>CM073485.1:2500-10002500 GCA_037074505.1 Albizia julibrissin | reverse complement strand
ACATTTCTACATGCTCAATATTTTGTGAAGCATACCTATGGCCACAATATAACAGAAACAAAGCTTCATTCATTCATTCATACATGTTTCATATAATCAAGCAAAGTAATACCACATATCAATACACAACATACACATCAAATACATGAAAATTAAGTAAGTTCACTACCTTGTGAACTAATGTCCTTTCTCGGTTTCCTCTCCTTCCAACCATCATAGTTGCTTGAAGCATTTTCCACTCTTCTTCTTTCATGACTTCTTATGGCCGTAAACACATAGTCATATAATTAGAGCCATGACAAATGAATGCCTAATGGGGTTGCCTTAGTCTCATAGGCTTACTTTCACCCTTGGAGTTTACACTTATTACATTTGGCCATTTCTTTCTTAAATTCTTATGGTAGATAAAAGCTGCCAACATTTTGACCAAACTTTAAAAAATCATAATTAATTCTATAAAACTTCAATTGAGGTGGTTCAAAATTCTATCGAAATTTATTTGAGTCTATTTTTTAGGAAAAATATTACTCATAGCCAATTCTGACCACAAAATTCCAGAAATACAACTAAAGCCTCACTGCCATAGAATTCATTCTAGATTCAATGCCTAACTTCAATAATTCATAATTCCTAGTGTATTGATCCAAATGGCAGAAATGACTTGTCAAATTAAATTTTGATAAGTATAATTTTATTCTAGAAATTTTCATGGCCATCAGACAATATTCAATTACCCAAAAAATAACACATTCAGACTGCCACGCAGGAAACCCTAATTGGCAGCAAATTCCAATTTTACAAATTATGTTCTAATGATCCAGAATTCCTAACCAGTGGCTATTCCCACACAATTTTTCATGTAGAATACAATGGTAACATCAAATTTACCAAATTCTTATTCCTTCTATATGTCCTATTTTGATAGAAAGTTGCTACACAATCCAACACTTACCAAGTTTCTAATCTAATCATCAAACAAGTTTCATATGGTCTATAAACATCATAAGACATCATGTATATAATTAAAACACCCTAAAACCTTAAAACCCTAAGACCACCAAAATTAGGGCAGCAATACAAGTTCCAAAATTTCCAACTACTCAATACAATATATAGCTCAAAATGAAGCTCTAACTCACCTCTATCACTTTCCCAAGCTAGTTCTTTGATTCTCCAACTTTAGTTCTTCTTTGACAACTCAAAACACCTCCTCTTAAAAAACAAAAACCATTGAATTATTTATGATGTGGATGACATGGAATTCGAGAAATAGTTCAAATCCTTCTAATGTAAAAATATCAATAATATAATAAATATTATTTATGATATCTCTAATTTTTAATGAGCCTTGCAGCTATTTTTTGAAAATTCACCAGTGGAAAAATGACTGTTTAGATCGGGTAAAAATGACTTTTTAGACCGATTCTAGATGAGGTCTTGATATAGCCGATCTAAAAAGTATGACTTTTTAGACCGTTGTACCAACAACCGGTCTAAAAAGTTTCCACTTTTTTTTATAAAATATTCATCTTAAAAATTAGCTTTACCTAGCAAGCTATTTTAATGATATTCTACATTCCATAGAAGCAACAACATATTATCACACACAATCAGAAGCAATGATAATAGCATTCCTACACCCCACATTCCACAAAAGCAACAACAATAAATCATTGAAAACCAACACATTATCATACACAATCAGAAGCAACAATTTCATTTGTCAACAATTATCACCATTCTTCCTACCCACATTCTCAGCAACAATATCAACACATTATCATCAAGCATTTTAAAACACCATTTGAATCTACCGAGATAATAGTGACCCACAATTTAACAATGACAGTAGCATAATCTCAACTTTGTACACTTTCAATTCTACAAGTTTTAAAGAAAAGCATAGAGAGAGGAAATTCCTCAGTATATATAGAAAATTCCTTAGTTTTATAGAAAAGCAAAGGGAAGAAAAAGTATAGAGGTCAATCCTTCAAATCTCATGCTTGTATCAAAATCATACATGTATCACCCATATCCTAGAAATTGTCCTACACAAAGACATGATCCCAGTTAGATATGAAAACCACAAATACGTTAGAGCATATAACTTAGATGTGAAGATTTTTTTCCAAAATAAGTTATCACAAAACAGTTAGATTTCTACCCACCTATAACAGTGACTTGTGGGAATTAAGGGCTCAAAACAACATCAAGGGCCATTTTGATTGGACATTATTGATTATAGAACAACAATTCAAGAAGAGAACACTAACTCGATTGAAGACTAAGGAGTTAGCTTGTAGTCACAGTCACGATAGAAGTCAATGGAGGTTAAATTCACAACATCGACAAAGGGAAGTCACGACAGAGGACCGTGGTCATAGTGGAGAATAGAGGTGGCGGCGAGGAGCATACAATAGTGGAGTTTAGAAACACAACAATGGCGGCAGTAATGACGGAGGAGCAATATGTGAAACAGGGAGAGGCGCAATGAAGGAGTTCAAAAAGAGACAAAGCTCACAGAGAAATGGTGACAAGTAGAGAAGCAAGGTTTAAAGAAGGCGTGATTCAATTTAGGCAAAAGAGAGTGGTTACAACGGAGAATAGAGGTGACGGTGAGGAGCGTACAATGGTAGAGTTCAGAAACACAACAACACCGGCAGTAATGATGAAGGATCAATGTGTGAAACAAGGAGGGGCGCGATAGAGGAGTTCAAAAAGCGACAGAGCTCACAGAGAAATGGCAATAGGAAGAAAATCAAGGTTCAGAGAGGATTCAATTTAGATGCGGGGGGAGCAGGTAGGTTTGAGATTTGGGGATGTCTTTTAGACCTGTTAAAATAAAAATTAGGTCTAAAAATCTCAACTTTTAGACTGATTGTCATTAATAACCGGTCTTAAAAGGAAAAAAATATAGGACTTTTTTTAATTCTCCATCTGTTAGACTGGTTTAAAAAATAACCAGTCTAAAAGGTTTCATCTTTAAGACTGGTTATTAGTGACAACCGGTCTAAAAAATTTTTTAATTTTTTAATTTTTCATCTTTAAGACCGGTTATTAGTGACAACCGGTCTAAAAAATTTTAAAATTTTAAAATTTTTAAAATTTTTTTAATCTTTTTAGACCGATTATTTGAATAATGGGTCTAAATAATTTATTTTAGACCACATATTTTAAGAACCGGTTTTACAAGTTCTTTATAATTACAAAATTACCACAAGTCATACTTTTTAGACTTTATCCCGTTATAACCGGTCTAAATGTGGCAGTATAAAAGGGTAATTTTGTACTAGTGATTTATTCGTTTTATTTTTTTAATTAAAAAAATTCAATTCAAATTTGAATGATTTAAATTTATTTTATTTTTAATTTATACTTTAAAACATCCACCATGTAGTTAGAAAGCAAAACAAAACAAAAAATCCACCGTCTGGTTCTTGGGACATGCTATGTGCATGCGGGATTGCTGGTCAAGGTCAATGACTAATTGATATTTTTAATTAAAAGTGACAATTAACAACTTCATTATACTAGGTTGGAAATATTGCATGTGGGCATGAAAAATTTGATTAAAATATAACAATCAGTTTACTAATGGCTTAGAAAATTAAGAGATCTTTGACCCTTTGTTTGATTTAATTTCTCTTAATACATCATGCATGTATTATATATTGGACTGGTTGAAATTGTTCATAGATTCCAAAAGAAATCAATTTAATCAAGGCAAGTTAGTCCAAGACTACTTGTTGTTTGGTCAAAGGAGAACATTTAATTTAAACCGGATTCCATCAAGAACTTTTTTTTTTTTTTACAAAAACTTTAGTTTACAATAATAAAATATTTATTTGAGATAACGATTAAAACTTTTAAAAACAGTATTTTAATCATGATCTATGCTGTATGAGTTAAATATATGAGAAGAGTTTTGTCTCAAGTTAGATAAACATGCTTATGATAATCAATTCTAAGAATAAGAAGTGATCAAACTCTCTTTCATGTGCTACATATTTTTTTTAAAGAAAATATATGTTTTTGTTATTTGAAATATATGTATTATAATTATTTGATCTCTATTAAGCAAAGAAACATAAAATCATTTTGGGATGATTAAATATTTTTTTTAAAAAAATTATAAATTGATTGTATTTCATTAAAATTTATTTAGGAAATAAAAAAAATCACCTGTGATTTTTTTGAAAATTAATTTTAATTAATTTTATTTTAAAATGTCAGACTTTTTAGATGCAAAGCCTAAAAATAATATCATCTAATACTTCTAATATAATAATTATTATAAATTATAATATTAATGTCAATCTAATATATAAATTATAAAATCTATAATGGGATATATGTGTCTTAAAAATTACAAATAATTAATTTTTTTTAAAAGCACATGATATACAAGGGGAAAAAATCCCATTTAAGAATACAATGGGAACAAAGAAACAAGGCCCATAAGATTTGGTGCTAAGTGATGCATGTGGTAATTAATGCCATTTGCTAGTGTTTAGTCTACGTGACCGCCACATGACCATATGTCTCATCTATAAAAACAAAATGTAACATTTGCTCCTCCAAGATCCATATCTTAATATTTTATTAATTTTAAATTTTTATATCCCATAATTTGATCTATTAATATATTAATAGATATTGTGTGTGTGTATAATATTAAAAGAAAAAGAGTTAGGTCCATTTGTTTATATCTATTACAACCAAATCCCAAATCCCAAATCAAATTTTAACCATTTGATTTTCCCCCTAGTTCACGAATAAATGTATCAATAGTATTATGATATCTTTTTCTTTTTTAATTACAATAGCAAGCAAGTAGTTTGAGGAATATAAAATGTCTAGTAATTAGACAATACTATTGTGGTTCTAAGAGACTCACTATAAAAAAAATGACACTTCTTAGTGGTGCATCTGCAATAGTTAAAAAAACCACTATAAATATCGAGATTTATAGCGGTTTTAAGCCAAACGGCTACAAATTTGTAACAGTATGTCTCACGCCAAATGGCATGTGGATTGGGACTGAGTTTTGTGGCAGTTCAAAATACATAACCACTACAAATTTTAGTGCCAAATTTACTAGGGTTATTTTGTAGTGATTTTACTATGTTAACTACTACAAATGTGGCGCCAGCTTTACACCACAAGGCGCAAAGTTTGTGCGACTATTGTGGCAGTTATTTTGTAGCAGTTTTTATGAAAGTAACTGCTCCAGAATGCAAAAGGGCCATTTTGTAGTGGTTACGGATAACCATTACAAATGTCAACACATATTTATGGTGATTATACTCTATAACCGCTACAGAATGTAATGCCTTGACCCCTCATTTTCTCACTTTTACCAATTTCAATTCATACGCGCCTTCTGAGATTTTTCCTTTAGATCTAAGATTTTACTGAAGTATTTTATAGAGTTTTCCAATTGAGGTTAATAAAGTTAAATCCTTTATTTCTTTTTTTGCCTATTATTCTGTAATTTGATATAAATGTTGGTAATAATTTTTTTTGCAGTTATATATTATGACTTCCGAGCAAAACAAGAGGAGGGGAAGGAGACTAAGCTGACCCCCAGACTTATTTTGCAAGGCAGCAATAGAAGAGGGGGGAGTGGGAGAGGCAGCAGAGGATAGCGCGGAGGTAGGGACATCCCTATGCCATCGCAGGAAGCGATCGCACCACAGCAAATGGCCGTACCCCTCTAGTAGACGGCCACACGAAAGACAGACCCACAGTAGACAGGCCCATACGAGGCAACCGCACCAAAGATGCATGTTTAGCCCGAGGGGGACCTCGGTGTCAACGATTACGATGAGAGCAAGGAATTTGACTTACAGATTCCTCTCAGCGACATGGAGCGATTCCTGGATAAGGAGGAGGCCCGAGACCAAAATAACCCACGACGATCATCTGTGAGGTCTACGGGTTTTAAGGTGCAGGTTCAAGGTAAATTTAATTTTTTTTTATTAAATTTAATATTTGATCAAAATTTAATTAACTTATGTGGTAAATTGTGCAGATGAGCAGGGAAACATTTCCACGAGGAGGCTGGATATGGCCGGTCTCAATAGCATAGACTGGAGACTACGTGTGATAGTTCCATGGAATAAGGCCACGGACCAGCCGATTGAGAACAGTGATCACCTCTTCAACCGCTATCTGAATTTGCTGGGCTCGAATTGGATGTGGTTTTCCATCCACATCAAGACGTGAAAGAATGTTCCAAAGACGGTGAAGGATCTAGCATGGGATGACGTTGTGAAGGTAATTAATTGTATTTAATTATATTATATATTTTTTACTTAATTGTATTTAATTATTATTTATTAATTGTATCATTTGTAAGTAATTGTATTTAATTATTATTTATTTATTTGTGTTACAGGATATGTTTGTTGTTCAAGATAATAGGAAGAGGTACACGTTGATAAAGATGAGGGGTGGCTGGAGAAATAGGAGAAATCGTCTCTTCTATAGTATGAATAAGGATAGGACGACACCTCTGTAGTAACTAAATGAGAACATCCCGGACGGTGTCCTACCGAATGATTGGGCGATTTTTGTCTAGTACAAGAGGAGCCTAGAGCGGCAGCTAATTTTTTTTATAGTTATAATTTTAAAATAATTTTTATAATTTTTATATTTTTAATAATTATACTTTTTTTATATTTTTTTAATAATTTTATTGTTGTGTTTGTTATCATGCTCTTTCTCAAAGGAACACTAAGTACAGAGGGCAGTAGAGGATCTATCACACAATAGGATCGAATACATTTGCTATGACTTATAGCAAGCTGGTAATTTTTTACAATGTCAATTACTTTTAGCTGGTTATTTCATATTATAAATTTATTGTTTTATTGTTCATAATACTAATTTACTATTTTAATTGTTTTAAGAGAGGAAGGCTCATCAGGAGAATTGCCAGACAGGCTACGAGGAGTTATTCACTATCACCCATAAAAACCGTGACAGGACTTTGACCTCTCAGCAGGCAGAGGAGGCCATTGCAAGATAATTTATTTTTTTATAATAAAAATTTATTGTTATATTGTTTATAAAACTACTTTATTGTAAATAATAATAATAATAATAATAATAATAATTTTTGATAAGGTTGAGTTGTGAGAGACCCAGACCTAGGAATCACAGGGGTTTATGGACCCCACTGAGCCATTGAAAGCTGGTCTGGGTCTAGTTGAGCACTTTGGGCACGTGAGAGGTATGGGGATAGGCGCCATATTAGCATGGTTTACGGCAAGAGTGGCACCTTTGAGGCTGGAACCTCTCGAGCACGAACGTCTGGGGTCAGACCTTTGAGGGAGGAGATTGTTGACAAGATCCGTTTTGAGGTTTCTAGGGCACATGCCTTGATGGCCCATCAGATATAGCAGATACAGGACTAGGCCGATTTCTACTATGCTCAACATACACATTGGTAGGATATCACAAACTACATGTTGTCTAAGTCATGGAGTGGCTTGTTCCCTAACGAGGAGCATCCATAAGTCCCCTTGTCCCTAAGTTCATCGTCCAGGTACCTTCTCCTGCCGATGATGATGGTGTTGTTCACTCTGCTCAGCTCCATGATCCTGCCCCCTAAGAGAGGACCTGATGGTTAGCCCCATGATCCTCCACCCCCTTTGAGAGAGGACTTGATGATCAGGCTCTAGATAGTTAGTTATATTTGTTATGAGTTAGCTTTAGGACAATTATATTTTTATTTCTAACACCTATAAAAAAATGTGGACATTCATATTTTCATTTATGTTATATTGTTTGTTCGATTAGAACTCACAAAAACATTTTTGGAAAAAAAATAAATAAAAAATTCCATTTTGTACCAGTTTTTATATATAAACCGCTACAAAGTATCAATCTTTATAGCGGTTAAATGGATTGAAGCACTACAAAGTGTGAATTCTTGTAGCGGTTAAAGGGATAAAAAACCGCTACAAATAGAATATTTGAAATTTGAAATATTTTAATCTTGTCAATGGTCATGAATATTTGTAGCATTTTTTTCAATGGAAACCGCTACAAAGTAGGGTGAAACTTAGTAGATCACTACTATATAAAACACTTTTAACGTCTAAAAATAGGGAGACGCCTATGCTAGAGACATAGAAAAGTCAAGATACGAAGTCCATTAAAAAAAGGACGTCATAAGTCACTTACGGCGTCCCTTTTTACCCTTTTTGAAAAAAGGAACGTCTAAAGGTTCTTTTTTTTAAAACAAATAAATCGTTTATATTTTCACTACCTAGCAATTAGAACCTACAAAAATAGGATCAAACAATTCTTCATAAACCAAAATGTCCTTACAAATAGTAAGGGAACATCCAGCACTAGCTAATTAAAGTGTTGATTCCTACTAATACAATGTAATAATTACCACAAAGTGTCTAAAAGTTGTCTATACAACTACTAACTAATAAAAATAAACTTATAAGTTATCATCACTTTATCACAAAATGCTAGAAGGGAAACTCAAAATCCAAAAAATATTAATATTGGTGAAGGATGATAAATCAAAATGTATCTACAACAATGATAAATCTAAATGCCAGCACCAAAAAAATGCATCTACAATAATCTCAGTTTATAACTTAGTCCATAAAAAACAAAAATAATTAAGAATACTTTTTGGCGACGGTGGGAGAGGTAGGAAGGAGGCCAACGACGGGAGAGGGAGGGAGGAGGAACCAACGACGTTAAAGATCGAGGAGGGACGATGGTTATGAGCTTCAACAGTGGAGATAGAGAGAGGAGGATTGCGGAAGTGGTGGTGGAGAGAAAGGAGGACGATCTTCAAGAGAGAGTGACGGAAGTGAGAGAGAGTGATGGTGGAAGGAAGAGCTTCAAGAAAGAATGAGAGTTTTGAATAGAGGAAGCTAGCTTGCGGGGATAGGCATAACTTTAGAGGGAGTGATGTCAGTGTCAGTTTAACTGACATGTATTAGCTTTAGGTATCCCTTTCTAAATTTGGGATGTCTAAAGTAAAAAAAAAACTTAACTTTAGGCGTCCCCAAAAAAAGGGACGCCAAAAGCACATTGTACGTGTCCCAAATTCAAATTGGGAAGCCTAAAACTACCCAGTTTCCACCCAGAATTATAAAAATGTCACCGCCTTTATTTTTTACTTCCCTTTTTTAAAAACGGACGTCCTTTAGAGTAGTAGAATCTATATCCTGTAGTAGTGGTGGTTTCTCAATGGTAACCACTATAAAGAGTATATTTAAAATTTGAATATTTTAATTCCTGCCAACGATCATGAACATTTGTAGTAATTTGCGTATGTAACCGCTACAAAGTGCAGTGCACATTTGTAGTGGTTTCCTAACTTAAACCGCTACAATTTGAATATTTGAATATTTTAATTCCCACCAATGGTCATGAACATTTGTAGAGGTTTTTTCAACCTAACCGCTATAAAGTGTAACAACATACAATTTGAATTTCATATTCCGCCAACGATCGTGAATGTTTGTAGCAGTTTTTTCTGAAATAACCACTACAAAATGACACTTACTAGTGGTTATGGTAGCAGTTCTTAAACTGCTTCAAATTGTTGAATGTTGGAGGATTTAAATATAAGCTTCCAAACATGCATCATTCTCTCTTCACTCATCTTCTTTGCTAAATTTTTTCACTAGCTATGGATAAGTTATGGATCAGGTTGCCACACAATTCTCCAGAATATTTGTAGGGTTGAAACAATTTCTTGGATTTCGCATACTCTCACTCCAGCAGTAATGGTAAGATCATTTGTCCGTGTCAAAGATGCAAGTTCAAGAAGTGGCATGCACGATAAGTTGTTAAGGAACATTTGCTTGTGAAGCCTTTCTCGGAAGACTATACATTCTGGGGAGTTCATGGTGAGAAATCCAATATGACATATGATGATGCTCTTCTTTAAAGTTCACAAGTAGGGGTTCGAGTAGATAAAAATGATCCCATTAATGATGTTGTGCGTGATGCATTTGGTTTTCAAGACGACAACTTCAATGAAGAAGTATAGTGTTTAGACCTGGTGTTCTTAAGGAATAAAGTAACTTGGGATTTTTTCAACTTAATGGACGAAGCAGATCATCCTTTATATCAAGGTTATTGAAAATACTAAAAACTATCTTTCTTAATCAAATTGTATCATATCAAGTGCCTTTGTGGAGTCACAGATAAGGGAATATCCATGTTTTTCAAATTATTACAAGATGTGTTACTCAACAAGGAGATTCCCTTATCGTTCTACGAGGCCAAAAAGATTATTAACAGATTGAGCTTGAGCTACCAAAAAATTGATGCCTACCCCAACGATTGTATGATGTATTAGGGAGATGATTCTAGCAGGGAGACTTGTAAGCGATGTCATACCTTGAGGTACAAAACAATTCGGAAAGGGAAAAAGTAGAAGAAGAAACTTGCAAAGATTTTCAGATACTTCCCTTTGAAGCCACACTTACAAAAATTGTTTATGTCATCCAAAACAGCGGAGCATGTCATAAAGTGGATAAGAATGAAGATGGTAAATTAAGACATCTACTGGATACAAAAGCTTAGAAAGTGTTTGACTCAAACTTTCTATCTTTCACGGCTAACCCAAGAAATGCTCGGCTTTCTTTAGCGATCGACAGTTTTAATCCATTTAGGAATCTTAGCACAAGTTACAGTATTTGGCCCGTAGTCTTAGTTTCCTACAACTTACCCCCTGGATGTGTATGAAACAAAGCTCTTTCATTTTTCTATGATCATTCCAGACAAAAAGACACCGGGTAATGACATCGATGTGTTTCTCCAACCGCTTATTGTAGAATTGTTGGACTTGTAGAATGTCAGTATTGAGATGTATAACGCATACGATAAGTGTAACACCCCACATTTTATTCACCAAAAATTCTTAAATATTTGATTATACTCAAAAGAATAAAATGGTGAATTTTGGTGCACTTGAAGTAACCAAAATATTGGAAACAATAATTATGTGAAATTGTGGCCAAGTAAGACATAAAACACAATTTTTGTCTAACAAAGGCTTAATATTGAAGCCTAACATTAATTATATAAGAGAACAATTTTTGACGCAAAACACATTAAATATTTTGGCCAAAAAGAAAGGGGAAGAAGAAAATGGCAATTGGTTCAAAAATTGAAGAAAATGTAAGGGTAAAATAGTCATTTGGCTAATAAAAATCAAGAGCCAATATTTCCCCTTTATTTAAGCAAAAATTCGGCCAAAGGAAGTAAAGGAAAGAGAAAATAAAATTTTGCCACATATATGGACATGTGGAAGCATAAAAATGCGATATGAAAAAAGAAGGTATGAAAAATTTCCAAGTGTAAAAGAATTGGAATAAAATAATATTAATTATAAGAAAGTGGAAAGTGATTTTATTAAAGGGTATATCAGCCCCTTAAGGCCATATTTCGGCCAAGCATGAAAGGGAAGAGAGAGAGAGAGTTTGAACCAGAACAAAGAACAAAGAGAGAGTACGAGAATTCAAGAAGCAAACAATGTAAGATTAGTAGTAAAATTTGTGTATTTTGGCCTTAAAATGCTTGGAAACTCTCTCTAATCTTTATATCCATCTTGGAAACATGTAAAGCAAGAGCAAAATCAAGAGAAAGAAGAGGAGGAAGGGACGGCCTAGATAGAGAAAGAAGGAGAAAGTAAGGTAAGCTTAAGAATTTGTAATCTCTTGATGATTTATAATTGTTCTTGGTTCTTTGGTTGGTTGTTTGGCTTGTTTTGGCTTGCTTTTGTGACTTAAGATACATGAATCCTAAGGGGGGTGCTACCTTAACTTTGGTTAATCATGTGCAAATTGTGTTTAAGTGGTTAAATAAATTATTAGAATTGGAAAGAAGATGTTTGATTGGTTGGAAGTTGAAAATTTCATTTTCCCTAAAAAATACAAAACTTTTGTCCACACCTAATTTGAAGGGTTAAAGCTGGAATTTGATGGATTTGATGATTCCATTGTGTTTAGAATGAAAAATTTGTTAGTCTTCAATGTTTTGATGATAATAAATCTTCATTAAAGCAATGAAGTATCTGGTGGTTCAATAAATGATTTGAGTAATTAAAGATTGATTTGAATGAAAATGGAAACTTGAATCATAAGACACTCGTATCTCTGTGATCACAACAGATCACTCGAGTGATGGAGATATCACTCGAGTGGAGGCCTTTAACTCTCAAGATATTCTTGCAAGTCACTCGCCAAAATGCTGAAAGTGGAGGAGAGTCCACTCAAGTGGATAAGTGGCCACTCGAGTGACAAGGCTTCACTAACAGAAGAAAGCAAGTCACTCGCCAGATTACTGAGAGTTGAGAAGAACCCACTCGAGTAAGTAAGTGGTCACTCGAGTGACCTGAGGTCACCTGCAGTCTCTGGAAGTCACTCGCAGCCTTTGTAAGAGTTGAGTTAATGAGCCACTTTAGTGAGTAAGTGATCACTCGAGTGACTATGTTCACTTCCCATTTTCAAAAGTCACTCACTGGTTTTTCAAAAGTTATGGGGAAGGCTCACTCGAGTGACAAAATTATCACTCGAGTGAATTGATCTCAACTCGCTAGTTCAAAAAGTCACTCGCGGAGGGTTTAGTAAGTGATGAAGAGTAATCACTCGAGTGAGTAAGTTATCACTCGAGTAAAGTTAGTCACTCTGACTTAACTCTCAAGTCATTTGCATCAGTTGCGAGAGTTGTATCAGCAGAACACCTAAGTGATGAGTAGTCACCCAAGTGACAAATCATTAATTTGCAATCTTCAGCAAGTCACTTCTAGAGAGTTCAAGAGTGAATTATAGTTCCCACTCAAGTGAGACCCATCCACTCAAATGAATAAAATTCCACCCGAGTTAATCATCTTACACTCGAGTGAAGTCTCATCGTCTTCCTCTGTTTCTTAACATCCTTCCATTCTTTCTTTGACTCATTATATTTTATGTATCATCATTTATCTCTTGCATATTGTTTTAATATTACTAATCATCATCTGTGAATAAGTTTCAGAAGAATAGAAAGATTAATTGATGTAGCGTATTCACATTTCTGTTTCCTGTCAGAAGCATTAAATGCTCAACCATAAAACCAGAACGACAGACAGAAGGAAGGTTATATCTGAAATGTGCCTGAGGAATTTAATGCTTTAAAAAGCAAAAGTGATCTAAACACCAAAATCCTCCAACGACTAGAAGATCAATCAAACGGCTAGCTCAAATACTCTCAACGGTCATTTAAAGCTCTACCTATAAATACTTCTGCATTCAATACAGAAGGATCATGAAGCTATTCTGCACAACAACATCATTTATTACTCAACTCTCTGTGTTTGATAATCTATTGTACTTCAGTGATAATTGATAAGCTCTGTGAGAGAGTCCATTATTCATTCTCAATTCAGAAATATCTCAAGGTAGTGGGACCTTAAGTGTGAGTGTCGGATTACATCGTGTAGGGGGGAGTGAGTCCAGGTTAGGATCACCTACTGCTTGATACGTTATAATTGGTTTTCCAAGAATCTGATAACTCTTGGAAGTATAATGGAAACTCAGAGATGCTCTGAGAGAACTGGAAGTAGGTCATAGTTGGACCGAACCAGTATACATCGGTGTTATCTTCTTCAACCTTATCTATTACTATTTCAGTCAGTTTCTTAAATTTTTAAAACTTCACCCAATTCACCCCCTCTTGGGTGAAACTCAATCTAATATTTGGTATCAGAGCTTGGTCTTCTCTTTTCAGGATTAACTCCCCGAGAAGGATCCATGGAAGGAATATTACCTGATGGCGCATCTATCTCAAGGCCTCCTGGCTTCAATGGAGAACACTTTTCTTTTTGGAAAGTGAAATTCAGAGTGTTTATAATGGCAACAGAATACGGTCTGTGGTAAGTCATCAAAGAAAGGAACTACGTTCCTAAGAAGAAGGTGGAAGGACAAGAAGTTTCAAAATCTTCTCCTGAGTTTAATGAAGATGACAAAAAGCTGGTGACTCTGAATAGTAAAGCTATTCTAATTATTCAGAGTGCTCTCAAATAGAAGGAATATTTCCAAATTTATAATATATCAACAGCTAAAGAAATGTGGGAAGCATTGGAAATTGCTTATGAAGGAACTTCTGGGATCAAGGAGAATCGAGTAAACACCTTGATTACAGAATACGACTTACTTCGAATGAAGCCCGGTGAAAGTATAAGTGAGTTTGAACTTAGACATACTCACTTGATAAATCAACTGGCTGCATTGGGTAAAACTTATGAGCAAAATACCCAAGTGAGAAAGATCTTAAACATTCTCACAAAGGAATGAGAGGCTAAAGTCACTGCAATAGAAGAAGTTAGAGGAGAATCAATGAGGTCTGTAGCTGCTCTATTTGGAAGTCTCTCCGAATATGAAGGGAAGATGAAATTCAAATGGGAGCTAAATGATATTGAGGACAACAAACGAAATAACATTGCACTCAATGTCATGAAAGAAAAGGAAACAAAAGAGATGAAGGAAGCTGAAGATGAAGAAGATGAGCTGGGAATGATCATTCAAAGATTCCAAAAGTTTTACAAGAGGGATCAAGGATTCTGTAAATTCCAGAAAGGAGGTTCAAGTAATCGAAAGGAGACCAAGTATCAAATCATATGTTACGAATATGAGAAACCTGGACATATCAAGTTTGAGTGTCAATAGTTAAAACAGAAAGAGAATAAAAGAAATAACTTCTTCAAGAAAAAGGCCTATGTCTCAGCTATATGGGGAGATAGCTCATCAGACGAAGAAAGTGATGAAGAAGAAGTAGCCAATATTTGCCTCGTAGCTCATGATGCTTTTGAAAATAAAGAGGTAAATGATTCTCAGCCCTTTTATGATGAATTATTATATGAATATAATGCTTTACATTCTGAATTTGAAAAAATTGTTAAAGAACTTTTTGTTAGAAAATGAAAGGTTAAAACTCTTGAATCTCAACTTAAAGATATTCCTGATAAAATGTGTGAAGAATGTAATATTTTGGAAAAGGAAAATTCTGACCTTAATAAAATTCTTGAAAAATTCACTAGAGGTAGTGAAATGCTCAAGGTCATTCTAAAAGCTTAAAAATTTATAAATGATAAATATGGGATTGGTTACAACCTAGAACAGGACAAAGAAAAAGGGGTAAAGAAAACCGGGGGTAAATCTTACTTAAGTTTTTTCCAAAAATATGTTTATTTATCAAATCCTTTTGCTCATTGCAACTATTGCAACAGAAAAGGTCACAACACTTCCTCATGTCTTCATAAAAAGGGAAAGTCTATTGGAACTTATAAATGGATTCCGAAAGGATCAAATAATCCTTCTGTGTTTTGTACTAACCTCAAAGGACCTAAGAAAAGATGGGTACCTAAAGCTTGATTACTCTTATCTATAGGTATGCATGAGGGCGTCAAAGACCAACAAATGGTTTATAGACAGTGGTTGCTCTCAACATATAACCGGGGACATAGAAAGATTCATAACTATAACTCTAAGAGAAGGAGGCAAATTTAAGTGTGGCGGAGATCAAACTGGAAAAATTACTGGGATTAGAGAAGTTGGAGTTGAGAATGAGATACACATTAAAGATGTGTACCATGTAGAAGGACTGATGCACAACCTCCTCAGTGTTAGTCAAAGTGCTGACAAAGATAATTGGATCATATTCAATTCAAAAGAATGTCTCATAGTAAACAAAAGCGAGCTTCAAATCAACAAGGATAATCTAAAGGTAAAAATCAAGGCCAAAAGGGAAGGTAATTGCTATACTATTGATATTGACAACAACTTATCTGAAAACTGTTTTATAAGCAATTTTGATGAAAGTTGGCTTTGGCATAAAAGATTAGCTCTTGTAAATATGCATCAATTAGATAAGTTTATCAAAAAGGAATTAGTGATAGGCTTACCTAAACTTCATTTCAAAATGACTTAGTGTGTGATTCCTGTCAAAAAGGGAAACAGACTAAATCGTCGTTCAAAACTAAAAGGGAAATATCAACAAAGAAACCATTAGAGTTGCTTCATATGGATTTAATTGGACCAGCAATGGTGAAAAGCCTTGGTGGAAATTTATATACTCTGGTTATTGTTAATGATTTCTCACAGTTTACATGGACTATCTTTTTGGCATCAAAAGATAAAACGTTTAATGAATTTGTAATCTTTGCTAAGAAAGTGTAAAATGAGAAGGGTATGTCAATTGCAGCAATAAGAACAGATCATGGAGGAGAGTTTGACAATCAAGCATTTGAAAGCTTCTTTGACATGCATGGTATTGATCATAACTTCTCAGCACCAAGGACCCCTTAACAGAATGGGGTGGTTGAAAGAAAGAATCGAGTTCTCACTGATATGGCAAGGGCATTGCTGAATGAAAAGGAAGTATCGTAAGTGTTCTGGGCAGATGCTATGAGTATAGCAAGCTACATTTCCAACCGAGCATAAATCAGAACAAAACTGGGAAAAACTCCATACGAGCTATATAAAGGTAGAAAACCTAACGTCAGTCATCTTCACATATTTGGGTGTAAGCGTTTTATTCATAACAATGGTATGGAAAATCTTTGTAAGTGATCCTAAAGCCGATAAAGGTATCTTTGTAGGATATTCTAATAGAAGCAAAGCTTATAGAGTTTTTAATAAACGTACTTACACTGTTGAAGAGTCTGTTCATGTTATATTTTCTGAAACTGATTCTTCTGTTAAAGACAATGATGATGAGCTTGAATTGATTAGTTCTAACCTTAACCAAGCTGTTTCAAAATCTTCTCTTGAACCTTCTGACAAAATTACCTCTGAACCATCATCTTTTGACCAACCTAAAGCCTGTAAGTTTGTTAGAAATCACCCGATTGATCAAGTTATAGGCAATGTAGAAGAAGGTGTGAAAACTAGGAAAAGCATTTTGAACGAAGTTAGTTTATTTGCTTTTATTTCTCAATTAGAACCTTCCAGCATTAATGAAGCCCTATCAGACAATGATTGGGTTATAGCAATGCAGGAAGAACTCAATCAATTTGAGAGAAATCAAGTTTGGGACTTAGTACCTAGACCTAACGACCATACAGTTATTGGGATCAAGTGGGTATTTAAGAATAAACTTGATGAATCTGTAATCATTGTCAAAAACAAGGTAAGATTAGTGACTAAAGGCTATAATCAGGATGAAGGAATTGATTATGAGGAAACGTATGCTCCAGTGGCTAGATTGTAAGCCATACATGTACTCTTAGACTTTGCATGTATCAAAGGATTCAAACTCTACCAAATGGATGTGAAAAGTGCTTTTCTAAATGGTTATATATCTGAGGAGGTATATGTTGAAAAACCTCCTAGATTTAAAGATTTTTCTAAACCTGATCATGTTTACAGACTTAGAAAGATCATTTATGGTTTAAAACAAGCCCTGAGAGCTTGGTATGAAAGACTAAGCAATTTTCTCAGTAGTCATGGTTTTGACAGAGGAAAGGTGGACACCACATTATTTTTAAAATGAAAAAGAAATGAACTGTTAGTAGTACAAATATATGTTGATGATATTATTTTTGGTTCTACTAATGATAATTTGTGCAAGGAATTTGCTGACATTATGAAAGAAGAATTCGAAATGTTTATGATGGGTGAGTTTCCTTGGTTTGCAAATCAAACAAAGGAAGAACGGAATATTCATCTCTCAAACCAAATATCTCAAAGAACTACTGAAGAAATACGGAATGGATGAAGACAATGGAGCAGAAACCCCAATGAGTTCAAAAACATTATTAGATGCTGACGAAAAGGGAAAACCATTCGATATAAAAAAGTATAGAGGAATGATCGGATCATTACTTTATCTCACTGCTAGTAGACTAGATATTTAGTTTAGTGTTGGCATGTGTGCATGATTCCAATCTTGTCCTAAGGAATCTCATGCCAAGAAAGTCAAAAGATTTTTTTTTGATATCTAGCTGATATGGAAGAATTAGGAATATGGTATCCTAGAGTTGGAAATGAATATATAATTTCTTACTCAGGCTCATATCATGGTGGTTATAAAACAGACAGAAAGAGTACTAGTGGGCAATGCCAAATACTTGGAGGAGCAGTGGTTTCATGGTTCAGTAAGAAACAAATGACTGCATCTTTGTCTTCAACAGAAGCAGAATACATAGTAGTTTTTGGATATTGTGCTCAAGTATTATGGTTGAAGCAGTAGTTGTGTAACCTTGGTATCTTTCTCAAAGAGATACCTATATACTATGACAACACTAGTACTATCAGCTTAGCAAAGAATCATGTGCAACATTCAAGGACCTAGCTTATAGATGTTCGACATCACTTCATCAGAGATCATATTCAAAGGAAGGATGTCAAAGTCTTATTCATACCAACTCATCTCTAACTTGCTGATATATTCACAAAACCATTAGCCAAGGATGAGTTTTTGTATATTCAAAGAGAGTTGGGAATGGTAAATCCCAATGAACTGTAAGTTAAATTTTCTTCCTCTATAAAAGAAAAATATATATATTAATTATTTTCATTATGTTTTGATGATTCAACTACTAACTTAAGCATCGGAGCATTAATAAATTTGTTTTGCAGGATTACTCTGTCTTCACGCTGAGAAATAGAGATAAACAGAGAAGGAACAACTTACAGGTTCACTCAAGTGACTATGAAAGTGAAAAATTTTCACTTGGGTGATCTTTGGTAACTTGAGTGAGAAACTCAAGAAGTGAAGGTTATGGCTGAGAATCTAAGACAACACTCAAGTGCAATAAGATTCACTCGAGTGAGACACTAATGCACTTAAGTGATAAGAAGATATGAAATGTCCCTGATCAAGCACTTGGGTGAAATAATAGAAACTCGAGTGGAGCACTCGAGTTAGACAGTTGAGCACTTGAGTGAGGAAGCTGCTGCCCAAAGGAAAAATCACAATCACCCGAGTAGATACTTATCCACTCAAGAGGGGGTCTCGAGTTTTCTCATCACACACTCGAGTAAGGTACTCTTTGTTTATTTTTCCTATTTCACACCACACTCGAGTGACATAGAATTCACCTGAGTGAGACCTTATCACTCGAGTGAGTTTTTAGCCACTCGAGTGAAAACCTATATCAGCAAATATATCAGTTGTGACTCTTCACTCTCACGCGACCTCTCACTCTCTCGCAACTCTTCCTCGCATTTCAAAAATCTCTCAACCATTTTAGAACTCCCAAATCCTCTCATCTTGCCTCTACTTCTCTTCGTAACCGTTACACGGTTTTAAGGATTTATTGTTTCTCACAATGGTTTCTCGACCACATCACGACTCTTCACCTCACTCCCCAACCTTGAAAAATTCTCTCAAGCCCTAGCAGCATTCATACACTCTCAAACTCATACAAATCTATGAAAATGGCTCAGACAAAATGACCAGGGAAGGATTCTAAGGACTCACCTCCATCGAAGAAAGCAAAGGTGTCAAAGGCTACTTCAAAACTGCGATTCCGGCCGAAGGTGAAGGAATTAAAACCCAAACCCAAGGAGAAGAGAGTTGTCATTAAGGAACCTATAATGTCCAAACCAACTTCTACTCTCGTATACTCAGGCAAAGGTAAAGAGAAAGAGGTACCTAGAGATGCTGATATTCAAGCCAAGCAGTTCATGGCAAGTCTCGACACGGCATTTCAGCGGTTTACCTCTCAATGTCAAGGACAAAGTGGGTCAGAAGTTCCTCGCAAGTCTCAATATAGTTCTCCTTCTCCAGATGCCTCTGCTAGTTAAACTAATCCAAGTGTTTCTGGAGGGTCTGCAAGCACCACTCCCTTCAGACAGTTAAGGATGCCCAAGCTTCTGTGCCTCCTCCAAATTTTATCATCGAGGAACTCAAGGTATCGGAATCTGGGCCAATTTTCTCCTCTGTTGAAAATAAGAATTGTCTATTCCTCCACCATTATTAAGGTTTTCTATTTTAACATGAAAATGAAGGATCTAAGGGATCATGATGATAACATCATTGAGGAAGTTCTTACAACAACAGTAAGAGGGAAAACTATTCGTCTCATAGCTGATTTCATTAATACTTTCTTGGGAATTGAAAATGCTTCTGCTAGTCCCTTTAAGGAATTTAATAAAGCAGAGATTTTTAATACCTTAAAACCTGGTGAAGAGATGGGTCCTCTAAATTTTTCTCCCGGATCTATGAAAGATGAGTATCGGTTAGTTTGGTATATTTACTCCTGAAGTTTAGTTAATAAGGGCAAGAATTTTTCTCACTTCAATGGCAAAGACTTTCTGTTGATGATATCATATTTAAAGAGCCCAAGAATGTTGGAGCTTGGATACTCTGTGAAATGCAGCAATTCATATTTCACTCTAATATCACATCTACCATACATTTTCCTTCACTGATCTCATATATCCTGTTCTTACATAATGTCTGGTATCTGGTTGCTAGAGAAAAACTAGTGGCTATTGAGAGATTTGGGAAGGTACACTTGGCTTGGATGAAGATTTCATTCAAGGAAGGTACAGGCCAATCCAAACCAACCAAGAAAAAGAGGATGTCACCTTCCCCTTCTAGAGCAGATGAGGCACAATTATCTCAGGCTGGGTCACTTGTTGGTACTGCTCCCTTCTTCTTCAGGGCTAGCTTACACACACAACTACAAGAGATCATACAGTCTGCCCTCCAATCTTCTAATGAGTCTAGGCTTCAAAAGATAGACATCTCTCAAGAGCTCTTTTTCCAACGGGTCCAACAGTTTAATGAAGAATTGGTGAATAAATTTGATTCTCAGATAGATCAAGAAGGTGGTTGAAGGACTGAGCAACAATTTTAACATGTCATCTGAGGCAATTCAAGGTCAAGCTACAAGATTGGATCGATTGGAGACACTTCTTAGCACACATCTGCATACCCATCCATTCCCTGGTTCCACCTTAACTCCTGTTAGCACTTCCTTTCCCACCTCTTCCATGCCAACTACCTCTGTGGAACCTCCTACTCACTCTCCCTTTGACCTGGCTATATTGAACCTGAACCCACTTTCACTCCTACCCATCTCTCCACCTCCTCTTCCTCAGATACAACATCCCCTTCTTTTGATCCTATGGCTGCCATGATCATTTATACTCATCCTCCTCCTTCTTCCTTCACTTTTTCTACCCTTTTTCCTGATGACAAAGGGGGAGAAGCATAGTGGTTGATATGTTTGCTTAGATATGTGTTTGGATGCTTACTTTACTTTTGTGTTGTTATATTTATGAACTTAATGTATTAGGCTAAATATCATGTTATTATGGATTATGAATTAACTTGTTTCAATTTCTTGTTATTATGTCATATCTAATCTTGTTTTCAAAAGTATTTCAACATATCAAGTTTTGTCATCATAAAAAAGGGGGATAATGTTAATCCTCAATATTTTGATGATAACAAATCTTGATTAAAGCAATGAAGTATCTGGTGGTTCAAGAAATGATTTGAGTAATTAAAGATTGATTTGAATGAAAATAGAAACTTAAATCACAAGACAATCGTATCTCTGTGATCACAATAGATCACTCGAGTGTTGGAGATATCACTCGAGTGGAGGCCTTCAACTCTCAAGAGATTCTTGCAAGTCACTCGCCAAGATGCTGAAAGTGGAGGAGATTCCACTCAAGTGGATAAGTGGACACTCGAGTGACAAGGCTTCACTAACAGAAGAAAGCAAGTCACTCGCCAGATTACTGAGAGTTGAGAAGAACCCACTCGAGTAAGTAAGTGGTCACTCGAGTGACCTGAGGTTACCTGCAGTCTCTGGAAGTCACTCGCAGCCTTTGTAAGAGTTCAGTTAAGGAGCCACTTTAGTGAGTAAGTGATCACTCGAGTGACTATGTTCACTTCCCATTTTCAAAAGTCACTCGCTGGTTTTTTAAAGGTTATAGGGAAGGCTCACTCGAGTGACAAAATTATCACTCGAGTGAATTGATCTCAACTCGCTAGTTCATAAAGTCACTCTCGGATGGTTTTACAAGTGATGAAGAGTAATCACTCGAGTGAGTAAGTTATCACTCAAGTAAAGTTAGTCACTCTGACTTAACTCTCAAGTCACTTGTATCAGTTGCGGGAGTTGTATCAGCAGAACACCCAAGTGATGAGCAGTCACCCAAGTGACAAATCATTAATTCACAATCTTCAGCAAGTCACTTCTAGAGAGTTCAAGAGTGAATTATAGTTCCCACTCAAGTGAGACCCATCCACTCAAGTGAATAAAATTCCACCCGAGTTAATCATCTTGCACTCGAGTGAAGTCTCATCGTCTTCCTCTGTTTCTTAACATCCTTCCATTCTTTCTTTAACTCATTATATTTTATGTATCATCATTTATCTCTTACATATGGTTTTAATATTACTAATCATCATCTGTGAATAAGTTTCAGAAGAATAGACAGATTAATTGATGTGGCGTATTCACATTTCTGTTTCCTGTCAGAAGCATTAAATGCTCAACCATAATACTAGAACGACAAACAAAAGGAAGGTCATATCTGAAATGTGCCTGAGGAATTTAATGCTTCAAAAAGTAGAAGTGATCTAAACACCAAAATCCTCCAACGACTAGAAGATCAATCAAACGGCTAGCTTAAATACTCTCAACAGTCATTTAAAGCTCCACCTATAAATACTTCTGCATTCAATACGGAAGGATCATGAAGCTATTATGCACAAAAATATCATTTATTACTCAACTCTCTGTGTTTGATAATCTGTTGTACTTCAGTGATAATTAATAAGCTCTGTGAGAGAGTCTGTTATTCATTCTCAATTCAGAAATATCTTAAGGTAGTGGGACCTTGACTGTGGGTGTCAGATTACATCGTGTAAGGTGGAGTGAGTCCAGGTTAGGATCGCCTGTTGCTTGATATGTTGTAATTGGTTTTCTAAGAACCTGATAACTCTTAGAAGTATAGTGGAAACTTAGAGACGCTTTGAGAGAACTAGACCTAGGTCATAGTTGGACCGAACAAGTATACATCGGTGTTATCTTCTTCAACCTTATCTCTTATTATTTCAGTCAGTTTCTAAAATTTTTAAAGCTTCACCCAATTCACCCCCCTCTTAGGTGAAACTCAATCTAACAAAATTGTATAGGAAACATGTGAATTGTGGAGTATGAAGGCTTTAGGGTGTGAAATGACAATTTTGCCCCTAAAACCCTAATTAGTGGCTGTCAACTGTAAAAATTGAAATGTAGTGAGAATTTGCTAAAACTGAGTTAAAAATGGATTCTACACATGCAATTGTGTAGGAATAGCCCGGATCATAATTTTTGAAAAAGTACAATTATACCGAGTGTAAAGGAAATTTAATCGGATTACTTAGGGGCATTTTGGTAATTATACATTTTGGATAGAGATAACCAACTTTATGAGTCTTGGAACAAGATATGAATAAGTAATAACTCATTTATTATGACTTTATAATTTTTGGATGTGATATTTGCCTGAGCCAGACGGACAGTTAAAGGATCGATATTAGTTAGGCACGGAAATGAGTCCAAGTAGTAATTCTATTTCTCATATTCCATGTGATTGTTAATATGAATTGTTTGCCATATTTTGTACAATAACATGTGAATAGCAATAATTCCTAGAGTTGGGTGTGGGAAAAACACAAGTACCACCCTGAGGGAAAAGCATAAGTACCTCTAGGGCCAGTAGGTACCCAGTCTAGTTAGGCCAATGTGAAGCCTGTGTGGCATAATTCCTTATTGGGTGTGGGAAAAGCACAAGTACCATGAGGCAAGTGGGACCCAGCTAAGGTGAGTACGGACATAACAACATTTACTCTGAGACAGTATAGCACGTAGGGGTCATACAGTCATATGATCATGAATAGAGCATACAACAAGGCTAGTAGGCTACAAACAGTCATTTATATCTGAACGCTGAGCAAAAAAGCATTTTGATCGCTAATTGGCAAGTAGGAAAAAACGGCCATTTTGATTCGAACAAAATCGTCATTTGATCCTGAACATTGTTTGACAGACATGTGTACAACATTATTATCTGCTACATCATATGCTTCATTGCATATTTACCTTTCACATTTTATATGATTGATAGTGTGTTACTACTGGGATTCGTTTGAATCTCACCCTTTCCATAATTAAAAATTTACTCAGCTAGAGGTAGCAACTCGAAGGGCAAAGAGGTAGATATCGGTAACTGAGGGTTTTGGTGCTGATCAAGAATTTTTCTATTGGTTATCTGCTAGCCTTACTTTGTATTTTGGGATTTGTGACTGATATGTACAAATCCTATGGAAATTTTTCTGTAATGTAATTAAGTATTTTATATCAGTATAAATTTTTTATTTCTATATGCCCATTGAACTGCCCAATAATACTCTGATAAACGTCAAAATATTAAGGGGTTTGACAATAAGTCACTGTTCAACTTGCGTGCAGCCTTGATGTGGATGATAAGTGACTTTCCTGGGCTTAGAACATTATTCGGGTAGAATGTGCATACTAGGACAATGTGTCAAGCTTGCAATTTTGACTCTGACTTAGTGCGCCTTCCCCACAGTCGAAAGTAGTACTTTATGGGTCATGGGAGGTTTCTCAATGGTAAGCACAAGTTTATATTGCAACAGAATTGTTTCAATGGAAAACCGGAAAAAAAAGGACCTCCTCAGACTTTAACCGGTGCATATATATTACAACAGCTTTAGGATGTTGAATTCGAGTTTGGAAAAAGCGACGATGCAGCAAAAGCAAGGCGAATGACTACCAGGACTTCTAATTCTACGCTTTAGCAATTGCAGAAGATAAACATTTTCTTTACTCTTCCCTATTGGAAATCTAATTTACTTCAACACAGTCTTGATATCACGCACATTAAAAAAATGTAGGCTGCTTAACGAACCCAGTAAGTCAAAAGATCATCTTAAAGCGAGAAAAGATTTAGGAGCTATGGGAGTTCGTGAAGACGCGTGGCCAGATGAGCATGACAAATTTCACCTGACAAAATTCACCCTCACAAAACCGAACAAAAAAGCCTTACTCTCGACATTGAAGAAAATAAAAGTTATTGATGGGTATTCAAGCAACATTTCATAATGTATTAACATGCAGGCTCGAAAGGTTGCTGGACTGAAGAGTCATGACTCACATGTCCTTATGCAACAGTTACTTCTACTGGCTATAAAGAATGCACTGCCTCCCGATGTGTCCATCATTTTGGTGGAGCTGTGTTTCTTCTTTCAGAAGTTGTGTTTGAAGGTTTTGATCATTGAGGAGCTCGATCAATTGTAGTCTAAAATTATTCTTATGCTTTGTCATTTGCAAATGATCTTTCCTCCGTCTTTTTTCACTGTGATGGTTCACCTGACAGTCCACCTTGTTCATGAAACAAAGCTCGCTAGCCCAATTCAATATCGATGGATGTATCTTATTAAGAGGTACTCATTTTACATGTGTGTCCGCATTACTTTATAAATTTTCTATTTGTCCATTTAAGAATTAATTGTCTCATTTTTCCTTCTTGACTTTATAAGTTTCTTGGGAAATTGAAATCTTACGTACAGAATAAGGCGTGGCCAAAAGGTTTTATAGCTAAAAGTTATATAGGGGATGATGTCCTATATTTCTGCTTAAGATACTTTGATGACATTGAGACGGATTTCAACTGACCACCTCATGTAGACGATTGTTCTGAACCTAAGCCATCATCAAGAGAGTTGTTAATCCCTCGTATTGGTAAACTAGTTGGAGGAAGTGAGAACTTCAAACTAACAACAACTAAGAAGTTACAAGCAAATAGACATGTCTTGATTAATTGCACTCAAGTTGAACCCTTCCTTCAGTAAGAATTGTACACTCTTCTATATCTTTCCTAACATTTTGTACTTACATTTCATGATCGTCTTCCCATGATTAATTACAGGGAATTTAGAAGTCATGTGAAGCGTTAACTCATGATTAGTACATAAACATCCTCCAAAGTTGACAAAAAGGTCCACAGAGAATTCTCAAGATGGTTTGCGCACAGAATACTAAATGACCACAACCCACACTCATCAGATTTCAAAGCTCTCGCAATTGGCCCTCTTGACTATACAAAAAGGTTTACATCATACAATGTCAATGGTTTCAAGTTTTGCACCGTTTCACAAGATCAAGGATTGCAAGCTCAAAATTTGGGTGTTTACGGCACCTTTAGGACAAGGAGTTATACGAGCAGCAATGACGCCAACAAGCAATTCGGAGGCGCCCCTTACCATAGAAAACTTCTTGATGTCGTTGAACTAAATTACTAAGGTCATTTCACCATTACGCTATTCAAGTGTTTATGGGCAAATACGATAATTTCTTGGGGACTCACAACTGACGGTTTAAGCATCACATCAGTAAATTTCTCCAGGCCAATTCACACTGATCAAATTAAAGATGGTGAGCCATATATTCTTGCCTCAGAAGCACACCAGGTTTATTATATCAAGGACGAAAGGCACAGAGATTAGAACATGGTGGTTCACTTAAAGCCTCGAAATCTTTACGACATGGGTGATGGTAATAACATCGCCTACAAGAGTGAGGGATTCTAGACCACCAATTTTGAAAACTTCTTCCCTAAAGGTGATGACAATTTACCTATAGTTCAGTGCATTTTTATAAGTTCATATCATTTAAATTTAATTTTTGTTCAAAATAATATCAAACTAAGATTTTCTCCACATAATTCTTGTAGGGATGGTGACAAAGACTGATTAAATAAATTTATGCTTTTGTTCTTGTAAACCTTAATTTATATTGTTTTTTTAAAAAAATTCATACCAATATTTATAGCGGTTTTTCAATTGCTACAAACTGAAATAAAACCGCTACAAAGAATGTCACATGAATCACTATAAATATCAACTGCTATAAATCCTATCACATTAACCACTACAAGTGCTACGCAGATCTTTATAAATACCACCACCACACCTCATTTCAAACACTTCTCCATTTCTTTCAACCCTTCTTCTCTTTTATTTTCTCTCATCTGGAAATTTTTTTAAGAGCCGAAAAGCTAAGCAAGATGATCAAATATGGTATAATTTTTTTTAATTATTTGATTTCAATTTTTTTTCCTCTCATAATATTTATACTTCTTATTTTTTTCCAGATATTGAAGAACTTTTCTTCAAAGTTTTCAATATTCCTTCCATAATGATCAACATATAGTAGAATAAATCCTTATTACCTTCACATTCTCAATATAAAGTTTATACTTATCTAATTTAATTTAATCATTCTTTTAAATAATAACTACTATCAGTTAAGTTACTTAAATAATAACTAGCTATTCAACATAATATTATATAACAATGCACTCAGATAATTTAATATTTTTTTTATTTTTACAAAATTTTGTAACGATTCAAAAACTGCTACAAACTTAAATTCAAAATTGGATTAAATTTTTTGCACTACTTTTAAAATTCAAACTATATTAGTAGCGATTTTGTATCAGCTACAAATATGTTGGTGCCAAATTTTTAAAATTCATATTTCAATTTAGTAGCGGTTTTTTAATCGCTACAAAACTAAAGCCAAATTTTTATTTTTTTTATTTCCCACGATATGAGAATGTGACGCCAACATTTGTAGCAGTTTTATAACCACTACAATTATCACATATGACGTGTTATCAACATACGAATCTTGTAGTGGTTGAAATGAACCATTACTACATTTGTAGCATTTGTGTTCATTGAGTAGCGGTTATGGTGAACCGCTACAAATCCCTTTACAACAGTAGGTTAATACATTTTTTTAACCGCTACTAAACCACAGTGTTTTTGTAGTGACTTCACTACATTCTAGCTTAAATAGCTCCAAACAAGCAAAGGTGTTGTCAATAAGACATTAAAATCCCTGTTGTTTTCCTAAACCATTCATGCTAGATAGTTTGTACATCTTAGTCCTTCCATATACACATGAATGATCTCAATATCCTAATTTGATAGGATAAGGGATCCTAATTTACTCGTATTGATATTTCTTCAACTAAAACTTAAGGAGGAGAATGAATTAAGAAATTAAGGATGATGACAAGGGTGTTTTAGAAAATACATGTCATATTATTTAACTAACTTAACTAACTTCCTTAATCTAATCAAATTAAGTAAATATGTTTTATACTTAGAACTGAAGTAGTATTTGAGTTAGGTTAGGCTCCAAATCCAACGTAGTTAGTTAATTTTAATGAACACATGAATCAATTACTCAAAAGAACATGTACACATAACAAGCAGGAAACAACAAAAAGAGATAAAAATTAATATGTGAGTCTCTAAATTTAATCTTATTTTTAATGATGTCTTTATAGTTTTTTATTGAGTCTGTATAGTCTCTCAATTATCAGTATTTGTCTATATACTCCTAATTTGTTAATTTGTAAAAGATCGAAATAATATTAATTTGTAAAATAATTTGACAAATTGATATAAATAAAATCAAATTCAATCAAATTACAGATTATATTACGGACACAAAGAAAGGGTTAGGAGTATAATAAAATTTTACTTTTATGTTAATAATAAGTAAATTTTATTACATCATCTTGTTTTTTGAAAAATTATTTTATTTTGTATATTGTGGCAACTTATCTGTCGCTTAGTCAATATCTAAATAAGTCAAAATTAACATATTATAAGTAGATGGACTAATGTCTATAAATGAGAATACTGTAAAAGCCCAATAAAAAAAATACAAAAACTTGATTAAATACCAGATAAAATTATAATGACTAACAAATTAATTTTCGAAAAAACACGACCCACAATGCTTTACTCAATTCACTTGAATTTAAACTTAAAATTTGGTTTCCAAGCCGTCTCGGATAAGAGATCAGTGATTTATTATAACAAGGACTAGCCATTATTTTTTAAAAGTTTTTTTCATAGAAAACTGAAAACCATCCATTACATTACAATAAAAAAGAAAAAAAGAAGCCTAAAATCCCTGATCAGCCTCCATCACCAAGGTTGAGGAAGGTGGTTGATCAATGATGCAAAAACTATTCACTAATATATATATATATATATAGGAGAGTTTCGCAAAGGAATCAGCAGTACAAATTGTTTCACTATAGGAATGTCTAAACAGAATTTTTCAATCCCTATATATTAAAAGCCTAGTATATCCTCAATATCTCTGAAAGGGTGATTGGCCTCACAAGCACTAGTAACTAAATTGATGGCGTCAATACATTCAGAATGGACCACTATAGTTTTGTATCCTTTGGACCAACATAACTGGAGACCATGAAAGAAACCAAGGATCTATGTAATAGCAAGTGACACATTTGTAAGTTTGCAGCTAAATCCACATATATCCATCAATCATCACTATCCCGAAGGACCCCTCCACAGCCACTCCTATCATCCCACAAAACCGAGCTATCCATTTCTAGGTTGATATGCTCACCAGACGGATTATTTGCATCCCTACCTCTTGTATAAGCATTCAAGCATAGGGAGGATTTACACATCATATCCAAATCAGCACATGCACGGAATAGGTTGTCATACACATTACTATTGTTCCTAGTATTCTTAGAGCTTGTTTGGAATAGCGGTTAAAATTTTATAAGTGTTTATGAATTGTAATTCACGGAATATGAAGTAACTTTTACGGTCTACGAGGTAGCTTTTACGGTCTATGAGGTGCTTTCACGGTCTACGAGATAAATATGTGGAGGAGATTTGTCTCGATTACGTGAATCGGGCTTATATAATAAGCCCGATTCAAATAAGTGATAACAAACAAGCACTTAGAGTCAAACAATATATATGAGACACCGTGTTACTCATATATCCCAACAGATGTATCAAAAAAAAGAGCTGCCCAATGAAACTTTTTAGTATTGTTATTAAACCTGAACTGGATTGGCTGGTCCAGTTCGGGAACCGGCGAACCGCCCAGAAAACCGGTCTAATTCGGTGACCGGTCCGGTTTGGGGTTTTTTTGAAAATAATTTTTTTAAAAAATTTTATATTAATAAACTTAAAATATTTAATTTCTCATTAGTTTAGCTCTAATTTGACTCCGATCTAACCCACTGACCATCGACCCAATACCCCAACCAGTTCAGTGACCGATTCAGATTTAATAACCTTACTTTTTAGAAAAGGTTCGTCCTGCTTTGTGCTGTAGATTCCATTTGACCCATGCCACTCCTTGAAGAGAAGAGAAGACATGCCATAGGTCAAGGGCCACCATAGATTTCCACCGCTGAATGGCATGCGAACATTCTTGGATCAAATGCATTGAATCCATGACTGAATAACCACCCTCCCTATGAAAAGAACAGTCCACCTTCTCTATAAGACCTCTATTCCTCCTTAGGTAAACCGTGTGCAATTTGCCATGAGTGAATAACCACATAAAAGATTGCATGTTTGGTATCTCTTATAAAAAGTTTATAAATATTTATACATGTAAATCGAGACAACACTTTTTTTATATATTTACTTTGTATATTATAAGTCATGATTGAAAATCTACTTTAAAACTTAAATCACTGTTTCAAATGAGCACTAATCTTTTCTTGATACTGTCCACCGCCAAATGAGCTTCCAAACATTATCTCTTGCATATGTGTATGGAGGAGTAATTTTTTTTCTTTTTTAAACTAGAACTAAATGGAGTATGAGTTTTTTTTTTTTTGCTTTTATTTTTTATTTTAAAGGAAGACTATGAAAGAGACAAGTGGAGAAGGTAGGTCAGCGGGGAGGCAGCAAATAGGGGCGTTGCCAAATACACGGCAATATTGTCTCTCGCGTTGTTTGACTTTGACCGAACTGCTTAGTAATCAGTGAAGTCTCGCTCACCCCACCCCACACCACAAGTGCTGTCCTCAGCACCCACTCCTTTTTAGGAATTTTTTTTTATCACTTTACAAATACCTCTTAAATTAATCGCCTTCATTTCTTATATTACAATTACATTCTCCATTACCAAAATAAATAAAGAGTTGCATTATTTATGAATTTTAATTATGAATATAATTTAAGGGTGGTGTTGTTTCAGAGCCCTTAAGTGCCTATTTATTTTAATTTTTTAAGAATATTTTTACGATTTACGATATAAATATATGAGAGGAGTTTTATCTCAACTTGTGGAAAAGAGCTTCTGAAACCATTGTTTTATTGTTTTCTAAGAAGTTACTAAGTATTTTTTCATGCACGTCCAACATTATATTCTTAATTATTTTTTTTAAGTGCGCATAGCATTCTAAAATATTTTGAGGTTTATTTAATACCTTGGATAATTATTATTTTTTATGGGAGAAGGACCTCTTCTCTTTCCTTTTCATCATCTCCCCTCCCCTTTCTTTTTATTGATAAGATCAAAATTAGAATAATCTAAATTTAGTTTTATATAAAATATATTTTTATTTTCTTTATTGCGATAGAGGATAGGGAGGGGAAAGAAGAGTTTCCTCTTTTGCATCCAGCACCCTAAAAATTTATGAAATTACCTTAGGGTGTTGAATGTATTTCCACTAGGAGTTAATAAAAAATTTTAAAAAAAAATTATGAACAAAATTGCTCCCAAAAAAAATTAATACTTTAAATATGAAATTACATCACAAAATGCATTAGACTATTGGATGCAACTGAAAAAAATATTTTAGAGTGTTAATTCAACCTTTAACCCTATAATTTGTAATAGAATATGATGTTACAATATTTTTACAGTTCATTTAATTTGTCATATGGATTTTTCTTGGCCTCTTTTAACTTTTTTCTTAAAAAAAAATACTATGCATTCTAAGAGATCATATTCCATGTATGATATTTGATGTGAACAATATCGGAGTACTGTTATATAATTGTTCTAGACATCACAATTTCAATATCATAAATGTGTACCATCTTCACCGACCCACACCAATTTTGCAACATTAACATGTTAAAGATTAGCTAACCATAGTGTCGAACAGTTTAGATGAAGAAGACGAAACTTTTATCTAACAAAAGTAAAAATTTTATCTCAACCGCTATGATATTTCAAAATGATTAGCCAACCTCTTTTCCCTGACAGCAACATGTAAAACCGCACGAATCACTCAAAAATGAGACAATATTTAGCGATTGCACTGTCTTCATAGATAGAAAAATGAGTATTTGCATGATTTACTGGCTCATTTGTAGCATGAAGATTGGGAAATGAAAAATTGTGTAGCAATATTATTGCCCGTTTGGATTAGTTGTGAACAAATATGATTTTATATTATATAAGTCTGATTTACGTAAATTGAGATAAAACTCATCTACATATTTACCTCGTATATCGAAAAGCTACCTCGTAGACCGTAAATCACGAATGAAAATCACTTTTGAAAGTTCCAATCGATATTCCAAACACCGTAAAAGCTATCGTATAGACCGTAAAAACTACGTTGTAATACCGATTAATCGTGATTTTTGGTTGGATGCTTTTTTTTCAAATGACTTTGAGAAATTTGATTATATTTAGATTTTATTTATTAAAATCACACAAGGATGTAAAATTACTAAAAAAAAAATGGTTTGATTTTTTAAAAATTGGTTTACGTTTTCATAATTATATTTAATAATAATTATTAAATATAATTTAATAAATGACATGAATGTTTAAATATAATTTTCATTTGATATAATTATTACTAAAAATAATTTAAAAATTCATGTGAAATACAAATATTAAATAAGAAATAAATGAAAAGGAAGGGGATGCGAGCGTAGGTAAAAAAAAAAATCCTCATTATTAAATTATTAGAATTTTTTCAATGCATAAATATCTTGCTTGTCACTTTTACTTAAGTGTCGCACAAAAATAAAATCACTATTGATCGGAGCTTTGAAAAAAATTATAGGTGTTTGAAATAGCGATTGAAATCTCTAAAAATGTTTTTTAATCGTGATTTACGGTATATGAGTTAACTTTTACAGGCTACGAGGTAGCTTTTACGGTCTACGAGGTAAATATGTGGATAAGTTTTGTCTCGATTTACGTAAATCGGGCTTATACATAAGTATAAGCTAAACCAAGTGCTTGTTTGTTATCACTTATTTGAATCGGGCTTATTATATAAGCCCGATTAACGTAAATCGAGATAAATCTCCTCCACATATTTATCTCGTAGACCGTGAAAGCACCTCGTAGACCGTAAAAGCTACCTCGTAGACCGTAAAAATTACTTCATATTCCGTGAATTACAATTCATAAGCACTTATGAAATTTTCAACCGCTATTCCAAACATCTATACATAAATATCTTTCTTGTCACTTTTACTTAAGTGCCGCACAAAAATAAAATCACGATTGATCGGAGCTTTGAAAAAATATAGGTGTTTGGAATAGCGATTGAAACCTTCAAAAATATTTTTTCAATCGTGATTTATGGTATACAAGGTAACTTTTACGGTCTACAAGGTAAATATATAGAAGAGTTTTATCTCGATTTATGTTAATCGGGTTTATACATAAGTACTCAATCCGGTCCTATTTATAAGCAACTTTCTCCTTGATTGCGCAAAACTAACTGGTAGTTAAAAGTAATAAGTGTTTCAAAAATACCATATTTTTTTTCCATATATGCTCATATTTATGAAAATAGAGAGAGAATATATAAAAAAATATGAGAAATAATAAAATTCATTTCTCAATGCTTTGTTAACTTTATTCACATAGTGAGTTCTCTCTCTTTCTTGAATATAACTTTTAGTGTGTGATAATTAATTATAAATAATATGTATTTAATAAGGGTAAAATAGGAAAAATAAGTTTATATTTTCAGACACAAAGTGAAAGTTATTTATAAAAGAGACCAGCCGCATGAGAGAGAAAGTTACTTATAAATAGAAACGAAAGGAGTATAAACTAAATCAAATATCCTCAAATACAACAATAAGGGGTTTTCAAAATCTCTTTTTTAACTCAAAATAAATTATATGAACTTCCAGTGTTAAACCAAATAGACATTTAGCAGTTGATATTACTCACATTATCACGTAAATGGACCATTGAGTTCGAGTGTGACAGGATATGAGCAGATGAACTTAATTGGGGAACAAATAAAATGGGAAAATTGAAGGTTGGAATTTTTCTCGGCTTTTCTCTCAACATAATTTTTTCTCTGAAGGTAAGTACAATGCACATGGTTTGATTAGATTATTACCATATTCTTGTCTGGTTCAAATCTTGATTGAACTTACAGCTGTTTTAAGACAAGACGCAGTGTGTAGACTTTAGACATTTTAAGAGGTTATTATTATTATTATTATTTGCCATTTATTTTAAGAGGTTATTTGCCATTTGATAGACTATACACGTTTGTCACATTTCATCCTTTATAGTTCAGATTATCTAACCGTTACTTAACATAACATTTCTGAGTGATTACTTTTAAAGTCAAATTACATGTTAAACCCTACTTATGATAACACAACGAGTCTTACACAAATGTAATTAAACAAATATTACAAAACCTTAAGATAATTAATATATATTTCAAAATTTATAAAAACCAGTTTTATTTATAAATGATGAATAATACACTTTATCCTGTTGGGACAATGTATGAGACTTCATTGTTAATTTATATACTTCTTCACTAGTAGTAAATGCACGAGTTAGTTAAATATTTGTTTGATTAATAAATATAAAACCTCAATCTCTTTATTCTTTTATCTTTATTAATTTTTTTGGTCTTAAATCTCTTCTGTCATATAAAAAAAATCCCTACATCCTAAATCAACACTATAAAATGTGTGAAACTAAATATGAAAAATTTAACATCCATGAGGTCTAAATATTTAATGAGAAACCATTTTTCCTAACAATAACATCATATATCAAACTATAAATTAAATGAAAAATTAATAATGAAAATGTTAGATGGAGGAAGACAATAGTTATGTTTGGAATGACTTTTAAAGTTATAAAAAATATTTATGTATATAAGTTAGGATAATATTATTTTTATATACTTATTTTATATACTGTAAATTATGATTAAAATATTATTTTTGAATAATTATAATGATTAGTGGGTGTGCACAGCAACACGAAAAATGAGACAATCATGGATGAAGCAATCCCGTGGTGCTTTGAATTCAAATACACTCTTCATATGAATTTAGGAATTTTATTTTTTACACTAAAAAATAAAATAAAATTGGGCCTCAACGTACCTATCATTAACCACGTTGACACCACGTGCTCCTGCCTGTGACTCCCAATCCCATCAATTAACAACCAACGACTTTTGCTAACTGTCATCCACTATCCCCTTTTTAACCTCTGTAGTTAGTTACTTAACCATGGTTCTTTACTCCAGTTCATTGGACCGACATCACTAAAAATTACCCATATCTTTGTTTTTTTTCCAATAAAAATTACCCATATCAAGCTTAATTGAGAATATTAAAAAAATTATTTAATTATAACATATATTACATAATCTCTCTAAAATGCTATATTATTAGATTATATATTAGTTTATAAGTCTGTAAAATTAGTTTAGAGAAAAATGATAAATATAAATACTTTAAAGTAATGTACTCCTTCCGGTCTTAAATATTAGACAAAGTTAATTTTTTTTGAAAATATTAAAAAATTTAATTAAATTACTTTAAAAATATTTATATTTATCATTTTTTCTAAACTATTTTACTTAACTTATAAACTAATATATAATCTAAGAATACACAATATATTATATGATTAAGTAACTTATTTAGCTTCTTTAATGCCTCTAAAAAAATCAAATAAGTCTTATATTTAAGATTGAAAGGAATATTTAGTTTTTTTATTTTCCTCAAATTAGTCAAATTGCTCTTATGTACAACATGTAGTATTTACGTTGATTTCTTTTTTAAATGATAATAATTATAAATACGCACATACAAATATGTAGGGTTATCAGACCCGGACCGGACCGGTGAACCGGTCCGAGTCAACTTTTTGATTTTTAAAAAAATATTTAATTTTTTTTAATTTTTTCTTTAGAATTTCATATTAATAAGCCTAAAATTTTTAATTTCTCACCGATTTGGCCTCGGTTTAGCTCCAATTTAACTCCGGTCTGACCCACTGACCCTTAACTTTATACCCCGATCAGTTCAATGACCGATCCGGATTTAATAATGTTACAAATATGTCACCGATCGACTTAAGCCCGGTATCTCTACAAAGTGAGGAATTTTTGTTTATCACTGGGCCAGCTGGTTATCAAAAAATTAATTTATTTTAATTAAACTAATGTTCACGTTGATTCTAGGAAAAGGAATTATGATCACTTGCACATCACATTTTATATTTGAATCTGTGTAAATGTAAAAGGCGTATTTACAAGAACTCCCTTCCATTTAACTATCATGCATTTTTATTTTAGTTTTATACACAATACAATTTTCTCATCAACAAAAATAGATCCCCTTGTGCACCTATATGAAAAATAACAAAAAATAATTGATACTAGTTCATGTGACTTAAGGGTAAGGTGAGATTTAAGTAATGACCAAGGTTTAAACACTAATATATTTTTTGGATCATAGAAAAATATTTACTAAAAAGAAAATGAGAAATGCTCCTCACATTTTTAGATATATTTTGTATTTTTTAGAAAACATTTTTCACGTAATATAAAGGTTAAAAAGTTGAGTCGTGGATAAATAGTGACCCATAATTTTGTTTGAGCATTTCGCTTTAAAGAAACTTTATCAACATTTTTTTTAATATTAGGGAGACATCCATATATTAATGGAGTTTGAATATTATATGAATTTTGGAGAATGAGTCATGCCAATGATGCCCCAGATTTGTAAATAATATAATTTATTAACTTGTTTATTTTATCTTGATAGGAACAGCTATTTATAATTCATATGTTGATATAAATATTAAAATTAAGGAAAAGTTAATCATCTGATCCTTATAGCCATAGTTAGAACTTAATCTCATAATTTTGACTCAATACCATTTAGTCTTTATAGTTATAAATCGGTTGCAATCCAATCCCTTAATTTTAACTCAATGTAATTCAGTTCTAATAATTTTAATCATTTTAAATGTTAATCATATATTTTAGAAAATAAAATTACATGTTTTTCTATATAGATTGAGTTGCATTAAATTAAATTTAGGGACTAAACTTTTAAATAAATAAAATTATAGAAATTAAGTTACATTAGAATAAAATTTAGAAATTAAGTTTTACTTAAGTCAAGACTATAAAAATTGTGTTGTATCGAATTATATTTTAGAGATTAACTTATAATATAATGAAAAAGTAAAAGAATCAATTGATTACTTTTTTTTTTCTAAAATTAATCTATAAACTACTAGGTTACATTATATGCAGCTTGCATCCCATGCAAGCGGCATGCATGGTCAAAATGAGTAATTTAATATATTGGATATCAATAAAGGAAAAAGAAGACGCTTAAGTTGAGTTGAGTATAGTTGATAGGAAGTTGGTTCTTGGTTCTTAACTGTTAAGGTTGTGAATTCAATTGTTTAAATTCCTTTATTAATGTAAGATTTTTGTTGATAAGTAATTTATAGAGAAAATGATAGAAAAATACCATTTGAACTTCAAAATTCCGTTGACAAATACGTTAATGGAATTAACAAGAATAATAATGCAACTGATAACTCATTTTATTATTAAATCATTTATTTAAAATTTTAAAATTAAAATAGTATTTTTTAAAGATTTTTCCTAATTTATAAGTATTATATAAACTCTTTGAGTTATCATGCTCCGGCATGATTAAGACTATGAGATCCAATCTATTTAAATTTGTTTTTTCTATTAGAAAAGTAAAAAAAAAATCAGTGACAGTGAAAGTTACTGATATTTTATGTCAGTAAAAGAAAAAAATATATTTTTTATTTACATTTTGTTAATATCAATGTGACTAAAATCGGATTGGATCGGCCGATTCGATCACAAGAACCATGGAACTGATAATCTAATTGGTCTGGTTGATCAATTTAATATTTTTCTAGTTTAAAAATTTATATCTGATCTTACATATTTATAAAAATTATAAATTAAAATTCTATGAAAATTTTAAGATATTTACTTTCTAATTAAAAAAGAATCATTCAAAAATATTATCATTTAATCCTAAAAAATTATTAAATTTCAAAACTATTCTAAAAAATATTATTGTTCAAGTTCATTTTCTTATCAGTTTGATTTTAATTTAGCTCCGATTTAACTCCGATTTAACTTACTGACTCTTAATCCAATACACAGACCAATTTAGTGATCGATCCGGATTTAACTATTTTGGTTAATATTTGTTTTTTAAATTATTAATTAACCTTCCAAGAACGACACAGACGCACGTGACGTGAGGACAGATCTGTCAGCGGATAGCTGGCAGGGTAGGCACGACCCAAGCACGTGGTCGTCGAGAGGGATCAAAACGTGACCTTTTTTCATTTACATTATTTATTTATTTATAAATATTTATCTACAATTAAAATAAATAAATAAATAAATGTATAAAAAGCTCTTTTTCTTATTTTGGGCCACGAGAGAAAAAGGCCCTTCAACTAAAGGAAAAGTCACACATTGCCAGCTGATTGTCCATGTCAGAAAGGTGAAAACGGCATTGGTGGGTGCTGCTATTAATTATGTCGTTGGCAGAAGCAATTTATTCCACATTCGTCCATTACACTTCTATTTCTTCACTTGATTGTAGTATTTATTTTTCATTTTAAGTAGAATCAAACAATACTATTGAAAGAAAATATTTTCATATAATTATTCAGATAACTATTATTATTATTATGAAAATATAAAATATATAGGAAGCTCACTTCAATATTTTTACATATATGTGCCTTTTTATTGGAGACAGCTATTTGAGAGAAGATATGAGTATATGATTTTAAATGTTGACATCTTTCTCAAATGAGATTTAAATATTGATTAACGATGTTATAAAAAATCAACCCACTTTATTATAACTAACCCCTATTAGTAATAAACTCGGTTTAAATTTAATGTAACATATGGAAGATAAGTACAATATTTTTTTAATAATATTGTATTTCCAATTTAAAGTTCAGTATATTTTTATAAGTTTTTATGCAAACAGGTGAGTTTTATTTCCATTGGCAGTTTGGCGGTGCATATGTAACTATAAATATAGGCATGGAAGCCCAAGAGAGATCTTTGATTTTAAGTGATAAACCTCATTAACTTGAATTTCGTGCTGATTTTTAAGATTTAAAACTTTGTTTTATTTTAGTAAGTTAAAAATGAAAAATAAAAATAATATCCTAATTTTTTTAATATACATATCTGACTCGGTTAAAATCAAGTATTTGTCAAACATAATTGGATGTAACTATCTCAAAAGCGTTTCTTATATTAGCACAGATTCAAACTCGAGATTTCATGGCGAAGTAGTTAAAACCCTTACCAAGCAGAACCCACCTCAGTTGGTACATCCTAATTTTTTTTTTTTAAAAATGAAATTTTAACATAAAAATTAAACAAAAATATTTATTCAAATAAATTTGGAGAATTCGGATCTTATGTTGTTGATTTGCTAAGATAAATGGGACAAACCTAGTAATAATCCAACGTTTCTTGCTTCCACATAAAGGTATCAACCAACCTACTTCATTAATTACTCTTCTATACCTTAATGTCGATATTATTTACTTATGCATGTAGGACGCACACATTAGTTTGGTGCAAAGCTTTGACTACACAAGACGTACAATTCTCATAAATATTACGGCTAATCAAAGGTTTCGTCACTTTGCTACTAGCGCAGTGTGATGCATTTGATTTGATACGGTATGAGGCCTTTGTGCCTCCTCATTCAGAATTGATCTTGACCACACCCAGTGGGGTGCTAATCGGAAAATAAAAAAAAGGCTTCGTCACTTTTAGATTCCTTAAATTATCTAGGGTTACTTAAACGATATACTATTATTTTATACTCCCACAGTGTTAAGGTACATGTCTTTTTTTTTTTTTTGGAAAAAAAGTTTTATTTTATTTTAGGGTTAAGTTATACCTAATATTTTGAAATATTTGTTCAATATCGTTGGGTATCTTAAACTAATTGGATATATGATCTAAATTATAGACCATCTGATATACAATATATAGATGTTTAAATGAATTTTTGAAGAAGATAGGAGAGAAAGTGAGAGTCTTTAGAGAGAATATTAATTAATTAGACCATTAGAGTTTTCCATATATTTATCTTTTCCTCTAAATATTTTAGTTATTGTCATATCGTGATGGGAAATAATCACCGACAAACTAAAGATTAGATGTAGATTGAAGCTTTTACCACTAAAAGATATTGGTCTTAGTAAAAGAGGCTTCGATTGTTTAAATACAAAGTCTTAAATTTGAATTTACGCTTCGAACATAAATTATCTCCAATAGCGGGGCGCTTGTGCCAATAAAAAGAGACAAGTGGACAACAACCAAACTATATATACATGCACATGTGCATCTCACCACCCCACCTGTTCACACCCTTTGGTGTCTCTCACCTAACTGATCTAACTGATATCAACTACTGGTATCTATATATCTATATATATTAATTATCAAATTATTGTTAATTAAAGTATTTCCCATTGCCCCACTATTCTTTATTAATGAATCTTTGCTTCGTATGGAAGCAATATCCCCATAGATCCTCATATTATGAATAATTATCATACATTCATACTTCTATCAATTATATGACCACGAGAATTTACAAAATTTGAGGATTTATATTAGTTTTTATGTTTATTATCTCTTTTAATTTCTTTATCTCTCTGACTCCGAGTTTCTTATATAGTTTAGGAAAATATATATGTCTGTATGTATAAAGACTTATTATTAACATGTGATAACAATAATTGATATAGTTTAGGAAATTATTGTCACATTCTGTATGGTCTTTAAGCATATATGGAAAGAAATAGATGCAATGTTTGTCACTTCTACGTCGATAAAAAAAATTGAGGTGCTATTGATAGAGGTTGTATTGGGCCCAAAAATGCCCATTAGGTCGAGGATGGGTAATTGAACATATTGAAAGGACGGCCCAATAACTTCTACCATATGGGCTTGTAGTTACAAAACTTTCAACTCTGTCTTATTAATTGGAATTTTAAGGCTTTCTTTTTTTTTTTCTCACAAGAATTTTAATAGTATGTTTGGAAAAAAAAAAGCATTTTTCTAATTAAACCATAGTTTCACTAAAAATTTGTTAAACATTTACATTTTTTAGATAATCTATTTTCATTACCAAACCATGGTTTCACTCCTCAAAATCATGGTTTGTAACAATCCACATTTTTTTAGCTTTTTCCTCTTTTTCTTTCTCTCTTTTTGTGGGTCCCACGCTTGATTAGTGACATTTTTCTCTTTTTTTATGTTTGTGGGACCCACATCCTCCTCTCTCATTTACCTTTTTTATGTGTGGGACCCACATCCCCACTTTCTTCTCCTTCTACATGCTTCCATCATCTTTTTTCCCCCTTAATCTTTGTTGCTATTTCTTAAGGTTTTTTTAAATCTCTATTCCTATTAAAAAAAATAACTATATCAAAATTTATTATTCACTCTAGTATTAAATATAAGATAAATTTATTTTCAAGAGATTTGAAAAAATAATTAAATTATTTTAGAATATTTATATTTTAAGGATACACAATATATGATATGATTAAATAACTTATTTAGCTTCTTTCATCTTTTAAAAAAAATCAACTCTATCTTATGTTTAAGTTTGGAAGGAGTACTTATTTAAATATAAAATCTAGTATTATTTTAATTATACAATATATATATATGATCTTTTTTTATGTTAGATAGTTGATTAATGTTATAATTTTTAATTTTTCAGATGATTTTATGTCATTTTTTTGCAGTTATTATGAAATTTACTATTAAATAATATATAAAATATAATCTTAGCAATTATATGTAATTATCACAAAAGTTAATGTCTTTTTCAGTAATTTGACCATGAAAAAAAAAGCTATTCTGGTTATAATAGCCAAACACTCTCATTTTATCAAAATCATTTTTTTCTCATAATCTATTCTACCAGAATCTATTCTCTAAAATCACTTTTTCTCTATAAGCTATTCTCAAAAGTTAATCCTAAACACACCCTAAAGCTTTTGAAACCAAAAACTTGCTCATGACAATCATTAAGTCCGTAAACAATTTTCATTCTTGCTAGGCTCCCCATGATGTAGGTTCAAATTTGTTTTAGGAAAACTGACATCCTAAGTAAGAAAAAACACTACTCTGAGGTCTTTTGGAATCTCCAATTTACTGGTAAGTCCGGTGGGACCTTGAGATAATATGATTGAATTGTGAAAAGATTCAATTATCCTTAGTAAAGCACAGAGAAACGACGATCAAATTCAAACTTCCACTACCCAAATAGACAATGAATATGATGCCTCTCTCTCGCCCCAAAACTCCGTCGCTTGATCACTCTCATCGCTTGAAGATGTTCGCCGTTGCGTGATTGTGGTTTGAACGTTGTCGTCACCATAACATGTTCCTTGTCTATGGATGCTCATTAAAGTGTTAATTTCATCACCTCTCTCAACCGATCGAGCCCTAATCTTCGGCATCTATCTCTTGCTCCTATCGGTTGAAGTTGTTGACCGTTGCAGTTGACGATCGTTGATTCCATTTGCTGCTGGCTATGTGTGTCAGCCCATTTTAGTTAACTTCATCCCCTTGTCTTTTTTCTTCTTAATCATTCTTGTCTTGCATTTTTGTTGGTATGTGAATGCCATGACTCTTAAAAAATCCTTAACTATTTCTCTATTATATTCCTCCTCCTTCAGCTCTGCCCTTAAGTTGACTGTAATCACCATACATATATACGTAGTTAATCATGAGTGAATGATTCGTGTGATGTAGTTAAATCCTCTCTTGTGGGTTTGCTCTTTTGGCCACCTAACTGCTCTAACAATAGTTCTTGGTTGTCCTCTGATTTGATTCATTGCCGAAGGAATCTCTAGTTTGTTTTAATAAAATATAGGCAGTGGAATTATTTAAGTGGTTTGTTTCTTTTTGCAGTTAAAGAAGATGGAGAAGGAAAATGGGAAGGGAAAGGGAAAGGGAAAGGGAAAGGAGCGGAGGAGGGTGATGAGTTCAAGTCATTTTAGGAGGCGAATTTATCAGTGAGAGATGCTTGGAATAATTTGACTGATCAGTAGGAACAAATTAACATGAGGTGAAAATTTTGTGGTTGAAACACTTGGTGTGCAAAAACAAAACATGTTGTTAATACATGTAGCAATAATTGTTAATATGGGTGATGAACTTGTTAATAACAATTGTATGTAGGTTGATAATTGATAGACTATTAGTGTTGTTAATAGGTGTAACGATAATTGTTAATAGGGTTAAGATGCAAATATAACAAATAACTATTTTCTAATGTGCACCCAACACAACTAACTATTTTTGAGTGCAAAAGTAAACATTATACATTTTTTTGTAGCAAAAATAGTAATTTGTGTCCATTTTTGAACCGCAAAATATTAATGGTTAGATAACGAAATTTCTATTTTTGCTACAAAAAAAAGTTATAATGTCTACTTTTATACCCCAAAATAGTTAGTTGTGTTGGGTGCATATTAGGAAATAGTTTTTTTTTGCTAATTTTGCACATTAACCCTTGTTAATATATGTTGTGAACTTATTAATGGCAACGTATTTATGAAATATATTTTTTTAATTTAATTGATGATCAACTTAGTACCTCATTATATTGACACTCAATCAGTGGTTAATTAAGCTTATCAAAATGATTGTATATGATTGGTTATTATTATAACAACATTTGACAACTCAGGGGCATCATTACACTAGATGACAAATCCCTATTTTATTATATATTTTCATGTTTTATTTGAGGATTTTGTCATAGTTATTGAACTTAAAATGTATTTCTTGTGATTAATTAGGATTAAGAGCTAATGTATAATATTAACATTAAAGAGTGCAAAGTTGTCATAATAAGTGTAATTTAATCATCAATTTGTTTAGAAGACTTGATGTTGATTGAATTGTTTTTAATTATAGGCGCTTGAAATATTGGATTAAAATTGAAAATGGTGGCTTGGGGCTTGAATTTGACAGTTTGGTACCACGAATTTCAAAAATACCAATTTGGTCCAACGGAAACTACAGTGTTTTGGAGCCTAATATTAGGTCTGAAATTGCATAGTTTGAGCGACATGGAGACAGAGGGAGTGGCCGCAAACCAGAGACAGACCTTCACCTTCGTTCTTCCGTTTCTTCACCCTCGACTTTCACTCCTTCACCTTCATCTCACCACATCGTCACCTTCTCCACCTTGCCATCATCTCCGATAAGCTTCTCCATCGCCGGGTATGGTCTGAAATCAGTGGGGGGCTTTATTGTTCAGAAAAGAGGGAGGTTAAGCTAACCTTGGAGGCAGAGGAGCTGGTTCGAATCTCATCTCACGGTCCTTCTCCATCTCGCATTCACCTTCATTTTCATCATCCTTTTCCTTCCAATCCTTACCAACACCACCGACACCCTTATCCCTTTTCTTACATCATGTCCAGACTCTTCATCCTTTATTTCTCTCATTACTGACAGCGTCCTCTTTCCTCCTCCATTAAATTCGGCCCTTCACTCATATCTTATGGATTTATTAAATTTTAAACAATCCGTCGTCACTGTTAGCAGCATGTGAGGCTGATTTCCTTAGCTATTGGAGATGATTTGAGGTCATATGTGCTTTAAAGAGAGTTTAATTTACCCATAGCTCATTATATTTGTGATTTATTAGGTTTAAGAATTCATTTATATATTGTGACTATATTTTAGTTATGTTTTATTCCATGGATTGAGTTGTAATTTTCTTATTTGTAATGAGCATTTGTACTCATCAAAATATGATTATATATATGTTTCTCTGTGATTTTATTAATTTTTATCTATTTAATATGGTATTGTTAGATAGTTTGATTGAATTAGAATTATAGTTAAATATAAATGCATTGCTTATTTTATAATCACTCTCTAAGGAGTTTTAATAATGCTTAAATGAATGGGCTCATGAGTTCAAGCATTAGACTCAATGACAATTGAGGTTTGTTATATTAGAAAACTTAAAGAAACTCATTACACTAAGAATGCTTAATAACATTTCAAGAGTAGGGGTTCCTCTCTTGTGTTGCTAGACTCATTGGTTAATGAGGTTTGGATATTAGAAGTTTAGTATATTAACTCCCCAAATATTTTAATTGAGTAATGATAACCATTGAAAACTATTTCCAAGAGCATCTTCATCACTTACATTTTTTTTTACCCATTTCCATCCCTCATTATTTAAAAACCTCAAAAATATCTATTTTGATTGCATTTAATTCATAGTTTTGAAAACCAATCAATCATGTTTTACCCTTATTAATTTTGCATTGTAATTACTTGTTTATTAGGAATTAGTTTTATAATCGGCTCCTCAAAGTAACATGACTCAAGTTATGCATTATATTACATTAATTTGATTTTATTCTTAATAACCTGAGGCGACTAAAGGGTTCCTTCACCAAACAATGTAAACCGACAAGAACCTATATTAACAACTCTAGGGGATTGCATTGTCAAGTCCATGCGTATGCGTTGACAAGTTAGGGAAAAGATAGTGACAAATCTTTTTTTTTTGTCAAAATAATATGTTCATATAATAAAAAAGATTGTATATAGCCTGATTGCACTTTGACTGGCTCGTATGGAAACTCTATTAATAATCGGGCTTATTTTATAAGCCCGATTTACGTAAATCGAGATAAATCTCCTCCACATATTTACCTCGTAGACCGTAAAAGCAACCTCGTAAACCGTAAAAGTTACTTCGTATTCTGTGAATCACGATTTATAAGCACTTATGGAGCTTCCATAAGCTAATCCAAACGAGCCTACATACATAAAGTTATATGAACAATTGCAAGGGATTGCACTTACAAGTGTAAAGGCGTCCATTGACAAGTTTATAAGCTTGTGTTGACAAGTTCTTAGCTATCCATTAACCATTGAATTTACATCTGCATACAAATTTTCATATTAATAGTATATTATATCCATATTTCATTTACAACTTCAAATGCATCTACGATGTAGTAACTCTATTTTCATAGCCCATCTGAAAAAATCATATATGGTCTACATTTCTATCCAATTACACCATAGCTTTAAGTGTGTCTAATGACATTTACTTAAAAAGAGTGTACATTTTTTCAAAAATACACAAGCCACCAACATTGGTTAGATTGGATTATGATTCTTGTAAGTCTTGGTAGTGTGGCAAGCCTTATTGCATCTACTACAATGATACACTTGTTTGTTTTGAAACTATGATTCAATTCTTCTTCATTTTGGCCTTTTCAAAGGCCTTCCAGTGATTAGTGATTGTAAACATGATTGTGTCATTATTTGTGTAACTGTAAGGGCATCAGGACGTGGGCAATCATTCGCTGGTCTAGGCGTAATGGGACTTGTATATATCTTCTCTTAGGCAGACAATTTATAGAAATCATCCACTACTAACCATCACCACTATCAACTTGTACAATATAATTGTTATTAACAAGTTAACCAGCTTTGTTAACAACTATCGCTACCTCTATTAACAACACATTTTGTTTTTATACATCATATGTTCCAACCACAAAACTTTCACCCCATGTTGAGTCATTCCCACTTTTAATTTAAAAATAGAGCAAAATATGTTAAAAAACATAGCAAACATTTAAAGTCCTACCCAAACACAATGAAGCCACAACTAAAATGTTTAAAACAACATCTGATTTACAATTGTTATTAACAAGTTCATCACCTATATTAACAACTATGCTGCATCTATTAACCAATGAGTAAAAAATCGGATTGGACCGGAAAAACGGTGAACTTGCTGGTGACCCGGTCTAGTTGATGCATTAAACCGGCGAACCGATCAAAACTGATGGTCGAACCGGTCCCCCTTTTTTTTGAAATATATTTTTTTATTCTTCTAACTACTATCTCGTGCTATTTTTTAGGGAAAAATAAAAGTTTGAAGATCAAGATGAAGAGAAAAGTAAGTAAAGAAAGAATAAATCTAAAAAAAAGAAGATTTTGGGGGATTTAATAATTAATTAATTATAGGAAATGAGATATCATTGCATAAGTACATGCACTATAACTAATACTAATAAATTTTAAGCATTTTTTTTTCTAAAGATCTTCATTTTTATATATAAAAGTTTTAAAATATATTAATATATATATATATATTGTCACTAATAAATTATAATATTTTAATATAACCAGTCCGACTTCGGTTGAACCATTGACCCTTGAACCTTTGTCGTAATCGGTTCATTACCCAATCCGATTTTTTGTTCCTTACTATTAACAACTCATTTTGTCTTTGCACCATATGTTCTAACCACAAAACTTTCACCTCGTGTTGATAATTCCCACTTATTAGTCAAGTTATTGAAAGCATTTCAACAAGTTCATAAGCTAAATGGGGTGATGTGCCTAGCCAGCGGCAGACAAAATCAACAACATTTGTCAACCGCAACGATCAACAACTTCAGCTAATAAGAGAGATAGACGCCAAAGATTAGGGCTCGATCGGTCTAGAGGGGCACCGAAATTAACGCTTCAATGGGCAGCCAAAGACAATGACACAATAAAGCGATGGTGACGACGACATTTAGACCACAATCACGCGACAGCCAACATCTACAAGCTATAAGAATGATCAGGCGACGAAGTTTTAACGACAAATCTCTATTTCGTTAATATATTTTTATACTTTATTTAAGAATTTTGTCATAATTATTGAATTTAAAATGCATTTTTTATGATTAATTGAGATTATGAGTAAATGCATTAAATTAGGATTGAAAAAGGAAAAATTGTAAAAGAATTGCAATACTCTTAATCATTAATTTTTTTGAGAAGACTTGATGTTGGTTTAATTTTTTTAAAATTTTAGGTACTTGAAAATTTGGATTAAATTTGAAAATGACACTTTGGGGTTTGAATTTAAAAATGACATTCTAATCCCACAAATTTTCACAATGACAGTTTAGTCCACACCAGAACTACAGCTTTTTGACAGCAGGTTTAGTTCTGAAATTCAGAGAGCAAGCCGACTGGGAGATCAGAGGAGTGCCGCGAACGAAGCCTTCACCATCTTCATCACTTTCCTTCACCTTCATACATTTCACCAAGGTCTCTGGCTCCGTCCCATCCTCCATTAATGCCGGCGACCTTCTTCCTTCACCCTCCACCTTCGTCGTGCACCTTCATCTTCTCCCTAACCACCCGTGGCAGCCTCCATCGAAATTCTTAGCTACGTTTCAGAAACTCCAAGCCAGAGAACTCGAGCTTCCATCTTCTTCTTGGACCTTCACGCTTCTGTTACTTCACCGTCACCACTGCCGGAGCTTCGCCCATCACTATGCCGTGAGTTCCAGATTCGAAATAGAGAGAGAGGGAGTCAGATCAGGCAGCCACCATCATCTTCGCACCTGATCATCATCGTCACCTTCTCATCACTTCACTGCCCTTCTCAGGTGCCGGCAGCTGTCGCCTCTTCCACCATTAAAGTTGTCGACGTTGCTCTATTCCATTCACCATGCTTCAGCCTCCTCTGATCGAATCTGCCATGTCAATTTTAATCCTAATGGTTAAACTTTATTATCTAGTGGGGGGGGGGGTTTAAGGGCTTTGATTCTTGAGGTTGTTTCCGTGAATGGCAGTACCTTATTTCTCTTCTCAATGAATTAATTCTTGAGTTTGGAGCTTAAAGAGGAGTGTTCTACTATCTAATGTCTATATCTAATATTTTATATTAGTTAAATTTTAGATTTAGAGTTTAATTAGTATATTGGATTGGAGTTCCATATAATTCTTGAGACTAGATGTGTATTTGGTTTTAACTATGTACATTTGACACTTTGAACTTAATTAGTAGCAATTTCTTATACATTGACTTGGTTAAACTTATGCTTGGTGTTGCTATAAATATATTACATTTGTAATTTAAGAGTCATTGATTACTTGTGTCTTATATATTGTTAATTTCATTGGCTAGAATTTTGATTTGGGTTTCGATTAAAGGAATTAAGTCTTACCAGGTATGGGAGATTTAATTCACCCAATTCAAGCTAGCTTAAAGGGTCTTTTGGCACTTTTGTTAAACGAGCTCACTCCCATTATCTTTTTAAGCAATGATAAATAAAATTCATCGTTTTAAGATACTTTATCATACTTTTTAAAACCAATGTCCATTCAATTCCACTTTTATTCCAAAAAATCCAAAAAATATTAGTTTTAAAAGTATTTTAGTTTAATTGCAATTTAGTTGTTAGATAAAAAACTCAAAATTCTTTTTAACTTATTTTATGCCAATCATCACACTTAGTTTCTAGATAATTAATAAAATGCTCTTTAAGAGACGATTCGGAATTACACTTTATATTGTAATCCTTAGTTTAATTTTGAAGAGGTTATCAAAGTACAAAGCACACGCTTCTTCAATGGTCGAGAGAGATAGGCATCATATTCGTTTTCAATTTTGGTGGGGGCAAGTTTGAATATGATTTCCTTTTCTATGTACTTTACTAAGGGTAATTGAGTCTTTTTCACAATTCAATTATATTATCCTAAGGTCCCACATGACTTACCAGCAAATTCAAGATTTCAAGGGACTTAGAAGTAGTATTTTCTCTTGCTTAAGACCTCAATGCAATTTTCCTATTTATTTTTTAATCATTAATAGGGGTTGGGTTTAGCAGGAGGGAATAAAATCCTTCATAGAAAAGGCACTTGTATTTAGTACTCAACAGTGATTCAAACAAAATTCAAAGAAGCCGTTTAGTAATGGTAACATATATTTCAAAGATTCAAATATACTCTCACTACTTAGGGGTGTTCATGGGACGCAATAATGTAAAATACACTTTTTCATGTCGGTATTATACGTTAGCTAAAAGGTAATACTTTCTCCGGTCATATTTATAAGCAATTTTTTCTCTCATGAGACTTATCCTTTTTATAAATAACTTTCACTTTGTGTCTGAAAATGTAAGCTCATTTTTTCTATTTTACCCTTATTAAATGCATAGTATTTATAATTAATTATCACACACACTAAGAGTTATATTCAGGAGAGAGAGATAACTCACTAGGTGAATGAAGTCAACAAAACATTAGAAAAACATATTTTACTATCTCTCTTACTTTTTATACATTTTCTCTTTATTTTCATAAATAGGGGCATATATGGAAAGAACATGACATTTTTGACACACTTATTATTTTTAACTAACAGTTCGTTTTGCACAATCAAGGAGAAAGTTACTTATAAATAAGACCGGAGGGAATATGATGTTAAAAGAACGCAGTGGTATTTTTGTAATAAAATGAATTTTTTTTCCGTCGGTTAAATATGTAATTGACTTATAATGAATAATCTAGGTGGGTTCAACTATGAACCAGCACAGAAAATCATGTTTTTTTTTCAAAATAAATCGAACATAATATTTTAAATAAAATAAAGCTTTAGCATCATTGGTCTTCATCATCTCCCATAAGCATAATGGAGGAACCAAAGGAGAGAGAGACTGAGAACTAGAAGAGGATGTAAGGGAGATTAACGAATGCTGATGAGGATGAGGGGGAAAGGGTTTTTTTTTTCCTTTATCTTTTTTCAAGTAAGGATGATAATGACATGGCATAATATGTGGAATAACATGTGGCAAAATACTTCCTTGGTCCTTAATATAAGATCCAGTTAACTTTTTCTTGAAGAGATTAACAAAACTAAATAAATTATTTTAAAGTATTTATATTTATCTTTTTTATACCAAACTAATTTGTTTAACTTGTAAATTGATATATAATCAAATAATACACAACATATATTATGATTAACTAATTTATTTAACTTCCTTAACCTTTTTTAATAAAATCAACTAAATCTTATATTAAAGACCGGAGGGAGTATCCCATATGGCAGAGTCACATCAGCATATGTTGGTAAGCTAATTGTTGATTGTTTGAGTTAGTTAGGGCACATTGCTACGATTTTATTATTTTTGATGCGACATTGCTCTTAAACAAATTTCCGGGTACCTAGCGCAAAAACTTATGGAGGAAAAGTGCCCTTTAACCCAAAAAAATTTATAGCTAAGATAGGAATAATTCATAATATGAAAACAACGCAGAAACACATAAGACACAAGCATAAGAGGGAATTGAATCATGACTACTTAACTCTAATAAGCTTATCGCATTTGAAAGTCCACAAGCCTAACACCATAATTATTCAATGAATCTACACATCAACACAACGATATAGTGCATAAATTCCAAGCTCAAAATAACAATTTAATCACACCCTGCAAGTTATCACTCAAATATTAACGTCATCACACAAACTATTTTTCTAACTTATTAACAACAAAACCACCACTCATTTACAAAACAAGAAGACCGAGCTCTGTATCGTGAGAGGGCTTGGAGAAGGCTAGGTACCGAGAGAGAAGACTGAAGCACTGTAGAACGTGAAAAACAGTTTTTCCCCCCTGTTCGGTAGAAAGGAATATTAAAAAAGAGGCATTTGTTATGTGGGTTTCCGAACTCTACTTGTTTTCCTTCCATTTTTTAAAATATGCGTATACTGTGTGCCATATTACGAGCATTTGCAGTGTCACGATTTCTTCGCCATAATTAAGATCACCGCCACATATATAATCATGACCTAACACCGTTGATCCCAGCCAGAGTGGTTGAAATGACGTTATTTGTCCAGGAATTATGTTATGTATTTTATCTGCTAGGTCACAAGTGGGCATTTTACCAGATATTTCTATTGTATTAATCTTCCCTAGTGTGATTCCTGTTAAAGCATATAGGGGGTGGGTGTAAGGCAGACGATTTCAAAACAGACTCTCCATTTAATAGATAGAGAAGATCACCATGATTTCGTTAAGTGAACTTGTGTAATTAATACTCAATCGGCTTATTTGTACTGAGTTCTTATAAGAACAATATTCTACTCATCACTTTATTATTTGATACGATTGAGTACTACTATAGTTTTGCTAATATATGTACTCCCTTGGATCTTTAATATAAGATATTTGAACTACAAAGTGAGTTTTGTACTAAGGACGGGCATGTGCAAAGAAAAGCTTCACAAGAGGATGCTTAAGAACAAGACAAAGCTCGTATACTATTATTACACCATCACATAAAATGATAAAACTCATGAAGTCACAACGTGACACATGAAGACTACAGCTATGACTTCAATGTTTAGAAACACAAAGACCCTGTAGAGACAACCGTTATTTATTGTGGAACATCGTAGGAACCGATCAACGAAGAAGAATTTCAAGTATACATACACCTACATCATATAAAAATATTAATGTCAAAAAGAGAGACTGACGACAAAAGAAAATGTAGTGAACGCATATCAGTTACATGTTTTTTTTATCATTAATAATCTGAAAAAAATATTATAATGGCTTATTATATCAAGTAATGATAAATATATAAAATTTTTTATTCACAAAATGAAGTCTAATACTCCCTCATATCTGTTTTATAAGTTACAAATGATCGATTACAGGAAATGTATTTTTTTCAAGTAAATATCTATTTATAAAGAGGGTGAGTGAGAGAGAAATTGTTATAATTAATGTATAGATATATAATCAATTAGTGGTAAAAATAGAAAAAATGTATTAAAATTTAAACATCTTCAAAGTGAAACTAGATCTATTAACAAAAATGTAACTTATAAAAATTAAAGGGCCGGAGGTATTAAAATAGAAAACAGAACGAAAGAGTGATTTTACTTATGAGAAAAATAATTATAAATTCTTACTCTTAAGAAAGATTAAAAAGAGATAGACATTGTACTTAGAAAAATTTTACCTGAACCTCGCTGCTTTCGGTAGACTAGAGATGTTCCGATGAACTACTAGTAAGGATTTAAAACTTCAAACCATATTTCCCAAGTTTCTCTGCTGCAATTTCATCAATACGCTTGATCTTGTCAAATGTGAGGAAATTCTTCGAATCTCCAACTTCTCCACATCTAAAGAAAACTTTATTCGGTACCCCATTCCGTATTTCCCCACTCTTATTCACTTCCACATTGCTCAAATTCTTAAAACTACATAGTTTCAATATCTTTCCCACAACAATATCATCACCATTTTCTTCATCCTTAGAAAAACCTGCCCCTATAAACTCAGCTAGCTTCACCAAAATCTTGTCCGGCTTATCCTTTAACTCCTCAAACCGCAAAAACATTATCCTGTCTGGATTATCTAAACTCTCCTTATAGTATCCCAACATATGATCGCAAAATGGCCCAAAATTAACCACTCCCCGACAAAACTTATCGAATGAATCCTCAATCGAAATTGGCCCCTGACTTTCTGATCTTAGCCCATTTGCAAAGTGCCACATGGAGACAAACTGGTCCTTAAGATTTCTGCATAAGTATACAATCTTACACCTTGACTTCTTCACAGACTCCGGCAACAGAACATATGGGAGATGGGAGGCAAGGAGCCTGGGTGGAGGGAGCGAGCTTAAATCAGGCATAGCATCTTCATGGAGGGTCATATCTATGTAAGGTACAAGATCATGAGGGTTCATTGTTAGAAGAGGGTGATGATGAAGTTGAGAAGTTGGATTAGGTTCTGGATAATGAGTCTTTCGATTGAGAACGGCAAAAGCTAGGGCTTTGAGCCATGTGGTGCCTGCTTTGGGTGGAGTAACAAGGATAATATCTGAGTCTTGAGCTTGAAAGTGGTTCTGACAATTGAGCATTCCTTGCAACTGCTTTTTGGAAAGCCAGAAACCATTGTATTGATGGAGTTCATGGATCCAACCCGATTCAGCGGGTAAGGAAGAAATGAGGTCCTTGCATTCTTGGGATAGTTCTTCATCTTCATGGAGGTACTTGAGATGAACAGGAAGATCAGAGGCCTGGGACTTCTCTGCTGCCATTGTTAAAGCACACTATACAAACATGTATCAGTGAAGGAAATGCCACAAGCCGAGGCATTTATCACACAAGGGCAATGAAAATAGGTTAATGTCTATGTCACTAGCTATGAAACAAGGTGGTGGTGGTTGGTGAGTATTACTCTGTTGGTCACATTAATTTAGATGTCAAGCAAAGGGATGTACGAATTCACTTCGTGTCTCGAGGAACAGGTTTGCGTGTTGATAACTTTGATGAACACCCAAAACTCATTAGATCTATCCGGTCCGGATTTGATGACTTTAATGGATGATTTCTAAATGAAAAAAAAAAAATCATTTTTTTAGAAAAATAATAATTAAAAAAGTATCTTTATTTTAGAATCTATATCCATTAAAATATTTTTTTTAAAAATAAAGATAATAAATTAAATTTAGATGGTCTACATTTGAGGAGGCTTGGGTGCTTATTAAACTAATGAACACCCAAACTGTAACACCTTACTCTTACTCTAGAGTTCCTTATTAGAGTTTTTAGCCTTTTAAGAGTCACTTGTGACCCAATAGCTACCTTTTGAGAATTTAAAAACTTAAATATTTGCTCAAAGTTTAGGCACCATAAATTAAAGAATTTTCCTGAAAATTAGAAAATTCATAACTAAATTATTTTAACTCCAAAATTAGTGGTTCAAAGCTCTATTTTTAGATCTTGAAAATCTCTTTGATAGAAAAATAAGACCTGGGTTAAACACTATTTCATTTAGTCCAAAACCTCTCATTTCTAAAATCTATACAGTAATTTTCGTAATAGTTCTTAGCTTTCCTAAGTCAACTTTGAAAACTTATATCTTTTAATCTACACATCCAAAAATTATTAATAAAGACTCCTTTTAAATTAAAGGTCTATATGTCTACTATTTCTCTACAAAATTTCATAATCTAAACCACTGGTTTGCCTTGTATCTAAGAATTTACATGTTCGTGGCTCATACTAGCATATAATCTAGCTAATATCTGCTAGCTACTTTCATGCATACTTAATATGCTCTTCACATGACACTTACCTTGGGCTTGAGAAAAGCCCTCCTCCTCCACATGGAAGTCAGATACATGATTAATTTACATAAGCAGATATAAAAATATAAACAGCAAATAACTTAAGCAAAATAACAACAACAAAAGTGGCTTCTTTAGTTCTCCACGTTCAAGCCTTCTCTACTAGCTTGTTGTTGCCTTTAGAATTGCATGCCCCTATGGTTCATACATGGAAGAAAAGGAGTGAGATTCGAGGGAATCTCAGTAGTAAAACATCAATTCAATGTATAATGTGCAATGCCAAAGGCTTTGTAGCCTAGTCTAGGGGCATGAGTGCTCCCATTTAAATGGGAGGTCGTGGGTTCAATCTCACCTCAAGCAGTTTGTGTCCGCCCCTTTAATTAAAAAAAAAGTGCAATGGTAATAAACTAAGCATGTAAATATAGCCATATAAGAACATCTTACAAGTAAATGTACATGGTCATGGTATAAATTTAAGCAAGGATATTACATGTTTAAAAGCCTAATAGGCATACATGGCAAATAAATATGAAATCAACCAAGCACAAACTATTTCAGAGTAAGCTTATCTACCTTTTGCTTCTTCTTCCAAGTTACCTCTTCCGGCTTGAACTTCTTTAGTTTTGCTTGTTTGAACTTCTTTAGTTATGCTTCCTCTTGGTTTTGAGAACAAATATCGAATCCTATAATTCATTTATACATTAATAGGGGTAGATCAATTCTTAGACTCTGTCACATTTCCATTGCATAATAAATATCTCCCAACCCCAAATGCTCATTTAGCTCTTCAATTTGTTTCTTTTTTCCTTAATTTTTAATCTAGTCTCTACTCTAGCTCTCTTAAACAAGTTGGCCAAGACAGGGGAGGAAAAGAAAATTTCATGAGTTTGAAGTCCTTGCTTCAAAACATAAATTAGGAGACTTTAAATATATTTTAAGTGTGGTTTAGAAAATCAACTGACTTATTTCATACTAAGGTTACCTTAAAACAGTAGGCATTTACTTAATGGATTTCAGCTTCTTAACATTTAGCCCAACTAATACTTGTCTTCATACATCAAACAACACTTTTATCTTACATTTCATTAGCATTTGTTCATTCAGTTCCTTCTAAAATTCAGACAGCCCCCCCGTAAACATTCTAAAATTTTTTCCAACTTCAAGAACATTGATTTAACCAACATTTTGAAGCCTTTATGCATGCTTTAATCATCTAATATAATTATTTAGCATTTGGAAGCTTCAGACAATTGGGTCTTTCTTACAAAATAGTCTTAAAACTTGTATTCTATGAGCAGTACGACCTTTCTTCACAAACATCATTCAAACCATACCATTTCATTAGCTTATAAACGCTCTAACCCCTTTAATATTGTTGAACAAACATTCCATTTCAATCTGGAAATTTTCCAGATTCAAAAGTATCATCCTAACCATCATATTGGAGCCCTTAGACACATTCTAATAATTTAGAGATTTGATTTAACAAGTCAAAGCATGAAATAGTGGAGCAACACAGTTTCGCCTACAAGTTTGGGCTCCCAAAGCCGAAGTAACAAGAAGATCACTACCCATCTTCATAACCTATCCACCTTAGCATTTAAACATTTTTTCACAAATATTATCAGATTAGTCGGACAGCGGCCCCCTGAAACTGAATTCCAGATTCAAATAACTCCCCCAACAATTTTCACTGCGCCAAATAATGACATTAAATCACATGCAACACTACATATCATCCAGGTAAGCTTTAACCCATATCCTTTTATGATTATTTCAATTGTTTCAGCATTTACGACTTACTAGAACCATATTTCTAGTATCATCTTTTCCCCCCAAGACGCCACAAATGCGAGAAATAATATTGATATGGTGTTTAGGAGACTTACCTTAACTCAAATCTAAGCTTGCGTGTGAAGGTCGACCTTCTCTTCTCCTCTTCCTCTTCGTTCTTCTTCCTTTTCCTCTTCCTCCGTCTCCAACTGTCCCTCACTCTTTCTTTTCTGTTTCAGATCTTTCTTTTCTATTTCATATCGCAAAATGAGGGGTGAAGAGGTCGCTGCTGATTTAATATAATTTATTTATTTATTCTTTTCACATAAACGTTCTCTTTGTGCATTTTATGGGGGAAACACCTTTAAAAAATAAAGCCCTTCTTCTTGGTTTGATATTAAATATTTCAGCTTCATATTTTGGGCTTAAACTTGACCCAAATATTTTTTTTGAGCTTGGGGTAGTGAAATAGCCATTTTATCCCCTTTTTTTATTGGAAGTGATTTACCAAATAAATACCATAAATTAATCCTAAATATTTTATAAATATTTTCTTCTCAATTAGCATGTTTAGCCCATAAAATAATTTTTATAAAATTTTTGGGCTAAAAATAATCCTCTAGCTATTTTTCTAGAATTGTTTTCAGGAAAATAGCTCTTAATTTTCATAAATTAGCTTCAAAAATATTTAAGCCACTTTTGGGGAACTAAATCTCTTTATAATTTTTTCTAAATCACCAAATAATATTTTATAATCTTTCCTCAATATTTATGGGCTACTAAATAATTTTAATAATTATTTTTCTACTTTTTCTCCTTGAAAATTGACCCCAAAAATAGTTTTTCTTTTTTTGGCTAGTTTAACTCATTTAACTAGTATTCAAAATTCGGGATGGTACACAAATTGTTCCAATTTGCGAGGTCTCTGCATATTTGGTGAATATTAGGCGGTTGTTCCATCAAGTCATAAGAAGAAGTTGGTTCGTTTCATGAAGCTCTAGCATATCAAAACACATACAGGAAGGCATCAATGAGAAGAATCCTCCAATTCAGAAAGAAATGAGTTTATAGACTTAATAGTGGATGGAGGACGAGAAGGTTAGTGGAAAGTTGATTAATCTTTTCAAAATTGTACCAAAATGGTTGTACGTAAAGCCGTTGGCTGAGAAAGGGTCCAAAAGTATAATATAAAATGAACTTGGTCATTAGCGTAGTTAATAATAGTTGATTGCGACATATGGGATAAACAACCCGGCAATATCTAATTATATTATTAAATCAGATGTAAGCATAGTCAAGTTTAATTTAGAAAGCGGTTCTAACATATTTTTTCTATATTCACAAAGTATGCATTATTAACGAAAAATCAAATTTAATTCACTCAACACAAATATTAGGTATTATATATTTTAAGAAATAAGGCATTACATAAATGTTCTAAATGATTTACATCTCTGGCTAATGAAAAACGACATTGTTGTCCAGCCCAGAGATGGATCTGATCTTGCATTATTCTTACTAGATGCCAATCACATCCCTTCAACATGCCTTTAATTTTATGTAAAACAACGTGCAAATAAAGGGCAAAAGGTAGGTGCAAGTAAAGGGATGGACACTTTAATTTATTTGTGTCTCAAGGGACCGGTTTAGGTGATCATGATGAGCGTCCAAAACTCATTAGATCTGGATCATCAAGATCTAATTTGGATTGTTCATCAAAATGGTACCAACATATAGGGGATAAGTAACCAATAAATTATTGGTTAAAATGGTAAGTGGCTTCGCTCCCTTAAAGAGGAAGGTACAAGTTGGAATTGGAAGAAGTATACTCATTGAGAGAGGTAAAAACCTTTTGAGTTTTAAGCCTCAAAATGAATACCCTTGATCAAATCTAATAGTAGATTAATAATTCTAGGATGACCTTTTAAAAGTTATTTGTTCATATTTTACTTGTAAAGTTATTTGTAATCAGCTTTTAGGGAGCACATTTTGTGCTCATCATCATTTTGATGAGCATAGTGTGCTTGTTGGTAATTTGGATTGTCTAGATCAATTTTGGATAGTTCAGATTTAATTTATTTTAATTTAAATATTTTAAATAATTTATTTATTTTAGTATATATAACATTTAAAATAAAGATAATCTTAAAACAATAACTTCTAAAAAAATGAATTTATTAGTTAAACATCACAAATTAAAAATCTTGAATTGGGATTGTTTGAATGGTGTAAATCTCTTCACATGGATGAGCATTCGAAGCTCATAATTGTGATAAGCACTGAATGTAAACCCGAGCATTTTTTAGAATAATATTGAATATAGCGTGTCGGCTTATGCCTTGGTAATTTCTTCAAAAAATAACCAAGGATTGCAATATAAGGTGCAATCCCGGATAAAACCTTGAGGAGCCATTTATTAACTACCAGAAATTAAGTGCAATGATTGACATAAAACAATTAAAAAGAGAAGAGTTTGATCTTTTTACTAACAACTACTTGTTTTGCAAAGGAAAATTAAATTGTTCCATGCTATTTCTTTTTGGGATTTTCTTCTTTAAAATATGAAATAGAATGATGATGGATGTTACGAGTGTAGGATGGTGTATTTAGAAAGTGTAAGTGTACATTGACGTAAACAAGTAATATATAAGTGAGTAGAGTATCGTTCCCACGAGGATTGATTACTAAGTATCAAAATTGATAATTTTAATTCTATTTGGTCGATCGATTAGTTGTGATTAAGATTGCAAGATAAAAATGATGAAATATGAATACAAGTGATATGTAGACAAATATGAGAAAAAACCCTAGAGATTAGATTTCATTTAACAAATTCTGGATTGAATCACTTATCTATTCTAGTCCAATTTATTCTACATGATTGATAATCGAGTTTCCCTAATTTAATTACTAGTATCTTCCAAGGTCAATTAATTCTATAATTACTTGTTAACCCAATATATTCCTATATGAATTTAAGCAATTAATCATGCATTAAGATTTATGGAACTCATTAAGACTACACAGCCTATATGAATATATTCCTATTTCGTATGCAAATTATGGTTTTAATTATAGGATCAACACACATGCATCTATTTCCGATCTCAACATGCATATTAAAATGATCTAAAAGGTGGCCAGTCAATTGAAAGCATTAACACTACAAAAAAATAGCAATTAACGACGAAATTTCCGTAACTAATCAACTTAGAGACGGAATAATATCGCTAAAATGACCGTTACTAATTGATTAGTGACGGAATTTTTTTCGTCTCTAATTAGCGACGGAAATTCCTTCGCTAATTAGAGACGGAAAAATTCCGTCGCTAAATTTCGTCTCTAATTAGAGACGGAATTAACTAATTAGCCACGAAAAATTTCATCTCTAATTAGCGACGAAATTTTCCATCTCTAATTCGTTGCTAATTATTTTTTTATATATAATTTAAATTGTTACATATCTACAACATGAGCCTCCACATGTCCCTCGTTGGCGGCCGCCACGTGTACCAATCAACCATCGCTACCTAGCCTCCGGCTACCACGTGTTTCGGTAAGCCGCCACGTGTCATCCTACACCGCGCACCACGTGTCACCCACCACCGCGCACCACGTGTCACAAGTCACAAATTGTTTGCATTTTGTGACCAAGTTCGGATTCGAGGTCATGACCTCTCATGTGTGTGCTGGTGCCTTTGCTAGTTGAGCTAAGAAAAACATGTGAAAGTTAAATACAAAATCATATATATATATATAGAGCAGACACAGACACAGACACAGACACACACACATACATACATATATTAAAAAATTTAGCTATTAGAGACGGAATTAGCGATGAAAGTTCTGTCGCTAATTAGAGACGGAAAAATTCTATCTCTAAATTTCATCGCTAATTTTTAGTGACGGAATTTAGCGACAGAATGTAATTCTGTCTCTAATTAGCAAAGGAAAAATTCCGTCTCTAAATTCCGTCGCTAATTTTAATGACGGAATTTGTGAGGGATTAGGGACGGAATGAAATTCTGTTGTTAATTTGCTATTTTTTTTGGTAGTGTAAGAACAATAATTAAAACTCAATCATGAAGGAAAAATTAGAACTAGATTTAATAAGTTAGGATTCAATCCATCATTATCAAGCTACGTCATCACCCTAGAAAAAGGAAAATTAGCTCATGATGAAATTAAAAACAAAACAAACATAAAATAAAAACATCATAAATATTATATAAAAATTAATTACAAAAAGATAAAAATACAACTAATAGATGCATTAAAATGGAAAATCTAGCCTACCATATAGGAGGTAAAACTTTCCATATAGGTGGCAACCTATACTATCCATAAAGGAGGACTACTTAGGCCTTCCATATAGGAGGTAAAACCATCCATGTAGGAGGCATGCAAGAAGTAAAAAAATGCAAGAAATAAATTCTAAAATAACAACTATCTCTCTAAAATAGAAGCTTTCTCTCTCTCTCTTTCTTCCTCTATTTTAGGATGCTAAGAACCTCTATTTATAGGCTTCAATTTTCGAGTGCTACAATAACTTGCTACAGTAAAAACACATTGGAACAGTGAAAAAATACTTCTACACGGACCCACTTCTGCACTGACGCACTTCTACACTGACGCTACAGTGAATCCAAACAAAATTTATTTCGCCACAGTACATCCCTTAAAAAAATATTCTCAATATTTTTTTAATACGGTGCTGTATGACCTGTCAAAAAAAATCATTATTTATTTATCCATTACACCCAAATTCATTATATTAAACTCCAATATCATCCCCAAAATCATCATATAATTGAAAATAAATATACAAATATTTTACTTATCAAATTCCCCCATACTTAGCTCTTGGACGTCCTCGGATAAGGAGTAACTAATAAATGCTTCTAACAAAATCAGAAGTGTCAAGTTATAAGCAAATACACAATTGAAGAATAAAGAGATCATAGTATTCTTGAATCAACAAAAGTATAAACTAGTAACTTCATTTGAAAATGAATGAACCGAATTCATAATTGTGACTCATTCTCTCAATCTCTCAAGTGTTTTAGGGTAAGTGTTTCGCTCAAATTCACCTGAAAAAATTACACTACCATAAGTTTACCAAAAATCTCAATATCCACTACCTAATTCACATGCATAATTCAAATCAAAAGGACTTATTAAGGGTTATAACGGGGCTAAGGTAAAATGAATGTAAAAAGTGATATGAAGGGCTATATTTACGAAGTAAATAGAGCAATTGAAAAATGGGTCATTTTTTGAATAGACCTATCTCATCACAACAACCCATAATTTTTATTCAAATACTAAATATCTTTTTTTTCTTTTTCTCTTTTTCTCCCTTTATTTTATTTATTTATTATTTTTTTATTTTTTAATAACTTCTGCAATTTTACAGTTGATGACATATAGACCCCCACACTTGTCAAAAGCCTATTTAACAAAAATTTCAAATGCTCTGTTAATCTTTAGAATTAAGTAAAAGCACTTGATATATCATTAAAACACATATTAATGGGTTGAGAATAAATAAATAATCAATCAGACTCAAAGGGGCTTGTCAATGGTATAATTGCAAGGTTGACTATTTGGCTCTGGCTAAACAAAATGAATGCCTTTATCATTTTTGAATGTGCATGTGACATGTAATTTCAACCAGATTTAAAGCAAGTTCTATAGTGGCAACTTAATAGGTGAATATCACACACAAGAAATATAATCATTATTGATCATATAGGCTCAAAAGCTCACGATTAAGGACTTTCAAATTCAGCTCATTCAATCTCAAAATTCATCACCAAATTCAACAACCAGTTGTTCAATCATGCTATAAAATCTCTAAACTCAATTGATCCATGCTTTAAACTTATATACTTCTTAAAATCATTGAAAAATACTTAAATAAATTTTTTTTATTAGGTCAAACCTCTTTTTTTTATATATAAGATGAAATAGAAAAAAAGTACAACTAATAAGATGCGTTTCAAGAGTTAAGAATAACTCTTTACTCTGCCATCTATGCATACCCCATGCATCTAATGGTTTTACTAACTAACTATTTAATGGAGAAACTATGCTTTTTTTTATAATCCTCCTCCAACTTAAATCAAACATTGTCCTCAATGTCTTCTAAAGATTAAAGAAGTGTTTTTTTAACAACCTAAACACACAATAAATTAAACCAAAATGCTAAGAGTAAAACCATAAGATAAAAGAAAGTTACAACTGGAGAGTGGTATCTGGATCCTGCTTTTGACTGCTATCTGAAGATTTCCCACCTATTTTCTTGACCAATGGATCTGGTTTAGGTTCATAGGCTTGCATTTGATCCATTAGTTGCTCAGAAGTTAGCGCAGAAATTACGGAATGACGAGTCGCTTGGGGTATAAATCCTGTTTCCACAGCATGATCAAGAAAAGACAGCAGTTTATCATAAAAACAATTAACATTTAACAATCCTAATGGTTTTTTTTATGAAAGTTCATTTTAGCCCAATATGCAATGTTAGAGATCCCATCCAATGTTTCAAAGCCACCGGGTAGAGCTATAAAAGCATCAGCACGATAGAACATACATCCCATTCATTAGACAGGCTTGAAACCTGTAACTCTTACCCTAAGGAGAAGATGTGATTTCTAACTCCTTCACCCTTGCACACAAACCTTTGCTACCATTAATTGTTGCAGTAATGGCCACACTTGCTCTTAGGCCCTGGATATCTCCCCCGTAGATGAAGTTGATCTTTCTAGCAGCTAATGCATGTCCAAATTCCTGTGTTGCAGGTATAAACTCTCCATCCTTTCCTAGGTCAGTTTCATAAAAAATACAGATAGATTTAAATCTACATTTTAGTGTTATACCACTCATTTTTCTTTTCCTCCCAGACATTTTGTGTTTTTACAAATGGAAGATTGCATATTTATATTACAAAAATAGTGACAACAAAATCATGCAAAACACAAATTTTTCAAAAAAGTTTGAAAAAAATTTCTGACACGAATTACCATGGGCCACTGTGCGAAGAAATTAAGTAAAGTAAGTAAAGAAAGTCAAAAGTTACTAAAAAAGATAAGACAGATTAGACAAAAGCAAGATTTTGTACAGTAGTTGTGATTGTGGCTTACATCTTCCTCTGGTTTTACGTCTAGTAACGGCTTAAACATTTTCTATAAATTGAGGATTTTCTTCCCATCCAGTTTTCTTATAAACTGGAAACATGGTCTTTTAACATCAAATTCCCAAGACGGTAACACTCTTTTTCTTTGTTGAATATGTCTATTAAATCAAGAAGAACACGATAAACATCACCACTAGGATGCGTCTAAAGAGTCTGAATGATATCATCTAGTGACTCCTTACTCAGTCCATCCTTTATGAATTTAATTTTATCTTCTTGATTTATAGAAACCGTACCTTTGCTCCTATAGCGCTAATCAAAATTCCACCTTGTACATTTAGCACATACCTTCATTCTTTTAGCTCTTCTCTTTTTGGAGTAAGATCTTCTTCCCATACTTGTCATATGTTTAATAAATGACTCATGAATCTCACCTATTAAACGTACCTTAGCTTCAATGATCTAGCGGACATCCTCAGAAAGGCCTAAACGCTTGAATGTCTTCATTCTTTCAAGTCAAAAACTATGGATCTTCCTAAGCATATTTGTTGGTTCCTCAAACGTGATGAAAATTTTTAAAGTGTTGAGTGTACCGTCATTATACTCTTTCAGCCTTTACTCGTTCACTTTGAATTTTCAATCACCATCTTGAATCTCAACAGTTGTATATGGCCATACTTGAATCACAGTAAAAGGTCCTGACCACCTTGATCTCAGCTTTCCCAGAAAGATCTTTAACCTTGAGTTATACAACAACATTTTTTGTTCCGGTGTGAACTCTCTCCTCAAAATTCTTCTGTCATGCCATATTTTTGTCTTCTCCTTGTATAACTTGGCATTCTTATAAGCTTGTTGTCGAAATTCTTCAAGCTCATTGAGTTGGAGAAGTCTCTTTTTACTAGCTTCCTTTGAGTCAAAATTTAAGGCTTTTATTCCCCAATATTCTTTGTGCACTTCATGATTAGTAAATTTTGATACATCTACCATTCCCATTGCTAATGGTTGATCCATGCAGATTTCATTCACCACGTCTTTTGTGCAACTAGCCAATGTATCTACTCTGTAACAAGTGTCACCTTCATTTGGAAAGAACCAAGTCTTAAAAATGTTGAAAGATACTTGATCATCTTGAGCTCGCAAGGTTAACTTTTGCTGTTGCACATCTATTAAAGTTCTCCTAATTGCTAAGAATGACCTCCTAAGAATGATATAGGAATTTTTTGATCTTCTTCCATATCGAGTATGATGAAATCAGCTGGGAATATGAGTTTGTCCACTTTCACCAGAACATCTTCTAAGACACCCACTATTACAAAAATTACTTTTTAAACCGGTTAAAAAAGACATTTTAGATCGATTTTGGATCAGGTCTTGATACAGCCGGTCTAAAAAGTATTTAACTTTTTAGACCGGTTAAAAAACCGGTCTAAAATATGAAATTTTAAGACCGGTTCTTCAACAATCGGTCTTAAAGTTTAACTAATGGAACGGGTAGGAAAATTTCAGTACTATTAAGATCGGTTTTTTATGAACCGGTCTTAAAAAAATAGGACTTTAAGACCGGTTCTAACTTTAACCGATCTTAAATTGATATTTAAGACCGGTTCTTAAGGAAACCTATCTTAAAAGTTTACTTCTTTAAGACCGGTTTCCTTAAGAACCGGTCTTAAATATCAATTTAAGACCGATTAAAGTTAGAACCGGTCTTAAAGTTTAATCTTTTAAGGCCGGTCTTTAATTTAACCAGTCTTAAATTCATATTTAAGACCTGTTCTTATTTGGAACAGGTCTAAAAATTGTGTGTGTGTTTTTTTGCTTTATTTGTTTCTATCTTACCCAGGCCAGTAAGCCATATTCAACGACAATCCCCTCTGTGCGACATTACATACACAAGCAACAACATATGTGTAACACCCTACTTTTGTACCGTACAAAACAGTTGAAAACATGACTTGATGCCACATGAGATACCAAAAGCAGTTCTTAATCTATTTGGGATCCCAACTTCACTACAGAGTCAATCCTATAGTTAAGTGGGTTTTTGAAAGGTATTTCAAAACATTTTAGTTGTGGTCTCATTTCCATTTTTCAAATTGGTTTAATTCATTCGGGTTTATTTCCATTTTCTTAATATCAGAGTACTTACTGAAGCTCTTAGTGGATAATCAGAATAAGTTTGCTACCAAAGGGTCCACCTAGTATTGTCACCCGGTTCTAGATAATTTACATCAGTTACATACAACCTTCCAGGTTTACAGTTGGTGTATTCCTACCACCATGAGTACTAAGTTTACTAAAATACTATTCAGTATTATATACAGATCCAAAAGTTAGATAACCAACAGAAAATAAATTCTAGGTCTTCACTTCTACCCGTCCATGGCTATCTTCTTCCCATGAGAACTACTTGCCCGTGCTGCAGGTTAGTTATTGGAAAAAGGGTGAGATTCAAAAGAATCCCAGTAGTAACAAATAACACTCATATAAAATGCATACGAAGAAACATGCCATAACAACCACCACATACCAGACAATTCAATATTCATTCAACATTCAGAGATATGTTCATTCAATAAATAATTCTATTCAAGGACGTACCGTCCCTTCCCACAGCGCTGGGTATTCTATTGGGCCAAAGCCCTTCTTATCTGAATGCTTAAAGGGCAATTCGGCCTGATTCATGTTCACAGTTCAAGTATGTATAATGGAAATAATATGCATGAAGCAGGATACATAGAATATGAGGGAGAAGTTACTACCTTAACCTTTCCAATATTCTAAGGTGTTACCACTTCTTTGGTCGTCCCGGACAGATATCGAATCCTATATGTGGGAATTCATGAATGGACGGGTTATTACTTAGCCCAATACATTTATAAATCACTTTCTAATGTTGGTTATCATTAGGGTTATTATGGTAACTTTATCAAGTCAACCAATGAGTTAAAATGGTCAAATTATCACAAGGGACTAATTTCTACCCTTGGTGTACAAAGAAATTACAATATGCCATTATATTTTGCAATTTTCGCATAGGCACAAATGCTGGCAGATTTGATCCACTAACTTTAAAAATTCATATCTCTTTGTAAAAATTTCCAATTGGAGTGATTCCAAATTCTATGTGACCCTTATTAAGTCTAGTTGCAGGGAAAAATACTTCACTTGGCCAATTTGACGCACAGAAATCCAGAATTTCCAGTAATTGGACATTGTTCCAGAATTTTCCAGTTTTACATGACCAAACTTCAAAAATTTGTAACTCCCAGCATACAAATCCAATTAATCCTTATGACCTATCAAATTAAAGGTATATGTCTCTACTTTCAGACTGGAAATTTTCAGAATTTTCGGACAACATTTACCCCTTTAATTATCACGCACAACATCTACTATTACACAGGGCAGATTACACAACATGTTCATGCACACTTCCAAAATTTCCAAATTGATATAGGAACATCCAAAATTCATGAACACTTGTATACCTACTCAATTTTTCCTTCTAAATCCAATGGAAACATCAAAATTATCAAATTCCAACTCTTTCACCACGTCATGCACAGGGTAGAAATTTGACAAATAAGCCAACAATTACCCAACTTGCAATTTAAGTCTCATACTAGTTTTATAAGCCTTCTAAACATCATAAAACACCATGAACACAACCAAAATACCATGAATCTTCATAATCATAACTTGACCAAAAACAGGGCAGATTTCACATGGGAAAAATCCTCAACCAACCAACACAATCCATAGTTCAAAATGAAGCTAAAGCTCACCTCTTGCTCCTCCTTAGATTCTTTCTTTATTTCTTGAACTTGTGCTTTTGCAAGATGGCTGAAAACACCTCCTCTTGAAATTCTAAAACCATAGAGTTAAAGCTCTCATCAAGAGGAACAATGTTTATGAAGGGTGTTTGAGCTATAGTAGAGGTCTACTAGGTGAAAATCAAAGAGGAAGATCTCACCTTAACCTTGTTCTTCTCTTTCTCTTTCCTCTTGAACTTGGCCGTGAATTTGAGCTTGAAGAGAGAGTAGAATATGATCGAAATAATCCACTTCAGCCCCTTTATTTCTGTTGGACGCAAGTTTTTTAAAAAAATATCAAGAGAACAAGCCAAGTGTCAACTTCATGTGATTTCTTGAAAAGTTGTGAGTTAATTTTCCAACCATGGTCAAGTTCACTTTGGTTAGTTTTCTTGTCTTCCATTTGCTTCTTTTGACCGAAATTGCTGCCCCAAAAAGGTCTCAATTTACTTACCCAAGTCCTCTTGCAATTCATTTATGTCTTGGTCAAAATTTCCAAGTTGCAAGTTTCCACATGCTAACCTTTAATTGGTCAAGAATTTTCTTCTTGAATCAATGTTGACCAAAAAGTATATATGTATATTCCCCTTGCTTTTCTATGCCACCGAAATTGTAAAGAAGAAGGAGAGAAATAATAGCTTCTTGCATCTTCAACCATTGCTTAGCCTTTGTTGAAATTGTTGACTTTTCCCAACTTTGATTTTTCCTTAGTAATAATACTCCAAATTGGACTTATTAATTACCAACTAGCCATTTTTCCTTTTTAAATTCCTATTTCAACAACATGATTGGGAATATTAGGAGAAAAATATTTGTTTCTTGTTTTATGGCAAAATTACCGTTTTTCCCTTACGTTTTATGATTTATCGAAATAAATCATTTCTTACTCCTTTCCTTTGGTTTGGCCTAATTTTTGACACTTGTATAAGGCCATTAATTATGCCATTTTACGTTCTGATTAAGTTTTTAGTCATTCCCGACTTTAGGCGAAACTTAGGTTGCTTACCGATAACTAATCGGCTAAAGTCATCATACAATTTCTTGGAATAATTCTTTCATTAATTTCACTATCCATTAGTATACTTAGTCCTTGAGTACTTTTTGGGATATTACAACATGTATATATATATTGACAATCAGAAGCAGTGACAACAACATTTTTATTTCCAGAAACAATTGGTATTTCTCAGAATGCAAACTTGCTCCAAATTTAGAATCATGAAGCCTAAAATCCTTATTAGTTCCCCTTTCCCTCTTTTTTTAAATATGACCTTAGTTATCGTAATTGGTATGAACCTATAAATGTCAGTCTGTTCAAGGGAAAACACTTGGCCCTTACAACCTCGACTCTTAACAATCACAGAATGAACATTATGAAAAAAAATCATTGAAATCAAACACATTCAATTCCAATGACCACCAATAACACATGATCAACTTATTCAATTCTCAGAAACAGTACAATATTAACAATTTATAATTATCAGGCATTTTGAACCACAACACCACAATTAAACAATGATAGCAGGAAAATCACGACATTGTGTGAACTTGCAATCTTAAAGCTTGTAAAGAGAAGCAGGAGAAGAAATATTTCTCATTATATGGAAAAAATTCCTAAGCTTTACAGAGAAATGAAAAAAGTGGAGGAAAATTTACAATAGTGATCTCGTGCCTGAATCGACAGCCAACTAGTATCACCAATATCCAAGAATTTGTCTTGAACAGAGATATAAACCAAGTTAGATATATATGAAAACCATAAGTATCACCAATATCTATGTCATTTCTGGGTTGTTTTGGTCCCGAAATCAACATAGACAACATGAAGTACTTTCATTTCATACATAACAAAGGAGATAAGTTGTAAATTACCAACAGAACAGGCCATGAACTATGTATACTGCTTAGGCTACCGTAAGGATTCATGCCATCCGTGCTAAGCACAAGCCTAAGATTCCTAGGCTCTTTGCCGAAGTCAGGAAACAACTGATCAATTTTCTTCCACTGAGAAGAATCAGCTGGATGTCGAAGCTTTCCATCGGAAATCCTCTCATCCGTATGCCATCTCAAATTTTTGGCATCAATTTCATTAGCAAACAGCCGTTTGAACCTCAGTATGATAGGAAGATACCACAACACTTTTGCAGGGGCCTTATTTGATTTGTACCTGGGGGTTTCACATATCGGACACTGCTCTTTCTCTGTATGCTCTTTTCTGTATAATATACAATCATTATGGCATGCATGGATCTTTTTATACTTCATACCTAGTGGACACAGTATTTTCTTAGCATCATAGTATCGGCAAGGCAGCACATTATCATCTGGAAGCATGTCCTTGAAGGCCTCAAGTGCTTCTGAAAAACTCTTGTCGCTCTATCCATGCCGTACTTTTAAGCTTACCAATTTCAATACAGCTTTCAACAATTGGTATTTTGTGCACCCTAGGTACAACGGCTTCTCAGCATCACTGCACATATTACCATATGCATATGATTGCTCAAAAGCCTCTTCTCCAATATCACGAATAATATCCTCTATCCGATCATTCAGAACCATGTCATTATCATCAAAGGTGACCCCCCCTTGTTGAGTTGCGCTTGGAATTTCTATTTCTTCACCATGTTATACCCATACTGTATAACTCTTACAAAATCCTTCACAAATTAAATGTGTATATATATCTGCAGTACTAAGTCCTTCTCATTCAAACATTCTACACAAGGACAATAGAACATCCCACTATCATCATTACTAGAATTTCTTCTAGCAAATTCCAAAAAATCCCTCACCCCATTATCATATTCAACACTAGTCCGTTTAGCGTTTATCCAACTACGATCTATATATTTCAACACCTTTTTTTTTCTTCTCTTCTTTATATTAACTCCCCTGGAAAAGGCAGGAGTATGATGAGAGTATGAAAAGGTTACACTCATCAATTTATCTAGTTTAACATAATTCTTCATTAGAATTCCGCATAAGATATAATTGCAGTTTGTTCCATTTTCTTCAAGTAATATGGAAAAATGTATCAACATACATTAGCAATTTCAGGACTTAATTTAGACCACATACACAAGAATTGCTTTATTCTAAACCTCAAATCACCTCTCAAATTTAGTTTCAAAACTAACTGAACATTATGTAACAATTTTCTAATCAGCCATTCATGAGCATACATGCTAGGAAATTTGACACAATAACTTAAGCATTCTAGAGACTATGAAAACTAGCAATTATCAGTACCCTAATCCTCAAATAATCAAATCACACCAGTTCAGGCCACCGTTAATTAAGCTTCACCAATTAATTTCCATCAGAGTAAATGTTATTTTTTTCTCCATTTCTGTGTTAATTTCTAGTTCAATTATAGTAGAGATTCTTCTTGGATAGATAGTGAATACTAAATTTCTATTTATACGAAGGATTGAGACATGGGACATTACTTGTTTGAAGTAACCTTAGACCGTGGCTTGAGGCACAGGAAGAGAGGGGTTGCAGTAGCTGGAAAACATGCCGGAGGGAGATAAAGGCTGGTGAAATAAGAAGCTCAGCCGGCCTTCACGATGGTACTCACGGCGGACTTCTTCACAGCAACGGGCAGACGAATGGGGAAGGAGGGAGTATTTTTAAACGGCACAGAACAGAAAATGGAAAAGGAGGTGGAAGTGGTGGCGGTGGCTGGAGTAGTGGCCGGAGAATAAGGTGGAATGTCACCAGAGATCTTGGACTTGAGCTGTTCACGGCTGTAGAAGGAGAGTGGAAGGGAAATGAAATGTGCTGATGAAATGAGCTTCTCGGCCGGTTAGGTTTGAAATATTAGACTTTTAAGATCGGTTATTTAAATAACGGTCTTAAATTATTGACTTTTAAGACCGATTATTTAAACAACCGGTCTTAATAATAACGAGATTTTTTTGTTAATTTTAATAATTTTTTTGAGATCGGTTGTTTAAATAACCAGTCTTAAATTATTGAATTTTAAGACCGGTTATTTAAACTACCGGTCTTAATAATAACGTGAATTTTTTTCATTTTAATAATTTTGTTTTTGAGACTGATTGTTTATATAACGGTTTAAATAAGTTTTTTTAGACCGGTTTTTTTAACAACCGGTCTAAAAAATTGATTTTAATTACGGAATTGCCACCCTGCGTTTCTTTTAGACCTTATCCGCAATAACTGGTCTAAATGATATGGTCTAAAAAGTCTATTTTGCACTAGTGACCCCTCGGATGTTTAATTGATCAATCAGCTAGAAGTAGTAAAACTGTGGTAGGCTTCACCTCTCTAAGACCAAGTTTTCTATAGAAAGATAAAGACATAAGATTTACACTTGCTCCCAGGTCATAAAGTGCTCTTTTAAAGTTATATTGACATATGGTGCAAGGTATGCAAAAGCTTCCTGGATCTTTCAGCTTTGGTGGTAATTTCTTTTGCAGAATGGCACTACACTCCTCAGTAAGTGCAACTGTCTCAAATTCCTCCAGCTTACACTTATTTGAGAGAATATCCTTCATGAAATTTACATAACTAGGCATTTGGGCAAGAGCGTCTGCAAAAAGGATATTGATATGTAACTTTTTGAAAACCTCCAGAAACTTTTTAAACTGATTGTCTAGCTTTGCCTTCACAAGTCTCTGAGGATATGGAACTGGTGGTACATATGGCGGAGGATTATCTGGAAAGCTAATTCTTCCTGGCACCACATCATCCTCTTGAAGTTTCTATGCTTCCTCCTTCTGTTCTTCTTTACTTTCTTTCTTTTCTCCGTCATTCTTCTGTTGAATTACAGGATCTTTCAATTCTTTCACACTCCTTAATGAAATTGCCTTCACATGCTCTCTTGGGTTTTTTTTTCAGTGTCACTTGGAAGAGTACCTGGTTGTCTAGAATGCAGCATATTTATAATTTGCCCCATTTAGATCTCCAAGTTCTTTATTGAGGCTTTGTGGCTTCTGAGTGTTGCGTCAGTCCTAACCATGAATTGAGATGTATTCATGGTTAGTTGAGCCACTGCTTCTTCTATATTTACTTTCTGTTGTAGTAGACTTGGTGGTTAAAGAGCTTGTTGCTGGTAGTTCCCTTGCGGCTTAAACACATTTTGCTTGGCTTGTCAATAAACTTACTTGCTTGGATATAGATGTAACTTGAGAAGATAAAGTTGTAAGGATATCCAGTTCGTGCACTCCAAGTACCCTCTTTGAATTGTGACATTCAGAAGGCCATTGGTATGCATTGTCCTCCATCTCCTCAAGTAAATTGTAGGCATCATCTAGATTTTTCCCCATTAAAGATCCTCCAGTTGTAGCATCTATAAGAATTCTGGTGGTATGCGTCATCCCATTATAGAATGTTTGCAGTGTTCACCAATCTGGTAACCCATGATGAGGACATCTCCTTAGAAACTCCTTGTATCTTTCCCAAGCTTTATAAAGGCTTTCTAGTTCATACTGGGAAAATGAGGTAATTTCATTCCTCAATTTAGCAGTTTTTCCTGACAGAAAGTATTTCTTCAAAAATTTCTATGCTAAAGCATCCCATGTAGTTTTGCTTCCCACTGGTAGAGAGTGTAACCAGCTCTTAGCCTTATCCCTGAGTAAGAAAAGGAAAAGTATAAGTCTAATGGCATAATCAATAACACCATTATGCTTGAATGTGTCGCAGATTTCTAAGAAGCTGGCTATATGTGTGTTGGGATCTTCTGTTGATAAACCACTGAATTGATTTGCTTCCACCATCTGGATAATTGCAGGCTTGATTTCAAAATTATTGGCTGCTACTGGTGGGTTTATGATTCCAAAAGTTGTCTCCATGACTGTTGGTGTTGCATAGTCACAAAGTGTTTTGGTATCTGCTGCTTCTCCTTCCGGATTTTCCATTGAATTGATTGAAGTAGATTGCTGTTGATCTCTCTGATTTCTTTGACAAATTCTCTCGATCTCAAAATCACAAGGTTGTAATTCAGTCTGCTTCGATCTAGTCATATACTAAGCAAAAACCTAAAAAGAAACAAAAGATACAAAAAAGAAAATAAATGTAATATGAAGACCAAATTAATATTAAAATTACTTGGTATTGATATTAATGACAACAATCCCCAGCAATGGTGCCAAAAACTTGTTATGAGTATAGGATGGTGTATTTAGAAAGTGCAAGTGTACACTATTGTAAACAAGTAATATAGAAGTGAGTAGAGTATCGTTCCTACGAGGATTGATCAGTAAGTACCAAAAATGATAATTTTAATTCTATTTGGTTGATTGATTAGTTGTGATTGAGATTACAAGATAAAAATGATGAAATATGAATACAAGTAATATGTAGACAAATATGAGAAAAAGCCCTAGGGATTAGATTTCACTTAACAAATTCAGGATTGAATCACTTATCTATTCTAGTCCAATTTATTCCACATGATTGATAGTCGAGTTTCCCTAATTTAATTACTAGCCTCTTCCAAGGTCAAGTAATTCTATAATTAATTGCTAACCCAATATATTCCTATATGAATTTAAGCAATTAATCATGCATTAAGATTTATGGAACTCATTAAGACTACACAGCCCATATGAATATATTCCTATTTCATATGCAAATTATGGTTTTAATTATAGGATCCACACACATGCATCTGCTTCTGGTCTCAACATGCATATTAAAATCATCCAAAAGGTGGCCATTCAATTGAAAGCATTAAGAACAACAATTAAAACTCAATCATGAAGGAAAAATTAGAACTAGATTTAATAAGTTAAAATTCAATCCATCATTATTAAGCTACGTTATCACCCTAGGAAAAGGAAAATTAGCTCATGATGAAATTAAAAACAAAACCAACATAAAATAGAAACGTCATAAATATTGCATAAAAATTAATTATAAAAAGATAAAAATACAACTAATAGATGCATGAAAATAGAAAATTTAGCCTACCATATAGGAGATAAAACCTTCCATGTAGGTTGATAAGTAATATATTTATATATTTGTTTTCCCTTATATGATTATTTTGGGGACGATATTGGAGTTTAATATAATGAATTTGGGTGTAATGGATAAATAAATAATGATTTTCTTCTGATAGGCCATACAACACCGTATTAAGTAGATATTGAGAAAAACATTGAAAAACTATAGCAAAAAACTGTTTATACGGCACTATAGCAGATACGACACTGTAGCATAATATACTATAGAAGACACGGTACTGTAGCAAATCACTGTAGCACCCTGAAAATTCAAGCCTATAAATAGAGTTTCTTGGCATCTTGAAATAAGGAGGAAGGAAGAGAGAGAGAGAGAGAGAACTTCTATTTTACAGAGAGAGTGTTCTTATTTTTAGAATTTATTTCTTCCATTTTTTTACTTCTTGCATACCTCCTATATAGATGGTTTTACCTCCTATATGGAAGGCCTAGATAGTCCTCTTTTATGGATGGTATAGGTTGCCACCTACATGGAAGGTTTTACCTCCTATATTGTAGGCTATATTTTCCATTTTCATGCATCTTGTAGTTGTATTTTTATGTTTTTGTAATTTATTTTGGTTTTGTTTTTAATTTTATCATGAGCTAAAGTTTCCTTTTCATAGGGTGACAACGGAGCTTATTAATGACGGATTGAATCTTAACTTATTAAATCTAGTTTTAATTTTTCCTTCATGATTAAGTTTTAATTGTTGTTCTTACTGCTTTCAATTAATTGGCCACCTTTTGGATGATTTTAATATGCATGTTGAGACCGGAAGGAGATGTATGTGTTTGGATCCTATAATTAAAACCATAATTTGCATATGAAATATGAATATATTCATATGGGTTATGTAGTCTTAATGAGTTCCATAAATCTTAATGCATGATTAATTTCTTAAATTCATATAGGAATATATTAGGTTAGCTATTAATTATAGAATTACTTGACCTTGGAAGAGGCTAGTAATTAAATTAGGGAAACTCGACTATCAATCATGTGGAATAAATTGTACTAGAATATATAAGTGATTCAATCCGGAATTTGTTAAGTGAAATCTAATCCCTAGGGATTTTTCTCATATTTGTCTTCACATCACTTATTCATATTTCATCACTTTTATCTTGTAATCTCAATCACAACTAATCGACTGACTGAATAGTATTAAGATTAGTAATTTTGGTACTTAGTGATCAATCCTCGTGGGAACGATACTCTACTGACTTCTATATTACTTGTTTACAACAATGTACACTTGTAAAAAGTTTTTGGCGCCATTGCCGGGGATTGTTGTTATTAATATCAATACCAAGTAATTTTAATACTAATTTGATCTTCATATTACATTTTTTTCTTTTTGGTTTCTTTTGTTTCTTTTCAGACTTTTGCTTAGTAAATGACCAGATCGAGAGAACTTGTCGAAGAAATCGAAGAGTTCGAAAGCAGTCTACTTCAATCAATTCAATGGCAAATCCGAAAAGAGAAGCAACATATACCAAAACACTCCATGACTATACAACACCAACAGTCATGGAGACAACTTCTGGAATTAGAAACTCACCAGTAGAAGCCAACAATTTTGAAATCAAGCCTGCAATTATCCAGATGGTGCAAGCAAATCAGTTCAGTGGTTTATCAACAGAAGATCCCAACACACATATAGCCAGCTTCTTAGAAATCTGTGACACATTCAAGCATAATGGTGTTACTGATAATGCCATTAGACTTAGACTTTTCCCTTTCTCACTTAGGGATAAGGCTAAGAGCTGGTTACACTGTCTACCAGTGGGAAGCATAATTACATGGGATGCCTTGGCATAAAATTTTTTGGCAAAATACTTTCCTTCAGGAAAAACTTCTAAATTGAGGAATGAAATTACCTTATTTTCCAAGCATGAACTAGAAAGCCTCTATGAAGCTTGGGAAAGATACAAGAAGTTGCTAAGGATATGTCCTCATCATGGGTTACCAGATTGGTGTCAGCTATAAACATTTTATAATGGGATGACATATACCACCAGAGTTCCTGTAGATGTTGCAGCTGGAAGATCTTTACTGGGAAAAAATCTAGATGATGCCTTCAATTTACTTGAGAAGATGGCGGCCAATGCATACCAATGGCCTTCTGAACTTCACAATTCAAAGAAGGTACTTGGAGTGCACGAGCTGGATATCCTTACAACTCTATCTTCTCAAGTTGTATCTATATCCAAGCAAGTGAGCTCATTGAAAAGCCAAGCAAATGCAATCAATACTCCTTATGAAACATGTGATCGATATGGAAGACCTCATATGAGTACATAAAGTCAAGATAGACACTCATCCATGCCTTCTCAGTTAGAGCAAGCTCATTACATCGAAAATCAAATAAATGACCCATTCTCAAACACTTATGATCGAGGTTGGCAGAATCATCCCAACTTTGGTTGGAGGATTAATCAAAATGTGTTCAAGCCACAAGGGAACTACCAGTAACAAGCTTTCAACCACCAAGTCTACTAGAGCAGAAAGTAAATATAGAAGAAGTAGTGGCTCAACTAACCATTAATACATCTCAATTCATGGCTAGGGCTGACGCAACACTCAGAAGCCATGAAGCCTCAATAAAGAACTTGGAGATCTAAATGGGCCAAATTGTAAATATGTTGAATTCCAGACAACCAGGTACTCTTCCAAGTGACACTGAAAAAAAAACCCAAGAGAGCATGTGAAGGCAATTTCATTAAGGAGTGGGAAAGAATTAAAAGATCATGTAATTCAACAGAAGAATGACGGAGAAAAGAAAGAAAGTCAAGAAAAAAAGAAGGAGGAAGCATATAAACCTCAAGAGGATGATGTGGTGCCAGGAAGAATTAGCTTTCCAGATAATCCTCCACCATATGTACCACCAGTTTTATACCCTCAGAGACTTGTGAAGGCAAAGCTAGACAATCAGTTTAAAAAGTTTCTGGAGGTTTTCAAAAAGTTACATATCAACATCCCTTTTGCAGATGCTCTTGCCCAAATGCCTAGTTATGTAAAGTTCATGAAGGATATTCTCTCAAATAAGCGTAAGCTGGAGGAATTTGAGACAGTTGCACTTATTGAGGAGTATAGTGCCATTCTGCAAAAGAAACTACCACCAAAGATGAAAGATCTAGGAAACTTTAGCATACCTTGTATTATAGGACAATGCAACTTTGAAAGAGCACTTTGTGACCTGGGAGCAAGTGTAAATCTCATACCTTTATCGGTTTACAAAAAACTTGGTTTTGGAGAGGTGAAGCCTACCACTGTTTCATTACTTCTAGCTTACTGATCAATAAAGCATCCTAAGGGTATCTTACAAGATGTTCTAGTGAAGGTGGACAAACTCATATCCATCTGATTTCATCATACTTGATATGAAAGAATATCAAGAAATTCCTATCATTCTTGGGAGGCAATTCCTAGCAATTAGGAGAACTTTAATAGATGTGCAACAGGAAAAGTTAACCTTGCGAGCTCAAGATGATCAAGTATCTTTCAACATTTCTAAGGCTTGGTCCTTTCCAAATGAAGGTGACACCTGTTAAAGGGTAGATGCATTGACTAGCTGCACAAAAGACTTGGTGAATGAAATCTGCATGGATCAACTATTAGCAATGGGAATGGTAGATGTATCAAAATCTACTAATCCTAAAGTACATAAAGAATATTGGGGAATAAAAGCTTTAAATTTTGACTCAAATGCAGCTAGTAAAAAGAGACTTCTCCAACTCAATGAGCTTGAAAAATTCAGATAACAAGCTTATGAAAATGCCAAGTTATATAAGGAGAAGACAAAAATGTAGCATGACAGAAGAATCCTGAGGAGAGAGTTCACACCGAGACAAAAAGTGTTATTGTATAACTCAAGGTTAAAGCTCTTTCTGAGAAAGCTGAGATCAAGGTGCTCAGGACCTTTTACTGTGGTTCAAGTATGGCAATATGGAACTGTGGAGATTGAAGATGGTGATCGAAAATTCAAAGTGAACGAGCAGAGGCTGAGAGAGTATAATTATGGTATACTCAACACTTTGAAAACTGTTATCACGTTTAAGGAACCAACAGGTAAGTCTTAAATTTTTTTTAAAAGTAAAATTAAAATTTTTTTTTGGCTTTTGTCTAGTTAAAGACGTTAAAGAAGGGCGGCTATTTAGGAGGCAACCCAAAACTTCTTTTCCTTACTCGTTCATTTTTCTTTCATACTTACTGAAGGACACAACACTACATCTTTAAATTTTAGTCTCATAATGGAGGAAATTCTTGTAAAGCTTAAGAACAGGTTCCTTACTCTTCCCAAAGATGTGCTTAGGAAGATCTATAGTTGTCGACTTGAAAGAATGAAGACATTCAAGCGTTTGGGCCTTCCTGAGGATGTCCGCTGGATCATTGAAGCTAAGGTACGTTTAATAGGTGAGATTCATGAGTCATTTATTAAACCTATGCCAGGTATGGGAAAAAGCTCTTACTCTAAAAAGAGAAGAGCTAAAAGAATGAAGGTCTGTCCTAAATGTGCAAGATGGAATTGTGATCAGGGCTGTCGAAGCAAAGGTATGGTTTCTATAAATCGAGAAGATAAAATTAAATTCATAAAGGATGGATTGAGTAAGGAGTCACTGGATGATATCATTCAAACTCTTGAGACACATCCTAGTGGTGATGTTCATCATGTTCTTCTTGATTTATTAGACATATTCAATAAAGAAAAAGAGTGCTACCATGTTGGGAATTTGATGTTAAAAGACCCTGTTTGCCAATTTATAAGAAAACTGGATGGGAAGCAAATCCTCAATTCATAGAAAGCGTTTAATCCGTTACTGGACGTAAAACCAGAGGAAGATGTGAGCCACAATCACAACTATTGTACATAATCTTACTTTTGTCTAATCTGTCTTATATTTTTCAGTAACTTTTGACTTTCTTTACTCACTTACTTAATTTCTTCACACAGTGGCCCACTGGTCATTCGTGTCAGAAATTTTTTCAAATATTTTTGAAAAATGTGTGATTTGCATGATTTTATTGTCGCTGTTTTTGTAATATAAATATGCAATATTCCATTTGTAAAAACACAAAATGTCTTTTCTTGATAAATGTTAATGGTTTTTATGATAAACTGTTGTCTTTTCTTGATCATGCTGAGAAACTGCTGAGAAACTACTGGATCAAATGCAAGCTTATGAACCTAAACCAGATACATTGGTTAAGAAAATAGGTGGGCAATCTTCAGATAGCAGTCAGAAGTAGGATCCATATACCACTTTCCGATTGTAACTTTCTTTTATCTTATGGTTTTACTCTTAGCATTTTGGTTTAATTTATTGTGTGTTTAGATTGTTAAAAAAAACCCTTCTTTAGTCTTTAGAAGACATTGAGGACAATGTTTGATTTAGGTTGGGGGAGGATTATAAAAAAAAACATATTTTCTCCATTAGATAGTTAGTTAGTAAAACCATTAGATGCATGAGGTATGCATAGATGACAGAGTAAAGAATTATTCTTAACTCTTGAGACACATCTTAGTAGTTGTATTTTTTTTTTCCTATTTCATCTTATAAATAAAAAAGAGGTTTGACCTAATAAATTTTTTTTTACTTAAGTGCTTTTCAATGATTTTAAGAAGTATATAAGTTTGAAGCATGGATTAATTGAGTTTAGAAATTTTATATCATGATTAAACAATTGATTGTTGAATTTGGTGATGAATTTTGAGATTGGATGGGCTGAATTTGAAAGTCTCTAACTGTGAGCTTTTGAGCCTATATGATCAATAATGATTATCTTTCTTGTGTGTGATATTCACCTATTAAGTTGTCACTCTAGAACTTGCTTTAAATCTAGTTGAAATTACATGTTACATGCACATTCAAAAATAATAAAGGCATTCATTTTGTTTAGCCAGAGCCAAATAGCTAACCTTACAATTATATCATTGATAAGCCCTTTTGAGCCTGATTGATTATTTCTTTATTCTCAACCCATTAATATGTGTTTTAATGATATATCAAATGCTTTTATTTAATTCGAAAGATTAACAGAGCATTTGAAATTTTTGTGAAATGGGCTTTTGACAAGTGTGAGAGTGTATATATCATCAACTGTAAAATTGCAGAAGTTATAAAAAAAGGGAAAAAAAGAAAAAAAAAAGAAAGAGAAATAAGATAAAAAAAAGAAAAAAAAAAGAAATTTAGTATTTGAATAAAAATTGTGGGTTGTTATGATGAGATAAGTCTATTATAAGATGACCCATTTTTCAATTGTTCTATTTACTTCTTAAATGTAGCCATTCATATCACTTTTTACATTCTTTTTACCATAGCCTCGTTACAACCCTCAATAAGTCCTTTTGATTTGAATTATGCATGTGAATTAGGTAGTAGAGATTGAGATTTTTGGCAAGCTTATGGTAGTACAATTTTTTCAGATGAATTTGAGCAAAACACTTACCTTTAAACACTTAAGAGATTGAGGGGATGAGACACAATTATGAATTTCATTCATTCATTTTCAAATGAAGGTACTAGTTTATACTTTTGTTGATTCAATAATACTATGATCTCTTTAATTTTCAATTATGTCTTTACTTATAACTTGACACTTCTAATTTTGTTGGAAATACTTATTAGTCAATCATTCTTGTCCGAGGACATCCAAAAGCTAAGTGTGGGGGATTTTGACAAGTAATATATTTACATATTTATTTTCCCTTATATGATGATTTTGGGGACGATATTGGAGTTTAATATAATGAATTTGGGTGTAATAGATAAATAAATAATAATTTCTTATGACAGGCCATACAACAGCGTATTAAGCAGATATTGAGAAAAGCATTGAAAAATACTGTAGTTAAAACTATTTATACGGTACTGTAGTAGATACGGCACTATAGCAAAATATACTATAGAAGACAGTACTGTAGCTGGATCACTGTAGCGTGACTGTAGTGGGTACTGTAGCGGTCAGTGGTTTAGACGTGGGACGGTTCAGTGCGGTTCACTGTAGTGAGTGGGGTGGTTGGTTCACTGTAGCAAATCACTGTAGCACCTCAAAAATTCAAGCCTATAAATAGAGTTTCTTGGCATCCTAAAATGAGGAGGAAGGGAGAGAGGGAGAGAGAGCTTCTATTTTAGAAAGGGAGTTGTTATTTTTAAAATTTATTTCTTGCATTTTTTTACTTCTTGCATGCCTCTTACATGGATGGTTTTACCTCCTATATAGAAGGCCGAGGTAGTCCTCCTTTATGGATGGTATAGGTTGCCACCTACATAGAAGGTTTTACCTCCTATATGGTAGGCTAGATTTTCCATTTTCATGCATCTTGTAGTTGTATTTTTATGTTTTTGCAATTTAGTTTTATGTAATATTTATGATGTTTGTAATTTATTTTGGTTTTGTTTTTAATTTTATCATGGCTAAATTTTTCTTTTCCTAGGGTGATGACGTAGCTTATTAATGACGGATTGAATCTTAACTTATTAAATCTAGTTTTAATTTTTCCTTCATGATTGAGTTTTAATTGTTGTTCTTACTGCTTTCAATTGATTGGCCACCTTTTGAATGATTTTAATATGCATGTTGAGAACCGAAAGGAGATGTATGTGTGTGGATCCTATAATTAAAACCATAATTTGCATATGAAATATGAATATATTCATATGGGTTATGTAGTCTTAATTTGTTCCATAAATCTTAATGCATGATTAATTTCTTAAATTCATATAGGAATATATTAGGTTAGCTATTAATTATAGAATTACTACCTTGGAAGAGGCTAGTAATTAAATTAGGGAAACTCGACTATCAATCATGTAGAATAAATTGGACTAAAAGAGATAAGTGATTCAATTCGGAATTTGTTAAGTGAAATATAATCCTTAGGGAATTTTCTCATATTTGTCTACACATCACTTGTATTCATATTTCATCACTTTTATCTTGCAATCTCAATCACAACTAATCGACCGACTAAATAGTACTAAGATTACCAATTTTGGTACTTAGTGATTAATCATCGTGGGAACGGTACTATACTTACTTCTATAGTACTTATTTACAACAGTGTATACTTGCACTTTCTAAATACACCATCCTACACTCATAACATAGGTGGTAACCTATACCATCCATAAAGAAGGACTACCTAGGCCTTCCATATAGGAGGTAAAACCATCCATGTAGGAGGATGCAAGAAGTAAAAAAATGTAAGAAAAAAATTCTAAAATAGAAGTTCTCTCTCTCTCTCTCTTTCTTCCTCCATTTTAGGATGCCAAGAACCTCTATTTATAGGCTTCAATTTTCGGGTGCTACAATAACTTGCTAATTGCTACAGTAAAGCACTGGAACAGTGAAAAAACACTTTTGCACCGACACACTTCTACAGTACCGCTATAGTGAATCCAAACAATACCGCTACAATGAATACGCTACAATCGTATTTCGCTACAGTACGTATGAATAATATTTTTTTACAGTATATCCCTTAAAAAAAATCTTCTCAATATTTTCTTAATACGATGTTGTATGACCTGTAAGAAGAAAATCATTATTTATTTGTCTATTACACCCAAATTCATTATATTAAACTCCAATATCGTCCCCAAAATCATCATATAAGGGAAAATAAATATGCAAATATTTTACTTATCAATGGAATTAATAAAATGAGAGAAACAAGAAGATCAATAATGGAATGAGCAATCATTCATAACAATGACACAAGAAATCCTTACTTTGAATAACTATGGGAGATTAAATATGCTAACTTTAAAAGATTATAAGGGTCACCTCTTAGGCTAGACCTAACTTAGATTAATTATACCAAGCCACTTTAAATATTAATTTCTCTAAATTAGGTTTATTAAGCACTCTAGCAATTAATGAACTTATAATTGTATTTAGATTTTATTCAACTAACCGAGCCACCTCCTATTACCCTTTGATTTTCTTATTAATCTTAATTTAACAATGGTCACCATATAAAAAATCAAGATTCATTATTACAAAAATCGTGAAATATGAAGGTTATTAACTACCATATATAATAGTTTTGAACCATCATATATACGGGCGCTATAAAAGCTTGACGTAGATAAATTGTGGTTGTAAACCATTATTTATTCTGGACCTATTATAACGGTTGTAATATAACATGTTTTATGTAATTGTGATGTGGTGAGCTATGCATAATGCTATAATAATAAATAATGATCTCAAGTAAATAGCCCTTATAAAACTCTGTAACATACATAACATGTTTTATGTATTGTCTATTATAGAAGCTCACATATTGTGTATAGCCATGCAATATGGATGGATTGAGACATTCCCGGCTTTGTGGCTAAGCTTAATGGAACTTCCAACCATAAAAGGCTTAAGGGGTAAGTAGCCTCAAGCAAGATTTGATAGAGAAGCAGTGGTTATATCTATAGTATGCCATCTGCTCATTCTCATTAGGAAGCATATAGCATTCTATAGATATAATATCTCCTTTTCTATCAAGTCTTGCTTAAGGCTGTATATCTCTTGAGCCATTCACGTTAGCGAGTTCCATTGAGCCTAGTAACAAAGCCGAGAATGTCTTGATCAATCCCAAATTACATGGCTATACTGGATGTGTAAGCTTATATTCTATTATATAGTCAAATCCAACAACCAAAACTAAAGCAGATACTATATCTAATGCGTGAGCGCTCGCGTACACACACACATAGAAGAGAGAAAAAACTAGCGTATCGGGGCGAATCCATGTTTAGATCTGGGTCAAAACTCCAATACTCCACTACTCAAACATGATAATGCTTACGCAATTATTAGACTACTATAGCCTAATTAGGATTGGTACAGGAGATCACCAGAACAAGAATGATGGTAGGAGAGAAGAGAGATTGCCAGATAGTTCAATGGCAGGGATGGATTATAATTGAGGGAGGCACATCCTATTTATAGTGGTTTAAGGTAGCTACTAATTAGGAAGTTAAGTGCACTCCTTCTTGCCTTCCAAGTTAGTAATCAAGAAAATTAATTCTCAATTAATTTCCTAAATTATGATGACTTGTTTCTCAATTAACAATTTCATTATTAATACTAACTTGTTTCCTAATCTATAATTAATGTTGATTTTTTTCTTATTTGATAAGGCTACTTGTATCCTAATCAAATAGTCTAGCCCATTAAGGGTGGACTTAGACCCAAAGTCTAACATTTTCCACTCGCACTTGATGGGCCTCCCGTCGTGCATCCGTTACTCTTTCCTGTTTTATACTTGGTGTTTGCCGTGAATGCGTGCACAAAACATCTTCAAAATTTAGTACTTGTGATACTAGAAATCCCTCATATTGGGTCTTCATCTAAGAACACCCTTTATATATATATATATATATAAGCTATCTATTTATTGCCTCAGATGCCCCAGATTCTCCCATACAGATCACTCATAGCATATGTAGTCCTTCTTGAGTTAATATGTTGGTTAACTCAGATTTCCTTCCATGCACAAAGTATCCATACTTACAAGCTACACATAGAGCTAGTAAGGGGTCGACTACAGACACTAGCACATCTCATGTATCTAGGAGTAAATCTTCCTTTTGACTAAACATCAATTCATCTTAACTTGGTCGCTTTACTAGTTTTCACTCGTCTGATTGAATCATGTGTGATCAGAGAGCTTTAGCTAAAGTAGATGTCACTAAACTAAGCTTTCATGATGCCGCCTAAGTCTTAAGGGCATCGTAGAAGGATTTTTCCTTCGTGAGACTCAAACCATAGTAAACCAGGGATCTTTCACCTATATCCCATATTGCAGTCTAACTCTCAAGCACATGCAGTATGAATTGCATGCTATGGTGAACGATTTGTGGTGTACATTGATTTCTTTCTCTTTCACCATACATACATCAATTCTAAAATTTACTCAACATTCGAACTAGAACTTTCTTTTTGATAATATCTCTTTTGCAATCTCATTTGTGAAAAAGAGTTCTTTGCCTAGCTATAGGTTTGTATTCATTCTTCAATCTTCTATGTGTGTGTGTGTGTGTGTGTGTGTGTGTGGATCTTATCTTAGTTTAACTGAGGCGACTCAAACAAAAAGATTCTTATTAACCATCTAATGGTAATCATTTGCTCGTCCTACCCTCCTATGCCCCTGCAAAACGTGGGAAGACGGTTGTTCGTGTGAGTGAACTAACCTTTTCTGACCTGTACAACATACAAAAATTGTATACTTTACATGTATTTACTCATAACATACATACTATTTCTTTTATCTTCATATAAAAGAAGTTCAAGACCTTTTATTTTGTTTGTGCCCCAAGATCTTTACTAACTCAATGAATATCCAGCTACGAGCTTAGTAAGGGGATCTACCAACATTCCGTCAGTAAAAGGACATTGAACTGTTGCTTTCCTTCTTTAAACAAGAATATCTCTCACAAATATGTATCAAATGTATGTTTCATCTTGCTGTGATACTTTGGATCCATATATAAGATGTTGTCATTTGGATCCTTCTATCCACCATTCATTCCCAGTTACTCATGGGAAATTCTCTAGCCATATGACTCCTTGAATGATTGCAGAACATACTCTATGTTCTAATTCCATGGATAACAGAAATTCATTATCTATTTCTTTATTCCATTATCATTTTCCTAGGTTTTATATTGGAGTATCCTTTTAAAGGTAAGTTGTTGCCCTGAAAACTCAATCCATGGTTATTCTCATAATCGTTTTCATAATTGGACCAAAAATAGCTTCCAAGTCCAACAAAAAACATTTGGTCTTATATACACCAATATGTACATTCATGTTACCAATCATATTCTTACTATGAGACTCTATCCACCTTTTTGTGTGTTGGATTCCTTGTAGGACATGTAACCTCTCTAGGTTTGTACCCTTTACTTTAAGGGTGTCCATGGGTTTACGGTTTAACATACTGAGATGCCTCAAGATCACACTGTACATGTCTTAGGTGGCAAAGACTGTACATTCTTTATGCAATCTTTATTTGTCATTCAAGATATGTTTTATTCAACCCATGATTTTTCAACTCATAATTTAAGGATAACTCTAATCCTTTATTCCTTTAACTCCTTTGACATTTGTTTTAGCTAAACATATGTAATTAGATAAAGGATGACTTCACAAAGAATCATCTCAAGACCGTTCAGCACTCATGCAGTGTTCTTTGATTATCTTTAAGATGGTGAGGCTTTCACTTTATGAAACCTTATGTACTACTGCTTGGATAATTCTTTCTATGAAACCCTCAAGTTTCTTCATGTTGAGTCCATCATCCAATTTCTAAGTTTTCATTTTTGGAAATAGTATTCACATCATCTTGATGTAATTTCAAGACTAAGCTTATTGTTATAGCCAAAATTTGATTGTTCAAAGTTGAAATGCACAACGGGTATTATTCCAATTGTAGTACCCCTTAGCCATTAAGTGTTTTAGGTTTTATATGCCCCTTATGGATTTGGGAACCTGCTTGTTCCCAATTGCCTTTTTAGCTAGGTGACAAATTGTCCAAACATTTACTTGACTAGTTTTAAAAAAAAGAATTCACATCCTCCTGTATGACACCTTGTAATTCTTCTTAACATGTTCTTCTAGTATCTTTTGGAAACTTATAGGTAGTCATCATCATCTCCTAAATGATGAAGTGAACATTTAATCTATTAGGGAATTTATCCCCTTATCGTCATTTGCTGAATGACAATTTCATTCTATTAGGGAATCTATCCCCTTATTGTCACTTGTTGAAGGACAATTTACTCCAAGGTGGATTTCCTATGTATAGGTGATGTATTCTTCTTGTAACTTACCTTTTACCTCTTTAGTTGTGAAAATGGTTTCAACCCTCCCATTTGGATCAATGAACTTAGGAACACTTGATTATTCCTTATTACTGCTAACCTCTAAAATAGATTTTTGTATGATCAATGCTCGTTTCCTGCTAGAAAATTTGTGTTCTATGAACGTTGCATTCCTTGGTTCTTTTAGTCATTGGGTTATCATCATTTTCACTTATGAAGATGTATTATTTGAAATTCTCAAGTCATCTCGTGAAGACATGTCTTTTGTGCCTTGGCCCCCGTCTTCTATACTTATAGGAAGAATTATGAATATTAAGTTGTTGACCCTTGTGGTCTTAACATGTTTAGGCCTGGTTTGAGGTTTATCCAAAACTCACAAGGCTTGGTTGTGACTGACTTAGAGGGCATTTGGTTAAGATAGTATCTATGAGTTTACATGCCAACATATGACTGATAGTTTTACTTGTGCTATTGTTTACTCAATTATGTGAAAGAGAGGTTTATCTCTCTATTTCAACAACTCTATTATGTTAAAGGGTCTTAGGTTTGATAGTTTCTTAACAATCCCTTTCTTATATACATAGTATCTTGAACTATCAAATGGGTGGTCTTAACCCTTGTTAGTTTAAAAGGTCTTATCCTTTTAACATAATTGTATTTCGAGTAAGCGTTCATGACTTTAATGAAACACTAGGCTCTGTGTATTATGCTACTAAATTTTAAATAAGCAGCGCAAGTATACGAGCTGTTAAAATAGTATAATAGAAAATCAAGATCGTCCTACTTAGTGGTAATCAAGCATAAAGTAGACAAAACAATACAAATTACGTAAAAAAATAACAATAAGCATAAATAAATGGTTCATACATGCTCAAATCCCCAAATTAGTTCATAGCTACTCTAGGTTTAAGGAAAAATCAGCCACATATTGATTTAATCAACATCAAACCAGTACAAATAGAATCAGCATCTAAAATCACGATAGAAAGAAAGAAGATAATGATAAAAATACTTAGAACAGAACAACTCTGAAAAACCCACACCGCCATCAGAAAAGAAGAGCAAAAGAAGTTTATGACATCTTTGGTTAGACTTAATTAATAATGGTGTTAAGCTCTTCTAGTCCTAGAATGATCGAAGCTGTCATACTCTACTCTGCAATGAGAAAATAGAGAACTCCCCTTCCAGCTTGTTCCTTAGCCTTCTTGTTCTAAAAGCCTCTGAATTCACCTTACAACTGTTCCGTCACTCACTAAGACGAAAAGGTGGTGAATGAGAACTGAAGCTTGACTCTTCTTTCTCTCCAAATCCAATCGTTAACTCTCTAATTCAAGCTTAAGAAGACGCCTCCTAGCTCTCCAAGAAGATAGTGATCAATCCTTATAGCTGCCTCCCTCTTCCTTTTTCGTTACTCTGGGTTTATGCTGGTTTTACTGAAGATCATCCACAGTAAAGCTCATTTTCAACCAGCGGCGCTTCCTCCTCCTCCTCTTTTCTCCAATAACCCGTAGCTCACTCCCTATTCATTCCTAAAAATGTCGCCTCCCAATTCCCTTTTCTTAATTGCCAAAACGCTGTTGTATGGTTAGAATTCTCTAGTCTTCTATTCACCAAAAAGGCATCACATCCCCTGGTCCTTTAAGTCAGCTTTTATATTCATCAAAATCACCTCTTAAACACACTGTTGTGGCATAATGGCACTGCATGAGGGAGGAAAAAAAGAAATTGAAATTAAAAGGTAAATAATAATAACTAAGCTTTTCTCCCTCCCTCCCTCCCTCCCTCCCTCTTTTTACTTTTAATTTATTATAATTACTTGTCAAATCCTAAACTGTTCCCTTTTAATTTAACATTATAATATTTTTAATAAAATCCCCTAAATAATGTATCAAATCAATATCTTATCAAAATCTCCAATAAATCCCTTTAATTTAACATTAATGACTCCCCAAATATACTAAAATATATCTCAAATTCTATTAAAAATAAGGAGTCATCAATGTACTGTCCTTACTTTATTTGTTCACAAACGTTATAGTTTGCTAATTATAGAGGATGTGTTCTCAAAATGTTTCCTTATCTTTCTTGCCAGTTAGACTAAGTTGTTAGTTGCTCACAAGGGTATTATTCCTTTAGCACATATTACTTAGCAAATTCTCTTTTACTAGTTTGATCATTCCTTTTGATCAATGTGTGCATGTGGTAAGAAATGGAACTATTATCCCCAAAAGGAAACGTCAAATCCAACAAATGATTTGAGAGTCATAGTCCTATCAATCTTTAATTAAAGAGATAACAAAGATTTGATTTTGTCATTAGCATATTGCATGGAGTAAATCAGGGTGGTTTATTTATACAGAGTTAACATGCAAGTTCCAATCATTTGATTCTTTCTCTTTTTTGCTTTGCATCCGATATGAAGCCATATACTTCTTATGAAACATCCATTATTCATGTGGATTGTTTCTTTTACAACCCTTAAAGGATTATCAATATAACTTTTCATCTTTGTAGAAAACATTCTTGACCTCCTCTAGATTAAGTTTACCTCATAGGTTTCTTGACCTTAGGTTTAGAGGATGAATCCTCCTACTCTTTAGCTAAGTTTGTGTGACTGATAGATCTCGGATCCCTCAATCTTTTATGCTCAAGTTCAATGTGGTAAATCACATTGCCAAAGGTCACAATATACATATTATGGGTAGTATTTGCTTTCGTATACTCCTACTTACTGGGGGACGTCTTGTCACAATGTACACTCATTATTTGTTAGAAAGAAATTGGCTTATTCATGTCAACTTCTTAATTTTACATTTGCCTCAAATGTTGCTTAAACGACATGTTAAGACTTAATACACCATGTTAAAACTTAACTTAGCTTTAACTTTATGAAAGAAGATTGCCAATTCCATCATCTTCCAATACTATTCACACTGTTTGGATAAAGTTATATTACTCATATTCGCTTAAATATGAGCAATCTTGTTCTTTCTATGCTTGATAACATAAGCTTTTTATTTCCTTTGAGGTGCTTTAGCCTTCAGTCACTGAAGAATAGTTGGTATGATGTCCTTTACATCTCATTCTTCCTGAATGCAAGCGATTTGAGAGTTTTTAACTTCATAGATGCCTCTATTGAGCTTGTCTTTATAAGTTGAGTCAAATAGACTTGGTCATAATTTGGTCACTTAGATGATTATGGTATACAAATCATATTCATTTGTTCAAATAAGACATAGGATAATTAGATAATAAGTTCACTAGTGTCATGTTCAGGAGACAACTATGTTGACTCCCATCCTACTAATGCTATTAGCTCATCATCCTTTTAACTATGGTCTTTATTGAACACATTTCCCTTTGGATTTTTAGATACGTTCCAGAAACTCCCACTCAATCAAAGCAGTTATAATAACAAGATAATTAGGTAACAATATGAATGTTTACGAAAAGAAGAGAATATGCTTAATTCAATTCTAAAAGCAAAGAATTTAATCATAAATTCAATAAAGAAAGAACATTCAAAATTTGTAAAAAATTTGCTTCATATTGATGTCTCTAAAATTCTTTCTCTCATAGGGCCCTTCTGGCCATATAAACTCATATAATATCTAGCTACAATGTCAAGCTCCTTTTAGTCATGTCTACATCCACTTAGATATATTTGCAGCATACCTCTTATTTGATAAGATGATTCCTATATCTCTATCTATCTTTACCTTTATCACAAACTTTGTGATAAAGGGTTGACTTAGAAGTCACTGCTTCAATACTAATTGATTCAATGTGGTTAGAAACATGAGAAGACTTATTATCATTTAATAATTTCAAGTTGTTGTAAGTTTCAGGGTTTATCTTTAAGAATTTGAATCAAGGTTGGATAGGGTCTTACATTTAAAACTCATTTGAATAATTTCCCATTTTAGATAATGTTTCAGCATTAACCTTATGTTGTAGCTAAAATATTCTTCATAAGTAAACTAACTTATTCCAAAAACAATAGATTCAATACATAATCAATTTGAACATTTTTTAGAATCTCTAAGTGCATATAAATACCTTTTTTACTTAAATCAGATCTAAACATACTTCAAATATATGCAAATTATATACCAAATTGAAGCTCTCGAATTCAGGGATTTTTAGGAACAAACCGTGTCTCAATCGGAGCTCCTACACACCTTTATGCACCCCTAGAAGGTGTCTGGATCAAAAAATCCTAAAAAATTAGAAAATAATAGCGAAGCCCACTCTCAACGGAGGCGCATGTTACCTTATAGGCATCTGCTGGTGACACGCTCCGACTTACCAGATTTGACGCGCCGTCCTCTCTTCAACAATGCCAGCGACATGGTAAATAGTGCCCTTATGGGCCCCATGCGCCACTTGTCAATTTCTATTTTTTTTAATGGTTAATAGTTGACCGTTGACTAATCAAGGGTTAATGGTTGACCATTGACTGGTCAACCCTTGACTGTGACCAATGACATGGCGATGACGTGTCAATAAACTCTGATGTGGCACTCTCTCATTGTTGCCACGTGGTTTGTTTAACCAATGATGTGGTGCGTTTATTGCCATGTCATCGTCTTCAACCTCCAGCCAGGTCATCTTGACTCGATTGGAGCTCTAGTAGGTCATTGTAACCCACAAACTTTAAAAGGTCATATCTTCCTCATTTTAGCTTTGTTTTTCCCGTTCTTGATGTTTTTGGAATCATCCTTGAATGAATTACAAATCCATGGCTTTTATTTGATCTAAAAACATCATTTTTAGAGATCAAATCGTGAGTTAAGTGGTGGTAGTGATAAGGCGACCTGCCAACTTCTTTCCTTTGTTTCTCCCTTATCTGAACTTTGTTTGACACGTTCTAAGTGTCGTTAGAATCATTTCTTTAAGCTATACACACCCATGGCCTTACCATAGGCAAAAATACTTAGTTTTAACAACCCAATTTTTCTTCACCGACATCGATAGTCACTCCGTAACGTAACTTGGATGTGTGTCCTCTATATTTTAAGAGCTCTTCTACATTTTGAGAGTTTAAATCTCTTGGTTTTTTTATTCCACATAGGTTTCAAAAACTTAACTTTAATTATATCGAAGAAGTGAGGAGAAGAGGAAGAATAAAGTTTTTTACAAGAAGTTTTTAAACTCAAGAACCTAGCTTTATATGCACAAAAGTATAGATTCATAAAGAAACATCATCGTATGCTTGAAGGTAGAGCACGTATTTGAAATAGGTAGGAGACATGAAGCAAACATCACACACCTTTAATCAAGCATAGGAAAAAAAGGAGAGGCAGACTTCTCAGGTGCTTAAGCATATGCATATCGGGAAAAAAAAATAATCTCACATATATATGAAGGCATAACTTATAATGGAAAGAACATTACACTATGTATTCATATGCACATACTTCAAAAAGGAAGGCATTACAAATCCCTTTTTTTAATAATAAAAAAAATGTAGATGCAGATAAGAAGAAGTCATACCAATAATATGTATATACATATTCACGCAAACATTATCGAGTAATGCAATATTCATATATTGCAAACCAAAAAATAAATAAATTGATATAAATCATATTTAATTAGCACAGTGAAAATTAATAATTATGATGGAGATATAAATAAAATATATATCACATGCTTATTCACAAAGAATAATTATGGCCTTAGGATCATCTAGCTCTGATGGCAATATAAGAAAATAAGGAGAGAGAATAGACTAATGTACCAGGGCGAATCCACATTCAGATCCCAGTCAAAGCTCCAATGCTCCACTACTTGAACACGATAATGCTCATACAATTATTAGATTATTAGAGCCTAATTGGGATTGGCACAACAGATCACCAGAATAAGAAAGATGGTAGTGTTAGATATGATTAGTTTTGATGATGTCAAATAAAGATATATAATATTAAGAGTAAAAAGTTTGCATAATATATTCATCTCCTTACGTTGATTAACTACTATATTTAATGTTGTATATCTTATAGCTTAGTCAAGCGAAGCAAGAAAGAGATTGGAGAAACAAGCACTTACAGGAACTAATGAAAATATCAAGATTCAAGCTCCTAAAAGAAATACAGGAAGTTTCAATGGTCAGAATGGATTTAAAGATTGGAACTATTTGGATTGTTTGGTACTGTATCGTTGGTACTGTAGCATACTGTAGCAACCGAGTGATTTTAACAATCACTTGAGTGATTTTAACAATCACTTGAGTGATTTTCTAGAATCACTCGAGTGATTCAATAAATAGTGAAAATCACTTGAAGTGATTCACTATTCACTCGAGTGATGTTCAAATTTCCATACTCTGTTTCTCGTTCAGCTGAGTGAGATATGCTAATTCAATCATATCTCTCAAACCACAACTCCGATTGAGACAAAACTAGTTGCATAGGAAGCTAGACTCCCAATGCATCATTTTAACACCACAACTAATATCAAAGGAGTTCATATGAAGGAAATATGAGTGATGGAATTTGAAACTCAAATCAGCGTCACTTTCTAAAGCAGGTTCGGTATTTTCGACATAACTCTCAAACCACAGATCCAATTGAGCTAAAACCAGTGCCATATGAAACTAGACGTAAAGAGATTTCCATTGATATATAATATGACAACTTTAGAGCTGTATTAGAAGAGTTATGTCATCTGGAAGTTGACCCATATTTGCTATCAAATTAGAAGTGGAGCTACGAGTTCAAGTGATCTAAACAGAGAGCACTCGAGTGATTTGCATAATCACTTGAGTGATCAGGAGGATTACTCCAGTGATTATTAATAATCACTTGAGTGAAATGTGTCAGATGACAGATCACTCGAGTGGCACCAGAATCACTGTAATAAAAATTTACTATTTACAAATTCACTTCCAGTGATATGGAATTTACTCGAGTGATAAGAGATTTTTCAGATCACTTCTAGTGCAAGCTAGAATCACTGGAAGAAAAACTCACTGTTTGTAAAATTACTTTCAGTGATATAGAATTCACTTGAGTGATATGATAATTTTTGACAGAAGAAGCCTGAATCCATTGCCAATGATTTCCAACTGAATCAGTATTGCTTCCGGTGAATCTCTATTAGCTCGAATGATTTGCTTGTTTCTTGAAATCATTTTCTATCGAGTGATATGCCAATTTCTCAATATCACTTCCGATGAACTTCAGATCACTTGAGAATATGAATATGAACCAGATCACCTCAGTGCACGTTCAACGTCTCTTAATCACTTCAGGTCAGATTAGCTTCATTAATGTGATATGGTTCATCACTGCCAGTGGATTACAATGCACTCAATTGATATGCCTACTTTTACAAAATCACTACTAGTGAATTTCAGTATGAATCAGAATCACCTATGGTGAAGCCAAGATCACTACCAGTGAATTCCAACAGAATCAGAATTACTTTCAGAGAATCAGAATCACCTCCAAGAATCAAGATCACTTCCTTCTAGATTTAATATCCAGTCGAGAGACATGTTTAAATTATTAATTCACTTCCAGTGTTAGCAGTCTAACTCTAGTGTCTCAAATCACTTCCAGTCAGGTGTAATTTACTCATGTGATATGTTTAGAAAATCACTCAGTAAACCAGATCACTTCCAGTAAAATGCTTCTACAGTTGAGTGATTTATTTGTTTGTGAAAATCACCTCCAGTGAAATGCTTTTGCGTTCAAGTAAAATGTTGGTTTGGGAAAATCACTTCCAATAGACTGTATAATCACTCGAGTGATTCAGTTCTTATTAGAAACACCTCCAGAAGCTGACTGAATCAGAGTGAATTTCAGAGTTCAATCTCTAATCAGTATGCTTATGCTTGTTGTTATACTTAAACATCATTTAACATTTATTTCAGTGTGAAACAAGGGACAAAAATTCGGATTACATCTTTATATACGAAGGTCACTTATGGAGCATATTGTTACTGAAAATGATGAAGTCCCAGAGTGCAGAAATCTTGTCTCTGATTATTGATCAAATTTATTCATGGCTAATACTCAATTGTATTGGTGGTTGAAGTATTTCTCCATATTAACAATGAAGAATTCATGGGAAGAGACAAACAGCTATTTCAACGAGAAGCTGAGGATCCACTAATAACGGCTAGTTTTTCAAACGTAGAAAACTGTCAGAAGAAGCAGTGCGTCTACAACGGCCATATTGAAATGCTACCAACGGCTTTCTCAACTCAACTATATATCTAGAAGTATTCAACAAAGACAGAGAGTGACGAAAACCCAACTACGTGAACATGCTGCTGTCATAAGTCTTCTACCTCACATACTCTTTGTGCTTATCTATTTTCTATGTCATATATAATTGAGAGTGAAATTATTTGTATTGTACTTCAGTGAGCATTTTACCTACTCTGTAAGAGAGCTTGTAAACACTTCATCTGTATCTCAGAAGTGATCTCAAGGTAGAGGGACATTGAGGGGATTGATTACCTTACGGGGAAGCTGTAGAGAGAATTGCCAATAAGACTTTCTGCTCATAAGACTTACAAGGTGCAAGCAATAGAGAATGTTGCTGCTCGTAAGACTTACAGTGGTATAAGCAGAAGAGAACGTTGCTACTCGTAAGAATTGTATGGGTAAGCAGGAGAGAAAGGTCTTTGGGATTGCTTTGCTCGACTTGCCATAAGAGGGAGTAAACCTTACAGTGTGTAAGGGGGAGTAATTTCATAAGAGATTTGTAGAGACTTTTCTTGTACCCGGTTAAACAAGAAGATAGTAGATTGGAAATCTCAGGAGGAGCCTGGGGACTGGATGTAGGTCATCGTGGATTGGACTGAACCAGGATAAATCATAGTTTGTACATTTTCTTCTCTAAGCTTTTATATTTCTAGCATATATGATTTACATAATTGCTTGTGAGTTTATACTTCCATATATACTGAGTTAACAATCTGCGTAAAGATTTTAAAAGATCAAACATTCTTATCATACACCCAATTCACCCCCTCTTGTGTCGCCAGTTCTAACAGGTAGGAGAGAAGAGAGATTGCTAGATAGTACAATGGTAGGGATGAATTATAACTGAAGGAAGCACATCCTATTTATAGTGGTTTAAGATGGCTACTAGTTAGGAAGTTAAGTGCACTCCTTCTTGTCTTCCAAGTTAGTAATCAAGAAAATTAATTCTCAATTAATTTTTTGAATTATGATGACTTGTTTTTCAATTAACAATCTCATAATTAATACTAACTTATTTCCCAATCTATAATTAATGTTGATTTGTTTCTTATTTGATAAGGCTATTTGTATCCTAAACAAATAGTCCAACCTATCAAGGGCAGACTTAGACCTAAATTTCAACAATATAGATACATACGTACGTATGTACATACATACGTACGTACACGTGTGTGTACACGCGCGCGCGCACACACACACACACACGTACGTACGTACGTACACGTGTGTACACACACACACACATACATACATACATACATACATACATACATATGTATGTGTGTGTGCACTGTGTGTGTTGTACACACACACACACACACACACACTCTCTCTCTCTCTCTCTCTCTCTCACGTGTATGTGTATACATATATATGTGCGTGCCCCCTCACGCGCGCACGTGTGTGTATATACACACGCACACACACATATGTATATTTATATATACATGTGTGTGTGTGTATGTAGACACACAGACACACAGACACACACACATTATATTATTCCTATTTTGTCATAGATGGTATGACAATAAAGTGTTTAGGCCAAGTAACAAGTTCAAGCACACAGTTCCTCCTACAAGCATTATGTGGCGGATGTAATACCTTACTTCCAATAACCTCAGATGAGTGCAAAAGAATAGTGAAATAAATTGTGAAACCAGGATTTAATCCCAAACTGAATAAACTTTAAAAACATTAATGAATCCCAACATTATCTCAGGAGATAAATCTAGGATTGAGTAAGTTTTTCATATGGAATAAAAATGTTTCAAACATTTTTTACAAATATTCACTATCTCATTTAGACTTATTGATACTTCCTTTCATTTTATCAGAGTATACGAGCGTGTCTCTGCTTCAATCTCACGTTGTATTCAATCGTTAATGTTTCTCTAACGATTAGGAAGTGTTATGTAACTAAGTTATCTCTTTATTACATTACCATTCATATACCTGGCTACAAGTACTATCAGTTCAACTACTATACTATTGTCATAGTTACCGATTTATACAATATATACATGTCCAAAATATCCAAACAGACAACCAATCAGAGAAAGTAAATCTTTCAGCTTCATCCTCTAGTTGTCCGTATTTACCTTCTTGCCCTTTGAGCTACCAGCCTGTACTGTAATTTGTTTATAGAAAAAGAGTGAGATTCAAAAGAATCTCAGTAGTAACAGGTAGTCAATCATATAGAAGAATCATCACAACATCATTCGATTCAACATGTAGTTCTCATACCATCATAGTACTAGGTATATCACAAGGCTCAGAGTATTACCCGTGCAATAGGCCCCGGCATTCACTCGTGCATCACAAACAAATTCAATGGCCTGAGCGTCAACCCGTGCAATAGGCCCCGGGCGACAACCCCGCATAAACAAAATGTGCCAGACAATTCATGATGAAACTACACACATACAATGTATCTTATAATATATGAAAGACAAAGTTACTACCTGATAGCTTCTCTTGAGCAATATCCAATTGTTTCACTAAGCTCGGGCAGATCTTAAACTTTGAACAGTATTAGGTCCTATAAATGGAATTTACGGACGACAAGTTATTATTTCATCCAATATTTGTATAATCCAAATACTCAAGTCGGTTGTCATTAAGGTTAGAATACTAACCCAAAATCAAATTCAAAAATGGTTCAACTATATCAAGTTGGTTAGTTTTACCCTTAAAGTTCATTACAATTACATAATACCATTGCATCCTTTATTTTCACACATTTGAGTAAATCTGCCAGAACTTTCTTCAATCTTTGAAAATTCATAATTAATTCTACACAACTCCAAATGAGTTGGTTCTAGGTTTTGTTCAATCATATTCAAGTCCTTATGTAACTAAAAATACTACAAGGCACTAATTATAACCACCCAATTCCAGAAAATTCGTCAAACCCAATCTGCCACAGATTCCATTCCAAAATCAACCTTAAACTTTGAAAAATCATATTTCTCAATCCACTGGTCCAATTGCGTCATATTACCCATCAAATTGAACCTCAGGATGTCTACTTTCATCATGTAAAATTTCATAAGGTTTAGAAAAGGTTTGGTTACTAAAAAACGCACCGCAACAAATCTGCTCCGGCAAAACAAGTCTAACAGCAGGGTCATCTAACTTTCAAAAATTCCATAATTTTGTATAATTATCCAAAAATTATAAGTACATGATTTTCCACATGATTTTTCATGTAGAACTCAATGAAATGATCAAAATTATCAAAATCATAAAGCTTCATCCCCAAAACCCACTGGCAAGACATAATCATTTTCAGCAAAATTACCAAAACAGAATTTTGTTGAACAACTTAGTCCAATATCATCATAAATCATCATTTAACCATAAATACATGATTAAACCATGATTAATCCTTTAAAATTCCTTTTGGACGAAAATGAACAGTACCCTAACCTTCATGAAGACTCATCCAAACAACAAACTAATCGGTTCAAAATGAAACTTACGCTTACCTCTATACGTTTCCACAATCGGTTCGGAAATCCGGCAGTACTTCGTCTGGTTAGATGGCACCAAATATCTCCAAATGAAAATCTGAAACCGTAGAAATGAAGCTTAGGATGAGTAGAAGAAGGTTTGTGAAGGAAATTTTAGGAGAAAACACTGATTCGGTAGTGTTTCGGTGGATTGAACTCAAGAACATTCACTATTCATGTTTTCTCTTTCCTCTAACTATTTCTCAACGTTTTTTCTGATTTCTTCCTATTTTTGCTGATGATAAATGAAATAATAGAGTTTAAAGAAAGTCATAAAGGTGTTCCAACATGTGTCACAATCTTATGGTGCCACATATTCGGTGATTTAGCCAAACGGTGACACGTGTCCTTTCTTTTAATCAAATGGGTCTTGAGCTGTCCTAATGGTCAGGGAAAGTGAGAGTCTGATGATTTTTCCCCGGCTCCTGAGCTCGGTGTTCGGGAAAATTAGTCGGGTGACCAGACCAGAGTCCGGTGGATTTCCCCGGCTTGGGGCAACGTGGCACCCTCCGGTGATGACAACTCAAAAGCTAAAGTAACTTTGTCAAAAAGAGGGAACAAGTGTCACGCTCTTATTCGGCCAACACATTAAAGTCAAAAGCACCTTTTCTCTTCTTCCTTAAGATGATGCCATGTGTCCCTTATATGGGACCCATCCCTATCTCTTCCCTCCACCTAACTGTCCACTTTATAAGGGAAATGAAAGTCAGGGAATTTTCCCCGGGTTCACCTATGAGGTGTCCTCCTTCGTGGTCCCTACATAAAGTAAGATTATTTCATTTAATTATTACTTTATGACAACCAATAAAATCTTGCTAAGTGTCCTCTTTATCAAAATAACACTGTATACACAACACTGGCACCGGTGAATTTTCTTCCGACTAATTACATTTACAAGCAGTTCTTGTTATTCATATTTCAGTATGTTACAGCGGACATTGGAAAAGCTAACTTAGATTGATGGCTACCTTTAGTTCCCTAGACTAATATGATTTTAAAGAAGAGGAAAGTTGTGAATCATATTATCCCCCTGTAAGTTACACATGTAGCTTGTAGAGACTTTGTGAATCGTGTTCTCCTCTTGTAAGTTATACATGTGGCCTGTAGCAATCGTGTACTGCTTGGGGCTATCTGCCACACACTCAACATAGTGAAATCTTTGTAAATCCTTAAAGATTTCTTGTAACAGGAGAAGAACCTTTGATCAAAGATTTTTCAAGAAAAAAAATGAGCACGACTTAGGTTAAAACCTAGCTACAAAACATAAAGTGAATAATAATGGAAAATGCAGAATGGAGAAGAGAAGTCATACCTCCATATAATTAGAATAGACCACGTAAAGAAATGTGACCTGGTTAGGGTCAAAGAATGAAAACACGAGATGTGAATGGAAACATGTGTTAGGGCTTGCGCATTAACTTAAGTAGCTATCGCTGAGAAGCACAGAGAAGCTTTGTGAATGGTGTGGTTCAACTAAATATGGTGGTTGACGATGACCAGAAAAGATGACCTGAGTAGTGGGGTTCCGAGGTTGGTGGTTTGGGGTTTACATTTAACCTAAGGCTAAAACGAGTATGCTAATTAATGAAATAGAGAAGCAGAGAGACGTTTAAATAGAGGGGAAAGTTTAACTTTATAATGGTTCAAATATATCACCCGTAATGTATTGCTTCGTTGTTACATATATAACGGTTATTGTAAGAAACAATTAGGTAATTTCAAAACATATATTACGATTTCTAGTTAATAACCCTTTTATTATTTTCATGAAACATTCAATTGGGTACATCGAACTTAAATAGGCCAGGCCATAAAGTTTTTCCTCTATAATCAAGTGAGTTGTCAAGTGGACTATGATGTCAAAGAATGCTGGAGGAAAATACATCTCAAGCTCACACAATGTGTGTAAGATTAAGTTTTGCCACCTTAAATGATTTTTTAGGGTCTATCACTTTATTAGAAAGTGACTTAAAGAAGAAATATAGCTTGGTGATTGCAGCTCGCACCTCATAAGGCAAGATACCCCGTATAGGCACCAGAATGGAGTTCTTCATTAAGACATGACAGTCATGTGATTTTAATCCTATCAGTTTCAAGTCCTTTACTAACATGAGTTTTTTATGTTTAAAGAGTAATCCTCTAACACCTTGACTAAAGTAAGGAACTGATAAAAACTAGTTTTTCTTTTTTTTGATAGTGTGTGAACCGTGAGACGAAGAAATGTATGGCTTCCTTTCTCCTATAGTGCTAATTCTTCTTTTATTCCCATATCAACCATGTATAGCTTAGCATTTATGCCATCTTTAGTCTTATATAGCATATGGAGTAATATGCCAATAATACTTTAGCACTCATTTTTCTCAATGTGCATAACATTAAGAAAATATCTCACATTCAGGGTCCTCTAATAAGACAAGTCAAAGAAAATGGATATCTTCTTCTATTCGCTTGTCCCAACATCCCTTGCAAAAGGTTTGCCAAAAAGACATTTTATATCTTTCACCTTTTGATATAAATGTTCACCAATCAAAGATTAAGATACTAGTTCGGGCCGCTTGGATAGAGGAGATTGAGACTTCGGGCCGTCCGTTACAACTGTCACTTTCTTACACATTCCACTAACAAAATCAGTGTTTTCATTCCTGTAAACAACTCCAATGCCAACAACCTTTCCTTTATCCTAAAATGCACCATCAATATTGATCTTAATAGTTCCAAGGTTAGGTTTTTTCCAATAGTTCAACCTTCTTAAAGAGCTACTCTTCTCACTTTTCTTAGCACTACAAGCTCTACCTTTCACACTCCACACTTCCTCCACTAGCGCATAAACCTGATGAGCTACAATCCTTGGCTCAATCTCCATTTCCTTAAACACTTGATTACATCTAGCCTTCCATATCCACCAGCACATTGCAGCCATAATCGATTTCTGCACTTCATCCAAGCCTTTTTTATCTAGTAGAATACCCTCCCACCACTTTTCCACCCTTGTAATCTGCATCCTTTCCATACTCATACCTAAGTTATAGCCAAACCTGCACTTCTTAGCCTAGGGACAAAAGAATAGCATATGTTCATTGGTTTTAGGCTCTCTACCACATATTAGACAATCCATACCAATAAAACATTTCCTTATGATCAATGCTTCCATAGTAGCTAATGCCTTATTAAGAAGTCTCTAAATTAACTGTTGTATCTTAAGAGGGACTACCAATTTCCATATTAACTTCCATACCTCTTTTGGCAATTGATAGGAAGAAGTAGGATCTTTTTTCATCATTGGAACCTTTTCCTCTTTAACAACATAATATCCTGATTTTACATTATAAACCCCATTCCTTACCCCCAGCCAAATCAACTTATCCTTAGTATCTGAGGAAGAGATTAGGATCTTTTAGAATTAGCTCCTTCTCCTCACTGTTAATCAATCCCTTATACACTCAAGATCCCATCTCCCCTCATGAATCAGATTCGATTTCTTGAATTTTTTTATATGCTCATCCACATCAATACCCATCAATCTACCATATTTCAATTCCGGTATCCAATTATCTTCCCATATGGCCATGTAATACCCCACTTTTTTCACCAATATTTATTATATGTATATTTGTGACATTTAGTGGAATAAAATAGTGAATTGTAGTGTATATAAATTTATAAAAATATTCCAATCGCCGGTTACACATAATTCGGCCAAGTAAGGACAGGAAAAGGTAATTAATGTCCACTTAAAGGTTTAATGTTGTAACCAAAATTTGAGCATAAAATGACAGAAATGATGGCCTTATTAAATAGAAACTAAAAAGAGGAAAATGACCATTTGGTAATTAATAAGCCTATTTTGATGTATTATTATCAAGGAAGGTCAAAGAGTCAAAAATCCAAGGTCAACAATTTACAAGATGGCATTGGGATAGTTCAAGAGTAATATATATACTCCCTCATTTCTTATTAATTTTAGACAAGAGAAGAAAAAGGGAAATGAAAATATTTGAAATAGAAAATTGGACCAATGGAAAGCTTATACATGGAAAGTAAGTTTGACAACTCCATTAAGCCATTAATCTTCATCTTCCTCCTCTCATTTTCGACGAAATCAGAACCAAAAGAGAGAGAGAGAGAGAGAGAGCTAGACAAAGAGAGCAAGAGGATAGAGAATTCAAGAGATCAAGGCAAAAATCTAAGGTAAGAAGCTTGCAATCTTGAAGTTTATGCTTCATAATCACTCTATAACCTCTCTTAATATCTTCTACTCCATTAAATTCATGGTTTTCAAGATAAAATCTCAAGAGAAGAGAGAGGGGGGCTAAATTTTTAGAGAGATAAGGAGTAGGAATCAAGAGGTAAACTTCAAGACTTGCTTCTTTTGCCTTAGTTGATGTTGTTATTGTTGTTCTTGGCTTGGATTTGGTTGTTTTGTGAAAAATTGATGATGAAAAACCTAAGGGGTCTTGCTACTCAAATTCCCTTTAAACATGTCCATTTAGTGTTTAAATAGCTAATCATGTGATTAGAAGTAGAAAGGAAGTGATTAAGCAAGAGAAAACAAGAAAACAACATGTTACTCCTAAGAATTCTAACTTGATGTCCTGTGTGTGGCGTGAGGAAGGAGTAAGAATTGGATAATTTTGATGATTCCATTAGCTTTAAAAGAAAAAATTGTGTAGGTATACAAGTGTTCATAATTTTTAGATACTTGTATATGAATTTGGGAATTTATGAAGTGTATGTGTGCATTTTGTTAATCTGCCATGTCTAGAACAGTAGTGTTGTGCATGGTGTTACATGAGTCAAACCTTATCCAAAAATTATGAAACTTTTTAGAATTAAATTAGAGACATAGAGCTTTAATTTTATAGGTATTTTGTAATTTTTGGACAAGTACATTAAGAGATATGAATTGTTGAAGTTATGCCTTGTTTTCTGGAAAGAAATCTGAAACAGTGATGTTTGGCGAAATTCTGGGAATGTTTTGGTTGTGTTGGCCAAAATTGAGTATTTTAATATGAAATTATCCTGAATTAATCTCCCAGCTATAAATGCCCTTTGATGTGGAGATATAATTTTATCCATCAAGCTTCTCAATCTTAAGGCAATTAACTTGGAAATTATTTTATAGGCTTCGTTACACAACCCAATGGGTCTAAACTAGCCCACTACCTCAGGTTTATCCACCTTCGGTATAACCACTATATTAGTCTCATTAGTAGCTACTATCTCCTCTCGCCCTTCAAAAAAATCAGAAACCATACAACATACCTCCTCTTTAATCTCTTCCCAAGCAAGCATGGTAAAACATGGCAGAATACCCATCCGACCCAGGCTCTTTCTTAGCCTCAATTTGAAACACCTATTTTTCAATTTCCTCATTAGATACAACTGCTGTTAAATGGGGCATTATCAACCTCAATAATCACTTTCTTCACATAGCTAAAAGCCTCATCTAAGTTCTGGTCCAGAGAAGAACTAAACAAATTAGAATAAAATTTAGAGAATGTATTATTAATTTCTACCTCCAAATCCATCCATCTATTCCCTTTTCCTCTTAATCTCATAATTTTATTCCTTTGTCTCCTCTGAACTACTAAGCTGTGAAAGAATTTTGTATTCTTATCACCATGTTTTAGCTATTTAACTCGAAACCTCTGCCACCAGTATATCTCCTTCTTATCCCATACTTCCTCAATTGATTTAATCAAACAATAAATCCTTGCCGCAATCTCCTCTGTCATCACTCCTTCATAACACACTTCCACCTATGTTTTCAAGCTATCAATCAATCGCCTATTATTAGGAAACTTAACTTTACTCCAAGTTATAAGCGATTTACTGCAAGCCTTTAATCTCTTAACAACCTCCATCACACTTCTCAACTGACCCTTTTCCACTATACTCCACCATTTTCTAACCACTGCTTTAAAATCTGGATGATCAATCCATGATGCCTTAAACTTAAATGTTCTTAGTGTCTTCCTCTCCTCAAAACACCAATTAATTAATAACAGATGGTAATTTGAACCAATAGGTTCTAAATGGAACACTTGAGCCTTAGGAAATTCTTCTCGAAACTCAACATTTCCCATGGCTTTATCAATACGCTCTTTTACATTAGCTTGGCCTCATCTCTTATTATTCCATGTAAACTTAGATCCTTGAAACTCCATATTTATCAAATTACAGTTCGACACTATACATTGGAAGTTTAGTATCTTCCGTAGCGCCTTTGGTTTCCCACCAAACTTTTTAGCTTGAGACATCACATCATTACAGTCACCTACACAAAGTCATGACCCCGTAACCCTTCCTTCAAACTCCTTTACTCTATCCCAAACTTATTTTCTCTCCCCTTTATCCGATGGACCATAAATCCAAGTAATGTATTGAGACAGATTTATGGCAGCTCCCTTTACTCTCATATGAATGTAATTTATTGTGCATTGCATGATCTCTATTTCCACCTCCTCCTTTCACCAAAGAGCTAACCCACCTGATCGTCCCCTTGGCTCACAATATACGCTTTGAGACATACCACTTTTTCTCTTAATTTTTTCCAACTTCTTATTTTTCATCTTCATCTCCATGAGATATACAACAGAGGGCTTCTTCTTATTACAAACATCCCTCAAATTTTTAACTGTCAAGGCTACCCCTAAACCTTGACAATTCCAAGATAATAAACTCATGATTCTTTGGCGGCTGTTATAGGGTAGCCGGCCTCACCTTCAGCTATCTTCCTTCTCGCATTCTCCAAAAAAACAGTCACAATTTCTTTATTTGTCCTCATACATTCAGTGGGATCATTTAAGACACCCTTCCCATATATCCTCCTTATTCTCTTTCCTCTTTTATCAACTGCTTTTTTCTGCACCCTCTTCCTTTTTTGTTCCTCTCTTTTCACTTAATTAGCAAACAAAGATATTCCTTTCATTTCATCCTCTACTCCCCATTTAATCTTCAATACTTTACTTTTTCTGCTTGAAGCTCATCTTTTGCATTTCTCTTCAACTTCATACTTTCTAATTTTTTCGCTACTTCTATAATGATTTCTTTCTTGTTATATAGAACAATTGCCTTCATATTCTCCTCCTCATCACTAGGCAAGCTAACCACTTAAGCATCCACATTCTTTTTTACATTACAGAACTCGCCCTTGTAAAGTGCCTTCTTACACTTAAAAAACTCCTAGACTTCATACTTACATCCTCCTTTAACATTTGCATCCCTGACAACATATTGCTATCTACATTTTCCTTATCCACTGCCTTCTTCTCTACAGACTCCACCTCCTTCTGAACTTCAATATTGTTATGTGTACTATTAGTCGAATACACATTCCTTTCACACTCCAACTTACACTCCTTCCCCCTAACTACCTTTGCCCTTGCATAATCCTCTTCCTTCTTTCCACTACTCTCTTTTAATAGATTTTCTACCTCCATTACCACTGAACTATAATCAATTTGTAATCGTTCCCTTCTAGTCTTGTCAAGGCCTTCAGATCTAAACCACTCCTAGTCCTCCACCACAGTCATCCCCTCACAATTCCTGGCCTGCCTTACCCCAAGCCATGGACTATACGGTGGTTCCCTAAAATCATACTGTCTTGATTACAAGACCTAGATTCATGGTTCAGACAGCCACATTTAAAACAAAAGTTAGGTAGTTTTTTTTTATTTTACCTTAGTCTATGATTTCTTTCCATTAGGCTACTCAATCTAGAATCCTTCTACTAGCGCTCTATCAATTTTCATCACAGCTCTAAACCACAGGTAGCTTCTCTGCATTAAGCCATCATGGTTCGAATCTTCTATCATTATCGGCCTACTAATCTTCAAGCTAAATCGACAAAGATTCTTCACACTCATCACCTCCAGAGGAACATCATGCAATTGGATCTAGAACGGACTAGAGCCAAAGCCAATTTCATCCATTACCTCATATTGACCTCGTTCCTGAAGACAAATTAGATGGCCTTGAATTGACAACAGACAACCTCAAAGAATTCGCCTACATTCCTTTTTTGAATCGATAACGAACATGAAAACATTCTATTGAACATTGATCACTCTCAGTCCGTCCTTCATATTTCATGCCCTTTGCATTACTGCTAGCACCATGCTATTACCAAAATTCTTCTCCTTAATCACCTTGCCTACCAATATTGATTTACTCGAGGCCTTACTCTTATCCTCCTTCCACACCAGAGAACTCGCTTCCACCACTGATTCACCTCCAACAATGGTGAATCACTCACTCACACGCCATCGAGAAGTAGTGACGGTATCACTTCGAAACAAACAAGATCCTCATGCTCACATGGAGAGAAAAATGAAACCCTCACACATAAATGGAGAGAAAACTAATTAATTGTAATGTCTTTTAAGTAATTATATTAGACATTATAAGTTTAACTTAAAAGAAGTTAAGTGAGACTTATACTTACAAATACTTAAAAGAGATTAACAAAAGTAACATTGAACTCATTTAATAGGGTGATTGCATATTTTATGAAGGGAATAAGGAATTAATAATTCTAAGTTTGCTTTTTTTGCGAAGGTGTAAAGTCAACACTTGATTAAATTATTGGTGCTTAATTTTGATCCTCATCAAATATATTTTGGTCCCATCATATATAAAGAGAATAACATATTAAGTGGATCCATGGATGTTGTAAAGAAAAAAAAGTACTATGTCTTATTTATAAATTTCTTTTAATTAAATCTTACTCCCTCTGGTCCTATTTATAAACAATTTTCTCTTTGATTGCGCAAAACAAATTGATAGTTAAAAACAATAAGTGTGTCAAAAACATCATTTTATTTCTATATATGCCCCTATTTATAAAAATAGAGAGATAATATATAAAAAGTAAGAGAAATAGTAAAATATGTTTTCCCAATACTTTATTGACTTCATTCACCTAGTGAGTTCTCTCTCTCTTCTGAATATAACTCTTGGTGTGTGTGATAATTAATTATAAATAATATGTATTTAATAAGGGTAAAATAGGAAAAAAGGAGCTTACATTTTCATACATAAAATAAAAATTGCTTATAAAAAGGACCAGACTCATAAGAGAGAAAGTTGCTTATAAATAATACCGGAGAGAATATGTATTAAGAAGAGATAGTTAATTTAATGATTATGTGGTAAATTTTTTACTATACCCTCATTTATAAATATGTACTTTCCAACTCTTTCTTCTCTATCTATCTTTAAATTATTTCTTCATTAATACAATAAGTAAAAAAAAATTGTTATAATTTTATTTACTACATTAAAACTGGACTTATAAATAGCAGCGACGTATAATGTGGTGGGTCTCAGTTCTCTAGAAAGACAACAATATATCTTACAGCTAGCAACCATCATCCACCAAGGCCTATTATTGCCTCATCGTGCTCTCTCTCTCTCTCTCTCCATCCCGTTACCAATAGAGTCGAGTCCGTCAGGCCGGCCCTTTTAAACCCTTTTAAATCACAGGCTGGGCTTGAAAAATGGAGCTTCAAAAGGAAGTCGGGCCTAAAAGGGCCAGCCCGTTAGGCCCTTTAGTTTTGTTTTTTGTTTTAATTTTACTACCCTTCATACTCATGCCCTTGCTGAATCCTCCCTAAGAACCTTAAAAATTGCTAAATTTACATATGATGGTAATTTATTAATTCTTGATATTTTTACCCCTTAAACAGAGTCTACTACTTAAAGTGAAGTACAATCAAAATTTCTTAAAATTGATAATAGTAGCAAAGAAGATGAAAACGATAGTTTTCATAATCATGTTGCTTAGAGTGTTTAGTTTTTTGCCTTTTTATACTTGTATGAGACTATGAATTACTTGTACACAATATTTCTTACATTTGATTATGAATTAATAACTGTATTTATTTTATTGCATGATGCGTGTAAAAGTATAGTTAAATTTTATGAAAATGACTTCTGGCCTGAGGGCCGACCCTGGCCCTGATGCTTTCGAGTCGGGCTTTGAAAAACATCAATTTTTTTTTCTCCAAGCCCTATAAGGCCAACCCTGATTTCCAACTCTAGTCACCAGTATCTGGCCCCTCGTTAAATTCATTAGGCCTCTTACCACGGCTCTAAGTAATAAGCACCTTTACACTATCATATTTTGACGGTCCAAGAGTAATCTAAAAAAACTTAGATTTAATTTTTAATTGATAACTTTTTAAATAAAAATCAATTTTAAAAAAATAGTTAAAAGTATTTTTTAATTAAATACTCATTAAAATATTTTTTAGATAAATAAAAATAAAGAAAAATTTAAATTTGGATAATCTCATATCAGATCTGGAGTATCCAATCCAAATCTTTTAGATTGGAAGTCCTCGTCAATTTGAGTAGCAACCAAACGAGATCCCAAGAGGCAAGACATATAACATGGAAACATTAATGCATATTTTGACTCAACTGAAAGTACCATCATGTAGGAAAACTTAAAACCCGTGAAGCTCTGCTTCTATCACAGCCGAGCTTGTGCTAGTTTATTGGATGACACCACATAATGCATGAACTCAGGATCACTTGCTAGAGCTTCGAGTATCTCATAAGAAGAATACAACTCAATATCAAAGCTACCTTCTTCAGCTCCAGGATCAAACACTAGCTTCCATGTCTTTGGATTGGAGAGGCCGCTATGTAAAGCCACGGGTCTTCCCCACCCAAAGTCAATTGTGTAAAAGTTGAGTCTTGGGGAGCTGCTAGTTCCCATAAACTTGCCAATTTTGTCACCAACCTCACTTTTCGGAGGCATCTTTGGATTTCGAGCCCAATCTTCAAAGTCCCTCTTAATCTTTTCCTCTGTGAATGACGATATTATCTTGTTCATCTCTAGAGCAAACTTGCCAAGCCCTCCATCTTCCACCAAGTCCCTTACTTTCATCTTCACGTATGCAAATTGTATTGTGGGTCCAAAATAGTTGTCGGGCATTGGTGGGTGAGAAACTCTGCTGGGTCCAACAGCTACAAACACTCTGTAAGTGACCACTTCTTCTGGATCAAGATGCTGATTCCTAATCACGGATCTCCAAACATGGCTGGTAACAGCTTGCAACGAGGATATTTTGTTGCTGACGACACCGTCCTCTATCTCTGAGTTAGCTTTTGCTTTCAGTTCGACAATTTTTTCCCTTCTAAAATGGAAGATCCTCTGAGATAATGAAAAAGGCTGATCATGTGGAACAATGGACGAAGAGACCTTAATATTAGCTTCCTTTATTACTCTGAGTGGGATTCGTATAGGGCACACTATGTTACCCTGAGGAAACCACCGCTCGAATGAAGCGAGCTTTGAGTTCGACCCGATGGAGTTTAAACCATTTCGGGAGACTTCAGCCCACGTTTTCATGAAATTCAAGAACGGCCTTGCATCAGCAAGACAGTGATTGATAGAACAAGCCATGAAGATGCCGTCGACGAGCTCTGTTACTTGGACAGCCAGTAAAGGGATCCGAGATCCTTCAATGTTCTTGGATCTGTACAGTGGGAAGAAGGAGTGGACAAATGGTCGAACATAAGTGGATTCAATAATGTCAGAAGCTGTAGTGGTCTCCGCAATAGCATGAACAAAGCTTGCTCCGGCGTTGTTGCAAGCGACGGAGATGGAGAACGTGTCGTCGTCATCATCGCCGCCGCCGCCATGATGGGCGATAACAAAACGGCCGGAAAGGGGCCGGAACAAGTCGAGCGTGGAAGAAAGAGAGTCCTGAAGGTGCTGGATCGTTTTCTCTATGGAAACTGAAGGAGACGATGATAAGGTTGGTTTGTGAAAAAGAATCCCTTTCTGTCCATACTCACTTAGCAGAAACTGGAGATCCCAGGGATTGAGCTCGATTCTCTCAGGTGAATCAGTACTATTAACCTGACTTGGTGCTTGGATCGTAGTAGTGGAGACCACTCGGATGGCTGCCATGAGATACAGAGGGAGTGATGTTTCTCTGCAATTGCCTTTCCTTTTTTCCTTCTTTTGGCAAAAAGCAATTGCCTTAACTTTTCTTTTCTTTTCTTTTTTCTATGTTTAGCAATTGCCTTTTCTTTTGCCGTGCATAAATCATGGCTTGCGTGTATAAAGAAAGATTTAATTTTTTTTTTGCCAACAATTGAGAAGTAATCAAATAAAAAAACAAACATTTTTAAATTTTTTACTACAAATTCAAACTGTTGAGATTAAATTTTAACCATTAGATGGCTTTCTTTAATTATTTTTTATAAAATTTCTATATTTTTAATTTTTTAAATAATTATTTATAATTTATTTTTTATTCCTATATTTGTAATTTTTTAAATAATTATTTATAATTTAATTTTTATTAAAAATTTTTAGGGCCTACCTCTTATAAAAGTGAAGCTTTAGGATCTAATTCTCATTATATTCTCCTAAAATATTTTTTGGCCAAACATTCCTAAAATTAAAATATATTATTCTCTGTTATTTTTTTGCCAGAATATTTTCTTCTCTTTGCTAAGGGGCGGTGACATATCAATGCTCTCTTGGACACGTTTCTCTCTTTGCTGGCGTGCGTTGATATATAAATGCTCTCTTGGACACGTTTCTTTTTTTCTTTTTTTTTTATTTACAATTTTTGGACACATGTGGCGTAATAATTGCATATGGCCCATCATGGGACCAATTTGATGATGCCTTTCTTTCTTTTTTGTTTTTTCCCGTCCCCGCCTCTCTGTGGATATATTTATCTGGAAATCTTTGGGAAAATTTTAAAAGTGCAGCCCAAAAATGGGAAATCTTAAACATGTACTGAATTTGGGAAATTTTAAATGAGTCAGTGTCAATATACAACAACAACAACAATAAAGCCTTTATCCCACTAGGTGGGGTCAGCTACATAGATCGCACGACGCCATTGTGTTCTATCAAAGACCATAGATTTCGATATATTATTAATTAAAAGGTCTCTCTCAATGACCTCATTAAGCGTTCGTTTCGGTCTTCCTCGACCTCGTTTGACAGGACTCCATTCTGCTTGATCAACCCTTCTCACCGGAACACTCAATGGCCTTCGCTGAACATGTCCAAACCATCTCAAACGATTTTCTACCATTTTTTCGTCAATAGGGGCCACTCCAACACGATCACGTATATGAGTGTTACGAATCTTGTCCTTTCTTGTATGGCCACACATCCATCTTAACATCCTCATCTCAGCTACCCCCATTTTATGTTCATGATATCCCTTTAAAGCCCAACATTCACTACCATATAGCATTGCTGGTCTTATAGCAGTGCGGTAGAATTTTCCTTTTACCTTATTAGGTACCTTACGATCACAAATAACTCCCGTAGCTTTTCTCCATTTATACCATCCGGCTTGAATTCTGTGATTGACGTCTCTATCCACTTCACCATCTTGTTGTATAATTGATCCCAAATATCTAAATTTTGTCACTTGCGGGATGACTTGCCCACCCAATTTAACTTCCACTTCACTTTGACTTTGTCTCTTATCAAATTTGCAATGCATATATTCAGTTTTGCTCCTACTAAGACGAAAACCTCTCAATTTCAAAGTCCGCCTCCATATCTAAAGTTTGGAATTAATTTCTTCCCTAGATTCAGCCAACAGCACTATATCATCCGCAAAAAGCATGCATTTAGGGATCTCCTCTTTTATAGGTTCAATTAGGACGTCTATCACTAGGTTAAACAAATAAGGACTTAAAGCTGATCCTTGATGTAGTCCAATCTTTATAGGGAAGTCCTTTGTAACACCTCCAGACGTTCTAACATTGGTTGTAACCCCCGCATACATATCTTGAATGGCTTTAATATATGCAATCCTCACCCCCTTCTTTTCCAAGGCTTTCCAAAGCACATCTCTTGACACCCGGTCATAAGCTTTCTCCAAATCAATGAAGACCATGTGTAAATCTCTTCCTTTACTCCTATACTTTTCCATTATCCCCCTTAATAAATAAATCGCTTCTGTTGTAGACCTTCCTGACATGAATCCAAATTGGTTTTCAGCAACATCAGTCTCCAACCTCAACCTATATTCAATCACTTTTTCCCACAATTTCATTGTATGGCTCATTAGCTTAATTCCTCTATAGTTTGCGCAATTCTGAATATCCCCTTTATTCTTATAAATAGGAACCAAAGTACTTTTCCTCCACTCATCTGGCATTTTCTTGGTTCGTAAGATCTCATTAAATAATTTTGTGAGCCACGACACACCCTCCTCGCCCAAACATTTCCAAACTTCAATTGGAATACCATCAGGTCCGACAGCTTTACCAGTTTCCATCTTCTTAAGAGCTTCTTTAACCTCGCCAATTCGAATCCTGCGATAAAATGAAAAATTGAAGTCACCTTCTCGAGTTGTCAAATCTTCCAAGTCACAATGCGACCCTTCTCCACCATCATTAAACAACTTATAAAAGTAGGCTTCCCACCTATCCTTAATATCTCCATCAGTAACTAAAACTTTTCATTCTTCATCCTTTATACACCTCACTTGGTCCAAGTCTCTTGATTTTCTCTCCTTGTTCTTTGCGATCTTGTAAATCTTACGCTCTCCTGCCTTTGTCCCTAACTCCTTATAAAACTCTTCATATGCTTTATTACGAGCTTCACTCACTGCCTTTTTAGTCTATTTTTTAGCCATACGATATTTTTCCCAATTTTCAGCATTATTACATAAGTGTATGGCTTTAAAACAATCTTTCTTATGCTTGGTTTTCTCTTGAACAGTCTCATCCCACCACCAAGTCTCCTTATCTTGCCGACCAAGACCTTTTGATTCTCCCAGAATTGCTTTAGCAACCTGCTGGACCTTTTTAGACATATTCTCCCACATGATATTAGGATTTCTTTGCAACTCCCACTCCCCCTCCTCCAAGAGAGTTCTCTTAAAAATCTCCTTTTTTCCCCTTTCAATTGCCACCACCTGACCCTTGGGTTTAAAACTTGTTGGCGTTTTTGTTTTACATACTTAATATTCACATGAAGGACCAGAACCCTATGTTGTGCTGTCACGCCATCCCCAGGGATCACTTTACAGTTAGTACAGAATCGTCTATCAGAATTCCTTACCAAGAAGAAGTCGATCTGTGACCTTGCGGCTCCACTCTTGTATGTTATTAAATGCTCCTCTCGCTTCTTAAAATAAGTGTTGACAATCTTGAGATCATATGCGAGGGAGAAATCAATAATAGATTGACCTTCATTATTGAGTAACCCAAATCTAAAACCACCATGCGCTCTTGCATGAGGTCCTTCCTCCTTACCAACATGTCCATTAAGATCACCTCCAATAAAAATCTTTTCAGTTAGTGGGATACTCTAAATTAGTCCCTCCAAATCTTCCCAGAATTTTTCCTTAAGATGTACTTCTGCCCCTACTTGAGGTGCATACGCACTGATAATGTTAATAGTATCCTTTCCAACAATCATTCTTAAGGAAATAATTATGTCCTCAATCCTCTTAACGTCCACCACATTCTTCCTCCATTCCTTGTCAGCAATGATACCAACACCATTCCGTCCATTGACCTTTCCTGTGTACCAGAGCTTAAAACCATTAATTTCTCTAGACCTTTCTCCTGACCATTTAGTTTCCTGGAGACACAGGATATTAATCTTACGATCCTTCATTACTCCTACCACCTCCCACGATTTGCCGCTCAAAGTCCCAATGTTCCAAGTGCCAAATCTGATCCTGTTTTCGTGAACTAGCTTCTTTAGCCGCCTCCGTTCAGAAGAAAGCGGTAGCCCTTACTCATTTAACACTACATCCGGGCGACGATGCAGCGGCCCTCACTCACTTCTCACTGTACTCGAGCCATACAGCGCGTTACTTACAGGCAACGACCTAGCATTAGCACAATTTCTTCGTTGATCCATGTTCATAAAGATTCGACAGGGTTTTATGTTGGCTGTCGGGGCCTAACACAACCCTCCTCCTTTACCCGGGCTTGGGACCAACTATAAACATAGGCGGAGTTAGTCAGTGTCAATATAGAAGAGGAATTTATTTGACTGCATTTTTATAGAATTTTCCCTAAATCTTTTGTTTTAGAGTTGCTATGATGATCTTATATCTTCTCACATGCATAAAATGGTACTAAAAATTTTCACTGAATTTTGAGTCAATTTTCATAAGATACTTTTGAAATATTAAAGTTTAAATTTAAGGACAGAACTTATATCTAGCGCCTTTTAACCAGTTCCTCCACCTCCAGTTGCATTTTTTACATATCGGCAATAACTCTATTACACAATACTCCCTCCATCTCCGTTTTTCTTTTTCAATTGGTTGGACCCTAATGCCCCATTTGGTATGATAGAAAAGTTTTCAGATAATTGGAAATGGAAATAGAAGTAGAAATAGAGATGAAAGTGGGGTTTGAAAGTGTGTTTGGTATGACGGGGGAAGTGAGATATAATTTTTAATCAAAATATATATTTGTAATATGAAAATACTAAAATACCCTCCAATAAAAAAACATTTTCCACCTAAAGACCATAGTCACCATTGAGGACTGCCTCCAACCAAAAGACGGAGGACTACCACTGTCACCGCCGCCATCACCCTTTTGGTGGAAGATCATAGTTGCTGATGGAGGGAAGAAGAAAGGGTAGGGGTAGTAGGGTAAATAAGCCCAAAGAAGCGGAGGTGTAACTTACTTCCATGGGTTGAGTGAAGGAATTCACTTCCATCATTTTTTATAGAAGTGACTTGCATGGGGAAGTGACTTCCATGGTACCAAACAGACAAAATGGTGGAACTCACTTCCACTTCCACTTCTCTCCCATGTGTTCCTTCCTATCAAACGAGGCATAAGAATCTCTAGCAGTGTTCAAGAAGCACATATACGGTGGCGATCGTCATCCATAGATTGGTGGAGTTAAACAAGTCGGGAAGTAATACTAGCACTGAAGAAGGCGAATATCACCACCATGGATCATCGTTGAAAGAAGCTATTAGTACAAGCATATCGAGGGGAAATCTAGTTTCAAGAATTATAAGATCATCATTATCAACTTCTTCAAAGGTACCAACATTTACTAACCCGTTATTGATCGAAGTGACAAAGCCCTCAATACGGTCATACACCAATTCAAGAAGAACGCTTGAAACTATAATTTTGACAAAATTAATTATAATTTCAATTCGCTAATTGGTTGTAGCCCATTAAATTCCTGAATCCTACTTATCCTTCTATTTGTCCTAAAATTATAATAGGGGATTCCTAAACGTGTGTACAGAGCTTTGATTTATGATTCTCAAACATTAAATTTTCCAGCAAGTAATTTGAGACAAATGATCAAAAGGGAAAGCTAATACAAGCACAGAGAAATTGAACCCAAAACAAAACTCATTTGCGTCAGTGTGAGATTTTCCTTGGCTGCCAATAAACTCCGCACAATGGCTGCCGTATCCTCTCCTCAATCGCCGTTAGTTTGAGAGACTGCCCTTAGCCACCGGTTAGCCCTTCACGATGCCTTCCGTATCCTATCCACAATTGCCGAATATGCTTCTTGAACGCAGCTGGAAATTCTTAGGGTTCGACCAATTGATCGAAGATGAAAAACGAAGATGAAGGGAGCATTGGGTAATGGAGTTATTGCTGATATGTCAAATAATAAATTAATATTGACAAGCACAACTTAATATTGACAAGCACATGTGGATTATTTTGGAAAGCCTTGAAAAAGAAAGGAGTGCCAGTTGTATATATTAAAATCATTCAGAACATGTATGAGGAGGTTACAACTAATCGTCTGGAGGTGTTACAAAAGATTTTCCTATAAGGATTGGACTATATTAGGGATCAGCCTTGAGTCCTTATTTGTTCAATCTGGTGATAGATGTACTAATTGAGCCTATAAAAGAGGAGATCTCTAAATGCATGCTTTTTGTGAATGATATAGTTCTGTTGGCTGAATCCAGGGAAGAAATTAACTCTAAACTTGAGATATGGAGACAAACTTTGGAATTGAGGGGCTTTCGTCTTAATAGGAGCAAAACTGAATATATGCATTGTAAGTTTGATAAGAGACAAGGCCAAAGAGAAGTGAAAGTTAAATTGGGAGGGCAAGTCATTCCACAAGTGATAAAATTTAGATATTTAGGATCAATTATACAATAAGAAGATGAAATTGATGGAGATGTCAATCATAGAATTCAAGCCGAATGATATAAATGGAGAAAAGCTATTGGAGTTATTTGTGATCGTGAAGTACCTAATAAGGTAAAAGGAAAGTTCTATCGCACTGCTATAAGACTAGTAATGCTATATGGTAGTGAATGTTGGGCTTTAAAGGGACAACATGAACATAAAATGGGAGTAGCTGAGATGAGGATGTTGAGATGGATGTGTGACCATACAAGGAAAGATAAAATTCGTAATACTCATATACACGAACGAGTTGGAGTAACCCCTATTGAAGCAAAAATGCTAGAACATCGTTTGAGGTGGTTTGGACATGTTCAGTGAAGACCATTGAGTGCTCCGGTGAGAGGGTTGATCAAGCAGTATGGAGCCTTGTTAAAAGATCGAAGCGAACGCTCAATGCAATCATAGAGAGAGACCTTTTAATTAATAATATATTAAAATCTATGATTTTTGATAGAGCACAATGGTGCCGTGTGATCCATGTAGCGACCCCACCTAGTGGGATTTAGGCTCTGTTGTTGTTTTTGTACATGTGGATTATTTTCTATTTTAATTTTTCCAATTGAACGCTAGCTAGTATATTATCATGTCCACGTCAGCTTCCATATCATCATTTTTAGTCAACTATCGGTTAAGGTAATAGTGTTTGGAATAGTTATTAGAGCATTTAAAAACAACTTTTTAATCTTAATTTATGGCATATAAGGTAAGTATGTGAGAGGAGTTTTGTCTCAATTTACGTAAATAAACATTTTTGGAGATCCCAAAAATAATCTTAAACAAATACTACTTCTCATGTAACAGTACTATCATCCATCAGTACCAAGGTAATTAAACTTGGACCGGTTACTAAATCGGTCAGGGTTTGGGTCAAGAGTCAGTGGGTCAGACTGGAGTCAAACCAAAAACTAAATCGGAGCCAAACCGGTGAGAAATTGAAGATTTTAGATTTATTAATATGATATTTTAAAAAAATAAAAAAATTGATATTTTAAAAAAAAAACCTTAAACCAGACCGATTTCTCAACCAACTCCCGGTTCGGTTCAGTTGGGGTTCACAAACATGGATCACTACTACTCCCACTCCATTGCATGTTATTACTTTTCTCTATATTTCTCATATTACTTTTGCACGCCAACGAAGATGATAGTACGAAATTAGTTAGAAAAAATGTTTGTTTGAATTAGCGGTAGAAGTTACTTTTTTAACGTGATTTATAGTGTATAAGGTAAGTATATAAGAGGAGTTTTACCTCAACTTGTATAAACGGATTTCCCCAACACTAACCCAAACAAGCCCAAAGTAAATATACTACCATTTCATAAAATAATGAGGAGTACGTTAATTTCCTTATTACTATAACTGCACTTATAAAAATCAAGTTATAGACTTTGAAATTTAAAAAAGAAAAAAAAAACTATCTGAGTCAAGGAATATAATCATATAGAAATCACAGCAGGTTCTCAATAGGAGATATTCTCCTACAATAGTACTATCATCTACCATTTCTTCTGCCACCCCAAAGCAAGGATTTCTGATTAAGTACTCCTCTTTATGATATAAGATTTATTTAGCTATTCCGGTCTTTCATATAGGATATATTTATAAGGTTAATTTTGATTTTAAATATAAGACATTTTTTATATTTGGAGAGTTGACAAACGTAAATTATATTGTTATATGAATCCGGTTATAATGAATTACTGTAGTTTGCTGGCAGCAAAACACCCTAGTGATGAAGATTACAATAATTTTCTGGATCATACCTCAAAAGCACTGAATCATAACCATCCAATTGATCTTAACGCTTAGAAAAAGATACATTATGTAGCCCTTGAAATACAGTTTTTTTAATCTTTTTTCTTACTGGACAGTTTTTTCCATCCGAGATTATATTGGAAGAGAATAAGAACACAAGTAGACAAAGAGTAAGAATAATGAAGCAGCCATTACCAACACAAAGGAGATTAAAGCCAAAAACTGTTGGGATTGGTAGGCACACAGCGGAAGAATTAAATAAAATTAAAATTGCAAAAGTTTACCAATCCCAATTGCGGATCTATCAACGACATTTAAATCAAGTTAGAAAGAGTCGTACCTTATTCATGTTTGTTTGAATGCCCACAATCATCAACGTATTGCGAGTTCACAAATCTTCATGTTTGGTTGCTCCTGAAATAATTTCCCCGGCATCTACATGTCCGCTAATTCTTCTTAAAAGAGCGTCAATCTCTATGAGCATGAGATTAACCATCCCCAACATCAACATGTCAACTAGTTCTTCTTGGAGTTTTGCCTTTTTCAATCTTGAGGAGCTAACTACTCATATCAGCTCCCTCTACTGGTATCCACACGAATAGGACCCCCAACACCGGCAGCGTGCTAGCGCCTCTAATATCCTTCTAGGGTTTTCTTGTGGCTCTCTAGTTTTTCATCATCTGTAGAAAACCCTAGCTCTCATATTTTATAACTAGTAGGGTTATCTATTTTATGATGGATATTGGATTTTTAAAATTAATCTTAATTAATTTCAAAATCCTTATCATATCAATTAACATTTAATTGTTTTAATAAGCTAATTAAATAAACCTGGTTTAATTAAATCTGTCCAACAGTTTTAATTTAACCTATTTATTTAATTAGAATAAAGAGCCAATGGAATTTAATTTATCTTCATAAATTAAATATGAGATATTATCATATAATATCTTTATATATACACAATATAATAATATCATCATATAATATAATATAATATTATCATATATTCAATATATATTATCAAATAATATATATTTTATATATATAATATAATATTATCATATGATCATATAATATAATACTATCATATATATATATAATATATATTATCAAATAATATATATTATATATGTATTTATGTATTTCAAAAATACATGTGTATATAATATTATTAATATTCCTTTCCAAATATAAATATATATATAACACACATATATATATTTATCAAATAAATATTCACACAACATGTGTATATAATAAATATATATTTAAAATTCATTCACCCTAGATTAAACATTGTATTCATTGAATCTTAGACGCATCTTAGATTCAATGAATCTGGACATTACAACTCGTGTTGGGCTATTCTTGTGTGCGACCCTGTAGGCCCAAACGAAGTTGGCAGTGGGCCAATGACTATACTAACCCACAAGTCGTAAGCGGCCTCTAGCAAGACATTACGACTACCCAATTCATATGAGGATTGACAATACGATATAACCTGTCGTATAACCATATCACGTCCCTTTTGTCACACGATATTTCGGTCAAGGATGAGGCATGGAGAATGTCATCCTCCTATTCCTGACCATTACTTTCTCGATCCCTGAGTAGTCTGACTATAGAAGTAGAAACTCTTTTCCATCGTAGTATGGCCATACATTTCTCAGACTTACTCATCGAGGGGCCTAGTAATATCTCTCACTAATGTAAGGGACAAATTCCATCTTGACCATTCACATTCCTCTACATGAAAACCATTAAGCCCGATTGTAGCCTTTATCACCACCCGGTTAAAGGTGACTTTTGACTAAGTCAAAGCTTAGTGACTCCTATGTAGGAATCCATGATAATCTCAGGTCAAAGGGCATTGTGAAATGGTTATACATGAGATAAGCTTATGACTTGATCTATGCAGCTTTCTCATAGCGGGTCGGTCCAGCACCTTATACTCCTATAAGTGCCTAAGACTTTGATTAGTATCCCCATACCTTATCAAAGTCATACTGGTCTTATTTCATCTTTACTCCCACATAGATGACCGACCAGGGACATTTAGGACAATCATTATGATTTATCCAAGGATACAATTATCACAGTGAACATGCGAATAATGTGATAACCAAATGGAGAAATTCATTGAATGACAATATTCAAAGTACAATGATTGGCCCCTAGGGCACAATTTCCAACATCCTCCCACTTGCACTAGGTACAATCATTAGTTTACCTAATTCGCATTGTTCTAACATGACGCTCATGCTTTGCTTGTGCAAGCTACTTAAAAGGAGGATCAACAATATTGTCTTCTCCTCTTACTTTGTATATTTTTATATCACCTCTATAATTGATTTCTATAATAAGATGAAATCCCTTGAGTATACGTTTGGTCCTTAATAGCTTCGCTATTTTCACAAAACAAATCTATTGGATTTGGGTGGTAGGTACCACCCTTAGTTCAATAACAAACTTTTAATCCAAACAGTTTCTTTAGCTGCATCTGATGCTGCTATATACTCAACTTCTATTGCAGAACCTACTACAGTACTCTACTTGTAGCTCTTCCAGCTTACTACACCACTATTTAAAATTAACATATATCTAGATTGCGATCTAAGATCATCTCTGTATAACCAGTTACATAGAACTCATCACCCAATCCACCATATACCAAGAATAAGTCCTCAGTCATTCTCAGGTGCTTTAAGATATTCTTGACAGCAGTCCAACGACCCTCACTACTCTGACTTAGGCCTATTAGCCTCTTGGATCTATCTCTATAGATTCTAATCCCTAGGGTATAAGTGGCTTCGCCTGAGTCTTTCATCGAGAAAGACTTCCCTAACCAAGACTTGACACTCTGCAAGGTAGGAATGTCATTCCCAATAAGTAGGATGTCATTTGCATAAAGCACTAGAAATACAATTGTGCTCCCACTAACCTTCTTATAAACAAAAGGCTCATCGATGTTTTGAATGAATCCAAACTCTTTGACTATTTCATCAAAACAATGATTCCAACTCCGAGATGCTTGCTTTAATCCATAAATGGATCTTTAAAGCTTGCATACCTTACCAGAATCCTTTAGACGCACAAAACCTTTAGGTTGTGTCATGTACACATCCTGAATGAGCTTTCCATTAAGGAAGGTCATTTTGACGTCCATGTACCATATTTCATAGTCATAATATGATGCAATGGCAAGAAGGATTTTGATTGATTTGGCCATTGCAACTGTGGAAAAGGTTTCATCATAGTCTATACTATGAGTTTGAGTGAATCCTTTAGCAACCAGTTGTGCCTTGAAGACATTTACTTTGCCATCCATGTCGGTTTTTCTTTGAAAACCCATTTGCACCTGATGGTTTTAACACCTTTAGGTGGATCGACTAAGGTCTATACTTGATTGTCGTACATGGATTGCATTTCAAACTTCATGGCATTTAGCCATTTCTTAGAGTTTGGTCCCATTATGGCTTCTTGATAGGTGGTTAGCTCATTCTGCTTAATGAGCAACACATTACAACTTCTAGTAATCAGAAATCCATATCTCTGAGGCTGATGTCGTGTCCTATCAAACCTTTGTGGGCCTTGTGTTACTTGAGGAGGCTCAACAACTTGTTGTTAGTCTTCTCTGTTTTCCACTTGTGGTTATGTGCTATCTTGTAACTCTCAAACTTTTCGAGATGTAACTTTCTCCCACTGGTTCTTTTAGAGATAAACTCCCTTTCTTAGAAAGATACCGTTTTGGATAATAAACACTTTATTATCGGTGGGATTATAGACATAGTATCCCTTAGTTTCCTTAGGATACCCCACAAAAAAAAGCACTTTGAGGATTTGTGTGATAATTTATTAGAGGCTTATTGTTTAACATAAACCTCACATCCCCAAATTTCAAGGAAAGACAAACTAGGTTTCTTCCCAGGCCATATCTTATATGGTGTCTTTTCAACTGCCTTAGATGGAACACGTTTAGTATGAACGCAACTGTGTCTAGGGCATGGCCCCAAAAGAACGGTGGAAGATCTGTTTAACTCATCATATATCAAACCATATCTAATAATGTTCGATTCCTCTGCTTAGAAACGTTATTCCATTGTGGTGTTTCTGGAGGAGTTAATTATGAGACTATCTCATAACTCTTAAGATGGTCAATAAACTCTTGGCTCAAATATTCACCACCTCGGTCATATCGAAGTGCTTTAATTATTTTTCCAAGTTGGTTTTTGTACTTTATTTTGGAATATTTTGAACATTTCAAAAGATTCAGATTTATGTTTCATTTGATAGATATATCCATATCTACTAAAATCATCCATAAATGCAATGAACTACATATAACCTCCTCTGGCAGCTATATTCATTGGTCCATATACATCTGTATATATGAGGCCCAATAAATCAGTGGCCCTCTTACTATACCCAATAAAAGGTGCCTCTGTCATCTTTCCTAATAAGCAAGATTCACATGTATCATATGATTCAAAATCAAATGATTAAAAAAATCCATCTTGATGGAGTTTAGAAATGTGTTTCTCATTTATATAGCTTAGATGACAATGCCATAGGTAAGTCGGATTCAAATCGATTGACCTGATCCTTTTAGTTTTTCTTCTCAGATCTTCGAGGTAGAGTTTGCAATTCCTCTTCCAATGAACGGTTTCATTGTAGAAGAAGCATACTCATTCCTTTGGAGGCTTTACCTTCTTGGCTGCAGGCTTAGTTTCGGGCTTGTTTGACTCTTTGGTTTTACCTCCTGAGCCATTACCCTTTCCCTTGCCCTCGCCTTTCCTTTTAATACCCTTTAGGAATGGGTTGATCTAGGACATATGCTTTCTTTCCTGCTTGAGAACAATTCTCAAGTTCCTAAACCAATCAAGAAAGTTTGTTCCACTGAGTTTGTCCTTCTCAAGGACTGATCGCAGTGATAGTGTAGTAGTATTACTAGTTGACATGATTCTACAATTAAAATATGTAAAGTTATTTTGTAATCTCCCACTAAATTAACAACCCTCAATGCTATAATTAGTAGGCTAAGATCCATATTTTGCTTAAATTTAAGTCCGCTTTGGCAGGACGCTTAAATTCAAGTTATTTAGGTAGGTAACCTCTTTACCAATTACATCATATGTAACTCTTAGATCTTTATGGGATTCGATCATCATATGATCCAGCATGTTTAATCCCATCTAATGCCTTGAGACCCAAAACCGTTTTGATGATCTCAATTAAGTCAAAACAACAATGAATTTTGTGAGTAGCACCATTACTCATGCTTGCCTCACCAAGATAACTCAAATGCATCCACTTTGGTGGAACCTACAATTAAGCGATCTAGGTTTTGACAAGTATTCATTAATTGACGGCATTATGACTTAAGATTTTATTCGGAGGGCTTTAATTGATTAGCTTCATTTATGTGAATGTAATCGCGGTTGTATCTCATACACATAACTACAAAAGTATGCATGATATGATCTAATCAAAAGCATAATTTAAACGTGATACAACATGGCTCACCTAACCTAAAATCCTCCCAAGCCAATGAGAGGACTTCTCTAAATAAGAAGAGAAAAATTACATTAATAGAAACCTCGTTTGAACATACGAGGGGAGTGAGATGAGAAGAGAATGTACAATGAGAATATTTAGAGAAAGGCATGGCACGCAGGCCATATTTAAATATTACAACTCTTGTAAAAACTAAAGCCATGTTGTTCACCATACCCAAAAAATTTGGAGAAGTAAACCACAACAATCAACAATTCATACAATATGAAAAGTAATAAATGTCGTGATTGAGCTACGAACAATTAGCTACGGCAGTCCCGCTAAGCTGTCAGATTTTTCATCTTAATTTGAAAAATCATAATTAAATCTCGAAAACTCCAATTGTAGTGATTCAAAGCTCTATTTGACCGTCCTTAAGTATATTTTCAACGAAAAATATAATTTTCATAAAATTATATGTTCACTGTTCCTGAAACACTAATTAATCTTCGCTGCTAGAGAAAACGTCACAGATTCAAAGCCTAACTTCAAAAATTGATATCTCCTAATATACTGATCCAAATCGCATATATTATATATCAAATTAAAGCTTAGGATGTCTACTTTCATTGTGGAAATTTTCAGGATTATTGGATAAGATTTGAGCATTCGAATATTCGTCACAATCATACTGCCTCTAAAAAAACGAAAATCTGCAGCACTACTACTATGACTTCAATCTTTCTAAAATCATGTTCCACTTATATATAACTATGACTTCAATCTTTCTAAAATCATGTTCCACTTATATATCACATATATAAGCACACAATAAGCATTAAAACTCAATTTAAATGCACAATTGACCTGGCTCTGATGCCACTGTTGGGATTGGTAGGCACACAGCGGAAGAATTAAATAAAATTAAAATTGCAAAAGTTTACCATTGCCAATTGCGGATCTATCAACGGCATTTAAATCAAGTTAGAAAGAGTCGTACCTTATTCATGTTTGTTTGAATGCCCACAATCATCAACGTATTGCGAGTTCACAAATCTCCATGTTTGGTTGCTCCTGAAATAATTTCCCCGGCATCTACATGTCCGCTAATTCTTCTTAAAAGAGCGTCAATCTCTATGAGCATGAGATTAACCATCCCCAACATCAACATGTCAACTAGTTCTTCTTGGAGTTTTGCCTTTTTCAATCTTGAGGAGCTAACTACTCATATCAGCTCCCTCTACTGGTATCCACACGAATAGGACCCCCAACACCGGCAGCGTGCTAGCGCCTCTAATATCCTTCTAGGGTTTTCTTGTGGCTCTCTAGTTTTTCATCATCTGTAGAAAACCCTAGCTCTCATATTTTATAACTAGTAGGGTTATCTATTTTATGATGGATATTGGATTTTTAAAATTAATCTTAATTAATTTCAAAATCCTTATCATATCAATTAACATTTAATTGTTTTAATAAGCTAATTAAATAAACCTGGTTTAATTAAATCTGTCCAACAGTTTTAATTTAACCTATTTATTTAATTAGAATAAAGAGCCAATGGAATTTAATTTATCTTCATAAATTAAATATGAGATATTATCATATAATATCTTTATATATACACAATATAATAATATCATCATATAATATAATATTATCATATATTCAATATATATTATCAAATAATATATATTATATATATATAATATAATATTATCATATGATCATATAATATAATACTATCATATATATATATAATATATATTATCAAATAATATATATTATATATGTATTTATGTATTTCAAAAATACATATGTGTATATAATATTATTAATATTCCTTTCCAAATATAAATATATATATAACACACATATAAATATTTATCAAATAAATATTCACACAACATGTGTATATAATAAATATATATTTAAAATTCATTCACCCTAGATTAAACATTGTATTCATTGAATCTTAGACGCATCTTAGATTCAATGAATCTGGACATTACAGCTCGTGTTGGGCTATTCTTGTGTGCGACCCTGTAGGCCCAAACGAAGTTGGCAGTGGGCCAATGACTATACTAACCCACAAGTCGTAAGCAGCCTCTAGCAAGACATTACGACTACCCAATTCATATGAGGATTGACAATACGATATAACCTGTCGTATAACCATATCACGTCCCTTTTGTCACACGATATTTCGGTCAAGGATGAGGCATGGAGAATGTCATCCTCCTATTTCTGACCATTACTTTCTCGATCCCTGAGTAGTCTGACTATAGAAGTAGAAACTCTTTTCCATCGTAGTATGGCCATACATTTCTCAGACTTACTCATCGAGGGGCCTAGTAATATCTCTCACTAATGTAAGGGACAAATTCCATCTTGACCATTCACATTCCTCTACATGAAAACCATTAAGCCCGATTGTAGCCTTTATCACCACCCGGTTAAAGGTGACTTTTGACTAAGTCAAAGCTTAGTGACTCCCATGTAGGAATCCATGATAATCTCAGGTCAAAGGGCATTGTGACATGGTTATACATGAGATAAGCTTATGACTTGATCCATGCAGCTTTCTCATAGCGGGTCGGTCCATCACCTTATACTCCTATAAGTGCCTAAGACTTTGATTAGTATCCCCATACCTTATCAAAGTCATACTGGTCTTATTTCATCTTTGCTCCCACATAGATGACCGACCAGGGACATTTAGGACAATCATTATGATTTATCCAAGGATACAATTATCACAGTGAACATGCGAATAATGTGATAACCAAATGGAGAAATTCATTGAATGACAATATTCAAAGTACAATGATTGGCCCCTAGGGCACAATTTCCAACAAAAACTACATCCGGTAACCATAGTCTCTTAATAAGATACATGAATTTGCAGAGATCAATTCCTTTCAATTCATAAGCATGGTGTCCTATATTTTTAAGTTGTAATATAATAGATCCTTCACAAGTTCCAGTCACATAAGATGGATTAGTCTCCATTGACGATAAAACTATGGAGCTTCTCCATCTCCTAAAATGTCACCGAGCAACCTAGATTGAAGAAAGGGAATGGAGGATGAAGTCAGAGAGGGCAACATGGGAATGGTGGAGAAGAGAACCAAATCCACAAGGTGGCAGACAGTGTAACACTTTAGTTTCTAAAACCTTTAGATGAGTTTGAATGTATAATAATTTCAAACTTGAGACTATAACAATTTAAAGTCTCAATTTTAAGGAAAAGTTCAATCTTGTATTTGTGTAGGGTTTTCAAAAATTTTTTAAAATAAATATGTGTGGTCTCATTCTAGTTTGTAAATTCATTATCCTAATCAGTTTCAAAATCATTTATTTAAAATGAAGAGCATTTTCTATTCATAGCCCGCATAATGAAGATTAACTTATGGGCTTTTGGATACCAGAGTGTTACCAAATGTCTAGCATACCGATTACAACTTATACATTTTGCGTCGTGGGTACTAGTACTACTATCGCTACTACTACTACTTATAAATATTTTACAGTCATCCAAAATAAAATGATAACCAAATAGTCCATAATTAATTCGTCTTTTCTTCGTCCGTCTATATTACCTTCTTGCCCTTGGAGCTGAACGTTTTTACTGTATATCATTTGTTGAAAAAGGGGTGAGATTCAAAAGAATCTCAGTAGTATACAGATCACTAATATAATATGCAAATACTAAGCATGTAAAACAAATAATCAAACATTTCAATTTACAGGAATGTAGCATATTAAAGGGCCTAATCGGTCCCTTATCACAGACTCAAAGCGCTTGAGATTCACAATCTGGCTGCCCAGGGCCTTTACCCCATACAAGGTATAGTCATGGGCTTTCTGTCTCAAACCTACCTGGCTTAAGATGCTTCCGGGTAACTCTCAGTGCAACTTGTACTTACGGGTCTTACTGCCTATGGATTATCTGTCCCACACATATACAGATGATATGGTACACATACATGATATCATATATGATATAAAAGATAAAGTACTACCTGATGGTCTTTCCAAATTTAATCCCTGTTCTCAGTCTCTTGGGCGTCCTGAGCAAATATTAAATCCTATAATTTATAATTTATGGACGTGCGAGTTATTACTTATTCTAAAATCCAACACACTTTGGTAGGTTATTATTATAGTTAATACATTAGGTCCAATGGACCTACATCAACTCTAAATATTTAACTTGACCTTTAGAGTTCCAACTATTACAGAAATATTCTTATTTTTTATTTTTGCACTATTACCCAAATCTAGCAGAATTTTCAATAATCTTTGAAAATTCATAATTTAACCTAGGAACGTCCAATTAAGGTGGTTCAAAATTTTATGTGTCACTTATTAAGTCTATTTTAAGATAAAAATACGTTACACTACCACTTATCCATGAATTATTCCTAGTTTTAAATTTTTCTCATACTGCCAAAAAATCTTCCCAGTTTTAATAGCTTAACTTCTACAATTCATAACTAAATCTCTAGAACTCCAAATGGAATGATTCAAAATCTTATATGATCCTCTTTAAGTCTATTTTCAGGAAAAAAAATATTAAAATATAGAAATTACAGCCATAAAATTTTCAGAATTTCGTCAAACCCCATCTATGCCAGAAAATGTTCCAGATTCATCATCTAAATTTAAAAATTCATATCTCACTATTTACAAACCCAAATGATATATATTATATATCAATTTAAATTTTATCATGTCTATTTTAATTCTGGAAAGTTTCATAATTTTTGGACTAGGTTTGGCTAATTAAATTAATTTTAAAAACAAACTGATTCCAAATAAACTAACCGAACAACAACTCCTCGTAATTTCTAAAAATTCCAGACTTATACACAATCATCCAAAAATCACAACTACAAATTTTCCCATATAATCTTTTGTATAGAATTCATTAGAAACCCTCAAATTTGAAAAATTCACATTCCTTCCTCATTCCCTATTTTGACCAATACAGAACCTTATAAGACAATTTACTATTTCACAATGTATTCATTATACTAGGTTCATATGTTTCCCAAAATGCCCAAAAATAGCCTCAAATCAACTAGAAAGAGTTAAAAATATGTGAAGTAAACTCACCTATGTTAGGATATGGAGTTGTATGTGGGATTTGTAGTCACTTCTTCATGCCTCCAATTACACCTAACACTCTTACATCTCACTCTTTCTCTATTATGTTTCTCTTGCTTTCTCTCTCTTTCACTCACTCTCTCTCTTTTTTTTTCCTTTGCTGCCGAAAGTGAAGTAAATGGAGAGGTGAGAGAGTGTTTTTTTTAAAAATGAAAGTGTGTGTATGTGTGACACATGGGTGTTTATTTTAATTGAATGAATATGTGTGCGTGAGTGTCATGAAAAGCATGTGTGCTTTATTTTAATGTTTGTGCTGCGCGTGCGTGAGTCTTATGTGAAGCAAGGGAAAATGTGTGTTTGTTTTTTTTATTTTAATCTTATATATATAGGTATATTTTTATCTTATTAATTACACACACAATACCGTAATTTTTCCCTTTATCTAATTTAAGATCACATACATTTTATAGGTTCCATAATTTGGCTTACTATCTAACTCCCATAATTAATCCTCAACAATTTTTTAAAGATTCTCTTATTTAATTAACTATATGAAGCCTTAAAATAATTTCACAGAGAGTCCTAAGCTAAATTATAACCATTAATTGTTGTTTCTTGAATCTTTAGGAAAATATACTTTTAATTCTCAAAATTAATCTCTAATACTATTTAATTTTTTTTAAAAAAAATTAACTTTTTAATAAATTTTGAGATGTTACATACGGAGACATGGCAAAGCTCTAAATTTCCGTCATTGGCCGAGCTAGAAAAGAAGGGAAATTAATTCTCAAATCGGTGGGTATTCAATAGAAAATGGGCACTGAAGGACGGCCAAGATTATATCACAATGGGAGGTAGAGATGAAATTTTAAAAAATAGATGATGTCTGTCTCTCTGGATGCTTAGATCAATATTGAATGGATATGATTTAAATATACCGAGGGATACTGATAAAACCTGCCTCTGAGATAATCTGCTCCCGCATAAATCTGTGTTTGTGTGTATAAAGATTTAAAACATGTAGTTGGTAATTTTCTTGCCAACAATTGAGAAGTAATCAAATAAAAAAACATTTTTGAATTTTTTACTACAAATTCAAGTTGTTTAGATTAAATTTTAACCATTAGATGGCTATCTTTAATTGTTTTTATGAAATTTCTATAGTTGTAATTATTTAAATTTTATTTTTTATTAAATTTTTTTAGGACCTACCGCTTATTAAAGTGAAGCTTTAGGATCTAATTCTCATTATATTCTCCTGAAATTAAATATATTCTTCTCTGTTCTTTTTTTGCCAGAATATTTTCTTCTCTCTTATTCAATTTAACTAATGTCGTTAACCTTGGTAGACTTTGACTATTAAATAGTTGGTGGGAACACGAAGTTTGACTTCAAGTGGTAATGTGGCAGAGAGTAAATGGTGATAAGGAATACACCTGTAAGGACGGGGTTTTGTCACCAATAATTATGCTTTAATTATTTTTAAAAATAGCGCTGATAAGTCCAAAAAAAAAAAAGAGAGAGAGAGGGGAAATTTAGATTAAAAAAAGGAAAGAGGCAAAATCGACTAGACTAAGACGCAACAAAGACCAGAGTGATTAATGGCGACAGAGTGAGTAAGGAAAGAGGCTAAATTGACCAGTAAGCAAGGTGAGACTCAAAATTGGCTCATAACAAAAGTAATCTAAGTGAAAATTTGTACAGAATCGTTGAGTGATTCACGACGGCAGAGTGAGAAAGTGAGAATCCAGATTTGGCTAGGGTATCGGAAAATCGTGTGTGTGTGGTTAAGCAAAAGAGGACAAAACTCGTGCATGCAAGGAGAGAATCCAGATTCGGCTAGGGTATTAAACAAAGGGAAAGGAGAATGTTGACAGGTAACCATTGATTGCAACAAAAAGATGTTATTTTTTACGTGTAGAATTGTGTATTTCTGTCCTTTCAAATTGGTTGTTGTAACAAAACAACTCTTCATCTACATCTTCCTGTCATCGACGATAAAGATGAAACCATCAATCTCCTCGCTCTTCCATATCAATTCCGTCCCTCAATGATGAAGATGAAATATAAAATGACTTGGTGGTCAATCGTTTTTGCTTCTTCGCATAAGATGCAGAGATAGGTTTAGCCCATCAATTCGCTGTTTCAATTCTACCAACAACCCACCTGCCACGTACCGCCATCAAATTCATTAACTTGCCACCTGGCCAATTTTAGGTCAAACATAATGGAGGTTTTATGCAAGGTTAACGATAGTGGTTAAATTGTCCTATTTTAAATTGTTTATTGATAATTTTATCCATTCTAAAACCTATTTATGTTGGGCGCTCCTTAGATAAAACTTTGTTGATAAAATTATACTTTAACCCTATATTTATTTGTAAATCTTTTTTTTAAGAGCTGCCATGTATGATCTTGTATCTTCTCACATGCATTGGTACAAAGTTATATTATACAAATTTTCACTGAATTTTGAGTCAATTTCTTAAAAAACTTTGAAATATTAAAGTTTAAATTTAAGGGCAAAACTTATATCTAGTGCCTTTTAACTAGTTAAAATCTAATTTACACAATTCATAATAATAATATAGAAAAAATTTAAAACATTAATTTTATAAATGTTATCATATTAATTTTATAAAATATTTAAATATGAATCGTTTATTTTTTTTTCTAAGGATGGAGACAAGATACTGAGAAGAAAACAAAAACGAGTAAAAGGAGAGGATCAACTTCCTAAATGGCATCTGGCATGTCATTATATATAAGTTAATAATTTTGTAGTAATCATGTATATTATAATGGTTAAAATATCATTTTTATTCGGGTGCTTAAATAACTTTCAAGTTTTCTGTAAAATGCAATAATGATTATAAACTATTTTTTTAAGCAAAAGTAACTATAAATATTATAAAAGAAAGAAAAAGTGACTATAATATTAATAATCTCAAATGTATGTTACTATGAGTTTTTTAATGAAAGGTTAAGGTACTAAAATAGCCATTAATTTATATCAAAAGTCTAAAAGTAACCATAATTTTTTTTTATAAAAAAGTAACTAAAATGTGACTTCTTGAACATTAATTCATAAATTTTTATGATGCTTGTGCATGTTGGAGTCCAAGTGGATTTTAATTATGAGATGACTAGGGGTGATATAGATTTTCCCAACTTACCATATGCATATGCGATCTTCCATTGCCTCCCAATTTTCCTATCAGATCTCTTCCCTTAGAATCTTCTCAGCGTTGGCTATAGGATTGCTGCAACATTTGTGATGATACTTTTAAGATTAGTGGTTCATATTGGGGATTTTAGTATTTTTACTTGGAATGACAAGTTTCTTTTGTTGTGTAATTCTTGCCAGAATAAAAAGAAAAAAAAAGGTGACTTCTTGAACATTAAATCATAATTTTTTCTTTGACTTTTGTCATTTTAATCCTCAAATTGATAAAACACTCATAATATAAAATTCAAAGAAAAAATTGTGAATTAATATTCAAGAAGTTACTTTTTAATTACTTTTGCATCTAAAGAAAGTTTAGGGTTACTTTTACACTTTTGATATAAGTTAATAACTATTTCAACACATTATTCTTTCATTAAAAAACTTGCAGTAATGAACATTTAAGATTATTGATATCATGGTCATTTTTTACCTCTTTTATAATGTTTATGGTTATTTTTATTCCAAAAAAATAGTTTATGATTACTATTAGACTTTTCAGAAAAGTTTGAAAGTTATTTAAGCACCTTAATCCTTTTTATCATTAAAAAATCCCTTTACTCCTAGAAAGCAATACTTGTCCAATCCTAATGTAGGACCTAATTTAGAATTGAAATTTGGTCCTAAATGTATGGTCTTTTTCAATTTTATCTTTTATATTAATTATTTTTTGTCAAATTAGTGTGCCCATCTTATAAATTGATGTATAATATAATGTTACATAGAAGTGTTTTAAAGAGATCATGTCACATGTTATAGTTAAATAATTTATTTAACTCTTGTAATATCTCCAAATTTGATAAATTAATCTTACATTAAGGCTAAGAGGTTGTATGCAAATTGCAAGGAATGCTCTCAATTTCTAGGGGGAAAACCCCTTTTTTGCTGATTGTCACCATTGTTAGGTCCACGTATCACCCAAAAGGAGGGTGAATTAGGTAAGTATAAAATTTAAACATAAATTGAATTTTGAGCAAATAAAGAGTAAGAGTTTAGAAAGATATCACCAATGTGCACACGAGGATTTTATGCTAGTTCGATTTAATCTCTTGATCTACATCTAGTCTCTAGAATCATTCTGATTATTTCTCTATCTTCCAAGATTGAATCAGGTTCTTGATACTGTAAGCAAGGTTCCTCCTTAGATACTCACTTCTCCTTACACGTTGTAATAAAAACACCCACTCAATATCCAACTATCTTGAGTTGCTCACAGCCAAAGTAATAAAATCAGTCTCTCTCTCTGTCTTTCGAGCATATAGAGTGGATAAATAAACACTAAAGCTTATACATTGATGTAACACTTGTACAGAGAATATATAATAAGAGCTCAAGATGAATCGTTGCTTTGTTCAAGTGTGTATTTCTTTGTGGTGATCACTTCCTCTTTTATAGTAGTTGGATTGATGACTGTTGGAAGCTTTCATGATTGCTAGAATATTATCCATTAGAGATTCGTTGGAAACTTTAATCACAATCGCGCGTGTTTCTTCTTTTGTTGGCAAAATTTCTCCTTTTCATAGTCGTTCCAAACTCTAAATACAATTGCGCGTTTTCTCCTTTTGTTAGCAGGATTTTTACCTCTTGATTTTCTTCACTTCTTGCCTTGATATGACACCTGATTTTTGCTTCATAACCGTTGTTAGGAAAATATAATCAAATAAGATAAGGTTTAATAATAAGAAATAACGTAAATCATTTTCTGCAAAAATCCTCATAAAGGTCATAAAATAGAGACAAGTGGTAAATTGATTTTGTTCTTGATAAATCGATTTATCATTGTTGTCACAATGACATGAATCGATTTACCTAGACTATAAATCGACTTATCACTCACTCAAGATCTATCTCACTTTGCCTTTCTTACATAAATTGATTTGAGCAGTAGCAAATCAATTTACTTAAGTTTTAAAAACTCCTTTGCCAATTTTGGTAAATTGATTTACTTCACATATGATCTTTTGACTGCTCACTGCCTTTTTGTGTAAATTAATTTATAATACTTATAAATCGAGTTACTTCACTTCTAAGTACTTAGCTGCTCTCAGCCATTTCTTGTAAATCAATTTACATGACTAGTAAATCGATTTACTTCATGTGATAGGCTTGAGTGCTTCTCGGCCATCTTTTAAAAATTTATTTATAGTATCTATAAATTGATTTCCTTCATTCTAATATTTCGGTTGTTTTGTCTAATATGGTAAATTGATTTACACCACAAGTAAATCGATTTACTTCATAGTTTAGAAAATCCTGTTGTCATAAGTAAATCATTTATGTAGGACATAATCGATTTAGTCCCCATTTCAATACTTAGCCTTTTTCTGTAGGATTCGTTACTTGCTTGCCGAAATAATATCTTTCTCCACTATATTAAAGTTTTGTTATCATCAAAATATTGTGGTGTGGGAGCTAACATTCTCTCCCTTTTTGATGATAACAAAACTCTAAATTTCAAAGTAGTAGGAGTAAAACAACACAAAAGAACAGGATAGTGGATATGCTAGTGGAGATGGCTCTCAGAGGCGACTAAATGGATGACAGGGGGTTCAGACCTAGTTATTTGGTTTATCTAGAACTAAAGATGGAAGAAAGGTTGTCGGGATGTGGCTTCAAAGGTAAGAATGACATCTTCCATCAAGTGAAGCAGCTGAAGGAGGACTGGGTGACAGTGTTTGACATGCTGTATGGGGCAGACAGGAACAATTTTAGGTGAGACTATAGCACAGATTCAGTTATCGGCGATGTTGTTGTGTAGGAAGCATATGTTGCAGTTAGCTCCTTCCTCTAACCTGCTCAATTAGCTATTATATATGGAATATTGTTCCTAAAGTCTCTTGTTGATAGGTGAATCCTTGATCTACCATTTATAGGACGAAGACTTTCAAACACTTTAGAAATCTATGCATTGTCTTCAACAAGAGAAGAATAGAGTGGTAGAGGTGTAGGGGTGGCTCTACTAGTTGTAGTAGTACAAGTTGGGATTGACCGTGCTAGTAATGGGTGCAGTGTGTGTAATGTGTGAGTAGATGTGTATGTAATGTGGTACATGTGTGTGTAAGAGGGAACATCACGGACAAATGGGTGGGTGCTTGCCCACCTCTGCCACAGGTTTTTTGAATGGTTAAGTCCATATGAAATAACGATGACTTAAACGTATGCTCTTTATGGGCACGTGGTGGTTAAACAACATTAGAGGATGTATTTTAATTGTGATGAATAAGCCCTCTGCATCTAGTGTATACCCTTCACGTGCTCATGGGTAATCTTGCAAAGAAGTAGCGGTGACGACAATCTACTCATGCAAACGTATCAAATACGATGCGTTGCAAATACATTTTAGGCCTACAACATGCCCATAAGCGTTCTGTGGTTATACTAGTTACGACATGAGTGTAACCATGGCATATGCAATAACCATGCATCACCTTCCTTTCACATACAGTTGAATGAGGTAACATGATGTTTGATGGTTTGTAGTTACCCACACAGGTAATTTATGGATAGTAATGGTAACAACAACGCAAAGCAGATGCAAAATATATCTAAATTGGAAACATAAATTGACTTATCCCTTCAAACTAGAAACATAAAGACATCGATGTTACATTTAACATTCTGAAAAACTATAATCGACAATTCAAAAATTACAAAAAATAGCAATGTACGCTTGTGGTAAAGAAGCACTAATCATGTTTTGGCTGTTCTGACGCACTAGGTGAATGGGGCTGAGAAGTTGAAGGGGGTAGGGGAAGGTTTATGTCATGAAGAGGAGGGAATGGTCTAGACGGAGCAACTGGTGGAGAGTATACAACCAATACTATTGTTGTGGTTGGCACTATACTTATAGGAGTTAAGGGACTTGCATCTATTTGCATAAAGGCCTCCGACACCATTAGATGATTGAATTCCTCAACTATTTCTCGTGCCAGTTACGCCACATTCTTAGTAAGAGCAGCTGCACGATCAATGACATCATGGGTGGATTCAGTGGTTTGTCCGGGTAAGTGTGACACCTCCTCACTGGGTTCTGTGGCAGGCATATTCATTTCGTTCGAGCGAGTGGGTTAAGTGTCAGCTTGGGTGTCAGGCTAGGAATTAGGCTCCTCAGTAGTGTTAGGGATATCATGGGAAATAGGTTGAGGAGACTCATCGTTAATAATGTGCACCTCAGATGGACCAGCGGTGTCGTTCCCACGAGCATGGTTGTTTTGAGGAACCCCCGTGACAACATTAGCTAGCTCTTATAGCATAGACTTGTACCTTTCCATCCGCTTATTGTTATATCCAGCTGACACACAAAAGGGGGTGAATTGGGTATAAGGTAAAAAACTTAAGAACTTTAAAAATCTTTTTGCATCTCAGTGAAACAAAATAATTAAGAGATTAATCGAGCATAAATCAATAGCAAGTCATTTAAGTAATGTATGCTGGAAATATAAGAGTTTTAAGGAAGAGAATATGCAAATTGTGTTTTATCCTGGTTTGGTCCAATCCACGATGCCTACGTCTAGTCTTCTGGCTTCTCCTAAGATTTCCAATCCACTATCTTCTTATTTAACCAGGCACAAGAAAAGCCTTTACAATCCCACAAGTTCAGCCGGACACTTTTGAAGCCGTTTACAAATCTCTCATCAAGATACTCCCCTTTACTTACGGTAAAAATATGACCGTTGGAGATTCTAACATAATTTTCTTTTTGTCTGTTGAGCTCTTAATCCAAGTTCAATCACCTATAATCCTCATGCAAAATTGATTAGTGATGATTAGGAATGTTTAGAAGCAACATAATCAAGGTTTAAATGAATTTGTAAGATTATAGAAAAATATGATACAGTGATTAAGAGAATCTGCTATCAGTATCACTCGAGTGCATGAGAAATAACTTGAGTGATCTTCTGTTGATATTTACTTCACTCTTGGTTTATCTGAAGGTGACTTCCTGAGTATCACGAGTTGTAAGATATCACTTGGGTGGCATCTTATCACTCGAGTGCTTTTTACCTTTCACTTTCAGCACTGTTGCGAGTCACTTGGGAAAAGCTTGTGAGTGACACATTCCACTGGAGTGATCACTTACTCACTCGAGTAGAAGTTCTTCATAGCTTCCAAAGAGCCCCACGAGTGACTTTTGAAAATAGATAGTGATCCCTTGTCACTCGAGTGGCCACTTACCCACTCGAGTGAATTATTCTCAGCTTTCAAAAACTTGGTGAGTGACTTGCTGTCTTCTGGAAGTGAAGCCTTGTTACTCGAGTGGCCACTTATACACTCGAGTGGCTTCTCAAATGAACTCTTAGAAAATCCACGAGTGACTTGCAGCATCTTTGCAAGTGAGACCTTGTCACTCGAGTGGGCACTTATCCACTCGAGTGGAATCTTCCCAACTCTCAGAAACTTGGCGATTGACCTCTAAATTCTCACAAGTTAATACCATCACTTGAGTGTTTATTTATCAACTCGAGTGAACTTACACAGCCTCAAATGAATTACTTGAAAACTGAAGGTTAGGATCTTCATTTGTAAGTATCACTCAAGTGTTCACTTCAAGTGAGTTGTATAATTTGGCTCTAAATATGAAAAATGATCCATCCTCAAAAATCTCTTGTTATTTATATTCCAATCCAAAAGGAATCAGCTCCAACTTATTTGTATGTTGCAAGTTATGATCCAAAGAGTGTAGATAGTGTATGTATTTTTAAGCACTAACTTCCAGAAGCCATAACACTTTAAATATAACTTCAAATTTGATATATTATATATCCATGTAAATCTCTTTAAGTATAGTTTCATATGGCACCGGTTTGAGTTCAATTGGATTTGTAATTTAGGAGTTATGTCCAAAATACCGAACCTGGTCTGGATAGTGATGGTCATTTAAAGGTACAATTCAAAAATTTATGTATCCTTCATCTGATCTCCTTTAAGCATTCATTTAGTGTCAAAATGACGCATTTGAAGTTTAGTTTCATATGCCACTAGTTTCGTCTCAATCGGAGTTGTAGTTTGGGAGATATGGCCAAATTACCAAACCTTGTCCATGTTGAATAAAGAACAGAGCTGAACAAAGTAGCTGAAAATACATTTCCACTCAAGTGAAAATCATTCTCACTCGCAGAGATCACTTGAGTGGTGTTTTTGAAGCCCGAGAGTGACTTCCTGTAGTGTACTTTAGTTCCAAAAAACTACTATTCATTGCAAAGCTTAAAATAGCTCATTTTAACTCTGAATTAAGCCATTCCAACTTCCATTTGATCGTAGAGACTTCCATTATCAAATCTAATAACTTAAAAATTAATAGTCCTATTATATTTTGAAAATTATTTTTTCTTCAATATCCTTCTTCTTGATTTTCTTCTTCATGATAACCCAACCAGACAGCTTCTTTATTTTCTTGATTATCTTCAATCTTCTAATCTACATTAAATATAGCAGTTAGTCAAGTCAAGGTAGGATATAAGTATTATGAAAATTTTTTGCTCAATATTTAATATTTATATTTGAAATCATCAAAACTAATCACATCTAACACTTATGAATGGCTATTGTGAGCTTACTTAGATGCTCATCGCACGCACTCAAAGCGTCTATAACAATATCAGTGAGCTTGAAGGCATTGGTCACAACCATGTTAATTTTCTTGAACAACTGATCCTCAAATGTTGTAAACTGCTGTGTAAACAACTGCTGTAGAGATGCAGCCTGTGAAGCCTGAAAAGCAGCAAGCTCCCAGGCAAAGTTATTCTTGACAGTATCTGCTAAAATAGATGGATCAATAGCGAGAGCAGGTTCAGAAGGCGCCTCTGCCTTACTTTTACCCTTTCCCTTCACCTTTTGAGATGGTAGTTGAGGAGAGGAACTAGGCAACATGATGTGCAATTTGGTTAGGTAAGACTTGTCGAACTCTAGGATTGTGCAAAATTGATCACCCTCTTCCATGTAATGGATGTTATGAGTTGACAAAATGTATGACACAAGCTGAGGGTATGGAAGCAGAGTTTGAATTGACTTCGAGTCAACCACATTCTGCATCTCATTTAAGATCATTGGGCCCACATCTCTCTTTTCCTTTATCGCGATAGAGGCTAGCACAGGGTAGTCGTAGTCATTTATGTGGGAGTAGTTGAGGCACTTGTTAATCAAGTAGTGAGAGTAAACGTAGTGAATTACCCTAATGCCTTTTGGCAACTTAGTTTCCTTGAGCTTCAACTGCCCTAGATAGTCGTCCCTCCTACTCAGCAAATGGTGAATCTGTTCAGGGTTCAAGGATGTGGGTTGATGGCCTGCAAGATCTTCAGTACCCATGAGAGAATTGATGTTCGCCAGAGTTAGTCTTATCATCTTCCTGCTCACCGTGGTTTCAAGGTACCTACTCCTCAAAGAGCCACCGCTATATATAAAAAAATACTCCAGGTTGTAATAAAAACGCCTTACCACTTTTAGGCTGTAGTTCATGGATACTTTAAGAAAATTCTCAAACTGTTCAAGATATATACTCATATCATAGCGGTAAAGGCCAACAGTTTCTGTATATACACAGACTCAACAGGGCAATTTTGATGGGTAAATTGCATGTTATACTTATCTTTGTCCTTGCCTAAATCCAACAAGTCCACCGATGTTAGCAGTCCAGGTAGACAGAGTGTATCTGAAGACTGATTATGATGTTGCTAACTGTGATTGGGGGTGGACGAAGAAGGTCGTCTCTATGTATGTCATCATCTTCGATAAAATGGTACAAGTTGTAAGGATTTTCTATGCTTTTGTTTCCTATTTTTTCATTTGATGTTAGATGTCATAGATTTATTTGATCATTTCCCTCCAGAACAATCGTATCATCCTCAAGATGGAGGGGAGAGAAACGTTTGAGCGCTTTAGTGAACACATTCATTCGGAGAACATGTGAAATGTTAAGGGCTTTATTGTATGCAAAAGCAGGGAGGGAGTTCACAATGTGTTCCACCTGTTGTTGCGGCCCATGAGTATGGTTAACCAATTTAATGTGGAGGCTGCGAATCACTGCTTCAAGATTATTAGCATTTTAGACATTACTATGGGGATGGTGCCGGGGGAGAGAGTTACAGGTATCTAATTCACAATATAGGCATTAAATTTATGATTCTTTAACTTAATGTTGTTGTTATACCACAGACATTAAGGGGATATTGCATACGAAAGTCCCATTGTGTTAGTCGTGGGATGATGATATCCTAAATCACAAGTTTACCTTCATCGTTGAGGATAACCAATGAGCTCCAAATTACTTTAATATTTTTAATACATCTTTGTTTAAGTGTAATGTTGAATGTGATTATTTTCTTTTGTCTATATTCGCAGAATAAACTTGATCAAAGTGGTTCTGTATGGGGACACGGTGGATGAAGTCTGGACTAGATTTCGGCCTCATGCAGACACACTAAATATGGTTCTCATTGTTTAATATTTGTTGGTGAAGTGGGACGGGCCTTATCTTTTTTGTTTACAAACTATGGTCGGGCAACTAGAGTGTTCTAGCATCCCAGGAGGAGGGTAGTAAGAGACTTGCTTAGTTTGCCTCTAGGCAGGTTAAGGGGTTACCTTGCAGTATGATAGGTGGTTACTTCGTGGACAAATATATGTTTAATACATGATATACATGGCCTTGTTAATGTTAGTTAGTTACGATATAATGGCTTCAAAATTGCGTGACCATAAACTACCTTTAAAAGGTTGTTCCCCTTTATTCTTCTCTAACGTAACAATCACGTGCACTTTGCCTCACTTATGGTTAAATAATGATTGTTCAACTATGGTACATGAAAAGACTAGCACATCACCTTCACTCGATTTCAGTATTAGCTACTACATGACCAGTGGTCCGTTTGCAATTAACATTTATATACACGTGGCCATAACCAGCATGAACCCACTGGAGCCATTTTGTGTTACCTGATATATATGTACTATGTTCGCCCTTATTTCTTAAGACCGTAATAGAGCAAGTTCGTTGTCCATGCTCTACAACATATAGAGCTTCATCTCTAGCGGGGAACTTAATTTATATAATTGTGCCTTACATACATTACATTGTCAAAATATAAAGATGCTCTCATTCGGTAACTTACATATCTACTAGTCGCTGACGTAGATATCATTGTCAAAATATACATGTGATGTCACACCTTAAATTACATATGTAATTTTGGGTTACATAATCACAATGTCAAAATATGAAGGTGATGTCATTCCAAATACACCTTTGCATTGTCTATACAAATATAACCAAAACAACAGTGGACAGACTTTCTAAAAGATAGTAGGCAGTCAAACTTTTTGCCATGTTCATGTATTTGCCCAGTACGAACATGGAGAAAAGTTTGAATCAGTTATCTCCACTATGAAAGACCATCAGCATGGACCTGTCTCTTGTTTCTAATTCCCAAGTAAGCTCCGGATCCATGCAGCCTTAAAAGTGGTGGGAATATTTTGAAACGAATTGAGTAGCTATTGCGAAGACATAATCTTGATGTAGGCAACAATGAGCTCCTTAATAGTCAAGCCTGGAACATCCATCAAATTAATGAACAAGTCAGATTTTTTTTGTTCCATCTCCGCATGATAGGCTTCGTGAGACAGTCGTGATCCTAGGTTGTCAAAAACTTCAATAATGGTGCAATTAAGGGACAACACAGTTCCCTCAGCACCTCAGCCAGCAAGTAATAATTTCCCATTTTCCTACGCTTTTAAGTACTGGAAGAACCATCATCCTGACCTCTATGGGCATTGTTAGCAGATTGTGCGATGTCAACCTTGGTAGGGGTAGGTAGGTCATCTAAATTTATTAGCGACTCAGGGATGTCCTCTTCTTCTTCATGTATCTCTTCTTTCATTCTAAGTGGAAACCTACATCAATCATTGGACACCCTATCTTTTGATCAAACGTAACAAAGATCTTGGAAGTGAGGCATGCACTTATTTCTATATGATACTGCCTTCTTATGAACCTGACAATTAACCCCATATAAAGGAGTACCAAATATTCATGTCCAAAAAAATGTTAAACCAATACTCCAATATCACTAACCTTGACATACTTATCCCATACTACCTTGTCCACGACCACACATTGTCTATAGGATCCTATCCAAATTTGGACGTGTTCGTCCCATACATCATATAATACACCACCTACTAGGTGTAATACCCTACTTTTTTATTAGTATTCCTTACATGTATATTTGTGATATTTAGTGAAATAAAATAGTGAATTGTGGTGTGTGTAAACTTATAGTAATATTTCAATCGCCAGTTACATGTAATTCGGCAGAGTAAGGACACAAAGAGACAATTAATGTCCACTTAAAGGCCTAACATTGTAACCAAAATATGAGCATAATATTATGCAAATGATGGCTTCATTTAAGTATTAAAAATTCATCCAAATGAAAGGAAAAGAGCAAGAAATGATTTATTTCAATAAATCATGAAACGTAGAGGCAAAATGATAATTTTGTCATAAAGTGAAAAATAAATATTTTCCCTAATATTTCTAATAATTTTAGTTAAATGTGAATTAAAAATAATAAAATGGCTACTTGATAATTAATAAGCCTATTTTGGTGAATTATTATCAAGGAAGGTCAAATGATCAAAAGTCAACAACTTGCAAGATGGCAATGGGATAGTTCAAGATCAACATTTTCTCTCTTAATTCTCATACATTTGGTGGATGAAGAAGAGGAAAAAGGAAATGAAATAATTAAACAAGAATTGACATTTTTGGACCAATGGAAAATTACCACTTATTAAGCCCTTTGATTAATTTAATTATATTATCATTCTCTTCATCTCTTCATCCTCATTCTCATGTCAATTGAACCAAATAGAGTGAGAGAGAGAGTTGAGAACGGTGAAGAAGAAGGGAGAGCTAGGGTTCAAAGATCAAAGGTAAGGAAGTCATAATTTTGTGGTTTAAGATTCCTAATCCCTCTATAATCTCTCCTACTCACCTCTACTCCTTTGAATCTATGGTTTCCAAGAGAAATCAAGGGTGTAGAGAGAGAGAGCAGAAAATGTTGAGGAGAGAGAAAGATGAGAAATAAAGAGGGAACCTTCCAAACTTGTTTCTCTTGCTTGATTGAAGCTATTATTGTTGTTCTTGGCTTGGTTTTAAATGATTTGTGGTAGTTGGATGATGAAACTTAAAAGGGACCTTATTGCCCAAGGTTCTCCAAACCATGACCAATGAATGTCTAAATAGCTAATCATATGAGTATAAGTAGAATAGAGGTGATTAGACAAGAGAAAACGAGAAACCGACATAACTTTTCTAAAAATCCTATTTGGCTGCCCTGAGTTAGGCATGTGAAAGGAGAAGGAATTTGATAATTCTGATGTTTTCATTGGGTTTAGAAGATAAAATTGTCTAGGGTATATGTTGATAATGAGGTAAAGAAAGCCCCAGAATGTGAAATGACCAAATTACCCTTAAAAGTTCTAAGTAAGGGTTGTTAAGGGAATTTTAGTCATTTAGGCTTGATATGACCAATCTGAAGTCAAAAATGGATTTTACACACAAAATTGTGTAAGATTAGCCCAAGTCATAACTTTTGGTAAGATATAGTGAGACCGGGTCTTAAGGGGCATTTTGGTAATTTAGCATTGTTAGGCTAAGTTAACTAATACTATGAGTTTGAAATTATACATGGATGAGTAATAAATTATTTATGGTATATTCAGAGATTTCAGGACTTGGTAGTTGTCCAGAACTCAAGGCTTGCTTGAGCTTTGAGAGGTGGGAGGAAATTAAAGGAAAGCAATCAGGTAGTAACTTTTCTTCATATGTTATAATATGCAATGTATGGTTTGTGTGTTCATCACGAGTTGTCTAACGTATTTTGAATAGTCGGGGTGGTCTCCCGGGGCTTATCTTTGCACTGGTGGATGCTTAGGCCAATATAACACTCACTGTGGCACGATTGGGTGCCTAAGGACTATTTGCACAAGTATCTCTCAGGGCCTCGTAATATATCTAGCGCTATGATAGCTTACGAACTATATGTGATGCATTGAATGCTGTTGTGATAATTCTGATGAATGATGATTGTTTAGCATGCCTTGTGATATTATAACAGTATGATTGATATATATTACTACTAAGATTCTTTTGAATCTCACCCTTTTTAAAAAACCACTTACAATACAAGGAGAAAGCTTGAGGGGCAAGAAGAAGGTAAATGCGAATGACTAGAGGTTGAGACGTTGAAGACTTTAGTCATTTTGGTTGTCTAATTCCATATGTTTTTGGATATTTTAGAGTTACATATGATGTATATAACTTGTAAGCATAACAACAATATAAGAATAACTTAGTGAATGAATGGTAGTCGATAAGTTATTACGCTTCCTATCGCTAACGAAATGTGTATAAGTAATGGAATATGAGAACTAAGCAGAGGCACGCTTGTAAACTCTGATAAACAAATATAAAGGAAAAGCCAGTGAGACTTAATGAGATATTGTATATTTGTGAAAATGGTTGTGCAAACTTTATCACCCTCTCAACCCTTGGTTCAACTCTTGAGTTGAGATTTAATATTTGTAAGTATTTTCAAAAGTTGGGTAGTCAGAGTTCAAATCCTAGTCTCCCGAATGATTTCACTACTTTTTTGTACTCATTTAAAGCTATAGGAAATGAGGTATCACACCAGGCCTTTTTTATCGTCTTTATGCATGATATGTTGTAGGGATTTCCCTTAATCTGGAAACCAAGAGCGCACTCTTTCATTATTGCTTCCAAAGTCTTCATGTATCCTGGTTTGAACCTGTTATATGCCATGAACTTCTGATCGGTTCGCAGTTAGACTAGGAAATTGACAAGGAGCTTGTCGTTATCAAGTATCCACATGTGAAACTTTACCTTCTAGGAGTCTTCCATTACACCACTACACAAATGGAAATACGTTACTCCATGTCTCATGATACGTGCACATATAAACAATAGTTAAAGAAGCTTTACGTTAGGCTGTTTTAAACACACATGGACAACATCATCTTATTGTAATGGAAACGAACTGTTTACAAACAGAATAACCAGTATGTTTATGCATTAAGACATGAATCCTAATCTTTATCACGAGCTACGTGCCAAATAAGCATTATATATGTCAGTGGCCAGGTTGTCCCTAAAATTGTTCCAAGTAATTGAGGTGTCCATTGTTGAAACAGGAGGAATTTCTTGGGTTGGGTTTTAGGGTTCCAATGAATCTAGTTTTTCATCTAATGGGTCACGCACGGTGGACCGTTGAATAAAGTTATGAAGGAGGCAACATGCGATGATATATCTGTTCTGAATCTTCATTGGGTAGTATGAAGAGCTTTAAAGGATTTCCCGTCTTAACTTTAGAATGCCAAAGTACCATTCAATGACATTATGAGCTAATGAATGTCGCATGTTAAAGTACTCCACTAAGGTTTGGGGTTGGTGCGCTTGTGTCCACTCATTTAAGTGGTAATGCTTGCCCCAATACGGCGCAAGGAAGCTTTCACTATTAGTGTAACCTGCGTCGACTAAGTAGTAATTCCTTACATATGAACAACCTTCAATTTTACTCTCACCGAAACTCTTTAACACTACAATAGAAAAATAAATTGGCCATTCGTTTGAAACGCACCCACTGAAACTTTCAAACCATGTCTCCTCCTTATGGTCAGTACCCTTCCATCCGTGACTGATCTTTCCCATTCAGGAAATACATATATAAATTCTCTATCTGGTAAGCATACTCCCAGGACATTCATGGTTATATCCCTCTTTCTATTCTAATACCAACCCTTGTGCTAGACAGTCACCTATACCCTCATATGAGTACCATCCATAGTACCCAAACACCCCTACCATTAACAATACCTACATCACAACAGAAAGAAAAATTGAAACGAACATTGACATAAGAAAAGTCATGAGAGTTTACCTTAAACCATCTCCAAAGATCATCCTTGCAGTCCACTCTAATAAGCTCTGCTATCTTGAAAAGCTGATGCCGTAGTTTGATGGTGGCATTCAACACGAGCTTAAAGTATCTGCATATTATTTCACCCGACATTCTGAACTCAAATTAAACCACTCGGTTCTTCACATGATGCACCAAAATGTGTAAGAACATGACAACTTTCTCATCAACTAACATGTTCCTCGTAGGTTTCAGCCTTCCAATTATGTCCAGCATGTGGCACAGTCGGTTAAATGTTGCCTTGTTTATCCTAATTTGGTTGAAGCAACTTGCGTCGCTGCTATATACCATTGCTCGCAAGTTTGCTCTCTTAGAGTGGAAATCTAGCCTAAATGAGGTATAAGGGATTTCCCTCGAACGACCACTATATACCGCTGCCAAAAACATTGCGACAACTACTTCCTTACAGCTAACATAAGAGCTAAACATCCCGCCAACACCTCAACTAAATACTCATCCATTTCTCCCTCCATCACCTACACAGTTGCCCGAATACATACATATAACAGACTAATATAGCAAGACCAGTTAATTCACATTAGAACAAAAATCACACCATATTTGATAAAGGGAACGTCTTAATTAGACATCAGCTATCCATGTGATGACTAAGGTCAAATTTGGATATTTCCACAAATGTACCCAGCTGTGGGTGGTCAGTTGCTAGAGCTTCACTCGCATTAATGGCATCTTACCTCATACCCATGACATACCCATAAGTCGATTGCAGTTATCCATTTATACATCAGAATCATTAACTACATGTGTCCGATGGGTGGCTAATAGTTACGGGTTGCCCAAAATATCTTTCCTTTACCATAACATACCCATCAGCCGCCTGTGGTCACTCCCACTGTGTGTCCTTTGATTTAATTGATGTGCACCTTATGGTTATAGGGAAGTTCTGTGTTAATCGTCCTTTCAACCACACATAACCGACCCCACTTTCCAAATGTGCAATATCATATATTGAACCCAAGTTCACCATATGGATACTTCATTATCAGTGGTCGGGGGATGAAGTTGTCTCCCCGTCATGCAGTTACCCCAATAGGAGACTGCTAGGACTGATATCCCGCGGCTCTTGCCATGGTCCCTTAACTTAACATAAAAAGAAGTGAACCTCAAGAAACGGAAGATACAGGAAAGGACTAACCCACCTGTTGTTCTTGATGCACTGGTGTCGCCCCACGAAATGCAACTCACCCTCCCCGTTCATCACCGCCCTCCATTTTTCTAGCTACAGCTGTGTCCATTCCACTCTACTACTTTATGTTTTTATACAACCTCATCGTCACGTCAGGGGCAATTGTAACCTTTTTCCATTTTCCCCACTGCTACAAAATAGGTTCCCACCATTTTTTGTAAGAACCCTATTTCATTCATTTGGTTGAAATTTTGGATACGCGGGAAAATTTTTTTTCCATTGGGAAATTCAAACCAAACGCTAGCTGCCACTCTCAAATTGCCATTTTCCTTTTCCTTACTCCTATTTTTCGTGAACTAAACAGGCCCTCAATCTTTTGGGTTTGTTTGGTTTAATTCAAAGGAGGGGAGTTGAGGATTGAGATGAATTTTAATATTACTTTGTTTATACTAATTAAAGGGGAGGGGGAAGATTATAATGTTACCTTATTTAGTTTAGGAAGAGAAAAGAGAAAAAATATTTTTGTATGATAACTTTATTTTTATTTTATTTAATTTTTTTTAATTTTATTAAATGTTTACTAACGCACACACACACTAAAAAATAGTGGATTAGCAATAGACTGTTACTAATTAATTAGCAATGGAATTCCATGGCTGATTGTCTTTTTTTTAGTAAAATAATTATAAATAACATTTAAAAATTATAATATCATAATTTTATAATTATAAAATGAACAAAATAATTATAATCATACTATATATGTATGAGTTTATATATATATATATATATATATATATATATATATATATATATAATTTTAAAAATGACCATATTTATATCAAATTCCTCATATCCATTACATCAAGTTCTCTAATCATACATAACTATGTGTCTTCTTCTTTTTCATATAGATTTATTGTTAAATGACAATAATTTAAATATGGGACACATAGTCACATGTGATTGGAGAAATTAACAAAATAAATATAAAGAACTTGACTTAATTATTTTCCTTTTAAACATATATATATATATATAGTCACACCTTAATTTATGAGTATAATAGAGCAAATGAGACAATCTTTGAACCACTTGAATCCATTTTATGCTCTAGAATTAGTAAATAACTTGAGACTTAAGCTTACTTTCCAAGGTTACTATTTTTATGATAACATCTTGAATCTTTGGCAATCTTTTCAAGACTCTATTTGAAGATGTACACGTACTCTTCAAGGACAGTATATGAAACTCATGTAAGCCAATGCTAATCATTTGGTCATTATGCATTTTCAGAATATACCGCAACTTGGAAAATTAATAACTATTAATGCACAGGTCCAATTTTGACCGAATAGGACTTGCCCTAATATTAAACCCCTTAACATTTCAATATTCATAGAGTATTAAGGGCATATTTCATAAGGCATATAGAAATAGTGGAAACATACTGACATTAATTACTTGTTTACAATACGGGAAAATCCTTGTAGGGTTTGAAAATATGTATAGAATGTTCAAAAGAAACAAAAGTACAACAGTAGATAACCAATAGCAGCCTCTGATGCACCAGGACTCTACTTGTCGGTAGCTACTACTTTACCTTTTGAGCTGCTAGCTTTCACTGGAATGTTATTGGATGTTGACAAATGGTGAGATTCAAGCGAATCTTAATAGTAACATGCATTTCAGACATACAAAATGTGAAAATAAATATGCAATGCACTATGTCATATAAAATGATAAAATGTTGTGTACACACTGTCCAAAGCCAAACGATTATTTGCAACCCTGACTTAACTCTACGCCTCCGTTGGATGTATTGAATTGAAATAGTAAAATGTAGCGTTCTTTCTATTTGTCCATCTATCTGAGGATGATAGGATGTATTGAATTGAAGTTTGGTACCCAAAGCCTTGTGCACCGCCTTCTAAAACTTAGAAGTGAATCAAGGATCTCTTTCAGATATTATGTTCTTTGGCGTACCATGTAGCTATACTATCTCCTTGATGTAGATCTCTGCTAGCTTATCCAGAGAATAGTGAATGCTGATTAGGAGAAGATGGGCTATCTTTGTAAATCTATCAACTATGACCCATATCGCATCATGATTTCTAACCTTGGGTAATCCTGTCACGAAATCCATAGTAATGCTCTCTTATTTCTACTCAGAAATTTTAGGGTTTTGCAGAAGCTCTGATGGTCATTAATGCTTGGCTTTTACTTTCTGACAAGTAAGACAACGAGCAATAAATTTTGTCACATCTCTTTTCATGCCTGGCCACCAATATATGGACTTCAGATTGTGGTACATCTTGGTTGCTTCTGGATGTAGAGTATATTTACTCTTATGCACTTCTTTTAGGATTTTCCGCTTTAGTTTTATCTACGGTGGAACGTATATCCACTTTTTATATCTGACTAACCCACTTGGTGATAAGTCATGTTCTTGAGTTTCTCCTCTTTCAATCATATATATGATAGACTATGCTCGTTTATCTTGCATCTAAGTGATAACTCTCCATATTTTGTATATTTAAAGGATATTTTGGAGATATTTGGAGAGTTATTTAGACAAATTTTGAAAGATTTCTAAGAGATTTTAGAAGTAAATCAATTTGGTGAATTATTTTGGGGATTTTAGTTTAAATATTATGGTTTTAATATAAAATATAAATAATTTAATTTAGGATAATAATTATAATTATGAGTCACTTTTTTTAATATATATATATATATATAGGAATTTTGAATAAGCTCTAAAAATATTTCAGAAAGTTTCATTTTAGTCCCTCAAAATTTTTATATGTTTTCACTTAAGTCCCTTGGTTAAAACGCACATTTTGACTAAGGGAATTGGTAGGTTTTCAAGAAGCCATGGGAAATGAAGAACAAAGAAGAAAACGCAGACAGGGAGTTGACAGAGGGGGCCATGACATATCTGGGAGGAGGGAGAGAGGGTTGCGAGTTGGGAGAGCTGAGATTGAATAAGGAGGAGGCTACCTCCATCTTCATCATCCTTCACCATTCCACCATTACCACACCACCATTATTACACCACCATCAACCTCAGCATCACTACTACAAAGTTTCAGATCAGAAATTACAACAGAGGAGAGACAATAAAAGAGTAAGGAAGAGAGGCAGCGACGACTGGCACTCGGTCATAGTTGAAAAAGAAAGGAGGGAGAGCAACGCCATTTGTTTTTCTTCACGGTATCGTCATCATCACTCACCTTCTTGGAGCTTCACAAGGGATCAGAAATCATTGCGACTGATAGCAGCAGCGATTTTGGAGGCAGCCGATACTGTTAAAGCTTCATCTTCAGAAGCTCAGTAGAGTGACCAAAGCTGAATCAGAAAAGTGGAACGAACAAAAGAACAGAGGCGGCTACTGGAAGTTTGGAACAAGGAGGAAGAGCCGCTGGTTTTGAGTGTTGGAAGGAGCCACCGTAAGCTGAACCTAAGGAGACAAAGCTGAGATGCTAAAGATGACAATGATCATAATGGAAAAGATAAGCTGGAGGCGGCAATTGGGAGGAATGAGAGCAGAGTACTGTAGCAACCATTGCAGTGTCACTGTTCATTTCGCACTATAGCTGAGCACTGCTCATATCACTGTAGCGTCACTTCTGGGCAGTTACACTTTATTTCATGTTCTTCATTCTCATTGTTTTAATTTAATTCCCATCATGATTTTGGATTCTGAAGCTAGTGTAGTTGTAATGGGATTTATTTTGAACATGTATGGCTTATTGTTCTTGAACCTAGAGTAGCTATGAACTAATTTAGGGATTTGAGCATGTATGAACCAATTAATTGTGCTTATTATTATTTTAGTTTACTTAATCTTGTATTATTTTATCTACTTGGTGCTTGATCACCACTAAGTAGAAAATTAGGGAATTTAGATTAGCCTTAGAAGAGGGATCTTAATTGGACCATAGGATTAAGTAATGTGGGATTAGAATTTATTCTAATTTGCCAATAGGATAGGAATATACATATTGGACCCATATAATCATATTAGAGTGAAATTGGACATTTATTGCCTTTTGAGTAAATTAGTTAGGAATAACAATTTTAACTTGAGAGAGCGGTATGAGTAATTGAAAGATACTTATATCCATTTAAACTCTAGATTAACAAATTAACATTAAGTGTATTTAATTTGGGTATATACATGCTCTAACCTTAAAAAATGAATTAGCCACTCTAGGTTGTTTTCCTCCACTGAAATTCCTAAAAACATTTAATTTAGTACTTTTGCTTTTGTTTAAATTGATTTTCAAATTAGTTTCTTCTTGATTTGCTCAACTTAAATGAACAAGGAAAATTTAATGCCTTATCACTAGTTTACTTAAATCTCTGTGGGATGACCTTGATTTGCTACTATACTATTTTTACGGCCTGTACACTTGTGGTGCTTATTTAAAATTTAGTAGCATCAAGTCTTTGGTGCCGTTGCCGGAGAATTCAAGGTAATTGAATTGGTGATTAGAATTAAAAATCCTTTAGTAGTTTAAGCTTGAGTTTTATGAATATTTTTATTTTCATTATTTCTTGTTTGTCTTTGAAAATGAAAAATTGAAAAAAAAAAATGGATTATTCACAGCATTCATTTGGTTCAATTAGTAATAAATTGTGCTATTTTGGTTCCTTACAAGGAATGCATGTGGATGGAATAAAACATGAAAATATAAATGCTGGTTGGATTGAAAATGTTGATTCTTCTCAATATAATTACTTTTCTTGTGTTTATTGTGGAGAGAGTCATTCATATGAGCATTGTCCATATACCACTACCAATCATTATATGAGAGATTATTTTACTAGGCACCAAACTTGTTTTGATTATCCTTTTTATCCTAGTGGAAGTTTAGAGCAACAAGAGTTTTGGGATCCTCATTTCAATTCCAATTCAAAAGAAATTATCCCATTTTTTCATTCCCATCCTCATTTTGAAGAAAACACCCTTGAATATAAAGAAAAGTCTAATTTAGAAAGATTATTTGAGGAGTATATAGAATCATCAGAGAAATTTAGTAGAGAGCAAAGGGAATTTGCCACTGATTTTGAATCAAGGGCCTAAAATATTGGAATATGTGTGAATCAAATTGTTTCGACCCTTAAGACAATGAGGCAAGATAATTCTTTAAGCAATGTGACCACTTCTTGTATTGATGATGATTATTGTGAGGAAATTAAGGATGTACAATTGCATGAGACTTTTGATAATGTGAAAAATAAATGTGAGCCTAAAATTAGTTTGGAAGGGCATAATGGGGGTAGTCTAGAAGAGGTTTTGGTTGTGGAACCTAATTCTTATCATTTTGATGTTGAAACTGATGTGGATGTTCTAAGAGCTATTATTCATGATTATCATATTGACTCTTTGACTCTTACTGATAAGAGTCAAGTGGATTTTGTGGGATGCTATAAATTGTTGGAAGTTCCTAAATATGTTTGCAAAGATGTGGATGTTGTGTTTTATTTGCATTCAGTGAATACTTATACTCTTAAATTGTCTATGATTGAAGAAGTACAAGTAAGTAACTTGAATGATCATTTCTTGTGTCTGAAACCTTGTTGCTTGAAAAGAAATGAAGACAAGGTAATCCTGGTGTTTGATACTTATGATTAGTGTTTGTTTTGAGAAGTCTGGCTGAAGACTTTAAACTTAGCGCTTCTTGGGAGGCAACCCAAGGTTTGGTTTGATGTTTTGCTTTGATTTTTTAGGACTTTTGGTAGCCCCTGATGATTCATTCCACATTAGTAGCCACAAGCTAGAGCATTCAAAAGCACAAGACAAGGACTGAAAGGGGAGTGTTCTTCTACTTTTCTTTGTTTTGTTCAAATTAATTGTTGATAATATGTGTTGGGTTATGAGTGCTAGTTATAGTTTAGCTTTACATGTGATTGATATTTGTTATTAACTATTGATTTAAGTGGTGGCATTTGTGAGTTGTGCTTAAGTGGTGAAAATTGGAAATCTTTGAAACTTTTGCTATTCCTACACTTGGATTTGGTTATTTCTTCACTTTCATTACTTAGTGTTACTAGTTCACATTGAGGATAATGTGACATTTAAGTATGGGGGTGAGAGGTACCATTGATTTTGTATGATTTGTCCTCAATTTTGACAAATTTCTTTAGTTTTGCATATAAATAAAAAAATTTAAAAAAATTTGCTTTTTCATGGAAGCTTGGATTTTACTTATGCATATTGGCAAAGTTGGGTTGATTTGAATTTAAAAGGATTGAGTTTTGTTAGAATTTGATTTTATCTTCTTGGAATGTTAGTAAATAGGCAAATAATTTGGCTTAGGTAAATGACTTTAGGATGTTAAATGCCGGTAAGAAATTTGAGCCTAAATATTCATTTCTTTTAAGAGGGAGTACACTTATTGTGATTTTATCTCTAGAACTTGTTTTGAAGCTTTAAATCCTTTTACATGCACAAAGATGATTTAGGCATTTATTTCATAGCTAGTTAGGCCAAATGACCATCCTTATTACATGAAAATCATTTGCTCTACCCCATTTGAGCCTCCTTTCACAACTGCTTTTCCTACACAAAATGTTGAGTTTTTCGTGTCAACTTCTTGGAGCTTAAAAAAATAGCGTATTTCGAAAACAATTTCTGGCATCTTCCAATTCAATACTACTTCTACCTTATTTGGATCTACCATGACCCTTTGTTGTAAGACTACATGGCCCAAACATTTAACTTCTGAAAGCCAAAACTCACACTTGCTTAGCTTGGCATAGAGTTGCTTGTCCCTCAATGTGTTTAACACAGTTCTTAGATGGTGTTCATGCTCTGCTCTGCTCTGCTCTGTGAGTACACTAGAATATAGTCAATAAAGACTAGTATAAATTGGTCTAAGTATGGACGAAAAATTTGATTCATGTAGTTCATGAACATGGCAGGTTCATTGGTAAGTCTGAATGGCATTACTAGAAATTCATAATGACCATATCTAGTTCTAAAAGCAGTCTTTGGTACATCATCTGCCTTCACCCTGAGCTGATGATACCCAGATCTCAAATCAATCTTCGAGAACACACAGGAACCCGATAGTTGATCGAGCCAATCATCAATTTTAGGAAGTAGGTACTTTTTTTTATAGTTACCTTGTTTAACTCCCTGTAATCGATACAGAGTCATAGGCTTCCGTCTTTCTTCTTAACAAAAAGCACTAGAGCTTCCCATGGCGGGATATTGGGTTTAATAAACCCTTTCTCTAACAACTCCTCAATCTGCTTCTTCAGCTCTACCATCTCGCTTGGTGCCATCCTGTATGGGGCTTTAGATATCGGTTTTACTCCAGGCTTAGTTTCAGTCACGAATTCCACTTCCCTGTCTAGGGGTAATCCGCTGATATCCTCCTGAAACACATCAGAAAATTCATGTACTATAGGGATACTCTCTAATGTCGTTCCAGCTTCTGATTGCATGGAGAAGAACATGATGTATCCCTGACAACCTTTATGTAAGCTTCTCTCAGCCTTAGCTACAGAGAGAAAGTTTAAGGTGATCACTGTGTTGTCCTTTAATGGTGGATTAGTGTAAATAACCCTTTTACTTCCATAATCCAGCAATACGTTGTTTGCAGTCAACTAGTCAATACTGAGAATTACCTCCATTCTTTTCAACGATAAACAAATCAAATCTACTGTAAACTCATGTCCCTATACACTTACCAAGTAATTTAAACAAGCCTCGGTTGTGACGGATCCATTACCAATAAGCGTAGATACCATCAGATCATATGATAATCGGTACATACTTTTATGAGTATCTTTTCCAATAATGTACATCTTCAAAATAGTAGATATCAGTACTAATAAACCAAAAAAATATATGTCACTATCATTATTGTCATATGACCATAAAGTCGACATAAAAAATATGCCTCTTAATTGCTCCTTACTCTTTTATATCTGCCATCAATGCCTTGCAAACAAGGGACACCACTTGAAATTCACAATGACATAATCAAATTATGCCTATTTAGTCAATAAGATATAGCATATCATCAAGCTTTCCTTATACTTACCCAATTGTTAGCCTTATGAATTCCACCCAAAGAGTATAGCTCTTTTTTAGTGACATATTCATCACACATGGTCACCATTTTCCTGTAATAGTATTTCATACAAGTCGACAATAAAACAAACATTACACAACATTATTGAAGTGTTTTCAAATACAAGTCACAAATAACACAGACATCGAAGACTCACTTGTCTCCACCTATACTTGGAGGGAACTGGGAAATTATATTGAAAAATATTTCCTTGTCATTCACTTCCTTCTTTTTACGTTTAATTTCCTTAGGCATAATATAGGGCAATTCAATTTTCTTCTCTTTTATAACCCTACATGATCTACGCAACACTTTACCCATGTTAACCTCTTCCTCCTCAATAATGTCCCCTTATTTTCTTTCACTATCTGATACATTAATGGGAGAAATAGATAATGCATGAGATCCACTATTGCCTCATCCCCTTTAACTATCTGAGTCCTTGACACTAGCATCTGATTCACCCTCTGATTTTTCATCACTTTCTTCTCCTTCTGCAGAGAGCATTTTATCATCATAATGTCCACGAGCCTCTATTTTTTTTATGAATTGTCTTTCCTTTGACCTTCTGTTGTCCCACTCTCTTAACTTGGACCTTTATCAACTTCTTAGCAATGGCGCTTGTCAATCGTCTATACATGTCCTTCAAGTCCTGATCACGAACAATGAAATTTTAACACACATTATTTACTAATGCATAGAAATGGGAGGAAAGAAACACATACCTAGTCTAAATGGTCAATTCCAATGTTTTCCTCTGCACCAACATCCACTTGAGTTGTCGTTCCTCTAAATAATATGCCCATGTTGCTGTCCCTCTATAATTTAACCATTTCTTTTAATCTCTCCTCAGTCCAGTACTTAACAGCATCGCCATATTGATGTTTATCGGCTGTCATCATTGGAAAGTGCTCACTGAAATTTATCTTCCAATTCAATAGCATATCATCAACTTAAACAGTTGTCAATTCAATCATACAAAATGAAAATTAATTATAAATACATACCAACAATAAGTACATGCATCCACCGACATTGGAGTTGCCAATCTTCTTCTTCCTAACATCTCTTACATAGTCTTCCATCTCTTTCCACAAGTCTTTTATGATAAAGGTCGTCCAATCAAATTTCTCAAACCCTTTCATGGTCGACCTCATCATCTTCAGTAACCAATCATTAACCTTTGGGCTTACAGTGGGAGATAGAAACATTCAAAGTATGTACAACAAAAACAAAAATTCAAAATTATCATTCTCTGTCCCCTTTACAATAGCCTAAAAAATCATGCTATATAAGTGTTTTGAATACTCACTCTTCAGGTGTGTGTACACTGGATCATCATCATCCACATTAGCACTAACCACTTGCCCACAGTGGAGGCACCAAGTAACTGCTTCACATCCGCCGCAGAAATTTCCCAGTGTCTTAACCCTAATTCAGAATTGGTGAGTTGGTGAATCATATGAGCGGAGCATTAACACAATAAGATCTTTCAGGAATTTCTTGCAACATCTAACCTCAATCAGCTTGCTAAATCCTAATCTCTTAACCCTATCCTTCAAACTTTCATGTTTTTTTATAAAGTTAACCAATTGCTTTAATTGGCGGATTGATCTACGTACGATAAAAGCTACTTTTCTCTTCATACTCTTCTTCTCTGCCCTTGATTTCTTTGCATTATGAGTATATTTAACCTTCTCACAATATTCCTTCCTCTCTTTCTTAGTCAATGCTATCTATGTTTTTAGCACATCATCATTATACGCAACATATTTGCCATATTTTCTGGCTTAAATTTCTTTAAAAAGTCAATTCTAAATAATAACAACTCATTATTCAATGCTTTAGATGTATCCCCTTTTCCCACCTCTTTGTTCCCTTGTTCATCTAACTTCTACCCTTCTTCAACCACCTATGCCCTTCACGAACATTTTACCTTTCTCCACCTACCTCCTGCCCTTCTTTAACCACCATGTTCTTTTGCAAACCAAATGTACAAGCAGAATTTGTTGTCAAAAATCTCTTCGCACTTGCACATGTATCCCAAACAAACACTTGGCCATCTCCCTTGCAGAATGAGGCTGGATAACTTTTCACTAATTTACCTTACATCCTAATCCACTATATTTACACAACTATCTATCATTAAATGACCAAAGTTTAATTAAAATCTAATGGCAGAGCATGTTGTATTACTAATAATAGCTTCTCCTTTTTATCAAACCATTTATACCCCTGTCGATTTACACAACATCTAAAAAAGGACATAATACATAAGTTTGAAATCCCTTATTCCCTTTCCTTTAAGTTTCAAATTTAAAATCCCTTATAACCCACATTTATTTCAAAGCCATTGTTAGCTTTTCTTTAAGTAACTCATCTGAAAATCTAATTTCTTCAAGTGAGAGGCTAAATAATGAATTGCAGGCATCAATTCAGGACAATGTCGTTACCAATGTAATTCACTTCCAAAAGCCTGAAAAACCCATACACTTTTAAAATCCCATTATAAACTTGGGTTTTCAAGGAACAAAGCCATCTTACAAACAGATCATTACTCAAGTTTCAACTCCACATTGCGCCGCCAAAGCTAAGGTGTAATTCTCATTACATTGAACTCAAGTTTCACCTATATTTTTCAACCCCAAGAATTGATTTTATGCAAGAAAAATACTTAAACTTCATAAAAGGAAAACATGGGAACATATCGAAGCAACACCTCTAAACCTTGAACAAGCGATCGTCGGCTAAGAATTAAATCGCCGTGTCGAGCCCTTCGCCCCTTTCCCCTCATATGTTTATCGTTTCTCAGTTACCACCTTCCAACTCAGCAGCACATTGCCGAAGCTCCATCAAGAGACTATCATTCCCTTCCAATAGTCGTGCCGACCCTGTCACCCCCTTCCCTTAGGTTTGTTGTTTCTAAGTTCCTCTTCAGCCAGGCAATTCAATTTCGACCTTCCCTCTATTCTTTTTTTAAAACTAAACTGAGGTCATTTTTGTTATTATCTCAAGATTTCAAAACCCAGATTCCTACGATTGCTCTAATTTGGAATTTCACAAATTCACCACACCTTTTTATCCTTTCCTAATTTTGACTATATTTTTCTAGAATTTTCCCATGTTATATGCATGATTGTATGTTGTGAGATTTTGAGTTTTCTTTGTGTGTAGTTGATGACTTCTCATTTTTAATGGACTTGAGATATATTCTAATATATTTGGAAAGTCATCAATGCTAAATTAAAGAAATTCTTTTGAGATTTTATGAGATATCAATTGCATACATCATTTATGGGATTTTAAATTAAAATATAAGTTTTTTTAAACTTAGGAAAGAAGCAATAAAGAATAAAAATTTGAAGTTTTCTCAAATAAAAACAAAGATTTAGTTTCTATTATTATTATTATTATTGTTATTATTATTATAATATTTCCTTTAGTCTTCTTCTTGACAACTTAAATGTAGCGTTTTTGGAGCCACCAATTTCGAAACATAGTGAGACTTAATATCCAAGAAAGAGAAAGTCACAATTGATATAAAAGAAGGAGGAGGTAGCCGCATATTATCACAAATCGTCATCTTGAATCAAAAAAAAAAGAGAAAAAAGAAGAGTTCGAGTTTCATTATTCTTCTTCTACATGGAAAGACGAGAGGACTATGGAAAGAGAAGTTATTAGAGTAGCCACTTGGATAGAGGAGCAGCTGGAGCTTAAAGATGAGGCTTTGAATAATCAATATTCTATTCCTTTTTCTTTTCTTTTTTTTTTCTTGAGATTTTGGATTATGAACTTCTTGTTGTTTTTCTTTAGTTATGTTTAGTTAGTTTGTTGTGCAACTTAGAGGAATTATGAACTTATGGGCGGATTAGACTTCATTTTCATGGTTTAATTATAATTAATATTAATTTTGGCTATTTAATCTTATTTAGCTTTATCTATTTAGTGACTGACCATTACTGAATATGAATTTGAGCATTAGGATTTACCTTGACGAAGGGAATTTTAATTAGGCTGTGAGATTAAGTAATATGGGATTAGATTACGATATAATTTGCGATTAGGATAGATATATATCTAATGGTCCCATATAATAGTTGAAGAATGTGTTCAAGTTATCATGCCTCTTGAGTAATTATGTTAAATATAACAATTTATACTTAAAAGAAAGTTGTGAGTGGACCGACATATACTTGTAGCTATTTATACTCAAGATTAACAAAATTGATACTAAGGCTAATTAAATTAGTAAAATCAAGGTTTATGAAGTGAATCCTTTCTAGGTTGCTCGTTTAATAATTGTGGTACTTTGTTTTAATTTGATTTTAATTTTCTTTTCACTTATTTAATTTAATTTGATTTGCTCAAATTAAACAAAAGTATACAAGTAATGCTCAACTGGGTTTAGGCACCAAACCTTTATAGAAACGATACTTTATTTACTATTTATTACTTGATATAGCACGTATACTTACTGAATTATAGGTTATAAATATATTCCCTATCAGTAATGATGTGGGGGAAGTATTAATTTGGCGCTATGTATTAAATGTTTAGAAAATCATTCCTATTTTCCCTGTTTTAAATGACTTCTTTGTATTAAATGTTTAGAAAATCATTCCTAGTTCATTCTAGGTTACAATGATACTACAGACTTTGTGTGGCCAAGCATTTTTAGGCCCTATTCCACAGGTCTTGATATGGTTATATGTTGAAGGAAAGGATTAGTAATTCTGGGCTGACCTTTACAAAGTTGTTTGTTCATATTTTTTTCATAACTTTTTTTGGTAGAATATTCTCCTCATCACTTTATTATATTATTTAATAGGTTTGCCAAATACATAAAAACAAACGTTTACAAATGAAGAAAAGCTTCTCAAGAGGAGGCTCACAACCTTTATGAACCTCACAAATCACAATACGAGACGAAGTTCGTAGTACATATATATAGGATTATCAGAAGATAATAAAACTCAGGAAGTCACAAATCAACACGTGAATACAGCTAAAAGACTTCAATGTTTAGACCCACATTAGACCTTGTAGATAATCATTATTTACCGCGGAAGGCAGTAAGAACAGATCAATGAAGAAGAATTATATTTCAAGTGCACACCTGCATCATATTAAAAGCATTAGTGTCAAAATTAGAGACGACTCACAATGAAATAAAATCTGAAACGCATTAATTACAAGTTTTTTGTATCATTAATGTCTGATTAAAACGATACCAAAAAAAAAATATGATTAAAATATTCTAATTGTCTATTATATACCATGTAATGATAAATATATAAGATATTTTTAATTCACTAAATGAAATATGATAGAAAAAAAAAAGAGAACCAAACGAAAAAGGTATTTTCATATGAAAAATAATTATCTGTACCCTTACTTTTAAAACATAATTTTTACCTGAACCTCGCTGCTTTCCGTTGACTTGATATTCTAATGAACTGATATGGATTTAAAACTTCAAACCATATTTTCCAAGTTTCTCTTGGGCAATATCATCAAGACGTTCGATCATGTCTAATGTGAGAAAATTCTTCCAATCTCCAACTTCTCCATTTCTAAAGAAAGCACTATTCACCACCCCAAATTGGGTTTTTCCGCTCCTATTCACTTCCAAATTACTTAAAATCTCAAAACTACATAGCTTCAATAAATTTTCCACAACTTTACCATTCTCTTCATCCTTAGAAAAACCTGACCCGATAAACTTAGCAAGCATCTTCAAAGTCTTGACTGGTTCATCCTTCAGCTCCTCGAACCTCAAAAACATTATCTTATCTGGTCTCTTCAAACTCTCCTTGTAATAACCCAACATGTGTTCCCAGAACGGACCAAAACCAATTACTCCTCGAGAAAACTTATCGAATGAATCCTCAATTGAAATTGACCCTCGAGTTTCTGATCTTACCTTGTTTGCAAAGTGCCACATTGAAACAAACAGGTCTTTAGGGTTTCTACACAAGTACACAATCTTACACCCCGACTGCTTCACAGGCTCCGGCAATAAGAGATAAGGGAGATGAGTTGCAAAGAGCCTGGGTGATGGCAGCAAGCTTAAATCAGGCATGGCTTTTTGGTGGTAAAGGTTCAGATCTAAGAAGGGCACAAGATCATGAGGGTTAGTTGTGAGAAGAGGATGAGAGTGAAAATGATTGTTGCGATTGAGAATGGCGAAAGCAAGGGCTTTGAGCCACGTCGTGCCCGATTTCGGTGTAGTGACAAGGAGGATGTCGGAATCTTGAGCTTGGAAGTGGTTTTGACAGTTGAGGATTCCTTGAAAGTGCCTCTTGGGAAACCAAAAACCGTTATATTGATGGAGTTGGACATTGATCCAACCTGATTCAGTGGGTAAGGTAGCAATGAGGTCTTTGCATTGTTGGGATAGCTCTTCGTCTTCATGGAGGTACTTGGGATGAACGGGATGATCAGAGAGTGGAGACTTTTCTGCTGCCATGGTTATGATGATGGATGATGAAGTGTGAAGGAAATGACAGAGCCCGAGGCATTGGAAGTAGCACATCACAAGCCATGTCTACATCACTATGATGCGACAAAATCTCTGAGGTAGGTAAAAATCTAAAAAGGAAAAGATTCACTGCACCCATTTGTAATAATTTTTTTGTGTCCATCCTTTTGTTAACTATTTAATATCAGACTGTCTCTAGATTTTATTATATCTTAGAAGATTAAATTGAAATTAAAATTTATGGGTGAAAAGATAATTGTGATATTATTTTATAACTTAAATATGATTATTTATAAGATATAAATAATATCTTATTTTTAGTCACTAATATTTTTTATATATAATTAATATATTTAATAGAATAAAATAGTGAATCGTGGTGTGCATAAAATTTACAGAAAAATTTCAATTTTCGATTACACATAATTCGGTCAAGTAAGGATACAAAGAACAAATTAATGTTCACATAAAGGTCTACTATTCTAACCAAAATTAGAACATAAAATGACATAATTAATGGCCTAATATACATGTCAAAAATCGCCAAAAAAGGGGAAAAAGTATGACATGAATTTTCATAAAACGTAAGGGCAAAACAATAATTTTTCCATAAAATAAGAAAAAATTATTTTCCCCCTAATATTCCTAATAATTTCGACCAAATGGAAATTAAAAAGAGAAAAATGGTCACATGGTAATTAATAAACCTATTTTGGAATATTATTACCAAGAGAAAAATCAAAATGTAAGAGAAAATCAACAATTTCAACTAAATCAAATATTTATAGATACAATTGTAAGAAGTACAAGAAGTGTCGTTAATTCCCTTTTCTCATTGTAGTTTCGGTCAACAAGGAGGAAAGAAGGGAAATATATATGTTTAATTGGTCACTTGGATATACTAAAGCAAGAAAAAGTCAAAAGGTCAAAAAAACATATGAACTTGATTAATAAATTAAAGAGGTAATTAATACTCCATTTTCCTCCACACATTCGGTCAATAAAGGAAGGAGGAAAAGAAATGTGTTATGTGATCCTAATTAACTCACGAAGAAGGGAAAAAAAGGGGCCAAGTGAATATATGTATTAAAATTTCCATTAGATAATATTTAAACACAAGTAAATATATATTACAAGAGGCTTTAAACTCTCCTTCTTTCATTCATTTTTGGCCAAAATCTGTAACCAAAAGAGAAAGAGAGCTTCAAATACACCAAGAGCAAAAGAGAAAGAACCTAGGGTTCCAAATCACAAACCAAGGTAAGCACTTGCAAAACTTAGTGATTTTTGTCTCTTAATCACTCTACAACCTCTCCTAAGCTCTTCTACTCCATTAAATCCTTGTTTTTCAAGACAAATCAAGGGTGTAGAGAGAGGACGAGTGCTCATCTAGGAGAGAGAAAAAGTGGTAATCAAGAGGTAAACTTCAAAACTTGCTTATCTTGGCTTGGTTGATGTTGTTAGTGAATATTACTTTGTTTTCTCTTATTTTGAAAAATGAGCTGAAGCTAAACTTAGGGAAAATTATGCCCAAATTTCCTCTAAACATGTCCATTTAGTGTTTAAGTAGTTAATCATGTGATTAGAAGTAGAAAGAAAGTGAATAAGCATGAGAAAAAAAGAAAACAACATAATCCTCTTAAAAACCCTAACTTTCTGCACTATGCATGGTGTGATGAAGGAGTGAGAATTTGGTAATTTTGATGATTTCATTGGGTTTATAAGGAAAAATTGTGTAGGTATGCAAGTTTTCATGGTTTTTGAATGTTTGTATATCAATTTGGGAATTTATAAAGTGTGTATATATATGTTGGTCGATCTGCCCTTGTGTGGCAGTGTTAATGTACGTAGTGTTTCATAGGCTAAAACTTATCCAAAATTTCTAAAACTTTTCAATATTAAAGTAGAGACATAGATCTTTAATTGGAAAGGTATTTTGTAATTTTTAGATAAGTACGTTGGGAGATATGGATTTTTTAAGTTATGCCTTGTTTTCTGGAATGTAAACTGGAATAGTAATGTTTAATGAATTACTGGGAATTATATGACTATAGTGAACATACCTCACTATTTTTCCTCAAATTTACATAGAAAGAGCTTCATTTTTTCTTTGAAATCAGTTAAATTGGAGTTTTATATAATTAATTATGAATTTTCAAAATTAACTGAAAAATCTGCAAATTTCTAAAAAAGAGTGAAACTGCACTATACAGAATTGTATTGTGCAAAAAATGTTATAACTACATTAAATAACTAGCAGTATTAAATTTAAAAGTAGTAATGCTACAAGTAATAACCTGTTACTTTTAACTTTAATTTTGATAGGAATTAGAAATAGCTGAATCAGAACAAGTTTAGGACAAACCTCCGAACTGAAAGAGAAGTCAGGTAGTAGCACTTTCCTTCATATACAATGTAATTATTTATATGTTTGTGTATGCCATCTTCTATAGCTTGGCTTTAGCCTAGCTATGATTAGGGATCCAGTAAAGGTACACGCGAATAAGCTAGGGATTCAAAGATGTTGTTTGACCTTGGACACAAGTTAAGCCAGGGTGCAAACATTAGTTTGACCTTTGACAGTATGCATACAACACGAGTAAGCATTTTATATGATATGACACATTGCAAATTTATTATTCATTTTATATGTTTAAATTGTCAGCTACTACTGAGATTCTCTCGAATCTCACACTTTTTCCTAAAATACAAAACCTTTTAGCTGAAGCGGGTGGCTCAAAAGGCAAGACGGTTGCTTTTAGTTATTGGGGTCTTGGAGCTCTCTGGTACTGTTATAGTTATATTTACTTAAAATTTTGCTATTTTTGAATGCTCTATACATTTGTATATATTTATCAAACCCTGTGGGTATTCTCTTGTAATGCAAACTTGTGCTTAATATCAGTATATTTCTGTTATTTCTGTATGCTTTATGGAACTTTATGCTTGTCACTCTACAAATATCAAAATGTTAAGGGGTTTGACATTTTTGGTATCAGAGCTTAAAGCAGTTCTGACATTTACAGAATAGAATACTAATATGGTCTTGTTTGTATTGTTACAGGGAATCATGAGCGATTAAGGACGACGACGGCAGAGAGACCGATCCCCTTCCTCTGTAAACAAATGTCCTCCCAAAGAGCATATTCCAGAGGGGTGACACAACATAGGGCTGACAAGGCCCAAAGGTTGAAGGGTGCTGAAGACACTTTGGAAGGTTGTCATATACAAACATGATTCTAGACCACATCCATTACTAGAGCCGATTCTAGATGCATCCATCGATGACTTTAAGCAGCCAAGGGTAGCTGGCCGAGCGTCCTTTGCACGTGGCAAAGTAGGCTTTAGGGCCGATAGGGTATGCCAATGATACAACCTACATTCTAATAAAGATCTGTAGGAGTATATATTGGGCCAACACTGACAATTTGTGTGGGTACACACACTCCCCTTGACCAATACTTAGCTTATCTGGATACGGTTGATCACCTGTACAGGAAGTAGGTATCACTAGAGATCAACTTGCTTGATGAGTGCTAGATCTTTACCACTATAGACTTCTTCCTAAATACCAATTTGTGGAACTAGAAGAAAAATGATATCATCAAACGCAAATTGAACGATCATTTCAGGGAGTTCAGAGATCACATGATCGAGTTCGTGCAGAAGCACATATAGTCGGAATGATATAAGGCCCAGGTAGTATATTTTGGCATGCCGACAACCCAGTGTTTATGGCAACTACTTCCGGAAAATATTTTAAGGCAAGGGCAGCTGTAAGGAACCGTGGGCAATTGTAGATAAAGCTAGTGACTTTATTTTTATTAGGGTACATTAGAGTTAAGTGTGCTTACCTCAGGGCAATCCCAAGGTGGGTGACCCCCTGGGAAGCTACATGTACAATTAAGACTTGATGTATAAACGTAACAAAGAATTGTTGTAGAGTAGTTTTAGAATGTATGATGTATTGTATGATTGCCCAACCGCTGTATATACATGCTATGCGATATGCATGACAAACTCATGTACCCAAATTTTTGTAAAATGACAAAAATGCCTTTGTATTTATATGAGATTTATTTCCTTCTCTATTTTTCATGTATAGTGAACTATATAGATTACACGCACACAAAACGGTGGTAGAAGTCGAGGTATAGGCCGGGGTAGAGGTAGACATGGAAATGATAATAAGGAACCGAACGCTAGACCCGATCTGATACAACAATTGATGGGAATGATACTGGAACAATAAAATGCATTGAACAAACTTTGAAATGAAATGAGCAAAGGACAACAGAACAAAACGCCGATAGAGAAGCTCATAATAACCCTGATGGATAGGACGAAGGTCACATACTGTCTCCAGAGCCTAAGTCAAAGGTGCCTGAAGGTCCTACTGTGGAAGTTGATAGCATGCAAATTTGGGCAACTCGAATGAACCAGCACCAACCAACTATGTTCAAGGTAAAGTTTGATCCCGAAGCCACAGAGAATTGGTTGTCCCATTTAGAGAAGATCTTCATAATCCTAGAATACCCAGACCACTTAAAAGCCTATCTACCAATCTATAACCTGGAGGGAGATGCTAATCGATGGTGGGAAAGTACTGAGGCAATCCTACAAGCATGAAACATTCCCTTGACATGGGAAGTGTTCCAATAGAAGTTAAACGAGAAATATTTTCCTTGGCTAATGAGACTGACCAAGGAGACTGAATTCCTGACTATCCAGCAAGGGGAAAAGGAAGGTTTTGATGAATACCTGGCCAGATACATCTATTTATCCTGATACTCCTCCTACTTAAAATTCCACGATGACGAAGAGTGGAGTTCGGACATGATGATTGGAGGCTGAAACAAGAGTTGAAAGAGAAACTTGTTTCCTGGTACTTCAAGGAATTCAATAAGGCAGTCGAGGAGTGTTGAATTATAGAGTATAACCTGTTAGAGCTACATACCCCTAGAAGTATTGGTAACAAGTATACATCCAGTGGTGGAAACACTTTGCAAAAACGCCAATATCAGGGTGGTTCATCGATCGACATTAATAAGAGGCCCAATCAGTCTGACAATCGAGGAAACCAAAGACCCCTTGGGAACAAAATGTATAGACATTATGGCAAGCCTTAACATTATAGCCAGACCTGTAGTCAGGCAAAGCAGGTACCAGTACCAGCAGGACAAATTATCTGCTATAATTGCCACAAGCCAGGGCATTATGCCATGGATTGTCGACAGCAATAAGAGCTTAAAGAGTCGAGGTAGCAAGTACACAATAGAGTTTTCATCTTTACACAAGAGGAATCCTGAAAAGCACCAGAGCTGATCAGAGGTACGATTTATCTCAATGGTAATCTAGTACAAGCATTGTTCGATTAAGGAGCTAGTCATTCATTCATTGCATATGTTAAGATGACTAGGCTTGAGCATATATAGATTACCCTATGACTTGACGGTATCCACGCCTACAGATAATGGGTTCGTCACCACAAAAGTTTTCTTAAACTCTATAGTAAACGTTGAGGGACACGAGTTTGCGGTAGACCTGATTTGTTACCGTTGAAACGACTAAAAGTGATTCTCAGAATTGACTGGCTAACTACAAACAATATGATATTAGATTGTGGAAACAAAAGGTTCATTTACCCTAATCCCCTAGCAAAGGCCAATGCGAAAATCAACCTGAACTTTCTCTCTATAGCTGATGTCGAAAGATGCTTACACAAAAGTTGTCAGGGGTACATTGTGTTTTTCTCTATGCAATCAGAGGCAAGAACATCATTAGAGAGTATCCCTGTCATGAATGAATTTCCAGACATATTTCTAGAGGATATCAGTGGATTACCCTTGGACAGAAAAGTAGAATTCGTGATTGAAACTAAGCCTGGAGTAGAACCGATATCTAAAGCCCCATATAGAATAGCGCCAAGTGAGATGACAAAACTGAAAAAGAAGATTGAGGAGCTACTAGAGAAAGGTTTATTAGACCCAGTGTCTCTCCATGGGGAGCTCCAATGCTATTCATGAAAAAGAAAGAAGAAACCCTATGACTCTGTATCGATTACATGGACTTGAATAAGGTGACTATTAAGAACAAACACCTGCTTCCTATAATCGACGATTTGCTCTATCAACATCGGGAGCCTGTGTGCTTTCGATGATTGATCTGAGATCGGGCTATCACCAACTCTAAGTGAAGGTAGATGATGTGTCGAATACTACTTTCAGAATACGATATAGCCATTATGAGTTTCTACTAATGTCATTTGGGCTGACCAATGCACTTGTAGTGTCCATAGACTATATGAATCAAATTTTCCATCTATACTTGGACCAATTCTTAGTAGTCTTTACCGATGACATACTAGTGTACTCGCAGAGTAGAGCGGAGTATAAACACCACTTGAGAACCGTACTAAACACGTTGAGGAGCAAGCAACTCTATGCCAAGCTAAGTAAATATAAGTTTTGGCTTTCAGAAGTTAAATTTCGGGGTCATGTAGTCTCACAACATGGGGTCTCAGTAGATCCGAATAAGGTGGAAGCAATACTGAACTATAAGAGACTAGAAACAGTATTTGAGATACATAATTTTTTGGGAGTTATTATCAATGATTCAAACTGAACTTCTCTAAAATAGCTTTACCATATACTAAGCTAACACAAAAGACTCAGCATTTTGTATGGGATAACAATTTTGAGGAAAGCTTCACCGAGCTAAAATAAAAGCTGACAACAGTACTGATTCTGACAATCCCAGATCCATAATTAACCTTTGTGGTTTACACAGATACCAATGGGCATGGATTAGGATGTGTCCTAATGCAGCAAGGCCATGTAGTGGCATACGTATCATAATAGCTAAAGCCTTACGAACAACAATATCCCACACACGATCTTGAATTAGTAAGGATTGTGTTCTCACTCAAAATCTAGAGACACTATCTCTATAGGGCGACCATAGAGCTGTACTGCAACCATAAAAGCTTTAAATATTTTTATGATCAGAAAGAGCTCAATATGTAGCAGCATAGTTGGATAGAGTTGCTCAAAGACTGTAATCTAGAGATCAAGTATTGTGATACCTTATGTCCAAACACTACTATAGAGTACTAATTAGCTAATACTCACTGGCAATAAACATCAGAGTATGGAAAATGCTAGAAATCCATACAATGCCTCTGCTGGATATACATTTTCACATATGAACACATTCATGCACAATTCATATTACAATACATATATTCATTCTTCGCTTCATTTCACATACAAACCACAAATTTACAATATTCTTAAAATACATAATAGGAACTTGACAACCTAAACTAGCTCATCCACTGCTCGGCCTCGACTCATCATCCTTTACCTTTTCCTTGCCCCGCAAGCTTCCTCCCTGTACTGGAGATTTTTTTTGGGAAAAGAATGAGATTCACAAGAATCTTAGTAGTAACGTCATTAAACATATAAGATAACACACACAAGCATGCTTTACTCACACAATCATCAACAAAATCATCAAACATTATTCAGTGCAAACATGCAATTCATAAACTGACTTCGTGCTAGAAAGGTTCTCAACCCCGAAGGGCGCCTGTGCACAACGCATACAATGTAACCTCATGACCGCCATCATGCTTGACAGATTCTCTTGGCCCCGGGGGTACCCGTGCAAAGATAGGCCCCGGGTCCCGCTCGTGCAATTATGAACATTTCGCGTGAGTGTCAACCCGACCTGCGATAGGCCCCGAGTGTTCACTCCGCTCAATCTAAACATGTTAGACATTTTGATGATGATAACAAACAATACATATGCATGTCATGTTATATGAAGATAGTTACTACCTGGTTGCTACTCTATGCAACTCTCCCTCTTGATTCAAGCTCGGGCAACAACTTCTTAGGCCAAACCGGTTGTCAAGTCCTGAAATTGCCAAACATTACAAATGAGTTATTACTCATCCGTATACCTTTCCAAACTCATTTCATTGGTAAATTTAGCCTATTAGTTCCAAATTACCAAAATACCCCTTAGGTCCTTATTATCAGTATTTTCTCCAAAATCATGATTTAGGTCATTCCTACACATTTTCGTGTGTAGAATTCATCTCCAACCTCGAATTGGCCAAAATCAAGCTCAAATGATTAAAATACCCTTGACAGCCTCAAATAAGGCTTGAAAGGGCAATTTTGTCATTTCACTCTCCGGGCCTCTTCTCACTTCGGGGTCAATATAGACCCTACACAATTCGGCCTCCTAAATCCAATGGAAGCATCGAATTGGTCAAATTACAAGCCATTCCCCACATCCAACACATAGAAGGGAAAATAAATTCCTAGAAAAGTTGTGTCGGATTCTCGTTTTCTTTAGCCCAATCACCTCCTTTCTACTTATAACCAATATATTAACTAGTTAGACATTCATTGGACTTGATTTGGAGACACTTACATATTAAGGTCTCTTTGGCTTTCTTGAGTTATCTTATACCAAATGAACCATAATCAAGCCCAAAACAACTCTACTAACCTTAATCAAGCAAGAGGAACAAGTTTTGGAAGTTACCTCTTGATTTCTTGGACTTTCTCTCTCCTGGACGTTTTCTCTCTCTCTCTACCACCACGTTTAATTCAACTGAATATCATGAAAATAAGTGGTAGGAAGATGAGGAGAAGAGATCATAGAGGAATTAGGAACCTTTAATCACAAGGTTCAAGCACCTTACCTTGATTCTTGATGAAACCTAGCTCCTCCTCCGTTCTTCCGACAAGTTCTCATTCTCAAGCTCTCTCTCACTATTTTAGATCAGTTTTGATCGGGAATGAGAGCTGGAGGTGGAGATTAATAATATAAGGCAATGGTTTAAGTTAATTTGACAAGTGGCACCTTATAATTGGACCATAATGCCATTATTCATAATTAATTCCATTTCCTTCTCCATGCTTCACATCTGCCGAAAATACCATGGGAAATGAAAGGAAGTCTGATTCTCCAATTATCCCATTATGCCAACATGTAGCTTGTTGACCAAGTCATTGACTTTTTGACTATTTGACTATTTTTTACCATAATTTACCAAAATTAGTTTATTAATGATCAAGTAGTCAATTTACTCTTTTTAATTCCCATTTATCTCAAATCATTGGGAATTTGAGGAAAAATAATTATTTCCCACTTTTCGGCAAAATTACCGTTTTGCCCCTGCATTTTATGATTTACTGAAATAAATCATTTTCCGCTCATTTCTTCAGCTAAATCCCATTTTGACACTAAATGAGGCCATTAACCATATCATTAAATTTTATAAATTTTGGTTACCATATTGGGTCTTTTCTGGTCTCTTATACCCTTATTCGACCAATTTATGTGTAACCGATATTTGAAATATTTTCCATAAATTCACATAAATTCATCCACATCATTTTTCACCATTTTATTCCATTAAATATACATAAAATACACACATAAGTGTATTGGTGAAAAATGGGGTATTACAAGTATCATCCAGGCAAGGCCAATATGGTAGCAGACGCATTTAACCGCAAAGCAATGCAGGTGGCAACCCTTATGATTCATGACCAGAAGCTAATTGAGAACTTTAGAGATCTCAAATTATCAAATCAAATCATGATCAAAGCTAGTAATATCAATCAGGAAGAGAATGATCTAAGAGCCGAAATAGAAGAAGCTCAGAAACAAGATAGACGTGCCCAGTTTATCAGAACCATGATTGTAAAGGGAGAGACTTAAGAGCATGACTTGTCACCAAGTAGGCTAGTCAGATACCATAAGCGGATCTATGTTCCACCATAGGCAGAGCTAAAATGACAAATCCTGGAAGAGGCACATAAGAGTCACTATACTCTACATCCAAGAGCAACTAAAATGTACCATAATCTGAAGTCCACATATTAGTAGCTGGGCTTGAAGAGGGATGTGACAAGGTTTATTGTTCATTGCCTTACATACCATAAAGTCAAAGCTGAGCATCAACGACCTTCAGGGCTACTAAAAAACCCTACAATTCCTAAGTGGAAATGGGAGAGCATCACTATGGATTTTGTGACAGGACTACTAAAGGTCTGAAATCATGATGCCATATAGGTGATAGTAGACCGATTCATGAAGACAACTCATTTTCTCCCAATCAGTATACACTACTCTCCCAATAAACTTGTAGACATCTATATCAAAGAGATAGTACAGCTTCACAGTACTCTAAAGAACATCATATCTGACAGAGATCTTCGATTCACTTTCAAATTCTGGAAGGTGATATATGAGGCTTTGGGTACCAAGCTCTGATTTAGTACATCTTATCATCCTTAAACAGACGGAAAAACTGAGAGAACAATCCAGACACTAGAAGATATACTCAGGGCATGGTAATTGAATTCAAAGGCAGTTAGGACCAATTCCTTCCTTTGGCAGAATTTGCATACAACAATAGTTATCATTCGAGGATCCAAATGGCTCCCTGCGAAGTATTGTATGGAAGGAAGTGCCAATCGCCCTTATGTTGGATAGAGCTATCTGAGAAGTAGATGTATGGGCCATATATTGTTGATCAAACAATGGACCAAATAAAGTTGATTAAGCAAAGGCTATTAGCTACACAAAGCAGACAAAAGAGCTATGCTGACAAAAGGTGGAAACCTCTCGAGTTTGAAGTGGGGGACCACGTGTTCATGAAGGTTTCTCCTATTACTAGCATTGGAAGGGATTTGAAGGTAAAGAAGCTAAGCCCTATATATATTAGTCCTTTCAAGATATTGTCAAAGATTAGGTCAGTAATATACCAAATAGCTTTACCCCCAAGCTTGAGCAGGTTACATGATGTCTTCCATATGTCATAATTGAAGAAATATCAACCTGATCCTGAACATATGATCGAATACGAAGAAGTACACTTGCGGGACGATCTGACATATGAGGTCACACCTGACCTAATTATTGATCGGTAGGAGAAACAACTGAGGCACATGAGTAACCCTTTTCCTTAAAGTGGTATAGAAGGGATTATCACCTAGGGAAGCTACTTAGGAAGCTGAAGAAGACATACAGAAGCATTTCCTGGAATTTATGAGTCACTACTTATAACAAATTTCGGGAATGAAATTTATTTAAGGGGGAGAGATGCAACACCCCATTTCTAGTCACCAATATTCCTTCTATATAATTAATACATTTAATGAAATAAAATGGTGAATTGTGGTGTGCATAAATTTAGAGAAAAATTCCAATTTCTGGTTACACACAATTCGGTCAAGTAAGGACACAAAGAGCCAATTAATGTCTACATAAAGGCCTACTATTGTAACCAAAAATGAAATATAAAATGACACGATCAATAGCCTAATATACATGTCAAAAATTGGTCAAAACAAGGGAAAAAGAGTATGACATGAATTTTCATAAAACGTAAAGGCCAGTAATTTTGCCACAAAACAAGAAACAATTATTTTTCCCTTAATATTCCCAATAATTTTGGCCAAATGGAAATTAAAAAGAGAAAAATGGTCACTTGGTAATTAATAAGCCTATTTTGAAATATTACTACCAAGAGAAAAATCAAAGTGTAAGAGAAAGTCAACAATTTCAACTAAATCAACTATTTATAGATACAATTGTAAGAAGTGCAAAAAGCATCAATAATTCCCTTTTCCCATTATAGTTTCGGTCAACAAGGAGGAAATAAGGGAAATATGTATGTTTAATTGGTCACTTGGTTATACTAAAGCAAGGAAAAGTCAAAAGGTCAAAAAAGCATATGAACTTGATTAATGAATTCAAGAGGCAATTAATACTCCATTTTTCCTCTATTCTTTTGGTCAATAAAGGAAGGAGGAAGAGAAATGTGTTGTGTGGTCCTAATTAACTCACGAATAAGGGAAAAAAGGGGCCAATTGAATATATGCATTAAAATTTTCATTGGATAATATTAAAACATAAGTGAATAGATATTACAAGAGCTTTAAACTCTCCTTCTTCCATTCATTTTTGGCCAAAATCTGCAACCAAGAGAGAAAGAGAGCTTCAAATACACCAAGAGCAAAAAGAGAAAGAACCTAAGGTTCCAAATCACAAACCAAGGTAAGCACTTGCAAAACTTAGTGGTTTTTGTCTCTTAATCACTCTACAACTTCTCCTAAGCTCTTCTTTTCCATTAAATCCTTATTTTTCAAGACAAATCAAGGGTGTAGAGAGAGGAGGAGTGTTCGTCTAGGAGGGAGAAAGAGTGGTAATCAAGAGGTAAACTTCAAAACTTGCTTCGCTTAGCTTGGTTGAGGTTGTTGTTGATGTTGTTAGTGAATATTGTTTTGTTTTCTCTTGTTTTTGAAAAATGGGCTAAAGCTAAACCTAGGGTAAATTCTAACCAAATTTCCTCTAAACATGTCCATTTAGTGTTTAATTAGTTAATCATGTGATTAGAAGTAGAAAGGAAGTGATTAAGCAAGAGAAAACAAGGAAACAACATAATCTTCCTAAGAACCCTACTTTTTGTCCTATGCATGAGGTGATGAAGGAGTGAGAATTTTTCAATTTTGATGATTCCATTGGGTTTAGAAGGAAAAATTGTGTAGGTATGCAAGTGTTCATGATTTTTGGATGTTTGTATGCTAATTTGGATATTGATAAAGTGTGTATGTATATGTAGGTTGATCTGCCCCTGTGTGGCAGTGTTAATGTGCATGGTGTTTCATGGGTTAAACTTTATTCAAAAGTTATGAACTTTCTATAATTTAAGTAGAGACATAGATATTTAATTTGATAGGTAATTTGTAATTTTTTGATAAGTACATTGGGAGATATGGATTTTTGAAATTATGCCCTATTTTCTGGGAAGCAATATGGAACATTGACACAAATTATTGGGAATGATATTACTACAATGAGCAAATCTAACTATTTTTTCTCAAATGTACATAGAAAGAGTTTCATTTTACTTTAGAATCAGTCAAATTAGATTTTTGTAGAATTAATTATGAATTTTCAAAGTTGAGTAAAAATTCTGTCAGTTTCTGGAAAACAGTGAAACTGCACTGTACAGAATTGTATTGTGCAGAAACTGTTATAACTGCATTAAATAACTAGCAGCATTCAATTTAAAAGCAGTAATAACTAGTTAATTATAAATTTAATTTTGATAGGAATTGGAAATACCGAACCGAAACAAGTTTAGGACAAACCTCAGAACTGAAAATGAAGTCAGGTAGTAGCACTTTCCTTCATATACAATGTAATTATTTATATGTTTGTGTATGTCATCTTTTGTAACATGACATTAGCCTAGTTGTGATTAGTGGTCCAGCAAACGTATACACAAACAAACCGAGGATTCAAACATGCCGTTTAACCTTATACCTAAGTTAAGCTAGGGTGCAAGTTTGACCTTGGACAGTATGCATACAACACGAGTTAGCATTTTATATGACATGACACATTGCATATTTATTATTTCATTTTATATGTTTGAAATATCTGCTACTACTAAAATTCTCTCAAATCTCACACATTTTCCCAAAATACAAAACCTTTCAGTTGAATCGAGTAGTTCGTAAGGCAAGATAGTAGCTTCCGATGATTAAGGTCCCAGAGCTCTCTAGTACTGCTATAGTTATTTTTGCTACTTTTGAATGCTCTATACATTTGTACATATTTATCAAATCCTGTGGGAATTCTCCTGTAATGCAAACTTGTGCTTAATATCAGTATGTTTTTGTTATTTCTATATGCCTTACGAAACTTTATACTTATCACTCTGCAAATATCGAAATGTTAAAGAGTTTCACGTGTAAAAATTTATAAGTTAAATATATTTTTTTACAAGTCAAAAGATTATGCCTTGAGATTTTAATTGATCCTCTTTGGTATTCCTTCTTTCTTTAATATAAGACATATATAGGGAATTTACCTTAGTTCTAAATAGAATATGTAGTTTTCATATTTGTCAATATTTTCATAATTTATCTCTATTAACACTCCTTCAATAATAATTAATGAGAAGGAAGGATGAGGGAATTAAAAAATATGACTAGAGTGTTTTAGAAAATACATGTGAAAACCAATGTAGTATTTTGAAAATGGAGAAAAGGGGGAAGGAAAATGTTAGTAAATACAATTAAAAAAATGTTAAGTAGTAGAAATAAAATTTTTTAATTAATTTTTTCATTTTTTAATCGTACATATTCTGTCTATTAAAATTTTATAATCTTACTTCTTTATTTTTAAAAAAATAAATGAGAATTAAAAAGGGAAAAATGACCACTTGGTAATTAATAAGCCTATTTTGGAATATTATTACTAAGGAAAATAAAAGTAGGAAAAAGTCAATAAATGCAACTAAAGTAACATGTCTAAGAAGCAATTTTTGGGAGATGTAAGAAGCAATTAAATTCTTCATTCCTCTTCAAATTTTGGTCAACTAAGGAGGAAAGGAAGCAACACACACACACACATATATTCATTTGGTTATATTAAAGTAGAAAGAATAAAGTCAAAGGAAAAAGTAAAAATATAAGACTTTAACTAAGGATTTATAAGAAGCAATTGTTGGATAATTCAAGAAGAAAATTTTTGGATATTTCAAGATGATAATATCCATTCCTTCCTCTCTTTAATTTCGGTGGAAAATAGGGAAAGGGAATTTATTTTGTGATATTTTTAAATATGCAAATGATGTCCAAAAATTATGAAACTTTCCAGAATGAAAGTAGATATATAGAACTTTAATTTGATAGGTAATTTGTAATTTTTAGTAAATTACATTGGGAGACATGAATTTTTGAAATTATGCCCTATTTTTTGGAAAGAAATTTGGAACAGTGATATTTAATGAATTATTGGGAATGATCTATTAATAGTGAGCAAACCTAACGATTTTTTCTTAAATGTAAATTGAAATAGCTTCAATTGGTCTTTAGAATCAGTCAAATTGGATTCTTGTAGAATTAATTATGAATTTTCAAAATTGACTAAAAAATCTGCCAGTTTCTGGAAAACAGTGAAACTGCACTGTACAGAATTGTATTGTGCAGAAATTGTTGTAATTGCATTAAATAATTAGAAACACACAATTTAAAAGCAGTAATGCTACAAGTAATAACCAGTTACTTGTAACTTTAATTTTTTTATAGGAATTGGACCTAGCCCGAGCCAAAATCCAAGTGTAGGACACACGCAGAATTTTGAAAAAGATTCAGGTAGTAACTTCTTCTAACATATATTATGTGATGCCTATTATGTTTATATATGTCATTCATTATAACATGAGCTAGTATCTTGGACACACCAATTGGCTATATTTTGGTTAGGGACCTAACAAGGGCGTCAGTAGACCAAGGAGCAAACATGTAGTTTGACCTTGAGCAAATGTACACACATATAGTTTTGATTATCTTACATGACATGACATTGCATATTTACTTTCACATTCTATATGTTCATAAGCATGTTGCTTCTGAGATTCCCTCAAATCTCATTCTTTTTCAAAACAAAACATTACATCTGAAGTGGGCAGCTCAAACGGCAAGTCAGTGGCTACCGGTGATTAGGATCCCAGAGATTTTTATTGCTGCTATAGTTATTTTTAGCATGTACTTTAGATACTTTTGAATGTTCTATACATTTGTATATATTTATCAAATACTGTAGGGAATTCTCCTGTAATGTAAACTTGTACTTAATATCAGTATGTTTCCGCTATTTTTGTATGCCATATGAAACTTTATGCTTATCACTTTGTAAATATCAAAATATTAAGGGGTTTGACAGAAAGGACCAGAAGAAAGAGGGAAAACTAAACTTGAATGGTACTCCTCATATCTTAAATGCAAGACATAATGAGGTGGATTTTGATTTTAAGTGTAAGATCATTATCTTATGTTTATCATTTTTTAAAATTAATTTATCTAAATTATAAATATGTAATCTAATATTAAATAAAATTATTTTAGGGATATCATATAACATTTGTTATAATTAAATAGTTTATAGCTTACTTTGTCTCTCAAATTAGATAATTAGTCTTATATTAAGGATTAGAGAAGTATGGGCTATGGTATAAAAATATTCATTAACTTTTATACCAATGTGTAAAAATACTTAAAAAAATTTCTCGGTGTAAAAATATCTATGAACTTTAAAAATCAAAGCAAAAATGACAAAGCAGTTAAAATTATCTAATATATGTTACTTTTTCCAAAAGACGATAGTATGCCCCACCATTAGTCTTTAATGGTTGTGTTATTTTTTTTTACCCTTTGGTTGTTAAAATTTATGAGTATTTTTGTATCCGAGAAATTTTTTGAATATTTTTACATTTTGGTTATAAGTTGATGAGAATTAAAATTACAGATTGTCTGTCCATTTGATAAATCCTTATTTTATCATATATTTTTCTTTATTTAGGGATTTAATCATGTTATTTGGGAAAAAATACATTTATTATGATTAATTGGATTAATAATGATTGTTTGAAAATAGAGATTAAAAGGGTAAAAATGTCATACTTTTTGCGATTTCTCTTAATTAATTAATTTTTGGAATGAAAGGTATTTCATTGTTGTTGATTTTCTTTGTAGATCATTTTAGCAAAGTTGGATTAAACAGCTAAAAATAAAAGAATTAGCTCAGAAATAATGTTGTTAAAAGACTAGAGAAAATTATAGAAAATGACCCAAAACTTCTAAAAAATGCAAAAAAAATCTCAAGATCAGAGATTTAGCGTTTTTGTTCTTAATCATTGATTTTTGAGAAGATTTGATGTTGGTTTAATTATTTTAAATTATAGGTGCTTGAAGAAATTTGATTAAATTTGGAAACGGTAGTTTGGAATTTGAATTAGAAAAATGATAGTTTAGTCTCACGAATTTCACAAATACCAGTTCAATATAATGCCAAAACTGCAACGTTTTGAGTGACAGTGGAACTTAGGGCTGAATTAGATAGTTTCAGAGCTTCATTGCAGAAACAAAGGAGCAACCATGAACCATCTTCTATTACCTTCGTTCTCAATCCCATTCACCATCTCACTGCACATTCACCATCAAATCCACCTCACTGTTCGCTTTCACTATCACGTTTTTCAGCTTGAGGATTTTCATCTATGGCAGCATCCTTTAAAACTTAATCTTGGAAGCTCTAGATTTGACAGCTTCAGTCCTTCACAATCATCATCACATTCTCTTCACTCTATTCATATTTTACCTTCATCAGACGCCATTATCCCCTCTATTCTTCTTCAACTGTCAGCTACCTTCACACTCTCATCTCCATCAATGAGTTTTTCTAGTTTTTATCCAGCTATGGCTTTCCTTTGGCCTAACTCCATTATTATCTACCACTCTTCCATCTTTATCATTAATCTAATTTCTCAAGTGGTTATTTCCATGACTAGGTCTTTGAATCAAAAGGTGGCTTTGCATTTTGAAGTTATTTTCATGAGTATGGCTTATTTCCTTAGTATATTGGAAATGATTTGGAAATGGCTTGAGGTCAGAAGTTCTCTAAATGAGAGTTTATGTTATTTATAGTTCTTTATATTTATAATTTCTTAGGTTTAAGAATTCATTTATATAATGAGACTATGATTTTAGTTATGATTTATTCTATGATTTAAGATTTGTAATGGAGATTTGTACTAATTAATATATAAAGTTTACTACAAAAAAAAAAGAAGACATTTCGTATCGGTGCATTTGTAGTGGTTATATTTAACTACTACCAATATCATGATTTGTAGCAGTTTTGAGAGAAACTGCTAGAAATTTGTAACAGCAAGACTCTCGTCAAGTAGTACGCTAGTTAGCCAACATTATTTATAGCAATTTACGCAACTAAACCGCTATAAATTTGGCGCCAACAAGAAGTAGACATGACAATTGTGATAGTTATTTTGTAGTAGTTATATTGACATAAACTGCTACTAAATGCAAATGGCAGCCTCTTTTGTAGCGGTTCTGAATAACCGCTATAAAGCTTAATGATGTTTGTAGTGGTTTTTGCATGTAACCGCTACAAATATCAAGAGTCCGTATATTTGCAGTTGTTATGAGTAATCGCTACAAAGTGTTTCGTTACCCAAAGTAGGTTTTTGACTTTATAGCGGTTGGGGTAGCGTTTTTTTCAGAAACCGCCTCAAAATGCAATGCTATAAAAGCTCCAAGACCCCTCATTTGTCTTGTTTTGCCATTTTTGTCTTTTGATGTCTTTCTAAGAGTTTTCCTTGAGATATGAGTTTCTGATGCAGCATTTACACAATTTTAACGCTTGAGATAGGAAAGTTACATATTTTATCTTTCATTTATTATTATTATTATATATTTTATATAAATGTGACTAATTTTTTTTATTTTGCAGTTAATATGGATTCATGGAAAGACAAGGAGAAGAGGAAGGAGGCTGAGCTTCCCTCCATACCGCTTCTGCGGGGTAACAGCAGCAGAGGAGGTGGCAGCACAGTGGGAGGGTGATTATGCCACAGCAGATAGCCCCACAACAGCCACAACAGTTGGCCCCACCGCAGTTATAGTAGATAGCCCTACATAAGGTGACCACACTACAGGTGCCTCCTACTATTTAGGAAGACGGGGCTAATTTGAGTCGAATGACTACGACAAGATTTCGCTTAGTGACATGGAGTAGTTCCTGGATGAGGAGGAGGCCAAGGGCCAAAACAACCCACAATAGTAGTCTTCCTGGTCAACTAAGTTTGGATGTAGATCCAAGGAAAATGTAATTTTTGATTTAATAAATTTAATATTTAAAATCGACCTGTTAAATATGAATTTAAATTTAAATAACATATGTGATAAATTGTGCATATGAGCAAGGGAACGTTTTCACGAGGAGGCTGGATGTAGTCGATCTGAATAGCCTGGATCAAACACTGTGATTGGTAGTTCTGTGGAATGAGGCCACAGACTAGCCCATTGAGAATAGGGGCCATCTGTTCAACCGCTACCTAAATGAGATGGGCTCGAATTAGATGCAGTTCCTCATTCACTTCAAGACGTGGAATAATGTTCCGAATGGGCCGAAGGATCTGGCATAGGAAGAGGTGGTGAATGTAATTAATTTTATTTAATTACATTAAATGATTTTTAATTAATTGTATTTAATTATGATTTATTAATTTTTTCATTTCTAAATAATCTTATTTAATTATTTTATATTCAATTGTATTATAGGATATATTTGTTGTCTGGGACAACATGAAGAGGTACACGCTGATGAAGATAGCCGACGATTGGAAGAATAGGAGGAATTGCCTCTTCCATATCAAAAATAAGGATGGGATAATTCCTTTGCAACAGCTAATCGAGAATGTCCTAGATGACGGCCCACCTAATGACTAGTTGAGTTTTGTCCCTGGCTGAGCTGCGAGAGACCCAAACCTAGGAGTCACAGGGTTTCGTAGATCCTATTGCACTGTTAAAAGCTGGTCTGAGACTAGTTGAGCACCATGGATGCATCAGGGGTATAGGGTTAAGCGCTAAACCTAGCATGGTCTATGGCAGGAGCGGCGCCTCTGAGGCTAGCACCTCTACAGCACGGACCTTGGGCTTTAGAAGACCAAGGGAGGAGACTGTTTATGACATACATGAGGAGGTTGCTAGGCAGATTTAGGTGCAAGTCAACTACTTCTACTCATAGCAGACCCAGTGGCGAGACATCACGAATGACATGTTATCCAAGTCGTGGAGTCGGTTGTTTCTCAACGAGGAGCATCTACAAGCCCCTATCCCTAGGTTCATTGTCAAGCCACATTCTCCTCCTTCCACTGATAATAATGGTGCTATTGACTCTAGTCAGCCTCTTGCCCCTGAGAGAGGACTTGATGATCAGGCTCTTGACAATTAGTTTAGTTAGTTGTATTTTTTGCATTGTACAAAAATTTAGACTTTTGTATTTGAGTGATATTTTGATTATTTTGGTATAAAGTTACGTTTGCATCATGTTTCATATTTGAAATCATTAATTTTTAAATCATGAAAATTTAAAAGAATTAACATGAAAACCACCCTAAATGTTTAAGATTAATCCCCTAGGTACATAACAATTTACAAATAAAGCATAAAGAGATGAAATCCTCTTATTAGACATGGTTAAACAAAGTTAGAAACAACTTGGAAAAAAAATAAATAACTGCACTTTGTAGCGATTATCACAAATAAACTGCTACAAGTTTATTTGTAGTGGTTAATTCAAAATAATTGCTATAAAATGTCACTAATTCAAATGGCACCACCTTTGTAGTTGTTACTTAAATTTCCATGAAATTGGTAGCGGTTAATTCAAACTAATCGCTACAAAGCGCACAAACTTTGTAGCAGTTTTATTAATCTAACCGCTACTATTTGTTATGAAAATTGGTAGCAATTTATGCTTGTTAATAGCTATAAAATGTAAACATTTTGAAATTTGAATTGCAAATGCCATTAACGGTCATGCAACTTTGTAGCGGTTTGTGTCAGTAAAACCGCTATAAAGGTGTATAACTATTGGCGGCATTTGGAATTCAAATTTCAAAATGTTCACACTTTGTAGCAGTTTAAGTAGTAGTAACCACTACAAAGCCACACTTAGTAGCGGTTATGGTAGTGGTTTTTAAATGCTACAAATGTTTGAAAGTTGGAGAATTTGAATTTAAGCTTCTAGGCACACGTCATTCTTCCTTCACTTATCTTCTGTGTCAAATTTTTTTACTAGCTATGGATAAGTCATGGATCAAGTTGTCATATAATTCTCCAACTTATTTATATGGATCAAACAACTTCTTGGATTTCGTATACTCTCATGCCAGCTCTAATGATAAGATCGTATGTCCTTGTAGGAAATGCAAGTTCAAGAAGTAGCATATATGACAAGTTGTTAAGGAACATTTGCTTGTGAAGCCTTTCTTGGAAGACTATATGTTATAGGGAGTTCATGGTGAGAAGGCTGGTATGAGATATGATGATCCTCTTCCTTGAAGTTTACAAGTAGGAGTTCAAGTAGATGAAGATGATACTGTTAATAATACTGTGCGTGATACATTTGGTTTTTAAGACGACAACTTCAATAAAGAATTGTAGGGTTCAAACCTTATGATCTCGAGGAATGAAGCAGCTTGGGATTTTTTCATCCTAATGGATAAAGCAGATTGACCTTTATAAATGCATCTATCAAATTTATTAAATACTTGTACGGTTTACATACTATTTCAATTGGACCATATAATTCCTTTTGATATATTTCCATAAATGCAGAAATCTATTATTAATCATGATTAATGATATTCTCATAATCAAATTTATTTGAGAACAAGTATCACATATAACAATTATTGAATTATATAATATGTTAGTTATTCATGAAGAATCTTCTGGTTCTTAATGTATGTCAATACATAATCTTTTATAATTTATTGCATTATATATATAACTCGAATGATCAAACAAGTCATGCCAACAGTAAATTTATTTGGATCAGTAAATTTCTGATTTAGTATATAACATGTTTTTCAACCAACAATAAAATTTTCAATTTTCATACTATATTGATTTCAAATTTTAATCTTGTTAAATATGATTAGTTTTGATTATGTCAAATATATATGCCAAATATTATGAGCAAAAAGTTTACATAATATATTTATCCCCTACAATGACTAACTGCTATATTTAATGTAGATTATAAGAAATCAAGTTGAATTATGGAGAATGATCAAGAAGAAAATTAAGAAAGAAGTTATTGAGTTGGATTGATCAAGAGGAAAAAGAAGAAATAAATTGAAGACATTAGTCAAGAAAACAAGAAGTTATCAAAAGATTTTAGAGACCAACCAAGAAAAGATTGAAGGCAAAAAAAAATTGAAAAATATAATGAGAATATCAATATTCATGTTCTTAGATTTGATATTGGAAGTTTCTATGATCAAATGGAAGTTGGAATGGCTAAATTCGGAGTTAAAATAAGCTATTTCAAGTTTCACGATGAATAATGATTTTTGAGCTACAATACGCTATAGTAAAATCACTCTTGAGCTACAGGAACATCACTTGAGTGAGCTTTGTGAGTGATAACACTGTTAACTTGAGTGGAACATGAGTAACTCGAGTGAATTCACTATTTCAGCTACTTTGTTCGGCTCTATTCTACGTTTAGCATGAGTGAGGTTCGGTAATTCAGTCATATCTCCCAAACCACAACTATGATTGAATTAAAAATAGTTTCATATGAACTTAGACTCTCAATGTGTCAAATAGACACCATGATTAAGCTAAAAGGAGCTTAGATGAAATAGATATGAATTTTGGAAGATAACACTCATTATTAATGCTACATTTTAGAACAGGTTCTGTATTTTAGACATATCTCCCAAACTACACATCTAAATGAGTTAAAACTGATGACATATAAAACTAGACTTATATTTATATAGATAAGTAATATGTCAAATTTCAAATTATATTCAAAATGGTATGCCTTCTGGAAGTTGATGCTCGAAAATACATACACTGTTTATACTCTTTGGATTATAACTTGCATAATATAATAAGTTTGGAGCTGATTCTTTTTGCATAGGAAAGTAGACGACAAGAGATTTTTTATTATTTAAAGTCAAAATATATATCACTTGAATTTACCACTCGAGTGATGATCCTAACTTCAAATGATTTTGCAAGCCACTCACTGAAATCTGAGAGATGTTCCAAAAACACTCGAGTGGCTAAGTCAGCATTCGAGTGATCATTCCTCACTTGTAGGAATTTAGCAAGTCACTCGCAATATTTATGAAAGTTGTAACTCTCCACTTGAGTTTATTATTTGCTACTCGAGTTATGAACATTGCAAGAAGTAACTTCAAACTGATGCACTTGAGTTCTAATATGAAGTAAACTCAAGTCCTAGAAGTTTCTCCCTAAGAGTTTCTACTTGAAGAGTTTTTGTGTTATGTAGACGTTCTCAATAAGCACTTGAGTTTAGGATATTAGCTCGTGGTGTTTTTGCAAGTGACTCGTGATAGCTTTGCAAGTTATTAACAAAGTTTACTCGAGTGATGATAAGCAACTCACGAGGATTCAACAAGTGACTCTTTGATAGACCAAGAGTGACACTCTACCAAAACTTAAGGCACTCGAGTTGGACTGTATAACAGTCGAGTGATGAGTATTCACTCGAGTGATTCTGAATCACACTCGAGTGCAGGCTATTGTCTTTTGAAAATCACCATCTTGGATTTCTCTATAATCTTACAAACTCATTTAAACCTTGATTATATTGCTTCCAAGCATTCCTAATCATCACTAATCAATTTTACATGAAGATTATAGGTAATTGAACATGGATTAGAGCTCAATGGCTAAAAGGCAATTTGTGTCAAAATCTCCAACGGCCATATTTCTATAAAGCAACAAAATCACAATGGGAAGACTAATGTGCATAACAGATATTTCAACATCTCCAACTGTCATTTGAGTTACATCAACTATAAATTGAAAAGTATTTAAAGTCAAAGATACGAACTTACACCTACACTGTCAAAATGCCAATACTCTGACATTAAGCTCATTTGCTTTTTGTTTTCTCAGTGATCATATAATTTACCATAGAGAGTGAGACTATTTGTAATGTACTTCAGTATTTATCTTATTCACTTCTGAGAGAGAAGATTGATTTTAATCCTTCCTTATAAAAGTTGTATCCTTATGGTGAATAAGGGGGAGTATCTTGGTGAGAGATTTGTAAATGACTTTACAAGTGCCCGGCTAAACTTGTGAGATTGTAAAGGCTTTTCTTGTGCTCGGTTAAATAAGAAGATAGTGGATTGAAAATCTCAGAGGAGCCTAGGGACTGAACGTAGGTCATCGTGGATTGGACTAAATTAGGATAAATTACTATTTGCATCTTCGCTTCCCTAAGCTCTTATATTTTCTAGCATACATTATTTAAATGACTGGATGTTGATTTATGCCTGATTACTTTTATATTTATTGTTTTCACTAAGATGCAAAAATATTTTTAAATTTCTTAAGTTTTTATATTACACCAAATTCACTCCCTATTGGGTGTCAGCTGGATCTAACAAATCTAACATTCATTTTTTAATGATCAATTAGGATTTGTGAGGAAGTATATGAATAGAGAGCTCTTCAATAACAACTCATACTTGCTTTCTAATAATTTATTTTCAACAGTAACTCACATTTGTATTATATCAATCTCCTTCTTAAGTGTGAGTCATATGGATATACTTCCCTTATCACTGTATTTCAAAAACGATGACCTATATATAATAGATTAATAACTTGCACTTGGAAATACAAATGCTTCATAGTTCACATACAATCATGGATTTTTAATCCCATTGGGGTATCACTTTTATAGCCTTTAACAAATCAAAGGTCTTATGTAAATTTAAGGGTAATAAATTTTCATTATCAATTCTTCTTCCGCACTAAGGAAAAAAAACTATATGATTTCTTCAAGAACTTTATCAATTTTGTTATATATAAGTTCTAAGGAAGATCTTATCACCTCATAATCACTTGTAAGTGACTTGCAAGTGATGGTCATCACTTGAGTGATCCTTCTATCACTCGAGTGATTTTGACTTAGAAGCATAGGAAGATGTGTGTATCACTCGAGTGCACAACTTGTCACTCAAGTAATATGTTCTCATTAGATCATAAACTTTTCACTTATAAGTAAATGCTCATTACTCGAGTACTTACCATATCACTCAAATGATTTTATCTTTAAACCCATTATTTGATTTGATCACTATTAAGTAACTTGTTGGAATTTTGTAAGTGAAGTTTCATCACTCGAGTGATTTCTCCAAGAAAGAGAAGATCATCACATAATTCTTCTTTTCTGTTTTCAAATCATTTGAAGTGGTAAAAATCACTCCAGTTATTTGTTGATTCAGGGTTTTCATTAAACACTCACATCACTCAAGTGCATGAAATCTTAACTTGAGTAACTTGAATCAACAAGTCAACTTTATGTCATCCTTCTTTCTTGTCAAACTATACTTAGATATCTAGGTTTTTTTTCATCAAAATATTATGAGAGACAATACTATATAGGGCTGGTAGGTATATATCTATCCTACAAGCATATTAAATCTAAAGACTTAATCTTACACTATTCAATTAAAAAGGTCTAATCTAAATTTCCTATGTCTAGGCTCCTTTTGAACACCAAAATAGTCCCAATCAAATTTCTCTTATTTCAAGATAATCGAGCACATAATTAAATCAACAAATATAATATTAAAACAATGAAAAGAAAAAAAGCATAATCCAATAATCCATAATCAAACTAAATAAACCAAAATGAATGGTTTAGCTACATAAAATAAATATTGTCATGACTAAAATAATATCTAACCAAAGACAAAACAAATGACAAAAGAAAGAAGAGAAAGGAAAGGAGAAACAAAAACTCAATACCGAATTTTTATTCTTGTTGTAAATCTTTTACATCTCTAAACTTTAATCTCCCTCCATCTAATATCTAAACTCTTGCAATTATAGCTGGTAATTTAGGCCGGGCTAGCAGGTTGAGCCCGTTAGCCCATTAGAATAAATGGGTTCGGGCTGAGAAATCTCAACCCGTTTAATTTTCGGGTTAAATGGGCTAGCCCGTTTAACCCGCGGGCTAAATGAGCTAGCTCGTTTAGGTAATTAAAAAAAATCTTCAGCTTCTCATATAGTCAGATCTCAGTGTCTCAATTCTCACTCTTACTCATGCAGCTTAGTGACTATATATTATTGGATTTTGGACGCATATGGTCACATATAGTATTTTTTCCAAAAAAAAATGTAAGCGTGCCAGCCCGATTAGTTAGGCTCAGGTTGCGCAAATGGCACCCCGCTAGAGGTCGGGCTGAATCAGCTCAACCCGATTAGCCTGTCAACCCGATCGAGCTAGCCTGTCAAGCTTGGGCTAGCTCGAATTCCTTATACTGCTTGCGATGTTGTCACCAACCGAGGAAAATAGAACACATTGTCCTCTTGCTATGCCTAACATAAATATATGTATACATTGCCTCCCTACGTGCTTCTTTATCACAATATTTTTGTTTATGTGCCTGTTTGGATTAGCGGTGGAAAAATGACTTTTTTTTCTAATGTGTCTTTTGCAGAAGTCAGATTGAAAAAAATTCATATTGTAAATGTGATTTGTGTTAGGATTGGTAGTAGGAGAAGTGATTTTTTTTAAACCCAGTGAAATAAAGCCAAAAGCTACTTCAATAAGCTTATAGAAAAAGCAGTTTTTTTTAACCCAGTGAATATTACAGTGTTCCCAAACGGGTCTGCAGATGCTAAATGGACTTTTACCCTTTAAATGAGATTTTCCCCTTCCTAATGGGTTCTCAAGCAAGCCCTATATCTTTTTTTTATCAATTATCATATAATAGAGATTTATTATATTTATATTTTCTCGCTTGAATCTTATAATATCTCTTATAAAATAAATTAGGACATGAGTAGATTTTATATCGAAATATTCTTTTATCATATAATTAATTAAATAATAGAAAAATTGGCAAAAAAAATAATTAAATGATAGAACAATATATAAAAGATAATTAATAAATATAAAATATTAAAAAATTTAATTAATATATATCAAAATCTATATTTATTTAATTATAAAATATATAATCATCATATGTATATATATATATATATTGTCATACACACACATGAATAGGTTAGGATGAGATTTGGGAAAGCTCCAACATAGAATGGAATCCGTGGATAACTGGCTGCCTCTCAATAGTTGGCAGTGGAAAAATCTATTTACGTAAGTTAAGATAAAATTTTTCTTATAAACTTATTTTATATAAATGTGATTTATATAAGTCGTGATAAAACTTTTCTCACATATTTACTTCATATATAGTAAATCATAATTAAAAAATATTTTTAAAGATTCCAATAATTATTACAAACACCTTGATACTATAAATCACGTTAATCCAACCATTCCAATTGAATTACAGCTCACCCCTGTTCAGTTAACAATAAAGACGAAAACGAGACATTCTGACAAGATTCCTTGAGCCCCACCTGCAAGCCAGCAGCTTTTCCATGACGTTTGGTCCCATTATAATCACATTGAACCCGTGACTCCAGGAGTTTTGTCGTAGAAGAAAAATGGGTAAATAGGGACATGATATTTTTATAAAAGAGAATTTACACCATAAATAATTTTAAAGTTAAAAAATGCTCATATTTTTTTTTTAAAACGGAGAATAAAATACCATAGTCGTTAAATATCTCAGAAATCGTTTTTTTTTCTCCCACTTGCAAGGTTCAAGTGTCCATATGACAACTTACTTCACACCTCACCAATAAGAAAACTATATATACCTTTCTAAATTAAACAGGATCATGGAAAATCAACCAAAAATTATTTCTGATGTTCAATGCTCTTTTAAAAAGAGATCATAAATATTTTTATACATTCGTCCTATAATATATGGATATAATTTCCTTTTATTCAAAATAAAATAAGTAATTATATGAGGTGTCTCTTTTTTTTATATAAGCTGCATTTTAGATGTCTTATCATTGAATGCATTTTTTAAAATTTTATCTCTAATTAATTATATTTTTTTTTCCCTCACTCATTCTCTTTCATCTTTTTTATTTTCACTCATTCTCTCTTTCACTCCCCTTCTATTTAAATAAGAGTGTTTTAGGAATGTAAGTTATATTTTGTTATATACTTATTGTTTCTTATAAATTTTAATCAAATTTTTTGAATTGTATAATTTAGTTATTTGAATGTGATAAATTTATGGGAGAATTCCAAAAAAATACCATTTAAACTTCAAAATCCTAAATAGGTGATTTAACAATAAAATGATTTGTTAATTGCATTACCATTCTTGTTAATCCCATTAACGAATTTGTTAACGAGATTTTAAAGTTTAAATGATATTTTTTTAACATTCTCCCTAAATTTATACTAAAGATACTATGTATCCATTATATAATTTTTATTATGAAGAATGACCGGCACACACCCATCAATCATTATATTGATTTTCATCGTTATTCCATTAGCCAAACCAATCCCTCCTCGGTTTACTTTCCCGCTCCTAGCATGCTGATAGGTCCCATTTGTATTGATTTTCTTGGAAGGATTACTCTGAAATCTCATTAATAAATGATAACAAACATGGGCATAAGAAATGATAACCCTTATTTGTTTATGATTTTTTAATAATTAAGACTATTTTTAAAGAAAAAATTTTATAAAAAATAATAAAAAATTAAAAAAAGATAAATTGGTTCTATGAATTAATTAAGTCTATTGTGAACTAAAGAAAATTTGGTCATTTGTAAGAATTAGAAATCCTAGATTCCTATTTCAATTCTGACATGAGAGTTTATAAATTTGCAGCACTAATTTGTTTTTTCTTACTTTTAAGGACGTCATAATAATTCCCTCAATTTTTTAAATTAATTCAAAAAGATATTATTTAAAATATTTATTATAAACAATGAACCCAATAATTATTACTATCTCCGATATTAAATATAAGACGTAATTGATTTTTTTTTGAAAATGCTAAGGAAACTAAATAAGTTGGTTAATTATATTATATGTTGTATGTCATTAGATTATATATATCAGTTTATAAATAAAACAAATTATTTTAGAGAAAAAAATGAGTATAAAAACTTTATAAAGTAACTTAATTATTTTTTTAATCAATTATTTTATTTTAATCTCTCTAAAAAAATCAACCAAATCTTATAATTAAAACTGAATGTAGTATATATTTTAAAATCTTGCATGTTGCTGTATCAATGCCCAAAGGCCCAAAAAAATGGTACGGAATGAAGATATGCAAAAGATTAAAGGGATGGCAAGAAAATGCTTATTTGGTCTGTTTGGATTAACAATAATAGAAGTAATTTTTTTTTAATCTGATTTTTATAAATTTAAAATATGATAAAAGTTAGATTGTATATGTGATTTATATTTGGATTAATAGTAATAGAAGCACATTTGTACTGTGAAAAACATATCTTAGTGGCTTTTAAAAGTGGCTTTTGGCCTAAAAACCCATTTAAAAAAATAACAACCCAAACACCTCATTTACTCCTACAGTGCTTTTTTCTTTCCTACCGTACATTTTCAGCCCTCACGCCTTCCCAAATAGGCCTTTAATCGTGTGTGCGTAACACTTGGGGATAATTAAACACCCTTACCATACCCGTGGATGATATTCCCACCTATCTCTTTTGAAAATAAAATAATTACATAAATAAACAAATTTAGTTAAATTTTGTTAAAGGTATAATATAATAAATCTATAAAAATAAATTTATTTTCTAAAACTATTCTTATTCATGGAGAGAGGGGATGTGTAAGATAATTGATGCAGTGAGACTAACCAATAATTAATAAAAATAAAAATTAATACTAAAAATTTCAAACGTGCTATTAATCTCTCTCTCTCTCTCTCTAGCAACAAAATGAATAGTATTAAATTCAAATAAGTTACAATATTACGTAAGTTACAGTAGACAAACACACTAAATGAGAAAGTAAACAAGTAACAACAAACAAACACACCAACTGAGAAAGTGAACCCCAAAACCTAACTAACAAACCAGAGAAACAAATATATGAGAATTCTTCAATACATCCAGAATGCAATAATAAAGTTGAGACATCATCCACTCCATTTGTGATGTAGACCTGCAACTGGGAAGAAGGTCGATATGCCTGATTACAATGGAAAGACTCTTCCAATGACGCTTTGGTAATCCTCCTGACTACCAAATCTGTTTCTCTGGGAACGCACGTGTAAGAGAGGTTCCTAACCAAATTCTTTAACACAAAAGTGTACTCAAAGAGAACAACATTCAACCTATTATCAGAGAATGCACAATTGAATAGACAATAGAAAAAATAAACCCAACTTTAGCCTAAGGATGAGCAGTAATGCCATACACACTGAACAGACCCATGTCTAGTCCTATAATGAACAGTGTTGATCAATACACTGAACATGCATCTCTTGAGCCAATGATGAACAGCGTATACAATCATACTTGTATTGATCAAGCCCAAAAAAATGATATTCAATTGCCCATATATGGCACATTTCTTAGCGAGAATACCCACAAAAAACATTACCTCTCTACCACATATAGCTACCTTCGACCAAACATCACTAAATTTTGAATGTCATAAAAACTCTGTTTCTAGGGCTTAGGTTAGTCAATCCATCTCTTTCCCACCGATAAACCCTCTACATCTCTTCTAGTAGAATAAAGGCAATTTGGGTAAGGTATTTTGACTTATAATACACATAGACCAATAAAGAAATATTATAAACTATATAATCATATGAGACTAATCAAGCCACACTAGGTGTTAATTCTTCTAAATAATCATCAGAACTAAACAAAGAAAAACCAACACTTAAAGATGTTATCCTACTAATAGCAAATCTCAACCTCAATAAGACATCAGTGGGAAAGGATTGAATCTTTACCAAGCCACTCACCTTAGAAACCAAAGATCCCAAAAATGATACCTTTAACCGCATTTGTTTCGGTGCCTTTGATTTCCTCAGAGCAGCTGAAAAACCCCAACTCCAACTTATCCATTGATTCTTCATCACCTTACCTTTACTTGAGAGTCCACCATCAGAGAGTCCCTTCGACTCTATGGTGTGAACTTGTTTGACCTTTGAATTTCGATGTCTTGTGTGCCACATCTCCGTCACAGATCTGCCCCCAACTACTAGACAACCCCAACTCTTACCCCTTAAATACTCAATCTTTATTGTCCTTGCATTATAAGGGAGAGGGAGTCATCGCTTTGACTCGCCTAGTCACCTCGAAAGCTATAGGGGCACTCATCGAAGGTTGTCATTAGATGGTGTCAAAGGCATATGAGGCTTGAACACCTCCTCATATCCATCCACCCAATCTTACGCGTTGCCGTCATGGGCCTTGCTCCCAATCCGCACATCCTCCGGTTATGATAGAGGGAGCTTGCCAATAAACTCCACCGGAAGGGGAGAGAAAACTCTACCAAGATGAAAGAGCGGTTACCATTTAACAAGCGATGGGCTACATCTCGTCGGCGTGCTCATCTTATCAGAGAGAGGGAAACCCTAACGGAGGGAAACTTTTCGCATAAAGGTAAACTCAAAGCTCTTATGTAGTCACTAAAGAATTTACTTTACTTATTAGTATCTCCCAAAAATAGGAAAATAAAACATCCATTCCTAAAAAAATTTCTCTTTACATATAGATCCAAAGGTGGCACCCATTTTTCCAAATTAACCAAACACCCTAAACTTTTTTTTTTCATATTCCACATCTCTCAATAAAATTTCAAATACACACATATATGTATACGTACGCAAGCATACGTGAAATCTCCAATATTAAAAGCACAAGTCCAAATCTAAGTGATGAACATGGAATAATAATTGTTTAAAATTGAAAAGCATAAAATATATTTGAGACCTCCATGTTAAAATCACATTGAAAATATAAAAAAATATATATTTTCCTTTCTATTGATATCATTATCCCAAGAACCCCAGGACTTGTTGCAAGCTTAACCCTCCAATAAATTCCTTTCCTCTCAAACATAGGCAATAATCTCACTATCTTCACTTCATGATTTTTGTTATTTGAGTAGGGTTAAAGGCTTTAAACAAGCTTCAAAGTTACTTAAATAAAACTTAATACATATTATTTAATAAATCTAAATAAAATTTAATTCAAGAAGTTATTATTTGAAATCCTTACTATAAACAATGAACCTACCAATAATACACTATAAAAGAACACAACAATTTAGCATAACAAAATTAAAATAAATAAATTAATAATGAAAATTGAAAAATATAATAACACTATAACAATACAATATTAGTCTCTCAAAATGAAAGAGACACTAACCAACAGTAGTCTCTTGTAGGGACTAATCACTGATACATACCCATTTTGATTGATTTTCTTTGGTTCCTTTTTGTTTTTTTGGGACAACAAGCATATAGCCTGATTAAGAGTCGGGGATCAAACCCAGGCTTGGTTCACTAAGAGTACATCTTGTGTCACTAGTTTGGCATTTTATTTAGTTCATTGAACTACGACAACAAATATGAATTATGTAGCCTTTTCACATTGTGGCCCCGCCATGTTTGACAAAGAAAATAATGATAGATGATATTTTTCTCTATGTCATTGATCACTAACATTATATAAAACCATATAAGATTTCATTTCCTTCACTTCATATACTTGCCCATACAAGAGTTATTATAATTACCACATAGCAGTTGAAAAATCTAACATTTCTAATGTTGCAGTTGTGCTCCTCCTCTGGGATAAAGACGATGAAGGCCTATCCCAAGAGTGCAAGGACCTAATTGAAAACTTACCTACAGAACCATATTTGCTTATGAACAAACTCTACCAATATCAAGGTGTCTGGTTCCCCAAGAGGATAATACAAGCCATTCTCAAATGTTAAAACCACTTCCAAGCCCTAGACTCCGATGTAATCCTTTTCACCTCACTAAAGTCAGGGACAACCTAGTTCAAAGCCCTCACCTTTGCTATTCTTAACCGTAAGACCCATCATTCGAACCTGACCTTAATGTCCCCTACTCACTGTGACACCTTATTTCCAATACTCATAAATGAGGATTAGTGACTAGTGAAATCCGTTATGAACCATGATTTGACTCCAGGCTACCCAACATTACAAAACGTTCATAAATTTCCACTCTCAACTCAGGATTTGATCCTAAGGTCGAGAGGGTTTTTCAAAAGAGTAGCAACCTTCACAATCATTCCCACAAGATTCACTACGTCGCCATTACCTCATCGGCTCTTAGTTACCACATATCAGAGTGTGCAACAATTACATAAAATAAACTAAGAGCTATCCATTAGAGCCGTTCTCGTCTAAATACATTCATTCATACATACACATACACATGTATCACTTCTTATAAATACAATCACCCAATAAATATAACCAAATACAAGCTAGCGCCTTACACTTCAAGCTTTACTTCAACTTCATATCTCCTCCATGCATCTTCATGCATCTCCACTTGTCACGATTGTTGGTTGGGAGGAGTGAGATTCGAGAGAATCTCAGTAGCAAACATTATCACTATGCATGTAATATATATATATGAATGCATGACATGCTTGCCTACACTATTTCATGCCAACATAATGACATGTTGCATGCTCGATGTTATGACATACATATGACCATTGCATAAATATAACAGAGCTTCAACTAGTCATACATGTTCCATACAAATAGGTAAAATAGTCACATAATCAATGCAAGACATACATATCACATACATGCAGAAAAGGTAAGTTCACTACCTCTCGGACTTTATGTCCTTCTTTTATTGTCCCTTGATCCGCCAACCATTGCTTCTTCTTTGTCACTTCATGGCCCTAGGCAAGTGATGACATTATTAGAGCCATGAAAAGTGAATACCCAATAGCCCATATTAGCCCTATAGGCTTAATTTCACCCTTGAAGTTCATTCCAATTATATTTGTGCCATTAAGTCTTAAATTCACATAAGAGATAAAGCTGATAGATTTTTCACCAAACTTTGAAAAATCACAATTAATTCTATAGAACTTCAATTGAGGTGATTTAAATCTATATTTGAAGCCCTTTAAGTGTAGCTTTATATAAAAATACTTTGGTATGACTATTATTGTCATAATTTTCCCAAAAATTCAGCAAACAGGCATTATTCCAGATTTCATTCCAGAAATAGGGCACAACTTCAAAAATTCATTTCTCTTTGTGTAAAACTCCAAATGACTCATATGACCTATCAAATTAAATCTTGATAAGTCTAATTTCATTATGAAAATTTTCATAATTTTATGACATCATTTGCCTATTGAAAAATGTCACACAATCACCATTGCCATGCCAAGAATTTCACTGGTGGCAAAATTACTTTGTATTTCACCTTTACTATATTATGTGTGACTTCTAATTGCTTTGTTTTGTTATTCCCCAAGCTCTTTAGCTCACCAATATAATTCCTTTTAATATCCAAATATATAAATTAATTTTGGGAAATAATACTATGTTTCACTATGACATTTACCAAACAGGGGTCTAGTAGTCCCCTTTAATACAGGCTAAATCTTAAGCCTCTAGTCCCAAAATTTGGGATATTACAGCTCTCCCCCCGTTCAATAAATTTCATCCTCAAAATTTTGAAATCATATGGTACTATCTGTACCTCGGGGAAACATCTTTAGACGCTCCGTCTATCCCTTTCATTCTAAGTCTTTCATTTGCAAGCTTATATCAATCACAGGACCTACCGGTCCATTCTCACAGCGCTTGGTTTCTAAGGCGTTACTGCCTCTTCTTTCTCTCTTAGATCACTATATGTATACCAGGCCTTCCAACCTCTTCGGAACTCTCCCGACCCATACTGTACGCACATCAAGCCTTACGGCTTACTTTACCAAAGCGCTGGATATTGCAGCTTTATTGCTAATATAACATATACTTTGGACACTCATCTATTGTTACCATGCTAGGTAACAACCATAGCACTTAGACACATAGGTCTTACCGCCTCGAGCCTATACTCGACTCCATTCTCATCATATTTCACATTCTGCCAGCCTAAGGATTCACTATCCCATTAGATCTTATGGCCCTAGGATACTCAATCCACCACTTTGCTGAATAACAACTCTCCCACTAGGCCCACTGTAGAGCTACACTCACTAGGTGCCTTCTGCAGCAGCACAGGAGTTTGGCCTACACCCCTTGGCTCACCAAACCTGAGTGTGGCAAGCTTATGGAATAGTTACTCCCATTATCCCCTAAAGGGAACCTCTCAAAGTATCGAGCATGCAACATTCTCTATTAAAACCATGCCCCACTAGGCCCAATGCAACGGCCCAATGTAACGGCACTTGGCTCACGCTGTAGTCGCACGGAACATCTGACTAACTTCTAGCCCTCATGGGGCTTACTTTTTTGTGTAACGGATTACCCCACTAGGCCCACTACAACGACGCTCGGCTCACGCTACAGTCGTACTGGACATCTGACTAACTTCCATCCCTCCACAAGGATTAGAAGGAAAAACTCGTATGGAGCCTACCCATACTATCCCCTAAGGGAACCCTCCCCAGGGATAGAACCTAAGACATTAAGGCTATTAAGCCTCCTAGTACCATTGAGCTAACTACTCAACGAGTCTAACTATCTAAAACACATAGTTCACTAGATATTCTGAACTTATTATAGGCTCCATCTCTTGTACTCAAGTCGTTCATACTTTTATGTAATGTTCACGAATCATGCTAAACAAACCATCATCATCACGACTATTACAAGAGCATTTAATATGTTAGCATATAGCCTAACGATATCTGCTGGACTTTCATCCCAAAAGTCCATGGCCCTAAGTGTTCACCCGCGCAAAGATAGGCCCTGGGATTCCACTTATGCATAAATAAGAGTTTCCATGACCTCGAGTGTCTACTTGGGCAAAATAGTCCCCGAGCGACTACTCGTGCATAATAGAAATCTCTGTGGCGTCCACCCATGCAAAGATAAGCCTTGGGTGACCACCCTGTAACTTATGAATGCTCATTAGGTTTTACTGCCCAGGGAATCACCCCTATGTCATAGACATCATGGGTCTTACAGCCTCGGGCCTCCGCCTATCTGGTCTAACTGCCTAAGGACACACTGGCCCAAAAGGTCTACTGCCCACCGTATATTCATAACATGAATACACTCGATGGTAAACACATACATGCAGAACCATTACATAAGATACGAGAGAAAAAGTAGCTTTCCTTAATCTCTTTAATCATTCGGCACTGGAGTACCCCATGACAATTTATTGGGTCACTCGACCCTTCTTCTCAAGGAAACTTATGCGATAGAAGACTCATTATAGATACCACTATTAAGAGTTGACGTCCCCGTAGTTTTAACGTCACGGCGGCTTCACTCCACAGTTTGTCATCACGGTGGCTACACACTATAATTCGATGTCATGGTGGCTTCACACTATGGTACTGCACTTGGTGCTTCATGCAGGTGCCCATACACCTGGTCAGCCCCTCCCAGCCCTTTCTAATCAGATCTCCCCGTAAGTAGCCCTTTCCAATTAGATCTCCCCATAGGTAGTCTTTTCCGATTAGAACTCCCTGTAGGTAGCCCTTTCCGATCAGAATCCTCCATAGGTAGCTCTGTCCAATTGGTCGCCTATGAATAAGAGTATTATTATAACGGGATCTAAATCTCATAAGGTCCTTCTTCTTTAGCAGTTATGTAACCTGCTCTCTCATTTAGGGTCATTTGACGTAGACTTTCAATATCGGTCCTACTCCAGGCATAATTACAACTCTAAGGGAATATTCTATGATTAAGATCTTTCCCTATACTACATTAGCAACTAGCAACCTCCAATAACCTTATATGCATTTCTGTACTATATGCTAGTACCTCAAGCCACTCAGGTTATTTCAAATTCCTGTAAAATCAATTTAACTATTGGATTCGATTCTCAGGTTATGGTTCAACTCTTAGAACCTTAACATCACATAAATCAGAAAATCACTTTCCTCAATCATACCCAATAGGCATGCTAAGAATCAAAATCAATAGCGCCTATCCTAACCTCTACAGTTTCGGGTCCTTAAACATTACTGAAGGTTCAACATTATTCACAAGGTTCAACTTCCTCTATGGAACAGAACTATAGTGTAACCTTATTCACATTTTGACCTAAGCACCATTTAAGCTTATATCTGATTCAACCATATCCTTAACCTTCAGTATCATCAATTCAGATCCTCTAGGATAGACATATGTCATAATCACCACTCATCGTATACCACCGTATATCATAACTACATACCTTTAACCCCATAGGTTATAAGGATCATTACACAGTATGGAGAAGCCTCAAAGTAATTACGATGCTTCAAGTTTTAATAACCTCATCGAATGAGCTTTTCTGAGCAGTATCCACTGCAACAGAAAGGGTTCGGATAAAAATCAAACTTACTTTATCATCTCCATACCTCTCATCATTTCTTAGATCATCTAAGAATCTCTATACAGAGTTTCAACCCTATTTAATCGACCTTTACTAGGCCCAACTGTAGTGCTGCCCTCACTGGGTGCCCGCTACAGCGGCATTGGACTCTAACCCACAATTAGAGAAGCTACGTAGAGCTTTCCCACAATGTTCCTCTGCTAAGCTTACTTAACTATGGAGTTCTAATGAAATCCAGGGCATTCATGCTAGATTAATCTCATATCATTTATCACTGGGTATCGGTATCCCATACTACCTCAACCACCATGTGATATATCGCTAACATCATATCATATGTCACTGGATATCGGCATCCTATACTACCTCAACCACCACGTGACATGTCAGGAAAGTCTCATAGGAAACATTGTGCCAAGGCACACTTCCTTATCCTTCGCATTCACTCTGCACTCAAGTTTGATTCCATAAACTCGAGTTCAACAAGCTAAATTCAAGTTCATCAGCTATCCCAAGCTGAATACCCTTCAGAATTCAATTTGAATCCACACATAGGTTATTCCAATCCTTGCTTTTCCACTTGGTGTCACTCTTAAACATAGTTCTACCACCATACCTCCTAACTCAAGGCATCTAACAAGGATTATAACCAATCATCTTTAGTAGAGAACTCTAGCAATTACCCAATATTTCCATAACCAATGCTCTAATAGGGTCATATCCTTACGCAGATGATTCCATTGCCAGAATCATTGCTTTGATACCAACAAATGTGACACCTTATTTCCAATACTCATAAATGAGGATTAGTGACTAGTGAAATCCGTTGTGGAACCAGGATTTAACTCCAGACTACCCAACGTTACAAAACGTTCATAAATCCCCACTCTCAACTCAGGATTTGATCCTAAGGTTGAGAGGGTTTTTAAAAAAGGTAGCAAACTTCACAATCATTCCCACAAGATTCACTACGTCACCAAGCTCTTTAGCTCACCAAGATTATATTGGTGAAGCTCTGTTATATTTGTGCAATGGCCATATGTATGTCATAATATCGAGCATGCAGCATGTCATTATGTTGGCATGAAATAGTGTAGGCAAGCATGTCATGCATTCATATATATCTTGCATGCATAGTGGTAATGTTTGCTACTGAGATTCTCTCAAATCTTACTCCTCCCAACTAACAATAGTGACAAGTGGAGATGCATGAAGATGTATGGAGGAGATATGAAGTTGAAGTGAAGCTTGAAATAATACTATGTTTCACTATGACATTTATCAAATAGAGGTCTAGTGTCCCCTTTAATCCAGGCTAAATCTTAATCCTCTAGTCCCAAAATTTGGGATATTACACTCACCCTTTTCTCACCACCAATCCTCATGCTTTAGCACGCACCCTAGAAACCATCCTTTACATTGGGCAAGCCGAGGCCGAACTAAGCTTTTTCTCATCACCAAGGCTTTTTTCGACTCATATGCCATATGTTTTGTTGCCGGAGTCCATCAAGTCATCGCAATGCAAGATAGTGTACTTGTACAGAAACTCTAAGGGCATGTTCATTTCTTCATGGAATTTTAAGAACAAGCTAAAGTGATAGACTTAGCTTATACGCCTTTGCGAAACAGATAGCAGATGTGATGACTAAGCCTCGTGTGAAGTGCAAGTTCAACCATTTTACAAGCAAGCTAGGAATGTCTAATATTTATCTAGCTTGAGGGGAAGCTTTAGAATTGGGTTTAGAATAAATGGGCTTAATTAATAATAATTAATAATTGATTATTTTTAATTAGGATCTTGATTAGTTAGCATAATTCTAGGGATTATTGCTGTAAAATTTGAAATCATTTTTCTATTTGATATCTTCGATATTATAAAGAGAAAATATCTAGGGTTAGCTAGACCTATCATTTTCTCATCTATATGTACATATTATTGGTATTGAATAAGATTAAGAGCTCGCTTGATTTAACTCTATTGCATGCTTGCAATGGTAATCATATTGCATTACCAAGAGAAGATTATTTGGTTGCTCTTTAGCATGGTAATAGGGTTTACCATGGTAATGATGATTACCAAAAAATTGGTAATCCTCATTTATATCTCCTCCCTATGAATCCTCATTACGATCACATTGTATGGTTAAAAAAGTCAAATTTACCCTTTAGTTTCACTTCTATTTATTTTATTTATATCTTTTCACTTAGCCACATCACACCACATCTGCTACTGCCACTACCTCTTCCTCCTTCTCCACCTACTATCGCCACCACTACCTCCTCCTTCGCAACCCCCCGCCATTGCTACTACCTCTTCCTCCCCTACTGCTGCCACCACCGTCATTGCCTACTTCTCCATCACTGCCACCCCCCGGCTACCGCCACCTACTATCACCTATACTACCTTCTCCTCCTCTACCACTATCCCCGCCACCCCCACTGTTATTGCTGCCACTACCTCTTCCTACTCCATCCTTCTTTGCCACTACTACCTTCTCTTCTACTGCCGCTACCTTCATCGTTGCTACCGCCGCCATGACCTCCTACTCCTCGGCCAAACCTTGTCACCACTACATCTACCATTTTCTCCGTCCACCATCACAACCTCCTCCTCTATTGCTGTTGCCGCCGCAGCCACCACCACCACCTCCTTTTCTACCTCCACCGTCGCCACTCCTGTTATCGCTGCCACTACCTCCTTCTCCATTATTGTTGCTATCACCACCTTCTGTTGTCGCCACCACAACTTTTTTACCATCCTCCACTACCACAACCATCACCATCTAATGATCCTCAGTGAGATAACGTGATAATTATGATGAGGTAGCGATGTCTCTTAACTATTATTCTTACAAAGATTTTAGTAAGGGTAAAATAGACCTTGTGTGATATATTAAATTTAAATAATTGTTAAAATAATAACTCATTGCACCTTAATTAAAAATTAAACCAAACACTAGCCTTATAATTAAGATTGCATTGCATTACTATTGTATCACGTTGCAATACATTGCAGGGTGTAATGAGATCGAACCAAACGGACCCTAAATTTTTAGCATTTAATTAGCTTAATATTACAAATTCTTTTTTTATCTTGTTCAACCCATGAATGAGGCTTACAATTTATTTCTTTACTATAATATTTTAATTCTATTTATTATAAAATACATGTAAAATAAAAATATATTATTAAAAAATTAATTTAATATAAAAATTATAAAAAATTATTATATTTATAGCATAGGCTAGTATAATGTTAAATCAAAATATATTATTGATATGAAAAGATATATTAGTAATAAAATAATTTAAAAAATATATTTTGATTCTTTAAAATGTTATTATGAATCAAAATTTTAAAAAAATATATTTCTATCAATTAAAAATATTATTATAAATAAAATATATATTACTCAAAAATTGATTTTTAAGAATATATTTTCATGAATAAAAATTATAAAATATTTTAATATAATTTTAAATAAAATTATATTTTAATAAATACCAATATTATTATAATTAAAAATTATATTATTTTTATTTAGTTAAAATAAAAATATATTCTCATAACTGAAAAAATTACTATGAAGTTAATTTAAAATAAAATGTATTTTCTTGTAAATAAAAAATTAATATTATAGTTAAAAATATATTATTATAAAATTAATTATAAATAAAAATATTATTAGAATAGTTAGATATGGTGTAAGTTAATTTATATAACATAAAAATAAAAATATAAACTAATATGTTATGCTAGGAGTGGGGAGAGGATTAATTCACTGATACTATTGTGAAGTTCAAGTGCAAGTACAATTTTCTTTATGCTATGGTCATGTCACAACAGTTACACTCAAATCAAAAGGAAATATTTTTTATATTGATAAATTTAGAATTTGACCTCTTGAAATCAAACACATATTGATGCAATGAACCATGAGCTGCAAGATAAAAATGCTAAAAATTTTTATAGAAGAGATGGGTAGAGTTTCAGTCCAAAACAAAAAAGAGTTGGGTAGAGTTGACATGGAAATTAGAAGTAAAACCCATTGAATTCCCCAAACCTTATCAAGGGTAATTGTCTCAGGCCTAATGGAAAACCTTTAAGAATAGAAAGCCTAACAACTAGTATATATGTACATATGGCCCACACATGTAAACCCTAGGGTTTTGTGCCCCCTATCAATATCAATACATGGAGGCTGGCTTATTGATACCACCTATTACAAAATTTATTTCTACAAATATTTTCTTGATATCATAGCTTTGAGGCAAGCAGCCATCGCTGAAATCTCCAATAATTCTTTTATCAATTCTTCCACTAGCCAACGGCATCATGATTTGGATAAGAAAAAGACGAAGTGACATGGGAGACATTAAAAATGTGCACTTGGCCAAGAATTAATTTAATATGGGGTTATGAATTTAAAAAAAAATAGAGAAGAGGGCAAGTAGTGGTTTGCTATTGGTGAAATGGTAGAATTATTGATTTAACCAAAACCTTAACCACCTCGGGGTCAAATCACAAATTTTTATCATGAATTAAAATGCAATATAGTGCAAAAAACTCAGGATCATTTTCTTACCAAAGAGTCTTTTATTTTGTATTCCCTATGTGAAGTTAAGTGCTAAAAACATGGTTAGAAAATGAGTTTTGACATTGGTTTCTCTAAATTAAAATTTATGAAAATAAAGTTATTTATAATCTTTTTGGTATTTTTGGAAAAAAATGAAGAAATGTTTTGAATTAAAAATAATTTATATAATGAAATGAGTATTGGTAGCAAAGTTAATGATTTTCCTAGCTTCTCAAAATTAATTTGGGAGTTGATTTTCATCAAGTCAAATTGAAAACATCAAGTACTCTCATTGAGTCCAATATATCTAATTAATGATTAATCTTACAATCGATTCATAGTCATCTCTTAGAGAAATTGTTAAAAACTACTTGATGTATGTTTGAAAATCATTTTAAAGCACTTGCTTCCTTTTAAATGAGAGTACAATCATGACACTCAATATAAAATAATTCAACTATACACATATAGTAATCACATACAATGCATAATCTCTTTAAAACATAAGGAAATATGTTCAATACAAAATCCAAATACATCAACAACAAAATTTAACACAAGTGCAATCCATTATAGACAAATAACCAATCTTTTAAGTCTTCTACTTATGTATTAACACAAAATCATCATCAACAGATCCAAATACATGATAAAAGCTAATAGAAAACTAATAAACTCCCTATTGTAGCACATTGAAGCTCTAGTCACATTCTTCACCACCAAAACTCAAGGAGATTTAGCTACTCATTAGCTAAATAGTGATCAAAGCTTCTTAAAAAATCAAACAATCTTTCGAACAAGAGTAGAAAGGCTATGGAACTTAGATTAAAGAAGCTCACTGAAATCTGGGAAAGCTCACTAAAAATCTCAACAATCCTGCCAAAAAAATGCAAAACCTTGCCAGAAACTACAAAGACTTACTAAAAATATGGAATTAGGGCTCTAGAGAGAGAAGCTAAAGATGAAGGTAGTGGTGAGGACGAACAGAGACGACGGAGGTGATAATGGAAGCTCCGGTCGAAGCTTTCAAGTCTGGTGGTGGTCAAAGATGGTCTCTCCTTCACTACCAATGTTGTTAATCCTCTTTATCTCTCTTCATTATCCAAAACTCAAGCCAACGCTAGTTATAATGTTTCACTCACATCACCTCATTGGGATAATTTCATGCCAACTTACTTAATTAACACCTTACCATAGGCTTGTAACAACTCTAACATCTCTACTACTAATAGCAATTAATACAATGAATCAAGAAGACTTAAAAGGCTTGTAATGTTGGATGAAGGGTAGATGGAATGGATTAATTAGAAAAAGGAATTGTTAATATGCAAGTCAAAGTTAATGAGTAAGTTCATAGTATCTAAATAAATTTTCTTTTTTTTAATTCTTTCTGCTTTTTTCTTCTTCTTTCATACTATACACACTTTCTTTTCTTTTTTAGACATACTTCCTTTCTCTTTTCTATATACATGGAATTTCAATATATACATTGTTCACATTTTTATTGGCAAATCACTTTGATTTTAGAATACTATGAACACTATGAGTAAATGACGTGCATATAACATATGAATGGCTCAAAGAGGTAAGCAAATCAAATGAATGTAGGTTTGTGTTTGGGTGAAAGGTCCAAAATTGAATGCCTCTTTTATTTCCATCACACTAATACAAATGTCATTTCAAAAAAGAGTTGAAACAAGTTCTAAAAGGTGAAAAACTAAGTGAACATGCACACATGAAAAGAATTAAAAGCTAAAACAACCTTCCAACAAGGTTTTTCTCAAATGCTCACTCTAACACAATCAATTGCATAATGAGCTAACAACAACACATCTACTTAACTATTCCAAATGCTAACCTTACAAACACAATTAATCAAAACATTGCAATCAATTATAATAATACTCAACTCTCACTATAAAAAAACTGTCGTTTTGTTGCAATTTTAACTACTACAAACGATAGTAGTAGTGGTGGGAAAAACTACTACAAAACACACTATTGCAAAGGGTTTTCTTGTGGTTTTTCAAAATTGCTACTCACATGAATAGAATTGCTATTGTAAAGAGGTTTTATCACACTGCTACAAGATACGTATATAGATAACACATTATATGAGAAGCTTGTAGCGGTTTTAAAATCGCTACAAATGTTAGCAAAAAAATTTGTTAGAATTTTGGTGTGGCGGAAAATGAAAATTGAAAATTTGGCACCAACATTGTAGTCGTTTTAAAACCCCTACTTATTATATCTAGGAAGTTGAAAAAATTGGCACCAAAATATTTGTAGTAGTTATGAAACCATTACTAATATTGGATGAAATTTCAAAAGTTATGGTACAAAATTAATCTAAATTTGAATTTATAATTGTAGTAGTTTGGAAACCATTACAAAATATTGCAAAAATAAAAAATAGAAATAATATAATTTGAGTCTATTGTTACAATATCATGTTGAATGTTTTATTATTTAAGTAAAAATTTAAATGATAGTAATTAATATTTGAGAAGAATGATTAAATTAAGTTAGATAATTATAAATATTATGTAGGTTTAATATTGAGAATGCTTAGGTAATAAGGACTTATTATGTTGTCCACTAGATGTTATTTGATTATGGAAGGAATGCTGATAATTATGGAAGGAATGTTGAAAATGTTGGGGAAAAGTCCTTAAATTTATGGAGAAGAAGAAAAAATAATTAGTATAAGTATTATAAGAATGAAAAAATCAAATATTGAAATCAAATATTTTAAAAACATTATCATATTTGATTAGCTTGCTTAGCTCATCAGGAAAACTTCACAAATGAGAGGATAGAGAAGAGGGGTGAGAAGAAATGGAAGGTGTAATGGCCTTCCTACTGGACCCACTGTAATAGCACTCGGCTCATACTGTAACGGCACGCGAGTTCGGCCCAGGCCCACTATAACGGTGCTTGCCTCATGCTGTAGTGGCAAGGATAGGAATTGTCCTTACCCCTAAGGGGATTTACTCTCATGGACTCCACACCCAGAAGATGCCTCCCTAAGGGCTTGAACACTCAACCTGGAGCTTAAGTTGTATGTAACGGCCCTCCCACAAGGCCCATTGCAATGGCGCTCGGCTCACACTGCAGCGGCAAGGTCATGAATTGTCCCCACCTCTAAGGGGATTTACTCTCCTGGACTCCACGCCCAGGACACACCTCCCTAAGGGCTCGTATACTCAACTTCGGGATTAAGTTGAGTCCCAAGAGCCACGTGGTAGCCACTTCCACCGTGGTACACTTAATGCGGTGCAAGTGGTTACCAAGTAGCTCTTGGGACTCAACTTAAGCCCCAGGTTGAGTGTACGAGCCCTTTGGGAGGTGTTTCCTGGGCGTGGAGTCTAGGAAAGTAAATCCCCTTAGGGGTGGGGACAATTCCTGTCCTTGCCGTTGCAGTGGGCCTGGGCTGGACTACCGTGTCGTTACAGCGTAAGTCGAGCGCCATTGCAGTAGGCCTGGTAGGAGGGCTGTTCATAAAAAGGCGGTGCAAGTGGTTACTAAGTGGCTCTTGGGACTCAACTTAAGCCCCATTTTGAGTATTCGTGCCCTTGGGGAGGCATCTCATGGACGTGGATTCTAGGAGAGTAAATCCCCTTAGGGGTGGGGACAATTCCTGTCCTTGCCGCTGCAACGTGAGCCGAGCGCTATTGCAGTAAGCCTGGTGGGAGGGCCGTTACATAAAAAGGTAGTAGAAGTAGTTACCAAGTGGCTCTTAGGACTCAACTTAAGCCCCATGTTGAGTATACGAGCCCTTGGGGAGGCGTCTCCTGGGCGTGGAGTCCACGAGAGTAAATCCCCTTAGGGGTAGGGATAATTCATGTGCTTGCCACTGTATCGTGAGCCGAGTGCCGTTGCAGTGGGCTTGGGCCAGACTCTCGTGCCACTGTAGCTTGAGCCGAGCGCCGTTGCAGTGGGCTTGGTGGGAGGGCCGTTACATAAAAAGGGCGGTATAAGTGGTTACCAAGTGGCTTTTGAGACTCAACTTAAGCTACTTGTACTAGGTACAATCATTAGTTTACCTAATTCATATTGTCCTAACATGACGCTCATGCTTTGCTTATGCAACCAGCTTAGTAAGAGGATTAGCAACATTGTCTTCTCTTAATACTTTGCATATTTATATCACCTCTATCATTAATTTATCTAATGAGGTGAAATCTTCTAAGTATAAGTTTGGTCCTCAATAGCTTCGCTATTGTCACAGAACAAATCTATTAGATTTAGGATGGTAGGCACCACCCCTAGTTCAGTAACAAACTTTCTAATCCAAACGATTTCCTTAGCTGCATCCGATGCTACTATATACTTAGCTTTTATGGCAGAATCTGCTACATTACTTGTAGTTCTTCTAGATTACTGCACTACTATTCAAATGGAACATATATCTAGATTACAATCTAAGATCATCTAGGTCAGTTTGGAAACTTGCATCTGTATAACCAGTTACACAGAGCTCATCATCTAATCCACCATATACCAAAAATAAGTCCTTAGTCATTCTCAGGTACTTTAGGATATTCTTGACAACAATCTAACGACCCTCACTATTCTGACATAGGCCTATTAGCCTCTTGAATCTATCTCTATAGATCCTAATCCCTAGTCTATAAGTGGCTTTGCCTAAGTCTTTCATTGAGAAAAACTTTTCTAACCAAGACTTGACACTCTGCAAGGTAGGAATGTCATTTCCAATGAGTAGGATGTCATTTACATAAAGTACTAGAAATACAATTGTGCTCCCACTAACCTTCTTGTAAACACAAGGTTTATCGATGTTTTAAATGAAACCAAACTCTTTAACTACTTCATCAAAACGATGATTCCAACTCTGAGATGCTTACTTCAATCCATAAATGGATCTTTGATGCTTGCAAAACTTACTAAAGTCCTCTGGATGCATAAAACCTTCATGTTGTGTCATATACACATCCTTAAGGAGCTTTTCATTAAGGAAGGCTGTTTTGATGTCCATCTACCATATTTCATAGTCTATGCTGCAATGGCAAGAATGATTCTGATTTATTTGTCCATTGCAACTGGGTAAAATTTTTTATCATAGTTTATGCCATGAGTTTGAGTAAATCCTTTAGCAACCAATTGTGCCTTGAAGACATTTACTTTGTCATCCATGTCAGTTTTCTCCTTGAAAACCCCACTTGCACCCAATGATTTTTACACCTTTGGGTGGATCGACAACTAAGATCTATAGCTAATTGTCATACATAGATTACATTTCAGACTTCATAGCGTTTATCCATTTCTCAAAGTTTGTTCCCATTATGGCTTTTGGATAGGCGATTTGCTCATTCTGCTCAATGAGCAACACATTATGACTTCCAGTAATCAGAAATCCATATCTCTGAGGCTGATGCCATGTCCTATCAGACCTTCATAGGCCTTGTGTTACTTGAGCAGGCTCAGCAACTTGTTGTGAGTCTTCTCTATTTTCCATCCGTGGTTTTGTGCTATCTTGTGACTCTGAAACTTCTTCGAGATGTACCTTACTCTTACTGGTTCTTTTAGAGATAAACTCTTTCTAGAAAAATATCATTCCAGATTACAAACACTTTGCTATTGGTGGGATTATATACATGGTATCCCTTCGTTTCCTTTGGATACTCTACAAAAATGCACTTTGAGGATTTGGGTACTAATTTATCAGAGGCTTGTTACTTAACATATACCTCACATTAGGTTTCTTCCTAATCCTTATCTCATATGGTGTCTTTTCCATTGCCTTAGATGGAACACGACTTAGTGTGAACGCAGCTGTGTCTTGGGCATGGCCTGAAAAGGACGGTGTAAGATCTGTTTAACTCATCATATATCGAACCATATCTAATAGTGTTCGATTCCTCTACTTAGAAACGTCATTCTATTGTGGTATTTCTAGAGGAGTTAATTGTGAGACTATCCTACAACTCTTAAGATGATCAATAAACTCTTGGCTTAAATATTCATCACCTCGATCAGATCGAAGTGCTTTAATTGTTTTGTCAAGTTGGTTTTGTACTTCATTTTGGAATATTTTGAACATTTCAAAAGATTCAAATTTATGTTTCATTAGATAGATATATCTATATCTACTAAAGTCATCCATAAATATAATGAAGTACATATAACCTCCTCTGGCAGCTATATTTATTGGTCTACATACATCTACATGAGGCTCAATAAATCAGTGGCTTTCTCACTATACCTAGTAAAATGTGCCTCTATAATCTTTTCTAATAAGCAAGATTCACATGTATCATATGATTCAAAATCAAATGATTTAAAAAATCCATCTTGATGGAGTTTAGAAATGTGTTTCTCATTTATATAGCCTAGACGATAATGCCATAGGTAGGTCGGATGCAAATCAATTAACTTAATCCCTTTTGGTCCCTTTTTTTCACATCTTTGTGGTAGAGTTTGAAATTCCTCTTCCAATGAATGGGTTCATTGTAGAAGAAGTATACTCCTTCCTTTGGAGCTTTGCCTTGTTGGCTGCAGGCTTAGTTTCGGGCTTGTTTGACTCTTTAGTCTTACCAACTGAGCCTTTATCCTTTTCCTTACTTTGCCTTTCCTTTTCATCCCCTTTCCTTTCTTAACCATCAAAATAGTGCTGAACCTTTTCTTAATGTTCCGCTCAACAATTTTAAGCATCCTATGCAATTCAGAAATTGATTTCTCTATGTTTGTTTATGTTGTAGTTCATAACAAACTGGTCAAAACTTTTTGGGAATGGGTTCATAATCAAATCAGTGGCTAACTCCTAGATCATAGGAAATCCAAGCCTCTAAAAGTAATCAATATAACCTTTCATCTTTAACACATGAGTACTAACTGATGCACCTTTAGCCATCTTACAGGAATGTAAGGCCTTTATGGTCTCATACCTCTTTTGCCTTGCCTATTGTTGGAACATTTCCTTGAGATACACAATCATCTCATGAGCCTCCATATGTTCCTGATCTCTATGGAGCTCTAGAACTATAGTGGCAAGCATCAGGCACCCTACATCCATAGAGTCGTCCTTATACTTTGTGTAAGCATCTTTTTGAGCTATTTGAGCATTAGCTGTAGGCTCTTCAGGAATGGGTTGATCTAGGACATATGTCTTTCTTTCTTGCTTAAGAACAATTCTCAAGTTCTTGAACCAGTCAAGAAAGTTTATCCCAATTAGTTTGTCCTTCTTAAGGACTGATCGCAATAATAGTGTAGCAGTATTACTAGTCGACGTAATTCTACAATTAAAATGTGCAAAGTTATTTAGTAATCTCCCACTAAATTAACAACCCTCAATGTAATAATTAGTGGGCTAAGATCCATATTTCGTTTAAATTTAAGTCCACTTTGGCAGGACGCTTAAATTCAAGTTATTTAGGTAGGTAACCTCTTTACCAATTACATCATATGTAACTCTTAGATCTTTATAAGATTCGATTATCATATGATCCGGCATGTTTAATCCCATCTAATGTTTGAGACCCAAAACTGTTTTGCTAATCTCAATTAAGTCAAAACAATAATGAATCATTATGAGTAGCACCATTACTCACGCTTGTTTCACCAAGATAACTTAAATGCATCCACTTAGGTGGAACCTACAATTGAGCGATCTAGGTTTTGACAAGTATTCATTAATTGACAGCATTATGACTTAAGATTTTATTCAGAGGGCTTAATCAATTAGTTTTATTTATATGAATGCAATCATTGTTATATCTCATACAAATAAACACAAAAGTATTTATGCAATGATCTAATCAAAAGCATAATTTAAACGTGACACAACATGGCTTGCCTAACCTAAAATCCTCCCAAGCCAATGGAAGGACTTCTATAAATAATAAAAATAAATACATTGATAGAAACCTCGTTTAAACATACGAGGGGACGGAGATGAGAAGAGAATGTATATCGAGAATATTTAGAGGAAGGCACGGCACGCAAGCCGTATTTAAATTTTACAACCTTTGTAAAAACTAAAGCCATGTTGTTCACCATACTCACACAATATTGAGAAGTAAATCACAACAATCAACAGTTCATATAATATGTAAAGCAATAAATGTTGTGATTAGGTTATATTGAGCTACAAACAGTTAGATATAGCAATCCCGCTAAACTGCTAGATTCTTCACATTAATTTTTCACATTAATTTGAAAAATCATAATTAAATCTAGAAAAATTCAATTACAGTGGTTCAAAGTTCTATGTGACCTTCATTAGGTCTATTTTTGACAAAAAATATAGCTTTCAGAAAATTATAGATTAGATTCAATGAATCTGGACATTATAGCTCGTGTTGGGATATTCTTGTGTGTGACCCTGTAAGCCCATACAAAGTTGGCAGTGGGGCAATAACTGTACTAGCCCACAAATCGCAAGCGGCCTCTAGCAAGACATTACGACTACCCAATTCATATGAGGATCGTTAACACGATGCAACCTGTCATACAACCATGTCACGTCCCTTTTGTCACATGATATTTTGGTAAAGGATGAGGCATAGAGAATGTCATCCTCCTATTCCTGACCATTATATTCTCGATCCCTGAGTAGTCTGACTATAGAAATGGAAACTCCTTTCCATCCTAGTATGGCCATACATTTCTCAGACTCACTCATCGAGGGGCCCAGTAATATCTCTCTACTAATATGAGGGACAAATTTCATCTTGACCATTCACATTTCTCTGCATGAAAATCACTATGCTTGATTGTAGCCTTTATCATCATCACCCGGTTAAAGGTGACTTTTGACTAAGTTAAAGTTTAGTGACTCTCATGTAGGAATCCATGATAATCTCATATCAAATGGCACAGTGACGTGGTTATACATGAGATAAGCTTATGACTTGATCCATGCAGCTTTCTCATAGCGGATCGGTCTAACACCTTGTACTCCTACAAGTTCCTATGACTTTGACTGGTATCCCCATGCCTTATCAAAGTCATACTAGTCTTATTTTATCTTTGCTCCCGTATAAATGATTGACCAGGGACATTTAGGACAATCATTATGATTTATCCAAGGATACAGTTATCACAGTGAATATGCGAATAATGTGATAACTAAATGGAGAAATTCATTGGATAACAATGTTTAAATTACAATGTTTGGTCTCTAGGGCCTAATTTCCAACATAAAGTAGGAGCGGAGGAAGTGACAACCTGAGGAGATGTAATACTAGATGGTTTGAAAAAGAAAGACCTAGATGAGTACTCATAATGGTCTCCAACCTCTATAACCTTACAGCCTGATCTTGTTCTATAAAGAGAAGGTTGTAATTGTAATTTAAGCCTTCAACCACAAGCTTAATCTGGTAATCAATTTTGTTAACCAAGGCTTCATTAAACTGTTGGACCTTCTGAAGAAATGATTCTTGAAATTGTTCCATCTTGCGAAGCTAGGAATCATGAGTTGTTTGAAGAGCAGTTTGCATAGCCTCTTGAAGCTGAGTTTGCATACTAGTCTTAAAGAAGGAAGGAGCAGCAGGGGACCCTGCTTGAGATGACTGTGCCTTACCTACCCTGAAGGGTGAAGACTCCATCCTCTTCACTTTCTTGGCCTTTGACTGACCACTAGCCTCAGTAAACAAGATCTTCATCCTTGATAAATTGACCTTCCTAAACCTCTTTATAGCAACTGGTTTCTCCCTTGGAATCAAATACAAGACATTATGTAGGAAGAGAATATAGGAAACTAGTGAAGGAAAAGGAATGGTAGAGGTCATATTGGAGTGAAACCTGAATTGTCGCATCTCCTCAAGAATCCATGCTCCAATATTCCTTGGTTCCTTTGAGATGATAGACGTTATCAACTAGAAACCCTTGCCAGTAAAGTGAGAGAAGTTTTTCCCTTTGTTAACCAGACTCCGGGAGTAAATGTACCACACAAGTCTGAATTTATTGTTTATAGATCTAGAGGCAAACTTAAGATGGCCCAATTCTTCTTCGGGCTTCAGAGTTTGAAAAATCTCCAATTTTAAAAATTCCTTGAAAGGTCCAGAAGGGGCATTCTCAATCCTTAAATATGTATTAAGAAGATTAGCCTAAGGCGAATAGTTTTACCTCTCACAGTGGTCGCTAGTATTTCCTCTACAATCTCATCACTCTTATCTTTCCATCAATTATTTTCATGTGAAAGTAAAACACATTGACTACAGTAAAATAGTAGACAGTCTAAATCTTTAATAACAGAGCAAATTGATCTAAGTATTGAGATAAATTCACATTATACTCTGATTTTAATTTTTCTAAATCCACATAAACAGAGGGGCAAAAGGATATGTTACCATAATTGGCCTTCAATTCTATCTGGTTAGATACCTCAAGTTCCTCAGTGTTGAAATTTGGTGGAGGAATTAACAACTGTGCTTCTTCGGCTAACTATGAAGGAGGGGTACTTGCAGACCTAGAGGCAGCCAGATTAGTTTAACTGGTAGAAGCTTTTTGAGATGGAGTGGCAAATTTGGATTTATGTGGAACCTCTGACTGGCTCTGGCTTGGGCTTTGAGATACAAACATCTAAAATTCCATGTCGAGTCTAGCCATAAACTACCTGGCCTGTATATCAGATTCTCAAACAACAACCTCCTTTTCTTTCCTTTTTCTAGAGGTGACAGGCTTTAGAGATGGTTGAGATATGGTGGGTTCCTTGATAACTACCCCCTTTGCTTTTGGTTTTGCTTTCGAAGATTGAACCTTCAACTTGACCTTGGGGCTCTTCGAGGATTTAGAAACCTTTACCTTCTTCAGAGGAGAAGGAGGAGACAATTCCTTGTCCACTCTAAGTCTCTTCGTTCTTGCCATTACAATTAAGGAACTCAAATAGGTTGAGAGTTGAAGATATTTTTGGAGAAGGTGGAAGTTAGGGCTTGTCGATAGAGAGTGAGATAACAAAAAGGTGAGTTTAAATGGATGGAAATGGTGAGAAGATAATGATATAAGGAAGTTGAAGAATCAAGAGAAATGAATTGAAAGAAAACAGTTTAACTATTACTAAAATAGGAGTTGGGAAGTTGAGAGGATTTGAAAAGGGATGTCGGAAGGGTGCGAGGGAAAATGAATAGATAGTTGCGACTGGAACTGATATAATGATCTAATTTTTAGGCTTCCACTTGAGTGGCTAAGGTATTACTCGAGTGATACTTCTTCACTTGGGTGAATCCTATGTTACTCAAATGCAAGTTGAATATAAAGATTGAAGTACCTTACTTGAGTGTGTAATATGAATACTCGAGCCCATTTAAGAGTTGACTCTGTGGATCACTCGAGTGATATCTCCCTACTCGAGTGAAAACCTTTCTTTGCATTCTGACTTGACTTTTCTTTATTTTCTTTTCCTTAGCATTCGAGTGCTTAAGTTCCTCACTCGAGTGCTCCACATAAGTTAGCCTATTTCTCACTTGAGTGTTGTATGATTTCAGGACTAAGCAAGTTCATTTCTTTTATCCATCACTTGAGTTAACTGAGTGTCACTTAAGTGACTGTGCTTTACTTCCATATCTACTTGAGTTAACCTACAAGTTAGCTCTCCTTTGTTTGACTCTGTTTCTTGACACGATAATAGAGGATTCCTGCAAAATAAATTACTAGATACTCTGATGCTTAAGTTAGTAATTAAATCATTAAAACATGCTTAAAATTTAATTTTAATGAAAGATGTAACTTACAATTCATTAGGATTTACCATTCCCAATTGCTTCAAAATGTAAAGGAATTCATCTTTTGCTAATAGTTTAGTGAAAATATCAGCCAGTTGTAGATGTGTTGGTATGAGCAACACATTGACATCCTTCTTTTGAATATGGTCTTTGATGAAGTGATGTCGTATATCAATATGTTTAGTCCTTGAGTGTTGTACAAGATTTTTGGCTAGACTGATCAAGCTAGTATTGTCGCAGTATATAAGGATCTCCTTAAGAAAGATGCCAAGATCTTGCAATTACTGCTTTAACTATCCTAAAAATGCTATGTATTCGCCACTTGTGCATATCAACCTTGGTTCATTTCTTGCTGAACCAAGAAACTACTATGCCTCATAAAAATTGACATTAACTACTTGTACTCTTTTTTTTCTGTCTTGTATCTACCATGATCAGAGTCTGAATAGGCGATTAGATACTCATTACCTCCCTTAGGGTACCATATCCCCTAAGTCTACCTTGTCATCAAGGTATCATAAGATTATTTTTACTTTCTTGGCATGAGATTCCTTGGGACATGATTGGAATCGAGCATACATGCCAACACTGAATTGAATATCTAGTATGACAGCAGTGAGATAGAGCAATGATCCAATCATTCCTCTATACTTTGTTATATCAAATACTTTTCCTTTTTCGTCTGCATCCAGTAAGGTTTTTTAGCACATGGGAGTGTCAGCTCCAATGGCTTCATCTATTCCATACTTTTTAAGCAGCTCTTTAAGATATTTAGTTTGAGAAATGAATATTTCATTCTTCCTTTGTTTGATTTTTAAACCGAGGAAGAATGTTAATTTACCCATCATAGACATCTCAAATTCTCCTTTCATGAGATCAGAAAATTTCTTGCACAAATAGTCATTAGTAGATCTAAAGATAATGTCATCAATATATATTTGTACAACTAATAAATCTTTTTCTTTTCGTTTTAAAAACAAAGTTGTATCTATTTTTCGTTTATCAAATCCATGATCATCAAGAAAATTTCTTAGTCTTTCATACCAAGCCCTTGGAGCTTACTTAAGACCATAAAGAGCTTTTCTTAATCTATAGGCATGATTAGGATTTAAAAAATCTTCAAAACCTGGAGGTTGTTCGACATAGACTTCCTCTATTATGTAACCATTGAGAAAAACACTTTTTACATCCATTTGATAGAGTTTGAATCTTTTGATGCATGCAAAGGCTAAGAGTACATGTACAGCTTCCAATCTAGCCACTGGAGCATACATTTCCTCATAATCAATTCCTTCTTCTTGATTATAGCCTTTGACCACCAATCTTGCCTTGTTTCTGACAATAATTGTGGATTCATCAAGTTTGTTCTTAAATACCCATTTAGTGCTAATAATGATATGATCTTTAAGTCGGGGTACTAAGTCCCAAACTTGATTTCTCTTAAATTGATTAAGCTCTTCCTGCATTGCTATAACCTAATCATTATCTGTTATGGCTTCAATAATGCTGAAAGGTTCCAATTCTGAAATGAAAGATGAAAAACTCACTTTATTAAGAATACTTTTCCTAGTTTTTACTACTTCTTTAACATTGCCTATGACCTGGTCTATAGGGTGATTTCTAATAAACTTCCAAGCTTTGGGTTGTTCAGAGGAAAATGGTTGACAAATATTTTCAATAAGACTAAGGGATTCATTTGAAGATTTTAAAGTAGCTTGATTTGACTCAGAGCTAATTAATTATGGCTTATTATTTATGGTTTTGACAGAGGAATCAATTTCAGTAAATACGACATGAACAGATTCTTCAACAACACAAGTTTGTTTATTAAAAACTTTATAAGCTTTACTTCTATTAGAATATCCTAAGAAAATACCTTCATCAGGTTTGGGATCAAATTTTCCTAAATTATCCTTACCATTATTGTGAATAAAGCACTTACATATAAAGATATGTAGATGACTAATGTTATGCTTTCTTCCTTTATAAAGTTCATATGGTATTTTTCCTAGTTTTGATTTGATGTAGGCTCAATTGAAGATATAGTTGGCAGTACTTATTGTGTCTGCCTAAAACACTTGTGAAACCTCCTTTTCATTAAGCATTACCCTCGTCATTTCTATAAGAGCTTTGTTCTTCCTTTCTACAACACCATTCTATTAAGGAGTTCTTGGTGTTAAGAAGTTGTGATTAATGCTATATGTGTCATAAAAGTTTTCAAACACTTGGTTGTCAAATTCTCCTCCGTGATCTGTTCTAAATGCTGTAATTGACATACTTTTCTCATTTTGCACTTTCTTGGCAAAGATAGTGAATTCATTAAATGTTTCGTCTTTTGATGATAAAAAGATAGTCCATGTAAATCATGAGAAATCATTAACAATAACCAAAGTATATAGGTTTCCCCCAAGGCTTTTTACTCTTACTGGTCTAACTAGATTTATGTAGAGCAACTGTAATAATCTTTTTGTTGATATTTCCTTTTTGGTTTTGAAAGAAGACTTAGTTTGTTTTCCCTTTTGATATGAGTCACATACTAAATTATTATTGAAATGCAGTTTAGGTAAACCTGTCACTAAATTCTTTTTGATAAGTTTATCTAACCGATGCATATTTTTATGTGCTAATCTTTTGTGCCAAAACTAGGTTTCATCATTATTATTGAGAAAGAAATTTTCATTCACATGATTATTGATATCAATAGTATAACAATTACCTTCTCTTCTGGTTTTGATTTTTACCTCCAGTTCATCCTTTTTGATTGGTATATCCTTTCTGCTCATTATAAGACATTCCCTGTAATCAAATATGATCCAGTTGTCTTGTCAGCACTTTGATTGATGCTCAAAAGATTGTGCATTAATCCTTCTACATATTAGACATCTTTGATCTGTATCCCATTCTCGACTCCAACTTCACCAATCCCAACAATTTTTCCAGATTTGTCTCCACCAAGTTTGACTCTCCCTCCTTCTCTTGGAATTATAGAGGCGAATATGTCCATGTCACCAGTCATGTGTTGAGAGCATCCACTGTCGATGTACAATTTGTTGGTTTTTTATGCTCTCAAATATACCTACAAATAATGACAATCAAGTCTTATGTACCCATCTTTTCTTGGGTCCTTTGTGGTTAGTACAAAACATTAGAGGAACATATGATCCCTTTGGTACCCATTTGTAGATGCTATAGGTTTTTCTTTTCTATGAAAACATGAAGATGTGTTGTGTCCTTTTCTATTATAATAATTGCAGTGACCAAAGGGGTTAGATGAATGAATGTAATTTTGAAAGTAGTTCAAATATGATTTACCTCCCCTTTTCTTTTTCCCTTTCTTTTTGTCCAGTATGGATTGTAACCTATTCCAGATCTATCATTGGTGAATCTTTGAGCTTTTAGAATTTCCTTGAGCATGTTACTGCCTTTCGTGAATCTCTCAAGAGTTCTATTAAGATCAGAATTTTTCTTTTCTAAAACAGGATACAATTCATATGTACTTCTCGCATTTTCATTAAGCTAAAGTTTGAAAGCTTTAACACTTCTCTTTGAACCGACTAATTCTTTTACTATTTTTCTGAATTCAGAATGTAGAGATCATGTTTATATAATAATTCATCATAAGAAGGTTTATTTTCATTTACCTCTTCGCTTTCAGATTCATCATGAGCTATGAGGCAAATGTTGGCCACTTATTTATCACTCTCTTCATCTGATAAGCTGTCTTCCTAGATGGCAGAGATGTAAGCTTTCTTTTTGAAATGGTTGCCTTTCTTCTTCTCTTTATTTTTAATCAGAGGATATTCATATTTGATGTGTCCTGGCTTTTCACATTCATAACATATGACTTGATATCTTGATTCCTTCCTACTACTTGGGCCTACTTTATGATACTTCTTGAATCCTTGATCCTTCTTATAGAATTTCCTGAATCTTCGAACGATCATTCTAAGTTCATCTTCTTCATCTTCAGTTTCATTTATTTCTTTAGATTCTTTCTCATTGACTGCATTGAGAGCTATACCTTTCCTCTTGTTGTTATTGATTTCATTTAATTTTCATTTGAACTTCATTTTTCCTTCATATTCGGACAAGCTTTGTAACGACCCGTCTCATATATCCCTTATTACTGATCTTACTCAGAGTAGCAATGCGTAGTTCAGTGGGCACACAGGAATAGCATGAATATACTGATAATATTAATACAATATTGCTTGATTATAATACAAAAGTTTCCCCACCAGGGGTTTACATAATATTTACAGATCTTCAAACAGCCAGCAACAGTCCTCTTCGTGCATGCCTCTTTTCTGATCTCAGCATGTTTCCAATGCTCACCTGTCTGAATGGTTGTTTGGGAGGAGTGAGATTCGAGAGAATCTCAGTAGCAAACATTACCACTATGCATGCCAGATATATATGAATGCATGACATGCTTGCCTACACTATTTCATGCCAACATAATGACATGCTGCATGCTCGATGTTATGACATACATATGGCCATTGTACAAATATAACAGAGCTTCAACCAATCATACATGTTCCACACAAATAGGAAAAGCAGTCACATAACCAATGCAAGACATACATATCACATACATGCAGAAAAGGTAAGTTCACTACCTCTCGGACTTTATGTCCTTCTCTTCTTGTCCCTTGATCCGCCAACATTGCTTCTTCTTTATCACTTCATAGCCCTAGGCAAGTGATAACATCATTAGAGCCATGAAAAGTGAATACCCAATGGCCCACATTAGCCCTATAGGCTTACTTTCACCCTTGGAGTTCATTCCAATTATATTTGGCCAATTTCTTACTCAAATTCGCATGGTACTCAATCTACCATCATTTTTGACCAAACTTTGAAAAATCATAATTAATTCTATAGAACTCCAATTGAGGTGGTTCAAAGCTCTATTTGAAGAACTTTAAGTGTAGATTTATATAAAAATACTCTATTTTAAACGCCATCACCACAAAATTCCCAGAAAGTTTCCAAACACCGACTGTTTCAGATGTTCTTCCAGAAAACAGGGCAGACATTCAAAAATTCATATCTAAATACAAAAAAATCCAATTGATCATTATGACCTATAAAATTAAAGGTCTATGTGTCTAATTTCAAACTGGAGAGTTTCATGGCTATTGGATAACATTTGACTACTCAAAAACACGTCACTATAACACTGCCTCCAGAAAATGGAATACACAACATTTACCCTTTAACTTCTAAAATTTCTAAATTCATGTACAAGTGTCCAAAATTCATGAAAACTTGTATACCCACACAATTTTTCCTCTTAAATCCAATGGAAGCATCAAAATTACCAAATTCTTACATCTTCATCACGTCACAATACAGGGCAGAAATGAGATTATCCAAAAAAGTTTGTTGTTTCTTCGTTTTCTCTTACCTAATCACTTCCTTACTACTCATAATCAAGTGATTAGCTATTTATACTTCAATTGGACATCGTTTAGCCATTAAAAATACCAATTTAAATCAACATGAACAATATCCAACTTCCTCTATACTCATCCAAACAACAAATCAATCGGTTAAAAAGGAAGCTTACGCTTACCTTTACTCGTTTCCACAAACAGTTTGGAATTCCGGCAATACTCCGGCAAGGGAGACGGCACCAAACACCTCTAAATGAAAATCCAAAACCGTAGAAATGAAGATCTCGATGAGTAGAGAAAGTTTCCTGAAGGGTACTTTGAGAGAGGATGCCGTTTCGGCAGTGTTTCGGAGGAAAGAATTTCCTCTCTCTTCTTTTTCCATTTCTCTGCACTCTTTCTCTCTCTTCTTTCAGATTGTTCACGGAAAAATGGCGTAGAAGATGATGGAGAATTGATTAAATGGGGTGTTAATTAACTGTGCCACGTGTCAGCCTCTGATTCGCCCATAATTTGAATTTTTGCATATAATACCAAATTCTGCAGAATTTTCATTAAATTTGAAAATTCATATTTAATTGTGTAGATATCCAATTGGAGTGATTCCAAAGGCTATGAGACTCTTATTGAGTTTAGTTTTAAGGAAAAATATAAAATTTGGCCAATTAGAAGCTCACACTTCCCATAATTTTAATCTTTAAATGCTGTCCCAGAAAATAATTAATTTCACTGGGCTAACTTTAAAAATTTATTTCTCTTTGTGTACAACTCCAAATGACTTATATGACCTGTCAAATTGAAGCTTGATAAGTCTACTTTCATTCTGGAAATTTTTATAATTTTTTACCATCATTTACCCATCGAAAAAGGTCACACAATCATCACTGCCATACCAGGAATTTCACCGGTGGCAAAATTACTTTGTGTTCCACTTTACTCTATTATGTGTGACTTCCAATCACTTAATTTTATTATTCCCCGAGCTCTTTAGCTCACCAATATAATTCCTTTTAATATCCAATGATATAAAGGAATTTTAGGGAATTTAAACATCCTCATAAGGACATTTGCTAAACCAGGGTCTAGCAGTCCACTTGATCCAGGCTTAATCTTATGCCTCTAGTCCCAAAATTTAGGATATTACAAGCTTCCAAATAGTGTAGCTACAGACTTCATTGATTCTCCTCGAGCTTCTTCTATGGCAGTGACCTTCGTCTCCCATTCTTTTATGAGAATATTTAAGATTTTTCTTACTTGGGAATTTTGGTCATATATTTTTCCCAAGGTAGCCAGCCAGTTGGTTTATCATATGTGTATATTTGAGTTCAAACTCAGTTATGCTCTCTCTAGATTTCATTTAGAGTAACTCAAACTCAGTGACCAGAGTGTTGACTCTATTTTCTTTGATGCCAGAGGTTCCTTTATGGGTAACTACCAATGCTTCCCACATTTCTTTAGCTGTTGAGAGGTTACAAATTTGGAAATATTCCTTTTGACTGAGTGTACTCTGAATCATTAAGATAGCTTTACAGGAGATTTTTGAACTAATCGTTCTTCCACCTTTTTCATAGGTATATAATTTCCATCTTTAAGCACTTGCCATAATCTGTATTCTGTTGCTATAACAAATACTTTGAATTTCACTTTTCAAAATGAAAAGTGTTCTTCATTGAAGCTAGGAGGTCTTGTTATGAAGGCATCGTCAAGCAATATTCCTTATATAGATCCTTCTTAGGATCCTAAAATGAGAAGACCAGGCTTTAATACCAACTGTTAGTGTCAACTTTCACCTAAGAGGGGGTGAATTTGGTGATATTAAAAAACTTAGTTAAACAAGACTAATTGAAAAATGCTATAGAGAATGAGAATGAAAGTAAGAAAGATATCACTGTAGAGTGTATATTGGATTATACTGGTTCTGTTTTAACTCACTGACCTACGTCTAGTTCTCAGAGCGTCTTTGAGTTCTCACTATTCTTCTAAGATTCTACGGGTTCTTAGTACCTCAGTACAATATATGTAATAATAAATGACTATCTACAGGATTTACTCCCCCTTACACATTGTAATTCAACCATCACACTCAAGGTCCCACTACCTTAAGATTTTACAGAGATTAAAAGGTATTTCTGGTGATAACTCTCCCACAGAGTAGATAAATAATCACTGAAGAACTAAATGAATATAAGAGGATTTTTATAAAGAATGAAGTGAGTAATAAATGAAGAGAGAATGTTCGTTAGCTTCGTTAGTTCCTCTGTATTGAATACACGGTTATTTATAGGTAATCCGCATTAATGACCGTTGAGAGCATTCAAACTTCCTGTTAGGTTGGCTTAGAGCCATTAAGGGATTTCGACGTTTAGTTGCTTTTGTCTCTATGGTAATAAATCTTTAGACAAAATCCTTCTGGTGCCTTCTCTATTTTATGGTTGAGCATTTAATGCTTCTAACAAAAAATATGCTTTTGGTGAATTTGAATTTACTCCATGGTTTAAGTTACTGAAACTTATACAAATAAATCATTAGTAGTATTGAGTTAATGAAAAAGTAATAATCAGTGCTTAATAATGTTTATCTTGAGTTTCAAGTTAATTGAGGATGTGATTCTCAAAGAGACTATGAACTTGCACTTGAGTGAATTCTTGCTTACTTGAGTGAGTATCTATCACTTGAGTGATTTTATAGCTTAATTCGAGTGCCTAATAAATCTCTGAGTTCTAGTAGTGAAGTGCTGAAGAAATATTTATTTGTTAAGATAAGAGACCAACACTACCAAACTCGGGTGCTTGTTTGGATCACTTGTACTTGTCAGCAAGTGACCTTGAATCACTTGAGTGATAGCAAAGATCACTTAAGTGATTTCTAGTTAACATACATTTCACTCTTTCTCTATCAGAAAGTGACTTGCTGAAGTTTTCCAAGTTGCTTTCCATTACTTGAGTGACAGTTTACAAACTTGAGTGAGCTCTATTTGTAACTTAGTAAATCATTGCGAGTGACTTGCAAAGGTACTAAGAGTTGACACCATTACTCGAGTGACAACTTACTCACTTGAGTGATCTTTGCTTACAACTTGTAGAGCCATCATAAGTAACTCTTGAAAATTCTACAAGTGAGCTCTTTTACTCGAGTGGTCACTTATTCACTCGATTGACCTCTTATCATAAATTTTAGAACACATACGAGTGACTTGCAAAAACCTTGCAAGTAATCACTGTCACACAAGTGATCACTTATTCACTCGAGTGACCTCTTATCTTAACTCTCAGAAAACTTATGAGTGACTTGCTGAAATTCTGTAGGTGAGGAAGAATCACTCGAGTGCTGACTTAGCTACTCGAGTGATTTTTCATCAATTTCATTTTTCAGTGAGTGACTTGCAAAATATTTGAAAGTTAAGGACCATACTCGAGTGCATTACCTATCACTAAAGTGATCATCTTATATCACTGAAGGTGAGTAACTTTGTTGATTCAAGTTCTGATTCTAAAATATTTATTTCACATCAAGTGCCTAGAAACTCACTTAAGTGTCTTGAACCATCAAGTCCTCATTATTTATCAAGATTTGTTATCATCAAAACATAATTTGAGAACTAACAGAATGCTTCCGTATTTATGGTTGAGATGTAATAAATAACCATTGTGAGTGTTTTATTTGTCTATTATAATGTTGTTGCTTCATTTGAACATTCTTTGTATGTAGAAGATAGTCACTGCTGCAAAGAGAATGTCTCGATTGAAATTTCACTAGCATTTAATGCTTTTGACCATTGGCATTTATTGCTTCTGACACAGAGTTTCTTTTTGTGATATTTAAATCTTCTTATGTTAGAAATCACCTAAACTTTCTTAGAATATATGTTGATCTTGTAAAAGAACAATAGCAAGCAAGTATAAAGATGTTAATAATATTTTCTTAGATTTTCAAAATTTATATATATCATGCTTTATTTTTTGAAACCTTGGTTATTCAAATATGATTATCTATATTTGAATACCTCTTTGTAATATTTTTGGATAATCCTTGTTGTATTCAAATAAAAGAACTTCTTTTCTATTAAGGTTTATCCAAATACACTTTTATTTATTCAAATAATATTTGGGTTAGAATAACTGGCCTTATTCGAATACATTTATGGTTATTCGAATAAATAATGACAAACATGGTAACCGTATTCGAATACACCTAGTTGTATTCAAATAACCTTCTTTGATCCTTAAAAAATGTTATCTGAATACATCATCTTCTATTGGAATAAGTTTTCAAAAATAGAAGTGTATTAGAATAACTAGTCCCTTTATTTGAATATCTTCTTGGAATATGAATAGCTGTGTATTCGAACAAGCAAGTCCTTATTCGAATATGATCTGAAGAGATGAATATCTATTCCAATAAGTCTTCTCTTATTCGAATAAACTTTAGCTTGAAAAATTTTCTGGTTATTCAAATAACATTTCCTTTATTCAAATATTTCTTTTCAAAAATAAAGAGTGATATGTCAGAAGTCTTTTCTTATTCAAATAACTAGATCTCTATTTCGAATAAGCTTATGTTATATGTTCTTTCTTTTCATAAACAAGTATGACCTTATTCGAATAAGCCACAGTGTTAATACATTGTTTATTCAAATAAGCAAAGGATTACTCGTATAGGTTTCAACTGAAAATGAACTCCCTTATTTGAATGAGACTACTCTTATTCGAATAAGCCTTAATGTTAACACACTAGTTATTTAAATAAGCTAAGGGTTATTTGTATAGTTCTTAAATGAAAAAGGATTCCCTTGTTTGAGTAAATAAATACCTATTCGAATAAACCTAAAGTTTGTTGTTATCAAAACTCTGAATCTAACATTTTTCTCCTTTTTGATGATGACAAAACTTAGCATATTCAAATAAAAATAATAAAGCAGATAAGATCACATAATAAGAACTCATGAGATAAACTATTAAATTCAATATGACAACAAACAATAACTAAAGATAGAAGCTAAATAAAGACTAAAGACATAAGTTAAAACAAGAATGAAAGACACAATCTCAAAGCTCTTTGTCTTTCTCTTAAAGGCCCAAGAAGCTCAAAATGCTTAGAATTTACTCTCACTTACTTCTCCCTCTTTTTGGCATCTTCAGAAAGATTGGGAGAAGTAGGAAGAGAGAAGTCAGAAGTGGATGGAGGGATGGATCTCTAAGACGAGTTGGGGGAAGAGTAGAATCAAGCATAACTAGTACTGTGTTAAGGTCAAAAGGAGTGTAGAGGAAGTTAGATAGAGAGGCAAGTGGAATGATACCAATGGCAAGGATAAGAGAAGATAGTTGAGGAGTGGTTTAAGCTTGTTCATCATAAAATGGAGGTGGAGTTAGTTTAAGAGTTGGCTTAGAGATAGGTACAAAACCTAAGATAGGTTGAGGAGAGGAAATAATAGTGGGGTCTGTAGATTGAATCTCCTCAGCATTCTCTAGATTGAGGACTTCCTGAGTATTTCTAGAAGAACTAGAGCTAGACTGAGGGATGGTTTTGGAAGGTGAAGGGGTAGTTTTCTGAAGAAAAGGATCTGAGATAAGGAGCTTAGGGGTGGTGTGATCAAGTTCTTTTGGTTGAGTGTGATCCAAAGTGATATTGACTTGAGAGGAAGTGGAGGGGTCTTCCCTAGAAAAGAGGACATTTGAGGGCTTATGATAGGTAGCAGAGGTATTTTGTAGTGGTACAACTAGAGTAATTGTAGGTAGGTCAGTGTAGGCATGAACCTCAAGGATTGGTGCTCTAGTTAAAGGAGATCCAGTGATGTAAGTCTCTAGGAAGCCCTGTCTATGCCTAATTGTTACGAGTGTAGGATGGTGTATTTAGAAGTGCAAGTGTACACTGTCGTAATCAAGTAATATAGAAGTGAGTAGAGTATCGTTCCCACGAGGATTGATCACTAAGTACCAAAATTGGTAATTTTAATTCTATTTAGTCGGTTGATTAGTTGTGATTGAGATTGCAAGATAGAAATGATGAAATATGAATACAAGTGATATAAAGACAAATATGAGAAAAAGCCCTAGGGATTATATTTCACTTAATAAATTCCAGATTGAATCACTTATCTATTCTAGTCCAATTTATTCCACATGATTGATAGTCGAGTTTCCCTATTTTAATTACTAGCCTCTTCCAAGGTCAAGTAATTCTATAATTAATTGCTAAACCAATATATTCCTATATGAATTTAAGCAATCAATCATGCATTAAGATTTATGGAACTCAATTAAGACTACATAACCCATATGAATATATTCCTATTTCATATGCAAATTATGGTTTTAATTATAGGTCCACACACATGTATCTCCTTCCGGTCTCAACATGCATATTAAAATTATCCAAAAGGTGGCCAATCAATTGTAAGCATTAAGAGCAATAATTAAAACTCAATCATAAAGGAAAAATTAAAACTAGATTTAATAAGGTAAGATTCAACCCGTCATTAATAAGCTACGTCATCACCCTAGGAAAAGGAAAATTTAGCTCATGATAAAATTAAAAATAAAACCAAAATATATTCCAAACATCATAAATATTGCATAAAAATTAATTACAAAAATATAAAAATACTACTACAAGATGCATGAAAATGGAAAATCTAGCCTACCATATAGGAGGTAAAATCATCCATGTAGGTGGCAACCTATACCATCCATAAAGGAGGACTACCTAGGCCTTCCATATAGGAGGTAAAACCATCCACGTAGGAGACATGCAAGAAGTAAAAAAATGTAAGAAATAAATTCTAAAAATAACAACTCTCTCTTTAAAATAGAAACTCTCTCTCTCTCTTCCTTCCCTTTCATTTTAGGGTGCCAAGAAGCTCTATTTATAGGCTTCATTTTCGGACTGCTACAGTGATTTTGCTACAGTGAACCGACCACACCATTCGCTACAGTACCCGTACTGCTACAGTACCAACCACATCGTCCGCTTCAGTGAAACTGCTACAGTGAACAGTACCGCATGAACAGTGCACAGTGAACAGTACCCGCATGAACAGTGTACAGTGAATAGTACCACGCGAATAGTAACTTTTCCTTAAATGCCTTCTTTAATTCTTTTTAATCCGGTACTATCCATGGCTGCAAGAAAATCATTATTTATTTATTAATTACACCCAAATTAATTACATTCAGCTCAAATATAGTCCACAAAATCATTATATAAGGGAAAATGAATATGCAAATATTTTACTTATCACTAATCTCTTTGATTTTCTGAAGATAGTTGGCTTAAAGATTGTAGAGAGATTTAAAGTTGTAATTTACTCCTCCAATCACAGCTCTGACATGACTTTTGATATCTTTCTAGCAAAAACTGATTGGACTTCATGAAGTGTTCTATCACTAGCTTAAAAGCTTCTTGAATTTGCATTTAGATAGAGGCTCTAAACAATGAAGGAGATAGAGATGCAACTCTAGAGGAGTGAGCCTCATCTATCCTAGAAGTCTCTAGCTCCACTTTATGTCTCTTGGCTTGTGTTTGCTCAAGTAGTTCTTATAAAAGAGGAATTCTCATTTTCTTGATTTGAGTTATCCCAAATTGTCAAACCCCTCATTATTTTGACATTTATCAAAGTATTAACCCACAGTTCAATGAACATACAGAAATAGTACAATATACTGATATAAAATTCTTAATTACATTACAAAAAGTCCTCGCAGGGTTTGTACATGTTACATTACATATCCAAATATAAATAAAGACTATCAGATAACCAATAAAGTAATTCTTGAACCAGCATCGGACCTTCATCTGCTAGCATCAACTATTTTGCCCTTTGAACCATTTCCACTTGTTGAATAAATTTTAAATTTATGGAAAGGGTGAGATTCAAAAGAATCTCAGTAGTAACAGTATATCAATCATATAAAATGTGAAAAGTAAATATGTCATACAATACTTATCATGATGCAGCAAGTAAAATGCCAACACCTATCTGGCAATGCTCAAGAACCAAATGATGATTTTGTCTGGATCAAAATGATCATCTATTCTTGATATGCACGATCATAATTCGTTCATAGGAATTCAACACGGAATTCACCTATGTAATGTGATAACATAACAACTTGGAGCAGGCTTATACCTTTCTGTACATATCAAGCCTCTCAACTGGGTCCACCTGGCCACATGGTACCCTAAAGGTTCCATGGGATGGTTTAACTCATTACCTACACCCAAAGAGTATCAACACCACAAGCAATACATTGAACAGATCATGGAAATCATTGCATATTTATAACCACATAGAATATAAAAGATAGAGTTACTACTTAGACTCATTTCCAAAGCTTAGCTACTACCAGTCCTTTAATCTTTTGTTTGGCTCGGGTAATTACCACATTCCTAAAATTACCAAAGTAATTGTAAATGAGTTATTATTCATTCATACTTCATTGTAGAATTTACAAGTTGGTTATCATAGCCCAAAATCACATATTTACTAAAATGCCCCTGGGTACCCGGCCCGCCCCCTTTCTTGTACCTGATATTTTTGTACTTTTCTAAAAATTATAAATTAGGCCTATTTTACATATTTTTATGTGTAAAATCCATTTTTGACCTTAGATTAGGCTATTTCCAGCTTGAATTGTAGTTTTGCTCTTAACAGCCATAACTTGGGGTTCTAGGGACACAATTGTCATTTCATAATATGGGGCTTTTCATGCTTTGGAATCTTCATGAATCCTATACAATTTTCCCTTATAAACATCATGGAACTGTTAGAATCATGAAATTTCAGCTCTAACCTCCAATTCTCGCTCTGGCCGAAATATAGGGAAATTCAAGAAAAAATAGATTTTCATGCTTTCAACCATTTAAACTGCTTCTTGTCATTTGTTTCTACTTATTCAACCCCTCAATCATCAATTTAACATAATCAATGAAAACTTGGGCAGCATTTTTCCTTAGACATTAGACATCCCAAATTACAGAAACCACCATAAATAACCATATTTCCAGCCAGGACACAGTTACAACATAACTTTTAACAAGAATACCAAAGTCCTAGCAACTTACCTTGTTTCTTTCTTCTTCTTCCCTCTTGACCAAAATATGTCCCCTTTTCTCCTTGAAGTTTTTCTTGTTGATTGACCTATTCAAGAGGATAGGGAGATTAAGGAGAGGTTTTTGGTACTATAACACAAGATTGAGCAAAGATTTCGGCATACTTACCTTATATTTGAACCTTGAACCTTCTTCCTTCTTCCTCCTCTTCCCTTTCCTCATTGGTCTCTCCATGCTCTCTTCTTTCTTTCCTTTCCCTCTCTTAGCTGAAATGGCCCTTAAATAAGCCAAAGAGTAGAAATTTTTGGAGTTCTCTAGAGGTCTATACGTGTCATCATCTAATTGGCTCTTGATTTATTTATGTCATATGACATAATATAATTACATATTTAATTATTTAATTATTTTTATGAACTCCATATGTCATCATTTATGTAATTATTCATAAAAAATTTTATATTATATTTATTTGGTCAAAATGACCATTTTGCCCTGGCAATTTCTCCCATTTTCATAATACTTAAGAAATTGTGCAGAATTCTCCCCAAACTTTGAAAATTTATATCTAATTGTATAGATATCTAATTTGGGTGGTTCTAAATGCTATGTGACCCTTATTAAATATATTTTTAATTAAAAATATAACCTTAATTCAAATAGAAGCATACCATTCTTAGATTATTATTTTTTAGTCTGCCCCTGAAAAACACCAAATTCGCTAGACAAATTTCAAAAATTCATATCTCCTTGTATACATATCCAAAAATTCCATATGACCTATCAAATTAAAGCTTATCATGTCTACTCTCATTCTAGAAAGTTTCATAATTTTAAGAGGTCATTTATTAATTTAAAAGTGTGACAACTATAATGTGTGACAACTATTTTGTTATGTGTGACTTCTATTTGCTTGTTTTGCTACTTTACATGATCTTTTATCATGAAATACCATAATAGCTACATGAAACTTAGTGATCAAAATTTGGGACATTACACAAATCTCATAAGCCTCTCTTTTTATCCCTCCAAATACCATATGTTCATTTTGAGAAAGACAGACACCAAAAGAGGATAAGGAATTAGAGTAGTCTTTAAAGATATCAGCCTATATATCTTGATCTTCTAGAAGATGAGTTCACCAGTGTTCAATTTTATTCTAGAGACAAGAAAGCAAGCAGATTAAAGTCTCTGCTATTGGAGTGATTGAAGTTCTGAGACTTGTTGACAAAGGATGTAAGACCTACTCCATTATTGATATTAAAAGACTAGCAATTACGTAGTTTAGTAGGCACATAGGAATAGCACAAATACTAATATTATTAATACAATAAGTTTGTTTATATATAATAATTCCCCATAGGGGTGAACATAAAGTTTACAAACCTTAAAATAAATAAAAAGGTATAAAAAGGTCTTCAGATAACCAACTGCTCTTCTCGTACTAGTCTAGAACCTTTCGTTGCCAGAAATTACCGTTCTGTCCTTAGTGCCGCTTCCTGTTGCTGGAAACTTTATACATTTATTGAAAGGATAAGATCCAGAGAATCTCAGTAGTAACATACAATCAAATATATACAATGTGCAAATAAATATGTCATGTACCATGTTGTGTAAGATGATAGAATGTTGTGTATACACTGTCCAAGGCTAAACCACTGTTTAGACCTTGGCTTGCTCCGGTGCACCATCGCTAGATCCCATATCACAGCTAGGCTAATATTCCCTTGGCATTGTTCTCATGCTATAGAAGATGGCCTACTCAAAGTATATAATTATCACATAGTGCATGGAAGAAAGTTTTACTACGTGGAATGTGCCATTTCCTTGCCTGTTAATTAGTCCAGGTTTGTATTCAGCTCGAGCTACTGATATATCCTAAAATTTCAAATTTAAGATAAATGAGTTATTATTTATTCATAACTCATTCTAAACTTAATGTGTTGGTTATCTTGACTTAAAAATACAAAATTACCAAAATGCCCCTGAGGACACGTTTTATACCCTTTTGTATGCGGTCCAACTGTACCTCACTAAAATTATGACTCGGGCTAATCCTATGAAATTTTGCATGTAGAGTCCATTTTTTACCTCAGATTGGTCAAATTCAGACACAAATTACAAAATTACCCTTAACAACCCCTAACTTAGGGTTTTAAGGGTAGTTTGGTCATTTCACATTCTAGGGCTTTTTATACTTCACAATCCACATAAACCTTACAATATTTTCCCTTATAAACACAATGGAACCATAAAATTGATAAAATTCCAGCTCCTTCCCCCATTTCTAGGTCTAGCTGAAACATAAGAGGAATTACGGAAAAATGTTGTTTTATGTTTTCAATCCTTAAACCACCTTCTTTTCACTTCTAAACCCATGTTTAATCACTTAAACACTTTCTAAACATGATTAATGTGAATTTTGGCAGCACCTCCCCTTAGGTTTTAACATTCCCAAATCACAAACCAAGCCAAAATAAAGCCAATCAACAACCATAACCAACAAGCAAGAATCAATAAGAGGAGCAAGGTTTGTGGCTTTACCTTTGATTTCTCTTCTTTTTCTCTCTAGGCGCCACCTATCTCCTCCTTCTTGCTCTTATTTTTTCTAGCTAAACATGTATTTCAAGATGGCATAGAGATTAGGGAGAGTGATCATGAAGAAGAAGGCAAGAATAAGGAAGATTTGCTTGCAAACTCACCTTGGTTTGGCTTCTTGATCATTTCTCTTTCTCCTTGTTATTGTTTGTTTCTCCAAATCTCTCTCTCTTTTGGCTGCCATTTTTGGACGGAAATGATGAAGAATGAAGGGATATTAGCTTTATCAAAATATACCACCTTGCTTTATGTTAATATTATTTAATGCCAAAAGTCCATGTGCTTGAAATACTTGGCTACGAATTATTCCTCTCTTGAATTATTTTGGTCCAAGTAAATTATGGCTTCTTATTCCCTCCATTTGGCTGAATTTCTCAGAAAGAAAAGGGAAAATAATGTCTTTTTGCTTTATTGGTCAAATGACCATTTTGCCTTTACCTTTTTTCCTTATTTTCGCACTTGTTGAAAAACTGGGCAGAATTTTCATCAAACTTTGAAAATTCATATCTAATTGTATAGATATCCAATTAAGGTAGTTCTAAAGGATATGTGACCCTTATTAAATATTTTTTTAATTAAAAAGTTATAACCTTTAGCCAAATAGAAGCACAATATTCTTAGAATTATTTTTTTGGATGCTGCCACAGAAAATTATCAGTTTAACTGGGCTAACTTCAAAAATATATATCTCTTTTTGTATAGCTCCAAATGACTTATATGACCTATAAAATTAAATATTGATAATTATAATTTTATTATGAAAAGTTTCATAATTTTTAGGAATCATTTTCCTATTGAAAAATGTCACACAAACACGACTGCCACATGAGAAAATTCACTACAGCAACACTACTTTGTGTTCTAATTAACTATGTTGTATGTGACCTATAATTGCCTTATTTTGTCACTTAATGTGCTCTTTAACTCACCATTTTATTCCCCTTAAATGCCACCAAGAGTATAAAGGAATTTTAGGGAATAAAGCTTTGCCTTACAGGGACGCTTACCAAACCGGGGCTTAGCAGTCCACTTGATCTAGGCTTTCTCTCAAGCCTTTTGTCCTAAAATTTGGGATGTTACAAAGGACTAGTGTAGATATACTACAAGATCTTATGCTCATCACTGAGAGGCATTGAGGAGAATTTCCTTGTTTTTCTTGTGGGCTTGATGATCTTCATTATCTCATCCTCAGTGTATTCCACATATCATCAAATTCTTCATTGTCATAGCCTAAATAAGTGTTGACAAGTGAAAGGGAAAGCTGAATATTTTTTCCTCTCACTGTGGTTTCTAATTTTTCTTCAACCACTTCATTTTAAATGCCCTTGATTTTTACATAATAAAGATTATTGTAAAAGGTTCTCACTACAGATGGGCTAAAAGACAGATCAATCTGAAGCCACCTCTGATAGTACTCCAAATAGCCATACAAGTTAAATCCTAAATTGTCTCTTAGGTATGGTAGATCCATAAATTCAATAGGACATATGGGTTTATATGAGAATAAGTTCTTATACCTCTTTTCTCCTCAGGTTGTTGTAGTGGTTTAATATTGAAACTAGAAGGTGGACCTACAACTTCTTCTTCATGTAGGCTTCCATGAGTGTGTGAATGATTCTGAAACACTCAGCTTGGACCATCTTGAGAGGGCTTCAAAGTTTCCATAAACCCTTTTACTAGATTCCTAATTATTCTGTCAAGATCTTCACTCTCTGTGGATGGATCATGAGATGAAGTAATAGATGATTTCTTATCTTTCTTCTTAGAGATAGTGACAGTAGCCTTGGATACAGAACTTGTTTCCATTAATTCCCTTATTACAACTCCCTTTGCCCGAGGAGGTGCATTGTAGGAATCAACAACTAACATTGGCTTGTATTTCTTTGTTGTTTTCTTGCTTGGAGTTTTTTTGGTAGGCTGTTTGGATAGAGGAGGAGTCTCATCTTTGTCAAAATTTGCATACTTGGACCTCATAGTTTGATTTTCAAAAAATGTTGACAATTAGGTTTTTTGAATGTTCAGGAGTTGTAGAAGATGAAATAAGGTGAGTTTGAATGGGTTTTAATCAGAAGAAAGAGGCAAAAGTGATAGAGAAGATTTATGTTGAGAGTGGAAAATGAGTAGGTATTCGAATAAATATGAGAATAAGTAGTGAAAGAGCTTTAGTTCCCTTAATAACAAGACTTATGCTATTCTAATAGGTTCATGAGTATTCAAATAAGGAAGGACTTATTCGAATAAGGAAGAACATATTCAAATAAGCTTTGAGAAAATGTATGTACTTGTATTCGAGTAGGTTTCAATTTATTTTAATAGGTTATCCCTTTTTCATTCATTCAAATAGATTGTAGTGTATTCGAATAATCTTCTTTAATTTGAATTTTTCTATATTCGAATAGAGCTTCTATATTTGAATAACTTCTCTGTGCTTCTACTTATCTTCTTCGAATAAGAGTATCATTATTCAAATGGACTTCTGCCTTTGATTCTTCATCCTACTTGAACATATAATCTTGTATTCGAACAGAGTCTCTTTTCCTACATATACAGGGTGATATTTTTTAATACAAAGTGGTTTAGTTTATTCAAATATAGGTTCCTTTATTCAAATACAGTCTTTAAAACCTTTGTTTTGGATAACTCATTGTCATTCAAATAGCTTATTGTTATTCGAATAAACTTTTTGCAAATTTACTTCTATTCGAATAGGTTGCCTTTATTCGAATAAAGTCTTTGTAAAATCTTGCTTCTATATTCGAATAGAAAATCTTTTATTCGAATAACCTTTGGTAAACACATTCAAGTAAAATTACATTTTTTTGAATATATAACTTATATTCGAATATAGTCTTTTAAAAAACACATCCTTGTATTCGAGTATGAATGTCTGTATTCAAATAAACCTTCTTGTATCAGAGTATTCTTTTTATGAGAAATCCTGTAAAATAAATATTTAAAAACTCTAATGCTTAAGTCAGTAACCTTTTATCATCAAAACATAATAAATGAATAAAGAATATGTAAATTTACTTAAAATTCATTGGGATTTATCATTCTCAATTCTCTTCTTATATACAAAAATTGATCATTTACTAAGGGTTTGGTGAATATATCAGCCGATTGCAGATGTGTAAGGATAAAGACAACCTTGACATCTTTCTTTTAAACATGATCTCTGATGAAATGATGTCTCACATCAATGTGCTTGGTCCTTGAATGATGTACTGGATTTTTGGCAAAGCTAATAGTACTGGTGTTGTTATAGTAGATAGGAATTTTGCTAAGATGAATGCCAAGATCTTGTAATTGTTGCTTTAACCATAACACTTGAGCATAACAACTTGAAGTAGCCATATATTCAGCTTCAGTTAAGGTTAATAACACTATATTGTTTCTTGTTGAACCAAGAAATAATTGCTCCTCTTAGGAATTGGCATTTTTCACTTGTGCTTTTTATATTAGTCTTGTAGCCACCATGATCAAAGTTTGAGTATACAACAAGATATTCATTTCCTTCTTTTGGATACCATATCCCTAATTCCATTGTGTCAGCAAGGTATCTGATGATCCTTTTCACAATTTTAGCATGAGATTCCTTAGGACATAATTGATATCTAGCACATATTCCAACACTAAATTAAATATTTAGTCTACTAGCTGTAAGATGGAGTAGTGAGCTAATCATTCCTCTATAATTTTTTATGTTAAAGTCAACTCCCTTCACATATACATCCAATAAGGTTGTTGAACTCATGGGAGTATCATCTCTCAGCTCTATTGGCTTGATTCATTTCATATTTCTTGAGAAGCTCTTTGAGATACTTAGTTTGAGATATGAATATGCCATTCCTTCTTTGCATGATTTACAAGCCTAAAAAGAATGTCAATTCTCCTATCATAGACATATCAAATTCTCCTTTCATTATGTCAGAAAATTCCTTACATAGAGAATCATTAGTAGCTCCAAAAATAATATCATCAACATAGATTTTCACAATTAACATCTCATTTTTCTTATGTTTGATGAATAATATTGTGTCTACTTTTCCTCTAACAAACCCTTGATTAATGAGAAAAATGCTTAGTCTTTCATACCAAGCTCTTAGAGCTTGTTTAAGGCCATAAAGAGCTTTCTTGAGTCTATAGACATGATTTGGATTAGAAAAATATTCAAAACTAAGAGGTTATTCAACATAAAATTCCTCCATTATGTAACCATTAAGAAAAACACTTTTTACATCCATTTCATAGAGTTGGAATCCTTTTATGCACGTAAAGACTAAGAGCACACATATGGCTTCCAATCTAGCTACTGAAGCATAAGTTTCCTCATAAACAATTCCTTCTTCCTGATTATAGCCTTTGGCCACCAAATAGGTTTGTAAAGCTCATATGGAGTTTTTTCATGCTTTGATATGATATAAGCTCTGTTAGAGATGTAGCTGGCAATACTCATTGTATCAGCCCAAAATACTTGTGAGACTTCTTTCTCATTAAGCATTACTCTAGCCATATCAGTGAGGACTCTATTCTTCCTTTCTATAACACTATTTTGTTGAGGAGTCCTTGGGGATAAGAAGTTGTGTTCAATGCCATTCGAATCACAATAGTCTCTAAAGGCTTGATTTTCAAACTCCCCTCTATGATATGATCTAATTGTTGCAATGCACATACCTTTCTTATTATGCACTTTCTTGATAAAAATAATAAATTCACTAAAATTTTCATCTTTTGAAGATAAAAATATAGTCTATGTAAACCTTGAGAAACCATCAACAATGACCTAGGTATATAGATTCCACCAAGGCTTTTAACCCTTGCTGGTCCAAGTAAATCCATGTGGAGTAGTTGTAATGGTCTTTTTGTTGATATTTTCTTTCTAGTTTTGAAAGAGGATTTAGTTTGTTTTCACTTTTGACAAGAGTCACATACTAAATCATTTTTAAAATGCAATTTAAGGTAAGCCTATTACTAAATCCTTTTTTAAAATCTTATCTAATTGATACATATTTATTTGTGCTAATATTTTATGCTAAAACCAACTCTCATAAGTATTACTAAGAAAATAATTTTCAGAAATGTGATTCTTGATAACAAGAGTATAGCAATTACCTTCCTTTGTGGCTTTGATTTTTCCTTAAGCTCATTTTTCTTGATATGCAAATCCTTTTTGCTGACTATGAGGCATTCCTCAGAGTCAAATATAACCCAGTTATCTTTCTAAGAGCTTTGACTTACACTCAGCAAGTTGCAACATAATCCTTTTACATAGTAGACATTTTTTATTTGAAAGCTATTTTCAACACCAACTATAATATCTTGAATTTTGAGACTAAAGGCTAGAGAATAAGCCTAAATAAAGAAGACTACTAAACCCAGTTCAGGAAAAATTCCAAGAATGCCTAAGAGACATAATGACTTTAAAAAGCTAATTTGGGAACTAAAGTATGGAATTTAGTTCCAAATAGTCATAGGAAATTCCCGATTCCTTTATCTAGAGTCAAATAAGATCTAAAGTCTAACTTAGATCTAAAAAGAAGAGAAAATGACATTTTGTGATTTGGTTGAGTATTTTGGATTCTTTAGTGCTGCCCTAATTTTCGTTCATGAAGGGGAATTAATGTTTCATGATGCTTTGTTCATATACATATGGTTATATGATGTTTAAGAAGCATATGAAAATAGTTTAGTAGTTAGATAGTAGAACTAGTGAATTGTTGTCTTAGACCCTATGTTTCAGTCAGAATAGGGCATGGAGAAGGAATGAGATTTTTTCAATTTGAGGTTTTCAATGGATTCTTTGGGAAAAATTGTATGGGGTTAGGTATGGTTGTGATTTTAGAAGGGTTGGATAGAAAACCCTAAATTTGGAATTGAAGTAGTGTTGCTAGATTAGGGTTTCTGAGAGGCAGAGTGGTTGTGATAAGATTTTGAATGACCAAATTTTTTCCAATGGTCCTGATATTTTCCACAACGATAGTACACATCCATATCTTTAAAATGAGTCATAGAATGTGATAATTAGATGTGCATTTTGGAAGTTATGAATTTTTAAATATTAGGTATTAAAATTGAGATGAATTTTGGACTAGTGAGGTTGGTCAAGGATTCTGGGAATTTAATCCCTATAACTAGTAGTGATTAATATTTTCCCCTTAAAGTTGACTTAGAGTTTTCCTATAGGACTTTGAACCACCCTATTTGGAGTTTCCTAGATTAAGTTATTATTTTTTAAAAATAGTTCAAAACTTTGGCAGTATAGGTTACCATACGAAAATGAGAGAATGACTTGAATGGTAGATAAGAGTGAAACCCAAGGGTAAAGATATGGTCTAATATTTGGGAAAAATTGTAATTAGATGGATGTTTAAGGGTAAATTGTACTTAGGATAAATGGTAATAAAGTTGAACTCCAAGGGTTAAGATAAGTCATGAGTAATGACTTACTTCCATGGCTCTAATGAATTAACCAAATAATGTGATTATATGTTTAGGGTTATGAGATGTTAAGAAATAAGAAGAATGGAAGAATCTTCAAGCAACTGCAATAACTAGAAGAAAAAGGGATAAGAAGAGGAACTAAGTCCAAAAGGTCATTAAACTTTCCTGACTTTCATGTATTTGATATGTGCATGCTTGTAAATTGATGTTTGTTATTGCTTTGATGGATTGTGTGGAATATGCATGAATGATTGAAGCTCTATTTTTACTTGTGTGTGACCATAGGTATAAGGTGTAAAACATTAAGCATGCATATATCATTATGTTGGCATAAATTTATAAGCAAGCATGTCATACACTAAGCATTATCTTGCATGCATAGTTAGCATTGTTTACTACTGAGATTCGCTCGAATCTCACTCCTCCCTCACCAACCATATAGGTATATTAAGCATAGAAGTGGAATTTACTAGAGTCGCGTAATGGAAGATGTGATGGAAAACTAAAGGATGTTATTTGATGACTTGTTATGCATTAATTATTGTGCTTTAAGAATGATTGTATAATCATGCATATGCATCTAAATGGATAATTGCCCTAGCACAATAATGAACTAAGAATGAGTAGAGGAATAATATGGCTAAACAAATGAGTGGTGAATCAATCTGATTAAGTTAAATAAAGATAAGAATCGATGAGTAATAACAAAGTTGCAAACCACTAGAATTTTCTTCCACAAGATTTTGAAATTGTCAGAAAAACCTACTCAATTACAGGTTTGATCCTATCTTGAGGTTGAGAATAGAAAGAGTTTTACAAAAGAATATCACTTAGTGGTTCAAATTCATTGCATAAAACCCATTATAACTGTTAGAACTAGCTGACACCCAAGAGCGGGGTGAATTGGGTGTGTGATAAGGAAGTAAGATCTTTTAAAATCTTTTCGCAACTTATCAAATCAATACATGTGGAAGTATAGAAACATAAGTTGATATGTAAATCATATATGCTGGAAATGTAAAAGTTTAGGGAAGAGAATATGTAAACTGTGATTTATCCTGGTTCAGTCCAATCCACGATGACCTACGTCCAGTCCCCAGGCTCCTCCTGAGATTTCCAATCCACTATCTTCTTGTTTAATTGGGCACAAGAAAAGCCTTTACAAATCCACAAGAGTTACTCCCCCTTACACACTGTAAGGTTTACTCCTTCTTACAGCAAGTCGAGCAAAGCAATCCCAAAGACCTTTCTCTCCTGCTTACCCGTGCAAGTCTTATGAGCAGTAACGTTCTCTCCTGCTTACACCACTGTAAGTCTTATGAGCAGCAATGTTCTCTACTGCTTGCACCTTATAAGTCTTACGAGCAGAAAGTCTTACTGACAATTCACTCTACAACTTCCCCCGTAAGGTGATCAATCCTCTCAAGGTCCCTCTACCTTGAGAATACTTCTGAAATACAGATGAAGTGTTTACAAGCTCTCTCACAGAGTGTATAAATACTCACTGAAGTACAATACAAAATATTCACTCTCAAATGTACATGATATATAAACAGATAAGAACAGAGAGTATATGAGGCGGACGACTTATGATATCAGCATGTTGGCAGTTGGGTTCTCATTGCTCATGTGTTTGGTTACTGTCATATTATCTCTTCGTTTCTTGTTTGAATACATTGGTTTATATAGAAGATGGTTGAGAGCTGTTGGAAGTATTCAAACATTCTGCCCGTTGGAATCTGATCGTGCTTCTGACAGATAACTCATACAGTTGTTTTCTGTTTGTACGTTCGTTGATTGTTCATTTTAATTCTGTTGCTGCCCATGATTTGTTGTCAGATAGGTCTTTAAACATTGATCTGTTGATAGCATCTCAACATACCCGTTGGAGTCACACTGCTTGTTCTGACAGATTTCCACTTCAGAAAACTAGCCGTTATCAGTGGACGCTCGGCTTCTTGTGAAGTGGTTTTTCCTCTCTCTATGGCCTCTTCATTGTTCTTTCTGTAACAATACATCAAATATCAATATAATGAAGTGTTAATCATAAATATGTTGGATCATTGGCCAAAGACAGGATTTCCGCTTTCTGGGTTGCATCACTTCGAGTGACGATGCTTGCCGTGAGTCACCTCCAGACTTGAAGTCTTAACCCAAACGCTTGAGCCCCTATTTCACACTTGAAATAAGTATTAAGCAATGTCTAAGAATGATAGCAAGTGAAAACACCAAGATTACATAACATATGAACCCATTCGGATTGATCGTTGTATTCCATTTTGTTTCGTCAACATAAGAATTCAAGTTCCTCATACCAGACTTAAGTGCACAAAGAAACTTTAATATCTCCAGATGGCTTCTATCAAAAACTTCCAGAGTGTATTGAAATCCACTGGTGGTGATGAACCAAAAGGACCATATCACATGAATGAAGACTTGGAGTAATTAAGAGATGGAGATGCATTGGTCTAGCAACACTGATAGAATCAAACGCATTACTTGAGCTATTGGTTTAATAGACGTTGGTGCATATGGGCCTTCACTGGAGATGCATTGAAGCTTACTGGAGGTGATTTGAGAAGGAGTGAAATTCACCGGAAGTGATTCAGCATCCACTGGAGGTGAAATGGGATGTTGGAGTTGCACTGGACTGCTAACATGAAGTGATCTGTAGAAAACTTCATATCACTCGAGTGAATTCCCTATCATTGGAAGTGATATTGAGAACAGTGAAAAATTCCTCCGGTGAATTCTGCGCCACTGGAAGTGATATGCAAAATAAGTCATATCACTCGAGTGAATTCTGGAATCACTCGAGTGATCTTCAATATCACTCGAGTGATCTGTTGTTCAGATCACTTGAACTCGAAACTTCACTTCCAATTCGACAGCAAACAGGGGTCAAATTACAGATATCATAAATCTTCGAATATAGCTCCAAAATTAATGAATTATATATCAATGGAAAGATATTGAAGTCTAGTTTCATATGGAACCAGTTTCAGCTCAATTGGATATGTGGTTTGAGAGTTATAGCCCAAATATCAAACCTGTTCCAGAAAGTGATGCTGACATGAAGGTCCAATTAGAACACTGATATCTCCCTCATCTGAGCTCCTTTAATGTTGGTTCTGGTGTCAAAATGACGTATTAGGAGTTTAGTTTCATATGCAATTAGTTTGGTCTCAATTGGAGTTTTCTTGTGAGAGATATGATCAAATAACTAGACTTCGCTCAGCTAAACGAAGAACAAAGTCTGAAAAACTAAACATCACTCGAGTGATTTGCCGAATCACTCGAGTGATTTCTATTTTTTCAGAATCACTCAAGTGATTCTGAAAATCACTCGAGTGATTTGTTAAAAATCACTCTACTACAGTTCCAAACAGTGCCAATTGCTACAGTAACCGTATTGCTACAGTACCCACTACTACAGTACCCATAAAAACTTGAATCTTCATATTTTTCATTAATTCTTGCAAGTTCTTTATTCCTCAATTTCTTTCTTCCATTGCTTGACTAATCTACAATATATGCAACATCAAATAGTTAGTCAATGTATTAGAAAAGTATACTATGCAAGCTTCTTGTGCTTAATATTTGACATCTATATTTATCATCATCAAAACTAATCATATCTAACAATAACTTCCAAAATGCATATCCAATTATCACATTCTATTACTTATTTTAAAGATATAGATGTGTACTATCGTCCTGGAAAATATCATGACCATTAGACAAGATTTGTTCATTCAAAATCTCGTCACAACCACTATGCCTCCTAGAAACCCTAATCTGGAAGCACTACTTTAATTCCAAATTTAGGGTTTTCTATCTAACCCTTCCAAAATCACAACCACACCATAAGCCCACACAATTTTGCCAAAAGAATTCATTAGAAGCCTCAAATTTGGAAAAATCTCATTCCTTCTCAATGCCTTGTTCTAACCGAAACATAAGGTCTAAGACAACAATTTACTAGTTCTACCATCTAACCACTAAGCTAGTTTCATATGCTTCTTAAACATCATATAACCATATGTATATAAACAAATCATCATGAAAACCCTAGTTCCCCTTTATGACCAAAAATCAGGGTAGCATTAAAGAATCCAAAATGCTCAACCAAATCACAAGATGCCATTTCCTCTTATTTTTAGGTCTAAGTTAGGCTTTAGATCCTATTTAACTCTAGATAAAGGAATTAGGCATTTTCTTTGATTATTTGGAACTAAATCACATACTTTGGTTCCCAAATTATCCTCTAAAAGTCATTATTGCTCTTGGGCATTCTTGAAACTCTTCCTGAACTGGGTTTAGTAGTCTTCTTTATTCAGGCTTATTCTCTAGCCTTTATTCCTAAAATTCAGGATATTACACCAACTTCTTATATCCCACCAATCTTTCCATATTGATTTCCTCCAAATTTGACTCTACCTCCTTTTTTTGGGTTTATAGAGGTAAATGTTTTTTTGTTACCAGTCATGTGTCTCGAGCATCCACTGTCTATGTACCATTTATTTGCTTTGAATGCCTTAAAACACACCTACAAAGAGAAATCATCAGGTTTTAGGTACTCGCTTTAGGTTCCTATAACTCTTTCTTTCTTGTGATAACAAGATGAAGTATAATGTCTCTTCCTATTGCAAAAATTGCAATGAGCAAAGGGATTAGAAATATGCACATATTTTTTGAAAATAATTCAAATAAGTTTGTTTAGCAATCTTTTTCTTTCCTTTTAACTTATCTGCCTTTGGATCATATCCATCTCCAGATTTGTCATTAGTGAATTATTGAGCTTTCAAAATCACTTTGAGCATTTCACTTCTCTTAATAAATTTCTCAAGAGAATTGGTAAGATCAGTGTTCTTCTTTTCAAAAATTTGACAAGTGTCACAACAAAATGGTTTTGGTTCCTTAAGTTATTCCTCAAGCACTTTTACCCTTTTCTTGTGATTCACATATTCTTTTACAATTTTCATAAATTCAATATGCAAAGCATTATATTTATCATGTAATTCATCATAAGTAGGATTTTCAGTTACCTCATCTTCCTCTTGTTGTCCATGAGCTACTAGGCAAATATTGGCCATTTCTTCATCCTTACTTTCTTCTTTATCAGAAGAGCTATCATCCCATATTGCTGAGACATAGGCTTTCTTCTTAGCGAACTTGTTCTTCTTCCTTTCTTTGTTCTTTAAGTACTCAAAGCATTCAGATTTTATGTTTTCAGGCTTTGCACATTCATAGCAAATAATTTTCTCTTTTGTCTCTCTTTTGATGCTAGTCTCTCCTTTGTTGAAATTCTTAAATCCTTGACTTTTTTTTATAAAATTTCTTGAATCCCCTTACTATCATCCCCATTTCATCATCTTCAATTTTTTTTTCTACTTTCTGCAATTTTTCTTCCTTGAAATATTTAATGCTGCTCCTTTCTTCTTCTTGTCATCAATTTCTTTAAGTTTACTTTTAAACTTTTGCTTGCTTTCAAATTCTGATAGACTTCTAAATAGAAAAGCCATTGATCATATTGATTCACCTTTGGCTTCCTCTATTGCTGTGACTTTACCTTCCACTCCTTCGAGAGGATATTCAGTATCTTCCTTACTTAGGTATTCTGATAATAGAATTTCCTAAGTGCGCCAAGTTGATTTATGAGATGAGTATATCTGAGTTCAAACTCAGCTATTGATTCACCTGATTTTGATGGAGCAAATCAAACTCTATAATGAGAGTATTTATCCAATTTTCTTTTATGCCTAAAGTTCCTTTGTATGCTATTTCTAGGGGTTTCCATATTTCTTTTATTATTGGAAGTGTGCAAATCCTGAAATAATCCTTTTGACTTAAGGCACTTTGGATCATCAAGATTGCTTTACTGTTAAGAGTCACGAGCTTTTTATCATTGTCATCATATTCTTTTGGTGACTTAGGGACTGGTTGTCCTTCTACAATTCTTACAAGTATGTGATTCCCATTTTGAACAACCTCCCAGAGTCCATATTCTATGGCCATTACTAATACTCTGAACTTTGCTTTCCAAAAAGAAAAGTGTTCTTTATTAAAATCTGGAGGTCTTGTAATTGAGGCTCCATCAGGGATTATTCCTTCACCCATACTTGCTATTGATCCTTTTTAGATTGTTATACCTAAATAAGAAGACATCGCTCTGATATAAAATGTTAGTGCAAGCATTTCACCCAAGAGGGGAGAGAATTGGGTGATAATAAAAATTTTAATCAAATACAACAATTAATAGAAATTAAAAAAATTAAACTAGAGTTAAGAGTTAAAAAAATATCATCAAAGTATACACCGAATATTATATTGGTTCAATCATAACCTTTTTGACTTACATCCAGTCCTTAAAGCACCTATGAGATTTTCACTATAGCCTTTAAGATTAAGTTGGTTATTAGCATCTCAGTACACAGCAAGTTCCTTCACTGGACACTTACTCCCCCTTACACAAATCTAAACCAATACCCAACTCAAGGTTCTATAACCTTAAGTTGTTTGAATAAAGTGTATGGAGTTTTTGATATAGCTCTCTCTCTCTCAAAGAGCAAATATATAATTATTGAAGTACAATATATAAATAGATTAATAATTAAAGATAGAGTATTAGAAGCTAAATTGAATGTTGCGTAATTCGGTAGTTGCTCTGCTTTGAACCCTTCCGTATTTATAGTTGAGATGTAATAAATGACCATTGTGAGTGTTTCATTTGTTCGTTATAGTACCGTTGCTTCATATAAACATTCTTTGTCTGTAGAAGATAATTGATGGAGCAAAGAGAATGTCTTAATTGAAATTCCACTAGCATTTAATGCTTTTGACCAATGGCATTTATTGCTTCTGACATAAAGTGTCTTTTTGTGATATTCAAATATTATGATGTTAGAAATCACTGAAACTTGCTTAGAATAGATGTTAATCTTATAAAAGAATAATAGCAAGCAAGTATAAAGAGATTAACAATGTTTTTATTAATTTCCAAAATTTATATACATCATGCTCTATTTTCTAAAACCTTAGGTTATTTGAATATGATTATTTATATTCAAATACCTCTGTAATATATTCGGATAATCCTTGTTGTATTTGAATAAAAGAACTTATTTTCTATTAAGGTTTATCCAAATACACTTTCATTTATTCAAATAACATTTAGGTTGGAATAACTGGCCTTATTCGAATACATTTATGGTTATTTGAATAAATGATGACATACAAGGTAACCTTATTTGAATACACCTAGTTATACTCAAATAACCTTCTTTGATCTTTGAAAAATGTTATCCAAATACATCATCTTCTATTAGAATAAGTTTCTAAAAACGGAAGTGCATCAAAATAACTAGTCCCTTTATACGAATATTTCCTTGGAATGTGAATGGTTGCGTATTTGAATAAGCAAGACCTTATTCGAATAAACTTCAGCTTGAAAAATTATCTAGTTATTCGAATAACCTTTTCCTTTATTCAAATATGAATTTTTAGAAACAAAGAGTGACATGTCAAAAGTCTTGTCTTATTCAAATAACTAGATCTCTATAGTTATTTGAATAAGCTTCTGTCATATGTTCTTTCTTTTTCAGACACAAGTGTGACCTTATTCGAATAAGGCCATTCTTATTCGAATAAGCCACAGTGTTAATGCATTGTTTATTCAAATAAGCAAATGATTACTTGTATAAGTTTCAACTGAAAAAGAACTCCCTTATTCGAATGAAACTATTCTTATTCGAATAAGCCTTAGTGTTAACACTCTAGTTATTCAAATAAACTAAGGGTTATTCGTATAGTTCTTAACTAAAAAAGGATTCCCTTATTCGAGTAATTAAATACCTATTCAAATAAACATAAGATTTGTTATCATCAAAACTCTAAATTTAACAAAAATGAAGTGCCACAAATTTGGCGCCAACTTGGTGCCAAGCTAGGCCACATTTTGTAGTGGTTTGTTTGTGAAAACCACTACAAATGTCATTCACTAACCAGCACGCCACTTCATATGAGTCATACCATTACAAATTTTTAGTAGTTTTTGGATAAACCACTGCAAATTAACCACTATGAATTGACTTTTTTTTATAGTTATTAATGACATTCTTTTCTCTTTCTTGATGTTTTCCTTTCAATTTCAATTTACTTTTTCTCCTGATACTTCATGTGACCTATGAAGTATTAACTTCCTATATTTTTTTTATTTTTCTCTTCTCCTTAATTTAAGAGATAAGAATGAGAAAGACTAGGGTTAGGAGAGTACTGTAGCTGCACTCTTTTCTTTTGTATTTACCTCCTTTCTTTTTCACAGCACTCATTGGGTCGAGACAACAGCAAGAAAGGCCACTAACATCAAGCATGAACACCGGTAAAGTTTGATCGAGAAGATTGATAACAAATACAAACAAATTTGATGTGGACAAATTTGGGGGTTTAAGGATTTAGAAAGACAAAGTTTCGGTTTGATGTAAAGGACAACAACAACGTAGATAAGTTATGCCATTATGAGAAAGCTCTTCTTCTTCCATCTCTTCATTTTTTTGGCAATATCTTCCTTTAACTTGTCATTTTTCCAGTCAATTTTTAAGGGTAGAGTTCAAAACAAATTAACTGCTAACTCCCCCCCACTTAGTGAGTCAATCGAGTTAGGCTCGAGTCACCCTAAATCATTGGGGGCTAGTGTTCCCCTGAGTTGGGGGGCTCAACTGGATCGACTAATTGACTGATTTTTCGAGTTCTGAGTCAAATTAGCTGGCCTGGTCTAAATTTCACAACCATGTAAAAATATCCCCAACAGGATTTGTGAAATGACAAAACAATGTTTTTAGTGATGCTATATGTTTTGACACTTAAAAATATAATTTTCAGGGCTCCAACCTTAAAACCCATAGAGCATCCACTTACTGAAATAAAACCCAATCAAAAAGCCAAGAAAAGGGAGAATAATCAACCTCTAATATTGAGAAGAGAGAAGAAATACAAGAAAGAAAAATTATGCACAAGGGAAGAGACACACCAAAGTTCTCGAGCTTTATCTTCATCTTCTCCATAGGTTCTTCACTCCAATTCATTTCATTCTCATTCCTTCATCAATGTTTGTCCCTGTTGTCCTCCATTTTTCGCTCAAAACCAATACTAAATTGACCTTCCACGGATGCTTAGAGTGAACAACTTGTGGTAGCCTTGATTGAAGTTATGTGTGGCTAAATTCATGGAGTCTTGGTGTAGTTGAAGAAGAAGGCTATAGCTTCATTGTCCTTCATAGAGGAGTTATTAGTTTTTTATTAGCTCTAATTATATATTTGGATCTATTAGATGTACATGATTGTGAGATTTGGATGAATGATTATTTGTCCTTTTTGGATTAATCTTATGTTGAATTTTGTATTGGTGTATTTGGTTATTATAATGAATATATTTCCTTTTGATGTAATGATATTATGCATTCTATGTGATTACTAATGTGTGTAATTGATTTTTGTCTAACTGAGTGTTGCAATTGTACATTCATCAAAGAGGACGAAAGTGCATTAATTTAATTTTCAAACACACATCAAGTGATTTTTAATAATTTACCTAAATAATGGATATGAATGCGATCAAAGGATTAGTCGTCAATTATGTAAATTAGACCTAATGTGATTACTTGGGGCTTTCATTAAGACTTGATGCCAATTTAACTGCCACAATTTTTAAAGAAGCTAGGAAAGCCATCAAATTTACTACTATGACCAATTCCATCATATTTTCCCATTTATCCAAATCATTCCATTTGTTGTTTTCTAAAAATACCAAAAATATTAGTTACAGCTTTATTTTGATGCATTTAGTTATGTACTCATTTTCAAAACCCCTTTTTCTAACCATACTTTTTGCACTTTAGTTTAACATAGGAATTCAAACTAAGGCTCTTTGGTAAGAGAACAATCCTAGAGTTGATGTACTATATTGCATTAGTTTTAGGTAAAATTTTGACTAAGGTTTAATTTCTTCCAAATCACCCATTATTATAATTTTGAAGGGCCAAGATGAGTTTATAGGGTATAGGTTTTTTGAGGAGGGAAACATCCCTAAAATTGGTAAAAGGGATAAATTTTCCAAAAAGAAATTTAAATAGTGATAAAATCAATTTTGGGAATTTAAGGGCCTATTTTCCTGAAAAATTAAGGTAGAGGTCATAATTTGGCTCAAAAATTTTTGGAAAATCATTTGAAAGCTTTATGAAGCTAATTAAAGAAGAAAATCCTTAAAAATTATTAAGGATTAATTTATGGAATTAGAAAAATGAGGTAATACCGATTTAGAAAGTAAGAAAAGTAAGTAACTTTATTATTCGAATGCTAAAATTGGAATTAGATTGAGGATAAGCCAAATTATGGATCCTAAAGAATTTAAGAAATCCTAAATTAGACAAAGGGAAAAATTAGAGCCCAGTATGTGAGACTTATAGGATAAAAATATACTCCCGCTAATTAAAAGCACATTCTACTCACTCACCCAAACACATGGCACACTCACGGACAAAATGGCGGAATGAGCGAGACACACACACATACTTAGTCATTAAACTAAAACCACTCAAGCATTCCCTCATTATCATTTACAAATTTTGGCCAGAAGCAAAGCAAGAGAGAGAGGGTGAAAGGAGAGTGAAAGTGAGAGTCAAAGAACTTGTGTCACCAAAGAAGGAAGAAGGTGACCGGAAAATCACATGCAAGCTAGGATTTGGGTTTAGGTAAGCCTCTTCCACCCTTTCTCACTTTCTTAGTAGATTGGTGATGTTTTTGGGAGTGTTTGGTTGCTGTAAGTTAAGCTCTGTTTGGAAAAATCATCTCTGTCACCATGGCAAGTTGGAAAAACTTTGCATGTCGTTTTTTAGTAAGGTTTTGGGGTTTCTTTTGGATATGTTATTAATAAAAAATTACAAAGAAAGCATATAGGAGTTTATAGAATCAAAATGGCTGAGGTTTAGAGTATAAAACTAGGATTCCATGTTGGTTTCTTCATCTTTGTCATGTTGCTAGAAAAACAAAGGTTTTGTAGGAAACTTTCAAAAGCTCAAACAAAGTCTATAGATGGAATTTTCTTTAGGTTCTTTAAGGTATTGAAATTTTAGGATGTGTAGTAGGTAATAGAATCAAGAAGAGCACAATTTGAAGTAAAAATGTGAGAGTTCTTGAGTGTTGAAGTCAAACTGTCGAATATGCATTTTCCAAAGAGTCAGTCATTTTTGTGCTTTGCTTTGATTGGTCAAAACTTGTACAGTGTTTATGAACATTCAAAGATTTAAAATGATTCTTAGAATGCATCAATTGGATATCTACAGAGAAAGTTATGGTTTTTGGAAGTTTGGTCAGGAAACATGGAATAATCTGAGTTTCAGGATTCTGGCAGTAGGAAAATGGATGAGTTTCATAAGGGTAATCTAGTAAATTAGCTGTGATTATTTCCCCCTTAAAATAGGCATTTAGAGCTTTCCATTGAATATTAGAACTTATGAATTAGATGTGTAATGTATAAGTTATGAATTTCTAATGTTTGGATATAAAATATGGGAAAATTCTGAGTTCTTAATAAGGCAGTCAGATTGGTCATGGATTTTAAGAACTTAGGACCTTAAATTGATACTGGGTCATATTTTTCTTATACAGGGGACTTCAAGAGCTTCACATAAAAGCTTGAACCACCTCATTTTGAATTTCTTATCCTAAGATATTAATTTACAAAGCTATCTAGAGGAATATGGTCGATTGGGTCAAGTCTGGAATTTTCCAGACTTGGAGTAAATGAGATTTGAGGAACTAGGGGCAAGTTTGAGAAGCCAAATTAGCTACATATAGTACCTAAGTCTCAGGGATGAAAAGCATATGGGATGTCCTAAATTAGAAACACTTAAGGCATAAGCACAAAAGGGTATTAAAGATAACCAACTAGTTCAAAATAAAGGACAAGAATTATGAGTGGGTCAAGAATCATACAATTTTAATTATCTTAATGAAATTGGAATAAGTAATGATCCATATCTACATGCATTTCAAATTATAGGATTTAATATTTACCTGAGCTCAAAGAGGAAGCTAATTGGTAAAGAATGTAAAACCCAGGAAAGACAATCAGGTAATAACTCTTTCACTCATATATTATGTATTGTTCTACATGTATGTGTTTACCATTAATTATATTCATTTTATGAATATATGGAATGATGTTAGACTATGTGTCCCGAGGCCATAGGTTTCGATGTGTATTGTTGCATAGGGTGTAACCCTGGGCTATAAGACCTGATATGCATTTAGAGTAAGGCTATAAAACCCGATGTGCCTAGGGCATGGAGTGTATCCCTGGGCTATAAGACTTGCTGTACAATTTGTATTGTGATGGACTGCGTATCCTGAAGCCGTAAATCCTGATGTGCCTAGGACATGGCGTGTTTCTATAGGCTGTATGACATATTATACCAGTTGTGTTGTACTGTACTCTGTGTATTGTGATTGATGTTGTGCTGCATCTTGATTATCGAATGCTTAATCATATGATAGTTTATTTAGCATGTTTTGTGAACTTGCATATGTTATGATTGATTGCTGTTATTACTGAAATTTTCATGAATCGGACCCTTTCCATTGATGATATATAGAGAAAGCAAGCAGCTAAAGGGGCAAGCAGGTAGTGATTTTGGAGAAACAAGAAGGTGGAGAAGAGTTTATTTATGTTGGTTATCTATATACTAATCTTGATTAGACTTAGGTATTTTTGGTAGCCTCGTATGGCTACGTGAGTTGTATGTGTACACACACACACACACACATAGTGAAGATAATACACGTAGTAGTAGAGGTAGCATAGCATGCGTAGTACATGATAGCCTTAATGGATTATATACACAATGAAATGGTAGTTACATCAAGTACAATAATTGAACTAGGATTGGACAATTATATGTTAAGAGCCTATAATATAATCATCAATATACTAGTATATGAGCAGAGAAGCACTCTGATAATAATAAATGGAGCTAAGGATTGATGAGTCTTAATGAAATTGTAAACCACCGTATAACCGTTTTTTAAAGTTTTAAATTTTTCAGAAAGCTCATTCAATTACAGGTTTGAACCTTGTCTTTGTGCTGGATTTTCAATTACTTTCAAGGTATTTTCATTCTGAGATTGAAATTTGGCTTAGTGATTCAAATTCATTATATAAAAATCATCTCATAACTATGAAATTAGGCGTCATAAGGAGGAAGAGAATAATGATCGATGCTGAAGGTGATATATTGAGGCTTTGTTGTTTTAAAAATTAAGCAATCTAAAAGTGAATAATAGAGATCAAAAGAATTTTCTTACATTTGACATGATTGAACGATTTAATACTCTTATGAGAAGTCAGGAATTGCCAAAACGACTTACAGCCTTTTTTGGTTTGTGCACTATGCATTTTGACTTAATGGTCAGGGGTTCGAATTGGCAGGAAAAGAAATCAGGAATTAATATCATGATAAAAGCAAATATGTTACGATAAAGATGTATTCTTTTAATTATCATAATTTTTCGTTATCATAGAAAACAAACAAACTTTAAATATCTGATGTCCAGATGTTTATAATTTTGTTTAAAAAAAATGAAATGATAATCCAATAGTTCCAAAAGTTCATTTGAATTTTTTTATTTTGAAGACTATTTTAAAATGGAACAAATCAAAAAATTATTTAGTTAATAAAATGAAACTAGACAATGTAATAACCAATACTGCCCCAAGCCCAAGGATCACCTTCCAGATGATTTACAGCTCTAGTATATTGTCTTGGTACAAAAATAATCAAAGCCCGGAAGGCAATAGCATTATTAAATTGTATTTGATATTCTCAAAGACAATTTGCGTTTTAATTTGCCGAGTGTCCCATATTCTACTAGTGAGGATTACAAACTTTTCACTAGTGTTCTAAGGTTTCCGTCGAAGAAAAATGAGTTTTTTTTTTTTTTTACAAAAAGTGTGGGTGAGTTACGTTGGACCCCAATGACTCGTCAAGATTAAGGCATTCCTTTGTGTATGATTTTTTATTGAGTTAAGATGCATTAAACACATAGAAGTATTTTTTTCATATACATTCAGTGCGTTAAAGTATTTTGTGTTGCATCTAATAACACCCTAAAGTATTTTTACAAGTGTGTCTAGCACCCAGAATATGGTACATCTAACACCATGAAGTATTTTTTTAGGTATAGCCAGCATCCTAAATTACCTGAATTTTGATGTCCAAAATTGTACATAGGTACTTTAAGGTGATGAACACACATGAAAAATATATTTTAGGGTATTAGATGTACTACAAAATACAATAGGACATTTGATGTACTTGGAAAAATATTTCAAGATGCTGGGTACACCTTAACCCTTTTTTTTTTTATTATACTAGTATATGTTTATCAATGGTTATTGATAATCAAATAAACCCTAATAAAAACAAATATCAACTGCCAAAGATATATTTTTCGATAACCATGGTCTTCAAAAGGAACAACAACAACTTACGTTCTTTTTCCTGTAGTGATGATCAATATAATCTTTCTAAAGACTGCCATTATTTATTACAAAAGTAACACTCCAATGATCAATCAACGGAGAAGAAATTTCAAATGCCGGGCACCAGATATAAAATTTAGCTATGCCAAGGAAAAATATATTATACTTAGTCATTAAAATGCAATAGTAGATAATTATGATCCATTACACAAAATATTTTATAACAGAAAAGAGAATAAAATAAACAAGTAATTTTAAGATGAAAATTTTATGAAATATAAAAAATGTGATGATAAACACAGCCCTTAAAAGTTTTATTCGAACTTTGACAAATTTTGGTAGACTAGATGTTCAAAGGAACATATAAGAATCTAAAACTTCAAGCCATCTTTCCCTAGCTTTTCTTCAGTAATAACATTTAAACGTTCAACCATATCGAATGTGAGGAAATTCTTCCAGTCTCCAACTTCACCACGTCTAAAAAAAGCCCTATTCTCTATCTTTCGCCAAGAGTTTCCACCAGTCTTGTTCACTTCCATATTACTCAAACTCTCAAAACTACAAAGCTTCAATATATCAGCCACAACATTACCATCTTCTTCTTCTTGAGAAAAACCATAGCCCATAAACTCAGCTAGGTTCTTTAAAACCTTGACTGGCTCACCCTTCAGCTCCTCAAATCTCAAAAACAATACCTTCTCTGGACTCTTCAAACTCTCCTTGTAGTATCCCAACATGTGGTCCCAAAATGGCCCATAACCAACCAGTCCTTTACAAAATTTCTCAAATGCATCCTCCATTGGAAGCAACCCTTGAGCTGCTTCTGGCTCTAATAACTTGTTCACGAATTTCCATGTCGAAACGAACAAGTCCTTAGGGTTTCTACACAAGTACACAATCTTACACCCGGAATGCTTCACAGACTCTGGCAACAAAACATATGGGACATGGCATGCAAAGAGCCTTGGTGATGACGAGAATGAGCCAAGAGAAGGCGTGGGCTTCAGGAGATCGTCGTAGTACTCTATGAAGGGTACGAGTTCATGAGGGTTAGCAGTGAAAAGAGGGTGAGGACGGTGAGTTTTGGTCGGATTTGGATTTGGATTCGGATCATAGGTCTTACGATTGAGAATAGTGAAGGTAAGGGCTTTGAGCCAGGTGGTGCCAGATTTGGGGAAGGTGACAAGGATGATATCAGTATCATGAGATTGGTAATGATTCTGAAAATTGAAGATTCCTTGAATATGCTTCTTGGAAAGCCAGAAACCTTTGTATTGATAGAGTTGCATGTTGATCAAAGTCATTTCATTTGGTAAAGTAGCAATGAGGTTCTTGCATTCTTCTGATAGGTGGTCTTCATCTTCATGGAAGTGCTTGGGAAGATCAGAAAGATCAGAGGGTTTAGCCTTTTCTGCTGCCATATAAGCGTATGAGAGAATAATGAGGTAAATGATGAAGTGAGGGTAGTGAGCTTAATTGGCTTGGTGACAGATTTATATAATCTTTAGAGGAAAGAGAAAGTCAAAACCTGAGGCATTTTCCCCCACAAGGGTAACGAGAATGTGAAGAGGTTAATTTTAAAATCTTTGCGCATTTTATATCTAGAGACGTTAATTGATGGTGATTTATAGAATGGTTAAGAAGTAAAAATACCTAAGTTTCAGTACCATATGTTTTTTGGAGGTATAAAAATATCCATAAACATTTAAAATAGAAGCAAAAAAGATAATTAAATATAATCTAGCATCGTTACTTTTTATGATGAGACCTATAATAGTTTTGCATATTTATATTTAATTAGTGTTAGATTATATTTAAGGGTCCTCACATTTTTCCACCTTACACCCTTTATAAAAGAACATTGATGAGGACCACTCGTCAACTACTACATACAGCAACAGATATATTAGGTTTCCTGAAAGAAGATATACAATCTCATCTCAATAATTCATAACCACGATTATTTTATGAGTTTAAAATTTTTTATTTCATTAAAATTTAATCCATCAATCTCAGGATATTATTCAATTGATTGATTGGGGCATTCGTCCAAGTGAGAACATTGGGTCGAAACAAAAACTACTAATAATATATCCTTATATATAGTACTAGTAAAATTAATGACAAGCATTATTTATATCGTGATTAAATATAATATTAATAAAATTTTAAATCATATTATATATTATATATATAATATAATTATTTTCTACAAAGATAATTAAGATTCAAGGACTATATATGAAGAGACTTAACTGTCAATATTTCATTGTTTGGGGACTTAATTGTCATTCTTTCTATTTTTAATTCATTAAAATTAATTCCATCTATCCCAGGATTTTATTCAATTTATTGGTTGGGGACCATGGATGCAAACAAAAACCCTTGTCAACATCGCTACATATATAAATTAATAAGAGAAGCTGCATTATTCGTACATAAATTGCAAATAAAGCTAAGATTTAAAATTTAAATCATATTAAACTCTATTTTTATAATTATTTTCTACAAAAATAATCAATACGCAATGACGACTATAAAGATGATGGATATAGCCATCAACCTGGACATGTACATCCTAATTATATTCCTCAAGTATCGCTTCTAATATTTCTTAATATAGAAGAATTACATAAATCTTAAAAAACAATGTGGTCCATTATAAAGAGTAAGCAGGCCATAATTTTTATTTTAAAATTTTGTACGAATGATCGCTATATTATATTTGTATATATTAAGATTAACAGATGTGTTAATACCTCTAAATTATGTAATGATGTGGTGAAATTGTCCTTATAACAAGACGCCTGTTCGCTAATAAACTTGATAAGCCATCGACGTTTTTCTTAAATATAAAAATAGTTTAGGAAAATTATATTCAGGTCCCAAATAAGAGAAAAAATAAAAAATGATCTCTTGAAATCTTAAAATTGTCAAAAAGTCCTGTGGGATTTTTTTGAAATAAATTTTAATCATGGGCTTGTTAATGGACGGCCATGGACTTATCACTGGACACCCCTAAATTTGTCAATGGACGCCCCTCGACTTGTCAGCGGACACCTATAGACTTGTTAGCGAAATTAGAATTTATTAAAAAAATTCCCACAGGACTTTTAGGCAATTTCAATATTTCAAGGGATTATTTTTTTTCATTTTTTCTCTTGTTCGAGACTAGAATATAATTTTTTCATATATTTTCTACTGCTACTTTAAAAAAAAATTTCCTTAGAAGTACATCTATGCATTTTAAAAAATACCTTGGATTGATCGTCTTACGATTTAGTTAAGTAATACTTCAGATTTCAATAATTAGCCTTCTAAACTATTTGCAGTTGCCATTTTTTTTTATGAGCACAATGGTTGACATAGCCTCGCAGGGAGAAAACTATCTTGATTTCGCAGAATAAGCTATGATTTTGTAAAGGTTAAATTAAGATTAAAAGATTCAATGCAGAGTAAAAATAAAATTAGCAAAGGAAAGCCTAAAGTTAAGATTAATATCCTGTTTAAAATTCGTCTAACTTCTCATATTTCAAGTAATACATAGAAAATGTATGTAAGTCTTAATAAAGCTAGATGATTTATTAAAAATTTTGTACGAATGATAGCTATATTATTCTTATATAATAAAATAGACAGATTTGTTAATACTTTTAAATTATGTAATGATGTGGTGAAAATGTCTCTGAAAGCAATCAAATAAGTTTGTCCACAAGTAAACTTGTCAAGCTAGGCCCTAGACTTGTTATTTATGCATAAAACATATATTTTTCTACTAATAATATAGCTTTCAAAGTACGTTTATGCATTAAAAAAATATATCTCTCATTTGCGAGATTTGTTAATAATTTTGTTAAAATAGTTCTTCCATCATTGTCGGAATTATTATTCAACTTATCTGTTGGCCTACTATCAATCAAATTGAGGACTCTCAATCCAAACTAATAATAATAATAATAATTTGTTTGTTATTTTTGCCATAAAAAACTAACATACATACATACATATTAAATCTATTACGAGTTGCAGCATTATTTCTGAGTCCCAAAATTATAACCCTTTTGCTTTCTCTCAATTTATTATCGCTTCTTCCTTAACCAACTTTGCTTCTCTTAAGCCCACTCAGGTATATTGGCTTTTTCTTTTTCAGGGTCCAAGCCCTAATGAATACTAAACCCATTCATTACAAAACTGCTCCATTGCAAAAGTTTCTTCGGAGAAAAAAATGACAAATTAAAATAGACTGATGAAATCCAGGTGTGATTTCAAAGTAGATAAACCAAAGCCAAAAGAGATTGAATTTATCGCGAGTGAATTAAAAGAAATAAATTATTTTACTTCTAAATTACTACTTTTTCTCCATTATTTAATTTGACATATCCAAAATGCGCTAAAGTCACGACTTTGAGTGGTTCTGTCCACCTTCCCATTTTTGCTTAAATTTACTTTTCGATTGTTTTTCTATAGATGCTTCATGTATGTCCTTCTAAGAGCTTCCAATGCTTCTCCAAGTGTTTAGAATGACTTAATTCCTTAACCAATCAGACCCTAAAACATGATTACAACAATTAATAAACGAAGAAAAAACATGAAATCAAAGCCAAAATATAGGCAAGCAAACAATGGCGCATAATCCAAAACAAATTGCACATTTTCCTGGTTATCTAAAACATACACAAGTGTATCGAAAAGTTAAGGAAAATTTGCAAAATTGACATAAGATCCTGGTATTTCACAAGTTGAAAATTGTATTGTATATCATTCATAAACAATGCAAGTGGATCTTAAGCACTCCGTGCAAATATATGTATGATCGAGGTATAGTCTAGTAGCTGAATCGAGTACCAAAGTTGTTGGGACAAATAAAGGCAAACTAGAAAATAAGATATTTCAATATTTTTAGATTAAAACATTACAATTAAAAAAACAAAATTAAATGAGAAAAAGACAGAAAATGAACCTGGAATACATTTAAAAAAACTCATAAAGGTGCGCTGAATTTAAAAAAAATTTGAGACACGTGACATCCTAAAGTGGGATTTTGAAATTCAAGTAAAAAGCCATAAATGCCTTTGTTTTTTTCAAGGAAAAAGTCCACAACCCCTCGCTGGCACCATTGCCTCTATTGGCGCCAGAGCTCCACCAGGAATATATTATTTTGGCAACCAACTCGCTGGTGGCCATTACTGGCAAGGGCTATGTTGCCCGCAAGGAGTTGTGAACTATTTAAAAAAGGGCATTTTTGACTTTTTGCTTGAATCTCAAAATCTCAATTTGGGATCTCACATGTCACAAGAATTTTGTAAATTCAGTATATCTCTTTGGGTTTTTATCCATTATATGTCCTTTTTCTTCCTTTTTCCCTAATTAAATTTGAACAATAATAACCAAAATTCAGGGGAAATGAATCCAAGTAAACAACTACCAGATATAAACTGAATTTCAAGTGGACAGGACGCTAACTAATTTATGAATTTGAATAAAATATTTTTCATGGCTTGGCCTTATTAAAACCTTAGGCTTGTTATTTAAGTATGCAAGTTGAAGAATGAATATATGGATCTAAAACCTCAACTTATATTTCTCCAGCTTCTCTTGAGTAATAGCATTGAGTCTTTCTAACATGTCAGACGTCAAAAAATTCTTCCAATCTCCAACTTCTCCATGTCTAAAAAATATCCTATTCTCTATTCCAGACGATAATCTTCCACTTTTATTCACTTTTAAATTGCTCAAATTCTCAAAACTAGATAGTTTCAATTTATCACTTACAACATTGCCATTCTCATCCTCCTTAGAAAATCCAAACCCTATAAACTCAGCCAGATCATTCAGTACACTAATTGGCTTTTCCTTGAGTTCCTCAAACCTCAAGAACATTATCTTCTCTGGCCTCTCCAAACTCTCCTTATAGTATCCCAATACATGATCCCAAATTGGCCCATAAACACTCACTCTTGGCAAAACTTGTCAAAGCAATCCTCAGTCAAATTGAACTCTTGGTTTTTTGGTATTAACCCATATGTGAAGTGCCAGAGAGAGACAAATAGGTCTTTAGGGTCTATACACAAGTACACTATCTTACACCTCGATTGCTTCACAGACTCCGGCAATGAAACGTACGAGAGATGGCTCGAAAAGAGCCATGACGACGAGAACAAGCTCAAATCAGGCATGTTTTTCCGGAGGTAGAGTTCAAACTCCAAGAAGGGTACAAGAGCATGAGGGTTATTAGTGAGGAGAGGGTGAGGGTTACATGTTTGGGTCATGTTTGAATTAGGGTTTGGATAATGGGTCTTACGGTTGAGGATAGCAAAAGTTAGGGCTTTTAGCCAAGTGGTGCCAGATTTTGGTGAGGTTATGAGGAGGATATCAGAGTCACAAGCTTGGAAGTGATTCTGACAGTTTAAGACTCCTTGCAATTGCTTTGCAGTGAGCCAAAAACCTTGATACCGAAAGTCTGTGAACCAATCCAGCCTGTTTCGGTGGGTAATGTGGCAATCAACTCCTTGCATTCTTGGGACAAGTCTTCTTCTTCCTGGAGGTACTTCTGAAGCACAACATCAGAGGGTTTTCTAAAGCCATGGTTATATATATTATATATATACTGTGACAAGTATATATATATATATAGAGGAAACAGTTAGTGAGACTGATGGAGTGAGATTGTTCGTAGTTTATATATATACTGTTGAATTAGACGAAAGGAGAAGGCAAAACCGTCGGCATCTTTCCACCAGAATGGTGACGGATAGGTTAAGTTCACGATATTTTTTATCATATATAAAATAAAGCCGGCGGCGTCCGTCACTAACGGTGGTGGTGGTTTAAGCATATTAATGAACTGTCTCTATGCGTGAGGAATATAGCCGGAGGCTTGGTATTGTCTGGGTTGGTTTGTGGGTTATGAGGCAACAAAACAAATACATAATGTCGGAATCTCCGTCTTTACTCCAACATCGCAATGATAATGATAATATCGAAGATTTAAGTAAGACAAACAGACAGACACACACACATTGTGTGTGTAAAAGACTAGAGCATCGATGCTCTCCATCACTTCTCTGACTCCATTGCTTGACTTTATTACTCCATGTGGTCCTAAATTGTGACGACCCAAAATCCAAGTCATGATCGGCGTGTAGGCTAAGCGAAATAATTCCACTTAGCCTAGCAAGCCTTAAACATAGTACACCCGCTCTAGAATAAACATTTGCATAACAATAACAATACTTATTGAGTTTCCATATTAAAATCACAATGAGAGAACAAATCCACAAAAATTAAATTTGGGGATGTACATGTTATCTCATTTACTACATAACACAATGACTTTGAACCATCATAGTAGTTATGCACATCACGGAATCCCCCGACACTCACCAAAATATAATATACTCCATAAGTTTATGAAGTATGTCGATCACAATCCACCTTACTATCTAGTTGATTATTTGGTGGAAAAATATCGAGAGAGGAAAGAGTTTACCACTAACTCAGGGAAAACATAAATAACAAAGTGCATAGAAGGGAAGCAAAGGCGTATAGAATCTTCGACAAATGAGTTTTCTCAAAATAAATAAATGTAACAAAATTCAAATGTTGAATGGAACACAATAATGAGGGTAAATGTTCACTTAATCCTTATCTCAAATAAAAAAAAATCATGATAATCAAATATTCAACCATAATCTTTCAATCAACCCAATCATTCAATATCAATCCTCCTATAAACACCCCTCCTATATACTATTCAATATATTGTATTTCATAATCATATAATTTATTGTGGGGAATAACCATCCCACTTATGTTCTCACAATAAATTTATTATGAAAAATACAGAAATTTGAACATATAAAAGTATGAATTGAAATATTTACACTAACAAATACAATCACAATAATTATGTCCAACAAAATTATAAAGTCCTCAAATAAAATGAATACGAAAGATGTATTTAAAAGTATTTAGGAGTGACAAAGCGATTTAGAATTGTTTCTCAAGAAACTAGAATAAAAATAAGGAAAAGATACTTAAGGCTGAAAACATAGTAAGAGTAAAACGAATAGTGCCACTTTGCTATTTGATTGAACCATATTTTGATAAGCTATTTCATAGTATATTTGGAGATTTTATCACTACTTTTGTACTTAACTTGTATTAATTATGATTAATTGTGACTAAAGTTGTTTGCATGAAATTAAAGTTAAAAAAGGGGAAAATGTCATATATTTCATAATTTGTCTTAATTGATTGATTTTTGGAATATAAAGTATTATATCATGGGTTTATTTTCTTTGCAGGTTAGTTTAGAAAAAATTACAGAAAATGACCAAGAATTTCTGGAAACTGCAAATAAAAACAGAAAGGGACAGAGAACATTACAAAAAAAAGGCCCATAGTTTTTTAAACTTATAATTCAGCCCCAATTACATTTTAAAATTTGTAGTTTAGTCCTTCCACGAACTTTTGAATTTTTTTAGTTTAGTCACTAGTCAAAACGCAGGTCAGATTTACAGACCTTGCAACTCGACATTAACACACCATAAGCACCGCGTGAGACCCTGGGAGACCAGATCAAAAAGAGCTTCAACATGGGAGAGATCAATCTTCCTCCTCCTCCACATCCACCTTCATCTTCTTCCTTGCAAGTGGCATCATCCACCATTAAAGGAGTATGTCGTCTTATGGCTGGTAACTTCTCCAAAAATAAATATTTTTGGATTTTTGGAATAAAAAGGGATGAAATGGAAATTGGTTTAGAAAATATAATAAAATATCCTAGAATAATGAATTTTATTAATCCTTATTTTAAAAAATAATGAAAGTGTGCTAGTTTAACAAAAAAGCCCAAAAGACCCTTTGAATTAACTTGAGTTAAGTGAATTAGTTCCTCTACACCAAGTAAAAATTAATCCCTCTAACCAAAACCTAATTTGAATACTAGAAATTTGAATCAAGGAAATGCAATAGCATAAGTAATCAAGAACCCTTGCATTATAATCACAATTATATATTCATAGTAACTCCAAGTATAAACTTAACCAAGTCAATATACAAAAAATTACTACCAATAAAGTTCTGTCAAATATATAACATTAAAAATCCGAATACATATCTAATCTCAAAAAATGCATAGAACCCCAATGCAAAACATTCAGTCCGATATACTAACTGAATTCTAAACCTAGAACTTAACTAATACAAAAGATTAAACATAGAAATTAGATAGTAAAACACTCTCCTATGAAGCTCCAAGCTCAAAAATCAATCCTTTACTCTAGGAGAAGAGAGGTTTAAGTGCTGCAATTCATGGACAAAGCTTCAAGAACCAAATCTATCTTCATATTCAAACACCCAGGGATCAGCAGAGATAACCACGGACTAATTAAGGACTGATGTGAAATATGGAAGTTCCTCTCCAAATTGAGACTCCTTTCTTCTCAATCGATGCATCAAGAGGGTGGGTGGAGAAGGAAGTGTGGTGTCGAGGAAGGATGCTGTTGTTGTGGTGCTGGTTCTTCTCGCGGTTGTGCTCTGTTTTTCTGGTCTCCGACCACTGAAGCTTTGGTTTCTGGGAAATAAAGGTCGTTGGCGATGATAGAGGAAGGGATGTCGCCGGTGACAGAGAAGAACAGTGTCTCCATCAAATTTTTCGATCTTGAAGACTCAAAATCAAACCTAAATTTTGAATGCAAAACATTGTAGTTTTTTAGTCAGGATTAAACTGTCTTTTTTCAAATTCATGGGACTAAACTGTCCTTTCTGAAATTTAAGCCCTAAACTACCATTTTTAGATTTAATCCAATTTTTCAAGCACTTGCAATTAAAAACAAGTAAACCAATATTATCTTAAAAATCAATGATTAAGAGTAATTACAATTATTTTAACAATTTTTTCCTTTTCAGTTCTAATTTAATGTATTTATCTTAACGTCAATTTATCACAATAAGGGTATTTTAAATTCAATAACTATGACAAAATTCCTAAATAAAGTATGAAAATATGTAATAAAATAAGGATTTATCAATTTCCCCACACTTAAACTTTTGCACTCTTGGGCAAAACATTAATCAATTTAAAATTAAATACAAATGATGAAAACTTCAAATGCTTAAAGTTGGAATCAATGAATTAATCAATCTTCACTAATTAAGCTAGCAAAAGGCTTAGCATGATGTAATGCAAATGGACTAGATAAATGCAAAATTAATCAAATATAACAAATGTACAAGAGAGCACTCAAGGATTTAAGTGTTTAACTCATTTCACAAGTATGAGAAATTTCGCTCAACACCACCTAGACTAGGTCCTATCATATGCTTGTAAAAATTTCACTTTCTCCATCACCAAGTATAGCACCTAGACTCATGAATCAAGGGGACTTTTAAAAGGGTTGTAATGATGAAAATTGTCTCATGGACTGAATAATGAAACAACAAGTACTATGCATGCACAAATGTATTCAATGGCATCCATTTCTTCTTTTTTCATTTTAATTTTAAATAACCACATCTCCTTGCCAATTAAAACAAATGCCTTATTCTTTTTTTCCCCTTTTCTTTGGCTTTTTTCCCCTACTATTTTTTTTTCTATTTTTTTCTTTCTTTTTTTTTAATTCCTTTTTCTTCTAATTTTCTTTCTTCTTCTTTCTTTTTTATGTTTTCCTTTCTCTTTTTTTTATATATTGTATCTACATGGTATTTCTTCATACATACAATACCAATGGCAATTTGATGATGTTTGGATACCAAAATCTAAATACAAATGAGATGCATGCATAGTGCTTGTTAATAAATGATGAATATTGGAATATGAAGGGCTCAAAGGGGGTCAATAATGGATTAGAGTATAGGGTTTTTGTTTAGGATAAAGGGTGATGAAATGAATTCCCCTATCATGTTCATTAACCTAAATGCAAATGTGATTTTGAGAAAGAATTTAAACAAGTTCTAGAGATACATTAGAATAGGTGGCAAACACACATTAATGAATGGAGATTATGCTCAAAATCCTTTCCATAAGGGTTTTTTCTCAAATGCACATTCTCAAATATTAATAGAACACTACCTTAATCAAAATGCATTAACTCAAATAATCTTAATGCTAACTCTAACAGCAATAACCAATCATTTCACTAAAAATCAACCAAGAGGATAAGCAATTCTCATAAGTATTTGGACAATTTTCCAAAGCAAGGAGTGGCAAAAATTTAAGAGTGGTTTGGATAAAAAATTTCATCATTTAAGCTCAAAAATCAATCAATTAGACTAAGACAATTCTTAAAAATTGATTTGAAAAATGACATTTTTGCAATTAAGAACATAAGACCTAAATCCTAATATCTCCCCACACTTGAATCTTGCATTGTCCTCAATGCAAAATCTAAGTGTAAGGAATGGCAAGAGAATCAAACCCAAAGGGGAGAATAATAAAAGAAATTTACTTTTTAACTATTGGATTATGTCCCTCCCCCACACTTATCTTCCTCATACAACAATTAAACTCAAAGAATCATAAAAATTAGGAAGGAAACAAGTGAGAAAAGAGACAACCTTTGTTAGAATCTTTTAAGGCACTTGAAGAAAAATTTCTCATCCAAGATAAGAAACATGATGGTCTTCATAGTGCACACTTCTCCTTGCTTGATTTTCTTAGGTGGCGGCTGTTCATGATCAATTGAAAGAGGATGGGGAATGTAGGGTGGAGGTTGGTATCGTAAAGGATCTTTACAATCATGGGCCTGCAAAGAAGACAAGCTAGAAGCAGTACTCAATCCAATGATATAAACGTGGAGAGATCTACAGTATTGTGCAAACATGTTAAGAACAAAACTCTCCGAGTAGGAATCACACCTAAGAAAATCAATTTGGCTTCCTTCAGTAAGAACCAAACAAGTGGCCATACTTTCAAAATTCTATTGTATTTGTAATGGGGAAAATGCAAAATTAACTTAGTATTAGAGCACATTACATCACTTTTGCAATCATAAGAGTTGGGAGGTAAAAGAGTGGAAAAGGAAAGAGAATTGATCAAGCTATCACCACTTGAAATTTCAAACCAAGTATTTTCATTTTCTATATCAGGTGACAAATCACAAGAAAAAACTAAATGAAAATATTCATTTTCATTTACAATTTTATCACTCAAAATCATTGAATCTTTCCTTATTGAAATATCTAAAACATGCAATTGAGAGGGATCAAATGGTGGACAATTGTCAAGGCCTTTATCAAGTGTAGCATGCATTTTGATGTTATCAATTGAACTAGATGAAGAATCAAGGTCATGTAAAGTAGAAAGCCAATTATCAATTTCAACACAAATGACACATATCATATCACCCTCACATGAACAAACAAAAGAAGAATGAAGGGAAGAGGGAAAAATAAACTATTCATCATGTTCAATAGTATTATAAAATTCCAAATCATGCTTATCAACATTTGAATCAACAAACAAGGAAGTAGAATCATTACAAGTGACATTCTCACCTAGGCTACAACTATTGGAAGCAATAGATATATCATTTTTATGCTAAAAATGTGAGGGGATTCAACCACAATATCTTCATCCACCTCATCATCACTTGCATCACCAAGAATAGCAATATGAGGAGAGTTAACCTCTTCAAGAAGAGGAAGAATATTACCAAGGTTTAAAGGTGACTCCTCTGATAGTTGAGAATGTACTTGCTTCATCTCTACATCTTGTGTGGGTGAGGCACTAGAAGTTAGGAACTTTCAACTAGTGATGAGGTATTTGGTTCTTAAGCTTGGGCTCCTTGTGCCTCCTCTTATAGGTCATGTGGCCAAAGGGTTCCATGTTCACCTCCCGTCTTTACCCATAACATATAATTATAGTATGCCTTGAAAAACTCATCAATGTCTTCTAATTGCTCTTCTATCTCCCTAGAGCTTCCTATTGTTCCTTGATGCAAGAGTAACTGAAGGTATTGCTCTTAGAGTGTATCATATTTTCTTGTAAAGGCACTTGCTATAGAACCCATGTTGTGGGATGAGAAAAGGATATCCAATCCACTAGGTTGTGTGTTGTGAATTTGAGGTGGAGGTTCAAGGAAGGGTGAAGAACAAGGTTCATAAAGTGGTGGGTGGCACAGTTGGAATGAAGGATGGTATTGTAAGTGAGAGGGTTGATGAGTTGAAGTGGAGGTTGGCGGTATGGTTCATATAATGGTCTCTGTAGTGGATGGGTAGGTTCAAGGTATGGTTCATGTTTGTATGGTGGAGAGGAAGAAGGTTTATAGGGTGGTTCATATAGGAGGCAATCAACAAAATTGGTGTTATAGGTACTATGGTAGAGATTGTGTATGTGGTGTTTTTGGGGATTTCTAAGACAAGGCCTCTCATTCTCAAACCTAAATAAGCACTCATGTGCTTGAGTTATAAGAGGTTGCACTCTAGCATTGTGCATTTGGGAATCCAAAATCCTTTTGACATTTTCCACCTGAAACTGAATAAGATCCCATTTTTTTTCCAATGTTTGAAGTCTTTGAGAAGATGTCTCCTCCATCTAAAGGTTATGCCCTGGAACAATCAAATTCTAACCAAGGAAGTCAAGAAATTAAGCAAAAAAATCCATCGTCACCCAAGGATGCCAATGAGAAAGTGCTTAGATGTAGCAAAGTAGGAAACACAAGAGGATTTGATAGCAGCCAATTCATAGTCAGAGAGCGCAAACAAGTCCAGCAAGCTATGAGCGAATTTCAAGCAATTTCCAACCAAATGCACTATAGTTTAATTTATATGTCCAAAATTGTATTCAAGCACTCCAATAAGAAAATACTATCCAAAATAAACTTAAAACAACCTATAAACTAAGAGAAATCAAAGAAAAAAAATTAAAAATGCACCTAATGAAAAATATGGAAAATTTTGAAAAAAAAAGAAGAAAAATTGAAAAAGTACCCAAAATGATGGAATATGGTTAAAATTCACTACACCCAATAGCAATGCTATTGAACTTACTTAAAATGGCCTAAACCTTTTGGAAACGAAGTTCCAAAATTTTCTAGATGAAGAAGTTTTCATTTCAAGAAAGCCTCACTAAGTGAACCAATAACATTTAACATTAATCTTTTCAATAACTTACCGATCAGGAAAAACATGTATCAGGAAGGTCCTAACAGCAAATGCACTCAAAGATTCAGCCAAAGATTTTAAATGATTCTACAAGATTAATTTCAGCTAGTGTATGATGGCAATGTTCACAAAAATTCAAATCAGTTTCCAAGAGCCAAGAGTACATTTAGTGTGCCAGTGGATCAAAAATCTTATTACCACTGAATTTATGCAAAAAAGGAGTCAAATTTGGAAAAGAATTGCAGAACAAGTGGCAAAAAATGAACTTGCAATTTACAAAATATGAGCTCAGTGAATTTTTCCAAATAACAGCAGGTATAGTGGTCAGTTTGAGCTTGAAACTTCAGAAAAACAACATCCTTAAAAGCAATATGTCACTCTTGAGGCAGCATAAACAAAAACTATGACATATTATGACATTTATAGAATCACAGCGGCTCAACCACAAAGTTTGACGTAAAGACAATGTAGTTCTCAAGAAATTGCAGCAACATGGGCAATTAAGCAAAGAAGAGAGGGGGGGGGCGAAGAGTAGCAATTCCCACAGAATTTCTTCACAATAAATCCTTGATAATAGCTTAATAGAAATGACACAAATTTTTGCACTTTGTTTTATGTTCTTGAAAAAAAAAATTCCTAGCAAATTCAGGGTGTAAGACAGATTTGTGGCCAACAACAATGTCAGAATAGATTAAAATGATGCAAAGGCTCAGCACAATTGTAACAAAACAGGGATAACTCAATAGACTTAGCTTGTTTAAACCAAATTTGGGTGTTCAACCTCAAAATTCCCAAGAAATTTCAACTCATCATAGCAGCCACAGGATTCAAAATTCATTTTCACTATGCACAAATTCTACCCTCAGTCCAATGCCTCAATATCCTTACAAACAACTTAGATGTTGAATAACTATCAAACAAGCAGAACTCAATTGGACAGTAATCCGCAATTTATGAAAGCATATGCCCAAGAATCATATTCTCAATTCTCATCAGAAAGTTCCCAAGATGATGATAGCATTGACAAAGTAAAGTCAAGAATAAATTCTCCATTGAACCAGATGCAAGTGGATTCCTAAGAATCACAAAAATGAGAATCACAAAAGCTTAAGACAGTCACAACTTTCCACATAGATTTTTCACATAAAAATCATTATGAGAGCACAAAAATCATAACAGTAATGAAAAACATGCACTAGTCACACCAAAAATAATCTCAGTCTAGGAACAGTAGTGATTAATATCCAATTCCACCAAGAATTCAATTTAGCAGCAGGTGCACACCAATGGAAGCAAGCTCTAGTTACAATAACACTAACAGGAATATCCTGTGACAACAACTTCCTCTCAAACAATTCCGATTTCTCACTTCTTTAACAATTTGAAACTCAGCAGAAAACACAAATGACAGTAGCTTTAAAGCTCAAATGAAAGCAATTAAAACCATAAAGCAACAACTTAGTAATATATCTTTTCTCAACAAATGAAATTAATTCATACAGCAACCAAGGTGAAGCAGGCCAGCACAAAGTTTCCAAATAACTTTAGATACAGTTACAGAAAAATCACTTCTTGGATTCAGTAAAAAATGGCCCAATTAGACACAATATGCAAGTGCAGAAAATAATCCAAGATATGGTCTACAACCACATGCAACAGTCACATATGCAATGTATCAAGCACTTCAAAAATGAGTTCAAAAACTTTTTGCAGTCCAGGATATGCACAATTTCATGCTCAAAGATTTTGAAAGCTCCATGCTATGCACAAGTTGAAGAATCAAGTTCCAAAATTGGTCTTTACACTAAAAACCAACGACACACTCTATGATCTCAAAATTCTTAGCAACATTTTCACAACTAAATCTAATGCATAGTTCAAGATTGAGACATATACAGAGACCAATAACTAACAACTCAAAAATAGGAACAGTTCAATTCATGAAAATAAGTTCAATATCACCAATCAAGTTGGAAAAATAGGTCAGCAACTCAAATTGAATTTCCTACAGCAAAAAGTGGAGTTAGCTTCAAGCACCTTGTGAAACAGAAATGGATGCACAAATTTATGATTTAGAAGAAATTCATAGGAGTTCCAAGATTCCAATACAGATTCAAAGTAATGCACAAATGAATTTATCAAAAATGGCAGTTCCATGCTGTAGGAAAGTAAGGCCCATAATTAGTTGGGCTAATTGTATACAAGCCCATTAGCTTATAGTTGAGTAGTTTTAGTGAGGCCCATAAACTTTGTATAAATATGTGCAGTTGCGCATTGTTTCATGTATGGATTGTTTTAATATGAACAATGGATTACAGTTGTACAAGAGGATTATGCAAATTTCTCTAAGTTAACATGGTATCAGAGCCTATCTTGATCCAGAAAAACAACATCCATCTCCACTATATGCTGGGCTTAGAATACAAGAACAACCCAAAAATATAGCCCACAAACCAAGAATTAGGTACAAGAAGCAGGTCGGCTCAAACCGCATAACAAGATCTGAAATCACTCACCTGGGAAAATCGAATTGGGAAAATAAGATCTCAATATTAGAAATCTCCAAACCCATTATGGAAACCATAATAAGCCGAACTACCACTTGAACCGTTGTTATCGACGATAGTTGTAGTAGCTGATTCTTGAATCTCCGATGCACGATACCGCTATTCCGCTGTTGATTCTCAATACCGACGACAATTAGGGACATTAATCATGAATGATCTGATTCTTGAGGCTCAGAACTACTGGACTCCATTAGATCGCCAATTCACCAATGATTGGAGAGCTTTCACAGCCTTGACATTCCTTCCACGCCGTCAGCCTTCAAGGGAAATCGACAAACTTTAACTCTTCTTCACTATATCTCATGGCATCTGCATCAACAACTATGGAAACCAAGATTAATAATGATGACTCCACCATGGAAGGACTCCGGCTCACACATATCCCCTATACCTTCACCCGTTAGATACATAGGGTGCCTTTATCATTACCACATTTGTTGATCGGGAGTGAAAACTATACTGTTTGGAGCAGGGCTATACATATTTCCCTTCTTGGTAAGCATAAGTTGGGTTTCATTAATGGTTCTTACACAAAGGAATCATAAGAAGAGAAACTCCAACCTCAATGGGAACGATATAATGCAGTTGTCCTATCTTGGCTCTTAAATTATGTGTCCAAAGAACTTGCTAATAGTGTAATCTTCTTTCAAAATGCTCATCTTGTATGGACAAACCTACAGGAACGCTTTGATAAGGTAACGGGTTCGAGGATTTTTGCTTTACATCATGAAATTAGTCTACTTCGTTAGAGGACTTCCATTATTTCCATATACTAGACAAAAGCTTAAGGAATTGTGGGAGGAACAAGAATCATTACTCCATTTGCTCTGCTACAAGTGTGATACTTCTAGAATTTATGTTGAGAGGACTCAATAATAAAAGCTCTTGCAATTTCTTCATGGCCTAAATAACAATTACGGTGCTGTAAGAAGTCAAATTTTGCTAATGCACCCTTTTCCCATTGTCAATCAAGCGTTTGCAATGGTGTCTGAGGATGAAGATCAAAAATCACTCGTCAACTTGAGCAGAAATAACGCTATTGAGGTAGTCACAATAGCGATAAAAGGAAGGGAGGAGGCTAAGGAAGAGGCAGGAGATCTTCTCTTTCAAAATGTACCTACTGTGGCAAATAAGGGCATAACAAAGAAGGCTGCTGGCACCTCATAGGTTTCCCTACTAACTTCAACAAAGGAAACAAAGGGAAAACCACTGAAGAGGCTAATGTTAGCCAAATAATGAATCACTCTAGTCGAGAACAAGAAGTAACTAGACACATAGTTAATACCATTACACCAACATTCACTCGAGAATAATATAAGAGATTGCTTGAGTTCCTTAAGAAAGATGCAAAAGCTCCATCTTCTGTGCATGCTCTGACTAGTACAGGTTTGCCTAGACTACTCTCTCTCACACACACTAATTGGATAATTGATTCTGGAACCACCGCTACCCACCTAGTAGATAATCTGTCATTATTAGATACATATAAGGAATATACAGGACCTATTAAGAACATTAGAATACCTAATAGAGATATAATGACTATCACACATGTAGGTAGTATTAAACTTAATGAGCACATTACACTTAATAATGTCATGTATACTTTACGACTTATTTAATCTAATTTCTGTATCTAGACTAACCATCGAGCTAAAATGCATGTTGGTTTTCTTCCCTTACCATTATCTACTGTAGGACCTTCAGGGTGGAACGATAAGGGGGGCTGGTAAGCTTGTTAATGGTTTATATCTTTCACAAAACCAAAGGATGCCAAATGATAATTGTGTGAAATTTACTACCAAGAACAATGATATACATACTTGTGTTGATAGTTGGTTATTACATCATAGATTAGGACATGCTCCATATTTTGTAATGAAATACTTAGATTTTGTAAGGATAAATGACATGATAAAGAATAAAATCTATGATGTTTGATTTCGATCCAAAAAAACTAAATTTCCTTTCTCTCCTAATTGCATTAAGAGTAAATGTTGCTTTGAGTTGTTGCACATGGATGTATAGGGTCCATATAAGACACCCATATACTAAGGGCACCAATATTTTCTTATAATCGTTGACGATTACTCAAGGACGAATTGGGTGTTTTTGATGTAATCTAAATATGAAACTAGGAATCATATTAGAAATTTCATAGCACATGTTCTTACATAGTTCGTTGCACATGTAAAAAGAGTGAGAAGTGATAATGGAACCAAATTCCTCAATCATGAACTTAGTCAATACTTTTTGAATAAAGGGATTTTACATGAAACTACTTGCCCTTATACACCTGAACAAAATGGCATAGTAGAACGTAAACATCGAACATTGATGCAAATAGCTCAAAGTCTCACGCTTCAATCCAACCTTCCTATTAATATTAAGGTGAATGTATCAAAATGTCTGTCCACTTAGTTAACAGGATTCCCTCTCGTATCCTTGATTACAAAGCTCCATTTGAAAAGGTTCATGGTCATGCTTCTGATTATAATGCTTTAAGAGTATTTGGTTCACTTGCATATGCTACTAATTTGAATGCCTTTGACAAATTTCAACCTCTATCTTTTCCTTGTGTCTTTTTGGGCTACCTCCTACTCAGAAAGGGTTTCTCCTTCTAGACTTGCATAACAAATAGTTGTTGGTGAGTAGACATGTTACCTTCATTAAGGACATGTTTTCTTTTAAAGATATCATGTCTCTTCATCAAGAGGGAGTGTCTAAAGAAATATGAGAAATGTTTTTTATTTGACTATGAATCTAATGAGCAGTCTATTGATTCCTAAGCTAACAAAATGCTTACTGATAGTGTTAATGATGAAATGACGCATGTACCTAATCAAAGTTGTGAAGCTGAGTGTGATACAGGGGAAGAGCATCACGATGCAAATGAAAATCATATGCAGATTGAACCACTGGTAGACCGAATAAGGATAGAAAATCATCTATTTGGAAGAAGGATTACATCTGCAATATTGCTAAAACAGGTTTATGTGATGGTCAGTTAGTAAGTGCCTATACCCAATTGAGAATTACATGCCTTATGCTAATATATCTTCTTTCCACATGTGTTTTCTGGTCAATATAGAGTCGATTATTGAACTTAGGAGTTATGATGATGTTGTAAAACATAAAGAGTGGGTGCATGCAATGAATTTAGAAATGGAAGCTTTGGAAAACAATAAGACATGGGAGTTACTTACATTACCAAAAGATAAAAAAGCAATAGGATGTAAATGGGTATATAAAATAAAATATAAACTAAATAGAAAGGTGGATAAGTACAAGGCTAGGTTAGTAGCCAAATGGTATACTCAAAAGGAAGGGATAGATTATCATGAGACTTTTTCCCCAGTAATTAAAATGGTGACCATTCGTATAGTGTTGAAATTGGCTGCTATGTACAACTGGAATTTATTTCATATGGATGAGCATAATGCCTTCTTACAAGGTGATCTAGAAGAAGAAGTATACATGACCATCCCTCAAGGTTATCGTACTAAGGGGGAGAATTTAGTATGTCACTACAAAAAAAAGCAGATTAGTGACGGAATTTAGTGACGGAATGTAATTCCATTGCTAATCCGTCCCTAATCCCTAAAAAATTTCGTCACTAAAATTAGCGACGGAATTTAGAGACGGAATTTTTTCGTCACTAATTCCATCGCTAAATTCTGTCACTAATTTTCGTCACTAAAAATTAGTGACAGAATTTTGAGACGGAATTTTTCCATCATTAAATTAGAGATGGATTTCTGTCACTAAATTCCGTCACTAAATATTAGTGATGGAATTTAGAGATGGAATTTTTCCGTCGCTAAATTCCTTTACAAATTTCCATTACTAAAAATTAGCGACGAAATTTAGAAATTGAATTTTTCTGTCGCTAATTAGAGATAGAATTTTCGTTGCTAATTCTGTCTCTAATAGCTCAATTTTATAATAATTCGGTTTTTTTCCAAAATTATAATTTTTTAAATATTTTAAATTTTAAATTATTTTAAATTTATAATATAATATTAAAATAAATAAGTAAAATTATTAATTCATATTTATTTTTGAAATTAAAATTAAAATATAATATATTTGAATTTTAATAAAATATTATATACAAATAAAATGAAAATTTTATAAATACAAACAAAAAGATAAAAGATAAAAGATAAAATAAAATAAATAAATAAAATATATTAATAATAAAAATTTAGGTAGAATATTTACATAAAATAAAATAAGAAAACTAAATTAAAATATTCAATAATATATAAAACTTTGTATTTCTATTTTTGTTTGCAAGCGAAATATATATATATATATATATATATATATATATATATATCTATATATATATATATATATGTATGTATATATATGTACGTATATTTGTATGTATGTGTGTATGTATATATATGTACGTATATTTGTATGTATGTGTGAATGTGTGTCTGTGTCTATATATATATATATATGATTTTACATTTAACTTTCACAAGCTTTTCTTAGCTCAACTGGTAAAGGCACTAGCACATGTGTGACAGGTCATGGCTTCGAATCCTAACTTGGTCACAAAATGCAACCAATTTGTGACTTGTGACATGTGGCGCGTGGTGGAGGTGATGTAATACCTTAATTCCAATAGCCCTAGATGAGTATAAATGAGTAGTGAAATCATTGGTGGGGCCAGGATTCAAAACCAGGTTACCCAACTTTTGGAAACATTCACAAATCACCAATCTCAACTCAAGAGTTAAACCTAGGGCTAAGAGGGTTTTTCAGAGGCTACAAAAACTTTTCTAAATAATTTCACATGTTTCACTATGTCACTAAGTCTCATTGGCTCTTAATTGCACTATATCAAAGTTATGAGCGATTCTTTGCTTGAGCTTATACCACATTCATTCGTCCATTTACATACATGAAATGTGTAGCCACACATGGCTATCAAATACGTAAATTAAATACATACAACGTCTTGCTCTTCAATCTCCAATTCACCTTTATAATCCTCTTTCATTTTTCCATGCATTCTTTACCTCTGCCACCTGTCTAAATGGTTGGTTTGGAGAGGGTGAGATTCAAAGGAATCTTAGTAGCAAACAATACCACTATAGAGTATGACATGACATGCATGCCTACTGATAAGTAAAATATTTGCATATTCATTTTCACTTATATGATGATTTTGTGGACTATATTTGAGCTGAATGTAATTAATTTGGGTGTAATTAATAAATAAATAATGATTTTCTTACAGCCATGGATAGTACCGGATTAAAAAGAATTAAAGAAGGCATTTAAGGGAAAGTTACTATTCACACGGTACTATTCACTGTACACTGTTCATGCGGGGGGGTACTGTTCACTGTAGCGGATGGTGTGGTCGGTTCATTGTAGCAGTCGGTGCACTGTAGCAAGTGGGTGGTCGGTTTACTGTAGCAGTGCGGCTCACTGTAGCAAAATACTGTAGCAGTCCGAAAATAAAGCCTATAAATAGAGCTTCTTGGCACCCTAAAAAGAGGAGGAAGGAAGAGGAAGGAAGAGAGAGAGAGTTGTTATTTTTAGAATTTATTTCTTGCATTTTTTTTACTTCTTGCATGCCTCCTACATGGATGGTTTTACCTCTTATATGGAAGGCCTAGGTAGTCGTCCTTTATGGATGGTAAATGTTGCCACCTACATGGATGGTTTTACCTCCTATATGGTAGGCTAGATTTTCCATTTTCATGCATCTTGTAGTTGTACTTTTATGTTTTTGTAATTAATTTTTATGCAATATTTATGATGTTTGTAATATATTTTGGTTTTGTTTTTAATTTTATCATGAGCTAAATTTTCCTTTTCCTAGGGTGATGACGTAGCTTACTAATGACGGATTGAATCTTAACTTATTAAATCTAGTTTTAATTTTTCCTTCATGATTGAGTTTTAATTATTGCTCTTAATGTTTACAATTGATTGACCACCTTTTGGATGATTTTAATATGCATGTTGAGACCGGAAGGAGATACATGTGTGTGGATCCTATAATTAAAACCATAATTTGCATATGAAATAGGAATATATTCATATGGGTTGTGTAGTCTTAATTGAGTTCCATAAATCTTAATGCATGATTGATTGCTTAAATTCATATAGGAATATATTGCGTTAGCAATTAATTATAGAATTACTTGACCTTGGAAGAGGCTAGTAATTAAAATAGGGAAACTCGACTATCAATCATGTGGAATAAATTGGACTAGAATAGATAAGTGATTCAATCTGGAATTTAAGTGAAATCTAATCCCTAGGGCTTTTTCTCATATTTGTCTTTATATCACTTGTATTCATATTTCATCATTTCTATCTTGTAATCTCAATCACAACTAATCAACCGACTAAATATAATTAAAATTACCAATTTTGGTACTTAGTGATCAATCCTCGTGGGAACGATACTCTACTCACTTCTATATTACTTGATTACGACAATGTACACTTGCACTTCTAAATACACCATCCTACACTCGTAACAAGTTTTTGGCGCCGTTGCCGGGGATTGTCATTAATATCAATACCAAGTAATTTTAATACTAATTTGGTCTTCATATTGCCTTGGTTTTGTTTCTTTTGTTTCTTTTCAGGTTTTTGCTTAGTATATGACCAGATCGAAGAAGACTGAATTACAACCTTGTGATTCTGAGATCGACAGAACTTGTCGAAGAAATCGGAGAGTTCGAAAGCAGTCTACTTCATTCAATTCAATGGCAAATCCAGAAGGAGAAGCAGCAGATACCAAAACACTTCGTGATTATGCAACACCAACAGTGATGGAGACAACTTCTGGAATCAGAAAACCACCAGTAGCAGCCAACAATTTTGAAATCAAGCCTGCAATTATCCAGATGGTGCAAGCCAATCAGTTTGGTGGTTTATCAACAGAAGATCCCAACACATATATAGCCAGTTTCCTAGAAATATGTGACACATTCAAGCATAATGGTGTTACTGATGATGCCATTAGACTTAGACTTTTCCCTTTCTCACTCAGGGATAAGGCTAAGAGCTGGTTACATTCTCTACCAGTAGGAAGCATAACTACATAGGATGCCTTGGCACAGAAATTTTTGGCGAAATACTTTCCGTCAGGAAAAACTGCAAAATTGAGGAACGAAATTACCTCATTTTCCCAGCATGAACTAGAAAGCCTTTATGAAGCCTGGGAAAGATACAAGGAGTTGCTAAGGAGATGTCCTCATCATGGGTTACCAGATTGGTGGACACGGCAAACATTCTACAATGGGATGACGCATACCACCCACTAGTGCAAAATAGCATTTTTAGACCGCATTATTTAGACCGGTTATTACGGATAAGGTCTAAAAGAAACACGCGGTGGCAATTTCGTAATTAAAAGCAATTTTTTAGACCGGTTGTCTAAAAAACCGGTCTAAAAAAATATTATTTAGACCGGTTATACACAAAACCGGTCTTAAAAAACAATTAAGACCGGTTGTTTAAATAAACGGTCTTAAAAGTCAATAATTTAAGACCGGTTATTTAAACAACCGGTCTTAAAAAAATTATTAAAATGAATAAAAAAATCACGATATTATTAAGACCGGTTTTCTAAATAACCGGTCTTAAAAGTCAATAATTTAAGACCGGTTATTTAAAAAACCGGTCTTAAAAACAAATTCTTAAAATGAATAAAAAAATCACGATATTATTAAGACCGGTTTTCTAAATAACCGGTCTTAAATATCAATAATTTAAGACCGGTTATTTTTATAACCGGTCTTAAAAGTATTTATTAAGACCGGTTATTTAAATAACCGGTCTTAAAAGTCTGATTTTCAAACCTAGAACCGCCGCGAAAGTTCATTTCACATTTACGTTTCACTTCCCCCTCTGTTTCCACCGCCGCGAACTACTCACTTCCAACGCTGTAGGTGATATTCCGCCGTATTCTCCTGCCACCTTTCCAATCGCCGCCGCCGCTTCCACCTTCTTTCCCATATTCTGTTGTCGGCGTTTGAGACTCCCTCCAGCCTTTATCTCACTCCGGCGTGTTTTCCAGCCACTGCTGCCCCTCTCCTCCTGCGCGTCAAACAGGTAAAACTCTGTTAATATAATGGCTGCAATTTCTTTCATCGTTTGGGATATTGATAATGGCTGGATTCTGGACCGTACTTGTAGAATTGTTCATGCGAAATCTGTGCTTTTTGCTGAAGGCTGAAGGGCTAGCCCTTCTTGATGCTATTTCTTATTATTTAAAATTTGAGGTGTCAAAATTAAAATAGAGTAAAAATAAGAAATAAATATCATATTAACCCGTTTTTTGTTAATCCTCTTGGTGGACAATTCAAACCATGCCCTTATCAACCTTATTTTTAATCCTTTGATCTATTCACAATTGATCAATGACTTTGAAATATGAGGTACTAGTAGTAGTAGATGAAGGAAGCGTTTAATTAGGTATATACTGCATATGGGTGTGTTTGTTTGGAATCAATCAAATATAAGGGTGAAATTAGAAATTTAATCTATAATTAATGAGTTAACTAACTCTTTTTGGTATATAAGAGGTAGTTAATTTAGACTTATAAATAAAAATAGAATGATATACACAAAAGCAAATAACAGTTGGGAAGAATGTGAGGGGTGGATAATAATAATGCTCTGATTGAGCAAGAATTGATAAATGGGTTGGGATAGAGACAAGATCAAGGACACAAATTTAAGAGGTTTCTACCAAACAAAAAGTCCAGAAAGCATCATGATGAGATGACAATGGAAAACGATATATCAAGAGAGCTAGAGAGGGGAACCAAGACCAGTTGTCTTATTATGGTCTTCAGATCATGCACCACCAATCCACCATACGGTAAAAGTCTTTTGTTTTTTTTTTTGGTATTTAAAAGTTTAGGTGGGTACGATAAAAGTCTTTAAAGACGATGATTTGTCTTTGATTCCAAATACCCAATAAAACAATCATGTGGGCTCCCTTACACTCATTTTCTCCCGGGCCGATACTATCTGTTATACTCTCCCACTTCACTTGCGTAATCTCAGCAAGTCACTTAATAACTCAACAATTTGTCTTAACAGTACAATGACGGATCCGGTGCATCCTACAGCCGAGGATCAGGTGCATCCTACAGCCGAGGATCAGGTGCCTCCTACAGCCGAGGATCAGGTGCACCGTACTGCTCAGCACAGCGAGCCTCAGAGTGTTAATCAGGGGCAGTCATCGGGTGAGCCGAGTCACCAGCCTAGAAGGAGGGGCAGGATGGCCACACGGTTGAGGGATGTTTCCTTGAGTCGGTCTGCCTGGGAGAGGATACCGATCCAGTTCGATCAATACTGGAAACCGGTCGGGCCGAATGCCAGTCGTTTTAGGAGTTTTGTCGGCCTCCTCGCACGGAATAAGCCTAGCATATTGATAGAGGAGTGGAGGAATGTCGACAAAAATGTGAAGCATCATATTTGGGACACTATTCAGGTATAAAATTCCCTCTGTATGTTTCTTTTATCAAATTCGTTTTATTACTGTCACTAACTCCTTTCATTCATGAATAACAGCTCACCTACGACGTTCCTCAGAGTGAGATCTTGTATCACAAGACTATGACATATTGTTGTGAGCGCTGGAGGAAGTTCAAGACGAGTCTGGCGAACAATTACGTGCATATCGAGGTGCCAGCTGGTAAGCCACGTCCTACTCCTTGCAGCAAGTACTCGTACATCGATGAAGCAACATGGCAGGAGTTTTTTAGGCTTCAGACTACTCCAGAGGCTTTGGTGAGATAACTTATTTTGTACTTTATGTACTTATCTTTTGTCTTTACTGTTTGTAACTTTTTTTTTCCCATTTCCTATTCGCAGGCAAGAAGGCAAAAGGCACAAGCGAGCGGCAGGAAGAATGATTGCTGTAATATCCCGAATTTTAGGACTAGAGGCACAAGATTAAGCCTGGATTAAGTGGACTGCTAGACCCTGGTTTAGCAAATGTCCTTATGAGGTATGTTTAAATTCCCCAAAATTTCTTTATATCATTGGATATTAAAAGGAATTATATTGGTGAGCTAAAGAGCTCGGGGAATAACAAAATGAAGTTATTGGAAGTCACACATAATATAGTAAAGTGGAACACAAAGTAATTTTGCCACTGGTGAAATTCCTGGTGTGACAGTGGTGATTGTGTGACATCTTTTGATGGGTAAATGATGGTGAAAAATTATGAAACTTTCCAGAATGAAAGTAGACTTATCAAGATTTAATTTGATAGGTCATATAAGTCATTTGGAGTTGTATACAAAGAGAAATGAATTTTTGAAGTTAGCCCAGCGAAATTAATTATTTTCTGGGGCAGCATTCAAAGATTAAAATTCTGGGAAGTGTGAGCTTCCAATTGGCCAAATGTTATATTTTTCCTTAAAACTAGACTCAATAAGGGTTGCATAGCCTTTGGAATCACTCCAATTGGACATTTGTACAATTAGATATGAATTTTCAAAGTTTAATGAAAATTCTGCAAATTAAGCATTTTGAGCGAAAATTGAATTTTTGAGCCAATGAACTTCTGACACGTGGCAGATGAGAAAACTGATCAATTATCCATTAAATCATCATCTTGCTCGTCATTTTCTCACGGAAAACACAGAGAAGAGAGAGAAGGCTATGGAGAAAGAGAGGAAATAAAATTCCTTCCTCCGAAACACTGCCGAAACGGCATCCTCTCTCAAAGTACCCTTCAGTAAACTTTCTCTACTCATCGAGATCTTCATTCCTACGGTTTCGGATTTTCATTTGGAGGTGTTTGGTGTCGTCTCCCTTGTCGGGGTGTTGCCGGAATTCCGAACCGTTTGTGGAAACGGGTAGAGGTAAGCGTAAGCTTCCTTTTTAACCGATTGGTTTGTCGTTTGGATGAGTATAGAGGAAGTTGGATATTATTCATATTGATTTAAATTGGTGTTTTGAATGGTTAAATCATGTCTAATGAGTATTTAAATAGCTAATCACTTGATTATGAGTAGTAAGGAAGTGATTAGGCAAGAGAAATCGAAGAAACAACAAACTTTTTCGGATAATCTCATTTCTGCCCTGTACTGTGACGTGGAGAAATAGTGATAATTTGATGATTTTGATGCTTCCATTGGATTTAGGAGGCAAAATTGTGTGGGTATACAAGTGTTCATGAATTTTGGACACTTGTACATGAATTTAGAAATTTTAGATGTTAAAGAGGAAATGCTGTGTATTCCGTTTTCTGGAGGTAGTATTATGGTGACGAGTTTTTGAGTAATCAAATGTTATCCAATGACCATGAAACTTTCCAGTCTAAAAGTAGAGACATAGACCTTTAATTGGATAGGTCATAATGGTTAATTGGACAAGTATGCTATGAGATATGAATTTTTGAATTTTGGTCATGTTTCCTGGAAATTTCTGGAACAGTTGGTGTTTGGAATAATTCTGGGAATGGTGTGGTGGTAGCGTTTGAAATCGAGTATTTTTATGTAAACCTACACTTAAAGGGCTTCAAATAGAGCTTTGAACCACCTCAATTGGAGTTCTATAGAATTAATTATGATTTTTCAAAGTTTGGTAAAAAATGCTGATAGATTGAGTACCATGCGAATTTGAGTAAGAAATTGGCCAAATATAATTGGAATGAACTCCAAGGGTGAAAGTAAGCCTATAGGGCTAATGTGGGCCATTGGGTATTCACTTTTCATGGCTCTAATGATGTTATCACTTGCCTAGGGCCATGAAGTGATAAAGAAGAAGCAATGGTTGGCGGATCAATGGACAAGAAGAGAAGGACATAAAGTCCGAGAGGTAGTGAACTTACCTTTTCTGCATGTATGTGATATGTATGTCTTGCATTGATTATGTGACTGCTTTGCCTATTTGTGTGGAACATGTATGATTGGTTGAAGCTCTGTTATATTTGTGCAATGGCCATATGTATGTCATAACATCGAGCATGCAGCATGTCATTATGTTGGCATGAAATAGTATAGGCAAGCATGTCATGCATTCATATATATCTGGCATGCATAGTGGTAATGTTTGCTACTGAGATTCTCTCGAATCTCACTCCTCCCAACCAACCATTCAGACAGGTGAGCATTGGAAACGTGCTGAGATCAGAAAAGAGGTATGCACGAAGGTGAATGTTGCTGGTTGTTTGAAGGCCTTTTACTTATTAAGGTCTGTAAATATTGTCTAAACCCCTGATGGGGAAAATTTTGTATTATAATCAAGCAATATTGTATTAATATTATCAGTATATTCATGATATTCCTGTGTGCCCACTGAACTACGCATTGCTACTCTGAGTAAGGTCAGTAATAAGGGATATATGAGGCGGGTCGTTAAAATTGCCCCCATACAATGTCTCATGGGGGATACGCAAAGGCCAAGAAAGACTTGTTGGCGGCCAAACGGAGGAGATTGGAAGAAGCTTCTCAATCCGATCCTTCTGTTCTACTATCTCCACCATCTCCGATACGGCGTGAAGAGTTGTGGTTGCATGCTCGCCGGAAGAGTGGTGGATCCTATACGAGCGACCAGTCTCGTATAGTCGGTGAAAAAATTGTAAGTATCGTTGTTCTTATTAACTGTTTAATAAACATTTTTCATTATTCATGTGTGTTTTTTGTATATCTCACAGGAGGAACTTCAAAAAAAGAAAGCCGAGGGAACCTTCAAGTCCGAGGGGAGGAATGACATTCTCACGGTTGCTACTGGAAAACGTGAGCATCCAGGCCGCGTCAGGGGAGTTGGAGGAGGGGTGGGTATAAAGGATTACTTTGGATCCTCCTCACGCAGTTTCTCCTCCAACGTGGTCACGAGAGACGAATTGGAGCGTATGTTGGCCACTGCGAGGGCGGAAGCAAGGGCTGAGGCAGAAGCATCATTTAATGCACTATTGGATGCCCGGTTGAGCAAGATGAAGGACGAGGTATATGTCATGGTGAGCACAAGACAAGACACCGCTCCTGTCCACGCACAATCGCTCGATCGCCATAAGCAGAGCACCAAAGGGAGTTGTTGCAATGTGGGACAGTCATCAGAGGGTCCTGGAAAGGACGATGCTGAGCCTTGTGATTTATATGTTGAGGATCCTCTGAGACGGTTAGTTGCACGGGGGAGTGTGCACAACCTAGGATCAACTGTTCACCACCTCGAGATGACAGATGATCAGGTTAGGGTGTCAGTTGAGGAGGTTATTATCTCAGACGCACCTGTCCCTATCCCTTATGAGGAGTTCAAGATTGTGGCTGATGTCTTGGGTACTTTCATATCATGGCCGAAGAACCTTGTTTCTGTTGGAGCTGCGGATTCCCCGATCAGAGCCCCAAGTCCAGCTCCCGTCCCTCGTGAAGTTTCACAGCCTCCACCACTGAATGTGATGCAGCAAGTGATTCTGATGGCATTTGACACATCTTTCCCGACTAAACATTGGCCTATGGATTCAGTTGTTGGACCGTCAGGGGCGGCATGCTATCTTGAGAGGGATGATTTAATGTCCATGGTCGCTCCTAGACAAAATCTTACGATTGCGATTGTCCAGGTTTTTTTGATGTAAGTATCTTCTTCAATTTGAAGTAAATATCTTAAAAATTAGGCTCTGTAACCTTAATTTGTGTGCTTCCATTTTTGTAGGTACATGAATCGTAGGTTGGTTTCCTCTGGGCAGAGCGCTAAATTTGGATTCATGTGCCCAGCTCATGCCACAGAGAAAGGGACCACTGCTGCCATCAGACATAGATATTTATCACAGAGGCTTAGTGAAACAGAAACTGACTGTTTCTTGGTTCCTTATGTGCATGGGTAAGAAACATCAAATTTATATTCCGAAACATCACATATAATGCTTTATATTTGCTTAACATTCATCTCTTTTTTTCAGGGATCATTGGCAATTGGTTATTCTGTGTAAGGCTAGTTACACAGTGATCCTCCTCTGCTCCCTCCACTTCAAACCGGGGACTGACTTGAAGAAGACCATGAACTCGTAAGTTTTCTTGCTTTATTACCTTTTGTGTGCAAAGTTTGTGTGCAGAATAAGTAGTCTTTGTGATTTTGATCATAGGGCTATGCGGACTTTCCTACACGCTAAGTGTGGTAGGCATGTTCGTGACTTAAAAGACCCTACATGGATCACGCCAAAGGTTAGTACATTTTGTTTTCTTTAAGATGCGTTTCATAAGCTATGCTTTTATGCTTGCTTTGATGATATCATGTTCTTTTTCAGACCCGTAGGCAACCACCGGGCTCCAACTTATGTGGTCTTTATATTTTGAGGCAGATTTACAATATTATCAGCCTAGACACGACTGACTTTACCGAGGAGGTAATAAATGTATATTTCAAATATTTTGTATTACTTTATTGTTTTTAAGTTAGTAAGTTAATGTTTTGTTTGGCTTCGGTGTTACACATACAGATGTTTGATCTTGCTGATCCCTTTCCTGAAGAAGATATTGATTTCATTCGCAATTGTTGTGCTGAATTCATTTATGAGCTTTTACAAGATTAGTAAGTTTTTTAATCCGATTTATGTTGTTCTAATAATACTTATAGTTTTCATATATATCTAACTTGGTTTATATCTCTGTTTAGGACAAATTCTTGGATATTGGCGATACTAGTTGGCTGTTGATTCAGGCAGGGATCACTATTGTCAATTTTCCTCCACTTTTTTCATTTCTCTGTAAAGCTTACGAATTTTTTCCATATAATGAGAAATATTGTACTGTTTCTGAGAATTGAATAAATTGATCATGTGTTATTGGTAGTCATTGGAATTGAATGTGTTTGTTTTCAATGATTTTTTTCATAATGTTCATTCTTTGATTGTTGAGAGTCGAGGATTGTGTATTGGTAGTTTCTGGAAATAAAAATGCTGTTGTCACTGCTTCTGATTGTCAATATATACATATATGCATGTGTATGTAATGTGACAGGGGGAATGTTGTTGACTATGGCTTACTGGCCTGGGCAAGATTGAAACAAATAAAACGAAAAAAAACAAAACAAAATTTTAAGACCGGTTCTCTTAATAACCGGTCTTAAATACATATTTAAGACCGGTTATTAAGAGAACCGGTCTTAAAATATTAAACTTTAAGACCGGTTCTATTAATAACCGGTCTTAAATATATATTTAAGACCGGTTATTAATAGAACCGGTCTTAAAGTTTAATATTTTAAGACCGGTTCTCTTAATAACCGGTCTTAAATATGTATTTAAGACCGGTTATTAAGAGAACCGGTCTTAAATTTTTATTTTTTTATGCTGAAATTTTCCCTACTTGTTCCTAGTTAAACTTTAAGACCGGTTGTTTAATAACCGGTCTTAAAAGTTCATATTTTAGACCGGTTTTTTAACCGGTCTAAAAAGTGTAATACTTTTTAGACCGGCTGTATCAAGACCTGATCCAGAACCGGTCTAAAATATCGTTTTTAACCGGTCTTAAAAGTGTTTTTTGTACCGGTGACCAGAATTCTTGTAGATGCTGCAGCTGGAGGATCTTTAATGGGAAAAAATCTAGATGATGCCTATAATTTACTTGAGGAGATGAAGCAAATGCATATCAATGGCCTTCTGAACGTCATAATTCAAAGAAGGTACTTGGAGTGCACGAGCTGGATATCCTTACAACTTTATCTTCTCAAGTTGCATCTATATCCAAGCAAGTGAGCTCATTGACTAGTCAAGAAAATGCAATCAGTACTCCTCATAAAACCAGTGACCGATATGGAGGACTTCATATAGGTACACAAAGTCAAGATGGACAGTCATCCATACCTTCTCAGTCGAAGCAAGCTCATTATATCGGAAATCAAAGAAATGACCCATTCTCAAACACTTATAATCCAGGTTGGTGGAATCATCCAAACTTTGGCTGGAGGAATAATCAAAATGTGTTCAAACCGCAAGGGAACTACCAGCAACAAGCTCTTCAACCACCAAATCCACCATAGCAAAAAGTGAATGTGGAAGATGCACTGGCTCAACTAACCATGAATACATCTCAATTCATGGCTAGGACTGATGCAACACTCAGAAGCCAGGAAGCCTCAATAAAGAACTTGGAGATCCAAATGGGCCAAATTGCAAATATGCTAAATTCCAGACAACCAGGTACTCTTCCAAGTGACACTGAGAAAAACCCAATAGAGCATGTGAAGGCTATTGCATTAAGGAGTGGGAAAGAATTGAAAGATCCTGTAATTCTACATAAGACTGACGGAGAAAAGAAAGAAAGTGAACAAGAAAAGAAGGAGGAAGCACAGAAACCTCAAGAAGATGATGTGGTACCAGGAAGAATCAGCTTTCCAGATAACCCTCCTCCATATGTACCACCAGTCCCATACCCTCAGAGACTTGTGAAGGCAAAGCTAGACAAGCAGTTTAAAACATTTCTGGAGGTTTTCAAAAAGTTACATATCAACATCCCTTTTGTAGACGCTCTTGCCCAAATTCCTAGTTATGTAAAATTCATGAAGGACATTCTCTCAAATAAGTGTAAGCTAGAGGAATTTGAGACAGTTGCACTTACTGAGGAGTACAGTGCCATTCTGCAAAAGAAACTACCACCAAAGCTGAAAGATCCAGGAAGCTTTTGCATACCTTGCACCATAGGTCAATGTAACTTTGAAAGAGCACTTTGTGACCTGGGAGCAAGTGTAAATCTCATGCCCTTATCTGTCTACAGAAAACTTGGTCTTGGAGAGGTGAAGCCTACCACAGTTTCACTACTTCTTGCTGATCGATCAATTAAACATCCAAGGGGTGTCTTAGAAGATATTCTGGTGAAGGTGGACAAACTCATATTTCCAGCTGATTTCATCATTCTCGACATGGAAGAAGACCAATAAATTCCTATCATTCTTGGAAGGCCATTCCTAGCAACTGGGAGAACTTTAATAGATGTGCAATAGGGAAAGTTAACCTTGTGAGTTCGAGATGATCAAGTATCTTTCAACATTTTTAAGGCTTTATCCTTTCCAAATGAAGGTGATTCCTGTTACAGAGTAGATACATTGACCAGCTGCATAAAAGATGTGGTGAACAAAATCTGCATGAATCAACCATTAGAAATGGGAATGGTAGATGTATCAAAATCTACTAATCCTGAAGTCTTGGAGCAGATTAGGTACCTTGATGCAAATTCCCCAATTTTTATCAAGAAACCATTTGAAGATTTGGGAGAGAGGCCAAGTAAGCCGGTGCCATCAGTTGAAAATCTACCAGAACTGGAGTTGAAAACATTACCATCTCACTTAAAGTATGCTTATTTGGGAGAAAATTCAACATTACCAGTGATTGTCTCTGCAGCTCTTACTCCAGAAAAAGAGGAAAAGTTATGAAGAGTTCTAAGGGAGTATAAAACAACATTTGGATGGTCGATAGCTGATATAAGAGGAATCAGTCCTTCCATTTGTATACATAAGATCTTAATGGAAGATAATTACAAGCCATCAGTTGAGCACCAGAGAAGACTTAATCCAAATATGAAGGAGGTGGTAAGAAAAGAAGTAATAAAGTGGTTGGATGCTGGTATAATTTACCCAATCTCTGATAGTCAATGGGTAAGTCCAGTTCAAGTTGTGCCAAAGAAGGGTGGAATGACAGGGGTGCCTAATGAGAAAAATGAACTGATTCCACAACAAACGGTGACAGGATGGAGAGTGTGTATTGACTAAAGAAAGCTTAACAAAGCCACTAGAAAAGACCACTTCCCGCTGCCATTTATAGACCAGATGCTTGACAGACTAGCTGGGAAAGCCTACTATTATTTTCTGGACGGGTACACAGGATATAATCAAATTACAATTACACCTGAGGATCAAGAGAAAACAACTTTTACATGTCCATATGGCACATTTGCTTTCAGAAAAATGCCATTTGGTCTATGTAATGCACCAGCAACATTTCAAAGGAGTATGATGGCAATCTTCTCAAATATGGTGGAGAAATTCATTGAGGTATTTATGGATGATTTCTCAATCTTTGGAGAATCATATGATCACTGTCTTGAAAACCTGGCAAAAGTCTTACAACGATGTGTGGAGACAAATCTGGTTCTAAATTGGGAGAAATGTCATTTCATGGTGAAAGAAGGAATTGTGCTGGGTCACAAGGTATCTAATCAAGGCATTGAGGTGGACCGAGCCAAGATTGAAACAATTGAAAAGCTACCACCTCCCTCCTCAATAAAGGGCATTCGGAGCTTTTTAGGACATGCGGGTTTCTACAGAAGATTCATCAAGGACTTCTCAAAAATCACAAAACCACTTTGTATGTTGTTAGAGAAAAATGTTCCCTTTGTGTTTAATGAGGAATGTTTATCAGCTTTCAAAACTCTAAAAAGAGCCTTGACGTCTGCACCAATTATTATAGCTCCAGATTGGAATCTTCCATTTGAAATGATGTGTGATGCAAGTGATTATGTAGTCGGAGCTGTTTTAGGCCAAAGAAGAGGCAAGGTTTTTCATGCCATCTATTATGCTAGCAGGACACTCTCAGACGCACAGCTGAATTATGCAACAACAGAAAAGGAGCTGTTAGCAGTAGTATTTGCATTTGACAAATTCAGAGCCTACTTGATTGGGTCAAAGGTCATTGTCTGGACGGACCATTCAGCAATCAAATACTTGATCGAGAAGAGAGATGCTAAGCCAAGATTGATCAGATAGGTACTTTTGTTACAAGAATTTGACTTGGAAATCAAAGATAAAAAAGGGACCGAGAATTTCATTGTAGATCATCTTTCTCGGTTAGAGCCATCTGAACAAAAGAGAGAATCACCAATTCAGGAAAATTTCCTGGATGAGCAACTCTTTGCCACACAATCACAATTCACCCCATGGTATGCTAATTTTGTAAATTATTTGGCAAGCGGAGTAATGCCTTATGAACTTTCTAAAGTGCAAAAGAAGAAGTTTTTAGCTTATGTAAGGCATTATTTTTGGGAAGATCCTTTCTTATATAAACAATTCCCAGATCAAATTATCAGGCGATGTGTTCTTGAGGAAGAAATGGCCAGCATCTTAAATCACTGTCATTCATCCCCATATGGTGGTCATTTTGGAGTAAATAGAACAGCTACTAAAGTCCTTCAGTCTGGGTTTTACTGGCCTACACTCTTTAAGGATGCCCAAAGAATTGTGACAACCTGTGATAGATGTCAAAGAACAGGAAATATCTCAAGGAGACATGAAGCCCCTCTAACTAACATCTTAGAAGTTGAGCTTTTTGATGTATGGGGGATTGATTTTATGGGGCCTTTTCCATCCTCATTCAATAATCAATTTATTTTAGTAGCTGTTGATTATGTATCCAAGTGGGTTGAAGCAGCTGCTTTTCCTACAAATGATTCTCGAGTGGTTGTGAATTTCTTGAGGAAAACTATTTTCACAAGATTTGGAGTGCCCAGAGCTATTATCAGTGATGGAGGGAAGCATTTTTGCAATCAGCAACTTTAATATGTGTTAGCTAAATATGGAGTCACTCATAAGGTTGCAACTCCATATCATCCACAAACTAGTGGGCAAGTGGAAATCTCAAATAGAGAACTGAAATGGATCTTAGAGAAGACGGTGAATTCTAATCGGAAGGACTGGGCAAGGAAATTGGATGATGCACTTTGGGCTTATCGAACTGCTTTTAAGACACCAACTGGGACATCCCCATATCAATTGGTCTACGGAAAAGCATGTCACCTTCCAGTAGAAATGGAGCATAGAGCATATTGGGCAATCAAAGCCTTAAATTTTGACTTAAAGGTGGCTGGTGAGAAAAGACTTCTCCAACTCAATGAGCTTGAAGAATTCAGACAACAAGCTTATGAGAATACCAAGTTATACAAGGAGAAGACAAAAATGTGGCATGACAGAAGAATTATGAGGAGAGAGTTAACATCGGGACAAAAAGTGCTGTTGTATAACTCAAGGCTAAAGCTCTTTCCGGGAAAGATGAGATCAAGGTGGTCAGGACCTTTTACTGTGGTTCAAATATGGCCATATGGAGCTGTGGAGATTCAAGATGGTGATCGAAAATTTAAAGTAAATGAGCAAAGGCTGAAAGAATATAATGACGGTGCACTCAACACTTTGAAAACTGTCATCACTTTGGAGGAAACAACAGGTAAGTCCTAATTTTTTTAAAAAAAATAAAATAAAAAAATAAAAAAAAATAAAAAAAATTTATTGGTTTGGTCTTTGTCTAGCTAAAGACGTTAAAGAAGGGCGGCTATTTGGGAGGCAACCCAAAACTTCTTTTCCTTAATCTTTCATTTTTCTTTCTTACTTACTGAAGCACACAAAACTGCATCTTTAAATTTTAGTCTCATCATGGAGGAAATTATTGTAAAGCTTAAGACCAGGTTCCCTACTCTTCCCAAAGATGTGCTTAGGAAGATCTATAGTTGTCGACTTGAAAGAATGAAGACATTCAAGCGTTTGGGCCTTCATGAGGATGTCCGATGGATCATTGAAGCTAAGGTACGTTTAATAGGTGAGATTCATGATTCATTTATTAAACCTATGCCAGGTATGGGAAGAAGCTCTTACTCCAAAAAGAGAAGAGCTAAAAGAATAAAGGTTTGTCCTAAATGTGCAAGGTGGAACTGTGATCAGCGCTGTAGGAGCAAAGGTATGGTTTCTATAAATCGAGAAGATAAAATTCAATTTATAAAGGATGGACTGAGTAAGGAGTCATTGGATGATATCATTCAGACTCTTGAGACGCATCCTAGTGGTGATGTTCATCGTGTTCTTCTTGATTTATTAGACATATTCAACAAAGAAAAAGAGCGCTACAGTCTTGGGAATCTAACGTTAAAAGACCTTGTTTGCCAGTTTATAAGAAAACTAGATGGGAATCAAATCCTCGATTCATAGAAAGCGTTTAAGCCGTTACTGGACGTAAAACCAGAGGAAGATGTGAGCCACAATCACAACTACTGTACATAATCTTGCTTTTGTCTAATCTGTCTTATCTTTTTCAGTAACTTTTGACTTTCTTTACTCACTTTACTTAATTTCTTCGCACAATGGCCCACTGGTCATTCGTGTCAGAAATTTTTTTTCAAATTTTTTTGAAAAATGTGTGATTTTCATGATTTTGTTGTCGTTGTTTTTGTAATATAAATATGTAATCTTCCATTTGTAAAAAACATAAAATGTCTGAGAGAGAAAAAGAGAGGAGTGGTATCACTCTAAAATGCAGTTTTAAATCTATATGCATTTTTGGTGAAACTGACTTGGGAAAGGATAGAGAGTTTATACCTGCAGCCAACGAACTGGGACGTGCATTAGCTGCAAGAAAGATCAATTTTGTCTACGGGGGAGGTATTCAAGGCCTGAGGGGAAGTGTGGCTATTGTTGCAACCATGAATGGTAGTAAAGGTTTGAACGTAAGGGTGAAGGAGTTAGAAAATCACATCTTCTCCTTAGGGTAAGAGTTAGAGGTTTCAAGTTTTCCTGAACGAATGGGACGTATGTTTTACCGTGCTGATGCTTTTATCACTTTACCCGGTGGTTTTGAAACGTTGGATGGGTTCTCTAGCATTGCATATTGGGCTAAACTAAACTTTCATAAAAAACCATTAGGATTGTTAAATGTTAATGGTTTTTATGATAACCTGTTGTCTTTTCTTGATCATGCTGTGGAAACAGGATTCATACCCCAAGCGACTCGTCATTCCATCATTTCTGCACCAACTGCTGATCAACTACTAGATAAATTGCAAACCTATGAACCTCAACTAGATCTATTAGTAAAAGAAAAAGGTGGGCAATCTTCAGATAGCAGTCAGAAGCAGAATCCAGATACCACTCTCCGGTTGTAACTTTCTTTTATCTTATGGTTTTACTCTTAACATTTTGGTTTAATTTATTGTGTGTTTAGGTTGTTCAAAAAAAACCTTTCTTTAATCTTTAGAAGACATTGAGGACAATGTCTGATTTAGGTTGGGAGAGGATTATTAAAAAAAAGCGCATAGTTTCTCCATTAGATAGTTAGTTAGTAAAACCATTAGATGCATGGGGTATGCATAGATGGCAGAGTAAAGAGTTATTCTTAACTCTTGAGATGCATCTTATTAGTTGTAATTTTTTTGTTCTTTCTTTCTGTTTCATCTAAAATAAAAAATAAAAAATAAAATTTTTGGAGTGTTTTTCAATGATTTTAAGAAGTATATAAGTTTGAAGCATGGATCAATTGAGTTTAGAGATTTTATAGCATGATTGAACAATTGATTGTTGAATTTGGTGATGAATTTTGAGACTGAATGAGCTGAATTTGAAAGTCCATAACTGTGAGCTTTTGAGCCTATATGATCAATAGTGATTATCTTTCTTGTGTGTGATATTCACCTATTAAGTTGTCACTCTAGAACTTGCTTTAAATCTAGTTGAAATTACATGTCACATGCACATTCAAAAATGATAAAGGCATTCATTTTGTTTAGCCAGAGCCAAATAGCCAACCTTGCAATTATACCATTGATAAGCCCCTTTGAGCCTAATTGATTATTTCTTTATTCTCAACCCATTAATATGTGTTTTAATGATTTATCAAGTGCTTTTACTTAATTCGAAAGATTAACAGAGCATTTGAAATTTCTGTGAAATAGGCTTTTGACAAGTGTGGGGGTCTATATATCATCAACCACAAAAGTGCAGAAGTTGTAAGAAAAAAGAAGAAAAAAAAATGTAAATTATGGGTTGTTGGGATGAGATAGGCCAGGTTTATTCATAAGATGACCCATTTTTCAATTGCTCTATTACTTAGTAAATATAGCACTTCATATCACTTTTTACATTCCTTTTACTTTAACCCCATTACAACCTTTAATAAGTCCTTTTGATTTGAATTATGCATGTGAATTAGGTAGTGTAGATTGAGATTTTTGGCAAGCTTATGGTAGTGCAATTTTTTCAGGTGAATTTGAGTGAAACACTTACCCTAAAACACTTGAGAGATTGAGAGAATGAGCCACAATTATGAATTCGGTTCATTTATTTTCAAATGAAGTTACCAGTTTATACTTTTGTTGATTCAAGAATACTATGATCTCTTTATCCTTTAATTATGTCCTTGTTTATGACTTGACACTTCTGATTTTGTTGGAAGCACTTATTAGTTACTCTTTCTTGTCCGAGGACGTCCAAGAGCTAAGTGTGGGGGAATTTGATAAGTAAAATATTTGCATATTCATTTTCACTTATATGATGATTTTGTGGACTATATTTGAGCTGAATGTAATTAATTTGGGTGTAATTAATAAATAAATAATGATTTTCTTGCAGCCATGGATAGTACCGGATTAAAAAGAATTAAAGAAGGCATTTAAGGGAAAGTTACTATTCACACGGTACTATTCAATGTGCACTGTTCATGCGGGGTACTGTTCATTGTAGCAGTTTCACTGTAGCGGACGGTGTGGTCGGTTCACTGTAGCAGTGCGGTTTCTATAGCAGTCGGTGCACTGTAGCAAGTGGGTGGTCGGTTCACTGTAGCAGTGTGGTTCACTGTAGCAAAATACTGTAGCAGTCCGAAAATGAAGCCTATAAATAGAGCTTCTTGGCACCCTAAAAAGAGGAGGAAGGAAGAGGAAGGAAGAGAGAGAGAGTTTCTATTTTAGAGAGAGAGTTGTTATTTTTAGAATTTATTTCTTGCATTTTTTTTACTTCTTGCATGCCTTCTACATGGATGGTTTTACCTCCTATATGGAAGGCCTAGGTAGTCCTCCTTTATGGATGGTAAAGTTTGCCACCTACATGGATGGTTTTACCTCCTATATGGTAGGCTAGATTTTCCATTTTCATGCATCTTGTAGTTGTACTTTTATGTTTTTGTAATTAATTTTTATGCAATATTTATGATGTTTGTAATATATTTTGGTTTTATTTTTAATTTTATCATGAGCTAAATTTTCCTTTTCCTAGGGTGATGACGTAGCTTACTAATGACGGATTGAATCTTAACTTATTAAATCTAGTTTTAATTTTTCCTTCATGATTGAGTTTTAATTATTGCTCTTAATGCTTACAATTGATTGGCCACCTTTTGGATGATTTTAATATGCATGTTGAGACCGGAAGGAGATACATGTGTGTGGATCCTATAATTAAAACCATAATTTGCATATGAAATAGGAATATATTCATATGGGTTGTGTAGTCTTAATTGAGTTCCATAAATCTTAATACATGATTGATTGCTTAAATTCATATAGGAATATATTGGGTTAGCAATTAATTATAGAATTACTTGACCTTGGAAGAGGCTAGTAATTAAAATAGGGAAACTCGACTATCAATCATGTGGAATAAATTAGACTAGAATAGATAAGTGATTCAATCCGAAATTTATTAAGTGAAATCTAATCCCTAGGGCTTTTTCTCATATTTGTCTTTATATCACTTGTATTCATATTTCATCATTTCTATCTTGTAATCTCAATCACAACTAATCAACCGATTAAATATAATTAAAATTACCAATTTTGGTACTTAGTGATCAATACTCGTGGGAACGATACTCTACTCACTTCTATATTACTTGATTACGACAGTGTACACTTGCACTTCTAAATACACCATCCTACACTCGTAACACCTACCATACCTCATGCCAACATAATGACATATCTACATGTTCAATGTTATGACATACATATGATCATTGCACAAAAATAACAGAGCTTCAATCAATCAAATATGTTCAATATAATTAGGAAAAGCAGTCACATAATCAATGCAAAACATACATATCAAATACATGCAGGCTAGGTAAGTTCACTACCTCTTGGACTTTGTCTCCTCCTCTTGTACCTTGATCTTCCAACCATAGCTTCTTCTTTATCACTTAATAGCCCTAGATAAGTAATGACATTATTAGAGCCATAAAAATTAAATGTCCAATGGCCCACATTAGCCCTAAAGGCTTACTTTCACCCTTGGAGTTCATACAAATTATATTTGTGCCATTAAGTCTTAAATTTTGCATAAGACATAAAGCTGACAGATTTTTCACCAAACTTTAAAAATTCATCATTAATTCTAGGAAATTCAAAATTGAGTGGTTCTAAATTATATGAAAATCTATTTCAGTATAATTTTACATAAAAATAGTCAATTATAGTCATCCCAACCACAAAATTTTCAGAATGTCACCCAACATCACTATTCCGGGTTTCTTTTCAGAAAATAGGATAGAACTTCAAAACTTTATATCTCCTAGCATACTTGTCCAAAAATTACAAAAATACCTACCAAATTAAATCTATACATGTCTACTTTAAGTCTGCAAAATTTTAGGATTTTTGGACAAGGTTTATCATATGAAACAGCTCGCATAAAGCCACTGTACAGACAGGGCAGAATCAACAACACGCATATACAAATTTCCTAAATTTCCAAATTTATATACAAGCATCCAAAAATCATGAACACTTGTATACCTACACAATTTTGCCTTCTAAAGCCAGTGAAAGAATCAAAATCATCAAATTTCCACTCCTTCCCCACAAAAAAGTCAGAACAAAAACAACAATTTAGAGTTCCCATAAAGAGTTTGTCGGTTTCTCGTTTTCTTTGGCTTAATCACTTCCTTTCTACTTCTAATCAAATGATATTAGCTATTTAAACACTCATTAGACATGATTTAACCATTAAAAATACCATTTTTTATGAGAATAAATAGTACCCAACTTCTAATATACTAATCTAAACAACAAATCAATCGGTGCAAAAGGAACTTACGCTTACCTTTACTCATTTTCGAAGACGGTTTGGAATTCCGTGACACTCTGGCCAGTGAGATAGAGCCAACTACCTCTAAATAAAAATATGAAACCATAGAAATGAAGCTCATGATGAGTAGAAGAAGTTTCTGAAGGCCACTTTGAGAGATTACGTCGTTACGGTAGAGTTTCGGTGAATAGAATTTTCTCTCTCTTCTCTCTCTTCTCTCTCCATTTTCTCGTCCGATCACTCTCTCTCTTTTTTCGGTTTTCTGCATGGAATGGAGAAGGAAGATGATGGATTTAATGGATAAATGACTCAGTTATCTCATCTGCTACGTGTCAGCATCTGGTTGGCTCAAAAATTGAATTTTTGCACAAAGTAGATAATCTGGCAGAATTTTCATTAAACTTTGAAAATTCATATCTAATTATACAAATGTCTAATTGGAGTAATTCTAAAGGCTATGTGACCCTCATTGAGTCTAGTTTTAAGAAACAATATAACCTTTGGCCAATTGGAAGTTCACTTATCCTATAATTTTAATCTTTTAATACTATCCCAGAAAATAATTAATTTCACTGGGCTAACTTCAAAAATTCATTTCTCTTTATGTATAACTCCAAATGACTTATATGATCTATCAAATTAAATCTTGATAAGTATACTTTCATTTTAAAAATTTTCATAATTTTTGGACATCATTTGCCCCTTGAAATCTACCACACAAACACGACTGCCACATCGGGAATTTCACCAATAGCAACAATACTTTGTATTCCACTTTACTATACTGTGTGTGACTTCCAATCACTTCGTTTTGTTATTTCCTAAGCTCTTTAGTTCACCAATATAATTCTTTTTAATATCTAAGGATATAAAGGAATTTTAAAAAATAATATTATGTCTCACTATCATATTTACCAAATAGAGGTCTAGTAGTCCTCTTTAATCCAGGCTAAATCTTAAGCCTCTAGTCCCAAAATTCAGGATATCACAGGTGACATGTGGTGCGTGGTGGAGGGTGACATGTGGCTGCCGGAGGTGAGGTGGCGGTGGCTGACTGGTACACATGGTGGCCGCCGATAAGGGACATGTGGAGGCTCGTGTTGTAGACATGTGGTAATTTAAATTATATATAAAAAATATTTAGCGACGGATTAAGGATGAAAAATTCCGTCACTAATTAGAGACAGAATTTTCCGTTTCTAATTAGTCAATTCTGTCTCTAATTAGAGACGGAATTTAGGGACGAAATTTTCATCGCTATTTAGAGACGGCTAAATTCCGTCTCTAATTAGAGACGGAATTCAAAATTCTGTCACTAATCAATTAGTAACGGTCTTTTTATTGACGGAACAAATTCCGTCGCTAATATAGTTCCGTCACTAAGTTGATTAGTGATAGAAATTCTGTCGCTAATTCCATTGCTAATCCACTATTTTTTTGTAGTGTGTAAACTAAATAAATCATTGTATGGGCTTAAACAAGCCTTTAGGATATGGAATCATAAATTGTCTAAGGCCTTTATTCAAGGTGGATTTGAGCAAAACAAACATGATTATTCACTCTTTGTTAAAAGATATGATAGAGATATTGTGTTTGTGCTTGTGTATGTGGATGACTTGCTGATTACAGGTTCATCAGATGCAAAAATAAATGAAGTAAAGAAGTTCTTGCACAATCAATTCAAAATAAAATATTTGGGGCTAATGAAATACTTTCTTGGGATCAAAATAGCAAGGTCAAAGAAAGGAATTATACTGTCACAAAGAAAATATGTTCTAGATTTTCTTTCTGACAGTGGAATGAGTGGTTGTAAACCGCTGAATTTCCAATGGCCCAAAGACCAAAACTTTTAGCTTATGAAGAAGGAAGAGACGAGAAGGAAGATTTGATGAAGGACCCATATCGCTATAGGAGATTAGTAGGTAGGTTAATTTATTTAACCATAACTCATCCTGACATTTCATTTTCTGTACAGGTACTCAGTCAATTCATGCAAAACCCCATGAAGAGCCACATGGCAGCGACGCTTGATGTAGTTAGATATTTGAAGCAGATTTCAAGGATTGAAGTTCTTATAATCTTGATAGGTTCTTTAACCATAAATTGCTATTGTGATTCATATTGGGGAGCGTGTGGCACTACACATCAGTCAGTGACTGGATACTTGTTAAATTTTGGGGGTTCTCTCATCATGTGGAAAACAAAGAAACAACATACAGTTTCTCATTCTTTAGTAGAAGAGAAGTATAGAGCTTAAGGATCAGCAGTAGCCAAAGTAACATAGGTCATAGGGTTACTTAAAGAACTTGACATTCATCATCCAGAGTCGGTTAGTGCGTATTATGACAGTAAAGCCACAATTTACATTGCTTCTAATATGATCTTCTATGAACGGACCATACATATATAGATAGACCTACATTTTGTTTGAGAGAAGCTATTGGAAAAGTTAATCAACTTAGTACATGTGAAATCAGTAAATTAGCAAGCAGACATTTTAACAAAGGTGACTAGTAGAGATTTATAGACAAGAATGCTCAGCAATGCAAGTTGAGAGTAATTGACATTTATGCCCACAACTTGAGGGGGAGTGTAGGAAAGTAAGGCCCATAATTAGTTGGGATGATTGTATACAAGCCCATTAGCTTATAGTTGAGTAGTTTTAGTGAGGCCTATAAACTGTTTATAAATATGTGCAGTTGCGCATTGTTTCATGTATGGATTGTTTTCATATGAATAATGGATATACCGTTGTATAAGAGGATTATGTAAATTTCTCTAAGTCAACACATGCAATTCATCACTACTACAAAAAAAATACTTTTAATATAACTAAATAACGATTGTTTTTAAAAACAGACGTAGTAAAATGAGGTGGTGGCAATTGTGTAATTATTCAAACTTTTTTACGACTATTTTTAAAAGAAAAGACGTTGTAAAATGAGGCGGTGGCAATTTTATAATTATTCTAAACCTTTTCACGTATGTTTTTAAAATACAGATGTTATAAAATGAGGTGTGCCAATTTTATAATTTTTTAAAACTTTTTTATACGTATGTTTTTTAAAAAACAGACGTAATTTTATTTGCACTTCAACCCTAGCCCTAATATAGGTGACCTCAACCTTGTGGTTACTCATAGGATCGCGTTCATCATTGCTCTTGCGCTGGGAAATCTAAAGCCTCAACCTCGTCTGGAAATTGTTTGCTTGCTTCCACGATGCTCTACACGGATAACTCAATGAGCTTTGGAGCTTGGCGGAAATGTTGTAACTGGATAATGAGCTCCTTAGTTTTTGCTTTCCAATCATATGTATGCTTTCCATTCCCTCACGATCTACTCTTTGACTCTCATATTTCTTCACTTGCTAAACTTGTTTCGTAGTTACTTTCATGATTTAGATTTTGGGGCATGTACGGACACGGCCTAAATTGTTTTGGTCAAAGCTATTCATTATGTTGTGAGGTTGGGCGCTGGACTTGGATTGATATAAATATTTAAACGGGGTGAATTCCTGTACTGTGGGTTAATTTTGACTAATGCCTGAGTATTTCGAGATTCAGATTCAAGTGGGGCTTCTGTGATGAATGATCATGAGAACTGTGATTTTGTCATTATATGTGTCATTACATGGAAGATGTAATAAGATGCATGGCATCCGTAGATTGTGGTAGGAAGGTAGGGATTTGACTCTTGGTGAATTGTTCAAATACAAATCTGAAGAAGGGGTGCGAGTTCTCTTGCAGATTTGGGATGATAAGACTTCCCATGACAAGTTCTTCTTCAAGTCAGTGAGACTCTGACTCGCAAATTCAATTTTGAATAAGATGTTACACCATTTTAAAATGCATTTTTAGTGTTTCTTTTATTTGTTAGTCAATATTCGAGCAATAGTACTGGAGTCCTTTTGAATTGATTCCTAAGTTAATCGAGTTTTCAGTTCAGGCTGGAGTAATGCAGACACATGATGAAGAAACTAGGAAATTTTTTAAACATTCTTCTATTATGTATGTTTTTGCACCTTGGTATGCTAGCAGCAAGTTGAGTTATATGAAGCAACAAGTAAGGGTTTCTACGCTCAGTAATTTGATTTACCTTTTATTAGTTTGTTGAACTACAGTTGATGATGTAATCATACTAATTATAATATATCCACTTTATTTGACCTTTTATTATTATTTTTTGGGTTTACTTTGTATGATATTAATTATTTAGTTGCTTAAACTTGATATCTCCTGCATATGGTATGGAGGTACGATTCTATTTTAGCTTTTTTTAGGTGTCAATTTTCCATTCCCTAGTAGTGTTTAAATTTACTGTGTTTGCAAATGTAAACACGTTTATCGAAAATGTATCTCAAATTCTCCTTCTACTCACTTTTTCTCTATTAATTTGTTCTGACAAAAACATGTTGATTTACTCTAACATTTCTATTCATTTCTCTACTTGTTAATATCTTTTTTCGATTGAAGAACTGGATTACATTAACACAATCTCAGACATAACAAATACAAAGAACCTTTCTAACCACCCCCTGATACGTAAGTGAAAGTAGATCAAATAGAATGAAATTTTCCTTAAGGTTATGAGCTAATTTAGCCAAATAATCTGCTAAACTATTCTCTTCCCTTAGAATGTGCTTAATCAAAACCTGCCAGTTCTTTAACAAACAAAGTCTGGCATCATCAATAATATCCTTAGAGGGATGATTTTGATTACAACCCCTAGTAATAATATTAACAACTTCAACAAAATCAAATACTACAATCACCTTCTTGTACCCACGATCCCAGCATATTTGTAATCCTTGAATGATAGCAATAATTTCCGCTATTGCTTAAGGAACAGATATAAGTTTTTTTGTGAAAACCCGTATATCTAACTTCTATCATCTCCATGAATAGCACCTCTACAACTGCTTCTTCTTGACTCAAGTACTGATGCATCCACTTCGAGAGAGAAAAAACCATTATGACGATCTTCAATTACCGAACTATTAGAATTGGAACTAGTATAGAATTTACAGTTTGATACTAAATCTCTGTCCCAGATGGCACGAAAGAGGCTATTATAAGCATTAGCGCTATCACTGTCCGCCTCTTCTCCAAACAGTTTCCTGCATTGATTCACCCATATATCCCAGTAGACATACCTGAACAAGATTGGCCATTGGACTTTCTTAGTAAATTCTCTGCCTGCTTCCTGCTTAAGGTTCCACCGTAGCTATTCCATGCCATTAAGTGTTGAAAACTTCTCCCATAAAACCAGTTTAATAATTGAGATCCATCGTTCCCAGGCATTGTAGCAATCCCTCATTAAATGCATTAAATCCTCCTCCTGGTCGCATCCAAACGGGCACCTCGATGTCACCTCAATTTCTCTATGTGCTCTTAGTTGTGCCATATGAACTCTTCTATACACGAACATCCACATGAAAGACTTGATCTTCTCCGGTATCGCCAATTTCCATAATAACTTCCAAATAGGTTCTTCATCTCTATGAGTACCTGCAGAAAGAAAATGGTATATAGATTTTACAGAAAATGTACCGTCTGAAGCTGGCCTCCAATAGTATTTATCCTCTCCTCTAGCTGCATAAGGGGGATGAACACACATGATTCTATCAATTACTGACGATTGAAACCATCTGCTCAATTTACTTCTATCCCACTCTCCCCACTGGTCCATATAATTAGTTACTTTGTCATTTTCTTCCACGAATTCTTCATATCCTAGAATAAGCTCAATGAAGGGTTTATTCAATTCGGACCAATTATCAAACCAAAAGGAAGTCGATTCACCATTATCGATTTTGACCCTGACCCCCTTATCGAATTTATCCCATATAGAATTTATTACGTGTAAGAAATTCCATCCTTTTTCTGAATAAGAGGTTTAAAACCTTCCCTGTAGTTGTATTTATTCCAAAGAATCCTGACCCATAAAGCCTCCTTGTTCATCAAAAGATTCCAACAAAGTTTCATTAGAAAGGCTTCATTTTGTTTGCGTAAGTCTTTTATTCCCAGTCCTCCATCTTTCTTATCTTTTTTAATTTGCTCCCAAGAAATAAGATGGATCTTTTTTGCTTTAACATCGTCACCCCAAAGGAAGTTTTTACTATTCTTTTCCAGATTCTTGATCAACCCTTTAGGAAGAAGCATAGTTTTCATAAAATAAGAAGGTAAAGTAATTAGGATTGCTTTAATAAGGGTAGTACGTCCTGCAAAACTCAAACATCCATGGTTCCATCCTTCCATCTTGCCAATTTCTTCTTAGTTTTATACAGGATAGGACCAAAAATGACATTAGAAGCTCTATTATGAATCAAAGGAATGCCCAAATATTTACCTAAATCTCCAATAAAACCAACTTCCATATTTTGACTAAGATGAAGGACTCTGGATCCGTGAACATTTATGGAGAAATAGACTTTAGTCTTATTCTTATTCATTAGATGACCAGAAGCTCCGCAAAACATCTATAAATAATCCATCATTCCTTTGACCTGACCCTCTGAAGCTTCGCTAAATAAAAAGAGATCGTCTGTAAAAAATAAGTGGGAGATAGGCAGACCTTCCTTTTTAAGCTGAATTGGCTTCCAAGTACCATCCTCAATAGCATCCTTAATAATATAATTTAATCTCTCCATACATAAAGTAAAACTATATGGAGAGATAGGATCTCCTTGTCTTATGCCTCTAGAAGATGTGAAAGTCTCTATAGCTTCCCCATTCCATAGAATTTGGAACGATGGAGTACTAATATAAGCCATAATAGTGTTACACCACTTCTCATCAAAACCAATGACTGCGAGAGTACTTCTAATAAAATTCCACTCAAGTCTATCATACACTTTTTCCAGATCAACTTTTACTGCCATCCATCCCTTCTTCCCAGTTTTAGTTTTCATGGAGTGAATAACCTCTTGGGCAATAATAATGTTATCGCTACTTTGTCTCCCTACAATAAAGCTACACTGATGATCTCCAACAAGCTTCCCCATCACAGTACGAATACTCCGACTAATAACTTTAGTAATAATCTTGTAACTCATATTACATAAGGATATAGGTCTAAAGTCCTTACTAGTTTATTGATTTTCCCCTTTCGGAATAAGAACAATGTTCATGTTATTTATATCTTTCACCCTTTGTGGCTTCTCAAAAATTCTATTAACCAAATTACAGATCGAGTCTTTTACCAAATGCCAATACTCCTGATAAAACATAGCCTGAATACCATCTGGACCTGGAGCTTTAAAATCTCTAAGATCTAAAACAACGGCTCGAATATCATCCTTAGAAACATCAACATGAAGAAGATTTAGCTCTGTTGTATTAAGATTAGGGAACTGAGAATGAGTCCTAAAATGACAAGTATCATTCAACTTCATCTTAAATAGTTCCTTGTAATACTGAAGAGCTATGGTTTTGAGAGTATGCTAGTTAAAAACCCATCTTCCATCCATGTCTTTAAGTCCATCAATCATGTTCCTTTTTTTTATAGTAGTAGTAGTATGGAAAAATCTGCTATTCTTATCTCCCTATTTGAGCCAGTTACATCTAGATTTTTGAAACCACACCAATTCTTCTTGAGCCAAAACTTTGCTGTAATCCTTCTAGAGTTCCTTTTCTGTTTAAACAAGATACCGGTTATCTCGTCTCTCCCTTGATATTTTCACTCCCTCTATTCTCCTAAGGATATTCTTGTTTTTATACTTAAGTTCCCCACTCTTCTCTTATTCCATTCTTTGCCCAATACAGCAAAACTTTCAATCTTAGCATTCCACTGCTCATTTTCCCAACTCTGCTTCACATTATCACCAAAACCTTCTTCAAGAAACTAAGCAGCATGACATCTAAAAGGTGCTTCAACACGTCAAAACCTAGTATCATGAGAACTCTTGAAAATAATTGGTCTATGGTCCGAACCAAACTTATTCAAATGAAACAACTTAGATAGAGGATATATACTATTCCATTTAACATTCATGAAAGCCCAGTCAATTATTTCCTTAAGTAAATTCCTTTCCCAAGTATATCTATCCCTAACAAATTCAGTTTCAATTAATTGAGCATGATCAATGCACTCTCTAAATTGTCTCATCGATCTAAAATTAGCCTGAGATCCACCTTTTTTATCTTCTATCGAGAGGTATGCGTTAAAATCACCCAAAACAACCCAAGGCAAATTAACATTATTACTCATACCAATAAGCTCACTCCATAAATGACATCTGAGCATGCGGTTTGGTTCCGCATAAATGCAAGATAAAAGGAAACTCTCAAAACTTTTGGAGGGTAAAACTTTAAGGTGAACAGCTTGTATGGAAGAAGAGACATAAGATATAGAAATTACTTCTTTATTCCAAAGAATCCAAATGTCTCCTGCATAACCCGTTGCTTCTAATGTCAACCAAGTGTTAAATCCCAACTTGCTGATGACTTTATCAACCCTTTGACCACTAATACGCGTTTTTGTAAGGATAAGAATCTTAACATTCCTTCCATACATCACATCCCTTACTCTTCCAGGAAAAGATTTTGATGCTGCACCCCTACAATTCCAAGATAAGATATTCATAATTAAACAACATAAAAGAAAGGAAGAAAGGAACTTGGGCAATTAATGTCCTGATACTGATACTTCCATGTCTTCATTGATTCCCTGCATATCTCCTTTTGCTACAACTTGATTTCCAGCCCATATATCATTCTGAATATATATCTCATTATATGTAGAAGAAACATGACTTTCTAAGATGTTATCAAGAGATTGATCATATTATGGAACTTGACTTGCTATCTCTTGATTTTGACTAGGAGTATTCTGAATGTTAACATGAACTTGATCTACTTCTTGCATATCTTTACTTCTTGAATATGTTCTTTGACTTACCTGCTCCAAAGCTTGGTCTATGACGGACGACCCATCCTTTAATAACGAACCAAAGACAATCTTATGCACCCGACCCACTTTCTTTCTCTTCAACGTGTTAGGTATCACCTTTATTGATGAAATATTTCCTTTATTTTTACTCGTACTTGTTCTTCTTTTGAGACTCCTATTTTTCTCCAATATAGGCTTACTTTTACTGTTACTCCTTTGCTCAATATTTATACTACTATTTATCTCTTTCTCAGTCTGCTTAGTTTCCTTCTCATAGCTATCAGTACTAACTTTCTTTGTTACAACTTTTTTCCATCGCAGGTGAACTTGTAATCTGCAAATCCTCTTTGGTATTAGACGGTTGTCCGATCTCTTTCCTCCTCCACTGTAAATCATGTCCTCTTTTCGTGTTAATCGGTTTTCCTTCTGTTGATGTATTTTCTGCATCTGTTTCCTTCAGGATGTCAAATCTTGTCCCAGCTAACTTCACACCATGTTTCATGTTTACTAGACCATTTCCATTTAGTTTGGGGATCTGTGGTTGAAAAGAATCATTTTTCTAGCCTCGATGTTTAGTTTTGGTAACCTTCATCTACATTCCATACTCTTCTTCTACTGGAATACTAGGCACATTGACAACTAGTTGCTTCCCCTCCTTATTGTCTTCCTGCTTTGTTAAAATCATGTGCGACTCTCCTTGGTTAGTTGTTTGTACTAACTTCTGCAACCTTTGTGGATAAGCCTCCTGTGTATGCCCATATATTCCATAGGTGAAACATATAGTATCCAGTCCCTCATATTCCACTGGATAGATTTAATTTCAAAGAGAAAATCTAGCTTGAAGATGTTTATTTAAATCTACTTCCACACTCACTCTCGCATATTTTCCTCTTTCTACACAGTGTTGATTATTTTTTTTCTGTGCTAAAGTATGGAGATCCACCTTTAGAGCACATCCAATTAAATTCCCAATCTCCTTCATACACTTTTCTGAATATATGTGTAAAGGAAAGGTGGGAATCCTAACCCAAACCGCTACCTTACATACTTGATTACAGAACGGGTTAAAGTTTGGACTCCATCGCTGAACTACAAGATAGTATCCCTGTATAAGCCATGGCCCATTAAACATTAACTTGCTACAGAACCCTTTTTTCGCTATTCTGAAAACATAATAATAATTTGGTAGATCAATGAGCTCAAAATTATTAGAACATAACAGCGATTTGACCCTGTCCTTCATCTTCTCAAGGTTGGTCTTTTTCCTAAAATTGTTAGGATTAGAGCATCTTTTCACGGCTTACAAAGCTCCTTAAGACGCTCATATGAAATATTAAGTCTAGGAATAGATACTATGATTTTCTTTTGTTCTTCTGTTAGCTCCGGTGTTGTCTCTTCTTCTTCTTGTAACCACTCCTTCATTTTTTTTTTCTTAAAGTTTTTATCAAAAGCCCTTTCTTCATTTCCCAGAAGTTTAGTCTTGTAGGAAATCTGAGCTTTGGATGTCAATTTTGCTTTAAAACTCATTTGTGGTACATGGACTTTTATTCTATCATCCATTTTGATTTTTCCAGATTGGCTCACTAATAGATCAATATTTCCCCTATCATCTTGCATTTGTGTATCAACTAACATTTGATTACAGGTCTGACCCATACTATTTTCCTCATCAGCATTATTTTCCCCTTCTCCCTAAAATTTAGACTCTTCATTGTTTATCACGGAATTATGCTCATCCAACTTTCTCATCACAGAAATTACTACCCCTCAGAAAAGGGTAAAAGAGCACACAAAAAAGCTACCCTCAGAAATGGTTAAATGAACACACATTAACAGTACAACCAGTAAGAGATCGAAGGCTTACTTCCTCTCAGACCAAGATCAAATCCAGTTTCCAGATTAAAAATGCATAGAAACAAAAACCAAAAGTAAAATGTAAGGACCAAACCAGAAACCAGAAAAATGTAGATCAAAAAGAAGATCAGAGTAAGAGCAAGATCAGACTTATCCGGCGAAGAAAAATATAGATCGACGGCGCTGAAACAGACGACGCCAGGAAGTTTAAAAAGCAAACCAGGAACAGGAGCTGAAAGCAAAGGAAATAGACAGAATACGTGAAGCTTCGATTCGCCCGTCAGCTTCCTTCTTTTGAAATCATACAGCCTCAAGCCACCTCCGCTGACAGGTGGTGGCTGGAGAGAAGCTCCAAGACCGTTACAGGAGGCAACGGTTAGATTCGGTGAACCTTTGATTCAGAGAGAATGCTTAGTCAATGATGCTTAATTCATTAGTGATCTTTGTTAAATTGTCTTTTAAGTCGAACTTTTTAAAACTGTTTTTGTCGTTTCGTACAGGTTGTTGGAACTGTTTTCACACATTACTAAAAATGTGTCCTTGTCGACACGTAGGCTTTTGGTAATAACCCTAAGATAAACTACTATTTTAGGAGCCCTATATCTATGTCATGGTCGCTATGATACACCTAAGCCTCAACTTTTTCGTGATCTTGATACTATATTTTCGGGTGATTTTCACAATCCTACATTTTTATTAAGTTGTCAACATAGTTGGACGTATTTATGCATTGAAGATTACATATATATCGTCTATTTAGGAAGTATGAAAGGTGTGGTCCAAACTCTTCATTATTCATGTTTTGGTGACTATGCAGACTTCTCAATAGAATGTATGTTAAGGCTATCCATAACATGCAATCTAGTATATATTATATTATATGAAAGGAAAAGTTAAAGGGACAACAAATTAAAAAAATTGATGTTGCTGAGGCTTAATTATGCAGACAATTTCAACCAAATTTCTGAAGCCATTGTTTTGTTCACTTGCTCACAAACCATTGTCTTCATTGGTTGCAACAATGGAGAATTGGAACTTGGCTTCCTAAACATGTTTTCTACTCCTCATTTTGCTCCTCCTCCTCAAGATCAATCCCTAATGCACTACTACAAAATAGGGATGAAGTGCCATAGATAATTTTTTTAAAAAAAAATATTTAAAAGCTATAATGCTTCCTATTATAAGTGTCATAGCTAGTGTTAGGCTTGTGTGGCACTTACCTAAACAAGAGCCATATAAGATCTTTATTTTTTAAAATAAATAAATAAATAAATAAAGGGCTAGCTATGGCAAGCGCCATAGCTAACCTTATTTTTTTAAAAAAAATTCAAGGACTTATATGGCGCTTGCTTGATTCAGCGTCATACAAGATGCCACTGTACCTTAAATATTTTAAAATCATTGTAATTTTGAAACATTCAAAGTCACGCCACTGTAAGTCATATAAGGCCTTAGAAGGGGCTTGTTTACCAAGCACCTTTAAAGGCCCCCTGTGTCCTTGAATTATTAATTCAAGCCCCTTAGAAGGCCCTTGGAAACCAAGCGCCTTCTAAGGCCATGGTCTTGGATAGTGCCTTTTAAGGCCATGGCCTTTAAAGGTACTTGGTAAGCAAGCGCCTTCTAAAGCCATTTTTTAAAAAAGAAAAAAAATTAATGAAGGGAAGCTATATGACACTTGTTTGACCAAACACCATACAAGGCTTACTTTTTTTAAAAAAAATTCTCAATCCACCATATATGTTCTTCTTCACACGCCCTCAGTTCCCTATTTCCCATAATCTTATCCCAAATCTCCACTCCATTGGTTCTTACTCATTATCCCTTCGTCTCCACTCACCACATTTCCTTATCATTCTTCCCACTCCCCTCTTCCTATATAATACGGTCTACACTCATTCTCTCTATTTTGAAGTTGCGATGCCATTGTCCCCACTACTCCCTCCTCTCTTTTATTGCAGCAAGTAGAAGTTTCCTTGGTCCCTCCACTTCCATTGCAGAACAAAGCTTAATCTCCACGTGTTTTTTCTTTCTTGTCTCAACCTCATACAGAAGATCCCTAGGTTGTAAGTCTTTTTTTATGCAAAATTTTAAGTTTGTATATTTTCTTCTTTTTAAAGTTAACATCTGTCATGAATTTTATATGTGTATTTATTCACTTAAAATTAGTTATACATTACAATTGTTGTAATTAAATACATTGAGTAGTGATTTTATAAATTTTTTATTTATTTTGAGTTATTTAATTCTAGTTTGGTTTTGATTCTAGTTTGGGTTTGTTCATTTTGCAATGGATTTTGACTGTAAATACAGAGGGTTTTACTAGAAAAAGGAAATAATTACGCACATTTATTTTAAAAAAGACTTCCTATAGCGCTTCTTTAGTGAAGGGCCATATGAAATCATATTACTTCCTGTGGGGCTTCCCTGGGGAAGCGCTATAGGATGTGTCACACCTCCTACGGCACTTCATCAAGGAAGCGTCATAGAAAGGTATTTTTGTTCTTAGAAAAAAAGAAACAATCTATGGCACTTCCATAGATTCAAGAAGCGCCATAGCTTTCTTTTATGGTGCTTCCCAAGCGTTATAGTATTCTTAAAAATAAGTGCCACTTATTGTGTTTTATACTAGTGCAACATTGTCTTCTTTGAGCCTTCACCACCAGCAAGTCATCCAAGCATTGGCTCAACTCACAGCACTGAGCCCATTTCCTACACCATACACCGAAAATGAAGCCATCATGAGAGAAAATAAAGATTTGTAAATCATTCCCATTTGGGTTGTTACAGGAGTAGGCTTTGATGCTATATAGATGATTTCTAGAGCATTCATGTTCTTTGCCTGTTAAGACCTCTGAAATGTTTTTGTAAAATTTTCAAACTTTCTTGTGATATGCATTACGTGCTATTAAAAATTCAGAATTTATTTCTTGGCCACACATATTCTTTTATAGTGTTTACTTTCAAGGAATAAAAGTATAAGGGCATTTTTTTTTGAATTGGAGGTGATTCCAACCAAAAAAAAAGTGCCCTATTTTTTTAACAAAAAAAGACTTTTTGTGTCTTTTTTTTCAAAAACAGATATCGTAAGTGTGCCACTTACGACGTCTGTTTTTAGAAAAATAGATGTTGTAAGTGACTTATAACATCCGTTTTTGGAAAAACAATTTATTTGTCAAACTTACAACGATTGTTTCCTTAAAACACTCATTATAAGTCACTTACAATGTCTGTTTTTAGAAAAATAGTCATTGTATGTGTCAGGCTGACAACGACAATTTTCTTAAAATATTCATTGTAAGTCACTTACAATGAATGTTTTGAAATAATCATCTTTTTTAAAACTTTCAACGACACTCACATATATATCCCCTTAAAAAGGTCATCTAAAGGGCATAAAAAGGGACATTAAAAGTGTCTTCTTTTGTAGTAGTGTCAAAGTGCATATAGACCTAAAGTGGCAATATGATATAAACCAGCAAGTATAAAGATCATGCAAGTGTATAAGTTGGTGAAACAGCTTTTAATTAATGGACAAATTCAAAAACCTAGAACTACACACTGCAAGCTTCTTGACACAATAAATAATGCAATTATGCACAAAACAAAGTGATGATACATAACAGCAATGACCAGGTTCAAGCAAGTCTACTAAACAACCAATAACAACTTCACATCTACCATCAAACAATAGCAAAATGATGGCAACAATCTCAGCAATCAACAATGAAAAATACTCTCAAAAAAGATAGCAATGAGAGTAATTAAGCAAGACAATTATAGCAACAATTTCTCCATGAAAATTCACACACAATTTAGCCAAAAATTTAGGTATAGTAAGAATCAAATCAGACGTAACTTGTTGAATAGTTTCAAATTAGGTTCCAAAATTCTTTCCAAGTTCTAACATGAAACAAAACATGATAGAATGTTCAAGTGGTTTGGATCAATGCATGCACATGAAAAGCTTTGAAACCAACTGCTCAACATACCATTGAGACAAAAAAGCATAGGGAATTAGCTCAAGAAGCTCAAAAGCAAATGCACTCTCCAATAAGATGGTAATAACACCAACAACACAATTGAACAATGGGAGGACCAAATGAAAGTAGTAAGGAACTTCAAGGAACAGAGAACAATGTAAAATGCAATGGATGAAATGGAGGGTATGTATATGTTTGTCTATATAAAACTATCTATGTATGAAGTAATTTTTTTTTATTTTCTATGCAAATACAAGGAAAAAATGCTATGGAGAACAAATATGTACATGTCAAAAACTTAAACCTTTATAAGACAAATAAAAAAACACTAAAAACTAAAATTCTAACAAGCTCACACAAGCAACCTCAGTCAATAAAAAAATTGACACTTTGTTACCAAGGAGTCAAAAATGACTCCCGGGCAACGACATCGTTTGATGAAGCATATCGACTTATGCCTTAGTGAGTTCTTTAAAATTAAACCAATGATTGTAATAAATGGTGCAATCCTGTATTGTCTTTTAAGGAGCCTTTTTATTAACTACCTAGGAATTAAGTGTGATGATTGGCATAAAACAAGATAAAAAGGATTTTGAATTTTTTATCTAATAACTAAATTAAAATTAAACTAAAATGCTTTAAAAATACATATTTTTGGATTTTTGGAATAAAAAGGGATGAAATATAAATTGGTTTAGAAAATATGATAAAACCTTCTAGGATAAAGAATTTTATCTATCCTTGCTTCAAAAGATAATAGAAGTGTGCTAGTTTAACAAAAATGTTTAAAAGACCCTTTGAGCTATCTTGAGTTAGGTGAATTAATTCCTCCAACCAGGTACAAATTAATCCCTCTAACCAAAACCTAATTAAAATACTAGCACTTTGAATCAATGAAATATAATGGCTTAAGTAACCAAGAACCCTTGCATTACAATCACAATTATATATTCATAGCAACTCTAAGTATAAGCTTAACTAGGTCAATATACAAGAAGTTACTACTAATGAAGTTCAAGGGTCAAATACATAACATTAAAATCCAAATACATATCTAATCTCAAGAAATGTATGGAACCCTAATGTAAAATATTCAGTCTAATATACTAATTAAATTCTAAACCTAAAACTTAATTAATACAAAAGATTAAACATAGAAATGAAACTCCAAGCTCAAGAATCAATCCTTTGCTTTAGGAAAAGAGAGGTGTAGGTGCTGTAATTCATGGACAAAGCCTCAAGAACCAAATCCATCTTTATATTCAAACATCCAGTGATCAGCAGAGATAGCCACTGACTAGGGACTGATGTGAAATTTGGAAGTTGCTCTCCAAATCGAGACTCCCTTCTTCTCAATCGATGCATCAAGAGGGTGGTGGTAAGGAAGTGAAGGTGAGGCTTGCTAGAAAAAATGGAGGTAGTGTAGCGGCAAGGAAGGATGGTGGTGACGGTGGAAAGGAAGGTGAAGAAGAAGAGGTGGTCAATTGTTGCCGTGGCGCTGCTCCTTCTCACAGTTGTGCTCTGTTTTCTGGTCTCCCACCTGCTTTCATTTCTAGGAAATAAAGGTCACCAGCGATGATGGAGGAAGGGACATCACCGGCGAGGGAGAAGAACAGAGGTGGAAGGAGAGAGAGAATATAAAGGTGAGAGTGATGGAAGCTCTTTACGGTTCAACTATGGAGGTCTGTGTTTCACGGTGCCTCTATCAAATCTGTCAATCTTGAGGACTCAAAATCAGTCATAAATTTCTAATGCAAAATATTGTAGTTTCAGTTAGGATTAAACTGTTATTTCTCAAATTCATGATATTAAACTATCATTTCTGAAATTTGATCACAAAACTACCATTTTAAGATTTAGCGAGTGTTTGGATGAAAGGAAAAAAAGTGATTATAAAAGAAAACCTTGTTTTTGAAAAAAAATCCCCAAACACCTATTTTTTTTTCATAATCATGTTTTTCTCCTAAAACCATGGTTTTACCATCCAAAATTGTAGTTTGTATTGAAGCTCCTTTTTTCCATTGGTCCGTGAGATTATTATCGTTGGGGGTAATAATTATGTCCCTCTCTCTTTCTCTCTCTCTGCCCTATTCCTTCTGTCATCGTGATTCCCTTTTCTCTTTCCTGTTCCTCGTCAAATCCTGTCTTCCATTCTTATTCTCTTCTATTTCTCGTCTTCATTCCCATTCTCTTCAATTTCCCATCTTCCCCTGTCATTGTCATTCTCTTCCAGATCTGAAGAACTTCACCATCATTTCCACCAATAATCCTATTCCCTTTGATCTTTTCATTGTCTCTTTCCTTTTTCTCATCCTAATTTCCATTCTTCCCATTACTTCCAGTGGTGATGGCTAACCGAAAACTCTAACCTCGCTTGTCTTTCTCTCTCACTCCCAATCACTAAATCTTAATCTCTAACTCTCCTCCTTGAAGTCTAGCCACTACCCACTCTCATCTCCCTCTCAACTTTGTGATTGTATCAGTCTACCCTGCTTTGGTCTCTTCCTGTTGTCAAGCTTACTCTCGTCTCCGCCGATAATCTCTCACTTACCGGTAATCACAGGTATGTTTTAAGTTTTGATGCTTTCCCCTTCCTTTTTAGTCCTCTGCAATCCATGTGATAGACATTAAAGTTACGTATTCTAACTCTGCCCCCTTCTTGTGTAATTCTGTTCGTTTTGACTCCTTTTTAGTATTCTTCCTTTATATTTGTTCCCTCTATCTCGGCTTTTTTCCAGTAGCGTCCAAGTATTGGGGTATAGATAGATTATCATCTGGTTAGTTCTCTATCTTTTTTTCTTTTAAAAGTTCATAACTTGTAAAAATAAGATTAATTCGAGAACTGTAATGCTGCTGTAAAAAAAGTCTCAGACCTTAATTGTTATTAGTAAACCTAGACAAAGAAACTTCCAAACTCTACTTGGTACATTAAATAAATGCTCTTGGTACTCCTTTGTCTTGTTCATATCACTTGTAATTGCAATTATTTATTGATAGATTGGTGACACTCTATTTAGAAATTTGGCTTAAGTCTTGCCTTCCATGATCTATAACTATACAATACACATACAAAATGCATTTTTCTTCCTTGAATGTGGATGTTTGTCTTTAGTTGATTTTCTTTCTTTCTTGAATGTGGGCAATTTAGGTGAGTAATCATTCACTTGAGGGAATTTTTCTTTCTTTCTTTGTTGCATAGAACTTATTTGAGAAGAGTCGCTTGTGTTGTGTTTTTAACCTCTATTGCTAGTTTTAAAGACATCCTATATTTTTAACAATATATTAATCAACAGTGGCTATTGTACCTGAAGTTTGGTTCATTTTTTCTGGAAAGTATTTATAAAATGCATGAACTTAGAAGTTGAGAATGAGGGTTTTGGAGGAGTTGCTGATGTATAATTGTAAGTGTAAAGATAGAAATTATGATTAGAGAAAAGAAAATTCCTTGAATATATATAGAAGTTTTGATTCAACATTTATTATAGCAAAACCTAGTAGCCATTTAAGTTTGGGAGCTATTGACAAATAGGTGTGGCTATGTATGATTCATCTACATCTTCCAAAACTTAGTCCTTATGATTGAGAAAAGAGGGTTTTTTAATAGGAAGGGTTCTTGATTTCCTTTTAATTAGAATTGAGATAAAATGGAGTTATTTGCTTATGTTGGTTTCCCTCTTTGATATTTGTTAATTGCTTAGCTAAAGAAAGTAGCCATTTATTTTTTCCTTCAATCTTTCCCTCCTTTTTGGGTGGCACATGTTAATGGTTTTAGTGGTATTAAATTATTGCAACAAGATGAAACAAATGTGTCACTGTGTAAATTACTTGTTATTTAAGACTTTGGTTTATTTTTGGATCCTTTGGTTTGTGGTGCTTGGTATTTGATCCATAATCGTTGTCATTACTATATGCATTGTGCTCTTGCTTTGTGTGTAATCTGTGCTTTGTGCATGTTATTAGTGATAATACTAAAGACATGAAAAATAGATATGAATACTTCATAAATTTTTTATGGAAGATGAGTAGGCAAAAAATGCATTCATTTATGACATTTGAAAAGAAGTAACTTAATTCTGGGAACAGGCAAGTTAGCAGTATAATGAGTAAGGATAAGGTTAAAGCTTCTTGGGATGTAAAAAGCACAAAATTTTTCATTGACTTGTGCCTAGAACAAGTTTAAAAAGGAACATGGAGAAGCACTAGCTTCACCAAGAATGGGTGGAAAGGTATTTTGAAAAGCTTCACTGCAGAGACAAGGAGAGCGTACGAGAAGGGCCAGTTTAAAAATAAATATGAGGCCTTTCAGAAGGACTAGAAGCTGTGGGATAGGTTGTTACATGAGACAGACGTCAGATGGGATAACAACAAGAACCCAATTGTTACCGATGATGATTAGTGGGAGAAGAAAACAGTGATTAGTAATTAACTAATATGAGCGTACTTAAAGATTTCCTCCTGACGTGCTTTTATATAATATATGTAATAACTCTGGTGATGAATGTACATGAAGTTCTAGGGTATGACAAATTCAGAAATAAAGGACTACAATTCCAATAAGAATTAACCTAATTGTTTTCAAGTATGATGGCTATGGGAACACAAAGTTGGGCACCTTTATTGATGTCACTTCCTACTGCTGCCATCCTTGAATATGACACCGGTAGAAAAATGACTTTTTAGACCAGGTAAAAATGACTTTTTAGACCATTTTTAGATGAGGTCTTAATACAGCCGGTCTAAAAAGTATGATATTTTTTAGACCGGTTATGCAACCAGTCTAAAAAGACACACTTTTTAGACCGATTGTTTGGAGAACCTGTCTAAAAAGTGCACATTTTATACTAATGAACCAGTAAAAAAAGATATTTTTTAGACCGGTTATTTGGAGAACCAGTCTAAAAAGTCTTTTTTAGACCGGTTCTCCAAACAACCGGTCTAAAAAGTGTCTATTTTTTTGCTGGTTCATTGATTTCGTTAGTATACCAATTTATTAGTCAGATCTCAAGAAACTAACATTGAAAAAATGAAAAACAAGTATAACAAAATTTAGTCAAACACAACATCAATTGACTGCTGACATTTGCTTAGATAACAACATATACCTACAAAAACAAGAATCTATAGATGAATTGCTGAGAACACTTACCAGTTGGCTGAATCAACCTTGGTTCACCATATATTGTCGTAAAAAAAAGATTGGTTTGTTCCCTATCATGAATAACCTGACAAAACAAAATCATATTTCAAAATGTAGAAGAGCACCACAAAAACATATTATCAGCAACCATCATTGAGAAAACAGGTTCACATACCTGATAGTTCTGCTTTGTTGTAGGTTTCAAAGGATAGTCTATAGCATATCTGAAATAATATTAGGAAATGAGTTAGAAAAGGAAGTAGTTAGATTCCAAGTTGAAAGAAGATTTTTAATTAAGTAAAGCCTTGTTGAAATAGAGAATTCAAATTAAAAAGAGTTAGAAAACAAGAGAACAAATGAACTAACCAAGTGACCTTTGTGTCGACATCGGCGATGTTCAAGAACGAAGGAGAGACATAGGAAGGAGAAGCTGTCGAGGTACAAATGAGGGGTTTATAAGAAACTTGATAAATATCATATTTCAAAGTTGAAATTAGGCGCGTAAGAGAAAATTTGAAATATTAAGATGGACTTTTAAGACCGGTTATTTGGAGAACGGGTCTAAAAAAGACTTTTTAGACCAGTTCTTCAAACAATCGGTCTAAAAAGTACGACTTTTAGACCGGTTTTGTAACAACCGATCTAAAAAGTTTTATCTTTTAGACGGTTATTAGTAACAACCAGTCTAAAAAGTTTTCAATTTTTTTAATTTTTAATTAATTTTATATTTTTAGACCGGTTGTTTAGATAACCGGTCTAAATAATATCTTTTAGACTACATATTTTAAGAATCAATCTTAAAAGTTCTTTATAATTATGAAACTGCCACCAGTCATATTTTTTAGACCTTATCCGCAACAACCAGTCTAAATGTTACGGTCTAAAAAGAGTATTTTGTACTAGTGTGATATGCAAGAAGGTTCAGGAGATAGCGATGAAGTGTTAAGGTCAACAACTGGTTTGATTGAGGAATTGAATTCATTTAGTTTCATGAACAACAGTTGAGGTAGTGGGTAACAATGACAAAGGGAAGGGAACCAGTGGGGTAGACAAAACAAGTAGCAGTGATAGAACAACTAGCTTATTAGGGTAAGGAAAAGGGGTGCTTCAATGAAAAAGAAAGGGTTTGCCTCGGTGAAAATAGTCGAAGCCTTAAGTAGGATAGCTTATGCAAATGACCTTAATACGGAAGCTGCACATTGCTAAAGGATTGCAGTAGAAGCACGGGCTGATCGGATTGCAGTAAAGGCACATGCCAAAAGGATAGCTACAGAAGCACGTGTATTGAGATATCAATAGCATGAGTCATAATTCACCTTAATCAAGTTCCTAAAGTTGTTTGTGATAATGAATTTTATGCATAATGTTTCCACCTCTTTATGAACCACCCACCTACAAGGGAAATGTATGTAGCAGTGAAGAATATGAGGGATAAACTTCTGATGTTTCTTAGGTATGAATGTTATGGAAATCAATGAAATGTATTAAGAATGATGTTGCTATATAGGGAATGAATGCTATATTTGTTTTTATTTGTATGCATTAGGTTTCATGTTGACTTTATAACGGTGGTTGTTTCTTAATGTCATGTTATTGCTTGACCATTGAATGTTATGTGTGTGCTTCTAAAGACTATATATTTATTGTCATTACCATTTATAAATTTAATGTATATGTTCACAAGAATAAGAAGGTATATACACCACATTGAAAATGCTTACTGTTACGAGTGTAGGATGGTGTATTTAGAAGTGTAAGTGTACACTGTCGTAATCAAGTAATATAGAAGTGAGTAGAGTATCGTTCCCACGAGGATTGATCACTAAGTACCAAAATTGGTAATTTTAATTCTATTTAGTCGGTTGATTAGTTGTGATTGAGATTGCAAGATAGAAATGATGAAATATGAATACAAGTGATATAAAGAAAAATATGAGAAAAAGCCCTAGGGATTATATTTCACTTAATAAATTCTGGATTGAATCACTTATCTACTCTAGTCCTATTTATTCCACATGATTGATAGTCGAGTTTCCCTATTTTAATTACTAGCCTCTTCCAAGGTCAAGTAATTCTATAATTAATTGCTAACCCAATATATTCCTATATGAATTTAAGCAATCAATCATGCATTAAGATTTATGGAACTCAATTAAGACTACACAACCCATATGAATATATTCCTATTTCATATGCAAATTATGGTTTTAATTATAGGATCCACACACATGTATCTCCTTCCGGTCTCAACATGCATATTAAAATCATCCAAAAGGTGGCCAATCAATTGTAAGCATTAAGAGCAATAATTAAAACTCAATCATGAAGGAAAAATTAAAACTAGATTTAATAAGTTAAGATTCAATCCGTCATTAGTAAGCTACGTCATCACCCTAGGAAAAGGAAAATTTAGCTCATGATAAAATTAAAAACAAAACCAAAATATATTACAAACATCATAAATATTGCATAAAAATTAATTACAAAAACATAAAAGTACAACTACAAGATGCATGAAAATGGAAAATCTAGCCTACCATATAGGAGGTAAAACCATCCATGTAGGTGGCAACCTATACCATCCATAAAGGAGGACTACCTAGGCCTTCCATATAGGAGGTAAAACCATCCATGTAGGAGGCATGCAAGAAGTAAAAAAAATGCAAAAAATAAATTCTAAAAATAACAACTCTCTCTCTAAAATAGAAAATCTCTCTCTCTCTCTCTTCCTTCTTCTTCCTCTTCATTTTAGGGTGCCAAGAAGCTCTATTTATAGGCTTCATTTTTGGAATGCTACAGTATTTTGCTACAGTGAACCGCACTACTACAGTGAACCGACCACCCACTTGCTACAGTGCACCGACTGCTACAGGAACCGCACTGCTACAGTGAACCGACCACCCACTTGCTACAGTGCACCGACTGCTACAGTGAACCGACCACACCGTCCCTACAGTGAAACTGCTAAGTGCACAGTGAATAGTACCCCGTATGAACAGTCACAGTGAATAGTACCACATGAATAGTACTTCCCTTAAATGCCTTCTTTAATTCTTTTTAATCCGATACTATCCATGCCTGCAAAAAAATCATTATTTATTTATTAATTACACCCAAATTAATTATATTCAGCTCAAATATAGTCCACAAAATCATTATATAAGGGAAAATGAATATGCAAATATTTTACTTATCACTTACTGAGCATAGGAAGCGGCGGTCACGAAGAGTCCGAAAAGTAGCCACACTTATTGGTGCATATGCTCATCTATGTTTATGTAAAGAGCCGTGATACACCAGTAAGTACACAGGTGCTGTATGGGTACATGATATCTTACGCTATAATTCTGTCCATTGTTATGATATGTTTAGAATGGAACTAAATGTCTTTCATGAACTTTTCTTTGAATTGCAACGACATGGTTTGAGGGAAACTCGAAATGTGGGTATTCATGAAATGGTTGCAATTTTTTTTAACACCGTTAGACATGCAGCATCGAGTAGGCTGCAACAAGAAATATTTTAGCACTCTAGAGAGACGATTCATAGGGCTTTGCATTCTGTCTTAAAGGCATGTTGTAGTCTTGCAATATCCAACATCAAACCCTAAGATCCAAAATTTGAAAAAAAATCACGCAAAGATATGCCTCAGCAATAGATACTGCCCTTTTTGTAAGAAATGCTATCAAAGAAATTGGTGGCACACATATTCCATGCAAGGTCAAAGCAGAGAAGAAAACAAAATATATAAACAGAAAAGGATTTGCATCACAAAACATGATGGCGGTTTTTGATTGGGACATGTGTTTCACCTTTATACTGGCTGGATGGAAAGGTGTGGCACATAATGTTCGTTTATTTAATCATGTCTTGACAACTTCGGTGATTAATTTTCCACATCCACCTACAGGTATGCTTATAATTCCTATAATTTAATTATTGTTATCTACAAAGACATGTATTGACATTAAGCCTATTATTTCAACAGATAAATATTATTTGGTGGATGCCGACTACCCAACCCCGATGGGATACCTTGGGATATACAGATGCGAGCTTTACCCTCTCCATGAATTTCAGAGGTCATCCAGGCTTGAAAATGACAATGAGACCTTTAATTACTTGCATTCAAGTCTTAGGATCATAATAGAAAGAACATTTAGGGTTTGGAAGAACAAGTTCAAAATCTTACAGAGAATGCATAGCTATAGCTTTCTGACACAGATTAAAATTGTCTATGCTATGATGGCTATACATAATTTCATTAGAAGAACATCTATTTTTTATCTTGACTTCCAACACCATGAACGAGAGGATATTGTGTGTGATGACAATGACGATGATGCTCTACAATCTTCAATAATACCTTTATATCAATTGCATCTTCATCAGAGATGGCTTCTTCGTGATTCTATCAGAAATCAAATCATTTATTATATGCAAGACCATTAGTCATGTGTTGTTTCCATGTTTTGACATACTCTATTATTTTAATTAGTGAACTGTAATTTTATCCCTATTTTAAAGTACTCAATTATAGACAATCAGTTAAATGTTAGTGTATCCCTACTATGAACTTGTGTTTGTTGTTTCATAGTACATTATTTTAGATATTAACTATTTATAAATGATTTTTCATTATACAGTTTATTAATATATATATTTCTATGTATGTATGTATGTATGTATGATTTTTATGTTACAATTTAGAATTTTTTGGACAAATTTATGTCATTTTTGGTATTTTTTATGAAATTTTATGTTAAATAATATATAAAATATAATCTTATGCTTTATATGTAATTATCACAAAAGGTAATGTCTTTTTTGGTAATTTGACCATTAAAAAAAGTGATTCTCAACACAATACCCAAACATTCTCATTTTATCAAAATCATTTTTTTCCTATAATCTATTCTACTCAGAATCTATTCTCTAAAATTACTTTTATCACTTTTTCTTCAGAAGCTATTCTTAAAAGCTAATCCAAACACCCTCTTAATCCAATTTTTCAAGCACCTACAATTAGAAACAAGTAAACAAACATTAAATCATCTCAAAAATCAATGATTAAGAGTAATTACAATTATTTTAACAATTTTTCCCTTTTTAGTTATAATTTAATATTTTTACTCTTAACATCAAGTTATCACAATAAAGGCATTTTAAACTCAATAAATTTGAAAAAAAAAATCCCCAAATAAAGTATGAAAATATGTAATAAAAAATGGATTTGTCAACTACTAAGGCCGCCAACGAGCTCCATCCTCACACCCTCTATTTCCGCCAACCTTCTCATACCAGCGCAACGGCAAGCTTTTTGACGACCTTCAATCACTTCCTTTCTCACTCCCTCACCAATCCTAACCACCACCAACTCCTCTCCTCACCTCTACCACACTGCTGTCGACTCTCTTTCAAGCCACTACCATCGTAGTTTTGTCTCCACTACCGTCTTCCTTCATCAATTTACCTTTTTTATCACTGACACTAACCACTATCACCATTGTCCTACTCCGTTACCATCGCTATTTTATTTTTAAAGAGGACGATCTAAAAAATAGGGGACCGAAGAACCACACCGGACCACCGTTAGTAATCCCCATCCATCACTCACTACTAAACTTCTCATTCTCTCTAGTTTCCATGGTTGTTTTGATTCTGTAACTTGGATTGGATGATTTAATGGCTACGTGTTGCTAAATATCTTGCTTCTTGGTGATGAGGATGTGTGCTTGAGCTCAATGGAGTTCATAGGGGAGTTTTTCTATCATTCAATTAGTCTAGAATTATATATTTGGATTTCCTAGTTATAGGAATTAATTATTGTATATGATTCTGGAATAAGATTGATGTTAAATTGTCTTTGTTGGTTTGATACTTGTAGTTGAGATTGGATTTTGTAGTGTGAAGATTATATATGTTTGAATTTCTTTGTGGTAGTAATGAGATTATATTAATTAGTGTGTTATTGTCTAGTTCATGTGGTTAATTTATGCCTTGAAGGGGCTATACAACACTTCATATTTAGAATACTCATATTGCATCATTTCAAATTCAATTGCACATTAAATGGTTTCAAACAATATCTCAAGAGATAGTAGTTAGCTCTGTTTGTAGGAGCCACTATTAATTAGAAATATTGGATTCAAGTGTTATCTTAAGGTTTTTCTAATGACATAATGAAATTTGAATTCCCATAATCCTTTTGAGTAAGGATAGCCACTTCTTCATTACCAAGAGCATCCATCATTCATATTTTCAAATTCAATTACATTCACTCATTCACTATTTTTATAAAAAATTCAAAAACAATAGTTTAGTTTTGAATTAAATTGCATTACTCTTTTAGTTATTAATTTGAAAAACCCAAAACCAATTTTTCCTTATTTTCATTGTACTTACATGGAATTTAGATCACTTAGGAATCAATAAAAAGTTCCTCAAAGAAGAGAGAACGATTCTAAGTTTACCTATATGCAATCCTTGGTTAATTTTTTTTTATTGTGGATCCTAAGGTTAACGATAAAAGGTCTTCATCACTATTCATGCTCTTATCTAATGATATTGGTAGGATAGATCCCTTTTTAACCATACTACGTTTAGAATTGAATACTTGTTACAGAGTCCTCACGACTATCACCTTAAACAATGTTTGGATAATATTAAAAAAAATTGATTAAAGCAGTACCATATGTACAAGGGAATGAGGAGGTCAACTCAACATGGAGCTAAAGAAAGAAATAATGGAAGGAAAAGAGGAAGAGCGAAAGAAGAAGCAGTGTATAGAGGAAGGAAAGAAACTATGAAGACAATTGAGGAGGAGTAATCAAGAATAGATTTAGGGATTATAGAGATAGAGATTTGGTGGAAATTCAAATAATATATTATTGTTGTAGTTGTTGTTAATTTTGAATAATATAATATTACTAGATTTAAAAAGGGGTTTCCTAAATTATTGCTTTTATTAATATTTACTAAATATATTCTCATATTATTTTATTTAAATATTTAGATTTCAAAAAATTTGTGATCTTCATCGTAATCAATTAAATGATATTCTAAATAAATGTTAAATTATATCATTTTAAGAGTTATTGGAATACTAGAAGGATTCTACTGGGGTAAATATCTTAATAACTTTATAAGATTACTTTTTTAAACAAAAATAAAATTAATTATAATTCAACTTTACTTTTAATTCTTTTTGTCTCTATTTGGGTTATCACATAAATATAAGACTTAATAGAAGGGTTTGCTTTATTCCTAAATCTAAGAAATAAATCTACTTTATTTTATAAATGTTTACTTTTTTTTTCAAATTGTACATATTGATGGTTCATATTAAATAACGTTATGAATTAGGGTGGTTTCTAATATAAATTATTAAAAAGAATATTTTAGTGAAATTAAACACACATTTTTTTTATAAATAATTACCTTAACTAATAATTTTTTTTAATCTTAATAAATTAGTTATCTAACTCTAATATTTGATAACAGAGGGAACAATATTATACTTTAAAGTGAACAGTGATTCAACGCTTTCCTATTGAGGCATATACATACATATATATTACTTTTAATTAGTTTAAATAATTCATAAAAAGTAATCATAATAAAAAATTTCATATATTAATATACTAATTTGATGATTTTATCATGTGATTTGGGCTAAAATGCATTTATTATAATTAATTTGGATAAGAAGGAATTAAATGACATTAGGGTCAAAAAGGGTATATTTGTCATATTTTTATTATTACCCTTAAATGGTTGACTTTTGGAATGAAATGTATTACATTTTTTGGTTGATTTGCATTATATATAAATCACTTGGAAGATATTAGAGTTAAAAGTATAAAAGAATTGCAAAAATGACAATTGAGACCAGAATTAAGAAGCAAAAAGGACTACAGTACATACTTGTAGAAATTGCTCAAAATGTCTAAATTTTGAAAGTAAGCATTTTTGCACATTCTTCCACACAAAACTCAGCAACCACCCCTCCATTATTCGCACCTCCATCTTCATTTTCTGCACCATTCTTACATCCATTCACCTTCATCACTTCATTTGTTGTTGTTCAAATGGTTGGATCAGAGGAGCACTTTAGTTGGGCATCCCCTTAAGGAGTAGAGAGCTATGAGTTTGGAGTATCAACTAGGGAGCTTTTCATATTCTTATCACTTTTCTATGCTTGCATTTGAAGTACCACTAGTACAAAATATAGATTTTACACCCAATTTTTACACTTGACCAAATATGACACGTGTAGAAAGTGTGACCGGTGGCATTTTCATAAATATAAAAAGATGAAGGAACTTTCTACACGTGTTGAAAAGACAACACATGTAGAAAGTAAATTTAAAATATTTTTCTTTAACATAAATGCATTTAATTTTATTTTAAAATTTTTTATTTATTTGAAAAAAAATGAAAACCGAAAATGAATTTTTTAATGACTTTCTACACTGGTTGGACCACCAACCGGTATAGAAAGCAATTTTCTACACCGGTCCAACCGGTGTAAATAATATACTTTCTACACCGGTTGGGGGTCCAACCGGTGTAGATAATACTTTCTACACCGGTTTGAACCCCAACCGGTGTAGAAAGTGTTTTGTGTTTTTAAAAAAAATTGAACCTCGCGCCTTCTACACCTGCCAGCAAATTAAAACTTAAAATCTCATTCTTTGCTTTAATCTCTGTCTCTCTCTATCTGTCTCCCTCTCCCAGCTCATTCCCAAAAAAATTATCAGATTTGGTCTCCGAAATCCATCGCCTTCATCCTTCAATCTCTGGCCTTCTCTCAAGGTACGACGCTGGTAAACATGTGAGCATAATTTTCGTTGTTCGCTGTTCGTTAATCTTCATTTCTGTACCAGTTTAGATTTTGTTCGTTGTTCCTTAATCTTTGTTCGCTGTACCAGTTTAGATTTTGTTCCTTAATCTTCGTTTATGTACCAGTTTCTATTCCTTAATCTTTATTTTGCACTGTACCATTTTAGATTTTATTCGCTGTTCATTAATCTTCGTTTCTGTGGACTTTTATTTCCTATTCTTTTATTGTAAACACTTACTTTTTTACACGAGTTGGAGATTTTCTCACTGATTCCACCTAGTACTGCTGTTGACGGGGATTCGCTTATTAGGTAGAACAAGGAATGCTCATTATGCTATGGTCTAGTCATATACTTGTTAATTGCTTCAACGAGCTGGAATGTCTTTTAATTGAAAATAGATTTTTGTTTTATTTGAAAAGATTTCTAGATGGATTCAATTGTTTTGCTGAACTTAGAATTTGTGTGACAATATGGCAAGCTCGAAATGGTTATAGAATTACTAGGCTTACTATTAGGAAAACCCTTTTAGAGTTTGCCATATTGACACAACCTTTGGATACAACTATTGGGTAAACAATAAAGGAATTTTCTAAGAGTTGTCCTTGTGATTAATTCTCATTTTCTAATTTTGACCACTCATTATATCCTCTCTCTCTCTCTTAAAAATAACTCATAGGGTTCACATTATCCAATAAGAGTAAAATTAAGAAAATATTTTAATTTATGACATATGAAATGAACTAAATGTTTCTTTTAATTTGCCTGAATTAATTAAAGTGTCATATGTTCATAACATGATCTCTTTCTATATTATATAAATATATGATTCTCATTGGTCAGAGCATTGCAGAGGCATCCAATAATAGAATTTGTATTAGTTTCTAACATGCCATGTGGTCTTTATATAGCAAGACCCTCCAAACTTACTTCATCAATACAAAAATCAATGTTTCTCAAAATTTGGTATTTATTTAATGCATTTCTATTAAAAATATGTTCCAATCATACTATTTCCTTGCCATTTTCTTTTCCTTGTTGTTTTCCCATTATTTCAGAGCTAGCAAATTTTTATTTATTTCCTACTAAAATTGCTTGATTATATAGTCAAGTAAATGTTGTTGAAAAAATTTCGTTCCTACAATATGTTTCTTGTATTATTTTATGGGTCTGATTGCTGTTACCTATGCTCCATTCTAGATTATGTAAGGAGTAATCAACACATTTGCTATCGACACTTCTTGTCACCGCTTGCATTACCTGTTTGTTTCATTGGGAGCCTAGCAGCCACAAACTAAATCCATAAGGTACACTCTATATTAAATCATTTTGTCTTTTACAATTTTCCATACTTCTATTCTTATGATTGAAAACATCTATGCTCGCATATGCGTGTTCGGAATGACAAGATTTTATGATAACTATAGTTAAAATAGCTTGGGTTTGAGGAGAGGTTGGATTTGGTTTAGTTTGATGACTTGCTTGCTGGTTCGACACAGACACACAAGTGGTTTCACTGTGCATGTGCTTTGCTTCCTATTTGACTATATTATGTTTCTTACTCCAACGCCACCTGTGAATCAATATACTTGAAGCCTCCCTCCTTTGCTTTTCTATTGGCATACGTCTTATAGCTAATTTAAACCAAACTGGATTTTAGTTTAGTTTGATAACTTGCTTGTTGGTTGGACATAAACACATAAGTGGTTTCACTGTGTATGTACTTTGCTACCTCTTTTGTTTTTCCCAACTAGAGAGACCCTTTTGTTCTTATCTTTGCAATTTCATTCCTTCTTCATTCCATGTCTTTCAATGGTCCTATAATTTGAACACCTACAATTTTAAACAATATCATTTGCTCTTTAAGCATGTTTGCACATATGGATCGTAGCTGGATCTATACTAGACGAACCAGTGATGAGTACGACAATGGGGTGAAGAATTTTTTGGAATTTTCTATAAGAAATGCTTGTTGTAATAAATCTCAAAAGTTTTATTGTCCTTGTGTAAATTGTTTAAATTTGAGGCAACTATGTATCACGGAAGTACGAGAGCATTTGATTTGTGATGGCTTCTTGAAAAGTTATACACGATAGGTATGGCATGGTGAATTAGTAGAAGAGCTGAGTACATCCAAAGAGGTTGAAGTTGATGTGGACATGGATGAACGACTAGAGGACATGATCCGTGATATTGGCGAAGAGCCTTTGAGCGATCACATACATATGATAACTTGTCTAGTGATGCAGAAAGGCCTTTGTACCCAGGATGTACAAAATTTAAACTGTTGTCAACTGTAGTGAGATTGGTCCACTTGAAAGCAAGGAATAGGTGGAGTGACAAGAGTTTTACAGAATTGCTTGAGCTGCTGAAAGACATGCTTCCAGAAGGTAATGAATTACCAAAGCATAACTATGAGGCAAAAAAAATTATTGTGTCCCTTGGGTCTGCAGTATAAAAGGATATATGCATGCCCTAACGATTGTATATTATATAGAGAACAGTTCAAAGGGGAGCATAAGTATCTAAAATCTGGGGCTTCATGGTACAAATTGAAAGGGAATTGCGGTACAGAGTTTGATGAGACTATTAAGGGCCCTCCTACGAAGGTGTTATGATATCTTCTAGTGAAACCAAGGTTCAAGCGATTATTTACTAATATTAATGATGCAAAGAACTTAAGATGGAATGTAGATGAGAGAATATGCAATGGCAAGCTTCGCCATCCAGCCGATTCTCCTCAATGGAATAAAGTTGATGGGATGTTTCCTGAGTTCAGAAAGGAGCCAAGAAACCTCAGGCTTGGGCTGTGTACTGATGGCATGAATCCTTATGGCAACCTTAGCAGTACTCATAGTTCATGCCCTATTCTCTTAGTGATTTACAACCTATCTTCTTGGTTTTGCATGAAACGTAAGTATATTATGTTGTCTATATTGATTTCGGGTCCAAAACAGCCAGGAGATGACATTGATGTTTACCTAGCCCCTTTGATTGAAGACTTTAAAGAGCTGTGGGAAATAGGTATGGATGTCTTTGACGCGAATTGAAAAGAGGTGTTCAAGATGCGTACCATGATCTTCTGTACCATAAACAACTTCCCTGCATATGGAAACCTGTCTGGGTATAGTGTTAAAGGACAAAAAGCATGTCCAATTTGTGAGGTAGGCATATGCCACCATCAACTTAAACATGGAAAGAAGACTGTCTATCTTGGCCACCGGAGATTTCTTAGCCGGAATCACCCTTATCGTAGATTAAAGAAAGCTTTCTATGGCCATCAAGAGTATAGAGATGCTCCAGTGCCATTGATAGAAGAGTAAGTTTATCAATGGGTAAAAGATATCAATGTTATCTTTGGAAAGACGCAGAAGAGTGCAGCTGATAAAAATGTATGGAAAAAGACATCTATTTTCTTTGATCTTCCATATTGGCAAAGTCTTGATGTGAGGCATTGTATTAATGTCATACATGTGGAGAAAAATGTGTGTGATAGTATTATTAGGACACTTCTTAATATGAAGGGCAAGACCAAGGATGGTGTCAATGCAAGATTAGACTTGATTGAAATGAGAATGTGAGATGACTTTATCCAAAGCCACAAGGTGAGCGGACTTATCTATGCCCAACCTCTCATACCTTATCCAAGCTTGAAAGAAGAAGCTTTGTGATTGTTTACATGGTGTCAAAGTACCTTAATGGTATTCTTCAAATGTTAAAAAGCTTGTGTCGATGAAGGATTTGAAATTAGTGGGCTTAAAGTCTCATGATTGCCACGTCTTGATGCAACAACTACTTCCGGTGGCTATTCGGGGTATATTACCAAATGATTTGAGACATACTATAACTAGATTATGCTTCTTCTTCTATGCCATATGCAACAAAGTAATTGACCCTGATAAATTGGATGAACTGGAAAAAGATGCTACTATTATCTTATACTAACTTGAGATGCTCTTTCTTCCTTCATTTTTTGATATCATGATACATTTGATTGTTCATTTAGTAAGGGAGATAATGTTGTATGGCCCTGTTTATCTACGATGGATGTACCCAGTTTAGAGATACATGAAAATCCTTAAGGGGTATGTGAAGAATCCATAGCCTGAATCTTCCATGGTTAAAAGATATATTGCTGAAGAAGCTATTGAGTTCTGTTCTAACTACTTGTCAAACGAAGAAGCTGTTAGGCTTCCTAGATCTCGTCATGAGGAGAGATTATTAGGTAAGGGTACACGTGGGGTAACAGTGAAAACTAATATGGATCATGATGCAATGTTACAAGCACATTTATACATTTTGAATAACACCGATAAAGTTCAAGGTTATATATCTATTCACAAAGAAATTATAACGGCACAAAATGGTCGAATGACTAAGAAAAGGTTATTGCTTGAGCATAACAAGACTTTCCCACAATGGTTCAAAAAACAAGTTGCAAATGATAATAGTGTTTCTGAAACTATAAAATGGTTGACACTGGGTCTTAACTTTAATGTCATATGTTGGAGTGGATACGATGTCAATAGGTATTCCTTCTATACGAAATCACTGGATGACAAGAGTACTATGCAAAATAGTGGAGTTATGGTGGTTGCTGAATCTATGCATTTTTCCAGTTCAAAAGACAAAATGCCAAAGTTAGCAGCTATGCCTTATTTTAGGGTTATTGAAGAGATTTTAGAGGTTGACTATACTAAATTTAGAGTTCCAGTTTTCAAATGCAAGTGGATTGATAATAATAGTGTTCAAGTGGATAAGTATGGATTTACATTGGTTGATCTTAAAAAATTAAAGTATAGTGAGGAGCCCTTTATTTTAGTAGCTCACGCAAAACAAGTGTTCTATATAACTGATCTAGCAAATAAAAGTTTCTCTGTGGTTCTACAAGAAAAAATGGTGGTTGACAGTGATGATAATAAGGAATTAAACTATGATATTTCTGAGGCTCCATGTTTCTCGTCAGGGTTTCCTGAATTAAATGAAGATGAATTAGATGACATACATGCCACAAGAACTAACCACCATGAAGGGATATGGGAGAATATATTTACTTCTATTTGATGATGAACTTTAATTAAAAGTTAGAAATCTTATTTTGTTGATTATCTATCTTAGAATTTCATTATTTTATTATAATATTTCATTTTAATTTTCATTTACTGAAGATATTTCATTGTTAAATAGGAACATGGAGAAGGATCCCCCCAATAATGATGATACTTATTTCGGGCATATCAGCCAGCCTACTCAACGACAAAGAAAGGGTAGATGTGGCACGACACTAAAAGAGTTGACCAAGAATCGAGCAAATGACCAGATGATGCCGATTGAATTTGATAAGCAATGGAGACCAATCGGGCCTAACAAGAGCAAGTTTATTAGCTTTGTAGCTCTCCAAGCACGTAGCAAGCCTAGCATAACGATCAAGGAGTGGTATGAAGTGGATGACTCTGTAAAGGATCAGATTTGGAACACTATATCGGTACAACACTATGAACCTATTAACTTTTGTAACTATTACATTTATTCATGTTGCTAACTATTATAATGACTTCACAACTTACTTACGACGTTCCTCCCAGTCAAGTCTTGAAAGATAAATTGTTATCATATTGCGTAGAGCGTTGGAAGGCCTTCAAGACCTCTCTAACTAAAAGATTTGTGTGTGTCGAGGTAGAAGAGGGTAAGAATCCTCCTAATCCTTGTACATAGTATACATTTCTTGATGAAGCTATGTGGAAAGAATTTTATAGAATGAAGACTACACCAGAAGCCTTGGTTAGTTTATATTTACTTAGTTAGTTACTTTATTCTCATTTGATTATTGGTTTTTTGGTTTTTTGTTCAAAGATAATAAGGGAAAAAGCTATAGTGAGTGGTAGAAAGAATGATTTCCCGCACATATTGTCTCGTGGGGGGTATGAAAAGCTTGAAGAAGAAATGATAAAAGAGAAACAGAAGAGGAGACAAGAAGAGGCTCAGTCTGATCCATCTACTATTATATCTCCACCATCTCCAATATCTTGTGAAGAAAAATGGGGGGCCACACGTCAAAGGAAGATAGGAGAGTATACGAGTGAGAAGGCACGCGTGGTTGCCGAAAGGATTGTAAGTAACTTAGCATCAATCCTTATTATTTTATCTATTTTATAGTAACATGTCAATCATGTTTGTTATTTATATATTACAGAATCAACTTCAACTAGAACGTGCCTAAGGAACCTTCTTTCTATAGGGAAGGAATGATATCTTGACGGTTGCTACAGGGATACTGGATCATAGTGGTCTTGTTAGGGGTGTTGGACGAGGAGTAGGCATAAGAGACTACTTTGGAGCACATACACGTTATGCCTCTACGGGAATGGTGACTAAGGAAGAGATGGAATTGATACTAGAGAATGAACATAAGCATATGCAACTGATATTGAAGAATGAAAGGAAGCAGATGAGCGCCCAGATGTTATAATTGAAGGAAGAAATGATGAGCATCCTAAGCTCATGATAGGACACAACTATCCATGCGACAAGTTCTCCTGCAGTTCAAAGTACAAATGGGAGTTATGTTCTTGGGCATAAATCAGAGGATCCTGGAGTCCAAAAAAAAGTGAACCTTATGAGTTATATTTAGAGGATCTTGATAGACGCTTAGTAGCACTTGGCGCAATACAAAACTTAGGGTCAATCGTCCACCATAAGCGATGATGAAGTGAGAGTGGTGGTTGGAGAGGTAAAAATTCTAGATGCGCCTATTCCATTTCCTAATGATGAGGTGAAGATTATGGGTGAAGCCCTCAAAACATTCCTTAGGTGTCCAAAGAGACTTGTCCGGGTAGTTCCAGTTGTGGTTCATGCTGAAGTATGAAAATATTTGTCTTCTTGATGTGTTTTAATTTTTACATATTACAAATTTATAACTTGCAATTATTACTCACTCTTTCTTAATTTTTGTTTATTTAGCAAATTAACCCATCCAATGAAGTGATTCCACAACGCCAGCCCCAAGCGCAGACCCAAACCCAAGTAAAGCCGCTTCAATGTCTGTGTATGCTAGCGTTTGACAGATCCTTCTTAACTGAAGTATTGACGATGGATCCAGACGTTGTGGGTAAGAGGGACATGTTCGTGCATATCGAGCAAGAGGATGTGGTGCGGATGTTAATGAATGATCAGATTACCATACTGCACGTCCACTTGTTTATGATGTGGGTATATTTTTAACAATATTACTAAGTATTCAACTTTTGAATCTAACATGCTTTAACTATTGTAGGTACCTCTATCACCTTTATACTTTATCAGGAAACGGTGACAAGTTTGGATTCCTTTGCCCGATTCACATCCAGAAAAAAGGGAACACTTCCATGATAAGAGAGTCATTCCTTCGGCAAAGGCTCTGTAAAGATGGGAAAGAGTGCTACATAGCGCCATATGTTCACGAGTAAGAAAAATTTTGTAATTGATACCTCTTTTTTGTGAATATACATAATTCATACCTCTTTTTGCAGTACTTATTGGCAGTTAGTGGTTATATGTCCAAAGCAGAACATCGTCGTTTTTTATGTTCATTACATTATAATCCGGGAAAGGATTTGAAGAAAAAGATGGACACGTAAGTATACTTTGACAATGACATTTTATTTGCAATATGTATAAAGTCCTTTCCGTCACATGTAAAAAGTCTTTTCTGTACTAGTGTACCTTGGTTAGATAGTTGACTTTGTGTAGTGAGTGATAAATCCCAAATTTAATATATTTTATCCTACCTTATTCATTTATTTTGGGGACTATTTTAGGCTAATTTGGATTTATTAGATAATATTTATATTATTAGCCAATTTTAGGAAATAATATAAAATTCAAATAAAATATGAGATTATTAGTTAAATTATTGATATTCTGATTAATATCTTTTAAATAGAAAAAAAATATTTTCAATTATATCATAGATCACGATTTTATTTTATTAGTTAAATTGTTGACTTATTTTTGAATTTGAATTAAATTGATAATTTGAATTTGATTTGTGTTTAAATGTTTATTGGAATTTTTGTTCGCAAACCCTCAATTGTCAATTAATTTATTAATTGAGTTCTCATTATTACTTTAATTGTCAATTTGGGTTTAACCTCTTGATTGTTTAATTAAATTGGTTAATTGTCGAATTGTTTAATTAGGCAATTTGAACATGGTTTCCAAAACTATCTTGAATTATTTTGACTAGTTTTAATGGATTTAATTAATTAGTACTTCTTTTATTATGAGTTTTCTAGTGGAATAAGTATTATTGAACTTGAGGGTTTCCTATGTTTCAAGTAGGTAATTAAATTTATTAATCCCAACCCTTCATCAACCTCCCTTTGGTCTGATTAATTAATTTGGGCTAAGAAAGTTAACTCTTTATGAATCCTAAGTTGTCCCCTTTATCATTATAACTGAACTAAACTTTTGTTGTTTGTCTTGCTTTTTCTTAATATTTTTTTAGCACTTTAATTCCTCTTTTACAAAAAAACCCCCCTCAAAATTACATTTGCATTCATTTAGGTTAGTTTTATTATCATATAGGTCCTAGAGGCATTTACGTTTTTCGTTTAGGTAGCAGAGTCTTGCATTTTAGTTTAGGTTAATTCAATTGCACTTTTCATCACCTAAATTCAAATTTAAATAAAACCCATAGATTTCTCCTTGGGAGAATGACCTAGGTTGCCATTATATTGCATTATTAGTTGGTCTTAGTTTAATTTATTGCTTTAGCGACAAAAGCATAACATCAGTAAGGATTGAGTTAATTGTTATTGTAATGTTGTTTGGGATATGATATTGATATTATTAAGATTTGAACACTTGAATTATACTGTTGAATGCTTGATTTAGGTATATTATATATTGGGTTTATTGCCTTGTCCATCATTTTGTGCGTTTGATTGGTGATTTTATTGTAATTAATCAATTAATCTCAACTAGTTGGGCTTAATGAAGATAATTGATGTTGTTATGGCTCTGAGTGAAAGCAACCGTTAACAAGTTAATTAATCAAAGTTTGGAATGTTTGCTCAAGCTAATTAATTGAATTATATTGGCGATTTAAACTCCATTATCATTTGAAGCTAGGATGACAATTTAATGCTCTGATACTAGCTAATAGAAAAAAAATGCTTTTTAGACTGGTTAAAAATAGTTTTTTAGGCCATATTGGGTACCAATTTAGAATTGAGTAGTTTAGAAAGTTAGGCACTTTCTAGACTTGATAGACAACTGTTCTAAAAAATAAAATAAAATAAGAGAAAAATTTAGATCTCAAAATGGCAGCTTCACACAAAAGCTGTGATTTTGATATTTGGATATATAAGATGTCATAAAATCATAGAAGAGAAACTTTGATCTTATGATATCTCAAAATAAAATTTATATCTCAATAAAATAGAAGATAAATTTGAAAAATTTAAGGAAAAATCATATCTATTAAAATTACAATAAACAATCCAACAATAAGAAACAGTAGAAGAGTAGAAAATATTAGATCCAAAGAGATAGTACATTCAAGTTTTCTAGAAACAATCTTTATTCATATTGGTTTAGATGACAAAAATATATTCGATAAAATTAAAACAAGGAGAAAAAGGATTATAATACATTATCTTAGAACAAACCCAGCAGCGACTGAGACAAGTATACATTTGGGTGACGACGTGATGAGAACTTCAGATAGTGTGATTCAAAAACGAATAACAGAGATCTGGACATGATGAGTATAGATCTGGAAGCTAACAATCACTCTTACGAGTGTAAATAGTATATTAAAAAGTGCAAGTATATACTGTAGTAAACAAGTAATATAGAAGTGAGTAGAGTATCGTTCCCATGAGGATTGATCACTAAGTACCAAAATTGGTAATCTTAATTCTATTTAGTCGATCGATTAGTTGGTGATTGATATTACAAAATAAAAATGATTAAATATGAATGCAATTGATATAAAATAAAATATGAGAAAAAGCCCTAGGGATCATATTTCACTTAGCAAATTTCGGATTGAATCACCTATATATTATAGTCCAATTTATTTCACATGATTGATAGCTGAGTTTCCTTAATTTAATTACTAGCCTCTTCCTAGGTCAAGCAATTCTATAATTAATTTTTAATCTAATATAACCCTATATGAATTAAAATAATTAATCATGCATTAAAATTTATAGAACTCACTAAGACTACACAACCGGCCATATGAATATATTTCTATTTCATATGTAAGTTATGATTTTAATTATAGGATTTACGCATGCATCTTCTTCTCGTCTCAACATGCATATTCAAATCATTTAAAAGATGGCTAATCAATTGAAAGTATTAAGAAAAATAATCAAAACTCAATCATGAAGGAAAAAATTAAAACTAGATTTAATAAGTTAAGATTCAATCCGTCATTAGTAAGCTACATCATCACCCTAGGAAAATGAAAATTTAGCACATGATGAAATTAAAGACAATACCAAAATAAATTAAAAACTTCATAAACATTGCATAAAACTTGATTACTAAATTCTAAAATATAAAGGTACAACTACAAGATGCATGAAAATGGAAAATTTTAGCCTTTCTTATAGGAGGTAAAACCTTCAATGTAGGTGGCAACCTATCCCATCCATGAAGGAGGTCTACCTAAGCCTTCAAAGAAGGAGGCACGCAAGAAACAATATAATGCATGAAATTAAATTGTAAGATTATATTGTGTGTCTCCTTGTGTCTTCCACTTCTCTATTTATAAATGAATGGGGTACAAAAATTTCCAGTTGTTAAGTAAGAATCTTGACTTTAAGCCACCAATATTGACCTTATGGCAACCTTGCTTCTTGATTGCAGCCAAATTTTGATAGTCAAAATGGTGGATTTTCACATTTTTTTTGTCTTCATGAAAGTTGTAGATCTAGATCTTAGCTTGAAAATGTATATGAGAGCTCCTCATTTCAACATTTAAAGCTCAATTTATTGTCAAATTAGTGGGCAAAGGTCAGACTTGGATAAATCCATGTACTCAACTTCTAAATAAAATTCAAAACTCTTGAAAGCCGAACTAGATTTTGTCTTCAACATAAAAGTTGTAGGTATTTTTCTTAGCTTTTTATCTATATAAATAACATCCCAATTCGACATGTAGAGCTCCAGATATTTCCTAAACATTGAAACAAGGTTAAAATTTAGTATTTTTCAATAAATTATTTTATACCAACATCATTATTTATTTATGAATTACACCTAAATTCATTAAATTAAGCTCAAATATCATCCAAAAATCATCATAATAGGGAAAATAAATATGAAAATATTTTACTTATTAAATTCCCCCACACTTAGCTTTTGGACGTCCTTGGACAACAAGGAGTGACTAATAAATTCTTGGGAAAATGGTTGTGAGGTCCTAAGGGACCCAAATAATAGCAAAGAAGTCCCAAGAGAAATTTCTCTTGTAGAAAAGTCCCTAGGGACTTTTCTGATATGAATTCCCAAAGCCAAAAGACGATCATCCCCCTAACTAAAAAAAGAAAGGAAAACCTAGAGTTACTCATTAATAGATAAATTTAATAAACTCTTTTGGCCCTTTTGTTTGGCATGACACTGTTGAAACACATGAAAGGGAAGGAGTCTGGTCCTCCTCCGACTCCGAGCAGTTATCTCTTGGGTATATTTTCATCAAGCATACCCACTGGCTGGCCTCTTCCTTCAGTCTCGGCCATAACCTAACGACAGGACCCCAAATTGCAGCGCCCAATTACGTTCCCACTAAACCTTCTCTCTGCAGCTCATGATACAGAGGCAAGGACCACGTCTGACACTCCATCGTAGCCATCATTGCTTCGACTATCAAGTGAACATTTCTATTTTTTTTCCTGCTCCTTTTTTACCTTATATTTTCTATTCTTTTTCCTTTCAACCATTCGAATTCATGGGCCGTCCTTATGTTGACTTGATGCCTTTGCTCTCTTTCTCTTCAAGGTTGATTCTTATTCATGTTTATTATTACGGGATGCTTTTGCTTTGGGCCAAGAAGATATGCAGAAGCTGTTGTAAAGAAGAAAACCATATTTTCTGATATGGTTGATGTCATGTCAACTGACGCCATGGGCCAAGAAGATGCATGATGTTGTGAATGTGACCAAAAATGTTATTAGACCAAACTGAACAAGTTGTAAAAAAATGACAATGGCATTTCTGACTTGCTTCATCTCATCTTAATGTACTGAATAAGCTGTACATGTAACTTGGTTCATGTCATCTTACTAATTAGTTCATCTGATGTTACAACATGGAAAGTGAAGAGGTTGTAAATGAAGCTTTACAAGTTGTTAAAACGTACTAATGACGTTGTAAACACAGCATAAGGCAATTTTCAGTTTAGTTCATCTGACGTTAACCATGGAAAATGAAAAGGTTGTTAATAAAGCTTCCAAAGTTGTTAAAATGCACTCAGACAGTTGTAAACACAGAATAAGCCAACTCCATATTAGTTCATCTGATGTTACAACATGAAAAGTGAAAAGGTTGTAAATGAAGCTTTACAAGTTGTTAAAACGTACTAATGACGTTGTAAACACAGCATAAGGAAATTTTTAGTTTAGTTCATCTGACGTTAACCATGGAAAATGAAAAGGTTGTTAATAAAGCTTTCAAAGTAGTTAGAATGGACTCACGAAGTTGTAAACACAGCATAAGCCAATTCTAGATTAGTTCATCTGATGTTAACCATGGAAACTGAAGATGTTGTAAATAAAGCTTCCAAAGTTGTTAAAATTCACTCAGGAAGTTGTAAACACAGAATAAGCCAACTCCATATTAGTTCATCTGATGTTACAACATGAAAAGTGAAAAGGTTGTAAATGAAGCTTTACAAGTTGTTAAAACGAACTAATGACATTGTAAACACATCATAAGGCAATTTTTAGTTTAGTTCATCTGACGTTAACCATGGAAAATGAAAAGGTTGTTTATAAAGCTTTCGAAGTAGTTAGAATGGACTCACGAAGTTGTAAACACAGCATAAGCCAATTCTAGATTAGTTCATCTGATGTTAACCATGGAAACTGAAGATGTTGTAAATAAAGCCTCCAAAGTTGTTAAAATGCACTCAGGCAGTTGTAAACACAAAATAAGCCAACTCTGGATTAGTTCATCTGATGTTATAACATGGAAAGTGAAAAGGTTGTAAATGAAGCTTTACAAGTTGTTAAACGTACTAATGACGTTGTAAACACAACATAAGGAAATTTTAGGTTTAGTTCATCTGACTTTAACTATAGAAAATGAAAAGGTTGTTAATAAAGCTTGAAAAGTAGTTATAACGGACTCATGAAGTTATAAGGTTGTAAATGAAGCTGTCGCAGTTGTCAAAATGCACTAAGTAAGTTGTAAACACAGCGTAAGCCAATTTCAGATCAACTCAACTGATGGTAAGCATGGACACTGAAAAGGTTGTAAATGAAGCTTTACAAGTTGTTAACGCGTACTCATAACGTTGTAAACCCATCATACGCCGTTTCTCAGTTGGTCCATGTGATGTTAACAATTTAAACTTATAAGGTTATAAATGAAGCTGTTGCAGTTGTTAAAACACACTCAAGAAGTTGTAAACACAGCGTAAGCCAATTCCAGATTAACTCAACTGATGGTAAGCATAGACACTGAAAAGGTTGTAAATGAAGCTTTACAAGTTGTTAACACATACTCATAATGTTTTAAACCCATCATACGTCGTTTCTTAGTTGTTCCATGTGATGTTAACAATTTAAACTTATAAAGTTGTAAATGAAGCTGTCGCAGATGTTAAAACACACTGAGGAAGTTGTAAACACAGCATAAGTCAATTCCTGATTAACTCAACTGATAGCATGGAAATTGAAAAGGTTGTAAATAAAGCTTTACAAGTTGTTAACATCTGAGCCCCCAGAAGCAATTGCTTTAATCATTTGCTAAAAATAAACCGAGTTAACTACATCAGGAGGTGCACCGATATCATACAGAACATTGTAACGATTAGTGGCGACGAGAACCTGAACCAAAGGTCTCAAACCAGGCGCGTGGATTCCATCGTCGTTTGTGACGAGAATTGTAGGTTTGCCGGTCTCTTCTATGGTCGTTGCCGGAGAAGTCCGTCTCAGAATGAAGCATGCGAGAAAGTTCAGGAAATGAATGAAGGAGACAAAGGAGTGTTGTACCAGAAATCGTGGTTTTGAGGCAAAGGACTGAGTTAGTTGAATGTTCTTTTTCACTCAGTTAATTTTTATCAGGGGCATAATGGTCTTTTTGCTTTGGGAATTAATATCAGAAAAGTCCCTTGGGACTTTTCTGCAAGAGCAATTTGCTTTGGGACTTTTTTACTATTAATTGGGTCTCTTGGGACCTCAGAGTCATTTTCCCTAAATTCTTATTGCACTTCCAACAAAATCAGAAGTATAAAGTCATAAGCAAGAACACAATTGAAGAATAAAGAGATCATAGCATTCATGAATCAACAAAAGTATAAACTGATAACTTTATTTAAAAATGAATGAACCGAATTCGTAACTATGACTCATTCTCTCAATCTCTCAAGTGTTTAAGGGTAAGTGTTTTATTCAAATTCAACCGAAAAAATTGCACTACCATAAGCTTGCTAAAAATCTCAATTTTCACTACCTAATTCACATGCATAATTCAAATCAAAAAAACTTATTGAGGGTTGTAACGGGGTTAAGGTAAAAGAAATCTAAATCGTGATATGAAGGGCTATATTTAAGAAATTAATAGAGCAATTGAAAAATAGGCCAACTTATGAATAAATTTATCTCATCACAACAACCCACAATTTTAATTCAAATACTCAATATATTTTCTTTTCTTTTTTATTTTTCTTTTTCCTTTTTTCCTTTTTTTTTTTGCAAACTTCTACAACTCTATAGTTGATGATATATATACCCCTAACCTTCTCAAAAGCCCATTTCACAAAAGTTTCAAATGCTCTGCTAATCTTCCGAATTAGTTAAAAACACTCGATATATCATTAAACACATGTTAATGTGTTAAGAAAAAAGGAACAATCAATTAGTCTCAAAGGGTCTTATCAACAATATAATTGCAAGGTTACCTATTTGGCTCTGGCTAAAGAAAATCAATGCCTTTATTATTTTTGAATATGCATGTGAAATGTAATCTCAACCTGATTTAAAACAAGTTATAGAGTGACAACTTAATGAATGAATATCACACATAAGAAAGATAATCATTATTGATCAAAAGGCTCAAAAGCTTACTGTCAGGGGTTTTCAAACTCAATTCATTCAATCTTAAAATTCATCACCAATCCCAACAATCAATTATTCAATCATGCTTTAAAATCTCTAAATTCAATTGATCCATGCTTAAAACTTATAAACTTCTTAAAATCATTGAAAAGCACCTAAACATGATTTTTTAAAAAGATGAAATAGAAACATGCAACTAATGAGAGTTAAGAATAACTCTTTACTCTGTCATCTTTGCACACCCCATGCATCTAATGGTTTCACTAATAACTATCTAATAGAGAAATTATATACATTTTTTTACTCCTCCCCCAACCTAAATCAGACATTGTCTTCAATGTCTTCTAAAGATTAGAGAAAGTTCTTATTTAAAAACCTAAACACACAATAATATAAACCAAAAGACTAAGAGTAAAACCATAAGATGAAGGAAAGTTACAACCGAAGAGTGGCATATGAATTCTGCTTCTGAATGTTGTCTAAATATTCCCGACCTATTTGCTTGACTAATAAATCTGGTATGGGTTCATAGATTTACAGTTGATTAACCAGCTAATCAGCAGTTGGTGCAGAAATTATGGTATGGTGAGTCACTTAGGGTATGAATCTTATTTCAACAACATGATCAAAAAAAATCATCATAAAAACCATTAACATTTAACAATCCTAATGGCTTTTTGTGAAATTTTAGTTTAGCCTAATATGCATTGCTAGAAATCCCATCCAATGTTTCCAAACCACCGGGTAGAGCAATAAAAGCTTCAGCATGGTAGAACATACATCCCATATGTTCAGCCAAGCTTGAAACCTGTAACTCTTGTCCTACGGAAAAGATGTGACCATCCAACTCCTTCACATGAACACTCAAACCCTTGCTTCTGTTATTACTTGTAGAAATGGCTACACTTCCCCTTAGGCCCTGAATATCTCCCCCGTATACAAAATTGATCTTTCTAGTAGCTAATACATTTCAAAGTTCACTTGCTGTAGTTAGAAACTCTCTATCCTTTCCCAAATCAGTTTCACCAAAAATGCAGATAGATTTAAATCTACACTTTAGTATGATGCCTTTTTTCCCTTCTTTACTCTCTGACATTTTGTGTTTACAAGTGGAAGAATGCATATTTATACTACTAAAAGAGCAACAATAAGATCATGCAAATCATGCATTTTTCAAAGAAGTTTGAAAAAATTTCTGACACTAATGACCGGTGTAATGTTGCATGAAGAAATTAAATAAAATGAGTAAAGAAAGTCAAAAGTTACTGAAAAGATAAGACAGATTAGACAAAAGCATGATTATGAACTTTAGTTGTGATTATGGCTCACATCTTCCTCTGGTTTTACATCCAGTAATGGCTTAAATGCTTTCTATGAATTAAGGATTTGCTTCCCATTCAGTTTTCTTATAAAATGGCAAATAGGGTCTTTTAATGTTAGATTCCAAAGACAGTAGTGTTCTTTTTCTTTATTAAATAAGTTCATTAAATCAAGAAGAATAACATAAACATCAACACTAGGATGCATCTCAAGAGTTTGAATAATATTATCCAATGACTCCTTACTTAGTCCATCCTTTATGAATTGAATTTTATCTTCTCGATTTATAGAAACCATACCTTTGCTCCTACAACATTTATCACATGTCTACCTTGCACATTTATAACATACCTTTATTCTTTTAGCTTTTCTCTTTTTGGAGTAAGAACTCCTTCCCATTCCTGGCATAGGTTTAATAAATGAATCATGAATCTTACCTGTCAACACCTGTCTGACATACCCCTTAATGTGGATATTAACCAAAGTAGCAATGCACAGTTTAGTGGCACATAGGAATAGCATAAGTATACTGATAATATTGGTACAATGTACTTGATTAAATTACAAGAATTCCCCATAGGGGTGTACATAATGATTACAGACCTTAAGATAATGAAAGGTCTTCAGATAACCAATGTCTCCTCTTGTACTGGCCCAGAACCTTTAACTACTAGAAATTACAGTTCTGCCATTTGAGCTGCTGCCTACTGCTGAAAACTTTATACATTTATAGAAAGGGTGAGATTTGAAGGAATCTCAATAGTAACATGAAATCATACTTAGAGAATGTGAAAATAGATATGCAATGTACCATGTTATAGAAGATAATAATGTTGTGTGTACACTATCCAGGGCCAAACGACTGTTTGTAACCCTGGCTTAACACTGCGCCTTTCGTTGGGTCCTAGACCACAACTAAGCTAACGTGCCCTTGGCACTATGTTCATGTCCCAGACACTATGCACATGTCACAGAAGAGGGCATACACAAAGCATAAAATTATAACATAGTATATGAAAGAAAGAGTTATTACCTGGAATGTCATTTTCCCTGCTCTACTGTCGATCCACATTTCTTGATTCAGCTTAGACTATTGATATATCCTAAAATTCTAAATTTAGGATAAATGAGTTATTACTCATTCATAATACATTCTAAACTCATTGTGTTAGTTATTTTAGCTTAAAGATGCTAAATGGCCAAAATGTCCTTAGGGACCCAGTCTAAGTCCCTTTGTATATGGTCAAATTGTAATTTACTAAAAATTATGACCCAGGGTAATCCTACACAATTTCGTGTGTAGAGTCCATTTTTACCTTAGATTTGTCAAAATCATGCTCAAGTTATGAAAATACCCTTAGCAGCCCCTAACTTATGGTTTTAAAGGTAGTTTTGTCATTTCACATTCTATGGCCTTTATACTTCATATTATACATGTTCCCTACACAAGTTTTCATTCTAAACCCAATGGAATAATCAAAACCATGAAATTCCATTTCTAACCCTCCTAAATAGGTCTAGCCAAAATAATGAAATATTTAGGAAAAATGTGTTTTCTTGATTTCAATCCATATAACTCCTTCTTTTCACCCCTAATCACATGTTTAACCACTTAAACACCTTTTAAGCATGATTAGTAAGAATTTGGACAGCACCTCCCTTTAGGATTTGGCATCCCAATCAAGAAAACAAAGCTAATAATCAACAACAACTACAACAACAACAACAACAACCTTGAATGAAACAAGATAATAAGGTTTTATAGCTTTACCTTTGAATCTTCTTCTTTCCCTCTCTAGCCATGCTCCCTCTCCTCCTTCTTGCTCTTATATTTTGGTTTCTAAGAAGGAATAGAGATTAGGAGAGAGTTTTCATGAATTTTAAGGCAAGAACAAGTAGAAACTCACCTTGGTTGCCTCTTGAACCCCAGACTTCTCTTTATATTCTTATGTTTCTTCAAGCTCTCCTCTCTCTCTAATTTTCCCAACTTGGCCGAAAATGATGAGGAAGAGAAGGGATATTGGCTTTATCAAAATATCTCTCTTCTTGCTTTTAATATATTATTTTTTAATGATAATTAGCCATGTGCTTCTTTTTACTTGGCCTTAAATAATCCTTCTTCAATTAATATGGACCAAGTAAATTATTTCCCTCATATTTCTTCATTTTAGCCGAAAATATCTCCCTAATTTGGAGAAAATAATTTCTTCTTGCTTTGTTGGTCAAATAACCATTTTGCCCATACATTTTTTTCCATTTTTGCACTTTGCTGGAAATCTCGCAGAATTTTCATCAAACTTTGAAAATTCATATCTTTATTTATAGATATCCAATTAGTGTGGTTCAAAAGGCTATGTCACCATTATTAAGTCAATTTTTGTGAAAAAATGTAGCATTTAGCAAAATGGAATCTCATAATTTTTAGAATATCATTTGTTAGATGATGTTATAGAAAATTACCGTATTTACTTGGCTAACTTCAAAAATACATAACTTTTTGTGTACAACTCCAAATGACCTATATGATCTATCAAATTAAATCATGATAAGTATAATTTTATTTGGAAAATTTCATAGGAATTGTACATTATTTTCCTATTTAAAAATGTCACACAACAAAACTGCCACGTAGGAAAACACACTAGCAGAAAATCTCAATTCTTACAATTAGTCTTCCAAACATAATCATGTTGTGTGTGACCACTAATTTCCTTATTTTTTCATTTCCTGTGCTCTTTAATTAACCATTCCATTCCCTTTAATACCTCAAAGGTGTAAAGAATTTTAGGGAATAAAATTATACCTTCTTGGGATACTTGCTAAACCGGGGCTTAGTAGTCCACTTGATTCAGGCTTATTCTCAAGCCTCTAGTCCCAAAGTTTAGGATGTTACATCACCTGCTAAATATACCTTATCTTTAATGATATAGCGTACATCCTCAGGAAAGTCCAAATGCTTGAATATCCTCATTTTTTCAAGTTAACAATTATAGATCTTCCAGAGCACATCGTTGGGAATAGTAGAGAACCTGTTTTTATTCTTTACAAGAGATTCCTCCATGTTAAATAAAAATGATGAAAACTAAAATTTTTAAAGCAGTACAGTATGCTTCAGTGAGTAGGAAAGAAAAATTAATGAGTAAGGAAAAGAATTTTTGGGTTACCTCCTAAATAGCCGCCCTTCTATAACGTCTTTAGCTAGACAAAAACCAAACTAATTGACTTTTGTATTTTTTTTTTGGTTTAGAACTTACCTGTTGGTTCCTCCAATGTGATGATAGTTTTCAAAGTGTTAAGTGCGCCGTTATTATACTCTTTTAGCCGTTAACCATTCGCTTTGAATTTTCAATCACCATCTTGAATCTCTACAGTTCCATATAGCCAGACTTGCATTATAGTAAAAGGTCCTTACTACATTGATCTCAGCTTTCCTGGAAAGAACTTTAACCTTGAGTTATATAAAAAGAACTTTTTGTCCCAGTGTGAACTCTCTCCTCAAAATTCTTTTGTCATACCACATTTTGGTCTTTTTCCTTGTATAACTTGGCATTCTCATAAGCTTGTTGTCTGATGTCTTTAAGGTCATTGAGTTGGAGAAGTCTCTTCTCACCAGCTACCTTTAAGTCAAAATTTAAGGCTTTTATTGCCCAATATGATTTGTGCTCCATTTCTACAGGAAGATAGCATGCTTTTCCATAGACCAATTGATAGGGGATATATCAATTAGTGTCTTGAAGGCAGTTCTATAAGCCCAAAGTGCATCATCTAGTTTCCTTGCCCAGTCCTTCTAATTGGAATTCACCATCTTCTCTAAGATATATTTCAGTTCTATGTTTAAGATTTCTACTTGTCCGCTAGTTTATAGATGATGTGGAGTTACAATCTTATAAGTTACTCCATATTTAGCTAACACTGATTAAAGCTATTGATTGAAAAAATATTTTTTCTCCATCACTAATAATAGCTCTAGGCACTCCAAATCTTGTAAGAATATTTTTCCTCGAAACCTTCACAACCACTCCAGAATCATTTGTAGGGAAAGCAACTGCTTTAACCCACTTAGAGACATAATCAACAACTACTAAAATAAACTGATTGTTAAATGAGGATGGAAAAGGCCCTATAAAATTGATCCTCATACATCAAAAAGCTCAACTTCTAAGATGTTTGTTAAAGGGGCTTCATGTCTCTTTGAGATATTTCTCGTTCTTTGACATTTGTTACAAGTTTTCATAATTCTTTAGGCATCCTTGAAGAGTATAGGCCAGCAAAACCTAGATTGAAGTACTTTAGTAGCTGTTCTATGGGCTCCAAAATGACCACCATATAGGGATTAATGGCAGTGATTTAAGATACTGGCCATTTCTTCTTCAGGAACACATCTCCCGATAATTTGATCTAGGCATTGTTTATATAAGAAAAGATCCTCCCAAATGTAACACCTTATATTAGCTAGAAACTTCTTTTACACTTTAGAAAGTTCATAAGGCATTACTCAGCTTGCCAAATAATTTACAAAATCAGCATACCAAGGGTGGGTTATGAATGCATGACAAAAAGTTGCTCATCTAGGAAATTCTCCTTGATTGGTAATTCTCTCTTTTGTTCAGATGGCTCTAATCGAGAAAGATAATCTGTAATGAGATTCTCGATCCCTTTTTTGTCTTTGATTTCTAAGTCAAATTCTTGTAGCAAAAGCACCCATTTGATTAATCTAGGCTTAGCATCTTTCTTCTCAATCAAGTATTTGATTGCTGAGTGGTCCATCTAGACAATGACTTTTGACCTAATCAAGTAGGCTCTGAATTTGTCAAATACAAACACTACTGCTAAAAGCTCCTTTTTTTATTGTTGCATAATTCAGCTGGGCATTTGAGAGTGTCCTACTAGCATAATAGATGGCATGAAAACCTTATCTCTTCTTTGGCCTAAAACAGCTCCAACTGCATAATCACTTACATCACACATCATTTCGATGGAAGGTTCCAATCAGGAGCTATGATAATTGGTACAGAAGTCAAAGCACTTTTTAGAGTTTGGAAGGCTGATAAACGTTCCTCATTAAACACAAAGGGAATGTCTCTCTCTAACAGCATGCAAAGTGGCTTTGTGATTTTTGAGAAGTCCTTGATAAATCTTCTATAAAAGCTCGTGTGTCCTAGAAAATTTCAAATACCCTTGATTAAGGATGGAGGTGGTAGCTTTTCAATTATTTCAATCTTGTCTCGGTCCACTTCAATGCCTCGATCAGATACCTTATAACCCAGCACGATACTTCTTTCACCATGAAATGACATTTCTCCCAATTTAGAACTAAATTTATCTCTACATAACGTTGTAAGACTTTTGCCAGATTTGAAAGATAATTATCATATGATTCTCCAAAAATTGAGAAATCATCCTGAACACCGTAATGAACTTTTCCACCATATTTGAGAAGATCGTTATCATACTCCTTTGAAATATTGATGGTGCATTACATAAACCAAATGGCATCTTTCTGAAGGCAAATATACCATATAGACATATAAAAGTTGTTTTCTCTTGATCCTTTGGTGCAATTGTAATTTGATTATATCCTGTATACCCATCTAGAAAATAATGATAGGCTTTCCCAGCTAGTCTGTTAAGCATCTAGTCTATAAATGGTAGAGGGAAGTGATCTTTTCTAGTATCTTTATTGAGCTTTCTATAGTCAATGCACACTCTTCTAGCTAGTCCCATTCGTTCTGGAATCAGTTCATTTTTCTCATTAGGCACCACTATCATTCCACCTTTCTTTGGCACAACTTGAACTAGACTTACCCATTGACTGTAAGAGATTGGGTAGATTATACCAATATCTAGCCACTTTATTACCTCCTTTCTCACCACCTCCTTCATATTCATATTGAGTCTTCTCTGGTGCTCAACTGATGGCTTATAGTTATCTTCTATTAGGATCTTATGCATATAACTTGAATGATTGATTCCTCTTATATTAGCTATCGACCATCCAAATGCTATTTTATACTCCCCTAGAACTCTTAATAACTTTTCTTCTTTATCGGGAGTAAAAGCTGTAGAGACAATCATTGAAAATGTTGAATTTTCTCCCAGGTAAGCATACTTTAAGTAGGATAATAGTGTTTTCAACTCCAGTACTGACGGCTTTTCTATTGATGGTACTGGCTTACTCAGCCTTTCTCCCAAATTTTTAAATGGTTTCTTGATAAATATTGGGGAATTTACTTTAAGGTATCTAATTTGCTCCAAGACTTCAGGATTAGTAGATTTTGATACATCTACCATTCTCATTGCTAATGGTTGATCCATGCAGATTTTATTCACCACGTCTTTTATGCAACTGATCAATATATCTACTCTGTAACAGGTATCACCTTCATTTGGAAAAGACAAAGCCTTAAAAATGTTGAAAGATACTTGATCATCTTGAACTCACAAGGTTAACTTTCCCTGTTGCACATCTATTAAAGTTCTCCCAGTTGCTAGGAATGGCCTCCCAAGAATGATAGGAATTTCTTAGTCTTCTTCCATGTTGAGTATTATGAAATCAGTTGGAAATATGAGTTTGTCCACCTTCACCAGAATATCTTATAAGACACCCCTAGGATATTTTATTGATCGGTCAGCTAGAAGTAATAAAACCGTGGTAGGCTTTACCTCTCCAAGACTGATTTTTCTATAGACAGATAGAGGCATGAGATTTATACTTCTTCCTAGGTTACAAAGTGTTCTTTCAAAGTTACATTGACTTATGGTGCAAGGTATGCAAAAGCTTCCTGGATCTTTTAACTTTAGTGGTAATTTCTTTTGTAGAATATCACTGCACTCCTTAGTAAGTGCATCTGTCTCAAATTCCTCAAATTTACGCTTATTTGAGAGAATATCCTTTATGAATTTTACATAACTAGGAATTTGGGAAAGAGCATCTACGAAAGGGTTGTTGATATGTAACTTTTTGAAAACCTCTATAAACATTCCAAACTGCTTGTCTAGCTTTACCTTTATAAGTCTCTGAGGGTATAGAACTAGAGGTATATATGGAAGAGTGTTATCTAGAAAGCTGATTCTTCTTGGTAGCACATCATTCTCTTTAGGTTTATGTGCTTCCTCCTTATGTTCTTCTTTTCTTTCTTTCTTTTCTCCTTCTTTCTACTTTTTAATTACAGGATCTTTTAATTCTTTCTCACACCTTAATGTTGTAACATCCCAAATTTCAGTCACCAGAATTCCTTTATACCTTTGAGGTATTAAAGGGAATAGAATGATGAATAAAAGAGCATATAAAATTACAAAATAAGGCAATTAGTGGTCACACACAACATGATTATGTTTGTAACATAAATTGTAAGAATTGAGATTTGTTGTCAGTCTGTTTTCCTGCATGGCATTTTTGTTGTGAGACATTTTTAAATAGGAAAATGATGTCCAATGCCTATGAAATTTTTCAAAATAAAAGTATACTTATAAGCTTTAATTTGATAGGTCATATAAGTCATTTGGAGTTGTACACAAAAAGTTAGGTATTTTTGAAGTTAGCCCAATAAATCTAGCTATTTTCTATAATAGCGTCTAACAAATGCTATTCTAGGAATTATGAGCTTCTATTTGGCTAAAGGATATATTTTTCTTAAAAATAGACTTAATAAAGGTCACATAGCTTTTAGAACCACACCAATTGAACATCTATAAATAAATATATGAATTTTCAAATTTTGATGAAAAATTCTGGCAGATTGAGCACAAGTGCAAAAATGGGAAAAAAAAGTATGGGCAAAAATGGTCATTTTTTCATAAAGCAAGAAGCCAATTATTTTTCCCTTTATTTATGGATATTTTTGGACAACATGTAAGAGAGAAGAGAAAATATTTACTTAGCCACAAATTGTGCCACATGGAAGGATTAATGGCCAAGTGTAAAAAGATGAAGTCAAAAGTCAAATTAGCATGTGTTAATTTGGCAATTAAATATTAATATGTAGAGTGATATTTTTATATCATCATCTCTTCCCAATTGACCATAATTCATCCAACATAGAAAAGCAAGTGGGAAAATATTTATTTGGATATTAAAGATGCCAAGTGGAAGCCTTTCTTGCCATATGAAAAAAGATGAGACAAAAAGTAAAGTCATGTGCAAAATTGGTAATAAAATAATATTGATTATAAGGAGGTGGATGATGATATTTTTAAAGATCATTATCCCCTTCTCAGAGGAATATTTTTGTCTAAACATAAGAGCAAGGAGAGAGAGAGGATTTTGAAGAACACAAGAACAAGAAAGAAGCATGAGTTCAAAAGGCAAAATCAAGGTAAGGTACAAGTAATTTCCAATTTTTTTGCCTTCTTCTTCATGATAACTCCCTAATATCTATTCCATCTTGAAATACATGTGTAGCAAGAAAAATCAAGAGGGAAAGGAGAGAGAAAGAACACCATTTAGAGAGAGAAAGAGGAGAAACAAGAGGTAAGCCATAAAACCTTGTTATCTTGGTTGATTCAAGGTTGTTGTTGTTGTGGTTTGTTATTGGCTTTTTTTTTGCTTGGTTTGTGATTTAGGAATGCCAAACCCTAAGGGGAGGTGCTTCTAAAATTCACACTAATCATGTTTAAAAGGTTTTTAAGTAGTTAAACATGTGATTAGAGGTGAAAAGAAGGAGTTATATGGATTGAAATCAAGAAAACATATTTTCCCTAAATAAATTATGATTTTTCACTAGACCTATTTGGGAGGGTTAGATCTGGAATTTCATGGTTTTAATGATTCTATTGGGTTTAGAATGAAAATTGAGTAAAGAACATGTAAAGTTTGAAGTATAAAAGCCTTAAAATGTGAAATGACAAAATTACCCCTAAAACCCTAACATAGTTGTTGCCAAGGGTAATTTTGTAATTTGAGCATGATTTTAACAAATTTGAGGTCAAAAATGGATTCTACAAGTGCAATTATGTAGGATTAGCTCAGGTTATAATTTTTGGTATAGTACAATTTGACCAAGTACAAAGGGGCTTAGACCGGGTCCCTAGGGGTATTTTGGTAATTTTACAGTTTTAAGTCAAGATAACCAACAATATGAGTTTAGAATGAATTATGAATGAGTAACAACTAATTTATCCTAAATTTAGAATTTTAGGATATATCAGTAGCCTGAGCCGGATAGACAGAGCTAGACCAATAGATAGACAAGGAAAAGACACATTTCAGGTAGTAACTCTTTCTTCATACACTATGTGAACAATTATATGCTTTGTGTATGCCATTTTCTATGACATGAGTATAGTTTCTGGGACACGAACACAATGCCAAGGGTACATTAGTTTAGTTATGGTATGGGACCCAACAAAGGCGCAAAGTTAAGCCAGGGTTGCAAACAGTCGTTTTGCCCTAGACAGTATGCACACAACATTGTCATCTTAGATAACATGGTACATTGCATATCTATTTTCATATTCTCTATGTCTGATTGCTTGTTACTTCTCACCCTTTCCATAAATGTATAAAGTTTTTAGCAATAGGCATCGGTTTCAAGGGCAAAACTGTAATTACTGACAATAAAAGGTTCCGAACCAGTACCAGAGGAGACATTGGTTATATGAAAACCTTTTATTATCTTAAGGTCTGTAATCATTCTATATACCCCTATGGGGAAATCCTGTAATATAATCAAGTATATTGTATCAATATTATTAGTATATTTGTGTTATTCCTATGTGCCCGTTGAATTGCGCATTGCTACTCTGATTAATATAAATATTAAGGGGCATGTCAGATGGGTGTTGACAAATGCAACAGCCTTCACATGCTCTCTTAGGTTTCTTTCAGTGTCACTTAGTCGAGTACCAAGTTATCTGGAATTCAGCATATTTGTAATTTAGCCCATTTGGATCTCCAAGTTCTTTATTAAGGCTTATTAGCTGTTGCGTGTTGAGCTAGTCCTATCTATAAATTGAGATGTATTCATGGTTAATTGAGCTAGTACATCTTCCACATTCACTTTCTGATGTGATGGATTTGGTGGTTGAAGAGCTTATTGTTGGTAGCTCCCTTATAGCTTGAACACGTTTTGATTATTCCTCCAACCTAAGTTAGGATGATTTCGCCAACCTAGATTGTAAGTGTTTGAGAATGGGTCATATCTTTGATTTCTGATGTAATGAGCTTGTTCCAACTGAGAAGGTGTAACATCTTAAATTTTGAGACTAAAGGCTTGAGAATAAGCTTAAATCAAGTGGACTGCTAAGCCCAGATTTAGTAAGTGTCCCAATAAAGCATAATTATATTCCCTAAAATTATTTTAACACTTTGATGGCATGAAGGGAATAAAATGGTGAATTAAAGAGCATAAGGAATGGCAAAACAAGGCAATTAGAGGTCACACACAACATAGTTATTTAGAACACAAGTTAGTGTTGCTTCCAGTAAGTTTCCCTATGTGGAAGTTGTGTTTTGTGACATTTTTTAATGGGCAATTGATGTCTACAAATTTTGAAAGTAGACTTATCAATATTTAATTTGATAGATCATATAAGTCATTTATAGCTCTACACAAATAGTTATGTATATTTGAAGTTAGCTTAGTAAAAATGACAATTTTCAGTGTCAGTGTTCAAAAACAATAATTCTGGAAATTTTAAGCTTCTATTAGGCCAAATTTATATTTTTTTTATTAAAACTAGACTTAAAGTTTGATGAATTTTCTCCCTAATTGAATATTTGTACAATTAGATATGAATTTTCAAAGTTTGATGAAAATTCTGTCAAATTTTCCAGCAAGTGTGAAAATAGAAAAAAATGTATGGGCAAAATGGTTATTTGACCACAAAGTAAGAAGCCATATCTTTTCCCTTTTCCTCATTTTGTTGGATGGTCAAAAAGGGGAGCAAGAAGGGTAGAAATATTAAAGTTAAACATGCAAAGAGTGTAATACCCCACTTTTCACCAATATTTCTTGTATGTATATTTGAGATAATTAGTGGAATAAAATGGTGAAATGTGGTATGCATGAATTCATGGAAATATTTCAATCACCGGTTACACATAATTTAGCCAACTAAGGACACAAAGAGGTAATTAATGTATAATTAAGGGCCTAAAATTGTAACCAAAATATGGGCACAAAATGATACACACGATGGCATCATTTAAGTACCAAAATGGGGTCAAACTAATGGAAATGAGTGAGAAATGATTTATTATGGTAAATCATAATAAACCAACTTTGGTAAAGAAAGAAAGTGGGAAATAATTATTTCCATTAGTAAAAACAGTAAGAGTTCTAAGGGAAATAATTTTTCCATAAAGTGAGAAATAATTATTTTTCTCTAATATTAATAATAATTTCAATTAAATGGGAATTAAAAAGAAAGAAATGGGTACTTGATCATTAATAAACCAACTTTGGTAAATTACTATCAAGTAAGGGCAAATGGTCAAAAGTTAGAGGTACAAAAGTCAACATATTGCAAGTTGGCATAATGGGGTATTAGAGATCCATATTTCCCTCATATTTTCTATGAATCTCGGCTGGAATGAAGGAAGGAAAGGGAAATAAAATTAAATGAAAGAAATGACAATTATGGACTAATTGGGGAGTGCCACATGTAGGAGCTAATTAACCCTTCATTATATCATTAATTCTCTTCATCACTTCAGCTCATTCTTGTTTGAAACTGAAACAGAAAGAGTGTGAGAGAGCTGAGACGGTGGAAGAGGAAGAAGAAGCTAGGGTTCATCAAAATTCAAGGTTAGGAAGTTGTTACCTTGTCTCTTAAGCTTCCTAACCCCTCTATCAACTCTCTTACTCACTTCTCCACCTTTAGAACCATGGTTTCTAGATAAATCAAGAGTTGTAGAGAGAGAGAGACAAAAACATTGAGGAGAGAGAAAGTACTAGAAATCAAGAGATAATCTTCCAAACTTGTTTCTCTTGCTTGATTAATGCTATTAGAGTTGTTCTTGGCTTAGTTTTGGTTGTTTTAGTGCAAGATAGCTCATGAAACCTAAAGAACCTTAATGGTCAAGTTTCTCCAAATCAAGTCCAATGAATGTCTAAATAGCTAATAGTGTGATTATAAGTAGAAAGGAGGTTATTAGGCAAAAGAAAACGAGAAACCGACACAACTTTTTTGGGAATCCTATTAGACTACCCTGTGTTAGATATGGTAAAGGAGTAGGAATTTAATAGTTTTGATGCTTCCATTGGGTTTAAGAGGAAAAATTGTGTAGGGTATATGTTGATGATGAAGTGAGAAAAGCCCCAGAATGTGAAAATGACTGAATTACCCTTTAAAAGCTCTAACTAAGGGCTGCCAAGGGTATTTTTATCATTTGGGCTTGATTTTGACCAATCCAAGGTTATAAATTTTGGTAAAGTAAAGTGAGACTAGATACAAAAGGGGTGTAGACCGAGTCTTTAAGGGTATTTTGGTAATTTAGCACTTTTAGGCTAAGTTTACCAATGTTGTAAGTTTGGAATTGTACATGAATGAGTGATGACTCATTTATGGTATATTTGAGGATTTCAAGACTTGACAACCGTCTGGAACGCAGAACTTGCCGAGCTTGAACAAGTGAAAGGAAATTGCTAAAGAAGAGCTACCAAGTAGTAACTTGTCTTTCATATGTCATAGTATGCAATTGTGAGTTGGTTGCACTCATCACAAGTTGTCTGACATATTTAGATTATACGGAGTGGTCGCCCGAGGCCTATTTGCATGGGTGGACGCTTAGGCCAAATATGATGTTCAGAGATGTAGTAGCGGTGCCCGGGGCCTATTTTGCACGGGTATCCTTTTGGGCCTATAACATGCCTAGCACTACGGTAGTTAATGAATTGCACTTGTTGCACTGAGTGTTGTTGTGATAATTATGTGATTGATGTTGTGAAGCATGCTTTGTGTTATTATTTATGTATGAATGACATTATGTTACTACTGAGATTCTTTCGAATCTCACCCTTTTTCCTAAAACCCGCCTTCAGTACAGGGAGAAAGCTCGAAAGGTAAGAAGAAGATAAATGGCGATGACTAGAAGTCAAGGTGGTAAAGACTTTCATCATTTGGTTGTCTGGTCCCTTATGTTTTTATGGATGTTTTAAAGATTTTGGGTTGTATATGATGTATACATCGTGTAAGCAACATAAAGGTAACCTAGTGAATGAATGGTAGAAAATAAGTAGTTTTGCTTCCTATCGCTGACGAAATGTGTATGTGAAATGGAATGTATAAAGTTGGCAGAGATACGCTCGCAAACTCTAACAAACATGAACAAAAGAGAAAACTAGTGAGACTTAATGAGTTAGTGAAGATTTGTGAAAATGATTGTGAAAATTTTACCACCCTCTCAACTATAAGTTCAACTCTTGGGTTGAGGTTGGGGAATTTATAAGAATTTTTAGAAGTTGGGTATTCCAGGCTCAAATCCTGGTCTCCCGAGTAATTTCACAACTCTTTTGTACTCAACCGAAGCTATAGGAAATGAGGTATCATAAAGAGTTGAAGCAATTCTAGCCGAGTAAAAGTAAAGTTTGAAAAGTTAAAAATTATAGGCTAATATTTAAAGTCGAAATGGTTTACTCAAGAAGCCAATTTTTCTCTTCTAAAGGGCCACATACACGTCCAAATGGAAAGAGAAGAGGAAATAAAAACACTTGGCCAAGAATTAATCAAGAAGGAAGCATTTTGGACAAGTAAAAAGTCAAAAAGTAACATGTGATGAAATAACAATTTAATAACATTAACTAAGGAGGTGAGATGAGATATTTTAAGAGCTAATTAACCTCTCTTCCAAGAACATTTTCAGCCAAACATAGCAACTAAGGAGAGAGAGAGAGAGATCATATGAAAATAGAAAAGCAAAGAGAAGAGCAAAGATCAAGAGGCAAACAAGGTGAGTTCTAGGTGATTTTCCACTTGTTCTTACCTTCTTAATGATAACTCTCTCATATCTCTTCTCTATCTTGAAATACATGTTTAGCAAGCCAAATCAAGAAGGGAGACCGAGAGCAAGAGGGCGCCTAGAGAGAGAGAAAAGAGAGGTCAAAGGTAAAGCCATAAAACCTTGTTATCTTGTTTGATTCAAGGTTGTTGTTGTTGTTGTGGTTGATTATTAGCTTTGTTTTGACTTGATTTGTGATTTGGGAAGCTCAAACCCTAAAGGGAGGTACTGTCCAAATTCATACTAATCATGTTTAAGAGGTGTTTAATGGGTTAAACATGTGATTAAGAGTGGAAAGGAAGGAGTTTAAAGGGGTAAATCAAGAAAACCTAATTTTTCCTTTTCCTTCTATAGTTTCGGCCAGACCTGTTTTATAGGGAATAAGCTAGAATTTCATCAATTTGATGGTTGCAATGTGTTTAGAAAGGAAAATTGTGTAGGGTTCATGTGGGTTGTGAAGTATGAAAAGCACTAGCATGTGAAATGACTAAAGTACCCTTAAAACCCTAAGTTGGGGGCTGCCAAGGGTAATTTCATAATTTGGGCCTAAATTTGACTAATCTAAGGTCAAAAATGGATTCTACACATGAACTTTTAAAGGATTAGCCTAGGTCATAATTTTTGGTGAGGTACAGTTTGACCTAGTACAAAAGAGCATAGACAGAGTTCCTAGAGGCATTTTGGTAATTTTGTAATTTTGAGTCAAGATAACCAACATATTAAGTTTAAAATGAATTAAGTTTATAATTTTAGGATATATCAGTAGCCCGAGCCGAATAGATGAAGCTAGACCAATTGTCAGGTAAAGAAAGGGTACGTTTGAAGTAGCAACACTTTCTTTCATGCCCTATGTCATAATCATATGCTTTGAGTATTCCATCTTTTGTAACATGATCACAGTGTCTTAGACATGTTTATTAACTTAGTTGTGGTCGAGGACCCAACAAGGCGCAGAGTTAAGCCGGCACAACATTGTATCATCTTACACAACATGGTGCATGACATATTTCTTTTCACATCATATATGTTTTATTGTATGCTACTATTGAGATTCTCTGAATCTCACCCTTTCCATAAATGTAAAGTTTCCAACAGCAGATAGCGGCTTAAAGGGCAGAACTATAATTTCTAGCAACTGAAGGTTCCAGGCCAGAACGAGAGGGGCAGTTAGTTATCTGAAAACTTTATATTTATTTAAAGGTCTATAATTATTCTGTACTCCCTTTGGGGGAAATTCCTATATATAAACAAGCATATTGTAATAATAATAGCAGTATTTATGTTATTCCTATGTGCCAACTGAACTACCCAAATGCTACTTTGAGTAATATCAACAAATAAGATGGGGTCTTACAAAAGGCATGAATGGATGTCCTTCTTGACATTACGTGCTCACATGAGGTCTTCCATATCAATCATAGGTTTCAGTAGGAGTGCTGATTATATTTGCTTGATTTGTCAATGAGCTCACTTGCTTGGATATAGATACAACTTAAGAGGACAAAGTTGTAAGGATATCCAACTAGTGCACTCCATGTACTTTCTTTGAAATGTTACGTTCAGAAGGCCATTAGTATGGATTGGCCGCCATCTCCTCAAGTAGATTTTATGCATCATCTATACTTTTTCGCATTAAATATCCTCCAACTGTACCATCTATGAGAATTTTGGAGGTATGCATCATCTCATTATAGAATGGATTTACTTGCACCATCTGGATAATTGCAGGCTTGATTTCAAAATTATTGGCTGCTACTGGTAGTTTTCTGATTCCAGAAATTGTCTCAATCACTGTTGGTATTGTATGGTCACGGAGTGTTTTGATATTTGTTGCTTCTTCTCCCAATTTTCCATTGAATTGCTTAGGATTGAAGTAGACTGCTTTTAAACTCTTTGATTTCTTCGACAAGTTCTCTCAATCTCATAATCAAAAGCCGAGTTTCCCTAATCTCTTCCAAGGTCAAACAATTATATAATTAATTGCTAATCCAATATATCCCTATATGAATTAAAAAAATTAATCATGCATTAATATTTATAGAACTCATTAAGACTACACAACCCATATGAATATATTCATATTTCATATGTAAGTTATGGTTTTATTTATAGGATCTACGCACATGCATCTCCTTTCGGTCTCAACATGCATATTGAAATCATTCAAAAGATGGTCAATCAATTGAAAGTATTAAGAACAATAATCAAAACTCAATCATGAAGGAAAAATTAAAACTAGATTTAATAAGTTAAGATTCAATCTATTATTAGTAAGCTACATCATCACCCTAGGAAAATAAAAATTTAACACATGATAAAATTAAAGACAAAACCAAAATAAATTGAAAACTTCATAAACATTGCATAAAGCTTGATTATTAAATTCTAAAACATAAAGATACAGCTACAAGATGCATGAAAATAGAAAATATAGCCTTTCTTATAGGAGGTAAAACCTTCCATATTGGTGCCAACCTATACCATCCATGAAAGAGGTCTGCCTAAGCCTTCCAAGAAGAAGGCATGCAAGAAACAATACAATGCATAAAATTAAACTCTAAGATTGTGTGTCTCCTTGTGTTTTCCACTCCTCTATTTATAGATGAATGGGGTGTAAAAATTTCCAGTCGTTAGGTAATCTTGACTTTAAGCCACCAATATTGACCTTGTGGAAACCTTGCTTCTTGATTGCAGCTGAATTTCGATAGTCAAAACGGTTGATTTTCACATTTTTGCAAGGAACAAAAAACTGGACCGGGCAATGAACCAGTCAAGGCACAGGTTCAAGGGTCAATGGGTCCACCGGAGTCTAACCGGTGGTCGGACCAGTCATATTAAAATACTACAATTTATTAGTGGCAATATATATATTAATATATTTTTAAACTTCTAGAGAAAAAAATGAAGATCTTTAAAAAAAATGCTTAAAATCAATTAGTATTAGTTATAATATCTATACTTATGCAATGATATCTCTTTTCCTATAATTATTATATCCTTTTAAATAATTTTTTTCATCATCATCTTTTTTTTTTATATTTGTTCTTTCTTTACCTACTTTTCTCTTCATCTTTGTCTTCAAACTTTTATTTTCCCCTAAAATATAGCGAAAGATAATAGTTAGAAGAATAAAACAATATATTTCACAAAAAAATGATTAAAAAATGCAACCGGTCCAATCAGTTGAACCACTGATTTTACCGGTTCACGGGTGAATGGCTGAACAGACTGGACCACGGACCAGTCACTGGTTGAACCGACCAGTCTGGTCCAGTTTGGTTTTTTTGTTTAATGCATTTTTGTCTTGATGAAAGTTGTAGATCTGGATCTTAGCTTGAAAATGCATGTAAAAGCTCCTCATTTCAACATTTTCAGCTCAAGTTATAGTCAAAATAGTTGGCAAAGGTCAAACTTAGACAAATCTACGTGCTTAACTTCTAAGCAAAATTCGAAACTCTTGAAGGAAAAACTGGGTTTTAACTTCAACATAAAAGTTGTAGGAATTTTTCTTAGCTTTTTATTCATATAAAGAACATCCCAATCCGACATTTAGAGCTTCAGATATTTTATGAACACCAAAAAAAGGTTAAAATTTGGATTTTTTCTATCAATAAATTTTTTTATGCCAAAATCATTATTTATTTATCAGTTACACCCAAATTCATTAAATTAAAGTCAAATATCATCCAAAAAATTATCATAATAGGGAAAATAAATATACAAATATTTTACTTATCAAGCACGAAGTAAAAGACACGTACAGAGGAGATAAAATGACACGAAGGAAACAAGCACAAAGAAGAAAACTAGTATTAAGGAAGCCATCCAATGAAGCTAGAGAAGTTGTTGGTCCTGAAGTGGATAGGGAATAGATCACAAATGTGGTCTTGTGAGAGACGAGGAAGGAGAAAGCTGCTGAAAACTGGCGAACAAAGATGAGAAAATGCAAAGATCGTGGTATTTAGTCTAGAAAGGACGATCAAGTGAAGTCTACAAAAGTTTTTTAGGTTTTAAATTACTTTATAGATCAAATTTCATGACATCCGATATAAAATCTTGTAAATATTTTTTTTAAAAAAAATTTTATTTTTAGATTCAGTTTAAAAAGTATATTCTAGACTAGTTGTATTCAAAGTAGGTCTAAAATCCTGTAAATATTATTTATATAAAAAAATTTTAATACTTTTTTATACCAGTTGTAAAAACAATGGGTTTGTTTAAAAAGTATATATTATACCTATTGTATGCGGAACCAGTCTAAAACTTTACATATATTTACAAAAATGCTAACAATCACATTTTTTAAACCATCTCCAAAAAAGGGTCTAGATAAACCACTACAAAAAAATGTCATTTAGTAGCGGTTAAAAAGGTGTATTTGTAGCGGTTTTAACTGTTAGAAACAACATTAGTAGCAGTTACACAAACCGCTATAAAATACAATGTTGCAAACGCTTTTGTAGCGGTTCCATAAAATCGTTACTTAAGTATCACAACCACTACTAAATTAGTAGCCGTTTGTACAAACTGCTATAATAGTTGGATGAAAACAACATATTATTTGACAATATTTGTAGTGGTTCTAAAACCGCTACAAATGTTGAGCTAAAAATTTCCTATGGAAAAAAATGAAAATTTTGGCTATGGTTTGTAACGGTTTTAGAACCGCTGCTAAGTTGAAATATGAAATTTTAGAAAATAGCTCTAAGACATTTATAGCGGTTATAGAAACGCTACTAGTTTAGGATGAAATTTCAAAAGTGGGGCCAAAAATTTAATCCATTATTCAATTTCACCTTTAACTTTGTAGCGATTCTCATAACCACTACAAATATTTGGGAAAATTTAAAAAATTATCCAATAATTTAATTCAAAGGTTATAATATCGTTTTAACAAGTTTATTATTTAAATAACTGGACCGATAGTAGTTATTATTTGAGAAGAATGATTAAATTGAGTTAGGTAAATATAAAATTTATATACATAATATTGAGAAATTGTAGGTAATATTGTGCATTTATAGGTAATAAGTACTTATTTTATTATCTCATAAATGTTGATCATTATAGAAGAAACACTAAAAGTGTTGAAGATCAGTCCGTTAATTTTTGAAAAAAAATAATTAGTATGAATATTATAAGCAGGAAAAAAATATTGAGATAAAATAATTGATAAAAAAATTTACCATATTTGATCACCTTCCTTAGATATTGGGCTTTTGAAAAAAAATCCCTATATAAGAAAAAGCAAGAGAGAATAAGGGAGTAAAGAAATGAAGAAATGTATGGATAGAGTTGGGGTGGGGATATTTATAGGGATCTACGTGACTCTTGAAATTGTTGATGTTACGGTTTTTATAGAGGTTTATATTTGTAGCGGTTTAGTTGTCATTATTTGTAGCGGTTATTATTTTGTAGTGGTTTTTTCATTTGAAACCGCTACAAATATTGGTTAGAATTTTTTTAAAAAAATATAAATTTAAATTTAAAAGAACAAAAGCATGCTTAAACTTAATCATTCTTCGTCGCTATCCCTACAAAAATTTTATGGAGGAAATGTCAGTGTGGTATTATTGTGTAGAAAAATTTAATTTAAATGATGTGAACTTATAAAAACTCATTGAACTATAGGTAAATTGTCATCGCCTTTAGGGAAGAAGTTTTTGAAATTAGCAGCATGAATGGCTCATTTTCGTAGGTGATGTTGTCACCATCACCCATGTTGTAAAGGTCTTGATGCTTTAAATGAACCATCATGTTCCAATCCCTGTGCCTCTCGTCCTCCATATAATAAACCTGGTGTGCCTCTAAGGAAAGAATATAGGACTCATCATCTTCATATTGACCTATGTCAATTGGATAGGAGAAATTTACTGATGATGTGATGCCTAAATTGTCAGTTGTGAGTCCTGGGAAGTTGTCGTATTTGCCCACAAACACTTAAACAGTGTAACGGTGAAATGACCTTGGTAATTTAGTTTAACGAAATCAAGAAGCTTTCCATAGTAAGGGATACCTTCGAACTTTATGTTGCTGTCATTGCTGCTCGCATAACTCCTTATCCCAAAGGTGCCAAAAACACCCGAATTTTGAGTTTGTAATCATTGATCTCATGATACCATGTAAAACTTGAAACCATTGACATTGTATGTTGTAAACCTTTTTTTGTAAATATAATGAGTGTGGGTTGTGGTCATTTAATATTCTGCATGCAAACCAATTTGGGAATTCTCTGTGGACCTTTTTGTCAACTTCGGAGGATGTTAGTGTTCAGATCCTGAGTTGGCACTTCACATGACTTCTGAATTCCCTGCAATTAATCATAGGAAGATGATCATGGAATGTAAATAAAAATGTAAGGATAGTGTTATAACAACATATGAGTGTACAATTCTTACTGAAGGAAGGGTTCAACTTGAGTACAATTAATTAAGACATATCTATGTACTTGCAACTTCTCAGTTGATGTTAGTTTGAAGTTCTCACTTCCTCCAACTGGTTTACCAACACGAGGGATTAACAACTTTGTTGATGTTGACTCAAGTTCAGGACAATCGTCTATATGAGGCGGTTGGTTGAAAGCCGTCTCAATGTCATCAAAGTACCTTTAGCAGAAATACAGGACCTCATCCCCTATATAACCTTTAGCTATAGAACCTTCTAGCCACACCTTATTCCTTACGTAAGATTTCAATTTGCTAAGAAACTTATAAAGTAACAAGGGGAAAATGATACTAAATGGTGAAATGGGTGGCTAGCAAATTTAGAAAGTAATGATGACACACATGTAAAATAAGTACCTCTCAATATGATACATCTATAGATATTGAACTAGGCCAGTGGACTTTATTTCATGAACAAGGTGGATTGTTAGGTGAACCATCATAGTGAAAAAGGAGGGAGGAAAGATCATCTCCAAATGACAAAGCGTAAGAATGATTTTAAACTACAGCTGAATGAGCTCTTCAACGATCAAAACCTTAGAACACAACTTCTGAAAGAAGGAGCACTGCTCCACCAAAATGATAGACACATATAAAGGAAGTGCCTTCTTTATAGCCAGCAGAAGTAACTGTTGCATGAGAACATGTGAGTCATGACTCTTCAAGCCAGTAACTTTTTGAGCCTGCATATCAATACATCATGACATGTTGCTTGAATAGCCATTAGGAACTTTTATTTTCTTCAACGTTGCTAGGAAGACTTTATTGTTTAGTTTTGTGAGGGTGAACTTTACCGGTTGAAATTTTTCATACTCATCTAGCCACGTGTCTTCACGAACTCCCATGGCCCGTAAATCTTTCCTTGCTTAAAAATGATCTTTTGACTTGCCAGGTTGGTTAAGCAGCATGTATAGCATATTGTCGCATACATTTTTTTCAATGTGATGATATCAAGACTGTGTCAAAGTAAATTAGATTTTCAATATGAAAGAATAAAGAAAATGCTTATCTTCCGCCATTGCTAAAGTATAGAAGCTAAAGTAGTCCTCCTACTCTTTCGCCTTGCTGTTGCTGAATCGTCACTTTTTTCAAACTTGAATTCAACGTCCTAAAGTTACTGTAAGATGTCTACACTGGTTAAAGTCTGAGGAGGTCCTCTTTTTTTCATTTTCCCATTGAAACGATTCCATTGCAATCTAAACTTGTGCTTACCATCGAGAAACCTTTAATGACCTATGAAGCACCACTTTAGACTTTGGGGAAGACATACTATGTCAAAGTCAAAATTGCAAACTGGACATGCCGTCCCAGTATGCACATTCCACCCAGATAACTTTACAAGCCCAAGAAATTCACTTACGGTCCATATCAAGGCTGCATGAAAGTTGAACAATGACTTCTCATACACATCATATGTCTCGATGCTGACCTGCCACAAGTCCAGCAATTCCATATTAAGTAGTTAGAGATATACATCGATGTCATTACCTAATGCCTTTTGGCCTGGGAAGATCATAGAAAAAATGAAAGAGCTTTGTTTCATACACATCCAGGGGTAAGTTGTAGGGAACTAAGACTATCGGCCAAATACTGTAACTTGTACTAAGATTCCCAAAAGGATTAAAATCATCAATCGCCAAAGCAAGACGAACATTTTTAGGGTCAGCTGCAAAAGATAGAAATTCAGAGTCGAACATTTCCATGCTTTTGCATCCTGTGGATGTCTTAATTTATCATCTTCATTCTAATCAATATCATGCCACCTCATATGCTCAGCTATTTTGGACGACATAAATAACCTTTGTAACCGCTGCTTAAAAGGAAAGTACCTGAGAATCTTTGTAGGTTTCTTCTTCTACTTTTCCCCCCTTCTGAATTGTCTTGTAACTCGATGTATGACATCGTTTGCAAGTCTTCTTGCTGGCATCATCTCCCCAATATAACATACAATCATTGGGGAATGCATCAATTTTCTGATAGTTCAAGCCCCAATCTTCTTATTCTAATAGTACGATGTGGGAATCTCCGTGTTGGAGAAGCATCTTGTAATAGTTCCAGCAACATCGACATTACCTTATCTATGATTCCATACAAACGCTTGATATAATACAATTTGATCAAGAAAGATAATTTTGAGTATTTTTGATTGATATAAAGGATGATCAATGTCATCCATTAGGCTGAAAAAATCTCGCATTGCTTCATTCCTCAAGAACACAAGCTCTGAACCCTGCAATTCTTTGTTGAAGTTGTCGTCCTAAAATCCAAATGCATCACGCACAACATCATTAACAAGATCATCTTCATCTACTTGAACTCCTACTTGTGAACTTTGAGGAAGAGCATCATCGTATCTCATCCCGACCTTCTTACCATGAACTCCCCAGAATGTATACTCTTCAAGAAAAGGCTTCACAAGCAAATATTCCTTAAATACTTCTTGTGTATGCCACTTCTTGAACTTTCATCTCTGACACGGATATACGATCTTTCCATTACAGCTAGCGTGAGAATAAGTGAAATCCAAGAAGTTGTTTCATCCGTATAAATAATCTGGAGAATTGTGTGGCAACTTGATCCATGATTTATCCATAGCTAGTTGAAAAAATTTAGCAAACAAGATTAGTGAAAAGCAAATGATGAATGACAAGAAGCTTAAATTGAAGTTTTCCAACGTTCAAACATTTGTAGCGGTTATATAACCGCTACCTTAACCGATACTAAATCATAATTTATAGCAGTTCATGCTTCACACACCACTACAAAATGTAATGACCATTGGTCATTTGTAGCAGTTATAGAACAGAACCACTACAAATATTAATGACCATTGGCGGGAATGACAGAATCAAAATTCAAACAATTAATATTTTGTAGCGGTTACACAAATACAACCGCTACAAATGTTTATAACAGTTGAAGAGAATGACAAATTCAAAATTCAAATGTGTAACAATTACTAGCAGTTACAATTCTAATACCACTACAAATTAATATGAAGCTTCATAGCAGTTGCACAGATGTAACCACTACAAATGTTCATGACCGTTAGTAAGAAAGACAAATTCAAATTTCAAATATGTAACACTTTATAGCGGTTACAGTTTCATAACTGCTACAAATTAATATAACTGTTGGTGGGAATCACAAATTCAAAATTCATGCTTTACATGTTGTAGCGGTTTTATTTAATATAATGCTACAAGTGGGTGACGGGTAGTAGTGGTTGGTATAAACAAACCACTACAAACATAAACTTTATAGTAGTTATATGTATGAGAACCGCTACTAACATCAACTGATTTTTTTTTTCCAAATTTTTTTTTCAAACAAAATTAAATAATATAATTAACATAAAATAAAACAACTTTGTAAAATGGAAAAAAAATAAATTAACTAAACTACAAAATGTTAAAAAATGTAAAAAAGTAATTAACATAAAATAAAATATAAATCACAAATAAAAAAAACATATAGAATTGTTAAAAAATGAAAAACAATATCTTAAATAAACTGGTCTAACTATCAGGAGCCTGATCAGCAAGTCCTGTCTAAGGGGGACACCGTCATCGGGGTGGCCATCAGGTCCTGGCTCAGGGGCGAGAGGATGACAGGCCTGAGTAGAGTCAACAACATTATCATCGGATCGAGGAGGAGGCAGCTGCATAACGACCTAGGGATGGGGGGACCTTTAGGAATGCCTCATCATGGAATAGGCGACTCCACGTCCTGTCAAGCACAGAGTTTGTGATCTCCCGCCATTGGGTCTGTTGCATGTAATAGTAATTGGCATGCTCCTGCATCTGCCTCACAACCTCCAATCGAATCTCCTCAATAGTCTCTTCCTTGGGATGTCTGGTCTCAAACATCTGTGCTCAAGATGATCCCGCCTTAGAGCCGCCGCACCTCCTATAGACCATACTGGATCTGGCGCCTAACCCCATCCCCCTCATGCACCCAGGGTGCTCGACTGGTCCTAGATCAGCTTTCAGTATAGCGTAGTAAGGTCTACAGACCCCTGTGACTCCTGAGTCTGGGTCTCTTTCAGCTCAACTTGAGACTGTCGAATCCGCTCCTGCAATTTTATGAAACAAGTTATTATTATTATTATTATTATTATTATTATTATTATTATTATTATTATTAACAATAAATTAATTGTTATAAACATTTTATTAACAATAATTAAAATTATTATACTTACAATAGTCTCCTCTAACTGCTGAGATGTTGGAGTCTCGTCCTGGTGCCTATGTGTCACTGTGAATAACTCTCCGTAATCCGTCTGGTGGTTCTCCTGCTGAGCCTTCCTCTCCTGAAATAATAAAAACATTAAATTAATATTATAAAAATTTAATTGAAATTAAATTATTAATATTAAGGTAAAATTAACTAAAATTATAAAAATAAAGTACCAATTTGCTGTAAGTCACAATAAATGTCTTCGATCCAATCGTGTGGTGGATCCTCAGCTACCCTTGGCTCCTCATGTTTCTCTAAGAAAGAGCCTGCAACAAAAAAAACCAACTTTGATGTTACCAAAAATTGAAACAAGAAATAATTATTAAAAAACATTAAAATAAAAAATATACTAAAATAATAGTTATTAAAAAAAAGGGTTATGGTGCAAAAATAGCAATTAACTATTTTTCAAAGTGCACCCAACACAACTAACTATTGTAGGGTGTAAAAATAGACATTATGAATTTTTAGGGTGCGAAAATAGACATTATGAATTTTTTTTGAAGCAAAAATAGCAATTTTTGCACCCCAAAATAGATAACAAAATTGCTATTTTTGCTCCAAAAAAATTTCATAATGTCTAATTTTGCACCCTAAAAATTCATAATGTCTATTTTTGCACCATAAAATAGTTAGTTGTGTTGGGTGCACTTTAGAAAATAATTCTTTACTAAATCTGCACCTTAACCCTAAAAAAAATACCTATCCCTCTGGACTCCTCTTGAACTGGACAAAACGCGCTCATTCATTGGGTAGGATACCATCCGGGACGTCCTCAATCAGCTGTTGTAGAGGAATAATCTCATCCTTATTCTTGATGTGGAAGAAACGATTCTTCTTGTTCTTCCAACCATCACCTATCTTCATCAATATGTAGCTCTTCCTGTTGCCCCGGACGGTAAATCTATCATGTAATACAATTAAATAAAAAATATTTAAATACGATTATTTACAAATCAGAAAATTAATAAATAACAATTAAAAACAATTACTTACAAATCATTTAATATGATTAATTGCAATTATTAATTATCATCACCTCAGCCCACGCCAGATCCTTCGGCCCCTTTGGAACGTTCCTACACGTCCTGAAGTGAATAGGGAACCGTATCCAATTTGAGCCCAACTCATTCAGGTAGCGGTTGAACAAGTGACCCCATTGTCGATGGGCTGGTCCATGGCCTCATTCCACAGAACAATAACTTGTAGTGTTGGTCCAAACTGTTCAGACCGGCCACGTCTAGCCTCTTAGTACAAAGGTCCCCCTCCTCATCTGCACAATTTACCACATACGTTAGTTAAATTTAAATTCACATTTAACAGAAAGAATTTAAATATTTAATTTATTAAATCAAAAATTACATTTACCTTGAACCTGCACCTCAAACCCAATCGACCGGGAAGAGGTCTGTTGTGGGTGGTTCTGCTCCTACACCTCCTCCTCATCCAAGAACCGCCCCATGTTGCTGATCGGAATGTAGATGTCGAACTCCTCATTCTTTTCGAATTCGCTCAGAATGAGCTCACCTCCCTCTCCCTCAACAACAGGAGGGACTTGTGGGGCCATCTGTTGTGGCTGTGGTAAGGCCATCTCCTATGGTTGTCGTGGGTCCATCTGCTGTGGCATGGTCGCCCTCCCTTTGCGTTGCCCCCTACCATTGACCCTCCTCTGCTACTGCTACCATGTAGAAGAGGTCTGGGGGGAAGCTTAACCTCCTTCCCCTTCCCCTTATCTCCTGAAGTCATATAGAAATTTCAGATTTTAAGAAAAGCTTTCAGATAAGTGTTAGAAAAAAAATGACAAAATGAGTAAACTGAAGGGGCGCTGGGTCTAAATAGCGGTGCATTTTGTAGTGGTTCTGCAAATAACCGCTATATAAACTACTACAAAGTACCTCGAGCAATATAACAATTTGTAGCGGTTGAAAACTTCATAGTGGTTATACACAAAAATCGCAACGAATATACATATCTTTGACATTCTGTAGCGGTTTTTTTTTTAAAAAAACCACTACAAATATACAGACCCTTGATATTCTCTTTACAGAACATTTGTAGCAGTTAACGGAACCGTGGCAAAAAGGAAGCCATTTGCATTTCGTAGCGGTTTATGTCATGATTACCGCTACAACATAACCACCACAAATGTGGCGCCTACTTCACACCTGGTGGCACCAAGTTAGCGCCATATTTATCATGGTTTTTACTTCATAACCACTACAAGTTATGGCAGGAAATTGGCACCAAATTTGTAGCGGTTTATGTTGGATAACCGCTACAAAAAATGTTGACTTACCAGTACGTCACTTGGTGCGAGGCTTATTGCTACAAATTTGTAGCAGTTTAGACATAAACTGTTACAATTTACGTTATTTGTAGCTAGCGGTTTTATTTAACCGCTACGAATTGTCGTATTTGTTTTTTTAGTGAACGACATGAGAATCCTTTTCATTTGTTGTCTCTTTGTTAATTTTCTTTTTCTTATGTACACTCATTTCCATTCACTATCCATCTTTTAAAAAAAAATACCAATGTTGTATTTAATGACTTTTTGCAAAGTAGTTGTAGAAAGAAAAACCGAAACTTTCTCCTTGTTAATATCATTTTTTATCCTTGGTTAGCTTAGGAATCCAAATAAACGTTCTTCAAGTGTATAGATGTATATTGCGTTGCTTGGATATAATTGTTGATTGTGAATCCCAAGCCGTTACAATGTAGGCCTTCATCATAGGTGAAGTGTAATGTGAGCCAACAATTCTGTCACTTTGTATAAGTTCAGTCAAGTGTAAGGACGCACAAAAGAAAATGTTCAGATTCAATATGCTCCAACTTGGTTTTAGAGCCCATTCCACCTATTGAATGCCCGAAACACAAACATACACTTGGAGGATACTTTACAAATTATAGGCCATAGTCTTGAATACTTAGCTAGGCCTATGCAGCATGTCATTAATTCTTTTGGGCCTAAGTATGCAAGAGTACGACCCATTTTTCCCTATACTATCCTAGCGGATAAGTGAACTGCTATTCAACAATAATTGTGATCGATCTCTCATGACTCCACCACAACCAACTTTTATTTATAGAAGATGACATAGCACCATCAACATTCAACTTTACCCACTCAAATGGTAGTTGGTTACCAAGAAAAGATTCCTCAAGGAGAAGAAACTTCCTGAGGAGGATATATATCAATGATCTAAACAAAACATTTCCAGGTGTTGAGAATAACAAGATCAGGATCATAAGGTTTGTGAAAGACCTTTGGTTTAATATAATCACTAATAAATTAAAATTTATACCATTATTAATTCCACACATTCTATACTAAGTTCTTCTAAATTCCTCTAGTGTTTGCCAAACATTGAAACCATAGTTTCAAAAGCTCTTTTCTGTAAATCGAGACAAAATTCCTCTCACATACTCACTTTGTAAATGTGTTCTTAAATGAAATTTTAAACATAAATAAGTTCCCTAATGTAAAATGCCTTCACTATTGCAAACATAAATGTGTTCTTAAATGAAATTTTAAAGCTAATGTAGTTTAAAAACTAGTAGGTCTAGCAATTATTTCGCCAAGTCTTCACACACGTTAGAGGTAAATGTCTGTTTCCTTGATCCTCCTCCAACTGTCCATCTAGAGGTGGAGGTTGACGAGGGAAATTAAGTGTGTTTGGATGAGGGGGAAAAGTGTTTTTAGAAGAAAATCATGGTCTGACAAAAAAATACTCAAATATTGAATAAAAACGTAAACCATGTTTTGTATTAAAACCATTTTGGGTGTCTACAACCATGGTTTTAGACCAGCTATTTTTTTTTTTCCCCTCTCTTTTGCTGTCCTTTTTCCCTTTCCAGTCTTTATTATTGATGTTGGAGGGAGTGGGGAGACAAGGTGAGATGAAAAGATGATGTAACACACGTATTGATGTTAACGGGAGAGAAGGTGGGATCCATCAATAATATAAATTTTTTTTAGTTTTTCTATAATTTTTTAAAAAGTCCCTGTAAAAATTAATGTCTTTTTTAATAATTTTTTTTATGAAAAAGTTGATTTTGATCCACAATATTTAAATAATATTATTTTATCAAAATCTTTTTTTTTTAAGAATCTATTTTTTAAAATCACTTTTATAATTTTTTTTTCATAAATTATTTTCTAAAAGCTAATCTAAACATACTCTAATGATTATTTTAAGATTGAGTGATTACCTCCCTCCATCTATACAGTATTTTATTAAAATAAAATAAAAAGCTAGTAGCTCAAAGATTCTCAAATGTCACTCTTCTGTGAAAGCCTTGACAACACATTCGCTTCTGTGAACTCACGCGCATGGCTGTGTCTCCACGTTTATGGCTTCTGTGGAATCACGCTGGCAAAGCATCAGTGTTACAGTGCACGGTGCACATAAAGGCGCGGCTATAGGATGCTGTGAAAGAAGCAATAAAGAAAGTAAGCAGGTTTGGTACGTAAGGGAAGGAGCAAATAAAGAAGAAAGAAAATTAAGAATCACGCGAAAGAGAGACCAGAGAGATTGTGGAGGCTGATGAAAGAACGAACGTGAAAGAGAGAAAAAAAATTAAAAGAGAAAGGATTTTATCAGAAAAGTTTACAACAACTAACCATTATACAATGTTATGTATTAGTACAATGAATGACAACAAATCTGCTCACATGTGATTATATTGGAATATTTTTTGTAATTACATTCTTTCTTTAACAATTCACGGTAATTCTCCCATTGTTTTTACCACTTTTTTTTTAGAATTTTAAAATTTATGTAATTATTACTATTAAATTTCTTTAGGGGGTGAGCCTTATACTAGTACTATACCATATGACTAAAAAGTCACAAGTTCAAATCCTGAAAATAACATTTTTTCACTTGTAAGGTTAAAGCTATATATATCTTAGTGGGAATCTTGTGCATTGAATTACTCTTTTTATTACTATTAAATTCCCCTCCCAGAGCCCCAATGTCTATAGCCATGTACTCTAGTGCTTATAAATGGGAAGTTCAGGTTAGAGGTGGTAATATGGGTTGGGACCACAGGTCGAGCCCACCCAACCCGCAAATATGAACGGTTTGGGTTCTGAAAAATTGGGATCATTTGGGAGCGGTTCTTTTGGACCCAAACCCATATAGTCCCAACCCATGACGGGTTGGACCACCAGGTTGGTGGGTTGGCCCATATTTTATTTTTAATGTTGTCTAGTGTCTATTGGACAAGGGAGATTGGGTGAAGGGCCAAAAACAAACAAGACCCAATCCAATTTGCGTAACATTTTAGGTCATTCATTATTGTCCATTCCATTTATGCTTTTTGGGGTTGTGACTTGCTACCAGTTGCCTAGTTTGAGTCTTTGAGAGTTAAGACGTGGTATTCATAATTTAGTATACTCCTCCTCCCTTGGATTTATGTTTTTTTAATTTAGTATACTAAAATATTGATAGCTTTTGGATTTATGTTTTTTTTGTTATGTGTGGACTTGTGATTAATGTTTAATTTTTAATGAATTTTTAATTTCTTTATGGTTTATGTTTGTAGAAAAAATAACTTTTAGTATATTGTATTAAAAAAAATTTAAAAAAAAATAATATGGGTTGGGCGGGCCAACTCACCAACCCAGTAGTTATGGGTTGGGTTGGCTAAATGCCAACCCATATTAATGCGGTTCTTTTGGGCCCAACCCATATGGTCCCAACCCACGGCGGGTTAGCCCAAACCCAGTGGGCTAGACCATATTACCACCTCTAGTTCATGTTATCTTCCTTATAACCTCAAGCCATTAGAGTCTCGAGTAATTCTCACTTCCTCTATAACATAATGGTAAGCAACCAATGAATAAGGAGCAATTGGGAAAAAATCTCTCATTGAAACTTTTATTAATGGGAGTGACCGAAATTAAAATACTAGTGTCTTATGTATACAAAATTTATAGAGAATTAAATGCCAAGTACCGACCAATCATGCAACGCATTTATTAGTAGTTTTGGAAAACAATGGTGAAGAAGAATCCACATTCCCTGCTTAAGTTGTATTTTTTTTCTTGAATTTTTTTATTAATTTTTTTGTTTGGGTTAAGTTGTATTTAACTATCACAAGTATTTTTTTAATAATATCCAGTATCTCAAATTAATTAATTTTTTGTACATCGAACACTATAGAGTGTTTTTTCAGTTAGTGAGTGTTATTGAATAAAACTCCATATATTCTTATATTGCTAGACAGGATCATGATTAATTTTTCTGATTTTTTTTATATTATTCATTGTACGTAATTTTTTACAGCTTAAATCAACTTTGGAGAAAAGTTAAGTCTAATGAGTCCCAAACAAAATACAAAGAAACAAAAAGCAATAAAAAGATTATCTAATGCGATTTAATAGATTGCTTATGATGAATCCCATACATGAATATTGTCAAAAAATAAAAATAAAAAAGCCCCATACATGAAGAATATAATAACCTTCCATAAAGATAAGTTTTACATTTCAAATCAAACAAGACTTCAAAGTCCAGAAAAACGTGTACACAGCAGGAAAACGTGCATTTATTGATAAAAGAACATAGTAATAATTCATCAACGTACATGTCTGAAATTCTAATGGGTTTTCAGCTGATGTAATAACAAATACTTGGGAAACTTTTACCTAAACTTTATTTGTCTTCTTCAATACTAGAGGATGTATTTGGATATCTAAAACTTCAAGCCATGTTTCTCCAGCTTCTCCTGAGTAATAACATTAAGTTGTTCTATCATTTCGGACGTAAGATAATTCTTCCAATCTCCAACTTCTCCACGCCTGAAGAAAGTTTTATTCTCTTCTCCAGATGCCAACTTTCCATTCTTATTCACTTCTAAATTGATCAAATTCTCAAAACTACATAATTTCAATATATCACTCAAAACATTACCACTCTCTTCCTCCTTAGAAAAACCATACCCTATAAACTCAGCTAGATCTTTCAAGACCCTATTTGGCTCTACCTTTAGCTCCTCAAACCTCAAGAACATTATCTTATCCGGCCTCTCCAAACATAACTTGTAGTACCCCAACATGTGATCCCAAAACGGCCCATAAAGGCTCACTCCTCTGCAAAACTTGTCGAATGAATCCTCAATTGAATTAGAGCCTTTAGTTTCAAGTCTTAACCTGTTTGTAAAGTGCCAAAGTGAGACGAATATGTCCTTAGGGTTTCTACACAAGTACACTATCTTACACTCTGACCACTTCATGGACTCTGGCAGTGAAACATATGGGAGGTGAGTTGAGAAAAGCCTAGGTGACGAAAACAAACTCAGATCAGGCCTGGTTTTGTGAAGATAGAGGTCAAGCTCCAAGAAGGGTACAAGAACATGAGGGTTAGTAGTAAGGAGAGGATGATGAGGGAGATGGGTTTGAGCCGGTTCCGGATTCGTGTTCGGATAATAGGTCTTGCGGTTGAGGATTGCAAAGGTGAGGGCTTTGAGCCATGTCGTGCCAGATTTGGGCGACGTAATAAGGATTATATCAGAGTCTTGAGCTTGAAAGTGGTTCTGACAATTGAGCACTCCTTGCATTTGCCTGGTGGTATGCCAAAAGCCTTGATACCGGTGGAGCCGGTTCGCAACCCAACCCGGTTCAGCCGGTAAGGTGGCAATCAGCTCTCTACATTCCTGGGAAAGGTCGTCTTCTTGGAGGTAGTCAGGAAGATCAGAGGGCGGCTTAGAATTTTCTGCAGGCATGGTTGATTAACTATATCACTTTATAAAGCAAGGAAAGTATAGAGAAAACAATTAGATCGACGATCGAGGAAGTGAAGATAACGAGCTTGGAAATGGGTTTATATGGAAAGATATTATTAAGTGGTAAATCAGTGGCCATCGCTATCGATAGACTGTAAGAAAGAGGGTGGGACCATATATATGTTGGATCAAAGAATGTGCTGTTTTGGGCCTAGTAAATGAACCAATAAAAAATGAAGCAGAGGGGTCGTGGTTTCTGGGCATGAGGGCAACAAGACATTTATGCCACCTTGATAGCTCCGTCCTCTTCATAGCCAAACATGGCAACGGTATGATATCGCACTAGCGTGGTTAGTTGGACAAGTCTGAAGTACCGTTCCCTCATCTAACCTACTAGTGTAGCCACTTGTAACTCGTTTTAGACAGTTAAAGCTTGTTTAGATGAGTATTCAAAAGGCTTATAAGTATTTATATATGTAAATTGAGACAACACTCATCTTACATACTTACCTCATATATCATAAATCACGATTAAAAAGCTGTTTTTGAAAACTCCAATCGTTATTGCAAACGAGCACAATAGTCATTCAATACTTCTAGTCTCATTCATAAGCTAGAGTGGGAAGGCTTTTTGTTGTTGTCCTATTTATAAAAAAGGGGCCACGGCTCAGTGTACAAGACTTCCATCAAGTAAGGTTTCGAAAGTGATAAATATACACAGTTTTACCTCATAAGTGTGAATTGACAATTTTCAGGATTTAAACCAATGACCTTGAGATTACATGTGGTAGCAACCTCACATCAAGGCTCATCTTCATTTTTTTTGTCATATTTTATGATTTATATAATTAAATTTTTATATAAATGTATAAATTTACTGTTATTTATTTATCATTATCTTCATGTTGACTCCATCATCATCATCATCATTATTATTAAAAATAAAGTAGACTCAAAAAGTTATTAAATTTTAAGATAAAATTAATGAGGTTAGGTATGTTCAAAAATTAGGTATGATTATAAATTAGGTATATTTCAAAAAATAAAATTAAATATCTATACATAGGCTTTAGAACCAGTCAATTTGGAATTTTTTAGAATTAATTATGAGTTTTCAATGTTGATTGAAAATCTACCAGTTTTCTGAAAACAGTGAAACTGCACTATGCAAAATTATACTGTGCAGAAATTAGCTATAATTGCATTATATAACTAGTAGAATATGATTAAAAGGCAGTAATAATGCAAATAATAACCAGTTACTTGTTAACTTTAATGTATAAGAATCGATAATAGCCTAAGCCAAATCCAAGTTATTGGACAAACAAGGGAACAAAAAAAGGACTTACTTAGTAACTCTTTCTTTCATACATTATGTGATTATTTGTATGTTTTTGTATGCCATCTTCTGTAATATGAGCATAGTGTTTGGGACACGCATATTAGCTTAGTTGTAGTCTAGGACCCAACGGAGGTGCAGCGTGAAGCCAGGATTGCAAACACTTGTTTGGCCTTGGACAGTATGCACACAATATTTTATCATCTTACATAACATGGTACATTGCATATCTATTTTCAAATTTATATGTTTGAAATGCATGTTACTAATGAGATTCTCTTGAATCTTACCCTTTTTCAACATCCAAAAATATTCCAACGGAAGCGAGCGGCTCGAAGGGCAAAGCAGTGGCTACCGGCGAGTAGAGTCCCAGTGCAGGCTGAAGCTAAAGTTAGTTATTTAGAACTATACTTTTATTTATTTTGAACACTTTGTATATATTTTTCAAACTCTACGGGGAATTTCTGTATTGTAAACAAGTACTTAATGTTAGTATGTTTTTTCTATTTCTGTATACCTTGTGAACTATGCGCTTAATACTTTGCGAATATCAAAATATTAAGGGGTTTGACAGGAGTTCTCTATCTTATGATTTTTGTAGGACAACGTCCTCCTAGAGGATATGAACGAAGCATACAGGATAAAAGTTAAAGCTGCTTGCTTTTTGTATCCTAGACAACAAACTCTACAAAAGGTCATATGTGTAACACCCCAAATTTTAAGGCAAGATAACTAAGAAGAAGCCTAATTCAAGAGAACTAATAGGCCCTGGTTTGGTCAGTGTCATAAATAGGCACGAGTAATTCTCACCAATAACGCAAGGGAAAAATGGTAATTTTGCCAATAAAGCAAGAAATGGGTATTTTTCCCAATGATTATAGTTATATGGGAACTAAAAAGGAGGGAAACAAATACTAAGTGAATTAATACCTAAGAAAAGACAAAGAGCCATTAAGCTAAGGCTACGAGTAACCACATGAAGGTGGTACAATGGGTATAATGAGATAGTTTGAGAATAATAATTCTCTATATATATCTCATTAATTTATTGGATGAATAAGTATGACAAAGGAGATGAATTATCATGCAAGAAAGCTAAAGAAGTGGACTAATGAGTATAGCCACATAAGAGTCGCTATTAATGACTCATCATCCTTTCTCATTAATTCATTCCCTGCGTGCCAGTTGGAATCAGATAAGAATGCAGAATGAATGAGAAATCGAGACAGAATGAGAAAACGAAAGAATGCAGCGACGGAATGAGAACGGAGGAGAGAGAGAGGAGAGAGAAATCTTTGGAGCGCCGAATCTCTATTAAAACAACGTCTTCTCTCCAAGTACCCTTCTCTAACATTCTTCTACTCATCACGAGCTACAATTCTATGGATTCAGATTCTCGATTGGAGACTGTTGGTGCTGTCTCGCCGGTCGGAGTGTCGCCAGAATTCCAAACTGAAATCATAAACGAGTTAAGGTAAGCGTATGCTTCCTTTCTACCATTTTAGTTTGTTGATTGGATGAGTATAGGAGAAGTTGGATACTATTTATCTCTCATTCAATTATGCGTTTTAATGGTCAAAACAATATCCAATGCTTGCCTAACTAGTTAATCATGTGATTAGAAGTAAAAAGGAGATGATTAGGCAAGACAGAACGATAAACAGACATAACTCTTCCGAAAACTCATAATTGCTACTAATTGTGTGGAATGATGAAGGAATTGGAATTTCATCAATTGGATGATTCCATTGAGTTCAGAAGAGTAAAATGAGTAAGTCTCATGTTGATGTCGAAGTGAGAAGAGGCTTAGGGTGTGAAATGACCGAATTGCCCTTTAAGCGCTAAGGAATGGCTGCCAAGGGGTATTTTTGTCATTTAGGGCCTAAATTTGACTAAGCCAAGGTCACCAATGGATTCTACACGCGAAATTGTGTAGGATTACCTCAAGTCAATATTTTGGGTAAAGTGCAAGTAATTGGGTACAAATGGGCATAAGCTAAGTATTAGGGGGTATTTTGGTAATTCTACAACTATGAGCCATGATAACCAACACTATGAGTCTAGAATGAGTTACGAGCAATCAATAACTCATTTATCCTTAATATGTAATTTTAGGATATATCGATAGACGAGCCGGAATCGAAGCTGGACCAAGGATGAGCTGGAAAGGTCATATTCCAGGTAGTAACTTCCTTCTTACATATACTATGTGATAATTATTATGAATGTCATCCATTGTAGCATGAACTAATGTTCTAAACAACCATTCGCCATGTTACGGTCGGGGACCCAACAGGGGCACTAAGTCAACCAAGGTGTGGACGTATAGTTTCACCTTGGGCAAGTGTACACACGAACATACGATCATCTTACATGCCATGACATTGCATATCTATTTCACATTCTATTTGTATGTAAGCATGTTACTACTGAGATTCTCTCGAATCTCACCCTTTACATACAAAATGTAAGTTTCCAGCAGTTGTCGATGGTTCGATAAGCGAGGAGGACGATTCCTTCAACTGGAGGTTGCGGACTAGTGCAAGAAGAGGACATTGGTTATCTGAAGGCTATATATGATTTTAAGGTCTGTAAATAGTTGTAAACCCCTATTATGAAAACTATGTAGCATTATCAAGCATTATTATCATCATTATTGTTGTAATAACATCAGTATAGTTATTCTATTGCTACGTGCCCTATGTTGTGTAATCGCTCCTCTAAGTAATATAATTGATGGGATGAGAGTCCCTACAATTCTTCCGCATTATGCTACTCTGAGTATTATCCCATAAGAGGACAAGGATGTTACATTTTGGTATTTAAGGGTCGTGACATTTTTGGTATCAGAGTATAAGATAGATTTATGCTCATATGTGACGGTCCCTGACAATATGCAGGACCATTGCTTAGGTACGTTAGTCCGCAAGAAGTTAGTTACATACTAAGAGAAGTCTACAAAGAAGAATGAAGAGACCACACAGGGATCCGAAGCCTAGTACGTAAGACTTATAGATTCGGATACTATTAGGCTACCATGCAGAAAGACGATATCACCTTGGTCAAGAAGTATGATAGGTGCTAGAGGTTTGTTAACCTGACGGACCAACCGCTTGAAACGTTGCACACCATTATACCAAGTTGGCCATTCATGAAGTGGGGAATGAACATAGTTGAGAAACTAACCATGGCTCTAGGGAACATTGCATTCTTATTGGTACTAGTAGATTACTTCACCAAATAGGTCGAGGCAAAGTCGTATGCACAAGTACAAGAGCATAATGTTGTTGACTTTGTGTGGAAAAACATTATTTGTAGGTTTAGACTACTCAAGGAGATAGTCTGTGACAATGGATCTCAATTTATCGGACGCAAGTTCAAAAACTTCTTCCAGAAAAGGGGAATCAAACTACACTTCTGTACCCTACATAATCCTAAGTCTAATAGATAAGCAAAGTCTAGCAACAAGAACATTATTAACTTACTAAAGAAAAGACTCGACATGCGTAAGACAAATGGGCTGAGGAACTCCTTTCAGTCTTACGGGCCTATCAAACCACTTCCTAAACTTCAATAGGAGAGATGTCATTCTCTCTAGGATATATGTCTGAATCAATGATCCCCGTCAAGGTCAGAATGCCCTCCTTGTACTATAGCTGAACAGAGGAAGAATCTAATAAACAAACTATAGCTGACCAACTTGACTTGCTTGATGAACACCAAGAACAAGCATTGATCAGGCTCACGACGTACTAATAGAAGGTAGCTATGTAATACAACAAAAGCATGCGATCCAGGCAATTCAAAGTGGGGGATTGGGTGCTTCAGAGAATCTTTCAAAATACAAGGATGTTGGTGATGGTAAGTTAGTACCAACATACAAGGGACCTTACCAGATAACAAAATTTTTTAGACACGGCAAGTACTAGCTGAGTGACAAGGATGAGAAGCCTATCCAACAAAGCTGGAACGCAATTCATCTCAAAAGGTATGATTTTTGAGTTTCCATTTCATAATTTACTTACTATATCATTACGCTTGCTAACCATGTGGGTAAGGTCTGAAAACATGGTTATCTACATCGTAAAGGTGACCATAAAGTACAACCAACGCCTTAAGCTATATGGTTAGGCCACCTTTAGTAAATATGAAACAAAAAATCCCACCAACTGTTAAAGTACACTTTCCCAGGGATCTACGATAAAACTATTGACAGATCATATCCTAGAAGTACAAGCGCAAGCAAAACAATCCACATCCTTTGTTTGGACTTTTATAATGATTTTTACAAGAACAATGTAAAAAATTGATGTATGTTTTGTAGTTCACTTCCCTAATGAAATGTCAACATAACATTTACTGTGCCGATTTTATGGCCCAAATTGAACTTACTTACTTGCCAAATCGCACTACTTGGAAAAATAAGCAAATATGCGGGACATGATTCTATGCTAACAACACGTCAAACTAATAAGAACTTCCCTTTAATGTTCTAAGGAAGGGCGAATCCAACCTTAAATATATTCAGCGACGGCATACAAACCAGCTCACGAGAATATAACTTGCACACTCACTTACCAAACAAACACACTTAGTAAGACGCAAATCACTAACATAATATCATACAAAGCTGTTAGAAAAGGTGCACAAAAACTAGCATGAAAAATCTAAAAAAGGGTCTAAGCACACAGAAAATGATGGCTCTACCATCTAATGAAGCATAAAAATTAAAGTTGAGTCTTGGGCAAACATGCGCCTCAAAAGGCCATATGCGACCTACAAAAGATAGCGCCCAACACGGGCTCTTAAAATGTCTGATAAGGGAAAAGAAAAACAAGGTGCACAACCCCGTTTTACTTGTAAGCTTTTGCACCTGAAACGGGAACCTCGTCAACGTCTTGTGGGGGACCGCCCCTCGCACTAGCTGCTAGTCCACTAGTGGCTCTATCCTCAGGGTCGTCCTTGGCCTCGTTAGTAGTGACATTGACCGCGTCATTTTCAGAGGCCTCTACCTCTAGCTTACAATTGAACATGGTCTCATACTCCTCAATTGCTAAGGTTGGGTTCCACTTGGAAGACTTGCCTTCTCGGTACTCCCACATGAGTTGGGCATGAGTCTTGAAGTACGCCTCCGCTCCGATGCTCAATAATTGCTGCTTTAAGGCTTCCATCTTGACCTTAAGGTCAGTTTCCTTACTGTTAGACGATCTCAAATCCTTCAAAAGGCTCTCCACGTAGGCCTTCCTTTTTGATTGGGTAGACAAGAGACAAGCCACCTCTTGCTTTATTTCCTAGACGGTCCTCTCCTTCTTTGACAGTTGGGATGCCATATCAGAGATCTCACTCTCCAAAAAAAGCATACCTTGGAGACCCTACACATCAACAGAGGAGGTTATAAACTAAAATGGACACAAAGTAAGACAGCAAGGAATGAAATCTTACTTGAAGCACATGGGAAACATAGGAAGACGACACAACTGATAGGCCCTAGGCATTTATTTAGCTTGATAATTTGGAAACAATAATCGATACCCCACGAGAAGTGCCTGGGATGCATTAGAAACTAAGGAGACCGAGGAAGGAAACTACAAGCTGAGATCACCCAACAAGCTCTCCTTAGCAGTCTTATGCTTTTTACTGGGCTTGGTCATACCCTTACCTTTCTGCTGAACTTTAGAAACCGCAGGAGTAGACGGGCCCACTTGGGGGGAGATCCAATCTAGACACTAGATTGAGAATGCAGACTTGACTTCAATTCACTTCCACTAGGTAGCTTGAATGTCCCGGTCTTCTATGATGGTTTTGACTAGAAGGAAAGAAGCAAGCAGTCAAGAGTTTGGATAAATCTTGTACGTAAGGCTACATAATACATGAAGCATGGGAAACTTTACCAGGGGAGAGTTCTTCAAATCAAGTAAAACTGAAAAAATCTCTTTCTGAAGTAGGGATGGCTAATATTCGATCAATCTTCTCCTTATCAACACCCTCTGGAGCTTTTCTACTCGTGTTAACATCTGTAAAAAACCAACTGGCTACTTAGAAGGGCATGTATCAACCAAGAGACAGAAAAAAAAAAGAAACCCACCAAAGGGGTTCTATTCGGTGTAAATGCCTAGGTCATCCTCAACCAAATGGGAGGAGTCTACAAACACATAACGCTCCTCCCACCGGCAGTCATTGATCTGGTTCCCTCTAATGGGGACAGAATACTTGGCCTTATCGAACAGAGTGTACATCCCTCTACCTCTCATTAGCAAATAATAAGACTGAAGTAAATCCTCTACTAAAAACTTGATATCATTTAGCCTACCCTAGGCCTCTAAGGATAGAACGACTCACTACACATGAGGCATTAACTGAGAGGGAGCTAGGTTAAAGTTTCTACATAACTCTACAATCAAGGGAGGAAGAGGAATGCAAGTTCCATACTTAAAAAACTCTACAAACATGGAAGCCCAACCCTCCGAATATGAATCAGGTCTCTGATTAAGAAGAGGGGCTCTCTTATATATGTCCTCAGAAATGCCATAAGCGATGTGAATCTTTCTAAGACCCTTATGGTTTAAGGAAGACACAATAGACTCCTCTAACACCTTGGTATCTATAGGAATTATAGACAAATTTCTATCTTTTGCACTACCTATACTTGACTCACTACTAGACACAAGTTTGATCTCAGAGTTCCCCTCATTATTGTCAGAAACACTGGCCTCTAACATAGAGACCTACATGAAGCAAGGTAAGGATCTCAAGCAACCCTCTAAAGTCAAACCCACCTAAAATGTCGAAGGAAGCTAGTCCGAAAAGCAGAAATAGGAAGTATAAAGTAGCAGAACAGAGAAAATCGAAAGAAAACCTATGGTAGAGCCAAACCCTAACCTTTTTATTCTTGGGAAACATAACCCAAACATTCTATGACAAGTGTTTCTAGCACTCAAGATAGAAGTAAAATAAAGCAAAAGAAGATAAAAGAGGTACCTTTATTGATTTTCAAAGAAAGAAGGCCTAGGGCTCTCCATTTTGCCTTGAAGCTTTAGAAAACGTACTGAAGAAGAGAACCATAAAAATGAGAGAAAATGGAAAAGATGGGAGTTAAGGAAGGAAACATTCACAATAATTGATCAATGGAGGTTAAGTAACTAACCAAAAGTTGGAAGAGCGCCTTGGGAAGAACACTTGGTACAGGAGTGAATTCAAACATAGTAGTCAAATTGAATAGAGTATTTGATAGACGAGATTGAGGTCTACTCTCAAAGCCAATGCTCGATTGGGCTTAGAGAGTAGGGGACTTAATGTATGCCCCAAAAATAGCTATCTGGCCTTACGCATAAAGTAAACCTATCGAGGGAGATTTGGGCTGAAAGCTTGAAGGAATTCAAAAAGTAAGACATAAATCCTGGAAGCCTAGTAAGAGAAACTCTAAAAGGCCCATGAACTCTAGTTAAGATCACGACACCAATGATGACCAGTTAAACCATCCAGCTGAAGAAAGCTCCAAGATCAAAGAGTCAAAATGAGCATACATATCATGATCCTGAAATATAGTAGCTAACAGGCCAATGAAATTAGGATATGTAGCAAATCATCAACACTAAAAGTGGGAATCAAGAAAAAGAGACCCGAATCCTTTACATTCTAAGCTACTTTAAACTACTCGTTGTACTTAGAGCTATTGAGCTTACCATACATTCCCTTGTAATCAAAATTAACGGATGATCAATAATACAAATTATTTATTCTTTGTTCTTAATCTTATATGAATTTCATGTGTTGTCGGTGACCCCTTGTTAATTAGATCCATTCCTTACCAAAATTTGGTCAAACATTAGGTAAAAAGAAAAGTCACTTCAATTTGCTTATTATATTTGTCATGTTCATATCTAGATTTTATTTTGATAAAAATGATCCGATATCAAATTATATATATTTATATATAATGCAAATAGGTCTCATATACTTGCCGGCCAAAAAAAGGTCTCATGCATGCCGTTTGTTTATTAAAATCCAATTAAAAAAATGACAGCAAAAAAGCTGCAAAACAATATGGATCATTTCTTCAAGACATTTTATATATGCATAAAGTACAATGTTCCATTACTAGTAAACATTGTTTACATTGTTTTCATACCCATAAGTTCGCTTATTGGGTTTACCATTTTCTATTAGAATATAAAGAAGTCTCGCATTGATTAATTAAAGAAAAGATCAAAGGTATATAACTTAAATAGGGAACTCTTTTAAATATCTTAAACAATTTTGATAGAAATATTACTCTAACATATATACTTACATTTAAAAATTCTAATGTGGTATCAAGAGCTATTCGATCTGAAAAAAATAGAAAAAGTAAATATTGTAGACCTTACGCGTCTGAGACTAAAAAAAGCAGAAGCCTAGACAAAAAAAAATGAATGAAAAAGAATAGCAAGAGGAATATTCAAATATACAGTTTTACATTGATTAACTAAAGAACAAATTAAAGGCATATAATAAAAAAAAGGGAGCTCTTTCAAATAGCTTAAACTATTTTGATTGAAAGACTACCTTAAAACATATACCTATATCTAAAAACAATTTCAGCTTACAAAATCTCATCAACTTGCTCTTAAATTGTGCTAGCTGCAAACTTGCTTGAACTTGTGAGTTCAAACACTAGGTTTACTATTTTTGTATTTATAACTTACAAAATTGTGTCATCTCACTCTTAAACTCATGTTATACTTTTGGACAAAAAATATAAAAACTTACTTGAAATCATTGTTCTTAAAATAAACCATAGTAAGTACCAAGGAGACTGGAGAATGGTCAAATCTCATCCAAATATTATGAAATTTTAGAGGTTGAAAGTAGACATCCTAGGCTTTAATTTGATAGGTACTATAAGTCATTTGGACCAGTGGATTGAAAGACTAGCTTGGATGAATTTTTTGGAATTTTATAGTTACAATTGGTGCTCTATGATATTTTTCCATAAAGGAGGACTTAAAGAGCTTTACACAGAAACTGGAACCACTTAATTTAGAATTTTCTATATTTAGTTATGAATTTTCAAAATTGACTAAAAAGCTGACAATTTCTGGAAAACCTGCGAAAATGACAATTGTACCCCTAAAACCCTAACATAATGGCTGCAAGGGGTATTTACATAATTTGAGCATGATTTTGACAAATATGAGGTCAAAAATGGATTTTACACACGAAATTGTATAGAAATAGCCCGGGTCATAATTTTTGAAAAAGTACAAGTATATCAGGTATAAAGAGAATTAGACCGTATTCTCTAAGGGCATTTTGGTAATTATACATTTTTGAGCAAAAATAACCAATTCATGAGTTTTAAAATAAGATATGAATGAGTAATAACTTATTTTCTATCAAATTGCAAATTTTAGGATTTGATAATTGCCTGAGCCGGGAAAAAAGTTAAAGGACCGTTAGTAGCTAGGCAATTGGAAAAGAGTCCATGTAGTAACTCTATCTCTTATATTCTATGTGAATGTTAATATGCATTATTTTCCATGTTCTGTGCAATGATATGTGTAAGGCGGTAAGTATCCTAGAGTTGGATGTGGGAAAAGCATAAGCACTACCTTGAGGGAAAAGAGCAAGTACCTCTTGGCCAGTGGGTATCCAGTCTATGTCAGCCAATGTGATTCATTATAAGCCTATATGGCATAATTACTCACTGGGTGTGAGACAAGCAAGGTATCATGAGGCCAAGTGGACCCAGTTGAGTGGCATGACAAGTACAAACAGGTTGATGTTTGCTTTGGAACATTGATATGATCATAATGTGATAAGATATATGCTGGTAGGGATCAGGTGATCATTTTGATCTGGACAAAATCATCACTTTGATCCTAAACATTGACAGACATGTGCACGGCATTTTTATTTGCTGCATCATATATATGCTGCTATGCATGCTTATTTTTTACATTTTATATGATTGATAACATGTTACTATTGAGATTTGTATGAATCTCACCCTTTCCATAATTCAAAATAAATTCAGCTAGAGAAAATGGCTTAGAGGGCAAAGTAGCAGATACCGGCAACTAAAGGTCTAGAGCTGATCAATGAATTTTTTGTTGGTTATCTGTTAGTTTTCTTTATATTCAGGATTTGTATTGTTATATGTATAAACCCTGTGGGGATTTTCTGTAATGTAATCAAGAATTTTATACTAATATATATTTACTATTTTTGTATGCCCAATGAACTACACATTAATACTCTGATAAGTGTCAAATATTAAGGGGTTTGACATTTTTTGTATTAGAGAATACGGTTGTGGCAATAACAGAATAGTATACTGATATGATCTTGATTACATGGCAACGGGAAACATGAGCGGAGGAGTTACCAGCGGAGTAAACCTCCACTGTTAATAAATCAGCCCCTAAAGGATTAGAGGATACATGGGGGCAGCCGGTATGATCATATCGGGTTGGGGGTAGACCCAGGAGATTGTGAACCCCGAGGAATCAAGTATGGCTAAAGCTTGTGTTCAGGCCTAATCTCAAACCAACACTGACAATCAATTCACCTGTTGATAATACGAAGCAACCACTATATGTGGGAATGGATTCAAATCCATATAGGGTTACCAGTTCCAGAGTTGAATCCATACACATGGAATATGACCTGCAATCAATTAGGAGTTAGGGTGATGCAGTTCAGGCCTAATCTCAAACCAACACTGACAATCAATTCACCTGTTGATAATACGAAGCAACCACTATATGTGGGAATGGATTCAAATCCATATAGGGTTACCAGTTCCAGAGTTGAATCCATACACATGGAATATGACCTGCAATCAATTAGGAGTTAGGGTGATGCATCAGGAACATGTACATGAGGGCTATCCGCGTTCGTGATACGCCGACAACCCAGTATGTATAGTGTGTGCATGATATTGACACATTGTACTGGGAGCAGGGACTATTTGGTATAGAGTTCCCAGATAAAGATCGGATCTATACCACACTGGATTCCTTCCTAGACATTATAATATGGGCATGGAAGAGGAACGACATCATAGAGTAAGGTCTGCATGATAACTTTATGGAGTTAGTGGAGCATATGACTGAGTATGTATTGAACTATATGTATAGGTACTGATAAATGATTCATACATAGTATTTGGTCGCCCGGAGATGGTTGACCCGATTAATCAGGATGAGAGCAGTTTAAGGGCACCGATGCTCGAAAGTGGTTGGAGTTAGTACCAGTATTTTTACACCGATACATTAAAGTTAAACGTGCTCAGTTTAGAGAAATGGAAGGATGGGTGACCCCCTGGGAAGTTTTTGAAAATGTTAAGTCATGAAATGCAAAAGAGTGGGAGCATGCTGTACAGACGTGTATGAGATGTATATTATAAAAAACCTTCTTTAAACAGCTATAAATGTCTGATGTATGTTATTATTAGAGTATCTGTATGATCAAACTTTGTGAAATGACTAAACTGCCCCTATAAATGTGTGAAACTTATCTCTTCCTTATTTTAACATTAAAGAGACATAAAGATGGTGAAACAAAGAGGTAGAGGTATTGTGTGGGGTTCGGGAGCTAGACCTAACGCATTATAGCAGATAATTGATAATGAGTAAGATGACGGAGTAACATACCATAATATATAAACTGAGTAACAAGTTGTCAAAGGAGCAATAAAAAAATGTATATAAGGAAAGAAGAAACAATCCTGATAGACAGGGAAGTAAGCATATATAGCCTGAGAATCCTGATCAGCAGCCTCCTCCTAGGCTTTCGCCTAGATCTGCTGTTGAGGGTGAGAGCCTGCAGATGTGGGTGGCATGATTTTGTCAGCAATAACCTCTGGCCTCCAAGGGAAATTTGATCCTTAGATGGCAAAGGATTATTAGTCTCTTATAGAGAAAAATTTCCAGAACCCTGGAATACCCAAATGATATCAAAGTACAGCTGTCAATCTATAAATTAGAGGATAATGCAGACAGATAGGGAGAAAAACACTAAAATGATTTTGCAATTCAGAAATATTCTTGTTATTTGGGAATTATTTTAGGAGCAGATCAATAAAGCTACTTCCCCCGATTAGTCCGAAATACAAAGGAAATAGAATTCCTTACCATATAGCAAGATGAGAAGTAAAGTTTTGATGAAGAATGGAGCTCATACATAATTATACAGGGACTGAAACAAGAACTGAAAGAGAAATTGGTGTCTAAAAAATTTACAAGCAACTTACTAAATTTGTATATGGATAAAAAATCGGCTTTAAGGGAGTAAAGCCTACTAGTATTATGGCAAGCCCCATTAATCTGGAGGTCATACAGTACCCAGTTAGACCATTAATCTACTATAATGGTTAGCAATCGGGGGCACTTAGGTAGCAAATGTTCACATAAACAAATGGACAGAGGAGCTAGGCAGAGAAACATATAGCAAAGTCTTACAATGACATGAGGGAAAGCCAGTAAGGCTCTGGAACTGATCCAGAGTACGGGTTTTACCTGGTGGTAATTTTATACAAGTATTGTGTGATTCATATGCTAGTCATTTCTTTATTGTATATGACTATGTGATATGGCTAGCCCTGAGTATGCACTAGTTACCCCATGATTTGGCTATGTCTACACTCACGGGTGTCAAATCTATTACAGCCAATACTTATTGAGTGGCATAGTAAACGCTGGAAGACATGAAGCAATAGTAAAACTGGGTTGCTTACTACTACATGAATTGGGAGTAATCCTTGGTAATAATTAGTTGACGGTGCATAATATTCTGTAAGACTACAAAAGGAAAAGGGGGTTTTTTACCCTAATTCGCGATTACGTGATAGTGCCAAAAGTCAACCTTAATCTTTTTCAGCAGATAAAGCTAAGACATATACGTAAAAATGTTGTCAAAGGTACATGATATTCTTCTCTATGCAATCATAGGATATAATAGCACTTGAAAATATTTCAACAGTGAAAGAGTTCCCAGTAATGTTCTAGAGGATATCAATGGATTACCTCCAGAAAGGGAAGTGGAGTTTGTAATTACGATTAAATTTGGAGCAAAATCAATGTCTAAAGCTCATATAGAACGGCTTTAAAGGAAATAGCAGAATTGATAAGTAAATTGATCTACTATGGGGAGCTCCAATGCATATTGCTAAAATTAAAAGGCCGAAGCCTGAAGTTTACGGGCAGTATCTTGGAACAGTTGGAAGGCTGAAATAAAATGAACTATGTGACTTAGGAAATTTTTCAATGGACTGTATGTCCTATGAATGTTACACTTGACCAGTTAGGTCTTGTGAATGATTGAGAATTGATGATATTTTGTGAATTCACAAAGCAAAGCAGAACATGAAAAGCATGTGAAAAAGTGCTAAGCACATTGGGAGATAAGCAACTCTATGCCAAACTGAACAAGTGTGAGTTTTGGCTTTTAAAAGTTAAGTTTTTAGGCCATGTAGTCTCACAAGAAGGGGTCTTAGCGGATCCTAGCAAAGTGGAAGCACTACTGAACCGAAAAAGGCCAGAAAATATGTAGTTTTCTAGGTCTTGATGGTTATTACAAATGAGTTATATGGAATTTCTCTAGTATTGTTATGCCTTTGATAAGGTTGGCATGAACAACTCAAAATTTTGTGTAGGATAATAGGTGTAAGAGGAGCTTCACAAAGCTTAGAGAGATTAACAACAATACTAATGTTAATTATTCCCAATACTAGTTGTGTGGTCTTGATTTGCAATTAACCTATGTGGTCCATGTTAATGTGAGCAAGCATGGATTGGGATGTGTCCTAATGCAGTAGGATAGTATTGTAGCATGAGCCTCTCGTCAACTAAAGCCTCACAGGCTAAAGTATCTTACTCATGAATTTTGAGATAGTAGCAACTGTGTGTACACTAGAATTCTGGTAACATTGTCTTTACGGGGTACCGTAGAGTTGTACTGCAACCACAAAAGCTTGAAAAGAATTATGTAATAAGATAAATTTGAGCATGAGAAAGCACATATGGATAGAGTTACTTAAATATTTCAACCTGGAAGTTAAATACTATCCAGAAAGTACTAATGTAATTACGGATGCATTCAGTAGCAAGCAAGGTAAGATCGTAAGACTTGCGGTGTAACTAAATTTAAGAATTTAAGCAATGACCCAAGGAATGAAATTCTAAAAGCAGTATCTAAAAGAGGTTGTAAAGCTAAAGAATGATGGGAAAGTAAGTCCCAAGACAATAAAACCTGTTAGCGCAGCTTGCACGAGAAGTTACCTCAAGTTATAGAACCTTATGGGTATTCAGTGGTAAATGCGCAATAGGACAGTGATTTTCTATTGGCTCATATGTCCCGAAATTGTTAAATGTCGATTTATTACTTGATATTGAATGGTTTGTTCTTACATGTTTCGTAAACGTTACATAAGTGTATAATAGACTAAGTAGCAAGAATTGGAGTTTGAGATGTGTTTAGAATAATTGTGGGATTGTGTTGATAGTCATAAGCCTCGAAATACATTCAATATGGATATTAGAATTGAATATCCAAAGGCCATAAACCCTATTGGACCGGTGTGTCCTTAGGCTAGCAAATTGATGAGCAATCAAATTATGATGAGTAGAGACTTGGTATAGTAAGAATTGGAGTGGAAATTTGCAAGGAGAAGAGGCTCTAAACTATGATATTAGTATGACTAGAATTATATCGGTTGTCTAGTGATATGGTATTAAACTAGTAAGTCCACGAGATGTGTTATGATAATTCTTTAAAGCTAATTGGAACTATCTGTGGGTTCTGAATACTCTAGACATGTAATGTGAGAGCTATCGACGCTCAACATTTGTGAAATTCATAATAATTGTGTTGCATACTCTAAGAACTTGTACATGTAGAGATAAACTGAGTTATAAAAGAATGGGGATGAGTAATAAAAATAACTCCCCAAAGTATAGTTGAGCCTATACAATGTCCGAAATTTTGAGGATGAAATTTTATTGAAGGGGGATAATTGTAATATCCTAAATTTTAATCATCAAAATTCCTTGAATATTTAATTATATTCAATAGAATAAAATGGTGAATTTTGATCCACTTAAAGTAGCCATAATAGTGTAAATAGTAATTATATGAAATTTTTTGCTAAAAAAAACCTAAAACCCAATTTTTTATGGTAAAAGCCTAACATTGAGGCCTAAAATTAAGTATAAAATAGCACAATTTTTTGGCCAAAGCACTACCAAAATTCAGCCAAGTTGAATGAAGAAGAAGAAATTGGCAATTGTTACAAAAATTCAAAAAAATGTAAGGGCAAAATAGTCATTTTGGCCAAATAAAATAAATTTAACAATTTCCCTTAATAATTAAGGGGAAGTTCAGTTAAGGAAGAGGGAACAAGAGGGAAGAAATGATTTTCTAGACAAATGACAAATGGAAGCAAAGGAGGAAGCATGTGCAAACAAAATAATATAATAAAATCACTTGCAAAAATATTAAACCAAGGAGGTGATGGAGAACTCTAGAGAACTCCATAAAACCCTCTTGAAGGCCATAAAATTTGGCCAAAATAAGAAGAAAAAGAGAGAGAAAGAGTTGGAGAAACAAGAACAAGAAGAGAATACAAGAGAAAGTAAGAAGCAAAATCAAGATAAGTAGTAGTGAAATTCAAGTGTTTTTGCTTCTAATCACTTGTAAACATTTCCTAACACATATATACTTCTTGAAATCATATTAAGAAGAAGAAAATCAAAGGGAAAGAGAGGGGGAAGGTGGCGATTTAGAGAGAGAAAGAAAAAGAAAGTAAAGTAAAATTAAGAACTTCTAATCTCTTGATGATTTATAATTGTTTTTGGTGTTTTGGTTGATTATGTGGCTTGGATTGGTTGGATTTTATGATTTGATATGTTCAAACCCTAAAGGGAGATACTGAAAAAATTAACATTAATCATGTTCTAAGAGATTAATCATATGATTACAAGTAGAAAGAAAGGTGTTTTAAAGGTTAAAATATGAAACTTCCATTTTTCCATCTTATTCCAGATTTGTTGTAGCGTGTTGTTTAATAGTCAAACCTGATCCAAACCTTATAAAATTTTATAGGATAAAATTAGACATCATGAGATTTAATTTGATAAGTATTGTAAGCCATTTGAATTGGTGGATTAAAAGATATAATTTTTCAAATTTTGACCATAAATCTGGAATGAATTCTATGGCAAACTAGCTTTGACAAATTTTCTGGAATTTTGTAGTTATAATTGATACTCTGTGATATTTTTTCTTAAAATATGACTAAAATATCTATACACAAAAACTAGAACCACTTAATTTGGAATTTTCAAGATTTAGTTATGAATTTTCAAAGTTGACTGAAAAGTTGGCAATTTCTGGAAAACCTACGAAAATGACAATTTTACTCCTAAAACCCTAACATAGTGGCTGCTAGGGATATTTTCATAATTTGAGCATATTTTGAAAAATATGAGGTAAAAAATGGATTCTAGATGCAAAATTGTGCAGGAATAGCCTTATTCATAATTTTTGAAAAAGTATAAATATACTGGGTATAAAGGGAATTAGACTAGATTTCCTAGGGATATTTTGGTAATTATGCATTTTTTAGCAAAGATAACCAACTTATGAGTTTTAAAATAAGATATGAATGATTAATAACTCATTTTCTATCAAATTGAGAATTTTAGGATTTGATAATTGCCTGAGCCAGACGAAAAGTTAAAGGACCATTAGTAGCTAGGCAATCAGAAAAGAGTCCAGGTAGTAACTCTATCTATCATATTGTATGTAAATATAAATATGCATTGTTTTCTATATTCTGTATAATGATATGTGTAAGGCGGTAAGCATCTTAGAGTTGGATGTGAGAAAATCACAAGTATCACCTTGAGGGAAAAGCACAAGTACCTTTTGGCCAGTGGATATCCAGTCTAGGTCGGCCAATATAATGATGATAAGCATGTATGGGATAATTACTTGCTGGGTGTGGGACAAGAAAGGTACTACCCCCATGGGATAAACAAGGTATCATGAGGCCAAGTGGACCCAGTTGAGTGGCATGACAAGTATGGACAAGTTGATGTCTGCTCTGAAACATTGATGTTGTAAGCCCTGTCTTATTATTGATATTACTCAGAGTAGCAATTACGTAGTTTAATGGCACATAAGAATAGCATAAAAGTACTGATATTATTGATATAATACTTGTTTATATACAAAAATTTCCCATATGGGTATACAGAATAATTACAGAACTTAAACAAATAAAAGGTCTTCTGATAACCAATTGCCTCTCCCAAATTGGTCCAAAATCTTCCATTGCCAACAATTATTGTTTTTCCCTTCAAGCCACTACCTGCTGCTAGAAACTTTGTACATTTATGAAAAGGGAGAGATTCGGAGAATCTCAGTAGTAACATACAATCAAACATATACTGTTAGATTTCATGTTTTGATGATAACAAATCATGTTTTGGAAGTCCATAGATCTTATATCAGCAAAACAAGTTATTAAAGTGATCTAAGGAAGATCACTCGAGTGATTTAGTTAATCACTCGAGTGATATTCAAGATCACTCGAGTGATCATTGAAATCACTCGAGTGATGTGAAAAATTTCCAGATCACTCGAGTGATATGTGAAATCACTCGAGTGATGCGCCTAATCACTTCCAGTGATTGATAAATCACTGCAAGAAAAATTCACTGTTTTGGAAATCACTTCCAGTGAATGCCAGATCACTCGAGTGATGCGCTAAGTTTTCCAAATCACTTCCAGTGATCTTGAATCACTTGAGTGATGCGCCAAATCACTTCAAGTGATTGAAAAATCACTGCAAGAAAAATTCATTGTTTTGAAAATCACTTCCAGTGAATACCAGATCACTCGAGTGATACCTGAAGAATTCCAAATCACTTCCAGTGATCCTGAATCACTCGAGTGATATTGTATTTTCGCTGAATCACTTCCAGTGGATTGTGTTAGAACTGGCTGACACCCAAGAGGGGGTGAATTGGGTGTGTGATAAGAAAGTATGAACTTTTAAAATCTTTTCGCAACTTATCAAATCAATACATGTGGAAATATAGAAACATAAGCTGATATGTAAATCATATATGCTGGAAATGTAAAAGCTTAGGGAAGAGAATATGCAAACTGTGATTTATCCTGGTTCGGTCCAATCCACGATGACCTACGTCCAGTCCCCAGCTCCTTCTGAGATTTCCAATCCACTATCTTCTTGTTTAACCGGGCACAAGAAAAGCCTCTACAAATTTCTTACGAAGTTACTCCCCCTTACTCACTGTAAGGTTTACACCCTCTTACGGTAAGTTGAGCAAAGCAATCCCAAAGTCCTTTCTCTCTTGCTTACCCGTGCAAGTCTTACGAGCAGCAACGTTCTCTACTGCTTGCACCTTGTAAGTCTTGCGAGCAGAAAGTACTACTAGCAATTCTCTCTACAACTTTCCCGTAAGGTAATCAACCCTCTCAAGGTCCCGCTACCTTGAGTTCAATACAGAAATATATTTGTAAGGATTTACAGACTCTCTCACAGAGTAGATATGATACACACTGAAGTACAATACAAATATTCTCACTCTCTCAAATATACATAATATAGAAGATGAAGTAGAGCAAAGAGTGGTCGGAGGTAGAAGACTTAAAATATCAGCATGTTCATGTTCTCATCGTATTGGTTGTTTTTCTGTGTTTTGAATCCTCTCCTATTTATAGCTGAGTTGTGGAAGATGACCGTTGTAAACATCCATCCGTTAGAGTCTGTTGATTCATTTGATCGTTGACCCCATTCGGATATTTTTCTGTTGTAATCCCATCTGATGCTTAGACAGACACTACTTCATTATTTTTGGTTGGAGTCCCATTGCTTTGCACGGTCGTTGAGTGTATTTAAATATTTTCCCGTTTGATCGTGCTCTGACATATGCTTCAGCGTTTCTTACAGTTTGCCCATTGGTCTGACAGATGCAATAGTATTTATCTTCCGTTACTTATGAATTTTGCTGCCGCCCACGAATAGTTGTCATTTGAATGGAGAGTTCAGTTACTTGTCATGTGCGTGATGGTGGAGTACAGCTATAATACACTTGAGAATATTGCCATTAGAAAACATCACTCGGGTGATTACAGACTTCACTGGGAGTGATTTCAGAAAATGGAAGAATCATTGGAAGTCAACTTGATTTCACTGGAGGTGATTTTCAGAAGATAATATTTCACTGGAAATTATCAGCATCCCTCGAGTGTACCATAAAATCATTTGACTTGTTTCCTTATTTCTGTCATATTTCTGGAAGTGATTTACAGAAGTATGTCACTGGCAGTGGCTTTGTAAGAGTAAGCATATCAGGATATTATTTGACAGAAAGTGATCTTGGTTCTTAGAGGTGATTCTGATTCTTTGGTAGTGATTTTGATTTATTGTCACTGGAACTATGAAGAGTGCACTGAGTAATCATAGATGCTGACAAGAAGTGAAACTGACAAAACTTCATATCAGTTGATCTTGGCACGTCTCTGGAAGTGATCTGCAAAATCAACATAATCACTTACTTGGATATTATCTGACAGAAAGTGAACTGAGTAATCACTGACTGAAAGTGATATGAGGTAACTGATATTGACTGGGAGTGATCAAGAATGGTGCTGGAGGTGATCATCTGAAATGGACGATCACTCGAGTGAAATTCATGTCACCGGAAGTGATTTTCAAAAACAGTAAAATATTCCTGAAGTGATTTCGCCTTGCACTGGAAGTGATCAGTAGAAATGATTAATCACTCGAGTGAATTCAACTGCACTGGGAGTGAAAATGAGAACAGTGAATTTTTCTTACAGTGATTTTTGATTCACTGGAAGTGATTTGAGAAATAGTGAAATTCACTGGAAGTGATTCAGCATCCACTGGAAGTGATCTTGCAAACAGTGAATTTTTCTTGCAGTGATTTCAGGCGCACTGAAAGTGATTCTGAAAAATCTCAAATCACTCGAGTGATTTTGGCATCACTGGAAGTGAAATCTGAAACAGTGAAAAATTCTTGCAGTGATTCTGGCGCCACTGGAAGTGATTTTCCATATCACTCGAGTAAATACTGAAATCACTCGAGTGATCTCTTTGTTGTGCGTTTCCAGTTCTTCAGCAAACAGAGGTAAACTTCCAGATAACATAACTCTTCGAATATGACTCCAAAATTGCTGTATTATATATCAATGGAAAGATATTGAAGTCTAGTTTCATATGGAACTAGTTGCAACTCAATAGAATTAGTAGTTTGAGAGTTATAGGCAAAATACTAAACCTATTCTAGAAAGTGACACTGACATAAAGGCCAAATTCGAATACTTATATATCCCTCATATGAGCTCCTTTGATGTTTTTTTATGATGTCAAAATGACGCATTAGGAGTCTACTTTCATATGCAACTGGTTTGGGCTCAATTGGAGTTGTATTTTGAGAGATATGATCAAATAACCAAGCCTTGCTCAGCTGGACGAAGAACAGACTCTGAAAAACTAAACATCACTCGAGTGAATTAGAGAATCACTCGAGTGATTTCATTTTTTCCAGAATCACTCGAGTGATTCTGAAAATCACTCGAGTGATTCATTAAATCACTTAATGCTACAGTGCCAAATAGTGCCAATTGCTACAGTAACCGTATTGCTACAGTGCCCACTGCTACAGTACCTATAAAACTTGAATCTTCATATTTTTCATTAATTATTGCAAGTTCTTTATTTCTCAATTTCTTTCTTTCATTACTTGACTAATCTACAATATATGCAACATCAAATAGTTAGTCAATGTATTAGAAAAGTATACTATGCAAACTTCTTATGCTTAATATTTGACATCTATATTTGTCATCATCAAAACTAATCATATCTAACAGATTGAAAATCACTGCAAGAATATTTTACTATTTTCCAAATCACTTCTAGTGATCTTGAATCACTCGAGTGATGTTTGAAAACTTCAAAATCACTTCCAGTGGATTCAAAATCACTGCAAGAAGAAAACACTATTTATAAAATCACTTCCAGTGATTCCAAATTCACTCGAGTGGAATATAGAAATTTCATCTTCACTTCCAGTAAGTCTGTAATCACTATGGGAAGGTTTTAACATTTTCAAAATCACTCCCAGTGATATTATATTCACTCCAGTGATGTTTCTTTTTTTCAATAACTCTCTCAAACAAACACTGATCCACTTGCAGCTACTTCCATGAAGAACAACTAATTTTGTTAGTTAAATTCAGTTATCATTACTGATTTCTCCAAATTGCTGTCAGAATCATATGGTATATTATTTTACTGCTCAGTTGCGAAAACAAGATCACTCCTGATGGTTTTGTTGATTTTTCAGAAAACACTTCCAGTGAATCATATTATTCTGTGGATATACAAATATTTTCTAACGGTGATATTCACAAGTGTGTTACAGCTGTACTCCACCATCACGCACATGACAAGTAACTGAACTCTCCATTCAAATGACAACTATTCATGGGCGGCAGCAAAATTCATAAATAACGGAAAGGCAAATACTGGTGCATTTGTCAGAAGCGCATTTGAATCAACGGAAAAATTGACAACGATCCTCAAAGTCTCTATTATATATGTCCAGCCATTTGAAAAATGGACAATGATGAGAAACGCCTGAATACTCTACAAGCAATATCGTTACAAGTGCTTCAAGCTTTCGTCTGTACTTCAGTTCTTATCTACATACTCTGTGAGAGAGATTTGTCAGTCATACTTAATCATTTCCAATAGTGATAACTTAAGGCTGAGGAACCTTAAGAAGGGATTTAAGATTACCTTGTGTAAGGGAGAGCGAGTGTCTAGAGGAACTTGTTGTTTGTATTGTGGTGCCAAGAACCCATTGAATCTTGGAAGATATAGTGAAAGGCTCAGAAGGATTTCTGAGGACTGGACGTAGGTCAAGTGGTTGAGACCGAACCAGTATAAATCCATGTGTGAACTTTGGTGGTATCCCTTCCTTTTTATTTACTGTGCTTAAAGTTTTATAAACTTGTTTTAAATTTCTGATTACTTTTTAATCACCCGATTCACCCCCCTCTTGGGTGAAAAGCTTGCTCTAACATATACAATGTGAAACTAAATATGTCATGTACTATGTCATATAAGATGATTGAAACTATGTGCATACTTAACCAAGGCCAAACGACATGTTTGCACCCTGGTCTACTCGGCTCCCCTATTGGGTCCCTGACCACAACTTGGCAAATTGGTGTGTCTAAGACACTTGGCTCATGTTATAGAGAATGGCATACTCAACACATATAGATAGTCACATAGTGCATGAAAGAAAGTGTTACTACCTGGAACGTGCTCTTTCATTGCATGTTAGTTGGTCCAACTCTCATTTGGTATAATTTGTGCTTCCACATAATTGTGTTGTGTGTGACCTCTAATTTCCTTGTTTTATCACTTCATGTGCTCTATAATTTTCCATTCAATTCCCTTTAATTTTAGGGAATAAAATTATTCCTTACTGAGATACTTGCTAAACCGGGGCTTAGCTGTCCACTTGAGTCAGGCTTATTCTCAATCCTCTTGTCCCAAAATTTGGGATGTTACACCTTTTGAGCCGCTACTTCTTGCTGAATAAATTTTATTTATGAAAAGGGTGAGATTCAAATGAATCTCAGTAGTAACATGTAATCAATCATATAAAATGCGAAAATAAATATGCAATGTAGCATATGATACAGCAGATAATAATGTCGTGTACATGTCTGTCAATCAATATTCATGATCAAAGAGATGATTTTGTTCGAATCAAAATGATCGCCTTATCCCTACTTGTCACACATGATCAAAACAATATTCCAGAGCAGGCAACAACCTATCCGTACTCACCTCAGCTGGGTCCCACTGGCCTCAAGGTACTTGTGTTGTTCCTATAGGATGGTACTTGAATTCTACATCGTCAAATATGCTCTGATACCAAAAATTTCAAATAATCACTATTTATAATATTTTGGCTACTTCAAATACACCAAAATTCACTATTTTATTCCATTGAATGTAATTAAATGTACAAGGAATTTTGGTGATTAAATTTGGGATATTACAAAAAATGGAACTAAAATGAGAAAGATATGACCTTCAAAAGTATGCAAGTGACCCGTAGGAGCTCTGACCATTCCGAAACAACCCGTCTAAAGGTCGAAGATGATGGCATGCAATCATTATGTCACATCATCCATCAACCTAGACATGTGGCTCGATAAGAGTGTGCCACGTAAGCGTGACACGTAATCGGTCAACGATAAGCCATGTCATATGATAACCCGCCACGAAGACTAAGCCACGTCAGCGCCATGTCAATCCACGTCAACTATTGACATACTACGTGGAAGAGAATGTCATCCTGTCAGAGGTCAATAGTCAATGGTTGACCATCAACCTAATTTTCAAAAAATATATTCTTAAAAAAATTATTTTACTTTATTTTAAAAAAAATTCTTAGAATTGCCATATGGCACGTGGGGGCCATATTTTTGCCATAATATTGTAGCTGGAATTTCATAACTTTTCAGGATTTTTTGATATAGACACCTTCTAGGTATGCGTATAAGCCCATAGGACCTCCAATTAAGACACAGTTTGTCCCTAAAAACCTTTAAATTCCAGAGCTTCATTTGGATATGTAATTTGCATATGTTAGAACCAAGTTTAAATTTATTTTGGGTCAAGAAAGTGTCGATCTACAATTGGAAATTCCAAAAAACCTTAGATCGAGTCTTGAATTCATTCTTTTTGTTTTCAAAATGAATTGGTCAAATTTCCAAGATTTCAGCTGCAATATAAGGTTAATGTTGAAATATTCTTTTCAATGGGAAATTATTCGAATGAGTTTTTAAATACAAGATCCTATCCAATCTTGACTCAAACTCTTTAAGATAAAACCTGAAACTTGCAGTAGCTTGAACTGATTAACTAATAATAAATATCACACACTTTCAACAATATTGAATCAATTGGGGTTGAAGTAGTGACTTGTAAGTGAACATTTTCACAAATGATGTGACAAAGGACGATATAAAGAGAGATGTAAGAATCATCTCATCCAGTTGGAGGTATGTTGCAAATACATCCAAGTAAGTGGATGTAAACTTGGCTAAAAAGAGTTGAGCATTGTAGCTTGATGTTACATGAGTTTATATGGCCAGAATAGCCCTATGAGAGGGAGAACCCAGTCAAGAGACAGTAATATGAGGTAACTTTTTCATATATCTTGAATGTTCTTATTCATTGAATTTATGGTTAAATTCTTTGCTTTTAGAATTAAATTGAGTATATTCCCTTCTTTAATAAAAATTTATGCAGTTATTTAAATGATTTAGTGGGAGCTTCTGGAACGTATCCAAAAACCCTAAAAGGAATATGTTCAATAAAGGAAATGGTTAAAAGTGTGATAGGCTAACTAGCATGAGTAAGATGGGAGTCAACATAGTTGTTTCATGAACACAAACTATTAAACTTATTATCTAATTAGTCTACTTGTCTTTCTTGAACAAAACAAATTTTTATACCATAACTAAGTAACCAAATTATGAACAAGTCTATTTGACTAAGTTTATAAAGACAAGCTCAACAGAGATATCCATGAAGTTGTAAAAGTCCCAAATATTTTGCATCTGAGAAGAATGAAATATCAAATTCATCCTATCAACTAGTCTTCAGCATCCAAAGGCTGAAACACCTAAAGGAAATAAAAAGTTTAGCTACCAAGTACAGAAAAAACAAGATTGCTCATATTTTTTATGGCATGCCAATATGAGCAATATAACTCTATCCAGACTGTATGGATAGCTTTAGAAGATGGAATTGACAATCTTCTTCCATAAAGTTAAAACTAAATTAAGTTCTGACATGGTGTACTAAGCCTTAACATGTCATTTAGGAAACACTTGAGGTAAATGTCAAACTGAGAAGTTGAGATAGATAGACAAAGTTCTTTCTAATAAACAAGTGTATGTTGTGACATAACATCTCCTAGTAAGTGGGAGTATATGAGAGTAAATATTACTCATAATAAGAATATTGTAACCTTTGACAATGTGACTCACCACATTAAACTTGAGTATAAAAATTGAAGGATCCGAGATCTATTAGCCAGACGAACATAGATAAAGAGTGGGAGGATTCATCCTCCATGCCTAAGTCTAGAAAGGCAAGAAGCCTATAAAGGAAATTTGATCCAGAGGAGCTCAAAAATTGTTTTTACAAGATGAAAGACTATATTGATAATCCTTTAAGGGTTATAGATGAAACAAACCACATGGGCACTGTATGTTTCACAAAAGCAGATGACTTCATGTTGCGTGAAAAGCAAGACAGGGAGTCAAAGGATTGGAACTTGTGTAACACCATACTTTCAAAGCATTTAAAACATATAATGAAGTCAAACTAGAGACCAAAAACTGTTTTAGACAATTTGGGATCTGACTTCAATACAAGGTTTAAACCTCTACTTAAGTGGGTTTTCAAAAAAAATTCAAAATATTTTCATTATGGTTTCATATTGATTTATTGTGTCAGTTCGATTCATCCAATTCTTGTTCCATTTATTAATATCAGAGTGCTTAAAGTTCTCAGCTAGTACTCTTGTTACATTCGTAACTAAAGGGTCCTCAGTGTATAGTCACCTTATTCTAGTTCATTTACTACGGTTACATACTAATGTCTTAGTTTACGGCTAGCGGATGCACTACACTACGAGTACTAGTCTTACTGTTACAGTGTACTTATAATAATCATATATAGATCCTTAACAACTAGATAATCAATAGAAAATAAACTTTAAGTCTTTAACTCTATTCATCTTTAGCTACCTTCTTCCCGTGTGAGCTACTTGCATGTGCTATAAATTAGTTATCGAAAAGGGGTGAGATTTAAAAGAATCCCAGTAGTAATAGATAACACTCATATAAAATGTGTACAGAGAAACATGTCATATCAACCATCACATATCAAACAAGTCAGTATTCATTCAACATTAAGAGATATGCTTATACAGCAAACAATTTTATTCAAAGACTCATCGTCCCTTCCTACAATGATAGATCCAATGTTTTGATGATAACAAAAGACTTTAAGGATAAATTCATGATGAACAAAAGGTTTTTAAATGATTTGATAAGTTTGTTTAAGTATGCAGAGCTTTGGTGAATCAAGGAGACACTTGGACTATTCTGTAAGAGATTACTTGAGTGATCACTCGAGTGATAGTTTGAATCACTCAAGTGAGCACTCGAGTGATAGTAGCAAAAATAGTTTCCAAACTCTCTACTAAATTTTGGAAGGGATCACTCAAGTGGCCACTTAAGTAATGAGGTAAGTTCCTTTAATAAACTTTGAAAAAGACTCTCTGCCAAGTTTGGAATAGATCACTCGAGTGATATTTATGGTTCACTCGAGTGATACACTGTGTACTGAGTCATTTCTTATAAGAAAACTTTATGGCAAGGTTTAGAAGGGTTCACTCGAGTGATAGCCCTGGATCACTTGAGTAACTACTCGAGTAATATGTTCAGAAAAGATTTCTAAACTCTCTGCCAATTTTCAGAAGGTGTCACTTGAGTGATAACCCTAGATTACTCAAGTGATCACTCGAGTGATGAAGTTCAGATCGCATGATAATCATATATTATTATTAATTCATTATCTATATGATTAACCCTTCATTTTATTAGTATTCTAAGAATATTTTTAGGGAAACAATGAAGAGATCATGCAAAAGTAAGAAAAGTCAAGTTACAGAGTGTAACATCCATCGAATGCAACGGCTAGATTTTTAAATATTAAAAACGGTCAAATAAAGCTACGCCACTCTAACAGATATATTGAAATGCTACCAACGGCTATATCAACTCAACTATAAATATGGAAGCATTCAATGAAGGGATACAAGAAGGAAATTCATAATACACGAACATACATCGATCAATTCATTCTTAGTGGTATGTCTCTCTAATTCATTTTTTGTACTTTAGTGTTCATTCATTTACTCTGTGAGAGAGTTTTGTAAACACTTTCATTATAATCTTCATCTCAAGGTAAAGGGACTTTTGAGAGGGTAGAATTTCCTTATGGGAGAAGTTGTAGAAATAATTCCTTGGAAGACTTTCTACTCGTAAGACTTACAAGGTGTAAGCGGTTGAGAATGTTGCTACTTATAAGACTTACAAGGGTGTAAGTAAGAGAGAATGTTGTTGATCGTAAGACTTGCATAAGTAATCAAGAGAGAAGAGTAGTTGGAATCACTCTGCTCATAAGACTTATCGTAAGGGGGAGTAAACCTTACAGTGAGTAAGGGGGAGTAACTTCGTAGTAGGCTACACAAGTGCCCGACTAAACTTATGCCCGGATAAACAAGAAAATAATGGATTGAAAATATCAAGAGGTATTGATCTCTGAGGACTATACATAAGCCTGAGATTACTGTTAAACCAGTATAAATCTCTATGTGCAATTCTCTAATCTCTACTCTTTCTTTATTCAATTGCACAACGCCGTATCAATCAAAAAATTTATCACATCATCCAATTCACCTCCCTTTGGATGAAACTTGCCTCTTTCACACAGCGCTAGGTGTTCTACTGGGCCAAAGCTCTTCTCATCTGAATGCTTAACAGGTTATTCAGCCTATTTCATGTTCACAATTTAAGTATTCATAATGGCAAATATGTATAAGGTAGGATACATATAATATAAGGAAAATGTTAATACCTTAGTCTTTTCAGTCTTATACTTGTTCCGGTTCTAGTGCTTAGGGTAGATACCGAATCTTAAAAATTAGAATTTATGGATGATGAGTTATTACTTAGTCCAATTATCTCATAATTCAAACACTCACCTTGGTTATCATTAGGGTTGATACACTAAGTCAAAGGAAGAGTCAATGTGGTCAAACTATCCCAAAGTGATTAATTTTACCCTTAGAGTTCAAGATAATTATATTGTGCCATTACTTTTTTATTTTCTCACATTTACTAAAAACTAGTAGAATTTTCAGCCAACTTTGAAAATTCATATCTTTTTGTACAAATTTCCAATTGCAATGATTCTAAAGGATATGTAACCCTTATTAAGTATATTTTCAATTAAAAATATTTCTCTTAGCCATATAGATGCACAAAATTCCTGAAGTACCATTTATTGAACACTATCATAAAAACATACTAGTTTTACTTAGATAACTTCAAAAATACATAACTCATAGTGTACAAATCCAATTGACCTATATGAACTATCAAATTAAAGCTTGATTAGTCTAATTTTATTATGTAAATTATCATAGTCATTAAACATTATTTAGTTACTCAAAAACACAATGCAAACAAACTGCCACTCAGGAAACCCTAATTGACAGCAACTGTGCAATTTTATAAATTGTTACAATGTTCTAGAATTTGTAACCAGGGGCTATTCCCATACATTTTTTTGTGTAAAACATAATGGTGACTAAATTAATCAAATTCTCATTCCTTCTTGATGTCTTATTTAGACCATAAATTAGGGTTTAACATAACAATCCACCAATTCACATTTTAGTAACCAAACTTAGCTCATATGCTTTTAAAACATCGTATAATTGCATGTATATGATCAATGCTTCATGAACCCTAGAAAATCCTAAATGGATGAAATTAGGGCAGTAAAAATAAGTCCCAAAAATTCCACCAAACAAGATAATACCTAAATCAAAATGGAGCTCTTGCTCAACTTTTGCTCTTTCTTTGATTCTTCACCTTTGACTCTTACAAGATGACTCAAAATTCCCCCTCTTGAAAAATAAGAAAACCATAGATATGAAGCTTTTAGAGAGGAGAACAAGTTTAATGAGGATTATTTGAGCCAAAGAAGGGATTATGAAGGTGAAAAGTGAGCTAGAAGTAGTTACCTTTCTTGTGTCTTTCTTTTTTCTTTTCTTCTTCTTTTCTCTATATTTTTAGGCTGGCTGACTTTTATGAATGGTGAGGAGTGTTTTATTGAATAAATATCCATTTGGTCCTCTTGCAATTCACTTGGCTGAAAATTATTCCCAAAAGGCAAGAAAAATCCAAGTGTCATCCTTTTGTGGCTTCTTGCAAAAGTGCTTGGTTAATTAACCATTGATGGTTTGGTTAAATAATTTAATCCTCATCCCTTTCTCCTCTTCTTTTTACTTAAATATATGCCCCAAAGAGGTGACAATTTGGTTGACCAAGTTCTCTCTCATGCTCTTGTATTTTGGTCAAAATTTCCTGGTTGAATTTTTTTACTTTTCTTCCCTTCTTCTCTTATTTTGCTTTTGACTTGTAAATGCCTAGGTTTAAATTTAAATTCTCTTCCTTCCCTTTTTGGAATTTCTTGACCAAAATTTATATCAAAAAGGAGAGAAGAATTTGTTGACCAATTGACCACATATGTATGTGATCACATTTGACGTTGGTCTTATTAGAAAAAGTTAATACTTTGACTAAACTTTCTTCTTCTTTCTTTGGCCCTCTTTGAAAAAAATTTAACCCTTATGAAAGGAGGATTATTTTTATTTTTTATCTCATAATTACTTCTTACTTTTGAAGAGCAAATCTTGGCACTTCATTTTATCTTCTAATTTTAACCTCAAGATTAAGTGCAATTGTCTCTTTGGCCCTTGATTATGGCAATATTATTTCTACTGCCATTAGTTCTTTTCTTTCTCTTTATTACTTCTTTTTAGACACCATTTCCCTTTTCCTTTGGATCCGGGTTAGATTCTATGTCATTCTAACACATCCTAAAGGAATCGGTACTTTCTTTCAACTAATTTGCACCGAAATTCATATTCTATTCCGAGTACAGTTTCAAAAAGTCATTCTGTTTCTTATGCATTATGAGACTCTTACCAAACTAGACTTGGTAGTCTACTTTATTCAAGCTTATTCTCTAGCCTCTAATCTCAAAATTCAGGATATTACAACTTGCACATTAATTCTACATGGATAAATCGCATCTTTGTTTTCCCTTTAGTTATAAATAGATAAGACTACAACTCTCAAATCCTATATGGGATTTGATGTCTCCTTTTGTCTTGGAAATAAAAATTCCATTTCATACCACATGCGCACATTGATCAAATAAGCAAAAGATAAGTTTGTCAAATAATGTGTGCTAAAGGATGAATATCCCTGTGAGAAGTTGAGAACTTAGTCAAGTTGGCAAGAAAGAAAAGGAAACCCTTTAAGACTAGAGAAAAAATCCTCTACAATTAGTGCACTATAACATTTGTGAACTAACAGACATAAGGGCATAACACAAATGCCAGTATTTCATTTACGTCACGAACGTATACTCAAAATATGATCATGTTTACTTGATTTTAGGCAAGTGTAAGACTATTAGATAATAGCTAAATCTACTTTGGAATCAGTTAAACTAAAAGGTTAATACCTTTTTGAACTAATAAGGGTTAAGAATACCCATTTGATCAGTTTATAATGCTATATAGACAAGAAAGGGATTGTTAGGCAACCATTAATCCCTATAACACTTCAACACAATAGAGATGTTGAAACGGAGAGATAAACCTATCCTTGACATGGTTAAGCAAACAATAGCATAAGTAAAACTATTAGTCATATATTGGGAGGTAAACTCACATCTATGTTCTTTATACTCAACCAAATGCCCTCCAAGTCAGTCACATCCGTGCCCTGTGAGTTATAGATAGGCCTTAAACTAGGCCCAACCGCCATGAAACTATAAGGTTCAACAACTTATATCCACACTTTTTCCTATGAATATGGAAGGTCACAATTAAGGTTCAAAAGGTATGTCTTCATAAGATTACCTAAGAATTCAAAATGATAAGTCTTCATCAATGAAAATAATGATGGCTTAATGTTTGAGTGAGAACCAAGAGACACAACGTGCATAGAAACATAGGAAACGATCATTGATCATGTAATATCTCTTAATGAGATTAATTATGATAAAGAATAAGTAACTATTCCTCAGCTCACTAACCTAAGTAAAAGGGTTGAGGCCATTTTTACAACATAATTTAACAAAGAAAAAGGTAAGCTACCGGAAGAATACCTTACCCATAAAAAGGAAGAGAATCCTATGAAATCTACCTCGGAGTAGATTTCCATTCTGTAAATGATGATAAGGAGATTGATTCCCTATTAGACTGAATGCTCTCTTTGTCATTTAGAAGATAACAATGACTACTAAAAAGAATGCCAAAGTGTCATGCAAGAGGATGTAGATTCTTTTTTTAAATTAGCTGAGTGAATGATTCGGCACTCTACCACCTACCTGAAAGGTAATTGGGAACAAGTAAGTTCTCAAATACCAACATAGGTAGATCAAACCTAAGACACTGAGTGGCTAAGGGGTATCACAACGGGAAGGCAATGATAAAAAATAAATCTTCTTGCCTGTTATGCACTTTAACTCTAAATAACTAATTTTGGCTATAACAGCAAGCTTAAACTTGAAATTACATCAAGATGTAATTCAGATGATAAACTATACATGAAACATAATGAAGGCTTTATGGAAACAATCATCCAGGCAGTAGTATATGAGGTTCCACATAGAGAAAACCTTTCTAACTTTGAGATAATTGAAGAACACTACATGAGTGTCAAGGGAGTTAAAGGAATAAAAGATCAGAGTTATTCTTGAATTCTGAGTTGAAAGATCATGGGTAGAACATAATATATCTTAAATGATAAGATAAATTGAGATCACACAACGAATGTTCAATCTGTCCCACCTAAGATATGTACAAGCCCTTTAGTGTGATAAACTACAAACCTATAGACACCCCGAAGTTAAGGGCACAACCGTAGAAAGGTTACACGTCCTAAGAGGAATCCAACAAACAAAAGGTGGATGGAATCCCACAATAAGAATATGCTTGGTATGATTGCACACATTGGTGTATAAGACCAAATACATTATGGTCGGACTTAGACACCTTCTTTTGTTCAGTTGTGTAAAAGATTGTAAGAAGAACCATAGATTGAGTTGTCAATATAATAACTCACGTTTGAAATGATACCTCAATACAAGACCTAGGCAAATGATAATGAAGTTAAGGGAGTGAAGAAATAGATATTGTATCTATGTCATCCATGGAATCAGAACATAGAGCGTGCTTTACCACCATTCAAGAAACCATATGGTTAGAGAAGTTCCTATAAGTAATCGATAATGAATAGTGGATAGAAAGATCCAAACAATAATATCTTATGATGTGGATCCTAAGTATTACAACAAGGAAAAATATACATTTGATGTATCTCTATAAGAGATATGCTTCCAGAGAAGGAAAGTAACCATTCAATGATCTTCTGCTAACAAAATGTTGGCATATCCCCTTACTAAGCCTATAACTTGATATTCATTGAGTAAAAGAAGATCTTGGGCTCAAATAAAACATAAGGTCTTAAATATAGTATGTATGTTAAAAGTAAATACATGTAAGGTATAAAATTTTGTATATTGTGATGGTAAAAAAGGTTGGTTCACTCACACGAACAACCATATTCCCACATTTTACAGAGACATGGGAGAGTAAGACAAGCAAATGATCACCATGAGATAGTTAATAAGAATCTTTACATTTGAGTCATCTCAGTTAAACTAAAATAAGATCTACACACACATAAAATAAATCAAACCATAAATACATAAAAGTATAATCAGACATGTAGCTAGGCAAAGAACTATTTTTCACAAATGAAATTGCATAAGAGTGATTGTGAAAGAAGTTCTAATTTGAATGTTGAGTATATTTTGGAAATAATGTCTATATAGTGAAAAACAAGATAAAATTAACGTACTCTACTAATTGATCATCATAGCATACAATTCATACTTCATGTACTTGACAGTAAGACTGCAACACAGGATGCATGTAAAAGATCCCTAGTTCACTATAGTGTAAGTACAAGGAAGAAAAAATCATTACACGGTGTCCTTAAGACTTTGGTGGCATCATGAAAGCTTGGTTTAATGCCAACTACTTTAGCTAAAACTCTATGATCACACACGATTCGGCCAAACGAGTGAAAACTAGGAAAGCAATCAAGTTAAGATGAACTGATGTTTAGTCAAAAGGAAGATTTACTCCTAGATACACACAAGTTGTGCTAGTGTCTATGGTCAACCCCTTACTAGTTTTATGTGTAGCTTGTAAGTATGGATATCATGTGCATGAAACACAATTTGTGTTAATCAATTTATTAACTTGAGAGAGATTAGATATTCCATGAGTAATGTGTATGGGAGAATCTAGGGAATATGAGGCAATAAATAGAAGATTTATAAATATATAAAGGATGTCCTTAGATAATAATATGTTGTGAGGGATTTCTAGTATCATAAGCACCAAATTTTGAAGACATTTTGTCCATGCAGTCACGGATGTTAGAATCAGCTAACACCTAATAGGAGTGAATTGGGTGTAAGATAAAAAAAATTTAAAAACATTTCCCATCTTAATGAAAGCAATAAATATGTAAATAATGAACCATAAATGCATATTGAAATATGTCAATCACTAATGCTGGAATCATAAGAGATAATGGAAGAGAATATGTAAACTATGATTTATAATGGTTCAGTCCAATCCTTAATGACCTATGTCCAACCCAGCTAAACTTGTAGGATTGTAGAAACATTTGATAAATGAGTTTGCTCAGGCTAAACTTTATAAAATGATACATAACAAATGAAATCAAGTTAGCCAAGCATGATTATGAAATATGCATATTATTTTAAATAATTCAGAATACAATACCCCACTCAAGTAATCTCATAATTACTCAAGAGATTGTCCTTTGAAGTGCATATAAGCATTTTCCTTTGATTTTTTCTTCTAGGATTGATCACTGGAAGCCATTATTGGCAATGATCCCACAGTGATAATGATCACTCGAGTGATGCATCATTGTGCATCTCCTGGTGTCATTAGTGGTAGAGAACTTCTAGTGTTGAGGGTCACTCGAGTGAGCATGTCTTCCAGTTCTTCATCACTTAGATATTTAATCCTAATTAAAGCTGGGAAAGCAGCCCAACCCGCAAGTTATGGGTTGCGAGCTGGCCCACACCAACTCGGGAGCCACGTGGTGTGAGCCCGTATGGCATGTACTTTTACGGGCTGGAAAAATGCCAACCCTAACCCACAGTGTGCAAGTTACGGGCTAGCCCACGGGCCTACATTTTTCTTTAAAAAACAATTTCTTAGTTTTTAAAGACGGTCGAAAGTACGTGACACATATATATAAGTCATTAAATTTACCTTCCTAGCATCAATCATTCCTCTTATAAAAATTTAAAAACATAATCTACATTTCAAGAGATAAAGTTATCGAATCTGTCAAATTTTATAAACAAATCATCCTTAAGTAACCAAGATATAATAATTTTGTTTAAAGAAGAAGGGAAGAGGCTAAGATTTTTTTCTCTTTGGATTGGGAGGTACCAAGATGGGAGTGGACAATTTATAAGGTTTTGTGAAATTATTATATGCAAAAAAATAATTTGCGAGCCAACCCGCCAGCTGGCCCGCATCAACCTGCAGGCCTATGTGGCCCGCATTTTTATGAGTTAGGAAAATCCCAACCCTAACCCTACCTCAACCCGTGGGCCCATAAGTTGAACCCATATTACCAGCTCTACTCCTAATTATCAAACACTGATGATGATCACTCAAGTAATACTCCACTTTTAGGTTTTTTCTTTCTTCATCACTTGGCCTTGCACTACAGTGTTTCTTGAGCTTCACCCATCACTTAAGTGAGGTTGGTCAATACTGGCAGTCATCACTCAAGTGATGTGCCAGTAAACCTTTCTCTATTACCCTCTATTTTTGTATTTGAGGATAAGGAGATTTAGCCAACTCCTATAAACCATAAATATTTCTTTGATACCCAACTTCTCTTGGGTATAAACAATATTAGACATAATAACTCTTATGTTCTTATATAATTACACCATATGATATTTGAGTAAAGAGTATATTAAACCAATAAAGACCAAGAAATATAATGTTACCCAATTAATCCAAGTCGTTGTTCATCAAGGGTAACAAACACATTTTACCAAGAATTATGATAAATTTATTTTTCTATAATCAATGACAATTTGTAAATATGTAGAAAATGTGTCATTGATATGAATCTCATAAGTGAATCAGGTTTGCCAAGAATGATAATGAAATATGTAAATTATTTCAAATCTCAAATGTTCTTTTAAAACATGATAATGCATTATGATAAAGTGGAAATAAAAAAAGGTTTATGCTAACCAATGTTTTTAAGAAATGATCAGTCCTTGAAGTTACATTGCAGATTTTAAAATCTATCAATGAGCTTTTAAGAGAGTTTCAGAAATCTGAATTGGTAATTCTTGAAGCTGGATTGTAGATCTACTACAAGTGAGCTTCACCATTTTAATCCTTATACCTAATTTTTCTTAATCTTCTTGATCGAGAGCATAACATGATATAATCAGCGCATCTAATAAAAAAAAGAGAGAGAGGGAATTCACATTTATTAAGATTTTCAATTTTAATTATTATGAGAATCATATGGAAAATTGAATTCGTATCATATACAGTGCATTTTGTACCAAAATATTCAAAGGATTGAGTTTTAAAAAAATTCTATCAATATATAATTTTTCATTTTTAGCATCTTAGTAAAAAAATTAATTAGTATTCTACAATTTAAAATAGATCACATTGAAATTTGTAAACGTATTGACTTTATTAATAATTAAGAGATCAAATTAAAAACTTACATAAAATTAGAAAGATTAAGTATATTTTCTTTTTTTAAAATAAGACTAACATATAACCATTACTGATAGAATGACCAAATATTAATTAAAAAAGATGCAAAAGGCACTTAAAATTTCATAAAATTGTTTACATCAATACAAAACTTTCTAAAAAATCTCTGTGTACATGGGTATGTAAAATATAGTAAAATATATACTTAATATATTTACTTAAAATCATCTAAAGATCGTCAGAAAGTTTCCGATGGAAAACGTCTGTAGGAAATTCTGTCGTAAATCCAAACGTAACGTTTTTTATGGAATTACATATAGAAATTCCGTAGGAAAATTTGACAAAATTTATTCATAGAAAATTCCATCGGAAATATGTGTTAATTAATTTTTTTAAAAAAATTTATTATGATTTATTTAATTAATGATTAATCTAATTATTATATATTAATTATATTATAATTTAAAATTTAAATTATTATTAGATTATAATATAATTTTCGGCAATAAAAAGTATTAAATTATAATATATAAAAAATTATTAATTCTGATTTATTATTGAAATTACTATATATATATATATATATATATATATATATATATATATATATGTATGTATGTATGTATGTATGTATATATAATTTTTGATAATATATTATATACAAATACAATAAAAATAAAATATATAATAAAATGAATAAAAAAGATATTAATAATAAAAATTTAGATATAATATTTACGTAACAAAAATAAGGAAATTAAATTATAATGTTTAATAATATATATATATATATATTATATATATATATATATATATATATATATATCTGTGTGTGTGTGTGTGTGTGTATGATTATATATTTAAATCACACAGGTTCTTCCTAGCTCAACTGGCAAAGGCACTGGCACACGCGTGAGAGGTCATAGCTTCGAATCTCAACTTGGTCACAAAATGCAATCAATTTGTGCTATCGACACGTAGTGGGCGACGGAGGGCAACACGTGGCACACGATGGAGGGTGACAAGTGGCAATTGACCGGGACACGCGGTGCTTGACCAAGACATAGGCGTTCGGAGGTGAGGTGGCAGTAGTCAGCGGTGGCAGTTGCCGGCTGGAGGTTTCTATTGAAAAATGGCATAGGCAAATTTACCATAGAATTTGTGATGGAACAAATTCCGTCGCAATTTGACACGGAATTTCCATGGCAAATTCCCTCGTAAGTGCCACAGAAACTTCTGTCATAAATTCCCTTGCAATTTGCGACGGAAATTTTTGTCGTAAATTCTGTCTCAAATTACGAGGGTATTTCCATCGCAATTTAAGACGAAAAGTCATATTCCGTCATAAATCAATTTGCGGCTGCACTATTTACAACGTAATTTTTTCCGTCGAAAATTCCATCGCAAAATGGTTTCTGTCGCAAAAAACCTCCGTTCCATCGTAAATTCCATTGGAAATTTCCTGTTTTTTTGTAGTGATCATTGCAAGTTGTACTTGGAGTGATAGAGATATCACTTCCAATGGCACTTGGAGTGATGATGGCCCTTCACCTTCAGGCTCCTTTCTCTTTTTATTTAAAGGCTTTGTTGGTACTTGAGAGCCTCATCAAGTATACCAGTGATAAATTTGGTAAGTTTGGCTTGAAACTAAGCCTTCTTTTCTTGTTCACTTCAAGATAGTTGAATAGTACTCTAAGGTAGTCCATCATTGAAGTGGAACATAATATTCTTCTTTATCTCCATTGTTTCTTATGATTAGCCTTTGTGGTTTTAGTAACAATTTCTTCGTGAGTTCTTCTAATTGATATGAATCTCCTTGTAGGTGCATGAGAAATTCTTGAATTCTTCTTCATCTTCTCTGTATCCTTATACTGATTCTTTCTAGAATCAATCTGCAAACATGAAGCACTAGATGGACATTTTGGTACCCACTTTGCTTTGGGTCATTGATTGTTAGCGTTGGACCTTAATTATCCTTTAGGAACCCAAACATAATTATGTCTCAAATTAGAATTTCTTGTAATATAGCATGTGTGATATGGGATTTAAAGTGAGTATTGTGTCGGTCATGAGAATAAAAACTCAAATAATTTTTACTTGAACATTCTTTCTTCCCATACAATTTTCAGCATGATAGAAAATATTTTTACTTCTCATAATAGAATCAATGATTGGTTGAAAAATAATTGTATGCAAACTTTCAAAATCATTTTTCTTAAATGCACAAGAATTGACACTTTTTACTATAAGTGCATCTTGAGCTTCGAAGGATAATTTATCAAATTCGTCCATAATGATCCCTTCTTAGGAATCCTCTTCCTCTTGTCCTATTGTGTTGACTGACTCATAGAGGCGTTCGATGATCTATCCTTCTTCATTCTCAACTTCCAATTACACATCACCCATAGATGTGCAGCTTATAATTTCTGATGAATTATCAACACTTTCAACTTCAACACAATTGTTAGAAGCATAGATAGAATCAAGAGTATCCTAAATGTCTTTGGCACTAGAGCAAAGTCTGATTTTCACAAAATCATTTTCGATTAAAGCACAATACAGAATTTTCATTACTCTAATGTTTAAAGAAAATATATTATTTTCTTCTTTTGTCCAATTCTTACTTGGTTTGAAATCAAAATCATTTGTAAAAATATTCCACATATCAAAATCAAATGATTTAATTAAACTAGTCATTTTAGCTTTTCAAAACCAAAACTCAATATCTTTTAAAAGTGATAGAACGGTATAATCAGAACCTTCCAAAAACAAGTAACACCCAAAATCAGACATTGACAACACTTGAAATGGTTAATTCCTTTAAACAAGAAACTGACTCTGATACCAAATGTTAGAATCGGTTGATACCCAAGATATAAGATAAAAATTTTAAGAAAAAAAAAGTTTTTCGCATCTTAATGAAAGAAATGAATATGTAAATAATAAACCATAAATGCATACTGAAATATGTCAATCATTAATGCTGAAATTATAAGAGATAAGGGTAGAGAACATGCAAACTATGATTTATATTGGTTTGCTCCAATCCTTGATGACATACGTCCAATTCCCAATCTCCACTTGAAATTTTCAATCCACTATCTTCTTATTTAATCCGAGCATAAGAGAAGCATTTATAATCTCACAAGTTTAACCGGGCACTTGTGAAGTGATAACTCTCCATTTATATTGTATTTAAAGTATATATTAAAGATATTCGAAGAGTTGTCCATGTAATTTTGGGATATTTTTGTAGGATTGTAGGAACAAATTTATTAGCGAATTTCAATGTAAATATCATAGTTTTTAATTAAAAATAGGAATAGTTTAATTTAGGATAAAAATAAGATGTGAAAATTTTCTAAAAAAAGTTTCAGTTTGTTTTTTTATTTCATCTTTTTTTTCTAATTTCCTTATTGTCATTATTATTTGCTTACCTTTTCGTCTTTTAGTTGGACTAGAAACAACAATTGTGGCAAATGAAGAGTGCCCTCATGTTTTTAATTATACGAGGAAGCACCCACCACACCACACCATACCATTTTGTAAATTGGGAACTAGGCCCCTAATCAAATGGATATCAGGATCTGGTTCCCCTGCTCATCAAAATGAGGAAGAAAATAGGAAGAGACAGCAGCGACCATTGGATTATTCATCATCTTCCTATGCTAGAGTGAAACAAAAACCAAAGCGAGGAGAGAAGAGAGCTCCATTGACGGCAACCGGAATAAGGACGAAAGAAGCTCCAGTGTGTCATCTTTATCCCCTGCTTCTTCTTAGTTTGGGTCAAGTTTCAGAGTGAGAGAGTGGCAAAGAGTGTACTGTTGAGCATCATCTTCTGTAATGTCAAACCAGAGGGCATCTTCAAGACTGAACCCAAGGGGAGAAGCTGTACTCTTTGCCGGCGATCTTCATGGTCGTCTTCCTCAGCTTCTTTACCAGAGATAGAGAGAGACAGAGTTTGACGATAACGGCAGCGCTGTCGATACAGTCTAAACTAAAGTGAGTGAAAGCCAGAAGAGCAGAGAGAGAAAATGCAAAGATGATTATGGTTATTCGACAAAATTTTTGAACTCTTGCTGATCACTATTCTGTTTCTTAAGCTTTGATTGGGTTCTTTTTCTCAAGCATGCTAAAACAAAGATTGTAGGGAGGAACAGACATATTGTGCTTGTTTGGTTTTCTTCTTCCTTTCTATGATTATTTTTGTCTCTGAATGTGACGTTGCTGTGATAAATCTGATGAAAACCATGTGAGGCTAAATTTTCTTTGAATCTAGAGTAGTTAGAGCTGGGAAAAGGGGCCTTAAGTCTTGATTATAAAGGCCGAGTTTAAGATTTTTGTCTCAAAAATAAAAATGGGTCTAAAAAGGTCAGTCATGTAGGGTTTAAAAACTAAAAGGGCCAATCATGTAGAACTAAAGGCCGACTCTTTTAGCCCCATATATACTTTTTTTATTTTTTAAAATTATTTATATGATAGTAATATTATTTATTTTTTATATTTTATTAATGATGTTACAAATATTTAGTTGTTATTATTTTTTTTAGAATTAAGTTTCAAAAGAATATTTTATATTAAGAATCCTAAAAATTAAAACTTATAAAAGATATTTCTTCTTTCATAAGTATTCTTATCAATTTTATATTTTTTGATTTATTTTATAGTTATTGTTTTATTTATATCTTGTGTTGTTTATTTCGTTGATTACTTATACTTTTCAAGACATATTTTATAAGAAGTATTTTTAATTTTATTAAGTATTCTCATTAATTATTTATAATTGTGTTATGTGGACAATAGTTTACCTTTGATTATAACTTAATTACTGTGTTTGTTTGTTGCATGATGCGTACCGTTTACACCCTAATTTTGACAACATTTATGTTTTAAATTAAGACTTTCATTGTTATAATTTTTAAAAAAACTAAAAAAATATAAAAATTTATTAAAATAGCTTCGGCTCTGTAGGGCTGGTCTTGACCCTTATGCTCACGGGCCGGGCTTCAAAAAATGATTGTTTTTCTTTAACTGGACCTAAAGGGCCAGTCCTTTTAGGCCATAGACCGTGAAGGACTGGCCCTTTTTCCTAGCTCTAAGAGTAGATGTGAACTAATTTAAGGATTAGAGCATGTTTGAACCTATTATTTGTGTTTAATGGTAGTTTGTTTACTTAATCTTGTATTTTGTTGTCTACTTAGTCTTTGATTACCACTAAGTATGAATTTAGGGAATTTAGATTAGCCTTGGAAGAGGAATCTTAATTGGAACATATGATTATGTAATGTGGGATTAGAATTTATTCTTATTTGTCAAAAGGATAGGAATATACCTATTGAACTCATATAATCATATTAGAGTGAATTTAGACATTTATTGCCTATTGAGTAAATTAGTTAGGAATAACAATTTTAGCTTGAGAGAGAGATATGAGTAATTTGAAGATAATTATATCAATTCAAACTCTAGATTAATAAATTAACATTAAGTGCTTTTAATTGGGTAATTATATGCTTTAAGACTTGATGAAAGGATTAGTCACTCTAGGTTTTTTTTGTCAATTGAAATCTTAAAAACATTATATTTACTACTTTTGCTCTTGTTTAAATTGTTCTTCAAATTCCTTCTTTGATTTGCTTAATTTAAATGAAAATGAAAATTTTAATGCCTAATTATCTGTTCACTTGAATCTTTGTGGGACAACCTTGATTTACTATTTTGATATTTTAATGACTCGTACACTTGCAATGCTCAATTAAAATTTAGTAGCATCATGAAGCCTTTTACAATTCTCTCACTGAAACAAGCACTCCATCTTACACACCATAACGATACAACCGCTCTTGATGATAATAGATTATAATTGATCTTCTCTCATAGAAATGAATAAGATAAACAGTGAGGCACAATACAAACAATCTCTCTCTCTAAAGTATATTATATAAACATTGAGAAACAGAGAGTATATTAGTTGGAGAATTTTGGCATATTGATAGTTAAGGCATAAGTTCTCTTGCTACTTCAGTTTTTAATGCTTCTTCTATTTATAGTTGATGAAAGTATTTGACCATTGACCATATTTCTTTTGGTTGAGCTTCTCTTCTTTCCATTGAAGTTCTCATAATATTACCATTGACAGTAGCTATTGAAAGTTCTGACAAAATTTATTTTTGGCCTTTAAGCTCTAATCCAAGTTTAATCACATGTAATCTTCATATAAACTTGATTAATAATGGTTAGGAATAATATAATCAAGGTTTATATGAGTTTAGAAAAAAATCATGAAATCTAAGATGGTGATTAAAAGCTGGGAAAAACATCACTCTCTAGGATCACTGTGGTGAAGTGGTAGTGATTATCACTCGAGTAGCCACTGTAGCGATCTTCAAAGTGAATAGTGCATTACTACAAGTAGTACTGGAAGTGATATGTGCATTACTCTCTATGATTACCATGGTGATTTTATGGTAATGACAAATTGAATACATCACTCGTGTGATTATTGTTTATCACTACTAGTGAGCACTATGGTGATAGATTCATTATAACTCCAAAATTATCAAATAACCTATCTCTAAAAAAATTCTTGACGTCTATGTTTCAATGAAAAAAGAATCGGCTCTAAATTCATTGTATTCTGAAAGTTATGAACCAAATGGTGTCTGCTGTTCTGGAGGATCATGAGAAATTCGAGCATCAACTTCCCAAAACCATATCTCTTTTGTCTGATAATTTTGAACTTTATCTTAGCTTCTTTGAAACTCATTTTGAGTGTATTTTCATATACAACAAGTTTTACCTCATTCAAAGTTGTGATATGGGAGATATATCTAAATTACTGAACTTGGTATGGAATAAATTGAGAAATTTCAGCATCAAATTCCAAAATTCATATCCTTTTCATCTAAAATCCGTTGAGCTTGATCTTGATATCCCTGTGTCTCTTTTGGAGTCTAATTTCATATGAAATAAATTTCAAGTGAATTGAATGTATGGTTTGAGAAATATAGCTAAGATACCGAACCTCTGTTTTGCTGAACGAAAACAGAGCACAACAGAGTGGTCATCACTCGAGTGATCATCTTTGGAGGTGCCACTAGAGTGGTCACTCGAGTGAAGTTGATATAACATTCATGAGTCATTTTAGCTTTAATTAATCTCCATAATCCTTCTTAATAACTCTTTGCCTTTCTTTATTTTTATCTTCAATCTCTTTCTTCTTCTTCCTTCTAGTCATTCTCTGTAATCCAATTAGATAACTTATTTATTTTCTTTGACTTTGTAAACACCCTTCCATATACTTACCTTACCGGCTCTTAGTTCCATTATATCAGAGTAAACGAGCAATAAATTATTAAACTAAAAGCCATTCTCTTATTGATGCTAGAAAATTTCTCAAATAAATTAGAGTGATTCTCTGCTTATACAACATTCATACATACACATACATCCATATATACACACATATACATGAAATACAGGAAGTAGTGCCCCGCACTATGGCCTCCTCTTCACTTCACGTCTCCATATCTCCTCCGTGCATCTTCATGCATCTTCACCTGTCACTATGGTTGGTTAGGAGGAGTGAGATTCGAGAGAATCTCAGTAGTGAACAGTACCACTATGCATGGCAGATATATATGAATGCATGACATGCTTGCCTACCCTATTTCATGCCAACATAATGACATATTGCATACTCAATGTTATGACATACCAATGGCCATCGCACAAATATAACAGAGCTTCAATCAATCAAATATGCTCAACACAAATAGGCATAGCAGTCACATAATCAATGCATATAACATATATATCACACCCGTGCAGGAAAGGTAAGTCCACTACCTGTCGGACTTCACATCCGTCCTCAAACCTTCGTCTTTGCTCCGGTTCGGGCATGTCCATCCATCGAGTCCTAGAATTCCCAAACATTTAATACATGAGTCATTACTCTTTCTTATATCATTCTAGACTCGTATTAGTTGATAACTTAGCCCAATTATGCTAAATTACCAAAATGCCCCCGGAAGCCTGACCCGACTGTACTTTTACAGAAATCACAACATGGGCCAATCCTACACAATTTCACGTGTAGAATCCATTTACGACTTCGGATTAGCCAAATTCAGGCCCAAATGACGAAAATACCCCTTTGACAGCTCCTATATAGAGCTAAAAGGGTAAATTGGTCATTTCACCCTCCAGGCATTTTTCTCACTTCCCCTTCAACATGAACCCTACACAATTTACTCTTTTGAACTCAATGGAATCATCCAATCGATAAAATTCAAACTCTATACTCATGCCATGCCCAACGCAGCCCATAAAGGATTCTCATAAGAGTTGTGTCGGTTCGTCCCTTTCTTTAACTTAATATCCTCCTTTCTACGCCTTATTACATGATTAGCCGTTTAGATATCCCTTGAACATCATTTCGGCTCCTAAGACACGGAAAGAATGAGAGATGAACAGCATACTACTTCCAAAATACTCATCCAAATGATAAACCGAAATGGTAGAAAGGTAGCACACGCTTACCTCTACCCACTTCTGAATCCGGTTTGGAATTTCGGCGACGCTCCGGCCGGTGAGACGGCACCAACGGCCTCCAAAAGAAAATTCAGAACCATAGAATCGAAGCTCAGGATGAGTAGAACAACCTTTGTACTGGACATTTCGAGAGAAAACGCCATTTCGGACGAGTTCTAGCGAATCAACACTTTCTCTCTCTTCTCTCTCTCCACCGCATTCTCATTCTCGTTCTCGTTCTTCTTTCCTTATTTCTCATTCTCATCTGTTCCATTCCTCTTTCTTTTCCCTTTTAATCCGAACGCAGGAAAGGAAGGGAATTAATTGATAAAGGATGATGATTAATTAAAATCATTCAGTGGCCTTTACTCAATTAGTCCACCTATCACATTTCTTACATAGCAAGTTTCCTTTCTCTTTTCCTTCATCATTCCATTAATATTAATGAGAAATAAGAGAGTATAATTCACTCTCAAATTATCCCATTATACCACCTCAAGTGGTCCACCAAAGCCTTAAACTTCTTCGCTTATTGACTTTACTTGATAATTATTTACCAATATGGCCTCATTAATTACCAAGTAGTCATTTCCCTCCTTTTAATTGCCACTCAACTCAACATATTGGGAATATTAGGGAAAATCCATCATTTCTCAACTTATGGCAAAATTACCATTTTGCCCTCACCTTTTATTTCTTTTAATATCCAAAGATATTAAGGAATTTTGGGATATAAACCATGTCCTCACTTGAACATTCGTTAAACCGGGGTCTAACAGTCCACTTAATATAGGCTTAACCTCAAGCCTTTGATCCCAAAATTCAGGGTATTACAGACTTCTTCTCACCATGTTTGGTAACTTCAATCTTCAATATCTTCTTAATCTGTTTCTTGATCATTCACCATAATCTATTGATAAGTAAAATATTTGCATATTCATTTTCACTTATATGATGATTTTGTGGACTATATTTGAGCTGAATGTAATTAATTTGGGTGTAATTAATAAATAAATAATGATTTTCTTGCAGCCATGGATAGTACCGGATTAAAAAGAATTAAAGAAGGCATTTAAGGGAAAGTTACTATTCATGCGGACTATTCATTGTGTACTATTCATGCGGGTACTGTTCACTGTGCACTGTAGCAGTTTTACAGTAGCGATGGGTGTGGTCGGTTCACTGTAGCAGTGCGGTTCCTGTAGCAGTCGGTGGACTGTAGCAAGTGGGTGGTCGGTTCACTGTAGCAAATCACTATAGCAGTCCGAAAATGAAGCCTATAAATAGAGCTTCTTGGCACCCTAAAATGGAGAGGAAGGAGGAGGAAGGAAGAGAGAGAGAGAGTTGTTATTTTTAGAATTTATTTCTTGCATTTTTTTACTTCTTGCATGCCTCCTACATGAATGGTTTTACCTCCTATATGGAAGGCCTAGGTAGTCCTCCTTTATGGATGGTATAGGTTGCCACCTACATGGATGGTTTTACCTCCTATATGGTAGGCTAGATTTTCCATTTTCATGCATCTTGTAGTAGTATTTTTATGTTTTTGTAATTAATTTTTATGCAATATTTATGATGTTTAGAATATATTTTGGTTTTGTTTTTAATTTTATCATGAGCTAAATTTTCCTTTTCCTAGGGTGATGACGTAGCTTACTAATGACGGATTGAATCTTAACTTATTAAATCTAGTTTTAATTTTTCCTTCATGATTGAGTTTTAATTATTGCTCTTAATGCTTACAATTGATTGGCCACCTTTTGGATGATTTTAATATGCATGTTGAGACCGGAAGGAGATACATGTGTATGGATCCTATAATTAAAACCATAATTTGCATATGAAATAGGAATATATTCATATGGGTTGTGTAGTCTTAATTGAGTTCCATAAATCTTAATGCATAATTGATTGCTTAAATTCATATAGGAATATATTGGGTTAGCAATTAATTATAGAATTACTTGACCTTGGAAGAGGCTAGTAATTAAAATAGGGAAACTCGACTATCAATCATGTGGAATAAATAGGACTAGAGTAGATAAGTAATTCAATCCGGAATTTATTAAGTGAAATCTAATCCCTAGGGCTTTTTCTCATATTTGTCTTTATATCACTTGTATTCATATTTCATCATTTCTAACTTGCAATCTCAATCACAACTAATCAACCGACTAAATAGAATTAAAATTACCAATTTTGGTACTTAGTGATCAATCCTCGTGGGAACGATACTCTACTCACTTCTATATTACTTGATTACGACAGTGTACACTTGCACTTCTAAATACACCATCCTACACTCGTAACAAGTTTTTGGCGCCGTTGCCGGGGATTGTCATTAATATCAATACCAAGTAATTTTAATACTAATTTGGCCTTCATATTACATTTTTTTGTGTCTTTTGTTTCTTTTCAGGTTTTTGCTTAGTATATGACCAGATCGAAGAAGACTGAATTACAACCTTGTGATTCTGAGATCGAGAGAACTTGTCGAAGAAATCGGAGAGTTCGAAAGCAATCTACTTCAATCAATTCAATGGCAAATCCAGAAGGAGAAGCAGTAGATAACAAAACACTTCGTGATTATGCAACACCAACAGTTATGGAGACAACTTTTGGAATCAGAAAACCACCAGTAGCAGTCAACAATTTTGAAATCAAGCCTGCAATTATCCAGATGGTGCAAGCCAATCAGTTTGGTGGTTTATCAACAGAAGATCCCAACACACATATAACCAGTTTCCTAGAAATATGCGACACATTCAAGCATAATGGTGTTACTGATGATGCCATTAGACTTAGACTTTTCCCTTTCTCACTCAGGGATAAGGCTAAGAGCTGGTTACATTCTCTACCAGTGGGAAGCATAACTACATGGGATGCCTTGGCACATAAATTTTTGGCGAAATACTTTCCGTCAGGAAAAACTGCAAAATTGAGGAATGAAATTACCTCATTTTCCCAGCATGAACTAGAAAGCCTTTATGAAGCCTGGGAAAGATACAAGGAGTTGCTAAGGAGATGTCCTCATCATGGGTTACCAGATTGGTGGACACTGCAAACATTCTACAATGGGATGACGCATACCACCAGAATTCTTGTAGATGCTGCAGCTGGAGGATCTTTAATGGGAAAAAATCTAGATGATGCCTACAATTTACTTGAGGAGATGGAAGCAAATGCATATCAATGGCCTTCTGAACGTCATAATTCAAAGAAGGTACTTGGAGTGCACGAGCTGGATATCCTTACAACTTTATCTTCTCAAGTTGCATCTATATCCAAGCAAGTGAGCTCATTGACTAGTCAAGCAAATGCAATCAGTACTCCTCATGAAACCTGTGACCGATATGGAAGACCTCATATGAGTACACAAAGTCAAGATGGACAGTCATCCATACCTTCTCAGTCGGAGCAAGCTCATTATATCGGAAATCAAAGAAATGACCCATTCTCAAACACTTATAATCCAGGTTGGCGGAATCATCCAAACTTTGGCTGGAGGAATAATCAAAATGTCTTCAAACCGCAAGGGAACTACCAGCAACAAGCTCTTCAACCACCAAATCCACTACAGCAAAAAGTGAATGTGGAAGATGCACTGGCTCAACTAACCATGAATACATCTCAATTCATGGCTAGGACTGATGCAACACTTAAAAGCCAGGAAGCCTCGATAAAGAACTTGGAGATCCAAATGGGCCAAATTGCAAATATGCTGAATTCCAGACAACCAGGTACTCTTCCAAGTGACACTGAAAAAAACCCAAGAGAGCATGTGAAGGCTATTGCATTAAGGAGTGGGAAAGAATTGAAAGATCCTGTAATTCTACATAAGAATGATGGAGAAAAGAAAGAAAGTGAACAAGAAAAGAAGGAGGAAGCACAAAAACCTCAAGAAGATGATGTGGTACCAGGAAGAATAAGCTTTCCAGATAACTCTCCTCCATATGTACAACCAGTTCCATACCCTCAGAGACTTGTGAAGGCAAAGCTAGACAAGCAGTTTAAAAAGTTTCTGGAGGTTTTCAAAAAGTTACATATCAACATCCCTTTTGCAGACGCTCTTGCCCAAATGCCCAGTTATGTAAAATTCATGAAAGACATTCTCTCAAATAAGCGTAAGCTGGAGGAATTTGAGACAGTTGCACTTACTGAGGAGTGCAGTGCAATTTTGCAAAAGAAACTACCACCAAAGCTGAAAGATCCAGGAAGCTTTTGCATACCTTACACCATAGGTCAATGACTGTTGGTGTTGCATAATCACGAAGTGTTTTGGTATCTGATGTTTCTCCTTCCGGATTTGCCATTGATTTGATAGAAGTAGACTGCTTTCGAACTCTCCGATTTCTTTGACAAGTTCTCTCGATCTCAGAATCACAAGGTTGTAATTCAGTCTTCTTCGATCTGGTCATATACTAAGCAAAAACCTGAAAAGAAAGAAAAGAAACACACACACAAAGTAATATGAAGACTAAATTAGTATTAAAATTACTTGGTATTGATATTAATGACAATCCCCGGCAACGGCACCAAAAACTTGTTACGAGTGTAGGATGGTGTATTTAGAAGTGCAAGTGTACACTGTCGTAATCAAGTAATATAGAAGTGAGTAGAGTATCGTTCCCACGAGGATTGATCACTAAGTACCAAAATTGGTAATTTTAATTCTATTTAGTCGGTTGATTAGTTGTGATTGAGATTGCAAGTTAGAAATGATGAAATATGAATACAAGTGATATAAAGACAAATATGAGAAAAAGCCCTAGGGATTAGATTTCACTTAATAAATTCCGGATTGAATTACTTATCTACTCTAGTCCTATTTATTCCACATGATTGATAGTCGAGTTTCCCTATTTTAATTACTAGCCTCTTCCAAGGTCAAGTAATTCTATAATTAATTGCTAACCCAATATATTCCTATATGAATTTAAGCAATCAATTATGCATTAAGATTTATGGAACTCAATTAAGACTACACAACCCATATGAATATATTCCTATTTCATATGCAAATTATGGTTTTAATTATAGGATCCATACACATGTATCTCCTTCCGGTCTCAACATGCATATTAAAATCATCCAAAAGGTGGCCAATCAATTGTAAGCATTAAGAGCAATAATTAAAACTCAATCATGAAGGAAAAATTAAAACTAGATTTAATAAGTTAAGATTCAATCCGTCATTAGTAAGCTACGTCATCACCCTAGGAAAAGGAAAATTTAGCTCATGATAAAATTAAAAACAAAACCAAAATATATTCTAAACATCATAAATATTGCATAAAAATTAATTACAAAAATATAAAAATACTACTACAAGATGCATGAAAATGGAAAATCTAGCCTACCATATAGGAGGTAAAACCATCCATGTAGGTGGCAACCTATACCATCCATAAAGGAGGACTACCTAGGCCTTCCATATAGGAGGTAAAACCATCCATGTAGGAGGCATGCAAAAAGTAAAAAAATGCAAGAAATAAATTCTAAACATAACAACTCTCTCTCTAAAATAGAAACTCTCTCTTTCTCTCTTCCTTCCTCTTCTTTCCTCCTCATTTTAGGGTGCCAAGAAGCTCTATTTATAGGCTTCATTTTCGGACTGCTACAGTTTTTTGCTACAGTGATTTGCTACAGTGAACCGACCACCCACTTGCTACAGTGCACCGACTGCTACAGTGAACCGACCACACCGTCCGCTACAGTGCACTGCTACAGTGAACAGTACCACATGAACAGTGCACAATGAATAGTGTACAGTGAATAGTACCACATGAATAGTAACTTTTCCTTAAATGTCTTCTTTAATTCTTTTTAATCCGGTACTATCCATGGCTGCAAGAAAATCATTATTTATTTATTAATTACACCCAAATTGATTACATTCAGCTCAAATATAGTCCACAAAATCATCATATAAGGGAAAATGAATATGCAAATATTTTACTTATCATGCTGAATAAAGTATTTTTAGAAGTGTATGTCAGAAATTGAAAGAGTTTCCTTGCATTTGACATGATTGCTAGTGGAAGTCTCTTAAAGAGATCAACTATGAATCAGAAGAAGGTTGCTCATCGGTGGTGGCTCTTAAGAGAAATCATTTGTTGAGAAGAAAAGTGAATAACAAGTCAAACAAAGGAGATATGAGAGTAGACATTGTAGTTGTAACATCCTAACGCCTCATTATCAATATTTGTTCGTTTTGGGGTCCTGTCACCTTTCAAGGTTTTAAAACGTGTTGAGAGGGGAAGGTATCTAAACCCTCATAAGTCATCTTTCATTCTTTCCCTAGCCAATGCTCGGATCAATGTGCCAGTGAGGATGCTAGGCTCTAGGGGTAGAGTCTAAAGTCTTATATTAGCTAGGGAGGGGAACAAAAGACGTCTTATAAAAGGTCTAGATACATTTCTCTCTCAACGTGTTTTAAAACCATGAGGGGTGACGACCTCAAAATGAACAATATCGAGAGCAATGAGTTGTGTTGTTACAATGGTAGTCGGGGCCATAAGGCCCTATCATTAAAGGATGTTAATCGTGATTGTTAAATGAGTTTGTTTGACTATATACATTCCTACATAGTACCAAACAACCACCAACTCATGCAATTAAAGCTTTTAAAATGTTGTTAAAGCACCTAATAGATTGCAAGTCTGATTTATTATTAATGTATTTTTTTTATTTTTTTCCTTATTTATATAATATGACCATCAAACTAATAAATGTGTAAGAAGATTTGTTCTTTTGTGAGAGAAAAGACGTTGGGGCTCTTATTAATAAGAGTAAAATACTCTAACCACTCTTATATTTTGCCTTAATTATATAGGTCTCCCCTCTATTTTAAAAATACACACTTAAGTCCAAACCGTTAACTTCGTTAAGAATATTCTAACAGATTCTAAAAATATATTTTTAATTAAAATTTATAAGAAAATAAAATTTATTTACTATTTTGCTCTTAATAATAGATCTCAAATTTTAATTGATAGCTTGTAAGTATCACAAACTTTTAAAAATTTGAGTAAGTTTTTTAAATGTTTGAAGGAAAAAAATGTGAAATTATAAATTTAAATAATTTATACAATCTCTCAAACCTATATAGTTTATTATATTTGATAGAAAAAATGTGTTATATATATATATATATATATATATATATATATATATATATATATATATTTAGTCATTTTAGAAATTAAAAATAAATAAACTTCAATAAACATGGTGAAAAATTAAAATTATAAATTTTATAATCTCAAAATTAATAAATTTTTAACATATTAGAAATTTAAAAAATTTATTAAAATTAAATTTTGGTGGCATAAATTTTGTTTGGCCAACACACACACACACACAATGTTAAAGAGGGTCATTTTGATAAACAAAAGTTCTAAAGTCAAACATAATGATCAACTAAATGGTTTAGGAGGATGAAAATAAAATCTCAAAATATAAAGAGCTTTTTGTAATATACATTTTAATTTTAAGGATAGTCTATACGAATTTTTAAAATAGAAAGGAGGTTAGAGTATTTTACGCTATTAATATCGAATTTTTAAAATAGAAAGGAGGTTAGAGTATTTTACTCTATTAATATTAAATCTGACCTACAATATATTATATGCTTTAATGACAAATTAGTATCTTTAATGGCATGAGTTGGTGATGGTTTGGTGCTACATTGAAAACAAACTCATTTAACAATCAAAATTAACATCCTTTAACGGTAGACTAGCACTACTATAGAATCGTTGATATATAACGGTTACTATCAGCCACAAATTATAATTCTGAACCATCAAATATGCGAGCGTTATATGTGCTTAGCGTAAGATACATAACGGTTCCGAACCATAATATATTGATGGCATATATAATGGCTATTTGTTAATAACCGTAATGTATTGGCTTTTATTTTTTATTTTATATAGTTAGTTTTTATTATTATTTTTTATTTAGTTTTATTGCTAATATTTATTATATAAAATAAAATATAATCATTGATAACAAAAATATATTAATATATTAATATTAAATAAGAAATTTTATTTATAGTATTTAAAATTCAATACATTATCAAAAAAATTCAATACATCATAGATAAACACTATAAAATTTAAAAGAAATTAATCACTTATAAACTCTAAAACATTACTAAAAGAAAATCTATTAAAAAAATTCTACAATATTCTCCAATGCCTTTGATTTAGATTGTCGATCAAGTATCAATATTCTAGAATTCTAGTAACTCGAAAAGGATAATATAAATATGAAAAATCAAAAATGTGTGTGTGTGTGCGCGCGCTTGCGTGCGTGCGTGTGTGCGGTAAAAAATGGCAAATATTAAAACTTAGCAAATCTCATATCTAATTTCAGCTTACCTGCTAAAGTTTAGGAACGTGAGACAGTGAACATTCAAGTAGATAGTGATTCAACAAGCTGCTAAAAGTTATGAGAAAAAATTATATTGATTTTAGTCTATATAATCGAGTGTAATTAGAATTATTTTCACTGCAATTAAAAAAATAGCATTTTACCTCATCATTTTTTTGTGCTTTTTACTTTTCTCTAGTGTTTTTATCTTCAAACCAACAACCATCATTAGAAATTAGATATAACTTTTTGTCTGTGATTCTTCTTCCTAGATAATCCAGCAACCTTAAGCCTCAACTAGTGAGCTCTCATTATATAAAAAAATAAAATGAAACTAAATATATTAATTGAAAAAGAAAATGAAAGTTTATCTGAGGAAGAATCACAAGAGGAATGAGCTGTATAATGAAGATACATGTTAGTGATGAAGGACGGAACCTGTAGTGGTAGAGCAAAACCCATGGAAAGAAGAGTAGAAGACCCACTAGGGAAGCTCAAAAACATTTAAGAAGGAGTTGGAAGAGTTATGTTAAATAAATAAAAAATTCTAAATCCCGCCTTTTTAGATGAAATAATACTTAACGGTTATTTGTAAAGAACCATGATGTATTATGGGAAAATGACACCAAGGTCCCAATTTAAAAAATAATATTAGAAAAGTCTCATAACTTGTCAATGATAGCTCATTCACTTGTCAATGGCTGCTCTTTAACTTGTCATTTACAAGTTATGAGATTTTTCTGATATTATTTTTCTTAATTTGGACCTTGATGTCATTTTCCCATGTATTATCCATAAAATTAATTAATATATCAATAAATAATATTATATATTGTTAAATTATTGGGGAAATAGCACCAAGGTCCCAATTAAGAGAAATAATATCAAAAAAGTTTGATAACTTGTCAATGGTAGCTCTTTCACTTATTAAGGGTTGCTCTTCCACTTGTTATTAACAAGTTGTGGGACTTTTATAACATTATTTTCTTAATTGGGACCTCAGTGTGATTTTTGTAACATCTTGAAAATCATGAAAAGGCTTAATTTTCCAAAAGTAAATTAAATAATTTAAAAAGTTAATTTATGGGAATTAAAAGCCTATTTTCCCAAAAATTCAAGAAAAAATAGTTAGAGGTTATGGTTTGACTTGAATATTTTAGGAAAATTATTTTGTGGCTTAAAGAAGCTTATTAAGGAATAAAATTCTTATAAAGTATTAAGGATTTATTTATGGAATTTATATGGTAAGTCAGTACCGGTAAAGAAAGGGAAAATTAGTAATTTTATTATCAGAATTGGACTAAAGTTTATGCCAAATTATGGAATCCAAACATGTTTCCCATGATCAAGAAGATTAAGTTTATATTTAAGTGATTTTAGTTTAGAAAAATTAGAATAATTAGAGCCTAAGGGATAAAGATTTAACCAATGAGATAAAAAAACACACACACACACCACCCACACACATGACACACACACATAAAGCACCTTATCAGCCTCCCTCACTCTTCATTTGCATCTAAAACAAGAAAAGAAAAGAGAGAGAGAGAGGAAGCCAAGAGAGAAAGAGTGATCTAAGGAGAGGAAGAGGTAGCTGAAGCTTGCATGCAACCATATAATCTTGCCTAGGTAAGTCTACTACACCCTTTTCCAACTTCATTTCGGTTTGATTGGTGATTTCTTGAGGTTAAAATGGTTACTGAAGTCGGGTGTCTTTGGGAAAGAGTTGTTGTCAACATGAAAGGTTGAGATGAGCACATGCATGTCGGTTTTAAGGTTTGATTTTAAGGTTTTTGGTTCTGCAATTAACTCATCGAAAATAAAGCATGCATTTTGGGTTTACAGGTGTCAAAATTTCTAGAGTTTAAGCTATGAATTTGAGGTTGCATGTCCTCTTTTCCTTCTTATCTTCCAAACCGAAAATAGAGTGCCACATGCATGAGTTTTCATAAGCTAAAGCTTGAGTTTTTGGGTAATATTGGATCTGTTTCTTTGAGGTTTAGAGAGTTAAGCATGTGTTTTGAAAGATAAATCCAAAGAGAACTCATAATAAGAAGGAATTGGTGGTTGAAATGAGGTTATATAGCAGAGTGTCAATTTTGGAGAATAAGTGGTACAATCAGTTTCAAGTAAGGTTTGGATAAGGCAAACAATGTCTTCTATCTATGAAATTTGGTAAGGAGTTAATGCAGATCCTAAGATTTAAAATGAATCATAGAAAACATTAATTGGATGTCTAAAATGAAAGATATGAATTTTGCAAGTTTAGACAGAAAACTGGGAACATTATGTTTTCCAAATTCCAGGCAGTAAGCAATTATTCATATTATGTGAGGTTATTTCAATCATTTGTTATTGAGATTATTTTTCCTTTAAAATAGACTTAGTGAGCTTTAAATTAATTACTAGAACATAAAAATTGGATGTGTATATTGTAAGTTATAAATTTTTATAGTTTGAGAAGAAAAACTAGAATATCATGTCTCACCAAAGAAATAATAAGTATGCACGCTAGAATTGGGAAATTATATCCATAGTTAATGCTAAATGTTACTTTTCTGTTGAATAGGATTGAAAGATCTCTAAATAGGAACTTGAATTACCTCATTTGAAGTTTCCTAGCATAAGTTATGATTTTTCAAAATTCCTTGGAAAATTAGAGGTAGAATTTCAATTAAGGCCGAAAATGAAAGCATTTGGATAAAATTGTAATAGGTAATGGGTTTAAGAGTCTTGGGATAAGTTTGAAGGGTTAGTTAATTAAACTGAATGTCTGAATTACAAGAGAAAGTAGACATTCAATATGTCTTAATAGATACATGGTAACATAAAGTATAAAAAATTATCAATGATAACCAACTATTTCAAATAAAAGGATAAGATTTATGAGAGGGTCAAGAATAACATAATTTTAATTATGTTAATAAAATTAGAATAAGAAATGAATCATCTCTATATGAATTTTAAAGTTATAGGATTTGACATTTTCTCGAGCTTAATGAGAAAACAAACCGAAAAGGATTCAGGAAGAGGTAAATTAAAGGAAAGGTCAACAAGTAGTAATTATTTGTCTCATATATTATATAATTGTTCTGTATGTTTGTGTGTACCATTAATTATATTCATTTCATGAATATATGGGTTTGATTATTAGACTGTGTGTCTTGAGGCTATAAGACCTAGCATATTTTACGTGATTATTGGACTGTGTCCTGAGATTGTAAGTCCTGACATGCATTCAGTATGATTATTGGACTGTGTGTCCTGAGGCTGTAAGTCCCAGTGTGCATTTGACATGGTTATTGGACTATGTGTCCTTGAATTGTAAGACCTAATATGCAATCTATGTAAGTATGGGGCTGTGAGTTCCCATGATGATTGATGTTTATACTGCAAAGTGATTGTTGAATATGATGAATGTGCTAAATGCTTATTGGATGGTTTGTTTTGTGTGCTTTGTGAACTTGTATATTTTATTATAGTTTGTTATTATTACTGAGATTCTCAAGAATCTCACCCTTTTTCCATTAAAATGACATACAACAAAGGCAAGCAGCTCAAAGGCTAAGGGAGTGATTATCGCCGATAATTGAGAAGGTGGTAAAGCTGGAAATAGTTTATTTTGTTGGTTATCTATATAATCTTTTCACTTATATATAGGACTTTTGGTTAGTCTCATATGGCTACAATTTTGTATATATATATATCTACATATGAACATAGATGTACATAATGATATCAGTACACATAGTGGTAATATCAGCATACATAGTAGCGGTAGTAGTATTAATACTATGCTTAATTATCGAAATGGTGATAAGCACTTGCATGATTCGAGCCCATAACTTTAAAACAATAGATTAAATGTGATAGCAGAGGAGAACTCTGATATTATTAAATCTAGTATAAGGAGTGATGAGTTTTAATAAAGAGTTTGAACAACTAGTTAATTATTTTAGAAAGTTTTACATTTGTCAGAAAAGCCCATTCATTTTACAGGTTCAAATCCTGTGTTTGAGTTAAGTTTTCTAACTATTTTCAAAAATATTTACTTTCTAGGATCAACCATGGCTTAGTGGTTTGAAATCATTATATAGTAACTCATCTAACTAGTATAAAGGTAGGGTGTCACAATTTTCCCTAAATTATTTAACAGTTCTTTACAAAAAAACAAACCATAATATATTGTCAAATAATACTTTTATATTACACGACACTTAACGGTTCTTTATGAAAACGGTAACATATTATCAAACAAATTTTTTTTTCAGAATCTCATCATTTTATATTAAATAATACTTAATAGTTTTCTGTGAACAACCGTAATGTATTATCAAATAAATTTTTTATAGAATCTCATATCCTTATATTTAATATTTTTCAGAATCATGCCTTTTTATATATGACTGTTATCATTTGTAACTGTTAATTAATCTTAAAGAATATATAATGGTTCTTTGTGAAGAACTGTCAAACATATTGAAATAATTTTTTTTAAAAATCTTGCATTCTTATATATAACGGTTTTCATTAATAATTGTTAAGTATTCTTAAAGAATACATGACGATTCTTTATAAAGAACTATCATGTATTGTCAGATAATTTTTTCCCAAGAATCCTGCATTTCTCACCTCCTTAAGATATTAATAGATATTATATATTAGACTAATATCTTAACATATTATATTTATCTTAAAAATATAAATCTAAGATATTATTAGATATAATATATTATAATATATCATATTTATAATCATATTTTACGGTATAAACATTGTGTATTTGTTTGTATTGATATAATATTGGAAGACGAATCATTTGTAAGTGTTGCATGATGGTTGTTTGTAAGAATAGTCATATTTGTCATTAAATAAATTACAGTTATCAACTACAGCTGTCATTTTTATATCTTCACGAGTTCTGCCTCTCAATACATGACGATACACATATTTAACTATTATGTTTTAACTTATATATTCTTGTGTAACCTCCGCCTCAATATATTTATTGTAACCATTATTTATTAAGCATTATATATACTCAAATTTATAGTAGTGCAGCATTGTTACTATCTAGAAACTTTCGAATAGTATTGAGCCTAAAAAAACTTATAGATACCCAATACTTATAAATGAAAACCCCTAAAATAAATTTGAACCTTAATAAGAAAAAATGACATTCATGACAAGTAGACCTGTCAATTCAACATATTTAATTAACTAACCATCAAACTTAACATAGGGAAACATTGTAATAATTTAAAAAAATTTAGAGTGACGTTAAGCCTAAAATAACTTCTAATTATCAAACGCTCACGCATGAAAACTTCTATGTTAAATTTTCCCCGTAACCTAATAAAAAACTGCAAATGGATGTCACGCTATTGATCCAATTTTTAAAAAAAAAAATAGCAACGAAAAAGTTGGCAAACAATACGGATCATATGAATTTCTTGGAGACGTTTTATAGCTATGTTTGGTTCAGCGGTGGGGCAAAATGTTAAGCCTGATCAGGCATAAATCGAGCTTACCAATTGTGTTTATTTATTTTCCATGTTTAGATTCAGCAATGGGCATAAGGGCTTCCAAAACGTGGGGGATTTTTTTTTTGGACGCACAGGATGCTCTGCTATTTTACCGTTTGTGAGCATTTACATTGCTCATGTGCCTCTACTGCTCCATATCAGCTTTCCGTGCGAACCTCTGCAACCATGGCCAACTCATTCACTCACCCATCTCTTCTCCAACAGCAGCGTCCTCCGGCAGCAGGCATAAAGCAAGACTGCGTCCCTTCTCCTCCTCTCAGCTTACTCGGCTACAACATCCGCTACCCAACTCTGAAAGTGTGGCGTTGGCTTCAGCGCTGATCAGCTCCTTCTGCCATCCGACCGATCTGACCTCAACCGCCGTCCTCCTCTCAGACAGACGTTGCTCCTACACTCGGCGAGCACCGCCGTTTCCTTGAACAGCTTCAACTTCCGTCGTTGTTTCGCTGTCACATCAACACCGATCTCCCTCTTTCACGATGAACATCCGTCTGCTGCGATGGTCCTCTGTCGTGTGTCACCGCTAAAGCAAGAATCTTTAGTTATGAGGCTCCCCCTTTCAAGCCTCCGACTCCCTCCTTTTCGTTATTGCAGTTACGTGGAGCATTCTTGTGGCAGATAATGATGAAGAAGCAGATAATGCTCCCTGGTCCAGTTCTGTCGAGAGGAAGAAGAAGCAGCTTGCGTTTTGACCTTTGGGTTGTTATCTGTAATTTTCTCTAGCCTTTATCTACATTTACTTGTAACTTTCAGAAATTTTAGAGACCTTTTCTGTAATTTTATCTAGTCTTGAAAATATTAATTATGAACCTCGCCAATTTCTTCCCAAAACACTTGCAATGTAATCATACGGTGGGATTAAAAGTTTAAGAAACAATTGCATAAAATAATTAATAAATTATGACCATTTTACCCCTTATTGCAATTAATTTGATATGTTAGCATTGGAAAAGTTAAAATTAAGCAAAAATTTGTTTTACTTTAGTTTTTTTATTTTAAAAATGAATTAATAATATAAATAACAATTTTATTTCATAACATTTATGCTATAAATAATGCTTGTACATCTTCGACTGGTATATATGAATGCTTTTCAGAACATGATTAGAGATGTTATTATGCAGGACATCTTATTGTATTAGTTTTATACTTTTTTTCCCACATTTTATGTATGTTGCAACAAAATTAGTTGTCACATTTTCGACTTCTTTATAATATCAGATATATTTTTTTTTTACCCATATAAACATGAAAAGCACTTATGAAATGTTTAATCCAAATATGATTCACTTTTGTGAAAAGCACTTAAACAATCTCAAATTCAAACATAAATCACATTCAACAATCACACTTATACCAATCACATTTTTACATAAGTCCAATTGAAATAAGTCATTTTTCATACGCTGATTCAAACATGCTATATATATATATATATATATACATAAAAATAGCGATCCATCACCTTTTTTTCTATTTTTCACGACATGCGAGGATCCATTAATTAAAGTGCCCTATTTTTTTCCCACCAAAGTACCTAACGTAACTTTACTATTTTGTAGGGAGGTAAATTTTTTTTAATTTTTAATTTGATACCTATATGTTTCTATTTCTTAATTAAATATTTTGTATAGCTCTATTAGCATCGTTAACTCCTGTAATATTGTTTTGCCAGAACAACCGTTGCCCCTATACAAGAGCTAACAGTTCTAACAAAGAAAAATTTGAAGTATTTAAGTAAGAGAGAAAAACACAAAAGTACCAAATTAAAAACTAAATAAAAGTATAGGTACCTCTAAAATAATTTTTTCTTTATATATAATATAAAAATTTTAAGAGTACAATATATATTTAGTCCTCAAAATTTACTGCAAGTTTCAATATAATTTCTGAAGTTCTTCTCTTAATCTTATCACTATTAATTTTATTAATGAAAAATGTTGATCGATTAAATTTAATTGTGACTCTACAATTAAATGATGCAAAGCATCCTTAAATTTTAATCATTTAATGTAATATTTTTATATTTTAAAATATAAATAAAAAATATATTTTATTTTATCTTTGTAATATATAAATATTATATTTTTTTTACATTTTATTTTAATTTTTGCATCTTGGATGGATGTATCATGGATGCAATCTATATATACACATGTATGTGGGAGAAGAATGTCTCATTGACTTTCATCTCTATTTAATGCATCCACCGTTAGATTTAGTTTCAATGATTGAGATTTATTTTGTAAAAAAAAATTATAATATTAAATAATAAAAAATAAATAAATAAATTCATACTTTATAATTTGATGTGAATAGTTTAACATGGTTGATTTTTATTATATTTAATACTATAATAATATATTTACATAGTATTAAATTTCAACCATTAAAAATTAATCTAATAATAGAGACATTAAATAGAGAGAAAATGACGAAAGAGACCACTAGAAACATTCCTTGCTCCATGCTGGACATCTTTTTTAAGAAAATTGAGAGTTTTTGTAGTCTTGGATAATCATTTGGTAATGCTTTTTACAAAGGTAAAAGTATACAATTAGTTCTTTAACTTCACATAAAGTTTTGTTTTAATCTCATAATTTTATAAAGTGTTCTTTTAATCATTTAACCTTAATATCGTTAACAGAAAAATATTTGATATTAAAATTTTCAATGTTTTAAAAAAACTTTTTAAATGCTAACATAATAAGTTTAATTCTCAAAATAGCCATGATTGATACAAAAAATCATTCTGATACTAAAGATGTTAGGGTTAAAAGATTGAAACCATATTTTTGAAAATTAATGGAACAAACCGAAACTTTATACAAAGTTAAAGGACCAAATGTGAATTTTTACCTTGTACCAACTAAAAACCTACCACCGACCCAGGGACTATGATACAATCTACGGATGATTTTGGACCCTCTTGACTTAGAGTTAGGGTTAGAGATGTCCCGTTATTTTGAACTTAACCTCTCTACCTACCTACCCATCTGCCATACAATTTCCTCTTCTATGTCCCATGATTTTGAACTTAACCTGCCATTCAATTTCCTATTCTTTATATATAATAGTTAGTATATCTATAGCCATCATACACTATATGCATATACATAGACCATAACCATGGCAGCAGAAAAGTCTCAACCCTCTGATCTTCCTGCTCATCCCAAGTTCCTCCATGAAGACGAAGAACTATCTCAACAATGCAAAAACCTCATTTCTACCTTACCCGGTGAACCAGGTTGGATGAATGTCCAACTCCATAACAAAGGTTTAAGGAATGTTCAATTGTCAGAACCACTTTCAACCCCAAGACTCAGACATTCTCCTTGTTACCCCACCCAAAGCAGGAACCACATGGCTCAAAGCCCTAGCTTTTTCCATTCTCAATCGCAAGACTCGTTATCCAGAACCAAATCCAACCTCTCAACTTCATCGCCACCCTCTTCTAACAATGAACCCTCATGATCTCGTACCTTACTTAGAAATGATCTACTACGAAAATGCCATGCCTGACTTAAGCTCGATCCCGCCTTCAAGGCTCTTCACATCCCGTCTCCCGTATTTTCGTTGCCGGAGTATGTGAAGCAGTCGAGGTCTAAGATTGTGTACTTGTGCAGAAATCTTAAGGACCATTTTGTGTCCTTGTGGCACTTTGCAAATGGGCTGAGATTAGAAAGTGAGAGGCCAATTTCGATTGAGGATTCGTTCGATAAGTTTTGTCAGGGAGTAGTTAATGCCGAGCCATTTTGGGATCATATGTTGGGATACTATGAAGAGTTTGGAAAAACCAGACAGGATAATGTTTTTGCGGTTTAAGGAGTTAAAGGATGAGCCGAACCTAGCCGAGTTTATGGGGGCTGGTTTTTCTAAGGATGAAGAAGATGGTAATGTTGTGGGAATTATTTTGAAACCATGTAGTCTTGAGAATTTGAGCAAATTGAAAGTGAACAAGAGTGGAAGGTGCCGAATAAAATTTTCTTTAGATGTGGGGAAGTTGGAGATACGAGCCTGACATTAGACATGATCAAATGTCTTGATGATATTACTCAAGAGAAACTAGGGAAATATGGTTTGAAGTTTTAGATCCTTGTATGTTCTTTGGAATGCCTTGTCTGCAAAAGCTGACAAGGTTTGAGATTTTATTTATTTTCATTTTTTTTTTCTTTTTGCAAGAGTTGAATAATTTTTTTTTTCATTTATAGTTGTCTCTGGTTCATTTTACTCTCTTTTTTATTATTTTTCACTTTTGTATTTATAAATCTTTACATTTTAGACATTTAGAATAAACAACTAAACTCAATGTGCAGCTTTGTGAATTCATGAAATACTACAAGAAATTAGTGCATTCACGAAATATTACGAGAAATTAGAAGTTGTTTTACTATTATACTATAACTTCACTAGTAATTCCAAACAAGACACGCTTCCCAATACTTTTTTTTATAAAATATTAGAAAAATTAATTATTTGATCTTATAGTTTCAGCGAGTTTGCAACTCAGTCCCTTTTGACTCGTGGCAGCTTGGTCTCTAAAGTTTGGACATTTACCAATTTAGTCCTTACTTTTTGAGTTAAAGGAGATATGCTGATGTGTCTGCATATGTGGCATCCTAGTCAGCCCACCCCTCCTTTTCTTCTTCTCTCTCCCTCCCCGTCTCCTCTCTCCTCTCACTTTCACCCATGGCTTCTCCACCTCCTCACACCTTCAACTTCATCAGACTCAGCCCCTTCATGAGATGACTTCTACTCTGAGGATGGGGTTTCTCCTCAACACTTCTATTATATTATGAAAGCATCATCTTCCCAACATTTCATCTTGTAAAATCATGAACAAGGCTTGGTCTATCCGTAACGTTGAGCTTCCAAGAGAGAAATGGAATGTCGTGCTCTAGGTCGATTTCGCGCTCGAGTCTCAGTCGGCATCGTCCACTATTGCCCATCATTTTCTGGCTTTTCCAAAGAAGCCAAGGCTGATTAAACTGCATCAATATGAGCAAACAACATGTTATCGTATTGCAGATTCAATTAAGGATCCACAACCCCTTGGTTAGGCTGAAACAGTACAAAAACGAGCAATACTTGCTTGAGATTGACCTTGTGGGTGAAGTAAGGGTATGCATTTATGAGAAAAGAAGATCCAGTTTTGGCGTGGAAGTTCAAGATGGGAGTGAGTCATAAAGTGATTGGAACGAAATGCTCCGGTGGAGGGTGGGTAAGAAGTTTTCAGAACTGCCGAAGTGTGTGGTGGTCAGCAATATCTGCTTGTCACGTTCGAGATTGACCAGCGCCGTGTGAACACTCTACATCGCCGGAGGCAGGTTGCCGCTGGGATAAGTATTGTTGAATAGAGCCAGTAGTACGGGCTTATACTATAGGCTAAACCCGCCCAATCCGAAAAACTTAGTGGGTTGAGTTGTAAAAAAACAAAGACTGTTTTGATGCTAGTCTTTTGACTCAAACTCATATAGGCCCAATTCATAACGGGTTAGTGCATCGGATTGGCAAGTTAGCCCCCTTTTTTTGTGTAAATAACCATACTTACTCATTTATCTCATTGTCATTTACTCATTTATTTAAAATCAAGATAATATTATATTTCACTTTGTTTTATTATTTGAGGCAGATTTACCTATGTAAAAAGAACGTACTCAAACTTAAAAAAATCTTAAAGCTTCACATCATACTTCAAATTCAAACATCATTAATATTGACTAATTATTGATTGTATTGAATGTTAATGATGGATTTTGGATTTATGTTTAATTTGTAATGTGTGGACTTGTGATGCACACTTAATTTGTAATGTTTAAAACTTTGAATTTAATGTTTTATTATCACTTTTTGATTTTGTAATATATTTTTAATTTTTTTTATAGTTTAGGTTTGTAGGAAAAAAATTCAATACATTGTTTAAAAAAAAGTTTGAAAACAAAGTATACAAAAATTTAAAAAAAAAAGCAAAAATAAGTTAGGCGGGCTAACTAGCCAACCCAGAGGTTATAGGCTGGGTTGACTAAATGTCAACCCATACTTATACAAATCTTTTTGGCCCAAACTCATAGTCCCAAATAGAGCCGGTAATATTGGCTCAACCAATAGCCCCCAAGTTTTGACAAGATTAGGGTTGGAGATTTCCCATCCCGCAAAAGTGCAGGCCGTGCAAGCCTAATCAGCATGGCCCGCAGATTGATGGCTAGTCCGCACAATTTTTTGTTTTTTTAAAAATAAAGATGATACTTTTACAAAACTCACAAGTCTCACACTTCCATTTGGTACCTTTCAATCCCAAAGAGAAAAAAATCCCAACCTCCTTCCTCCTCCTTTAAACTAAATTATATTTGAATTGCTTGAGGATGATTTGATATTTTTTGTCTGTCAACTTTAGCAAATTTGATAATTTTATCTTGAATTATGTATTGTTTTTGAATTTTTATAAGTGAAATGATTAATGCTAAGAAGGTGAATTTGATTACTCATATATACGTGTCTCGAACTTTCAAACGTCTTAAGAAAACATCAAAAAATATTAAAAAAATGTCAGCCCTCAAGCTGGCCCACCAAATAGCCATTGCGGGTTAGGGTTGGTATTTTGCTAGCCCGCAAAAATGTGGGCCATGCGGCTCAATGCAAGCCAGCCAATAATTCTCAGCTCTAGTCCCAACCCGTGGAGAGCCAATCTGAACCCAATGGGATAGCCCATATTACCAGCTCTATCATTAAATGTTAAAACCTCATCTCCAACGAAGAAGCAGGTGATCTTAGTGTCCGACAAGTAGGGTTGCACGTTTGATTTAATCCATGGAGGGGTGTGAGAGAGAGAGAGAGAGGACGAGGAGGAAAAGAGGAGAAAAGGAGTAGGCTAACAAAGATGCCACACATATGCACACATCAGCACCTCTACTTTGACTCACAAACAGAAAGGACTAAATCGTTAAAGGTCCAAACTTGTTGCAATGAGTCAAACTATAGGAACTGGGTTATAAACTCAATGAAATTATAAGGATCTAAATAATTAATTTTCCCTAAGATATTTATTAAACCTTTCAATTGGAAACGCTTACATGATTGAGTTTCTGTCAAAGATCAAAACAAATCCAGGTCTAACTAATTGATTGTATGCAAGCTGCTCAGTCTTTGAGCTACAAAAGCTAACTTATACATGTCATCTTCCCAAAGTACTAGTTGCAATTTCCGAAGTTGATGAACATATTAAGCTTTTCACAAAATTTAGCTAAAATTGATCAATGCAGAGACATTAAGCTTCACTGTCCTCCAATAAACTATTTTGCAATACATATATACCTTTACAGTCATCAAAATGTAAAACAGCAAGGAATATTCTTAAAATGGAAGGGTTATAACAGACATCCAGAAGAACAAACTCACAGGCTAAGATGGTAGGAGAGTACTTCATAGTTCAATATCTGGCAATCCCACTAAGAAGGAACTTGGATCATTAGATCCAAGCAGAGGAATGTACTCCGATCCCCTGACATGAACACTAAAGCAAGCTGCAGCAGAAAGAACTCAAAATTAACAGCCAAAAGTTAAATACAAATCAACATTACTTGTCATGTACTAGGTGATCTATAAGTCTTGCCTCACCTCACTTAATATAGTTTTAGGAGTGCCATGCTATTTAGATTTGATGTATACAATAGGACTGTCACCATACTTGTACCAATGGCATTCATTCAAGGAAGGTTCTTAAATCAAATAGGAAAAATAAAAGGTTGTAAAACCAACTCTTTCCCTAGAGGAATCAAGGGTGGCCTTATGCACAAGTCTCCCACAAAGCAGGGTCTAGAAAGAGATAAATGTACACAACCTTTACCCCCCGGGGGAAAAAAAAAAAAAGAAAAAGCAGAGAGATTGTATCCAGAATTTGAACCCTTGACCTCCACGTCACATAACAGCAACCTTCCTATTGCTCCAAGGCTCACCCTTTCTCCAAGGAATTAAGTAGTTTAAACATTGTAATCACTCTCTTCATGCAATAGTGTAGAAGATCTTAGGGTTCAAGAATCAAGTAGTTGCGATAAGAGCAATCAATCAGTGTGACAGTCGTGACAAGAAAAATCAATGAAGATCAAAGAGTATGCTTGATTCTCGTATTTTTGTTGATTGATTCAGTTAAGCAGAGAGCCCACTTGATTTACAAGTTATCTTTATTTTTTGGTTAAGATACGATCTACCTCCTGCAGATGGATTCATGACTTCCTAACAGAAACAAAACTGTAATAGGATGCTCCAAAAGGTGTCCCATTTGCATGATTTTTGCCACATTTTTCGTGATGCTATAAACATTCTGGTATCTGGTCATAAATATTTTTAAAAACAAAAGGGGATAATGGGATAAACAATTTCTTTTCCAGTTAAATGTTTAAATTGTCCTATTTGTACTACCAAGTAAGATTTTGAGGCATCTAACTATGAAATAGACGAACACTAGTCATGGAAACAGATTTCAGGAAGATAAACTGCCAACACATTACCATTCTCTATTTTCATGACACTTTGGAGCATTGTATCCATCTTTGTTTTCATATCAGAACTATCGTCCATAATAGGAACTACCAAGGTAAGATCCCTGTATATATCACGTACAAATCTGCATATCTTTTCAGCAAATTCAAGCTCGCCATCTGATATTCGACCAATCGCCAGACGCATTAGCTCTCCAGTCAAATCTGCAAGCTGCAAAACAAGTGTACATTCTCCATGAGAAAGAGAAGGGTAAGAACAAATAGATTACATGCATTAGTATCTTCATACCATTAATAGATTATTAAAAAATCTAGCAAAAAAGAAAAAGAAAAGAAATGCCAATAGATCAAAAACATCTAAAAAGATTATGTAGAACTAGATCTTTTCCTTCATACTTGATACTTCTCTTCCATGAGTAAATCTAACACCTCTTCTTGAGTTTTACCTTATTTTTAAATAAATAAAAATTAAAAGTTAATAGTGTAAAATCTTACCCCTAAAAGATAGTCAAGAACATTTATCTGCAGAGGCTCAAGAGATGGATTACTGAGTGGCAATAAAATCAAATTTATCTCATCAAGCTTCAAAAGACTTCCAGTTTTGCAGAAATTGTAGAATGTTGCTGCTTCAATATACTCTTGTATCTGCCAAATCCAAGACAAGTATTAGGGGATACTGAGCAATAATAAGCCTATCCTCAACAAGGATAGTAATGAAGTATACCCCAGGTGAGTATGCTCTCCTAAGCTTCCAAAAGTCAGTTCCTTGCAATTCTTTGACTAGTCGAGACACATGTTGATCTGTGACAGCTGCTAAGTCCTTTTCCGCTTTCTCAAGAACTTCTTCTTTATTATATTTACTCATACTGATTAACAAATTAGAACATGTCAACATGAGCATGAATCATAATGAGTTCTACGAAGATAAAGTTCTACGAAGATAAAGTTCTACCATATGCAGGAAAATATAGAGTCGAAAGGAGAGAAAAACAGGATACCGGTGCACTTGAAATATGACTTTTTTGCTATTCATTGTAACGTCACGGCTTGCTTTTACTACTCTTTCCCGTTTGTCATTCTACACAATTAAATTTACCAAGCATTAAACTAACAGGAAGCAGTGTCTGCAGACTACCCCTACAACACCCACAATAATGATTCTTAGAGATATAATTCTCAAAATTTAGCAAAATCATCAATGGTTAACTTCACAGAAACTTCAGGGCCATTCATACAACTTGTAACAGTCAGATGAATATTATGGGTGAAGAAAAGTTCTCTATAAAGGGTTGTGCTCCATAGCATCACAAAAAGTCCATACTTCTGACATAAATATCACCACTACATACATGTGCTTCTGCAACAGTAAGCTGAGAGCAGAATAATTAATTGATTAAAAGTTCCAATGTCCTAACACTTGTTTCGCAAATTACAACCACTAACAGGTCACATCCTTCCTTTTTGATGCTATTTCCAACCTCGTCAGTAACCCTAACAAAGTATTTGGTTCAATGGAGGAGAGGGGATGGATTCTCGTGGCATGAAATATGATGACTTCAATAATCAATACAACAAACTGAAAGTGGCAGCAATGAAAACAAACAAGCGTATCAAAATATCTCTTAGATTTATTCTAGAAGAATCAATTCTTAACCAATCCAACTCTTGGATTGTAAACTACTTGGATATCGTAGTAGAAAATATCTGAAAATAAGCACTTGTTCGGCCCAACCAACGATTCCCTAATCTCCACAGCTAATCGAACAAAAACCGAACGATAAATCAGTCTTCCAACGACACACAAAGGGTAAATATGAAACTCTTAACACTAAAACAACATTATCATTGTTTAAGGGGAGTAGCAAGAGATGGAAAAGAGGCATTACAAGGTTGTTCAGATATTCAGCATATTTGGAAAAAGCATCCCTTATAGAGGAATTAGTGGCCATTGTTCTAGCCCTTTTAGTCGAACTCTGTAAGTTGGACCCTGCAACTACAGAGAACAAGAAATTGAAACTGAAATTAGCGTAATGCTCAGTAAAGCCGCGACTATTACTGCGTCCGTCAGCGAGAACACAAACAAAACACTAAATTACAGAGCACAGGAAGCAGATAGAGAGAGAGAAGGAGAGAGAAATACTTTGATGGAGCCGCTGAGACTTAGAAGCCATGAGAGAAATTATGTGAAGTGATGAAAAGGAATACAACATTTGTCCGTTGAAGGACACCTACACACTCCAGCGCCTTCCCTGGTTTTAACGTGTCGGTGAATATTTGCCCTCCGGATTCCCCGTTTTCAAGTGCAGAGCACAGACATTGAAATTCTTTGGTTGTTTTTAACTCTTGAAGGGTATTATGGCCTTTTCAACAACCTTCATAATTCTCTAATTAGGTCTCTTGATGTGATTACTTATTAAGACATAGTGACAGTATAAACCTAAATTTAAACTTTGGTATTTTAATTTGATTTAATTTGGATTTTCTCTTTAAAATATTGAGGAAAATATAGAAAAATACAGTCAAAATTGATAAAAGATAAATAAGGATGTTAAATTTGAATAATTTCAAATTGACTAATTTGAAATTTTGAAATGTTGCCAAATATATGAAATTATCAAATAATCCGTAGTTTATTTTTTAAAAAAAAAAATCTTCAAACCCCTTGCTGACTGCCTGAGTTCTGGTGCCAGTGACCACGGGCGGCGACCCATCACCGGAGCTCCGTTGACCTTCATGACAACAGGTTGCCGAAGCTCTAACGGTATAATATATGTTTTTGAATTTCTCAAGCAAAAGTCATCAATATATATATTTAAGTTGTTAATATGAATATTAAAGCAGTAAATAAGGTACTTGTTGAATATTTCCTAATAACTACTTTTGTTTCGCTATTAATTACTCAAGTATACATATGTACTACTTTTGTTTCTTTAACTAAAGTAGTCATCCAAAGTAATCAATATCCAAATTAAAGTAGTCAATATGTGTATTTGAATAGTTAATAGCGAACCAAAAGTAACTATTAGGAAATATGCAACAAATATCATGTTTACTAATTTAATTTCGCTATTAAAAACTCAAATATCTATATTTATTATTTTATTTCAATATTGACTAATTTGGCTAGCTACTTTAGTTAAAGGAAAAAAGTAGTCAATATGTATATTTGAGTAGTTAGTAGTAAAACTGTACCATCCAAATTTTAAATTGAGGTTTAGAGTAAATTAAAACTAGAATATTGAAGAAATTGAGGTATTAAATAATTGATCTTGATCTTTTGTAAAGTAAAGATGCAGGGAGAGTGTTTGCCATAGCGAACCTGCATCAAAATTTGTTATAGAATCTTGTGTATTTTTGGGTCATTTGTCATGAGTTCACTGTAGCAAACCCATGGTGAATGCGTGAAAATGCTAGTGTTAGGATGATAAAATATCTAATTTAAAACATAATCGTTATCAAAATAAAGTAAAACATCTCAAACATTATCAACATTTAACAACACAGACAAACACTAAGTCTAAAAACTATTATCCACAATCAAATAAATAACTAGATAAAGTCATAAACCATAAGCTAAACACTAAACAATATGAATAAGATTATAATTTTCTTCTCCATCATCACTTTCAATATATAAACATGATGATCAGTCAGGGTTTAGGTAATAGAGATCAAAATTTCTTAACTACACATTAACTGGCTTAAACGGGTTGGCTGGTTTAAGCCTGCGGCCTTACAGGGTTGACCTTTTTAGACCCGACTCTATTTTGACACCCTAAATTACAAGCCTGGCCAACACGGACAAATGCTAAATCTAAAAACTACTGTCCACAATCAAATAAATAACTAGATAAAGTCATAAACCATAAGCTAAACACTAAACAATATGAATAAGATTATAATTTTCTTCTCCATCATCACTTTCAATATATAAACATGATGATTAGCTAGGTTTTAGGTAATAAAGATCAAAATTTCTTAACTAAACATTCACTGGCTTAAACAGGTTGGCTGGTTTGGCCTTGTTAGGCCCGACTCTATTTTGACACCCTAAATTACAAGCCTAGCTCACGACTTAAATGGGATTAAAAGGGTCAGGCTCGGCTTTAGAAAATGTTGTTATATAACAACATTCTCAAACCTTAAACCTAGAGTTTGGGAGAGCATAGAACAATTTTACCCTGCTAGGGTTTGTTGTTTTCGGCCTTGGGGAGTATATTTGAGCTTCCAAATATCAAAGTGTTCCTAACTTGATTTCTACCTTCTTTTTTTTCCTTAGATTTTCATATTTGGGGATTTTGAAAACTTAGCTTTTCTTTAAGAATTCGAATTAGGTGATGATTTCACCAAATTGTTTTGGTTTAAATGAGTTATATGAAGTAGATTAAAAGTTTAACCGATTTAGTTTTGTTAGATTTTGAGTCATATAAGATTTTGAGCTAGGGTTTGATATTTGGGCTAGGATTTACTATGATTTTGATGATATAAAGGTCTGAGGAATTGCTTATTGACTGGCTTATGTTTATATGAGTTAGAAAAGAGGTTTAATCGGTTTAGAATGTTGACATCGATTGATTTGTGAACATAAGTATGTTGAAGGTGAAACTTTAAGTTTTGAAATTGAGTGGTTGTTGTAAGAGGATGATGTTGATATCATCTAAGGATTCTAACAAGTGAATTGAGCTTAAGGAATGTGATTTATGACCTTGTGTTGTTAAAGTTATAGATGGTTATTGAAATTGGGTGTTAGGGGTTAAAGCGTAAAGTTGAGAATTAAGATGTATTGCTTATTTCCTTGTTTTGTATTGTGTTTGATTTTTGTAAAATATTTTCCTTAATGTTATAATATTAACTCATCTTTCAAACACTATTCATGATAAAACTAAAGTTCAACAAACCCATTCAAGAATCTACCATGACTATAAAAAGTTTCCCATTTCAAACTAAAGTCATCAATGATAGGAAAGAGATAATTTAAAATTTTCAAGCAATCATGAATAATACTTGGACCTTGAGTTTTCTCTAAACTTATAATACAACATTCACCATAAGTCTAAGATCAAAAAATCCAGTTATGCATAGTATCCAAATCATAGTACGATAATTAAAAGTTTATAAAATATGAGTATGTGGATCCACATCCATTCACATGCAATCCTAAAGGCCTCAGGCCTTCTTACAACACACCAACCAATGACAATTTAATCAAAAGTATGCAGTTAAATCAAAATTTATAAAATATGAGTCATATAAGTAGAAATATACATCAATTCATTATATAATTAACCAAAAGAGGCTACACGGATATATGAAGAGATATCTATGTCTCAGAAGCTCTTCCCAACGTCATAGCACGAGAACTATTACATAAAAAATGTTAAATCAACGGGGTGAAATAAAAGCCTTAATAATCAATTATCCAATTCATTACATATGTTAATATATGCTTATGAGGTGCCAAATGGAACAATTCATATAATAGAGTATTAAAGATATAATTGACAAAATACAATATCACAAGTTCCAGATCACAAATTTCTATATCGCAAATTATGTTCCAAAATTTCATATCATACTTCTATATCAAAATTTAATATATCACAATTTCTACATCACAATTCTCATAACACAATTTTCAAGTTGCCTCCTATCAATCCAATTGAAACGTCTTATATCCGCCAACTAGACCCATGGGCTAAGTCACTATCCATATCATTGACCACTCAAAAAGCTCTCCAATCACGTGATGGGGATCGACCAAAATCCACAGAGTATACGCCCAGATCATTAGTCTTTTTCCCTCATTAAACTAGTAGGATATCGCAACCCCTTGTTGAACCAGTAGGGCAGTCTCTCATTGAACTAGTGGGATAATCCCTCATTGAACTAGTGGGACAATATAAAATCATCCATCGTGCACCAATGGAAGCTACACCACGTGGTGGAACAAACTACTTCATCTCATCCCAATCCAATCATCACAATAATTATCAATAAATATCTCAACGAGAATTTCTCACGATTTCCACATTCATATAATGACATTCAAATCATCTTCATATACATGACATAATGTCTCAATTCCAATGAACAAAAAATCATACCGGTAAATGAATCAGTAGATGTAGTGGTTCAAGGGTCAGGGGTTAAATCAAGGTTAACTCGGGATCAAGCTGGTTGTAATTAAAATAATATAATTTAATTGAAACTAAAAATATTTATATTTGACTATAAATAGTTTTAATTAATTTGAATTTATTTGAGATCATACCATATTATTTGGTCAAAAAGATCTCACACACACACATAGACCCATATTTGTGTGTGTGTCTGTCTGTCTGCTTTAATTTTTTACCCAATTGAAGTTTTTTCAATTCTTAAATATTGAAAAGTATTTTCTCATTTATTTATTTTTTGAATATCTCAGGCCTTGAAACCAGTCATATTTTTTTTGTTTTCTTTTTTTTTTGTTAGAAGGTAATCGTCCAAGCCCACTTACACCACTCTAATGCTACCCTAGATAACTGGCACTCCTTAATCCTTATCCCTTCATTCACACACAATGCAACCTCCCCCAACGCTATATAGGCTTTCTTTCTCTAGATGCGGTTCGACTCTGAACGAGACACAGTTTGATTAAGAATAAAAGAAGAGTCCAATGGCGTCACTTAAGCCTCAGTGTCCGACGTTATTATTAGCCACCATCATTCACAGAGAGGGATTTTCACATATCTCAAATCTCAGTGACAATTTTGTTGCTTTCCTTTATTCTTCAACCTCTACCATCTCCCATTACTAGTATTTCCCCAAATCATCCTAGTCCCATGTTTTGTTTATGCTTTTATGAATCCTGCCCCTATCTTCCATTACTCCTCTATTCTTAGTGGAGATGGATCTGGTTGCAGACTCAGCTTAATTTTTTTTTCCACTGAACTGTCCCAAAACCACGCGGCTTTGGAACATTTTCAAACAAAAAAAGGCAACTTGGTCAACCCGTTCGAGTCGAAGCCGAGTTGGGTGAGTCGATTCGGATTTCACCAAGTCAATTCTCCCACCAAGTCAAATAGAAAACTATATTGGATTAGGGTCTGATTCACCAGTCTTCCGATTAGACCGGCTTGTCCGGTCCAGTTTTTTATTCCTTGCTCAATTCTCAGCTCATATATATATATTACAATTCAATTCATAAAGTTCCATAAAGACAAGTTTATATCAAAATACTCACCAATATCATGATAACTTCTCAATCTCAATAAACATTTACACATTAAAGTATCTAATCAATGTCAATATACCATTTTATTATAATAATCATTTCACAAAATACTCATAAACAGTATACCAACACATATAATAAGTGGAAAGTAATTACATTTCACCTAATTTAAGTTTACCATGATAATTCAAACTCCAAGCTCTACACCAACAATTCACAATTCAATCTACACAATTAACATCATCACACATTAGTTTACTAACTAATTGGGTGGTACAAATAATGATTTAGGGATTTAAATTTAATCCCTCTAGAATTTTCAATTCCACTCTAGGCCACACTTAGTCATTCCAACAAGGCTTGAGGTCTCCAATAACTTAAACAAGTTGGCTCTAAATATAGTTAAGTTTGTACTTTCAAGTAAAGAAAAAATTCTCAAATCTCCTAATCATTTCAACACAAAGTTTTATATTTCTTTAAAAGTTTAAATCACTTGCTTAAATCTTTAATAACTCTCAAATAGCTTACTTCAACAAAAATCCCAAAATTCTCAAATCTAAAATTTCATTAAAATCTCAACCTTCAATTTCAGGCTTAAATTTCAAAACTAAATCAACAAGAATTCAATAATACCTCTAACGGACCCAAATAAATCATTTAACTCAAATTTAATCGGTAAAAATATCATATACAAAAAAACCTAAACTTTTTAAATAAAAATTAAATTTTTAAATCCTCAAAACCATCAATAAATAAATATAATCTCATAGAACTTGAGTATTAAAATAACTCTATAATTCTATAGTCATATATTGTTAAAACTCAACATTTGCTACAAACTCTAATCCAAAAATTTACTCTAATTTTCTCAAAAGCATATCCATTAGAAAGAGCAAATTGAATGAAATAATATTCTTGAAGAGACTTTAATAAATAAAAGTGATTTTACTTACCAAAATAATCTCTAAAACTTATCCTAGGAGAGAAAATGGCGGATGCTCTTGGAAATATCTGAACACACAACACACAGTGGCCTCTCTCTCACCACAAATGAATTGCCACATTGGGGGAGGGAGAACGACTTGATATCCTCACCATCTTTTCAAGTTAAAAAGGCCGTAGGCCCTTTTGATACTTTTTTTCATTTTTTTATAGTGACTAGGCCTTAAGTTGAATGGGCCTCTTTCCTTATAAAAAAACAACTAAGCCTCTTTCCTTTTTTTTTTTTCAATAAACTTCATTTCTTTCTTTACACTTCTTAATAATAATAATAATAATAATTCTCTTCTTGTTGTTATTTTTCTTTTAATCTCATAAATATTATTTCAAATAATTCTCTTTATTTAACTAATTACATGGTAAGATTCCATTCACCATGAATTAATTTTTTTAAAAAACCTATTTAAATTCTAGGGATAAAAATTAGAATGTTACAATGGTGAATATTGTGTTTAATGGTAAATCTAAATTGTTAATGCAGAGTTTGCTTATGACCGGTGATAACTCACGTGGCTCTTCAGGTAAAGGTTGAGTTTGGGGTTGAGGTAATAGGGTTTAATTTATTTTATATGTTTTATTCTGAACTGTAAGATATTTCCTAAATCTTTAAATGTGATTTGGAAATCCTATGTACTTTTATATATAAATTTCGTTCAGTGAAGCAGTGTACTTTCAAATTGTATGTGAGTATTTGGTTTGCATATATAAGACTGTGATAATTGTATTGATGGATATATTGTGATAGAAATGTATTTAAGGAGGTGTATTGTTGTGAAAGGTTTTGAAAAATGTGCATATACACATACACATATATGTTATGTTCACTTTTTGGGGATATTTTGTGACTATGTGGTAGAGGTTGTGGAGAACCTGTGTGCCCATCGGCTCTCTCATTCATAGGCCAAATTTGAATTGAGTATTTTGAACAGACATCTCCCTTTTACGGTATATTAGTGGTACCATGAGAGGAGACAGTATTCTTGAAATGATTAGCTAACATTTGATTGGGTATATTAGCACTAATAAGTTGTACATCATCCAACAAGACAATAAGGTGGAGTATGGTGGATGGGTGGGATGATTTATACACGCAAACATGTAATATGGTACATTGTTTGCTAAGGATAGTTAAATTGATATTCATATATATAAATATAAACCTACTTCTCTTACTTGCATTACTATCATGCATATGTTGTAAATTGATTTTAGTTACTGGAACTTTATATCTCACCCCGTTGTTGATATTATTTTTCAGGTGAGACCTCTAATTCTACTCGAGGCCAAGGGAAGAACCCAAATGTATAGGCATCGTGAGCTTTGTCCTCTTTCTATATTAGTTTTGTATTGATTTCTATATTGTCATTCTAGAGTTCTCAAATTTTTTAAATACTATATTTTTTTGGTAGGCGCAGGGGTATCCATCGTCGGTAGTGATGACTAATCCCCTCGCACCGTAGATTTCTTGAAGGGGCTTTAGTGTTGACCATAAAACCCACTCCATACACACCACCAGGGATATATTTATTGTTTTGAATAACTGTTAAATATTGTTGGGCTCGATGCCTTATATTATACACGTTGATATTTTTGGTGGATCTACAATTATATCTTGTATTGGGGGTTGTTTTGTGTAGACCCTTTTGTTGTAGGGTTTAGTGTTAGAAAAACTAACGGACTGTGTTTTCTTCTATTTGTTAATTGTGCCTTGAGTGATAAATTTTCTGTAGTGGGTTTGTAGGTAGGATTTGTGCCTTGAATCCCAATGTGTTTTCTTGAAAGAAATCACTTACAATTATTACTAATTAATCAGGTTTGGTTAGGCCATTATGAACAATTGTTGTTGTGAGAAAAGGGTCTTTACAGAAACAAAAGTAGTTATTATGAAATATTCAACAAGTACATTATTTACTACTTTAGTATATATATTAACATTTTAAGTGTATATATTGATGACTTTTGTTTGAGAAATTCAAAAAAAAAATATTAGACTACTGAAGCTCTAGTAAAGGGCCTCTAGCGGTGGTCACCGTCGCGGAGATCTGGTAACCAGCAAGGGGTTTAAATATTTTTTTAAAAAAAACAAACTAAGGGTAGTTAGGTAATTTCCCACATTTAGCAACATTTCAAAATTCTAAATCAGATCATTTAGAATTATTGAAATTCAACACCCTTATTTATCTTTTATCAATTTTAATAGTATTTTCCCAAAAATATTCTTTTAAATATTTCAAAATGTTTCATTTTTTAATTAAAATTATTTAATATGTTTGAAATTGTATTTTTTTTTCATAATCTAATTGTCTACTCTATCTCCTAGAATTTAAAAAATTTTATGGTTATGTTTAAATAAATATTTTACAAAATATTAATATTTATAATGAATTACCAATTCATTAAGTCTTTTAATATACATTTTTACATGTTTGAAATATTATTTTTGTTCAAATGACTTATTTAAGACTTTATAAAATTTAAATTTATAAATTATTTTTCTATAGGATAACACTTAAGTCAAATTCTTTACATCCATCAAGTCCAATTCTCCCGTCATACATATTCATGTGTCTAAATTTTTGAAATATTATCCTTTAACTGTAAATACACATGAAAAAGAATAAAATATATGATTATATATGATGGGAGAACATGATATCATGAATATAATGAACTTGACCTGAATATTTTTTTAAATGAATAAAAATGTAAATTTAAAATATAATAAAAATTTTATATATATTAAATGATCACCTAAATTTAAAATAGTGTTAAGTGCAATTTTATCAACAAATTTTTTTACAATGAGAGTATAACACAGTTAAGTTTGAAAGGGTGAAAAAGTTGACATAATCTTTTAAAATAATGTAATATTAGAAACTTGGTTAAACTGACCCAAACGTCTATTATAAAGCTAAAAAAAAACAAGTGGATACCGCATAAAAAAAGTAATTGACGTTTAAACTAATTTAATGAAATGGATAAAATGGCACCATTTTTGAAAGATTGCTTTGTTATATAGTGGATAATGTATTGGGCTTGTGGTAAAGAAGGGCCGACTAAAACAATGAAGCCCAGGTAACAATAGGCCTACTACTTATGAAGCGCACTTTACTTGCAGTATATGGAAATTCTAGACTGCTGAAGAAGGGCGAGTGTTGGACAAACTTGAAGTGGAATATTTTGCCCTTAAAAAAAATGAAAAGTGGAATACGAAATAACAAGCAACAAACATCAAGGATAAATTAATTTATTTCCTGAAGTGTGAATAAGGACCTTTTATTTAAAATTAAAAGCTTACATGACGTATTATAAAAACACTAAAAACATAAAAAGAGGAAGAAAAAGTTTACTGGACTAACTTCTTGGAAATATTCAAATACCGTATTTTAAATAGCGTCTGTCTGTAGATTCTGGCCAAAAATAGCATTTATACATGACATGAAGTCGCCTGATCTGTTACTCACACATAAGAGATTATTTTTATGCTATTAAAAATATTTAATTAAATAATTAAATATAAAAATTTAATTTAAATATATCTTAAATTCTTAAAATTCAATCTATCAACATTTAATTATTGATTGTATTCAATAAAGAAACTTTTATAAAGTTCAAATATAAAGTTACTAAACATTATCATAAAAAAAAAACTAGTGTGAGTATACATAATTTTATAAGTTAAAAATGTACAAATGATAAACTCATTGTATGAATTTGTGAGTTCAACACAATTTACAATTAACATGAATCTAAAAGTATGTTAACATAATTTTGTAAGGTATAACCATGAAAACGGTAGTTGACAACAATGCCCACACATTTCAAAATGGTTATTAAAATTTAAAATAGTTATTTAGCTACAAAATTTAAAATATTATTATATAGTGTAATTAAATTATAATATTGTTTTTTATTTATTTTGTGAGGAAAGCACTTACAGCTTATAAAAGTTAGAAGATATCAAACACAATCTCCCACTTACAAAATAATTTTTATCATACTATAAGTTATGATACCATCAATTATACTATTGCATATTAATATGTACCATTATATTGACAAATTAAGTCAGTGCTTAACTATTCAATTTTTTATTTAAAAAATTTTAATCACAAAGACATTGCTAAACTTAGCACCATGCATAAATAACATTTTTAACTTTTGAACATTAATAGTAAAACTCCCTAAACTTTCAAGTCTATACATATAATACAGCTGAAACTATTAATTTTATACCCCTGAAACTTTATTTTTATGCGCGCGCGTGTGTAATCACTCCAGACTTTGAATTATGTGTAGATAAATCCCTTAGAAACCTTAAATGCCCGTTTGGAAATCCATTGAAAAGTGATTTTTTTTAAATGAACTTTTACAGAAGTCAGATTGAAAATAAGTTAAATTATAAATGTGATTTGTGTTTGGATTGACAGTGGCAGAAGTGGCTTTTATGAAAAAAAAAAAAAAAGCTGAGGCTATGAGCTTATGTCAAAAAGCTATTTTTTAAAAAAAGCCCATCAAAAGTTAATATGTCTCCAAACACAAAAAAAGAGCTTTTGTACGGAAAACTCATTAAATGGGTTTTTTTAGGCTTTTAATGAGATCTCAAACAGACTCTAAGTCATTTTGTAGATATATGTGTGAATATAAAAGTTCAGTGAGATTTATTGTAAAGTTTTAAGGATTTAAAGGTTATTATAACATAAAATTCACAAGAGATATTGTATAATTTAGCCTAAAAAAATTAATCAATTTTTTTATTTATCATATTATTATGTAAGACAAATTCATATAATATATTCAAAACAATTATATAGCTATAGTGAATACCTCTCATCATTGTTTAGTTTTAACTGTGAAATAGCTCGGGATGTGTGAGAAAAAATAACTATAAAAGAAAACACTGTGAGAAGAAAGTAATTCAGGACTCTTCTATCTGGTGAATAGCACAATGATGACAATTAGGATTAGTCGTCACCGGTAAAGAACCTCATGGAGCATATAGGGTTTTATCACTCTAATTTTAGTCAGTCGTCAAAATGAATTGTGTTTGTGCATTATTCTCACTATCAGAGAGTTTTTTTTTTTTTTTACCTGGCACTATCAGAGAGTTTACAATTATCAGCTTGTTTGGTTAAGTTTGATTTATTTTATAACCCTGATTTACATAAATTGAGCTAAAAATCCTCCACATATTTATCTCGTAGATCGTAAAAGCTATTTCGTAAATCGTAAAAGTTACCTCGTATATCATAAATTACGATTGAAAAGCACAATTGGAAGTTCCAATCGCTATTCTAAACTAACTTAATTTCACTACTCTCCCTGAACTTGAACCTCATCTGACTACAGGCCACAGTAAAAATATTTTATTAATTACTTAAATTAAATATCTAAATAGTTATAATAATAATAATAATAATAATATCCCACATATTATTCGTATGTTTAAAAAATTGGAATTCAACGCCATTATGAAAAGAACTACTTAAACGCGTGGACGGGAGAGCCAGCCATCATGCTTCAATTGACAGCATCATTATTATAACATTCAATAATATTATAATTAAACGCTATTATAAATTTTTTGACCATTAAGTTTTTTTGAAGTCAAATTATACTTTTTTTATAATTTATTAATATTATAATTAGATTTAATAATAACAAATGATTTGTTAATAACGCCATATCACATGGTCAAAAAAATTAACGACATATCATATCAGAGAGTACTATAAGGTTTCCTTTAGCCACTGATTATATAATTTCTTATTTTATTATTGTATTATTTTATGAAAATGGTGGAATTGTAATAATTTAATTTTCCCAACATCTCTTTTGGATCTTCTACAATTAAAGAAAATTTATAGGATGTAATATATAATTTAATTAAAATACAAAAAATATTTATATATAATCATAAGAAAATAATACTTAAATTAAAAAGATATTGATCCATCACAAGTAAATTGAACACTGGCACATCAACAGACAAAATTATTAAAGCATAAATATGATAAATTGCTATTTCTTCTTCTTCTTTTTTCTAACTCAAGATGATATCGTTTCTACCTCAACAATGTGAAAAAATTATATGAAATCTAATATGATCAATCCATCCAAACTTCGAACACACATGCACCTTAATTTTTCCTTCTATCCTATAATATAGTTAATTTTAAGTAAAATATATTGACTATCCCTCTATTTTATCTAAATTACACAAATCTTCCCTCTATTCTGAAAACGTATATAGCTCTTCCTTAAAATTAAAATGTATGTTACAAAAACCTCCCTCATATATTTAAGATTCCATTTCCATCTACCCGACCGTTAAGTTTGACTATTAAACATTTGCTTAACCAAAATATCCTTATTTCAATAAATGAATAAACATTTATATTTACCTAAAAATAATCTTTTATACAAACAAAAAATAAGTCTAATGCATATATGTTCAAAATTTTCAATATATTATACAATTTCTTAATTTTTATTATATTATAAATTTTTTATCATGTTTATTTAAACTCATTTATTTAGTATTCTTTTATTCACCATATGTTATTAATAATGTAAATTTGAGATATTGTATAACTTATATTAATTTTAATTTTTTTTTATTTGATCAAGGGTTTTCCCTTGAGGTTTAGAGGGTAAATGGTTCTCATTTCTCCCAACAAGTGTGCTTCTTGAGATTCAAACTTGTATTCTCCTCTTTAGAGGGTAAAGCCCCTTACCACCTCAGCCAACCGCTTGTTGGTTTTAAATTTTAATTTTTTTAAAATTTTTTTTGCACAAACATTTATAAAAAAATTTATTTGAGTATGCATCTACTAAAAGAATTAATCATATTTTAATTAGTTTTTCTATGTCTGCATTAATTAAGTTAATTAAGTCTTTATCTCAATATGAAAAAAAATTAATAGATAATTATTTGCAAAAGTGAAAAATAATTAAGAAAAAAAAATGTCTTAAATTACTTAAACAATTTTAACCAAAATGAGGGAATCAGTAATGATGAAGGATAAATTAGTAAATAAAATTTATTTTAATATAATTTTTAATTAAAAATAAAAATTCTTAACAGAGTTAGCGGCTTGGACTTCAGTGCATATTTTTAAAATAGAGGAGAGCTTTATGTAATTAAGATAAAATATAAATGAGGTTATAGTATTTTATTCTTAATTTTTTGTGGGTCTTATTATAACTGGTACTTTGTAGGGTGGTATTTTATTGATATCATTTTGTTTTATTAAAAAAATACATATACGTGAGTTCAATGAGTATGGAGGAGAAATTGTCCTTATTATGAGTGTGGCCGACAATAATATTTGTCTTTAACAAATGGATCAGTAAGTGTCCATTTTTCAATGTTCAAAACAATATGATATTATTTATTTCAAAAATGGTGTGAAAGAAAAAAGAAAGAAAATAAAAGGAGGGTCCCCAACCCCCAAAAAATAAGAAGAATTAAAAAAATCAGGGAAAATAACAGCCTTTGTCCTCTTTCTGTACCCTTCAAATATGCCTTAGCTGTGTCTAATTCCTACCTGCTTTTTATTGTTTTGTTGTCGTTTCTGTTATGTATACTATTTAATTTGACTTGAATTGTTTCTTTCTCTTTTTCTTTTTTGTCTTGGAAGAACTGGGACACCACTATATCATTAGGAAGACCAGTTCTTGCTTTAGGACTGACCCCTGCAGAATTTTGAATTCTTATTTGTAATCATTGAAGTAATGCAACTTTTTCTCCTTTTGAGATATGAAAAATATTATATATTATTCACAAATATACATATGACAAATTTGTTAGTGTATATATTGTGTTAGCACTTTGGTTGTTTGAGTGAGGAGAGAATATAAGAAAAATAGGGGTAAAACAAAATAGAGATAACACATTTTCTCTCCTTAATTACATTTGAATTAATAGAAAAAAAGATAAAATAAAAGAAATAAAAATGACTAATTTCATGATAACAATAATAGAGAGATCACTTATTTCTTTTTCTCTCCTTTGGGACAATTTCAAAAAGAATATTTTTATTTCAAAATCCTTGCACTTTTGTAGAGAAAATTTTGAGAGGAAAATAATGGGCCACATGTTTTATTTTCTCTTCTACTTTTCTTTTATTTCTTTCTTAATTATTTCTTTTGTTATATGAACAAGTGTAAATCTATTTTTTCCCTTGTAGCTTTATCTTCCCATTTTCCCCCTTCTCTTCTCTTCATTCAATCGCAGGGTAAAGGACTAGAGAAGAAATTACATATTTATACACCATCTTGGAGGACAATGATATTATATGGAACTAAGTCCAAGTTGTTTTCAGATCAAATGGTCATATTACCTCCAAATACTTTATGCATATTTTAAGGGAACCCAAGATTTTTAAGAAGCATAAATAAAGAGTATTAAGCCCGAAAACAAGAGAGAGTGCATATGGGTAATGAGTAGTGGAATCAATATATCATATCTTAACTCAAAATCTTAATGTTCAAGTTTATAGATTCTTCCACTTATTACCTCTTAAACCTAATTCTATTTGACCTGGGACTTCCAAGATCAAGTTAAGTCTACTCACAAACAAGCTCCCCCATACTAAAGACACTAGAAATGCTAAGTTCTTACCGCTGCAATAAAGCCAACCAAATTTGAACGTGAGCTTTAGATGGAGCACACACAAGTCCCTATTGAAACTCAAACTGGTCTAAGGGCTTATTTGATATGAGGGATCAGGAAAAAAAGTGAGAAAAGAGAAAATTTTTATGAATTGAATTTATAAAAGTTAGAGAAATGATATTATAAAATTTTAATAAAAAAAAGATGTATGATAAAATAGTAAGAGAAATTAATTAAAAAAATTTAGCCCCACATCTCTAATTCTTTAAAATCTATAACTCAAAAAAATTTTCTTCTGCTTATTTTCCCTCCCCTCATACTAAACATCCCATAATACTTGATTGGCTTGAGGAACATTGGGCATGGAAAGGCGGAGAAATGAATGGGGGATGTTAAGTATCGGTAGGCTTGGCTTGATATGAAAAGTTCCATATTAAGTAGAATTAGGCTTAATAGTAATATATTTGAAAGTGGAAAAACTTACAAAGTTGAACCTTAAGTTTTTGAATTAAGATGTGATAGCAATTCCACTACTCATCATCCATTTATACTCCACTCGTTTTTAACCCAAAATTTGGTTTAAAAATACGTGTGTGGAAGGATTTATAAGCCTGAGTCTTAGGGTGTGTTTGGTATGAGGGGAGGGGAGGGAAATGAGGGGATTTTGCTCCCCTCCCCTTATTTAGATAACTAAAAATTTTAGGAGGGGAGGGACAATTTTCTAAAATTCTCCCTCCTCTCCCCTCCAAAATTGGGGGGATTTGGAGGGAAAGATTAATGTTTGAGCTTAAATTGACTAATATGTCCATACCATTTTAAAATATTCTCACAATACCCTTCTCATTATTTAATTACAAAATTATAATTTTATATAGTAAATTCCATTTATAATTATATTTATTTAATTTTTATGATTATAAAATTATAATTTTATGTATTAAATTCCTTATATAATTATATTTTATTAAATATGTTAGAAAGTTATTGATTACAAATTAAATGAAATAAGAGCAAAATTGTCCATATAAAAATATTTATCCTCCCCTCCCCTCCTATACCAAACATAATACTATTAAAATCCCTCATATCCCCTCTCTTTTTATCAACCCAAATAAGGTAAAAGAAAATCTCTCTCAAACCCTCCCCTCCCGTCCCCTCCATCAAGCCAAACATAACCTTAATGTTTTAAATTAAGATGCGGCATCAATTCCACTCATACTATTCTTCTTTTATTACTCATAACTCATTTGTTCTCTTTCACCGTTTTGAGTTTCTCTTTTGATTTCGTTCCCATTCCTTACAAAATCACGATGGAAGCTTACTTTAGATGACAGTTAGTCTCACCTCTAACCAGTTTCAATTCATTATAGATATTAACTATAATGGATACATGTGGAGGGAAAACCCACTAGCTTGAGATTCACAATTTTAATATACTTGGTTTGAGATCACTTATCCATTGTAGCATATTGCAAGATTCGAATCCTTCACACACACACTCACACTCACACTCACACATTAAATTACAAAATAACAATATTATATATTTACTAATTTTATTAAAAATGTGTACAAGATGGAAATTTTCATGCCTTTGCAATTTGACAGCTTCTTGTTTTCATATAAATTCTTGTTTATTTAGGGTGATTGTTTAATTATAGGGGTCCAAAGACCCAAATTATTATAAATTTTATTTATCAAAAAAACCTACTGAGATGGACAATGTCAAGCACAATCTTTAAAACCAACCAAAATTTTGACTTTGTCAGACAAGCCAACTTTTTGTGCCTCAATTTCTTCTATTTTCCCTTTTCAACCTCACATTTTGATTGGACCAAACTGAATTCCTGACTAAATCTAAATGAACATGTAGAATTCTAATTAAATATATTTAAGAATTTGAAAGTCTCAAATAAGTAATCAGTAATTCATATTAAAACGTGCAGTTATTTACTTCTAAGTACAGTAAATAGTTAATGAAATATAGTAAATAAAACTGATTTGGAATTTTGATATTTCTAAGATATTTCTCTAAAATTTCCTCATATAATGAACAAATCTAATATAATTTCTATGGCTAATATATGAGCATGTGTGTATGAGATATGTCATCGAACTAGTATATTAGTTAACAGTTTGTTCATATTAATGTATCTAATAATTTATCCTACAAAATAGTGTGAAAAATTAATTGGTGGGGTGGTTTCACCGAAAAAAACAAAATAGTTGGGGTGCAAATGAGGACGAATGGAACAGGTCATGAATTTGATCATAATATTAGTTAAAAATTATTCACTTGTCTAATTATAATCCATTAAAATATTTTATTAAATAAAAATTCATATATACACGTACACACACAAATACAATTATTGTGCCGTTCAATTCATTAGGGAATCATACACTCACAATATCGAATATTTGATAGTCAAAATTAACTTTTACTTCTAATAAATTTATAAAAGTAAAAGTTGTAATTGGATTATTCATGGTGAATTTTTGTTCAACTTGTTCTGCATATATCAGGTTATTGAATGTAGCTTATAGAATTATTGTTCAACTTGTTCTGCATCACTAGGTAATAATCCAGTAATGTCTTAGACTTTGAGTGGAAAAATGAGGAAAAATTCAAAGCAAGGTAATTAAACCCGGATATGCCACTGGACTGATTGGGATACTAGGTTAAGGGTCAGTGGGTCAGATCGGAGCTAACTCGGGACTAAACTGATGAGAAATTGAAGATTTTAAGATTATTAATATGAAATTCTAAAGAAAAATTTAAAAAAATCAATTTTTTTAAAAAAGAAAAGTAAAAAGAAAACTACCAAACTGGGTTGATGACCGAACCGGACCGGTTTATCAGCCGGTTCGCCAGTTTTCGGTCTGATATGAGTTCTATTACACTGATTTAAAGTTATTTGGAGAATGAAACACATATCCAACACGTTGCATAGTTATATACTCCTTTAATTTTTAATATAAGAATTATTTAATTAATTTGGATAGGTTAAGAAAGTAGGATAAATTATTTAATTATAACAAATGTAATATGATCTTCCTAAAATACCCATGAAAAATATTAAACGATATCATTTTATAAATTTGGTATATTAGTTTAGGAATATTAATGATAGACATTATAGATAAAATGGATTGAGGTCTAATATTTAGGATTAAAATCAATTAGTATCCTAATTAGTTATATACATAGGACTGGAGGAGTATCAAGTAAATGGGACATATATAATGAATGAATGTGATTTTGAATACGAGTTTTATAAATGAAAAAAAAATTATGGTGAGAATAAAAAAAATGGATGGTTTACATTGGATATAGATAGTGTAATTTGGTTAATCATGATGATGATACTACTCTTACATAAGAATAATATATTGTTTTAAGATAGGGATGTTGTCTAATTACATGAAAGCTTGATCAATACACCCATCTTTAAGTGTCATGGAAGATATTAGAAGATTGATTATGCAAGATTATTGAGAAATTTATTATTCCTCCAGTCCTTAATATAAGACATATTTACCTAATTTGATTAAATTAAGGTAGTTAGTTAAATTAGTTAATATGATATGTATTATCTAAAATGCCCTAATCATATTCCTTAATTCACTCCTCACCTCTCCTCCTCAATTATAGTTGATGAGTCATCAATAGGGATAAATTAAAAAAATGATGATAGATATAAAAATTATGTCGTATATTTAGTACTAAGATTAACTTTTTAAATATATTTTATATTAAGGACCCAAAAAAGTATAAACATATCTTTAAAGAAACCAATATTTATTTACACTGAATAGCATCGCTAGATACACCCATAATATAAATACTCAATCAAAGGTTAATATCTGCCTCCAGAATGTAAAGTCATAATGAGACATTATGATTTTTTTGGGGTCTTTTAGACTCAATTGTATAGCTGATGGGTTTGCTTTAACATTCTCTGTGTATTAAAAAAAATATGGAGGACACAAACATGCTTCCCTATTTACATGGACCGCAAACATCTTGTATTGAAAAAGTATGACTTTTAACTTTTTTAAAAAAAAATATTAATCCACATATTCTTATAGTTTACCTTAATTTTGAATAAAGTCCCTATAATTAAATTTATTTGGGTTGTACCCTTATAGTTTATTAGTTTGATTCATTATAGGCATATTCATCCTAGAGTGTAAAACTAAATTTTAATTTATATAATTTCATTGGCTTTATGAGTTTTTTTTTTCCATTTTATTTACCATTGTTTTAACACCCTGTGCATTTTTTTGAATGAAATTTCATAAACGCTATAAATTAAAATTATCGGATCAAACAATAAGAACCCAATTCAAATAAAATAAACTAGATGGACTTAATTCAAAATTGAAGTAAACTATAAGCAGCGGTTGATTAACTTTCCCCTTTACTTCATGTGCAGAAAGGGAGTTCCCCTCATCATTTAATTAAGAAAAAATTTAGAAAATTGTGATCTTTTTGGAAAAATATTAGAATTATCAATTAATTTTACTTAGTTTTCTAAATTTATATAATTTGGTTCAAGTGTCTTATTTGGAAAATAAGTATAGTGGGACATGAGAGAGTTGTAGAAGTTGCGTAGCAAGGAAGATATTGAAGAAATATGGTATAATTCCATTGTAAGCAACCATAATTACCACATCAATGGAAAGAGCCATATGTGAATCATGGAATTGAAGAAGCATATATATCGATCACCATTTTTAATTTGCCTTATATATGAACCAAACAATCTTGTTTACCATTTCAAGAATTCTCAATTATAGCAACCAAACATTCCCTTGACATTTCCCCTCTCGTAGTTGGTAAAAAAATCTCAACAGAAGAAAAAGTATCAAGTTTTATAATAATTTTGTTGGCATTTTCAACTTCCCCCTTATTTAATATATACTCTACCCTTAAGTACAAAGTCTACACTATAATATACATATTAAGGGTAAAATTATACATTTATGTAAAAAATTTAATAAAATGGTTTATAGATTGGATCAAGAAAAATCTTATCTATTTACCTTGTAAATAGGATTAGAGTCACAGGAGTACAACTTTGCATGCCACTTTGCAAAGAATTACTAATCTAGACTTATTTATATAAGAAACAAGTGATAATTAAAAATATTCACTACTACGAAATCGCACCAAGTGTAAAAAAGATAAGTTAACAAAAAAAAAAATCATACTTCACTGTTATTAATTAATAATTGTAAAGAACTCTTGTAACATGGTTACAAATAACACCAACATACTTAATGGTTATAACTTAATAAATGTTAATTAAAGCTTTTGAAACATTTCCTCTTACCCGCGCCAACTCTAGGTGCCTCCTCGTTATCTGATGATTGTCAAGAGAACCAAGTATCCTTTCATTACGTCCTTTTCAACTTCCAACGCGTGCAATGATGGTTTTTTCATGTCTCTGCCGAATGTCTATTTAAACTCCCCATTGTCATTTATTTTTCCTACGCTTTCTTCATCGTTTTCTTCTTTATTCTCTTACTCACCAAGATGAAACACCATATAGAAGAATTGCCAAAAAAATCTCGGCATCATCCTCCACATCTTCCTCCCTAACCTTCAACTCCTCCTTCTCCTTCCCAGCATCCACTTCCCCCACCGTTGCCTCCGCCACCTCCTCCTCCTCCTCCACAACCTATGCTTCTACAACTGGAGGCAATGTTGCGATACGCAGAACACACTGACCATGCCATGAGGAGGCTTTTTTTTATACCTCTCGAGTATAAACAGGAAGGCCAACTCATACTTGATAAGTATGAGATTGGCGAAAATCCTGACAATGATCCTGGACACTCCTCTGGTGACAAGTACCCTGATGTTCTCATCAATTCATCAAGGTACTCGCTATTGTTTTTTTTTGTTTTAACGTTTTAAATATATTGTTAAAAATATATATATATAACAACCATCATGAAATAAAATAAATAATAGTTATTTAGTTGTTCTTTCGAAACAACTGTCATAATGATGAAGATAAATAATGGTTTTTTTTTTAAAAAAACAACTATCATGTAACTCATGGCGCATGAAAAAGAATATAATTGCATGCAGACTGATCCTCTTCAACTTCTAATGCATGCTTCACTTCCATTCTATTTAAACTACCAATTTTCATACATTTTCTTCATCCTCTTCCTTTATTCTTCTCATCATTATAGTGAAGCGACGGGTTGAAGAAATGCTAGAGGATCATCCTCCCCAACCTCCACCTCCTCCTCCTCCTCATGCTCCTCCATCCCAACATGCACCTCTATCTACTTCTCTTCCTCCTCCAGTCCAACCTCCACCCCCTCCTCGTACTCCTCCTTCCCATCTTGCACCTCTACCTACTTTTCCACCCTTCCTCCCCAACCTCCACCCCTTCTTATGGTCCTCCTCCCTAACCTGCAACCCCACCTTCTTCTCTTACTCCTCCTCCCCAACCTTTACCTTCTTCTCCTCCCCATCCTCCATCTCCACCTCTGACCCACGGCCACCGCCGCTACTGCGTCCAGTATATGCTTGTCCTCATCCCCTGAAATGATTCAGATTACTCCTATAAGGATGATGGGTATGTTTTATTTATTTTTATTTTTAATTTGATTTATAAAAATATATTAATATAATTATGTCTCCAATACATAAAAAATAACAATAACATACCTTATGGTTGTAATTAAAAAACCATGATAAATTAAATAAATAACATACATCACGCTAAATTAAAAATAATCATTATAAAGGTAAAACAATAATTAGCATTTTTTACCAACTAACCATTATGTAAGATTTTAAACACTGTAAATTTGTTAATAACATATCTCACAGTTATTTGCACATAACCGTTATAAAAATAAAAATATTAGGCGGTTCTCACCAACTAACCGTTATATAAGACCTTAAAAACTACTTAATAGTGGTGCTTGTTCGTAAAACATACAATCAGTTTGACATTTGAAAACTTTTGCATTCAATCAAAAGATTTAGCTCTTTCAGCTTTTTGAGGTGGCAAGAAGATGAAAGAACAGATCACGACATGCTTTGAAATCCTATTGATTCTCCAGAATGGAAGAAGTTCGATCTAAACCACCCTAAATTTGCTAGAGATAATAGAAACATACACCTTACATTGACTGCTGATGGGAACCTGTTTAGGATGCAAATCAATACCCACAATATATGGCCGATAATACTATTTATATATAACATTCCTCCATGGCTCTACATGAAGCAAACACACTCAATATTGTCCATGCTAATCTCAGGGCCTAAGCAATCCAGGAATGACATAGATGTTAACCTGACTCCACTAATTGAAGACTTGAAGCATTTATGGATGATGGGGTCATGGTGTATGATGCTCACAAGGAAGAAACGTTCAACTTAAGAGTCATGCTCTTTGAAACTATCAATGACTTTTCTGCATATAGTAATTTGTCAAGATACAGCATTGCTGGCCAACTTAGGTGTCTAATTTGAGAAGAAGATACACATTCAATTAAATTGAAGTATGACATGAAGAATTCCTACATGGGACGTCAAAGATGGTTGCTTTTGGAGCATCCTTACTGGTGTTTAAAAAAATATTTCAATGGGAAATCTAAAGAGGGAAGGGCACTTCAATGGTTGCTTTGGAATCTTGTGTAATCCAGTTAAATGGATAAATAATTTGTTAGCTATAGCTTTTGTCAGCGGTTATAAGGCTGGTCAGGGGAAATAAGGATGATATATGCATCAATCATTTGCTTGGCATGTTATATACGTGAATTATAATTTGAACATGATAAAGCTTCTAGATAATTATTTTTCGTAACAAGGTTGATAAATCTTTTTTGTAAAATCTCTAGTGAACAATATTGGGAAAATGAATTATGATGTTCAATAGTTTTTGAACCTATTTGGGAGGGGGTTTTGGTAACCAAATCAAGAACTAGTTTGTGAAAGGTTTTATGTAAGGAATAATATAAATAAATTATTGTGAGTTAAACTTAATTTTAGAACTATATGTTCTCGATCTCGGTTTGCATGTATATTTTTGAATAACTAATGGTTATTGAGATTTTTGGATTTCATGGTTGCTATGTTTACATTTTTTTAAGTGAAATCTAAGTAGGGATTCAGGGAAGTTGTGGTGAGCATAGTCGTAGGCTCTTCTTAAGGTTCCTCTTACTTGCACATATCATCATTTGTCATTTCTATTCACATATGTAATGCCATGACCTAAGAACTATTTAATTATGATTTGACAATTTTATATAATTCGATTATTGTGAACTATGATTTTGGAAACTATTGGTTTCGATGTTTGATTAGGATGTTCGATAAATATGTATTATTGTTTTTGGGTGGTGCCCTGTTGCTATGATTTTGCGATAATGGATTTGAATTTAAGGGATTCAATAAGTCATTATCTAGGTTTGTGGAGCGACGATTGTCATGTGGGCCTTCGAATGCCTGAGGTCCAGTTGTTTGTCAGGGATCCCTAGTACAGAATTCTGTTGTGTTTAGAAATTATGTATTAAATTGTTCTAATTTATTTCTATTAATCAATGTTGACATTCTATTGTTAAGTTTTGCCCTTTTATATAATGATTAGCTTTTCAAATTGTTGTTTAAAACCATAATATAAGGGCATATCATTTTCTACCATGATAGTGTGTTAAAAGCTTTAAAGAAAGTAATTGTTTTCTAAATAATCATGGTAGGTCTTTTATAAGTAGTTTCTTTTCTTTTCTACCATGGTAAGGTCAGTTGGTTTGATAAATATTTTCTAATTGGATTTTATACTTTCTACCATAGCAAAATTTTGTTGTTTTAGTTCTAATCCATTAATAATATGGTAGCTTACTTAAACAATAGTTTAAATGTAGTTTAGAAATCAGGGTGTAACAGTAGGGATTATCTAAGAAGAAGAATTGCAAACCAAAAACGATATCTAATTCCTAATGATAGCCATTTGAGAAAATTAGAGAGTACGAAAAAGACGATGCGGTAAAACGCTTAATTTTTTATTGTTATTTTATTGTAGTAAAAATAATTATGATTAGACTAGATTCTATCAGCTAAAAATGAATAACAAATTTTTCTCCTAATTTTTAGCAGTTAAATCATGATCTATTTGAATGTTAGATTCTCATGTTCTTAAACTTTAAAAAAATTAGGTTTGTTGAATCTAGGTCAAGATTTGCTCAAGTTTTTATATTTACCAAGTTTTACTATATATATTCTTATTTTCCTATTTATAGTATATTTTTCCAGTTAAATGACATGTGATGAGAACTCAGGGAGTAGACCTGATCTATGGACAACTTACAACATAAACATTGGAAAATATTGTGAAATTTTTTTTATTAATAGATTTTCTTTTAGAATTCAAAAAATTATACAATAATGTTATATTGTGAGAGTGTATAAGTGATTAATTTCTTTTAAATTATGTTATGTTTATCTATAATGTATTGAATTTTGAATACAATAAATATGATTTTTTTTATTTAATATTATTGTCTTGTTATTATCAATGATTATTTTGTGCCTTATATTAATAGAAAAAATAAAAAATAAAAATATATAATAAAAAAAATACATTACTGTTATTAAAGGAGAACTATTATGTATGCCTAAAATAAATTACGGTTTCAAACCATTATTTATCTGAGATGAGCTTATATAGCACTTTCGTATATAATAGTTCAAAACTTCCATATTTGGTCGATAATAACTATTATATATGTGTGATTTTGTGGTAGTTATTATAAAAATTCTAGATATTTGATATTTTTATGATTTTCTCTATGTGAGATATCAACTCTATCAACAGTTTCATGATATTTTAATAATGTCAAATAGAGATTTTACTTCCAATGCATCAACTCGAACTATTTATTTTTGAATAAATTTTAGGAAGCGAGTTGGGTTCACCCACAATTCAAGGGAAAGGGAAACTAACCCTTAACCCCATCACAAGTACTGTAGCACTCCTGCCCAACTAATTTAAGGTGGCAACACTACTTAAAAAAATGCTATTAATGATGGAATTATAGACTAAACATCTATCGGAAAAATTATCAACAAAAAAATTCCATCTGTAAATTCTGTTGGAAAATAAATTTTTTGACAGAATCGCCAACGGACAAAATTTTGTGGGTAATTAATGATGGAATGCCGACAGAATTACCAACAAAAATTCCATTAATCGGTAATCCATGGGTAATTTTTACAACAAATTATCAACATAATTTTTATCAATATAATTTATAATTTTTTATTATTATATTATAAATATTTATATAATATAATAAAATTATATATATATATATATATATATATATATATATATATATATATATATTAAATAAATAACAAAAGGTCAAAATAGGCATTAAGGACGCGCATGACAACCATTATATGTTGTGGACGAGATGTTGATGTGGAATTTTTATTTAAAAGAATAAATGAAAAATTTCCGACGGAAAATGCCATCGGTAACTTCCTACGGAATTGAAATTTCATTGTAAACCAATTTGTTACGTAAAATTTAGAAACAAAAAGGATTCTATTGGTAATTCTGTTTCTGTCGCTAGTCCATTGGTAATTCCGTCAGAAAATTGAAGTGAAATTCCATCTATAATAAGACGTGGGGGCCTTGACTTCGAAGATGTCTTTCCAAGTGCCATGACGTTCGCAAGAATTGAACCCCCCCTCTCTTCTAGTTAGTGTCCAACCTTTTGACTGTTGAATCCATGGTACAATGGGTGCATCCCCTATAACTTATTTCTTATAGATAGATACTAAAGATGGCATAAGTATGATAAAGTCATTAAAAAACTTTTGTTTAACCTGAAATCATTAAAAAAATTGGAACATTGATCTTTGGTAATTTGGAGTTTTGGACTATGCTTAATTGTTCTATTGCCCCCTCCCAAAAAAGAAACAGAGAAAAAGAAAGAAGAATCACCAATTATATATATATATATCACGGTCAATGAGGAGCATTTAACGGGGTTATTTGGCACAAAAATAAAAAAGAATTAAAATTAAATAAATAATTTTGAAAATTTTAAAAACATTGTAGCATTTTTTCAAAAAAAAATTCAATTATACAGTACCTATGAATTTTTTTTATAATTTATTTTCTAAAGTAGTTTTATGGATCTAAAATAGAAGCGAGTTTGTGAAGTACTATTAATTTCTTTATTTCAAAAATACTGTTCATGTGAATTTTCAATTAATGGAGAAAGATTATATGCTTTTAAAATGCATAATCAATAGTATTCAAAATAATTTTTAGACAATTTTAACGATGCAACTAACCTTTCTTTATTATGATTAAATAGTTGAAAATAACTTATATTAAGAATTAAAGGAAGTATAAATATATAAAAAAAAACTAAAGGAAGTATAATGTAAAATTTATAAATAACTACAATGTTATTTCTGCAATTAATGCTAGAAAAATGTTTATAATAATTACATAGCATTAGCATGATAAATAAAATTATATAAAATAAAAACAAATCAATTGAGAGTATTATAACTATAAAATATGTAGATTTATGCATGTATATATGTATAAATTGTAAAGAGTTGCTCTAAAAGTCAATAAAAGTTAAAAATATTATACTGACTAGAGTCCTCAAATTTAACTTCTTACTCACTTTAAGTGGGTTTTATATTTATGGGATAAAGAAAATGAAGCCTATATTTCAAAAATAGAATATTATATATTCTTAATACATACAATAACAACAACAAAGTATTATCCCACTAGGTGAAATTGGTTACATGAATCGTATGATGTCATTATGCTTTATATAAAATCAGATCTTTGAATAGATTATTAACCATAACATATCACTCTATAACCTCATTGAATATTCATTTCGGTCTTAATATATGTAAATAGTAAAACATAAAATTCCTAATTTTAAATCATCTAAGGGTCCTATGATGAAATTAAAGTGCAGTTAGACGATTCACTAAAAAAAGTACAATTATGCAAATCCTTAATATACTTACTTTATACATATATGTGTAATGTACTGAAAATTTCATGATTTGTACTGCTTTAAGTATGTATGAATTTGCTGATTGAAAGGGCTGGTGCAAGATGTGTGTGTGTGTACTTGTATATAAAACTTGGCAATAACTTGAGACACTTTATAGCTTCTAGATGGCACCTAAAATGACACCATTATAAGGAAGAATAAGGGAGGAAGGTGTCATATTGATATGTGGGACTCGCACGAACACCCAACGTTTCCTAAGGCATATCGGTGCATAGACTTGGTAGTTTTCGGAGACTCAGGGGTAGGTGGCGCCATCTTAGATCATTCAGGGGACACATGGCGCATTCATTCTGAAGAGGGACACGTGTCGCAAAACCAGCAGCCTTGTATCAAAAAATAGCTTTATTAAAGTATCTTTTGACATTTTCCCCTAATTATCCAATCAAATGTTGACATCTAGCATTGGACATCTGATAGAGATGGAAAAGCCAGTGTAACCCACTGGTCTCCAGTCCGGCTATATACCCGATTTTGCCTACTACGGTACTAGAAGCCAGATGAATCCTTCTCCCATGGCAGTGGAATTCGCCCAATTATGTTAAAGGGAAAATGAAGATAGATTTTAAGAGGTGCACCGAGTACCCTGCAGTGTAAAGTAAGAATATATAGTACACAAAATCATTGGTTACCCGATAATTCCCAAAAAGGAGTACCCAACACCCTAACCTTTTAAGACATGTGACATAAGATATTTTAACCTTTTTAAACACTCCCTCACCCCTAGAAAACGTCAGTCACCATAGAAAATAAGGGAAAATTAGAAAATTTCCAAGAAAAAGAAAGAAGAGAGAAGTTTTCGTGTTCTTCGCGTTTTCATTGATTTGAAGCCCGAATTCGTGTTTTCTGCCGATAAAGCCTTTACTAATCTTCTTCTACTCATCGTAAGCTTCGATTTGAGTATAGTATCTTGATGTTTTGATGAGTCTTTTTGAAGATTGTAGAACCCTAGAATTTAGACCAAGAAGAGCAATTTGAGGTTTAATGGTGTTTTGATGATAAATATGATGTTAGATAGTGTTTTATGATGATTGATAACATGTTTTGAGGTTGAAATTGCAAAAACACACCTTTTGTTAATAAGGGTCAGATTCAGCTAGCCCTAATTTTTAGGATTAGAGATCGATTTTGATGAATTAAAGGTTAGAAATAGATTCTATAGCTGAAATTGTGTAGGAATAACTTGTGGATATGATTTTTGGATGATTGGTTACAAAATTATGATTATGAGGTTCAAGGTGTTAATTCCAGATTCTGTCAGATTCAAGGTAAGTCTCTTTTGGGTTGTTTTGGATAGTGAAATCGTGTTTGTTGATTCTGAAATTTTACAGGTTATAGTAGACATTCTAAACTTTCCAATGATATATAATATCTGTCATTTGGTCCAATAAATTGTGCGTTAGGCCCTGTTGAAGTTTAGACATGAACAATGGAATGTAATGGGTGACAGAAACGTTGGTTGAGGATTCTAGAGGTTTTCCCTTGTAATTAATACAGAGTGATATTTTTTTCTTGGAAGAGGACTCAAAAAGCTTTCTTTAAGATTTATAACCACCTCATTTAGATTTTTTTTAAAAATTAAGTTATGAATTTTCAAAGTTAGGTGTCAAATCTGCCAAATTGAAATGATTTATGGATTTAAGGTGTTTAAGGTTGATTGAATAAAGTTTGACTCCAAAAGATAATGACATAGAATAGAAGCTAGAGTAGCCGCATTTATTTCCTATTGAAAAAATGTACTCAACTTAGAAGATTCCTAACCAAATAATAACATGTTTGATATGAATTCTAACTTATAGGATTCGATCTTTGTCCGGGCCAACCAAGAGATTGAGAAGCAAGGATAAGTGATCGGAAAGGCGTACATGTAGTAACTATATCTTTCATACACTATGTGATTATTTATATGCTTTGTATTGTCATGTTCTGTTATATGAATTATTTGTTACAAAACCTAGCTGTGGTGCAGAAAAAGTACAAGTATCATCCGGTGGCAAAAGTACAAGTACTATCAGGCCAAGAAGGACCCATCTTAGGTAGTGAGACAAGTATGGACAGAAAATTATCTGCTCTGAAACATTATAGTAAGTAATGGTCAAATAGTCATTTGATTCTTAACAGTGTACACGGTGTGGCTAATGGGGACAAATAGTCGTTTGATCCTTAACATCGAACAGACATACATATTTGCAGTATTTGTTCTGTTTCATTATATGGTGCATTGCATATTTATTTATCATATTTTATATGATTGATTATGTGTTACTATTAAGATTCGTATGAATCTCACCCCTTTCCACAAATTTAAAATTTATTCAGTTAGAGGAAGCGGCTCCAAGCGCAAGGAGGTAGATATAAGCAACTGAGAGGTTCGGTCCTGTCCAAGCGCTGATGTTAGTTATCTGTAGTTCTATATTATCTTTTAAGATTTTTAAATATTACGTATAAACTTTGTGGGGATTCCTGTAATATAATCAAGTATTTTATATCAGTATGTTTATGCTATTTTTATTCACTCACTGAACTATGCATTGTTACTCTGAAAAATGTCGAAATATTAAAGGGTTTGACAATATGTGCATGAAGATCTTTAAAAAATAACATAGGACTAATATACAAAAATACCTATGAGTTTTAATCAAAAGTATATCTAACACCACATACTTTTTAAAAAATACAAAAGTACCCGTAAACTTAAAAAACTTGAGGAAAACTAGCACTATCGTTAAAAGAGGCGAACCTCCGTAAGTCAGACCCACAGTATTTAAAAAATAAAAATGGCTACAATTTGTAAATTTCACTTCTTCCCTTCCCTTTGACTCTTTGACCTCCCGACTCTCTCCTTCATCTTCTCTATTCTCTTCTCATATGCCAACGACGGCAGCAACCACCTGCACCAACGACGACTGCATCTCTGTAGCAGCAACAACTTTCCTCTACTAGTGATCACAGTGATTCTTGTCTCTTCCAACATCATGGAGATCAACCTATTTGGTGGTTCTAATCTGGTCGAATTCGACCCGTCACAATCACCACCACAAAAGGGTGCACACCAAGGCGGCGGGGAGGCTGGAGGGATACACAAAAGGTGGAGGATTAGAGGGATCGATTTTGGAAGAGAGATAGTGACGTGTTTCTTGGTGATGAAATAAGAAGGCATCGATCTTGGAGGAGAGAGAATTCCACGCCCTAATTTTATGCCTTCAATTTCTTTCTGTAATCAGCCTTGTCTGGCAGTGGTTCATGGTGGCTCTGGTGGGTGTATTTTCAAATTGGTGAATCAGAGGTTGGGAAGGGGAGAACAACAAGATCGATGGTTTGTAAAGAGTAGAGGATGGTGGTTCATGTGGTTTTCAGCGAGAGTATTTTTTGTTAGTATTTTTTAATTTCTGCTTCTTCTATCTCATTTCATGGTGGTTTCAGTCACGTAGATTGCCGTAGAGTTAGGGAGCATTGTGAGAAGTGTTAGACTAATTCATGTTTTACATTATACATATATCATAAATAAGCATAAATCATCTCATAATTACAGCGGAAGACTTATAAATACCTCTTGCCATTGCTAATTTCTGATTAGGAGGAAAATCTATGAGTTCTAGCGGTGAACTGCAAAACAGAAAAGCGTCAGAAGGTTGTCAAGTCACTCTTCTGACTGACTGCAAGGCACAATGATGGCAACTGGGTGGGAGCCGTCGTCAGTCAGGGAACCTCAAAGAGCTGCTAGTGTTTTCACTCGTACGCTCAATTTCACTGACGGCTGAAAACTTAATTGTTCTATTTCACCATCAGAAATAAACATTAATAGCCAGTCAGTTATTACCCTAATCCTGAAGTTGGTCCTGGATCTGACTAATGGGCCATACTCTGGATATTTTAATTAAACCTCATTAATTAATAAATAACTAATATATTATATCATAATAATTAAAATATCTCACATTCTCCCACTTGGCCTGTATCTTGATGTCAGTTGCCCTATCTAGATTAAACTAAGGCTATGCTGCAAGAATCATGACAATAAGTCCTCTTTGATCGAGTATTATCTTCCATGCATTACATGCAACACCCTTACTTAATGGGTATGACTTTATGAATAAACTTCTACGTTTATGCAGTTCCAAACTTAATGTTTATTATTTTCATCAACAGAATGTATACATGTAATGATAGAAATAATAAACCACATAATTAGTTTCATTGCGTGCCTCTTCTATATGAATGAGGGTCTAACCCCCATCTGAGGGATGTGTAACACAAATGCATTCGGTTTCAATCCCTTAGTCAAAGGATCAGCTAGCATGTCCTTTGTATTGATATGATTAACCGAAATTTCACCATCTGCAATTCTCTCTTTTAAACTTAGGAATTTTAGTTCGACCTATCAGCTTCGACTTCCACTCCTTTTGTTATTTGCAATGGCTATTGCGGCTGTGTTATCATAATACATCCTAATTGGCCTAGAGATTGAATCCACAATCTTAAGTCCAGCAATGAAATTCCTTATCCAGATTGCTTGTGAACTTTCCTCAAAACACGCTATATACTCAGCATTACAAGTAGAGGGAGCTGTAAGTATTTGTTTTGTACTTTTCCATGATATAGCTCCATCTGCTAGTAGGAAGATGTAACCAGTAGTAGACTTGTTTGTGTCTAAACATCCTCCTAGATCAAAGTCTGAGTAACCGACCACTTCCAGGTTTTCTGTTCTTCTGTATGTGAGCATGTAGTATTTAGTACCTTGTAGGTATCTAAACACTTTATTTCCAGTTGTCCAATGTGCTTCCCCTGGATCACTTTGGTACCTTCCCAACATGCCAACAGTGAAAGCTATGTCAGGTCTTGTGCAAACATGTGCATACATCAAGATTCTCACTGCTGATGCATATGAGACCCTTTTCATTTGCTTTATTTCAAGCTCATTTTTGGGGCATTGACCTAGACTAAACTTGTCCCCTTTCTCAAGAGGAGCTACGTTAACTGAACAGTTCTGCATCCTGAATCGTTCAAGAACTTTATTGATATAGGTTTGTTGAGACAAGCCTAAAATGCCTTGCGCTCTATCCCTATGTATCTTGATGCCAATAACATAGGACGCCTCACCCATGTCCTTCATATCAAAGTTCTTACATAGGAATTGTTTTACTTCACGTAATAGTCCTAGATCATTGGTTGCAAGTAGTATGTCATCAACATACAAAACCATAAATATGATATTGCTTTCACTAACCTTATAGTAAATGCATTCATCTATGATGTTCTCATCGAAACCAAATGATGTGATTAGCTCATGAAATTTCAAATACCACTGTCGTGAGGCTTGCTTCAAGCCATAGATCGATTTCTTTAACTTGCATACCAGGTGTTCCTTATCCTTTGCAATGAATCCCTCAGGCTGCTTCATGTAGACTTCTTCCTCAAGTTCCCCATTGAGGAATGCAATCTTGACATCAATTTAGTGCAATTCTAGATCAAAATGTGCAACCAATGCCATGACTATGCGAAAAGAGTCTTTCGTTGATACAGGGGAAAATGTTTCCCTGTAGTCGACTCATTCGACTTATGTGAAGTCCTTGGCAACCAACCTAGCCTTGTATCGATCAATGTTACCTTGCGAGTCTCTTTTGGTTTTGTAAACCCATTTACAGCCAATGGCTTTCGACCCACTTGGTAACTCCACAAGATTCCATACACCATTGTTTGCCATGAAATTCATTTCTTCAGTCATAGCATCATGCCATAACTTAGAGTTTTCACTCTTCACAGGCTGAGTAAATGTCATTAGATCATCTTCAATGCTAATGTCACAATCAATCTCAGTAGAGTACACAATGTAGTCACTAGGTAATACCGATCTTCTCTCTCTGGTTGATCTTCTTAATTCAACCTCTTGAGTTGGTTCATGTTGTTCATTTGGGACATCCTCCACCACAACTTGTCTTTGTTCTTGATGTGTGGGAGGTGGATAAATCTGAACATACCCATCATTACATAAATCAGGGGTAACTTCCATATGATCTTCATTTGTTTGATCACTCCCACTGATTACGTCATTTTCAAGAAAAACAACATTCCTAGATTCTATGAATCGTGCAGAAGGTGAAGGACAATAGAACCTATAACCCTTAGTCATACATGGATAGCCTACAAAGTAAGCTCTAATGGTTTTAGGATCTAGTTTCTTCTCTTGTGGATTGTAGACTCTTACTTCTGCAGGGCAGCCCCATATCCTTAGGTGTCTTAAACTAGGTTTCCATCCTTTCCACATTTCAAAGGGTGTTTTTGGCATTGCCTTTGTTAGAACCCTGTTTAATATATACACAGCTGCCTTAAGTGCCTCTTTTCACAAGTATGGTGGAAGTTTAGAGCCATTTATCATGCTCCTAACCATGTTTAGCAAGATCATATTCCTTCTTTCTGTAACACCGTTCATGTCTGGTGAAACAGGCATGGTGTATTGGGCAACTATCCCATGCTCTCGAAGGAAATTTGCAAAAGGACCTGGCGCTTGTCCTTCACTAGTGTATCTACCGTAATACTCACCACCTCTATCGGATCTCACAATTTTAATTGGTTTTCCAACCTACTTTTCTACTTCAGTTTTATATTCCTTAAAGGCATCTAGTGCCTCACTTTTATTATCAAGCAAGTAGATATACGTGTATCTCGAATAATCGTCAATAAAGGTGATGAAATATTTTTGAATGTTTGTGGATAAATCAGGCAATAAATATCAGTATGTATTATCTCAAGTAGCTCAGAACTTCTCTTAGCTCCTTTTTGTGACTTATTGGTCTGCTTTCCCGTTATGCAGTCAACATAGGTATCAAGTTCTAAATGGTCTAAAGATGGAAGGATTCCATCCTTAGTTAACCTTTTGATCATGTCCACAGAGATATGTCCCAATCTCCTATGCTACAAGTCAATAGAATTCTCATCAATAATACTTTGTCTAATACCATACGTAACAGAAAAAACTTGGGGCGGTTCAAGAATTATTTTAAACAAATCGTCAATCATAATAACTTTCGCAATTGGAACAAAGTCCTTACTGAAATACATCAAATCTTTATGCAAATAAATCCCATAGTTCAAAGGAATAAGCTTTGAAATAGAAATCAAGTTTCTCCTATAACTAGGAATGAAAAAACAATTGAGAAGATCCAGCACAACTTTATTTGGGAAAACGATTCTAAATGTTCCAATTGCTTTGACCGAATCTCCTTTCCCACTTCCTAAAAGGACTCGAGCTTCATTGGGAAGTGGAGGTCTGGTTTTTAGAAACCCCTGCATGGTAGTAGAAATATGGATCATTGAACCCATATCGATCCATCAAGTATCACTATCAATGCTAATATGATGAGATTCAAAAGTTAAGCCTGAATGATACATACCTTTACATTCCAGCCATGCCTTCCTCTTTAGGTACTCATCCTTCATGTGCCCTTTCTTCTTGCAGAAGAAGCAAATTGCTTCAGCTTTCTTTATGGATGGCACAGTAGGAATCTGTTTCTTCTTCTTGTCCTTGTCCTTCCTGCCTTCGACACCAATCCTGGAGGAACTTTCAGCTAGATGAGCTTCCCTAGGTACATCCCTTCCACTCATTTGAAGCCTTGTTTCCTCCTGAACACACATGGACAACAATTCATCAATTGTCCATTTTTCCCTATATGTGTTGTAGGAGACCTTAAAGGCGTCATATTGAGGGGGAAGAGAGTTCATCACTAGATGCACCAAGAACTGCTCTGTTGGTTCCATGTCAAAGGTTCTCAGCTGGGAGGATAAGTCTCTCATCCTCATAATGTGTTGCCTGACTCCATCCGTCCCTGTCAACTTCATTGCGCACAACTCTGACATGATGGAACTACCCATCTGTTTGTCAGTCAGCTTAAATTGCTTATCAATGGCTTCGAGGAACTCCTTAGCTGTTTTACACTTGGGGATTGCTCCCCTAATGCTTCGTTGGATCCTGGTCTTAATATAAGACAAGCACATGTGATTGTAGTGCTCCCAGCGCTCCTGATAGTCAATTTCATCCTTAGTTGACCTGTCAGTCGGTTTGGGAGGTCTGGGCTTCTCCATGACAAAATGCATGTTCAACATGTCAATCTGCAAAGAAATATCTTCCCTCCACTCAGGGTAATTGTTACCATCCAGTATGATCTTGCTAGTATTCTCAGCAAAAGGGTTAGGTAAAATAGTAGGTACTGCAATTTAAAAACTCAAGTTAGCTCACGAGAGTAGATATTGATACAATCACTAATTTTGTGCCTTTGTATGCATGTTATGCTTTAATGGAAACATGCAACATATATAAATATGTAACACTAAATTCTACTTGTGAGCAAAGAATCTAGCATTACATGCATTTATCTCAAATGAGTGGGCCTAGAGTGTATAATTTACATTTCCTAATACCTGTAGGCAACTTAGAAAATATAAGACCAAACTATCCTACCCTAATTAAATATATAATCATAATTGTCTACCTGTAGGCTAAGATAAATTATAATTCTATATTTAATTACAATATGATATTTTATAAGTTCCATATGTGATGTTATTGCATGCAAAACTAAAGGATGCTGTTGCTATTCCATGGAGAAAGCAGCATGCGAATCACAAATATCATTTTAGTGCATTTAATCAAAATATGCACGTCCTAATGGAGAGATTAATTAATTTAATTAACTCAATAATTAATTAGATCCCTCCCACTATTTTATGTATCTAAAAATTGTTTAAAAAATTAATTTTGACATTTTTCAACTCAAAATATGATTTGAAAAATTATAATTATTAAATAATTGTCTAAAGTTAATTTTCCTCAATTTTAGAACAATTAAATAATTCATGAAAAATAATTTTACGAAATTCCAGTATATGAAAATTTCTAAAATTAATTATTTTCATTTATTTAAACATTTTTGTGTCATTTGTAAAGGAAATTACATAAAATAAAAAATAATTTAGGTGAACAGTGCACATATGTGTTTAAAAAGGTCAAAATGTTTTTATGGAAATTCATTATGTAAGGCTCAAAAGATAAAAACGTTAATCAGCCCAAAATTGTTTATGGGAATTCAAAATCCATAGCCCAGAAAACACAAAAATCTTAACGGGCCCAAAATACGTTAATCACTGTTAAAAAAATTCGTTGGCCCATAAAAATTAGTCCAGCCCAGTCCGCGTTATTAAAAAAAATGAAACGTAGGCCCAAAAGTTGAGCCCAAATCGGTCGGCCCATCTAGCTGATAAATGAAACGATGCGTTTCATTGTGGGCAAATCGACGTCGTTTCTGTGCGAGGAGGGAAGGCTTCCTGGATGTCCGAAACGATGACGTTTTGAGTGATTCAAAACGCTGTCGTTTGGATCGTCTCCCCTACCCGTTTTCTGAGAGCCATACCCGACCCGCCACTTGAAAAAACAGTATACAATGAAAAGATCACCGATTAAAAAACATATTTACATCAAGATATTCACAGATTTGAAAAATGAAATCGAAGGTACTGACGGCAACACTCTCGGCGATATGGCAACAACAGCAATCGAAAACACAAAGAAACTCATATATGCATGAATTACCGATTAAAGGGTTTCAAATCAAAATTACACTCAGATCGATACAACGAAATAGAAGTTTCGATGGCAACACTGATGCAGATACAAAGCGGTGATGCTCATGAAAATCAAAAATAGATAAGAGGCCGAAACAAAACAATAGCAGAATCATGCTAAACACTTTGCATAAGATTACAGATGAATCTAAATTCATATTTCATACATGATCAGCACAAATCCAGAAAACCCAGATGGAATTCCATGAACCGAAGCACTTAACATGGAAATGGAAAATAGAATAGGCCTGGATATGTTAAAGGATATTCCTAAAAATCCATCGATGAGTCATTTATTCGATGATACCCTATTTCTCAATCATTTTCAGAAATTAGAAGGCAGACGATCAGAGAACCTGGCTCTGATGCCACATGTTAGACTAATTCATGCTTTACATTATACATATATCATAAATAAGCACAAATCATCTCACAATTACAGCGGAAGACTTATAAATACCTCTTGCCATTACTAATTTCTGATTAGGGGAAAATCCACGAGTTCTAGCGGTGAACTGCAAAACAGAAAAGCGTCAGAAGGTTGTCAGGTCACTCTTCTGACTAACTGCAAGGCACAGTGATGGCAACTGGGTGGGAGCCGTCACCAGTCAGGGACCCTCAAAGAGCTGCTAGGGTTTTCACTCGTATTCTCAATTTCACTGACGACTGAAAACTTAATTGTTCTATTTCACCATCAGAAATAAACATTAATAGCCAGTCAGTTATTACCCTAATCCTGAAGTTGGGCATGGATCTGACTAACGGGCCACACTCTTGATATTTTAATTAAACCTAATTAATTAATAAATAACTAATATATTATATCATAATAATTAAAATATCTCACAAGAAGAACTTGGTATCCTTTTGGAAATATTCCAGAATTTTGTTGTAGCATCTAATTCCTTTGGTAGATTTCGGCAACTGATAATTTCCCTTGGTCTGTGGTCATGTCACTGTTCTTCAAGAAAAACAAAAAAGAAAAAAGAGTTGCAGAGGATGTAGGTTGGGAGGGAGAGCTTTTTTGAGATGATGGACGTTTTGGTATTTTGATATTACATTTAACGTATGTTAAGGCAATTTAAGGTTGATGGTCTTTTTTTCTCTGATTTTATAAATTTATAAGTACTTTTATACTTGTGAATATATATATATATATATATATATATATATATAGTATTGAACGTACTTTCAATAGAAACTTGTAAATATTTTTATAGCTTAATCCAATAGTAGAGGGGTAGAAGGTGGTTATGGTTCAAAAACTTTATGGAAGGGACAACCGCTCGATTGTTAATATAAATAATTAAATATAATAAATCATATCCAATAACAACTACCGCTACTTTATAGAATACAACTGAAACTTGTGATGAGAAAGATCCACTACTTTTAAAAAAAGGATTTTTACTATGAGTTTGTTTGGGAATTCAGTGGAAAAATAATTTTTTTTAATGGGGCTTTTATAGAAGCTCAATTGAAAAAAAGTTAGATTGAAAATGTGATTTGTGTTTGGATTGGCGGTGGGAGAAGTGACTTTTTTTTAACTTTGAACATGTTTGGATTAACGTTTGAAAAACCCATTTAGATAGGAAATGACTGAAAAATGTACAAACCTTGTTGGATACTACATATATATTGTTATAATTGATGTTAAAAAATATAAATATATTTTTTTAAAATAAAAATTTCAATGAAAAAGTTCAAAAACCTATTGATAGAAGCTCAAAAGTTAAAAAAATGAGCTTAAGGAAAAAAAGCTCTTTTTTATTAAAAGCCCATTATAAGCTAATGATTTTTCAAATACTTATCATGTGTTCTAATGGGCTTCTGATGTCCAAACACTTATCATGTGTTAATAAAAATTAAGCTGTTGGTAAGGAGTTAATTTATAGTTTATAAGTTGGTAAGTTCAAATCTTGTTGTCACCATACGCCCTCTGAACCTGAAGACATGTTAGTTTTGGTGAGTTACAGGATACAACTCACAAGCTTTTTATTATAAAAAAAAAGACATTTTTACAACCATATTCATGATCCGGATGTCATAGAAAGTTAGTTATTGAACTGGTGTCAAAAAAAAAAAAATTTCTATACCAATTAAAAAATAAAAAAAGAATTTTAAAATTACAAAATTTCAAATTAGATTTGTTACTAAAAGTTGATAAAGATATGACAAAACTTAATAAATAATTCATAACTCATTTTTTAAAAAATGCCTTATTTAAAATTTTGTAATTTCAAAATTTTTTTCCTATATTTTCCCCTTGAAAAAACAACCTGTCTCTATAGGATATCTGCACAACTGATGATGCAGGGAGTTCACTTTTTACATTTATTATATATACAACCACTGTAAAAAAAATAAAATAAAATAAAATAAATTTCTACACCGAATATTTAAATAATTGGCAAACAAAAAAAGAAAAAAATCTGTAATAACTTATCTACAAAAATGTTACCGTGTATATATATATTTTTTTACATTGATTACTAAAGAAATTTTTGTACTCTTTTGATGTTTTGTAATTAAATGATATGGTTAGAGATTGAGATGATGTAACATGAATTTTTATGTGGTCTACATGCAATGCTGCTCACGAACGCCTAATATCCAACCTAACCCATAAGATCATTAACCACCTCTTCTTTTCCAACAAGTATATCATCCACAATAATATAATTATGTATTATTAATCATTCATGTTGGCATTTGCTTATGTCATGTGTTAGTTGTCTAAATTAATTTGATTTGAATGATCATTTTATATTAGTATTGTTTTTACCTGAATTTTATATTAGTATGAGTTCTATGAACTTTCATATTTTAACCAAATATTTAGGGTTTTTTTTTATCATAACTCACGTTTCCATTATATCATTTATACCTGAATTTTCAAACTCAACCTTGCGCTTAAGAAAATCTTAAGGAAGGCACTGGATATTAGTTGGACTACAATTAGATAGCCCATCAAAATGTTTAGGGGTTTGATTGTTGCCAAATCTAATTGAGAGAAGTTTATTCTCTATTATCGATACTTTAATATTTGATGTGAATAAAATATACGCTTCATGTCTCATTAAAAATTTATTTACATAGTTTATATAATATTTTTCTTATAATTTTAAATTAAATATTTTTTATATAAATTGTTATTTAGAATGTTGATATTATTTTGTATCTAATTTCAGTTAAGATAAAAATAATAATTAAATATTATATTTGAACAATCAAATTAAATGAAATGTCAAATGATGCCCATATTTTTATCGAGGCTTATTTCTATATCCATTTATATATAATATAAAAACTTATGACAAGTTGTATTGTTGATGAGTTATGAAAAGTGCAATTTATTTTTCAAACCTCATGTATTTGTATATATCCACACCACTTAATGTTCATTTTAATAATAGTTATGCAAAAATGGTTAAATGATTCTTTATGTAATTTATTCATTTTTATTCGTATTTTTTTAATATTTGAGGACACAATATATACAATTATTGTTGTGATTTCAAATATTGAATTGTCACTTCTTCATATGTGACATGCATCACATATGAATTCAACTTTTTAATTCTATTAGCCAAAAAAATTATTTAATTCAATAATGACTTACTAAAAATGTTGAAATAAAAAGAACTCTCTGGTAATGTTACAAAGGTCATAATTGAGTGCATATAACTTATAAGTAATGAAATTTTGTTGATACTAAAATAGTAATTCTCCAATCCTAAATATAGAACATAATTTGTAGCTAGTAAAAGGACGGGAGGTATAGAAACATTAAATTCTCAAAAAAAAAAAACAAATTAATCACTTAAATTTATATATTAAAGATACTTCGTTCCAATTCAATCAGATTAAGTAAATTTTTTAATTCATTATTTATTTATATTTTTTATTATTAACATTAACTTAAAAAAGATAACTTATTCAACTTAAAGGGAAAATAAATTGGCCCCCAAATAAAACCTTAAAGGGGTAAAAAAAAAAAGTCCTTGCACTATGCATTCAAACTAAGAGGCCCTTTTATCTTTCTAATATCAATTAATCAGTTATTATATTTTAATTAAAAAGTATAGTTAAACATATTTATAACTAAACAATTTAGTTTAAGAGACTCAAGGAATACAATTTGAATATTGATTTGTAAGCTGTAATTTTAAATATTATTTTTTCAATTAGAACACTAAAATAATATAGCTTATTAAAAAAGTTAAAGCAATGAACAAGAGAATAAATCTTTTGATGTTGCAAGTCCCATCTTTTTGGTGAACCGCCTAATTAACCAACGTTCAGGTTCGAGTTTAACTAAAAGGGAAAGAATAGACTTTGAACAAAGATGGAGCTTATTTCAATAAAATAAAGCAATAAAAGAAAAGGCTTGATAGGATCCAACTATAATCAATTTTAGTTTATTTTTTAGGATTATTGCATAATAATTAAGGTTACTTATTTTTAATTATTTTTTTTTATAAAAAAAAGTTTAGATGAGTTGGGTCTTAAGGGCTCATCAAGACCGTGACATATTTTCAAACTCAAAGAACATTTATAAAGGTATTTAAAGATTACCCACAAACAAAATTTTCTCATAAGTATGATTCCAACTCACAAATATCTTTGCCTTGCCTTCTCATCTTTTTGCTTTATATGTAGTGATTTTTTTAGAGTAAAATACATTGATTATCCCTCTATTTTAATTAAATTACACAAATTTTCCCTTTATTTTGAAAACATAAGTAAACCTCCCTCGAATTTAAAATGTATGGTACAAAAACCTCCCTTACATATTTGATATTCCATTTATATCCACCTAACTATTAATCGACCATTAAGTTTGACTATTAAACACTTTTTGTGACCAAAATACCCCTCTTTTAACAAACAAATAAATATTTATATTTACCTAAAATAATTTTTATACAAACAAAAAATAATTCGAATACATGTGTTCAGCATGTCCAATATATTATAAAATTTAAATTTTTTTAAAATTTTATCATATTTAATGAAACTTATTTATTTAGTATTCTTTTAAATGACTAAAAACATATTTCTTTCTTTCTTTCTTTTTGCAACGATACCATGATTGAAAACATATTTGAAAGATATGATTTCAATCACCCTATGTTATTAATAATGTAAATTTAAGATATTATATAACTTATATTTATTTAAAATTTTAATTTTTTAAATACATTTTTTGCAAAAACATTTATAAACACATTTATTTAAGTATGCATCTATTAAAAGAATTAATCATATTTTTAATTAAATTTTCTATGTATTTATTAATTAAATTCATTAAATATTTATCTCAATATGAAAAAAAATTAATAGATAATAATTTTCAAGACTAAAAAATAAATTAAGAAAAAGAAAAAAAACTCTTAAATTACTTTTTTTAGCCAATGAAAACTCTCAAATTACTTAAACAATTTTAGCCAAAACTAGGGAATCAGTAATGATAAAGGGTAAATTATTAAATAAAATTTATTTTAATATTAATTTTATTTAAAAAATAAAAATCCTTAATGAAGTTAACTGTTTGGACTAACTTATATATTTTCAAAATAGAAGAGAGGTACGTATATAATTAAGGTAAAACGTAAAGAAGGTTTTTTACTCTTTTTTTTAACCCGGATGCATGTAGTGATTATGCAATAAATATAAATAATTTTGTCAAGCAAAAGTAATCTAGAATTTAGAAATCCATATGGAACTCAAAATAAGCCTCATTAAAATCATAAGTCCTTACACTTTATTTTTAATTAATAATTTTTTACAATTATTATATAATTATAAAATATTTCTTAATTTGAAAATAATATTCTCTCATGTCTTAAATGGAGGAGCTAGTTGAGGGGTTTGTTGAAATCCTATATATAAGACCTCAATCCATTTCATATCCCAAATTTATAATTTTTTAATGCTATCATATTTTTTTGCCATATAGGAGTAATGCTATTATATTAATTGCATATACTAAATGGGTTTTAATCAATAAATATATCAGCTGATAATAATAATAATAAAATTGGGTATTTTAGGAAACTAACAAACATTTACTAATTCATAAATTAATTATATCTAATTCATACATTTATATATCTTTATCTGCACCAAGATCTTTTTGGCATCATTCAGCACAACATGAAGTGGATACTGACATGACATAGATAGGAATCGGATATAATTTTAAACTTATAACATTATGGAAACCATGGAATTGAAATTAAAATTGTTCCCTTTAAAAATCATGGAATACTTTTAATAAATCACAACAACAAACCTTATCCTATTAAGTGGTCGGCTACATGACACCATTGTACTCTATCAAAAACCAAATCTTAAATTAAATTGTTAACAAGAAGATATTTTCAATGATTAATATTAAATGTTTAGCATCTAGAGGAAGTTTATATTTATAAAGTCACAAACATTGGGTTTATAATTTTTTGTGAGACTTTGATGTAAAATATAGAAAATATTTATTTTATTATTAAAAATTAAGCTAATATTGTGTGATAATCAGTATAAGAAAAAAGGTGGACAATGATAAATTTAAAGTAACATTTACATTTCATGTCTAATATAAAATATGATATGTTTTCTATATTTAATTAATTTTGATATATCTAGAACTATTGGCAAAACCAAATGTTCATATAGAACACTATAAAAAATATTTTGACAAATTTTAATGAATCATGATATCATATTGAACTAATTAGTTAGACTAAAAAATTTAATGAATAGTCGTGATTTGTATTAAATAACGTGACACTAAAATAATGAAAAAGTAAACTTCTTGCGTTTTTAATTGAATTGAACACTACTACTACTACAAAAATAGTGATATATGATGGTCATTAACATCATACTTCTTTCAAACCTTCATATATGTGGGTGTTATATTTTCTCCATGCAGGTAAATTACAATCCCTAACCATTATTTATTTTTGATTAATTATAATGGTTATAAGATAACACCCGTTATGTATTAAGGTTTTGTGAGGTCATGATCTGCGCATTGATGTGATAATAATTGACGGCCACACGTGAACAACCTTCATAATATATAGTAATGATTACATGATATATAACGGTCTCATTTTGACAACTATAATTTATTCAATAACATAAATAACAATTCCTAAATAAGAAATGTGAACTTCTATAATACATGACGGTTGTTATATAATAATCGTGATATATCATTATGTGACTCTTCAAGTGAGAGTTTCTGAGCTAGTTAGACTAGAATGTATATAATAGAACAATACATCTCCCACCAAGTTTCTATGAACATGGGATAGATCAGGACATTTCAGGTTTTGTGGGGAGAATCAATGTCAACTATTAACCTATATAAGTGATAATGTAACTGTTTACCTGTAAATTGTGTCTCTTCACAAGAATTAACCCTGGAATGCAATTGATTGGGGAAAAAAACCTACGAATACCTGTATTAGAAAGGCCACACAGGGTATGCGAATAGATGAGAAAAGCAACTGTGCGGCCTTTCCTATAGACAGATATTTGTGTTTTTTTCACCAATCCATTGCTTTTCTGGCTTAATTGCTCATGGGACACAAGGTATAAGTGATAAACACTTACATTATGAGATATATAAGTAAAGAGTGCGATTGATTCAAGTTATAAAAGCCTAGAAAATCTAAAATAGATATAATATCTTTACTAACATTTTTTTAAAAAAATATTTTTTAATTTAAAAATCACTAATAAAAAAAATTAAATCTGAACCGTTCAAATCCTGAAAGGTCGAAATAAAAAAAAAATTTCCCTACTCATCCTAATTGGGTCCCATACCCTCTCCCCCACCTATTTCGCATCATTAACCCTTCTGAATATTTAAAACATCAAAACGAAGGATGAGGAACTTTAGTTTTAGATGGTTGACATTAAGCTTAATCATTAGGGAGTTTAGTAGGATTATTTCGTATGCTCCCAGAAGTCTATTTTTGTCATAATGACAAAGCTTCTTTTTTTTTTTTTTTGACAAAATGACAAAGCTTTTTTGAATAGATTCAAGAATGCGTCATTTGGAACGTCATCTGTGGCTCAATAGTCCAATTCCATTTCGTTCTAGTTGCTTCTATACATGATGATGCAGTATCATTCTCATGACATAAACAACGGGGTAAAGCCACACTCTATTTGTGACTATTTTCTTGTTTATTTATAACTCCTTATAAAAACAATATAGGGATAATTAATATATATATTCTTATAGTTTATCTGATTTTTAATTAAGTCCTTATAATTTTTTTTATTAAGTCACTTATTTTTAATTAGATCCCTATATTTTTTTATAAAGATATGATAAAAAAATATAGGGATCTAATTAAAAAATATAGGGATCTAATTTCATCTGTTTTGCTAGTCCAAAAATAGTCAGCTGTTTTTAATGATGTTCTTATGTTTTTCATCATTTTTTATTTTTATTAGCCACCACTACAAAAAAAATTAAATTAGTGATGGAATTTAGTATGTAACAGGAATTCTGTCACTAATTAGTTTAGTTATAGAAATTAGCGACGGATTAGTGATAGAACTATGTTAGCGACGGAATTTGTTTCGTCAGAAAACGAACTGTTCCTAATTGATTAGTGACGGATTAATGACGGAAAATTTCCATAACTAATTAAATTTCCATCACTAAATTTTGTCACTAATTTGCGACAGATTAGGGATGGAATTTTTTATCACTAATTAGCGACATAATTTACATCCCTAATATGTCCCAAAATATTATATATATATATATATATATATATAAATTTAAAGGGTCACATATCCTCACAACAAATTTTCATATGTCCCTTGCCGGCAGACGCCACTTGTACCCATTGCCGGCCATGTATCCCCGTTAGCCACCACCACCTCACCTCTGGCGCGCCACGTGTCCTGTTCAATTACTACATATCACCCTCTATCGTGTGCCATGTGTCGCTCTCCGTCGCCTACCATGTGTTCATATCACAAATTGGCTGCATTTTATGGCCAAGTTGGGATTTAAAGTTATGACCTCTCACACGTGTGCTAGTGCCTTTACCAGTTAAGTTAGGAAGAACCTGTGTAATTTAAATGCAAAACCATACATACATACATACATACATACATACATACATACATACATACATACATACATACATACATACATACATACATACATACATACATACATATACATATGTGTGTGCGTTTCACTTTATAGATTAAACAATAATTCCATTTTAGGTATAGGATATCTATTTCTTATTGCTATTTCATTTAACTTAGTATAATTAATTACCATTCTTGATTTTCCTCTTTTTTCTTCACTGTGTTTTACAACTATCATTGCTGGTGATGAATATTCAGATCTACTTTCTCTTATTAAATTATATTTTTTCATTTCTTCTATATGCATTATAAATTCATTTCTATCTTTTTCTGTCCACGGGTAAGGTTTACAATTTATTTCTTTACTATAATCTTTTAATTCTATTTTTGCTAAAGGTTTAGATTTTTCCCAATGTATTAAAGGATTTTCACTATAATTTGCTTCTAATCTTTTCTCTATTGTTTTCTGTTTATTTTCTTCTACTTCTCTTATTGTTAAAGTGGCTAACATATGTTTTATATGAACTGGTTTATTATTTGGTAAGAATTGTACTTCATTTTCATTATTTTTTAGTTGAAATTTTTCATCTTTTCTACTATAAGGTTCCATTATTCTTATTCCACATGCTTCGTGTTTACAGGGTGTTGTTAATATGAATGCTTTTTCAATCATGTGTATAGGAAAATATTGTTCTATAAAATCCAATCCTAATATTATATCACAAGATGGCTCATTAAACTGATTTAATACTTTTAATTTTAGTTCATAACTTCCTATTTGAATATTCACATTTAAAGCTTCATATTCCATTAAATGTATTTCTTTTCCTGCACTTTCCATTCTTAAAGGTCTTTTCTTCTTTTTCCACATTACAGGTGGTAAAATATTATATTTAGCTACACTTAGGTTTGCTCCTGTATCTATTAAAGCATGATATTTTCTTGATCTATATTTCTCATAATTAAATTTTGTAAGAATATAATATAGCTTAGTCATTATCCACGACTTAATATATTTAGTTTATTCTTCCAATATTCTATAAATTCTTTTCTTCTTCTTATTCTCATATAAGCATCATATCTTATTCTAAATGAATTAAATGTTCTCTGTCTTCTTTCAATTTTATTATTTTCTTCTCTTATTATTCTTCTATCATTTTCATTCCAACTTATACATTTTTTCATTATCATTCTTATTAATGCCTTATTATTATGATGTATTTCTATTACTTCTCCTTTGTGATTTCTATAATAATTTACTACCATGTTAAACTCTTGATAAAACTTCCATTATTTTCTTGAATTTCTTAGCATAAAATCTTCTTTCTACATGTGCTTCTACTGTATTTTGATATTCTTCTATCCATAATAAATAATCTTGTTGATATAATTTTCTTAGTCTTCTTTTTTCTTCTTCATTTTGTTTTTCCCATTTATGTTTTAAAAATCTCATAAAACCTACATCTGTATGGTTTATTTTTATTAGGATTCCATCTATTTCTATGTAATCTTTTACTCCTAAATAATCTTCTTCTCTTGGTTGCCATTGATTATTATGATTTTGATTATTCATTTAAAACTTTAGGAATTATTATTGTTATATTGTTTATGTTAATAATTATTCTTTTTTCTTGAATTCTATAATTATTTAGTTTATTTAAAAAATCCATTCCTAGTATTAATCCAAAATTTCTCATTTCTTTTTCTATTTTTATTGAAAATTCCATTATATCTCTTTGGTTAAATCTTATCATTATATCTGTTTTTCTTTCTTCGTCTAATATTATATTTTCATTTAAATATTTTATATCTATATTACTTTCTTTCATTTCTTCCAAAATTAAAGCTTTTATATTTATCCATCCTGTATTTGTCTTAATTTCTACTTTTATTATATTTTTTGTTTTTAATCTGTTTTCTGATGGTTTTATTTCTTCTAATTTTGTTACTAAAGGGATTTCTGGTAATCTATTACTTCCTGATATTGTTAATCTATTTTCATTTATTTGATCATTATAACTTAAACTTAATCTTGGTTCATAATTTAGTTTTCTTGGATTTGAATTAAAACTTAATGATCTTTGTCCCATTTTATTATTTGTTTGTAATCTTAATCTTCTTATATCTTCATATTCTCTTGTCCTATCTATATCTATTTTTAATTGTTCTGGTAGAGTTATTGTTATTGGATCTACAGGTAATTCTTTTAATATTGGCATAAAATGTTTTTCTATACTAATTCTTCCTTTATTTTTATTATATATTTTATGTTCGTTTGTAAATACAAGTCTTATCATTGCAGTTATGCTTATTGTTTTAGATCCTTCCATTAATCTTATTCCTCCTAATTTATGATATACATTTATAGTTTTATCTATATGTTCATCTGTTACTGATATTGCAAAATTTGTATTTAATGTAAATTTTAATTTTTGATATATTAAATTTCCTGTTAACATTCCTATTATACTGTCTTTTACATCACTTATTATTCTTCCATCTGTTATAAGTAGTTCTATAGGTGTATCAATTCCTTCTTTAAAATAAGCTTTTACAAGTAATTGTATTCCTGCTATATATACTTCTGTTACTTCATTCTTAAATGGAACTTTCTTTATTTCTTCTTCTATAAGTCTTTTACTTATTAGAGGTATTCTTAATACTCCTTCAGTTAATGTTGATTCTATAGGATGTCTTTTTTCTAATACTACACAATGTGTTTTATGATTTGTTTTAGTTTTAAATTTTCTACTTACCATTTCTATAAACGATTCTTCTTGTAACTGGTTACTTTTCATATCTAATTTCTTATCTTTTATTTTATTAAAATGTTTTGGATTAAATATCATTCTTCTTTCTACCGATCCTTCACTTATATTTCTATATTCTTCATATTCATCATTTTCATCTTCATTTTGTTTACTTGTTTGTCCTTCTTCTAATTCTTTCATCATATATAAATACATTTCTTCTTCACTTTCTGACTCTAATTCTGATTCTTCTGTTTCTGTTTCTGTTATTTCTTTTAATTTATATATTTCTACTTCTTCATTTTCTATATCACTAAATACTGGGATTTCTAATTCTATTGGTTCTAAATCATATTTTTCAGCTTCTTCTAATATTTTCATTTGTTTCTTTTCTCTAGGTTTTTTACATTCTGTAGATATATGTCCTATTTCTCCACAATTATAACATCTACATTTTTTAGGTCTTTTACTATAATTTATTCTTCTTTTTCCTTTCTTAAAATATTTTCTTGGTTTATATTTATTATAATATTTATATTTTGGATATCTTTTAAATTTATATTTCTTTCTTTTAAATTTATTATACTTTCCAAGTCTTTTCTTTCTATAATTTTTCTTTTCTTTTTCACATCCCCATCTATGTGGCGTTTCAAATTTATTACATTGGATTACCATTTTATTTCTTTTATAATATTTCATATTTTTCCATGCTTCTTTACATTTATTAGATAAAAATTCTTTTAAATAATATTCTCTTCTTCCCATTGTATCTACAAATGTTATTAAATCATTTCTTCCTCCAAAAGCTTTATAATATTCTTCATTAATTTCTTCTGATATTAATCTTGGTAATTTTCTGTAAAACATTTCTAAGTAAAAATTTTGTTCTTCATCTTTTTCTAATCTTGCTTCATAATAATATTTTTTATATTCACATATATATTGTTCTAAATATTTTGGTTCTAAAGAACATATTTCTATTTGATGTAAACATAGTTTTGCTTTTTCAATTTTTGTTTTTTCATCTGCTCCTGCACTTCTTCCAATAAATTCATTTCTTAAAACTTGTTCATATTTTCTTATTAATATTGCATAAAATTCTTTTCTTCCTTCATATGGTTCATTTACTGTTCTTACTTGTTGTCTAAATTCTTCATTTTTACTTTTCCACCAGTTATGTACATTTCCTAAAAATGACGCTTCTATTACTAGGCTTACAAGTCCTGTATCTATAGATTTTCCCATTAATGCTATTAAATGTGATTTATTCCATTCATCCAATATTTTTTCATTATCTGTATAACAATCCATATCTAGCCATATTCCAGAATTAGGTATTTGTCTTGTTTCAAATTGTTCTAAAGGTGGAGGTGTATATTTTGAATTTCTTGGTGTTTTAAATTTAGCTTCAAATTCCATATAATTAGATTCTTTTAATGGTTCTTTGTGATAATATTTTTCTCTTTCAAAATCTTCATTTTCTAATTGTTGGTTACTCGTTCCTTCATTATGAGGTTGTTCTGATGGTATTATTTGAGTTGGTTGAATTACAGTACTTTCTGATGTGTCCATTTCTTCAGCCATATTTAATTCTAAATTTTCTGGTGTTTTTATTCTTATTACATCTTTAAATTCTCTTTTTATGTTTTCTAATTCTTCTTCTTCTTTTCCCATCATTTCTTCTATTTTTAAATATTCTATTTCTTCCATCATATTTATTTTTTCTTTTGGTTTTATTATTTCTATTAATTCTTCTATTGTACTATTTTTACACATTATTTCTGCTATTCTATGTGATTCTTTCATCATTTCTATTTCTTTTTGTTTATCTATTTTTTCTTCTTTTATTATTAATTCTTTTTGTTTTTCATTATTTCTTTTTTCATATTTTTTACTTCTTTCTTAATTTCATATATTTTTTGTTCTATTGGTTTAGCCAATTCTATTAATCTTTCTTTTCTTTCTCGGGGTATTTCTTTCTTTATTATTCTTATTATTTATTTGGGTAATTTATCTTCTAATTCTTCTATGCTATTTACTTCAGCCATATTTATAATATTTTTATTTATATAAGATCCTAATTGCTTTATTAAAAATATATTAGTCCAGTTTATTAAATTCCATGTATTATCACCTTCTCCTCCTAACATAAAAGGAGTTAAATTACAGATTTCTTCTTTATCTTGTTCTATAAAAGAACTTTCTGGTAAATTATTCTGTTCTAATTCATATATTCGAGGTTCTAATATATCTATTATATTCATTTTACAATTCTATTTACTTATTATAGGATTATTAAAAGATTTCCTTTCTCGTATAGTAGATCAGTCAAACTGCAACTACAGAGGATACTTGGATAATCTTTTCCAAACACACTTTTAATCAACAAAATTAAAACAAAGTAATGAGATCTAAACAATAATATGAGATTATAGAGATTTAAGGTTTCATCTTATCATCATTACTTTGTTTTAATTAGAAAACATAAAAAGAGAATTTAAAGATGTAATAAGAATAAAAACACCAGAAAATTTAGAATTAAATATGGCTGAAGAAATGGACACATCAGAAAGTACTGTAATTCAACCAACTCAAATAATACCATCAGAACAACCTCATAATGAAGGAACGAGTAACCAACAATTAGAAAATGAAGATTTTGAAAGAGAAAAATATTATCACAAAGAACCATTAAAAGAATCTAATTATATGGAATTTGAAGCTAAATTTAAAACACCAAGAAATTCAAAATATACACCTCCACCTTTAGAACAATTTGAAACAAGACAAATACCTAATTCTGGAATATGGCTAGATATGGATTGTTATACAGATAATGAAAAAATATTGGATGAATGGAATAAATCACATTTAATAGCATTAATGGGAAAATCTATAGATACAGGACTTGTAAGCCTAGTAATAGAAGCGTCATTTTTAGGAAATGTACATAACTGGTGGAAAAGTAAAAATGAAGAATTTAGACAACAAGTAAGAACAGTAAATGAACCATATGAAGGAAGAAAAGAATTTTATGCAATATTAATAAGAAAATATGAACAAGTTTTAAGAAATGAATTTATTGGAAGAAGTGCAGGAGCAGATGAAAAAACAAAAATTGAAAAAGCAAAACTATGTTTACATCAAATAGAAATATGTTCTTTAGAACCAAAATATTTAGAACAATATATATGTGAATATAAAAAATATTATTATGAAGCAAGATTAGAAAAAGATGAAGAACAAAATTTTTACTTAGAAATGTTTTACAGAAAATTACCAAGATTAATATCAGAAGAAATTAATGAAGAATATTATAAAGCTTTTGGAGGAAGAAATGATTTAATAACATTTGTAGATACAATGGGAAGAAGAGAATATTATTTAAAAGAATTTTTATCTAATAAATGTAAAGAAGCATGGAAAAATATGAAATATTATAAAAGAAATAAAATGGTAATCCAATGTAATAAATTTGAAACGCCACATAGATGGGGATGTGAAAAAGAAAAGAAAAATTATAGAAAGAAAAGACTTGGAAAGTATAATAAATTTAAAAGAAAGAAATATAAATTTAAAAGATATCCAAAATATAAATATTATAATAAATATAAACCGAGAAAATATTTTAAGAAAGGAAAAAGAAGAATAAATTATAGTAAAAGACCTAAAAAATGTAGATGTTATAATTGTGGAGAAATAGGACATATATCTACAGAATGTAAAAAACCTAGAGAAAAGAAACAAATGAAAATATTAGAAGAAGCTGAAAAATATGATTTAGAACCAATAGAATTAGAAATCCCAGTATTTAGTGATATAGAAAATGAAGAAGTAGAAATATATAAATTAAAAGAAATAACAGAAACAGAAACAGAAGAATCAGAATTAGAGTCAGAAAGTGAAGAAGAAATGTATTTATATATGATGAAAGAATTAGAAGAAGGACAAACAAGTAAACAAAATGAAGATGAAAATGATGAATATGAAGAATATAGAAATATAAGTGAAGGATCGGTAGAAAGAAGAATGATATTTAATCCAAAACATTTTAATAAAATAAAAGATAAGAAATTAGATATGAAAAGTAACCAGTTACAAGAAGAATCGTTTATAGAAATGGTAAGTAGAAAATTTAAAACTAAAACAAATCATAAAACACATTGTGTAGTATTAGAAAAAAGACATCCTATAGAATCAACATTAACTGAAGGAGTATTAAGAATACCTCTAATAAGTAAAAGACTTATAGAAGAAGAAATAAAGAAAGTTCCATTTAAGAATGAAGTAACAGAAGTATATATAGCAGGAATACAATTACTTGTAAAAGCTTATTTTAAAGAAGGAATTGATACACCTATAGAACTACTTATAACAGATGGAAGAATAATAAGTGATGTAAAAGACAGTATAATAGGAATGTTAACAGGAAATTTAATATATCAAAAATTAAAATTTACATTAAATACAAATTTTGCAATATCAGTAACAGATGAACATATAGATAAAACTATAAATGTATATCATAAATTAGGAGGAATAAGATTAATGGAAGGATCTAAAACAATAAGCATAACTGCAATGATAGGACTTGTATTTACAAACGAACATAAAATATATAATAAAAATAAAGGAAGAATTAGTATAGAAAAACATTTTATGCCAATATTAAAAGAATTACCTGTAGATCCAATAACAATAACTCTACCAGAACAATTAAAAATAGATATAGATAGGACAAGAGAATATGAAGATATAAGAAGATTAAGATTACAAACAAATAATAAAATGGGACAAAGATCATTAAGTTTTAATTCAAATCCAAGAAAACTAAATTATGAACCAAGATTAAGTTTAAGTTATAATGATCAAATAAATGAAAATAGATTAACAATATCAGGAAGTAATAGATTACCAGAAATCCCTTTAGTAACAAAATTAGAAGAAATAAAACCATCAGAAAACAGATTAAAAACAAAAAATATAATAAAAGTAGAAATTAAGACAAATACAGGATGGATAAATATAAAAGCTTTAATTTTGGAAGAAATGAAAGAAAGTAATATAGATATAAAATATTTAAATGAAAATATAATATTAGACGAAGAAAGAAAAACAGATATAATGATAAGATTTAACCAAAGAGATATAATGGAATTTTCAATAAAAATAGAAAAAGAAATGAGAAATTTTGGATTAATACTAGGAATGGATTTTTTAAATAAACTAAATAATTATAGAATTCAAGAAAAAAGAATAATTATTAACATAAACAATATAACAATAATAATTCCTAAAGTTTTAAATGAATAATCAAAATCATAATAATCAATGGCAACCAAGAGAAGAAGATTATTTAGGAGTAAAAGATTACATAGAAATAGATGGAATCCTAATAAAAATAAACCATACAGATGTAGGTTTTATGAGATTTTTAAAACATAAATGGGAAAAACAAAATGAAGAAGAAAAAAGAAGACTAAGAAAATTATATCAACAAGATTATTTATTATGGATAGAAGAATATCAAAATACAGTAGAAGCACATGTAGAAAGAAGATTTTATGCTAAGAAATTCAAGAAAATAATGGAAGTTTTATCAAAAGTTTAACATGGTAGTAAATTATTATAGAAATCACAAAGGAGAAGTAATAGAAATACATCATAATAATAAGGCATTAATAAGAATGATAATGAAAAAATGTATAAGTTGGAATGAAAATGATAGAAGAATAATAAGAGAAGAAAATAATAAAATTGAAAGAAGACAGAGAACATTTAATTCATTTAGAATAAGATATGATGCTTATATGAGAATAAGAAGAAGAAAAGAATTTATAGAATATTGGAAGAATAAACTAAATATATTAAGTCGTGGATAATGACTAAGCTATATTATATTCTTACAAAATTTAATTATGAGAAATATAGATCAAGAAAATATCATGCTTTAATAGATACAGGAGCAAACCTAAGTGTAGCTAAATATAAGATTTTACCACCTGTAATGTGGAAAAAGAAGAAAAGACCTTTAAGAATGGAAAGTGCAGGAAAAGAAATACATTTAATGGAATATGAAGCTTTAAATGTGAATATTCAAATAGGAAGTTATGAACTAAAATTAAAAGTATTAAATCAGTTTAATGAGCCATCTTGTGATATAATATTAGGATTGGATTTTATAGAACAATATTTTCCTATACACATGATTGAAAAAGCATTCATATTAACAACACCCTGTAAACACGAAGCATGTGGAATAAGAATAATGGAACCTTATAGTAGAAAAGATGAAAAATTTCAACTAAAAAATAATGAAAATGAAGTACAATTCTTACCAAATAATAAACCAGTTCATATAAAACATATGTTAGCCACTTTAACAATAAGAGAAGTAGAAGAAAATAAACAGAAAACAATAGAGAAAAGATTAGAAGCAAATTATAGTGAAAATCCTTTAATACATTGGGAAAAATCTAAACCTTTAGCAAAAATAGAATTAAAAGATTATAGTAAAGAAATAAATTGTAAACCTTACCCGTGGACAGAAAAAGATAGAAATGAATTTATAATGCATATAGAAGAAATGAAAAAATATAATTTAATAAGAGAAAGTAGATCTGAATATTCATCACCAGCAATGATAGTTGTAAAACACAGTGAAGAAAAAAGAGGAAAATCAAGAATGGTAATTAATTATACTAAGTTAAATGAAATAGCAATAAGAAATAGATATCCTATACCTAAAATGGAATTATTGTTTAATCTAATAAGAGGAAAAACTATATTTAGTAAATTTGACTGTAAATCAGGATTTTTTCAAATAAAATTAGAAGAAGAAAGTAAAAGATATACAGCCTTTAGTACATCAGAAGGATTATATGAATGGAATGTGTTACCCATGGGGTTTCACAACAGTCCAAGTATATTTCAAGAATATGTTTCTAAGTTATTAAGTCCAATAAGAAATTTTGCTGTAATTTATATTGATGATATATTAATATTCTCGAAAAATGAAAAAGAACATGAAGAACATTTGAAAAGATTCATGGAATTAATAGAACAAAAAGGAATAAATATATCTCCCAAGAAAGCTGAACTAAGAAAAGAAAAAATAGGATTTTTAGGACAAATAATTTCAAAAGATGGAATGGAATTGCAAGATCATATAAGTCAAAAAGTAAAAGAATTTCCAAAAATAAATAATAAAAAGGAATTACAATCATTTTTTGGATTAGTAAATCAAGCTAGAAATTATATACCTCATCTATCGAAACTAACAGCAAAAGTATCTAAGTTAGCAGGAGAAAAAACAATTTGGAAATGGAACGATGAAACTCAGAAAATTATAGAACAAATAAAAGTTTTATGTAATAAATTGCCAAAATTAACTATACCTTTAGAAGAAAATATAAGATGGATAATATACACTGATGCATCTGAAAATTATTGGGGTGCAGCTTTGTATTTTGAAGACAGTAAAGGAATAGAAAAAATAACAAGATATGCAAGTGGAAAATTTAATGAATCTCAGAGTAATTATCATTCTAATTGGAAGGAATTTTTAGCAATAAAAAAAGCAGTAGAAAAATTCGAATTATTTATAGTAAATTGTAAGTTTATAATAAGAACTGATAATACACAAGTAAAAGGATGGTTAAAAAATGGAATAAAGAATGGAAAATTGAGTAATAAAATGTTATTAAAATGGCATAGTGATATGTCTTACTATGATTATGATGTCGAATATATCAAAGGAAAAAATAATCTAATTGCTGATTATTTGAGCAGATGGAACCAGGAAAAAGAATGAGTAATAGCCCTGTAAGTCAAATTCCTCTAAATGAGGTACAAGAGGAAAATCCGTTTATGACACATCTAGTAATGAAGATGAATATGCTTGAAGTAAATATGAGTTTACTTGGAAGCCAAGTGAGTAATAGTGTGCAGAATTTATCTAATTCTGTAGCTAACCTTACTAGCTCAGTAAACGAATTATTTACTAAAGTAAATGACCTGGAAAAAAGAGTAATGAAGGAACCAGCTATGGAACCTTCGCCAAAGAAGAGTAATGACATGGAAAGACTTATAATTGGGTCACCTACCCAGCCTGAGTCATCTACTCAGAAAACTATAATTGGGTCTTCTACCCAAATTCAAGAAATTGGGTCATCTACCCAAAGCCCAGGAAAAAACTCTTTAGCCCAAATAATAAAAGATCAGCAAGCCCAAAAACAAAAAGAAGTCCAAGAAAAAAGCCCAAGTCCTAAATATAAGACCTCTATACCAGACAAATCTGTAATAGCCTATAATATTTCTAAGGCCTCAACTTCTAGACAACCTAATAACCCAGAAACCTTTAGTCTCACCGAGAAATACCAGTTTTATAAGACCATTATCAAAAGATTAAATACCTTATCTTTAACCCATAAGACTATTAAGTATGTATCCCATTATGCCATCAATAAAGCCATTATTTACCCAGGAACACCACCAGAAATAACCATAACTTTATATACCTATGGATTAATTCAAACAATATATCCATCTCAAGACCTAAGAGAAATCCAATTATTCCCACCAAGATTTAAAGAAGCTGTAGAAAATTATTCTAAAATAGTCCTGCAACATAGAGTTTTCATAAGATGTTATTCTACAGTTGCTGAGATTATTCCAGACAAATTTTATCACCCAATAAATTTAATCAGACTTGGAACAACAAAGAAGCCAATTGAGTTTGATCCAGAGATTAAGGAAGACATAGATGATGATGAAGAATTTCAGTTCAGGATCTCCAATATAAGAGCTCAGGACCATCATATAATATTTGTGGAAATGAATCGAATAGCAGTTAATTTAGGAGAAATTCCTTGGGTATATTATACTAGTGATTTAACTTGTATTTATTCCCTTGGAAAATCCACTAATGGAACACATGCAAAATTCCATAAGTGGTATGATTTAATTAAGAAGAATGAAATGGATCATGAAGAAGAAACAGCCGAGAAAGTTTGTAAATATTTGTCTGAGTATCCAGTTCATAATTGTATATACTGCAAAGAAGAACAGAGAAGAGAAAAAGAAGGAGAAATTCCAATTAATGAAGATATTCTTTGATGACAGACAAGGAAATGACTGAAGACAAAGACTTCAGAAGAATCCAGAAGAAGATGAGTAAAATTAGAAGAAAGCTCAGGAAAATAAAATCAAAAGTGAAAAAGATCAAAAAAGAAATTGAAGAATTGGATGAAGAAATGTCGGCAGAAGAGTACAAGAAATGGAAAGAAGCACTCAGAAAAATAATGGAGCACTAAGGACAAGAATACAAAAAAGAAGAAGAAAAGAAGAAACACGTGAAGAAAAGTAATCAGAGTTTACAATAAAGTAACTAGAGTTTGTATAAAGTAATCATGGTTTGTAAATCATAGTTGTAATGTAACTAGAGTCTGTAAACCATAGTTTAATTTTGAGTCTATATAAACAACTTGTAAGCTTCATTCTAGATAGATCGAGAATCATCGAGCTTTGTAATCAATCTTGAATACAAGCATCCAGTTTTCCAATATCTTGAGTTCTTGTTCTCTACCTTTTCTTAAATAACCTTCATTACAGCAACATATACGTGGAAAGAAGAATCTGAGAATTTTAATCGGCATCTAAGCAACATATACGTGGAAAGAAGAATCTGAGAATTTTAATCGGCATCTAAGGTATGGAGTTCTAAACTCATTATAGGGATTTAGGGGAGTAGTTTTATCAGAATCTAAATGAGTACGGTCTAGAATGGGATTATGAGATGCAAGTTATTATAATTTTCATATAAAGGATATATATTATGGTACGCCTCCAGTAGGAAACGAAGGAAGGCTGTGCTGTTATGATCTGAAGGAAGAAGGTTGGGGATCCTTGTGTTGATACCCTGTAATATGTTCTATGCATGAAGGAGGGCATAGATCCTTCCATAACCCGGATCATATTCGGTCAACCCCATAATTTGTTCTTTATATCCTGATTATAATTTCCTGCATCCCATCTGAAAATTATTGGGGTGCAGCTTTGTATTTTGAAGACAGTAAATGAATAGAAAAAATAACAAGATATGCAAGTGGAAAATTTAATGAATCTCAGAGTAATTATCATTCTAATTGGAAGGAATTTTTAGCAATAAAAAAAGCAGTAGAAAAATTCGAATTATTTATAGTAAATTGTAAGTTTATAATAAGAACTGATAATACACAAGTAAAAGGATGGTTAAAAAATAATCTTTTCCAAACACACTTTTAATCAACAAAATTAAAACAAAGTAATGAGATCTAAACAATAATATGAGATTATAGAGATTTAAGGTTTCTTCTTATCATCATCTAAAAGTGAGCTCTGATACCAAAATCTAGTTTTCTTATTTTTTTACGTAAATATTCTATCCAAATTTTTATTATTAATATATTTTTTATTCATTTTATTATATATTTTATTTTTTTATTGAGTTTATAAAATTTTTATTTTTATTTGTATATAATATATTATTAAAAATTTATATATTATATTATATTATATTATAATTTCAATTTCAAGAATAAATATGAATTAATAATTTTTTTTATTTATATGATAATTTAATAGTAATTTAAATTTTAAAATTTAAATTATTTAAAATTTATATAATTATGAAAAAAATATAATTATTGAAAAATTTAACTATTATAGAATTTAATTTTTTATTTAAAAAAATCAAATAATTTGGAGAGATTATACAAAAATTCTATTATTCAATGCTGTGAGTTAGCAACAGAATTTTTTTATTGCAAAATATTTTATGACGGAAAAATTCCGTCACTAATGTTATCACAAAACATTTAGTGATGAAAATTAGAGATGAGTTAGTGACGAAAATCAGTAATGAAAAATTTCAGTCACTAATTCTGTCACAAAATATTTTAGACAGAAATTAGTGATGGATTATGAACGAAAATTAGTAACGAAATTTGTCCATTATTAATTTCTGTAGCTAATTTTTTTATGACGGAATTAAAGACGGATTAGTGACAGAATTTAGTGACGAAAAAATTTCATCACTAAATTCTATCGTTAATTTTAGTGACAGAATTTGAGAGGGGTTAGTGATGGATTAACGATGGAATTATGAAATTCCGTCTCTAAATTTTGTCACTAATTCTTTATTTTTTTGTAGTGAACTTGAAACTACAAAGACTTATTAAAAATCATATAAAACTATAAGAATATGATTAAAAAAATCACAAGGACTTGATAAAATTGGAAAAAAAAACTAATACCTTATAAAAAAGGGAAAAATACAATCAGTTCCTAAGCAATAAGAGAAATGAAGAAATGGTTCATTGAAATGATGAAATGAAAAAATGGTATCAAAGAGTTGTCAATGACGCCTCTTAAGTTGTTAATGACCAGCATCTGAAGTTGTCAATGAGACCATTTTTTCATTTTACGATTTCAAGGGATCATTTCTTTATTTTTCTTCTTGCTTGGGACCTAATTGTATTTTTTTCCTATAAAAAACTATAGGAACCTAATAAAAAATTAGTTAATGGACTTATAGATTAATTATACCAAAAATATATAAACTAAAAATATATCAATATATATATATGATGTAAGAATTATTTTTTATTTATATACTCTATATAATAATGTCAAAATATTTTAATCATTAACTATCTTAAAATATAAATATTACCAGTATTAAGAATCAGTATTAGTTAGATCTCAAAATTTGAATAAAAACTTTTATTTAAAAATAAAATCAAAATCAGGATCAGGATCAGAATAAAATAAAAATCAAAATCAGGATCAGGATTTATAAATAGGAAAATACTTAGGTTAAGTTTTTATACTCTATCTAATAATGTCAAATATTTTAATCCTTAACTATCTTAAAATATAAATATTACCAGTATTAAGAATCAGTATTAGCTAGATCTAAAATTTGAATCAAAAATTTATTTAGAAATAAAATCAAAATCATGATTTATAAATAGGAAAATACTTTGGTAAAGTTTCTTATATCAATTTCATAAAGTTCTCTAATCATATATGGATATCTATACTAATTTTAAATTATTATCATTTAACTATAAATTCATATAAAAAAAAGTAACACATGTGGTGATATATTATTAGAAAATTTGATATAATCGATATAAAAAATTTAATATAATATATATATAAAATTTGATGTAAATATTATCCATGTAAATAAAATAAAGATGCAACCAGGATAATAAAAGGTGAGCGGGATATTGACTACGGATGCACTAAGGCGCACGTTAGTAAAGTGAGGTAGAAGGGAAATCATGTGAATCGAAAAAGCAAATTCGGGAGTCTCAAATCCCGAAGAAAATTTCAGGTCAAAAAATTAAAAAAATTTCCAGAAGCAAGACGAGAGACGCGGAAAACTTTTGGGGTCAATATTAAGAGATTAAAAATGAAAATGTAACTTGAGCTCTGAATCTGACGGACGCCTTCAAACCCCAATATGCAATAGCCAAAATCCGAAGCGATCCACACTGGTCCCCTGCTTGATGAAATTCTTCGGCAGTTACCGTCATCTGAAATCGCCATGGAGTCGAGCATTATGTCATGGGCTTGGAGTCCGGCACAACTTATAGCGCATGTGCAGCGTCCCGAGGGTACTATTTCCCCAGAGATCAGCTTTACTAGATATGGTGCCAACTGGTTTCGCTCTGCCATGGGCTCATCAGAGGACGGCATTAGCCCTCGACCAGTTGAATCCTTAGATTGACTTCAGTCCCCTCACAGTGAGACCTTAACGTCTAAGAAGAATAACGCTCAAATATTAATATCGTCCTCTCATCACCCAATGGTAAGACCAGATATCCCGTCTTTTATTTGGTATTACACGGTCACGCCAAACAGGTCGTGACAATTAGCTGCGATCCATCGGCGTCGAGATCATCGAAGTGATGTCCCTGTCTCCATCTAATGCTTTAATTTAAATTTTTTATGAGTATTTTTGTCTTTCAGTTTTCTCTATTATAAAGAAGTTAGGTCTCATCAATTTTGGTGACAACTGATTTTCCCATAAACTTTGAAACAAATAGAAACTTGAGTTTGAGGAATATTAAGTAGTCAAACATATTTTTACTTAAGGAACTTGTTCATATTCTTGTTTCTCTCAAACTTTTCCATATAACAAACAGGCTCTAAGGATGTAAATGGGTCATTGGCGTTTGTTTATCAAAATAATAATAATAATCGAAGAGTAAAATTATCCTCTAACCTTTTGAAATAAAATTCAATTTGTCTTCTCCTAGGAGATTATTTGAAATAAAAAAAATTTCAACCCGTAGGGTTAAACCTAGCGGAAGGGGCTGATCTTTCATAATATGCTAAATCAGTATTCAAATCCCCGTTAGGAGAGTTGAAGAGGTGCCTGCAGTTAGTGTTCCACAACACCTTCAATAAGATCGTCTTCAATAAAAAAATATTTGTGCCTAAAAAAACTCTTTTCAATGAGTTAATATTCTTCGGGTTCATAATTTTTTTAATCATGATTGCATGAGTTTTATGAATTAATATTTTTTAAAAAAAAATTTTATAGTGTCCTTAGTTTCCATCAAAACCAAATAAATCAATTTTAAATTTTTAAATAAATAAAAATACTAATAATAAAAGTTAGTTATATAAGTTTTAATTGATAATAAATATATTAATTGTATAGACTTCCTTTTTAATAAATATCCATTACATTCGTGTGATTTTGATTTCAATCAGCATCTTCTTTAGCTTTAGGCATAACAAATCCTTCACAATTTTTCTTATATTTTCTATATATTTGCATTCATATATCCATAAAAAAAAAAAATAAGGCCAACAAAATGAGGAGTTCTTTTTTTGTTAATAGCATTATTTTTTTCGGTCACATGACCCTCAGAACATAAGTTTATTCAGCAATTTGGCAGTCATATTGCCCAATCATACACTGACATAAGCAAACTTTATCTGTGTCAGTGACATATGTAAATTTAACACTGTAAACTCTGGGTCGAAATCATTTTCAAATTATAAGAATCAACATTTCAAACGAACAAAATTCAAAAGACCAAAAAGTACTTTGAAACTTTGGAGGCTAAAAAAAAAAAATTAAAGGTAAATTATAACGACCAATAATAGTACTAGCTTTTTTTATCATCCATAGGACCCTTTTTTTTAACAGATAGAATGCAGAGATTTTCCTTTTCCCATTTTCTCTCAATCATTGTGTGTCACAAACACAATACGTATCTTGTAGGAAAACTTTATTGAATAATATATATGAGTATAATAATTAGTGAAAGCTTCAAATACAAGCAATTTGGTATTAAGTTAGTTAATCCTTATTGAATAATATATATGAGTATAATAATTAGTGAAAGCTTCAAATACAAGCAATTTGGTATTAAGTTAGTTAATCTTTGCATCCTGTGGATTAGCAGACAACCACAATACATGCACATTGATTTACATGCTTATTTAATTGTTTTAGACATTTAGTTTGCAAGTTGTTCTGCTTTTAAGGGTGACATTATGCTGAAAATATTCAAACAATGGGGACATAACTTATAGAATTACATTAAGAAAACTATAGTTATAGAGATAATTTTATACACCCTAACAATCTTGATCGCTTCGTCTTCGAGAGTAGGAACCTACTTGACATTGTAGAAGTCAGTGAGTCACTGATCTAGTTAATCATCACTAAAATACATGATGTTCTAAGTTAATAACCGCCTTAAAATATACTGATTAATTATTCCTATTATTTTTAATGTAAGATTTATTTATTTAATTTTGAAAAGTTAAAGAAATTAAAATAAATAATTTAATTATAATATATGTGACATGAATCTCTGAAATATATTTCTACGTAGCATTAGATTATATATCAATCTATAAGCTAAAAGATTTAGTTTATCAATTTTTAAGTTAAAAAACTTAATTTAAAGAAAAATGATAAATTCAAGATATTAAATGAAAAATATCTTACATTTAGAACTAAAATTCAATTCACCTCTAAATTATATCATACATTTACAGCAAGAGGAGTATTAATTAATTCTCTCCTCATAAACCTTAATTAATTATCTCTCCCTTGCAAACCTTAATTAGTTCATTAACTCAATTAGCATAGGGAAACAATTGATTCAAAAAAGGATGTAGGTTGAGCCTCTACATCAATCGTCTCGCTGTGTAGTATGCTTATCACCATCAGCACAAAAAGGTGAAGGACCACTCTGTGTTTTGAGTTTGTGTTATGAACCTCATATTGAGGGTTACATTGAAAAAACAGCCTATAAGGATTCTCCAATTTCAATAGTCGGCTTTTAAAATGTGATTCTCTTAAAAAAATTTATGTTTATTACAATAATATTTCATTAGCAGCCACATGCAAAGGGGCTAACAAGAAAGAGGAGGAGTGAAGTATCATAGCCGGAAGTCGCCGGGTAATAATTTTAATTCAATAAAACCAAATTGCTAAATTTCAAAATTTACTAAATAAATAATCAATGCAATTCACATATTAATAGATTTATAAAATTATTCCCACATAAATTTAATTAACTGACTTATTAATATACCCATATAATATACAATTATGATCAATTCTATTTTCTATGGAATTAAAACATTTTTCTCAAAAAGATTGAATAGTTTTCTACTAAAATAATGTAATTGTAAAGGGTGGTCTATGGGTTGAATAGCCAAAAAATACTAAGACATAAAACACTTTAAGAATAAGACATCTGTATTTAATAGGTTATGTCACGCCCACGGCGCCTAATTTTTATTTGATGCATTGAATTGTAGGTGGCAACTCCTACACGTAGCTCTACATCAGGATTACATCAATTTAGTACTAAACAATTGGCACACCAATGCCACACTAATCAATAACTTTGTCGCTTATAGACGTTAGAATAGTTTGATCTTACATCCTGGTAAACTGATTCATCTTGTCTTTTGCACCAAGAAAAGCATAAAATTACTTGTAAAAGAAAAAGAAAAAAAAGCATAAAATTAATTACCGCTTAATCTTTCAAATGTTATTAATGTGTTTTTATTTATAATAAATATAATACCCCTCCCTACTTGTTTATTATTTATAAGGTCATATTAACCAAATTAAGTTGTTAAAAAAGAGTTAAAATTAGTGAAATAAATTGATAAATTATGCAGCAACTGTATATCTTTATTAATTGATTGTGTAGAATACTTATAAGGTGATACATAGAAGGGTTTAGTCTAACTAAACTTAACATAATATCTCCTATAATCAAGGAGTAATCAAAATTCAAATAAGGATTTGATATTCAAATAAAAACAACATAATGGAATAATCTAATAATAATAATAATAATAAATAGGATAATTAACCTAATTCTAATGAGAGTTAGGGTTTCGGCCATTATAGGTTGAATAAGGTCCAACTTCCAAGACTTCTCCTCAAGCTGTGAAATAGATATTGATCATTCCCAGCTTGGGTGAGTGACTTCCTCATAATATCTGCAATTTTCTTTCCTTATGAAATGTAAGATAGATCAATTATTTTAGCTTCCAATTTTTCTTAAATGAAGTGCCTATCAATTTCCACATGCTTCATTTTGTTGTGTTGGATAGGATTGTTAGCAATTTTAATTATTGACATATTATGACACCACACTTTAAGAGGTCCATGGTCTCTGCTTTAATTTCATTTAGGAGTCGTAAGATCCACATCCCTTCAAATACATCTAAAGACAAAGCTCTATATTCTGATTCTACTGAATTGCGTGAGACAACTGGTTGTTTCTTGTTACTCCAGGTGACAAGATTTCCCCATACATATGTGCAGTAACTTGTAGTAGAATGTTAGTCAACTTTGGAACCACCCCAGTCAACGTCTGTATATAACTCTACACCTCTGTTACTTCCTTTAGCAAAGAATAAACCCAGTCCTGGAGTCTTTTTGAGATATCTGAGGATTCTATAAATTGTTGTCATATGCTCCTTATGCGGGTTGCTTGAGAATTGACTCACAATACTAACAGGGAACCCTATATTAGGTCGTGTGTGATAAAGATAGATTAACTTCCCACTAACTTGAGATATCTTCTTTGTTAACTGCTGTATCATATGGTCTAATGGTTAATTTCTAGTTTAGCTCAATTGGAGTGTAGCTAGTCTAGTACCTAGCATGCCTGTTTGTTTTAGCAAATCCAGAGTATACTTTCTTTGTAATACATTGATCCCCTGTGGAGTTCTTGCTACTTTCATTCCTAGAAAATATCTCAAAGATCCAAGATCTTTGATTTCAAATTCAATAGTTAAATTCTGTTTCGATCCAATACTTTCTTCATCATCATCACCAGTTACAACTAGGGGTGAACATGAAACCCGGAGACCCGGAAAACCTGGTCTGGTCCAACCAGGGAGAAAGAAAAAAAACCTGGTTAGTGTCGAGGGAGACCAAGTCTGACCCGAATACCTGGTCAGACTGGGTTTCGGGTCAGGGTGTAGGACCAACCAACCCGGTTCTACCCGGATAATATTATATACATCTATTAATATATATATTTTTAGCATTTTCCCGTCTGACCTAAGCTTAAAATGACGCCATATATATTCTCAATTTCTAGCCTTCTGAGTTAGTCTTCCTCTGTGAGTCTGCGGCTGTGCCCTAATTACATTCGAGTTTTCCTTTCCTATTCGGCCATTCGAGTTTTCCTTTCCTTTTCGGCTTTCCCATTCAACCGAATTGTATCTGAGCTTTCCTTTCCTCTCCATCTCGACATCTGCAACTCCATTCTCCATTCTGAGTTCGACTGCCGAGTTCGGACTTCTGACTTCCCATTAGGCATCCGAGTTCTGAGCTTTCCTTTCCTCTCCATCTCTAGTCTCTATTCTAACTTTCGACTTCAGATTTTTGACATCCGACTTCTAACGGTTTGTTCCTGTTTCGCATTTCAGAATTTCACTCTTTCAGTCCATCGGCTCTGACTCTCCGTCACCATCTTCATTATTCTCCAAGAATTAATCTGTGCGACCGCTTATCAGCTACATCGGCGCCAGGTGATCCTCGTTTTGTGGCTTGTAATTTCTTTTTCGTCAAATATTTTCCCATAAAATCTCTGGTTTCTGTACTAATATGAAGAAGATTCAAACGCTAGGCTTGGGTGCCGTGAAATCTATGGTCTGTAATCTGAATATCATTTGTATTTTTTCCTCAAATGTTTATGTTGATCTTGAAACTCTTTGGCTTTTTTCGAATTGTGGTTGTATATTATGTGAAATCTGTGGTTTATATATTATATGAAATCTCTGGCCTATGTTGAACTTTAAGGATCAAGCCATTTTATGTTGCATTTGTATATTATATCAAATCTCTGGCCTATGTTGAAATCTCTGCCTTTTTTGAAGTCTAGTTGCTCAGATTGTTTTGTTATGATGTTATAGTTATGGTGTTGGATTTGTGTTGCATTGGTATTCTGTATATTAATTTTGCTTTGTTTCGTTTGCACTATTTCGTTATGATGTTTCATTGTTTTGCACTGTTTCGTTTTGCATTGTTTCGTTTGCACTGTTTTGTGTTGGTTTATGTTTCCTAGAGTGCATATTGCTCTTTGTTTTTAGTCTATATATGCCGATATGATTAGCATTTGTTCATGTGTTGCAGGTATATTCTGAAATTGAAATGGAAGAGCAAGATTCTAGGTCACCAACCCCTACTAAAGGGGGCTCAGTTACTCCGTAATGTGATGCTAACCTCCTGAATGAGTCTGCACCTTCTGCAACTGCTACTCCTAGTCCTATTTCTCCTATGTTGCCACCATTACCACTAGATGCAACACTTGTTCCTCCTACTTTTGCAGCAGAACCCTCTGAAAATGGGGGTGAAAATCCTAGAAAGAGAAAAGAACCAGAACGAACCAAACCCAAAACATCTAAAGTTTGGGATCATTTTGTGAAGATATATGTGGAAGAAATAAATGGAGAGATAAGAGCATATTGCAAGCATAGCAACAATGACTATGCTTGTGACCCTAACAAGCATGAAACGACTTCTTTGAAAAGGCATTTGTTGAAGTGTCCAAAAAACCCCAACAAGGCAGATAAGAAGCAGCCCCTGCTGAATTATTTGTCAAATGCTATACAAGGAAAGGCCTTAGTTCCACATATGTATGATGAGAAGAAAATACGCAGAGCATTGGTTGAGTTCATAATTTGTGATGAGTTGCCCTTTAGGATTGTTGAGAAGCCTGGATTTAAGAAATTTGTGAAGGAACTTGAGCCACAATTCCATATCCCTTCTAGAATTACAATTAGTAGGGATTGCTGGCAGTTATACCTTGGAGAGATCAAGGTTTTAAAGAAGATTTTTAAGACATGTGCAACTCGGGTTTGTCTTACTATAGATTGCTGGACTTCTAATCAGAATTTTAATTACTTATGCTTGACTGCCCACTTTATTGATCCTGAATGGAATCTGCATAAGAGGATCATCAATTTTTCTATGATTGAGGATCATAAAGGGGACACAATAGGGAAGACCATTGAGAGATGTTTATTGGATTGAGGAATTGAAAAGGTTTTTACTATTACAATGGATAATGCCTCATCAAATGCCACAACAATATCCTATTTGAAGAAGCGTTTGAAGAGTTGGCGGGGGTTAATATGTAATGGAGATTATCTTCACCTTAGGTGCTGTGTACATATCCTTAACTTAATAGTTTGTGAGTGGTTGAAAGATTTGAAAGATGACTTTGAAAGTATTAGAAGGGCTGTCAAATATGTTCGCTCCTCCCCGGCGAGTTTTACTAAATTTAAGGCTTTTGCTGAAGCTGAAAAGATTGATACAAAAAGCCTTGTGTGTTTGGATGTGACAACCCGCTGGAATTCAACATTCTTAATGTTAGAGGCAGCGTTGAAATTCCAAAAAGTCTTTGATAGAATGAGTGATGAGGATGATGACTATTATGCACACTTTACCCGAACAAGACATGAATTTGAAGCAAATGATGTTTACATGATTGATTCAAGTCAGATCTCCAATTATAGGCATGAATCACATGATTTGCTCAAGTGGGAGCGACCAGAGCGTGATTCACATGAAGGAAGACAGAAAAAGCGTGATGGCCCGCCAAAACATGAAGATTGGAATCATGCACGTGTCTTCTTGAGGTTCTTGAAAGTCTTTTATGATATCACATTAATGTTCTCATCTTCCATTAATGTGACTTCAAACTCATGCTTCCATCAAATTGCATGTGTTCAACAGCTGTTGGAAAGCAATTCCTTGAATTCAGATTCTCTTCTTGCTGATATGTCTATCAACATGAATCTAAAGTATGAAAAATATTGGGGTAAGGCAGAAATTATGAATCCTTTATTGATAGTTGATGTCATATTGGATCCTCGTTATAAGCTGGCATATGTTAATCATATATTTGAGAATTTGTTTCAAGATACTGATATTTTCTTAGCTATGAAGGATAAGGTCAATGACTGTTTATATTGTTTGTTTGGTGAATACTCTGCCTTTATTGATGTACCTTCTGAATCAAGTATTGCCTCATCTTCTACTACACCTTTATCTTCAGCAAGTGTTGTAGGAAATGTGGAGGATCATGATCCAGGTGTTCAATGGTTAGCAGTAGTTAAACAAAGAAGCTAAAATGATTGTCAAACTGAGTTGGAAAAGTATCTTGATGCATGTGATAATGTACCTATTTCTACTGATTTCAAAATATTGGCTTGGTGGAAAGCAAATTCTATGAAATATAAAATCATTTCTTGTATGGTACGTGATGTTTTGGCCATCCCAGTGTCTACAGTTGCCTCTAAATATGCTTTTAGCACAGGAGGTCGTGTGGTTGATCAATACCGAAGCTCATTGTCCCCTAAAATGACTGAGGCCCTTACTTGTTCTCAAAATTGGCTTATTCCTAGGCAATCATTGGCAGAACTGATTGAACAACTTCGTGAATTTGACAATTTTAAAGATTCTGGTAATTTTTTTTAACATAATTAGTCATTTTTAATCATATCTTTATAAAAAAAATATAATGTTTATGTATTTTTTTTAATCCTTTTCAGATGCTTCATGTGTGACTGATGTTGGAGCTGCTGTTACATCCATGGAGGAACTTGATTAAAAGCACAAATGGACTTTATATTTTGCTGCCTTTTATTAATTATATTATGTTGATGTTTTATTGTCTTTTATATTTTGTTTTGACTCATGGAATTTTGTTGGTGTTCCTTCTGAATTATGAGCTTTTGCCATAAGAAATTTCATATTTTGTTCGTTTGGACTCTTGTTGATCTTTTGGACTGAACTCTGATTGTAATATGGGTATTAGATCTCTGTTTAATATTTATAATCCTGCCTTCTAATTATTTTCATGATGCTTGTTATCTAAGGGCTGAAGGATTTTCTATTTATTGATGGATTTGATGTTGAATATGGGCAGATTATTGACTTTGATTTCATATTTATTGATGGATTTCATCTTGAATGTGGGCAGATACAATGATGTCCACGTTATCTTGAGGATATTTCGATAAATGCTAAATATTATAACATTGCTTAATTCATGAATGTTGAATATTAATGATATGGAGGGTTTAATTTCCCTAACTTTCAATTACAGGTTTTAATTTATGATATGAGGATATATATATATATATATATATATATATATATATATATATATATATATATATCTTTTTCTAAGCATTATGTCCTCCCTTCTCTCCCAATTCCTCCGACTTCCTTTCTTCCATCCTTCTTCCCTTTCACTTGTAAGTTTTATATGTTTTTAATAAACATCCTTTAAATATTTATTGCATTGCATCATATCCTTACCTCCTCTGGAGAATGAGGATCGGCAGATTCAATGAACTAGTCATGGTCGAGTTTTAAACATTGTTTAACGGAACCGCCTCTAGATCATTCGCCCCCTAGTTCTTTATAGAGCATCCCTTTTTGCATATTTAATTCATGTATTTAATTATGTTTTAAGCAGTCCGCCTACTTCTCTACTTCCTTATTGCTCATTTCTCCCTCTTACCTTTGGTCCTTCAGGGTACCTCTCCCATCTTGGTGTGTGTGTGTGTGTGTGTATCTTTTTCATTTTGAATTCTGAAAATAAAACTGGATTTTTCCAAAAAAAGGAAGATGGACTGGGCCAGCTAGACCACTAACCCAGTCTGTCCAACCCGGCAACAATCAGGTTTTTTGTCGGGCTGGACCGGGCAACGGGCTGGCATGTCCAGCCCGAACGGCCTTCCAGACCAGACCATGGGCTAATGACCAGCCCGGCCCGGTCTGGTTCATGTACAACCCTAGTTACAACAATATCATCTACATAAACAATTAAGGTTGTTACCTTATTACCATAGTGTTTGATAAACAAGATATCATCATATTGACGTTGGGCATAACCCCAAGACTTAATTGCCCGAGTAAATCTTTCAAACCAGGTTCTTGGTGACTATGTTAACCCATAAAGAGATTTATATAGTTTGCAGACTTGATGTGAGTTTTTAGAAGTTCTCACCCTTAGAGGAATCTCCATATGTACTTCCTCTTTAAGATCTTCATTAAGGAATGCATTTTTCACATCTATTTAATGAAGAGTCCAATCCAAGTTTGCAGCTAACAAAAGTAAAACTTTAATAGTGTTAAGTTTTGCTAATGGGCAAAAGTTTCTTGGTAATCAATACCATATGTTTGTGTAAACCCACGAGCCACTAAACGAGCTTTATACTTGTTCACATTTCCATTAGGGTTATACTTAATAGTAAATGCACACTTGTTGCTCACTACAAATTTACCTTTTGGTAGATTTTTAATTTTCCAAATTCCATTTTTATGTAGAGATCTCAGCTCTTTATTTATAGCTTGCTTTCATCTTGGATCCAAAATAGCCTCTTCAAACCCTTTAGGTATCGTTTCTTTTTCAACATTAGTCACAAAAGTCTTCATATGAGATGAAAGCTTAAGCTTTTGATAAGAGGCATACCTAGCTATAAGGTAATGAGTGCAACTTCTTTTCCCTTTCTTGAGGCTATTAGCAAGTGTAAATCCTCAACACTTGGTTCAGGTACCAAATCATGGGTTTGCTTTAATATAGAATTGGAATCTACTTGATTTGTAGTGCCACAAGATTCTACCATCCTAATATCAATTTCATCTATATCGAAAATCTGATTTAGTGGTTCAAATGGGTTATTATGTAAAATTTCTGGATTTGAATCATGAGTTCTGGGTGGTTCAAATCTATTCCTTGAAGAGGAATTGCGAGATGTAGACCTTTGAGAGGAATTATGGTGGTTGTTCCTGATAAGATTAGGATTGGAAATGTCTGGATTTGGTTTATTCCTAGAAGAGGAGTTATAAGGCGTGGAAGCTGTGTTGAGATTATCTGTGTTAGTCAAATGGATAGTAATAAGTGGAGTGTTCAGTGATGTTTAAGATTCATCAAAATTGTCACAAACTCACTGGTTAGTGGTTTCAATATTAAATTGATCATCGTTAACAACACAAATAAGACATTCCCTTTCTTCCTCTTTTCTACTTAACTCTCCCTAAATGGTTAATTTGGGATAATAAGACTAGTATTCAATAAATTTAGCATTCATTGTAATATATACCTTATTGGTGAGATGAGAGTAATATTTATATCCTTTTTGAGTAGGTAAGTATCCCAAGAAAATACATTTGATAGCCCAATAATCCAATTTTCCTCCTCATTCGTTATACATAAAAAATGTATAGCCAAAAACTTTATTGTGAATAGGAGTTATAAGAGGCGAGTTGAGGTAAGTTTCAACAAATTTTTGAATTGGTGTACACAAATTTAGGACTTTGGAAGGAAAATTATTAATTAGATAAGTAGATGTAAGAATTGCATCCCCCAAAACCTATATGGCACATTACTTTCAAACATGAGTAACCTAGCTACTTCTAGAAGATGACGATTTTTCCTTTCATCCACCCTATTTTGTTGAGGGGTGTGAACACATGAGGTTTGATGATAAATCTCGTTTTCAAGTAAAAAATCTTTGAAAGCTAAATTAACATATATTCTTTACCATTATCGCTATGAAGAATCTTAATTGATTTTTAAAATTGGTTTTTAATGAATATGTAAAAAATTTTGAAAATGGTGAAGACCTCTTATTTGTCTTTTTAAAAAGTAATCCATGTGAATCTAATGTCACCATTAATAAAAGTTACAAACATTTAGCCTTTAAGTTAGTGTCAATTTTTGAAGGACCCTAAACATCACTATAAACCAAAGACAATGGAGAGGATGGTCTATAAGAATGAGCATGGTAGGAATTTCGAATTTGTTTAGCAAATTGGTAAGAGTCACAATGAAAATTCAACACAGAACTATTGGCAATATTTGGAAATAGTAATTTTATGTAATTGTGACTAGGTTGGCTTAACCTAGAGCACTACAACTTTAGATCATCATATGACATTACTAAAGTCAATGCATCGGCTTTATTTGGAGTTGATCCTTAGATGTAGTAGAGTCCATTCTATACTTTAGCATTCCCAATCCTTTTCCCTAATGCCAAGTCCTGAAAATCACAACATAATTTGTCAAAATTCTGAAGACAATTTAATTGTTCCGCCACATAACAGATTGAAAGCAAATTGCACTTAATATCGAGCACGTAAAGAACACCTTTCAACACAATATTTTCAGAAATACACACAGCACCAGATCCTAAAACCTTTACAAATTGGCCGTTTGCAACTTCTACGGTTACATGTTTAGAGTACTCAATAAATTCAAAGAATGGTCCTTTAAAATGATATATGATCTATTGTACCAGAATCTACAATCCAAATATTTTGAATCGTAGGACCAAGAGTGTTCATGAGAGTAATACCTATTTGGGCCAAAGTCACAGAAGGGGAATGAGTCTCAAATAATTTCAAAGAAGAGGATGAATCAGAGTGCTTTTCTAAAAGCTTTTTTAGTATTGAAAGTTCTTCACTGCTCAACAAGTCCTTGTCAAAGTCAGCGCCATCAATCAAATCCCCTTTTTTATCAAACTTACCTCTATTTTTAGTGTTGGAAGGTTTGCCATGAAGTTTCCAACACTCATCTCTAGTGTGACTACTTTTGTTGCAATGATCAAACCATTTTCTGCTTTTTTTATTCTTCATATCACAGGAAACAAAGGCTAAGGCGTCAATGTTGCTAGAGGAAGGTTCATATGTTGCTTTAGGCAAGGAGCGGTGACTTTCCTCATTCTTGATCATGTAGAAGGCATCTTTTAGAGAGGGCAGTGGTTTTAGATTCATTATTTGAGCTCGGATTAGCATAAATGAGTCACGAAGGGTAAGAAGGAAGTCTATGTAGCAATTTTGATTTGTGATTGCCGGGACGTAAGTAGTTGAGGCATGGCAAGGCCATTCATGAACTTCATACAAGTCAATATGCTACCATAGTTTCATTAAAGAACTATAATAATATGGCTTTTCACCTTGAATTAAGTCACAAAGAGAACGTTTAACCTGTATGATAGTAGTAATATTATCTTTTTCTGAATATAGACAGCGAGCTGAGTCCCAGATCTCCTTTGCTGTAGATGTTGGGAGGTAATTTTCACTAATGTCAATCATTATGGAGTTCACAAGCCAAGCCATGACCATATTATTCTCAGTTGACCATGTCTCGAATGTAGGATCCTCTGGTGAAGGCGCTGCAAGTGTTCCAGTTAGGTATTTTTCCTCGTTCTTCCTACAGATAAACATTAGCATATTCTGAGACCATTGTAAGTAGTAGTTGTTGTTGAAATAGTGTGTAATCATAACTTGTGTGAAGGACTTTAGCATCGTACCACACATCCCTCAAGGTAAAGACAAGTTAGCATCAGTCGAACCCCCATAAGTTGGTGTGTCCAGCCTTTTTGAGCCATCACTAGTCAATGTGGCTTGTTGTTCTCCATCATTGATAGTAAAAACTTGCAGTTGGCCATTTAGAGATGCATGGTATGATGTATGGAACCTGGCTCTAGTACTATGAAATAAATTTATAAATTATATAACAACTCTATAGCTTTATTTATTAATTGTGTAGAATACTTATAAGGTGAGACATAGAAGGGTTTAGTCTAACTAAATCTAATAGAATATCTCCTATAATTAGTAAGTATTCAAAATTCAAATAAGTATTTGAAATTCAAATAAAAAAATATAACAGAATAATCTAATAATCCTAATAATAAAAATAAATAAGATAATTAACCTAACTATAATTAGGGTTAGGGTTTCGGCCATCATAGGTTGAATAGGGCCCAACTTCCAAAAATTAGTTGAGAGTAATAAATTTGTAGTACATTTTTTTTTCTAAACATGCCATTACTTGTGAGTGGATAAAGGGGAGAGAGTAAAAATGAGAAGAATATTTTTTTTTTGGCTAACAACAATGGTTTCCCTCTCGAGGCTCAGAGGGTAAAAGATTATTACCTCTCTTAACAAGTGCGTTTCTCAGAATTTGAACTTATATTTTTCTCCTTACGGGATGAGGCCCTTTACTACTTCAGCCAACAATTTGTTGGTATGAGAAAAATATTATGAAAGATTATGTATGTGGTAGAATTAATAAAAAAATTCATTATTTAGATAAAGTCAAAGAAGACCTTATAAAATGGAATGAACCATTTTAGAAAAGATAACATTATTGAAAATGTCTATCCTTTTATTTTCTATTATAACTCATGTACTCATTATACTGACTCGTATACTTCAACTCATGAACTCATTATACTCACTTATAGAGCATTTGAACCCACAACTTCATTTATAGAGGAATTAAACTCAACCTCACAAATAAAAAGACTTGCGGCCTAACTTGCAGGCTGTTTGATATGAGGGAGGGGAAAAGGGAGAATTTTTATGAGTCAAATTAAAAAAAAGTTAGGTTATAAAATTTTAATAAAAAATATGTAAAAAAAATAAGTAAGAAAAATTTTAATCCACTTTTTCAATTTTTTTAAATCAAACTCATAAAAATCCTTCCAAGGGAACAAAACTTTGATAAAAAATATGTAAAATTAATAAGTAAGAAAACTTTTTACCCACTTCTCCAATTTTTTAAAATCAAACTTATAAAAATTCCCCCTCTAAATCCCTCATATCAAAGAGCCTTTTAAGAACATTTAACAAAAATATATACTCTATGTATTTATTATTTCTTAACTAATTTTAAGTATTTTCTTAAATAATGTAATTAGGTTAAGGGAGAATGTCAAAAAAATACCATTTAAATTTCAAAATCCCGTTAACAAGTTTGATAATGGGATTAACAAGAATGGTAATGCAATTAACAAATCATTTTATTATTAAATCACCTATTTAAAATTTTAAAATTTAAATGATATTTTTTTAGAATTCTTCCTTAAGTTAATATGATTTTATGAATAACGAGGGAGGCAGTACTAACCTTGCTTAGGCTACAAAATCCCGACATGTCCATCTTGTTATATATTCCTATCCAGCTATTGGCTTTTTTTGTTACAGTAGTAGAATTATGTGCCTCCCGTTTTTACAATTTTAGTAAAAAAGAGAGTTCAAAATATGTTTGTAACACCCATAAAATCAACTTATAATTTTAAGAAATATAATTAATAATTTTTAAAAATAAATGGTAATTTTATTTGCCTTATTTTTTTAAAAAAAGTTAGTTTAATTTTCAAAATTATTAGTTATTATTTATTTTATTAAAAATAGGAAAAAAACTAGTAAATTTGTTAAAACCAAAGATTCGAAGGTTAATTTTCTTGGATTAAGGTCAAAATTTATTTAAAAGCCTAATAATTCAGTAATTCTTTTTTCAACCATGATAATAATTCAGTAATTCACATCAACAAATTTTTTTTTGACATGAAAATTTTTTAGGTTGGCGCTTTATATGTATCATTAATTTTATTATTATCAAAATTAAACATAAATTTCATATCACTATTAACTTCCCCCCCCCCCCCGGGAAAGTTTCTTAGGTATAATATGAATTTATTTACTCGTTCACGCCAGAAAAAATGGTAAGAATCACAATGAAGTCCCAACTAAAGAATTATAAAAAACCCTAATGACAAATGGACAATATAAATTTGCGGTCATTCCCTTAGAATTTGTTAATACATGCTTTTTAGTTATTATCAGATTTGTCGGTAATTAAATCATTGAGAAATTTCAGTCGGCCCTCTCTATATCAAATTAATTTCAGTCAACTCCTAAAATTTTTTAAAATTTTAGTATATTCGATGGTCAAAATGAAATTAATTTTTGTAGGTAAAATGATAATGATACATTTACTTTATTTTCCTTGTAAATTATCTTATTTGTTTTGTAAATACATATATTTGTCTTGTGAATTTCCATATTTATAATGTAAATAGCCAAAATATTTTTAATTCCCTAAATTCTTTTGAATCATTTTATTTGTCTTGTAAATATCTTTATTTTTCTTATAAGTGTTTATATTTTTCTTGTGAATTTTCATATTTATCTTGTAAATAGCCAAAATGTTTTTAACTCTTTAGTTCTTTTAAATTCCTTTATTTATCTTATAAATATTTTTATTTACCTTATAAATGTGTATATTTATCTTGTGAATTTTAATATTTATCTTGTAAATGACCATAAAGTTTTTAATTCTTTAGGTTATTTTGAATCCCTTTATATATCTTGTAAATATCTTTATTTATCTTATAAATGTTATTATAAAAAAAATAAAAGAAGGATATTATTGTTTTCTCACTTAAAAAAATAATTTCATTTTGACATTTGGTAGGAGTCTCAAAAGATTTTTAGGGATTGGCTGAAATTAATCTGTAATAGAAGAGCTAAAAGAAATTTTCCCTATATTATTTCCTTGGACTTTATAATAATTCCAAAAAAAAAAAAGAATTTATTTACTCACCGGCACCAACCATATGGCAAATCTTGACCCGGCCAAAACCAGAGGAATCGATCGTCCTTACGAAATCTGAGTAATCATATTATTATTCAATATTCATACAGGCAAAAAAAACCGGGGGGGGGGGGGGATATTCCTTACTGGCTAAAAAAAATAAAATGGCTACTCCTGAGTGGAGTGGATGAAGTGAAATCATGAAACTCTTTGGTGGATCCCAATTCCAAAATAATAATAATAAAAACTAAAATTCTTTTTCAAATAATCAATATATAAATATAAATATAAATAAATATATATATATATATAAAGAGACTTCACTTCGCCAGTAGTTTCAGGTCCTGATTTCCTGATACATCTAACTCGCGAGAAGTTTATAGAAAAGCAGAAACAGAGGAGGAGGAGGAAGAAGAAGAAGATGGTGCAGGAGTAGGATCCTATGATGGGTCGCAGATACAGGCTAGCAATTCCGTGGACTGTCACCGGACCAACAAACAAACTCTGGCACCGGCGGTTAAACGAGCCGTTTTGACTTTGTAAGTATCAGAAGCAAAAGAAAACAAAAAAAAGACAATACACTCAAATTCTCCGACATCTGTGTCAGTTGCTAAAATGAGTTTTCGATTCGATTTTTCTTTTCTCGTTTTTTAGAACCAAGTCAAAGGGTTCATCGTAGTCTAGGCCATCTTGTTTATGGGCTTGGTGGATCCAGTGCTGTCAATAATGCTCTGTCCCTATCCTTCTTTCTCTCTCTCTTTCTTTCTTTCTTTCTCTGTTTTGCTTTTAGAATTTTCTCGGGAAAATTTTCCACTGTTTGGTGGATCGGAAAATGGGAAAAGGTGGCGGATTTCGAAGGTGGGTTAGGTGAAGAAATAAATAGACTTTGGAATTGGGATGAAAGCCTGAAATGCACCGTTTATATATATATATATCTCTGTGATTTTTTCCTTTCGGGTTTTTCGGGGAAATTTTTGCGGTGTTTGGTTGGCCGGAAAATGTAGGAATCCGATGTGGGTCAGGCAAAAGACAGAAATTTTGGAGAAAACTGAATGATGGGTGGGGGCTGAAATATGGGTTGTATAACGTTACAAAGTTTTAGGTATGAAATTAAATTTTAGAATGTGAAAGGGGGTAGACAACGATAATTTAATGCTATTATATACCCCTATTTATTATTACGGGTCTTAAGGAGATAGGTGCCATTTGTGCTGTGTCCAAGTTTTTACATTAATTGCTGAAGAAGATGAAGGTGGAAGAGAGAGAAAGAGAGAGACAGAGATAGAGAGAGAGAGAGAGAGTTGACCATTATTTTGTGCTATGATTACAACTCAAACCCTTCTATCATCCACCTTTACTCTGAAATCACTTCTCATTATTTTATCTTAATTCAGTTCTTCCCTCTCCTAAGCAAGCTCCTTTCGCTTTTCTCTTCACAAAGCTTTGATTTTTTTTTTTTTTGTGGGGGTAATTTATTCCTCTGCTTCTTTTGCCCCTTAAGTTTCTGTCAGTATTCCATGGTTCAGTTCAACTCTGTTTTGAGGGAAACGATGAAGATGAACCGTTTTTTTTTTCTGTTGCGGTTAGTTTCTCCTGTGTCGTCACCAGTTTGTGACTCTTTTGTCTCTGCGTGCAGTTAAGAAATTGCTTGAATTGTCTGTTCTGAAGGAAGGTGGAAGAAGATTGAAAAGGTAGGTAGTAGCATATTATGTATTTCTTTACAATTGATTCATCTAATTTTACCCTTTTTTTTTTTTTTTGCTTTCTTTTACTGGTTTTTTGTTTGGGATCTGAGACAGAGCTCTATTATTTTTTTCTTCATGCAATCTTCTTCCATGGAGATGAAACCCAGCTGAGATATTCACTTTACTTTTAATTATTTTTAATATTTCTCTGTGCTAGATCCAATCAGAGAGCTAGTGGACAAAAACATTGACAGCGAATTTTTAAATTGTGGGTTTTCTTCCCCATAATAAATTAAAACTTGGGTTTGTAATTTTCTTGCGAAAAGTTTTCAAAGTTCCCAACTTTTCTCTTGTCCTATGTATACTTCGAGAAACTGTCTTTGGATTCTCTTCTTCTCTTGATTAGCCGAATTCTGTTACTTATAATAAAGTAAAAGGCAGATAGTACCTTCTCTTTGGTACTTCCTATATTCCCTTAGCTTCTTCACAAATGAAAGAAACTAACATTTCTTTAATCAACAGTATTTGACTGGCTTTGTGTGAGAATAGAAGCTCAAGTTTAATCTAAACCCTTTTTATATATATTCTTGTAGTTCTTGGTAAACGGCTAAACGCTTCCTTAGCCATTTTTTTTATGTGCAAATTGACTTTTAATATGGCAGTAAAAGATTCCTTCAACGTTGTGGGAAAACTGGGTATTAATGATAGAATCATACTATAATTCTGTTGGTACTAAAAAAGTTACAGTCTCTTGTGAACAGTGCCTTTACCCTTTTTTTTTCAAGTAAACTTTTCCTCTGTAGCATTTAATGGAATCTTGTTATTGATGCTAGGCTTATATGTAAATCCTCAATTCATTTTCTCAATCGATCTTGTTCAATTTAAGTATTGCTTGTTTTCTTTCAACACAATTAACCCATTAATCTTCTGTTGCTTGCTAAACTAGTTATTCTTGTCTCTCTTATTGGTCAGGTCGCTGCGGAATCGGATCTGTACTTGCTTGAAGTTTGAAAATACCTTGGGTTGGAAGACAGAAAATTTTCCATGTATTAAGCCTATGAACTATGAAATTAGGTAACCAAAAACTCTGCTTCTGATTTTTGAGTTTTCCTAGTAAACTACCATTTGAACTCATGACAGGATCATATTGATGACATTTTTACCAAATTTTGGAGTCAGTGTGTTTATTTGTTTTCTTTCATTTTTTGTTTCTGGTTATTACTTGGTTGTGGTTTCAATTTCAAACCTTCACTGGTGTGGAAGTGTATTTGCAGATGGTGAACTGGCCTTCTACCATTCAAATATCGGCAAACCCGAATCTCAGTCATTTGAATTTGATGTCAATGATGCATACTCTGCTGGATGCAGATCACAAGACCAGGAAGCCAAGGAAAATGAGAAAAGAGTCTCAGTTGATTTAGAGCCAAACAAAGGGAATTTAGGTCCATTACCAAGTAAAATGGAGGCTGAAGATGCTTTAATAACTTCACCAAAACCCGATTCTGATGCGAATGTGGTTGGTCTTAGAAATGAAAATGAAGAATCCCCTAGTGATCCTTGTCCTGATTGCCCACAAGATATCGAACCGGTTGAGAGTTCGGATCTTCCAGGAGTGGTAGATTCATTAAAAAATCCGGCAGATTTTTACATGGACAAAAGTGTTACCGAATGTGAACCGGAATTGGTTGTGGTTTATAAAGAAAGTAGTGACCATGTTATTAAGGATATCTGTGTTGATGAAGGAATCCCAGCTGAGGAAAAGATATTGTTGGAGAATACAAATGAAGATGGAGCTCATAAATTCTCGTCCTCCGAGGAGGATCACAAGAGCCAAAAATTTGCAATAGACAATGTTGCAGTTGATGCACCTTTTCCGGTTTTCATAGATGTGCCTGCTATAACAGAGGAATCTGATAAAGTTACTACCAATCATTACAAGTTCGAAGACTTGATGCTACATGACGACGAGGAAACCGGAAAATTCGCTAATGATGTCGACAAAGAGATGTTATTGGCTGGATACAAAGTTCTATTGCAAGATTTGGATGAAGAGCAGTTAATGCCTTTGATTGAGGAGGGCAACAAAGCTGAGCAAAACTATTCACAGGTATTTAACATCATAGCATGGCATAAAATTAATCATTGGATTCATATACATATACAAATCACTGGGTTCATTTACATATACATATATACGTGTGTATACTTCCTCCGGTCTTTTTTATAAAAGTCTAAAATTTGAATTGTTTTAGTCATTTTTATAAGAGCTCCACAAGAGTTGTTTGAACATTTAATGAGTTTTTTTTTTTCATTTTTACCCTTCATTAATTATTTATATTACATCAATTAAAATGTTAGTGATACTTATATTTACTCTATTTCTCTTTCTTACTTTCCCTATTATAAACAAGCATACTTGAAAAAACAAGTTTATTAACTCATTTTAACCTCCTTTTAAAACTGCGTAATTCAGCGGGTTCTTATAAATAGGATTGGAGGGAGGGAGTATATGTTTTACAACTTTTCCTGGTATTAAGATGAGAATTGTTGGAAAGTGATAATTTTGATTTTATCTGCAGGCCTCTAGTGAGCCTGAATTGCCCTCCAAGCCTAAGGAATCCGAAGATAGGGTTGAGGAAGCTGTCTCAACTTCTGCTTTAGCCGCCGAAGAGTCAAACGGTGATGTCAGCGATGCTGGCATGCCGGAGAATGGCGGCGTCACTTCTCAGTTTGATCCTCCGGTTGCTGCTGCTGCTGCTACTGCTACCAGTGCCAAAGAGGAATCTGACCAAGTTGGTGGTGAGCCTAAGCTTGATGGTGCTCAGAATTCATCAGAGTCTGTAGATGTGAAGCCAGATGATCATCAGGCTTTAACAAGTCATGCCCGACACGGCTTGGGTGAGACAAGTTTCTCGGCTGTAGGTCGTGTATCGAGTCGTATAACTTACTTGGATCCTGTGCCTTATTCTGGAAGCATCTCTCTTAGATCAGATAGCAGCACGACTAGCACGCGGTCCTTTGCCTTTCCAGTGTATGTAAATTACTCTAAACTTGCATCAAAAGCTTGTCATTTAGAAACAAACTTAGGGTCTTGTCTTTTGGTTATCAAGTTCTTCTCGAGAATTACAACACGCGAACCGATTTTCTTAAAAGGAGTTAATAATGCGCTCCAAATTGTCAAAAATATCCATATGTTATATTTTTGTCAAGAACTTGATAACAAACTGATACAAGTTTGGAGGGCAATTCTATTACTTTGCATGATATCGATCAAATGGAGGAATGCCTAAGAGAAAAGGAATTCCTTTACTTCACCGAACCCATGCAAAGTGATAAAATTGCCTTTTAGGTTTATATCATAAACGCTTGAGTAACTTTACGAGTCTTGTTTTCTTTTATGATTATCCTTCATGCAGGAATTTCGTGACTAACATTCTTGTTTTCTTTTTGTGCTTACAGACTTCAATCTGAATGGAATAGCAGCCCAGTTAGAATGGCAAAAGCCGACCGGAGACACTATCGGAGGCATCGGGGCTGGAGGCAGGGCCTTCTATGCTGTAGATTCTGAATGCTCTCTCTCTTTTTCTTTTCTTTTCTTTTTTTTTTTTTTGATTTATTTTTTAAATAGGTTTAGCGTGATAAAATATATATGATTTAAATGTCACCTTAGCATGAAAAAAAAAAAAAAATTCATGTACCAGGCTGTTCTACAATTTGCTCTATGTATAGGATGATGCCAAGTTAGTGCTGCTGCAAGCAAATTCTTTGTTTTCTCTTGTTTGTTGTATGTGCCCCTTTTCCCTCACATTCTATACATGATATGATCAAGTATTAACTGAAATAAATCATAAGATACATATTTGTTTATTTATCTTTTTTTTCTTTTGGGTTGAATAGGACATATTTATGTTACATTACTTAAACAATGTGTTACTGAATGCTCTTGAACCATTAGCAAATTGGTTGAACCGTTGAAGTCTCTTCAAGTGGTTGTAAATCGTGTAAAATTATTTGGGATAGTATTATCAAATTTAACTCAGTTTATGTAACCAAAAACCCAAAAAAAAGAAAAAGAAAGAATCACAAGCAATTTTATTTTTACATTACACAAATTGTTGTTTGTCTGTTTTCTCTTTGTGCCTTGTTTGCTTCTTCTGATTAATTACAAGTTTGATGCAAAGAAGCAAAGAGGACATGTGAACATAACATTGTAAATGAGGAATATAATAAATTAGTAAAAATTAATCTTGGGAGTTGAGCTTAGAAATTTGGATGTTCACTGCAATTTACAAAGGAAGAATGACGGTTAGGTCCTCGATAATTTTTTCTGAAAAATTAGTTGTAATTATTGATTCAAACAATTGTAAATTCAAAAGTCTCAATTATAACTGAAATTTTTATTTGCAACTGTTTGACCCAATATTTGCAATTCACTTTTCAAAAAATATTTTAAAGGATTTAACTGTCATTAGTTCAACTTTTTTAGACTTCAATGTCATTCTCTCACAATGATATATGCTTTTTCACAAAAAAAATTATATGTTTTACTTACCAAATAGAATGATAAACGTTTTCTTCCTTTTCATAATTATAAAAAATGATGAATCTCTCTGAAGTACTGTTATTGAGATGGCAATCATGCTTATAGTTAGACCCATGATCATTTTTCAAAATTTTAATTAAAGAATGAGAGAACTAAAAATTTCATTGACAAATAGTTAACAAGTAAGACTTATATTTTGACACTATCTTTTAACAAAAATTTTACATATAAAAATAGGATAATATTTTTATAATCATCTAGCATTTGTATCTAATTCTAGTCCAAGTTTTATTCTAGTCCCCAGTAAAATATGACAATTTGACGCAACAATCCTTTATTCCATGTAATCTTAATATATACAAAATTTTATACTACTAAGAAGTTAGTTGAACAATTTGCAATTGGCTTTTCTATTAGCACGCTACAAACACTAAAATAAATTACCCGAATCATATATCCTAGAAATTATTTATCATATTACCATACTTAAAATTATCCGATCAATAACAAGTTTGCTTTCATTTCTCTGTCAAATCATCTTATTAGCTCTACCATATATTTGTTATTGATAGAAAAATGTAAAATGGTTTAGGGTGGAACAACTTCAACCCTTCCACACACTCTCTCCTCCTTCGTGCCTTTTTCATCTCCGGCATCCCCTTCCTTTTTTATTAAGATTTGGGTAATTTATCTTATTGTTTGTAGCATGCTAGTAAAAAAAAAAAAATCTCATTTAAATCCACTTGAAATACTTAAATTCAGATTTAGGCTTACACTTTTATATCCCTATTCAAGCCAAGAGACTTTATTGGAGATTTGTGAATATTGTTAAAAGCCCATGATGCCATTCTAATTAAAATGATAAATAAATCTCTATATTTCTATATCCCACAAATACTTGATTAGTACCCAAAAAATACATGATATAGCAGCCAAAATGACATAAGGATAATGCAATGAATCGGCCACAAAAATCTTAGTGAGATCATGAAGATGAGGGTCAAAATAGAATAGGGAAAATAAAACAATCGATAAAATGGAAAACTTCACTACAAAAAATCATATTTTATTAGTGGTTACAAAAACCACTACAAATATCAAGATTTGTAGTGTTTTAAGGCAAATCGCTATAAATTTGTAACGATACAACTCGCGCCAAATTTGTGCTAGTAAACCACGATAATTTGTAACACTTGGATCATTTAAATCGCTACAAAATGGCCAAGCCGACGCCACATTTGTAGTGGTGACTTAGTAATGGTTGGGTCATACTAACCTCTACAAAAATGTGGCACCAAGAGGTGCTAAATTGGTGCCACATTTGTAGCAATTGAATGGGCAAAACCTCTATATAAGACAAAAGGTTGTAGGTCTAGAACAGCTGCAAACTATCTCATGATTTGAGCGGTTTTTGAGGCAACAACCCCATTAGAATGCAAATGGTTGCATGTTTATAGTAGTTGCAAGGAACTCCTAGAAAGTGTCACGTTAATCGAGGTAGGGTTCGTGATTTGTAGCAATTGATGTAATGGCTTGGGGGGGACTGCTACAAATCACGCGGCTATATAAACGTCGTCACCCCTCATTTTACCACTTTTGGCAAATTCATTCTGTTAAACCCCTAATTATTTTGACATTTATCAGAGTATTAATACGCAGTTCAATGAACACACATAAATAGTACAATATATTGATATAACATTCTTGATTACATTACAAAATATCCACATAAGGTTTGAACAAGTTACAATACATATCCCAATATAAATAAAGACTATCAGATAACCAACCAAGTAATTATTGAACCAACACCGGATCTTCATCTGCTAGCATCAGCTATTTTGCCCTCTGAGCTATTTCCACTTGCTGAATAAATTTTAAATTTATGAAAATGGGTGAGATTCAAAAGAATCTCAGTAGTAACGGTATATCAATCATATAAAATATGAAAAGTAAACATGCAATGCAACATTTATCATGATGCAGCAATCAAAATGCCAACGTCTATCTGACAATGCTAAAAAACAAAGTGATGATTTTGCCCGAATACAAAATGATCATCCGTTTCTGATTTGCACAAATCATAATTCGTACATAGGAATTCACCATGGAATTCACCTATGTAATGTGATCACATAACAACTTGGAGTATGCCTATACCTGTCCGTACATATCACATCTTGGAGCAGGTCTATATCTGTCCATACATATCAAGCCACTCAACTTGGTCCACCTGGCCACATGGTACCCCAAAGGTCCCATGGGGTGGTTTAACTCATTACCCACACTCACAGAGTATCAACACCACAAGCAATACATTGAACATATCATGGAAAACAATGCATATTAATATTCACATAGAATATGAGAGATAGAGTTACTACCTGGACTCCTTTCCAAAGTTAGCTTCTACCGATCCTTTAATCTCTGCCTGGCTCGGGCAATTACTGAATCCTAAAATTCTCAAAGTAATAGTAAATGAGTTATTACTTATTCATACTTTATTATAGAATTTATAAGTTGGTTGTTTTAGCCAAAAATTGCATATTTACCAAAATGCCCTAGCCGGCCCCCTCTTGTACACGATATTTTTGTATTTTTTCAAAAATTACAACTTAGGCCAATTTTACATATTTTTACGTGTAGATTCCATATTTGACCTCAAATAAGATCAATTCCAACTCAAATTACATATTTACCCTTGTCAGGCTAAACTTGGGGTTTTAGGGGCAAAATTGTCATTTCACCATTTGGGGCTTTTCACACTTCGCACTCTTCATGAACCCTACATAATTTTACTTTCTAAATATCATGGAACCATCAAAATCATGAAATTCCATCTCTATCCCTTGTTTCTCACTCTGGCCAAAAGTTTGAAAATTTTGAGAAAATTCATATTTTCATGGTTCCAAGCTTTAAAACACTTTGTTGATACTTGTTTCTACTTTTTTAACCATCTAATCTCAAGTTTAACACAATCAATAGAAATTTGGGAAGAATTTTCCCTTAGAAATTGGACACCCCAAATTTACAAAACCACTAGAAACGGTCCAATAACCAGCTAGAATACAGTTATAGCTCAATTTTCAGTAAGAATCTTAAAGTTTGAGCAACCTACCTCACTTCTTCTTCTTCTTCTTCCCACCTTGGCCAAAATATTCATCTTCTCCCTTAGGGTTTGTTTGGTATGAGGGGAGGGGAGGGAAATAGGGGGATTTTGCTCCCCTCCCCTCATTTGGATAACTAAAAATTTTAGGAGGGGAGGGAGAATTTTCTAAAATTCTCCCTCCCCTCCTCTCCTAACTCTCCCTTCCAAAATTGGGGGGATTTGGAGGGAAATGTTAATGTTTGAGCTTAAATTGACTAATATGTTCATACTATTTTAAAATATTCTCACAATACCCTTCTCATTATTTAATTACAAAATTATAATTTTATATAGTAAATGTCATTTATAATTATATTTATTTAATTTTTATAATTATAAAATTATAATTTTATGTATTAAATTCCTTATATAATTATATTTTATTAAATATGTTAGAAAGTTATTAATTACAAATTAAATGAAATAAGAGCAAAATTGTCCATATAAAAATATTTCTCCTCCCCTCCCCTCCTATACCAAACATAATACTATTAAAATCCCTCTCCTCCCCTCTCTTTTTGTCAACCCAAACAAGGTAAAAGAAAATCCCTCTCAAACCCTCCCCTCCATTTAAATCCCTCCCATCCCCTCCCCTCCATCGAACCAAACATAGCCTTAGAGTTTTGCTTGTTGAATGGCTATTTCAAGAGGATAGGGAGGAAATTCTTAGTACTATAACACAATATTGTGTAGAGATTTCATCATACTTACTTTATATTTGAGCTTAGAGCTTCTCTTCCTCTTCTCCTTCTTTTTCCTCCTATCACTCTTCTCTCCTTCCTCTCCATCCCTCTTGGCAGACTTGGCCAATTTATAAACAAGGCAGAAATTTGTGGAGAATTCTAGAGGCATTTTGTTGGTATTTTCTCATTGGTCCATATGTATATATTGTAATAATTACATAATTAATCATGTAATTATTCTAAAATTACCATATGTCCTCCCTTTTCTGTAATATAAATAAAATAATCCAGATTATTTTTATTTGGGTTAAAATGACCATTTTGCCCTTGCAATATTTCTATTTTTGCAATAATTCTGAAAAATGGACAGAACTGTCACTAAATTTTAAAAATTCATATCTAATTGTATAGATATCCAATTGGGGTGGTTCCAAAGGCTATGTGACATTTATTAAGTTTAGTTTTAACAAAAAAATATAAAATTTAGCCAAATGGAAGCACACCATTCCCAGAATTATTATTTTTGAACGCTACCCCTGAAATTCACTGGTTTTGCTGGGCTAACTTCAAAAATTCATATCTCTTTGTGTACATCTCCAAAAATTCCATGTGACCTACCAAATTGAATTTTATTGTGTCTACTTTAACTCTGGAAATTTTCATAATTTTTGGATATCATTTACCATTTTTAAAAAAAATATTACAAAACATAACTGCCTTACAAGGAAACTTACTGGCAACATCCATAACTTATGTGACAAATAACTATGTTGTATGTAGCATTTAATTGCCTTATTGTGTCTTTTAATATGCTCTTTAATTCATCATTTTATTATTTTAATACCACTAAGGTATAGAGAAATTTTGGTAACTAAAATTTGGGATATACTTAATTTAAATATAATTTTTGTACAAAATCATAACCCCAACACTAACATTTTCTTCACACATTTTTTTTAGGGATGACAATGAAGAATGATTAAAAAAATTTATATATATTTTTAAAAATCCAATTAATTTTTGTAGTAACAAATAACCGCTACAAACACTGTCACCTTAGTAGCGACAAATGTCTTGCATGATTCCTGTAAATACCCTCACTACACCTTATTTCTTACATTTTCCATTTCTTTCAACCCCTCTCTCCACTCTCATTTTTCTCTCGTTTGTTCAAATCATCTGAATGAAGAAATGGGCTTATAAGGTAAATTTAATCCTCAAAAATTTGATTTCATCATTTCATTTTATTGTACTTATTCATAAAATTCTTATACTATTTTTTTCCCTTCTACATAAATTCAATGTTTTACTTCATTTCTCTACATTTTCAACATTCCTTCCATAAACAAATATATTTCTCCATCTTCTACTGCAATTTCATAAAGTAAAGAACCTAAATCATTATTATCTACACATTCAAAAGATGAATTGGGAAATACATAATATTTATACTTATCTAATTTAATTTAATCATTCTCCTCCAATAATAATTATTATCATTTAAATTGTTATTTAAATGATAAAGCATTCAAAAATCATATTGAAAAAACTATGCACGCAACTTTGTTTTCCAATTTATGAAACATTTAGTAGCGGTTGCTTGACCGCTGCAAAGTTAAATTTAAAATTAAAATTAAAATTTTTGGTGCAATAATTTGAAATTTCATTAAATATTAGTAGCGCTTTCCCAACCGCTACAAACATTTGGCACCTTTTTTTTCAAATTTCTGAAATTAATTAGTAGCGGTTGGGTAACCACTATAAATGTTGGCGTCAAATTTTCAAATTTCATTTCCCGCTAAACCCACATTTTAGAAAAAAAAAATTTGGCGTCACATTTGTAGCGGTTAACCAACCGCTGAAAAATTTGTTTAAAAAAAATTTAATCCCTAAAATTCAAATGACAATTGTAGCGGTTTGTTAACCGCTACAAGATGCTTTTAGAAGGTCTAATCTATAGAAAATCTTGTAGCAGTTGGTTTGAAATGCTACAAACATAATAGATGTTTGGTTGACAGAATCGCTATAAAACCGTTTGCAACAGTATATTTTATAGTGGTTTATATAACAGCTACTAATGTCGTTTGTAGTAGTTGAAACATCTACAAATCTTCAATTTTAACCGCTACAAATGAGCGAATTTTTTGTAGTGCTCCCCATTAAAAAAAATAAAATGGAAAATTGGGACTAAACTTGCGAGCTACAGTAGAAGAATATATCATTATTTTGTTTGCACGTTATGATGGTCAATTTGATAACTTAAAGAAGAGAGAGACTGTGGAATACAGTAGATGAATATGGTTAAGCGAAAAGAACAAAAGGATCCCGACTACCATGGTTTTTTTTTTTTTCTTTTCTTTTCCATTCTTCTCCTTATTTGTTCTTTTCTTCTTCTTAAATTAGATGGTTAATTGGCTGGAGAAATCTTGGGATAGGTAGAGGAGATTAAGATTTGAGATAGAAGACACAGAGAAGAATAGCATAAGGATATATTAGTAAGATTAACAAATTCAGAAATATCTAATAAGGCTTCTTAGGCTGATTAGGGATTTGATGAAAGTCCAAGTCTAACTATGAATTTAGACATTTTAAATGGATTTAAATAAGATTTTTCCTGGTAAAAAAGCCTTTGCAATTTATTTGTCATAAGAACTCTGGAAACCAAAAAAAAAAGCGCACACACACACATAAAAGGAGGTTTCATAAGAACTTCTCTGCCTCCTCTCTTTTGGCCTTCATGCCTTTGGGCTTGTTTGGTTCAACAGTATTGCATACCAATAATGGTAATCATAATTGAATTATTAATATAAGAGTGTTTGATTGTTCTTTAGTATGGTAATAGGGTTTTACCGTAGTAATGATGATTACTAAAAAATTGGTAATCCTCATTCATACCATACCTCTTCCCCTATGAACACTCATTACCACCCCATTGCATGGTTGAAAAAAAATCCAATTTACCCTTTAGTTTTATTTGTCCTTGTTTCACTTGCTTCATTTCACATGTCACACCATGTCACAATCGCCGCCACCACTACCTCCTTCTCCTCCACCTTAGTCGCTAACACCCCCCACCGCCGTCACCTCAACCATTGTGGCTGCCTCCACTACCTCCTCCTTTTCCACCACCGCCGCCGCCATCAACTCCACCATTGTGGCTGCAGTCACTATCTCCACCGCCGCTGCTGCCACTACCTTCTCCTCTACTACCGACTTTGCTGCTACTATCTCCTCCTCCTCTTCCCTTGCTGTTGTCACCACCCCACGTTGTTGCTGCTGCCATCCACCCCACCGCCGTCACCTCCACTATTTTGGTTGCCGCCACTACCTCCTCCTCCTTTACTGCCTTTTCTACCACCGTTGCCGCCCTCACCACCACTACCTCCTCCTCCTCCTCCTCTATCACATCATTGCTATCCTAGCTGCCGCCACTAACTCCTCCGCCATCACCTATGTTGTTGTTGTCGTCTTCTCCACTACCTCCTTTACTACCATTACCCTTCCATTGTCGTAGTCACTACTACCTCCTCCTCCTCCTCCTTTTTCCACCCCCACTGCCTCCACCTATACTATTGCCTCCGCTTTTGCCACTATCTCCTCCTCCACTGTTGTTGCCACAACCCTTACTGCTACCACCTCCACTGTTGTCGTTGTCGCCATCACTACCTCCTCTTGATTTACTGTCGTCGCTACTACCCCCTTGTTGCCACCATCACCACTACCTCCTCCTCCATCGTTGTAGCTGTCACCATCTGCCACATCACTATTACTGTCGCCTCCACCACCACAACTATAGATATCGAACGATCTTCGGCGAGATAGCGTGATAGTTATTATGAGGCAACAAAATAACTCTTAACTATTTTTTCTACAAAAATTACATTAAGGGTAAAATAGACTTTGTGTGATATATTAATTTTAAATAATTATTAAAAAAATAACTCATTCTGCACCTTACTTAAAAATCAAACCAAATACTAGCCCTGTAATTAATATTACATTATATTACCATTGTATCGTATTGCACTGGACTGCAGGGTGTAATGAGATTGAATCAAATGAACCCTTTATTTATTTTTATTTGAACATTTTGTTCAAAAAAATTCTTGTGTTGATTTTCACTTAATACTTTTTATTTATAAAATCAGGGACTTTGTATTAAGGGGGACAAAAATTCTCCAACTTGTTACATTAAGAGCCTGTTTGGGTAGATGGGAGAGGATGGAAGGGGAGGAAAAATTGACCCCACAATCATTTGATTTGAAATTTTGGAGGGGAGCAAAGTTTCTATCCCTTTCCCTCCAACACTCCTACTTTTGTTACCCTTTAAATTGGGGGGTTTTGTAGGGAAGATAAAATTTTGGACCACTTTACCCTTATAACTTATGTGATATTCCAATAAAGCCCATGATGAAAAATATTAATGTAAATAAAAATAATAATTATATTAACATATTTTATAATTATAATACTTTTGTAATTTATGAACAATTAGTTTTTATTTTAAATAAATTTTATAATAATATTTTTATTTTTAAAATTTTTTTTAAAATTTTATTTCATAATAATATTTTCTAATGATAAAAATATATTTTCATTCAAGTTAATTTAATAATAATATTTTTTATTTAAAATTTTATGAGCATATGTTATAATTATAATAAATTTTTATTCATAAATATATACTTTTTATATTAAATTATTTTACTAATAATATATTTTTTATTATAATTTTGATGGGATGCAGGAAATCATAATCAGGATATAAGGAACAAATCATGGGGTTGACCGAATATGATCCGGGTTATGGAAGGATCTATGCCCTCTTTCATGCATAGAATATATTACAGGGTATCAACACAAGGATCCCCAACCTTCTTCCTTCAGATCATAACAGCACAGCCTTCCTTCGTTTCCTACTAGAGGCGTACCATAATATATATCCGGGTATCAACAAATTATGATTATTTTAAAATTTTTTTAAAATTTTATTTCATAATAATATTTTCTAATGATAAAAATATATTTTCATTCAAGTTAATTTAATAATAATATTTTTTATTTAAAATTTTATGAGCATATGTTATAATTATAATAAATTTTTATTCATAAATATATACTTTTTATATTAAATTATTTTACTAATAATATATTTTTTATTATAATTTTGATGGGATGCAGGAAATCATAATCAGGATATAAGGAACAAATCATGGGGTTGACCGAATATGATCCGGGTTATGGAAGGATCTATGCCCTCTTTCATGCATAGAATATATTACAGGGTATCAACACAAGGATCCCCAACCTTCTTCCTTCAGATCATAACAGCACAGCCTTCCTTCGTTTCCTACTAGAGGCGTACCATAATATATATCCGGGTATCAACAAATTATGATTATTTTAAAATTTTTTTAAAATTTTATTTCATAATAATATTTTCTAATGATAAAAATATATTTTCATTCAAGTTAATTTAATAATAATATTTTTTATTTAAAATTTTATGAGCATATGTTATAATTATAATAAATTTTTATTCATAAATATATACTTTTTATATTAAATTATTTTACTAATAATATATTTTTTATTATAATTTTGATGGGATGCAGGAAATCATAATCAGGATATAAGGAACAAATCATGGGGTTGACCGAATATGATCCGGGTTATGGAAGGATCTATGCCCTCTTTCATGCATAGAATATATTACAGGGTATCAACACAAGGATCCCCAACCTTCTTCCTTCAGATCATAACAGCACAGCCTTCCTTCGTTTCCTACTAGAGGCGTACCATAATATATATCCGGGTATCAACAAATTATGATTATTTTAAAATTTTTTTAAAATTTTATTTCATAATAATATTTTCTAATGATAAAAATATATTTTCATTCAAGTTAATTTAATAATAATATTTTTTATTTAAAATTTTATGAGCATATGTTATAATTATAATAAATTTTTATTCATAAATATATACTTTTTATATTAAATTATTTTACTAATAATATATTTTTTATTATAATTTTGATGGGATGCAGGAAATCATAATCAGGATATAAGGAACAAATCATGGGGTTGACCGAATATGATCCGGGTTATGGAAGGATCTATGCCCTCTTTCATGCATAGAATATATTACAGGGTATCAACACAAGGATCCCCAACCTTCTTCCTTCAGATCATAACAGCACAGCCTTCCTTCGTTTCCTACTAGAGGCGTACCATAATATATATCCCTTATATGAAAATTATAATAACCTACATCTCATAATCCCATTCTAGACCGTACTCATTTAGAATCTGATAAAACTACTCCCCTAAATCCCTATAAGGAGTTTAGAACTCCATACCTTAGATGCCGATTAAAATTCTCAGATTCTTCTTTCCACGTATATGTTGCTGTAATGGAGGTTATTAGAGAAAAGGGTAAAGAACACAAGAGAGTTGAGAACTCGAGAATTTAAAAACTGAATGCTTGTATTCAAGAAATTGATTACAAAGCTCGATGATTCTTCTGAAGCTTACAAGTAGTTTATATAGACTTGAAAATAAACTATGGTTTACAGACTCTAGTTACATTACAACTATGGTTTACAAACTCTGATTACTTTATACAGACTCTAGTTACTTTATTACAAACTCTGATTACTTTTCTTCACATGTTTCTTCTTTTTCTTCTTTTTTCTTTGTCTTCTTATCCTAGTGCTCTCTTTTCTTCAATATCTTTCTGAGTGCTTCTTTTCCTTCTTTTTCTTCCTTGTCTTCTTGTGCCGACGGTTGCTTTTCTCTCAATTCTTCGATTCTTTTTCTGATCTCCATCAATCTTGTCTTTACTTTATTGATCTTTCTTCGAATCTTATTAATTTTCTTTTTGATTCTTCTGAGGTCTTCAGTCATCTTCTTGTCTGCCATTAAAGAATGTCTTCATTAATTGGAATTTCTCCTTCTTTTTCTCTTCTTTGTTCTTCTTTACAGTATATACAATTATGGATTGGATATTCTGACAAATATTTACATACTTTCTCGGTTGTTTCCTCCTCATGTTCCATTTCATTCTTCTTAATTAAATCATACCACTTATGGAATTTTGCATGTGTTCCATTAGTGGATTTTCCAAGGGAATAAATACAAGTTAAATCACTAGTATGATAGACCCAAGGGATTTCTTCTAAGTTAATTGCTATTCGATTCATTTCCACAAATATTATATGATGGTCCTGAGCTCTTATATTGGAGATTCTGAACTGGAATTCTTCATCATCATCCATATCTTCCTTAATCTCTGGATCAAACTCAATTGGTTTCTTTGTTGTTCCAAGACGAATTAAATTAATTGGGTGATAAAATTAGTCTGGTGTAATCTCAGCAACTGTAGAATAACACCTGATAAAAACTTTATGTTGCAGGACTATTTTAATGTATTTTTCTATGGCTTCTTTAAATCTAGGTGGGAATAATTGGATTTCTCTTAGATCTTGGGATGGATATATAGTTTGAATTAATCCATAGGTATATAAAGTTCTGGTTATTTCTGGTGGTGTTCCTGGGTAAATGATGGCTTTATTAATGGCATAATGGGATACATATCTAATAGTCTTGTGAATTAAAGATAAGGTATTTAATCTTTTGATAATGGTCTTATAAAACTGGTATTTCTCGGTGAGACTAAAGGTTTCTGGATTATTGGGTTGTCTAGAGGTTGAGGCCTTAGAGGTATTATAGGCAATTACAGATTTGTCTGGTATAGAGGTCTTATATTTAGGACTTGGTATTGAGCTTTTTTCTTGGACTTGGAGTTCTTTTTGTTTTTGGGCTTGCTGGTCTTTTATTATTTGGGCTAAAGAATTTTTTCCTGGGTTTTGGGTAGATGACCCAATTTCTTGAATTTGGGTAGAAGACCCAATTATAGTTTTTTGAGTAGATGACTCAGGTTGGGTAGGTGACCCAATTACTAGTCTTTCTTTGTCATTACTCGTCTTTGGCGAAGGTTCCATAACTGGTTCCTTCTTTACTCGTTTTTCCAGGTCGTTTACTTTAGTAAATAATTCGTTTACTGAGCTAGTAAGATTAGTTACAGAATTAGATAAATTCTGCACACTATTACTCACTTGGCTTCCAAGTAAACTCATATTTACTTCAAGCATATTCATCTTCATTACTAGATGTGTCATAAATGGATTTTCCTCTTGTACCTCATTTAGAGGAATTTGACTTACAGGATGACTTACAGGGCTGTTACTCATTCTTTTTCCTGGTTCCATCTGCTCAAGTAATCAGCAATTAGATTATTTTTTCCTTTGATATATTCAACATCATAATCATAATAAGACATATCACTATTCCATTTTAATAACATTTTATTACTCAATTTCCCATTTTTTATTCCATTTTTTAACCATCCTTTTACTTGTGTATTATCAGTTCTTATTATAAACTTACAGTTTACTATGAATAATTCGAATTTTTCTACTGCCTTTTTTATTGCTAAAAATTCCTTCTAGTTGGAATGATAATTACTCTGAGATTCATTAAATTTTCCACTTGCATATCTTGTTATTTTTTCTATTCCTTTACTGTCTTCAAAATACAAAGCTGCACCCCAATAATTTTTAGATGCATCAGTGTATATTATCCATCTTATATTTTCTTCTAAAGGTATAGTTAATTTTGGTAATTTATTACATAAAGCTTTTATTTGTTCTATAATTTTCTGAGTTTCTTCATTCCATTTCCAAATTGTTTTTTCTCCTGCTAACTTAGATACTTTTGCTGTTAATTTCGATAAATGAGGTATATAATTTCTAGCTTGATTTACTAATCCTAAAAATGATTGTAATTCCTTTTTATTATTTATTCTTGGAAATTCTTTTACTTTTTGACTTATATGATCTTGCAATTCCATTCCATCTTTTGAAATTATTTGTCCTAAAAATCCTATTTTTTCTTTTCTTAGTTCAGCTTTCTTGGGAGATATTTATTCCTTTTTGTTCTATTAATTCCATAAATATTTTCAGATGTTCTTCATGTTCTTTTTCATTTTTCGAAAATATTAATATATCATCAATATAAATTACAACAAAATTTCTTATTGGGTTTAATAACTTAGAAACATATTCTTGAAATATACTTGAACTATTATGAAACCCCATGGGTAACACATTCCATTCATATAATCCTTCTGATGTACTAAAAGCTATATATTTTTTACTTTCTTCTTCTAATTTTATTTGAAAAAATCCTGACTTACAATCAAATTTACTAAATATAGTTTTTCCTCTTATTAGATTAAACAATAATTCCATTTTAGGTATAGGATATCTATTTCTTATTGCTATCTCATTTAACTTAGTGTAATTTATTACCATTCTTGATTTTCCTCTTTTTTCTTCACTGTGTTTTACAACTATCATTGCTGGTGATGAGTATTCAGATCTACTTTCTCTTATCAAATTATATTTTTTTCATTTCTTCTATATGCATTATAAATTCATTTCTATCATTTTCTGTCCATGGATAAGGTTTACAATTTATTTCTTTACTATAATCTTTTAGTTCTATTTTTGCTAATGGTTTAGATTTTTCCCAATGTATTAAAGGATTTTCACTATAATTTTCTTCTAATCTTTTTTCTATTGTTTTCTTTTTATCTTCTACTTCTCTTATTGTCAAAGTAGCTAACATATGTTTTATATGAACTGGTTTATTATTTGGTAAGAATTGTACTTCATTTTCATTATTTTTTAGTTGAAATTTTTCATCTTTTCTACTATAAGGTTCCATTATTCTTATTCCCCATGCTTCATGCTTACAAGGTGTTGTTAATATAAATGCTTTTTCAATCATATGTATAGGAAAATATTGTTCTATAAAGTCTAGTCCTAGTATTATATCACACGATGACTCATTAAACTGATTTAATACTTTTAATCTTAATTCATAACTTCCTATTTGAATATTAACATTTAAAGCTTCATATTCCATTAAATGTATTTCTTTTCCTACACTTTCCATTCTTAAAGGTCTTTTCTTCTTCTTCCACATTACAGGTGGTAAAACATTATATTTAGCTACACTTAGGTTTGCTCCTGTATCTATTAAAGCATGATATTTTCTTGATCTATATTTTTCATAATTAAATTTTGTAAGAATATAATATAGCTTAGTCATTATCCACGACTTAATATATTTAGTTTATTCTTCCAATATTCCATAAAATCATTTCTTCCTTTTATTCTCATATAGGCTTCATATCTTATTCTGAATGAATTAAATGTTCTCTTTCTTCTTTTAATTTTCTTATTTTCTTCTCTTATTATTCTTCTATCATTTTCATTCCAACTTTTACATTTTTTTCATTATCCTTCTTATTAATGCTTTATTATTATGATGTATTTTTATTAATTCTCCTTTGTGATTTCTATAATAATCTACTGCCATATTAAACTCTTGATAATACTTCCATTATTTTTCTGAATTTCTTAGCATAATATTTTCTTTCTACATGTGCTTCTACTGTATTTTGATATTCTTCTAACCATAGTAAAAAATCTTGTTCATATAATTCTCTTAATCTTATTTTTTCTTCTTTATTTTTTTTCCCATTTATGTTTTAGAAATCTCATAAAGCTTACATCTGTATGATTTATTTTTATTATTGTTTCATCTATTTCTGTATAATCTTGTACTCCTAAATACCATTCTTCTTCTCTTGGTTTCCATTGATTATTCTGATTTTGATTTTCTTGTTCATTTTGATTATTCATTTAAAAATTTAGGAATTATTATTGTTACATTGTTTATGTTAATAATTATTCTTTTTTCTTGAATTCTATAATTATTTAATTTTTCTAAAAAATCCATTCCTAATATTAGTCCAAAATTTTTCATTTCTTTATCAAGTTTTATTGAAAATTCCATTATGTCTCTTTGGTTAAATCTTATCATTATATCTGTTTTCCCTTCTTCACTTAATATTACATTTTCATTCAAATATTTTATATCTAAATTACTTTCTTTTATTTCTTCTAATATTAAAGCTTTTATATTTATCCATCCTGTATTTGTCTTAATTTCTACTTTTATTATATTTTGTGTTTTTATTCTGTTTTCTGTTGGTTTTATTTCTTCTAACTTAGTTACTAGAGGTATTTCTGGTAATCTTTTACTTCCTGACCTTATTAATCTGTTTTCATAATATATTATTCGTAAAATAATTTAATATAAAAAGTATATATTTATGAATAAAAATTTATTATAATTATAACATATGCTCATGAAATTTTAAATAAAAAATATTATTATTAAATTAACTTGAATGAAAATATATTTTTATCATTAGAAAATATTATTATGAAATAAAATTTTTTAAAAAAAATTTTAATATAAAAATATTATTATAAAATTTATTTTAAATAAAAAATAATTGTTCATAAATTACAAAAGTATTATAATTATAAAATATGTTAATATAATTTTAAATAAAAATATTATTATAATTAAAAATATATTATTTTTATTAAATTTAAAATAATATATTTATTAAAATATATTATTATGAAATTAATTTAAAATGAAAATATGTTATTATAAATTTAAATACTATTATAGTTAAAAAATATATTATTATACAATTAGTTTAAAACAAAATATATATTATTATATTAATTATAAATAAAAATGTTATTATATTAATTAGATAAGATGTAAGTTAATTTATATAACATATAAATAAAAATATAACTAAATATAATAAGGTAGAATAGTAAATTATTATCATTCCTCCATTTCTTTCCCACTGCATCATTAAAAATCTCTCATCTCCTCCCTCAGTAATCAAATTAAATAAAATAACACTCTACCCTTCTCTTAGATCCCCTCCCTTCAAACCCAACAGTGCCTAAAGTTTCAATCAATCGAAGACCTTTTGACAATGGACCTATGATTTTTCTGACATTATCCTTATACGTTTTTTTCTCCCTTTTTCTTTTTAGTTATCTTGCCTTTCTTTTAGATGATGATGATGATGGCAGCTTCGGTGATGATTTTGATTTTAATAAAAACAAGTTTTAGACTTTAAAACTAGAATCTTCTCCCCCATGCAAAGGGATAATACATGTGGTTGGATGTAAAATTCCAAATCTAAACGCAAATCACACTACTTGGCAAATTTAAGGTGCATTATAATGTGGGGAAAATAGCTCAAAAATACCTTGTAAGGAAATTATTTGCTGATTGGTACCACGGGTGCAAGCAAGCACCCCTTATGTGCAAGTAACATCCACATGTGTAAAATTCATCCCTGCGAATGTGCAAACACTATCCCTCATGTGCAAAATATCACCCACCCGTGTGCAGCTTATCATCCACCATGTGCAATGATAGCAATTAGCAATTGATTTACTTGCAAGGTAGTATTTAGCAATTGTCCGTATAATGTGTTCAATTTTTCTGGAAAATGTTGTGTTGTAATCTTCGCCCTCTTATAGTTCAAGAGAATTTCATTTATCCCCTCCCGAAAAAGTTCAATTGTCCCTAAAATTGACTGTTTTGCAATAGGATATGCATAGAGGTAAAGTTTAGGAGGGTTCATGATTAAGTTTTAAAAGTTAAGTTAATAGTAGTACGTAATTCTAAATTCATGAATTTTATGTAATTTACCCTAACATGGAATTTTTTTTTTTAAAAAAAGACAACCCTCTTATTTGATTCTCTCTCCTTATCCCCCACCCCTCTCGAATTATGAAGTTAATTAAGGAAATAAAGAAATCTTTTAATTTATCGCACAATACGCCATGTTACTCCGTTGCTTGGTCTGTGATTACTTTGTCCCATGTCTTGATTAGTTTAATAAACAAGAGAAAATTATAGTCATATTTTAAATAAAAAAATAATTCCTTAAAATCTCAAAATAAAAATATAGTTTTAAGAACTTATCAATAGAACCCCTGGATTTCTCAATGACCCAGTCCTAGAATTATTAATAGAACTATTTTTTTTTTCATTTTACCTCTTATTTAAGATTTGACTATAATTTTCCCAATAAACAATTACAAAAGGAAAGAAGATACACATAAATGCTAATATCCTATTAACACAGTTAATTGATGCAGATTTTGGTCGACTCTATCCATTTTTATCAATAAGATTAAAGTGGAGTTTATATGAGAAAGAATATGAATTTGTGTGATTGTTGAAGGTGGCTATGGGACATTTGAGGAGCTTTTTGAGGTCGCTACCGGTGCCCAACTAGGCATCTGTGATAAACCTGTAAGTTTCTTTTTTCTTCTATTTTTATTTTAATTAAAGATCTCATTAGAATTATAAGGAATCTGATTAATTGAGCTTTTCTTTTTCATTTTTTGGAAAGGCTGGATTGTTGAATGCGGAAGGTTACTGCAATTCGTTGTTGTCATTCATCGACAAAGTAGTAGAGGAAGGGTTCATTAGCAGTAGAGTGAGGGGAGATAGGTAGTGAAAATGGGAATTAAGTAGGGATAGTAAAGTCAAATTATCAAATTTTAAAATTTTATTTTAGGATATTTGATCTGATTTGTAATTTATTAAATTTAATGACTCAATTTAGAGTCTAATTAATTCAATTGTCTTTAAAGGGATTTTCCCTAAAAATATTAGCATAACAAATTTTGAAGTCAAGAGTTGAAATAGAATAAAAAAAAGCAATAAATTTATAGTAGAGTTGCTTATCATAGGCACGTTCACGGATTTGGCTTGCGTCCGCTGCTTTTCCATTCGCTGCCTATCCTTTTCCTTAAACAACGTTTTTTTCCATTTGAGTTTATATCTCAGCCTTTCATTAATTATAATCTATGCCGTCCGCTTAACACCTTCATCTCTCTCTTTTTTTCACCAAGCCGACCTTCATACATTTCTGCCTAGTTGGCCTGAAGGAAATTGCAGATGGAACCTACGTCTGAAGGTGGCAGCGGAGTCGGTGCGCTTTCCTGGTTCCGTTCAACTCCGACAACATAACCAGAAGCACTGCTCATGAGGAAGATGAAGAAGACCCATTGGGTACCACCCAATGCTTCACTCAGTTGCTTGCTACTGGTATTGATAGCTTGTCTAGAAATACAGCTTCATTCGATTTGTTGGTGGCTGACGGAGGCGTTTTCGATGCTGGATCTTCGTCAGGTGGATTTTCCCCGCTGAATAGTTCTCCGGTGAACTTATTCAGGCATTCAATGGTTGCCTCTAAAACAGGGTTCTACCTCAAGTATAGAGGGTCCAATACAATCATGACGTTAGCCCACAAGATACCAAAGTTTTTCCATGGCTAATTTCAAACCAATCAGACAAGTAGACTCAATATTTCATTTCTTTGCCACAACAATTGTTTTTTCAAGAAAACTTTGATTATGTGCATTAATTTAAATGTCCTCCTTATTTGAGAGAATTCTTATTATATCATTATAGAGTATGCAATCATATTGTTCATCTATTTTCACTTTTTGGTTTAATTAGACGCCTTTCATGAAGTGTTAACAGCGCTTACTTGCTTTAAATTCTTATTGTTCTTTCTCATAATGCTAATTATTAAGGTTTTGATTGACCATTTTACTTTGGTTTGCAACTCTATGCAGATGATCCAAAAAAGGTAGACCATTTGCTCAACCTTGATGGTGCAAAAGAGAGATTGCACTTGATTAAAGCAAATCTCTTGGATGAAGGTTTCTTTGAACCTGTTGTTGAGGGGTGTGAGGGTGTCTTTCATACTGCGTCTCCCTTTTATCACGATGTCAAAGATCCCCAGGTTCATTCCATTCTGCATTTGTTGATGGATAATGAAATGTGGTCTGTCTATTGTAAAGCATTCTGTTTTTGCTACTTTAATATGCTTGAACAATTATTCCTTATGTCTAGGAAGGTGGGTGGGAGCGGGTTGCAAGAACCATTAAGATGAGGTCTTCTTCTTTGCAATTCCAAATGAGAAATAAAAAACAGAGAAATCTGAAGGCGTTGTAATAAGAGAGCCAGAACCCATAATTATAGTATTTCATTTCCTCCGATGAGCAGGCAGTTAATATGTGAACGCTACTGTCATGTTGACAATTCCCAAAATTTTTCGCTTGGCAAATAATAGGATGATCTTGTTGAAATAGTTAAATGAAATGAATTAATTGCACACTCTTGTATTAGAAGGTTGGAAATTTCTAGTAAATCGGAAAATTCTTTGTGCTCTAAGCACAATATCATAAAACGATTATAATGCCATGCCTTAGGCAAGTTCTATTCTTGATGTATAATTATATTTGTTAAAATGCCATAAAATTAGAGAAGTATAACTGCAATTGCTGCTTATATTCTCTTCAAATGGAACTTTGTATTTTATATCAAAGAAATGATTGGATTAATGTCTCTCATTTTGAATGTCCTTGTTTCTATTTGGATTAATGGTTGGTTTCATTAATAAATTGCCGTCTAGAATCTTGTAATCATGATTCTTGGCTAAAGAATGTGGTATACTCTTTTGAATATTTAATTATTACACATTTGACATTTTCTATAATTTATCAGTCAAGTATTGAAGCCACCAATCTCTTGTAGCCTTATTTTCTAACTCATGACTTTTGTCTTTCTCTGGTGGCATCTTGGTGGTTATGAAGATGGTGGCTTTTGAATATTTAATTATTACACGTTTGACATTTTCTATAATTTATCAGTCAAGTATTGAAGCCACCAATCTCTTGTGGCCTTATTTTCTAACTCATGACTTTTATCTTTCTTTGGTGGCATCTTGGTGGTTATGAAGATGGTGGCTATGGCCTCCTTCAATACCACAGAACAGTCCGTATAAAGGGGACATTAGTAAACTGAAAAAATGTCCATAATAATCATTCAATATTTTAGGCAATTGTTTACAAATAACAGCATGCTTACTGATTGGAACATCAGTCCTGGATGGTTAAAGGTGTTAAAATGCTTTTATGGAATCTGCAATTTTTTCTTTTTTATTCTTCTGCATAGTCTGTGGCCATAAGATTTTTTAGTTTTTAGATCTGTTAATAACATTGCTAGATACCATGCATAAGAGACATTTGATTTGAATACTTGTTATTTTTCTCCTCATTCTACTTGTTATTCTTCTACATATTCTGTGAACATAAGATATTAGATTCATTTCTAATAGTTTACAAACAAATGATTGTTTCTTCACATTGCTTCATAACAGATTACAATGAACTTCCTCCACCAAAATAGAGAGCAATGCAAGAGAACAAAATAATGAGCTTGCTTGATTAAAATAGAGAGCAGCCCAAAGGAACAACATGATGAGCTTCTTTGACAAAAAAGAGAGGAGCCCAAAGGAAGCCAAAAGCTGGACAAAGGAGCTTGACAAAATAAGTTGGAGTAGAGACTTCATGTAAGAGGATCTAAGCCAATCATTGAACCTGTATTTACAACATAATGTAACCTTGTAATGTTAATGAATATATAGTGAGAGTGATGAAATTGTTAAAATAATTATTTTGATGGCAACATGCGAGTTTTTTCCTTTTGACTATCATGTATGTATCTTTAGATATGCAAGATTGAAACTATAAAAAAAGATTACAATAATTACAGACATTTATATCTACTATACTTGATTCTAGTAAATTTTTTTATTTAACCTGAATTCACACGATTGAAATGTTGGTTTGCACTTTTAGCCAATATATGTTATGTGGACAGTATAACACACCAGCATAGTAGGAAATTTTGAACAGATAAAGAACACTAAATTTAAAACCATTGCCAAATTAGTAATAAGACAGGTAGGGGAAAGGTAATGGATACTGTGTTGGTCTGATCATGATGAACAATTATTCTCATTATATAAGATGGACGTTGGTTACTGTGAATGCGGGCAATACTGATATTTCCAACTTCCAAGCTAAATTTGGCATCTATATGCTGAACCAAATGATTTCCAGTTTCTAGTTTTGAAGTAAATACTAGTTAAACATGGAACATGTAATAACTATGTTCAATCTTTTACATTTTGTCCCCCAACATCCTGGCCAACAAACTGCTATCGAGAAATAAGGAAATGGATAAAATCATTCCCATACCGAGCAAGGAACTTCGATATTTGGATCAAGTTGCACATCGACACCCTTGGCCTTGTAGTATCATTGTATTGCTTGCAAATTAGAAAAAGGCATGCCACTTGCAATATCTTTTACACCTTGTATGATAACAGGATCCTTTCCACCATGTTTATTGAGAAATCAGTTATATGAAGAAGGTAAACTCTCTTGCTTTAAAATGTAAGTAGACCTACAACCAATTGCGAAAATATTTTCCAGATTCTGTTAATAATTTTTGTACAAAAATGCTTTCAAAAATAGAGACGTGTTAGGGTGGAAAATAAAGTGCTTCGCAATTGTTTTTTGCCCGGAAAGAACTAATAAGTGAGCACCCATGTGGATGAAAACACATTCACAACCATAGATAAAGGACAAACTTAAGCGTAAGTGGTAGTTAAGACTTCTGCTAAATCAAATTAAAGCAAACTTTGTCTCACAAGCTCATTTTTAATGTGCCTGTAGTCCTGAAAAGTATATAAGAAAATTATTTATGTGATGCATAGTTGAAATACAACCACCATTAAAGATCCAGGTGATAAACTACATACTGACTAGCTCAGTCACTTAACATTTCAATAAACCACCTGACTGGAACTGATTTCATCTTTACCATAAAGTATATATTAGTAATTTTATAATGAAGAATGCAGCACAGTTCATTAGTGAATCGCGCATAACATTTGTGATCAAGCATCAACTTTCGACTACCAGCTCATCCAATAAAAGATAAGATTACTCGTCAGAGAGAAAAAAAGAGGAAATAATATAGTACACATGCATAGCCACTGTAATATATTAAACTTATCCTAATAAAAATAAGGGGCACATACAATATTTGTGACGAGGAGAGACATATAAGGAAAATGTCATCGTGCTTCCATGTGAGAGGTTTACAAATTCCCCTAAATCGTCTGCTCTTAATCCCATACCGAGATGCCAAGACAGCAGTTCGCATAAATATGTAAATGGCTAAGCTTGTGTGCTGTGTTTTAAAGCCAGTCAGAAGAATGGATGGGCCAGCAATCGCCCCTGCCAACAAAGCTCTCCATCTTGCTGTCCTGAGCTAAGAGGAACAATACGAATCAAAATCTCTCGCACTCCATAAGCCTCATAAAACGTAAATAGTAACCACCAAACAAAATTGATTATCCACAAGAGGACGTGCCTCAGGTGACCACCCAAAACACCTATAAGCTCATCCATGGACACGAATGTTCGAGTAAAGGTTCCAAGAAAAAGACTGTAACTCAATGATTCTTTTACAGTCGTAACAATTGCTTCACTATTTGTTTTCAGAGCCTCCTTCCTAAATCAGGGAATGAGAAACATTATATATATATATATATATATATATATAAGATAATGGAATGGTTAATAGACGTGCCGCCTAAATTCTCCAAACCATAATTCGAGTATCTTAAATACTATGAATACTACCTCAGAGAAGTTAGTGGCCTTCTTTGTTTCAATCTAGCTGAGATCGAGAAAAGAGCAAGAACACCCTTAAGACCAACTCCAATAGTGAAGCCCTTAGCCGACGCAATAAGAATTCTCCTGAGCTTCTCCCACTCCTTCAATTTAAGATGACTAAAAAAGTCTGAACATCCCGACGAAGACGGAGAAGAACCAGATTTTCCACAATGTTTGCAATTCACACAAAGAGATCTACAGTCATCATTGTGAGAATCATTATTCGCATCAGAGTTGAACGGAACCAGGAAAGCGCACCGCCTCCGCTGCCACCTTCAGACGTAGGTTCCATCTGCGATTCCTTCAGGCCAACTCGGCAAAAATGGGTGGTCAGCTTGGTGAAAAGAGGGAGATGAAGGTGTTAAGCGGACGGCTTAGATTACAATCAATAGAAGGCTGCGATCTAAGCTCAAATAGAGTAAAACAATGTCGTTTAAAGAAAAGGACAGGCAGCGAATGGGGAGGTAGCGGACGCAAGCCAAACCACACATTCACATCAAGATAAAACTTATCTTATGCATTTATCTCGTACATATTAATTATAATTAAAAAATTATTTTTAAAAACTTAAATCACTATTTTAAATAAGTTAAGTTCTTCAGACACAAAAGTGTTTCTATATAGTGAAGATTTAAATTTCATATAAATTCAGTAAAAAACTATTTCACCTCCCTCTTTTTATACCCCAAATATTTCACCTCTCTTATTCAAAAAACTCTGGAAAAAAAAATTATCCGCCAAAGGGCATTGGAAAATGGAAATCTAGGATATTGTGGCAATGAAGCTTTGCAATTCCATTGATGGTTATTAATTTAATAATTAATATAATTATTAATTAATAATCAATAACTAAATGATGTTAAAAGGCAGATTGGTAATCATTCCGTACTGTGTAAGACTTAAATGTTTTATTAATTAAATCATTCTGTTCTTTCTTTAAAAAAACAGACAAATTGATAATTAAGTGTGCTAAACCGTGTTAAACTAAAATGTTTCTAAAACATTCCTAATAATATATACTCCCTCCGGCCTGTATTGTAAGAACATTCATATAAATTAATAAAAATAATTAAAAATATTATATTTATCATAAAATTGAAGTAATTTCTAATACTAATATTACCCTTATTTACTGTATTAAACTCAAACGTAATGTTAATTTTTACTTTCTCTGACTACCATTATTAATATGAGTACATATGAAAAGATATTTAAAGCTCATGAATGAAGCTATAAGGACGTCCTATAAAAAGGCTAAAAAATAATTTTTAGGAGACGTCATTGTAAAAGGGCCTAGGTGAGTAATAGCAACGAATAAAAAATTAGATTGGGCAATAAATCGATTACAGCACTAATTCAAGGATCAATAATTTAATTGGGGTCGAACCGGTCATATTAAAATATTATAATTTATTAGTGGTAATATATATATTAATATATTTTTAAATTTCCATAGATAAAAATAAAGATCTTTAGACAAAAAATGCTTAAAATCTATTAGTATTAGTTATAGTGCCTATATTTATGTAATGACATCTCCTTTTCTATGATTAATTAATTATTATATCCTCTCAAAATCTTTTTTTTTAGATTTGTTATTTCTTTACCTATTTTTCTCTTTTTCTTGGTCTTCAAACTTTCATTTTTCCCTAAAAAAATAATGCAAAATAGTAGTTAGAGGAATAAAAAAATGTATTTAAAAAAAAAAGAGGCAAATCGGGTGGACCGGTCGAACCACCGGTTTTGACCGGTTCACCGGTTTATTTCATCAACCGGACCGGATCATCATTTGAACCGGCCGGTCTGGTCCGATTTTTTTTTTTCAATAAGTAATAGATAGATATGTAAAAATCCATTTAAGGACGTTAGATAGGAAAATCTCAAATTAAATTAGCAAATTCAAAAAATTTCTAATTAATTCATGGAGCCAATTTGATATTTGTGAATGTTGAGTATTTTACCATATTACCTCTCCTTTCTTTATTTCCCAAACCCATATCTTTGTTTTTTTTTTTGAGTTAATATAATTTTTGATCCCTGAAGTTTGGTTCAATTTTGGTTTTGGTCTCTTAAGTTTGAAATCGGTGGTTTTAGTCCATGAAGTTTGACTCAATTTTGGTTTTGGTCCCTGAAGTTTGGTTTGAATTTGGTTTTGGTTTCTCAAGTTTGACCAATTTTGGTTTTGGTCCTTAGGTTTAGAGTAATATATCAAGTCTTTTTCAAATTTGAGGGACCAAAACCAAAATCGGCCAAACTTTAGGGACAAAAACCACTGATTTCAAATTTAAAGGACCAAAACTAAAATTAGACCAAATTTCAGAGACAAAAAATTATATTAACCCTTTTTTTTTCAAAGCGACCTTTGCTAGAGTGGCTGCCAATCCTTGCTTGCGGCCAGACCTGTAGTGATGGATGCCAACCAAAGCTCCAGTAACGATAGCTGGAGATCTAACAACAACTTTATCACAAAAATTTTTGTTATGAATTGCTAATTGGACTCACTAATTTCTAAACCTAGTGAGTAAATAACAATATATGTTTATTAAAGAGTACAACTTTATTGCAATTCAGCAGTCTTCATTAGCTATTTACAATAAAATGTTTGCAATAAAGTTGCACTGTTCAATAAACATGTTATTCAATTACAAGGTATGATTAGAAACTAACAAGCCAAATTTAGCAATTCACAAGTTTTCATTAGTTATTTATAATATAAATATAAAGTTGTGTCATTGAAGCTTCTGCCATTGTTAGAGCTCTAATGATGCTTTGGCCAACGTCTATCGCCACCCATCGCCGAAGCTCCAGCCACTGATAGAGGTAGCTTTAGAAAAATAAAGAGGTGGTGATAAGAAAAGTGAGAGGCAATCTAATAAAATACTTAACATTTACAAAATATCAAATTAATCTATAAATTAATTAAGAATTTGTTGAATTTGTCAACTTTTTTTTAAGATTTCCTTATTTTATGTAGTTTCAATAGATTTTTAATATCAATAGACACTAACCCTAACTAATAATTATGCCTTGTCAACGGCTAACAGTAATGCCACCTGCTATTTTTTTGAATGAGGTCCTTAGTTCGTGGCTATCATTAACATGTTTGTGTGTGCGGGTAAGTCTCCTTCCTCTATGGAAGAGGGTTAGGTTAAGGGTAAATTTTTTAAAAAAATTATTCCCTATAAAAATTAATTACTTATTATTAATTATTGTAGTAACCTATTCAGTTGTTAATTATGCCCATTCTCCCATACGATTTCAATTTAATTTTTTTATAAGCCCTTTTTTGGACAAATTTTTATGAAAATGGATGAAAAAATTTATAAATCCACTTATTTTGACAGATATTTAATTCATTTTCTTTCACAAAGGGTTCATTTTCATAAACGAAGTCCTCTGGCCAGTTTGATGATACTCTCGCGCCGGAATGCTCCCTTTCCGTCACAGTGCTCTGTTTCAATGGCATTTCGCTTCCTTCTCCACTCCAAGAACCATCCACTCACTATCTCAGCTTTATATCGCACAATTCCTTCTTGCTTCTTCTCTTCCAGATGCCGAAGAAACCCTTTCACTCTACCTTCACAGTCACCTCCGTCCTCAAAGAAGGTCTCTTTCACCGTCTCAGTGCACGGCAAGACGTGGCAAGACCCTTATCATTGGATGTCCAACACTGAAGACCCAGATCTCTTAGACCATCTCAACCGTGAAAACACCTACGCTCAAGCTTTCATGGCCGATACCCTCAATCTGCAATCCATTTTGTCGTTGGAGATGAGAAGTCGAATACCCACTTCCATTTCCACTCCCCCTGAACGTTGGGGACCCTGGTTAGTTCACTTTCCGATTCTGGAAATGCTTTTTTCATGGCTGGTACTTGGTAGATAAAAATTTTTCCTTGGAAAACTTATTTATTAGATATTTGAGAGTAAAAAATAGTTTTACTTTAAAAGAGTGAGTATATATTATAGTAATTACCTGTCCCTCTTCAATTTGAGTACTCAAAATTTGATCTTGTCATTCTAAAGAGATTTCCTCTATGTTTTATCACGTCAATGCTGTTAAGTTAACAAATAATTAGAATAGGTAACATAACATACATGAAGCTCAGATTATCAAAATATTCTTTAGAGGACTGACATGAGTTCAAAATTTAGTGAATCAAATTTAGGCAAAATGTATCTTTCGAAGATCAACAAATCAATTCACTCGTTATAAAATGTGTTCTATGGGTCTTGAGTAACATACCGGCTTTGTTAAATTCACCAAATAAGAGAGTGAATACAGGCTTAAGTTGAGTGATAGACTGAGGAATTCAACCTTTAGTTTGCCTTGACTTTCAAACTAATGCTTTATCACTAGTTTTTTTTCTAAAAAAAATTACTACTTTGATTGGTTCTAGCATTAGCTTATTTTATCCTCATTTGGTTAGGCTGTATTACCAGTACATTCCAGAGGGAAAGGAATATCCTGTCCTGTGTCGGAGGCTAGAAACAGAGAGAACAGGCTGGTTGAAGTCCTTTCTCCATTATGCAATGCTGAGATCAACACAGGAGGAAGTCCTGCTTGATTGGAATGAGCTTGCAGAGAAATATGGAAAGTTCCTTATCTGATGAACTGTTTGATAAATGTTAGACATTGCTATTGTCTTTCTTTGTATGTATATTTTTTAATCAATTCTTTGAGATTGAACAATCTGCTTGAACTCTCTTTCCTGTTGGAATTCATTTATTGATTTGTTTAATATTTCAGGGTATGTCCATGTTGGTACATGCAGAGTTTCACCTGATCATAACCATCTTGCATATACAGTTGATATCTCTGGTGGTGAACGGTTCATGCTTCAGGTAAAGGATCTCAGGAGTGGATTTACAGATTCTAAATTTGGAGTTGAAGGTGTTGTTAACATGGCATGGGCACGGGATGGAAGCTCTCTTTTTTATACTGTGTCAGATGAAAACCAGAGACCTTACAGGTGAAATTTTTAGACTCTCTTTTCTTTGTATTTTGGCATAAACTAATTAATTTTCATTCTAACTTTGATATGATAACATGGCAGGGTTCTCTGCAGAAAACTTGCAAATGATCATGCGAACGATCTCCCAGTATTTACTGAGAGTGATTCCAGTTTCTGTGTGGATATAACAAGCACAAAAGATGGCAAGTTCATAACTGTGAATTCAAACTCAAGGACTTCATCCGAGGAAGGAACTTATAGATATTCATTTATGAATTTAAAAGGAGATTATCCTTTCCTAGCAACATGTTGATCTTGATGCTTATCACAGGTTTATGTTATAAATGCGGCCAATCCTATGGATGGACTGGAAAGAATATGTACGCGTGCATCTGGTGTACAGTACTTTGTGGAACATCATCATGGCTTATTCTATATACTCACAAATGCTCCAATTCCTGAGGGTAATTGGTCTGGTCAAGATCTTTATCTGGCTCGACACCGAGTTGAAGATATAGGATGTGCTTACTGGCAGGTCATGTTTGGTTAGCTTCCAAAATCACTCTTATAAGTTTTTTAATTTCTATGTGCATTTGTTTATCTGAATGCATCACTCTAACTCATCTTTGGCGTGCTTCTTTTATTCTTCAGAATATCATTCTTCCTCCTAAAGATATGAGCATATGTGATATGGACATTTTTAATGGACATCTGGTTCTTCTCTTCAATAAGAAAGGTCTTCCTGTGTTATGTTCCTTGAATTTACCTGTTAAAAATGATTGCAAGGTATATGAAATGTTGCTCTATTGTCTGTTTGCAAATTATTATGCTGACATATCTGTATGCTTTAAAAAATGCATCAGCAATTAATGTTGACTTGAAACTCCATTAAATTAAAATTTTAAATAGATTTGAATAAAATACTTTAGCCACCTTTCTATTTTGCCTTAATTATACGGACCTACCCTCTATTTCAAAAACATACACTTAGGTCCAAATCGTTAACTTCATTGAGAATATTCCAAAAAATTCTTAAAAATATTTTTTAATTAAAATTTATATTAAAATAAATTTTATTTGCTAATTTTCCCTTTATCAAATCAAATCTCTAATTTATTTATGAACGTTTACAAACCTCAAGAAAAAAATCAATGGCCGCAACGATGAATTATTTATATAATATCTTGAATTTATATTATTTATACTATATGATAACAAAAATATGTGTTTGAAATATGTTTCTATCTGTTTAAAATAACCTAAAATAAACATGTTTCAATAAATATTATGAGAAATTAAAATTATAAAATTTTATAATATAATCAAAATTAATAAATTTAAAAATATATATTAGAATTAGTTTATTTTTTTTTACCAATATAAATGTTTAAATCATTCTTATGGTATAGAGGACTATTGTGGTCAAAAAAAGTTCGAGAGTCAAACTCAACGGTCCACTAATAATTGGATGGATGGAAAATGAATCTTAAAAATATAAGGAAGGTTTGTGCAACACATATTTTGATTTCAAGGGAGGTTTATATAAGTTTTCAAAATAGAGGGGAGGTCCGTGTAATTAAGGCGAAACAGAGGGGTGGCTAGAGTATTTTACTTAATAAATTATATCATGCTAATATAAACTTGTAGAAGACGACAACTAACTTGAATTGTTTTGCAGTATCAGATAGATGTTGAGGACCTTAGACCATGGTTCTTTCCTATGCCATCAACTACATGCAGTGCTATTCCTGGTTCAAATCATGATTTCATGAGTACAGTTTATCGTGTGGTGCTTTCATCACCTGTGGTATGTGATTACTGATGCAGATTTGACGGTCGTCTAAATCGATCACCTAATTATGGGGTTGCAGATGGAAGTTTATGTTTGAAGTTGACTTGTTTTCTTTTTTGGTGTGAGCAGATGCCTGATGTGATTGTGGATTATGACATGTCCAAACATGTTTACTCAATAGTACATCAAGAGGAAGTCAATGTTGCTTCTGTTGGTCAGTCAAACGTCCCGATTTTTGAGAACGAGGATAAAATTCAAGAGGCATACAGTGTAAGAAATGGTTGCACAATAAATTCTGGTTCTCAGACATGGAGAGACTTTTCTCATGTATACTGTTGTCAAAGAGAGGAAGTTTTTTCCTATGATGGTGTGGGCATTCCTCTGACTATTGTGTACTCTAGAGAATCCTGGAAGAAGGGTAAATCTCCAGGAATTTTGCTAGGTTATGGAGCATATGGAGAAGTTTTGGATAAGAGCTGGTGTGTTAACCGCCTGAGTTTACTAGACCGAGGTTGGGTGGTAGCATTTGCTGACGTAAGGTGGGTTGCCCGATGTTTGGTGTTACAACTGTACCAATAGGTTGTAGGCTTGTTTTATTAACTGTGAAACTAAATGTTATGCACTTTTCTAATCTCTATACATGAAGTATTTTGTGACATTTATATGCTTTTTAAGCATTTGATAATGTTAATTTTGGCAGAGGCGGCGGCGGAGGTGCTGATTCTTCATGGCATAAATCTGGAAGTGGATTGAATAAACATAATTCAATATATGACTTTGTGTCATGTGGCCAATACCTGGTTAATGAGGGTTTTGTTCATAGAGATCAGCTTGGCGCCATTGGATGGAGTGCAGGATGCCTTATTGTTGGCGCAGCTATGAATATGCATCCAGATCTCTTTCGAGCCGCCATATTAAAGGTTCCCTTTTTCATCTTTCTTCTTTTTTTTTCAAATGCTTGTTCTCCATAGTTTTCTTGTGCTGATTTTTTTTTTTCCTGGATGAATACCAGGTACCATTTCTTGATATATGCAACACATTGTTGGACCCTGGTTTGCCCCTCACAATCCTTGACTATGAAGAATTTGGAAATCCTCAAGTGCAGTCCCAATTCAATTCAATTTTCAAGTATTCTCCTTATGACAACATTTCTGAAGGTCAATGTTATCCTTCAGTTATGGTCACAGGAGCACTGAATGATTCAAGGCAATTTTGGACTTCCCATATCTGTTGCATTCCTTGCATATATTTTCCTTTGCTTGCCTTGCTTTCTTTCTAAGAAAAATTAATTTGTTGGTCCCTACACTTTTATTCGGTGCAACTCAATCTTTACAAGTTTGACTTGGTTTTAACTCACTCTTTGAACCTTGACTCGTTACAGGTCAGTCCGTATAGTTTTAACCACTTTATAATTTAGTCCTTAAACTTCATTATCTTTATTATGTATATGACTTTATTTTCTAAAACAAAGGGATTAAATTATAAAAAGGTTAAAATTATAGGAACTAGTTGTAGTGAGTCAAAATTTAGAGACTGCGTTACTATCAAGTCAAAATTATAGGAATTGAGTTGAACTGAGTTAAAATGTAGAGATTGAGTTACAATTGAGTCAAAACTAAATGAACCAAAAGATTAATCTTCCCTAATAATAAAGTTATTCTTGTAACGTTTGTCCCTACTAAAAATTTGACGTGTTATTTTGCAGAGTTGGAGTCTGGGAAGGTGCCAAGTGGGTGGCTAAAGTACGAGATAGTACCTGTTCTAACTGTTCTCGAGCGGTTATCACGAAGACGAGTATGATTGGAGGACATTTTGGTGAAGGTGGTCACTATGGTCAATGCGACGAAGCAGCTTATGAATATGCTTTTCTTATGAAAGCTTTTGGCATTCTCAATGATCAAGTAAAACTCATCCAGCGAACTGTAGGAAGATTGTCTTGAATCAGTGGAAGGCTTTTTTGTTTCAGGTTGAAGAAAATATGTCTTCAAGATAACATTTGAAATCTAATCTCCACCTTGCAGGTTGTGCTAATATGTTTTCTAAATGGTCAAAATATTTCACATTATATATATATATATATATATATATATATAGCCTCTTTTTTCTTTTTTCTTTTTCTGTTCTGCAGAATCACTTGTTGATACTTGGAGAACTTTCCATGGCTGCTGTTTGCAGGAGAGAAATAGGATTGGATGTGTCTGGAACTGAACAAGCTTTTTGCTGTTTAGCTTGAAGGAAAAGATGAGACTTGTGATGATTGAATGGTTTGAATTTGAACTCATTCCACAGAAAATTCTTAGTTGTGATATTCCTGAGCCTAAAGCTTCCCTATGGAATACAAGGTTAGCAGATGAAGCTGACATTGAAGTTACGTTTGTGAAGAAGCTGGTCTTTTGATGCCAAATGAAGCTTTTAAAAACTGTAACATAATTTGACGAGAATTCATACTCTCACTTTCAAGCAAGAGTTAGCATTAAGCATTGGAATGTACTTGTGATTTACTCCTCCGGTGCTTAATGTAAGAATCATTTAACTAATTTAATTAGATTAAAGAAAAAAGTTTTGTTTCTTATAATAAATATGATATGTTTTTTCTAAGTTGGCTTTGTTTAAAACTAAATTTCTCAGAAGTGTTGTTGAGGCAGTATTAATATGGGTAATTTGGAAAAAAAATATAAATATGAGAAATAAATCATATATTTAGAATTAAAATTAACTCCAAAATGAGATTTTACATCAAAAAGCCAGAGGAGGAGTAATTTCTTGGGGCAATGACAGTTGATGACTAAGGATTGAATTAATGTCATTTTGGGATCAGAAGATTGTGAAATCTCAAGTTGGGACTAAATTTACTTTGATGATTTGAATCAAAGAGAAATTTACTAAAATACCTTTTTTACTAATTCATGCCCATTTTTTTCGAAAGAGAAATAAACTTTGCAAACTCTAAATTGCGAAAATTTAGATAAAATCATTGAGTGATTTTGGCAATTTAAGTTCTCGTCTTTTAATGATAAATTGAGCGATATGAATTTCAAATGAATGCCTTCTAAGTTTCAAATGAGAAAAAAATTAATTTCAAGTTACTAGAAGTGACAGAATTTGATAAGTTAATTTTTTTTTTGTCAATTATAAAAAAGGTATACAAGTTGCAAATTATCTACTAAGTTCCAAAAATTGGAACACTAATATAAGTCGCTTTAATTATGAAAAATGAAACAAGTTGAATTTATATTTTTTTAATGGTAAATGGAGGAGGATGGATGAGTTCAAATGCGGTAGAATCAAATTCCTAGAAGCAGCCAAAAAGAAAAACTGAGCTGGTTTCACTTTTGTCAATTCCAATTATTTAATAATAATCTTTCCTTGTTTAACACTTGTTAAATATTAATTTTCAATTTATATTCATCTTTTTATAATTTGGAAATTACTCGGCACATTAATTTTGATGATATTCTTATTTTTACGATTGAAAAACATAAATTCAAATTGTCAATTTTTTTATCAATCCCAATAATGATTTGAAAACAAGTTTTCATAATTTACAATTTGCTTGGAATTATTTCACAACTCATTTTCTTCATAATGAAAAAAAAAAATTTAAATTTTTTTTATCAATCCCAATAATGATTTGAAAACAATTTTTCATAATTTACAATTTTCTTGGAATTATTTCACAACTCATTTTCTTCATAATGAAAAACAAAATTTTAAGTTGTTATGTTCTCCTTTGATCCTATTTATAAATAGCTTCAACATGTTTCCTAGGAATTAAGAAAATTTTTAAACCCCATTAATTCTACCTCAAAATTTAATAATTTTTCAACTTTGCGTACATTCAATATACATTGTATCCCATGAGTAAGAAAATTATAAAATAATAAATGAAATGTAAAGTTATATATTCATATAAAAAATTTAATGATATGACTTATAAATATGATAAAAAAAAACTCTTTCTGCCTTATAAATAGGGTTAGTAGTTTTTATTACTTATAATGAGTTGATATTGATTTTTCTTGATTCATAACCTATAAGTAGTGAGCATTAATTTGCAACAAATAATTTTTTTTATAATGAAAAAAAATGAACTATATGCTGTTTTTAGTAATTTCTTCTCGGACTAAAATTATTAAAGAACTTTTGATCCAATTTGAAATTTCCTAATCTTTGGTACTAAAATGAGATTAATTCCCCACATTCTTGAATTTTATATGTAATATAAAAAATTTAATAAATTATACTATTTATGAGTTATAGATATTATTGCTCATTATTAATTTTTTTAAAAAAAAAATTGTGTAATGCATGGAAGTCAATGAGTTTAATTTTACCAGCTCTACGAACTCATTCTAGTTTGTTGGGCATGTCTATTGTACTTTGGATCAGCCAATGGAGTCACTAATTACGTTTGGGACTCTGCGTACGCCAGTTAATTGTTGGGATGACGTTTGAATTTCAAAATTTCATCTAAATCCCACCTTCCTAGTTCTAAGGTTTTAATATTACTTGCGAAGAGGAGTAACTTAAATGTGTGTATCTGAACAGGTAGCTGTTTTTTCCCTTTAAATATTAACAAGTTTTTTTTTCCATGGTAAAAAAGGAACATATATTAAGCATTTTTATCTTGATATCTTGAAATTTCTCTTCTTTAGAATTTAATATGTTTAAAAAATGTGAATTATCTTTTATTGTAAGATGTTGGTTGGACTTGGAAGGTGTGAATAATTTACTTAGTAGCAATTAATTCCTGTAATCCCTAAAGATATGTTAGGAAGTATTATTAGAAAACAATCACTAATATATCTATAAAAGCCTGATTCTCTAATTAATTCATGTTGACTTTATATCTAGATCTATAAAAGCCTGATTTTAGACATGGATCAATTCTAAGTTGTATAATAATCAAGAGTGAGAAATATGGATTGATTAAAGTCATGAGTTGCTTCTTGATTAAAATTAAGATGAAATGACTCTAACTTTATAAAGTTTTATTAGAATTAAGAGTAAATGATTTCAAATTTATAAGTATCCTGCACATCGCAGAGAAGGTAATGCTAGAATAATGCAAAGGATAAGTGAGTCTCTTTTCCTCTCCTTTTCTCTCATAATTAAATTGTTTTGTATGGAATAGCTTTAACTCATGTTAGTGTAGTGAATTTATTTATACGAAAATTAAGTTTTTTGATTAATAACATGCTCTCTCCGTGCATCGCGTGGGGAAGTAAAAACTATTTTCTATATAAATGCTACTTTACATTACAATTAAATCGATGACAGTGAAATACTCTCTTTGTTCTTAAATATAAGGCTCTCTTAATTGATTCATAAGGATTGGAATTGTTTGATTAAGTTGGTTATTTCACTACAAAAAAATAGCGAATTAGCGACGGAATTTCCGTCACTAATCAACTTAGAGAAGGAAATTAGTGACGGATTAGAGACGGAATAATATTAGTGATGAAATTAGCGACGGAATTTGTTCCGTCGCTAAAAAGGCCGTTACTAATTGATTAGTGACGGAATTTTGCATTCCGTCGCTAATTAGAGACGGAAAATTCCGTCTCTAATCCGTCGCTAATTATTTTTTTATATATAATTTAAATTGCCACATGTTTACAACACGAGCCTTCACATGTTCCTCGCCGGCGGCCGCCACGTGTACCAATCAGCCACCGCCACCATGCCACCACGTGTCACAAGTCACAAATTGGTTGCATTTTGTGACCAAGTTAGGATTCGAAGCCATGACCTCTCACACGTGTGCTAGTGCTTTTGCCAATTGAGCTAAGAAGAACATGTGAAAGTTAAATGCAAAATCATATATATATATATATATATATATATATATATATATATATATAAACATAGACACACACATTCACACATACGTACCTACGTACATACATAATATATACATAATATATATATATATATATATATATATATATATATATATATCACTTGCAAACAAAAATAGAAATACATAATTTTATATATTATTGAATATTTTAATTTAGTTTTCTTATTTTATTTTATGTAAATATTCTACCTAAATTTTTATTATTAATATCTTTTTTTATTTATTTTATTTTATATTTTATCTTTTTGTTTGTATTTATAAAATTTTCATTTTATTTGTATATAATATATTATTAAAAATTCAAATATATTATATTATAATTTTAATTTCAAAAATAAATATGAATTAATAATTTTTATTTATTTATTTTAATATTATATTATAAATTTAAAATAATTTAAAATTTAAATTATTTTAAAAATTATAATTTTGAAAAAAAAATCGAATTATTAAAAAATTTAACTATTAGAGACGGAATTAGCGACGGAAATTCCGTCGCTAATTAGAGACGGAAAAATTCCGTCGCTAATTTTTAGTGACGGAATTTAGCGACGGTATGTAATTCCGTCTCTAATTTAGAGACGGAAAAATTCCGTCGCTAATTTTAGTGACGGAATTTGTGAGGGATTAGTGACGGAATAAAATTCTGTCGCTAAATTCTGTCGCTAATCCTATATTTTTTTGTAGTGTTTGTTATTATTATATAAAAAATTGTGTGTGGCTTTACTTAAAATATATACCCCTATTTTATTGAGGCGGTATGAAATGTGGGAGACAAAGGGAGTAAAAAAATTGTACAATTAATTATGGTAATGTTAAAAAAAATATTAAATAAGGAAAAAAGACTGAAGTCCTATATTTAGAATAAAAATACATCACTTAACTAAGTCTTGTACTTATGATAGGAGTAAGTGTGAAGTATAATATATGGGCTCCACAAAGCTACTGATTAACATAAAATTTTTATGTGTTTTAGATGTATATTTTGTGCCCTAAAAAATATGACTGCTCTCTTAAAAATTCCCTTTTAAATAATTTGTGTATTGTTTATAAAAAAAGAGCATATAAATTAAATAACATTAATGACCTTTTGATAAGGATGATATGTCTTGCTTTTAGTTCATTTGTATGAATAGAATATGAAATAAATTGAGATTTTGTAGATTTGTCAATTTAACGACTTTCCTTTTTTGATAATGTATTTTTTCCTTTTTTCATACACATTTATTATAGAAATTTTTTTACCATCAATATCATTTCTAATTTTCTATGAATTATTTAAATGACTTTAATTCATCAATTTTACCCATGAAGCGATTTAGGCAAGCGTTTGTTCTCAGCGAAAATAAGAGAAATAGATTAATACACCAACCAAAATGTGTTCTTTTTGTCCATACCACCATTAATGAATCATGAATGTGTTGAATTTAATGTACTTTAATTGCACCATGATGCATGCTTTGTTACGCTAGAAAAATGGGAAATGTTCTCTCTATTTTTCTTACTACACACTTCTATTTACTTTTTTTATTTACACCATTAGATCAATTTTAGAGATTTAATATTCTATAAAAAATAAAAATAAATAAATAAAATACTTTAATAAAAGTATAAAAATATAAACTATTTAGATTAAATTTTAATTATTTAAATTTATTTATTTACAATTTTTTATTTAATATTATAATAATATTTTTATAAGATATTAAATCTCAACCGTTAGAGATGATCTAACGGTGTAAATAAAGAAGTAGAGCGAAATGAACTAAAAGAAAAATGGAAAGACCCCTTTACCAAGAACAATACTCACCATAACGTTTGTTTTATTGTCCCCATTGCTCTTATTTTATAAGACATTTATAACTTATTCACATGAAACAATAAAAACAATTAAAAATATTAAACTTATCATAAAATATGTTTTTTTTAATATTGTCCTTATATCATATTAATTTTGATCTACTCTCTCTCACTACCATTATTAAATAGGGATGGGTATATATAAAAAATATTTAATGTTTATTGAAATTATTAAAAGGTACTATAAAAAGAACTAAAAATACGTTCTACAAGACATTATAACATGGAGCCGAGCGAGTACTTCAACGTGAGAGTGTATTTTTTTCAAATAAGATAAATGTAACCAAATTGTGTGAAAAAAGTTGACTAAAATTACTTAAAAGTAATGAAATGTAAAATAATTTAACTGATTTTTCAAAAACACTCTTATATATGGAGAGAGAGTGAGTGGGTTAATAATTAATGTAGTAAGACTAAAATACTAATTAATAGGGATGAAAATAAAAATGATACTCTCTGTGGGACAAAATATAGATAACCTGTTCCCTCTCTGTTTCTTTTATTTTTCTTTTGTTTTTTTTGGGCCCACTGCCCTCCTCTACCCAAAACAATCCCGTTTTGGGGGTAAAATGATGAATGATGAACATTTTTTTTAAGCAACATTTAGTAGCTTGAAGTATATTTTATTAATACCTAATTTCATAGAGTAATTTCTAGCATATCCAACACCTCAAAATATTATTTTTTTTTCATTAGCACCTAATATTTTTTAAAGTAATTTTACTGCGATTTTATTCTAAAAATATTTTTCTCACTAGCAATAAGCACCTTGAAGTTAAGATACCAAGTGCTACCTGAAAAATAATTTAGCATGCTAAATGTACCAAAAATTATTTTAGAAAAAGCATTTTAGAGTGTGGAATCTAGATACTAGGTTATGCTACTAAAAAATATTTTAGGGTGTTGAGTACAACTAAAACATTACTTCAAAATTCTAGATACTCCTTAAAAAAAAAAGTGTCCTCCATTTATCATTTTACCCCATAACAATATATTTTTGAAGTAGAGGAGGGTAGCCCGACCATAAAAGAAAAGGATAAATAAGTATTATTTATTACTCTTTAGGCTACTTATATTATGGACTCAAAAAATTCTTCTAAAATATGACTTATTCTGAACTGGAGGTAGAGAAAGATATAGGAATAGAGGAAGCAGTTTTTTTAGAGAAATTATTTGTTCATTGAGTTTCTTATTATATTATTCAAAAAATTAAATACCTAATTTTCTTATTAATGATAATATTCCTATCATTTTTAAGGATTAAGATCCAATTTTGTCCTTAATAAAGCTAATAAAGTTTAAGATTTTTATTAATTCCAGTAAAATATATTAAAAGTAATTTATAAATAAAAAAGAGAAATATATGTATATGGTCCAAAGTTTAGCCGGGCATGTATACTTTAAATTTGAGTTTATAGGCTAAATCAAGAAGGCTCTTAGAGATTGGAAACAACGTAACAGAAAGATGCATGGCTTATTAATCTAAGTAAAAAGATGCAAAGCTTACGTCTTCCTAGGAAAAAAAAGGAATCTGTTCATCGTATCCCCTTTTTCTGGGTTTGCTTTGTAACTTCCAATTAACTTGTTGAAAAGAAAAACCTAATCATAGGAATAAATATTAATTACAATTCTCCGAAAGAAAAATGTACGTCCACCCTTATTTTCCTTAATGGAGGTTGAACAAAGGAAGAGATTTAATTAGAATAGAAAAAATCACCTGCCGGAAAAGAAATTAAAGTAGTGTGTAATATATAAGCAATATAACAGTTTCTAAATATGATAAATTCAAAATATAATTCCACAAATCATGAACATATGTGTGTCTACATATACACACATTCTTGTTAACAAATATAATCTAATTAATTAATAAGAATATAATTAATTAGATTTGGAATTTGAATTGTTTTTGTTATCCCACGTCTTACTTTATATTTTATATTTATATTAATACTTTCTATAAATATTAATTTACTATATAAAATATTTTGAAAATAAAATTCAAAGTTACATAATACTAATGTGGAAAAATATGCTATAAATTGATTTTTCTTCTCTTATAAATGTTTACTTTTGCCTAAAGTCCATACTTTATTACTAGAAAATTGTTGGTTGAGGTGGTAAGTGGCATTACTTTATAAGGAAGAGAACACAAATTCAAATATTAGGAAACACATTTATTAAGAGAGGCAAAAATCATTTACGCTCTAAACTTGAAAAATGATTATACCTTTGACCAAATACAAAAGAGTCCATTTTTTTTTTTTTGAGATCACCTTCTTAAATAACCATAAATTAAATAAATAACAATTTTGGTTTACTTGTACGGTTAATAGGAAGACAACTATATATGTCATAGCTTTATAATCTAAAGACACCCTAAGTTTGTTTGAAGTATGAGATTGTGAGTTCGAAAATGCCAAAACAAAAAATATCCTATTTTCTTCTGAAGCAAATTATATTATTCAGCACACACATATGTTTTCATCAATTTTTTTTCCTTACACAACACTCAACAACACAAATAATTACAATGAATACAAGAGCATTAATTCATATAGTTATTCTCTGAAAGCATTCTTCATCTTTATAATTAGACACTACCCCTCTAAATCATTGCCCTCTCCTTCTTCCTTCAATCGTCCCCATTCATGATCTGAGGGATATTCCATTTCCTAATAATTAAACTCTTCAAAACCCTAAAAAAATTTCTCTTCCCTTTCTTTTTATTTCCCTCTCCTCAATATATACCTAATACCTCACTTATATATAGCTTTACACACACACACACAGCTGTAAATTATATTGGAGCATGGGGTACAAGAAGAATGGTTTTGAGGATTCAGAAGACATGGAAGAAAAAGGAGAGCAGGCATATAATGGGAATAAGATAAAGTATGTGGGAGTTTTGAATATGGAAGTGCTCAAACGTTTGATGGTTGGAGGAGTTAAGTCTCAGAAACTGAGAGGTTTGTTATCAAAGGGAGGATTGTTGAAGGGTGTGAATCTGAAGCTGTTCATAGTGGCACCAAAGTCAAGATTATCTTCAACTTCAAGATTTAAGTTATGGGCTTTTCTCTTTACATATGTCTTCATGATTTGGATTTTCGCAGTCCAATTTATGAATCGTTTTTTCTCTCATCTTCCACCTCCAAGTACGTATTATCTGCGTCTTTCTTTAATTTCTAGTTTCAGCTAAAGTTAATGACTTAATCACTTCTCATTGATTCTGGTGAAGTATTTGGATAAGCCAGCCATATAATAAGGACCTGATGAAGTAGTGATATTCAGTCTCCTTAGAATTTTCTTAATAAGTAGCAGTTTTTCTTTTTGTTGGAGAGCACTAAATGGTTGTAAGTGAAATTGTGGCTACATGTGTGAATGTGAATCTAGTTTTTCATGGGGATCACATCCTTTCCATGAATCTTGATCAGAAGTTGAACAAGAAATTTCCAGTACAGTACTAAATACTCTTGAATACACACAAACTCTCCCTCCGGTCCACAGTATAAGATACCTCTAGAAGGAAGATATAGTTCAGAATATAAGTCATCTCAAGTTTAATTAATACTATTTTTTCTATTTTACTTCTGTTATTAATACTCACTTTCTAATTTTTCCTACTCATTCTTTTGTTAGCATATATCCCATCTTTCTCTAAAATAATATTTCCAATACAATTAAACACATTTTTTAAAGAAAGATAAAAGTGACATATTAAATGACTTAACTATTATTTTTTGTTTTCCATGATATAGTTGAAGTGTCATATATTGTGGATCGGAGGGAGTATATATTATATGACATTATTTTTATGAGACATGTCCCACGGGGTTATTATTCAGCTTATTCTTTTTTTTTGAGTTAATTAATAAACATTTTTAAAATTACTCATATTTTTCTTTGAAACTTTTTAATCTTATACTCCTAAAGATGGGAATTTTAACAAAAGAATATATGTATATCACTCATATTTTCTCACTATGTTCTTAGAAAATATGATCTTAAAGACAAGAAATAAACTCTTTATACTATAATGTATTTTGATATTATTGTTTCACATAATCATGATGGAGAATTAAATTTAATTTGTTTCAAATACTGAAAAATGTATCAACCACACAATAATAGCTGTCTTTGTAGTTCGTTGCACGCAATCCACCAATAGACATGCTCTTTCCCTATGCTGCATGCATAGTAAATGAATATGCTGAAAACAAGGTTCCTAAAACAAACCATACTCATGGATTTCAGTTAAAACATTAAAATGAGGGAATTTGGTGATTATCATATAGATTTATCGAGAGTATAATAGAAAAATTTATTTTAAAAATTTTGAGTACCTTTATTATTTGCTTTCAGGGATTTATGAGAATAATGGATATCTAATGGTTTCTTCCAATGGAGGATTGAACCAAATGCGAGCTGGTGTAAGCATTTTGTCCTGTTGTCATTCATGTTACTATTGAATTATTCTATTTTCATTATTGCTTGTTCTCTCAAGTATTTGTATCAAATGTGACACAATATATTAATATTTTTTTATTATAAACATTAAATTTTAAATTTTTTGGGTAAATAATAAATTCCATAAAATGTGTGGTCCTACGTCTTTCTCTAATTCTCTTCACTATCATTTCTTTTCTTTTGTTTTTTTGACCATGCATTTCTTTCTTTGATGTCCTAGTCTTCTTTAATCTTATATATATATATATATATATATATATATATATATAATGGGCCAATATATATAGTGTATTTAATTTGGTTGATTTGGCTGCAGATATGTGACATGGTGACCATTGCAAGGTTTTTGAATGTGACACTTATAGTTCCTGAATTGGACAATACCTCCTTTTGGAATGACCATAGGTGAGTAGAACTAATTGACCTAACAAATATATCTTAATTAATTAATCGTTTTATTAAATGAAGCAATTAATGAATAAATTTAATATTGTGGTTGTTGTGATGGCTGCAGCCAATTCCCAGATATATTTGATGTGGATTATTTGATAAAATCGCTGAGAGATGAAGTTCGAATATTGAAAGAGTTGCCTTCAAAACAGAAGCAAAAAGTGGAATTGGAATCCCTCTATTCCATGCCTCCTATTAGTTGGTCCAACATGACCTATTACTATGATGTGGTAAGTATAATAGTTTCTGCAAATTAAGCTTATCTATAAATACTCCCTTTAGTCCTATATATAAGATATAAATAATCAAATTACATATACTTCCTCTTATCCTATTTATAAGAGCTCGATAACTGAATTATGTGATTTAAGAAAAAGGTTAAAATTAGTTAAAAATAATAAGTACTCTATGTTTTGAAATAATTTTTTTTCAAGTATGCCCTTATTTATGAGAGACAAGTAAGAGAGAGAAATAAAATAAACATAAGTATTACCAGCTCTTTAATTAACACAATATGTATAATTAATGAGGGACACAAATGACAACTCATTAAATGTTGAGATAACTCTTATCAGGCTCTTATGAAAAGGACCACCAAGGCAATTCAAATTTTAGGTTCTTATAAAAACGACAGAAGGAAGTATAAAAAAATTGGTAAAAAGGCAATAAATGTATAAGAAAAGCATTTTATTTTTCAAAAATATCCTCATTTATAGAGGAACAATGTCAATGGATAAGAGATAGAATAAGTAGAAAAAGGAGGTACTTCTCTTGTCCTACTTATAAGGCATTTCTAACATGTTTCACATTGATTAAAAAAAAATTTAAACTTCATTAACTTTGTATTAAAATTCATTAATTTTTCAATTTTATCCTTATTTAATATACATAATACAAAAGGTAAAATTGTACATTCATATGAAGAATTTAATGAGGTGCTTTATAAGTAGAACATAAGAATTGCTTTTCTATGCTTTATAAATAAGATTAGAGGAGTGCCCATGTGACAGAAAATAGATGCAATGAAATAACATATATTTAATAGGGACAAAGATCAAAAAGTTGGTTAAAATTTCGGAGATCTTTTAAGTGCATCTTATAAATAGAACCAAGCCACCCATAAAATTTATATCTTATATTAGTGGGTCCGCTTTGTTGTAGTAGTAGTATTGGATCAGAGGGGGTAATTATTAAGATTTCATTTCAGTAATTTGATGTATAAAATGAATTTTCAACATGTTTGAATTTCTTAAATGAATGATGGTGAATTCAATCAAGTTAGATCACTCCTATATATTTTTCATTGCCTTCTTCTAAATTAATACATCGCACGGATATGCATGTGTAGTATTATTGTCTATGGAGATCTAGTTTCAATAATTTAATGATGCACGAATTCTATTCCATATGAATTCTTAATATTTAAGAATTGTTTTGAACAGATTCTTCCTCGAATAAAGGGGTACGAAGTTGTGCGCTTCACAAAATCAGATGCAAGGCTTGCCAACAATGGGCTTCCTGAGGAAGTTCAGAAACTGAGATGCAGAGTGAATTACCAGTCTCTGAAATTTGCTCCACCAATTGAACAAGTAGCAAAGAAGATTGTTAGCATTCTCAAGCAGAGAGGACCTTACTTGGCTCTTCATCTTCGTTACGAAATGGACATGATTGCCTTCTCTGGTTGCAACGAAGGTTGTATCCCAGAAGAAATTGATGAACTCACTAAAATGAGGTAAATGTGTGTGTGTGTGTGTGTCATCTTTCTCTCTCTCACACACATATATTATCTGCTTGTGTACGTGTTAGCTATATTGAATATAGAGAAATAACAAGAACATAATGAAAGTATCATTTCTATCATTAACCATGAGAGAGCAATAAGCTCATACAACAATTAATTATAGAGACTGAGAAGAGGACCTTGAACAATTAAACTCTCTCTATGCATGTGGCGAGGATCAACATTTCTTCACACCTAAATCACATGTCAAGACCCTAGCTATAGAGCTCATGAGTGATTAGCCATCTTGCAACACTTTAATATTTCCAACAATAATATCACTCTAGTCCAAAATATGAGACACTTTTTAACTACTTCACAAGGATTAATAAAAGTAGTTAAAAGTAGTTTATATAATTAAAATAGTAAAAAATTGTTACTACTTTCCAATATTGCCCTCCGTCAAAATCAACGTATCTTAATTACTTTTAATTTCTTTCTTACATAATCTCGCTGTACAATACAATTAATAGTGGTATTTTTGAGGAAAAAGAGGAATTTAATGCTACTGAATTTTAACAAATGCATTTAGGACCATAAAAACTTTCTAGAAGATGTCTTATACTATGAACAAGAGTGGTATACACACACATATATAAGCTAATGTGTAATAGAATCAGAGTGTTTGGTGATGAGAATTATATATGTTGGTACATAGATATGCGTATCCATGGTGGAAAGAGAAGAAGATAGATTCTGAAAAGAAAAGAACAGATGGGCTGTGCCCTCTAACACCAGAAGAGACTGCTCTAACACTACGTGCATTGGGGATTGGTAGTGACATTCAGGTCTATATTGCTGCTGGAGATATATACAAAGCAGACAAAAGAATGGTGGATCTCAAGCAAGCTTTTACAAATCTGGTCAGTATATATATAATAATTGAACCAATTAATAATAAGCTCTTGAAGATCATCAGAATCTACTGTTTCTTATGTTATATATGATTGACTTGCTAGGTTATTGATTATATTTAGTTTTGTGACTTATGTTGTGTTTGTTTAGGTGAAAAAAGAGACGTTATTGGATGCGTGGGAGCTTGAACCATTCAGGAACCATTCGAACCAAATGGCAGCTATAGATTACTATGTGTCAATAGAAAGTGACATCTTCGTACCAACTTACAAAGGTCATATGGCAAAACTTGTTGAAGGCCATAGAAGGTGCTACACTTTTCTTCTCTAATATCTTACTGATTAGACACTTTGTTTTGGTAAAAGTGTACCTTTGATCCTCTAACTTTATACAATGTTTTAGTTTGATCCCTTAATTTTTCTAAAATATCTTTTGAGTCCTTTAACGCTAACGCTATTGGCCCCTGATGATGATCTTTCGTGCCAATCGTTTTTTTTAAGTTAAAAGTAATATATCAGTATTTGAGAATATTCTGTTAAAAGTAATATATCAGTATTTGAGAATGTTCTATCAGCATTTAAAATTTCAATGTCAACATCTTTTGTTGATAGCATTAATTAGGATTTGAGGACAAAAAAGACAACTTATGAAATTAAGAGACATTAAAAGTGAAACCTTGTATGAAGTTAAAAGACTAAAAGTACACTTTTGCATTAGAAATAAAGTTGAGGGCCTTTAATTTGTATTACATGATGATGATCAGGTACTTAGGGTTTAAGAAGACGATAGTGTTGGACAGGAAGGTTTTGGTGGAATTGATAGACCAGTACAAAAATGGAACCCTAAATTGGAACGAATTCTCAACTCAGGTGAAGGCAGCTCATGCAGATCGTGTTGGAAACCCTATCATGAGATCTGTGGTTCCTGGAAAACCCAAAGAAGAAGACTACTTCTACACTAACCCTCAGGAATGTTTGGATCATCAATAATAATGATGATTCGTATATTCTCGTCCAGGACTCAAAATATTTTATTTTATGCTTCTCAAGAATGGAGCAAGACGATTCTCTGAATCATTATAATTGTTTCCCATTCATATCTGTTTTCATTTTAAATGTGATTTTATGAACTTGATAAATACAAATGCACCTCATAATTCTTGAGTTACCGTATATTTCTAATTCTGGCCTTATTATATATTGCTACAGCTGAGAATTGGCTAGCCCGCAATGAGGCCGGGCCTGTTTTGAGACTTATTGGGACAATCAATATGAGGTCCCAAGAAAAAAAAAACATAATAACTGAGAAATTCTGAAAGTGAGTAGAATGAGTTTGCTATCCCCTTCATTTCATTAAAACTTTTACTGTGTTATTACTCACTTGTTGAAAGACTTTTTAGTGATTATATTTCTTTCTTGAGATTTTATATAATTCTCCCATATTTGTTTTTTTATTTAATACAATTTAAACACACACGCACAAAAATATGTCAATGTCAATCTTGAACTCGAGGACCTCATCCAAATGTGGTGGGTGGTGTTACTGCTAGGATAACTATAATTATATGAAACATGGGATTAATGTCATGAAGCTCTAATTCAAACTCTCAAAGGACAAATAAATATTTCCACCAAGATGAATCCTCTACAAGAACCACAATTTTATGGATATTATAACAACATTGCAAAGGCGTGGTGACGCATATGAAATTGACTATGTGCTCATCACAATTAACTGATAATAAAGATGTAAAGTTCTTGAGGTCCAATAATAAAAGGACCAATGGGCTAGCCCACAATGGTCATAACTCAATTGCCTGTTTGCCTATTATATTCATGATCAATGATGATATATGAATGGCCATGAGGACTTGAGTCTAACGAAAGGAACTACTACCCTTCATGACATGATAAATCAACATTTTTTAATACAAAGTGGCAAGTTAAAACTTGAGTCTACAACCAAAAAAAAAAAAAGTCTAAGTTAACAACTTATCAGCATGTAAACGGGCTCTACAAAAAGGATGAGGTTCCTGTAGAATCATCATTTCATCAGTGCATTGATGAGTGTCCTTAGCCAAAAAATCTGCACATTGAATGATTTCTAGTGGAGCATATCATCATATCTCGATATCCCAATCTAATTATATTATATTTCTCCCCTCTATGATCTTTGCTTTGAGTGGATGATTTATCCTGCTATCTCCCATTAGCAGATGTAACACTTCCATAGAGTTTGCATGGGCTAGAATCTTTCAGAACCCATGTTGTTTGCACAAGTGAAGACCCTTCAAGAGACCAATCAATTCAGTGGCTGTTGTTGGCATGAACCCCAGCTAATGTTGGAATCCCAAAAGCCAATTCCCCTAATAATCCCTAATCAATCCACCACATGAGGCTTGTTTCTGATAATTGACTGAGCCGTCCGTGCCTAGGCATATGTAACCCTTTAGCGATGGTGTCCATTGTGTTGTCACCTCTTCTGTGTGAAAATTCTGTGTCTGAATTTTCCTTATTCTGTAGATTTCATGAGTTGATAAAAGCATGTGTGCATGATTTCTGGAGCTAGAGCTCTTGTATCATACATGATGCTTTTACATCTATTCTTTCATAAGAGCCTGCATACAGTGCTAAATATTCTTAGCCATGGCCATCTATTGGTGATTGCATTTCCTACCTCACAAGACATATTCCTCTTAAGCCACACCTACAAATGAAAACAACAAAAAAGAAATAACAAGATTGTTAGGTTTAACAATGTTTATCCACACGTTCCTTACGATCTCACAATCACGAAGCATGTGTAGAATATTTTCCTCTTTTTGACACTCAAATGGGCACTCATCACTGGTCGATATTCCTCTCCTGGCTCTGAGTGAATTAATTGTGAGATATTTTAATTATAATATATAATATATTAGTTATTAATTAATTAATTAGGTTTAATTAAAATATCCAGAGTGTGGCCCGTTAGTCAGATCCAGGCCCAATTACAGGATTAGGGTAATTAACTGACAGGCTATTAATGTTATTTCTGATGGTGAAATAAACATAATTAAGCATTCAGCCGTCAGTGATATTTTGAGCGTACGAGTGAAAACCCTAGCAGCTCTTTGAGGTTCCCTGACTGGCGACGGCTCCCACCCAGTTGCCATCACTGTGCCTTGCAGTCAGTCAGAAGAGTACCTGACAGCCTTCTGACGTTCCTTCTTTTTTGCAGTTCACCTGAGGAACTCGTGGATTTCACCCCTATTCAGAAATTAGCAATGACAAGAGGTATTTATGAGTCTTCCGCTGTAGTTGTGAGGCAATTTGTGCTTATTTATGATATGTGTATAATATAAAAGCATGAATTAGGCTTACATGTGGTATCAAAGCCAGGTTCTCTGATTATCTGCCTTCTAATTTCTGAAAATGATTGAGAAATAGGGTATAATCGAATAAATGACATCCATGAATTTTGGGAATTATCTATTTGATTCTCCGTTTTGTATTGCTATCGGTACCTTGTTTTCATCTTCGAATCTGAGATTATATTAATTCAAATCTCATTTTTTCATCGGTGATTAATTCATGTATAATGGTTCTATATTTTCTGTGGATTACCGTCGTATGGTATCACCGTCGAGGGCCACCGCCAAACAACCGTCGGGGGCTTTTGTTTTTGGTTTTTCGTTTTAGGAATCCTGAATCAAATCTGCTTCATATTACATGTAAATGTTTCCTTTCATGTTCTGTATGCTTTTCTGTATTTCCGCCGTTGAAAACCGTCGCGAGAAGCTCGCCGATCGGACGGAAAATGACTACCTGTCATCGCGGGTCGCGGCGGCTCCAACCGGGTCGCTGACGGGTCGTCGGGTCGGGTAGGTTTTCAGAAACGGGTGGGGAAGATGAGCTGAACGGCGTCGTTTCGTCTTGTTCAAAACGTCGTCGTTTTGAGTCCTACTGCAGAGCCTATTTTCAATGCACAAGACGACGTCGTTTAGCTCATCAGTGAAACGCGGCGTTTCACTTATCTGGGTAGGCCACGAAATTTTTTTTTTCTCTTCTTTTTCTCGGATTGGGCCGTAAACCACATTCTGGGCTGAAGGGGATATGGACTGGGCCGTTAGTTTGGGCTGACACATTTTTTTTTCTTTTTCATTGCAAAAACACTGATTGGGCCGACAATTTTATTTTTTTGAATAATTTCGTTTCTGGGCTATCATTTTGGACTTTCCAGAAAAATATGTTGGGCTGATTAAATTTTGATTTTATGGGACATAAATAATTGATTTCCAGAATGCTTTTTGGGCCTTTTTCAAATACTTGCATTCACTATTTGAATTAATTAATTTCTGTTTTATGTAATTTTCTTTATAAATGACACCAAAATTGTTTAAATAAATGAAAATAATTAATTTTGGCTATTTTCACATACTGGAAATTTGTGAAATTATTTTTCATGAATTATTTAATTGTTCTAAAATTGAGGAAAATTATATTTAGACAATTATTTAATAATTATAATTTTACAAATCAGATTTTGAGTTTAAAAATGTCAAAATTAATTTTTTAAACAATTTTGGATACATAAAACAGTGGGAGGGATTTAATTAATTATTGAGTTTATTAAATTGATTAATCTCTCCATTAGGATGTGCATATTTTGATCAAATGCACTGAAATGATATTAGTGATTTGCATGCTACTTTCTCCAAGGAATAGCCACAGCATCCTTTAGTTTTGCATGCAATAATATCACATATGGAACTTATAAAATATCATATTGTAATTAAATATAGAATTGTAATTGATCTTTGCCCACAGGTAGACAATTATAATTATATATTTAATTAGGGTGGGATAGTTTGGTCTTATATTTTCTAAGTAGCCCACAGGTATTAGGAAATGTAAATTATACACTCTAGGCCCACCAATTTGAGATAAATGCATGCAATGCTATATTCTTTGCCCACAGGTAGAATTTAGTGATACGCATTTATATATGTTGCATGTTTCCATTAAAGCATAACATGCATACAAAGGCACAGAATTCGTGATTGTCTCAAATTTAAATTTTGTGAGCTAACTTAAGTTTTTAAATTGCAGCACCTACTGTTTTCCCTAACCCTTTTGCTGAAAATACTAGCAAGATCATACTGGATGGTACCAATTACCCTGAGTGGAGGGAAGAAATTTCTTTGCAGATTGATATGATGAACATGCATTTTGTCATAGAGAAACCTAGACCTCCCAAACCAACTGACAGGTCAACTAAGGATGAAATTGACTATCAGGAGTGCTGGGAGCACTACAATCGCATGTGCTTGTCTTATGTTAAGACCAGGATCCAACGAAGCATTAGGGGAGCAATCCCCAAGTGTGAAACAGCTAAAGAGTTCCTCGAAGCCATTGATAAGCAATTTAAGCCAACTGACAAACAGATGGGTGGTTCCATCATGTCGGAGTTGTGCGCAATGAAGCTGACAGGGACGGACGGAGTCAGGCAACACATTATGAGGATGAGAGACTTGTCTTCCCAGCTGAGAACCTTTGACATGGAACCGACAGAGCAGTTCCTGGTGCATCTGGTGATGAATTCCCTTCCCCCTCAGTATGATGCCTTTAAGGTCTCCTACAACACACATAGGGAAAAATGGACAATTGATGAACTGCTGTCCATGTGTGTTCAGGAGGAAACAAGGCTTCAGATGAGTGGAAGGGATGCACCTAGGGCAGCTCATTTGGCTGAAAGTTCCTCCAGGACAGGTGCCGGAGGCAGGAAAGACAAGGACAAGAAGAAGAAACGGATTCCTGCTGTGCCATCCATAAAGAAAGCTGAAGCAATTTGCTTCTTCTGCAAGAAGAAAGGGCACATGAAGGATGAGTGCCTGAAGAGGAAGGCATGGCTGGAACGTAAAGGTATGTATCATTCAAGTTTAGCTTTTGAATCTCATCATATTAGCATTGATAGTGATACTTGGTGGATCGATACGGGTTCAATGATCCATATTTCTACTACCATGCAGGGGTTTTTAAGAACCAGACCTCCACTTCCCAATGAAGCTCGAGTCCTTTCAGGGAGTGGGAAAGGAGATCCGGTCAAAGCAATTGGAACTTTTAGAATCGTTTTTCCAAATAAAACCGTGCTGGATCTTCTTAATTGTTTTTTCATTCCTAGTTATAGGAGAAACTTGATTTCTATTTCAAAGCTTATTCCTTTGAACTATGGGATTTATTTGCATAAAGATTTGATGTATTTCAGTAAGGACCTTGTTCCAATTGCGAAAGTTATTATGATTGACGATTTGTTTAAAATAATTCCTGAACCGCCCCAAGTTTTTTCTGTTATGCATGGTATTAGACAAAGTATTATTGATGAGAATTCTATTGACTTGTGGCATAGGAGATTGGGACATATCTCCGTGGACAGGATCAAAAGGTTAACTAAGGATGGAATCCTTCCATCTTTAAACCATTTAGAACTTGATACCTGTGTGGACTGCATAAGGGGAAAGCAGACCAATAAGTCACAAAAAGGAGCTAAGAGAAGCTCTGAGCTACTTGAGATAATACATACTGATATTTGTTGCCCTGATTTGTCCATAAACAGTCAAAAATATTTCATCACCTTTATTGATGATTATTCGAGATACACGTATATCTACTTGCTTGATAATAAAAGTGAGGCACTAGATGCCTTTAAGGAATATAAAGCTGAAGTAGAAAAACAGGTTGGAAAACCAATTAAAATCGTGAGATCCGATAGAGGTGGTGAGTATTACGGTAGATACACTAGTGAAGGACAAGCGCCAGGTCCTTTTGCAAATTTCCTTCGAGAGCATGGGATAGTTGCCCAATACACCATGCCTGGTTCACCAGACATGAACGGTGTTGCAGAAAGAAGGAATAGGACTTTGCTAAACATGGTTAGGAGCATGATGAGTAGGTCTAAACTTCCACCATCCTTGTGGAAAGAGGCACTTAAGGCAGTTGTGTATATATTAAACAGGGTTCCAACAAAGGCAGTGCCAAAAACACCCTTTGAAATCTGGAAAGGATGGAAACCTAGTTTAAGACACCTAAGGATATGGGGCTGTCCTGCGGAAGTAAGAGTCTACAATCCACAAGAAAAGAAACTAGATCCTAAAACCATTAGAGCTTACTTTGTAGGCTATCCATGTATGACTAAGGGTTATAGGTTCTATTGTCCTTCACCTTCTGCACGATTTATAGAATCTAGGAATGCTGTTTTTCTTGAAAATGACGTGATCAGTGGGAGTGATCAAACAAACGAAGATCATATGGAAGTGACCCCTGATTTACGAAATGATGAGTATGTTCAGATTTATCCACCTCCCATACATCAAGAACAAAGACAAGTTGTGGAGGAGGATGTCCCGAATGAACAACCTGAACCAACTCAAGAGGTTGAATTAAGAAGATCAACTAGAGAGAGAAGACCAGCATTACCTAGTGACTACGTGGTGTACTCTACTGAGATTGACTGTGACATTAGCATTGAAGATGATCCACTTACATTTACTCAGGCTGTGAAGAGTGAAAACTCTAAGTTATGGCATGATGCTATGACTGAAGAAATGAATTCCATGGCAAACAATGGTGTATGGGATCTTATGGAGTTACCAAGTGGGTCTAAAGCCATTGGCTGTAAATGGGTTTACAAAACCAAAAGAGACTCTCAAGGTAACATTGATCGATACAAGGCTAGGTTGGTTGCCAAGGGCTTCACACAAGTCGAGGGAGTCGACTACAGGGAAACATTTTCCCCTGTATCAACGAAAGACTCTTTTCGCATAGTCATGGCATTGGTTGCACATTTTGATCTAGAGTTGCACCAAATGGATGTCAAGACTGCATTCCTCAATGGGGAACTTGAGGAAGAAGTCTATATGAAGCAGCCTGAGGGATTCATTGCAAAGGATAAGGAACACCTGGTATGCAAGTTGAAGAAATCGATCTATGGCTTGAAGCAAGCCTCACGACAGTGGTATTTGAAATTTCATGAGGTAATCACATCATTTGGCTTTGATGAAAACCTCATGGATGAATGCATTTACCACAAGGTTAGTGGGAGCAAGATCATATTTCTGGTTTTATATGTTGATGACATACTACTTGCAACCAATGATCTAGGACTACTACGTGAAGTGAAACAGTTCCTATGTAAGAACTTTGATATGAAGGATATGGGTGAGGCGTCCTATGTTATTGGCATCAAGATCCATAGGGATAGAGCGCAAGGCATTTTAGGCTTGTCTCAACAAACCTATATCAACAAAGTTCTTGAACGATTCAGGATGCAGAACTGTTCAGCTAACGTAGCTCCTCTTGAAAAAGGGGACAAGTTTAGTCTAGGTCAATGCCCCAAAAATGAGCTTGAAAGAAAGCAAATGGAAAGGGTCACATATGCATCAGCAGTGGGAAGCTTGATGTATGCACAGGTTTGCACAAGACCTGACATAGCTTTCGCTGTTGGCATGTTGGGAAGGTACCAAAGTGATCCAGGGGAAGCACATTGGACAGCTGCAAAGAAAGTGTTTAGGTACCTACAAGGTACTAAATACCACATGCTCACATACAGAAGAACAGAAAACCTGGAAGTGGTTGGTTACTCAGACTCTGATCTAGGAGGATGTCTAGACACAAACAAGTCTACTACTGGTTACATCTTCCTACTAGCAGATGGAGCTATATCATGGAAAAGTGCAAAACAATCACTTACAGCTCCCTCTACTTGTGATGCTGAGTACATAGCGTGTTTTGAGGCAAGTTCACAAGCAATCTGGATAAGGAATTTCATTGCTGGACTTAAGATTGTGGATTCAATCTCTAGGCCAATTAGGATGTATTGTGATAACACAGCAGCAGTAGCCATTGCAAATAACAAAAGGAGTGGAAGTCGAAGCCGATGGGTCGAACTGAAATTCCTAAGTTTAAAAGAGAGAATTGCAGATGGCGAAATCTCGGTTGATCATATCAATACAAAGGACATGCTAGCTGATCCTTTGACTGAGGGATTGAAACCGAGTGCTTTTATGTTACACGTCCCTCAGATGGGGGTTAGACCCTCATTCATATAGAAGAGGTACGCAATGAAATTAATTATGCAGTTTATTATTTCATTCATTATATGTATACATTCTGTTGATGAAAATAATAAACATTAAGTTTGGAACTGAATAAACGTAGAAGTTTATTCATAAAGGCATACCCATTAAGTAAGGGTGTTGCATGTAATGCATGGAAGATAATACTCGACCAAAGAGGACTTATCGCCATGATTCTTGCAGCATAGCCTTAGTTTAATCTGGATAGGGCGACTGACATCAAGGTACGGGCCAAGTGGGAGAATGTGAGATATTTTAATTATAATATATAATATATTAGTTATTAATTAATTAATTAGGTTTAATTAAAATATCCAGAGTGTGGCCCGTTAGTCAGATCCAGGCCCAATTACAGGATTAGGGTAATTAACTGACAGGCTATTAATGTTATTTCTGATGGTGAAATAAACATAATTAAGCATTCAGCCGTCAGTGATATTTTGAGCGTACGAGTGAAAACCCTAGCAGCTCTTTGAGGTTCCCTGACTGGCGACGGCTCCCACCCAGTTGCCATCACTGTGCCTTGCAGTCAGTCAGAAGAGTACCTGACAGCCTTCTGACGTTCCTTCTTTTTTGCAGTTCACCTGAGGAACTCGTGGATTTCACCCCTATTCAGAAATTAGCAATGGCAAGAGGTATTTATGAGTCTTCCGCTGTAGTTGTGAGGCAATTTGTGCTTATTTATGATATGTGTATAATATAAAAGCATGAATTAGGCTTACATTAATTAGCTGGTAACCTCTATGAAAAACCTACCAAAAAAACATTTTAATTTTCTCAGGGACCGGCAAATTCCACACCTTAGCTTCTTCCATTGGGCCACAAGAGCTTGCTCTATGTGGTTGATGACCATCTTATATGCCGCTTTGACACTGAAGTTCCCATCATTGCCATTTCTCCATCTTATATCCCACCAAAAGTGTGTGGTTGAACTCCCGTTAGGTACCTGCCCACTCCCTTATAAAAGCTATCCCATATAGTAGTAATGTTGCGCCACATCACAGAAGAGTTCTGCTTTTTTACCACAAGTGGGTATAAACCATCACTACATCCATACTTTCTTTTGAGGCGTTGGACCCAAAGAGCTTCTAGCCTTGTCAGTAGACCCAACATAGTTTCATGATGAAAGCTATGTTCTGGCACTTCTAGTCTCTAATTCTGAGCCCCCTACAGCTTTATCTTACTTGATTTGCTCCTAAGATATCAACATTTTAATCCCCGTTTAAAATAGTGTTGCCGTTTAGTGTTTGACAATGTCTTAAACAAGATTATCTCTAATAGAATGATAACCTGCTAACAAAACTGTCATCATTAAGTGTTTAGTAGTGTCTCAAACCAAATTGACTCTAATACTAAGATACATATTCACTAGAATATATATATATGTGTGTGTGTGTGTATCATACAATTTTTTTTTTCAATTTATCTGATAATGGACAGCTCACTCAAAGGGTCGTATATAACTGTATATGTTATACTCCCTCCATCCATATGTATAACTAATTTGTATACATTAAAAAAATTTAGTTAAATTAGTTTCAACAACAACAAAGCTTTATCTCATTAGGTGTGGTAGATTGTATGGATTGTACAACGACATTGTACTCTATCAACAACCAAATTTTTATATAAATTATTAACCAAAAGACTCAATAAATTAAATTATTTAAATTAGTTATTTGTAAAAACAAATGTGATGGTTTCCTTCTTTCCCTCTAGTTTTCTTCCTATCTAAAAATAGGGTTAAAGTGCATCTTTTTATTATTTTGCATAGGAAACTACACTATTAATGGAAAACCATCTTAATATATGTGCAATTAATAGAGAGAGTTTAAGAAAAAAATAATTACACATTTAGTAAATACAGTTGATTGAGATATTATATTTAAAACCAAAACAAACAGCTAACTAGTTTCTACATCTATGATGGGAGGGAGTAGCATGGACGTCCGAAGAGTCCAAATAATAATTTAAAAAAGAAAATTGATTTTGGGAGTATATTATACTAATACTGAACCTAAAAATTATTTTGTTATCTATTTTTTGTTTTCAGAAACAGTTTTATAAAAAAAACTTTTAGAAACAAGCTTTAAAAATAAAAATAAAAAAGTGTTTGGATATATTGTTTTAAAAAAATATGTTTTTGAAGTGACGTAATGGTGCGGTTGCTGGTGATGATGTGGAGGTGGTCATCACTAGTAGTTAGAACTGGGAAAACGGGCCGAGTCCGTTAGGCCGGCCCTTTTAGGCCCTGAATTTATAAGGGTCGGGCTTAAAATTTTAGTTCTGAAACTGAAAGCGGGCCTAAAAGGGCCAGCTTTGTAGGGCCGAGGGCCTAAAAGGGCCGGCCCTTTAGGCCCTTATATATATATATTTTATTTTTTAAAATTATTTATATGATAATAATATTATTGATTTTTTATGTTTTGTTGATAATGTTGTAAATATTTAGTTGTTATTATCTTTTTTAGAATTAAATTTCATAAGAATATATTGTATTAAGAATCCTAAAAATTACAAATTTATAAAAGATATTTCTTATTTACTCCAAAGTTTCACATATGAAGGTAATTTACTAATTTATTTGTATCTTATATTTGTTATAGAGTTATTTATCATTTTGGTTTATTATTTGTTACGGATAAAGATTATGGATTTATTCATGATCTAGAAGAAGAAATTGTTGATATTTTTACCCCTCAAGCAGACCCTATCACTCAAAGTGAAGCACAATTGAATTTCCTTGAAATTGATGATAGTGACGAATAAGATGAAAATGATAGTCATCATACTCATATTGCTTAGAGTGTTTAGCTTTTTATCATCTTATACTTTGTACGAGACTGTGAGTTATTTATGGATATTATTTTTTACCTTTGATTATGAATTAATAATTGTATTTGTTTTATTGCATGAAACGTGTAGACGTATAGTTAAATCTTGTGAAAATAGTTTCCGACCCTACGGGTCGGCCCTGGCCCTTATGCACTCGGACCGGGCTTTGATAAAAAACAATTTTTCTTACCTCGAGCCCTGTAGGGCCGGCCCTTTTAGGCCCTGGCCCTTCAAGGGCCGGCCCTAATTCCTAGCTCTACTAGTAGTGTAGTGTCGACAGTGGATATATGACGGCCTCAAAAAATAAAAAATAGGAAAACAAAAACAAGAAAACAACTAAAAATTGTTTTTGTCTTTTAGTTTTTAAAAACAATTTTTGTTTTGTTTTTAAAAACAATTTTTTGAAAACAATTTACCAAATAGATTTTATTGTTTTTAAAAACAAAAAAACAGTTTTTAAAAATAAAATCAAACAGTCCCTATGGATCTTGGTTTGTGTTGACAATAGAAACAAACCTGCGAGCAATTGAGGTTGTGCTATTTCAATGGATTTGAAGAGTAGTCAATCATCTTGTTCAACATCATCGCTATTATCTTCCACACATGATGTGTATCTGAGTTTCATTCCTGAGGAAACTTGCTCATTTGTTCAAAATCTTTCTGATGCTCTAAGAAGAAAGGATTTGAATATTAATCCTCAATATCCCTTATTGGAGAAATACAAGATTTATGTGGTTGTCTTCTCCAAAAACTATACTCCCTCGAGTCCTTTTTATAAGCAATTTTTTTTTCTGATTGCACAACATGAACTGATGGTTAGGATTAGTTAAAAACAATATTTATGTCAAAAAGATCACGTCTTTTCCAAATATGCCCATATTTATGAAAATAGTGTAAGAGAGAGAATAAATAATAAAGGAATAAATTAAAGAGAATTAGTGGTAAGTGATGGATAATTAATATAAAATTATGTATTTAATAGGGGTAGAAAAGAAAAAGATAGTTTAAATTTTGAAACACAAAAAGAAAATTGTTTATATTAAGAACCAGCTTCAGAAGAGATAAATTTACTTATAAAAAAGATAGGGAGTAGTACTTTCTCAACTCACTACTTGCAAGAACATGCAGCCATGGCGGCTGAATGTTTCAACTTCTCTCACCTTTTTCATGATTCATGTTTCCTTGCTAACGCAAGTGAATACGAATTCTTAATGGAAAAAGTACTTCTACGTGTAACTTTCCAACAAGAATATGTATATTCAAAGGACAACATTTGCAGCAGCCTAAGACATCGTAAGATGCTCATATTTCTTGATGATGTTAATACATTAGAAAAGTTGAGATCTTTTGCTAGAAATAAAAATGGGTTTGGAGGATGAAGTAGAATTATCATAATAACAAGGGACCATAACATCCTTAAAAGTCTTGAAGAAGTGGATGAAATTCACAAGGTTGAGCTGTTAAACTTGGAGGAAGCTCTTAAAACTTTTTTGTGAGATTGCTTTTGGATGTGATTATCCAATCAAAGGTTACGAGGAAGTGACATTAATTTGAAGCACTTGAATATGCTGGCGGCCTTCCATTGGCAATTAAATAATTAGGTACTTTGTTAAGGGGCCAAAGTAGTATATCAGAATGGCAATGAACTGAAGAAAGTTCTAGAACCTTCCATCTTCATGGTGCTTAGAAAGAGTTTTAATGGGCCTTGAAGAGTTGCAAAAGGAAATTTTTTTTTGGATATTGCTTGTTTTTTCAGAGGATAGAACATTGAATGTGTGGAGTAGATTTTATATAGTAATTATGAAATGTCTTTTGTTGATGAGACAATCATAGTTCTTACTGATAAATCACCTATAACAATATCAGATTAGAGAATACAAAAGATTTTATGGTGCAACAAATGGGAAAAGATTTTAATGGGCCTTGAAGAGTTGCAAAAGGAAATTTTTTTTTGGATATTGCTTGTTTTTTCAGAGGATAGAACATTGAATGTGTGGAGTAGATTTTATATAGTAATTATGAAATGTCTTTTGTTGATGAGACAATCATAGTTCTTACTGATAAATCACCTATAACAATATCAGATTAGAGAATACAAAAGATTTTATGGTGCAACAAATGGGAAAAGAGATTGTTGGACTAGAATCTAATGCACTTGAAAAGAGGAGCAGAACATGGTGTTATGATGATTTTTGTCAAGTCAAGGAGAGCAACAATATTGTAAGTATTTTTGAACTTTTTGTTTATTTTGAGTAAATTATTATTATATTTCCTTAAATATGTTCATACATCAATAATGCAAAATAGTATTTTTACAACAACGGCTTTTCTATACTAGTTGTTGTGGAAATGGTATAAAAAGTGTGACTTGTACCAGCACCTTGTTGGTGTACAATAGTGGTATGTAAGTGCCGGTAATCACAAGTTTAAACTATGTCTGCAAGCAATATGATTGCCAATTCATAAAAATAAATAAATAAATAAAATGTAACCTGTGGCATTTTTGTGAATAAGTAAATAAGCTAAAAAACCTAGTGTAAAAAGCACTTTCCACATTAGTTGAAACAACCACCAACTTATAAAGTACCTAATTTTTTAAACAAATGTTCTTTTTTACCTCTCTAGACCAATGATCCAAAAGCACTTTCCACATTAGTTGAAACAACCACCAACTTATAAAGTACCTAATTTTTTAAACAAATGTTCTTTTTTACCTCTCTAGACCAATGATCCGTCACTTGAGGAATTCTATTAGCATGCACATGAACAAATCAATAAATTTTACTGTTCCATTTCGTTGATTTGGTCGTAAACTTGTAATTATCTTCGAGATAGTATATTATTGTTAGGTTGATTTTTTTTTTTCGTTGCTTTAGTTGACTTTTAGAGTTCACAAGTTCAATTTTTCAATGTATCATACAATTAATGTGCTCAATATATTCTGGGAGCTACACATAACCAAGTGAAGGAGCATGTCGGCTTATGTTTTAGTAACTTTTTTAAAATTTAACTAATGATTACAATATAGGGTATAGTTCTAGATTATTTTTCGATGAGCCTTTTATTAATCACCTAACAATTAAATGTGATGAATGTCATAAAAACAATTAAAAGAGAACATTTGACCTTTTAACTAACTGCTACTTTTTCCAAAAATGAGTAATCTTAGGCTCCTTGTATTTCATAACATCAATTTTTCAAGAAGTCTATGTTCTTTCTAATACATTGCAATATATTTCATGGCATAAATATTATTTTACTTGTTTGCCCTCAAGTTTTCAACCTCACCAACTTGTGTGGAACTTGTTTTGTCTGATAGCAGCATCACACAACTATGGACATGTGAAAAGGTGAATGTCATTTTGATACGCGTGTAAACAAGAATAGAAAGGTTAATTAGGTAATTAAATGTTAAATTTTACAAAACTCCCTAACTTCACACACACACATATTCTCTTTAATATTTCTAAATTTAAATTTAACCTCCCTGCAATTAATTTTGCCATTATGTTACTAATGAAAAATGTTATGTGAGATTAATGGGGATGACGTAACATTCTATAGTTAAAAAGAATTTAAATTTTTCTCATTAAAAAGAATTTAAATTTTTCAATTTCAAGGAATTACGTATAACTATTTTAAAGTTTAGAGGGGTTTAATATATTGTAGCCTAATTTTTTAGTACACGTATTAGTAACTTAATGGTAAAATTAGTGGCAAGGGTTTAATGTCAAAAACTAAAACATCAATGAGGTTAAATTTAAACTTTAAAGCGCCATGAGATTATATGCAATTAACATAAATTTCAAGAGTTTTTTATATTTTTGCCTTAGGTAAAAATTAAATAAAGGGTGGTTGGGAATAAACTCAAGATGTATAATAAAGGTAAATTAGGTAAATGATAAGGATAAATGATTCACTAGAGACTGGTTACATCCTTCAATACCGTATTTTGAGTATATTCCCAAACTACCCCTTCCCTTATTATTTTATCTAATTACCCTAGCTATTTCTATTTCTGCATATCACTTTTTTTTATTCAAAATCTAACATGTCTTGGGAATTATCCTAATTGTTGTTTGATCTCTCTTACTCAGATATGGTTGCCAATGTTGAGAGGCTTGAACCTGTGTGGGTCTAAATATTTGAAGAAGCTGCCAAATTTTGAGTTGCTCACAAATCTAGAGAGGTTAAATTTTGAAGGAAGTACTTCACATCGCAGCTTGATTCATCTATTGTGCTGCTTCCAAGGCTCAAGCACCTGAATTTGAGTCTTATCAGCATTCCAAATGAATCATTTGGCCAAACCTTTCTTCAGTTTCGTTGGCCAAGAAAAAAGGCCCCTCTTGAATTTCTAGATCTAGCTGGTTCCTCACAATTTGCCTCATGCTTGAACTTCAACTAAAGCTTGAAAACATTGCTCCCTATGTCACAAAACGACAGTTAGTTTTTTCTGTTGAGCATTCAATTTACAGTATTTGATTCGAGTAGCCAACCCCCACTGAGCACAAAATCAAGGCGCAATCACTTATTACCCATAGTGAGAATTAATATTTGTTGAGTATCACCTTAAAGTAATAAGCTGCAGTGATTAACATTGGGGGCCTAAGGCATTGTCAACACGGCCTGCCACTTTGTCAAATGAAATTAAATTTATGTTAATACTCCCTACTATCAATGTGAATGATATATTTAGGGAGTTAATCTTATTTCTAAATATAAGACTCATTTATCATTTTTTTAAAAATATTTTTCTAATTTATTCCTATAACTTCTCCTTCAATAATAATAAAAGATAAAAGGAAACGAGAGAATTAAAAATGATTAAGGTATTTTAAAAAATACATATAATATTAATAAATTTAATCAACTTCCTTAATTAAATCAAATTATATAAACATCTCTTAATATATGGGAGGAAGTACATGTCTATATATTGCTTTCAATGAATAGATTTTCAAAAGCATATAAGTATTTTTCATGTAAATTAAAATAAAATTTATTTTACATATTTAATTCGTATACTGTAAATTATGATTAAAATTTTTTATTATTTTAAACAAGGATATAGTGTTCAAGCCCTCAAATTCTATTTTATTTGTATTTTACATCAGGGTAAGTGTTCTAGTGGTAGTATAGCACCCTGTCATGATACATACCCGGCTTCGATTCCTGGCTGGTGCATAATTTAGTTTGAGCACTTAAAATAAAGCGTTGCTGTTGCTACATGCTGATCCAACGGGTCAAATCTCGTGCTTCGGAGCTCTCTCTTTTAAATTCTTCAACGCGTATGACTTTGAGGGGCTAAAGGAAACGATTGCATTAATACTTGCGTCCCCCATGTTGATCTCAAGTTCTTCACTTTCCACTATCCTAATCTAATTCATCCCCCACTGAATCAAACACAAACATGTATTTGTAGCAGTTGCGTGCAATATTACTTTGTTCTATCTTGTGAACTTTCTTGTAAGTTGATATCTAATGCCTCTACTCCTGCCATTATAAGTTGGTTGTTGTACCTTTCTATCCCTTAAGTTGTTAGAGACTTTACGTTGGCCATTGGTTTAAATAGTCGTAGAGTTGAGTCCGACAGTTACTATGTTTTGTCTTGTAGAGTTTCTTATAAGTTGGCGTAGAGTATCCTTCCTTACCCTTGCTAGTGTAATTTGACTGTTGTATCCTTTTATCCCTTAAATTATTGGAGGCTTTACTCTTGCCATTGGTTAGAATAGTTGCAATAGTTGCATGAGGTTACTACGTTCTATCAAGTTGATGTCCAACGTGTGCTGTTATGTATGATTATTTGTCTGTACTTCTATTTTTCATATAATTGCCTATTTTATCAAAAAAATGAAACACGTGATTAATTATTACCAAATTGACATTCCCTGAAAACTAAATTCACTCCCTCCGCCGTCACTGCAGAGTTTATGAAAGACTGCATCATTACAAGGAGTGTCTCCTTTGAATCGTACGTAGCAAGAACCTATTAGATCGGTAAAATTCCCACCCCAAAAGCTTAATAACAGTGTTGAATTAATAATATGTACCAATCACTCTGAAAAACAGATGACATATACCTACAAATAAGAAACCTCAATGTCCCCACAAATAATAACGAGTCCTCAAGGCTTTATAGTTCTAAAGTGAACTTCATGAATGGGTGAAAATCCAGGAACCCAAAGGAAGGGATGTACAGTAACCTCGACGGATAAGCCACATCAGCGAGAAGAAGCTACCGGAGATTCTGGATGAAAATAGAGGCTCAGAGATCATTCACTACGTTTTCAGCCTTTTCTGAGCTTGATCTGTGTCTTCCCCGTTGCTTGCATCTCTAAAATGTGTCATTGCTTGATTGCTAGATGGGATATTATCATGATTCTGCATAAGCAAAACAAAATATTAGCCTAAGGAAGTTAAAATGCAAGCATTAGCTTTAAAAATCATCATCGTGTAAATACTGGTTTTACATTTGAAAACTTATGTTGCCCTAAATTGGAGGATCCTGAGAGTAAAAAATTTGATATAACTGAAAATTGGGATGTACATTAACAAACAAGCTCTGTATTTTTACCTTTCTTTTTCCATGCTACACTTTCACACTTAAAAGTTAACATGTTCATTTGATCAATTATTTCAATGAAACGCTTAACACTCCTTGATCCAGACCTAGTGCTACTTTGACAAGGAAGGCAGTCTCAACAAACAATCCATATCCATATAGCTGAATTTACGTTTCCTTCTGTATATTATTGATTCTGTAAGTAACTTAATGATCAAATGACTAGAGGAGCAAGAAATTACTATGACCACATAAGATTAATTATTTAAACAAGATACTTATCACTTTCTGATCAACTTCTCATTTGACATATTTATAGCAAAGCCATATTGCAATCAATCAAAGTGGAGGGCAGAGATGGCAGCCGTGCAATTTGAGGGTGATGGATTTAGCCATCTCTTCATTTGTTGAGCACAAAGGCAGAGCAATAGCAGCGATAGGTTTTTTCTATGTCTTCAATTCTTGAACACAGGATAAGTGTTATAGAATTTAGTTGAGGTAGAGAGAAAGAAAGTGAAAGAGGAGCAGTAGGTGGGGAGAGGGAAGACATAGGGTTCAATGACCATGGCTGTTCCGTCATCCATCTTTGTTGTTGCCATCACCATAAGCTGAAACTTCAGGGCAGAGGGTGAGATGAAGAAACTGTCAAAAGATGATGGAGGCAGCAGAGTAGCCGGTAGAGGAAGAGGGGGCAACAGCCAAGAGAAATGAGCAATCAGGGTTGAAAAATAAGGAGGGCATAGTTGTCAATAGATTAAATTATAAAGAGTATATGGGTCATAAACATTGAGTCAATTCCATCCTTTGATGGAACTGGGTTCCACATGGAACCAAGTAACACAATACCAAACGGGCCAATTTTTAACTTCCCTCCCCAATTCCACTTCCCGGGCTTCACTTCCATGGTATCAAACAGACCAAAAAGGTAAGACATAAATTATTTGCATATCCAAGTGTATTGAATATTCATGTTTCTTTCCCAAGACATGTCACTAGCAAGCAGGCAAGTCCACAAATGTAAACAATGTACCGTAGAATAATAAATCTTGTCGCGTCTAAGAGTGAGTTATAATACCATAGGAGCAGATGTCCCACAGCCCAGCCCTTTGTTTGCCCTCTTCCCAAGATTAATTTGAACTGAAATGCTAGCCTGTGAGAGATCTAAACCAGCACTTTGTAGTGCTTGAGTCAGATTGTGTAACAGCCTGTTCATCAAATCGTATATCAAGTTTATCATTAGGGCTGAAGAACCAACCATATTAGCAAAACAAGTGCTGCATGCTTATTCCACTCAACATCAGAGGCCAGAAATTCAACAAAGTTTTCAAAATCAAAAGAACATATACATTAGAATCAAGAACTCAAGTTTATACCACTTACTCCAATCAATTGACATACATAGGATACCATAAACAATAGTTTTCAATTACTCATCAATTTACACATACACAATTGGTGCTTTATAAACATCAATTACAATTTAAGCTTCAACACAAGGAGGAAACCAGCACGTTTCTTGCAATATATGAAATTAAAATGTTCAACTGAACAAACCCAAGAGAGTATCCCACACACTAAGATTCAACTTCCATTCAGATTTCAGCGACACAAAACTAAGGGAAGAAATGCTGTATGGCTAATTCACAAACAGTAGCTAGTGGTCCTAGAGGCTTTACTGTATACTCTTTCAAAGCAAGGAACCATCCGCTAAGCCATTTATACATTCAAACCAACTTGATAATCTCTTATCCTTAATCACATAAAAAATTGCACAACTTAAGAGAAATGAAAGGGGCGTGAAATCAGGATAATGAATCAATAACTAGGAAATTAGGAAAAAAAACCTCGAAAAAGAAAACCAGCATGGTTAGACTTGCAAAATATATCAAAGGGAACCATAAGTTATCACAATATTAATAAAATGAAAGGGCGCACCAAATATTTATGGCAATGAATAAAGGAAAACTATTAAATTTCAGCAACCACCCACCCTTGAGAGTATGCACTTGAGATGCTAATTGTTCCTCCTTCAATTGTCAGCTCTTCCTGTTGGTTCTGAGATTCACTATTGGCGGGACAATCAGCCAATTGCCCATCAGAAACAGGCCCCTGAAGAGGATGGGCATGTGCACCATCACTTCTGACAGGAACAGACATGCTTGCATGCATAGGCATTGGCATTGTTATCCCCTTGCATTCTAACTCAGCTTGCCTCTCCACTGCTTTACTAACAATATCCCTGCTCTGTTCAGGATCGACCATATTCTGGGAACCACTGAGCACAGTTGGAGAGACACTAATGTTGCTTTCATCAAACTTCCCAGGAAAAGGTGATACAGGACCAGAACCATTCTTTACAGCTTGAGGTTGGCCAAAGTTTTGAACACGCCAATGACTGTTTCTCTGTACCATTAAGGTGTGTACGAAAACTAAATCATTATAACTTTAATGTTTTAACCATAAAAAAAAAGCTCAATAATTAGAGAACTAAAAACCGGTCAATAACAAATATGATAAAGAAATTGTGATAAACTCAGCGCATTTTAGACAAATATGGTGAACTACTAACAAGTCAAATTCAATATTTTATTCAAATTTCTTCTTAACTTTCTTTTTATCTACTTTTTGATTTATCTGCTCATGTGTCCATTCAGATATGTGTTGGCCAAGCATCCCATCATAGTTTCTGTAGAACATACAACAATCATATACAACAATCATAATTTAACTCATTGGCATATAGTAAAAAAACCAAGAGATGAACGCATTGTGGTTTTCATAATTTATTTGGATAGTTGCATCTGCTTCTTAATACACCTCCCCTCAAGTATAATAAGCTGCAAACTTCCAATTAATGTCATATATTCTGAACAATGAAAACAGAAGAAAGACCATGATTGCCTTCTAAAATTATATGAAATGTAAATGATCAAATAATATTACCACAACAAAGTACTAGTTTCCCCATAACCAAAGCATTTGCATCTCTCTCTTCCATCTTGCTCTCCTCTCCTCTCCACTCCACTCCACTTATTGAGTAACAATAACAAGGTTGCAAACTTCAAATCAAATCATGATATACAATTTCAGCAAATCAAAAAGAAAAAAGAATGTTATGCAGGTTTTTTTTCCAGAACTATACAGACCTAGGATGTTGTGTAAATGAATAATGTCATAATCACATCAAGTAAATTGGAAAAAATAGAGGACCAAGAATCCCTATAAACAAGATAAAATTATCCTTCATTTATATTCATTTACCAATTGTAGGAAAAAAATTTTAAAAATGAGCACATCAGCTACTGCAGTCATGTGCTGAAGTCAACAACATATCAAACCAACAAGCAAGCACAAAATATTTTTCATTTACCCAAGGCATCAACTTTGTGGGCTCTTGACCCCAACCCTGATATGAACCTTCATACTTTTGTACCTTCTCCTGTAAGTACTGGACATACTCAATGACCTAAAAAACAGAAAAGTCATCAGGTAATATGAATATATATTCTAAACCGATTTCAACAAGTTTGACTGGGTGATTGGCATCTCATAATATACCTCTAATAGAAATGATGCAGTATCCCTCTTTTGTTCACTATGAGGTATGAGATCTCTTAATACCTGGAATCTGAAGAAAGGGGTTAATTTTCATCAATCTACAGCATGCTGACTCTTTGCAAGAACTGAAGCCAGAAAAATGCAGTAAAATCCCCGAGAAGAAAGCAAATTCCAAGATATGCTATAGAGTGCTTATGTAGTGCTGGTGCAACATATAACTCTGTCAGCCTCCAAGTCTTAGGTGATAATATCATATGCTTTGCACCTCATAAAAAAACAAATTACACAAACGACGCAAGAAATTTTTTTTGACCTTTTTGTTTTTTCCCTACAATACATCATTAACCTTTTGCAATGATTAAATAAACAAATATTCCAGAAGTGATTAAATCTATGAACAAGATCAACAAATTTTCACCTGAAGTCTGACGTTTTAAGACTGTGAAGCTTAATTGAGAGGCACAGAAATTTACTCTCCATGATAAACTTATCAATTTTATCACAAGCATGTAATCATTTAAATTAAATGGACCATCAAGGATATCACTCATGCCTAAGCACATGTCTAAAAAGAACAATTCTCATTTAATTTATGGTGATGAGAATGTTGAAATCACCACTATAAAGACTTGAATATTACACGTGGACCACCAAATTTTTTAGGCCCAAAGAACAAATTTTTTGCCCATACCTCTCATTTATCTTGCTCCGCCTTCGCTGCTCAGTCACTGAATGTTTTGATCTTATAGCATTAGCCTTATCAAGAGGTTTTGTATCTGTTTTCACAAAAGGCATCTCAACATAAGAACTCCAACTAGTCCAGAGTTGACAGTAAAGAAAATTGTCCAAGAAATCAGACATGATACATACAGAGCTACATAAACAAGCTAATTCCTCTCACTTTTTCCCAGACAAGGCAAGAAAGCATAAAAAGTCAACCTAACATTTCAGATTTGAAAACCTTAAGGTTTTAAACCGATAACTAATTTCAAATTATAAGCCAAAACAATGTCAATGATATTCAGCATATTGAAAACCAAATACAGTCTGACACTGTCAAAGGGCGCAGAATTACTGACAGACACAGCCCCAAAAATTTGTTAGGATTATCAATACAAGACTAACTTAACTAACAGAAATTGCAAAGTGGTTTAGAATTACAAGATAACAGAACATAAAGAAATTTAATTTTTGGAAAAAAAAATGTAACATGATGAGATAGCCGGCGAGCGGAATAAATCGACAAGTGACATAGGACCTCGTACAAATAAAACAAATACCCAATAACCGGATCTAGCGCGCACGTAAAACTAGATGATAACTAACAGAAAGAGCTACCTCTGTTGGTGTTATTGCTATTAGGCGTGGACGAAGGACCTTCTTTTTTAGAACCAAACTCTTCCTCTTCGTACTCATAGTCCTCCTGATTCCCTTTCCCATCCCTCATTCTTCTCGGCGCAATTTCCCCGCTCAAATTTCGAGAAGATTAGCTTCCGAATCTACCGATCAGCCCAAAAGCTAAAAGGAAAAATTCAGAACCCCAGAAATGGCCAGATGGCGACGCCGGAAGAAGAAATTGAAGGAAGCGAGAGCTCAACCTGGAAGAATTGATGAATTGATTAGGGGTTTAAAAAGATTATTGTTATTCGGCGAAGCTGCCACCACGAGAAGAGGTTGCTATAGTGTTGGAGAGAGAGGCTCAACGGTTGGGAGCATTCGCTTGAAAGGTATGTGAGTATGTGAGAGTCACAGGGGCCTCATTCGACGGGGTGACGGAATGGGTGGGAGTGGGGACTGGAGAGAGAGAAGGGCAGCATGTGGCCTACCTCATGGGTCTCTCGTCGGGGCAATTATTCACGCATAATCAATAACTTTTTTTTTCTATGAAAAAAAAGGCTTAAATATTATGTTTGGAATAATCATTAGAATTTCTAAAAGTGTTTTTTAATCATAATTTATGATATATAAAGTAGGTTTTACAGTATACGAGATAAATATATGAATGAGTTTTATCTCGATTTATGTAAATCGGGCTTATAAAATAAGCCAAGCTGATCCAAACATCCCAATAAGCCAAGCTGATCCAAACATCCCAATCTTACAAAACTATAAAAAGTCTGGTAACACGTGAAAATAATAGGAAGATAATGTGTTAGAAATTTGAAATTTTGAAGCTTATGTATTTTACCAAAATACCCCTAATATTTAAATTTAGAAGAAAAAAACCGTCATGATGCAATGGTTGGCTGTAGTCAAAGATATGGCCACCAGTCGCTGGTGGTTATTTTTTTTGGGAAGGACTTTCTTTTTGGGAAAGATGTGGAGACAAAGGTGGTAGAGGTGGGATTTGAACCCACCCCACCCTAGTGCAACAGTTGGCCGTCGTCAAAGATATGGCTGTATAGTTGTTGGTGGCTGTTTTTTTAGGAGGGACTTTCTTTTTGGAAAAGATGTGGAGATAAATGTGGTAAAGGCAGGATTTGAACCCACCCCTGCTTTAATTGATTCCAAAAGACTTAGTCATTAGGCTACTAAGCATTAGAGTTGTTGATGTGGAATTTGAACCTACCCCATCTTGATTGGTTCCAAATGGTTTAACCATTGCGCCACCAAGCACCCATTAATACATATAGACATAAGAATATATATGTATAATATATATAAAGGCTTAGCCATTAGGACTTATCTCATTACATAATGTTCAATTGTTGTAGCACTTTTTGTGATTAATTACACTCTTTGATACCAACTGGGTTGGGTTTAATGAAAGAAGTTAGTCCCTCAATATAGTGAATCAATGTTCAAATTCCCACTAGGAGAGGTGCTTATGTTTAGTGCCCAATAGTGCTTCGAACATTATTGCCTCCAATAGAAGAATACATATATTTAGAAAAAAGTTTCATTCTTTGATGGGGATCTTATAGTGATTTTTTCTAAAATTTATTATTTATAAAATTAACAATAAAAAGCCACCATTAGAATTTTAAAACTTTGTTAAAACTAAAAGCTAAAATAACCCTTCATAAGTGTGAGAAATAAGTCATGCCACTCACAAAATAGTGTAACTTAATATATTGACACATACTATCATAAATATTTTTGAAACCATACATTAAATTATAATTTGTATATGACAAATAAGTACCCCTTATTTCAAATATAAAACATTTTTCATAATATATTTGAATATGAGAGGTAGTGGGAAAATGAAGAATATGTAAGGCATTATATGTAGGAGCTTAAGGATAATTAATATTTTTCATTTAAAAGGTCTCTAGGAGGGTAATCACTTAGCTTGCATCTCATTAAAAACAAATAATTAATGATTAAGTTTCAATAAGAATAACCACTTAATCATATTTCTTTATTAGTAGGTGTGCCTACTATATATAACAATAAGTAATTGCTCCTAATCAAGGAGGAGAGGATGGGGGATAATTAAGGAATATAATAGGTTTTATATTAGGCAACTAATTTCTTTAATTAATCTAATCAAATTAGAAAAAATAGGTCTTATATTAGGACTTGTTTGACATGAGAGGAGGGGAAGGAAAGTGAGTGGAGAAAAGTTATTTTTGAGTAGGATTTTTAAAAATTGGAGAAATGTAGTTAAAAATTTGAAATTAATTTTTCTTACTCTTTTATCTTATATATTTTCTTTATTAAAATTTTATAATCTCACTTCTCCAATATTTTAAATCCAACTTGTAAGAATTTCTCCTCTCATCCCCTCCTCTCCAAACGCTCATACCAAACAGAGACCCAAAGAGTATTATTTATGTACAAGTTATTTAGCTCGTTTGGATTAGCTTATGGAAGCTCCATAAGTGCTTATAAATCGTGATTCACTGAATACGAAGTAACTTTTACGGTTTACGAGGTTACTTTTACGGTCTACGAGGTAAATATGTGGTGGAGATTTAAGTAAATCGGGCTTATAAAATAAGCCCGATTGGAAACAGAGTTTCCAAACAAGCTAAATTATCTACATAAGTTAATACACAATAAGTTATTATTTACATATAACAAGAAGCAGCCGCCAACAAATTCAACTAGACAGTCCTGACTGCAACAATTCACCTAAAAACTTGTCTATTAAAACAGAAAAACAGAACATTCCCTTCAAGGGATTAACCAAATTTTACTTTGTGAGGCATAGAGAAGTGCTTCATGGCGGCGACCATGGCCGCGTTCGCCGCCCCTCCAGACGAGGACGGTGCCACAGCGGCCTTACTTGTCTTGGTGTCTGCTCCACCAAAGGAACTGAGTGAGAATATTCTGTGAATCATGGACCAAAATAACCAGCTTTTCTTCTTCTTCATTGTCTTATAACCCATCAACTTTACCTTGAGAAATTGGAAACTTTTGGATAAGCTATTAATTAATCAAGCTCTCTGCTACGTACTGCTTCACATTAATGATTTGTTTCTGACTTTGGTTCATCAACTTTCCTTTATATATATATGAATTAACATAAAGTTTTGAAGGATATTTCTTGCTCAATAAGCCAAGAGCGTGGGCATAAAGTTTCTTTTCTACTGTTCAGTCAAAGTACTGAATTTTCGGGGAATCTGCCTGCGTTTTGGTTCCCCAATTGTTCCTGCGAGTGAGACGAAACTGCCATGGAAGGTGAAGGCTTCATTAGTCTAAGATAGAGCGTGACTAGCTAGCCAATAAGAAATAGCCACCTCAACACCTGCCAAACTCATATAAATACCCATCATCATCATCATCATCATCATCGTAAATATAACTTTTGGTTTTTGAAATTTGACTCGATTTTGGTTTTGGCCATTCAAGTTTGAAATCGTTGGTTTTAATTCCTTAAATTTACTCTGTTTATAACATTAGTCCCTTAAATTTGAAAAAAACTTAGTCCTGTCTTTGACGGTGTTAATTCGTCTGACATGGCACTAACACCATTAAAACAATTTTTAGTCTCTAAAGTTTGACTTGATTTTCGTTTTGGTCCTTAAATTTGAAAATTGGTGATTTTGATCCCTCAAGTTTAATGTGTTTATGACCATTGGTCCCTTAAGTTTGAAAAAGGACTTGGTCCTATCTTTAACAGCGTTAATTCATCCGACGTGGTGCTAATACCGTTAAAATAGTTTATGTGTCATGTCTTTTAGAACAGCTGATATGACAAATGTATTATAATATATAATATCGTGCTGAAAAAAAAGGAAAAATGGCATCAAAACAAAACGCACAAGCACTACAAAAAAAAAATTAAAATAGTGACGGAAATTTTGTCACTAATAAGTTTAGTGACCAAAATTAGCTACGGAAACAAATTAGCGATGGAATTAGCGATAAAGTTTGTTCCTTCGGTAAAAGTATCATTGCTAATTGATTAGTGACGGAATTTTGACTTCCATTTCTAATTTGCAACGAATTAGTGACGAAAAATTTATGCCGCTAATTAGGGACGGAAATTCTCATCACTATATTCCGTCACTAATTTATGACAGATAAAGGATGGAATTTTCGTCCCTAATCTGTCGTAAAATATTATTTTTTGTATAATTTAAAGTACCACATTTCCTCGCCACGAGCCCCCAAATTGTCCCTCGTCGGCAGTTGCCATGTGTCCACATCACAATTTAGTTGCATTTTGTGACCAAGTTGAGATTCAAAGCTATGACCTCTCACGCGTGTGCCAGTGCTTTGCCAGTTGAACTAAGAAGAACCTATATAATTTAAATGCAAAATCATACATACATACATACATACATACATACATACATACATACATACATACATACATACATATTATTAAAAAAAATAGAATATAAATTTTAATATATTATTAAATATTTCAATTTAGTTTTCTTATTTTATTTTACGTAAATATTCTACCTATATGTTTATTATTAATATCTTATTTTATTATATATTTTATTTTTATGTTTGTATTTATAAAATTTATATTTTTATTTGTATATAACATATTATTAAAAATTTACATTGAATTTATATTATTAATAGAATTAGGAATTTTTATTTATTTATATTATAATTTAATAATAATTTTAAATTTTAAATTTAAATTATTTAAAAATTAATAATTATAAAAAAATCTAATTATTGAAAAATGTAACTATTATAAAATTTAATTTTTTATTTAACAAAATAAATTAATTTAAAGAGGTTATACAAAAATTTTATTATTTAATGTTGTGAGTTAGCAATAGAATTTTTTTCTCACAAATATATTACAAAATATTTTGTGATAGAAATTAATGACAAATTAGCTACGGAATTTAGTGATGGAAAAATTACATTGCTAATGTTGTTACAAAATGTTTAGTGACAGAAATTAGAGATGGAAAGCAATGATAGAAAATTGTAGTCGCTAATTCTGTCACAAAATATTTTAGACAGAAATTAGTGACAAATTAGGGACGAAAATTAGTGAAGAACAAAATTCGTCACTAATTTCTGTCGCTAATTTTTTTTAACGAAATTAATGATGGATTAGTGACAAAATTTAGCGACATAATGTTATTTCGTTCCCTAATCCATCACTAATTTAGTGACTCACAAAATTCCGTCGCTAATTTTAAATACGGAATTAGTAAGGGATTAGTGATGGATTAGCAACGGAATGAAATTCCGTCACTAATTCTCTCTCTCTCTCTTTTTTGTAGTGGAGCTAGAAGTAATTGTAATATTCCACCGTCTCGCTGTCAATATTGTCCGTTCTAGGGCACCATTACTCCTCACAGTTTTAAAACGCGCGTAGCGCCCTTGCTGGTACATTAGCCTGCATCGACTCAAGCCTGACTTTAATACCAATTGTAACATCTCAATGACTCACTCTTGCTATTGTCCGTTTTGAGGCACCATCACCCTTCACAACTTAAAAACGTGTCGAGAGGGGGAGGTATCCAGACCCTTATAATGCGTATTTCATTCTCCTCTTCAGCCGATGTGAGACATAACACTAGTTCTAGCTTGTGTGTTTCATTTTGATGCCATTTTTTCCTTTTTTTTCCAACACAATATATTATATTATATTTATCATATCAACTGTTCTAATAGGTATGACATATAAGTTATTTTAGCACTGTTAGCACCACGTCGAACAAATTAATATCGTTAAAGATAACACCAAATCTTTTTCAAATTTAAGGGACCAATAGTTATAAACACACTAAACTTGACAGATTAAAACTAAAATCGAGTTAAATTTGATGGACTAAAAGTTGTATTAACTCTAACTAGTTTAACCATATCGGACGAATTAATAATTATAAACAAAGTAAACATGAAAAACTAAAACAACTGATTTCAAACTTAAGAACCAAAATCGAATTAAACTTCATGGATCAAAAATTATATTTTCCCTTTATTATTGTTGTTATTGTATAGCTATCAACTAGGTCATGTTTAAGTACATTTTTGTAAGACGTTTTTTGTGTACATATGAACTAGAACTAGAACTTGAGACTCCATGCTACTGTTGCTGTTGCTATTGGGCCATCTCTACCGCCATCATCGGCATGTACTTGTGTTGACAGGGCTATTAATGGATTTTAATATTTCATTCCTTTTCATTTTAAAAATTTTAAATTAGTTTTTTAATCAAATAGTTCAGCATGTGATCAAGATAATGTATAACTAGTCTTTTATACATATATATAATAATTTACAACTACTCTTTTTTATTTTATTTTATAATACACCCAAATGGGTGCTGACTATAATCGAAACCTGGAAGGGATGCTATCCGCCTCGTGCCCTACTATCTACGCCAAACGGCGTGGGCCAAATTACAACTACTCTATCTATTTGTTAGATAAAAAAGCACCTAACGAGGGTCCACATGTCCGTGTGTTGACGGGGCCATTACTTATTGGTTAGTTGACTTTGACCTTCCAAGTATAATATATTTCCATTTTCAGGGTAGTTTTCGTCTCACCCACATCAGCCACAATCAGAAACATTGAGGAAGCCCGAAAAAAAAAAAAAGAAATTACAGTTAGGTATTAAATAAAAAGTAAAATGATAAAATAGACTCAAGAATTTGTTAATAAAACTCATAAACTTGTCAATGATCCACTCCTTAAATTATCAATGAAACCATTTTTTTATGCATTTTGAGATTTTAAAGGACTACTTTTTTATTTTGTCTCTTATTTAGGACCTAATTATAATTTAAAAAAAAAACGTAAGCAGATTCCTAGAAATTTACAAATTAATTTGACCATTCAAGAGAGTCAAAAATGCAACATCGTTGTTCCAAAAAGTTCAGTTTGAATGAAAATATTCCAAGAAACTTGATGAACACGGTTTGATCTTACCTTATTCATCAAGAAAAAATTGGATATATATATATATATATAAATGAACCCAAAATCGCAGACAAACCAATATCAGAATCAGCAGTAAAATAGAAAGGTTATCATCAAAAGTCATCAATTTATTCACAAAAGTACGTACAGTTAGTTGTAAAAATGGGTTATAAGGCGAAGAAGAAAAGCTTGTTTTTGTGGCCCGCCATGTTAGATGGATTATTTTCCGTCAGGGTCTCGGAGGGTGCGGCGACGGAGGCCACCATTGTGGCCGCCATGAAGCATTTATCTTCAACTACGCAGAAAGTAAGGTTCGGGTGATCCAATAATGGTGTTGAGACTGCCATGGTTAATTGCTCGTCCAAATCTATCTCTTTTCCTTATCATGAAAGTGCGATTTAATTAATTTATTGCTTGCACCAATGAGGAGGAGGAAAAGTTTGGGAAAAAATTGAGAGGCAAAATGGATAAAGATCTTACTTTTTGTACAAATTAAAAAAGAGCATTAACAAAGCGTGATGCAATTGACTGTGAAAATTGATGGAAAATTAATTGATAGATTTTGGCTATTTAATTTTCAATATAATTTAGTCTTCTCCATTCTTTTTTCCCCATCCTTGCATCGCCCATTCATTAATTCCTAGATCTGTTTCTTTTTTCTTTTTTTTTTTTGCTCAAAGAAGATTTTTTAAATGAAAATAAATGAAAGTTCAACAGAAATATCAGAAACAAATCCCAGAAGATAAAAAGAGCCAAAACTCAAATGACACCATGGTAACAAAACCTTAACTCTAAGTCAAAGTCTGAAAGTTACATGTTATATTGTCTTAGTGGCAAAATGATCCCTTTATATAAGGGTGATGGTGAGTTCGATACCCACAGTAGTGCCAATTTGGCCTCATTTCCAACTCCAAACAAACAAAAAAAAAAAAAAAATTATTGCTTGCACCAAAGTGGAGGAGGAGACAAGATTTCGTATCCGGCAGAAGAAGATTTCTTCTCTTATGCTCCATTTCGTATTCGGCAAAAGTTTCTCTCTATAATGAAAATAATTTGAGTCTATTTCAAAATCACTAAAGTAAGGATAAGTTGTTAGTCACGGTCAAGTAAAGAATAATTATTGTATAACTTAAAATGGGTTAATTCATTGTTGTATTGTTTTTGATGGAGCTTATAATCATCTAATGAAGATTCATGATTTGATTCTTGTAGTTTATCATTTTATGAGTTGTTTACATTATATATATATATATATAGACACACATAACTACATATAGGGAAGCATCTATACTATTAGGCTATAAGGCCTTTGATTGTTTGGATAATTATTATCAAAATCACTTTTTCCATGTGGAAATTGCCATAAAAGACATTAACTAATGTAATAATTTCATATAAAGTATAAAATTCCATTTCAAAGATATTTGGCATAAAATTTTATAATAAAATAATGAAATTTAAATAAATTTGCCTACACAATTAAAAATTATAGCATTAGTCAATATTAATGATGATAAAATAGCTCAAAAACATATGTATAGTAAATTGTAGAGACTTAAATCATTTTTAAATAATAATTTTTAAAAAAAATTAATTTAGATTAAAATATGTAATTTACGTTATCAAAAGATTTGCTTTATTTGATTAGTACCGTTTCACTGAAAATTGTGCTGCATATACTCAAGTAAGGATGGTCAGAAAAGTTTATTCTTGGCTAGAGAATTGGCTGACATTTTTTTCTATGAGAGGAAGAGGTGAGGACTTGGGAAGGAGCAGAGGAGTTTTGGAGAGGAGGGAATCAAGAAACTTCACTATCGACGGCACTCTAACACTACCATCGTCGGTTTTCCCTCCTCTCCACTATCACCACCTTCAACTCCATCCTCTCTCACCACTGTTAATTCCTTCTTTTCCCTTATCGGTAGCTCGAGACTAATCCTCCTGAGCCATAGAAATCATTGGAGTAGGTTTTGCCTCTTTCAACAAAGCATTTTTCATGAACACGACCTAGTTCAGACCCAGATATCATGTTTAAGAAACCCAACCATCTATTAAGACTTTTTATTGGTCTGTTAGTTCCTTCTTTGCTTTACCATGGAGCGATCACACCCTTTCACCGTCTCCTTCCAATTCCTTCATTCCTTCAACAAGTCTAATAGCACCTACTTCTTTTTCTCCATCTCAGATTCGCCCCTTCATTCATCTTCTATGGATTCTGTGTTTTGAAATGGGGAAGGAAAGAGAAATAGGGAGTGAAATATAAAGAGGAAGAAAGAGAAGAAGGAGGAGGGCATTTTTTATTGAAAAATTTATGACACCCATATTAATGCCCAACAACAATAAAAAAAAGAGGGGGAAATTTTGCTTTCCTAAAACCATGGTTTGGGATAACATAAGTGCTTCTCTCATTTTTTTCAGCTGTTTGCAAGCACATCATCAAACTATGGTTTTCGAGCACAAAAATGTTTTGTTTTTTCACTCAAACAGGCACAAATTTGATTATTTTTATCATCCAAACAAGTTTCAATTTGTCAAACTAACTAACTTTTTTACAAAAACTTATTCAAACACAAATCATATTACATTAATTAACTTTTAGCCCCAATTTTAATTTATAAAATGCAGATGAGATAAAAGTCAATTTTGTAAATGTTAATCCTTTAAAAAATTATTTAAATTAGTTATTTGTAAAAGTAGCGTGCTTTTTGGTCAAGAAAGAAAAAAGAAAACATGTGTTGTTGGTTTTCTTAAAGTTCCATTTTTAATTAAACAGTTGAGTCAACCCATGCACAGAAACACCTATGATGGGGGTTTTCGTGCCATCGTCTTCCTCCATGTAATCATCTAGTGGCTTATATAAGTAGGGCATCCGCTGGCTTTTAAAATCTTATCTCCTAGAAATAAGTTGCTTTTCGGTATATGATAAAGAATTGCTAGCCATAGTGCATGTTGTCACAAAATGGCACCTGTATCTATCTATCCGACCTTTTACAATTCTCACAGATCAAATAAGTTTAAAGTTTCTACTAGAGCAGGGATTGTCAACTCCTTCTCAATATACTTGGATTACTAAACTTATGGGCTTACAATATGAGATCAAGTATAGGAAAGGAAATGAAAATGGTGCAGCTGATGCACTCTCATGGGCTAATCATGGAGAGTTGTTCCATCTGTCAATTATATTTCTTCTGTGTCTACTGATTTATGGGAGCAGATTTGCACTCAGTGGCAGAATAATGAGGTGTTGCAAAGAATGGTGGCTAACTTGCAACAAGATCCAAATTAACATCCCAAGTTCAGTTGGCAAAACGGGTTGTTGTTAAGGAAAAATAGATTAGTGATTAGAGCTAAGCAAGATGACATTCAAAATATCATAATCCATTGGTTGCATTCAGAGCCATAGGGATGTCCTTCAGGATCTAAAGCTACTTATCATAGAGTCAAATCCCTCTTTTATTGGAAGAATACGCTAGCTACTATCAAGCAGGTTATTCAAAGATGTCCCACATGTTTGAATGCAAATACAAAACTGTGGCTTACCCAGGATTGTTACAACCTCTTCCAATTCCTAAAGGTGTGTGGCAAAGTATTGCAATGGATTTTATCGTTAAATTTCCCAAGTAAAGAGGAAAGGATACGATATGGGTAATAATTGATAGACTCAGCAAGTATGCACACTTTTTAGCATTAGCACATCCTTACACAGCTGCAGACTTAGCCCAAATATTCATTAATAACATTTACAAACTACATGGGGCACCAGGTAATATCATTAGTGATCGTGATCCTCTATTTACTAGCAACTTTTGGAGAGAAGTTTTGCTTCGGTTAGGAGTTGAACAATGGTTGTCCCTAGCTTACCACCCCTAAAGTGATGGCCAAAGTAAAGTCCTACATAGGTGTCTCAAGCATTACTTACGCTGTTTTTGTTGGCAGCAACCTCATGGACTAAATGGCTTCCATTTACTGAAAGGTGGTATAACACCACATACTATACTGTTACAGGGGTTACACCATTTGAGGTTATGTATGGCCAAGCTCTTCTTCTTCAACTGCCATATCTTCCTCATGAATCAACCATGGATACTATTGACAGATCATTTCACGCTCGACAAGTAGTATTGAGAAAACTTAAGGATAACTTGGTAAAGGTTGCGAACAAAATGAAGCAATTCACTAACAGGATATACTCAAAACATCAGTTTATGGTTAGAGATTGGGTGTTTCTCAAATTAAAACCCATACATCAAACGTCCTTAAGTACACACACTTCAGACAAGCTTGCTCCTAGATATTATGGGCCCTTTAAAATCTCAGCTCAAGTAAGTTTGGTGGCTTATACACTTGAGTTGCTAGCAACAACTAAAACCCACCCTACCTTCCATATTTCACTCCTCAAACCATGTCTAGATCCATTTGTTCCACAAGTGCCACTTCCTGAAGGTATGGATTGAGGAGAGATCAAAGAGCCTTATGGATTTTTTGACTGACGTGTTGTTCTTAAGAACAATAAGGTTACAACACAAGTCTTGGTACACTGGAATACTAGATTGCCAGAGGAAGCTACATGGGAAAATTGGACGGATTTTGCTCATCGTTATCCTCAGTTTACTGAGTCATCCCATCCTTGAGGTCAAGGATGTTGTTAAGCGGAGGGTAATATGTTGTTAAGCGGAGGGTAATATTATGATAATAAAATTAGCCAGGGGTATATTTGTACTTCATCTTTTCTAGATTCATTTTGTAACAACCTTCTGTCATTTAGTGCAAGACTAATTGTATGAGTGCACGTATTTGTACCTTGTTCCATCTTATTGGGGGACGACTATCTAATGAGTACAGCTCTGACTTCATCTCTAATTTCCTATCTTCTTCCTTTCTGTAAATTCTCCTTCTTCTCTATATGATATCCTAATATTCTTAGGGCAGCCCTTTCTTTATGTCCAAAATAACCCTAGAAGAAGAGAATTGGATTAAACCCTTCATTTATAGAATCCAAGAACTCGCCTAGCCCTTATTCCTTCTCTAAATCAACTTCATTGTAGATTCTAGCATAGCTACCTCAATTTTATCATCAATGCCTCTAACTTGAGCGAGATTATTAAGGTCAAACTTAATTGTCTTCCAAACCATATCCCTTACTCTTTCTAGGAACTCCAGATTATAACAATGCATTGTTAGGTTATGAATTCTTATCCATATATCAAGTTTTCCCAGTTTGTCAATTAAAGGGTTGAACTCAGGGGACCAAGTTGAATGGCTATTTAGTGCTGCAAGTTGACACAGGGTCCCTCATGTAGTATATTCCTTTTTTTTAAGGTAAAAGACAAAATGATGTAACAACTAATCATTTAGTATATTATGCTAGTAACCTAAGATTGGGAACCGTTTGACATAATAATTATTTTAATGGTTTCCAAGTCCTGAATATTAAACACAGAGGAGAGCCAACCTTTGAGTACAACATCGACAAGAAGAAGACTTATCTAGTAGGTGGGGTTGATTATATAGATTACTCCACGTCATTGGGCTCTATCAACAACCAAATCTTTAGATAGGTTGTTAACTAAAAAGTCCTTATCAATGATTTCATTAAGCGTTCTTTTTTGTCTTCATTTACCCGTTTTTACAGGACTCTATACTATCTGATCTAACCTTTGAGTAATGATAGTTTAATTTGATCCCTAAAATAGTAAATACAATAGCTTCCCTCCATGACTTGAGACAACTGTTGTACTCCTCATCTGGTATTTTAAGAGAAGGTTGAAGATTCATCATTTTCTTAGTTTCCTCTTTTGGTCGTCACTTTCTGATTGTTGTTACTTTTATTGGGTTACTTTGTATTTTGCTCTTTTACTTGACTCCTATTAATGCCTAAAAGTTTATTACTGCAAGAATTTTATTGATATTTCTCTGCATCATCTTGCTTCTCAGGAGAAGCAGGAACAAACCAATTCTTCCTGTTTCTCCCAAGGAACAGAAGTTTCTTGTACAATTTCATCATTCACTTGCATATTGAAATCCATCAAGAATCCGACCTTTCTATTTCATGTCACAATGTTTTGTCCATTAATCCTTCTGTATTCTTTTATTAAAAAGTGCTCATAGATATCCTAGGTGAATCTCATAATCAACCTATAGAAAGTGCTAAGGCTTGTTATAATTACAAACTACTCCTATAATTTGTCTCTTCTATAGATAAAGGTCCATATTTGTCTTGGTCATACTTTAAATATTTGATTTGGTCTCTATCACAACAACTATTAACTTTATTAAAAACTCTTTATCCAGATTACCAATAGAAAAGCATGGGTTTCTTACACCAAAGGCAATTGTTAATCGAGACAAAGCAAAAAGGCCACAAAATCTTCGATGGTACTGTGAGATGTGTATGAAACAAAGTCAAGATTAGAATGGGTTTAAGTGTCATTGCTTGAGTGAAGTCACTTGCACCAAATGCAAATCTTTGGACAAATCCCAAATTTAATCATTAACGACTACTATGAAGATTTTGAGAACTCTTTTCTAGATCATATAAAGAGCAACCACCAGTTCAGTCGTACAGCAGCTACGGTAGTTTACAATAAATACATTACTGAAGATAAAGGTCATGTTCATATGAATTCCACTTTATGTCTTACACTAATTAAGTTTGTCAAGTATTTGGGTCAGAATAGCAAGTGCAAGGTTGAAGAAACACCAAAGGGTTGGTTTATCACATACATTGATAGAGATTCTGAGACACTTTTCAAAGAGAGGGTGAAGAGGAAGAGGATAAAGTCTAACATGCCTAAAGAAGAGAAGCAAGAGAGTTAAAAGTGGAAGATGGGGTTAAAATTGGGTTTTCTCTTGGTTCATCAGCAAAACCTACAACCAAGGAAAAATTAGAGGAACCAACGGCGATGTTCAGCGAAGTTGAGGTAGAGCCGGTAATACAGGCTCAACCCGTAGCCCGCGGATTTTGGCAGGATTAAGGTTGGGGATTTACCAACCAGCAAAAGTGAGGGCGACTTATGTAGCCCGTGGGTTGATATGGGCTAGCTCTTGTGTTGGTGGGTTGGCTTGCACTTTTTTTGTTTTTTATTTATTAAAAATATGATAATTTTACATTCATAATTCCAACAGTCCCACTTGGTACCTTCCAATCCCAAAGAGAAAAAATCTCAGCCTCATTCATCCTTCTTTAAACTAAACTATTATATTTTGATTGTTTGAGAATGATTTGATATTTTTTGTCAGTAAATTTTAGCAAATTTGATAACTCTATTTCTTGAATTATGAATTATGTTTTTAAATTTTTATAAATGAAATTATTGATGCTAGGAAGACAAATTTGATGACTTATATATGTGTGTCTCAAACTTTCAGCCATCTTAAGAAAACATAAAAAATACTTTTAAAAAAATATGGGCCTGATAACTAGTCAACCATCCCACAACAGTGAGTTAAGGTTGTCATTTCACCAGCTTATAAAAGTACGGGCCATATTGGCTTGTGGGTTGGTGCGGTCCAGGCCGCAACCCGCACAACCCACGGGCTGGCCAATATCCCTGACTCTAGGTTGAGGATGCCAAAAAAGAAGAAAGGAACCCCGAAGGATCTTTGAAGAGGAAAAAGAGCAGTGGTGAGAAAACAACATTCAATGAATTGATGCAGGAGGAAGAGAAGGAGAAGGTTAATAGAAAAGATTACTGGTTGTATGAGGGAATTGTTGTTAAAGTCATGAGCAAAGCTTTTGCTGATAAAGGGTTTTACAAGCAAAAAGGTGTTGTATTGAAAGTGATTGATAAGTTTGTTGGGGAAACATAAATGCTTGAAAGCAATAATGTCCTCAAAGTTGATTAAGCTGAGCTTGAAACTGTGATTCCCCGAATTGGTGATCATATGAAGATAGTAAATGGAGTTTTATAGAGGATCTATAGCAAGATTGTTAGGGGTTGACATATATCACTTTTGTGCCAAGGTGCATAGAGAAAAAGGTCCTTATAATGGGAGAGGCTGAAGGCAGTGGAGTATGAGGATATATGCAACATAGCCTGGTGAGGTTAATAAAACATGATGTTTTGCTTATCCCACTAGACAGACAGGATTGGCAACATGATCGCACAAAAGTCATTGTGCTTTAGCAAGGACTAGATTTCTAGATAGATTGTTAGTTAAGAAGTTTCTTTTAGTAATTTCATTGAGTATTTTCTTCAGTTTTTCTCTACTTTTTTCTTTTTAAAGGACATACTATTTGATATACTCTTCTATCCAGCACGTCTATATAGGATAAATGTGTCTCTTATCTTGAAAGGAAACATGTACTTTGCATGAACATAATGGTAAATTTTATTTCACTTTGATGAGTCTTTCACGACCCTTTCCACATTTTATTTTGATGACCTAACAAAGATTTGAAAACAGCTCAATAAATTATAGGAAAACTGTGTGCCAAAGAAATGGTAAGAGAATTTTAAAGTGATATTTGTTAAAGGGTGAAAATGCAGAAATACCTATGATCTTTTCCCAAAATAACATATGGAATCATAAACAATTTTCGGATTCAAAAATACATGTAAACTTTTCAAAACGGAGCAAAAATGTTATCTCTGTTAAATATCCCTAAAATCGTTACTTTTCTTTTTATGGATCCCATCTATAATATCCAAATGTCAAATATATACTAATTCACTTTACTCCAGATTAATTGAAAAACAACACATACTTTAATGTTTTAGCATAGTTGTCATCTATTATTTTTCTTCTTCTTTCCTCTAATCAAGGCCATCCCCTACACTCGTTTTCTTCTTCACTTCTTCAGTTGTAGGTTTATCCCAGGCCTAGCCAATGTCCATAAAAACCTTCGCTAGTTACAAAGGGCTCACCTCCACGTCATCCTTAGCCCCTCTCAACTGCAACCAACGTTGGATCTAACATTGAAACTCAACTAGAGTTCAAGCAAATCCAAACCCGTGGGTAGCGCCCTCCATAACGTCTGCTTCGGCGGCGATTGTGATATCCTGAAATGAGAGTGTGAGGAAGACCAAGGTGAAGGGGGAAGAAGAAGAAGAAGATCTAGGATGTGCTTTTGATTAATCAATTAAATGCAAATAAAAGGCTCTAATAACATATACCCATATGAACAAGTCCAGCGACAACAATTGATTCCAGATTTCCACCGCCAATCTTGAAGGAACGCATGCTGTTATATCTATAACCTCCTCAAGTATGAATTCAACCTCCAATTTGATATCCCCATTACCTATCCTCCTATTGCATCAGAACTTGAGCTTCCTCAGCTTGATGGCAAGACCCAGAAGATTAATTTTGGTTTCTCCTTGTTAGATCTTTTTCCCAAAAAGTCTGTCTTTTTCTTTTTGTTTTTGTTTTACAAGTGAATGAAATGGATCTTTTAGATGGACATTTTAGATGTGTAGATGGGCATTTCAATTGAATGAAATGGATCTCTCTCTCTTTTTTTTCCCTGTGCACGTCATGCGCCCCTGTTGCTTCCTATTGGAGTATTTAGATTTTTTGCTTTATTCCGATCACAAATTAATGGAAAGGTTGGATGATTGATAACTTGGTATTGTTTCCCCGCGGAACATGCCCGAGCTCTTGACGCAAGGGCATATAAAGATAGCTTAATCTGGGTATGGACACTTAAGATCTGGATTGTGTATGATTTTTTTTGGGTTTGATTCATGTTTCCAGTGAAAGGAGGAGGACACAATGGAAGCAGGCGATTATGGTGGTGGCGCTCTAGTGGGGGAAGGTCACAGTCATGGAGGAGAAAATTTTTTTGTCATTGTTATATTTTTCTTTCTTCGAGCTAGGATATTATTATGCCACGCATTTTCAGTTAAAATTTTCTCTGTAAATAGTCAATGTTGGTCAACTAAGCAGTCATGGTATTTTTGGGTCTTTTAGAATCTTGATGGGTATTTCTATACTAAAAAATTGTTTGTAGTGCCAGATGCTTTTTTTAAAAAAAAAAGATTTTGAGCCATTTTTTCATATTCATCATTTGTTAAATAATTACAGAGAGTCACAAGAATTGAAGTGGTTGGTTTCTTGCCAACCTCATGCATCTAAGACTAATAGCTCATAAAGTATACAAGGTTGGAAGGTTGTTCCTATATAATCATGTAATTAACTAATGGATTAATGTGCAAATTTAACAACTAAGTTTTTTTTAAGGGGCGTCTGACACAAATAAATTTTGGAAGGGACAAAAATAACAATGAACAATTAAAAATAGTGTAAATTTAACAAAACTGTTAAATTTAACCTAACAACGTTAAATTATAAGAAAATAAACCTCTAACGGCGTTTAAGTCAAATTTAACGGTTTTGTTAAATTTACACCCTTTTTAATTGTTCATTATTATTTTTACCTTTTTTAAAACTTATTTATGCTAGACGGTCCTCAGACAAAACTTCATTGCTAAAATTATACTTTAACCTTAACTAATTATCTTCTGAGAAAAGAAATACTCTTTTTTTCTGCAATGCCAGAGGTATTAGATATAATAATACTGAAAATATATTATTTCTATCTCTTTTTCAGTTTTTTGTTTGAACTGCCAAAAATATTTAGCCAGCAAGTTAATACGTTATTGACTTCAGATTCTCATGTTTACACACTTAATTAATTATACGAGTATTTATATGGAAAAATCACTGTAACAAATTCTTCTATCAAAAAAGTTCTTAAGAACTGTATTGTGATTAATTCTGAGTGTGAAATTACTTTATTGCCCCATGTGTTATTTTCACAAGTTTCTGTGCCAATTTTGACAAGTTCATCAGCCTATTTTAATAATTTTATTTGCCTACTTTGACAAGTTTATTTTCCTACTTTTACAAGTTATAAAATGACAAATTAATGTGGCTATTTTTATAAGTTTTTGTGTCAATTTTAATAAGTTTATCCGTCTATTTTGACAACTTTATCTGCCTATTTTGACAAGTTCATTTTCATACTTCCACAAGTTATAAAATGACAAATTAATGTATTTATTTTCACAAAACTCTGTGCTAATGTTGACAAGTTCGTGTACTTATTTTGATAACATTAGTAAATGGAAACCTCTGTGTCAATTTTGATTGACAACCTTATTTGCCTACTTTGACAAGCGTGCCAACTCATCCTACTGCTCCTTTCTTTTTTTATTTAATGGGACAATAAAATAATTTCACATTTAGAATTAATTACAATATAGTCTCTAAAGACATTTTTGATAAAAAAATTTGCTATGTAACTTTTTTATAATCTTTAAAACCTCACTGTGATTTTTCCTATCTATATATTACATCATATTGATTTGTCTTTGATCACTTGTTCATTAACTACACACAAACACACCCACCCACCTCTGCGGGTGTGTGTTTCTTGCTGAATAAACTCAAAACGTGGTCATCAAGTTTCTTTTCATTCAGACTGATAACTTTTGACTCCCTTCAATGATATTAATTTATAAATTTACGGGAATCTGCTTCATTACTCTCTGCTATTCTTCAATACTCTATGTGTTCTGATAATCTAAGGGCGACGAAACCGCCATAAATATTGCAAATACTCTCTTATTTTAAATATTAGACCTATTTACTTAATTTTATTAAATTAATGAAGATAATTAAATTAATTAATATAATTTTTTTAAACACTCTAATAATCTTCATTAATTCCATATATTTCTCTTTTATTTGATTATTGTTAAGGGATCATCAATATGGTTAATTTTAGAAAATATTGATAAATATAAGAAATATGGTTTACATTTAGGATCAAGATCAATTCCTCAATTAGATCTTATATTAAAAACTTAAGGGAGTAATAATAAGAGATCAACATATGTGGATGAGAATCTCTTACTTAATTATTGTTGAAGGAGTATCAATAGAAGATAATTTTAAAAAAGATAGACAAATATGATAAATAACCTTACATTAGGACCAATATTAATTTCCTAATTATATTCTATATTATAAGAGATTGACACATGTAGACGAGGGTCTTACATATAAAGTAAATTCCCTTTTACATGTGGGTGAAGGCGAGAATATATATATATATATATATATATATATATATATATATTTGAAATGATGACCTTACTACAAAACGGAGATAGTGATCTCTAACAACCACTATTAAGGACCAATTATTCTCAATCGCATCATATTATTATTAATCTTGTTGTGTGGGTGTACGACCGTGGATTTAGCTAGCCCGAGGTTTGGGAGGATAAAGTAGGACACAAGTATTCCCCATCAAGCCACAAGTTTGATTAAATATATGATAAAACTAGAGAAACATAAAAGATGAAAACAATGAAAAATTTTCCACCGCAAAATTTATTACCCAAAAGTGCTTGAATTTTGCTTAGGTGCAACTTCTTTTTTCAGCCTGTACAACTTATCTTTGACTATATATATATATATAAGCCTTTAACTTCTTTAAAGACGAATTACGCCCGCTTTATGGACTTGAGTTTGGTACCTTTAGATAATAAATTTTAAAGAGATATTTTTTAGCAATTTTTGTAAAGATAAAAAATAAGGCAATGGGGTCCTACTTTTTATATACATGTGGGTCTCACAGACACACCATGCCATGCTAATTTTTCTTTTGTTGGAAAAAAATACCCATGTAAAAGCTAGGTGCCATGCAAATGGTAAAAAAATACTCTCATTATCCTTAATGTAACACTCAATTAACAAATTTTAGTAGATTAAAAATGTTAGTTAAATTAGTTAATAGATATATTTTGTCTGAAACACTTTAATTATCTTCCTTAATTTCCTCCCTCACTCTCTTATTTGATTATTGTTTAGAGAATATGAATAGTGTTAACTTGAGAAAAAATGGATAAAAATGTAAAATAGATCTTACATTTAAACTAATATCAATTTAATTAGGTTATACGTTAAGGACCTGGAGATATATCAACATATGTACACATGCGCACTCCACACTCTCATTTTCTTGAATTTCACCGTGAAAGTAGTTCAAAAGATCCTCTTTTGATCCATATTGATATATTCACATGAAGAAGAACCTTTGATTAATTGAATCGCACCTTGTGAGGAGAAGAGAAATGCTTTGAAGCTGCGACCATGGCGGCCTCAGGGCCCGCCTCGTGATGATCAGCCTCCACCGTTTTCTTCTTCTTCACCTCACCACCACCACCATTGAAGAAGACCTCCAAGGATCTGAAAATGGATGAAACCCTTCTTCTCCTCCTCCTCTTACCCTCACCATCACCCATTTTGCTTCTTTTCTGATAGATAAATCCAAACTATAAAGTTAATAAAACCCAAAGCAGAAGATATAGAATATCAAAGTGTTTATTATATGCTGATCTGAATCAACCACATAAGAGAATCTGATATGAGTTGAATGAATAAACCAGTTGATGTATTATTATTATTATTATGCTTATAAAAGGACCGTAAGTGTGTGTGCTTGTCGTTGAAGAACCTAATTAAACTTGGTCAACAAGTATTAAACTTGGGCAACAAGTGTCTTTATTTGATTTTGCTGTTTCTTGGATTCTTCGGTTTTTTTTTTAAATGCTGCTGTGATATCATCGAACCGATGACGTTTGAAATCAATATCAATGCTCTCCTTTGAAAAGTCAAAATAATATTATTGGTCATGGTGCTGTGCAGTCACGGATTAGAAATAATTATGGTGCAAGAATCAAAATCCTTGAGCTTTTCTTTTTTTTTTTCTTTTGTATTTTCCATTCTATGTTCTCAATCTGAGATACACTCTCCAAACGTACCCTTACCGTGTTTAATAAAATAATATGTTTTAATAAAAGATATTAACTACCCTTCTATTTTATTTAAATTATAGAAATCTTTTCTTTATTTTTGCAAACATACATAAACTCTTTGTAAAATTGGGTACGAGTGACAATAACTTTTCCTTAAATTTTAGAAATACATATCTAGTTCAATATATCTCTAAAATAAATAGTTTAAAACTCTATTTTTAGCTCTTGAAAATATCTTTGATAGAAAAATAACACACATTCATGTTAGTTTTTGTTCCATTTGATCTAAAAACACCCATTTATTAAATCAGGATAGGGGAAATTTTAGCAGCATATAACTGATTTATGGGTCATCTTTTAAAAAATCATATCTTTTTATATACTCATCCAAAAATTATGAAATAGGACTCATATTAAAGGTCAGGATATGTACTCTAACACTGCAAAATTTCATAACCTGAATAAAATGTTGCCCCGTCAAATGTCTTTCCCAAAATCGTGGCTCATCGATAAATTAAAACAACAACTAGCTAACTTACCTAGGTTATGCATTCTTAGCTATACTTTAATATAGCACTTACCTTGACCTTTGCTTAGCTCTCATGCTTCTCCTTATAGAGGATAGATACATACTAAAATATATAATTAACTTATGAAAATCTTAAATAAATTTATATAATAGCCATTAAGCAAAATCAACTTTAATAGCAAACTATTCAGAACAAGCTTCTCAAGAGCTTCCATCTTCAAACTTCCTCCACTAGCTTGCTTTCTCCTTAAGGAGTGATTGCCCCTACTGTGGATACATGGGAGAAAAGGGATGAGATTTTGGAAAATATCAGTAGTAAAACATCAACTCAATATATAATGTACAAATGGTAATTACATTACTATTGATTTGGACATTTATAATGCCTAATACATAACGGTTACAGCTAATAAACGTCATTATGCATGTCAAAGGAAAGGTCGCGCAAGGATATGATATATAATGCTTAAACGTAATTGTTAATTATGCGCACTATCATGTATTATGAGGCAAAATTCACAAAAATAGAAAAATAATAGTTGTAGTTAATAGCCATCATTTATTTAGCGATAAAAGTGACGGTTCATTTGAAACTATCACCATGTAACAAATATAAATGATTTGACTTCCAACCTCTTATATCAGTAAAGACAAAATATAACGGCCTTCAAAAACAACCATCATGTAACACTTTCAAACAATCTGTCTTCCCCAAGTACAAGTTCATTGGTTATAACCCTTCATAACATCGTTTGACATTCATAAGTCATAACCCTTCTTAACATCCGTTAGACCTCTATTTAAACTCACATATTCCTTATGATGTTTACTACTTTTCTTTATCGGCTTCCTCCTTCTCTCTATCATGTTAATATCCTAGGTAGCTCTTCCACCACCACCACTACCATCATCTCCTCCTCCTCCTCCTCTTGAAATGGAAGCTTTGATACAGTTGCTTGCAAGCCTTGACCACCACACAAGACGTCTCACAACATAGGCCAACAGGCTAAACAAGAAGTTGAACCTCATACATCATCATAGTGAGGTTGAATATGACTTGTAGTCAGACCCTTTATCTCCTTTCTTTAATGATGAGAATGAAGGGGAGAAGAAGACAAGGAGGACAGTAGTAGTGGTGGTAAAGACTGAACACCACTATTGTATTTTTAAAATATTAAAAAAAAAACTTTATACTTCACGATTATTAATTAACAACCGTAAAGTATTCTTTTATTGGGGTTTCAAAAAACCAATGTACTTAACAATTTTAACTTAATAAACATAAATTAAAGCTTTCAAAACTTTTCCTTTTCCCTATGCTGATCAACTCTAGGTACCTCCTCATTACCTAATAATTTCCAGGAGAACCAAGTACCCTTTCATTATGTCCTATTCAACTCCCAACACGTGCGATAATGATTCTTTTCCATCCCTTCCAAAGTTCCAGACATCTATTTAAACTCCTAATTTTCATTTGTTTTTCCTACATTTTCTTCATCATCTTCCTCTTTTTGTTCTCTTAATCTCTCAATCATAAAGATGAAACGTTGTGCCAAAGAATTGCCAGAAAGCTCTCAACATCATCCTCCACCTCCTTTCCTCTTCCTCCTCCTTCGCCTCAACATCTTATGCTTCCACAACTGGAGACAATGTTGCAGCATACATGACACATTGACCATGCTATAAGGAGGCTTTCTTTATACCTCTTGAGTATGAATATAAAGACAAATCTCATACTTATTGAGTATGAGATTAGCCATGATCCTGACAATGATCTTGGCCACACCTTTGGTAATGAGTATCCTAATCATCTGATGGACTCACCACTATTCTATTTTTTATGTTTTATCATTTTAAATATACTATTCTAAAAAAATATAGAACATTTCTCACGATTATTATAAAAAAACCATTATGAAATATAATAAATGATGGTTTGCTAAAAAACCATTATTATAAAAAAATATAGAGATTGACACATGTAGATGAGGGTCTTACATAGTAAATTCCCTCTTACATGTGGGTGAACGCGAATATATATATACACACACCATAAATATTTGAAATCATGACCTTACTACAAAACGGAGATAGTGATCTCTAACAACCACTATTAATGACAAATTATTCTCTATCGCATCATATTCTTATTTGTTTAAGCTTTTCATAAGTATTTATGGGCTTATGCACCTAAATCGAGATAACTCTCACCACATAACTTATCTTGCACATAAATCGAGATAACCTTTACCACATAACTTACCTCGTATTCCGTAAATCACGATTGAAAATCACTTATGGAGGCTATCCAAACATGTTATATGGGTGTACTACCATGGATTTAGCTAGCCCGAGGTTTGGGAGGATAAAGTAGAACATAAGTATTCCCCATCAAGCCACAAGTTTGATTAAATATATGATAAAACTAGAGAAAGATAAAAGATGAAAACAATGAAAAATTTTCCATTGCAAAATTTATTACCCAAAGTGCTTAATTTTGTTTAGGTGCAACTTATCTTTGACTATATGTAAAAGGAAAAAAAAAATTCACATCTTTAAAGACGAATTACACCCGCTTTATTGACTTGAGTTTGGTACCTTTAGATAATTTTCTAAAGATAAAAAATAAGGCAATGGGGTCCTACTTTTTATATACTTGTGGGTCTCACAGACACACCATGTACTAGTGCAGAAAAGACTTTTTACATGTGACGGAAATAATTTTTTACACCTGACATAAAACACGTGTAGAAATAATAGGTGTAGAAAATCCAGACTTTCTACATGTTTCGTAAATCACGTGTAGAAAGTCACACTTTCTACACCTGACCTACCGCATCAGGTGTAGAAAGTGTGGACTTTCTACACCTGACGTAAAATGTCAGGTGTAGAACGTCTGAAAAGGGGGACTTTCTACACTTGACGTAAGAGGTCACGTGTAGAAAGTCCAGACTTTCTACACGTGACCTCTAATGTCAGGTGTAGAAAGTCTGAAAAGAGGGACTTTCTACACGTGACCTCTTACGTCAGATGTAGAAACTCATTTTTGAAAAAAAATACTTTTTATTTTCATATAAACTCATTTACATAATAACAAACAACAAAACTCATGTTCAAAAAAAATAATTTACAACGAAACTAATGTGAAATATCAAATTCTATCCAAAATATGAGCAAAGACATATGAAGGTACACAAACTTGGCTTCATTTTTACAACGAAATTTGTACAATTAAAGTCAAACCCAATACCAAATAGTGACAATAAAATTCAACATGTCTAATACCAAATAGTAGTTATTAACTTTACATGTTTAACATTACACTCACAAGTTTGTGATTTCTAAAAAGTAAGTTGCCCAACGTGTGCGAATATCATCAATGTCCTCTTCAGAAAATACATCCGTAATGTCAAACATCTACAGATTTGAAAATAAAAAATCACATGCATCAATTTAATAACTACGAAATGAACTTAATAAAACAAATATAATTAAATACAATTACCTCTTCTGTAAATTTTGTACTACCCAAGAGGATGATGTTTAACATGTACCTCATTACATAATATCCACAAGCCTTATTCCCCTTTTGACGACGGCACTATAGAAGAACATGCATTATATTATATTAATTATATATATATATGTGAACAAGATAACTATATTCATAGAAGGATTGAAACTATTTACCTTTGGTTGTAACCATATAGTCTCCCTAAGATGGTGTGTATGCTTTTTCTTAACCACTCTTTGGTACATTTCCATTGCCCTGTAGAAAAATATATAAAACAGGGTAGATTATTTAAAAAAATTACATATTGCAAATAAAATGTCATTGTCAAAGTATACTTACGTGTCCATCGTTTTCTTCAAATCCTTTCCCAGATTATAATGTAATGAACATAAAAGAACGACGACATTCAGCTTTGGATATAAAACCACTAACTGCCAATGAGTGCTGCAAAAAGAGGTATGAATTATATATATTTACAAAAACAAGGTATCAATTACAAACTTTTTCTTACTCGTGAACATATGGCGCTAGGTAGCACTCTTTTCCATCTTCACAGAGCCTCTGTCGAAGGTATGACTCTCTTATGGCGGAAGTGTTTCCTTTTTCCTGGATGTGAATCGAGCAAAGGAATCCAAACTTGCCACCGTTCCCTGATAAAGTATAAAGGTGATGGAGGTTCCTACAATAGTTAAAGCATGTCAGAATCAAAAGTTGAATACTTAATAATATTATTAAAAATATACCCACATCATAAACAAGTGGACGTGCGGTATGGTAATCTGATCCTTCGTTAACATCGGCATTACATTCTCCTGATCGATATGCACGAACATGTCCCTCTTACCCACAACGTCTGGATCCATCGTCAATATTTCAGTTGAGAAGGATCTGTCAAACGCCAGCATACACAGACGTTGAAGCGGTTTCTCCTGGTTTTGGGTCTGCGGTTGGGGATGGCGTTGTGGAACCACTTCATTGGATGGGGTAATTTGCTAAATAAACAAAAATTTATAAGAAAGAGTTAGTAATAATTGCAAGTTATAAATTAACAATATGAAAAAATTGAAACATATCAAGAAGACAAATAATTTCATACTTCAGCATGAACTGCAGTTGGAACTACTCGGACAAGTCTCTTTGGCCACCTAAGGAAAGTTTTGAGGGCTTCACCTATAATCTTCAGCTCATCATTCGGAAATGGAACAGGCGTATCTGGAATTTTTACCTCTCCAATCACTACTCTCACTTCGTCATCTTGCATTCGCTCGTGGTGGACGGTTGGCCCCAAGTTTTGTATTGCGCCAAGTGCTACTAAGCGTTTATCAGGGTCCTCCAAATATAATTGACAAGGTTTACTGTTTTTTTGGACTCCAGAATCCTCTGATATACTCCCAAGAACACAACTCCCATTTGTGCTTTGAACTGCAAGAGAATGAGTCGGATGAATAGTTGTGTCTTGTCGTGAGCTTAGGATACTCATCATCTCTTCCTTAAATTGTAACATCTGGGCGGCCGTTTGCTTCCTTTCATTATCTAAAATCACTTGCATCTGCTTCCTTTCATTCTCTAGCATCAATTCCATCTCTTGCTTAGTGACCATTCTCGTGGTGGCATAACGTGTATTTACTCCAAAGTAGTCTCTTATGCCTACTCCTCGTCCAACGCCCCTAACACGACCACCATGGTCCAGAGTCCCCATGGCAACCGTCAAGATATCATCCCTTCCCTGTGGAATGAAGGCTCCCTGAGCACATTCTAGTTGAAGTTAATCCTGTAGTATATAAATAACAAACATAATTAAAAATGTAACTATACAACAAAGAAAATAATAAGGATTGACGTTAAATTACTTACAATCCTTTCACCAATCACGCGTGCCTTCTCGCTCATATACTCTCCAGTTTTCCTTCGACGTGCGGCCCTCCATTTTTCTTCACGCGATATTGGAGATAGTGGAGATATAATGGTAGATGGATCAAACTGAGCCTCTTTTTGTCGCCTCTTCTGCTTCTCCTTCATCATTTCTTCTTCGAGCTTTTCATAACCCCCACGAGACAATCTGTGGGGGCAATCATTCTTTCTACCACTCGCTATAGCTTTATCCCTTTTTATCTTTTAATAAGAAACCAACAAATCATTAATCGATAAAATTAAATGAGAATAAAGTAAGTAACTAATTAAAGTGAATAAAAACTAACCAAGGCTTCTGGTGTAGTCCTCATCCTGTAAAATTCTTTCCATGTAGCTTCGTCAAGAAATGTATACTCCGCACAAGGATTAGGAGGATTCTTACCCTCTGCTACCTTGACATGCACAAATCTTTTAGTTAGCGAGGTCTTAAAGGCCGTCTAACGCTCCGCGCAATATGATAACAATTTATCCTTTAAGACTTGACTGGGAGGAACGTCGTAAGTAAGCTGTGAAGTCATTATATTAGTTAGTAACATGAATAAATTTAATAGTTACAAAAGTTAATAGGTGTATAGTGTTGTACCATTATAGTGTTCCAAATATGATCCTTGACAGATTCATCCACTTCATTCCAATCCTTAATCGTTATGCTAGGCTTGCTACGTGCTTGGAGGGCAACAAAGCTAATAAACTTGCTCTTGGTAGGCCCGATTGATCTCCATTGCCTATCAAATTCAATCGGTATTTTCTAGTCATTTGCGCGACTCTTGGTTAACTCTTTTAGGGTCGTGCCACGTCTACCCTTTCTTTTCCCCTAAGCAGACTGGCTGCTATACCCAGAATGAGTATCATCTATGTTGGGGGAATCCCTCTCCATGTTCCTATTTAACAATAAAATAAGGTAAGTAATTGAAAATCCAAGATACATAATCAACGAAATAAGATTACTAACTTTTGATTAAAGTCTGTCAAATAGGAGTACATATATTCTCTCATATCCCTTCATGGTGGTCAGTTCTTGTGGCATGTATGTCATCTACTTCATCTTTATTTAATTCAGGCAACCCAGACGAGAAACATGGAGTCTTAGAAACATCAGAATTTAATTCCTTATTATCATCACTGTGAACTACAATTTTTCCTTGGAGAACAACGGAGCGAATTTTATTTGCTGGATTAATTACATAAAACACTTGTTTTGCGTGGGCTGCTAAAATAAAAGGCTCCTCACTGTACTTTAATTTATTAAGATCAACTAATGTAAATCCATACTTATCCACTCCAACACAATTACTATCAATCCACTTGCATTTGAAAAATGGAACTCTAAATTTAGTATAGTCAACCTCCCAAATTTCTTCAATAACCCCAAAATAAGGCATAACTGCTAACTTTGGCTTTTTGTCTTTTGAACTGGAAAAATGCATGGATTCAGCCACAACCATAACTCCACTATTTTGAACAGTACTCTTGTCATACAGGGATTTCGTATAGAAGGAATACCCATTGACATCATATCCACTCCAACATATGACATTAAAGTTAGGACCCAGTGCAAACCATTTTATAGTTTGAGAAACACTATTATCATTCGCTACTTGTTTTTTGAACCATTGTGGGAAAGTCTTTTTATGCTCAAGCAATAACCTTTGCTCAGTCATGCGACCATGTTGTGCCCTTATAATTTCTTTGTGCATAGATATATAATCTTGAACTTCATCGATGTTATTCAAAATGTATAAGTGTGCTTGTAACACTGCATCATGATCTATATTAGTTTTCACTGTTACCCCACGTGTACCCTTACCTAATAATCTGTCCTCATGACGAGATTTAGGAAGCCCAATAGCTTCTTCGTTTGACAAGTAGTCAGAACAAAACTCAATAGCTTCTTCGGCAATATATCTTTCAACTATGGAAGCTTCATGCCTGTATGGATTCTTTACATACCCTTTAAAAATTTTCATGTATCTCTCAACTGGGTACATCCATCGTAGATAAATAGGGCCGTACAACCTGATCTCCCTCACTAAATGAACAATTAGATGTTTCATGATATCAAAAAATGAAGGAAGGAAGAGCATCTCAAGTTGGCACAAGATAATAGCAGCATCCTTTTCTAGTTCATCCAATTTATCGAGGTCAATCACTTTGTTGCAAATGGCATGGAAGAAGAAGCACATTCTAGTTATAGTATGTCTCAAATCATCTGGCAATATACCCCGAATAGCCATGGGAAGTAGTTGTTGCATCAAGATGTGACAATCATGAGACTTTAAGCCCACTAATTTCAAATCTTTCATTGACACAAGCTTTTTAACATTTAAAGAATACCATTGAGGCACTTTGACACCATGTAAACAATCACAAAAGCTTTTTCTCTCAAGCTTGGACAAGGTATGAGAGGCTGGAGGTAGATAAGTCCGCTGACCTTTTGGCTGTGAATGTAACTCATCTCATATTCCCATTTCAATCAAGTCTAATCTTGCATTGACATCGTCCTTGGTATTGCCCTTTATATTGAGAAGTGTCCCAATAATACTATCACACACATTTTTCTCGACATGCATCACATCAATACAGTGCCGCACATCAAGACTTTGCCAATATGAAAGATCAAAAAATATGGACTTCTTTTTCTATATATTTTTATCAGTTGCACTCTTCTGCGTCTTTCCAAAGATAACATTGATGTCTTTTACCCATTGATAAACTTGCTCTCCAGTCAATGGCACTGGAGCATCGTTATACTCTTGATGGCCATAAAAAGCTTTCTTTAATCTACGATAAGGGTGATTTTGTCTGAGAAATCTCCGGTGGCCAAGGTAGACTGTCTTCTTTCTATGTTTAAGTTGATGGTGGCATGTGCCTGCTTTACAAATTGGACATGCTTTGTGTCTCTTAACACTATACCCAGATAGGTTTCCATATGCAGGGAAGTCATTTATGGTACAAAAAATCATGGCATGCATGTTGAACACCTCTTTTCGATTCGCGTCAAACACATCCATAACTATCTCCCATAACTCTTTCAAGTCTTCGATCAAAGGGCTAGGTAAACATCAATGTCATTTTCTAGCTGCTTTGGACCCGAAATCACCATAGACAACATAATACACTTACATTTCATGCACAGACGAAGAGACAAGTTGTAAATCACTAAGAGAACAGGCTATGAACTATGAATACTGCTAAGGCTGCCATAAGGATTCATGCCATCAGAAGACATCCCAAGCCTGAGGTTTATTGGCTCTTTTCCAAACTCAGGAAACATCTCATCAATTTTCTTCCATTGAGGAGAATCAGCTGGATGGCGAAGCTTCCTGTCCAATATTCTCTCATCTGCATGCCACCTTAAGTTCTTTGCATCATTCACATTAGCAAATAAACGCTTGAACCTTGGTTTCACTGGAAGATACCATAACACTTTCGCAAGAGGGCCACTAGTAGTCTCGCAAAGTCTGTATCACAATTCCCTTTTAATTTGTACCGTAAAGCACCACATTTTGGACACTTATGCTTCCCTTCAAACTCTTCTCTATATAATATACAATCGTTAGGACATGCATGTATCTTTTTATACTGCAGACCCAAAGGACACAACATTTTCTTTGCCTCATAGTAACGGTTGGGTAATTCATTACTTTCTGGAAGCATGTCTGTCAACAACTCAAGCAATTCTGTAAAACTCTTATCACTCCACCCATTCCTTGCTTTCAAGTGGACCAATCTCACCACAGCTAACAACAACTTGAATTTTGTACATCCTGGGTATAAAGGCTTTTCTGTATGACTAGACAAGTTATCATACGCATGTGATCGCTTAAAGGCCTCTTTGCCAATATCACGAATCATGTCCTCTAGTCGATCATCCATATCCACATCAAATTCCACCTCTTTAGATGCACTCAGCTCTTATACTAATTCACCATGTCATACCCATCGTGTATAACTCTTCAAGAATCCATCACAAATCAAATGTTCTCTTATTTCTTCGACACATAGTTGCCTCAAATTTAAGCAATTTACATAAGGACAATAAAACTTCCCAGATTTATCACCACCAGTATTTCTTATAGAAAATTCTAAAAAATTCTTCACCCCATTATCGTACACATCACTCGTTCATCTAGCATAGATCCAGCTACGATCCATATGTGCAAATAAACTTCAACAGAAAATGAAATTGTTTAAAATTTTGTGTTCAAATTATAGGAGGACTATTGAAGGACATGGAATAAAGGAGGAATAAAATTACAGAGATAAGAACAAAAGGGTCTCTCTAGTTAGGAGAAACAAAAGAGGAAGCAAAGCACATGCAAAGTGAAACCACTTGTGTGTTTGTGTCCAACCAGCAAGCAAGTCATCAAACTTAACCAAAATCCAGAGGTTAATGTCTATTAGCTACAACACGTGTGGCAATGGAAAAGAAAAAGAGGGAGGCTACAAGTAATTCGATTCATAGGTGGCGTTGGAGTAAGAAACATAATCTAGTAAAAAAGGAAGCAAAGCACATGCACAGTGAAACCTCTTGTGTATTTGTGTCCGACCAGCAAGCAAGTCATCAAACTTAACCAAAATCCAACAGAGGTAAGTCAAGGATGAACGGATTATATCGGAGTCAAACCTAAACTAATTCGGGGTCAAATTGAGATAGCACCATACCTATTTAATAGCCGCTTCACTGGTTTTCAAACCGAACCGGTTGATCCTGCTGGATTTAATAATCTGATCGTCTTTTTAGTCGGCACCCAACCTAATACTGCAGCGATTCACATGTAACCAACAATTGGAACCTATTGCTTTGGAGAAGACCAAATATGAGGATTCAAATGCAAAATGGAAACAGTTTGATGCCAAGTATCATTTAGAAGTTGAGAAATCAAAGAGGGATAGACTACTTATTTGTTGAGTATAGACTATTTAAATTAAACACAAAAAATACTCCCTGTATAAGGATTTGTTTACACACTATAGAAATATAAATCCACAAAAAAAAATCCATTCATTCACCAGTTTTGATATTTGAATTTTAATTAATTATATATGTGTGTGTGTGTGTGTCTACACACATGTGTGTGAAAGAGAGAGTGGTGGAGCTATACAAATTATAACCCAGGCAACGACCTTAATAATAATAGAGAGTGGTGTATGATAAATATATGTTTATAATTTTGGTCAGGAACAGAAAGCGAACATGCATTAATTGGCGTTGATGTATAATTTGAATGAAAAGCTGTGATTTAAATTCCAGTATTGTCATGTCTAAAAAAAGATAGCTCTCTCAAATTCATATTTTTGCATTCACATTGAGGACTTGAAACTTATCAAACTTCCCACTGTTCCTGCCCCCCAAAAAAAGAAAAGAAAAATAAAATTAAAAACCTGTAAAAGTCAGGCTAATAACATATGGCAAGCTTCTCTGTTACTGCATATAAACACATATAGAGAGAGGGTACTATAATAATCATATCTTTTAGTAAGCTCAGAAACGTGACCATGCATCTTTGTCGAGTGTGTCTCATTTTTAAACTGATTTTTGGTGGACCTACCTTCTCTGCACACAAGTTGTTGTATTCCCTTTGCCAAAACACTACAAATTGTAAAAACTTTGAGCTTTATGATTTGGTAAAGGTGCCATTTTGAGTTAATCTTATTTTCTCTATACATCTGTTCATTCATATATATATATATATATAACCTCTTCCACTTTTCAAGCATTCTTTTCACTTCCATGGCAACATTATTAGTTCTCAATTAATCCTATACATAAAAATACAAGTATGCACAATATGAGAAGCAAATTAATCTGCTAAAATATATGCAAATAACTAAAGAATATGGCTTGGAACCTTCAAATCCGAAGGTGAAGCCGCCATGGCTTACGACAGCGTCACCATCAACCTTCAGAGTGCCGAGTGCCCAGAGCCACCGAAATTTCCAAAGGCATTACAAAAAGGGGGAAAAGGAGTTTTGGAAACATACCTTCGGCAACAGTGAGGGAGAGAGGGCCAGCAGCATCCAGCAACGGAGAGAGGTCTGCAGCAGCGTCCAAACACAGACACTTACGGCGGCGAGGGAGAGAGGAGTCTGAACTCTCGCGGTAGTAAGTAGGGCAGGGGTTCGGCAGATGAGTGTGAGAGGGAGGGAGGAATGGGAGCTAACTGGTGGCAAAAGCAAATGAAAGAGGCGCATGAGTTAATTAGGGGAAACGAATACTACACCAGTTGGGCAAGAACCGGTGTAGAATCTATGAAACCGGTGTAGAAAGTCATAGTTTCTACACCGGTTTTGACCCAACCGGTGTAGCATATGTGGATTTATTTAAAAAAAATTAAATTCATATTCTACACCGGTTCTAATTTAACCGGTGTAGAAAGATGACTTTCTACACCGGTTTAAATCCAACCGGTGTAGAAAGCTTGGATTTATTTTTTTTAAAAAAAGAATTCTTGCTCGTTATATTTTTTTTGTTTAAATAAATTAAATAATTTTTAAATAAAATTAATATCATTTTTTTAATGAATTTTTTTTTTAAATTTACTTTCTACACGTGTTATCTTTTCAACAAGTGTAGAAAGTCCGTAAATCTTAATATATTTACGAAAATGCCACCGGTCACACTTTCTATACGTTACATGTTTCATCAGGTGTAAAAAATAGGTGTAAATCCTATATTTTGTGCTAGTGATGCCATGCTAATTTTTCTTTTGTTAGAAAAAAAATACCCATGTAGAAGCTAGGTGCTATACAAATGGTAATAAAATACTATCATTGTGCCTAGTGCCTCGTAGCGCAGTGGTAAGGCATTAGGCCTTAGTGTCTCCTTCCGGGTTCGATCCAGTCCACATCCTTTGGATGCTACTAAAAAAAAAACTATCATTGTCCTTAATGTAACATTCCATTAGCTAATTTTAGTAGATTAAAAATATTAGTTAAATTAGTTAATAGATATATTTTGTCATAAACACCTTAATCATCTTCACTAATTTCCTCCCTCACTCTTTTATTTAATTATTGTCTAGAGAATATACATAGTGTTAACTTGAGAAAAAATGGATAAAAATATAAAATAGGTTTTATATTTAGAACTAATATCAACTTCTTAATTATGTCATACATTAAGGACCTGGAGTGTATCTTATATATCCGGAGTGTATCTTATATATCAACATATGTACACATGCGCACTCCACACTCTCATTTTCTTGAATTTCACCGTGAAAGTAGTTCAAAAGATCCTCTTTTGATCCATATTGATATATTCACATGAAGAAGAACCTTTGATTAATTGAATCGCACCTTGTGAGGAGAAGAGAAATGCTTTGAAGCTGCGACCATGGCGGCCTCAGGGCCCGCCTCGTGATGATCAGCCTCCACCGTTTTCTTCTTCTTCACCTCACCACCACCACCATTGAAGAAGACCTCCAAGGATCTGAAAATGGATGAAACCCTTCTTCTCCTCCTCCTCTTACCCTCACCATCACCCATTTTGCTTCTTTTCTGATAGATAAATCCAAACTATAAAGTTAATAAAACCCAAAGCAGAAGATATAGAATATCAAAGTGTTTATTATATGCTGATCTGAATCAACCACATAAGAGAATCTGATAAGAGAATCTGATATGAGTTGAATGAATAAACCAGTTGATGTATTATTATTATTATTATGCTTATAAAAGGACCATAAGTGTGTGTGCTTGTCGCTGAAGAACCTAATTAAACTTGGTCAACAAGTATTAAACTTGGGCAACAAGTGTCTTTATTTGATTTTGCTGTTTCTTGGATTCGTCGGTTTTTTTTTTTAATGCTGCTGTGATATCATCGAAACGATGACGTTTGAAATCAATATCAATGCTCTCCTTTGAAAAGTCAAAATAATATTATTGGTGGTGCTGTGCAGTCACGGATTATAAATAACTATGGTGCAAGAATCAAAATGCTTGAGCTTTTCTTTCCTTTTCTTTTCTTTTGTATTTTTCATTCTATGATCTGAGTCTGAGATATACTCTCCAAAAGTACCCTTAGCGTGTTTAATAAAATAATATGTTTCAATAAAATATATTAACTACCCTTCTATTTTATTTAAATTATAGAAATCTTCTCTTTATTTTACAAACGTATATAAACTCTTTGTAAAACTGGGTACTAGAGACAATAACTTTTCCTTAAACTTTAGAAATGCATATCTAGTTCAATGTATCCCCAAAATAAATAGTTTAAAACTCTATTTTTAGCTCTTGAAAATATCTTTGATAGAAAAATAACACCCATGCATGTTTGTTTCTGTTGCATTTGATCTAGAAACACCCATGTATTAAATTAGGGGAAATTTTAGCAACATATAACTGATTTTTTGGTTATCTTTAAAAAAATCATATCTATATACACATCCAAAAATTCTGAAATAGAACTCATATTAAAGGTCTGGATATTACTCTAACACTTCCAAATTTCATAACCTGGGTAAAATGTTGTCCTGTCAAATGTCTTTCTCAAAATCGTGGCTCATCGATAAATTAAATAGCAACTAGCTAACTTACCTACTTTTTGCATTCTTAGTTATACTTTAATATAGCACTTACTTTGACCTTTGCTTAGCTCTCATGCTTCTCCATATTGAGGAAAGATACATGCCAAAATATATAATTAACTTATGAAAATCTTAAATAAATTCATACAATAGCCATTAAGCAAAGTCAACTTTAATAGCAAAGTAATCAAAACAAGCTTCTCAAAAGCTTCCATCTTCAAACTTCCTCCACTAGCTTGCTTTCTCCTTGAGGAGTAATTGCCCACTAGTGCAAAATAGGCATTTTAGACCGCATCATTTAGACCGGTTATTGCGGATAAGGTCTAAAAGAAAGGCGGAGTGGCAATTCAGTAATTAAAATCAATTTTTTAGACCGGTTGTTAGACAACCGGTCTAAAAAACCTTATTTAGACCGGTTATATAAACACATGGTCTCAAAAACAAATTAAGACCGGTTGTTTAAATAACCGGTCTTAAAAGTCAATAATTTAAGACCGGTTATTTAAACAACCGGCCTGAAAAAAAATTATTAAAATGAATAAATAAATCACATTATTATTAAGACCGGTTGTTTAAACAACCGGTCTTAAAAGTTAATAATTTAAGACCGGTTATCTTAACAACCGGTCTAACAAACAAAATTATTAAAATGAATAAATAAATCACGTTATTATTAAGATCGGTTGTTTAAATAACCGGTCTTAAAAGTCTAATATTCAAACCTAGTCGGCCGTGAAAGTTCATTTCATTAGTTACGTTTCATTTCCTTCCCCCTCTGCTTCCACCGCCACGAACTGCTCAAGTCCAGGATCGTAGGTGATATTCCGCCTTATTCTCCGGCCACCCTTCCAGTCGCTGCCACCGCTTCCACCTTCTTTTCCATATTCTGTTGTCGGCGTTTAAAATACTCCCTCCTTCTCCGTTCATATTTGCCCGTTGCTGCGAAGAATTCGTCGTGAGTATCATCGTGAAGGGCGGCTGAGCTTCTTATTTCTCCAGCCTTTATCTCCCTCCGGCGTGTTTTCCAGCCACTGCTACCCCTCTCCTCCTGCGCCTCAAGCCACGGTCCAAGTTACTTCAAACAGGTAATGTCCCATGTCTCAATCCTCCGTATAAATAGACATTGTGTATTCACTGTCTATCCAAGAATAATCTGTACTATAATTGAACTAGAAATTAAAATATAAATGGAGAAAAAATGACATTTACTCTTATGGAAATTAATTGGTGAAGCTTAATTAACGGTGTCCTGAACTGGTGTGATTTGATTATTTGAGGATTATGGTACTGATAATTGCTAGTTTTCATAGTCTTTGGATTGCTTAAGTTATTGTGTCAAATTTCCTGGCATGTATGCTTATGAATGACTGATTAGAAAATTGTTACATAATATTCAGTTAGTTTTGAAACTAAATTTGAGAGGTGATTTGAGGTTTAGACTAAAGCAATTATTGTGTATGTGGTCTAATTTAAGTCCTGAAATTGCTAGTGTATGTTGATACATTTTCCATATTACTTGAAGAAAATGGAACAGACTGCAATTATATCTTATGCGGAATTCTAATGAAGAATTCTATTAAACTAGATAAATTGATGGGTGTAACATTTTTATACTCTCATCATACTCCTGCCTTTTCCAGGGCAGTTAATATACAGAAGAGAAAAAAAAAGGTGTTGAAATATATGGATCGTAGTTGGATAAACGCTAAACGGACTAGTGTTGAATATGATAATGGGGTGAGGGATTTTTTGGAATTTGCTAGAAGAAATTCTAGTAATGATGATAGTGGGATGTTCTATTGTCCTTGTGTAGAATGTCTGAATGAGAAGCGACTTAGTGCTACAGATATATATACACATTTAATTTGTGAAGGATTTTGTAAGAGTTATATAGTATGGGTATGGCATGGTGAAGAAATAGAAATTACAAGCGCAACTCAACAAGGGGGGTCGCCTTTGATGATAATGACACGGTTCTGAATGACAGGATAGAATATATTATTCGTGATGTTGGAGAAGAGGCTTTTGAGCAATCATATACATATGGTAATATATGCAGTGATTCTGAGAAGCTGCTGTACCCGGGGTGCACAAAATACCAATTGTTGAAAGCTGTATTGAAATTGGTAAGCTTGAAAGCACGGCATGGATGGAGCGACAAGAGTTTTTCATAAGCACTTGAAGCCTTCAAGAACATGCTTCCAGATGATAACGTGCTGCCTTGCCGATACTATGATGCGAAGAAAATATTGTGTCCACTAGGGATGAAGTATAAAAAGATCCATGCATGCCTTAATGATTGTATATTGTACAGAAAAGAGCATACAGAGAAAGAGCAGTGTCCGATATGTGAAACCCCCAGATACAAATCAAATAAGCCCCCTGCAAAAGTGTTGTGGTATCTTCCTATCATACCGAGGTTCAAACGACTATTTGCTAATGAAATTGATGCCAAAAATTTGAGATGGCATGCGGATGAGAGGATTTCTGATGGAAAGCTTCGACATCCAGCTGATTCTTCTCAGTGGAAGAAAATTGATCAGTTGTTTCCTGACTTCGGTAAAGAGCCTAGGAATCTTAGGCTCGGGCTTAGCACGGATGGCATGAATCCTTACGGTAGCCTAAGTAGTATGCATAGTTCATGGCCTGTTTTGTTGGTAATTTACAACTTATCTCCTTTGTTATGTATGAAACGAAAGTGCATCATGTTGTCTATGTTAATTTCGGGACCAAAACAACCCAAAAATGACATAGATGTTTACTTAGAACCCCTTATCGAAGACATTAAAGAGTTGTGGGATGAAAGTGTCGACGTTTTTTATGCGAACAAGAAGGAGAAGTTTAAAATACGAGCCTTGATCTTTTGTACTATAAACGACTTCCCTTCTTATGGAAACTTGTCAGAATATAGCGTTAAAGGCCACAAAGCTTGTCCTATTTGTGAAGAAGGCACATGCTACCATCAACTTCAACATGGAAGAAAGACTATTTATCTTGGTCATAGGAGATTCCTTAGATGGGGCCACCCATATCGTAGATTAAAGAAGGCCTTTTTTGATGGCCAAGAGTTTGAAGATGCTCTAGAGGCTTTGACTGGGGAGAAAGTGTATGAAAAGGTCAAAAATATTAATGTCATCTTCGGTAAGACTTCAAAGAGTCTAAATGAAAAAAATATATGGAAAAAGAGGTTTGTTTTCTTTAACCTTCCATATTGGCAAAATCTTGATGTCAGACACTGTATTGATTTCATGCATGTGGAGAAAAACGTGTGTGATAGTATTGTTGGGACACTACTCAACATACAAGAAAGTTCTAAGGATGGCGTTAAGGCAAGATTAGATTTGCAAGAAATGAGAATACGGGAAGACTTACATCCGAGGCCACATGGTAAGAGAACTTTTTGTCCTCAAGCTTCTCATACTTTGTCCAAGGATGAGAAACGAAGTTTTTGTGAGTGTTTACATGGCATCAAAGTTCCCTCAGGGTATTCTTCAAATTTTAAGAAGCTTGTGTCTATGAAAGACTTGAAGTTAGTAGGGATGAAGTCTCATGATTGTCATGTCTTGATGCAACAACTACTCCCAGTGGCTATTCGAGGCATCGCCGAATATGATTTTCAACACATATTGACCAGATTTTTTTTCTTCTTCAATGCGATTTGTAGTAAAGTCATTGAGACAAAAAGGTTGGATAAATTGGAAGATAAAGGTTACCTGATCTTGTGCCAGCTTGGGAAGCTTTTTGTTCCTTCCTTTTTTGACATCATGGTACATCTAGTTGTTCATCTAGTGAGGGAGATAAAATTGTGTGGGCCTATCTATTTTTGATAGATGTACCCAATTGAAAGACTATGAAAATACTAAAAGGATATATGAAGAACCCTAACCGGCCTGAAGCTTCTATTGTTCAGAAATATGTTTCTGAAGAAGCCATGGAATTCTGTCAACATTATTTGGCAAATGTAGGATATATCGGCCTTCCTAAACGACATGATGAAGAAGGGGGTAGGCGCGGGGCTACCGTCAAGAGTGTGGATCCTGATGAATTACAACAAGTCCACTTGTACATTTTGAATAATGTTGATGCAATTCAAGATTACATAAATGCTCATAAAGAAATTGTACGGAAAGCGAACAATCGATTGACTGAACAAAGGTTAATTAGGGAGCATACCAGGACCTTTGCATATTGGTTTAAACACAAGGTTGGACGGAGAAGAATGTGTTTATGATACAATTAAATGGCTAGCACGTGGTCCTGAGTTGGATGTCATAAGTTGGACTTCGTTTGTGATCAATGGGTGTACCTTTTACACAAAGTCCCTGGATGATAGGAGCACTGTCCAGAACAACGGTGTTATGTTAGTAGCTGAATCTATGCACTTCTCTAGTTCAAAAGATAAGAACCCTACATTGGCAGCCATACCTTATTATGGGGTTATTAACGAGATTTGGGTGGTTGACTATGTTAAAATTAAATTTCCCATTTTCAAATGTAAGTGGGTTGATGTCAATAATGGTGTGAGGATCGATAAGTCAGGGTTTACATTAGTTGATCTGAACAACAAAAGTTTTGGAGATGAACCTTACATTATGGCAGATTTAGCAAAACAAGTGTTCTATATTATTGATCAGGCAAATAAAATGTGGTATGTAGCTCTCCAAGGAAAAAGGGTCATCGATATTGAAGAGGAAAGTCGTTCAAATTATGATCTTCTCGAGACCCCTTCTTTTTCTAGGGGTCTTCCTGCATTGAACGAAGAAGATGAAGCTGATAATGAACACGGCACAAGAAATGATCATCGTGAAGGGATATGGGAGGATATCTCTTTATAAATCTACTTTAAATGTTAGCTATCTATTTAAAGTCATTATCGTTATAACTTATATGCAGATTATATATATAGTTATTTTATAACTTACTAACTCAACAATTTGTCTTAACAGTACAATGACGGATCCGGTGCATCCTATAGCAAAGGATCAGGTGCATCCTACAGTCGAGGATCAGGTGCCTCCTATAGCAGAGGATCAGGTGCATCCTACAGCAGAGGATCAGGTGCACCCTACTGTAATATCCCAAATTTTGGGACAAAAAGCTTGAGATTAAGCCTGGATCAAGTGGACTGCTAAGCCCCGGTTTAGCAAATGTCCCTATGATGCATGTTTAAATTCCCCAAAATTTATTTATATCATTGGATATTAAAATAAATTATATTAGTGAGCTAAAGAGCTCGGGGAATAACAAAAAGAAGTGATTGGAAGTCACACATAATATAGTAAAGTGGAACACAAAGTAATTTTGCTATCGGTGAAATTCCCAGTATGACAGTAATGATTGTGTGACATGTTTCGATGGGTAAATGATGGTGAAAAATTATGAAACTTTCCAGGATGAAAGTAGACTTATCAAGATTTAATTTTATAGGTCATATAAATCATTTGGAGTTGTACACAAAGAGAAATGAATTTTTGAAGTTAGCCCAGCGAAATTAATTATTTTCTGGGACAGCATTCAAAGATTAAAATTCTAGGAAGCTTGATCTTCTAATTAGCCAAATTTTATATTTTTTCTTAAAATTAGACTCAATAAGTGTTGAATATCCTTTGAAATCACTCCAATTGGACATTTTTACAATTAGATATGAATTTTTAAAGTTAATAAAAATTCTGCAGAATTGGGTATTTTGTGCGAAAATTTATTATTTGGGCTAATGAGCTTGTGACACGTGGCAGATGAAATATCTGATTCATATATCCATTAAATCATCATCTTCCTTCTCATTTTCACGGAGAAAAGAACCATAAGAGAGAGGGAGAGAGTGATCGGATGAAATGGAGAAAGGAGAGAGAAAATCATTTCCTCCGAAACGACATTCTCTCTCAAAGTACCCTTCAGGAAACTTCCTCTACTCATCGAGATCTTCATTCCTACGGTTTCAGATTTTTATTTGGAGGTATTTGGTGCCATCTCCCTTACCGGAGTATTGCCGGAATTCTGAACCGTTTGTGGAAATGTGTAGAAGTAAGCGTAAGCTTGCTTTTTAACCGATTGATTTGTTGTTTGGATGAGTAAATTGGAAGTTGGGTACTGTTTATGACTAGTTTTAAATGATTTTTTAATGGCTAAATGATGTCTAATGAGTATTTAAATAGCTAATCATTTGATTAAGAGTAGCAAGGAAGTGATTAAGTCAAAGAAAACGAGAAACCGACAAACTCTTTCTGATAACTATAAATTCCTGTTTCTATTCTGGATTTTTCATGGAGAAGGAGTAGAAATTTGTTAATTTTAATACTTCCATTGGCTTTAGAAGGCAAAATTGTGTAGGTATATAAGTGTTCATGATTTTTGGATGCTTGTATATAAATTTGAGAATTTATAAAGCATATGTGTTCATAGTGTTGATTTGCCTTGTCTGAAGCACTGTTACTGTGTGTGATAATTCAAGGAGCAAACCTTGTCTGAAAATTCCGAAAATTTCCTGATGAAAATTAGACACAAAGAAATTTAATTTTATATGTCATAATGCTCAATTGGGTTTATGTGCTAGAAGTTCTACGTTTTTGAAGTTAGGTCATGTAAAACTGGAATTTTCTGGAATAGTATGTTTGTGTGTGATGTTTCAGGGACCAAACCTTATCCAAAAATTCTCAAAATTTCCAGAATTAAATTATAGATATAGAGATTTAATTCTATAGGTATTTTGTAATTTTTGGACAAGTATGTTGGGAGATATGAATTTTTGAATGTCTGCCCTGTTTTCTAGAAGAACATCTGAAACAGTTTATGTTTGGAAAACTTCTGGGAATGATGTAGTAGTGGCGTTTAAAATTGAGTATTTTTATATAAAACTAAACTTAAAGTTATTAAAATATAACTTTGAACCACCTTAATTGGAGTTTTATAGAATTATTTATGATTTTCCAAAGTTTGGTAAAAAATGCTGGTAGTTTGATTACCATGCGAATTTAAGTAAGAAATTGGCCAAATATAATTGGAATGAACTCCAAGGGTGAAAGTGAGCCTATAGGGCTAATGTGGGCCATTGGGTATTCACTTTTCATGGCTCTAATGATGTTATCACTTGCCTAGGGCCATGAAGTGATAAAGAAGGAGCAATGGTTGACGGATCAAGGGACAAGAAGAGAAGGACATAAAGTCCATCAGGTAGTGAACTTACATTTTCTGCATGTATGTGATATGTATGTCTTGCATTGATTATGTGACTGCTTTGCCTATTTGTGTGGAACATGTATGATTGGTTGAAGCTCTGTTATATTTGTGCAATTGCCATATGTATGTCATAACATCGAGCATGCAGCATGTCATTATGTTGGCATGAAATAGTGTAGGCAAGCATGTCATGCATTCATATATATCTGGCATGCATAGTGGTAATGTTTGCTACTGAGATTCTCTCGAATCTCACTCCTCCCAACCAACCATTCAGACAAGTGAGCATTGGAAACGTGCTGAGATCAGAAAAGAGGTATGCACGAATAGGAATGTTGCTGGTTGTTTGAAGGCCTTTTAGTTATTAAGGTCTGTAAATATTGTGTAAACCCCTGGTGGGGAAACTTTTGTATTATAATCAAGCAATATTGTATTAATATTATCAGTATATTCATGCTATTCATGTATGCCCACTGAACTACGCATTTCTACTCTGAGTAAGATCAGTAATAAGGGATATATGAGGCGGGTCGCTACACCTACTGCTCAGCACAGAGAGCCTCAGAGTGTTAAGCAGGGGCAGTCATCGGGTGAGCCGAGTCATCAGCCCAGAGGGAGGGGCAGGACGGCCACACGGTTGAGGGATGTTTCCCTGAGTCGGTCTGCCGGGGAGAGGATACTGATCCAGTTCGATCAATACTGGAAATCGATCGGGCCGAATGCCAGTCGTTTTAGGAGTTTTGTCGGCCTCCTCGCACGAAATAAGCCTAGCATATTGATAAAGGAGTAGAGGAATGTCGACAAAAAGGTTAAGCAGCATATTTGGGACACTATTCAGGTATAAAATTCCCTCTGTATGTTTCTTTTATCAAATTCGTTTCATTACTGTCACTAACTCCTTTCATTCATGAATAACAGCTCACCTACGACGTTCCTCAGAGTGAGATCTTGTATCACAAGACTATGACGTATTGTTGTGAGCGCTGGAGGATGTTCAAGACGAATTTGGCTAACAATTACGTGCATATCGAGGTGCCAGCTGGTAAGCCTCGTCCTACTCCTTGCAGCAAGTATTCGTAAATTGATGAAGCGACATGGTAGGAGTTTTTTAGGCTTCGAACTACTCCAGAGGCTTTGGTGAGTTAACTTATTTTGTACTTTATTTACTTATTTTTTATCTTTACTGTTTGTAACCTTTTTTTCCCATTTCGTATTCACAGGCAAGAAGGCAAAAGGCACAAGCGAGTGGCAGGAAGAATGATTGCCCCCACACAATGTCTGGTGGGGGATACGTAAAGGCCAAGAAATACTTGTTGGCGGCCAAACGGAGGAGATTGGAAGAAGCATCTCAATCCGATCCTTCTATTCTGCTATCTCCACCATCTCCGATACGGAGCGAAGAGTTGTGGTTGCATGCTCGCCGGAAGAGTGGTTGATCCTATCCGATCCTTCTAGTCTCGTATAGTTGGTGAAAAAATTGTAAGTATCGTTGTTCTTATTAACTGTTCAATAAACATGTTTCATTACTCATGTGTGTTTTTTGTATATCTCACAGGAGGAACTTCAAAAAAAGAAAGCCGAGGGAGCCTTCAAGTCGGAGGGGAGGAATGACATTCTCACAGTTGCTACTGGAAAACGTGAGCATCCAGGCCGCGTCAGGGGAGTTGGAGGAGGGGTGGGTATAAAGGATTACTTTGGATCCTCCTCACGCAGTTCCTCCTCCAACGTGGTCACGAGAGACGAATTGGAGAGTATGTTGGCCACTGCGAGGGCGGAAGCAAGGGCCGAGGCGGAAGCATCATTTGATGCACTATTGGATGCCCGGTTGAGCAAGATGAAGGATGAGGTATATGTCATGGTGAGCACAAGACAAGACACCGCTCCTGTCCAGGCACAGTCGTTCGATCGCCATAAGCAGAGCACTAAAGGGAGTTGTTGCAATGTGGGACAGTCATAGAGGGTCTTGGAAAGGACGATGCTGAGCCTTGTGAATTATATGTTGAGGATCCTCTGAGATGGTTAGTTGCACGGGGGAGTGTGCACAACCTAGGATCAACTGTTCACCACCTCGAGATAACAGATGATCAGGTTAGGGTGTCAGTTGAGGAGGTTAATATCTCAGACGCACCTGTCCCTATCCCTTTTGAGGAGTTCAAGATTGTGGCTGATGTCTTGGGTACTTTCATATCATGGCCGAAGAACCTTATTTCTGTTGGAGCTACAGATTCCCCGATCAGAGCCCCAAGTTCAGCTCCCTTCCCTTGTGAAGTTTCACAGCCTCCACCATTAAATGTGATGCAGAAAGTGATTCTGATGGCATTTAATACATCTTTCCCGACTAAAAATTGGCCTATGGATTCAGTTGTTGGACCGTCAGGGGTGGCATGCTATCTTGAGAGGGATGATTTAATGCCCATGGTCATTCCTAGACAAAATCTTACGATTGCGATTGTCCAGCTTTTTTTTATGTAAGTATCTTCTTCAAATGGAAGTAAATATCTTAAAAATTACGCTATGTAACCTTAATTTGTGTGCTTCCATTTTTGTAGGTACATGAATCGTAGGTTGGTTTCCTCTTGGCAGAGCGCTAAATTTGGATTCATGTGCCTAGCTCATGCCACGGAGAAAGGGACCACTTCTGCCATCAGACATAGATATTTATCATAGAGGCTCAGTGAAACAGAAACTGACTGTTTCTTGGTTCCTTATGTGCATGGGTAAGAAATTAAACATCAAATTTATATTCTGAAATATCACATATAATGCTTTATATTTGCTTAATATTCATCTATTTTTTTAAGGGATCATTGGCAATTGGTTATTTTGTGTAAGGCTAGTTACACAGTGATCCTCCTTTGCTCCCTCCACTTCAAACCGGGGAATGACTTGAAGAAGACCATGAACTCGTAAGTTTTCTTGCTTTATTACCTTTTGTGTGCAAAGTTTGTGTGCCGAATAAGTAATCTTTGTGATTTTGATCATAGGGCTATGCGGACTTTCCTACACGTTAAGTGTGGTAGGCATGTTCGTAACTTAAAAGACCCTACATGGATCACACCAAAGGTTAGTGCATATTTGTTTTCTTTAAGATGTGTTTCATAAACTATGCTTTTATGCTTGCTTTAATGATATCATGTTCTTTTTCAGACCCGTAGGCAACCACCGGGCTCCAACTTATGTGGTCTTTATATGTTGAGGCAAATTTACAATATTAGCAGCCTAGGCATGACTGACTTTACCGAGGAGGTAATAAATGTATATTTCAAATATTTTGTATTACTTTATTGTTTTTAAGTTAGTAAGTTAATGTTTTGTTTGGCTTTGGTGTTACACATACAGATGTTTGATCTTGCTGATCCCTTTCCTGAAGAAGATATTGATTACATCCGCAATTGTTATGCTGAATTCATTTATGAGTTTTTACAAGATTAGTAAGTTTTTGAATCCGATCCTATGTTGTTCTAATAATACTTATGGTTTTCATATATATCTAACTTGGTTTATATCTCTGTTTAGGACAAATTCTTGGATATTGGTGATACTAGTTGGTTGTTGATTTAGGCAGAGGATCACTATTGTAAATTTGCCTCCACTTTTTTCATTTCTCTGTAAAGCTTAGGAATTTTTTCCATATAATGAGAAATATTTCTTTTCCTCCTTCTCTTTACAATCTTTGGGATTGCAAGTTCACACAATGTGGCAATTTTCCTGCTATCATTGTTTAATTGTGGTGCTGTGGTTCAAAACGCCTAATAATTATAAATTGTTAATATTGTACTGTTTCTGAGAATTGAATAAGTTGATCATGTGTTATTGGTAGTCATTGGAATTGAATGTGTTTGTTTTCAATGATTTTTTTCATAATGTTCATTCCTTGATTGTTGAGAGTCGAGGATTGTAAGGACCAAGTGTTTTTCCCTTGAATAGACTGACATTTATAGGTTCATACCGATTACGATAACTAAGGTCATATTTAACAAAAGAGGGAAATGGGAACTAATAAGGATTTTAGGCTTCATGATTCTATATTTGGAGCAAGTTTAATTTGCATTCTGAGAAATACCAATTGTTTCTGGAAATAAAAATGATGTTGTCACTGCTTCTTATTGTCAATATATACATATATGCATGTGTATGTAATGTGGCACAGGGGGGATGTTGTTGAATATGGCTTACTGGCCTGGGTAAGATTGAAACAAATAAAATGAAAAAAAAAACAAAATTTTTAGACCGGTTCTAAAAAAAACTGGTCTTAAATATGAATTAAGACCGGTTATTAAGAAAATCAGTCTTAAAAGATTAAACTTTAAGACCGGTTCTAAATTTAACTGGTCTTAAATCTATATTTAAGACCGGTTATTAAGAGAATCGGTCTTAAAGAAGTAAACTTTTAAGACCGGTTCTCTTAATAACCGGTCTTAAATTCATATTTAAGACCGGTTAAATTTAGAACCGGTCTTAAATTATTATTTTTTTATACTGAAATTTCCCTACTCGTTCCGTTAGTTAAACTTTAAGACCGGTTGTTGTAGAACCGGTCCTAAAAGTTTATATTTTAGACCTGTTTTTTAACCGGTCTAAAAAATTAAATACTTTTTAGACCGGCTGTATCAAGACCTGATCCAAAACCGGTCTAAAATGTCTTTTTTAACCGGTCTTAAAAGTGATTTTTGTACCGGTGGCCCCTACTGTTGATACATGGGAGAAAATAGGTGAGATTTTGGGAAATTTCAGTAGTAAAATATCAACTCAATATACAATGTACAATGGTAATTACATTACTATAGATTTTGGCATTTATAATGTTTAATAAATAACAGTTACATCTAATAAACGTCATGCATGTCAAAGGAAAGGTCGTTCAAGGATATGATATATAATGCTTAAACGTAACGGTTAATTATGCGCACTATCATATATTACGAGGCAGAATTTGCCAAAACAAAAAAATAATGGTTGTAGTTAATAACTATCATTTATTTAGTGACAAAAGTGACGGTTCTTTCGAAACAATCACCATGTAACAAATATAAATGATTTAACTTCTAACCTCTTATATCAGTAAAAACAAAATATAACGGCCTTCAGAAACAACCATCATGTAATATTTTCAAACAATCTATCTTCCCCAAGTACAAGTTCATTGGTCATAACCCTTACCGTGTTTAATAAAATAATATGTTTTAATAAAAGATATTAACTACCCTTCTATTTTATTTAAATTATAGAAATATTTTCTTTATTTTTGCAAACATACATAAACTCTTTGTAAAATTGGGTACGAGTGACAATAACTTTTCCTTAAACTTTAGAAATACATATCTAGTTCAATATATCTCTAAAATAAATAGTTTAAAACTCTATTTTTAGCTCTTGAAAATATCTTTGATAGAAAAACAACACACATTCATGTTCGTTTTTGTTCTATTTGATCTAAAAACACCCATTTATTAAATCAGGATAGGGGAAATTTTAGCAGCATATAACTGATTTATGGGTCATCTTTAAAAAAATCATATCTTTTTATATACTCATCCAAAAATTATGAAATAAGACTCATATTAAAGGTCAGGATATGTACTCTAACACTACAAAATTTCATAACCTGGGTAAAATGTTGCCCCGTCAAATGTCTTTCCCAAAATCGTGGCTCATCGATAAATTAAAACAACAACTAGCTAACTTACCTACTTTATGCATTCTTAGCTATACTTTAATATAGTACTTACCTTGACCTTTTCTTAGCTCTCATGCTTCTCCTTATAAAGGATAGATACATACTAAAATATATAATTAACTTATGAAAATCTTAAATAAATTTATATAATAGCCATTAAGCAAAATCAACTTTAATAGCAAACTATTCAGAACAAGCTTCTCAAGAGCTTCCATCTTCAAACTTCCTCCACTAGCTTGCTTTCTCGTTAAGGAGTGATTACCCCTACTGTTGATACATGGGAGAAAAGGGATGAGATTTTGGAAAATCTCAGTAGTAAAACATCAACTCAATATATAATGTACAAATGGTAATTACATTACTATTGATTTGGACATTTATAATGCCTAATACATAACGGTTACAGCTAATAAACGTCATCATGCATGTCAAAGGAAAGGTCGCGCAAGGATATGATATATAATGCTTAAACGTAATTGTTAATTATGCGCACTACATGTATTATGAGGCAAAATTCACAAAAATAGAAAAATAATAGTTGTAGTTAATAGCCATCATTTATTTAGTGACAAAAGTGACGGTTCATTTGAAACTATCACCATGTAACAAATATAAATGATTTGACTTCCAACCTCTTATATCAGTAAAGACAAAATATAACGGCCTTCAAAAACAACCATCATGTAACACTTTCAAACAATCTGTCTTTCCCAAGTACAAGTTCATTGGTTATAACCCTTCGTAACATCGTTTGACATTCATAAGTCATAACTCTTCTTAACATCCGTTATACCTCTATTTAAACTCATATATTCCTTATGATTTTTACTACTTTTCTTTATCGGCTTCCTCCTTCTCTCTATCATGTTAACATTCTAGGGAGCTCTTCCACAACCACCACCACCATCTCCTCCTCCTCCTCTACCTCCTCCTGAAATGGAAGCTCTGATGCAGTTGCTTGCAAGCCTTGACCACCACACAAGGTGTCTCACAGCATATGCCAATAGGCTAAACAGGAAGTTGAACCTCATACATCATCATAGTGAGGTTGAATATGAATTTATAGTCAGACCCTTTATCTCCTTTCTTTAATGATGAGAATGAAAGGGAGAAGAGGACGAGGAGGATAGTGGTTATGGTGGTGAAGACTGAACATCACTATTGTATTTTTAAAATATTTTAAAAAAATAATTTAAAAAAATAAATTTATACTTCACAGTTATTAATTAACAACCGTAAAGTATTATTTTATCGTGGTTTCAAAAAACTAATGTACTTAACAATTTTAACTTAATGAACATAAATTAAAGCTTTCGAAACTTTTCCTTTTCCCTGCGCTGATCAACTCTAGATGCCTCCTCGTTAAAAATAAGTATTGAAATATGAAAGATTAGTATTGAAAATATAAAAGGAAAAACAACAAGAAAATACCATTTAAATTTCAAAATCTCAAATCAGCCTTGTTGCTTATAAAAGTATATGTATTAACTATAAGAGTATAGCAATTAACAACTCATTTTATTAAGAAATCATTGATTTAGGATTTTAAAGTTTAAGTAGCATTTTCTTATATTTTTTCCAAATATAAATAAATGCCAAATTAACTAAAAAATAATTCCCACTCAAAACCTGAAACCATAGTCTTTATTTTAATTTCAAAATTTTTAATGGTCATTAATGTCATTGGAGGATTTTTAAATGTTACTACTTCTAGATCCTGGCATAAGAGTTAGTTGGGAGTTAGATTTGGTCTGAAATATAAAATCAATGTTATTCTATTTTGTCTCTTTTATTTATTTATTTTTTCAAAATTAAGCTATCTAACTTAAAATGATATATAATCTAATATTATATAAGTCATTTTAGAGATAGTATATCACATTTGTTCAGATGATGAATTAATTTATTTTATTTGTTTAATTTATTTAAATTAGTTAAATAATTTAGGGATTGAAGTGAGTATTTTCCTTACCCTTAGCTAAAATAACTAAACATGATTGGGCCAACCTAACTATCTATGTTTAGAATAGCATTTGGAACTTCCAATCGTACTTTTCAATCGTGATTTACGGTATACAAGATAGCTTTTACAGTTTACGAGGTAGCTTTCACGGTCTACGAGGTAAATATGTTATGAGTTTTGTCTCGATTTACGTGAATCAGGCTTATGCATAAGTATAAACCAAAACAAACAAGGATCACATGTTGCACTGACAAAAGCTAATCTCTATGACCAAAGATTCATCTCAAATTTCAAAAAGCTTGTATCTTTCCCATGCCTCATCAAACCCAAAAATATCAAAACCTAGGCTCATTTTCTTGGTCTCCTATCTTAATTTTTCTATATCTAATGATATGGAGTCCTTCAAAATATTTAAAGAAAATTAAAAACCATTTTTAAGAGATTGAAGAGTTTTATGCTGAAATGTTGATTACTCCCTCCATTTTAATGTAGGGTATAATCAGAGAGTTGAAGTTTGTTTTGAACATAAGACCTATTTCATATTTTTATCAATTTTTCTCTTATTAAACCTATTGATATTCCCTTAATAATAATCAAATATAAAAGGAAGGGAAAAATTAAGAAAATGATTAGGATGTTTTAGAAAAAAAAATTTATATCAAATAACTTAACTAAAATATCATTTAATCTACTCAAAATAGTAAATTATGTATTACATTAAGGATCAGAAGAGTAGTTTCAATATTTACAATTGGGTTTTTAAGATTTACAATTAAATTATGTTGCTAAGTTTGTGAAGGAATTTTCATTTATTTGTCTTTTTATTTTTTAACCTTAGTTCTTTATCACCTCACAAATTTGTGGCATCTTAATGTCTCTCAAGATTTACAGTTGAGCTTTATGTAGTTCTTTATGACCTCACAAATTTGTTGCATCTTAATGTCTTTCAAGATTTACAGTTAAGCAATTATGTTGAAAATGAACAATACCACATATTTGTGCATTTATAACACTTAATACATAATTGTTACAGCTAATAAATGTCATGTATGTTCAGGCGGAAGTCATGCAAGGATATATAACACTTAAAAGTAATGGTTAATTATGTGTACCATCATTTATTGCGAGACGAAATTCACAAAAATACAAAAATAACGGTTGTATAATTAATAATCATAATTTATTTAATGACAAAAATGACGTTTTTTTTAAAATAACCGTCATGTATTACTTACAAACAATTCGACTTCCAACCTTACATCAGCCAAAATACAAAAATAACGTTATATTAAATGATCATAAATTATTAACGACAAAAACGATCTGTCATGAGAAACAATCATCATTTAAAGAATAACTCTTAAAAGCACCACTGCCTCTTTTTTCAACTACTCTTATTTTAGTTACCTTTTCATAAAGTTCTAATTAATTCTCACCTATTTAAACCCCAGGGATCGAAGCTCTTCCTTCACAAGCTTTTCCTCCTCCGTAATCATGATATTCTCGTTAGTTGTGAATGGAATTCGTGATGATTGGATATGTGAAACTTGTGATTACAAGTTTCGCATATCTAGTCACCATGAGTTCCATGGATAAATATTTATAGGGACACACACGTTCAGCTCAAAAACATACATCTTTTGTTCTCTCTCTAAACGAGAAGGTTGACAAATTAATTGGAGAATAAAGAATATGATGATACATTAGTTCCTTCATCTCCATGACTTTTTTAAATTGTATTTTTCTTGTTTAATTTTTTTATAATATTGTGGTTAATTATGAAATTAACAGTAGATACCAATAAATTAAAAAACAATTTCAAAAACATAACGGTTAACATATAAAAATTGTCACTTACTAGAATATTATTTCAAATTCCTAACGGTTATTAAGAATTAATCATCACCATTTATAAAATATAATGATTTAATACTAAAAGACGTGACGACTTGATAATTCATGAAATACTCTCTATATAAACGTTCAAAAATTGAACTACAGTACTTCTCTACTTCTATTTCAACCTCTCAAAGCCAACTTCTAATTCATCAAAATATCATGCACAAACGCAAGTTAACTTCTAATTCATCATTTGGCAAAAATCCAAAAGGTGAACTCCCTCCGATAATAAGCATTGAAGATCTCGTCCAAGCAACCTATAAGCTCCATCATATGGTCCATGTTTACCTGCGAGAGCAATGACACATAAACCAATATTTGAAGGAACTTACCTCTCTCGTTCGCTCTTTGAATGAGAAGGTGGACAAGTTACTAGAAAAAGAAGAATATGATAATGCATCATATGCTTAAATCATCTCTGTAACTTTTATTTGTAGTTTTTTTATTTACTTTTTCTTTTTTTTTAAAACATGGTGGTTGTGTAATCAACCACCAAAATTTTTAAAAAAATGTAATATACATTATGGTTATCAAGTAACAACTGTTACTTATTAGAATACCATATAAATACATAACGGTTGTAATTTGTAACCGTCATATATTGTATTACAAGAATGACAATTTTGACTATAAAACCGTCATGAAATGTTAGATGAACAAATAAACGATTTATCTTCTAACTTTATATCAGCAACAAAAACATAATGGTTTCTCTTAAATAATCGTCAATTAAACAGTCGAAACCTTTACCCTTTCCCACACTCATGATGAGAATACTTTGTGTTCCTTCGTTCTTTAATAATTGGCACGAGAACCAAGTATCCTTTCATTACTCATCACTGCGGTGACTACTCCTCTTCAACTTCTAATGTGTGCAATGATATTCCAAGCCCATTACTTCCAATTTATATACACGCCCCATTTCCTTATGTTTATCGTACTATTTCTTTTTCGTCCTCCTCTATTCTTTCAATTGCTAAGAGGAAATGCTATACTGAAGACTTGCTAGAAAATCTATGGCATCATCCTCGTCTTCACCTCCTTCTCCTCCACCACAACCTCCACCACCTCCTTCTCCTCCTCCACAACCTCCTCCTCCTACTCCTACTCCCTAACCTCTACCTCTACCTCCACCTCTGCCTCAAGTGTAAGAAATGATGCAGCATGCAAAACGCATTGACCATGTTGTAAGGTGGCTGGTCGGATATTTATTGAGTATGAACAGGAAGGCCAATCTCATTCTTAATGAGTATGAGATTGTCGACCATAATCCTGACATACTCTCAGATGATTTAAGCCACTCCTCTAGTAACGAGTAGCGTGATGATGTGAGGATTGCTATGAATTTATGAAACTTTTGATTCATTCAAATTGAATGAAACAAAAGTTCCTAAATTTGCAGTAAACCTCAGATCATCTATCAGGAAACTAGTCATTACTCACCAAAGGTGATATTTTTTAGTTTTATTTTTATTAAAAATAAAAATATAATTATATGCGCACTAGTTGCCCAAACAAGTTAAAAAAAATAAGAAAATACCTCATGGTTATTAACTAAAAACCGTGATTAATGAAAATGTTAAAAACAATAACATGCCTCAAGGTTATTAATAATGAAACGTAATAAATCAAATAAATAACAGTTTTATCAATACAACCGTTATTTAAAATATTCAGCACGACACCCCATAAAACCTTACCCTTCCTCTTCTATTTAAGCATCTGAGACAAAAACACTTGACACTTAATCTGTTCAAATGAAACCCACCAACATCATAACCCTACTACTTCTATGTTGTCTTGTTCGTTCATCGAGAGTCGTTTTCAGTCAAACCCAGCATAAAAAGCCTTCGTCTGACTTCTCAACAATAGTTGCACTAATGAATACTGTGACACTTGTTTCAGTGACTGCCACTCGAGTTGCTTTTGCTTGCCCTAGCTCACGTTTTTGTTGTTCATGAGCCCTAGTTAGGTTGTATTCCCTTGGTGCTCTATTCTCCTTATTCGATTGAGGGGCCTCTGTGAAGTTACAATGTGATAAAGCATTTATGGTGATATTAACTTGCTTTTGTGTAGTTATGTTTTTTTTGAAAAACCTATTATTGCTCTAATCGAAGGTTCATTTTCTGTTACAGGAAGTTATCAACCCATTGTTTTGACTAAATGTTGTGCTTTATTGATCTTTTTTTATGTGATTTATGGAGATATGGATCCCTAAGGAAAAACATCTCCTTTTTCTGGAGGTATCCATATCTTCGAAACTTACTTCAAAATGATCAATAGGGATGTGATGAATAAACTAGTTCAGTTGTACCGAAAAGAGTCATAATGAACAAGATCTATGAATAAACTAGTTTAGTAACATATTGAATTATTGCCTTTGTGAAGTTGTTTTTTTTTTTGGAAATCCCATATTGCTCTGACTGAATGTTCCTCTCTTATTTTTCTATTGAGCAAGTAGTACCAAATTAAAAGTTATGAAATTCAACATTATGATCAGTCCTAGACTCTTTAATGTAAGAGTTTTTGAGCTACTTGGTCTTCTATATATATATATATATATATATATATATATAATAGAGTAGTACTTCCCACATCTAGAAGCAATGTAATTTGGATGGATCAAAATTTTTTAGGCTTTGTGGCAAGAATCAATCGTACTCCTAATCTCTATATATAATAATGTAAGTTTTCACCTATACCTTTTATCTCTTCAGCAATTAAGCCTGGAAATCAAATGAAGATAGTGTAAAAAACAAATAACCCTATCATAAAGGGCGCATGGGTTATACTAACCTTTAAGTTCAAGGGTTTCCATACCCCCTCCGCCCTTTTTAATAAGTGTGTGTTTGTGTGTGTGTGCGTGTGTTTCCATAGAGTCCTTTGCATTCCAGGGGCTAATTCCTATGAAGAGACACAATTAGATATAGGTCACCAATTACATTATAACTTATATACAACAACAATTTTCATTGATTATCCCCACAAAGCATGGAATGTCTTGATCCATACTAAATTGCATAGCCACTTGATGTGGAAGGTACTATTGTTCCATTATATAGAGAGAGGAGATCAACTAGCTCAGAGATGCTCACTTAAAGAGTCATATGTCTATACATCACAGTTATGAAACATGTATTGTAAAAGTTTACAGTTCTTATTTATAAACCATTATTTATGTTCTGAATACATAATGGTTGTCTATGTTAGACCATTATTTATTTTTATTAAAAGTCACGATTTCATACATAAAACTGTTATCTATGTCACTACATAAATATCGGTTGTAAAATGAGACCGTTATGCATTACTATATATTATGATAATTGTTTCCGTATGATTGTTAATTATTATTACAACAATGGGCATATCATGGCCTCACCAAGCCTCAATGTATAACGGGTGTTATATTATAACCGTTATAATAGGTTTAAATAAAAAATGGTTCAAAGCTGTAATGCATCTATGCCGAGCTTTTATAGCGCCCGCATATATGAAAATTTAGAATTGTGATGTATAGCAATCAGTAACCATAATGTATGGTGATTTTTGTAGTTGTGGAAAAAACTTATCTCAAAATTTAGTAAATATTAATATTTACAATTGAGTTTTTAAGATTTAAAATTAAGTTAATATGTTAATTTTGTGAAGGCATTTTCATTTGTTCTTAACCTTAATTCCCTATTATATCAAGTCCCTTAATGTTTTTTTCCCTCTAGAAGTCTTATTCTTTCTTGAAATTTCTAAAGTGCATGGTTGTAACATCCTCTATTTTTAAGCACTTAGAGTTAGTTGTAGTTCATATTTTATTTAGTCAAAAGAGTATAAGGTAAATTAATAATTTAAGAGAAAACATCAAGTAAAAAAATCTACAGAAAAAATACAAATAATATATCTCCTTAAAATAGTTATTGTAATAACTAAGTATGTGTGTATAAGCTTGTCTTACCATTGGGAAGTAATAAATAACATAAAAAGAAATGTCTTCTAGGAAAAATACTATTATTTTAATCAAAAGCAAGCCCTAATCCTAATTCTCTCACATATAAATACATCATCTTCTTATTCCATTGTGATCCCAAGATGCAGTGCTCACTCCTCAGACTCTCATTAAGAGTTTTAGAGTAACTCTTTGTGTGATTACTTGTGAGCTATGAAATAGAAAACTCTCATTGAGAGCTTTAGAATAACTCTTTGTGTGATTACTTGTGAGCTATGAAATAGAAAACTTTCATTGAGAGCTTTAGAGTAACTCTTTGTGTGATTACTTGTGAGCTATGAAGTAGCAAACTCTCATTAATAGCTTTAGAGTAACTCTTTGTATGATTACTTGTGAGCTAGGAAGTAGCAGGTAACTCTGAATATTCTTCCATATACTTGTGAATTATGCATGATTCTGAATGACTTTTTTTTAAGGATGTGTGTTAGCCTGTGGCTCAAGTCAGTGGTATAAAGATGAACGGTGATATAAGGAAGGTTGCATCTTGCATATTGCATAATTGCATATTACATGTTGTGATGAAAATCCAAATTGACATAATGATAATTAAATTTATAATTTCTTTGTATGAGGATTATGGTACATAGAAATATATAAGTAATTAGTTCCTTTTTTTTTATCATATGCGGTTTGCTTGTGTACAGTAGAAACTTTCAGTAGTTACTGAGATGTGGAATCTCATATCTTATATTAACATTTTTCAAGTGATTGTCCAAATAGGAAGCAAGGGAATCACCTATGGAGTGAGCCTTGAAGGCTCTCTTGTGCTCTTAGAGCACATGTTATGCCATTTTTATTTGCCAAGACCATAAGACTTCCACATTTATTTTCTTTTGCTGAAATATTTTGAAGATTTGATTTAACACTGTGTTGTGGGCTTTATAAGAACTGATTTTGTATTTTGATGATTTGGATGTTGAACATCCTTATTGGCGATATTGAAATACTTTAGTTAAGTATTAGTTGCTTGGTTTGAGGTGTTACATTTTTTTGTATCAAATCACAAATGTTCCATGGTTATGTTGTTGATTTTCTAACTGTTTTCTTTAAACTTTTCAGAGGTTATGGAAAATTAAATTCCATAACATGCACACTTTTCTTTATTTACATATAGAATTTGTTCGGTTATTTGTTTCTTACCTAGTGTCCTTGTAGTGTTCTTTATAGGAGGGAAGGATGGTGAGGATTCGAAAGAATAATTCAACCCCCACTCCTCGTCAAAATGGTCCTCCTCCTCAGGATAACAGTGCCATCTTGTTAGAGTTACTAGATATAGTCTTGGATATGAGAGAGAAAGTAAATAGGCATAAAGATGAACTAGTAGTAAGAAGAGGCCAAGGTGGTGATCATGATATGGAGAAGAGTCTCATTAATAAAGATACTCCCACTGATCATCATTCTAAAGGTGACAATCTTATATGCATTGAATCAAGAGGCTATAGCAGTTCCCATTCTAAGTACCACACCCCATCCATTACTGAAGTTTAGGACAAATTTAACAAGTTTTCTCCTTCAATGTTTGAGGGGAAGCTATACCCAACTGCTAGAGTGATTGAAACATCTGAAAAAGATTTTCAAGGTCATTGAGATCAGCTTTCAATAAAAAATGCTAGTTACTAAGCAATTGATGCAGAAAGTAGCCCAAGAATGGTGGGAAAGCACTAAAATTGATGATGATGCTGAGATGACTTGGGAAGAGTTTAGGGACAAGTTCAAGAAGTAATATTTCCCCACTTTCATCAAAAACAAAAGAGACTGAGTTCCTTACATACAAACGAGAGGATTTACATAAAGAAGAATGTATTGTTCACTTTTTGGAGTTGTCTAAGTTTTGCAAGTATTTGCAAAACAACTCTAAATAGATGTGTGATCGATTAGCGGAGAAAGCTAAACCGGATTTGAAAACGGCTTTGTCACCATTCCTTAATAAGATAAAGAATTTTGAAAAGATGTGTGACAAACTACTCACTATTGCTAGAAGTAAGCAAGAAGAAGAAGCCAAGAGAATGAAAGGATTTTAAGCTAGATCTATACCTCCCATGAGACCTATAGGAATAGCTTTAATGGTGTGAAGAAGCAGTTTAGTCAGCCATCAAGGAATCATTATAGTGGACCTTCAGAGGAGGTAGTTTAGTGGTAGACAAAACTCTCATAGGAGCTCTACAAATCCTATTACTAGCACAACTAATAGTCAGAAGTGTGCCAAGTGTGGAAGAGTGCACCAAGGAAATTTTCTGATATGTTACAAGTATGGGGAGTCAGGCCACGTCTTCAGGTTCTATGAGGAAAGCTCTTAAAGAGCCAATGACACTAGAGCTACAGTTCCAGGTAGAGTGTTTGCACTATCACACTAGGAGGCTAGTACTTCACCAAATCTGATTAAAGGTACTCTCAAACTCTAAAGTCTTGAAATTGAAGCTTTTATTTAATTTTGGTGGTACACTCTTTTATATCTTATGCTTGTGTGCCTCAATTGAATTTACATATATGTGAATTGCCTTTTGACATGATTGTTTCTACACCGGCGAGAGCCTCGATGAGAACTTATAAGGCTTGCTTAAATTGTACAATTGAGTTTGATGATAAGACCTCAACTATAGATCTTGTTTGTCTACCCATGAAAGGTATTAATGTGATAGTAGGAATGGATTGGTTGTCAGCAAATGACACCATCGTTAGTTGTAAAAGGAAAACCATCTCTCTCCCAGTTGACTCTAGACCACAAATGTTATTTACAGTGCAAGTTGAAAAGTCTATTCCTAAGGGTTGTCCTGCATACATGGTATTTTTCTCCATTCAAACAGAAGTGAAAGAAAGGGTAGAAGACATTAAAGTGGTGAATAAATTTTTGGAAGTATTTCCAAAGGAGATAACAGATTTACCCTCGAGAGAGAAGTAGAGTTCTCTATTGATCTTGCACTCAAGACATGGCCTATCTCTTAACCTCCTTACCGAATTTCTCTGTCGGAACTAGCAAAATTGAAAAAGCAAATTGAGGTGTTGATGGAAAAGGATTTCATCAAGTGGGAGTATGAGGCTATACATTGACTACTACCAATTGAATAAGACAACCATAAAGAACAAATATCCTTTGTCCAGGATCGATGATTTACTTGAGCAGCTGACCAAAGCATCCATTTTCTCTAAGATTGATATAAGATCAGGCTACCACCAGTTAAAGGTCAGAGTTGAAGATATTCTGAAATCTACATTCAGAACCAAATATGGTCACTATGAATTTCTTGTTATGTCATATGGGCTAACCAATGCTCCAGCTATCTTTATGGATTTCATGAACAGAATATTCAGGCCATATTTGGATAAGTTTGTAGTGGTCTTCATTGATGACATCCTTATCTACTTTAAGGATAAGGAAGAGTATAAAGAGCTTCTTGGAGTTGTGTTACAGGTGTTGAGAGAACATAAGCTCTATACGAAGCTATCTAAGTGTGAATTTTTGTTAAAGGAAGTAAAATTCCTAGGCCATATTGTATCAATTGAAGGAGTGTTAGTAGACCTCAATAAGATTGATACAGTGTTGAATTAGGAAAGGCTGCAGAGTGTCATTGAGATCAGAAGTTTTCTGGGATTGGCAGTCTATTACAGGAGATTTATTAAAGGCTTTTCACAATAGCCATGCCTTTAACTATGTTAACTAGAAAGGACCAATCGTATGCGTGTAATGAAAAAGTGTAAAGTAGCTTTTCAAGATTTGAAGACTAAGTTGACTATGGCGCCAATACTTGTGATTCTAGATCCTATTCTAACTTTCACTTTATACACTAAGGCTTCCAAAAAGGGTCTTGGGTGTGTGCTAGTACAAAATGGCAGGGTAGTTACTTATACTTCCCGACAGTTGAGGCCACATGAAGAGAACTATCTCACTTATGACTTGATGTTGGCAGCAATAGTATTTGCTTTGAAGATTTGGAGGCACTATTTATATGGTTCACAATTTGAGGTCTTTAGTTACCATAAGAGTCTAAATTACCTGTTTGACCAAAAAGAGCTTAACATGCGGTATAGGAGGTGGATGGAGTTTCTTAAGGATTATGATTACGAGTTGAAGTACCATCTAGGAAAGGCAAATGTTGTAGCAGATGCTCTAAGAAAAAAATCAATCTATGCAGCACAATTAATGGTTAAGGAACATAAATTGCTAGAGGATGTGCAGGGTACATATATTGACATAATGTCGGGATTAGTTGCCACCATATAAGCATTAACCATTGAAAGTACAACTTGGAAAGAAATTAAATTTACTCAGCTTGAGGATGAGTACCTATTAGGTGTCAGGGAAGATATTGAAGAAGGAAGAGAGTCAGAATTTGAGGTTGGTAAAGACGAGATACTAAGGTATAATGGAAGAGTGTGCCTCTCTGATGATGGAGAATTAAGGAAGCTCATAGAAGCAAATACACTATTCACCCTTGAGCAACCAAGATGTATCATGATCTCAAGTGGAATTGGTGGTGACGAGGCATGAGGAAAGATGTGACCGAGTTTGTTGCTCGTTGTTTGACTTGTCAGAAAGTCAAAATTGAACATTGGAAGCCTTTATGATTGTTATCGAATTTAGAGATCCCAGAATGAAAGTGGGACATCATCTCTATGGATTTCATCATAGGACTTCCTCCAACTACATCTAGACATAATTCCATTTGGGTAATTGTTGATAAATTGACTAAGTCAGCTCATTTTTTGGCTATCGCAGTAAAGTACTATCTTGAGAGACTAGCGAAGATCTTTGTGAAGGAGATTGTCAGATTGTATGGGGTACCCAAGAGCAACATATCATATCATGATCCATGGTTTACCTCACAATTTTGGAGAGCATTACAAGGTGCTATAAGGACTAGTTTGCGGTTCAGCACTGCTTACCATTCCCAGACTAATGGATAGACAGAGAGGATTATACATACTATACAATTAAGCTGGCAAGAGGTTGGGATAGTCACCTTCATATAGCAGAGTTTGCATATAACAACAGTTATCACTCAAGCATCAAGATAGCACCTTATAAGGCATTATACTGAAGGAAGTGTAGATCTCTTATTTGTTGGATATAATTGAATAAGCAGAGTTTACTAGGTCCGGATTTGGTAGACGAAACTACTCAGAAGATTAAGATGATTTAGCAGAAACATCTCATGGCCCAGAGCAGACAGAAGAGTTATGCTAACATGAGAAGGTGACCTTTGGAGTTCATGGTAGGAGAACATGTATTTCTAAGAGTCACACCAATAACATGCAGAGCGATTCGTGTAAAGAAGCTTTCACCTCGTTTCATGGGTCCCTATGAGATTATAGAGAGAGTGGGGCCAGTGGCTTATAGAATTGCATTAGTCCACAGCTTGTGAACCTTCATGATGTCTTCTATGTGTCTTAATTGAAGAAGTACCAACCAGACCCTTTCCATGTTATTGAAGTGGAGGAGATAGAACTTAGAGATAATATGACATATAAAGCTGAGCCGAAGCGGATCGTGGATGTGATGGACAAGCAATTAAGGAATAAGACCATTAGACTTTTGAAAGTTGTATGGAGAGGAATGGCTCCTGGTGACACCACGTGGGAGATAGAGTAAAAGATGAGGCATGAATACCATCATTTGTTTAACTAGGTATGTCTCTTAGTTTGTGTGCTAAATTTTGGGGACAACATTCATTTTAAGATGGGAGAATTGTAACATCCTCTATTTTTAGACACTTAGAGTTAGTTGTAGTTCATATTTTATTTAGTCAAAAGAGTATAAAGTAACTTAATAATTTAAAAGAAAACATCAAGTAAAAATCTAAAAAAAATACAAATAAAATATCTGCTTAAAATAATTATTTTAATATATGAATATGTGTATATAAGCTTGTCTTACCATTGGGAAGTAATAAAGAACAGAAAAAGAAATTCCTTTTAAAAAAAATACTATTATTTTAGTCAAAAGCAGACCCTAACCCTAATTCTCTCACATATAAATACCACATCTTGTTACTCCATTGTGAACTCGAGGCGCAGATGCTCACTCCTCAGACTCTTATTGAGAGCTTTGGAGTAACTCCGTGTGATTACCTGTGAGTTAGGAAGTAGGAGGTGACTCTTAATATTCTTCCATATACTTGTGAATTATGTCTGATTGTGAATGACTATTTTTTTACAAAAAAAAGGACTGAATTATATGTGTATGTGTATGTATTGAAAATTCTCAAATAAGTAGTGTTACAAGTAAATTCCCTATAACTCATTTCATTTACATAGATAATAATTTAATTATAATTAATGTATTGTTAGATTATTATTTCCTTTTTAGCATGTTTGAATATGTGATGACATTTGATATGAATGAAAGTATGATTTATTGTACCTTATCTTTTAATGATATTATATTTATTGATGATTAAGTATAACTATCATGGCAATTACATTTGTGATGGGTTAGAGTAAGGAGGAATTTGTATGGTGAGATCATTTACTACATGGTATACCATCAATCGTTGCATAGTGGATGACATTTGTCAGGGCCCATTCTTCCATGTTTTCCTTTGGCTATGATTGCATTGGAGCTGTGAGGACATGTAACACCTCTTTAGTTGTGTTCTTTAAGGAGGGGAGTTGTAGTATAAATTTAAGCTCTACACTTTTACCCGGGTGTATCTTAAGAATTAGTGAGTTTGAAACAATCTAGTCAAATAGATGTGTTTTATTGGACAGTATTAACATGTGGCTTCAGTCAATAGTATAAGGATATACAATGATATAAAGGAGATTGTATATTGCATATTGCATAATTTTATATTACATGTTGTGATGAAAATACAGATTGACATAATGATGATTAAATTTGTAATTGTTTTATATAAGGATTATGGTTCATAAAAATATATGCATAATTAGTTCCTTATTTTTATCATATGTGGTTTGCTTGTATATGGTAGAAACTTTCAGTAGTTATTAAGATGTAGAATGACATCCCTTATATTACCATTTTTCAGGTGATTGTCTTAATAAAAAGTAAGGGAAGGCACTTATAGAGTGAACCTTGAAGGCTCTCTTATGCTCTTGGAGCATATATTATGTCATTTTTATTTGCTATGACTTTATGACTTTCACATTTTATTTTGTTTTGTTGAAATATTTTGAAGATTTGATTTAACAGTGTATTATGGGCTTTATATGAATTAATTTTGTATTTTGATGACTTGGATATTAAACGTCTTTATTGACGATATTTGAAATACTTTGGTTAAGTAGTTGATTGTTTGATTTGAGGTGTTACATTAGTCTTTAATAATACTTCAATTTTTTCAATGTCCTCATATGTCATAAAAATGCAATGTATATCATTCCCTCTCGCAAGAAAAGTGTATATCATTACCAATAATTAAAAGGAAAAAGGCGATGATGAATATAGAGGTGTCAAAATAAGCCAAGCTTGATTAATTTGAAAGCCAAACTTATATTTTAATAGATGTAGAGACAACTCGACTCGCTTGTATAGCTAATAGCCAACTCATTTAATAAGCCTGCTAAATATATTTTAAAATAAGTGTCAGTTTGGATTAAGGTAAAGAAGTGATTTTTTTTTAATGTGGCTTTTGCAGAAGTCAGATTGAAAAAAAGTTATATTGTAAATGTAATTTGTATTTGGATTGACGGTGGGAGAAATAATTTTTTTTAAACCCAATGAAAAAAAGTCAAAAGCTACTGCAATGAGCTTCTAGAAAAAGTAACTTTTTTTTAAGCCTAGTGAATACTACCGTGTTCCCAAACAAGTATGCAGATACTAAATGAATTTTTGCCCTACAAATGAACTTTTTTCCCTTCCTAATGATTCCAAACTGACCGATTTGTTGAATTATTAAGCTCACTGTGTCACTCACCTATCATCAGTTGGTAGCTTTGTCCCTCTCCTGCTTTGTCTCTGAATTTCTGATTATTTACTCTTAATCCTACTTCTTTGTTGATTAGGTAATCTAGTTGCAAACCATGATATGTCATGACATATTTTCTTTAGGGAAAATTGAAGATAAATACCATCTAAATTAAGAAAATCATAAAAAGTCTGTTAACACATAAAAATAATAAATTGATAAAAATAATAAATTGGTCTCAAAGGAAGAATATGAGATTTTGAAATGTTGTATTTTTATCAAAATACATCTCAAGGATTTTTAAGAAAGACCCTCACCGCTGCTGGAGCTTCATCGTCTGGCACCACCTTATCGGCAAGCTGATTTGACACAACTTTAGCCGCCTTAAGGGCCAATCACAAATTTTACCACAAATTAAAATGTAATATAGTACAAACAACTTGAGCTCGTTCTCTTATCAAGAAGACTTTTATTTTAAATTCCCTAGGTTAAACTAAGTGCTAAAACCCATGATTAGAAAAGGCGGGTTTTGAAAATATTTTTATCTATATTAAAATGCATGTAAATAAAATTATTTCTAATCTTTTTCGTATTTTTGGAAAACAATGAATGTATGTCTTGGATTAAAAGGAATTCTATGATGTATGCTCTTAGTAATGAAGAAATTTGCTATCTATGCTCTAAAAGGTCATGATAGTTAAAACTTCATTAAATCTTAAGAAAAAACTTAAGATAATATTTAAGTTCAATATTCTTAAATAATATTAGCTCCTATAAACATAGCTAACTACTATCTCTTGAGATATTATTTAAAATCAATTGATGTGCAATTAAAATTAGAATGATACAACATGAATCTTCTTAATTTTTAGTGCTAAACAGCATCTCAAAGGCACAAATCAATCACATTAGTTATACAATAACATTTGAATCAACATATTCTCATTGCCACCACAAAAAATTCAAACACATATAATATTCACACTACAATATCCAATCTCAATATCAATATTAAACCAACAAAGACAATTTAACATCAAAGGTCTAAAATCATATATAATCATTTCTAAATGTAAGAAATTTAAATATATAACTCAAGTCTAATAGAATTATATAGAAAATGAGCTGAAGCACAAGTCCTCGTCACCCAGAAGTAAAGGAATTAGCCACCCATAACATCAACAATAGCTGCAACCAGTTCAAAACATTTGAAATCCATGAGAAATTAGGTGTTGGCCGAATCTGGAAGTGGAAGATGAAATTGAAGGTGATGGAATGGAAAAAGGACTCCGGCGGTCTTGAAGAGTAAGGAATGGAAGGAGATCGATGAAGGCGAAGAAGAGGCGAATCTAGAAAGATAAGAGTAGGGAAGGGCTGGCGTTGGTGAGTGGTCAAGTCGCCGGCGATGGTGGCTCGGCTTGACGGTGAGACGGAGAATAGAGGATCATCAGCATTGATAATGATGAAGGTGAAGGAGTGGTGGTTCGTGAATCGAGCTTGAAGGTCCTTCCTCTTCACGTGGCCTCTGCTTCCTCGTTTTTCAAGCTCTGATTTTTTTTTTCGAGCTTCTGATTCTTCCGCCGGAGATGGAGGAAGAGTCGATGAAGGTGGTGGTGTGGAGAAGAGAGAACGAAGGTAGAGAGAGGAAAGGAAGGTTCGACATCTGGTTTTTGCTTCCACGCCTTTGTCTGTATCCTCCTCTCCCGATTCTGAACTCTACCACGCCTCTTCCGTCCTCCTCCAAAATCAGACAGTGGCGGTGACAGAGCAGGATGGTGGCGAGCGAAGGAAGTGGTCTCATGGCGGTGGTGATCTCCTCTCTTCGATTCTGAGCTTGAGCTTGAACTTGAAGAAGATGAAGATTTAGTTCGCCGTGCTTAGTCCATCTTCAAGCTTTTATGTAATTTTTCATTTTTTCTTAGCTCTCATTAACATTGATTCTGCAGTTTTCAAAAGTTTTGGGGTCCTTTTATGTAAGTTTTTCTAATCCTCAAAAATATTAATTTTGACCCAATTAACATTTTCTAAATTCTTCAATTTTCTTTTAAAATGCCTATAATGCAAGATTAATTACAAGTAGCATCAAAAGTCTAAAAAATCATTTGCATAAATAATTAATAAATTATGACCATTTTATCTTTAATTATACTTAATTCAATACAAATGTCCCTAACTTAAATTAGTGTTTAATCATGTAATAATGGCTTATGAAATACATTAAATTCCCCAAATTAATTAAGTGGTCAATCTCTATACCCAAGTAGTTAATCTCATTATTCAAGTCATCATCGGAGTTTCGGTCACAGGACTTCCAGAGCTCCAGCGTCGGTGATAGTCATTTCCTTGAAAAAAAAAACCATTGATGGACATTTTGATAAAAATATAACATTTCAAAAACTCAAATTCTTTTCTTAAGTTCTATTTATTATTTTCATGTGTTAACAGAAATTTAGAGTTTTCCTAATTCGAATTGTATTTATGTGTCTTTTTCTCTTTTCTTTACATATTTTCCTTTTTTAAGAAATAAAAATTTTATGAGATTTTTTATTTTATTTTTAGATATTTAAAATAAGTGAAAAATAAAAAATTAGCAAAAGGGTTTGAAATGCTCATGGGTTCCTTTTTAGACCGGCCTGTGTATTGATAGCTCTAACGATGAATTTTGCTTTATTAATCTATTTTGCAATTTGAAAAAAAAAAATCTAAAACTTATCGCCATATTAAATACTCCATCGGATTTGAAATATAGCAAATAATTTGTTAAAGCGTTTTACTTGTCCAAAATATAAAACATTTCTCAAAATTGTTTTTATTATTCAATTTCTTAATGTTTAAACACCCCTGTTAATATTTGGAATTCAAAAAATTAAGAGAAAACTGAGTGAAGACAATAAAAACTAATTCAATCTGTTATGAAAAGAGAGGTCAATTTCTTCATTTTTTAAAGCTTTAAAAAATAATCATTAATGAATTATTTTAGAGTAAAATAACTGAAGAATATGGATGACAACTGGAGAAGTTAAAAGGAAAAAGAGATAGAAAACATTAAAGAAAAAAAGGAGCTTAAACAAGTGCTTTATGGAGCACTTTATTAAACCACGAATTCCTCGGAGAGCTTTCGGACCAACTTGTCATACAAAGCGACCTAGAAAATTATTGTTCGGATAGATAATCATATGCCCTATGTACATCACACACATGCTTTTCGCATTAAACACAATTAAATACAAATTTAATACAAATCTTATTATCAATTTGTTTACTCACAAAGATACATAAAATCACAGTAATAAAAGAAAGCTTTTTATAGCTGAAATTGATTAGGGAATATTGTAAATATTATTTTTTATTACTAATAATGATTTCATCTATATTAAATTCAGATAGGCTCTTATCATTTTCTTTTTATTCCAAAATATAATTCTGCTTTTGTAATAAAAAAAATGCCTTTTGCATCAATTGTTCTCCCCGCGTCATATCTATTTAAGTATTTATTTTGAATTAATGATTGCTTGTTGAATAATATTACTTCTTATAAATTAGGTTGTAGGCCTACTACTTTATATAAAGTAAGATATATACCCCTCTATTGTTTATGATTTATAAATAATTTTATTTTTTAATAATTTTTAGATTAAATCTCCTACGTTGTACAAAGTTTGAGAATTAAATCAATTAATCAACATTATTTGTAGTTCAGAAATAGAAAAATTTATAATTATAATATATTTATATTTTACATTTATTTTTATATTTAATTTCATATGAATCTCATGTATTGTAATAAAATTTGATGATTGAAAGTTGTTAAATATTAAAGTGTTAATATTTTAAATATTATGAAAATAAAACCAACATTTTTAATTACTCATCGACATATGTTTGAAGAAGCTTATTTGAACTTATCAAAAGCTCTTATGAGCTTATGCACATAAATCGAGACAATCCTCACTACATAACTTACTTCATATTCCGTGCATCACGATTGAAAAAGATTTATAGAATTTCCAATCGATGTTCCAAATATACCCATTGTGATCACTCATTACCAAAGCAGCTTGGTTAGATTACGGGCCAAAAAAAAAAAAGTTTGGTCACTGAGTAGTCGGTCAAAGTAGTTAGTTAATATCATATTTTGACTTTTTATTAAGATAAGAAATAACAATAGTTTTTTTATTTGTGATTTGTTGGGCTTAATTGGCATCACATTTTATAAGATATTTTTCTTTTTGTAATTTTTAGGTGTTTTCCATAATTTTTTTAACAAGTGATTAAAATAATAGACGTTTTGTTTACTATTTCAAGAGCAACATTGCATGCTTAATACCTTTGTTTAATATAAAACACAATTGATTAATTTGAAGAGATTAAAAAATTTAGATAAATTACTTAATTTTAACATATGTTACATGATAATTAGATTATATACTGGTTTATAAGTTAAATAAAATAGTTTAAAAAAAATAGAATTATCAAAACAGGCCGACCCATCGAGCTAGCCAGTTTAAACTCATTTAAGTATAGGGTCGTGCTTGTATTCTAGGTGGTGTAAAAGGAACTTAAACTTAAACAGGTTAGTCCATTAGGGTTCAAAAATAAGAGGGTCAGCTTCCTAAAGTTGAAGGTCACCTTTTTTAAACCTACCTTTTTAAACCCACGTATTTTTATTTTTTTCTTGTTATGCTACACCCCTTGTTTGTAAAAAGAAAACTTAGGCAATCTAGTTCATATACACTTGTGCCCTAGTAAAACTTCAAAGGTTTAAATTGGGGTTAATTTATTTAGCTCTAGCCACTTCCCATATTTTATATATGTTTTATTCTGATTCATGCATCCCCTGCAATGCAAAAAAGGGCATATTATTTTTCTTAAAAAAATATAATTTTATTTTAAATTTTTTCCCTTTTCAAGACTTTCTCAAATTAAATAATATTATAAAAAAATAAAATTTAATATTCATACATAAATTTTTTTTTATATAATAACTATGAGATTTTCTTGTGTTTTTAACTATCAAAATTTTTATATGTGATTACAAAAATGAGGTAAATTATTTATTTTAAGTTGGGACAATAATTTATTGGTGATTAAAGTTTGATTTGTATATAAGAAAATACTTATATCAAGTTCTTTATATTTATTTCGTTGTTTTCTAATCATAATTGACTATGTGTCATACTTTTAAATTATTAACATGTAACTATAAACCTATATGAAATAAATAGGAAACATAATCATAAATAATTGGAGAAATTGATATTATGGTTATAAGGAACTTAATGTAAGTTTGATCTTTGTATTTATTTTTAAAGTTTAGATAATAGTTTGACACTTTATTTTATTAATATATATTGAGGATGTTTGGTTGGGGTTATGCTTATGCATAAGCCCGATTCACGTAAATCAAGATAAAACTCTTCCACATATTTACCTTGTAGACCGTAAAAGCTACCTCGTATACCGTAAATCATGATTGAAAAGCACGATTGGAAGTTTCAACCACTATTCCAAACATCTTCATTATTTCAATTATAAATTTTAAGAGATTTATTATTTTATTTTTAGATATTTCATAATAACTTAAAAAATTGAAGTTTAATAAAAAAAACTTGAAAGATGACGACAACCAAGAGTCTAAGGGTCTGTTGGGAATCCTATTTGGGATAAAAAAAAATTCATTTAGGATCTATAAGCTCATTTGGGTTAAAGTTCAATGTTTGGAAACCCATTAAATATTAATGGGTTTTAGCTTTAAAAGTAGCTTTTTTTCATCAGCTACCACATATAGCTTTTGGTCCCAACTTCTCATCACTTTTTATAATTTGCACCACTTTTTATTTTAGGAAAAATGATATTAAAAAGATCAATTTAATAAGTATTAAGTAAGAAATTTTTTTGGTTAAAATGAGTTACAAACATGAGAATTTTAGTTGCAATAGAGACTCATATTTGTAACTTATGATCATACAAAATTTTTTGGGATGTAACTGTAGTTAAATTTAAATTTTACTAATTAAATTTAATTTTTTTCTTCTATTATTTTTTTAAGGAAAAAAAATCATCCTTATCTTCATCACACTTGAATCATGTTCGTGACATGATCAGAGACGAACTTGTTAAGGGTAGACGAACTTGATAGGGGTAGATGATCCAATTATGATTCACTTCATATATAAGATTCTAAATGAAATATATATTTATCCTTTTTAAATTAAGTGCTTCAGTGTATTTTTCTTTTTTTTAATAATTATTTAATTTTTTTATTTTAAAAAAATTATTTATATTTTTTAACATCAATTATAATAATATATACACAAACAATATATACGTAGTATTGAATAAGGTTCGTGTCATTTTCAGTCATTTCTTATCAAAACGAGTTTTTCAAACGTTAATCTAAACAGGTTCCTTAAAAAAAAGCCACTTCTCCCACCACCAATCCAAACACAAATCATATTTACAATCTGATTTTTTTTCAAATAAGCTTTTACAAAAACCCCATTAAAAAAAATCATTTCTCCACCGAATTTTCAAACACGCACTAAATGTTTGAGGCTAGACAACCATAATAGATTCTTTTATGGCATGCGGCTTTTTAAGCCTAACTTTTGAGTGTTGGGCTAACCTATTATGATAAATCTAAAAAGAATCATAAATATAAATAATTTAAAATAATTTATTTTATTTTCTAAATTAGTCATGGTCTTATATTAATAATCAAAAGTAATAATTTACAATATTATTAATGTTGTAAAAAATTTGCTGTTCAACGTTCAACCCACTACTGCAGTCTTCTTCACCAAGAAAAAGTGAACCCAGTCAGCAACAAGGGCATATTCGGAATTTCATTCCATGACAGAATCAAAACGATGGGATCGGCGCAGCAGAATGGAGAGAGAGGAAAAGAAACTATTCTCCATTCGCTGATGGTCCCCCATTACTCCCACGGCTCAGATCTTTTCATCGTTATCTGATCCGACGGTCTTCGTTACCATTTCTAGACCCTTCCATGCCATCACTATAGAGACGAGAGAGGGGTTAAGTTTTAACCGTGGTTAGTTTCTTAACCGGGCCTGACGCGCTTGGGTTAAAGGACCTTACTCGCAGGCAGGCCTGAGCGAGCGAGAGGACAGACGCAGAGAGAAAGAAAGGAACAGAAGATTGAGAGAAGGATTTGGGATTGTAGCTTGGACAACAAATCTCCTTCCGAGTCGACTCGTCCTTGTCCCTACCCTTTGATCATCGCTGTATTTCTGCCGTCCTCGTCGTCATCGGATTTGGATAGGGTTCCTTCGTCATAACCCTCTCTAATTCGTCCTCCAATTTCCTCGAACCTCTGGTCACATCTGGGATTTGTTACTTCATTCAGATCTCGCATTGCGGGTGAGTTTTCACATTCATGGCCGTCAATTTGATCCCTTGATGGGGATGTTTACATTTACATCGGATTCCTCTCTCCGGCGTTTCCAATGGTGTTTATTTTGGTTTTTCTGAGCGAACCATTGTTCTTTACGGGAGGGGAACTGTGATAATGCTTGTTTTGGTTGTTTTACCGAATATTTTTTGGACAAATGTACCAAATCAGCTGGGGTCTAGCTTACTTTCTGCTAGTTTTGGCTTCTCTGTTTCTCAGGTGATGGCATATTGGGGCTGTTTCTTAGCATACAAACTGAACTCTTCAAGATATAAAAGCATTTCATTTCCGAGTTTTCTCTCGTTTTCCCTGTGAAATATTAACTGCTTGATGAAGTGATTGTAGTTGTTTTAATGATTATGATTGATGATTCACTTGAATTGTAAGTTTTCTGGGAACGATTAAGTGATAGTTAGTAGATACAAAACCTAAGCCTCTGCATTTTTGAGTTTTCCGGAATTAAAACTTAGCTTATGAATGTCGTAGTAGTTATGCAAGCTGTTTCTTGCACTTGCTGTTGTGTGTCTTCTATTTCATATCAACTAAACTTATTCCGTGTTCTATGTTTTCATTTTCTGCATAATTTGTATTCAATTTTTGCATCTGACTTTGAATTTCAATTTAATCTCCAACTTTACGCAGATTTGGATTTTGCCATTTGAATGGCTTCCTAAAGTAGTAATCCCAGAGTATCAATCAATCAAATATTAACTCTATTACTGGTTTTCTTATCTCTCTTGCGGATCTGTTTTGGGATCGGGTGCTTTCCTTTTGGTTAATGATCATTGCGGGACAAGGAATTGGTCTTCCACGGTCATCATTGGCTCTGGAGCTTGGCAACTTCTGGGGAGGGAAGGCTCTCTCTTCCACTGCCTTCTCTGTTGCCCTCTGCAAAGCCATCTGATCCCAGCTAAAGTATATGTCACGAAAACTGGACAGCCCTGTTCAAACCCAGATGGCCGTGTCAGTTATGAGAAGTGTTCTTGGTGGGGAATACCATGGGAGCAGCAGTGTGCAAGGGAGGCAACCTACTGGAAGGAAACAAGTTTTTGTGCAAACTGAAACTGGGTGTGTCTTGGGCATGGAATTGGATCGAAGTGACAATGCCCATACTGTGAAGAGGAAGCTACAGCTTGCACTTAACGTTCCAACAGAAGAGAGCTCACTAACATTTGGAGATACAGTTTTGAAGAATGATCTTAGTGCAGTTCGAAATGGTTCTCCCCTTCTCCTTACTCGGAATATAATGCACAGAAGCTCATCAACCCCATGTCTGTCTCCCACTGGAAGGGATATTCAACATAGGGATAAGAGTGGTCCTATTGAGATCTTAGGGCAATCAAATCGCCTAGACAGAATGAAAGATCTGGCAAAGGAAATTATGAAGGCAATAAAAATGGGAATTGATCCTCTTCCTGTCCATAGTGGGCTTGGAGGTGCTTACTATTTCAGGAACAGCATAGGTGACAGTGTTGCAATTGTTAAACCAACGGATGAGGAGCCTTTGGCTCCAAACAATCCCAAAGGCTTTGTTGGTAAAGCTCTTGGACAACCAGGTTTGAAGCGGTCAGTTAGAGTTGGTGAGACAGGATTCAGGGAAGTTGCAGCTTATCTTCTTGACTATGAACATTTTGCTAATGTTCCCCCAACTGCCTTGGTGAAGATTACTCATTCAATTTTCAATGTTAATGATGGGGTCAAGGGGAGCAATTTCCAGAGGAAGAGGCTGGTTAGCAAGATTGCATCTTTTCAGCAGTTCATACCTCATGATTTTGATGCCAGTGATCATGGGACATCTAGCTTCCCAGTTGCAACTGTGCATCGTATAGGGATATTAGACATAAGGATTCTTAACACAGATAGGCATGCTGGAAATTTGTTAGTTAGGAAACTTGGAGTAGGAAAATTTTATCAGGTGGAGCTAATTCCTATTGATCATGGGCTTTGTTTGCCTGAAACTTTGGAGGACCCTTATTTTGAGTGGATTCATTGGCCTCAGGCTTCAATTCCATTCTCTGAAGATGAGCTTGAATACATTGAGAATCTCGACCCTGGTCGAGATTGTGAGATGCTACGAAGGGAATTGCCCATGATTCGAGAAGCTTGTTTGAGGGTCTTGGTACTTTGCACCATTTTCCTCAAGGAGGCTGCTGCTTTTGGTCTGTGTCTTGCTGAAATTGGTGAGATGATGACTAGGGAATTCCGCTGTGGGGAGGAGGAGCCCAGTGAACTTGAGGTTATATGTTTGGAGGCAAGGAAGATTTTAGCTGAGAGAGAGGAGCTGTCTCCAAGGAGGACTGAGCTCGGAGATGAGGAATTCCTGTTTGATTTGGACTGTGATGAAGCTGGGTCTGATTTCCCTCCAAAGATCTCAGTTGATGATCTTTTAAGCAGGGCATGTTTTCAGCCTGGACTTGTTAATGGGCATGGCCGCAATCCGCTTTCAAAACTAGAGGAGACTATAGAGGAGGAAGAGGAGGAAAGCGATGGAGAAGATGTGGGGCTTGTCACCCTTCCACCTCAAGAAGGAAACCCAATCATTTCTAAAATGTCAACGTCACTTGAAAATACCATGTTAGACGAGAAAGATCAGAAACACGAGAAATCTTCAGCCGGGAAAGTTGATATTGGCTATTTTGGCAATGCATCAACATATGGTCATAAGAGTGCCAATGAGCAGCTTCCTGCAAGCATAAGCTTTGTGAAGCTGGCAGATATGACTGAAGATGAATGGAGTGTGTTTCTGGAGAAGTTCCAGGAGCTTCTGCATCCGGCATTTGCTGAAAGGAAATCGGTAACTTCAGGTCAAAGGCAGAGACAGAGGCTTGGTACTTCTTGCCAGTTTTGAAGTTGAGAGCAATATGGTAATGATATGATAGAGAGAAGACTATAGAATGAAGAATAAAGGCTTTATAGGTATAGCCAGAATGAAGGACTTGTTAGGATAGGGTATGGGTTGGAAGCTTGGAATGAGCGAGTGCTTGTAGTGGAGAGAAGTGCTGTAAATATTCTTGGCGTTTGCTCAGTATACGCCTTGTAGGTTGTATTTTTATATGATATCATGTTCCTTTTTTTCTTTTTCCCGAGTTTCATAGGACATGTTTGATAAATAATTTTTAGCCTTACTGAAATGAAACTCATGTATATAAAGAAGCCTTTATTCCCGTCTGTTTTGATTTTGATGATCAGTCTACCTTCTTTCACTGGGATTCTGGGGTCTCGGTAAGTATCATTGTGGCTAAAATGTCCTGTGTTGTTTAAAACAAGAGAGTTGTAATTGTTTAATATTTAGTTGTGGAGGTGGAAGTAATAGTTTCTGAAAACGTTAATACAATGTTCGGTTTTTACAATTTGTCCTTATGTTGCTTATGCTCTTTTTAGTTTTAAGTTATATGTTTTGGTCTTTTTAGTTTTTTTTCCTAAAAACCTAGATTATATTATCTCGAGGGATTAAAGCCTGTATTTTGAAACTATTGGGACAAAAGCAAAGTAAGGGTGAGTCTTTCTTTTCTTCATGATGAGCAATGACAAATTCTGTGGGGCTGGGAGGTGAATATTAGGTTAAGTGATGACACTGGAGATGACTTTGTCTGGAAATTCAAAAGAATGAATCATCATAGTCACTTTTGTTTTATCTTATCTCATGAAAAAATGTCCATAAATCTTGTTTTTCTGGAATAAAGCCTTCTTTAGGCGGTGGTGGTGGGGTTGGGGGAATCAACAAACATCCTGTATTTTGCTCCTTGTCTCGTCCTTTTATTTTTGTTTTCTTTTCTCTTCACTGTCATCAACCTAATACATTGAATGAATTGATGATAAGTTGTGATGTCGCATTATAAAATAATGAGTTGATGGGCAAAATTGTTTGGAAGTTATTATTAGGGAGTAATGTAACTTTTGAACTTTTTTTTTTGGGGTTTAAGGTTGCTCCAAAGTATTAAATTAGAGCAATATTATCCCTTGTCATTAACCATTAATGTTAATTTTTTAATTGTCAATGTCTGTTTTTTTTAATCAAAGTTGAGTAATATTATTATTATCTTTCGAACCTTTCAGGCGGCATTAAATTTAAAAAATATTTTCAAAACAACATTGTTTCTGAATGAAAGCTTTTAGTTTGCATCTTAATCCTAAAATAATTCATTCATAATATTTTGGTTAATAACCCCCTCCCCCCACCTCCAAAATTCCTTCATGTAATATAATTTTGGAGAGTTGTTCTTGGTTTTAAATATAAGATTAGTTTTTAAATTTGTCAATTTTTTCCTAATTTAACTCTAATGATGCTCTCTTAACAATAGTCAAGGAGGAGAGATAATGAAGTAATTAAGAAAAGATTACTAGGGTATTTTAAAAAAGATATGTTATATTAACTAATTCAACTAACTTTCTTAATCTAATTAAATTAGGTAAATATATTTTATATTAAAAATTATTATTTTGAGAAAGAAATCAAACTCAGATGAAATTTATTTCCATTTTGTTAGTTCAACAGTCAAAATTAATGACATGGGAGCCATCAATTTCATTAGGTGAAATCATTAATTAGGTGCTGTGAATTTGATGGTAAGAGACGGGTAAAGAGTCAATTGATGAAGAGCTTGAAGATAAACCTGCAAGCTCATAGCACTTGGTTTTGATCTCAATTAAGGTATAGAAATGTCATTTTCAAGAATTTTTATATTCAAGTTATCTCTAGAAAGCAGGATAAACATGAAGAGATTCATTAAAGATATTGTTGTTCAGTATTAGCTTTTTGCGGATCTGCGTGTATTTTTCTTATTAGATTGTCTCCCTGTGATGATTATATTTTGACCATGGTTAGCATGCTGGGTTATACGATATTTTATCAACTTTAATTATAAGTGTTAAGTTAAACTTAGATTTTGACACAATGTTAAAACTATTCAGATCAAGTTGTTTAAGTTCTTAAATCATAAAATCTAACAGATCTAGCATAGTGTGTTTTTATCATAAAATAACCTATAAATTATAATGCTTAATAATTTGAATATTCTATTGTACTCTGGTGAGTCTGGTCCTTCTATTGTACTCCCTACATCCGTTGTTGTCAATAAGATCTAAATAATCGAATTATTTGATTTAAGAAAATTATTAAAATTAGTTAAAAATAAATAAATACGTAGGACATGTATTTCCCCCCTAAATATATCATTATTTATAAGTAGGTGGGAGTGAGAACAAAATGAGAGAGAAAATGTGTGAGAAAGATAATAAAAAAAATGATAGAATGACTAAAAGTGTATTATTTATTTAGATAAATCTAAAGTGAAACTTGTAAAAAGGGATATACTAATTCAAAAATTTGGATATTATAAAATAGGACGGAGGGAGTAAGTCACCCTTTGGAAGGAATTCTTATTATAAGGTACTAATAAGTAATAAGTGATGTATTAATTATATATTTTTAATATTACACTTATTTAAAGTTAGATACAATATATATATATTTTTACTTCTTAAGGTGTAATTTATATCTTTTCCTTGATTCTGGTTAATGGCGGTGGTTTAAAATGGGGATGAGAAATGTATGTTATGGGAAATTGAAAAGTAAGGTGATTTAAGAGCCCTTGGCTCAATTGACAAATTACACCCAACTTAAATGGAAGTTTGTGGATTATAGCCTTAACAAAGGAAATGTGGTGGATGTGTTTGCGGGTGTGTATCTTCCTTCCCTAAGGGAAAAAGGCTAGGTCAGAGATAAATTTTTTTAAAAGGTTAATATAATTTTTGGTTATTTAAGTTTGTCTTTATTTTAATTTAAATCCCTTCAAATTTTAAATTATAGGTTTTGGTTTTTTAAATTTTATTATATTTAAAATATGGGTGAATATGCAATTCTATCCATAAATATTTCTTAAAAGAGCTTCTAACTTAATAAATATTTTTCGGGTTCAAAAATACTCATAAACATTAAAAAATAGACTAATAATATTAATTTTGTTAATTTCACCTAACGGTGTTACTTTTTAGTTAAAATAATAGTTGAGGCCCACATGAATAAAAAAGTAACACAGTTAGCCCAAGTTAATGAAATTGGTATTATACGTCTACTATTTTAATGTTCATAGGTATTTTTGGATCCCAAAAATATTTACGGTACTGATAGCTTTTTCGAAAAATATTTATAAGTAGAATTATACCTTCATCTTTAAAATATTGATCCTAAAATTCAATAAAAATTTAAATCATTTTACTCTTTACAATATCAAAACCTATAATTTAAAATTTAGATAACCAAAATCAAAATAATATAATATCAACCCTTTTTTCAGAAAAGAAAAGAAAAGTGAGTTTGGATGAAGTGGAAGGCCAATGTGTCTGTAGGTACGGTGACTGATTAATTATTGTACTGTGAGTTGCTTTTGAAGATGGCCAGTGAAGGTCGCCTAACGTGCATGTGAGGCTTTTGATGGTTTTTTGAATGAAAGCTATAAATAAGACAAAAGAGGTGTAACACTCAGCCTTGTTTGGTTGTCCCCTTAATTAACATCCCCAACGCACACTGATAGTGAACTCTTTGATCCTAATGAACAGAACATTAAGCATTATTGGCTTACAAACTCTGTTAACTCGGAAAAGAAAAGAACTTGTACTGACCTGAGAATTGTTTCTGCTTCCAAACAGGGCATATAATTTTAAGGTACAGGTCACTCGGAGGGTTCTTTTCCTATGAACCTATGAACCTAGTCTCATTATTGGGGAGGGGTGCCTACTGCCCCAGATTTATCTTTTTTTTTTTCAATTATTAGATTCTATATAAAATAAATAATATTTTAATATTTTTTAAGTAAAAATAATATTATTTTCAATTTTCTATAATTTTTCAAACATTATACATAAAAATCTATTGAGTTTTTTTTTTTCATTAAAAGTATTAAATCTTTAAAAAATTATAGAAAATTGAACACATTATCGTTTTTTGTCTATAAGATATCAAAATATTATCTACTTTATGTAAAATCTAATGATTCAAAGAAACAAGAAAAAAAATACTTAAGAAGTGGGAGAAAATTTGGGGGGCAGCAAATTATTTGTGGGTGTAGGTTGTTATATGTCACATTATAATTTAAGATAAGAAGAAAACATGAATGGCGAAATTCACATGGAGGCAAACAAGATGCATGAACTATGAAGTGAGTCCCACCAATAATGAGAAAAAAGAAAAAAGAAAAATTGAAAACAGTTTCTTCCCTTGATAGTTAAAGTTTGCAAAAGCGATTCTTCATTTGACTTGTTATTAGAACTAATTAGTTTACATCATGCTTCATGATTAAAAAGGCTTTATAAATACATATATATTGTTTGTAAGGATTTCAGAAATAAATGAAAAACTAGTTCTTAACGTAAATTTTTGTTCAAGTAAAACAAGAAATCTATCTATATCCACATTGGGAAGGCGTGATCAAGCATAAAGATTGATTCTGTCCCTCTTGCGGGAAGACACTAATTACTTCCGTGGTTCAAGCTATTTCTCTTTATCCTATGCAGACTTGTGATCTTCCGTTGACTACTTGTGATAAATTTGAAAAGAAGGCTAGGGGTTTTTCTTGGGGATTAAGTAATAAGAATACTAAGATTCATCTTGTAGTATGGAACGAGGTTTGCAAGGACAAAGAACGAGGTGGATTAGGTGTTTATCATGCTAGACTTCAAAATAAAGCCTTTATGATGAAGGCTGGGTAGGGTTTGATCAACAACGTAACCAAGATGCTTTGTGGGCTAAAGTCATAAGAAGTAAATATAAATGTGACAATGACTTGATTCTTTCCATTGATAGATCGCGTTCTGGTTCACTTATGTGGAAAGGAATTAAAGCAACTTGAGATTATGTTTTATAGGGAACTAATTGTGTGGTTGGTAAAAGGGGAGATGAAGTAGTCAAATGGAAACTTGAAAAGCATGGTAATTTTTTTATTAGTTCATCATTCAATCATTTGAAAGGAGAAGACTCTTTGTGAATTAAGGTCCTATATGGAACAAAATTTAGAAGTTGAATCTGCCTCAGAGATGCAAGTCTTTTCTTTGGTTAATGATGCACAATAAACTACTAACCAATGAAGCAAGAATGAATCGTGGCATTAGTGAGATAGCTTCCTGCATTTTTCTATAATTGTGATATTAAAAACTCCTTACATATTCTTTGAGATTGTGATGATGAGGTTAGGTCATTATGGCTTTAAGTTGTTCAGCTTGTTTCCATCAGAAATTTTTCAACAGTGATTTTTGAACTTGGTGTTGTATAAATCTCAATGGTAAAGTTGGGCAGTATGATGGACCTCGGAAAGAGTTTTTTATTGTTATCTGTTGGCTTATTTGGAAAAGACGTAACAAGAATGTTTTTGAGAACATTCATTCTAGTGTTCTTGGACTTCTTACAAAGGTCAAAGCCGTACTGTCTTCCTTTAGTGTGTAGCCAAGATGCACCTGAATGGGGATGGATGGGTGGGTGACTATCAATATTGATAGAGTATATTCACACAAGAATGGTACATACGAGAAGTGGAGGTACTATCAAAGATAATCAATGAAATCTGATTGAAAGCTTCATGCTTAATATACTGAATGGAGATCATTTAGCTGCTGAACTTTGGGCATGCCTTATTGGTTTGAAAAGAGTATGGGATGGGAACTTTAGACGATTTTACCTGAGAAACAATGAGCTTCATGATAATTGGAATATAATCTTTAAGAGTCATGGCATGCTTAAACGTGAGTGGTTAATTAGTTGATTTTGAACAAGTTAGAAGAGAACAGAATTTTAAAGTTGATATACTTACCAAGCGTGTAACGGTGTCTCCGGGATTTCACTTCGTTCATTTAGATGCTTTTCATTTATTTATTTCTTGGAATATAGAATTATTTTTTACGGCTTTCTTTACTTATATGAAAAACAGAAACTGCATTTGAACTACAGATACAATAGTTTTGGTTAGGTTGAACGAAAGTGATTTGATAATTAAATTGATGATTTGAATTTTATTAAAAATCATGCAATATTAGTCTCTCGCTTTTGACTACATCCAAAATACTACTCTCTCCACTCCTAAATATAATACTACTATGATCCTATTTATAAGTTCAATTTGAGCAAAAATTTTGGGTCCTTATTTCAGAGAAATAAATGAGAGTGTTACAATTTTGCCTCTATTAAAGGTAGAGAGAGAAGAAAGAGATAAAAAATATCCATTAAAAAATAAGGACAAAATTGAAAAAATTATTAATTTAGTCAATATTTATTGAGTCAACTAACTTTCCTTAGTATGTGAGAATTAAGTAATTTGGACTTATAAGGCTAAATTATACAAAATCCTCCCGAATTTTGAGTCAGTTGTATATAACCCCCTGACATTTTAAAGTTTGAATTTAATGCCCCTGGCCTTTCATTTTTTACCGATTAATTTCCTGTCGTTAAGTGACCGTTATGTTTGTAACGAAAAATGCCACATTAGATTATGAGATGACACGTGTCATCCTACATGGCATCCATTATAAATTACTAATTTCATAAAACCCTCTGAACTTTGAATAGTTGCAGAAAAATCCCCTAAACTTTGATCAATTACAAATAACCCCCTAACATTTCAAATTTCAAATTTAATTCCTTTAAAATTTTGATTTATAATATTAAACCACATGTCATTACTCTCTATAATTTTAATAATTTATTAAAATTTTTACCAAGGTTATTAAATTTGGACTAGATACTGAACCTGTCTAATTAGTGGGTCAGATTAGAGTTAAATCAAAGCTAACCCGGGGCCATATCGGTGAGGAAGTGAATTTGAATGATAATATTTTTTTAGAATAGTTTTGGAATTTGAGAAGTTTTAAAGATCAAATGATAACATTTTTTAGTGATTCTTTTTTGCATTATAAAGCAGACATCCCAAGCTTTCTATAGAATTTTAATTTTTAATTTTTGAAAATATGTAAAATCAAATATGAATTTTTGAAGGCAGAATATTATGAATAATCAATGAACTAGTCAAACCTGTCGGATCAGACCGGGTAGGTGATCGATTCTCTAGTTTCATGGTCGAACCAGTTGGTTTAGTCCGGTTTTAATAACCATGATTTTTTCTATCATTTGTTAATTAAAATACTTTTTTTATATAGCAAAAACTAGAAGAATAATATTTAGAAAAATATAAAATAAACGTTGAACCTTTAATTTAAGAAAAAATATGCATTACTAATAAAAAATTAATGAGGGCAAGAGCTATCTTCTAGTAAAAATGTAATATTTAAACTATCAATGCTCAATCATTCTAAAAATATATTTAACACAAATGATGACAATTTTGTACTATCAATGCTTAATTAACCTAAGAAAATAAGTAAATATTATACAAATGATGAAATTTTTATTTTTATATTTTTAACTATTATTCTTGTATTTTTTTTCTTACAAGAAAACTATTTTAATTGACAAATAATAGTAAAAAGTATAATAAATTTATTAAAATGATTAAAGTAACAATATGATGTTTATTTATTTTAAGGAGTTAAATTTAAATTTTGAAATGTCAGGGGTTATTTGTAACTGATCAAAATTCAGGGGGGGTTATCTGCAACTATTCAAAGTCCAGTGGGCTTTATGAAATTAGTAATTTACCTAGGATGTTACATAAGATGACACATCTCATCTTATAATCTGACGTTGCAATTTCAGTTAAAAAAATAGTAGTCACTTAACAATAGAGGGTTAATAGTTTAAAAATGAAAGATCATAGGGTTAAATTTAAACTTTGAAATATCATAGGTTTATATATAACTGACCTAAAGTTTTAGAGAGTTTTGTATAATTTAGCCGACTTATAAATATGATCAGAATAAATATGATTAGAATGATAGTTAGTAGAGGTGTTTGTTTTGATAATAAATTTAAGATGTCAATCCATTTTGTATTCTAAAATTAAATTTTTTAAACTCTCCCTGTTAATTACACATGAGTGAGAAGTTTCAATCAAGACAATGGTATCCCATGCAAATAATTAAAAACATGTATTTTAGGGTGGCCAACGTATTTTTTTTAAATAAATAAATGATGTAATTTATTTTTGAGAAAATGTCATTTAAATACCACATGAACTTGCAAAACCCATAAAAGTCTATTAACAATTGTAAATGACATAAATGTGACATGTATCAAATTGAGATTTTAAAGTGTTGATGTTTTTTTTATAACTATTTTGCCCCTCAATTAAAAAAAAGGTTCCCCTTACCGAAGCACCACCGCCGGCCGGCCGGCTGGGACCCTCTTGTGGCCTAAACTCCGGCCGCATTGAGCTCTGGCATAGAGGGCTTTTTTGTTGGGAGGATTTTTTTTTTAAAAATAAGTTTATGAAGGGAGCAAGGGGTAGGATTAAACCCACCCCACCCCCTTTGTAAAGGGGCTTGGTGACCATTGGGCCATCAAGCTCTTTTGATATATGTGTGTGTGTGTGTGTAACATAAATGAAGGCTTAATGACTTTAATAAAATTAGTAATGAAAATAACAAAATCCATAATAGTTTTGATAAAATGGATAATGGGAATGACACCGCGCATGACTTCCTCACTAAATATGTGAAAGTGTTGGCTTAGAGGGGCAGATTTAATGGCTTTAATAAAATCAGTAATGGAAATGACAAAACCCGTAATGGTTTTGATAAAATGGATAATGAGAATGACAACAAACGCATGACCTCCTCACTAAATATGTGAAAGTGTTGGCCTAGAGGGGGCTTTGACAAATTTACTAATGGGAATGACTAAACCCGTAATAGTTTTGACAAAATGGATAATGTGAATAATAACTAATACATGACCTCCTCACCAAATGTATGAAAGTGTTTGGCTAGAGAGGTGCTCTGATAAATTCACTAATGGAAATGACTAAACCTTTAATGGTTTTGTCAAAATCTCTCCTCTTGGCCAACACTTTCACACATTTGGCGATGAATGTATATTTATTTTGTCGAAACCATTAAGGATTTAGTCATTCCCATTAGTGAGTTTGTCAGAACCCCCCTCTGGGCCAACACTTTCACACATTTGATGAGGAATGTATATCCATTTTGTTAAAACCATTAAGGGTTTAGTCATTCCCATTAGTAAATTTGTCAAAGCCCCCCTCTGGGCCAACACTTTCACACATTTGGTAAGGAGGCCATGTAACGACCTGCCTCATATATCCCTTATTACTGATCTTACTCAGAGTAGCTATGCGTAGTTCAGTGGGCACACATGAATAGCATGAATATACTGATAATATTAATATAATATTGCTTGATTATAATACAAAAGTTTTCCCCTCCAGGGGTTTACACCATATTTACAGACCTTCAAACAACCAGCAACATTTCTCTTCGTACATACGCCTTTTCTGATCTCAGCATGTTTCCAATGCTCACCTGTCTGAATGGTTGTTTGGGAGGAGTGAGATTCGAGAGAATCTCAATAGCAAACATTACCACTATGCATGCCAGATATATATGAATGCATGACATGCTAGCCTACATTATTTCATGCCAACATAATGACATATTGCATGCTCGATGTTATGACATACATATGACCATTGCACAAATATAACAGAGCTTCAACCAATCATACATGTTCCACACAAATAGGCAAAGCAGTCATAATCAATGCAAGACATACATATCTCATACATGCAGAAAAGGTAAGTTCACTACCTGGTGGACTTTATGTCCTTCTCTTTTTGTCCCTTGATCCACCAACCATTGCTCCTTCTTTATCACTTCATGGCCCTAGGCAAGTGATAACATCATTAGAGCCATGAAAAGTGAATACCCAATGACCCACATTAGCCCTACAGGCTTACTTTCACCCTTGGAGTTCATTCCAATTATATTTGGCCAATTTCTTCCTTAAATTCGCATGGTACTCAATCTACCAGCATTTTTGACCAAACTTTGGAAAATCATAACTAATTCTATAAAACTCCAATTGAGGTGGTTAAAAGCTCTATTTGAAGCCCTTTAAGTTCATTTTTACATAAAAATACTCAATTTTAAACTCCACCACTAAAAAATTCCCAGAAATTTTCCAAACACCAACTGTTTCAGATTCTTTCAAGAAAATAGGGCATATATTTCAAAAATTTATATCTCATAGAATAATTATCCAATTAACCATTATGACCTATAAAATTAAAGGTATATGTCTCTACTTTCAAACTGGAGAGTTTCAGAATTTTTTGATAAGAATTGGCCCTTGAAAAATCACGCACAGTAATAGTGCTTCAGACAGGGCAGATCAACACTATGTATAATCTTACTTCTTAAATTCCCAAATTCATATACAAGCATCCAAAAATCATGAAAACTTGTATACCTACACAATTTCACCTTATAAAGCTAATGGAAGCATCAAAATGGCCAAATTCCATCAGCTTCATTACGTCACAGAACAGGCATGCAATTAAGATTCTCCGAAAAAGTTTGTTGTTTCTTCGATTTCTCTTGCCTAATCACTTCCTTGCTACTCCTAATCAAATGATTAGCTATTCACACTCATTATACATGATTTAGCCATTGAAAACACCAATTTAAACTATCAATGAATAGTACCCAACTTCCTCTATACTCATCCAAACGACAAACCAATCGGTTAAAAAGGAAGCTTACGCTTACCTCTACCCGTTTCCACAAACGGTTCGGAATTCCGGCAATACTCTGGTAAAGGAGACGGCACCAAACACCTCCAAATGAAAATCCAAAACCGTAGGAATGAAGATCTCGATGAGTAGAGGAAGTTTCCTGAAGGGTACTTTGAGAGAGGATGCTGTTTCGGCAGTGTTTCGGAGGAAAGAACTTCCTCTCTCTTCTTTCTCCATTTATATCTGATCTCTTTCTCTCTCTTCCAGTGGTTTTCTCTGTGAAAAATGACGAAGAAGATGATGAAGAATTGATTAAATGGATCAGTTTCTCATATGCCACGTGTCATAAGTTCATTGGCCCAAATAATGAATTTTCGCATAAAATACCAAATTCTGCAGATTTTTCATTAACTTTGAAAATTCATATATAATTGTAAAAATGTCCAATTGGAGTGATTCTAAAGGCTATGCGACCCTTATTGAGTCTAGTTTTAAGAAAAAATATAACCTTTAGACAATTGGAAGCTCACACTTTCCAGAATTTTAATCTTTGAATGCTGTCCCCGAAAATAATTAATTTCACTGGGCTAACTTCAAAAATTCATTTCTCTTTGTGTACAACTCCAAATGACTTATATGACCTATCAAATTAAATCTTGATAAGTATACTTTTATTCTGGAAATTTTCATAATTTTTCACCATCATTTACCCATCAAAACATGTCACACAATAATCGCTGCCACACCGGAAATTTCACCGGTGGCAAAATTACTTTGTGTTCCACTTTACTAAATTATGTGTGACTTCCAATCACTTCGTTTTGTTATTCTCCGAGCTCTTTAGCTCACCAATATAATTCATTTAATATCCAATGATATAAAAGAATTTTGGGGAATTTAAACATGCCTCATAGGGGCATTTGCTAAACCGGGGTCTAGCAGTCCACTTAATCCAGGCTTAATCTTATGCCTCTAGTCTCAAAATTTGGGATATTACAGGCCATGCGCTAGTTGTCATTCCCATTATCCATTTTGTCAAAGTTATTACGGGTTTAGTCATTCTCATTAGTGAATTTGTCAGAGCCCCCTTTGGGCCAATACTTCCACACATTTGGTGAGGAGGTCATACGCTAGTTATCATTCTCATTATCCATTTTGTTAAAGTATTATAAGTTTAGTCATTCCCATTAGTGAATTAGTTAGAGACCCCCTTTAAGCCAACACTTTCACATATTTGGTGAGGAGGTCATGCGCTAGTTGTCATTCCCATTATCTATTTTGTTAAAACCATTACGGGTTTTGTCATTTTCATTACTGATTTTGTTAAAGCTATGCATGCATGCATACATACATACAAGTGTATATATATATCAAAGGAGCTTGATAATGGCCACTAAGCCCCTTTGCAAAAAGGGTGGGGTGAGTTCGATCCCACTCTTGCCCCTTTTAGAAACTTTTTTTTCTTAAAAAAAATCCCCCCAAAAAAAAGGCCCCTGTTGGAGTTCAGGCCATTGTAGGGTCCCAGCCGACTGGCCAGCGGCGACGCTCTAGTAAGGGACACCTTTTATTTTTTTAATTGAGGGGTAAAATGGTAAAAGTATCAAGACTTTAAAATCTCAATTTAATATATGTTACCTTTATGTCATTTTCAAGTGTTAGCAGATTTTTGTGAGTTTTGCAAGTTCATATGGTATTTAAATGGTATTTTCCCTTCATATTTTTTAATATTTACAAAATTATCTAATTTCTATTATGAGGCCGTAAAGAGTAATACTTGTGCTAACATGATTGCCCATCAAGTCCATCATATTGACCTGGGTTTTATGATCTTTAATGGGCTCGCTCATGATCATATCAACTATAATGCAAAATACCATTTCTAAAGTGGAGCTTCTACACTGGTTGTGCAAGAATGTAGAAAGTGTCAATAATGGTATTTTCATAAATAAGATGCAAAATTGTTGATTTTCTATACTTTCTCCATTGATTAAGACAACAATCGGTGTGGATAGCTATTTAAATTAGTTATTTTAAAATTTATCTCTTTCTATATGAGCATATTTCTTTGACCTGATTTCGATATAGAAGCATATTAAACCTATTTTCTATAGTGGTTGTGACATTAATCGGTGTAGAAAGTCCAACACTTACCACACCATTTGTATTTTTAGTGATTAGAGAACCGGGGAAGAAATCCTTTTTTGAACATTGTAAAAACACATTTTCGCACTAGTGCAATCTCTTGATATTTTCAATTCACGTCCTTGCTAGATAGTCCTCTCTTACATAGTATAACCCATAGTCTTTGTAAGCTATAAAGTATATGTTTAGTCTTTTAATTTATAGAATTGATTATATTAAAGAACTAAAATTTAAGCATGTTTATCAATATTAACTTAAAGAGTCACTATTTTTTTTAACATGCTAAAGAGTCACTATTTAAATTTAGGGAAAAAAGACATTTAAATACTATTTGAACTTATAAAACTCCAAAAACTTTGTTAACACATGGAAATGACAGAAAGATGATGTGGTATGAATATGAAATTTTGAAGTTTGTGTATTTTTATCAAAATGCCCCTAATATTTAAATTAAAAAAGAAAAAAACCACCCTCATTGGAGCACCACCGCTAGCCAACTGTCAAGCTCTAGTACCCGCCCGCCAGCCAACACCTCTAGCCGCTAGAGCTTTGTCACCAATGGCCTTTTTCTGGGGAAGAACTAGCTTCTTTTTTTATTTTTGGGGAAAAATATGGAGCCCAAGGTGGTGGAGGTGGGATTTGACCCCACCCTACCTTAGTTGGTTCCAAAAAGAGTAGCCATTGAGCCACCAAGCACCTTAAATATCTATGGGTATAAGAATATATATGTGTAATACATATAAAGACATAATATTATTTGACTAAAAGAGTAATGGAAATGACTAAAAACGTAATGGCATTGACTAGGGGCTTAAATATATTAACTAAAGGTGTAATGCTATTGACTAAATAAGTAAGGATATTAACTATAGGCGTAACGATATTAACTAAATGAGTGATGTTGAAAACTAAATGTGTAAACGTATTTACTAAATGCATAATGATAATGACTAAATAAGTAATGATATTGACTATAAAAATAACGATATTAACTAAATGAGTAATAGTATTAACTAAAGGTAATACCGTTAACTAAATGAGTAATGCTTTTAACTCAAAGTGTAAACGTAGTAAAGGTATAATGGTATTAAGTAAATGGGCAATGATATTGACTAATGACGTATAGGTATTCATACATTTACTCTTTCAGTTAATACCATTACATATTTAGTCAATATCATTAGCCTTTTAGTTAATATTATTACTCATTTAATTAATATTATTACGCCTCTATTCAATGTCATTACGCCTTTAATCATTTCCATTACCCTTTTAGTCAAATACCATTATGTCTTTGTATGTATTATACATATATGCTCTTATGCCTATGTATATTAAAGGGTGCTTGGTGGCCTAATGGCTAAGCCTTTTGGAACCAACTAAGGTGGGGTAGGTTCAAATCCCACCTTCACCACCTTTAGCTCCACATTTTTCCAAAAAAACAAAAATTCCCTCCCTAAAACTAGCTCTAGCGTCCAGTTGTGATGCTTTAGCGAGGTTGGTTTTTTCTCTGTTTTTTTTAAATTTAAATATTAGGGCATTTAGTAAAAATACACAAACTTCAAAATTTCATATTCTTATTACATCACCTTCCTGTCATTTCCATATGTTAACAAACTTTTTAGAGTTTTGTAAGTTCAAATGGTAAAACAAGAAAGATTAGAAGAAGCAAAGCGAATTGAAAATGTCAAAATGAAGGAAAGTGATTCAGGAAATAGAGAAAGTTGAGAGAGAAATAGAGAAGATTATTGGGAGAGAAGGAGAAATGTAGAGAGAAAATGATAATTTTCATTAATCAAAATGTCAATTGTACATAGCCTTTTATATCAGTCAAAGTCATAATAGAACAAATACCAAAAATAACCTTTTGACTAACAAAACTAACAACACTAACAAACTCTAGCTAGGGGTGGAAACAGGTCAGGTCAGACCAGGCTTTTGACTTAACAGGCCAGCTTGTTTTGTAACAGGATAGCCTGTGCCTGGCCTGTGGCTTGTTAGAGGCTATTTTTTGGGCTTAAGTCTGGCCTGTACCTATTAAGGAGGCTTGGAATTTTAAAAGATTTTAAGCAGGCTAACAAGCCATAGGCCTCACAACATGCATACTTTAAACATGCAAAAAATAAGCTTACTTTAAACAGGCCGAAAATAGACCCAATTATATAAATTAATACTAATGATTTAACATACATCATAAAATATGAAACCAAATACAATAACATAACAATTTTTATTACAAGTTCACTAATTTAGACCGAATCAATATAAAGCCACTAGACCTTCTTACCTTCACATCAAATTTCAATATAATTTATTCTTCTCCTTTGAAGCCCTTGAAAAAAATTAATCAAATGTATAGTATTAGAGCATAACACAATCTAGTTTAGTAAACCCAACAATAAGAGATAACAATCTAGTATAGTAAACCAATGTAATGAAATAGTGTAGTAAACCATTTCTATATATCTATTCTTTTTGTTAGTGTTGCTCAAGAGCTAGTATAAAATTAACTGAATTTACATTAATATATCAAAAAAGTATTTTGCTGCTGAAAAATACACATCCATTGATTTAAGCAATTTGACAGAGAGCTAATTTTTGTATGATGCGCATTATAATGAAATGGTACAGTAAACCAAACAACAAGAGACAACAATCTAGTATCAATGGGATTAGCTCAGTTGATAAACAAAGATGGTCTATCCATACTAATATATGTTTGATTCCATTGGAAATCATTTTAAAGAGTTAAAATTCTAAATGTATCAGACTCATATGATGTAATACACTCTTAAGATTGCCTCGAAGAGAAGATTTTGGGTGAAACATGATTAAAAATTATGGATAATGGGGAATTGCAGATGCAACTTGCTAGAGTTTCTTGAGGAATTAAAAATTTTGGGGGAAACAAGATCTGTGAGGAGGACAAGAAAAACATGGAGGATCTTAATTTAATTATCTACACCTCCGAGCAAGTGCAATCATGGTTATCAACAAGTTAAAAATAAAAAAGAATAAACCAACTAGGAAGATCAAGATTCTTGTTTTGACCAATGAACTAGATGCTGCTTCATCATCTTCGAGTATCTTTCATGGTTTTATATGATCTTTTTTTAATTATTATTATAAAAATCACATCTTTTGGAGATGGATCAGAGATGGCATGTTACCTCTTCAGAGAATGCAGGGGAAAAAAAAAGCGAAATGAACCAAAAAACACATAATCTAAAAATGAACAAAAAAACACAGAATCTGAAATGAACCCAGAAAAAAAAACTTGAAACCGAGAGTTGGAAAAGAAAATGATTGAGTAGATAAAACCACAAACAGTGAATAGTAAAAGATTAATTATGATTTGTGACTAATTAGTTCATCTGTCTATGCCATTTTATCATTTCACTTCTATAACATTCATCATTTAAATGGCTCCACAAACAAATCGAACCACAAGAGAAGCAAATCGAAAGAAGAGAAGCAAGTTGAACCACAAAAAAATCGAACCACAAGAGAAACAAATTGAACTATAAAACAAGCAAACAAATCGAAATAGAAATAGATAGAACAACAAATTGAATCACAAGAGAAGAGTACTCACCAGAGCTAGAGATTTGTCTGCCGCTGCTTCCCTACTGAGGAAGAGAGAGTTCAAGTTGTGGTGAGTCAAAGAAAGGACGACCAATGGTCTGACGGAGAGAGGAGAGGACGGTGACTCTCGGAGGTTTAGGTCAGGAAGGAGAGGACATAGAGAAGAGCGGAGATTCAGCGTCAAAGAAGGCTTAAGACTTTGAAGAATGAAGATGAGCTTTGAGTGACTGGGAGTTATGACTCAGGAGATTGAAGAGTGAAGAGTGACTGAGTCTGAGTAACTTGTGAGGGATTGAGGTTTGAGCGTATGGCAGAGGGGGTGATTACAATTTTACCCTCACAAATTTTTTTAAAATCTTAACAGGAAGGCCTGATAGGCCTAAAAGGCTTAATGGTAGGCCTAAGCTTGAACTATTAAGAAAAACATGATTTGAAATAGGCCTTGGTCTGGCCTTTTATACTAATAGGTTAGGCCTGATCAGGCCTGGAACAGGCAAGACTGCGGGTCACTTAGCCTGTTTTCACCCCTAACTCCAGCTAAGCAACCTAACTAACCATTATCTTTATTATCCGATTTACATTCTGTCAGCCCTCCACAAGTTAGAGCATGTATATCAATCATGCCTAGCTTGGACATAAGAGACTTAAAAGGACATGGACCAAACGACTTGTTAAAGAGATTAGCTAGATGGTCTTGAGTTCGAACAGGTATAAGGTGAAGAACTCCTTCTTGTACTTTATCTCAGACTAAATGGCAATCCAATTCAATATGCTTGGTGCGAGCATGAAATGTAGGATTAGATGCAAGTTGAATAGCTGACTGATTATCACAGTACAACAAGGCAAGTTGTGACTGTGGAACCTGTAGATCTTTAAGCAAGTACAAAATCCATTGAATGTCACAAGAATTCATAGCTAAAGCCCTATACTTAGCTTCACAAGAAGAAGTAGAAACCGTCCCTTGTTTCTTGGCCTTCCATGAAATAAGAGAAGTATTAAGGAAGACACAATAGCCTGTGATGGAGCGATGAGAATCAACACAAGAAGCCTAATCACTATTACTAAAGGATTTTAAACATAAATTTGACTTAGCAGGGAAGAAAAGTCCCATAGAAGGGGTAGACTTGAGATATCTAAGCACCCTATGAGCTTCCTGCATATGCAAATCAGTTAGGTTAGCCATAAATTGGTTCAATTGTTGAGTGGCAAAAGATATATCCGGTCTTGTAGTAAGATAGAGAAGCCTCCCTACTAGCTGCCGGTATGCTGTTTTATCCATAATAGGTACACCAGAATCAGAATTGAGTTTGCAATGTTTATCCATGGGAGTGGAAGCTGGTTTGCAATCTAAGTATCCTATCTCAATAAGTAAATCAGTAACAAACTTGCGATGATATAAAGACAGTTCAGCTTGACTCTTGGCTACCTCTCGACTAGGGAAATATTTAACAGGGCCAAGATTCTTAATCCTAAAATGAGAATCCAAATTCTACTTGACAGTCACAATTTTAGTCAAATTATTACCAGTGATAATAATATCATCAACATATACCAAGATAGCAGTGAATCTAGAACCAAAAGCTTTGATGAAAAGAAAGTAATTAGGTTTAGATTCAATAAATCCATAAGAAAGAAGGGCAGAAGATAATTTATGAAATAATTATCTACTTGCTTGTTTGAGAACATAAAGTAACTTTTGAAGTTTGCAAACCAATGTATAATCATGAGAGTAAAATCCAGGAGGCAAAACTATATACCTCTTCATACAAATCACCATGCAAAAATGCATTATTTGTTGGGATTCGTACACATAGCGGAAAAATTAACCGTTTTAAAAACCTCGAATCCCAATCACGGATCTATCAAAGACGTCTAAATCGAGTAGTTAGAATAGTACCTTTATGTTTTTCATGCTTTCGATCTCTAGGAGTCAACACCTCTGGTCGCCTCCCTCTACCGGTATCCACACGAACAAGACCCAATGTGGCAGCGTGCTAACGCCTCCAAGATGCCTCTCTAGGGTTTCTCTCGGCTCTCCAAGTTCTCCGTACAGCCTAAGGTTTTCTAGCCCTTCGAATTTTCTATCTGATGTAGGCCGTATTGGAATCTCAAAATTAATCTTAATTAATTTGAAATTCGAATCAAATCAAATAAATCTGACTTGATTAAATCTGTCAAACAGATTTAATTTATCATATTTATTTAATCTAATTAAAGAGCCAATAGATTTAATTTATCTTTATAAATTAAATCTAAGATATGATATCTGTATTAGTTTTAATTATTTAATTTATCAAATAAATTAAATATAAAACTAACATCTTATAATAATATTATAATCTATATATATTATTATTATTTTTTCAAATTTATATATATATATAATTCATCTACCCTAGGTCAAATATTGTATTCATTGAATTTTAGACACATCTTAGATTCAATGAATCTGGACATCATAGCTCGTGTTGAGCTATTCTTGTGTGCGACCCTGTAGGCCCACATGAAGTTGGCAGTGGGCCAAAAACTATTCTAGCCCACAAGTCGCAAGCGGCCTTTAGCAAGACATTGCGACTACCCAATTCACATGAGGATCGATGATACGATGCAACCTTTTATACAACCATGTCACGTCCCTTTTTGTCACACGATATTTTGGTCAAGGATGAGGCATGGACAACGTCATCCTCCTGTTCCTGACCATCACTTTCCCGATTCCTGAGTAGCCTGAAATTAGAAATGGAAACTCCTTCCCATTACAGTATGGCCATACATTTCTCAGACTCACTCATCGAGGGGCCCAGTAATATCTCTCACTAATGTGAGGGACAAATTCCATCTTGACCACTCACATTCCTCTTCATGAAAACTCCTAAGCCCGATTGTAGCCTTTATCATCACCCGGTCAAAGGTGACTTTTGACTAGGTCAAAACTTAGCAAGTTTCATGCAGGAATCTATGATGATCTCAGGTCAGAGGGCACTGTGACATGATTATATGTATGAGATAAGCTTATGACTTGATCCATGCAACTTTCTCATAGCGGGTCGGTTCAGCACCTTATACTCCTACAAGTGCCTAAGACTTTGATTTGTATCTCTATACCTCATCAAAGTCATACTGGTCTTATTTCATCTTTGCTCCCGCATAGATAATTGACCAGGGACATTTAGGATAATCTTTATAGTTCATCCAATGATACAATTATCATAATAAACATGCAAATGATATGATAACAATAAGGAGAAATTCTTAAATAACAATAATGTTTAAGGTACAATGATTGGCCCTTAGGGCATAATTTCCAACATTATTGACATATAATTGTTGAATATGCCACTCATTAGTAGAAGCTAAGGCAAGAAACGACTTGATTATAGTCATTTTTGCAATTGGAGGGAATGTATCAAAGTAATCAAATCTCTTTGTTTGTGTGAAACCCTTGGCCACCAATTGAGCTTTATACCTATCAAGTGTGCCATCTGATTTATATTTCTTGGTAAATACCCATTTGCAACTAATGAGATGTTTCCCGTTAGGAAAATGTATAAGGATCCACGTGTTATTTTGTTCTAAATCTTTTATTTAAGCATTCATAGCATCTCTCTAAAGTTTGTGTTTAGATGCTTGGCGATATGTAGTAGGAATATCATCAGAAGCAATATTTAAACAAAAACTAGTATATAAAGGTGAAAGAGAAGAAGAAAGCTTAGTGGAAAAGGAGTACATATCACCAGAGGAAAATGATGCAACTGAAGTAGTGAAGGAGGAATAATAGTAATCCTGCAAATAGTTAGGAGGTTTATAAGGTCTAGTAAAAACCCATGTAGGAAGTTGATTTGCAGGAGTAGGGGAGGGTGAATTAGGAGATGAAGATGCATGAGAGGCATGGTTAAGATCAGAATAAGTATCAGTAATAGGCATAGTAGGAGAGGTAGGTAAAAGAGTATAATCAAGGGGAGGAACATTAGTAGGCAAAGGGATAAAAGAATGTGTCAACTTGTGATGTAAGATTATGATAAGGAAAAAATGATTCATAAAAGATGACATCCCTAGAGATAAAAACCTTCTTAGAATGAAGGTCCATAAGAATATAAACCTTTGTAGTAGCAGAGAAGCCTAGAAAAACACACTTGGATGCCCGAGCATCAAATTTAGACCTATTTGCAGAAAATGTAGAAGCATAACATAAACATCAAAACACTTTTAAATCAAAATAAGATGGTGATGATTGATATAGTAAAGAAAAGGGATTAGAATGATTGAGAAGAGGAGAGGGCGGCCGATTAATGAGAAAGACAACATAAGTAACAACAAAACACCAATAAGCCTTAGGATTTTTTGGTTGAAAAAGAAGTGCACATGCAACATTAATGATATGCTGGTGTTTCCTCTCAACAATACCATTTTGTTAAGGGGTTTCGATACAAGATTTTGATGAATTATGCCTTTTGAGTTATAAAATGATTCCATTAAAAATTCAAGCCTATTATCCTACCGTATAATCTGAATTTTAGTGTTATGTTGTGTCTCTTCATAATTAACAAAAGATTGTAAGTGAGCTCTAACCTCATATTTATTTTTCATATATAGGATATATCCAAGTGAAACGACTAAAGTCATCAATAAGTTTTAAAAAATACCTAAAACCACACACAGATGTAACGGAAAAGGGCCCTGAATATCAGTATGGACCAGAGAAAAAATTTTATTACTTGATGAAAGACTTACAGAGAAAGATAATTGTTTTTGCCTTGCCATATGGCATACATCACAAGGAACGAATTTCATACTATAAGTTATAGAAGGAAATTGTTGATGTAAAGTTTTTAAAGTGTAAGAAGATGTATGACCTAAGCGGTGATGCCAAAGATCAAATGAGTTTTTATTTAGTTGAGTGGTTGAAGTAGAGATGGTCAAAGTGTGGTGAGGCATTGCAGGATTAAGGAAATATAATCCTTCAAATACTTCAGTTGTACCAATCGTCTTCCAAGGAAAAAGTACATGTATGAAACAAAGAGAAGGTAAGAATATGAAGCAACATGGAGCAGAGGCAATAAGTTTAGTGACATAAATGATATTGAAGGTAAATTCAGGAATATAGAAAACATTATAAAGAATTAATGAAGCAGTCAAGTGAATTGTTCTTGAGATGGTAGCATGAATAACACTATGATTTGGAAGCTTAATTAGAATAGGAGTAATATTCTTGTAGTTAGAAAAAAAAGACAAAGTATGGCACACATGGTCAATAGCACCTGTATCAATGATCCATGAGGTGCAAGAGGAAAAAGAAGTAGAAGGAAACCAAATACCTGCATTCTGGTGAGAAGAGGAAAGTGAGTATATATTATGTATAGAAGGTTCATTTTTTTATGGTGTAGAGGAGGATGAGGTAGAGTTTTGAACCAATGTAAGAAGCTTATGATATTGATCAGGTGTAAATTGAGTTGTAGGTGTTGGTAGAATGCCATTAGAGCTGGTTTTAGCATCTGTCACAAAAGAGCTAGGATCTATCAATTGAAATTGATTACTAAAGAAAGAACCTTGATTGCAGAATTTAAAACTCAGTTGAAAACCATGTCTCCTATAGCATGTATCTATAGTATGACATGGTCTATTACAGTAAGTGTAATATTTATTGTTTCATGAACCAGAGTTAGCAGAATTCTTAGAACCAAAACCTTGATTACCAGAAGAAGACCATGAAGGTCCCTTAGAAAATAATATGTTTGATTCAGAAACAGGTTGCATTTCCCTTTCTTGTTGCAATAGCATTGAAAAAACTTTATTAACAGATGGTAAGGGATCCAATAACATGATATGAGATTTCACATATAAGAAGTAATCACTGAGACCTTTCAAGAACCTAAGTGTGTAATCTTGCTCTCGGTAAGCAATGCAAGAACAACTAAAGTTGCATGCATATCGTGTAATTTGATGCAAAATAGTATATTCATCCCAAAAAATTTTCAGTTTCGTAAAATATTCACTAATTGAAAGATCACCTTGCCTGAAATTGTAAATCTCATCTTGTAATCCGGCACTCGGAACACATCGCTTTGTGCAAATCGATCCTTCAAGTCAGACCAAATCTCATACACCTTATCAAGCCATAAGATACTCTCAGCTATGGTAGGAGAGAGTGATTTCATGAGCGATGTACAAACCATTGTGTTGCATCGTAACTACACTGAATAGATTGGATTTGAAATTGACGGTGCTAACATCGAGCCATCGACAAAGATGAGCTTATTCTTCGATTGCAAACCCATTCTCATGGTGTGCAACCAGGTATGATAATTTGGACCTGTCAAAACCGGAGTAACAAGCACAAAAGTTGGGTTCTCATTTGGATGAAGATAGTATGTGATATAAATGTTTGTGAGAGATCGATGATTGCACCGATGTTGGATGCACGGACAGTAATCGAGGTATTAAACATGGCTGAGCTATTGCTCTGAAACCATGAAACAAGAAAGATCAGAAGAAGCAGAGCAAATTAAAAATGAAGTAAAGTGATTTAGGAAACAGAGAAAGTCGAGAGAGAAAGAAAGAAGAGTTTCGGGAAAGAAGGAGAAGTGTGGAGAGAAAATGGTAATTCTCATTAATCAAAATGTCAGCTGTACATGGCCTTTTATATAAGTCGAAGTCATAACAGAATAAATACAAAAAATAACCTTTTAACTAACAAAACTAACAGCACTAACAAACTCCAACTAAGCAATCTAACTAACCTTTCTCTTTACTATTTGATTTACATTTTGTCAAATAGTATTGAAGTGTCTTTTTCCCTTAAATTTATTGGGTCAATATTTTTATTAAATAAGACTAACGATATGTTAAGATTAAGAAACTAAACATACTTTATAAACATACTTTAAGATTGTGAAGAAGAAGAAGACAGACTCGATGATGACAACAACAAGGAAAAGAGAGAGAGAAGAACTGAAGAAGTGATGTGGATGATGATGTGGCAATGGAGGATGATGTGGCAATGCTAAGCGTGCCCTATAAATCAAACTAATGGTAAAACTTAACTTTTCTAATAATTGGAGGGCTGAGATTGCTATGTTTTTAATATTTCTGAGTTAACATCACTCTTAAAAAATCATTCAGGACAACATTGCTTCCATGTGACAATTTTCAAGACAAAAATGGACCTTATAAAAAAAAGCACATACAATATTCATTCTCTATATTTAGGTTGTTTAATGTTTGAATAAACTAGTGATATTAAATATCAAATATCTGGAAAACGTTACCTATATTAAAAGAGTTTTAAAACTTGATGATGATTATTTGTGCTACAGGTGGTAAAATCATAACAAGGAACATGTGGGTGATTAATTTTATGGGTCTTTGTAAATGTACCATGTCTCACAACGAAGGACATATTGAATGCTCATTTTGCTAGGTGACAAAGTTCACATGTTGAACACTTAAGTTTCTTAATCAATGTTTTGTGGTTTTGGAAATAGGTCAAAGATTTTGAACAGTCTAAATTTGTTGAACTTGGCACGCCAAGGCTTCTTGGAGTCAGAATCTTTTAGTAAAATAAATGCACATGTCAATTTTTGAGTTCAAAATTATCTCAGAAGCTGGAAATATTAAAATGTAGCAATATTATCCCTTGTCATTAATGGCCAATGTCAATTTTTAACATTCAACATTATTTTTTTAATTGGGTTGGACAGCATGGGTACCTTTCGAAACTTTGCAGCAATATCAAACCCAAAAAATCTTTTGAACCAACATTGTCTATAAACAAAAATTTCTGGATAAAATTTACTCCTTAATCCTAAAGTAATTTACACATTATTTTGGTTGATATTTATTTTGATAAAGAAATCAAACGTGAGATGAAATTTATTTCTATTTTTTCAGTTCAACAGACAAAATTCATGACATGGGAGCCATCAATTTCATTAGGTGAAATAATTAATTAGGTTCTGTGAATTTGATGGATGAGATGGGTACAGAGTCAATTCATTAAGAACTTGAAGATCCATAAAACCGGCAACACATAGCACTTGGTTTTGATCCAATTAATGTGTAGAAATGTCATTTTTAACAAATTTTATATTCAAGTTAGCTAGAAAGATGGATAAACATAAAGAGATTCGTCAAAGATATTATTCAATATTAGCATTTTGTGGGCCTGCGTGTAATTTTCTTATCAGATTGTCTTCCTATGATGATGTGTATATATTTTGACCATGGTTAGCATGCTGGGTTACATACATACATACATACATACATATATATATATATGTGTGTGTGTACACATACATATAATCAACTTTAGAAGTGTTAAGTTAATAAACTTAGATTTTGACACCATGTTAAAACTATTCAGATCAAGTTGTTTAAATTTTTAAATCTTAAAATCTAACAGATCTGGCATAGTATGTTATTATCATAAAATAACTTATAAATTCTTAATAATTTGAATATTCTATGAATCAATTTGAAGATACTACTAGTTGAAGTGCCACCTTCAGTCCATCTATTATGCTTGCTGCATCCTTCGTTAAAAGATTCAAATAACTGAAGTATTTGTTTCAAGAAAACTGTTAAAATGAAATAAAAGTAAATAAATATGTAGGAAATGTATTATTTACCTAAATATGCTTTTATTTATAAGTGGGTAGATGAGAATGAGAATAAAATGAGAGAGAAAACGTGAGGGAAAAAATAATGAGAGAGGGGTAAAATAATTAAAAATGTATTTAATTTTCAGACAAACCTAAAATATATCTTATAAAAGGGGATAAACTAATTCAAAAATTTGAATCTTTATAATAAGAGGTAGAAAGAATATATATATATATATATATATATATATATATATATATATATATATATATATTGGTAAATAGATAGAAAGAATCTTTATTATAAGGTACTAAGTCATATATCAATTACCATTTTTAAGATTGTTTTTTTTTTAAAAAAAAAAAAAGTAACTGAACCACTTCTCCTTAATCCTACTTATCAGGTGTGGTTTCAAACCGGGATGAGAAATGTATGTTATGGGAAATTGTAAAGTAAGGTGATTTACCTTAACTGGCAAACTACACCCCACTTAAATTAAATGTTGTGGATTCTAGCCTTTAAGGTGGGAAATGTGGTGGGTCTGTCCGCTAGTATGTGTCATCCTTCTTTATTGGAAAGGCTAGATCAGGGATAAAATTTTATATTCCTTCCGATCTTTAATATAAGATATATTTAGAAAGTTGATCTTAGTTTTAAATATAAAATATATTTTTCATATTTATTGATTTTTTTTTCTAATTTACTCCTACTGATACTTCCTCAACAATAATCAAGAAGGAGAATGAAGGAATGAATTAATGAAAATGACTAGGGTGTTTTAGAAAATACAAGTTATATTAACTAACTTAACTAATTTCCTTAATCATCAAATTAGGAAATTATACCTTATATTTAAGAATAGGAGGGTGTAAAAAAAAGAAAAAGAAAAGTGAGTTTTGATGAAGTGGAAGGCTAATGTGTTTGTAGGTATGGTGACTGATTAATTATTTACTACCATAGAAAATACCTTTTATAATGGTTATTATCTGCCATATATAATGGTTTCAAATTGTTATATATGTGGATGATATATATGCTCCTCGCAGATAAATTATGGTTCCGAACCGTTATTTATTTTATGCCTATTATAACAATTATAATATAACACATGTTATATATTGAGGCTTGGTGATGTCATGATATGCGCATTGCTATAATAATAAATAACGGCAACTCCTAAACAACCGTTATAAAATATGATAATACTTGTATAATACATAACGGTTCCTTTTTAACAAGCGTATACATGTATAACATATATAACGGTTCTTTCAAAACATCCGTTATAAATTGATAGTAAAGCTAACGGATTTATTTAAACAACCATTGTATATCATTGATATAAATAATAGTTGTTAGATAACAACCATGATTTATCAAAGTTATTTCTTAAAAAAAAATAGAGGGTGTTTCTGCTTTTGATATCCCCCTACATACACATTTGTATAGAACGAATCACAATTTATATTTACATTTATTCATATACAAAACAATATAACCAATTAGAATATAGTTACAGTCATTTTTGTACATGTATACACTATTAAAACTAAAATTTTAAAACAAACAAATCATTAGTACCTAGAAATTTATAGTGATTCGATGTATTTACTCTCCCACTAATTTGCAGAGATGTCGCCAACTATTCAGTAGCCGGAGTGTTTGTCACAACCACAACTACCAAGATTCAGCTGTCTTTTGTTTTGCTGCTGCAGCTGCTAGCTACTTGATGTGCAAAAGAGGAAGTAGGAGAAGGGAGGCTTGAATCGAAAGGGTTCAGTTTGGATGTTGGCTAAAGCTAGAAAGTTGGCTGAGAATGCCACATTTTCTATTTGTGAGTTGCTAAACATCGTGTAGGAGGCATTAAAATATTGTTCGCAAAAGGAAATAATAGATGGAAGTTAGATATTATAATATATAGTGGCTCAAATGTATATATGAATGAATTAGGCATATAATATACCTTATTTGTATCAATATTTTTGGGACTGTGCATGGATATGTTCTTCATGTACTGCATCACGCAGTACCCATAATCGTTGCTCATGTCCAGTTGCTTTGGGTACTATAAAGAAATAAGGAGAAAAACTTGTCAGTCAATCATATATATAAACTATATGTGTGCTTCAATTTAATATTATAGTCATTGGTGAATAATATATATACCTTCGGACTCATCCATTGGAAGGCACATCTATAGGAGCCATCAGTAAGGTTGATTTTGGTGCATTTGAGACCATTTTGCTTGCAGTAATTGTACACTGCTATAAGAATATATATATTATAAACATGCAAAATAAACTGAATCATAAGAGATGATGAAATAATAACTTACTGGTTGAATGTCTCCTATATATATGGTCTCGTGTTTGGAACCCTGCTCATAGAGTCATAGTACCAAATCTTTTAGCACATTGGATTTATCACTATGAGCATCCAGTGGTTCTTAAGTATAATAATAGATCATACCATCACAACAGTTACAAGAAAACTAAAAACTAATTTTAGTAGAGTTAATGATGTTCCTACCCTTGAATGTAAGGCACAAAGAAGTAAATGTCACTTCTGTCTGGCTCCCTCCTAATGAATTCATCCCCCAAAATCCTCACATGATATTGCTTGACATTTTCCTTTATGCCATCACTTTGTTATTGAGATTGTCAAGGCGGATAAACTAAATCTTATCCTGAAGATCGCAGGGGAGAATTTAAATATGGTACATGTGCATGAAATGCTGAAACCAACGTATCAAAATGTAATCAAAATTTTAAGTAACCAACTATTTAATCACAGTTGAAGAAATACCTCACATAGAAATTAACAGAGCTTGTACTTGTCACCTCCTTGTTTAGGATCTCAGGAACAAGCTCTTGGCTTACAGCTTCCCCTTGGTCTGGTAGGTCAAAGACCTCTCTCTTAAATTTGATCATTGGAAATGGGTTTGAAGTGAAGAACTTGTCAGCAAACTCCTAGAGGGGCTTCCAGGAAAATTGACTAATAGGCTTATTTTGTGAGAAAGACTTCTTCCCAGATTGATCATTGGGGTGGGATGCTTCCTCTTCTTGGACTGAGTGAGAGGCTTGAACTTAGTTGGGGGCTTGAACTTAGTTGGGGGCTTGAACTAAGTCAGGGGCTAAGACATAGTGGGTAGTTTCTTTTGAGCGGTAGACTTATTGGTAAGCTTGCATACTCTAAGCAAATGGTGAGGCCACGGAACGAATCCCCCATAGCCCTTCCCACTGTATCTGTGTCTTTGGTGGCCACAGGGAGCAGATAACTGGGGTCGATGTTGCTGTTAATTTATACCTTTATATGCCCAGGAGAGAAAGACTCATTATGAAGCATGTTATCCTCTAGGCGATTGAACATACGGCCCATTGCAACTGCATGGCGTCCAGAGCTATCGACAAAACACTCAACATCATCCAACCCTTCAGGAAGATCATGGCTTGGAAATGTGCAGTTGCCTCTAGTACTTGTGCTGCTATTTCCCCCTTACTATTTCAGACAATGCTCTTTATACAATTAACCATGTCACACATAAATTCACACATAACTGTTTCTCAGATGTCACTCTTTGATTCTTCGTCACATTTTCTTCCTGCATATCTTCATACATTCCTCTTTATGTTTATCATACCTATATGGTTGGGTAAGGGAGGGTGAGATTTGAGAGAATTTCAGTAGCAAACAATACCAATTATGCATACAAGATAAATGGCTAGTGCATGACATGCTTACCTTACATTAATAATGTTTTACATGTCATACTTATGGCCATAGCATAAATAGAAACAGAGTTTTAATCATTCATATATGCTCTACATAATCAAGCAAAATAATCATTAACATCAATACACAAGCATACATATCAAGTACACAAAATTTAGGTAAATTTACTACCTTTTGTCTTTATGCCCTCTTCTAATTTATTTTTCTTCCAATAATTGAAGTGGCTTGAAAAACCTTCCATTGCTTCTTCTTTGACATCTTATGTGCATTTAACTCATTAGAGTCATGACAGTAAGTCATTACTCATGACTTGTTTCTCTTACATAATCTTTAAAACTCTTGTGTTATGTAAAATATTTCTAACATAAGACACATTGGTTTCTAAAATATGTTTCTAAACCTTGTGGTTCTACTAACCATTATTCCCTTCAAAAATTGAAAAATCGGGTATCAACCCTAAACTGCCAGATTTCATTGGTTGAATTTGAAAATTCATAACTTAATCTAAAAAACTCCAAATGAGGTGGTTCAAAGTCTTATGTGAAAATATCTAAGTCCTCTTTAAATAAAAAATATCAGCTACTACCAATAGTAGGCTCATAAATCTAGAAATCCTCGACCAACTCAACAGTCTCAAGACACTTTCCAGATTCAATACCTAAACTTTAACAAATCATAACTTGCAATATACTAACCCAAATAATGCATTCTATACCTCATTTTAAAGATTAGGATGTCTACTAACAACATGTAAATTATCATAACTATTTGACAAGATTTAGTCATCCAAAATATTTCTGTAAGAAACCTGACTTTCATAAAAACAAATTTGGCAGCACTATCACCAACAACCTTAAATTCCAATTTTAAGGTTTTCAATCCAACCCTTCTAAAATAATTTCCATAAGCTATTCCCACACAATTTTATGTGTAGAATCTATTGGAAACCTTAAAATCACATTCTTTCCCTTATTAATCAAATGTGGCCGAAAGTCACCTTAAGGCCACTACAACATGACTTTACAATTTTAACCACAAGACTTATTGAAACGTATTTCTATCACACTCAAGCCTTGTCTAACATCATATTTATATTCATATGATCATTAAAACCTCAAGATTGCCTCTTAACAAAAATAGGGTAGCACAACTACATCATGAAATATTAGCTAATACTCTAGGATATTATACTTAAATTGGAGCTTAGGCTTACCTCTAGCCGGTACTCCAACTCATTCATGATTTTTCTAGCACCTCTACCTTGTAGACAGAACTAAACTCCTCCTTTCAAGAATTCAAAACTATAGAAATATTTCCCTCGACGAGAGAAACAAGTTTTATGAAGACTCCGGGAGCTAAAAAAGTGAATTAAGGGTGAAAATCACCCATGAACACCTTCTCTCTCTTGTGTTCTTCCCAAATCTGTTCTCCTTCTTTCCTCTTTATTAGGCCAACCCAAAAGCAAACTCTAGGTGGCAACTTCTTATTACGCCAACCCAAAAGCCACTTTTCAAAAAGCTACTTTATTAAAGTTACTTTATTAGTGTAAGTTTCAGATTGTGCCATGTGTCTATGTGCCGATATATTTTATCTGACCAATTACAAACTCAGTAAACTGGTTACTGAATATAGGTATGTTACATGTGGGACTTACATGGAGCTATATGTACTCATGTTTGCCATCAAAATAGCGCCAAGTGTGCTTATGCCTTTTGAGGCGCCACATATACTAAAGTATGTGCATCGATATATTTCTCCGATTAACCACACACATCGAGGCCTCATATAATCTGAAGACTTGTTCTTTACCCAGAAGGATGAATCATATAGTTCTTGAAAATCATTCTGTCTCTCGGACGTTCTTGGGACTCTTGCTAAATTGAGCTTAGTAGTCTACTTGATTCAGACTTATTCTCAAGCTTCTAGGCCCAAAATTCATGATATTACATAGGCCCTAATGTTAGGGCCAATACGTCCTCATCCATAGAAAGGTAGCCTTGTATTGTAACTTCTTGGGACATAACTTGCTATGCATTTAACAATAATGTTAATATTGATAGCTAATATTAATCAGGGACTAATAATAATACTTACCATTTTATCGACGACCTCCTTTACTTGAGGATTATCATAAGAGCCATCTTTATTTTACCTTGCCACCAACCAAATTTAATTGTTAAAACTGGTTGACACCCAAGAGGGGGTGAATTGGGTATAAGATAAAAATTTAATAATTTTGAAAAAGCTTTTTGCATCTTATTGAAAGAAATAAGTATAAAAGTAATGAATTATAAATCCATAGTCAGTTATTCAAATCATATATGATGGAAATATAAGAGCTTAGAGGTGTGTTTAGTTTAACGGAGGTAAGGCTTATTAAAGTTAAGTTAGGAGATGTATGAGCTTTGTTTGGTTCAAAATGAAGGGAGGGGGTTTGGTTTCTTGTTTGGTTCAGAAGCGTATATAAGGGGAGTTAATTATAAGTTGACAAATATACCCTTCTCTTTATCTATATATTTTCCTTCTTTTACAATTGTTTTTTTAGTAAAATGATTATTTCTTAATTTCTTATATAACATTCCCTAAATTTCTACATAGCATCATATATTTTAAGTTACAACATGCATTAATGATATGTAATTATTTCTTATAACTAAAGTGGAAAGAACAGAAGTTCACCAACAAAAAAAAAGTGGAAAGAACTGAAAGAATTATTTGAAATAACAATGAGAACAGAAGAGAATGATTGAGAGAAGGCCAAAAAGATGAGAAGAACGGATTGAGTACCTCTGTGAAGAAAAAAGGTTTTTATAGTATAGGGATAGATGTGGAACAATAACAAATTATCATGGGAAATTTGGTCAAAATGAATCATAAATTTTCTCTTACCTAGGAAAAACCTTAAATTTGGAGAATTGAGAAGACAGGGGAGGGAGCACTATAAGACAAATTTTTTTTACCTCCCCTACTTCTAACCAAACAAGGTTTTTTAATCTTCAACCCTGCCCTAACCTCACCTAACCTAGAAAAACCTCCAACCAAACACACCCTAAGGAAGAGAAGATGCAAATTGTGATTTATCCTAGTTCGGTCTAATCCTCGATGACCTATGCCCAATCCCCAGGCTCCTGCTAAGATTTCAATCCACTATCTCCCTTAAGTTTAACTAGATACTTAAGAACTACTACAATCTCATAGGTTTGATCTGGGCACTTGTGAAGCCTTTACAATTCTCACATTGAGATAAGGACTCCCCCTTACACATTGTAAGGATACAATCTGTTTCCCACTCAAGATCCTCTAATCTTGAGTAACTCTCACAAAGATAAAATGATTACAATGAAAGCATACTTCTCTCTATATGAAGTAGATGATGATTAACACTTAAGTACATGATGGGAGTATGATTTTAGAGCTTCAGTCTCGTAAGATTTAGAGTAATAACATATCAACATTGTAGGCATGGGCTCTTTTCTTAGGCTTTGAATGTTCTTCTATTTATAGTTGAAGACTGATGACCGTTGAGTTTTTCTTCTTTCTATTGAGGCTTAGAAAATATGACTATTGAAATAACCATTGGAAGCTTCTGACACAAAAGTGTTTTTTCCAAATTTATGTGTTTATCGTTGTTTGATCACCTGAAAAATAATTAAGCACTATTATAAAGAAGAATTAGAGTGATTAGAAGCAAGAATAATAAGTTACACAATCATTCTAATGATTTTTAGAAGTTTCAAAGTGATGCTCTGTTTTCTGAAATCTATCACTTGAGTGATCTTTGCTTAGAAGATTCATAACATCACATATCACTGGATGGATCATTCGAGTGTTATACTAGTGATTCACAAATGGTATCACTTGAGTAATCATTCAAGTGATTTAAAACAGATGACTTGATATTTCACTCGAGTGTTCTTCTAGTGATATTAAAATGGGATCACTCGAGTGATTTTATACTTAGTAATAAGATTTTGAATCTAAATAATACAAATGGCATATCATCAGAAAAATCATGAAGTCTACATTTCACAGCAACTAGAATCAATCCCAAATAAATTATTTTCCAAAAGTTATGATCCAATTTGTAATGTCTGGTCTGGAACATAATGTCGATTTCAAGCACCAAATTTTAAAGTTCATATCTCTTTCATCTGAAATTCTTTTAGCACAAACTATATGGCCATAAACCCCCATTAAAATTCTAGTTTCATATGAAAAAAATTTCAGCTAAATTGGAATTATGGTATAGGAGTTATATCCAAATTACTGAACCTGTTTTGGAACACAGTGTTGATTTTAAGTGTCATATTCCAAAACTCATATCTCCTTCATTTGAACTCTGTTGATTTTGATCTTAGTGTCTATGTGTCGCATTTGAAGTCTAGTTTTGTATGAAACAATTTTTAGCTTAATTGAAGTTATAGTATAGGAGATATGTCCAAAATTACTGAATCTATTTCAAAATAAAGTGTTGATTTTGAGTGTTATATTCTAAAACTCACATTTCTTTCATCTTAAGTCCGTTGATCTTGACATTAGTGTCTTTGTGTCGCATTTGAAGCCTAGTTTCATATAAAATAAGTTTCATCTCAATTGGATATGTGGTTTGAGATATATGTCCAAAATACAAAACTTCTATCATGCTAAACGAAAATAAAGCACAACAGAGTGGTCATCACTATGACATCACTCGAGTGATGCTACTAGTGATGAGGAAAATCACTTGAGTGGTCACTTAAGTGATCATCTCTAGAGGTGTCACTCGAGTGATCACTTAAGTAAAGTTGATATAACTTCCATACAAGTCCTTTTAGCTTCGAATTAACCCATTCCAACTTTTATTTAACCATAGAGACCTTCAGTATCTCATCTAAGAGCTTGAATCTTTGATATTCTCATTAGATCTTACAAGTTCTTCTTTCTTCAATCTCTTCTCCTTCTTCTTGATTAATTTCCATAATCCTTTTTTTATAACTCCTTATTTTTTTAAACTATTATCTTCAATCTCTTTCTTCTTCTTCTTTCATTAGTCATTCTCCATAATCTAGCTAATAACTTCTTTCTTTTTTTAGCTTCTTCTCCTCATAGTTGATAACTTCAATATTTAATATCTTTTTAATATTTTTCTTGATCATTCACCATAATCCAACTTGACATCTTCTTTCTTTACATGACTAATCTACAAGATATTTCACATTAAATATAGTAATTAGTCAATATATGAGATAAATACATTATGCAAGCTTTTTGCTCTTAATATTTGACATCTATATTTGACATCATTAAAAGTAACCCTAGCTAATATTAATGACGGGGAGGTTTATGTTAGAGCAAGCTTTTCACCCAAGAGGGGGGTGAATTTGGTGATAACAAATATAGATACTTAAATTAAATTATAAAACTTTAAAGCACAGTTATAAGAAGAAAGAGATATCATCGAAGTTCACACATGAGTTTATACTGGTTTGGTCTCAACCACTTGACCTACGTCCAGTCTTGAGAAATTCTTCTGAGCTTTTCACTATATCTTCCAAGATTCAGTGGGTTCTTGGCACCACAGTACAACAACAAGTTCCTCTCTTTGGACACTCGCTCCACCTTACAAAAGGTAATCTCAAATCCCAACTTAAGATTCCTCAACTTTAAGTTATCACTGTCGGAAATAAAGCATGTATGACTGACTAATCTCTCTCACAGAGTATATAGATGAAAACTGAAGTACAGATGGAGAGTTGATAAGAGACGAAGCACTTATGAATGTATTGTATGCAGTGTGTTCAAGCGTTGTTCATCATCGTCTTATTATTCGAATGGCTGGACATATATATTAGAGGCTTTGAAGACTGTCGTAAATTTTTCCGTTGATTCATAGTGCTTCTGACATATGTAACAATATTTGTTTTCCGTTATTTATGAATTTCGCTGCCCCCCACAATTAGTTGTCATTCGAGTGGTGTGTTCAGTTGCTTGTCATGTGAGTGGTAGTGGTGTACACCTATAATACACTCAGGAAAATGACCGTAAGAAAATATTTAAATATCATTAGAGTGAGAGTGATTTCTAAAAATCAAGAAACCATCGGAAGTGATCTTGCTTTCACTAGAGATGGATTTCAGCAATTAGGTAATATTAATGAAATAATATGCTACATGATTTTGACAGTAATATGAAATAGCTAGCAATGATAATTACTATCAAAATCTAACTAACAAAATCTGTTGATTTACGTGGAAGTGATCAGTGACTGTCTGAGAGTGATACTGAGAAAATGAAGCATCATTGGAGTGAATTTGATGTCACTGGAAGTGATTTTGAAAAACCTTAAAATCTTCTGCAAGTGATAACAGACTCACTGAAAGTGAACATGAGTTTTCATATATCACTCGAGTGAATTTGACATCACTGGAAGTAATTTTGTAAATAGTGATTTCTTCTTGCAGTGATTTTCAATCCACTGGAAGTGATTTGGCTAAAATATTATATCACTCGAGTGATTCAAGATCACTGGAAGTGATTTTGTAAACAGTAAAATATTCTTGTAGTGATTTTCATTTCACTGGAAGTGATTTAGAAAATTTCAGGCATCACTCGAGTGATCTGGTAATCACTGGAAGTGATTTTCAAAACAGTGATTTTTTCTTCCGGTGTTTTTAGATTCACTGGAAGTGATTCAGCAGAAATCACATATCATTTGAGTGATTCAGGATCACTGGAAATGAAATCTAGAACAATGAATTTTTCTTGCAGTGATTTTTCATTCACTGGAAGTGATCTGACGCATCACTCGAGTGATTTCTCATATCATTCGAGTGATCTGGTATTTTACATATCACTCGAGTGATTTTTAATTAACACTCGAGTGATCTTGATAATCACTCAAGTGATTACATAAATCACTCAAGTGATCTTGCTCAGATCACTTTTCTCACTTCCTTTGCTGCTGTATATGTTTTAATCAAATCCAAGGACTTCCAAAACATGATTTGTTATCATCAAAACATGAAATCCAACAGTTTACTACTGTCCCCACTCTTAGTGGACAACATTTAAGCAATGTGAGAATACCCTGTTCGCCTTGCCTTGTAGAGTTATTTATTGTTCTTTAACTTCTCTTTATTCACCCATATTAATTCCTATGAAGACATAATATTTTAGTGAGGGTTAAGGGGAAAAAATGCCCATGTTTTTTTTAAATGGGCACCCGGCATCAAATGTTCTTTTAGGTACAGAAATGCCTATGAAATTTTTAAAATGGGGCAAAAATGCACACACCGTTAATGAGTACTAATGTCTGTTATGTGGGCCCTATAGTATTATTTTTTGAGGTGTAAAAATACCCATGAATTTGTTTTTGGGTGCAAAAATGCCCATGAAGTTATCAACATAGGGCAAAAATTTTCACACCGTTAACTGGTACAAACTTCTGTTTTGTAGGATCAATATTATTGTTTTTAATGATTATTTAATTTTTTTTAAAAAAACTCTCCACCCTCTTTCTCTCTTCCCGACCCCTCTTCCTCTGATCTCCCGTGGGACCTTACCCAGACAGTTCACTCTTCGTCGCTCTCAATCTCTCCATGGAGCGTCATCTCTCTTTACCTCACGCTTCTTTTCCAACTTAGGCCTAGTCCTCTAGAGCATAACCATGCTTCTTCATTTAGTCAAGCTAATAGAGCATAAAAAGAAAGAAGCCTCAAAGTCATTGACTGCAAATCACCCATCAGTATCCCGTCACCTATCACCAATATCTTTAATAGTTTGATTATGTGAATTCAAATGAAAAAAATATTGCATAGTATTATAAGTCCTACATCGGGAAATCTCACAAGTAGAGTGTGGTTCATAAGTTTGAGGGCCTTTCTCTTCCAATAGACTAATCTTTTAAGATGGGCTCTCCCTTGGGCTTGTGATCATCATATTGGTGCTTTCATTGAATGCACACTAGAAGCCTAAAACTTGGTGTAGAGTTTGAGAGCATCGAAGAGTAAATCGTTGAAGTCATTGAGTGCTTTTGAGATTTTTTTAAAAAATTAAATAATCATTAAAAACAATAATTTTGATTCTACAAAATAGAAGTTTGTACTTGTCAGACCCCATAACATTTTGATATTTGTAGAATAATAAATGCATAGTTCAGATGGCATACATAAATAGTGAAATATACTGATAATAAGTACTTGTCTACAATACAATAATATTTATAGAATTTGAAAAATATATACAAATTCTAAAATAAATAAAACTTATAACTAAAGATAGCCAGCTGCACTCCCTCTAGAACCGGACCTTCAACTGCCAGTATTTATGGTTTTGCCCTTAAAGCCGTTACCTTCTGCTGGAATATTTTTAAATGTTGAAAAATAGTGAGATTCAAATTAATCTAAGTAGTAACATATAATCAGTCATATAAAATACGATAAATAAATATGTAATGCACCATAATATATAAAATGCTAACTCGTGTTGTATGCATATTGTCCAAGGCCAAACGACATGTTTGGACCTCTGGCTTAACTCGTGTACCTCAGTTGGGTGCCAGACCACAACTAGGTAATGTGCTCCAGACACTGTCATCTTACAAAAAATGGCATACAAAAAGCATAAAGATAATCACATAGTGTATGAAAGAAAGAGTTACTACCTGTGTCCTTTTTTAGTCCGACTGTTTATCCAAAACTTTTTCTATGGCTCGGGCTATTACCAATTCCTATAAATTAAAGTTAAAAAGTAATTAGTTATTACTTGTATTACTATTTCCTTTAATCATATTCTGCTGGTTATCTCAGTTTCAATGGCTTCTACACAATACAATTTTGCATAGTGCAATTTTATTGTTTTTTTAGCAAATTGGCACACTTTTCAGTTAAATTTGAAAAATCATAACTAATTCTATAAAAATATAATTTGACTGGTTTGAAAGCATAAATGAAGCTCTTAAAATATATTTTCATGGAAAAATATCAAAATCTGCTCAGTTTCACAATATTACTCCCCGAATTTCATGAAATGAAACTGTTCTAGATTACTCTCAAAAAACAGAGCACAACTTTGAAAATCTATATCTCCTAATGTACTTGTCCACAAATTACAAACTACCTATCCATTTAAAGCTCTGAATCTCTACTTTGAATCTAAAAAGTTTCATAACTTTTGGTCAAGGTTTGAGTTTCCAAAATTTTGACACAACCAATCTGACTTCCAAAAATATATTCTGACAACAACTAAATTCAAAAATTCATATCTCTCAATATACTAATCTAAATAACACAATATATATATATATAATTAAATCTTATAATATGTAATTTTTTTTTGAAAAGTTTCATTGCTATTGGACAAGATTACATTATTCAAAAACACCATGAAACCAACTGCCAGAATCTGGACTTCCAGAATTTCATCTGTTTCTGGACCTATATTTTAAAAATCATAACTCCCTCTACATATATCTAAATGATGCATTCTATGACTCAGTTTAAATCTTGAAATGTCTAATATATCCATGTAAAATTTCATAAATATTGGATATAATTAGGTTGGTCAAAATTCTACACGAAGCTAACTGTCTCCCAAAAATATCAGTTTTGACAGTCTGACTTCAAAAATCAATATCTCATTCATTTTCACTCCAAATTGTACTCTTCTTGATTATATTGTCTACTAAACATGATATTTCTATAGGAAAAAGAATCAGACAAAAAATCCATCTATATCCTCCGTTTAAGCTTCAACAACTTTCCGGCAGAAACTCTATTATCCGGCGAGCAAAACAGAGTTGAGAAAACTACATGCAACCATGGTTTTAGACTCAATCTCAAAGATTTTGACTCTACATACTCCTACACATATTCTTTGTGTTTGGTGATGTGTTTACAAAAGCAAAGAGATCAAAAATCCTACGTAAAATTGACACACAATTGCTAGTTTTTGTGACAGAAACTTTCCGGTGAATTTCATCACTTTCAGCAACAAAACAACCCAAAAAAACCACCGAAAATAGCCTCTAATCCAATGGAAATGCAATATAAGGATGAATGGAACTCACCTATACAAAAATATGTGGTTGTTTGTGGCAATCCATTCCTTCTTGCTTGTTTCTGTCGAAGAATTTCAGCTTTCACTCACGTCTCACTCTTTCTCTATTTTGTTTTCTTTTCTGGATTTCTTTCCTGTTTTAGCTGCTGGTTGAATATTGAATGGAGAGCTAAAGGAGGTGGGTGTTTGATTAAATAAAGGATGCATGTGATGGTGTTGGGTTTGGTGGATTTCCAAGTTTCGTAAATGTGTGTGTTTACATAAAAGAGGATGTAAGTGTGAGTGTGTGTATGGAAAATATGTTGACTAATGATGGAAGAGAAGTAGTGGGTTGTACGTGTGCTCTCATAAAATGAACAAGTGTGGGTGTGTGTGTCTCTTAGTGTCGGTAGGTTTCTATGTATATATATAGGTATATTTTTTATTTTATAAATTACACATGCTAGGCCTTAATTTTTTACTTTGTCAAATTTAAGTTTTCTTAAATTTCGTAGATTCCATAATTTGACTTATTATATAGTTTCCATAAATTAATCCTTGCATTAAATTTTTGGGATGTTATAGTACCAATTAATGGTGTGGGCATTTTTGCCCCATTTTAAGAAGTTCATGGGCATTTTTACACCCAAAAATAAAGTTCATGGGTATTTTTGCACCTTAAAAAAATAATATTATGCATCCCACATAATGACGTTAGTACTCATTAACGGTGTGTGCATTTTTACCCCATTTTAAAAAGTTTATGGGCATTTTTGCACAAAAACAATATATTTGATGTTGGGTGCCTATTTGAAAAAAATATATAGGCATTTTTACCCCTTAACCCTTTTAGTTAATACTAAACAAATATATGCAATTCTTATGAATTGAGAATAACAATTACTTGGAATGATGACTCGCGACATGAGATGATAAATTCTCTCTACTTATCCAGTTTGATTGTGGACTGAAAAGGCTGATGTTCTTAAGGAACTTCTGTCTTATCAGCCTCTTCAGGATTCTGCAAATACACATTTGTTAATGTGTGACGGAATTGCGTCAATTCAAGTTAACATTTTTTATAAGTACATAATAAGTAATTAGCATGCATATACCTCACTCTGATATTGTGCAAAATAACATCTAAGTACTTTTTCTATACCCAACGCCAATTACCCACCATGATAGGAACATTGGTCCTTACTGTTAAGTCCATGTAAATGACAAAGTGTGGCAGAGCTTGACCATTATTGTTCCGAGTCATGTTAAATTTTTCCCTAAAAACTCTACTTTGTTCACAAAAGTCAAGGTGCAATGGTCCCTCCTTACAATATCATGTACTTCTTCTAACTCCTATTCCTGGGTCAAGTTTTTAGTTTACATAGGGGCAACATCAGTACTGGGGGAATACCAGTACTAGGGGCATTATCAGTGCTGGAGGAAGTAGAACTGGTGATTTTAATCAGAAAATAAAACTCATTCGGTTAGCCACAAGAAATAGAGCAATAGGTTTTTCAAAAAAAAAACATGATGCATGATTAAGGTCAAAATCTAGTTAGGCAAAATGAAGTGAAAAATAAAGAGAATGCGGAATTTAGAATGGAGAATGCGAAATGCAGAAGAGAAATCATACCTTAAAATAAAGAGAACAAAGCACGCGAAGGAATATGACCTAGCTAGGGCTCTAAAAGGAAAAAGCGAGTTCGATCAATAGAAGCAACTCTCACGGCTGTCAAACCAAAGTTCAAAGAAAGTGGTGTAGGATGTAGTTTACCTGAAAGCAAATATCGACGACTAGAAAAGTCAACCAGAGTTGTGGGGTTCTGAGGATGGTGGGTAATGTTTGACCAAAGACAAGTGTGTAAAGTGTAATAACGTGGGAATATTGAAGAGGTACAAGATAACTGGTGTTTTAAAAGATTTAATGAAACTTGATTATCATTATAAGTATAGAACCATTATGAAATATGGTCTTTTCTTATGGTTCTTAATTTACAACCGTAATGAATAAGTGAATAAAAGTTCACGATTTTACATCACAATAGTTAGGTTTTGTAAACATTAACGGTTTCGTTAGGTATTAGACATGGCATTCTAAAAAAGTGATGAGTTTTACATAATAACTATTATTAACTTTTAATAATTTTTGAAGTTGATTATTCAACCTCATATTATAAACAAAAAATTAAAACAAGAAAACAAGAGTGTGAATAAACAAATAAAAAATAAAAATTATGAGGATGAAAGATCTGTTGCATCATCAGATTCATCATATTTGGATTTTTCGGACATTTAAATAGAAAGAATTTTGTAGATTATCTTACCACTGAACGCATCCTTTAATGTTATATTAAAGATAATTTATTGTTAATTAAATAGAAGTGTAATGGAAAGGTTTCACAGGTTATCCAACAGAATATATCATTTGGAATGTAAAGGGTTACATTATAGTGCCAAACATGTCCTTATAAATTACAAAGGTTAACTTAAGTAACATTTATTTACTAATAACCATGAATATTCTTTGAATTAGTAATGGTTGTTTACTAATAACCTTGAAGTAGCAATTGTTTTTTAAAAAATATTTACTAATAATCGTTAGGGCTACATTACCCTAACGATTAATTTTTTTTAATATTCAAAAAATTAAAAAAAACAATAGTAGTTTTCATTCATCACCACTACTACTGTCCTCCTCCTCCTGTCCCTCCCTCTCTCTCGGCACATGATCAACATCTGAGGAAGGAGATGAATGGTCTGACTAAAAGTGATTATATACAATCATTATTTTTGTGTTTTCGTAAATTCCATCTCCCAACACATGACATTGCTCATAATTAACCATTATTTTAAAGTGTTATATATTCTTACGTGACCTCCGCCTCAACATACATGACGTTTATTTAATGTAACCGTAATTTATTAAGCATTTATACTTGAATATGTAGTAGTGATTGTACTATGAGTTGCTCTCGAAGGTGGCCAATGATGGTCCCCTAATGGGGATGTGAGGCTTTTTATGGTTTTTTGAATGCAAGCTATAAATAGGACAAAATAGGCGTGACACTGAGCCTTGTTTGGGTGTCTCCTTAATTAACATCCCCAAGGCAAACTGATAGTGAACTCTTTAATCCTAATGAACGGGACATTAATGCATTATTGGCTTACATACTCTGTTAACCCGGAAACGAAAAGAACTTGTACTGATCTCTGAGAATGTTTCTGCTTCCAAACAAAGCATATAATTTTAAGGTACAGGTCATTTGGAGGGTTCTTTTCCTATGAACCTAGTGTGATTATTTGTGGGTGTAGTTAGTTAGATATATGTCACATGTTTTTCAATACAGAAGGCAAGATTAAAGCTTGAATTAGGAAACAAAAACTGTAACAAAACTAATGAGGCAAATAAGCTTCCTCCTCAGCATGACATGCATCACTTAGTATTTTGTACCCTACAATACGTAGGAACATCCTGTAACAAAACAGTTTGTGAGCTTTCTGCATGAACCTCTCGTGCAAGTATATCAGCAAACACCAATATTTCTGTGTCTGCATGAGCAATTTCCACATTCCAGTCTGCATAAATTAACTGCCGGGTATTTTCTATGATCTGTCTAGAGGGGTGATTTTCCACACTCTCTGAGCAGCGTATTAATTGCTTCTAGTGAGCCAAAAAAGACTCTAATCTTGTTCAACCCAAATGATCTACAAACTTCAAGTCCTGTTTTGATTGCCAATATTTCAGAAACCGTGATAGGGTATGAACCGAGACTCTTGGAATCCTATGACCCATTGCCCTCTTTCATCTCTAATTTAATTTAAGTCAAATGTGAGAGGGGATATGAACCGAGACTCTTGGAAAATGTGGATACATGTCACATTTTAATATAAGTTAAGAAGACATGAATGGCGAAATTCACATGGAGGAAAACAAGATTTGTGAAGTGAGTCCCACCAATAAAGGAAAAAAATGAAAACAGTTTCTTCCCTTGATAGTTAAAGTTTTCAAGAGTGATTCTTTATTTGACTTATATTATTGTTTGTATCATGCTTCATGATTTAAAAGGCTTTATAAATACTTCAGTTAAAAAAAGAAAAAGAAAAAGGCTTTATAAATACATTACACACGCATATTTTTGTTTGTAAGGATTTAAAAAAATAAATGAAAAGCTAATTCTTAACTTCGTATGATTCTACCTTATATATTTTGTTCAAGTAAAAGAAGAAATCTATCTGTATCCGCATTAGGAAGGAGTGATGTGTCAATAAATATATATATATATATATATATATATATATATATATATATATATATATATATATATATATATATTATGTGAGTCAGTCACGAAATAATTTATGCCCAATAAAATTGTCATGATTCTTCCACAAATTCCTTCCTTTCATAAACAAATTTTCTAATGCATTTATTAGCTCCAATTCGGCTCCCAGATAATTTTGCATCAATTAGGAAGAATAATACTTTTTCTAAATCCAATAAAAATTAATTTAAACCTAGAGCCCCATTTCTTTAACATATAAACATTTCTATAAATTCACATTAAGCTTAAAATGATCTTTCCCTATTTTCGCAATTATTTGAGGCCTCTATATTTTTTTCGTGAAATTTAAAGCATAATATCCATAATTCCCATAACATACCCATAATTTTTAGAAATTATGCTTTTGCCACAGCCTGAAATAATAAATACACAATGTTATCTCACGGTGTATACTATTTTATTTGGTCCCTGGCTAATCTTTAATTATGTATTTATCCTATATTTGGAAAGGCTGAATAATGATACAAACGACATTATAAAATTTCTATCTTTTCTGAGTTTTTATGGGACTTGTGCTCAAGTGGGCATGGTAACCTATTTATTTCATACTAATTCTAAGTTTCAAGCCTCCAAATATGGGATATGATAATCTAACCATTATAAATCATCCACTTGCGACAATAAAGTCCCAATAATCTAGGGAGTACCAAGGCATAAAGGGGATGATGTAGTGGGAGGTTACATACCATTAGAAATCATCCACTTGGTTTGGCTTCTCTAGGCCTCTCTTTTATCATTTTTATCCATAACCATTGTATTTAAGCCCAAAAAAAATGCACGTTAGTTTAGGGTTGATAATGTTTGAATAAATTAGTGATATGAAATATCAAATATTTGTGAAAAAAATGTGAGATATAGAAAAAGAGAGTTTTTAAACTTGATTATTTGTGGTACATGTGATAAAATCATACTAAGAACCACGTGAGTGATTGATTTTGTGTCCCCTTCGAAATGCACCATTTCTCACAACAAAACAAAGGATATTGAGTGCTCATTTGGTTAGTAAAGTCCCTCACATGTTAACACTTCAAGTTACTTAATCCATATGTTTTGTGGCTGGAAATAGCTCAAAGATCATGTACGGTACAATTTTGTTGAACTTGGTATGGCAGGACTTTTTTTCTTAAGTAGAAATATTTTTGTAAAAATAAATACCCATGAATCCTGATGTAATAATAAAGAAAGAAAACAGAAAAATGTGTAGAAACAATCTTTTAAGAGTTAAAAAATCTTGATCTTGAATTTTAAATCTTACTATATTTCCCAAGAACATCACACAAACTTATTAATTTTGCTCGAGTTCCAATCTATACGAATGCCAATAACGGAAAGTTATCCCAAATGGGTTCGGCAATACTTATATATGATCTTAGTCAAATAACCATGTAATAAAAGCATATCACTTCTGCTCCAATTGGGAAGTGCTATGGAGTGTTTGATTATAGTTTTTTAAAACTCTTTTTTACTTAAAAATAAAACAATATTATTGCAAAGGTGCTTTATTTACTTATTATCCTCATATCACAAACAATCCCGTACATTACAACAAACTATTTAGAGGAGGTTGCCTAATAGTATCCAACAATTAGAAATCATCCACTTGGTTTAGCTACAATAAACTCCCAATAATCTTGTAAGTACCAAGTTCATAAAGAAGGGAATGTAATGAGAGATTATTGCATAAGTGTATTCCCCGTATAGATGGAGTTATTGCTTGAAAAATGTTTTTTAAAAGAAAAGATGAGATACAGATATCCCAATAATCAGGAAAATAACTTCTAATCTAACCTTAATTATGGTACAATTTTAAATCAATAATTTAAAGATAAAGAGCATGATGATAAGATTAGATATATCTCAAAAACAATAATCCATCAAGCATTATTACAAATCACTATTCCACAATCCATAGCTCTTTCATGGTTTAGTGAAGCTTCCCAATGCCATTTTAATTTCCTTCTATAGACATAGTTTAGTATTTAGATTTAGATATGTGTTCCATGATTGTTTCGACTATAGATTAGTGTAAGACCATTATCCAATTAGATGATAATTAGGTTTACAAAGATTTGGAATATTACAACTATCCCAAACAATATTAACTCTATTTCAATTGGTGAGTGAATGAACTCATTTAATTATTGTTTTTAATCTTATTTTCTCTTAAGAATAAAAAAAGTTTGAACAAAATGTTTTCTATTTATCATCAACTGCCACCATTGTGCTGTCAACCACCGCCAAACATAGCCAATTGTGATCAACCACCGCTAGCCGCCACTAACTACCATTCTGCACTGGGGATGCCCAGCCTCTTTAATTTGTATTAATTTTATCAAATTAATGATTTTTATTTTTTTTATACGTTATTTTCATAATACACATTAATATCAAACAAGCTTAAAATTATTTTGTTGTAAGATGAATTTGTGATTTGACATTTAAGCCCACAAAATTACTCCAACAAATTCATGTTGACCATGGAATTTATTCTGTTTTAATTTTTTTTTATGAAAATGTAACTTATTCTAATTTTGTGAAAAACAGGACAACTTGTAATCCAAATGGACATTTTTTTCCCCTTGCTACTTAATCCAAATGGACATGTTTTACTGTAAAATGTTATTGCAGACTGAACAATTAAATTCTGTTGCATCTTTTGGGCTTATGGTTTGAGACATTTTAAATTCTATTGGATATGAACATTTTCACCATTGTCATCACCCCAAGCCCAGATTTAAAAGTTCAATTCATCATAAAGACCATATGGGTTGGTGGGTGATTATTTTATTTCTCTAATATTTTATTTTAAAATAAAGAAAATAAAGTTACCTAAAACCTTTTGTTCATTAATAAACAGAGAGGAATCCTAGGCATCAAAGCCCTTATTCTGGTGGTTGGCTTGTGATTAAAGTCATCATTATTCAAAAGAATAATTAATGCAAAAACTAGTAGTCTTTTTTTTTAACTTATAATTGTGGATAAGTTTTTTTATTTATTTTATTCTTTTTAAATTTCAATCTAACTCTTAACAAATCCTTTGTTATGTGGGGCATAGGACCCAATTGAGCATAGTTGTGAATCTTTAGATTTAATTTTTCTTAGAAAAATTCTTTTAATTTTATTGTTCGTGCTTTTGAAATCACACCATGTTATTTACAAGCCACAAGAAATGACAGTGATTTTAAATTTCGAGTTAGATGACATGACATCATGATAAATGACGCCAAATTAGTCTGTAAATCCAATAACTTATGATATATTCAAAATTATAGCCACCATGCCGGCTTCTTCTTTTTTTAAAGAAAAAAATTATTGTACAGTCCATGTAAATAATTAATCATTAAAAGTGCTACAATAAGTTAGTATAATGATGAAGACAAAATTCGTTCCTTCAACAGGAGAATTATATTTAAGTCTCACTCAAAAAGAAAAAAAAAAGAAAAATATGGTTTTATTAATAACTCCTGGGACGTAAATTGATAAGTCTAAGGGCGTGATTAACAATTTTATGGGACCAATTTTTCATTTTTTCTGTTAGGCGGGACCTAAATATAATTCTCCCATGATAGTAGATTATGACATGATAAATTAATGAACTTTTTAGTGATTAGATTTTTGTTATATAGAATTTAAATGGTATCTCTTCACTGATAGTTATAGATTAATTCTCTTTAGATGTAGAGAACATTGAAATAAGTTTTGTCTCTAATAAAGCTTTTTTTTATGCACATGACCTAACTCAAGCCTAAGACATCATGTTTAAATGATTCAGTTATTTACTAAATGTGTTAAGCTTAAAAATTAGGCCGAACCGACGGGTTTGAGCTGAAAATCAGCCAACCAGTCACCTAACAGGTCCGGTCTGGCCGGCTTGACCGGTCCAGTACTTTATTCAATATTTCATAACTTCAAAAATTCATATCTAATGCTACATATCTCCAAAAATTACAAATTAAGAATATATGGAAAGTCTTTCTAATACAACAATAATCACTCAAAAATATTATCATTTGATCCTATAGATATAATTTCCAATAATTGTCCTTAGTGTTTATAAGTCTTAGACATTCAAATTCCACCTCTTGATGTTTCAATCTCATCAATAATTAAATATTACTTAACTCTAAACCTCAATATTAAAATTTGGGAGATGTTACAATTGAGAACTTGAGTATTGCAATCAACAACTACTTCATTTTGGCCTCATTCAAGTTCACTTCCTCACTAGTCTAGTCTGGATTAGCTTATATTTAACTCCGATATGACACACTATCCCGACCGGTTCAGTGCCCGTCTGAGTTTAATAATTTTAGTTTTTTAATCATCAAATGTTTTATGAGGGATTGAATAGTAATGTTTCCTTTTGTTTTTACGCTAAATTTGAACTTAAAACTATTAAGTACTCAGCTATTCAAACACCAAAAAAGGAAAACAAAAATCTTGGTTTCGAATTGCAAAATGAAAAAGACAAAAGGTGATAATGATTTGCAAACTTCATCTAACAGCACCTAGCATATCACAGAATAATACATTCAACTTTTATTTTAATTTACATTCTAATTGGTTCAATGAACTTGCTTTACCAACAAGTATATATGGTGTTACACCTGCCAACATAAGACTCTAAATAATCACCCAAATAGGGAGCAACACACTTTATTTATTTTGGAAATAATGAACTTTATCATTATACATAGGATAAATCAACAATAAAGAAACATCACCCAAAAATCTTCCAACCAAAAAAGAAAAAAAAATTGGAGTTGTTAGCTGTAATTATACATATATTTACCTTCTCAAACACACAATAAAAAAGCTGAAAGTTTTCCCTCATCAAACCCAACTGAAATATATGCAACTGAATCATATAAAAAAAATGTTTAGATAGAATCACTATAAAAAATACCAAGTTAGAACACTAAGATCTGAACAAACAAGTGTTGATTTTAGTGGAAGAGACTTTGACCCTTTAAGCACGAAGATTTGAATTTGAGTCCATATGAATGTAGAAAATGCCTCTAGGATAGCTACTTCCATCGGACTTGATAATGTTCGAATCTGGCCCAGTCAGATAGCCTTATCGAATCTCATCAATCTCTCTATCTCTGTTCTTATTGGACTGTACATTAGTTGCAGAAGATTAAAGTTGGTAATTTTTTCTACCAACTCTATAAATCAAAGTGTTGTTTATAAGTAATTTGTGTGTTAGATATGCCTCCAAGGTCTTTCAGCTAGGCTTACACACTCATTGTGCCTATAACAATCCACAAGGTGGTCAATGGTCAAACCAGCAGCTTGCATGAAAGAGTGAACAATAACTGGGCCCACAAGCCTTAACCCTCTCTTGACCATGTCCTTGCTTATGGCTTCTGCTTTTGGTGATCTCAGAGGAACATTCCTTGGGTATTTGTATCTGTTAATGTTTGGTTTGTGGTTTACATGCCCCCATATGTAGTTACTGAATGACCCACATTCCCTCACAATCTGATCACAAACACATCAAAATTCAATGATATTAGATTCTTAATTTATCAGCTACCACAAGTAAATGTTACTCAACATGTTACTTAGATCTGTTTGGTAAACTATTGTTATCACTTTTACAACCTTTGTTGCTTTTTATAAAGACCCTATTAACTACTTTCCTAAGATTAAAAAAATTAGTTTAAGTTAGTTAAAAATAAGAAGTTGTAGGGGAAATTAATCTTTTTGTCTTTATAATTTTGATTTGGTTGTAACCCATTTCTTATACTTTGATTCAGTGGGATTTAGTGCCCATAGTTTTGGCTCAGTTGTAACGCAGTCCTTAAACTTTGATCCAATGGAACTCAGTTCCTATAGTTTAACACTTTAACCATTTAAAATATTGCTTCCTATATTTTAGAAAATAAATTTATATATTTCATGAAGTTACGGACTAAAGTTTTAAATTATTAAAGATATAGGGATTGAGATGTAATAAGTTAAAGTTCAAAGGTGGAGTTTCAATTGAATCAAAACTATAGGAACTAAGTTACATGGAGTTAAAATTTAAGGATTGAGTAACAATCAAGTCAATAATACTATAGAGACCAAAAGATTAATTTTTCCAAAATCTTAACAACTTTCCAATATTACTTTGAAATTTTGTAAAGAGTCTTGCACTAAGGACCAATAGGTAGAACATTATAAATAGGGGGTATTTTGAGTTGAAGTGAGGGTAGAAAAATTCATGGAAGGTCCACATAAGCAAAGCGGGACCCACTTCCCCCTTCTCTCTCTAGTGACAATTTTAGAAGATTAGCAGTATATTAGTTTGAATACTTGCCTTCACTATACATTTGGCATTGTCCACTATGCATCTTACTCTGCTTTCTGCTAATGAAAGAGCTTTGTTTGATTCTATCTCCATTATGTCTTTCTCCTCCATTTTTGCAACTGTGTGAGGATCAAATCCAGCAAAAACTTCTCTGTATGAGGCATATATGATATTATATCAGCTTGCCAGTATGAACTAAGAGTATGATTTAGTTTCAAAAAGACAAAAATGTAAGTACCTAAGAATTTCCTTCCTTTTCAGAATCTCTGTCCAGTTATAGTCCATCAACAAGCCAGACATTGCAAGCAGCTCAAACAATTTGCTGTTTCATGATTCAATCGATTAAGAGAAATCATAGCACAATGATTATATTGATGTAAGAGTCCCACATTGACTAATTAAAGAAATGATTAAAGGTATATAATGTTAAGGTATCTAATTCCTTAAATTCTAATACTGATATCTACTTACTTGTCATCATAAGCTGGAACCCCCCAGCACTCATCATGAAATTCTATGTATGCCTTATCTGCACAAGACTTCTGTCATTTTCATACTCACAATATCTGACTGCAAATAACTAAAATGCAAAACAGATTCATTGCTACAAGAGTACAACTCAAGTAGGAGAAGCTGTAATAATTGGTGATGTCACTAAAATTTTATGTAAAGTAGTTAATTATTAAATAATTATTATCATCATAAGAAGTATCAATTCAAAGCTTTTGCATATATACTCTTATAATCTACTATCTCTGGTCCTTTATATAAGAATTGGTTGGATATTGGATTTAGTTCTAAATATAAGATCTCAATCTATTTTATCTCTCAAATTCCCAAAATATCCTTATTGATTGTACACATTTAGGAGTTTCTTTCCAAGGGTAGTTATGATGAAAGATGGTATTTTAGGAAAACAAACCCATACTTGTTATAAATAATTAAGATAACTAACTTTCTTAAGTTACCCAAATTAGTCAACTAGTTTTTATATTATGGACCGGAGTAAGTATATGCTAAATTTGACTTTGACATTTCAGTTGAAGATCAGAACCTCACTTAAAAACAGCGTAGCAGTTTCAATGCTAGCTGAAGAAGAGAACATCAAAACATTCCTAAGTGATTAACACAATATACATTAGAACTGAGAAAACTGAAACATACCACTGTTCTTTGTGATCCAATTGCACCTTCTTAATTCCCCAGGCTCAGTAGTATTGTTCAGTTGACTTGACTGTTGCTGCTGCTGCTGTGAAGTTTTAGTTGCAGGAGGAGGCTCTTTTTTCTCGCGGGGCGAAATCAAACGAAGAGCCAATGAAATCTTCTGGTCCAATGGTGTGAGAGAATCTGATGTGAGTGAAGAGTCATTTGAGTTCTGTGAGAGAGACAGAGATAATGAAGATAAGGATAGAGATGAAGTGCTTTTCTGAAGCCCAATTGGGTACACTTTCTTGAGGTATTTGGGGAAAAAGCTCTGGCTTGGTTTCTGTGTCTCTTTGACACTTTTGCTCCTCTCAAGACCATTCTTTCTCACATTTGCTTTATACATACTGAAGAAGAACAACAACAACAACAAGAGGAAGAAGAAGTAAAAGAATGACAAGAAGCAGAAGAAGAGCTAGTGTTATAAATGGAGGATTTAAAAGTGAATTAAGATTCATACAAGCTTGGTTTATAAAAAGAGATGGGAAATTCTCAAGCTGGTTGGTAGAATGTGAGTTTCATAATAGATTGGATTCTTATATACTTCTTGCTTTTCAAGCAATATTCATGAATTATTCTTCAGTATGGAGAGGCTCACATTGTTGAAAATGATACTTCTGTGATTGACCCTCTAAAACTTTATAAAATCAAACAAACTATATATTGAGAAAAAGAAAAAGAAAAAGAAAACAAAAAAACCTCTCAACCAAACCCAATGAATTGCTTCACTTGTTTTCTATATATTACTCACATTAATAATAATAATCAGATCAGTATAGGGTTTCCCATTATTTATAAGTCAAACAATCCCATTTTTAGATATTAAAAGGCTAGTGTACTAATTTATAAGTAATATACAAATGAAAGATTAAAAGAGGTTAATGATGGTTGTTATAGTTGTGGGGTTTGTCTCAAAGCAAGGTGTGTGATAGGTCCTGTAGTGATTCTTAACTCTTACTCTTAAACCTCAAGTGTGAGGCATACCTGTGGCCTGCACAGATAAAGATATCCCATCCTTCTTTAAAATTTTTTAGGGTTCTTAATTAAACAAATAACTTGAAATTCTTTTTTTTTTTTTTCACTTGAAATGATGAGACCTTTGATTTGATCTTAGTGTCTTTATTAATGGTTGTTCCTTCTAAAGTGTTGCAGTTGAAAGTGTTCCTTCTTACTGAATCAAAGAATAAAGGATGGTTTTAGATAAGCTGAATCTGATTAATTATTTTGAAGAGCCCTTTAAAAGTCAAGTTCTAAATGTCTCAAGTCTGTTTTTAATTGAATATTTTCTTAGGATTATATAGAATTTAATCATGATAATGTATAATTAGGGAGGTTTAATGATAAATATATGCAAGACAAAGGGATCAACTTTGTCCAATAATTTGTGTTTTTTTTAAGGCAAAGAATAATATTATGTCGGAACTTGATTGACATCAGCACATAAAGAAATGGGTAGGTTGGTTTAATTAAATATTCGTTTAGTTCAATATTTATGTTTTTGAGATTCTTATTCTAAATATTATTTTAGCATGAAGGCTTTTTTCGTTGTCATTTCAATGTCATGTTCATCCATATACTGATATTTTTATACCCTTTTTTGAGTTTGTGTTTCTCTTTCATTTATTTTAAATTATTTATCAAAGTTGAATTCAACATTTTGGAGTAGCACAGTTATATATATATATATATATATATATATATATATATATATATATATATATTTGTTTATATTTGTTTACTTGCATATAAAGGAAAGCAAATGAATGAATGGTCAATCTTTTTTAAATATTAAGATTCCAACAATTTTGTAATTTTAACTTATTTCTCTTTTTTAACTCTTTAATATAAATTCTTGAAACAATATTTTATTTTGATTATAATTTAAAATACCTTTTGGATTAATCTATTGAGAGGATCCTCTACAAGCAACCAACTAGTCTGTTCATGAGAATGTAAACCTACAAAGGGAATCCTCACTCCATCAAGTAATTATTAGATATTATTTTCAAGGAAATTTTTTTAACAAATATTATTAAAACTTAAAATGATGGTAAGCAGTCTCACCTTATAAAAAGAAAAATACAAGTTCAAATCTCAAGAGGTGCACTAATTAAAAGAGGTGAAAACTCTTGACGTTCCCAGCTAGCCTCAAAAGGAAAACCTTTAGTGAAATTAAAAAAAAAACAATTCAAAGGCATCCATGCCAACTATTTTATATAATATAAGTAATACTTTTTATCTCAAATTTCAATATATTATAATTATTTTCATTAAATAATTTATTAAAAATATCGATATTCATTCTGCTTTTAAGATGAAAAGCCTTGAGCTATGACTTTGCCGGTAAAGATGATGTCTCTTGGGTCTTAATCCTCACAAGTCACAATCAGAATTAAAGTGTTAATAAAAAGAGACACGTATTACACATTTGATCGTTAAACAAAGGTAACTAAAGAATCAATGTAATTTTGTACAGAAATTAACTAATTGAAGAAAAAAACTAAAGAATTATTGTGATATTGTTCAACAAAAAAAATTAATGAATAAAATTTATGCATAAAAATTCCAAAACATATTAGTATACATTTCCTCCTAATCTCCTATATCTAAACTGTAAAATATGTTTAGCCTACTTTACAGGGATTAAATTAAAGGAAAGACCTTAACTCATGAAATTTGTCAATAAATCACATTATAAAAAGTAGGCTGCACATATCATATATATCATTTAAATATCACTTTTAATTTGGGAACAATGGTTGAAAAATATTGCCAAAATATGTAAAAGACTGATAAGGGTGGTGAATTTCAATAATTACAAATTAACTGATTTGAAATTTTGAAAAGTTGATAAATACATAAAATTACATAAGCACTCTTACTTTTTTTTTAAAAAAAACCTAAAACCCCTTGCCGGCGGAATCTCATCATCAAAGCTCCGGTGTCCTTTCCAGTGACTGGCGGGCAGAGCTGCAATGTCGGTGACCAGTGATTAGAGCTTTGCTGACCTAATATATGTTTTTGAATTTTTCAAGTAAAACTTGTCAATATAGATATTTAAGTTGTTAATAGCGACACTAAAGCTGTAAACGGCTGCCTAATATATGTTTTTGAATTTCTTAGGCAAAAATTGTCAATATCGCTATTAACAACTCAGATATTCATATTGACAACTTTCGCCTGAAAAATTCAAAAGAAAAAATATTAGATCGTCAGAGCTCTGGTAAAAGTTATTAAGAAATATTCAACAAATACCTCATTTACAATTTTAGTATCACTATTAACAACTAAAGTATTAATATTAACGAATTTTATTTGAGAAATGCAATATATATATTAGATCTCTGGAGCTCCGATGAAAGTTATTAGGAAAAATTCAATAAATACCATGTTTACAACTTTAGTATCACTATTAATAATTTAAGTATCAATATTGACAATTTTTACTTAAAAAATGCAAAGAGAGAGAGAGAGAGAGAGACTATTGAAGCTCTGGTTAAAGTTATTAGGAAATATTCAACAAATACTTCATTTATAACTTTAGTATCTCTATTATCAACTCAAGTATTCATATTGACAAGTTTTGCTTGCGAAATTTTAAAAATATATATTAGGATGTTGTTTACAATTAATTTTAAAAAAATATATTAGGATGTTGTTTACAATTTTAATATTGCTACTAATAACTCAAATACATATATTGACGAATTTTATTTGATAAATTCAAAAAATATATATTAGGCTACCGGAGCTCTAGCAACCAATTGTAGGCAAGGACACCAGAGTTAGTGATGGGTTGCCATCAGCGGTCACCAGCGCCGAAGTTCCAGCGGCTAGCAAGGGGTCTTAAGAATTTTTTTTTAAAAAAATAAAAAGTAAGGACACTAATGTAATTTCACGTATTTATCAACATTTCAATAATTCCAAATTGCCTTCAAAATTCCAAATAAGTCAATTTGGAATTATTCAAATTCACCATCCTTATTTTTTATATATATATTTTGATAATATTTTTCTATCATTTTCCGAAAACTTTAATGCCCTAAACTAGACTTATATATTCTGAAAAGAAATGCTTGTAGAACAAGAAATATATTTTGGATTGGAGGAAGTAACCACTAAAGTTTAGTCTTTTTTTTCCTCCATTTATGATTGCTGACTTTTTTTCCCTCAATAGATTGCGAGATCTATGTAGGATAGAAATGAATGTCTAATTTATGAACATATCCAACTTAAATTATGCGAGTATCTTATAAAGGATTTTTGTCACAGTTTAGAGAAAATTGCCTCTAAATACTTTGGAGAATTAATTTCCCAATGATATCTAAATTTGAGTGCAGGTACTTTCTTTGTGTTAAATATTTTAGAGTATTGAAACATTAATTCCCCCAATAGGTATTTAATTAAGGATAATACTTCCTTTTTTTTCCCCAAACGCAAGTAATTAATTAAGATTAGTAATGGAAAAGGAAATAGCAGTGAACGAAAATTGAAACTAGAACACAATACCTAAGGTAAATGATACATACTACTACAAATTTATCTATATTTAATGATATTTTTTATTGATATTTAACAGTTTTTAACAGTTAAATATCCGAACGTCAAATATTTATATGTAACGGTTTTTAATCATTAAATATTTGGCACTATATTTTTCAATTTTTCAAATATGACCGTTATGTATATGTTAAATTTAATGTTTGTAAGACAATGACTATTAAATATAACAATTTATATTTAACATCTTTTTAATAATAACCATGATATATTATGTACAATACTTAACGGTTAAAATGATAAATGATAAAGTATTGGTTACTAGAAGAAGGGTATTTGACGGTTATTTAGAAAAAGCGTCATATATATGTAATATTTGACGGTTATTGGTGAATAACTATTAAGTATGTGTGACATTTTTTAAAAAAAATTAGGACGCTAACTTTCAATAAGCCCCCATATGTATATTACATACATATAAAACTGATTAAAATATCCAACAAAAACCAATTACAAAAAATAATTACATAAACCATTTAAACATGTCCATTTCATGCAATCATCAAAAAGCACATATACAAAACTATACATTATAGAAACCAAAAGCTAATCCAAATTACCAACCACCAAAAGTAAATCAGTTAGAGCAAAAAGAGAAAATAAAATAGAAACTAAAAGCAGGAACCAAAACTGTCATGGCCAACTCTATAGCATCCATTGACAATTAAAAATATTACTCTATAGCTAACTTATGCTCCATCCATTGACGATAAACTGTCATAGCTAATTCTTCTATGACTTCTTCAATTGTCTGGGCGAGTATTGCTCCGAGTAACTATCCTCAAAGTAATACATACAAAAACAAAGTATAGTTAGTGAATATATATGACTTTACTTTTAATTTAACTTAAACACACTTACATGCATATATATACATATATTAGTATCAATTGAGCTGGGATTGTGGGTGACTATATCCTTCATGCATTTCTTGACATAGTATCCATAATAAGAACTCTCATCTGGCTGCTACGGTCACTATAAACAATCAAATGAAATGAATCAGTTTAATACAGAAAACCAACTCTAACAACTCTAATATAAAATGGTAAATATTGGTGAATTACCACTACTATTTTTCATTTGTAAGCGGATGCAATGCCTTTGCCTTAAAATGAGTGGCAGGCGAGGCCTTCGTCCATAGTGTAATAGTAAATAACTCTGACAAGATATAGCAAAATAAGAAATTAAAGTACCCAATTTATAATAAACTCATAATAAAAGCACCAAATTTAAATTCATCAACTTACTTATTGAAAACCTTGACATCTGTGGCCTATTTTTCACATCCTGATAAACCAAATCAAAATATCAAATCCTTTAATTGAAAGGATTTTCACGATGACCATCTAATGACCCCTAAGTACATTAAACATAATGAGAATAAAACTAAGAAAAAAAAACATAATGAGCATACAATTTAATGAAGTAGTAAGCTTACCATGGTAGTTCGACACCAAGAAAAAAATGTCCTTTTTTTTTTCTTTAGTGCACTTTTAATGATCAAATTTACTAGTTCCCTCACTTTTCTCTCCACAAAATATGGCGTATTGCCTTCATCCAACATTCTGGAATAGATGTGGGGGTTGAGGAACTGGAACTTGTCCTGTAGACCATTGTGGCCTACGTACTCCTTGTGAATGTATTTTACATACAAAAACAAGCAAATCAATATATACAAATGCTATAAGTAGAAAAGTACTAATTCGCAGTAGAAGACATACCAGATATAAAAGTTACAAATAGTCGAGCTAGCCATATCGCCCGCAATGGTCTCTTTTACTTACACTATATTGATAGCGTCAAACATACATTGTTTCCTATAGATATCTTGCTCAAACATGACTTGTTTGGTGTAGTAGTCTCACTCAGGGTCTGTTTCGACAACTACACTATCGTTTGACTCAAGATTCATTCGAAATTTATTGGAAACTAAAGCAACTGGAAGCTAAGGCACATGTATAGGCTTATATGTCTTCTTCGACGCACAAGACATCGAACCATAGCCAGACTGAGCTCCCAAATTGCTCTTCCTCCTCTTCGGCTAAACAAGTTGAGAAGTTAGAAAAATAGTCACTATAAACTTCATTAGCAAGCTCAAAAGGTGACGGTATACCTTTTGTGTCTTCCTAAGTATGACACTAAGGTAGTTTGGCTACACAGCAAGCTAAGTACAGCTCCTCCCACTGTATCTACATCTGGGATAGGAATTGGAAGGACGTACTTAGGATCAACAACCGTTTTCAACTCTACCCTAACATGATTCTGATGGAGAGGCAAGTTGTGAATCGTATTCTCCCTTTGTAAGTTGTACATGCTGCTCATAGCGACCATATGCCGCTTGGAGCTATCAGCCACGCAATCAACCCCCACCTTGCCCTGAACAAAGAGAAAATACAATTAGTCTGAAGAAATAATAAATAAAGCATAGGCTTTTAGCATAAGCCATACTAACTCAAGTAGAGTCTAAGGGGGAATATGCAACTATCTTTGGCACTCAGGGTGTGATCCATTCCTTGCTTCCCCGCTATGTATTGGCTTATGAACTAATCAATAATAGCTTGTTGTGCTTCGACTTACTACTTCAGCATCTTGGTTATCTCTATATATTGTTGAAGCTTCTGATCAGACACATTTGTCTGCCTCTTCCACTTCCCAAAGTAATTTTTTTGCCAACTCTATAGCCGACACCTCTTAAAAGACCACCGTGGTCAAGACCCAGAGCCTTTTCCAAGAATCCTCGTTCCCAGGAAGCTGGCCTTGCTCTAATTCTTGACTCAAGGTCTCCTATAGTAAAATGAAAGGTTAAAAACTTTTTTATATGAAAAATTCAATTATAATCAAAGCATTGACCCTAACTCAGTCTAGTATGCATAGTACCAGAAACACTAATATCATAAACATCTTTTAGATAGCACAAACATAATTGAATCAAAATCATTAGTACTTACCATTCTTGATGGATGCGAGGATAGCCAATATTGCCCTCTTTGTTTAGCCTCATAGTAGCTCATAACACTCCACGGTTGATAGTCACATCCAATCCTGACCCCTGCTTCTCTATCAATGTCAAACCCCTTATTTATTTCAACATTCACCTGAGTATTAACGTGCAGTTCAGTGGGCACATAGGAATAACATAAATATATTGATAATAAGTACGTGATTACATTACAAGAATCTCCACAGGGTCTTGTACATAATATTTACATACCTTAAAAATAATAAAAAGCTTGCAGATAACCAACTACTTCTCCTGAACTGGAACGTAATCTACAAATACCGGTAATTACGACTTTGCCCTTTAAACCGCTTCCTTCAACTGGATAACTATATATTGTAGAAAGGGGTGAGATTCGAAAGAATCTCAGTAGTAACATGTAATTAATTATATAAAATGCGATAAATAAATATGCATTGCACCATATAGTGTAAAATGAAAATACATACTGTATCGTGTGTGTGCACACTATTCAGGGCTAAATGATTGTTTGGATCCCTTACTTGTCTGTGTACCTCAGCTGGATCCTAGACCACAGCTACGTAATGTGCCCTAGGCACTATGTTTATATAATATAATATAGCAACATATAACATATAAACCATCACATAGTGTATGAGAGATAGAGTTACTACCTGAATTGTCCTTTCCTGCTCTACTGTTTGTTCCATTGTCTTTGATCCGGCTCGGGCACAATTGTCCGGTCCTAAAATTCCCAAATGTACAATAAATGAGTCATTACTCATTCATATATTATTCTAAACTTATTTTATTGGTTATCTTAGCTTAAAATGCAGGATAACCAAAATGCCCCTAGTTTAAGCCCGTTTGTACCCAGTCTAACTGTACTTTATCCAAAATTATGACCTGGGTTAATCCTACACAATTTCAGGTGTATAATCCATTTTAACCTCAAATTTATCAAAATCATATTCAAATTATGAAAATACCCCTGGTAGCCACTATATTAGGGTTTTAGGGGTAATATTGCCATTTTTATAGGTTTTCCAAAAATTGCCAGCTTTTCAGTCAGCTTTGAAAATTCATAACTGAATCTAGAAAATTCCAAATTGAGTGGTTCTAGTTTTTATGTAAAGATATTTCAGTCCTATTTTAAGAAAAAATATCACAGATAACCAATTATAACCACAAAATTCCAATAAATCCGTCAAATCTATTCTATCACATGATTCGTTCCAGATTCATGATTAGACTTTGAAAAATCATGTCTTTCAATATACTAGTCCAAATGGCTTATATTATCTATCAAATTAAAGACCAGGATATTTACTTTCATCTTGTAAAATTTAATAAGGTTTAGACCAGGTTTGACCATTCAACAACACGCCACAACAAATATGGAATAAAAAGGAAAAAATGGAAGTTTCATGATTTAATTAATCAAACACTTCATTTTCACTTATAATTCCATAATTAATCACTTGAACACCTATTGGACATGATTAATGGAAAATTGGGCAGCACTTCCCCTTAGAGTTTGGCATTCCCAAATTACAAAACCAACCAAACAAACCACAAATCTCAACCACAACAACAATATACACCTTAAATCATCAAGAAAACAAGGTTGTTTGTGATTTACCGTTTGTTCCTCCTCTTTCTCTATCTAAAATGTCATCTCTCTCCTCCTTGTTTCTCTTGATTTTGCTTGATACATACTTATTTCAAGAAGGAATAGAGATTAGAAGAGAGTTTCTATGAATTAGAGACAAGAACAAGTGAGATTTGCTTGCAAACTTACCTATTTTGCTTCTTGAACCTTTGTCTCTCTTCCTTTTCTCTTGCTTTCTTGAACTTCCTCTCTCTCTCTCTCTTTGCTTATGTTAGCTGAAATATGGGGCCTTGGAAGAGGATAAATGTTCTAAAAAATATCCTCTTACACCTTCTTGAAATATTATAATTAATTGCTAATTTAACACATGTTTTACTTTTTGACTTTTCTACTCATTTTTTACTTGGCTAAAATTGCTTTCTCTTGGCTCTCTTTATTTGGACGAAAGGTTGGCTCTTGGAAGAGCTAATGAGCCTCTTGAAATATCATTATTCATTCCTTGTATAATATTAATTTATTGCCAATTAGCCTGAGATATTTGACTTATGCCTTCATTCTTTTGACCTAAATTGCCTTAATTATTGGATAAATATAAGAGCTTCTTGCTTTAATGGCCAAATGACCATTTTGTCCTTACATTTTTATAATTAAATTGGGCCTTCTTCCTTTTCTTTTGTTTTAGCCAAAAATCAACAATTAATTGGGCTAAAATTTGTGTTCTTCCATTATCTCATTTTGGGCTACAATAATAGGCTTTTAGAAAGACAAAAATTGAATTTATATGTCTTATGTTGGCCCAAAATTCATGTGCTCACTTCTTGTGTTATTTTGTCATTCCAAATGTGCCAAAATTCACCATTCCATTCCTTTTAATACCACAAAGGTGTAAGGAATTTTTGTGACTGAAATTTGGGATGTTGCAATCAAATCTTGCTTGATGTTCGCATACCCTTTGCGGCCTCCATGGTACGGGTGTTTGTTGTTCTTCACCCTCTCATTGTTTGCCACGCTTAATGCTTATGGATAGAAACAACAAAGATATTAGAGTTACACATTACATTAATATGGAAGTCATGTATCTAGAGTTACACATTACATTAAATTTAATTTACCTTGAAAGCTAGAGAGCATCATGACCATAGAAAAGCAGCCCATTTGGCTATTTGACAACTTCCTTTAGCAGCGTCGGAACTACCGACTCCTCTACAAAGTCAGGTTCCAACAAATATTTCTTCATCACAAACCCTCGGAATGAGCATATAATCCTGCTAGCCTTCTCGAGCACATAATCCTTCTTCTCCTTATCTATGTGAAATCCAAACTACAAAACACACAAATTATTGTTAGTGTTAGGCATACCGGTTAACAAGATATTATTAACTATGTAGTGTCATGTCTTACCGATATTGCATCCCAGATATTCTTTCTCATTATATTGGTTGCCTTCTTCCAATTGTTCAAAGTGATAGGCATGTTGGTTTTTGTCGCATACCCGAGGTAGCTAACAAACTTGTCAAATTTCATAACTTGCTCTTCTTATTCCATCTCACATTAAGTTTCTTCCCCTCTCTCTTTGCTTTTTGGACCTCCTTCATCACAACAAGGCCCTTCCTCAGTGCTCTTTCCTCTTGTGCTTTAAGTAATGTTTCATCATCTTATTGCGCATTAGAGGGGTTGGCAGAGGTGTTAGGATCCTCAATACTTGAGCCACCATCGCATGTCAACATTTTGACCTGTAATAAATCTTAAGTCGTCATTCTAACTTCTCTAACCTATAAAACCTTGTAAAAGAGACTAAACACACTAATTTATTACACAAACCATCTAGATTATTGGTGAAACTAATGAAAGGAATCAACAAACATGTATAAAAACATACTAAATCATAACACAAACATCAAACTTAAACATCTAACAAGCCATTATACAACCAAACTTTATTTCAGCATCTTCATGAAATTGTAAAATTTCTAAATTTTCCTCTCAGCAAGATTTAAATCATAACAAACCTAAACTAAGATCTAAATATTGTCACTATTCAAAATACTATAAAGACACATATGTAACTGAGCCTTTTTTCCTTAGAACATTCTATCAAACACCTTGTGGTCACTAAGAGATTAGTTCATACAACAAATACCTCCAATTAATGACTACAATCAATAATGCATACTCAAGCATTAGTATAGTTTCTTAAGGTTTTTAAAGAAAAAAATCAATTTCTTATTAATCTTCCTTTGCCAATAAGTTTCTTAATGTAAAATTTTCAATCTTCAATAAACAAACATTCTAACTCTAAGCTATTATCTTCATCAGTACCAACAAAAAGCGAAATAGTTGTAGGGATTGCTAGAAAATAGTGGTCAAAGTTGTTTCAAGCGCGTTGAGAAACGGCGAAAATTTTGAATTTGCGACAGGATAGGGTTCAGAAAAGGATTTTAAAAATCTACATTTTACAGTGTTTTTTAAAAACCGTTAAATATATAATTTTCACATTTTTTTAATAAACAACCATCATATAGTGATACCGTCAAGTAAACGATACCTTTTTTTCCAACAAAAACAAACTTATATATCACAGTGGTAATATAAAACCGTCAAATATTGTCTCATATACCTAATGATTGTTTTAAATAAGAATTATATATTGATTTTCCATAATTATACCTCTTTATATTTAACGGTTTCATGAAAACCGTTAAGTATGGAGCATCAAATATATGTGATTTTGTATTAGTGGAAATGTGGTGGGCAACAAGGAAATATGTGCAAACAATGCATGAAATGCTATAAGCTTATATGCTAAGTTGTAAAGTACAATTAAAGTAAAAGAAAAGATAAATATGACAAAGAAGCTATAAGGAGTATCTTGAAGAGCTACAAGAATTGTTTGTGGAGCTTGAGTAAAACCTCGAATAAATGCTTGCTGAAATTTTGCCATATTAGAAAATAATGGGTTGTGATGTTGAGTGGAGTCTCATTTGTTGTGATCAATTTTTTTATTAGTACTATCAATTGATATTTAACATTTTTTTAATCTTATTACTAGGTACTTGAGCAACTCATAATTTTTTGTGACGGCTTTTCTTAGTATAGATGTCTCCTCTGAAACTAACTCTGCGTTGGTCATTTGTTGTGATCGATTGATGAGAGGTATTTTTATATTAGTTAAAATTTGTTTGTATATAAAAGGGAAAGTAATCAATCATTGAACAAACATTTACAACCGGAATACCTCTTATCTTTAACCAATTCCTATTTTATTTTTAGTGGTGGAGGGAGGCATTGATATGGGCTAAGGCTCTCTAAACTTTTCATTTTCTTTTATGGATTAAGGTGCAAAAATACTCATGAACTTTTACTAAAAGTGAACCTAGTACTATATGCGTTTTGGAGGTGTAAAAATACCCATAAACTTTGAAAAAAGGGCCAAAATTGCCACTGCCGTTAATATTTGATAACTTATGCTAAATTTTTGCCAGCTGGTGTCTACATAATTGATTCCTCAGTTGATCGATGTAGATGTGGTAGTTCGATTGTGAAAATGTGTTTCTTACTTTTTTTCCCTATCTCATATGACTAATGGGAACCTTCTGCAGTTTAAGCCTTCTTCAATCAAGAGTTACCAGAGAAATCAAAACCCTATAACCTTCAAAGAACACATCATCCATAAAACCAATAAACTCAAAAATCAAAATCCAAAAAAACAAATCAAACTTAAAACCTTCAATTAAAGAATAAATGAATCAAGCCTCATAATCAAAGTAAAAAAAAACATCATATATGCATAAATCTCTAAAAACGCAAAAAAAAAGAAGGTTTAAAGACACCTATACCATCTTGAAAGTCCATTCACTTGAAGAAACAGGGTATCATGATTCTAAAGCTTCCTAAATTCAGTGGTATGCCACCCGTATGAGTGTTGAAGTATCCAATATAAAGTTCCTGAAGCTGGTCAAGTTTCAATCTCTGGTGGCACTGGCTATTTTGGCTATTTCAACTATACATCATTCCTAGGTAACTTTGACCTTTGTGGTTTGTATCTGGATCCTTGCTAGGATAGTGTTGGAGTAGTATTTGCTTGTTTAAATGGTAAAGATGGAGTGGGAGACAAAGATTTTGAGGGAGGAGATCTTATATATGAGAGAAAAACAAGGACGGAGGGAGGGAGAGATCGAGGAAGAAGGAAGGAGTTCGTCTCCGTTTCAACTTCACAAGTTAGGATATCCAATAGCAAGATAGAGGCTGCAAATGAGATCGAAGAAGAGGAGGGAGAGGTTACAGTGATGGGAGGAAATGAATGATACTCAATTTGTGGATGATAGGGTTGGAAATTTTTTAGTTTTTAAAAATAATAAATTAATATTCTTATTTTTGTGAAAAGATTAATATTAGTATTTAGTGGCACATGTTGACTTTTTTAATATTATTATAGCCCCATTAGCTTCCATGTCAGCTTTTTAGTCAAAATAACGGTCAACATACTAAGGATTAATGGCAATGGTAATTTTTCCTCTCATTTTAAGAGTTTATGGGTACTTTTGCGCCTCTAAAAAGCATTGGTACTTTTACCCCACCGAAAAGCATATAGTACTGGGTGCACTTTTAGTAAAAGATTATGGGTATTTTTGCTTCTTAACCTTTTTTTTATTATATAGGTGTTATGCATTTTAAATTTTAAAATTTATATCGACTTTACATTATTTTTTTTCAATTTCAACCTTCCTCATGATTAAATCACGACTATACACATGCATACTAGTTTCATTTTCACCTTTTACAAATTTATAGGATATTTTCGATGATTATGTGACTCTAGTAGCATAAAGCTCTTCTCATATTGAGTCCACTGGTTTGAGATTTTTGTTTAATTATTAAACCACCAATATATGTATCCTTTTATTAGGAATTCAACTAATTCGACTCAACTGCTTGAACTAACCTAGCCCCCTTAAAGGCAGTAGGGGCACTACTATAGAAATTGCATATATGACGGCTACTAACTATCATACATAACGGTTCTAAACCATGATTTATTCTATATCTATTATAATGGTTCTATTATAACACCCGTTATATATTGAAATGTGGTGAGGCTATACTGTGCATAATGTTGTCATAATAAATAATGATCTAAAGTAAACAAAAATTATAAAACTCTATAACATACATAACGGTTCTTTCAAAATAACTGTTATATAAAAGTTTAGCATATAGCAACCGTTATTTATTTACTATAAATGCTGATAGGTTTAATGAAACAGTTGTCATATATACTGAATAAATATATAACAATTGTTATTTAATAACAATTAACTTTTTAGGCAATTTTTTTAAAAAAATAGGGATTCTCTTTTTGTCCCTGCATGCAGAACAAAATTGTACACAAATTTGTATATTGCAGAAGCTTACACATCGAGTATAGCCATGAAATTTAGGATGGATCAAAGTATTTTCAGCTTTATGGCTAGGCTCAATGGAACTCCCTATTGTAAAAGGCTCAAGGGGTATATAGCATCGAGCAAGATTTTATAGAGAAGGAGGGGTTAAATCTATAGTATGTCATCTCCTCCTTCTTGTTAGAAAGCATATGTCATTCTATAGATCTAATCTCTCATTCTCTATCAAGTCTTGCTTGAGGATGCATACCCCTTAAGACCTTTACGGTAGGGAGTTTCATTGAGCTTAGCCACAAAGCCGAGAATGACTTGATCTATCCCAAATTGCATGGCTATACTCAATGTGTGAGCTTCTATTCTATTATACAGTCAAATTTAACAAGAAAAGTTAAAGCAAAAACTCTATCTAATACGCGCGCGCGCACCCCTTTTTTGTCATAGTTCGTATGACAATAAGGTGGCCAAGCCAAGAAATAAGTTCAAGCTCAGCACACAGTTCCTCCTACAAGTTAAGCATTCTGTAATGGACACTGGAAGAGCTAACTTGGATCAATGGCAACCTTTAGCTCTCTAGGCTAACATGATTCTAAGGGGGAGGCAAGTTTTAAATCATGTTATCCCCTTATAGATTATACATGTAGCCTGTAGAAACATTTATAAATCGTGTTCTCCCCTTGTAAGTTATACTTGTGGATATAGCAACCGTATACCGCTTCGGGCTATCGGCTACACACTCAACATAGTAAAATCTTTGTAAATCTTTAAAGATTTCCAATAACAAGAGAGGAACCTTCTCTCAGAGATTTTTCAGGAAAAAAAAATATGAGCACGACTTAGATCAAAGCCTAGCTACAAAACACAAAGTAAATAATAATAGAGAATGCAGAATAGAGAAGTAAAGTCATACCTCTACGTGATTAGAACAAACTACATAAAGAAATACAACTTGGCTAGGGCTGAAGAACGAAAACATGAGTAATAAATGAAAACGTGTGTTAGGGCTTGCACAAAAACTAGAGTAGCTGTCACTGAGAAGCACAAAGAAGGCTTTATAGATGGTGTGGTTCGACTGAAAATGATTGTTGACAAATAGAAAAGACAAATAGAAAAGACGACTGGAGTAGTGAAGTTCTGAGGTTAGTGGGTTGGAGGGTTACATTTAACCTAAGAGGCTAAGATAAGTGTGCTAATGAATGAAATGGAGAAGCGGAGAGACGTTTAAATGAAGGGGAAAGTTTAACATTATAATGGTTCAAATATAATGCATGTAATGTATTGCTCCATTGTTACATATATAACGGCTATTATAAGAAACCATTAGGTAATTTTAAAACATATATTATGACTTCTTTCTAATAATAATCAAATATCTGCAACATTTTTAAAAAAAAATTAGGGGGGTACTACTATCTATTTCCATCTACTTTCATAAACAACACATAAACAAACAGTAACATAATAGACCATCTATAAAAACATAAAAATTAACCCAGCCTAACAGTAGAAAAACAACAATACACAGTCAAAACACAGAAATTAAGTGTCTCCTTTTTCTTTTCTTAGTCTTAGCTTTTTGTAAGTTACTTTTTATAGCTTGAATTCTTATCTTATTGTCAAGTAATAATTTTCTTCTCTTCAAAACCCTAATTCCTTTATTATGATCATGGATGATGTATAAAGCATCTTCTTCATCAAAATTTAATGGTTTAATTGACCTCCCATTAAATGGATAATCCTCAACTCTATCAACCATCTCCTCATCAATAACTTTATTTGTCAAGAAAACAATAAAGTACTTGTGCCCATGAGAGTACATGTGCCGCAAAGAGTACTTGTGCTCATCATACACCATGATCCCATTATCTCACAAGTTCTTCAAGTCTTCAATTATTGGAGCCAGGTAAATATCTATATCATTTTAGGATTTCTTAGGCCCCAAGATAAGCATAGACAACATGGAGTACTTGTGCTTCATGCAGAGCCATAGAGGAAGATTATATATAAACAATATTACTGGCCATGTATTATGGGTACTACTTTGCATCCCAAATGGGTTCATCCCATCAGTAACCAATGCAAGGTGCAGGTTCCTATCATCTTTAGCAAATTTAGGGTGGTTCATATCAAACTTCTGTCACTCTGGAGAATTAGCAGGATGTTAAAGCGTGTCGTCATCTGTCCTTTCATCTACATGCCAACTTAATTTTTTTGCATCATTAGGATTTCTATACAGGTGTTTAAATATTGGAGGATGTTTGGTTGGGCTTATGCTTATGCATAAGCCCAATTCACGTAAATCGAGATAATATTTCTCCACATATTTACCTCGTAGACCATAAAAGATACCTCGTATACCATAAATCATGATTGAAAAGCATGATTGGAAGTTCCAACCGCTATTCCAAACATCCTCTTGGTATAATGGGGAAATACCATAATGCCTTATTCGGGATCTTCCCTTTCTATTGGTAATGTGGCTCCTCAAACATGGGACAATGTGTTAGCAATGTATATTCATTCCTGAATAAGACACAACCATTGGGGCAAGCATGTATCTTATCATAGTTAAGGCTGATAGAGCACAACATATTCTTTGTGGCATATGTTTTAGGTGAAAGCACATTTTTTGTTGGTAGCATTTTATTCAAAGCCTCGAGCAATTCTATGAAGCTCGTACCAGACCACCCATTTCTTACCTTCAAGTTGTACAACATCAACACAATACTCAATAATGTAAACTTAGTGCACCCCTCATACAATGGCTTTACTGTGTCACCCTTCAAAGTTTCCATCATTTTAGGACAATCCTGAAGGTTTTCTTCTAATGCCTTATCATTAAGATAGTCAACATTAAATGTACTTGTATTAAAATCAGGTGAAGCACAACTTTCCGTATGTTCAACTACCCAACTTATTGTCTCCCTATGCCTCGTCTAACATGTATAAGCAGGATCAATTCCATGAATCACTAAGTGTGACATTCAAGTTTCTCGATCACACCACTACACATTGCTACACTTTACACAGGGGCAAAGAATCAAATTGTCGTTTGGGGGATTATGCACAAATGCAAATTTAAGGAATTTTGTTACCCCATCCCAATAGTATCTTGTTAGTTGATCAACATACATCTACTGCTAATTCAAAGACCCCATCTAGCATAAATCATGTAGAAATAAAAACCCCAATTAAAATCCAATAATCATATGTGCCCAGAATAAATTCACAAAAATGTATAATGGAAGAAAAACCACAAACCTTATGTCGACCCGCTTGAAGTTGAAGAAAGAAAACTTTGAGGTTGAACGGACGCCTTTCTCAGAGTTGAAAGATCTAGAGCTTTTGATCAAGTGTGAAAGTTTTCAAATGTCAAACTGATTGGATGTTTTACAAACAAACCTCCATTATGGATTTTAAGGTATTACATAATGGTTAGTTGGTAAGAACTGCTAATAGTTTTTTTGTAACAGTTATATTCAAGCAACCATGAGGTATGTTATTAACAAATCTACAGTATTTAAGGTCTTACATAATGGGTAGTTGGTAAGAATTGTTAATTATATTTTTACCTTTATAATAGTTACTTTAATTAATTTATCAAAAGGTATGTTTCTCACGGTTCTTTAATAACAACCATAAGGTATGTTATTATATATGTGTGTATGTGCACACGCACATGCGTGCGTAATATATTTTTATATACAAAACTTAAAGACAAAAATAAATAAAACCTACCTATCATCCTCAGAGGAGTGATCTGAATCATATAAAAAGATGATGAGTAAGAGCGATGCAGAAGAGGGTAGCGGCGTTGGCTATGGGCAGAAGGCGGAGGAAGAGAAGGAGGTGAAGGATCAGGTTGGGAAGGAAAATCGTGAGAAGGGTATGGAGGTTTGGTAGGAGGAGGAGGGGAAGCAGGCGGAGGAGGAACAAGTTGGGAAGGAGGAGGAGAGAGAAGCATGTGAAGGAGTAGGTTGGGAAGGAGGAATCTCCAAGATTTCTTGAAAAGTAGCATGAGGAGGAGAAGGAGGTGGAGGTGGAGGTTGAGGTTGAGAAGGATGAGTCTCTAACATTTCTTTAGCATGTTACTTAACCATGATGATGAGGAGAATAAAGGAAGAGGGTTAAAAAAATTTATGAAAATGAGGAGTTTAAATATATTAGAAGTAAAGCGTGCGATGGAAGTTAAAGAGGAATCAGTCCAAGCAATTATATATGTAATTTTTCTTGCGCCATAAGTTTCATGATGGTTGTTTCAAAAAAATAGTTAACAAACCATTATTTATTATATTTTATAATGGTTTTTTTTCTAATAACCATTAGTATTGTTCCGTATTTTTTTTTTACAATAGTACATTTAAAAAACAAAACAATGGCGAGTTCATTAGGCTACTCATAACCAAAAGAGTGGTTAAGATAATTGTCAAGATCATAGCCAATCTCATACTCATCATGCATGAGATTGGCCTTCCTATTCATACTCAAGAGTTATAAAGAAAGTCTCCTCACGGCATGGTTAGTATGTTCTGCATGTCGTAACATTGCCTCCAGTTGTGGAAGCATAGGATGTGGAGGCGAAGGAGAAAGAGGAGGAGGTGGTGGCGGTGGCTGATGTTGGGGAGGAGAAGCATGAGGTAGAGGATAGGAAGGAGGATAAAGAGGAGGTGGAGGATGACGTTGAGAACTTTCTAGAAATTCTTTCACATGGCGTTTCATATTTTTGATTGAGAGAACAAAAAGAGGAGGATGATGAAGAAAACATAGGAAAAACAAATGAAAATAGGGAGTTTAAATATACGTCTGGAACAAATAAAGGGTCAGAAAAAAACCATCATTGCACTTGTTGGAAGTTAAACAGAACGTAATAAAAGGGTACCTGGTTCTCCTGACAATCATTAGGTAACGAGGAGGCACAAAGAGTCGATCAATGCAGGGATGAGGAAATGTTTTGTAAGCTTTAATTTATGTTTATTAAGTTAAAACCATTAAAAAATATGTTGGTTTTTTGAAACCATGGTAAAGGAATACTTTACGGTTATTGTGATGAAGTATGAGGTTTAACTTCCTATTCAACCTATTGGCATATGTCGTTAGACACCTTGTGTGGCGGTTAAGGCCTGACAACAGCTGCATCAAAGCCTCCATTTTAGGAGGAGGTAGTGGTGGTAGAGGAGGAGGAAGAGGTAGCAGAGGAGCTCCTAGGGATATTAACATGATGAAGTGAAGGAGAAGGCCGATAAAAAAGTAGTAAAAATCTCAAGGAACATGTGAGTTTAAATAGAGGTCTAATAGATGTTATGAAGGGTTATGACTTGTAAAGGTCTGATGATATTATAAAGCATTATGACCAATGAACTGGTACTTGGGGAAGCCAAATAGTTTGAAAGTAATGCATGACAGTTGTTTCTGAAGACCGTTATATTCTATCTTCGCTGATATAAGAGGTTGGAAGCCGAATCGTTTGTAAGTGTTACATGTCAATTGTTTAAAAAAAACTATCACTTTTGTTACTAAATAAATTATGGTTATTAACTACAACTATTATTTTTGTGTTTTCATGAATTCCGCCTCGCAATACATGGCATGCTCATAATTAATCGTTACGTTTAAATGTTATATATCCTTGCGACATCTGCCTCAACATACATAATGTTTATTAGCTGTAAATATAATGTATTAGGCATTATAAATGCCCAAATCTGTAGTAGTAGGGTTTCTCATTGAGAGTTTTTCATATACGTAAGAATCGAATTTGATATATCTAATAAAGGTGTAAAGACACCTATCACCTTCACCAACCCCTATATTTTTTGGGTTTGAGTTACTTTTGTCATTACTACGACTCGGTTTAACCTAAATAAATAATACATGGCGTTGGTTCTCTTAACTCCTAATATTTTACATCTTAGTCATTAGCACCACTTCCCACTTTTAACATTTTAATGATTAACTATAATTCTCAAATAAATTATAGTTTTGGTGTAAATAGTAAAAACTTACATTGATAAATTTCTTTCTATCTTTTTGTTAAAGTCAATTACAACCTCATACTATGCTTATTTATATTTACACTCCCTCTTTGTTGCAAGAGGAGTAAATGGTGCCAATTTGGTATAGGAGAAGAACCTCTCATTTTCCATTACCATCCTCTTCCCTCTTTATAACTATAAGTTCAATCTAATTTCAAATAAGTTCATCATTAGATTATGTGTTGTGATGATGTGGTAGATGGAGGCTGTCTCTTTCATCTTGACTTTAATTTTTGTTGGTCGAGTTAAAAACAAAATTTATCACATACAATAACCAAAATCATAATCAAATAATAAAAAAGATGTTTGATTTCCTGTTTTATTTCTAAAGGCCAAGTTTGAGTGTTTTATACTCAAAACTTAGAATACGAAAATTTATATATGTATATTCAATCATTTAATACTTACGAGTTTTAAATAAATCATTTCTAAATTTAATTATGATTAATTTTCCTAAAAAAACAAAAAGTGTGAATATACATTTAGGAAAAACTCGTGTAAAGTCTCTATTGAAAAGTTTTATTGGGCAAAAAGCCTAATATGTTTTTATGCACATAAAGTACTAGTATTCTATAGAGTTTCACACATAGAAAGTAACGCAACTCAAATTCAAATTATGGCCAACGAAATCCAAATAAGACTTTTCATCTATTTTCCCAATTTATCTATATGTTTATTTTTTAAGACAACAATTGATACATTTATTCTTTTTTTTTCCAACCATGATATGTTTATTCTTTATTTTTTATTTTTATGCATACACAATTATTGTTATTTTTGTAATAACAGTGGTAGGATGTTGATGTAGTAGGAAGTAAGATTTGGGTGAACAAAATGACACTTCAAACAAAAATGAAGATTAATTTTTTTTTTAACAAAAGGTTTAGATGAATTGGGTTTGGCCTAGGGTTCACTAAGGCTATGACATTTCTTAAAACTCAAAGAGCACTTATGAAGGTACTTACTAATCACTTACCAGCAAGATCCGTACATTAGTAATGGAATTTGAACTCACAATTTCATGAGTTATAAGCAAACTTTCTAATTAGACCAATATTTATTGGCAAAGATTAATTAAGTCTAGCAATTTGAAGAGATGGTTTAACTATAAATATGTGGTTTAATTTTGTAGGTTGAGAAATTTGTTATATGAAAATTTTTAAAGGTAAAGTAGCATCAAGCATCATAATGTTATTTTCCAATAGTATTGAGCACATGCACGAATATTACTTACGATGCATTTTGCTCCCCATTATTATTTTCTTGATGCATCAATTATCTCCGAATGTTATTTTTTAGTAATATTTAGCATCTTAATTTTATTTGTGGTTGGATGACCATAAATAATTTTGAGATACTCCCTTCGGTCCTTTTTATAAGAACTCAAAATTTGAATTGTGTTAGTCATTTTTATAAGAGCCCGACGAAAGTTGTCTAAACATTTAATGGTTTTTTTTTATTTTTCCCCTCATTAATTATATTTATTGCATTAATTAAAATGTTGGTAATTCTTGTATTCACTTTATTTCTCTTTCTTACTTATCCATCATAAATAAAGGCATACTTGAAAAATAAAATTTATTTCAAATATACTTATTATTTTTAACTAGCTTTAGCTACTTTTTTAAACCTTGTAATTGGGTTATTGAGCTCTTATAAAAATAACTAGAGGGATTATTGGATTCAGTAACGGAGACTTTGTGAATACAATTGGGAAATAATTATGCTATTTTACCCAATTTTAGAAATAAAATATCTTTTTTTGTGAAAATTGATAAGGAAAATATTTGTACTCCCTCCTGTCCTTAATATAAGACATATTTGAGGAATTGATGTTAATCCTAAATATAAGGCTTGTTGGAATATTTTAAAATGAAGAGATATGTTTGTTGGAAAGTCATATCCTTATAAATTAAGGAATTTATGTGAAGGGTTGTATAGGGAGTTATAATACTAAAGGTCACCAAGGTCATATCCTTTTAGTTTCTAAAGATGTTTATGAAAAGTTGTGGTAACTACTACTTGGTGGAAGATTATGTTGATTTTTAATAAAACCCACATACTATAAAAGTGTAACCTTTCATAGAAGAGTTATTTTAAATGATCATTGGTTATTGAAGTTATGTTAGTTTATGAGGGTTCATGAATTTAACATGTGGTTATGACTTTTCAGTTGTTACTTTAAAAGACACCACTTCAAGGTATCACTTCATGACCTATAAATACCCTACACCATCACTTCATTTCTGACATACGAAACATAAACAACATTAGAAATCACACAACAATAAGAGATCAAACTTATTACCTTTTCCTTTGAATTCACACAAAGATAAAGTCAAAGTATCATTTTGTAAAAGTCATTGTTGTCTTGCTTAAGTATTATGAGTGCAATCTATACTCAAAGAATGCTCAAGGGTCTTCACTTGCAGCCTATAAGATAGGTATAGGTGGGGGCGAATTAAGCTTAAAGGAAAGTGTTGCACATGCCTTGAAGACATTGTATACTACCTTCTTCATCTCTTATTCTTGTACTCCTCAGAGATCTAACCTCTCCAACAATCTTTATCTTAACTTCATAAATACAAATGAAGTCTTTAAAGAAGTAGGAAAAAAAAGGACTTTGCAAAGTTGGAATGAAGATATGGATCCTTTATCCGCAAGCTATGTCATCGCCTTCTTGGTTTACCGATCTCACTTTGAGTTATCTCTACTGATTCAAGTTGTAGCATACATGGCCAAATTTGTAGATGGTAGCGTTCGTCTAGTAAAAGAAGTAAAGGATTTTCATCAAACATACATAAGTTTCTACAACAAAGTGTAATTCTTGGGATGCTTGAATCATCAACACATGTTGTCACTTAAAGGATCTTTCATGAAATAAAAGAGAAAAAATGGATGGTTAAGCTAGGAACTTTGTAAAGGAGTAATCTTGAATTCATTTGGTCAATGACAAAAGAGACAGATAAGTATCTATTTGCTTCTCTTTATTTAAAATGGTCTATAGATTCGTGAGGTTTATCCATGATCAGTTTGATGTAATTATTTGGCCTAGAATTATGTGGTTTCTTAGATTGTGAAAATATGGGATATGTTTAATCATGATTAGAAAGTGATAAGAAGCATGATAGATTTTTAATTTACAAAATTGATAGTTATCATGAAAATTTATATGGTCAATTAGATGAGTTGATAATTATCATGTTATGTTTTGATTTTAATTTGAATGATTGAAGGAAAATGTGTTATAGAATTAATGCATGAATTGAATATAGCTTGAATAATTTCAAACAGATAACACACATGTGTGTGAATTTATTATTGCCTCATCAATTATATATAAAACTTCCTTCTTCATGGGAAAGACTTAGAAATGTCTTTAAACATAAGAATTCTCTCTTGAGCAAATGGGGGATTATATATATTTTCTTAGAAGAGGAGTATGGAAAAAGTTCCATGATATAAAAGGCACTAATGCTCATGAGAAAGTATCATGAGAAGGTACATGTGGTGGAGGAATGACACTTTCATAAGAATTTAGAGAAAATAGGGAAGAATAGAATTATAAATTCTATTTACATGTTTGACTATGGTAATTTTAATAATAGAAAATGAGTCATGAATTGTTGTTGACATGATTATAATTTTGATTGTTGTTATGGTTCTTCATTGTTTGACTCTAGTATAAAGCCAATACTAATATCTAACCATTATGATAGCTAGTCTACTCTTGCAAAGGCTTATAGCCAAGTTTATAATAGAAAATCGCGGCATAATGGCCTAAGACATAGCTATGTCAAAGATATAATTTTGAATGGAGTACTTTCCATTAGTTATATATAATATCTGAATTAATCTTGTAGATCCTTTGATAAAGGTCTAATAAAGAGATTTGATGTCAAAAACATCAAAAGGAATAGGATTAAAGCCCTATAAACATTTATCACCAATAATAGAAATCTAACTCACACTTGACCATCATATCAAGTCTTGAATTCAATGATGAAAGTACGTTATCAGAGTGATCGCAAGTACTTGATTTTTAATACATCCCAGGTTGGAAAAGTACTTGATAACCATGAGACTAGAAAGGGGTAGGTTGAGCCTAATTTGGCTGTTAATAGACCTGTAAGCATATATTTGTTGAAGCATTTATCATGGTGATGCTCTTGATGGAGCTACCTATATAAGAGTGAAGTGAGGCCGCTTTTAAGTAGGGCTTGACTCTAAAAAGCTCCCATGGAAAGGATATGGACATAAGTGGCATTTAAAGTGGCATACAATGGCCTAAGATCCCATGTGTACTTCATGCACACTTGCTCATATAGGATAATTAGTTCAAAGCTTAGTCTACTATATTATTTTGAATTACTAAAACCATGTCTTACTTAGGTAAATGTTCAAATCCTCAAGATACCTTTATTGACAACATGATATTTCCAAAATAATAAGAGTTTGTGATCATTTTAAAATGGTGGGGGGTTGTTATAATATTTTAAAATGAAGAGATGTGTTTGTTGAAAAGTCATGTCCTTATAAAATTGAGGAATTTATATGAATAGTTGTGTAGGGAATTATAACACTAAATGTCACCAAGGTTATATGCCCTTTTAGTTTCTAAAGATACTTATGAAAAGGTGTGGTAATTATCATTTGGTGGAAGGTTGTGTCGATTTTTAAGAAAACCTTACATACTATAAAGGTGTAACCCTTCATGAAATAGTTATTTTAAATAACCATTGGTTATTGAAGTTATGTTGGATCATGAGGGTTCATGAATTTAACATGTGATTATGACTTATTGAAGAGGTGTTGCTTCGAGGGATACCACTGCACCATTACTTCATTTATGACATATGAAACACATGCAACATCAGAAATCACACAACAATAAAAAAAATTAAACTTATTACATTTGTTCTTAAGTGCACACAAAGATAAAGTCAAATTATCATTTAGTAAAAGCTATTGTTTTCTTGCTTGAGTATTGGAAGTGCAATCTATACCCAAGGGTCTTCATTATATCCTGCAGAAAATTCGCCTATCAATCCAACTTGCACCTTATAATATAAGCATAAGTGGAGGCGAATTAAGCCTAAAATCTCCTTGAAGATATAGTGCACTACCTTCTTCTTCATCTCTTATTCTTGTACTCCTCAGAGATCTTTCCCCTTAATATATAGTTTTTATATTTGTCAATCTTTTTCTAATTTACCTTTATTGTTACTCCCTTTGTAACATCACAAATTTTCATTCATAAGACATAGGTAATCTTATTAAGGAAACATTTAGCGGTAAATATAATTTAGTGAATAATAGTTTAAATAAGGAAGATAGATCTAAAATAAATTAAAATATTAAAGTTAAATGAAGTCTGATAAAAATATAATTAAGCAATTATTATTATTGAATTTCTTTAGAAAAGATCAAATAATAAAGCTAGTAGAGATTAAATGAGAGGATTTAATTTTAATTTTAATTATGTGTGTGTAAAGTAAATAAATAATAAAATAGAAAAGACTAAGATACATATGTAATCAAAGTAATTCACCTTGCTATCCTCGTCACTATGTAATCAAGTATTTATCAGTATACTATTCTATGGCCTGAATCACATACTCAGTGGCTCAAACCACTGATCTGAGTTAGTATCGCTCGCTTAGTGGCCAAAAGCACTAGCTCTGAGATACATATTTGTAGCCAGAACCTTAGCTCTGAGATACGTATTGCTCGCCTAATGGCCAGAACCACTAGCTCTGATACCAAAACTGTAAGGACCGTCACATATGAGCATAAAATTGCTCAACGCACTTGTCCATTCCTGGGATAGTGCTCAGAGTAGCATAATGCGGAAGAATTATAGGGACTCCTATCCCATCAATTATATTACTCAGAGTCGCGATTACACAACACAGGGCACATAGCAATAGAATAACTATACTGATATTATTACAACAATGATAATGATAATAATGCTTGATAATGCTATGTAGTTTTCATAGGGGTTACAAATAGCTATAACCTTAAAATCATACACAACCTTCAGATAACCAACGTCCTCTTCTTGCACTAGTCCGCAACCTCCAGTTGACGAAATCGCCTTCCTCGCTTATCGAGCCATCGACAACTGCTGGAAACTTACATTTTGTATGGAAAGGGTGAGATTCGAGAGAATCTCAGTAGTAACATGCTTACATACAAATAGAATATGAAATAGATATGAAATGTCATGGCATGTAAGATGATCGTATGTTCGTGTGTACACTTGCCCAAGGTGAAACTATACGTCCGCACCTTGGTTGACTTAGTGCCCTTGTTGGATCCCCGACCGCAACATATAGAATGGTTGTTTAGAATATTAGTTCATGCTACAATGGATGACATTAATAATAGTTATCACATAGTATATGTAAGAATGAAGTTACTACCTGGAATAATGACCTTTCCAGCTCGTCCTTGGTCCAGCTCCGATTCCAGCTCGTCTATCGATATATCCTAAAATGCACATTTAGGATAACTGAGTTATTAGCTGCTCGTAACTCATTCCAGACTCATAGTGTTGGTTATCATAGCTCATAGTTATAGAATTACCAAAATACCCCTAAGACTTAGCGTATGCCCACTTGTACCCAATTATTGACTTAGGTCAATCCTAAACAATTTCCCGTGTAGAATCCATTGGTGACCTCGATTTACTCAAATTCAGGCCCTAAATGATGAAAATACCCCTTGACAACCATTTCTTAGTGCTTAAAGGGAAATTCGGTCATTTCACACACCATGCCTTTTCTCACTCCGACATCAACATGAAACTTACTCATTTCGCTCTTCTGAACTCAATGGAATCACCCAATTGATGAAATTCCAATTCCTTCATCATGCCACACAATTACTAGCAATTATGAGTTCTCAGAAGAGTTGTGTCGGTTTCTTGTTCTGTCTTGCCTAATCATCTCCTTTTTACTTATAATCACATGATTGACTAGTTAGGCAAGCATTAGATATCATTTTAACCATTAAAATGCATAATTGAATGAGAGATGAACAGTACCCAACTTCTCCTATACTCATCCAATCAACAAACTGAAATGGTAGAAAGAAAGCATACACTTACCTTAACTCGTTTATGAATTCGATTCGGAATTCCGGTGACACTTCGACCGGCTAGACGACACCAAGCCCTCCAATCAAGAATCCGAATCCATAGAATTGAAGCTTGTGATGAGTAGAGAAGACATCGTTTTGATAGAGATTCGGCGCTCAGAACATTTCTCTCTCTTCTCTCTCTCCTTCGTTCTCGTTCCGTCGCTGCGTTCTTTCGTTTTCTCATTTTGTCTCGATTTCTTGTTCATTCTGCGTTCTTATCCGATTCATTCTGTATGCAGGAATTTATGAGAAAGGATGATGAGTCATTAAAAATATGGCTCTTATGTGGCTATACTCATTAGTCCACTTCTTTATCTTTCTTGCATGATAATTCATCCAATAAATTAGTGAGATATATAGAGAGAATTATTATTCTCAAACTATTTCATTATACCCATTGTACCACCTTCATGTGGTTAATCGTAGCCTTTTCTTAATGGCTCTTTATCTTTTCTTGGGTATGAATTCACTTAATATTTGTTTCCCTCCTTTTTAGTTCCCATCTCATTACAATCATAGGGAAAAATACCCATTTCTTGCTTTATTGGCAAAATCACCATTTTACCCTTGCATTATTGGTAAGGATTACTCGTGCCTATTTAGGTCACTGGCCAAAATAGGGCCTAGTAGTTCTCTTAAATTAGGCTTCTTCTTAGTTCTCTTGTCTTAAAATTTGGGGTGTTACAATATAAATGGCGGAATTAGTAAATAGGTTGTGATTGATAAAAGCTAAATACCACGTGGCAGGCCGCTAATTTGATTATTGTGCACCACTAGCTGCCATCTATTTTACAGAGTAGTATTCCTTGATACAGCACTCCAGGGGCTTCTGGGCAATATTCCCAAGGCCCCGGCAATATTCCCCGAGATCAGTAACCCTACTGGAGGAACCCATGATCCTTTATGTGCTCTGTAGTACTTTGGCCGGTTTACATTACACTTACAGAGAGCTTGTGAGAGTAAACCAATAATATGGAAAAGTACTTTAGCTTATGGGTGCAGTAGGAGACAATAAGGAGGATATAAGGATGGTTAGGGGTTAATGAAAGATAAAGAGTAATCATGCATAATGACATTTTGTAAAACAATATGTTGTGTAGTGAGTAAATGTTCTTTGAGAATATGAATGGATATGATCATGCTCTTAATTAGTATATCTACTTGACCTTTTACTTATTATATATGCTTAACATGTTTGTATGTTAGTCCCACCTGACACCCCACGGCTGGTGCCTGTAGGTAAGGTGAGTAGTGATTGCGTTACTGAGATAGTGATCTCATTCCATTACTTCTCACATTTTTTGAGGTGAGAGCTTGAGGGCAGGAACAACTAGGAGGACATTTGATGTTGTGGCTATCTTAGTAAGTAACTAGCAGCTACTGCTTGTTTCATTTTTATTGGCATATTTAGGGAATTTTGCCTATTACATCATATTGTATGTGAATTTACTTAGAATATATAATCGCACTCTTTTGATAGAAGGTTGAGGATCTAGAATGTTTATTTACTTAATTTGGATTGTTGGTTAGATGAATTTATTTTGAGGTCATCTTTGAAGAAATTTTTTAAATTCATATTAAGTTTAGAGTTAATTAGAAATGGTGTTACCTCCTCAACAATAATTAAAAAAGAGAGGAAATAAAGGAATTAAAAAAGATAATTAAATTTTTTTTAAAAATATATATCATATTAACTAACACATATAACTTCATTAATCTAATTAAATTATATAAATATTTCTTATAGTCTATTGTACCATATATAAAGCACTGTTATAAGCCTATTTATGTGCCATCAGCGGTCAAATTTGCCGCGAAAACCAACGGCTCAGCAATCCTTCTTCCTCACTCAACCATCACCCCCACCATTAAACCCTGCTTAGGCAGAGAAAAGGAACGAACTTCGGCTCCAAAACCTCAAAACCTAATGGTCCCCTTTTCTTTTTCTCTTCATTTTCTTTAAAAATTGGAGGGTCCCCCCCTGAACCCTAGCTTCCCTTCCATGCTCAGGCGCGTTCACAAATGGAAAATTCACCATTTTCCTCGAAAATCTGCGTGCCTTTGTCCGCTCTCAGTCTTCATTTTCACCAAACCCTCAGTTTCTGCTGCGAAGGTTGAAAATGGGCCTGTTACTGCCTCCTCTGTTGATACTAGAGCGGTTGACCCAGTTCGTGAGATTCTCACGGGTTTGAGGAATTTTGGCTTGGGAAATTTCCTTGCCGGTGAATATTTCCGTTCCGTATTTTGGAAGTTGAATCAGCTGCAGGTGGATCAAATTATCGATTCTCTGAGGAGAGAGAATTTAGACGCTGCGTTATTCTTCTTTTATGCCTTGAGGAATGACTACGGGTTTCAGCACTCCAGGGATTCCCAATTTGTTGTTGCGCATGATTTAGCGAGCAAAAGGCGGTTTGGGGAGCTGCAGTTGGTCATAAAGAAAATGCTTGAACACGAAGGTACGACTTTCATGGTCTACTTTGGAAATCATACAAACTTGGAAGCAGATTGAGATGAGAAATTTTAGTGGAAACCCTAAGCTTACTCGGGCATGCAGGAGCTATAGAAGAATAAATGAGGGTGGAGGGAGAGATCTTAGAGAGTGAGAGAATACAAAGTTTGTTCCAAATCTAATTACTGGTCTAATAGTTGCAGTTTAATGGTATTTATCCAAGCTCAAATAGGTATCTGAGAAATTAGTGGTTCACTACGGGGAACTAACTTTCCAACAATGTTATCTATCTACAAAAGTCTGTCCTCAAGCATAGGTTATTTTGCACCTTGGTTTACTCCTCCCCAACCAAATGAAAATTGACACACAGAACCAGTACCCAAATTTCATCCCAAGTACTTTGGCGCTATATAGTTATGCAGATTTGCTGGAAATAATTGAAGTAGTTGGTAAATTTAAGTCACATGATACAATATGGTTGATCCTTTTGCCTACATTCACGATCAAAGACAACAGATGGACAGACGGTTTCCAATAAAAGAACTTAAAAGTTGAAAGTATAAACGGTTTAATGGCAGACTTGAATCATCCACCTCAACCACACCTGAAATCCTGACATTATTTCCTCACTGACTTATACATCAGTCGACAATAAACTACTCACTGCATGAGCATTCTCTACTCACTCTGCTATGCCCTCATTGTCTTGCAAAAGAACCCTCTGTTTAAAGACTCACGGAAGACTATCAACCAGCAACATTAAAGGGAGAGGTGGTTAAATGATAGACTGAAACTGATTCAAATCCTGATTGCTTAAACAGAAAAAGTTTGTTGTTGAAGTCTTCAGAATGGTTTTTTCTTGTAGGGTCAAGAAACTATATGCAGCTTGTTGCTTTCCTTAAATCAGTTTTTAAACTGAAATCTGTATCAACTATATAAATTCAATAACTTCAGTTTTAAGATCAATGTAATATATTTTGGGGGGGGGGCAAAAATCAATGTAATATATCATCTGCTTAAAAAATGTTGTAGATATTTTCTTCTTTCATTATTATGCATATGCATTTAATTACTTTTTTTAGTTTTTGGTTCGTGGATTTGTTTTTAAATCTTTTATATGATATCTGATAGGTTTTGGTTCTGCTCCCTTACTTTGTGAGCTGCTTGTGAGCAATTTCGGGGGTTGGGACTCAAATAGTGTGGTATGGGATGCACTGGCTTTTGCTTATTCAAGATATGAGATGGTTAATGATGCCTTGCTTGTTCTGGCCTATATGAAAGACTTAAATTTTCCAGCTTCTACACCAACCTATAACAGCTTATTACATAATTTAAGGCATACTGACATGTTTTGGGATATCTACAGTAAAATGAAGGACAATGGGGCTTCTGAAAATGAGTATACTAGCTCTATACTCATAGATGGCCTATGTGAGCAGGCTAGGCTACAAGATGCCATTCTAGTTTTAAGGAATTCTAAGGTAAATGGACCTAGCCCTTCTGTTGTTTCCTTCAATACAATTATGTCAAGATTTTGTAAATCAGGTTTTGTAGATGTAGCAAAATCTTTGTTCTGTATGATGCTTAAGCAAGGTCTGTCTCCTGATGCATATAGTTACAATATTTTAATTCATGGTTTGTGTATAGCTGGTTCCATAGAGGAAGCTCTAGATTTAATAGACCACATGAAAAGTCAGGGGTTAAAGCCTGATACAGTAACCTACAACATTCTGGTCAAAGGGTTTCTCTTACTTGGCTTAATGGATGGGGTTGGGCTGCTTATTCAGGATATGTTGTTGGCTGGGTTAAATCCTAATGTTGTTACATATACAATACTAATTTGTGGGCATTGTCAGATGGGCAATATTGATGAAGGTTTGAAGTTGCTAGAGGAGATGGTTTCTCTTGGATTTCAGTTAAGTCTCATTCCATACAGTGTATTGCTCAGTAGTTTATGCAAATATGGACATGTCGAGGAAGCACTAAGATTATTCTATGACATGGAAACTACTGGCTTGAAACCAGATCTCATAACTTATTCTATCCTGATTCATGGGCTATGTAAGCTAGGAGAAGTCCAGAGTGCTTTAAAGTTTTATAGGGAGATCTGTTCTAACAAATTCTTCCCAAATTCCTTCATTCACAGTTCTTTTCTGGTAGCTATGTGTGAAAACGGAATGACAACTGAGGCAAGAAAGTATTTTGAAGACCTAATGAGCAATGAACCACATAATATAGTTTTTTACAATATTATGATTGACAGATATGTAAAGATTGGAAATATTGAGGGAGCTTCACAGTTGTATAAAAGAGTTATTGAGAAAGGAATCGCTCCTACTATTGTTACTTTCAACTCTATGATTTATGGATTCTGCAAGGAAAAAAACTTGGGAGAGGCTAGAAAATTGTTTCAACGCATTACATATTATGGCCCATTGCCCAATGCTGTAACTTATACCATTCTTATGAATGCACTGGGTGAAGCTGGATATATGCAAGCCATGATTAAATTACTACAAGAGATGGAAGCAAATAATGTAACTCCAACTCACATTACTTATACTGTAATTATCAAATGTCTTTGCAGACATTGGAGGCTGAATGATTCCCTCCAAGTGCTTAATGATATGCACTTTAAGGGTTTACATCCAGATCAGATTACATATAATACCATAATTCAGTGTTTTTGTAAGGCTCACAACATGGAAAAGGCCTTCCAATTGTTCAATGAGATGTTAAGGCTGAAGCTGGAGCCTACTCCTGCAACATATAATGTTTTGATCAATGGCCTTTGCATTAATGGTGGCCTAGAATATGCTGATAGACTGCTAATTGCTCTTGAAGAACAGAATTTCTGTTTGTCCAAAATTGCTTACACTGTAATGATAAAAGCACATTGTGCGAAAGGCAACGTCCACAGGGCTGTTCTGTTCTTCCATAAAATGATTGAAAAGCAATTTCAAATTTCAATCAGTGATTACACTGCTGTAGTCAATAGATTGTGCAAAAGACATGTTATTGCTGAAGCAAAGTATTTCTTTTGGATGATGTTATCTAATGGTATTTCTCCTGATGAAAAACTTTGCAAGACAATGCTAAAAGCATTTTCTGACAGTGGTGATCATGGTTCAGCTTCAGAATTACTTGCTGAGATGATTAAAATTGGGGTACTTTCTGGATAGTCAACGAAATGGATGACTGCATTCCTTCTGGCTCTCAAATTGGATCTACTTGTAAAAACGTATGAAGTCCATCTATGCCTTTAGCCCCAGCTGAATTGTCAAACTTGGCGAAGTTTAATCAGATTTCCCACTGGTGAGGAAATTTTTACTTTCAACATGATTAATATTTAATACTAATATACTTGTAAATACCACAGACTTTGGAGTATGAATTTCCGTGTCTGGAATTTAAGTGGCTCTGAAGGACAAGCATCATCTTGTTCAATTTATACTCAGGAAATTGGCTTAATTAATTAGAGGTGATTTGCTTGACCTGATATAGTTTCCCATTAGAAATTTTACTATTTTGTTTTCCAGGCATGAAATTTCAGTTTCAATTCTCTCCCAAAATGTTGATATTATGATCCTTTTGGCTATTTTTCTTCAGGCAATTTTTTTTTTTTTTTAATATTATCATCCAGTATCCAGTTCGGGGTTCATGGCTGCTCTCCTCCTAAAACCAGTGTCTCCTCTGGGACTCAAACTGGAGATCCAGAGAGATCTAGCGATGCCTTACACTACTAGATCAACTCTATGTTGGAAGACAATTGTGTAATTTAGGATTTGATCGCTGTATATTCTAATTTTCTCTTCCTTTTTGGAGAAATTAGTATCTGTGAAATATAGGTTAGATATTTTCGTCGTTCTTCCTCCATATTCTGTATTACCATACAAGGTAATGTGGCTTTTGTTTATAATTTCCTGATATATCCTAATATCTATAAATTCATTTAGTTTCAATGGGAACTTCCATTTTCAAAAAATAAAATATAATTTATAAGCTGTTCTGCATATTATAGTCAAAGTTTTACCCTTGTTCCTGCAACTTGATGAGAGTCAAGTTAAATTCATGTTCAGTTGTCATACCTAACTGCTTGATTAAGTGTTGGAGGTCTAATAGATAAATTCTCTTGGAAAATATTTGTTTGATTGGCATATCAAAAAAAATATTTATCTTTGCTTGTATGAAATTATTTTTTTCTGGTTTACATGCTGGTTATATAAGAGCTAAATGCTCATGTCACGGGGATCACCCCAATCTTGGAAAATTTTATCTCATGGCCTAGATTTTGAAAAGTTTCATGATATGCATGATTTCAGGCGTCAATCTAATAGCATTGAGTCTGGCTAATCTATTTCGTTAAGTTGGAATATTCATCTTTCCCTCTTAATGCAATATCAGGGTCACACAAAATGTGTAAATTGGGAGTCTCATGTGTAACATCGCATTGCTCCATATTTTGATGGTAATACAGAACATTCTAGTTTTATCATTTCTCTAAAATTTATCATTCCATTTTGGAGAATTTTCTTAGAGAACGAGGGATGAAATCCCAGAGAAAAGGGAGAGCCACCTCATAGACAATATTAATGAAAGGCTCCATTGACAGATTATTAGATTAATTCTTAGACTTTACTTGTTCCAATACTATGACCATACAAAGACTCTTATACCTTAGGTGCATTATAAATAGCCATCTTCTTAGCCTATATATACCTCATAGCATGTGACTCTTAATTTTCAAGATTCTCAGTATCTCTGCAGAATTCAACTGATCCAAATATTGCCTCAATGACACTGAGTGCTAGGCATGCACCAAGTGTTTGAGACCCAAAGGCCTGCAAATTGTTGCCTCTTTGAAGCAGCGTTTTACATATATGTCATTTGTGATCTGACTTGGGTGATCATCAAAGTAAAGGTGAGTATTTCTGTCTGCACAGGGAATGATGTTGCGACGGCACCTGGCATCACCATCAATGATATTATGGCAGCAAGGCTTCCATGTATCCAATATCCCTGCAAAGGCAAGCAGTTATTCCTCGAATCATTGATCAGTTGTGAAAGCACAATCTTATGAGTTACTGCCTGATGCATTTGGCTTTCTATTTACCATATTTGTGTGCAGTTGTCCTCATCTCTACAAGGAACCCATTAAGATCTGCATGTACAAAGATAAAGCCAGGAAGCCGAGACTGCAACTGGTATAGCACTCCCAGGAGCCTCTTATTGTAAAAATTGATGATCTTATTCATTGTTTCATTGCAATTTCCTTTTGGTGTCATGTGGGCAGCAATTGATGGAAAGCACCCTGCTGGAGGAATGTTGTTCACTAAAAACTTTCTTGCTCCTAATATGTACAGTTCCTGCAATTATTTAAAGAAAAAAAAAACTAACAAGTTTTCCTTTTATGTTCATGAAAGCTGACTAATTGAGATATTGGTGTTGAACTATGGATATATTGACTGGGCAGAGGCACATGCGAACAATAATGAGGATGATCATAATCTAGTAAAGAGAAAATCATCTGTAATTTGTGGTGTTATGAAACTTTTTAGGAACCGATGCCATTGATCTAGACAAAGTTGGAAGAATGTTTTTTTTTCCCCATCATTAACATGTGATTTTCAAGTTCTGCACATGCAAACCATACTTGTTGATTAACAAAAGTGCCAAGGCCAAAAAGGAAGAGAAACGGGAGGAAAGTGTTGTTTCACTCCAAAAATTCAATATTATTAACATGAAGAATAACAAATATTACCTGCAGGTGTCTGGAAAATTCTTTTAACAGCAACAGAGCAAATGAGCGAGTGGAGGGCAAGATTTTGTTTACAGTCTGGCTGTAGTCATTGACCCCTGCATTGATAACAAACAAGGATTCGGACAGATGCCTTTCCAGTACTACGTGCTCCTTGAACATCTTGGGTAAGTCATTTTGAACAGTTCTCTTAAAGAGCTGTAGTTGGGTGGATAATGTCAAACTTGTCTCCTGCAAATAAAAGAACATAACATAGTATGCTAAAAGCAAGAACTAAAACGATCACAGAATAGTGGAGGTGATGAATTAATGAAAAGAGTCAATAGTAAAACTTTTACATTGTTAGTTTCTTGTAGGATTCCAGAACCAGCAGATGCATAAGTAATCCCCGTAGTGATTTTGCTTCTTTGATGCTTTGAAAGACCCAGGTAGGGACGGGGGAAGGGTAGCCCAAGAAGTATAGCTGCATGACATATGAAACATAGATTAACTTGGGGAAAATTTCAGTTAGTCCCCTTGGTAGCAAATTAATTTCAGTCAACCCCCAAAACTTTCTAAAACTTGACTGCACCACCATGGTCAAAATGAAATTAATTTTTGTGGGTGAAAAGACAATAATGCCCTTACTTTATTTTTCTTATAAATTGTCTTATTTGTCTTTTAAATACCCAAATTTTTCTTGTAAATTTCCATATTTGTCTTGTAAATGGTCAAAATGTTTTTAATTCTCTAGGTTCTTTCGAATCCTTTTATTTTTCTTGTAAATACTCTTCTGAAAAAAATAAAAGAAGAGCATCATTGTCTTTTCACTTACAAAATTTAATTTCATTTTGACCATGTGGTGCAGTGAAGTTTCAGAAAGTTTTGGGGGTTAACTGAAATTATTTTGATACCAAGTGGACTGACTGAAATTTTCCCATTAACTTATAGGCAAATACAAAATTTTGCATCAGAATAACTGGATCATAGAGAGCGTGAACCTTGGCGTAGTGGTAAGGTTGTTGTCATGTGGCTACAAGTTCAAATTCTGGAAACAACTTATCTAATTTTGAGGGTAAGGATGTGTACATCTATCCCCCTCTAAACCTCACTTGGTAAGAGCTTTGTGTACTGGGTTGTCCTTTAAATGGCTGGATTATAGAATGTTGAAACTTTGGAAAATAGTGAAGTTAGAGGGATGTCTTACCAAGGTAATCAGCCATTGTTTTGCCGTTTGTGCATCGGCCGGTGGGTTTGCCACCAAAATCTATACCATAAGGAATGAAACATACTTCATTTGAGGTAAGACCAAGATGGTAGCTGTTCCCATTTTCAAATAGAGAATCACCGAAAACATACATAGTCGGAATGTTTTTCGAGCTGTGCTTCAAGTGATTGGAATTCAATCCTGATATGAGGGGCAGAAGCAAAGTTAACAGAAAGGAGATGGTGAGATAATTGATATTCATTTGTGAGATGATTCCAGTGTGTGAGAAGAGAAGCCAATTGGAGTCACTTGGGAAGGACGGACCAAGAGGTCTTTTTCTTCTTCCCTTAGTGGTGATGGAGCTAGAGCTGTTTGTCACGGACTCGGAACTCCCTTTCCTTGTACCGTGCCGGCCTTAGCGTGATCAACCCCTTGATCTTATGCTAAGTCAGCCTAACCCCCAAGTTGTAGGCAAAGAATGAGATGAAGACACAAAAGAGCACAAGAGAGAAAACTCTTGAGAGAACTTGAGAACTTGGAAATTCTACTTGGTGATTACAAATGAGGGGGGGTGAGGAGTATTTATAGGCCTCCCCCTTGTTCCAGAACCTTCCCACCTCCTTAATGGACGGTGGAGATCTATTCGATCTAACGGTTTACATTTATCCTCTAGAATATTATATGAGAATAATATCTAGATATTTACAAGGAGAATTCTGGAATAGGTAAGAAGGAGATATCCCTAGAATACTCTAGAATTATCTAGCGTTCCCCACATTGTTCTAGAGATATCTAGGATGCTTCAGTATTTTCTAGAGTACTCCGGTGTTGTCTGGAATGCTCTGGAATTCTCTGGATCAATCCAGAGTCTTCTGGATTGTGACATTCTCCCCCACCTATTTTAGTGACGCCCTCGTCACTAAGGCATCTTTATAGTGGTGGAGTTCATCTTCAAACTGCCAAAGATCTTCTTGAGATTCCCATGTTGCTTCACTCTCTGGCAGTCCCTTCCACTTGATGAAGTATTGGGTACTTGGAGGTACCCCTCTTCTTCGTACAACCATGTGATTAAGTATCTTCTCAATTTGACGATCATAAGACTTCGTCATCACAGGTGGTACTCGTGACGATGTCCCTCGAGTAGGATCATCCTGGTTCTCGTGATATGGCTTCAGCATACTAACGTGGAAGACAGGATGAATCTTCAAATTGGCAGGAAATTTCAACTTGTATGAAACATTTCCTACCCTCTTCGTCACTTTATAAGGGCCTTCATATTTCTGAATGAGACCCTTGTGCACCTTCCTTAAGGATTTAGATTGTTGAGGAAGAAGTTTTACCATAACCATATCTCCTACCCGGTATTCAAAGGGTCGCTTCTTCCTTTCTGCAAACTTCTTCCTTCTCTTGGCCGCCTTGACAAGGAAAGATCTAGTTACCTCAGCTTGTTCTTGGCAAGATTTGGCCATGTGGGAGGCTCCTGGCTCTAAATTAATCTCATGGTCCACCTCTCTCCTAGGCGGCAACCTCTTGGGGAGCCCAGATGCCCTGTTTCCTCCATTCTCCTTCAGGACATTTTTCATCTTAAGGGGAAGATTTTGACTATCCCTTTCATCAAGATTTACCTCCTTTAACGCAGCAAGGTATGTGACTTCCCCTCTCCTAAGCCCCTCCTTCAATTGTAGGGCTGATAAGTGTTGACCGCTGCCTTTCCCCTTGGCAGGTATCATGCAGGGAGCATCTTTCTCAATAATGCAAAGTAAGTTGTAGTATGGCATGGGATAAGCGTTTACTTGTCTGAAGAACTTCAATCCCCATACCACATTATAATCATCCATTGGAGCTACTGAGAAGTCCACCTTACCACTCCAGTTGCCCAAGCATAGCTCAACCCCTTGTGCTATGCCACAAAGTTGGTTAGGAGGTGAGTTGACCGCCTTTAAACTCCCTCCTTCTGCCGTCACCTTGAGACCTAGCCTCTTGGCCTCCTCAGGAGTGATGAAGTTGTGTGTAGCTCCCGTGTCACACATTACAGTGACGGGTTTCCCTTTTATCTTCCCATCAACATACATTAGACCCTCACACTTAGTGTTCTTATGTAAGGGCTTCCCCTTCATAGCATTAAGAAGCGTGAGAGACCCCATCTGTACACAAGCTTCCTCTTCGGTTTTCTCCACCATAGCAGATAGAGAACCCAACTTAGGACAGTCCTTCATTCGGTGAGGACCTTTGCACACAAAGCACTTGAGTTGGTCATTAAACTTCTTCCTTTGTCCCTCATGTTGGCTCCTCTTTGAGAACCTGTTATCACCTCCTTTGTCCACCACCTTGCTGTTGTCTCCCCCACCTTTTTCATGATTAGGTTCGGACGACTTGAGCTTGGAGGTTTCGCCTTTCTCCCTCTGGTATTCATTCAAACTCTCAGCCACGGCAATGGCTTCATCAACGTCCTTCACCCCTCGGCGTTGCAACTCATGCTTAGCCCAGTTTTGAAGACCGTCGATGAAATTAAAGAGAAGCTCCTCACCACTCAGGCTGGGAATTTGAAGTGTCAAGGAGGTGAATTCCTGGACATAGTCGGATATGGTGGTCTTATGTCTTAGCTCCCTCAACTTCTTACGAGCTTCATAGACCACGTTCTCCAGATAGAACTGCCTCTTCAGTTCCTTCTTGAATTCCTCCCAGGTTCTTATAGTGCAAAGCCCTCTTTCCATATCTGCGTGCTTTCTTCGCCACCAAAGCATAGCATTATCGGTAAGGAAGTAAGCAGCAGTATGTACCTTAGTACCATCATCACTCAGCCCCAAGGTCTCGGTATAGCGTTCCATTTGCCACAAGAAGTTCTCAACTTCCTTGGCGTCTCGTACACCCCTAAACTCTTTTGGTTTGGGAAGATCCACCCTCACTTCCCTTAGTCCACTAGTTCCAGCCGCTAGTGAACCCCTTCCTTGGCCCTCTAAGGAAGTCCGGAGAGAGTTGAGTTGGTTCTGCATAACTGTGATGGCATCCATCACCCTGGTCTCCAAGGATCTCATGCCTTCCTCACGTAGATCCTCAGAGTTTTGTAGAGTATCTACACTCATTTTCAACTCTCCCAGTTCATTGAGAGTGTGACTTTCTAGCGTTCCCATGTCACCCTCAATTTTCTCAACCTTACTGACCATCTCTTCCATGGCTTTTTCCAAGGCATCAATTTTGACAGACAAGATAGCAAAGTCGTCAGTGCGTACCTTACTAGTGCTTCTTGCCTTCTTGCCACCTTGGTGTGGAGGTTGAGATTCCCTTCCTCTCTCTTCAACATGCACCGCAGCCTCACTGGTGATGCCTGAAGTTACACCCGACATCCTTGCCTACAAATGTGTTCCCGAACCAACGGCTCCCTCGAACCTAGGCTCTAATACCACGTTGTCACGGACTCGGAACTCCCTTTCCTTGTACCGTGCCGGCCTTAGCGTGATCAACCCCTTGATCTTATGCTAAGTCAGCCTAACCCTCAAGTTGTAGGCAAAGAATGAGATGAAGACACAAAAGAGCACAAGAGAGAAAACTCTTGAATGAGAACTTGAGAACTTGGAAATTATACTTGGTGATTACAAATGAGGGGGGGTGAGGAGTATTTATAGGCCTCCCCCTTGTTCCAGAACCTTCCCACCTCCTTAATGGACGGTGGAGATCTATTCGATCTAACGGTTTACATTTATCCTCTAGAATATTATATGAGAATAATATCTAGATATTTACAAGGAGAATTATAGAATAGGTAAGAAGGAGATATCCCTAGAATACTCTAGAATTATCTAGCGTTCCCCACATTGTTCTAGAGATGTCTAGGATGCTTCAGTATCTTCTAGAGTACTCCGGTGTTGTCTGGAATGCTCTGGAATTCTCTGGATCAATCCGGAGTCTTCTGGATTGTGACATGTTGCTTGGGTTTATAAAGCACAAAATCATCAAAATATAGGATAAAGTCATACTCCTTTGGTCTTCTTTAAAGGGCAAAGAGAGAATTATTTTATATGAATGTACAATTTTAAATTTATTCTCATGGGGTATAATGTATATTATAAGATAAATGTTTTGGTCCTATTTATAGGTTAGATATTATATTGACTTTATTCTTATAGTGAAGTTCGAAAGTTGTTGAATTTTAAGATAGAGTAAATGAAGTTTAAGGGTTTTTTTTAATGCGTGAAACATGTTAGAAATAACTTATAAATAGGACTGAAAGTATGCAAGAGTATATGGATAATTTAACCTTTGTGGTTTAGTCAAAACTAGCTTGCCTCTTGCGGGAACAGAGTCATCAAAGACTGTGGTCGTGGTTGTGAACCCATGACGTATATACTATAATCCCCATATTGGCCATTTTTGAAACCGCCAAGCACTTCTTAACCTTCCCCGTGATCATTTTACACCCACTAAATTCCAACTTTCCAAACATGCCCTCTTATTATGCCTTGATTGGTTAGAAAATAGACTTTCCCCTCATAAAGATTGAGATCGGTAACTTATTGTTCTTTTTTATTCTGGTCCTTTTTTATAAGTTCCTTTTTTATAAGTAACAAATATCAAAATCATATAATTCAAAATGCTATTTAAAAGTAATAAATATATAAAATATGTACTTTTCTTTCCAATTATACTTTTATTTATAATAAGAGTACATAACAGATAATAAGTGAAAATTTATTGTAGAGAAATAACGAGGCTTATATTTATTGGGCATAAAAATAGAATGACAAGTTTAAATTTTCAAATAAAATGGATTTATTCTTTATGTTAAGGACCATTTTTATGAGAGAGAGAATATTCTTTATAAAAAGAACGGATGAAGTAATATATTACTTCAAACAAATGTATCAGTTTTACTAAGTCTCATTTATCTCCCTCCATGTTAAGCCATGCCTTGTGTTCGTTGCACTCGGCTTGTTGATCCATTTTTGTTGAAATTCAGGACACTATTATTGGGCTTAAATTGAACTTGGATTTGGATTGTCAAGGTGTAAAATTGGGGAATAAAAAGAAGGGATAAAAAGTGTCCAGCATCATGAAATATTTTTTTAAGTGTATCTAATATTTTAAAATATTTTATGGTTCATTTAACACCCTGAAGTATTTATTTTAGGTGGGGTTAGTACCCTAGAGTATTTTGTGATTTATCCAGTACTCTAAAGTATTTTTCAATCGCGTCCAACTCCCTAAAGTTGCTATTAAAAAAATATTTTAAGTTCCTATATGCACCTTCACTTGAAGGATTTTTTGAGACTTAATTGTTAGGATAAAATTGTTCCTAAAAAATATTTTATTGGAAACTTTTTTCTAAAACAATGAATACTTTAAAGTCAAAATTACGTCAAAAAAGATTCCAACACTTGAAAAAAATACTTTAAGTTACTAAATGGATTATAAAATATTTCAAAATGTTAGATGAATCATAAAATACTTTACGATAATGGGTGCACATAAAAAAATATTTTAGGATAATGTGTATGAAAAATACCTTGTTGGGAGGGATAAGGCTCACTTTCGTTTTTTTTTTAAAAAAAAAAAGGTCAATTGTCACTGGAGCTCTAACCCTGTTTGGTGGCCGGCCTCTACGCCCCAATGGCCCCTCGGCACACCTAAAGGAAGGTGACCACCAAGCCATTCAATGCCTTTAATTATATAGTGCAAATAATAATATTTGAAGCAAAACAAATGCAAGTATCTAGATCTGCACGAACAAGTGAAATAAAAGGATTGCATTTATGAAAGTTGTAAATAGATGATGGTAAGGATTAATGCAAACAATAATTTATAGCATTTAAAGTTCTTTCTATTCTAAATCTTTTTTAGGTTGTTTTTTTTTTCAAACAAAAGAAATGAGTTGCAAAAGATGTGGAGTAATGTGTTTTAAGTGTATGTTACTTGACGGACTACATTGTTTAGAATTTCACAAATTTAAAGCTTATATTTTAAATTGAATGAATAATTTTTAATAAGCAAGTCATAATTATTGATTGAATAAATCTACAGAGACCACTGACGTTTATAAAGGAATATGAAAGAGTTGAAACCGCAATATTTACTTTGAAATATGAAAGGTAACAAACTTAAATATGGGCTTTTTTTTTTTTTTTTGAACAATGGAAGGTGGAAGATTATAAGCTTAGGAATGAGTTCAATATTTTCAAGGGAAAATTGCTAAAAACTACCTTGCAAGTAAATTAATTGCTAATTGCTACCATTGCATATAGTGGGTGATAAGTTGCACACGGGTGGATGATATTTTGCACACGAGGGATGGTGTTTGCACATTCGCAGGGATGAATTTTGCACATGTGGATGATGCTTGCACATAAGGGGTGCTTGTTTGCACCCGTGGTACCAATCAACAAATAATTTCCTTACAAGGTATTTTTGAGTCATTTTCCCTATTTTCAATGGCATATGAAAGATTAAAAAAACGTAAACATGTAATAGAATGTGAAGGAGCACATAGTTAAATGTTGAGTGGGTCAAAAATTGCAACGTAAAGATATGGGTCTAATCATGATAGATGAACTATACTCTTCCAATTTTACTTATAAGCGTATTTTTTTTTATGGGTCTAGTTCTTTTTATAAGCAATCATGATAAATGAACTATACTCCTCCGATTCTATTTATAAGCATCTTTTTTTCTTATGGGCCTGGTCCTTTTTATAAGCAATCATGATAGATGAACTATACTCTTCCGATTCTATTTATAAGCATATTTTTTTATGGGCCTGATCCTTTTTATAAGCAATTTTAACTTTGTGATTAAAAATGTAAGCTCATTTTTCTTATTTTACCCTTATTAAATATATATTATTTATAATTAATTATCACACACACCAAAAGTTATATTCAAGAGAGAGAAAAAGAGAAAAAGAACTCACTAGATAACTACCAATTCGTTTTACACAATCAATAAAAAAGTTACTTATAAATAGGATCAGAGAGAGTAACATGCTCTCATTGGAATATGTGAATCGAGCTAATAGAAGAGAATCAACTGCAAATTGAGTTACTTTTATGTTACTAAATAGATGTTCATGTTATAATCTTTCATCTTCAACTTTATAACCAAGTCTTAGCCGATTCATTTTCTTAGCTCACTAGGGAAAGAGTGAGGTTTTCCTTCCTACAAAAATAATATGAGGTCAAATATGGGGTAGTTTTCAAGTGTTGGATATTATAGTGTAGTAAAATTAAATACTCATCTCAAAGGGTTGATATTCTCCCCGTGCGATGTACGAGACGATATTTATTGTTCGAAGTCTAAATTTACTAATTAGAGATGAATAAAATTATCTTAATTCAAAGAATATGCTAATAATCATTCACATTTGTTTATAGATACTATGTTCATCTATGAAGACACTTGTTCCAAAAGCAAAATAATAAAAAGTAGAATATGTTAACTTAAAGAATAAAAACAAAGTTTATCAGCATTATGATTCACCGTTTGAATGTTCTTCAATCTACCTCTCATATAGAACAATTATGCAAAACAATTATGTTATCAGCTACTTTACCTCTAAGAACGCCAATAATAGTATGACCCCTTATACATAAAAAAACGAAATTACATGAAGACAATTTTGTTATGAAACCATAGGCGAGCACAAGCGAACTGCATGATATATAATAGATTTACTATAAATTTGAGAATTGGAATTGTGGTTATCAAAATAAAAACATTGAAACGACAAATATCACTCACTATCTAGGTTATCAAACTCGAACTGAAAACTGGCCAACTGGCCGATAGACTGGTCCGAGTCAATTTTTTTTAAACTCGATTTTTTTAATTTTTTCTTTAGAATTTCATATTAATAATCATAAAATCTTCAATTTTTCACTGGTTTAGTTTCAAGTTAATTCCAGTTTGACCCACTGACCATTGACTTAATATCCTGACCGGTCCGGGCTTAATTACTTGCTCACTATTCCTTAGGGATTTAACAATTGGAGTAGTGGTCAATTGTATCATAATTCTCTGCATGTGTTTCATATGTTGTCACAATTAATGGCGGCAAAATAAGGAAACTTCATGATTGACATACCTGTTCATCCATTAAAATTAAGGCAAACTTCTAAGGGCATATGGTGGAGTTCTCTTGCAAAAACAAACTTTCTTGTGATCATCGATGTGGCTAAAAAGGTTGTGTTGAACATTCTCAATATTAGAATAATTTTAGAGTTAAAGTTAATGATGATGGATGGAAAGTTTGCTTCCATGTGAGCATAAATAAAAATCACACCACCATTATTTATAAGTTTACAAACCAACAAGTGTGAAAGATCACAAACATCAACATTTACAATGAAACATGAAAGGACACAACCCTATATATGGGCTCTTTTATGCCTTTTAATAAATGAATATGAAGGATCACAAACTGCAATATTTACAATGGAATATGAAATAGTACAAACTTTTAAAAAGGCAAAACACGAAGTGTGTTAAAAAAAGTCGGGAAAAAACCAAGGCCATCATTACAAGTCCTCAAGATTAACAAAAGGTGTGAAAAAAAACAAAAAAAAATAGAAATCCGTCACTACAAGTTTTCAAGATACAATAAAGGGAGAATTACTCGTAAAGACCTCATTAAAAATTTATTTACTAAATAGAATTTAGGAAAGATTTTTTACATATAAAGAAAGATTTTTCGCACATATATAGGGAATATATATTGAACACAGAAGATTTTTTGAATATAACGGAAGATCTTTTGTACACGGGAAGATTATTGGCACACAAATCTCATTTAGTAAATAAATTTTTAATGAGGTATTTTTAAACAATTTTCCCTATAATAAATAGATGCAGTGAATAATTGTGATTTATATTTATATGCTAAAGGTGGTACTTCCAACCAACGACGTAATGAGCAAAAAAGTTCTTTTCTTTTGCTCCTTTACGTCTTCTGTTTCATTTAAAATTCATATTATCATTATTTGGGGAATTCAAAAGACCCCAATCCAAGCAATAAGACAGATTATTAAGTTATAGCCAATATTAGAGATATATCCCTTTAATATATATTTATATATATTGAAATAAATACAGAATATATAAGAGGAACATAACTGGAAAACAATGGAAACAAAAACAAGAAGAAAAAGGCAATTTGGAAACCCGAAGGGGGTGCAATGGAATATTTATTAGTAATGTTTTTTTTTTGGCCGAGTCTTCATATTAATATGCCTAGTCATCCTGACTCGTGACATTAGGTTTGATTAATCCATTTTGACTGATGAAAATTGAGAAATGAGAAAATGAAAATGAAAGGAATTACACTTTTATTAAATGATACTTCCTCCGTCCTCAGGTACTTACTATAATACTCAATTTTTTTTTTGTAGAGATTAAATAAACTAAATAAGTTAGTTAGCATATATTATGTATTATTAGATTATATATCATTTTATAAATTAGACAAATTAATTTGATATAAAAAAAGGTAAACAACAACAACAACAACAACAAAGCTTAATCTTATTAGGTGGAATCAGCTACATAGAATTGCACGACGCCATTGTGCTTTGTTAAAAATCAAATCTTTAAATAAATTATAGAAAAAATAAATATAAATATTTTAAAATAATTTATTTAACTTCCTTAATCTCTAAAAAAAATCACCTGAGCCAAGGCCAGAGGTATTACAATATTGTGTTCAAAAGAATATTACCAATACGAAACATAACGCTAGAATCATATTTTTTTTCTTTTTAAATAATACAAGAATTTGACTAATTAATTTAATGGTACCTGACACTGACACGCCTACTTCTAGAAGAATTTTTCTCGAAAAAAAATCAATGAATTATATATAACTAAATATATAATTTTTTCTCAAATGAAAAATCACTGAAGGATCACAAATGTGAATACATATTATTCAGAAAAAAGTAGAGAAAAAAATAAATAAATGAATGTAACATCAACTTGTAAATCTCAGACAATCATATTTTTTAGCCAAGTCATATAGTATAGGCAATTGGCAATCTTGAGGGACCTAGCAGCAGATATTGGCCGGCACAAGAAAACTTGTGACTGATTCCACCAAAAGAATTTAAAAACAAAAGGAGAAAAAATTTTCCCAATTATTAAACAAAAAGGCAAGTGGTATTTCCATAGCTGGACCTCCCCTAGCTGGACCTCCCCTAGTTCAAACTGCCAAATGTTTTGAGACAATCCATTGTTCTTTTCTCAAACTTTGTTTTTTATTGTAGTCACCAAGATTATTAAACCGGAACCGATCAGTGAACCGGTCGGGATACTGGGTTAAGGGTCAGTGGGTCAAACCGGAGTCAAACCAAAGCTAACCCGGAACCAAACCGATGAGAAAATAAAGATTTTGGGCTTATTAATATGAAATTATAAAAAAAAAATTAAAAAAAAAGGGGCCGGTTCACTACCCGGACCGGACCGGTTTCCTGCCTGGGTCGCCGGTTTCCGGGTAACAAAAGCTTTGTTTCACTCAACGCTACATTCTTACATGTCTTTTTAAAAAAAAAAAGTTCTACCACCATGCACTTGGATCAATCGATTGTAGAACGTTTTAACTTAACAGTGGTCTGGTGTTTAAGTCCTGAGTATGCAGCCACAATAATTATTCAGAGGTTGTTCTTCTCATTATGGGCCTACATTCCTACTAACAAGACTAGTTGCCTGCTAATTGCGTATGATATTAGTGGAAATATGCTGATAGGGCATGATACCTGTGGAGATATCCAAAAAAGAATAAAAAAATTCCTCCCCCTGCCAATTCTATATTGAAAACCTTGATAGGGACCAAACAATAAAAGATCAAGAAAAAACTAAGCTGGTGTAATTGGTTAGCCTTTTCTTACATGGAATTTATTATCTATTTCCACAATGGCAGATCATATAATCACATCTGCAACCTAAAGCCAGGTCAAATGCATAGCTATTGGACTTGAGAAGGACCTATACGTATATGATATCATAAGCTAACATTAAGGATCTTTCCCTTTTAGACACATTCATGAGAAACATATCACACATCAACCAATAAGTGCAAGAAAAGAATGGCCTCTTTTTCAGTGGAGGATTTCATAGGAAATGGAATTTTGAAGGCGTTGCTTCCAAGGTTACTGGAAGAAGGCTGGGATGATGTGCCAACAATGAAGATGATGAACGCAGAGGATATGAATGCAATACACATGACACAACAGCAAAAGGTCAGTTTCCCATATCAAATTTCATCATCATTATCCTCCACAGAAACCTATAGCCAACAAAAGATTTTATCATTCAAGTGTTGTTGCTTTCAAAATGGGGATTTCTCATTTATCAGCTTTCAACTTTCATCCACTACAAATCAAGATAGTTATAACATCTGAATGATCTGTTCAACTAATTAAACATCATGTATATATATAGCAGTCAATTCAACTTGTCCCTAAGTTTTTTCTCCTGTCACACCTCAGGATGCACTTGGATTGAGGTCATACCTGCATGATCGCGGATTGATGCAATATGCGGAGAAGATGGAGGCATCCGGGAAATGTCTTCCTGAACTCCTTAACTTAAGCTCCATGGATCTTTCAGCCCAGTTCAACATGAAACGAGGCCATATCGCCCGTTTCGTGGATAGAACTAGATGTGATGATTCTCCTCAACTGCGTGCAATTCCCATCAGGAAAAGAGCCAGTATGCTTTACGGAGATGAAAGTATTACCAAGAGTCATGCATCTTACAGCTCAAGTAGCATGAAAAGATCTTATCTAAGGAGTAATACACCTGATAAATCACTTGAGCAGTCAGTGGCTGAACTAAAGATTAAAGATGGGTACATCTTTAAAGGGATTGTGGCTGCAGGCCCAGCTGTGCCTAGAGCATGTGGCTGTGTGCAAGCTCCTGTTGTCATTGATCAAGTAGCTCCATACGCAGCTATTGAAAATATATCAGTGCAGAGACTAACTCCAGAGTATAAGATTGGAATGGAACCATTAGTGAAAGCAAAAACACCTCCGATGAAGGCTTCAGAACTGTGGCGAGATAAACCAGCTGTCATCCTCTGTCTCCGACGACCTGGGTAAATTTGACAACTATAGCAGGAGACTAAAACATGAATGATCTACTCTTGATATATAAAATTCAATTATGGTAATATGTCACAGTTGTCAAATCGCATGTTTCACCATTCACAAATTTTACAAATAGCAACAAGTTACAAAGTCAATAATATGAATAGATTACTACATCAAAAACAGTCTTGAATTCATGAGATGGAAGTAAAAAGGTAAAATGGCACAATTTTATGATTCAGAAAAGCGTGAAAATAACTAGTTCTTGGGGTATGTTTTATTGTTATTAAGTGTTGTTTTGTCTATACCTGTTGAAACAAATTAGAATGTTGCACGAGGTTATTCACAAATCTATGAATATTGCACTTACCTATGACTTGTGTTAAATTACGTTTCGAATCTATTGAGTTAGATTTATTGTCTTAAGCGCTTTGCATATTACAAAGATGTACAAGCCATATTTTATATACTAAGCAATTTTTTTCTTGTCATTGAATTTTATGATTTGATATGGTTTACATTTTAGGATTTGGATATATACTTTTTGATGGGCAATGCATATATCAAACCAATTGATTGGAGAACTAATAATTAAATCAAACCAATTGATTCTACAAAACTTCCATGCAAAGTATTCCATTTAAGAGATCAATTTTGGTTGGATTAGATTACATTGGTTTGGTCCAATCAAATGGAATAGGTTTCTAACACTTGGTATCGTGGGTTTCCGTATACTGACATGAAAGTGAACTCTGTTGCTAAGCATGCTCCTTAAACTTGGAAACAGGTGCATCATGTGTAGAGCTGAGGCACACCAGCTCTTTTCGAGAAAACCCATATTTGATGCACTTGGGGTTAAACTATATGCAGTTCTTCATGAGCAAATAGAGTCAGAGGTATTACCAGACTTCAACCGATTGTTACTGGAATAAAATCTTCAATGCTTGACTTACTATTGTTGTGGAGCAGGTAAAGGATTTCTGGCCCCGATACTGGGGTGGTGTAGTACTTTTGGATCGAGGTAGGGATTTCTTTAAAGCTCTTGGTGGGGGGAAACTGCTCAAGGACAAGTTCATATCAGGATTTTTACTGAATCCCCGAGCGCTGGCCAATTACAAGCGTGCAAAGGACAGAGGAATCGACCAGAACTTCAAAGGAGAAGGTGAGATAAAGGGTGGACTCTTTATAGTAGGAAGTGGAAAAACAGGCATTGCTTACCAGTTTATAGAGAGGAACTTTGGAGATTGGCCACCTATAGCTGAAGTCATCGAGATTTGTACTCAGTTGCAGGTAACAGTTATTGCTTTTTCTTGTACCATGTCAATGTTGCTCCTCTTCTAAGACTCTTTTACTAAATCTTCTGAACCTGATGCAGAAACAACAACAAGGTCAAAGGGAATCCATGGAACCTTGAAAGGATTACATTACGAAATTTACAATATGTTGCTCGTGCATTCACTTCTTGTACTTCATCTTCAACAGAAGCAAATTCAACTTTGTTTTGATATACAAAAGAATAGTAGCCTATGTAATATATATTTAACATATATAGTTTGATCCTCAGATATAAGTGATTTCTTTAAGAACCCCTCTGTATTCTTTTGTCATTAGTTTTATTGCTGCTTTCACATAACTCATTGGTTGTATTCTTTGATTCTGTTTCACGATATTCTCCTATTGCCAATCACTAAAAACAAAACTTTATTTGTTAATATCCAGTGAAACAATTCCATCCGAATGAGAATAGAAACCTAGAGTAGAATATCCAGAGTGGAGTAGCAAAATATAAAGAACAATGAGAAGCAAGAAAAGTAAAAGAATTCTCTAGCATTTGAGAGTCTAGAATCTCTAATTAGTCCAGATTAAACTTTTCCTGATATCCCCTCTCCTTTCTCTCCTGTATTCTTTTTGTTCTTTCTGTGGTGCAACCTAGAAGGCCCAATGGCATGGATCCATCCTGTTCTCAGCCAAGGACCCTAATATTTCAATTAGCTATATGCCGTGTGCTGGAAAGTAAGTATTTACTTATGTACATAAATGACATAAAAAAGACACATATATTAGGAAATACTGAACAATCATAATGTTTTAGCATGATAAAATTTCAGTAATAATGACTTAGTCTATCTCCAACTAAGGAAAGTTTTCAGAAAACAGAATTTTTTTTAAAAAAAAGCATATATAAATCGTTTGGGGTCAAAATTAAAGAAAAAAGTTGCATTTCTTTCCTTTTAAAAAAAAAATCTGAAAGGGTTACAGCCTCTAAATTAAAAGACTATCAATTATACATAGAAATAGGAGAAATTAAAATTTTGAACTTTCTAAATTATGGTGATTGAAGAAATTGATGTCAGACAGAGAGTGAGCCTTAAAGTAATGATAAAATTGTTGTCATGTGACTTGAAAGTTACAGGTTCAAATCCTAAAAACAGCCTCTCCGCTCACGGGGGCAAGGCGGCTGCGTACATCTATCCTTCCCCAAACCCCACTTAGTGGGAGCCTTGTGCGTTAGGCCGCCCTTTGAATAAATTGATGTCAAACAAACTGTAAAGGATACTTCATGAGCTAACTAGACCACCAGAGAAACTTTGTCAGCCTTCTGATACCTAAACATCTTAACCTACCTTATTGTTAGCACACCTAAACAATATTATTACCCCCTAGTCCCCCACGTTATCAACCATAACAAGCACCTGAGTACTTTGTATCACAGTCCATGCCAAGCATGGTGACAACTAAATAATATTTCCAGAAAAACGTGTAAACTCTACAGCTTTAGAAAACAAGGTATTTACTGTTCCATTTATCTTTTTTCTTACCGCTGTTGGCTTTATTTGCAGTTTAACAACACATATGCTTGCATGCTGAGCTCACAAACATGAGAGAAAATTAGAGGAGATGAAAGGAGTAGAATATGACTTACCACAGCTTAAATATGACGAAGAATAAATATGAATTAACCAAGTGACTCTTCTCAAGCCTGCGTCGCTTGGCTTTTGTGGTTAAATTATCAGCAATTGAGCAGCTACTACAATGAATGCTTACAATGACTTCTGACATGGTCATACATTCTGCATTTGTTGAGTCTCCTTCTCAAATCAAGATGCCCAAAAGCTCAAGTCAATGAGCAGGGAACCTGGCTGTACTTTGGCGGTCTAAAATGATAATTTCATTCATCTATTGAAAGGTGATCTCAAATGCCAGTTCACAATGACTCTGCAGTTTTCATCACTTTTCAAAATAAAGTCATCTAAATGTTGGGTTAATAGGTGTAGGAATCAGGCCTGTCACCAGAAATCTCCACATGAGCAAGTTCCATCTTTAAACAAGTGGAATCGAGCAGCATCTCTTACAAGAATTTCCCGTTGGGTGATCTTAGATATATACTTGGTGGCATTGTGGCAATCCCCACAAACCCTCAAATTTTTAACTATGCGTATGGGAAGATCAGGAGGAATAAATATCAACCCAAAGGCAATTGCAAGCTTTTCACTATGGTGATTAAGCATCTTAATTTTCTCTGAATCCTCAACATCATGAAGAACAGAGTTCATATCAGGCACATATCCCTCTTTCAGCATTTTGTAGTTCAGTTTCTCAAGCTCAGAATATATCTGATCTGAAAATGGATTTGACCGGTCATCAGCAGAGAATATGTGCACACTGTTCTTATATTTGATCCAGCTACATCCTTGTTCCTTTCTCAGTCCCTTGTCCCTCATTCCTTTTCTCAGTTTGGCAACTTCTTCCCATTTTCCTTTTGCAGCATAGATGCTTGAAAGCAAGATGTAGCTAGCAGTATTATGTGGCTCCAACTCCAGAAGTGATTCAGCCGCCCATTTGCCAATTTCCATGTTCCCATAGAATCTGCAAGAGCTCAATAAGGTTGCCCAACCAATCGCATCAGGACAGAAAGGCATCTGGTTTATAAAGTTCCGAGCTTCCTCTAACTTCCCAGCTCGACTGTAGAGGTCAATCATGCAACTATAATGATCAAGAATTGGTACAATCCTGTATTCTGTAATCATTGATTGGAATATTTGTTTGCCTTTCTCTATTAATCCTGCTCTACTGCAAGCAGAAAGAACCCCAATAAAAGTAACCCCATCAGGTTTCAAGCCATAGGCTAACATGCTTTCAAATAACCTGATTGTTTCATTGGCTTTACCAAACTTGGCATATCCAGAAACCAGGGCAGTCCATGAAACTTCATCCCTGACACTCATTTCATTAAAAAGCCTATGGGAGTCCCCAATGCTTCCACACTTGCCATATAATGTGACAAGAGCATTGGAAACAGTATTAAAGGAAAGTAGACCAGTAACCAGGGCTCTGCCATGAAATTGGGCACCCTCTTCCATGCTTGCGAGGTTGGCACAGGAACTAATTACACTTCCAAGAGTGAAATCGTCTGGCTTGACTCCATCTTTTTGCATATCACAGAAGACTTTAACAGCTTCTTCACTGTAACCATTTTGTCCATAACCCACCAACATTGCAGTCCAGGATACGACATTCTTAAAGGCCATCCTCTTAAACACTGTTACTGCTGATCTTATGCTCTTACACTTGCAATACATGTCAACAAGAGCACTGCCTACAAATATATTATCCTTATAGTCAGTCCTAATTATATAAGCATGAACTTGCTTGCCTTCTTGCAAGGCGAGAAGACCTCCACAAGCAGTTAATACGCTTCCAAATGTGTACTGATCCATCTCTAAAGTTTCCAATCTCATCTCTCTGAATAAATCAATTGCTTCTTTATTCAAACCATTTTGGGTGAAGCCTGTGATCATTGTCGTCCAAGAAATAGAATCTTTTTCCTGCATATCATAAAAGAATTTCCTTGAATCTCCAATCATACCAAATCGTAGCAGCCCTGTTAGCATAGTATTAAACATAACCACATTCTTCTCAGGAATCTCCTCAAAAGCCTTCCTTGCATCAGAAATGAAGCCTGTTTTTGAGTACATATCCACCAAAGGACTTCCAACAAAAACATAGGACTGAAAACCAAACTTCACAATATGTCCATGAATCTGCCTCCCCAAATTAAAACACCCATGACTCGATGCAAGTATAAGCACGGTAGAGAACGTAATCCGAGTTAAATTGTTGGACCCTTCCCTTAACATTAAATTATAAGCCTTCACCGAGTCAACAATGGAAATGCTAGCATACCCAGAAATAAGCGAATTCCATGAGACAACATCACGGCTTGGCATTCTATTGAAAACAGCTTGCATCTCAGAAATTTTACCATCTTTGGAATAAGTAGAAAGGACAGAATTCCAAGAAAAGAGATTTGGCTCAGGCATTTGATCAAACACTCGCTGCGCATAGACGATGTTGCCAAGTTTACCATAGGTACTTATGAGATTGTTTAACAGAAAGGTTTCTGGAATTCTCAATGTTTTGATTATGTGGCAATGGAGCTTCTTTGCCTGGATGTGGTTCCGGACTTCGCAACAATGTTTAAGCAATGCGCAGTAGTAGTTAGAAGAAGACGATGACATATTTCTTTTGAACAATTCTGTTGCGAAATGAAGTCTGATATTAACTATTTAAGCGCGATAAAACAAACCAGCTCCAATCCAAAAAAAAAAAAAATCGTTTTTATTAACTTCAAAGTGACGGTAGACGCTTCTGATATTCTACTTGGCTACACCGCCATGAAGAAGACCAGTTAATCAATCATCTGCGTATTAGTGGCAACTTACAGGCGAAAGATAAGAGCATTTGCCAGCGAAAATGGTCCTCTGTTCTTCTCCTTTAGCTGCGTCGTCCTCCTCTTTGTGGAAAGTAACAGTTCCTCCTCAAGCTCCCTCTGTTCTGCGTCGTCTCTCCCTCCGTTCAGATTCAAGGGTGAATATTATCACTGGCCTGAAGAAGAACAAGAAGAAGACCGACAGCCGGCGTTCTTCTCCTCCCTCGGCTTCCCTGTTCTTTGTTCCAATCTATGTCACGGCCACTTGGAGAAGAAAACAGAAGCAGAGACGGCGTGCTCCCATCTGCCCCTTAAAGATCGGGTCAGGATGGTGTCCAACACCTACTTCCATCCGCTGCCATCCTCAACCATGAGACGCACCCTTTTTTATGGACTTTGTGAATTGTATACAGTGGTGTCAAAAATTGCTTATTTCAATTAGGTTTATCAAAAAATGTGATTGATATAAGTATAATTGTATATTATGATTTATATTTGAATTAGAGAATGTATAAATGCTTTTGATGTGTATATATGTAATAAATAAATATATATTCTATATTACTGAAAAATGCTTAAAAAATAATTTTGTGCAAACATACATAAATTTGTTTGGAGGGGGGAAGATTACATAACTACTACAATCAGATGTCATGTGCAATAGCATATCTAATCATGTCACGATCGACATTCATGCTAGTTGAAGATGTCCCAGAAATATTTGTGGGCGAAGCCTCTTCTTCTATTATAGTATTTTCATTATCACCTACGTTCATATTGTCTGGTTGGTCAAAGTTAGCATCACCTGGAGAATTGCGTCGAATAACGTTATATATCGTCATAGCTACGCAAACTAAGCGAGCTTGTATATCGTAGTTGTATTTGCACATTTTCTGTAATAAGGCAAATCTATTCTTCCAGATGCCGAAGGTCCTTTCAATTGTTGACATTAAACTAGAGTGATAGAAATTAAATTTCTCATTGTTATTTCGAAGTGCAGGTTGATGCCTAAACTTAGGCACGTGATAACGCTCATGCCTGTAGGGGCCAAGATACCCTTCTCACGTTGGATAACCAGCATCGACCAAATAATATTTTCCTAACAATAGAAAACATAAATAAATTTAAACGGCAATCATTAATTAAAGTCTAAAATCAGAAAATTGACATCTCTAAGTGACAAAATGGTACCTGTAGGCGGATGAGGAAAATTCATAGCTGGATTTGAGACAGTGTCTTGAAACAAGCGAGCGTCATGTGTTGATCCCTCCCAGCCAGCCAACACGAACGTGAAACACAAATCCCAGTCGCAAACAGCCATCACATTCTGTGTTGGATAACCCTTTCTACCAATATACTTCTCCCGATTTGGACCATTGATGACACACCTTATATGGGTCCCATCTATTGCTCCAATAGCATTCTTGAAGTATAGTATGTGGGTGGCATTCACGAAATTCAGGATCAATGGGTTTAATAATTTCCTCAGCTAAACGGAGACAAGCCTGAAGTACCACGTGCAATAGTCTGCTCACAGTTTCCCCCGAATGCTGGAACAGTTCTTGAACAACCCTATTCCCCACGCCGTGTCCAACAGTTAGCAAAAACATGGCAAGCATTTCTTCAATACTGACGTGCTTGGAATTTTTTAGGCCATGTTCTGCCAACTTATTACACAAGAGATAAAATACACGGTTATCAACTCTGAACATATCTTGACAACGTCCACTGTTGTTCGCTAAAATCTCCTGAACCCACAAATGTCCTACGCGTTTACTTATTCTTCGCAGTTGTTTGCAAAAGAAAGGAACCCAATACTGACAAAGCAACGCGGTCAATTCTTCGTACTCCGTTAACTCCTCTTCAATAAGAGCAATAAGTCGAGAATCATCATCTTCTTCCTCTATCCAATTGGCCATTAATAACGTCGACTGTGCATGTGGGTCAATTTAGGTTCGACATAAACAATTGCATAAATAACATAACATACCCGAATGACCACATACAATTAAATCCACAAAGAAAACGGCGAAAAACAATAATAGCACTTCATAATTAAAGAAACAATCATAGAGATAAACATCCACATCCAACAAGCATATAAGTTAATGTCCGAAGTAATGCGTAACAGAAAATTGCAACCACTCAATTAAATATTGTTTGTTGACATTATATAATGCCGCAAATGTATCCCGACAACTCTTATCCTTCGTAAGAAGTTGGATACACCGAATTCGGAACTCAAGATCAGCCTTCACCTCGTCTAGAGTAACGAGGTCCCTTATCACATTATTAGCACTCCGCTGTCGGATGTCGTTGATAATAGCAGACCTATCCCTCAATGTGTTAGCTATCGTACTAACCACATCAGCTATCCAATCTGCAGGTGGCGTTTTAAGCTTCTTCCTCATAGAAGCTCGACCGACCCTCTTTCTCTTGCCTTGGCTCCCTGAATCTGTTGCAATGGAGGGCCCACTCTGGGAGGATAACCCCATGCAGGCCAGGTCATCAGAAACACTAGTGCTCGATGCCGGTTGTAAGCCGAAAGAGTCGTCCTCGCTATCCCCCGACCCTTCCTGCTCATCCATTGTCGGGATGTAGACATCATCGGCCTCAGCATCACCGGTCTGGGTGTGTGTAAATGATGGATAATAAGCACCCTCCCCTGTAGCATATACGTATTTAAAGATTATTTGAAGTTCGGTCTCAAACTTCAGACGAGACTGGCGAAACTTGGAATACGCTTTATTTTGCTGCAGTTACACAAATACACATGGTTATTGAGATAATGTAACCAAAACCTATACATGTTTGACTTGTACAATGTTAAAAAAACGTTACTAACCTGACATTTTTCACGCCACCAGTCTACAGTTGCGTCGATTTCCCCCGTTTCAGGATCACGACCCAGCCTGGTTTCATTAAGCAACATTTCCCACGTCTTCAAATCCTTACGCAAGATATCGAATCTATTCTTGAGTTGTTTCCTGTCATAGCCTTTACATGTATTCTCATTGAAGGATTTCACAATTGCATTCCAACCATCTTTTGAGAACGACATCCCTTGCCGTTCATGTGCGTAAATTTGTTCAAGGCAAGCATTAATAAACACCTCAGTGGTGTTGTCGTCCCACTGAGCTTTATCATTCATTTTTCTATGCAAAAATGTCAACGATCATGTCACCGTTACTTTTTAGGCATGGTCAACATAAAATAATTTAGTACTTGTAGGCCACCTAAGTTTTACGTAGAGAAGAAACCTAATTGTTGCTATCTAACGTAAAAATTATTTGTAGTAATATGTTGACATATTTATTAGCTGTGATTAACTTGTACTAGGTACTAATTCTACTGAACTATATACTATCGACTAACCATGATCGTTAATATATTGGCCTATACAAACTAAGAAGAGGAAGGAATAATTTCAGATCCAAAGCCATGGCATGAAGGAAAGGTCCATCACAATAGTTTCAATAAGGCCTTACTTCTAAACAGTTAAAACACACATTGATGCAATGTAAGGTTATTTTTCCTAAAGACAAGGCTAGCCATAGGAAACCCCAACATGAAAGCATGTAGGTGCAACTCAACATCAACTATCATTTTCAATTCTACATGCCAATCTAATGCTCCTACTTTTGTTGCAGTAGTAGGAATAATTGGATTACTATAATTGTTGCTTATTTCCTTTAAAAATGCGCATGCTTCTTTTTTTATTTTGTGAGTGAATGCTTTTTTTGTGTTATACAAAAATTCTATTTACATGTCCTCATAAGTCCGTTTGCTTTCTGAACAGAATCTAACATATTACACCCACACACACACATTTAGATATTTAATTATGAACAAGGCAGAAACTCCCAAACATGGTCATTGCCCTTAAACATGTACAAGCTAGGATAAATGATATGTTGCACCAGCGAGGAAGACAAGGTCAAAAATTTTAACAATAACAACTCATGGTCACAGTTCTTCTCAGGAAAACATGAAACAAATGATTGGAATAAGTTTAATTCTGATCAAGTGCACATATCTTCAGTTCATATATCATATTCAAGATTTAAACTAGTTAGGCATGTGGTGGTGATAAAGGTAAATTAGAACCGTTATATAACATATCAACACAAGAGAGATAGAATTGTTCTGTAACCGTGGGAGAAAGGGAAAGAACATGAATAACATACCAGAAAATACATAGCCGACCACCTCCAAAACGAAAGCTACTTCATCCTATAAGATCAAGCTTCAATAATTAGAATAGAGGCATCTAATGGAAATTCTCACCGTTTAACATCTCTAATCATATAAGGAAATACCAAATTCCTCTCCAGTAATTAAGAATAGCAATAAAGATAACACAAAAAGTAAACCGCTTCATACAGCAACGAAGAATGACAGGTTAATGGGTTACAAAGCTCATACCGTTGGTAAAGGGAAGAAGACGACCGAGACACAGGGAGGGGAGATGCGATACAGGGAGATCGACTTTGCTGTGACACAAAGCCCCCGATGAATGTTATAGGTCCTCAACGATCCGGTTGCAGCTGATTGCTGGAGCAGGGTCTGGCTGAGAGGAGGTCGACACAGGTGCTGAGAGGACCACGACTGTGGAGCTGAGAACAGGACGATGGTGGAGCTGAGTCCCGTCGGTAAGCTCAACCAAACGTTTAAGGATGAAAGGCAAACCACGGTTACAGATATGATGCTTGCAAGAGATTCTAGTGGAGCCGTGTGATGAGAGGAGGAGGACATGAGGGAGGCCTGCTTTATCACCGGTTTCTGGATGACGAACCTGTTGTGCAGGAGATGACTAAGTGAAAGCAACACTCATGGTTACAGAGATTCACACGGAAAGGTGGAAGGAAACAGGGAAATCACATGGTCACAGTAAATGCCAACTAACGGTCAAAAGTGGAGAATCTTGTGCTGTTGGAAAAAGCCCTTAAGCTGAGTTAGGTTTCCAAACATGTTAAATGAGGATCTATGATGGTAAAGCCCGATTGCAGTCTAATCGGGCTTATTATTGGCTTATAACGCTATAACAAACAAATTAGTAATTTATGAAACTTTTAGGTGAAGATATTGTAATGAGTTAAAGGTTAAGGTAAAATAATTTTATTTAAATTTAAAATAGGTTAAAGTGTTTTTAACGGTATTGCTATATTTTCTCCTAAATAAATAGTTTATGTCTACTTTTACACCCGAAAAATAGTTTATGCCTACTTTTGCACCCGAAAATAGTTAAGTCTTATGAATGCTTATCGTGAAATTGTTTATTACTAAATTTACACCTTCGCCCTATTTAGAATATTAAACATATAATTTAACCTATTTTAAATTTAAATACAATTACTTTTTTAAAAAATAATTTTCACATGAACAATATTTAAATATTTTTAAGTAAAAAATTTACCTCAACCTTTAACTCATGATAATGTCTTCACCTAAAATTTTGACAGCACTTCGCCTCACACTCTCTTTTTTTCACAAATTACAATCCACAAGTCCATTTGCACAAAAAACGATGCGTCTCATGGTAGACGGCGTGCTCTCCATCGGCCCCTTAAAGATCAGGGGCTTCCCAAGTTTTTCTTTTGTCATCCAATCACAAAATGAAAATGAGTGAGATTTTAATATGGTATGGGTAAAACATAAAACTGTTTTTAATTTTTTATGATGTTTTAGAGACTCAGTGCTCAAAATAAAAAAAAGCATCTTTTTTATGAATCTTTAAAAAATTATAAAATATTAAAAAATTCTATTTTTTATCTATAACATAATAAAATATCATTTATTTTATGTAGAATATAATGATAAAATGGAACACACACAAAAATATTTGAAAAATCCCTCATTTTTTAAGGGCAGTATGGGGGTAACAGGGTGAAGGCAGCAGACACCCCCTCCCTGGCGTGCTCCAGTCCCCCTTGCCACTGCTTCCACTAATTCCCTCTGAACACAATAATGAAGAAAATGAAACAAAATTTAACTTTAAACTCATTCAGTGCCTATTTGGAGGAAGGGGGAAAAAAGAAGCACTTTTGTGCTTCAAAACGAGGGGTTTGGTGAAAGAGTACTCAAACATATGGAAAAATTGGCAAAAGCACTTTTTGATCCCAAACAATGGTATAATTTTAATTTTGTAGATAAATTTATTTAAATTTTGGTATTTATTATAAAATTTGATGATAACAATCTTTGAAATGAAATCTTATCCTTTATATGTAATTATAAATTTATCACATTAGCTAATGTCTTTTTTAGTAATTTGAACATGGAAATAGTTATTCTCATAACAATTATCCAAACACTATCATTTTATCAATATTATTTATTTTACAAATATTCTGCTCAAAATCTATTATCTAAAATTACTTCTTATTCAGAAGCTATTTTTTAAAAACTAATTCAAACACACCCTTAAAAAAATTAAGATAATAAAAATTTATCTTTATTTTTTAGTCTTTTAAGACAATCCAATCATGCTTCTTCTACCTATTTTAAGAAATATATATGGTGATGATTTACAATCACAGCTTGTATTTGTGGCCTATCCTTTGCAAATATATATAGCGATATGGAAATAGTTGTACTTGCGAAGGGTGTTTTTGGAATAGCATTGGTAAAAGTGGTTTTTCCTCAATTTGACTTTTGAAAATTTAAGATTGAGTGTTAAATTGTATAATGTAATTTATATTTGGATTGATAGTAATAGAAGTGGTTTTTTTTCAATCTGACTTTTGAAAACTTGTTTGGATGATCATATTAAAATATTGCAAGTTTATATAAAAAAATGACTTATAAGGACACGGATCTTATTAAATAATACATATAAATTATAATTATATATTTAGAAGCAACTATCTTATTTTGGCAACTATTGTTTTAAGTAACTATTTATTTTTAGGGTTAAGGTTCAAATTTATCAACGAAGTACTCCCTTCGTTCTTATTTTTAAGCAATTTTCTTCTTAATTGCGCAAAACGAACTGGTAGTTAAAAGTAACAGGTGTGTCAAAAATGCAATGTTGTTTCCATATATTCCTCTATTTATAAAATAGAGAGATAATGTATAAAAATATGAGAGATCATAAAATACATTTTCCAATGCTTTGTTGAATTTATTCACTTAGTGAGTTCTCTCTCTCTTAAATATAACTCTTGATGTGTGTGATAATTAATTATAAATAATATGTATTTAATAAGGGTAAAATAGGAAATATAAGTTTATATTTTCAGACACAGTGAAAGTTACTTATAAAAGGAACCAGCCTATGAGAGAGAAAGTTGCTTATAAATAGGAACGAATGGAGTATTTATTTATTTTTCTTTCCCATATGAGAGTTCTCTCTCTCTCTCTCATTAATGTGAGGTAGTTACAACGGTTTCTCATTGTTTTGGTGAGGGTAAACCCCGCCGCCCACTGCGACAGTGAGAAAGATTGTATCCGATCTATCGTGCATCACGATAATGAGGAATTGTGTGAGATTGTGTGTCATGACAGAGGTATGGAGGAGGATATGGGAGGTTTGAGTAGCGTAGATCGCAAGAAAAGTAGTAAGGCAATAGATCTGGTATGGAAACATAATGTGGATTAGAGGTTAAACGGCAATAATCAATTATCTGCGTATTAGTGGCAACTTACAGGCGAAAGATAAGAGCAGTTTCTAGCAAAAATGGTCCTATGTTTCTCTCCTTTGGCTGTGTCGTCCTCCTCTTTATGGAAAGTAACAGTTCCTCCTCAAGCTCCCTTTGTTCTGCATCATCTCTCCCTCCGTTCAGATTCAAGGGTGAAGATTATCACTGCCCCTGAAGAAGAACAAGAAGAAAACCGAGCGGGAGAGCCGGCGTTCTTCTCCTCCCTCGGCTTCCCTGTTCTTCATTCCAATCTATGTCACGACCATTAGGAGAAGAAAACAGAAGCAGAGACGGCGTGTGGGGAGGGGGGTTCCTCCCTGCTGCCCCCCATAAAAATGAGGGGTTCTAAGTTTTTCTTTTATCTTTCATTTTATTTTATTATTAGATTCTATATAAAATGAGATATATTTTAATATTATATAGGTAAAAAAATAGAGTTGTTTTTCAATTTTTTATAATGTTTTAAAGATTCAGTGCTCTATGTGAAGAAGAAAACTGCACCATTTTTATGATGAATCTTTAAAAATTCATAAAAAATTGAAAACAACTCCATTTTTTACCTATAAAATATCAAAATATCGTTTCTTTAATATAAAATCTGATAATAAAATTAAACACACACAAAAATACTTGAGAAGCCTCTCATTTTTTAGGGGCAGCATGGGGATAGTATGGAGAAGGCAGTAGGTAGCAGGTACCCCTTCCTTGGCGTGCTCCAATCCCCCTTACCGCTGCTTCCACTAATTCCCTCTGAACACAATAATGAAGAAAATGAAACAAAATTTAACTTTAAACTCATTTAGTGTCTATTTGGAGGAAGGGGACAAAAAGAAGAAGCACTTTTGTGCTTCAAAATGAAGGATTTGATGAAAGAGTACTCAAACATATGGAAAAATGGCAAAAGCACTTTTTGATCCCAAACAATGGTTTAATTTTAATTTTGTAGATAAATTTATTTAAATTTTGGTATTTATTATAAAATTTGACGTTAAAAATCTTTGAAATGAATTCTTATCATTTATATGTAATTATCAGTTTATCACATTAGCTAATGTCTTTTTTAGTAATTTAAACATGGAAAAAGTTATTCTGATCACAGTTATTCAAACGCTATCATTTTATCAACATTATTTTTTTACAAATATTCTGCTCAAAATCTATTATCTAAAATTACTTCTTCTTCATAAGCTATTTTTTAAAAGTTAATTCAAACACACCCTTAACAAAAAAAATTAAGATAATAAAAATTTGTCTTTATTTTTTAGTCTTTTAAGATAATCCAATCATGCTTCTTCTACCTATTTTAAGAAATATATATGGTGATGATTTACAATCACAGCTTATATTTGTGGCCTATCCTTTACAAATATATATAGTGATTTGGAAATAGTTGTACCTACTAAGGGTGTTTTTAGAATAGCAGTGGCTTTTCCTCAATTTGACTTTTGAAAACTTAAGATTGAATGAAAGTCATATTGTATAATGTAATTTGTATTTGGATTAGTAGTAATAGAAGTGATTTTTTTCAACCTAGCTTTTGAAAACTTGTTTTGATGATCATATTGAAAAGTAAGTTTATATAAAAAAAATGATTTATAAGGACATAGATCTTATTAAATAATACATACATATATATATATATACATGTATATATATATATACATGTATATATATATATTATATAATTATATATTGAGAAGCAACTATCTTATTTTGGCAACTATTGTTTTAGGCAACTATTTATTTTTAGGGTTAAGGGTCAAATTTTTCAACAGAGTATTTATTTTTTTCCTCTCCCATGTGAAAGTTCTCTCACTCTCTCCTTAATGTGAGGTAGTTACAACTGTTTCTCATCATTTTGGTAAGGGTAAGCCCCGTTGCCCACAGCGACAGTGAAAAAGATTATACCCGATCTATCATGCATCACGATAATGAGGAATTGTGTGTGGTGACGGAGGTATGGAGGAGGATGTGGGAGGTTCGAGTAGCGTAGATCACAACAAAAGTGGTAAAGCAATAGATTTGGTATGGAGACAAAATGTGGATCGAAGGTCATATGGCGATACTCTAGCTGGTAAAATTGTTACGTATAAGAGCATCAACAAGCACTACAAAAAAATAATGAATTAGCGACGGAATTTCCTTCACTAATCAACTTAGAGACGGAAATTAGTGACGGATTAGAGACGGAACAATATTAGCGACGTCGCTAAAAAGGCCTTTACTAATTGATTAGTGACGGAATTTTGCATTCCCTCGCTAAATTCCGTCTCTAACTTAGAGACGGAATTTAGCGACGGAAATTCCGTCGCTAATTAGAGACGGAATTTTCCTTCTCTAATCCGTCGCTAATTATTTTTTTTATATATAATTTAAATTGCCACATATCTACAACACGAGGCTCCACATGTTCCTCACCGCGGCCGTCACGTGTACCAATCAGCCACCGCCACCTTGTTATCCTACACCGCGCGCCACGTGTCACCCTCCACCTTGCGCCACATGTCACCCTCCACCAAGTCACAAATTGGTTGCATTTTGTGACCAAGTTAGGATTCGAAGCCATGACCTCTCACGCGTGTGCTAGTGCCTTTGCCAGTTGAGCTAAGAATAACCTGTGAAAGTTAAATTCAAAATCATATATATATATAAACATAGACACACACATTCACACATACGTACGTACGTACATACATACATACATACATACATACATACATACATACATACATACATACATACATACATACATACATACATATATCACTTGCAAACAAAAATAGAAATACATAATTTTATATATTATTGAATATTTTAATTTAGTTTTCTTATTTTATTTTATGTAAATATTCTACCTAAATTTTTATTATTAATATCTTTTTTATTTTATTTTATTTTATCTTTTATCTTTTTGTTTGTATTTATAAAATTTTCATTTTATTTGTTTATAATATATTATTAAAATTCAAATATATTATATTATAATTTTAATTTCAAAAATAAATATGAATTAATAATTTTTATTTATTTATTTTAATATTATATTATAAATTTAAAATTTAAATTATTTTAAAAATTATAATTTTGAAAAAAAATCGAATTATTAAAAAATTTAAATATTAGAGACGGAATTAGCGACGAAAATTCTGTCGCTAATTAGAGACGGAAAAATTCCGTCTCTAAATTCCGTCGCTAATTTTTAGTGACGGAATGTAATTCCGTCTCTAATTAGCGACGGAAAAATTCCGTCTTTAAATTCCGTCACTAATATTTAGAGACGGAATTTAGTGACAGAAATTCCGTCTCTAATTAGCGACGGAAAAATTCCGTCTCTAAATTCCGTCGCTAATTTTTAGTGACGGAAATTAGCGACGGAATGTAATTCCGTCTCTAATTTAGAGACGGAAAAATTCCGTCTCTAAATTCCGTCGCTAATTTTAGTGACGGAATTTGTGAGGGATTAGGGACGGATTAGTGACGGAATCAAATTCCGTCGCTAAATTCCATCGCTAATCCTGTATTTTTTTGTAGTGAAGCCAACAGTGATTCACATGATCCGAAGGGGATGGAACTTAGAGAAACATGAAGATTTGGAGGTAATTGGAGTGGATGGTCATGTGTTCATCTTCGAGTTTAAGCATAGAAACGACTGCTTGAGGATTTTACGTGGAAGGCCATGGTCAATCTAAGGTATGCTTCTGGATATTCAGTTATGGCATAAGTTTATGGTTTATAAGGATTTAAAATTTGGCTTGTGTCCTTTTTGGATCCAATTCCACAACCTTTCATTGGAAGGAATGGATGTGGAAAATGCAATCACTCTTAGATCTGAGATTGGTGAAGTTGTAATGGTGGAAAATCCAAGATGTGGTGATCTGGTAGTGAGAAATTTCTTGCGTGAGAGGGTACTAGTAGATATAAGGAAGCAATTAATCACTGGTATGTGGATAGAACGACTAGATGGAGATCCAATTTAGATTAATGCTCACTACGAAAGATTACAAAACTATTATTATAAGTGTGGAATAATTGGTCATGACCAGAGATGTTGTCCTTCCAAATAGAGATCTAGAATTTGGTAATTGGCTGAGTGAGCAAGCAGCAAGGAATATTGAGGCTGAATTGGTTTGTTGCAGGGAAGGATGGGTGGAGTTTGAAAGGAAGGAGGTGATGATTGCGCTCAGAGTAAGATTGAAAAAAATTTAAAAGGTAAAAATACAAAGGGGAATGTGAAATCATGTAGCAAGATTATGGTTGGAGATGATACGAGTAAAATAGCAGATAAGGAGAAGGAAGTAATAGTAGAGGAAGGAGTGGGTAGTAAGGTGTATAGTGATGGGACAAAGGAGGAAATGGTGGGAGCTGGGATGATAATTTCCCCTTTTTAATATATTTTGATATAATTGTGGAGTTATCAATGTTAATTTAAGATGATTTTTTTGAGAATTTATAATATATCAAGTTGATACATTATCTTAGGGATTTAATTCTAAATATTTTACTTTAAATTAAAATATAAGTAAAAGAATAAATAAATAAGGAAAATTAAAAAACTTAAAGAAAAAAACCCCATATTTTCAAAAAAATTTGATTGAACCCTAAAACATTTCAAAACTTTTCACTTAAGTCCCTCAATAAAACTTTTTAAAAAACATTCGCTTTGGTCCCTGGTCAAAACTTGAGTTTTGACCAGGGAATTAGGTTATGTTTGTGATCTTTTTTGGGTATTTTTCTTCAGGCAATTTTTGTATGTGTGTGTTTTTTAATATTATCATCTAATATCCGGTTTGGGGTTCATGACTGCCCCTCCTAATATAAGTGTCTGTTCTAGGACTCAAACTGGAGATTCCGAGAGATCTAGCGATGCCTTACACAGTTAGACTGACTCTGTATTCGAAGACAATTGTGTAATTTAGGATTTGATCTCCATATATTCTAATTTTCTCTTCCTTTTTGGAGAAATTAGTATCTGTGAAATATAGGTTAGATCTTTTCATCGTCATTCCTCCATATTCTGCATTACCATACAAGGTAATGTGGCTTTTGTTTATAGTTTCCTGATCTATCCTAATATCTATAAATTCATTTAGTTTCAATGGGAACTCCATTTTCCAAAAATAAAATATAATTTATAAGCTGTTCTGCATATTATAGCCGACCCCACCTAATAAGATAAAGACTTTGTTGTTGTTGTTCTGCATATTATAGTCAAAGTTTTACCCTTGTTACTGCAACTTGACGAGAGAGTTAAGTTAAATTCATGTTCAGGTGTCATACCTAACTGCTTGATTAAGTGTTGGAGGTCTAATAGATAAATTCTCTTGGAAAATATTTATGTTTAATTGGCATATCAAAAAAAATATTTATCTTTGATTGTATGAAATTAAGTTTTTCTGGTTTACATGCTGGTTATATAAGAGCTAAATGCTCATGTCACGGGGATCACCCCAATCTTGGAAAATTTTATCACCATCAATGATATTATGGCAGCAAGGCTTCCATATATCCAATATCCCTGCAAAGGCAAGCAGTTATTCCTCGAATCATTGATCAGTTGTGAAAGCACAATCTTATGAGTTACTGCCTGATGCATTTGGCTTTCTATTTACCATATTTGTGTGCAGTTGTCCTCATCTCTACAAGGAACCCATTAAGATCTGCATGTACAAAGATAAAGCCAGGAAGCCGAGACTGCAACTGGTATAGCACTCCCAGGAGCCTCTTATTGTAAAAATTGATCTTCTTATTCATTGTTTCATTGCAATTTCCTTTTGGTGTCATGTGGGCAGCAATTGATGGAAAGCACCCTGCTGGAGGAATGTTGTTCACTAAAAACTTTCTTGCTCCTAATATGTACAGTTCCTGCAATTAATAATAAAAAAAAACTAACAAGTTTTTCTTTTATGTTCATGAAAGCTGACTAATTGAGATATTGGTGTTGAACTATGGATATATTGACTGGGCAGAGGCACATGCGAACAATAATGAGGATGATCATAATCTAGTAAAGAGAAAATCATCTGTAATTTGCGGTGTTATGAAACTTTTTAGGAACCAATGCCATTGATCTAGACAAAAGTTGTAAGAATGCTTTTTTTTTTCCCATCATTAACATGTGATTTTCAAGTTCTGCACATGCAAACCATACTTGTTGATTAACAATAGTGCCAAGGCCAAAGAGGAAGAGAAACGGGAAGGAAAGTGTTCTTTCACTCCAAAAATTCAATATTATTAACATGAAGAATAACAAATATTACCTGCAGGTGTCTGGAAAATTCTTTTAACAGCAACAGAGCAAATGAGCGAGTGGAGGGCAAGATTTTGTTTACAGTCTGGCTGTAGTCATTGACCCCTGCATTGATAACAAACAAGGATTCGGACAGATGCCTTTCCAATACTACGTGCTCCTTGAACATCTTGGGTAAGTCATTTTGAACAGTTCTCTTAAAGAGCTGTAGTTGGGTGGGTAATGTCAAACTTGTCTCCTGCAAATAAAAGAACATAACATAGTATGCTAAAAGCAAGAACTAAAACGATCACAGAATAGTGGAGGTGATGAATTAATGAAAAGAGTCAATAGTAAAACTTTTACATTGTTAGTTTCTTGTAGGATTCCAGAACCAGCAGATGCATAAGTAATCCCCGTAGTGATTTTGCTTCTTTGATGCTTTGAAAGACCCAGGTAGGGACGGGGGAAGGGTAGCCCAAGAAGTATAGCTGCATGACATATGAAACATAGATTAACTTGGGGAAAATTTCAGTTAGCTCCCTTGGTAGCAAGGGGACTGACTGAAATTTTCCCATTAACTTATAGGCAAATTCAAAATTTTGCATCAGAATAGCTGGATCATAGAGAGCGTGAGCTTTGACGGTTGCTAGCACATGTCACGGTTAAAACCCTGGAAATAGTCTATTTGATTGTGAGGATAAGGCTGAATACATCTATCATCCTAAACCTCACCTGCTGCATCATAGAGTGTTGAAACTTTGGAAAATAGTGAAGTTAGAGTGATGCCTTACCAAGGTAATCAGCCATTGTTTTGCCGTTTGTGCATCGGCCGGTGGGTTTGCCACCAAAATCTATACCATAAGGAAGAAAACATACTTCATTTGAGGTAAGCCCAAGATGGTAGCTGTTCCCATTTTCAAATAGCGAATCACCGAAAACATACATAGCCGGAATGTTTTTCGAGCTGTGCTTCAAGTGATTGGAATTCAATCCTGATATGAGGGGCAGAAGCAAAGTTAACAGAAAGGAGATGGTGAGATACTTGATATTCATTTTTGAGGTGATTCCAGTGTGTGAGAACAGAAGCCAATTGGAGTCGCTTGGGAAGGACGGACCAAGGGGTCTTTTTCTTCTTCCCTTAGTGGTGAAAGAGCTAGAGCAGTTCCTTGGGTTTATAAAGCACAAAATCATCAAAACATGGGATAAAGTCATATGCCTTTGGTCCTATTTAAAGGGCTGAAAAAGAAGAAATTTTTTGGTCCCATATACAGGGGAAAGAGAGAAATATTTTATATGAATATATAACTTTAAATTTATTTTCATAAGGTATAAAATATATTATGAAAGAAATGTTTTGGTCTTATTTATAGATTAGATATTGTATTAACTTTATTTTTATAGTGTGTAATATATATATACACACATCTAGAGATAAAGTTCGAAGGTTGTTAAATTCTAAGATTAAGTAAATAAAGTTTTTTTTTCTTGCATGAAGCTTATTAAAAATAACTTATAAATAGAATAAGAAAAGTAATCAAATAATTTAACTTTTGTGTGTAGTCAAAACGAACTTGCCTCTCTTGTGGGAAGGGAGTAGAGTTGGGAATCAGGGTCGGCCCTTGACGGGCTAGGGCCTAAAAGGGCTGGCCCTACATGGCCTGAAGAAAGAAAAATTGCTGTTTTCCAAAGCCCGGCCCTAAAGCATCAGGGGCAGGGCCGGCCCGTAGGGCTATAAGTCATTTTCACAAAATTTAACTATACGTCTACACACATTATGCAATAAAATAAATACAGTTATTAATTTATAATCAAAGGTAAAAAATATTGTGTACAAGTAATTCATAGTCTCATACAAAGCATAAGAAGGCAAAAAGCTAAACATTCTAAGTAACATGATTATGAAAACTATCGTTTTCATCTTCTTCGCTACTATCATCAATTTTAAGGAATTTTGATTGTACTTCACTTTAAGTAGTAGACTCTGTTTAAGGGGTAAAAATATCAAGAATTAGTAAATTATCATCATATATAAATTTAACAATTTTTAAGGTTCTTAGGGAGGAGTCAGTAAGGGTATAAGTATGAAGGGTAGTAAAATTAAAATAAAAAACAAAGCTAAATGGCCTAACGGGCCTGCTCTCGGCCCCGCAGGGCCGGCCCTTTTAGCCCCAACTTCTTTTTGAAGCTCCATTTTTTAAGCCCGGCTCGTGATTTAAAAGATTTTAAAAGGGCCGGTTTGACGGGCTTGGCCCGATTTCCTGACTCCAGAACAGAGTCATCTCGTGATTGTGAACCTCTGACGTATCCACTTTATTGTGTGTTTGGATTAACTTTTGAAAATAACTTTTAGAATTTACGAAATAAGTGTGTGAGAGGAGTTTTATCTCAATTTACATAAACTATGATTTAAAACCATAATACATTTAGTATTACTAGTCCAAGCCATAGCGGGTAATTGCCAGCGGGCAGGATGGTAGCCACTCGCACGAGACCGACCACGTTCCGCGTCGCACTGGAACAGAGATCGGTCTCGATTTTGCCTCACAGGAGTCAACCCTTCTTTTTCTGAACTTCGCTCCTACAAAAACATCACGTGAAACTCGAGCCTCTTACGTGTAGCGTCGCTTCAACACGTTAGAGAGAGGAACATGATTGTGTTTGTCCGAGTGGGAGTGGGTGTGGTATGGCCCTCCATGTTCCCCTTCTCTCTCTTTGGGTATATTTGTGGTTTTGAATGAAGAAAAACAAAGATAATAATCAATATATCTTCTTGGGATGGTGTCTAATGGTACTGTTGTTTTCTTTTCTTTTCCCACGTGGGACTACTAACTTACCTACTCACCTTTTATATCCAATTCACAAAAAGCTTTCTACATATAGCCCCTTCAATTTTGCTTCTACCTTCATAATAGCACAAAGAAAAAAAAAAGAAAAAAAAGGAAAAACTTGCAGTTAAAAACAATTAAGGAAAAAAAATTTTACCATGGAAAAGATAAAATTACATTCAAGCCCCTTAATATATAAAATTGCATCGAAATCCTGTGGAACCTAGATTAGATTAATTCAAATCAATAAAAGACAACTTTGTCCTTGTTGAATTTGAGCAATTAACGAAAAGCTATTGAACAACCAATGGCAAATCATATAGTGTCAAAATGAAAAATTATTGAGCAACTAATAACTAGGTTTCAAGCCATTTTTTAAACCCTAACTTGTCATTGGTGGATCAAATTAATAAAGTAAAGATATTTTTCTCAATTCACATTAATCTAACACAAGTTTTATGAAACTTTAATGCAATTTGACAATTTTAAGGGAATTGTTTGTAATTTTTTCTCTTCCTTAAAACCTTATACAATTCTCCCAAATTAATATGCAAATCCTTATCGTATTACGTAATTTTTAATGTACCTTTTCCATTAGTTACTTAAAATTACAAGAATATGGTTAAAAATAAGTAAAACTATAAGCACGTAATAAAAAGAAAAAGCTATAGAGACGTGATTAAAATTAAGTAAAATTCTAAAGATTTAATACCAAAAAAATGAAAGGACTTGATTAATAACATGCAAAAATCTAATTAAAGACCTAACAAAAAATATATGGATCTAACTAAAAATTATGAAAAACTTAAAGACTTATATAAATTTGTCTAGAAAATTTAATTTCATGAATGGTTTTATTACCATCCTACCTTTTGATTTTCCTTTTTTTTTTTGTATAGTGAGAGGAAATGAGTGATTTCTCACAATTAAGTTTTTGGAAAAATAATAGAAAAAGATTGAAATTGTAAAATCTTAAATCAAGTGTGGTATTAAGAGTTAATAAAATAATGACAAAATTTAATAAACAATTTACAATTCATTTTATAAGAAATATCTTATTTAAGATTTTACAATTTTAAAAATCTTTCATCATTTTCCCTATGTTTTTTTTCCACGTACATATGTTACAATTCAAATTGTACGTAACTGATTATTTAAGTTATGAAAATTTTTACCATGCATGCCAACTTGAGATGGTTTTATTTTTCAGAAAATTTCAAGGAAAATGACTGAAGTAGAGTGTCAAACCCCTTAACATTTTAATAAATATAGAGTAGATAGCACAAAGTTCTATAGAACATACAGAAACAACAAAAATATACTGATAAGGAGTACTTATTTACAATATAAGAGAATTCTTATAGGGTTTGATAAATATATACAAATGTACAGAGCATTTAAAAGTAACTAAAATTACATGCATAAATAACTATAACAGCTACAAAGTTCCCGGGATTCTAACATCAGTAGCCACTGTCTTGCCTTTCAAGTCGCATGCCTCAGCTGTAAAGTTGTTGTTTTGAAAAATAATGAGATTTGAGCGAATGCCAGTAGTAATATGCTTTCAAACATATAAAATGTGAAAAATAAATATGCAATACCATGTCATGTAAGATGATAGAAAACTGTGTGTACACTTATCCAAGGCTAAATGATATATTTGCACCTTGGCTTAACCCAACGCCTATGTTAGGTCCCTGACCACAACTAGGTTAATAGGCATGTCTAAGACATTTAGCTTATATTACAGACAATGACAATACAAATATTTAGTAATCACATAATATATGTACGAAGAAGTTACTACCTGAATCATTTTTCAGTTCCACTGTCAGTCCAATACTTTTGTCCTAGCTCGGGCTACTACCAATTTCTATTAAAGTTAACAATTGACTGATTATTACTTGTATTATTATTACCTTTAAATCATATTCTGTGAGTTATCTAATGTAGTTACAACATTTTCTACAAAGTAAAATTTTATTGTTTCCAGAAACTGGCAAATTTTTCAGTCAATTTTAGAAATTCATAATTAATTTTAGAAAAATCCAAATTAACTGACTTCAAAGCCTAAATGAAGCTTTATAAATTTACAAATTTGAGAAAAAATAATTAGATTTGACCCCTATGACCAGGTCATTCTTAGAAATTCGCCAAACACTACTATTCCCATATTTACTCCCAGAAACAGGGCACAGCTTCAAAAATACATATATCTCAATCCGTTTGTCCAAAAATCACAAAATACCTATCAAATTAAATTTCTATATCTTTACTTTAATCCTACCAACTTTCATAATTTTTGGACCAAGGTTGATCAGTGAAATATATTGCACAACATCACTGCCTCACAGGAGGCAATCAAACAACATGCACTTACAACTTCATAAATTTCTAGATTTGTATACAACATCAAAAAATCATGAACACATGTATACCTACACATATTTTTGTGTAGAATCCATTGGTGACATAACATTTACCAAATTCTCAATCAGAGGTGACAACAAAGTCCAACAATCACCAATTTTCCAATTTAATCATCATATAAGTCTCATATGCTCTTTAAACATCATATAACATCATTTATTTGATCATAACACCATTAAACACTAATTACTCTTAATGTCTAAAATTCAGGACAGCCAAAAAAATTTACAAAAATCAACCAGACAATATAATATTTGGTTCAAATCAAAGCTTAAGCTCACCTCTTGCTCTTTCTTGAGCTCTTTCTTTGATTCTCCACCTTTGACTCTTGTAGAAGACTCAAGCACTTCCTATTGAAATTCTAAAATCATAGAAATAAAGCTCTCACTAATATGAACAATGTTTATGAAGAGTATTTGAGCTAAAGAGGTGATTTACAAGATTAAAATCCAATTAGAAACCCTTACCTAACTCTTTGTTCTTCAAGTTTCTCTTTCTCTTTCCTTTCTTCAACTTGGCCGATTTCCTTTTTGTGTGAGAGAGTGAAATAATGTCTGATTTAGTTCACTTCAGCTCCTTCAATTATCTTTGCCGAAATCACTTAAGGAAAAAAAAAGAAGAGAAATCCATGTGTCACTAAATTATGGTTTCTTGTAAAAATAGTATAGTTAATTGATAAGGTTAGTTTAAGTACAATTCACATAAGTCGAGACAAAACTTCTCTCACATACTTATCTTGTATACGATAAATTACGATTGAAAAGCATTTTTAAAGGTTCCAATCATTATTCCAAACACCAATTATCTCCTTTCTTGCCTGTTGGGTTCTTAGCCGAAAAGTTTGAAAAATATGAGGATATATATATGGACTCACACTCTCTCTTCTTCTCTTGTATCCATAGCAACTTGTGTTGACTAAATGAACAATAAATCAATTAATCTTATATCCTTCTTCCTCCGATCTGGCCGAAATTGTCATGTAAAGGGAGAGTTAATTGTGTTAACCAAAGTCTTATGGCTTCTTGTCAAAATGGTGAGTTGAGTTGTTGACCCAAATTAAAAGTTTATTTGATCTCATGTTGCTCTTCTTCAACCAAACTTCTCTTTAAACAAATGGTGAAGAATTAGTTGATAAATCCTCTCTCTTATCTTAATATTTATCTTGGCCCTCCCTTCTTGTACAAAAGTAGGTATGTATGAAAATATTTTATTTCATTCACACTTTTTGCTTATTCCTAGCTGCAAAACTTAACAAAAAGGGAAGGAATTTGTTGTATGTGTCTTGCTTATGCAAGCATAAATCATGTAGTCCAATTTTTTTTTAAAATAAGTCTTTTATTTTAATCAATCTCATCATTACTTTTATTTTGTAAGAGAAAATATTGACTATTCATTTTGTTTTCTCAAATTTATCCTTAAAATCAAGTGGCAATTGATTCTTCGCAACATTATTTTTGTGCGCCATATAAGTCTATTAAAATTTATCCATTATATCTCTTCACAATATAATATTAGATCATACAATATACTTACTTGCAAAGTAAGTGAGCTAGTGACAAAAGGCTATGTTCAATTATGTAGTAACAATTCCGCGAGAGACTGTTAGAGAAATTGGAGCCACAGGTTTTTGTGGTAGCCTGTGACTCCCATAGGCTTCCCTTGAAATTAAACTAAACTAAACTATATTATTAAATATCATATCCTTTGAGTACTCGTTTGCATTATTATTCTCGAAACCCCACATGGCGTAATACCATGTGCTTTTGCCCAACTTTTGTTTTGTTTTGTTTTTTTTTTTTGCCAAAAACTTTGTATATTTATGGAGGAAAAAGATTAACTTCATTTAAGAAATTCATTTTTTAATTAGCAAACCTTCCGATGGGTGCAAAGGTAACCCTAATCTCTATGTGGTGCAACATGAACAAAAGGCGTCAAGAAATCATTTGGCTTAATAATGAAAAATTTTGATAAGTCAGAATCAATAGGACATGTTGCTAACGCACCAAATTTTATTTTGGTTCTCCTAACCTTTTTTGATTCTTGGTCAAGCAAAAACCTTTTTTGATTTATCATGAATCCATGATCCTTCCACTGACATTTATAAAGGAATATGAAAGAGCTGAAACCGCAACGTTTACTTTGAAATATGAAAGGAAACAAACTTAAATATGGGCTTTTTTTTTCCTTAACAATTGAAGGTTGAAGATTATAAGCTTAGGAATGAGTTCAATATTTCCAATGGCATATGAAAGATTAAAAAACATGTAAACATGTAATAGAATGTGAAGGAGCACTCAGTTAAATGTTGAGTGGGTCAAAAATTGGAACGTAAAGATATGGATCTAATCATAATAGATGAACTATAACGTGCTCATTGGAATATGTGAATTGAGCTAATAAAAGAGAATCAACTGCAAATTGAGTTACTTTTATGCTACTAAATAGATGTTCAATGTTATAATCTTTTATCTTCAACTTTATAACTAATGCCACATTTGGTATAATGGAAGAGTTTTTAGAAAATTGGAAGTGGAAATAGATTGACTTCTTTTTGGTAAGGAATTCTAATAGACGTTTTTGTACTAACTGTAAAGTGATCCCGGGGGATGGTGTGACAGCACAACATAGGATTTTGGTCCTTGATGTGAATATTAAGTATGTAAAACAAAAGCGCCGGCAAGTCTTAAACCCAAGGGTCAGGTGGTGGTAATTGAAGGGAGAGAAAAGAGAGATTTTTAAGAGAACTCTCCTGAAGGAAGGAGAGTAGGAGTTTCAGAGTAATGCTAATGTTATGTGGGAAAATATGTCTAAAAAAGTCCAAAAGGTTGCTAAAGCAACTTTGGGAGAATCAAAAGGTCTTGGTCGACAAGACAAAGAGACTTGGTGGTGGGATGTAAGTATTCAAGAGAAAATCAAATATAAGAAAGATTGTTTTAAAGCCATACACTTATGTAATAATGCTCAAAATTGGGAAAGGTATCGTATGGCTAAAAAGGAGACTAAAAAGGCCGTGAGTGAGGCACGTAATAAAGCATATAAGGAGTTTTATAAAGAGTTAGAAACAAAGGCGGGAGAGCGCAAGATTTACAAGATCGCAAAGAACAAGGAGAGAAAATCGAGAGACTTGGACCAAGTGAGGTGTATAAAGGACGAAGAAGGAAAAGTTTTGGTTACTGATTGAGATATTAAGGATAGATGGGAAGCCTACTTTTATAAGCTATTCAATAATGGTGGGGAAGGGTCGCATTGTGACACGGAAGATTTGACGACTCGAGAAAGTGATCTCAAGTTGTCATTTTACTAAATGATTCAAATTGGCGAGGTTAAGGAAGCTCTTAAGAAAATGAAAAATGGTAAAGCTGTCGGACCTGGTGATATTCCTATTAAAGTTTGGAAATGTTTGGGCGAAGAGGGTGTGTTATGGCTCACAAAATTATTTAATAAAATCTTACGACCCAAGAAAATACCGGATGAGTGGAGAAAAAGTACTTTAGTTCCTATTTATAAGAATAAAAGGGATATCTAGAATTGTGCAAACTATAGAGGAATTAAGATAATGAGTCATACAATGAAATTGTGGGAAAAAATGATTGAACACAGATTAAAGTTGGAAACGGATATTGCTGAAAACCAATTTGGATTCATGCCAAGAAGGTCTACAACAGAAGCGATTTATTTATTAAGGGAGCTAATGGAAAAGTGTAGGAGCAAAGGAAGAGATTTGCATATGGTTTTTATTGATTTGGAAAAAGCGTACGATTGGGTGCCAAGAGATGTATTTTGGAAAGCCTTGGAAAAGAAGGGGGTGAGGGTTGCATATATCAAAGCCATTCAGGACATGTATGAGGGGGTTACAACCAATGTTAGAACGCCTGGAGGTGTTACACAGGACTTTTCCTATAAGTATTGGACTACATCAGGGATCAGCGTTGAGTCCTTATTTGTTCAACCTAGTGATAAATGTTCTAACTGAGCCTATAAAAGAGGAGATCCCTACAAGCATGCTTTTTGCAGATAATATAGTTTTGTTGGCTGAATCCAGAGAAGATATTAATTCTAAACTTGAGATATGGAGACGAACTTTAGAATTAAAAGGCTTTCATCTTAGTAGGAATAAAACTAAATATATGCATTGCAAGTTTGATAAAGGACAAAGCCAAAGGGAAGTGGAAGTTAAATTGGGAGGGCAAGTCATCCCACAAATGAAAAAATTTAGATATTTGAGATCAATTATACAATAAGATGGTGAAATTGATGGAGATGTCGATCACAAAATTCAGGCCGGATGGTATAAATGGAGAAAAGCTACTGAAGTTATCTGTGATCATAAAGTACCTAATAAGGTAAAAGGAAAGTTCTATCGCACTACTATAAGACCAGCAATGCTATATGGTAGTAAATGTTGGGCTTTAAAGGGACAATATGAGCATAAAATGAGAGTCGCTGAGATAAGAATGTTGAGATGGATGAGTGGCCATACAAGAAAAGACAAGATTCGTAATACTCATATACGTGAACGAGTAGGAGTGGCCCCTATTGAAGAAAAAATGATAGAAAATCATTTAAGGTGGTTTGGACATGTTCAGTGTATGCCTTTGAATGCTCCAATGAGAAGGGTGGATCAAGTAGGATGGAGTCATATTAGACGAGGTTGAGGAAGGCCGAAACGAACACTCAATGAGGTAATAAAGAGAGACCTTCTAATTAATAATATATCAAAATCTATGATTTTTGACAAAGCACAATGGCGTCGTACGATCCATGTAGCCGACCCCACCTAGTAGGATAAAGGCTTTGTTGTTGTTGTTGGAAATGAAAATAGAAGTAGAACTGGAAGTGGAAATAAAGATGCAAATAGGATTTAAAAGTGTGTTTGGTATGACGGTGGAAGTGGGATATAATTTTTAATCAAAATATATATTTGTAATATGAAAATACTAAAATACCCTCCAACAAAAAAAAGTCTCTTACACCTAGAGACCATAGTCACCATCGAGGACCACTGCCAACAAAAAGGCGGAGGATTGCCACGCTGCTGCCATCACCCTTATGGTGGATGATCATGGTTACTGGTGGAGGGAAGAAGAAAGGGTGGGAGGTAGTAGAGGAAATAAGCCCAAGGAAGTGGAGGTGGAACTCACTTTCATAGGGTGAATGGTGGAACTTACTTCCATCATTTTTTATGGAAGTGACTTCCATGGAGAAGTGGGATCATGGTACCAAACAGAAAAAAATGTTGGAACTCACTTCCACTTCCACTTCTCTACCATGAGTTCCTTCCTACCAAACGAGGCATAAGTTTTTGCTGATACATTTACTTAGCTCACTAGAGAAAGAGTGAGGTTTTCCTTCCTACAAAAATAATGTAAGGTCAAATATGGGGCAGTTTTCAAGCGTTGGATATTACAGTGTCATAAAATTAAATACTACCTCAAAGGGTTGATATTCTCACCGTGCAATACACGAGATGGTATTTATTGTTTATGTCATATTCGAAGTACAAAATTACTAATTAAAGATGAATGAAATTATCTTAATCAAAGAATATGCTAATAATCATTCACATTTGTTTATAATACTGTGTTCATAAGACACTTGTTCCAAAAGAAAAATAATAAAAAGTAGAATATGTTCACTTAAAGAATAAAAACAAATTTTATCAGCATTATGATTCACCGGTTGAATGTTCTTCAGTCTACCTCTCATATAGAATAATTATGCAAAACAATTTATGTTATCGACTACTTTATCTCTAAGAACGTTGATAATAATATGACTCCATATACATAAAAACAAAATCATATGAAGACAATTTTGTTATGAAACTATAGATGAGCACATGTAAACTGAATGATATATAATATATTTGCTATAAATTTGAGAACTGGACTTGTGGTTATCAAAATAAAAATATTGCAACGACAAATATCACTCACTATTTCTTAGAAATTTAACAATTGGAATAGTGGTCAATTGTATCTTTAGGAATGTAAAAAGTGAGTGTTTGGATGTTTATCAACAAAGTGCTTATTTCATGAAATTATGATTTTGATAAAAAATTGCCAAACACCCAAAAAATTGCTAGAATCCCCTTTTAGTTTAAAACCATGGTTTGGTGACAAGCTTATTTTTTCCTCTGTCCACTGAAAATTATTACCGTTGGGGGTAATAATTATGTCCAATTCCTCTCTCATATTTGTCCTTTTTCTCTTTCCATTTTCTCTTTCCCTTTCATCATCATTTTCATCTTCCTTTTCAGGCGATTTCTCCACCGGTTTTTTCGATTTCCTGTCTTCCCCTTTCCCATTTTCTTCCAGATCTGAGGACTCCGGCTCCTCATTTCGGCCGATTGCATCTTCCATTTGATCTTGTTGCTGTCTTTCCTTTTTGCCGTCCGTCGATCTAGATATTCTCAAAAGCTTGTTGTTTCAGCACCGAGTACGAACAGAACACAAAATCCATCAATCCAGCTACGGTGGAAGCTTGTTTATGCAGCTTGATAAGGTCTATATCTTCTCTTCCCCATTTCAAAAGTGATCTTGTTGCAGATCAGAGAAGGTGGCCGTAGTAGTGACGTTCGGTTAAGCTTCTTCTTGCCGGCAACTTCATACAGGTAAGTTTCTTCTCCCCCTATATGTAATTATCCTATGTTTCTCCTTAATTGTTTGCTTGCTTGTGTTGGTTGATCACTGGTTTCGTAGAAATAATCAAATTTTTGTAGTTGACTCCAAACTGTGATATTAGAGGCATTTTTTGAAATTCTGGTTTTTACGAATCATATATAAACAATTCTTATGCACAAAATATTTTACCCATGTTCATTGTAGGTTTTGCATTTATGAAGCTTTGAACTATTTCTTGTTTACCGATAATTTTTGGAATTAATTTTCTATGAACTAGAAAACTCTGTTGTAAGAGTAGTGCTTCCTCATTAGTTATGAACCCCCTTTTATTAAAATTTATTATGTGCTTGAATTTCATATATGTATAATCAGCTATTCATAGTTGAAAAGATGCAACTTGTGTAGTTTTTTTTGTACGACTTATCATTGGGCATCATTACAGTGTTATGAAAAGCCTTCTTAATAGACAAAATTAGTAGAACAAGTTAAAGAAATGTGTTGCCCCTCTAAGGATCTTCAAGTTTTCTGCTTTTGTTATGTATTTCGATTGTAATGCTAAGTAATGTTGCTTATTTTTCCGATGTCTCTAATTAGGTTGTATTAAGATGCATAGCTTTTCCATTTTCATAGTTTACTCCTTTTTTTTAAGTGTGAGCCCATGCTATATGAAGATTATATTAGTGGTTGTTATATTTTCCATAATTTTGCTTTTGTTTCTTATTGTGTAGTGAAAGGAATCTGCATTAAGAAATGAAAGGGCTATTACACACGAGGTGGGTTGGTGGGAGATATTGATTCTGATAATTTTTCAAAGAGGATGCATTACCCATTGGTGTGATTAACCCCTTTATAATTGGATTGTAGCTTGTTGAGTTTCTAGGATATCATTACCATCTATGGACCATGTTCCATAATTTTAGGCTTTTGTAAAACTACTTTCTCCTAATTTGAAGGGGACTACTTGGTCCAACCCCCCCCCAAATACACACACACATCAAGGGGCTTTTGTTCATTGCAAGTTTTGCATTTCTGAATCTTTGAACTATTTCTCGTTTACCAATAATTTTTGGAATTAGTTTTTTATGAACTAGAAAACTCTATGATATGAACTTTACATAGCTTCTTCTATGTTTTATTAACACACACAAGAGCTAAAATTTCTGACATGTCATATTTGTGTATGTATGTTGATATATTTTTGTTCTGCTATTGTAAGTTCCTCCTTGCGTCTAAACATGATTAATGTGTTAATTACGTTCTGCACTACCACAGATTATGCTTAAATTTGAGTCAATCTGGTTGCCTTCTGAAATTAGCTGTTGTAATTAGATAGAACAGATGAAGTTGGTCTACTACTTGTAACCGAAATTGTAAAATCTGCTCAATTAGTTTTGGCATTTGAGGTTAATATTAAGAGTCCATATCAGTGAATGCTATATTAAGAGTGTCAAGTTTGTGGCATTTGAGGTTATTGGGTATCTATTTTTCCTTCTCTCTTTATGATTCTCTGGTTCATTTTCTGCTGACCTCCATAGGTTCATTTATATCAGGACAATTGGTCCTTTTGTTGGTAATTGTGTGTGGTATGTGCTTTTGTCATGTTAGAAGTGATATTTGTAAAGAAGTAACTTAATTATGGGAACATGCAAGTTAGCACCATAATGAGTAAGGATAAGGTGAAGATAAGGTGAAAGCTAGTTGGGATGCAAAAAGCACAGAAGCCTTCATTGAGTTATGCTTAAAATAAGTTCAGAAAGGAACACAAAGAAGCACAAGCTTTAATAAGACTGGGTGGAAATCTATTTCTGATGGCTTCACTATGAAGACAGGCAGGGCTTATGAGAAGGGACAATTTAAAAATAAATATAATGCCCTTATGAAGGACTGGCAGCTGTAGGGCAAGTTGTCACATGAGACAGACATCAGATGGGATAGCAATAAGAACACCATTGTCGCTGATGAGGATTGGTGGGAGAAGAAAATAGCGGTTAGTAATTTACTAATATAAGAGTAGTTCAAGATTTCATCCTGACGTGGTCTTATATAATAAATGTAATAACTTTGGTGATGGATATACAGGAAGTTTCAGGGTATGAGAAATTTAGAAATAGAGTCTACAAAACCAAGAAGAATTAACCCAGTTGTTTTCCAGTGTGGCGACCACGGGAACATAAAGTTGTGCACCTTTATCCATATCACTTCCTACTGAGCAGATCCTTGGATATGATATGCAAGAAGGTTCAGGAGATAGTGATGAAATATTACGATTAACAATTGGGTTGAGTGGAGAGTTGAACTTGTTCAATTTCATGAACAACAGTAGAGGTAGTGCGGGGAATAATGACACAGGGAAAGGAACTAGTAGCGGTGATAGAACAACCAGTTCATAATTGGTGAGGAAGAAGGGTGCTTCAATGAAAAAGAAATGGCTTGCCTCTATGATAATAGCCTGGGCCTTAGGTAGGATAGCTGATGCAAATGACATCGATGTAGAAGTTGCACGTGCCGAAAGGATTGTAGCCCAAGCTGAGGCGGAAGCTGCACGTTCCGAGAGGATAGTTGCAGAAGCACGAGCTTACAAGATATCAATAGCTAGAGTTATGAGTCACCTCAATCAAGTTCCAGAGGTTGTATGTGATGATGAATTTTATGTGAGATGTGTCCACCTCCTAATGAACCACCTACCAGCAAGGGAAATATATGTAGCAGTGAAGAATATGAGGGACATGTAAGATGTGGGAAAAGTCCCACATCGAAAAATTGTGAGGGAGGGGCGGCGTTTTTTGAGTATAAATAGGAGGCCCCCTCCCTCCTTCATATCATCCCTTCAACTTGCCTTCTTCCTTCTATAAGGCATTTTGTATTTCCTTCTCTCTTATAGTATTTCACTTATAAATTGTTTAGAGTGAAATTAGATTCTGGTATTCTCTTTATTGTTGTCTTATTTATTGTTTATTAGCTGCTATTAGATATAGTAGTTGTGATTTATTATATTATTAAATTACTTCTAGAAACTTTGTTTTCTAGTATTGTGATTTTTTAGTATAATCAGTTACGCTCTATATATCCTGCTTCCGCAACAATTGGTATCAGAGCCAAGGTTCTGTCTGAGTATGCTCTGTGGTTGCAGTATAATCTGAACTTCCACATCAGAAAAGAATTACCTTGAGGTTTTGCATTTACAGCTATTAAATAATATTTGGAGCAGAAATGACGGACAAAGAGATTGAAGAATCCACATCAAGTGTCAACAATTCGTCGTCAGCATCTTTGCTTCTGATGAGAATTATGCCCAATGCGAAGTTTACTGTTGAAATTTTTGACGGATTGAGACATTTTGGGATGTGGCAGAGCGAGGTTCTTGATGTCCTTTTTACACAACAATTAGATTTTGCTCTTGAAGAAAGGAAACCAGATAAAATGGGGGAGGAATATTGGAGGATCATCAATCGTGTTGCTTGTGGTACTATTCGATCGTTTCTTTCCAGAGAACAGAAGTATCCATATATAAAGGAAACTTCTGCTTGTAGATTGTGGAAGGCATTAGAGGATAAATTCTTGAAGAAAAGCAGTCAGAATAAGCTTCACATGAAGAAAAGATTGTTTCGCTTCACTTATGTTCCTGGTACCACAATGAATGATCATATCACCAGCTTCAACAAGTTGGTAACAAATTTGCAGAATTTGGACGTGATTTTTGAAGATGAAGATCTGGCCTTGATGTTATTGGGATCACTTCCTGATGAGTACGAGCACCTGGAGACTACTCTACTTCACGGCAAAGAGGAAGTATCTCTCAGAGATGTTTGTTCTGCTCTATACAGTTATGAACAAAGAAAGAGGGATAAACAAAGAGGCGGAGAAGCAGAAGCACTATTCACAAGAGGGCGTGCTGAAAATCAATCGAGATCAAGGAAAGGGAGATCCAAATCGAGGTCCAGACCTAGTAAGGATGAATGTGCCTTTTGTCGAGAAAAGGGCCACTGGAAGAAGGATTGTCCAAAGTTGAAGAACAAAGTCAAACATAACAATGAGAAGGCTGCTATGGATTCAAATGTAGCTAATTGTGATGATGAAAATTCAGATTTTTCATTATCTACAACGACGTCGTCAAAAGTGTCAGGCGTATGGTTGTTGTATTCAGCTTGTAGTCATCATATGTGTCACAACCGAGACTGGTTCACTGATTTCCAAGAAGGAGGATGTGGAGTTGTCCACACAGCAGATAACACTTCACTTACCGCATATGGCATTGGTTCAGTTCAATTGAGGAACCATGACGGATTGATCAGAACATTGACAGATGTTCGATATGTACCAGATTTGAAGAAAAATCTCATTTATGTGGGAACTCTAGATTCAAAGGGGTTCAAGATTACTACAGAAAGTGGAGTAATGAAGATACTTTATGGTGCACTGGTGGTAATGAAGGGTATTCGGAAGAGCAATAATACGTATCACTATCAAGATAGTACGGTTATTGAAATAGCAGCAATGACATCCAGTGATGAGAAGGAGGTAGAAGCAACAAGGTTGTGGCATATGCGCTTGGGACATACTGGAGGAAAATCCTTAAAAACTCTTTCAGATTAAGGGTTGTTAAAAGGATTAAAGCATTGTAGTTTGGAGTTTTGTGAGCACTGTGTGAAGGGGAAGCAGACAAGGGTTAAGTTCGGAACAACTATCCATAATACAAAAGGTATTTTGGATTATGTTCACTCTGATGTTTGGGGTCTTTCCAAAACACCATCATTGGGAGGAAAACATTATTTTGTAACCTTTGTTGATGATTTTTCCCGAAGAGTTTGGGTATATACAATGAAGACTAAGGATGAAGTATTGAGAATTTTTCTCAAATGGAAGACAATGATAGAAACACAAACAGGCAGGAGGATCAAATGTCTTCGTACAGATAACAGAGGAGAATACATGAATGATCCTTTCCAGAAGATTTGTGAGGATGATGGCATCATCATACACTTCACCGTCAGAAATACACCACATCAGAATGGAGTGACAGAATGCATGAACCAGACTTTGCTGGAGAAGGTTCGGTGTATGTTGTCCAATGCTGGCTTGGGCAAAGAATTTTGGGCTGAGGCAATTACATATACGAGCCACCTCATTAATCGTCTACCATCTACTGCTATTGGTGGTAAAACACCATTGGAACAATGGTATGGTAAACATGTTACAGATTATGATTCTTTGCATGTATTTGGCTCAATTGCATACTATCATGTGAAAGAATCAAAATTGGATCCGAGAGCAAAGAAAGCTATTTTCTTGGGGATCACTTCTGGAGTCAAAGGATATCGTTTATGGTGTCCAGAAACAAAGAAAATTGTATTCAGTAGGGATGTTACCTTTGATGAATCTTCCATGGTAAGAAAGGTAGCAGCTGAAGATACCCAGCAAGATGATAGTGTTTTAAAGCAGGTGGAGTTTGAAGGAAAGATGATTTTTCCAGTACAAGGAGCAGACGAGGAAACAAGATAAGACTTTCCTGAGGTAGAAGAAGAGCCAGTTGATAGGGAGGTTTCGACTCATGGACCTCAACAGCAATGTGAATCAATAGCAACCAGCAAGCCAAAACGAACAATAAGAAAACCTACTCGTTTTGAAGACATGGTGGCCTGTACAACCTTAATTGCAGCTGATGACATTCCTTCAACTTATAAATGGGCTATTCAGAGCTCAGAAAAGGAAAAGTGGAGGAATGCCATGAATGAAGAAATGCAGTCCCTTCATCAAAATGGTACGTGGAAATTGGCCAAACTCCCCAAGGGTAAGAAGGCAATTGGTTGCAAATGGGTATATGCAAAGAAAGAAGGATTTCCTAACCAAGGCGATGTGCCCCATAAAGCAAGATTGGTAGCTAAAGGCTATGCTCAGAAGGAGGGAATTGATTACAATGAGGTATTTTCTCCGGTTGTGAAACATTCCTCTATTAGAATTTTGTTGGCTTTGGTAGCACAATTAGATTTGGAACTAGTTCAGATGGATGTAAAAATTGCACTTTTAAATGGAGACTTGGAGGAGGAAATCTACATGACTCAGCCGGAAGGATTCAAAATTGTTGGAAAGGAGAATATGGTGTGTAAACTTGAAAAATCGTTATACGGATTGAAACAATCTTCGAGGCAATGGTATAAATGATTTGACAAGTTTATGTTGCGACATAAGTACAGAAGAAGTAGATACGATCATTGTGTCTATTTGTAGAAGCTTGAAGATGGATCCTTTATATATCTTCTTTTATATGTTGATGATATATTGATAGCTTCAAAAAATCAGGCAGAAATTGAGAAGCTGAAGGTTCAACTAAAAGGGGAATTTGAGATGAAGGATTTAGGCGAGGCAAGGAAAATTCTCGGCATGGAGATAACAAGAGATAGAGAATCAAAGAAACTCTTTTTATCTCAAAAGGAGTATTTGAAGAGGGTGCTAAATCTTTTTGGTATGAATGAAAAAACAAAATCAATTAGCACTCCACTTGCCCCTCATTTTAAGCTTAGTGCTGATATGTCGCCAAAGGATGAAGATGAACGAGAGTATATATCAAGGGTACCATATGCAAATGCCGTTGGTAGCTTGATGTATGCAATGGTTTGTACAAGACCTAATATTTTACAAGCTGTTGGAGTTGTGAGTAGGTATATGCATGATCCAGGGAAGGAGCATTGGCAAGCTGTGAAATGGATTCTACGGTATATTTGTAATACTGTAGATGTTGGATTGGTTTTTGAGCAGGAAGGTGATCGATCTTTAGTTGGGTATTGTGACTCAAATTTTGCGGGTGATTTGGACAAGCGAAGGTCAACTACTGGTTATGTGTTTACTTTTACAAGAGCACCAGTTAGTTGGAAGTCAACTTTGCAGTCAACAGTTGCTTTGTCGACCACAGAGGCAGAGTACATGGCAATTACAGAGGCTGTAAAGGAAGCAATTTGGCTTCAAGGATTGCTTGGAGAACTTGGTGTTGGTCAAGAAAACATCATTGTTTATTGTGACAGTCAGAGTGCTATTCAACTAGCAAAGAACCAAGTTTACCATGCAAGGACGAAGCACATTGATGTTCGATATCACTTCATACGATAAATTTTGGAAGAAGGTAGAGTCATGATACAGAAGATACGGACAACTAAAAATCCTGCAGATATGCTGACAAAGGTTGTGACTTCTGTCAAATTTCAACATTGTTTGGATTTGATCAACATTGTTGAACATTGATTGTTGAATTGTAAGCATAAAATTGTAATTAGAAAAAAATAGGAATGTGGGAATTTTCCCAAGGTGGACATTTGTAAGATGTGGGAAAAGTCCCACATCGAAAAATTGTGAGGGAGGGGCGGCGTTTTTTGAGTATAAATAGGAGGCCCCCCTCCCTCCTTCATATCATCCCTTCAACTTGCCTTCTTCCTTCTATAAGGCATTTTGTATTTCTTTCTCTCTTATAGTATTTCACTTATAAATTGTTTAGAATGAAATTAGATTCTTGTGTTCTCCTTATTGTTGTCTTATTTATTGTTTATTAGCTGCTATTAGATATAGTAGTTGTGATTTATTATATTATTAAATTACTTCTAGAAACTTTGTTTTCTAGTATTGTGATTTTTTAGTATAATCAGTTACGCTCTATATATCCCGCTTCCACAACAAGACAAACTTCTAGTCTTTCTTATGCATGAGTGTTATAGAAATCAATGAGAATTTTAATAATGATGGTGGTTGTTTCTTAATGTAATGTAATGTATGTAGCATTGAATGTTATATGTGTGCTTGTAATGACCTTGTAATTGTTGTCCAGACAATATTATGTGTGTGCTTTTAATGACTATGTGTATGTTGTTACATCAACGTTATGTGGGTGGTTTGAATGATTTTATAATTATGTCAATACTGTTTATAAATTTAATGTATATGTTCACAATAATAAATAGGTATGGACATGACATTGACATTACTCACTGAGCATAGGAAGTGGCGATTAAGAAGAGTTCAAAAAGTGGCCGCACTTGTTGGTGTATATGCTTGGCTTTTTTGTGTGTAAAGAACTGCGACACACCAGTGAGTTCACAGGTGTAGCATGGGTGTTTGATATCTTATGTGGTAATTCTAGCCGTTGTTACAATATGTTTAGAATGGAACTCAGTGTCTTTCATGACCTTTGCTGTGAATTGCAACAACATGGTTTGAAGGAATCTCGAAATGTGGGTATTCAAGAAATGGTTACAATTTTTTTGAACACCGTTGGGCATGCGGCATCGAGTAGGCTGCAATAAGAAAGATTTCAGCACTTTGAAGAGACGATTCATAGGGCTCTACATTCTGTCTTAAAGGCATGTTGCCGTCTTGCAATAGCCAACATCAACCAAGATCCTAAATTTGAGAACATTCTCAAAGATACGCTTGAGCAATAGATACTAGCATTTTTTTTATAATTCCACATCCACCTATAGGTATGCTTGTAATTCATTCAATTTTGTTATTGTAAATTTTAAAGACTTATATTCACATTAACCCTATTATTTCAACAGATAAATATTATTTGGTGGATGTTGACTATGAAACCCCGACTGGATACCTTGGCCCATACAGATGCAAGCATTACCATCTCCATGAGTTTCAAAGGTTATCTAGGCTTGAAAATGACAATGAGACGTTCAATTACTTGCATTCAAATCTTAGGTGTACAATAGAAAGAACATTTGGGTTTCGGAAGAACAAGTTTGAAATCTTACAGAAAATGCGTATCTATAGCTTTCCGACACAAGTTAAAATTGTCTGTGTCACGTAGCTATACACAATTTTACTAGAAGAACATCTATTTCTGATCCTGACTTTCAACATCATGAACGAGAGGATATTGCGTGAGATAACGATGACAGTGATGCTCTACAATCTCCAACAATACCTTCATCAATTGCTTCTTCAGCAAACATGGCTTCTCTTCATGATTCTATAAGAGATCAAATCATGTATTATACGCAAGACCATTAGTCATGTATTGTTTCCATGTTTTGACGTTCTCTATTTATTTTAATCAGTGAATCGTAATTTTATCCCTATTCAGATATACTCAATTATTGAAAATTAGTTAAATGTTAGTATATCCCTACCATGAACTTGTATTTGCTGTTTCATAGTACATTATTTAAGATATTAACAATTTATGAATGATTTTTCATTATACAATTTATTAATATATATATATATATATGTATATATATATATATATGTATGTATGTATGTATGTATGTATGTATGTATGTATGTATGTATGTATGTATGTATGTATGTGTACACACACACGTGTTTGTGTGTGTTTAATCTATTTATTTTAAGTTACAATTTAGAATTTTTCAGACAAATTTATGTTATTTTAGATATTTATTGTGAAATTTTATGTTACATAATAGATAAAATATAATCTTATCATTTATATATAATTATCACAAAAGCTAATGCCCTTTTTGATAATTTGACCATTAAAAAATGATTCTCAATACAATACCCAAAGACTCTCATTTTATCAAAATCATTTTTTTCCCATAATATATTTTTCTCAGAATCTATTAAAAAAATCATTTTTTTCACTTTTTTTTTTCTAGAAACTATTCTCAAAAACTAAATCCAAGTACACTCTAAATTGCTTATCAAGTTTGGTACTATTGTTTCTCCTGTCATGACATATTAATTAAATTAATTAATTATTATTAATTAAATGATAATAAATTGTGAAGTAAGTTCTCAAAACGTCAATATTTACAAAGGCATATGAAAGGTATAGGATCACGTGATAATCACATTTAGTATTTCATAATTAACATTCAAGTTACTTGTTTTTCTAAATGTATCTTTTTAGGTTTTTTTTAAAATTTTTATAGGTTATTTGTAAGATCAATTTGCGTCATATATATTTTATTTCTTAAAAAATGAATAATCTCTTTATAATCCAAAGATGTAATTAGTTAATGACTATTGAATGTTGTCTTTAAATTTTATTATTTTCTTTAATGTTACGTACATTATTACCTACATATGGCTGTTCATATATATTCTAAAGCTTTGCAAGCCACAAAATTTAGTGAAGTTAATTTTGTAAGTATCTGCTGAAAACATATAAGTAGTACTATCATGGATTTGGAATGGATTAGTAAGAGTGAGGACCAAATCTAATGGAAATATGGAGGGGGGCAAAAAAAAAAAAAAAAGAAGCTTTTAAAGATTCAAGATAATTAAGTCCTCAACAAATGCTTGGTTTTGGAAATCCCATAGCACATAAACATGACGTAGGAGAAGTACTACTCTTATTAGTAAGTGTGAAGTTCAGTCTTTTGTAAGTGCCAAAGTCCATTTTTTGGTCTTCTAAGTTGCCGAAACCTTGAAGAAATCCTATCACAACAATACTTCTTTAGTAATTGGGAAATATAACTCTTGGAAATACATTAAGGAATTGAGCTTCCAACAAGAGTGTAAGGAGGTTACTTTATATTTGCCATTGTTATTGTTATGTAGAGGTGGGAAAACGGGCCAGCCTGAGCCCATCGGGCTGGCCTGTTGAGCTAACGGGCTAAATGCCAGCCCGAGCCAGTTTAGACGGGCTAACGGGCCGGCCCGTTAGCCCGTCCTTTTTTATTTTTTTTTAAGTTTATTTTTTTAAAAATTTTTTTACTCCTTTTCTCTTTTATCCATTCATGTCACACTTATTTTCTTTTATATATTCGTGCTACAAAACCAATTTTGTTCTTACCTTCTTTTTTTTTGTCTACTTACATCACAAAAATATATGAATACCTTTTTTTAAATTTAATAATAGTAAAATAAATAGATATAATATGAAAAAAGTGTCCAATAAAAAAAATTAAGAAGTCTTTAAACACAACATCACTAAGAACTGAAAACATTGAGATATAACTTATTTGAAAAATATATTAAAAATATTTTTATATTTTTTTAAACGGGTTAAACGGGCCGGCCCGTTTGACTCTCGGGCTAAACGGGCTCGGACTTTCAAGCTCGAGCCCGTTTATTTGGCCGGGCTAACGGGCCGAATTACCACCTCTATTATTATGAAGTATCACAAAATTTTTAAAGTGACAAACTTCACCATCGATCTCTCTCATATAGTGTTCCAACAGTCTTTTCTGCTTTTCTGCATTACAAAATCATCAATCCTAGTTATCTGCATGTATTTCATATGTTGTCACAATTAATGGCAGCAAAATGCTTTGTGTGTAAGGAAACTTCATGATTGACATACCTGCTCATCCATTAAAATTAAGGCAAACTTCCAAGGGGCATATGGTGGAGTTTTCTTGCAAAAACAAACTTTCTTGTGATCATCGATGTGGCTAAAAAGGTTGTGTTGAACATTCTCAATATTAGAATAATTTTAGAGTTAATGATGGATGGAAGGTTTGCTTCCACGTGAGTACAAATAAAAATCACACCACCATTATTTATAAGTTTACAAACCAACAGCATTTTTAAAATAATGTGAAAGATCACAAACATCAACATTTAGATTCCAGACAAAAATAAAAAAAAATAAAAAATAGTCCCTTCAAATTTTAAAATTATCAAAAAGTCCCATGAACTTATTAATAATACCCCTAGACTTGTTAATGGAGTTGTCAATGGGACTTTTTAACAATTTTAAAATCTAAAAAAATCATTTTTTTTTATTTTTTCTTTTGTCTGAGACCTAAATATAATTTTTCATATAGTAAATAATTGTGATTTATATTTATATGCAAGATTAAAGGTGGTACTTGCAACCAACGACGTAATTAGCAAAAAAATTCTTCTATTTTGTTCCTTTACGTCTTCTATTTCATTTAATTATCATTATTTGGGGAATTCAAAAGACCCCAATCCAAGCAATAAGACGGATTATTAAGTTATAGCCAATATTAGAGATATATCCCTTTAATATATATATTGAAATAAATACAGAATATATAAGAGGAACATAACTGGAAAACAGTGGAAACAAAAACAAGAAGAAAAAGGCAATTTGGAAACCCGAAGGGTGCAATGGAATATTTATTAGTGATGTTTTTTTTCTTTTTGGCCGGGTCTTCATATTTAATATGCCTAGTCATCCTGACTCGTGACATTAGGTTTGATTAATCCATTTTGAGTGATAAAAATTGAGAGATGAGAAAATGAAAATGAAAGGAATTACACTTTTATTAAATGATACTTCCTCCTATACTTATTATAATACTCAATTGAATTTTTTAAGAGATTAAATAAATTAAATAAGTTAGTTAGCATATATTATGTATTATTAAATTATATATCATCTTATAAGTTAAATAAATTAGTTTGGTATAAAAAAAAAATACAAACAACAACAACAAATCTTAATCCTATTAGGTGGAATCAGCTAAATGGATTGTATGACGTCATTTTGCTTTGTCAAAAATCAAATCTTTAAACAAATTATAGAAAAGGCAAGTATAAATATTTTAAAATAGTTTAACTTCATTAATCTCTTAAACAAAATCAACTAGGTCATGACAAGAGGTATTACAATATTGTGTTCAAAAGAATATTTCCAATACGACATTTTTTCTTTTTAAATAATACAAGATATTGACTAATTAATTTAATTGAACCTGACACTGACACGCCTACTTCTAAAAGATTTTTTCCCAAAAAAAAAATCAATGAATTTTATACAACTAAATATATAATTTTTCTCAAATGAAAAATCACTGAAGGATCACAAATGTGAATGCATATTATTCAGAAAAAGTAGAGAAAAGAATAAATAAATGAATGTAACATCAACTTGTAAATCTCAGACAATCATATATTTTAGCAACGTCATAGTAGTATAGGCAATTGGCAATCTCGAGGGACCTGGCAGCAGATTTTGGCCGGCAAGAGAAAATTTGTGAATGATTCCACCAAAAGAATTTAAAAACAAGGAAAAATAAATAAATTTCCCCCCAATTATTAAACAAAAAGGCAAGTGGTATTTCCAAAGCGGGACTTCCCCTAATTCAAACTGCCAAATGTTTTGAGTCGATCCATTGTTGTTTTCTCAAACTTTGTTTTTTATTGTAGTCACTAGATTCTTTCATTTCATTGATAAATAATCTTTGTTTTACTTAACGTTATATTCTTACATGTCTTTTAGAAAAAAAAAATTCTCCCACCAAACATTTGGATTAATTGATTGTAGATCGTTTTAACTTAACCAGTGACCTAGTATTTAAGTCTTGAGTATGCAGCCACAATAATTACTCGGATGTGATTCTTCTCATTGTAGGCCTACATTCCTACAAGACTAGTTCACTGCTAATAGTGTATGATATTAGTGGAGATATGCTCATAGGGCATGATACATGTGGAGATATCCAAAAAAGAATAAAAAACTTCCTCGCCTGCCAATTCTATATTGAAAACCTTGATAGGGACCAAACAATAAAAGATCAAGAAAATACTAAGCTGGTGTAATTGGTTAGCCTTTTCTTACATGGAATTTATTATCTATTTCCACAATGGCAGATCATATAATCACATCTGCAACCTAAAGCCAGGTCAAATGCATAGCTATTGGACTTGAGAAGGACCTATTCGTATATGATATCATAAGCTAACATTAAGGATCTTTCCCTTTTAGACACATTCATGAGAAGCATATCACACATCAACCAATAAGTGCAAGAAAAGAATGGCCTCTTTTTCAGTGGAGGATTTCATAGGAAATGGAATTTTGAAGGCGTTGCTTCCAAGGTTACTGGAAGAAGGCTGGGATGATGTGCCAACAATGAAGATGATGAACGAAGAGGATATGAATGCAATACACATGACACAACAGCAAAAGGTTAGTTTCCCATATCAAATTTCATCATCATTATCCTCCCCAGAAACCTATAGCCAACAAAAGATTTTATCATTGTAGTGTTGTTGCTTTCAAAATCGGGATTTCTCATTTATCAGCTTTCAACTTTCAACTTTCATCCACTACAAATCAAGATAGTTATAACATCTAAACGATCTGTTCAACTAATTAAATATCATGTATATATATAGCAGTCAATTCAACTTGTCCCTAAGTTTTTTCTCCTGTCACACCTCAGGATGCACTTGGATTTAGGTCATACCTGCATGATCGCGGATTGATGCAATACGCAGAGAAGATGGAGGCATCCGGGAAATGTCTTCCTGAACTCCTTAACTTAAGCTCCATGGATCTTTCAGCCCAGTTCGACATGAAACGAGGTCATATTGCACGTTTCGTGGATAGAACTAGATGTGATGATTCTTCTCAACTGCGTGCAATTCCCATCAGGAAAAGAGCCAGCATGCTTTACAGAGATGAAAGTATTACCAAGAGTCATGCATCTTACAGCTCAAGTAGCATGAAAAGATCTTATCTAAGGAGTAATACACCTGATAAATCACTTGAGCAATCAATGGCTGAACTAAAGATTAAAGATGGGTACATCTTTAAAGGGATTGTGGCTGCAGGCCCAGCTGTGCCAAGAGCATGTGGCTGTGTGCAAGCTCCTGTTGTCACTGACCAAGTAGCTCCATATGCAGCTTTTGAAAATATATCAGTGCAGAGGCTAACTCCAGAGTACAAGATTGGAATGGAACCATTAGTGAAAGCAAAAACACCTCCGATGAAGGCTTCAGAACTGTGGCGAGATAAACCAGCTGTCATCCTCTGTCTCCGACGACCAGGGTAAATTCGACAACTATAGCAGTAGATTAAAACATGAATGATCTGCTCTCGATATATAAAATTCAATTATGGTAATATGTCAAAGTTGTCAAAATCGCATGTTTCACCATTCACAAATTTTTACAAATAGCAACAAGTTACAAAGTCAATAATATGAATAGATTACTACATCAAAAACAGTCTTGAATTCATGACATGGAAGTAAAAAGGTAAAATCGCACAATTTTATGATTCAGAAAAGTGTGAAAATACCTAGTTCTTGGGGTATGTTTTATTGTTATTAAGTGTTGTTTTGTCTATACCTGTTAAAACAAATAAGAATGTTACACGAAGTTATTTTCAAAAATTATTTACTGACAAATCTATGAATATTGCACTTACGGACTTACCTATGACTTGTGTTGAAGTACCTTTCGAATCTATTGAGTTAGATTTATTGTCTTAAGTGATTTTCATGTTACAAAGATGTACAAGCCATATTTTATATACTAAGCAATTTTTTACTTGTCATTGAATTTTATGACTTGATATGGTTTACATTTTAGGATTTGGATATATACTTTTTGATGGGCAATGCATATATCAAACCAATTAAATGGAGAACTAATAATTAAATCAAGCCAATTATTCTACAAAGCTTCCATGCAAAGTATTCCATTTAAGAGATCAGTTTTGGTTGGATTAGATTAGATTGGTTTGGTCAATCAAATGGAATAGGTTTCTAACACTTGGTATAGTAGGTTTATGTATACTGACAAGAAAGTGGACTCCTTTGCTAAGCATGCTCCTTAATCTTGGAAACAGGTGCATCATGTGTAGAGCTGAGGCACACCAGCTCTTTTCGAGAAAACCCATATTTGATGCACTTGGGGTTAAACTATATGCAGTTCTTCATGAGCACATAGAGTCAGAGGTATTACCAGACTTCAAACAATTGTTACTGGAATAAAATCTTCATTGTTTGATTTATTGTTGTGGAGCAGGTAAAGGATTTCTGGCCCCGATACTGGGGTGGTGTAGTACTTTTTGATCGAAGTAGGGATTTCTTTAAAGCTCTTGGTGGGGGAAAACTGCTCAAGGACAAGTTCATATCAGGATTTTTACTGAATCCCCGAGCGCTGGCCAATTACAAGCGTGCAAAGGCCAGAGGAATCGACCAGAACTTCAAAGGAAAAGGTGAGATAAAGGGTGGACTCTTTATAGTAGGAAGTGGAAAAACAGGCATTGCTTACCAGTTTATAGAGAGGAACTTTGGTGATTGGGCACCTATAGCTGAAGTCCTCGAGATTTGTACTCAGATGCAGGTAATAGTTATTGGTTTTTCTTGCACCATGTCATTGTTGCTCCTCTTCCAAGACTATTTTACTAAATCTTCTGAACCTGATGCAGAAACAACAAGAAGGTCAAAGGGAATCCAAGCAACCTTGAAAAGATTACATTACAAAATTTACAATATGTTGCACGCGCCTTCACTTCTTGTACTTCATCTTCAACAGAAGCAAATTCAAGCCTATTTAATATCTATTGAACAAATATAGTTTGATCCTCAGATATAAGTGATTTCTTTAAGAACCCCTCTGTATTCTTTTGTCTTTAGTTTTATTGCTGCTTTCATGTAACTCGTTGGTTGTATTCTTAGATTCTGTTTCACGATATTTTACTATTCACAACCACTGAAAACAACTTTATTTCTTAATGAGAATAGAAACCTAGAGTAGAAGAGCCAGAGTAGAGTAGCGAAATATAAAGAACAATGAGAAACAAGAAACATAAAAGAATTCTATAGCATTTGAGAGTTTAGAATCTCTAACAAATCCAGATTAAACTTTTCCTCATATCCCCTCTCCTTTCTCTCCTGTATTCTTTTGTTCTTTCTGTGGGGCATCCTAGAAGGCCATGGCCTAATGGGCATGGACTCATCCTGCTCCCAGCCAAGGACCCTAATATTTCAATTAGCTATATGCCCTGTGCTGGAAAGTAAGTACTTATGGGATGAAAAATATTAACACAGATTTTGCAAGGATAAAAATAATCTGCTTTAAGAATCAGCTGACTTTTATCTACAAGATTTTTCTATTGAAGATGCCTTTCAGAGTTGAGTTGGACAATGGCACTCATTACATTTTTACTTGTGCTGGTCAGAAGCTACACACAATACTTATATCAAAAGTTTATAAATACTTTAAGTTCATAATTTTCAGCTCAATCCCAATGCTTGGAAACGGGCAAAAGTGCATGAATGACATAAAAAAAGAATCAGCATATTGGAAAATATTGCACAATCGTAATGTTCCAGCTTGATAAAGTTGAATTAACAATGACTTACTATGTCTTCAACTAAGGAAAGCTTTCAGATACACAATTTATTAAGAAAAATCACAAATAAATCGTTCAGGTTCAAAATTAAGGAAAAAGGTGACATTTCTTTTTTAAGCAGGAAGGGTTACAAACTATAAGTTAAAGGACTATCAATTATGCAGAGAAATAGGAGAAACTAAGATTTTGAACTTTCTAAATTTTGTTGATTGATGAAATTGATGTCAGACCAAATTGTAAAGGATATCTCATGAGCTAACCAGAGAAACTGCCAGCCTTGTAACAACTAAACATCTTAGCCCACCTTATTGTTAGCACACCTAAACAAGTCTACTATCTCCTACGTTATCAACCATAAGAAGCACCTGAGTATTTTGTATCACTGTCCATGCTGTTAGGAAATATTATGATAGCAAGAAATCAAGGATTAGGAAATTATGATAGAAAGAAATCAGGGATTAGGATCAATTATCATTAATTGTATTAATTGTAATGATTCTCTCACTTATGTATATATATCCTTGTGCATATGAATGATATATACAATTTCCAGAATACATATTCCTTCTACATGGTATCAGAGCGTCTGTGGTTTTTTTTGTTCTGATATATAAATTTTTTTCCGGCGGTTTGGTTCATTTTCCGGCGACCTAAACAGTGTGAGAGGGAGGATTAGGGTTTTGTCCATCGCGTTGTTCGTGTACACGCGCTGCCCAGGAAGATTCAGCACCCTCCGATCGGCCCATCCCCACCGTCGCAACCGCCGTCTGCCGTGCGCGTGGACTTCAAGCACCACTGGTCCTCCACCGTCGATTACACGCGCCGGCGCGTGACGGCGTTTTTCCAGTGAGTTTTTCGCCGCTACTTGTTGCATTGTGATCGACGTCGTATTCCCGTCCTATCCCCGCTGGTTTCGTGTTGTGGGTCCTTCATATCTGCTGTTTGGTTGGTGATTTCTGCTCGTGGTTACTGTTCACTTCATATTTTCTGGCTTGTATGATAATTTGGTTCTTGCTTCTGATTTGTTTGGCCTCCTTAGCACCTTTGGGGGCTGTTTGGTGAGTTATTTTTTTGCCTTGTTTGGCTTTGCTAGCATACTTTGTCAAATATTTGGTTAGTATTTCTATATTGTTTGGCTTGGCTAGCACCTCTTTGGGATTGTACATCCAGTTTGTTGGTTGCATTCATTCTATATGGCTTATTCCAAGGCTAATATTACTGCTGAAATTGTTCCCGTGATGAACAAAATCACTGATCACAAGTTGAATTGGACAAATTATATGGATTGGAGCAAAACCGTGCGTATGTATCTGCTTAGTATTGAGAAGGAAGGCCATCTGACTGAGGCTCCTCCCTGGGATAATCCTAAGATGGCATGGGCCAGAGTTGATGCCCGTTTATTCCTCCAAATCTAGAATTCTATCGAGAGTGATATACTTCCCTCTGTTAGCCACCGTAATACCGTTAAATAACTCATAAACTACCTAGAATTCCTCTACTATGGGAAGGGAAATATTACCCATATACACAATGTTTGTAAGGGGTTTTATCGTGCTGAACAACAAGGCCGATCTTTGAAGAACTTTTACATGGACTTTAAGCAGATGTATGAGGAGTTGAAGATGTTGATGCCACCTACGACCGATCTTCAGGCCCGGGTTGATAATATGGAAAAACATGCCATTATTAGTTCCCTTACTTCTTTTGACCTGGCCTATGAGACAGTTTGTTCCCAGATTTTGTCTAGTTCTGAACTTCCTTCGCTTCAGGATGTCTATTCTCATGCCCTGCGTGCAGATAGTCTCTCTCACCCGGCTCCTACTGCTAGTGCATTAGCTAGCCGTGGTCTTACTGATAACCGGTACCAGAGCTTCTCAAAACCTAGAAATAGCTCATCGTCTTATGTTGATACCCGGAACCAAAGTTTCCCCCGACAAGGCAACAATCCTTTGACCCCCGGTCCTATTGTCTGCTTTTATTGCAAAGAACCAGGGCATACCAAACGTTACTGTCGCAAGTTACAAAATAAATTGCAACGTAGTGGTGCTGCTCATATGGCTCAATCATCTGATCATCCTCATATGGCTCCATCCTCTGATGCTTCTCCCAACCGGTTGCACTTGCTACAGGTAGCTGTGATTCGTGCTTGGCTACTGCTTCGTCTAAGTGGATCATCGATTCTGGTGCCACTGATCACATGACAGGTAACCATCACTTGTTCTCTACATATGCACCTTACGCCAACCCCACTTGGATAACAATCGCCAATGGTTCCTCCTCTCGTGTCCTTGGATCTGGCACTGTTACCCCTACATCTTTTGTTTCATTGTCATCCGTCCTTAATGTGCCTGATCTTGCATTTAATCTTCTCTCTCCTAGCAAACTTACTCGCCAAATGAACTGTTTTATCTCACTTTTCCCTTATCACTGTTTGATCCAGGATCTTACGACTAAGCGGATTATTGGTAGGGGCTATGAAGCAGGCGGTCATTACTTTCTTACTGATACGGTGCCGCGTTCTGTTGCTTGTTCTGGTGGTTCATCCCTTTTTGATGTTCACTGTCGCCTTGGTCATCTGTCGTTGTCTTCATTAAAGAAATTGTATCCTCAATTTCATCATGTGCCGTCCTTAGAGTGTGAGTCGTGTCAGTTTGCTAAACATCACCGTGTTCATCTGACACCTTGCGTCAATAAACGGGCTGCGTCCCCTTTTGATTTGGTTCATTCTGATGTTTGGGGTCCATGTCCTGTCGTGTCCATGTCTGGTTTCAAGTATTTTATTACATTTGTTAATGATTTTTCTTGAAGTACCTAGTTATACCTATTGAAAAGTCGTTCTGAGTTATTTTCTCACTTTTTGCAACTTTTGTACTGAGATAAAAAAATCAGTTTGGTATCTCTATGAAAACATTGAGGAGTGATAATGCTAAAGAGTATTTTTCCGCCCAGTTTCATGACTATATGCTTACCCATGGCATGATTCATCAGTCCTCCAGTGTCGATAACCCCGCCCAAAATGGTGTTGCTGAAAGAAAGAACCGACACTTATTAGAAGTTGCTCGGGCCTTGATGTTTCAAATGCATATTCCAAAACCTTTTTAGGCTGATGCTGTGTCCACAGCCTGCTTCCTTATCAATCGTATGCCAACTCCAGTCCTTCGTGGTGACATTCCATACACTACTCTGTTTCCTTCTAAACCCATGTTTCCTATTGACACAAAACTATTTGGTTGCGTTTGTTTTGTTCGAGATGTACGTCCTACAGTTACCAAACTTTATCCAAAATCTCTCAAGTGTGTCTTCCTTGGCTACTCTAGAGTTCAAAAGGGTTATAGATGCTATTCTCCTAGCTTTCGGCGCTATCTTATCTCTATAGATGTTACCTTCCATGAGTCTACTCCTTTTTTGCCACCCCTAACGGCCTTGATGACGTATTGGTCTATGAGGTCTGTTTATCACCTGTGCAAGCAACTATGCCATATCCGGGAAAATCTCACATCCATCATGTTTATCGGAAGCGTCCCAAGGAAAGTAATGTTATTGTTCCTGTTCATGACCCACCAATGGTGCTTGCTTCGGCGTCTGATCCGGAGTTAGTCCCTTCCACTCCTGCCTCTGAGCCAGATCAGCCCACCATCCCTGACACCTTTGAAAATGACTTGCCCATTACTCTCCACAAAGGTAAACGCTCATGTGCCTATCCTATTTCCTCTTTTGTTTCCTATAATCATCTTTCTCCTCCATCCTGTTCATTTATAGCTTCTATTGACTCAATTACCATCCCTACTACTCTCCACTAAGCCTTAGCCCATCCAGGTTGGCGTGCTGCTATGGAGGATGAAATGATGGCCCTTGATCAAGCAGGTACCTGGAATCTTGTTGATCTACCTCCGGACAAGAAAGCTATTGGTTGCAAGTGGGTGTTCGCCATCAAAACCAAGGCCGATGGCACCTTAGAACGCTTGAAAGCACGGCTCGTTGCCAAGGGCTGTGTTCAGATCTACGGTGTTGACTATTCTGAAACTTTCTCCCCTGTGGCAAAATTGTCCTCTGTCCGCTTATTTATTTCATTGGCAGCCACTTATGGTTGGGACCTTCATAAGTTGGATGTCAAAAATGCCTTCTTGAATGGTGATCTCCTTGAAGAAGTTTACACGGAGCAACCACCTGGATTTGTTGCTCAAGGGGAGTGTGGGAAGGTATGTTACCTTAACAAATCACTATATGGCCTAAAACAGAGTCCTCGTGTATGGTTTGACAAATTTAGCATGGTGGTTAAGGACTTTGGTCTAAATCAGAGTAAGTATGATCATTCTGTGTTTTATCAGCAAACAGAAGCTGGCTTGATCCTATTAGTGGTATATGTTGATGACATTGTTATTACGGGGAGCAACGCATCTGGAATCTCATCACTAAAAGCCTTCCTAAATTCTCATTTCCAAACGAAAGATTTGGTTCAGTTAAAATACTTTCTTGGGATTAAAGTTTTGAGAAGCAAGAAAGGTATTCTTCTGACGTAGCGGAAATATGTTCTGGATCTGCTAAAGGAGACAGGAAAACTTGAGAAGCAAGAAAGGTATTCTTCTGGACTATCAAGGCCTTCCATATAGGAGGTAAAACCATCCATGTAGGAGGCATGCAAGAAGTAAAAAAAATGCAAGAAATAAATTCCAAAATAACAACTCTCTCTCTAAAATAGAAGCGTGCTCTCTCTCTCTCTCTCTTCTTTCCTCTTCATTTTAGGATGCCAAGAACCTCTATTTATAGGCTTCAATTTTCAGGTGCTACAGTAAATTTGCTACAATAAAACACACTAAACAGTGAAAAAGCACTTCTGCACCTACACCGACGCTACAGTGAATCCAAACAGTCGCATTTCGCTACAGTACCATATGAACAATATTTGTGCTACAGCACATCCCTTAAAAATATCTTCTCAATATTTTCTTAATACAGTGCTGTATGGCTTATCAAAAGAAAATTATTATGTATTACCCGTTACACCCAAATTCATTATATTAAACTCCAATATTGTCCCAAAATCATCATATGAGGGAAAATAAATATGCAAATATTTTACTTATCAAATTCGCCCACACTTAGCTCTTGGATGTCCTTGAACAAGAAGGAGTGACTAATAAGTGCTTTTAACAAAATCAGAAGTGTCAAGTTATAAGCAAATACACAGTTGAAGAATAAAGAGATCAAAGTATTCTTGAATCAACAAAAGTATAAACTAGTAACTTCATTTGAAAATGAATGAACCGAATTCATAATTGTGACTCATTCTCTCAATCTCTCAAGTGTTTCAGGGTAAGTGTTTTGCTCAAATTCACCTGAAAAAATTGCACTACCATAAGCTTGCCAAAAATCTCAATCCCTACTACCTAATTCACATGCATAATTCAAATCAAAAGAACTTATTAAGGGTTGTAATGGGGCTAAGATAAAAGGAATGTAAAAAGTGATATGAAGGGCTATATTTACGAAGTAAATAGAGTAATTGAAAAATGGATCATCTTATGAATAGACATATCTTATCACAACAACCCACAATTTTTATTCAAATACTAAATATCTTTTTTTTCTTTTTCTCTTTTCTTTTTCCTTTTTTTCTTTTTTTATAACTTCTGCAATTTTACAGTTGATGATATATAGACCCCCACACTTGTCAAAAGCTCATTTCACAAAAAATTTAAATGCTCTGTTAATATTTAGAATTATGTAAAAGTACATGATATATCATTAAAACACATATTAATGGGTTGAGAATAAAGAAATAATCAATCAGGCTCAAAGGGGCTTATCAATGGTATAATTGCAAGGTTGGCTATTTGGCTCTGGCTAAACAAAATAAATGCCTTTATCATTTTTGAATGTGCATGTGACATGTAATTTCAACCAAATTTAAAGCAAGTTCTAGAGTGACAACTTAATAGGTGAATATCACACACAAGAAAGATAATCATTATTGATCATATAGGCTCCAAAAGCTCACGGTTAGAGACTTTCAAATTCAGCTCATTCAATCTCAAAAATTCATCACTAAATTCAACAATCAGTTGTTCAATTATGCTATAAAATCTCTAAACTCAATTGATCCATGCTTCAAACTTATATACTTCTTAAAATCATTGAAAAGCACTTAAAATTTTTTTTAGGTCAAACCTCTTTTTTTATAAGATGAAATAGAAAAAAAAATGCAACTAATCTTGCTTCTGACTGCTATCTAAAGATTGCCCACCTATTTGCTTAACCAATGGATCTGGTTTAGGTTCATAGGCTTGCATTTGATCCAGTAGTTGCTCAACAGTTGGAGCAGAAATTATGGAATGGCCCTGTTTTCACAGCATGATCAAGAAAAGACAATAGTTTATCATAAAAACCATTAACATTTAACAATCCTAATGGTTTTTTATGAAAGTTCAGTTTAGCCCAATATGCAATGCTAGAGATTCCATCCAACGTTTCAAAACCATCGGGTAGAGCGATAAAATTATCAGCACGGTAGAACATACGTCCCATTCGTTCATGCAGGATTAAAACCTGTAACTCTTGCCCTAAGGAAAAAAATGTGATTTTCTAACTCCTTCACCCTTACACACAAACCTTTACTACTATTAATGGTTGCAGCAATGGCCACACTTGCTCTCAGGCCCTGGATACCTTCCCCGTAGATGAAGTTGATCTTTCTAGTAGCTAATGCATGTCCCAGTTCCTTTGTTATAGGTATAAACTCTCCATCCTTTCTCAAGTCAGTTTCACAAAAAATGTAGATAGATGTAAATCTATATTTTGGAGTGATACCACTCCTCTTTTTTTTTCTCTAAGACATTTTGTGTTTTTGCAAATGGAAGATTGCATATTTATATTACAAAAACAAAGACAACAAAATCATGAAAATCACACATTTTCCAAAAAAAGTTTGAAAAAAATTTCCGACACGAATGACCAGTGGGCCACTATGTGAAGAAATTAAGTAAAGTGAGTAAAGAAAGTCAAAAGTTACTAAAAAAGATAAGACATATTAGACAAAAGCAAGATTATGTATAGTAGTTGTGATTGTGGCTTACATCTTTCTTTAGTTTTACGTCCAGTAACGGCTTAAACGCTTTCTATGAATCAAGGATTTGCTTCCCATCCAGTTTTCTTATAAACTGGCAAACATGGTCTTTTAACGTCAGATTCCCAAAACGGTAGCGCTCTTTTTCTTTGTTGAATATGTCTAATAAATCAAGAAGAACATGATGAATATCACCACTAGGATGCGTCTTAAGAGTCTGAATAATATTATCTAATGACTCTTTACTCAGTCTATCCTTTATAAATTGAATTTTATCTTCTCGATTTATATAAACCATACCTTTGCTCCTACAGCGCTGATCACAGTTTCACATTGCACATTTAGGACAAACCTTCATTCTTTTAGCTCTTCTCTTTTTAGAGTAAGAGTTTCTTCCCATACATGGCATATGTTTAATAAATGACTCATGAATCTCATCTATTAAACGTACCTTATTTTCAATGATCCAGCGAACATCCTCAGGAAGGCCCAAACACTTGAATGTCTTCATTCTTTCAAGGCGACAACTATAAATCTTCCTGAGCACATCTTTGGGAAGAGTAGGGAACTTGTTCTTAAGCTTTACAAGAATTTTCTCCATGATGAGACTAAAATTTAAAGATGCAGTGTTGTGTGCTTCAGTGAATAAGAAAGAAAAATGAAAGAGTAAGGAAAAGAAGTTTTGGGTTTCCTCCTAAATAGCCGCCCTTCTTTAACATCTTTAGCTAGACAAAAGACAAAAAAAATTTCTTTAATTTTTTTTAAAAAATTTAGGACTTGCCTGTTGGTTCCTTAAACGTGATGACAGTTTTCAAAGTGTTGAGTGCACCGTCATTATACTCTTTTAGCCTTTGCTTGTTTACTTCTAATTTTCGATCTCCATCTTGAATCTCCACAGTTCCATATGGCCATACTTGAATCACAGTAAAAGGTCCTGACTACCTTGATCTCAACTTTCCCGGAAAGAGCTTTAACCTTGAGTTATACAACAACACTTTTTGTCCCCGTGTGAGCTCTCTCCTCAGAATTCTTTTGTCATGCCACATTTTTGTCTTCTCCTTGTATAACTTGGCATTCTCATAAGCTTGTTGTCTGAATTCTTTCAAGTTCATTAAGTTGGAGAAGTCTTTTCTCACCAGCCGCCTTTAAGTCAAAATTTAAGGCTTTGATTGCCCAATATGCTCTGTGCTCCATTTCTATTGGAAGGTGACATGCTTTTTCGTAGACCAATTGATATGGGGATGTAACAATTGGTGTCTTAAAAGTAGTTCGATAAGCCCAAAGTGCACCATCCAATTTCCTTACCCAGTCCTTCCGATTAGAATTCACCGTCTTCTCTAAGATCCATTTCAATTCTTTGTTTGAGATTTCCACTTGCCTGCTAGTTTGTGGATGATATAGAGTTGCAACCTTATGAGTGACTCTATATTTAGCTAACACAAATTGAAGCTGTTGATTGCAAAAATACTTCCCTCCATCACTGATAATAGCTCTGGGCACTTCAAATCTTGTGAAAATAGTTTTCCTCAAAAAATTCACAACCACTCGAGAATCATTTGTAGGAAAAGAAGCTGTTTCAACCCACTTGGATACATAATCAACAGCTATTAAAATAAATTGATTACTGAATGACGATGGAAAAAGAACCATAAAATTGATCCCTCATACATCAAAAAGCTCAACTTCTAAGATGTTAGTTAGAGGGGCTTCATGTCTCCTTGAGATATTTCCCGTTCTTTGACATTTGTCACAGGTTGTCACAATTCTTTGGGCATCCTTGAAGAGTATAGGCCAGTAAAACCTAGATTGAAGGACTTTAGTAGCGTTTCTATTTACTCCAAAATGACCACCATATGAGAATGAATGGCAGTGATTTAAGATGCTGGCCATTTCTTCCTCAGGAACACATCGCCTGATAATTCGATCTGGATATTGTTTATATAAGAAAGGATCTTCCCAAAAGTAATGCCTTACATAAGCTAAAAACTTATTCTTTTGCACTTTAGAAAGTTCATAAGACATTACTCAGCTTGCCAAATAATTTACAAAATCAGCATACCATGGGGTGAATTGTGATTGCATGGCAAATAGTTGCTCATCCAGGAAATTCTCCTGGATTGGTGATTCTCTTTTGTTCAGATGGCTCTAACCAAGAAAGATGATCTTCAATGAGATTCTCGGTCCCTTTTTTGTCTTTGATTTCCAAGTTAAATTCTTGTAACAAAAGTACCCATCTGATTAATCTTGGCTTAGCATCTTTCTTCTCGATCAAGTATTTCATTGTTGAGGGGTCCATCCAGATAATGACCTTTGACCTGACCAAGTAGGCTTTGAATTTGTCAAATGCAAATACTACTGCTAACAGCTCCTTTTCTGTTGTTGCATAATTTAGCTGTGCGTCTGAGAGTGTCCTACTAGCATAATAGATGGCATGAAAAACCTTGCCTCTTCTTTGGCTTAAAACAGCTCCAACTGCATAATCACTTGTATCACACATTATTTTAAATGGAAGATTCCAATCTGGAGCTATGATAACTGGTGCAGACGTCAAGGCTCTTTTTAGAGTTTGGAAGGCTGATAAACATTCCTCATTAAACACAAAGGGAACATTTTTCTCCAACAGCATGCAAAGTGGTTTTGTGATTTTTGAGAAGTCCTTGATAAATCTTCTATAGAAGCCTTCATATTCTACGAAGCTTTGAATGCCCTTTATTGAGGAGGGAGGTGGTAGCTTTTCAATTGTTTCAATCTTAGCTCAGTTCTTTCACTATGAAATGACATTTCTCCCAATTTAGAACCAGATTTGTCTCCATACAACATTGTAAGACTTTTGCCAGGTTTGCAAGACAATGATCATATGATTCTCCAAAGATTGAGAAATCATCCATGAACACCTCAATGAATTTCTCCACCACATCTGAGAAGATTGCCATCATACTCATTTGAAATGTTGCTGGTGCATTACATAGACCAAATGACATTTTTCTAAAAGAAAATGTGCCATATGGACATGTAAAAGTTGTTTTCTCTTGATCCTCATGTGCAATTGTAATTTGATTATATCATGTGTACCCGTCTAGAAAACAATAGTAGGCTTTCCCAGCTAGTCTATCAAGCATCCGGTCTATAAATGGTAGCGGGAAGTGGTCTTTTCTAGAGGCTTTGTTGAGATTTCTGTAGTCAATGCACACTCTCCATCCCGTCACCGTTCGTTGTGGAATCAGTTCATTTTTGTCATTAGGCACTACTATCATTCCACCCTTCTTTGGCACAACTTGAACTGGACTTACCCATTGACTGTCAGAGATTGGGTAAATTATACCAACATCCAGCTACTTTATTACCTCTTTTCTCACCACCTCCTTCACATTTGGATTAAGTCTTCTCTGGTGCTCAACTGATGGCTTGTAATTATCTTCCATTAAGATCTTATGCATACAAATGGAAGGACTGATTCCTCTTATATTAGCTATCGACCATCGAAATGCTATTTTATACTCCCTTAGAACTCTTAATAACTTTTCTTCTTTTTTGGGAGTAAGAACTATATAGACGATCACTGGTAATGTTGAATTTTCTCCCAGATAAGCATACTTTAAGTGGGATGGTAATGTTTTCAACTCCAGTTTTGGTGGATTTTCTACTGATGGTACCGGCTAACTTGGCCTCTCTCCCAAATCTTCAAATGGTTTCTTGATAAAAATTAGGGAATTTACATCAAGGTATCTAATCTGCTCTAAGACTTCAGGATTAGTAGATTTTGATATATCTACCATTCTAATTGCTAATGGTTGATTCATGCAGATTTTGTTCACAACGTCTTTTGTGTAGCTGATCAATGTATCTACTCTGTAATAGGCATCACCTTCATTTGGAAAGGATAAAACCTTAAAAATGTTGAAAGATACTTGATCATCTTAAACTCGCAAGGTTAACTTTTCCTGTTGCACATTTATTAAAGTTCTCCTAGTTGCTGGGAATGACCTCCCAAGAATGATAGGAATTTCTTGATCTTCTTCCATGTCAAGTATGAGAAAATCAGATGGAAATATGAGTTTTTCCACCTTCACCAGAATATCTTTTAAGACACCCCTTGGATGTTTTATTGATCGGTCAGCTAGAAGTAATGAAATAGTGGTAGGCTTCACCTTTCCAAGACCAAGATTTCTATAGACAGATAAAGGCATGAGATTTACACTTGCTCCCATGTCACAAAGTGCTCTTCTAAAGTTACATTGACCTATGGTGCAAGGTATGTAAAAGCTTCCTGGATCTTTCAGCTTTGGTGGTAGTTTCTTTTGCAGAATGGCATTGCACTCCTCAGTAAGTGCAACTGTCAAATTCCTCCAGCTTACGCTTATTTGAGAGAATATCCTTCACGAATTTTGCATAACTAGGCATTTAGGCAAGAACGTCTGCAAAAGGGATGTTGATATGTAACTTTTTGAACACCTCCAGAAACTTTACAAACTGCTTGTCTAGCTTTGCCTTTACAAGTCTCTGAGGGTATGGAACTGGTGGTACATATGGAGGAGGTTATCTGGAAAGCTGATTCTTCCTGGTACCACATCATGCTCTTGAGGTTTCTATTCTTCCTCCTTCTATTCTTCTTTACTTTCTTTCTTTTCTCCGTCATTCTTATGTAGAATTACAGGATCTTTCAATTCTTTCCCACTCCTTAATGCAATGGCTTTCACATGCTCTCTTGGGTTTTTTTTAGTGTCACTTGGAAGAGTACCTGGTTGTTTGGAATTCAGTATATTTACAATTTGGCCTATTTGGATCTCCAAGTTTTTTATTAAGGCTTCCTGAATTTTAAGTGTTGCGTCAATCCTAGCCATGAATTGAGATGTATTCATGGTTAGCTGAGCCAATGCATATTCCACATTCACTTTTTGTTGTGGTGGATTTGGTGGTTGAAGAGCTTGTTGTTGGTAGTTCCCTTACCGCTTGAACACATTTTGATTATTCCTCCAGCCAAAGTTTGGATGATTCCGCCAACCTAGATTATAAGTGTTTGAGAATGAGTCATTTCTTTGATTTCTGATGTAATGGGCTTGCTCTGACTGAGAAGGCATGGATGGGTGTCCATCTTGACTTTGTGTACTCATATAAGGTCCTCCATATTGATCATAGGTTTCATGAGGAGTACTGATTGCATTTGCTTGGCTTGTCAATGAGCTCACTTGCTTGGATATAGATGTAACTTGAGAAGATAAAGTTGTAAGGATATCCAGCTCGTGCACTCTAAGTACCTTCTTTGAATTTTGACATTCAGAAGGCCATTGGTATGTATTGGACACTATATGCTCAAGTAAATTATAGGCATCATCTAGATTTATTCCCATTAAAGATCCTCCAGCTGCAGCATCTACAAGAATTCTGGTGGTATGCGTCATCACATTCTAGAATGTTTGCAGTGTCCACCAATCTGGTAACCCATGATGAGGGTATCTCCTTAGCAACTCCTTGTATCTTTCCTAGGCTTCATAAAGGCTTTCTAGTTTATGCTGGGAAAATGAGGTAATTTCATTCCTCAATTTAGCAGTTTTTCCTAACGGAAAGTATTTTGCCAAAAATTTATATGCCAAGGCATCCCATGTAGTTATGCTTCCCATTGGTAGAGAGTGTAACCAGCTCTTAGCCTTATCCCTGAGTGAGAAAGGGAAAAGTCTAAGTCTAATGGCATCATTAGTAACACCATTATGCTTGAATGTGTCGCAGATTTCTAAGAAGCTGGCTATATGTGTGTTGGGATCTTCTGTGGATAAACCACCAAACTAATTTGCTTGCACCATCTGGATAATTGCAGGCTTGATTTCAAAATTATTGGCTGCTACTAGTGGGTTTCTAATTCCAGAAGTTGTCTCCATTACTGTTGGTTTTGCATAGTCACGAGTGTTTTGGTATCTGCTGCTTCTCCTTCCGAATTTTCCATTGAATTGATTGAAGAAGACTGCTTTCAAACTCTCTGATTTCTTCGACAAGTTCTCTTGATCTCAGAATCACAAGGTTGTAATTCATTCTTCTTCGATCTGGTCATGTACTAAGCAAAAACCTGAAAAGAAACAAAAGACACCAAAAAGAAAACAAATGTAATATGAAGACCAAATTAGTATTAAAATTACTTGGTATTGATATTAATGATAACAATCCCCGGAAACAGCGCCAAAAACTTATTACGAGTGTAGGATGGTGTATTTAGAAAGTGCAATTGTATATTATCGTAAACAAGTAATATAGAAGTGAGTAGATCATCGTTCCCACAGGGATTAATAACTAAGTACCAAAATTGATAATCTTAATACTATTCAGCCAGTCGATTAGTTGTGATTGAGATTGCAAGATAAAAATGATGAAATATGAATACAAAGTGATATCAAGACAAATATAAGAAAAAGCCCTAGGGATTAGATTTCACTTAACAAATTCCGGATTGAATCACTTATCTATTCTAGTCCAATTTATTCCACATAATTAATAGTCGAGTTTCTCTAATTTAATTACTAGCCTCTTTTAAGGTCAAGTAATTCTATAATTAATTGCTAACCCAATATATTCCTATATGAATTTAAGCAATTAATCATGCATTAAGATTTATGGAACTCATTAAGACTACACAACCCATATGATTATATTCCTATTTCATATGCAAATTATGGTTTTAATTATAGGATCAACACACATGCATCTCCTTCCGGTCTCAACATACATATTAAAATAATCCAAAAGGTGGCCAATCAATTGAAAGCATTAAGAACAATAATTAAAACTTAATCATGAAGGAAAAATTAAAACTAGATTTAATAAGTTAAGATTCAATCCGTCATTAGTAAGCTACTCTATCACCCTAGGAAAAGGAAAATTTAGCTCATGATAAAATTAAAAAAAACCAAAATAAATTACAAACATCATAAATATTGCATTAAAATTAATTACAAAAACATAAAAATACAACTACAAGATGTATGAAAATGGAAAATATAGCCTACCATATAGAAGGTAAAACCTTTCATGTAGGTGGCAACCTATAGCATCCATAAATGAGGACTACCTAGGCCTTCTATATAGGAGGTAAAACCATCCATATAGGAGGCATGCAATAAGTTAAAAAATGTAAGAAATAAATTCTAAAATAACAACTCTCTCTCTAAAATAGAAGCTCTATCTCTATCTCTTCCTTCCTCTTCATTTTAGGATGCCAAGAATCTCTATTTATAGGCTTCAATTTTTGGGTGCTATAGTAGCTTTGCTACAGTGAAAAAACACTTATGCACTGACGCTATAGTGAATCCAAACAGTACCGCTACAGTCGCATTTCGATACAGTACCGTATGAACAATATTTATGCTACAGTACATCCCTTAAAAAAATATTCTCAATTTTTTCTTAATACGGTGTTGTGTGGCCTGTCAGAAGAAAATTATTATTTATTATGCGTTACACCCAAATTCATTATATTAAACTCTAATATCGTCCCCAAAATCATCATATAAGGGAAAATAAATATACAAATATTTTACTTATCAAATATGTTTGGAATAATGGTGACAAAAGTGGATTTTCTTCAACATGACTTTTGCAAACTTAAGATTGAATAAAAATCTTTGAAATGAAATATAATATTTTATATGCAATTATCACATTATCTAATATCTTTTTTAATAATTTAAATATGGAAAAAATGATTCTGATAACAATTATTTAAACGCTGTTATTTTATCAACATCAATTTTTTCCTCAAATATTCTGCTTAGAATCTATTATCTAAAATTATTTTTTTAGAAGTTATTCTCTAAAAATTAATCCAAACACACCCTCAATAAAGAAGTTAAGATGATATAATTTTTTCTTTTATTTTTTTAGTCTCTTAAGATAATCCAATCATGCTTCTTCTACCTATTTTAAGAAATATATATGGTGATGATTTACAATCAAAGTTTATATTTGTGGCCTATATCCCATGCCATATATATATATATATATACATACATATATATATATATACATATAGTTGAACATGTAAAGGGTGTGTTTGGAATAACGGTGACAAAAGTAGCTTTTCTTCAATATGACTTTTATAAACTTAAGATTGAACAAAAATAAAATTGTGTAATGTGATTTATATTTAGATTGATAGCAACAAAAGTGACTTTTTTAAAATCTAACTTTTGAAAACTTGTTTGGATGATTATATTAAAAAGCAGGTTCATATGAAAAATAACTTATAAGGATATGGATCTTATTAAATAATACATAGATATTATAATTATATATTGAAACACAACTATCTAATTTAGGCAACTATTTATTTTTAGGGTTAAGAGGCAAATTTAGCAACGAACTATTTCTCTTTGTGCACCCAATACAATTAACTATTTTTGTGGTGCAAAGGTACACATACCCAACACAATTAACTATTTTATGGTGTAAAGGTGCACATAATCAATTTTTTTGGTAGCACATATAATAACGTCACTAACTCTTATTAACTTCCCTTACTTTTTATACTGTGGGTCCTATGAATCTTCTCACTCTCTATTATTTTAATATATTTTAGAATGGCAAAGATACAAATTTAGCAATAAATTATTTCACTATGAGTACCCAACACAATTATCTTTTGTTGGGTCTACAAGTAGACATAAGCATTTTTGTCTTATAGATGACCATATTTACTTTGTAAATTCCCTTATTTATCTTGCGAATGATCATATTTGTCTTGTAAAGAGATTGAGATTTAAAAGCATTAGTCATTCATATATTTGTCTTATAAATACCCATATTTATCTATTAAAATTTTTTAACTCCGTGGATTCTTTTAAATCCATTTATTTGTCTTGTAAATACCTTTATTTGTCTTATAAATGTTCTTATGAAAAAACTTAAGCAAGGGCGTTATTGTCTTTCCACTGAAAAAACTTAATTTCATTCTAATCCAAGATGATACAATGAAATTTTAGAATCATTTAGAGGCTGACTGAAATAAAATTACTTTCATAGGATCTAAGTGATATTTTTCCATTAAAAAAGGAAAATATTTCTAAAAGTATATTAAAATAATAGAGAGTAAAAAGATTGGTGAGACCCACCGTAACATCCTAGTTTTTATTCATATAATTTAAATAAGGGCGAAGGGGCAACAATACCCATATAAATATCTCATACGTACGCCTGGCACCATATCAAAACTTCGGGTGCAAAAATACCTTTGCGCTTTTCTAAAGAGAGCAAAAATGCCTTCCCCATTAAATGCTACAAACGTCCGTCTCTTTTTGCTTTTGTGGGCCCCCACCCAATTGTCCATGTCACACCAAATATTCCATGTGTCCAAATACAGTAATGACCTCCCCTTTCCCTTTGTTCTTTCAAGTTGGATCTTTTCAAAACTCCCTCTATTCTTGAGACAAATGGTATGACTTCAAAAATGAGTCCTCAAGTAGCTTGAACGAACACAGGGATGTCATAACAATGATAGAAGCCTCAAAAGACCCTGTAAGCCCAAGTATTATGGAGAAAATTCCTCCCAATATTTTATTAGAACCGGCTGACACCTAAGAGGGAGGGTGAATTGGGTGTAAGATAAAAAACTTAAGAACTTTGAAATTCTTTTCGCATATTATAGAATCAATAAGTATTAAAGAAATGAGTTATAAAACTATAGTCAATTAATCAAATCACATATGCTGGAAATATAATAGTTTAAAGAAGAAAAAATGTAAACTGTGATTTATCTTGATTCGGTCCAATCCTTGATGACCTATATCCAATCCCAAGCTCCACTTGAGATTTTTAATCCACTATCTTCTTGTTTAAATCGGGCACAAGAGAAGCCTCCATAATCTCGCAAGTTTAACCTGGCACTTGTGAAGCCGTAAGGATACAATCTTTATGATGAAGGATTACAATTAATCTTCTCTCTCAGAAGTGAATAAGATGAGCACTGAAATACATTACAAATAATCTTACTTTCTATGATAAATTATAAGATCACTGAGAAAACAAAGAGCAAATGAGATGAACATTAGAGTATTGGCATTTTGACAGCGTGGGTGCAAGCTCGTGTCTTTGACTTTGAATTCAACTCAGATGACCGTTGGAGATGTTGAAGTATCCATTAGGCACGTTAGTCCTCCTATTGTTATTTTGTCACTTTATAGAAATATGACCGTTGGAGATTTTGACACAAATTGCTTTTTGGTTGTTGAGCTCTAATCTATGTTCAATGACCTATAATCCTCATGTAAAATTAGAAGCAACATAATCAAGGTTTAAATGAGTTTGCAAGATTACAAAAAAATCTGAGATGATGATTAAGAGAATATGATGAATATTACTCAAGTGCATGAAATATAACTTGAGTGATCTTTTGTTGAGATACATTGCACTCTTGGTTTATCAGAGAGTCACTTGCTGAATCCTTACGAGTTGCCTATCATCATTCAAGTGACAACTTACTCACTCGAGTGAGCTTTGTTAATAACTTGTAAAGCTATCACGAGTCACCTGCAAAAACACCGTGAGTTAATGTCCAGAACTTGAGTGCTTATTGAGAACTCGAGTTCTCTGCCAAGTCTATATAACACAAGGATTCTCAGGTAGAAACTCTTATTGCAAAACTTTCAGGACTTGAGTGTACTTTACATTAGAACTTAAGTACTCCTCCAGAACTCGAGTACATCAGTATAAAGTTTCTTCTTGCAATCTTCACAACTCGAGTGCCAACTGATAAACTCGAGTTGAGAGTTACAACTTTCATAAATATTGTGAGTAACTCTTGAAAGACTGTAAGTGGCTGGTTATCACTCGAGTGAACTCATACTCACTCGAGTGAGTTCTTTCTGAAACTTGCTATCGTGAGTGACTTCTGAAACATCTGCGAGCGAGTTACTTCACTCTAGTGGTCACTTACTTACTTGAGTGACTGTTCTTCATAACCTTTAGAGGACCTGGGAATAACTCTTTAAAATCTTGCAAGTGAGCTCTGTCACTCAAGTGGCCACTTGTTCACTCGAGTGGCCTCTTACATTAACTTTTAGAAAATCCGCGAGTAACTTGCAGAAACCTTACAAGTGAGAAAGGATCACTCAAGTGACAACTTATTAACTTGAGTAGAGAGTTATAACTTTTAGAAATGAATGACTTTGTGAGATTCCTGTAAGTGATCTTTGTCAGAATTATGATTCACTACACTGAGACATTACTTCCAATCCATTTGCAAATTTATAAATACAAAGGTCTTCAAATATAACTCCAAATTTGGCAAATAATTTATCATCGAAAAGCTCTTGTCATTTATGTTCCAATCCAAAAAGAATTAGCTCCAAACTCATTGTAGTTTGCAAGTTATGATCCAAAGAGTGTAGATAGTGTATGTATTTTCAAGCATCAACTTTCAGAAGCCATATCACTTTGAATATAACTCCAAATTGACATATTATATATCCATAGAAATATCTTTAAGTATAGTTTCACATGACACTGGTTTCAGCTCAATTGGACATGTAGTTTGGGAGATATGTTCAAAATACCGAACATATTTTGAAAAATGATGGTGATTTAAAAGTCAACTTTAAAAATTCATATCTCCTTTATCTAAGCTCCTTTCAGCTTGATCTTGGTGTTAAAATGATGCATTGGAAGTCTAGTTTCATATGTCATTAGTTTCATCTCAATCAGAGTTGTGGTTTGAAAGATATGCTAAATTACCAAACCACGTCCATGCTGAACGAATAACAAAGCTGAACAGAGTAGCTGGAAATTGATAATCACTTGAGTAACTGATGTTCCACTCGAGTGAATCATTAAAAATTCACTTCACTTGAGTAAAAATGAGATATCACTCAAGTGAAGAGATGTCACTCGAGTGTTTGTTGTATATTGATTTGTAGTATTTAAGCATGTATGAATGAATGAAGCTCTATTTATGTCTATTTTTATTAGGGGCATAAGTATGTTGCATAAAACATTGAGCATGTAGAATATCATTATGTGAACATAAGCCTAGGTAAGGCGAGCATATCAAGCACTAATATTCATCTTACAAATAATGTTTGTAATGTTTACTACTGGGCTTCTCCTAAATCTCACCCTCCCTCACCAACTATATAGGTACATGAACAAGAAAGAGAAGAATGCTTGAAGATGAACCAGAAGGAAGAATGACGAATAATTGAAAAAGAATGTGTATTAATTTACTGTATGTAAATTAATTGCACGACCCAGATATTTGTATGAATATTAAGAATAGACGTGTATTAGAATTGAACTGTCATTGGGATCACTAAGAAAAAGCATGAACTCTGATATTCGGTAAGAATAACGGCTAAATAGTCGTGAATATGTAATTACCCCTAAGCGAATTAATAATGAATGCTTTCGTGTACGTAATAAAGGGGGTATGTAAGACGGGTGTTACACATATGTCCCCATACGCTCCCAAAAGCTTTCTGGGTGAAAAATTCATGAAAAAAAAGAGAGATCCTTACTCTTGGAAACCGGCATGTGAGCTACATGTGCTGCCATGGACACCTTATTTTGCCACAGTTGCTATGTCAAAGATCTTATCTTAGTAAGGTAAGTCTGGTAATGTGTTTATAATAAAATAAATATATATTTTTTTAAATTTCTAAAAAATAGGTTGGCCAGTTCGGGTCATTTGAACTAGCCTAGTTTCTCCTTTAATCGGGTTTTGGGTCGAATTGACCTGAAACGCTACATTTCACTGAGGTGAAACTTAGCTCCTTCCATTGGCCACAACAACACCATTTTGGTTAATGCAAAATGAGATCATTTCATTTAGTGAAACAACTATGTTTGGGGAGCATGGCCAAAACAATATAGTTTTGGTCTCCCTTAGCTTATTTTCAACCTCTGGCCAGGTTGACTTGACTCGGCTGGTGCTCCAGTAGATCTATCATGACCCGCCTCCTTCTTTTCTCGATATCTCCCTCATCTAGCCTCTATTTCAAGCAAATTTGGTTTCATTGGGATCTTCTTCTCGAGTACTTTGCATTCATCACTTTGTTTCACACAAGCTCACATTTTCAAAGACCCAATATTAAAGCACATCTGTCACTGTTGTTTTCATACAGAAACATGGTTTAACCCATCTCTTCTTATGTTTTATGATCTCACACACTTATTTATTCGTTCAAGTTATTATTTTCAAATTCTCACAGTTTCATAAGCTAACAATCATACCAAAATAGAAGGAAAAATGAGAAGAGAGAGAAGAGCATATTCAAAATACTGGAAAAACATGCTTCACACATATAAATGCACAAAAATAATCTTATTTTCATGACTGTGATTAGTGAGACGAAAAATGCAACATTTGAATCAAAAACATTGGTGAATGATCAGGGGAGAGAGCGACAAAGGAGAAACAGAGAGAAATATCAAGTTCATATATGTATGCATGCTTATGGAAAAAATAATAACATACAAAGAACATGTATATACATAATAACAATGGAAGAAAAAATACAAACATGTAGAATGAAAAAGAAAATGCAGGTGAATTTTGTCACACACACACACACACATGAATAGCATGGCATAACACACATATAAGATATAGCCACAAGATGAAGCATGCTTTGATGCTAATGAAGGAAAAATATGAGTTTAGAGAAGAGACACATACTGGGTCGGTTGAATTCAGGTAGTAAAAGCTCACATAAATATTAAACTACTAGATCTTAAATGGGGTTGGCACAACAGTGCACCAGAACAAGAAAAATGGTAGGAGAGAAAAGAGATTGTTAGATTGTTCAATAGCAAGGATAGATCATAATTGAGGGAGACACATCCTATTTATAGTGGTTTAGGGTGACTACTAATTAGGAAGTTATGTGCACTCCTACTTGCCTTCAAAGTTAGTGATCAAGAAATTAATTCTCAATTAATTTCCTAATATATGATGACTTGTTTCTCAATTAACAATTCCATAATCAATGCTAACTTATTTCCTAATCCATAATCAATGCTTATTTGCTTCTTATTTGATAAAGTGATGGAGATGAGGGAACCTCTCATAAGAGTCTAGAACCATAGTATGCATTACATGATCCATTAAGAGGAATTGGAGGCCCAATGACAAGAGCAAGGAAATGTGCCATAAAGGAGGCCTTACAAGGAGTTATTTTGGATCTTCAAGATAAGGAGAAGCTGTATGAGGCCCAAGATGCATAACCAAGGGATATCACTTATCTATGCACTAAATTAAAGAGTTTGGGCTGGTAACTAATGAAGCCCAAATTAAAGATATAAGTGAAGATAGCTTCCAAATAGGCCAACAAGGGCTAAAGGTTCAGTAAAGGCTTAAATAGGTCGGCTTGTATCAACTATAAGTGAGTCCAAGTCACAATTGGCAGCCATTAGTCTATTTATTACGTATTATTTGAGTATTTAAGTTGTAATGGGCTGGACATAATTAATTAAAAGCTCATGAACAAAATTTTTAGTTGTTTTAAAGAGTCTTAGGTGCCAATAATTAATTAATTAATTAATTAGTTAGTTAATTAATTAATTAGGCATATTAGGGTATTTTTAGATTATCTTTAGGAATCAGCTTTAAAAGCTCAATTATCCGACAATATCTATTGAATTCATTTAAATCTGCCAAAATCTAATTTATATGGATTCTAATCACTATATCCTTTGAATATCTATCCTTTTAACCATATCCTCTAAGTATCTATCCTTTTATCATATCCTTTAAATCATTTAAAGGATATTCAAATTATTCATTTAGCCAAAAATTTTAATTTTTAGCTATTTAGCCATTATCTTACCAACATCTGATATCCTTCCATCCAGTCACTAATGTGATGTCCCAAATAATCCATGATCACTAAAGTGATGTTTTCTACCTCCTCCATGCCAAACCATACTGGCTTTTGGGCTTTTAGGGTTTTAGTTTATGTTGAGTCTTATTTTCTATTTAAAGTCAAGTATTGTATGTTCAGTTTTTCATATTTTAATAAAGAATTATTCAAGAAATTTTCTTCCTTGTATTCTTATAAGGATACTATCAGGCATAAGAGGTTGATCGGCTTTTGTGTTTATACTTGGAGTTCTTAGGTCGTGTTTCCTTTGGCTGCTGAGTTTCGTGTACTCAGTGTTTTCTTGAATAGGTATTCACAGGGTTCTTAGTTTCTAGATCATTTTCATTTTTGATTTATTGTTATAATTCGCTTCCGTATCTACTAACCTTTTCTATAAGTTTTGGGTTTTTTAGGACAGGTTCCTAGTGGGTCCATATCATAAAGCTACTTGTATCCTAATCAAATAGTACAGCCTTTCAAGGGTGAACCTAGATCCAAAGTCCAACATGTACAGTCTATATAAAGAAGATGGTTCATCTTTAGAGTCTTTTTGGAGAAGTTTGAGAGAAAACAAAGCTATGTAAAATTACTTAAAAATGAGATAAGTATGGTAGATAGGTAGAGCACCATTGATAATGATGCTGCTTTGGCCTTAATACACCAAAGCCTACTCAATTTGTACTACTAGCACCAAAAGAATATCATGAAGATGGAAAGTATGTTTACATGTTACAAGTATATTTTCTAACTATTTCTATATTCTTCAAGTAATAAATTTATGAAAAAAGTGTCTCTAGCTGTAGAAATACATTAGCTCTGCAAAGTTGCTTTTCCTCTTCTTTTGAGGAATGGGTACTGGATAATGACTAACATTCAAAGCGATGGCTTTTATTTCAAGCATGGGTTGTCAAAGGATAGACCAAAATATTATAAAATGCATCAAACCCCACTCTCAAATGATGACAAAAATGGAAGGTACATCCAAAATAAGTTAATTCATAGCGTTACCATGTATATTCACTGTAGAAATTGCATTATCATGGAATGATACCAACTAAGGCCATCATAGTATCACTCTCTCATGTCTCACCATTTCCAATTAATTTTCTTGGTAATTTCCACTTACCCTGTCTGTAAATAATGAGTAGCTAAATAAACATATTACATTGAATAGCCTATATCTTCAAAAGAAAGCAACAACATATCATCATATATTACAACTTATAATATAAGGTATATCCAATAAAAACAAACAACCAACTACCATATCAGATTTGAAAGCCTTATTTCCCCATGAATGATTGAATGCAAGCTAGTAGAAGAAATACTTCTGTTGACATGTCCCTTTGCGTACTTGAGACATACTTGAGATAATACAATTATCACACTTACCCACAACCAAGATTGAAAGAATCCATGTGAGAAGTTAAAAAAAACTCCCCGTTGTTTAATGTTCATGGTAGTTTTAGAAGCAAGATTTGTTTTTTCACTAAATCTGAAATGGCAAATAAAAAAATTACCCATTGAAATAAATCGAGGTTATAAGCATCTCTAAAATAGAAGTCACTGTCTCTATATGCAAAGATTAGGTAGAGGTTAAACATACATATATGGGTAGCTTGCATTTGACTTGGTGCCTTGGAGGAACTATATTATTCTCATGGAAAAGTTCCTGTGTTAGAGTTGCTTATAGAAAGTAAGAAAGAATATGAGTAACAGGGGAAAGAAGAAATAAATGAAGAACAAAAGATAGTGAAATCTATCAAAGAGTAAAGTATCTAGAAATAAAGAGTGAACTATATTGTGATTGTTTGTTAGCATGTATTAAAGTTGAAAGTATCAAAATAGAACTCATTTGAAAAAGGGAAAATCATAGTCATTTCCCAAACAAGAGGCAAAAATGAAAAAAATGGTTCCTTGAAATATCAAAATTAAAAAATGGTCCCAAGAACTTGTCAATAGAGCCTCTGAAGTTGTCAATGACCCACTCCTGGAGTTGTCAACGGGACCATTTTTTCAGTATGAGATTTCAAGGGACTATTTTTTCATCTTGCTTCTTGTTTAGGACCTGACTGTAATTTTCCTTTTAAAAAACCAAATCGTGCAACTAGATAATGTAAGGGAAATTACATGACTTCCTTAAGTTCAAACACACAGACATGTAAATAGAAATAGAAGGGACAACAGCTCTAGCAAATGATGCAAGTACACTAACAAAGCATTAAAAAAAGGCTAATAATCTATATATGCTGTGAAAAAATTTAGTTGTTTAAGGAGCCCCATGATTAATCAATTTCGGTTAATGGAATTGTATGCCTTATGGATAGTAAACAATGCACAATATTTTAAAGGACCAATGTTCGTAATTATTCCAGATGACTTAAGCATGAGTTCCTTACATGTTTAAGGAAGATGTAACTGTAATATTTTAAAGTGCCTTGTACATACATGAGTTTTTAAAATTGTGAGTAAGCATGGTAAAGATCATAAAACACTTTTTCAACAATATCGGCATTTATATTAAAAGGACAAAAGGTTAAGATCAGAAGGGTGACACAGCTGCAGGGTGAATGTTTCATTCATTAAGAATCTGCATCTACAAGTGTTGAAAAAAAAGAGTGTGTGTGCATCTAGAAAAGTTATAGACAATAAAAAAAGAAAATAATCTTCTTCTTTCATGACGAGAAAAGACAAAATAGTTGATACATACCTTGACAACACAATCAATGTAACATCCTAAATTTTATTTACAAAGATTCCTTGCACTTTGTGGCACTTAAGGGAATAACTTGGTGAATTAAAGAGCACATGAAATGACAAAACAAGGCAATTAGTAGTCACACACAACATGATTATGTTTGGAACACAAATTTTAAAATTTAGATTTGCTGCCAGTGTGTTTTCCTACATGGCAGTCTAATTGTGTGATATTTTTAAATAGGAAAATGATGTCTAATATCTATGAAATCTATATACATATTAAATGTTTTACTCAGTTATTGTTCTCTACGCCGATGCTTTCACGGCTTCTCACTCATATTATTATTCTTTAAGCCAGTTATTGGCTTTATGAATAGTCCTGGCTTCATGTTGGACTTTGTGTTATAAGCCAGTGTAGCCATTCTTTGCTTCCATGCACGTGAGGAACTGTAAAACCTATGTGTTAGGGGCATGGTCATCAACTTATATTGGAGATGTGGTGACATTATTTCAGGATTGGTGCAAGTGTCTCCAAATTCCATCTTCAAATGTTGTCATAGTTTACATAAATATGTCTTACCAATATTCTCAATATGACTGCAATAGATAAAAGCATAATAAGCATTAGCACTGTAACGAAATTCAGGGGGTGGTAATTATTTCATTTCAGTGCTTCAACTGAGTTATATGTTAAAAGAGCTTACATGTCAATGTTCATTTAATTTGGAAGTAAATAAACCTTAGTCTTAATCCACAGCCATGGGAACTCAAGAAAATCATATTTCACTGACATATAAGGTCCTTTCTTTACCTAACTTCTGGGAACTCACTTATTGCACAGTCATGCGAACTCAGGAAAATCATATTTCAGTGACCTCTATATTTCTTCCTTTACCTAACGTCTGGGAACTCACTTATCCCACTGTCATGGGAACTTAGCAAAATCATAAACAAAGCTGATTCACTGAACATAATCTAACCTAACACTATACCAAACATGCTATTACTCAAAATCACCAAGCAAATCTTATGACTTCCTGCCAAAATGTGTTACTCCCTAAGTACATAAGTGAGTTCCTATGACGTTAGGTAGTGGAAGAAATATAGAGGTCACTATATATTGATGGTATAAGACTAAGATTTACTTAGTTCCCAATGCTGAGACTGAGAGATAGAGTGTGGGCCTGATGAGGTAAGTAGTTGGTAGGGAAAGACTGAGATTATTTTTCGTGGCTCAATGAAACGGGGGAGTTCTGATGTAAGGGCTCTACAATTGTAATATGTTTCATGTTATATGTAATAGCATACTGTTTGTTGTAAGTTTAGCATAATGTGATTTGCAACGGCCATGTTAAGGGCCTAAAAGATAAATGGTGTGATAGGGTTAGTAGTTGGTGGTAACAGACTGAGAAGATTTTGTGCGGCTCAATACTATAGGGTTAAGGCCATAAACAGACAAAGTTGTTTCCTACCAAGCTCTAAGGGGATGAATGGGATGGAGTGTTGGAAGTTTCCCACCAAATGAAGGTATAGAGCTGTGTATAAAGGCAGGATGCATGTTGTGCTTAACCGCACAAATTTGATTAGTTAAAGTTATTTCAAAATGTCTTCAACTAAGCTTCTCTCATTGAATCAATCAATGACAGTAGGGCAAGTGGAGGATTGTAGCTCGTGTTATTTATAAGTGGAATGTTTATCAGAAGGAAGCACCCACTGAAGTTTTTTGTATCTCGATGTTACTGCAGATGAATTGGTTAGTGTTGTGGAAGGTTTTTTCATTTCGTTATAATGTGTATAGTATTACTTTCAATATATATTTATATATGATAAATTGGTCATTGTTCAATTGTTTACAGGGCTACAAAACACAGGCATCTGTAATGGCAAAGAACCTATTTCAGCGCTATTCAACAACATTAGTAGAAGGGAAGACATATTTCTTTGCTAATTTTGTTGTTGCTCATAATACCAAGGATTACAAGGCTACTAATCACTCTTTTATAATTACATTTTCACAACAAACCTATGTTAAGGAGCTAGAAGGAGCGATCCCAGACTACTCTTATAGCTTTTTGCCAATTTCTGACATAAAGCAAGTTGATGAGAAGCATCCAGTGGACTACTTGATTGGTGTGTACATATCATTTTATACAAGGTTCTCCTATTTTAATTTTGTTGACGGATTATGTTATTTATGTTACAGATGTTATTGGGTATGTCACCTCAATTAGATCATTGGAGGAATACCGTGTTCATGGTGAAATTAAGAATAGGATTCGGTTGACACTGGCTGATGAAGAGTAAGTGATATATCAATCCATCCTAATGAGATAACCTTTTTTTTCTTTTTTTTTTTTGCTTATATAGGTTTATAATCATGAATGGTGTGCATGGGTTTATTTATGAACTGTGTCTTATATGATGAGTGTGCATTGAATGTGTGCTTGACTGATTTAGCCAAGCTTGAAGCTCCTGTGGTTATGAAGTTACAGCTGGCGAGGATTGGGTTTGACGATGAGGGTAATGTACAACCTTAAGGAATCTTGTGGTTTATGTTGTAGTTAGTAGTATTTCAAAGTGTTATTTATGAGTGAGGTTAACTTGCAGGTCATCCTAAGGTATGCAGCTCATTTTATGCCACTAAAGTGTATCTTAATGAGAAGTGCCCTGAAGTTAAACACTTTATTGAGAGGTATCGTTGATATTATTTTATGGTGTTAATGGGTTGCGAAACATTGGAGGGATTTTATATTTTATCATGGGTGATTTTGTTTGTTAACTTCTGTGTGTAGTACAAGAGAGATTCCTTTTCCAGTGATAAGTATGATTCCGATGACTGTTCAATCGCAAGGAAGCAACCAATCTACATATAGTATGCTTCGTTGCCATCCAAGGATTAACATTTCACAGATTTCTTACCAAGAAGTGGTATAATTTATATTTAAGTACTCCATAGAGTTATATCACATGATATTATTCCATATTTGGTTAATGATAAGTTATACATGTGTGGTGTGTAGGATTCTATCTTCCTCATATGTTGTGAAATAGTGAAGCTGGATACGCGTTATGGGTGGATGCATGAGGGATGTTCTAAGTGTGGTACCAAGCCTAAAATGGACTCCAATAAATTGGTGTGTGTGATATGCAACATCATTCCTCATTCAATTGAAGCTAAGTAAGTATATAGTTTTTTTTCCATGATGCTTACTGCTCAGTAAGTAATTGAATTTGCCACTTGGCAATAAGAGCTCTATTGATGATTGGTTATCTTGGTGCAGGTTTAAGGTATATTAGACTGTAATGGATGAGACAGGTAAGGCATCTGTTATGTTTTTTGACAAGTTTGCCGCACAACTGATAAAGAGGTCTACGTGTCAGCTGAAGGCTATATTGGATGAGGTAGGAATATGTAGTGGATGTCATCATTTAATTGATTTATTAGCATTTTTGGAAGATTACTCATGTCAGTATCTTTCTAACACAGGAAGAGCGTTCATACGACTTCCTTGATGCGCTGGATAATATAGTTGGGAAGAAAATGTTGTTAAGGTTGAAATTGAATAAGTATAATAAGGATTATCCGGATTCAAGCATCAATGTTGCTGGATATACTGAGTGCTTGGATCTAAAGGAAGATTTTAATGAAGCTGTTGTTGAGGTAGGTATTAAGTTGCTTAGATTCAATATTTTTGGCTGTAGATTTTTGTAATTTTAAAAATATATAATTTCAAGGACCTGAGCAGAATCATGTGGTGGAGAATCAAGTTTGAATTATGAGGTCTCATGATTTTTGTTATCGGTGGTAGTCATAGATATATTTAAATATATATTTGTGCACTTTCAGGAAGAAAATTGTGTGTCGGTTGATATTGTTCAGTCTGACATTATGGAAACAGTGGAGTCAGCTGAGGTAGAGGTTACTGGTGTTGTTGATCGTCCGGCTATGCCCTTGGGTTTGAATGATGTTCCTATATCTCAAGTTTTCCATAAGGATACCAACAAGGGCAAAAGGAAGTAGGTTTGGAGGAAGGTGTCTGTTCCGTCTGATGGCGCTGGGAATTCAATGATTTTGTCACCTTCCAAGGCGTCAGTGAAGCTACTGAAGAGTATTAAAAAGGAGAAGATATAAGCAAGAAGTACATATAAGTTCCTTATGTATCGTTTATCTTAAGGTTTAGGTGTCATAGTAATTTTATTTGTTTCTAGGTATAGTGTATGTTAACGTTATGATGTAATTCAGGGCTTAGGAAGTTTAAAATCTTTGTTCCTCTGTTGTTTTGGTTAGTGTTGTGGAAGATCACTTAGATATAAGTACATATCAGTTACGTTTGTGTTTTGTAATGTGACTCAGTGACAAGCACATGCCAGTTGGTGGTGGTGCTGTCATATTGAGTAATATATTATGTAAGGTGGGGTCTTTATGTTTAATGGTAATATCGTGTTGTTGATGATTTGCTTCTATATGCTGTTGATAGTTCATAACTTATCTTTTCTGCCTTGAACTCAACTTAAGTAGGCAAGAATAAAGACAATATTATGATAGTTTGAGTTATTGATACATGGTTGAGTTGATAAATGCACATTATTGAATCATGTAAGTCAGAATTAACAGCCGATTGGATACACAAAGGTATGAAGTTAAATAAGACATAATGCTTGGGAATTATAATAAGCACATATTGAAGTATATACGATGAGGAATGGAATGAGGTTGGGAAGTTCCATTGCTTCAGTATATTATAGGATGAGTGCATTGAAATTTGTGCCTACTATAGTTGTTGCTTTTGTAGGAGGGATCATCTGATTATGGTGGCTATAGGTGTCAGAATAGCGTATTGACAATTGTGGGTTATGTCTAATATAGGTGTTACTTTTGTATGAGTACTTTGGTTGCTTATGGTTGTTTTTGTTTTTATTTTTTTAGTTTGTTAAGTTGAGCATGGAAGTTCAATTAATAGGGCGTTGAGTTTTCTAGCTGACACTGATACGCTGGTCGAGATAAAAGGAAAACAACAATATGATGATAAAGAGAACAGAATGCGGATATTTTCAGATGATTTGCTTGGTTTTCAACTAAGTCCCTATAAGCGGCAGAAAACATAATGGGGTATCAATGGGGAACAGTTTGAGTGTACACAACCTAGGTTGCTTCATACACAAAGTCATGAGATTATCAATGGTAGTGCCATGCGAGCGAGCAAACAGAAATGCAAAGGGAGAACAAGAATGTTGCAGGACATCACTAATGTTGCTGGCAATCTGAGCTCGAGGTTTGCAGAAGCTTCGGAGACAGGTAAATAATAAAAGATTTAGACGCGCTATATAAATCATTAAGAGTTTTATTCTTCAAATGTATAGAGTTTTTTTTAGATGGGTTGAACATTTTTAGGTACAGAAGTGCTTGGTTGAGTGCTGTTCAAAATCAAGGGAAACATGCAATGAGTGGAAGTCAATTTTTATCATTCAGTGGACGAGTTAGTTATGACAACGGAGGTTAGTTGTTACGTGGTTTGCTTGATGTTCTTGATGTGACATACATGTTTTTGTATTAGTTTAGTTAGATGGAGAGAAAGTTATAATTATATCATTTATGCATGTCAAGTGGATGAGAAACATCGAGGAAAACACAAGTTTTATGAAATATGCCAGTAAAATGATTCAGGGTTTATCAACCGAGTATAAACTATATATTTTCCAAAAGCATAACATCAACTCAAAATTTAGTGACAATGAAATGCTTTTGCAAGCAAAATCACTAAAGATAAACTTTTTCCTGAGAAGAGAAAATTGTGTATATTTTGTTTGACAGAAGCAAATAAAAATTGCGATGCTGCAAATAGGAATTTGGCAGATGATGGAAGATTTTTTCTATCACCAAGAAAGTATAATTCATACATTATAATCACAAAAAATTACCTCAACCTGCATTTTGCTACGCAGCTCTTCAATCTCTTTCTTTTTTCACTCCAACAGCACATCATCTGTCAAAATCTGATGCAATACAATAATCAATATGGATATGTCTATTGAAATCATAAAGTTATACTTTGATGTCATATACAAGTTGGGTTGCATGTATGATGAATATAATGATACGAACCGATCTGTTTCAATGGTAGATAATAGTATGGAGGATGAGGGCAATGAAGGAAGTAGGTATGTTCCTAAATGGATGAGTCAAAGGTGGTGTGCTTTGCAGAATTTAGAAAATATAGATAAAGGTTTTTTTCAGGACTCTGTTAGTATGGGAATGCTGACTTCTATTGGTATGATATAAGTGTCATTTTGTGATAATTTTTTCTATGATTTTTTTATAATATTTTAAATGTTACTAATGAGTTTAACCTGTGCAAAGGAATCATACAGAAACATAAGATTCTCATTTTATGTGTGTTCTCTATCAGAGAGTGATTCCGGTGATGAAGAGGAAATGCATCATGATGGTTAGTTGACCCTGTTTTAGTTTTTTTTTGGAAGTGACATGTATGACATGTACTCACTGTGATCAAGTGATGTGTGTTGGTTCTCTTTGTTAGCAAAATATGTGGATGAAGGGCAACGTGTATACACATATGGATCATGTAATGAAAAGATGTGGTATAATGAAAGAGTAGGAACAGACCCAAATTCAGGGCAGCAACTATTTTCAATGTGCTGCCTGAAAGGGAAAGTCCAGCTACCACTTATGGTCTCTCCTCCTGAGCCATTATATAAGTTGTTTTTTGACAAGATATCATCAGCGTCAAGGAACTTCCATTCTAATATCAGATCTTATAACAACATGTTCAGTTTCACATCTATGGGAGGCAAAATTGATTATTCCAGGAACTCAGGTGGTGGTCCTTATACCTTTATTTTATCAGGCATGAACTACCATAATATTGGAAGTCTTTTACCATCAGAGGGTGCCAGGCCAGTCAATTCATAGTTATATATATATGATTCTGCAAATGAGATCAGAAATCGGATTGAGGTAGTAAGGTATAGTGTGAAATATGTATGCATCAAGTTATTGTTATGAATCAGATATTTTGATTTTTGTAATTCTATTTTTTAAGATATTATGTGTATTTGTAGCAAGCATGTGAAGGAGTCAACAATTGATGAAGACATTGTTTGCTCAATCAAATCAGTGTTAGATTATTACAATCCATTTGTTCAACGCTACCGACTTGCTTCACAAATTATAAGTCAGAGTCAACATAGTCATGTTAGGCTCTGTTTGATTGGTTCTCAACAGTTAGATGGCATAAATTACAATTTGCCACCAGCTTCTGAGATTGCAGCTCTGATTGTTGGTGACTTTGACATCAACTTTCAAAGAAGGGACATTATTGATGAAGAGTTGTCAGGGACTATCCAGCGTATAGATGAGTTACATGCTGCTTATCTCCCTCTTCAATATCCTCTTTTGTTCCCAAGGGGTGAGGATGGTTATAGGGATGATATTGATCATTGTGAAGAGACCATTAATAAAACAAAGAAGAAAAAGTAGGTGAGTATGAGGGAATATTTTGCTTATCGACTTATGTCAAGGGACAATGAAGTTTCAACATTGTTAAGTAATGGTAGATTACTTCAACAATTTATAGTAGATGCATATACTATGATTGAGTCACAATGGATATTGTGGATAAGAACACACCAGAAAGAACTAAGGGTTGATTTATACCAAGGGCTATCTGATGCATTGACTAGGGGAGAGAGAAGTGATGCCTCAACTGGGAAACACATTATTTTTCCATCTTCATTTACTGGAGGAGCACGTTATATGGTGCAAAATTACCAAGATACGATGGCACTATGTGCTTTTGTGGGGTATCCTGATTTGTTCATTACATTCACATGTAATTCTGCATAAAAGGAAATTTCAAAGGTGTGCAAAGAGGGTGAGGTTTCCCCGTCTGATAGGCTAGATATTCTTGCAAGGGTATTTAAGATGAAGTTGAAGGCATTGATGAAGAAAATTAAAAGGAAGAAAATTTTTGGTGAGGTTAGAGCAGGTAATGATTAACAAATTATACAGTTTCAATGTATTTTAATAATTGCATGATTGTTTGAATTTGTATTAAATAAGTTACATTTTTTTAGAGGTGTATACCATTGAATTTCAAAAGAGAGGCCTTCCACATGCGCATATCCTTTTGTGGCTGAAACCTCAATACAAGTTGAAGGATGTGTCTGATATAGATGACGTTATATGTGCTGAGATTCCTGATCAGGAGAAGTTTCTAAAGCTTTATGAGTTAGTCAAGAAGTATATGAAGGATAATAGATACAAGAATTTTTTCCCTAAGAAATTTTGTAATACAACTATGGTTGATGAAGATGGGTATCTTACGTATCATAGAAGAGATGATGGTAGGAGTGTTGAAGTCAAAGGTATTGAACTTGACAATCGGTATGTGGTACCGTACAATGACCGTGTGCTGTTAAAAGAGAAATCTTTGCAGATGATGAGTTCTTTAAACATGGAGTAAAAGGTTATTTTTGATAAAGTTATGGCCGTATTGAAGGATTCAAATGGTGCATTTTTTTGTATATGGTTATGGAGGTACTGAGAAGACATTTTTGTGGAATGCCTTGGTATCTACTTTAAGGGGCTATGGTCATATAGTTCTTACCGTTGCCTCCAGTAGGATAGCTGCCACACTATTACCAGGAGGTAGGACAGCTCACTCTAGATTTACTATCCCTATTCAAGTTAATGAGGATTCTGTTTGCAACATTAAACAAAATTCCATGTTGGCATAATTAATTCAAGAGACGAAGTTAATTATTTGGGATGAAGCTCCAATGGTGCAGAAGTTTTGCATTGAAGCATTTGACAGGTCATTGAAGGATATTATGCATTGTAACAGGCCATTTGGTGGCAAGTGTGTTTTAATGGGGGGTGATTTCCGTCAAATCCTTCCAGTAATACTTAGAGGTTCAAGGGAAACAATTGTGGATGCATGCATCAGCTCATCATATCTATGGCATTACTACCATGTGTTTGTGCTAAAGGAGAACATGTGATTATCTGCACCATCATCAAATAAAGATCGATGGGAATTGCAGAAATTTTCTCAATGGCTTCTTGATGTTCGTGATAGGAAGTTGGTGATGGGAAGTTGGGGATGTCCCATGATAGGGCTGTAAATATTGAGATACCACCACAATTGTTGGTTTCAAGTAATGGGGATCCTATAAAGGCTATTGTCGATACAACATATCCTGATTTGGATTCAAATTTAACTAATAACAAATATTTCAATGAAAGGGCTATTTTGGCCCCTACCATTTAGTGTGTTGATAAGTTAAATGAGTACATGTGTTCTAAGTTGACAGGGGAAGCTATAAAGTACGTTAGCTATGACACAATATGTAAAACATGTTAAGATAGTGATTGCTTTGAAGAGTTGCACCCTCCTGAGTTCTTGAATGCCCTTAAGTATTCAGGTCTCCCATCACATAAATTGACATTGAAGGTTGGGTGTCCGATAATGTTGATTAGGAACATTGATCAAGCAGCAGGTTTATGTAATGGTACTCGGCTTTGGGTAAGTAAACTTGGTAAGTCTGTTATTGAAGCAGTCACCTTGAATGGATTACATCCTAATGAGAAGGTGTTGATTCATAGGTTGGATCTTAATCCATCGGACAGTAGGTTGCCTTTTCAAATGAAGAGAAGGAAATTTCCAATAACAATTTCATTTTCCATGACAATTAATAAAAGCTAGGGGCAGTCTTTGCATAATGTTGGTTTATTTCTATTGAAGCCTGTATTTAGTCATGATCAGCTTTATGTCGCCCTTTCAAGAGTAAGAAGTATGGGGGGTTTGAAGATTGTTTTAGGTGACTGTCCTGAATTTAGTAAAGCAGTAACCACAAATGTGGTATACAGAGAGGTGTTTTGTAACCTGCAGTGATTGAAGGTGGCACAGGTTCATGCGTTTGAGTTCAAGTCATGTTTTTAGTTGTAGAATTTTTCATTATTATCATGTAGTTGTGATGGATTAGAGGATAATGTCCTTCTTTTTGCAGTAATTTATAACAAACTATAGAGTTATTACTAAATGGTTGCATATTGTTTGGCACAATGGGATAAACCAATGCTTGCTGCTACACCGTTAAGGTTTTGGTGCTTACCAATTATGTCAGGAAAGTATGCTTATATTCGTTAACTTTACTTGATATATAGTTTTAATTGAACTATACATAATTAATGGATTACAAAAATGAAAAAAAAGGAAGCAAAGGATTTTTGGTAACAGAGCTAAAGAAATTTAGATGTTATTGTACTTAGTCATCAACAACAAAGTTATAGGGTCAGAGTGGAGTCCCATTTTGCGTGTATGGTTTAAATAATAGGATTTTTTAGGATGGGGTTTTTTTTAAAGTGGTATATTTTTGGTATTAGGGAAATATTTTCTTTAATATGAAGAAACATGTTGGGTTGAAATTTCCCATTTGTTATGGCAGCTGTGTAGCTGTGGGTTGTTGGATTAGGTTTTAACATTTAATGCATCCTATTAATTGTTAGACAAGACTTGTCAGAGTCGGTCAACCATATTTTGGAAATAAGGGGTTTATATTCATTGATAAGGCAATGTTTTCTAAGGTATGTTTTTTGTGCTTGGTTTGTTCTCTTCTAAAGCGGCGATAACGAAATAGAGGTGGAAGAAGAACTTGAGGAAAATTCAGCCAGTCTTTTATATTGATGAAGTAGGTTCAAGGTATGGTATACACTTCATATTTTTTGCTAGGCGACGGTGGATCAATCAATAGTCGATGTTTTTTTGGCAGTTGAGTTAAGCGGATCTTATTACTTATTTCATGACGTGTGGAATTATTTTTTAGGTATATGTTTTCTGTATGCAAAATAATCGTATATTGTTGCAGTTAATGGAAACGGTGCATGATGAAGAACTTACTAAGAATATGCAAGAATGATATATTCATAAGATTTTACTGTTCTCTGTCAACTCTGTCGATATGGGATGTGAAGGGGAGTTCAATATTTCATTTGTAAGGCAAACCAAAGTGGTTGGAATGTTTAAAGTAAACAAAGTTTTTCAACGCTTGTGTTTTCATCCAACAGAGGTGGCAGATCTAGGTAGGTTTGTTCTGTTTGATCTCCGTTTCTATGGGGACAACAAATAATGATGCTTGAGGTAATGGTTTTTTTGTTGGTTATATATATGGGTAGTTTTGTTCAAATTGTGCACATTTATTTTTCCTAAGAGGATCGTAGGCGTATTATGAAAACAGTGGGAGATTGTGATTATTGATGAAGTGTTTGAAGAAAGGAGGTGAGCATTATGTTGCTTATCATTACAATTTTACATTTTATATCAGGCTGCATTTATTTGTACATTTGCATTTGATTAGAATGCCTACAGAAGTTTTGATTCATGATCATGTTTCATTGATAGTGTTTGTTGAATCAGGAAACATGGAGGGTAATAATTGATTAGATAATATAATCTGGCATTCATAATTGGCCCAACAATAATAAATGTAATAAACTCATAATCTGACAACCATAATTTAGGATATGTTATTTTTCATGAGAGTAGTACAACTATGGGGAATTTTCCAGACAATATACCTAGCATGACAGATTACAAAAATTAATTCACGACAATATATCTACGTGCATTTATGTTAGATTGCAAGCTCAAAATCCCATTTCTGATTTTTCCAGCTCAAACTGTCATTGTTAAATCCAGAGCATGAGTTATATTTGATTTGGTAGGTTTTTCTACATGGATTTGAAAGTAGAAGGGGAAAGTATATCAAATCACTGGTATTTTTATATACCAAGTGGGATCTACAATTTGAGAGCTTACTTTTTATTTTTTTTCCTATATGGGTTGCTTGAATGTTTCTCCTTCTTCCATTGGGATGCCGTCAATCGTGGCCGGTTCGGTCCTAATAGTGGTGTTGTTCAAGGCATCGGGGGACTGCAATGTGAGTTGTTGCCAAGTCGATCGCCTTGGGTGAGGTATTGATTTAGTGAATAGAGGTCCCCTTTTGACCGATGAAGTTTTCTTGGTTTGTAATAGTTGTATCAGGTTGCAGTGGAACTCGAGACGTCGCAATAATGATTCAGTTCATCTTTTTTTTTGTATGTAATCACTGTTAACTGTCTGGTCTATATGTGAAATGTCTCCAATTATAACTATGTGGGTCGGGTTTGTTAGGTTATACAGCGATTGAGAATATAGTCACTGTCCGTGTGCATTATTATGGTATTGGTCCTCTTGGTTATTTTATTATTGGGTTTAGGATGTATTAGTGGTTGTTTTTTTTTTGGTTGAGTCCATTCAATTTTCCTGATGTTTTTTTGGTACCCTGGTGTTGGTGGATTTTTTATATCGTTTTATTGTGATTGGGTACTATTTTTATGGGTAAAGAGCTGCTGGTGCAGGTGTTATAAGTTGGTGGTATTTCCTTGTAATATGTGCTTAGTTTTAAGTAAATATTGTCATGGGGAGTTATAGTAATTATGTTAGTGTTAAAAATGAATAATTTGATATAAGATTGTAAAGTTAATTCTACCCGTGCATGGAACGAGGGGATTTAATGCTTGTTTTTAATAATAAAATTATACTTATCAAACTTTAATTTGATAGGTCGTATACTTCATTTGGAGATTTACACTAAGAGTTATGTATTTTTTAAGTTAGCCAAGTAAACTTGGTAAGTTTCTGTGGTAGTATCTAATAAATGATATTCTGAGAATTCTGACCATATACTTGGCTAAGAAAAATATTTTTTCTCAAAAATAGATTTAATAAGGGTCACATAACCTCTCGAACCACAACAATTGGACATCTATAAATAAAGATATGAATTTTCAAAATTTGATGAAAATTCTATCAACTTTTAATCCATGTGCGAAATTAAAAAGATAATGGCAAAAATGTATGGGCAAAATAGTCATTTGGATAAATTTAATCCAAAGCCCATATTTTTCCCTTTTCCTCGTGATGTAGGATGGTCAAAAGGGGAGCAAGAAGGGAAATAAATGTTTGAGATACATATGCTAAAAGTTGAAGTATTTTAAGCCAAGTATGAAAAGATGACATAAAAGTCAAATTAGCATATGTTAGTTTGGCAATTAAATATTAGTATGTAAAGTGATATTTTTGAAGATCATCATCTCTTCCAAAAAGGCAACATTTTCATCCAAATAAGAGGAAGGAAAGAGAGAATAAATACTTGGCTAAATTAAAGCAAAAGGAGGCATGTTTGACCAAGTTTAGAAAGATGATGACATCACTTAAAGTGGCACATGTTAATTCCAATTAAATATTATATATCAAGGAGTTGATGATTGTATTTTCAAAGGCTCTTTATCTCTTTTCTTTGGCTATATTTCAGCCAAACATAGCAACCAAGAGAGAGAAAGAGCTCATATGAAAATAGAGAGACAAGGAGAAGAGTAAGGATTCAAGAGGCAACAAGGTGAGTTTGGTTGTGAAATTCACTTGTTCTTGCCTTCAACCTCTTGTACTTCTCTTCTAATCTTCATATCCTCCTTGGAAACACATGTAGCAAACCTAAACTCAAAAGGAGGAGGAGGAGGAGGCCACGGTTTTATGGCCTAGAGAATGAAACCAAGTGGTTATCACACTAAATCTTGTTATCTTGTTGATTCAAGGTTGCTTAATTGTTGTTTGGTTGATTATGGCTTTAATTGGTTTGGTTTTGTAATTTTAGGAAACACAAACCCTAAGGGGATATGCTTCCCAAATTAACCCTAATAATGATTAATAAGTGTTTAAGTAGTTAATCATGGGATTACAAGTAAAAAAAGAAGGTGTTTTAAAGGTTAAAACATGAAACTTCCATTTTTCTATTTCATTCCAGATTTGTTGTGCCGTATTGTTGAATGGTCAAACCTAGTCCAAACCTTATGAAATCTTACAAGATCAAATTAGACATCCTGGGATTTAATTTGATAGGTAATATAAGCTATTTGGACTAGTGGATTGCAAGATATGATTTTTCAAAGTTTGACCCTGAATCTGGAATGGATTTTGTGATAGACTAGCTTTGAAAACTTTTCTGGAATTTTGTGGTTATAATTGGAGCTTTGTGATATTTTTTCTTAAAATAGGACTAAAATATATTTACACAAAAACTAGAACCACTCAATTTAGAATTTTCTAGATTTAGTTATGAATTTTCAAAGTTGACTGGAAAGCTGACAATTTCTGGAAAACCTGTGAAAAAAACAATTTTACTTCTAAAACCCTAACATAGTGGCTACCATGGGTATTTTCATAATTTGAGTATGATCTTGAAAAATCTGAGGTCAAAAATGGATTCTACACATGAAATTTTTTAGGATTAGCCCATGTCATAATTTTTTGTTATATCGAGTATAGAGGGGCTTAGACCGGGTCCCCATGAGCATTTTTGTCATCTTGTGTTTTTAAGCAAATATAACCAACAAAATGAACAAAATGAGTCTAGAATAATACATGAATGAGTAATAACTCATTTATTGTAAATTTGGAATTTTAGGACTTGGCAGTAGCCCGAGTTGGACACAGGATATTGAACAGACAATGGAATAAGCAATGGATCAAGAAAGGGCAATTAAGGTAATGAACTTACCCTACTTGCATGTATTTGATATTTATGCTTGTGTAGTGATGTATGTGATTGCTTTACTTGATTGTGTAGAGCATATTTGTATGATGAAACTCTGCTTCTGTTTATGCCATGACTATGAGTATGTTACATGAAACATTAAGCACGCAGAAATGTCATTATATGGCATGCATCTAGTTAATGCTAACATGTCATGCACTTAGCATATATCATGCATTCATTATGGTAATAGTTTACTAATGAGATTCCCTTGAATCTCACCCGCCCCAACCAACCATTTAGACAGGTGAACACAGGTGTGTTGAGAACAGAGAAGAGGACTGCACACAGAGGAATACAGTGGTGGAATAAAGACAGGGATATGTCTATTGTTCTTGGATTATACTTAGACACTTTGGTAGTCCTGCATGGCTATACTACCTGTATATTCATATGTGTTTTTGCACATATTATGTACAAACCTTGTAGGAATTTCTGTAATATAATCATGTACTTATTATCAATATATTTATATTATTCATGTATGCCTGCTGAACTGCGCATTACTACTCTGGTGAATATTGGAATAATGAAGGGTATGTAAGTTGGGTCTTACAATGAATACCACCTTTAAACGCTAAAAGGGATGTCTTATGCTTCCTTTTTTTTTCTTGCAGTACATTTAGCCCTCATAGTACTAAATGCTCTGATAGGCAACAAATTTTAATTCAAGGTATCTCTGACCATATTTAAAGAAAGGATATTAACCGAAAGATAAAAGTATAACCCACTAAAATCATAGCTTGATTTACTAAATTCAAAAGGATCTTATTTTAACTGAAACATACTGGCATATTTTAACTTAATTTTAAAAGTTTCTCATGGTCACTTATACCAAGACTCATTTAGACTTTCATGATTCAAGCATGCCCAGTAAAGTATAAAAAGTACATGGTTTCAAGTCACGAGGCATTTTTAAAAAAAAACAAACAATGTGATTAAGTCATGGTTCATGTCATGCCATGAAAGAAGGTATGTTGGTGGAATTGTGCAGTATTGAATCTTAATTTATAAGAAAACTTGAAAAGAAATTTCTTTCCAGTGACGCCAAGATTCATAATACTATTTGAATTTTTTCAAAGTAGTCGTTCTTCCCTCCAACCCAAATGAAGCCAGATGTAGTGAACCATAAGGCTCTATTTGGTTTGAGGGGAGGGGAGGGCAATGGGAGGGAGGGGAGGAATTTTGGTTTTCTCCCTTTGATTGGAAAGGAAAATCATTTAGGAGGGGAGGGGAAAAATTTTAAAATTTTCAAAATTTTCCCTCCCTCCCCTCAAACTCATTCCCCCCCAAATCGGGGGGATTTGGAGGGGAGGCTTAAAATGTTAGATCAATTGGACGAAAATTTCAATGTAGTTTTTGTGATAACCTAACATTACCCTCAAAATCATTTTTTTCATCTGCTTATAGCATCTTTGTTCATCTTTTTGTGATTTGTTTGTCGGCAGACCATTTGTTTATCGGTAAAGCTCTCGACTCAGCGAGACCGACGGTGAAGAGGCGTTGCTATATAAGTTTCTTTGTTTTCTTTGTGCTTTACGAACCCATTATTGTATAGCTTCAGATGATTATGTTTCTTTGTTTTCACTTCGGGTACTTTGTTCATTGAATTTTGCTTATGTTTCTTTGAATTTTATGTGTTTCTTTGAATTCTACTTATGTTTCTTCAGGTACTTCCTTTGAATTTTTCTCTACAAACCATACTCCCTGCTCTTCTAAAGTTGACAATAGTAGTTAGATTCTCTTTCTCTCTGTTATCTGTTTTTTTTAGCTTTAAAACCAAAAGTGTAAATAACCCCAGTATAGCTTTCAGGCTGAAGAACTGTGACGTTGCCTCTACCGACTAATTGACTTTTTACTCTATGGAATGAACCCAAATTGTGCTTGATTAGACCATGTTTATCTTAAGATTAGTAACTATATAAACACATTTTGGCTTAAGACTATTACATATATATGTGTAATGTCTCACTGTGAGATCTTAACTGAGAAGAAGTTATGCTCCTTTGTTTAGTTTTCATGTTGTTGTAACTTGTAAAGCCAAGTGAGAGTATCTCTTGTTATCTCACTTTCTGCATATCTTGTCCCTTATTGTTTAGTGCATACTCTATTGTTTAATGCATGTTCTCTTGTTGTCTCACTTAGCTTATTCCTGCATACTCCTATGTCCTTGCATTGATATGTTATTTGTAAGTATATCTAGAAAGGCAATCCAAAATAAATGATTCTTGACCAGTTTTGCTTCAGATTTACTTTTTGTAACCAGGTTTCAATATTTTTCCATTTGTTTATATAGGGGTCGATTGAATGATGATTAGGTCGACTTTTTGTAACTTTTATGTTTGTTTTTGATTGATTAATGATGTTTCATGCAAAATAATATTATAGCAGTGTTCAATAGGCCTTCATTTTAAAAATTTGATTAACTTTTAAAATTTATTATACATTTAATAGAGTTTGAAAAAAATCATTTATAACATAAGGGTAAAATTGTCCATGTGAAAATAATTTTCCTCCCCTCCCTTCCCCTCCTGAACCAAACAAGGTAACATTAAAATCATTCCCCTCCCCTTTCTTCTGATCAATCCAAACAATGTAATATTAAAATCCATCCCCTCCCCTCCCCTCCTCTCAATCGAACTAAACAGACCCTAAATTGGTTTGCCAAATAAATGTTGTTTGTCTTTCATAACAAAATTAGTTTCTTTCAGATAGTTGAATATTTTTTGACTTGCATTTGAATTCAAAATCAATTAGCTCTCTTTATCAGAAAAAGTAGACTGCGTTATGATTCCTTATTCAATCTTCCAATATAGCAGCAACATAATGACATCAGTGGCAGGTGCAATTACTGGTCTACAAGTAAGTCTTTCATAATAAAATTAATGCACAACACATGGAGATGAAAACACACAACTTTTACAGAAAAAGCATTAATTATAGTGACTTAAAAGGGGTAAGAATGATGTGTGGTAACATTAATTAGTGAAACTTGTAAAAATGACCTCCATTTCATGATAGATCTAATATACTAACAGGTAACAAAAATCAAACATAAGTATCCAAACTTCATTAATGCATCTGTTTTAGCTGAACATGTAATCTCAAATGAATGCAATCGCACCAAGGCTAAGACCTCCTAAAAACAATTGTCTTGGACAAGTCATCTTGGTCTAAGTGAACGGAAGATGACAACCCTTTGACTGGTATAAGTAAGAATAGGTTATAAAACAAATATACCTAATAGGACACCATAAAATCATTTTGTTATAAGATGTAGGTTATATGGAATTAGACAAATGATTTAAACATTTCAATGGTACATCAGAAAACAATAGCCCTGCATGTCATAAAATCAGGACTAAATTTATATATAACTAAACCTATGATGTAACTAACTTTGGGGGTTCTCTTCAAACCTAATGGCACATAGCTAACTATTATGAGACTGTTAATTTTTATTTTTGGAAGGCATTAAAATGGCAGCAAACAACAAAGTGTATGGAGTAAACAACCTGACTATTACATATAAGAATGAAATGATAATTCCAAACTAATACTGGTCCATGATAACAATTGCTCTAAAAGGATACTAAGATAACAATATTGTATAGCAGATATGGATGGCCTAACTTGCAAATGACAATAGCATACAATTTTAACATTTTTTAGGAATCTGCAAAACCTTAACTCACAAAAGGGAGTCTAATAAATTGTCAAAAAACATATATACTTATTTAAGCATGTTGTAAGACTTTATCATTTAGCTTCTGAGTGAGAGCAGATATATTGACAATATTTGCAATGTTAAGACTCTATTTCAACATTATTGTAAAGAAGATATGCATGTCAATAAAACATAAGGACAAAATATGCAGCAAGGTAACATCTTTGAGGAACCTGTAAAAGCTTAATACGCAAACGATAGTCTAATGATGCAAGAAGATAATAAAATGAATATACATCATGTAAGTCAAAAGGACAAAAAGTTGACCAAATATTATTGACAACATAATGGCCAAGTTTCAATTTTTTAAGGTCCAAGATATGCTGCTCATGAAAAAGTATAATGCAAGTCTGGAAGTAATATCATAACCAAAAAAATATAATAAAAAACTATATACATGAATAAGAAAAATGAATCATCTCACCAAGACAAAAAGATTGCACAAAGAGATACAAACTTTTCATATTAAAAGCGACATCTCAAACAACCCTTTTTTGGCAGGTAGTCCTTCCACGTATATCATGATAGTCAAGACAAATGGCATCACATAAGTGTTTAAGGTATCTTGGTTTATGTTCATGCAAAAAAGGTATGCATTTTATGAGTCAACCAAAAAAATATGCTAAAAATCTACCTCTAACTTAGAAAGGGACAAAGTGTTATAGACTTTCATTAAACACTCTTCATGCTTCTTTCTGATATCAAATAAAGACCAAATGATGCAAGGGATATATTAAAAACAATGGATAATACCTATTAACCAATAACCAAAAGATAGAAGGAAAAAAATTATGGATGTTCATTGAATACTCTTCATGCTTTTTTCTGACATCAACATCAGACAAAATGATGAAAGGGACACAATGAAATAATGGATAATAACCAGTAACTAATAACCAAAAAGATAAAAAAAATAAACTACCTCTTACTCTCCAAAAATACAATCATATGAAGATGAATCACATTGATGATTTAGAAGGGAGATTGTCTTTGCCTTTACTTTTGATTATGAGTTTGTCAAGTGTTTCTTATCAGAGTTGGTCATGGTAGTTAGCATTTAAGAACCCCATGAAATTAAAAATTTGTTAATGTTCCTGCTAAAGGGAGCTTTATATCTGTAATGCGTTTTAGTAATTTATGAATTAGGAATAGTAGCTCAGTAAGTAGTATGTCTATATTTTGATTTATTTATGCGTTTTAGTAATTTAGTTGTGAGCTTAGTCATGAGTTTGTAATGCCTTTCTTCGTTAGTTATGAGATTATATATATATATATATATATATATATATATATATATATATATGTCGATTATTAACTCTGGCTCATAACTTAATCATTCGATTAAACCTTCAAATGATGCAAATTAACTTTGCTTCCAAGAAAAATTCTGAGCCAGAGAGAATAGAACGCAAACTAAGCTAGCAAAAAACTAAACACTTCCATATGTTATGATTCATGGGATGTCATGAACCAAAGGAGATATAAACAGGGTCCATAGGTGAAGAAAACATAAACATAAATACACATTCTAAATGAATACATATGTCTCCACTTAGACATTATCCCTCTACACTTCAATAACTTCAAGCATTCCAGTTCAAAGAAGACCATAGTTATAACTTTGAAGCTGGTGATGGTAGGCCTACCTAATATTCATAAAGAAACTCAAAATGTTAGTCTATGTGATGAGGGATCATTCCAAGATAGAGATGGAACTCCAAAGGAAGAGAAAGGCATGGAGATGGAAGCCCAAGCTCGAGTATGGAAGTCCAATATCCCAAAAGATCCATTACAAAGCTTTGGAGGCCCAATGACAAGAGCTAGGACTAAAGCTATGATGGAGGCCCTGAATTGTTTGATAAGAGAGCTTAAAGAGTTGGAGCCCATCTATTTGGAAGATGCATCCTTTAATATGTCTAACAAGAGCCCAAGAATGGTGATCACATTGCTAGAAGCCCAACAAGATGATGTACAAGGCCCATGTGGTGTCCAGATGGAAGAATTCACTTAAAATACCATGTGATGAGCATGTGCCTTGGAGGGTGATCATAAGTGACGTCTAAAGAGCATCTAGAAGAGATCCTTATGCATCAAATCTTATTTGATTAGTTTCCTATTTTATTTGCATTAAATAAGGCCTTTTGGTTAAAGATTGTTCTTAAAAATTTTGATTTAGTTTCCTATTTTTAGGTAGCTGACTTAGTCTTGAAGAATAAGTAATTTCCTAATACTTTTAGGCTTGAATGGTGCCAACCAAGGCAATCAATCATCATTAAGGCATCATTTATTGCATTTATGACTAGTTTTAGAGTTCCAGAGTGTTCTTTTGTTTCCTATATATGAAGGCTACGTTTTTGTAATATTTTCTTCAGACTTGAATGATAAATTGAGAATTTTATTTTTCTTGTGTGAGCCTTACTTGCATCCTTATATCCTCGTGTAAATCCTCCGACTGTATCAAGGACTGATCATCCTTGTGGTGTCTTTGTGACAAGGGTTGTAAGAGACAAGTTCTCTTAAGGTCCTACCTTTGATCATCCATCCCGTTCATGTTTTCAAACTTGTTTTTTAGTCGATCCATTCCCCAATTTATATCAAGTGGTATGTCTTGAACATTTTTTCATCTCATAGATATAATAAAGAAAAAAGATCAACCTCTCATGAATAACAACATTAATGATGCCTTCCTGTTTTTAGTTAACTGAGGTATACCGCTTACATTAATGAGCTTTTCTTGAATGCCTGCTAGCATGACGAGGCTGATGACCTATAAATAATATGGAAGGTTTACATTTATGATTCAGTATCCTCATTTATTACTAATATGCAGCAAAATGTAACAGGAAAAAATAAAAGGTAGAATAGATATGTAACTGGTAAAGAGAAGAGGACTTACCTAAAAGGTGGAGCTTTATCATCTTACATATAATATCAGGTCTGTCACCATACAAGATGAGTGTACCATTCAAGTTTAGGAAATAGAGGAAGTCAATGAATCGCTAAAGTAGAGGCCTTATACATAGAAGAAACAACAAAATAACATAAGAACAAATATAGATCGAGTATTTAAGGATTCGAGACAACAATGGGATAAGGAGAGAGTATTTATCAAACCTGAATCTTCTTCAATGGATAACAATGTAGCCTTTTTTTTTTAATTTCAAGTAGGTATATTGGTACTATTTGTAGCAATGGCCTCATTCCTAGCAGCAAACAAAATTAAGTGGCATAAGAATCAACAAAAATATCAAAACAAAGTACTGCTTGTATAGATAGACCAAGAGCTTTTCAATGGAATACATGTTAGTTCTCCTCAATCATGACTAATTTTTGAATGTGGAAGTCAATCGAATAGTATATAAACCCTTTCCAATATGGTAGGGAGGAAAAAGGTGGTTATTTGAAATTCAAAAATTCACTAAGCCACACACCAATGTTATTGAGCCATTGGCTTGGACCGGAGCCTGAAGCATTTTTTAGTATTTAAGTCGCAACACTGTTAGCTACACTGATTTGTATATGTAATCGATGGGGAGCTGGCTTTTAGTAATCAGTTTACTAGAGAGGTATTATATGATATATTGATGATGTGATTCAAAAATTCACCAAGTTGTACGCTAATGTTATTGAGTCATCGGCTTGGACCGGAGCCCAAAGCTTTTTTTTAACATCCAAGCCGCAACACTATTAGCTACTGTAATTGATAGGGAGCCAACTTTCAGCAATTGGCTTGGTAGGGAGGTATTATATAATATATTGATATTAATACATTGATTATTATCAATTATCTATAAAATCAAATACAAAAAATAGAACACATAGTCATGCGTGATTGAAAAACTTGATGTAATAGATGTAAGGAACTTCATATAAGTATGATCTATTTTTAAAAATAAAATAAAAACATGAAATATCTAAAACACATATATTTAATTGGAAAAGAAAGTTTTCTTTTGCTCCACCATGGATACCCAAAACCAGAGCAAGGGTTTGAAAAAACAGAGCAAGGTCCTTCTATAATCAATCCTACCTGCAAAACTGAATTCAACTCTTATCCCAAGTGTCGCCATGTGTCTCTAATGTTTGGAACTCTATTCAATCTCTTAGCAAAAACCACACCAAAATTTTGAAAATGGCTTCACCAACGATGAAAAAGATCGAAACAATGACGATGCCTCCCATATTCACTTTGTGGGTCCTAGATGTCGAGATTAGGTAGTTGTAGACCTACGATTGAGGTTGGAATGCATCGGAAATTAAAATTCCTAGTAAGGGAAGGAGGGCCAGAATGGAAACTTGGACGACAGTACTCAAGGGAGGTCGTAAAAGTGGATAATGCAGGCTAGTGAAGAAGAATCAGTGACCCCATGAGCGAACGAAGATGATGGTGAAGGAAGAAGATACAGGGCTATATAGGAATTTGGTACGTAGGAAAATTGGATCCTATTGAAGAATAATTCAAAAAAAAATTTTTAAGTGTCCCGTATCTTTCTCTTTTAATTAACTTATTTTTATATTTTATCAAGTTAGTTTGTAATCTATTATTTTCGTCAAATAGGTAATGGGCTATAAGAGTTATTAGGAAGTGGCTTATGGGAACAAAAAAGATGGTATCGTAGGGTGATCACCAAGATTATTTGGGGCTATTGGTTCAATTTTATTTTTTGCCTATATATTTGTAGATATAGGCTGTTTTAAATCATGTCAATTCATCAATAAGAAAAAGCAACATCAAAAGCATTTTCTCTCTCTTCCTTTTTTCATCTTTTTCTGTATTTTATTACTTGTTTTTTACTTTTTATCCTGTAGCCTTTTTCATCATTTAGCTAACAAAAGTGGTATCAGAGCCTTCTTTAATCTGTTGGGCAATAGAGTGAAGAGAGGCTTGGGTCTATGGGTATTTGTGTGAAACACTTTTTAGGTTGAGCAAACATTTTCTTTGCTCTGAGTGTCATGTGAGCTCGAGAAACACTAGTGAGAGAGTGAGAATAGAAAAGCAGATGGCCATGACTACTAATGCTATTTCTTCTTCCTTTTCCCATCGACTCATGCCTATTTTTACAGGTGAGAAGTATAGTTTTGGAGCGTCAAGATAAAGACACTGTTCATATCTCAGGACCTTTGGGACTTCATGGAATTTGGCTTTATGGATCACATTGATCTAGATGAGGAAAGAACATAAAGGTTAAAGGAAACAAAAAACAGGGATGCCAAAGCTTTGTTCTTTATTCAACAAGCTGTCCACGAGACAATTTTTTCCAGAATTGTAGCAGCAACAATGTCAATGAAGGCTTGGTAGATTTTGAAGAAAGAATTTCAGGGCTCTTATAAAGTGGTTACGGTAAAATTGTAGACTTACTATTATGATTTTGAAGCTTTGTTTATGAAAAATAGTGAATATGTTCATACTTATTTGTTTAGAGTTTCTTCTCTTGTTAATCTAATGAAGTCTTATAGAGAAACTATTTCTGAAGAAACTATTGTTGCAAAGGTTTTAAGGAGTCTTACTCCAAAATTTGAACATATTGTTGTTGCGATTAAGGAAACTCATGATTTTTCTAGTTACTCTTTTGATGAACTAATGAGTTCTTTGCAAGCACATGAAGAATGTTTTCTTAGGTTTGGTGAAAAGCATGAAGAAAAAGCTTTTCAAGTAAAGGCAGAGACGCATGAAAACTTTGTTGGTCGTGGTCGTGGCAGATATGGGAGAGGTCATGGAAGAAGTAGAAGAGGTCAAGGTAGGGAAGGTTCTAATGAAGAGAAGAAAACCTTCCAATGTCATTACTGCAAAAAGCCCAATCACAAAGAAGCCTTTTGTTTGAAGAACAACAACCAAGCCAACTTTGCAAACAACAAGGATGCTAAAAGTAAGCTCTTTATGGCCCTATTCTATGAAAAAGAAAAAGCTAATGATGTATGGTTTCTGGATAGTGGTCGCTCCAATCCCAGGTTCTGAAACCCTGACCGGCTAGTCCGATCTAGAAATCGACCAACTGGCCGGTAAACTAGGTCGGTCTATAATTTTTTATTTTAAAAAAATCTTTTTTTTAATTTTTCTTTATAATTTCATATTAATAAACCTAAAATATTCAAGTTTTCACTGGTTTTGCCCGATTTAGCTCCCGTTTAACTCCGATCTGACTCACTAACCCTTCACCCAATACCCCGACCAGTTCAATGACCGGTCTGGTTTCAGAACCTTGCTCTAATCATATGACAAGAACAAAGTCTTTATTTAAGGAACTAAACAAGTCCTAAAAATTATATGTAACTCTCGGTGACAACAAGCATATTCAAGTTGAAGGAAAAGGTACTATTAGCATTAAGACCAGTCAAGGTAATGCTACAATTGTACATGATGTGATGCATGTTCCTAGTCTATCTCATAATATGCTTAGTGTCGGACAATTAATGGATAATGGCTATTCAACTCTATTTGATGATAAATGTTGCACTATTAAAGATAAAAAATCTAGACAAATTATTGCTAAAGTTCCTATGCCAAAAATAAGATCTTTCCATTGGATATTTCAATGCTTGAAAAGTATGCTTTGGTTTTTAGTAATGATAATGAGACTAAATTGTGGCATTTACAATATGGGCACTTAAATATCAGTGGCTTGAAGTTGTTAAGTCAGAAAGAAATGGTTTTTGGTTTGTGGAAACTTAATTCTCTTAACTGATGTGAAGGTTGTGTGTATGGAAAGCAAAGTAAAAGACCTTTTCCTGTAGGTAAGGCTTGGAGAGCCTCTGAATGTCTTGAATTAATACATGCAGATCTGTATGGGCCTATGAGTGTTGAATCTCTTGGTGGTAATCGATATTTTTTTCTTTTTACTGATGATTACAGCCATATGTATTGGGTTAACTTCTTGGAAAACAAGTCTGAAGCTTTTGACATATTTAAGAAGTTCAAAGCTTTTGTGGAGAGAAAAAATGGTCTTCAAATAAGACACTACGAACAGATAGGGGAGTGAATTTGTCTCAACTGTGTTTACTAATTTCTATGAGGAAAATGGAATTTGTAGGGAGCTTACAGCACTATATACACCAAAACAAAATGGTATGGCTGAAAGGAAAAGGCATACTATAGTCAAGATGGCCAGAAGCATGATGAAAGGGAAAGGTCTTCCTATTCATTTTTGGGCAAAAGCATTTGTAATATCATTTTACTTTCTCAATTTGTCTCCCACAAAAGTTGTTCATAATCAAATACCATATGAAGTTTGGACAGGTAGAAAGCCAACGGTAAGCCACTTAAAATTTTTTAGTTGTATAGCTTATGCCTTGATTAAGACTCATTCTCAAAAATTAAATGAAAAATACGTGAAATACATATTATATTGGTTGGTTATTGTTCTGAATGTAAAGCGCATAGCTATACAATCCAATAAGTGGAAAAATTACCATTAGTAGAGATGTGATATTTAATGAATGTGCCAGTTAGGATTGTAATGATAAATGGGTGCAACAAGAAATTCTTGTAGAAATTCCTCAAGAGGAAGAACAAGAGCCACATGCTCAATCGCAAACCTGCAGCTACTCCCATGAATATAAATGAAAAGTTGCAGCAAGAAGATAGAGAAGAGATGGCATATGCAAGAAGATTTAGAAGATTGGTTGGAGGTTTAATCCATCTTACTCACACTAGACCTGATATTGCATTTCCTACTGGCATTATTTCCAGGTTTATGCAAAATCCTTATAAAGTCCATTATGGAGTAGCAAAGAGGGTCCTACGCTACATTGCTGGTACTTTAGATCATGGCATTTGGTACTCTAACTTCAAGTTGTGTGGTACACATATAATGATTGGGAAAATTTAGTGAATAATAGACGAAGTATTTCGGCAAATATTTTCACTCAAGGTTCAGGAATGATCACTTGGAGCTCAAAAGAACAAGCTACTGTAGCATTGTAAACCTCAAAGGCTGAGTTTGTTGCAACAACTTTAGCAGCATGTGAAGCAGTCTGGCTAAGGAGAGTGTTGATAGATCTTCAACAAGAACAGAACAGACCAACAGTGATATTTTGTGACAATAAAGCAACTATCTCTATGACAAAAAATCCAACTTTTCATAGAAGAACCAAGCATATTGATATTCGTTATCATTTCATTCGTGATCTAGTAGCAAAAAGGAGGTAATATTGGAGTATTGTAGCACAAAGGAGAACTTGGCTGATGTTTTGACAAAGGATTTATCAAAGGAGAAATTTTGCAATTTCAGAGGATTACTCAGTGTTTGCAATTTTGAATTAAGGGGGAGTGTTGAAGAATAATTCAAATTTTTTTTAAGTATCTCTTATCTCTCTCTTTTAATTAACTTATTTTTATATTTTATCAAGTCAGCTCGTAGTCCATTATTTTTGTCAAATAGGTAGTGGGCTATGAGAGTTATTAGCTAGGGCTTATAGGAACAAATAAGACAATATCATTGGGTGATCACCAAGATTATTTAGGGCAATTGGTTCTGTTTTTTTGTTTTGCCTATATATTTGCAGATGTAGGCTGTTGTTAGAGCCGGGAAATCAAGCTGAGTTCGTCGGGCCGGCTTGTTTAAGCCCTTTTAAATCACGGGCTGGGCTTAAAAAATGGAGTCTCAAAAAGAAGTCGGGCCTACAGAGCCGGCCCGTTAGGCCCTTTAGTTTTTTTTTTTAATTCCCATGCCCCTCATGCCCGTACCTTTACTGACTCCTCCCTAAAAACCTTAAAATTGCCAAACTTACATATGATGGTAATTTCCTAATTCTTGATATTTTTACCTCTTAAATAGAGTCTACTACTTAAAGTGAAATACAATCAAATTTCCTTGAAATTGATGATAGTAGTGAAGAAAATGAAAACGATAATCGTCATAATCATGTTGCTTATAGTGTTTAGCTTTTTGCCTTCTTATGCATTGTGTGAGATTATGAGTTACTTGTGGAAAGTATTTTTTTACCTTTAATTATGAATTATTAACTATATTTATTTTATTGCATGAGATGTGTAGAAGTATAGTTAAATTTTGTGAAATGCCCTAGCCTGCATGCTCACGGACGGGGCTTTGAAAAACAAAAAATTTTTTTTCGGATCCTGTAGGGTCAGCCCTTTTAGACCTTAACACGTAAAAGCCGGTCCTGATTCCCAACTCTTTATTGTGAATCACGCCGCCTCTGGAAATTGAATTAAAAATTTGTGAAATGTGAAAACGCGGTTTGGGATGGAAAAAGGGAATTTTCCTTTTGCATTGGCTAATTTTCCTTGTACCAAATAGGGATCTTTTTCATATTCTACGGCGAGTCCTTGTATGCAATAAAGGCTCTGGAGAAACCGCCATACTACGCCTTCCTCACTGTCATCTCTCTAAGGTTTGACTTCTCTAAATTTCCCTATTCTCTTATTCTGATCGTTTCTCTAATATGCTCAGTTGATCAGTGTTTCAAGTTGGATTCGCTCAAGATCTTTGCTTTTGATGTAGCCTTTGAAAAGCTGCGCCTTTTTTTTTTTTGGCTTTTGTTTTTGTCTTTGAACGTCTCTTAACATGTACAAGTTCTGCTGCAAAAAGATATAGCTTTCTTCATTTGCTTGTCTTTTCCCCTTTTTGTAATGGCTAACGTATGTTTTAGGTTTTACCACTCGATGATCTTCAGTTTAGACGGGTAATCGAGTTTCCTTTGGATCAACTTCAGTTTATTTGTAAACCAATTGCTTAAAAGAATATCCTTCTGCTAAATGTTTTTAGAAATATTCATAGCGATTTACCATCACTGTTTATATTTGTAGCCTATTCTTGCAAATTTTAGAGATCTCTAAACTGTTTGTATCTGTGAAGTGTAAAGACAATTTGTCTACCATGAATGGAAGCTGATAAACCTTAATGATTCTATATTAGTGGCAAGTCCTATTGATTATTTAACAGCTACTCCTTCTTGTCTTTAGTCACCTAATTTGACTAGATTAAGGTAGTTAAGTTAAAATACCCTACTCATCTTCCTTAATTTTCTTATTCCCTCTCTTGAGAGAGCATCAATAGGGATAAATTAGGAAAACATTAACAAATATAAAAATTATATCTTGTATTTAAGATTAAGATGAACTCCCCAAATATGTCTTATAGTATCTCATGATTGTTGCTAGCTTTTTATTAGTATATTTTGTTGTGATTTCCAAGTGAGCTATCTTGGTAACTCTGCTCTTCCTGCATTGCATTTCAGTTATTCTATTACTTTTCTTATTCTCTAATTTTCTTGCTTTTTTCAGTTTCACAGTAGTTTGGAATATAAAGACAAGACAAGATGGTAAGTTAATAAAAATGACTTATGGCATTTCAAGTTGGTGAATTCATGGGCTCTGCATAATTTATTTTTAATGTTGTTTTAACACGTGCAGGTGAAGTTCACAGCTGAAGAGCTCCGTCGCATTATGGACTTTAAGCATAATATTCGTAATATGTCTGTTATTGCACATGTTGATCATGGTATGGAGTAGCCAGCACATATAATCTTTGCTCAATTTTTTTTTCTCTATTTCTGCTGCACAGTATTTAGACCTGTGATAGTTCTTTCTTATTTATTGTGATAGAAAAGGCATGATTATTTAGCTGTGATTGTTCACCGGTAAGGCATTTGAACAGTAGCGTTTGCTGCATAAGTCTTTCAAGAATATCTTTGATATCTACAGGCAAAAATAACTTCATTGGCATTTAAGGAAAAGGGGTGCTTTTTAACGTGTGTAGTTATGGCATAAGCAATATGCAATGTCATGAAATTGCTTTTCTTACATGGTCTGATCACACTTTATTGTCTCAATTTCCAATTGCAGGAAAATCTACCCTCACCGACTCTCTTGTGGCTGCTGCTGGTATTATTGCGCAAGAAGTGGCAGGTGATGTCCGGATGACTGATACCCGTCAAGATGAAGCAGAGCGTGGTATCACAATCAAGTCTACTGGCATTTCTCTCTACTACGAAATGACTGATGAGGCTCTCAAGGGCTTCAAAGGTGAACGCAATGGCAATGAGTATCTTATAAATCTGATTGACTCCCCTGGGCACGTGGACTTTTCATCTGAGGTCACAGCTGCACTCCGTATAACTGATGGAGCTCTAGTGGTGGTAGATTGTATTGAAGGTGTTTGTGTTCAAACTGAAACTGTGCTTCGACAGGCACTTGGAGAAAGAATTAGGCCTGTTTTGACTGTTAATAAAATGGACAGGTGCTTCCTTGAGCTCCAGGTGGATGGAGAGGAGGCTTACCAGACCTTTCAAAGGGTTATTGAGAGTGCCAACGTGATCATGGCTACTTATGAAGATCCCCTCCTTGGTGATTGTCAGGTTTACCCAGAGAAAGGAACAGTTGCTTTTTCTGCTGGTTTGCATGGTTGGGCTTTCACCTTGACCAACTTCGCTAAAATGTATGCCTCTAAATTTGGAGTTGACGAGTCAAAGATGATGGAAAGGTTGTGGGGTGAGAACTTCTTTGATCCAGCAACCAAGAAATGGACCAGCAAGAACACTGGTTCACCTACCTGCAAGCGTGGGTTTGTTCAGTTCTGCTATGAGCCTATAAAGCAGATAATTTCCACTTGTATGAATGATCAAAAGGGTAAGTTGTGGCCTATGTTGCAAAAGCTTGGAGTCACCATGAAATCTGAAGAAAAGGACCTAATGGGTAAAGCATTGATGAAACGTGTCATGCAAACCTGGCTCCCAGCAAGCAGTGCACTTTTGGAAATGATGATATTCCATCTTCCATCCCCATCGAAAGCCCAAAAATATCGTGTTGAAAACTTGTATGAGGGACCTCTTGATGATCAATATGCCACAGCGATCAGGAATTGTGATCCTGATGGACCCTTAATGATTTATGTCTCAAAAATGATTCCTGCATCTGATAAGGGTAGGTTTTTTGCTTTTGGCCGTGTCTTCTCCGGTAAGGTTTCCACTGGTTTGAAGGTCAGAATCATGGGACCAAACTATGTCCCTGGGGAGAAGAAGGACTTATATGTTAAGAATGTACAAAGAACTGTCATCTGGATGGGAAAGAAGCAAGAAACTGTTGAGGATGTGCCTTGTGGTAACACAGTTGCTATGGTTGGTCTGGATCAATTTATTACCAAAAATGCTACATTAACAAATGAAAAGGAAGTGGATGCCCATCCTATCCGAGCAATGAAGTTTTCTGTTTCACCTGTGGTACGTGTTGCTGTTCAGTGCAAGGTTGCATCTGATCTTCCAAAGCTTGTTGAAGGTCTCAAACGATTGGCCAAATCGGATCCTATGGTTGTGTGTACTATGGCAGAGTCTGGAGAGCACATTGTTGCTGGTGCAGGAGAACTTCACCTTGAGATTTGTTTGAAGGACTTGCAAGAAGATTTTATGGGCGGAGCAGAGATTATAAAGTCTGACCCTGTTGTGTCCTTCTGTGAAACTGTTCTTGAGAGATCTTGTCGTACTGTGATGAGCAAATCACCAAACAAGCACAACCGTCTGTACATGGAGGCAAGGCCCATGGAGGAAGGTCTTGCAGAGGCAATTGATGAAGGCAAGATTGGACCCAGAGATGACCCCAAGGTTCGTTCCAAAATATTATCTGAAGAGTTTGGTTGGGACAAGGATCTTGCCAAGAAAATCTGGTGTTTTGGACCTGAGACCATGGGACCTAACATGGTAGTAGATATGTGTAAGGGAGTGCAGTACCTGAATGAAATCAAGGATTCGGTTGTTGCTGGATTCCAGTGGGCATCAAGAGAAGGTGCAATGGCTGAAGAGAACATGAGGGGCATTTGTTTTGAAGTTTGTGATGTTGTTCTTCACGCCGATGCTATCCACAGAGGAGGCGGTCAGATCATTCCAACTGCAAGAAGAGTCTTTTATGCTTCACAATTGACTGCTAAGCCCAGGCTTCTTGAGCCTGTTTACCTGGTGGAAATCCAAGCTCCGGAGCAGGCTCTTGGTGGAATCTACAGTGTTCTTAACCAGAAACGTGGACATGTCTTTGAGGAAATGCAGAGGCCTGGCACTCCACTTTATAACATTAAAGCATACCTCCCTGTTATTGAGTCTTTTGGGTTCTCAAGCACATTGAGGGCTGCAACATCAGGGCAGGCTTTCCCACAGTTGATATTTGATCACTGGGATATGATGTCATCAGATCCACTTGAGCCTGGAACACAAGCTGCACAGCTTATTGCAGACATTCGCAAGAGGAAGGGCTTGAAGGAGCAGATGACTCCGCTTTCAGAATATGAGGACAAGCTCTAAATTTATGAATCTGATTGGGTTTCTCCTTCAATGTACTGCTTTGTGTCTAAATGTAAGTCAGTTGTACTCCATTCTCGTATACCAAGGAATGCATTAAATTGACAAAATTTTCTACACTTGCCCTTGTTAAATTTTTGGTCTCTCTCTACTTTACAAATGATTTTTTTGTCAATTGAGTTTGGTTCTGCAGCATTTTGTCATTCACTGGCCATACTGCATAGTGATAGTGATCATGCCCCTGCTGTATTATTCTCTTGGGTAGATGTCCTCTTTTAGGTGTGGATCTTGGAGATGTGTAACTTGATCACATCGGTGTTTTTGGTACATGACAATTCATGGATGTTCGATTGAACTGTTTATGTTGATTTTGGTTGAAGATGCTGTTTCCAATAATGAAGTGTACGTTGCTTCCAGTTCGTTTTTTTAATTTAATTTTTGGCCAACCGAGATGATCTTTTCCTACTAGGAAGTTGTGCTGAGATTGCATTTGGGCATATTTTTGTATTTCCAGTCAGGTGGGGCGTTAGTATTGGTCTCAGGAGGCTTTTTATCATAATTTATTAGAATTTTCTTACCAACCCATGTTTGAATTTCCACGGGGAAGAGTCGATATTTACTGTTTGATTGTAACATAGAAAACACACTCGTATTGATCTGAAATTGTCCTCACTCTATTGTAAGTTATGAACTACTTCTGCCACTTGTGTTTAATATATGACTCAATTGAGTTTGTTTGGAAAAATTAAAGGAGTTAAATAAATTATTTTAAATTATTTATATTTATTTTTCTTTAAATTAATTTGTCTTGATTTATAAACTGATATATAATATAATAATATATAATATATATTATGATTAAATAATTTATTTATATTTTTTAATTTCTTTAAAAAGATCAACTTAATTTCACATTAAGTACGAGCATGATATCATTAGATCCAATGGAGCTAGAGTACCACAATCTACATAGTTCTAATGGCTTCTTTTAATTGAGGGTAAGAAAAAATGGCTTCTTTTAAGAGAAATCCTAGAAACATAATTTTAAAAATGTTAAAAGAAAAAAAAAATATTTAATATTTATAATACGAGAATAGTGTTAGGTATGATTTGTCTATTTTAAAATTAAAAAAATGACATTAATGCCCATACACACACATATATATTACCTCCCCTGCGCTGGCTATTGGCCGTTAGCCACAAATAACAAGTGAGGGTATCACCAATGACTAAACTGTTAAAAAACGATGCAGATCTTATCACGGAAATAACTATACGGCTTGTTTGGTAGCATAAGTTAGATTTACGTAAAATGAAATAAAATTCATTTATATATTTACTTTGTAGACCATAAAAACTAACTCGTAGACCATAAAAACTACCTCGTATTCTACAAATCATGATTAAAAAATACTTTTAGAGACTATTCAATTCATAAAAGCCCAACCAAACAAACCTCAAACATAACAATGGTGCTCATGATAATGATAAGCCCTGAAACTGATTCCCCTAGGCATGTATGGGTACATAGTGTCAAACCCGCAACAGGAGAGACGGTACATTTGTTCCCCATTTGTTATCTGTGGTAATGAGATATGGGCCAAGTCAACATTTGCTGGCCACTTTCATTCTTCGTTCACACTAGACTTTAGAAGGTGGGTCCAAAGCTTATATTTTAATTTAATATTAATGAAATTGTATCTTCTTTAAATGGGCCCACAAAAGAATGACTTTAGGCCCAGAGAACTGATACTCTATTTAAAGGATCCTCCGATTCGGATCCCTTGAGAGCAATGTGTGCCCTGAACCCTGATAAGGAGCGGCGGCAATACTGTCTTAACAGGTGAAGAGAAGCTTCTCTATAAATCTTACTGAGGAAACCAGTCGCATCTTCAAGCTCAAAATATGCAAAAGTAACCTCAAACTTGTGTATCTCATGAACACTTGTGAATATTATGTGCAATCGGCTTCCAAACAAGTTTTGATGTTTCTGTTTTAGAATCATTTCATACTTTGTTCAGAAATTGTTCCTTCTTTCCTTCTTTCTTATCTTCAATGTTCTCTAATAACTGTATTGCATATTTGAGATCTTGTTCTTTATTGAGATTGCTTAATGTGATAAACTTATTAGTTGAATAAGCAAGAAAACGATTTGAAAATACAGCACTGGCATGGAGCTTATGGGTTTTTTTGTTCTTGTTGTATTCTGGAAGGAACAATGATTTCATAGAGAACGATGTTTTTTTTTTTTTGGTTTCCCAGATTTACTTGCGAGTTTTTAATCTTAAGATTTGTTGCAGCATAAACCTAAGCAAAATGATGAGGATTTTTATATCTGAAAATTCATGTGGAATACTTGATCCATATGCCTTCAAAGTTCTCTGATTGCTTTGCTGCTGTCATTTATTGTTCTAACTAGTAATAACTGTATTTTCACACATCTTATCCAACAAATGGATTGAGATATTGTATTATGGACCAAATTGAATCCAACTAGGTCTCATATTGGAAACCAGAAGTAGCCTAGATTTCCTTTGCGACATTTTCCCAAACAAAAGGAATACTTCTCTCTTCTATACTATTTGATCACCAATGAAAAAGGAATGGCAGGGACAAAAGGACCTCTTTAAGTTTTCATTTTTTTCTCAGTATCATATAGTCATTCTCCGAAATTTATTATATATGCTTTTGGATGTCATCTTCTTCAACATTTTGCAGTATGTTATATGCAAGTCTATCATCAAGTGAGGGCTATTGGGCTTTCATGTTCTGTACATGGATTCCTTTTATGTCTCACAGAAGCTAACTATATGTGAAAGCACCAAATTTTCATAATCTGATAAGCTTTAATCTGTTAGATTATACGAGCATGGTGCAACAAAAATGTAGATCGTCCATGGTTCCTTTTTATGTTTTATGTGTCTTTTTGAAATGACGGGTGAAGCAGAACCATGGCTGGACATGCCGAATTATAGTTCAGTCTTATGTGTCTCATTCAAGCTGCACTTGACTTTTGTAGATTAGGGTAATTTATCAATTGTGGGGAATGGCCGTATGACCTAATAACATGAAGGCCCTCTTATAATAGAAGTCTACATGTTGGATTCCACTTATAAAGTCATAATAAGCAGTTTTTGCTTTTTAGGGTGTTTGGTTCTTCAGAGGTTAGGTTTGGTTTATTTAATTAGGTTATGGGAGTTTAGTTTATTTAATTAGGTTATGGGAGGTTATAATTTTGTTTGGTTCAAGAAGAGAAGAGAAGAGAAGAGAAGAGAAGAGAATAGGGTAGGGGAGGGGAGGGGAGGGGAGGGGAGGGGAGTTAATTAGAAGTGGATAAAAATACTTTTATACATATTTTCTTTCTTCTTTTTCAATGTATTTATTAATAATTATTATTTATAAAATTATTATGTGTAAAATAATTATTCTAACAATTATATACACTTTTCACACACTTATCATATGTTTAGTGGTCTACATCATTTTTTTCATTTGGGCAAGAAGGATCAACATGTGTTTCTGGAAAGAGAAAGCAACAATCTTTACAAGCAATGGATACAAAGTGAAAAACTGGTTTCTAAGTGGACTGTATAGTTGAAGCCACCAAGGAGATTGGTTCAATGATATGTTAGAAATGTAATACTGGTTCATGTGTTACTTATAGGAAAGGAGAAAAAAGAATAACACTTACAAGATCCGGTATGAAATGAATATTAGAAATAGAACATGCTAGCTTTGATTTTAACTTCTATTCTCTGTCCATTTATAATCAAGATCCTGTGTATAATGAACATATGTCTGAAATAAAAATGTTACAGTTTGTGATTGTAATATTTCCATTAAATTTCAGTATTATGGTTGTTCTTCGACGCACTTTAGACACCTGCATTTGAAACCATAATCGGCAAGGGAAGATTGTCTCTCTTCGTGTGGAAGATCCTCATCGACATGAGATGGTCATCTGAAATTGCTTCCAACTGTTAATTACTTCAATATATATATATTAAAAAAAACACAGAATTTAGGATAATGTATCGTCCCTTTCATCCCTGGTGTTATGAATTTCAAGTTAGAAGAAATACTTCCATGTTGTAATGCAGATAACGTGCCTCTTCTCCTTTACGAATGGACCACAGCAATTATCGTTGCTTGACCACCTCTATCCTGCATACAAATGCATGGAATGATTGGGAAACGAAAAAAGTACTAATGTTTAATGTAACATATGAATAAGTGAACAAAATTCACACAAACTAAGAAATGTGGTTTCCATAAACTTGTTATCCAAGATGCCGGATAACAGATCCAATGTTGCTTGCGATGTTCATGGTTGAACTATTTGTTCTCTACGAGTTTAAACACTTTATAATTGTTTTTTATCCAGTAATGTCCTAATCTGACCTCAAATTGGTTTCATCATTTCTTCAAAACAACAGAGTCAGTCATTGAAGGAATCCATTAACGACAAGGAGAATCCAACTTGAATATGCAAGCAATATTTGCCTTAGGCAAAGAAACTATAAGCTAGAAATTTTGGGGCTTACATACCTCCTCTCTTTTGAATGCCTTTGCATTAGGACAGCAGGAATGGTTCATGCAGCTTTGCAATGGAAAAAATGCAGTTCCTAAAAATAAACCGCAACAATACTTTAAGTAATTAACTTTCTAACTAATGGGCATTCATATAGGGCATTCCAAACTGACAAGCTGACAAGAGAACAAGAGCATACCCTTGGAGATAATTAATTTACGGTAGTGTAACATGACAGGGCAGTAACAGAAGGCGAGCGAGCAAGCAAGCGAATTCACCTTCCCGTTCAACAGAGTACAATGGGACTGTAAAAAGGATACTACCAGAATGCATTCAACAGCGGAAAAATACGGTACTGCAGAAAACACAATGAGCTAACATAAGGTTCTCTCATAATTGACAATGGAGGAAAATGCAGAAAAAATCAGAACCTCACTGTGACACGCATAACTCAAGCCAGTACGCCAGCAATCAATTTTCAATTCAAGCAAGGTAATCGTACCTGAAGGAGCAGAATCGCGAAGGAGACGACGTGATCTACAGGACAAATGGACGGGCAGCGACCTTCGACAAGCAACCGATGGTGGCTGCAGACGCAGGCGGCGGTAGTGGCTCGAGGAGCGGCTGAAGATGACGCTCAACTATCGAACGCGCGAAGGAGACGACAGAAAAACCGAAAAAGGGATTTCGAGTGGGAGAAATGTATGAGGAAACAGATAGAGCCGGGAAATCGAAGGGCTCGGCCCTTTTAAGCCCTTTTAAATCACGGGTCGGGCTTGAAAAATGTTGCTTCAAAAGGAAGTCGGGCCTAAAAGGACCAGCCCTGGAGGGCCAAAGGCCCTGCAGGGCCAAGGGCCGGCCCGTTAGGCCTTTTAGTTTTATTTTTTGTTTTAATTTTACTACCATTCCTACTCATGCCCTAGCTGACTCCTCTCTAAGAGTTGTAAAAATTGCTAAATTTACATATGATGGTAATTTACTAATTCTTGATATTTTTACCCCTTAAACAGAGTCTACTACTTAAAGTGGAGTATAATCAAAATTCCTTAAAATTGATTATAGTAGCGAAGAAGATGAAAACGATAGTTTTCATAATCATGTTGCTTAGAGTGTTTAACTTTTTGCCTTCTTATGCTTTGTATGTGACTATAAATTACTTGTACACAATATTTTTTATCTTTGATTATGAATTAATAACTGTATTTATTTTATTACATGAGGTGTGTAGACGTATAGTTAAATTTTGTGAAAATGACTTCTAGCCCTGCGGGCCGGGCTTTAGAAAACAACAATTTTTTTCCCCTAGCCCTGATTCCTAGCTCTAGAAACGGAATGGCAGAGGGAAGAAGGGTTTTCACTGGTGATGACAATCTCAAAATTTTAAAAAATTGTCATGTGTAATAAAACATAAATATTCTCCATCCTAGAAAAAACTTTAAATCTGAAGGTTTTGTAAGGGAGGGGAGGTGGCCACTAAAAGACAAAAAATCCTCCATCCCCTCACTTACTTCCAACCAAACACTTATTTTTATTGCTTGTTTGTTTTAGCTTATTATCACGATTGAAAAGCACTTATGAGCTTATTTACATAAATCGAGACAACCATCACCACATAACTTACTTTGTATTCTGTAAATCATGATTGAAAAGCATGATTGAATACTCCAATCGCTATTCTAAACATTAATCTCCAAACCTCCCCTAACATTACATAACCTAATAAAACCTCAAACCAAACACAACCTTAAGTTGACAAAATTTATCAATAGTGTTTCGAGTAATAATTTTATCTAGTTGTCTTTATATGCATGAATAATATGAAATCTATACTTTGGTCCTATTTATAAGGTAGATAGGGAATTTTATTCTGGTACTATTTACAAATTATATCATTAAATTTTACATATGAATGTATAATTATGCATATCCTTCCTTCATTATTATATTGGCTTTGTTAAATTTTAGAGTAAAATTAATGAGATTTAAGGTGTTTCTCAGTCTTTACAAAATATATACAGTGAGAGTGACTTATAAATAGAATCTATTATTTTGAACCATGAATAAACCAGCTTTTTATTTTTCACATGCAATGTCTTGAATCCAACTTGACGGAGGAGGGTTGTGTTGGGCATAAAACTACGCCAGAATTTATATCAATGAAGGAATTGTAGTTTTGAATCCATACTAGTTTCTACAAGGGATAAAAACCTTTCAATGTGCCAATGGAAGAAATGGGAATGAAAAGGAAATTGTAAATATTTTTTTTATATTGGATATTTTTACATTAAGTAGAATAATTTTTGGGAAGATCCCACATAAACACCATTATAATTGCTAAGTGTTTCTAATATTTATAATAAGTGTTGGGTTTAATTTGTTCTTTATGAAATCAAAATGAAATTACACAAATGCCCTCGACAAATTCTTCTCCATCCGTCGACAATTTCTCCAGTGACGGTGGCCTTGAGATCTTGGATCTCTATCACCGTCTCCAGCCCCCCATCAATTAGGGGTTATATCTTTTGCAATTTCTCCAGCTCCCACATGTAAGCCGATCTCATCCAAATCGCCATTGAATGACTCCCTCGACGTTCTTGTAGCCGATATGGTGTTCAGAGTGGCTTGTGGCTTTGATGACGGCTGTCTCGACAATAGGGCTTTGGAGAATGGTGGGCGGAGCGAACTTGGCGATCTAGATGCTGCCTTTGTCTTTGATAGCTCCGGTGAGCCTTATTCGCACCTTCATTGTTCTGATAACCAGCAACCATGTCATTAATGATTTATGCTGGGAAAGCTTGTATGTATCATTTTAATTTCTTGTGATCCGAAGAGAAGTAAAGTGAGTATTATAAGAGGAGGTCGTGGTGGATTGAATTTGGTTTAGTTTTGTCGGCGATTGGACTGTTTGAAGTGCAGCTAAGCAGCTGTGCTTATCACTTGGAGTTACCCTGGTTGGGAATTGTGATTTCAACTACAATATCACTTGGAGTCTCATACAATGATTTTGAAGACATCATCGACCTTGGGAATTTATTGTACAGTTTGGGCATGTTATTGGAATTTGCTTCGTTTCTTTGGCTGCTACAGAAGTCACCTACGCTTGAGCGGCCATTTCGGGTGCCCTTGAAGTTACCATTACTGGTGATTATGTGCTTGATAGTTGATACCATCTGCGTTTTTTATATTGATAATTGTTATAGCTACCAAGGTTGTTTATTTGGCCGGCGTCATGATTGTGGCGGGGATTGATTTTTATTCTCTTTCTTCCTATCCTGTTTATTCTGGTGGCTGGCCATCATGGCCAAAACTCCGAAGATGAATTTGAAAATAACAACTCTGAAAATGGAAATGACAATTATACATTTTAAGATGGCTACTTGTAAAAATGAGAAGGCAAGTATAAATTAATTCTTAGAATTGATGTGGGTTTACCATACTTAGATTTTAAAATCACAACTCAGGATATGAAAATGATAACTATCCATTTAAAAATGACCACATAACGGATATGAGTTTATCAAATTCCAATATGAAAATAACAACTCCAAATATAGAAATGACAACTATTCATTAAAAAATGATCACTTGTGAAAATGAAAAGATATGTATGGATTAATTCCTACACTCAATATGAGTTTACCAAGTTTAAATTTGAAAATAACAACTCTGGATTTGAAAATGACAACTATCTATTAAAAAATGATCACTTGTAAAAATGAAAAGGTACGTGTGAATTAATTCTTAGACTTGATATGGGTTTATCAAATTTGAATTTAAAAATAATAACTTTCGATATGGAAATGACAACTATCCATTTAAAAATGATCAATCATTCCTACTAGAGTTTCGGCACTAGTTGGCTGGCCATTAGAGCCCGGCGGGGCAGCTAGCGACGATTGGTGGTCGTATGCGACCATTCACCGATAGGGGTAGGGGTTACTTTTTTTAAAAAAAATGTATGAGTGGCATTTATGTCATTTTTTTAATTTCAAAAAGGAAAAATAGAGCATTAACATGTTATAGGGATACTGAAATTGAAAGCACATTTCTATCCTTTATTATTTGTATTGATCTTTGTGTGTCTTTTTCTCATAATTTTTCGTTACAATAATGAAACTCATCAAGGAGGGGGTGTACTAATTTGTCATGTACTTTAGGCCAAAAGGTGGGTCAAGAAAAAACTTAAGGTTAAGGGTTTTAAATATCCTGGAAGTTTTAGCTAAAGGGCATTAGGCACCTGGAAGTTTTTGAGGGGGGAAAATGCCCCAAAAGTATTAAAAACAGGGCAAATCGAACTAACCCAAATGGAAACCACACTGTAATCGTCATGGTGGAAATTTATGACAGGTATGCATTACAAGGTGGATCATTCGTCTAATCGTCAATGTGACGGACCCTAAATTGGTTTTTTCAAGGTTACTTTAAATGGGGAAAAAGCGGACGAGCCCCAATTTTGCACAAATCCAAGCGACAAAGGCGACTCCACTTGTTGGAGTGCATCAACGATGACCAATGGGGTGCTCCACTGCATCATCGCTAGACGAGAAGAAGGTGGAGGAGGTCAGTGTTTCTTAGAGGTCGTAGGGGAGAGAGTGAAAACGATGGTCTGTCGAGGGTTTGTTGTTGCGTCGAGTTATCTCCTCTTCTGACGTCTTGGACGTAGCTGAACCTAGGGAGAGGTTCTATGTGTGCCAAAATTATCACCAAGTATGAATTTTTATAATTTGTGGATAGTGGTTTTGTATTATGATGAGTAATGTTCTAGAATTTTTATAGATTTGTGCTTTAAATTTACAGGGAGGGGGCTGTAGGTATTTTCATTGGCTTGATGATGAAATGGGAGAGTGGCCGGCAGAGGTTGTAAACGAGCTTCTTGGTCATGTTGATAGGCAATACGAGAAGAATGTGAGACTTTGGAGATGAGGAGAAGAAACTGAGATCAGTTTGATAGTTGTAGAGATGAAAAAGAATGAGAAGAGGTCGAAGTTTGCAATGGCTGCATTGGTGGCAACTTGGGTTAGAGATGGTAAAGAGGGTCGGCCTTTCATGGGTCAGGGCCTAAAAGGGACAGCCCTTTTAGGCTTGGCTAAAGAAAAAAAAATCATTTTTTAGGCTTGGCCTGTGAGCATAAGGGTCAAGACTGGCCCTTGTAGGGCCAAAGCTATTTTAACAATTTTTACTTTTTTTCAGTTTTTTTTTAAAAATTACAACAATGAAAGTCCTCATTTAACACATAAATGTTGTCAAAATTAGAGTGTAAACGGTATACATCATATAACAAACAAACACAGTTACTAAGTCATAATCAAAGGTAAACCATTGTTTACATACCACAATTACAAATAATTAATAAGAATACTTAATAAAATTAAAAATACTTCTTATAAATATGTTTTAAAAAATGTAAGTAGCCAACAAAATAAACAACACAAGATAAAAACAAAACAATCACTAGAAAATAAATCAAAAAATACAAAATTAGTAAGAATACTTATGAACAGGGTTTTTAAACCCGGACCAAATCGGCCGGTCTGGACAGGGAACCGACCAACCGTCCGGTAAACTGGTAAGGTATTTTAAAAAATCATTTTTTATTTTTATTTAGAATTTCATAGTAATAAGCCTAAAATATTCAATTTCTCACCGGTTTGGCCCGATTTAGCTCCTGTTTGACTCTGATATGACCCACTGACCTTTGACCTAGTACCCCGACCGGTTCAATGCTCAATCCGGGTTTCAGAACCTTACTTATAAAATAAGAAATATCTTTTATAAGTTTTAAATTTTTAGAATCCTTAATACAAGATATTCTTATGAAACTTAATTCTAAAAAAGATAATAACAACTAAATATTTGCAACATCATTAACAAAGTATAAAAAATCAATAATATTATTATCATATAAATAATTTTAAAAAATATATATATACAGGCCTAATAGGGCCGGCCCTTCTAGGCCCTCGGCCCTACAGGGTTGGCCATTTTAAGTCAGCTTTCACTTTTGAGATAAAAATCATAAGCCCGGCCCTTGTAAATTCAACGCCTAAACGGGCCACCCAACGAGCTTGACCCATTTTCCCGGCTCTAACTTGGGTCTTTATATTTGTTAACAATTTATGTTGTTAGATGATGCCAATTGTGGTTTAGGTGACTTTTGGTTGAAATATGATGGTTTGTCCGATAATGATCATGATGATAAGAGTTTAATGTAACTTGTTTTTTGAGATGGGAATGGATGAACTATTTCTCAATTTCAGTGTATGTGATTTTGTAGATGGAATCAGTTAGTAGTTTAAATCAAATGAGTCAAGTAGTGGTTTGAATATTTTGTCACTTTTTGTTACTAATAGTGCAAACAACGTTATCAACAATATCTAATGTTGTACAAATTAATTCAAAATAGGAAGACGGCATAATGGAATGAGTAAGGAATTTGGGAAAAAATGAGAAACATAAGATGGCACAATCATTTAGTAAAGTGGTCATAAAGATGAACCATTCTTTTGTAACATACATCAAAAGATTGCATAATGTCTGTCATAGTTTTGGAACACATAACTATATTGGCAGAATTGTAAGCTAAAGCTAACATAACAAAATACTTAGACATACAATCAACAAAAGGCTTGACATGATTGTTAACTTAAAGTAACAAAAACATTAAACATCTTGTCAAGTTGAAGTTAAGTGCCTAAATACAAAAGATCCTAATGTCTTCTTCTTCTCTTCGGTGCCTTCTTTCTGCTGGTAAAAGCAATGAGAGTTGTGTCCTCGTGTGCAAGAAGCCTTGAAGTTGTGATGGCAGGATGCCCATTCCACATGAGACCTGGAGGTCTGAATGGAAGCTCAGAAGGAGTTGTAGTTGTTTGTCCATCTCCTCGGTATTTGATAATTCGAGTTCCCATTGCTAGTGACCTATTTTCATCAAACAAGGCAATACACTTAGGACTAAAGTTCTCATTCCACTTCTCTACATTCTTTTTAGCAGCTGCCCACTTTGTTATTAATTTAATCCTAATCTCATCTATCATTCTAATAATAGGAAAACACCTAAAATCATCAATCCACATATTTGGGCTTTCACTACAATTATTGTCAACAATCCAAGTAAAACTTATTGTCCTAAAAAAGGCTCTAGACAACGATTATGGGGAATAACTTACAACAGCCTTTGCTACATCTTCAGTGAGTTCTACAAGGGTAGTGAGGTTATCATTGAACTTTTTCAAGTAAGTGATCCATGTGCATGAAAATAATGTTTTCTTCAATTGCCCTCCTCTTCATGTCTTGCTTCAGTTGGCATACATGTGTCTTGCACATAGCTTGTGTTCTGCTAGTGGCAAACCATCCAACACAGCAAGAAGCAGTCCATGAATCAAAAATCATAAGACAATGTTTAAACATGAGTATAAGCAAATCACAACTTGAAAAATAATTAGGTTCTAAGCAAATCATCTAGTGTAAATAAACCCAAGTTCATTATAATTAAGCAAGCCAATAGTCTAAGCACATAACCTGATTTGTTAGTTTATAAGCAGATCATCTAGTAGAAAAAAACCCAAATTCATTATAAGATAGTGTTTAAACAAACTCAATCATCTAAGAAAATCACATGAGAATTTGTTACAATTTTACAATGTATCACAAATCATAAGATAGTGTTTAAACATGATTACTCTATCACAAATCATGACAAGTTATTTTAGCCATAACATAATAATTACTCTACCACAAATCATGCCAAGTTCATTATAATTAAACAACCGGAGCATCAATTAAATCTGTGACAATTTAAATATGATCATAGTATTAAAACCTTTTGCATGTCTAACATTATGGTGACACACTCCCCATCTTCAAGATCCATCGACTTCTTTAGTCATTCCATGAACCACTTCCAATTAATTGTATTTTCCTTCTACGTAACCCTAAATGCTAAGGGATATAGAGAGTCATCAACATCTAATCCAGTCGCCGTTAGCATTATTCCTTTGGCTTTTCCCTTCAAGAACGTACCATCAACTCCAATTATGGGTCTACACCCTGCCTTCTACCAAATCTTCAACCAGAAAAAACAAAATTTTCATTCTTATAATCATAGCAAACAAAAACAAATAATAAACAAAAATTATTACCTTTGCAGCTTTGAAGCATACATAGAGTTTACTAAATACTCTTTTCTTATTCTCCAAGCCCTCCTTGCTCAACTCTAAAGACATATCTGACCCAGGATTCAAATTCTCAACCTCATTACAATATGCTTCAAGATTGTTGAACTCATCTATATAACTCCTTCCATATGCTTCATTATCATCTTCTTAGCTCTTTTGCACTTCCAATGGCTAATGTGTAGCATTCTCTCATCCTCTAAGTCCTTCTTTATATTAGAAATCTTGTATTGCTTCATTTCTTGTACCTTCTTCTTGAAATGTGTAGCTACCCACTTGAAAGAAGCCCTAAAGTTCTTGAAAATCCTACTGCATTTGTGTTCCACGTGTAGGGCATTTACAACCAACCCCTGACTTGATCCTTTCTTTATGGCATAAAGAACAAATGGCCACCCCTTTTGACACTTCACCCTGAACTCTCAATCGATCACTTTTTTCAAACTTTAACTTCACTCTATTCTTAATGTCATAATTATTTATTGCTCCTTTCAATTTTACCTTGTCCTTAAATGTTGTACTTAACATTAAAAAGGGCTTGTCTTTTTGGACTCTATCTTCTTTTATAGGCCTACTAATATCATTTCTTCCCAAAGTGTCAAAAAAATCCTCATCCCCATTTTCACAATCATCATCTTCTTCATCCATAGACAACTTATCATCACTTGAGCTATAATCTTCATTATCATCGTCTGAGTCTTCTCCTATATAATCATCATCATCATTGTCTGAGCCTTCACTAACATTTTTCATCCTATCATTTTCTCTATTATCATGTTCTACCTCATTGATTTTAGCACATGTCTCCTTCCCAACCTTTCTCTAACTCAAACTACGTATTTCTTCCTATAGTTCCTTCAGCTCATTCCTTTGCTTCCTTATTTAAGCTTCTACACTCAAAAGCATATTCTTTCATTCCAATCCATTTCTTCCTCAACCAACTTACCTTTACCCTTTCCTCTATGTCTCTCTTATGTAATAGACTTATTGATTGTCTCATACCCACCCCATAGCCTTCTCTTTAAGTCCTCTTCCTCTTTTATCCTCCAGTTATACTTACTCATTAAACTCTCCAAAGATAACCAACTCTTCGTTCTACCCTTGAAACCGCAGCTAGGACCACCCATCCCCTTACCGACTCCAATTAACCATAAACCCCTGTTAATTAAACAAATATCAAAACTTTAACAATTATATCAAAGCTAATCAACACACATTCCGATTAAAGCAAAAACAACCACACATTTCTTACTATTCCTAATTAAAGAATCAATTCCTTAATTACTTGACTTAGAAGGACGAATCTCTGCTCTGTCAGCTTCTCCTCTCACACGTACAACACTCAGAAATCACATGCACCTTACTATCTCTACCCTAGCTTGCTCCTTCACTTCACTTCACTTCATCGTTTTCATTTGGAGTGAATATTTTCCCTTTTTCTCTCTCCCATTTTCCCTTTTTCTATCACGCATACATATATTTCATTAACCACGTCATTTGCCATATAAGTTTACTACATCACCAGCCCCTCCGCTTACTAGATGACATGTGCCTCCCAACTTATTTTAAAGTAACAAATCAAATCTTGAATGTTAGGTTTCTATCTGGGTTAGTTTGATTTTCCTTGTTTTTAATACTTCAGGGCATTTTTGCCCCTAAAAAACTTTTAGGTGTTCCATGCCATTCAACTAAAACTTCCGTGATATTTAAAGCCCTTAACCCAAAAAATTAAGTCGTGTTCTTTCTTCAAGCGAATTTGTAATGATAACAAGGTTCAAAATAAATAATCAAGTTAATGAGTGAGCCTATTATACTATCAGCCTTCTGACCAAAACAAAAAAAAATGCTATCATCCCACTTTACTAAATTTTAGAATAATTTAAAGGGTTAAAGGTCATTTTTTCCTCGGAAGTTTCAAATGTGGGGGAATTTTGTCTTGAACATTATTTCAGTTAAGTTTGACTGTTAGTTGACTAAATTTTGGGGCAAATTTGCTCCTCAGTTGAAACTTCTATAGTAGTTTTGTCGCTAATTTGGTCAATTAACAGTTAACTTAACTGCAATAACGTTTAAGACGAAATTGCCCCACAAATGAAACTTCTGAGGCAAAATTGCCCCTGAGTCAATACTTCTGAAACAAAAATCACCTTTAACCCCAATTTAAAAGTAATTTTATGGAATTTTCAATTCATACAATGTATAAATTATTTGTAACTGATTCATACATAATAGATAAAAATACTATTTAAAAACCTTAAATTTTTCATAAAATTGAATTGGTTTTCACTATTATATTTATTAACTATATTAGACACTAGTATTGTGTTAATTTCTATCCTCTCTCATTATCCTTATTAAATTTGGGACTATATAAAAAATATTAATATTTCTTCTCTGGTCCTTAATAAAAGACTCAGTTGACTTTTTTAGAGAGATTAAGGAAATTAAATAAATTACTTTAAAGTATTTATATTTTTCCTTTTTCTTTAAACTAATTTGTATGACTTATAAACTAATACATAAATGACAAAAGAGACTTATAAACTAATATATAATATAATAATATAAAACATAATAACATATACTATGATTAAGTAATTTATTTATTTATTTTTAATTTCTATAAAAATATCAACAGAATCTTATATTATATATCAAATATTATCTTAGACTTAACGCCCTATTGTAGTTAGCCGAGTAATAAAAAAATGGTTTTAGAATATATATTTTTTCTGCTAACGGTTTTAGAATAATTAACACTTTACTGTTTAATATTTTCAATTGAATCGTCCACGGGAGACAACTAGTCTTACAAAATTGAGGTAATTTACAATGAACTACTCAATATTGATTTTATAGCTTTTTTGTTTAAATACACGTTGATTCTATATCTCTATTATTGTCCTAATTAATTAATTTTGGGAAAATTACGTACAAGAGCTGAGGAAGAAAATAATCACAAACATATCCTTTAAAATCATAAAATTACATTGAAGTCTTATGGGACCTAGGTTAGATTAATTTGAATTATAAGAAGACTACTTTACCCTTGTTAATTTAAACAATCACTGACAAGTCAGGGTACCATAATGAGAAATCTTTGACCAACCATTGACAAGTCAAAGTGCCATATAGGGGTGTTCTTGAGACGGGACAGGACATGTTAGAGAAACCTCACTTCCTATCCCATCCGAAAGAAGGGTTCGGGAAGGAAAATCAGTCTCGATCGCGATCCTGATCCTAAAAATTGTTCATCCCAACCGGGATCTGGATTTCTCAGGACAAGATAGAGATTTCCCAAAAATTTGGAAAAGAAGAATTATCAAAGAAAATAAAATTTTAATAGGTGTCTATCTCTTATTCAATACATTATCTCGCCCATGAAAAAAAAAACATTTATAGGTCAAATACTCAAATGTCATATTTAGCAATTCCCCAAGCACACAAAAGAAAAAAAAAGGGGGAGATTACTAAAATTAGAGACTCAAGAAATAATTTATATGTACTTCGCAATAAATCAATATTAACAAAGACTTGATGTGAGAAAATATAAGATTGAATAGTCAAAACTAACAAAAAAATCAAACTTGTACTTTCATCTTTCCAATGAGTTTTTTATGTTTTTGTACAACATCCTCACTAGAAAGCTCTAAATTTTGTTTCACCATTAGTTCATCATCTGACTGCAATAGGACTTGCTACAATATATATATATATATATAATTGGGATAGGATGGGATAGTATTGGGAAGTCTCATTTCCAATTCTGACTGCAATAGGACTTGCTACAATATATATATATATATATATATATATATATATATATATATATATATATATATAATTGGGATGGGATGGGATAGTATTGGGAAGTCTCATTTCCAATCTCGAATATAATTTTTCTTGTCCTGAAAGATTTCGATTTTTCCCATCCTAAAAATTCTCAGGATAGGACAGAAAGATCAGGATAGGAAATCTTTAAACACCCCCAGTGTCATCTATGACTTGAGAACTTGTCTTTGGATGCTCATTAACAAAAATAAGGTGGTTTTTTCTCAATTTAAATTAATCTAGCCTAAGTCTCATACGATTTCAATGTAATTTGATGATTTTAAAAAATATGCTTGTAATTTTTTTTCCTTCATTGGGATTTGTATGTAATTCACCTTTTAATTTTCGTGTTCTATCATATATGGACCCTACTAGCTACTCATGGTTTAAGCATGTTCATATATGAAGTTGTGACAAAATTTCTCTCACATGTTTATTTATGTTATTTTTAAATTTTTAATCGTCATTTCAAATAGAATCTTATGGGTACCATGCACTTAATAGATTTGAACCGCCCAGATCTGATCTAGGCAATCCAAATTTAATTTATTTTAATTGATGATTTTAAAATAATATATTTTTTATTTTTTTGAAAATATAGCTAAGAGATTATTTTAGTTTTTTTTTTCAAAAATGAAAATAAAAGAATAAATTTAGATCGTGTAGAACAGATCTGAAAAGTCCACATATGTTAAACACATGGTGCATGATATTTGGTTCCCAATTCAAACAAACTATTGACTGATCATCAATGAAAAACGAGCCTGTTCGATAAGCTAAAAATGTTAGGTGTGAAAAGGAAAATTTTGATTTTCGTCCATAAAACCCACTGGAAAAAAGACACTTAAATACTACTTAAACTTTAAAATGTTAAATTAGTAATTTTCTAAAAAATTGAGTTGTTAATTGTAACATCCCAAATTTCAGTCACCAAAATTCTTTTATACATTGGTGGTATTAAAGGAGATAACAAGGTAAATTAAAAAGCATATTAAGTGACAAAACAAGACAATTAGAGGCCACACACAACATAGCTATTTGATACACAAGTTAGTGATGCTGCCAGTAAATTTCCCGGTGAGGCAGTCATGTTGTGTGATATTTTTAAATAGATAAATGATGTCCAAAATTGTGAAAATTTTCAGAATAAAATTAGACTTATTAACCTTTAATTTGATAGTTTATACAAGTCATTTAGAGTTGTACACAAGGAGGTATGTATTTTTGAAGCTAGCCCAGTAAAACTGGTTATTTTCAATGGCAGCGTCTAAATATAATAATTCTGGGAAGTATTAGCTTCCATTTGGAAAAATTTTATATTTTTTTTTAAAACTAGACTTAATAAGGGTCACATATCCTTTAGAATCACCTCAATTGGATATTTATACAATTAGATATGAATTTTCAAAGTTTGATGAAAATTCTACCAACTTTTACAGCAAGTGCGAAAATGGTAAGATGTAAGGGCAAACTGATCATTTTGGCCAAATAAATAAGGACGGTTTGAAGGAAGAGTTAAACAAGGAAGAGGAGTTCTAGAAATATCAAGGGAAAATATCAAAGAATAAAGAAATAATAAAAATTATGACATATGCTTAAATTGAAATAAAATAATATATAAAAGGGACACATAAGACCATTTCTAGAAAACTCTAATTTTCTCTATAAAAAGAGGCCATTTCAGCCAAGAGGAAGAGAAAGAAGAAGAGGAAGAAACCAAGGAGGAAGAGAAGAGAAAGAGGAGCAGCTAAGGTCTAAAGAACAAGAGCAAGGTAAGTAGGTTGGAATCTCTACTTATTCTTACATTCTAACTCATGAATCCTCTTCTTAAACTCCCTATCCCCTTATAATAGCCCTCAAACAACCATAAACACAAAGGAGAAAGGTGCACGATCAAGAAGAGAAGAAGAAGAAGAAGCAAAGTAAGTTACAAAAACCCTAAAAATCTTGCTAAAACTGAGTTGTGGTTGTTGTCTGGCTGGCGATTTGACTGTTTGTGGTAAATTCTATAACTTGGGATGTTCAATTTCTAAGGGGAGATGCTGCTCAAATTTCTATTGATTATGTTAAATTGATGATTGGATGGTTAAATATGTGAATACAAGTAAAAAGGAGGATGTTTTAAAGGTTAAAACATGAAAATTGTATTCTTTCAATTTGAGCTAGATTGTTTTGGCATGTTTTTGAATGGCCAAACCTATTCCAAACTTTATGAAATTTTACAGGATGAAATTAGACATCCTGATCTTTAATTTGATAGGTATTATAAACCATTTAGATAAGTTTATTAAAAGATATAATTTTGCAAACTTTGGCCATGAATGTAGAAAGAAATCTGAGGTATACTAGGTTAGGAGAATTCTCTAGAATTTGGTGGATATTCCTGGTACTTTGTGATATTTTTTCCTAAAATAGGACTGAGACAGTTTCGTATAGGAACTAGAACCACTCAATTTGGAATTTTTAAGATTTAGTTATGAATTTTCAAAATTGACTACAAATGTTGGAAATTTCTGGAACAACTTATGAAAATGACAATTTTGCCTCTAAAACCCTAACTAATGGCTATCAAGGGTAATATAGTCCTTTGAGTGTGAATTTGTCCAAAATAAGGCCAAAAATAGATTCTATACATAAAATTGTGTAGGAATAGCCTGGGGCATAATTTTTAGAAAGTACAATTATATCGAATAAAAAAGGGAATTAAACTGGGTTCCCTAAGAGTATTTTGGTAAATATGTAATTTTGGGCTAAGATAACCAACTTATAAATTCTAGAATGAAGTATGGATGAGTAATAACTCATTTATAATTACTTTTGAAATTTTAGGATTTGAAAATTTCTCGAGCAGGACAAAAGGTTAAAGATCTGTAATAGCTAGGCTTTGGAAAGGAGTCCAAGTAATAACTCTATCTCTCATATTCTATGTGAATGTTAATATGCATTGTTTGTTATGTTCTGTACAATGTGATGTACTGGTGGTGATGGTTATGCTTACTTCTTTGCTACATAACCTATGTGACTATACTTACCTATTTGTCGTATAGTCTGGATGCGCGTATCTGTGTGCTGCATAGCTGTATGATGATGTCAACACTGTATGGCTATACGTATCTATGTGTTGTATAGCTTGGTTACATTTATCTATGTGCTTTGTAGCTTGTGTTGATAATGTGATTATTGTATGGATTGAGATATGGAAGTAAGGAACAGGCGATCATTTTGATCCCGAACAAAATCATTGTTTGGTTCCTAAGCATTGTCTGACATGTGTTTAGCATTTTGATTGATACATCATGATAAATGCTGCATTGCATGTTTACTTTTTGCATATTATATGATTGATAGTATGTTACTACTTCTTTCCATAAATTCGAAATTTACTCAGTTAGAGGAAACGGCTCACAGGACATAATAGAAGATACCGACAACAAAAGGTCTGGTGTAGAACAATGAATTTTATTGGTTATCTCTTAGTTTCTTATTGTAACTGAGATTTGTACTGTGAGTTGTTCAAACCTTGAAGGATATGTTGTAATGTAATAAAAAAAATGTTATATCAGTATATTATACTATTTTCTGTTTGCCCATTGAACTGCGCGTTAATATTGTGATAAATGTCAAAATATTAAGGGATTTGACATCAATTGCTATACTCTTTTTGTCAATTTCATTACTCTTATAGTCAATAAAATTAATTCAAGATTTTAAAGTTCAAATGATATTCAAGTGTTTTTTCCCAAGCTCATATGATGCGCCGCTTTTTTTGGAAACCAACTTCTAGCGGTGAATTTTTCAGGAAAGGAGCCTTTTCATTTTATTTCCCATCCACTTCCCTTCACTTCCTTATTTACACCATTAGATCAACTCTGACGGTTGAGATTTAATATTCTATAAAAAGTAAAAAAAACACAGAATATTTAATTAAAGTCTAAAGATATGAACTATTGAAAATAAATTTTAATGATTCAGATTTATTTATACTATTTTTGTCAATTCCATTACTCTTATAGTCAATAAAATCAATTTGAGATTTTGTAGTTCAAGTGATATTTTTTTTATATTTTCCCCAACTTTATAATTTAGAAAAACAAAAAATGCATTTCCCTCCTTAGAGTTGTTATTTTTCAAAATCATAAAATTTAAATTTTTTCAGATGATTCATCAATTATATAAGATTAAAATAAGATGAATTGTTTTATTTTAATGACTTAGAATATCAATATTCAATCAGATGTCACTGTTAAAGCATGCAAGTACTCCTCATTCAGAGTTGGTGAAGTGCGTTTAGGGTCTGTTTGGTTTGATGGAGGGGAGGAGAGGAGAGGAGAGGGATTTTAATATTACCTTGTTTGGTTTGGGAGGGGAAAGGAGGGAAAATATTTTGATCTGGATAATTTTACCCTTTATTTAATTTTTTTAAAATTATGTACAATGTTTAATAAAATATATTATAAATATAAAGTTATAATTTAATAATTATAAAAATTGAATAAATATAACTATAATTATACTAATTAATATCCAAAATTATATTATATGTTTTTACTTATCATATATATACAAATGACTAAGGATAATTATAGGTTATCATAAAATGTAATAGGTATTTTTATCAAATCAGAAAATTATTTTCACCTCCCCTCCAAATCTCTCCAATTTGGGGGGAGAGGTTTTAAAGGGAGAGAGGGGAAAGCTTCAAAAAATTCTCCCTCCCCTCTATCTTTCCAATTAAGAGGAGGGGACCAAAATCCCTCACTTCCCCTCCATTCCCCTCAAACCAAACAAAGCAAGAGTCTCTTTGGTTTGATAGTGGGGAGGGTAGGGGATGGGGGATTTACATATTACCTCGTTTCGATTGATGATAGGGGAGAGGAGGGAAGATATTTTAATATTATCTTATTTCGTTTGGGAAGGGAGGGAAGCTATTTTAATCTAAACAATGTTACCCTTTTATTTAATTCTTTTTTAAATTTAGTACAATGTTTAATAAAATATATTATAAATATAAAATTATAATTTAATAATTATAAAAATTGAATAAATATAATTATTATTATACTAATAAAAATCCAAAATTATATTTCATGGTTTTACTCACCACACACCCACACACACATACATGTGTATATATGACACACACACACACACACACACACACACACACATATATAAACAAGTTAAATATTATAATTATAATATATATGTACACACAAAAAATTAAAACAAAAGTGGAGTGTTTTAGAGAAGAGAGTAAAATGGGATAAACAAAAACCTTTATGGGTAAAATGGTCAATGTGAGGTAAAATATTACCCCTCCCTTCCAAATCCCCCAAATTTGGAGGGGGAGGGTTATGAGAGAAAAATTTTAAAAAATTTCCCTTCCCCTCCTAAAACATATGTAATACCGAACAAGGGGAGGGGAGCAAAATCCCTCCCCTCTTTCTCATTCTCCTCCCCTCCCCTCAAACCAAACAGACCCTGGGTTTGTTTGGTTTGAGATGAGGGGAGGGGAGGACATGGTATATTACCTTATTTGATTTATCAAAAAGGGAGAATAGGAGAAGATCCTTAATATAAAATAAAGAGAGGGAAGGGAATTTAATTCAAAGTTTTCCCTCTCCTCCTCTTCCCTACCCTACCCTACCCTCCAACCAAACATACTAATGTCATTAACGCAATGGGACAACTGGCTTCAAAATGGTGGGGTCCAATTGAAGTTAGATATGGCTTCAATCCGGAATTCGGAGGATGCCTTTTTTTAATACTGGTTCCTGTAAAGCAGTAATGTCTGGAAGAATGGGTCCTACAAAAGTTATTAGAATGATGTAGCTGTTTGAAATTTCAATAGAAGAGTTGTCCCATTATGCCCCGTTTGGTATAGTGGAAATGAGGAGGAAGAAGTGGAAATGATGGTGGAATTCTCAAATTTAGCTATTTGGTTTATAGCAATCCACTTCCACATGGAAGTGACTTCCATAAAAAATGATGGAAGTGACTTTCATGGAGAGGCCTATAAAACTCAGTCCACTTCCTTGGAATTGAAATATTTTGGACAATATTACCCCAACTTATGAAATATTTGGACAACTTTGCCCTTTCCTCAAATATAATGAAAAACCTTATCGATCAAAAAGACACAGCCACACCCCACGATCTGCTCCAAAGAGAAGGTCAGAGCGCGAATTGGAAGACACGACCGAGTGCAGCGGACGTTGCGGCGGAGGTTAAAGCACGAATTGGCGAGGCATATAGGAGAGGAGGAAGACAGTGGTGGAGAAAAGGTAATTTTTTCATCTATAATATATTTCTTTCAGTATAGCCCTAAGAAGTTAGAAATTCGAAAGAAGAAATCAATCTAAGGTAGAAGAAGGAAAGAAACCTTTGTCAATAAGCCTTCTAATCTCAACTGTAAAAGCCTTCCATTCTGTCCTTGACTTTTATTTCTTTATGGCTTTTTTTTGTGAACCTATAAACTGTAATAAGGAATGCTTTAGTCGAGCCTTCTAACTCGTAAAAGCTTTCTTTCTTTATGGCTTTAGTCAGCCTATAAACTGCAGTAAGGAATGCTCGTAGGTCTGTCCTGACTTTAGTAGAGTAAAGCCTTAATCACAATCTTCAGTATGGGATTGAATTAAATAAGGTTACACACACACACACACACACACACACACACATATTGTAAAATAGATATATCTTTGCTCTTCAACCAGGAAGTCTGAAAGCAAGTAAGTTGTAGGACAGGTTAGTTACTAGTAGTTCTAGTTTTATGGATTGGGAGGACAACCTTTCTTTTATAAACGGTTATTTTTTGGGTTTGTTTCATTTGATTATGGCTTTTTGTTTTTTGTGACTTTTCCTTCATTGTGCATGTGAGACACTGCTGTTCCTTTTTCCTTTGTTTACTAAAGTATGATTGTCGAGTTGAAGCTCTATTTTTATATTCGAATTGAGTGATCTGAATAGCCAAATGTATTGAATTCGGCTGTGAAACTTGCTTGATTTAAGAAAGCAGTTGACAGAATTACTTGAGATTCTAAATTACGTTCTTTTATGGCTATGGCCAACTTCTCATCATCTTCTTATGTATTTCTTCACTCTTCACAATTTCAAATATTATAGAATCATTAAAGTTAAATAACTGAGCAACCAAAATCCTTTGTCGAGAGGTCCCTTGTCTTTCAAAAGTATGTTTTCCATAATTTCAAAATTTATAGCTCTGGAAAATGCATATTGCAAGTTTTATTGCTTTACTTTTATACCTATGTTATTTCTAGTTCTTATTTATTACAGTTTAATTTTTCTTTATCCCCCTTCTACTTGCTTTCTATTTTTGATCTATGACTCATCTCAGCCTATTACATATTCTTATACAACCATGGATCCAGAAACAAGTGAAATGATTGTGCATCTGTTAGTTTAGTGGTTGCAAGTTGTATTTGCTATACACCAATATTGTATGAGTGTCTGTATGGTTGTTACTATGCATAGACATCAAATTTGTCATCATCCATACAATGTGGACTTTTATTCTAGGAGAGTTCACCTCCGAAATCTAGTGTATAATAGTGAAACAACTTATTTTAATCTAATTAGAATGAATAGGGTTACTTTTGACAAGTTATGTCTTATGCTGGATATAAGAGGTGGTTTAAAACCAACTAAAAATATGTTGGTTGATGAGCAAGTTGCAATGTTTCTCCACATTCTTTCCCATCATGTGAAGAATAGAGTCGTACAGTTTTATTTTGGGAGGTCCGGTGAAACTATAAGCTGATACTTTAATGTAGTCTTGATAGCTATGATGCGATTGAGTGAAGAGCTATTTAAGAGACCAGAACCAATTCAAGAGGATTCAATAGTCGAGAAGTAGAAGTGGTTTAAGGTATATTATTATTTATTATATATAAATTAATTGTATCATTTATTTGATTGCACTTATATCACTATTAATCTTATTTCAGAATTGTTTAGCTGCCCTTGATGGTACTCATGTTAAAGTGAAAGTCCTTGTTAAAGATAAAGCAAGGTATAGAAATCGAAAGGGAGAAATAACTACTAACGTGCTTGGTGTTTGCTCCCCTGATGCATAATTTATATATGTCCTTGCTGGTTGGGAAGGGTCGGCTGCCAATGGGAGAGTTTTGAGAGATGCAATTCATAGAAGAAATGGAAGCTTAAAAGTGCCTTAAAAAAGGTAAATATTTTTGTACAACTTAATGTTTAGTCATGGAAAATTATATTATAGTTGGACTACTATACAACTTAATCTTGAGTCATATTTAATAAAGAGAAGACATTGTACTGCATAACATATATAGCCATATTCTTATATTTAGGTCAATACAATAGGAGTTTGACTATTTATAATTTGATTAAATGATTAGTTAAACCATTTTTCATTACCATATGGTAACTTATATTTTACACTATGCAGGATAATACTATTTAGTATATGCAGACTATACAAATTGTGAAGGATTCCTTGCACCCTATCGTGGTCAACGATACCACTTAAGTGAATGGAGAAATAGAAGACACCCTATAAATGCGCATGAATGCTTCAATTTGAGGCATGCATCGGCATGAAATTTCATTAAGCTATGCTTTAGGATGTTAAAATTACATTGGCCTATTATTAGGAGTCCTTCATTTCATCCTATTCAAACTCATAGTCGAATAGTCATAGCTTGTTGTCTCTTGCATTATTTGATTCGGCAGCAAGGATCAGATCCTCTTGCTATTGAATTTGAAGAAATGGACATGGATACATCTAACATAGATGCTCCACCTATTATGACAATTGAGCCAAGTAATACATAGAGCAACTTCCATGAACAATTGGCCAATGAAATATTTAAGGACTTTATGAGGTATAGGGATAGTAGATAAGCATTGATAACTATATTATTCTGTAAATTTTATATATAAGTGGATTAGTATTTGTATTATGTTTTTGGTGAACTCATGCCTTTAATTTGTTAATGGTGACTTTACTGTTATAAGTGGACTAGTAGTTGTATTATGTTATTGGTGTCATTATGCCTTTAAATTTTATATATGTTGTAAATGTATGTTTTATGGTTGAATTTACTACTATATCAGCTAGTACTAGTAAACCAGTAAATTTTTGGAGTTAAATGATTGCTTTATGATTTTCTTGGTAGATAATGGAAGCTGATGGAATATTGAAAGGAAAGCAACGTCAATGGACAGCCGAAGAGGATGCTATACTTGTTGATGCTTTGTTAATTCTTCATGAAGAAGGCTGTTTGGTTTCAGATAATGGTCTCAAGTCAGGGGTGCTTTCTTAATTGCAAAAAATGTTGAATGAAAAGGCTCCTGGATATAGGATTAAAGCTGAACCACACATTAAATCTTGAATGAAGACCTTGAAACAAAATTGGCAGGCTATGTATGACATGGTTACTAGGACTAATACATCTAGATTTAGATGAAATCCTGATACCCATTATGTTACAGCTGAGAAGAATGTCTGGGATGAGTATATAAAGGTAATATTTATTATTCTGTACATATGTTGTTTTATGATTCATGCAAGATGAAAATTAATAAAATAATGTTCTCTTTTATTAATTGTAGAGCAACAAAAAAGCTTCCCATCTTCGTGGAAAAGTATTTCCCCATTTTGATGCACTATGCACAATTTATGCAAAAGATAATGCTAGTGGAAAAGGGTCCATAGCTAGACTGAAAGATCAAGTTGATGAAAGTGACATCCCCCCACCAATTGGTGCTGAAGATAATGAACAAAATGCTAATTTAGGAGCTGAAGATGTAGACCCTCTTATTCCTGCCATAGCTGAAGAAGTCAATGCTACCCTAACTGCAAGTAAGAAGAGAAGAAGAAATAGCAGTGATCATGATGAGCTTTTCTTAAAGGGGCTTGAGAAAATGATGAACACTTCTAGTCAAGGTATCCAAGAAGCTTCTGCAGCTTTGGGTACTCAGATTGGAAAGCTTGCAAGGGCTGCTATGTTAGATGCAAAGCGTGAGTCCCTCTATGATGAGCTATGCAAGTTGGAAGAGCTGACTCCAAAAGAGCAACATAATGCTCTATTTAAAATTGTCACGAATGAAAACATCCTTACTATCTTCTCAAGCCTTCCATACGAGGAAAAACTGGAAATGGTTCGTAGGGTACTTGCTGCATAATTAGAAGTCGTAATGACAACGATTTAGGCCATATTTTGATTATAATGATTCGTAGGGTACTTGCTGCATATATATTATTGGCCATATATTTTGTAAGACAGACCCTGCTATTTAATTTTTGGTATATGCAGGGTTATATATTATGGCCATATTTACAATAGAACTAGAAGTTTGTAGATTTTTTGTTCAGTAAATTTGCTGCAAAAGTTTGAGCAAAACACATGTAACAGTGGCCATATTATGTCTTTTATAACCTATTCGGTGTTGGATGCAGACCTAAGAAAATTTAGGAGACATTCTAATCGAGATACCACACTGTCCAGAAATATAGATTGTGGTTGATCTGAGTTTCTTGTTGTTCTTGTTTTTTGTGTTGTTCTTGTTTTTTAGTAGATGTTTGCTTTATTCACTTTCACTAGTACCCTCTCTGCTTTCTTTGTCCTTCACAAGTGATTCACTTTATTTCACAAATAGAAGGAATAGTATGTATGATCATCGTACCCATAAGGAATTATAAAGATTGAAGGGAACCACACTGAAGTAATAAATGTTTTGTTTTATTTTCATGATGTAGAATGTAGAATATACATTAGCTTCCAAGAAGAAACTTTGCTGATTAGTCAGAGATTCCAAATATTATTTCGTTTTCCTTTGCACATTATTACTCCTTTTATTTCTTCTCTTTGATATTGCTGAACTATTAATCTTCTCATGATTGGATTAGGAAATTAATGTAGCAGCTCATAAGCCTTAAGCCACTAGCAATGCACTTTTAAAATATGAAACTACATAATTATATTGCTTGTGGTACCATAATAAATTCTCATTTGCTAAAGAATGCTAAAAAGGTAGACGTACAACCATAATCCATTTGACAAAAAAATAGCAAATTCATTTCTCCCCATCATTTCTTGCCACTACCAAATGGAAAAACCATTTGTAAATTAAAAAAAAGGATAATTAAGTAAACTGATGGAACCCATTAAAATTGATAAAGATGTACAACATAAAACTGCTTATGAAGATAATTACATATGGATCATATGTAAGAAAAGCATCAGGGTGACCACATAAGTTTAGAAAAAACCCAGGACCTCGAAACAATCCTTATTACCTACAGACAAATTCTCCTTCCACTCACTTGCCAACTCCATTGATTTTTCTTTCACATGAGAACTAATTACAGGTGAAGATTTCTTCAATTCATCTAGCAAAAAAATACAGCTCCTCCTTATGATATTTGCATCATATTCAATGTCCTCTTGGCTTGAATTTGAAGGATAAAAACCCTACATTTAATCTAGCATCAATTTAGCATCAAATTCCTGCTACTCTTTAAACTTTTGGTGTCTACAGAATCCAGTCCCTCGGTCTTTACATGTGGCAGGAAGATATTGCCCTTCTCTATCAATGCTTTTTCATCTTCAAACTATTTTCTTAATAATTCAACTTGCTTTTGTTTGGACTCAAACTCCTTCATCCGTTCTTCAAACTGCTTCTCTTTTAACTCGAGCTTCTTCACTTGTCCATTAAATTGGTTCTCCTTTGACTCAAGGTTCCCCACTCATTCTTTACATTGTTTCTGTTTCGTTTCAAGTTCCGCCAACCTTTCTTTTGTCTTAAGTTTTATGAAATCTAAATCTTCCTTGTTTTGTTCAAGCTCTCCAACCTGATGATCAATTCTCTTATGCAAAGATAAAATCATGGGCGAGTTACATGCTGATGAAATTTGCAAACATTGACAGTGGTTAAGGCTAAAGAAGCAGAACATAAATCCTCAAATATGCTTTAAAGAACATCAAGAACAAGCAATTTGCCAAATTAAATGCATAGTGGACACAACATTATGAATAGCAACTATATGATAATGCATGAATGTGTCTCTGGTTTAATCAATCTGACTAAACAGAATCTTAGTATCGGATGGATGGTTAAGGGCATTATGCATTAATCATCATAGTATCGTCTGTACTAGCATTATTGTGCAAATTTTCAAAGTCTAGAGCGTTACCGAAAGCAACCAAAATAACAAGAACAGAATCATAATGATAAACTGATATGAAAATTCCCAGTGCTTAATGCTGCAAGAGACTTGATAGAATCAACAAATTGCAGAAAATTCTCGCATCCCATTTTAAACTGAAGCACGAATCAATAAATTCCAAGAGCTACAAGGGTATAATCCTTCCCTTAGTTTGATATTTATATGTACCCATAGACTTTTAGATTCAGATGCACAAATGGCAGAGATAGATAATTCGCAAAGAGAAGAAAAAGCTCTTACCGACAACAGTGGCGATGATGACGGCTACGACGGTAGTGATAAGGGACGACGGACAAGGGGCACGGCTGCAAACGACAGCGAGGGATCGTGAAGAGAAGAAAGTGCTCTTACAGAAAGCTGTGGCGATGATGACAGCTATGATGGCAGCGATAAGGGACGACAAACAAGGGGCTTGGCTGCAGATGACAACGACGGACGGTGCCAGTGGCCAAGTCTGGAACTGAAAGTGCTTTTAATTCTTTTTTATATTTCTCTTGCTGTTTTTTTAAATAAGGGCAACAAAGTCATTTTAATCTCAATCTTATTTTATTTATCTAATTTTTAAAATAAAATATATATGAATTCCCTACTCATTTCTAAACTACCAAACACAGTTTTTAAAGCCCAATTCCAACCCACTTCGACTTCTACTTCTACTTCTACTTCCAGTTTCATTTCCACTTCTATCAAAAACACTTCCATGATACCAAATGAAGCAGTGTTCCATTGCTTGTCGGAACACATAATTGCATCTCATTTGCGGAAACTAGTAAGGTTCTGATATCCGAATCAATCGGGATATTGAGTTAAGGGTCAGTGGGTCATATTAGAGTCAAATCGAAGCTAAATCAGGGCAAAATTAATGAAAAATGAATATTTTAGACTTATTAATATAAAATTTTTTAAAACATAAAAAATTATTTTTAAAAAAAATAAAAAATACCGGACCAAATCGGCCGGTCCAGATTTCAGAACTTGGGAAATTGGTGCTTATAAAAAAATTTAATTTAAAAAATAATAAAAAAAGTGTGCATAAATAACAATTCAAAAATTTTATTTAATTATTTTTTTGATATTATCATCTAGTATCTAGTTAAATATTTATGACAGCTCCTCATAACACAAGTGTCTCTTCAGAGACTTGAACATAGACTCAAACATGAGACCTAGAGAAGATCCCGTAAAACCTTACTCTAGTAGGTCAACTTTATATTGATATATTTTATTAGTTAGTTTTTTTTTTTTTGGGTGCCAATAGAAAATTTTATTCGTTTCACTTCCTTAACGAAGATGAAAAGTCAAGGAGAATTTTTTTGTCCTTCTAAATAACAACCGTGCAGGTCCAATCCTTTCGCTGATCTAGCGTACACGAAAACACTTTAATGTTTACATTTAAATTAAAAATTAAAAGTCGCAATTGCAACCTTGTCGCTTTCATTCTAGGCCGAAAATTTCACACCAGTGGGACCCAAAGGCTCTTTCCGCGAAGTTTCCTGCTTATACTTTCAGAAAGCCCAATCCTCCATCAACCTTCTAAGAAGCCTCATGGCTCTTGCCATGAAATTCCCCTAAACCACTTCTTTTCGAGCATATCTTGATGTGTGTGTGCCTATGTGGATATATATACACACATCCGGCTCCTGAAATCTCCAAATACATGCAACTTGCCAGACACACCGAGGCTGATAACGACGGGATCATCAATCTCTTGAGATTCTTATGCGTCAACATGATTATTCATCGTGAACGCTTCTTTTACGTCACTTCATTAGGTAAAATCCCTCGCATAACAATAATAGAATGCGTCATCGGAGTTTGCCTCACGGTGGTGCTCGGACTGTTTCAGCTACCTTATGAGTACATCGGAGAATACCCTGTTCCGACGATCCTCTTCAGAGGCCGTCCTCATACTTTTCATGCTTTTGTGCTTTTTGTTCTCTCCGCTTTTATGACCGCCACTCGGGCTATTTACGCGCCTCCTAATTCCTCCGGCAAATTTGAGAGCTACTGTGTCGTCTTCTCCGTCGTCTTCATCTCCTCTGCTTTTCTTGTTTTCTTATGGGCTCTCCTCTGCTCTGTTGTATGTTAGTCATGAAAATAAATAAATAAATAATTAGATTTGTGGTGTGACCTGTACACTACTTGTAGTGTGAGTTATTATATAAACTCATATCTATCTTTATGCTTAACCACATGACGTCATAATACCTTTGTAATCGTATTTGGATATTGCCAATAAGACAGTTTGTATCAAAAAAAATTTTAATAACGGGCTAAACTCACTACATGTTGTTATACTAACTAGTTTTAATTTTAGCCTCTATGTATTTTTAACGAGTAATTAAGACACATTGATACTAATAAATAGTCCATATTAGTTTTATTAACATCATGTCAGCAAAATTAATACTGTTACACTCATCAGACAAGCCTGCTCTTTTTTGGGCTCTCTTCTACTCTCTCATTTCTTAATCATTAAAAAAAAAAATAGATGTATGGTGTGTGTGTGTGTATCGCTACGACTTTAATGACTTCCCTGAAGTTCAAAACAAGAATGTCACTGAAAACTGTTTGTTTAGCTGCAGTGAGGAAGAATCATTGCAACACATTTTCTTTACCTGTCCTTATTAAAGAGCTCTGTGGTTTGGGTCTTTTCACATTACAATCGTTGTATTGGATTTTCAACCCTTAAAAGGTTGGCTTAAAAACATGTTAACTCTTCATCAGCAAAATCATATATTCTGTGGAATTATTTGTTTACTAAATGTGATTTGGAAGAAAAGAAACTTTGCCCTCCAAGAAGGGAAATTTGACAGCTCTCAATCTACAGAGAAGGAAATTAATGGCTTGATCTCTTACTTAGAATTGGCATTCGCAAACAAAGTCCTTCACATAAAATTCCCACCCAATGCCCTTTATAATCTCAAATATATAATCCTATATATTCAAGATGGATAGAGCATCTTCTTACACAAATTTAAAATATCCAGGACTCACTTTTGTTAAGGACACATTAGCTTGAATAGAGCCCCATTTGCTACATGTTTGTTTGGAATAACAATTACAACTTTTAAAAATAGTTTTTCAATCATAATTTAAGGTATACGAGGTAAGTATGTGAGATGAGTTTTGTCTTAATTTACGTGAATAACACTTAAAATTTTTTCAAAAACTTATTCAAACAAGTTTTTAAGTTTCTTTGGAAAAATATTAACACGTACCCCAAGTCCTCCATTTCTATTTAGTTTCTCGAGAGAGTTATTGTTATGGATTTCCATTTCTAATCTTCTTGAGAGCTAGCGTTAGTATTTCTTGCGATGTGATGGATAATTGAAGTTGAGGGCCTGTGGAAATGTTTAGATAATTATGTATTTCCTATTTGCTTTGGAACTTTATAGGACATAATAATTTTTTTAATATTATTTTGTCTTTTTACATATATTAAAAAAAGAATTCGGCTTGACTTACACGGCAATGTATTGTGTAAGTTTGGGAGCAATTCTTCCAAGGAATGCTTGGCACTCAATCTTTTAGTCAAACATTTTCTTTTTCTTGCCCATTGCCCCATTGGTGAATGGGATGTTGTAGCTAAATTGTAGAAGAGTTCTTTCCTTAGAATTGTGTAGAAAAATTCTTTGTACCAAAATAATTAATAGGCAAATTAATGAAGATTATTATTGCTGGAGAAATGCTACCGATGGTCAATTTACTCAATCAAAGCAGTCTATAATTTTATTAAATAAAACTCTCAAGTAAATTAATTATCATCAAATATGAAAGAGGTCGTAGAAGTGATGGAAATAGGTTGGGCCCTATTAAGGGCTTACAACCTAATTTGGTTGGGGCCTACTAAAGACTGCTCTCTTTACTAAAAGATTCAGGCTTAAGGCCTATTTAAAAGTTTACTTACTTAAATAGGCTAGACTACTTTTTTAAGAAGTCTGACCTATAAGCATGTAGTGTATAATGTTTTTTTTTAATGTGTTTGTTATTTAATTCAATTAACATGTTAATTAAGATTTCCTATAATCGCCATCTCTACACAATCTCTGATTCATGTTGCTCTCTTAAGCTCAGCTAGCTATTTCTATTTAAGTGGTGCATGTATGGGCGTTCGGATTCTCTCCCTGGCTTTTCCATCCGTTGCCTCTCCATTACCCAAATACGACGTCGTTTTCTATCTTAAAATTAGATCCCCCAACTCAACAAAACTGTGTTGTCATTCGACTAAAAGCAGTGGAGTCCGCCTTTCTCAGTTTTCGTCATCCTTGAGCGCGGGAAAAACCAGATAGTGCTGGTGGAAAAAATTTTCTTCGTCCTGCAGCTCATTCTTTGGCTTGATTTCCTTCATCGTCACCATTAAAATTTATTGTAGAAGAATTGAAGTTGTAATTGGGATGAAGCAGAGTATATAACAGTAATAAAACTCCCTTTCTATCTCTTTTCTGCCTTTCCTACGTGTTCTATAGTTCTGTTGCACCTCTGGTTTTTAATCTGGTTGCTACAATAAATATATGCTCAATAGAGAATGCATTTATTAGTCTTGAAACAAAACTACTCAATGGTTATGAAAGAGGGAAAAAATAGAGAATGAAATATTAGAGAATGTTGGTTTTGAATCCTTGATGCATTTGTTGGTCTTGAATATTATAGAGAATGCTTCATGTTCATTTTTGTTTCCTTGTATTATAACCCACTAAAGTGTTTAATGTGTCTGTAAGGTTTTAGGAACAAAAGAAAAAAATGTGTATTCAATGTTTTGTCAATGAAAATACTTTCATTCTTCTATAATCTTTTCCACTATTATTTTATACTTTTGGTAAAAAAAATTCTCACCAACTTGTTCGTTTTGTGTTTTTATCCTTGAAAATGCTTTGAATATCAACATATTTGAACATGAATTGTGTAATGTTCAATTTTAAGGTTATAAATTTGGATTTTTTTGTTGTATGATACAGTTTAAATAAAGTGTTGCACAATTTAAAAAGGAAAATATCACCCCTCAAAGATTATGTTTGAAATTTTGATTTTGATTTGATCTAATGTTAGGAGGTTATCAACATGATAGATGCATGTGTATATTCCTATTGGAAGTGAAGTACTATCCCCGATCCTTATATAAAATCCACTTTACATGTAGTAGTATGTTTTTATTGTTTTGGTTATTTATTTATCAATTTACATTGTGTATATTTTTTTTCAATTTTGCAGGCTTCCACCATGGCTATAAATTTAACTCCTAGACTTAATCTTGAATTTGATAACATTGAAGAATCATGGGAATTTTGGAGGGCATATGGTAGAAAAACTGGCTTTGGTGTTCGAAGGCAAGGGGGCAACAAGAGTAAAAGTGATAAGTCATCATATACATGTTACCTATATGTGTGCAATAAAGAAGGAGTGAGAAAACTAGACAAACGAGATGTGCAAACTAGGAAGCCTAGAGATGAGACAAGAACAGGTTGTGAAGCTATAATGAAAGTTAAGAAAGAAAATGGAAAATTCAAAGTAAATGAAGTCTTTCTAGATCATAATCATCCTCTTCAGCCTCCTGAAACTATTCACCTTCTTGCTTCGCATCGAGAAATAACACCAGTTCAATGTTATGAATTAGAAAATGCTGAAAAAGTTGGGATTAATAAAAAATCAGCATTTAATTTGCAGAGCCAGTATGCTGGAGGTCGAGACAATCTGGGATATACAAGAGTTGATGTAAAAAATTATCTTACTTCAAGAAGGCAACGGGCAATGAAATATGGTGAAGCTGGATGTATATTTCATTATTTTCAGCAACAACTAGTAGAAAATCCATCTTTTTTCCATGCTCACCAAATGGACTCAGAGGAGCAAGTGACAAATGTGTTTTGGGTTGATGCACGCATGTTGGTTGACTATACTTGCTTTGGAGAAGTCATTTCACTAGACACAACTTATTGTACAAATAATAACCATAGACCTCTTGCAATTTTCTCTGGGTTCAACCACTACAAAGGAGGGGTGATTTTTGGAGCGGCATTATTATATGATGAGACTATTGAAACTTTCAAATGGCTATTTGAGACATTTTTATGTGCACACAAGAATGTAAGGCCACTAACCGTTTTTACTGATCAAGATACTGCTATGGCACGTGCATTAAAAGAAGTGATGCCAGATGTGAAACATGCCTTATGCACATGGCATATTTCAAGGAATGCAATGAAGCATCTTCCGAACTCGATAGTAAGTGATTTCAACCACTGCATGTATGATTGTTGGGATGAAACAGATTTTGAAGAAGCATGGCAGGCATTATTAGCAAAACAAGATATGTCAGAAAACTCATGGTTGATGTCCATGTATAAAATAAAAGAGAAATGGGCATCATGTTATATGAAGAATTCAAGGACACTTGGTATGAGAAGCACACAAATTAGTGAGAGTGTGAATGCATCAGTCAAAAGTTACACCAATGTTAAATTAGATATTAATCGATTCTTCAAGCAATTTGAACAAGTTCTGGAGGACAAGCGCTATAACAAATTAAAAAGTGATTTTGAGGCACGTGACAAGTTGCCAAGGTTGATATTGCAGAGTTCATGTATGCTTCGTCAACTTTCTGATGTTTATACTCGACCTATTTTTAACTTGTTCCAACATGAATATGATCTACGTGATGCTACATGTATCAAAGAAAGAAAAGAGAAAAAGAAAAATGAAGATGAGGAGGATAGTGCCACTGTGTATGATTATGTTATCACTATGAATGATAAGAAAATAGAGTACATGTTGACATTTGATCCTTCAACAGAGACAATTACTTGTACTTGCAAAAAGTTTGAGCGAGTAGGCATATTATGTTGTCATGCCTTGAGAGTCTTAAATGAACGTGATGTCAAATTACTCCCTCAAAAATATATTGTGAAGAGGTAGACAAGAGAAGCACGATGTGGTGTAATGTATGATATCAACGAGAAGCATATAGAAGTTGATCCTAAACTGCAAAGATCAAATCGGTATTGACAATTATGCCCCTTACTTGTTAAATTAGCAAGTGATGCATCAGAAAGTCCAGAGGCATTCTCTCTCGTCCATCAGGCTGTGTTGGAACTTAGTAAGAAAGTAACTGAGCTTCACATAAAACACTTACCAGATGACAATTATGGGGTTGAGGATGGTAAGGCAAATCATGAAGAAGGTAATGGTGGTGGCAAAGTTGTTGGGTTTAAAAAGAGATATGGGAGAAAGATAAGTAAACGGATAAAGAGTGGTATTGAAATGGGTCCAAAAGGACGAAGAGCTAAGCTCTCTACAAAACATTCTAAAGCTTCACAGTCAGTTACAACTGCACAGGTATATTTATGATTTAGTTTCTTTAAACATGCATATTAGTTGTTGATTTTTTCATTTTAAATGTTTTAGGGACAGTATAATCAAGTTCAAAAATCTAGCTTATCATCAGAAGTACATCATGATAATATTGTGTTAAATGACTCTCAAGCTCTGCCAAGTCAAATGACTTTTACAAATTTCTTGATGGTATGTCATTTTGTTAAATAGCATAATCAATTGGTTTGTTTATCTGGAAGATATATTTGTGACTTATATTGAGACATTGTTTTTATTTTTAATTGTAGGCACCACTTGATTGCTACATGACATCTCTTGAAGCACCAGATTTTAGCCAAATATATAATACTGGTAACCATAACGAATAATGATAATGGAAGAAAACAATTCAGTCATTTTTATTGAAATCTGAACTTTTTTTTACATAGCATTGTTTGATCTCAAAACATTTGCTAATTACAAGAATCTCACTATACATTGATTAACATTATTTTACAAATACAGGTTCAATGATTGACTCATATCCTCCAACATGAAGTCTCCATTTCAGCTTATTTTATACAACTTATGACTTCTTTTGGGTTGATCTCTGTTTGGTCAAGCAAGCTCATCATTTTGTTCTTCAATCATCTTCATGTCTTTTCAAATGATGTAATATGAGTTGGCTCTGTTTTTTGTCAAGCTTGCTCATTGGTCAAGTGATCTGCAATTAAAAAGTTCCTCTGTTTGTGTTAAAAAGAACAACATCTAGCAGAAGAAAGAGTTATCATATATATATATATATATATATATATATATATATATATATATTCAACTATTCATATCTGACCGTTTCAGGATCCTTCCATTTATCTTCCTCAATCCATGTATTAACTGGTTTGAATTGTATATCTAGAAAAACAATTCAGAAGCAACAAAATTTTAACAGAGAATATGGCTTTCACAATATTTTTTTAAATTTCTGTAGACAATATCAAGAAACTAAATGGGAACTAATCAAATCAAACTTGCTATATCAAAAGTATGGCTTTCACAAACATCTTGGCCAAGGCATTGGCTTTCACAAACATTTATGCAACAATAGCTACCTTCGGTGGCTTGAAAGGATAATCTGGAAGGAAGTGAATGGTCACTAGGAAGACACCACCAGCATAAGGGCTATCTGAGGGCCCCATAATTGTAGCTTGCTAATGAAACATGTCTTCACTAACAGGGCTTGAATACCAAAATCATTAAACATTTTCTAAGTTTTTCATAATAGAAAACTTAGCATGCAATTATCAAAGATATGCATTCACACATTAACAGCATTTATCATAAATTGATTTTGCTTGTGCTCATTGTGCTCAATAATGTGTACATTGAATAAGATGAAGTCCAAGTTATGAGCTATGAAAATAATAGAGCTACATATGTAGATAATGATCAAACAAAAGGGAAAAGAATAGAGAGAAGGTAATTAAAAATAAACCAGTGCTGCAGGAAATAAGAGGATCCTTCTATAGGTCCTTCAACTCCTTAGTGATGCGTTTTGAAGCCATCACTAGTATGCAAAATTGAAGAACTGCTTAAAGCTTCTCAATCCTAAAAATTAACAGGAAAATTATGAATATGCTAAAGAAAAAAAGCTTTAACCATCACCTTCACATCTGCTTGAGCAAACATAACAAATATTCATAGAGAACAACTTTCACCTATTTATTAGATGAAATTTCAGTTTCAAAGTTAAAAGAGGAGAACATCTCTTCTACTATCTATCACTACAAGAAAACTAAACACCCAACTCATTCTCAAATATAAGCAAATACTTATAAAAAAGCATGCAATTAGTTTTCTAGTTATTTTCAGACCAAAGTGTAACTATGGCGTACAAAACTATTGCAACCCAACTGTCTAATAATGGATATAAATGTTAGCATCTAACCAAAATTCTCTAACCAGACAGGAACTCCATAATAACATTAAAATAGAGAAGGGGGAAAATGAAAGAGGGGAAGATAGGTCACTAAATTTTTTATTTCAGATTAGAAACATAACAATGAAACCAAAATCCATGAAAATTCCCAAAAAAAGAAATCAATCTCAATGAAGCCAATGAATAGAATGTCCCAAACAAAATGAACCAGCCCCATTTTTTATTGCTGATAAGAATTACATATGCTTTGATCTTAGCAAAAAAAAATTACAATTAGTCTTGAAACTTGAAATAAGGACAGATAGCTTAGAGAAATCATTCACTAGCATCTCGTGTGTGTAAGGAGCCTCCCATAATCTGATATGTCTAGATCATGTCATGGGAAAAATCCAGTCTATTGCAGACAATATCAAATATAGAAACTGGAAATTATTAGAAATTGTAGAGATATAAACATCAATAGAAGAGTCCTCAATTGCCTAAGTAAAGAAAAGAAATAATTGAAAAACTGTGATGAGAAATAAGAAAAACACACCATTATGATTATCTTGCCTTGAATATACATAGATTAGTTGGGAAGCTTGGCCTCCTCTAGCAATTGTTGAAGAACTCCCTGCCTCAACTTCCATTATCACAACTCTCCAAGATTCAAAGATGCCACTCAACAGACTAACCAATCAACCTGCCCTAGCACTTGCATTCTCCCAACACTATATTGAAAGTGAAATTTTGCTTCAGTCAACTAGGAAAAAGCTATAACTTGTAATTCAATCACACAAATTTCCAACTTTGCAGATCCACGTTTGTTTTTCATAAATCAAAATATCAAATTAATCCTCTTAAAATACAGATTAAAAATTCTGAAAACACAACCTATACCTGACTTGATAATTACTGCAATGTTCTGACTATTTCGAGCTCAATCTAGATGATAAAATAATTCAAAAGATATCCTAAGCTAACATAACTTATGATCATTTATTCGCCTCCCACATTTTCTCAGTAACTTAATATATTACTTGGTAATTTACGTTGATCCGAGGCTTGACCAAAGCACAATTTGAACTAAATGTTTTTTGAAGAGAGATTCAGAGATGAAGAAACTGAGTTTCCCATATGCATAAGTTAGCGAGGGAAAAGATTGCTTACCTATAGAGAATTAGGAATCGCTGAACCCTATATTCTTCGTTTACAGGGCAAGAAGCAAGCGATCAGTTGAGAAGCGAGCCACGAGCAATAGAAGAATTCTAAGGTTCCGATTTTCTGTTTGTGACTCATCTCTCTCCACTTCCACTGCTTTTAGCCGAATGACAACACACGTTTTGTTGAGTTGGGGGATCTAATTTTAAGATGGAAAACGGTGTCGTATTTGGGTAATGGAGAGGCAACGGATGGGAAAGCCAGGGAGAGAATCCGAACGCGCATGTATGGATGCAAAAAGTCATTTCACAAGTTCCTCTTTCTTTCTTGCATCTTCATATTCCTTCAACTCCTTTTGCTGAATGTCCTCTTTCATCTCCCCAGAGATAGGCGAAACTTATTGTTTCACAAAATCTTTTATTCCTTTCTATAATGTCTATTTCATGTTTCTCCTTCCAAGCCTTTTTGGTGTGCTTTGAGAACTTTTCTTCCTTCCCAACACTGAAGATATTATGTATTGTTCATTTTAGGGTGCTTTAGTCATTTTATACCTGCCGTTGTTTTTTTTTTTTGGTTACATATGCAGACTGTTATATTTTTGTGTTATTATAGCGGGATCATTGTTTGGAGACTCCAATTTTAGATCCATCCAATAATTCTTTAAAATAATTTATAATAAAAATCAGTTTTTGTTTTAATTTTACATTGCTTTCAAGCCTAAATTTATATCTTCGTATTGGCTTTCAAACCTACCAAAAACTTATATTTTTGTAGTCTTTAGTAGGCTCACAGCCTACTTACAACCTTTAAGACTTGAAACATGAGGCATTTTTAAGGGCATGTTTAGTTTTAGAGGAGGGGATAGAAATAGAGGAAAAATGAGCCTCTCCGCTCATTTGGTTTGAGATTTTAGAGTGAAATGAAGCCAAAATTTGTCATCTCATCCCTTATTTTGGTTCCCTTTAAATTAGGGGTTTTTTAAAGGGGAATCGAATATCTTGACCAGTTTGCCCCCATGAACTTTATGATATTCCCATCAGCACCCTTGAAAAAAAAATAAAAAATAAAAACATTAACTTTCTCCCACACTTCTTACTACAAAAAAACATGTAATTTCCGATGGATTTTCTGACGGAATTTGCGACAGAACAGAGGTTTTTTGTGACGGAATTTCCGACAAAAAAAATTTCGTCGCAAAGAGTGCTGTCGCAAAATTGATTGTGACGGAATATGAATTTCCGTCGCAAATTGCGAGGGAATTTGCCATGGAAATTCCGTGGCAAATTGCAATGGAATTTGTTCCATCTCAAATTCCCTTGCAATTTGAGACGGAATTTTTTGCGTCGCAAATTCCGTGGCAAATTTCACTACGCCATTTTTCAACAGAAACCTCCGGTCGGCAGCCATCACGCCGGCAACCGCCACCGCTGACCACCGCCACCTCGTGCTCTGACCACCTATGTCCCGGTCAACTGCCACATGTCACCCTACGTCACCGCCACTGTCGATAACACAAATTGATTGCATTTTGTGACCAAGTTGAGATTCGAAACCATGACTTCTCACGCGTATGCCAGTACCTTTGCTAATTGAGCTAGGAAGAACCTGTGTAATTTAAATGTAAAATCATATATATATATATATATATATATATATATATATATCAATAATAAATATAAATTAATAATTTTTTTATTTATATTATAATTTAATACTTTTTTTGTCGAAAATTATATTATAATTTAATAAAATTTTAAATTTTAATATAATTAATATATAATAATTTACACACTGCTTGTCAAAAAATAGTAATTAGTATTAATAATTCATATTAAATAATAAAAAACTTAAAAATTGAAATATTAACTAAATTATTTTCTAAAAAATCACATTTATGTGTTAAGAAAAATCATTCTAGTTTAAGCTAATATTGGTAAAAATGTGTTTTATTTCAATAATACTATCATGGCATGGCATGCTTGAATTATTTTTTGATTATTCTCTTAAACAACAAAAAAAATTCATTTGATTTAACATATATTAATGTTGATATATAGAGGCATAAAATCTTAAAGCAATAATATTTGGCCAAAAACGTTAAGTTAGGCTTTGCGACGAAATTCTCATTTAGAGCTTGTTATTATTCTCCCAGACTCAATTCATACCACACAACTAATTAATATTTGGTTATTATAACAGTAATGGTTATATGTTAGTCTTATTTTTAAAAAAGAAAATCTACTTAATCTTTCTAATTTTACGCAAGTTTTTATTTTAATCTCTTAATTATTAATGAAGTCAATACGCTTACAAACTTTAATGGGATCTATTTTAAATTGTAGAATACTAATTAATTTTTTTTCTAAGATGCTAAAAATAAAAAATTATGTATTGATAGAATTTTTTTAAAACTCAATCCTTTGAATATTTTGGTACAAAATGCATTGTATATTATACGAATTCAATTTTTCATATGATTCTCATAATAATTAAAATTTAAACTCTTAATAAATGTGAATTCCCTCTCTTTCTCTTTTTTAGATGCGCTGATTATATCATTTTATGCTCTCAATCAAGAAGATTAAGAAAAATTAGGTATAAGGATTAAAACGGTGAAGCTCATTTGTAGATCTACAATCCACCTTCAAGAATTATCAAGTCAGATTTTTGAAACTATCTTAAAAGCTCTTTGATAGATTTTAAAATCTGCAGTGCAACTTCAAGGACTGATCATTTCTAAAAAACGTTGGTTAGCATAAACCTTTTTTATTTCCGCTTTTCCTACCAACCAAATAAAGATTTCTCAAGAAAGTCATAAACTTGAAAATTAGTAAGAAGAAGAAATGTAGGGAAGATGAGAATTAATACATAATAAATAGATTAATCATTAATTAAATAAATCATAATAAAAAAATTAATTAATACCTATTTTCAACGGAATTTGAGACTGAAAATTTCCGTGGGAAATTTCTATCGCAAATTCTGATTTTTTTTTTTTGGAAAATTTCTGTCGCAAATTCCGTTGGAAAATCTGATTTGCGACAGAATTTCCAACGAAATTTTTCCGTTAAAAAATTTGCGACGGAATTTCTGACGATTTTTGGATGACTTTTGAGACGGAATTTTTTTCCGTCTCAGATTCCGTTGGAAATTAATGGTTTTTTTTTTTTTTTGCGTAGTGGATCTCATCACAAGTCGCTGCAGCGTTTCGAAAGCTAACCCTTCCCAACAAAACGATAAATAACAACTCCATTAGTTATTGTGTTCTCGGCTTATGTCGAGTTTCTCAAACTCTACAGCGATGGCGCTCAGAATCGCTTGGTAAGAAGGCGCTTTGTAATTCCTGTTTGCTAGTTGCAATATCGGGTAATTCACGTTGTAACTTAAAAATAAGTGGATATCAGTTCTTGGATGGGTTGGTTTATGGAAAGGAAATATTGGTTTCTCTTGATCAGTGTTTACAAGTATCGCATATGTTTTCAAGAGATTGCCGAAGATGCGGCCATCATTGAAGTGATGATATTAAAATAGTTTATTCTTGAGTAGTGATTATGTTGACGCAGCCAATGATGCTAAACCTTGTTTTTGTTGACAAATGAGAATGAACTTTGTGCGGGATATATTTCTAAGGCAACCAAGGTTTTGCTTATAGACGTTTAGATTTTATAAATTTTGGAGCCTCTTCCTGGGCAAGAAGAATGCCTTTTTTTATAACAGCAGCATTTAGGAGTTACTTAAATTTTGTCAATAACCCATGATGATGGTATCTCTATGGCATAAAGTGCTGGTGAAGAAGCAGCCTCCGATTCCCCTGTTTCTAGTTCACCCCTGTGTCTCCTCTGTTCTGTTGGAAAGTGACAGCTTGGTAAGGTAGTAGTAGGTGGTGATGATGGAAACTCGCCGGCGACCGTGACGGTGAATTATGCCGTTGGGTAGGAAGAAGAAAGGCGAAGCTTAGAGAATGAAGGTAAAGGTCCAGTTGGTTCATGGCACTCTGTTTTTTGTTCTTCACGCTAAAACTAATATAATAAGACCTAATTTTCATCAACAAAACGCAGCAGTTTTTGGGTTGTGGACCAATCTGTCATTTTCAAATTTGATCCATTTTGTTTAAGCACCTACCTTTAAAAACAATTAAACTGATATCAAATCTTCTTAAAAATTAATGATTAAGAGTAATTACATTTATTATAATAATTTTACCCTTTTTAGTTTTAATTCAATACATTTACTCTTAATCTTAATTAATCATAATAAAAACATTTTAAGCTCAACAATTATGATAAAATCCTCAAATTAAGTATGAAAATATATAATAAAATAGGGATTTGTCAATTCCTCATACCTATTTATAGTGGTTAACATACTCCTTTCACTACCAATATATCATTTCCTTATAGTTAAATAATATAACCCGTAGAGACATATTGTATCTTATATGAATAATAATAATTGGAAAATATTATATATATCTATATAAATTTTTATATTATTTATACTTTGACCCTAATATTATTGAGCTTAGACCTAATCAAGAATGGACCATGCTATTTTCTCACAATAACAATATAATATAGCTTCACACATTAGGAACTTATGCCTCCCTAAAACTCATTGAAGACAAAGAAAACGGGATAGTTTAACCAACATGATACTCCTAGTGAAGTGTATATCGGGGGTAAGAATTTTGGATATATATAGAATCTGATTGACTTGCTAAAATACCCATACGAAACCGAAACATCGATGCAAACACTGACTACATTATAATCAAATACAACAAAGAGAGGAAGAGAATAGATAACTCTTATGAGAAAACATTTAACCTTTTAAAGGGAGGATTGTGTGTGTTATATTTAAATTGATTACTTTGTCAATCTCACATCCTATATATAGCGTACGTACGGTTGTATAAAAATAGATGTAACCCTTATATATATGGCTGCATGGCAATAGATATAATATTTAACCATAAAGGAATATCTTTCTTTAGGAACTCATATCTCTCCTTATTTGCATATCAACCCCTCTTAATCCAGGTTTAGACCCTAATCCACTATAGGTAGACTAATATATTTTTTCAACATTTTGTTGAAACCGAGTACTTATAAAGTAGAAAATTCAATAAGAATATACATAACTAAGATGACGTAATTTGTAAACACAGAACAATTATGTATACTGTATAAGAACTTACAAGACTGCCGAAAAATAATAATAATAATGAACTTTGGAAAAATCCGAGCCCAACGTACGTTGGAATTATTGTTCAAAATTCCAACACATTTCTCATTCATACTTGGTGGAATCACATTGGATACCCCATGAGCCTGATGAAGCTATCTAAAAAATTTGAATTAACATGTTTTGAGCCATGTGAGAATGACGAGTAATTTGGCTTCAGAAGTAGAGACATATCCCAATCGTTGCTTGAAACTAAGTACCTGCAAGCCTTCAGAGTCTCTAAATCTATTTCTAAATTATATTTTCCAAAAAGGAGCAATAGAAGTTGAATTAATTAAAAACACACATATTATCAATAATGATAGAAAAAAAGTTTAGGTGAATTGAGTCCAAAAAGTTAATTAGGGTTAGGTGAACATTCCCAAGTTTCTCGCCCCAGTGAGTGAAGCGTTCGCGCGTTCGCCGAGGCAAGCGCCCATCTTTGGAATAGTTTCATGTTGTCTTTTGTTTGAAGTTAAGTTGAGGCATTTTAACATATTATTTATATTATCCACAGATTTGGAGGCCTAACGAGCGGAGCTCCTTCACTATTTGTAGGATGTGTTAATGAAAAAACATCATACCAATAAGCATTTTTTTTAAAAAAAAATTAGATGAGTTGAGTCCTAAGAATTTACTAAGGTCAAATCATGCCTCCAAGTTAAAAAAAAAAGAAAAAGAAAAAAAGATCATAGATATATTTAATACAGATCATCTACTAATAGAATCCTCATATTGGCGGTGCGATTTTGTAGGTCACAAGCTGATTCTTTACTAACTGGACCAAAATAAAATAATGACTACTTAAGTTATAAGATATCAAATTTAAGAATGTGTAGATGTAGAAAATATATTTAAAAAGTTAATATTTAATTAGACTAGATGATATTAGTATGTAATCAAATAATACCATGAGAGAGAAAAAATTTTAAAAAATTGAAGATACTCCTTGGTCTTTAATGTAGTGACTATAGAGTTGATGTTGGTCCTAAATAATATTCATTTAACATGTTTATCAATTTTTCTAAATTAACTCTACTGATATTTCTTCAATAATAATTAAATAGGAGAAGGAGATAGGGAATTAAGAAAGATGATTAAGATGTTATAGAAAAGATATATTATATTGACTAACTTAACTAACACCCTTAACATACTTAATTTAATTAATTAGATCCTAATATTAAGAACCAGTGGAGTACTATATATATGAAATAGTGTTATATATTTCCGGTTGTTTTACACCCACAACTACACTTTAAAATAAATAAAAACCAAACCAAACCCAACAAAATCTCAGGCTCTAACCAAACGGACACCAAAACCAACAAGAAGCACCATATAGACCCTAGACACGCATCCACCAACAGACGTACAGATGGAAAAATATATTTTTTGCAAATCTGGAACATGCAAAAGTCGAAGAAGTCAACTTAATTGCTCGCAGAAACATCCATGATCGTTTCAAGCCATAAATTAAAGTGTAATATAATTCAGGTCAGAAAAAGACAAAAATAGAAAAGTGTAGCTATATGAAGTTAAAACAAATGAAGCGCATGTGAGAGGTAAAATAATGAGAATGATGTGAGGTGGTGGTGAATGGTGAGGATGAGGGGAGAGAAACGCAATGTCGTTAGGGGAAGAAGATGAGTGTTGTGTTGATGACGGAGAATATGATATATACTCAATCTAATCCGTATTATATAAGTCACTTTTCAAAAGAATATCTTAATCCACAGTATATATCACTTGAAAAGTAATTATATTTATTTGTCAATTTTGGTTGTATAATTAATATTTAAATATGATTTTTTATATTTTTCTTTCTCTTTTTTGAAACCTAATGTAATATGAATAAAGTTGAAAAATATTTTTAATTTAAGATACATTTAATGAGTTAACTATTATTTCTTGACTGTGATGAATTAGTTGAAATAACTTATAATAATAGGATAAAGAGAGAGTATAATTGATTTGGGGGCATTGAGAGATGTTGGGTATGAGGGTAGTGAACGAATCAACATAAGATCAAAGGAACAACCTATGTTATCTTTTCTTTTTCTTACTATTACAAATAGTCATATATGTGTGTACACACACATACATATATATATATATATATATATATATGATTGAGTCAGATTCGAACATCATACTATCAGGTCTAATTAAGGGCAACTCTGCTAGAGGTATATTATTATTCTGCACTCATATTGACTCAAACTCAGGATCTCAAGTTTAAGTGATAAAGCCCTTTTTAATACGGCCAACACCGGTTGGTATTATATCATTATATATTTTATAAATATGCAATACTTTCTTAGGATAAGAAATATCCTTCTATTATGAATTATCAACATTATCATGTTTTATGGATATTCATGATATCTCTAATATTAAAAGATATCCTTGTAATTACTTTCATGAATCATTCGCTCTGAAAATTTCTCCTATTCAATGAATCAAGTAATGTCATTAAATATAAGAATATTCACATGTATCAAATCCAATAAGATTCATTGACTTTCAAAAATGTACATTATATATATATATATATATATATATATATATATATATATATATATATATATATATAATGCATGTATTAAATGGTGGCAAGAAAATTCATGTATGAAAATTTAATGATTGGAAGCCTATAAAATGAAAATAAAGGCTCACCCCGAAGTTTTGTACAAAAAAATAATCGATGTAAAATGAGAATATCTCTCCAGCCACTACCAAAAAGAAAAAAAACACAGTCCCCTTAAACTCTAATTAATACAGTACATAGATTAATTACATTTATTACATAAATAATCACACACTTCCAGATGAACCACAGTACTCTAGATACATGAAACACACAATACTAAAAGTCTCACAAAAATGTATAAAATCATTAAAATGTCTACATATTAGGAGTCATGTATATCTATATTAATTGGATTAATTAAATTAATTAGATTCATAATGATGAAGGAGAGTCAACACTTTCACTACTGATGTTTTTGAGAAATGAGAGCACTCAACACTTCCTATAAGAACTCTCTTACCATCTGAACTCAATATCTCTCATCACACATCACAATAATGGAGAAGGGCTTTCTCAAATTGGTCTCAGCATTTCTCATGTTCACTGTAGCAATAGCATGTATGAATTATTCCACTCTTCATCACTATCTTTTTCTTTAATTAACACTGCACATTTAGTTATTTAGATTTACATTTTTTTTGTTTAATTTTATAAAGCGCCTCTTCAGTCAGTTAATTCTAACACCATTAACAAATAATTTTGACATTAAAATTTTAAAGGTTGGCATATTAAGCTTTTTATTCTCAAAATAATAATATTGTTGCAAAACAATAATCATATGAGGCTAACCATATTAAGATTAAAGAACTGAAAAGATACTTCATAAAATTAAAAGAGCCAACTGATAAACCTACATAGACTTAAAGGATCAAATATGCGCTTTTATATTTTACTTATTTATATATTCTTTCTTTTCTCTTCTTTAATTATATTGATATTTCAAAAGTAATTATATATATAAATAAATGAAAGTAATATTATGTGATACATGTGCAGTGGTATCAGTGTCAAGAGTGGATGGATGAGATAATGACAAACAATGTGAGGAATTATGTGGGGGACCTGACTTTTAATTTGTGTTGGCGGTAATTGTATATGTGGCAACCCAAATTTCCCTCAACAACAACCACAACAAATACTGTCTACATACACAACAGTGCAGTCAATAATAATATTGTTAATCCTTTGTTCTGGTGTTAATTAATAATAATATTGGAAAATTAATTATTTGGTGTCTTTATATTTTTAATTTAATTATAACTCAATTCCTAAATTTTAACTCTTTGTCTGTAACATGGTCACTACAGTTTTTGACTCGGCTTAATCTTGACCCTGAATATTGACTAGATGAAGCAAAGCCCGCTGGTTTTAACCATTTTCTGCTACATTTTAGAAAATAAAATTAATTATAAGGAGTAAAATTATTTTTTAAAAAACTTAGTGACTATTTTTTTTAAAATAGCTAGTTAAAACGATGGAAACTGAAAATGATAGTACTTTTTATTTAGTCATACAATATACCCCGTATTTTATAAGGAGTTTCCAACATGTTTTATATAAAGCTTTAAACTTTATTAACCGTGCTTTGAAAGTCAAATTTTATCACTGTCTAACTACACATTTTCTAAAAAAACAGCAATGTGTACATAGGTAAAATTGCACATGTCATGACATGGCTTATAAATTGGGTAAAAAATGAGAAATTTCATTAATAGACCACATGATCAAATTTATTTAAGCCAAAGACCAAAAATTCTGAAATTTTACTGTAGGACCAAATACCAAAAAAAAAATTTGATTGTCATCGGAGCTTCAGAAATCGGTCACTTGCCGCAGCCAGATCAACTGGAGCGGCTACCACCAACCAGCCATCGTAGCTCCGACAGGCCAGAGCTAAAATCACCAAAAATTAATATATTGTTCATATAAGAATTCCACTTATTTATAAAGAGTTACAGACTTATTCATGAAGTCCAAAATCATTAATAAATGTACATAAATCAAATTGAGTTCCATCGACCCAATATATAGATAATTAATATTGATAACCAAGATTTCCCAAGAAAGGGTACATTTTAGTCAAAAGAGGAATTATTTAATTCATTAGTGGCACCAAAAAAATTCTGGCAAAAAAAAAATGATAAGAAAAAATATCAAGGAAGAAAAAAAGGGAACAAACTGATTTCTCGGATAATCCCCGCCGGTTCTCCGACAATCCTCGCTGGGAAAGAAGTATAAGCCGACGGCGAGCCCAGCAACAGCGACCAAAGGCATAGAGACATAGGAATTGAAAAACCTGATGGCCGACCCTGCCAACAAATAGTGTGCAGCCTTGACGGTGGAGGCGAGGCAATGACCGAAGCTGGCGGGCTGATGGCGGCGGCTTGAACTGGGTTTGAGGGGGAAGCAGTACTGATTGAACCACTCCACGAGAATGCCTATGAAAAATATAAGAAGCATGGAGAAGTTGAACATGATAGCCTTGTCACTACTAGGCCGATCAGCGAAGAGAATTTCAGCCGTACGACCACAGGAAGAGAGCATTTGTATCATCATCATGTGTAGCATACCGGCGGTACCATTCGTGGAAGCCGCTGCCGCTGCCGGTGGAGACGGAGACGGAGGTGGTGTCATTGGCATACCTTCCATTTTGGGATTGAGGCCAGGGGTGCGTGGCTGAAGAGAATGTGCTTTGAAAGCATATATAAATATATAACTTATTTGCGTTTTAATTTTATGGATTTTGTGGTCTCTCTGAATCTTTCTTTAAACAAATTCATTTTTTTGACAGATTTTATTAAAATTTTAATTTTAGTTTAATTTTTATTATTATCATTTGCAGTTAGTTGCATGAGATGAATATATCAGGAAAGGAGTTTCTCTACTCCCTTATTACGGTCCATTTCCCTCGGGAAGAAGTCCCTTTCATTTCCTTTATCATCCACTTCTTTTAATTTTTTTATTCTCACCATTAGATTAATTCTAAATGGTTGAGATTCAATATCCTATAAAATGTAAAAATATAAAAGTATAAAATAATAAACTAGTTATATCTATTTTTAATGATTTAAATTTATTTATATACATTTTTTGTTATATAATAATAATAATAATAATAATAATATTATTATTATTATTATAGGATATTGAATCTCAACCATTCATATTTAATCTAATGGTAAGAATAAAAAAAAATAAGTGGACGGTAATAGAAATAAAGAGAGAGGCCCCTCTCCCACTTCCCTCCGCTTCTTCATTAGGAATGTCTCTATTGATCTCTTTCTCTATTTTCTCTCCATTAAATATCTCCACCATCGGATTAAGTTTCAATGGTTAATATTTAATGTTATATAAAAATATTAATATAACATTAAATGTAATATTAAATGTCAACAATTGAAACTTGATCCAATGATGAAGATATTCAATAGAGAGAAAATGGAGAGAGATATCAATGGAAACATTCTTTTATGCTATTATCAACTATGAATAGTAGTTGAGATTTATTATCCTTTATGAAGTATTTTTTTTTGCTATTTGACATTATAATAAATTTTTTATAGAATATTAAATCTCAATTATTTAAAATTAATTTAACTATAAAAATAAAAAAGTGAAGGGATGCGGTGAGATCGGGACCATATCCCATCATATAGACCCTATTATCTTTCGTAAAGTTAGGAATCAGGGCTGACGCGGTCCTACAGGGCAGGCTCTTGATAGGCCAAGGCCTAAAAGGGCTGGCCCTGAAGGGCTCAAAATAAGAAAAAAATTGGTGTTTTTCAAAGCCCCGCTTGATAGTATGTGGGCTAGGGCTGGCCTGCAGGGCCGAAAGTTATTTTCACAAATTTTAACTACATACTTACATGCCTCATACAATAAAGTAAATATAGTTACTAATTCATAATCAAAGGTAAACAAATAGTGTACACAAATAATAACTCATAGTCTTACATAAAGCATAAGAAGGCAAGAAGTTAAATCCTCTAAGCAACATAAGTATGACGACTATTAATTTCTTCTTCTTCGCCACTATTCAATTTTAAGGAAATTTGATTATGTTTCACTTTGAGTAGTAGAATCTGTTTAATGGGTAAAAATATTAAGAATTTCTTCTCCTACATAATAAATAAATCCATAATCTTTATATGCAACAAATAATAAACCAAAATGATAAATAACTCTATAGCAAATACAAAATATAAATAAATTAGTAAATTACCATCTGAAACTTTGGAGCAAATAAGAAATATCTAACATATTTTTCTTATAAAGTAAAAAATATCTTTTATAGATTTTTAATTTTTAGGATGCTTAATACAAGATATTCTTATGAAATTTAATTCTAAAAAAGATAATAACAACTAAATATTTGCAATATCATTAACAAAATATAAAAAAAGTAATAATATTATTATCATATAAATAATTTTAAAAAATAAAAAAAATATACGGGCCTAAAAGGGCCGGCCTGTGGCCCTACAAGGCTGGCTCTTTTAAACCCGCTTTCACTTTTGAGGCAAAAATCTTAAGTCCGGCCCTTATAAATTCAAGACCTAATAAAAGGATCGATCCAACGGACTCAACCCGTTTTCTGACTCTAATCTTTCATGATACGAGCGACTTTTGTTTTCATCATGTATTGCCTTTGGGTTGTTCTTGGATTTGTTTGTTTGTTTTTTTTTTTTTGAAACCTGAATTCTTGGATTTGTTTAGTGTTAAGCTATATTTATGTTTTTTTTCTTTCATTTATATTGGTCGATATTATCCTCTAATTATTTTTTTAACATAATTATTTGCTAGTATTTTTATAAAAGGAATTTAATCGTTTCACATTCAAATATAAATATTAACCGAATCTCTTGGTAGATCCGGAGATTATGAAGAATAATTAACTGAATCTTTGGTGCTCTTGGTGACTGTGATCTACAAGTAACAGTATAAATAATAAATAATAGATGAAAAAAATCCATAAAGGGTAAAAGAGAAGTTCAATCAAATATTGAAGTGTGGTCATGTTACGATTGTGCCGTTTGACAAATTTGGTTATCGAATGAAGAAAACTGACCTGAAATATGAAATATAGGAACAACCAAAGGCTCCCAACTAATGCAGCCATTGAGAATCTCATGATTGTGTGAGAATCACAGAAATTGACTCATCTGTACTAGTTTGGAATATCAATGGGAGTTTTTAAAAGAAATTTTTTAATTATAATTTATGGAATACGAGAGATATGTATGTGAGAGAAGTGATGTCTTGTTTGATGTATATAAACACTTATAAATCTGTCAAAAACTCCACCAAACATATTACCATCGTGAGAAGAACCAAACAACTCCTACACAGGGAGGGGACCATATTACTTCATTTTTATGGTTAATTTTGCTATATTAATAATTTTAATAATATGCGCGTGTGTGTGTATATATTATATAAGTTAATCAAGATTACCTAAGATATTTTTTATATCTTGCAAATATATCAAACTTTAAAATTATATATGCCTAAGTAGTTTTTATTTATTGATGTGAGGATCATGATATAGATAATCTATAAATACATTTTAAGTATATCTTGCAAATATATCAAGATTACCTAAGATATTTTTTATATCTTGCAAATATATCAAACTTTAAAATTATAAGTGCCAATATTCTGAGACTTAATTTACAATTTTTTTAAGAAAATAAATTTTTCAATGAGAAAAATAATAAATTTGAAAGATAAATGAAATTAATATTTTATATTTAAAATAAAAACAAATTCTAAATGAAAAACTCTAAAACAAAAAAACAAGTAAAAAAGAATTAAAACAAACTCTTCAACTAGTTGCTACTAGAGAAAGTAAAACAAGAAGGGCATCAATTTCTATAAAAAAAAAAAAAGAAGGGCATCAATTAAAAACAAAAGGAGGGCATCCTTTTGAGATGTATTATTAAAGTCATGATGTGAAGAAACACTCTTCTTAAGAATTACTTCATTATATATTTTTACATGCAACTATTTATTTGATTTGGTTAGATTTAAATATTATGGGGTTTAATTAAAGACAACTACCCTAGAGGTGTATTTTGCTTTCATATGGACCTACAGTCAAGATCTTGTGTGGTCCCTTTCACCATGACCAACACCTGTTGGCATTATATATCATTATATACTAAATAAATATGCAATAATTTCTTAGGATAAGAAATATCCTTATGATTTTATTCATTTTAAGTTAACATCGTTAACTTTACTAACAAAAAATAATGAGTAAGCAAATTTAAAATGCTAATATATCTAAATTTTAATTCATTAATATAGTTACTTTTATATGTGCAAATCAATCTTCTAGAAAAGACATGCCACCATTTAAATTTGTTGAGTTGACATTTTAAATTTGTTGACTTAGTATTTTCTGTTAGTGAAGTTAATAGTGTTAACTTAAAAGGACTAAAACACACTTCTTCAAGTTCAAGGATTAAAATGAAACTTCATCTAAATTTAAAAGACCAAAAGTATACTTTAACCTTAAATATAAGAATATTTACATGTATCAAATACATTAAAGCCCCGTTTGGTACGAAGCACTAAGGATAGAGATCAGAATTGGGTCAGGGATTGGGCCAAATTGTATTGTATGGTATGAGGGACTGATGATAACCGATGATTGAGAGTACAATGAAAATGAGATTTTTGCAAAAACCTATCTCCCCTTAGCATTAGTGAAACATTGCTATGATTGAAAAATTTTGGGACAAAATTGTCTCTATTTATAATAATTTTTAGACTAAAGTATCCTTCTCCTATTCTTCACATTGCTGCCTGATATCTCTCACTTCTCCATGCTCGTTTTCTCCCCCATCTCCATCATCTTTAATCGCCTTCTCCATTTCCGGTCATCTTCTCTTCCCTCTTTGATCTTGCAAGCATCCTCCTCTCATATTCACCCCCAGCTCTCATCTCTCACTTTGCTTCATCTCATCTTCTTCCTTCCCTGTAAACAACACCATCCCTTGTCTCTCCCCCTCTCTAATATTTTCTTCTTATATGTTGACATAAAATTCTCCATGGTGTACAAATTATGGTTTACAATCTTCATTTCTACCGAATTTTCCCTTTAATTTCTTCTTTAATTTGTTGAATAATTTTTGGGAATCTCAGCCATCTATTTGGTTCTCTGTGAGTTAACAAATCTACTTTTTTATTCTTCTTCAATATGATTTTATGGATATTCATGTATTTAGAATTTGAACCTTGCTTATTAAATATTATTAATATTTGATATGAATATTGTATCCTATATTAATATTTACTCTTTGAATAGATTAGATAATATCTATATCAAATATCATCAAACATAAAAGTATTTTTTTTCCTATAAAATTTTAGGATTTATTGTATCTTTTTATGACACAATCAATCCATCACTTTGTAATTTGTTTAAGAAAATAAAATATAAAAATAATACTAAGCTAGTCAAATGTTGGAAATGATTAGTTGTATAGGAGATGGGGTGGCAAGGTTTAGGGTTAGATAAGGCTATTATTGTACTTTTATAATTTATGGTAGATTATAAAATAAAATTCATGTGAGTATATATTCCCATCAAATATTACTTACTATCAAACATAATTTAATAGCCCTAATCATATTCTCAATCCCACTCCTACTCCAACTCTCATTCTCAATCCATCAAAACTCAAACTCACATATGAAACAAGGCCTAAGATTCATTGGCCGTCGAAAATGTACATTATAATGTCAGCATATATGTGTATGTATATAACATAATCCATGCATTAAATGGGGGTAAGAAAATTCATGTCTTAAAATTTAATGACTGGAAGCCTATAAAATAAAAATAAAGGCTCACCCTGAAGTTTTGTACAAAATATAATCCAAGTAAAATGAGAATAACTGTGCACGTGTAACATCCTAAACTTTCAATAAAATTATAGATACAATTTTACTAATAAAGTTTTTTTTTAGAAGCGTTTGGCACAATAAGTTTTGGAAGGGGCAAAAATATCAATAAACAGTTTAAAATGTTGCTAATTCACTAAAACCATTAAATTTGATCAAACGGCCTTTAAATTATAAGAGAAGAAAATCCTAATAGTCTTTAGTGAAATTTACCGGTTTTGGTAATTTTGCCCAATTTTAAATTATTTATTGATATTTTTATCCCTTTCAAAACTTATTTGTATTAGACATTCTTCAAAAAAATTTTGTTGATAAAATTGCACCTTAACCCTAAAAAAAATCCTGAAGCTTAGAATACTACTATGGAGTAATAATTGACCACATGAGACGAGCTTTAGAACCCATGAGAGTGAGTATGGTGTGTTTTATATGGATGTTTGGGTTTTGATTGATCATGGGCCAAACAAATGGCATTTAGAAGATCATAAGAGGCTAAAAAAGCCCAAATAAGTGTGTTTTTGGGTGGATTGGACCTAATTTCCAATCACCTAAGCCCACTAGACCTTCATTTCCTAGTCCTGATAGAGGACCTGCTTTTTCTTTTTTGGGGTCTAGGCAGGATGTGCTCTAGTCATTCTAGGCTTGAGGCTACTGTTACGAGTAGCCCGTGGTTATTTGCAAATTTCATTCTATTGTCACATTAGGAACTTTTATTTATTGCATTACGTTACACGTGAACTACTAGGACTTTCATTATTTTCTTGGTTTAAGATCTGAGATTTCATCGAAGGCGGCCGGAGGTCTAGGGTATTCATTACTTATTGATTTTGCAAACTTGAGAACTTTTACTTGAGGATTATGGTATGACGGTTTACTATAACATTTGAGCAAATAGGTTGGCCAAAGGCCGAAGTAATCCTCATCGAGAATAATGCTTGTTTTCAAGGGCGTAAAATTCTAGTATCCAATGTATGTGTTTGAGAAGTTAACATAGGATGACGTCACTTAATTATAACCTCGTTAGCTATGTATTTGGGTCTTTCCCATGGAGGTCATCTTTAAAAAAAAATTCAAAAATCATGCTCGGTGATACAGCAGGCACTAAAAAAAATAGTCCCCTCAAACTCTAATTAATACAGATCATAGATTAATTATATTTATTACATGAATAATCACACACTTCCAGATGAACCACCGTACTCTAGATGCATGAAACACACAACACTAAAAGTCTCACATAAACTTCTGAATTGGATTAATTAAATTAATTAGATTCATAATGACGAAGAAGAGTCAACACTTTCACGACTATGTTTTTGAGAAATCTGAGATTTGTTATGAAAATAAAAGACATATAAGATGAGAGAGCAAGAGATAAGAGAGGAGAAAATTCGAGAGAGAAAGTAGGGAAGCAATTCTACATTCAGTTTTTCATATGTTTTTAATGTTTGTACAATGCCTCTATTTATAGGCCCTCAAGGGTTACCACTAAAATAGAATAAATAGTACAATAAATACATATTAATATACAATATATGACCCTTTATATCACACATGTATATGAATGTACATTAAATAGTTTCTTAATTTCCCAACTACTATTCATGAATGATAACTAGGATATAAGAAGTTAAGAGTCAATGAATATCTACATAATTAATATATTTATGACGCTCAATGAGAAAATGTGTCAGATTCTACAGGATCAAACTTGTGGGACTTAAGGAATGATGGAAGGAAATAAAAAAGAAAAAAAAATAAGTAGATAAAAATGAAATAGAAGAGTCCAGATTCCAAACGAACAAATTCAAATTTGGATGTTTATAATAGATATGCCTCATTAAAAAACTTTAATTAGGCAAAATCCAATGGGCCAAAAACCTAGCTAAAGAAAAAGAGTATAACATTCATAGATACACTGTCTAGTATTGCTTTATTAAAAACATTTCTAAGAAAATCTAGTGGGACAAATCCAGTGGTCTAGATTTGAATTTTTTATTACTTTTTTAAAAAATTATTTTAATGGGTATATAATCTAAAATAAAGATAATCTTTTAATTATCATTTTCCAAAAAAATGATTTTTTTATCTAAAATCATCAATTGAAAAAAGCATTAAATCTACCGTCTATTTTAGATTTGAACGGTCCATATCTGATGAGCTTATAGTGCCCATTAAAATAATGGGCAACAAAATTGGTTGTGAAATCTTGATACATTAAGTGGTGGTTTGGTTCAGGGAATAAAATGTAATATAATGTAATGAGATGTAATACAATGTAATGGTATATAATGTAATGATGATGACTACATGAATTTGTTTGATTTGTCATTAAAGAAAAATGATGCATATGCATAAAACGTTTGGTTGGATTGCATCCAACATGAGAATATATGTGAATAATATAATAATATACAAAATTACCTTTATCACATATATATGCATAATTTACACAATGGGTTAATAGTAATTTTTTCAATTCGTGTAGTGCACACGTTGGGTTTATTGTAATTGTTTAATATTTAATAGTGAAAATATTATACAGTGTATATATTGGGTTCATGATAATTTTTAATATATAATGGTGGGAATATTATTTAATGAGATATTTTAATATTTTTAATGGTGGAATATCACTACTATAAAAGAAGGATTTAATGGTGCCACTCTTTGCCATAGATAATTGCTTTTTTTTTTTTTAAAAATATTTGGAAGTTATGGCACTTTCTATTATAAGTGTTATCGTTAGTGTTAGACTTATGTGACACTTTCCTAAATAAGTGTCATACAAGGTTTTTATTTTTTTTAAAAAATAAAGGGTCAACTATGGCGTTTGCTTTTTTTTTTTTAAAAAAAAAAAATCAAGAACTTGTATGGCGATTGCTTAATTCAACGCTATATAAGATGCCACTGAACCTTAAATATTCAAAATCATAGGGGGCCTTAGAAGGCGCTTGGTAACCAAACGCCTTTAAAGGTCCCCGTGGCCTTGAATTGCACCTTAGAAGGCGCATGGTTAGCCAAGTGCTTTCTAAGATTATTGAATTTTTTTGAGTTAATATAACTTTTGGTCTTTGAAATTTGATCTGATTTTGATTTTGGTCCCTCAAATTTAAAATTGGTGGTTTTGGTCCCTAAAGTTTGGCCCGATTTTAGTTTTGGTTCCTCAAGTTTGAAATCGGTGCTTTTAATTTCTCAAGTTTACTCCGTTTATAACTGTTGATCCCTCAAGTTTAGGATAACATATCAAATCATTTTCAAACTTGAGGGACCAATAGTTATAAACGGAATAAACTTGAGGAACCAAAACTACAGATTTCAAACTTGAGGGACTAAAGTCAAAATCGGGTCAAACTTTAGGAACCAAAAGTTATATTAACTCTTTTTTTTGAATTGCACAAGCCAAGCGCCTTCTAAGGTGATTGAATTTTTTTTTTGAATTACACCTTAGAAGGCACTTGGCTAGCCAAACACCTTCTAAGGTGCTTAAATTTGTTTTTATGGCACCTTATTTTTAGGTGTTTGAATTTTTTTTAGGAAACCTTAGAAGGCGCTAGGCCCAAGGTGCTTGGAAGCCGAGCGTCTTCTAAGGTGCTTCATTTTTTTTGTGGTATTTTAGAAGGTGTTTGGAAGCCAAGCACCTTCTAAGGGTGCTTAATTTTTTTTTTATGGTACCTTAGAAGGTGCTTGGTAAAGGTTCTTTTCAATTTTTTTTTAATGGAGGGAAGCTATAAGCTTTCTTCAAGTCTTGTATGGCACTTGTTTCAGAAAGCGTCATATAAGGCTTACTTTCTCAAAAAACATTTTTCAACCCGCTATATATGTTCTTCTTCGCATGCCCTCAGTTTCCCACTTCTCAAAATCTTATCCCAAAAATCTACTCCATTGATTCCCACTCCTTATCCCTTCGTTCCCACTCATTACATTTCCTTATCATTCTTCCCACTCCACTCTTCCTATATAATACGGTCTGCACTCCTCTCTATTTTAAAGTTGAGGCACCATTATCCCTACTACTCCCTCCTCTCTTTTGCTGCAGCAAGTAAAAGTTTCCTTGGTCCCTCTACTTCCGTTGCAGTATAAAGCTTGGTCTTCTACGTGTTTTTTTCCTTCTTGTCTCAACCTCATATAGAAGATCCCTAGTTTATAAGTCTTTTTTTTATACAGAAGTTTAAGTCCATACGTTTTCTTCTTCTTCTTCTTTGTTTTTTTTAAAGTTAACATCTGTCATGAATTTTATATGTGTGTTTATTCACTTAAAATTAGTTACACATTACAATTGTTATAATTAAATACATTTAGTAGTGATTTTATGAATTAGTTATTTGTTTCGAGTTATTTTATTCTGGTTTGGTTTTATTCATTTTGTTGTAGATTTTGATTATAAATACAGGGGGTTTTACTAGAAAAAAAATAATTATGCAAATTTATTTTTTATCTTTTTTAAAAAGAGACTTCCTATGACGCTTCTTTAGAGAAGTGTTATAGGAAGTCATATTACTTCTTATGACGCTTCCCTTGAAGTGTCACACTTCTTATGGGGAAGCGCCATAAGAAGCTTTTTTTTAAAAAAAGAAACAAGTTGTGGTACTTCTATAAATTCAAGAAGCGCTATAGCTTTCTTTTGTGGCGCTAAAAGTTATGGCACTTCCCAAACACTATAGTATTCTTAAAAATAAGCATAACTTATTGTGTTTTTTTATTAGTGTATAATATTTTCAGCGGGGGAATATTTTTAGCTTTTATATTATTAATTAATTTTTTAAATATTTAATTATGGTAATTATTTAATATTTAACAACATTTATGGGTGGGCATTTTGGTCAAATTAAAAAAATTTATAATGGTAATATTTTCTTTTTCATTTGATTTCAGGATGTATGTATCCCCATTCATTAGTTATAGTAGTGTAATTATAATTACATCAAATAATATAATCAGGATTACAAAATGTAATCCTCTTTACATTGTATAAGCTTAATCAAACGCTGTAATCACTCTGTTGCATCAGGATTACATGTAATTTTCTCCTATAAAATCGAATAAAATGGGGTATAAAAGAATATTGGTTATGTAAAGTATTCTACTTGGTTTTATCCTTTAGATGTAATATGTCACGCACAATGAACTTGGGATTTATATTTGACTCCTTCTAACTTGTAATCTCATCACATTTCTTGTCAAATCCACAATTATATTCTTGTTTATTTACCAAAGTCAATTGAGAGTCATACCAGATGCTCATAAATATTATGATCCATCAGTTTAAATTATTCAAAATTGATTTGTTACTTTTCCTTACCTCATTATTTGCCAAAGTCAATTGAGAGTCACACATAGGGGCATTACAGTCTTATAATAACATTAAAAAAAAATCCTTAATTAAGCCTTTTGGACTTTATAGGAATTTGTTAAAGTCTAGGCTTGAATTTAACTTCTAATATTTCAGCTGGATTTAATTAGAATTTTTACCTATTTCTATCAAATCATATTTATGCATTTTTAGACTTAAATAAGGTAATAACTCTGTTTTACGGATCAACATACGTTTTTACCTGCAAGGTTACAAAATCTCCATTATTTATGTGTGTATGTATCACCAATCAATGTTACATAATATTAAAATTATAATTTAATTTATTAAAATGTACGTGACGTCTCAATAATGTAAACCAACGTTCACGTATATTTAAAGATATGCTCATACAATTTTTTTTACAATAAATATATATAACTTTTTTTGAAATATTTAATTTTAACAAAATATCCAATAAGATGTTCAATAAAAAAAAGTCCATCAAAATTTGATAAATTGAAATTGTGCAACTGAAAATAAATCAGTGTTATGAGATAAACATATAAAAATTAAATTCAAAGGCAAAATAAACTATAAAATTTTAAAAGAAACGGTGCATGTTTTTACCCTCATACTTTTCATTGCAAAAGTGGCAATCACGACAATGTTTCGAAAAAAAAAAAAATTTTATATTACTAATCTTATTATGTCATATTCAAACATACTCATTTAATTGAAGGTAGCTCTCTCAAAGGCGCTTTCTACATCATCCGAATTTAAATTTAAAACCTCGTGTTTAGGTAGTCAAAGTTCTTTGACCAACACCTGTTGGTAAAAAATTAACTTCTTATATACCATCAAATGTCCACACAGCTATCCTAATAATTTCAGATTTGGTTGTTAAATTTGGCTCGATCAATACTAAGTAAAGCACATAATCTCTAGATGCATGAAACACACTATATCAAGGATGCTACATAATCTCAAAAAAGTCTACATATTATGATGAGGCATTCATGTATGTGCAATTGTATTACGAATTTGTTGGGTTCATCGAAAATTTTTAGGAAAGTGAGATTTACACCTAACGCTCAGTATTTCATGTGTGTAAGAACTCTCTTGAGTCCTGCCATCTGATCAGACCAGACATCTCAAAAAACAAAACAATCGCTCTCACAAAGTCTCGCAATGAAGAAGGGCTTCTTTAGACAGCTTCCAGTTGTTCTCATGTTCACCTTAGCAGTAGCATGTATGGATTCTGCTCTCTTCACTATATTTTTCTTCATTTATATTCCTACCCTTCTTTTTTTAATTCCTCTTTTTTATAAACAAAAGATTAGGTGATTTGGGTCTCAAGGAACTCACAAGGCTAGAACATTCTTTCCAAAAAAAAAAAAAAATACAAACATACTTATAGATCACCTAGAATTTGAACCTTTGTTGACCTTGTAGTGGGTTGTAGATCAAATCATGATCTATTAGACTAACTTTTGTAGGCCATTCCTTTAAATTTGTTTGAAGTACTACAATGCTAATTAATTTTTATACAAAGTGAAAATAGTATACATATGTGTGTGTTAGCGGCCAAAAGCTGCATACTCTTCCCAACCACATTGTTCAAAAACAACAACACTATCGTCATGCTTAATTAATTAGGTCATTTCAAAAGAAACTTAATTTTGGAATAGTCACTGAGTACTTCATAGAAATTAAGTCATTTTGAGGGATACTTTTGAGATACTCATATTTTGGTAGTTCTTGCATGTCTTTTTCCTATAGTACTCAAACCTGGACTAGACCAGGCAGTCCGACCTGGAAACCAACCGGTAAGCCGGTCCGGTCTAGTTCGGTATTTTTTTTAATCTTTTTTTAATTTTTCTTTAGAATTTTATTTTAATAACTATAAAATATTCAATTTATCACCGGTTTGGCCCCTGATTAACTTCAGTTTGACTCCTGTCTAACCCACTGACCCTTGACCCTATACCCCAACCGGTTCAATGGCCGGTCTGAGTTTAATTACCTTACTTTTTCCCATATTTGAATTCTCAGTGACTGATTAAATTTTTACTGTATAAAATACATGATTTATGGACTTTGATACAGAGTTGTAAAATATCATATTTACTGTATACAGAATAGTCATGTCAATATAGGTTGCAATTCTTCCTGTATGTCTTGTATGACATTTTTTATACGAACTAGAGGGTACGTGAAGCATAGTTAAGGGTGAAGTAGGCAATCTCGTGATGCATTTTCCCCCACCGTTATGGCAATCAAGCCTAGTCCATTGATTTAACATATATATATATATATATATATATATTATAAAACCTTCATTTATAGATAATTTAAAAATATATACTTATATGTGGGACTCTGTGTGTGTCTTATAATATATTTTGAAAGATGGGTGGTTGAAAGTTTATATCAAATGATGCTCATTAGGTTTTTTAAATAGTTTTCTATTTACAAATTTTAAATTAAATATTAATATGTTATCATTTAATTCCAGAGTCCTCATTTAAATTCGTTAAAGTCAGCATTTTTTTTTTCGATGAGAGTAGTAGTGTTAACGTTAAGGGATTAATAATATTTTTAAAATTTAAGGGACTAAATTGAAACTTGATATAAATTTAGAAGACCAAACATATATTTTAGAATAAAAAATAAAAAAGAAAAATTTATAGGATCAACATTGACTTTAGGCTAAAATCTACAAAACTTTCAGCAAGTTTGAGTCAGTTATTATATAATCTCTAACATTTCAAAGTTTAAATTTAATCTTATTGACATTTTAATTTTTGACATTAAATCCTGTGTAGTAAATTTTGTCATTACTTATAGAAATTTCCACGTGAGATTAATAAAGATGACATAACATCTTACATAATATAAACACAAATTAATAATTTTATGATAATTATATAGTTTGTACAGAAAGCTTAAAATATCTTTAAAAAAAACCCATGAATAGTATCCCCAGAACGTGATTATTCAGGAGCATGTTTCTAGATTGGATATATCTCAGCATGCTTCATTCGAATTTGTTCTATCTATCAAACCCATGAATTGAGCCTTCAACACCATCGTTGAATCTAAGCCAATGCTGCCTCCTCTGCTATCATCGTGAACTGGCACTGCAAAATCGTTATAGCAACAACATATATTCTTCAAATTCTTATCTGTGAGTAGTTTTTTATTTTGATTTCAGTCAATCGTATTAAAATATAAGTCCCACATTGATTAGTACAAAGATAAATGAAACGTATATAAATTTGGGGTAAGTCCCAATCAAATTGCCTTAAACCCTTTGTTTTTGAAAGACACCCACAACATATGCCTCAATATTAAGAGTCCAACAAATCACCTATCAATTCAATCACAACAACATCCCAGAGGCCGTTGTGTAATATCAATTTTTGGTTTACGATTCTAATTTCTAATTGTCTGATTTAGAGAAGTGATCTGGGTGGGACGGTTGTGCAATGATCTATTGTGATTTCTGGTTTTTGTTCACATCTATAATTTTATGGAAAATGTTGTATTTTCTTGTATAGGGACGGTGGGGTTGTGGTTGATGGTGGCATGGAGGTTGATCCCAACACGTGCGTGGTTGATGGTGGCGCGGAGGTCAATGTTCTTTTATTAAGAATTGCAAGTCATGTTAGCCTGCCACAAGCTGATGTAAAAGGGACGAGAGTTTATTTTTAAAAAAAAATGATAAAATGAAATTTTAAACCTTATGTAAAAAATATATGATAATTATAAAATTATTGATTTATACATATGCTATGTCGGATGTCATATAGCTTGCTACATTAACCTCATTAATCAGCTAATGTGTCAATTCCCATCAGTAACTTAATGGAGCTCCCATCTTTCAAGTGCCATTTGAAAACCTTCTTATTCAACGAATTTCTATTAAAATATAATTAATTTACCTAACATTTTTGTTAATAAAATCTAGAGTAAAATACTCAGCTCTAACTATTTTATATTTTGCCTTGATTATATATACATCCTCTCTATTTTGAAAATGTACATTTTAATCCAAACCATTAACATCATTAAAAAAAATATTCTAAAAAGATTCTTGAAGCATATTTTTTAATTAAAAACCATATTAGGATAAATCTTGTTCACTAATTTATACCTAGTTATACCAAATCCCTAATTTATCTTTTAAAATTTATATGTATTAATGATCTGTTTAATATTTTTACTAAATTGAGCAAAAATTAAGTAATTTTTATTTGAAAAAATTAACAACTTGTTTGAAAATTTGAGTAATTTTTATAAGAAGCATATGTTTAATGTACCCAAAAAAAAAAGAAGCAGCACATGTTTAAGAAAATATATTGTATTATAATATATTAATATAAGGATCTCAAAATTATATCATTGTATAGGTTTAAAATTTAATTGAATATATATATAATATTACATCAAAAGTAAGTTTTAATAAATAAACAAGATTAAACATGTAAACTTATTGAAAAATAAAATTTATAATTATAAAATTGATTAAATTTGTAATATGGAAATCAATTTAATATAATAGTATGAAAAAATTTTAAGAATATATTAAAAATTTTTTTTTGATTTGGAAAATATGTATGATTAAATGATTATTAAGTAGTATTTATGTTAAGGAGAGGCATTTTAGTCAAAATAACAGGTCAAAACTTTGATTTAATGGTCAATGAATGGTTGAGTGCATAGAAGTTTAAACCTAAAAATTAGAAGGAATGTTTATGTAACACATATTGTATAAAAAAAAATAAGCATATATTTTGATTTTAAAATAGGCCCGTTATATGTTTTTAAAATATAAGGAAAGTTTCTGTAAGTTTGATAAATACAGGGCAACTGATGTATTTTATTTTAAAATCTAATAAGTTTATTTATGAAATTATATAAAAAGAGCCATAATTTTGTCATATGTTTTTTTTGCTTTTAGATCTCCAATAACTTCTGATAGTAATGTAAACTCATACCGTGAACTTGAATAGTAAATTTGCAAGAACTTACTTTTATCAATAAAGAGATATGAATAGTTTAAAATTAAATAATTAAAATATATAAAGGAAAATAATTTAATTTAAATATATTTTAAATTCAAATAATTGACATTAAATCTATCAACATTCATAATTTATTATACTAAAAAATCTATCAAATGCATATATAAAGCCAACGAGCGAGCATATTCAAATTTGAAAAGTTAATACGAGTTTAAGAGTGAGTTAATATGATTTTGTAAGCTAGAAACATTATCTGGTGGAATGTGCATACTGGGACAACGTCTAGCTAGTAATTTTGACTCTTAACTCAGTATGCCTTCCTTACAGTTGAAAGTAATGCTTAATGGGTTATCAGAGGTTTCTCTATGGTATGCACAAATTTAGATTGCAATGAAATCGTTTCAATGAGAAACCGAAGAAAAGAGGACCTCCTTAGAATTTATCAGGTGCATATATCTTATAGCAGCTTCAAGATATTGAGTTCGAGTTTGGGAAAACAATGATGGAGTAAAAGCAGGGAGAAATACTAACAGGATTTATGCTTTTGCACCTCATCAATGGTGGAAGATAAGCATCATCTTCATTCTTCCATATTATAAATCTAATTTGCTTTAACACAGTCTTGATGTCATGCACATTGAAAAAATATGTATGCAACAATGTGCTATACACGCTGCTTAACTAACTCGATAAGTCAAAAGATTATCTTCAAGCAAGGTAAGATTTATGGACTATGGTAGTTTGTGAAGACACGTGACCTGTAATATCCAAATAATAATAATAATAATAATAAAATTAAAAGTTTTATTATAATATAATACTATATTATATTATATTATATTATTATATTATATTTTATTAGATTATATAAATATATATTATATTATAAGGTGGGCATCCCACCATTATTTTATATAATAAAGAGGGAGTGGATTACCCACTCCCTATTCCCTCTTCCTCTTTAAAAACTGCACAAGAGGTGCAGTTTGTGAGAAGGAAGAATCAGAGAAAGAGGGAAGAGCGAGAGAAAGAGAGAGAACGAGAATGGAATAAGGATCTAACTTGAGTTTTCTGAGGTAAGTTACTTATCTTATAAGATTATTTAGATAGCTAAAATAACTTATTTTCAGCAAATTTCTTTCATGAAAATTATTCCATGTATTTTTCTCTTTCTAATAAGGATAATATTGTATTGATTAGAGAATATTTTAAGATTAACATTTTGGACAAGTTTTAGTTTTGTTAATATAAGGCTATAAAAATGTAGAGAATAATTAATATTTAATTTTAATCTGTTTATTTTTGTTATATAGTTAGTATAATATTTTATAATGAATTTTCTACATAATCAGTCTATAAATAATTCTATATAAGACTTTTTAACCGATTAAATGTAGGTTAAAAACTTTATTTGAATCATTGGAAATATTATTGACATTTTAATTAGTTTAGTTTTGAAATTTGAAAGACTAAAATGTTATTTATAAAATTCATAGGACTAAACTGTCATTTATGAAATTAGTAGGACTAAACTATCATTTATGAAATTTAGAGGACTAAACTGTGCTTTATGAAATTCGGAGGACTAAACTGTCATTTTTGATATTTGAAGGACTGAACGGTTATTTCTAAAATTTAAACCCCAAACTGTTATTTTTTAATTTTTATAATATATCATATATTATTATTAAAAATTTGTATATAAGTTATAATTTTGATTATGTTGAATTTTGAAGAGTTATTAATGGGTAGTAAATTGATTGTGGTAGATTGATTTTGGCGTTTATTTGAGCTCTTGGATTAAGAGCATTGTGGTAATAATTAGCTTTGACGAGAGGTAACCACTTTCCTCTTGTTGTGCATGCTTGTATGATGATTGTGAGTGATTTTAATTATGCAGATTTATAAATTTGGCTGCTGATATGTGATGTGGTTTTGGAAAATATGTTGTTAATGAAATTGTCTTGTGGGACTTATTTTCATTGAGAAAATGACTAGCAATATTATATTATATGAGTTGGTATTTATTTATGAGATTGAAAAGATCCTTTTTGATAATTATGAAATGATAATGACATGTCATAATCACATAATATGGATAAGAGAGGGGATGGTGGATGTAGAATTAATGGGAGGTTACTCAAAGAGGAAATAAGGGGGTGAATTTTTGTACAAAAGAGGAAATAAGGTGGTGGATGTCCAGGTGTACATTGGTTAGTCCTTTAGCCCATTTGTATTCCGTAGGGCTATGACACCCCACTAATGTATGTATAGGGGGAACCCATGGTCTGGTCTTGTGCTCTATGGATTTTGGCCAATCCATATCATTTGATCGGTGAGCTTGTTGAGTTAGCTACCAGTCATATGGGTAAGTACTAACCCATGGGTTCAGTCAGAGGAAATAAGGGAGGAAAGAAAATAAATTATTGTGTATTGACTCTTGTACACTTATATGGTAAATATGAGAATGAGAATATGATATTGTAAATTATTATGAAATTATTCGTATGGACAAGTGATATTTTAATAATTTTTACTTTTATAACTGTCCCACTTGGCACCTCACGAGCAAATAGTTGTATGACTGATGAGATGGATTGCTGGTTACTGATGCTTTTGTCTCACCCCGTTGATTTAACATTTTTCAGGAAATAGTTGTCGTGCGGGTCCATCAGGAAAGACTTTAGAAGCTTAAACTACTTCTGATAAAAGTAGTACTTCCATCTTTTAATATATGTAGGATTATTGTATAATGTCATATTAGGGATCATCTTGCATGCTCTGATCTATTTCTGAGAACTTGATATATTAACTATATCTTTTTAATTGCTTCTAATGGTGTTAGAAGGCCTGTATGGCTTATGATGTGTTCTAAACTTGTGGATCCACAATTTGATCTGATAAGGATATTTTAATATATGATGAGATACTATTCAACAAGGAAAAAGAGTTTTATTTTCCATGGTAAATTTTATAAACCATGATAAAGTTTTCAAACGGTTAGTTGAACTCTTTTTCTACCATGGTTAATTTGTTTAAAAGATGAGCTGTAATCTTTTTTACCATGGTAGACTTTTGGAGAATTGAGTTATAATAATAGGATTTTACAGTGTTAATGAAAGGATTTTACATGACCAAATGAACATGAAAAATTTCAATCGATAAAATTCACCCTTACATAACCAAACAAGAAAATCTTCCGCAACATTGAAGAAAATAAAAGTTTCTAATGAGTATTCAAGAAACATTTCACGATATATTGACATGCAGGCTCGAAAGGTTGCTAAGCTGAAGAGTCATGACTCATATTTTTATGTAACAGTTACTTCTATTGGCAATAAAAAATACATTGCCTCCCGATGTGTCCATCATTTTGGTGGAGCTGTGTTATTTCTTTCGGAAGTTGTGTTCTAAAGTTTTGATTGTTGAGGAGCTCGTTCAGCTACAATACAAAATCATTCTTACGCTTTGTCATTTAGAGATAATCTTTCCTCCATCCTTTTCACTGTGATATTCACTTGACAATCCACCTTGTTCATGAAAAAAAGCTCGCTGGCCCAATTCAATATCGATTGATATATCTTAATGAGAGGTACTCATTTTACATATGTACATCATCATTAATTTCTAAATTTTTTAGTCGCACATTTCAGCATTTGTTAACATTTTTCCTTCTTTACTTTATAGGTTTCTTAGAAAATTGAAATCTTATGTAAGGAATAAGGCGTGGCGGAAGGTTCTATAGCTGAAGGTTATATAAGGGATGAGATCCTGTATTTTGTTCAAGGTACTTTGATGATATTGAGATGTCTTTCAACTGACCGCCTCGTGTAGATGATTGTTTTGAACTTGAGCCATCATCAAGAGAGTTGTTAATCCCTCTTGCTGGTAAATAAGTTGGAGGAAGTAAGAATTTTAAACTAACAAAAATTGAGAATTTGCAAGCACATATATATGTCTTGATTAATTGCTCTCAAGTTGAACCCTTCCTTTAGTAAGAATTGTGCACTCATATGTTATTCTATATGTTTCCTTACATTTTTCACTTACATTTCATGATCTCCATTTTATGATTGATTGCAGGGAATTCAGAATCATGTGATGCATCAACTCAGGATCCATACATAAACATCCTCCGAAATTGATAAAAAGGTCCATGGAGAATTCCCAAGTTGGTTTGTATGCTGAATACTAAATGACCACAATCCACACTCACCAGATTTCAAAGCTCTTGCAATCAGCCCTCTTGGCCATTCAAAAAGGTTTACAACATACAATGTCAATGGCTTCAAGTTTTATGTGGTTTCACGAGATCAAATTAGCTAACTCAAAACTTGGTTGTATATGGCACCTTTGGGACAAGGAGTGCGAGCAGTAATGACAGCAACATGCAATTTGAAGGTGTCCCTTATTATGGAAAGCTTCTTGATGTTGTCGAACTAAATTATCAAGGCCATTTCACCGTGACGCTGTTCAAGTGTTTGTGGGCAAATATGACAATTTCTCGAGGACTCATAACTGACGACTTAGGCATTACATTAGTAAATTTCTTTCTTCCAATTCATACTAGTCAATTTGAAGATGATGAGCCACATATTCTTGCCTTAGAGGCACACCATATTTATTATATCGAGGATAAGAGGTGTGATACCTTATTTCCAATAGCCTCAGATGAGTACAAAAGAGTAGTGAAATCCATTGTGGATCTAGGATTTGAACCCGGGCTACCCAATTTTTTAAATTTTTCATAGATTCTCACTCTCAACTCAAGATTTGAACCTATGGTCGAGAGATATTTTCAAAGGGTAGAAAATTTTATAAATTAATTCCACAAGTTTTACTACGTCACAAATGCCTCATTGGCTCTTAAATTCATTATATCAGAGTATATGTGAGCGTATTTTTTTTATATTTAAACTAGAGCTATTCTATGCTCATACTACATTCATTAATTCGTTCATATACATGAAACATATAGCCACATATGGCTATCAAGCGAATTATATCAAATATAAAAATAGTACCTTGTACTATGATCATCAATTCACCTTCTTCGTAATTCTTCTTCGCATTTCTCCATGCATTCTTCACCTGTACTCAACACCTATATATTTGGGTAAGGAAGAGTGAGATTCAAAGAATCTCAATAGCAAACATTACCACTATGCATGCAAGATATATATATATAGTTAATACATGACATGCTTGCCTTTTATACCTCATGCCAACATAATGACATATCTGCATGCTCAATGTTATGATATACATATGGCCATTGCATAATATAACAGAGCTTCAATTAATCAACTATGCTCAACACAAATAGGCAAAACAATCACATAAATCAATACAAAAACATACATATCAAATACATGCAGGTTAGGTAAGTTCACTACCTTGTGGATCACTGTCCTTCCATTGTTTCCTCTTCTTCCAACCATTGGAGCTTCTTGGAAATTCTTCCATTTCTCTTCTTTTTTGATTTCTCCATGGCCCTAAATACCTAATTACATTATTAAAACCATGATTCAAAGCTTTATTCAACTCTCTTTAAGTATACTTTCAAGGGAAAATATAGCCATTAGCTATATGTACACACATTAACATAGAATTCTCCTTTTCTAATCACTGTTCTGAAATTTTCAGGTTTACATGACTAAATTTAAAAATTCATCATTAATCCTAGGAAACTTCAAATTGAGTGGTTCCAAATTCTATGTGAAGATATTGCAGTATAATTTCACATGGAATTACTCAATTATGGTCATCACAACTAAAAAATTCCCAGAATTTCGCCCAACATCACTGTTTCAGATTTCTTTCCAGAAAACAGAGCATAACTTCAACAATTCATATCTCCTAACATACTTGTCCAAAATTTACAAACTACATATCAAATTAAATATCTATGTCTCTAATTTAATTCTGGAAATTTTTAGGATTTTTGGACAAGGTTTGACCCCTAAAACACTATGCAAAACATTTACTGTCACAAATGGCAGATTAAGCAACATGCACACAAATACTTCATTAATTTCTAAATTCATATACAAGCATCCAAAAATTATGAACACTTACATACCTACACAATTTTTCCTTATAAATCCAATGGAAATATAAAAAATTTCAAATTCTTACTCCATCCTCACGCCACAAACAGGGCAGAAATTCAGGATTCTCGGGAGTAGTTTGTTGTTTTCTTGTTTTCTCTTGCTTAATCACTTCCTTTATACTTTTAATCAAATGATTAGCTATTTAAATAATCATAAGATATAATTAATGTAAAATTAGGTAGCATAACTCCTTAGGGTTTGATCATCTCAAATTGTAAAAAAGGACAAAATCAACCAACTAAATCACCAAACAACCCACAACTATCAACAAACATCAAGATAAGCTAAGTTTCTAGGCTCACCTTGAATTCCCTTTCTTCCTCACTCCAAAACCGTGCAGCTCTCTCTCCCTCTACTCTTGATTGTGCTTGCTACAAGCCATGTTCATGAAGATATAGAGGTTAGAAGTGATCTTGCATGAACTAGAAGGCTTAAACACCAAGCTTACAACCTCTTACCTTGGATTTCCTTCTTGAACCTCCTCTTGCTTCTCTCTTCTCTAGCTCTCAACTTAGAATGCTTTCTCTCTTTCTTTGGTTTCAGATGACTGAAAATGAAGGCTTATGGAAAGAGAAAAGCCTTATAAAACATATATCTTACACCTCCTTTCTTTATTATATTATATGGCAATTCAACACATGCCAATTGTTTTACTTGTCATATTTTTTCCCTTGACCTTTTACTTGGCCGAAATTGAGCCTTATAAGGGAGTAATAATGTGTCTTTAATTATCACTTTTATCCTCTTCCACATAAATTTAATTAGAGTTGCAATATTTGACTTTTGACCGCCTTTCCCAAAAATTGCTCCAATTAATTTTTTTTCCTTCTCCTACCTCTTTTTGGACGAAATGCAGCTCCATAAAAGGTAAAAATATTTATCTTCTTGCTTTATTGGCAAATGACCATTTTGCCCTTACATTTATTTCTATTTTCGCACTAGCGGAAAAACTGGGTAGAATTTTCATCAAACTTTAAAAATTCATATCTAATTGTGTAGATGTCCAATTGGGGTGATTTCAAAGGCTATACGACCCTTATTCAGTATAGTTTGAAGAAAAAAAAAATATAAACTTTGGCCAATTGGAAGCCAATAATTCCCAAAATTCTCATTTTTTGAAGCTGACACTAAAAATTTCCAGTTTCCCTGGGTTAATTCAAAAATAAATAACTCATATGACCTATCCAATTAAAGCTTGATAAGTCTACTTTCATTCTGGAAATTTTCATAATTTTTTAACATCATTTTCCCCTTGAAAGATATCACACAAACACGACTTCCACATCATGAAATTCACCGATAGCAACACTACTTTGTGCGTGACTTCTAATTGCATTGTTTTGTCTTCCCCATGCTCTTTATTTCACCATAATATTCCCTTTAATAATGGAAGGATATAAAAAAATTTTGGGGAATACATTCATGTCTTACTGGGACACTTGCTAAACCGAGACTTAGCAGTCCACTTAATTTAGGTTTATTCTCTAGCCTTTAGTTCCAAAATTTGGGATATTACAAGAGGCATATGGATTTGAATATGATGGTTCACTTAAAGCCTCGAAACCTTTGCGACATGGGTGATGGTGATAACATCGCCTATAAGAGTGAGCCATTCTTGCATGCCAATTTTGAAAAATTCTTTCTTAAATGCGATGCCAATTTACCTATAATTTGATGTGTTTTTATAAGTTACACTTTATTATCACTTAAATTTAAATTTAATTTTTGTACAAAATAATAAACTCACCACTAATATTTTTTCTACACATTTTTTGTAGGGATGGAGATGGAGAATTATTAAACAAATTATACTTTTGTTCTTTTAAACCTTAATTTATATATTTTTAAAAAATTCCAATCAATATTTATAGCGGTTTTATATAAACAAAACTGCTACAAATGTTCAACCACTACAAACATTGTCACCTCAACCGCTACAAATATAAACCACTATAAAAACCGTCACATTAACCACTACAAGTGTGACACCCTGTCTCCAATAATCCCAGATGAGTAGAAATGAATAGTGAAATCATTCGTGAGACCATGATTCGAACTCGGATTGCCCAATCTTCTAAAATGTTCACAAATCCTCAATCTCAACTCAGGAGTTGAACCTAGGGTTGAAAGGGTTTTTTAGAGGGTAAAAACTTTTTCAATTATTTTCACACGTTTCACTACGTCACTAAGTCTCATCGGCTTTTCTTTTTGTTATATCAGAGTTTGCGAGCATACTCTGCTTAAGACTTACTTTTGTTCATTTATTATGTACATAAAAACGTATAGCTAGACAAAGCTATCAAAATGTCTAAATCGAATACAACACAGTGCTTTGCACTTCAATCTTCAATCTTCCTTTGTAATTCTTCTTTGCATATCTCCAAGAATTCTTCACCTGTCTAAATGGTTGGTTGGGAGGAATGAGATTCGAGGAATTTCAGTAGCAAACAGTGCTAACAAATGCATACAAGAAATACTTTATGCATGACTTGATTGCTTACTTGAATTCATGCCAACATAATGATGTATATGCATGCTCAATGTTTCATATGACATACTCATGGCCACAGTACAAACAGAGACAGAGTTTCGTTCATTCACATATACTTCATACAATTCATCAAAGCAATCAACACATCAATACAGAAGCACATATATCAAGATATGCAAGTTAGGAAAGTTCACTACCTCTTGGGCTCCTCTTGATCTTGGTCTTCCAACCATTGCCTCTTCTTAGTCACTTTATTGCCCAGATAACTAATTATATCATTAGTGTCATAATTCAAAGCTCTATTCGACCCTCTTTAAGTCTACTTTCAAGGAAAAATACAGAGTTTCTAGTCTCTGTTTCAGAATTTCAGTCTTACATGGCTAACTTTAAAAATTCATCATTAATTCGAGGAAACTCCAAATTGAGTGGTTTCAAATTCTATATGAAACTATTTAAGTTTAATTTCACATAAAAATACTCAATTTTAGCCATCATAACCACAAAATTCCCATAATTTTTCCAAACATCACTGTTCTAGATTTCTTTCAAAAAACACAGGGTCAAACTTCAAAAATTCAGATCTCCCAACATACTTGTCCAAAAATTATGAAATACCTATAAAATTAAAGCTCTATGTCTCTAAGTTAATCCTGGAAAGTTTCATAATTTTTGGACAAGGTTTACCCTATGAAATAGCTAACATAACATTGTTCAGACAGGGCAGAATCAACAACATGCACACACTTAGTTCATAAATCTCTAAATTCATATACAAGCATCCAAAAATCATGAACAATTGCATACCTAAAATTTTTTGCCTCCTAACGCCAATAAAAGCATCAAAATTATCAAATTCCTACTCCTTCTACATGAAACAATACACACAAAATAGTACAGGGCAGATTCAAAGATTCCCATAGGTAGTTTGTTGTTTTCTCTTGCCTATTCACTTCCTTTCTATTTATAATCAAATGATTAGCTATTTAGGCATTTTTTAGACATCATCTAGCCATTGAAAACACCCTTTTTGACAAGAATGAACAGTACCCAACTCCCCATATACTTATCTAAACAACAAACCAATTGGTTCAAAATGAAGCTTACGCTTACCTCTACATGTTTCAGTAGACGATTTGGAATTCCGGCAACACTATGGCCAATGAGACAGTGCCAACCACCTCCAAATGAGAATCCAAAATTTTGGAAATGAAGCTCATGATGAGTAAAAGAATGTTCATGAAGGGCACTTTGAAAGAAGACGCCGATTCAGTAGTGTTTCAGCGGACTGAAGTTTCTCTCTCTTCCTTTCTCCATTTTCGTCCAACTATCTTCTCTCTCTATTTTTGATTTCTGCACACAGGAATGAGGAAGAAGATGATGAAAGAATGGTTAAATGAATTAACCAATTCACTTTGCCAAGTGTCAAGCTCCCATTGGTTCAAGAATCCCATTTTCGCACATATTGCTAAACTTGACAGAATTTTCATCAAAGTTTGAAAATTCATATCTAATTTTGTAGATATCCAATTAGGGTGGTTTTAAAGGATATGTGACCCTTATTGAGTCTATGTTTAATTAAAAATATAAAATTTGGATAATTAGAATTTCAATCTTCCCAAAATTTTAATCTTTGGACGCTTCCATGGAAAATAGGCAGTTTTGCTGGGCTAATTTAAAAACTTCATTTCTCTTTATGTACAGCTCCAAATGACTTATATGTACCTATCAAATTAAGGCTTGATAAGTATACTTTTATTTTGAAAATTTTCATAATTTTTCAACATCATTTACCCATTAAAAAAATGTCACATAATCACCACTACCATATCGGGAATTTCACAGGTAGCAATACTACTTTGTGTTCCACTTTACTATATTGTGTGTGACTTCTAATTACTTTATTTTGTCACTCCCAATGCTCTTTAATACCCCCAAGGGTATAAAGAAATTTAGAGAATAAAACCATACCTTACTAGGACACTTACTGAACCAGGGTTTGACAGTTCTCTTGATTCAGGCTTAATCTTAAGCTTCTCGTCCCAAAATTTGGGATATTCTACGTAGATCTCTATAAATACTTCCACCACATCTCATTTCAAACCCTCTTCCATTTCTTTCCACCCCTCTTCTCTCTCATTTTCTCTCATTTATGAAGATTTCCTGAAGAGCTGAGTAAGCTGATCAAGTATGGTAAATTCTTTTTTTAAAATCTTTGATTTCAACATTTTATTTTGTTTCCTTCTTATACTACTTATACTAATTATTTTTTTCTTCTTCTCTATAAATTTAAGGACTTTTCCCCAACATTTTCAACTTTCCTTCCATGATCACCAACATTCCTTCCATAATCAAATAACATCTAGTGGACAACATAATAAGTCCTTATTAGCTACACATTCTCAATATTTAACCTACATAATATTTATACTTATATAGCATAAATTAATCATTCTTCTCAAATATTAATTACTATAATTTAAATTGTTACTTAAATAATAAAACATTCAGCATAATATTGGAGTAATGGACTCAAATTGTAATTTTGCTTTTCTTTAAGTTATGCAATATTTAATAGAGGTTTTGAAAATGCTACAAATTGAAATCCAAATTTAGATTAAATTTTTGGCCCAGCTTTTGAAATGTCATCAAATATTAGTAGCAGTTTCATAACCGCTACAAATATTTTGGTGCTAATTTTTTCAAATTACTGGATAGATGTACTTAGTAGCGATTTCAAAAATGCTACAATGTTTGACCCAAATTTTCAATTTTCATTTCCCACCACGCCAAAATTTTGGCACTAATGTTCGTAGAGATTTTAAAACCGCTACAAGCTTCTCAAATAATGTATTATCTACATACACATCTTGTAGCGGTGTGACGAAACCGCTACCAATACAGTAGTGGTTTTGTTCACATGAGTAACGATTCTTAAAAACCGCTACAAAACCCTTTGCAACAATGTGTTCTGTAGTAGTTTTTCTAATTACTATTGCTGTTGTTTGTAGCCGTTAAAACTGTTACAAATACACCATTTTAACCACTACAAAATGACAGTTTTTTTGTAGTGTCTCTTTCCATCTAATCAGACCAGACATCCAAAAAAATAAAACAATTTCTTCCACAAAGTCACAATGCAGAAGGGCTTCTTTAAATTGCTTTCAATTGTTCTCATGTTCACTCTAGCGGTAGCATGTGTATATTCTGCTATTCATTGTCTTTAATAATATTCTTGCCTTTCTTTCTTTCTTTTTGTGAAACATTACATATTTACACTAGTCACATTTGAAATGCGGTCTAAATAATAATTATGAAACTAGATGCTCATCTTATCTAGTGTAAATAAAAAGTGAACATTAGAAAAATAAACAACATTTACACCGGTCAATACTTAAACGATAGTTCAAATTAATATGAATATAATTAAAACTGGAAAAAAATTATATGATTAAAAAACAGCGGAACAAAGATAAAAGAGACGTGATCAAGATCGAACAAGATGAAGATTAGAAATTAAAATATTTTTTTCATTAATATATCGTGTAGCATCTGTACATAGATAAAAAAAATTTACATAATAAAAAAACATCAATCTTCCTCCTCATCACCGGAGGCAGATGAGGAAGAGGAAGCGTTGTCCAAAAGATTGTACTTGATATCATTGGTGTTGAGTACAAGGTTGAGCTTGCTATTGATAGTGTGTACCAACGGGATGAATCTTCTGAGGCTTCTGTCAATATGATCCACCATTACATAGAGTTGCTAAAGAAGCTGCTTGGATGAAGGTGGTAGAGGAGGCAGTGGAGGTAGCTATAGAGGAGGAGGAGGAAAAGGAGGACGGCCAGAGTTAGCCCTCTTGCATACCATATTGATATTCTAGAGATGAGTGGAAGAGGAGATCAATATGAAGAAACTAAAGCAACGAGGAGTTTAAATACATCATGACAGATGAAGATTAAGTAATTACATTTATTGAAATGGCCTCATATTTCGAAGAGACGAGTAGTTAGAAAGTTTACATTGGAAGCTAAAGAGAGTCTAAAACATTTAATACCGAGTATAAAGAAATGACGATATCTAAAAGAATATGTAAACCAGATGTTATAGTGTCTGGTCTAAAAAGAATTTTAAAATTTAAATTAGCTTAAACCTGATGTTAAGTTACATCGATATTTTCAAAAATGCCATTGGTCATACTTTTCAAACCGTCTCCTCCTATAGAGGTCTAGATATGGTGGTCTTATATACCCTTTTTCTAGTAGTGTATGGTCCATGTTTACTTATGAAAGCAAAGACACATGGACTAGTGTTTGAAGGAAGTTACCTCTCTCGTTCGCTCTTTGAACAAAAAGGTGGATAAGTTACTGGAGAATTTTTAGTTTGTTTATTTACTATGTTTCTTTCTTTATTTGTTCTTTTTTGTAAAATGGTGGCTGCATAATCAACCAATAAATTTTTTTTAAAAAATACAAAAGGTATGTAAGGTTATTAAGTAACAACTGTCACTTATTAGAATACCATGCAAATACATAACGGTTGTACTTTGTAACCATAATAAATAGTCTCAAGATAATAACATTATTATAGTAACACCATCATAAAATGTTAGATAAACAAACAAATGATTTATCTTCTAACTTTATATTAGAAAAAAAAATAATTGTTTCTCTTAAATAACCGTCAACTAAATGGTCTAAACATTTCCCCTTCCACATGCTCATTATGAGAATACTTTGTGTGCTTCATTCTTCACTGATCAGCACGAGAATCAAGTACTCTTTCATTACCTACCGCTGTGCGTGACTGTTCCTCTTCAACTTCCAACATGTGTAATGATGGTTCGAACCGTCACTTCCAATCTATATAAACTCCAATTTTCTTATGTTTATTGTACTATTTTCTTCTTCGTCATCCTCTATTCTTTCAATCGCCAAGATGAAATGCCATGCTGAAGACTTGCTAGAAAATCCATGGCATCATCTTCCTCCTTCCCCTCTTCCACAACCTCTACAACCTCCTTTTCTCCCTTCTCCTCCTCCACAACATCAGCCTCTGCCTTAAGTGGAGGCAATAAAGCAGCATGCAGATTGCATTGACCATGTAGTGAGGAGGTTGGCTAGATATTTGTCGAGTATGAATAGGAAGATCAGTCTCATTCTTGATGAGTATGAGATTGACCACCATGATCCTGACATACTACCAGATGATTTATACCACTCCTTTGGTGATGAATAGTGTGATGATGTGTGGTTTGCTATAAATTTACAGAAATTTTTATTCATAAAATAGAATGAAGCAAAAGTTCCTAAATTTACAGCAAACCTCAGATCATCTATCAGGAAACTAGTTACCAGAGGGTGATATTTTTCTATTTTATTTTTATAAAATATAACAATGTAATTATCTGGGCACTAGTTGCTCAATTTTTTTTAAAAATAATAACATACCTCACGGTTATTAACTAATAACCATGATATATGTATATTTTAAAACAATAACATAACTCATGGTTATTAACAAAGAATCATAATAAATATGACCAAATAAATAACAGTTCTATCGATACAACCATTATGAAAAGTCTTCAACAGGATAATCTAAAAAATCATACCCTTCCTCTTCTATTTAAGCGTCTGAAACAAAATACACTTGATACTTATTTTGTTTAAACGAAACCTCCAACATCATAACCCTAGTACTCCTACTATTTTTTCGGTCGTCGAGAGTCTTTTTTAGTCGAGCCCCACCATAAAAAGCCTTCACCTTTCTTCTCATTGATAGCCGCGCTAGTCAATACCTTCATGCTTGTCTCAGCAACTGCTGAGCGAGTTGCTTTCGCTTGCCCTAGCTTGTGTTTTTGTCATTTATAAGCTCTAGATAGGTCGCATCCCTTTGGTGCTCTATTCTTCTTATTCGATTGAGATGCCTTTGTGAAGTCATGATGCAATAAAGAATTTAAGGTGATATTAACTTACTTTTGTAAAGTTATATTTTTTTTCGGAAAACCTATTATTGCTCTGATTAAAGGTTTATTTCCTATTATAGGAAGTTGTCAACTCATTGCTTTGACTAAAGGTTCCTACTTTATTAATCTTTTAAAACTAACTTCTAGACATATGATCCCTAAGAAAAATACATCTTTTTTGAAAGTATCCATATCTCCAAAAGTTGCTTCAAAAAGTTCAATAGGTGTGGTGAATAAACTTGTTCATGTGTATCGATGAGAGTCATACATGAATAAGCTCTATGAATAAACTAGTTCTGATGTACTGAGAGTCATATATGAACATACTCTGTGAATAAACTAGTTCAGGTGACCTATTGAATTTATTGTTGTGAAGTTATGCTTTTTTTTTCGAAATCCCATATTACTCTGATTGAAGGTTCTTCTCTTGTTTTTCTATTGAGTAGGTGGCACCAAAGTAAACGCTATGAAATTCAACGTTGTGATCTGTTCTAGACTCTTCAATGTAAGAGTTTTTTTAGCTACATAGTCTCGTCTCTCTCTCTCTCTCTTTATATATATATATATATATAGAGTAGTACTTTCCACATTGAGTAGTGATGCAATTTGGAAGGATCAAGATTTTTTGGGCTTTGTGGCTAGAATCAATAACACTTTCGATATATATATATATAATGTAAGTGTTCACCTATACCTTGTGTCTCTTGAGCAATTAAGCCTAGAAAAAGCGAAGGAAGAAGGGGTAAAAAACAAATACCTCTATCAAAAAGGGCGTAAGGGTTATGTAAATCCTTGAACTCAAGCGTTTGCATATCCCCTCCTTCCTTTTTGATAGGGGTGTATATTTTTTCCTCAGAGTCCTTTACTTTCTAGGATTAATTCTTGGGAAGAGATACAATTATATATAGGTCAACAATTACATTATCACTTATATACGTTAACAGTTGCCATTGATTCTCCCTACAAAGTCTGGAATGTCTTGATTAAACACAAATTGCATAGCAACTCAATATGGAAGGTACTACTGTTCTATTATATATATAAAGGAGGTCAACTAGCTCAGAAACTCTCACTTGAAGATTATTATATCAGTACATCATGGTTATTATATAAAAATTATCATGTATTATAAATGTTCAAGGTTTTTTTATATATTGTTATGTATGTGCTTATTTCATAACAGTTGGCTACGTGAGATTGTTATTAAGTTTTTTAAAAGTCATGGTTCTAATATACAAACCGTTATGTATGTTATTAAATAAATAAATGTTGTAAAGTGAAATCATTATGTATTATACAAACATTACCATATATTATGACATTTATTTACTTGTACCTTTTAATTATTATTACAACAATGAGAAGATCATGGCGTCACCAAACCTAAATACATAATGGGTGTTATGTTATAACCATTATAATAGGTCAAGAAAAATAACAATTCAAAACCATAATGTATCTGAGCTAAGCTTTTATAGTACCTGCATATATGTCGGTTCAAAATTATGATGTATATAACCGTCATATATCACGATTTCTATAACGGTGACTTCTTTTCTATTTTGTAAACCCATAGGTACCTCCTTTAAAATCAAAGTATATATTGCAGAAACCTCTCTTCTAGTTTTGAAATTTGACTTTCATCTACCTAACCATTAGTTGACCGTTAAATCAAAGCATTGACTTGTTATTTTGACCAAATTGCCCCTTCTTAACATAAATAATACTTAATAATCATTTAATCATATATCTTTATCTAAAATTAAAATTAATTTTAATACACACACACATTTTAATTTTTTGTCATAATGTTAAATTGATTACTATATTACAGAGTTAATTAATTTTATAATTAGAAATTTTTAGTCTTTAATAAATTTACATGCTTAATCTTGTTTATTTATTAAACTTACTTATGATGTAATCTTTTAAATACATTTTTCAGCTAAAATTTTTATGTAAATTTTTTTTAATTTTTTCTAAATTTAGTAAAAATATTAAATAGTCATTAAAAATATTAATGTTGAAAAATAAATTAGGAATTCAGAGCTAGCAAAAAAAAAAAAAAATAGGGATTTGATATAATGAGGGGTAAATTAGTAAACAAGATTTATTCTAATATGGTTTTTATTAAAAAAACATAGTTCAAGAATCTTTTAGAATATTCTTTATTGGTAATAGTGGTTTGGATTAAAATGTATTTTTCCAAAATAGAGGAAATGTCTATATAATTAAGGCAAATAGATGGGTTGTCATGGTATTTTACTCTTGATTTAACTTATAAATGATATAACACAAACATTATAAAACCTATATTTTGGGAAAAATTCTATAATGCACTGAAAATATATATTGTTGTTGGAAAAAAAAGAGGAAAATATATACTGTTGAAAAAAAACCACCATTAAAAGACATGAAAAAATATTAATCAAATTATCATTATTTTAATAACATACTTATTACTTTTATTTATTATTTTCAAATTCACTTTGAAAACCTTTTCCTTCAGGGAATTTCTTTCCAAATCTAATTAATTTACCTAAACTTTTTGTTAACAAAAAATAATAAGTTTCTTTATGGAAATATATAAAATAAGCTACAATTTTGTCATAAGATTTATTTTTTGGGTTAAAATAATGTTTTATTCTTATATTTTCCCTCATTTTGGTTTTAATCTATTTAGTTTTAAATTATAATTTTTGATCCTTATATTTGCCCTAATTTTAATTAGTTTTATTAAATAAAGTCTTGTATAAAATCAGAAAAAGCAAATATCACTCAGGAACTGTTGACTTCGGAATCTCTAGAATCAGAAAAGCAAAAGTGAACAGTTTTCCATTTGAAATTTTGTTTGAGAAAAGTAATTAATTACAATGTTTTAACCAAGAATTAGTTAGCTTCTTATATACTTTTAATTGTGCGCGTGCCCGCACATATATATAGACATGGTTATCCTAGGTTCATATTAATTTGGGAAATTTGACTATATAGTAATTGCATGATTTTCGGGCCAAAAAAAAAAAAAATTGCATGAGATTCCCCCCCCCCTCTTTTTTCTCTCCTGTAATAATTCTGGTCCCATCTAAAGCCTTCCCTCAGCAATTAAAAATTCGATATTTTAGCTCAGACATCAACAAACAAAAAAACAATTTCTGTGATACACTACTGCAATCACAATTTCTCCTATTACAAAAGTGGCAATTACAATGTTTCAAAACAAAAATTAGCTTATTATATACTATTATAATTCCGCAAAGATATCCTAATTTCAGATTTGGTTATTAAATTTGGCTATATACTAATTAAAGCACACAACTCTGGACACAAGAAACACACAATATGCATGGTCAACAAATTTAAACAAAAGGAAACACACAATATAAAAGATCTCTCGTAAATCTTAAAAAAAAAAAATCTACACATTATAAGCAAGATTGTTAAACTCACAAGTTTAAATAAACTCGTAATAGTGATGTAAAGTTATACTGTAGACTCTAATCATAAAATTGTAAGAGTTTAATTTGATCAATAAATAGCTATTAATAGTGTATAATTAAAATATAGAAAATGACAACAATTTAATTTAAATATATTTTTAATCCAAATAATTAAATTAAATCGATCCAACATTTATAATTTATCATACCCAATAAAGATATTTTTATAAAATTCATATATAAAGCCATTAAGTATGATCAAATTGAAAAAGTTAGTGAGAGTTTAAGAGTGAGTTAACATGATTTTGTAAGTTAGAAATGTAAAAACAGTAAACTCAATATATGAACTGTGAATTTTACCAACTTTATGGCTAGCACAAGTTTAAGAGTAACTCGTCATGATTTTGTAAGGTAGAAATGTAAAAACGGTAAACTCAAATAGTCAACTCACAAGTTTGACAATAATAATTATAAGTCATAAATTATCTGCGATCTGATTTTGAATTCATTGGATTCTTCATGGAAATTGATTTAGGAAAGTGAGATTTATATCTTTCTAAAATAACCAAAGTCCACACACTTACTACTCATTGTTTTCAAACTTGCAAGTTAACTATATGTAACGTTGCTATTTGGCAAACTTATGAGTTTAAGTAAATTTGTGACAAAAATGTAAACTCGAATTGTAAATTTTTAAGAGTTTACTTTTATTAATTAATAGTTGTTAAAATTATATAATAAAATAATGAAAATATAAAAATGAAAAAAATTAATTTAAATATATTTTAAATATGAATAATTAAAATTAAATCCATCAACATTTATAATTTATCATAATAAAAAAAATATTTATAAACATATTCAGTTTGTAAATATTTATTAAAAGAGTTAATCAAATTTTCAATTAATTTTTATATCTACATTAACAAAATTAATTAAACTTATGTTTGAATATGATAAAAAATATTAAAAAATGTATTTAAGAAAGGAAAAAATAAAACTCTTAAATTATTCATTACAGTTTTAGCCAAAATTGAAGATTTAGTATCAAGAAGGGTAAATTAGTAAATAAAATTTATTTTAATAAAATTTTTAACTAAAAAAATATTTTCTTAGAATATTCTTAATAGTGTTAACCATCGACTTAATTGTATGTTTTCAAAATAGAGAGAATGTCAGTGTAATTCAGGCAATATGTAAGGGATGTCAAAGTATTTTATTATAAAAAGAATTCATCCAAACCTAGTCCTTCACACTAGCACTATGGTTATATTTGGATGGAGAGAAAAGTGAAGGTAAAATATGGCAGGAGATATTAGGAAGAAAAACTTCTAAAATTGGTAAAAATTACTAATTTTGGGAGTTTTCAATCATAGTTTTCTTTTCTCATAACTTTCTCTTCATCCAAATATAGGGTCACACATGGGATTTGATTTAACAGCCTCTCGCACTCCCATTTAAGTTGGGTGTCCTTTATAACTTATTTATAATATTTATTTTTTTCAAGTGCACTTTGAAAAAACCTTCTTCAAGCTAATATCAATTAAAATATAATTAATTTACCTAAGATTTTTGTCAATAAAATCTAATAAATTTCTTTATGAAAATATATAAAAAGTGTAAAATACTCTGACCTCCCTTATATTTTGCCTTAATTATATGGACATTCCCTCTATTTTGAAAATATATACTTAAGTCCAAACTATTAACTTTGTTTGGGATTTTTATTTTTTAATCAAAATTTATATTAAAATAAATTTTATTTACTAATTTACCTTTTAACATTACTGATTCCATAATTTTGGCTAAATTTTTTTAAGTAATTTAAGAAATTTTTTATTTTTCTTAATTTATTTTTTTACTTTTTTAAATAGTTATCTGTTAATTTTTTCATTTTAAGATAAAAAATTATTTAATTAATGCAGACATAGAAAATTGAATTAAAAATATGATTAATTCTTTTAATAGATGCATACTCAAATAAATGTGTTTATAAATGTTTGTGCAAAAAAATGTATTTTAAACAATTAAAATTTAAAATTAATATAAGTTATATAATATCTCAAATTTACATTACTAATAACATATGGTGAATAAAAATATGCCTTTCAAATATGTTTTCAATCATGGTGTCGTAGAAAAAAAGAAGAAAGAAATATGTTTTTAGTCATTTAAAAGACTAATAAATAAATAAGATTCAATAAATATGATAAAAATTTAAAAAAATTTAAATTTTATAATATATTAGAAATTTTGAACATATATGTATTTGAATTATTTTTTATTTGATTAAAAAATTATTTTTAGGCAAATATAAATGTTTATTTATTTGTTGAAATATGGATATTTTGGTCAAAGCAAATGTTTAATAGTCAAACTTTATAATTAATTAAGAGTTGGATGGATGAAAATTGAATATCAAATATGTAAAGGGAGGCATTTGTAACATACATTTTAATTTCAAAGGAGGTCTATATATATAAGTTTTCAAAATACAGGGGAAGTTTGTGTAATTTAGGTAAAATAAAGGGGTAATCGATGTATTTTACTCTAAAAAAGCCATATATTTTTTTGCCAAAAAAAAAAGCCATATATGAAATCATAAGTTTTATGTTTTTGGATCTTTAATTAAAAAGACCCGTCAGAATTTATTAAAGAAAAGTGTACAATTGAAAAGTAATCAGATTCATCTCAGTTGAGATAAAATTGAATTAGAAGACTAAATAAACTCTTACATAGAATCAGAAAAGGAAAAGTGCACATTGTTTCCTTTGAAGTTTGAAAAGTAATTAATTAGCTTCTTATATATCATTAATTGTGCACACATATAAGTAGACATAGTTATCCTATTTTCATATTAATTTGGGAAATTTGACTATATATTCTCTCCTGTAATAATTCTCTTCACATCTAAAGCCTTCCCTCAGCAATTAAACTTGGATATTTTGGCTCAGACATCTAAAAAGAATTCTGTGAAGAACTGTGGTCATTACAATATTTCAAAACAAAAATTAGCTTATTATATGCCATTAAAAGTCCAAAAGATATCCTAATTTCAGATTTGATTATTAAATTTGGCTCTATACTAAGTATAACTCAAGATACAAGAAACACACAATATTAAGGATCTCTCATAAATCTAAAAAAAAAAAAAAGTCTACACATTATGAGTCATTCACACAATGTTATCAAACTTGTGAGTTAACTCTCTTAGTTTACTGTTTTATGTTTCTAAATTACAAAATAGTGTCGAGTCGCTCTTAAATTCATATTAGTTGTAAACTGACACTACTAGAAAAAACACTTTTAACGTCCCTTATTTGAGACTTTTAACGTCCTTTTATGGGGGGACGCGTATGTCAGCGATGTAGTAAATTTGGACTTTAGACGTCCTTTGTAAAGGGACGAGTAAATGTCAGGGTTTAGGCGTCCCTTTTGTTAAAAGAGACGCCTAAAGTCCCTGTTTAGAACTTTTTTTTTTCAAATTACGGACTTTAGGCGTCCCTTTTAGCGTAAGGGACGCCTAAAGGTTTTTTTAACCATACAATGCTATTTGTATTGTTTCTGGCCATTCTGAAAGCAAATAGCAACATAGTCTCCTTATTACATAAAAAGGAAACATACAGCACACATTATATAATTAACAAAACACAACATCCAGCTCTAATGAAACATTCATGCACTACAGTGTTAACAGAAATGTTGTCCACTAATAAACAACTACTAAGTAAATGTACAGGAAATGATAAACTTCTACAAATCAACGTGTTGAAGAATCCTCCCAGCCAACAAGTCTCTGATCAAATTAATGTCTTCATATAAGTAAGCAACATCATTATCAAAGATCTGCAAATTAGAAAATATGATTATACGAAATCAATGAAATTAAAGGATTGTTTAGCAATTCAATTAAAATACACCCAAAATATTATCATTTGATTACCTGTTGAAAATCACTTGTAATGCCACTTTGAATGATATTATACATGTAAAGAAGAACAAAATAGCCACATTCAGTACCACCTGGCTGTTAAGGGCACTATAAATCAAAAGCAATTGGTTAAAATCAATAACATACATCATTTCTAAAACAACCCTAAATAAAAGAACTTAAATTATATTGGAACCACATACTTTGGGATAGAACCACTTTGGCTTGTGAACAACTCTACCCTCACGTGACCCGCCAAGCATTCTATATGTTTGGGTCGCGCTACCATTAAAATGTAAAACATTTTAAGTTAGAACAATTTATTTAAATCAAACATTTCTTTAATTAATAAAAAAGAAATAACTAACGTGTTGAAGACGGATTTTGTGTCCTTGTCGGGCTTTTTGTCAAGGAATCAAACCAATAGATTTCATTGAGGCGTGGGCAAACAACACACAGGCTCTAATGGTAACTACAACAATACACATATTAAAATGAAGTTTAGATTAGAAGAAAATTATTAGCACTGAAGCATCCAAATTTTTTTTTACTACATACCCTTGAACAATTGGCGCTAGATAACATCGCAATTTGGTCGCTGCCATTGTGAAGCCTACATAATGCGTCCTTTTTGCAACATCATTTTTATCCGATGTCGTATTTTCCAGACACAAGAATCCGTATAAATTTGGTATTTCCATATCAATGCACATGTGGTAGAAGGACCTAAAATAGAAATAAAATGACCAATGAATTATTGAACTTATGAAATCTTGAACTTAGAAAAGAAAAACTAACCAAATGGAAAGTTTGACCCATCCTGCATCTATCTCCTCTAAATGCAAAAACTCCTTAAGATCTTTATTGTCGATCGTGTAGGGATATATCAATTATGTACCCACAATCCCTGGAGGCATATTGAAGTTGACTTGGCGAATACCTTTGTAAACCTGTTGCAGCCGTACTAGAAATGGCCATTTTAGCGCATGTTGCTCCTCCTATAACCATAGAAAACAAAACCAATTATATTACAATGATGCCAATAAATGTCAAGTGATATGAATATAATTCCTACCATTAGTGGGGTTGCCAACATGCCAATAAGATATTGAGGCCAAAGGATGAAAGCTCCAATTGCCTGACCCAGCGTGGCAATCTCAACTTCAAGGATAGGGATGGCTGCACCTTCTTCCCCCTCATGAACACGTGTCACTGTCGTCCTACGTAAATACTGTGGAATTTGATTATGATGGTGGGTGGTAGCTTATGTGTAAACGAGAGCATCGGCTACAACATGAATCATAGGGGCATCCAAATAGAGGATATATGATTCGCCCGACTCTGGAGTGGCAGAAGGCTGGCCCAGTGGTTCTGTTATGTGAGAAGGCTGGCCACAGGGTTCTGTACTATGGGAAGGCTAGACAAGACTATGGAAAGGTGCGGCAACAAGTTCTGGAGTATGGGAAGGCTAGACAAGGGGTTCTGGATTGTGGAAAGCCTCGGCAACGAGTTGCGGAGTGTGGGAAGGCTGTACAAGGGATTCGCCCGGCGGGTGGTTACTTCCTTTAGTGCTGGGGAAGGCTGGGGATTCCTGGTTTCAACCCTAGTACCCTCTGTTTGATGAAAATCAAACCACGATTTCATTTCACCACATAGTTCTGTCATTAGCTCATCTTGGAGCTCTTCTCGGATTTGATCGCGAAGCTTAGCCACAAACTGTTGACTCAGTTCAGCTTGTGAAGAAAATATCGAGGCTTTACCAAAATACTTCGTAATACCAACTCCCCTCGTCTCCCCTCTAACATGGCCGGGGTATTCAGCCATCCCAATCGCAGTTGCCAATATGTCCATCCATCCACTTGGAGTGAACGAACCTTGGCTACTCTGCTCTTCAAGTTCGTCCTGTAGCATACAATTCGTTATGAACGAAAATTAAATGCTAGAAATGTGAAAGAATTTCACAATTAATTACTTGTGCTATTACTACTTACAATCCTCGAGGCAACCTCAGTAATAGTCGGATTTATATATTTGCCACCCTTAATCCTCCCTGCTTTCCATTTTTTGTGACGCGGAGGAGGAGCTGGCGCTTGTACAACAACGGAAGGATCCGATTTCGCAGCTTCCTTCATTTTTTCCAGCTCTTCTGCCATCATCTTCTGCTCCAGCTTCCTGTAGCCACCCCGAGACATGCAATGCTGGTACTGATTTGCTTCTTGCCTTTGTGTGTTCGCCGCACTTAATTCCTGTTTAAGGGAAAAAGGGAAAAACAAGTCATTAGTGCATTAACTATATTGAAATTAAAAATTTTCATACTGAAGACAGAAAATTTACCAAAAATTCAGGAGCTTGTCGTTTTGCTACAAACAACCTCCAGTCCTCTGGAGATAGATATGAATATTCCTGACAAGGATCCAGATGTCTCTTGTCACCTCTAAGGTACTTCTTGGAGAGCTTATTTTTAAAATCCTTCCAGCGCAAACGAACCTCTCCCATCCAGTGGTTGTACATGTCTGTGGTGTCAGGAACATCGAACGTTTGCTGCAAAAACGAAGACAATTAAACTTGAATAGGAAGAAAGATCTAAATACATAAAATGTATCGAAATTTATGTACCAAAATCTGTTGCCATATCATGGCTTTCGTCTTTTTGGGAACCTGCTTCCAACTATCATAGATGATTCAGACTTTGCTTCGACCCAAAAAACCAAGATAACTAATGAAGTGGTCTTCCTCAGGACCCTTTGGATTCATGTTGGCATCAAACTCTATGTGAACCCTCTCATGTTCATTGTAGTGTCGCTTCGCCAATACAGTCATCTTTGTGGCACCCCTTGTTCTTCTCGGAGCGGGTGGCTCTTCTTGCCTTCCATTATGCTGCTCGCTGTCGCTCCTTGAGTCACTAGAACTTGACATATTCCTGGACACAAAAAAATCATTGTCAGAGAGGTAAGTAGATTGCAGGTATATGTATAAACTACATTAAGGAAAAAAAGCACATAGGACATAATACAGTTTTATATAGTTAAAGGTCTTACTTCATACTGTTTCCCATATTCCTTCACAATGATCATTTTTTACATAATAATCTTCATCATCTACCAACTCGACCTCACTTCCTATAGGTGGATTTGTTGTCAAAGGTGGTGTGTCGTCAAGGTTGAAGGTTGGATTACCATACTTTTGTTTTTTGCTTTGAAGTACAATGGACATATTTTTATTTACAGGATATGTGACATAAAACACTTGCTTCGCCTGGCTTGCTAGAATGAAGGGCTCATCTCTATAACCAACTCTTCGAAGATCGACTGAGACAAATCCAAATTGTGGATCTATTACCACAGCAGCATTGCTAACCCACTTACATTTGAACAAAGAAACTTTGAACTTGTTGTAGGTCATGTCCCATATTTCTTCTATAACTCCATAATAAGCCATTGATGCATATATGGGGTTTTTGTCTTTCGAACTGGAAAAGTGCATAGCTTCAGCTTCAACCATCACCCCACTATTTTGCATGGTACTTTTATCATCTTGCTCTTTTGTGTAGAAAGAATACCCATTTATGTCATAACCAGTCCAAGTAACAACCTGAAATGAAGGCCCCCAAGCTAGCCAGTTGATTGTCTCGGACACACCGATCTCATGCGAAACCTTCTCCTCAAACCACTTAACAAATGTCTTGTTTTGCTCAATAGCTATTTGCATGTCACTCTTCTTTGGATTCAAGTTCTTCAAAGTCTTTTTGTGCTCATCTATGTATGGCTGAACTTCTTCCATATTATTCAAGATATACAAGTGTGCTTGCAACACCTCTTCACGATCTGCAGTCTTCACTTTAAGTCCTCGTGTTCCCTTGCTTCTCCCCTCTTCATGCCGAGACTGTTTCTTTTTACCAGATAGATAATCTTTACAAAAGTCCCTAGCCTCTTCAACTACATATCGCTCAACTATTGAGGATTCAGGTTGATAAGGATTTTTAGAATACACTTTTAAGATCTTCATGTATCGTTTGAAAGGGTACATACACCTTAAGTAAACTGGATCGCAAAGCCTTACCTCCCTTACTAAATGAACTACCAAATGCACCATTATATCAAAAAATGATGGAGGAAAATGCATCTCTAGTTGGGACAGAATTATATAACCCTCATTTTCTAGTTTATCCAACTTCTTAGTGTCGATGACTTTGTTACAGATAGCATTAAAGAAAACACACAATCTGGTTATAGTAGTTCGCACTTCATCTTTCATAATGCCTCTAATGGCTACTGCTAACAATTGTTGCATTAACACGTGATAGTCATGGGACTTCATTCCCACTAACTTCAAATCGTCCATTGACACACACCTGCTAACATTAGGAGAGTAGCCCTGTGGGACCTTAATTTCATGCAGACACCCACATAAACTTCTTTTCTCCGCTTTTCATAGCGTATGCGCAGCTGGCTCCATATATGCCCTCCTACCATCATCTCTTAATTGTGGATGCAACTGATCTCTTATTCCCATATCAACTAGGTCAAGTCTCGCACTCATTCCATCCTTGGTCTTCCATGGGATGTGCAAAAGAGTACTTACAAGGCTGTCACACACGTTTTTATCCACATGCATCACATCAATACTGTGTCTTACATCAAGATAATGCCAATACGGAAGATCAAATAAAATTGACCTCTTCTTCCATATGTTCTTCTCACCCGTAGTCCTTTGATTTTTACCAAAGGTCACATTGACACGTTCTACCCGACTATAAACTTCCTTCCCAGTTAATGCCCTTGGTGCAACTCCATGTTCTGGTAAGCCATCAAAACGCTTTCTCATCCTACGATATGGGTGGAATCGATGAAGAAACCTCCTGTGGCCAAGGTACACTATTTTTTTGCAATGCTTAAGTTGTCGAAAGTGTGTTTCTCCTTCAAAGATTGGGCATACTTTATGACCCTTCACACTATACCTTGAAAAATTTCCGTATGCGGGGAAGTCATTTATCATGGTAAAAATCATTGCACGCAACTTGAAAGACTCTTTCTTATAAGCATCGAACACATCCACACCTTCCTCCTACAACTTCTTCAAGTCTTCAATCAAAGGAGCCAAATACACATCGATGTCATTCCCTGGCTGTTTTGGTCCAGAGATCATCATAGAAAGCATAACGTACTTGCGCTTCATACATAACCAGGGAGGTAAGTTGTATATTACAAGGAGAACTGGCCACGAACTATGTATACTAGTAAGAGTTCCATACGAATTTATTCCATTTGTACAAAGTCCAAGCCGAAGGTTTCTCGGCTCGCTGCCAAATTGAGGGAACATTTCATCTATCTTCTTCCACTGTGGAGAGTCGGTCGGGTGCCGAAGATATTTTCCGTCATAAATTCTCTCATCAGAATGCCATCTCAACTTCTTCGATTTTGTTACGGTCACAAACAAACGCTTAAACCGTGGTAGTATTGGAAGATACCATAACACCTTCGAAGGTTGCCTTTTACTTGTTGTCCCTTCTCTACAACCACCGTCTTTCTTCACTTTATATCGTGACGTTTTACAGTTATGACACTCACTAAGACCTGCATACTCCTTTCTGTACAATACACAGTCATTAGGGCAAGCATGTATCTTTTTGTACTCCATGCCCATCGTAGACAAGATTTTCTTTACCTCATACATACGGTTTAGAAGTACATTATCTTCTGGAAACATATCACACAATAATTCCAGTAGTAATGTAAAACTACTATCGGTCCATCCACAAGTTTCCTTTAAGTTCACCAAATGCAATGTTCCCGTCAGTCGTGTGTACCTACTCCCAGGGTATAATGGTGTCTCCGCATCACTCCGCAGGCTGTCAAATTCATGTGCCTGGGCGAAGGATTCAACCTCGACATCGTGAATCATTTTCTCCATTCTATCTTGCTCTATAACATCCACTCCTTTCTTCTTGTGCGACGGACAATCAGTTACTTCCTCACCATGCCATATCCACCTTGTGTATCGAAGATTTATTCCATCACAAAGTAGGTGATCCCTTATATCATCAACATCCCGTCGACTCTCATTTAAACAATTCACACAAGGACAAAAATACTTCCTATTTTTGGTTGGAGCATTCCTTCTAGCAAATTCAATAAAATCTTCCACCCCATTCTCATATTCTTCACTAGTTCTCAAAGCATTCATCCAACTATGATCCATTTTTAACCTAAGCCATTCTCAATAACGCTAAAGTTTAGAATAATTGACAACAATGGGATTTCCTGTTATAACCATTTTAAACATAAAAAATACAATCCACTAATTTTTCATCATTAAACTAAAAAATTCAAAAGGACATGTTAAAAAATTTATACTTATATATTACTATTATTATGACATAACCATTATTTCTTTAAAATATTTTTATTTCCAGACATATATGGCATTTCACATTTGAAATAATTAATTATTATCTTTTAATCTCATTCATTTTTCATTCTATTACATATATACTTTGAAGCTAAACAAGTAACGAGTTTTATAATTTTTTAATAGTCACTTTTCAACAAATTCCAACATATTTTTCACTTACAAAATATTTTATAATTATCTACATATATATATATGTCATGTGCAAAAGCCATAAAAATACACAAGTGTCTTTCTTTGTTTAGATGTAACTAGCTAACCCAAGTTCAGCAATAAATATCATATATTATAAATATTATATGTCTTTTCTAAATGTAATAGAAGAAGCAAAAATCTATAAGGCACGAACACATAAGTGACACTTCATACACTAAAATAACCGCATAAAAAACAATCCAACTATACAAAAAAAAACAAAAAAAAACCTTTGGTGGTCACACGGATGAGTAGTCGATGTTGCTGGACTTGTGGTGATAAAGGGAGGGGTGCCGCTGTACCTTGGAGCTGAGGACGGCCGGACTGACGCTGCTGGCCTTGTGGTGGACAGATACAGACGGGTACGACGCCAGAGAGAAGATTAAGGAGGGGGATGGTGCCTTAACAATCTTGGGAAGAAGGGGATTGAACAAAAATGTTGTAAGTTTCTGCAGCTCGGTTTTTTGATAGAGGGAGGAAGAGTGAACGAAAATGCTGGAATGGAGGGAAATGAACAAAGTTGGAGGGAAAACCTTTAGGCGTCCCTTCTTGGAGAAGGGATGCCTAAAGGTATAAATAGGCGTCCCTTCTGAAAGAAGGGATGCCTATTGTTTACTGCATGCCAGCCACGTGGCTGGCATGCAGCCCTTAGGTGTCCCTTGAAGGGACGCCTAAAGGCTAATCTTTGGGCGTCCCTTCTTCAAGAAGGGAGGCCTAAAGATCTTTTTACACGTCCCTTTTGATTTTTAAGACGCCTAAAGAGGAAAAAGTTTCTCTTTATTTACATAAATACTACTGCGTCCAGTTTTTACTTCCCTTTTTAAAGAAGGGACGTCTTTATGTGACGTTAAATCCCTATTCTGTAGTAGTGTGAGTTAAACTAGCAAGGTTCACATACAAAGTTTATCATGTTTACATACCTAGCTTACAAATATGTTAACTCATTTTTGAACTCATGCTAACTTTTTCTATTTTATGATATATGCTCAATGACTTTATAATATATATATATATATATATATATATATATATATATATATATGAATTTTATAAAAAAATTTATTTTGAGTATGATAGATTATGGAGGTTAATATATCTAATTTCAATTATTTAAATTTAAAATATATTGAAATCAAATTATTGTCATTTTTATATTTTAATTATTTAATTATACACTATTATTACCTATTTATTGATAAAAGTGAACTCTTATGGGTTTACAATTTGAGTTCGCCATATGAGTTTACTTCATCATTATGAGTTTATTTAAACTTGTGAATTAGACAACCTTAGTCACATATATTATACATGTAATCTAATTTTGAATTCGTTGTATTCTTCAGGTAAATTGTTTTAGGTGATAAAATAAAGTAGAGAGAAATGTAGGGAAATGGGTGGATACTTTTATTCATAGTATGAAGCTTTTTAAATAGGCATATTACATGATAATTAAATGATAAAAATAGTAATTCACAACTAAACATTAAACATGACTAAAGCAACGGACATGTGCATAACAATCATAGAGTTCATAAGTGTGGCAGTGTAACTCATGCCAAGAAACTGAAAAATGGGATAATATAATAACTTAGTCTAATGTGCATCGGTGGCTAGCTCATTGGAGACTTGGAGTGGCCATCAAGGTAAGGCATGTAACAACAAACTAATTTTCGAGCATTAGGAAAGTGACATTTATATATTTCTAAAATAACCATCGTCCACACACCTAATACTCAACATTTCCTATACATGCATGTTGAAATTTTGGGTCTAAATTCCATGGGTTATGAATAATAAGTAGGTTGGAAGAGAAGAGGGAAAAGGAAGGAGAAAAATGTGTGTGGATAGAAGTCCCACATTAGACAAATCAAGAAAAGTAAGAGTGTATATAAAACTCAACTTCACATCTCTAAAATGGGCCCTTGGGCCAATCCACTGTTGTGTATTTACATATTATGTCATCTTAGTTATACAAATTCTTATTGAAATTTCTACATTGAAAGTACTTTCGACAACAATCTTAAGACAATTTGTTATTGGTTTGCTCTATTGGCATTGGAATCAGCTAAAGTTAATTTATATCATTGGTGTCTAGGAAAGTGGCTTCATTTAGTGGTTATTTAATTAGTCACCGTTGCAATAGCACAGAGAGACTCCCACTTCATTTACACTTACCTGGCCAATTGATATAATGAACAAAGCTGGTTTCATGTACTGGTAGAAACGTGATTATAGCTTTCACTTGATTATGTTGAATCTGAGTTTAGTATCTTTAATTTTGATTATTATATTATTCTTAGATTAATCAGTGTGATTAATCAGAGTTTCTATTTGAGTAACAGAAATGGAAAGTTTGAGTACAAACTTGATGAACCTAATTGGTTTTGCTTCAATGCATGGTGAGAAACCAGAAAAGTTCAATGGGAATGATTTCAAGAGATGGCAAAAGAAACTATTTTTCTACTTAACTACCTTGAACTTGGCATGGTTTCTTACTGAAGATGCTCCGAAATTGGAAGAAGGACAACCATTAGACAAGGAAAAAGTTGTTGCAATTGATGCTTGGAAGCATTCTGATTTCCTATGCAGAAATTATATTCTCAATGGTCTGGACAATACGTTATATACTATGTATAGTACTTTGGAGACAACCAAGGCATTCTGGGAAAGTCTAGACAAGAAGTACAAAACTGAGAATGCTGGCTTAAAGAAATTTATAGTTAGTAGATTTTTGGATTTCAAAATGATTGACTCTAAATCTGTGGTAAGTCAAGTTGAAGAACTTCAATTGATTGTGCACGAAATTCACACCGAAGGGATGTCTCTTAGTGAATCTTTCCAAATTGCTGCATTTATAGAAAAATTGCTACCATCTTGGAGGGATTTCAAGAATTATCTCAAGCATAAGCGTAAGGAGATGTCACTTGAAGATCTAATTATAAGATTGAGAATAGAAGAAGATAACAAGATTTCTGAAAATAAATTTGGCAGCAATCATGTAGCTTTAAATGCTAATATTGTTGAAGATGGTCTGAAGTCTAAGAAACAGAAACACTTTAAAGAGGGATCATCTAAACAAGCCCAAAGCCAGAAATTCAAAGGCAATTGTTATAATTGTGGGAAGCCTGTCCATCGTGCTAAGGATTGTAAGAAGGCAAAGAATTAAAAAAAAAAAGAACACTCAAGCCAATATGGTTGAAATTGCTACTGATATGATTGAAACTATGAATCTTTCGGCAGTTGTGATGGAATGTAACTTGGTTGGAAATACCAAGGAGTGGTGGGTGGACACTAGTGCCACTAGGTATGTATGTGCTAACAAATGGATGTTCTCTTCTTACACACATGCGAAGAAAGATGAACAACTTTACATGGGTAATTCGTCTACTTCAAAGGTGGAAGGTATTGGGAAGGTGGCCTTAAAGATGACTTCTTGAAAAGTCGTGACACTTAATGATGTGCTTCATGTGCCTAACATTCGAAAGAATTTAGTATCTGGATCCCTCTTAAGCAAGAATGGTTTTAAGCTTGTATTTGTTTCTGATAAGTTTGTACTTTCTAAGAATGATATGTATCTAAGAAAATGTTATCTTAGTAAGGGTATTTTCAAACTTAATGTAATGACTGTAACCAATGATGGTGTTATCAATAATAATATTGTTTCTGTTTATGTGCTTGAGTCTTCTAATTTATGGCATCAAAGATTAGGACATGTTAATTTTAGATCAATTAAAAGTTTAATTCATTTAGATTTATTGCCTAAAGTTGATTGTTCAAATAATGATAAATGTCAAATATGCATTGAATCAAAATTTTCTAAGTTACCATTTCATCTTGTTGAAAGATCAACTGAGTTATTATATTTAATACATACTGATATATGTGATATGAAATATGTACCATCTAGGGGTAATAAGAAATATTTTATTACATTTATTGATGATTGCAGTAGATACTGTTATGTGTATTTACTTAATAGTAAAGACGAGGCTATTATTGCTTTTAAACAATATAAAAATGAAGTTGAAAATCAACTTAATAATAAAATTAAAGTAGTAAGGAGTGATCACGGGGAAGAATATGATGGCCCTTTCGAGGAATTCTGTATAGAATCTGGTGTTATACACCAGACGACTGCTCCTTATGCTCCGTAATCAAATGAGATTGTAGAAAGGAAAAATCGAACATTGAAAGAAATGATGAATGCAATGTTGATTACGTCCGGTTTACTACAGAATTTGTGGGGGTAAGCCATTTTAACAGCTAATTTCCTTGTTAACAGTGTGCCTCACAAAAGGATATAAAGCATACCTTATGAAATATGGAAAGGAAAGAAACCTTCCTTGAAATATTTGAAAGTGTGGGGGTGCTTGGCTAAGGTCGCAATTCCTAAACCTAAAAGGTTGAGAATTAGACCTAAGACAGTGGACTGTGTGTTTATTGGCTATGCAATTAATAATAGTGCATATCGGTTTTTGGTTTATAAGTCCGATGTATCAGATGTCCATGTTAATTCAGTTATTGAGTCAAGGGAAGCTACTTTCTTTGAGAATGTATTTTCGTATAACAAGGGAAATGAAGCAAGTGGTAGTATTGATGACAATAATGTGATAGCATGAGATGTTATGACTAATGATGGTTCTATTGAGAAGGAACTTAGACGTAGCACAAGGCAAAGGATCGCCACATCCTTTGGGCCTGATTTTCTGACTTTTTTGTTAGAAAATGAGCCTCAAACATATGGAGAGGCTATGGGCTCTCCTGAAGCATCATTCTGGGAAGAGGAATCAATAGTGAAGTTGAATCCATTTTGTCAAACCATACTTGGGAATTAGTTGACCTTCCTCCTGACAATAAGCCTATAGGAACTAAGTGGGTCTTCAAAAAGAAGATGAAAGCAGATGTCACTATTGATAAGTACAAAGCTAGGCTGGTAGTAAAAGGCTACAAACAACGTGAAGGCTTAGACTACTTTGATACCTATTCACCTGTTACAAGGATTACATCCATTAGGATGTTAATCACATTAGCAACATTGAATGGGTTGGAAATACATCAAATGGATGTTAAGACAACTTTCTTGAAGGGTGACTTATAGGAAGAAATCTATATATAACAACCTGAGGGATTTGTTGTCTCAGGACAAGAATGGAAAGTATGTCGATTAATAAAGTCCCTTTATAGACTTAAGGAAGCCCTAAAATAATGGCATGCAAAATTCGATAAAGTTATGTTATTAAATGGCTTTAGCATTAATGAATGTGACAAGTGTGTCTATATTCAGAATACTGAAAATGGGTTTGTCATAGTCTGTCTTTATGTAGATGACATGTTGATAATAGGTAGTAATAATCAAATGATTAAAGCTACTAAGCGATTGCTTACCACTAAGTTTGACATGAAAGATATGGATCTAGCAGATGTTATTTTGGGAATTAAAATCCATAGAACATCTAATAGGTTGGCTTTATCACAAGTACATTATATTACTAAAATTCTAGATAAATTCAAGAGTTTAAACATAGTTCCTGTGAAGAATCCTATAGACCATAGTTTTTGTTTGTTGAAAAATATTGGTAAAGCTGTAAAACAAAAGGAGTATGCTTAAGTGCTAGGTAGTCTTATGTATGTTATGAACTGCACTAGACCTGATATTGCCTACGCTCTAAGCATGTTGAGTTGCTTTACTAGTAATCCAAACGAGTATCATTGGAAAGCTATGATAAGAGTTTTAGGTTACTTGAAGCATACTCAAAACTTTTCTTTGCATTATGAGAAGTATCTTGCAGTGCTAGAAGGGTATTGTGATGTAAATTGGATTGCCAGCTCTAACGACATAATATCTACAAGTGGATATGTGTTTACCCTTGGTGGGGTTGCTGTGTCTTGGAAGTCATCCAAGTAGACTTGCATTGCAAGATCAACTATGAAAGCAGAATTTATTACTTTAGATAAAGCTGGTGAGGAAGCCGAGTGGATTCGTAATTTTCTTGAGGACATTCCTAATTGGCCAAAGCCGGTACCGGCAGTGTGTATACACTGTGATAGTTAAGTAGCTATTGGTAGGGCCAAGAATGTCATGTATAACGGTAAGTCTAGACATATGCGTCGAAGACATGATACCGTTAGACAATTACTCTCTAATGGAATCATCTCAATTGATTGTGTGAAATCAAAAGAGAATATAGCGGATCCATTAACTAAAGGGATTCCTAGAGAGTTGATTAGAAATTTGTCGAAAGGAATGGGTTTAAGGCCGATCAATTGTTGATTATTGCAGTAACTCTACTTAGATGAGTGGAGATCCCACAAACTAGGTTCAAAGAGACAACTAAGTGATTGTCGACTGTAAACACTGTGGAGTTTTAAACTCATACTCATTCCTATGACAAGACAATGCATATATATAAGGGTAAGCATTTAGGCTTTTAATGGTTTCTTAATCTGATGTGTTCAGATGATGTATATTGACTTACATCACAAGGAATCACCTATGTGAGTGTGAAGTGGGGGCCACTTCTATGAGAATTTAAAACGGCCAATTCTCTAGAACACTCATAGAACCAGGCAGGTGTCCAGGGCCAAAATGGGCACAACATGAGGACCAACGATACTGTCAGAGTAATTGTGTGATAGCTATTATCTTGGTATACACCAAAGGTCGGCGGTTCAAGACAACGCGTCCATCGATTGACTGAGTATATCCAATAGGTTTTTACTAGAGAAGGTTCAAAGGTGACCCCTACCTATCTCAATGCAGTTGCTTCTCGTAGAGGAATCGCACTTTGCATACATATTTATTTGCATTTAGTCATTATGGACTAACTTCTTATCCATGTGGGGGATTGTTGGAATTTTGGGTCTAAATTCTATGGGTTGTGAATAAGAAGTAGGTTGGAAGAGAAGAGGGAAAAGGAAGGAGAAAAAGGTGTGTGTGGATAGAAGTCCCACATTAGACAAATCAAGAGAAGTAAGAGTGTATATAAGACTCAACTTCGCACCTCTAAAATGGGCCCTTGGGCCAATCCACTTTTGTGGAAGAGTGAGGACGTAGATAGGCCTTGGTCCACTACGCGCCCGCCGCCGCCACTGCCGCCTGTCCAGCCGGCTCTGCTCGGTTGGTCACCACCGTCGGTCCGGTCTGGTCCGTGCGTGTGTGTGATTAAAAAATAATTTTTATTTATTAAATTTTTTGTAGTTTGTTTGAATAATCCCTAAACTTTTATTTAATTCCTTTTTACCCCTTCGTGATTCTCCTAACAGCAACTATGAAAAAACATTGTGACTGAACCAGTGCATCCGTTTGCTCCATTCTGGTATGTCTGTTCGTACGATGCACCAGTTTTCCAGCAAGAGTCACCATTCACTTCTATTCGCTCTATTCTAGTATGTCTGTTCGCACGACGCACTAGTTCGCTTGCAAGAGTCAAGTCCATCTGATCAATTTCCGTCATCTATAAATATGATATGCTAGTGACAGAAAATATATCAATCTAAAAACTCTCCTCTCTCATATACTACATAGTGTTTTATGCAATCACCTCATATCCTATATGATTCTAAAAGCAGTATTGTTGTGTTCGTTCGTGCTTCTGATTGATAGTGCCATCATTCTGAAGACGTAATCCGTTCTATCCTGGGAGACAATTGTTTAAGTACATCGGGCATCCGTATGGAGGGAACAAATTGTCTTAAGGAGACAACGTGTGTTGGGCTCAAATTTTATCAAAGTTCATTATCATTTTCGATAGTCTTGTGAGTTTTTCTATAGTATACATAACTGTTGTGTATTTACAGATTATGCCATCTTATTTATACAGATTCTTATTGAAATTTCTACATTGAAAGTACTTTCGACAACAATGCATGCATGCATATATATATATATATATATATATATATATATATATATATATATATATATATAAAGAACTCTCTTGCCATCTGATCAGACATCCAAAAAAACACAATCTCTCTTACATAGAGAAGGGCTTCTTTAAACTACTTTCAATTGTTCTGATGTCCACTCTAGCAGCAGCATGTATGTATTCTGCTCTCCACTGGCTTCTTCATTTATATCCCTGCCTTTCTTTCTTTCTTGTTGAGAAAATTAATCTATAAATCCCTATAATTCTTAGTTCTGTCCCTAAATTTTTTTAATCAAATCATTATACTTTCACCTAATTTTTAATTAGGTCCTTGTATTTTTTTTTCTTTGTATTAGTCATATGAAATTACTGGCACCTAAGAAAAAGAAGGGACACTTTAAGGACGTGTTAAAAAGATAAAAAAATTACACAAACTTGATTAAAACTCAGGTAAAATTTCAAGGACTTGTAAGTGATTTTTTATTTTTTTTAGTTTGATAACTGAAGAACTTAAAAGAGTTGAGTCTCGAGAGCTCATTAAGACTAACTTATATCTCCTCGAACTAAAATATTTTACATTGCCCAAGATTTGAACTTATAACACTACAAAAAAAATGATGATTAGTAGCGGTTAATTTTAAGCGGTTGAAAAAAATTGCTACCGGTAGTCGCATTTGTAGCGGTTAAAGGTAAGATGCTACTGATTTGCAACAGTAACCAGTGAATCTTGTTTTATGTATACTTTACAGCAGTATATTGTGAAAACTTGCTACTAATATGGCATAAATATGGCACGACATTTATCGCGGTTACTTTGTAGCGATTATTTGACTTAAACTGCTACCCATATGGCACCAGCTTGGTACCAAATGGCACGTAGGTAGCACGCCATTTGTCATCATTACATTGTAGCAGCTATTTCGGATAAAACCGCTACCCATATGGTGCCAGTGTAGCGCCAAATGGCGCGAAGTTGAGGTTCCTACTATGTTCGTCATCTAGTAGTGGTTTTACATACACTAACCGCTATAGAATACAAATAGACATGTCTTTGTTACGGTTTAGTACCATAACCACTATAAAATTTGAAGCTTTGCCGCGGTTATATATTGAACCGCTACCAATTTAATGATTATAAATTATCGTACAAAATCAAAGACATTAATAAAAAGAATTTGCAGCACGAAGCTAACAATAGGCTTCAAAGGAACTAGTAACCCCTAAAAAAAGGGAAATGGCTTATGATTGGTATCATGGTACGTAACATGATACCAAGCATAAGCCATTTGCATTTTTTTAGGTGGGTGGCACCTGCTTTGAAGCCTATTGTTTGCTTTGGCTGTAAATTTTTTTATTATTCTTGGCATTTAGTAGCGGTTATGATGATAAATTGGTACAACATGGTTAAAAGCATTAATTAATGACAGTTGGCTTAGTGGCATGTTGTAACGGTTATATTCTTCTTAACCGCTACAAGTGTTGTCTGGCCTTATGAACAGTCAGCATATTAGTAGCGGTTTTTGATCTTTGTAGTGGTTACTTTGTTTAACCGCTATAACTATTTGACTACCTTTATGAACCATAATTCACAAGGTGATGATTGTAGCGGTTTTGTCATATAACCGCTACAAGTATTTCAATTTTTGTAGAGGTTTATTTGTGAAACCACTACAAATATCAACTCTATATATACCCTCGCCCCCTCCTTATTCTCATTTTTTCATTTTGATTTCTGACGACTTTTCCTCAAAATTTTACCTTTCTACATATGACTTCAGGAGATAGAGGAAATGGGGAGGAGGTTATTCCACCCCTAGATCATTTCTACGTAGTAGCAGTAGTAGGAGAAGAGGGGGTCGTGGCAGGTTAGTGCAGGGGGAGTAGGGCCACACGACTACAGTTAGGCCAAGAGCAGCGATAGGAGGGAGCCCCAACACAGTGATAACAGGTGGCCCAACAGGAGGGGGCCCACTACAGCCCCATCAAACAGCCCCACAGAAGGGGATTGCACCACAGGTGCATCATGAGGGAGAGGGAGGAAAGATTAGCGTTTGTGATTATGAGGGCGAGGATGAGGAGATGTTCAACTTCGATGGCTTTCCTCTCAGCAACTTGAAGCGGTTCCTAGATGAGGAGGTCGTGCCTGCCCATGACCACACACTCCAGTCATCTTCCCAGTCTATTGGGTTTGAGGTGCAAGTGAGAGGTAAATGTAATTTTATTTTTTAACTTTTCTTTAAATACAGTTCAATAAAATGTGAATTTAAATTTATCTAACGTATATGATAATTGTGCAGATGAGTTGGGGAACATTTCCTCGAGGAGGCTGGAAGTGACCGGTTTGAAAAGCATGAATCAGAGATTACGAGTTGTGGTTCTGTGGAACGAGCCTACGGACCAGCCTGTCGAGAATGGGGGTCACCTGATCAGATATTAAATGCAGTTCCCTATTCACTTCAGGACGTGGAAGCAAGTTCCGAAGGGGCTGAAGGATAAAGTGTGGGATGAGGAGTTAAGGTAATTTAATAATTTCATTTAATTATATTAAATGATTTGTAATTAAATTTTTTAATTATTATTTTTGAATTTTATATTTTTGAAATAATCATATTTAAATTTTTTTATTTAATTGTATTTCAGGGTAGGTTTGCCGTAGATAAAGCTATAAGAGATACATGTTGATGAAGTTGGGAGACGGCTGGAAGAACAATAGGAATCATCTCTATCACATCAAGGATAGGGATGGAATGATTACTCTGGAGCAGCTGATCGAGGACGTCCCGAACAGCGTCCCACCAAATGACTCGATGGGTTTTGTCTATTACAGGAGGAGTCCGGAGGGGCAAGTAATTTTTTTAATAACTATTATTTAACTATTTTTTGTGATTTTAATGTTTTTTAATAATTATTATTTGAGCAATGTCTGTAGGCTCTTTCTCGGAGAAACATGGCGAGCCGCACCAAGCAGTTGATTTACCATACGGCTGGATTGAAGACATTTGCTGTGATCTACAACGAATTGGTATGTTTTTGCCATTTCAGTTAATTTTACATTAATATTAATAATTTAATTTTGATTAAATATTTATGATAATAATGTTATGTTTTGATTGTTTAAAGAGCGGAAGGCTCATGAGGAGAACCGCTAGACTGATTATGGAGAGTTATTCACGGTAACACATAGGCACTAGGACGGGACTCCAACGTCTCAGTAAGCAGAGGAGGCCATTGTAAGTATAATAATTAGAATGATTGTTAATTAATTGTTTAAAATAACTAATTTATTGTTGATAATAATAATGATTATAATAACTTGTTGCATAAAATTACAGGCGAGGATTCAACAGTCTCAGGCTGAACTGAGAGAGACACAGACCCAGGAGTCTCAAGGGTCTGTGGACCCTACTGCGGCACTGAAGGCTAGTTTAGGACTAATCGAGCACCTAGGCAGTGTGAGGGTGATGGGGTTAGGCGCCAGACCTAGCATGGTATATAGGAGTAGCAGCAGCTCTAAGGCAAGACCTTCTCGACCAAGGACGTCCAGCAGTAGACGTCAGAGGGAGAGACTGTTGAGGAGATTCGGACGGAGGTTGCGAGATAGATGCAGGAGTAGACAGATTACATCTACGTGCAACAGATGTAGTGGCAGAATATCACGAACTTCGTGCTCTACAAGGCGTGGAGTCGCTTGTTCCCCTATGAGGCGTACCCAGAGGTCCCCCTTATCCTGAGATTCGTTGTACAGCCCGCTCGTTCCCCATCTGATGATGGTGCTGTTGACTCTACCCAGCCCCGTCCTCCGCCTGCCCCTGAGACAGGACATGATGGCTAGACTGCTGATAGTACCCCCCTAAGACAGGACCTGATGATGAAGCTCCAGCTAGTTAGCTTTGTTTATTTAGGATTTTTTCTTTTTTAAAAAAAACTGTACAAAAATGTTTGAACTAATTTAATTTTGTTGTTACAAATTTTTTTATGTTTTTTTAGTTAGGTTATTTAATTTTATTTGAAAAATAATTTTTTTTTAAAAAAATAACCAAACATTAGTTACTGTTAAAATTTTCAAAACCGCTACAATGGTTAACTTTGTAGCGGTTTTATGGCACTAACCGCTACAAAGTTATACAAAATTTAGATTTTTGAATCTGACAATCCCACCAACGGTCAAATATTTTTTAGCGGTTATAGGTAATAATGGCTACAAATATTCACATCATTTCTAGTGGTTTATGCTTCTTAACTGCTACAAAGTGAGAAAATATTTGAATTTTGAATATAGGAATCCCGCTAACGGTCACATGCATTTGTAGCGGTTATAGAACAATAACCACTACTAGTTCTCACTCATTTGAATTTTGAATGTCTTATCCCACCAATGGTCACATGATTTTGTAGCGGTTATTAAGTTTTAATCGCTACAAGTTTCGTATCAATAGCGGTTTAGGTAGCGGTTAATTAAACCGCTACTAATGTTTGGCTATTGTAAAAATTCAATATAAGCATCTTGTTAGGCTTCATGTGTTTTTTACTTATCTTGTTCGCTAAATTTTTTCGTCTAGCTATGGATAAATCATGGATCAAGTTGCCATGCAATTATCCAGCTTATTTAGAAGGACTAAACAACTCTTGGATTTCGCTTACCCTCACGCCAGCTGTAATGGAAAGATCGTATGTTCGTTTCGAAGATGCAAGTTCAAGAAGTGGCATACACGAGAAGTTGTTAAGGAACATTTGCTTGTGAAGCCTTTCTCGAAAGAGTATACATTCTGGAGAGTTCATAGTGAGAAGGCTGATATAAGATACGATAATGCTCTTCCTCAAAGTTCACAAGTAGGAGTTCGAGTAAATGAACATGATCCTGTTAATGATGCTTTCTGTTATGCGTTCGATTTTGAGGACGATAACTTCAACGAAGAAGTACAGGGTTCAGAGCCTTTTTTTTGAGAAATGAAGCAACGCGGAATTTTTTCACCCTCATGGATGACGTAGATCATCCTCTGTATCAAGATTGTCGAAAATACTCCAAATCATCTTTCTTGATCATATCAAGTGCTTGTGTGGAATCATAGATAAGGTAATGTCAATGTTGCTGGATGTATTACAAGATGTGTTCCCCGACGTGGAGATTCCAACATCGTTCTACGAGGCCAATAATATTATTAACATATTGGGATTGAACTACCAGAAATTTGATGCATGTCCTAACGATTGTATGCTGTATTGGGGAGATGAAGCCACCAGGGAGGATTGCAAGCTATGTCACACATTGAGGTATAAAACAATTCGGAACTGGAAAAGGCAGAAGAAGAAACCTGTAAAGATTCTAAGGTAGTTTCCTTTAAAGCCTAGGTTACAAAGATTATTTATGTTGTCTAAAATAGCTGAGCACATGAGGTGACATGATGTTGATAAGAATGAAGATGGAAAATTAAGACATCTACCGGATGCAGAAGCCTGGAAATTGTTTGATGTTGAATTCCTATCTTTCGCGGTTGACTCTAGAAATGTTTGGCTTGCTTTGGTGACCTACTGTTTTAATCCCTTTAGGAATCTTAATACAACTTACAGTATTTGACCCGTTGTCTTAGTTCCCTACAACTTACCCTATAGATGTGTATGAAACAAAGCTCCTTCATCTTGTATAATCCTAGGCAAAAAAGCACTGGGTAGTGACATTGATGTCTATCTCCAACCCCTTATTGTGGAATTGCTAGACCTGTGACAGGTCAGGATCGAGATATATGACACGTACGAGAAGTCACTGTTCAACTTGCTTACAGCCTTAATGTGGACCATAAGCGACTTTCCTGGGCTAGGAACGTTATCCGGGTTGAATGTGCATACTGGGACGGCGTGTCCAGTTTGTAATTTTGACTCTGAAGCGATTTTCCTTTCCTACAGTCGAAAGTAGTGTTTCATGGGTCATCAGAGGTTTCTTGATGGTAAGTACAGGTTTAGATTGCAACGGAATCATTTCAATAGGAAAACGGAAAAAAGAAGACCTACTCAGACTTTAACTGGTGTAGACATCTTACAGCAGCTTCAAGACGTTGAATTTGAGTTTGGAAAAAGTGAGGATTCAGCAACAGCAGGGTGAAAGTATAGGAGGACTACTTCAACTTTTTCATCTCAGCAATGGCGGAAGATAAGTATCTTCTTCACTTTCCATATTAGAAAACTAATTTACTTCGCCACAGTCTTGGTGTCATGCATATTGAAAAAAATGTACGCGACAATGTGCTATACACGCTGCTTAACAAACCCAAAAAGTTAAAAGATCATCTTCAAGTAAGGAAAGATTTACGGGCCATGAGAGTTCGTGAAGATGTATGGCCTGATGAGCATGAAAAATTTCAACCGGCAAAGTTCACCTTCATAGAACCAAACAAGGAAGTCTTCCTCGCTATGTTAAAGAAAATAAAAGTTCCTGATGGCTATTCAAACAAAATTTCACGATGTATTGACATAGAGGCATGAAAGGTTACTGGCTTGAAGAGTCATGACTCGCATGTTCTTGTGCAACAATTACTTCTGCTGGCTATAAAGAATATGCTTCCTCCCGATGTGTCCATTGTTTTGGTGGAGCTATGCTCCTTCTTTTAGAAGTTATGTTCTAAGGTCTTGATCATTGAGGAGCTCGATCGCTGCAGTCTAAAATCATTGTTACGCTTTGTCATTGGAGATGCTCTTTCCTCCCTCCTTTTTTATTGTGATAGTCCACTTGACAGTCCACCTTGTTCATGAATCAAAGTTCGTTGGCCTAGTTCAATATCGATGGATGTATCCTATTGAGAGGTACTGTATTTACATATTTGCATCATCATTACTTTCTAAATTTGCTACTTGCCCATTTCACCATTTAGTATCATATTTCCTTCTTTACTTTACATGTTTCTTGGCAAATTGACATCTTACATAAGGAATAAGGCGTGGCCAGAAGGTTCTATATTGAATGTTATATAGGAGATGAAGTCCTGTATTTCTGCTCAAGGTACTTTGATGACATTGAGACGTCTTTCAACCGACCGCCTCGTGTCGATGATTGTCCTGAACCTGAGCCAACAACATCAATAGATTTGTTAATCCCTCGTGTTGGTAAATCAGTTGGAGGAAGTGAGAATTTCAAACAAACATCAACTGAGAAGTTGCAAGTACATAGACATGTGTTGATTAATTGCACTCAAGTTGAACCCTTCCTTTAGTAAGAATCGCACACTTATATATTATTTTACAACTATCCTTATATTTTTAATTTACATTTCATGATCGTCTTTCCATGATTAATTGCAGGGAATTTAGAAGTCATGTAAAGCGTCAACTAAGGATTCGAACACAAACATCCTCGGAAGTTGACAAAAAAGTCCATAGAGAATTCCCAGCCTGGTTTGTGTACAGAATATTAAATGACCACAACCCACACTCACCAGAGTTCAGAGCCTTCACAATCGGCCCGCTTGAGCATGCAAAAAGGCTTACAGCATACAGTGTCAATGGTTTCAAGTTTTGCACGGTATCACAAGATCAAGGATTGCAAACTCAAAATTTGAGTGTTTTTGGTACATTTGGGACAAGGAGTTACGCGAGCAGCAGTGAAGATAACATGCAGTTCGGAGGTGTCCTTTACTATAGAAAGCTTGTGGATGTCGTCAAACTAAATTACCAAAGTCATTTCACTGTTATGCTTTTCAAGTGTTTGTAGGTAAATACGACCATTTCCTGCGGACTCACAACAGATGATTTAGGCATCACATCAGTAAATTTCTCTCGTCTAATTCACACTGGTCAATTTGAAGATAATGAGCCCTATATTCTTTCCTCAGAGGAACACCAAGTTTATTATGTTTAGGACGAGAGGTACAGGAATTGGAACATGATGGTTCACTTAAAGCCTCAAGACCTTTACGACATGGGTGATGGTGACAACATCACTTATGATAGTGAGCCATTCCATCCCCCCAATTTTAAAAACTTTTTCCCTGAAGGCGATGATAATTTACCTATAGTTAGGTGAGTTTTTATAAGCTCACATAATTTAAATTTAATATTTTCTACACAACAAATATCATACTAATATTTCTTTGACAAACTTTTTGTAGGGTTGGCGAAGAAGAATGATTAAGTCAAACCATGATTTTGTTTTCCTAAATTTGATATGTATTACTGTTCGCAATAATCCGCAAGTGCACAAGTCACGCCAAATAATAAAGTGATAAGTAAAGTATCGTTTCCACGAGGATTTGGTTCCAAAACCCGGTCAAGTAACGATTATCACACTTTTACCTAATTCGAGTTACACAATTATCATGGTGGAGGAGAAACATAAACTAAAAGGAAAATATAAACAAAAGATTCATAGACTAAAAATGATGCAATGGAAGTTAGGATTGTTTATCCCCCTTTGCATTTTAAAAGTACTCATTCAAATCCTTACAATAATACCTCTTAATGATGGATTATGTTAACTAAGGTTACTAATTTACCCATAAGTACTCTCTCAAGTCTCCAAACAGGTGTTTAGCTTAAGTAGTTCATTAATCTCTTAACTGAAGAATTAAGCCCAGCCTACATTGCAGAACCTATGTGATTATGTGGGGTCAATAAGTGTATCTCTACCTCATCAACAAAACCATCCATCCAATCCATGAATATCAAGTTCCCATACGATTAAACTCAAGTTCTACACCCAATCTAGCCCTCTCAGGCGTCAACCAAGTAAATCCAACAGCCTCATTGGTAGCTAACCAACAAGGAGCATTAAGCACAGAGTGAAATCAACATAATCCAACCATTCAACATAAATACAAAGGGGAATAAGTACTTAATCTATACAAGGGCTTAAAACAATCCCAACTATAAAGCTCTTGCTATACATGTTCATAAAACCCATGAGAAACATAGCATATATTAGTTACAAAGAAGAACAAGAGAGAAAAATAGTAGAAGGAGAGGAAAAACCAAGAGGAGAAGCTTAAATCTCTTCAAATCTTCAACATCTAGCCTAATCTCCACCTCCAAGCTCCAAACCCTAGCAGAGTATTGCATCCACGGCGCCTCCCAAGTCCAGAATGAGGCTTTGATGCGTTGCTTCCGTATATATAGGTCATGGAAACCCTTCTGTCATCAAAACATATAGCTACTTTTTTCAGGCTTTGGCTGCAGCCAAAGGTTCCTTGGCCGCGGCCAAAATCTTTCTGACCTCTCTTAGTCGCGGCCAAGCTTCTATGGTGCTTTGACCTCTCTTGGCCGCGGCCAAAGGCTTTGAAGCTTTTGGCCTTTTTTTTCTTCCTTTCTTGCTTTTCTATGGTGCTTTGACTTCCTTATCTCCTTTCCCACTTCTTGATCATCTATTTGTGCCTCCAATAACTCCTTTATAGCTCAAATGTTAACCTATCAACACAATAAAATCCATAAAAACAGTGTTGATGTAATTTTAATCAATTTTGGGACTTAAACAGAGAATTTATATCATTTTATCACAAATGTCCCTGGGCATATTACCTTTGTACATTTATCTTTATTTAACAATCAATTAACCCAAAATATATGAATTACTGAAGGTAAATGAGCCAATTTGACATAAATTTCATGAGGTTAACAATTACATTTTAAAAAAAAATTGAATCACATTTGTAGCGTTATATAACCGCTACAAATTGACACATTAACCACTACAAATATTAAACCGCTACAACACATGACATATTAACCGCTACAAAAGTTACGCAGATAACTATAAATACCTCCACATCAACTCTTTTCATTCACTTCTCCATTTCTTTACTCTCTTCTTCTCTCCCATTTTTTTGTATTCAGAAATTTTTTTCCAACAGCTCAAGATCTAAGTAAGGTGATCATCATACATGGTAATTTTTTTATCAATTCTTTCATCTATTCTTTTTTTTCCTTCTTATAATATTCATATTTTTTTTCCAGATATTAACGAATTATTCCTCAGAAAATTTGCTTCCAAAACGATTCACATCTAGGGGACAACAAAATAAGTACATATTACCCATAAATTCATAGCATTACCTACACTTTCTCATTATTATGCATATAATTTTGATATTTATGTAACTCATTTAATCTTTTTCTATACCCAAAGTAATTCAATTTAATTAATTTTCTTAAATAATAATTACTTTTCATTCAGTAATATAACTAATCAACATGTTAAAATAGACTATAAGAATTAAATTATGTTACTAGATAATTTTTTTTAAATTTTTCATGAAAATTATTAGCAGTTATTGTAACCGCTACAAAGTTAACAATGAAATTTCAAATTTGTTCAAATTGTTTGACGCCAATTTTTAGAACATTATTTAGTAGTGGTTTATTGGTAGCGATTATTTAACTGCTACCAAACATATTCAAAAATTTTCAGTTTCCGCTTAACCAAATATTTGTAGCGGTTTACATAACCGCTACACAATTTTGGCAGCATTCTTAAATATTTACTTTTTGAAATTGGTAGCGGTTATAGAACCGCTACAAATTGGCTTAAATTTGTAGCGGTTACTAAACCCCTACTAAATATTCAGAAAATATGTTACTCACCATCCGATTATTGTAGCGGTGACTTGTAACCGCTATGGATTTAGTAGCAGGTTCTCTCTCCTGAGTAATGGTTATTTTTAACCGCTACAAAATTGCTTGCAACAGAGGATTTTGTAGCAGTTTAGTTAACCGCTACTAAAGTTGTTTGCTGCAGTTATATAACCGCAACTAAAACACATTTTTTTTGTAGCGTAACCTTATAAGTTGTGGGTCAAATCCTTATCAGCAGTTGGACTAACCTTAAATTTCTTAGCTATTCCTTTATTTCTTTGTTTCAATTGTTATTATCATAATTAATTTGTACTGAAAATGAAATTAACATCCATGTGTGTGCGCACATGTGCAGTGGTACCAGGGTCAAGTGTAGGTCTTATGTGCAATATAGTTGATGATTGTAAAGATGTTAATCATTATGGTCCCGGAAGAGTAGCTTGCATTGCATAGACCTTCATTGTCGATGTATTAATGAAAAGCTACATGCTCAATATCCAAACCACATTGTTCAACAACACTTCTGTGTTCATGATTCTCAATGACCCTATCTGTTCTGTCCTTTCCCACCTTGCTCCAAAATTTGCCTCAATGAAAAGTGCATTTGTAAATGTTAACATATATATTTGATGACCAGATTTGTCAGCTCAACATTATGGTATTAACAAGAATATTAATGTCTTAAACGACATGCTGATTTTCTTCTCTATCTCCCCCCTCCCTCCCTCCCTCCATTGCGCGCTCTCTCTCTCTCTCTCTATATATATATATATATATATATATATATATATATATATATAATGTGTGTAGTTATTAAATATATCAGTCAAAATATTATAATAAAATTGTGCAATAATCGGAAGAAATTGGTGATAGATAAGGCAAACACTTGGAATAAAAGCAAATAAGGATAGAATGACAGGAATAATATTTCTCCAAATAAGGAAAGAATAATATTGTTCAAAAAATTTATTTAAATGTATTTTTGTATTTAATATTATAATAATATTATTATTAAATATTAAATCTCAACTATTGTAAATTAATTTAATGGTACATATATTAAATGGAGAGAAAATTGAAAGGAGGGTAAATGGAGACACCCTCTCCGAGCATAAACCCGCGTGCTCCCAAGTCTAGATAGAGTAAGTCCAACTCTCTTCTCCGTCGCTGCATCTTGTTCTCACAGAATTACCTCCACTTTGCCTTCAACTTCAGTCACCCTCGTCGAATCTGAACAAAGCATGAGACGCCGCTGCCGCCGCCTTCTTTGAATCTAAAAGAGCAAGAGACATCGTTGTATTGTCCTCTCACGTGTTATTATTATCACCCAGTAGGGTACCTGCGAATAATCAGAATACCAATTCAAACAAACAAGCCGAAACGAATTGGTTTGTGCGCAAATCTATTACTTTAAGGTAATTTCTGGCTTGATAGAAGACGTTAAAATGAGAGGAGAACGGTTCAATCGAATATTGGGAAAAAAAATCCAAAAAAGCCAAGATCACAACGGGCCTAGCTAAATTAGAGGATTAAAAGTGAAATGACAATTTCAATCATAATTCTAAATCATATAACTGCCCACGTGAACGAACAAATGACAGGTGAAACAAAAAAGCAAAAGAGCTGGGAAAAGAAAAGAATGGGGAGAAAAAAGCTTTTGAATAAAGATAAAAAGAAATGACACGTACAATTCGAATCTAACTATTAGACAATCCTAAAGTCTTGATTTTTGGGAAACACTGCTTTTTCCCTTCTTAGTGTCGTCTTTTTTTTTGGGTGAATACCTCCTTAGTGTAATCTTTTTCTCCGTTCAGATTTGACCACAGTGGCAATAGGGGAAGAAGACGATTAGGCGGCGTCTCTTGCTCTCTTAAGATTCGAAGAAGAAGGCGGCGGTGGCTCATGTTAATTTAGAACAGTATAGTTAAATATCGAGCAACTGACAGTTTTTTTTCCTTATGAAACTATAGCTCAATTAAGTTTTGAAGAGTATAAAAGCAGACCAAATCTTTTAAAAACCGACTGATTGAAAAGATTGGGCTCACATTAAAAAAGAGATGGACATTTGGGTGAATATAATGGAATTACTAAAATTACTCCATTTTAAAAAAGATTGTGTTTACTTTTACACCATTTAAAATTTAATTGTGTCAAACGCCCATAATAAGAAACTTTATTACTAAAGTTACACCTTAACCTTATTTTTATTGACATTTTTAATCTAGAAGATATAAATAAACAACATTTTGGTTGAGAAACAAAACTACCATTAAAAGACATGAAAGAATATTAAGAAATTACCATTTATTTGAAAGAATATAAATAAACATTATTTATATTTATATTTTCTTAAATGCACTTCGAAAACATTTTCCTTTAGGGAATTTATTTTCATATTTAATTAATTTACCAAAAAATTTTTTGTTAATAAGAACTAGGATAAAGTATACTTTTAGTTCTTTAAGTTTTATATGAGCATATTTTTTGTCCCTTAACTTTATAAAGTATACTTGTGGTCCTATATTTTTAACACAATTAATATTACTAACAAAAAAAATGTTAATATAACAAACTCAAGTGATGTGATGATTGTACAATGACTAAACATATTTAAATTTTAATTTTTTAATATAATATATTTAGATTATTAAACTAAAATAAACCGACAAATCACTGCAAATAAAATTGAAGTTTTTCTATTTAGGTTATTAAATTAATATATTTAGATTATTAAACTAAATGTTTTAATAAAATAGAGGTTTTAATATTGACTACTTCATATAGTGAAAATTTTCCCCCGAAGTTTTTGTTGAGGAGCAATGTTGCCATAAAAAATTTTTTAGGTTCAATGTTGCTCAAGAAGTTTCAAAACGTAGTAATGTTACCTCATACTGTAAAAAACAAACGTCGACCATTAAAAAATTAACATTGACTATTAACTTTTTAAAAGTATAGGGCATCATTGTTATATTTTAAAACTTTTAGGATAACATTGAATCTAAAAAAACTTATGAGGAAACATTCTTCCTCAGTGAAAATGTAACACCCCAAATTTTAGGACAAGAGAATTGAAAATAAGCCTACAATAAGTGGACTGCTAGACCCCGGTTTAGCAAATGTCCCTATGAGGTATGTTTAAATTCCCCAAAATTCCTTTATATCCTTGAATATTAAAAGGAATTATATTGGTAAGCTAAAGAGCTTGGGGAATAACAAAACGAAGTGATTGGAAGTCACACATAAATTAGTAAAGTGGAACACAAAGTAATTTTGCCACCGGTGAAATTTCCGGTGTGGCTGCGGTTATTGTGTGACATGTTTTGATAGGTAAATGATGGTTACAAAACATGAAACTTTCCAGAATGAAAGTAGACTTATCAAGATTTAATTTGATAGGTCATATAAGCCATTTGGAGTTGTACACAAAGAGAAATAAATTTTTGAAGTTATCCCAGCGAAATTAATTATTTTCTGGGACAACATTCAAAGATTAAAATTCTGGGAAGATTGAGTTTTCAATTGGCTAAATATTATATTTTCCCTTAAAAATAGACTCAATGAGGGTCGCATAGCCTTTGGAATCACTCCAATTGGACATTTGTACAATTAGATATGAATTTTCAAAGTTAATGAAAATTCTGCAGAATTTGGTATTATATGCGAAAATTCAATTTTTGGGCGAATCAGAGGGTGACACGTGGCAGATGAAATATCTGATTCATATATCCGTTAAATCATCATCTTCTTGGCCATTTCATGCAGGAAATCACTGGAAGAGAGAGAGAAACAGATCGGAGAAATGGAGGGTGAGGAGAGAGAAAATTCTTTCCTCCGAAACACTGCCGAAACGGCATCCTCTCTCAAAGTACCCTTCAGGAAACTTCCTCTACTCATCGAGATCTTCATTCCTACGGTTTCGGATTTTAATTTGGAGGTATTTGGTGCTGTCTCCCTTACCGGGGTGTTGCCGGAATTCCAAACCGTTTGTGGAAACGGGTAGAGGTAAGCGTAAGCTTCCTTTTTAACCGATTGATTTGTTGTTTGGATGAGTAAATTGGAAGTGGGGTACTGTTCATGACTGGTTTAAATTGGTATTTTCAATGGCTAAATGATGTCCAATGAGTATTTAAATAGCTAATCACTTGACTAGAAGTAGAAAGGAAGAGATTAAGCCAAAGAAAACAAGAAAACAACATATTGCACCTAAGAGTCTGATTTTCTGCCCTGTTTTGACGTGGAGAAGGAATAATAATTTGATGATTTTGATGCTTCCATTGGCTTTAGGAGGTAAAATTGTGTGGGTATGCAAGTGTTCATGAATTTTGGATACTTGTACATGAATTTAGAAGTTTTAGAAGTTAAAGGGTAAATGCTGTGTATTCCGTTTTCTGGAGGCAGTGTTATGGTGATGAGTTTTTGAGTAATCAAATGTCATCAAATGACCATGAAAATTTTAATTATAAAAATAGAGACATAGACATTTAATTTGATAGGTCATAATGGTTAATTGGACAAGTATGCTATGAGATATGAACTATTAAAGATATGCCATGTTTTCTGGAAGAACATCTGAAACAGTTGGTGTTTGGAAACATTCTGGGAATGGTGTAGTGGTGGCATTTAAAATCGAGTATTTTTATATAAAACTAAACTTAAAGTTATTTAAATAGAGCTTTGAACCACCTCAATTGGAGTTCTATAGAATTAATTATGATTTTTCAAAGTTTGGTCAAAAATGCTGGTAGATTGAGTACCATGCGAATTTAAGTAAGAAATTGGCCAAATTTAATTGGAATGAACTCCAAGGGTAATTTTGTAATTTGGGCCTGATTTTGACTAATCTGAGGTTAAAAATGGATTCTACACACAAAATTGTGTAGGATTAGCCCGGGTCATGATTTTTGGAATAGTACAATTTGACCGGGTACGAAGGGGCGTGGACTGGGTTCCCAGGGGTATTTTTGTAATTTTACAGTTTTGAGTCAAGATAACCAACACAATGAGTTTAGCATGAGTTATGAATAAATGATAACTCATTTATCCTAAATTTGTAATTTTAGGATATACTGATAGCCCGAGCCGAACACGGAGCTTGATCGATTGACAGGCAATGAAAGGGCACATTCCAGGTAGTAACTTCTTCCTACGTATACTATGTGATTACTAAATGTTGTATATGTCATTCACTGTAACATGAGCTAGTGTCTTTGACACATCAATTCGTCATGTTGTGGTCAGGGACCCAACAAGGGCGCTAAGTAGACCAAGGTGCAGACATATAGTTTGGCCTTGGGCAAGTGTACACATAGTTTCGATCATCTTACATGACATGGCATATCATATCTATTTTCGCATTCTATATGTTTGAAAGCATGTTACTACTGAGATTCCCCCGAATCTCACCCTTTCCATAAACATTTAAAGCTTCCAGTAGCAGACAGCGGCTCAAAGAGCATAATCGTAATTACTGGTGACGGAAGGTTCAAGGCCAATACGAGAGGAGGCGTTGGTTATCTGAAGACCTTTATATTTGTTAAGGTCTGTATTATTCTGTACACCCCTATGGAGAATTCTGTATGTAATCAAGTAATATTGTTTCAATATATCAGTATATTTATGCTATTTCTATATGCCCACTGAGCTACGCAATTGCTACTCTGATTAATATCAATAATAAGACGGGGTCTTACAGAAAACTTGCGGGACAAATTTCTACCTTAACCCTATTATTCAATTTACATGTAATTTTAATTTAAGATTAATAACATTTAATTACACAATAATCACTTAAGTTTATATAGTTATCCCTTGAGTTTGTTGTATTAGCGTTTTCCGTTAGCAACATTAATGGTGTTATAATTATAGAACAAAAAGTATACTTTATAAAGTTAAGGGACTAAAAATATGTCTCATTTAAACTTAAAAGACTAAGAATATACTTTAGTCTAAAAACTAATAAGTTTCTTTATGAAAATATCTAAAATAAGCCATAATTTTGTCACAAGTTTTATGTTTTTTAATCTTCAACCAAATCCATTCAAGATTTATAAAGGAAATTATACAATTGAAAAGGAATCAGAATTATCAGTTATGAGATAAAATTAGAACAAAATTATATTACAAGGCTAAATAAACTACCAACATGCAATGGTTCTAATAGAAGGAGTGTTAACACTTTATAAACTTACGGGAATAAATTGAAACTTGTGTAAAATTAGAAGACAAAGCATATACTTTGCCGATATCCTAATTTTCGTATTATGTGGAAATTTGGCTATATAGTAATTGCATTAAACTTTTTTCCTTTTTCTGTCCTGTAATAAATCTTTACCCATCTAACTTCTTCGCTCAGCAAATATAATTGGATATTTTGGCTTAGACCTCGCGCACACAAGAAAACGACACAAATATTTCTCTAATAAACTCTGATCACAATGGTGAAAGGCTCCTTCAAGGTGGTTTCAGTGGTACTCATCTTCATTGTCACACTAGCTGATAAGTGCATATTTTATAATTAAATAAATGTAGATTTTGAATTATATTATATCAAATCTATAAATATCTATATCTATTTAATTTTTTAATATATTTTTCCCCTAAATATAATTTTAAGGATAAAAAGTAATATTTCTACAAAATCTACTCATATATCTTTTATTTTATAGATAATAATATAATATTTTGAAGGCATGAGGTCGTCAGCTGTGATTTCTCCAAAACCCGAAGAAGTTAATGGGGTCTTGAATCGCAATTTGAGCAAACAATTGACAGAGCTTATTGCATGGGGTCTTAAGCCATAATTTTCGCTAGAATCCAAAAAACATAAAAAGATATGATGTAGAGATAAATTCAAGCAAATATAATATATTATTATATGAATATATCAAAGAGTCTCAAGCCAAGAAGTAACTTCGTCTCTAAAAAGAGGATCTATGGGTCACTATTGTAACACAATCACTACTCGAAGAATTAAGAGCAATATTCTCTCTGAGTTTCTAAACTTCTCAGCTAGGAAAAGGGATTTAACAAGGAAGCTAGTTTCTACTTATTTTTGTTGAACTCTTTATTAAATTTCATTTATGAATATTCTTTATATTGTTTGACTCTTTATGAATTTTTATTTATGAATTTTTATTTATGAATACATTTTAGTTTTTCTTTTAATTTATATTTATTTCTCTTGTTCTTCATATCATTTGTTTTGGCTGACCACATGTAACACTCCATTTTTAGTAACCAATATTCCTCCTATGTAATTAATACATTTAACAGAATAAAATGGTGAATTGTAGTGTACATAAATTTATAGAAACATTCTAATTGCCAGTTACACACAACTTGGCTAAATAAAGACTCAAAGAAGCAATTAATGTTCACTTAAAGGCATAATATTATAACCAAAATTGAAACATAAAATGATACAAATCATGGCCTAATATGAGTGTCAAAAATATGGCCAAACCAAGGGGAAAGGAGCAAGTAAATAGATATTACACGAAGCTTTTAACTCTTCCTCATCTATTCATTTTTAGCCAAAATCTGAAACAAAGAGAGAGAGTGAGCTCAAGGAAAAGGTTGAAGAAAGAAGAAGGGTCTTAGGGTTTCAAAATGCAAGATCAAAGGTAAGAACTTGAAAACTTGGTGATTTTTTTTCTCCTAATCACTCTATAACCTCTCCTAATCTCTTCTACTCCATTAAATCCATGTTTTTCAAGACAAATCAAGAGCTTAGAGAAAGAGGGAAATTTCGACCAGGAGACAGAAAGAGTGAACTTCAAGAGGTAATCTCCAAAGCTTGATTCTCTTGACTTGATGTTGTTCACTACTACAAAAAACAACATAAATGACACTTTTTTTATAAATATTATGGCGTTTGTGAAGCAGCATGACTTTTAACGCCATGAAAGCAATCTACGCCTTTTTGAATTTCTGAAAGTGCTGGTACTTTTTATTTTATTTTTTAAAAAAATAACTTCCTACGGCGCTTTTGCGGGGAAGCGCCATAAGAAGTATGGACATCCTATGATGCTTCCCTGGGGAAGTGTCATAGGAGGTGTGGAGCATCCATTAGAATCACCGCCGCTTCCCTCGGGAAGCGGCATAAGAGTTGGTAGTTTTTTTTTTATTTACTTAGTTTGTTTTACGTAAAATCTTTTCACCTGAATTCATGCCACAATAATTTATAGTATAAATTGATAGTAAAAAAATAAACCAAATCAGAATTAAATAATACATAATTAGTTCATAAAATCAGTACTAATGTATGTCATTACAACGTATGTACAACTAATTTTAAGAGACTACACAACACAATACAATCTAATATATAAGAGAAACAATCTAACTAACATATGTGCCTAAATATTAGGTGATATTTTCCTGACCATGTAGTGACATCATTCCTCAATGATTTCTTCCATTGTTGATTAGTCAATTAGGCACAACGTTGATCTTTATAATACTACATAAATATCACGCACAGAATGAATTAAAATCACTATAAATCAATTAACTTAGACACTTTAATTAAATTCAAAACACAGTATAAACTATAAGTAAAAGTACTTACTTTCAAGAGAACATAATTTAGATTATGAGTAACTACATCTTTCATAAATTTCATGACATAATAACTGCAATCATTATTATTTAGTTGGAATGGACACTGCAACAATACAAAAAAATAGTTAAGTAATTTTTTGAAGAAAAATTTGTGAATAATAAAATTTAAGTAAATTCATCATATACTTTAATCTTCTTTCAGGCATAGGTCATGATGGAGTTAGAGCGTTTATTAGAATATGGCAATCCAACATTGCTTCTACATGTGGTCAATGTACTAACAAAATAAGTAATGACTGATTAATTTTGGTTATTTAATAATCACATGCAAATATTTACATATACACCCATACACTTACCTATTAATCATAATCACCATATTAAGCTGGTTCTTTGGATAACTAGCCTCTAGAGGATCCAAATAGAAAATGCGGAGGCCTCCAGCTATTGCAGGATGGTTCACAAGCAAAATCTAATGTGCCCTAAAATATTTTGAAAATTTTACTTTAACAATAATGTTATGGTAAAAGTGAAAGAATAAAAAAACATACAATAATGTCATAAATAACTTACCCCGGATTGTATGGTACAATAAACATGTTAGTAGGGGTTGATCTCCACATGAACAGGTTCTTAAGATCATTGGTTTGTGCGTCCAAATTAGTCCCCACATGCTGGCCAAGGAGGTGTGGGCTGATAAATACAAATCTATTCTCTATTTCTGTGCCCACTACCAAATTGTGGTATAAGTGTCTTTATGGAAAACAAACAATTTCATTAAAACCAAAAACTTGAATGATGAATAATAATAACAGTAATAGACGATGATGATAAAGTACCTAACCCATATGTTGATGGTCATCACACCAAGCCATCCATGACTAAGCACTTCATTCAAAACAGCACTATCGATATGATCAGGTACATTTATATGATAGATTTCAATATTGAAATGTATTTCCTGACCTCTTCGGTAGATGACATCTGGTGCCATTAATGTCAATTGTTGGTGATATGAGACTATTTGTATGTTGCTTCTGTTGCTAGTTGAGGGTTGGGAATTATGTTGTGTTGTTGAGCAGTTTGAGTTCTCCCTACGCCCTTCAACTCATCTTCCTTTAGGACGAGCAACCTACAAAAATCATGAAATTAAATCATGTAGTTTTAGATGAAAGTGCATAGAAAAAGTAGAAGGAATTGTAAATTAAGTAACTTTTTTAGTGGCTCAATCATACCTATATTAGTCATGCAACATAGCCACTGACAACATCTTTCACCATTGGCTCTTCATCCTAAGAAGGGATTGGCAGAAGGGCATCTTCATTCGTGCATATGTCAACCCTGACTCGGAGTGTGTTCGGGGCTAATGGTGAATTATGCAGTGTATGGTTGTCAGTGTTGTAGGCTATTCCTATAGCAACCGCGTGCTTGAAAGAATTATCGACGTGCAACTTGCACGTCATTCACCCTATGAAAAATAGAGTTAATAAATTAAGGTTATAACGTAATAAAAATTTAACCAGAGAAGAAATTAATTACCAAATGAATGGGGACTTTAGGCGTGGAGGGGAAACTATCCCTAGCACTAGTACTGTCACACATCAGACTTGGTGATGGCCTAGACTGCATCAAGGCCTTAATTTGAGCTCCTCAACAACGCATTTTGCTCTTGCAGCAAACACATATGATCATTAAATTAATCGACTTGATGCTCGTAGTTAATAATCTTCTGTTCTACGTCATGCTTGTAGCCGCTCATTTCCTAATGGTGCTTATGTTCAATATAATTCATTTTCTCAATTCATATTTATAGTTATATGTCAAGCCTCTAATAAATTCATTCCCATGAAACCATGAGTTTCACAATTTATTTTGAACAAGAGTTATTGAATATAAATTTTTTCGCTACATCTCTTATATATAAAAAAGTGAAACTTTAAACTACAGCCTCAATATTCCAAAGAGTGAATCAAAATAAGTAGATCGAGAATGGAAGATCTTGGACATTCAATAACAAAGTAGTTAATAATCTCTTCAATTGCCCAAAGCAAACTAATGCAACCTCGGCGGGTAATATTGTAAGTGAAAGTGTATTTATATGAAAGAAGAGCCAAAACAGCAAACAAAAATGATTTTTTCAAGATTTTGGGGAAAAGAAGGCATGAAAATAAAAATTATAAGGAAACTAACCTAGGGGAGAAGAGAGCTTGCTTTTAAAGAGTCCTCAAACTGAAATTATTGCTGAAGTTTGCAAAATGAAGATAGAAACGAAGATATAGGATGAATGCAACTGACAGATGAAAAGAAAAGAAAAAAAATGTGGCCTTGGCCAGCACTTTTGCCTTAAGCGATGGTTAAGGCCGAATCCTTGGCCGGCGCTTATGGGTTGGCTGACACACCCTTTATCCGGTGCTTTCTTTGAAATCACTAGATAAGGGTCAAGCGCATGCTAGCTTGGCACCCTTTGCCTTTTGGCAAAGGTTGCCAAGGCTACAGGAGTGGCCTTAGTGGGGCCAAGGCCAAATTATTCAACCTTGGTAGGGAATCCAAGGTCACTTAACCAAGGCTGAATAATTTGACCGTGGCATGTGGTTTTGAATTATTGCTTAATTTGGTCTTAGGGATAAAATTTTTATTGTATTTTTTTTAGATAAAGTGTTTATATCTCTTTAAACATTATAAAAAAAATTGGGATTTAGATTTATATATACTTAATATATTTTTAAAATTTTTACTTTATTTATTTTTACTTCATAATTAAAGCATTAGAAATAAATAAGTGTGGGAAAGTTGCGGACTACATGTTCATTATTTATGCAAGCTAAGTAGTATTTAATGTTGGGAATAATTTTAAAACTTTGGAAAAGCAAGACTTTACACCACCTATGACACTTTGCTACAAAGCACCGTAGCTTCTAATATTTTTTTTAAGAAAAAAATAATTACCTATGGCGTTTCTTTGAGAAGTGTCATTAGAGGTACGCCACTAAAAGCATCTTTTGCAGTAGTGGTTGGTAGTATTTGCCTTGTTTTCTTTTGTTTTTCAAATTTGGGCTGAAGCAAACCCTAGGAAAAATGCTGCAAAAATTTCCTCTAAACATATTCATTTAGTGTTTAAATGATTAGTCATGTGATTAGAAGTGGTAAGGAAGTTATTAAACAAGAGAAATCAAGAAAACACATCTTTCCTTCCAATGAACCCATGTTTTGGCCAGAGACAGAACATGATGGTAGAATGAGAATTTCAAAATTATGATTATTCCATTGGCTTTAGAAGGAAAAATTGTGTGGGCATGCATGTGTTCATAATTTTTGGATGTTTGTATTCGAATTTGGAAATTTATGAAGTGTAAATGTGATGTTGTTTCTAGAATGCAATCTGGAAAAGTAGTGTTTGGCAAATTACTGGGAATGATAGGGTTGTAGTGGTCAAACCTAATTATTTTTCCTCAAATTTAAAATGAAAGAGCTTCATTTAGACTTTGAAATCAGTTAAATTAAATTTTTGTAGAATTAATTATAAATTCCCAAAATTGACTAAAAAATCTATCAGTTCCTGGAAAACAGTGAAACTACATTGTACAAAATTGTATTGTGCATAAACTGTTATAATTGCATTAAAAAACCAGCAGCATCTAATTTAAAAGCAGTGACGTTACAAGTAATAACCAGTTACTTGTAACTTTAATTTTATAGGCATTGGACATAGCCTGAGCCGGAATCCAAGTATAGGACAAACAAGGAAATTGGAAAAAGACTCAGGTAGTAACTTCTTCTTACATTTACTATGTGATAATTTTATGTTTGAATATATCATTCTTTGTAACATGAGCTAAGTGTCTTGGACACACAAATTTGCCAAGTTGTGGTCAGGGACCCAACAGGGACGCCAAGTAAACCAGGGTGCAAACATGTCGTTTGGCCTTGGGCAAATACATATAGTTTCGATCATCTTATATGACATGACATTGCATATTTATTTTCCCATTCTATATGTTTAAAAGCATGTTGCTATTGAGATTCTCTCGAATCTCATTCAGTTTCAAAACAAAAACTTTTCAGCTGAAGCAGGCAGCTCGAAAGACAAGACGATAACTTACAACGATTAGGGTCCCGGAGCACTTTGTTGCTGCTATAGTTATTTATGCATGTAATTTTAACTACTTTTGAATGCTTTGTACCTTTGTATATATTGATCAAACCCTGTGGGGATTCTCCTGTAATATAAACTAGCACTTAATATCAGTATGTTTTTTCTGTTTTTGTATGCCTTATGAAACTTTGTGCTTATTACTTTACGAATATTGAAATGTTAAGGGGTTTGACACCACCTATATGGGTAATCTTGATGGATTGGAAGGTGAAGGGAGAACCTGGATATAGATAAATACACACAGACTAGCTATTTAGGCTAGGGATAGTTTTAAATATTTGTGATGATAAAAACAATAGCTTCAAGGTTTAATTAGTTCTGTGAGTGTTGTGGGGAAGAACTCAACATTAATTAAAAAGTGACAATAATTCGGGAGAATATTATGACATTTTAGGAATAGCAGCTATCACTATAATTAATAAAAGAGTCAACAAAATAATAAAGATTAGCAACCTGTATGTGAAATCCTTTACCCCAATATTTTAATTAATTGTTAGATTCTTAGAATTGCTCCTCTTCTTACTCAAATCTCATTAGAATTAGCAAATTATAACCTCCCTTTGGCTATGACCCCAGGATACTCTAAGATTATTATTACATGATCCGTACACATGTGGGAGCGATCAGTAGCATGTAAGAAATCTGTTACTTAGTTCTCCCATGTTTTTTTTATTTTTTGTCCGTCTCTCCCTGGTTTATTTTGTAAAACTATATGATATTCAATAACATCAACTAGTCTGTATATGTTTTAAGAGATATCAAATGTTTAATTTTTCACAAGTAACCAAAAAATGTTTAATTTTCACTCAAACCAATTTACTGTTTATTTTATAAATATAATATTTATATCAACACCAGTTGAATTGAAAAAGAGATAAATGCTATTCGGTCTATCACTTTTTAATTATATTTTCAAATAATTTGAATACTTCTGGTACAATGGACAAAAGACTATTTTCAAGTCCTTATTTCAACTAGTTTTTAATAAGATCCCTATATTTTTGTTATTAGGTCCTTATGATTTCACCTATTTTAAATCAAGTTCTCGTAAATTTTTCTTATTATCATGTTATTATAGTTTCACCTATTTTGATTAGGTCCTTGTAGTTTGGATGACTAATAAAATGAAAAAAAAAAAACCTTAAAGGGATCTGATTAAAAATCAAGTGAAACTATAAGGACCTCATAAAAAGAAAAAAAAAATGAGGATCTTATTAAAAATCATATGAAACTATATAGGGACATGCAGATTAATTAGCCCTAATTATATTCTAGTTCTATCTAAAAATAAGTTAAATTAATTTGTGTAATAATGTCTATATGCAGTGGTATCATTGCAAGGTGCTGATGGAATACCTTGCCAAACCAATGAAGATTGTGAAGTTAAGTGTGGGAAAGGACATGGAAATTACGTTGACGGTGCTTGTTATTGTTATGTTCTTCCCAACGAGCAGCTTCTTCAACAACAAGACTGTGTTAATATAGATGACTGCACTTAAACTCTTTGTCCTTCCTCATTTTGCTCCATGAAATGCCTCAGTGGAAAGTGTACTTGTCACTGTTAATTATATCATGTTAACAGTGTTACAATAAAATAAAATAAAATAAAGTGTTAGCACATAGTTTCGTATTATTACTTTTCACCCATATTATGTTATGTTATGTATGTTATGCTATGTTATATTATCTTATATTATATTATATTTCGGTTTTATATGGATTGCAGTATTTCCTAGTTTCTAAGCTTTTATAAGAGGTGTTGAAGGATATGATTTGACATAAACTATAAAGTGACTGAGAAGTGGACATAACTAAGGTCGTATGAGGTTATCCAAAACTAGATTTTACACTCCGTGGGATGTTTCTAACAATTCTTTAAAGTTCCTATTTTCTCCTTTATACCTCAGTTAAGCTTCAAATACAATCTTAGGAATTATTTTCTACCTTAGTTTCCTGTGCCTTTGGGGACTTTTCTGAAAGTTTGGCCATAGTTTCCAAAATTGCCCTTGCATACTCATATTTCAGAAATTACGCTCTTGTCCAACCCGGGATGGTAGATATTCAATGTTACCATTGTCTATCTTTTCAAGTCACTTAGAAAATTTGAGCTCAAGTGGACTTAGTAATTTACTTAGTTAAGACTAATTCTTGAATTTCTACACCCAAAATCTTTGATATGACAGTTCCTATCCCTTCCTTACCATTTTTCTCCGACTAAACAAGGATTAAAATTAGGGAAAATTATTGTGCAATCTCACATTCTTGTTTAAAAATTAGGGAAAATTATTGTGCAATCTCACATAAGCAATCTTAGTACTAAAAAGTCTCACAGTAAGTAAGCAAGTTGGAACCTATTATCATTTCTTGTTGTCATGCAATCTAATTGCTAAAAGTCTCAATGCACCTATATGTTCTGTCCAATCCCATCTTGCTCCAAAATTTGCCTCAATGGAAAGTGGTCAAGTCAATGTTAATATACATATGTGTGTATTTCACCACATTTTTCATCCCAATATTATGTTATTAATAATACTGGCTCCTGTATTTAATATAAAAGCTAGTTAACTAATTTTGGTAAATTAAAGAAGTTGGTTATGTTAGTTATTTGTAATAAATATAGATTAGTTTTTCTAAAATACAATATTTCATCACGACTGCCGTTGAAAAGAAATTCCTTAATGTTCCTAATCAAAGGGATACTTTAGGAAAAATGGTAAATTTGGGAGACAAAATGAAATGGGGTCTTATACAAGGTTGTCAAACTCATGAGTTTAATCAAACTCATGACAGTGATGTAAACTCATACCATGAACTTGAGTCGTAAACTCGTAAAAGTTTATTTTTATTAATAAATAGATATTAATACTGTATAATTAAATAATTAAAATATAAAAATGATAACAATTTTATTTAAATATATTTTAAATCCAAATAATTGAAATTAAATACATCAACATTCATAATTTATCATACTCAACAGAGAAGTTACTTTAAAATTTATCTATAAAGCCACTGAGTATAATCAAATAGAAAATGTTAGCATAAGTTTAAAAGTGAATTAATACAATTTTGTAAGTTAGAAACATAAAAATAGTAAACTTGGTGTGTAAACTTACAAGTTTAACTGAGTTTACAATTAACTCAAGTTTAAAAGTGACTCGGAATGATCTTGTAAGCTAGAAACGTATAAATGGTAAACTTGTAAAGTCAATTCGCGAGTTTAACAATAATAATCTTATATTTAAAACTAAATTCAATTCCTAACTAACAATTATATTAAGGATAGGAGATAACAATATTAATGTCTTAAACGACATGTTGATTCTCTTCTCTATCTCTACCCCCTTTTCTCTATATATAGTGTAGTTATTAAATAGCGTTTAAGTCCAATTTTGTCTTAGATGTTTTCACAAAAGGGTAATGTTGCCCTATAACTATTTTTTGGTGCAATATTGTCCTGAAAGTGTTCAAAATGGATCATTAAAAAAATTAATTTTGACTATTAGTTTGGCAAACATTACACACTGTCTCTAGATAACTTCCTCTCTCTCCTCCTCACTGTGTGACTTAGAGCCAGATCAGCCTTGTCGTCTTCTTTAGAGCCTCATCAGTTGATTTTTGCCCACTTTACTCAATTGGCTTTTGTTACGAGTGTAGGGTGGTGTATTTAGAAAGTGCAAGTGTACACTGTCATAAACAAGTAATATAGAAGTAAGTAGAGTATCGTTCCTACGAGGATTGATCACTAAGTATCAAATTGGTAATCTTAGTACTATTTAGTCGGTTGATTAGTTGTGATTGAAATTACAAGATAAAAATGATGAAATATGAATACAAGTGATATGAAGAAAAATATGAGAAAAAGCTCCAGGGATTAGTTTCACTTAATAAATTTCGGATTGAATCACTTATCTATTCTAGTCCAATTTATTCCACATAATTGATAGTCGAGTTTTCCTAATTTAATTACTAGCCTCTTCCAAGGTCAAGTAATTCTATAATTAATTGCTAACTCAATAAATTCCTATATGAATTTAAGCAATTAATCATGCATTAAGATTTATGGAACTCATTAAGACTACACAACCTTATGAATATATTCTTATTTCATATGCAAATTATGGTTTTAATTATAGGATCCACACACATGCATCTCCTTCCGATCTCAACATGCATATTAAAATCATCTAAAAGGTGGCCAGTCAATTGAAAGCATTAAAAACAATAATTAAAATTCAATCATGAAGGAAAAATTAAAACTAGATTTAATAAGTTAAGATTCAATCCGTCATTATTAAGCTACGTCATCACCCTAGGAAAAAGATAATTAGGTCATGATGAAATTAAAAAAAAAACAAAATAAATTAAAGACATCATAAATATTGCATAAAAATTAATTACAAAAACATAAAAATACAACTACAAGATGCATGAAAATGGAAAATATAGCCTACCATATAGGAGGTAAAACCTTTCATGTAGATGACAACCTATACCATTCATAAAGGAGGACTACTTGGGACTTCCATATAGAAGGTAAAACCATCTATGTAGGAGGCATGCAAGAAGTAAAAAAAATACAAGAAATAAATTCTAAAAATAACAACTCTCTCTCTCAAATAGAAGCTCTCTCTCTCTCTCTTCCTTCATCTTCATTTTAGAGTGCAAAGAAGCTTTATTTATAGGCTTCATTTTCGGACTACTATAGTGAATTTGCTACGGTACCGTATTTTGCTACAATGCCGTATATGCTACAGTACCATATGAACTGTAAAAATTCCCTTAATGCCTTCTTTAATTTTTCTTAATGTGGTACTATCTGTAGTTACAAAAAAATAATTATTTATTTATTAATTACACCTAAATTAATTACATTAAGCTCAAATATCATTCACAAAATCATTATATAAAGGAAAATAAATATACAAATATTTTACTTTTGTTGTCTATCCAACACAAGTGAAATCACCGGTCCAACTATATACGTTGACTACTCAATACAACGAACAACCAGTTAGTGTTATTTTGCATTGAAGATATGGCACACTCAACTCATCGAAGCCGCTGTAGTTCTCGTCGTAGAGAGCATTGACGAGCCTCTGATCACCATGGATTCCCTTGGCTCCGATGCCCACGGCTACATAAAGAAAATCAGCATTTCCTTGGCGAATCAATGCCTCACCCAGATAACTTGGAGTGGAGTACCAATTCTGGAGTTTTTGTTGATTTGCACTTGGTTTCTTTAATCTCTCCTCACAATTTCTTCTAGACTTTCTTTAATGAATAAGCACAATAAAAAAAATTCCAAATGTCTCCTCGCTGCTGATTCAGTGTTGTCATCTGGAAAAGAAAATTTAAGCTGTAACAGTGTATAAGTAAATAATTAAAATATAAAAAAACATAATTTGATGTAAATATATTTTAAATCCAAATAATTGAAATTAAATATATCAATATTCATAATTTATCATACTCAAAAAAGAAATTACTATGAAGTTTATATAAGTCATTGAGCATATCAAATAAAAAAAGTTAGTATGAATTTAAAAGCATGTTAACACAATTTTATAAGATAAAATCATAAAAATAGTAACTCAATGTGAGAACTCGCGAGTTTAACCGAGTTTTTGGTTAACACGAGTTTAAGAGTGAGTTGATATGATTTTATAAGCTATAAATATAAAAATAGTAAACTCGAAAAATGATTGCATTAGATTTTTTTCCCCATTTTTTCTCATGTAATAACTCTCTTCCCATCTAACGGCTGCCCTCAGCAAGCATAAATTGGATATTTTGGCTTAGACATCTCCCACACAAAAAGAAACACAATTCCTCTGGTAAACTGTGATCACAATGGCGAAAGGCTCCTTCAAAGTGGTTTCAGTGGTACTCATCTTCATTGTCACAGTAGCCTGTAAGAAATCTGTTTCTAAGTTGTCCTTTCTTTATTTATATTTAAAAGTATATGATATTCAATACCATCAACTAATCTATATTTTATAACAATAGACCTTTCTCCACTCACATACCGCTGATCTTACTTTTAAGAGATATCAAAAGTTAATTTTCACTCAAACTAATTACTGTTAATTTTATGAATAAAATATGTTTGTATCAACGCCAGTTGAATTGAGGGGAGATCAATACTATTCGGTCTTTCATTTGTTTTGATTATTATTATTTTTTCAAATTATTTGAATAGTTCTGGTATAATGGACAAAAGACTATTTGCAAGTCCTTCTGATTTTTCAACAATTTTTTTAGTAAGATCCCTATATTTTTGTTATCAGGTCCTTATCATTTCACCTATTTTTAATCAAGTTATTGTATTTTTTTTCTTATTATCATGTCATTATAGTTTCACATATTTTAATCAGATCCCTATAATTTGGATGACTAATAAAAAGAAAAAAAAATGGAAAAAAATTTACAGGGATCTGATTAAAAATTAAACAAAACTATAAGAACCCCATAAAAAGGAAAAACTTTACAAGGATATGGTTAAAAAAACAAATATACAGGGGGTTGCAAATTAATTATCCCTAATTATATTATAAGTGTATATTAAAAAAGTTAATGAATATAATTTTGTGTAATAATCTCTATGTGAAGTGGTATCATTGCAAGGTGCTGATGGAATACCATGCCAAAAGAATGAAGATTGCGAAGTTAAGTGTGGGAAAGGATATGGAAATTGCATAAACGGTGTTTGTTATTGTAGTGTTCTTCACAACCAGCAGCCTATTCAACAACAAGACTGTGTTGTTATAGATGACTGCGGTGAAACTCTGTGTCCTTTATCATTTTGCTTCCAGAAATGCCTCAATGGAAAGTGTACTTGTCACTGTAATTAAATCATGTTATCACATGCATGGTTTCACGTCAGTACTGACACCCATATTGTTATATATTGACAATAAATTTCCGTTTACATGGACAGTGCAGTGATCTTTTTAGTTTTTCTAGTTTTGAAGAACCATTTTTTTTTTTGGTGAAAGGTGATGAACAATTTGATATAAAGTGAATGTGAAGTAGACATAACTAAGGTGGGGAAACAATGTCTCCATTTACGTTTTTCTCCATTTCCTTTTCATTTATTATTAAGTTAACTTTTAGTAATAGAGATTTAATACATTATAACGATAGCATTATAATATCAAATCTGAAAGAAATTATAAAGACCTCTAGATTAATTTTCTCGTCTAAAAATACATAATTAGAAATAGAATGAGTTGTTACATATATAATAAAAGAAAGGTTAAAATTGTATAAGATCGCACTGCCGTTTTGCAGTGCTACAGGACAAAATTTACAATATATAAAGATTTAACTATTACCCATGCATGTTAACAATATAAAGGACAATTTGTTATTGTAGCGTATGTTATCTTATCCACAAATAAATTAAAATTTTAAAGAAAAATGCATTCTATTTTAGAACTAATTACCTTCTGTATATTAAATTACAAACAAATTATTTTATTTTAAAATTTCATACCCTATGAATATTGAAGATATAATTAATAATTTATTTTACTTCTTGGGCATAAATTACTGTGACAACGAAAGCATCAATAGTTATATTTTTATTTGTCATGCACATTTTACTCTAGAAATAAAATTTTTTATTATAGATTTTATTATTCTTCAGCACATTAAAAATATAAATAACAATTTATTTTATTTTAAAATATTTTACCATGTGAAAATTAGCATATGCATAATACTAATTTATTATATTTTATAATTTTTTTAACCTGTGTACATATTAGAAAGTTAAATTGTATAAATTATTGAAGAAATTATTACCCACGGGTCCTGTGTTAAAAGTTATTTTAATAACAACTCGTTATTTTTACCTTTATGTGACTTTTCTGCACAGTAAAAATATATACTAGTTACTTTATTTATAGGCCTCAAACCATTAAATTTTAATACATGAATTACATTACATATATGCTAATAACATTATAAAATACATTTCCCCAAGTTGATAAATCTTAATGTATTAGATGTATGTAAATATTTTTCTATTTAATGACTTAATTCATGGATAGGGGAAGAGTTAAGATTGAATTATTCATGAATGTATAATGATCATATTCTTTGAATATTGGGAGATCATAAGCATCCATAAAATGTGATCATATTTTTAACACAAGGAAATGTTTTATCCCAGAATGATGTTTGCATTTTCTAATCTGATAGTTGTTATTAAGTTCATAATTTTTATTTCTCTATTTCCTAATTTGATTATAACTGTAAAAATATAAACATTTAGTTTCAAATATGCTCAAGACATCTCTTCATTGGAGAGAGAAATGCACACTTCACGAGATGGTAAGAAAGCGAAATGAGAGGCTACAAAGGAAACTAAAAAAAGGTATCTCTATTAATTTCTCTTTTTACTTAATTTTTTTATTATTGGATTGACTTTTACTGGTTGAGATTTTTTCTATAAAAATATTATTATTATTTAATATTTAATATTATAATAATATTTTTAATATAGCATAAAATCTCCACCATTAAAAGTTAATATAATGATGAAGAAATTAAGTAGAGAGGAAATGGAGATAATAGTTAGTTGGGACACCCCATTCCCCTAAAAAGAAGAGAGGGAGGGAGAAGCATTGAACTCAAATTGGAAACGTAAGCATCCAAAGGTTTAATTTCCATACTCAACCAATGAATAACTCAAAAAAAAAAAAACAATGAATAACTCTCAACTTTTGAGAATTTTAAAAACTCAATACAATTAGCAGAATAGTTTCAAGCATACACACACATATAGTGCCACCTCCTGCCAAACATCACAACACACAAGAGAAAGGGTAGAAACTTGGAGATGGATTCATTAATCAGAAGTAGAGGAAGATAAAAGAGACATTTCTTCCTCTCTTCACTCCTTCTCGCCTCCGTGACCTGTAAACAAATTATGGATTCAATAATGAGAAGTAGAAGACGATAAAGGAGACTGTGGTATTGAAGACTTATTCATCAGCGAATATGAAGGAAATAGTGAAGAGGAAGAAGAAATTATGATAAATAAGACCGAAGATATTGTAAATAAGATTCTTTTGAAAACAAGATTATAGGTATTTATATAACATGATCAGGAGATCTTCAGATTAAAAGAAAAACAAGTGATCCACTACTACAGATAGGGGATTTAATGTCACTAAAAAACATCCATTTCTAAAAAAGGGAAGTAAAAACTGGACGCGGTGACATTTAAGTAAATAAAGAAAAAATTTTGTCCCTTTAAGCATCCTAAGAACAAAAAAGAACGTGTAAAGAGAATATTATGCGTCCCTTCTCTAAGAAGGGACGCCTAATGATGTCCCTTTAGGCGTCCCTTCTTAGAGAAGGGACGCCTAAAGGGAGACAAAGGCTGCATGTCAGCCACGTGGCTGACATGTGGCCTTTAGGCGTCCCTTCTTAAAGAAGGGACGCCTAAATGTGTCTCCTTTACCTTTTTATTTTCCCTCCAGCGTTCAATAACTTTCGTTCTCTCATCTCACGGTCATGAGTAAGTCTGTCGTCCTCCCTCTCTCAAAAAAATTAGCTGCTATAGCGACGGCCTCCTCCTCCCTCCTCTCTCAAGAAGCTCATCCACATCGATCTCACCACGGTATATAGTTGCACACGCTAGCTATTCGTATCCATCCCTCTCTCACCGTCTCCACCACAAGGCTTTCATTGAACCTCCTTCAAGGTACAGCTCGCGCCTCCCTCTCCCTTTATCTTTGACGTTGTAGCCATTATCTTCTATGTTTGTCATTGGCATGGATTTTGCATTAGTTTTTTTTATAGACTGGGATTTTTTTTACGGTTACTTAAGAGTCTGTTTGGAATATAAACAAATATAAGCAATTATGTCTTGATGTCGTATGGATTTTTTCTTCTCCTATTTAGTTTTGTAATACCGAACATGTACAAGTGCTTATAATTATCAATATGTATAATTATGTCTTCATGGATTTTATTGAGATTAATTATTTTATATGAAAAAAAATGAAAAATACTCTCAAAGTTATATATATATGCACACACAAAAACTCATCTTTAGTAGAATGATAATTTTGATTCCATTATATGTCTCTTGATATAGTTCACTACAAAGTTAAAATAATTGTTGTCATAAATATAATAATAATATAAGTCTAAATTTTTTAACACTTCCTTTTGAATTTTTTAGTTTAATGATAAAAAATTAGTGGATAGTATTGTTGATAGTGTTCTAAATTGTCTCAGATAGCTTGTTCTGTTTTGCATTTAGTTGAACTGGCTTGTTATTCAAATTTTGGGATGTCTTAAATTTAAGAGGAAATGCTGCCAATTTTTTTTGAAAAAAGTTAAAAAAGGAAATCTCATTGTTGTCAATTATTCTAAACTTTAGCGTTATTGAGAATGGCTTAGGTAAAAAATGGATCATAGTTGGATGAATGCTTTGAGAACTAGTGAAGAATATGAGAATGGGATGGAATAGTTTATTGAATTTGCTAGAAGGAATGCTCCAACAAAAAATGGGAAGTATTTTTGTCCTTGTGTCAATTGTTTAAATGAGAGTCGACGGGATGTAGATGATATAAGGGATCACCTACTTTATGATGGAATAAATCTTCGATACACAAGGTGGATATGGCATGGTGAGGAAGTAACTGATTGTTCGTTGCACAAGAAGGAAGGAGTTGATGTCATAGATCAAGATAGAATGGAGAAAATGATTCACGATGCCAAGGTTGAATCCTTCACCCAGGCATATGAATATGACAGCTTGCGGAGTGATGCAGATACACCATTATACCCTTGGAGTAAGTACACACAACTGACAGGAACATTGCATTTGGTGAACTTAAAGGAAACTTGTGGATGGACCGATAATAGTTTTACATTACTGCTGGAATTATTGTGTTATATGTTTCCAGAAGATAATGTACTTCCAAACCGTATGTATGAGGCTAAGAAAATCTTGTCTATGATGGGCATGGAGTACAAAAAGATACATGATTGCCCTAATGACTACGTATTGTACAGAAAAGAGTATGCATGTCTTAGTGAGTGTCCTAAGTGTAAAAAGTCACGATACAAAGTGAAGAAAGATGATGGTTGTAGAGAAGGGATAACAACTAAAAGGCAACCTTCGAAGGTGTTATGATATCTTCCGATAGTACCACGGTTTAAGCGTTTGTTTGCGACTGCAACAAAAGCGAATAAGTTGAGATGACATTCTGATGAGAGAATTTGTGATAGAAAATATCTTCGCCACCTAGCCAACTCTCCACAGTGGAAGAAGATAGATGAAATTTTCCCATGTTTTTTTGAAAAAAAAAATGTTCATCTTTATAATAAACCTATTTTTAAAAAAAACATATCAATATAGATCTAATCAGAAAAGATAAATAGATAATCATATTTTTAGTTAAAAAAATTATATTTTATTAATAAAAAGGTAAAATAGAATTATTAATGTTATTAACAGTTAAAAGATGAAATTTAATCATAAAATATTTCACTTCTTTTTAACCGGAGCTTTATAATCTACACTAAAAAAATTCGACCTTCATGGTGACAAAAGTTACTGAAGAAAGTCTAAAAGTTGTCACTAAAGAGTTTTAGCACTGCCAATAAGACCGTTGCAAAAAGTATTCACGGTGACTTTTTCAAGTTGCCGCTAAAAGTATATAAAAAGTCAACACAAACACCCTAAGAGAGCATGTCGCCACTGAAAATAGAGTTTCAGTGGCGACTATTGTCGCTAGAGCCGAGAAATTTGGCTGAGACCGTCGGGCCGACCTTTTTAAGCCTTTTTAAATCACGAGCCAGGCTTGAAAAATGAAGCCTCAAAAGGAAGTAGGGCCAGCCCGTTAGGCCATTTAGCATTTTTTTTAATTCCCCTACCCTCCTACCCGTACCTTTGCTGACTCTTCCCTAAGAACCTTAAAATTGCCAAATTTACATATGAAGGTATTTTACTAATTCTTGATATTTTTACCCCTTAAGCAGAGTCTACTATTTAAAGTGAAGTACAATCAAAATTCTTTAAAATTGATGATAGTAGCAAAGAAGATGAAAACGATAATCGTCATAATCATGTTGCTTAGAGTGTTTAGCTTTTTACCTTCTTATGCTTTGTATAAGACTATAAGTTACTTGTGAACAATATTTCTTACCTTTGATTATGAATTAGTAACTGTATTTATTTTATTGCATGAGGCGTGTAGACGTATAGTTAAATCTTGTGAAAATAACTTCTGGCCCTGGCCCACATACTCTCGGGCCAGGCTTTAAAAAATAACAATTTTTCTTTCCCCAGGCCTATAAGGCTGGCCCTTTTAGGCCCCGACCCGTCAAGGGCCGGCCGTAATTCCCACCTCTAATTGTTGCCGTTAATGCTACTTTCAGCAATGACTGATTTGATTACCGCTGATACTTTTTTTAGCGGTGACAAAGGGTTGCCACTGAAGTTTCTTTCAGCAGCAACAAAGGGTCGTAGCTGAATCTTCTTTCAACGGTGACTTGTTTTTTCACCGCTCATAGTACTTTCACACTACTATAGAAGTCACTTTTAATGTATGTTTTTATATATCCTTTAGATGACCGTTTTCAAGAGATGTGTATATGAGTGTCGTTGAAATTTTTAAAATATACAACTGTTTCAAAACAGTCGTTATAAGTGACTTACAACTATTGCTTTCTGAAAACAATCGTTAGAAGTCTGAAACATACAATGATTGTTTTTCAAAAAATAGTCGTTGACACATACAACGATTATTTTCAGAAAATAATCATTGTAAGTCATTTTTTAAAAACATATTATTCGTATTTTCTTCCCACAGCCTTTGAAAAACCACCAATTCTCAGAAAATATGCATGTATATACCCAAAACACAATACTACTAAGCAAGTATATGTTAGAATCCATGTTTTGATGATAACAAATAATAATGAATTTATTTTTGTTGATGAATGATAAAGTTTAATCAAGAACAAAGAGTTAAATTGGTTGTTAAAAGTATTGCACAAACTGAAAAATTTCATGTTCTAGAAAATAGCTAATGCACTCGAGTTTTGGAAGGAAACTCGAGTTCTGATTGATGAAGAACTCGAGTTTGATAGCTCCACTCAAGTTTGATATGTATATTTCAGTATAACTCTTGCAAGTTTTGGCTAACACTCGAGTTGTGAACTCTGCAGGAAGTGATCTCAAGCTAATGAACTGGAGTCTTGTTAGAGAACTCGAGTCCTGAAATTTTTGCTTTGAGAGATTTTGCCTGATAGTTTTAGTGTTATGAAGACCAAGCAAAGAACTCGAGTTTTCAGTGAGAACTCGAGTTCTAGACTGAAGTGAACTCATTTGGGAAATGAACTCTCGTAAGTTTCATACAGCAACATAGTCAGAAACTTGAAACATTCTGAAGGACTTGAGTTTGGATCAAAACTCGAGTTTTGGTGTGAAGTGAACTTGAGTCTGGTTCTTAACTCTCACAAATTTTACTCAGAAGCTCAACTATAAATTGAAGTTATCTCATGAACTCAAGTTTTGGGACAAAACTCGAGTTGTGGACCAAGCTGTACTTGAGTATGCATTTGCACTCCTGCGATTTTTATCCAGAGACTTATTCAGAATCCTATAACTTCTAGAGAACTCAAGGTTGAGAGAAAAACTCGAGTCTTGGTGAAAAAGTAACTCGAGTATGCTTTGAACTCCCACAAGTTTTCATCCATAGATTTGTTTAGAATCATGAAATTCCTAGAGAATTTGAGTTTGGATTTGCACTTCCGCAAGTTTTATCCAGAGAAACATTCAGATGCAAGTAATACATGAAAAACTTGAGTTTAGTAGCAAAACTCGAGTTCTGGTGAAAGGAAAACTCGAGTTTATAATTTAACTCTCTTCAAGTTCCAACCAAAGACTCATGCAGAAAACTTGAAGTATAGGGAGAACTCGAGTTTATAGATAGAACTCGAGTTTGATCCAATGTTTACATATTTTTTTGTGTAATATAAATTAGACCAATACTCTAGCTCCATGTAATTCAACTTAACTGAAGTTTTTGTGTAATATTTATATTTCTAATTATCTTATTAAGAAGCCCAAGACTCAATACTTTAGCTCCATGTAATTCAGCATCTAATATTGCCTCTTCAATTAATTTATTCAATGTTGTTCTCTGTCCTTTCAAAAACAGAACAGAAACAAAATTTATAAAATCCTTGCAATCATTTGAACCTCCAGTTACTTGAGCCTTCAAAGCAATAAGTTATGATGATTGACAAGCGGTAGATGAGAATACATTGGTATAATTTTCTAAATCTAGATAAGTTCAACACGCTGAAACACAAATCATGAAACTATAGATTTCATTTTATTATAGCATACATAACTTACAGAGGAATCATTCACCCTAAAATAAGAAACAATAAATCAAAAGTAGAGCAAAAGTATAAGTTATCAATTTAATAGAACATAAAGAGAAGATTCTTGAAAGCTAAGGGAAAAATTGGTGAAGGTAGAGAATGGAGGAGGAGGAGAAATCTGATTATCGCAGTGAGGCCGAGAAGGAGAGGGGTCGTAATAACACTAGTAGAGAGGAGGGTGAAGGTCGTGATTGGGGTCGAAAATAGGCTGGAGGTCGTGTTTGGGGTCGGAGAGGGGGCCAGATGATATGATTGGAGGTTGGACTAGGGCTCAGAGGTGGATCTGAGAGGGAGAGGCGCGACTAGGATAGGAGATACGATTGGCATTGAAACATATCTGGGTTAGGAATATCAGTATATAATTTTTAACGACTGTTTTTAAAAACAGTCATGGAAAGGCACTTTCAACAAATGTTTTGAAAATTAGTCTTTAAAAGTGTATACTTTCAACGAATGTTTTCTTTAAAACAATTGTTAAAAGACAAACCAAATTTCAAAAATGCTACCGCTTCCTTTTTAACTTATGTTTTTTTGAAAACGGACGTTAATTGGTGACGTTAAAAGTACTTTTTGTTAGATTTCATGTTTTGATGATAACAAATCATGTTTTGGAAGTCCTTGGATTTGATTAAAACAAATGCATCAGTAAAGGAAGTGATAAAAGTGATCTGAGCAAGATCACTCGAGTGATCATTAAAAATCACTCGAGTGATATGGAAGATAACTAGATCACTCGAGTGATATGTGAAATCACTCGAGTGATGCATCAGATCACTTCCAGTGAATGAAAAATCACTGCAAGAAAAATTACTGTTCCAGATTTCACTTCCAGTGATCCTGAATCACTCGAGTGATACGTGATTTCTGCTGAATCACTTCCAGTGAATCTGAAAACACCGGAAGAAAAAATCACTGTTTTGAAAATCACTTCAAGTGATTACCAGATCACTCGAGTGATGCCTGGAATTTTCTAAATCACTTCCAGTGAAATGAAAATCACTGCAAGAATATTTTACTGTTTGCAAAATCACTTCCAGTGATCTTGAATCACTCGAGTGATATAGTATTTTAGCTGAATCACTTCCAGTGTATTGAGAATCACTACAAGAAGAAAACACTATTTACAAAATCACTTCCAGTGATTCCAAATTCACTCGAGTAGCATATAAAATCTTATGTTAACTTCCAGTGAGTCTGTAATCACTTGCAGAAGATTTTAATGTTTTCCAAATCACTTCCAGTGACATCAAATACACTCCAGTAATGTTTCATTTTACCAGTAACACTCTCAGACAATCACTGTGATCCACTTGCAACTACTTCCATAGAAATCAACAGATTTTGCTAGTTAGATGTTGATATTGATAATCATTACTAATTATTCCAGATTACTGTCAAAATCATGTGGCATATTATTTTGTTACTCAGTTGCTGAAATCCATCTCTAGTGAAAGTAAGATCACTCCCGATGGTTTCCTTGATTTTCAGAAATCAATCGCAGTGAATCACATTACTCTGATGTTATTCAAATATTTTCTAAACGGTAATATTCTCAAGTGTATTACATTTGTACTCCACTATCACCCACATGACAAGTAACTGAACTCTCCATTCAAACGACAACTATTCGTGGGCGGCAGTGAAATTCATAAATAACGGAAAACAAATATTGTTGCATCTGTCAGAAGCACTATGAATCAACGGACAAATTTACAACGGTCTTCAAAGCCTCTGATATATATGTCCAGCCATTCGTAAAATAAGAGGACGATGAAAAACGCTTGAACACACTGCAAACAACACTTTTATAAGTGCTTCAACTCTTCATCTGTATTTCAGTATTTATCTATATGCTCTGTGAGAGAGATTTGTCAGTCATACGCACTTTATTTCCAATAGTGATAACTTAAGGTTGAGGAACCTTAAGTTGGGATTTAAGATTACCTTGTGTAAGGGGGAGAAAGTGTCTAGAGGAACTTGCTGGTTTTACTGTGGTGCCATGAACCCTCTGAATCTTGGAAGATATAGTGAAAGGCTCAGAAGGATTTTTGAGGACTGGACATAGGTCAAGTGGTTGAGACCGAACCAGTATAAACCCATGTGTGCACTTCGGTGATATCTCTTCCTTCTTATAACTGTGCCTTAAAGTTTTATAAATTTTATTTAAATATCTGATTATTTTGTAATCACCCAATTCACCCCCCCTCTTTGGTGAAAAGCTTGCTCTAACATTTGGTATCAGAGCGTAGGTCTTCTTGTTCAGGTTTAACAACCTTAGAAGGATCCGATGGCAAGCATGGGTGAAGAAATTCTTCCTGACGGAGCCTCTATTACTAGACCACCAGGTTTCAATGGTGAGCATTTTTCCTTTTGGAAAGCTAAGTTCCGTGTATTTGTAATGGCTACAGAATACGGGCTATGGGATGTGATTGAAACTGGAAACTATGTGTCTACAAAGACTGAAGAATCTCGAAAAGTTCCTAAATCACCAGCAGAATTTGATGACAATGACAAAAGGCTTGTGACTCTCAACAGTAAAGAAATTCTGATGATTCAGAGTGCACTGAGTTAAAAAGAATACTTCAGAATCTGTACTCTTCAGACTGCTAAAGAGATGTGGCAAGCTTTGGAAGTAGCTCATGAAGGAACATCAGGAATAAAAGAAAATCGAATCAATACTCTAACTACAGAGTTTGATCTACTTCATATGAAGGAAGGTGAGTCAATAGCTGAATTTGAACTTAGATATACTCATCTTGTTAATTAACTTGCAGCTCTTAGAAAAATCTATGATCAGAATATTCAAGTACGAAAAATATTAAACATACTCTCCAAAGAATGGGAGGCCAAAGTCACAGCAATAGAGGAGGCCAAAGGAGAATCAATGCAATCTGTAGCTTCTTTGTTTGGAAGCCTTTCTGAATATGAAAGCAAACTAAATTCAAACGAGAGCTAGAAGAAGTTGGTGACAGGAGAAAGAAAATTCTTACACTAAGTGTGATAAAAATAAAGGCAGAAAGCCAAGAAGAAGACGAGGAGTTTGATGATGATAAGATAGGCCTGATGATAAGAAGATTCAAGAAATTTTATAAAGGCCAAGGGTTCAGGAATTCACAAAAAGGTGGAACTAGTGGCAGAAGAGAAGCCAAGGAGATCATCTGCTACGAATGTGGGTAAACCTGGACATATCAAATCAGAATGTCTGGAGTTGTTACAGAAAAATAAAGAAAAGAGAAACATCAAATCATTCAACAAAAAGAAGGCATTTGTTTCTGCAATATGGGGAGATAGCTCCTCAGATGAAGAAAGCGACAATGAAGAGATAGCCAATATATGCCTGGTTGGTTAAGAGGAAACAGACGAGTAGGTAAATGATCCTCATCCTACTTATGATGAATTACAAAATGAATATGATTCTTTACATTCTGAATTTGTCAAAATTGTTAAAGATTTCATTGCATGTAAAAAGAAAAAAAAATTTCTTGAAGAAAGAATTAAAGAATCCTTAGATAAAGGTTGCGAAAAGTGTTTGTCTCTTGAGAAGAAAAATATTGATCTTACTAAAACTCTTGAAAAGTTTACAAAAGGAAGTGAGATGTTAAATGTTATTTTTAAAGCACAACGTCTTGTGAATGATAAGTCTGGTATAGGATATGATCCAGATTTAGACAAAAGAAAAGGTAAGAAGAAGACAGGAGGTAAACCATATTTAAGTTATTTCACACGTTTTATGCACACATCTAATCCTTTTTCTTATTGTAATTACTGTAATAGAAAAGGACACTACACTTCTTCATGTTTTCATAAAAAGAAAGGAATTATAGGAACCTATAAATGGATACCTAAGAAGGTTCACGAACAAGAATTTGTATGTACTAACCCAAAAGGACCCAAAAAGATATGGGTACCTAAAACTTAATTATCCTTAATTGCAGGTTTGCTTCAGGGAATCCAAATCAAACAAATGGTACATAGATAGTGGATGCTCTAGACATATGACTAGTGATCCTGAGAATTTCACCACATTAGTACCCAAGGAAGGTGGCAAGGTAAAATTTAGAGGAAATCAAACCGGAAGGATAGCAGGACTTGGGGAAGTCAAGGATAAAATCAAAGACGTATATTATGTTGAAGGTTTATGTCACAATCTATTAAGTGTGAGCCAAAGCACAGATAAAGACAACTCGGTAATATTTGACTCAGAAGAATGTCTGATAGTTAGCAAGAAGGATCTGCAAATTGAAAAGAAGAGTTTGAAGTCAAAACTCAAGGCAAAAAAAGAAGGTATCCGAACAGATCATGGTGAAGAATTTGATAATCAAGCATTTGCAGAATATTGTGATACAAATGGCATCGATCACAATTTTTCAGCACCAAGAACTCCACAACAGAATGGAGTCGTGGAAAGAAAGAATAGAGTTCTTACAGAAATGGCTAGAGCAATGCTCAATGAAAAGAATGTGTCTCAAGTCTTCTGGGCAGACGCTATGAGCACTGCATGCTACATCTCAAATAGAGCGTATGTCAGAACCAAACTTGGAAAGACACCATACGAACTCTACAAGGGACAGAAGTCAAACCTCGCTCATCTACACATATTTGGTTGTAAGTGTTTTATTCATAACAACGGTAAAGATAATCTTGGAAAGTTTGATTCTAAGGCTGATGAGGGACTTTTCTTAGGCTATTCAAATCAAAGTAAAGCCTATAGAGTTTTTAATAAACGAACATGTGTAGTAGAAGAATCAATTCATGTTGTATTCGATGAATATGTGTCCTCTAGTAAAAGCTTTGACGATGAGATAACTAGTAACCAATCTTCTGTTAACTTTCTCAATCCTGAGGTTGATAATATTAAAAAAGAAGTTGAATTAAGTCAACCAGAACAACCTCGAGCCTGGAAATATATCAAGAGTCATTCTCTAGATCAAGTGATAGGAGAAGTTAATGAAGGAGTTAAAACTAGAAACAAAGTTTTAAACGAAGTTAGCTTTTCTGCATTTATTTCTCAATTAGAACCTTCTAACATTGAAGAAGCCCTATCAGATAATGATTGGGTGTTAGCAATGCAAGAAGAATTAAATCAATTTGACAGAAATCAAGTTTGGGATTTGGTACCCCGACCTAAAGACCACTCGGTTATTGGCACTAAATGGGTATTCAAAAACAAACTTGATGAATCCGCAGCTATTATCAGAAACAAGGCAAGATTGGTCGCCAAGGGCTATAATCAGGAAGAAGGTATTGATTATGAGGAAACATATGCTCCAGTAGCAAGATTGGAAGCTATACGAGTACTCTTAGCCTTTGCGTGCATTAAAGGATTCAAATTATATCAAATGGATGTGAAAAGTGCTTTCTTAAATGGGTACATCAAGGAGGAAGTTTATGTAGAACAACCTCCAGGTTTTGAAGACGTATCCAAACCAAATCATGTTTTCAAACTAAAAAAGGCTTTATATGGTTTGAAGCAAGCTCCTAGAGCCTGGTACGAAAGGTTGAGAAAATTTCTCATCGAATTTGACTTTACACGAGGAAAAGTCGATACAACCTTATTTATAAAATGAAAACTAAATGATATTTTAGTAGTTCAAATTTATGTTGATGATATTATATTCGGTGCTACTAATGATTCCCTGTGTAAAGAATTCTCTAAGATAATGCAGGGAGAATTTGAAATGTCTTTAATAGGAGAATTGACATTCTTTCTGGGTTTACAAATTAAACAAAGAAAGAATGGAATATTCATATCACACACTAAATACCTAAAAGAATTGCTCAAGAAGTTTGGATTGGATGAAGCTAATGGTGCAGATAAACCTATGAGTTCAATGGTACTTATGGATGCTAATGAAAAAGGAGTTAATTTCAATATAACTCAATATCAAGGAATGATTAGATCATTACTCTACCTCACAGCCAGCAGACCTGATATTCAGTTCAGTGTTGGTTTATGTGCGAGATTTCAGTCATACCCCAAAGTATCACATGATGAATTAGTGAAAAGAATTTTCAGATATCTGGTAGACACAAAAGAATTAGGTATATGGTATCCCAAAAGAGGTAACGAATATCTAGTTGTGTATTTTAATTCTGATTATGGTGGTTATAAAACAGATAAGAAGAGCACAAGTAGGCAATGTCAATTCCTTGGAGGTGCAGTTGTTTCTTGGTTCAGTAAGAAACAAACTACATTATCATTATCTTCAATGGAAGCAAAATATATAGCAGCCTCAAGCTGTTGTGCACAAGTACTATGGCTAAAACAGCAACTTCAGGATCTTGGCATATATCTTAAAGAAATTCCCATCAACTGTGACAACACCAGTACAATAAGTTTGGCGAAAAATCCTGTACAGCATTCAAGAACCAAGCATATTGATGTGAGACATCATTTCATTAGAGATCATATTCAGAAAAAGGATGTCAAGGTGTTATTCATACCTACACATTTACAATTAGCTGATATTTTCACCAAACCTCTTGCCCGAGAACAATTTATGTACATACGAAGGGAATTGGGAATGGTAAATCCCAATGAATTGTAAGTTGTTTAGCCTTTATAAATATTGATTTCATAATGTTTTGATGATCCCATAACTAACTTAAGCATCGGAGTATCTATAAAGTTGTTTTACAGGATGCTCTGTAATATCTTCAAATAACAAAGATAAACAAAGAGGAAAACACTCGGGTGATGATAAAGACCAACTCGAGTGAGTGAACAGTGAAATACTACAACCATAGGTAAATCAAGTGATTAGACTGATAATATCACCACAGGTAAGTCACTTGAGTGCTTTTAATCAATAGTCGAGCAGTTACAGCGTGGTTTTAGCTTCTGTGAAGTAATTTTGGACTTCACTCGAGTGAAAACCAAAATCACTCTAGTGAATGTTAAAAAAACTGGTTATATCGTCTTTTTCTTCCCGTGACTATTCATTTCACTCTCTAGTTCACTCTCACTCGCATAATCACTCTCAAACTCTCTGAAATCTCTTGAACCCAGAAACCCAAATCCTCAAAATTCAATCTTCACTCTCTGCTTCACCGATTAATCTCATTTCGTCAGATCTTCCTAATCGCACCCATTTCTCTCTATAAAATCTCTGACAGAACCCTAAGATCCTTCTCTCGTTCAACAATGGCGAGAACCAAAAGACCCAGTCAATCACCTCCATCCTCTCCATCGTCTAAGAAGCTGAAAACATCATCTGCACAAGAACCCGATCAGACCTTTCAAAAACCCAAAGGCATTCGCATCGAAGAACCTACTGGGATGATTACACGGTCACATACAAGCTCTAAAGGTAAAGGGAAAGAGAAACAACGAGAAGCAGACATTCAAGACTCTACATTGCAGACAAAGATTACACGTGCTGTCAATATTCTAGCTGCCTCTGTTCCCCAGAAGTCATGGTATGCATCTCAAGCTTCTGGTAGTCGGTATCATTCTGAGTCCTTAGTTGAAGAATCCCCCAAAATCCTTGATCCTCCTCCTGGGTTTAACACGGGTAATCTCAGAATTTTGAATTCCATTGTGTTTGCTTCCTATTTTGTCAAAAGAGATTTCTGTCCTGTTGTCTGGGTAGATTTGGCTGAGCTGAAAAAGAAATTTCACATAGACTTGAGTCCTTATTTGAAGCAGTATGAACCATGGTTGAAACTAAGAATGTCTTACAATCCCTTGGTCGTTAAGCATTTTTACTGTAACATGAAGATTGCTGATGTGAAAGATAGCCATGGAAACATTATTGTTGAAAGGATTGAAACAATTGTGAGAGATCAAAAAGTCCTATTACCTAGAGATCTTATAAACACTTACCTAGGCATAGAGGATGTACCTATGAATCCTCCTCGAGTCTTTCATATTCATGAGCTGGTTGACATTTTTAGACCAGGACAGCCTGGTGTGCCTCTACCCACTTCCCCAGCAGCTCTAACCAATGACCAGAGAGCCTTGTTTTACATTTATTCCCGTAGCATGGTTAACAAGGCAAAGAACTTCACTCATATCACGAGGAAGGATCTTCAAATGATGGCATCTCTTATGATAAGAGAAAGAAGAAATGTGGGTGAGCTTATTTTTCAAGAAATGAAGAGGTTCAGGTTTCACTCCTCCAAGTCTACTACAATTCCCTATCCTCAGCTTGTGTCCTATATTCTCTTTATGCACAACATTTGGCACTTAACGCTTGAGGGGGACATAGTGAGGATTCCTAAGTTTGGGAAGATTCACCTCACACGGATGGGAATCACTATTCCAGCTGGAGCTTCTTCACAGACTCAGAGACATCATTCACCACCTCCTGAGGCAAGCCAGAGAGATCATCATACTAAGAAGATAGATCCTTCACCTTTCAAGATGGATGAGGCTCAGTCTTCTAGAGCAGTATCTTATGGTCCTTCTTTCACTCAGGCTGCTCTTCAAACATATATTCAGGATGTCATCCAGTCTGCTGTCACTTAGTTGAGGAAATCTAACACTGAATTGATTGATCAAGTCAATTACCAAGTTAAAGTGTTAGTAGAGGCAGTGAATCACAACTTCAATATAATTTTTGAGCGCCAGGCAGATCAGACACAGAGGATCCAAAGGATTGAGGATGCACTCAGGTCTCACCTTTATATTCCTTTCCTTAAGTTACCACCAACCACCTCACATGTACCTCTTACATCAGACCCTCCACTTCCAGATCCTTCGCTTTCTGACCCTCCTATCATTCCTTCAGACACTCCTCCTCTTGCACCTCCCACATCCCTTATCTCTGACCCTATCCCTGCTAGTGATCCTCTACAGGTTGATCCCATCCTCCAGACTCCATCATCTTTATCACATCACACCTCTTCCAGTTCTCATACTGAGGAGATTGTCATTGAGGATGCTACTACAGAGATTATAGGACCTACTCATTCCACTTCTACCACTCCTGTTGAGCCCTCTTCTACGACCTTTTCTTTCCAATCTCCTGCCCAGCTCTCACTCATTCCATATGTTCCACCTATCTCCTTCTTTGCCTTTTCATCTACTCAGACATCTATGCCTTCTGCATCTCCTTTAGATGATGCCAAAAAGGGGGAGAAGAACTGATATGATCATATGTGCTTTATGTAGTATGTAGTGTTCTATTTATTTTCATGTAGAGCAGTTTGTGTAGTTTCAGTATGCTTTCTAAACTGACCATGTACTTGTTCAAAGGTTCTAATCTAATGAGAATATAGTCTTAATGCAATTGCGTTTGTGTTTGCAGCTATCAATATGATCTCATGGAAAGCAAGAAGTTATGCTTCACATGTGCATGTTTAAATTCTGTTTATAATGGTTTTTGAACCTTGAACTAATACTTTTCATTTTCTATATGAAGTCAAAAACTTTCAATCTTTGAAACAATTCTTTTTAGTCCTTTGTCGCGGTTAAGTTTTTGCAAAATTTTTTTGAAAAAGATTTAGTAAAGTTTCAGAAAATCAAATTTTAAACATGATCATATAATATGTTTTGTCATCATCAAAAAGGGGGAGAATGTTAGATTTCATGTTTTGATGATAGAAAATCATGTTTTGATGATAACAAATCATGTTTTGGAAGTCCTTGGATTTGATTAAAACAAATGCATCAGCAAAGGAAGTGATAAAAGTGATCTGAGCAAGATCACTCGAGTGATTTGGTTAATCACTTGAGTGATAATCAAGATCACTCGAGTGATCATTAAAAATCACTCGAGTGATATGGAAGATAACTAGATCACTCGAGTGATATGTGAAATCACTCGAGTGATGCGTCAGATCACTTCCAGTGAATGAAAAATCACTGCAAGAAAAAAATCATTGTTCCAGATTTCACTTCCAGTGATCCTGAATCACTCGAGTGATACGTGATTTCTGCTGAATTACTTCCAATGAATCTGAAAACACCAGAAGAAAAAATCACTGTTTTGAAAATTACTTCCAGTGATTACCAGATCACTCGAGTGACGCCTGAAATTTTCTAAATCACTGCAAGAATATTTTACTGTTTGAAAAATCACTTCCAGTGATCTTGAATCACTCGAGTGATATAGTATTTTAGCTGAATCACTTCCAATGGATTGAGAATCACTACAAGAAGAAAACACTGTTTACAAAATCACTTCCAGTGATTCCAAATTCACTCGAGTGTCATATAAAATCTTATGTTAACTTCCAGTGAGTCTGTAATCACTTACAGAAGATTTTAATATTTTCCAAATCACTTCCAGTGACATCAAATGCACTCCAGTAATGTTTCATTTTGCCAGTAACACTCTCAGACAATCACTGTGATCCACTTACAACTACTTCCATAGAAATCAACAGATTTTGTTAGTTAGATGTTGATATTGATAATCATTACTAATTATTCCAGATTACTGTCAAAATCATGTGGCATATTATTTTGTTACTCAGTTGCTGAAATCCATCTCTAGTGAAAGTAAGATCACTCCCGATGGTTTCCTTGATTTTCAGAAATCAATCGCAGTGAATCACATTACTCTGATGTTATTCAAATATTTTCTAAACGGTAATATTCTCAAGTGTATTACAGTTGTACTCCACTATCACCCACATGACAAGTAACTGAACTCTCCATTCAAACGACAACTATTCATGGGCGGCAGCGAAATTCATAAATAACGGAAAATAAATAATGTTGCATCTGTCAGAAGCACTATGAATCAACGGACAAATTTACAACGGTCTTCAAAGCCTCTGATATATATGTCCAGCCATTCGTAAAATAAGAGGACGATGAAAAACGCTTGAACACACTGCAAACAATACTTTTATAAGTGCTTCAACTCTTCATCTGTATTTCAATATTTATCTATATACTCTGTGAGAGATTTGTCAGTCATACGCACTTTATTTCCAATAGTGATAACTTAAGGTTGAGGAACCTTAAGTTGGGATTTACGATTACCTTGTGTAAGGGGGAGCAAGTGTCCAGAGGAACTTGCTGGTTGTACTGTGGTGCCAAGAACCCTCTGAATCTTGGAAGATATAGTGAAAGGCTCAGAAGGATTTCTGAGGACTTGACGTAGGTCAAGTGGTTGAGACCGAACCAGTATAAACCCCTGTGTGAACTTCGGTGATATCTCTTCCTTCTTATAGATGGGGGTGAAAAGCTTGCTCTAACACTTTTTATAGTAGTGTCAGCAATGACAAAAGGTCACCACTGAAGCTATTAAAAATATCTTTTCCTTTTTATTTAAATGCTATAAAAAATCAAAAGAAACATTGAAATAAAATAAGAAATAATTAAAATTGAAAGATATACCATATGTAGAACTAATAATGTATTAAAGAAAAATATTTATATAATTCTTTACAATCATCAAAATAATTCAATATCGTTAGTGAGAGGATACAAATTGAACATTTGAAAGATAAAGGATTCAATAAAAATAGCCCCATTGAATCTCTTAAATTTCTTAAACTATCTTGAACTAATATTTGGCAAGAGCACACATGTTGGCAATAGTTTATGACTGTCAATGTGGAGGAACAAATTAAGGCAGAAGAGTTATAACAAAATAAAGCATATAAAAACTTTAGTTTTTACTAAATGGATGAGCTTTATGTGAATGCATAGGCACTTTGACAAACATCATAGCTATCTTATTTTCCTAGCCTTATGACATCTAGTTGGCCAATATGAACACTAGATCTCTTTCATACTCACAATTGACTAGAGTGAATCACAATCAATAAGTAATAAATTGAATAGAGTAAATTTTTTAATCAAAATAAATAGTTTATTTGAATTCATTTATATATTTATATTGTTTCATATTTAAAAGAAGAAGAAGTTATTTTGATACTTATTTTTTCTGATCTATTTAGATACTGTTCTAATTTTTATACTTCTTAATTAATTAAATATAATTTATTTTATTTTTTTAAACTACAATAAAACATTCGAATTATATGACTTGAACTCATTATCTAATTAAAGTGATAAAAACACACACACAAGTATATTTCAAATGAGTAAGAGAATAATCAAATCTTATAAGAATGAAGTTATTAAATTTCTAATTATATAACATTTTAGAAGAAAAAAATTACAAAATATTCTAATTGATAAAAAAATATTAATTTAGGTAATCTTCACAAAATTATTTGATATTTGTGACATGTTATCTCCCTAACTCAACAACACGTAGGAATACTTTATTTTCTTCATAACAAATTACTAACAATTATATGTATAAATATGATGATAGTTAAATTTAAAAAAAAATTAAAACATTGAAAATATTTTCAGTGGCAACAAAAGAGTTGTTGCTAAAAATAATCTTCGGTGACGACAAAAAAAGTCATTGCTAAAGTCCTACTTTTGGCAGCGACAAAAGAGTCACTACTAAAAGTCTAACTTTTAGCAGCAACAACAATTGTCGTCGTTGATAGTAATACCTTCGATGGTGATGTTTCGTATTGCCGCTAAAAGTATGACTTTCAGTGGCGACCCTTAATGTCACCGCTAAATGTCATACTTTTAGTAGCGACTTTAAATATTGTTGCTGAAAGTTGTCATTAAAAGTTGACTTTTTTGTAGTGCTAATCGGGAAAAAAATATCAATACAGATATGAATTTATTTGTTTGATTTAGATGTATAAGAATAAAATTTAGTAAGAACTCTATTCATTTGGAAAATTATGAATTTATTCTTTAGAAATTCAATTGGAAGTGAAACTTAAAGTGCTTTTAACTTAGTCATGAAGAAAAGGGTAGTAAGTCTTTTTTTTCAAGCATTAGGTCTTTGTTAATAACTGAAGTGAAGCCTAATTATTATTATTTTTTAAATCTTACTTTACCAATATGTGATTGGTTGAGGTAATAAAGGCATCATTCCATAAGGAGGAGAACACAAATTCAAATCTTAGGAAGTGTACTTGTTGGGAGAAGTGATAACCCTTTGCCCTCTAAATCTCAAGAGGAAAACCTTTGATCTAATAAATAAAATAAAATATAAAAATCTTACTTTTCTATATTTTTGGGTTAAGGTTCAATTTTGTTGGGAAAGTTTTTACATAAAAGCTCTAGGTATCTAAAAGCTTTTTTTGTTTAATATTGCCTAAAAAATGTTAAAAAGAAATAATGTCACCCCTTACTGTTAAAAATATTAATAGTCAATATTAGCTTTTGTATCAAACAAATAATATTTTTAAAAGGATAGTTTCTTTAGGGTTATTATTAGAGTGATTTTGTTCATTTTTACACACTTCCATCATGATATTATTAATCCAACAAAAAATTCCAGATACATATACCTCTTACATAAAAACATACAGATCAAAATTACACATTAACCCTAATTTAGATTGTTCTTATTAAGATTCACACACTCCTATAAATATCACACATGCTTCATTCTCAGAGTCTTACACACAGGCATAAAACCTTGTCCAATTATCAACATATATCTTAGTGGTAAATTTGCATATAGATGGACATGGCCCTAAATGAAATTATAGACTCCAACAATGAAACTATCCATAATCTTATTGTTAACACCAATACTCTCCCTGCAACAACTTCTCCTTCTCATCATCCTCAAGAACTCAACCTTGTTGCTTCCTCCATATCCACGGATGAAAAAGAGGCCAACAGGAAGAAACAGAAGCGACAAAATCAGTCGGCTCCACGGGGGAGGCGGAGGTGGCAAAAGCACATGGAGGATCTCACTCGGTTGGTTAACAGTCTAAGATCGAAGAACAACAAGCTTTATGGTACGCTAACCCACCGGTTCGAGTCACATCGTAGGGCTCTTCAAGAGAATACTAAGCTTAGGGAAGAAGCTTCCTATTTTCGCCGAATGGCAAGGACTGATCTTTGGCAACCACTCTTATTCATCATCTTCATCAAGATCTTAGGCCAACCAGAAGAGGTAGTATATAGAGGATGAGGAAGGCTGAGGAGTCAATTGAGAGAGGCCTCATATTAAATTTAATACCATGATGAATTTTTTAGATCATATTTAATACGATGTTGAATTGATATGACCTATTTCAACCTTTATATACTTTCAATTTAATATCCAATTATTCAAGACTCTCTTGATATATTTTAATATTGTAAAGAAGCTAATTATTGTTTTAAAAATAATCATATTATATTTTGAATATTATCATAATTTGTGGATTCTCAGTTATAAATGAATGAATACCACATAGAGAGATATTTAATTGATCAATCACTTCTGTTCTCGCTGAAGCTGACGCCGATTTTGATTCGATGCCAACCTCAATTAAGGTGGTGGCGATGGTTTGCCTTTGTCCCAGGAGAAGAAGAAGCGAGATCTTCAGATCCAGTACTACTAAAAAAAGGTGGATTAGTGGCGTAAATTTTGTGACACAGCTTGTAGCCAAATTTTTTTTTAGTTGAATATGAATCAATTGTGGCGCTCTTTAAGAAAATGTCATACCTAATGTGGAGATTGGGTAACATTTTATAAAAAAGCATCACCTAATTAGTTTTTTTTCTTAAAAAAAATTTATGGAGTAGTTGTGGTGCTTCCTAAAGGAAGCGTCCAGCTTAATATGGTTATTGGGTGGCACTTATTCAAACAAGCGCCACCCAATACCCCTGCTATCTTTTTTTCTATTAACTTGCTTTTTTTATACAGTTTCTCTTATAACAATTTTTTTTGTTTTAGTTTTGCGTTTTGATTAGATGGCTCTTAATCAACCAAACACCACCTAATTCCCTGTATTTATAATATAAATATAAATATATTCAATTTATTATTTATTAAATTAAAATAAAAAAGAAAGAAATTTAAAATATGAAATTCATATTATAATTGTATATTTAGAATTATATATTATATATATTCAATTCATTATATATATTAAATTCTAGACTAAGATAAAAATTATAAATTATAATACTAATATATAAATCATATAAATACATAATTTAATAGAAATATATATTCTAAATTAATATAAATATATTAAATAAATAATACTAAAATTATATATTAAATAATTAAATAAATAATATTATATTTTTTAAAAATATATATGTTATAGGGTGGTGCTTGGTTGACCAAGCGCCACACAATCTACAGCTCCACTATAAATATTAATATATTCAATTTATTATTTATTAAATTAAAATAAAAAAGAAAGAAATTTAAAATATGAAATTCATATTCTAATTATATATTTAGATTTATATATTATACATATTCAATTCATTATATATATTAGATTCTATACTAAAATAAGAAATTATAAATTCTAATACTAATATATAATTATATAAATATAGAATTTAATAGAAATATATATTCTATATTAATATAAATAAATTAAATATTAAATAAATTATATTAATATTATATATATTAAATAATTAAATAAATAATATTATATTTTTTAAAAAAAATATGATATTGGGTGGCGCTTGGTTGATTAAGCGCCACCCAATACCCATTGGCTACTAGTGGATAAAATCCACTCCCGCCTATCACCTTTTCCTCCCCATTTACTTTATCCACTCCCGCCTATCACCTTTTCCTCCCCATTTACTTTATCCACTCCCGCCAATCACACTTCTTTTTCCCCTTTCCCTCCCTATTTACACACCGTCACTCACTTTACCATTTTCACTCTCAGCTCCCGTCCCCTGTCATCTCACACTTCCATTTTCACACAAGCTCTCGTCCCCCCGACAGCATTTCTTGGTCCCCACCAGCTCTAGTCTCCTCCTCTTTTGGTCCCACACAAATCTGTAAGTAATACATCCCTTTGTCTTTTTTTAAAAAAAAGTTATTGAGAACATGTACTTCCTTTTGGTTATACTTCATGCTTTGTATGCATACATGCCTCCTCTTTCCTTTTTTTTTTTATTTTTGTTGTGTCGCCACTCACAAGTTCAAGTCATTGGACAAAGTCTCTTTTTTATAGGTCTAGCATCTACCCTACCCCAATGTTGGCCTCTGTATGTGTCTACCACTTGGTCGTAGTTGCTTGCGATCGGACATGAATTTAGAGAATTGACAAAATGAATTGGGATTTATTTATTTATTCAGATTTTAGAATGACATAAGCAACTTATAGGCTCCAAATTGAATAACAGGTAGCATTTATTTTTTTGACAAAAAAAATAGCATTTATTTATTTTGATTTTAGAGTGATATAAGTACCTAGTAGACTTTAAATTGAAAAACAACTAGGAGGTTTTCTCGTTTCAAGTTGTTGGATTTATGTTCGTGGTTTCTGGGTCAGTTGATTAAATGTACATGTTTTAATTTATGTTGTGGACCAGATGATGAATTAAAAAGGACATGTATTTTTTCCACTTTACTATTGTTTCATTTTGGATGTGTCTTTTAGAGAAATAATTCCTTATGCATGCATAATCATGTGTGAGGTTTAATGAAATTATTACACGCTTTGTTTTATTCTGGAGTATTACAAATTAATAGCTTCCTTTGATATGTTGGCAAGTTTAGAAAGTGATAGAGGTAGGTTAATATGCAAAGTCTCACGACGGATAAAATTAAACCAAATATCTCATACTACCTTCCGTCCTAAAGTTATGAACTAGTTGATAGTGTAATTTTACATTAGAAAACTATGTCCTGCATTTAAGGCCAGAGGGAGTATATTAAAATAAGGAAAGATAAAAAATGTAAAACTCTAATTTCAAGTGATTTGATACTTTTTTTCTTTTGATTGGATATTATGTGAATAGAATTACCTACTACAAAATCCAATAAATTGATCAGAATAACAAGTAAAGGGTATTAGATGGTCACTCTTTTGGTTAAAAAAGAATATTACATACTATCCAAATCAATAACTAGCTACATGCATATATGCTCTGTCTTTTTTAAAAAATTGTTATACACATACACACGAATACATGACCCTTATTCTTTTTTTTCTTAAAATTTTTTTTGTTCTCTGTACACACACGCAAAGACAAGACTCATCTTTAACATACATGGCCTCTGTTCTTGTTTTTTTAATTGCTTAAATGAGCAAGAGCATTATGCTTGTGTGTCTCTGTGTGTATGTATAGCCAAGACTCATCTTTTCCAATTCATAATTTGAGATAACATCATTTAGTGTGTATAATAAATTACTCTTTCTAACGAATAGTTTGAGAAGGTATTTAATAGGAATTTCCAATTCAAAAAGAATTATTCAAGACAAACATATTTAAGATTCCCTTGCACCACCTTGTTCTTCACCAAGTTCCTATAATAGTTATGCTTGTATTTAAGATGTTATGTTGCTGATTTTATTTTAAAATAAATAAGAGAAGATACAAATAATTAGTAAATGCAGTATTCTAGCAACTAACCACTATTTAAAAATAGGTTGAAGGCATAGATGGATAAAAAATGGATGTCATCTGATCGGTGTTCAAGGGAATATATAGATGGGGTGAAAGAGTTTATTAGATTTACAATTGAGCATATAAAGATCCTAACAAAATCTTATGTCCCTGCTTGTCTTGTTGTTATGGAAAGTGGATTAGTCCACTTGATTTGCTAGATCATTTAGTGTGTCATGGGATTGATCAAACATATACACGATGGACAAGGCATGATGAGACAAACAACCCCTGTAGTGATCGGGCGCATACCACGGGTTGTGCTTCAAATGAGTTTGACCGAAGCATGAGTGATAAAGATGATGATCTTGAAGAAATGCTAAATGCAGTCGAAGAGGTACTTCATAACTGTCCTAGAGAATTTGAGAAGTTGAAAGGTGATGCAGAGAAACCCTTATATGCCAGTTGTACAAAATACATAAGATTGCTAATAGTGCTGAAATTGAACAACTTTAAAGCACTCTATGGGTTGAGTGATTCAGGTTTCATCGCACTGCTTGAACTTTTGCAAGATATGCTTTCAAAAGAAAATATACTTCCTACGAAGACATACGAGGCAAAGCGAATTCTTTGCTCTACAACTGGTATGGGATATGAGAAGATACATGGACGCCCTAACGATTGCATATTATTTTAGAAACAATATGCAACGTTAGAGAAGTTCCCTAAATGCATTGCATTTTGATATAGGAAGAAGAAAGGAAAAATTTCCTTGAAGGTCTGATGGTATTTTCCCAATATTTTGAGATTCAAGCGTCTGTACAATAATGCAGAGATCTTGAAGCAGTTGATATGACATGCAGATGAAAGGATTGAAGATACAAAACTTAGGCACCCTGAAGATGCCTCTCAATGGGAAAAAATTGATCATGAGTACCCTGACTTTACAAACGAGGTAAGGAACCTATGCCTTGCACTGTCAACTGATATAATCAATCTGCATAGCATTCAAAGTAGTATACACAGCACATGGCCGGTGATATTGATGATTTATAATCTTCCTCCATACTTGATAATGAAACATAAGTTTATGATGCTATCAATGTTAATTTATGGGCCAAAGTAGCCTGGGAATGATATAGATGTATACTTGGCTCCTTTAATTGATGACTTAAAGCTACTTTAGGAAGATGGAATTAATGTGTATGATGGGTATAGAGAAAAAAGTTTCACTTTGAAAGCCATGTTATATGGTACAATTAATGATTTCTCAACTTATGGTAATTTTTCCGGATGCAACGTCAAATGATATCGTGCGTGCCCTATAGGTGAAGATGATATCATTCAGTGCGATTAGATAATTGTAAGAAAAATGTCTATATGGGACATCAAAGATTCTTACCATCAAAATATCATTGGAGGAAGTGGAAAAAGGCTTTCAATGGTGACTCAGAAGAAGGTAGCCCACCAAAGATGTTGACCGGTGCTTAGGTTTTTGAAAAGGTGAAAGAGATGGATAACAATTTTGACAAGCCTTATGCAAATCAAATCGGGACAAGTGGTTGAAAGAAGCCTATTTTCTTTTAACTTCCATATTGGAAGTCCTTATATGTTAGGCATTTTCTTGATGTGATACACATTAAAAAAATATGTGATAGTCTAATTAGCACGTTGCTCAATGTGCAATGAAAAAGTAAGGATGGTGTCAATGTGAAGTTGGACTTATTGAATTTGGAAATAAGAGAAGAGTTGGTATGGGTTGAGAAAGGGTACCATACTTATCTACCTCCAGTGGCTTACACTCTGTCGAGAAAAGAGAAAAAAATATTTTACGAGTTTCTACGAGGAATTAAAATTTCAAAGGGGTACTCTTCAAATATCAAGAACCTTGTATCAGTGAAAAGAGTTGAAGTTAAAGAACCTTAAATCTTATGACTGTCATGTGCTCATGCAGAATTTCTTATCGGTTGGTATACAGTCCATCTTATTGAAAAAGTTAAGAAAAACATCACTAAACTCTGCATGTTTTTCAAGTTGATCTGCAGTAAAGTGGTTGATTCAACCAAGTTGCGACATTTGCAAAGGCTAATTATTTGTACTCTGTGTGAACTTGAAATGTATTTTTCACCTTCATTTTTTGACATTATGGTCTACCTAACTGTACACTTGGTCAAAGAGGTTCAATTGTGCGGTCCAGCCTACTTGAGATGGATGTACCTGAACGAGCGATTTATGAAAATTTTAAAAGGGTATGTGAAAAATAGATATCGACCAAAGGGTTGTATTGCTGAACGGTGTATGGTTGAAGAAGCAAGTGACTTTTATGTTGATTTTCTATCAAATGTTGACCTTGTGGGGATCCCGAAGTCTCGTCATGATGGCTGAAGATTAGGAAAAGGAACAACTAGGTGGGATGTAATTAGGATCGTAGTGATTGAATGGGAGCAAGCTCACCTGTATGTGCTATATAACATTGATGAGGTTGAATCGTTTGTTAATGAACACAAGAAAGCTCTTCAACAATTATATGGTGATAGGAATGAAAATTTAATAATAAAAGAAGACAATCGACATTTTTCAAGTTGGTTGAAAAAGTGCATTAATGATGAGATTGAGAGGAATCTTGATTTAGTTTCTGAGAAATTGATATGGATGTCGAAGGGACCAAGCTTAAATGTATTATCTTACAATGGTTATGTAATCAATGGTTACACATTCTATACACAAGAACATGATACACAGTACGATACATAATAGTGGTGTAACACTTGTTGCTGATTCTTAGTATAGATCCAGTGCTAAAGACATATATCCAGCATACACACTAATGTCATACTTTGGTATTATTGAACATATATGAGATTTAGATTACTCTATGCTAAGGGTCCCTATCTTCATATATAAGTGGATTAACAATAATAGTGAATTGCAAACAGATGAGTTTGGCATTGTTCAAGTGAACCTTTCTAAATTTTGGTATAAAGATGATCCTTTTATTTTAGCATCACAAGCAGAACAAGTGTTTTTCATTCCAGATCATTCTAGGAAGAATTGGTCCATTATACTCCCATCAAACAAGAATCATCAAGAACAAGTTGATATTGAAAGTAATAAGTATTTGAATATTGTTGAGGATGATCCTTCTTTTGAGATTTTGGGGTCAAAAGATATCGGTGTAGATGAAGATGAACCCTTGTATATGATACATGATCATGAAGAGGGGACTTGGTTCAATCTTTCAATTCTATCTACTATGAGACTCAAGGGATACACAATTGTCAATTCAACAAGAATGATGAAGAAGAAAATTTTAAATCAAACAAGAAAGAGGAAAAGATAATGATTGCTTGACTTGTTTACTTGTATGTTTTACATGTATTCATATATGTCGAATTCATTTACTTTCATTGACATGATCGTCACTGTGCATATATATATATTTTTTTATTTTTTAACTTGCAGGAAAATGAATTCTCCTCGTGAAGATGATAATGTTCCTACGCATGTTGGTAGAGAAAGATTTATTAAGCGCGTCGTACGTGGCAGGACCATAATGGTGAGGTTGATCAAAATGAGAAGTGTATTAAGTTAGAACTTCAATAGAATGAAAATGGAATCCAATTGGACCTAACAGTAGCTCCCTCAATAATTTCATTAGGATTACAGTATGGGACAGAGTTCCTATTATAATTCAAGATTGGAGACAAGTGAAAAAACAATATGGAAATGAAATATGGGGTAAAGTCTAAGTAAGACATTAATTACTTTAATATTCGAGTTGCTTTGTTTCATATAAATACAATCAAACAAATTATCTTTGGTTTTATGTTACAGTCTTGTTTTGTTATTGATAGTAATGATCACGAGAAATTCGTGCTCAAAAAAGCCGGCAAACTCATGAAAAAGTTTAGTTCCGATCTTGTGAAATATTTCTTGAGGGATGATAATGAGAATATCATTCCAACACCGCCATAATTATAAGAAGGGATCATCAATCAAGAAATGTAGGATGAGTTTGTGAATACATACAAGTCAAGAATTTCAGGTGATGTAATATTATACTTTACAAACTACTTGTAATATGTTTGTAACTAATATTTACTAATATGAATCATTTAGGTCTAAACAGGATCTAAGTGAGAAGAATAGCTCTAATGTAATCAATATGTCATACCGCTACACACAAGGACCTATATCTTATGAAAAGTTAGAGCAAAAAATTGTAAGAACTAATGATTATTTGTATAATTTGTATGACTAATTGTTAACTTCAACTAACTTTCATATGCAGATAGAAGAATCAAATTTAGATATTACACAGGTTTCACGACATGACTTGTGGGTAGCCAGTTGCACAAATAAAAAAGGGAAAATTCGAAGTGAAGAAGTAAGAAGAGTTGCAGAATATTGTATAAGTATTGAGACATATGAATACGTGCAATAAAGAATTAACTTTCATATGCAGATAGAAGAATCAAATTTAGATATTACACAGGTTTCACGATATGACTTATGGGTAGCCAGTTGCACAAATAAAAAAGGAAAAATTCGAAGTGAAGAAGCAAGAAGAGTTGCAGAATATTGTGTAAGTATTGAGAAATATGAGTACGTGCAATAAAGAATTAACACTCCTTAAATGATTCTAGTTTATAATAACTAATAATGTTGTAATTCTTTTTGTGATAGCGATCAATGACATAAGAGGTGCTAGAGTTGACAACTTAAGTTGGTCGTGATGATTTGCTAAGTAGAGTGCTAGGTGTACCTGAGTATGATAATCATGTTCGATGTACTGGTTTTGGTATGACACACACAACATACTTCAAACGCCAAAGGTGCTCAAACAAGAGTGACTTTTTGCAATTGCGCGAGGAGATGAACTGATTCAAGCATCAAATGTAAGAACAATTTGAAGCACAAATGCGTTTGTTACAAGAACAAAAAGCTCAGTTGAGGGCATACATTGATTACTTAGTGTAGTCTAAGGCAATACCAAATGTTCCTACTTATAACAGCCCAAGTGTGAAAGATAGTTGTACTTCCATCCCTAAAGTCCAACTCCCTTTGGTAATTAATTTCTTCTATAATATAATCAACTTTGATTTTTGTTACATTATCAATTAGTGTATAACATAACATCCTTAACTAATCTATTTTTCATAGGGTGAGTCAGCGTACAGGTTATATGTGGAACATTTTGGAAAGCACGCAGTTACGGTGGGTATTGCCTACAACACTAACAATGATACCCTCCACAGTTCACCATTACTGGAGAACACAATCCAAGTAAGGGTTGACGTCTACACGAATGAAGATGCACTATTACCGATCCCTTCTCCAGATGACAAGACAATGATTAAAGATGTTGTAAGCAGCTATGTTGCTTGGCCAATATGTTTGATAGAGCCATGCCAGAAGGTAGTTCATTTACAATTCCTTCTACTTTTCCTATGTACTTCCATCTACAACTACATCATTTAATTTCATGATTTTTTACAGGTTGAACATTCTAAAAGAAAAAGAAATTCAAAGGGTAGCCAGCAAGCTCTCAAAGTGTTCGACAACACAGCCGGATTCTAAAGCCTCAGCTAGCCAACAGAGTAGAAGACAAATGATCGCATATTGTGATCAGTTGGAATCCATTGCACCTAGGTTAATACGCAAAGGAAGTATGTTATTACCATTTGATAGATATGTCTATGGTATTCAGGGCATAGCTGAACATATTACTACTGATGTGTTGGGCGAAATTTTGAATCGTGGATAGCTTGGTGCTTCGGTTATCAACATCTGGATTAGGTACTTTATTATCATCATTTATCGCTGTTATTATTATTTATCTTTCAATTTTTTTATCGTAATCACATTTTTGTTCTCTGTAAAGGCACTTATACCATGACATCTTGCTAGATGCACACATGGTCTAGTTCTCATTTGTCAACCCTTATCTCATTGGACACCACGGGGGCAGAGTAGATCTTGATGATCAATCTAATGATCTAAAAGCTTACTTTAGACAGAGAGCAAAACCAAATATGTTATTTCTGGTGCCATTCAATGCGGGTTAATTAAGTTATTATTAGTGGTAGTATTTCACTTTATACTTTTTTTATTGTATAATTTTTACCATAACATGCATGGTTGAAGAAAAACTTTCAAAATATATTAGGGCACATTAGATCTTGATTGTGATCAATGCAGCGATTCCTTCTGGCCCTCACATAACTATATAGATCCTCTAAGTGGAGGTGTACCTGCAAACCGTCCTCATATGTTGCGGCTGTTCAATATATATGTATATGTATATACATATACATATACATATACATATACATATATATATATACATATATATATGTGTATACACACACACACACACACACACACACACACACACATATATATATATATATATATATATGCATGTATATGTGTGTGTTAGCCGTCTAGCTTTACCGCAAGCGTACGGGTTGCAAGTAATATAAAAAGATCATTCCTACGAGGACTAAAGAAAGAAAACTTGAGCTAGTCATATCAATTATATTCTTAATTAGGTTGAGCAATTTTTTGTTTTGTTTTAGTTTTAAAAAGAGAAAATCAATAGAAATAACGAAAAACAAACCGGACTTAACTTCACGAGTATTAAAGACCTAGGATTATCTATCCCCTTTCAGTTTCATGAACTAGTTAATTTACCCTCAATAAGCAATAAATGAAGATATGTATTTGTCTAAGATTCAAAGACATTAGATAATGCTCTCTCGAGTCAAAGCTAAACATTTATCCTAATAAATTGATTAATCTCTTCCATCAATTAATAAGGACTAACTTTAGATGCCAGTCTTAATTTGACAATCCTAGGTTAGTAACTATATCTCTATGATACTAACAAACGATCCGTTTATTACCTAAACTTTAAGTCTAACATGATTTTACCTAAGTTCTACACTTAATTATCTTTCTCAAGAGTAATTTAAATAACAAGACAACTAAATGGTAATCATGCATTTAGAGGCATTAAGAGCAAGATAAAATCAATACAAAAATTCATTTAATATAAAAGAGAGTAAATAAATAGTTTAATCCCTAAATAGGTTCAAGAAAAATCCTAGAATGAGAATATTAGCTACTCATGTTCATCAAAATCGAATCACAATAGTAGTAATAAATTATTCTAGAGTTCAGATTTTGAAGGGAAAGAAGAGTGACAAGGAATAGAGTGTTAATACAATTTATCCTCAAGCTTAGGCTCTCCTTAGCAGCCCCCTCTCTCTCATCCTAACTCTGCTTCTCATACTCACTCTAGTCTCTATTGTTAGCATCATTTTCATTCCTCCTGTTGTAGCTGTTTGGATCTATTCAAATAGCTCTTATTCCTTCCGTTCTCGTCTGCTGGCCCCCTCTTTTATTCCTTTTAATAGATATACTCTAGGGTTTCTTTTTTTCGTGGGCCCCACACCACTTTTATTTTATACCCAATATATTATAATCTATCCATAATATATTCATTATCATGTTGCTTTTTTATTGCATGGGGTCCATGATCTTCATCCCTTTGATTAACTTCTGCTAGCTCTACGCCATTTTCTCTTCTCCTTCAATGTGTGTGTAATATCTTTTATTGATGATTAGCTTCAGCTCCTTTTGCTATTTTTTTTCTTCATATAATATCTCTAGCATAATAAAATAGGATATGGATAGATTTTATATCAAAATTTCTTTTTATCCTTACCTTAATTTAAAAGATAGAGAATATATACAAGATAATCAAATAGGTATAAAATATCAATAAATTTAATCAATTGTGTCCTAAAATTTATACCTATTTGATTATAAAATATATTCTTATCAAATTCCCACATACTTGAACCTTTATTTGTCCTAAAGTAATAGAAAGAAAATTCATTATTCGAATAAGAAGAACATTGCTTACGAAATTCCTAAATAGAGAGCAGCACACCACTACACTTATATCATACTATCAAGTTTTTTTTCCAATTTATTGTGTTATAAGAATGGGTCACTAAGCCAACAGCCTTAAACAATTGTAATAATCTCTTAACATCCTGTGATCAAAGGATCGGCAAGTAATAAGTGCAACAATAAGATTAGTAAAGAAATATTATGCTACTAACTCCTCCCAAAAAATTCAAATGCCCCCACTTAACCAAGTTTTTTATTTAATATAATGAGGATCCTCAGGTAGAAAACTGCTTCATTTATTTTCTTTCTCTTTTCTCTTTTTTTTACATCTTGAGCTGTTGTAGGTCCCCTTTTGACGCGACCTTGCACATGGGTGATGGAGTACCCATTACTTAGTTACTCTAACAAATACCTCAAGAGGCCTTTAGCCCAACTCATAGCTCTATTTGACTTAACCGTTTGACATGAGTGCCAACATTGGTGATGAAGTGCCCCGGTTACTAAGTTAAGTCTAGAGAAATCATTGGAGTCATGTTCTTATTATTTGCCCTTTTTTATTTTTTTTTCTATTCACTTGAGTCATTTCCCTAAACAAAAGCTTACATAGCCAGCAAAGGTCATCATCTAATGTCCTAAAGAAATCATGTAGCAAAATATTCATAAACTAATAATTTGTTTATCATATTACAAACTACTCATTATTCTCATAGTTCATCTTAAGATTTAAACAAAAAATTAAGGCTTAAAGGCTTAATTGAAAATTTCTTTTTTATTTTAATTTTTTTTCAATAACACTCTCTAAGATGGGGAAGGTTCAAATTTAAGGTCAATCCTAAGCAATGCAAAAAATTTTCAAAAACCAAATTCTTTTCAATTGCCTAAGAACAAGCACAACAACAAAAATCATATCCCTCTCCCACAATTAAATCGAACATTGTCCTCAATGTTGCAAAAATCAATAAAGAGAGAAAGGAACTAGTACTCCCCTGGTTTAAGTCTCTGATTCTAATGTGGAGTTATTCCTCTAATAACTTCAATGATGTTACAAATTTTTGAAGGAGGAAAGAGCGCTTGTGCATGAACTTGTAGGTACGAGAGGAGCGAATAATCTCTGACTCTGCATAAAAATGGAAAAGAAAAAAAACAAATAATAATAATAATAAATAAAAACCAAATCATTGGGTTGCCTCCCAACAAGCACTTATTTTATAGTCTGCAGCCAGACTATGGCAGCATCTCAAGAATCAACTGTTAAGGGTAATGTAGTGGTCTGACGGTCCACTTCACCACCCCAATAGTGCTTCAATCTTTACCATTGACTTTGAATTTCCCTCCACTTTTGCCTTCTAACTCCACTGCACCATGATCAAACACTTGAACCACAGTGAATAGTCCTGACCAATGAGATTTTAGTTTTCTTGGAAACAAGCTTAGCTTGGAATTATATAAGAGTACCTGTTGTCCTGGTTCAAAGGTCTTGAACACAATCTTCTTATCGTGCCACTTCTTAGTCTTCTCTTTATACAGCTGATAGCTTTCATAAGCATGAAATTGAAATTCCTCCAGCTCAGTCAATTACAAGAGTCTCTTTTCTCCTACAGCCATAGCATCAAAATTGTGCTTTTTGATAGCCCAATAAGCATTATGTTCTAATTCCACTGGAAGATTACAAGCTTTCCCAAATACCAAAAAATAAGGAGACATATCGATTGGTGTATTATAAGCAGTACGATAGGCTCATAGTGCATCATCAAGTTTCATAGACCAATCTTTTATTGTGACACACACTATTTTTTCAAGAATCTTCTTAATCTCTAGATTAGAAATTTAATCTTACCCATTAGTTTGAGGATGATAGGCTAGGGCTACCTTATGCTTAACACCGTATTTCTTCAAGAGAGTTTTGAAGTGGTTATTACAAAATTTGGTGCCTCCATCACTTATAATAGCTCGTGGTACACCAAATCGAGTAAAAATATGCTTCTTCAAGAATTTTACCATAACCTTACCATCATTGGTTGAAAAAGTAGTTGCTTCCACCCATTTGGACGCATAATCTACTGCTACAAGAATATATTGGTTATTGAAAGATTTAGGGAAGGGTTCCATAAAGTATATTCCCCAAACATCAAACAATTCCACTTTGAGCATGTTATTAAGTGGCATCTGATTCTGTTTAGAGATATTTCCCAATCTTTGGCACCGATCACACTTCAAGGAAAACTTATAAGAATCTTTAAATAAAGTAGGCCAAAAGAAGCCACATTGTAAGACCTTTGCTGCAGTTTTATTACCTCCAAAGTGACCTCCATACTCGGAAGCATGACAACACCTTAATATTTCTTGTTGCTCATTTTCCGATATGCATCTTCTTATCAATTGATCAACATAATGATGAAACAAGAATAGTTCCTCCCAATAATACAGCTTAACATCATGCAAGAATTTTCTTTGTTGATGATAATTCAAGTCAAGAGGAATAATGTCACAAACTAGATAATTAACAAGGTCAACATACCAGGAGGCATCAGAGTGGCATACAACAAATAGTTGCTCATCCGGGAAGGTCTCATAAATGGCTTTGTCAGCTTCTAGTTGAGCATCAGTACTCAACCTAAATAAATGATCAGCTACTTGATTTTCTGTACCCTTTCTATTAAAAATTTCAAGATCAAATTTATGTAGGAGAAGCACCCAGCGAATTAATCTTGCCTTTGAATCTTTCTTGCTAAAAAAGTATTTAAGAGCTGCATGATATATGTATACAATGACTTTGGCTCCCACAAGATATAAACAAAACTTTCTAAAAGCAAATACCATAATAAGAAGCTCTTTCTCCATAGTCAAATAGTTTTCTTGAGCCTCATCAAGTGTGCGATTGGCATAATAGATCGGGTGAAAGACTTTATCTCTTTTCTAGCCAAGAACATCTCTCACAGCAAAGTTACTAGCGTCGCATATCATTATGAAGGGATAACTCCAATTTTGGGCCATCATTATAGGTAAAGCAGTCACAAGGTTTTTCTTGAGTTCTTCAAATGCTTAAAGGCAAGTATCATCAAACTTGAATTATGCGTCTTTCTCAAGCAAAGCACAAAGAGGCTTGATAATGTTAGAGAAATCTTTAATTAAATGATGATAGAAATAAGCATGGCCAAGAAAGCTCCTCACGCCCTTTACATTCACAGGTGGAGGAAGTTGTTCAATCACTACAATTTTCACTCTATCTACTTCTAAGATATTCTTTGACACTTTATGGCCCAACATAATTCCTTCTTTCACCATAAAGTGACATTTTTCTCAATTAAGTACTAAGTTGGTTTCTTCACAACGTCTCAACACATCAACCAAATTAATCAAGCACTCATTATAAGAATCTCCAAAAACTGTGAAGTCATTCATGAAAACTTCCATTGTTTGCTCAATCATATCAGCAAAAATGGCCATCATGCATCGCTAAAAAGTAGCTAGTGCATTGCATAACCCAAAAGGCATGCGTTTGAAAGCGAAGGTCCCATATGGACAAGTAAAAGTAGTCTTTTCTTGGTCTTCAAGGGCAATGGCAATCTGATTATACCCAGAATATCCATCCAGAAAACAAAATAATTCCTTTACAACAAGTTTATCTAGCATCTGATCAATAAATAGGAGAGGAAAGTGATCCTTTCGAGTTGCTACATTCAACTTACGATAATCCATACAAACCCTCCAACCAGTAACAGTACAAGTAGGAATTAGCTCATTGTGGGTATTAGCTACTACAGTCATACCGCCCTTTTTGGGGACACATTGGACTGGGCTTACCCAAGAACTGTCAGAGATAGGATATACTATGCATGTGTCAAGCCATTTAAGAATTTCATTCTTCACAACTTCCCTCATGATTGGGTTCAACCTCCTTTGATGCTTAATAGATGGCTTATGTTTATCTTCAAGGAGGATTTTATGCATAAAGGTAGAGGGACTAATACCCTTAATATTAGTAATAGTCCAACCAATGGCTTTTTTATGAGCCTTCAATACGTTAACCAATCGCTCCTCCTGTTGAATAGTGAGATCAGAAGCAATGATAACATGAAGAGTATTATTTTTTTCCTAAGTAGACATAATATAAGTGAGATGGCAAAGCTTTTAGCTCAAGTGAAGGTGGTTGTTCTAGAGAAGGTTTCATCTTTAGTCTGTCAACAGAACCTAAATCAAGTGATTCAAACTGCATTTGTCCTCTAGGATAAGGAATCGATGCATCCATGATAGCTTTGCATTCCTCTATTATAAAATTTTTTGAATCAATCCCAAGTATCACAGCTTTAAGTGGGTCATCAGTCATACCTTTTTCACATTCCTTTTGTACCACAGGATAGAGCATGTCAATGAAAAAATAGTCCTCTGGAATATTAGGAGATTTTATCAATAGATTCATATTAAAGGTGACCTGCTAATTAGCTACTCTCAGAGTTACATCAATCAATGTTCTAGCAGTTGCCAAAAATGGTCTCCCTAATAGAAAAAGTAATTCTTTATCTACTTTAAAGTCAAGTACAATGAAGTCAGTTGGGAAGATAAACTTGTCAACCTTCACTAGTACATCTTTAATGATTCAACGAGGTTGAGATAGACTTCTATCAGCAAATTGAAGAGTAACCGTCGTTGGTTGAACTTCACCCAATCCGAACTAGTTGAAGACAGATAAAGGCATGAGGTTAATACTAGCTCCAAGGTCACACATTCCTTTTCCCAAGAATTTATCTCCAATATGGCAAGGAACAAAAAAACTCCCATGATCTTTTAACTTTAAAGGCATATACTTAATGATATCAGTGAAACTCTTGGTCGTAGTAACTGTCTCAAACTCACCAAATCATCGCTTCTTAGATAGAATATCCTTCATAAATTTGGAATATTTAGACATATGTTCCAAAGCTTCAGCGAATGGTATGTTGATATAGAGTTGCTTGAATATCTGAATGAACTTCTTAAACTGTGAATCTTCTTAATGTTTTTTAAGTCACTGAGAGAATGGTGGTAGAGGCATATATTTTAAAGGGGAAGTGTAGGTCTTCTCGTTATTCTCATCCATTTTCTCAAGAGCAACAGATTTCTCCCTAACCACCTCATCAATATTTGCATGTATTTCATCTTCTTACCTAGTAGTAACCATATTACTTGTACTCTTTTTCTCTCTACTAGGATTAGGAATGTCATCTAGTTGTTTTCCACTTCTCAAAGACACTGCTTTGCAATCTTCCTTCCCTTCCCTTCTAGGATTGGGAATGGTATCACTAGGTAAACTATTTCTATTAAATGTGTTTATTTGAGATGTTATTTGGCCTACTTGTATCTCAAAATTTCTGATGGTGGTGTCATAAAGATTAACCTTGTTTATCATAGCTTCTTGGCTCTTGAGAAGCTGCCTCAAGAGCTGGTTTGTCTCCGAATCACTTTCTCTAGATTTTTGTTATTGATTAAACCCCAATAGTGCCATTAGCTTACTAGTATAAGCATAGTAATTGGTGGATTCTCACTCGGTCCATTTTTCCAAAAGAAATTTGGATGATCCCTCATACCTTGGTTGTAGGTGTTAGAATAGGGGTTGCCACAAGGATATCTTTAATTGTTGTTCAAATAATGTATTGTCTCATGGTGTGTGGGCAATCCTCATAAGAATGTGCTTCTCCATAAGTTTCAAAAGAGAGGCTTGAGGCCTGGATAGCATGAATGCCCCTAGAAGTAGTCCTCTCCATTTTCATTTCAAGTTGATCAAACCTTTTAGCCATATTTGCAAGTTGAGTGGTAATGTCTTTAGATACATTAGACACATTGGAAGTATTTAGCTCTTTATAAGTCTTGTAACAAGATCGTGCTTTATTAGACTATTGCATAGTACTAAAGGCAATTTCATCATACAACTTTAATAACTTCACTTTCTTCTTACCAATCCCACTATTGCAAGCATTCTCAACCACAGAGATGGTAGGTCCATCCAATCCAACCCAAAAAGCTTCTAATAACACCTAAGTCTTTTGCTCATGATTAGGGCAGTTGCACCACATGTCTTTGAATCTCTCTCATACCTCGTGAAAAAGTTCACCTGGTTCTTGTGCAAAACCCAATAACTCAGCTCTCTGCACTGCTCGTCGACCTCTTGGAATGAATCTTGCTTTAAATAGAGAAGCTAGAGTGTCCCATATAGAGATGGAATTGGGAGGTAGAGCTGTAAGCCAAGCTGTTGCCTTTTTATGTAATGACATGGATAAGAGTCTTAGTCTTAGTGCATCAGAAGACACTCCTTGTTGTTTGAAATTTTCGCACATTTGAATAAATTTTGTCAAATGCTCAATTGGATCTTCATTCTGATTTCCTATGAATGTGCCAGTTATTTGAAGTATATAAAGCATAATTGGCCTTACTTCAAATGTTTTGGCAATAATAACTAGAAATTGAATGCTAGATTGATAGGCATCAAAAGTATGATCCATATCCTTATCATTAGGGTGTGCCATATTCTTTGAATTAGGTGATACCAGTTCTTCTAATGATTCTGATTTAGACTTAAGTTCCCTTTTTTCAGAATGATGCTCTTTGTCTAGTTTGTTAGGATGGATTATCAATGCACCAATCATATGTCAAGAGGTACTTGCAAATCCAAATAACAATCGAGGAATATCAAACTTATAAAAAAATAAAAATAAAAATAAAAGAATGAAAATACTTAAATGTGATTAATTACACAATTAAGATAACTAGTTCAATAAGCTTTTTGCCAAAGTTCCAGGCAACGGTGCTAAAAACTTGTTAGCCATCTAGCTTTACCACAAGTATAGGGTCACAAGTAATATAAAAAGATAATTCCCATGAGGACTAAGGAAAGAAAGCTTGAGCTAGTTATAGCAATTATATTCTTAATTAGGTTGAGCAATTTTTTTTTGTAGTTTTAAAAGGAGAAAATCAACAGAAATAACAGAAAACAAACCGGATTTAACTTCACTAGTATTAAAGACCTAGGATTATCTATCTCATTTCTATTTCATGAACTAGTTAATTTACCCTCAATAAACAATAAACGAAGATATATATTTGTTTAAGATTCAAAGACATTAGGTAATGCTCTCTCGAGTCAAAGCCAAACATTTATCCTAATAAACTGATTAATCTCTTCTATCAATTAATAAGGACTAACTTTAGACGCCAATCTTAATCTGACAATGCTAGGTTAGTAACTATATCTCTATGATACTAACAAACGATCCGTTTATTACCTAAACTTCAAGTCTAACATGATTTTACCTAAGTCCTACACTTAAATTATCTTTCTCAAGAGTAATTGAAATGAACAAAACAACTAAATGGTGATCAGGCATTTAGAGGCATTAAGAGCAAGATAAATCAATACAAAAATTTATTTAATGCAAAAGAGAGTAAATAAATAGTTCAATCCATAAATAGGTTCAAGAAAAATCCTAGAATGAGAATATTAGCTACTTATGTTAATCAAAATCAAATCACAATAGTAGCAATAAATCAAATTTCGAAGGGAAAGAAGAGTGTCAAGGAATAGAGCACTCCTCAAGCTCAGGCTCTCCTTAGCAGCCTCCTCTCTCTCTCTTGTCCAGACCTACTTCTTGTCCTTGCTCCAGTCTCCACCGTCAACATCTTTTTCGTTACTCCTGTTGTAGTTGTTTGGATCTGTTCAAATCACTCTTGTTCCTTCCGTTCTTGTCGTCCGGCCCCCCCTTTTATTCCTTTTAATAGGTATACTCTAGTGTTTCTTTTTACCGTAGGCCCCATGCCACTTTTATTTTATACCCAATATATTATAATCTATCTAATATAATATATTTATTATCCTGTTGCTTTTTTATAGCGTGGGGGCTACGATCTTATTCCCTTTGATTAACTTCTGCCAGCTCCACACCATTTTCTCTTCTTCTCCTTCAATATGTATGTGTGTGTGTATAATATCTTTTATTGATGATTAGCTTTAGCTCCTTTTTTTATTTTTTTTCTTCATATAATATCTCCTGCATAATAAAATAGGATATAGATAGATTTTATATCAAAATTTATTTTTATCCTTAACTTAATTAAAAAGATAGAGAATATATACAAGATAATTAAATAGGTATAAAATATCAATAAATTTAATCAATTGTGTCCTAAAATTTATACCTATTTCATTATAAAATATATCCTTATCAGTGTGTAAATATATATTTGTGTATGTCAATGAACAACCAAAAGTAATCAATTTCTATTTGTTTTCTTCGTGCATTGACTGCATATAGAGCCTCTACTAGCTTAAACTTTTCTAGATCTGCAGATCCTATCAGTAGTTATCCCTGGAAGAAGATACAGGTACTGGTATATGAATTTACTTGCATTTTGATTTTAACCAAATTTTATTCAAAAATTTAGTTAACTATTTTATTATATTGTTGCAATTCCCTTTCCAGCCTAATAACGATGATTGCGAGTATTACGTAATGAAATTCATGAAGGATGTAATTACCCATAATCAGCCTCATGTTCCACTAAAAGTAAGTCATTTTAGTACAATTCATATTGTGTTTTAAATTTAATTAACTAGTGTTTGATAATTAATGTTTAGTTATTTTAATTTATTGTCTGCATGATTGTATCTGTTAGTATTATGAAAATCAACGTTGTGAAAGTTTGACTGACAATCAAGTCAATGAAGTCATCGAGGAATGGTGTAAATATGTGCTTAGGCAATGTTTTAGCTAGCATACTATGTAAGGTGCTAGATTGTTTATTTTCCTATTGTTGTTGTGTGTATTTAAGTAGCTGAATTTACTGTCTTATATTCACAATTGAGTAAATATATATTTAGTTTTAATTTTGTTAATTAGTTATCTATTTGTATCAATTTTGAGTTATTCCATTGTGGTTTACTTGGATATAGAAATTTGTGTTTTCACTGTCATGGTACGAGGTCTGAATGAAAAACAAGAAATATATATTTTAAAAATATACATATAGGGTGGCGCTTCCTTGAGGAAGTGCCATATGAAGTTGAAACTTCATGTGGCCTTATTCAAGGAAGTGTCACCCTATGTGGTTTGAATTAAATAAATAAATAGGAGTCTAGGGTGGGAAGCGCCACAGAAAATTTCAACTTCATGTGGCACTTTCTCAAAGAAGTGCGACCCTAGGTGGTGTGAATTAAGAAAAAAGTAAATAGGAGGCTAGGGTGGCACTTCCTTTGAGAAAGTGACACAGGAAGTTTTTTCAAGGAAGCGTCACCCTAAAGTCATTTAAATAAAAAAATTACATTATGTGGCGTTTGTGGGTAGCGTCACAATTTCTTTTAGTAGCATTGAGATATGTGGTGCTTGTCAGGTGCCACAGATAATATTAATATCAGTGTCACAGTTTTATTATTTTGTAATAGTGATATTAGGAAGAGAAATGGGTTTACAAGATAAAATAATTTTAATAGTACATATTTTTAAAGTGTCAGTCAGCCACATAAGCTTCCTCTTAACCACATCATAAAAAAATAAAGGGTATTATTAGTTAGGGACTAATATTAACGCCTTCATTTAAACATGCAAGGATTTGATTAAAAAAAATCAAACTATATAAATCGGATTCAAGGGAAACTATAAGAACGTGTGAACTAATTATATAATTTGATATTTAAATTTTATCATTTTAGTTTGCGTGCTTCGTGAGGCTAGTATGTTTGGGATGGCTTCTCATACTTTCCATCTAAAAAGCTAGTTTAGACTCAAATAATATGTTGGGGATGGCTTTAGAATCAAAATAATTTTTTCCTCAAAAGTTCATTTAAAATTAAAGTCATTTTTTCATGATTCTGTGGTGCGATAGATGCGTCACGGTGAGAGGGAAATTTGGTGAAAACGGCTATGGGTCCTACAAATAATGCTTATCTTGACGCCCCTTCAACATAGCCACTTCCCCACTTTTGTCTTATTATTCTTGGATGCAAACTGAGAGATCAATTCTCATTGAACTTTAAGAAAAAATATAATATAAAGCTTTAAAAAAATTTAATTTTTATTTTAGTTTTGATTTGTAATATATATATATATATATATATATGAAATATATTTAATTAACTGTTTTATAAATAATACATTGATTTTTTATTTTTATAATTTTAGTTTTAATTTTAATATTAATATTTCTCATAAATTTATCAAATTATATATATATATATATATATATATATATATATATATAGTATAAAACCAATATCTTAATCGTTTTACATCTAAACATACTTTTTAATTATATTATCTAAATAAGTTTCACTTTGTCAAACTAAATTTTTTTATAAAAGTCTATCTAAATATAAATTACATTACACTAAACTTTTAATTCAATTTCAATTTGTAAAACTTAATAAAGATAAAAGTCATTTTTGCGCACATAAAGAACCTCTATAGTTTAAGAGGTTCTGCTTGATTTCAACATAGAAAGTAAAAAAAAATGTATAAAGGAAATAAAGGCAACATAATGATATATCCGATATATATTCTCACATTGGGACCCTCGAATATAATCAAAGTCTCCAAGTACCCCAGCTGCAGTACGTGCAATTTGAAGATATTTACTTCTGTTATATGTAAATGCGTATTGGAGATGGCCATACGCATGTAACTTTACACGCACAGTACACCTTAATTTTTTCACATCCAAATTGAATTGGCTAAAATATTTTATAGAATAAAAAAATAGAGAAAAGTAAATGAATGACACGGAAAATTAAAAAGGGTAGGCTTGAGTTTTCACTTTAGTTAGTCGAAAAGAGTCACCGTTTTCTTGTTCACGAAGGTAAACTGCAAGTGGCCTCTAGTATCTTTTTGATTATATATATATTGATTGATTATTATTAAGACAAAACTTTGACTAATTTCATTATATCTATTATATCAAGTTATTTAATTATATATAATTATATATTCTATTTTTAAATTATTATCATTTCAGTTTAACTACAAATCGCATGAAAAAAATAGGATATAACGAAGTGTAATTGAAAATTTTGACACAATAAATATAGGGAAATTGACTTAAATATTGTCCTTATTATTAAAATAAAATTAGAATATATTAATGAATTAAAACTAATCTGGTCAAAGTTCATTTATTGAATCTTAAACTAATGTCTTGTCCGGGGTAATGCATCATATCCAATTCTAAAAAGTTTAAGAGAGTTGAGGCACATATCAGCCAGATGTAAGTATATAATTGATCATGACATGGTTATGCAATAAAATATATATCATATTTTTTTATGGGAAAATTATAATAAAGTCCCAAGAAAATAAAAATATGAAGAAATGGTCTCAAGAGGTTGTTAATGACAACATGAGGATCCTCCATTAACAACATGAGGATCCTCCATTAACAACATGAGGATCGTCATTAACAACCCCTTGAAATCATTTCTTAATATTTTTATTTGTTTGGGACCTTATTGTAATTTTCCCTTCTTTTATCTTATTTTCCCCCATTTTTTTAACTTCTTTTTTGTCTTCTTTACCTCACCAATAATAAGCAATATTGAAATATTCCTCTCAGCCAACCAAACTTAAACACAATACTTCTCACTTAAGCAATATTACATATCATTAGTTATAATGCTATATGCATAATATATTATTTTGATCAATATTTTTTCCATAAAAAGTAGGAAAAATTGATCAAACGTCTTCATTTAAAAATTTTATTGGTTACAAGGACTTGAATTAGAGTATTATTATTTTCTCTCAATGTCGCTCGTGATCATATGAGAGGGGAAATATTCCTCTCAGTCAACCAACATGACCCTTGAACATTGACTAGTTCTATTTTTTCTGTGTATAAAATTTTATAGAGTATCAATACTTTTTATATATAAAAACATTTAACTTCCTTTTGATCAATAGCATTTTCAAACGCAAACTTTTCACTGATTTTCCTAAAAATATGAATTTTGAAAAATTGAATGATAATTCATTACTAGTCAAATTCCCCCCGGGAAATATGAAACCGAAGGTGCGCACTAGAAACCTTATGCCCCCGTTTGGTATGATGGAAGAGTTTTTAGAAAATGAGAAGTGGAAATGGAGATGGAAGTGGAAGTGGGGTTTAAAAGTGTGTTTGGTATAACGGTGGAAGTGAGATATAATTTTTAATTAAAATATATATTTGTAATATGAAAATACTAAAATACCCTCCAACAAAAAAAAAGCCTCTTCCACCTAAAGATCATAGTCACCATTGAGGACTACCGCAAAAAAAAAAGACGGAGGACCGCCGCCGTCACCGCCACCGTCGCCGTCGCCGTCACTGCCGCCGCCGTCACCCTTGTGGTGGAAGATCATAGTTGCCGGTGGAGGGAAGAAGAAAGGGTGGGAGGGTAGTAGGGTAAATAAGCCCAAGGAAGTGGAGGTGGAACTCACTTCCATGAAATGAGTGATGGAATTCACTTCCATCATTTTTTATGGAAGTGATTTCCATGGAGAAGTGACTTTCATGGTACCAAACAGACAAAATGGTGGAACTCACTTCCACTTCCACTTCTCTCCCATGAGTTCCTTCCTACCAAATGAGGCATTAGTGATGAAGAAAATGGTAGGTCCGGGGCAGTATAAATCAAATCTAGCTTTCATTCTCACTGGATCACACAAAACAACCTTCTTCAACCTTCATCATCATCACAACTTTGCAGATTGACATGGATCCAAATGAAGAAATTACATAATCCAACAGCGAAATCATCCAAAACTTAACCTCAGACGAAGTCGACGAGACGAAAGCGGAGGCGAATGATGTTCAACAGAGAGTCAGCTCGAAGGTCAAGGATGAGAAAAATGAGGCAAATGGGAAACCTGAGATCGATGGTGATGAGACTCAGAACAGAGAACGAAGAACTTGTTCAGAGACTGAAACATGTGATAGAATCCCATGTTAGGGTTCTTGAGGAGAATGCTAAGCTCAGGGAAGAAGCTTCCCGTTTTCGCCTAATGGCCACGTTGGACCCTATGCAACAACTCATCATCACCATCATCATCAGGAACCTAATAACATTCTTCTTTCTTCCTCGACTTCTTATGAGAGAGGAGGATGAGGAAGATAGAGGTGTCAGTTGAAGTGACTCATATCGGAGAACCGCCAGCTTAATCATACAGTGAAATTGTGAAATAACCACTTTTCAGAGAAAGCTAATCTCTCGAGGAAGAGTTTTAAACGTGTCAATTGGGTTGAATTTTATATTTTTTCCTCTTATATTGGGTTTGAAATGACGCATTTTGTGTCTTAAAAACAATAATTATGGTTTATATGTGCTATTTTACTTACATATTAATGCCTTTTTTATTTACATATTACTCTTATATATTGATTTTTTTTTGTATATTTTAGTTAAATTATATTATTTTAATCATGATTAGGTTCAAGATCTATGAACCATTGTCTCAATATGTTTACTGATCCAATTTCCAATAGCTTCAAGATTAATTAAAATAAATGTGTAGCACATGTATAATCTAGCAAAATACTATATATAGCAAATATATAATGCACGTATATTCAAACAAAGCTCAAATTAATTTATTCTAAGTTTAATTATTAAGGAATATATCTCGTGCATTACATGGTGAGTACTGAATTATACTCTTCATTGTTTATTATAAGATCTAAATAACGAAATTGTATAGTTGCAAAAGAATTGTTAAAATTAGTTAAAAGTAATAAATATTTAAAAAATTATATATTTTTTTAAATATACTCTTATTTATAAGTGGGTAAATGAGAGAAAGTAGTAATAAGAAAAATGATGAAAAAAATGTATGGGTAGAAGATGATGTGAGGGAATAAAGGCAAGGGGAGAGAAATATATAAAATTAATTAAGGGCAAAAGGGGTCAAAATGTATTTTATGTTCATATAAACTCAACATAAACTGTTGGCAAAAAAACTCAACATAAACTCAAAGTGTACGTATCTTATAAAAAGAAATAGGTCAATTTAAAAATTTGGATCTTATAAGTAGGTGGGGCTCCCTATTATAAGTTACATCTAATCCCCTTACTAGAATTAAAAAAATGTAGTTAAGCCATTAAATTTGTTTCAAGATGAACAAATTTCAAATTTACTCATTTTAAAAATCATGAATTATATTTTGATGAGAAGCTTATAAGAAAATTGCATCAAAGTTTAAAGGAAGAATCATTGAGGTTCAAGGAATAAATATAATCATAAAAAAATCTCACCACAAGTAAGCATCATGCAATAAGAAATTATAGTATAAAAAATGATAATAAGTTTTTGTTGCTCACTTATTGTACGGAGTTTTAGTAATTATATACCTTCCTTTGGAGTTCATAATAATTTTCCCAGCTATAAATAGTATAGAAGATATTGGAATAAATATTTCTGTAATAGTTGTAACTGTACATTTGTAATTGTATACTCTGAAAGTCTGTAGGTATAACTTTAGAAGAATATAATAGTTGGGCCCTAATACCCATTAGGGTGTATATATACAGGGCTTGGTTATGCTGTAAAATCTGATATTGTTACCCAATTATTATTCAGTGAATAAAAGAAAAGCGTTTTCTGGGCCACATGTGTGAAAGTCTTCATGGCATTAGAGCAGGCTATTGGGTATTCTTTTCATTATCATGATTCTTTATTCATCATTATCAATATATCAAATATTACTATTCCTCCAAGCCATATAGCTAACCAGCGTATCTCTAGGCTTCACACACATTTCACTGTTCACAAGTTCCCTCCTAGCTTTTTCGGACTTCGTGGAAGCTAAAACTTCATGAAAGTGACATTTGGTTAACCAGCGTTGCCATATTTTCCTTGGATGCCACATAGTTTGAATTATCCCGCCATGCCACTTTTCCTTCATAAAGCATGTTAGCATTTGCCTTATTAGACAATTAAAACAATAAAACAATTAAAAAAATTGCCTACATGCCAACCAGTAGTGATATCTCGAAGGCTTCGAGGTGCAAATTCAAAATTTGAATTCCAACTAAAATCCCACTAGAAACATCTTTTCCAAATACTGAAAAACATTTCAAATCCTTTTCTTTTTGGCTTGAGGTGATGATGAAGACGGAAAGCGATTCGTGGATTCAAGAACCTACAAGTCCTAAGAAGTGTCTTACACATTACTGGTGTTGGTTCTCGTCCTGATTCCACTACTTATCCCTTTTCGCATGATCTTCCAATTCGATAGGGTTCTTCGTTTGTTCTTCCTCTCCCCAGTTCTTAATGGCTTGGTACTACATAAACACATGTTCAGTTGTGTTATCTCCTTAATTCATTCATTCAGCAAATTTATTATATGTTTGCCTTATTAACACACGTTTGCCTCATTCATTCACTTGGTTTATTCTGCTACAGATAACGTTGATGGACTCACCCATGAAAAATCTATATAGGTGTAGGCCTTATAACAATTCATTTAGAAAATGTATTTTTGTGGGTGTTTAGTTGGTTCCATTTATTCCCTCATTTACCGATGGCTCCTCGTCTTTATATAGTAGTAGCATCATAACCCGTTTTTTCTCACAGAAACTCTAAGTTTCATATTATCTTTCCAAACTATATTGTCATTCTTCCCTTTTTTTATCTCTTTGGTTTTACTAAAGGCAGCTACTTTATCTTCCAGGGTACTCAAACAGTTGCTACTATGTAATCTAAGAATGTTAGACATCATTTTATTTGGAGGCTTTTTAAGGGGAAAGTGTACAACATTTTTGGGCTTAGAGTTAGGGGAGGAGGCAAGTAGGACTGGTAATATAGGCCTGGCTGACGGGCTCGAGTTGAGAAATCTGAGCCAGTTTGTTAAACGGGCTAAACAGGCAACGGGCTAGCCCGTTTATTTATTTATTATTTCTTTTACTTTTCAGATAGTTAGATCTCGGTGTTTTCAGTTTTCAATGATATTGTGTTTAACTACTTCCTCATTTTTTTTATTTGACACTTTTTTTTCATATTATATTTATTTATTTTAATATTATTAAATTTAAAAAATATGTGTTTATATGTTTTTGTGATGTGACTAAATGAATAAAAAAGAAAAGTAAGAATGAAATTGGTTTCCTAACACTAATGCATAAAAAGAAAATAAATGTGTTGTGAGTGCATGAAAGAGAAAGGGAGTGAAAATTTTAAAATATATATATATAGACAGGCTGACAAAATGCCAACCCGTTTACCCGACGGGCCAGCACGTCGGGCTCGGGCTGGCCCAATTACCAGCTCTAGAGGCAAGGGAGTTCATGATCACATCTATCTGGTGTTCACACCTTCATCTATTGTGAGAGAGCCTGAGGAAGATTTGCCTAAAATATTATTTGTAGTAGGATGAGAGGTTGTTTGTGCTAATTTGTTATGTTATCTCCACATTACCTACTGAAATAGGTATGTAAATCCTTCTATTTAGTTGTTTTGGTTACCAGGTTGATGCTATGTAGCACTTTGGTCTTAATCATGTATTTAGCTTTTTTTCAATCCAATCACAAAGTTTCAATCTCCAAAGATAATCAAACGAAATCTCAATCTCAAACAATATAAATAACATCCTAGAACTAGAAAAACTAAAATCTGAGCAGAAGATTAAATCACTGTTTAGAGAACCGGATCGGACCGGACCGTCAGATCGAAGACCGGTCATTGAGGCAGGCCTGATATATATGTTGGACCGTTTTTCTAAGGGAACCATTTTGGACCGTCGTTTAACTATTTTTGAGCTGGAAAACCGTCCGGTCCAATAAAAAATGCGGGAAAAAAAAATATTTTTGCAAAGTTTTTTTAAAAAAAATTTGATGCTGCAAAAAAAAAAATAAAAAATGGCATATAAATTTTAAACATATTACTATATTTTATTTATATTATATGTTACCAGTTTTAATAATTTGGTTTGTTATAAACTATTTTATAAAGATGCTTTTAAAGAAAAAGCCAATGAGGTTCATCCTAAGCTAAGGATGAAATTGAAAGCACTAAAATTGGAGTTGAATGTCTTACTTTTGGATCATTTCCTTAAGAAAATGATAACATTTACCACTCTAGCCCTATTTATAAGCCCATTTTAACTAAATCTCACATATCAAAGATATATAGTTAACTCAATAATTATAGGATAAATTTACAACTATGCCCTTATTTATAAATGAGTACTTTTTAACTCTTTTTCTCTATCTATCTTTAAATTATTTCTTCATTTGTACAATAAATAGGGGTAAAATTATCATAATCTCATTTACTACACTGAAACTGAACTTATAAATAGAACCAAATTTTTTTAGTCAAAAAAGACTTATAAATAGGATCAGAGTGGTATGATCTAAATGTATTTTAAGAAACTTATGCTTAAATCAATCATGAGTCATTAATATTTGATAAGCCATATAATCATTATTGTTAGTGTATTATTAGGTTGATGATTGACTTAATGTTTATCTTTAAATGGTATTTTATGACTTTATTAACTTCATATGAAATTATACTAAAGATTAATTGTAATATATATATATATATATATATATATATATATATATATATATATATATATATATATTATAATTTGATTATTACATCACCGGTTCGACCGAACAGTTCGACCGTTTCAACCAGTTGAACAATGACCCGCTTACCTTTCTGGCTTGACATCCGGTCCGGCTTTTAAAACATTGGATTAAATTGAACAACTCCCTAAATTGAAGCTCTAGATTTCTAGCCATTGATTCCATCTCCAAGAAGCACGAAACTCAGCCTCTCATAACTCCAACTCTAACTCCAACGAGCTTACATAGTTCAGCCATAGTAGAAGTGGTGAAGATGGTGATGGTGATAGTGATGGTGCTGTGAAGATGATAGTGGTGAACAGAGAAGAGAATGATGGTGGAATGAAGTGGTAGTCCGACTGTGGAGAGAAAGGTCGCTGGCGGAAGATGAAGGTTTTCCGGTGCTTTGAAGCTCATCCTTACCGATTCTAATCTCTGTCTTCATTTCGCCGCCACACCCAAACTTGCCAACAGCGGAGTTGATGATGATAGGACGTCGTCGACGGTGGTGGTGCTCCATCTCCTTCCCTTCACCTCTCAAGCTCTCTCTCCTACTCTCTTCTGTGAATCTGTGACCCTCCAACTGTGTCTTGCCTCTGTCTTTTTGTCAAAGAAGAAAAGGTCCCTGGTCAAAATGGAAAAGGTCCTTGGTCAAAACCCAGTTTGACCAGGGACCTATCTAAAACTTTCAAAAATTCTTGATGAGGGACTAAAATGTAAATGTTCAAAATATTTGTAGGATAGAATTGTAATTTCCAAAACATCTAGGCCTTTTTCTGTACTTTCTGTGGTCCCTTTTCTTCATTCACTTGTAATTTCCATAAGCTCTAAGGACCTTTCAGTAATTTTTCCCAGTCCTCTAAATATTAATTCTGATCCTCCAAAATCTCCAATTTTTTCCTCAAACACCTACAATACAAAATTAAGCAAAAGGTAGCATCAAAAGTCTAAGAAACAATTGCACAAAATAATTAACATATTATGACAATTTTACCCTTAATTGCAATTGATTCAATACAGTTGTCCCTAACTAAAATTAGCGTTTAATTATGCAATAATATTCCAAAAAATGCATCAAAATCCCAATTTAATTATGAAAATCATACATAAAAATATGGCTCAATCAATTCCCCTCACTTAGACCTTTGTACTCCTGAACAAATGCAATTAAGTACAATTTTCTAAGTTTCAATCATCAATGCATTTGAAAGATGAGCAATTTTATAATTAGAAAGCAATGGTTTAATTAATCAAATTCCTCAAGTCAACACTAGTCACAGTCAAGTGATACAAAGAAATTAGCTAATTACACAATTCAAAATATTAGAATGAAGCACAAGAGACTTTCAAGATATTTGGGATGTTTAGTTAGGCTTATGCTTATTTATAAGTCTGATTCACATAAATCGAGATAAAACTCCTCCACATATTTATCTCGTAGACCGTAAAAACTACCTCGTGTACTGTACATCACAATTGAAAAATACGATTGGAAGTTTCAACCGCTATTCCAAACATCCTCATTAGTGTTTCACTCATCTCACTTCATTGAAATAATTTCACTCTAGTTCCCTTAATCAACACCTTACCATAGGCTTGTAACAACTCTAACATCTCCACTATTAATAGCAATTAATGTAATGAATCAAGAGGACTTAAAAAGCTTGTAATGTTGAATGAAGGCTAGATGGAATAGATAAACAAATTTGTTGATATGCAAGTCAAAGGTAATGAGCAAGTTCATAGTATCTAAATAACTTGAAAAACTCTTGCCAATTCTTTTCCAACTTCATGAATAAATGCCTTCTTGATATTTCTTTTGCTTTTCTTCCTTTTTTTTATCTACAAAATACTTCTCCATTTTTCTCATTTCTTCTTTTTTTTCTTCTACTCTTTTTTTTAAAAAAAAAATTGTACACATTTTTTTTAACTTACTTTCTTTCTCTTTTGTATATACATGACATTTCAATATATAAATTGTTCAACTTTCTTTTTGCAATATATATAAATTGTTCAACTTTCTTTTTGCAATTCACTTTGATTTTAGAATACCATGAACACTTTGAATAATAGCATGCATACGACATAAGAATGGCTCAAATGGGTAAGCAAAAAGGTAGATGATTGTAGGTTTGTGTTTAGGTTAAAAGGGTCAAAATTAAATGCCCTTTTCATTTTCATCACACTAATGCAAATGTCGTTTCAAAGAAGAGTTGAAACAAGTTCTAAAAGATGAAAAACTAAGTGAACATATACACATGAAAAGAATTTAAGGCTCAAATAATCTTTCAACAAGGTTTTTCTCTAATGATCACTCTAACACAATCAATTGTATAGCAAGCTAACCACAAAACATCCACTTAACTATTCCTACAAACACAACTAATCGAAACATTGCAATCAATTATAATAATGCTCAACTCTTAAAAGCGCCAATGATATAAAAACTCTCTTCTCTTAAAACAAGAAATAAGCAAAAATCTAATTGTGGATTCATTTCTCTTCCCATTCACCTGAAAAGAAAAACATGATTTTAAAAAGTTGCCAAAAAACTAGATCTCATGAAAGCTCAAAGAATTTCCCACAAATTACATTTCCAAAGTGGCAGATGCAACCATTTACCACCACTTTGGACATACATCAAAGCAAGTCAGTTTTGAGAAAAAAATTGAAACATTTTCTAGTTTTAAGGCATTTTCTCATTTAAAACAACAAATTAATGGGATTCAAGAATGTATTCCCCTCCCCCACACTTAATCAACACATTGTCCTCAATATGGAAAAACCATTATAAAGAGAATGCTAAGCAAGTTGAAATTCAAGGCACAATGGGAATTAATTAGGGTAGTGGCCAAAAATGCAAAGAATACCTAGGGAGTTCTTATTATATTTACTAAGCTACAAGACTTCTAACTTTTTCTACTGGATTGTGTTCCTCCCTCACACTTATCTTTCTCATACAACAATTAAGCTCAAAGAATCATAAGATTTAGGAAGAAAACAAGGAAAGAAACAACCTGTGTTAGAGGATCTTGAGTCGCTTGAAGGAGAATTTCTCATCCCCGAGGAGAATCATGAATTTTTCTTTTAAAACATCTTCTCCCGCATTGAATTTCCTTGGTGGAGGTGGCTCAGGATCAATTGGAAGAAGTCCCATCCAAAAATAGAAACATGGAGAGATTTTAAGTGAAATAAAGGCATGTTAAGTTCCAAACTCTCTAAGAAACTATCACATCCAAGGAAATCAATGACACTCCCATCAGTAGGAGTGAGACAATCGGTCAATTTTTGAAAATCCTTTTGTTTTTGTAAAGTGGAAGGTGCAGAATCCAACTTAGTGTTGGAGTACACCACATCATCATTGCAATCACAAGAAGTGGAAGGAAAAATAGTGGAAGAAAGAAGAGAATTTTTCAAATCGTTACCACCCAAAACTTTTAAATTTTCAAAAGAATCATTTTCCTTTTCTATATCGGATGGCAAATCACAAGAAAGAATCATATGAAATGAATCATTTTCATTTGTAAAATCAATTAAAGCATTTGAATCTTCCCTTATTAAACTATCATGCAATTCATAGGAATCAAGAGAAAGATCTTTTTCTAGGCTATGGTCTTTCTAACTCACATCAACCACATTAGCATCCACACAAGAGTCAACATGTTCACAATTGTCATGCTTACAATCATCAATAGTACAAGAGATTGCATCAAGATTAATGGTGGAATCAACCACTTCACTAAATGCTTTCTTTCAAAACTCAACAAGCAAGTGGCGTTTTTCATGATAACAGTCTACACATATTTGATCTTCCTTACAAGAACATGAAAATATTTCAGTCAATTTATCACAAACATCCCTAGTACTATGGGGAGAATCATTTTCAACAGGGAGAATCATTTTCAACAGTTAAAACATCACATAAAGAAGTATAAACACACTCATCAACAAGTACAATCGAATCACTACTATTAGAGCCAATGGGTTAAGCAATTACATTTTTAAACATTTGAGGGTATTCAACAACGATTACTTCATCCAATTCATCATCACTCAAATCATTGATTGCTTGACTAGTTAAAATAGTAGGAGAGTTTACTTCTATAAGGATAGGATCATTACCAAATGGTAGAGAAGACTTTTCAATGCTCTTTTATACTTGCTTTACTTCTTGTGCTAGTGTGGGAATATGCATTGAAGGATTGGAATCTTTCACTTGTGAAGTGGCATGTGGCTTTTGCTCTTTAGTTTCCCCATCACATTAGAGTTATAGGACCATGGTGCTCCTTCTTCACCCTCTGTCTTTATCCATAGCACATGGTCAACAAATGCCTTGATGAAGTTTTCAATGTCCTCCATTTCCTCAGAGTCCAAGAGCCTCCTTGAGCATGAATAAATGTTGATGCCAGACCTTTAGTTGGTCATACATTCTTCTTAGGGTAAGGGTTTGGGAATCCATATAAGGAAATGTGAGGAAGGCATCAAGTCCAAAAGGTTGAGGAGTAGAGGGTTGGGAAGGATGTTCATGGTATGGTGGAGTGGGTGGCTCATATAGAAGTATATGTGGTGGGGTGTCTCTTGTGGAGTATGGCACTTAGAAGACTTTTGTGCAAGCCACGCCATTGCTTTCTTCTATTTGCTCCACTTCTTGTGTATATGTGACCATGGAATGAGGATTTAATCCACTTGTTATATATGTGTATGAAGGGGAATTTTCTTGGAAATTCTACAACACTTGTGATTGCTAAGTGAGACGCTCAATTTCCTTTTCCAATCTCTCATTCTCTTTCTCTTGGTGTTCCATTCTTCTGATAATAGAGTCCATTTGTGACCACCGCTCTTTGGAAAGGTCATCCATTTGAGTTTGAAATCTTGAATCACTGCCATTTGATGAGCAAAGGTGTCCTTGTGTGGCTGCTCCTCATTTATAGTCTGATTCATTTGATTTTGAAACTCTCTAATGACTTCATAAATGGAAGGTTCTTGGTTTGGCACACATGGTTGGGAAGGAGGTCCATAAGGTGGCTCAAACAGTCCATGAGGAGGATGACCTAATCGGGAAGTGGGATGGAATGAAGGAGGAAGTTCATGATATGGCATGTGATTGTATGGTGGAGGATTTGAATATGGGTTATAATATGGGTTATATAGTGGCGGAGAATGCTCATAGTATGATCTATAGGGTGGGTGGGGTGGGTGATTAGGTTGGGATGAAGGTTGTTGGTAAGGTTCATGGTATGAGTGGTGGAATGGACCATGACATTCTTGACCAATTGGACTTTTATCTGAAATTCCTAACTTAGCTTGGAAAAGCCGCAATGTTTGTTGAATGGAATCAATGCTTGGAGAGAGAGTATCTTTCTTTTCGATGGCATTACTCATCCTAACTAAGCTTTGAAGAAATGCAAGTCTGCACTCAATTCAGACTCAAGAAAGTAAGAGTACACTTGTTTCAGGGACTGGCCACTATGCAAAATGAGCCAAAAATCAGAATCTCATGCAATCTAGCACATCAAGAAGTGGCCAAATTTAGTTAGATTCAAGGCAAGTTGCAAGAAAAATGATTTCCAATAAAGATAATGAGTGCCCAGTAGCAACAAGAAGTGATGAGTTCAGAAAAATCATGCTCGAACTCAAGTGATTTTAAGCTAACAGCAGTAAGAATCAATAACTCAGGAGTAGAGCAAAGAACACAGTACTATTGGTCAAAATTTTCAGAGCAAGTAGCCAAACTTCAAGTTTCTGCATAGATAAGAGAACTAACCAAGATTCAATTGAGCTGAAAGACTCAAATCAGTTTATAGAACCTTGAAAACAAACAACACGGCCCATTTTTAGACTTCCAAGAGAATTTCAACAAAATAATATCAATTCTAGAAGCAATTGCAAATGAGATTTTCAAACCAGGATTGCAAGAATTTCCAGCAAATACACCAGATTCAAATATCTATGGCTAGATTCAAGGTGATTAGACAATGCAAAGTTAAATTTCAATATTAGTGTAGCAAAAAACCAGTAACTTAACTCAAAGTGAGTTCATGTTGCTGAAATTGGACATAAAAGTTATGCACAGCCAATAAAAATCATATTTGTACAAACAAAGATCAACAGAATTTCAGTAAGTGTTCAAGCAATCAGGTCTGAATTTGCAAGTGCAACTGTCCAAATGCAAATGGTTTGTCAAAATATAGGAATTTGACAGAATTGGGGCAGCATGCATCAATCAAAATTAAATTGGCCAAATTGCCAATTAACAAGCAATTAACTGAAATCCCAGAGTTGGGATTTATGACGCTGCAAACAAGTTAACTAAAGATTCTGAACAAACGGTGAGATTAAATGGTCTTCAAGTGAGTTTCGGCACAATCCAACTTAAATACATATGTGCAACACCATAAATTCAATTAAAAAACCAGTGGTGTTTAAAACTGATGGAAATGGCAAGGAAACTTGGGTTGCACCAAGTCTGATCAAGTTTGCATAAAATTCAGCAAGCAGTTATGCGCATAGATTGATAATTTCGACAATTTCCAGCACAATGCACCAAAAACCAGAGAATAAGACCTATGCTGAAGCAAACAAAATAAAAATAAAAATTTGGCACCTAACTTTTGAAATAAATGAACCAGGAACTTCAAGAATTTAGTTCAGTCAGGAAAATCAGCTTTTGAATCAGCTTACAACAAACAAGCATATGCTACCACCCTGGATAGCTACAATAATTTCAGATTCATAATGTCCCAAAGCTGAATACTCAAAGATTGCAAAATTATTTCTAGCATATGCAACTTGACAATTTAGTCACAACAAGAAGTACCTAGTATTTACAAGATTCCAATCAGTTATATAAATCCAAGATTTTCTCAGCAGAAACAGAATTTTCCAACAGCAAATGCTCACAGCAATGGCAAATAACAAGGAGCAATTTCTACACCACAAATCGACTTGAGCTTCCTAAAGAATGAGAATTTTGCAGCAATGGAGTAAGAGCGAAATTGCCATTCATGTCCAAAGTCAATTAAGCACAACAAGTGAATTTCAGTTTTGAGCTTCTGGACCAAAAATTGGTAAATTGCAATAGAATTCACTCTTTTAAACCAAATAGCATGTAGGAATTTCCTTACAATTCTGAAGCAAGCAACTATAGCAAAAATTAGTTAAAGTTCAATAATAGGAATATCAAGTTAATCTTTAACCAAATTTTGACAGCTTAATAATTAACTGCAAATCAATAAAGCACAGAGATTAGGTTCGGTAACAATGCACTCAAAATCACAATGAGTCTCAAGAAAATTTGGAATGCTACAATGAGTTGCTAGTTATACCAGATTATGCAGCAAAAGAAGATTGACAGTGGGTGCAAGATTTCTAGGCAGAATTCTAAAACGCCAAGTAGACAGGAATTGTGATGAAGATGTTCAAAAATGAATTGTCCCCAAGTTCACAGAATGCACCCAAGTTCACAGAATGCACCCAAGTTCAAATCAAATCACCAATAAAATGAATCAGATTTTAGGAGTTAAACAGCAGCAATGCATGCACTTAATTCTGTCAACTCCAATGATTCAAGCAATATATCAATACAATTCCAATAACTCAGCAACAATCTTAGTTTATGACATCACTTTAGCAATCAGATTTGACAATTCAAGGTAACACAGTCAATTTCAAGTCAAACTTTAAATTCACAACAGCCAAAATCACAGCCAATAATGCTTCACATAGTCACGTGCACAGCAACATGGAACAACAGCCATACTAGAATATGACAGCTTTAATATCATAACCGCAAGCTGAGAAATGAAAATTTCACCAAGATTCAAGCAATTCACATACGCAAGTGAGGCTGAAACAGGACAACATGAAGAAGAAGAATCAAATTAAACTTGACACCTAACCAAACTAAAATTCTAGACAAATGGAGACAAAATTCTTTGTTTAGATTTTTTTTTTTAAGGGAATGTTTCAAAAAAATTTCTCTATAAGAAAGAGAACAAAATGGTATGCAACCTAAAACTAAAACCTATACTAGAGAATGCAAAAACACAACTAACTACCTAATAGGCAACTCACAAGAATACCCCAATCAATAACAAAATTGACACTTAGCTAACCAAGGAGTCAAAAAATGACACCTCGGTAACGGCACCATTGATTTGACCGTGTCTTTGCGCCTTGGGGTCAAATGCAAAATATTTATAGCCAAGTATTGCAGTACAATGAAACACTCGGGTCATTCTCTTGAGGAGCCTTTACTAGGCTACCTAAGTTAACTAAATATCTAAAATGCAAGAAAACACGGGGTTGGTTTTAAAATAACATCATAGAACTAGGAAATCTAAAATCTGAGCAGAAGATTAAATTGAAGCTCTAGATTTCCAGCCACCGATTCCATCTCCAAGAAGCACGAAACTGAGCATTTCATAGCTCTAACTCTAACTCCAACGAACTTACATAGTTCGGCCATGGTAGAAGAGGTGAAGGTGATGATGGTGATGGTGATGGTGATGGTGATGGTGATGGTGATGGTGACGATGCTGTGAAGATGATAGTGGTGAACGGAGAAAAAGAGAATGACGTTAGAATGAAGAAGTAGTCCGACGGTGGAGATAAAGAAGGTTTCCGACGGAAGATGAAGGTTTTCCGGCGCATTGAAGCTCAACCTCGCCGATTCTGATCTCTGTCTTTGTTTCTCCGCCACACCCAAACTCGAGCTATCTCGCCGACAGCGGAGTTGATGATGATGGGACGTCGTCGACGGTGGTGGTGCTCCATCTCCTTCCCTTCACCTCTCAAGCTCTCTCTCCTGCTCTCTTACGTGAATCCGCGGCCCTCCAGCTGTGTCTTACCTCTGTCTTTTTGTCGAAGAGGTCCTTTGGTCAAAACCTATTTTGACCAGGGACCTATCTGAAACTTTCAAAAATTCTTGATTAGGAACTAAAGTGTACATTTTGAAATATTTTTAGACATATCTATAATTTCCAAAACATCTAGGTCTCTTTCTGTACTTTCTGTTGTCCCTTTTCTCATTCACTTGTAATTTTCATAAACTTTAGGGAACTTTTCTATAATTTTCCCCAGTTCTCTAAATATTATTTTGACCCTCCAAAATCTACAATTTTCTTCTCAAACACCTGCAATGCAAATTTAAGCACAAGGTAGCATCAAAAGTCTAAGAAACAATTACACAAAATAATTAACAAATTATGATCATTTTTCCTTAATTGAAATTAATTCAATACAATTGTTTCTAACTAAAATTAGTGCTTAATCATGCAATAATGTCCTAAAAAATACATTAAAATCCCATTTTAATTATGAAAATCATATATAAAAATATGATTCAATTAATGATAGCAAAGGAGAGGATTTTGTAGCGCATACTGGGAACATGACTTCCCCATCCTTTACTCAAGAGCAATATGAAAAGCTTCTTGAATTAATCAAGAGGGATTTTGGTGAGACTGTTCACACATTAACCGATACATGTTTGAATTCTTTATCTTCTCAAAGTCACACACGGATCACTTGGGTTATAGATTATGGTGCTACAACACATTTACTTAGTGATTTGTCTCTATTTGAGGATTATCAAGCATATGTTGGACCTATTAGGACTATAAAGCTACCTAATGGTGACCAGGTCACTATCACTCATATTGGTAATGTTAGACTAACAAATGGGATCATGTTACATAATGTTTTGTATGCGCTTAAACTAAAGTTTAACCTTATTTCTGTGTCTAAATTAACAAGTGACAAAAAAATGCACAATTCCTTTCTATCCTGATATGTGCTTGATGCAGGCTTTTCAAGGTGGAGAAATGAGGACAACTGGCAAGCTGGCAGGAGGATTAATGTTAATATGATGGTGTGTATAGAAATCTGAATTTGTTACACGATAGACTTGAACATGCCCCAGTTTCTTTATTGAGGCATCTTAATGTTATAGTTGATAAATCATTGACAGTGAATAAAACTTGCAATATTTGCTATCAGTCTAAGTAGACCAAACTTCCCTTTCCCCGTAGTTGCATTAAAAGGGTAGTATGCTTCTATTTGTTGCATATGGATGTGTAGGGTCTATATAAGACTCCCACACATTCCAGATGCCAATAATTCCTGACGATTGTTGATGATTTTTCACGTGCTACTTAGGTTTTCTTGATGCGACATAAATATGAAACAACGTCTCGTATTCATAGCTTAATTGCCTATGTTAGAAATCAATTTTAATGTGTATGTAAAGAAGGAGAGAAGTGATAATGGTACCGAGTTTACCAATTACACATTGAAGGAGTATTTCTTGAAATAGGGAATTGTGCATGAAACCTCGTGTCCATATAGCCTAGAACAAAATGAGATTGTGGAAAGGAAGCATCGAACTCTCATGTAAGTATGTAGGAGTTTGATATTACAATCCAACATGCCCATTCGATTTTGAGGAGAATGTGTGAAAATAGAGGCATATTTAATCAATAAGGTGCCTTCTAGAATAATGGACTTAAAAACGCCTTTTGGATGTCTAACTTGAAGGTTTTTGGATGTCTAAGGTATGTAACTGATCTAACCAACAATGATAAATTTTAGCCTAGATCTATTGCATGTGTATTTATGGGTTATCCTGCTAATAAAAAAGGTTATGTCCTATATAACATCAAGAATATAAATTTATTTGTTAGTAGGCATGTGCCATTCTTGGTGGATCACTTCCCTTTCAAGAAGGAAGCAACCGAGCAAGGGGGAGTATGTAAGGAGGTAAAAGACATATTCTTCTTTGATTTAGATGACTCTTTGCCTACTGTACAGATCTATAACAAGGGTATAACAGAACCTACCAGCAAAGATACTAAGAAAACACTAGCAGCAACAATTACTGACCCATTTACATGTGAAAAAGGGGATGTACGACTCATTATAGCAAGGAGAGCACCCATCTAGTCTAGGGACTACGTATGCAATCTGATCTCACTAAATGAGCTAACAAATGATAGCAAACAGCATATGAAGAAGGGCTGTAAGTATCCCATAGAAAATTACATGTCATATGAGTCAATCTCACCATCCCATATGTGTTACTTATATTATCATAAGGCTATGAAAGATTATAAGTGGAGCCAAGCTATATAGGCTAAAATAGACGCTTTAGAAAATAATAACACATGGGACATAGTGCATCTCCCTAAAGGAAAGAAAGCTATAGGATGTAAATGGGTTTATAAGGCACCAACAAGCGCTGGGGTGCAGTGGTAAGGCAACTGTCACTTCCCCAGGCAGACGCGAGTTTGAACCTGGAGTCGCACTTGGTGGTAGGGGGAACCCCTCCTTGGTGTAAAGCACCTTACATGGGTGTGCCTAAAAAATTCCCCGCTCTGGATTAGTTGGTTGCCCCAGGTTACTTGGTCTGTTGTAGAAGGCCAAGGACTCAAGAAAAGGCGTTGGATACCGGGGGGTCTCCAAGTTAAGGGGTCAAAGACCCTAACTGCCTGATGTCACAAAAAAAAGGGTTTATAAGGTGAAGTATAAATCAAATGGAGAGATAGACAAATATAAAGCTAGGCTAATAGCTAAAAAATACAACCAACGAGAAGGGATTGACTCTCATAAGACATTTTTCCCAGTTGTAAAGATGATAACAATTAGAATTTTATTAAAGTTAGCTACTGTATCTAATTGGAATCTTTATCACATGGATGTCTACAATGCATTTTTGCAAGGAGATTTAGAAGAGGAAGTTTACATGACTATTCCTTAAGGTTTTGACATTAAGGGGGAGTGAATGGTATGTAGGCTTTGGAAATCATTAAATGGGCTTAAACAAGCTTCCCGTCAATGAATAAAAAATTAACAAGTGCCCTAATTCATGGTGGATTCATCCAAAGCAAGTATGACTATTCTTTATTTATTAAAAATTATTCTAATGGTTTTATGCTAATTTTGGTTTATGTTGATGATCTTTTGATTACTGGAAATTCTGAACATAGAATAGGTGAGGTTAAAGATTTTTTGCACCCAATTTAAGATTAAAGATTTTGGTGATCTAAAATATTTCTTTGGCATAGAGGTCACTGGGTTAGATAAAGGTATCATTATTTCACAAAGAAAATATGTGTTTGATCTTTTATCCAATACAGGGATGAGTGGTTGTTGCCTACTCTTATTGCCCATGTGGCAGAATTTGAGGCTGAGAGCCTTTTGAAGAAGGTAAAGATAAACAGGAGGACCTATTGAGAGATTCGGAAAGGTATACAGTAGGAAGACTTCTTTACTTGACACTAACAGGGCCTAATATTGCATTTCCAATCCAAACCTTAACCCAATTCATGCAATAGCCCACAAAGACTCACATGGCAATGGCATGAGGTATGGTTCAATATCTTAAGTAGAGCATAGGTTTTGGTATTATGTTGAGTACTGACAATGATTTAACCATGAAATGTTTTTGTGATTCAAATTGGGGGGCTTGTGCTTCAACTAGAAAGTCAATTACTAGTTAGTTGCTTAATTTGAAAAACTCACTCATTATGTAGAAATCAAAGAAGCAAAGTACAGTGTCCAAATCCTCCGCTGAGTCGAAATATCTTACTTTAGGATCTACTATTTTAGAGATAGTATGGGTTAAAGGCTTGTTGATAAATTTAGGCATATATGTAGTGGAATCGATAGCAGTATATTGCGATAGCAAGGTAGCTATCCATATTGCGTCTAACCTGGTATTTCATGAACGTACAAAACACATTGAGATAGATCTTCACTTTGTACGAGAAAAGTTGTAGGCGGGTTTGATCAAGCTTAACCACGTAAGATCAACAAACTAAGAGTTAGATATTCTAACTAAGGCAGTGAGTAGAGATATTCAAAGGTGATTATTGAGCAAGTTAGGGACTGCCAATTTATTCTAGGCCCTAACTTGAGGGGGAGTATAGAAGATATTGGAATAAATATTTCTATAGATAGTTGAAATCATACATTTTAATTGCATACTGTCAACATAATTTTGTGTGTAATAGTCAGGTCTCAAGTCTGTAGGTAGGGATGAGTAAAAAACCCAATGGTCCAGGTAACCCGATCTGATCCTGTCCAACTCAACCCGGTTTGTTGAAAAAAAATTAACCTGAAGCATCTTTTGACTGACCAGACTAGACTGATTTGCTCGAGTTGGACTAGACTTCGGATCTTAGACCTCAAACCCCTTAGTCTGGTCCAGTCCAACCCTAGTAGTGGTTTTTTTTAAATTTTTTTTAAATTTTTAATTCCACCACTTAAAGTCTTATTAAAAGTTAAAAATGAGCTCATCGCCTCAGCCCACGACTTCAGAGACACATACACACAGTTTATTTCAGCTTTGCCCAAGTTCTAGCCACGGTGAATCACTCCCATCTTCGAACGCAGCGATGACCTCCGCCAGCTTCATGGCTAATCGAATAGAGCCTGAGTCAAAGCCCCAACTTGCACGTCTTAGGTCTCCATCTTGCACCTCTCCTCCGCTCACCGGTCACCTCTCCTCTTTGGCCTCTCCTCTTGCTTCAGGAGTTCAGGTCATTAACTTTGCTTAAATCTTTAGAATCATATTTGTTCTTTCGATTACTCTACCATATGGTTTCGATTAGTAAAGAAGGAAGGAGATGAACTGGGGGGTTTCGATCCGTAGATCTGATCTCCGCCTATCCCTCTTGTCATAATGATAGAGTCCAATGCCTACTCCACCTGGTCCCTCCCACATAAAACCCCCCTTCTCTCTCTCTCTCTAAGTTTTATAAAAAAAAATCATTCGATGCCTGAACTTGTCACTTAGTTTTTTCAGCGAACAACTTACTTTTGTGTCTATGGAACCCTCTCTATTGTTTTGTGTGCTGTTTGCAAACAATTACACTTTATCTATCCCAATAATGATTCTGAAAATCAACTCCATCCATTACTTTAGCTTCCCTGTCATTTAATTTACAATTCATATCAATAAAACCATTTTATGTATCCCCGCATTTTACCTATATTCAGCGTGTTTGGTACAGCGGTCATAAGGCCAATCGAGCGATTGGGCGCCCAATCGGGCGATTGGAAACTGAAGGGAAAATTTTAGTGTTTGGTTGAAGCGATGGGCAACTTGACTTTTCATCTCATAAGCACGAAACTTCATAAGCCACAATTTTAAGCTTTTGCCTTATGAAAGAAACTCATTTATGACCGTTAGTCAATATTAAATATGTTTTAAAATTTTTCACCAACCCTCAGCTCACATTTTCTCTCTCTTCTACCTCTAATCACTCTGTGTCGAAGAATAGATAGAGACTCTCCCTTCACTCTTTTCTCTCGGCGGCGATTGTAGCTGGTTTTAGGCAGTCAAGGTTCGTTTCCGGCGTGGTTTTCAGCTGAGTGTTGTGGGCTGTTTTCCGGAGGTCGCTCTGGTTTTCTTCTCCATCTCCGTCGTAGTTGTGGGTGTTGAACTTCGGCAGGTGGTATTGAAGGCCGCCGGTCTGTTGTGGTTCAGTTTCGGAGCGTGTTCAGTCGAGGTTGGCCGATCTGTTCATCGAAGGCCGTTTGAGCTTGGGTGGCTTGCAAGTGTCCATCTCCGGTTGAAGCTCCTCTTGTCGTCGATCTGCTCCGATTTGGTGATCTCTTTTCGCCGAGAAGCTTGAGAGCCTCATTTAACCATGATCTCTCCCTGTACCTAAAGTTCCATAGGTGTTCCTTTAATGATTGATCCATGAGAACGAAACCATGTGTGGTCTGCTTGTGTGTTTGATCTGTCATATGGGGCTCTGTTTTTTCCACTCCAGTACTCGGCCATTGTTGTGTGATGTATTGGCGTTGTGGTCTGTGTTTGAGGTGCTTAGGTGCCTCTTTTTTTTTTTGGTTGCTTAAGCGTGGGTTGTCGGACATTGTACCATGTGTGCTATATCAGAATTATTACTTCTTCTCTTTCGGTTTGTGATGTCTGAATGACTGAGAAATGGCTTGCAAGACATTTATTTATATTACCTATGAGGTTGTCTGGCTTCTTTTGGATGAAATATATTACCTATAACATTTATTTATATTGACTGATGCTAATTAAACTCGTCCGCTTCTTTTAGGAATGCTTTATTTTCTCATAACTTGTTGACTCCTCTATACATTGAGTAGATTATTTCTTGTAATAATAATAGAAAATAGAATCTTTACTAGTTCGATGATATGTGTGTCTTTCGTGATGCAAATAAATGTGTTGTTGGTTTCTTAATTAAGTTTCAGCGAGCGATCACAAATTAAGTTTTTGGCTTTTATTTGTTATAATTTTTATTTTAATTTCTTTCTTACCATTATTAAAAACCTCATTTATAAAAACCATTTATACTAAAGTTAATCTAAATAAGTTCTATTTTTGTAAAATTCATTATGATATGTGATTTAAAATTGAGTTGTAGTTCAGTATTTTAAAAAGAAATATGCATGCATCAAAATCTCTCATTAACATAACACATGTTTTCATTTTTTATAACTTTTACAATTTTTTCTCTTAAATATCACAAAAGCCATTTATGTAAAAGCTAAACCAAACATCTTTTTACTTTTATAAAAGCACTTATTCAATCGCCGATCCAAACATAAATCATATTATTCAATCTGACTTTTACCCAATCTTACTTTTTCATAAGTCAGATTACAGATAAGCCACTTTTCCACCGCTATTCCAAACACACCCATTATCATATCATTGTAAAAAAATGCTTATAAGTTGTACTAATTTTGTTAAGTTGTGTATAATCATTTTTATAATTTCAACTATTTCCCACTAAATAGGTCTTGGACTAGTCCAGGCAGTCCACTAGACCTGGTCTGATCTAACCTGAGCTCGGGCTGTTGCTAGACCAGACTGGACCTCGAGCTGTCTTGTTCAGCCCGAGGTACTATCTAGACCATACCTCAGGTTAAGGTCAAACCCAATTTGGTCTGATCCATGATCAACCCTATCTGTAGGTATAAGTTTAGAAGATTAAGATAGTTGGGCCTTAATACCCATTAGGGGCCAATAGGGTGTATATACATACAGGGCCTGGTTTTGCTGAGAAAGCTGATATTGTTACCCAATTATTATTCAGTGAATAAAAAGAAAAGCATTTTCTGGGCCACATGTGTGAAAGCCTTCAAATAGAGACAATTTTTTTAAAAAATTGTAATTAATATCATACATGATGAGTTTTAATAAGGATCACTTATCATTCTAAAAAGCAATTGGAGAGTATATTCAATAGCAATTAAAAGTAATAACAAGATCTATAAATAAGGTTCTCACATCGATAATTGGATTTGAACTCACAACCTTATGAACTATGAGCCAATTCTTTTCCAACTAAACTAGACTAGCCTTTCTTTACTATAAAAAAGTAACTTTATAAAAGCTTCTCCAACTTAAATGTAGGTAATTTAAGCTCGTACCAGTTCTTTACATGGGCTTTCTTTAATTTTGTCCCAAAAAAAAAAAAAAAGCCTAGCTATTTAAGGGGCGCGAGAGATTTAATCAAGAATTTCATTTAATACATAAGCTGATTTCCTTTTAGTGATGTGTCTAAATTTTCAATCCATGTAAATCCAACCTAAAATATTTAGATGTGGCAGCATTTTAAGTCAAAGAAGGATAATTAAAATTTTGATGAAGTGATATCACTTATGAATTATTAGTTCATATGGTTCAATGTACCAAATGGAATCGCAATCATTATGTGAAAACTGGGCACTATTTGATAATAAAATATCTCTCACACACAGAGACAATTGGAGGGTATTTTTTTCCTTTAAATATTTTTTATTGCTGAAAAAAAAATTAAGAACACTGGTCACCCTAATATTCAAGTTCGAACAATGTTGTCCCTAAGTATGGAAATCATCATAGCAATGTCACCTCTCTGTCAAACTCATCTAGTCATCATACTTTGAAACGAGAATGTTAGTGGTATATGAGAAAAATTACATAAAATGCCTCACAAACTTACAAATAAGTTCTCTTTAGAAAAAGTAATACCATTACCAATCAGATCTTTGATTAACTATATAGTAAAATGTCAAGGAATTAGATATCGGATCAACTTTCTTTGTTAACTCTCTTTCTACCATTTCCATTTATATTCTTTGGAAGATTCCTGTACTACATATAAAAATGGGTTAACATGCATTCCCCACAAATAATGAAATATACTTCAAGTACTATTTAGTATTGTAAACTACTTTTGTCATGACCCAAAACCCAAGTTGGGGTGTAGGCTAAGCAAAATAATTCGACTTAGCCTAGCAAGTTTTAAACAAGGTACGCTGACTCTTCATTAAACATTCGCACAACAACAACAATACTTATTGAACATCTATATTAAAATCACAATGAGATGACAAATCCACAACAATTAACTTTAGAAATGCACATGCTATATCATTTACTACATAACACAATGACTCTAACATAATCATACTAGTCATGTAATCAAAAAATCCATCGAGGCTCACCAATACATTACAATATACTCCATAAGTTTATAAAGCATATTGATCACAATCAACCTCACTAGTTGAATTATCTGAAAAAAAAAAAAATAGATAGAGAGAGAGTAATAGGTCTACCATTGATCTAGTGAGAATATAAATAACAAAGTGCGCAGAAGGAAAAATAAATAAATGTAAAAAAAATTCAAATGTTAAGTTTAAAAAAAACACTAAAGGTAAAGGTTCACAATAAATCCTTATCTCAATAAATAAATAAATAAATCAAATCAAATATTCAACCACAATCTTTCAATCAACGCAATCACTCAATATCAATCTTGGTCGGGAATAATCATCCCACCTATATCCTATTCCATATAATCATATAACTCGTGGCGGAGAATAATCGTCCCACCTATATTCTTTTTTATATACCATATACTCTTGGTAAGGAATGACCGTCTCACCAATACATATATATAATATATTATACACGTATAACCTTTGGTAGGGAATAATCATCCTACCTATATTTATAAATCAATCTATCTCATATATCAATTATCAATATAAATCATGGTGAGGAATAACCGTCTCAACCATATATATCCCACACATACAGATATATAAACTTTCTCAACACACACACATCTCCCAAAAAATATTTGTTCCTTCATAAAAAAAAATTAGTCAAATTTTTGACAACATAAAGAAGGTTTGAAATCAAATTAAATAATCAAAAGACAGGTTGAAAGAAGGTTAATGTAAATAAATAAATAATTGGAAAAATTTCTTTTTTTTAAAAAAATCAATTTAATATTTTGAAAACATGAAAGATGATTAGAAAACAATGCTAATAAATAAGACAAAAGTAAAAAAATATGTGTCAACGTGAATTTATTATAAAAAGTACCGGAAAGTGGAACATAAAAGTATGAATTGAAATATGGACACTAATGAATACCATCATGATAATTGTCTCCAAGAAATTATGAAGTTCTCAAACAAAACAAATACAAAAGATGCATTTAGAAATATTTATGAGTGATAAAGTGATTGGAATTTGCTTCCCAAAAAGCTGGAATAAAGACAAGGAAAAGATATTTAAGGCTAAAGATATAGTAAAGGTGAAACGAATGGTACCACCTTTACTATTCATGCTTTCATCTGATATGAACAATTGTAAACACTACAAAAAAACAGGTAATTTCTGACGGATTTTCTGATGGAATTTGCGACGAAACGGAGGCTTTTGCGAAGGAATTCCGTCGCAAACCATTTTGCGACATAATTTCCAACGGAAAAAATTCCGTCGCAAATTTATTTACGATGAAATATGACTTTCTGTCTCAAATTGAGGCGAAATTTTCCACATAATTTTCCCTCACAATTTGAGACGAAACAAATTCTGTCTCAAATTCCGTGGCAAATTTCCTTACGTCATTTTTCAACGAAAACCTCCGGCCGACAGCCGCCACGTGCCAACCACTGCCATCTCGCCTCCGACCGCCTATGTCTCGGTCAACTGCCGCGTGTCACCCTCCTCGCCCATCATGTGACGATAGCTCAAATTAGTTGCATTTTATGACCAAGTTGGGATTCAAAGCCATGACCTCTCATCCGTGTGCTAGTGCCTTTGCCAGTTGAGCTAGGAAGAACTTGTGTGATTTAAATGCAAAATCATATATATATATATATATATATATATATATATATATATATATATAAAATTAAAAATTACAATTTAGTTTCTTTATTTTTTTACGTAAATATTATATCTAAATTTTTATTATTAATATCTTTTTTATTCATTTTATTTTATATTTTATTCATAAAATTTGCATTTTTATTTGTATAATATATATATATATATATATAATATGAATTAATAATTTTTTTATTTATGTGTATAATTTAATAATAATTTAAATTTTAAATTATAATATAATTAATATATAATAATTAGATTAATCATTAATTAAATAAATCATAATAAAAAATTAATAAATATATATTTGTGACGGAATTTCCCACGGAAAAATTCCGTCACAAATTCCGTGGGAAATTCTGATTTGCGACGGAATTTCCGACGAAATTGTTCCGTAGGTAATTTCGTCGCAAATTCCGTCGGAAATTTTCCGATGAAATTTCTGACAGAATTTGGATGACTTTTGAGACAAAATTTTTTTCCGTCTCAAATTCCGTTGGAAATGGACGATTTTTTTGTAGTGAAAGTTCCCCTTTAGTCACACTAGAATTGAACATCAGCTAAGCTAAAGAGTCCTCATGAGTGTCACCTATAGTTTATTTAAACATAAAATCATTACTATAGTTAAATTGATGCCATTGGCTAACTTAACAACGGCTTATAGTATTTATTAATACCCCTGTTAACGTCCAATTAATAAGAACATATAGATTCTCATGATTCCCAACTAGGCTTATATATTAATTAAGGATGGATGGAGAATGCCTTCTAAACACCAATGTAATTGACAAGAGGAGAGCCCTCATTGTATACTTGGATGTAGAGCAAACTACTTATTCTTGAATTTGGAGAGGAGAAGATGTATAGTGTGGTGGCACTAAATTGTTGGATGGAAGGAGGCTATTGAGATTGGCGACCATTCGGATAATGGAATGAAGGAGGAGGCTATAAAAATCTAGGGCTTTGTAGAAATTTAAATTTGAAAATTTATTGTTGTTTAAATGGGTCTCCTAGATAATCATATAAGATAATTTATGATATAATGAGATTCCTTAATATTAATATTTACTAAATATCTTCTTATGTGAATGAATTATTTTAAATGTTTAGATTTCAAAATATTTTATGGATTTTATGATTGATTAAATAATCAACTAAAAGATATCTTCAATAAAAATTTAAGTTATATTATTAAAATATTTTATGGAATACTAGAAAAATCCTATGGGATATATATCATAATGTCTTTAAAAGATTACTCTTTTTTTTTAATATAATTTAGCCCCCTTTTTTTTTCTATTTGGGTTATCACATTCTCTCCCCCTTTAAAAAATTCAATCCCCGAATTTCAAATAAGGATGATAGGACAAGTTTGTAGAGTTTTGTAGTGTTAATTTAATTCTTGCTAATATCTTCTTTGAAGATGTGCTATATAATTTAGATAAACTACTTTGAACAAAAGCTAGTTGGGGGCACAAAGCATTCTTCTATTGTTTTTTTTTAATTACTAGAATCCCGAATCTAAAACTTTGAACTCCAAGTCTCCCATTCGATCTCCAACATCGCTATCTTCATATTTCCCCCCTTACAATCCTTCATAAATTGAACTTTTTCCCTTGAATATAAACTCTACGTTCGACCATGGTCTCAAGCTTCTTCTACCTTGCACCAGTTTAAGGGTCCTCTACAATGTTTACCAAAATTATAATGTTTCAAACAGGATACCATTAAATTATATAGTTGTTGTTGTTGGGAAATTCCATGGAGGGTAAGCGTGTATTTTAGCTCCCACCAAAAAGTCATGCTATATAAGAAAAGTTCTATTATCTATAAATATTGTTACCTCTATCCCTATATATAAGAGTCTTTCAATCTAATTGCGGGATTCCAAAAAACTGTTAAAAGTAGTTAAATATAATAATTATATCAGAAATTTAATGTTTTTTTTAAATGCCCCTATTCATGAATGGTGTGTGAGATAGTAATAATGAGAAAAAAATGAAAGGGAATGTATGTAGTATAATAATTAATTGAGGCAAAATGAGAAAAAATGTATTTATTATTGAGGAAAACTCAAAAAGGATCTTACATTTAATGACAAGCCCATTCAAAATAAAAACTCTTATTTATAGGGACAAAGAGAGTACTAAGCATCCCTTAAAGGACAACTATAGTGGGTGAACCCTTGTTGACAAAGTTAGAATCATCCTATAAGGGACTTTAAAATAAGCTAGGTCTAGAATGTGACTTGATTGACATTAATGTTCTCAATGATTTAGAAAATCAATAAAACAGTCCTCATAAATAGAATTGATTAACATTACTCTCTTTCACTAGATAAAGGATCTATCCCACGAACCATCATATATACTTTAAAATATCAAGAAATGTTTTCTATATTTTCAACAATGAAGCAGTGGCTGATTTTAGACCTTTAATGTCAAACCCCTTAACATTTTGATATTCGCAGAGTAATAAGCATAAAGTTCCACAAGGCATACATAAATAGTGGAAACATTACTGATATTAAGTTCAAGTTTACATTACAGGAGAATCCCAGTAGGGTTTAAAAATATACACAAATGTACAAAACGTTCATAAGTAGCAAAAAGTGTAAGCATAAATAACTATTGTAGCAACAGAGAGCTTTGGGTCCCTAAACACCGGGAGCCACCGTCTTGCCTTTTGAGCCACCCGCTTCAGCTGTAAGGTTTGTATTTTGGAAAAATAATGAGATTTGAGGGAATCTCAGTAGCAACATACTTACAAACATATAGAATGTGAAAATAGATATGCAATGTCATGTCATGTAAGATGATCAAATGTTATGTGTACACTTGCCTAAGGTCAAACTACATGTTTGCCCTTGGTCGACTTAGCGCCCCTGTTGGGTCCCTGACCACAACATGGCAAATTGGTGTGTCTAGGACACTAGATCATGTTACAAAGAATGACTTTAAACATACAAATAATCACATAAGATATGCAAGAAGAAGTTACTACCTGAATCTTTTCCAAACTCACATGTTTGTCCTACTTTTGGATTTTGGCTCGGTCTATGTCCAATTCCTATCATCATTAAAGTTACAAGTAATTGGTTACTACTTGTAGAATTATCACCTTTAAATGGTATGCTACTAGTTATTTAATGCAATTACAACAGGTTCTGCATAATACAACTCTGTACAGTGCAATTTCACTGTTTTCCAAAAACTGACAGCTTGGTCAACCAACTTTGGAAATTCATACTTAATTCTACAAAAATCCAATTTGACTGATTCCAAAGCCCAAACGAAGATCTTTAAATTTAATTTCGAGGAAAAATATTTAGGTTTTCTTAATATAACTATATAATTCCCAGTAATTCATCAAACATCACTGATCCAGATAGCATTCCAGAAAACAGGGCATAACTTCAAAAATTCATATCTCCCAATATACTTGTCCAAAAATTTCAAAATACCTATCAAATTAAATATCTATATCTCTACTTTATGTCTCGAAAGTTTCAGAAGTTTTGGATAAGGTTTGTTTAGTGAAACACCACGCACACTGCCACTGCTCCAGACATGGCAGAACCAATATATGTACACATAAACTTCATAAATTTCCAAATTGGCATACAACCATCCAAAAATCATGAACACTTGCATACCTACACAATTTTTTCTTATAAAGCCAATTGAATCATCAAAATTACCAAATTCTTACTCCTTCCTCATGTCACCCACAGAACAGAAAGTTAGGGTTTCTAGGAGCAACTTGTTGTTTCTTTGTTTTCTCTTACTTAATCACTTTCTTTCTACTTCTAATCACATGATTAGCTATTTAAACACTAAATGGGAATATTTAGAGGGAATTTGGGCAGCATTTCCCCATGAGTATGCTTCAGCCCATAATTGAAAAACAAGAGAAAACATAGCAAATACCACCACCAACAACACCAACAACTTGATACAAGACAAGAGGATTAAATTTTGGTGATTACCTCTTAATTTCTTGGCTTTCTCTCTCTAAAATGTCACTATTCACCTTCTATTTTATCCTGATTTGTCTTGAAAATTATAGATTTAATGGAGTAGAAGTGATTAGGAGAGGTTATAGAGAGATTATGAGGCTTAAACTTCAAGATTACAACTTCCTTACCTTAGATTTTGGAAAACCCTAAGCTTTTCCTTGCTCTTGAGCTCCCTCCATCCTAGCTTCTCTCTCTCTCTCTTATGTTTAGTTTTTGCACGAGAAATGAGGAGGAAAGATGAAGAATTGGATGATATAGCCAAGTAGTCAAATGCTTAACACATGCTTACTTTTGATTGGTCCATGTGTAAATTCTTTTGTTCAAAATTTCCATTTCCTTTCATGCTCTTCATTCCACCGAAAATCATAGAAAATGAGGGAGTATATATTGATGTTGAATTATCTCATCATACCATCTTATAATTTGTTGACCAAAGCTTTTGACTTTTTGACTATTTGACTTTTCTTGATAATAATCTTTCAAAATATGCTTATTAATGCTCAAGTAGTTATTTCTCTCTTTTTAATTCCTATTTAACTCAAATTATTGGGAATATTAGGGGAAAATAATTATTTCCCACTTTATGGTAAACTGGTCATTTTATGATTTACCGAAATAAATCATTTCTTGCTCATTCTTTTGGTTTAGCCCCTTTTTTTTCATTTTTTTGACACTTGAATGAAGCCATTATTTGTGTCATTTTATACTCAAATTTTGGTTACAATATTAGGCCTTTAAGTGGGCATTATTTGCTTCTTTGTGTCCTTGCTTGGCCGAGTTGTGTGTAACCGACAATTGGAATTTACCGTAAATTGTTGCACACCACAATTCACCATTTTATTCCATTACATGTATTCATTATATAGGAGGAATATTGGTGATTAGAAATTGGGTGTTACATTTAATATATAAGTTTCATTCAATTCATAATATCTTAATCATCCAACAAGCACACAAGAAGTCTCAACACATTTAAATGAGTCAATAAATATATTTTTCAGTTAGTGCGACATATTGCTCCATAAATATCAAATCTTAAAATCCAACTCTCACCTTTCATAAATAACAATTTTTTTATCAACATTTTATTTAGATAAGTTTCTTCTTATCTATTAGCTCTTGGGTAAGTTGAGGGTTAAGAATTTAGGTTCTCCTATATTAGTTTATTGGTACTCTACAAGGGTTTGGTATCCCTATTAATACCCCACAATACTTATGATTATTGGAATATTCCATGAAGAGTATGTATTCATCCATCATTCCACTAATTAAGGTCAAAGACACACATATAATGTTTATATTTACTTGAAATGTACACTTTGTTTCTCCATACTATGTGGAAAAAAGAATGGTGATTAAATCCTAGAGAGTTCTCCTAGTCTCATAGTAAGACTTCTTACTGAGTTAAAACTTGTGATTCATAGGTTCATAATTCTAATATTAACACAACATGAAGAGAAAAGATTTTTAATTTTTATTAGCATAGTTAGTTTAGCACATAGAGTTATACTATAGGTAGTAAAAAAGTGTATGGACTTAAAAATCCCTTAAATAGACTCCCTTAAATAAAATTCTAACTTTCAAGGATCTTAGGTAACTTTGTAATAGGATTTTGGGTCACAATTTTGCTTAAAAATTTTAATTCATTATGATAGCCTAGAATTTTTTTCTTTTTGTCCAAAAATTCCTTACTGTTAGGCATGCAAGTACAAATTACATCAGAACTTTGTTCCTTATTCCTTCTCCTAGAATAAGTCCCACAAATCTTGCAATATTTTATTGAATTCTGGTGGAAAGTATGTGTTTAGTAAAGAATTTTGTTTAATAAGTTTCTACTTTTCCACCTTGACGATATTCAATCTATGTGACCAATGACCTCATACTAATTGCACTACAAGCTACAACATAAGTTTATCAAACTACTATACATCTTTAGGGATTATAAAAAAAGTTTCAAGAAACGTATAATATTAATTCAATTATTTCTCATATTGCCCTTCACTTTCAAAACCACCTATTTCTCAATATAATGCTACCACATCCCTTTACTAGTTATATATTCTGATTCCCTAACATTCGTTTTAGATGTTCACTTTGTTACATGGTTAATTGTTTCCCTCAAGGTTTGTATTTTCCTTTGGGCAAATGGAAATTAAATGAATTAATTTATGATTTTTTTACATGGATACTTGTATTACACTTATTGGACCATTTGGATATCTATATTTTATAATAGTCATATAGGTCCTCCTTTGTTTTAATTTCTTTTTTCTTCACAAACACACCCCATGGAAGAAAATTGTGTGCATGAGTTCTTTACCAAAATGGTCTTGCAACAATCACCTAATCCTGTGAGTCTTATTTGAGTTATATCTTATACAAGTTATGAAAGTAGAATGGGGATGAATTACCGCGTGCTACTATTACTTCTACTGCTGCTACTACTATTATTATAAACTATTGTGCCAAGCTTCCTATAATTAACTCATTATCCTAGGTAGCCATGTTAATTAATCCTAATGTCATGTTTGTTGTCTATGTGCCCTTACCTATTGTTAAATAAAATCCTTGAAACTCTAGTTTTTTTGTCTCTGTTTTTCTGTTTTTTTTTTGCCTAGCTTTTCCTGTATATAAGGGCCAACTCCAATACTCTATAAAGAGGTAAACACATAAATTCAAGCTCCACTAGTTTGTTGTAACACTCCTAACATGACAATACGAATAAAAATCTATGACAAAGTCAATCATATCAAAGTCCATTAAATTTTTGGATAAAAAAGATCACTTATTAAAATATCGAATGTTCTATGCATCTGCTTATCATATTCAGATCTTTAGCTCGCAAAGTACAACCATGGGTTTATCAAAATATTATATGTCTTTATCAACCCTTAATAAAGATGGAAAATACGTATCAGTATATCACCTGAAGCTTAACTAATAAAAAATGATAACATCCAGCAAAATGACCAACAAAAATCACAAGATTATCATGGAGATGCCCTACCACACATACTCAGATAACATTTTCTTTTATTAATTTAACAGTATGCTTAACAGAGTATTCATATTTTCGAATATAAAGATATCCCTCTACCTTTGATGACAATGAAGAAAAAGAAGGAAAAAAATCAATTTTATTTATGCCTCACCCAAGCATGCATGTCTCACACTACCAACCACAAAAGAGTTTAAATGCTAACACAACAAGAGGATTCATCACCTAATAAAACATACAACATCACAAGAATAAAGTTTCCCTATCTAAAGCTCTATGAGGGTATGAAAGTGACACGCTACATATATAAGCTTTTAGTTAACTCAAAATATATTGTGGAAAACTTAGAATCACTCAAGTAAACACATGGAATTGACCGACCTTGAAATTTGTGCTTATTATATAGTTAGGCCAGTTGCATAATCAAGGCAACTGAATACTCTCATATTATCATAACTGGGGGCCTTCCATGAACTATCTAATATGGGGTTTTAAAATTTTAAATTTTTTTAAGGGATTCGGTTAACTAGCTAAGCAGCCATCTTAACACGTTCCCCATATATTTAACTGGAACTCCTGATTGTAACGTCAATCCTCTAGTTATTTGCATTAAAGTCTTATGGTTTCTTCCCGCTATTCCATTTTGCTCAAGGATATATGGACAACATGTCTCATGCACAATTCCTTTCTCTCTAAAGTAATTTTAAGCTCATGATTTGTGAATTCCGTGCCTTTACTACTCCTTACTTTCTTAACATGAAGAGAGAATTGAATTAGAACATAAGTTATGAAATCCTTTAATCATATGATTGATAGTTTTAGATTTATTTTCAAATTAAAAACAACCATGTAGCTCACGAATAATCATAAACTATAGTAAGAAGGTGTTGATGTCCTAGATGTGTAGGCACCTTATAGGGTTCTCATGCATCCATAAGCAATAATTCAAAGTACATGGGACTTTTAATTATATTCAAGTCTTTGAAATATCTTCTTGATTCCTTTTAATCATATTTTTCATATTAAAAATAAAGCAAATCCAAGCCTAATTTCATCATGAGAAACAAAAATATACAAACGAAACTGTCTTATACAAACCACGATGCAAGATTCCGTAACGTGGACTTGATGGTAAAAACTTCCTGCATGTAATCTATGCTACTCAAAGACATAGCTACAAACAATATTCTAACTACTCCCTTGTCCAATGACTACTATGGTCGAACCACAACTAAGCTCTAATACCACTTTGTCATGACTCAAAATCCAAACCGTGATTGGCACGTAGGCTAAGTCAAATAATGCCACTTAGCCAAAGCAAGTCTTAAAACAAAGTGCACTAACACTCCATCAAACATTCGCACAACAATAACAATACTTATTGAGCATCCATATTTAAATCACAATGGGAGGACAAATCCACAACAATTAACGTTGGGAATGCACATGTTATCCAATTTACTACATAACACAATGACTCTAACACCATAATAATAGCCATGACATCACGAAATCTCCCGAGGCTTACCAATACATTATAATATACTCCATAAGTTTATGAATAATATGGATCACAATCAACATCACTAGTTAAATCCTTTGAAAGAAAAAAATAGAGAGAGTAATGAGTTTACCATTGATTCAATGAAAATATAAATAACAAAGTGCACAGACCGAAAGTAAAGGCTCACAAAGTTTTTTGCAAACATTTTTTCTCAAAATAAATAAATGTAAAAAAATTCAAATGTTGAGTTGAAAACAAAAAAAAATTGAGGGTAAAGGTTCAATAAATCCTTATCATATAACTCATTGTAGAAAATAACCATCCCACCTATATTCTATTTTATATACATAACCATCCCACCTATATTTATGTATCCATCTATCTCATATACCAATTATCAACATAAATTGTGATAAGAAATAACCCTCTTACCCATATATATCCCACACACACACAGATATATAAACATTCTCAATATACATTCTATAAATAAATATATATATATCTTATACCCCCCAAAAATACTTTTTCTTTCATAAAAACAAATTAGTCAAATTTTTTATAACATAAAGAAGGTTTGAAATCAAATTAATTAATCAAAAAGAGAGGTTGAAAGAAGGTAAATGTAAATAAATAAATAATTGGAAAAAATTTCTTTTTTTTTAAAAAATCAATTTAATATTTTAAAAACATGAAGGACGATTTGAAAACAACATTAATAAACAAGACAAAAGTAAGAAAATATATGTCAACATAAATTTATTATAAAAAGTACAGGAAAATGCAACATAAAAGTATGAATTGAAATATGGATACCAACAAATACCATCACGATAATTGTCTCAAGAAATTATGAAGTTCTCAGACAAAACAAATATGAAAGATGCATTTAGAAATATTTAGGAGTGATAAAGTGATTTGGAAGCTTCCCAAGAAATTGGAATAAAGGAAAAGAAAAGATATTTAAGGCTAATGACATAGCGAAAGTGAAACAAATGGTGCCACCTTTCTATTAATGCTTTCATTTGGTATGAACAATTGTAGAGTTCCCCTTTAATCACACTAGAATTGAACACCAACTAAGGAGTCCTCACAAGTATCACCTTAGTTCATTTAAACATAAGATCATTACTGTAGTTAAATTTATGCCATTAGCTAACTTAACAGCTTACAGTATTTGTTAATACCCCTCTTAACGTCTAATTAACAAGAACATATAGATTCTCATGATTCCCAACTAGGCTTATATATTAATTAAGGATGGATGGAGAATACCTTCTCAACACCGATGTAATTGACAAGAGGTGAGCCCTCATTGTATACTTGGATGTGGAGCAAACTACTTGTTTTTGAATTTGGAGAGGAGAAAGTGTATGCAGTAGTGTGGTGGCAGTAAATTGTTGGATGGAAGGAAGTTATTGAGATTGGCGACTATTCGGAAAATGGAATGGAGGAGGAGGCTATAGAAATCTAGAGCTTTGTAGAAATTTAAATTTAAAAATTTATTGTTGTTTAAATGGGTCTCGTAGATAATCCTATAAGATAATTTATGATATAATGAGATTCCTTAATATCTGCTAAATGGGATTCATTAATATTAATATTTACTAGATGTCTTCTTATATGTATTAAATTATTTTAAATGTTTAGATTTCAAAATATCTTATGAATTCTATGACTGATTAAGTAATAAACTAAAATATATCTTCAATAAAAATTTAATTTATATTATTAAAAGAGTTTGTTGGAATAAAGAAAAATCCTATGGGATATATACCGTAATTTCTTTAAAAGATTACTCTGTTTTATTTTTTTTAATAATTTAGCCTTTTTCCTATTTGGGTTATCACAACTTTATGGTTCAACCAATCTTAAAATATTTTTTTAGTAGTACCTAGTTTCCTAAGTATTTTTATGCAATCTTTCCCTCAATTTATTTTTCTTAGTATAGCAATGAACACCTTAGATATAAGATATTGAATACTATTAAAAATACTTTATGGTGTTGGATATACCAAAAATTATTGAAAAATTACTTTAGTATACTAAATACTTTATGAAAAAAATACTTCATGATGCTAAATAAACTATAAATTAGTTTAGGTTATTGAGTACTATGCTAGATATAACTTAATCCTATAAAAGTGGGAGGCTAAAAGGGTCTTTGCATCGCTTCAATTTAAAGAGCTTAAAAATTCCAATTAACAAAAGGAAAAAAAGTCTATGTGCATGCATGTGCCACCTCATAAATTCATTACTTTAATAAAACAAGGAAGTTCCATTAGAATCTACTTTTCAACGGGATTATGCCCTTAATAATGGAAGCACCACGCGTTGCAAAGGCACTATATAATTAAAAATATATCATATATGCCTATAGTCATTTTCATAATTATAAATGGAAACAGAAAGTTCACCATTAATATATTGACAAGGCGTGTGAGAAGATTTGGTAGATGTCAAATATTAAATTCTCATTAATTATTTTCTAAAAAGCAATTAGCCAAATCTGATGAAACATGTACATGGGTACGTAGGTCTCCAGGTGTATGTTGTTCAGTGAGTACGATGAAAAGATAAAGATTATGAATTAATTAAGGATGACAATCATAGAGCTTATCCTGTTTGTTACCATCACTGAAAGATTTGGTTACCTAACCCCAGACTTGGATTGATTAAAACATTCAATAATTTCATCACTTGAGCTAGCACACATAACTATTCTCTTTGGTCTTATTATGAGAACCTTCAACATATTTTATAATATAGTAATATATTTTTGTTCAAAACATTAATTTATTTTTACATAGTATCCCTAACTAACGTTAAAACTTCTTAACTAATGATTAACCAAATTATCCTGACTGATGACTTTTTTAAGGTAATTTTGATATTTTATAAGAAATAAGTAATTTTAACTAACTTCATTAACTTATGTAAAATTATTATTAGGTACTTATTGGACGAGAATGGGTGTTAAAATTAGCTTTTTTTATTTATCTTGGGGCTTGGTTTATATAATTCTCCCCACTTGGGTCACTTTCAGTTGCTCTCTATACATAACTAAATATTAATTGTATAACAATGATTTTATGACTTTGTATTATGAAAATTCTCATATTAGTGGAAAACAACAAGTTGGATCTTATTTGTAATCCTCAAGCTCCTTATTATATACCTCTTTAAATAGAAAAATGAATGCTAAAGTTTTGATTTAAAGAATAAAGCTCTCTCTCTCTCTCTCTCTCTCTCGTTTTGGCACACAAAAATAAAGCTCTCAACTTAAAAGAAGATTATGTAACTTTTTTTTTTTCTTATGAGAGCTTCTCAGGTTAATAAATATTTGGTAATACCAGGATGTTTTCCCAATTCATTTTGACATTTTTAGAAAGTAAATTTAGTACACAGAAGGAAAACGGAATGTTAACTCATCTAAAGAATGAGCATTCGATACTCATCTTTAATAGGGATAAAATCCATATGGTCTAGAACTTTTTTATGTTTTTAATTAATTTTTCTCAATAAATACATTTATTTAAATTAAATATTGGAAGTTGAAAATATAGTATATTTATTTTAAATCATACTCCTATTAAAATAATATTTTGTAAAATTAAAAATAAAAGGACCATGTTCATTTACTTTAGGTCAAAGTATAAATTTAATCTTTTAAGTTACATCAAGTTTCAGTTTAATCCTTTAAAACTATAAAGTGCATTTTTAGTTTCTAAATTTTGTCGTTAGTCTCATTTAATAGAAAATGCTTACTTATAAAATTCAAATAGTGATTTTGTTATTAAATAATGCTTCCAAACTATAGATTATATTAAAGGGTTAAAATTAAAATAAACTTGTCGTATGTATATTTATTTTAATTTTAAAATTTAAAAATGAATATATTAAAGGATTAAAATTAAAATAAATCTGCTCATATGTAGACTTAACTTAATTAAGGGAAAATTGGGGATAATACTCATTTGAAAATGTATTTGAGAAATGGGACCTCAAATCATGGAAAGGTGCAAGGTACTTAAAAATAAATAAGTCATAGGAGAAAGACTAAAATAGCCTTAACGTTGAAAAGATGAAAAAGAGGGAAGCTATTGGCACATCAATATCAATATAATAACTCTTCTCCTAAACATTGTTGTCAAGCCACAGTCCACTATTCATAAGCCATATCCTCATATTTAAAAGTATAAAGCCATACCTACTTCCACCATACCAAACCAAAAACATCTGCTCAACAAAGCCCATTCTCTCTCTCTCTCTCTTCTTCTTCTTCCTTCATCTATCATTACCATCTGATCACCACCTTCAGCATCTTCTCCTTATCATCTCCATTCTTCCTTATAATCTTTTGGGAAACTTTAATTTTCATCACTTTTATGGAGGAATATCTTCCAAAGCTTAAAAAAAGGTTCACCATTCTTCCCAAAGATGTGCTCAGAAAGATCTATAGCTATCGACTTGAAAGAATGAAGACATTCAAGAGTTTCGGCCTACCTGAGAATATACGCTGGATCATTAAAGCTAAGGTACATTTAGTAAGTTAGATTCATGACTCATTTATTAAATCTACGCCAGGAATGGGAAGAAGTTCTTACTCGAAGAAGAGGAGAAAAAAAATGAAGGTTTGCCATAAATGTGCAAGGTGGACATGTGATGGCCGTTGTCGGAGCAAATGTAGGGTTTCTATAAATGGAGAAGATAAAATTCAATTCATAAAGGATGGACTGAGTAAGGAGTCATTGGATGATATAATTTTGATTCTTGAGACGCATCCTAGTGGTGAAGTTCACGCTATTCTTCTCGATTTAATGAAGTTATTTACCAAAGAAAAAGAGCGCTACTCTCTTGAGAATCTGAAATTGAAAGACCCTGTTTGTGAGTTTATAAGAAAGGTGGATCGGAAGCAAATCAAGCTGATTGATCAACTGTAAATTTGTGAACCCAAATAAGATCCATTAGTCAAGAAAATAGGTAGGCAATATTTAGACAGCAGTAGATATGAAGGTTGCAACTTTCTCCGTTAGATAGTTAGTTAGTAAAACAATTAGATGCATGGGGTATGCAAAGATGGCAGAGTAAATAATTATTCTTAACTCTTGAGACACATTTTATTAGTTGCATGTTTTTGTTTCATCTTAAAAAAAGATCCGACCTAAAAAAAATATTGTCTAGGTGCTTTCCAATCATTTTGAGAAATGTATATGTTTTGAGCATGGATCAATTAATGGCAACACTGGGAGTTGAACATCAACTACTTTCTCTATTAAATTTTATACTCCAACCAACACTCTGAACAAGCACATATAATATTTTTTTTGGGAAAAAATAAATTTAAAAGATAAAAAATCTATTACGCAATTGATGCCGTCAAATCCTATAAATGGTAACTTTGAATTTAATTGGTTTCTTCACATTGACTTTGAATTTAATTGATATATTTGAATTCAAATCCTAATGATGGTAACTTTGAATTTAATTGTTTTATTCACATTAAAGTCTAGCTCTAGGGGCCACGTTGTCAAACCCTTTTACCCCTTTCGATATTCGCGGGCGAAAAGCATAAAGATTCATAAAGCATACGACACAGCGAAAACATATTGATATACGGTACAAGTTTACATTACAGGAGGATTTCCACCATGGTTTGATAAACACATATATATACATGTACAAAGAATCCAAATTAAAAAATATCTAAGTACATGCAAAACAACTATTGCCTCCATGAAAAGCTCCGGGACCCTAATCACCGAGAGCCACCGACTTGTCTTTTGAGCTCCTGCTCCAGCTAAAATGTTTTTGGTTGGAGAAATAAAGAAAGATGCTTACATACATATAAAATGCAAAAATAGATATGCAATGTCATGTTATGTAAGATGATCGAAACGATATGTGTGTACACTTGCCCCAGGTCAAACTACTTGTTTGCCCCTTGGTCTACTTAGTGCCCCTGTTGGGTCCCTGACCACAACATAGAAAATTGGTATGTCTAGGACACTAGCTCATGTTACGATGAATGACATTCATAATAGGCATCACATAATACATGTAAGAAGTTACTACCTGATTGCTTTCCTTTAGAATTCTTTTCTCGTTTTTCTGAGCTCAGGCAAGTCTTAGACTTCGGAATTTCTCCAAGTCCTACAATTTCTAAATACACCATAGATGAGTTATTACTCATTCGCACATTACCCAAACTCATGATATTGGTTAACTTAGCTTTACAATGCTAAATTACCAAAATGCCCCTGTAAACCCAGTCTACCTGGACCTTACCAGAAATCATGACTCGAGCTATTACTACACAATTTCATGTGTAGAATCCATTTTTAACCTCAGATTTATCAAATTCAGGGCCAAATGATGAAAATTCCCCTGGTAGCCCTTCCTTTGAGTTTTAATGGATAATTTGGTCATTTCTCATTATGGGGCTTTTCTCACTTCATCATCAACATATACCCTACACAATTTTATTGTCTAAACCCAATGGAAACATCAGAATTATCAAATTCTATCTCTTTTACCACATCCAAAATAGGGCTTAGATTTTAGGTTCTCAGAAAAATTGTGTCGGTTTCTCATTTTCTCTTACTTAATCACCTCCTTTCTACTTATAATCATATTATTAGCTATGTAGACATTCATTAGACAAGGTTTGGAGAAACTTGGATAGCAAGGTCCTTTAGGTTTTATTAATCATCTTTCACAAAAACAATCAAACCAAGCCAAGAACAATATTAATAACATCAACCAAAGCATAAGGAATAAGTTTGGAGGTTTACCTTTGATTTCCTCCTCTTTCTCTCTCCTCAACGTATGAACTCTCTCTCTCTCCCCTCTTGGAATTTTGTCTTGAAAGTCATGGATTTTAGGAAGAAGAAGTGAGTAGGAGAGATTATGGAAGGATTAGGAAGCAAGAATAACAAGTTTATGAGAAACCTAGCTCTCTTTCTTGCTTCTCATTCTTCACCGACTCAGCTTCTCTTTCTCACTATTTCGGTTCAGTTTTGTACGATAATGGCAATGAAGAAATGAAGAATTGGTGATATATTAGATTAGTCAATTGCTTAGCATAAATGGCAATTCCCTATTGGTCCAAAATTACAATTTCTTGTATGATTATTTCATTTCCCTTTTCCTCTTCTACTCAGCCAAAATTGCATGAGAATTGAGGGAGTATATATTGATATTGCACTATCTCATTGCCATCTTGCCAGTTGTTGACTTTTGTCATTTAACTTTTGACTATTTGACCTTACTTGATAATAATCCACCAAAATAGGCTTATTAATTATCAAGTAGTCATTTCTCTCTTTTTAGTTCCCATATAACTAAAATTATCAGGAAGATTAGGGAAAAATAATCATTTCCCACTTGATGGCAAAATTACCGTTTTGTCCCTACGTTTTATGATTTATCGAAATAAATCATTTATTGCTCCTTTTTTTTGTTTAACCTATTTTTGACATGTATAATAGGCTATTAGTCATATCATTTCATGTTCCAATTCTGGTTACAATAGTACGCCTTTAGGTGGACATTAATTACTCTTTTGTGTCCTTGATTAGCCGAATTGTGTGTAACCGACAATTGAAATATTATTATTGTAAATTTATGCACACCACAATTCACCTTTTGATTCCATTAAATGTATCTCTTACATAGGAGGAATATTGGTGATTAAAAATGGGGTGTTACAGCTCTCCCCCCTTAAATAAATTTCATCCTCAAAATTTGTTACAAGTACAGACTTATAAACTCTGAGAAATGCTTTTGCATGTCTTCCTTAGATCCCATATAGCTTCCCTAGGAGATAATCCCTTCCATACTACTTTAATGAACGGGATACTTCAGTATCTAATTTGTTTCTCCTTTTGATCAATAATTCGGTCAGGTGTGACCTCATATGTCATATTGTCTCACAAGTCAACTTCTTATTATTCGATCACATGCTCAGGATTAGGTTGATATTTCTTCAATTATTACACAAAAGAGCAATGTACCTTGGGCTCAACTTCTTCACAAGACATCATGTAATCTGCTTAAGCTTGGAGGTAAAGCTATCTGGTATGCTACTGGCCCAATCCTTGACAAGATTTTGAAAGGACCAATGTACCTTGGGGGCTCAACTTCTTTATTTTCATCACTCTACTAATGCCAGTAGTAGGTGAAAACTTCATGAATATGTGGTCTCCGACCTCAAACTCGAGAAGTTTACTTCTCTTATCGGCATAGCTCTTTTGCCTACTATGTGCAACTAGTAGTCTCAACTTGATTAGTTTTATTTGCTCCATTGTTTGATCAATAATATTTGGCCCATACATCTACCTCTCAGATAGCTCTATCCAGCACAAGAGCAATTGACATTTCCTTCCATACAAAGCTTCTTAAGCAGCCATCGGGATGCTCGAGTGATAGCTGTTTTTGTATGCAAATTCTGCAAAAGGAAGGAATTGATCCCAACTGCCTTTGAAATCAATTACGCACACCCTAAGAATATCCTCTAGTGTCTGGATTATTCTCTTGATTTGCCCATCTATTTGAGGATGATAGGCCATACAGAATTGGAGCTTGGTACCTAAAACATCGTGTATCGCCTTCCAAAACTTGGAAGTAAATTGTAGATCTCTGTCAGATATGATGTTCTTCAGCGTACCATAGAGATGTACTATATCCTTAATATAGATGTCTGTGAGCTTTACGGGAGAATAGTGTACACTGATCGGGAGAAAATGGCCTGTCTTTGTAAATCGATCCACTATTACCCATATGGCAACACGATTTTAGACCTTTGGTAATCCTGTCACAAAATCCATAGTGATGCTTTCCCATTTCCACTCGGGAATTGTAGGGTTTTGTAGTAGCCCTTATGGTCGTTGATGCTTAGCTTTGACTTTCTGGCATGTAAGGCAACAAACAACAAACCTTGTCACGTCCCTTTTCATGCTTGGCCACAAATATGTGGACTTCATATCGTAGTACATTTTAGTTGCTCCTAGATGCAGAGTATATTTACTCTTACGTGCCTCCTCCAGGATCTGTTGTTTCATTTTTGCTTGTGGTGGAACATATATTCCCTTGTGGTACCAAACTAGTCCACTCGGTGATAAGTCATACTCTTGAGTCTCTCCCTTTGTAATCATGTTTCTGATAGACTGAGCACGCTTATCTTGCTTCTGAATCTTTTCTATTTCTGCTCTCAGATCATTCTCTATCTGATTGACATTGCTGTTGTTAATCATTATCTGATTTTGATAGGTTAAGATCTCGAAAGTTCTCGATTAACTTTTGCTCATAAATCATAAGGACTTCCACTTGTATTACTTTGCTTCTTAATGCATCTGCCACGACATTGGATTTGCCTAGATGATACTTAATCTCTAGGTTATAGTCTTTGAGCAACTCTATCCACCTACGTTGTCGCATATTGATCTCTTTTTGATTGTATAGATACTTCAAACTCTTGTGGTCGCAGTATACCTCTAAGGTCGCTCCATAAAGATAGTGTCTCCAGATCTTTAGTGCGAATACAATCACTGTTAACTCAAGATCATGCGTGGGAAATCATTGTTTATGACGCTTCAACTGTCGAGATGCGTATGCCATAATATGGCCTCGCTGCATTAGGACACATCCTAATCCATGCCCACTAGCATCTATGTAAACCACAAAGGTTGATTACGGATCTGGGATTGTCAGAATTGGTGCAATCGTTAGTTTTTATTTCAGCTCGGTAAAGCTCTCCTCGGAATAGTTGTCCCACACAAAATACTGAGTCTTTCGTGTTAACTTAGTCAATAGCATAGCTATTCTAGAGAAATTCGGTATGAATCATTGATAATAGCATGCGAGACCCAAAAAACTACGTATCTCAAATACTGTCTCTGATCTCTTCTAGTTAAGTACCGCTTCCACCTTGTTCGGATCCACTGAGATCCCTTACTATAAGACTACATGACCTAGAAATTTAACTTCTGAAAGCAAAAACTCACATTTACTTAGCTTGGCATAGAGTTGATTGCTCCTCAATGTGTTCAGTATAGTTCTCAAGTGGTGTTCATGTTCTGCTTTGCTCTAGGAGTATACCAAAATGTCATCAACAAAGACTACCATAAATTGGTCCAAGTATAGATGAAAAATTTGATTGATGTAGTCCATGAACATTGCAGGTGCATTGGCCAGTCCAAATGGCATTACTAGAAACTCGTAATGGACATATCATATTCTGAAAGCAGTCTTTGTCACATCGTCTACCTTCACTCTGAGTTGGTGGTAACCTGATCTCAAGTCAATCTTTAAGAACACACAGGATCCCGATAGTTGATCAAGCAAATCATTAATTCTAGGGAGTGGATATTTGTTCTTGATAGTCACCTTGTTCAGCTCCCTGTAATCGATACAGAGTCATAGGCTTCCATCTTTCTTTTTCATGAATAGTATTAGAGCTCCCCATGGCGAGACACTAGGTTTGATAAACCCTTTCTCTAGTAGTTCCTCAATCTTATTTTTCAGTTCTGCCATCTCACTTGGTGCCATTCTATATGGGGCTTTTGATATCGAATTTGCTCTAGGTTTAGTTTCAATTGTGAACTCCACTTCCCTTTCTGGGGGTAATCCACTGATATCCTCTAGAAATATATCAGAAAACTCATTCACGACAGAGATATTCTCTAATGCTACGGCTGCTTTTGATTGCATGGAGAAAAATACAATATACCTTTAACAACTCTTATGTAAACATCTCTCAGCCTCAGCTGCGGAAAGAAAGTTTAGGTTGACTTTAGTGTTGGCCTTTACTGTTGGATTAGGGTAAACGACCCTTTTTATTTCCATAGTTTAGCATCATATTGTTTGAGGTTAGCCAATCGATTCTGAGTATCACTTCTAGCCTTTTCAATGGTGAGCAAATCAGGTTTATAGCAGACTCCTGCCCTTCGACGTTTACTATATAGTTTAAGAAAACTTCTATGGTGATGAACCCTTTACCCATAGGCATGGATATCGTTAAATCATAAGGTAATCTATGCATGCTCAGGCCTAGCTGTCTTATACAATCGTATGCAATGAATGAATGACTAGCTCCTGAATCGAATAATGCTTGGACTATATTACCATTGAGAGAAATCATATCTCTGATCATCTCTGGTGACTTTCGGGCTTCCTCGTGTGTTAAGGTGAATACTCTGCCCTGCACTTGTTGCCTCGGCTCTCTTGGCTATTGGCGTTGTCGACAATCCCTAGTAAAATAACCTGGCTTATTGCAATTATAGCAGACAATCTGCTTGGCTGCTGTCATTGCTTGTTTCGCTTATGCGCACGTTTGACCCAGATGGAGAAGATTCTTACAATATCGGCAGATTTTGTTCCTAGATGGTCTTTGATTACCTCAGCTATCAGACTGATTGGGCTTCTTATTGCTGCCATTAGGAGAACCACCCTAATATTGGCGCTTCTAGGAAAAATTTCCACTACTAGATGTAACCTTATTGCACGTACTTCTATAGGTGTATAGCTCTATCAGATTATGTTCAGTTATTCGGCACTCTTTGACAGCCTTATGAAATTCTTTGAAATGTCGAGACACAAATTTTTCTTTCAACTTTGGCTTTAGTCCCCTTATCATCATATCCGAACTCCATCCTTCGTCATCACGGACTTTCGAGTAGGAAGAGTATCTGGATAGGTTGGTATATCTGGTCAGGTATTCATCAAAACTTTCCTTGTCACCCTGCTGAATAGTCAGAAATTTAGTTTCTTTAGCCAATCTCACTGATCGGGGAAAATATTTCTCGTTGAATTTCTCTTGAAACACCTCCCATGTTTGGGATATGTTTTGTGCTTGTAGAATCACTTCAATGCTTTTCCACCATCGATCATCATCACCCTCCAGCTTATAGATAGATAGATAGATGAGCTTTAATATTGTCTGGGCATTCTAAAATTCTGAAGATTTTCTCCAAACGAGATAGCCAGTTCTTCGTGTCTTCAGGATCAAACTTTCTTGTTAAAATAGTCGGCTGATGTTGATTCATTCAGGTTACCCAGGTATGCATCCTCTCAGCTTCAACAATCGAACCCTTGGGCACCACTGGCTTAAGCTCTGGAGGCTATATGTGACCTCCGTCTTGTCCATTAGGATTATTATGGGCTTCTCCATCAGCGTTTTGCTTTTTTTGCCCTTCTCTCATCTTATTTCAGAGTTCATTCAATGCATTTTATTGCTCCAGCATCATACCCATCAATTATTGTATCGGGTCAGGTCTAGCATTCGGTTCCTTATTATTATTTCTATATATGTCTCTACCTCGCCCTCTGCCACCTCCTCGTATACATGCCATCTCTATAATTCACTCTACATGAAAATAGAGAAAAGAATAAATCTCATATGAATGCAAGGGCATTTTTATCCTTTCACAACAATTTGGGTACATGAATTTATCATACATATCATATAATATGGTCATATATTTCACATAGCATGTATATTCAGCCCAAATATGATAGATACTGTTCATATCAAAACATTGTAAAAAATCACCTTTCCATATATTGTTCAACTGCCTCAGAACTTGAGTTTAGACTCAAGAACTCAAGTTCTGAGCCATGCACTCAAGTCTTGCTAATCCCACTCAAGTTTCGGTGGCTTTCCACTGAGACTTAGCATTGCATGAAAGCTTGCACTCGAGTTCACCATGACACACTCGAGTTCTTCGGCATGCACTCGAGTCCTGAGAGTTTGGAAGTGGGAGTTTGTTCTAGAAAGCTCTTAAATGCCATTAGCTAACCGTTGCACTCGAGTTTAACATTTAGCACTCGAGTTATGGGGATTTCACACTCGAGTCCTACAAGTTCTGGAAAGAGAGTTTCTACCAGAGAAATTTCCAACTTGCTAGAATAGGATGTGCACTTGAGTTCTACCATATAAACTCGAGTTCCCCACTGATTACACTCGAGTTCTGGTCTTGCACTCTCACAAGTTCCTAACCAAAACTGCCTAAATGGCTCAATGTACTTGAGTTCAGTATCATGCACTCGAGCTCTCTCCTCCAAAATTGATCCATGAACTCAAGTTCTGCCACATTCACTCGAGTTCATCAGCTATCCAAAGTTGGTTACACTTCAAAAATCAATCCAAATTCATTCATAGGTTATTCATTCCATGTTTTTCCCATTGATATCATCCTTAGGTAGTTTCCTACTACCTTACCTCCTATCACCATGTAAACAAGACCATATCAATACCGCATTCTATAAATGCCAGAACCTCTTTATGCTCATAGGTTTGATACCAAAATTGTCAAACCCTTTTACCCCTTTTGATATTCGCGGGGTGAAATGCATAAAGATTCATAAAGCATACAACACAGCGGAAACATATTAATATATGGTACAAGTTTACATTACAGGTGGATTCCTACTATGGTTTGATAAACACATATATACACATGTACAAATAATCCAAACTCAAAAATATCTAAGTACATGCAAAACAACTATTGCCGCAATGAAAAGCTTAGGGACCCTAATCACCGGTAGCCATCGACTCATGATATTGGTTAACTTAGCTTTACAATGCTAAATTACCAAAATGCCCCTGTAGACCTGGTCTACTTGGACCTCATCAAAAATTATGCCTCAGGCTATTCCTACATAATTTCAAGTGTGGAATCCATTTTTGACCTCAGATTGGTCAAATTCAGGGCAAAATGATGAAAATGCCCTTAGCAGCCATTCCTTTGAGTTTTAATGGATAATTCGGCCATTTCTCATTTTGGGGCTTTTCTCACTTCATCATCAACATATAACCTACACAATTTTACCGTCTAAACTTAATGGAAACATCAAAATTATTAAATTCATTCTCCTTTACCACATCCAAAATATGACTTAGATTTTATGTTCTCAGAAAAATTGTGTCGGTTTCTCGTTTTCTCTTACTTAATCACCTCCTTTCTACTTATATTCATACTATTAGCTATTTAGAAATTCATTGGATAAGGTTTGGAGAAACTTGGACATCAAGGTCCTTTAGGTTTCATTAATCATCTTTCACAAAAACAGTCAAATCAAGCCAAGAACAATACCAATAGCATCAACCAAAGCATGAGGAATAAGTTTGGAGGTTTACATTTGATTTCCTCCTCTTTCTCTCTCCTCAATGTCTGAACTCTCTCTCTCTCTCCTCTTGCAATTTTATCTTGAAAATTATGGATTCAAGGAAGAAGAAGTGAGTAGGAGAGATCATGGAAGGATTAGGAAGCAAGAATCACAAGTTTATGACTTCCTACCTTGCTTTTTGTGAGAAACCTGGCTCTCTTTCTTGGTTCTCGTTCTTCACTAACTCAACTTCTCTTTCTCACTCTTTCGGTTCAGTTTTTCACGGTAATGGCAATGAAGAATTGGTGATGTATTATATTAGTCAATTGCTTAGTATAGGTGGCAATTCCCTATTGGTCCAAAATTACAATTTCTTGTATGATTATTTCATTTCCCTTTTCCTCTTCTACTAAGCTAAAATTGCATGAGAATTGAGGTAGTATATATTGATCTTGCACTATCCCATTGCCATCTTGCAAGTTGTTGACTTTTATTTTTTGACTTTTGACTATTTGACCTTACTTGATAATAATCTACCAAAATAGGCTTATTAATTATCAAGTAGATATTTCCCTCTTTTTAATTCCCATATAACTGAAATTATCAGGAAGATTAGGGAAAAATAATCGTTTCCCACTTTATGGAAAAATTACAGTTTTGCCCTTATGTTTTATGATTTACCGAAATAAATCATTTCTTGCTCCTTTCCTTTGGTTTGACTAATTTTTGACATGTATAATAGGCCATTAGTCATATCATTTCATGTTCCAATTCTGGTTACAATATTAGGCCTTTAGGTGGACATTGCTCCTTTGTGTTATTACTTAGCCGAATTGTGTGTAACTGACAATTGAAATATTATTATTGTAAATTTATGCACACCACAATTTACCTTTTGATTCCATTAAATGTATCTCTTATATAGGAGGAATATTGGTGATTAAAAATGGGGTGTTACACATGTCGCAAACAAGTTAATTGGTTCCACTTATAATATTGTGATTTATACGTGAAGAGAAGAAAAAATAGATATGGCAATCCCAATTTCTCTCAATCATGTACGATAAGATTCTAAAGATGTTTAATTATCATCTGCGCATGCAAGAGTGCAAGACACACATTTTTTATGCCATCATCATTATCAGCAAAGAAAATTAAAGATATTACTCCCTCCCATCCTAAAATTATAAGATAAAGTTGACTTTTTTGGAGATATTAAAGAAGATAATTAAATTTCTTTAAAATATTTATATTTATCATTTTTTTCTCCAAAATATTTTTCCTAACATATAAACTTATATCGAGAATAATGATACGCAATATATGATATGATTAAGTATATTTTACTTCTTTAATCTCTCCAAAAAAAGGTAAACAATGTCTTATATTTAGGATTATGAGTAATAAATAATAATATCAACACAAGACGTATGAAAATAATATTAGCAAAAGTACGCTCTTGGATCAATCTTTTACATTCACATAAAGTTTCATTAATTTTTAAAAATATCTTTTAACAGTATATATATCTTTTCCTTTTTGTTCTGCATTTTACTATAGGACTACTCCAACGTTAATTAAGGGATGAAATTAGCATTCTCTAATATATCATCATTTGCCTTTTTGTTTTTTGGTCAAAGATGTGACTTGTACCTTCTTATTTTCAACTGTACATGGACCCCAAATTTCTTCTTTCTTTTTCTTTATTACCATCATTATTTGTCATTCCAAAACAAAAACAACCCATATTAAAACAATGTAGAAGAGTCTTCAAATTCAATTATGGGCTTTTTTGACTTCCAACAAGAAGTATTAGAAGAGCACATGGTTTTTTTTTTACTTCCGGTCGTAATAAATTAATAGTCCTAATTTGTTGTGACATGCATTTTGCTTTTCAAGATTTTCAAATTTAAAAAGGACTCATATACCACTCTCCAGTTAATTTATTTCTTTTTTTTCAATTTAATTTGTTTCTTTGTACTGATGCAAATTAATCACCGTGCAATAAAGTTTGACTTTAATTTAACCAATAAGGCCTCATTTTTCCTTCAATTAATCACATTGTCTAATTTTAAGAGGAGCTAAAATCACGTGAGAACTATTTATGATTGTACGCCATATTCATAGCTCCTATCTATATAGCTGTAATTATAACAACATAAGCTGGTTTTTGAATTTTGAAATTGCCACAAAAGCTAAATTATTATGTTCTTTTTTATGCACATGTTGATCTACATAGTTTTAATATATTTAATCTAAAAGTATCAATTTTAAGGATAAAAAATATTTTTTTATTCTAAATTAAATTCTAGAATTACCAACGTTAATATATTTAATCTAAAATTAGTACTTTATTTTAAGATAAACAAATATTTATTTACTTTTTAAGTAAAAATATCAACAAAACAAAAGCACAAAAGAAAAAAAACATGCCACACTAGCCATGTCCCTATCTATAATCTGACCACATCAGCAAATCATTAAGTCTCACGAGTGACAAATGCATGGACACTTTTCAATCATCTCAATTTTACTTCTCCATTTTAGAAATGGTCAACCCAATTGTCGATATCAATAAATATGGTCGGATTTTCTTATTTTCATTTTTTCCACTCTTGTCTTTAACCCAAATTGTGTCATTTTAGAGTAAATAGTAAAGACATAATGATTTTAGTAAACATTATGATGGGTGTGAAATCTGTCTTTCACGTGCCCAACTTGCCAAAAATATTGTGATCATAAATTACTATACTATTTAACATTACTTTTTTTTCATAAAAATAATATTATATAGTGAGCGTGAATAGGAAAAGCATTCCTATGCACTCCAATCGTCAAAACTTTATTTCTAATTAATTTTATAAACTTTTAAAAGTCAAAAGTTATTTCCTTCTTCTCCCGAAATCAACGTTCTTCCTCTTCCTACCTCAGTCATCTTTAGCCAAGTAAATTAATGATTTTTTTTCCTATAAAATCATCAATTATAATAAAATCTCATTTATGTTGCAGACTCTCTGCATTTGCATTGTTTTAGTAGTATAAATATGAAATCTTCCAATTTTAAATACAAGATGTCTGAGAGAAAAAAAGACGGAAAGGGCATCACCCTAAAATGTAGATTTAAATCTATGTGCATTTTTTATGAAACTGATTTTAGAAAGGATAGAGAGTTTCTACTTGCAGCAAAAGAACTTGGAGATACATTAGCTACTAGAAAGATCAACTTTATATACGAGGGAGGTCTCAGGTCTCCAGGGCCTAAGGGGAAGTGTGGCTATTTCTACATCCATTAACGGTAGCAAGGGTTTGAGTGTAAGGGTGAAGGAGTTGGAAGATCACATCTTTTTCATAGGACATGAGTTACAGATTTCAAGCTTGTTTGAATGAATGGGACATATGTTCTACCATTTTGAAGCTTTTATCGCTCTACCCGGTGGTTTGGAAATATTGGATGAGATTTCTAGCGTTGCATATTGGGCTAAATTAAACTTTCACAAAAAGCCATTAAGATTGTTAAATGTTAATAGCTTTTATAATGATCTATTGTCTTTTTTTGATCATGATGTGGAAATAGGATTTATACCCCAAGCGACTCGCCATTTCATAATTTATGCGCCAATTGCTGATCAACTGCAAACATATGCACCTAAATCAGATCTATTAGTCAAGCAAATAGGTGGGCAATCTTCAGATAACTTTCAAAAGTAAAATCCAGCTAGCACCTTACAGAAGTAGAATCCAGACACAACTCTTCGGTTGTAAAAAAAATGGCCTAATTTAATTTGTCCATTAGATAGTTAGTAAAACCATTAGATGCATGGGGTATACAAATATGACAGAGTAAAGAGTTATTCTTAACTCTTGAGACACGTCTTATTAATTGTATACTTTTGTTTCATCTTAACTTCTAAATTCTAAATGAGCATTATCGATATTTTTTTTATTCTTCAAATTTTTCTCTTCCAATATTATTTCCCTCTAATTTTCAGTCCAATAGGATGTGAGGTGGTATCATTTACACTATACTCATGACGTGGCTCAAAATATGCTATTGATCTAACTTAAAAAGGGTAAAGTAATAGAATGCATACATGTGTATACGAGATTTGTGAGTAATATTCACCTTTTGACCTTTTGAATCGATCTTTAGATAATGTTTCAAGCTCAAACCAATTTATTTGACTAAAGTATAGCCTACCATATTTCTAACTGCTGAAAACTAATATTTCATGATTTGGTTGATTTGCTTGTCGGCCATTTCATGTTTTCGAAGATTTTTAACGTGCTACCTTTTTTTCGTGGGAATACATAAATGTATAAATTAATGGGAAAGTTAATGCATCCATAATCATTTGTCCATCTTCTTCCTTTCTTTTCCTTTTTCCTTCTTACTAATGACTTTTATTGAGGATAATTTTGATATCTTACATAAAGTAACTAACTACATTAATTTATATAGTAGGTATTATTAGGTGATTATAAGGGCCGTAATAAGTATTAATTTAATATTTACATTTACAGAACACAAACTCTCTCTTATCCTAAGCTTTAGACATTCACATGTACATCACTTGGAATTAACAATGATCTTTATGTAACAAATTGCTCATTAAAATGGAAAAACCCTTTCTTCTATTAGCTAGGAACATCTGAGAATGTCATCATTATTCATATATGGGCGTGCATACTTTCGTGAAGATCAAGCAAAGAAAAAGTTTGACTTTTTGTATCGCAATGAGCAAAGCACTTAATAATAATAATAAATGCTACGTGGGAATAAAGAAATGTATAAATTAATGGGAAAGTTAAGGCATCCATCATGATTTCTCCATCTTCTTCCTTTCTTTTTCTTTTTATTTTTCCTTCCTTTAATTATTACTAAATTCAGCATATATTTTTCCTAAGTTCAATTCTTCCTTTAATACATACGAGTAATTTAAAATTTTTAGTTATCAATGGAAATTGATTTTAATTGCTGTCCATATTACACCCACAGACCCACAACACATATATGAAAGGAATCATGCACTTAATTAATTAAATTGGCTATCTTTTATTATTGAAAAAGGGTATATAACTTTAAAAAAATATTGCAAATAGATTATATATAACTTCAAAGCATAATGAACAATAAAGAATTTTCATGCGCAGTTAAGACATATTTTACTTCCAATTCACACATAAAAGTAACAAATCTACATTACGAAGTAGGAACAATCAAAATGTGTATACAATTTCAACAAAATTTCATAGTTTCATAATGAATTTCAATATTTTTGAAATTAATCACAATAGTTAGATCCTATCGTGATTTTTGTATATAATACATTTACTTTATTGAGATATATGGGGAACTATAGTTAATTTTATTGTTATTAAAAAATCCCAAAAAAGTCAATATTTTACATAATATTACATATTCGTAGATTGGTTCCAAACTGATTAATATTATTATAGTATAAATCTCACTTTATATGGATTATTTGCTTCGTTCAGTTTTCAAAATTAAACACGACGTGGACACTTGGATCCATATTATAAGAACCTTTATTGGAACATGGGTATGAGAATATAATAGCGATTGTCAAAAGACCTAGCTACCTAGCTATCATTTATAAAGCTTTGTTCGAACATGGGTATGAGAATATAATAGCATTTGTCAAAAGACCTACCTGCCTAGCTATCATTTATAAGCCGATTAATCAAACCTTTGTTGGAAACAAGACGTGAACACTTGGAAGCAAATGTTGAAAATCTTTTGCTAAATACAGCATGGGATCACCATCATTTTTTTTGTTTAACCACCAATATTTTCAATACCACAAATTAAACAAGATCATATATCCTCATAACTATATGCATTTATTAATATCTTATATAAATTTAAAAACCACAGGTTACAAGTTGTGTTGTGAATTATTAGACTTATTACTATTTTGATATATATAATAAACATCACTATTTCTTGGTATGAAATAAATTACAAGAGTTTGTTATTTATAGTTGACCCTGAGGAATTCAATCTTCTTGAGCATTGTACAATTAATATCCATTGTAATATTCCAAAAAAGAAAAAAAATGCACTGTAATATAAAAAAAAACTTAAAATCAGAACCACTTATGAAATTTTGTTAGATATTTTTATCGGCAAGTTTTTTAGATGAATTAAATTGAAAAAGTTTGAGATTCATATATGACTTTGACGAGTTGGTAAAATAAAATGAATTTGACACAATTTGAAGGTAGTAGCAGTTGTGTTCAATTGAAATAAGCGTGAGTTTTATGTTTTAAGCTTTTTATTATATTGTCGGTAAAAAAAAAGTTTTTTTTATATTTTATATATTCCTACCATTTTTTTGTCAATATGTTCTTACCATTATTAGCCAACTAACCCCGCAAGATTGAAAACAACGACCACTAAATCATGAGCTTACAACGTTTTTTGATTTTCCAAAAGATTCGAATGGTTTCATCATTTCCTAACGCAAACATTTATTTAATTATTTTGTGCCTTCTCTGATATCATCTTCATCCCACATCATCAATCCTCACCTCCTATTTCAAGCTCGCTGATTTGCTAGAAGTCTATGTTATTGCTTGAATATGTTGACATGTCAGCCTCATCCCACATCATGAATCCGCAACATACCCTCTATTCATGTCATTCCAGTACATGTAGCAGGTTAGTTCTTTAATAGTTTATTCTACTCGAGTCACTTATCAGTGATGAGAGCAATGAAATAGAATTCCAATAGCCATATAAATTCATGTTTTCTCCACCCATAAATAGTTATGTATGTTCGCTTTCCTTCTTCATCTTCCATACTCCAGCTGATATAAACTCATACACAACAGGTATGTTCTGCAATGCCTTCTACAGTTGCTCAATTTTTACTTTAATCTCAATTCCATTCATTTCATACTTACCAAACATTTTCATCAAAAATATACTACTCGTACTTGCAAATCATATAATAGGGCGCCATTCAACAGTTAAGGAATTACATGATGGTACTGACCAATGGAGCATAATTGTTAGAGTGCTTAGGAAGTGGAATGTTTACCAGAAGACAGCCCCTCAAATGTTTTTTGCATTTCCATGGTTTTAATTAATGAGGAAGTCTATACATTCTTATCTGTTGGTCTCATGTTACTTTCAGAAACTCGATATGTTTGATATGTTCATAAATTGACCACAAATGTCTTAGTGATTACTTAATGATTATTTCATTACTATATTCCAGGGGTCTAAGATACAAGCAAGTGTCTTGAACAAAGCACTGCATGAAAAATTCAGAAATTCCATCAAAGAAGGACAAACTTATAAGTTGACTAACTTTGTAGTGACTCCAAATGGCAGTCAACATAGAGCAACACCCAATCCATTCAAGATAACTTTCACTCCACAAACATATATTATAGAGCAAGATGCTTCTATACCCTCCTACTCTTACTCATTCATGCCCATTTCTGAAATTATGAAGGCAGATCAAGATCATCAAGTGGATCACCTTATTAGTATCTTCTTTCTCCTATATTTTACCCCTATAGATTCATACATTAATTTTTTCTATGCATTAGATCTTTGACCTTTTTTGAAATTATCAATTGTAATGTAGATGTACTTGCTTTCGTTAGAACCATTAGTACATTGGAGGAATTTAGTAGGAATAATGAAACTAAGATGAAGCTGAGAATGCTGTTGATTGACGATGAGTAATTGTCATGAATTTATAATTATGCAATTATATTCCCCAATAGATAATTTCCATATTGGATCTTCACATTTTGTATTCTGTTTTCCAGACAAAATGACGTGGAATGTGTGCTCTTTAATGATGTTGCTTCTGATGCATTTATGGGCTAGCTGCAAAATAATGAAACACATGTTGTTATTGTACTTAATCTTGCTAGAGTAGGATTTTCAGAAGATGCTAATAGCCATACCTATTATTCTATCCACATTTTGCAAATTTCCATTTCACTTTTTCCCTTTTGCCATGTTATCTATCATATAAACCAGTCTTTACAAATTAACAGGACTTCCAACAATTTATAACTTATTCAATGCAACCATATCATCATTTAATCCACCAATTAAGGAGGTCAAATAATTCATAGAAAGGTATAACCTATTCCAATCCAACTATAGTTTATATGAGTTTACTTTATATATACCATCATGTTGTGTTGACATAAATTTGCTTTCTGTATTTATTTCATCACTTCATCATTTCTATTCACATTATAACAGCTCTAAGGATGGATTTTTGCCTGTCTTGACTTCTTTGAGTCAGCCCATGCCATCCTAGTCAACCCTGCTATCAAGTGGAGGTTCTTTGCACCCCCAGAGAAAGATTACCATATATGATATAGCAAAGCAAGACATTGTCAATCCAATTTTTTAGTTTCATACTTTCTACATATTATAAATGTGCTGAGATATGTTGAGCCTATTTCTTTCATTACATAAAGAAACCATAATCTCATGATTAAAATATTATAGATTACTTTTGTCATTGTATATGAAATATCTTCAAGTAACATAAAATCATTATACTCACAATGACATATTCGTGATAGGGAGCATCTTTTGTAATCACTTATGAGTTAGTAAAACTTGAAACAATGTACGGTTGAACCTATGATGACTGCTCTAAGTGTGGTGCAAAGGCTACATCTGAAAATTCAGCTCTTGTCTGTCCTAGCTGCATCAAAAAATCTCAATTTAAAATTGAGCTAAAGTATAGTTCCTTTTGTTATATATTTTGATTATATTCTTTAACATATAATCATATATGAAAGAGAACTAAAGTGCTTATTTGCACAGGCTTAAAGTTCATTATGTTGTCAAGGATGAAACTGGATCTGTTTCTGTCATCTTTTGGGATAAGTTAGCTACTCAATTGATTGAGAAAATAGTTGTTGAGTTGAAGCTTATTCTTAAAGAAGTTTGTACTTTAAACTTGATCTTATAATATTCATACTTTTGAAGGTACGTTAATGGTAACTTTACTTTGACTTTAGGAAGAACATGAGTATGACTTCCCTGATGAATTGGACAACCCTATGGGTAAGACTGTCATGCTAAAACTTAAGATCAATGATTACAACAAAAAGCATCCAACTTCTAGCATTAGTGTTGGTCAATTCACTATATGTGAAGACCTTATGAATTAGTTCATGGAAGCAACTAATGAGGTCATCTTACATAACTTTATTGTCTTTACTTGCAGAAGTTGACTAATTGTTGTATTTCTATAACTTTATAATTTTCACTTATGGGAATACATCATTAATTAAATAACCCCAAGCAAGTCGAGGCCTTGATGATGTTCATTCTCCTACCTTAGCCAATACAACTGAGGAAAATGCTTATGAGACTTTAGCCCAACCTTTGGTCACATATGCACCTTCAAACAAAATGCTGATGAAAAACTTTCCTAACCTTCTTCACAAAGAGAAGAGAACTAAGATACTATATTAGTTGACCTTACAAATCAAGTCACACCTACACCTGTGAGAGGCAAGAGAAGGACCAACATGAAGAGGAATTCAATTAGGGATGATGCAGCCCCTATTGCTCAAGTTCCAACTGTCATATGTTTTGATAAAAGGGTTGCAAAAGCTATTAAGCAAGAGAAGTAGTTGTTATTAAAGCGTTGTGCTCATGTGCCCTTTTATGTTATATCAGAGTTAATATTAAACTTCCATGCTAGTGAAATATTAGGTTTCAATGTTAGTGAGTACTTTATAATATTAGTGAATTCCTTTTCATAGTTGTCATGTGATGTTATCATTTTTGTATTTGAGTCTGTAGCCTGGATTTCAAATTTTAATGAATTTCATTTTCCATTTATCTACTATGATGACCACTATCATTTTCCTTTATTGAATTATTCACTCTCACTATGTAATTAAACCTTTGCCAACAAATATCCATCAACTTCATACAGGATTAGAACTAACACTTTGATTACTGTTCAATATTGCAATGCTCATACACTAAATATCCTCCACCCAATCTGTTGCTTATTAAAATGTCATATGGTTCTTACAGGAAAGATTACACACATCTGTGAAACATAATTAGGAATATTGTCTCGATGCTCTCAGCCCAAGGAAGTTGTAAAGCTATAGCAACAATATCTTGAAAATTTGGCCCCCAAGATCAATGTTGAGGTTAATTTTATCTAATACATGACAACCATGTAACTAATTTATTATTTCTGAATTTTAAATATTTAAGTGTTGATTATATAGGTTGAGGGCATAATGCAATTTCATGTTTCATTATCTTCCTTAAGCTGGAATCCTGTCCATAGTTGAAAAGGGATGACATATCTAAACATCTGAAAAACCCTATTCCTATTAGAGAACATGTACAATGATCAAGAAAGTCACTTCCATGAGAAATGCATACCTGGTATAATGCTCATCAACTATCTGACATTTTTATGTTGTTTATTAGACTTTGCATACTTTTGAATCTTGCTTGGTATTATCTAGAAAGGTCATGATGTTTGGTTTTCTATTATTGGACCAGCTCAAGCTCAGTGTAAACAACCTTCTACATCTGTCATTAGTCATGGCAGCATTTCTGATGAGTCTGAAAGGATAAAGCGATCTAGAGCACTTCAAGAAATACTCAATATCTCTTCAGCCTCAGCAAGTTCTTCCAAGAATGGTATACTTGCAAGTTATTTTTTTTGGGAATTCATATGTTGGTTATAGTAATATAACTCAACTGAGGTAGAACAACATAGGCACTAATGTAATCGTTTTCTTCATACACCTGAAAGTTAACATTCTTTTTATCAGTATGAAGTGTATTTCAAAAAGTTTTTCTACAATATATGTTTCAGATTATGAATATGAATGTAATCTTTTATGCTAAAATATGCTTTAATATTCTTGTAATGGATCAAACTCATCATTACCCGGATTATTTTACATCTTAACTTTAATAATCTTTCACAATGGAGTACTTATTATGGTTTCAAATTAATATTTCAATAACCAATGGTGGTCTACCTAATTCACCTTCTAGAGGCACACTTATTGATGCATCCATTTGGAAAATATACTAAGCTAGAATCAATCTTTAGTTCTCAACAAGGGAAGAAACTTCACGAGAAACCAAAATTGGCAACATCATTTAAAGATATAACAAATGTTGCATCAAACTTATCACATGAGTTCGATAAAAGTGAAGGTATATATGCATTACATTTGTTCAATTGTTATGCTGTGAAGTAATTATTAGTGCTATTAGTTATGCACTATGATAATCTAATTTATGTGTATATCAAGCTCAAACCAACAATTAAAGTGTCAGCCATTGACCCGTAAAAGTGCTAAATGGAGAGGTTTAGAAAGTAATAATGAAAAACCATACAGGAGAAGCAAAATAATACACCAAGGATCAAATCAAGGTTACTATATATTTGACTGAATCATCATAACATATGTCATTCTATATTATGTTCATGTCGTTCCATTGTATGACCTTAAAAGCTGGTAATCTATTGCCACCAATTCAATTTGATATTATATTAGAAAATATAGCAGTTGATAGCATCCAGTAGATTTCATCGCTAGACTACATGAGTCTGAATCATTCTGGTACAAGTTCTTAATGTCGTCACTCAATCTACTACATTGTTAAAGTGTCTATGATAATTTACATCTGTACATTTTATTAGAAATTTTGGTCGAGAATTGTCGAGTTCTCGCAAAATAACCAGTTTCAATAAGAATTTGTAGTATAGAGAACCTGGATCGTTTCCCACGGAATTCACATGCGGTCTAAAACAGTCGAACAATGATCGATTGGGGGTGTTTTTAACTAAACTATTAATGAACAATAAACTTGGATTGAAGACAGAAATTGAAAACGACTTGGACCAAACAGATTAAAACGACTGACCTAGAATTGAGATTTCATAGTTTCCTACCATCATCGGACGAAGAATTTATAACGAACTCGTGACTGGTTCTGGACTAACTGAAATCTCTGCATTCGTCCAGAGAATCCCCTTGACTAGACGATCATCTAGGTTTTATTTGTATGCGTGGCGTGCTACTGTGCGATCACACAGTATCACTGTAACCTGATTCGAACTGTGTCCTTGGGATGTACCAATCCGAACATTAAGACAAACATTCGAACTATTTCTAGAAATCGAATCCGATTAGAGTAAATAGAAACGAGTTACGTTACCAGTTTAAGCATGTCCTCTGATTGGAAACATGAATCCTTAATCTATAGGTCAATCACAGAAGCTTAGCCGAACATGGTTGGAAAATCTGAAGAATGAACGAAGAACTCGAAGAACATGAAGAACATTTTTTCAGAGAATTCTTAATTTTTGATTTCAATCCAAAATCTTTCCAATCCATCTGTCTCTATTATTTCAGCTAACTAAAGTAAAAACCTAATTGACAAATGGATCAGAGCTCACCAGTTCAGCCCAAAACGAAAATAATTAATAAATGGTGCTCCATTACAAAATTTGGGACCAATAAAAATCTAGAAAAATACATATAACGTTAACTACAATTTTGACTATCTCTTGTCTGAATCTGCCTTTCAAGTCTTCATATCAATTGTTTCCCTCTGCATCATCTAAAAAATGAGACAAGAATGAGATCAATCGGATATCTTGTTCAAGAGTTATGATCAAAATAGAGAAGGGTTGTAAATCTGGAATTTTTATCATTAAAATATGTTAAATCCAATAAAACACCAAAAGCCCAAATAAGCATAAAAGCCCATTATTTATTAACTAAACAATCTAAATTTATTAATCAAGAGATACAAATAAGTGTAATAAATATTCTATTATTAGACATTAATTACAAAATAAATTTCTTTTTTTATTTGGAGTTTGAGTGCTGAGAAGTACTTAATCCACTTCAATTATCACGTTATAAATTATATTATTACTTGTGTTTCTTAATCCACTTTAATCATCACATTGAATATAACTATGACCCTGATTCATTTTTATGTTTGTTATTATACTTTGCATACTTCTAAAACTTGCTTGGTATTATTTTCAAATGTTCTGATGTTTGGTTTTCTGTCATTGGACTAGCTCAAGCTCAGCGTACACAACGTTCTACATCTATCATTAGTCATGGCAATGTCTATGCTGAGTCTAGAAGGATAAAGCGATCTGGAGCTCTTCAAGAAATACCTAATATCTCTTCAGTCTCATCAAGTTCTTCCAAGAATGGTATACTTGCAAGTTATTCTTTTTGGGAATTCATATGTTGGTTATAGTAATATAACTCAACTGAGGTAGAACAATATATGCACTAATGTAATCATTTTCTTCATACACCTAAAAGTTAACATTCTTTTTATCAGTATGGAGTGTATTTCAAAAAGTTTTTCTACAATATATGTTTCAGATTATAAATATGAATGTAATCTTTTATGCCAAAATATGCTTTAATATTCTTGTAATGGATCAAATCATCATTACCCGGATTATTTTACATCTTAACTTTAATAATCTTTCACAATGGAGTACTTATTATGGTTTCAAATTAATATTTCAGTAACCAATGGTGGTCTACCTAATTCACATTCTAGAGGCACACTTATTGATGCATCCATTTGGAAAATATACTTAACCAGAATCAATCTTTAGTTCTCAACAAAGGAAGAAACTTCACGAGAAACCAAAATTGGCAACATCATTGAAAGATATAATAAATGTTGCATCAAACTTATCACATGAGTTCGATAAAAGTGAAGGTATATATGCATTACATTTGTTCAATTGTTATGCTATGAAGTAACTATTAGTGCTATTAGTTATGCACTATGATAATCTAAGTTCTGTGTATATCAAGCTCAAACCAACAATTAAAGTGTTAGCCCTTGACCCGTAAAAGTGCTAGATGGAGAGGTTTAGAAAGTAATAATGAAAAACCATACAAGAGAAGCAAAAGAATACACCAAGGATCAAATAAAGGTTCCTATATATTGTATTTTTTAATCATAACATATGTCATTTTATATTATATTCATGGCATTCCTTTATATGACCTTATAAGTTGATAATCTACTAATACCACTTCAATATGATATTATATTAGAAAATATTACAATGGATAGCAACCAGCAGATTCCATCCATGGACTACATGACTCTAACTTATTCTGGTACGAAGTTATTAATGTCCTTACTTAATCTACTACATTTTTTAAAGTGTCTCTGATAGTTTACATCTGTGCATTTTATTAGACATTAATTGTAAAATACATTTCTTTTTTCATTTGAAGTTTGAATGCGGAGAAGTACTTAATCTACTTCAATTGTCACATTATGAATTACATTATTACTTGCGTTTCTTAATCCACTTCAATTATCACATTGAATATAATCATGACTATATTTGATAATTGTTCTTATTATAATATAATTAGAGCTCTTCATTGAAATGTAATAATTATGCATGTAATTGTTTTTATTTTTTATGCTAATGCCCCACCGTAAGCAGCATATTATAAAGATATAAAGTTTTAAATCGGGATGAATCAGAGTGATGAGGAAGATAGTAATACAGGTAGTCAAGATGGAGGTACGCATCAATACACATTAAACTTATTTATTTTAACATATCTTTCAATTTTTAGGGATATTAATGTCTTTATTGTTTTCAAACACTAGATGGAGGTATAATAACACCTGACCTTACATAAATGAATTCATTATATCAGTGCTCTCAAGAGTTTCAAGGTAATACAACTACTATTACTTAGTACAACAGATATATTTGCATATCTCATTTTACTTAACTCTCATGTCACAGAGTATGTAGATGAAGGAGATCCAATTTATGAATGCAAATTTTGTGGAGCATTACTTTGGTATAACGAAAGGATTTAAAAGGAAAAAAAATCAAAGAGAGGTGAAATTATTTTCTCTTTGTTGTTTGAAAGGCAAAGTTGTCTTACCCTATATGAAGAGTCCGCCTCTAGTGTTCGAAAAGTTATTCTTTGATAAGAAGTCAGTTGAATCAAAGAACTTCCATGAAAAATATTAGACAATATAACAATATGTTTTCATTCACATCTATGGGAGGGAAGATTGATCATTCAAAGAATTCTGGTAGAGGACCTTATTCATTTGTCATGTCTAGAATGAACTACCACAATATTGGTATCTTATTACCACCTGAAGGATCAAGATCGGTGTATTCACAATTATACATACTTGATACAGAGAATGAAATCTCTAATTGAATTGCAGCAGTTAGGTAAGTTCACTTCAAAATGACCTAACAGTATATGATTTTCTTTTAATTATTTTAATTGATAAAGCATATTTTATTGCTTACAGCAAATTCCAAACACGGTCTTCAATTGATCCAACAATAGTGGATCAAATCAAGCAGCAATTGGACACTATAAATCCATTTATTCAGCAATATCATCTTGCATCATCAATGATTCATAGTCAAAATCGAACGCCATTGAAATTGTATTTGTTGGGGACAAGAAAAACTGATGGAAGAATTTATAACATGTATATTGCTTGTGAAGTTGCAGCATTAGTTGTTGGTGACATATATATGTCATATAATGTGTGAGACATCATTATTCAAAAACACTCTGGGAAAACAAAGAGGATAAATGAATTGCATGCATTATACCTTCCATTGCAATATCCAGTTCTTTTTCCATTTGGAGAAGATGGTTACATAGATGATATTGAGCATAGAAAAGAAACACTTAGTGTAACCAAGACAAAAAAAAACTTAGCATGCGAGAGTTCTTTTGTTATAGGCTTATGACCAGACTTAATGAAAGATCCACTCTTTTGCATGCTTCTAGACTATTAAAATAGTTCATAGTGGATGGTTACACAATGATTGAGTCGCATAGATTACTTTGGGTTAGAACACATCAGAAAGAAGTTAGAGTTGATTTGTACCAAGGATTATCTGATGCAGTCATAAGGGGAGAAAGGAATGCTGCAGCTATAGGCAAGAGGATTGTTCTCCCATCATCATTCACAGGTGGAGCAAGATATATGATACAGAACTATCAGGATTTCATGACAATATGTAAATCAGAAGGATATCCTGATCTTTTCTTAATCTTTACTTGCAATCCTACTTGGCCTGAAATTCAGAGATTTTGTGAAAAACATTCGTTGAAGCCTTCTAATCATTCGGATATCTTGTCTAGGATGTTTAAGATAAAGTTAGACTGCTTGATAAAGATATTGAAGGATAAAATTTTTTTGGAACTATTCAAGTAGGTTAGGATGTCTACTCTACATTAATTTAGCTATTAATACATCTAGATATATATGGTTACTCATAATATACTATTTCAAATTTGTATCTACAATTTTATTTCACAGAAATATATACCATTGAGTTTCAAAAGAGGGGACTTCCACATGCTTACATCCTATTATTCCTTGATCCAAAAGACAAGATACATGATCCATAATCAATTGACAAGGCCATTTGTGCTGAAATACCAGATAAGACCAAGGAGCCTCTTTTGTATAATTTGGTAAAGAAGTATATGCTTTATGGACCATGTGGTACAAGCAATCTGAAGTCTCCTTGTATGAAAGATAAGAAGTGTAGGAAGTACTTCTCAAAACAATTCAACAACATTACGTTAGTTGATGACGATGGCTATCCCACATATAAACGAAGGGATGATGGAAGAATAATTGAGGTTAAGGGTGTCCCATTGAACAATAGGTACGTTGTTCCTACAATCCATAATTGTTGAAGATGTTACATACACATATAAATGTTGAGAAATGCAACCATTCTATCGCTATTAAGTATCTATTCAAATATATCAGTAAAGGTAATGATAGAGTGGTAGCTGTAATTTTTGATGGGAATAGTAATCATGATGGCCAGTCAGTGGTAGATGAAATACAACAGTATTATAATTATATATACGTGTTTACATGTGAAGAAGCATGGTGTATCTTTGGGTTTCATATTCATCATAAGAGTCCTTATATTGAAAGATTGAGTTTCTATCTACCAAACCAACTGTATGTCATATATGGAAATACAGATGATGTGTCAGAGCTGTTGGATAAGCCAAGGGTTTGTGAATCTCAATTCCTTTCTTAGATGAAAAAAATGATGATGATGATGATTTTTCAAGGACCTTCACTTATATTGAGTTTCCTAAACATTATGTTTATGACAGGAGTAAACGAGAATGGAAATGTAGACAAAGAAGAAATTCAGTTGGTAAGATTACCCACGTATCCCCCTCCTCAAGTGAATTATATTATTTACGTGTTCTACTTACACAAGTCAGGGGTCCACCACATTCATTTGATGATATTAAAACTGTTGATGGAGTTGTACATGATACCTTCAAAGATGCATGTTTTTCACGTGGCCTATTAGATGATGATAGAGAATTTATTACGGCCATAAAAGAATCATCATTATGGGTATCTGGAACTTCTCTCATAAAAATTTTTGTTAGTATGATGCTATATCCATCTCTACATCGTCCTAAGTGTGTTTGGCAATAGACCTCAAAAATACTTTCCGAAGATTTGTTATACATTCCTAGAAATGATCCAATGTCATCAAGTAAGTTTGACAATAATCATCATTTACATTAAAAGCTTTTATACGTTTATTAATACTTGATATACTATTAAACATGCGTGTTCTTACTATTCCATTTTCTTATTTTGTTGTTCCAACATGAAGGTGTTACTATATCTTCATTTGATAAGGAGAAAATGACATTAAAGGAGATAGATTCATTATTGCACAAGAATGAAAAGAGTCTGACCAACTTCCCTCATATGCCATTACTTGAGAACATCAATGCAGTTGACGTTTCAAATCACCTAATTCTACAGGAGTTGAGTTATGACAGAAATGCTTTAAGTCTCAAGGAAAATGAACTTGTAAGATCCTTAAATGTTGAGCAGAAACAAATTTTTGATATGATTCTTGCATCTTTGAAAAAAGAGCATGGGGGTTTCTTCTTTGTTTATGGATATGGTGGCACTAGAAAGACATTCTTATGGAATGCATTGTCTTCGACCCTTAGAGCAGTTGGAAATATTATGCTTATTGTTGCTTCCAGTGAATTGTAGCAACTTTGCTACCATCTAGTAGGACGGCACATTCCCAGTTTGCAATTCCAATTCAAATTACTAAGTCCTCTGTCTGTTCTATAAAGCAAAATTCCCCCTTAGCAAACCTCATACAATGCACAAAGTTAATTATTTGGGATGAGGCTCCAATAGTTCAACGTTTTTGTGTTGAGGCTTTTGACACCTATCTAAGGGATATCATGCATTGTGATAGGCCCTACAGAGGGAAGTGTGTAGTTATGGGAGGTAATTTCCGTCAGATATTAACAATCATTCTGAAAGGAACAAGAGGAACCATTGTAAATGCTTGCATTAATTCTTCACACTTGTGGGATCATTGCACCATTGTTCACCTCACAAAAAATATGTGATTGACTTCTTCAGCATCAACCACTGATAATGCAAAGTTGGCATCATTCTCACAATGGTTATTAGATGTTGGTGATAGTAAATTAGGCAACTTACAAGATGGCATTGCTGAAATTGAAATCCATGCTGAATTGTTGATATCAAATTATGAAGATCCAATTAAAGCCATTTTTAAATCAACATATCCTAATGTCTTACACAATTTACATTCAAAGGAATATTTCAATAACAGGGCAATATTGGTGCTAACCATAGAAATGGTTAATCGTATCAATGACCATTTGTGTTCCCTCTTGCTAGGTGATGCCCATGAATTCAACAGTTATGACTCTGTTTGTAAGTTCGATGAAGATAGTGATGGTTTTGACAATTTGTACACCACAGAGTTCCTTAACACAATTAACAGCTCTGGTTTGCCTCCACATAAGCTAATTCTTAAAGTTGGAGCACCAATTTTACTACTGAGGAACATTGATCAGTCTTCAGGATTATGCAACAGAACCCGCCTCTGTATAACTCTATTAGGAAATACTATTATTGAGGCAATCACTTTGAATTTGTCACATCCAAATCAAAAGGTTATCATTCATAGAATGGATATGAATCCTTCAGAAAGTCTACGGCCATTCCGCATGCAGCGGAGACAATTCCCAATAACTCTTTCATTTGCTATGACTATCAACAAGAGTCAAGGGCAATCTCTACGACTGCAAGCCTGTTTTCACACATGGCTAATTATATGTTGCCTTGTCTAGAGTTAAAATAATGGAAGGCTTGAAGATAGTTGTTTGTGATAATGACAACATGTAGAAGAGGACCACAAGAAATGTTGTGTACCAAGTTTTCCGAAATGTGAGATTGTTATAGTATTACTATTATTATTGTACTATTTATGCATTAAACATATGTTATGACTATGTATTCATTATTAAAACTATGTGATACTTTAACTGAAATATGAGAATTTTATAGTATTTAGAATGAAACATTTCTATTAGCACAATCACCATGTGTAATGCACGGGAGAGAACAAGCTAGTTAGAGGAAGATAATTGCATATGACGAAAGATAGCGCATATGGGTTATTGCATATGTCAAACGCTAATTAGTAATTAATTGTATACGACAGAAGCTTATTGCATATAGGTTCTTCTTACATACAACATAAGCTAATTTCATATTATAGGGAATGTGTTACTGAAGCTTAAATGCAATTACCTTCCGTCTTTCTCGTCTATTAAAACTTTAAGGGTATTTTGGTCTTTCTCCTATTACACTTATTTATTTATTTTTTGATATTATCTATTAGACTTATTTAGATTGAAGTACATTACACCCTTCCATGATATCAAGTCCCATTCCTCATATATATTTCCATATACGGGTTTATCCCCAATATTCCCTTTATAATTAATATAAAAATGATTATATTAAAAAGAAAAAAATTAGCATCTTTATTTAAATTTAAATTTTAAAATATAAAATGATTATAAGTTTGCTTTGTCAGAATTTAGTTATAAAGTTACCATTTAAATTTGTTGGGTCAGCATTTTCCATTAAATGAAATTAATAATGCTAAAATTAAGGGACTAAAATAGAACTCAATATAAATTTAAAGACTAAATATATACTTTAACTTTTAATTTATATCTTAAAAATTAATTTATATATAATTCAATGTTTAAAATTTTATTATTATTTCAGTTACGTGCTTAAACCTCTTGCTAGCTTGCTTTGAACATAAAATTAATTATAATCATTCAAAAAATAATTATTATAAAGTTGCGGCCAGTAATAAAATTGACTACAAAATTCAGCACATGGGTATGTTTAATTAATTGGAGGAGAAGATAAGGAAGGAGAGGGGAGGGGAGATGCGCTACTCCGCTCATTTGGTTGAAAATTTTGGAGTGGATGGCTCAAACCTCCCTTTCCCTACTCCTATTTATTCAGAAGGAAACTAAATTTCTAAACAATTTTTTCTTCATAATATTTCTGATATTCTACTAATATTCATAAAAATTAAAAATAAACTTCTCACTCATTCCAAACACGGAGAGAAAATTAATTTAAAATAAATTTTTTTTATTATTTTATCCTTATAATTTTTGAACATTGTATTAATCCCATGAGAAAAAATAAACCCTTCACTCGTTCCAAATATGGAGGGAAAATTAATTAAAAATAAAATAAAAATAAAAATTTATTAACTATTTTTCCTTATAAATTTTCTAATTTTTTATTTTAAAATATATTTTTATATTAATTCAAAATTAAAAATTCATTGTATCAACTTTTCTACAAATATCAACATATTGAGATGAGAATGAATTTTAATAAATTATGCCATTTGATTTGAGATGTAAAATAATTCATATAACATAGATAAAAAAATATAAAAAAATATATAAATATTGAATAGTAAATTAATTATCACCGCACCTCTACTCCCTTTAAACCAAACACACCCTAACTTTAGAGAAGTATTTTTGTCATAACTCATGCATCCAACATATCTAATTATCTATAGAGGATTGTACTCACAAAGTTATGTTTAAGAAAGTCCTAAGGGTGGTGTTCAGTGCAACATCCAAAAATTTATTAAAAGGTTAAATTCTCAAAAAGAAAATTTAAATGGTGCTAGAGATTAATTTTGGGAATTCAAAGCTTATTTTCCTAAAAATTCAAGGAATAACAATTAATGGTCATAATTTGGCTTAAGACTCTCTAAGAAATTATTTTAAGGCTAAGGATTAATTTATAAGAGTTGGATAGTAAGCTAAATTATGGAATCTATAAAATTTAAGGAATCTTAAATTAGACAAAGAGAAAAATTAAGGCATGGTGTGTATAATTAATAAGATTAAAATATACCTATATATATAATATTAAAAACACACACCCTCCATGCTTCACATGAGACTTACGTATACACTCACAACCATTAAAATAAAAGACCCTTTCCATGCTTCTCCCATGTCTCACACACACACGCACTTTCATTAAATAAAACACACTACTCGCATGGTGCACACACACATTTATTTAATTAATAAACATAATACTCTCTCTCTCTCTCTCTCTCACTCTCTTAAACACACACGACAACACACACACTTCACATATTTCTCAATTGTCAATCGGCCAGCAGTAAAGAAAAGAAAGAAAAGAGAGAGTGAGTGAAAGAGAGAGCAAGAGAAATATAATAGAGAAAAAGATATATGTAAGAGTGATTGGTGCTAGTAAAGGAAGGAAGAAGATGCTACAAATCCCATATACAACTTCATATCCTAGTATAGGTGAGTTGCGTTCACATATTCTTAACTCTTTCTGGTTGATTTGAGGTTGTTTTGGATGATTGTGTATAAGTCTAGAATTTTTAGAAATTAAGAGAAGATATTTTTCGGTTAGTTTCTCTAGAATCAGTTTGGTTGTGAAACGAATTTCGTTAGCCAAACCTAGTCCAATAATTATGAACATTTCCAAAATTAAAACAGACATGATACATGATAAGATTTAAATTGATATACAGTATGTATCATTTGGGTTTGTAAATAGTGAGATATGAATTTTTAAATTTAGATGATGAATCTGGAACAATTTCTGGCATAGATGGGGTTTGATGAAATTCTGAAACTTTTGTGGCTGTAATTTCTATATGGTAATATTTTTCCCTGAAAATAGACTTAAAGAGGATCATAGAGGATTTTGAACCATTCCATTTGGAGTTATAGGGATTTAGTTACGAATTGTAGAAGTTAAGCTATTAAAACTAGGAAGATTTTCTGGCAGTATGAGAAAACTTTTAAACTGGGAATGATACATGGATAAGTGGCAGTGGAACGTATTTTTATCTTAAAGTAGACTTAATAAGTGACACATAGAATTTTTTTGGAATGACCTTAATTGGATGTTCCTAGGTCAAGTTATGAATTTTCAAAGATTATTGAAAATTCTATCAGATTTGGGTAATAGTGCAAAAATAAAATGTAAGAGTATTTCTGTAATAGTTGGAACTCTAAAGGTCAAGTTAAATATTTAGAGTTAATGTAGGTCCATTGGGTCTAATGTATTAACTATAATGATAACCTACCAAAGTATGTTAGATTTTGGAACAAGTAATAACTCTCCTGTCCTTAAATTATAAATTATAGGATTTGACATTTACTCGGGACGCCCAAGAGACTAAGAACATGGATTAAACTTGGAAAGACCGTCAGGTAGTACCTTATCTCTTATATCATATGTGATGCCATGTATGTGTACCATATCATCTGTATATATGCGGGAAAGATAGTCCATAGGCAGTAAGACCCATAAGTACAAGTTGCATCGGGAGTTACCAAGGGGCGTCTTGAGCCAGGTAGGCTTGAGACAGAAAGCCCATGACTGTACCTTGTATGTGTTAGATATGATTAGTTTTGATGATGACAAATATAGATGTCAACTATTAAGAGAGCAGAAGTTTGCATAGTATACTTCTCTAGTACATTGACTAACTATTTGATATTGCATATATTGTAGATTAGTCAAGCAATGGAAGAAAGAAATTGAGGAATGAAGAACTTGCAAGAATTAATTAAAAATAGCAAGTTTCAAGCTCTACGGGGACTGTAGCAGTGGGCACTGTAGCATACGATACTGTAGCGTACTATAGCACACTGTAGCAATCGAGTGATTTTGGCAATCACTTGAGTGATTTTCAGAATCACTCGAGTGATTCTGAAAACAGTGAAAATCACTTGCAGTGATTCACTGTTCACTCGAGTGATTTTCAGTTTTCCATGCTCTGTTTTTTGTCCAGTTGAGTGATGTCTGATTATTTGATCATATCTCTCAAAATACAACTACGATTGAGACCAAACTAGTTGCATATGAAAATAGACTCCCAATACGTCATTTTGAAACCAGAAGAAATATCAAAGGAGCTTAGATGAAGGGGATATAAAAATTCGAATTTGGCCTTCATATCAGCGTCACTTTCTGGAACAGATTTGGTATTTTGGCTATAACTCTCAAATCACATATCCAATTGAGCTGAAACCGGTGCCATATGAAACTAGACTTCACGAGATTTACATTGATATATAATATAGAAATTTTGGAGCTATATTCAAAGAGTTATGCCATTTGTAATTTGACCCCTGTTTGCTGTCGAACTGGAAGTAGAGTTTTGAGTTCAAGTGATATGAACAGAGAGCACCCGAGTGATTTTTATAATCACTCGAGTGATCATTAATAATTACTCGAGTGAAATGCGTCAGATGGTGGATCACTCAAGTGGCACCAGAATCACTACAAGAAAAATTCACTGTTTCGAAAATCACTCCCAGTGCAGCCGAATTCACTCGAGTGATTAGTCATTTCCGTAGATTACTTCCAGTGCAAGGCGAAATCACTTCAGGAATATTTTACTGTTTTGAAAATAACTTCCGATGACATGAATTTCACTCGAGTGGTCGTTCATTTCAGCTGATTAGCTCCAGCACCGTTCCTGATCACTCCCAGTGAATATTAGTTACCTCATATCACTTCCAGTCAATGATTACTCAGTGCACTCTTCACAGTTTCAGTGACAGTAAATCAAAATCACTACCAAAGAATCAAAATCACCTCCAAGAACCAAGATCACTTCCTGTAAGATAATATCCAACGTTTAAAGTAAACCACTTCCAGTGTTAGCAGTCCAGTGCACCTCCAGCGAAAGACGTTTCAAATCACTTCCAGTGTAAGTAACCCAGTGTAACTTCAACGTCTCAGATCACCTCCAGCCAGGTGTAATTCACTCGTGTGATATGTTTAGAAAATCACTCAGTAAATCAGATCACCTCCAGTGAAATGCTATCAACAGATCAATGTTTAAAGACCTATCTGACAATGAATCATGGGCAGCAACAGAATTAAATGAACAACCAAGAATGTGCAAACATAAAGCAACGGTATGAGTTATCTGTCAGAAGCATGATCAGCTTCCAACGGGAAAATATTCAAACACGCTCAACGGTCAAATGAAGCAATGGGTCTTCAACGGACGAATGCCAACAACGGTTATCTTCTACAACCTAGCTATATATGGAAGAGCATTCAAAGAAGGATGTAGCGTACAGAAGAACGAAAACAGGAACATGTTGATATCCTAAGTCTTCTACCTCCGCCCACTCACTGCTCTTCTCTGTGTCTTCAATGTCATGTATATTTGAGAGAGTGAATATTTGTATTGTACTTCAGTGACTATTTCATCTACTCTGTGAGAGAGTCTGTAAACACTGCATATATACTTCTGTATTGATCTCAAGGTAGAGGGACCTGAGAGGGTTGATTTCCTTACGAGGGAGGTTGTAGAGAGAATTGCCGGTTAGACTTTCTGCTCGTAAGACTTACATAGGTAAGCTGGAGAGAAAGGTCTTCGGGATTGCTCTACTCGTAAGACTTGTCGTAAGGGGTAGTGAACCTTGCAGTGTGTGAGGGAGAGTAACTCTGTAGTAGGCTACACAAGTGCCCGGTTAAACTTGTATGTCGTAGCGGCTTTTCTTGTGCCCAATTAAACAAGAAGATAGTAGATTGGAAATCTCAGGAGGAGCTTGGGGACTAGACGTAGGTTATCGTGGATTGGACCGAACCAGGATAAATCACAGTTTGCATATTCTCTTCCCTAAGCTTTTACATTTTCAGCATATAAGATTTACATAACTGCTTATGATTTTATACTTCCATATATATTAATTTGATAAGCTGCAAAAAGAATTTAAAATATCAGACTTTCTTATCGTACACCCAATTCACCCGCCTCTTGGATGTCAGCCAGGTCTAACATTTGGTATCAGAGCTTAGGCTCTTGTTTAAAGGACTTAACCGTCTCAAGAGTTACAATGGCTGACTTTGGGTATTTTATGCTTCCAGAAGGTTTTGATTGTACTTTTCCACCTCTTTTAGAAAATATTGATTTTTGGTTCTGGAAAGCTAGAATGACTAGTTTTATAAAAGCATTTGATTATGATATGTGAAGTGTTATTACAAATGCTTTTGATTTCAAACCAAGAAAGCATTGGACAGAAGAACAAAAGAAAATGTTTACTTTGAACATTAGAGCAATGAAAATTTTATATAGTGCTTTAACTGAAAGTGATTTTAAGAAGATTAAAGCTTGCTCTACTGCCAAAGATATTTGGGATTCTCTTGATTCTATATATACTTCTAATAAGTCTGTTAAAGTTAAAAGTGTTGACAGTTCTTGTGAAACTATAAGTTGCGCATCTACGGTACATGAACAATTGGAAGTTAATGATGATGAAGGAGATGAGAATTCCCAAAAAGAGCTCATTACAGAAAAACATGAAAAATCACTCTCTGGAGCTCAAGTTGAACTTAAGGTAACAAGTTCCAATTCTTCTTATGACTCTTATAAAATTGATTTTCAAAGTTTGCATAAAAATGTTTTCCAACCAATTGTTGATTCTGCAATGAAAAACAAAAATGTTTTCAAATATGCTGGAAACTTGTATGTGAAGAAAGAAAGTAGGCAAACTGGATATATGGTATTGTCATCCCTCAAACAACACAATACTTGCATAGAACCTCACAATGTATATCATCATGTTATTTACAATTATTGTGGTAAATCCGGTCATATTTCTCCTACATGCTATATTAAAAGAAATTTAAATGTGAGAAATAAATATGTTTGGGTTCCGAAAGGACATATAAAGTCTAATACTAACAATCAAGGCCCAAATATATGTGGGTACCAAAATGTCCATCTAGTACCTTGTGTATACAGGATGATCCAAAAAGAAATGGACATAAGAGTACAGAGAAGATGAAGAAGAAGCCAAGAAGTTCTCATGCACCAATAAAGAGGTTTGTATCATCGAGAACTCTTAAAGCATTCACTACTGAGCATAATCGCAGAAAAGGGCAATGGATAAAAACAATATGTTCCACCTCAAGGAAGAGCTACCATAATGTACCATTCAACTACCTTGAGGAGAACAAGAAGAGGAGGATCTCTCATACACCAAGAAAAATACTCTCTAAGTCTACATCATATGAGAGAGCGTTGCATAACCCCAAAGCCAAATACGCTAAAATAGAACTTAAAAGAAAGATGCAATGGGTATGTAAAGGAAATCCTCCAAGCACCTAAGGTAAACGTGCAAAATGGTAAAACCTCCTACATTGTTATCTTTAATATCTATTGAGGTTTATACCAGTTACCTTAGGAATGAGCATTGCAAAATATCATAGAAATATGTTTTCAAATCCTTTGAAAAATTCATTTTGCAAACCTATTTGCAAATGGATTGCAATGTTCAATAGTTTAGTTCTTTATGCATACATGTTTGTTTCAAAATAAAATATCTCTACTTTAATGCATAAAGCCATGTTTAATTTATTATGCTCAATTTCTTCAAATTAACTATATTTTTTTAGAGCATGAAAATTATAGTTCCTACAAGCTAACCATGAGTGGATCCAAGTAAGATTGGGTACCGAAGGAACAAAATGGGTTATACAGTTTTGTAAGAATAAATTTGCAGAACAGCTTGATTCATGAGCATGGGTTACTCAAGTGATCTAGGAGGACTTGAATACAAAGAAACAACAAATTGAAAACTAACTTAAGTGTCTCGAGCCACACTCAAGCCAGGTACGCTGGGTCAATATGGGAGTTTAACTGCAGAACTCGAGTTTGCAGTGGCAAACTCGAGTCCATATAAACTCAAGTTTGGAGGGCCAAACTCGAGTGCAGATGAACTCGAGTTCTATGGGAAGAACTCGAGTGTTGGGTGTTTTATATCAATTTCTTGAGCTTAATCGTTGCACCTATTATTCTTCCCAAAACAATTTGTGTGCTAAATACTTGCTCATTATTACATATCATTAGCAATCATCATTTATGGTTTTCAAAATATTTTAGATTGCTAAATGAATTGAAAATGAAATTGTGCATAATCCTTCTATTCATTTAAGTTTGAAATGCACAATTCAAGAATATATTTTGATTCATATTGTTTTTATAAAAGTGCATACAAATGATTTAAAAATTATTCATATATTGTCTGCATTCAAATCAGTTTCAAAAATTGGAAGTTAATACTTTTGTATACTGAATGTCAGAATTGCTTCCAAAGTATTTCCCAATCATTAACATATTAATCATTGATCTTCAATATGTTATCCTAAGCTTGAACTCCTCAATCCTTATTTTCTAATTTGTTAGACCTCATATCTAATTAGTTAAGCATCTATATGAGTTTCAAGTTTATATCCTAAAAAGTAATTGATTTCTTGAAGAGCCTTGTTCCTAATGTAAGACCCCGTCTTATTATTGATATTTCTCAGAGTAGCAATTGCGTAGCTCAATGGGCATATAGAAATAGCATAAAAATATTGATATATTGAAACAATATTGATTGATTACATACAGAATTCCACATAGGGGTGTACAGAATAATACAGACCTGAACAAATATAAAGGTCTTTAGATAACCAACGCCTCCTCTCGATTGGCCCGGAACCTTCCGTCACCAGTAATTACGATTATGCTCTTTGAGCCACTGTCTGCTACTAGAAACTTTATACATTTATGGAAAGGGTGAGATTCAGAGAATCTCAGTAGTAACATACTTTCAAAACATATAAAATGTGAAAATAGATATGCTATATCATGTCATGTAAGATGATCGAAACTATGTGTACACTTGCCCAAGGTCAAACTACATGTTTGCCCCTTGGTCTACTTGGCGCCTTTGTTGGGTCCCTGACCACAACATGGCAGATTGGTATGTCAAAGACACTAGCTCATGTTATAGTGAATGACGTATAAAATATAATAGGAATCACATAATATATGTAAGAAGAAGTTACTACCTGGAATGTCCTTTCCTTGTCTGTTAATCGGTCCAGCTCCGTATCCGGCTCGGGCTATCGGTATATCCTAACATATTAAATTTAGGATAAATAAGTTCTTATTTATTCATAGCTCATGCTAAACTCATTGTGTTGGTTATCTTGACTCAAAACTATAAAATTACAAAAATACCCCTGGGAACCTAGTTCATGCCCCTTCGTACCCGGTCAAATTGTACTATTCCAAAAATCATGACCCAGGCTAATCTTACACAATTTTGTGTGTAGAATCCATTTTTGACCTCATATTAGTCAAAATCAGGCCAAAATTACGAAATTACCCTTGGCACCCCTAACTTAGGGTTTTAAGGGTAGTTTGGTCATTTTCCATTCTAGGGCTTTTCTCACTTCGCGGTCTACATGAAACCTACACAATTTTCCCTTATAAACTCAATGGAACCATAAAATTGATGAAATTTCAGACCAAACAGGAAGAAAATGCCCCTGGACCAGATCTGAAAAATTAAGGGAAAATGTTGTTTCTTGATTTTAAATCCATAAACCTCCTTCTTTTAACCTCTAATCACATGTTTTATCACTTAAACACATTTCCCCCATGATTATTAGAAAATTGGGAAGCATAACCCCTTAGGGTTTGAGCTTCCCAAAATCCCAAAATCAACAAAAACAAGCCAACATCCACAACAACCACCACAACAACAACATATAGCACAAGAGGATCAAGTTTATGAGATTACCTCTTGATTTCATCACTTTCTCTCTCTAAAAAATCACTGTTCACCATCCCCTCTCTCTTGAGTTTGTCTTGAAAACCATGGATTTTAAGGAGAAAGAGAGGTTAGAAGAGGTTCCTACATGATTTGGAAGCATAAACTTGAAGTATACATGCTTCTTACCTTGAATTTTGGAAGAACTCTAAGCTCTTCTTGCTTCTTTCATTCAGCTGCTCCTCCTCTCTCCTTTAATCAGTTTTTGCCCGAGAATGAATGAATGAAGATGAAGGAATAAAGACTTAATGCATTAGCCTTAAGTTACTTTACACATGGTTGTCTCTTATTGGTCTAAAATATATAGGTTTTTTTTATATTACAAAATAATTCTATTTCCCTTTCTTGCTCCCTACTTCAACCATAATTCATCTCAATTAAAGGGAAAAATAAATGGCTGCTGACTTTATTGGTCAAATGACCATTTTTCCCTTACATTTTTTTCCCATTTTCGCACCTTGCTAAAAATCTGGCAGAATTTTTATCAAACTTTGAAAATTCATATCTAATTGTATAGATATCCAATTTGGGTGGTTCTAAAGGCTATATGAACCTTATTAAGTATAGGTTTAAGTAAAAATATATATTTTAGCCAATTGGAAGCTCAACATTCCCAGAATTATTGTTTTTGGACGCTGCCACTGAAAATCGCCAATTTCACTGGGTTAAATTCAAAAATACATATCTCTTTGTGTACAGCTCCAAATGGCTTATATGACCTATCAAATTAAATCTTGATAATTCTAATTTCATTCTGTAAAGTTTCATAATTTTTTGACATCATTTGCTCATTGAAAAATGTCACACAATATAGCTGTCTTGCTGGAAAAATCACAGGCAGCAAATCTCTTTTGTGTTCCAAATATAATTATGTTGTATGTGACCCATAATTGCCTTGTTTTATCACTTATTGTTCTCTTCAATGCACCATTTTATTTCCCTTTGATGCCACCAAAGGTGTTAAGAATTGTAGGGATTAAAATCGTGCCTTACTGGGACACTTGCTAAACTGGAGCTTAGCAGTCTACTTATTGTAGGCTTATTTTCAATTCTCTTGTCCTAAAATTTGGGTTTTTACACCTAATGCATAAACCCTTTTTGCTTAATTTATTAGAAGCATTATGAATGTTCATTAATGTATTAAATGTGAATGCATTAATCATTATAGTGGAATAACATATTAGGATGATATTTTGGAACTCTAGTCATTTGGACTATTGAGTATGTGCTTCATCATCTATAAATCCTTATACTCATCTTGTTACTCAATTACATCAACATTTGTATTCATCTATTTTCGAGTAACTATAACCTTGTATTCAAATTCTTGCCATGAATGATCATATATTCCTTGACACAATTCTAAGAGGCAAGATTATCACTTAAGCTATAGCAAAGTCATTGTGCTTATATATGTGTATCTAGTTAAGCCACTTTTGGCTAACTCTTTTTCATATGACTTTTGCTCTTGGAAAGATTCGCAAACATGTTAACTCCAATGTCTAACATGCTATCTTAGTTGTTCTTTAAATAGAGAATTTTTTTTTGTACATGTATATACTTAAACTATTGACTTCCATCATTTTTAGCATAAGCATGGATATTTAACAAATTTCATAAATGAGTTTTCATACATTCAAAATCTTAATGTCATAATGCATGTTCATGATTTGAAAGAACATTTGAGATTTTGAAACAATTTGCATATTTTCATTCATGATTTCTAATTTCATAAAAGTTGGTCAATATGGATTGATTTTCTACTCATTTGAACCAGCTTACATAGATTGCATGAAAACCATATCAATGGCACATTTTCAACATAAAGTGTACTTACAAGTTGTCATTGATCATTGGAAAACAACATTCCTAATTGATATCATTTTCTCATTACTCTTTATGATTCAATTGCATGAATTTACCTATTGGGTAAAATTATACTTTAATCATTGTTGGATTATGATACTCTTTGCTCAAATATCATTTGTTTCAATTGTATAAGAGCATAAGAGTTATTATATCTAATATTGTGGACCCAAGAGAAGTTGGGTACCAAAGAGGGAGCATATACTTATACTTTTGTAGATATTGACCAAAGTGCTCTACTTTCGGATAAAAAGGATCAAAGGCTAACAAAAGAGGCAAGATTGACAGTGTTGCAATATAAGCAGAAACATAGTATGTGATATAAGATGCATCAAATTTGATAAGATAAGCAAGGGGCACATACTAAGCTAATGGATGCACATAAGACCGTATTTCAAACTCATCTTGGTATCCTTAAGTGTCTCACAGAGGATTATGACTCGGGTGATTACGACATTACTTGAGTGAGGTATTGTATTCCTTCTTAAATCCAAATCCTCTGAGTTGCATCACTTGAGCAAGCACTAAAGTGATGATCGAGTGATATTGGGATATAACTATTAAAATCCCTTAATAACATCATCATTATCAAAATTTGATTTCTCACTTGAATTTCAAACTCAAAGTTTTCAATGGTTTATCAAATCCATAAACGTTTTTAACTACATTCCTCATAATAATTTTTAAAGACCATGCATTCATTAAGAGGGAGCTTCACATTCATGTGTTTTATATTTTAAAAAGATTATCTCATTTATTTAAAGAAAATCACTATAGTAGACTCATCTACATTCACCCTCAATTGATTAGTTTTGATGATGAGATACTTATCCATTTTCTTTTCTTCATCTTAATTTGCATATATTTTATAGAAAGAAAATTGTTAATACTAGATTGCACTAACCATTCTCCTTGCAAGAATGTTTTTAACTTATGACAAGAGAATTTACCCTATGCAAAATCATCTTTCCTCTACACACTAAAAGGAGAAAATAACTTTGAGGACATATGCCTTGATGATCATTCAAGGATAATATATTGGCTGCAACATTCAAAGTAACAAATAACTATACCAATACAAATTAAAGGAGCATCAAGCATACTGTGATGGAATAAGGAGTTCAACTCAGTGAGGAGCATCTGGAAGACAACATATACTTCAGAGTTGCATCGAGAATGTGGCATAAGCTGGACTTCATGAATCTATCATGAGCTTACAAAATCCAAATGAGCATCTCTAAACCCTTTCTCTCTTTATGTTTACCTTGCATATCTTTATTATGAATACTTTCTTGAAAACATTTTTCATTTACATCACATTCACATAGCATTACTTTCAAAAAAAGGGGAGAGAGAGAAAATTGTTTATTTTGATTAATGGAGAAAAAGTAATTTCTAATTTATTTTCATATTTACTTCTCCTAAAAATTTCTTCTTTATACTTCAAACTTTTTGCTAATGTCAAATAGGGGGAGAGAAATGGAAAAATATGTTGCATTCAATTTGTCTATTCACATTCAAGCATAAAATATGTTGCATTCAATTTGTCTATTTGCATTCAAGCATATTTTTCTTTAAGGATTTGACATCATCAAAAAGGGGGAGAATGTTAGATATGATTAGTTTTGATGATGACAAATATAGATGTCAAATATTAAGAGAGCAGAAGTTTGCATAATATACTTCTCTAGTACATTGACTAACTATTTGATATTGCATATATTGTAGATTAGTCAAGCAATAGAAGAAAGAAATTGAGAAATGAAGAACTTGCAAGAATTAATGAAAAATAGAAAGTTTCAAGCTCTACGGGGGACTGTAGCAGTGGGCACTGTAGCATACAGTACTGTAGCGTATGGCACTGTAGCGTATTGTAGCACACTGTAGCAATCGAGTGATTTTGGCAATCACTCGAGTGATTTTCAGAATCACTCGAGTGATTCTAAAAACAGTGAAAATCACTTGCAGTGATTCACTGTTCACTCGAGTGATTTTCAGTTTTACATGCTCTGTTTTTTGTCCAGCTGAGCAAGGTCTGATTATTTGATCATATCACTCAAAATACAACTCCGATTGAGACCAAACTAGTTGCATATGAAAATAGACTCCCAATGCGTCATTTTGAAACTAGAAGAAACATCAAAGGAGCTCAGATGAAGGGGATGTAAGTATTCAAATTTGGACTTCATATCAAAGTCACTTTCTGGAACAGATTTTGTATTTTGGCTATAACTCTCAAATCACATATCCAATTGAGCTGAAACTAGTTCCATATGAAACTAAACTTCACGAGCTTTCCATTTATATATAATATAGAAATTTTGGAGCTATATTCAAAGAGTTATGCCATTTGTAATTTGACCCCTGTTTGCTGTCGAATTGGAAGTAGAGTTTTGAGTTCAAGTGATCTGAACAGAGAGCACCCGAGTGATTTTTATAATCACTCAAGTGATCATTAATAATCACTCAAGTGAAATGCGTCAGATGGTGGATCACTCGAGTGACACCAGAATCACTGCAAGAAAAATTCACTGTTTCGAAAATCACTCCCAATGCAGCCGAATTCACTCGAGTGATTAGTCATTTCCTCAGATCACTTCTAGTGCAAGGGGAAATCACTTCAGGAATATTTTACTGTTTTGAAAATAACTTCCAGTGACATGAATTTCACTCGAGTGATCGTTCATTTCAGCTAATCAGCTCCAACACCGTTCCTGATCACTCCCAGTGAATATTAGTTACCTCATATCACTTCCAGTCAATGATTACTCAGTGCACTCTTCACAGTTTCAGTGACAGTAAATCAAAATCACTACCAGAGAATCAGAATCACCTCCAAGAACCAAGATCACTTCCTATAAGATAATATCCAATGTTTAAAGTAAACCACTTCCAGTGTTAGCAGTCCAGTGCACCTCCAGCGAAAGACGTTTCAAAATCACTTCCAGTGTAAGTAACTCAGTGCAACTCCAACGTCTCAGATCACCTCCAGCCAGGTGTAATTCACTCGTGTGATATGTTTAGAAAATCACTCAGTAAATCATATCACCTCCAGTGAAATGCTTTTGCATTCGAGTGAAATATTGGTTTGAGAAAATCACTTCCAGTAGATTGTATAATCACTCGAGTGATTCAATTCCTATCAGAAGCACCTTCAGAAGCTGACTAAATCAGAGTGAATTTTAATATCTAATCAGTATGTTTACACTTGTTGCTATACTTAAACATCATTTAAGATTTATTTCAAGTATGAAACAGGAGATCAAACATTCGGATTACATCTTCATATACGAAGGTCACTCACAGAGAATATTGTCACTGAAAATGATGAAGTCCCAGAGTAGAGAAATCCTATCTCTGATTATTGATCAAATTTATTCATGACTAATACTCCATTATATCAGTGGTTGAAGTGTTTCTCCAGATTAACCATGAAGAAATCATGAGAAGAGCCGAACAGCTGTTTCACGAGAGGCCGAGCGTCCACTAATAACGGCTACTTTTCTAAAGTGGAAATCTGTCAGAACAAGCAGTGCAACTCCAACGGGTATGTTGAGATGCTATCAACAAATCAATGTTTAAAGACCTATCTGACAATGAATCATGGGCAGCAACAGAATTAAATGAACAACCAAGAACGTGCAAACATAAAGCAATGGTATGAGTTATCTATCAGAAGCATGATCAGCTTCCAACGGGAAAATATTCAAACACGCTCAACGGTCAAATGAAGCAATGGGTCTTCAACGGATAAATGCCAACAATGGTTATCTTCTACAACCCAGCTATATATGGAAGAGCATTCAAAGAAGGATGTAGCGTACATAAGAACGAAAATAGAAACATGTTGATATCCTAAGTCTTCTACCTCCGCCCACTCACTGCTCTTCTCTGTGTCTTCAATATCATGTATATTTGAGAGAGTGAATATTTGTATTGTACTTCAGTGAGTATTTCATCTACTCTGTGAGAGAGTCTGTAAACACTGCATATATACTTCTGTATTGATCTCAAGGTTGAGGGACCTGAGAGGGTTGATTTCCTTACGAGGGAAGCTGTAGAGAGAATTGCCGGTTAGACTTTCTGCTCGTAAGACTTACACGGGTAAGCAGGAGAGAAAGGTCTTCAGGATTGCTCTGCTCGTAAGACTTGTCGTAAGGGGGAGTGAACCTTACAGTGTGTAAGGGAGAGTAACTCCGTAGTAGGATACACAAGTGCCCGGTTAAACTTGTGTGTTGTAGCGGCTTTTCTTGTGCCCAATTAAACAAGAAGATAGTAGATTGGAAATCTCAGGAGGAGTTTGGGGACTGGACGTAGGTTATCGTGGATTGGACCGAACCAGGATAAATCACAGTTTGCATATTATCTTCCCTAAGCTTTTACATTTCTAGCATATAAGATTTACATAACTGCTTATGATTTTATACTTCCATATATATTAATTTGATAAGCTGCAAAAAGAATTTAAAAGATCAGACTTTCTTATCGTACACCCAATTCACCCCCTCTTGGGTGTCAGCCAGGTCTAACAGTATGGGGCAGTGGTCTTGGGCAGCCAGATTGTAAATCTCAAGCGATGTGAGTCTGTGATAAGGGACCGATTAGGCCCTTTTATGTGCTGCATTCCTGTAAGTTGTATTGTTTGATGATTTGTTTTACATGCTTAGTATTTGCATATTATATGAATGATCTGTGTACTACTGAGATTCTTTTGAATCTCACCCCTTTTTCAACAAATGATATACAACAAAGGCGTCTAGCTCCAAGGGCAAGAAGGTAATATAGACGTATGAAGAAAAGGCGAATTAATTATGGACTGTTTGGTTATCATTTTATTTTTTATGACTGTAAAATATTTCTAAGTAGTAGAAGTAGCGATAGTAGTACTAGTACATGCGACACATATTGTATAAGTTGTATTCAGTAGGCTAGACTATCGGTAACGCATTGGTATCCAAAAACGCATAAGTTAACCATCACTACATGGGCTATAGATAGAAAATGCTCTTTATTTTAAATAAATGATTTTGAAACTGATGAGGATAGTGAATTTACAAACGAGAATGAGACCACACATATTTATTCTAAAAAGTTTTTGAAAACATTACACAAATATGAGATTGAACTCTTCCTTAAAATTGAGACTTTAAAATTATTATGGTCTCATGTTTGAAATCATTATACATTTAAACTCATCTAAAGGCTTTGGAAATTAAGGTGTTACGTTCATTATCATTGGGCTACATGGTCCAAACAAATTCTTTTTCTCTTATATATTCTTTAAAACTACATGTTATAATATATATCTATATCTTAAGATTAAGGTTCAATTTTACCTTTAAAGTTGTCAAATAGAAAAGGAGTTTTTGTTTTTTTAGTCTTGTGTCATTGTAGCAATTTCAAATATGTTGAACTAACTGGTTCATGTATCATTCACATCATTTTGATTTTGATTAATATGTAAATTTTTCTTAGAAGTTTTCAATCATGAGCACTTGGTATCTACATGTTTCCAAATTGTAGCAATTTCACCTAGTTGTTATTGAGGTTAACTTTGACCTTTAATTGACCAAATATACTAATATGACATATTTACACATGTCATCTGTTTCATTTTTTCCATGTCATAGATATAAATAAGGGAAAATCTTAAGAAAATGCATCCCGCATGAAGGATTGCAAAAAATCAAAGATGGAAACATGTTATGCAGTGAAGAGAAAATCAAATAGGTTGCCGCCTACCTCAACGTCCCTGAGGCACAACGGCATAGGGTTTTTAAGAGCATTGTTCTCAACAATATCCCTCAATATGTCTTCCATTTAGTAATCAAATCTTTTTCTTCATTACTCTCTGGTGAATGTGAACTCCTCATCCGCTTCTTCTTCACTATTGTTCACTCTTCCAACTCAGTATATTTGGTCAACCAACAATCAAACTTAACATGTAAAATGACTAGGGTAATATTGCTACAATTTTGAAACTTCTAAGGTAATATTGAACCAAAAATCTTTCAATATAACATTGCTCTTTAACGAAAACTTTCGAGGCAAATTTACACATTAACAAAAATGATATGGATGATATGTGAACTTGACTGATATTGGTCAATTAATGATTAAACTTAATCTAAATAATAGTTAAGGTGAAATTGTTATGATTTGAAAATTTTTAGGATGACATTGAACCGAAAAAAGGGGGGAAAAACTTTTGGAGCAATATTCATGATAACTTCTAGAGAGAAATTCTATATATTAGGATCACGAACATAACAAGGATCTTCCATATATATCAGCATGACGAACATAACATATATCATGTAAGAATCTTCTTTTCTTTGATCTTCTTTCGAATTCATGGCCACTAAATCTAAGTGGATACATTTTATTCTTTATTTACCTATACATAGTATACCTTGTACATTAATTCAACCTTATCTCATTAACTTTTTTCCATATAGTGGGTAACCACCTAAAGTCATTTCGCTATACTGCACCAATTAATTAAGTACTTAACCATTCCCTCAAGAACCAGAAAAATAATCAACAAAATCTTGGATTTAAATTTTAATTTATCTGATTTTGAAACGTTTGTAGTTTTTAATATTTCAGGTTAAAATATATCATATGTAAAATAAAAATAATATTTTTAATTAATAACATAAAGGAATACTATGTAACAATATTATATGAAATATAAAATTAAATTATTAAAATTATGTTTAAATTCTTTAAATCTAATCACCATGTCTTTGAATAAGACAAACTTACACTATTTTTTTTCCATAACTCACATATGCAACGTACCTATGGGGGTAGAACTTACAAACTCGGTTTTAAAAAAACAAAACTTAAGAGAGTTGTTTAGTGTCATTGCGTTACAATCCCCCGCCAACTTATACTGTTATATTATATGGTTAGTCTCAACTCCCAAGCATCTTATAGTTAATTATATGCTACATATGACGCCTGAGACTTAAAAGTATTTTCAAATATTTTCATTTCACAACGATTGTGTAATCAAAGTTGAGATTAAATGTGTTAATAGACTTCAGTTATCATTTAAAACATATTGTAATTTGTATGATTTTTTTTAACAACTAATGTAATTTACACGTGTCCATACATGTGTTATGCATGTGAAAGACATGTCTTCCATGATTTTTCAACACCACTTAGACCTAGCCAATCTTTGTGATTTACTTTTTTCAAATTAAATCTAATTAATTTGGGTGGAATCAGACATTATATATTGTGTCAAGGAGAACAAAATTCTTTCTATTCCTAATGCTTTTATATAGTATTTACTTCTTACAAAACTTTCCCACTATTTGTTGCACTTAATTATTTACTCATTTGGTCCTTTATATAAGATATATTTACCTAATTTAATTATATTAAGGAAGTTTGTTAAGTTAGTTAATATAACATGTATTTTCTAAAACACCCTAGTCGTCTTCTTTAATTTACTCATTCACTTTCTTCCATGATCATTATTGAGGGTTTAGGGGTAAATTAGAAAAAATTGACAAATATGAAAAATTTGTCTTATATTTAAGATCAAGATCAACTCTCTAAATTTATCTTATGTTAAGGACCGGAGGGAGCATTTTTTTAATTCAACTAGCCATCATCACACTCCTATATAAATCCCCCCCAGGCTTAAATTATCACATCACCAAGCTAAATCCCATTATACAATCACTGATCTTCTTCACCAATAATATTTCTTAGCATCTTCTTCTTGTAAGTTTGCAGAGATCAAAACATGCTGATCTCATATGAATCAAGAGAAATCAACACCCTAACCCCCCAAGAACTTGTCCAGAATCTTAACATAAATACTCTCTCAGCTGGTAAAACTCATCCTCATCATCATCAACATCAAGAAGAACTTAACGTTGTTGCTTCTTCATCAACCTCGGATGAAGCCGACGAGAAGAGGAGGAGGAGAATGGTGTCCAACAGAGAGTCAGCTCGAAGGTCAAGGATGAAGAAAAAGAGGCACATGGAGGAGCTGACGTGGCTGGTGACGAGACTCAGAAAAGAGAAACACGACCTTATTCAGAGACTGAAACATGTGATAGAGTCGCATGATAGGATTCTTGATGAGAATGCTAAGCTAAAGGAAGAAGTTTCCCATCTTCGCCAAATGCTTGAGACCTCTGTTGCAATCGCCTTCATTGATTTTGATGAGCCTCACAGCAACTTTTATTGATTCCAACATACCAACATCCTCGTCTCATCTTCGGCTTTTTGCAGTTTAATTTACAGCAGAATTTCCGAAGAAGAGGAAGAAATAAACTACAGAATGGTTTTGTGGACATGATTTGCCTTCAAGTTTTTTTTTTTTAAAAAAATTAATATCCTATATCTGTAAGCACATAGTAAGATCTTTTTTTTTTTTCCTAAGCACACGTATGCTCCTATTGAAGGCAATTCTATTCAAAGTACTGTCGGACATAAATGTGGGCACCTCTTCTAACAGAAATTCAAATCTTGATTCGCCATTAGAAGAAATTCAAATCTTGATTCGCCATTATGTGAGGGACTAATCCCTTAGCTTCCACGAGACCTAACCCGTTGGTAAACACATAGTAAGTTCTTGAATTCATTTGAAAATTCAGCCTTGTAAAGCTGGACCAGATTTTGTAATCCCTGGTACGCAGCATCGTCATTAGTGATCTCTTAGGTACTTTAATTCTAAATATAAGACTTAAATAATTAATTTGTATAATTAAGAAAGTTAGTCAAATTAATTATATATTCAGATAAGAAATTGTGTGTTTGTTTTATTAAAATACATCTTTAATCATTTAGATTGAAAATCACCTAATGAAAACATTCTTAATAAATGACACTGATAGTGATAATGTGACAAAATGGTTTATAATGATAACTGATAAAGACGCACCTACATATGTTTTTCCCCTTAAAAAATGTTTCATAGGATCAAAATATATTATATCAGTTATATCTTTTATTATTATTATTTAAGTGATTATTTTTTAGAAAAATTTCAAAAAAATACCATTTAAATTCAAAATCTCAAATAGGTGATTTAACAATAAAATGTTTTATCAATTGCATTATCATTCTTTTTAATTCCATTAACGACTTAGTCAACGAGATTTTAAAATTTAAAAGGTATTTTTTTGAAATTTTCCCTTATTTTTTGAGGCGGTAAGGGTGGAATATAAATATTAGTCAAATGTTTAAATCTCCTGACATAATAAAAATAATTTTCTATTTTTATATATTCAAAATTAAAAAAAAACATTTTTACTTATAAAATCGTTAATTTTTTCATTTGATTTTGTGTAAGGACTCCTAAATCTCTATTTTATTTTTTTCAAAAAAAAAATCTAACAAGGAATATAAAGACAGATAGAGGAAGATAAACAAGTTGTTTTCCATATGCCAGAGTCAATATAAATCTATATTAAAATAAAGCATAAAGGTGCAATTTTAAGAACAAACTTTTCTGACAGGGATATCTGCTACAAAAAAAATCAAATTAGTGACGAAATTTAGTGACAGAAATTCCGTCACTAATAATCAATTTAGCGACAAAACCGGATTAGTGATGGAATTTGTTCCGTTAGTAAAAATACCATTACTAATTGATTAGTAACCGAATTTTGAAAATTTCGTCACTAATTAGTGATGGAAATTTCAGTCAAGAAATTATGTCACTAATTTATGACAGATTAGGGACGGAATTTTCCATCGCTAATTTACGTTCCTAATCCGTCGCAAAATATTTTTTTAATATAATTTAAAGTGTCAAATGTCCTCACCACGAGCCTCCACATATCCCTCGCCGGCAGCCGCCACGTGTACCCACCGCCAGCTATGTATCCCCGTTAGCCACCGCCACCTCGCCTCCGGTCGCTACGTGTCCTGGTCAACCGCCGCCACCTCGCCGCCACGTGCCCCAATCAACTTCCACATACATGTCACCCTCCATCGTGTGCCACATGTCGCCCTCTGTCACCCACCACGTGTCCATATCACAAATTGGTTGTATTTTGTGACCAAGTTAGGATTCAAAGGCATGATCTTTCATGAGCATGCCAGTACCTTTACTTGTTGAGTTAGAAAGAACTTGTGTGATTTAAATGCAAAATATCACACATACACACACACATCTATATTTCACTTTACAAAAAATAGAAATATAAATTTTAATATATTATTATATATTACAATTTGTTTTCTTATTTTTTACATAAATATCCTGTCTAAATTTTTATTATTAATATCTTTTTTTATTCATTTTATATTATTTATTTATTTTTTTTTGTAGTTATAAAATTTGTATTTTTATTTGTATATAATATATTATTATAAATTTATATATATTATATTATAATTTTAATTTCAACAATAAATATAAATTAATATATTTTTATTTATATTAATATTCTATATTATAATTTAATAATAATTTAAATTTTAAAATTTAAATTATTTAAAAATTTTATAATTATGAAAAAATATAATTATTGAAAAATTTAACTATTATAAATTTAATTTTTTTATTTAATAAAATCAAATAATTTGGAGAGATTATACAAAAATTTTATTATTCAATGTTGTGAGTTAGCAATGAATTTTTTTTGTCGCAAAATATTTTGTGAAAGAAATTAGTGACAGAAAAATTCTATCGCTAATGTCGTCACAAAACATTTAGTGACGGAAATCAAAGGCGGATTAGTGACGGAAAATTTCAGTCACTAATTCCGTCACAAAATATTTTAGACAGAAATTAGAAACGGAATTTGTCAATCACTAATTTCCGTCGCTAATTTTTTTATGACGGAATAAAAAATGGATCAGTGACGGAATTTAGTGACGGAATGTTATTCCGTCACTAATTTAGCGACGGAAAAATTCCATCACTAAATTCTGTCACTAATTTTAGTGACGAAAGTTGTGAGGGATTAGTGATGGATGAGCGACGGAATGAAATTCCGTCACTAAATTTCATCACTAATTCTCTATTTTTTTTGTAGTGGTCTGGCACCATTAAGTTTTTTTGGGTGCTAAAATGTATATAAACTTTAGAAAATGGGGCAATTTTAACAAATCTGTTAAGTGGGTGTAGACGGCGTCGATGGGAATGAAAAAGAGAGAGAGAGAAATGACACTGTACACTGTGTGGGCCCCACATTGACTGAGCTAACGCCATTTGCGCCCACTTAACGGATTTGTTAAAATTGCCCAATTTTGTAAAGTTTATGTACATTTTAGCAATCTAAAAAAACTTAATGATGCCATATGCCCCTATTAGAAAAGTTTGTTTTTAAAATTGCACATTTGTCCTAAAATAAACTATAAGGTTTACATCAAGCTCTTTCATAAGTTATTGCCAATATAACTTACCTCATGCAATGCAACACAAACATATAGTTTTATATGTAGTCACCGTTTTTTTTTTTTTGACCTGATATCTGTAGTTAACTTGTCACACCCAAATTGTTATATATCTAATTGTGATTATCATCATGTTCGCTTGTATAAAGCAGGTAGATAAATTTTTAATTAGTTTACTCTAATAAAAAACATTAATTATGGACCAAATAATTTTTATTGTGTGTTTATAATATAGTCAACGGAAATTATTTATATATAGATAGTTACTAGTCAGGGACTAGTTTGATCTAATAATCAGTTTCTTTTTCACTACTAATTAAGTTTAGATATAGAGCGTTATATATTAAATCCGCCAAAGCAAGTTCCCGAAAAAGTAGTCGACTCCAATTTGTCAACAATTTATGCTGAGGATATATATAGTCTCAAAATCTGAGGGTCAATTTATTAAATCAGTGTGAACAGTTCATATTTTAATAATCTTTTCTGATATGTCTCTCGTCCTAACTTTCTTTTTTAAATTACTAATGATTCTAAAGTCTAATTTCTAATTGGAAAAGCATGCAGCGTGAAGGGTATAAGTGGAGACTCCAGAAACATCGAAGTTGACATGCTTACTCCACTTACTCTTTAATATGCAAAGGAATTAATTTTGACAATGTTATGGCTTGTTTGAAATAGTGATTAAAATTTTCAAAAGTAGCTTTTCAATTGTGATTTACGATATACGAAGTTGTTATATTTGGAATAGCTTTCCATAAGCTTATAAGTGTTTTTCACGTAAGTCGAGATAAAACTCCTCTTATATACTTACCTCGTATACTATAAATCACTTACAAACTTACGTGAAAAGCTATTCCAATACCAATAACCATGGATTCCCAATTGGAATCTCCTTCCTTCCTCTTCCTTAAATAATTTTTAAATGGTTCGTGTGGAATGTACTAGATAGTTTAAATTTAACATTTTTAATTCTAACATCAAAATATTATTGAGAAAATTGGTAAAAAAAGCCCCTGTTTAAAAATTTTATTAGTCAAAATGATATGATATATTTTGTCTGCCTTAAACATTAGTCCTTATAATTTTATAAAGACCATAGGATTAACAATGTTAAATTTAATGATGTGATAGTAACACCGTTAAATTTGCTTTGTGTGAATTCTTATTCGCTCAAGCAGGGAAAAAAAGTTGCGTGTGTTTTTCCATGCTTTGTTGTTTTTCTTATTGGCTTTTGTAACTACTCTAGCATCCGATGCCCTAACCCTTTTCCCTTTATTTTTCATTCAGCTTTGCTTGTTCGATAGTCGACTTGAAACTCCCCCTCGTTCCTTCCCATCTTCTTCTCTCCTCTTCCTTTTTTTTAACTATTAGATCAATATTTATGGATAGTTCAGATTTAATCTCTTATAAAATCATTATTAAAAAAGAAAAATAATTAATTAAATATAAGCTGCTAGATTTTAATATGAATAATTGAATAGTATAATAACAAAATTAAAAAATATATTTCATATAAAACTAAATCTGAACTATTCAAATGTTGATCTAGTTGTTAAAAGCAGAAGAGGAGGGAAAAGAATGGGAAGAGAAGAGGGGAGTTCACATAAACAAATTTAACGGTGTTACTGCCACATCATCAAATTTAACACTAATGTTTTAACTCCAGCTCTAAATCCTTATAAAAATATTGGGACTATTGTTTCAAATGGACAAAACTTGAGGGAATAGAAACTAAGATTTGAAATTACAGAGACTAAATCTAATACACGATGAAATCATAAGGACTAACAGTAATATTAATCCTTAAAAATAATATTTGTATGAGCTAATATTGTATGTGAATAGATTGCATTAATATGGTCCATAGCCAGTGATGTGTTTCGAAATCACTCGTTAGTTACCATTAATTCATATTGGTTCCGTATTTGAAAGTATAGTCGCGTCTTAATCTCTTGATTAACTGATTATTATGAAAACATTATTTTAATTACGGCGATGCGTGTCATTGAGTTGGCCACCCCATTATTTCTTCACAAAGATCATATATGAGTTTTTTCGATCCAATGGCGTTAAACAGCTTCTTTATTCAACGTAACAATTTTAATATTATATATATAAAAAACTTTTGGTCCTCGATTTTTTGACGTTAAATTAATGTATCAGAGAAGAGAAAAAATATTTATGATGAGCGTGCATGTCTCACTTCTATTCGATGAAACTAGTTGAGTGGGTTTAAGTTTGGCACTTGATTAAGGTTTGGTACTATAATTTATAATGTAACATTAACCTACTCAATCAAACTTGTCGATTACCCGACAATAAAGCAATGGAAGGTCGAAGTTTGGGGTCTAATTAATTAATTAAACTTCAAAAAAAAATTTCATTTTAATCATTATGAAACTTATGTTATTATTACTTAGAATGGATGAATCATGCATTCTTCGTATATAAAGAAACATTTAAACTTGCGTGAATCATGACTGTCATACTCTTATGGTTATCATGTTAGTCTTATTTATAAGTTATTTTTAACATATTTTATTAAAATTAAAAAAAAATCTTAAACCTCGTTAACTTTATTTAAAAATTTAACAACTTTCTAATTTTACTCTATTTAATACATATACACACTATCTAAGAAAATACTAACAATGCACAAAATAATAAATAAAGGGTGAAATAGTTTGTGCATGCCAAAATTTACTAATGCTACCTATAAATATGACAAAAAAAAGAGGCATTATCTCTACTTTATAAATAGGTCCAAAGGAGTAATCATTTAACTTTAAAATGTTTCCATTTTCTTCTTTTTGAAACCAAAAAATGAGAATAGTTTCGGAGATCATTTAAATTTAATACACTTACGTACTTAAATGAGTTCTTTTTGTTTTTTAAAAAAGAAAATATATCAAAGAGACCCTAAAAATCTAGGTACGTACGCGGCCAGCGGAATATGACCTTAGTAAGCATAGTAAAATAGAATTGCGTGAAGAGTTATTCCACCGGGCACCGTGCAACATAACCTATATATAGACTTTGATAATTATTATAATTATAAATGGAAAGCAAGAAGTGACTAATTAACGGTTACAATTAAATATTGTGAATATTAAATTAATCAAATGTGGGGATTTGTCAAGGGAAACATTTTATATGGGTAGGTAGGACGTCTCTATGAACATATAGAGCTTATCATGTTTGAGCCAATGACATCAAACATTGGTGAGCTCAGCTGTTTAAGAAAACAAAATCAAGAAATTAAATTAATTAATCACAGGAAGAAGAGACAGAGAAGTTAGGGTTTGCCATGGGAGATGGGTCTCTTCATTGATTTCCCTCTTCATTGAGTGTATCTATCATTAGATCAACTTTTAAGCTATGTTTGGCTCGATGGAGGGGAGGGGAGGGATTTAAATGGAGGGGAGGGGAGTGTTTGAGAGGGATTTTCTTTTACCTTGTTTGGGTTGACAAAAAGAGAGGGGAGGAGAGGGATTTTAATAGTATTATGTTTGGTATATGAGGGGAGGGGAGGAGAAATATTTTTATATGGACAATTTTGCTCTTATTTCATTTAATTTATAATTAATAACTTTCTAACATATTTAATAAAATATAATTATATAAGGAATTTAATACATAAAATTATAATTTTATAATTATAAAAATTAAATAATTATAATTATAAATTACATTAACTATATAAAATTATAATTTTATAATTAAATAATGAGAAGGGTATTGTGAGAATATTTTAAAATGGTATAGACATATTAGTTAATTTAAGCTCAAACATTAACCTTTCCCTCCAAATCCCCCCAATTTTGGAGGGGAGGGGAGGGAGAATTTTAGAAAATTTTCCCTCCCCTCCTAAAATTTTTAGTTATCCAAATAAGGAGAGGGAAGCAAAATCCCCCCATTTCCCTCCCTTCCCCTCCCCTCCCCTCATACCAAACAAACCCTTGAAATCAATGGTAAATAATGATTGAGATTTACCATAGGACATTTTTATTATAATAATATTATTTACATATTATTAAATCTCAACCATTGAAAGTTGATCTAATGGTAAATACACTCAATAGAGAGTAAATGGAGAAAGAAATCAATGGAGACACTCCTCTTCTGTTTGCCATATGCCCGGTGAGGAATGTATGGAGACAAATTATTATGTATCAAATGTCATAAATGTCTCACTTAGGCTTTTTTAAACATAAGGTTGTAAGTTCAAATCTGTTATACATATTAGGTATATAATAGGTGCATGAGCTATAGCAAAAAGGATTGCTATAAGATATTAAATATATTAAAATATCATATGAGTAAAATCGTAAGATTGTTAATATTTTAAATAATATAAATATCTATATACATATAAAATAAATATCACTTACACTAAATTTTATGCTATCATAAAAAGAATTTTACCTTTAAAGCAATGGATTTTGAGGGATTTGTTTTATTGAGTTGGAAGCAATGGTTACTGAGTTGATGAGGAGAATAATCTGACACTACTAAAAATAAATATAGTTGTGGCGCTTATTTTAATATTATATGTGACGCTTGACAAGCGTCACATATTCCAACACTACTAAAAGAAGCTATGGTGTTACCTATAAGCGCCACAACATGTATATATATATGTATATATATATATATATATATATATACATATTTATTTATTTAAATACTACCTAGGGTGGCGCTTCTTTGAGAAATTGTCACCCTAAGCTAGACTTTTTTAAAAAAATTATTTTTCTAAAATTTTTTTTTAAAAATGGTTTAAGGTGGCGCTTCCTTGAGGAAGAATGCCACCCTAGACCATTTTTTAAGGAAGCGCCACCCTTGACCATTTTTAAAAAATTATTTTTTAAATTATTTTTTTAAAAAACAATTATTTTTGTTAAAAAATGATTTGACTTCCTGTGACACTTCTTCAAGGAAGCACCACCCTAGACCATTTTTTTTAAAAATAATTTTTTTTTTCATATTTTTCTTTTAGAACCCTACAGTTATAGTTAATAACACACTTTAAACAATTTATATATCTCTACAATAAAATAAAGAAAAACAAACCATAATCAAATAACTCCAAAATGATATAAATTAACAAATAACTAATTAACAAAATCACTAATAAATAAAATACAAATTTTAAAATTAAATAATTGTTTTATTTATGCAACTCATCAATGTTAACAATTACTACAACAATAAAAAATCATAACTACTACATATCTTCACATACAACCTATATATAATAACATTTAATTTTATTTTATTTATTTTTCGGCATATAAAAATGAGAATAATTTTTTCAAGTTTCATAATAAATTAAATATAAAAGATATTGAGCATATTAAACAATTAACTACTAATAAAATTATATTTATCAGCTCAAAAATTTAAAAAAATTATAGTATAAAGGAAGCTTGAATAGAGTGAACTGAAACCTCAAATACAACACCTAAAAAAATTAATAAAAGAAAAAAAGAAAGATAAAGTTGCATAGATGTTTAAAAAAAAGTTGTTAACAAGACAATAGTTGTACGTAGCTTCAAAATATTAAAAAAAAAGGAAAAAATGAGTGGGTACGACTTACAAGACGAAATGAAACTATAAGAAGGATGGAATGAGACCAAAGGGAAGAAGGAGTGGGGTCAGTTTGGTGTAAGAAATATAACAAAAGAAATTAGGAAGGAGTGTCGTGAAAATAAAAAGATGAGGAGGAGAAAATGTGAGAAGTGATGGAACAAAGAAATGAGAGAAGTGTAGATCGAATTGGAAACCGTGATGAGTGAAAAAAAGAGGAGAAAGAAGAAATGTGGGATATAAGAGGATAAGGGTGATGACACGTGTTGGATGAAGAGTGGAGACTGCAAATTGCAGGAGAGAGAAGGGTTTAAACTTTTTTTTAATAAAAAAAAAGTAATACTTTAGGTGGCGCTTGCTACATTAAATTTCATATAAAGTATATAACAGCTGTGACACTTTCTTAAATAAGCGCCACAATTGTTGCTTCAATTTTTAATTTTTAAAAAACCACTTTAGGTAAGGAAGCACCACCTAAAGTCACCAAGATGTTATGAGGCTTCCTCAAAGAAGCATCACCTAAATGTTCTTTTAAAAAAAATTGAAAGAAGCTCTGGCACTTTTTTAAAGAAGTGACACAAAAGGTGCACCGTTAATCCCTATTTTTATAGTAGTGCTGTGATTGAAAGAATCTCTCTCAATATACTCCCTTTGCTCCCCATTATAAGGGACTAACCATTTGCTGAAACTAAGTAGATGTGGTTAAATTATTAACTTTCTATGAAAAGAGAATAAATTTTCGATTTTTCTTACACTTAAATAACAAAAATGTTTAAACATGTATTATATTCTCTTTCATTATATTATCTCATAATTACTTTAAGTAAGGATAATATTGAGAAAACTTAATTAAAACTCTATCAAATTACTTTTAATAAGGACTGTCCATATTTTCTAAAACATTTCTTGTAAAAACGGTTAGAGGGAATAACTTTTCTTTTTATAGCACTTAACCCATATTCCTTCCGGGCTGATGTATAACTCACTATCAATTCACCTCATTGAAATTAAGGAAGAGCAATTAACTGATTAAATTTTATTTAAATTGAAAAATAAATAGCTTTAATGGACCAAAGAATTCTCCTACATGGGTATATTTTGGATCAGAGGGAGCATATTTGAAAACCATTGAAAATAGGTTTTTGTTTTAACTTTCAAGATAAACTAGCTACTATCACATTTCGTAACCATCATCAAGAACAAGGTTATGGGTTAGACTCATCAAATATTATTTTTTTTTAAAAAGTATTATCACTCAATCCAATTGGTTGCATATAGTGCATATTTGGTATACGGAAGCAGGTTTTTGAGATCAGAAGGAATGATTAGAGTGGGAGTCATTACTTAATCGACGTTTGAATTGATGGACTGTGCAATTGAATGGGAGGGTTGTGCTCTATGATTTCAACCCACCAAATATTATAACATCTTAATTTGTTAGCCAATTATATATTAAATTTCTCTTTTACTTTTTGTTTTTTGTTTTTTTTTCCAACACGAATTATATTAACTTTTTCGATCATTCTATTTACTTCAATTTAATTACTTCTCCTTTGGCCTTACTTATAAGTCAGAAGTAAAGGTTTTTTAATTCTATTTATAAATCATAGTATTAAATTTTCAATGTAAATGTAATATTTTACCTTTCATTTATTGTTGGGTATATTATTATTTTTTTTTTAAAAATGTATATATTAAATAGGGGTATACTTGGAAAGTTATCAAGTTTTAAGGTATAATTAATAAGTTTAAAAAAATTTATTGGTTCGATGAAATATATTGGAAGTACCTTATAAATAAAACTAGAGGAATATTAGATGATTTCTAGAAGAATCTCCAATATATTAAACTACTAATTTTAGTATAAATAATACTATATTATTTAAGTTATTTGACTTATATTAAACTATTTTTTTTATTTTATAACCTAACTAGTATGATTCATATATGGAGTATGAAAAATGTGTTACAATACTTATGCATAATTAATAAATAGTACTCGCTGAACTTATTAAAACTTTATGTTATATATGTAGTTTTGATGAGCATATAATTTGTTTAATTTTTCGCAAGTCTTATGTAATATTAGTGCACGCGTACTAGGCTAGTTATGTTTAATTACTATATTTTATGTTATAAATCATTCTCTGATACACACAAACACACACACACATGTGTGTGTGTAGTCAACTACATCAATTTTTGAAGTGCTACAATAAAAAAAAATTTTGATTTATATATTTTAAATTAAAGAAAGTTAGTTGCTCTATCCATTAAGTGGGATTCTTCTGGATTTAACAAATAAACAACTTGGGTTGGAAGGATATGCTCATAATCGAAGGCCCCTTGAATTCTATAAATATTCTATAAATGTTCTTACCACTATGGTAGATATTTACCAAATTTTGCAAATATATTAATCACATAGCATGATGGACATAATAAAAGGCACATATTTTTCCAGAAAAAAATATTTCTACACATCAATTGATTGACTTTTTACGTACTTCACCATTGTATCCTTTTTATTTTTTAAAAAATTTATATGGTATCTTGAGTTTCACCCTTATCTATTAATTTTTATGTAGTGGAGATCCCCCAAGTTCACATTATGTTTTAATAACAAAACTAAAGGGAGCCTTATAAAGGAGATACCTCATTTACAGTACTATATATATAAGAGACAAACTGGCATTTGTAACTTTAATTATTTTTTAAGATTTAGAAGGATAAGCCATTTGCAAAATAGCAATTGCACTAAGCAACTTTCAGGGACAATTGATAATAGTAACAAGAAACCTCCACTTCTGAGTAATTGGTATTTGGTAGTGAACAAGATAGAGATGACAATGTATATGTCATAGGCACGTAGAAAGAAAAGGGAAAGCAATCATCATAGAAAAAGGTAAGAAAATTGTTTTACACATTTTTTTATTTGTGTTATACCATAAACTCCTTTTATAGAACAAAAGGCTAGCTATGATTCAGTTCTCATTCATATATAGATATAATTAACATAGAAATGTGGAAAAGCATGTTGAAAGCAGTATGATCCTTAATTACTTATCAGCAAAATGGGTTCAAAATACAATCATTATTAAATCTAGCAAGTAGAATATAAATGTTCTATATATCCAAAAAATTAGTTGTTGCCAATATAAAGAGTTTTCAATTGTAAATTACTCTCTCTCATACTTTTTATAAGGAACAACTACCAAAATTCTGTGGTTTAAAATATTAATTAAAAGTAATAAGTGTGTAAGATATATATTTTTCTTTCTAATTATACACTTATTTATAAAGAGAGTATCTAAAAGTTAATAAGTGGAAATTTATTGCAAAGATAACAAGTAACATATATTTAATGAGGATAAAAATAAAAAGATCAGTTAAATATTTCAAACAAACAAAAGATTTATTTATTATATTAAGAACAACCTATGAAAGAAATTGTTCCTTATAAAAGAATAAGAGGGACCATCACAAAAAGTGACCTAAATTGTTGGATGTCTTGTTTGTACATGAGATTTTTCTCATCATCTGCGATTTTTTGTCTTGGCATCTATAATTCATTGGGAAAATGACACAAAAAGAACTTTACAAATAGTAAGACAAAATGATGTTTCGAATATTTATAATATCATAGAAGTGTTAGCTGTGATTTGTCCTTTTCGAAATTAAAAGGAAATGACACAAGTTCTCTCAAAGATATTGTTTTAAAAAAAGGTAACCCCCACCCCACCCCCGTTAGCCACCAATAACAAGATTTGTTAAGAAATTCACAATATTTTATTATATTTTAATAATTTTCATTTACTAAATAATAAATCCACACTATCAAGTTTTTCATAAGTTTTATTAAGGAATTCACAATATTTCATTAGGTTTTAACAACTTTCGTTTATCTAGTAACAAATTTAAATTATCATCTTTTTCACAAGTTTTGTTAATGGATTTACAACGTTTCATTAAATTTTAATAACTTTCGTTTACCAAATGAAAAATTTATACCATCAGGTTTTTCACAAGTTTTATTAAGGAATTCAAGACATTCTATTAAGTTTTGACAACTTTCATTTACCAAGTAATAAATTTAAACGAAAATTGTCAAAGCCTAATAGAATGTCGTAAATTCCTTAATAAAACTTGTGAAAAATATGATAATGTAGATTTTTTATTTGGAAAACAAAAGTCATTAAAACCTAATAAAATGTCATAAATTCCTTAACAAATCTTATTATACTTTGCCAATAATTATTCACGTCGAAGCTCCGGCGCCTGAGACTGGCTGGCTGGCCACCAAAGCTCCGGCTTCGGCATAGGTATGTCACTGACGGGGGTGGGGCTTACTTTTTAAAAAAAATGTGTGAGAGAATTTGTGTCATTTTTTTTTACTTCAAAATGGACAAATTAGAACTAACACTTTTCTAATATTATAAATATTTGAAACACTTTTTTATCTTTTCCTATTTTTAAAGTATTTTTTCTATCTTTTTCTATGATTCATTTTTCATCTGAGTTTATCATATAGACATAAGAGTGTGTGTGTGTAAAATGTTCAATAGGATGGAATTTTTTTTTTCCTGATGAGCATGGATGTATTCTCCTATTAAAAATGATCCTATTTAAAACACTGTCATACGTTAAATGTGGATATTTATCTCAACAAATACTTGGAGCCGTAGCTCATCATATTATGAACAATTAGCTATTTCAATTAAACCCAACTAATGAGTCTGATAGGATGGATTTAGACTCTATGCACTATATGCCTGATTGAGTTGGTGGTATATAAACTGCTTTTTTAACTTAATTTATTATATACAAAATAAATATTTAAGAAGAGTTTTATCTCACCTTATATAAACGTATTTTTATAATACTAATTCAAACAAACCCTGTATATATGTAGCACCCTATTCATCTCTTAGTACAGAAAGATTTTTGTGATCTGTTATAAGTTATAAGTTATGGTTGTTGTTGTGCCACATCATTTATTGTACATTTTAAAAATGGCATTGTTTCATTTCCACTAATATTTTATTCAAAACTTACGTAGAGCATTCAATCCATTCCCCAATGAAACTTATCCATTCCCTAACTCTCACGTCGCTTCTCTCTTCCACCAAATTATTTTGGTATAATTAAGAAGACAACCTCAACTTATCATATATCCAAGTATATGTGGTTACGTCGCTTTTTAGAATTAAGTTAAGGGGGAAAAATTGTTCAAAGGCTTATGATCTCCCAATTCTAATTGGAGTATTGTCGCTTGTTAGGGCCAAATATGAAACTCTTATATCTTATCTTATAGGATATTGATGACTTTTCCCCCCTATGCCCTCCATTCCCATTCTTAATATAGAAGTTAGACAACTAATTAATTTATAAAGAGTAAAGAAATTAGTTATTAGTTATTTTTTAAAAAAATGTGTGTTGTTTTTCTTAAAATACTTTTTAAATCATTTATAATACAACTACCCTGCTGTAAGAACTTCACTAAAAATAATTTAGAAAAAATTATAAATTTAAAAGATAAAATAAATTAAGATATCATATTTAGTACTTAAAAAAAACTCTCTGATTAATTCATACATATAATTATATGCTCTCCTCTGTCTTTTTTAAAGCTGGAAGGGCGATTTACTTGCTTTTTACAGAATGAACAAGAAAGAAGAGGGTCGTTTTCAAAATCAGTGTGTGTATAATTGGGCTGTGAAGATATAAATAATAAAAAGGGGGCAAAGATTTAGGTACAAGATGTTAACAACTTGAACAAAATGATTATGCTTAAATGGTCCCTCTAATTAATAATCCATAATATATTCCATGCAGTATTTAAGTGAATGGCGCATGACTCATCAGAATTGCAAAATAAAGTATGAAACACATTAAATAATCAAAATTATACAACTTTATAATTCTCATAGATTCCCTTAAACTGGACTTCATTACGTCATCAGTCACGAGGCATTATGTTTTTTATTTTATTGGCCTCAATAGAGTTTTCATTTATTCAGAATTGCCTTCTGAATTTGGATAGGGTCTTCTCTTGTTCTTTATTATTATTATTTTTTTCTTTTTAACCCCGCTGGATAGGGTCTCTCTATCTCATAATACATCTGCTTCTTTTTGCTTCTTCTCTGCAATTATTATATCCTTTCTTTAACTTAATTTCAACTCCCACCTTTCTCACCAGCCATATATGCTATTTACAGCACTATTCATGTAGAAAATTTGGGATACTCAAAATGCAAGTCATCAAGCATTAACTAAATGTGTTTTTTTTAAAAAAAAAATTGAAGTCTATTTATATATTAGAGATATTAAGATTTGAGATATAATTAAAGGTAATTTTAGAAGGCTTAGATAATTTTGAGTGATATATACACTTTTTTTACGATGAGATATATATACTAATTAGATCAATCTTTACTTGGCTGTATTGTTTGCATATATTTCTATAATTAATTAGAATAGAGTAAAATTAAAACCCTGAATAAAAAGTAAAAGGCTTAAAGGAATATTTTGCCGTAGAAGTTGTTACAGTTGTCACAGAAAGGAGATTTTGCCTAAAAAGTGTCAAATCTAGAGTAATTTTGTTCTGACCGTTATTTCAATTAAGTTTGATCATTAGTTGACTAAATATGCTGAGCTAACATTCCACGTGTCATCCATGTCATTTTTGTTTTAGATTTAGATATAAATTAGTTCTAGAAGTTTTCACTTAAGAGCAATATTGCCTTGAAAGTTTCTAAACCATTGAACCATGGTTGTTATTCAAGTTAAGTTTACACATTAGTTGACCAAATATGCTTATTTGACAAATTCATGTGTCATTCACTTCATTTTTTTTTCAAAGTTAGATTTAAAAATAAATAATTTTTTTTTTTTAAAAAAAGAAATGCATCCCATCTAAAAGAAGGATTAGAAAAAATCAAAGAAGAGAAAACATCTTGTGCAGTGAAGAGAAAATCAAAAAGGTACTTGCCTAACTCAGTGTCATTAGGGCAAAAAGCAGAGTTTTCGATGGCCTTATTTTCGGCAATCCTTCTCAATGTGTTATGCATCTAGTGTTTGAATATTTTTCTTTATTACTCTTTAGCAAATATGAGCTCTTCCTCTATATATATGTAACTTCTTCTTCAATGTTGCTCACATTGCTAATTCAACATATTTGATCAACTCATAGTCAAACTTAACCTAGATAACTATCAGGGTAACATTACTACGATTTGAAAACTTTTCGGGGTAGCATTGCTCCTAAGTGAAAACTTACAGGGTAAATTTACACTTTAACAAAAATGACGTGGACGACATGTAGATGACACATGGACTGCCAACTCAGTAAGATAATAGCCAGGGGAAAATTGGTCCAGATTTGACACTTTAGGGGTAAAATTGCTTCTCAAAAAACGTCCATAACAAAATTGCCCCTCCTTGACAACATTTGGGGACAAAATAGCCCTTTAACCGAAAGTAAAATAATGTAATTCATTTACTTATAAACCTAAGCAAGGTTAATGAGTAGAAGAAACTTTATTCCTATAATGAGTAATTAATATAGGGTTAATGAAAAAATTTGTTCTAGAAGTTTTTGCTCTGAAGCAATATTGTCTTAAAAGGTTTTTTGGGTGTTCAATATCACCCTAAAAGTTTCAAAACATAGCAATATTACCCCAAACCGTTAAAAAACTAACATTAACTCTTAAAAGGTTGACATCAACTATTGGCATTTTTAACAGTAAAGATAACATTGCTCCTTTTCAATACTTCTATAGCAACCTTGAACCCCAAAAATTTTCGAGACAACATTGTTTTTAAGTAAAAACTTTCAGGACAAATTTATACCTTAACTCATTAAAATATTATGGATGGGGAAACTTTTTTGGTCGGAAAAAAATTTACATTGAAACAATTACTACATTACTTGATTTATTTATTTAGTTATTTATTTATTTATTTTTTTGCCACACTCTACTTGGATTTGATTGTATGGTACCCAACACTATATAGTTTTATTTAAGGGGAATGAAAAATAAGACAAAACCCTATTTAAAAATTTTATTAGACAGAAGGATATAATATATTAGCAAGGATAATAATATATTACTCCCTTGGTTCTTAATTTAAAATATATTTAAAGAATTGATTTTGGTCTTAAATATACGATATAATTTTTAAATTTGTCCATATTGATACTCCTTCAACAATAATTAAGAAGGAGATGGAATGCGGGAATTAAGAAAAAATGATTAAGGTATTTTAAAAAAGACACATATCATATTAACTAATTTAACTAACTTCTTTATTCTAATTAAATTAACTAAATAATATCAAGGAAGGAAATGAGAGAGTAGCAAATACTGATTTTCCAAAAAGCATCTAGACTCTCGTGAACATTTCAACGTTTTAGCCATTAACCTCCTATAAATCCCACCCCCTCCTCACAACACCATATCCCATTATTTCATGAGGTTGCTCATAGATCAAATCATATTCACAAACACAAATCACTCTTTGTCTTCAACAATCACCATCTTCCAGTAAATTTTGCAGCCATGATTCCTAGTGATGATATCAGAGGAAACAACCCATTCCTATTAATCCCACAAAACATCAACACCTTTCTTCCCGACACAAACCTTTTTACAAACCTCGATATAACCAACGACCACCTTGGGACAATCCATCATCATCTTCTTCTTCTTCTTCACAGTGACCTTCATAATAATAATGGTGTTCCTTCTTCTTCAACCTCTGATGAAGCTGAAGAGCAGAAGCAGACAAGCATGATCGACGAGAGGAAACAGAGACGAATGATATCGAACAGAGAGTCAGCTCGAAGGTCGAGGATGAGGAAGCAGAGACACATGGACGAGTTGTGGTCGCAGATTGTTATGCTCAGAACAGAGAATAACAACCTTATTCATAGGCTTAACCATGTTTCAGAGTCCCATGATAGGGTTGTTCAGGAGAATTCTAAGCTCAGAGAAGAAGCTTCGGATCTTCGCAAAATGGTCGCTGATTTGCAGATTGGCTCTCCTTTTGCCAACCCCCTTACGAATTTTGATGACTTCTGAGATTTGTATGAACGTTATTAACATAAACGCCACACAGACAAAAACATACATCAAAGTTTCGTATTTTTTGTTTGTGTCGTATGTATGATGCTCTATTTCTCTCTGTTTCTTAACTCTATGAGCTGCATGAGTTTTAAAAACAGGTTATCCAATAACAGTTCTGTGTGTTCTGTTTTTATCCTTTTTTTTCTGAGTTTCTCAATAATACCATCAAATTTTGGTTATGTTTATCACTTAATTATATGTTCCCTAATATAAGAGCTTGGTCATAAATATAAGAAAAAAAATAAAAATAAAAATACAATTTGAATTTCATAATCTCAAATCAGCTTGTTGACTATAAGAGTATATGTATTGACTATAAAAGTATAGGAATTGACAACTTATTTTAATGAAAAATTACTGATTTAGAATGTTTAAATTCAAGTGGTAGTTTATTGTCTTTTGTCCTAAATATAATATCACAATCCTCTTTATTCCCTCGTTTATCATTTTTTTAAAATTATTTTTATTAATTGCACATGTTAAAGAAATTTGCATTAAGGGGTAGTTTTAATGCAAATTATTTAAAAAGGTATTTTAAGGAAATCAACACATTTTTTTTAAAATAACTAATTTTTTTATATACCTAAATTAGTTAAATAGATGTTATATTAAAGTATAAAAGTAGTACCGAAAATAATAATGTATTATTGTGTAAGCATCTCGCCGCATATGATTTATGTTAGTGTGTGTTTGATGTATCATTTTCACAGTGCTCCAACTTTTGGCAGTGATGAAATCACAGAATGGAAATTGAGCACTACAACATAAAAAGGGAATATTATATCTTTATAGGAAGTTACAACTAACAAGTTGAGTTAGATAATTGTTTGACACTACATAGAAGGTGATATGATATTTGAAGTTATATTTAAATAATTTCAGGATTTGTCTTGTTGTGTCATTATTTTACAACAGTGAGAAATGAGGAATGCAAGTGGAATGGGAAAACAAGCCACAGCCCATAGGAAATTCAAGAGTCAATAAAGAAAAATGGTGGTGTTGATGGTGCCTCATTGTACAAGTTACTAATTTAACGAGAATATCATTTTAAAATATTTTGAAGTGTTAAATGTGGAAAGTAACTCAAATAAAAAATAATAAAATATCCAGTAGCCATATGCACTAAATTCATTCCTTTTATTTTTACCTTTATAATTTAATGACTAGTTCCAGTACTTTTAATGAGTTTTGATTTTAACCTATATACTTAAACTCAAATCAATTCCTTATGAAATTATAGAAATCAAAATTAAATATTTGAAATCACATGGAGTAAAATCATAATTCCATCAAATTGTAATGACAAAAAATGATGTTAACCCATTTTTTTAATGCAAAGAAACAGTATCATTTTAGTGTGTGTGTGGAAACCTGTTTGTCTTGGTCCAAAGCAATGTAAAAGTAGTTTTATCATAGAAGTTGCCAAAAAAAAAAAAAAAACCATTCCCATCATGCTTTAAAACATAATCTTACCTTAATAACTATCAAAAGCAGCAAGTTTTTCTTCCCAAATAAAATTGTCTAGTGCTCCATCCGTTCCTCTTTATGGAAACACTTAACCAAATCTTGTGATTCAAAATATTAATTAAAAATAATAAATGTGTCAAAATTGTAACCCTTTTTAGCCTAAAATACCCTTATTTATGAGGACATAGAGAATAATAAAGAAATTAATATAATAAAAATGATTGTAGAAAAGAGAGAATAAAAAAATAAATATGATAAAAATAATAGATTTTTAGGAGCAGTGAAAATTTATTATATTGACATTAAATAGGATAATTAAATAAAGGTAAAATGAGAGAGTAATGAGTAAAAAAATAAAACATTCTCCAAATTTTTCTTAAAAAAAAGGAACGGACGGAGTAATTCAGAAGCATAGAGGGGAGTATCTGCAGAAAGGATTTGGTTGTGTTGAAATATGGCAGCAAAACATAGATCAGACAAGAGACAGATAAGGGTTGATCATGTAGGAGGAAAGGAAGGTGTGTGAGAAGCATCATGATTGTATTGCTGACAAAAACATGATATCTTCAAATTGAGAGAAAATTATCAAATTGGATTTCAATGCCTGCCTAACTTTTGACATAAAGGTCAAAACCCCACAAGGCAACACCTCCAAGGAAGTTACTGTTGATGCATCATGTTTCCATGAAATGGAAGAGTACATTTTCCTTTTTTTTTTTTTTTTGGAAGATCAGTGTATAAAGGGCTAGTAAATGGGATAAAGATGTTGAGATGGTTGTGTGATCACATAAGATAAAATTCATGATGCACATATACGAGAAAGATTGAGTTGGAGCGACAATATTGAAAAGAATATGGTAAAAAAATTATTTGCGGTAATTCAAACACGTACAAAGAAGGCTATCGGATGCTTCAATAAGAGGGTAAATCAAGTGTTATGGAGAGTTCTCTTAGGTAAAGGAAGAATGAAGAACACGCCCACTGAAATTATTGAGTAAGGACTTTTTGTTTAACAATTTATTTAAAGATTTTGTTGTTGATAAAGCATAAAGACGTTATGCAATCTATCTAACCAATCCCACTTGATAGCATAAGGCTTGTTGTAGTTGAAAGATCAATCAATATCTTATGAGAATACTCCAACTTTAAACTGATGAAGGTTTGACATGCCAATGTACCACAGATAAATTATTAATTCTTTTTCCTCCTAGTTTCTCTCTATGTCAACCCAAGTATGAAAAATTTGGAGAGTTTGATCTAAGCATAAAATAATGCTAGCTTTTTAAGAATTTGAGCTTATATTGATATTACAGTCTGAACTTCCAAAAAGTCAAAGAAGCTGAACTACGAGTAAATCTGTTTCTGCATAGGCTCAATGAATTCACCAAGGGTTATCTGCAAAATAAAGTCAATCATTTCCAATAGATAGTGAATATGTACTGTGGACATACAGAAAATTTTGTGACCAAATTGAATTGAAATTGGTGCTCATAGGATAAGGAACTTAAACAAAACTATTACTAAACTATAGTGACAAATTGAAACCCCATCAATTCTTTTTCTATGGGGTGAGTTACAGTATTCTGAGGCAAATGACATTTAATAAAGCAACAAAAACTTTTCAAACGCAAATTACTCTTATCAAATGGTGTTATTGGAAGAACTGTACATGACATCAAAATCTCAAAAAAAAAAAAAAAAGAGTTCGTGAAATTGTTTCCCCCTGTTCATATGTCTGTTTTAACCAGAGCTTGCTGATGAATCTTCTTTGGATATTCTTGCATTGTGCTCATATGTAATTTAGTTAGTTGAATCAAGTGGAACCCATAGTTTACTTTTCTGCTATTTTCAGCAAAACTATTGAATGAAGCTCAAGTAATATAAAATATAACTACAATGATCACATTTCATTTTAACTTTTGAGGATTCATGAATGAGTCACTCCTGGTAGAGAGATGAATGCATTTTTTTTTATTTTGTTCCCTTATGATTAGGTTGTTTGACTTCTTAACTCCTGAGGGATTTCTAACAAAAACATATTTGTTTAATGCATCTTTCCTTTTATCTTTCACAAAGAAAAAGAAGTGAAAAAGTTATGACCATGCCATGCTTGGATTTTTTTTTTAAATTTTTTTATCTCAGGTATATGTTTTTATTTTTATATTTTTATTTTGAAAGATGTAAAACAGAGGATGAAAGCCGTCTTAAGACTTCTTTCAAACAAAAATAAATTCATGTTGTTTTAATCGGAGTTAAGCTTATATTCACAATTCTTTAGCTTTCTTCAAAATAAAAAGAAAAGGAAAAGAAAATTCATATTTAAGTTGTCTAGATCAAATTATGAATAATAATATTGATCTAAATGAAGCATCACAGGGGATCCGCTACTGCACAATGTGCTTTAGGTAAGAAATTGACATTAATGAAAATCAGTATATATATACAACACGTATTAAACAGATAAAAGTTTATCACATTGAAGATGTTGGAATCGCACATCAAATTTGATTTTTTTTAATCTGATTCTAGATCATGTCTAGATAAATATGAAAAATTCAACACACAGTTCAACCCAGCAAGTCAAAGAAGATAAGACATACTGATTCTGAATGTATAATACATTTTTCTCATACTACACCTCTACATTAAGTCTAAATAATTCATTTACAAATCTGAATGTTGCAATTTGTAAAATAATCTAACGATTTGATAACCAAATCTCCACCTTGTGCACAAAATCTATTTAATTAGACATTCAGATTCTTGATACATACACATTTGACAAAGAGGATAATACTTCATAGTCTATCCATTCGTTTCGTCCTAACCACTAAAACATACTTAGCTTGAAGTTCTCTGTCAAATTATTCTCCAGTCTTATGAACCACATTAGTCAAAATCAGGTAAGAAAAAGAGAAGTTTCTTTCCCACTTCCCTTTTTTCCTTTTCTTCTTATCATAATCTTGACCATATTTGGGCTTGTGGTTATGAGTTCACTGACTGGTCTTGTATACCATTCTCAGATCACTACACAAAACTTCAATGAATGATTATGACTTTCCCAAGGTCATACAACCACCTCCATAGAGGGAGAAAATTCTTGAGGACTCTCATTTTAGAAAGATATAAAAAATAAGAGGTGGTTTAGTGAACAATGCTCCCATCATGTGAGGTTCAAGGAGAAATGGATATACGCAGCCTTAACCCCATGAATGGAAATGTTATTTTCAGGATTTGTACCTGTGACCTTAAGATCACATAATAGCAACTTTGCCATTATGTGTATCAAAACCGGTCTTTTGGGCCTACTCACAAGGCAAGCCCAGTAAGAAGGCTCCGACCCAAAAGGAGGCGAAACCATTAAAAGCCTAATAGGGTACAAAACTCGACTGAGCCCAAAGCTCCTCAGGAGACTTCTAGTCAAACCAATCAATCAGAAGAAGCTCCAAGCCCCGCAAAGATAGGAATGACCATATCCTCCTGGATCCGTGAAGATAGCAACAAACGGACCTAGGGAGCGAATATAAAAGGAGAATGACGGCACCAAAGGAGGGGGTTCATGGAACGCACTCTAACAATTGCACCTTGCACCCACTATGGCACTTATCAGATTTATTCCTATTTTTCTTTTGATCATTGCTCTGTAAACTGGCCTGCATGTGTATTGTTAATCTAACCATCCTTTCTTATTTTTCATACTATATATTACGAAATCATGTGTTGTTGGTGACCCCATAAGTAAAACCTTTCCCTACCAAATTTTGGTTAAACAACCATTACCCCAAGGTTCACCCTCTTCATGTTAGAAAGATATGATTTAACTAAACTAGTGAACTTTCAGTGTTTTGTTTTACCTATCTTTTTGAAAACCAGAATGTGAGTCTCATGTTTTGTATAGAATCTAAAATAAGTCATATATTATTCATGGTTTATGTATAGTATGACTTACTATAGATTTAAATCATACTCCCTCCGGTTCTTTTTACAAGCAACTTTTTCTCTCTCTTGGGGTTGGTCATTTTTATAAGCAACTATCTCCTCTTGTCACCAAAGTCAAACTATTTTTTTTATTTATACCTCTATTAAATACACATCTTTATAGTTATTATCCCTCACTCACCACTAATTCTCTGTCATGTACTCATTTATTACACATTGTAACATCCCAAATTTCGGGCTAGAAGCTTGAGAATAAGCATGAATCAAGTAGACTGTTAAGCCCCAATTTAGCAAGTGCCTCAGGAAGGCATAATTTTATTTTCTAAAATTCCTTATACCTTTGTGGCATTCAAGGGAATAAAAATGATGAATTAAAGAGCACATGAAATGATAAAATAAGACAATTAGTGGTCACACACAACATGATTATGTTTGGAACACAAATTGTAAGAATTGAGATTTGCTGCCAATGAGTTTTCCTGCATGACAGTCTTATTGTATGACATTTTTAAATATGCAAATGATGTTTAAGGCCTATGAAATGTTTTAGAATAAAAGTATATTTCTCAAGCTTTAATTTGATAGGTCATATAAGTCATTTGGAGTTGTACACTAATGCCTCGTTGGTACGCTAGAAGTAAGGAGGGAGAAGTGGAAGTGGAGGTGGATTTCATAAATTGAGTTGTTTGGTTAGTGAGAAGCCACTTCCACATGGAAGTGACTTCCATAAAAAATGATGGAAGTCACTTCTATGGGTTGGCCCATGGAACTGAGATAGGTTCCATGGAAGTGAAAATATGTGACCATTATACCCTTATTCATTTTTTTCTATTTACAGCTTTACCACTGACCCTCCTCTTCTTCACCCTGACTCTGACTACCCCTTCCCTCTCTTACGGCAATGATGAGGATAGCGGCAGTGAGGCACAGAGATGGCGGCGGCGGTGGTGACGCACAATGATGGCAAGGGCAGCGACGTACAACGACGGCAAGGGTAACGATGCACAATGATGGCAAGGTTGGCGACGTTGAGGCACATTTACTCGTGAGTTTGTTTTCAACAATCTCGTGCTCGTCATCCTCCTCTTTTCTTTTCTGATGATGCAAACATCTCGTCCCCTTTTGCTGAAATCAAACTCACAGTCGACGGTAATGAAGAAATATGATTGTGAAGGTGATAGAGGAGGACGCTTCAACTTCATATCAGCGGTGGAGGACGGCGAATTCGGTCTACTCCTTCAGAACCAAGCTACAGTAAAACGGTGACGGTAAGGTACATCAACAGAATCGATGGTGACGGTGAGGTATATCAACAGAAAATGATGGTTCAGATTTGATCTCTAGTTTTGTTAGTGATGATGTTGGATTTATGCTTCGATCTCTCTGTGCTTCGATCTCTGGTTTAGATCTGCCGCCTGTGCGGGCGCCGGTGAGGTTGATGGCGTAAGATCCTCGCCTTAATTCCATAATATTAAATATTATCTCTCAAAGACTAATCATAATAGAGATAAAATCGCACAACTACTAAAGATTATAATATCCAATCAATGATATGATAATACAAAGTATGTAGTCAAAGCAGAGTTTATAGGATGTAGGCCCTATGAGTGGCAATATACATCAATTCAACACATAATAAACCACAAGAGGCCATAGAGATATATCTATGCCTTAGGAGCTCCTCCCGACATTCCAGCACGGAAACTATCGCCTGAAAAATGTTAAATCGACGGGGTGAGACAAAAGCCTCAGTAGCCAGCTTTCCAACTCATTACACATGATGACATGTATTCATGAGGTGTCAAGTGGAACAGTTTATATAATAAAATATTAAAAATATAATATCATTGTTTTGTACACAAATCTCATATCAGAAATTATAATATTATATCTCAAATCTCATATCACAATTCTCAAATGCCTCCCATCAATCCAACCGAACCGTCTTATTTCCGCCGACTAAACCCATGGGCTAAGTTACTATCCATGTTACTGGCCACTCAAAGAGTTCTCCGGTCACATGATGAGGATTGGCCAAAATCCACAGAGTATGTTTCCAGACCATTGGTCTTTCCCCTCATTGAACTAGTGGGGTGTCGCAGTCCCTCATTGAACTGGTGGGACAATAGAAAGCCAACCATCGTGCACCAATGGAGGCTATACCACGTGGTAAAAATAACTTTCTCAATCTCAACCCAAACCAAACAACCCAATATGTATCAATAAATAGCTCAATAGGAATTTTCTCAAGATTTCCATACACATATGAGGATATTCAAAATATACAAATACATCTTATAATTTAAATCACAAGGTTCCACAAAGCAAGTGTATAACAAAATACTCCTCAATATTACTCATTGAAATAATCTATAATATTCATATATGATTTTCAATCTCATAATCATTTTACAAAAAAACTCACAAACACACATAATAAGTGGAAAGTGGTTACCTCTCGCCAAAGCTAATTATTATCACACTGTTCCAAATCCAAGAGCTCAAACACACGCTAAAATCAATCTATCACAATTAATTTACTACCCGTTAATAATTTTCCAAAAGTCAAAATTATAACATATTTACAAATTCTAATAATAATATACTATAAAAACTGAAAATAAAAATTTAGGCTTTAAATTATAAAATGACCGTTTAGTCCTTCGTATTTCATAAATGACAGTTTAGTCCTCCAAATTTCATAAATAACAATTTAGTCCTCCGAATTTCATAAATGACAATTTAGTCCTATGAATTTCATAAATGACATTTTAGTCTTTAATATTTTAAAACTATACCAACTAAAATTTCAATAATATCTCCATTAACCCAAATAAATTATTTAATCTAAATTTAATCGGTTTAAAAGTCCAAAATAACATTATTTATAAGTTGATTATATAGAAAATTCATTATAAAATCTTATATCAACTAAATAACAAAAATTAACCGATTAAAATTAACTATTAGTTATCATCTATATTCTTATAGTCATATACTGACAAAACTCAAATTTGTCCAAAATTATAATCCTAAAATATTCTCTAATCAATACAAAATTAATATCATAAGAAAGAGAAAATTATTTAGAAAATATTTCATGAAATAAATTTTATAATTAGAAGAGATTTTGAGTACCTTATTGATCCCCGAAGAAATGAAAATACTCATATCAAAACCTTACCCGTCACCTTACTACACAACACTTCACGCAGATTTGCTGCGTGAAGTGTGTGAGGAGAGGAGGTATTTATAATACCTCCTCCTGCCTCACATTAATATTTTATTATTATTATTTTATTATTTTTTTAAACGTGTGGTACCTTATGGTGCCATACCTTTTTTTTTCAAATGTGGGGCGCCACCCCCACGTTTTTATTATATATATTATTTTAATAATATAATATATTTATTATATAATAATATTATATTATATTATAAAATAATATTTTTTTTAATTATTTTTTAATTTATTATTTATTTATTTATTTATTTTTTGTCCTAAAAAATTAGCTACTAAAAATGATAATTTTCTCTAAATTATAATTATATCCTAAAAATAAAAATGAGGATGTTACAGATAGCGGGCGTCGGTGATGTTGATGGCTGGTGTAGGATGAATGTGAAAATGGTGGTTAGGGTTTTCTAATGGTATATTTGACATTTCACAATTAAAATTAATATATTATTAGCAATTATATCACCACTTCCATAGTCATACCAAACATACTTTTATCTCCACTTCCAATCTCAGTTCCACTTCCAATTCTGTTTCTAGTTCTACTTCCACTTCCATCAAAAACTCTTCCATGATACCAAACGGGGCATAAGAGTTATGTATTTTTGAAGTTAGCCCAGTAAAACTGGCGATTTTCTTTGACAACATTCAATAAATGCTATTCTGGGAATTTTGAGCTTCCATTTGGCTAAAGGCTATATTTTTTTTCCTTAAAAATAGACTTAATAAAGGTCACATAACCTTTAAAACCATACCAATTGGATATATATAAATGAATATATGAATTTTAAAAGTTTGATAAAAAATTTGACAGATTTCCACCAAAGTGCGAAAATGGAAAAATGTATAAGCAAAATGGTCACCAATAAAGCAAGAAGTAACTATTTTCTCCAAATTAGGGAGATATTTTTGGCCAAAAAGGGGCACAAGAAGGGAAATATTTACTTGGTCATAAAATTTGCCACATGGAAGCATTTTTTACCAAGTTTTATAAGATGATAATTTAATTAAATTGGCACATGTTAATTAACCATAAAATATATTATTTTGAGGAGGTGATTTGGGATATTTTCATGAGCTCTTTATCCTTCCCTTGGGCCATTATTTCGGCCAGCACATGAGCAAGGAGAGAGAAAAAGCTCATACAAAGAATAGAGACAAAGAGAAGAGCAAGTGTTCAAGAGGCAACAAGGTGAGTTTGGTTGTAGAAATCCACTTATTCTTGCCTTTTTCTTCATGATAGCTCTCTTATAACTCTATTCCTTCTTGAAACACATGTTTAGCAAGTAAAATCAAGAGGGAAGAGAGAGAGAGAGAAACTTGGCACCTAGAGAGGGAAAGTGGAAGAATCAAGAAGTAATCTCAAGAACCTAGTTCCTCTTGTTGATTATTGATTGTTGTTGGTAGTTGTTGTTGATTTGTGGCTTTGTTTCATGATTTTGTGATTCTAGGATGTTGAAACTCTAAGAGGAGGTGCTACCCAAATTCACACTAATCATGTTTAAAGTGTCTTTAAGTGGTTAATCATGTTATTAGAGGTGAAAAGAAGGTGGTTTATGGATTGAAATTATAAAACTTCATTTCCCCTAATTTTCCTATAAGTTTCGGCCAGACCTGTTTGGGAGGGTTAGAGTTGGAATTTTATGGTTTTGATAATTCCATTAGGTTTAGAATGGAAAATTGTATAGGGAACATGTAAAGTTTGAAGTGTAAAGGCTTTAGGGTGTGAAATGACAATTTTACCCCTAAAACTCTAACATAGTTGCTACCAGGGGTATTTTCATAATTTGGGCATGAATTTGAAAAATTTGAAGTCAAAAATAGATTATACAGGTGAAATTGTATAGGAATAGTTCGGGTCATAATTTTTGGTACAGTACAGTTAGACCGGATACAAAGGGGCTTAGACTAGGTTCCCAAAGGCATTTTAGTCATTTAGCATTTTTAAGCTAAGATAACCAACACAATGAGTTCAGAAGGAATTATGAATGAGTAATAATTCATTTATCCTAAATTTTGAATTTTAGGATATATCAGTAATCCGAGCCGGATAGACAGAGCTGGACCGATTGACAAGCAAGAAAATGACACATTTCAGGTAGTAACTCTTTCTTTCATGCACTATGTGATTATCTATATGCTTGTGTATGTCATCTTCTGTGGCATGAGCACATTGCTAGGGGTACATTAACTTAGTTGTGGTCTGGGACCTAACAGAGGTGCAGAGATAAGCCAGGTTTGCAAACAATCATTTGGCCTTTGACAGTGTACACACAATATTATCATCTTACACAACATGGTGCATGACATATTTATTTTCATATCGTATATGTATGATTAGATGTTACTACTGAGATTTGTTTGAATCTCACATTTTCCATAAATGTATAAAGTTTTCAATAGCAGGAAGCGGCTTAAAGGGGCAGAACTGTAATTACCGGCAATTGAAGGTTCCGATATGAGGAGAAGCAATTGGTTATCTGAAGACCTTTTATTATTTCAAGGTCTGTAAACATTATGTACATCCCTATGGGAAATCCTATAATATAATCAAGCATATTGTATCAATATTATCAATATATTTATGTTATTCCTATGTATCCATTGAATTGTGTATTGTTATTTTGATTAATATCAATAATGAGTATGTAAGGCAGGGTCTTACACACATTCTCTTTCATAATTTATACACATACTCTCTCATATTTGTTATTTATTCTCTCTCCTATGCGCTTTTCATAAATAGGGGCATGTTTCGAAGAAACATGAAATTTTTAACACATTTATTATTTTTAATTAATTTTAACTGACAGTTTGTTTTGCGCAATAAAGATAAAAGTTACTTATAAAAAGGACCGGAAGGAGTATATAGATGTGTAGAGAATATCTATATAAGAAGAAGGGAAAATTCCAAGAAAAATACTATAGAGGATAGGAAAGGACAAATCAGTGCTCTGAACTTGAAAAATCCTATGTTAGTATGATAGAGGAATTGTGATTATGAAATCTCAGTGAAAATACACAACTTCCCTTCAGCTCTTCCTCTCTCTCAGCTTGGAATAACAACACCGATCTCTTTATTAACAACATCGTATTCTAAATTAACAACTCCACTTTCTTTTTTCATAACTTCGTATCTCAAGAAAGTCGAGTTATTAATTTAAAATATGGTGTTGTTAATAAAGAAAAAGGTGTTATTATTGGCCTCTGAAACAAGAAAGTGAAGTTGTTAATGTAAAATATGGTATTGATAATATAAAAATGAGTGTTGTTATTGGTCTCTGAAACTTGTGAATTTTTAGTTTTTGAAAGAAGAAAATGGAGTTGTTAATGTAAAATACCGTTTTGTTAATAAAAAGACTGGTGTTGTTATTTCAAACTGAGAGAGGGGGAGAGTTAAAGAGGATGAGTGTCTTTTCACCAAAATTTCAAAATCTCAAATTCATCTACCATATTGACATGAGATTTCGTAATTTCGGAGTACTAATTTATCATTTCCTATTTTTTATGGTAATTTTTTAGAATTTTTCATAAAAAAATCTTTAATAAAAAGCCATGTGAAATGAAATGAAGCAGCAAAAACTATCCCAACTCTAGCTACTCTTAAATTTATGTTTTTGAAATTGTCTCCTCTTTTCTTGTATATTTTAACCAGAGATTTTCTGATGAACCTTCCTTGGATTTTCTGCCTTGTGCTCAATTGCTATTTCTTAGACGGACCAAGAGGAATCTGAGGTTTACTTTTCTGCTATAAAAATGTAATCACTGTGATCCCATGTCATTTTAACTTTAGAGGACTCATACATGAGTCACTCTTGAAAGTGACATGCATGCCCTTAACTGTTTGTTTCAATTTTAATTTTTCATTTTAGGATTCGGTGTTTTCACTTCTTCCATCCTAAGGTTCTCTTTCAAAACACGTTTTTTCATTGCGTCACTCCTTTCCTCTCTTACGAGGATAAAGAGGTGAGGGGGTTAGGTCATCTTATAGTACGTTTGGTTTCATTCTATAAGATATAATTATATCTAATCTTAATACAACAGATTGATTATTATATTTAGTTAGTCTTATATAATATAAAAATGATTATATTTTATAATCCTGATTACATTATTTGATGTAATTAAGATTACACTGTTATGACTGATAAATGAGGATGTATGCATCCTGTAATTAAGTGAAATAGACATTATTGCTATTATAATTTTTTAATCTAACCAAAACACCCACCCATAAATGCTATTAAATATTAAATAATTACCATCATTACATATTTAAAAATAATTAACTAAGTATATAAAATATAAAAAAATATTCCTACTAAAATAATTATATTCAACCCTGAAAAATATTAAAATATCTCATTAAATAATATTCACATCATTAAATATTAAAAAATTACCAAGAACCCCTTCATAATATTTTCACTGTTAAATATTAAAAACTTTTTATAAACCTAACATATACACTGCACAAATTAAAAAAAATTACTTTGAAATCCAACATATACATTATATATATATATGTATATATATATATATATATATATATATATATATGTATATATATATATATGCATGTGTGTATAGATAGTGTTAATTTTGTCTCTTACTATATTATTCCTATATATTCTCATTTTTTATGTAATTCAATCAAAAGTTTTTATGTATATACATCATCTTTCCTTAATAGAAAACCAAACAAATTCATGTAATCATCATTACATTACATTCCATTATATTACATCTAATTCCGTGAACCAAACGAGCACTTAGTGTATGCCTATGGATATTCTCTAGTGCTCTACATAGAGTCGAGAAAAAGGGCTGAGTCAGTTTGGTCAGTCCGTTTAGGTCTTGAATTTATAAAGATCAAGTCTAAGATTTTTGCCTTAAAAGTAAAAGCAGGCCTACAAAGGCCAGCCATGTAGACTTGAGGGCCTAAAAGGGCTGGCCATTTTATGCCCATATATATTTTTTCATTTTTAAAAATTATTTATATGATAATAAAATTATTGATTTTTTATATTTTATTAATTATGTTGTAAATATTTAGTTGTTATTATCTTTTTTAGAATTAAGTTTCATAAGAATATCTTGTATTAAGAATCCTAAAAATTAAAAATTTATAAAAGATATTTTTTATTTTATAAGTATTCTTACCAATTCTGTATTTTTTAACTTATTTTCTGGTGATTGTTTTATTATATCTTGTGTTGTTTATTTTGTTAATTACTTACACTTTTTAAGACATATTTATAAGAAGTATTTTTTAATTTTGTTAAGTCTTGTAGTACGTGGACAATAGTTTATATTTGATTATGACTTAATGACTGTATTTGTTTGTTGTATGATGCATATCGTTTACACTCTAATTTTGACAATATTTATGTATTAAATTAAGATTTTCATTGTTGTAATTTAAAAAAAATTGAAAAAAAAATAAAAATTGTTAAAGTAGCTTCGACCCTGACCCTTATACTCACTGGCCGAGCCTCAAAAAATGACTGTCTTTCTTTAGCCGAGCCTCAAAAAATGATTGTTTTTCTTTAGCTGAGCGTAAAAGGGCTGGCCCTTTTTACCAGCTCTACTTCTTATGCTTTTGTGTGAGATTGTGAGTTATTTGTAGGCACTATTTTACCATGGATTGTGAATTAGTAACTGTATTTATTTATTGCATGAGACGTATAGTTAAATCTTATGGAAAGGGCTTCCAGCCCTAGCCAGCATGCTCTCTGGCTGGGGTTTGAAAAACAACAATTTTTCTTACCTCGAGCCTAAAAGGACCGGCCATTTTAGGCCTTGGCCCATCAAGGGCTGGCACTGATGCTACTGACTTTTAAATAAGCACCGCAAGTGTACGGGCCGTGAAAATTGTATAGTAGCAAATCAAGGTCATCCCACAGAAATTCAATTAAACTAGTGATTAGGCATTAAATTTCTCATGTTCATTTAAGTTGAGCAAATCAAAGAAGTAAACTAATTTGAAAATCAATGTAAACAAAAACAAAAGTACTAAATTTAATATTTTTTTGAAATTTCAGTGGAGGAAGACAAACTAGAGTGGTTAATCCCTTTTTCAAGATTAGAATATGTATTTACTCAATTAAATGCATTTAATGTTAATCTGCTAATCTAAATTTTAAATGGATATAAGTATCTTCCAATCACTCATACCCATCTCTCGAGTTAAAATTGTTATTCCTAACTAATTTACTCAAGAGGTAATAAATGTCCAAGTTCACTCTAATATGATTATGTGGGTCTAATAGGTATATTCATATCCTATTGGTAAATTAGATTAAATTCTAATCCCACATTACTTAATCCTATGATCCAATTAAGATCCCTCTTTCAAAACTAATCTAAATTTCTCAATTCACATTTAGTTGTGATCAAGCACTAAATAGACAAAACAATATAAAATTAAGTAAACAAAATAACAATAGCACAATTAATTAGTCCATACATACTTAAATCTTCAAATTAGTTCATAAGTTTAAACAAATTAGCTACACATGGCTTTACACACAATCACAACAGCAGCAAAATTCAGAATCACCATCTCAGCAACAATTAAATTCAGTTCAGAGCTATAATGAAAATCCAACTGAAGCAATGAAATCAAAATAGGCATAAGCTTTCTCTGGTTCATTACTGATGCTATTCTCTGAACAGTAAAATTTCCTCTCATCGCAATCAACTATGCTCTGGCTTCTGAACAGTAGACTTGCACTGATGATCCTTCTCCCTCTCTCGCCAGCTCTGTGATTCTTGCTCTGGTTCAGTGATTCCGAAGAAGGAGCTTGAGAAATGAGCTATGGTTTGCTCCAAAACCCAACTCTCGATCTCTTGTGCTGCTGAAGATAGCCTCTGACAAGCTTGCCTTCATCCACTTTTTCTTTCGCTGCTGCAGTAACTTTGCTCTGGTTCCAGAAGATGCTTCCACTACTTTTCTCCTTCTTCCAAAGATTTCCGCCGCTGCCTCCGTTCCTCTTCTTCTGCAGAACCAGCGGCCTCCTCCGTCTGATTTCCAATCCCAGCCGCCACTCCTCCTCTCTTTCAAACCCGCCGCCTCCAGCTCCTCTGTCTGCGTTTTTATTCTCCAACCCGCGGTTCTCTCTTTCTGATCCAGCTCTACCGTTTTTCTTTCTTTTTTTGTTTTTTTCCAATCTCCCTTTCTCCAGCTGTCTCAGCCACCCATTACCTAATGAATGGTCAAAACGTGTGTTTTGAGTAAGGGACTTAAATGAAAATATAATAAATTGTTTTGTAGGGACTAAAAAAAATTTTAAAATATTTTAGAGCTTATTCAGAATTCCTAAAAATATTTTTTTAAAAAAGAGAGTGATTCATTATTATCATCATTATCATGAATTAAATTATTTCTATTTTATATTAAAATCATAATATTTAAATTAAAATCTCCAAAATGATTTGCTTTTACAATCTCTTAGAAATCTTTTAAAATTTGTTAAAATAACTCTACAAATATCTTCAAAATACACTTTAAATATATTAAAAATGGAGAGTTATCAGGCCCTTATTCCCAACTCTAGCTCTACAATATGCATTTAGAAAGAAAGTGACATATAAAGTAAATACTCCCTCCAGTAGTATTTAGTATAGGAATTAGATAACTAATTTATAAATACTAAGAAAATTAGTTAAATTAGTTATTTATAAAAAAATGGATGTTGGTTTTCTTAAAATATTACTCCCTCCGTCCTTATATATAAGAGCCATTTTTTTGAATAGGTTGTCTCTAAATATTGGATCCCTTTTAAATTTGTCTTAATAATAAATACATTTTTCTCATGTTTCTCTCAATTAATTATTATACTATATACATTCTCTTTCATCTTTCTTTTTTTTTTTTCAATTATTACTCTCTCTCTCTCTCTCTCTCTCTCTCTCTCACACACACACACACACACTCATAAAATAATAGGGGTATTTTTTAAAAACAATTAAATTTCCTACATAATTATTAATATTACATTTAACTACTTTTAACTGTCTTTCATAATCTTGCAATTTGATTGAAAGGCTCATATATATATAGGGAGGGGGTATTTTTAATCATTTGCATTAAAATTATCCTTTAATGAAAACCCTTTTAACATGTGCAACTAATAGGAATGGTTTGGAACAAAATTACAACCTCTGTTCCTAAATATAGGTGCTAGATATAGAGTTTATTTTTGTATTAAGTATAAGACCCCAATCCACTTTATTTCTTAAATTTATATTTTTTTTAAATGATCCCTATTGACTACACATATTAAGAGAGTTTTCATCAATGGTATTTCCAATACACTTGATTAAAGAGGATATTTTAAAAAAACCAACACAAATTTATTATAAATAACTAATCTAACTAATTTTATTAACATTCACAAATTAGTTATCTACCACCTAAATAAGGACCAGTGGGAGTAAAAATTTGGGTGAGAAAATATACTGACATTTTATATTTAGTACCAACTCGTCGAAGTAAAACCCTCACTATTTCTCATATTTAGAACTAAATGGAGTATTATCTTTGAAGACAAGTATCCTTGGCATATCACTTTTCATTGTGGAAATGATAAAAGTTAATCGGATAGAAGATCACAAAGAAGGAACACAAACTTCAAAATTGGTTCTTGAAAATTCAACACACAATTGAACCCAAAACATTTTGTCAAAGAAGATAATTCATACACATATGTCAAAGAAGATAAAAGTCCAACCACCTTTACTTAATGTTTTACCTCAGCCACGCAACATACTTAGCCTGAGTGTCTCTATCACATAATTCTTCAGTCTCATGCTTATGCATAATTATCCAGTTCATTTAATCATGCCCAGATGATCCATATCCACCTTTACTTAATGACTCGGTGGAAAATTTTCAACAAGAAAATCTTGTTTTGGATTTCAAATTAGTCAAAACCAGATAAGCAAATCATCATAGTTTCTTTCCCACTTCTCTTTTCCTTTTCTTCATTTCATATTCTTACTCAGATTAGGACTTCTGATTACTTCTGATCATGTCTTCTACTTTCAGATTACCATACAACAACACTTGTATCCTTGATAACGTCATGCCCAATGACAGAAAATCAATATTAAAGATATAGTTTGAGTCAACCAATCATAAACGAATACGTAATAAACATGTGAAACTCATCTTGCTGTGGTTTGATCTGCCTATCTTTTTCTGTAAATTGAATCTATATATGCAATAATCTTCAGTGAAATGCCAATGTTTTCTATTGGGTTAATATCCAATTTTGTTACAAAATTTTTCACATAAAAATTGTGGGTATTTGGAAATTTTTATTGGATTAAAATTACCTTAAAAGTGTTATCGTAGGTGACATAATTGTTAAAAATATTACAGGTCAATGTTATTAGGACAATTTTGCTCTTTTTAACTTCTAAATAACCACAGCTGCTATCGAAAAACCCTCTTACATTTATGCCTTATGCCATCAACAATCAATGGCTTTCAACCTCTATTTTGTGGAGGATAGCTTTTTTTTAGCCATCAAACAGCTTATAGATAGCCAGAGGATCAGTTTCAAGCTTAATAGCAGACCCAGTGAATTTGTCAGTCTAATAGAAATAAATAAAAGCAGATTTAATTGCAGGCACAGAATATGACCCATATTTACAAATTGTTGACATTATTATATTCAAGACTGGTTACACTTTACAGTATGCTAGTTAAGAATATAAACGAAGTAAAAAACCAAAAAAAAAAAAAAAAGGAAGAAGCAAATAACAACAGTCCAGTTCAAGTTCATGGTCCATTACTATCTTGTGTATATATATAATCCGTATGAGCAGCCACAGTTTTTCTAACCAAACACTCTTCCCTGCCAAGTCCTTTACATAACTGATCATCAAAATCGTTATGCCTTGACTGTTCCTACATACACAGTCACAGACAAAAACACAAACAGGTACTGTGCATTAGTTCAAGCTCCAAACTCCAAAGTGACGCAAATACACATTAAGACTCTAAAAAAAGTCTATAACCATATAACCCACTTACAGGTGATGATGCTGCAAGACGAGGAGGATTATGAACTGATCTGTGAGGATCAGAATCTGGACTAATGACTCTGCCTTCTGCAACACAGAGTACAATAAGAGAGATGATGAAGATAAGCACCGACTTAGCCATTTTTGTTAGCTCTTAAGTAGGCATACACATATAGTTTTCAGTATATAGAAATTGAATCTGAGAAGAAGCTGTAAGAAGAGGGTAGGTTTTGGAATGATATGAGAGAAGTGGGGTTGTGGGGATTGAAGCTTTTTTCTTTGGGATGAAGAGTTAATATGAAGATTACAATAATGGGGCTTTGAAATGAATGCGACCAGAAAGTCAAAACATATTCATTGTCCTCTACTATTATAATGCATAAAGATCTATGCTTTCTGGCTTTTCTCGGAAACAACAACGTTTAATTAGGGAGACATTATTGAAAAGTTCGTTCTTTTGTTTTTGCCAGGTTATTTTTTTTAATTGTTCTTTTTTTTTTTTTGTGTGATAATGAGAAACTAGCTGTACTAGTGGCAGATTGTAAAATAGTACTCCTAACATCCTCACATGCATGTGGTGGCCACCTGTTGATGTTATAGGGTGCATCGGTGATGGGCTATACCTTACCTAAGTTCCATCTTTCCCTACCTATTTACAGTCCTCCCACAGTCACACTAGTATAATAAAAATGGACATGTAACGGGGTTAATTGTAATAGAAGGGATATATCCTCAAACGTTAAAAAAAATTGTCTATGGTAAGAATATTTGGACGTACCTAGTGTGTGATCGTTAAATTTTAATTTTCACATTTAATTATATCACAGTAACAGAAGTGATTATGAAGCACATCAAATACACCATAAGACAGAAAGAAGAAGAAAGAAAATGTAGTAGAAATATTAGGGACTAATATTCTAGAAATTTATATATTCCAGATTATTCGTTTCAACTGAACCCTGTAAGCTTATTTATAGTATTCTTCGTGTCACATCCTCTCTACCAACGTGTCTTTTCTTCAAAGAAATAATATATCTTTATGATGAAGAGACATAACATATCGGCGAAACATTATCTCCCGAAAAGTTATAATCTATCGTCTAAAAATATAACTCTTAGTAATTGAAGAATATTACATGTATTAACCCAAAATTTATATTATTTATATTATTGACCCAACATCTTGGGCTTGAGCTTAATTCATCAAGGGTGGACCAACCCATTTTCCAACATCTCTCACTCACACTTGGTGGACTAGTTACGTCTCTTCTTCTTTCTTCTTTTATACTTAGTGCTTTGTCGTGACCGCGTAGGCATGACATCTGCATATAGATGTTTGTACTAGAAATCTCTTATACAGAGACCAGCATAAGACAACCTTCTTCGTGTAGCTCGATTTTAAAATTATGCCTCAGATATCCTAGATTTACTTATATACATTTTCACATGGCTAATCTAATCCTTTTCGAGTCAGCATAAAACTCAGATTGCATTTCTCATATGCTTAGTGTCCACACTTATGAAATTATTAACAATAATATTATAAAAGACATGTCTCAGACACTAACATATTTGTATATATTCCAAGTAATATTTCTTTCACCCAGGTAACACTCCAATATACATCAATCAATTTCCTAACATAATATCATAAATCGTATCTATCATGATCATAAGACATGCTAAAGTAGCAATCGCTGAAGCATACTTTCTTGATACTGTCAAAGTCAAAGGATATCATGGAAGGATTAGAAACTTCCGAGGACTCACACAACAATTAAGTTAGGATCTCCTTACTTGTTTCCTATTTGCAGTTCTCCAGCACATACGGTATGAATCGCATGCTGCAGTGTTACTCTTACATCATAAGAGCGTACGTCATTTTGTATTCTGTTATTAACACTGTACAGACTTAAGTCTAGACACTCCTAATATATAAACCCAAATTCTTTGATCCTAATTAGATGTCAATTTTGAAGAATTTGATGTCTGGCTACAGGCATCATGGAAGTGGATGTCCATGATTCGATCCATACTTATATTATCTTTTATGGATCTCATCTCGACATGCTACGCTATTGTCGAGGCAACATAGTTTGTATTTCTTCTATACCATATCAGCGCATTCTAGCGCTTTACTGGTGAACACAATTGTCTCATCTTTACACACTCTTCTTAAGTGTCAAAGGCGATTGCTCATGTGAGAGAGCTAACCTCACAAGCCTGTACAATGCACCAGACATTGTATACAAACATAAAAAAAATCAATAATGATAATTAAATACTTCAATTAATCACAAATATATCTCATAAAGTTTGCAATTTTACATTTTGCATAGACCAAGTGCCTTTACATGTTTTTCAAATGTCTCATTGGCAATTGGTTTGGTTAGGGGATCAGCGACTATACTTTTGGTCGAAATATGTTGTATAGTAACAATTTTTTGTGTTATATAATCTCTTCAAAATTATACTTAATATCTATATGCTTTGTTTTACTATGATACTTGTGATCTTTAATATAGACTATGACTGCGGTATTATCATAGTGCACTAATACTGGATTAGTACTCTTATTGCCAAAACCAATATGTTCAATAAACCTTTTCAACAATAAAGCCTCTTGTACTGCTGTGGTGCATATTACGAACTTAGCTTCCATCGAATGTAAAGCAATGCATGTCTGCTTCTTGATGATCCAACATATGGCGCCATTGTTCAACAAGAAAGCATAACATGAAGTCGATCTTCGCTCTTCCTCATCTCCGCCTAGATTAGCATCGGAGTACCCAACTAGGCGTATATCGTTTCCTTCATAGCATAGTGTATAGTTGGATGTACCTTTTAAGTATCTCAAGATCCTCTTTACTGCTTTCCAGTGATGTTCACCCGGATTGGATTGGAACCTACTTACCAATCCTACTGCAAAGCAGATATATGGCCTTGTACATATCATTGTGTACATTAGACTACCAACAGCACTAGCATATGGAACTTTCATCATTTTCTTTTGATCTGACTCAGTTTTGGGACACATATCATGGCTTAAGGTTACTCCAGAAGTCACTGGGGTATCCAAGGGATTACAGTTACTCATATTGAATCGTTCAAGAATCTTTTTAATGTAATTTTCTTGTGAAAGAGATATGATTCTTTTTGAATGATTTCTTTGGATCTTAACTCCAAGTATATACTCTGCTTCACCCATGTCTTTCATCTCAAAATTTGACGAAATCCATTCTTTAATAGCTATAACCGAATTCAAATTATTTTCAACTAATAGTATATCGTCTACATATAGGGATAATATCACAAAATTACCCTCAAAATGCTTAATATAGACACAATAGTCCTCTTCAATCATTTGGAAATCATATGAGGTTATTGCTTTATGAAACCTCAAATACCACTGTCTGGATAATTGTTTTAGTCCATAAATAGACCTTTTGAGTTTACAAACATTGTTCTCTTTTCCTAATGAAACCTAATGGTTGCTCCATATATATTTCTTCATCCAGATCACTGTTTAGAAATGCAGTTTTAACATCCATCTGATGTAACTCCAAGTCTAAACTATTTACTATTGCTAAAATAATTCTTATAGAATTAAAGCGTACTACAGGTGAGAAGGTATCTTCATAATCTATACCTTCCTGCTGTATATACCCCTTTTGTAACTAATCGTGTCTTATACTTATCAATTGACCATCCACTTTTTTTTTTATTTTGAGAACCCATTTATTCCCAATGGCTTTTCGCCCTTTTGGTAGGTCAATCAATTCCCAAACTTTGATTCTTTCTCATTGAGTTCATTTCTTCTTCCATTGCCTTTTTTCCATTCATCATTGGCAGAACTTGATAAGGCTTCTTATACTGAACGTGTTTCATTATCCTCATCAGGAGTAACAATAAGTGCTTCACTTTCTATTTGGAAGCGTCTCTTAGGTTTACTTTCCCTGTTACTCTTTCTTGTGGGAGTTTCATGTCTCTGTCTTTTCTTTTGTCTAGGTCTTTATGTTGACCTTTCTGAACTCCCACTTATATTGACATTCTATGATGATTCATTCTTATCAATATGTTTTATACTTGTTTGTTCCTGTGTCTCAAAGAGATACAGTACGGTCAATTTCTCCCCTACTAAGGAATTCATTTTCAAGAAATGTAGCATCTCTAGATTCAATTTCAGTGACTGTTCCATCTTCATTTTCACATATGAAAATGTATCATTTGGATTGTTCAGAATACCTTATAAAGATACATTTTTTTTACCTCTAGGACCTAATTTCCCATATTTATGATAATCATTATGGATGTATGCAGCCGACCCTCACGGTCTAAGGATACTTAAATCTAGCTTGCGTTTTGTCCATAACTCATAAGGTGTTGAAGTGACTGATTTTGAGGGCACACAGTTAAGTATGAAGGTAGCTGTCATTAGAGCATCACCCCAATATGAAATTGGTAGGTTTGCTTGTGCCATCATTGAGCTCTTTAAATTGATCAGACAAATACTCATGACCTCGATCAGTACATAATACTTTATTTTTATTATCCATTTGATTTTCTACTTCATTTATGTATCGTTTAAAGCACTCAAGAGCCTCAGACTTATGTGGAATCAAGTAGACATAACCGTATCGTGAATAGTCATCAATAAAAATAATAAAATACCAAGCTCCGTGCCTTGCCCTCATGTTTATAGAACCGCATATGTCAGAATGGATTAATTACAATGGTTGTTCTGATCTTGTTCCCTTACCGAAAGGTTTTTTAGTTGCCTTGCCTGCTAGACAATTTTCACATAAAGACATTTCCATATTGGATATGGAACATAACAAACCTTCTTTTGTTAGTTTAATCATTCTATTTTGATTAATATGTCCTAGTCTAGCATGCCAAATAGTCATGTCAACAGTTGTATCAAAAGAAGTAGCAAAACAATCATGTATATTATAATCATCAATTATATCCATTACAAATAACTTTTCTGTAAGGAAAGCTAAGCCATAAAATACAGAATTATGAAATATGTCTGCTATTTTACCATGAAAGTTTACATTAAACCCATAATTTACAAGACATTTAACAGAAACTAAATTCCGTTGAATTTCAGGAGCATAAAGCACTTCATGAAGGAATAATGTCCATTTCGCAAAGTTAATTTGCAAGTTTCAATTCCTTTAACTTCGATCTTTACATTATTGCCAACATAAAGCCACTTACATCTATCTAGCAACCGAAAATATTCTATATAGAATTCTCGATCCCTAGTCACATGGTCTGTTAAACCTGAGTCCAAAATCCAAGAAGAACAAACATTGTCTGTTAAAAAAACAGTACTTCAAACATAAGAAACATGTGAATTCACATAATTCTCTAGTACGTTCTCATCCTCATTTTGCTCAGGGCAATCTCGTGCGAAATGACCCATCTTTTGGCAGGCAAAACATTTGACTTTCTTTAAATCATTCTTCTTCTTCTTCCCACCCTTTTTGCCTTTCTTCTTGAATTCCTTTTTGCCTTTTATAAATTTGGTCCCTTCTTTCTTTCCATTCTTTTTGGATTTCTTTCCCTTCTTAAAATCAGGTTTTGTATTAGAAGGACATGCACCCTCAGTGTAATAGGCATGACCAGAGGACTTATATGCCTCTAAGCGTTCATCCTTAAGTTCCAGGTATTTAGCCACATCACTGAAATTCTTGATGTTTTCATTATGAGTTAGATTGACCTTCATTTGCTCCTAATTAGATGGCAATGATCTTATCACTTCCTGAACTTGTTGTTTATCAGACAAGGTATGCCCAACTTCCTTTAATTCTCTAATCATATTTGCCATCTCTCTTAGATGTTGCTTCATGGAAGTGTTTGGCCTAAGCTTAAATGTGTCAAACTCAATAGTTAACAGTCTAAGCTTAGTGGTAGACGTGCCACCAAACCTGTCTTTTAGTATTGCCCATATGGCTTGCGCTGTGTTATTTTTTTTCATATTCACACATGAGGTCATCGATCATTGTGCTTAACAATATAATTCTTGCAATGCTATTCTCCTTTTTCCAAGCCTCATAGACCTCTTGGTCTCTCCTGTGTTAGGCTGTATTCCCAGCAGCAGGTTGGACTACAACTGTTGTCAGAGGCTCAATTGCCTATTGTTCTTCCAAAATATATTGCACCTTTCGATGCCAGATATCCCAATTATCACCATTTAATTTGTCCCCTTTATTTAACTCAACAATGATATTCTTAGTTGTCATATTCGATTCTGTGACAAATCCATTTCACATTTATCACATCTCTAAACAAATCGAACTATAGTATATCTCATATATAACACAACATAGTATACAATGTCTTACATTTATATTATGCTTAACCAGAAAAAAATAATACTATTAAATTCATGATCAGGAGTATACATTTGTATCTCCCATGACACAAATATTAATAACATTACTGAACTTTGTTAAGAATTATATAAATACTTTTACAATTCTAATTTCTTAAAAATATCATCTTCTAAAAGACTCCCACTTATCAAAAAACATATAATTATTGAGTAATCAACACAAAAATATTAACTACAATATACTTCATCTTAACATGAAAGTAAGATAAAATAATCATCTACAAGAAAAATATGTTTGTAACACATTCAAACATGAAAAGAATCAATTTGGAATCAACAAATAAATTTTAAAAGTTGCAAAATGGTTTAAACATTAATAAACACATTTAAAACGTCATAAATATATATCCATTGGTTTCCAAAATACTCATTTGGACACTGCACGCTCCCCCACGCGCCAAAACAAGTCAGAGAAAAAAATTGCTAATCAAAATTATTGCAAAATTTTTTGAAAAAGGTCAAGTAAAGTGTATTAGAAAATCAAAATCTTAAACTTGATCATATGATATGTTTTGTCATCATCAAAAAGGGGGAGAATGTTAGATTTCATGTTTTGATGATAACAAATCATGTTTTGGAAGCCCATGGATTAATTATCAGCAAAGCAAGCAATTCTGGTGATCTGTGCAAGATCACTCGAGTGATTTTGTTAATCACTCGAGTGATATTCAAGATCACTCGAGTGATCGCTGAAATCACTCGAGTGATCCGCAAAAAATGACAGATCACTCGAGTGATATGGGAAATCACTCGAGTGGTCCGCATATCACTTCCAGTGATCGAGAAATCACTGCAAGAAAATTTCACTGTTTTGAAAATCACTTCCAGTGATTCTTAATCACTCGAGTGATGCGCCAAATCACTTCCAGTGATTGTAAATCACTCGAGTGATGCGGAAAATCACTTCCAGTGATTGGGATTTCACTTCAAGAAAAATTCACTGTTTTGCAAATCACTTCCAGTGAAGCTGAGATCACTCGAGTGATCCGCCAAAATTCTCAAATCACTTCCAGTGATTCTCAATCACTCGAGTGATGTTGGATTTTCGCTGAATCACTTCCAGTGAATTGGAAATCACTGCAAGAATATTTCACTGTTCACCAAATCACTTCCAGTGATCTTGAATCACTCGAGTGATATTTGAAAAGTTGCAAATCACTTCCAGTGAATTGGAAATCACTCCAAGAAGAAATCACTATTTACAAAATCACTTCCAGTGATTCCAAATTCACTCGAGTGAAATATGCAATTTCCAATATCACTTCCAGTGAACCAGCAATCACTGACAGAAGTTTTCAAAGTTTTCAAAATCACTCCCAATGACATTATATTCACTTCCAGTGATATTGCACTTGCTCATATAATGATCTATCGTTTCCATTGTGCTTTTACCTTCATAAACTTCAACTGATTTTGCTAGTTAAATTCTATTATTACTGATTTCTCCAAATAGCTATCAAAATCATATGGTATATCATTTTAATACTTAGTTGCGAAAATAGGATCACTCTCTATGGTCTTGTTACTGTCACTTTTTAGAAAACACCTCCAGTGATCCATATTAATTTGTTGAGATACAAATATTGCTTAACGGTTATATTCATAAGTGTGTTACAGCTGTACTCCACCATCACGCACTTGACTTGTAACTGAACACTCCACTCAAACGACAACTATTCATGGTAGCAGCAGAAATTCAAAAGTAACGGAAGACAAATGCTGTTACATTTGTCAGAAGCATCTTTGAATCAACGGACAAATTTACAACGGTTTTCAAGTGGTTCTATTATATATGTCCAGCCATTTGGAAAAATATAACAACGAAGAAAAACGCCTGAATACTCCAAAAGCAATATCCTCACAAAAGCTTCAGTTCATCATTTGTGCTTCAGTTCTTATCTACATACTCTGTGAGAGAGATTTATCATTCATACTTAATTATTTTCAATAGAGATTAACTTAAGGTTGAGGAACCTTAAGTAGGGATTTGTGATTACCTTGTGCAAGGGGGAGCGAGTGTCTAGAGGAACTTGCTGGTTGTACTGTGGTGCCAAGAACCCACTGAATCTTGGAAGATATAGTGAAAAGCTCAGAAGGATTTCTGAGGACTGGACGTAGGTCAAGTGGTTGAGACCGAACCAGTATAAATCTCTGTGTGAATCTCGGTGATATCTCTTCCTTTCATTAACTGTGCTTTAAGTTTTATAAATTGAATTTAAGCTTTCGATTATTTTGTAATCACCCAATTCACCCCCCTCTTGGGTGAAAAGCTTGCTCTAACATTTGGTATCAGAGCACAGGTCTTCTAATTCAGGCTTAACAACCTTAGAAGGATCCGATGGCAAGCATGGGTGAAGCAATCCTTCCTGACGGAGCTTCTATCACTAGACCACCTGGTTTCAGTGGTGAACATTTTTCCTTCTGGAAAGCTAAGTTCCGTGTATTCGTAATGGCTACAAAATACGGACTATGGGATGTGATTGAAACTGGAAACTATGTGCCTACAAAGACTGAAGAATCTCGAAAAGTTCCTAAATCACCAGCAGAATTTGACGACAATGACAAAAGGCTAGTGACTCTCAACAGCAAAGCAATTCTAATGATTCAGAGTACACTAAGTCAAAAAGAATACTTCAGAATCTGTACTCTTCAGACTACTAAAGAAATGTGGCAAGCGCTTGAAGTAGCTCATGAAGAAACATCTGGAATAAAAGAAAATCGAGTCAATACTCTAACTACAGAGTTTGATCTGCTTCATATGAAGGAAGGTGAGTCAATAGCTGAATTTGAACTTAGATATACTCACATTGTTAATCAACTTGCAGCACTTGGAAAATTCTATGATCAGAATGTCCAAGTAAGAAAAATACTAAATATTATCTCCAAAGAATGGGAAGCGAAAGTCACAGCAATAGAGGAAGCCAAAGGAGAATCAATGCAGTCTGTAGCTTCTCTGTTTGGAAGCCTTTCAGAATATGAAAGCAAACTAAAATTCAAACGAGAATTAGAAGAAGTTGGCGACAGGAGGAAGAAAAGTCTTGCATTGAGTGTAACAAAAACAAAGGCAGAAAACCAGGAAGAAGAAGAGGAGATCGATGATGATGAAATGGGCCTGATGATCAGAAGATTCAAAAAATTCTACAGAGGCCAAGGATTCAGAAATTTTCAAAGAGGTGGAACAAGTGGCAAAAGAGACGCCAAGGAAATCATCTGCTATGAATGTGGTAAACCGGGACATATCAAATCAGAATGTCCGGAGCTATTGCAGAAAAATAAAGAAAAGAGAAACTTTAAATCCTTCAACAGAAAGAAGGCATTTGTTTCTGCAATATGGGGTGATAGCTCCTCAGAAGAAGAAGAAAGCGATAATGAGGAGACAACCAATATATGCCTGGTTGCTCAAAAAGAAACAGACGAGGAGGTAATGAATTCTGACCTTACATATGATGAGTTACAAAATGAATATGATGCTTTACATTCTGAATTTATCAAAATTGTTAATACTTTGATTGCCTGTAAAAAGATAAACAAATTTCTTGAAGAAAGAATTAAAAACCCTTTGGATAGAGATTGCGAAAGGTGTTTGTCTTTTGAAAAGAAAAATATTGATCTTACTAAAACTCTTGAAAAGTTTACAAAAGGAAGTGAAATGTTAAATGTTATTTTAAAAGCACAACGTCATGTGAATGATAAGTCTGGTATAGGATATGATCCGAACCTAGACAAAAGAAAAGGTAAGAAGAAAACAGGAAGTAAATCCTATCTAAGTTATTTCACACGTTCTGTGCACACATCTAATCCTTTTACCTATTGTAATTACTGCAATAGAAAAGGACATTATACTTCTTCGTGTTTTCATAAAAAGAAAGGAATTATAGGAACCTATAAATGGATACCTAAGAAGATTCATGAACAAAAAGTTATTTGTACTAACCCAAAAAGATATGGGTACCTAAAACTTAATTATCCTTAACTGCAGGTTTGTCTCAGAACATCCAAATCAACCAAATGGTATATAGATAGTGGATGTTCAAGACATATGACTGGTGATCCTGAGAACTTCACCACATTAGTACCTAAGGAAGGTGGCAAGGTGAAATTTGGAGGAAATCAAACTGGAAGGATAGCAGGACTTGGGGAAGTCAAAGATAAAATCAAAGACGTATATTACGTTGAAGGTTTATGTCACAATCTATTAAGTGTAAGTCAAAGCACGGATAAAGACAACTGGGTAATATTTGATTCAGAAGAATGTCTGATAGTCAGCAAGAAGGATCTGCAAATTGAAAAGAAAAAGTTGAAGACCAAACTCAAGGCAAAAAGGGAAGGTAACTGCTATACTCTTGATATGAATGAAAATATTTCTGAAAATTGCCTTCTGAGTAACACTGACGAGAGTTGGCTTTGGCATAAGCGACTTGCTCATGTTAATATGCATCAATTACAAAAGTTACTCAAAAAGGATTTGGTAATTGGACTACCTAATGTTAATTTCAAGAATGATTTAGTCTGTGATGCTTGTCAAAGAAGTAAACAAACTAAATCTTCCTTTAAAACAAAAACTGAAATTACCACTAATAGACCACTTCAACTATTGCATATGGATCTGATTGGTCCAGCAAGAGTTAAGAGTCTCGGTGGAAACTTGTACACATTTGTTATTGTTGATTATTTTTCTAGATTTACCTGGAATATATTTCTGTCATCCAAAGATGAAACCTTTTATAAATTTATTGCCTTTGCCAAGAAAGTGCAAAATGAGAAAGGTATGTCAATTGCAGGAATCAGGACAGATCATGGTGGAGAATTTGATAATCAAGCATTTGCAGAATATTGTGATACAAATGGCATCAATCACAATTTTTCAGCACCAAGAACTCCACAACAGAATGGTGTCGTGTAAAGGAAGAATAGAGTTCTTACAGATATGACTAGAGCAATGCTCAACGAAAAGAATGTATCTCAAGTCTTCTGGGCAGACGCAATGAGCACTGCATGCTACATTTCAAATAGAGCATATGTCAGAACTAAACTTGGAAAGACACCCTATGAACTTTACAAGGGACGGAAACCAAACCTCGCTCATCTACACATTTTTGGCTGTAAGTGCTTTATTCATAACAACGGTAAAGATAATCTTGGAAAGTTTGATTCTAAGGCTGATGAGGGACTTTTCCTAGGATATTCAAATCAAAGTAAAGCATTTAGAGTTTTTAATAAACGAACATGCGTTGTAGAAGAATCAATTCATGTTGTATTCGATGAATATGTATCCTCTAGTAAAAACGTTGATGATGAGATAACTAGAAACCAACCATCTATTAATTCTCCAAATCTTGAAAATAACAATTTTGAAAAAGAAGTTGAACTAAGTAATCCAGATCAACCTCGAGCCTGGAAATACATCAAGAGTCATCCTCTAGATCAAGTGATAGGTGGAGTTAATGAAGGTGTCAAAACTAAAAACAAAGTTTTAAACGAAGTGAGTTTTTCTGCATTCATTTCTCAATTAGAACCTTCTAACATTGAAGAAGCCCTATCAGATAATTATTGGGTGTTAGCAATGCAAGAAGAATTAAATCAATTTGACAGAAATCAAGTTTGGGACTTGGTGCCCCAGCCTAAAGACCACTCGGTTATTGGCACTAAATGGGTATTCAAGAACAAACTTGATGAATCTGCAGCTATTGTCAGAAACAAGGCAAGGTTGGTTGCCAAAGGCTATAATCAGGAAGAAGGAATTGATTATGAGGAAACATATGCTCCAGTAGCAAGATTGGAAGTATACGAGTACTCTTAGCCTTTGCATGCATCAAAGGATTCAAATTATATCAAATGGATGTGAAAAGTGCTTTCTTAAATGGGTACATCAAGGAAGAAGTTTATGTAGAACAACCTCCTGGCTTTGAAGACGTATCCAAACCAGATCATGTTTTCAAACTCAAGAAAGCCTTATATGGTTTGAAACAAGCTCCTAGAGCCTGGTACGAAAGGTTGAGCAAATTTCTCATCGAATTTGATTTTACTCGAGGAAAAGTCGATACAACTTTATTTATAAAACGAAAACTAAGTGATATTTTGGTAGTTTAGATTTATGTTGATGATATTATATTCGGAGCTACTAATGACTCCTTGTGTAAAGAATTTTCTGAGATAATGCAGGGAGAATTTGAAATATCATTAATGGGAGAATTGACCTTCTTTCTTGGTTTACAAATTAAACAAATGAAGAATGGAATATTCATATCACAGACCAAATATCTTCAAGAATTGCTCAAGAAGTTTGGATTGAATGACGCTAATGGTACAGATACACCTATGAGCTCAACCGTACTGATGGATGCTGATGAAAAAGGAGTTGACTTCAACATAACTCAATATCGAGGAATGATTGGATCATTACTCTATCTCACAGCCAGCAGACCTGATATCCAGTTCAGTGTTGGTCTATGTGCAAGATTTCAGTCATGTCCTAAAGTGTCACATGCTGAATTAGTGAAATGAATTTTCAGATATCTCGCAGGCACAAAAGAGTTGGGTATATGGTATCCCAAAAAGGGTAATGAATATTTAGTTGCCTATTCTGACTCTGATCATGGTGGCTATAAAACAGATAGGAAGAGCACAAGTGGGCAATGTCAATTCCTTGGAGGCGCAGTTGTTTCTTGGTTCAGTAAGAAACAAACTACAATATCATTATCTTCAACGGAAGCAGAATACATAGTAGCCTCAAGCTGTTGTGTACAAGTACTGTGGCTAAAACAACAACTTCAGGATCTTGGCATATATCTTAAAGAAATTCCTATTTACTGTGACAACACCAGTACAATAAGTTTGGCGAAAAATCCTGTACAGCATTCAAGGACCAAGCATATTGATGTGAGACATCACTTCATTAGAGATCATATTCATAAAAGAGATGTCAAGGTGTTATTCATACCCACACACTTGCAATTAGCTGATATCTTCACCAAACCTCTTGCCCGAGAACAATTCATGCACATACGAAGGGAATTGGGAATGGTAAATCCCAATGAATTGTAAGTTGTTTAATCTTTATAAATATTGATTTCATATTGTTTTGATGATCCCATTACTAACTTAAGCATCGGAGTATCTACAAAGTTGTTTTGCAGGATGCTCTGTAATATCCTCAAATAACAGGGACAAACTGAGAGGAAAACACTCGGGTGTTGATAAAAGAACAACTCGAGTGAGTGAAAAGTGAAATACTGCAATCACAGGTAAATTAAGTAATTAAATTGATAATTTTGTCATGGGTAAGTCACATAAGTATTTTAATTAAAATTTTACAATTACAGCGTGATTTATGTTTCTGTGAAGTGTTTTTGGACTTCACTCGAGTGATTTGCAAATTTCACTCGAGTGAAACCCAATATCACTCGAGTGAATATAAAAATCACTCGAGTGAATGATAAAAACTCTCATATATCAGTTTTTCTCTCTCGCGACTGTTCACTTCCTTCAACCGTCGCCTCCACTCGCTGAAATCCTCTCAAATCCCTTGAAACCTCTTGAACCCAGTAACGGAAATCTTCTTTACTACTCTTAACCGAAAAATCCCCTCAAAAGCCAGCCCATTTCAGTTTAAATTCTTCCTCCCAATTCCGACAGTCTCGCCTTTCATTCCCGACAGCCTCCATTTCGCATTTCACTCGCCTTTTGTTTCTGACAGTCTACCCAGCGTCAAATCTCAGTCTATCCAGCGTCAAAACTCTCGTCTCCACCAAAGTATCGGTACCCATGGCAAGAACAAAAAGGCCCGGGAAATCTCCTCCACCTTCACCACCGTCTAAGAGGGCGAAAGCCCCCTCTGAACCAGAACCCAATCCACCCAGACAAAGACCCAAAGGGATTCGGATTGAGGAACCAACGGGAATGGTTACCCGTTCGCATACCAGCATGAAAGGGAAAGGGAAAGAAAAACAGTGAGAAGCAGATGTCCAAGAATCTACTTTGCAAAGAAAAATCACACGGGCAGTGAATATCTTGGCAGCCTCAGTTCCTCAGAAGTCACGATATGCAAGTCAAGCCACTGGTAGTCGACAATCTGAGTCCCTGGCTGAAGAAACTACTGAACTTCTTGAACCTCCTCCTGGGTATAACACTGGTAATCTCAGTATTTTGAACTCCATTGTATTTGCCTCACACTTTGCCAAAAGAACCTTCTGTCCGGTTGTGTGGGTTGATTTGGAAGAATTTAAACAGAAATTCCATATTGATTTGACCCCATATTTGAAACAATATGAACCTTGGCTAAGACTGAGAATGTCCTACAATCCTTTGGTTGTCAAATATTTTTACTGTAACATGAAGATTGCTGATGTAAAGGATAACCAAGGAAACATCATTGCCGAGAGAATTGAAACTAGTATTAGAGATCAGAAAATTCTTTTGTCTGGGGATCTTATCAACACCTATCTAGGCATAGAGGAGGTTCCCATGAGGCCTCCACGTGTCTTTAATATTCATGAATTGGTTGATATCTTTAGACCAGGACAGCCTGGTGTGCCTTTACCCAATTCCCCAGCCTCTCTTACCAACAACCAGAGAGCCTTATTCTACATTTACTCCCGTAGCATGGTTAACAAAGCAAAAAATTTCACTCATATCACGGGGAAGGATCTTCAGATGATGGCTTCTCTTATGACAAGGGAAAGAAGAAACGTGGGGGAACTCATTTTTCAAGAGATGAAGAGGTTCAGATTTCACTCCTCCAGGTCTACTACTATTCCCTATCCTCAGCTTGTGTCTTACATTCTTTCCATACACAACATTTGGCATTTGACACCTGAGGGAGATATTGTGAGGATTCCTAAGTTTGGGAAAATCCACCTCACTCGGATGGGAATTACCATTCCTGCTGGAGCATCTTCACAACAGAGACACCATTCACCTCCTCCTGAGGCCAGCCAGAGAGAACCTTAGAGGATGGACCCTTCACCCTCCAAGATGGATGAGGCACAATCCTCTAGAGCAGTCTCCCATGGTCCCTCTTTTACTCAGGCTGCTATTCAGACGTATATCCAGGAGGCCATTCAGTCTGCAGTCACTCAGTTGAAGAACTCTAACGCTCAACTGATTGATCAAGTCAATAATCAAGTGACAGTCTTAGTGGCAGCAGTGGATCATAACTTCAATCTCCTCTTTGAGCGCCTGACTGAGCAAACACAGAGAATTCAGAGGATTGAGGATGCTCTCAGGACTCACCTTCATATCCCCTTCCCTGACTTACCACCTACCTCCTCACAACCTCCTCCATCAGATTCTTCAGTTCCAGAGATTTCACTTTCTGATCCTCCCATCATTCCTCCCATTATTCCTTCAGACACTCCTCCAGCACCTCCCACAACCTTTATCTCTGATCCTATTTCTGCTGGTGATATTCCACACACTGACCCCATTCTCCAGACTCCATCATCTTCCTCACATCATACTGCTTCTAGTTCTCATTGAGGAAATTATAGCTGAGGAAGCCACCACAGAGGTCATAGGACCTACTCACTCCACTTCCACCACTCCTCTTGAACCATCTTCTACCACTTTCTCCTTCCAGTCCCCTGCACAGCTTTCCATCATTCCATATGTTCCACCTACCTCCTTCTTTGCTTCTGCATCCACTCCAGCCTCTACTCCGTCTACCTCTCCTTTAGATGATGCCAAAAAGGGGGAGAAGAGCTGATATGATATATTTTCTTTTGATGCATATGTGTTCTATTTGTGGTTCCAAAGTTATGTATTTTACTTTGTAATTCCAAGAACTTGTCATTGTGTAGCTTGTGTAATCTGAACTGCCTCTAGTCTAATGGGAATATGCGTTTATGATATGATCTCATGAAAATTTTTAATGCATCTGTGTTTATGATTGCAGTAGCCAACATGATCTCATGGAAATCTTAATGTATTGCAGCTGCCAAAATGATTTCAAGAAAAAGTCACTTCATATGTGCATTTTCTGTTTACAATGGTTTTTGAACTTTGAACTAACATATTTTACTTTCCAAAAGGTCAAAAACTCTTAATCTCTTAAACAAACTCATCTTGGCAATTGCTAATCAAAATTATTGCAAAATTTTTTGAAAAAGGTCAAGTAAAGTGTATTAGAAAATCAAAATCTTAAACTTGATCATATGATATGTTTTGTCATCATCAAAAAGGGGGAGAATGTTAGATTTCATGTTTTGATGATAACAAATCATGTTTTGGAAGCCCATGGATTAATTATCAGCAAAGCAAGCAATTCTGGTGATCTGTGCAAGATCACTCGAGTGATTTTGTTAATCACTCGAGTGATATTCAAGATCACTCGAGTGATCGCTGAAATCACTCGAGTGATCCGCAAAAAATGACAGATCACTCGAGTGATATGGGAAATCACTCGAGTGGTCCGCATATCACTTCCAGTGATCGAGAAATCACTGCAAGAAAATTTCACTGTTTTGAAAATCACTTCCAGTGATTCTTAATCACTCGAGTGATGCGCCAAATCACTTCCAGTGATTGTAAATCACTCGAGTGATGCGGAAAATCACTTCCAGTGATTGGGATTTCACTTCAAGAAAAATTCACTGTTTTGCAAATCACTTCCAGTGAAGCTGAGATCACTCGAGTGATCCGCCAAAATTCTCAAATCACTTCCAGTGATTCTCAATCACTCGAGTGATGTTGGATTTTCGCTGAATCACTTCCAGTGAATTGGAAATCACTGCAAGAATATTTCACTGTTCACCAAATCACTTCCAGTGATCTTGAATCACTCGAGTGATATTTGAAAAGTTGCAAATCACTTCCAGTGAATTGGAAATCACTCCAAGAAGAAATCACTATTTACAAAATCACTTCCAGTGATTCCAAATTCACTCGAGTGAAATATGCAATTTCCAATATCACTTCCAGTGAACCAGCAATCACTGACAGAAGTTTTCAAAGTTTTCAAAATCACTCCCAATGACATTATATTCACTTCCAGTGATATTGCACTTGCTCATATAATGATCTATCGTTTCCATTGTGCTTTTACCTTCATAAACTTCAACTGATTTTGCTAGTTAAATTCTATTATTACTGATTTCTCCAAATAGCTATCAAAATCATATGGTATATCATTTTAATACTTAGTTGCGAAAATAGGATCACTCTCTATGGTCTTGTTACTGTCACTTTTTAGAAAACACCTCCAGTGATCCATATTAATTTGTTGAGATACAAATATTGCTTAACGGTTATATTCATAAGTGTGTTACAGCTGTACTCCACCATCACGCACTTGACTTGTAACTGAACACTCCACTCAAACGACAACTATTCATGGTAGCAGCAGAAATTCAAAAGTAACGGAAGACAAATGCTGTTACATTTGTCAGAAGCATCTTTGAATCAACGGACAAATTTACAACGGTTTTCAAGTGGTTCTATTATATATGTCCAGCCATTTGGAAAAATATAACAACGAAGAAAAACGCCTGAATACTTCAAAAGCAATATCCTCACAAAAGCTTCAGTTCATCATTTGTGCTTCAGTTCTTATCTACATACTCTGTGAGAGAGATTTGTCATTCATACTTAATTATTTTCAATAGAGATTAACTTAAGGTTGAGGAACCTTAAGTAGGGATTTGTGATTACCTTGTGTAAGGGGGAGCGAGTGTCTAGAGGAACTTGCTGGTTGTACTGTGGTGCCAAGAACCCACTGAATCTTGGAAGATATAGTGAAAAGCTCAGAAGGATTTCTGAGGACTGGACGTAGGTCAAGTGGTTGAGACCGAACCAGTATAAATCTCTGTGTGAATCTCGGTGATATATCTTCCTTTCATTAACTGTGCTTTAAGTTTTATAAATTGAATTTAAGCTTTCGATTATTTTGTAATCACCCAATTCACCCCCCCTCTTGGGTGAAAAGCTTGCTCTAACAAACTCTACTGGTGGAGCGTGTATGACATGCGCCGCCTTCCATGGACTATCCGGCGACACGCGCCGGTCCAGTGGATTCCACTCGCCGCGGTCTGTCAAATTGTGGCCTCCACGTGTCAAACAGAGATGCCACGTGTCCTCATGCGCCACGTGGCTTTCTTCTTGTTTTTTTAAACGAAAAAAATAAACACATCTGATTTTTTTTATGGACCTCTCCTATTAGGCCTGATACATTGGGCCTTGGAATTTTTTTTTTCCGGCCCATGATTTCCAACATAGTTTTTTTAAATTTAAAACGAAACGACATCGTTTTGGGGCGGGAGGTCATCTTTAACCTCCCGTCGGGTCAGACCTAACCCGGACGGAGAGAATGGTCAGGTCCGTTGGAACCGAAACTTCTTTACTCCATATCTCCTTCATCTGACGTCCGTTTTTTATGTTCTTGGTGTCGTTTTCTTCGTTCTTTTCAAGATCTACAGAATGAGACTAATTTTAAAGCCTAAATATACTTTAAAAATACCCAATTTTCAAAATAACAAAGATTATGAGTTTTTCTCTCCCATCAATATATTCTTTTTCTATGTTTTTTGATTCTAAGGCTCTAGCATATTCTTTTTATGTCTAGAAAACATATTCAAATGACTCAGAAAATAAGGATAGAATGTAATCATGCTTAATACACACATATGTAAAATATTTACATGAGAGATATAGACATATAAGAATATCATACCCATGATTGAGATATCTACATATATAACGTAATTTCAAACTGGTCCTTATTCATAGACACACACTTTCAAACTCAAGAGAAAACCCAGTAAAAGCATTAGATTTATATATTATCATGTTAATCTCTCAAGAACAACTAACAATAAGTGCCCCCACGCATGCATATATACGTGACCACAAATAATATCATATTATACATGCTACAAGAAAACCAGGCTCTAATACCATGTAAGAATATTTGGGCGAACCTGGTTTGCGATCGTTAAACTTTAGTTCCCACGCTTTATCGGATCACAATGACGGAAGCGATTATGACGTACAGCAAATACACCACAAGACATGAAGAAGAAGAGAGAAAATGTAGTAGAAGTATTAGGGACTAATATTCTAGAAATTTATGTATTCCAGATTACTTGTTTCAACTGAACTCTGTAAGCTTATTTATAGCGTTCTTCGTATCCCATCCTCTCTACTGACGTGTCTTTTCTTCAAGGAAACAATGTATCTTTCCGATTGAGTGACATAACATATCGGCGAAATATTATCTCCCGAAGAGTTATAATCTATCGGTTAAAAATATAATTCTTAGTAATTGGGGAATATTACATGTATTAACCCAAAATTTATATTATTTATATTATTGACCCAACATCTTGGGTTTAGACCTAATTCATCAAGGGTGGATCAACCCATTTTCCAACATCTATATTTAATATCTAATAATATTTTAAATAAAATTACATCTATTAGAAGGATACTTATTCTTAAAAAAAAACTGGATATTTAGACTAGTTAAAAATGACTATAAAATCTTATCTAAAACCGATTTAGACAAATCTTCCATAGTTGCTCACTCAGTGTAGAAAAGTACTCCTCTCATCTTATCTATAACGTGGAGAGAACAAAAAAAAATTGTCTTATTTATAGAGGAGAGAGAAAAATATTTCTTGTAAATATATAAATTTACTTTTCATTTATTATTATTTTGATTTTATTATCATATGATATAATATATATTAAATAGAAATAAAATTAAAAATTTATTAAATTCATAATAGAATTATTAAGGTTTAAAAGTTTTTCTTATGTAAAAAATATTAAGAGTATCCTATAAATATAATAAAAATATATTTTTTAAATAGATTGTTAAGAAAGTCACTTTTTAAAGTTGATGGGGTCACAAAACCACACCCTATCTAAAAAGTCGACTCCGGCTTTTAGACGTATTGTACTAGTGTCATCCCATTAACATCATACATATTGTTTTGTTTGTCATATTGATATTCAATGTATATCACTAATAAATACTCCATGAGTAAAATTGAAAAATGGTAATTAAATAATTTTAATGAGTTTTTCAGAAGGGGCGTTATTATTTTAATAAAGGGAGAAATTGTGTGTATGATGCATACGGGTTCGAGCACGTAATATTTGGGTGAAAGTGGCATTTAAGATAAAGCTAAGATGAAACAGCACGCTCCTTTAATTATTAAATAAAACATATGGCGCGTCTGTGTGTTTAATGCATCGATTATGTTATCGAGGCTCATTGACTGTCGGATGAAATTTCATTTCTCCATAATGTATTATGCTCCTCAACTCCAATTTCGAAGGTAAAGAGATGATTTTTTTCTCCAATTCATAAATTATGTCATTAAAATTTTATATAAATTTATAATTTTATTTATTATTTATTATTAAATAGACTTTATTTTCATGAGATTATTATATACTCCCTCTTATCTTTTTTATAAACAATTTTTATCTTTATTGTATAAAACAAACTGACAGTTAAGATTAGTTAAAAATAATAAATGTGTTAAAAATGTTATGTTTCTTTCAAATATGTCCATATTTATTAAAAAAAGAGCATAGGAGAGAGAATGAGTAACAAATATTTCATCCGGTCATTTTTATAAGTAATTTTCTTCTTTTGTCACAAAAGTCAAACTATTTTTTCCTTTTCTACCATATCAAATATACATCTTTATATTTATTATCCTCACTTATCACTAATTCTCTTTCTTCGACTCATTTATTACATATTCTCTTTCATATTTTATACTTATATTCTCTCATATTTGTTACTCATTATCTCTCCTATGCTTTTTTTTTCATAAATAAGGGCATATTTGGAAGAAATATGACATTTTTAACACATTTATTGTTTTTAACTAATTTTAACCGCCAATTCGTTTTACACAATAAAGATAAAAGTTACTTATAAAAAGAACCGAAGGGAGTATAAGAGAGTATAAGTATAAAATATGAAAAAGAATGTGTAATAAATGAGTAGATGAAAGAGAATTAATGGTGAGTAAGGGATATTAAATATAATGATGTGTATTTAATATGGGTAAAAATGGAAAAAGTAGTTTGACTTTTGTGACAAGAGAAGAAATTTGCTTATAAAAATGACCAATCCCAAGAGAGAGAGAGTTACTTATAAAAAAGACCGGAGGGAATATTGAATAGGGTTGAAGTTAGAGAGTTGTTAAATTTTATGATAAAATTAATAAGATTTAAGATTTTTATTGTTTCTAGTAAAACATGTTAAAAGTAATTTAGAAATAGATGTGAGCAAAAAAAAAAGGATTTATAAATAGGGCCATGCAAGCTATAGAGGGCCTGTTTGTATTAGCGTTGGGGAAATTCGTTTACGCAAGTCGAGGGAAAACTCCTTCCACATACTTATCTCGTACACTGTAAATCACGTCAAAAAAGTAGCTCATACCGCTAATCCAAATAGGCACAGAACTAGTAGCTTATCGCAGTCCTTAATAAATTACTTTCTCAAACCCATATCACTCTGATCCTATTTATAAATCTATTTTGATCAAACATTTTGGTCCTTATTCTAAATCCAGTTTCATAGTAACAAATGCATTTTTTATAATTTTGCCTCTATTAATTGTAATAAACAAAAATAACTTATTAATATTGACTCTTGAAACCAATCATAAATAAAGGTAAAATTAAAAATTTAACTCATAATTAATGAGTTAACTAATTCTCATTGGCATGTGAGAATTAATTAATTTTTTGGACTTATAAATAGGATTAGAGTGGTAAAAAAGATCCCTTCAACCAAATCACGGGATTCTAAAAAACAATTAAAATTAATTAAGAGTAATAAAGATATAAAAAATATAATTATTTTTTCAAAGATGCCCCTATTTATGAATGAGTAAGAGAGAAATAGAATGTATGATAAATAAATTATGTGAAAGAATGAGAGCAAAATGGGTAAAAGTGTATTTATTATTTAGGCAAAATCTTATGGGACCTTATAAAAAGGGACAAACTCATTCAAAAAAGGGATCTTATATATAAGGACGGAGGGAGTAATAAACTGGCATTTTGAATTTTTTGTTGTTTTAATACTTCTTGCGGTCTTTTTTATAAACAACTTTTTTGTTGATTGCGCAAAACGAACTGACGGTTAAAATTGATTAAAAATAATAAATGTGTCAAAAATGTCATATTTTTTTTCAAAATATGCCCCCATTTATATATGAGAGAGAATGAGTAAAAAATATGAATGAGAATAGGTAATAAATTATTAATGAAAGAGAATTAGTGGTAAATGTCAAAAATGTCATATTTTTTTCCAAATATGCCCCCATTTATATATGAGAGAGAATGAGTAAAAAATATGAATGAGAATATGTAATAAATTATTAATGAAAGAGAATTAGTGGTAAGTTGGAGATAATTAATATAAAGCTATGTATTTAGTAGGGGTAGAAAAGGAAAATATAGTTTAAAGTTTGAGACATAAAAAGAAAGTTGCTTATAATAAGGATCAACCCTTAGAAAGAGAAAGTTATTTATAAAAAAGACTAGTACGAATAGTATTTCTACGTTCTATTACTTCTCTTGTCCTTAATGTAAGACTTATTTACCTAATTTAATTAGATGAAGGAATTTAATTAAATTAGTTAATATAACATATTTTTCTACAAAAACATTAATCATCTTTTTTATTTCTCTCCATCTCTCTCTTATTTAATTATTGTTGGGAATCATCAATAAATGTAAATTAAAAAAATACTGACAAATATATAGAAAATATGTCTTACATTTAGGATCAAGATTAATTTTTTAAATAGGTCTTACTTTAATAAACATATGAGTAGTGTAATATAGGACATTCTTAATATGTCTCATGTATTTAAAGAAGATTTAATTATTATTAAATCAAATAAAAAATTGACTTATTTTTCCTATTTTGCTCTTATCTATCACTATTACCTACAATTTATCACGCATAATTACTCAACGTATATTGACCAACAAAGAGGTAAAAATGAAAAGATATCTCTTCAAGCTAGTGTAAAATGTCTTGGTTTTGGAAAGGATTTGTAATATTGTCAGGCATCTTACTTGGAGAGTTAGAAATGGGAGCTCTATTCCTCTTAACTGCCCTCTACGGTGGCCCATACAACAAAGATTTGCCCTTCCATTATATGGCAGATCTCATAATGCATACCTTTTCTTATTGGGATCTTTGAGCTAGAACTCCTCTGTAATTTGTCGCTTTTACCCCTCTTTCTCTCACTGATTTGTCTAATAAAATTTGTTTTATATTGTCACAGATTAATATCGATCATTTTTGAAAATTTCCGTGATCAATATTTCTACCTCTCAAATTTGTTATTTATACGAAAAATTCTTCATTAGGCCATTTCATCCTGTGATGTTCTCAAGAAACACCACATCGACACCTCAGCTATATGCTGATTTGGCTGCCAATGTGAAGAATCTTTGACTCACTTGTTCATCACCTGACCTTATAATCGATCTATCTGGCTTGGATGTTTTTCTATCAATCTTACGATTTCTAATTTCCAACAATTCCAGCATTAGTTAAGAGATACTTTGTCACACTTACACATTAGATGACCAATTGCATCCTTTGAAGGGTATTATTATCCTCATCAACAGAGTGGGGCACAAGAGAAACATAGCCATTAAAAAAATGTCAGTTAAACCTCTTCATGTAATCATCCAGGAGATCCTTGGTGCTCTGTCTTTCTCATCCATGGCCTTTAAACCCCTTATACCTCTCGACTTCTTACTTCCCCTCCTTCTCATCATCCAGAAAATAAGCCCAAGAGGTTGGATTGTTTTTTTTCCCTACGTACAGGTACCATTCTTTAAGAGATAATTTTGTTCGAGGCATTATCAGATACTAAATATGAGCATATCTCGTAGTGAGAATTTAAACCTTAGTTCACCATGTTATGAGAGATTAGCACCATCTACTAGACCCGTAATCCTAGTTGGTTAAGAACTTGTACTTCAGTTTTTTCATAAACAGAGATATTGGGGTTATGTTATCTGTCATCTTGTGATAAGCTTGCAAGGATCACCAATTTAGTGATTTTCTATGGAAGCAAAATTCACAATCAAACTCTTCTTCTTCCTTAAATGTCTTTGTGCTTCACTTAGCTGGATCTATGGTTCAGGCTTTGCTATCTTCAAGTGAGTCCTCGCTCAAAATTTGTTTCATCAAAAACTAATTCATCCCTCCATCTTTTCTCCTTGGCCCCTTTTGCAAATGTTGTTATTTATAGGATTTATTAGTTTTTTTTACTAAGAACATTTATTCTTCTATTGGAAGCAATCCATATCAAGAGACTACTATTCTCTTCAATTTTTTTTCTTGTTCTCTGTATTTGTCTTGTTTCTTTTTTTTTTCTTTTTATAACTCATGTATCCTTATTTTAAATAAATATAATTTGATCTTTCATGAAAAAAAAAGAGTATGTTCATAAGATTGCAAATACTTAAGAAAATTTATTTTTCAAGTTATTCTTTTTCTTCTTTTTCAAGTTACTCCTTGATCCTAAACGAGTTGGTCCATTTAAGCTGAGAGTCAAGCTCATAATTTAAAGCCTCTAGAACGAGTCGAACCTAAAAAGGCCAACCCAGTAGGATCATGGGCCTGATTTGAGGGATGAGGGATGACCAATGTAAGCCTGCCAAATATTTTTTAGCCCCTCCCCCTTAAAACTAAAATGATAAAATCCTAAACCTAAAGACTTCAATGCATGTGCCTCACCTAAAGCCAGGAATGCCCGCGAGTTGGTACACACTGACTCGCAGGCCATTCAGTGGAGGGCTGTGCGGCCCGCACTTTCGAGGGCTGACAAAATGCCAACCCTAACATGCAATTGCAGGTTGGCAGCCTAACCCGCGGGGCCACTTTTTTTAAAAATATTTTTTTATGCTTTCTTAAGACAGTCAAAAGTCAGAGACGCATGCATATGAGTCATCAAATTTGCCTTCCTAGCATCAATCACTTCATTTATAAAAATTCAAAAACATAATCCATAATTCAAGAGATAAAGCTATCAAATTTGCTAAAGTTTACTGACAAAAAAACATCAAATCATCCTCAAGCAATCAAAATATAATAATTTAGTTTAAAGAAAGAGAAATGAGGATGGGATTTTTTCTCTTTGGGATTGGAAGGTACCAAATGGAAGTGTATGAATTATAGATTTTATAAAATTACCATATTTTTTAAAAGAAAAAAATTTGCAGGTTAACCTGTGAGTTGACACACATCAACCTGAGGGCCATGCCAGATTGGCTTATGTGGTCTGCACTTTTTTAGGCTAGAAAATCCCCAAAACTAACCTTACCAAAACCCGTGGGCTACAGGTTGAGCCCATATTACCGACTCTACCCTCACCTTAGTCCTCACACACCCGCAAAGCTCATGCTCGCATTGGAACTCTGCTCACCCTTTTAGCCTCTTCTTCTTTTGAAATTCTCGATTTGTCTTGTAGCTCGCCTCACCTTCTTCTTCTTACCCTCACCCTCTCATCCTCATAGCTTGGCTATCTCTAATTTACTCATTTCTTAGAACTTATAGTTCACAAGCCCGGTGAAAGCTTCAGAAGGAAGAATTAGGAAAGTAGAATCTTACCACCCAAATTTATAGATTTAAGAAACTATTTGTAACTTATAATAGAAGCTCTTCTCAAATTAGGAAACTTAAAAAAAATTAGGCAGTTTTAATAAGATGAAACTCAATAGAAATGGGAAAGTAGTAGTTACCTTAAATTAGGAAACTTATTATCAATCTATTAATTTCTAAACTTGTAACTCTTTCTTCTTCTTTTCTTTTTTATTTTTATTTTTATTTTCAGATTTATTTTTCTGCTTAGTTTGTTTTTCAGCACAACACATTTTTTTGATTTTTTTCATGAATTTTTTTTGTTACTCTTTTTGTCAACACAACAACATTCTATTTTTTTTCTTTTTTATACACAATTTTTTTTGGTTTATTTCTTGCAACAAGAACAAACAAAGTCACATAAAAACACAAAACTAAATGGGAGGAAGACGAGAAGAGAATCGGCAAACATGAGAAGGAACAAAGAGGATGGAAACAAGGAAAAAGGAAAACAAAAGCAACAAGATAAAGGAAAAAAAAACAAAATGATAGGACTTGAACTCTAATACCACTTGATGGCATAGGGAGGAATGGCTAAAAAACAAGTGAGAAAATACAAACGGGATTGATAATCGAAGATAAGACTTTAAGAGAACATATCTTTTATAACTCTAGTCATAAAAACACTACAAGGATTATCAGCCCTTGATACAGTCATAGTATTCTCACAAGAATACAAGGATGCAAGCAAAGCTTATATAAAAAAATAAAATTTTCCAAAAGCAATGTTTTTATTCATATCATTATAATCTTCCTTTCAAGTATAAAAACCCAACCTAGATATATAGGCAAACATAGAACACTTTAGAACTAAAACCTAGTCATAAATGCATTCAAACTTAAAGGAATAAGGAAATTACTTAAAAAAGAACTCTTCTTGAACAATCTTTGACCAAGATGCCTGATTCAATGCAAATAAAAATGAAAACTAATTGAAAACAAAATTAAATTAGATTTGATGCATAAGGACGCCTTCAAGACGCTTCTTGTCTTAGGAACAACTTATGATCCTTTTCTAAGAGACCAAGGCATATACTTGTCACATAGTATTTTAAATGAATTCTTCAATTTGGACTGCACACCAGCCTTTTATATTATCTTGTTGGGCTTATAGTTTTTACATTTCACCAATTTCATGGACATTTATGCTTAGCCAGGTTCTCAAGCTTCTATTGGTTGTGAAAGTGTTGGCAAGAAAATATGGGTTATAAATGTATGCATATGGGCCCAAATATGCATGATTAAAGCTTCATTTACACCCCCAACATATATACTAATATTATAGGTATAATATTCCAATTTTTATTCCTAATATTTAAGTATTATTAGGATGCGATTTGTTAAATAATTTGGGGCTTAGAGTAGATTAAATGCATTACTTGAGATCAAGAAACACAAAATTAAGAAAATAATGAAACATTATTGAAAATTTAATGTAGTATATTGATATTGAGTTTAATTTAATGAAATTTTTGTGTGGTAAGTGTGAATTACGGTATAATTATTTGAGCATAGAGAATCTACTCAAACAAAAAGAAATTAAATTTTAAGGGGCATAATCAACTATTACAAAAAAAAACTTTTAACGTCCCTTTTTTAGCCATTTCTACGTCTTTTTATAAGAGGACACCTATGTGAGCGACGTAGTAAAATATGACATTTAACACCCCTTAAGTAAAAATGAAATCTAAAGGGTGACTTTAGATGGACCTATTTTGAAATAGGGATGTTTAAAGTGTGACTTTAGACGTCTCTATTTCAAAATAGGGACGTCTAAATGTTTTTTTTAAAAAAGTAGTTATTTATATTTTTCACTGCTCAAAAATTTTTAATAAACTGTGACAAGCTTCAATGGAGAGAGGAAGACGATGAGCTTCAACATGTAATTTTAATGGATTTTTTTCTTCTTTCTCCTTATGTTACCAATTCTTTTTTTTCTCCTAAAAATGATGTTACTTCCTTTCTTTTAGTCAAACTTTTGAATTCAAACATCCATTCTCTTTATCTTTACATATACCATACAAGATCTGATTGTGAAAAAGGAAAGAAAATTATATAATAATAAACAGAAGAAGAGTCAGATCCAAATGCAAAGAGAATATAAACAAAGGTTGGCATGTTAGATATGAGAAGTGATAAAGTGAGGATTATCGTCGCAGGGGCGGGAGCGGTGGAGGGCATGACAAGAGCGAGGATGACGAGAACACAGAAGGAAGACTTGAAAGAAGCCATTTGAATATATAAAGTATAAGTTTCTTTCTGCAACTCCTCTTAAAGAAACAAAGAAATGTCACGGTGAAGAGAAAAATAAAAAATCAATTTACTACTTAGCCTTAATATTTAAAAATATGGGGCTTTTAACGTCTCTAATTTAAATTAGGGACACCAAAAGTGACATCCTAAATTATAAATAATATTTAGAAAATAGGGATGCCAAAAGTGGCGTCCATATTAGATATCAGGGACGCCACTTTTGGCGTCCCTAATTCGAAATAGGGACGCCAATTATCTAATGTAAGGGACGTCACAGTGGCGTCCCTTGCATTAGATATTAGGGATGCCACGTGGCATCCCTATTTGAGATAAATAGACGTTCATATTTTATATAGGGAGGTTTATTTAATTTTAAAAGTCAAAATATGTCAGTTTTTTAATTGACATAATAGTTTATGCGTCCCTATTTAAAATAGGGACGCATAAACTAAGACAATTAGGCGTCTATAATTAAAATAGGGATGTCTAAAGTTTTTCAAATTTCTCTTTTCACAAAAAAGTTGATCTTTTGCTGCTAACAGTTTTAGTTTAGGCGTCCCAATTAATTTTTGGGACGCCTAAAGTTTTCTTTACGCTTCCCCAATTTTAATTGGGACGTCTAAAGCGACCCAATATTTTAAAATTATAGCTTATAATTACAGAAATGTCACTCCGTCCATTTTTTACTTCCCATTTTTAAAAAGGGACGTCTTTTAGGGTCATATTATACATTTTCTGTAGTAGTGATTCCAAATTACATAAAAAAATCAGAGAAGAAATTTTGTAAGGTTTGGTGAAATTAAATAAAAGTATTTAAAATATTTTTCCATCTAAAAAATTTTATATATGTGTGTATTATTAAAAATGAAAGCAAAAAAAAAGCAAGAAGATAAAGTGCCGATGAAAATTTTGTCTTGATATTGAGCAATTGTTTTTTATCATGTTTGGAAGTGGTGGCATTCTTTTGTTGAGGAAAATATGTGTATATATTGATATAACAAAGAAATTAAAAAAAAAAAAAATATATATATATATATATATATATATATATATAACTGCTTAAAAAATATAAATAATAACATCAATAATTGTGTGGGACTCACATTATTATAATTGCTTTCATTCCCATGGCTCACTTCCTCTATAGCCTTCATTTTTCCCTCTTCCACGTCTTCTCCTTCTTCTTCTTTCCCGTGAGTTCCCAATCCTGAGTTAATGGCTATTTAAGATAGTTTTGAGCTCTATTTCATTCTCAAAAATTCTTCCAACCTTTTTATTTCACACATATTTTTCTATCGATTTAAAGCTTTCTAAAAATATAAATTTCATTGGGAGCAAGACAAGTTTGAAGGTTAGGGTTTGAAGCAACTATTGAGTTTCAACTAGAGCTGAGAATGCGGATTAGCCCCTAGGCCACGCGGTGTAGGCTTGTGCGGCCCGCACTTTTATAGGCTTGAAAATCCACAACCCTAACACCGCAGTGTAGGCCCGCATGTTTTTTTAAAAAAATTCATATTTTATTAAGAAGTCCGAGACGCTTATATATGAGTAATCAAACATGTCTTCCTGCCATCAATCATTTCACTTATAAAAAATAAAAAACATAGTTTATAATTCAAGAGATATAATTATCAAATTTGCTAAAGCTTACAAACAAAAAACATCAAATCTTCCTCAAGCAATCAAAATATAATAATTTGGTTTAAAGAAGAAGAAAGAAAACTAAGATTTTTTCTCTTCGGGATTGGGAGGTATCAAGTGAGAGTGTGAGACTTATGGGTTTTGTAAAATTATCATTTAAAAAAAAAAGTGTTCAGGTCAAGCGGGTTGGGCCTGTACGACCCATACTTTTGAAGGGTTAGAAAATCCCTAACCCTAACTCTACCCAAACTCTCACGCCAGCAGGTTAAGCCTGCATCACCGACTCTAGTTTCAACAAATAGAGGCCACAGAAATGTAGAGGTGAGTAAATATTTATATTTAATCGGTTTATAATGCTTATATTGTATTACATGGGAGGTTTAGATTTAGGATTTAAATATTAGAGTAATGTTATGAGAATATGATAGTTTTACCGATTAAACTTGAGTTTAATGATTGAGTTATATTTATTGGAGTTAGAATTGATGTTTAATCGGTTTAGAATGTTGTAAAAGTTTGTAAAATAAAAATGGGTATTTTGGTTAGAACCCTAAAATGGAGAAATTGGGGGTTTGAATTATTATAGGTTAATTGTTGGTTCCAATGAGTTATTTGAATTTAGAAATGATGGGATTTGATATAAGAATGGAGAATCGGACATTACAAGTGTTATTTGGAAGTTAGAGATAGAGTTGGAGACTTTAAATCTATACAATTAAATTGATTATTTGTTTAGAAATTTGATTGATGAGAAATTGTGTAATAGTTATGTATATTGAAGTTAGATTATTTGGTGTTGGCAAATTGGAAGCATTCAAGTGTTGGTAATAATAAGCTTGGAGTAGAGGTAACCTTAATTATTCTCTTATGTAGTTGTCAACAATATATATATATATATATATAACTGTGTTTGGATTTATTGTGCCTATGGAGGGCTTGATTTGAAATTATATATTTAACTCAGAACTTATATTGATGAGATTGGAAACTATTCAAGCATGCTTGTATGTATTAGAACTCATTGTTATGTATTTTGGAAACTGGTTAAGCAAGCTTGTACGTTATGATGGAAATATCTTTTGTTATAAATGATTTGGAAATAATGCTACATGTTTTAGATGATATTATTTGTTATCTTAATGATGATTGAGAGGATAGTGATACCTCTTTGGTTTCGTAACAAAAGGGATGGGAGCCATAGTCTAACCATGTCGAGCTAGGGACCTTGGTTGGGTGACGCCTCAGGATGGTCTGTGCATCAATCATTTGTTTGGCATGTCATATATGTGATTTAAGATTTGAATATAATAAAACTTTTGGATAATTATTTTTGTAACAAAGTTGGGACATGTTTTCAGGAAATTTCTTGTGAAAGATATTTGAAAGATGAATTATGATTTTCATTTTTTTGGAACCTATTTGTGAGGGATTTTTGATAATGGAATCGAGAAGTAGTTTATGAAAGTTTTTATGTAAATAATAATATAAATTAATTACTGTAAGTTAGACTTATTTTAGAACCGTATGTTCTTGATCTCAGTTTGCATGTATATTTCTGAATAACCAATGGTTACTGAGATTTTTGGATCTTATCATTGCTACATTCACATTTTTTTATGTCAGAATTAAATAGGGCTACAGGGAAGTTGTAAGAGGTAAGCCTAGTTTTAGGCTCTTGTTAAAGTTTCTCTTACTTGCCTATGTCATCATTTGTCATTTTTGTTTACGTATGTAATACCATGACCTAGGAATTTTTTAATTATGATTTGAAAATATATAAAAATCTTTTTCTTAAAATTCAATTACCCAAACACTTAATTAAATCTTTGGAAAATAAATAATACTATGGCGTGAGAGAGAAAACTTAAACCCGAAGGTCTACCATAATAGAAAAGATTGCAACTCATCTTTCAAAAGTTAACCATGATAGAAAAATAGTGTAGCTAACCATTTTAAAACATTACCAAGGTTGTAAAGGATTTACTGCAAATATCTATCCATGATGGAAAAGAATAAACTACTCATTTAAAATTTATCATGGATAATAAAACCTTTATAATTATTCACTAAGCCATTTCAAACTAACACATTTATAAAATCATTCCAATTAGTAGTTGGGCCTTAAGCTTCTCAAAACTCAGAATATAAGTTCAATCATAAGCCTAGAGATAAAATTTTTTTTGAATAATATTATTTCTCAAACATTTATAAGATGTCAGAAGTCTACTATCCATCAACCAAACATTTAATCTATTATGAATAATAGGACTCTTCTCACTGCCTCACAATTTAAACCATAATTAATCAATAATCTTGGGCCTTGGACTTCACGAAGTCTAGAATATAATCATTTGACCACGAGCCCAATATCAAACTCAATTATCAAAATACTTAAACAATAATTTCTCAAATATCCACTTGAGTTACTTATCCACAATATAAAATAGTATAATTTGACACATAATATCATATTAGAGTATACAATATGAGCCCTACAGTGGCAACACACAATAATTCATTACATAAATAAAAATAAGGAGGCTTTTCAAAGATTATCACAATAATCAAGCCTCTAGATCCTTCCCCCAATTGACTAGCAGAAGAACTATTACCTGAAAAATGTTAAATCAACGGGGTGAGACAAAAGTTTCAATAACCAGTTATCCAACTCATTACACATGTTAATATATACTCATAAAGTGTCAAGTGAAACAATTTATATAATAAAGTATTATAAATATAATTCATAAAACCCCATGTCACAAATTCCATATCACAATTTTATAACATCCCAATTTTTATTCCTATTATTTAGGTATTATTAGGAAGTGATTTATTAAGTAACTTGAGGTTAGAGTAAGTTATATGCATTATTTAAGTTCTTGAAAAATAAAATTTAGAAAATAATGAAATATGATTAAAAATTTAGGGTAACATATATTTATGAATATTGAGTTGAATTCTATGGAATTATTTTATATAATTGAAAATTACCATATAATTATTTGAATATAGAAAAAAATTAATAAGGATTTGGTGGGATTAAATAAAAGTGCTTAAACTATTTTTTCACCTAAAATATTATAATTATTTATATATTATAAGTACACAAATAAATGTTAATTATGGTATCTCTTGAAAAATCTTGCAAATTCAGAAATTTCTTAATATGAAATATGATTTATAAATTAATTAGAATTTTCTATATATTAAATGAAAATAATAATAATAAGAAGAAGAAATAATAGTATAATAAATATAAATAATAGAATATTGATAAAGTTTGTGAGGCCCATGGCCCTTTAATATATATCACAACCCACACTAACCCTACACTCCTATTGTTCCTTTGTCTTCCTCTTCAATTCAGTGCTCCAATCCTCTATTAAAGGAGGATTGAGATACCTTTGAGCTTCATTTTGTCATCATAAAATCTCCCAACTTCAATACTTGTTTATCAAATACTTTTCTACTCTATAAGAGCTTTCCATAAATACAAATTTCATTGGGAGCAAAACAAGTTTGATGGTTAGGGTTTTAAATAAGTGTGGATTTTCAATAAATAGAAACTATAGGATTGTAGAAGTAAGTAAATACATTCATTTAATCGATTTATTTTGTTTAATAAGGTTAATTTTTATACTTTAGGCTTGTTTTGATTGAACCCTAAACAAGGGAAGAGGGATTTTAGTTTTTAGAATAACCTAGCTTGTACTTCTCCGTGCGTTGCACGGGGTAATTGTGCTAATGGAAATGCTTCATTCTAAATACTATAAAATTCTCACACTTCAGTCAAAGTATCACATAGTTTTAATAATGAATACATAGTCATAACATATGTCTAATGCATAAATAATACAATAATAATAGTCATACTATCACTAACTCACATTTCAGAAAATTTCTTGGTACACAACATTTTTTGTGGTCCTCTTCTCCATGCTGTCATTGTCACCAACAACTATCTTCAAGCCTTCCATTGTTTTAACTCTAGACAATGCAACATATAACTGGCCATGTTGAAGACGGGCTTGCAAAGATACAATCCAACATGTCGTAGAGATTGCCCTTAACTCTTGTTGATAGTCATAGCAAATGAAAGAGTCGTTAGGAATTGTCTCTGTTGCATGCGGAATGACAATCGACTTTCTAAAGGATTCATATCCATTATTTGAATTAGGACCTTTTGATTTGGATGTGATCCATTCAAAGTGATTGCCTCAATAACAGTCTTCCTCAACTGAGTGATGCGGAGGCAGGTTCCATTGCAAAATCCTGAAGATTGATCAATGTTCCTCAGTAGCATAATTGGTGCTCTAACTTTAAGAATTAGCTTATGTGGAGGCAAACCAAAGCTGTTGGTTGTGTTAAGGAACTCTGTGGTGTACAAATTTTCAAAACCATCACTATCTTCATCAGACTTACAAACAGAGTCACAACTGTTGAATTCATAGGCTTCACCTGGAAGAGGGAACACAAATGGTCATTGATATGATTCACCTTTTCTATGGTTGGCGCTAATATTTCCCTGTTATTGAAATATGCATTTGAATGTAAATTGTGTAAGATATTAGGATATGTTGATTCAATAATGGCTTTAAATGGATCTTCACAGTCTGATATCAATAATTCAGTAGGGATTTCAATTTCTGCAATGCCATCTTGTGAGTTGCCTAATTTACCATCACCAAGATCTAATAACCATTGTGAGAATGATATGCCAACTTTTCATTGTCAATGGTTGATGTTAAAGAAGTCAATCGCATATTTTTTGTAAGGTGAACAATGGTGCAATGATTCCATAAGTGTGAAGAATTAATGCAGGTATTTACGATGGTTCTTCTTGTTCCTTTTAGAATGACTGGTAATATTTGACGGAAATCACCTCACAAAACTACACACTTCCCTCCGTAGGGCCTATCACAATGCATGATATCCCTTAGAGAGGTGTCAAATGCCTCAACATAAAAATGTTGAACCATTGGAGCCTCATCCCAAATAATTAACTTTATGCATTGTATGAGGTTTGCTAAAGGGAAATTTTGCTTTATGGAATAGACAAAGGACTCAATAATTTGAATTGAAATTGCAAATCGGGAGTACGCCTTCCTATCAGATAGTAGCAAAGTTACCGCAATTCCACTAGAAGCAACAGTAAGCATAATATCTCCAGCTGCTCTAAGGGTCGAAGATAATGCATTCCATAAGAATGTCTTTCCAGTGCCACCATATCCATAAACAAAGAAGAAACCCCCACTCTCCTTTTTCAAAGATGCAAGAATCATATCAAAAATCTCTTTCTGCTTAACATTTGAGGATCTTACAAGTTCATTTGCCGCGACACTTAAAGCATTTCTGTCATAACTCAATTCCTATAGAATTAGGTGATTTGAAACGTTAACTGCATTGATGTCCTCAGGTAATGGCATATAAGGGAAGTCAGTTAGACTCTTTCCATTCTTGCACAACAATGAATCTATCTCATGTAATGCCATTTTCTCTTTATCAAATGAAGATATAGTAACACCTGCATGTTGGAACAACAAAATAAGAAAATGGCATAGTAAAAAATGCATGTTTGGTAGTAGATCAAGTATTAATAAATGTATAAAAGCTTTTAATGTAAATGAAGATTATTGTCAAACTTACTTAATGACATGGGATTATTTCTAGGAATGTATAACAAATCTTCAGAAAGTATTTTTGAGGTCTATTGTCAAGCACACTCATGGCGATGTAGAGATGAACATGACATCATACTAACAAAAAGTTTTCTGAGAGAAGTGCCAGATGCCCATAATGATACTTCTTTTATGGCTGCAATAAATTCTCTATCGTCATCCAATAGGCCATATGAAAAACATGCATCTCTGAAGGTATCATGGACAACGCCATCAACAGTCATACCAAATAAAAACAATTACATGCATAATTATTACATTTCAATGAAGAGCAAGCTGATCATCTCTAATTATATTATAATAAGACCAATTATCAAATATAGTCATGATTATATTCAATGTGATAATTGAAGTGGATTAAGAAACGCAAGTAATAATGTAATTCATAACATGATAATTGAAGTGGATTAAGTACTTCTTTGTATTCAAACTCTAAATGAAAAAAGAAATGTATTTTGCAATTAATGTCTAATAAAATGAACAGATGTAAACTATCAAAGACAATTAAAAAAATGTAGTAGATTGAGTGAGGATATGAAGAACTTGTACCAGAATAAGTTAGAGTCATATAGTCCATAGATGGAATCTGCCGGTTGCTATCCACTGCTATATTTTCTAATATAATATCAAATTGAAGTGATGGTAGTAGATTATCAGCTTATAAGGTCATACAATGGAATGACATGAATATAATATAGAATTACATATGTTATGATGAAAAAATACAATATATTGTAACCTTGATTTGATCCTTGGTGTATTCTTTTTCTTCTCCTGTATGGTTTTTCATTATTACTTTCTAAACCTCTCCATCTAGCACTTTTACGGGTCAATGGCAGACACTTTAATTGTTGGTTTGAGCCTGATATACACAGAAATTAGATTACCATAGTGCATAGTTAATAGCAATAATAGTTACTTCGTAGCATAAAAATTGAACAAATGTAATGTATATATACCTTCACTTTTATCAAACTCATATGATAAGTTTGATGCCACATTAGTTATATCTTTCAATGATGTTACCAATTTTGGTTGCTTGCGAAGTTTCTTCCCTTGTTGACAACTAAAAGATTAATTCTAGCTGAGTATATTTACTAATGGATACATCAATAAGTGTGCCTCCAGAAGGTGAATTAGGTAGACCACCGTTGGTTACTGAAATATTAATTTTGTACCATAATAAGTACTCCATTGTGAAAGATTATTAAAGTTAAGATGTGAAAAAATATGGGTAATGATGAGTTTTATCCATCACAAGAATATTAAAGCATATTTTGGCATAAAATATTACATTTATATTTATAATCTGAAACACATATTGTAGAAAAACTTTTTGAAATACACTCTATACTGATATAAAAATGTTAAGTTTCATGTGTATCAAGAAAAAGATTACATTAGTGCCCATATTGAACAACTTCAGTTGAGTTATATTACTATAACCACTACAAAAAAATGACGATTAGTAGTGGTTAAATTGAAGCGATTGGAAAACACCGCTACCAGTAGTTACATTTGTAGCGGTTAAAGTTAACACTGCTACTAATTTGCAACAGAAACTAGTGTATCCCGTTTTATGTACACTTTGTAGCGGTTATATTATCTACAACCGCTACCAATTTCATGCCAGCTTGGCACCATATGGCGCGTGGTTACTTTGTAGCGGTGAATTAACAAAAAACCTCTACCCATATGGCGCTAGATTAGCGCCAAAAGGCGAGAAAAGGTGGCACGTCATTTAGGTGGTTAATTTATAGCTGTTATTTGTACTAAACTGCTACTAATATTAACCGCCAAACGACGTGAAGCAGAGGTTCCTATTGTGTTTGTCAATTAGTTGCGGTTTAGCATACCCTAACCACTACAAAATACAAATAGACATGTATTTGTTGCGGTTTAGCACAATAAACGCGACAAAGTTTGAGCCTTTGCCACAGTTAAAAACTAAACCGCTATAAATGTAATCATTATAATTATCTGTATGAACGTAAAGTCAATAAAAACAATTTGCAGCATGAAGCTAACAATAGCCTTTAAAGGTGCTAATACCCTGAAAAAGGGAAAAGGCTTATGATTTGTATCATGTTACGCAACATGATACCAAGCATAGGCCATTTCCCTTTTTTCAGGTGGGCGGCGGCTGCTTTGAAGGCTATTGTTTGCTTTGGCTGCAAATTTTTTTACTCTTCTTGGCACTTTGTGGCGGTTATTATCGTAAACCGTTACAAAATGAATAATTAATGACAGTTGGCTTAGTGGTATTTTGTAGCGATTATACTCTTTATAACCGCTACAACTGTTGTCTGACCATATGAACAGTCAGCATATTGGTAGAGGTTATTCTTTATAACCGCTAAAGAATATCAAAAGACATATTTGTAGCAGTTACTCAGTTTAACTGCTACAACTATTTGGCTACATTTATGAACCACAATTCATAAGATAATTATTGTGGCGGTTTATTTTTGAAATCGCTACAAATACCAACTCTATATAATAGCGCTCCTTATTCTCATTTTACTTACCATTTTGATTTTTGACAAATTTTCTTCAAAATTTTACCTTTCTACATATGCCTTCAGGAGATAGAGGAAAGGGGAAGGAGGTTATTCCACCCTACAGATCTCTACGTGGTAGCAATATTAGGGGAGGTGGGGGTTGTGGCAGGAGTCAGCGTAGGGGGAGTGGGGTTGTACGACTACAGTTAGGCCCAGAGCAGCTACGGAGGGGGCCCCAGCACAGCCACAACATTCGGCCTCACAGGAGGGGCCCCATTACAGCCCCAACAGACAACCTCAAAGGAGGGGACTGCACCACAGGGCCATCATGAGGGAGAAGGAGGTGAGATCAATGTCAACGATTATGAGGACAAGGATCAGCAGATGTTCAACTTTGAAAGCTTTCCTCTCAGTGATTTAGAGCGGATACTAAATGAGGAGGTCGTGCCAGCCCTGGACCATACACGACAGTCATCTTTCCGGTCTACTGGGTTTGAGGTGCAAGTAAGAGGTAAATGTAACTTTATTTTTTAAATTTTCTTTAAATATAGTTTAGTCAAATGTGAATTTAAACTTAACTAACGAATATGATAATTGTGCAGATGAGCAGGGGAACATTTCCTCAAGGAGGCTGGACGTGACCGGTCTGAAAAGCATGGATCAGAGATTACGAGTTGTGGTTTCGTGGAACAAGCCCACGGACCAGCTCGTCGAGAATGGGGGTCACCTATTCAACCACTTCCTGAGCGACCTGGGCTCAGATTGGATACAGTTCCCCATTCACTTTAGGACGTAGAAGCAAGTTCCAAATGGGCTAAAGGATAAAGTGTGGGATGAGGAGGTTAAGGTAATTTAATAATTTCATTTAATTATATTAAATGATTTGTAATTAACTATTTGTAATTATTATTTTTGAATTTTATATTTTTGAAATAATCGTATTTAAATATTTTTGTTTAATTGTATTTCAGGGTAGGTTTGCTCAGGAGGAGAGCTATAAGAGGTATACGCTGATGAAGTTGGGAGATGGCTGGAAGAACAGCAGGAATCGTCTCTACCACATCAAGGACGGGGATGGGACAATTTCTCTAGAACAGCTTATCAAGGACGTACCGAACGGCATCCCACCAAATGATTGGCGAGTTTTGTCCATTACAGGAGGAGTCTGGAAGGGCAGGTAATTTTTTTTAAATAACTATTATTTGACCATTTTTTTATTTTAATGTTTTTAATAATTATTATTTGAGCAATATTTATAGGCTCTATCTCAGAGAAACACGGTGAGCCGCGCCCAGCAGTCGATCCACCACACGGCTGGATCGAAGACATTTGTTGTGACCTACAGCGAATTGGTATGTTTTTACCATTTCAGTTAATTTTACATTAATATTAATAATTTAATTTTGATTAAATATTTATAATAATAACTTTATATTTTGATTGTTTAAGTAGAGGAAGGATCAAGAGAAGAACCGCTAGATCGATTACGGAGAGTTATTCACGGTGATATACAGGCATCGGGACGGGACTCTAATGTCTCAGCAGGTAGATGAGGCCATTGTAAGTACCATAATTAGAATTATTGTTAATTGATTGTTTAAAATAACTAATTTATTGTTGATAATAATAATGATTATAATAACTTGTTGCATAAAATTGCAGGCGAGGATTCCAGAGTCTCAGGATGAACTGAGAAAGACACAGACCTAAGAGTCTCAGGGGTCTGTGGACCCCACTACACCACTGAAGGATTGTTTGGGACCAATCAAGCACGCAAGCCGTGTGAGGGGGATGGGGTTAGGCACCAGACCTAGTATGGTGTGTGGGACTTTCTCAACCACGGACGTCCAGGAGCAGACGTCCGAGGGAGGAGACCGTTGAGGAGATTTGGACGGAGGTTGCAAGATAGATGCAAGAGCAAGCCGATTACATCTACGCACAACAGATGCAATGGAGGGATATCACAAACTCCGTGCTCGACAAGGTATGGAGTTGCTTGTTCCACGATGAGGCGTACCTAGAGGTCCCCCCGTCCCGAGGTTCATTGTACAGCCCACTCATTCCCCATCCGATAATGGTATTGTTGACTCAACCCAGCCCCGTCCTCCGCCCGCCCCTAAGGCAAGACAGGCTGGCCAGACTACTGACGATGCCACCCCTGAGACAGGACATACTGGCCATACTGCTGACGGTGACACCCTGAGATAGGGCCTGATCATGACGCTCCAGCTAGTTAGCTTCGTTTATTTAGGATTTTTTCTTTTCTTTTTAAAAATTGTACCAAAATGTTTGAATTAATTTAATTTTGTTGTCATAAAGTTATTTATGTTTTGTTAATTAGGTTATTTAATTTCGTTTGAAAAATAAATTTCTAAAAAAATAAACAAATAACTAAACATTAGTTGCGGTTAAAATTTTATTTGAAAAATTAATTTCTAAAAAAATAAATAAATAACCAAATACTAGTTGTGGTTAAAATTTCATTTGCAAAATCAATTTCTAAAAAAATAAATAAATCATCAAACATTAGTTGCGGTTATTGTTTATAACCCTCTACAAAGGTTAAATTTGTAGCGGTTTTGTGGTATTAACCGCTACCAAGTTATATAAAATTTAGATTTTTGAATCTGACGTTCCTGCCAATGGTCAAATATTTTGTAGCGGTTACAGGTAACAACCGCTACCAATATTCACACAATTTCTAGCGGTTCACGCTTCATAACCGCTACAAATGAAGATTTTTTTTGAATTTTGAATCTGGGAAGCCCGCCAATGGTCACATGCATTTGTAGCGGTTACATAGCGTACGCGCTACAAATGTTCACCCATTTGACTTTTGAAATCAGTCATCTTGCCAACGGTCAAATGAGTTTGTAGAAGTTATATAATAGTAACCGCTATTAGGTCTCACTCATTTGAATTTTGAATGTCTTATCCCGCCAACGGTCGCATTATTTTGTAGCAGTTATTAAGTTTTAACCGCTACAATATTTATATAAGTAGCGGTTTGGGTAGCGGTTCAATAAATCGTTACTAATTTTTGAACATTGTGAAACTTCAATTTAAGCATCTTGTGACGTCTCATTTGTAATTTCACTCATTTTGTTCGCTAAATTCTTTCCTCTAGCATCAAGTTGCCACGCAATTCTCCAGCTTATTTAGACTACTTAAACAACTTCTTGGATTTTGCTTACTCTCACGCCAGCTGTAATGGAAGGATCGTATGTCCGTGTCAGAGATGCAAGTTCAAAAAGTGACATACATGAGAAGTTGTTAAGGAACATTTTCTTGTGAAGCCTTTCCCGTAAGAGTATACGTTCTGGAGAGTTCATGGTGAGAAGCCTGATATGAGATACGATGATGCTCTTCCTCAAAGTTCATAAGTAAGAGTTCAAGTAAATGAACATGATCCTATTATTGATGCTGTCTGTGATGAGTTCGGTTTTCAGGACGACAATTTCAAAGAAGAAGTGCAGGGTTCAGAGCTTGTGTTTTTGTGAATTTAAGTAGTGCGGGATTTTTTCACCCTCATAGATGACGCAGATCGTCCTCTGTATCAAGGTTGTCAAAAATACTCCAAATTTCTTTCTTGATCAAATTATATCATATCAAGTGATTGTATGAAATCACAGATAAGGCAATGTCGATATTGCTAGAATTATTGCAAGATGCGTTCCCCGACGCGAAGATCCCAACATTGTTTTACGAGGCCAAGAAGATTATTAACAGATTAGGATTGAACTACCAGAAAATTGATGCATGTCCCAATGATTGTATGTTGTATTGGGGAGAAGAAGTTAGTAGGGAGGATTGCAAATGATGTCACACATTGAGGTACAAGACAATTCGGAAGAGGAAAAGGCAGAAGAAGAAACCTGCAAAGATTCTAAGGTACTTTCCTTTAAAGCCTAGGTTACAAAGATTGTTTATGTTGTTGAAAATAGTTGAGCACATGAGGTAGCATGATGTTGATAAGAATGAAGATGGTAAATTAAGACACTTACGGGATGCAGAAGACTGGAAAGCATTTGATGCTGAATTCCTATCTTTCGTGGCTAACCCTAGAAATGTTCGGCTTGCTTTGGCGACCAATTATTTTAATCCCTTTGAAAATCTTAGTACAACTTACAGTATTTGGCTGGTAGTCTTAGTTCCCTACAACTTTCCCCCTGGATGTGTATGAAACAAAGCTCTTTCATCTTGTCTATGATAATCCTAAGCAAAAAAGCACCAGGTAATGACATCAATGTCTATCTCCAACTGCTTATTGTGGAATTGCTTGACCTGTGGCAGGTTGGGATCGAGACATATGACGCGTACGGGAAGTCACTGTTAAACTTACATGCAACCTTGATGTGGACCATAAGCGACTTTCTTGGGCTAGGAACGTTATCCGGGTAGAATGTGCATACTGCGATGGCGTGTCCATTTTGTAATTTTGACTCCGAACCAATGCACCTTCCCCACAGTAGAAAGTGGTGCTTTATGGGTCATCGGAGGTTTCTTGATGGTAAGCACATGTTTAGATTGTAACGGAATCATTTTAATGGGAAAATGGAAAAAAGAGGACCTCCTCATACTTTAACTAGTGTAGACATCTTACAGGAGCTTTAGGACGTTGAATTCAAGTTTGGAAAAAGTGTCGATTCAGCAATAGCAGGTCAAAAGAGTAGGAGGACTACTTCGGCTTCTACACCTCAACAATGACAGAAGATAAGTATCTTCTTCACTCTTCCATATTGAAAAACTAATTTACTTCGCTACAATTTTAATGTCATGCACATTGAGAAAAATGTATGCGACAATATGCTATACACGCTGCTTAACGAACTCGGTAATTCAAAAGATCATCTTCAAGCGAGGAAAGATTTACTGGCCATGGGAGTTCGTGAAAATGTGTGGCCTGATGAGCATGACAAACTTCAACTGGCAAAGTTCACCCTTACAAAACCGAACAAGGAAGTCTTCCTCACCACGTTGAAGAAAATAAAAGTTCCTAATGGCTATTCAAGCTACATTTCATGATGTATTGACATGCATGCATAAAATATTGATGGCCTGAAGAGTCATAACTCACATGTTCTTATGCAGCAGTTACTTCCGCTGGCTATAAAGAATGTGCTTCCACCATATGTGTCCATCATTTTGGTGGAGTTATGCTCCTTCTTTCGAAAGTTTTGTTCTAAGGTTTTGATCATTGAGGAGCTCGATCAGCTGTAGTCCAAAATCATTGTTACGCTTTATCATTTAGAGATGCTCTTTCCTGCCTCCTTTTTTACTATGATGGTCCACCTGACAGTCCACATTGTTCATGAAATAAAGCTCGCTGGCCCAGTACAATATCGATAGATGTATCCTATTGAGAGGTACTGTATTTACATATGTGCGTCATCATTACTTTCTAAATTTGCTATTCGCCCATTTTACCATTTAGTATCATATTTCCCTCTTTAATTTACAGGTTTCTTGGCAAATTGAAATCTTACATAAGGAATAAGGCGTGGCCAGAAGGTTCTAGAGCTGAAGGTTATATAAGGGATGAAGTCTTGTATTTATGCTCAAGGTACTTTGATGACATTGAGACTGCTTTCAACCGACCGTCTCGTGTTGACGATTATCCTAAACCTGAGCCAACAACATCAACAAAGTTGTTAATCCCTCGTGTTGGTAAACTAGTTGGAGAAAGTGAGAACTTCAAACTAACTTCAAACTAACTTCAAGTTGAACCTTTCCTTCAATAAGAATCATATACTCATATATTATTATACAACTATCCTTATATTTTTAATTTACATTTTATGATCGTCTTCCCATGATTAATTGTAAGGAATTCAGAAGTCATGTGAAGCGTCAACTAAGGATTCGAACACAAACATCCTTCGAAGTTGACAAAAAAGTCCACAGAGAATTCCTCGCCTGGTTTGCACGTAAAATATTAAATGACCACAACTCCTACTCGCCAGAGTTCAAAGCCCTCGCAATCAGTCCGCTTGACCATGCAAAAAGGTTTATAGCATACAATGTCAATGGTTTCAAGTTTTGCACGGTATCACGAGATCAAGGATTGCAAACTCAAAATTCGGGTGTTTTTGGCACTTTTGGGACAAGGAGTTACGTGAGCAGCAGTTATGGTAACATGCAGTTCAGAAGTATCCGTTACTATAGAAAGCTTGTGGATGTCGTCGAACTAAATTACCATGGCTATTTCACTGTTACATTTTTCAAGTATTTGTGGGCAAATATGACTACATCCAGGGGACTCAACAGATGATTTAGGCATCACATCAATAAATTTCTCTCGTCTAATTCACACTGGTCAATCTGAAGATGATGAGCCCTATATTCTTACCTCAGAGGCACACCAAGTTTATTATGTCTAGGACGAGAGGTACAGGGATTAGAACATGGTAGTTCACTTAAACCCTCGAGACCTTTACGACATAGGTGATGGTGACAACATCACCTGCGAGAGTGAGTCATTCCATCCCCCAATTTCAAAAACTTCTTCCTTGAAGACAATGATGATTTACCTATAGTTAGGTGAGTTTTTATAAGTTTACATCATTTACATTTCATATTTTCTACACAACAATATCATACTAATATTTCCTTGACAAAATTTTTGTAAGGATGGCAAAGAAGAATGATTAAGTCGAACTATGATTTTGTTTTCCTAAATTTGATATGTATTACATTTTAAAAAAAATTGAATCACATTTGTAACCACTACAAAATAAAAAAAAACTGCTACAAATTGACAAATTAACCGTTACAGATAACAATAAACCACTATAAAAATTAAACCACTACAACATATGACATTTTAACCGCTAACAAACATAACCGCTACAAATACAGTGATATTAACCACTACCAACTCACGCAAATCCCTATAAATACCTCCCTATCAACTCTTTTCATACACTTCTCCATTTCTTTCCTCTCTTCTTCTCTCTCATTTTTTCACATCCATAATTTTTTCCCCCAACTCTAGATCTAAGTAAGTTGATCATCATACATGATAATTTTTTTATCAATTCTTTCATCTCTTCTTTTTTTCTTCTTCTTATAATATTCATATTAATTTTTTTTCCAAATATTAACGAATAATTCCTCAGAAACTTTGCTTCCAAAATGATCCACATCTAGGGGACAACAAAATAAGTATATATTACCTACAAATTCATAACATTACTTACACTTTCTCATTATTATCCATATAATTTTGATATTTATGTATCTCAATTTAATCTTTTTCCATACCCAATTTAATTTTCTTAAATAATAACTATTGTTAATTCAGTTATATAACTAATTAACATGTTAAAATAGATTATAACAATTAAATTATGTTACTGGATAATTTTTTTAATTTTTCATGACAATTAGTAGCGGTTATTTTAACAGCCACAAAGTTAATAGTGAAATTTCAAATCTATTTGAATTGTTGGCGCCATTTTTCTAGAACATTATTTACTAGCGGTTCAAGTGATAGCGGTTATGTAACCGCTATGGAACAAATTAAAAATTTTTCACTTCTCGCTTAACCAAATATTTGTAGCGGTTTAGATAACCGCTACACAATTTTGATGGTATTCTTAATTATTTACTTTTTGAAATTATAAGCAGTTATTTAACTGCTACAAATTGGAAAGTTACATTTGTAGCGGGTACTTAACCGATGCTAAATATTCAGAAAATGTGATACTCATCATCCAACCATTATAGCAATGACCGGTAACCGCTACCAATTTAGTAGCGGGTTCTCTCTCCTGAGTAACGGTTATTTTTAACCGCTACAAAATTGCTTGCAACAGTGGATTTGGTAGCGGTTCAGCTAACCGCTATTAATGTTATTTGCAGCGGTTATAACCGCTGCAAATACACATTTTTAACTGCTACTAAAACACATTTTTTTGTAGTGAATGTACATATGAATTCCCAAAAAGAATAACTTGCAAGTCTACCATTCTTGGAAGAACTTACTATCGCTGAAGAGATATTGGGTATTTCTTGAAGAGCTCCAGATCGCTTTATCCTTTTAAACTCAACAGAGATGCTGCCTCAAATGACAGATGTAGAAGGTTGTTTAGGCTGAGCTTGAGTTGTTCCAATGATAGAAAACCAAACATCAGACGATCAAGAAGTATGCAAAGTATAATAAATAACATAAAAATGTAGAAGGATGTTGCCATGACTAATGACAGATGTAGAAGGTTGTTTAGGCTGAGCTTGAGCTGTTCCAATGATAGAAAACTAAACATCAGAACCTTTAAAGATAATACCAAGCAAGATCCAGAAGTATGCAAAGTATAATAAACAATATAAAAGTGTGAGATAGTTGATGAGCAACATACCAGGTATGCATTTCTCATGGAAGTGACTTTCTTGATCATTGTACATATTCTCTAACTGGAATGGAGTTTTTCATATTTGTAGATATGTCATCCCTTTTCAAGCATGGACAAGATTCCAGATTAAGGAAGATAATGAAGCATGAAACTGTATTGTGCCCCCAACCTATATAATCAACACTAAAAAATTTAAAATTCAGAAATAATAAAATTAGTCACTGGTTAAGATAGTTGTCACATATTAGATAAAATTTACCTTAACATTGACCTTGAGGGCCAAATTTTCAAGATATTACTGCTATAGCTTTACAGCTTCCTTGGGTTAAGAGCATTAAGATAATATTCCTAAGTATGTTTCACAGATGCGTGTAATCTTTCCTGCAAGAACCATGTGACATTTTAATAAGAAACAGACTGGGTGGAGGATATTTAGTATATGAGCATTGCAATATTGAATGGTAATTAAAGTGTTAGTTATAATCCTGTATGAAGTTTATGGATATTTGTTGTCAAATGATTAATTACATAGTGAGAGTGAATAATTCAATAAAGGAAAATGATAGTGGTCATTATAGTAGATAAATGGAAAATGAAATTCATTAAAATTTGAAATCCAAGCTATAAACTCGAATAAAAAACTGATAACATCACATGACAACTATGAAAAGGAACTCACTAATATTATAAAGGACTCACTAACATTAAAGTATAATACTTCTCTAACATGGAAATTTAATATCAACTCTTATATAACTTAAAAGGGACACATGGGCACAACACTTTAATAACATCTACTTCCCTTGCTTAATAGCTTTTACAACCCTTTCATCAGAACATTTAATAGTTGGAACTTGAGCAGTAGGGGTTGCATCATCCCTAACAACATTCCTCTTCATTTGGTCCTTCTCTTGCCTTTGACAGGTACATGTATGACTTGATTTGTAAGGTCAACTAATATAATATCTTATTCTCTTCTCTTTATGAAGAAGGCTGGGCAAGTTTTTCATCAGCATTTTGTTTGACAATGCCTGTGTGACCAGAGGTTGGGCTAAAGTCTCATCAGCATTTTCCTCAATTGCACTGACCAAGGCAAGAAAATGAACATCATCAAGGCCGTGACTTGCTTGGGGCTGTTCAATTAATGATTTATTCACATAAATGAAAATTATGAGTTAGAGAAATGCAACAATTAGTCAACTTCTGCCAGCAAAGACAATAAAGTTATGTAAGATGACCTCATTAGTTGCTTTCATGAACTAATTCATATGGTATTCACATATAGTGAAATGACCAACACTAATGCTAGAAGTTGGATGTTTTTTGTTTTAATCATTGATCTTAAGTTTTAGTTGGACAGTCTTACCCACAGGGTTGTCTAATTCATCAGGGAAGTCATACTCACGTTTTTCCTAAAGTCAAAGTAAAGTTACCATTAATATACCTTCAAAAGCATGAGTATTATAAGATCAAGTTTAAAGAACAAACTTCTTTAAGGATAAGCTTCAACTCAGCAGCTGTCTTCTGAATCAATTGAACATGTAACTTATCCCAAAAGATGACAGAAACAGATCAAATTTCATCCTTGACAACATAATGAACTTTAAGCCTATGCAAATAAGCACTTTAGTTCTCTTTCATATATGCTTATATGTTAAAGGAGATAATCAAAATATATAATGAAAGGAACTATATTTTGGCTCAATTTTAAATTGAGATTTTCTAGTGCAGCTAGGACAAACAAGAGTTGAATTTTCAAATGTAGCCTTTATTCCACACTTAGAGCAGCCATCATAGGTCTAATCGTATCTTGTTTCAAGTTTTACTAACTCACAAGTGATTACAAAAGATGCTCCCTGTAACGAATATGTCATTGTGATTATAATGATTTTATGTTACTTTAAGATATTTCAGATACAGTGACAAAAGTAATATAAAATATCTTAATCATGAGATTATGGTTTCTTTATGTAATGAAAGAAATAGACTCAACATCATATTTCAGCACATTTATAATATGTAGAAAGTATGAAACTAAAAAAATTAAGCTGACAATCTCTTGCTCTACTATATCAGATATAGTAATCTTTCTCTGGGAGTGCAAAGAACCTCCACTTGACAGCAAGGTTGACTGGGATGGCATGGGCTGACTCAAAGAAGTCAACACAGGTGAAAATCCATCCTTGGAGCTGTTATAATATGAATGGAAATGATGAAGTGATAGAATAAATGCAGAAAGCAAAATTTATGTCAACATAACATGATAGTATATAGAAAGAAAACTCATATAAACTATAGTTGGATTGGAATAGGTTGGACCTTTCTATGAATTGTTTGACCTCCTTGATTGGTGGATTAAATAATGCTCTAGTTGCATTGAATGACCTATAAATTATTGGAAGTCCTGTTAATTTGCAAAGAATGGTTTATATGATAGATAACATGGCAAAAGGGAAAAACTGAAAAGGCAATTTGCAAAAGGTGGATAGAATAATAGGTATGGCTATTACCATCTTTTGAAAATCCTACTCTAGCAAGATTAAGTACAAAATAACAGGTGTTTCATTATTTTGTAGCTGAGCCATAAATGCATCATAATCAACATCATCAAAGAGCACACATTCCATGTCATTCTGTCAGGAAAACAAAATACAAAATGTGAAGATCCAATATGGAAATTATCTATTAAGGAATATAATTGCATAATAATAAATCCATGACAATTAATCATCGTCAATTAGCAGCATTCTCAGCTTCATCTTAGTTTCATTATGCCTACTAAATTCCTCCAACGTACCAATGCTTCTAACGAAAGCAAGTACATCTGCATTACAATTGATAATGTCAAAAAAGGTCAAAGATCTAATGCACAGAAAAAATTAATGCATGAATCTACAGAAGTAAAATATAGGAGAAAGAGGATACCAATAAGATGATCCACTTGATGATCTTGATCCGCCTTCATAATTTCAGAAATGGCCATGAATGAGTAAGAGTATGAGGGTATATAAGCATCTTGCTCTATAATATATTTTTGTGGAGTGAAAGTTATCTTAAATGGATTGGTTGTTACTCTATATTGAATGCCATTTGGAGTCACTACAAAGTTAACAAGCTTATAAGTCTATCCTTCTTTGATGGAATTTCTGAATTTTTCATGCAGTGAGTGCTTTGTTCAAGACACTTGCTTGTATCTTGGACCCTTGGAATATAGTAATGAAATAATCATTAAGTAATCACCAAGACATTTATGGTCAATTTATGAACATATCAAACATATCGAGCTTCTGAAAGTAACAAGAGACCAACAAACAATAATGTATAGACTTCCTCATCAACTAAAACCATGGAAATGCAAAAAAAACATTTGAGGGGGTTGTCTTCTAGTAAACATTCAACTTCCTAAGTACTCTAACAATTATGCTCTATCAGTCAGTACCATCATGTCCTTAACTGTTGAATGGCGCCCCATTATATGATCTGCAAGTAGGAGTAGTATATGTTTGATTAAGAATGTTTAGTAAGTATGAAATGAATGAAATTTAGATCAAACTAAAAATTGAGCAATTGCAGAACATACATGTGGTCTATTAGTTTATATCAATTGGAGTATGGAAGATGAAGAAGGGAGTTGAACATGCATAACTATTTATAGGTGAAAAAAACTTGAATTTACGTGGCTATTGGAATTCAATTTCATTGCTCTCATCCCTGCCACTTTTTGAGTAGAATAAACTATTGAAGAACTAACCTGCTACATGCACTGGAATGACATGAATAGAGGGTATGTTACGGATTGATGATGTGAGATAAGCCTGGCATGTCAACATATTCAAGCAATAACATAGACTCCTAGCAAATCATAACATATGATGTGGGAGGTGAGGATTGATTATGTGGGATAAAAATGATATCAGAGAAGACACAAACCACAACACAAATCAATAATGCAATCTAGTTGTCAAAAGTGAATGCTTTGATGTTGTGGGCAGATGATAACTTTCTTTAGCCCGTGACTCTTATTGATTCTATTGGAGGGAGGTTCAAATAATTTCTAAGCCAATTTGCTGGTTGGTAGGATCTAACGTCTAAAATCAAATCATATCTTTTTTTTAAAAAAATGATGGTCAATATATACAAGTGAATATAAATATAAAACACAGAGAAATTAAATAGTGCACATTGAAAATGTAACACCTCATTTTCAATAGCTCTGATACCATAAATGTAAACACCCTTCCATATACTTACCTTACCGGCTCTTAGTTCTATTATATCAGAGTAACCAAGCGATAAATTTATTAAACTAAAAGCCGTTCTCTTATTCATGCTAGAAAATTTCTCAAATATATTATAGCGATTCTCTGCTTATACAACATTCATACATACACATACATCCATACACACACACATATATGAAATACAAGAGGTAGTGCCTCACACTACAGTCTTCTCTTCCACTCCACATCTCCTCCATGCATCTCCATACATCCATCACCTGTCTAAAATGGTTGTTTAGGAGGAGTGAGGTTCGAGAGAATCTCAGTAGTGAACAATACTACTATGCATGACAGATATATATGAATGCATGACATGCTTGCCTACCCTATTTCATGCCAACATAATGACATGTTGCATGCTCAATGTTATGACATACCAATAGCCATCGCACAAATATAACAGAGCTTCAATCAATCAAATATGCTTAACACAAATAGGCATAGCAGTCACACAATCAATGCATATAACATACATATCACACCTATGCAGGAAAAGTAAGTCCACTACCTGTCAGACTTCACGTCCGTCCTCAATCTTTCGTCTTTGCTCCGGTTTGGGCACGTCCATCCATTGAGTCCTAGAATTCCTAAAAATTTAATACATGAATCATTACTCTTTTGTATATCATTCTAGACTCGTATTAATTGATAACTTAGCCCAATTATGCTAAATTACCAAAATGCCCCCGGAAGCCTGGCCCAACTGTACTTTTACAGAAATCACAACATGGGTCAATCCTACACAGTTTCGTGTATAAAATCCATTTATGACTTCATATTAGTCAAATTCAGGCCCAAATGATGAAAATACCCTTTGATAGCCCCTATGTAGAGCTAAAAGGGTAAATTGGTCATTTCACCATCTAGGCCTTTTCTCACTTTCTTATCAATATGAACCCTACACAATCTGCCCTTCTGAACCCAATGGAATCATCCAATCGATGAAATTCCAACTCTACCCTTATAAACCATACAGGGCAGCCATTATAGAGTTCTCAGAAGAGTTGTGTCGGTTCCTCCCTTTCTTTATCTTAATATCCTCATTTCTACTCCTTATTACATGATTAGCCGTTTAGACATCCATTGAATATCATTTCGGCTCCCAAAACACGGATAGAACGAGAGATGAACTGTACACTACTTCCAAAATACTCATCCAAATGATAAACCAAAATGGTAGAAATGTAGCACACGCTTACCTTTACACGCTTCTAAATTCGATTCAGAATTATGGCAACGCTCTGGCCGGCGAGATGGCACCAACAGCCTCCAAATAAGAATCCAAAACTATAGAATCAAAGCTCGGGATGAGTAGAACAACCTTTGTACTGGACATTTCGAGAGAAAACGCCGTTTCAAACGAGTTCCGGCCAATAACAGTTTTCTCTCTCTTCTCTCTCTCCACCGCCTTCATTCTCGTTCTCTCCGTTCTCTTTCTCTTTCTTTCTGATTCTCGTTCTGATCTTATATGTTCCCTTTCCTTTCCTCTTTTAATCTGAACGCAGGAAAGGAAGGAATTAATTGATGAAGGATGATGATTAATTAAAATCATCCGGTGGCCTTTACTCAATTAGTCCACCTATCACATTACTTGCACATCAAGTTTCCTTTCTCTTTTCCTTCATCATTCCATTAATATTAATGAGAATTATGAGAGTATAACTCACTCTCAAATTATCCCATTACACCACCTCAAGTGGTCAACCGAAGCCTCAAGCTTCTCCGCTTATTGACTTTACTTAATAATAATTACCATTATGGCCTCATTAATTACCAAGTAGTCATTTCCCTCCTTTTAATTCCCATCTAACTCAAATCATTGGGAATATTAGAGAAAAATCCTCATTCCTCATCTTATGGCAAAATTACCATTTTGCCCTCACCTTTTATTTCCATTTTAATATCCAAAGATATTAAGGAATTTTGGGATAAATATCATTCCTCACTTGGACATTAGCTAAACCGGCGTCTAGCAGTCCACTTAATCTAGGCTTAATCTCAAGCCTTTGATCCCAAGATTCAGGGTATTACAGAAAACACTAAAAAAATAACTTGCCCCACAAAATGCGACGTCAAGGTTACACATTTCCTTCCATTTTCCTTAATCTCCCTCCGTGTTTAGCAGATAGCCTAATAGATCTAAACCAACCATCTTCACATCCTCTTTAAAAGTAAAAAAAAGGGAAAATGGTTGTGAGGTCCCAAGGGACCCAATTAATATCAAAGAAGTCTCAAGGCAAAATCCTCCAACAGAAACGTCCCTAGGGACTTTTTTGAAATGAATTCCCAAAGGAAAAAATACCAACATGCCCCTAATTAAAAAAAGGAAGGAAAACAAATAAATGAAGTACTCCACGTTTCTGTTGGATCATTAATGACAGAGAAAAACTCCACGTTCAGAAAGTCCACGCGAAAGAGAAAGCACACGAGCAAGGCGACGTTGGTTGAGCAGCAAGGTTGAAGATTTTAAGTGTGGTGATGACATCAAACTAAAAAGGTTTGAGCTTGTGTTATTGTCATCGAATTTTATAGCAACTGAACAGTAAAGAGAAGAAATATTGTTTTTGTATTTTGTATTGGTTAATCAAAGGTTGGAGCTTTTGGTGAATATTGAACTATGTGGTAGGAGATATATTAGTAATGCTAAAATTTTGCTTAAAATATGAACTTGATCATTGAAGTTGTGGTTTTTAATATGATTGGGTAATGAGGATGTTAATGTGCTCTGTTTTTGTAGTTGGTTACAGAGGGTTTGAGTTGATTGTAATTGAAATAGTGGAATGTGGTGGGGTTAATTCATCACAAAATGTTGGAATGATAATAAAAATATTCTTGTTAATATGTGTTGTAGGAGTTGTAAATTTAGTTGTTGTTGTTGTTATTACAGCACATGTGCTGTGTTTCATAAAGATAACTGACGGATTGATCTGGTTTTGGGATATGTAACAGAGAAATTGATCAGTTTTAGGTTGGATTGAATGAATATGATGATGGTTTTTGTGATAAGAAAATTGTGAGTTGATATAAAATTATTGTTGTTAATATTATCTTTCGTAGTTGTTATTGTTGGTGATGCAATTGTTAATACGCAGGTTGTGTTTCATATTGTCATAAAAGATGGGAAGTTGTTCGAGGAAGAATCTATTATGTTTCTTTCATGTGGGAGGGAAGTTTTTAAATGGTGGAGAAGTTGTAAACACAAGGTACGCCAATTCCGTATAAACTATATTGATGGTAAGCATGCAAACTGAAAAGGTTGTAAATGAGGCTTTACAAGTTGTTAAAAAGTGATGATGAAGTTGTAAACCCCGCACACGCAATTCTCACTTGGTCCCTGTGATATTAAACGTTTAAACTCATTAGGTTGTCAATGAAGTTGTCGAAGTTGTTAAAACGCGCTCAGGAAGTTGTAAACACAGCGTACGCCAGTTCTGGATTAGTTCAGGTGATGGTAAGCATGCAAACTGAAAAGGTTGTAAACCAAGCTTTACAAGTTGTTAAAATGGGCTGATAAAGCTGTAAACCCAGCAGATGCAATTCTCACTTGGTCCCTGTGATCTTAAACGTTTAAACTCATAAGGTTGTAAATAAAGTTGTCGATATTGTTAAAACACACTCAGAAAGTTGTAAACAAAGGGTACGCCAATTCCGTATAAACTAAATTGATGGTAACCATGGAAACTGAAAAGGTTGTAAATGAGGCTTTACAAGTTGTTAAAAAGGGCTGATGAGTTTGTAAACCCAGCAGACGTAATTGTCACTTGTTCCATGTGATCTTAAACGTTTAAACTCATAAGGTTGTAAATAAAGCTTTCGATGTTGTTAAAACGCACTCAGGACGTTGTAAACATAGCGTGCGCCACTTCCGTATAAACTAAATTGATGGTAACCATGGAAACTGAAAAGGTTGTAAATGAGGCTTTACAAGTTGTTAAAGAGGGCTCATGAAGTTGTAAACCCAGTAGACGTAATTGTCACTTGTTCCATGTGATCTTAAATGTATAAATTCATAAGGTTGTAAATAAAGATGTCGATGTTGTTAAAACGTACTCAGGATGTTGTAAACATAGGGTACGCCAATTCCGTACTACTTCAGCTGATTGTAAGCGTGCAAAGTGAAAAAGGTTGTAAATCAAGCTTTACAAGTTGTTAAAAAGGGTTCATGAAGTTGCAAACAGACCATACGCCATTTCTCACTTTCTCCATGTGATCTTAAACATTGAACAGACCAATAGTTGTAAATATTGGTCATAAAGTTGGTAAAACCAAATGTTCAAGTTGTGAACTAACGAAAAGCCATCTTTGAACTGTTTACTGCCACCTAACCACATAGAGACTGATAATGTTGTAAAAAATGCTAAAAATAGTTGTTAAAAGCTGCTCAATAAGTTCGCAACAAGGAAAATGGCAACAACTATGTAGCTGTGTGAATGAACTATGTACTTCACAAAAAGACTAAAGAGTAGCTTAACTAGGCAGTCATTCAATTTGAAATACCTGATGCATTTATAATGTAGTCATAACTAGGCAGTCACTCAGGAAGCGTTTCCTTCAAAATGGCATTGACTTGGCAAATTACATTTGAACATGTCAACCTGGATTGTGTACAAAATAACTAAACATATAACTTAACTAAACTACTCCTATGTCTCTTTTGTCCTCTTGCTTGGTTGGTTGGGAGCTATAATTGCTAGCACCCTTTGCGCATGGTTGTTCCTCGGATGTGTCACAAGCCACAATAAGCAGTCGACCTTCGTCTAGCGGATTTCTTCCTGGGATAACTTAGGCATGGTGTACAACTTCTCTACCATTTAAAAACTTCCCTCCCACATGAAAGAAACATAATAGATTCTTCCCCGAACAACTTCCCATCTTTTATGACAATATGAAACACAACCTGCGTATTAACAATTGCATCACCAACAATAACAATTACGAAAGATAATATTAACAACAGTAATTTTATATAAACTCACAATTTTCTTATCACAAAAACCATCATCATATTCATTCAATCCAACCTAAAACTGATCAATTCCTCTGTTACATATCCCAAAACCATATCAATCCGTCAGCTATCTTTCTGAAACACAGCACATGTGCTATAATAACAACAACAACAATAGCTAAATTTACAACTCCTACAACACATATTAACAAGAATATTTTTATTATCATTTCAACGTTTTGTGATGAATCAACCCTACCATATTCAACTATTTCAATTACAAACAACTCAAACCCTCTGTAACCAACTACAAAAACAGAGCACATTAACATCCTCATTACCCAATCATATTAAAAACCGCAACTTCAATGATCAAGTTCATATTTTAAGCAAAATTTTAGCATTACTAATATATCTCCTACCACATAGTTCAATATTCACCAAAAGCTCCAACCTTTGATTAACCAATACAAAATAAAAAAAAACATTATTTCTTCTCTTTACTGTTTAGTTGCTATAAAATTCAATGACAATAACACAAGCTCAAACCTTTTTAGTTTGATGTCATCACCACACTTAAAATCTTCAACATTGTTGCTCAACTAACGTCGCCTTGCTCATGTGCTTTCTCTTTCGCGTGGACTTTCTGAACGTGGAGTTTTTCTCTGTCATTAATGATCCGACAGAAATGTGGAGTACTTCATTTATGGGTTTTCCTTCCTTTTTTTAATTAGGGGCATGTTGGTCTTTTGCCTTTGGGAATTCATTTCAAAAAAGTCCCTAGGGACTTTTCTATTTGAGGATTTTGCCTTGGGACTTCTTTGATATTAAGGGACCTCACAGCCATTTTCCCAAAAAAAACCACAAAAAAGAGTCATCAAACAATATTTTACACACACACTCACTCACTCACTCACTCACTGTAGATATTAAACCAATGTTTGTAAAAAATATATTAAATATAATTTATTTAAATAACTAAATTTAGCATATTTTATTTAAAACATGCTTTAAATTATCACTCAAATTCTTAATTTTTATATATTTAAATAATGGAACATATGATGTAACTTCTTGACTACTCCTTTCATATATAATATAAGATCCAACTAACTTTTTTTTTTTGAAAAATTAAGATAGTTAAACAAATTATATTAAAATATTTATGTTTATTTTTTTCTATAACATGCTTTACCTTATTTATAAATTAATATATAATTTAGTGATACATTACATATGCTATAATTAAGTAATTTTTTTAGCTTCCATAATTTCTTCAAAAAAAGGTTAATTGACTTTCATATTACATAATAAAAGAGTATATTTTATATGAATAGGTAAAAAGATTATAAGAAAAATACTACTTCTGGTCCTAAATATTATAAGATAGAGATTAAGGAAAATAATTAAATTATTTAAAATTATTTATATTTCTATTTATTTTCTTAAAATAATTTATCTGATATATAATCTAATGACATATAACATATGATATAATTAAATAACTTATTTAGCTTCTTTAATTTCTTTTAAAAAAAATCCACTAAATGTTATATTAATTAAGATGAAATTGTAATACCCCTTTACCCCTTAGGATAATCACGGGGCGAAAAGCATATAAAGATTCATAAAGCGTACGACACAGCGGAAACATATTGATATATGGTACTAGTTTACATTATAGGAGAATTCCTACCATGGTTTGACAAACACAAATATATACATGTATATAGAAACCAATCTCAAAAGTATCTCCGTACATACAAAACAACTATAGCCGCATGTAAAGCTCCGGGACCCTAGCCACCGGGAGCCACTGCCTTGTCTTTGGAGCTGCATGCCTTAGCTAAAATGGTTTTGGGTTGAAAAAGAATGAGATTCGAGAAAATCTCAGTTACAACATGCTTACATACATATAAAATGCAAAAATAGATATGCAATGTTATGTCATGTAAGATGATCAAACGAATGTGTGTACACTTGCCCAATGTCAAACTACTTGTTTGCCCCTTAGTCGACTTAGTGCCCCTGACTGGTCCCTGACCACAACATGGTAAATTGGTGGGTCTAGAACACTAGCTCATGTTACGATGTATGACATTCATAATAGGTATCACATATTACATGTAAGAAGAAGTTACTATCTAGTTGCTATCCTTTAGAATCTTTTTCTCGTTTTTTCGGAGCTCAGGCAAGTCTTAGACTTCGGGCCGTCCCTAAATCCTATAATATCCAATACATCATAGATGAGTCATTACTCATTTGTACATTACCCAATCTCAGGTTATTGGTTAACTTAGCTTTACGATGCTAAATTACCAAAATGCCCCTGTAGGCTTGGTCTACCTGGACCTCATCAGAACTTATGACTCAGGCCATTCCTATATAATTTCACTTGTAGAATCCATTTTTGACATCAAATTAGTCAAATTCAAGGTCAAATGAAAAAAATGCCATTGACAGCCCTTTCTTTTAGTTTTAAAGGGTAGTTTGGTTATTTCTCATTCTGGGGCTTTTATCATTTCATCATCAACATATACCCTACACAATTTTATTTTCTAAACTCAATGGAATCATCGGAATTATCAAATTCCATCTCCTTTACCACGTTTAGAATAGGGCTTAGATTTTAGGTTCTCAGAAAAATTGTGTCGGTTTCTCGTTTTCTCTTACTTAATCACCTCCTTTCTACTTATAATCAAACTATTAGCTATGTAGACATTCATTGGACAAGGTTTGGAGAAACTTGGACAACAAGGTCCTTTAGGTTTCTTCATCTATCATTCACAAAAACAACTAAACCAATCCAAGAATAGTACTAATAGCATCAACCAAAGCATGAGAATCAAGTTTGGAGGTTTACCTTTGGATTTCTCAACTTTCTCTCTCCTCAACGTCGGAATTCTCTCTCTCTCTCTCCTCTTGAAAATTGTCTTGAAAACCATAGATTCAAGGAATAAAAAGTGATTAGGAGAGATCATAGAAGGATTAGGAAGCTTAAACCTCAATGTTATGAGCTTCTTACCTTGATTTTTGGAGAAACCTAGCTCCCCTTGCTTCTTGTTCTTCTGCACCACCTCTCATCTCTCTCTCACTCTTTCGGTTCTGTTTTGCACGAGGAATGGAATGGAGAAATGAAGGGATTAATGATATATTTGGTTAGCCAAATGCCTTATACACATGCTTGCTTTTGATTGGTCCATGTGTAAATCTCTTTTGTTCAATATTTCATTTCGTTCATGCTTCATCATCCAGCCGAAATTGCATAAGAGAAGAGAGGGAAATATATTGATATCAATTATCTCATTGCCATCTTGCAATAAGTTGACTTTTGTCCTTTGACTTTTAACCTTTCTTGATAATAATTCACCAAAATAGGCTTATTAATTATCAAGTAGCCATTTCCCTCTTTTTAGTGCTCATATAATTGAAATTATTAGGAAGATTAGGGAAAAATAATCGTTTCTCACTTTATGGCAAAATTACCGTTTTCCCCCTATATTTTATGATTTATTTCGGTAAATCATTTCTTGCTCCTTTGCTTTGGTTTTGTCGATTTTTTACATGTATATTAAGCCATTAGTCATATCATTTCATATTCCAATTTTGGTTACAATAGCAGGCCTTTAGGTGGACATTAATTGCTACTTTGGGTCCTTGCTTAGCCGAATTGTGTGTAATCGACAATTGAAATTTGATTGTAAATTTATCCACACCACCATTCACCTTTTTATTCTATTAAATGTATTAATTACATAGGAATATTGGTGATTGAAAATTGGGGTGTTACAGAAACAGAGCAAGTTACAGTACAAACAAGTAACAGGACAATAGGATCTCTCATTGTAACAAAGTAGAAATGGGAGGGGTGGGAACAAAAGCAACAACTGGAGGAAAAATGCTTGACCAAAACTGTACAAAGGGAGATGAACACACAACACGTGATGGACCCTACAACATGTGGGCTTCCTTATTAATATAAAAATAAATTAAAAGTTGATTGCTTTTTACATTCAAAAACATGAACATTATTTTTTAAAAATAATAATTTTCGTCACCCAAATGATTTAATCCATTAATCAATTTTGATTTGAGATTATTATGTCATGTCCTTTAATTTAATGCCTCTTTAGGTTAAATATCAATTCATGCTCCATCATCTATCTCTGTGTTTATTTCTCCACACATAAAGGTTGCTTCAAGTGAGTCCAGAAGACAAATTAAAAGGATTCAACCACAAGCTCCTCTTCATGGTACATATTTAATTGAGAAGGAGGGAATGGGAGTGAAAGCAACAGTAATTAAATTGAAAAAGTGAATTCAATATGTGCAATGTGTAATGCATTTTCCTTTCCACGTGAAATGAAAGAAAGTAATAATTTACCTTATATTTCGGTGCATCACAAAAATTGAGGTAAATTAATAGTATTATTCAAAATACATACTCATCTGTTTTTTTTCTTTTTGCAAATATAAAAATTTAGGTGAGTTGAGTCTTGAAGATTCACCAAAATAGTCTTATTTTTATTTATAAGGCACCCCCAACATAATTAGATGTGAAGGAGTCTTTTTTTTTTACAAGTCACAGTTTATATTTGTTTGATTATTTAATGCATTTTATTTTCAATTTTGCCACACTTACTCTCATTACCTTTTTCCCATACATTGTCTTTCAACATTTTTCTCTTTTATTTTCTATTTCACTTATTGTCTTTATAAATAAGGGCATATTTTTTTAAAAAAAATATCCATGTCCTTTTTTACAAAAGCAAATTAATTATTCAAAGCTTATATTAAGTACCAGTGGGAATATTACAAAGATAACACTATAATAAATAAAGAATAAAATTATATATTTGTATGACAAAATGTCTTCAACATTAAATGAAGTACAACCACGTGAATTAGTAATGAAATGATTATAAGTTAATGCTTTTTACACATAATGACATCTACGTGAAGGGAGCACACAAATGGTAATGATGCACATGCAGATGAAGAAAAAAGAAGAATAGAGAGAGATAATAGGTTGTGTAATGAAATGATTATAAGTTAATGATTTCTACACATAATGACAGCCACGTGAAGGGAGCACACAGATCTAGTGGAATAGTTTATTACATGGAGGGTAGTAGAAAATAACAAATGGGACCCCCTAGTGTGGCAACAATAAGGTTGGTAGAAAATGGAGCCCAAGATGTGATTTTGGAGCCAGTGATATGGTGAAGAATTTTTTATTTGTTATTGATCATTAACACCTCAAAATTTCATCAACAACTATAACGTCGTCCATAAGTATATTTATGCAACTTTATCCATGTTTGTTGGATGCATAGTTGTAAGTAAGTAAAATTTAAAAGGTAGATAAATTGAATAAATGTGTTAAATAGAAAGAATAATCAAAGAAATTTCTCCCACACAACCAACAAAGGACGGCGTAGACAAGGGAAATAAATGAAACATACTAAATGACAAAATATCTTCAACATTAAATGAAGTACAGTAATATATAAACAACACGTAACAGAGAAAGTAGAATGATATTCAACTCCCAGTGTTGCCATTAATTGATCCATATTTAAAACGTATATACTGCTTAAAAGCATTGAAAAGTACCTAGACAAGATTTTTTTTTGTCGGACCATTTTTTTAAGATGAAACAAAAATATGCAACTAATAAGATGCGTCTCAAGAGTTAAGAATAATTCTTTACTCTGCCATCTTTGCACACCCCATGCATCTAATGGTTTTACTAACTAACTATCTAATGGAGGAAGTTACAATCAGAGAGTGGTATCTGAATTCTGCTTCTGACTACTATATGAATATTGCCTACCTATTTGCTTGACTAATGGATCTGATTTAGGTTCATAGATTTGCAGTTGATCAATCAGCTGATCAGTAATTGGTGCAGAAATTATTGTATGGCAAGTTGCTTTGGGTATGAATCCTATTTCCACAGCATGATCAAAAAAAGACAACAGATCATCATAAAAGTCATTAACATTTAACAATCCTAATGGCTTTTTGTGAAAGTTTAGTTTAGTCCAATATGCAACACTAGAAATCCCATCTAACATTTTCAAACCACCGGATAGAGCAATAAAAGCTTCAGTATGGTACAACATACATCCCATACATTTAGCCAAGCTTGAAACATGTAACTCGTATCCAACAGAAAAGATGTGACCGTCCAACTCCTTCACACGAACATTCAAACCCTTGCTTCCGTTAATGCTTGCAGAAATGATCACACTTTCTCTTAGGCCCTGGATGCCTCCCTCGTATACAAAGTTAATCTTTCTAGCAGCTAATACATTTCCAAGTTCTCTTGCTGCAAATAGAAACTCTCCATCCTTTCCTAAGTCATTTTCACTGAAAATGCATATAGATTTAAATCTACATTTTAGTGTGATACCCTTTTTCTCTTCTTTACTCTTAGCATTTTGTATTTACAAGTGAAATAGTGGATATTTATACTACTAAAGAGCGACAACTACATCATGAAAATTATGCATTTTTTAAAGAAGTTTGAAAAAATGTTCGACACAAATAAACGGTGTAATGTTGCGTGAAGTTAAACAAAACGTGTAAGAAAAGTCAAAAGTTATTGACAATATAAGACAAAATAGACAAAAGAAATTTTAGTGTGATTCAAATTTTTGAATTTTGAAACTGAAACTAGAACTGAAATTTTTGAATTTGAATAAGGTGTAATTTGGGCGGGGAATGAAGTTAGAAGTAAAATTTTTGAATTTGAATTTGAACATTGCCAATATCCACCGAAACCTGCAAATTAAACAGTGATAAGAAAGGGAGATAGAGAGAGATGATATTTGGATGTGTAATGTGAAGAGCATGGATATGAACAATAGAGAGAGGGGAATGGCAGTATGTGGACACACCGAAAGCATATTTTTCTGCAACGTCAATCTCTCTCTACCAATTTCAAATCATGAAAACGTACATCATGACGTATGTGAGTGTAAATACCATGTTTTATGGCTTTAGGACCATCCCCATGCCTTCATCATTGACAAGTCCCACTTTCATTCTCTTTTTGGTCTCTACTTTTGTTTTAATCAAAAAGCTTAATCATCATTACTTTCTACAACCCTTCTGTTTCATCACTTGACTTCACATTTAAGCTACTTCACATTTCATGTGTTCATTTTTAATTTCAAAATTTGTTAGCCTTAAAAAAATTCACAGTGAAAATAAAAAATTACACAATCCTTTATTGCAGCGCACCTTTTAGAAGTTTATTTACATGATGAATTGATTGATTAAATATATCATTTTAATTAAAATGTTAACTTTAACAATACAGAAGAAAACATGAAACACTAGTATTGTATATAATTTTCCCTTGGAAGCAAAAGAATATATCCTCAAGAAAGGAAACAACTTTTGCTTTTAACTTTATGACTACTCCAACGTTAAAATGCCAATTTCACCAACTTTTGCTTTTGTTTAATTTCAACGCAGTGTGTGTATGTATATTGTAGGGTCCACTCCCCTATATCAATCTTTCAATTTCTTCCCACCTAAACTATGACTTTTTTTCCATAACAAAAACACTATTTTCTTGTCTCCACGTGAAATTTCGCAGTATGTTGCTTTTCTTTTTCCCTCCTAAACTATGACTTCCAAGAAGGTAGCAAATATTATAGAAGCACATGGTTTTTTTTGTTACAAATAGAAGCAATGCGTTTAAGATTTTCCAACTTTTCCTTCTATCAATTTTTTTTTACTTTAGTATCTAACTTTGCTTTATAATTCTAATGTATGCCATAAATTTGGTAGTTTTTAATCAAACTTCAATATGATGTTAAGAATAAGAGAAAGATGTGTTCCACATCATTGTCTAGTATGATGGTTTTTTCCAGACTACAATAAAGACTTTGAAAGATTTTATTTTATCTCCTTCTACTTATATTTTGTATGTCTAGATATTTTTCTTAGGAAGGGAAAGGGAGAGGAGTGAAAATTTTAAGGAGTTTGATTTTATAAAAATTATAGAAGTAGAGTTAAAACCTTTTAAATATTCTTTCTTACTATTATATCTTACATGTTTTCTTTTTTGAAATTTGTAACCCGACTTTTTCAATTTTCTTAAAATGAGCTTTTAAATAATCAATATGATTCACAAAGTCTGAAGGTACCATTGTGCAACATCCATCTCTCTTTGCCAATTTCAAATCATGAAAATGTATATCATGATGTGAGGGAGTGTAAATGTCATGTTTTGTGGGTTTAGGACCATCCCATGCCTTCATCATGATGAGTCTTACTTTCCTTCCCTTTTCAGTCTCTGCTTTCATGTCAGTCAAAAAGCTTCATCATCAATGCTTTCTACGACCCTTTTGTTTCATCACTTGACTTCACATTTCACGTGTTCATTTTTAATTTCAAAATTTTTTATCTTTAAAAAAATTCACAATTAAAATAAACAATTACACCATCCTTTATTGCAGCACACCTTTTAGAAGTTTATTTACATGATGAATTGATTGTCTCCATGCATTGGTCCCTTGTCAATATTTTAATTTGTGTGTGTGTGTGTCACCGAAGTTGGAAAACAAAGTTATTCGACATTATAAAGCATATTGGTAATGCAAATATTGATTCCAAACTATATATCAACATATTAATTAATAAGCTTAACTTCATAATAAAATATTAAGATAGAGCCACATCCAATAAGTAAATATAAATCTGGAATATTCTTAAGCTCATAATAATTAATGTAATTGTTTTTCAATAGAGAAGTAGCAGGTCGAAGACAATAAATTCAACAGAGAAGAAAAACAAACTTAGGACAATATGATGATGCAGGCACACTTTGTTGGATCTTGAAAATATTGGTTCTTTTGCATGCCAAGAGCTTAATTCAAATTGTATGATAAAGGGCAGTATAGTCCTTTCACAAAAATGACAATTGAAATCAAGTGCCCCAGAAATTGGTCATTATGAGCCATTGTTATGGAAGTAATCATTGCCGGTGAAGTTTCAATAATGCATGTCCCACTTCTGACTACTTTACATATATTGATGAAGAAGTCTTTATAGTGAAGTTTCTACTTTTGACAATTTCACATGTAACGTGTGGATCGGAATATGATCATTACTTTTGACTTTTTTCTTGGTTTTTTTTGTTTTTTTTTTTGGGTTTAGAACTTACCTGTTGGTTCCTCATCAATAAAATACTAATACATGAATTCAAATCCTTCTAAGCAATAAAATTTTTAAGTAGGGACTTTTTAATCGAATTTCTCTTCTTTTTATTTAATGAATGTAGAAAATAAAATAAAAAAATGGAAGAAACTAAAGGAGCATAATTTGAATCATGTATTCCTATTTAGATGGAGAGAAAAAGAGTAAAGAAAGAAAATTAACGAAGAAAATAGGAAATATTATGGAAGCACATGGTTTTTTTTTTGTTACAAATAGAAGCAATGCATTTAAGATTTTCCAACTTTGCCTTCTATCAATTTTTCTTTTTGACTTGAGTATCCAACTTTACTTTATAATTATAATGTCTGCCATAAATTTGGTAGAGATTTCAATTAAACATCAATATGATGTGAAAAATAAGAGAAAGTTGTTTTCCACATCGTTGTCTAGTGTGATGGTTTTTTTCAGATTACAATAAAGACTTTGAAATATTTTATTTTATCTCCTTCTACTTATATTTTGTATGTCTAGATTTTTTCTTAGGAAGGGGAAGGGAGAGGAGTGAAAATTTTAAGGAGCATAATTTTATAAAAATTATAAAAGTAGAGTTAAAACCGTTTAAATATTTTTTCTTACTATTATATCTTACATGTTTTTTTTTGAAATATTTAACCCGACTTTTTCAATTTTTTAAAATGATCTTTTAAAATAATCAATGTGATTCACAAAGTGTAAAGGTACCATTGTGAAAGTCATCATCTCCACATTCAAACAAATAACATTATGTAGTTAATTGCCTTTAATCACACACTCACATATTATTATTGCTATTTAAGGTTGTCCTAACATTGAATTGCATGATCACCATCTAAACTTAAATAATATATAAAATATTATATCAGGCAGAAATTTAATTAAGTACGTGCCAATCTGTAAATGGCTACATCTCGTGAAAGAAATTTTAATATGGTAATTGAGGGGGTGTGATGTGAAATGAGACATTGAAAAATCTTGTGAGAAAATCAAGATGCTAAGATAAAATTAAAAAAACATGATTAGACCTATAAGCGTAGATACAATTGAATTCAAATATCATATCTCCATAATCAATGTGATTCACAAAGTCTAATGGTACTACTGTGAAAGTCATCATCTCGACATTCAAACAAATAAGACTCTCTAGCTAATTACCTTCAATCACAAGACAATAGTGCTCTTTTTATTGATTTGCTTCCCATCCAGTTTTCTTATAAATTGGCAAACATGGTCTTTTAATGTCAGATTCCTAAGATAGTAGCGATCTTTTTCTTCAGAAATAAGTTCATTAAATCAAGAAGAATAGCATGAACATCACCAATAGGATGCATCTTAAGAGTCAGAATAATATCATCCAATGACTCCTTACTCAGTCCATCCTTTATGAATTGAATTTTATCTTCTCGATTTATAGAAACCATACATTTGCTCCGACAACGCCCATCACATCTCCACCTTACACATTTATGGAAGATCTTCATTCTTTTTTCTCTTCTCTTTTTGGAGTAAGAACTTCTTCCCGTTCCTAGCATAAGTTTAATAAATGACTTATGAATCTCACCTGCTAAATGTACCTTAGCTTCAATGATCCAGCGTACATCCTCAAGAAGGCCCAAACACTTGAATGTCTTCATTCTTTCAAGCTGATAGATATAGATCTTCCTGAGCACATCTTTGGGAAGAGAGGGGAACCTGTTTTTAAACTTTGCAAGAGTTTCTTCTATGAAAATGGTGAAAACTAAAGTTTCCTACGAGATGATAAGGAATAATGGAGATGATAAGGAGAAGATGTTGAAGGTGGTGATCATATGGTAATGATGCACATGCAAATGAAGGAAAAAGAAGAATAGAGAGAGAGAGTGAATAGGTTGTGTTGAGTGGATGCTTTGGATTTAGTATGGTGGAAGTAGGTATGTGTTTATACTTTTGAGTAGAAGTATCATGGTGCTTTTGTAGGACCCAAATTTAAATTTCAAATTCAAATAGGGGCAGATATTTTGGTTAGTAGGAAAAGGGACATGGAGGTCAACTACCACGAAGCCCGAGGAGGAGTGAAGAAGCTAATAAATAGTAAAATTGTAAGGGAAGCGAATGTAGGAAGATTAGAAATCGGCTTATGAACAGTGAGTGATAAGGGAAGAGTTATTATATTGATATTGATTCTTGGTTGAAAATTTGATAATTAGTTATGGGTAACTCAGAAATACTTATTGAAAATTGATTTTGTGGCTACATTATAAGTTTGGGTGATTTTTCTATTTATGGAAGAATTATGATGAATTTTTGAGGTATTTTTAGAATTAGCAATCTAGACACTGTTTGGCTAACAAATTATTTCAGTTAAAAACTCTAGGTAATAAGGATCTTGTAGTTAAATTTTCATAATGATTGGACTTGTTTTGATTTACCGTTAAGTACTCAAAATTTTTACTATGAAAAAGGAAATTTTTGAATAATAGAGAAACTGTAACTTATCGATTTTTGGGTAATTTGTAAAAGTGATTTGGAATTAAATAAAATGTTATGAAATGTTCAAAATTTTGGAATTTAATTTGTCAGGCTTGAATTCGAAATTCTTATAAAAAAGGAATGATTTGGTTAAGTAAAAAATAATAACAAACTTGAACATTTGATATTAGAATTAGAAAATTATAATTTAAGTTGAGCATTTGAAACTTAATTAATGATTTAAATGAGTATAATAAAGTGGAAGAATAAGGAGAATATCATTAGGTTAATAAACATAGGAATGGTAGAGATATTAGGAATTTTTCTAAGGAACAAGTAAGTGAAGGTTGAGAGTCTAGTTACTAATTGTTAATCATGGTATTAATTATCATCTTATTGATGAATATTCACATATATCATATAGACTTTCCTTAGTTGTAGTTGAGCACGGGGTTTCACAAGAATGGTGGTAACTTGTTTTAGCTTTGGCGAGAGGTAACTACTTTCCAATTTACCTTATATGCTTGTTGAGATTATTATAAGTGTATGTTGGTATTTTCAAATGATATAAGTATATATTATAGTATTTTACATATGAAAAATGTATATATATGAAATATATGTTTGTAAGTAAATTTTTTAGTTAAGTGGGCTTAAATTGTTTATCTTGTGATTCTAATGTTGATGATGCATAGCATTGAATGTTGAATATGAGAATAAATTATCGATCTTGAAATTGTGATGTTGAATTGTTGAATTGCATATTGAGTTGTGTTGGATTATACAGAGTCATGGTTGTGGGAGGTTTGATGCTATTATACCACCTGGTATAGACGCTACTTAGCACCTACTGGCTGGTTTTAACATTCTTCAGGCCCTTAGCATCACCCTTCCTTGGCCAGGTCAAGGGTCAGCTCAAGGGACATGTGACCTCTTTCCATAATCTAAAGAAAGGGAACCCATGGTCTGATGTGAGCTCTATAGTTTTTGGCCAAGCTACACCTCATTATTAGAGAGCTTGGTACAGTCTTGTCATATAGACGAATTCTGTTATGTTGTAGCCTATGTGTTTTGTCAGCGGTTATAAGGACGTTATAAGGATGGTTCTAGGATATATATGCATGCTTAATTATTCCTTGAGCTATTATTGATTATAAAAAAATATTTATACTTTATTATATAAATTGATGTTTAGCCCGTTTAACTATTTTGTAATCATTCTCTGCATACTTGTTAAATTGAAATTATGGTTACTGGGCCTATGTGACTCACCCCGTAGTTGATTATTATTTTTCAGGCAAAGTTCCTCCTGGGATACGTTCAAGAAAGGTACTTGAGGTTTAGGTTGGCATTGCGCCTTGTAAATCTTCCTCCGTTTGTTAATAGTGTGTTAACTTTGTATATTGCCACTTAGGGCTTATTCATACTCTGATATGAACTATAAAAGAGTTTTCAATCTTGTATGATTGGTTTACTTTTCTATACTCTGGCAGAGTATTTGATGGGGGAGGTTTGAGACTATGAATCTTAAATTGTGATTCTTATTGTGGATCCACTTTTTGTACATTTTTTAGAGTATTATGCTTCTGCATGAAATGAGATTATCCAGGAAAGTTATGAATTATGATTATTGATACTATATTTATCAAAAATGATATTGGACCTATCGGTAAATTGTGTTATCGGCTTCAACTATCCAAGGCCCATTTATCATAATATCGACTGACATGTGATTCTAAATCAAATACTTAACACTTTTTAACCACGATAAGCTAATGTCTTTCTTTTTCTTCTATCGTTATTTTTAAAATATTTTGGTCAAATCCTTTTTACTATGGTAGTTTTTTGTAATTGGTTTATCCTTTTTCTACCATAGTTGTGCTCAATGTTTTGACAAGTTGTTTAAAATAGTTAATTATAAAGCAAATATGAAGGTTGTTACAAATTTCATATCACAATTCATCAATTTAACCAAACCGTTTTATTTTTGCCGACTAGACCCATGGACTAAGTTACTATCCATGTTACTAACCACTCAAAAGCTCACTGGTCATGTGTTGAGAACCAGCCAAAATCTACAAAACACATAGATCTTTTCCCCTCTTTAAACTAATGGGGTGTCGCTGCACAGCCCCTCATTGAACCAGTAGGTTGTCCCTCATTGAACTAGTGGATAACCCCTTATTGAACTAGTAGGACAGTAGAAAGCCAACCATTATGCACAATGAAGGCTTCACCACGTGGTGGAACAAATTAAACTACTTCATCCCATCCCAATCCAATCACCATAGTAATTATCAATAAATAACTCAAAGGGAATTCCTTAAGATATTCACATTCATATCATGATATTCAAATCATTTTCATATACATGCTATAATATGTCAATTCTCAACTTATAATATATATCTTATAATGTGTGTGCGCGCGCGTGTGAGTGTGCGTCTATATATATATATATATATATATATCTATATATATATATATATATCACAATTCAAATCATAATGTTTTACAAGGCAATTTCTATCAAAATATTATAATAACTTTCTCAATCTCAATAAACATTTCAAAGTACTCATTCAAATATTTAATCAATATCAATATATCAGTTTCATTCTCATAATCATTTCAAAAAATACTTACAAACAACATACCAACACACATAATAAGTAGAAAGTAGTTACCTCTCGTCAAAGCTAAGTTTACCACAAGAATTCAAACTCCAAGTTCAACCACAATTCATAAATAAATCTATAACAATCAATTGGAATCACAATTTAGTATTTAAATTAATTGAATGGTTAACAAAAAAACAATTTAGAGACTTAAAATCTCTCTAGAAGTCCCAACTATCATCTTTAACCATTCTCAATCAACCCAATTACCAAACCTTATTTATATTAATCACATTATCAATACCAACTCAAAAATCTAACTCACAAATCAAACCCTATTTCAAATATTTATATCACCTTCAAATTATTCACTTTAACACAAATCCTCAAAATTCTCAATTTGCTACTTTAACTCAATTTTCTCTATTTCAATCATATTTCTATTAAAAATATCTAAATTCTCCTCCACTAGAAAAATGTTTAGGAACACTTATCCAAATAAGTATCTTTCCTATCAAGCATTTCATCGAACACCTTACATGCACTTAAGATTAACTTATAAAATCAATTTCTCAATTCATAAACTACTAACAACTAACATACTCCCAAGCATCAATCAAGTCTCTTAAAGTTTCAAGAATCAATTTCTCAAATCATGATCCCATTCACAATCTTATAATTTCTCAATTCTATCTCAGTCATTAAAATCCTTACTTAACTTCAATAACATCTAATTCAAATCTAAAGCCTCAATGTATGTTTGGATAGCCTACATAAGTGCTTTTCAATCGTAATTTACGGAATACGAGGTAACTTTTACAGTCTATGAGGTAAATATATGGAGAAGTTTTATCTCGATTTACGTGAATCGGGTTTATGCATAAACATAAGCCCAACCAAACACTTAAGCAAAAATGTAAACTATACAAATCTTATTCAAACCTTACTAACTCTATTAAAAGCAAAATAATCAACTAGAAACCTCAAAGATTTCAAAATCTATAATTCCCTAAATTTTCTCTATCAAAACTTAAAATAAAAGAGAAAAAACCTAAAAAGAAAGAGGAGATAAATAACTTACCAAGAATCCATAAATAGAGCTCATATCTTCTCTCTCTCTCTCTCTTCCCTCTCTCCCAAAATCTCTTAGCACCACCGAAGTTCAAGTTGAATAAAGAAGAAAGCTGCAGAAAAGTAAAACAAGGACCAGAGGAAATCATGCACTGAAAAGGGAGGGGCTTATTGACTTCTAAGAGCCTGTTTGAGAAAGCGATGGAAAAATATGTTCACACAAGTCGAGATAAAATTCTTTTTCACAAACTTACCTCGTATAATATAAATCACGTTGGAAAAACAGCTTATCCCACTAATCCAAATAGGCACTAAATCAATAGTGGGAGTTACGCTTGACCCCACTATTGATTTAATATATATTATTATTACTCCTTTGTTTTAATTCCCACTTGTTTCTTTTTTTTATTTCACTTTTCTATTCAAACAATTGGATTAAGTCTACTTTGATAAACTTTTGATGATATTTAAATAATCATAATATATTATTTTTTAAATATTCTAATTAATTTTTATTTAATCTCATCAAATTTTATAAAATTTTCTCTCTCTTAATATTATGGTTTGGAATTAAGTATATAATATTTAATTCTATTTAGAGTAAATTCCCAATACTCAAGAATTACATGGTAAATCTTAATTACTAATAAAGAATCTCATTAACTCAAATCCAAATAAAAATATATCTACAACATTAAATTTTATATTTTTTATAAAAAATAATTAGATACCTTTTAAAAATATAATTAGACTTATTAGGATTTTTTACTCCAATTTTAAATCATATTTCAATATTATTTTTTTTCAATTCTATATTTCAAGATTTCAGACCATATATTTGATCTTCTTTAAATTTCAAGTTAGTTGATAAATCGCATCATAATATTATTTAAATTTTAGGAATAAAAATTGGGATGTTACATATATAACTTGAATATTATGAATTATAGTTTTGGAAACTATTGGTTTTTGTTGTTTAATTGAGATATTCGATAAATATGTGTTGTTGTTATTAGGTGGAGCCCTTGTTACTATGATTTTGTGATAATAGATTTGAACTAAAGAATTAATAAGTTATGACCTGAGCTTGTGGATTGGTTATTATCATGTTGGGCTTCAAATACCCGAGACCCAATTAGCTATTAAGAATCCCTAGCACTTACTTCTACTTAGAGTTGGAAATCAGGGCCGGCCCGGCCCTACAGGGCCCGGGGAAAGAAAAATTGTTATTTTTCAAAGCCCAGCCCGAAAGCATCAGGGCCAGGGCTAGCCCGCAGGGCCACAAATCATTTTCACAAAATTTAACTATACGTCTACACGCATCATGCAATAAAATAAATATAGTTATTAATTCATAATCAAAGGTAAAAAATATTGTGTACAAGTAATTCATAGTCCCATACAAAGCATAAGAAGGCAAAAGGCTAAACACTCTAAGCAACATGATTATGAAAACTATCGTTTTCATTTTCTTCGCTACTACCATCAATTTCAAGGAATTTTGATTGTACTTCACTTTAAGTAGTAGACTCTGTTTAAGGGGTAAAAATATCAAAAATTAGTAAATTACCATCATATGTAAATTTAGCAATTTTTAAGGTTCTTAGGGAAGAGTCAGCAAGGGCATGAGTATGAAGGGTAGTAAAATTAAAACAAAAAACAAAGTTAAATGGCCTAACGGGCCGGCCCTCTACATGGCTGGCCCTTTTAGGCCCGACTTCCTTTTGAAGCTCCAGTTTTCAAGCCCCGCCTGTGATTTAAAAGGGTTTAAAAGGGCAGGCCCGATTTCTCGGCTCTACTTCTACTATGTTTTGAAATGATTTAATAAATTCTTTTAATTAGCTTTTCAAACTATTGTTTAAAGCTATTTTATTATGGCATATTCTTTTTTATTATGGTAAATTTTATTGCTTGGATTTTAATTCTTTATTACCATGGTAGGTTAGTTAACCAACATGTTAGATGTGGTTTAGATATTGAGGTGTTACAATAGGCCTTCATTAAAGCAAATTAAAACCCAAGTGTTTACTCCAACTTCTAGAATATCTCACTATTTTTTAGACTTTTAGTAATTAGGCTTTTGTATCATAAAGAGGATCTTGGATTTATTTAAAACCTTCTTGAATAACATAATCAGTATCTTACTCATTTTAGATGCCACATAAATTGTCATGTAGCACTTTGTCGCCACCTTAGATACCAACTTTATTGCATTGTTGGATGTTACATAAGACTTCATTGTATTTCTATCACCACATCATTATATTTAATACAATTAATGTTCTTATTAAATTATAGAGACTAACATTTTAAATGAAAAGCACTTGAAAAGACTAAAACCTATGATTTAAGATTATAAAAATCAAAATAAAAAAAATAAATTAGAAAGACCAAATATTATATATGTTTTCGTCGGGCCAAATATTATATTAATTCATTTGATATTTTAGGGTATTATTTTGGGAAAATGATTCTCAGGTCCCAAGGGACCCAATTAATAGCAAAAAAGTCCCAAGGGACTTTTCTGTTATGAATTCCCTGTTTGAAAAGACGAGTATGCCCCCAAAGAATAAAATAAGGAAAAGGCAGAAAACCCATAGAAAGAGCAAAAAGAAAAAACACAGAAAGAGAAATGGAGGAAAACGCACAGAAAGAGAAAATGGAGCAATGCCATGGTAGTGAGAAATCTTAGTGAAATAGTGACCATATCAGAATCAAAGCTACCGGATCTCTCAAAGGCTGCTCTCGTGGACAAGAGATTGGCGCTTGAAGAGCTGGGTGGGTCTGCCGAAAGAAATTACGAGAATAAAAGATCAAATAAGAAGGTTGAAGATGACATGCTTAATCTTGTTGCAAGCCTTGTGAAGGTAAGCTATTTCTGTTTTCAGTTGAGATTCTCATACTTGCAAGTTGCAATTGTTTGAATTGGTATTTGCAGCTCTTTTTTGAATAAATTTTTTTAAGACTTAACTGTAATGAACTTTTGGCGCCTAAGTGTTATTCTCCCTTGTTTCATGAACGATATTATAATGACTGACGAACATCTTTTGATGAGATGAACCCCACTAAATAAAATCAAGGGATTATGTAATTAAGAGTTTTGAAACTTGAGAAAGGACTTGAATACACCAAACTACTGTCCAAGTAATTACTCTTGAAGCGTGCTAATTACTTAATAGCCTTTTAAAATGTATTGCTTATGTCTGCTTCCATCTTATCACTTTTAACCCTTTAATTTGTACAGATTTAAAAGAAAGCCTGTGTAATAACCTGGTTGGAAATAAGTCAAACGATGCTTACGTTTGAAACCATACTTGGCAATAAATTGGAATGGAGGATATTTGTCAGTCTTTTTATAGTACCATAGATCTTTTAGGATCCCTTTATCTAGAAGTTAAATTTGTTAGGTGAAGGCAAGAGGTGGATATTTATATTTATGATGCACCTCTTCATATCATAATCCTTTGGACTGGAGCCATTAAAAACTCTAGATTTTAGAAACTATGTTTAGAAAATAGTAATACTGGGAATCTTATTTTAGTTCACTTGTTCAAAGAGCCTCTAGTACTATTTTAAAGAATCACACATTCCAATAGTTTAATCCATTAGGTGAAGGCTAGACGTGGCATCATATATTTTCTTGATGTGCTGATAGTTGGAGAATCTTATATTTATATATTTTATATGTTGTTGTTCTCATATAATTCATTTAATTGGTTAAATATCTTCTGCTCTGTAGATAGGGGTGCATGGAAGAATTTTTTCTTCAGTTGATGGAAGGCCATTGCCTAGGTATATAACTATCAAGGGAATTAATTACACAGTATGTTTGAACTTTTGGTTAATTTTTTTCCCTAAAAACACTCATGGATGCATGTTTTCCCTTTAAGTTATGACAATCACGTTGCTTGATTTGACATGTTTCAGGTCTGCTGATTAAACTGGCTAAAATCTGAACATGGAAGCTGTTATAGTCCTACTATTTTGATTGCCTTGAATGGCTTCAAATTTCCTTAAGAAATCAAGGATTTGTAACTTCTAACCTATGATTTCATGAGCGTATGTTTATGTCTACATCTATGGTTTGGACATATGGTGAAGAGTATATGTTATGTGTGCACTCGTGTGTCTGTGTAAGTGATGCATGGGACCCTATGAATCTCTATTACCATTTTTTTTTGGTAATCATGATTGCCATGTAATCAGGATTACCAAGATAAATGCCACCGATACACACTTTCTGTGGTAATGCCATTGGGATTAACATTACTAGGACTCCAGTTATTGAAAAGATGCATTAGAAATTTGTAACTCATGTAATTTGTTGCTAGATAAGTTGTGAATGATGGCTCATACATTGTCATTAGTACCAGTGTAACTTGTTATTTATTGCAGGATTGATCAATTATTTAGAGGTGCAGGTGTCAGTTTCTGTCAAAATTGACACAATTAGTTGTTCAAAAAGTAGGGATAAGAAGGTGTTGAAATACTAATACGCTTTTATGGCAATTGACACTTGTGAAAATTAAGATCTCCATCGGGACTGACACTTGTAAACAAACATGCGGCGAAGGTTTTATCCATTGTACCTGGTAGCCAACAAGGCAAGATGAGGAAAGAGACATAGGACTTGTTTTGTTATTTTGTACCGAAGCCTTCTTGTTATGTAAATATGTATTTTGTCAGCTCTATGTTATTTTGAAGGAAAGGCTTGTTATGACAATGACAACTGTTTGTGGCAAGTTATAACAAATTATGCAATATGTACTTTTAGTTCTGCAACAATGTGTCCTTACTGCTTATATGGTTTTAAACAACATATCTTGTCACGTTTTACAAGTGAGTCAGTCATATTCTCAACAGCATGAGTTATATTTACAACTGCATAGTAATTCCTTGAGGCATTTGAAATTCAATAACTTCCTATAAAATTTCAGAAAATGTGATTTAGTGTATTTACAACTTGTTTAGTAGGTTTTAACAATTTTATTATTCATATTTACAACATCATCAGTCTTCGTGGGCTAGTGGCTAAGCTGACATGAACCAAGTCAGAAAATGTAATTTGGTGTATTTACAACTTTTTCAGTAGGTTTTAACAACTTTATTAGCCATATTTACAACCTCAACCATGTCAATTTATGCCTTTTGGGTTTTTTTACAACTTAGTCAGTAGGTTTAAACAACTTTTTCAGCCATATTTACAACATGATCAGTGTTATTAGGCCTAAGGCTAAGCTGACATCAACCATGTTAGTTTATGCTATTTGGATTTTTTTACAACTTGTCCAGCATGTTTTAACAACTTATTCATCTATATTTACAACATGATCAGTCTTCTTAGGCCTAAGGCTAAGCTAACATCAACCATGTTAGTTTATGCCCTTTGGGTTCTTTACAACTTGTTTAATAGGTTTTAACAACTTCTTCAACCATGTTTACAACTTGATCAGTCTTTTTAGGCCTAAGGCTAAGCTGACATCAACCATGTTAGTTTATGCACTTTGGGTTCTTTACAACTTGTTTAATAGGTTTTAACAACTCCGTCAACTATATTTACAATATGATCAGTCTTCTTAGGCTTAAGGCTAAGCTGACATCAACCATGTCAGTTTAAGCCCTTTGGGTTTTTTACTTGTTCAGCCGGTTTTAACAACTTCGTCAGCTATATTTACAACATGATCAGTCTTCTTAAGCCTAAGGCTAAGCTGATATCAACTATGTCAGTTTATGCCCTTTGGTTTTTTTACAACTTGTTCAGCAGATTTTAACAACTTCGTCAGCCATATTTACCACATTATTAGTATTTACAACTTGTTCAATAGGTTTTGACAACTTGTTCACTACACATTAACAACATCATTAAGAATAATTACAACTTAACGAGTTTTCCTCGACTAGTGGCTATCCTGACATGAACCAAATCAGAAAATATGATTTTGTTGTTTACAACAGGATGTGCATATTTTGCCAAGTACTTCAGCCACATTAACAACTTAAGTGTTAGTCCCGAGGGATGTTCTAATTATCAGACATGCCAACTGTCACAAAAGGATATCAGCATTTTACCAACTTTTTCTCCCTACTTTTTGAACAACTCATTGTGCTAATTTCCACAAAAACTGACGCAACCTGCAACACAACTTGGTATTAACAATTGCATCACTAATATTAACAATTACTAAAGCTAATATTAACAACAGTAATTTTATATCAATTCACCATTTTGTTATCACACAAACCACAATCACATTCATTCATTCCCAGTTAAAACTAATCAATCCCTCTATTACATTTCCATGAAACAGAGCACATTTTATGTATTAACAACTACAACAATCATATTTACAACTATAAATGCATGTAATAACAACATTATTTTAATATCATATCAGTGTTATCTCACAAATCAACCCCACCACATTCAACTATTCCCACTACAACAAGCGCAGTCCCTCTGTAAGCCAACCCAAAAACAGAGCACATTAACATTCCCACACCCCCAACCATGTTGAAACCCCAAGTTCAATGATCAGAATCATATTTTCACCAAAATATTAGCATTACTAATCTATCTCTTACCACATAGTCCACTATTGACTCTAAGCTCCAACATTTGATCAACCCATCAATCTCAATGCACCTACCATACAAAACAGAAAAAAAAGAAAATTTTGATTTTACTATTCATTCATTGTAACAGTCCATAACGACGACAGAATCTCTAATCGTTCGCGAGGATGTCATCACCAAACTTCAACTCTTCGACATTCCTGCTGAACCAACGTGGAGTTCCTAGAATGCATTTTTCTCTTTCTCGTTAATCACCAAAACGTGGAGTTACTACCTTCTGTGGGTTTTTCTTTCTTTTATTTTGTTGGGGGCATGATGTTATTTTTACTTTGTGAATTCATGTCAGAAAAGTCCTATGGGACTTTGCTATCATGGCAATGTGTAATAGGTCCCTTGGACCTAGTAGCCATTTTCCCTATTATTTTTAAACTTCCTTCTTCAATTCGAAGTGGAATTCCTCCTGGAGTAACGGTGTGACCTTCCTGCTTCGAAGTTCAGACTTCAGAATGATTCTCGCTTCCCAGTAATCTGTCACTAACCTTTCTTCCTTCCTACACTCCAAAATCGACGAATTTTCATGCCTTTATCTTTTTAGCGGTTCTGACATTCACCGCTCTTTGGCTCTTTCTGTCTGGATTCTCTTATCGCATCATTGTGTGTTGCAGGCGCAGCAAGATCCACCACGTCTCATCCTCAACATTCTCTGTCGTTAAAATTTCTTTGTTTCCTCACTCCATCTGTCGAAATTTCTTGTTTGACTCACTGAATTATTCGAGCTCAAGAATAAGAAGAGGATAATGATGATGATGATGGCGATGATGGGATTGAGCGTGCAGGGCATGTTGGATCTCATGGTGGCTGGGGTTTCCCTGTTGATTGGTTTGGGAATTTTTGGTTTCACTGCTTCAATTCTATGCTTTGCTGCATTCTTCCTCAATTCCAAGGACGTATCCTGAATCCTTGCACTATTGGTATGCACTAACATACCCTCAATATAATCTCTTCGTGAATTGTGATATTGTTTAGATTAGAGCTGTAACTTCGATATTTCCAGTTGGAGTATTCTTATAATCTTTTCATTGTTAGGCTTAGACGATTTATTTAGGGTCCTGTGCATTTTTTACTCATGAATTGATCGCCTCTTTGGACTTCTGATATGCTTAGGAAAGGTGCACTCGTATATTTGAGAACATGCTTCTGTGTGGATTTCTTATACGCTTGGGCCAAGTGCACTTGCAATGAGCTAATTATAGTATATTATTAATCTGAAGACTAAAGTGATCATCATAACTTAGGTAGTGTCCAGTGAATTTATTGCCATATTTCTGTTTGGACTTCTTATATTCTCTGGCAAAGTGTAGAACTGTTAAGCCATTAATTCAAATATGTTTAATCTGTTATGTATATAATCTTCGTGGCTTCTCTTGGTTCCAGTGAACTTATTACCCTCGGCTAGTCATGTTGTAATTATCATATGCTTAGGCAAAGTGCACTGCAGCTGAACAAAATATATATGGTTAATCTGAAAAGCGTAGTAATCTTCATGATTTTGGGGTCCAGTGAGTTCGTTGCCTATGTTTACTTCTGCGTGGAATTCTCATATGCCAAAGTGCACTACTGTTGAGTTAATAATCATATTTGATTAATCTGAACATTGCAGAGATCTTCATGACTAAATATTTTTATTATGAATTTTTTTGGTCTGACATGACATTGAAATCTTATTTTGTGTAAAAAAATTTCGCAAAGAGTATGGTTAATCCAACTTTTTTGACCAAAAAAATTTTGTTTGTGTGATTATGCAAGATAGAAATTCCAGAATATGTCTACCATGCTATAAGCTCATCTACTCTACTGCCAGTGCCAACAATCCTACTATTCACCCTATGCTGCCATTATATTGATGCCCCAGCTTTAAACAATAGTAATATCATAAAGCAGTTTCATTAATGTAACATCCTCCTGTTGTGTACTTTTTAAGGAATACATATGATCATGAGAAGCTGAGAAATAGGTAACTAGAGTTGTATTTTGCCTAAAATCAGCATATTGTCGATCTCACTCCTTAGCAAATTCTTAATGTATAAGTGTCTTTCACATTTCACATGTCATACCCCATCACATAACTTTTACTGCCCATGTTTGTGCTCTATAACAGAAGTCTTCATCACTGCAAGGATTGCTGTGGTTTTTGAAATTCGTGTTAAACATGTCTGAACCATCAGCTATGTTCAGAGAGAAGCAATTTTCCCTCTAGTTGAAAATTCAGGGATGGGGTTTGAGTCTTACTGCTCAAGAAAAAAGTGACTAGATTTGGGGAGGGAAGGCCAAGGATTCTGACGATTCCATCATGGAAGCGCTGATGTTTAGAAGGATGACAACTGGTGTTTGAGTTACAAAATTAATGGGAGAGATAATCCATGTGCATCATGGAAAAAATGCACTTCTGAAAGATGTCTTGGAAAGCAGCTATATTTTTAAAAGTAAAGCCCACTCTTAAATTTTCACTTAGAAGTCACATGAAACATTTAGCACATAAAAGAATGTTAGCCACCTCCTTGGTATTGCCATATTCTTCCACTTTAAGCCAATGAAGGATCACTGGAGTTGCAGAGCTTAATATTGTCTACACAATTAGGATATGCATTCACTCTTTCAGACATGATTGGTCCATTTATAGGCTCATAGGCATTCATTTATTATTGTCTGGTTTTCGGAACTGCATCAGATGAATAACTTTCAGAGCCTGATCTAAGTTGAAGCTTTGCATTTGTTTCCTTCATTAAATGCAAATGCTTTGGAGTCTGGACTTCTTGCAGTTACGTTGTGCCTTTTAATTTTCAATAGCTTCAGGGACTCGTACCGTATTCCAAGGTTATAGGGACTGTGACTAATGGGTATAACTTATACTCCTAATAATAGAATTCATACCATTTTTGCTTTTCTGTTTCTGGATATTTGTTTTATTGGAAGATAAGTTTTAGATCTTTTATGAGTTTGTGCAAGTACAAGACAGTTTCTATCTTTATAGATCTTTTTTGAGAATGTCTAACTTAAATAGCAGACATAAACTCTTGAGGAGATTTTCATATTACACACATTTCCTCCTCCTAAATGCAGACTAATTACACAGGGAAACATCGTCTTCACTGAATTCTTTTTTGGTAATATAAAGGGTTTCCCCTTTCGAGATTTAGAGGGTAAAGATTTTCACCCCTCCCAACAAGTACGCTTTCTAGAATTTGAACTTGTATTCTCCTTCTTACGAGGGTGAGGCCGTCTTCACTGAATTCTATAGTGAGAGGTTTTAAATTCAAACATATGCTGACTCATGAACCAATAACTGCAAAATTGTGGAAAGCATCGAATATTTGCACAATATTTTATTCTGCTTTAATTCTGTGCTTGTTTTCATTACTTCATCTGGCTTTGATATTGCTGTACTATTCCACAGTTTCTCTCGGTGGCCTCTCTAAAAAGTTTTAGTTTCAGATGTTAACTCCTGTATTTGGATCAGATGTGCTTGATTAACGTGCTCAATTTGGTTGCAGGAATTCTTGGCTTATGGAGATTCATTCATCAAAATGGAGCCACGTTGTTGCAAGAATCAGAGTGTTTGAAAAAGTTGAGGATGCAATATTGCTTCATGAAGTAGGAAATAGGAATGTAGCCTCTGTTCAGTATATAGTCCATAAAAGTTCAGTGGTTGGATTTTGTTTCTCTCCCACTCTTGTTAGATCATTCTTTTAAATTAGTTAAGTCAGGTATTTGTCATGAATGTACGTTGATTTTCCTAAAATACTGGTTTTTAATCATGTGTATTGTAACTGCCCCTTGATGGAAACTCCCTTATTATGTGCAATCATTATGGATATTTGGGTGAAAAAAATTATAAATATGGGAATAAAGTAGATTGATGTATGATATTTAAGGTTAAAGTAAACTTCCTATCTAACTCTTGTATTTAAGATAAGATATATTAACAAATTAGGTGATTCTCTTGCATAACTTGAACAGAAGCTGAGAAATGAGTTGTGCTATTCATGAATAAAGCAACTTATTATAAATTTTATATTAGTTAATGGTTTTGATATACATTCATCTCAAATGGGATACCTTCAAAATGTATCAAACTAAACAAAGATTTGTTTTTGGGACGGTTAAGAAACTACTATTCCTCTAGATGAACTAAACATGTTTCTGATCCAACAATTCTTATGAATACAAATATATTGAGCTAGAATTTACAATTGCATTAGAAATATAGTGAATACAAACTATGAAAAGAAAAGAAAAGAAAAGAAAAGAAACATCGCGAATACATTCTAATTTCTATTCCTATTTTCATTTCTATTCTCATTCGCATCCCTCTGAAATTCATTCCATGTACCTAGGGGTGGAAACAGGCCAGGCTTGTGCCTTAACAGGCTTGGCCTGTTAAGGCACTATATGGCCTGTGGCCTGTAACAGGCATATTTTCAGGCCTGAGCCTGGCCTGGCCTGTGGCCTGTTAAAGAAGCTTGAATAATAATTTTATTTTTTTTTATTTTTTTTTTAAGGCTAACAAGTCATAGGCCAAAAACTAGTCTATTTCAAATAGGCAAAAAAATGCCCAATTACATAAATTAATTATCCCAATACATAAATTAATTATCCAAAATACATCATAAAATGTGAAATCAAATACAATATAATAATTTTGAATACAAATTCTCCAATTTTCACATCAAATCTTCAATATGATTTCTTCTTCTCCTTTGAAGACCTTGAAAAAAAATTAATAAAATATATAGTATTAGAGCATAACACAGTTTAACAAATAATATATATAAGAAATAACATTATTTTAACAACGGAAAATTTATACCTTTTGTTTCTTCTTTAAACCATACTTGTTGCGAAGCCTTTCATTCGACTTTAATTCATTTTCAACAAAAAAAAATTATTACACTAATATTTATTTATTTTTTACAAAAAAAAAACTTAACAGGCCTGTCAGTAGGCCTTGGCCTGGCCTTTTAATACAAACAGGCCTTGGCCTGGCCTATTAGCCTGACAGGCCAGGCCGCAGGCCCCTGACAGGCCGCCTGGCCTGTTTCCAACGTGGTCTTAGATTCTTTCACTGTATATATATATAAAGCCCAATTTTTTCTGTCTTTTTCCCCCAGAGGATAATCATGCAATTCAAAACTTAAATAAGCCTAATTCTTTTCTTTTTTTTTTTCCCATTGTCATTGTTGCACACTTCATGGGATTTTGTTCTAATACTAATTTTGATGCATTAATATTATGTAAAATATAATATATATATATATATATATATATATAAAGAGTATAGGTGCAAGTTTTGATTAGCAGTAAAGAATTAATTTTAACTTACAAATAAATATGTAAGGGTAGTTTTATTTTGTAAAGCCTAAACTTATTTTTAAAGGGTTAATGTGTAAATTTGCCTCGAAAGTTTTCACTGAAGAGTAATATTATCTTGAAAGTTTTTTTAGGTTCAGTGTCATCCGGGAAGTTTCAAAACATAGCCATGTTGTCTCATATTGTTAAAAAACTAATTTTGATCATTAAAAATTTGACATTGACCGTTAAATTTTTTAATAGAAAAGAGAAATATTGTTCCTTTTTAACACTTTCGGAAAGAGCAATATTGAATCTAAAATAATTTTTAAAATAATATTGCTCCTAAGTTAAAATTTTTGAGATAAATTTACATCTTAACCCTATTTTTAAATGTGGTCCCAAACAAGCAAGCATGTGTATTCGATTGGAAAAATAAATAAATATGTTAGGGTAGTTTTATTTTGTAGCTGCATCATGAGTGGGGATTCAAAAATAGAAGCCACTTGGGAAATTCTGAAATCTCATTATCTACTTAATTTGCAGTAAATTTAAAATTTACAAGGAATAAACAAATCAACAATTTTTTATTTTGTTTCATAATTTATGTCTTTATGTAACAGTATTAACTTACAAATTAATTTAGGAGGGAAGAAATTCATCAGGAAAAGAATGTGATCACAATTTTTCAAAAGAATGTGATTGCTATTTTTTCTTTTTCTGTTTCCTAGAATACACCATTCCTCGAATCCCATCCGGATCCGCCACGAAGCCCAACGGCCGGTAGAACCCGAGAACTCGGGGCTCCGAATAAAGCGCGATGTTACTAATCCCCTTTTCTAACAATTCCTCGATCAGCCTCTCCATCACCGCCTTCCCCAGTCCGATCCCTTGGAACGACGGATCCACCACCACGTCCCATATGATCGCGTTGAACACGCCATCTCCGGTCGCTCTCGCAAACGCCACGGGCTTCTTCGTCTTCTTGTACTCCACCCACCACACCGTCTCTGTGTTATCCAGCGCGATCCTGATCTTTTCCGGGTCACGTTTGGGGAACCCTACCGCTACGAAGATGGCGTTGAGCTGGTCAAGGTTGAGGTCGTCGGTGTCGCGGCGGAGGATGAAGCCGCGGGATTCTAGGGTTTCGTCGGGGACCGAGAACTTCGTGGCGGCTGTGGTCGGGAGTTGAGCTGAGACGGTGAGGCTTCTGCGGGGAGGGTGAATTGAGGGTTTGATGCGGAGTGAGGAAGGGACGGGGGTGGAGAATATGGCGCGCAAGTTCATTATTGAAGCTTGGGGACTTTGATCCTTGTTCCGTGGTATTGGATGAGGAATAAAGTAAAGCCGTGAATTCGAAGAAGCTAGTGAAGTGTTATTTTGCAATTTGTGGCTGTGAAGGAGCATCTCTGGGGATAATACCGTTGTGTACGGGTACTCTGATTGGCGGGAATTCGGTGGGCCCACTCATTTATTTACTTTTGGATTTTCCTTTAGAACAAATTTTTATTTGTATGTTCAAAACTTTTATGGAAAAATATTTCTGTTGAAGAGATTAAAATCTGTCCAACAATTATATTGACATTAAGTACGGTTTAGCTTTATCTCGGATTGAATCTTAATTTAATCGTTAAGTTGTATGTTCAAAACTTTCATGGAAAAATATTTCTGTTGAAGATATTAAAATCTGTTCAACAATCATTGTTATGTTTGGATAGCCTTCATAAAGTGTTTTTCAATTGTGATTTATGGAATACGAGGTAACTTTTACTGTCTATGAGGTAGCTTTTATGATCTACAAAGTAAATATGTGGAGGATTTTTATCTCAATTTACGTAAATCGAACTTATACTTACCAAACAAGCCAAACAAGCCTGCTGTCCAACTTTTTTGACTCAGTTTTTTTTAATCTAATGGCTAATTGCTAGTAATTGCAAATTGTGTTGTACTTTTCTTGAGCAATAAAGAAGCCCCATATTAGGTGAGCTGCTCTGGCAGCTCTAATATAAACCTATTCCAATAATATTTTTAATTTAAGCTCATGATGTAATGAATGAGTAGCAAAGTTTAGTTATTGGTGAACAACAATAACGTTTTTCTTTACCAAAATAAGCACTAATGTATTTTAAATTAAAAACGAATGATAATGGACAAGGTTTTAGGTAGTTAAATGGACAATCAGAGAAGCTGCTGCTGAGCTGTCTGTTGGGGCTCCCCGAAAGCATTGACAAAGACTGAGACTTGAAGCTGCAAATGAGTCCAGTTTCCGTAGATATAATGTTTTCTGTAAAATTGTGGCACGTGAAAGTTTTGCAGTTCATATATTTGAAAACTGCTGACAAACATTCACAAAATTTGACTGTCAAAATATAAACCATAATTGTATTAATTTTTCAGGAATGGAGTACAGAAAAGTTGCATTATTGGACCTGTTTGGACTGTGAAGGAAGCGCGACTGGAACCTGACATTTCATTTTAAGATTATTATTGATCCAGAGTTTGCAAGGGAGAGGTAATATTTTCTTCCAGTGTTTACTTTTTTTTTTCTCCCTTTTTGTGTGGATACTATCTAGTAGTTTCTCTTACACTTAAGGAGCGAAATATTTGTGGCTAACTTGGTGCCAGCTCTCGAGTATTTTGGTGCTCATCTGTAAGAGGGAGTTTTACTACTCAAGGATTCGAAATTTGAGCTTCATGCTTATCTCTTTGTCATAACCTTTTTGCCAAACTTTATGATTGTTTTACTTTTTTGACTAGTCATGACATTTTGAACTTCTATTTGATGGTGATCGTTCTTTCAGCTTGTCTTTTCTCTAATTTAGTACTTAGTAGTTAGGATTTGGGGAAAAAATAAAGAAGTGTTAATGTAACTTCAAACCTCCTTAGTCAACCTTCTTGCTTTAGTAAATAGTAATACAATACTTTTTCTTTCCAGTCTTTTTTTCATCCCTTAGAGAAGACCCAATTAAAAATTTGGTTCTATTCTCGACGGAAGGACAGAAATATTTTTTTTCAAAAAAAGAAAAAATTCATCGATGATTTTTGGGTTTTTGGCTAAACAGTGATAAAATAAATTTATAAGAATTACATGGAAGAAATTGAGAGGCTAGTCAGGACTCCTGAGAACCAAAAGATTAATACTCTTTTGTTTTTGTAAAAACTCTTGCTGGTCCTGTTCACTTGAATTTATTTCCGTTACAACCACATCCAAATGTGGTTTTTCGCTTTTGGGGCAAGTTTTGCCTCCCCTCCCCATGCCTTTCACGGTTGTGATTTATCTTTTACCTCCTCCTTGTGTGAATTAAAAAAGTGCAACAGAGATAGCTCAGCATTTTGCATTTGCCTGACTGTAAGGGTTGAAAATGACTCATGACAACTCACATTAACCTCGCTGAGCCTCATTTGCCATAGATCAGTAAATGCTTGTGCTGCTTTCTGCAGGTTCATGTTTATGACACATGCTCTCTGATTAGTCATAACTCATAACTCATAACTCATTACTTCAATTGTCCATATATGCAGTTCTCTTTTCTACCTATGGGCAGTTGTTTCAACGCTTACCATAGAAAGAGAATTATCCACATTAATGTCTTCAATCTGTTACCTAAAGCAGTTCTTAGTCGAACATTATAAAGAACTGACTGACCTCAGAATTTGTCGTCTTTGGAGAATTCTCTGCAATGACTTTCTGAATTTCTCTCTCCAAATTTTCAAAGGTGGCTTGCTTTAGTGATATATTTTTGGTATCGATGATGTCAGGCTTTAGTTAACAATAATGATAATAAACTAATTCTATGCAGTTGTCTCTTGAAAAGGAATATGATAAGGGGGAAAGGAAAAGACAACCTAATTTGCCGTTCTTTGAGTCCTTGAGATTATGAAGTTATTCAATAAAATTTTCACATCCTAGGTTGTCTGTTTGGAAGAACCAACCTATAAATAAAGTGATTCTTTAAGGGACCAAACAAAAAATATCTCATATGTGAAAGACATAATGAAGTCTTGCTCATTATTATGTATTTATTTCAGTTGCTTGCAAAATTTTGGTTGCCTTCCGGTAGTTGCACCTGGGCTATAGATTCCTTTTCTTTGTCTAGGTTTAAAAATAGTTCACAAAAGTTCTTGATATTACCGTCTAGTCAACGAGGGATCTGGTTTTTGCGCTTCAGCACAATTAAAATAGGAGTGTTTTGGGTTTTTTTTAACTGATAGGAACACAAAGTAAGCATTTAAAAGTTATTCTGACTAGACCAGGCAATTACAGCACAATTTAACTATGTACCTTCGTTTGTGTCCTTCTATTCCAGCTTAATATGATTCCAAGAACTACTCTTCTGCAGTTGTCTAATGTAAGTCCAGTTTATAACTCAATGTTATGCCTTCAAACTAGTATTATTATCATCAGAACAGAATTTCAGTATTAAAAAAAAAAAGAAAGAAAGCTCAAGCATATCCGGAATAAAAGAATCAGCATGTGATAAAATAATCACAGACACACTCATTTTCTCCCAGGTTCATCTGCTTTTAAGAGGTCTGAGTCGATGCTTTGAGCTTATGGATTTATACTGGAACTGAGCTTTCATTTGAAATCCAAAGGTCGATGCGAAGTCATGACTCTTTGTTTTCATCCGTTCGAAGAATGAAAGTTATAGAACCGTTCATACATGAGCAATTATAGGAATTGAAAAGTTCAGGTGACATGGACCGGTATGGAAAATATTGTGGATGGGGTTAAATTCCTTGCATGCCATGCCCTTCTAGAGCTTAGCAATAAGCCAGAACAGATAAATAAATAGATTTTTTCTAATTTAAAAAAAGGCTAGCTTATCATTAATTTTTGGGGCTAAATTATGTGACAAGACAGTGTTAATTTAACCAGTTTCAAAGAGAAAGGAACATTTTTCTTGCCTTTCAAACATGACTACTAGCAGCACTACCACCTTCAACCAGCGAGTCGTCGTCGTCTTCCTCCTCTTCTTTTACGTCAACGTTCCTTCCATATCTTCTCTTGCTTGCTTGCCTGCTAGTCTTCTTGTCTGAGAATAGGCTTTTATGATCATTATCTTCATGCTTTGTGAACTGATCAGAGCCACGACTTTCTTCACTGTTTATGCCTAAATATTGCAGGTGACTTGGACCAGAAGATGCATCAGAAGCCATTGAATCATCACTCTCATCATCATCATCATCATCATCATCATCGTCGTTATGGCCATTATTACCATCGTCCTCTACGCTTTTCACATCTTCATCATCAGTGTAGCTTGTTTCTGTGTGAATGTGAGAACCAATATAAGCAGTCCATCCAGACTCATTATCTCCACTAAATTCCCCAGAAGCTTGGGAAGGCTCCATGGACACGCTCCAGGAGCAAGAGCATACTAAGACCCAGCAAGTAAGAAATTTTATGCCTTCATCAAAACATGGGTCTCTGGTCTCTCTCTCTCTGTGTACTGCCACCTGAACTAATTTTTATCCCCTTCCTCCCTTATTCCTAATCCAACTTTTAGTTTTTTTTAATTTAAAATATGGACATATCGAATTTCAGGACGCATTGTTTATTGGGATTTTTTTTTTTTGGTGTGGACAAACGTGATTATAAAATTTTAAAAACAAGATGTAACAGGGTAAAAAAAAATTCATTAAAAATCAAATTCATTAAAAATTTTCCGTCATTCCCCTTGTACCAGTTTAGGAGCAAGTCCCATTAATGACTTGACAGTGATGAATAAAAAATTGAACCTGGCCGGATTAACCGATTTAACTAATGATCGGTTAGTGGTCCAGTTCGGTTGATAAATTAAATCGGTTGAACCGATTTGAACCGGTCAAAACTGATGGTTCGACCGGTCCACTGTTTTTACTTTTTTTTTATTTTTAGAAATACATTTTTTATTCCTTTAACTACTATTTCGCGCTATTTTTTAGGGAAAAATGAAAGTTTGAAGACGAAGATGAAGAGAAAATTAAGTAAATAAAGAATAAATCTAAAAAAAGAAAATTTTGAGGGGATATAATAATTAATTAATTATAGGAAATGAGATATCATTGTATAAATATAGGCATCATAACTAATATTAATAGATTTTAAGCATTTTTTTTAAAGATCTTTATTTTTATCTATATAAATTTAAAAATATATTAATATAATACCACTAATAAATTGTAATATTTTAATATAACCTGCCTGACAACTGGTCCGACCCCGGTTGAACCATTGACCCTTAAATATGTACTGTAACTGGTTAATTACCCAATCCCATTTTTTGTTCCTTCCTAGATAGAGATTCTACTATAAGGATGTTTGGAATAACCGTTGGAACTTCCAATCGTGTTTTTCAATCGTGATTTACGGTATACGAGGTAGCTTTTACGGTCTATGAAATAATTTTTACGATTTATAAGGTAAATATGTGGATGATTTTTATCTCAATTTATATAAATCAGGCTTATACATAAACTTAAACCCAACCAAACATCCTTTATATATTGGTATATCAATATACAGATTTTATTCTCAAAATATTCTTTTTAAAGAAATTATATTATTTTCTTTGTTGGTAAGCTGTGAAAATTGTCGTTTTAGCCTTTTAGGACCGGACAAGAGGCCTATCACAACAGTAGTGCACGTTTAACCTTCATTATTGAGTCGCCAGTGTACGTCTGGTTTACCTGGCAATCCCAGCACCATGACTTGCTGTCATTGCTTCTCACTAGAAGACAGGATTTTTTTTGTTACAAATAAAGCAAAATTGTCCCCTTTATCTGATATTACGTAGGGTAAAAAAAATCTGTCTACCTTACTTTTAGGAAAGATCTGCTATTTAGGATCACACGAGTCAAAAATATTTTGCTCCCTTCATATATTCCGGCAATTATGTAAAAGATTGAAAGACTACAATTAGCAACAGTTGTCCTGTATTATCCTTTCCAGCTTGAATTATTGTTAGTTACAATGTTAAAGTGTTATTAAAATTTTTCATGAGTTATTTTTTATTACCCTTTAGACCACCTAGAATCCAGCGTTTTTTTCTAAAATCATATTATTAAGTACCAAGCTTACAACTGATCCGCATAAAAACTTTGCAACCAAAATAAATGCCTCACAAAAGTGTTTTTTTAACAAGGTGGAGTTCGAATTAGGTTCGCCCTTTTATTGGGATAGGTAGTTCACCATTAGATCAATTACTCCTAGGCAACATTTTTCATGGTTCTAAAGTTCATGTTTTTCTGTTTCTGTTTTTGTTGTCAATGCAACCTTGACATTAGCATGGTGTAATCTATGTTAAATGGGTTATCAACGCAACCTTCAATGGTGTGTTTAAAGAGTAGGTTGATAGAAGTATATTGGTTCTGTTTAATTTATGCAGCCAACTCTATCGAATGGAATCAAACTTTTTGTCACAGTATATTGGCTTAGTGTAATCTAATATATGTTGCTTGAGATTTGTTTAAACCTTTGCTTCATTGAAATGTTAGTTCTCTGCAAAAACAAGTTTTAGTTGCTAATTATTATTAGTTAATGGAGCATCTATTTAGTACATTCAAGCAAAAGAAGATAAAATGGTCAAAATTAAAATGCTCAAGAATGAAAGAAAACAAAAGGTAAGAGGATGTGTGAGTGTTAGCATATTTTGTCATTTAGCACAGCTTCAAATCTCAGTCATGTCATCAAGAAAAAGGACAGTTTTTTGCTGGGCATGAAACAGGGAAGCCAACTGGGGTTATTTGTCGTTTTGCTCGGGGGGTATTAGATGTGATTGCCATTTTGCTGCTCCTTCAAAGTCCTTTTCCCCCGTCCTCCTGTATTTCCCATATGCCACTCTGTCTTCTCTCTCCCCTTCAAAATTTACTTGTGGATAAATTTTAGATGAAAAATTTAAAATTTAAAGCGTACATAAATATTTATGCAATTTTTCAGATATCTGTTGGTTATTTTTCATCCAAAATCTGAGAATGTTCGGAACTCGTGGCAAAAATAATTTTTGGGTTTAGATCTATTTGGAAGTTTTTTGGAAAATCGACAGAAAAAGAACATAAAAATTGCAACATCCCATATTATATATTCTCCATAAAATTAGTTGTCAATTGTTATCAAGTATAGTCATTACCAATTTCAAGCAACAAACTTGATTTTGGGATTTTCCAATTTTCACGTTCTTTTTCTGAAATTTTTCCAAATTTTTTTAGATTCAATTGCATTTGAAAAGTATAAAATTAGGAGTAATGTCGCTTAAAAAATATTAAAGTAGGAGCAATGTCACCTAACTCTGGATAGTCATATGGACATCTGTCGGACTTTATGCCACCTATGATTCCATGTGGTTATGATTGTAATTTCCATTTTGGTTGGCCGGTTGGCCCCCTTAGAGTTTTTGTGAAAATGTAATGCTATCTTAGAAGAATTGAGAAAAAAGTAATGTCATTCAAATTTTACATTGAAAGGAAAAGAGGGTATATGAAAGATTGATGAAAATGCAGAACAAAATAAATGACATTAATTAAGTAGTTTTTTATTAATAAAAATTTTGACACAAACGGAATTTATGCGTTTTGAACTGTGTTTTTTTTTTTTTTTTTGTCTTTCGAAATTTTCACTTGTTTCATTGGGTTCTTTCACTTGTGTGATAAAATTTTTCAAAAACTTTCTTCCAACTTGTTCTATACATTTCAATAGGATTTTGATTTTGATCTTTAAACAAATAAATACTAACTTTTGAGAACTTTAAAATATTAGGGAAATATATTTTTGTATAATTTTAAGTTGAATTATGGACAATTTAGCTTTATCTTTAGAATCAGTCCCTTTTAATCCTATTCTATGTTTTTATGTGACAAACTTTTCGGCTATACCTGTTCCTTTCTGTAATGATTGCTTCCTCTTCATCATCAGCAAATCCGCAAAAAGTGAAAAAAATGATTTTTTTTAAAAGATTATGAAAAGAATAGATTATAGGTAAAAAAAATGATTTTGATAAGATAAAAGTATTTAGATATTAGGTTGAGAATCACTTTTTTAGTGATTAAATTACCAAAAAGAACATTAACTTTTGTGATAATTACATATAGAGTATAATGTTATATTTTATTAACAATAAGAAGAAGAAAAAATCATAACGGCATTAGGTCAAATTTAACGATTTTGTTAAATTTGCATCATTTTTAATTATCTATTGTTATTTTTGCCCCTTCTAAAACTTATTTGTATCAGACACCCCTCAGGAAAAACTTGTTTTTTAAATTTGTACATTAACCCAATATTTAACATTAAATTTTTTAAAATATTTAAAATTACATTTTTTTTAATTAAATTTCTAAATTTTTTAAATTAAATTTCTCAAAAAGAAAAACATATGCTAGATGAGAGAGAGAATTTTGAGAAAAAAAAAAGATAAAGGAGAGAGAGAGAGGGATGTGGGGCCTACCAACAAAAAAAAAACAAAAAAAGAGGTTTTTCTCAAAACCATAATTTTAGACATCAAAACCATAGTTTTTGAATAAAAAAGGATTATGCACAATTTTTGAGTGTTTGATAACTTTTTCTCAAAATCATGGTCTTGAAAAAAAAACCTTTTTTTTTATTTCCATCCAAACGCACTATGTATGAATGATATTCCAATATTGTTGAGCCTAATTATAATTTCTTTTAAAGACATTTATTTTTTGGTGTACATACATTTAAATTTGAGACTTCATACTTAACATTTTAGCATTTTTAGTTGAGCAGGCTACCTTCAGGACCTCTAGGGAAGAAGAGAAATCTGAGTGGCTGATTGATTCTTCAGTTAAGATATTGTGAAAAAAAATTATTGAATAGTGTTATTCATGAGCTTGTAATATTGATTATTGAATTATTACACTTTAATTTCAAGTATTTTTGTTAGGCTCAACCCATTATCACTAATTCACTAAGTATAGATGTTGATAATAGATTTTTTTTTTTGGAAATCACTAGGTCCCAATGACTATACAAAATTATAAAAAAGTTTCAAACCAAATTTTCCTATCAAAAAATTTCTTAGGAACTGCACTGTGATTAATTCGGAATATAAATTTATTTTGTTGCCCTCATTGAATAAAAAGGGAAAGGAACATTATATGCCTTTTTTTATAAGTGTTTATGCCTATTTTGACAATTAGATAAGCTATTTTGACAAATTCATTGTCTTCTCTGGACATGTTTTGAAATTTCAAGGTTAACTTTAAATTTCAAACAATTTCATTACTTTCTTTTCCAATTATAGATAATATGATTATTTAAAACTCCTCATAAGTTGTGCCTTTCTTTATGTATATTGTTCTTACTAGAGAGGAAAATGAATTTGTCAAAATAGCTCATGCAATTGTCAAAATAAACATAAGTAGTTGTCAAAAAAGGTATATACACTTGTCAAAATTGGCACATTTAGTTCTAATATTTCAAAACTTGTCCAAGGAAGAAAGTGACATTGTCAAAATAGCTCATCCAGTTGTCAAAATATCTATAAACACTTGTCAAAAAAAGGTATATGCACTTGTTAAAGTATAGATATTAAGTTTTGAAATTTCAAAATTTCTCGAGGGAGGAAAATGAATTTGTCAAAATAGTTCATACAGTTGTCAAAATAGAGATAAGTATTTGTCAAAAAAGGTATATGCACTTGTCAAAATTAGCACATTTAGTTCTAAAATTTTAAAACTTGTCGAGGGAGGAAAATGAATTTGTCAAATTATCTCATGCAGTTCTTAAAATACGCATAAACCATTTGTCAAAATAGAGACATTAAGTTCTGAAATTTCAAAATTTCTCCAGGGAGGAAAATGAATTTGTCAAAATAGCTCATCCAGTTGTCAAAATATGTATAAACACTTGTCAAAAAAGGCATATGATGTTCCTTTCCTTTTAATTCAATGAGGACAACAAAGTAATTTCACATTCCGAATTAATTACAATGTAGTCTTTAAGGACTTTTTCGATAGAGGAATTTGGTTTGAGATTTTTTTTTATAATTTTGTATGGTCATTGGGACCTTACAGTGATTGTCCCTTTCTTTCTTTTTTCCAGTGAATTAACGAGTACACCTAACTGTTGGTGACACTAAATATCAGAATTTAAGCTGTTATTAAGTCAAAAAGTGTGGATTTTAATCAAACCATCCATCAATATTCATGTCTACATTTTTTTTTTGGGGTTCAAGTGAACAAATCAAAAGAGAAACAAGTAAAAGATTTCCCGAGATGTGAGGTTTAACTATGAAGAGAAAATGAGAGATGGGTTTTGCACACTCAAATCTTAAAAAATATTTTTTAAAACATAAATTATCTAAATATAACTATTTTAAAAAGGTATAAAAAAATTAAGTAAACTCCTTGGAGAATTATTGCAAGGGAAACTTTAAAAGGTTTGCTTGATGCGAGGGAAATAGAGAGAGAAAGAGATGAAAGTCTAATGATTTCAATTTAATAGAAATGAATAAAGGAAAATCCCTGAAAAAAAAACTTTTAAAAATGCTGAAGAACAAAAATGTATTGTGAATGTTTATAATATCATAAAAGTGTGAGGGTCTAATTTATCCTTTTTAAAGTTAAATGGAAATAATAAAAATGTCCCTTTAAGTTTAAGAAATATGCTTTCATATTTTGGAATGGTTTCACAAGTTCATATAAATATTTAACAAGTTTCGATAATATTTTTATGAATTACAATTTAAAAATCACCACTTGTTATAATGACAAGATATTAATTCATACTTCTGATAAGGGTTTAACAAATTCAGATAATGTTTTCACAAATTCTAATTCAAAAATCACCATTTGCTACATGGACAAGGTATTGATTTCCACTTCTAATATAATCTTACCAAAATTTGTTAAAACCTTATCTGAGTTTGTGAAACCCTTATCAGAAGTGGGAATTAATACATCGTCATTGTAGCAAGTGATGAATTTTGAATTAAAATTTATAAAAATCTTATCAAAACTTGTTAAAACCTTATTTGAACTTATGAAACCTTTATGAGAAGTGGAAATTAAGACATTGTCATTGTAGCAAGTGATGATTTTTTAACTATAATTTATAAAACCTTATCTGAATTTATTAAACTCTTTTAAAAATGGGAGTACATTTTCTAAACTCAGAAAAGACATTTTTATCATTTTTATTAATTTTGAAAAGGACAAATCAACACATACACCTCTCTAACGTTATAAATAATCAAAAAAAATTATTCTTTAGTATTTTTAAAGTCTTTTTAGGAATTTTCCCAATGAATAAGTGGATTTATAAAATTTTAAAAAATATATTTAAGATAAAAAAATAAAAAAAATTAATTAAAATCTTTCAACACCACTTCACCATTTTTTTAAAATCAAACTTGTTAAGATTTTTCCACCACTACTCATTTATATCCTACCAAACAGATCCTAGGGGTAAGGATTGGCCAGTTATTGAGCCGGGAAATCGAGCCGGCCCGTTTAAGCCCTTTAAAATCACGGGCCGAGCTTGAAAATTGGAACTTTTAAATGAAATCGGCCCTGCAAGGCTAAGGGCCAACCCGCTAGGCCCGCTACTTTTTTTTTAAATCCCCCAACAGCTCACAGCTAGCATCCACTGACCCACCCCCCTTTCTTTCGCACAAACTCTCCCCCCCCCCCCAATTAATCCATTATACGAGTACACTACAGTGAGTACTTGCCTGTTGCCTCCTACAAATCTGAAATCTCCAATCCTCTATTCGGCGGCCGATTTCAAACGGCAGAGTCTCCTCGGGTCCTCCCTCCTCCGGCCTCCCTCCTCCGGCTGTAGATTTTGCTCCTAGTCGTCAGCTCTCAGATTCTTAGTCTCCATTATTTTCTATTTTGCTTATTGGTTGTCGAGCTCGAGTGCCGGTGGATGTCCGAGTGACAAATGAACCAACTTTTTCCGGCTGTAGATTTCGCTCCTAGTTGTCATCAACTCTCAGATTCTTAGTCTCCATCTGACTCGGACCCTCGTCACTCGGTGCCTTCTCCCGCAATCGCATCTGACTTGGTGCCTCCTTTCCCTCAGCTCTTAATTTATGATTTCATCTGACTCGATGCCTCCTCTCGATCAGCTTTGAATTTGCAATTACACTTCAATCTCTCTCTATCAGCCAAAGTCCCACTGGCAACCGCAATAGTGACTCTGGTCCCCGTCCGTTTGCAGTAGCACAAACGCCGTCTCTCGCTCTGTTTTGACTCTTGAGTTTTGAATGAGGTTTGATCTTATTGTTTAGGATTTCTAATTGTTTTATTTTTAAGATGCAATGGTGCTGGTTAGTGGTTAGGAGAACATGTGGATCAGTTTTGAATTTTGATGGCCATTTACGTTTAATGAGTAAATTAAAAGAGAGGAAATAGCCAAATGAGAGAACATGTGGATCAGTTTTTTTAATAGCTTATTGTAATGAGTAAGTGTGGTTGCTGTGATATGCAAAAACACATAAGCTCGTCCCCATTTATTATCTATCTACTGCAGATTTGATGGTTCCCTTGTGGCCTTGTGACACAATAAAACATAAGATTTTTTTGTCCAATTTAACAACTACTTTTACCAGCTATTAAAAACATGAAAGGTCTGAATTCTGTTTGCTTCACTTGGTTGTTTGGAACACTTATTTCTTACGTATTTTATGTTTGGAACTTTGGCTGTATTTTCTGTTTCTATTTATGCGATATGTCATATGTTGTTGCATACATGTTGGATTTAGCTATAATTTTGTAATTAGAAAACTTATTAGAATAATTATTACATGTGTAATGTAGCCTAATGTCTTCATCACAACAAGTGCAACGAAAAACTGAAGGGACTAACGAATCATTAGCTGCAACGGATAAACGTCAGCCATCTTCCCTTGAAGACGAATCAAAGCCTAAGAAGCCTAGAAATTTGACTTATGATGTTTAGAGGTATTTTAGTAGGCTTGAGGTTAATGGGTTACCTAAGGCACAGTGTAATGGTTGTCAGGGTTTATTTGTAAGGGGTGGGGATAAAGGCACCTCACATCTAAGTCGTCATACTAAGCATTGTAAATGTTTATAAAAAATGATGGATATTGGGGTGATGATGTTGGATAGAGAAGGCAAAATGAGATGTAGGAAAATTGACCATCAACGTATTAAGGACATTATGGCTTTATGCATAATTGAACATAATATTCCTTATTCATTTGTTGAATATAAATGGGTCAAAGAACTGCTAAGGACATTAAATCCTGATGTGAGGCTCATAAGTAGAAGAACAATGACGACTCATGTGCAAAAATTCTTCCACCAACAAAGGGATATTTTGAAACAAAAATTGAAGAACAGTATTGGTAGAATATGTTTGACATCTGATTGTTGGACTTCTGTGACTTCTGAAGGATATATATGTGTTACGGCTCATTTTGTGGATCAGTTGTGGACACTAAATAGTAAGATACTTGCTTTTTGCAGGATGGAGCCACCACATTCCGGATATCAGATGTGTAGGAAAGTTTATGATTGCTTGTAAGAATGGGGGATTGATTATAAAATCTTCTCAATTATTTTAGACAATGCATCTGCAAATGATAATTTGCAAGACTTATTGAAAGATAGGTTACTCCTGCAAAATAACTTTAGTTTGATTTGTAATGGAGAATTTTTCCATGTGAGGTGGAATAGAGTAGAGGCAATGTGCAATTTTTTGAGACCATTTAAGAAGATTACAAGGTTGATTTCTGGGTCGTCATATCCAACTTCCAATTCTTATTTTATGCAAATATCAAAAATTGAGATGTTGCTTACTACCAATATGGCAAGCCCTGACCCGGTGATTCAAGAGATGTCCATGAAAATGAAAGAGAAGTTTGACAAATATTGGCATAATTACAGTCTCATTCTTGTAATTGCAGTAGTTCTTGATCCTCGATGGAAGTTCAACATTATACAATATTTCTATGGAAAGATTGACCATATGACTTATAATGAGAAGGTTGTCAATATAAGGGGCAAGCTGAATTTCATTTTCAATGAATATCCCAATGTGGGGACATCTCTTCTAACTCATGGAGTTGAAGGTGCATCAATCACTAGATCTTCAACATCGATGACTCATCATTCTTCTCAGATTCCAAGTGCTTCAGTAGCCTCCTTTGATGATGCATTTGATGTATGTTTTAAATTTAGTGTCAATTGCAATTGTTGGGTATCCAAATAGTATTTACTTGAATTTTTTATAATGATATAGGACTATCAAGATATTTATGCAAGCATGGATCATTCTTCCATAAAGAAGTTTGAGTTGGAAACTTATTTGGAAGAACCAATATTGAAGCCTGATAATTAGAAAGAATTGGATGTCTTGAACTAGTGGAAAAACAATCAACAAAGATTTCCAATTCTTTCAAAGATGGCAGCTGATATTCTGAGTATTCCAATCATTACAATAGCAAGTGAATAAGCTTTCAGTATTGGTTCACATGTTCTACCAAACTATAGAAGTTCCATTCTTCCATCTAATGTCCAAGCTCTTATTTGTACTCACAACTGAATGCATGGATTCACATATTATGGTAATTTACTAATTTATTTGTATTTTATATTTGTTATAAAGTTATTTATCATTTTGATTTATTATTTGTTGCAGATAAAGATTATGAATGTGTTCATGATATGGGAGAAGAAATCCTTAATATTTTTACCCCTCAATCGGGCTTACCACTCAAAGTGAAGTACAATCCAATTTTCTTGAAATTGATGATAATAGTGACGATAAAATTGATGCTTAAAGTGGTTAGCTTCTTACATTCTTATGTTTTGTCTGAGATTATGAATTACTTATGGACGTTATGTTTTACCTTTAATTATAAATTAGTAACTATATTTGTTTTATTGCTAGAGGCGTGTAGACATGTAGTTATTTATTTGAAAAAAATGATTTTCGGGCTTTCGGCCCTGTGGGTCGGCCCTGGCCCTAATGCTCTCAGACCGGGTTTAAAAAAACAATAATTTTTCTGACTCCAAATTCTATAGGATCGGCCCTTTTAAGTCCTGATTTATAAAGAACCCACCATAATTTCCAACTCTAGCCAATTATGGCATTTGCTTCAGCGCTGCCATACAAATCAGATTTTCATGTGCGTCATGTGTCTCACCTAATAATACACTGTTTCCTATTCTTCTACCAATTTCATGTGTCACCTCTCACCTGGTCCCTTCGTCATCTTCTCAGTTTTTCCCCCTTTTGTCCCTTTAAACCAGGAAAATTTTCGAGATCTTTAGGATGCATAATAAAAAATAAATAAATTTGTGAATGTGAAGGTATACACTTTTGTTTCTAAATAAGATAATTATAAACTGAATAATAATAATAATAAACAATAAAGAGATATAATGAGCATTGTATATTTTATTTTTTTGTATAGCAGAAAACAACGACAATACCAATATAAAATTGATCTAGTGGTGTAAGGATCCGCTAAATGCTCATGGGTCTCAAATTTGAATATTAAAAGAGTCACTTGTGTTAGAAGTGACAATCAGCCAGCCACGAACTCTGAATCAAATATTGGATGATGATATAAAAAAACAATGACAACAATAAGTAATGATCTCCCCATATATCACCCGTGCCATTTTGCCGGGAGGTTTGCAATAATGCATTCTTTTTTTTTTCCTTGTAGAATCTATGCGGTATGTCCCAGCTGATAGTTAGAGACTAATCCTCCCAATACGTAGAGATCACCGAAGTGAGGTTTGCCTCTCCCAACAAAATCTTTTCCATGAACACACCCTGGTTTGAACAAGGGACATCATGTTTAAGGTATATAAAAATGTTGTTCACATCATGTTTAAGTTATATAAAAATGATGGTGGACAACAATAATGGATGCATGACGGTGAACAAATGAGAAGTACAGTCTGATCCCATATATAATATACAGATAATCAAATTATGTAAATAAAAAAATTAGTTAAAAATAATAAATATATAAAATTATATTTTAATTTTTAGAAATATCTTTATATATGGGGAGAGGGATAGTGACATAGAGAAAATAAAAAGAAAAAAGATGTGTGTGAAATAATTAATGTATTGGTATAACAAGGTTATTAGTAGGAAAAATTAAAAAAAGTTAGTTAAAATTTTAAACTATCACTCAAAAACGTGCATTGCTTATATATAGGGTCGGATGGAATATTACTTAGAGAAAAAGATAAGACAATGTCAATTGAACTTTAAAATTTTAAATAAATAATTTTATATTAAAATAAGTTATCAATTATTATACTCTTATAGTTAATACCTATACTCTTATAGATAATAAGACTGCTTTAAAATTTTAAAGTTCAAGATTGTTTTTCATTTTGGGACTTTAGATCTTTGCTTCAAGTAAAATATATGTGTTCTCTGTTTAACTTTTGGTTTCTTATAGGCAAAAACATACCTTTGGTCCTCTACTTTATACAAAATTTCAGTTTGGTCCCTTAACTTTTGGAAGTATCTTTTTTTTAATCTTTTAGCCCTAACAATTTTTGTATCAAATGCTGATTTTTTGCAATATAATATTCATTAATACGAGTATTTTGAAAATTAAAATTTATATATTAGTATTTGACAATGTTTTCTCAACTTTAAAATTTAAATGTCCATATCTTTTATTAACAATTGTTAGGAATAAATAACTAAAAAGCCATTTTTTAAAGTTAAGGAACTATACTGAAACCTTGTACAAAATACAATATTTATTGTAAAGAATTGTTTATAAGAGGATGATGAGAAAATATACCAAAACTTTGAAGTGGAGATTTAAAATAGGGAAAAAGATAAGGAAATACCTATTGAATTTTAAAATTCTAAATCAGTCTATTGCCTACAAGAATATATGTATTAACTATAAAAGTATAGTAATTAACAGCTCATTTTAATAAAAAATAACTGATTTGATATTTTAAAATTTAAATAGTATTTTATTATCCTTTTTCCCTTTAAAATTCTTCAGTTAGGGTAGCTTCTAACATTCCACAAAATTCTATACCACCAAGAATATACTAATTTGAATTTCATAGAATGAAGCTTGAAGCAAAGAGGAAGAAACAGAGCCTACTTGGAACTAGAGAGAGCGATGGGGCTTTCACATTTCTAGGAAGTCACGAAAAATGAGGAAACAGGACAAGAGAAAAAAGAGCTACCTATAAAAAATGGACCACATGAAAATATAAATGCAAAGCCTTCTTCTGGGATTCCCATCTGTGTTGCCCTAAATAGCCTCATGGCCTGATATTTCCTTCTCACTCTAGGCCATTTCCCTTTTCTTCTTTAAAACAAAATTATTATGCAACCTCCTTATCTTTCTTTTTATTTGAATGTATAGTTTTACCTTATTTTTAATGCTGTTTTTGCAACTTTTTTTTTAAAAAAAATACGAAAAAGTTCCTATTAAAAATTTTATTGATAAGAATTTCCCGAAAAGTTTTTATACATTAAAAGAATCGATACTCTACAAAATTTTGTACCCATAGAGTATTGGTACTAGGAAAAATGATTCCCTTGCCACAGTAGAAAATATACCGTATCTATTATTTTTTCTCTCACAAAACTACTTATCTCTTTTTTCTTACCCTTTTTACTTTGTTATGTTTGGTATGAGGGGAATTGAAAGAAAATTTTAGTGAGTTCAATTTAAAAGAAATGCATAAGTTGGGTTATAAATTTTGATGAAGAAAATATGTAAGATTAAATACTAAAAAAATTAATTAAAAACTTTTAATTTCATCTCAATTTTTTAAAATCCAACTTATTAAAATTTTCTCTCATATCCCTTCATTTGGCATAAAATCACATTTTTCATTTACAAAACCACTTTTTTTTTTTTTCAATTTTCTTGTCCATTCTGTTCCATTCATTGCACCGATTGAACTATCACATGCGGTATTTTGAATTATAACATTAAAAGCATGTGATTTTGATTATTATAGGATGGATTTTAAAATGGTTAAAATGAATATTTTAAGAAGAATAATACCCATTTTTAAGAATAATTAAATTAATTAGTTTTATTGAGCTTTAAAAATTAATTATTTAACTCATAAATTTGGAAAAATTAACACATTTTATTTGTCTAAAGGAGCTTTGGCTAGATATCAAAGTTTAAAAACAACTATAAATTATGCAAAACTCACCTCCACTTCATATCATATGTAAATGACCTTTTGAACTTTTAAACTTTCGGAACTTTACGATAAACTTCTTTTAACTTTATATTTATACATTAACTCTCATATTATTTTTTTTCATTATTTATTTGAAAATGTAAATTTTAATGAATTTATTTGTATATAACTCAAATTTTAAACGGTTATATGCATACCAAAATAAAATTTAAGGCGCATATATCCGATAGTTTGAGGTTATCTGCATAGATTTCAAAATTTAGAGGGTTTATTATTAAGTTTTAAAGGTTAAAGAAGGTTATCTATATATGGTTCTAACTTCAGAAAATTTTAAGCAATTTAGAAAAACATAATGTCATGTTAAGGAAAAATAATAATAAAAATTAAAGGTGCGAAATAATTGAGAAAATATGTGAAAAGTCTCTCTTTAAAAATTTTATTGAATATAAAAACCAGCATTCAAGTATTATCTTCGGTTCTAAGTATAATATTCAGTTGACTTTTTTTTAAAGAAATTATGGAAGCTAAATAGTTACTAATTCATATTATATGTTGTGTATTATTATATTATATATTAATTCATAAGTCAGATAAATTAGTTTCGAGAAAAAAATTAAAAATATAAATACTTTGAATTAATTTAATTAGTTTATTTAATCTCTTTAAAAAAATTTAAATGATCTTATATTTAGGATATGAGGTAGTACTATTTTCTTTATATAAAACCATGTAAAATACTGATACTTTATAGACATAAAATATATCCCCAATAAAATTTTCAAATAACAGACTCTTCGCCGGTTTTTCCAAAAGAAAAGAATGTTGGGACACCAAGAATAGAATGACAAAAATTACAGGGGTAAAATAATTTCGGGACACGTGGCATGAAAACATTGGAGAAAGTCTATCGTACTTTGGTGACTATGGATGCACCGTGATAAGAACAAGACGGTCAGTTTATGGGGAAAAAAAATGGAAGATAAGAACAAGACATCCGGCTCCTCACTTGTTGGATGCTATTATTTTACATAGTACATCCAACACAACGTATTAGGATGCCATGTGTTTTGCATGGTGGTTTATTAATATTCTTGAAAACATCCAACATTATTCAAGGAATCTAATCAGGAACAACTTTTGTAATTAGATTTTTAGGGAAATGAATTTAGTTGCCGATTGGATAGTTAAAACTTCATTAGGTGGGTCTTACCTAATAGATTGGGTTACGCGTCTACCAGACCAGCTGAGGAGATTATTGGAAAAGGAGATGAGATCGACTTAGATAGCCCTAGACTGATAGATGTTTTTTTTTATATTAGTAGTATATTTTGGAAAGTATATTTGTATGTATGTAGTAGTCTGGACTGTAGATTATTAAAACTTCTGTAATTATCTATGAGGGCAATGAATTAGCTCTTTCAATGGCGCACAAAAAAAAAAAAAAAAAAAAAAGGAAGAAGGATGTCATGTGTTTCTTTTTCTTCCTTTATGGTCAGAACAAAGCAAGCTAGGTTGAGAAGAGCCATATTTTGTCAAGGAGGTTTGCTTTTGTTTGGTTCCCCCCCCCCCCTTGATCTTGTTTAAGTTGATTAGTTTTTTTTATTTTGGCTGTATTTATTTATTTATTTATTTTTTGCCATCTTTTTTGGCTATATTTCAGAAGTTAGGCTTCCAAACAAGACCCTTAAGAGGAATAATTCAGCACTTACAATTCTATATTTACCCTTCATTTATCCAACCGGCACCACTGCATCACCTACAAAAATGAGATGCATAAAGGTAATATCATATATTCATAATTAAGGAACAATGAGAATAATAAATATTAATTAAAATATCACAATTTAGCCAATTAAATTTCCAAATCACCTTTACACTCAAATCTCTCATTAATACTTAATTGTATCCAAAATAGTCAATCAAATCCCACAAAATCCTAAGGTTAATCACCAAAAGATATATAAATACTTAGCTCTATCAGAAGACTTGACAAGTTTACAATGTATGTATTGGATAATGGTAAGGGTGCATAACTTGTTCTTGTTTTAGGATAATAACCATAGCTTCTCTAAGCGCAAGTAACTGCAATTGTAATACTCCAATTCTGGTTTGAAGAACCACATTCCATTCATGTAAAGGGAATTGACTTATGGTAATTTGGACATGAATGGGACATCGCCCTTATCTTGATCTGTTGACAGTGAAGAAAATATCCCACCAAGGGGAAATTTTCAATTGTGAATGCCGCCACAATGGATCATTTGTAAGTTGATCATTCACGATGGTGTCAAGTTGATTATGTCGGTTCCAAATAGAGGTGGCAACATTTACCCTGGTTTGTGTTGTTCAAATAACTTGTTGGGGAAACCATTTATTGTCTGCATGAAAGATGCTATTGCGTGCAAACTATAAAGATTCTAATAATTAAAAAGATAAGTATGTTATAACGTTATCATGATCTTTGTGGTTTATCAACCATATCAGTATTCATTGTCTTAAAGACATGTTAGGCTGGGTATCAATTCTAAAACTAGAAGAAAGACCAAACCAACCTACTCTAGAAAAATGATAGTACAAGAACAGATGCTCTAAAGACTCATTATTACTATTACAGAAAGAATATACCTCAGAAGCAATCAGATGTCTGCTATGTAACAAATGGGTTGTTGGCAGAATATGTCTAATAATCTTCCATATTATCAATGAATTCTAGGAGGCAATGAAGATTTCCAAATCAATGCACAAACCTCAGCATCTGTAGGCGTGGATTGATTGGAGATAGGATGAACAAGTTGAGATTGAAGCAGGCAATATCCATCATGGACTGTGTAGACGCTAGAGTTATTACCAAACCATCTGATCATATTAGGGGCTCTAAATAAAAGAGCCGGATAACATGCAAAAAAATATTATTTTTTGATTGATTTAATTTATAACTTTAAAAACCATAACAAAAGATAAATAATAGATAGTCAAATATGTTAGAAGTGGTAATTGGAAAAAACAAAGGAACAAAAAATCAGACGGGGTAATGAACCGGCCATGACATAGGTTTAAGGGTCAATGGGTCAATCGAGATCTAACTGGTGGTTGGACCGATCATATTAAAATATTACAATTTATTAGTGGCAATATATATATTAATATATTTTTAAACTTCTATAGATAAAAATGAAGATCTTTAGAAAAAAAATGCTTAAAATATATTAGTATTAGTTATGATTCCTATACTTATGCAATGATATCTCTTTCTTATAATTATTATACTTTTTTAAATAAATTTTTTTCATCATCTTTTTCTTTTTTTTTTAGATTTTTTATTTCTTTACCTACTTTTCTCTTCATCCTCGTCTTCAAACTTTCATTTTTTCCATAAAACATAGCGCAAGATAGTAGTTAGAAGAATAAAAAAATGTATTTCAACAAAAAAAGAAGATTAAAAAATGTGACCGATCTAATTAATTGAACCACTGGTTTTACTGGTTCAAACCAGTTAACGGGCTAATGTCTGAACCAGACTACTGACCGGTCACCGGTTTAACCGGCTAGTCCGATCCAATTTTGTGTACCATGGGAGAAACAGAACATCACTGCATAGCTTTAATATTTTCACTGTGATGGTAAAATATACTTGAATTGATAAAATTTTCTATATTTACCGTAATTAAATTTTCTCACTCTCCAATTTACACATAATTTTTACAGCCCTCCATCCTCTTTCTCTCTTTCGAATAGAAATTACATAGGAGTAAAATTTTTTAAAAAAAAAGTCTTCTACAAGTGATTGACATTTATGCACAGAGTAGTATTTATTAATTTTAACTGTTTTTTAAACTATATAATTTAATTATCGGGCTCTTATAAAAAAAGTACTGAAAGAGTAATTTTTGTGTGTGTAGGAAACAAAGCAAAAATAGATGCTTATTATTGCTGGTCTATAAGGGAAATCCCTAATAAAGAATTTTAAAAGACAAAAAGGTGTTCCAAATATTTATAATCTTCAAGAAGTATTAGGCTCAATTTGTCTTTTCTTGAAATTAAAATGAAATGACCAAATCGCCCTTAAACATATATATATATTAAAAATATAACCATACCAGTCGTCGCTGTCAGAGCTCCCGTGGCTGACCCGCCACCTGCGATCATTCCTGCCAGCAACTAAAGCTTTGGTCGGCCGCCGGAGCTCCGATGGGAATATTCAAGGCTAGAATATTCTATTGGGAATTAATATTCCCAAAGTGGTGGGAGTGGGGTTCAAACCCCACTGCTTGGTTTACCTAAAAGATTGCTGGCCAGGCCACCATTGGCTTTCAACATATAACACACACACACTTTTGATCTTTAACTCAAGCCCTTTATCACGTTTTGTTAAGAAATTCATGACATTTTATTAGGTTTTAACAACTTTCGTTTGCCAACTAAAAAAATTCACACCATTAGGTCATTCACAAGTTTTGTTAAGGAATTTACGATATTTTATTAGGTTTTAACAACTTTTGTTTTCAAGAAAAAAAAAATTCAAACTATCAACTCATTTATAAGTTTTATTAAGAAATGCATAACATTTCATTATCTTTTAACAACTTTCATTTTCCAGAGAAAGAATTTAAATTATCAATTCATTGACAAATTTTGTTAAAGAATTCACGACATTTTATTAGGTATTAACCAATTTTGTTTTCCCATAAAAAATCATAAGTTGTTGATGCCTAATGAAATCTAGTGAATTTTTTCACAAAACTTATAAATAACTTGATAGTATGATTTTTTTTCCGGAGAAAACAAAAATTATTAAAACTTAATGAAATGTCGTGAATTCCACGACAAAATTTGTGAAAGGCCTTAGTTTAAAGATAAAAAATTAATATATATATATATTTGCATATTATGTGTTGAAAGTCATTAGTGGCCCAATAACTACTAATCTTTTGAAAAAACCCTACCCCCACTACTTTGGGAATACTAATTTCCAACGGAATATTCTCACTAGAGCTCTAGTGGCCAGCCACCCATCAGAGTTCTAGCCACCAGTAGGGGTGGTCACCAATGGTTGGAGCTCCGACGACGGTGGCAAGTTGGGGTAATATTTTTTTAAAAAAATATTTAAGGGCAATTTGGTGATTTTTTTTAATTTTAAAAAAGACAAATTGAACTTAATATCTCTCTGAGATTATGAATATTAGAAATATATTTTTTCCTTTTAGGATTTTTAAAATTCTTTATTAGGGATTTTTTTTTCAAAAATATATGCTTATTATTTAGAAAAAACTTAGGAGAAATATTCTTTAACGAATTATTATTTGTATTTTTAAGAAAAATAAATTGATTCAAGAAATACAAATGTTATCTTAGGCCGGTTCAGCAGTTCTATTTTGCAAACCATACATTTCATTTTTGGAAATTGGAAACATTAATTAAATGAATTGATTGAAAGAGACTTAATTTGTTATTAATCACATCAAAGTGACTTAAATTAATGAATATACACATGGATGATAGTCTGGACTATTTTTAATATAAAAGATATTAATTTAATTTAATTTAATTAAAAAATATTTAATTTAATTAATTATGACATATATTTTTTAAAGTATTTAGTTATCTTTTTAAATTTTTTAATTTCATCTTTTTTATTATTATTGAAACAATATCGATAGGAGTAAATTAAAAAAATGTGAAAATTATATATCTTATATTTATGATTAAGATTAACTCTCTAAATATATCTTATATTAAAGGAATGATAGAATAGCAATTATTAAATTTGCAATCTTTTATTCTCATAGGTTTTCCTAATTTTACTTGCGCCACAGAATTGCAATAACCATTTCCCTCCTACTTTCTTAGAAAAAATTTATTTATTATTAAATCATTTGACATGCGTTCTACATTCCCTCATATCTAGAGCCGGAAAATCAGGCCAAGCCCGTCGGACCAGCCCTTTTAAATCACGGGCCGAACTTGAAAAATAAAGTTTCAAAAGGAAGTTGGGTTTAAAAGGGCTAGCCCTAGAGGGCCAAAGGCCCTACAGGGCCGAGGGCCGGCCCGTTAGGCCCTTTAGTTTTGTTTTTTGTTTTAATTTTATTACCCTTCTTATTCATGCCCTTGCTGACTCCTCCCTAAGAACCTTAAAAATTGCTAAATCTACATATAATGGTAATTTACTAATTCTTGATATTTTTACCTCTTAAACAGAGTTTACTACTTAAAGTGAAATACAATCAAAATTCCTTGAAATTGATGATAATAGCGAAAAAGATGAAAATGATAGTTTTCATAATCATGTTGCTTAGAGTGTTTAGCTTTTTGCCTTCTTATACTTTGTATGAGACTATGAATTACTTGTATACAATATTTTTTACCTTTGATTATGAATTAATAACTGTATTTATTTTATTACATGAGGTATGTAGATGTATAGTTAAATTTTGTGAAAATGACTTATAATTCTGCGGGCTGACCTTGACCCTGATGCTTTTAGGCCAGGTTTTAAAAAACAACAATTTTTTTTTCTAGACCTTATAAGGCTAACCCTTTTAAACCCTTGCTCATCAAAGACCGGATCTGATTTCTAGCTCTACTCATATCTGGGTTGAATTTTCTTATGAAAAAAAAAAAAAAATTTTCGCTGTCGCCTAAGCGGGATTGTTTGACGAAGAAGGGGGAAGGTTCCGCGAAATGAACGCATGACGATGTAAAGAGACCGAGTAATAATCCGATTTCCATTCAAATATATTTCAAGTCAACAAAAACATTCCCGTCTTCTTGGAATTTGCTCTGCATGTTTCCCAATCTTTTGAATTCCAATTTCTTGATTGCTTCCCGGGAAAATCCCTGAACCTCCCGCCAGATTATGCCATGTCTTTGATTCAACAGCTCAAGTCTCTCGACTGGCAGCAAGAATCGGACCCCTCATTCCATGATTTCGTCGCTATCCCCTTGTTCGCAGTTTTCTTCCCCTCAGTTCGCTATTGTCTCGATAGATATGTTTTCGAGGTACTTAACGAATCATGGTTTTTCTCATTGTTTCGCTGCGTTTCCTTTCCTGTGTATTTGATCGGTGGCGAGCTGATTAAGAAACGAATTGTTTCCATTTTTGCTAGTCAGTGAGTTTGCAGTTAGTGATTTGTGTTAAACTGTTAGTAGGTTGTTCTTGAGTGTCAATTGAATGTAAAGACTGAGGCACATGTGTTCAGCGATTCGTTATCTCTGTTCCTTTACTGTGTATTTGATAGAAAATGAATTAAGAGAAAATATTTGTTTCCCTCTTTGTGCTGCTGGGGCTTGTTTTTTTGTACTAGCAAATTTGTTGACCTTTGTGTATCCAATGGAATGTAAACACACCAGCTTTGAAATTCCAAAATGGAATTAATTGGCAAGCTGGTTTGGTCTCCAATGGTGCTACGTCTTCTGTCCCCTACTGTCACATACCTGCCCCAGATGATGTAATGGATAAAGTAACTTCTATTAATCCGTTCTTTTCATGATATTTTCTATTTATAATTTAGGAATGCTAAAAATAAAAGAGTTTAGAATGTTTCTTTCTAGTGGGTTTGCTTATGTATGACTCTGAAGCTAAAATTGCTTTTGAATCTTTGTGCAGTCCAGGTTATATGCCTATCCACTATTTTTTTGGTTAGTAATAGTTAAAGTTTCTAGCAAGCATAGTCCTCTAACTTTATTTAAAGCAACTTGTTTTCAGTTTAACTGAGAAGGAAAATCTTGATGCTCATTCTGACATTTCTTATGTATGACCAATGTTGTTGTCAGTCTAGTTATTTCCCAGCAATTATTTTAACCCGTAAAACTTCTATATAGCTTGTTTGTTTTAGCGGTGACTTATCTTATAAGTGCTTATGCACATAAGTCGAGACAACCTTTTTCTCACATTACTTACCTCGTATTGTATAAATCACAATTGAAAAGCATGTTTAAAGACTCCAATCGCTATTTCAAAAAGCAACTCTATATTCTGGTGAAAATTTTTTATGTTTTTCTTGCTTGCAGCTCTGCCTTGGGCAATGTCCACCTAGTACAATATGCCATGTGATTGAGGATTATAAACTCTAGTGGATATCAGCCCCACAAATACCATAATTATTCTCCATATAAGCTTTGATCAGCATTTTTACTCTATTTGCCCCTCTACAATTGATTGAGTCTGCAACATGAGTTGATAATGTTAACTTCCTATTTTGCTTTTAAGGCATGATGGCTATGGTAACATGTTGCCAAATACATCTGTTTGTCATAACTCTAGACTTTATTTACTCCTTCAAACTTTTTTGCTTATAATTTGTTAATCTGAATTTAGCTTCATTAACAGAAAGTGGCCAGACGATTAATGTATGGAAAGGGGCATGAGATACTGGATTTTCAGACAGCTGAAAGAAGGAAAAAGATTAAGAAATTCAAAGAATCAGCATGGAAATTTGTATATTTTCTATCAGCAGAGATTCTTGCATTATCTGTAACTTATGATGAGCCTTGGTTTACTAAAACAAAATATTTTTGGGTGGGGCCAGGGAATCAAGTCTGGCCAGATCAAAAGATTAAGTAAGATTCGTTATAATGCCAAATCAATGTTGATATTCAGTTCCAGTGTTTCATCTACTTTTGTGCTCATTTCCCCTTTCTAGTATGATTTTATCCAAACTTCAAATGTTTGACAGCGATAACTTCTAAACTTTTCAGGTTTAAATTAAAAGGACTCTACATGTATGCCGCTGGGTTTTATACATATTCCATATTTGCTTTAATATTCTGGGAAACAAGGCGTTCTGATTTTGGGGTGTCCATGAGCCATCATGTGGCTTCTGTCATTCTCATTGTATTGTCCTACATGTTGAGGTATGCTTTGATTGATTATTATTTATCTTGTTATAAAGCATCTCTGCTAAGCATTATGATTTGGGTCATACTTAATTTGTAATTGTCTAGTGTGTTCTAATTTACTTTGTCATAGACTCCTTGTCAAAAGAGTTAAATTTTTCAACGACTTCATCTGTCTCTTGCTTCTATTTTCTAATATTTTTTTATTTCCTTATGTCTTCTATGTTTGATTTTTCAGGTTTTTTCGTGTGGGATCAGTTGTTTTAGCTCTTCATGATGCTAGTGACGTGTTTCTGGAAATAGGGAAAATGTCTAAGTACCGTGGTGCTGAAACAATTGCTAGCATTTCATTTCTTCTTTTTGTTCTATCTTGGGTCCTATTGCGCCTCATTTACTTCCCATTTTGGGTAATTAGAAGTACAAGGTTTGAATTATTTGAGTTCCTAAGTTACATCTTTTCTGGTTCATAACTTTCCATTTTGTCTGCTATTTACTTGTATAGGATGAATACTAATAGTCTGATATGATGACATGCTTTTACTGAAACGGAAGTAACTGCAGGTTGTTATATAAGGATTTGTCGATGCTAGTTATCTGAAAAGCCAATGCTCTTCAGTTTCAGTCATTTGTATTAAAAATAGTCACCCAGATAATATAATGTTTTCTTCATACATTCTTGACACTATGGAACTGTATTAACTCAACTTCCATACGGCTCTACAAGATTGCCAAGTTCCCATATTAATATCTGTGGATAACAATAATTTTTTCAAATTGTATCTTTGTGCCTTTCAGAAATGAATCCTTAAAATGGAGAAGCTTTTTGATGAACAATTATGCATTGATGAAAAGCATTGTTTCACTGTCCAATCCTTTTGCAAAGCAGTTGTAGTTTAGCAATATTACCTTTAGCCTGACTTGTGCACCACTAAGCTGATGATAAATGTGAAAGAGTTGTTTATACATTGGGCTGACTCAGAATTTGTGTAAAAGAATTTTAGAACTGTCTAGTCTGAGCAGAATCGTCATATATAAGATATCCAGGATGATTTTGTGCCTAAATTTTACTATGATTACAGAAAAAATATAAAATTTCATCCGAGGTAGCTGAAAGTTCAAGTATTGCTTGTTTTCTGGCAGCTATGAAATTCTACTGACATTGGATCAGGAAAAGCATGCGGTAGATGGTCCGATATGTTATTATGTTTTCAATGCCCTTTTGATCTGCTTGCTTGTTATGCACATTTACTGGTGGGTGTTGATGTACCGGATGCTTGTTAGACAAATCCAAGATAGAGGAAAACTTAGTGAAGACGTTCGATCTGGTGAGTTGAAGCAAGACAAAAACGTGATCCATTTTGTAATTGAATTTTTTTATTAAAGTGGATCTTATATTAAAAACCAGACGTAGTAGTTGATCGTACATATCATATGTTTTCATTCTGGATTCCGGTCAAGATACCTGAAGTACCTTGATCTCAGGAAATGTTTTAATCCATATTAATTGTGGCCTTTTGTCTGTTTCTTGATATGAGATATCTTTACCTGTTTTTCTGATCCAAACTACTCCTCTTCACCTTTTTTGTTTATGCAGATTCTGAAGGCGAAGATGAACATGAAGATTAAGCAGACAAACAAATATATGCGCGAGTAATACGAACACAAGGCAAGAGTGAGTTTTTTAGACTATCTGTTATATTCCCTAGCCATCTATGTTAGTGTTGTTTTATATAGGAGTAGGAGGATAATATATATGAAGTTCCCCACAAGATAGTGGAAATAGATACGGGACGTAAAATTATTTCCACGATTAATTCATTCTAACAGTTAAAGATCAAAAGAAAACTACAAGAATGATGAATCTATGTTCCATATCTTGCCAATCATGTGTGTGCTATTATCTCTTGTGCTCTCACTTTCAGTTTGGGACACTGGAATTTATGACAAACGGAATATACCCTATTTCCTGTTTGTTATCTGTTAAATTAAAAAAAAAAATGATGAGGAAAACAGAAAATAGTTTACAACAGCAATAAGCTTTTTTTTTTTTAAATTGTCTTTTTGTACTTTGTAATTATAAGTTAAAACCACTATGGCAAGAGCTTGTTGGCCAATGATTAATACTGAATGATATTTGCACTATTTTCACAAATTTGTTAGAGTTTCTTGTTGGCCACATTTGAGCAGGATGTGAATGTGACTAAAATGAAAAAGGTTCAACCAAAAAGCTATAATGAAAATTTTATTGCAGAGGAGGACTTGAGCCTGAGTAATAGTGTGTACAAATTTCATAGAGCAACCTTATAAAAATGTAAAAAAAAGATAAAATACTCATTGAATTTTAAAATCTTACATCAGTCTTGTTGTCTACAAGAGTATATGTATTAATTATAAGAATATAGTAATTGACAACTCATTTTAGTAGGAAATTATTTACTTAGGATTTTAAAGTTCAAATAGTATTTTCTTATCTTTTTCCCTATAAAAAATTGTTAGGTCCTACTACCCACTAAAATTTTCATTGAGGGACTTTTCCCCAATTTTTCCAATTTTTTATTTCTTACATGAATTACACTAACCATCCCATGACTTGAATTAAATGCAATTAGTTTTTTGTGATCTGTTAGACAGCATTTACTTTCCCCCCCACTTTTGGTAATGATATGCAGCCATTTTTGTGAGATTACCCTATTTGACTTGATCACTTATTTTCTCGTCACCTTTCTCTGACTTGAGGATATGCAACTGTTTTTGTGAGATTGTCGTCTGGGATTAAAGAAAAGAACATCAAAGTGCATCCAATATCTCTGTGAGATTTGCATGGTGTAAGAAGCCATGAAACATAATTATTTACTTCATCCGATTCTTAATATAAGATATATTTACTTAATTTGATTAGACTAAGGAAATTTGTTAAGTTTGTTAATATGACATGCATTTTCTAAAATATTATAGTCATCTTCCTTAATTCCCTCATTCTCTCTTCTCTTTAATTATTGTTAAGAGAATATTAGTAGGGTTAAATTAGGAAATAGATTAATAAATATAAAAAATATATCTTATGTTTAATACTAAGATCAATCCTCCAAATAATATGTCTTTTATTAAAGACAAGAGGGAGTGTTTTCTAAAAGGTTATAGTTTGATAACCATCGTTTTGTGTTTTACCTGTGGGTTAAAAAAAAAAAAACCACACATACGAAGTTATATTAAGGAACTTGACAAGTGTCGTCTAGCTTAAGCATTGTGGATTTAAAAAATAAAATAAAAGGGTTAATATAATTTTTGGTCCTTAAAGTTTGACCTGATTTTGGTTTTGGTCCCTCAAGTTTGAAATCGGTGGTTTTTATCCCTTAAGTTTGGCCCGATTTTGGTTTCGGTCATTGAAATTTGAAATCAGTGGTTTTAGACCTTCAAGTTTGCTCCGTTTATAATTGTTGGTCCTTTAAATTTACTCCGTTTATAATTATTGGTTTATCAAGTTATCAAATTATTTTCAAACTTAAGGGACCAATAGTTATAAACGGAGTAAACTTGAGGGACTAAAGCCATCGATTTCAAATTTAAGGAACAAAAACCAAAATCGAGCCAAACTTAAGAGATTAAAAATTATATTAACAAAAAAAAAATATTGGACTCTTCAGAGAGCGTGTTCCCGTTATTGTGTCATCTGACTTAAATCCAAATTAATCCAATGCATCAAAATACCGAATGTTTTTTTTTTTTTTAACCATCCTTATCTAATGGAAGGAACTCATGCGCTCATTAAATCTGTAGTGTTGAACTCGAGAAATACTTAAAGAGGTCATTTGTGTCAATTCGGCAAAAAAGCCTCAACAAAAACCAAATGATTCGTGAGGAGGAAAGGTTAAAGTCTATACATAATCCAATGTTGCAGCGACATATGTGTGAATGAGATTAATTGTTTGATTATTGTTTACCAAAAGTAAACAAAAGGTTTGATGACGACTAGTGAGAAAGACTAGGGAACAATTAATTAAAAAAACAGACTTTTTTTTTGAACAATTAAAAAAACAGACTTGGGAATAACGTGAATAGAGAATTTAGCTTTAGGCCACCTAATAGAGAACTGGCCACACATGGCAAGGCAGAGACGTTTTATATTAAATAAAGGGTCAAGATGTACGGAGTACCTTAAAAATATTTTTTATAAGTATATATATGTATCATCTTAAATTATTTTTTTGGTGCATCTAACACCTAAAGTATATATTTTTTCTAGGTGTAATATCCAGCACCGTAAATTACCTAAATTATTAAATACAAAATTGCAATAAAAGTACTTTATGGTGATGGATACGCTTGAAAAATATTTCAGGATGTTGAATACACCACAAAATAATTTAGGGTACTTGATGCACTAGAAAAAATATTTTAGAGTACTAACTATGCTTGAAAAAGTATTTTAATATGCTGGATGCACCTTAACCCAAAATAAAATAAAACCAAATTTCTTATTTCTACGTTCAGACATACTCAACGAATTTAGGAATTTTTTTTTATAAATAAAGGCAAAAATAGGATCAAAGCGAATCTCTCAAACCAATTGCTGCACTTAGGACTGGATTATTATATATATTTAGGTTTTCTTATATAATTTTAAAATAAAAGAGTTAAAAATTTATTGCTGATAATATTTTCTCATTCAAGATCTTGAAGAAGGTTTAGTGGGCAAAAACCTCTGCATCTAAATTCACCCTTTCACAGTTTCAACTTTTAATTCATTTATAGTCCGATTAGTTCGATTACATGTAATCTTAATGTAATAGCACGGTTACAACATTGAGTTAGGCTTATATAATATAAAGAGGAGAAATTTTGTAATCATGATTATATCATTTGATATAATCAGGATTACACTGCTAGGACTGATGAATAAGAATGCAGACATCCTATAATCTAGTGAAAATGACATTATTACCATTATCATTTTTTAAATTGACCAAAATGCCTACCCATAAATGCGGTTTAATATTAAATAATTTTAATCACTACCATTAAATATTAAAAATAATTAATAATATAGAAATTTAAGAAATATTTTCCCATTTAAAAATTTTAAAAAATTATATTTCACCGTTAAAAAAATATTAAAATAGATCATTAAATAATATTTTCATCATTAAATATTAAAAAAATAACATAAATCCAATCTATACACTGCATATTATTTTTATCATTAAATATTAAAAAATTACTATGAACCCAGCATGTACACTGTACGGAATAAAAAAAATTATCATGAACCCAACGTGTACACTATTATATATATAGAAATGGGTAATTTTGTTCCTTACTATATTATTTCTATATATTTTTATGTTTGATGTAATCCAACTGCATATGCATCATCTTTTCCTAAAGACGAACTAAACAAATTATGTAATCATCATTACATTACATTACATTACATTACATTACTTTCAATTCCATGAACCAAACGGGTACTTATTGATCAAAAGTACTAAAATTCAAGTCATATTCAAAATATATTTTCTTATTAAATAATATCATGATCGGAATTTAAAAGTGATGCTGTCATTATTATTTCAAATTATGAATACTCAATTATTATAAATTATTTTTACGCAATATTAATTCAAGAAATTAAGTTAAAATTTTAAAAATAAATTTAAAGGATATTATTGTTATAAAATCTATTTATTATTATATGTCAGAGACACCAAGGAAAAAGTCTTTAGTTATTCAAAGATTTATTATGGAGTTTTTATTTCTTAAAATTTTATGTATGTTAATTTATATTTTTTATTAAATAAAATTATTAATGAAAATACGATTACAAGATTTTTTTAAACTTATATAATTTATTTCTTTTAAATTTTTTCCATACACCCATTAATTAATTTATACATGACGATCATCAGGGATATTCGGGAATTAATCCCTATTTATTTAGGTAATTTATTATATATAAAATTTAAATTGTAAAAGGTTATGTCAGATTAAAGTGACTTTGATATATATATATATATATATATATATATATATATATATATATATATATATCTCAAAACGTATCTCAACCCATAAATTCATATCAAGGGGCGTTATCGGAAGGGTCAAAAGTCATTTTTCTACAAATTAAATAAACATATAATTTATATATAACAATGGCCTCACTTTCACTAAACATCTTTATATTACATAAAACGAGTTCAGTTAATTACTTATAGATTTGTAGGAAATATTTTGTAATGTTAACCTAATAACCGTTTCGGTGTGTAAATTAAATTCATAAGAGACAATAATCAAAAGCTGCAAAGTAATTCTGGGCAATATGAAGATTAATGTTGTGGATTTATTCTTTGTGTCTTTGATGTCAAATCTCAAATTTATGTTGCTTGTAGCAATGGGCGCAGTATTAGCACTCCAACGTTTTAATATCCTCGGACATGAAGCTACTAAGCCTATCAATAAGGTAAGTGTTTCTTCACACAATTCGATTTGTTCGGTTTTGAATATACCCTTCATCGTACATAGGTTAAGAATAATGCAATTCATTATGTATTTCCCGTAATCCATGAAAAATCAAACAAAAATTTGGTTTCACATAGCTTTATACTATTCATAGATTATGAGTATCAGTAGGGGTGTGCAAAAACTCAATATTCTAATCCTAACATGAGGTTGGGTCTTGTCCTTCCTAAGCCCTATAATGAAATTAGATCACACTACATCAGATTGGTTAGTTGGACCGATCTAGGCTCTAGACCAAATTGATAGACCACTTGGTCTAGTCTAGAATAGCCTAAGAGAATATATTTTATTTAATAGTTTGTAACTTTGGATGTTGCTTTTTATAGTTGTTGGAGATTCTAATAGACTTATAATTAAGTTTTAATATTTTGGGATGAGTTTTATATGATTATAAGTATTTTTTTTATATTAATTATATTTATTAGGTTGAAATTTTGCTTTCTATACCCAAAAAAACAAGAAGTAAATTGAGATCCTGAATTTTCCAAACTAGTTCATGCAATCCATTGATCTAAGTTTGGTCTAGCTTGACCTTAGTTTGAAATTGGACTAAAACTGGACCACTAGCTGTCTTGTTCAACTTGATGTCTTCTCTAGACTTATGCCCCATTTGGTACATTGGAATTGAACTTAGAGAAGTGGAAGTGGAAATGAAATCCCTAAATTAAATTGTTTGATAGATTATAATCCACTTCTATGATGGAAGTGACTTCCATCAAAATGATGGTAGTCACTTCCTTGGGTAGACCCATGGAATTTAGGAGAGTTCCATAGAAGTGAAAAATTTTGACCAAAATTTTTAAGGAAGTTTTGATGTTTGGGGTTTGGACTGGTATTTTATTTTTGGATAAGGACATATCAGTCTTTTTATATTATAAATACATATATTGAATTAAAATAATTATCCACGTCTATCGTCATACCAAACACACTTTAAGACCCAGTTCCACTTTCAGTTTCACTTTCAATTCTACTTCCACTTTCATTAAAAACCATTCTATCGTACCAAACGGGGCATTAAGTTCTCTAGACCAAACCTTAAGGGCCTGTTTGATATAAGGAATTTATGATGAAGAAAAGGAAAGAAAGGGAAGTGAATGGAAAAGAATGGAACATTGGAAGGAAACTTGAAAAGGTGTGTTGTTTGGTAGATATGAGAAGAGAATATAAGTTGAGGGAAAATAAAATATTTGATATGATGAAAATGGAAAGATTGGTGTGGGAATATAATGTGAAATACCTATTTTACTCTTAAAATTAAATAATGTTAAAATTAAAATAAAAAAAAACTCTTTTTTAAATTAAATGGAAGACACAATATAGTAAACGCTGGCCCTAAGTGTCGGGGAAAGAAGGAAATTGAAACATTGAATAAAATATAACAAATAATAATATAGATTATATTTTGTTTTATGGTGGGCATATAAACTTAGCATGTTGACTAAATGATTAAAAAATTAAATAAAAATAATAAATAATTATATAAATTATAATCAAAGATTATAATGTGTTCATTTAAGATATTGAATCAAATCTATTCTATTTCAAAACTAATGGCCTCATAGTGATAACTAGCTATAATAACATGAAATAATTAGCAAAAATTTCTTAATTGATCGTGAGAGTTTTGCGGCTTTTAAACATTTATCATATTCTCTTGTAACAACTCTCTGCATAGCAACTGCTTTCTAAAGATTTTAAAATAATTAAATAAATATTAATATTAAATTTAAATATAAAAATAACTATAGATATTAAATAATTAAAAAGTGAGTTTATCCAAATAACTTTTTCCCATGTTCTTTTGCCGTAACTCCCTCCTTCAAATAAATAAATAATAATAAGAAGATTGTGTTTTGTTAAGATATTGTATCAAATTTCTTTTATTTATTAATGAAATTTGAATTTTTTATGGAATGAAGTTCAAATTTGTCTAAAATCTTCTTTTATCAAATTTGAATTTATCGCATAAATTCGAATTTAATCCTATTTTCTTGCCTTATAGAAAATAACTTTCATTAAATTTTGTTTATCCCCGTTTTTTCGATTAGTAAACCAAGTATACAAGCAAAATCAGGGTGGTTGCACTTTTGTGGACTATTAATTGTCATAACACGCATGCTTGGTGGTGAAGCATTTATTATACCATAAAAAAGAATCCCTTGTTTTTGAACGGTAAAACAGGAGAACTCAATGAAGTCGTTGCCTATGTCTTAGCCTATGAGAAGTTTCGTCAGTGAGCAAAGCCACGGCATCAACGATGAATTTTTCACTAGAACACCCACCACTTCTTCTCTGACGAGCATGCACATCGACATCCAAATTGCCACACAGTATTCTTTCTTTTCCTCCATGTTACTGTTTGCGACATCCCGACGATTAATGACAAACCACAGAATTTTGACATAGATTTGGCTCCCTCGTTCTTTGCCAACACCACAAGAACTGCTAAACATTCTATGGTCAGGTTGGATTTTTGTGATGAAGCTAAGAAACTAATCCGTGCTGGAACAGTGTTGGCTTCAAGCACTTTCATATGATTTTGAGGAAGCAGGAAAAGAGCGAAATAAATGTTTTATGAGGAGTAAATATATTTGAAAGCTTCACGGTTCATAGAGGAAATTTGGGTTCTCATCAATTTTGGTGGGATCTCATCTTCCCACATTTAAAGGAAGATTAGTGGGCCTGAGAACTTGAATTCCTAAGAAGATTGGGCGCTAAAAGTGTACCAAACAAAGGAACTTGCTCATCTTCCATTCCCTTCCCACCTCTTCCGCGTACCAAATGGACCTCAAGTTGACAACTAGTCCGGTCCATCCATAACCCTAATTATGAGTAGTATAATTCATTTATTATTAGATGTCAAGCATTATATGACACTATATTATACTCCCTCCAGTCCTTATTATAAGACTTATTACCTAATTTGATTAAATTAAGGATGTTAGTTGAGTTAGTTAATATGACATATATTTTTTAAAATATCCTAGTTATCTTCTTTAATTCTCTCATTCTCTCTCTTCATTGATAATTGTTGAGGGAGAATCAATAGAGATAAATTAGGAAAAGATTAACTAATATGAAAACTATATCTTATATTTATGATTAAAATCAACTCTCTAAATATATCTTATATTAATGATTAGAGGAAATATTATAATAATATTATTATAGTTTGGGTGACATATTGGGTTTGAACGTACAGGTATCATTCTATATCTTCAATCCAGCACTCTATCTGAGCAACCTATCTGAAACAATAACACGCAAAACCATGGCTATGTTGTGAGTGTAATTAGTTTATTTTCCATTAATTAATTAACATTGTTGATGATCTTAATTAAAATTGATTATTATGATTATTTAATAATCATTTATATGCAATTAATTAATTAATGTATACGTAGGTGGTTCATGCCACTCAATATTCTCATATCATATATTATTGGGTCAATCTTGGGTTGGATCCTTCTCAAAATAGTTCAAGTTCCTCATACTTTGAGACGACTCGTATTTGGGTGTTGTGTTGCAGGTTTGCCCTTATTTCATTAATTACTAATTAAGCACTTAAACATATGTATATGTACATATCCAATAAGATTTGATTAATTAATTACTATATTGATTAATTGGTTTTTTTAATATATGATACATGCAACAGGAAACATAGGGACGTTAATGCTGGTTTTAGTTACATCAATATGTGAGGAAAAGGGAAGTCCATTTGGAGCTGGTAACGTTTGTAAAGATCAAGCCTTAGCCTATTCTTCTCTATCCTTTGCTGTATGTCCTCTCTCTCTCTCTCTCTCTCTCTCGCACAAACAAACACTTGTCATTAATTTATATCTTTTATCTTTTTTTAGTTAGACCCTTAAAGAGTAAAATGGTCTAAATTTTTATTACATTATATGGGCTAATGTTTTAAATAAAATAAAACTTGAGGGAGTAAAACCTACAGTATGCAACTTGAGAGATCAAAATCAAAATAAAAACAAAATTTTAGAGATGAAATATTATGTTAATCTTAATTTTTATGGTCTACAAAATATCCTTTTTGAATTTTGCATATTTTAGGGGGGTTTATATCAAGAACTAGTTCCAATGCACATAATTAAATATGATATTTTATAAAATCAATACTCATTTATTACAGATAACCAACTTAATTAATTTTTTAATATTAGAAAATTAGTTATTTAAATCTTATAATATTAAAGACCGGAGGTATTATAAATTATTAAATGAGAAAATGGCAGAAAAAGAATTTTAAAATTGCAAAATCTAAAATCAGGTTTGTTACCAATAATTAATAAGGGAATGATGAAACTTGATAAGTAATTCACAACTCATTCTTTAGAAAATACTTGATTTAAGATTTTACAATTTTAAAATATTTTTCTATCATTTTTCTATATTAATTTCAGATAGGAGGCATATACTTCTGGACGTACGTATACAGCTTTGTTCGGATATTTCCAGAAAGTAAGATCAGTAACATCAATTCTGACGATGATCCTAATAATAATAATACTCCTCCATTGCCTTCTTCTTCTTCAGATCCCATCACCCCTAGCACAAAAAATAAGGTCCTTTCTTATGACTTTTACTATAATTAAGACATCATGTAAATGAAAATATATTTACTCTTAATTGCGTTTTCTTTCTCTTGTTTTATAATATATATATATATAGGTGACAAAATCGGTAAAAAAAATTGGCTTACTCATAAAGGATATAGCATTGAAGTACCTGAACCTCAAGTCTCTTCTTGCCCCATCGAACATTGCAGTGGTATGTAGTGCTTAGAACTTGCATTTTTATTACAACTTTAAAATGGATCGATATTAGCTTAATTTACAAATAAATAAATAAATAAATATAGAAATTCCATCAACATGTTTGGTTAACTTAATCTCTCTCTCTCTCTCTCTCTCTCTCTCTATATATATATATATATATATATATATATATATATATATATATATATATATATATATATATATCTGCAGATTGTGGGATTAACGATTGGCATAACCCCATTCCTTAGGAAAGTATTCGTTGGTCCAAGTGCTCCTCTCCATATTCTTCATGACACTGCTTCCTTGCTCGGGTAATTACTTTATAGGATCAAGGGGTGATTTTGTCCAAGAAATTTTTACCCGGGCCATTTTACTTTGAAAGTTTTTCAGGGAAAATTATGCCCTAGAAGGGTTATAAGGGAGCGATTTTGCTTTGACCATTATCCCTGTTAATTTTGATCGTTAGTTGATTAAATATGTTAAACTGGAAGTCTATATGGTATCCATGCCATTTTCATTAAAGTGAAGATTTGTCTTATAAGTCCATATATTATCTACTTGATTTTTTTCTAAAGTTAGACTTAAAATTTTCGGGCAAATGTGCACCTTAACAAAAAATAACGTAGATGACATATGAATTACCAACTCAATATATTTGGTCAACTAATAGTCAAAATTAACTGAAATAACGGTTAAGGTAAAATTATTGATTTTTTTGACACTTTTAGGGGGAAAGTGCCCCCCGAAAAAATTCCGGGGGCAAAATTACCCCTAATCCTTACTTTATATTCTTAACTTCATTGTACTGTTACTCTGATCCTCATTATATGCATTAATTTCTTTCAAGCCCCAACACACACACACACACACACACACACACACACACAGATAACTAGGGTGTTTTAGAAAATATATACTCATCCGGGCCTTAATATAAGATATATTTACCTAACTTGATTAAATTAAGAAAGTTAGTTAATATGACATATATTTTTTAAAACACCATAGTCATCTTCTTTAATTTCCTCATTCACTCTCCTCCTTGATTATTGTTAATGGAGTACCAATAAAGGTAAATTAGGAAGAAATTGATAAATTTGAAAACTATATCTTATATTTAAGATTAAAATCAATTCCCTAAATATGTCTTATATTAAGCTGGAGGGAGTATCATATTATAAGTAACTGAACTACTTTCTTAATATAATCAGATTAATTAAATAGGTCTTGTATTAAGCACAAAGGGAGCAATAAAAAATACACAAACATATAAGGACCTGATTTAGGTAGGAGTGTTATATATATATATATTGGATTTTGGTCCTACATATAATACTTATTTATTATATTTATCATTTTTTTCCTATTTTATCCTTGTTGGTGCTTCCTAAAAAATAATCAAGGAAGAGACGTTGGAGGGAAGAATCAAGGAAGATAACTATGATGTTTTAGAAAATACATACTCATCCGGTCCTTAATATAATATATATTTACCTAATTTGATTAAATTAAGGAAGTTAGTTGAGTTAGTTAATATGACATATATTTTCTAAAACACTCTAGTCATCTTCTTTAATTTCCTCATTCGCTCTTCTCCTTGATTATTGTTGATGGAATATCAATAAAGGTAAATTAGGAAGAAATTGATAAATTTAAAAAATATATCTTATATTTAAGATTAAAATCAATTCCCTAAATATGTCTTATATTAAGCTGGAGGGAGTATCATATTATAACTAACTGAACTACTTTCTTAATATAATCAGATTAGTTAAATAGGTCTTGTATTAAGTACAGAGGGAGCAATAAAAAATACACACACATATAAGGACCTGATTTAGGTAGGAGTGTTATATATATATATATATATATATATATATATATATATATATATATAATGTGGCCTTCGTGTTGTTAACTACTTACTTGCAGGGCTGCTTTCATTCCAACTATAACCTTGATAACTGGAGCAAATCTTCTAAATGGTAATCAATGCGAATACATAACTTTTGTTAATGAAATGCAAAATAAACAGACAGTGACTTTATATATATATTTGATTGAAGCAGGTTTATGGAATAAGACGGATTTGAAGTATTCAGCCATAGTGTTAATAGGGGTGATTCGTTACGTGGTGATGCCCATAATAGGCGTAGCAATTGTGAAAGGTGGAGTTCGTTTTGGGTTGATTCCGTTAGATGAACCTTTGTATCAGTTAGTTTTGCTACTTCAGCATTCTGTCCCTCCTGTCATTAACATGAGTAAGTTCATTTAATTTCATCAATTCATCACTGATTTAATTATCATATACTCTCCCGGTTCTTAATGGATGACTTGATATGATGATTGAGTTTATCTTAGTCTAAAATGTAAGACTTATTTTCTTTATTAGTCAATCTTTTTCTAGTTTAGCCTTATTAATCGATATTCCCTCAACAATAATCAAGTAAGAGAGAGATGTAGGGAATTAAGAAAAATAATTAAGGTGTTTAGAAAAAAATCATATTAACTAACTTTTTTAATTTAATTAAATTAGATAGATATGTTTTACATTAAGGACCAGATGGAATATATATGTGTGTATGAGAAAGAGATGTAGATGGGAAATGGGGAAAGAGAGAAAGACACTGGTGGAAGAGAGAGTAAGAGAGAAAGAAGCTCAATATTCAATTTAATATGGTTCTAATTAATATATAAGATCGCACAAAATCAGATTTGTTGGGGTTATTTAATATATAGCTTCTGCTGTAACCTAGAAATTAAATAGTAGAATAATTTAGAATCCTAAAATTAAAAGCCAATATTCTGAAATTTAAATATATAACAATAAACTTAAAATAAAATTTTATATTTCTAAATCTTCTCATTAATCTTCAAATCTCCTTCGTAATATTGGAATCTTCTACCATCTTCAATTATTCTTTTTCTTCCTTTTTCTTAATTTCCTTCAATTAATTGAAGGCTGATTAATTGATTGATTATTTATTAATTAATTGAATATTTGTGGCAGCATCGATAGTTCAACTGAATGGAGTTGGGGAGAAGGAATGCTCAGTTATATTGTTAGCAACATACGTGGCAGCTCCAGCTGCTTTAACACTTTGGTCCACTTTCTTCATGTGGCTTGTCCTTGGTCAACATCTCTGACTTTTTCTTCTATTTAAAATCCCATCTTCTAAAAATATGTTAGCAGTGAGATATCAGACGCACTGTTTTGTGTTTATTTCTTTCTTCATTTTACAAATAAAATTTGGAGTTCTCATACTTTAGAGGATTTCATTCTCTTTGCGTAAATATATATGTGGGGAAACAAACAAGACAAACTCATAGATATATAGCTCGTTGTCTATTTGAATAGTGTGTGTGTGTGGTTTCATTTGTAAGAAATTTCTTGTTACTCTCACTTGATGTAAGCCAATAAATATAGTCGTGTCACTCATCAAACAAATTGAACAAAGTACTAGAGATTTACAAGCATTATCATATGAATTAGGCGCTATATTTAGTGCTCCCACGACTTATACAAGAATTTTAAATAACTTTATGTTGGAAATGAAATTCAACATATGTGGCCACACATATAACTATTAAAAAAAATGTGTGGCAACTATTTATTTAAGCCTAAATAAAGTACTCCAGTCAATAATATAAGACTTATTTTGGAAGTTGATATTGATCTTAAATATAAGACATAATTTTTATATATTTTTTTCCTAATTTACCCTTATCAAGGCTCCCTCAACAATAATCGAGGATGAGTGGGAATAGTAGAATTAAGAAAAAAATGACTAGGATGTTTTAGAAAATACATGTCATATTAAATAACTTAACTACCTTAATTTTATTAAATTAGGTAAATATGTCTTATATTAAAGATTGGAGGGAATGATTTTTACATTGCAGTCTTTTTTTAAGACTATCGTTCAGTGTGATAGCCATGGACATAATGTGTAGAGACGAGAGCGGCATGGTTGGCAAATAAAAAAAAAAAAAAAACCGAGACTTGAGTGATATTTGTAATTTTTTGAAGGGTCAAATTGTACATATCTTGATCTCAAGTCTATAAATTAAATAGAAGGTGTGGTTCAGGTTGGTCGTATGCTGGAAATGTTCTCTATTTCTCCCTCTATTGTAACAAATTGGAAAACACACTTAATAAAAAAACTAGACACTACAAACAAACAATGGATTAACAAAATAATTTGATAATTCCGTTGTAAAATATACTGTTATTAAGTGATTAGCGACATAATTCTTTTGGTAGTCCACTGCTTTCTTTAGTATAGTGACTCAAAGTAAAACATTCTAGTAAGCTTTTCGTGTTACATCTCTTGTTTTTGCTCATCAGCGCAATCATCATGGATCGTGACCAATGATGATAATTCGACTTAGACAACGGTGGAGACGAGAATAAGCGCTGGATTTTCATTAGGATGCAGATAGTAGCAACTTGAAGGATCTTGAATCAAAGCAAGTGGTAAAGATTCAGATGAGCTTTTAGTAGCCATGACATGCCTTAAAAATCTGAGAGAAAGTACACGAATCGGAGCTTGATTTGATGAAAATAGAGAGAAAGAGACGAAGAAGGAAGTGACTTCGGGAGAGACGCGTCTGACCGCAAAAGGAAAAGAAAAGAGGACTGATTCTGACCAATAAAGGGTAAAATGGTAAAATCAGAAGAAGTGGGCCTTATTTTTTGATGAGAAAATGAATCTTATTCCTTGAGACATATTTCTGTACAATATGCAAACAACTCAGACTAACAACTGAAACTGTGCAAGTTTGTTACAAACAAACAAACTAAATAACAAGACAACTAACGGACTTCCCTATTTAGTTAGATAATTGAATCTGTTACTCTTCTCTATGATAATCATTCCACTGTTCTCCGCCATCCCTCCGCCTACGACGACTAGTTTCTAAAGGATGAACCGATTGCACCCTTTCAACGTCCGACAAGCTTCCCTTAAAGCTTCCATAAGAACATGCTTCATTCTCTTTATGAAATCCAAGTAATGCAAAACGTTTTTTGTCAGCATTATTCAAGGCTGCTTCTTCATCTAACCCACATATTCATTTCAAGAATATGAAGTGAATTTGAGATCCAGGAATGGGTTTCGATTTCGAGGGTGCTTCTTCATTTTCAATGATTCAGAAATTTCTCAAATGTTATAGAATGATTTCAAAAATAATTTGCTGAAAAAATTGATATGCATCTTGTGTTTATGTTGATATTGGGTGAAATTGAATGTTTAAGATTTAGTTACTATCCTTGCTTTGTTAGTTTTTGGGTAATTATTAAGATGAAGTTGTTATTTTTTATTGAAAAGTTGTTATGTCGTCATTACTTAATCCTACGTAGTAACGTATTACTCATTCATTCCACACCTTCCTAAAACATATATTATCTTGCATATAGTCATTACCTAATCCTTTCTAGTCATTTTCCAAACATTTATCATCAATAACTGCACTCATGTAGTGTATTTATACAACACAAATTTCAAACCACAATATAAAATTAGAGTCAATCCCCAACTGATTTTTGTCCTTTCTCCAACTAATTTGTCAATTGCTCTACTCAATCAACCAACAACCATGTTCAGCAGCCAAAAAAAAAAAAAAAAATTTTAAAATCCACCAACTTATCCCACTCGATTGCTGAATAGCAACTGCAACTATAAGGGTTCAGTCCACCACGCTATGCTTACCATGTTGGGCAAACACACGAACCTATGTGTAACGATCGACGCCTCTCCTCTTCCTCAGTTCGACAATGTCAACTTCTGATGCAATCCGTTCTCCTCTCTCACTACAAACTTCTGTCTCACTACAAACTTAGCGTTCACAACCGCTCTCCTCACAGCGAAAATTTTTTGTGAGAATATGAGAGAAATAAAGTGGGAGCACGATAGTGTAGGAAATTTATTGTGCTTCACTTCTTTTCCAAATCTTCAGCTTCGCACATGGAGGAGGGAGGGGGAAAGAGAGAGAGAGAGAGAGAATGAGAGGAAGAAAGAGAGAGAGAGAAGCATAGGAAGGTGATAAGTGAAGGCCATTTTTATCATTTCAATTTGATTTCAAAAAAGACAAGTACACTTCTGTGGCATTATTAATATTGGGAGTAACTCTCTGTCCTTTATTAATTTTAAAGGTCTTTTTTTTTTTTTTGTATTCTCCGTTTCTTGAACTGTGCACACCAATAACTAATTAATAAAACAAAAAAAATTACTTCCATGTGCCAATACTTCTTAATCTAATAAGTTATATATTCTTCAAAGCAATTGCATCCTTCATTTTTTTTTACATTTAATATTGCACATAATCGGTAAGAAAAAGTAACCAATGAAACAAAATCAATAAAATTATAAAACAAAATCAATGAAACAATATTTTTTGTATGTACGTTGGCCAAAAAATTGTCTGCATACATATTTAAGAGAAATTAATTAAAGTCAAAGATAAATTAGAGTTAATTTTGATATCTCTTATATATGTATTCTTTACACGAACATGACTTAATCACTCCACGCATTTTTCTTTCTTATAATTAGTTAAAACCAGTACGAATTTTATCAATTTCTTGATGAACTTTTGTTCATGGATATAGGAAACCAAAAGGAAACGCAAATTGACATGGTCTTGTGAGGTGAATTTGACTTTCTTTTATGAAGTACTTTTGGAAAGAGAGATGACCTAAAAGATATGATTTTTTTTATTACGTTTTCTTTGAAAGGAAAAGTATTTTTCAAATTAATCATCATACTTAAAGGCAACAAATTTATAACTTAAATAATTCCAGTATTTTTGGGTGAAATAGTTAATATTTTTAAATTGAAATGAGATAACTTTGTAGGAGCAATTAATACATGCCAGTACTTCTAATTAATAAGATAATAAAAGTAATCATTCAAACAAAATCAACACAAGTATATGAAGCTAAAATCTTTTTCTTATTTGGCTCTTCATATTATCTGTATATATTCAAATGAGAGAATTAAAGTCAATAATTTATAGTTACTTTCAAATATGTGTGTATGTGTGTGTGTTTTGGGGGGGGGGGGATCTTATGTATAAGCGAACATGAATGAGTACAGGACTCAATCAATCTCTACAAATAATTTCCATCCTTATAATTAGTTAAAGAGTTAAGGGGTAAAAATACTCATATACTTTTTCTAAAAGGGCATTCAGCTCCAAATATTTTTATTAGGTGCAAAAATACTTATAAATTTTTTAAAAAGAGGAAAAAATGTCCACGCCGTTAAATGACACTAACGTCCGTTATGTGGGACCAACAATACTATTTTGTAAGGTGAAAAAATACCCATAAACTTTGTTTTTGGGTGCAAAAATGTCTATGAACTTCTCAAAATAGGGTAAAAATGCTCATAAATATTTTTTATTATATATATATGTATATGTATTTAATTTTTTAGATAAAATATTTTAGGCAATATTAGACAAGTTGTAATTAAGCGTGACTAAGTTATTATATTGCCCAAAATATTTTATCTACATTATGACAGTTGTAATTACATATTTTTTTTGAAAATAATAATTATTTTGAAATTGCTTTATTTACATAGATATTTTTGTTATTAAGTTTGATCAATGCTTTTAATTACTAAAAAAAATTTGTAATTTTTTTTACCAGTAAAAAAAATATGTAATTACAACTCTCATGATGTAGATAAAATATTTTGGGTAATGTAATACCTTAGTCATGCTTAATTACAACTTGTTTAATATTGCCTAAAATATTCTATCTAAAAGATTAAATATATACATACATACATACATATACATACATACATACATACATATATATATATATATATATATATATATATATATATATAATAAATTGTTCATGAGAATTTTTGCCCCCATTTTGAGAAGTTAATGGGCCTTTTTGCACTTAAAAATAAAGTTCATGGGCACTTTTGTATCCAATGAAAGTATTTGGTGTTGGATGCCCCTTTAGAAAAAGCATATGGGCATTTTTACCTTTTAACCTTTAGTTAAAACCAGTAAGAATTTCATCAAACCTTTAATGAAGTTTTATCCATGAAGGGAAGAAACCAGAAGGCTACGCGCGAATAGACTCTATATATATATATATATATATCACACAAAATATCTCATGTCTTCTTGGTAGTGAGATGCTTTTTGAAAAGAAAGTCGTGAAGAGATAACTAGTGAGGCAAGATGAAATTGCGTATATTTTTGTATATATATGTAATGTTAAAAATTTAATGGGAGTGGGTCAAAATTTAAAACTAAGGGCCCGTTTGGTTCGATCTCATCACACCCTGCAGTGCAATGTGATGCGATGCAATGGTAATGCAATGCAATATTAATTACAGGGCTAGTGTTTGGTTTGATTTTTAAGTAAGGTGCAATGAATTATTATTTTAACAATTATTTAAAATTAATATATTACACAAAGTCTATTTTACCCTTACTATAATCTTTGTAAAAAGAAAGTTAAGGGTCAGGAGGAGGAGGAGGAGGAGGTAATGGCGGTGGTGCTGGGTGGTGGGTGGCTACAGCGATGGAGGATGAGGACGTAGTGGTGGCGGCGGTGGCAGAGGAGGTAGTGGCAGTGGCGGAGGAAGAGGAGGTAGTGGAGGCGGTGGCAGGGGGCGCGGGGGGGGGGGGGGGGGGTGGGCGGCGGAAGAGGAGGAGGAGGTAGTGGTGGTGGGAATGGAGAAGGAGGAGGTTGTGGCGGCGGAGAAGGAGGAGGTAGTGGCAGCGGAAAGTGTCGGCGAGGGAGGAGGAGGAGGTAGTAGCGACGAGGCCGGGCGGCGGCGGATGAAGAGGAGGTAGTAGCTGCGATGCCGGGTGGTGGCAGTGGCAGAGGAGGAGGTGGTGGCGGTGGTTGCAGCGGCAGAGGAGGAGGAGGAGGTGGTTGCAATGGCAGAGGAGGAGGAGGTAGTAGCGGCGGCAGAGGAGAAGGAGGTGGTGGTGGCGGGAACGGAGAAGGAGGAGGTAGTGGCGGCGGCGGAGGAGGAGGAGGTAGTAGCGGAGGTGCCGGGTGGCAGCAGCGGTAGAGGAGGAGGAGGTGGCGGCGGTGGTGGAGGAGGAGGTGGCGGCAGGTGGCGGCAACGGTAGAGGAGGTGGTGGCGGCGGCGGTGCAGGATAGGTGGTGGCAGGTGGCGGAAACGGTAGAGGAGGAGGCGGCGGCGGCGGCGGCGGTGCAGGAGTAGGTGGCGGCAACGGCAGAGAAGGAGGAGGTGTTGGCGGTAGTGGAGGAAGAGGTAGCGGCAGGTGGCTGCAGTGGTGGAGGAGGAGGAGGTGGCGGCGACGGTGGTAGCGGTTGTGGCGATGTGCCTAAGTAAAAATATATAAGTAAAATAAAGAGAAGTAAAACTAAAGGGTAAATTAGACTTTTCTAACTATGCAATGGGATGGTAATGAGGATTCATAGGGTGGGAGGTATAAATGAGGATTACCAATTTTTTGGTAATCATCATTACCATGGTAAACCCTATTACCATGCTAAAGAGCAACCAAACACTCTTCTCATGGTAATGCAATCATGATTACCATTGCATGCATGCAATGTGGTTGAACCAAACGGGCTCTAATGCTTTTTTTTTAAAAAAAAACTATAAGTCAAAGTCTGAGGTAATGTAGAGAAAGATAACAAATAAAAATAACCCTTGTATTTACATATATAATACGTTGATGAAATCTAAACTGAGACATCATATGCACTGTATGACAGTTTCCAATTGTGTTGCCTGAGCAAAGGAGAGGATCGAAATGTCTCTTTCGTTTCATTCAATTCAAATATATTAATTAGCTGTAAATAGTTTTTGGTTTGGTGGCTGGTTTACACACAAGACATAACTTGTTCGACTAAATTGTCGATTAAAATCATGTTTTGATCGATCTCTCTAAATTTTTTTATATTAATTTTAAATTAGATTTTTTACCCAAAAAAATAAATTAGTCGTTTATATTTAGAAAGTGTCAATATAACTCCATAAATATGAAGCATTTCAAATATTCTCTTAAATGATCATCAGTAGTAACAGAAAAATATAAAACTCATAAAAAGATATAATATCCATAGTGCAACACAAGAAAGAAATGTATATTATAGTTATTTATATAAATGATTATTTTAATTAATTTCCACTTTGGGAAAATTAAAATGATGGTCGCAGTCATAGTTTCACTTGATTTTTAATAGTCAGGTCTCTCTAGTTTTTTTTTCCTTTTTATTAGGTCCTTACAATTCCTCAAGTATATGCATTCTTATGCTTATAATTTGTTAATTATGATTAATGTAAAATGGCAAAAAAATTATGATTAATGGAAACACTGACCAAGAGACAAGTAAGTTGCCACAAAATGAAAAAGTAAAAATTTATTTTTTTAAAACATAAAATGATAGAATAATTTTTTATTATCAACATACACAAATTGTTATGCTCCTGGTTGTCTTCTTACATCTATACGTAACACGTAATCTGGTTCATTTTGATTTTATTTAAATTTATGTGGTAAAATTAATCCAAATATATAATAAGTAAGAGCCACGTCAACAATTCTGTTTCTCACACAAATTAACAAATTACAAATATGGGGACGAATACGTGTAATTGGAAAAACTATCTGGACCCAATAAAAATAAACAAAAATTATAAGGACTTTATTAAAGATAAGGTAAAATTATAAGAACTTGTATAGTATTTTTTTAAATAAAACTAAGATATTAAATTATTACTTTAAGCTAAAAATATGCATATATTCACCTGTTATAATTACTTCAAGTTTGAGTCTAGAGAATGTTTACTTAGCTTTGGGTACAGGAACTCCCAGGCCACCAACTGAATTGGTGTTAGTTGTATCTTCTTTTGACTCTTTACAAAACCCAATTTCTTCAAAACACTTTAAACACGTCATCAATCTCTGACCCAAAAAACAAACCAAAAAGAAAAAAACTCATCACCATCAATCATAACACACGTTTTTTTTCTAGAGGCATTTAACTACTATATATTCACACTAAACTTGTACTCTGTGTGGGGGTGTGTGTGTGGAGAGTATTACGTACATCAGATGGAAATATGAATCTTATTCATTGAGCAATAGTTCTGTACAATATGCCTTATTTATACATAAAACAAACAACTCAACTTAACAACTAAAGCTATATAAGTTTGTTACAACAAACTAACTAAATAACAAAAACTAACTAACTTCCCTAATTAGTCAGGTTATTGAATCTGTTACCCCCAACCCCCCCAAGCTATGACATAGATATTAATCATGCCAAGCTTGGACAAGAAACCATGAAAAGGTTGAGGATCAAGAGGCTTTGTAAAGATGTCGGCAAGTTGATTAGCACTCCGAATAGGCAAGAGACGAATAAGACCAACTTGCACCTTCTCTCATACATAGTGACAATCAATTTCAAGGTGCTTTGTTCTTTCATGGAAAGTAGGATTAGAAGCAATATAGATTGCATATTGGTTATCACAGTACAAGATAGTAGCAGAGGGATGAGGAATATGCAAATAAGCAAATAGGTAAAGAAGCCATTGAATTTCACAAGCCATACACCCCATGGCTCTATATTCAGCCTCAAAAGAAGAGAGAGAGACCATAGTTTGCTTCTTTGTGCACCAAGAAACTAAAGAATCACCAAGAAAAATAAAATAACGAGACAAAGATCTCCTTGTATCAGGGCAACTAGCCCAATCAAAATCACTAAAGGCTTTTAACTGTAGGGAAGAAGAGGTAGGAAAGAAAATATCATTGCCGGGAGATTTCTTGATATACCATAGCACCCTTAAAGTAGCATGGTAATGTACTGTAGTGGAAGCATGAGTAAATTGACAAAGCTGCTGCACAACATAAGAGAGACCAGGCCAAGTAGTAGTGAGGTAAAGAAGACATCCAACTAATTGCCTATATGGAGCAACATTTGGATGAGGAGTGCCAACATCAAGAGATAAATGTGTATTGCGAGCCATAGGAGTAGATAATGGCTTGCAACCAAGGTAACCATCATCAGCAAGAATATCCAAAGCAAATTTTCGCTGATTAAGAGAAATACCAGTAGAGGACCTAGCTACCTCTAAGCCAAGGAAAAATTTCAGCTTGCCAAGATATTTAATCTTGAAGGAAGTGTCAAGAAAGGACTTGATGCGAGTGATTTATGTAAGATCATTTCTAGCAAGTATGATGTCGTCAACATAAACTAAAAGAGCAGTAAAAGAGGTGTCATCCTGTTGAGTAAACAAGGAATAATCATATTTGGATTGAATATAACCACAAGACAATAATGCAGATGACAACTTGGCAAACCATTGATGAGAGGCTTGTTTTAAGCCATAAAGGGACTTTTGCAACTTACAAACTAGCCGTGGATTAGGAGTGGAAAAACCAGGGGGAAGAGACATGTAAACATCCTCATGTAAATCTCTAAGCAAAAAGGCATTATTGACATCTAATTGCTCAAGATGCCAATTAGAAGAGGCAACCACAACAATCAATAATTGTACAGTGGTCATTTTAGCAACTAGTGAGAAAGTGTCAAAATTAATTATCAACTCCCTCAGTTTATGTATAGCCCTTTGCCACTAATCGGGCTTTATAGAGTTCTAAAGCCCCATCAGCATGAAACTTTGTCTTATAAAACCACTTACAACCAATAGAAGACTTGTCCTTAGGTAATTCAGTCAAAACCCATGTATTATTATGCTCTAATGCATGTATTTCAGCTTGCATAGCCTGCTTCCATTCAGGATACTTGATTGCTTCTCAGTAAGTGTGAGGTTCAGAAGGAATATAAATTGAACAAATAAAATGCTTGTGAGAGGGAGAGAGATTACCATAGGAAAGAATTGAAGAAAGATGATATCTACAAGAATGAGGCATGGAAATCGATGGTGCAGAAGTGAGGAAGGAGCAATGATAGTCAATTAAGTAAGTAGGTTGCTTATGTATTATGGTAGATTTGCAAATAGGAAAGGAAGAATGGTCATTGGAAGAAATATGACTAGAACTAGACGGAGTAGAAAGGGATGTGGAAGAATTAAGAGATGCAGAATCTGGATTATGAATAGTTGTGGGAGGGGAAGAAGAGATGTTGGAATCAAAAGATAGATTATAAGGGAGAATAGGTGCAAAAGGGTTAGTGAGGGATGCAAAAGGGATAGGATAAAAGGTAGAATTAAAAGCATCACAGGAACTAGAAGAGGATTGTGGCATAGGTATGGGAGGAGTAGAAATAGAACCAGTAGCATAAGGATCGAAATATGGATTCATAGAAAATAACACGTCTAGAAACAAAAATTTGATGAATAAGAAGATCAAGTAAGACATAACATTTAGTACCATTTTTTGTAACCAAGAAAAACACATTTTCTAGCCCTAGCATCAAACTTAATAGGGTGGGCAGTGGATGTACAAGCAAAACAAAGTGAACCAAATACTTTGAAAATAGTATAATCAGGGGCTAAAGCATGTAAGGACTGAAATGGAGTTTGATTTTCCAAAACTAGAGTTAGTAAACGATTAATGAGGAAAACAACATGAAAAACTGCATAATTCCAATAAGCTAAAGGTAAATGAGACTGAAGCATTAGTGCTCTAGTGGTGTTCAAAATATGTTGGTGTTTGCGTTCTACAACATTATTTTGTTCCGGAGTCTCTATACAAGATGTTTGGTGTAAAATACCTTTTGAAGAGTAAAAAAGAAAGCATTTAATTTGGAACTCAACTCCATTATCAAACCTAACAATCTTAACTGGCCTTGTGATTAAACTAATTTTCAAGTAGAATTATGAGAGATTGAAAAGAAGATCGTGCTTCAGATTTATTTTTTGAATGACATATCCAAGTAAAACGAGTGAAATCATCAACTACAGCTAAAAAATAACGATGCCCATGAATTGAAGAAAGCTTATATGGACCCCATATATCAGCATGTAATAATTGTAAAGGCAAAGTAGTTTTGGTATTACTTATTGGAAAAGGAATCTTTCTTAGTTTAGCAAAGTGACATACATCACATGTTGCAGAAGAAGTACAAGAGATGAAAGGAAATTGTTATTTCAAAACATGTAAAACATGAGAAGAAGAGTGGCCAAGGTGAAAATGCCATAGATCAAAGTGAGGTTGTGAGTGACAAGGTGCAACAGAATCCAAAGAAGAAGGGTTACAAGATTCAACAGATTCAACCGTGCTAACAAAAGCAAAAGTTAGAAGGGTGACTATCAAGCTTGTACAATTCTTGATGAAGATTAGCAATACCAATCATTTTCCATGTCCTCAAGTCCTGTATGATACATTGAGAAGAAGAGAAAATAAGTTGACAAGGAAGCATAGTAGTAATTTGAGATAAGGAAATGATCACTACAAAAAAAAAAACAGGTAATTTCTGACAGAACCGAGGTTTTTTGCTACGAAATTCTGTTGCAAATCATTTTGCGACTGAATTTCTAACGGAAAAAATTCCTTCAGAAATAATGCCGTCGCAAATTGTTTGTGATGAAATATGAATTTTCATCTTAAATTGCAATTGATTTTCTGACGGAAATTCCCTCGCAATTTGAGACAAAATTTACGACAGAACTTTCCGTGGCAACTTGCGAGGGAATTTGCGAAGGAACAAATTCCGTCTCAAATTGTGAGGAAATTTACAACGATACAAATTCCACCTCAAATTGTGAGGGAATTTGTGATAGAACTTTCTGTGGCACTTGTGAGGGAATTTGCCACGAAATTTACGCCATAAATTGCGAGGGAATTTTTTCCATAAAAAGTTCTGTCACAAATTGCGAGGGAATTTTCCGAAGCAAATTTTCCTATGCCATTTTTCAGCGGCCATTGACTGACAGCCTCCATCGCCGACCACCGACACCTCACCTCTGACCGCCTATATCTTGGTCAACTGTCGCGTGTCTCGGTCAACTGCCACATGTCACCCTCCATTGTGTGCCACGTGTCGCCCTCTGTTGGCCGCCATGTGTTGATAGCACAAATTGGTTGCATTTTGTGACCAAGTTGAGATTCGAAGCCATGACCTCTCACGAGTGTGCTAGTGCTTTTGTCAGTTGAGCTAGGAAGAATCTGTGTTTTAAATGTAAAATCATATATATATATATATATATATATATATATATATATATTATTAAACATTACAATTTAGTTTCCTTATTTTTTTACATAAATATTATATCTAAATTTTTATTATTAATATATTTTTTTATTCATATTATTATATATATTTATTTTTATTGTATTTATAAAATTTGTATATAATATATTATCGAATACACACACACACATATTAATTTCAATAATAAATATGAATTAATAATGTTTTTTATTTATATTATAATTTAATATTTTTTTTGCCAAAAATTATATTATAATTTAATAATAATTTAAATTTTAAATTATAATATAATTAATGTATAATAATTAGATTAATCATTAATTAAATAAATCATAATAAAAATAAAAAAAATAATTAACATATATTTCCGATAGAATTTTCTACAGATCAATTTTGTCAAATTTTCTGACGGAATTTCCGTCTGAAATTCCGTCAAAAACATTATGTTAGCATTTACGACAGAATTTCCTACAGACATTTTCCGTCGGAAACTTTCTGACAATATTTAGACGATTTTAAGTAAATATATTAAGTATACATTTTACTATATTTCACACACCCACGCACACAGAGGTTTCTTAGAAAGATTTGTATTGATGTAAACCGTTTGATGAAATTTTAAATGCATTTTGCATCTTTTTTTTTAAAATATCCATAGAAGGATATGAAATTTACACGCTGCTTGTCAGAAAATAGTAATTAATATTACTAATTCATATTGAATAATAAAAAAACTTAAAAATTGAAATATTAACTAAATTATTTTCTAAAAAATCACATTTATGTGTTAAAAAAATCATTCTAGTTTAAGCTAATATTGGTAAAAATAAGTTTTATTTCAATGATACTATCATGGCATGGCATACTTGAATTATTTTTTGATTATTCTTTTAGAAAAAAAATTATTTAATTTAGCATAATTAATGTTGATATATAGAGGCATAAAATCATAAAGCAATAATATTTGGCTAAAAATGTTACGTTAGTCTTTGCGACAGAATTCTCATTTGGAGCTTGTTATGATTCTCCCACACTAAATTCATAGCACATAACTAATTAATATTTGACCATTCCATCAGTAATGGTTATATGTTAGTCTTATTTTAAAAATAGAAAATCTACTTAATCTTTCTAATTTTACGTAATTTTTTATTTTGATCTCTTAATTATTAATGAAGTCAATACGCTTACAAATTTCAATGGGATCTATTTTAAATTGTAGAATACTAATTAATTTTTTTTTCTAAGATGCTAAAAATAAAAAAGTACGTATTGATAGAATTTTTTTAAAAACTCAATCCTTTGAATATTTTGGTACGAAATGCACTGTATATGATACGAATTCAATTTTCCATATGATTCTCATAATAATTAAAATTTAAAATCTTAATAAATGTGAATTCCCTCTCTTTTTTTTTTCAGATGCGCTGATTATATCATTTTATGTTCTCAATCAAGAAGATTAAGAAAAATTAGGTATAATGATTAAAATGGTGAAGCTCACTTGTAGATCTACAATCCAGCTTCAAGAATTATCAATTCAGATTTCTAAAACTCTCTTAAAAGCTCATTGATAGATTTTAAAATCTACAATGTAACTTTAAGGACTGATCATTTCTAAAAAACGTTGGTTAGTATAAACCTTTTTTTTCGCTTTTCCTACCAACCAAACAAAGATTTCCCAAGAAAATCATAAACTTGAAAATTAGTGAGAAGAAGAAATACAGGGAAGATAATAGAATAATTAATACATAATAAATATATTAATAATTAATTAAATAAGTCATAATAAAAAATTTAAAAAATTAATTAATATCTATTTCCGACAAAAATTTCCCATAGAATTCTGTCAGAAATTGCGATTTGCAACGGAATTTCCGACAGACTTTTTCGTGGGAAATTTCCGTCACAAATTCTGATTTTTTTGTGTGGAAAATTTTCATTGCAAATTCCGTCAGAAATTACGATTTGAGACGAAGTTTTCGAGGGAATTTTTTGTTGCAAATTTGAAAATTTTTTGTGTGGAAAATTTCCGTCTTAAATTCCATCAGAAATTCTGATTTGCGACATAATTTCTAATAGACTTTTTTCGTAGGAAATTTCTGTCACAAATTCTGATTTTTTGTGGAAAATTTCCATCGCAAATTCCGATTTGCGACGGAATTTCCGACAAACTTTTTCCGTGGGAAAGTTTGGTGGCAAATTTAGATTTTTTTGTGGAAAATTTCCGTCGGAAATTTTGACGGACTTTTTCCATGGGAAATTTTTTTCGCAAATTTCGTTGGAAATTCTAATTTACGACGGAATTTCAGATGGACTTTGTCCGTGGGAAATTCTATCAAAAATTATGTCAGAAAAATTTTGACAGAATTTTGGACGATTATTGGACGACTTTTGAGACGGATTTTTTTTTGTTTCAAATTTTGTCGGAAATGGACGGTTTTTTTGTAGTGGATATTGAAGTGAAATTTTTGAATGTAAAGCACATTTGAAAGGCGAATATGATCATTAATCTGTATAGTACTAGAAATGCTAGTAATTACAGATGAATTAGTAGGTAATGAAACTTTAATAGGAACAGTGGTAGAATATGAAATGAAAGAATCAAGGGAATAACAAACATGTGTAGTAGCACCATTGCCTATAATCTAGGAATTAAGTGAGGTAGAAGCTAAATCAGTATATATACCTATAGTATTAGTATTAGGTAGTAAAGTGAGAAATGAAATCTAATTAACATAAGCGGTAGAATCAGTTTTTGGCACAAAAGAAGAAACAATCGAATCTTGATTAACAATAGACTTAGGTTGTAATAAAGCAATGAGTTAAATGTATTGGTCTTGACTGATAGTTTAATTAGTCGAAGAAGGTTCAAAAGACAAAGTACCAGCGACATGACTAGAAGTAGAAATAGTTATGTTATTAACTAGATCCTTGGAACGAGTCTTGTATCCAGGAGGAAAGCCATGCTTCTTGTAGCATGTTTCAACTGTGTGTCATGGTTTACCACAATATGTGCACATCTTAGTGCTATTGTTAGATTTGTATGGAACTGAATGTTAGATATGATTAGTTTTGATGATGCCAAATATAGATATCAAATATTAAGAGCAAAAAGTTTGCATAATATGTTCATCTCCTTACATTGACTAACTACTATATTTAATGTTGTATATCTTATAGATTAGTCAAGCAAAGCAAGAAAGAGATTGGAGAAACAAGCACTTGAAGGAACTAACGGAAATATCAAGATTCAAGCTCCTAGAAGAAATATAGGAAGTTTCTATGGTCATAATGGATTTGAAGATTGGCACTGTATCAGTTGGTACTATATGGTATTGTAGTGGCGATACTATAGCATGGAGGAACTGTAGCATATTGTAGCAATCGAGTGATTTTAACAATCACTCGAGTGATTTTCCAGAATCACTCGAGTGATTCTGCAAACAGTGAAAATCACTTGGAGTGAGTTACTATTCACTCGAGTGATGTTTGAATTTTCAGGCTCTGTTTTTCATCCAGCTGAGTGAGGTCTGGTAATTTGATCATATCTCTCAAAATATAACTTCAATTGAGATGAAACTAGTTGCAAATGAAAAGAGAAGCCCAATGTGTCATTTTGACACAAGAACCAACATGAAAGGAGTTTATATGAAGGAGTTATGAGTGTTGGAATTTGAAACTCAAATCATCTTTATTTTCCAGAATAGGTTTGGTAATTTGGCCATAACTCTCAAAAGACAGATCCAATTGAGTTGAATTTGGTTCCATATGAAACTAGACTTAAAGAGCTTTCTATTGATATATAATATGGAAAATTTGAAGTTATATTCAAAGATTTATGTCATCTAGAAGTTGACCCCTGTTTGTTGAAGAATTGGAAACTCAACGAGTTAAAGTTATCTGAATAACAGATCACTCGAGTAATTCCAGAATTCACTCGAGTGATATGTCTTATTCCACAGATCACTTCCAGTGGCCTATCAGATTACTCCCAGAATTTTTCACCGTGCTGAAAAATCACTACCAATGCAGCCAATTCACTCAAGTGATTATGTTGATTTTGCATATCACTTCCAGTGCGAGCCAGAATCACTTTAAGAAAAATTCACTATTATGAATTTCACTTCCAGTGATCTCTAAATCACTCGAGTGATATCTCAGTTTTGCAAAATTACTCCTAGTGTAGCCGAATTCACTCGAGTGATTAGCTATTTCCATAGATCACTTCTAGTACAAGCTGAAATCACTTCAGGAATATTTTACTATTTTGAAAATCACTCTCGGTGATATGAATTTCACTCGAGTAATCGTCCATTTTAGCTGATCACCTCCAGTGCCATACCTGATTACTCCCAACGAATATCAGATACCTTATATCACTTCCAGTCAGTGATTACTCAGTGCACTCTTCACAGTTCCAGTGACAGTAAATCAAAATCACATCCAAAAATCAAGATTACTTCCGGTGAACCAATATTTACTCAAGTGATATGAAGATCTTTAACTTCCAATCACTTCTAGTAATCACACAATGCACTGCCAGAAAAATACTGTGTTTGTGAAAATCACTACCAGAGAATTAGAATCACCTTTAAGAACCAAGATCACTTCCTGTAAGATAATATCCAATCAAGGGATATGTTTAATTTGGTAAATCACTTCCAGTGTCAGCAGTCCAGTGCACCTCCAGCGAAAGACGTCTTAAAATCACTTCCAGTGCTAATAACCCAGTGCAACTTCAGCGTCTTAAATCACCTCCAGTCAGGTGTAATTCACTCATGTGATATGTATAGAAAATCACTTAGTAAACCAGATCACTTCCAGTGAAATGCTTCTGCATTTGAGTGAAATGTTGGTTTGAGAAAATCACTTCCAGTGGTTTAATCTCTAATAAGTATGTTTACAATTGTTGCTATACTTAAACATTATTTAAAATTTATTTTAAGTATGAAACAGGAGATCAAACATTTGGATTACATCTTCATATACGAAGGTCACTCACGGAGAATATTGTCACTGAAAATGATGAAGTCCTAGAGCGCAGAAATCTTGTCTCTAATTATTGATCAAATTTATTCATGACTAATACTCCATTGTATCAGTAGTTGAAGTATTTCTCCAGATTAACAATGAAGAATTCATGGGAAGAGACAAACAGCTATTTCAACGAGAAGCTGAGCATCCACTAATAACGGCTAGTTCTTTAAACGTGGAAAACTATCAGAAGAAGCAGTGCGTCGATAATGGCCATATTGAAATGCTACCAACGGCTCTCTCAACTCAGCTGTATATATGGAAGCATTCAACAAAGACAAATAGCGACAATAATACAAATATGTTGATATCATAAGTCATTTACTTTGACCACTCTTTGCTCTTCTTCGTTTTCTATATCATATATCTGTGAGAGTGAAAATATTTATATTGTACTTCAGTGAGCATTTTACCCACTCTGTAAGAGAGCTTGTTAACACTTCATCTATATTTCAGAAGTGATCTCAAGGTAGAGAGACCTTGAGGGGATTGATTACCTTACGGGGAAGTTGTAGAGTGAATTGCTAGTAAGACTTTCTACTCGTAAGACTTATAAGGTACAAGCAGTAGAGAACATTGCTTCTCGTAAGACTTACAGTGGTGTAAATAGGAGAGAACATTGCTGCTCGTAAGACTTACACGGGTAAGCAGGAGAGAAAGGTCTTTAGGATTTCTTTGCTCGACTTACCATAATTGCTTCTCGTAAGACTTACAGTTTGCACATTCTCTTCTCTAAGCTTTATATTTCCAGCATATACGATTTACATAATTGCTTGTGAGTTTATACTTCCATATATATTGAGTTAATAATCTACGAAAATATTTTAAAAGATTAGACTTATCATACACCCAATTCACCCCGCCTCTTGGGTGTCAGCCGGTTCTAACACAGAAGGCGTCGAAGTAGTAGTAGTAAGAGTGAAGCAAATATTTGGTTCAATTGAACCTGTAAGTTCTCGTTCCTATTGAATAACTAGGGAAAAAGCTTTATTAATGGATGGAAGATGGTCTATTAGCATAATTTAGGACCTCACAGTAGAAAACCGATCATTAAGCCCCTTTAAGAAGCAAATGACATAATCTTGCCGGAAATACTCTCAGGAAGAACAAGAACACTCAACAATAGGACGAAAATTAAGTAACTCATCCCAGATTATCTTGATCCTAGTAAAATAGTCAGAGACCGAAAGTTCACCTTGCTTGATTTGGAAGAGTTAGTCCTGTAGTTTTGCAACTCTGAAAGCATCATACTAACTGAATCTTTCCTTCAAATCATTCCAGACGTCTATAGGTCGATTAAGCTAAATTACACTCTGATCGATTGAAGGAGAAATCAAATGGGTGAGCCAAGTTAGCACCATCAGGTTACAACGTTGCCACGCCGGAAACATGGGATCATTTTTCACAGGAATATGCAACAATCTGTCAGCAAACTGGTATTTGTTTTTACTCATCAGCGTAATCATCATGGATGAAGACCAATGATTATAATTCGACCCAGACAACGGTGGCGAGACAAGAATAAGTGTTGGATTTTCATTAGGGTGCATATAGTAGCAACTGGAAGGATCTTGAATCAAAGCAAGCGGTGAAGATTCAGATGAACTTTCAGTAGCCACCAACATGCCTTGAGAAGTCTGAGAGAAAGTACACAAATCGACCAGATGGAGTAATAAAAGATACTACATCTAATCCTTAATATAAAGCTCAATAGACTAATTTGAGAAGATTAAGGAAGTTAAATAAATTACTAAGTATTCAGCTTTATCATTTTTCTATAAACTAACTTATCTGAATTATAAATTGATATATAATCTTATGATGACATAAATATTTAAGAGATGTCATGTAACATATGTTTATGCTATAGTTAAATAATGTATTTAGCTTCTTTAATCTTTCTAAATCCTTCAACTAATGAGAGAGAGAGAGAGAAGACATACAACAAAGGAAAGAGAAGCATATGCTAAGGCTTTATCTTTACCAACGTTACCATCTCCAAACTGATTTCCCTTTTCCTCACATATTGATGCAACTATAACATATATTTTGAGAAGACATTAATTAATCAAATCACACACACACACACAGACACATACACAGGGTTTAAGTACTTAAATAATAATGGAATTAGGTAAAATCTGCAACACAGCATCCAAAGATGAGCCATATCAAAGTATGAGGAATCTGAACAATTTTGAGAAGGATCCAACCCAGGATTGACCCAATAATGTATGATATGAAAAATTGAGTGGCATGAACCACCTACATATACACATTAATCATAATATGATGATAAAATCATTATATATAATCAAGTTTAATTATAAGATCATTATATCATTAATGATTTTAATTAATAGAATGGGATAAAACAAAAATAAAATAAATTATAGTACTTACAACTTAGCCATGCTTTTGCGTGTTATTGCTTCTGATAAGTTCTTTACATACAGTACTGGATTGAAGACATAGAACTTGTTTGGATTGGCTTTAGCATAATTTGCTTTTGTGATAATGGTAAGAGAGAAATTAAATTAAAAATTATAAAAAATTTATAAAAGTTAAAGTTGGAAAATTTGACAATAAAAAAATACATAATCTTATGAAATAATATTACATAACTAATTGGATCACATGTCCCGTATAATTTAGTCTCTAAGTAAGTCATGAATATGATTCATTTAGGAGGAAGACTACCTATCATAATTTATTGCAGAAGGCTGTTAATCTACACTATTATTATCTACATCAACTATATTCCTAGCTTCAGCTTGCCGAAAATGAACATCAGTGGCAGAATTTCTTCTAATAAAATTATGTAGGGTCATTGTTATACAAACAATATGGACTTGTGTCTGGTAGCTGTACTTGAGCATTTTTTGTAAAAATTCAAATCGATTCTTCCATACTTCGAAGGTCCTTTCTATAATAGACCTAAAAATAGAATGATAAAAATTAAAGGTCTTGTTAGCATTTCTAAATCCGGGTTGGAGTCTAAATTCTGGTAGATGATAATGCTCACATCTAAGGGACCAAGATAACTAAGTTGTGTCGGATAGCCAGCATTAATAAAATACTATTTTCCTAATAAATGTTGAAATCAATATAAATTGTGAGATTAATTAAAGTTTAAAATGAAAGTAATTGAACTAAAGATGGATAAGGAAAATTCATAGATGGATTTGAAACAGCAGATTGAAACACACGAGCATTATGTGAAGTATCTTCCCAGCCCACCGACACAAACATAAAACACATATCCCAATCACATATAGCCATTACATTCTATGTTGGATATCTCTTTCTCCTAATTTATTTATCCTGGGTAGGACCAGTGATCACACACTTAATGTGAGTTCCATCTATTGCTTCAATTGCATCTTTGAAGTATGGATAATATCAAGGATCGTTCAGTACTTTTGGGTGGCATTCATGGAATTTGGGATCACACGATCTGATATTTTGTTGCGCTAGACTAATGCAAGCATCTAATACAGTGTGCAAAAGCCTACTAACCGTTTCCCCTGAATGTTAAAAGAGTTCATGTACCACCCTATTACCTAGTCCATGGCCAACAATGAACAAAAACATGACAATCATTTCCTCGATCCCAATGCTCATTGAATTTTGTAACCCATGGTCGACCAATTTATGGCACAAGCTGTAAAAGACATATTTTTCCACTCTAAACATGTCATGACAGTGTAAACTATGGGTTACCAATATCTTTTGGACCCATAAATGACCGGTGTGTTTACTTGTTTTGTTGTTCGTTGCACATGAAATGCACCAAATACTGACACGACAACACAGTCAATTGTTCATATTGTGAAACCCCTTAATATTTTGACATTTATCATAGTATTAACTCGCAGTTCAATGTGCATATAGAAATAGTACAATATACTGATATGAAATTCTTGATTACATTACAGAAAATTCCCACAGGGTTTGTACATAATACAATATATATTCAATACAAAGAAGGGCTGACAGATAACCAACAAAGAATTCCTTGAATCAGCACCAAAACTTCATCTGCTGACATCTGCTACTTTGCCCTTTGAGCCATTTCCTCTAGTTGAGTAAATTTTGAATTTATGGAAAGGGGTGATATTCATACGAATCTCAGTAGTAACAGATAATCAATCATATAATATGTGAAAAGTAAACATGAAATACAATATTTATTATAATGTAGCAATCAAAATGCCAAACACATGTCTTACAATGGTCAGGAGCCAAATGATGATTTTGTCCAGATCAAAATGATCATTCGTTCCTGATCTGCACAATCATCATCTTATAATGTGATCACAACAACAACTTGAAGCATGCCTATACTTGTCTGTACTCATCATAACTTGGAGTAGGCCTATACTTGTCTGACATATCAAGCCACTCAACTGGATCTACTTGGCCACATGGTACCCTACAGGTTCCATGGGGTGGTTTAACTTATCACCCACACCCAACAAGTATTCAATACCACAAGCAACACATTGTACATAACATGGTAAACAATGCATATTAACGTTCACATAGAATATGAGAGATAGAGTTACTACTTGGACTCCTTTCCAATGCCTAACTACTACCAGTCCTTAAATTTTTCATCTGGCTAGGGTAATTATCAAATCCTAAAATTCCAAAGTAGTTGAAAAATGAGTTATTTCTCATTTATATCTTATTTTAAACTCACAAGTTGGTTATCTTTACTCAAGGTGAAAATTACCAAAATGCCTTTAGGGAATCTGGTATAGTTTCCTTTATACCGGGTATAATTGTACTTTCTTAAAATTATGCCCTAGGCTATTCCTACACAATTTCATGTGTATAGTCTATTTTTGACCTTAGTTTGGATAAATTTACACTCAAATGACCAGATTACCCTTGACAGCCACTAATTAGAGTTTTAGGGGCAAAATTGTCATTTCCGCAGGTTTTCCAGAAATTTCCAGTATTTTCAGTCAACTTTGAAAATTCTTAACTAGATGTAAAAAATTTCAAATTAAGTGGTTCTAGTTCCTATGTAAAGCTATTTCAGTTCTCTTTTAAGGAAAAATATCATAAAGTACTATATATAGTACAAAAATTCCAGAAAATTCGCCAAGAAAGTCTGTCACAGAATTCATTCCATATTCATGGCCAAAATTTGAAAAATCATATCTTTTAATCCACTGGTCCAAATAGCTCATAATACCTATTAAATTAAAGCCCTGAATGTCTCCTTTCATCCTATAAAAGTTCATAAAGTTTGGACCTGATTTGGAAGTTCAAAAACACACCACAAAAATGTGGCACAAATTGAAAGAATAAAAGTTTCATGTTTTAACCTTTAAAACACCTTCCTTTTCACTTGTGACCTTATAATTAACCATTCAATCATAAATTTAACATAATCAATAGAAATTTGGGTAGAATCTCCCCTTAGAAATTGGGCATCTCAATTTACAAAAGTTTCCAGAAACAATCAATATCCAGCCAGATAATTAACACTGTTCAATTTTCACCAAGAATACCAAAGCTCTAACAACTTACCTGACCTTTTCCTCCTTTCCTTGCCTTGGCTGAAATGTTTCCCTTTTCCTCCTTGAATTTTAGCTTGTTTAATGGTTAATCTATGAAGATAGGGAGGTTAAAAAGAGATTCCTTGAGCTTGAACAAGAGATTAAGTAGAGATTTCTACATACTTACCTTGTGCTTGAACCTTAGACCATAGTTCCTCCTCTTCCTTCTCTTTTCTCCCAAGCTCTCTCTTCTTTCCTCTCCTCTCTCACTTTGGCCGAAATGGCCTGTTAATTTGTAGAGAAAGAAGGAGTCTTCTAGTGTTTGCTTAAGTGTCCTAATATATTATTATTTTATTATAATTTAATCATATGACATTAAATATATAATTTTATTGTATAATATTTTTGTATGGTTCCACCTGTCCATTCCCTCTTCATTGATTCATAAAATTACCAAATTACATTTATTTGGTCAAAATGATCATTTTGCCTTGTAATTTTTCCCATTTTCGCAATAATTGGGAAAATTGACAGAATTGACATCAAACTTGAAAAATTCATATATAATTGTATAGATATACAATTGGGGTGGTTCTAAAGGATATGTGACCCTTATTGAGTCTAGTTTTAGAAAAAATTATAAAATTTAGCCAACTAGAAGCTCATCATTTCCAGAATTATTATTTTTGAATGTTGCCATTGAAAAATGCTGGTTTTGCTGGGTGAACTTAAAAAATACTTATCTCCTTGTGTAAAACTCCAAAAATTCTATATGACCTATCAAATTAAATATTGTAATGTCTAATTTCATTTTAAAAATTTTCAGAATTTTTGGACATCATTTTCTTATTTTTAAAAAATATTACACAACATGATTACCTCACAGGGAAACTTACCAGCAACATCCTTAACTTATGTATCAAATAACTATGTTGTGTGTGACCTTTATTTTCCTTGTTGTGTCTCTTAACATGCTCTTTAATTCACCATTTTATTCCTTTAATACCACTAAGGTATAGAGGACTTTTGGTAACCAAAATTTAGGATAGTACACATACTCTGTTAACTCGTCATTTATAAGAGATACTACTCGAGACTGGTCATCTTCCTCCACTATGTCAGGTAAGTTTTGATTGTTCCAATTTGCCATTGATTATGTACCTTGTGAGTGTGATTAAATTCAAGTGTGAGTAATAGAAGAAAAAGAATATACCAAATAAGAGCTCAATGATACATGTAAACACATTCAAGTGTTGGCATAAAAGGTAGTTTACCAAACATGTTGTCATAAAGTCAAATATTGTCATAAGTTACAAAAAAAAACATACTTAAACTACGTGAACATATATAGTTTAGGTACTAAGGGTAATAAGCAATAAATGATATCTACATATTGTAAACCATAAACCACGAACTGCTTGTTCCATTTTAAAGATTGACACAAACGTTTCCTGGCTAGTCTTGTCCATTAGAAGCTTGATATAGCGGTTTTGAAAGTCCTCATCATATAGGACTTCGTCAAAGTCAAGCAGTTGATTTATAACAACATCGACACTGACATCTTTTATAGCATCTAATGTTGTTGCTTTATCCTTAGATGCATTAGCCATCACACTAATTGCATCTGTAATTTGTTGTGAAGCTGGAAGTTCTGCTTTTTCTTAAGACTGGCTTGATTAAGTCTCTTCCTCTTGACAAATCCTCTTGAACTAGTAGGAATAATTGGTGGTGTCTCGATTGATAAGCTAATGCTAGCAAAATCATCTGTCACCCCTGTAATAGCAGCCGGATTGGCTTTGAAGGAATCATCTTCACTATCCCCTGACCCTTCTTATTCATCCATTGCCGGTCGGTAGACAGCTTCCTCCTCTGCCTCTTGTGTCTGTGTCTGTGTCTGTTGCTGTGTGAAAGGCGGTGCAAAAATATTGTCGCTAGTTGCCATAACATCCTTGAATATAATTCTTAATTCTCTTTCAAACTTAAGGCTTGAACGCCTAAACTTTCTATCTCCTGAATTAACCTGCATGCATCCAGGTAAACAAAATCAATACCTTAATTGAAAAACAATACTTAAGTCAACTGAATAAGAAGTTACCAAAATTACAAGTTATTATAGTCATTTTTAACATGTAATGTTTGGTGCCATTACTCATCAAATGCTACCACCCTATTGGTTACAGGGTCTCAGTCCGCGCCTACAAAATCGTTTCCTTAAAAAATAATTAACCAAGGGTTTAATAAAACAATTTGTCAAAACATTCTCATACACCCAGTTGGGATTTAGACTTCACAAGGTTCAAAATAATTATTTACTATCAAGTCCAAAATTTTTAACTAAATAATATCTCATCATATATTAAAATATCCATCTCAGACTAAATTGTGGATCCACAAGTTCAAAATACATCATAAGACCTCTAGGCCATCCAGCATCATCAAAACACATTAAAAATATATAGTTAATGTATCAAATTTCCAAAATAGATCAGAGTATGCAAGATGAGTCCTAATGTGACAATATATAATAATCCAACATATATTAGAAAGATGGAAGCACTACTTTTAACATAAGTAGCTTAAGCTTCCGGAGTCTTCCTTAATGGACTCACACGACAACTATCACTTGAAAAATGTTAAATCAATAGGGTGAGACAAAAGCCTCAGTAACCAGCAATCCATCTCATCGGCCATACGAGTAAGTGCCCGTGAGGTATCAAGTGGGACAGTTATAAAAACATAATATTATTAAAATATCACTTGCCCATATGTATATATACATAATAATTCATAATATCATAATCTCATTCTCATATTTATCATATAATTGTATAAGAATCAGTACACAAGAATTTATTCTCTGTCCTCCGTTATTTACTCTCCACCTTATTTTCTCTGACTAAACCCATGGGCTATTACTCACCCATATAACTGGTAATTTAACTCAACAAGCTCACCGATCAAGTGACATGGATATGCCAAAATACACATAGCACAAGTCCGAACTATGGGTTCCCTCTCCAAATACATTAGTAGGGTGTCAAGGCCCTACTAAACACAAATGGTCTACAGGACAAACCAGTGTACACCTGGAACCACCACCTTATTTCCTCTTTTTGTACAAGAATTCACCCCTTATTTCCTCTTTGAGTAATCTCCCATCAAATCCACATCTACCATCCCCTCTCATATCAATATTATGTGATTATAACATGTCATTATTAATTCACAATTATCAAAAGGATCTTTCCAATCTCATACATAAATACCAATTCATATAATATAATATCACTAGTTATTTTCCCAATGAAAATAAGTCCCACAAGACAATTTTATTAACAACATAGTTTTGAAGTCCACATCACATGTTAATAGCCAAATTTATAATTCTATATAGTTAAAAATCACTTACAAACATCATACAAGAATGCACAATAAGAGGAGAGTGGTCACCTCTAATTATAATCACAAGCTTCTAATCCAAGAGCTCAAATACACACTAAAAACCAATCTATAACAATCAATTTATTATACATTAATAAATCTTTGAGTTATTAGAAAAATTAGTTTACTTAACTTAATTATATAATTTTAAAGTTTTGAATTAACTATTCCCAAAAATTCCAATTTCACACTAAAAATCCCAATTATTAATTCAAATATTTTTCTTAACTCAAATAACCTATTTAAGTCATTTATTGTTATTAATTTCATTTCTTTATATAAAATCTCCAAATTTTAAGTTTAGGACATAAATTAGTTAAATTATAAATATTTACCTTAAAAAAATCTAAACCAATTAAAACATCAAGAATACCTCCAATAATCCAAATAAATCATTTAACCCAAATTTAATCGGTTAAAAAGTCCAATATAGAATTATTTATAAACTTGTTATATAGAAAATTCATTATAAAATCTTATACTAACTAAATAACAAAAGTAAGCCGATTAAATTAACTATTAATTATTCTCTACATTCTTATAGTTATATATTGATAGAGTTCAAACTTGCCCAAAATCCTAATCCTAAAAAAAAATTCTCTAATCAACATGAAATTACTATCATAAGAACAAGAAAATTATTTAAAACATTTTTCATGAAAGAAATTTAGTGATTAAAAGTGATTTTAAGTACCTTATTGATCCCCAAAAATATAAAAATTCCAAAACTATGCTTTGTCTTCTTCACCTTCCCGTGCATCAGTGTTTTTTGGGGGGGGGGGGTGGAGGGGGTATTTATACTATGCCTCACCTAGCACCCCACCACACTTTTATTTTTATTTTTTTAATTAATTAATTGCCACTATCCAGTATTTAACACTTTATCACACACACACACACACACATATTATTATTATTAATTATTTCCTAATTATTTTATATCTAATAAAAAAAACATAATGTTACAACTCTCCCCACCTAAATAGAATTTTGTCCCCAAAATTCACAACTCCAAATTCCTACACAACATTACACAAATTTGATCTCTATATAACACAAACATAAATATTAATGTTACCATAATATACACATACCTAATTAAGCAAATTAGGGAAATCACTTTACATTTTCTCTTCAATTTCCCAGGTAGCATCACTGGGAGACATACCCTTCCATAAAATTTTTAGGAGACGGATTGTTTTATTTTGCAACTACTTATCCTTTACATCTAAAATTCTTTCTGGTTTGGTTACATATATCAAATTCTCCCTTAACTCGACTTCTTCAAGCTCAATGATAAGAGACAGATTTGGATGATACTTCTTCAGTTGTGACATGTGGAACACGTCGTGAACATTAGATAAATATGGAGGCAAGGCAATCCGATAGGAAACCGGTCCAAAATCTCATATGGCCAAATGAATCGTGGAGTCAACTTCTTTGCTTTAATAGACCTCCCAATGCCCGTAATGGGTAAAACCTTCAGAAAAACATGATCTCCCATACTAAATTCCAATGGTCTCCTTCAATGATACGCATAACTCTTTTGTCAGCTTTGAACTTTCAACAATTTCTACCGTATCATTTCAATTTTCTGCGATGTTTGGTTTACTAGATCTGGTCCAATAATTGTTCTTTCACTAAATTTAGTCCAACACAATGGCAACCTGCACTTTTGACCATATAAAGCCTTAAAAGTTGCCATCTGAAAACTGGAGTGGTAGCTATTATTGTACGTAAACTTTGCTAATGGCAAGTGCTTGTCCCAACTACCTAGGAGCTCGATGCCGCAAGCTCTCAACATGTCCTCAAGTTTCTGAATAGTTCTCTCAGTTTGACCGTTTCTCTGAGAATGATAAGTGGTATTGTACTTTAACTTTATACCCATGGCCTCTTGTAGGGACTTCCAACCTTGGATCATGATAAGTAAAATATCTGCACATTTATTTTTCCTTATATAAAGCATTTTTTGGATGACATTTGAGCTTAATGTAATGAATTTAGGTATAATTGATAAATAAATAATGATTTGACATAAAATAGAATTCATTGGAAAATACTAAATTTTGACCCTGTTTCAGTTTTTAGGCAATATCTGGAGTTCTAGATGTTGAATTAGGATGTTCTTTATATGGAAAGAAGGCTGAGAAACATTCCTACAACTTTTATGTTGAGGTAAAAACCCAATTCTATCCTTAAGAGCTCCAAATTTTGTTTAGAAGTTGAGCACGTGATTTTGTCTAGGTTTGACCTTTGTTCACTAATTTGACCATAACTAGAGCCACAAATATTGAAATGAGGACCTCTTACATGGGTTTTCAAGCTAAGATCCAGATCTAAAACTGTCATGTAGACAACAAAGTGAGATTCCAACGGTTTTAGTGCCAAACATTAGCTGCAATCAATGAGCAAGGTGGTCACAAAGTCAATATTGATAGCTTAGAGTCAAGATTCTTGCCTAACATGTGGAAATTCTTACACCCAATTCATCTATAAATAGAGGATTTGAAGGCACAAGGGAGGACACCATCTTAGAGTTTAATTTCATGCATTTTTATTGTTCTTGCATACCTCATACATGGAAGGTTTAGGTAGTCCTCCTTCATGGAAGGTTTTACCTCCTATTTGGAAGGCTAGATTTTTCTATTTTCATGCATCTTGTAGTTGTATCTTTATATTTTAGAATTTAATAATCATGTTTTCTGCAATATTTAGGAAGTTTTCAATTTATTTTGGTTTTGTTTTTAATTTCATCATGAGCTAAATTTTCATTTTCCTAGGGTGATAACTAAGCTTACTAATTAGGAATATATTGGGTTAGCAATTAATTATAGAATTACTTGACTTTGGAAGATGCTAGTAGTTAAAATAGGGAAACTCAACTATCAATCATGTGGAATAAATTGGACTACAATAGATAAGTGATTCAATCCGAAGTTTGCTAAGTGAAATCTAATCCCTATGGCCTTTTTATTATATTTGTCTTTATAACAATTGCATTTCCATTTAATCATTTTTATCTTGCAATCTCAACCACCAACTAATCGATCGGCTAAATAGTATTAAAAATATCAATTTTGGTACTTAGTGATCAATTCTCGTGGGAACGATACTCTACTCACCTCTATATTACTTGTTTATGATAGTGTACACTTACACTTCTAAATACACCATCCTACACTCGTAACAAGTTTTTGGCGCCGTTACCGGGTATTGTTATCATTAATATCAATACCAAGTAATTTATATACTAATTTGGTCTTTACATTACATTTGTTTTCTTTTTTGTGTCTTGTGTTTCTTTTCAGGCTTTTGCTTAGTGCATGACAAGATCGAAGAAGACTAAATTACAACCTTGTGATTCAAAGATCGAAAGAAATTGTCAAAGAAATCAGAGAATTTGAAAGCAGTCTACTTCAATCAATCCGATGGAAAATCTGGAGGGAGAAACAACAGATACCAAAACACTCCGTGACTATGCAACACCAACAGTCATGGAGACAACTTCTGGAATCAAAAAATAGCCAGTAGCAGCTAATAATTTTGAACTCAAGCCTGCAATTATCCAGATAATGTAAGCAATTCAGTTCGGTGGTTTACCAATAGAAGATCCCAACACACATATAGCTAGCTTCCTAGAAATTTACGACACATTCAAACACAATGGTGTTACTGATGATGCCATTAGACTTAAACTTTTCCCTTTCTCACTTAGGGATAAGGCTAAGAGCTGGCTATACTCTCTACCAGTGGGAAGCATAACTACATGGGATGTCTTAGTGCAAACATTTTTGGCACAATAATTTCCTTCAGGAAAGACAGCTAAATTGAGGAATGAAATTACCTCATTTACTCAATATGAATTTGAGAGCCTCTAAGAAGCATGAGAAAGATACAAGGAGTTGCTAAGAAAATTTCCTTATTATGGGTTACCAGATTGGTGGCAATTGCACTCATTCTATAATGGGATGACGCATACAACCAGAATTCTTGTAGATGCTGCAGCTGGAGGATCTTTTATGGGAAAGAGTCTAGAAGATGCTTACAATCTTCTTGAGGAGATGGCAGCCAATGCATACCAATGGCCTTTTGAACGTCATGTTTCAAAGAAGGTGGTTAGAGCACACAAGCTGGATATCCTTACAACTTTGTCTTCTCAAGTTGCATCTATATCCAAGCAAGTGAACTCATTGACAAGTCAAGCAAATGCAATCAGCACTCCTCATGAAACCTGTGATCAATATGGAGAACCTCATGTAAGCACGCAATGTCAAGAAGGACACCCATCCATGCCTTCTCAGTCTGAGCAAGCTCATTACATTGGAAATCAAAGAAATGATCCATTCTCAAACACTTAAAATCCAGGTTGGCGGAATCATCCAAACTTTAGCTGGAAGAATAATCAAAATGTGTTCAAACCGCAAGGGAACTACCAGCAACAAGCTCTTCAACCACTGAATCCACCACAACAGAAAGTGAATATAGAAGATACACTGGCTCAACTAACCATGAATACATCTCAATTCATGGCTAGGACTGATGCAACATTTAGAAGCCACGAAGCCTCAATAAAGAATTTGGAGATTCAAATGGGCCAAATTGCAAATATGCTGAATTTCAGACAACCAGGTACTCTTCTAAGTGATACTGAAAGAAACCCAAAAGAGCATGTGAATGCCATTTCATTAAGGAGTGGGAAAGAATTGAAAGATCCTATAATTTAAGCGAAGAAAGATGGACAAAAGAAAGAAAGTGAAGAAGAACAGAAGGAGGAAGCACATAAACCTCAAGAGGATGATGTGGTACCAGGAAGAATCAGGTTTCCAGATAATCCTCCTCCATATGTACCACCATTTCTATATCCTCAAAGACTTGTGAAGGCAAAGCTAGAAAATCAGTTTAAAAAGTTTCTGGAGGTTTTCAAAAAGCTACATATCAACATCCCTTTTACAGATGCTCTTGCCCAAATGCCCAACTATGCAAAATTCATGAAGGTGTTCTTTCGAATAAGCGTAAACTGGAGGAATTCGAGACAGTTGCACTTACTGAGGAGTGCAGTGCCATTCTGCAAAAGAAACTACCACCAAAGCCAAAAGATCCAGGAAGCTTTTGTATACCTTACACCATAGGTCAATCAACTTTGAAAGAGCACTTTGTCACCTGGGAGCAAGTGTAAATCTCATGCCTTTATCTTCCTATAGAAAACTCAGTCTGGGAGAGGTGAAGCCCACTACTGTTTCATTACTTCAAGCTGATCGATCAATAAAACATCCGAGGGGTGTCTTAGAAGATGTTCTGGTGAAGGTGGATAAACTCATATTCTCAGCTGATTTCATCATACTCGACATGGAAGAAGACCAAGAAATTCCTATCATTCTTGGGAGGCCATTCCTAGCAACTGGGAGAACTTTAATAGATGTGCAACAAGGAAAGTTGACTTTACGAGCTCAAGATGACTAAGTATCTTTTAACATTTTTAAGACTTGGTCATGTCCAAATAAAGGTGACACCTGTTACTGAGTAGATATAATGACCAGCTGCATAAAAAACGTGGTAATGAAATCTGCATGGATCAACCATTAGCAATGGGAATGGTAGATGTATCAAAATCTACTAATCCTGAAGTCTTAGAGCATATTAGGTTTCTTGATGCAAATTCCCCAATTTTTATCAAGAAACCATTTGAAGATTTGAGAGAAAGACCGAGTAAGCCGGTACCATCAGTAGAAAAGCCACCAGAACTGGAGTTGAAAACACTACCATCCCACTTAAAGTATACTTATCTGGGAGAAAACTCAATATTACCAGTGATTGTTTCTACAACACTTACTCCTGAAAAAGAAGAAAAGTTATTAAGAGTACTAAGGGAGTATAAAACAGCATTTGGATGGTCGATAGCTGATATAAAAGGAATCAGTCCTTCTATTTGTATGCATAAGATCCTAATGGAAGATAAATATAAGCCATCAGTTGAGCACCAGAGAAGACTCAATCTGAATATGAAGGAGGTGGTAAGAAAGAAGGTAATAAAGTGGCTGGATGCTGGTATAATCTACTCAATCTCTGATAGTCAGTGGGTATATCCAGTTCAAGTTGTGCCAAAGAAAGGTGGAATGACGGTGGTGCCTAATGAAAAAAATGAACTGATTCCACAATGAAGAGTGACGGGCTGGAGAGTGTGCATTAATTACAGAAAGCTCAACAAAGCTACTAGAAAAGATCACTTTCTACTGCCATTTATAGACCAAATGCTTGATAGACTATCTGGGAAAGCCTACTACTGTTTTCTGGATGGGTATACAGGATATAATCAAATCACAATTGCACCAAAGGATCAAGAGAAAATAACTTTTACATGTCCATATGGTACCTTTGCCTTTAGAAAGATGCCATTTGTCTATGTAATGTACCGGTAACATTTTAAAGGAGCATGGTGGAGATCTTTTCAGATATGGTGGAAAAATTCATTGAGGTGTTCATGGATGATTTCTTAATCTTTGGAGCATCATATGATTAATGTCTTGCAAACCTGGCAAAAGTCTTACAACATTGCGTGGAAACAAATTTGGTTCTAAATTGGGAGAAATGCCATTTCATGGTGAAAGAAGGAATTGTGCTGGGTCACAAGGTATCTGATCGAGGCATTGAAATGGATCGAGCCAAGGTTGAAACAATTAAAAAGTTACCACCTCCATCCTCAATCAAGGGCATTCAGAGTTTTTTAGGACATGCGGGTTTCTATAGAAGATTCATCAAGGACTTCTCTAAAATCACAAAGCCACTTTGCATGCTTTTAGAGAAAAATACTCCTTTTATGTTTAATGAGGAATGTTTATTAGCCTTCCAGACTCTAAAAACAGCCTTGACATCTGCACCAATTATCATAGCTTCAGATTGGAACCTTCCATTCGAAATGATGTGTGATGCAAGTGATTATGCAGTCAGAGCTGTTTTAGGCCAAAGAAGAGGAAATGTTTTTCATGCCATCTATTATGCCAGCAGGACACTCTCAGACACACAATTGAATTATGCAACAACAGAAAAGGAGCTTCTAGCAGTAGTGTTTGCATTTGATAAATTCAGAGCCTACTTGATCGAGTCAAAGGTCATTGTCTAGAAAGACCATTCTGCAATTAAATACTTGATCGAGAAGAAAGATGCTAAGCCTAGATTGATCAAATGGGTGCTTCTGCTACAAGAATTTGACTTAGAAATTAAAGATAAAAAAGGGACCAAGAATCTCATTACAGATCATCTTTCTCGGTTAGAGCCAGTTGAACAAAAGAGAGAATCACCCATCCAGGATAATTTCCCAGATGAGCAACTCTTTGCTATGCAATCACAACCCACCCCTTAGTATGCTGATTTTGTTAATTATTTGGTAAGCAGAGTAATGCCTTATGAACTTTCTAAAGTATAAAAGAAAAAGTTCTAGCTAATGTGAGGCATTACATTTAGGAGGATCCTTTCTTATATAAACAATGCCCAGATCGAATTATCAGACAATGTGTTCCTGAGGAAGAAATGGCCAGCATCTTAAATCAATGCCATTCATCCCCATATGGTGGTCATTTTAGAGCGAATCAAACAGCTACTAAAGTTTTTCAATCTGGGTTTTACTAGCCTACACTTTTCAAGGATGCCTATAAGATTGTGACAACCTGTGACAGATGTTAAAGAACGGGAAATATCTCAAGGAGACATGAAGCCCCTTTAACTAACATCTTAGAAGTTGAGCTTTTTGATGTATGGGGGATCGATTTTATGGGGCCTTTTCCATTCTCATTCAGCAACCAATTTATTTTAGTAGCTGCTGATTATGTCTCCAAATAGCTTGAAGCAGCTGCTTTTCCTACAAATGATTCTCAGGTAGTTGTGAAGTTTTTAAGGAAAAATATTTTCACGCGATTTGGAGTGCCTAGAGCTATTATCAGTGATGGAGGAAAGCATTTTTGCAATCAACAACTTCAATCTGTGCTTGCTAAATATGGAGTCACTTATAAGGTTGCAACTCCATATCATCTACAAACTAGCGGACAAGTAGAAATCTCAAACAGAGAATTGAAATGGATCCTAGAAAAGACGGTGAATTCCAATAGGAAGAACTGGGTAAGAAAATTAGATGATGCACTTTGGGCTTATAGAACTGCCTTTAAGACACCATTGGTACATCTCCGTATCAATTGGTCTATGGAAAAGCATGTCATCTTCCAGTAGAAATGGAGCACAGAGCATATTAGGCAATAAAAGCCTTAAATTTTGACTTAAAGGCAGCTGGTGAAAAGAGACTTCTCTAACTTAATAAGCTTGAAGAATTTAGACAACAAGCTTATGAGAATGCCAAGTTATACAAGGAGAAGACAAAAATATGCATGACAGGAGAATTTTAAGAAGATAGTTCACACAAGGACAAAAAGTGTTGTTGTATAACTCAAGGCTAAAGCTATTTCCAGGAAAGCTGAGATCAAGGTGGTCGGGACCTTTTACTGTGGTTCATGTATGGCCATATGGAGTAGTGGATATTCAAGATGGTGATCGAAAATTCAAAGTGAACGAGCAAAGGCTGAAATATTATAATAAGGGTGCGTTTAACACTTTAAAAATTGTCATCACTTTTGAGGAAACAACAGGTAAGTCCTAAAAAAATAAAAATAAAAATAAAAATTATTGGTTTGGTCTTTGTCTAGCAAAAGACGTTAAAGAAGGGCGGCTATTTGGGAGGCAACCAAAATTTTCTTTTCCTACTCTTTTATTTTTCTTTCCTACTCACTAAAGCACTCTACACTGTATCCTTAAATCTTAATTCTCATTATTGTCATAGAGGAATTTCTTGCAAATCTCAAGAACAGGTTTCCTACTCTTCCCAAAGATGTGCTTAGGAAGATCTATAGCTGTCGACTTGAAAGAATGAAGACATTCAAGCGTTTAGGCCTTCCTGAGGATGTTCGCTGGATCATCAAAGCTAAGGTACGTTTAATAGGTGAGATTTATGAATCATTTATTAAACCTATACCAGGAATGGGAAGAAGCTCTTATTCCAAAAAGAGAAGAGCTAAAAGAATGCAGGTCTGTTCTAGATGTGCAAGGTGGAATTGTGATCAGCGCTGTCGAAGCAAAGGTATGGTTTCGATAAATCGAGAAGGTAAAATTCAATTTATAAAGGATGGACTGAGTAAGGAGTTATTGGATGATATCATTCAGACTCTTAAAACACATCCTAGTGGTGATGTTCATCATGTACTTCTCGATTTATTTGACATATTCAACAAAGAAAAAGAGCGCTATCGTCTTGCGAATCTAACGTTAAAAGACCCTGTTTGCTAGTTTATAAGAAAACTAGATGGGAAGCAAATCCTCGATTTATAGAAAGCGTTTAAGTCGTTACTGGACGTAAAACCAAAGGAAGATGTGAGCCACAATCACAACTACTTTACATAATTATGCTTTTGTCTAATTTTTCATATTTTTTCAGTAACTTTTTGACTTTCATTACTCCTTTTGTTTAATTTCTTCACGTAACAGCTACCGGTCATTCGTGTCGGATATTTTTTTCAAACTTATTGGAAAAATGTCTAATTTGCATGATCTTGTTGTTGTTGTTTTAGTAGTATAAATATGTATTTTTTCACTCATAAAAACAAAAAAAATGTCTAAGAGAAAAATAGAGAGGAAGGGTGTTACCCAAAAATGTAGATTTACATCTATTTGCATTTTCAGTGAAACTGACTCAGGAAAGGATGGAGAGTTTATACCTGCAGCACAGGAACTGGGACGTGCACTAGCTGCTAGGAAGATCAATTTTGTATATGAGGGAGGACTCCAGGGCCTGAAGTTAAGTATGGCTATTCCTGCAACCATTAATGGTAGCAAGGGTTTATGTGTAAGGGTGAAGGAGTTAGAACATCACATCTTCTTCTTAGGGCAAGAGTTAGAAGTTTCAAGCCTACCTGAATGAATGTGACGTATGTTCTACTGTGCTGAAGCTTTTATCGCTTTACCTGGTGGTTTGGAAATATTGGATGGGATCTCGAGCATTGCATATTGGGCTAAACTTAACTTTCATAAAAAGCCATTAGGATTGTTAAATGTTAATGGTTTTTATGATAACATGTTGTCTTTTCTTGATCATGCTGTGAAAACAGGATTCATACCCTAAGCGACTAGTCATTCCATCATTTTTGCACCAACTGCTGATCAACTACTTGATAAACTGTAAACCTATAAACCTACACCAGATCTATTAGTAAAAGAAAATGGTGGGCAGTCTTCAGACAGCAGTCGGAAGCATAATCCAGATACCACTCTTCGGTTGTAAACTTTCCTTAATCTTAATGGTTTTACTCTTAGCATTTTAGTTTACTTTATTGTTTGTTTATGTTTAAAAAAATGTCTCTAATCTTTAGAAGACATTAAGGACAATGTTTGATTTAGGTTGGGGGAGAAAAAAAAGTATAGTTTCTCCATTAAATAGTTAGTTAGTAAAACCATTAGATGCATGGGGTGTGAAAAGATGGCAGAGTAAAGAGTTATTCTTAACTCTCGAGACGCATCTTATTAGTTGTATTTTTTTTCTTTATGTTTAATCTAAAAAAAGAGAGGTCTGATAAAATAAATAAATAAATAAATAAAGTTTTTTGTATGAGTGTTTTTCAATGATTTTAAGAAGTATATAAGTTTGAAGCATGGAGTAATTGAGTTTAGAGATTTTATAGCATGATTGAACAACTGATTGTTGGATTTGGTTCATTCATTTTCAAATGAAGTTACCAGGTTATACTTTTGTTGATTCAAGAATACAATGATCTCTTTATTCTTTAATTGTATCATTGTTTATAACTTGACACTTCTGATTTTGTTAAATTACTTATTAGTCAATCCTTCTTGTCTGAGGACGTTCAAGAACTAAGTGTGAAGAAATTTGATAAGTAAAATATCTGCACATTTATTTTCCCTTATATGAAGCATTTTCTGGATGACATTTGAGCTTAATGTAATGAATTTGGGTGTAATTGATAAATAAATAATGATTTGACAAAAAATAGAATTCATTGGAAAATATTAAATTTTGACCCTGTTTCAGTTTTTAGGCAATATATGGAGCTCTAGATGTCAAAATTGGGACGTTCTTTGCATGTATAGAAATCTGAGAAATATTTCTACAACTTTTATGTTAAGGTGAAAACTCAGTTCTGTCCTTAAGAGGTCCAAATTTTGCTTAGAAGTTGAGTATGTGATTCTGTCTAGGTCTGACCTTTGTTCACTAATTTGACCATAATTGGAGCCACAAATGTTGAAATGAGGACCTCTCATATGCATTTTTAAGATAAGATCTATATCTACAACTTTCATGAAGATAAAAAAGTGAGATTCCAACGTTTTGATTGCCAAACATTATCTGCAATCAATGAACAAGGTGGTCACAAAGTCAATATTGGTGGCTTAGAGTCAAGATTCTTGCCTAACATGTGGAAATTCTTACACCCAATTCATCTATAAATAGAGGAGTTGAAGGAACAAGGGAGGACACCATCTTAGAGTTTAATTTCATGCATTTTTATTGTTCTTGCATACCTTCTACATGGAAGGTTTAGGTAGTCCTCCTTTATGGATGGTATAGGTTGCCTCCTACATGGAAGGTTTTACCTCCTATATGGAAGGCTAGATTTTTCTATTTTCATGCATCTTGGAGTTGTATCTTTATGTTTTAGAATTTAATAATAATATTTTCTACAATATTTATGAATTTTTCAATTTATTTTGGTTTTGTTTTTAATTTCATCATTAGCTAAATTTTCATTTTCCTAGGGTGATGACGTAGCTTACTAATGACGGATTGAATCTTAACTTATTAAATCTAGTTTTAATTTTTCCTTGATAATTGAGTTTTAATTATTGTTCTTAATGCTTTTAATTGATTAGCCACCTTTTGGATGATCTCAATGTGCATGTTGAGACCGGAAGGAGATACATGTGTGTGGATCCTATAATTAAAACCATAATTTGCATATGAAATAGGAATATATTCATATGGGTTGTGTAGTCTTAATTGAGTTTCATAAATCTTAATGCATGATTGATTGCTTAAATTCATATAGGAATATATTGGGTTAGCAATTAATTATAGAATTACTTGACCTTGGAAGAGGCTAGTAATTAAAATAGGGAAACTCGACTATCAATTATGTGGAATAAATTGGACTAGAATAGATAAGTGATTCAATCCAGAGTTTGCTAAGTGAAATCTAATCCCTAGGGCTTTTTTATTATATTTGTCTTTATAACAATTGCATTTCCATTTAATCATTTTTATCTTACAATCTCAACCACCAACTAATCGATCGGCTAAATAGTATTAAAATTATCAATTTTGGTACTTAGTGATCAATCCTCGTGGGAACGATACTCTACTCACCTCTATATTACTTGTTTATGACAGTGTACACTTGAACTTCTAAACACACCATCCTACACTCGTAACAGATCATGATATGATATGATACTCTCAGGCACTCCATGCATACGAACAATCTCTTTAATATACAACTCAACCAATTTCTATAAAGAGTAGTCCGTTTTAATAGGTAAAAAGTGTGCTGACTTGGTTAATCGGTCTACGATCACCTAAATAACATTGTAAGTGGTCTGGATTAGCGGTAAGCCTATGATAAAATCCATAGAAATACTATGTCATTTCCATTTGGGGATATCCATATTTTGACGTAGTCCTGGTAGTTTCTGGTGCTTGTTCTTGACCTTCTGACACGTCAATCACTTCAAGACGAAGTTGGTCACGTCTCTCTTCATCCTTAGCCACCAATATTGTAGCTTTAAATTGTTATACATCTTGGCAATTCCTGGATGCATGGTGTACTTGCTATGACGAGCCTCTTCCAAAATGGTTTTCTTGATCTCATTATTATTAGAAACGTAAATTCTCTTCTTGTATCTCAAAATATCTGCATCCCCAATGTTATAATCTGGAACTTCCCTGCACTCTAGTTCTTCTCGAATTCTACCTAGCTGATAATCTTTCGTCTGAGCGTCTCTCAGGTCCTGATAAAACCCATATTCACCAATGACTGCATGCAAATCAACTATCTTCTTCTAATATGGAACAATATAGGTATACCTCAAGCCTTCCGCTAATAGTGCTCATTTAAACTTATACAGAAAATATGAATAGATTTCCGACTTAAAGCATCGGCCACAACATTGGCCTTTCCAGGGTAATACTTTATTTCAAAATCATAATCTTTTAGAAACTCCATCTATCTGCGTTGTCTATTATTCAGTTCCTTTTGGTCAACTAAATACTTTAAGCTCTTGTGATCACTTAAAACTTCAAATTGAGCTCCATATACATAATGCCTCCAAATCTTTAATGCAAACACTAAAGCAGCGAGCTCCAAGTTATGAGTCGGATAATTCTCCTCATAATGCCTTAATTGCCTCGAAGTATATGCAACAACCTTACCTTCTTGCATTAACACACAACCCAAACCCTTAAGGGAAGCGTTCATATACCCTATGTATGAACATCCGAGATCAGGAAGGGTGAGCACAAGTGCTATAGTAAACTTTGCTTTCAACTCTTGAAAATTAGCTTCACACTTATCAGTCTATATAAATGATTGATCTTTCTTGGTCAGGTTGATCAAAGGCATAGCAATTTGAGAGAACCCCTTAATGAATCTCATGTAGTAGCCAGCCAATCTTATAAAACTTCTTACTTCAGTCACCAACTTTGGGGATCCCCATTTCAACACGACATTTACTTTACTACGATTAACAGCTACCCCCTCAGTAGACACCACGTGGCCAAAGAAATTCACTTCTCTGAGCTAAAACTCACACTTACTCAACTTAGCATACAACTGGAGGTCCCTCAATATACGCAATATAATGTATAGATGCTGTCAGTGCTCCTTCTTATTCTTAGAATAAATGAGAATGTCATCAATGAAGACAATAATAAATTGATCTAAATACGGCCTAAAAATCCAGTTCATATAATCCATGAACACAGTTGGAGCATTGGTCAACCCGAAAGGCATAATAAAAACTTATAATGCCCATATCGAGTCTGGAAAGCAGACTTTGAGATGTCCTCAGCCCTAACTGTAAGCTGATGGTAACCCGATCTTAAGTCGATCTTAGAGAACAATGTGGCTCCTTTGAGCTGATCTAGTAAATCATCAATCATAGGAAACATATATTTATTCTTAATGGCGACCTTATTCAACTGTCTATAGTTGATGCACAACCGTATAATTTTATCCTTCTTTTTGACAAATAACACTGGCGAACCCCTAAGAGAGACACTTGGTCGAATGAATCCTTTCTCGAGCAACTCTTCTCTATGTTTCTTCAACTCTGCCAACTCTGATAGCGACATTTGATAAGGGGCCTTAGAAGTTGGGGTTGTACCTGGTACTAACTCAATGGGGAACTCAACCTCTCACTTTAGAGGCAGTCCTGATATCTCTTCTGGAAACACCTCTGGAAACTCCTTTACCACTTCTATCTGATTGATCCTAATATCCTTGCCAGCACTGATTGAAAAGAAGACCGTATAGGCTTCACAACCTTGTCGAATGCACTTTTTTACTTTAGTGGCCAACAACAACAAGGGGCCAGAAGCCACCTTAATGGATGTGAGACATAAGTGAAAATTGACTTTCTTTCCCTTACAATCAAGGTAAGCATTATTGGAAGACAACTAATCCATGCCAATGATCATATCAATACCCTTAAGCGGTAAACAAATCAAATCAATATTTAAATTACAGATATCATACTTAAGAGTAAGGTTGAAACAAGCACGACTGGTCATAATTAAAGCTCCAGTAAGAGTGAACACTTCTAAATCATAAGGCAATTCACAAACATGCAATTCCAATCTTTGAGCACAGTTATCAGAGATAAAAGAATGTGAAGTGCCAGAATCAAATAACACATATATATCATACCCTTGAAGAGAAACAATACCTTGGATCATATTTAGAGACGCTCCTGCTTCTTCCTGGGTCAAAGTAAACACACGACCAAGAACGGTAGGGCGACTCTGTGGGTCCTACAGAAACTTAGGGAAAAAGTAAGCAATGTGCCTGTACTTGTGGCACTTAAAGTACTCTTAGCACTTCCCTACATATACTATCCCATAATTATAACATGGTCTACTCACGCTAGGTTTAGACATATTAGAATCTCAATGGGAAATCTTGTTAGATATGATTAGTTTTGATGATGCCAAATATATATATCAAATATTATGAGAGCCAAAGTTTGCATAGTATAATTTTCTAATACATTGACTAACTATTTGATATTGCATATATTGTAGATTAGTCAAGCAATGGAAGAAATAAATTGAGGAATGAAGAACTTGCAAGAATCAATGAAAAATAGCAAATTTCAAGCTCTATGGTACTGTAGCAGTGGCACTGTAGCATACGGTTACTGTAGCGTATTTCACTGTAGCTTACTGTAGCAGTACTGTAGCATCGAGTGATTTTAGCAATCACTCGAGTGATTTCAGAATCACTCGAGTGATTCTGAAAATCACTCGCAGTGATTCACTGTTCACTCGAGTGATTTTCAGTTTTTCAGTGTCTGTTCTTCATCCAGCTGAGCGAGGCCTGATTATTTGATTATATCTCTCACAATACAACTCCAATTGAGACCAAACTAGTTGCATATGAAACTAAACTCCCAATACGTCATTTTGACACCAGAATCAACATCAAAGGAGCTCAGATGTGGGAGATATAAGTATTCCAATTTGACCTTCATGTCAGCGTCACTTTCTGGAACAGGTTTAGTATTTTGGGTATAACTCTCAAACCACTGATCCTATTGAGCTGAAAATGGTGCCATATAAAAGTAGACTGCCAGGGCTTTCCATTGATATATAATACAGCAATTTTGGAGTCATATTCGAAGAGTTATGGCATCTGGAAGTTGACCTCTATTTATTGAAGAACTGGAAACGGATCACTCGAGTGATTTCAGCATTCACTCGAGTGATATGGCATTTCACTGGAAGTGATCGAAAAATCACTGCAAGAAAAATTCACTGTTTCATATTTCACTTCCAGTGATCCCCAAATCACTCGAGTGATATCTCAAATTTTCCAAATCACTTCCAGTGATCTCCAAATCACTTCCAGTGATATCTCAATTTTTCCATTTCACTTCCAATGATCTCCAAATCACTCGAGTGATATTTCAACTTTGCCAAATCACTTCCAGTGATCTCCAAATCACTTCCAGTGATATCTCAATTTTTTCATTTCACTTCCAGTGATCTCCAAATCACTCGAGTGATATTTCAACTTTGCCAAATCACTTCCAGTGATATCTCAGATTTTCCATTTCACTTCCAGTGATCTCCAAATCACTCGAGTGATATCTCAACTTTGCCAAATCACTTCCAGTGCGCCTGAAATCACCGGAAGAAAAATACACTGTTTTGAAAATCACTTCCAGTGAATACCAAATCACTCGAGTGATGCGCCAAGTTTTCCAAATCACTTCCAGTGATCTTGAATCACTCGAGTGATACCTGAAAGTTTCTAAATCACTTCCAGTGAATCAAAAATCACTGCAAGAATATTTCACTGTTTGCCAAATCACTTCCAGTGATCTTGAATCACTCGAGTGATGTTTGAGAAATTACAAATCACTTCCAGTGGATTCAAAATCACTGCAAGAAGAAATCACTATTTACAAAAACACTTCCAGTGATTCCAAATTCACTCGAGTGAAATATGGAAATTTCAAGATCACTTCCAGTGCAAGGCGAAATCACTTCAGGAATATTTGACTGTTTTGAAAATCACTTCCGGTGACATGAACTCCACTAAAGTGATTATCCATTTCAACTGATCACCTCCAGCACCATTCTTGATCACTCCCAGTCAAATATCAGTTATCTCATATCACTTACAGTCAGTGATTACTCAATTCACTCTTCATAGTTCCAGTGACAGTATATCACTTTGAACCAGAATGCACCTCCAGTGAAAGCCAGTATGCCTCAGTTCACTTTCTATCAGATAATATCCAAGCGAGTGATTATGTTGATTTTGCAGATCACTTCCAGAGACATGCCAAGATCAACTTATATGAAGTTTTATCAATTTCACTTCTTGTCAGCATCTATGATCACTCAGTACACTCTTCACTAAATCAGAATCACTTCCAATGACAGTCACATCCAGAAATCAAGATTACTGTCGGTGAAATGCTTATGCAGTCAAGAGTTAATTGTTTTATCAAAATCACCTCCAGTGAAATCAAGTTGACTTCCAATGATTCTTCCATTTTCTGAAATCACTTCCAGTGAAGTCTTTAATCACCCGAGTGATATTTTCTAACGGCTATTTCTCTAAGTGGATTTACAGGTGTTATGTACTACCGATCACATGGCTTACACGGATCAATATTCAAACGACAACTATTCGTGGGCGGCAGCAAATTTCATAAGTAACGGAAGACAAATACTATTGCATCTGTCAGACCAATGGGAAAACTGTAAGAAACGCTGAAGCATGTGTCAGAGCACTATCAACGGGAAAATATTTAAATACACTCAACGACCGTGCAAAGCAATGATACTCCAACCGAAAATGATATAGTAATTGTCTAAGCATCAGATGGGATTATAACAGAAGAATATCCGAATGGGCTCAACGGTCAAATGAATCAACAGACTCTAACGGATATCTTCCACAACTCAGCTATAAATAGAAGAGGATTCAAACACAGAAAAGCAAGCAACGCAATGAGAACATGAACATGCTGATATTCTAAGTCTTCTACCTCCGACCACTCTTTGCTCTACTTCATCTTCTATATCATGTATAATTGAGAGTGAGAATATTTTCATTGTACTTCAGTGAGCATTTATCTACTCTGTGAGAGAGTCTGTAAACACACCATCTATACGTCTGTATTGATCTCAAGGTAGAGGGACCTTGAGAAGGCTGATTACCTTATGGGAAAGTTGTAGAGAGAATTGCTAGTAGTACTTTCTGCTCGTAAGACTTACAAGGTGTAAGCAGTAGAGAATGTTGCTGCTCGTAAGACTTACAGTGGTGTAAGCAGGAGAGAACGTTGTTGCTCATAAGACTTGCACGGGTAAGCAAGAGAGAAATGACTTTAGGATTGCTTTGCTCGACTTGCTGTAAGAAGGAGTAAAACCTTACAGTGTGTAAGGGGGAGTAACTCTTGTGAATTTGTAAAGGCTTTTCTTGTGCCTGGTTAAACAAGAAGATAGTGGATTGGAAATCTCAGGAGGAGCCTGGGGACTGGACGTAGGTCATCGTGGATTGGACCGAACCAGGATAAATCACAGTTTGCACATTATCTTCCCTAAGCTTTTATATTTCCAGCATATACGATTTACATAATTGCTGCTTCCATATATACTAAGTTTACAATCTGCGAAAAGATTTTTAAATATCAGACTTTCTTATTATACACCCAATTCACCCCCCTCTTGGGTGTCATCCAGTTCTAACAAATCTGACTCACACCATGATGAATCCTCTAGGTCTAGAATCCTTACTGCGGGGCCTTATTATCCTTAGACCCTCTTTGATGAGACCCTCCAATCTTCTTTGAGCTCCTGAAGCTTCCTAAGCTAAAGCCTGGCTTCTTCATCACACTATTATTCTACCTTGGAAAGCTGGAGAATCTGCCAGAACTGTCATGGCGCTTGGAATCTTCCACCTCTCGTACCGTGTATACATCAATGCGTAGTTTGGTATATGCATCCTCAAAATTTTTGATATTAGAAAACCTCATATATGACTTCAGTTCCGCCTTGGCCTTATTGATTAGTTGTCTGATCTTCCACATAGGGTTGTTGTGCTCCTTCAAATATGTAACATATTTTGTCAGTAGAATGAAAGTAGAGATATACTTATCTTCATTCATATCACCCTGACAAAGAGCATAAAATTTCAACTCCTTTTCATGTTGCAACTCCTTTAGAAAGTAGTACGCATAAAACATATCTTTGAATTCCGCCCACTTTAAAGATGAAATGTTCGCCGGTCTCACACTCTTCCACCACTCATTTGCCTCACCCTTAAAAAGAATGGTGACTGCCTGAACTATCTGCTCACTGGTACAATCTACAGCCCATAATAACATCTTTATATCTTCAATCTATATCTCTGCCTTGACCAGATCTAGATTACTATTAAAAGTGGGAGGACGATGTTGAGTCAAATCTTTATACATGCTAGAAATAAAGTGAGGAGCTAGAATAAGTGGTTGTTATGGTATATAATCACTATGGCCCTCATTAGCAGTTTCATGCATTTTTTTAGAATTTTCCACGCTTTAGTGATCATAACCATTCTCTATAGGGGTGTTGCCCCCTACTCGCTTCCTATTATCTTCTTCAAATTTCTTAAATCGTTCCTTTACAACATCCATCACAACTCCTTTTAGTTGTTGCATAAAAGCATCCTTATCAAAAGGGAGTCATTGTTGCTATTGCGGTTGAATATGTGGGTGTGGAGGCCTACTACCCCAAAACCAACACGACGAGTTCATACCATCTTTTCCCCACCTAAGGAATCAACCTACCATAACAAGTGCATAGTCAAACGAAACATGACAGAAACAACTAATAGGGAAGATATATATGAATATTATATGTTGCCACTATATGCAATGCATGCAAAACAGTTCGTAGAATTGTTGGGCTCTACTACCAAATTGTAAAATCCTTTCCTTAAAAAATAATTAACCAAGGGCTTAATAAAACTATTTGCCAAAACATTCTTATAGACCCAGTTGGGCTTTAGACTTCACAAGGTTCAAAATAACTATTTACTATCAAGTCCAAACTCTTTAACTAAATAATATGTCATTATATATTAAATATCCATATCAGACCAAGTTGTGGATCCACAAGTTCAAAATACATCATAAGGCCTTTAGGCTATCCAGCATCATCAAAACACATTAAAAATATATAGTTAATGTATCAAATCTCCAAAATAGATCAGAGTATGCAAGATGAGCCCTAACATAGCAATATACAATAATCCATCATATATTAAAAAGACGGAAGCACTACTTTTAATAAATGTAGCTTAAACTTCCGGAGTCTTCCCTGATAGACCCACACGACAACTATTACTTGCAAAAATGTTAAATTAACGGGGTGAGACAAAAGTTTCAGTAACAAACAATCCATCTCATCGGGTATATGAGTAAGTGACTATGAGGTTCCAAGTGGGACAATTATAACAACATAACATTATTAAAATATCACTTGTCTATATGTATATATACATAATAATTCACAATATCATAATCTCATTCTCATATTTATCACATAAGTGTACAATAATCAATACACAAGAATTTATTCTCTGGCTTCCCTTATTTCCTCTGAATGAACCCATGGGCTAGTACTCACCCATATAATTGGTAGTTTAACTAAATAAGCTCACCAATCAAGTGATATAGATCGACCATAATCCATTGACCACAAGACCAGACTATGGGTTCCCCCTCTAAATACATTACTGGGGTGTCAAGACCCTATTAAACACAAATGGGCCAAAGGACAAACCAGTGTACATCTGGAAGTTCACCACCTTATTTTCTCTTTTTGTACAAGAATCCACCTCTTTATTTCCTCTTTGAATAATTTACCATCAAATCGACATCCATTATCTCCTCTCATATCAATATTATGTGATTATAACATGTCATTATCAATTCACAATTATCAAAAGGATCTTTCCAATCTCATACATAAATACCAATTTATATAATATAATATCACTAGTTATTTTTCCCAATAAAAATAAGTCCCACAAGACAATTACATTAACAAAATAGTTTCAAAGTCTACATCACATATCAATAGCCAAATTTATAATTATATATAGTTAAGAATCACTCACAAATATCATACAAGCATGCACAACAAGAGGAAAATGGTCACCTCTCACCAAAGCTAATTATAATCACAAGTTCCTAATTCAAGAGCTCAAATATACGTCAAAAATCAATCTACAATAATCAATTTATTATACATTAATAACTCTTTGAGTTATTATAAAAATTAATTTAATTAACTTAATTCTATATTTTTAAAGTTTTGAATTAACTACTCCCAAAAATTCCAATTTCACACTAAAAATCCAAATTATTAGTTCAAATATTTTTCTTAACTCAAATAACCTATTTAAGTCATTTGTTGTTATTAATTTCATTTCTTTATATAAAATCTCCAAATTTTAAGTTTAGGACATAAATTAGTTAAATTATAAATCTTCACCTTAAAAAAATATAAATTGATTAAAACTTCAAAAATACCTCCAATAATCCAAATAAATTCTTTAACCCAAATTTAATCGGTTAAAAAGTCCAATATAGAATTATTTATAGACTTGTTATATAAATAATTCCTTATAAAATCTTATACTAACTAAATAACAAAAGTAAACCGATTAAAATTAACTATTAATTATCCTTTACATTCTTATAATGATATATTGACAGAGTTCAAACTTGCCTAAATCCCTAATCCTAAAAAAACCCTAGAATTAACAATGGGCAATCCTGAGCCAAATCCTGTTTTCCAAAAACCAAGAAGAGTTTAATGATATTCAAGAAAAGAGTATTCTAAAAAAATTCCTAGAATTAGAGGAATAAAAAAAAATTCTCCAATCAACATGAAATTACTATCATAAGAACGAGAAAATTATTTAAAATATTTCTTATGAAAGAAATTTGGTAATTAAAAGCCTTAGCTTATTGATCCCAAAAAAAAAATTCTCAAATCAACATGAAATTACTATCATAAGAACAAGAACTATGCTCCATCTTCTTCACCTTCTTGTGCATCAGTGTTTGTTTGGGGGGGTGATTTATACTATCCCTCCTCCTACGCACCGCCATACCTTTATTTTTAATTAATTAATTTCCAATAAATTAATTGAGTTAGTGGCACTGCCCCTATCCAATATTAGTGTGGCGCCACCTACTAACATTTTATTATGTGTGTGTGTGTGTGTTATTCATATATATTTATTTTACATATATATTTTTTATTATTATTATTAATTATTTCCTAATTATTTTATATCCTATAAATACAAAAAACAGGATGTTACGACACCAGTCTCTTTTATTATCCAAGTCTCCAAATCCTTTCTTAATATATCTAACATATTCTTTAACTGTTTCTTGTCATATGATTTCCCAGTCTTGTCAATGAACGTGGAAACTATGTTGTTCCATCCTGTCTTTGTAAATGACAATCCATTTCATTCTTTGTGGTAAGTTTGGTCAAGGCATGCATTGATAAAAATCTCAGTTGTCTCTTCATCCTAAACTGTTTTGTTGTCCATTTTTTCTATGAAAAAGTTTGACACCTACTCTATCAAAAAGTTCCCTAAATTATCAACACAAAGTATACGACATTGCAGTGGACCACAACTATTTGTTACCAAACACGCGTCCAACATAACAACAAATCATACAAGAACTCTATACATACATTCATATTTGGCTTCTAAGAAAAATAAAAAAAATATCCACAAAAAAGTAACCCACACAACAATATCATATCATATTAAGTTCAAAATTGAAGCCAATACATTGTTTTAATGGTTAGAAATGCATGAATGAACTTAAATAGAGTCCTAGGTTGAAACTTAAATAAAATCTGCAATAACTACCAAGCAATATAAATAACATGATGCTCACTTAAAACTCTTGGTTGTAAATTCAAATCTATTTTATGGCAAAGAGATCCAAAATCACTTCATCTTTTCAATAAATACATTATGTTTGGAAGACTACAATCCCATGACATTGAGCAATTAAAAAAAAAGATTCACTTTTCATCTTTTCATTGGAACCAAGAATTAGGACGTATTTATACATCGAAAATCAACTCTATATTAATGCAAGAAAACATAATGCATTGAATAAAAAAAGATATACTTCATTTAAATTATTTTTTCCTAAAGATATATTAATGCTTTATTCCTACTTATATCATACGAGTATATCATAATAGTTCATAACTACCAAAATAATTGATATCTAACAGTTGGCTATCTTTCCAATATTAGAACCACGGTGGTTTAAGAAATTATGAGCCTATTGTTAGTTTACTGGTCTTGTGAATTGTTTGAGACAAAAACTGAAACAAAGAGATTGTTCTAATATCTAAATGATATAAGATCTTCATTTGAGTAAAATTGTTTATGTATTTCCAGTATTACAGAATTCAAAGACACGAAAAATTGAAACCACTACTCTCTAAAAGAACCAGAATAAAACAAAGAACTTTTATAGATCAACCTACGTTCAAACAAAAAAATGCTAAAGGAAAAGAGCTGATATAAACTACTATGGAGTTTTGGATTGACATAACTTGTGTTTGGAAGGAAGAGAGTTGAAGTTGTAGTGGGAATAACAATAAGGGACAGGCAAAGGAAGGAAGAAGAGGGACGGGGAAGCAAAAGGAGATGGCGTGTGTTTGGAACGGCAAGCTCTGTTTCGCTGAGCAGAGAAATCAAAAATACTGGAAATATCCTATGAACTAGACCAAATGTAACATCCCAAACCAAATAACAAAATACTTAACCAAAGTATTTGACATATCGTCAATAAGGATGTTCAACATCTAAATCATCAAAATACAAAATCAGTTCAAATAAAACCCATATCACAGTGTTAAATCAAGTTCTCAAAATATTTCAACAAAATAAAATAAAATGCGGAAGTTCAGGGTCATGGCAAATAACAACAACATAACATATGCTCTAAAAGCACAAAAGAGCCTTCAAGGCTCACTCTATAGGTGCCTTCCTTTGTTCCCTACTATAAAAATCACCTGAAAAATGTTAATGTAACGGATGAGATTCCATGTCTCAGTAACTACTGAAAGTTTCTACCGTACACAAGCAAACCATGTATGAAAAAAAAAGGAGCTGATTATGTATGTATTTATATGTACTATAATCCTCATACAAGACTATTACTAATTTAATTATCATCATGTCAATCTGTATTTCCATCACAACAAGTAATATAGAATTATGTAATATGCAAAATGTAACCTCCCTTATATCACCGTCCATCCTTATTGCGCTGACTGGAGCCATAGGCTAACACATAGTCTAACATAAACTCATCCATTTGACTGGATTGTCCTAAGCTCACCGGTTCTTAAGTTGCACTCGGCCAAAGGTATAGAGTTTAAGTCTGGATTATGGCTCCCCTCCTTAAAAGAATACAACTAAGGAGATATTTTTTTTAAAAAAATAAAAATAAAATAAAATAATAGTAGTATAATATTTACTGTTCAGACCCTTTTTTTCTTTTCTTTTTTATTTTAGGTTTTTATATCACTTATTTTAATAATAAAATATATTTACTCACATATTTTGAAATAATTATTTTAATGTGGTATTTTACTTTATACTATTATTATTATTATTATTTAAAAAAAGTATTTAGATTTTTTTTTACCAGGAGAAATATTTAAAACTTGATACTTATTTTAAATTATTAATTTATTTTATACTCTTTGCTCAAATAAAATCTAAACTACAACTAACTCTAAGTCCCAAAAATCAAGGATGTTACACCATACACAGTACTAGCCACAAAAAAAGATAAACCAGAGCAATAAAAATGCCAGAAAAACCAAATTCTGGCCACAATCGCATGGTGAAAAAAGGATCAACCAAACAACAAGCATGCAAAAAAATTTAAATAGAATCAAGCAACACTTGCAGACCAAAAAAACCTTAACCCGGAGCAACCATAATGCTACAAAACAAAATTATTCCAGCTAAAGTTGGAGAGGGATAAAAAACCAATAGCACACCATAAATCCGGAAGACTTGAGACAAACAATGTTTTCACTATATCGGATCCTTGCAAACAAGTAGCAATGGGACACGCAAAAGTGACATAAATTTTGGATAAAAGCAACTCGTTAACCTTACCACAGGGAAGAGCATACTGCGAAAGATGAAAGGGAGGAGTAGAGATTGGATCGTAAGGTACATACTGACAGTTGACAGAGAAAAAATGAAGAAAACACCCGACTAAAATCACTATAACTGCCTAGATGCACAGATCGCGCATTGTCGGACTAGGAAGCTTCATACTGGACTCCAGAAGGCCCTGTCAGACATCAATGCCAGCTGCCTCACTTTAAGAGCAATAGGGACTAAGACCAAGATGCAGAAAACATAGCCACCGCTGATTACTGCACACAACACCACCCACACGCAAGTGACGATAGATCCAACTATAGCGAGTATCAGATAGCCGTCGAGAGAGGCAAGATTAGTAGAGAAGTTCATGAGAGTGCTCTGTGCAGAAGAGAACAATGCGAAGTCGGATAAGAAAGAGAAAAATAAACCACCTTTGACCGCCCAAACACTCACAAATCGCTGCCTCTAGTTTAATTGGGCTTATGCCTATGTAATCGGGCTTACATATGGTGAAAACGCTCGCCCAAGCACTCATATATAAGAGCTAGATAGGGCTTTAGTCTTAAATATAAGACGTTAATCCACACTTTACCTCCCAATTTTATAATTCTCTTCACTCAAAGTATTCATATTGATTGCATATAGTAAGAGAGTTTCTATTAGGTAGTAGTTATAATACATATGATTAAAAAGTGTATTTTTAGGAAGTCAACATATATTTGTTACAAATAACTATAACTTAACTAATTTCCTTTAATATCCACAAATTAGTTGTCTAGTTCTTATATTAAAGATTAAAATGAATATATATGAATGAAATGTGATCAATTAATTGAAGTAAGGTTGATTAATTGATTAATGGAGTTGGGGAGAAGGAATGCTCAATTATATTGTTAGCAACATACATGGCAGCCCCAGCTGCTTTAACACTTTGGTCCACTTTCTTCATGTGGCTTGTCCTTTATCAACATCTCTGACTTCCTTCTTCTATTTTAAATCCCATCTTCTAAAAATGTGTTAGAAGATTGCTCAGAAAAATAAAAATAAAAGTGTGTTAGAAAGTGAGAGACTTACTATTTTGTGTTTATTTCTTTCTTCATTTTACCAGAAAAAAAAAACTTTAAGAGTTCTCATACTTCAGAGGATTTCATCCTCTATGTGTAATAAGGCATAGGATCAGATACACACACACACACATGGTTGAGAAGTTTCTTGTTGCTTGATGTGAGCCAAGAAAAAAAGATATGTCACTTATCAAACAAATTGAACAAAATACTAGAGATCCAGAGATCCACAACAATATCATATGAATTAGGCGCCACACACACACGCACATATATAGTGCTCTCACGTCTTATATAATTAATTTCTTATTAAAATTTAGAACTTCAAATTAAGAGAGGGAGTGTGTGTATTGAAGAACTTTATGTTGGAACAAAATTCTATACTAAAAGTTAAAATTGTTTATCGTTTAATCTCATTAATTTTTAAGGGTTAAAGGTGTCACTACTGCAAAAGAGGCTTTTAGTGGCGCATCTCTAATAACGTTTCTCAAAGAAACGCCGTAGGTAATTGTTTCTTTTTTAAAAAAATTATAACCTACGGCGCTTTCTATTATAAGTGTCATAGCTTAGTGGTAGCCTTTATGGCTCTTTCTTAAGAAAATACCATATAAGATTTTTCATAAAAAAAAAATTAAGTGCCAGCTATAGAGCTTTGTAGCAAAGCGTCATAGCTAGTGGTAAGCCTTGGATGTCGCTCCCTCAGGAAAGCATCGTCCAAGGATTCAATTTTTATTAGTAATAATGTATAATTAAGTACACGCACGCATACACTCAAATATGTATATAGTATATATAGATATGTTAGTGTGAGTATATGTGTGATTCACTGTTAATTAACTTAATAGTATAACTCTATATATATATATATATATATATATATATATATATATATATCTCCAAAGTACTAGCAGCAGTAGCAAAAAAAGTTATCGTAAAAAAAATAATATAGAGAAAAAAATTATCGTAAAAAAATAATATGGCCTTAGCCGGCGCTTCATGTAAAGCCCGGGTACGTCAATTGCCTTATCCGGTGCTTTACATGAAGCGCTGGGTAAAGCAATAAATTATATTTTCTTTAAAGTAACACATATCTATTTGTCTTCAATGACGTTTGTTTAATTAAGACTATTGTTTTTTTTAATTATTAAAAGTTATGATGTTTGTTAGTAAAGCGTTGAAGCTTCTCTAGACTTTGTATACTACTTGTTCATCAAGCGCCATATAAGGTTCTATTTTAACTTTTCACCAGCTCGCCATTATAATCTTTCTCGTGCGCCCTCCAGCTCCCAATTTTTTAGATCTCCACTACTCCACCATCTTGTATTATTTCTTCAGTCCCCACTCTATTGTCTTGGTCCATATTTCTTACAGAAGCCCCTTAGCTTGTAAGTGTTTTTTTATATACAGAAACTTAAATCTATACACTTTCTTCTTCTTCTTCTTTTTAGTTAAAATCTGTCATGAATCTTATATTTATACTTAATTTTTTCCCAGGTATTTACTTGAAGTTTCAACTCTGCCTTCTTAAACTTCCTATACATTATAAGTTTTTTTTAGCTTAAATATGTATGTTTTCTTCTTCTTCTTCTCTTTTTTTAGTTAAAATTTGTCATAAATCTTATATGTATGTATAATTTTTTTCTAGATATTTACTTAAAGTTTTTCCATGCTTGATAGATGAAGATGAGAATTTAATATTGCAAAGAAAACCTGCAAGTTTGATGATGGATTTGGATGTAAATACAGATCGAGGGTTTTATCAGGAAAAAGAAAACAATTACGTAATTTTTTTTAAAAGGCACCTTTTATGACGCTTCTAGTAGAAGTGTTGTAGGAGGTGTTGTACCTCCTACGACGCTTCCTAAGAAGCGTCGAAGGAGGTGCTATATGTCGAACCCCTTAACATTTCGATATTCACAGAGTGACAAGCATAAAGTTCCACAAGGCATACAGAAACAGCAGAAATAATACTGATATTAAGTACAAGTTTACATTATAGGAGAATCCCCGTAGGGTTTGAAAATATACACAAAGGTACAAAGAATTCATAAGTAGCAAAAGGTGTAAGCATAAATAACTATTGCAACAACAGAGAGCTCCGGGTCCCTAATCACCAGGAGCTATCGTCTTGCCTTTCGAGCCACTTGCTTCAGCTGTAAGGTTTTGTATTTTGGAAAAAGAATGAGATTCGAGGGAATCTCAGTAGTAACATGCTTACAAACATATAGAATGTGAAAATGGATATGCAATCTCATGCCATGTAAGATGATTAAACGATATGTGTACACTTGCCCAATGTCAAACTACATGTTTGCCCTTGGTCGACTTAGCGCCTCTGTTGGGTCCCTAACCATAACTTGGCAAATTGGTGTGTCTAGGAAACTAGCTCATGTTACAGAGAATGACTTTAAACATATAAATAATCACATAAGATATGCAAGAAGAAGTTACTACCTGAATCTTTTCCAAACTCGCACGTTTGTCCTACTTTTGGATTTTGACTCAGGCTATATCCAATTCCTATCATCATTAAAGTTACAAGTAATTGGTTATTACTTGTAGCATTATCGCCTTTAAATGGTATGCTACTAGTTATTTAATGCAGTTACAACAAGTTCTGCACAATACAACTCTGTACAATGCAATTTCACTGTTTTCCAAAAACTGACAACTTGGTCAGCCAACTTTGGAAATTCATAATTAATTCTAAAAAAATCTAATTTGACTGATTTCAAAGCCAAACGAAGCTCTTTAAATTTAATCTTAAGGAAAAATAGTTAGGTTTTCTCACTATAACCATATAATTCCCAGTAATTCATCAAACATCACTGATCCAGATAGCATTCCAGAAAACAGGGTATAACTTCAAAAAATCATATCTCCCAATATAGTTGTCCAAAAATTACAAACTATATATCAAATTAAAAATCTGTATCTATAATTTAATTCTGAAAAGTTTCAGAAGTTTTAAACAAGGTTTGGTTAATGAAACACCACACACACTGCCACTGCTCCAGACAGGGCAGAACCAACATATGTACATACAAACTTCAAGAATTTCCAAATTGGCATACAACCATCCAAAAATCATGAACACTTGAATACCTACACAATTTTGCCTTATAAAGCCAATGGAATCATCAAAATTATCAAATTCCTACTCTATCTTCACGTCACCCACATAACATAAAGTTAGGGTTTTAAGGATCAACTTGTTGTTTCTTTGTTTTCTCTTGCTTAATCACTTTCTTTCTACTTCTAGTCACATGATTAGCTATTTAAACACTAAATGGGCATATTTAGAGGGAATTTGGGCAGAATTTCCCCATGATTATGCTTCATCTCATAATTGAAAAACAAGAGAAAATATAGCAAATACCACCAACAACAACACCAACAACTTGATACAAGACAAGATGATTAAGTTTTGGTGATTACCTCTTGATTTCTTGTGATTTCTCTCTCCAAAATGTCTCAGCCCTCTCTCTCTCTAAACCTCTGATTAACCTTGCTAATCATGGTATTTAAAGAGGAGAAGAGATTAGTAGAGGTTCCTACATGATTTGGAAGCAAAATCTTCAAGTATTTATGGTTCTTACCTTGATTTTTGGATAACCCTAGCTCTTCTCTTGCTTCATGCTCTTGCACATTCAGCCTTCTTTCTTTTTCTGTTTTGATCAATTGCACGGGAATGATGGATGAAGAAGATGGAGAATTGATGATTAAATGAATCATCAAATGGCTTTACTTGTGGCAATTCATCATTGGTCAAAAGCTTGACTTTTATCTAATTTAATCTTGGCCATCCATCTCATCTATCTTCCTTCCATTATCTCTACCGAAATTAGATAAGAATTGAGAGAGAAATATTGATCTTGGATTATCCCATAATACCATATTGTAATTTGTTGACCAAAGTCTTTAACTTTTTGACTATTTGACCTTACTTGGTAATAATTTGCCAAAATAGGCTTATTAATGATCAAGTAGCCATTTCTCTCTTTTTAATTCCCATTTAACTCAAATTATTGGGAATATTAGGGGTAAATAATTATTTCTCACTTTATGGTAAAATTACCGTTTTGCCCCTATATTTTATGATTTACCGAAATAAATCATTTCTTGCTCATTCCTTTGGTTTAGCCTAATTTTTGACACTTGAATGAAGCCATTATTTGTGTCATTTTATACTCAAATTTTGGTTATAATATTAGGCCTTTAAGTGGACATTATTTGCTTCTTTGTGTCCTTGCTTGGCCGAGTTGTGTGTAACTGAGAATTGGAATTTTCCGTAAATTGTTGCACACCACAATTCACCATTTTATTCTATTACATGTATTTATTACATAGGAGGAATATTGGTGATTAAAAATGAGGAGTTACACTATGCCTCTTATGACGCTTTCCTATGGAAAACGTCATAGGAGGTTTATCTTTACATCTTTTTTTTAAAAAAAAATACAAACTACCGGCGCTTTTCAAAATTTAACAAGCGTCGTAGGTTCTTTTTATGGCACTGAAAGTTGTTTCGTTTATAAAATGCCATAATATTTTGAAAAATAAGCGTTGTTATCGTGCTTTTTGTAGTAGTGTGTGATTATCATGAAAATAATGTCACTGCTATAGAATTTTCTATATTTTACAATTATTTTTAGTGATATTTTATGGTTTTAAACTATTAAATATATTAGTGCTAAATATTACTATTTTATTGTTGTCAACTGTAAAATATATGGCTCTATACTTCACGATTGCTCAATTAAAACCATTATTTATCTGATGCAAACTTCATAATTCTTAGTCAATAGTATAAATTATTTGACGATTATTCACAAATAATTGTGAAATAGATTGCAGAATACTTTATAGTTTAATGTTGAATTTTAAAGTATTTAACACTAGCTTTGGTCATCTGTAAGAAATTTATTTGATAATATTTTATCTATAACCATAAAATATTCTACAGTACTTTACGGTTGTTTGTAAAAACCGTAATATATTGAAGAATGCTTTTCAATTATTGGCGACTAACGTGAAGTATTTACGACCAATTTTTTTTAAAAAAATATAGGCTCATTTTTTATCAACCCCCATGCAAAATTATACAAATACTTGTAAAGGAGAAACCAAAATAGATATCCAACTTTCCAAACTTTTAATTTATCCACCAGCAAAATTATATACACATTAAGAACCTAACATATCCACTAGCAAAACAATGTAATCATATCCAAATATGAAACAAAAACTACAACATGTCTATATATACTTGAGCAAAACAAAAAATGGCTACTCTAGCTAACTCCAACCCATTGACAAAAAATAGTCATATCCAACTCTTCTATGACTTCATCAATTTGTTGGGGTGACTATTTCTCAAAAAAGTGTCTTTAAAGTACTATAGGCAAAAATAGATTACATATATTAAAATATATATCATTTGACTTTTAATTTAACTTAAATACATACATGCATATATATATATATACATACCTTGGTAGTAATTGAGGTGAGATTGTGGGTGACTATGTCCTTCATAAACTTCATGACACAATACCTACAATCAAAACTCTTATCTAGTTGTCGTGTGGACACTGTAAATAGACAAATAAAATGTATTAGTCATTGGTTCCATTTGTGTAAAAGGAACACAAATAAGCAACTCTAACAAGTACATAAACACAAATGAAATACACACACATACACACATTGCTGAATTACATATGTTTGCTCTCTTCCATGTGTAAATGGATCCATAGTTGTAGCAAAGAACCAGGGGGCTACTAAGGCCTTCATTTATGGCGTAATAGTAAACAATTTTGACAATACAATAAGAAATTAATGACTACTAAAAGTTATAAGGGAACACATTATAGTAAATATATAAACAAGCATATTTATCAACTTACTTATTGAAAACCTTGACCATTTGTGGTCGATTGTTCGTATCCCCATGAAACAAATCAAAGTAATAAATCCATTTCTTGAAAGGATTTAACACAATGAGGAACCAATGACCCCTAAGTGCAATAAACATAATCAGAATAATACCAACTGTTAACAAACAATTTAATTAAGAAGTATACTCACCCTTGGCAGTACAACACCAAGAAGAAATTGTCCTTATTCTTTGGTGCTCTTATAATAACTATATCCGCCACTTCCTCACTTTTCTCTCAAAAGAACACGCCTTAAGCCTTTTAAAAAGCCTAAATAGAGGTGGGGCTGGGAACAGAAACTCATTAGATAAGTCATTGGGGGCTATGTATATACTCTATATAAAGGTACCTTGCTTTAACTATAGAAACAAACAAATCAAGACACACACAAATACACACACACACACACACACAGATATATGTGTGTGTGTGTGTGTTACTATGACTAGCTAAGTATTAATTCAGAATTGAAGAAATACATGATATAAAAGTTATAAGCAGATGTGCTTGCCATATCGGATGCGAGGACATCTTTAATTTGACTAGCGCTCGTGGATAAATTCATGTTCGCCTTCTTCCCTGTAGACATCTTTCTCAAAAAATATTTGTTTCATGTAGCCTTCTTGTCCAATTTCTGGGGCAGCGGTTACGACATCTTGTTCCTTAATATATGTTCTATATTTAAAGGAAATAGATGGCTCATAGTACTCTATCGACTTCTTCAACACATAAGAAGCTAAACCATGGCTGGATTGAGCACCCAAATTTCTCTTCTTCCTCTCTGTAACATCTTGGATTTTAGAAACCTTATATGAAGGTAAAGTAGTCATTTAAAAGGAATGATATACATGGAAGATAGGGTTTGAATTGATAGAGGACCAAATAAAGAGCAATTAAAGGTAAATAAGATGCCAAAAGGCCCAGAACAATCCCAAAAGTGGGCCCACATAAGGACCCATGGTTGTTGGTAGGTTAGGCCTAATTTCTACTCACTTAAGCCCATTAGACCTAGGGTTTCTAGATCCTAATAGAGAACCTACAGTTTTTTTATAAGGACCTAGGCAAGATACATCCCACATTATTAGTCTCAAAGTTTTGAGATGAGAATGCTAAGAGCTCTTCTAGGGCATAACTCCAAATCATTGTTCAAGAGATTTCTAAGATTTTGTTTGTCCCTATAAGTATATCTAACCTTGTGAGATAGTTCTAAGCCCTCTAGGAAATTTTAATCTTAGATATAGAGAAGTTTTGCGGCCTTAATTGGGGGAAATGTCAACATTTTTCAAAAAACTCCTTTTTAACCAATTTATTCTTAATCTTTCTTTAATAAACAATATGTTAGGCTAGTCTATGATATCTGGAGGAAAATATTAGTCAATTTAGATTAATTTTGTTACTCTAAACTATTCTAAGAAGGTTTTGGTGACTTCAGGAGATAGTGAGAGTAATTAAGTCCAACAAGCCATCCTTTAATAACCTTTTTGAGTTACTTTGGGAACTCTATAGTCTCTTTTGGGTTTGTTAAGAGTTATAATTTAATTCTCTAAAAGAGTATATAAGGAGTCTGGGAGACTCCAATTATTGAATTGTTGTTATTTCCAACTAGATTGAGATTCCCATTTCCTAAGATGGTATGGGGAGTTTTAGAGACTCCCAAATAATAATATTTCATCACTTTTGGGCTACTATGAGTTAGTCTAAGTAACTCTCGGGAGTTTTAGGGAACTCCAGAGAATAATGAGAAATTTTTAGGAGCTCCAAAGATCCACAGAAGTTTAATTAGAGTAAATAAGTTATATTTTAGCTTTTTTACTAACCTTGTTATTAATTTATAACCCAAATTGGCTTAAGGAGCACTTGCTTGTGCATAGACCTATCTATTGTAATTTTTTGGTAATCATGGTACTCAAGGTAACTAGATTCCTTCTTAGAGTATAGTTACTAGGTGTTCGAGGCGGTCTTTCATAGATTTTATTATGTTTAACTCTAGGAAATTATAAAGAACTGCCTCGAGTGACTTTGATATGCACGCGCCCACACACACACACACACACACACACATTTTTAATCATGAGAATATGGTATGATATAACTGTAACACCTCATTTTTAATCACCAATATTCTTCCTATGTAATTGATACATTTAATGAAATAAAATGTAAATTTTGGTGTGCATAAATTTACAATCATATTTCAATTGTCGGTTATATATAATTCGGCCAAGTAAGGACACGAAAGAGCAATTAATGTCTACCTAAAGGCCTACTATTGTAACCAAAAATTAGAACATAAAATGACATGATTAATAGCCTAATATACATGTCAAAAATCAACCAAACCAAAGGAAAGGAGCAAGAAATGATTTATTTCAGTAAATTATAAAACATAGGGGAAAAACGGTAATTTTGCCATAAAGTGGGAAACGATTACTTTTCCATAATATTCCTAATAATTTCAATTATATGGGAACTAAAAATAGGGAAATGGCTACTTGACAATTAATAAGCCTATTTTGGTGAATTATTATCAAGAAAGGTCAAATATTCAAAAGTCAAAGAACAAAAGTCAACATATTGCCAGATGGCAATGAGATAGTTTAATATCAACATTTCTCTCTTATTTCTCATACATCTACAGCTAAGCAAGTGTGGAGGAAGGAAATGAAATATTAAACAAAAGAAATTATATGTGGACCAATCAAAATGCCACATGTGTTAATACTATTTGATCCACTTAATATACCATTCCTTCATCCATTTCTTCATTCCATTCCTCATGCAAACTGAACCGAAAGAGTGAGAGAGAGATGTTGAGTCGGTGAAGAACGAGAAGCAAGAAAGAGAGCTAGGTTTCTCACAAAATCAAGGTAAGGAAGCTTGTGACTTGAGATTCATGCTTCCTAATCCTTCCATGATCTCTCCTACTCACTTCTTCTTCCTTGAATCCATGGCTCTCAAGACAATTTTCAAGAGGAGGGAGAGATAATTTGGATGTGCAGAGAGAGAAAGTTAAGAAAATCAAAGGTAAACCTCCAAACTTATTCCTCATGTTTTGGTTGATGCTATTGGTGTTATTCTTGGATTGGTTTGGTTGTTTTTGTGAATGATGGTTGATGAAACCTAAAGGACCTTGCTATCCAAGTTTCTCCAAACCTTATCCAATGAATGTCTAAATAGCTAATAGTTTGATTATAAGTAGAAAGGAGGTGATTAAGTAAGAGAAAACGAGAAACTGACACAATTTTTCTGAGAACCTAAAATCTAAGCCCTATCTTGGACATGGTAAAGGAGATGGAATTTGATGATTCTAATGTTTTCATTAGGTTTAGAAGATAAAATTGTGTAAGGTATATGTTGATGATGAAGTGAGAAAAGCCCCAGAATGAGAAATGACCAAACTATACCTTAAAACTCAAAGTAAGGGCTGCTAAAGCAATTTTCATCATTTGGCCATGAATTTGACCAATATGAGGTCAAAAATGGATTCTACATGTAAAATTGTGTAGGAATAGCCTGATTCATAATTTCTGGTGAGGTCTAAGTAGACCGGGGCTATAGGGGCATTTTGATAATTTAGCATTGGAAAGCTAAGTTAACCAATATCACGAGTTTGGGTAATGAGTGAATGAGTAATAATTCATCTATGGTGTTTGGATATTGTAGGACTTGGGGATGGTCCAAAGTCTAAGACTTGTTTGAGCTCAAAAAAATGAGAAAAGGATTCTAAAGGAAAGAACTAGGTAGTAACTTCTTCTTACATGTATTATGTGATGCCTATTATGAATGTCATTCATCGTAACATGAGCTAGTGTCTTAGATATACCAATTCGCCATGTTGTGGTCAGGGACCCAACAGGGGCACTAAGTAGACTAAGGGGCAAACATGTAGTTTGACCTTGGGCAAGTGTACACACACAAAGTTTTGATCATCTCACATGATATATGACATTGCATATCTATTTTCACATTTTATATGTTTGTAAGCATGTTGCTACTGAGATTCTCTCGAATCTCATTCCTCCAAGCAAAAACATTTCAGCTGGAGTAGGCAACTCAAAAGACAACTCGGTGGCTACTGGTAATTAGGGTCCCAGAGCTTCTCATGGCTGTTATAGTTGTTTTGTATGTACTTAGATACTTGTGAGTTTGGATTCCTTGTACATGTGTATATATACTTAACAAACCCTTTGGGGAATCCACCTGTAATATAAACTTGTAACATATATCAATATATTTCCGCTATGTCGTATGCTTTATGAATTTTTATGCTTTTCGCCCCTCGAATCTCAAAAGGGGTAAAGGGGTTTGACAATAACTATGATAGCTGTTTATGATTGTGGAAATGAGAATATGAGATTGATATATTGTGACCTGTGGGTTACACTTGTATTATATGTTCTAATATATCTATGTAATTAAAGATAATTAATGGTAAAGGGAGGAGGACATGGAAGAAGTTTGAGTATTGTTGAGCCACGTAGTATGGCGCCATATGGCATATTATAGTTGGTCTTTTATTATCCCTAAGTGGTAACTTAGGACTGCGGCACATTACAGAATAAAAGGTGAGGGAATCCATGGTCCACTATGTGCTCTATGATTCTTTGGCCAATCCGTATCACACACAAAAGAGCTAGTAAGAGTTCCTAGTCATGAGGTTGACTTAGTTTATAGATTTAGACCGGCAGATCAGAGGAGATAAGGTGGAAATTGAACACTTCAAAATAATAAATGAATATTTATTGTTTGTTCGATCTTGGATATTTTATTGTCATTATCTTGTATTTATTGTATTCACTATTTGTAAATTGTCTACTTTGCTTTGACGAGCATATAGTAATTGTGTGCTAGCTCGGGATTTAGTTATTGAGATGTTGATCTTACCCATTCAATAATTAACATTTTCCATGTTAGAACAATAAGGCAAGGAGCTTCGGGAAAGGTGTTAGATTCATAAATACGGTTCTGTAAGGATTGTAATTTTTCCTTCATGTTTTCCTCCACTAGGAGTGTCAACACCTGACTGACATACCCCTTAATATTGATATTAATCAAAGTAGCAATTGTACAGTTCAGTGGGCACACAAAATAGCATAAATATACTGATATAATTAATACAATGTGCTTGATTATATTATAGGAATTCGTATATAATAATTACAGACCTTAAAATAATAAAAGGCCTTCAGATAACTAACTACTTCTCCTGATCTGGACCAGAACCTTCAGTTTCTGGTAATTACAGTTCTGCCCTTTTCGTTGCTACTTGTTGCTGAAAACTTTATACATTTATGGAAAATGGTGAGATTTGGGGGAATCTCAGTAGTAACAGGAAATCAGATATATAGAATGTAAAAACAAATATGCAATGTACCATGTTATGAAAGTTGCAAACTCATACTATGTTGTGTGCACAGTGTTTAAGGCCAAACGATTGTTTGCAACCTTGGCTTAACTCGTGTACCATCACTGGATCCCAGATCACAACTAGGTCATGTGCCCTAGGCACTGTCATGTTATAGAATATAGCATACACAAAAAATATAAATTATCACATAGTATATGAAAGAAAGAGCTACTACCTAGAATGTGCCCTTTTCTTGCCTATCTATCGGTCCGACACTATCTATCTTACTCGGGCTATTGATATATCCTAAAATTCCAAATTTAGGATAAATGAGTTATTACTCATTCATAATTCATTCTAAACTCATTGTGTTGTTTATCTTAGCTTAAAAATGATAAATAACCAAAATGCCCCTGGGGACCCAGTCTAAGCCCCTTTATACCCGGTCCAACTGTACTTTTCCAAAAATTATGACCCGGGCTAATCCTACAAAATTTCACATGTAGAATCCATTTTTGACCTCATATTAGTCAAATTCATGCCAAAATTATGAAAGTACCCATGACAAGCCCTAACTTAGGGTTTAAAGGGTAATTTTATTTCACCTTCTAAGGCCTTTACACTCCATATTATACATGTGCCCTACACAATTTTCCATTCTAAACCCAATAAAATCATGAAAATCATGAAATTCCAGCTTTAAACCTCCCAAATAGGTCTGGAAAAAATTCAAGAAATATTAGGGAAAGTGTGTTTTCATGATCTCAATTCATATAACTCATTCTTTTCACTTCTAATATTATGATTAACCACTCAAACACCTTTTAAACATTATTAATATGAATTTGGGCAACACCTCCCCTTAGAGCCTGTTTGGTATGAGGGGAGGGGAGGGGAGGGGGAAGGTTAATGTTTAGATATACATTGACTAATATATCCCTACTATTTTATAATATTCTCACAGTGTCATTTCCATTCTTTACCCAAAACTGTCACACATTTTATAATTATATTTATTTAATTTTTATAATTATAAAATTATAATTTTATGTATTGAATATCATTTATAATTATATTTTATTAAATATGTTAGAAAGTTATAAAATGCAAATTAAATGAAATAAGGGTAAAGTTGTTCATATAAAAATATTTTCCCTTCCTTCCCCTCCTATACCAAACAAGGTAATGTCAAAATCCCTCCCCCTCTCTCTTTTTGTCAATCCAAACAAAGTAAAATAAAATCCCTCTCAAACCTTCATCTCCCCTCCCTTCCATTAAAATCCTTCTCCTCCCCTCCCCTCCATCGAGCTAAACATAGCCTTATGGTTTATTCATCTCAATCATGAAAACAAAGTCAAAACAACCATAAATTAACAACAATCACCAACAACTATCAAGAATCAACAAGAGGAGCAAGGTTTATAGTTTTACCTTTGATTTCTCTTCCTTCTCTTTCTAGCTGTGGGTTTTCTCTCTCTTCTTCCTCTTGATTTTGCTTGCTACATATGTGTTTAAAGATGGCATAGAGATATGAGAGAGTTATCATGAAGAAGAAGGAAAAACAAGTGAAATTCTACAACCAAACTCACTCTGTTGCCTCTTGAACTTCTTGAGCTCCCTCTTTGTTCTTGTTTTCTCAAACAACTCTCTCTTTCTTTTGTTCTCTAATCTGGCAGAAATAATGGTCAAGGAAAAGGGATACAGAGCTTATAAAAATATACTCTTTCACCTCCTTAAAATATTATAATTAATTGCTAATTCATCACATGTGTTTGATTATTTTATTCTTTCTTTATTTACTTGGCTCAAATCATTCCATCTTGATTAATTCTTGGCCAAATATTTTGTTTTCCTCTCCCCTCTTCTTGTTGACTGAAATATCTCCTTAATTTGGAGAAAATAATTGCTTCTTGCTTTATTGGTCAACTGACCATTTGCCCATATATTTTTTTCCATTTTCGCACTTCGTTGGAAAATTGACAGAATTTTCATCAAACTTTGAAAATTCATATATTTATTTATAGATATCCAATTGGTATGGTTCTAAAGGCTAGGTAATCCTTATTAAGTCTAGTTTTAAGAAAAATATAGCTTTTAGCCAACTAGAAGCTAAAAGTTCCCAGAGTTTCATTTGTTGGATGATGTCATAGAAAATGGCTAGATTTACTAAGCTAACTTCAAAAATATACAACTCTTAGTGTATAACTCCAAATGATTTATATGACCTATCAAATTAAAACTTGATAAATCTAATTTCATTTTGGAAACTTTCATAAGCATTGGACATCATTTTCCTATTTAAAAGTATCACACAACAAGACTGTCACTCAAGAAAACACACTGGTAGCAAACCCAAATGTTTACAATTTGTGTTTCCAACATAATCATGTTATGTGTGACCACTAATTACCTTATTTTGTGATTTCCTATGCTCTTTAATTTACCATGTTGTTTTCTTTATGCCACAAAGGTATAAAGCCACTAATTACCTTATTTTGTCATTTCATATGCTCTTTAATTTACCATTTTGTTCCTTTTATGCCACAAAGGTATAAAGAATTTTAAGAAATAAAATTATGCCTTCCTGGGACACTTGTTAAACCATGGCTTAACAATCTACTTGATTCAAACTTATTTTCATGTCTCTAGTCCCAAAATTTGGGATATTACAAAAAAACATTATCTCATATTTATTGATTTAATTAATTCAATTTGACTTGAGACTTGAATTGATTCAATTGAGTTGAGGGCTGGAGGCTGAAAGCCAAGCTCCCTTGTTTATACTAATTGTGAGGCATGTGGCCTAAAGCTGATGAGCTCCCTATAAGTTTTATAATTGCCACAAGGGCATGTCCACAGCTTTTAATGCATGTGTTGACATAGAACATGACCTTTATGTGCATGTTTCTTTTCTATCATGGTTAAGATTTAAATAGTAAATTTACAATTTTTATAAACTCAATAAACTCATGGTGAGTCATTTTCTTTTCTAATGAGGTTATTGTCCAAACTAAAAAAAAAAATAAAAAATTGAAATTTATTTCAACACTGAACCAAAACTAAAGTGACTAAAAAAACCAAACCGAATCAACCGAGTTATTGTTTGGTTTGTTCGGTGTTTGTGTTTGGGCCTTTTTGTTTCAATCCGAAAATACCTAGAGTTTGAACAAAAACCTTAAAACAAAAGTCCAAACTCAATTCAAACACATCCAACCACCAACAATAAAACATTATATGACCAAAAATACATATCTACATCTTCAAGTTATTAACTCAAAATATCGATGCTATTTATAGTCGTTGGGCATCATAAAAAACAACTACAGATTCTCAACCATCACAAATTCAACAATAGCATTACATAATCCAGAAAAGATATTAAAATCAAGATAATAATTCATTTCCTCCCTGATTTCCTAAGAGCAACTTGCAATTAAAACAAGAATAAATCAAATAAAAAGCAAAGGAATACAATATTACAATAATACAAAGATGTTGAAAAATTACTAGCAAAATCCAGCAACATGTTCCATATTGGCATTGCATCTACCATGCATCCAAAGAATAAAAATTTCTTTAAAGAAAAAATAAATAACAATCTTAGGCAACTCCAAATAACCAAAGAACAAAAACTTTTTTAAAGATGAAGCTTTCTATGAACCACGACCAAACTTATTAGCCTGGCAAGTTACAGACTTTGGGGGGGGATAATGTCAGAAGAACAAAAATTTCTTTAAAGGCAAAGCTTTCTATGAAAATAAGGAAAGATGAACAAAAATTTATATGAAAATAACGTCAGAAGAGCAAAAATTTCACATATCAGAAAAATAAAGAAAGCACATCAAGAGAAGAACAAAAATTTCAGAAGAAGAAAGAAAGTGAGCTTTGCTTATAACTCAAATAAAGAACTAAACAAAGTTAAAAGACTAACTCAAGTGAGAGACGAGGCTGAGATCGATGGCTAATCGGTGATGCAAAGTGAGGAGTGAAGGCGGTGGCGGACGGCGAACTTGTAAAGTGAGGAGGTGAGACTTGAGATCGACAAAAATGGTGAGGATGCAAGAGGAAGAAGATGGAGAAATTGTGAGTAGGCTAGGGTTTTGACTTTAAGTAGAAAGTGAAAGTAAAACATTAGTCAACAGTGTTGGGGCATATTGAGGGGATTTGGATTTCCTCCTTTTTCCTTACTCTCCTCTTCCCTCATTTTCTTTAATCTGGACTGTTGGATTAAGATCTCAACGGTCCATATTTTTCTTTTATTATAAAAATAATATTTATTATTATAAAATAATAAAAAAATAATAATATTATTATTATTATATTTTTATAATATATTAAATCTGGACAGTTGAGATCTTATTCCAATGGGTCAGATTAAAGAAAAGGAGGGAAGAGGAGAGTATGGGAAAATGAGAGAATCCAAGTCCTATATTGAGGGGTGTTGGGTTGGACTTGGGCCAGCATTACATGGAAGAAGTTTTGATAAGCTTATTTTCCAATAAACAAAGTTCTGAAGAGCTTAAGTGTAAAATTATATATATATATATATATATATATATATATATATATATATATATATATATATAACAACGTCGTTTAGCCTTAATTTTCAGCTATTCAGTTATAACCGAATTAATTTCTACATAACTGCATCAATAATTAAACACTAAAATAAGCTTATTTAAATTTGAATCGAAACTTAACACTAAATTAACCAAAACCAAATAGCTCAATTGAGTTTAGTTCGGTTTGATGTTCGGTTTTGGTCATTATTTTATCACTCCTAATGTACGCTAAGTAAATATTTTTTGAGGGAGAGTGTTACACTCCTCACCTAAATAAGTTGAGAAGTTAGCAAAATAGATATTATAAACTTCATTAGCCGGTCATAAGAGGATGGTACTCGAGCAACCAATAGATATGCACTTTGATTTTTATCCCATACCTAATGTAACTAATAAACTTGAGATTTCAAAATTTGACCTCTCTTGTTCCATCTCATAGTAAGTTTTCTCCTCTCTCTTTACTTTTTGAACCTCCTTCATGAGACCCTTCCTCAATCTTCTTTTCTCTTATTTCATACATCTATCATTTAGGACACTAAAGGGATTGGCAAAGGGGGCAGTAGGGTTAGAACCCTTAATACTTGAGCCACTTTCAGAAGCTGCCATATTAACCTATAACAACTTTCAAATAGGAATCAATGACATGGCTCAGAACTTATGTTTTTAATAGGGATAACAACAATGACATGACTCAAATAACTACAATCTTTGCTAGTAATTAAAAAGAAAACTTAGGTGAAAGAAAAGTTAAAAGTTTGCAAAATCCCAAAAGTTTAGCTGAAATTACAATCTTCTCTAGTTTTAAATGCAAAACTAACCTTTTTATGAGTTTTGCTAAAACTATATACATTCATTATATTTTCAAAACATGCATGCTTCCATGAATCAAGAAACAACAATACAAAAGGGGAAATTTCAATATAAGCATGAAATAGGGACAGAATCATATATCACCTCTAACAACAATACAATGCCAAATTTGTGAAAGTACCAAAGTACTCAATTTATATCAATGTGGATTCAAAAAATATCTAGCCAAAGTGCCAAAACTTGACAAGGGTTAAGTGTACCTGACAACTAATTTGAACCCAGAACCAAAAAACCAGCGCTTCGAACTGCTTATCCCAGCAGTTTCAACAACCAACAATTTCGGAAATTATGTTTCCAACAATTTCAGCAACTCTATGACTTAATATCAACGAAAATACTATGATAATAACAACAATTTCCCAGCAAACTCAGAACACAAGAAATTTAGAGTTCAGAATAAATTAACCCAGAGCTCTGAACCCCCTAGAACCCATAATTCATAACGAAGCCATAAACACCAACAAATGAACAAATCTTCTAGAAATAGCTATTTAGAATTCGGATTGAGTCTACAGTGACTTAAGGGTAGCAATTACTCATCTTTATAAATGCACGTGACAAAACCAAAGTTTTGAACCCAAAATGAGCGACGGACGCCCTCACAAATAGCCATGAACGCAGAATGGGGAAGAACAACTAGTTTAGCAACAACAAAGATAGAAATAATAATAGTAATGATGCTGGAAAATAGTGGTCGGAGGTGTTCGGAGAGAACACTGACGAATGATGGGAATTTTGAATCACAAATGAACAATAGGGGTTTTAAAACCCAATACTTCACGGTTCTATTCTTAACTATGAAATATATAAGTTTCAAGGTTGTTTAAAACTAACTGTGAAGTATTCATATCATTTACTTCATGATTTTTCAAAATAAACCGTGAATTGAAGTAAATGTGAATATTTTTAAAAATAAAAAATTACAGTTATATTCCACAGTCTTTTATTTCCGCCGTAAAATATTTATCGCAATACTTCATGGGTTATATTAACAACTGTGAAGTATTGCTTTACACAATCTTCACTTTTTGATATTATTCCACGGTTTCCTTTTAACTATAAAATATTGAGCGGTATATATTAATGATTATGTAGTAGTTTGTACATACCATAGCAATATTCTTGACCAAAAAAAAAAAAGACCTGAGTGATATTTATAGTTTGTTGAAGGATAAAATTGTAAATATCTTGAACTTAAGTCTATAAATTAAATAGGGGGTGTGATTACGTTCTCTGTTTCTTCCCATACTATAACAATTTGGAAAACACGCTCAATAATGAATCTAGACACTAAAAAAAATTAGTAGATTGGTGATGGAATTTGATGATTATGTCGTAAAATATACTGTCACTAATTAATTAGTAATGGAATTCTCCCTCTAAGTTAGTTTAGTAACAGAATTTTGTTATTAAATTCCGTTGCTAATCCGTAACTTTTTTTTTTTTTTTTTACATAGTAGGGTAACTCAAAGTAATGGATTCTGGTCAACTTTTCGTGTTGCGCTTTTGTTACAACAGGTCTAAATTGAGCTATTTTTTAGAACTAAGAATCCCATCAATTCTGAATTTCTAAACTGTGCACACCAGTAACTAATTAAATAAAACAAAAAAATTACTTCCATGTGACAATACTTCTTATTCTAATAAGTTATATATTCTTCGAAGTAATTGCATCCTTCATTTTTTATTTTTTTTACATTTAGTATTGCGCATGATAAGAAAAAGTAACCAATGAAACAAAATCAATAAAAGTATAAAGATATACTCTTTTTCTTGTTTGACTCTTCAAACCCCCCTCTATCTGTACGTTCGTTGCCCACAAAAATTGTCTGTCTATATTTATGTAAGAGAAATTAATTAAGGTCAAAGATAAATGATAACTTATTTTGAATATATCTCTTTATTTACCCTTTAAACGAACATGACTCAATCAGTCCACGCATTATTTTTTTTATATAATTAGTTAAAACCAGTAAGAATTCTATCACTTGCTTGATGAACTTTTCATCAAGGATACAGGAAACCAAAAAACATCACGCAAATTGACATTGTCTTTTGTGGTGAATTTGACTTTCTTTCTTTCTTTTTCTTTTTTTTTTTTGAAGTACTTTTAGAAAGAGAGATAACCTAACAGATAAATAATTTAATTTCTTAATTTTTTAATTTAATGGAAAATTAATCTTTAATTAATATCTTCTTAAAAGAAATAAATTTATAATTTAAATAATTCCAGTATTTTTGCGTGAAATATTTAATATTTTTAAAAATTGAAACGAGATACCTTTGTGGCAGCAATTAATAAATACGCGCCAGTACTTATTGAAACAAAATCAACGTACAATTATGGAGCTAAAATCATGTTCTTGTTTGGCTCTTCGTATTATCTTTATATATTTAAATGAGAGAATTAAAGTCAAAATAATTAAGAGTTACTTCCAAATATATGTCTTATGTATACACGAACATGAATGAGTACAGGACTCAATCAATATCTCTACATAATTTCCCTTCTTATAATTAGTTAAAACCAGTAAGAATTATTTCAATTCCTTAATGAAGTTTAATATCCACGAAGAGAAGAAACCAGAAGGCTACGTGCATATTGACATATTATATATATATATATGAAAAAATATCTTGTGTCTTCTTGGTAGTTAGATACTTTTTGAAAAGCAAGTCGTGGAGAGATATATAACTTGTGAGGCAAGAAGATGAAATTGCGTATTTTTATATGTAAATTTAAAAATTTAATAGGAGTGGGTTAAAAGTTAAAGCTAATAGTTCATTTAAAAATCGAACCGTTGGTCAAAAGTATGAGTTATGTATATAAAAGATAACAAATAAAAGCCCTAAACTGAAACATCATATATATATGCACTCACTATTATAGAAATTGCGATATATGAAAATTATTAACTGCCATACATCACGGTTCCAAACCATAATATATGTGAGCGCTATATTTGCTCAGCAAAGATACATTATGATTCCTAACCATGATTTATTCTATATCTATTATAACGGTTCTAGTATAACAACCATGTATTCAGATGTGGTAAGGCCATGCTATGTGCAATTATGTCATGATAATAAAGTGGGTTCATGTAAACAACTATTATATATACCGTAATATTGGCACAATAAATAATAGTCTCAAGTAAACAACCATTATAAACTCTTTAACATACATAACGGTGCTTTCAAAATAATCATTACATAAATTTTAGCTTACGAACAGTCATTATATCACAACCTTATTTATTTGATATAAATATTAATGGGTTTAATGAAACAACCATCATATATTATGCATAAATATATAACGGTCGTTATGTAAGAACTGTTGAGACAATTTTTTTTAAAGGGGGATACATCTTTCAATATCCCCTTGCATGCATACAGAATGAAATTGTATACAATTTTGTATATTACAGAATCTCACACATCGAGTGCAATTTAGGATGAATCAAGACATTCCCAAATTTGTGGTTAGGCTCAATGGAACTCCCTACTGTAAAGAGCTCAAGGGGTATACAGCCTTAAGAAGAGTTGATAGAGAATGAGGGGTTAGATTTATAGTATATCATCTGCTCCTTCTCGTTAGGTTACATATGTCATTCTATAAATCTAATCTCTCTTTTTCTATCAAGTTTTGCTCGAAGCTGCATGCCTCTTAGGCCCTTTATAGTAGGGAGTTCCATTGAGTCTAGCCACAAAACTGAGAATGTCTTAATCCATCCCAAATTGCACTCGATGTGTGAGCTTATATTCTATCTAATGCTTGTGTGTGTGTGTGTGTCTATGTATGTATGTATGTATGTATGTATGTATGTATAAGTGTGTGTGTTTGTCTATATATATATATATATGATAAGATAAGATAACGGTATACCTTTTTTGTCATAGGTGGTATGACAATAAGATGGTCAGTTCAAGCACACAACACAAGCAAAGCTCCTCCCATAAGCATTATGTGGTGGGTACTAGAAAATCTAACTTGGATTGATTATGGCCTTAAGTTCTCTAGGCTAACATGATTTTGAGGGAGAGGTGAGTTGTGAATCATGTTCTTCCTCTGTAGGTTATACATATAGCCTATAGAGACTGTTATGAATCGTATTCTCCCCGTGTAAGTTATACATGTGGCATGTAACTACAAAACATTAGCACTATTTTTGTCAAAACCTAGCTATAAAATATGAAGTGAATAATAATGGAGAGTGCATAATAGAGAAGGGAAGCCATACCTCCATATGATTAGAACAAATTATGCAAAGAAATGTGACTTGGCTAGGGCTGAAAAATAAAAAGGTGAGTAAGGGCAACCAAAGCAACTGGCGTATTTGTTGTTAATAAAAGTATGGCGAATGCTTTGGATTGTGTGGCTCTATTGAATATGATTGACGTATGATGAAAAATCCAACCAAATAAGTGAGTTCCAAGGTTGGTTGGTTACAATAAACCCTAAGACAAGTGTTGTAATGAATGAAAATACGTGTTAGGGCTTGCGTATCAACTCGCGCAGTTGTCACTGAGAAGTATGGAGAAGGGTTTATAGATGGTGTGGTTTGACTGAAATCGATAGTTGATGACTAGAGATGACCAAAGTAGTGAGGTTTCAAGGTTGTTGAATTTAGGGTTTACATTTGATCTAAGATGAGTGCGCTAATGAATGAAATGGAAAAGCGGAGAGACGTTTAAATAGAGGGGAAATTTTAACTTTAAAATGGTTCAAATATAACATCTGTGATGTATTACTCTGTTGTTACATATATAATAGTTATTGCAAGAAACCGTTAGTTATTTTGGAAACATATATTACAGCTTCTAGCTAATGATCGTTAAATATCTACAATATTTTTTTAAAAAAAATTAGGGGTTACTGCCATCAATTTCCCCCTGCTTTCATAAACAATATATAAACAAGCAACAATACAATAGATCATTCATAAAAATACAGAAATTAACCTAGCCCAGCAACAGGAAAATGGCAATACATAGTCAAAACACAAAAATTAAGTGTTTCTTTTTCTAGTCTAGGCTTTTTGTAAGTTCGTTTCTTAGCTTGAATTCTTTTCCTGTGAAGTAATAATTTTCCCCTTTGAAACCCAAATGCCTTCAGTATGATCATGCATGACGTACAAAGCATCTTCTTCATTCAAATTTAATGGTTCAAGTGACCTCTCATTGATTAGATCATCCTTAACTCCATCACCCAGCTCCTCATCAATCAATTTATTTGTCAACAAAACAATCAACCATCTATATTTATGAGTAAATCACCGACGTAGAACTCTTGTTTCGCCTAAGAAGCAAAAATAAAAGGCTCTTCTTTATACCCTTCCTTGTTCAATTCAATTGTATCAAGCCTAAGTTATCAATTCTCAAGCCATAATTATTGTTAACCCACTTGCAACTGAATATAAGAACCCAAAAGCCAATATAATCCAACTCCCATATGTTCTCATTACCCTAAAGTATGACATCTTCACATAGATAAGATTTCTATCTTTGGAACTTGATACATGTATGGTGTTAGCTACAAGAGTTACACCACTATTTTTCACTTTGCTTCACTCATCATGCTCTTTGGTATATAAGCTGATCCCATTGATTGTGTAGCTAGTGTAAGACATCACTTGATTGCTTGGACCATATACTAAGAACTTCAATTTTCTAGAAACTAATTTAGGATCATCTCTATACTCGCAAAGGACTTGATCTTTAAACCATGTTATAAAATGTTTACTGTATTGTTGAGCACACCATCTTTCTCCTTTATAGGAATTTTTCCTCTGAATTTGATGATATGGTTGTGTACGTACTCATCAACCTTCTCAGAGTTGTGCAGCACATATAGGTGTGCTTGCTCCAACTATTAGTCAGAGATGAATACAACTTTCTTGCCCATAATCCCTTTCCTATCTATCCTTCTTCTCTCATGCTGAGACACGGGAAGCCTAATATCGCTTACATGTTTGAAGTATATGGCAGAAAATTCAGCAGCTTCTTCACAGATATATCATTTAACAACGCAACCCTCCGGATGACTCTAATTTTTCACAAACCCTTTCATTATCTTCGTGAAACATTCCATCGGATACATCTACTTTAAATAGGATAGGCTACAAATTTGTACCTCTCTAACCCAGTGAATTGTCAGGTAGACCGAGATGTCAAAGAATATTGGAGAAAAATACATCTCAAGCTTACACAATGTGTGTATGATTCAGTTTTGCAATATTGACATTTTTTTAGGGTCTTACCACTTTATTGCAAAGTGACTGATAGAAGAAACACAACTTGGTGATTGCTGTCAAACCCCTTAATATTCTGATATTCGCTATACAATAAATACATACAGAGTACAAAAGAAATAAACTCCACAACTAAAGATAATCAGATGTAACTCCTGGCTAGGACCGGACCTTCAATCTCCAGTAATTACGGTTTTTCCCTTAGAGCCGCTGTCCTTTGCTGGAATATTTTTAGATGTTGAAAAAGGGTGAGATTCGAATGAATCTCAGTAGTAATATACAATCATTCATATAAAATGTGATAAATAAATATGCAATGCACCATGATATGTAAAATGCTAACTCGTGTTGCATGCATACTGTCCAAGGCCAAACGACTGTTTGCAACCCCGGCTAAACTCATGTCCATGGTCAAACGATATGTTTAGACCCTGGCTTATTCGCGTGTTGTGCCACAGGCACTATCATGTTACAGAAAATGGAATACACAACATATAAATAATCACATAGTGCATGAAAGAAAGAATTACTACCTGGGTCCTTTTTCAGTCCAACTGTTTATCCAAAACTTTTTCTTCGGCTCGGGCTTTTACCAGTTCCTATGAATTAAAATTAACAAGTAATTGGTTATTACTTGTATTACTACTATCTTTAATTATATTCTTCTGATTATCTCAGTTTCAGTGGCTTATACACTATATAATTTTGCATAGTGCGATTTTACTATTCTTCAGCAATTTGACATATTTTTCAGTTAATTTTGAAAAATCATAACTAATTCTAGAAAACTCGAAATTGACTGGGTCTAAAGCCTACATGAAGCTATTGAAATATATTTTCATGAAAAAATATCAAAATATACCCAGATTCACCATATTACTCCCAGAATTTCCAGAAATACCCCTATTCCAGATTAGTCTCCAGAAACATAGTATAACTTTGAAAATCTATATCTCCTAATATACTTATTCAAAAATTATATTCTACCCATAAAATTAAATCTATGAATGTCTACTTTAAATATGGAAAGTTTCATAATTTTTTGTCAAGGTTTGATTTTCCAAACGTTCGACACAAACAATCTGTTTTCCAGAAACACAGTTTGAGAGCAACTGACTTCAAAAATTCATATCTCTTAGTATACTAATCCAATTAACACAAAATATATATAAAATTAAATCTAAGACTATGTACTTCAATTCTGGAAATTTTCATGACCATTGGGAAAGATTACATAATTCAAAAATACCACGAAATCAACTACTAGAGTCTGGACGTTCAGGATTGCACCTGTTTCTAAACCCATCTTTCAAAACTCATAACTCTCTCTAAAGATATCCAAATAATGCATTCGACCACTCATTTTAAAGCTTGTTATGTCTACTATCTCCCTGTAAATTTTCGTAAATAATGGATTTGATTTGGTTGGTCATAAAGCTATACGAAACTAACTGACTCTGAAAAATGTCTGTTTTGACAGTCTAACTTCAAAAATTAATAACTTATTCGTTTTGACACCAAATTGAGCTCTTCTTGATTCTATTTCATACTAAACATCCTAAAATTTCCATATCAAAAAGAAACAGATGAAAAATCCATCTGTATCCTCCATTAAGCTTCTGAAAGTTTCCGATAAAAACTCTGTTTTCCAGCAACCAAAACAGAGTTGATAAAACTCACATGCAATCATGATTTTGGACTCCAATCTCAAAGATTTTGACTCTACATACTCCTAAACATGTTCCTTGAGTTTTGGGACGTGTTTTCAGAAGAAAAGGAATCAAAAATATCATGCAAAACGGACACAAAATTGCTGGTTTTGAAACTGATTGGTAACAGCAATTTGTCCGGCAAATTTTCTTACTTCCAGCCACCCAAACCAGCAGAAAATAGCCTCTAATCTAATGGAAATTGTTAGAAATATGTGAAGAGAACTTACCTATATCAGATTATAGGCTTGCATGTAGGATTTGAAGCTTCTTCTTCCTTCCTCTCTCTCTTTATTTTCTGCTGTGTTTTTTTTTTCTCTTGTTTGCTGAACTTGTTGCATGAATGAAGAGGTGAGAGATGTTTTATTTATCTTGGGGTCTGAACGTGTGTGCTTGTGTGCTGTAGGTATGTGTGCTGTATATGCTGGTCAAATGAGAAGAGAATGTGTATGTGTGTGTGTTGTACCAATGAGAGAAAAGAAGAGAGTAGGTGTGTGTTTGTGTATGGTACCATGTGTATGTTGTGTTGTGCAAATGAGAAGGAGTCACAATGCATGATGTACGTGTGTGTGCTGTCAAATGAAGAAAGCCACCTGCTATGTGTGTTTGTCTCTTGTATTGGTAAGCTTTTAAATATATATATATATATAGGTATATTTTTATCCTATTAATTACACACACTAGGTCCTAATTTTTCCCTTTGTCAAATTTAAGTTTCCTTAAATTTTGTAGGTTCCATAAATTGGCTTACTATCTATTTTCCATAAATTAATCCTTACATTAAATTTTTGGGATGTTACAATTGCAACTCGTAGCTCATAAAACAAGATACCCCGTATAGCCACTCAAATCAAGTTCTTTATGAAGACATGTCAATCATGAGGTTTTAATCCCATTAGTTTTAAGTTATTCACTAATACTAGTCTTATGATATTTAAAGAGTAACCCTCTGGCTCCTTGACTAAAGCAAGGAACAGACAAAAACTTGTTTTTCTTCATAGTGTATGAACTGGGGGCCGAAGAAATATACGAGCTCCCCTCTCCTCTAGTGCTAATTCTTCCCTTATTCTTATCTCAACCATACCTAGCCTAGCATTTATGCCATTTTTGGTCTTTTCTGGCATATGGATTAATGTGCCAACAGCACTTTCACACACATTTTTCTCAATGTGCATAACATCAAGAAAATCTCTCACATCCAGGGTCCTCTAATAAGGCAAGTCAAAGAAAATGGACCTTTTCTTTCACCCTCTTGTCCCAACATCCCTTGTAAAAGGTTTGCCAAATAGACATTTTATATCTTTCACCTTTTAATATACCTATTCACCGATTAAAGGTTGAGGTGCCTTGCCCTCTTCTTATTTTCCATTGAAATATTTTTTAAAATGTAGTAAGGATGCTCTTGAAGCAACCATCTTTGATATCTCATATAGGAATTCTTCATGTCATGCTTCAATTTAATTGAATGTATACCCTCTTCGCAAATTGGACATCCAAGTTGGTCTTTAATGATGTATCTTGACAAATTATCATATGCAGGAAAGTCATTGATATTGCCAAAGAGCATGGATCTCAAATTGAATGTTTCTTCCTCACGAGCATCATATACCATGACCCTATCATCCTATAAGCGCTTTAAGTCTTCAATTAGTAGAGCCAGGTAGACATCTATATGATTCCCGGGTTGCTTGGGCCAGGAGATTAGCATAAAAAACATGGAGTACTTGGGCTTCATGCAAAGTCATAGAGGAATATTATATATGAACAATATTACCGACCATGTGTTGTGGGTACTGCTTTGCATCCTAAACGGGTTCATCCCATCAGTAGCCAGTGTAAGGTGTAGGTTCCTATCATGTTTAGTGAATTTAGGGTGATTCATATCAAACTTCTTCCATTAACAAGATGTCGAAGCATACAGTCATTTGTCCTTTCATCTGCATACCACCACAAATTTTTTACGTCATCGGGATTGCCATACATGCATTTAAATCTAGGTATAATGGGGGAAATACCATAATGCCTTATTCAAGCTCTTACCGTTCTGTTGGTAGCACACATAGGACAATGTGTTAGCGATATATATTCATTCTTAAACAAGACACAATCATTAGGGTAGACATGTATTTTCTCATAACTAAGGCTGATGGAGCACAACATCTTCTTTGTGGCATATGTTTTGTATGGAAGAACGTTTTTTGTTGGTAGCATTTTATTTAAAGCCTCAAGTAATTATGTGAAGCTCATATTAGACTACCCATTTCTCGCCTTCAAGTTGTACAACATCAAGACAACGCTCAATAAGGTAAACTCAATACGCCCCTCAAATAATAGCTTCACCGTGTTTTCCTTCAAATGCACTTGTGTCAAAATTAGGTGATGCACAACTTTCTGTATGTTCACCTTCCCCACTGATTGTCTCTCCATGCCTCATCCAACATGTATAAGTAGGATTGATTTCATAAATCACTAAGTGAGACATACAAGTTTCTCAACACACTACTGTATATTATCACACTTTACACATGGGCAAAGAATCAAACCGTCGTTTGGGGGATTATGCGCAAATGTAAAGTCAAGGAAATTTGTTGGCCTATCCTAGTAGTTTCTTGTTAGCCGATCAGTATACATCCACTGCTTATTCAAAAACCCCATCTAACATAAATTATTAAGAAATAAAAACCCCAATCAAAATCTAATAATCATTTGCGCCCATAAAAAATTTATGAAAATGTATAATGAAAGAAAAACCACAAACCTTATGTCAACTAGGCCAGAAGTTGAAGAAAGAAAACTCTGAGGTTGAACGGATGCCTTTCTCAGAGCTAAAAGATCTACAGCTTTTGATTAAGTGTGAAAGTTTTTGAATGTCAGACTGATTGAATGTTTTACAAAAAAAAATCCCATTATAGATTTTAAGGTCTTATATAACGATTAGTTGATAAGAATCACTAATTTTTTTTTATAATGGTTATATTCAAGTAACCAAGAGGTACATTATTAACAAATCTACAAGGTCTTACATAACAATTAATTGGTAAAACTCGCTAATTATACTTTTACCTTTATACTGGTTATTTTGATTTTTCACAGTTCTTTAATAATAACCGTAAGGTATGTTATTATTTTTTTCACATATGTTTAAGCCATTACGTTAATATATTTTTATATATAAAACGAAAAAATGAAAATAAATAAAACCTACCCATCATTCTTATAGGAGTGATTTGGATCATTTGAGAATATGAGGAGGGCATGGAGGTTTGGTTGGAGGAGGAAGGGAAGCAGGCGGGGGTTGAGGTTGGGGGGGAGGAAGCAAAGCAAGCGGAGGAGGAGCAATTTGGTATGGAGGACCACGAGGAGGCCATGGAGGTTAGGTGGGAGAAGGAAGAGAAGTAGGAAGAGGTGCATATTGAGAAGCAGCTCTGGGAAGAGAAGGAGGTGAATGTTGGGGAGGACAATTCTCCATCATTTCTTTAGTGCATTGCTTGACAATGATGATGAGGAGAACAAAGGAATAAGGTAAAAAAATTTATGAAAATGGGGAATTTAAATATATTGGAAGTGAAACATGTAATGGAAGTTGAAGATCGAGGATCAATCCACACAACTATATTATGTTCTTTTTCTCACGATGGAAGTGAAGCGTGCGATGGAAGTAAACCGTTATTTATTATATTTCATAATGGTTTTTTTCTATTAACCATGAGTAATATTCTATAATTTTTTTACAATACATTTAAAACAAAGAAAATGTAAAAAAAAATAAAACAATGGAGAGTAGCCTAATGAACTAATGAGATCATCAAGCTACTCGTTACTAGAGGAGTGACCAGGATTATGGCCAATCCCATACTCATCAACTATGTGATTGGCCTTCTTGTTCATACTCGAAAGGTATAAAGAAAGCCTTCTCATTGCATAATCAATGTGTTCTGCATGCCGCAACATTGCCTCTAGTTGTAGAAGCATAAGATGTGGAGGTAGAGGAGGAGGAGGATGGGGTAGAGGTAGAGGATGATGCCGAGAGCTTTCTGGAAATTCTTCCACATGGCGTTTCATCTTTGCAATTGAGAGAACAAAGAGGAGGACGATGAAGAAAATGTAGGAAAAACAAATGAAAATGGTGAGTTTAAATAGATGTTTGGAACTCTAGAAAGGACAAAAAAATAAACCATTATTGCACGCATTAATTGGAAGTTGAACAAGACGTAATGAAAGGATACCTGGTTCTCTTGATGATAATTAGATAACAAAGAGGCACCCCGAGTTAGCGTGAGAAGAGGAAAGGCTTGAAAGCCTTAATTTATGTTTATTAAGTTAAAACCGTTAAGTATGGTATAAAAATACTTTACGGTTATTAATTAATAACCGTAAAGTATGAAGTTGTTTTTTTAACTTATTTTTTAAAATATTTTAAAATTTAATAGTGGTGTTCAATCATCATTACCACTGTCGTCGTCGTCGTCCTCCTCCTCCTCTTCATTCTCATCATCAGAAAGAGATGAAGGTTTGACTGCAAGTCATATTCAACCTCATTGTGATGAATTATTAGGTTCAACTTCCTGTTCAACCAGTTGGCGTATGCTCTGAGACGTCTTGTATGACAATCAAGGCCTACCAATAGCTGCATCAGAGCCTCTATTTTATAAGGAGGAGGTGGTGGTGATGGTGGTAAAGGAGGAGGGGGTGGTAGTGGCAGAGGAGTTCCATGGGATGTTAACATTATGGAGAGAAGGAGGAGGCCAATAAAAAAAAGTAGTAAGAATCACAAAGAATATGACAGTTTAAATAGAAGTCTAATAGATGTTATGGAGGGTTGTGACCTATGAAAAGAATTACATGATGATTATTTCTGAAGATTGTTATATTTTACCTTCGTCAATATAAGAGGTTGGAAGTCAAATTATTTGTAAATGTCATATGGCAGTTGTTTCAAAAGAACCATCATCTTTGTCACTAAATAAATGAAAGTTGTTAACTTCAACTACTATTTTTGTAATTTCATGAATTCTACCTCACAATACATAACGATGCGTATAATTAACCGTTTGCGACCTTTGCCTCAATGTACATGACATTCATTAGTTATAACCGCTATGTATTAAGCGTTATAAATGTCTAAATCTATAGTAGTGACTATGACAATTTCTAATTGTGTTGATAGAACTAAGGAGAGGGTGGAAGATCACTTTCGTTTAATTTCATACAATTCAAATTGAAACTAGAGTAAGCATGCATAGTAAAAGATTAGCTGTAATTAGTTTTTGGTTTGGTGGCTGGTTCACGCACAACTTGTTTATGCAAAATTGTCTATTAGAATTATGTTTTCATCTCTCTAAATTGTATTTATCAATTTTAAATTAGACCTTTTCACCCAAAAAATAAGTTAGTCGTTTATATTTAGAAACTTTCAATTTCAATATAACTCCATAAATATGAAGTGTTTCAAATATTCTCTTAAATAATCATCAATAGTAACAGAAAAATATAAAACTTTTAACAAGATATATGAATTGTCCGTAGTGCAACACAAGAAAAAAAAATCGCACGGTATAATTATTAATTTAAATAACTAATATTAATTAATTTTATCTCGGGGCAAAATTAAAATGTTGGGTCAGCCCATTGCAAAGATGGAAGACGACATATTATCTTCATCAAGCAAAAAATAAATAAATGAATGAAACTAAGATATTAGAATATTATTTAATTTTAAGCCGAAATATACATATATTCACCTGTTATATAATTACTTCAAGTTTGAGTCTAGAGAATGTTTACTTGGCTTCGGGTGCAGGAACTCCCACCAACTAAATAGATGTTAGTTGTATCTTCTTTTGACTCTTTACAAAACCCCATTCCTTCAAAATGCTTTAGACCCGTCATCAATCATGACCGAAAACAAAACCAAAAAAGGAAAAATAAATAAATAAAGGGAAGAAACTCATCACCATCAATCACAACACATTACTTGTTCGTCGGACTTTTCTTATATAAGGCCCCTCTCAGTCTCTGTCTCAGTCCCACCCATCTCATCTCTCTCCCACCCTCCTCCATTATTAGTCTTCAACAGCAATGGCGACAACGAGACCTTATTATTTTTGTTTGAACCATGCTGTTGTTACTGTTGCCTTTGGTTTTCTTGTTCTTTTTCTTACTAATAGATGTGAGGCTTCTGAACTGAGACTTGATTACTATGCTTCGTCTTGCCCAACTGTGTTTGATGTTATTCGCAAGGAAATAGAGTGTGACGTTCAATCTGATCCTCGTAAGGCAGCCCTGGTTCTTCGTCTTCACTTCCATGACTGTTTTGTCCAGGTCTGATCCATCATTTCTTTATTTACTACGTATTTAACTAAGGGACCATGCTTACATCCATTTCCTCGTATCTATTACATTCTCCAATTACACATGATCATGTATCATATTTTATTTCATATGGATTTATAGTTAAATGATAATAATTCAAAAATAGAATATATGAACACATGTGATTGGAGAACTTAAGGAAATGGGTATAAGAAATTTGACATAAGTATTTACCTTAACTAATCTACACTTACACACACACACACAACTTGTATTATATATATGTATGTATGTATGTATGTATGTATGAAGAGCTTAAACTTGAGAGTGGGACCTGGGTGCTGTAAGGTTTGTGAAGTTTAACGTAAAATATTCTAGGTTTATCACTCTTTATTAGTTGTATATATACAATACATACTTTATGCATAATGCAAAGTGCTTTGTATTCAACATTACAAATTTTAGAGAACTTGATTAACTTCAGGATCTAAATTCAGACTTCGTGAATAATAAAATATCACTTGTTACAGATTTTGAGATGCATCCATCAATAATTGAAAATTTTCAACTTGTAAAACTTTGGAGAGTTCAAATCTTATGTAAACTTAGAAATAAAAGATAGCTAGGTATCAAGTGCATTAGTCCATGTTAGTAGCCTGAGATATTTAACTGTGAGATATATGTGTGCGCGCGCATATAAATATTATTTTTTATTAGTATATGGATTTTTTTTTTTTTTTTTGCCAGTATTAGTATATGTATATTATTTATTGAGGTGTTTATGCTTCACATGTGTCCGGGTTCTTTGACAGTCAGGCATGCTTATGGAATATTTAAAATAACCGTACTAGGATTAGGTATATATTCTCTGTATGCTTGTGGCTGTATATTCTAAGGTACTAGGTTATCCAACATAATGACAACTGTTGACACTTTCTTTACAACTAACACATCTTAAATAAAACCATATATGTACCATATATATAGCTTGAGAGATCGAGAGAGAGAGCAAGGAGGCTATTATTATATATATATAATTTGAATGAGAATAATATATGTGTATGTGTTATGGTGGAATATGTGAATCAGGGATGCGATGGATCAGTTTTGCTGGACGATACAGTGACACTAAAAGGAGAAAAGAAAGCGTCAACGAACGTAAACTCTCTCAAAGGCTTCAATCTAATTGACAGAATAAAGAACATGGTGGAATCTGAATGCCCTGGAATTGTCTCTTGCGCTGATCTTCTCACTATTGCTGCTAGAGATGCCGTTGTTCTGGTATATATATAGAGATATAATGACAGTTCATTAAGTTCCTGGTGATTTTTTTTTTTTTTTTTGCTGAAAATAAGTTGCAAATATTGATTCAAACAACTCAAAATTTAAGAATCTCAATTATAACATAAGGCATCTAACTTTAATTTCAAACGTTTGTAACTGAGATTCCAGCTGTTTACCACTATTTGAATCAATATATGCAACTTATTTTGTATAATTTATTTTAGAACTTAATTATCATTAATTCAATATCTTAATTGGGACTTATCACTTGATTATTTTGTTTCATATATGAAAAATATAATAGTTTAGGGAAAATGAGTGAAAAGTCTTTTGTAGAAAATTTTATTGACTAAAAAAACTATATTTTATACACAGAAAGAAAGTATTGGTACTATGAGAAATTTCATAGATAGAAATTATTGGTACTCAAATTCAAGTATTTCTAACCAATAAAAATTTCAAACAGAGATTTTCCATTAATTTTGTCCCAATAATATACGTAGAAAAATGAATATATGTTCTTCTAATTTGTTGTAGGTTGGTGGCCCTTACTGGGATGTCCCAGTGGGAAGGAAGGACTCTAAAACTGCAAATTTTGCACTTGCCAATACGAACCTTCCAAATCCAGGTGACACCCTTCTCACCATCATTTCCAAGTTCCTCTATCAAGGCCTATCAGTCACTGATATGGTTGCTCTCTCAGGTACCATACACACACACACACACATATATCAATCACCAATTTGTGTTCTTCAAAATCTAACTTCTTCATATATTCCTCATGTTACTTTCTGAACACAAAACCTACACAGGAGCTCATACGATCGGCATGGCACGGTGTGAGAGTTGCCGGTCGAGGATTTATGGTGACTACGAAGTGACTTCAGAGAAAGATGCCATCTCTGAGAGTCACCTGAGAGATCTGAGATCCACGTGTCCATTAACAAAGGGAGGATCATCAGAAAATAATGTAACAGCATTGGATTATGTTACCCCTCACCTCTTTGACAATTCTTATTACCACTTACTTCTGAAAGGCCAAGGACTGCTTAACTCAGATCAAGAACTGTATTCGAGTTTGTTTGGGATCCAAACCAGAGAGCTTGTGAAGAAGTATGCTTTGGACCCGCTTGCTTTTTTCCAGCAATTCTCAGATTCCATGGTGAAGATGGGGAATATTGTGAACCCAGAAAGCTTTGTTGATGGTGGAGAAGTCAGGACGAATTGCAGATTTGTTAACACTTAGAAGTTAAATTCAAAGATTGGTTCGTGTTTTTTGTTTGTTCAATAATAAACACAAAGTACAATGTTATTTGACTTATTAATTTCTGCGTTGTATGCAAGCAAGCAAAAAGTCAGAAAGATGAAATTCAGAATTGTTCCTTTTTTACATAATTTAATTTAAATATGTATACAAGTTGTTCTGATGAGGTATATTACTATATTAATTTACCAACTTTTTTTCTTTTCTTCTTCTTCTTCTTTTTTTTTTTTTTTTGGGGTGATAAAGCCTCTTTTAGTTTGTATCTAAAATTTTCCAGAGTATTTCACGTCTGAGACAACAAAAATAACCAGAGCAATGAATAATAATATTCCTCTAGTCCTTAAGGTAGTTTCTCATTGGGAAGTTGATATTAGCCCTAAATATAAGACGCATTTCACATGTTTATCAAGTTTTTTTCTAAATTGACCTATTGATATTCCCTCAACAATAACAAGTAGTAGAAGAGGGAGGGAGAGATTTAAGAAAGATGATTAAGGTGTTTTAGAAAAAAAAATATAATATTAACTAATTTAACTAACATCCTTAATCTATCCAAATTAATTAATTAGTTTAAATTATCTGAAAGCATATTATCTTTGATACTTCAAGCTTTGTATATCATATATTATGTTTGATACTTCAAGCTTTGTATATCATGACAACTTGGCCATCCAAAATGAAATTAAGACCAATGTGCTATCAAGAAAATAGAAGTATAAGTGTACTGTACCATGATTGAGTTTGATGCCGCACATTTGATGACTTCCTATTTTTAATAGATTTGAGACATATTTTAATATATTTGGGAAGCCATCAATGTTAAATTAAAAATTTTTATGTAGATTTTATGAGATATTAATTGGGTGCATCATTTGTGGGATGTCAAATTAAAATAGAAGTTTCTAAACTTAGGAAAGAAGCAATAAAAAAAACTAACTAGAAGTTTTCTCAAATAAAAAAAAAAGAGTTATTTTCATTATTACTACTACTACTATTACTATCATTATTATATCATTTCCTCTCTTTTTTAAAAAAATTTTCAAAAGTGGTGATTTTGGGAATAAAAAGGGAAACCTAAAGCACAAGAAAGGCACAATTGTTTAAGAGGAGGAAGGAGGAAGCGGTATTTGAGAATCATCATCATTGTCTTCTTCAATCACGAGAAAAAAGAGAACAAAATAAGTTTGAGTTTCATTTTTCTTCTTCTTCACGAGAGGATGAGAGGACTCCGAAGAAGAAAAGAGACCAAATAGCCAATTGGACAAAGGAGCAGCTAGAGATTAAAGATGATGCTTCAAATAATCAAAACTCTATTCTTTTTTCTTTTCTTTTTTTTCTTGAGATTTTGAATTATGGATTTGTGATGTCATGATGAGATTATTCTAGTTATATTTAATTAGTTTGTTATGAAATCTAGATGAGCTATGAACTTATAAGTAGATTAAACTTATTGTTTTCACTGTTTAGTTATAATTAATATTAATTTTAGTTACTTAATTTTGGCTTTATCTATTTAGTGACTGGCCATCACTGAATATGAATTTGATCATTAGGATTTACTTTGATGAAAGGAATTTTAATTAGCCTATGAGATTAAGTAATATGGGATTAGATTGTTGCGACTAGGATAGATATATACATAATGGCTCCATATAATTGTTAAAGAGTGTGTTTAAGTTATCTTGTCTTTTGAGTAATTATGTTAGACATAACAATTTATACTTAAAAGAGGTTTGTGAGTGAACCAACAGACACTTGTAGTTATTTATACTCGAGATTAACAAAATTGACTTCAAGGCTAATTAAATTAGTGAAAACAAGGTTTATGAAGTTAGTGAGGGATTAGTGACTCTAGGTTGCTTGTTTGATAATTTTGGTAGTTATTTTGTTTTAATTTGATTTTAATTTTCTTTTCACTCATTTGAATTCAATTTAGTTTTCTCAAATTAAAGAAAAGTGTAAAATTAATGTTCAACCAAGTTTAGGTACTGTAGGCTAATAGAGAAGATAGTAGAGAGAATATATACTCTGAATTGTATGTTTCATTCATATGCACAAAGGGGTATTTATACATAATTGAGAATCCTGAGCATGTTTATGATAATTGATCCTAATCCCTGATTTGATTCCTAATCCCTGATTTCTTGTGATCCTAATAAATGTTATTTACATAATATTTCCTAACACTCCCCTCAAGTTGGAGCGTAGATGTTAACCAAGCCTAACTTGTTACAAAGATAATTAACCTGAGTTCCACTTACGGCCTTAGTCAAAAGATCACCCAATTGGTCGCTAGACCTCACATGTCCCATAGAAATGAAGTTCTCCTTGATTTTATCATGTACAAGTGACAATCGATCTCAATGTGTTTTGTTCATTCATGAAACACAGAGTTGGAAGCTATGTGCAGAGCAGTTTTGTTATCACATAACAATTTCGCAGGTAATGACGTTATGAGGCCAACCTCCTTCATTAACTGGTAGATCCACACAACTTCCTGCACTGACTGAGCCATGGCTCTATATTCGACTTCTGTACTAGAATATGAAACCACATCCTACTTCTTGCTTCTCCAGAACACTAGATTTCCACCAACAAGCACACAGTATCTTGTGGTGGATCTTTTGGTAGACTTTGACCCAGCATGATCCGCATTACAAAAATATTCAATCTCAGTATGGCTATGGTTTGTATAGAGTACACCACGACCAAGTGAGCCCTTCAGGTAATATAAGACATGTTCCAAAGCTTCCCACTGAGCCACAATTGGTACTGTCATGAATCGGCTAAGTACACTAATTGGAAATGTCACATCAGGGCGGGTCACCATAAGATAGTTCAACTTCCCAATCAATCTACAGTATCTCTCAGGGTAGGCAAACAGCGTGATCTTCTCAAGATCAACCTTTTCTCTTAAATCCTCTGGTAGCTCATTAAATGGTATGCTATCATCAATTTCCAAAAACGGATTGGGAATCATAGGAAAGCTACTGGGTGTTGCCCCAAGTTTTCCAGTCTCCTTTAGTAAATCTAGAACATATTTCCGCTATGTTAGAAGAATGTCTTTCTTGCTTCTCATAACCTCGATCCCAAGAAAGTATTTTAGCTAACCCAAATCTTTTATTTGGAAATGAGAATTTAGGAAAGGCTTTACTGATGAGATTCCCGAAGTGTTGCTTCCCATAATAATAATATCGTCAACATATACCATTAAGAGGATCAAATCAGCTTTCATCCGCTAATAAAACACAGAATGGTCACACTTACTCTGATTCAGACCAAATTCCTTAACCACCATGCTAAACATGTCAAACCATATAACGATTTTTTTAAGATGGCATATCTTCCCACACTCCCCCTGAGTAACGAAACCAGGTGGTTGCTCCATGTAAACCTCTTCAAGCATATCATCATTCAAGAAAGCATTTTTAACATCCAAATGATGAAGTGCCTAACCATAAGTGGCTGCCATGGAAATAAACAGACGAACAGAGGACAATTTGGCCACAGGAGAGAAAGTTTCAGAGTAGTCAATGACATAGGTTTGAGCATAGCCCTTAACAACTAGCCGAGCTTTCAAGCATTTCAAGGTGCCATCGGCCTTGGTTTTGATTACAAATACCCACTTACACCCAATAGCCTTTTTGCCAGGAAGTAAATTAACAAGATTTCAGGTACCTGCTTTATCAAGAGCCATCATTTCATCCTCCATAGCAGCACGCCAACCAAGGTGGGCTAAGGCTTGGTGGAGAGTAGTAGGGATGGTGATGGAGTCGACAAAGGCTATGAACGAATAGGATGGAGGAGAGAGATGGTTATAGGAAACAAAAGAAGAAATAGGATAGGTACACAGGGCACTTGATATTTCTTCATTTCATATTATAGGTCAATCTCATTTATAGCTTCCTTTAACTCTTTCTTTGTTCAAATCGTCTTCTTCAAGCATTCATCTGCTTTACAATTTTGGTCTGATTTGCCTCCAGATTTGTCATTTATAGCTTTCAGAAACACCAATATGGAGCCAAATGTGGTGCAGAAGCCCCCAAGCATAGAGATAAAGCCATTGGATGAATGTAAAATGAAAATTTCAGATCTGGATTTGATGAATGACATGAAGAAGATGAATTACTCAAATTATTTAACATCATCGTCGTCTCCATCAGGCATTAGTAAGATATCTACAAATGAAAAGTGGAGATGTCTATGCTCGCCGACCACCCATGACAACTCATTCCGGTTCTGGCACCACCGTGCTTTTGCCATGGTTCACAGCAAATCCGTTGGTCCCAACCTCAATGAATTGGCTTCTAAATCAGGTGTCATGAATGACTGACGGTGAGTAGGTAGGGTTTGCCAAGGGGGGAAGAAAAGAGAGGGCAATGATGGAAATGTGAGGATAGAATTATAAATTTTGGATTTTTTGATGGAACCTATTTTGATGTAATTATATCATTTTAGCTTCCACATGGAATTGAAAAAATTTTCAATTATATCATACCAAACAAGCCATATGATGGAATTGAGACCTAATTTCATTTCTATCACCCATAATTCCATCGTACCAAACAGGGCTTTAGTGTTCCCTTCAATCGTTTTTATAAGGACAATCTTTCTTATAGGGGCAATCTTTTTTACAAGGAACAATCCCTCTGATAGGAGTAATCTTTATTGTAAGAAACAAAAATTTTAAACTATTATTTTTGTTTGTACCCCATTAAATGTGCATTACTCATTGGTTTACTCATTATCTCTCATTGGTTTTCAAATAATGTTCAATGATATTCTTGTTTATACATGAGAGATAATGAGTAAACCAATAAGTTATATATATATATATATTTTTTTTTTCTTTTATCAAACATTTTAAATGGCATGGTTGACCAAATGGAGTATATGGGTTGCATTTTTTCGGCCTAAGACATGGGTTGAATGATGTTGAGGTTTATTGGCTCATCTACAATGATGTTTTGTTGGGCCTACTGGACTTTGCTACAGGCCTGATATCATGGACTTTTAAGGCCTGTTTAATTTCTTGTTTACATAAGAGTTTTTGTTCTGGAAAAACAAACTGAAAAACTTATTTGAAAATGTGTTTTTAGTTATTTATTTTAACTAGTGAATGTTGGGTCTAGCGGAAGGAGATACTCTTTTAGTAGAATGTAGTGAACTAATGTTCGAATCTACGTTAGGAAATGTGCCTATATTTAATACTCAACAGTATTTTCAATAGAGGGATACCTATGCTTTAGCAACAAAAAAAGGTTATTTATTTTAAAAATTAAAAAAATTTCTGAAAAATAAAAACCCAAAACATCTTTTAATGTTTTATTATTTTTTATTTTAAAAAATTAGAGAAGACACGAGGAACATAAAAATAGTGAATAGAATCAAACAACCATTAATTTCCTAATGTGTGTTTGGATTAGTTTTTGGAAAATAACTTTTACAATTTACAAGATAAATATGTAAAAAGAGTTTTGTCTCAACTTACAGAAAAGGGCTTCTGAAACCTGGTTTCAGTAATTTCTTTCTCTCATGTGTTTCCGTTAGAGCAAGTCTAAAGAAAATTTTATCCTTGTTAATCTGATTTTGCTAAAACTTGGATTGATAATAATGAATACTAAATAATTGACAAATAAAGGTACTTCTTTTATTATGCTTTTGTATTTTCTTTGTCCGATTGCCCTTTGTAATTTAGTTGAAGTTAACATTAATATATTAAAAATACATTTTATAGATTTAAGGGATTAATCTAAATCTTGACCTAAACTTAGAAGAAGAAATGTATAGTTTATCCTTTTTTTAACAAAGTCGCTTTGTCAGTTGTCATTTACTTTACAGGAAAAATATTATCCTTGCTTTTTCCCCCTTTCTTCAAATAACTTTTTCATGCATTAAACAACCTTTAAGGCACATTTGAAAAAAATGAAATAAGTCCTTTATAAATTTTTAAAATGGGATAATCATAGAAAATATTACCTCTAGGCCTATTTGTAAGAAACAAGTAAAAGTTATTTAATTATCATTTGTTTTTTTATAAATAGGCATGGAGTTAGTATTTTTTTTTTTTTCATACATGGCTTGGAGGTAGTATATATTAGTAGGCTATATTTTAAAAATATTTTTAACTTAATAATGTTTCCAAAAAAAATTGAAGAAAAATGGGGCAGGAGAAATAGGTTTAAAAAAAAATGAAAAGGCTCGTTCAATTCTTCCCTTGTCAACTATACTTTGATATTTCTTCACCTAAATTCAAACCCAAACTTAATGTCACTTTAGAATCTGACTTCGTCATGGCTTTTAATTTCTTTGAAAATGCACCTCTTCTTCAACACAAGACCAGAAATATATAACTCCTTGATTGAGTGATTGGGACACGTAGTATGTGGAAAACGCGTAATCTTTATAGTCTGCTACATAAGAGTTAGTTGAGGAACCTAGTAATTTGTTTTAAGTATAAATACATCTAATTCTATTTATAAGTTAATTCTAATATATTTTATTTGATTTAAGAAAAGTCTTAATTTTTATTAATTTTATCTTAAAATTTAATAATTTTTTAACGTTAGTTCTATTTAAAATACACTCTACCATAATTAAGAACACAAAGTTTACACTATAATGAATAAAGGATAAAATTATATATTTAAATAAAAAATAAATGATATAACTTATAAATAGGAACAAAAAAAAACCTTCTCTTTGCTTATTATAAATAGGATCATATATGTGTATAAGATATCAATCTTTCTCTTTTTAATATTTTTTTTAAAAAAATTACCATTATTAATTACCACTCCAGTTGTTTTAGCAAACAGAATTTTTGTCCTAAATGTAAGTCCACTTAGAGGGTTATTAATTATTGTTTTCATATTTTACCATTATTTAATTCTAGTTGGAAAATGGAAAGAGAGAAAAATAAGAAAGAGGTGAAAATAATTTGTAAAGTAGAGTGAGAAAATTGTAATAAAGGTAAACTTAAAATTTTTTATTAATTTAAGACATATTGAGACTTAGATGTCATTAATTAGCATATGAGGATTAGTTCAGAAGGGGACTATAGTAAGAGTCGAAGTGGTATACACGTACATGGATACTCCTTTATGAAATGAATGGAGGGTGATAAACGAACAGCTGATTTATTTATGAGCGTTGGCATTAGAAGCAATAGCTATAAAAGTAAAGAGTTGATTAATTAATTGTTGATTAAAGTATGGTAAGTGATTTCATCCTATTTCAAATCCTAAGAAACATATTTATTGGAAGAGTTGAAAATCTTTTACACTTTTAAGCCTTGAAAGGAAAAAATCTTGATCAGATAAAAAAAAAAAAAAACTAGCGAGCAAAAACAGAGGGATTATTCATAAGGGATAATTAATCTACATATCCTTCTAGTTTCAACCAATTTTGAATTAGGTTCCTATAGTTTTTTTTTTATTAGGTTCTTATACTTTCACATGTTTTTATTCAAGTCCTTATAGATTTATTTCCTTTTTTATCAATTCTTTATTGTTTCATCCAATTTTTAATCAAGTCCTTGTAGGTTTTTTTTTAGATTTTAATTTATTAATTTAATTAAAATTTAAATAAATGAAGAATATTAAAATATAATTTTCTAATAATAAATTTAAATTAATAATTATATAATACAAAAATAATTAATATAATTAATTAATGATTCTTAATTAATTAATTATAATTATTTTATATTTTTAGAAAATTGTGATTATAAGTCAGTTTTTAAAATTATAAAAATAAATAAAAATTATTGTAAAAAAATAATTTAAATATATGCTTAATTAAAAATTTATGAAGAATATATAAATAATTCATAAAAAATAATTTTAAAATATAAATATCATGATAATTTGTTATTTATAAAATAATATTCAATCAAGTCCTTGTAGGTTTTTTTAGATTTTAATTTATTAATTTAATTAAAATTTAAATAAATGAATAATATTAAAATCTAATTTACTAATAATAAATTTAAATTAATAATTATATAACATAAAAATAATTAATATAATTAATTCTTAATTCTTAATTAATTAATTATAATTCTGTTATATTTTTAGAAAAATTTGTGATTATAAGTAAATTTTTAAAATTATAAAAATAAATAAAAATTATATTAAAAATAAATAATTTAAATATATGTTTAATTAAAAAGTTATGAAGAATATATAAATAATTCATAAAAAAGAATGTTAAAATAGAAATATCATGATAATTTTTTATTTATAGAATAATATTTAATAATTTATATATTATATTTATAGAAAATATTATTAGAATTTATTTAAAAAAATAAAAAAAAATACATGGACTAATTAAAAATTATGAGAAACTATAAGAACTTAATAAAAAAAGAAAACTACAAAAACTTGATAAAATAAGTGAAAGTATAAGAACGAGATAAAAAAATATATGAACCTAATTAAAAATTAATTGAAATGATAAAAACTTACCAATTAATTATCCCTATTTATAATATGGAGGCCCGGTCTAAGTATGGGAGCTTTTGTCAAATGCACAGAAATTTCTACTTGAGATAACCAATCAGGCAACTCCATGCAAAAGAAGCTATTCTACTACATAACTACTCGCAACATAACGGCTTCGTACCACAGCTTCCTTGGTCAATTACTTCCTTTACTTTACCTCTAATTTCTAAACTACTTCATCGGAATTTGGGAGAGATTACTTTTAACTCTAAACTGCTTCATAAGAAATTAGGACAGGGTATTAATTAAGTCATTAACTTTATGTGCTTAGGGTGCAAAATAGTTTTTGTCTGTTTTAATATATGTGTTTTTTGATATTTAAATTTGATGTGTCCTCCTTACGAGGTGAGGCCGCACTTACCACCTCAACTAATATCATATTTTACTCATGCTTAAATAGAAAAAAAATTCAATTTTATATTATATTCCCACACATAGTTAATAACTCTAAACAAGGGTCATATTTTTTTCAAAAAAAATTAATTAACACTCCACTAATTGTTGTATAATAAGGATTATCCATATTTTCTTAAAAAATATCTTATGATAAAGGGACAAGGAAGTGCTTAATTTGCTATTTTCTTAATCCAAATTCATCAACCCCCAACTTTACGTCACATTGGAATGTTAGTTCGTCATGACTTTCAATTTCCATTTAAAAGCACCCATTCGTCAACTCCAAGACATATTTAAGACATTTTCTCACGCATCAGATTTGAGGAAAATGACTAGAAATTTTATACCTTTTATTTGGTCTTCTATTGCAAAAAAAAAAAAAAAAAGGTCTGGTCACCATAGGTAAAGATGAGGTATGATTTTTATGATATTGAGGAGAATGTTTTTTTATGGATTAAGTTGTAAAAATACCTATAAATGTATGTTTAATATGCAAAAATATCTATAAACTTTCCTTTAGTATAAAAATACCCATGAACTTCAAAAATCAAAGCAAGATAAAATCATATAGGGTTAAGGAGAAATTTGGTCCTGAAAATTTTCATCAAGGGGCAATTTTACTCTAACTATTATCTTAGTTAATTTTGACCGTTAGTTGACCAACTATCCTGAGTTGACAATCCACATGTCAGCATCACTTTTGTCAAGGAACAAATTTGCGCCAGAAATCCATGTGTCATTCATTTACTTCAACTTTTTTCAAAGTTAGATTTAAAATTTTCAAGCAAATTTGCATCTTAATAAAAGTAATGTGGATGACATTTGGATTGTTAACTCAGCATATTTGATCAACTAACGGTCAAAATTGACCAGGATAGCAATTAGGGAAAAATTGCTCCATTTTTTTACACTTCTGGGATAAAATTACCTCTCCAAAAACTTCAGGAAAAAATTATTCCTCAATGAAAACTTCTAAAACAAAAATACCCCTTAACACAATCATGTGACATCTGTTACTTTTTGGTAGAAGATGAAGATGGTGGACCCTACTAAAAAAATCATTGACTTCCGGTCTTTTTAACGATTGTGTCATTTTTATTTCAATTTTTAAAGTTTATAGGTATTTTAATATCTCAAAAATATTTATCAGTATTTTTACACGTTGGGTACAAATTTAAGGATATTTGTTCACCTAAAACCTTTTTTATTAATAGTAAGCTCACTTGCTGGTCTGTATTTTTAAAATAAAAATATATGCTCTTTGATGTTACTAAATACAAATATTATTACGCTCGTATAGAAGGAATTTCTTTCCGGGTAATTTTATTTATTTACAAGATTTGACACTATTTTATTTAAAAAAGATTAAATTTACAACCTCCAACTTACAAGTAATCTTTCATATAATCAAGCTATATATAAGGTTCTTGGCTACCTAAGCAATGCTAATATGAATACATAATAATTGCAACTTTTGCATCTATTATACTCTTATTATCCAATTTATAGACCACTTCCAACATGTTTTACTAAAATTTAAAAAAAAAACCTTGAAAATCAATAATTATGTCTTAAAGTTTAATAAGTTTTTAACTTTGCCCCTATCACACACACACACACACACACACACACACATATATATATATATATATATATATATATATATATATATATTGCTTATATTTTATTAACATACATTAACATTAAATAGGAGGTAAATTAATAAATTTATAAGGAAAAAAATCAATAACATGCCTTGTAAATATGACAAAAAAAAGTAGTTTTTTTTTTTTTTGCTAAACATAGGTATCCTCCTATTTAGGCATTGTCGGGTACTAAATGTAGGCAACTCTTCCAATAGAGATTTGAACTATGGTTTGTCATATTGTGAGAGACTAGCCTTTTTACTAGATCCAACCCCATTAGTTAAAATTCATCCTTTCTCTTCTTTGTAAAAAGGACAAGAGAAGGAAGATTTTGGGTTGTTTGTGTGTGATTGGATGAAGGATTCTTACCTTTTATCACAACATAAATGGGGGCTATTTATGAGAAAAACATATATAGGGCTGATTTTCAAAAGTGCCCATGATGATACCCTGGGCACTGGAGTTCTTCCGAATTCCAATAACTTTGTTGTGTTAGATAATATCCTCATGAAGATGACATTACAGACACCAACAAAGTCATTGGGACCAAGAAAAATCCCTCCATATAGGAAATTAATCCGTAGGACTGAGATACCACAAACTTAGTGAACTCAAACCAAAATGCTTCAAGATCTTAGTCCAGGGGCCTCATTCATTAATCTCGCAAGGCGACTTTAGGACATAAATCCACTGGAAAAAAATCGGACCGGACCGGCCGGTGATCCGGTCCGGTTGATGAAATAAACCGGTGAACCGGTGGTTCGACCGGTCCACCGGTTTGCCTTTTTTTAAAATACATTTTTTATTCCTCTAGCTACTATTTTGCATTATTTTTTAGGGAAAAATGAAAGTTTGAAGATCAAGATGAAGAGAAAAGTAGGTAAAGAAAGAACAAATTAAAAAAAAAAGATTTTGAGAGGATATAATAATTAATTAATTATTGGAAAGGAGATGTCTTTACATAAATATAGGCACCATAACTAATACTAATAGATTTTAAGCATTTTTTTTGTCTAAAGATCTTTATTTTTATCTATGAAAATTTAAAAATATATTAATATATATATTGCCACTAATAAATTGTAATATTTTAATATGACCGGTTCGACCACCGGTCTGACCCCGGTTGAACCATTAACCCTTGAACTAGTGCTGTGACCGGTTCATTGCCCGGTCCGATTTTTTGTTCCTTGCATAAATCTTTACACATAAGGAGAGTTTCACCTAAGTATGTGATCTCTCAATATCACTCATGGATCTTTGTTCAAATTCTTTCTGGTGCATAGGATCCTCTTAGAAGAGGCAAGTGTAGAGTATACTTGAATCTCTGGAGACAAAAGTAAGAGATTATAAACTCAAGTTTTCAGGAGAAAGAAGCTTAGAAAGAACTCATAACACTATTCTATTATAATGAGAAATTAATAAATCACACTCCGCCTTCTTCAAAGGAAGGCTCTTCCTTATATAGACGCCTTGACTCACAATAGGACAAGTAAATTATTATATGTTACAGACAGTTTGTCCCTTTTAAACAATTTACAAACACGTACCAAACCTTTAGACTCATGATGTACCAAAAGTAGAACTTAGTGACATACAACTCATAGTGGACTCTGAATGTAACAACTAAAAGAATAACTTAGTGGCTTCTAGCTCAAAAGCGTATGAAAAGCATAACTTAGTCTCTTCCAGCCCAAAAGCATCACTGGGCAGGCACAAGTTTTGATGACTTCACTTTAACCTTTTCAAATGGGCTCGTGATCATCATCAGGTGATAGGTTAGAGTAATCCTTATCATACAATGGATTAGTGAAGTAGGTACATTTTTGTTGATCTTCTTGTGAACAATACTCTGGATAATTCTGTTGAGTAGTTTGACTAGAACAACTTGCTTGGAGCTGGGTATCAAACTGGCATGGATCTTAGGATTCTCTATGTAGAACATAAGAACCTTGATTGGTCATGGTGCCTTGGTAGATAGGATATGATTGTAAGGGAGTAAGACCTAAGAACTCAAACGAAGGAGGTATTATTAAGAGGTGTGGGATTTGTGTTGGGTCTATGGTCTGGCTTTCTTCAAAAATTGGACCTAAAATGGTACACTTATTATTTGGGAATTCATTGAGTTAGCTCAAATATTTTCCCATTTGGATGAATATTTCTTTTTCTTGAGTTGTCCAATTATCATAAGTCTTCTTGAGTATGACAAAGTTCTCCGAGTATAGGACATTGTCTTTACCTAGGCGATGAGACCTATGAAGTGAAAAAAGACATTAAAATCTTTTTTGTTTGGGTATTGGGATATTCATTGAGGACATTGATCAGTTTGCCTCTCTAGAAAGGGGTACAAAAAGTTTAAAAAAGTAGCAAGGTGAGAGTTTTCATTATTAAGAAAAGGTGGAATGGTGATAGCACATGCATAGAGAGTGGAGAGGGACCAGAGATACCAAAAGAATTCTTTAGGGATGGGTCCCCGGATTATAGGGATGGCTAAGTATGGAGTGTCAAGGTCAAACTGGCCGGGATATGGCTAAATTTGAGTTTTGGCAAGAAAGAGGTGGAGCCAACAGAAAAGGTTCTTCTTAGTTGCATGAACTACATCAAGCACTAAATGTAGGTTGGATCCTAGGGGAAAAAGAGTTGCTTTGGTAAAGTAAGGCATAGGTAAAGGTATTTTTGAAATGGTAAGGATATAAAGTGGGTGGTTAGAAGAAGGCTTAATGGGTTGGATGTTCTTTTGGGGTCTTAATACAAAATTAGCAACTGTATTGTGGTGACCCTTAATATCCCGAACTGTAAATTTATAGTGGGAGAACCAATCTTTTCATCTGAGTAGCTAGCTAGCAGGTGAAACTTTCTTTTTATGGTCTAACATTTTTAGAGAAAGATGTATTGCCCATTTCTACTATAAAATGGTAAGGGCTGAGGTGGAAACTGAATTTTTTAATACCCTTTTTTATTGCAAGGATTTCTTTATAGGTGGTGTGATAAAGTTTCTCTAACTGTTTGAATTGGCCATTAGCATGCCCATAGTAATAGTTCTTTCCTTCTATCTATTATATAAGGATAGCTCCTCATAAATCATCACTAGTATCAATCTGCAAGATTCTTTGGCCTTTGTAAGGAATCTTAAGTGGGGGTATTTGTTGAACAATTCTCTTAAGAAATTAAATTTCCTTAGTTTGGTCTATTCCCAGGGAGGTGGATTCTTTTTCAGAAGTTTGGACAGCTGGCTTGTGTGATTAGACATATGAGAAATAAAGTCTTTGATGTAATTGATTATCCACACTAATTGTTGAATCTTCTTTATCATTAAGTTTTCATCTGGGAAATTGAATAGCTCCTCAGCAATATTTGGTCTAGGCTGGTATTGACCATTTTCAAAAATCATCTCGAGGAATTCTACTTTAGATAGACCAATCTTCCCTTTTCTTTATAACATGATCCTATATTGCTTAACAATTTTTTGAAACTGGAATAATAAAGCCTTGTGGGCCTTTTCATCTTCTGAAAAGAGGAGGATATCATTAATGTAAATAAGGGCGCTATGGAATATGGGCCCAAAGATTTTTGTCAAAGCCTTTTGGAATAGTGATGGGGCAACTTTTAGCCAAATGGCATGACTGCCTATTGGTATTGGGCATTCAAGATACAGAAGGTGCTCTTAACCCAATTTCCAAAAGCCAGCTTTAAGATCAAACTTTGAGAATAATTTTGCATTCTTTAAATGAACAAAGAGTGTGTTGAGCTTTGGTAGAGGAAATTTGTCATCTTGGAGGAACGTGTTAAAGGGCTTATAATTAATAACCAATCTTTTCTTTCCCCTTTTCATCTTTGACCTTTTCTCAACATAAAAAGCTTGGCAAGCCCAATATGATTTTGTAGGTTCAATAAGACCTTGTTTGAGGAAAGCCGCGCACTCTTCTCTAGCCAATGCTAGGTCTTCAAGATTCATGCTAGTGTGAGAGGCTTTAGTTGGGTTGATGTCTTTGTTCCTTTTAAAAGGCAATTTGATGAAGAAATATTTGTTTTTCTAAAGTAGTGATGCATAAGGAAACTAATCATGGTTATCAGCACAATACTAAAAAGGAGATCTTTGATATCTTCATATCCTGGTAGTGCTTGTTGAATTCCTAGGACACCAAGGATTTCTATATAAGCGGTGAAGAAATTCTTAAAGCGTAGACCCCGTGTAATGAAAAGCATTAAAACTAATGAGAATGTCTTTGCCAAGAAAATCACTCCTTAATACCTTCATCCACAAAATAAAACCCAAGAAAAACTGTATATCAATCTTGTTTCTGGTAATTAAGTCAGTCTTGAGCAGGTTTTCATCTGCAGTGAGAAAGTATTGGTTGAATAAAGTCCAGTCTTTTGAGGCTAAGATATGCAGTTTCATAACTGTTTTACAAGAGTCTATGTCAATGAATGCAATAACTGGAATGGGCTTCTCATATTTTCCTGGAAGGATATGGATATTGATATTAAGTCTTGGGACAAGGTTCTCTTCTAGCTTTGAGTTAAGGGAACTTAAGGATCAAAGGCACTTCAGATGGTTATGGTTGGGATTTATAGATTGACTCTTGTTGGGGAGTTCATGATGGTTGGACTCAATGGATGTCTATTTAAGAGAAGTAGGTAGGTTAATAGGATGGTTTATAGAGAAAAGGGTTGGATTAGGCTGGGTGATAGAGTAGATATGATCAGGCGCTTCTAGGTCTGATTTAGAAGTTTCTAAATTAGATTTATACTCAATGTATGGTAAAACATACTTAGTATGGTTATCTTGTTTAGATTGTTCCTTAAAAAGGGATTCAATATCTTCCTCTTCTCTAATTATCATGACCATCTATAGATGCTCTAGCATTTTTAGATCTCTCTTAGTCTTATTAGGACAATTCTTTACAAAATGGCCCTTCTTCCCACATAGATAGAATTTGTCAAACTTCTTTACAAAAGAAGGTCGTCTCTTAAAGTATAGAGGGAAGGTTTCTTGCCCATAACTCCTTTTGAGGGCTTATATCTGTGGAAATTGGATTTCTTCGTAATGGAGTAAGTGTATTTGCTCGTCTTTGCATTTGATCTTTAAATAGGATTTTTGTAGGTTGGTTGGATCTTTGATTGTCTCTTTAACATGCCTTTAAAGAATTTTTATTGTTCATAAAGTTTATCCAGAGTAGCTAATGACAGTTGATAAATTTCTCCAAGAGATATATCCACTATGTCTCTATGCAGAGCATGAATGGTTTTATGAAGCTCAAGTTGCAACTCATCAGGCAATGAGACAATAAATGTATGCCGAATATTGATATCATTGCATCCATTCAACATGTAATACTTTTCAATCATCCGGTGATAATGCTTTTATAGATCTTTTTGATCTAATGAGCAGCATTTTATTTCAAAATATTCTTGTTAGTTCCTTTTATTAATAAGGTTGTAATCTCTAAAAAACTATTTGTGAATCTGTCTAAGAAGAATACTAGGTTCTGTGATATGAACAACTTGCAACTTTTAGTAGAGACTAAGGCTTTGAAAACATTCTCTAAGATTTCCTGTTAACCTTGTGACAAACTTAGTTAGGATTCCTTTAAGAGTTACATCTTGTTTGGAAAATTGTAGATATATCCATGCTCCGAACTCATGAAGCCTATCTCTCCATTTATGTTAGGGAAGGTCATTGAAAGTAAACCATGGTCCTAAAGTGGTCTTGTAATCAAAATTTCTTTGTGCTTTAGATTGTCCATAATTAGAAAGAGGATCTTAAACAAAAGGTGCCACATCCTTAGTAGTTAAACCATAGCTATTCTTAGCAGACCTACAATATTTTCTTTTGAATCATCATCTTCATAAGGAAAAGAAGATTTAGAGTTAGAATATTCTGAGATTCCAGAAGAGGAACATTGGCTTTAGTGTGAATACTACATTATGGCTATTTGGTCTATGACAGTCTTATTCTTTTGGGAGGTGTCTCGGGGAGGTTTTTTTCAAAGGAGAGGTTAGAGGAATCTTATAGTTAGGGTGGCTGGTATGGTTTACTAAAGTATAAAGACACTTGGTCTTCTTTTAAAAGCTTTAAGGGTTGTGTTGAGGGTTGAGTGGAATGATGATTCTTTTTTATTTGTCTAAATATGGGATATGATATCTTGAAGATCTTCCCATAATCTAATTCTTTTGGATAAGAGACTATGGATGTAGTATAGGCAGGATTGTGAAAACTAATTTGGTAACTTGGGTATGAGTCATCTATAGTCTGTGAATGTTCTTTTGCTAAGTCTTCCTCTATTCTCTATAAGTCCTTTTCTATCTATGTAAGTTCCTTCTCCTTCCTTGAAAATTCAAGCCCTGAATAACCTTGATTGATAAAGCTTTTAAGATCCACATCTAATTGGCGAGCTTGTAATGAAAGCTTCTTATGGAGTTGTTTCAATGGTATAATCTATTTTGAGAGATAGATTATCAAGTTTAGTGTCAATCTGATATAAGACTTTATTTTGATTAATAACATTATGAGTCTGCCGATTCAAAACTTCCTCTGCTATAGAAACAGGTTTATAAGCACCTTGGTGGGTGATCTTAGAAGGAACAACATAAGGTCTAGAAGAGACCTTGGTGTATTCATTTGTCCTTCATTCAAAAGGTGGAAAATCTTAGTCTTATGGTCACATCATTGCTATACAGAGAAGAGGTTGAGGTTACGCAGAAAGGATAGTAGGTATGATAGGGTTTAGGAAGTTCTTTGGTAGAAGATTAGAGTGGTTTGTCTCTTGCAATAACTCAAAAAAAGAGTTCCTTTTTAGGAGTAGTTGGTTCAGGAAATCCTTTCCAACATTAGGTTTTGGTGTTATGTTTTAGACCATTATGGTGATGATGAGATCTCTTATGGAAACAAGAAGTTCTATTGGAATTGGACTTTCTTTGAAAGGTGTTTTTCTTAGAGACGCACTACTCCTTCTCATAATCAGAGGCTTCCTACCAATATGGCATATGACATTCACAATTTATATAACATAATCTTAAGGCGACATCCCTAATAAAATGCCCATTGACATGAAATACATAAAATGGCTTAGCATTTTTGTCAACCTAGGCAATAGGTGGATCTCTTTCTTTTCTAGACTCTAAGACATATGTTGGGGAAATAGTCATAATCCCTCTAGGTATTATAGAGGGACCTTCATGTCCTGGCCTTTTGAAGATGGATTTAATGGTTCTATGAGGAAGTCATTGTCGAGTAAGAGGAGTTGAAGTATGAACATCTCTTTAAATGTAGTGAAACTTTCTCTTATAATTGTTGATCCATTCTAGTGGCATCGATTGAGAGAGTTCTTCTTTAGGTAACTGTCTAGAGATATGGATGATAGAGGCTTCATCTGATCTTTCATCTACCATATAAAGACCATCTTTTGTAGAATTAGGGAAATGAAGATCAAGAGAATGATTTTGAAGCCTGTAGATCATATGATAGTGTAGGGTAGCTATAATGGCTCTAGGATCCTGGTCTACTCCAACTATCTAAACCTAGACCTTAAGTCTTTTAGAAAGTGTTGGATCTGAAAGTTTGATGTTGAAATCTGGAGCAATGGTCAGAATTACACTTCCATTACTAAGAGTGGTCAAGAGTATACCAATCAAAGCATCACTGTAGGAGGTGTAAGTAGTGTACAGAAGGGCAACTTGTGTTGTAGCAGGGATTCTTTTTCCCCCATGAAGAGTGAGGATTAAACAGACAGCGTAGACATGGAAATAGGTATACCCTTGGTTAATCCAAGAATTGATCAGAGGTTGAAGAATCTCAAGAGTGACATATTGTTTAGCAGTGATTGCTTGGAGGCCACATTGGCTTAGTTTGGTGGTTTGGATTATTTCTTTCTCATGGGGTCTTCTAATAAATATGATGGATCTTATATTTTTGGTGAGACAGTTGGTACGATTATAAAGGCTATAAGGAATGAGAAGAGATAGGTCTATGTCTTGGACTCTAACATCTTCTAGTAAGTGGGTAATTTCTACAAGTTTTTATATCTTGTTAGATAGTGTTCTTCTAACATAAGAAGGTAGATCTTGGGGTGAGAGGGAGAATGAAAGACAGACAGGCTCAAGATTTGTGGTTGTATCACTTATTGCTTACAAATTCTCCTTATTCATCTTTGTCTATAATCATCTCCCCTTTGTCTCTTAAAAGTGACTTTGATACCATAGATATCTGAAAGATTAGATGAAGCCTCTATCATCCAAATCCTCAAATAATTGCCTAGAAAAAGAACTCTCTCAATATCTACCTTTGTGATGCTAACAATGAAAACTCTCACCTTACTACCTTCTTTAAGCTCTTTGCACCCCTGTCTTTCTATAGAGGCAAACAAATTAATGTCCTTAATAAACACCATATATGGAATATCCCAATATCCAAGCAAAAAAGATTTTGATATCTTTTTTAAGTTCACGGGTCCTTTTGCCTTAATGACCATAATGTACTCTAATTAGAGAATAGTGTCATACATAAAAGGACTTCTAATAATTGGATAACACAAGAAAAACAAATATTAATCCAAATCAGAAAATATTTGAGCCAACTCAATGAATTTCTGAATGATGTATATACCATTTTAGGTTCAATTCCTAAAGAAAGCCAGCCCATAGACCCAACACAAATCCCTCACCTCTCAATAAGACCTCCTTCATATGAAGAGTTCTTAGGTCTTAATTCCTCACATTTATATCCTATCTACTAAGGCATCATGACCAGTCAAGATACTTATGTTCTACCTTGAGAATCCCAAGATCCATACTAGTTTGACACTCAGCTTCAAGCGAGTTGTTCTAGTCAGACCACTCAACAGGATTATCTAGAGTATTGTTCATAAGAAGCCCCATAAAAATGTACTTACTTCACTAATAAAACGTATAATAAGGATTACTCTAACTTATCACCTGATGATGATCATGAACCCATTTGTAAAGATTAAAATGAAGTTATCAAAAGGTGTTCCTAGTTATGCTTTTGAGCTAGAAGCCACCACGTTATGCTTTTCATACATTTTTGAGTTGGAAGGCACTAATTCATGCTTTTGTACACCAAGTGTTGTGTCTAAGTTGTTTTGCAAATTCCACTATGAGCTGTATACCACTAAATTCTACTTTCAGTGCATTATGAGTCTAAAGGTTTGCTACATATCTGTAAATTGTTCAAATGGGTCTAGCTGTATGTAACATACAATAATTTGTTTGTTGTCCTATTGTGAGCTAAGGCATCTATATAAGGAAGAGCCTTCCTTTGAAGAAGGCAAAGTATGATGTATTAATTTGTCATAATAATATAAGTATGTTATAAGTTCCTTCTAAGCTTTTTCTTTCTCTTGAAAACCTACGTTTATAATCTTTTATTTTTATCTCCAGAGATTCAAGTATGCTCCGTACTTGCCTCTTCTAAGAGGATCCTTTAGACCAGAAAGAATCTGACCAACGATCTATAAGTGATGCTGAGAGATCACATCCTTAGGTGAAACTCTCTTGATGTGTAAAGACTAATGTCCTAAAGTGGCCCTGCAAGGTGAATGAATAAGGCCTTACATAGACTAAGATCTTGAAGCATTCTGGTTTGAGTTCACTAAGTTCGCGGTATCTCAGTCCTACAAATCAATTTCATATCTGGAGGGATTTTTCTTGGTCCTAATAACTTTGTTGGTGCTGTAATGTCATCTTCATGAGGATATTATCTAATACAACAAGGTTATTGGAATCCAGAAGAACTCCATTGCCTATAGCCATTCTACAAAATAATAACAACAATAATAATGTATAAAAAATTTGTTGGCCCATCTTGAGACTAGAACCCACAAACATCTCATCTTATTTTTAGAAAGGCTTGGTTTGCCAATTGAGCCATTGGCTTGCAAATCTTACTGTCATTAGATAAGTATGTATCATTTGATATTTTGATCCAGTAAAAGAAAATACATGTCATTTATATAAGAAAATTGGTTAAATTAAAATACATTTACTATCTTCGGTCCTAAATATAAGAGTCAAGTTGAAAGTGAATTTTAATCCTAAATATAAGAAATTTTTTTTATTTTATCTCTTAAATTTAACATTTTGTACCCAAACTAATTTGTATGACTTATAAATTGATGTATAATCTCACGATACACATAAGTATTTCAAAAAGACCATGAAACATATAATTAAGTAATTTATTTAGGGTGAAGGTGCAAAAATGCTTATAAATTATTCTCAAAAGAGTGTACAGCACCATAAACTTCATTTAGGTGAAAAAATGACCATAAACTTATAAAAATAGAGCAAAAATACCATGTTCGTTAATTCTCAAAACTTCCATTACTTTTTATTGAGTGGGCCCTATGTTATTGCTTTTAGGTGCAAAAATACCTATGAACTTTTACTCAAAGTGCACTCAGCACCATATGTTTCTCGTAGGTGTAAAAATACCAATGGATTTTCAAAATTAGAGCAAAAATATCATCACCGTTAAAATGCCTAAAGGGAAGTTTCTTTTCAAGTGGGACCCACGCTATTAAAAAAAATAAAAATTCCTAGCTTTTATAATTTCCCCTTATTGCTCTTGACTTCTCTCTTAGGTCACGGACTCTTTCTTTCTTCCATCTTGTCTCTGCATTTTCTTTTTAGACTATGGCAGTGGTATCTTTCACAACTGTGGCAACGTTTCTCCACTCTACATTGCAGATCTGAATTAATAAAGTCATCCCCTGCAAGCTCTCCTTTTAGATCTGCCCAATCGTCCTCCGCCTATGTCTCATCGCTCCTACTTATGGTTGTCATTATCGACTTTCTCTCTTCTTCCTTAATCTAGTGGTCACTCTCTCTTCTTCCTTCATCTAATGGTTAGTGCTCTCCTCTCCTCTTCTCTTCTTTATTTTCATGTTGGTCTCATCTGGTGGTGGCTTACCTACATCGAGTCACAATCACTCACACACACGCTCTGCTTGACTCTCGATCATGCCATAGTTGCCTCACCACTCTTTAATTAGCTGGTTTCCACACTATCAATCCTTGTCTATGTTATGCCAGCTGCCATCTCTTCTTACTTTAGGTCTTCAACTCGCAAGTCACAAGCAATCACCTACCATCCCTTATTCTTGATTTTGGTACTTGCTTTTTAACATTCATTTAGCAAACAATATTTCTAGGCGAGTCTAGTTAAAGTAGCTTTTAGAGTAGTGCTTATTGCTTTACTTTTGTCTAAGATTTCTTAATTAACTGATTGTGGCCAAGATCATTTGGGTGATGTTGTTTATGTTAAACATCTAGATGTGGAGGATCTGTAACCCAAGAAGATGAGTGGGAGGAGAGTTTTTTCTCTCTTTTTGTGTTGGGGGTATTTTGGTACTTTCATATTGTAGGTAACATCAGTTAAGACATTTTAATAGTTACAGTATTTTTGTTCTGATTTTGAAAGTTGAAGGTTTGAGTAAACGTTTATGGGTATTTTTATATTTTTAAATGATTATTGAAAAAAACAGCTGCACACACACACTCTCTCTCTCTCATCCCATCGGCCCATCCCCTCTAATCTCCCTCACCGTTTCTTAGCTCTCTTTCTCCAAAACTCAACTCCAACGCCATTAACAGAAGTGAGGCAGAGAAGAATTTCATGAATCATGTAACATCCCATTTTAATTCACTAATATTTTTGTATGTAATTGACACATTTAATGGAATAAGATGGTGATTTGTGATACACATAAAATGATAAAACACTCCAATCAGTGGTTACACACAACCTGGCTAAGCTAGGACATAAATGAGCAACTATTGTCAACTTAAAGGAGAACATGGTAACCTAAATTGGAGCATGAGGGAACACAAATATTGGCCCAATAATAGTGTCAAAATTCGGCCAAAAACAAGGAAGAAGATCAAGCCATGATTTATTATAATAAATCACAAAAATGTAATGGAAAAATGGTAATTTGACAACAAAACAAGAAGCAATTTATTTTTCCCTCTCCTCTTAATTTTTTTGGCTGAATAAGAAAATAGGAGGGAAAATAAATACTTGGAAGACAAGAGTTCCATATGGAATTATTTTTAAAGCTAAATAGAAGAAATGATGTCATAAAAGAAAAAGCACATGGTAAATTAGCAATAATATATTGTTAATTAAATAGGGAATTATGTGAAAGCCAAGAAAAAAATTTTATTTCCCTTTTTCCTCTTACATTTCGGTCAACAAGGGAAAGCAAGAGAAAATGAATTTACTTGGCTCACATTAATTCAAGAGGGAAAAATTATGGCCAAGTAAATCATACACATGGTAAATAAAATAATATTAATTAAGGCAAGAGAAGATATATTTTGAAGAAGCCTTTATATCTTTTCTCTTCTTCATTTTCGGCCAAGGCAACAAAAATAGAGAGAGAGAAGAGCTTGAAGAACACAAGAGGAGAGTTAGGGTTCAAGAAACAAGAATCAAGGTAAGATGCTTGATTTCATGAGTTCTTTCCTTCTAATTCACTTAGAACCTCTTCTAATCTCCTCTTCATCTTGAAACTCATGGTTAGCAAGCAAAAATCAAGAGGAAAGAGAGAGAGAATAGTGGCTCCTAGAGAGAGAAAGTTGAAGAATAAAGAGGTAATCTTAAAAACCTTAATCCTCTTAGTTAGTAAGTTGTTGTTGATATTGGCTTTGTTTGGTTGATTTTGTAAAATTTGGATGATGAAACCCTAAGGGGTTATACTGCCTAAATTTCTTCAAAATATGATTAATGAGTTTTTAGATGGTTAAACATTTGATTAGGAGTGAAAAAGGTGGTGTTTATGGATTGAATTCATGAAAACACATTTTACCCTTTCTTCTTCCAATGTTTCACCCAGATACAGAACATAGGGGTAGATTTGGAAATTTTCATTTCTAATGGTTCCATTGGATTTAGAAGGGAAAATTGTGTGGAAATACATGTGTTCATGATTTTTGGATGATTGTATGCAAATCTGGAATTTTTTAGAAGTTAAGAGTAAGTGCTATTTGATTTGATTCATGGAGGCAATTCTTTTGTGAAATGAATTTTGTTAGTCAAACCTAGTCTAAAAATTATGAAACTTTACAAACATAAATTAGACATGTAGGAATTTAATTTTATGGGTAGAACATAATTTTTGGACTAGTAGATTAAAAGATATGATTTTTCAAAGTTGAGCCCTATTTCTGGAAGGAAATCTGGAACAGGGGAGGTTTAACGAAATTCTAGGAATAATGTGATTGAAGTAGTCATACTTGTGTATTTTTTTTTCATAAAATTACACTTAGATTTTTATAGAACTTAGAACCAGCCAATTTGGAATTTCCTATAATTATGAATTTTTAAAGTTGATTGAAAATCTGGCATTTTTCTGGAAAACTGTGAAATTGCACTGTGCAGAATTATAATGCGCAGAAACTGCTGAAACTATGATAGATAACCAAAAAAATTTGATTAAAGGAAGTAATAATGTAAGTAATAAACAGTTACTTGTTAACTTTAATTTATATGAATTGGTAATAGCCCGTGCTGGAACAAGAGTTTGGGATTGACAGTGGAACTAAAAAAGGATTTATGTAGTAACTCTTTCTTTTATATACTATGTGATAATTTGTATGCTTTGTGTATGCCATTTTCTGTAACATGACAGTGCTAAGGGCACACGACCTGCTGTGGTTTGGTATCCAGTGATGGTACACGAGTTAAGACATGGTTGCAAACAGTCGTGTGGCCTTAGACAGTGTGCACATAACATAATATGAGTCGCATCTTACATAACACGGTGCATTGCATATATGTTTTACATTCTATATGTCTTATTGTCTGTTGTTAGTGATATTTGCTCGAATCTCACCCTTTTCAACATCCAAAAACGTTCCAGCGGAAGGCAACGACTCTAAGGGCAAGGCAGCAACTACCGGCTAATAGAGTCCCAGTGCATGCAGAGGCTACTGTTGGTTATCTATAGCTATAATTTTAATTTTGTTGAACACTCTGTACATATTTTCAAACCCTATGGGGATTTTTCTGTATTGTAAACAAATACTTAATGTTAGTATGTTTTTGTTATTTTTGTATGCCTTATGAACTATGTGCTTGATACTCTACGAATATCGAAATGTTAATGGGTTTGACAAATCACACTAATAATGGACTTGGTATGATACTATTCACCCGATATCACTCACTTCTCGATATAGGATTGCACAAGCAAAACTGGAAATCTAGGTCAACATTGACTTGGAATTCAGCACAGTTAACCTTCAATACTACTCTGCAATAAATACATTCAAATTATAGTATAACATAATCCAAACTAGATGATATGAGAAGATGGTGTATGGTTAAATTTTAAGACAAGGAAAGAGAGTAAGTGTTGCGAGTTTCGTTATGAAAAAGGTAGAGAAATTGTTTACCATATACATCACAGCGAGAACTAAGGGAAAAAGTAATTACTCAATGAAAAACTAGTCTAATTTGTTAGCTTGGAGAAAGAAAATAAAGTGAAGCGACAAAAAAGAAGTAACAATTACTGACTTCCAGTCATGCTAAGGGCAATGCTAGAATGGAGTTGGAGTTGTGTTGGGGAGAGAGAGTTGAGAAATTGTAGGGAGGTTAGAGGGGGTAAGAGGGTGATGGTTTAAGTCTTAAAAGAGGGAAGCTTTTTTTAAATAATTATTTAAAAATAATAATGTAGGACCCACTCAACAAAAAAGTAACAAAAATTAATGAGAAGAAATGGCAAGCAATGACGTAATATTTTTACTCCATTTTTATAAGTTTACGAATATTTTTACACATAAATAGAATTTATAGTGTTGGACGTTTTTTTAAGAAAAGTATATAGACATTTTTGTAGTTTCACCAATTTATTTGATTTCCTAAATCTTCTTAAATTAGTCAACTGAGTTTTATATTAAAGAAAACAACACAAAGCATTATTTAGCAGTCACTATTGCAAAAAAACACTTTTTAGACCGGTTAAAAAAGATATTTTAGACCGGTTCTAGATCAAACCTTGATACAGCCGGTCTAAAAAGTCTGTAACTTTTTAGACCGGTTAAAAAACCGGTCTAAAAGCAACACTTTTAAGACCGGTTGTCTCACGACCGATCTTAAAAGTCTGACAATAAGCACTAAAAAGAGTTTTATGGCATGACTTTTAAGACCGGTTGTCAACAAAACCGGTCTTAAAGGGACTTTTCATACCTGTTTTATGAAAAATCGGTCTTAAAAATATGTTTTTTTTTAAATTTTGTTCGTTTCAACCTTGCCCATGCCAGTAAGCCAATTCAACGATAATCCCCTTTCCATACAAGCAACAACACATATATATTCACAATCATAAGCAATGACATCATCATTTTTATTTCTAGAAATACTTGAGGCACGTTTGGTACAATGGAATTGAGGGGTATGGAATTGGAATTGGATTCCAATTCCATGCCTAAGTTTGTTTGGTATGATGAAATTGGAAATTTTTGCAATTTCATGTGGAAGCCAAATCTCCCCAATTCTAATCAAATTGGCTTCTACTTAAAAAGCAAAGATTTGCAATTCTATGTACCTAAATTCATTTATGCCCTTCAACTTGCATGGTTTTATCCAAGGTTATTAAACCCAGACTGGTTATTGAACTGGTCAGGGTATTAAGTCAAGGGTTAGTTGGTCAGACCGGAGTCAAACCGGAGCTAAACCAGGGCAAAACCGGTGAGAAATTGAATATTTTACGCTTATTAATATGATTTTTTTAAAAAAATAAAAATAATTTTTATATAAAAAAAACCTGAACCGGACCGGTCAACGGATCAGACTGGTTTCCAGGCCAGTTCCCAGGCTGGACTGGCCGATTCCCAGGCTGGACCGGCCGGTCCAGTCCAGGTTTAATAACAATGGTTTTATCTCATTCCACCTTCTTAGGTTGACATATTGGTAATTTTACATTTTAAATATAAATATTAAATAAAAATAATATTTGAATTCTATATACATACCAAACACACTTTTAAACCCAATTTCCATTTCCATTTCCATATCTATATCCATCAAAATCAATTTCAGTATACCAAACGGGCCCTTGGTATTTCTCAAAATCAATATGTTTCTACTTCTTTTGTTCAGCCTATGACATAATGTTATCCTATTCAAACTTACTCCGAATTTGGAATCATCAAGCCTAAAATCCTTAATATTTCCCCTTTCCCACTTCTGTTAAATATTCCCTTAGTTATCCTAATTGGTATGAAGTTATAGATGCTAAATATATATTAGTCTATTATAAGCAACAACACTATAGAATTGTTCCACAAAGGATCACATATACCCATATCAACACATACATACCATTAAGTAGAGAACGACAGTATAATGATATTGTATACAGATGATTTCTATGGGAAAAAATGTACTTGACATGCTATATTAATACGCTTATAACCCTACAAGACTTGAAACTAAATTGAAGATTTATCACGGATGGGATTAAGAACGAATATAGCCAAATAAACCAAGCTTCATGCAAATTTATTCACAGAAAACCACTGACAGCAAAGAAGAAGAAAGAAAGACAGACAGACAAACACGATGAAATGGAAGAATGGCGATGTCGGAATCAGAGATATTGTGAAATTGCGAAAACAAAGGGAGTGAAAAGAAAAATACCTGCTGCTAGAAATTAGGGCTTCGACGAATTGCCCACACAAATTTAACTACCAAAGCACTAACGGCAAACAAGAAGAAAGGAAAAGAATGTACTCCGATAGCCACTGACGCACACCCAGTCGCAAGAGAAGACAGAGAAACAACGAAAATGTTTGAAGAAAAGGCGCGGGTTAGGTTTTAATAAGACTTTTAAGACCGGTTATTAAAATAACCGGTCTTAAAAGTCATACCTTTAAGTCATCCCTTTAAGACAGGTTATTTCATAACCGATCTTAAAACGACACCGGTGGAAAAATAGTTTTTTAGACAAGGTAAAAATAACTTTTTAGACCGGTTTTAGATGAAGTCTTGATACAGCCGATCTAAAAAGTGTGATACTTTTTAGACCGGTTATGCAACCGGTCTAAAAAAGACTTTTAAGACCGGTTATGTGGATAATCGGTCTAAAAAGTTAAGCATACAAACATAATCAATGGATTCAAAAAAAAATAAGACACTTTTTAGACCGGTTATTTAAATAACCGGTCTAAAAAAGACTTTTAAGACCGGTTATTTAAATAACCGGTCTAAAAAGTTAAGCATAAAAACATAATTAATGGACTCAAAAAAAAAGACACTTTTTAGACCGGTTATCTAAATAACCGGTCTAAAAAGTGTCTTATTTTTTTTTTGAGTCCATTAATTATGTTTTTATGCTTAGTCTGTACATATCCTAAAAGCATGCTTCGAAGGTCATACTTATAGTTACTAATCACGAATATATCTTGGTGGAGTCATACTTGAAGAACACAATAAGCACAACTCATAAATATTGCAACACCCAGTGCAAATACATAATGAGCTGTGAATGGCTCAACAATATGAAATAATATTAGGAAATAAGTTAGAAAATAAAGTAATTAGAATGAAAGTTGGAAGATAATTTTTGTTTAAGAAATTTTTTCGGAGAATAAATATTTAGAAACAAGGCAAATGACAAAAGAAAACATTAACCTCAGCCCCTAATGAAGAATCCAATTTGTAAACTTTCTTAGATGTCGCAATCGTAAACCTGAAACAAATATGAGTATAAATTTTTGTAATAAAAATCGATCTGAAATATATGACAGTATCTACTCTGAAGTATGTATAAAACTAATTAAGTAGAGCGCTTATCTTAAACCAATCGGAGGGAAGAAAAGCCGAGCTTTACGATGATGGATTCCACCGTACCTCTGCGTTGACGGTGAAGATGGTCAAGGATGGAGGAGCGATGTGGGAAAGAGGAGCTGTTACGGCACGAGGGAGGAGTTTATAAGAAACTTGATGAGTATCAGATTTCAAAGTTGAAATTAGGCGCGAGATAAAGCCACGAAGATTTTAAATTTTAGGGCGGACTTTTAAGACCGGTTATTTGACAAAACCGGTCTTAAAAGTGTTCACTTTTAGACCGGTTATAACTAATAACCGATCTTAAAAATAAAAAAAATTAATTTTTTAATTTCGCATCTTTTAGACCGGTTATCATCAACAACCGGTCTAAAAAGTTTTATCTTTTAGACCGGTTATTAGTGACAACCGGTCTAAAAAGTCTTAAAATTTTTTAATTTTTAATTAATGTTATATTTTTAGACCGGTTTTTTGGATAACCAGTCTAAATAATATCTTTTAGACCGGTTATTTTAAGAACCGGTCTAAAAGATTCTTTATAATTACGAAACTGCCACCGGTCATATTTTTTAGACCTTATCCGCAATAACCGGTCTAAATAATACGGTCTAAAAAGACTATTTTGCACTAGTGCGAGGACTTTTAAGACTGGTTATTTGAACAACCGGTCTTAAAACTATAGGGATTTTTTATTCATTTTTAATTAGACATTTAAGACTGGTTATTTCATAACCGGTCTTAAAAGTCGTTTAAGACCTGTTATTAAAATAACCGGTCTTAAAAATATAGAGATTTTTTTATTCATTTTTAATTAGACCTGTTATATTTAAAACCGATCTAAAATATATGATTATTTTTTATGTAACGTTTAATTATTTTACTTTTGAGACCGGATCAATAGAAAACCGGTCTAAATAATTTTTTTTAGACCGATTTTCTCTAGAACCGGTCTCAAAAGTTTTATTTAATTACAGAATTGCCACTGTATTTTTCTTTTAGACCTTGTCCGCAATAACCGGTCTAATTGTGCAGGTGTAAAATACATTTTTTGCACTAGTGAGCTTTGCCTAATAGTAGAAGTATAAATTTAGCTAGTCAAAATACTAAGAACATTAATTAATTTATTTAATGTTGTAATGTTCCAACTAATTGAGAGGAAGTTTTGCGTAATACTAGTAGAAGTATAAAAGTATTTTGTGAAGTCAAGTCAACCCTTCAATTTTTTTTTTCATTTTATTGCTATGTAGATTATATAATTTGTATAATTTGTTCAAATTTCCTTCAGAATTCAGATCAATGCAAAGTTTCTGTATGACTGGGACTTCGGCAAGTGACACCACCTAATGATGGTGAAGGTGTGGACGGTTGATAGAGGTGGAAAATAATATCAACTTGATATTATATATACATATTTTTTGCCAAGAACTTAATATTATATAATATAAATATATTTATATTCTGGATTTTCAAGTTATTTCTCTCCTTATATTGTGCTCTGCTTTTGGACCGTTTGCAGATTCTCAGGAATTCCCGCTTCCCCAGAAAAAAATCTCAGAAAAATTGCAGAACATTTTCTTTTCGCTGAAATGGGAGCAGGGAGAGAATAATGGTAAATAGCAGAACCGACCTTCAATAATGGCGAGGCCTCTGGGTTGTTTTTGCTGGAATCACTGAGAGTCCTATTGGGGAAGCCTCGGTGAGTATTATTATTGTGACTTGTGATCATCACGAACGTGCACATTGGATCGATTATGATTCGCATTTTCTTCTAGGTATTAATTTTTTCGGGTAATGCTTGGATTGTGCTTTTTCTTTCCTCTGCTTTATACCATTACTGATGATTATTTTTGCCGCGTCGTTTGCTTTCGGTCACCATTGCGATGCGATTCAGACTGGCCGCTTGAACATGGTTGAAATCTTTTTGTCGGTCTGTTTTTGTCTTAGCATGGTTTCCGTCGTCGATTTTCATTGCGATGATTCTTTCATTGCTCTTAAAGTAGTTGTTCCATTTATTCTTTTTCTTTTTTTTTTCCTGTTGAGATTGTGCGAAGAACATGATGTCTTCTGGGAAGTTCTTGATTATGACAATCAGATAGTGATAGCCTTGAAGCTATCTGCCCAAAGAGTTTGAAGAATTTTTCTATGGTTTCTTCTATGAAACACTACCGACGATTTGTGCTTATTTATGATAATGGTGGTGGGACTATACTGAGTTAACATGATTGGTAACTGAATATTAGCATTAAACTTCATGGCTTCCAGTAACTGTGTATTGGGATAACATGATTGTTAACTGAATAATGCGTGTTAAGCTTACTGAACATGTTCGTCACTAATGATTGCTTACAATGTTTCTAACTCCTTATATCCATGCAAAATTTCTTCCGATATCAATATTCTGTTTGGGGAATCACCAGTTTATATAGGTCAGACGTATCAAACCTGAACTGTTCCTTACTTGGACAATTTCTGCTTCTGTAATTGCTGTTAAGATTGATTACTTGACTACCTTGTTTAGAAATTAGATGCTCTCTTTTTACCAAAAAAAGGAAATTAGATGCTCTCAGGGTTATGGATGTTAAGTATCCTTGGTAAAAAGAAGGACCTAAGTATGCTACCTCTGGCATCATCTTGGCTAATTCACATAATATCTTTGCACAAATGATAATTTTTGAACTTTTTTGTAAAATCTATATTATGAGCTCTTGCTTTGTATGGAGTTTGAGGTAAGCCTTAGTGTCTGTTTGTTTTAGCTTTTTAAAAGTAATTTTACGTCGTTTGATATATATAAGAGGAGTTTTGCCTCGGCTTATGGAAAAATGTTTAAAAAAGCACTTTTTCTTTCTTCCCAAATGAGCACTTAATGACTGATTAATGGGGCAGCTTCTTATACGTTATTCATTCATTTTCCAAGAATGCAAAGGATGTGTGGAGGGGTTTTCTTTGGGGTTACTAAGGAGTTATTATTTGGATGTGAAAAAGACAGAGCTATTTCTTCTTTCGCATAAACATGAGATATTTTATAGACCATGTTGTATTCTTTTGTTACTTGTTCATTTAATTAGTATAACATGGCTTTATTATTGTGTTTGAAGGAAGTTGGGCTTTTCAATGGCTCAAGATACTTCCAGCACAGACTCAAATTACAAGCGCCAAGGTCTCTTGAAAGATCAAGTTCGTTTGGTTAAAAGGAAAGACACTGATCGCTATGAGATCGTCCCAATCCATGGTCTTCTATCCTTTGACAAGGGTTTCTTTATAGTAATCCGTGCTTGCCAAATGTTAGCCCAGAAAAATGATGGAATAATATTGGTAGGTTTGGCTGGCCCTTCAGGGGCTGGCAAGACCATATTTACAGAAAAAATACTAAACTTCATGCCCGAAATTGCCGTCATTTCGATGGACAATTACAATGATTCCAGTCGAATTGTTGATGGGAACTTTGATGGTAAGCTTTCATTTGATGTTTTATCATTTGATGCTGTTAGCATTATGTCTCAAGTGTATTTGCTGTTCTGTCTGGATGCAGTATAATATAATTCAAGACATATAGTTAGTCTCTTAGAGCAGCAAGGACATGATTTATTCTTTCTTTTTTCTGCAATCACAAATTGGTTTTCTAGATACAAGTTAAAAAATATTTTTATATGATATATCTACAACTGACTAGCTGTGAAGGGATTATGTTTGTAATGCTACTATGCAAATTATGTCGCGAATGTTAAATCCTGGCTTTATAACCTCCATGCCCTTGTATTAATGTTTTCATAATTTCATTATCAAATTTACGTTTTGCACAGTCAAGTTGTTTAGCATTTCAATGCATTTGTACAAGGCTGAGCCTCTTTTTTCTACTCCTTCAAGTCCTCTCTTTCTAAAGTCAGCTCCCATCTAGGTCCATTAAAGTCTTGTTGAGCTGCCACAATACCATTTATCTGTTCCATCCTGTAGCCCATTTCTGTATTGGAAATAACTTCTCAACTTCTACTTCATCCTTCTACTTAATGGGCTAGCATACGTTCCATGTTATCAGGTAATTGAGTGTCGTGAAGGTTTATGAGATTTCAATTTCACAGATGTCCATTCTTCTACCTATTATTGTATGTCTAGTACAAAGATCTAGCTGTTCTATAATTATCTTGCTTGGTTATCACATTCATGCTTTCCTTGCTATAACAGGTAAATGATAGCTGACAGTTTGAAGTTAAGATAATAATCTCATTGTATTTCTGTCAATTCTATCATCTCTATTTGCAGATCCACGCTTAACAGACTACGACAAGCTGCTCCAGAATGTCCATGATTTGAAGGCAGGAAAATCAGTTGAGGTTCCAATCTATGATTTTAAGTCCAGTTCACGCACAGGATACAGGTTGAATTCCAAGCCATCTTTTGTATATGTAGTATGCACTCTGCACACATTGGCATACACTCTGACGCACTTGTCTTGAAGTTGAAACACACACGGACATCTTTTGGATTTTTCCCTCCAAACATGAAGGTTGTTTAGTGGGAAACTGCAAATTTCACCTTTTACAAGAGCGTAAAGTCGTTGTTGGATTTTTTGGGGCCTAAAAAGCTGCTTTTGTTTTGTTTTATTTATTTATTTTTTTTTTAAAATTCAAACTAAGCTTTACCAAACAAGCCATTGTATAGACCTTTAACTTCTGTTCCACATTCCGATCTCCAGCAGATACATGAACCTTAAAAATTTGTATCTAAATTGAACTGAATTGGTTTCATTATATCTGGGGTCTCCACATGTGTTTGGGATCTCCATTTGTCCTATTTAGTCTTGATGCGGTTTGTCTCACAATGACGTGTGCCTTGACAACAGAACAGTTGAAGTCCCCAGCTCCCGCATTGTGATCATAGAGGGCATCTATGCATTGAGTGAGAAGTTGCGACCTCTACTGGACCTTCGAGTATCTGTCACAGGTGGAGTTCACTTGGACCTTGTCAAACGAGTAATTCGTGACATTCAACGTGCTGGCCAAGAACCTGAAGAAATTATTCATCAAATATCTGAGACGGTTGTTCACACTTTTATGTTCTATTCATCTTTTAACTAGAATTGTAAAGCTCTCCCATTTCCGGAAATTCTAAATTTCAATCTTTTGCAGGTATACCCAATGTATAAGGCCTTTATTGAACCAGATCTTCAGACAGCACATATCAAAATTGTCAACAAGTTCAATCCATTTACTGGTTTTCAAAGTCCTACCTACATATTAAAGGTTCGTGCCCAGAACAGTTCATTATGCCTGATACTGTGTGATGGAATATTGATCAACTGTATAATTTATTCTAGTCAGCAAGGAAAGTAACTGTTGATGAAATTAAAGCTGTTCTCTCTGAAGATTATAAGGAAACAACGGAGCAGACTTATGATATATATCTTCTACCTCCTGGAGAAGATCCAGAAACTTGCCAATCATACTTACGGATGCGGAATAAGGATGGGAAGTACAGTCTAATGTTTGAGGTTTGCCTCATCTAATCTGTGCCCTTTGTTATTTAAGCCAACAGAAATAGAATCATAAGTGCAATTCTGCATTAAAATTCACCAGTTTAAACAGGTCCATGTGTCTAGTGCTTCTATGATATATCTTTCAACAGAAAGGAAGATTGATGGATACATGAAATATGTGATGTCTCTCTGAACATATTATTTCATAAATGTGTAGATATAAATTTGGACTTGGGACATTTAATTATGAATTTAATATTATTCCATGATAATAGACACTTGTTTGAAGCTGAAGACAGGACAAATGTGCTAGTGTATGTAATAGGCTTATTTGAATGAAAGTTGTCCAGAATATGTGTGTATTTTTACTAGATAGGGGCTTCATCCTCTTGCATATGAAAGTAATAGCTATTTTTTCCTTTTTGGAACTTTCTCTTCATGCTTGAAGAGAATTTTTGGGTGAAATTTAGGTAATTCATTCCATTTTCCTTCCTGCCCTTTTTTTCCAGTCCTCCCCAAATCATTCTTTCTGCTTTCCACCCTTCCAATATAAAAGTTCTTGCATTACTCTCCTATTAGGGACATCAGACTACAGCTTATTGTGTTTTCCTTCCCTTCTTACAAGCAATACAGGTAGGTTTAAGTACAAATGCTAGTTTCACTGTTTAAATTAAACTTAAAATTCAAAACTATTAATATGTTGAAGAGGCTGGTGCTTTCTTTTCCCCCCAAAAGTTAGGAGGGCGCACAGAATTATTTTTGAGATGTTGAACAACTGATTGACTTTCCCCTCGCATAAATTGTGGGATTTTAAAGGCTCAAAATTTTTTGCGTGATGACTTTTTCTCTCTTTCCTTTTTGTTTGACTATAATAAAAGATATCTCAAACATAGTTTTGGCATGCTATTTAGGTTTCTTATGTCTTCAGCAGTTCAATTTTTCATGGCCCTTCATGCCTCCGACATTAGTACATATTGCTTGATTCGTAGATAATGTACTTCTTACACAGTATAAACTAATTGAAGGCTTATGCTTAACTTCTCAGGAATGGGTAACAGATAATCCTTTTGTCATATCACCAAGAATTACTTTTGAGGTAAGTGTGCGCCTTCTGGGTGGACTGATGGCCTTGGGGTACACGATCGCCGCCATCCTTAAAAGAGACAGCCATGTATACTCCGATGATAGGATTTGTGTGAAACTTGATTGGCTTGAGCAACTTAATAGACACTATGTTCAGGTACTGGCTAAGAGAAGTCTAAAACTTGTATCTTATTACTGTTGAATGGTTGGTTGGATTTTACTGTGTTAATCACTCAAGTTCTTTAATTCACATGTTTAGACATATTTACAATCTATTATTCATGGGTTTTGTTTATGTCATTGTACTGGCATGATGAATGGTTGTGTGTGATTTTAGGAGTTATTATATTTTTGTACATTATTGCACCCATGTAAGTTTGATAGTTCTTGGTAACTTTGTCACATTTTTCAAAAACAAAAATCCTTATCAGACAAAGTGTCAAACTGAGTAAACCATTGGACTTTGAAGGTATAAGCCAAAGCTCACGAAATGTAAAATTTCTAGTAAAAAATCTCATACTTTTTGTAATTTGTTTCTTCCCTTTTTCTTTCCCCATCCTAATCATAAATGCTAATACTGGAATTTTTTGTTTTCTTTCCAGATGCTTATAAGAGAAACAGCCTGTTATGTTAAAATATTTTTTTTCATTTATATGGACTTAATACATCATTTTTCCATGTTCACTTGTATTTTAACCAGTAAAAGGTTTAGTTTATCATCTTGTTCTTTTTTGCTTGTTTAGTTTGGAATATTTTGGTTTGTAATTTATTATGTGTCTTGCTAACTAATTTGTGACTTAATAAAAAGGTGCATGGAAGAGATCGCATGGTTGTAAAATATGTAGCAGAGCAGCTGGGTCTGGATGGCTCTTACATTCCTCGTACCTACATTGAGCAAATTCAGCTTGAAAAGCTTGTAAATGAAGTTATGGTACGACAATTTCCCATGATTCACTAGTACCTTTTCACACTTCAGCACTTTATCTAACTATTTATTTCTACAGGCCTTGCCAGACGATTTGAAGACAAAGCTTAGCCTAGATGAGGATTTGGTGTCAAGCCCCAAAGAAGCACTCTCTCGAGCCTCTGCGGACAGGGTCGCCATGAGAAATAAGCATGTCAGAAGGTAAAGCCAGAACAACCTCTCTTTATATCTGTTATTTGATTTCTATTGGCTGCATTTGTCATTGATAAAGACTTCTACTGAACTCACACGCCTCGAATTTAAAAAAAAAAAAAAAAATCTCTTAATCCATATGGGAGCGCTAAAATGAAAACATTTCCAAGTCCATCACATCTTGGGAACATCAAAACTGATTCAGAAAATTTCCATGATCATTTAATTATTGCTATTCTTGAGAAACTTTGGGTCTTTGACTTTTTCAACCTTTTGTAATCTGTTAGTTGTGACATTTGACCAAGTTAGTTTGTATTCGATTTTGATCTGGTTGTGCTTCTATTCAAGAAAAAAGATTAATAATTACTCTGTAATATTTCTTACATATCACGGACTAACATGTATCTTCAATAGCTTGTCACAATCATATACAAATCAAAGGGACAAGAATAATCTTTCCAAACTTGCAATATATGCTTCCAAGAATCGTGGGTTTAGTGATAGAAATCTGGATTCGCCAACAACACCATCAAACCAGGTACTTAAAGTGATTTTGTGGTTCCTGTAGACATTTTTCTGTTTATTATGATGCCTCTGAATTTTTATCTATCTGCTTTCAATTAATTTTCATTCCCATAATGCTTGGCAGGTAACCATCACTCAGCTTTCCGAACAAATCTCCTCTCTTAATGATAGAATGGATGATTTTACAAATCGTATTGAGGAGCTGAACTCAAAGTTAGCCATTAAGAAAAGTTCTCTCAGCCAGCAGAATATGTCCCTCCAAGCTGAAGCCTGCAATGGTTCTGCTCCTACCTCTTACTTCCTCACTGGTCTGGGCAATGGCTCCTTAACTGGATCCATTATGCCAAATTCCTCATCTTCTTTGCAGTCACCCAAAGAGTCACCTTTAATTGAAGAGGTATGTTAACAAATTCTAATCTTTTTATACTTTCAGAATATTCATCTTCAGGTTTTGAAGCTATATATGATTCTTTGAGAGCTGCAATTTCCTGGAAGAGTATTTTTATTATGATGAAACTAGTCCGATTCTTGTTGGCTATTTGAGTAGATAATATATACCTCCTCTAATCTTCGATGTAGAAGCTAGTTCTGGAGTTTGTTTTAGTCTTAACTGTAGTATCTCATTCTCCTTTGTCACCTTCATTTAATATTTTTTTTCTAACTTATCCCTATTGATATGCGCAATCAATACAAATAGCTTCTGATGTAAATAATTGAGAGGAGAGATATTTTGGAAAAAACAACGCACAATTATTTTACAAATAATCAATTAATTTTCTCAATCTGTGTGAAGTAGTTATCTAGCTCATACATTTAGAATTGAAGGGAGTATATTTTTTTGGGACGTTTTGAATAGCTAAGAAGTTTTAGTATGTTTGTTTTAAAGGTTTTCACAAATTCATGTTACTTCTAACATATGAGTTTATCTTATCGGTGATCTTGCTTTAGATGGGTGTTTGAGTATCCTCCAAGTGCAATGAATCATGCCTAAAGTTGGTCTAGTAGTGTATGGCGTTGTTAGATCTTTCTGGGTCTCGAATTCAAGTTCCAGAGGAAACACTTGTGTTGGAAGGGATAGTCACGAACTCCAAACCGGATACCGGATGATAATATTAAAAAAAATAATAAATCATGCCCAAATAATTAGGTGCATGCAACTGAATATTGTAGTATCAGTTGTGTTAAGCCGTAAACTACTCTATCTTTTTAGTGCTTGGAGTAATTGTGTGGTTTCTCTGTCAACAATCTCAATCCTTAGTTTGAACGTGGTGCTACTCCAGTAGTTATGAGAAATTCTCCAATAACACTCGGTGCCCTCCCATGCATTATAAAGAGTCCAAAGAATAACTATTCTGTTCATTACTTATGAACAGTGCAATTGTTGCGTGGAAATCTCACTAGTCGAGTGGGTTTATAAGTTCAAGAGGCTCTCCCTCCTAATAGGCTAGTCTTTTAGGATTTGACTTTTTTTTTTGTGATTGTGGTAATCACATTGGTACTTTTGTTAAGAACCTAATGTTTAGAGAAAGGGCTGCCCATGGAGGGACATCAGGCTACCCACAGAGGGTTCTGACTAACAGGAGGTTGTGAAGTATTGTGGTGTGGACCCACCAAGGATACCGATCTTTAAAGGGTGTGGCAATGTTATGGGTCATACATTAGAAAATTATACAAGTAGAGTGGGGTTTATAAATTCAAGAGACTTTCTCTTTTTATGGGACAGTCTTTTGAGATTGGGCTCTCCCTTTGAACTACTGATCATCACACCAATTGTGAAATGCTTACAAGTGATTGGTTTAGACTTTAGATTACAATTTTTTTTGTTTAGACCAGGCAAGAGATGTTCTTTTTACTGATTAACATGATTATTCTGTGTGGTTATGGATAGTTATCAGGTATTGCCCGGAGCCAACGTCAGATGATACACCAACTGGACAATTTGAATAATCTTCTCCAAGGAAGCTGCAAGAGAACCATGGCTTCTGCTGCTGAATCAGAGTCCTCCAGTGGTGTGCTTGTTATGATGTCTGTGGCTATTGGGGTTTTGGGGATCTTCTTGATGAAGGGTTTGTTCAACAGAAATTGATAATCATAATTACTTCGGCCTTTCTCCGATTCATAACATTCTCAACCTTCTTTAATGGATAAAGAAAATATATTCTTTCTTTTTAAAGATGCCTTCGCTACCATCATTGCTTTATTGGAACTTTTAAGAGATGTTTACATATTGATTTAAATTTGATATAAAACACGACCCTCTTTCTTTCATTCCTAAGTTTTGAAATGGTAAAAAGTTGTTATAAATGACGTTGATGAAACCGTGAAACGCGATGAAAGAGTTGTAAATGTTGCTAGTAGTTAAATATTTTAAAACAATGAATTTTACTTTGATAGTTATTTTATATATGAGTTTGTATTTTTTGTATTTTTAAAAAAAAAAGTTTTGGTGAATTGGATTTTGAGGACTCATCAGGGCTAGAGCAACCTTCGAGATCAAAGAACGCTTTACTTACATATGCTTACCAATAAAATCCTTACATAAGTGGAATTTGAATTTATAACTTTATAGTTATGAGTTAATCTCTTTACTAATTAGACCAAACTTTATTAAAAAAAGATAGAAAAAGAATTTCAAAATTATAAAATTGCAAATCAAATTTGTTACTAAGAGTTGGTAAGAGAATGACAAAACTTGATAAACAATTCACAACTTATTTTTTAAAAAATACCTGATTTAAAATTTTACAAATTTAAAAATATTTTTCTGTCTTTTTCCCAACTTTATTATCTACATATTAGTTTGTACTATTTTAATAGGTTTTGTAAATGGTTACCAAATCTTTTAGGGGCGAGGGGTGGTGGGATTAAATCCTGGCCCAAAAAAACACAATTTCTGCATTGCATCTCGCAGGGCCTATCGATTGTGAGGCTGGGTAGGGGTTTTTTGAGGGGGCAATAATGTAAAATCGCCAACTTTTCAAAATTTTATTTTAGTGTGAAAATGTGAAATATTGCTTTGGAATTTTGCAAAGTGGGATAACTTTTTAGCATTTGAAATTTTAAATGGCATTTTCATATAATTTTGCAAAGAAACAACATATGTGTTTGCAGTAAAATATACTTTCTCTGGTCCTATTTATAAGAGTCCTATAACTAAATTATACAGTTTAAGAATGCCGTTAAAATTAGTTAAAAATAATATGTTTGAAATAAATATGCTATTCTAAGTATGCCCTTATTTATAATGGGAAAAGTAAGAGAGAAATATAGAGTAAATATAAGTATCACCAACCTTTTAATTAATGCAATACATATAATTAATGAGGGGTAAAATAAAGAAAAAATCATTAAATATTCAGATAACTCTTATCGAGCTATTATAAAAAGGATCGAATAGGATATAAAATAATCTATGAGGTGAAAAGGGTTATAATCACTTACGATACATTGCTTTAATTTTTGACTGAGTATGTTTGAATCCAAGGCTTACACAAATGCATCATTTGACACCTATCATTCTCTTGAATTCTTAAAACTTATGTTACTCCATCCCTGCAAGGGCAAAGAACCCATCACTGCCTTGGCTGTGCAGTGCTGTGGGAGGTTCTAGGAAAGTCAGAGTATAGCTTTACCCTTGAAATAGCATCCAAGGTTTGTTTGTTAAGTGACATGGCAATTAGGATTTGTCAATTTGTAAATTCTTATTGTATTGAGTGGCAAAGTGCGAACTACATACAACTTAATGTGAGACTTATTTTCGTCCAAAAAAAAAGTGAGACTTATTATTTTATATTACCAAGTTTCTATCAATTGGCCAACATCTTGGCAGCTGCATTCCACCACACTTTACTTGAACTCCTTATTATTATTATTATTATTATTATTATTATTTTGCCGGAACTTTACTCGATCTCCTGCTAGTTAGAAGGCTCCACAATCATCTTTGAAATTGCCAATAATCTAGCCTAATACTCATCGATAGGTATCTAAGTGGGATTTGGAGCCTTACTCCAAAAGCTAGTTGTTGAGGTGGAAAACCAATATACTTAAATACCTCTATTGAGCATCCCATATTATTTAATGTGGAACATAGGGTAATTTGACCCAATTTTTAAATCCTTAATTACGCCACATAACCTGATTAACTATTTATTAAGTTTAATTACCAAAATTTGAATTTAGGTAATTCATTTTTCTTTAAATAGAATTTTTCTTTCTAAACATTAGGCATAACCTGTCCCGTCCTTCAACCATTCAAAAATATTTAAAATATCTGCTGCTAATATCATGTAATAACATTAAATTTGTTGCAAAAATAAAGGAAATTTGGGATAAGAGAGAAGAGCAAGAGAAGAGAGAAACTTTGAGAGAAAGGAGGGGGGCAATTTTTATTAATTTATGTTTCTAGTAATTATAGTGCTTTGTACAAGGCTTCTATTTATAAGCCTTTAAGAGTCAAACCAAGAGTCACAATTAATTTTGACTTTTAGTTTCCCAACACGTATTTATAAATGCTGACTAGAGTATAAGTCAACGAATATCCATATAATTAATATTCATAGCACTCTCCATTGGATGTCCATTATAATGTGTCTCATTAAAAACTCAGTGGGACGAAAACCTAACCAAAGAAAAGAATACACAATATATATTGAAGCTGCCTCATTTAAAACTTTATCAGAAAAACCCTCTGAGACAAAACTTTGGTTAAGGAACAGAGTACAAGATGATCATTACTCCCTTTATAACAACATCGGTTTTACTCCCCTTAATAACAGTATCGCTTCTAATGTCTTTTCGAGCATATCATCCTTTTAGCCACTAAACTATGAATGATGCATTATTACTAAATGTTCTGCTAAAAATGTATTCCTTTAACATATCTTCTGAATTTATGTTAAAATATCAATATATTCTACTATCTTATTCAATAAAAGAAAGTTATTTTGAAAATTACCAAATCTTATTTTCATTATCCATTGTGTAGCTACAAGAACTAAATTTTACCAATAACATCATAATGAATACAATATTAACATGATTACTAGATATTCTCATAAAATATAAGGTACAACTAAAATATCAAATTCAATATATATTTTACAAGCAAAATCATCTTTGGACATGCTTCTGTAATTTCAAATATTTTAAGGATTCTTATGTAAACAACGCTATTTAGTGAGCTATATGTTATATATAACAATATCTAACAGACGCATAATATATATATATATATATATATATATATATATATATATATATATATATTGCCAGACTAATAATATATACAAAATTATTATATCTACCAAAAAATCATATGCCTCATCATAATCATCATTAGATTGTGAAAATATTTATTTTCATATATACACATAAATATTCATATATCTCATAATACTATCATATTTCTAATATTTGGATTGCAAGTGCATAACTATCACAATATAATCATATTTTCATTGCATTTTTTTTTCTGTTTTTACTTTTCTTTTGGCCAATTGTCTTTATGTCTACTTCTTATAACATATCTTTATATAAGATCCTCATTTGATCACGTGATATCATTTTCAAAATTGTTGTTGATAACTTTATCTTTTTGGTTCTATTTTTCCAACTATGACATTACTTATTAGGACATTATTATAAAAAAGGCCTATGAGACCGCCATATCTAAATCTCTATAGGCGGAGATGGTTTAAAAAGTATGACCGGTGGCATTTTTATAAATATTGATACAATGCAACACTGGTCGTGCTTACACGTTGTCTAAATAATATTTTCTAAACTAGTTGTAATGTATTGCGGTGTATATAAGCATTAAATATTAAGAAAATTTTAAATTTTAAATTCTTTTTAGAATGGACTCTCATACATCCAGTTTAAATATCCTTTTAGATACCGTCGTTTCTTTATACCCAGTCTTAAAATGTTTTAGAGTTTCTTCAGCTTCCAATGTAAACTTCCCAACTATGCGTCTCTTCAAAATCTAAGGCAAATTTAATAAATTTCCTGTCTTGTCTATTTAAACTTCTCATTGCTTTCATTTATTCATATTTAGCTCCTCTTCTCTCCTCTCTCAATATGGTACGCATTAGGGCTACTTTTGTTTGTCCTAATTTTCCTCCTCCTGCTTTATAGTCTACTCCACTGTCTCTACCACCTCCTCCTCCACCTTCAGTGAGGCAACTTCTTCAGCACCTCAATGTGAGGGTGAATCATATAGAGAGATGCCTCAGAAGACTCTTCACATTGTCGCACACTGTCAACACAAGTTCAATATTGTACTCAACACCAATAATGTCGAGTACAATCTTTCGAACGACCCTTTTCCCCTTCCTCTTCTTACTTCTCTTCCTTCTCTCTTTCTTGTCTGAGCGGCAAAACTTCTACTGCTGGTAAGATTAAAGAGGCAACTTCCCCTTCTCCTCTTCTAGTGGCAGCCATCAGCGGTTCCTCTTCACAACCCCTTCTACTTCTGACCTTGAAGGAAATTGTTGAGACCATCTTTCACCTCTAGGGTACCATGCTGGAGGTCATGGCAAAGCAAGATCGCTTTTCTAAATGAGTAGAGGATGTAAGACCCGTCGTACATACCCCTTTAGTTATATATCGAAAGCATTACTCTTAAATTACTTAGGGGTTAATTACTCATTCACGACTATTAGTTGTTATTCTTACCAAATATCAGAGTTTGTTCTTATTCTTAGATTCAATGATCTCGATTACCGTTTAATTCTAATACGCGTATTCATACATATTTGTCAAGTGTAAATAATACACTTGAATCTTTAATTCTTTGTCATTCTTCCTTATGGTTCATCTTCAAGCATTCTTCTCTTTTATATTCACCTACCTATATGGTTGGTAGGGGAGAGTGAGATTCAGGGGAATATCAATAGCAAATAGTAATAACAATGCATGCAAGATGAATGCTAGTGTATGATATACTTGCCTTACATAGGATCATGTTCACATAATGACATTTTTGCATGCTCAATGTTGCTTGCAACATACCTATGGCCATAGTATAAACAGAAACAGAGATGCATTCATTCATACATGCTTCTCATAATCAAGCAAAGTAATATCACACATAAATACTCAACATACACATTAAATACATGCAAGTTAAGTAAGTTCACTACCTTTGGTCCTTGTGTTCTCTTCTTGTGCATTTTCTTCTAACCACTGAAGTTGCTTGAAAAATCTTCCATTCCTCTTCTTTATCATCTCATGGCCCTAAATACATAACCATATGATTAGAGCCATGACAATCAAGTGTCCAATATGGCTACATTAGTGTTTAAGACATGTCTCTTATCTTTGGCCCCATACTTGTCTCAAATTACTTTAGGTGCCACAAATTCGTGGGTCCATCTAATCTGCCAGATATTTCACCCAACTTTGAAAAATCATAATTAAATCTCTAGAACTTCAAATAAGGTGGTTCAAAGTCCTAGGTAACCCTCATTAAGTATATTTTAAGGGAAAAATACTTCCCATTACTAAATACAGGTACACTATTCAGAATTATCAATCAATCCTCACTAGTCTAGAAGACATTTCAGATTCAATACCTAATTTCAAAAATTTATATCTCTTAATATATTGACCCAAATGGCATATATTACCTATCAAATTAAATCTTAACATGTATAATTTTATTATGGAAAGTTTCATGGCAGTTGGACAAGGTTTGATAATTCAAAAACTCATCATAAACTGACTGCCTCTAGAAAATGAAATATAGTAGCACTATATCAAAGTTTCAATTTTTGGTTTTTCATTTCAATTAATTCAAGACTATAACCAGGGGTTATTCTCACACTTTTTTTCGTGTAGAATCCATTAAAGACTTAAAAACCTAAAAATAAAACTTCTTCCTTGGTTTCTATTATGGTTGAATCGAACACCCAAACTAGCAAAATCCAAGTTTGCATTTTTTACCACTAATTAGTCTTATATTATCATCAAACACATTATTTTATCATATTCAAGCTCAAATAACCATTAGGCCCTAAAAAATCCTCTTGGTTGAAATATATATATGCCCCAAGAGATTAAAAAAAACTCATCAAAACCTTAAGACAATCGGTTCAAAATGAAGTTTAGGCTTACCTCTTCATGATTCTACAACCAGTTCAAAATTCTGGTGACACTCTGGCTAATTAAATAGCACAAAACACCTCTGATAAGAAAATTGAGTCCATGAAAAGAAAGCTCTCAGTGAGTAGGAAAATTTTTCTGAAGAGCTTACCAGTCGAAAAGAACAATTCAAGGTAGAAATCAACTCTGGAGCTCAAGAACTTTTACTATTCATCCACCTTCTCTCTTCTTTCTTTTTTCCTTATTTTTTCTCTATTTTCTCTTCCCTTTCCCATGTTGGCCATCCAATTTAAAGGAGAATGGAGGGATGAGATTTGATCTTGCCTTTGATTGCATCTTGTGGTGTCGTGTGTCAAGGGATTAAATCATAAAGTGACATGTGTCCTCCTCTCTCCTCTAGGAGTCCTTACATGTGTCAAGGGAAGGAGAGGCATGACATAGTTGGGTGGCATCTTTCTATCAAAACAATGACACCGTATATGTATTCTGTGCACATATGTACTGACGCTTTAATCCTACTGCCTACACATATTGGGCCTTCTGCCTAGTAGGACTGAATCACATAGTCCCCGAGAGTCTTTCTATCTCTCGACATTCTTAGGACTCTTCTCAAATTGGGCATAGTTGTCTTCTTGATACAACATTATCTTCAAGTCTCTAGATCCAAAATTAAGGATATTACAGAGGAGGTGGCGGCCATGATGAATGACATTGAGGATGTTTGGTTGGGTTTATGCTTATGCATAAGCTCGATTCACGTAAATCTAGATAAAACTCCTCCACATATTTACTTCATAGACCGTAAAAGCTACCTTGTATATCGTAAATCACGATTGAAAAGCACGATTGGAAGTTCCAACCGCTATTCCAAACATCCTCATTTTGGACTAAGCGAGGTTAGTCTCCAGGAATGATAATGATCTTCTTAAGGCCCAGGTTTCAAGATCCCCCATTGTTATAATATTTTGATGTAGCTACGATTTTATGGTCAATCATCATCATGTAATAGTATAATATTTTGATGTAATAATTTTAATTTCATACATGTATACTATCATCTTTAGGTGATGATTAACAAAAAAGTTTCTATCTTTTATGTCACTCTTTTGATAGTTCTTATTAATGATCATCTATCTTGTGCTATTAATTAATCTCTTGTTGATGAAAAAGTTTCAACCTTTAAGGTGAAAGTTCTTGTTTCTAAAATTTTGTTTCTTTGTTCTAAAAGTTATATTTTAGACTGATTGATTTGAAGGATGGTATCATTATGAACTAAAAATATTTTTTACATATTTTCACTGGTCATTAATGAGAACCGATCTAGAAAAGGTTTCCCTAGTATATATGCATTTTTATGCTCAGTCTTCATCTCTAGCCTCTCTTAGTCCCATGCACACTCTTACTCTCTCTATCGCCTTCAACCCCCATATTCTTTCTCTTTACCGTTGGGATGGCTTGGTATTCCTTTCCGTTAGGCTCGCCCTCTCCGTCATCACAATTTTGCTCTCGTATTTGGTAAAAAATGTTGCTTTTCACAAACCCTCGATAGATGTTTTACTCTCACGTTATCTTAGTATTCTCTTTCATTGTCTTTGCTTGCATAAAATTTTTAATCATTATCTTTTGTTGTCTTTTTCAAAACCCTGATACTTCTTTTCCTTCTATGTTGAAAACTTGATTAAAAGTTCATTTTTTTCTTACATCCACATAAATGAAAGTGTTCTACTTGTTCAATATTCTCTTTGGTTGTTGTAAAAAATATTTGCAATTTTGCATTACAAATTGAACCATGTGAAATATGTGGTGGTGTACCCTAATCACTTGGTTGTGATTAATTTAGACCTGCCAACACCATCACATATTTCGTATGGTTTGACTTGTGATAGAAATAAACACAAGACATACATTAGCACCAAGCCTATGATTATTTACTTTACTCTTTGGTCAAAATGTGATGCACTTGTGAACATATGTAGTACATTTTATGTGTAGTAATTTTGTTTAAGTACAACATATATTCATGAGTTGTATAGCATTTGGAACAAGGAGAAATAAGAAAAATTGAGTGGGAATGAGTGCCAAACAGACCATATATTCATGAGTGTGAAGAGTTTATGAAGATGCCATAATTATTTTAATTTGTTGCTTACTCTAAATGCAATTTAGTTTGTTAATATATGTAGTGCATTACATATACATTAATTCTGTTATGTAGTACACATGTTGATGAGCTTGATTACGTTTGCATATATAATATAGCGGCTAGATGAGTGCCAATCAGACTATATATTCATGAGTAAGTCAAAAACTTTATTTTCATTACAATAAATTTGTATTTAAGTTGCTTATTAAAAATTTATTCCAGTAATAACCACTGATATTGATTCTAGTAATATGAAGAGCGTCAAAAAGACATGAGGATAGTGCCAAGGTATAATTATAATACACTATGGATAAAAATCTGAACTTGTCATTATGAGAGTCATACAATTTAATTAAACATGAACATACCTTAATGCTTCTCATGTTATAAGATGACATTGATATCATATAACATGTTATCCCATGTTCTGTTATAACTTATATCATTAGAAGCATCAAGTTGATATGTTTATGTTTAATAAAATTGTATCATTCTCATCATCATCATCATCATCATATTTATCTATTTATTTAGTTGTTTAATTGAATCTTGTTTTCCATGAATAAGTCAAAAACTTTATTTTCATTACAATGGAATTGTATTTACTTTGCTTATTACAAATTTATTCTTTTTCATTACAGAAAGGAGTATATGAAGAGCACTGAACTAATATGTGAAGATAGTGACAAGTTAAGTGGTTTTTTTGTAACTATCACTTATGTTTTTGTAATTGAAAACATGGGATGAATATATGTAGTTGGAGGTTGCATATACAGGCTGGCAAGCCATTTCTATAGGACATGAAAAAAAGCATTTATTCCATAGGTATAAATATGATATTCATTTTTTGCTCACCCAATATTCAATTAACATGCACATATGCAACTTTTTGTCCTTGAAATTTGTAAAGGTTGGGATTGTGAAACTTGTGATAATGACAATGATGGAATTTCATTGCATCATTCTCATTATAGCAAGTTTCACAAATCCAATATTCACAAATTTCATGGACAAAAGCATTCATTGCACATGTATAAATATGATATTCATTTTTTGCTCACTCGATATTCAATTAACATGTGTATATGCAAATCTTTGTCCTTGAAACTTGTGAAGGTTGGGATTGTGAAACTTATGATAATGACAATGATGCAATTTCATTGTATCATTCTCATTATGGAAAGTTTCACAAATCTAATATTCATGAATTTCATGGGCAAAAGTTTACGTGCACGTATTGTAAGACCCCGTCTTATTATTGATATTGCTCAAAGTAGCAATTGCGTAGCTCAGTGGGCATAAAAAAATAGCATAAATATACTGATATATTGAAACAATATTACTTGATTACATATAGAATTCTCCATAAGGGTGTACAGAATAATACAGACCTTAAAAAATATAAAGGTCTTCAGATAACCAACGCCTCCTCTCGTATTGGCCTAGAACCTTCCGTCACCAGTAATTACGATTATGTTCTTTGAGCTGCTGTCTGCTGCTGAAAACTTTAAATGTTTATGGAAAGGGTGAGATTCGGGGGAATCTCAGTAGTAACATGCTTTCAAACATATAGAATGCGAAAATAGATATGTTATGTCATGTCATGTAAGATGATCGAAACTATGTGTACACTTGCCCAAGGCCAAACTATATGTCTGCACCTTGGTCTACTTGGCGCCCTTGTTGGGTCCCTGACCACAACATGGCAAATTGGTGTGTCAAAGACACTAGCTCATGTTACAGTGAATGACATATACAACATTTAGTAATCACATAGTATACGTAGGAAGAAGTTACTACCTGGAATGTGCCCTTTCCTTGCCTGTCAATCGATCAAGCTCCGTGTTCGGCTCGGGCTATCGGTATATCCTAAAATTACAAATTTAGGATAAATGAGTTATCATTTATTCATAACTCATGCTAAACTCATTGTGTTGGTTATCTTGACTCCAAACTGTAAAATTACAAAAATACCCCTGGGGACCCGACCCACGCCCCTTCGTACCCGGTCAAATTGTACTATTCCAAGAATCATGACCCAGGTTAATCCTACACAATTTTGTGTGTAGACTCCATTTTTGACCTCATATTAGTCAAAATCAGGCCCAAATTACGAAATTACCCTTGGCAGCCCCTAACTTAGGGTTTTAAGGGTAGTTTGGTCATTTTGCATTCTAGGGCTTTTCTCACTTCGCAGTCTACATGAACCCGACACAATTTTCCCTTCTAAACTCAATGGAACCATCAAATTGATAAAATTCCAGACCAAAAAGGACGAAAATGCCCCTGGACCAGATCTGAAAAATTAAGGGAAAATGTTGTTTCTTGATTCTAAATCCATAAACCTCCTTCTTTACACCTCTAATCACTTGTTTAATCACTTAAACACCTTTCCCCCATGATTATTAGAAAATTGGGCAGCATAACCCCTTAGGGTTTGAGCTTCCCAAATTTACAAAATCAAGGAAACAAAGCCAAATCAACCACAAGTCATCATCAACAAGCAAGAATCAACAAGATAATCAAGGTTCTTGAGATTACCTTTGATTTCTCTTCTTTCTCTCTCTAAAACGTCACTGTTCAACATCTTCTCTCTCTTGAGTTGTCTTGAAAAACATGGATTTCAAGGAGGAGAAGAGGTTAGAAGTGGTTCCAAGGTGATTAGAGAGCAAAATCACTAAGTTTTCATGCCTCTTACCTTGATCTTTGCTCTTGGAACCCTAAGACCTTTCTTGTGCTTCTTCAAGTGTTCAAATCTCTCTCCCTCTCTATTTTAACTTCAGCTGAACGAAATGAATAATGGATAAAGGAGGGAATAACTTTTTTGTAATATATCTCAAGTTGCTTCATTATGTGTTAGCTTGTGATTGGTCATTATTTTCTTTTTCTCTTCTTCTTGGTTTAATATTCATTAAATGAATATTTCTCTTGCTTGGCCCATTTTGCTGACCGAAATGTCAAGGGAAATAAGGAATAATTGAATGCCACTTGTATCATCTATTTTCCTTTTTAGATAGTAACATGTGCTTAGTTCTAATTGGTTCTTGATTTTCTTTTGCTCAAATTAAATATAGGTCACAAATTATTTCCCTTTCTTGCTCCCTACTTCAGCCAATATTTATCTCAATTAAAGGGAAAAACAAATAGCTGATTGCTTTATTGGTCAAATGACCATTTTGCCCATACAATTTTGTGATTTTCGCACATGCTGGAAAATTAGGCAGAATTTTCACCAAACTTTGAAAATTCATATCTAATTGTATAAATATCAAATTGGGGTGGTTCAAAAGTCTATGTGACCCTTATTAAGTATAGTTTTAAGGAAAAATATAAAATTTAGCCAATTGGAAGCTCAACATTCCCAGAATTATTGTTTTTGGACGCTGCCACTGAAAATCGCCAGCTTCACTGGGCTAATTTCAAAAATTCATATCTCTTTGTGTACAGATCCAAATGGCTTATATGACCTATCAAATTAAATCTTGATAAGTCTACTTTCATTTTGGAAAGTTTCATGATTTTTGGACATCATTTGCCCATTGAAAAATGTCACACAATCATGACTGTCACGTAGAGAAACACACTGGCGCCAAATTTCATTTGGGTTCCCAACATAGTCTTGTTGTGTGACCACTCATTGTCTTGTTTTGTCACTTAATGTGCTCTTTAATGCACCATTTTATTTCCCTTTGATTCCACCAAATGTGTTAAGAATTGTAGGGATTAAAATCATGCCTTACTGGGATACTTGCTAAACTGGAGATTAGCAGTCCACTTATTGTAGGCTTATTTTCAATTCTCTTGTCCTAAAATTTGGGGTGTTACACGTATATTAATTAAATTTTGTGTGACATGCCTTTGTTCTTTTCAAAATCCTTTTTTGTTTGTTTAGATGCCCCTCCTTAAAAGAACTTAGATCATTATTGAATGTTGGGTGGAAGTGTTGATTGTAATTTTAACCCCAACGTGTGGGTGCTATTGATGCCTAGTTCGTATCGTAGGCCACCATTCTTATAGTTGATTGTTTCAACCATTGAATTGAGTGCTAAGTTTACTAACATTAGGCATTTTTGCTCTTTTAAGGTCTAGAAGTGTCAAAATGTATAAGTATGTGAACCTAGCAGCCAAATCCACAAGTAACTGCAATTATGAATTATGCATTAACAACATGTAGATGTCGAGCCTAAAATTGTATATGCTAAATCCATCACTCAAAAATCATCTAATTCCTTCAGAGGTGGGGAAAATACAAGCAAAAAAAAATGTAAACCTTAAAAAAACAAATGCTGGAATAAAAATTCAATAATTATCTCATAATATAGTGCTTAGATTTATAGTTGTTAGTTATAATTATTCTTTTATAGCAATTGCATTTGTATTTTTAGGATTGTCTATAGAATTTATATTGCATAATATAGATTTTAGATATAATAATATTGAATAGGGCTTCTATGAAACAAAATAAATATACTTTTTAAAAAAAAATGCACACTTTTTTAGACCTGGTATGAAATTACATGGTCTAAAGAATGATCATTCACTACTATAAAATGTAGATTTTACGTCCCTAAAAGACGTCCCTTTTTTAAAAAGGAAAGTAAAAAATAAAGACGGTGGCATTTTTGTAATTATGGGTAAGAATTAAGTAACTTTAGGCGTCCCTTTTTGAAAAAGGGACGTCTAAAGTCAATTTTTTTTTACTTTAGACGTCCCAAATTTAAAAAGGAACGTCTAAAGGTAACGTATATCAGTCAAATTGATACTGACATCATTCTCTTGAAGCTCATTTTCCATCATAACTCTCTCTCTTACTCCCTTTCATTATCGTTTTTCTTTTTTTGAAAGTCGTCCTCCTCTATCTCCACCACCATCATCTACCGTCTTCCTCTCCATTGTTGAAGCTCGTCGCCATTGTTCTTCCTCAATCTTTGATGCTGTTGGTTCCTCCTCCCTCCCTCTCCCGCCGTTGGCCTCCATTCTCCCTCTCCTACTGTGGCCAAAAGGTATGGATAATTAATTTTTCTTTTTATAGGCTAAGTTTTAAACTGAGATTATTGTATATGTATTTTGTTGTGTTAAGATTTAGATTTATCTTCATTGTAGATTCATTTTGATTTATCATCCTTCACCAATATTAATCTGTAAGGATATTTTGGTTTATAAAAAACTGTTCGATCTTGTTTCTGTATGTTATAATTGTTAGGCAGTGAAAAATATAAGCGAGTTTTTTTAAAAAAAAATAACTTTAGACGTCCCTTTTTTAAAGAACGCCGTATCCTGAATTTTTTACGTCCCTGGTATAGGCGTCCCTCTTTTTTTGGACGTTAAAAGGGCTAAAAAAAAGGACGTTAAAAGTGTTTTATGTAGTAGTGATTTTTTTATTATAAATTGAAATTTTTTTAACACTGGTTGTTTAAACAACATGTCTGAAAAAGTAACTTTTAAGACCAGTTGTAGGTCTAGCTTTAATAAGGACAAACTTTCTAAACTGATCGATACTATATTGGATCTATGTGCATTGTGGAGATAAACAAGAAGCATGAGATCTTTACCTCAACAATTTATTCCAAACTTTCTTTAAATATTCATCTATGTGCATTGTGGTGGATCAATAGGAATTAGTATTGTACATTATAACATTTTAGATGGAAAATATATGGCTCCTGATCACTAAAAGCCAATTTTACTAGGAGAATTTTGTTAGCTTGTATAAATGCTACAACATGCAAGATCAAATATGCCAACATTGAAATACAAAATATTGTTCTCATAAGCATTGATCTAGCTATTTATGGAAGCTTTAATAAATGATTTTTGGATCGTATAATCTAAAAATTATGTGCTTAACATAATGATTTATTCTAACATTCTTGCAAATTTCAGGTTACAAACTAATAGTAATTTCACATGTAACCATCTTATATATGCTTCTATTAAATTAATTGAAAACTTGTATGATTTACATGTTATTTCAATGAGAATATATATTTTAGTTTGATATATATCCAGAAATGTGTTGAATTATATAATATATTGGCTATCCATGAAGATTCTTCTGGTTCTTCAATGGATGTTAATACTTAATTTTCAATAGTTTGTATCATATATATGACTCAGATGATCAAACAAGTCATATCAACAATAAATTTTTTTGGATTATTAAACTTCTGATTTACTGTAACATGTTTCTTTACCAACAATGAACCTTTCAATTTTCATAAATATTGATTTAAATATCAATATAACATCCATTTTAGGGAGATCAATATGTTTTGTGATGAAGTATATGAGTAAAGCTTTTCAATATTAACTCACACTTATATTCTAACAATCTCCTTCTCATGTATGAGTCATACAAATATACTTCCTTTATTTATGTGTTTCAAAGACAGATCGATATATAATAGACTAATAACATATATTCCACTTGGAACCTCAATTACAATATATCTCACATTAAATCATAGATTTCTATCCAATTGGGCTATTACTTTCATACCCTTTAACAAATCAAAACTTTTATGTAAATTTATGGGTAATAAATTTTATGATCAATTCTTCTTCCGCAAAAAAAAAATCTATATTAGTTCTTCTAAAATTATATCAATTTTGTTCAATACAAGTTCTTTAGGAAATAACATATATTATTACATTTTTGTATAACTTCACCACTCATCAATTTTATACTTCAATTTGATTCTTTTACTGCATATTCAAAAATGTCTTTCACCACATATAGAAGTATGAAGAGAACCATTATAAAAATAGATAAAGATCACATTGTAATAATTTTTGTTGTTTAGGAGGTAAAAGTAATTTGAGAGAAATATAAAGACAAGTGTATTATAATGAATAATTAAAATATTTATATTCTTCTTTCAAAATTTTGCAACTATTTAAGCATCGGTAAATGTAACTTGCAGTATATAATATATATAAATATGTATGTATGTATGTATGTATAAAATAAATAATTCACATTACAAAAATGACTTTGTTAAATAAATCAACATTAACATCACCTATTCATAAAAATTAAATTAATTCTCATTCTCTCAAATCAAATGTGACATAAATATATGAATTTTCTTTTTCTCACAAATGTGACATAAAACTTATTTGATTATTATACCAAAATAAAATCAAATTTTCAAAGTATTTATATGTATTCTAGTAATAAAACATTTGAGAACTAAGAAAAGATGTGGAAGATAAAACTAAAATGAAAAGTAGGGCTAGTAATGAAAGAAAGTACCTTTATGCTATATATATATGTTGAGTGTTTGATTAGAAATTTGTGAAGAAATAGAGAGGCTAGTTTGGAGCTAGATATGGGAAACTCCATTACTTACAAGGTCAGGAAGCTTGTTTAATTCTAATTAACACACACACACACTATCATATCACACACACTCTATCATATCATGATTTATGCATGAATACATTCAAACACATACCATAAGTTTACAAATAAATTGTATAGTTATACATAAAGAATAGAATTAAATACCTTAATTGTACAATGAGAGGTTATATGAATAAATACTCTAGCAACACTAACTTGGGAGTTATAATGTATAATAACATTAATCATGAGATGGAATACTAAAACGCCATAAAATTATGAACATTCACATACTATAATATTTAAATTTGCAAATAAATTGACACTATATATTAAAATATCAAAATGACCAATAATTATTTTTGGTTTATTTGATTTCATATATCACTAAGCTTGTGAACAATTATCAATATCACAATATTAAATTCTTATAATAATTTTTCTCACACAAGTTAATCACAATAAATTTAAACAATAATATAATAAATGTAAACAACAATAAAAATTAAATATCATATAGTCTTCTAGGCTTATTGTTGTTTCTTTTTGCTTAACAATAAATGTGAGCATCTTTCTTTACAACTCATTTCCTCTTTTGTTATTTTTCTTAAAATCTTATGGTTTTTCCCCATAATCTAAGCTTTATTTTCACTAAATTGATACATATTTATATATGGCTTCTTGCCATATTATAAAAATTTCTCATGATTTTATATATAAATATAGTTATTTTAATATCACCAAACATTAGTACCTTTAATTACCAATTTGATATTGGACATATGTGATCATGGAAAAATATGTTAATTAGTCTTTAGAACTAATACTCTTGAGTGACATAATTCTCTATAAATTATTTATCTTAAGGACAATATATATTTTAAAAATAATTTGTCAAAACTACAAAGCCCTTTTATATGATATTTGAACCATAATCCTTTAGAGCATTAATATTTATATATATAGTGTTCTTTTACAAAAGAACAATTATAAAAGTGATAGAGACTTTTGGTCTTCCAATCACAAAATTAAAAATATTATGACTATTTGTAATACCCCAAATTTCAGGACAAGAGGCTTGAGAATAAGAGATGAGAAAACAAGACAATTAGTGGTCACACACAACATAATGATATGTGGAACACAAATGAGATTGGCTTCTAGTGAGTTTTCCTGTGCGACAGTCGTGTTGTGTGACATTTTTTAAATGGGCAAATGATGTCTGAAAATTGTGAAACTTTCCAGAATGAACGAAGACTTATCAATCAATTTGATAGGTCATATAAGTTATTTAGAGCTAAATACAAGGAGTTATGTATTTTTGAAGTTAGCCCAGTGAACTGGTGATCTTCTATGACAACATCCAAAAACAATAATTCTTGGAATGTTGAGCTTCCAGTTGGATAAAGGCTATATTTTCCTTGAAAATAGACTCAATAAGGGTTACATAACCTTTAGAACCACACTAATTGATATTTATATAATTAGATATGAATTTTTAAAATTTGATGAAAATTCTACCCAATTTTTCAGCAAGTGCGAAAATGAAAATAAATGTAAGGGTAAAATGATCATTTGACCAATAAAGCTAGAAGAAAATATTTTCTCCAACATTTGGGAGATATTTTCAATCAAATGAAGGGTGTGGAGAGAATTAATTTACTTGGTGGATATTAATTCAAGAAGGGAGGAATTTTTGACCAAGTAAAGTAGGCACATGTAACATTTGTATTAAACTATATTATATCATAAAGCAAATAGAGATATTTCAAGAAGCTATATTCCTTCTGCTTCTTCATTTATTTTGGTCAACAAAGGGAAACTAGAAGGAGATAGAATACTTGGCCATAATTAATTTAAGAGGAAAAAAGAATAGTCAAGTAAATTTAAGCACATGGAAATTTTATTAAACAATAATAAACATAAAGCAAATAGAGATATTTGAAGAGTTCTTTATTCCTCTTCTTCCTTTCATTTATTCAACCAAAACACCAAAGCAAGAGAGAGAGAAGAGTTGAAGAAACACAAAGAGAAGTCTAGGGTTCAAGAAGCAAGATCAAGGATAGTTGGTTGTGGAATTCACTTGTTCTTGGCTTCAATCTCTTGTACATCTCTTCTAATCCCTTCTCCATCTTGGAAACCATATTTAACAAGAAAAATAAAGATGGAAGAGAGAGAGAAAGATGGTTGCCTAGAGAGAGGAAGAAGGGAAATCAAAGGTAAAACCATAAACCATGTTCCTCTTGTTGATTCTTGCTTGTTGTTGGTTGTTGTGGTTGTTGATTGGCTTTGTTTTGGCTTTGTTTGTTATTTGGGAATGTCAAACCCTAAAGGTTTGTTTGGTTCGGCGAAGGGGAGGTTAGAAATTTTAATACTACCTTGTTTGGATTGATTAGAGGGGAGGGGAGGGGAGAGATTTTAATGTTATCTTGTTTTGTTTAAGAGGGGAGGGGAGGGAAATTATTTTCATATGGACAACTTTACCCTTATGTTATAAGTTTTTTTGGAAAAGTTTTCTTTCCATAAACTTCAATTGTGTCATTTTTTTTTCTGAAGAAGTGATGTTCTTTTGAGGCAATTGGAAAGTTTGCATGTTTGTGAGTTGCTATCTAGGATTGTAATTGATGAAGCTAAAAAATTTCCAAATAATCATGTTCCAAATACTCATGCTATTAGAAATTGTTATCAACTTAGTAAAGTTCCTTTGGATATGGATCATTAATCACTACAAGTATTTTAAGTCCGCAATTTAGATGATATTATCAAAGTTTCAGCCATAAGTCTCTAACTAGAGCAACACCCATTATATTCCATTCATTTGTATTATATATGACACAAGCGTATGGCTCCGATTATAGTTGCACTGCCATTTCTGCACATGAAAAGAAATTTTCTGGGGGGTTTTATGCCTTATATAATTTCATCTTTATTCTCTACAAAATGCAGCAGTCTCATTGTAAATTCGTAACATCAACTTGTGGGTAAGACCAAATATGAGTTTCAAAGAATAATTAGCTGAATTGGCAATCACCTGTAGGGCTTTTAGGGATTACCTCTTTATGCCATTGACAACAATGATTTAAATCAAAATTGTTTGCCAAAGTAATCCATAAACATGACATGCCTAAATCCCAGAGACTATTAACCAAGACAATTTCAATTTCCTTCCTGCCTTTTGGGTCTAATTTGGATAGTTAAAGAAAAAACTTAATAAGGTATATAAAGTAGACCCAAAATGTTACATATAATATACACACAATTAGAATATAATCAAATGCAAGACAATATAACTAACTACCATGTCGTTTACCAAAATAAGGAGTTCATCATATTATAGTCTCCCTAATGTAAGATATCAAGTGCCAACCACATGGCATCCCAAAAAATATCAAGCATGACATTAAAGGCCACCAAATGCCATCATATGGCAAACCACAATATGAATGGTGGCATCTATTGCCATCACAAGGCAAATTCAAGTATCTAAGGTGGCATCAAAAGTCATCAAATGCCATTGTACACCAAAACAAAATATCTAAGGTAGCATACATGCTAATCTAACCACCGAAAACCAACTTCATAATAACTTGCTTGCGTATTGGAGGGGCATTCAATCACTGTCCTAAGTTTGCTAATATCATGTATGAGGAAGCATTAAATATCAGATATTTTATCTTCATCACATCCACTCTCACGAATCAGAATGAAAGTGTCCTCCCCTGAAATTTGAGGTGCATATCTTTCTCTAAAGATTTGATTTCCCTCTCTTATGGCACTTGCTATTTCTTGAATATACTTTGCAATCAGTGCTCCATCAGAAGTGACTCTTTCATTGTTTACAACACCCCTTCTAGTCATCTTGGAGCTCTCACTTTATGCTCTAGGAGACAGATCTTCATATTCAACATTATCCAAGTTGACAGAAAAATATAAGAAACACACATTATTTCGGGATAGCAGTTGATCACCCTCATACTCAGCTGGTGGTGGATGACTTGAGTGAGCTTCTGGAGTAGTTGACCAAGCTGCTAGAGGACTTGACTAACGCCTTTTCTTCACATTTGAAGGAGTGTAACCATCATCTCCAATGGTTCTATCATTTCCATAAAGAGCCAGCATCTTCTGATAATTGGGCAGGGGAGTATTTCTCCAAAAAGCAGCTTTTGGTTTAACCTGAAAACAGATTTACAGATATTATAAAAGGGCAACAACAATCAAGCATAAAATGTATTCACATCAGCAATTATAAAGCTGTTTCACATCAGTTGTTTATAAAGCATATGCAGAACATGCAGAACAGATATGCAGAAAAGAAGAGAGCACAATATACAGAAAAAAATAAACTATACATCTCACCTAAATCAATTGATCCCACACTTGGTCCTCAACTTCCCATGTACAAGTAGATGAGTTCTATGAAAATCCACTCATACCCCCTTGAAGATATCATAAATTTCAGAATAGTTCTTCTTCAAAGTCTTCCAACAATTTTTCACTTTCTCTTTATCAACTTTAAATCCAAACAACATAGTCAAATATGTAATTATATTATCATAAGCATTAGTTGTAAATGTCCCATTAACCTTGTTACCCATATCCATTTCATGCAAAAATGCATCAATCAAGGCATCATCTATCTTGGAACTTCAAATAAGGCTTTTTTCAGTTGGGATAACATTTGCATCAGCTAGTTTTTTTGAAGCTATACTAAGAAAATGTAAATCCAAATAAATTCATTAACATCAAAGAAACAATGTATATAAATTACAAGCTAATGAACGAATTGATGGATAAAATTGAACATTCAATTCAACAAATAAACATCATTTATAAATTACATTGTCATGGAAGGAAAGTAGCAATTTGAAAGCAGAATACAACAATACAACAAATGAAACATAACCAAAGAAAACTACAACAAATGAATATGCAAAGTTTAGTTCACAGAACATTAGTCCCAGTATTATTTCCATAGTCAGTCCACATATGTTGAGCTATTGCATCTCTTATAAGCTCGCCCTAAGTTGCCTCACTTCTATCACCCCTTACAACATGGTTGTCATCATTAGAGTGAGTTTCAGCTGCAAGTTCATTATCTACTTGACGGATAAGCTTTGCATCAGGGTCTACATTCATCAAATATTTATGTAGAATGCAACATGCAGCAATGATCAATTTTTGCGGTTTTATGCCATAATTAGGCTCTGCTGTACTTGATAGAATGACAAACATTTTCTTCAATACCCCAAAAGCCCTTTCAATTGCATTACGTAGTGATGAATTTTAAAGATTGAAGAGTTCTTTATAGTTTTGGGGAGGATTTCTATCTGGATATTCTTTCAAGTGGTAGCGAACTCCTCTATATGGTGTAATAAGACCACTTGTTAACATGAAACCAATATTAACCAAGTAATACTTACCTTGAGGAATCTTAAGACAATCCTCTTATCTTAATGCATCCTTTATAATTCTTGAGTCAGACGTGGTTCCTTCCCATCCCATAAGTACATAAGTAAACTTTAAATTAAAGGTACAAGCTGCCAAAACATTTTGTGTAGGGAAGTCCTTCCTACCGCAATAACGAGGAGCATCTACTATACGTACTTTGGCATGAATGTGTTCCATTTATAGCTCCAACACAATCCTTAAAATATGGGTAGAATTTGTCATTAACATTAATTTCAGTAGGGACTCTAGACCCATCTGGTTGGACAAGGAATTTATCTTCTAATTGAAGGATAGCATGTAACACATTATGGAAATTATGGTTAACTGTCTCACCAGACTGCCTAAACCAAAACATAACCACATGGTTTTTTGTTTTTTGTGTTAAGATGTAAAGGGTTTTAGCAACTTGTTCTTTTACACTTGAGAACCGGGTAGGCTTTAGGCCACCATGTGTTTCTAACATATTACACAATCCTAAAAAAGCTTCAGGTGACATTCTAATAATATCTCGTCCCCTAGGACTACAAGTTATCCTATACATCACTTCTTCACGTACCCTCTCTCTTGCAGAATTTATATTGTAAGTTATTCTCTTCTTATTATTACACTTCTAAACTATAAAATACTGGACAACAAGACAAACAAGTTGGGCTACAAGTCTCTGACACATTAGGAACCATTGCATCACAAATTCCTCTTCAAAACTCATCTAACAAATACAAAAATTGTCCCCAATTAAAACATTAGACCAAACAAGTTATTGTACAGAAGGCTAATGGTAAATTATATAGTAAAGTTTTATAGTGCAGAAGAAGCATTTCCTGTTATTAAAAAAATAGAGTTGCATACCATTATAAACACAAATCCATATGATGTACAGATTTTAATAATTTAATCATCCAGAAAATTACATCCCAGCAGTTTTCAAAAGAAAGGTAGTGCATTTACATTTATGGGCAAATCCACTTACAACCATAAAGTGACGAAACCATGTCTATTTCTCCACTCAAGAAAGAGGAGGGGAAATGATAGAAAGAATGAGAAAGGAGCAATTAAAGGTACAAGCAATAAATAAAAAATTGAAAGTTGTCAATTACGGTCCTTCATAGACAAGCATGAAAGGAGCAATCAAAGGTACAAGAAATAAATAAAAAATTCAAAAACAATAATAAGAGAATCAGCTCATCATCAACATGAGAATTTTTACGCCATATATTAACTGGAAAGACTCTTCTTCAACAACTATAAGTACCAAACAAAAAAAATTCAAAATAGTGAATAGATCAAAGCATTACAACGTCGAGTTTTATAGCAAGCTCAAAAACACAAAAACCATTCAAAAATCAAAAAAATCATTCGAAATAGTGAACAGATCAAAGCATTACTTGATGAATGAAGAGACTACAAGTAACAAAATGATGGTATTACTTGATGAAAATGGTTCAATTATGCTCTCTTCCTTCGCTCGTGCTCTCCTTCTTTGTTCATGCTTCTAGAGTTCTCTGCTAGGGTTTTCGGTCGAGCAACATGTTTTAACCTTCTGAAAAGAATATAAATGATCAAGGGTAATGTTGGATTATCATAAAATTACCAGTGGTATTTTAGTCACATGATACAAAAAATTGTAATCTCCCCTCCAAAATCCGTCTAATTTGGGGGGAGGCTTTTTAGTGGGGGGAGGGGAAAATTTCAAAATTTTTCCCCTCCCCTCCTAAATTTATTTTTTTTACCAATCAAGGGGAGATGAGCAAAATCCCTCCCCTCCCCTCCATTCCCCTCAAACCAGACATACCATAACGGGAGGTGCTGCCCAAATTCAAATTAATCATGTGGAAAGTGTGTTTAAGTGATTAAACATATGATTAGAGGTGAAAGGAAGGTGCATAATGAATTGAAATCAAGACAACAACATTTTCCCTTAATTGTCATGATTTTTGGCCAGGGTCTGTACATAGTGGTTGAGCTGGAATTTTATCAATTTGATGGTTCCATTGAGTTTAGAAGGGAAAATTGTGTAGGGTATATGTAAAGTTTGAAATAGAAAGGTCCTAGAATGTGAAATGACATAATTACCCTTAAAAACCCTAAGTTAAGGGTTGTCAAGGGTAAATCTATAATTTGAGTTGGAATTTGATTAACATGAGGTCAAAAATAGATTCTACATGTGAAATTGTATAGGATTAGCCTGAGCCATAATTTTTTGAATAGTATAGTTGGATTAGGTACAAAGGGACATAGACCGAGTCCCCAAAGACATTTTGGTCATTTAGCGTTTTTGAGTCAAGATAACCAACACATTGAGTTTAGAATAAATTATAGATAAATAATAACTCATATATCTTAAATTTGAAATTTTAAGATACAACAGTAGCCCGAGCCGGATAGTCAGAGTTGGATCAATAGATAGGTAGAGAAAGGGCACGTTCCAGGTAGTAACACTTTCTTTCATTACTATGTGATTAATATATGCTTTGAGTATGCCATCTTTTGTGACATGAGCACAGTGCTAGGGGCACATTAGCCTAGTTGTGATCTGGGATCCAATGATGATGCATGCAAATAAGTTAGGGTTTAAACAGTGGTTTGGCTTTGGATATTGTATACACAACATTCTATCATCTCATATAACATGTTGCATGACATATTTATTAGCACATATTATATGTCTGATTGTATGTTACTACTGATATTTTTCGAATCTCACCCTTTCCATAAACATGTAAAGTTTCCAGCAATAGGTAGCGGCTCGAAGGGAAAAACTGTAATTCTGACATCTGAAGGTTCCAGACTAATACCAAAGGTGCAGTTGATTATCTAAAGACCTTTTATTATTTTAAGGTTTGTAATTTTTATGTACACCCCTATGGAGATTCTTATAAATAAACAAGCATATTGTATCAATAATATCAATATTTGTGCTATTTCTATATACCCATTAGACTACACAATTGCTACTTTGATTCATGTCAATAATGAAACTCAATCTTACACTATTGGCCATTCAATGACATTAAAATATTAATAGATATCAACTGATTAATATAAACATGTAATTCATAAAATATAAAAACATGGTTAAAACTAAAGCAATAAAAAGAAAGTCTTAAAATATGAAATATAAAAGCCCATAATGATATAAAGTCAAATTATCTAACTACCATAATAATAGAGAATTTGTATAGACAAAAAATAATTTATAGAATAAGATAACAAAATTAAAACTCTATGGCTTCGAGCTATTTAATTCTATTAGCCTTAGGCCAATTAGTCTCATGGCTTCGGACCTATTAATTTCAATATGAGAAATTAAATTTATATAGTTTTGGGCTATGTAATCTCAAGATAAGAATAAAAGGAATATCGCTTCTAGCCACATAATTCAGAATAGAAAATCAGAACAATATGATTTCAGGCCATATAATTTCAAAATATGAAATCAGAGGTATATGGTTTCTGGCCATATTAAAATAACAATATTAATAATATAGAAGAACTCGTAAAAGATATTAAAAGAAGATGTGAAAGCAATAAAAATATTCAATTTTTGCCATGGAACTTGATATTACATAAATTGACAAAAGAGTCTTTTTAATTCTATATAATAGTTCAGATTATTCTAGATAGATCAAATAAATATAGCATAAAAAGTAGATAGATGAAATCATTAAAGAAAAGATGGAAAAAAAAACATAACTTCAATAAAACTTTCATGCTGATAACGTGTTGTAAAATAAAAGAAATTTGGGATAAGAAATTAAGAGTAAGAGAAGAGAGAAAATTTGAGAGAGAAAGGAATGAGAGCAATTCTTATTCATTTGTATTTGTGGTAATTACAATGCCTTCTATAATATATCTATTTATAGGTCGTTAAGAATCAAAACAAGAGTCATGGTTAATTTGACTTTTAATTTCCCAACGCATACTTATGAATACTGACTCGAGTATGAGTAAATGGATATCCGCACAATTAATTAATATTTATTCATAACAAAATTAAAAGTGAAGTAATGAAATATATCTAATGGTAGGGAAAATCATGCAATTATTAGATAATAAAATTTCAAAATAATTAAATGTTCAAAACAAATTAAATCTAAAGAAAATTACATTGAGGTCCTAAATAAAAAAGAAAATAAAAAAAATGGTTTCTCGAAATTGTAAAATAAAAAATTGGTCTCAAGATGTTGTTAATGGAGTCTCTCAAATTATCAACACCTTAAGACCAATTTTTCATTTTATAATTTTAAAAGACAATTTTTTCATATTTTTAGTTGTTTGAAAGTATAATTTTACTTTAAATCTAACCTAAATGCTCTTACCCTCGCACGCAGCGTCACCGTCCAGTTTTCCTCCTTCCCCACTCTGCACGAAGCCCTCAGTGTCTTTATATATCTGCCAAGTACAGAAAATCGCAGTTCACACATATTGCCCATTCTGATATGCAGGCTGTAAAATTAAGGTTAATTCTTTTCTTACTCTCTCATCAATAGATATATTATTTTGATGTTAACAGAATTTCGGTTCGTCCGTTAATGATATCATTTCGGTTCTGTTGTGTTGTTAAATGATGTATAATTGTTTTTCTCACCGGCTGTGTTTTCTCCTCCTTTCTTTTTTCTGCAACACAAGTTACTTGTGTTGTCAAACTCTGCGAGTCGAGTCGAGTCGAGTTTACGTTTTTAGGTTTTTAATTTACAAAATTGTGTCAATTGGTTGTTAATATTGTGTTAGCCATAAACTCGTTTAAACTTTTGAGCTCACCCACGGAGTTCTAGTTACAAAATTTGTGTTAATTCATTTTTAAAATCGTGCTAACTTTTTCAATTGAATCATGGTCAGTGGTCTAATATATAAACTTCATAGAATTTCTTATGTGTACCAGTCCTTGTCAAGAGTTCGCTTAAACTCGCAAGTTTAACATTCTTATTGTGCAGGCAATATTGTCTATTCTTATACTGGTTTTTACTTTCAGCTTTTATTATTAAGCCACTAAAAGCATGCAGTTCTTGTTTCTGTTTTGGCTGTTTAAACCTTGAAGCTATTATATGCTTGTTTATATAATTTTGAATCAACTTATTGATCATACCATATACATACTTTGGATTTGAATTTCTAGTTTGGTTAGGAATGATCATGGCACCCCTAAGGACCTTATCAGTGACCTTCCAAGAAATGTTATAGATTCTATCATGCAGAACCTGCCCATCCAAGATGCGGTTAAAACCAGTATTCTATCAAGGAACTGGAGATATATGTGGACTAGTGTGCCAAGACTGGAGTTTAATGCAACATTTTTTGGTGAACTTCTTAAAAAGCATGAAATTCCTAATGTAATCTCTGAAGTTCTTTTGCAGCACCATGGTCCTATACATGAGTTTATTCTATTCATCCCTCATGTGTATCCTATTAGAATTAAATGCCTGAGTATATGGATTCTCTTCTTATCTAGAAGAAACATTAAGGTTCTTAAGCTCGTAAATCACCAGGGAGATCGATATGAAATGCCGTCTCATCTTTTCTCATGTAAGGACTTGATTGGCTTGGAACTTTCCAATTTTACACTGAGATCTACACCTGCTTTTGTTATTGGCTTTAAAAGGCTTGTGCAACTTCGCATGAGTTACATTAGGATTGACTCGGCAACACTTAATACTCTTATCTCTAGTTGTCCATTGCTAGAGGATCTGGCCATTTCATACTGTGCTGGTTTTTATTATCTCAATACCTCTCCCAATATAAAAGTCTTCATCATGGAAGATTCTGGGGATTTCAAGTCAGTTTGTTTTGAGGAATCGAGGAATCTAACGCATCTGACAATTTCACTTATAAGATGTGTGGAAAGCATTGAACGGGGCAGAAAGTCCAATTTGGTTAACATGTTCTCATCCTTGCTTAAAATTAAGAAACTTTGCCTGGTAAAAGGCTATATTCAGGTGAGAAAACATTACAAGTTTTGAGCTAGTCCTAAACAATGTATTTCAATGCAATTTGATTTGTTCTCTCTACCAACTGCCTAAAAAGATAGAAAACTTGCCCGGCATATATATATATAAATATACGCCCTGGTTTTTGCTGTTTGACTTTGTAGTATTTGTCTGCGGGGAGCGTTCCAAACAAGCTTCCAAAGATGATCTACTCGTTAACACATCTACAATTCAGTGGTATTTCTTTCTCTGAACAACGAGAGATTTGTCTGCTTCGTTGCTTTCTCAAAAGCTTTCCTAACTTGGAGGAACTCAAAGTCATAGTATGCAAGAAAGAATCCTGCCTCGTAGTTTATTTTCAGGCTAATACAATCTTTCGTCCTTTAAATTTTTCCTAATTTTGCCTTTGGCCCCCCAAATTTCAAATCATAAGTTTTGTTCCCTAAAAATTTCATTTCATTTAAAGTATTGGTTCCTATAATTAAATAAGAATTAGGACCATTTTGCCCCTTTGAGAGATTAAAACCTATAGTTTGAAACTTGAAGGAACAAAACTTGGCAAACTTGAAGGATCAAAAGATTGTATTAACCTTTTATTTTCTAATAAATATTGTTTGATCATCATTCTTATTGTTCTTATTGCTTGAATTATAACTGATCTTATTAATAATTATATGCTAAGATTTTAGACCAGCAGCCAAGTTTATGCCGTTATCTGTGGTTCGTCAGCCATGGCTACTCCCTTCCTCAGCTTCGAACAGTGACTATTGAAGTTTATATCATCTTTGAGACGGCATTGAACTTAGTGGAATACCTACTTGCTGTTTCTCCTTCTTTAGAGACTCTTACATTCAAGATTCGTCAACAGGAACCACCGGATCCTATTCAACTCTTGGAAGTTTCAAGAATTCTTTTACTAATGAGGCGAGCCTCACCAAAAGCAATAGTCAATTTCATTTAGTTTATGTAAGCTTTTCCGTTTGCCTACAGAGTCTTCACCTAGTGGAATAAGGTTTTATTGTTGTTGGTTTGTTTGCCTGCTTAGACCTTCTTGGTTTCTGATTGGATCCTTTTGGGGATCGGTGGAATTATACCTAACTGTATTTCTTTCGGTAGTTAGAATGTTCCTGCATGCTTCATTAGTTATGAGAAAGTCTGCAATAACACTAGGTGGACTCCCATGCATTATACAGAGTCTAAAGAATAAGCATATTGTTCTTTACTTATGAACAGCGCAACTTTCTACAATTGACATGCTTACTAGTGATTTGTTTGAATTGCAATTTTTTATGGGTTAATATCATTGTTTGATCCTTTCAATTTGATCAAATTTTGGTTTTGGTCCCGTATATTGAAATCGTATGTATTCATCCCTAAACCAACATGACACTCAAATGACTGTTTAGATTAGGTAAGAGATGTTCTTTGGTAGTGATTAACATGGCTATTCTGTGTGGTTATGGATGGTTATCAGGTATTGCAAGGAGCCAGCGTCAGATGATACACCAACTGGACAATTTGAATAATCTTCTCCAAGGAAGCTGCAGGACAACCATGGGTTCTGCTGCTGAAACAGAGTCCTCCAGTGGTGTGCTTGTTACGATGACTGTGGCTGTAGGCATTTTGGGGGATCTTCTTGATGAAGGGTTTATTCAACAGAAATTAATAATCATAATTACTTTGGCCTTTCTTCGCTTCATAACATTCTCAACCTTCTTTAATGGATAAAGAAAATATATTCTTTCTTTTTAAAGATACCTTCGCTACCATCATTGCTTTATTGGAACTTTTAAGATGTGTCTACATATCGACTTAAATTTGATATAAAACACGACCCTCTTTCTTGTATTCCCAAGTTTTGAAATGGTATAAAATTGTTTAGGAATATCTTACCCAAATCTCAAGGACTAGAAAAAATATAAAAAAAGTTCAAGTAAAGATTCATTTATCAAAAAAATTCCTAAAGACCTAAGTGATGTAGATTACAAACGTGAGTTTACCTTAGTAACGAGTGTATGTAATTACATTGACAAGTCATAAGTGGCTATTGATAAGTATATTTATGTTAGCTAAATTAGTTCCCGATGACAAGTATAATAACTATATTGATAAGTTATAGAGTGACTATTGAGAAGCCCATTTATGTTAGCAAAACCAGTTTTCGTTGGTAAATGTATATAATTGATTATATTGATAAATCATAGAGTAACAATTAATAAGTTCATACATGTCAATAAGACAAGTTCATATTTGAAATCTATATAACTGAAGTTCATAAGTACCTTTCTAATAGAGGAATATACATTGTGATCTATTTGATACACATATATATTGTCTTTAGAACATGAGGGAGATTTTCCAAATTGTTATAAATGACATTGATGAAATAAGAGAAAAGTGTTGTAAATGTTGCTGGTAGTGCAATAAATATTTTTAAACAATGCATTTTACTTTGATAGTTATTTTATATATTAGTCTGTATCATTTAAACAGATAGGCCTTGTAGCTCAATGGTTACCAACTCTTTTTGGGGTTGCGGGATGGCGGGATTAAATCCTGACCCAAAATAACATGAGCTCGAGGGATTGTCGGTGGTGAGGGTGGCTAGGGTTTTTTTAGGGGCAATAATGTAAAATCACCAACATTTCAAAATTTTATTTTAATGTGAAATATTGCTTTGGAATTTTGCAAATTGGGATAATCTTTTTAGCATTTGAAATTATTCAAAACAATGTAATATAATAAAAACATTTGAAATTTCAAGTAGTACTTTTGTAGAATTTCAAAGGTATAATCTAAGCTTGTATATCCAAATTTTGCCCCATCCATTTACTTTCAATTCGTTGTTGAGAATTGCCATACCTTTTTTTTTTTTAAGAAATAAACTTATTATATAATCCAATATCATATTATGCAATCATACAAAATACTTACATATTTATCAATTTATTTTTCTATTTAATTATTATTTATTATTTATAATTTTGATAAAAAAAATTTCTATACTCATATTGCTTAATTACTAATAGGTTGATTTCTTATTTAATATAAAATGTATTTTATTTAATATTTATACTCGTACTTCACATAAAATTTTCAATTATTTATTATAATACTTATAAAATGAATATAATATTTTAATATTCATGTCAATCATTAAATTATATTTTATAATATATATCATTAAATATAATTATAAAATATAAACAACTTAATTAAATTTATATTCTTTTTAGTAATTGTACATTCATAAGTGCTTTTGAAAAATGAATTTCAAACATAATCAAAATTTTTAAAGTCACTTATTAAAAAAATTCAAACATAAATTACAGTTAACCAATGATAGTTTTAATCACATGCACTGATGCAAATCATAATTATCTAAAATTACAATTCTCTATCACTAATTCAAACGGGCACATTGTTTATAATGCGAGCACAACTTAGTACAAGCTTTACAATTTACACTAAGAAGATAATGTAACATATATTTATAACAATGTAACTTATATATTAAAAATATTTTTATTTTGAGGCCAAACAAAATTTTTAGATGCAAGATTTGCTAAGGCGGAATTGGATTTCTCAAGTTGGAGAATCAAAACTTTATGCAAAGTGTACAAGAAATTTGACCCAATTTTTAAATCACTAATTATCCTATATAATGGGATTAATGATTTGTTAAATTTAATGATCTAAATTAAAATTTGAGTAATTCAATTGTTTCCTTTCCAAAACAACTAGGCATAAACCCACCTAATTAATCCTGCAAATATAAAATCATGCAATAATATTAAATTAAAGGTGGGATACTGAAATATATCTAATCGTAGGAAAAATAATGCAATTATTGGATAATAAAATCTAGGTGGGTGTAATGAGATAATTTGATGGGATTATTATTTTTTTAAAAAAATAAATTTCCAACAAAACTAACCTAAATAGTAATTCTCCCCTCCTTGCTCGGCACGAGGGTCCTCAGTTCCTTCATATCGGTTAGGTACAGAAATTCGCAGTCCACAAACATTGCCCATTCCGATATGCCGGCTGTTAGATCAAGGTTAGTTCTTTTCTCCCTCCCCTCATCAATAGATATATCAGTTTGGTATTAACCAAATTATTCATCTGTTAATGATATATTTAATTTCGGTTCCGTTGTGTTATTAAAGGATGTATAATTGTTTTTCTCGGCCGCTGCGTTTTCCCTTCCTTTCTTTTTCCACTAACACAAGTTGCTTGGGGTGTCAAACTCATCAGATAACTCCTCGAATTTATTATTTTTAAATTTTTAATTTATAAAATTGTGTGAATTAACTATTAAATTATAAATTCGGTTAAATTCTTGAGTTGTACACATTGAGTTTTCTATTACCTTGCTAGCTTATAAAATTGTATTAACTCAGTTCTTAAACTCACTATTAACTTTTTCGATTTAATTATGGTTCGTGGCTTTATATATGAATTTTATAGAAATTTTGTTGTTAAGTATGATAATTTATAATGTTGATGGATTTAATTTTAATTATTTGGATTTAAACTATATTTAAATAAATTTTTGTCATTTTTATATTTCAATTATTTAATCATGCTGTAACACCAATCCCTATACCTCTTTGCTATGTGTTGCGGAAGCATTACCAGCTTAGGGAAAACCTTAGGCCTTGTTTGGTATGTAGCACTAGATTTTGATGGATTGAGATTGGGGCTGGTATTGGGACTGGTACTAGGACTGAGACTGAGGAATTAAAATTATATTTGATATAGGTGATATTTAGATGAAATACTTGAATTAATTTTATTTTATAATCCTCCATAAATTATGAAAAGATTAAAATATTTTTTTTATTAAAAAAATAATAAAAAACAAAGTCTCGGGATTCAGGTTAAAATTAATACGGGCATTCATGTCCAAAAAATATTATAAATAAGGATATTTTTGTCTCTGATATTTGCAATTCCGGGATTGAAAATGCAATACCTAGGGAGAGGTGGCTTTGCAGCAATCTCTCTTTCGTGATACTCCCAATCCCTAGTTATCTGTAGTCCCTCATATCAAACGATATATTCTAACATAATCCCTTATCCAATCCCTATCCCTACCCCCTAGTGCTTTGTACCAAACATGGCCTTAGGCTCCCAAACCTAAAATTGCAATTTAGTTCCAGGGTCACTATTCATTTTGAAAAGTCGTATTTACCATATTACTTATCTTTAATTACGGGGTTACTAACTTCACCCCATTCCTTATTATCAGAGTATTTATTTTCTTATTAATCATTTTGCTTACTTAACTAATTAGCTCTTACCGTACAATTACTCATTTCTAATTTAATTACCGCGCTTAGAAATTCAATTCATCCATCATGCAGTGATATACAATTAATCACTCAAACGCCATGTGTGGATAAAATTTTATTTTCAACCTAAAGAAGCTATGAACTTGTTTAAGACTTAAAGATTATTCCCATTAGTTAATTTTGCTTAATATTATTTCAGTTTATTTAATTTTGCTTTTATTGTTTATTGCTTAGTGATTGGCCACCATTGAGTATGTTTTAGGGATTTAGGATTGAATTTGATGAAGGGAATCTTAAATTGACTTTGAGATTAAATAATGTGGAATTAGAAATTATCTAATTTGCATCTAGGATAGACACATACCTAAAAGCTTAGCATAATCAAATTAGAGTGAGCCCAATCTAAATTGCATCTTATTTAATTATGTGAGACATTGCATAATTAATTGAGGTATGTATATAAATGAACCGACAAGCATTTATAGACATTAATACTCTAGATTAGTTGATTAAGTTAAGTTAAAATTAATTTAGTGGGGATAAAATCTAAGAAACAAATAAAGGATTAGTGACTCTAGATTGTTCTTCTTGACGTTGGAATTAGTTCTTTACGAAAAGTCTTTGTTATTATTAGTTTCTTTTTCTTGTTTAATTTTTCTTCACTTATTGAAAACAATTTTGATTTGTTCAACTTAAATGAAACAAGGAAATTTAATGCCTAGTCATTAGTTGGATTGAGTCTCTGGGATGACCTTGATTTGCCACTTACTATTTTCATGACATGTATACTTGCGGAGCTTAATTAAATTTTGGTAGCATCAATTACCTATCAAATTAAAGCTTAGCATGTCTACTATTCCCATACCATTTTTTGTGTAGAATCCATTAAAGACCTCAAAAACCTAAAAATCAAACTCCTTCCCTAGTTTCTGGTTCAGGCTGAACTGAACACCCAAACTAGCAAAAACCAACTTTGCATTTTTGACTACTAACTAGTCTTATATTATCATCAAACACATTATTTAATCATATTTAAGCTTAAATCACCATTAGTCCCTAAAACCTCATCTTGGCCGAAATATATATGTGCCCCAAGAGATTCAAAAAACTCATCAAAATCTTAAGATAATCGGTTCAAAACTAAGCTTAGGAAAATCTTTTCACGATTCTACAACAGGTTTGGAATTCCGGTAGCACTTCGGCTAACTAAACAGCATAAAACACCTTTGATCAGAAAACTAAAAACATAGAAAGAAATCTCTCAATGAATAGAAAAACTTTCCTGAAGAGCTACTGATTGAAAACAATGATTCGGGGTCGGAATTAGCTTCGAGGCTAAAAAACTTTTACTATTCATCCACTTTCTTTCTTCTTTATTTTTTTCCTTTTTTTCTCTATTTTCACTTCCCTTTTCCCATGTTAGCCTTCCACTTTAAAGGAGAATGGAGGGATGAGATTTGATCTTGTCTTTGATTGCATCTTGTGGTATCATATGTCAAGGGATTAAATTATAAAGTGATATGTGCCATTCTTTCTCCTGTAAGCGTCCTTGCATATTTCAAGGAAAAGAGAGGCCTGATGAATTCCCTTGACTCCCGGGTTCGGTGTTAGAGAAAGTCAAGTAAGTAATCGGACCGGGGATCGGTGGATTCCCCTGACTCAAACACTAGGTGGTGTGTTTTAGAGATGCCAACACAAAAGGTAAAAAAGCAAATGTCATCATGAGGGACACTTGTCACCTTATTAAGACAACTCAAAAGTGGAATGGTAATTTATTATGTTGAGAGGACACTTGTCATTTTCTTGTGGAGCCAATATAAAAGTTGTGTCATAATTTCTTACTTTATTAAAGCTATTTTAATAAAGTTATTTTATCAGTGTTTACTTAAGATCTAGCTCGGCTTTTTCCCGAAATGATACTCGAGATTGCTTCACGTATATCGAGGCCCACTAAATGACGCCAGGTTGGAGTGTGTATGTGAACCCCATATGGCGCCACATACCAGTGTCTTTTCTAAAAACGCAGCATGAACATGTCTGCCCTGAAAATGCCATGCGCACACCTATACCAACATATTTTGCTTGACTAATCAATCACATACCTTATGACATAGCTAGGTGTCATCTTTCTATCAACACAATGGCACCGTATATGTGTCATGTGCACATCTGCACTAACACTTTAATCCTACTACCTACGCATACTGGGCCCTCTTTTCAATAGAGCTAGATCACATAGTCCCCGATAGTCTTTCTATCTCTCGACATTCTTAGGCCTTTTCCTGAACTGGGTTTAGTTGTCTTCCTATTACAAGCTTATCATCAAGTCTCTATACCAAAAATTCAGGATATTACACATACAATTTCAATATCTATCTATTTATTGATAAAAGTAAACTCTTACACGTTTCGAGTACACACTACTAAGTTTACATTTTTGTTATGAGTTTATTTAAACTCACAAGTTTGACAATCTTACTATGTAGACAATATAATATGTTCTTGTACCAGCTTTAACTTTCAGTTTTTATTACTAAGCCACTACAAGCATGCAATTTTTGTTCTTGTTTTGGTTGTTTCAACCTTGAAGCTATCATATGCCTGTTTTTATATATTTTGAATCAAGCTATTGATCATTCTATATACTTTTGATTTGAATTTCTAGTTTGGTTAGGAATGGTCATGGCACCCCTAAGGACATATGGATTCTATCAATGGAGAACCTGACAATCCAAGATACGGTTAAGACATGTATTCTCTCAAGGAACTAGAGATATATGTGGACTAGTGTGACCAAACTTGAGTTTAATGCAACATTTTTTGAAAACATATCTACTAGTGAACATGTTAAAAGGAATGAAATTGATAATGTAATCTCTGAAGTTCTTTTGCAGTACCATGGTCCTATAAATGAGTTTGTTCTATGCATTCCTTGTACCTACCCTATTAGAATTAAATGTATGAGTTTGTGGATTCTCTTCTTTTCCTGAAGAAACATGAAGGTTTTTAAGCTCGTAAGTCAACAAGTATATCCATATGAAATGTCGTCGCATCTCTTCTCGTGTAAGGACTTGATTCACTTGGAACTTACAATTTTTCACTGAGATCTCCACTTGGTTTTGTTGTGACTTTAAAAGTCTTGTGCAACTTCACTTGCATTACATGCAAGTCGCCAACACTTGAGACTCTTATCTCTAGTTGTTTATCGCTAGAGGGTCTGATCATGTCGTATTGTACTGGTTTTGATGATCTTAATATCGTCTCTCCCAATATAAAAGTATTAACTATAGAAGATTCTTGGGATTTGAAGTCAATTTGTTTGGAGGAATCGGATAATCTAACGGATCTCAACATTGCACTTATAAGATGTACGGAAAGCTTTGAACAAGGCGGAACGTCTAATTTGGTTAACATTTTCTCATCCTTGCCTAAAATTAAGCAACTTTTCCTTGTAAAAGGCTATATTCAGGTGAGAAAACATTACAAGCATTGAGCTTGTAGTATCTTTTCTAAATCTCGATAACACACAAACTAACTTTAGTTATAATCTCTAATTTAATATCCATCTTAATAACTGTAAACAAAGTGAATATATTATTTTGTACAAGAACTTAAAAGGAAAATATGCCATATGCGTAATAACTACAGTTTACAATTAACAAAGTCATTGTATATATATAGCCCTATAGTCCACCTGCTACCTATTGGTTCGGTTCAATGATACACATACTAATAATATACATAATTATAAACTCTATTTTACTTAACACCCCCTCAAGTCAAGTGCTATATACATTGATATTTCCTAACTTGCTCATAATCTGATAATGACTCTCCTTCCTAAGTCCTTTGGTAAAAATATTTGATTGCTGGTCCTTGCTTCCTACATGTTGTAAAGTAATGATTCCTTGTTGTAGCTTTACCCCCCCCACAAAGTGGCAATCTATTTCAATGTGCTTGGTCCTCTCATGAAACACTGGATTGTTGGCAATGTTAATGGCAGCTTTGCTGTCACAAAATACATGAACAGGTTCTAATCTTGATACACTTAGATTCCTTAATAGCCTTGTAAGCCAAACTACTTCGGATGTGGCAATTCCAAGTACCCTATACTCGACTTTATCAGAAGATTTAGAATCAATAACTTGTTTCTTTGATTTCCAGGAGATGGGAGATCCTCCAAATTTCACTATGTAGCCTATAACTGATCTCCTAGTATCTAGGCAAGTTCCCCAATCTGAATCAACATAGCATTCTAGCTTATTCTTAATTGCAGTAGAAAGGAGGATGCCTAGTCTTGGAGTTGTCTTGAGATACCTCACGACTCTTTGTGTAGCTTGAATATGTGACCTGCTTAAAGCTTGCATTTATTGACTTAATCCTGCACAATAAAGCTTATATCAGGTTTGGCTACTATAAGATAAGATAACCTACCTATCAATCTTCTGTAAACAAGTAGTTCCTGCAATAATGGATCATCTTTCTCATTCTTTGGACTGATTTGCAACCTAGTATTAGGCTTAACTAAGACCCCAAGAGGTCTGGCTGCACTAAAACCCATGTCAGAAATTATATTAAGAGCATACTTTCTTTGATTAAGTATTATTCCCTTTTCAATTTGTAACACCTCTATCCTAAGAAAGTATCTAAGCTGGACTAAGTCATTAATTATGAATTTATGATGTAAATGTTCCTTTGCTTCATGTATCCTTTCTATGTTACTACTAGTGATCACTAAATCATCCACATATACCAATATTAAAATCACTTCAGAACTAGATTCTTTAATAAACAATGAATAATCATACTTACTCTGCCTAAACCCCCTTCCAATAAGGCTTGGGTGAGTTTGGCATTCCATTGCCGCGATGCCTGCTCGATTCCATATAAAGATTTGGTAAGTCTGCAAACTTTATTTCCAACATTACCAAATCCTTGAGGTACCCTTATGTATACCTCTTTATGTAAATCACCTTGAAGGAATGCATTATATACATCCATTTTAAATAATCCCAACCCATGCATCGCAGCTACGGTAAGTAATATTTTTACCGTTGCCATTTTCACAACTGGAGAAAAGGTGTCAAAATAATATATTCCCTCTCGTTGGCTATACCCCTTGGCAACTAACCTTGCCTTAAAACGCTCAACATTACCATTAGAATCATATTTTACCTTGTAAACCCACTAGAAACCTATGGGTTTCTTACCTTTAGGGAGATCTAAAAGTTTCCAAATTCCATTCTCTTCTAAGGCTTGTATTTCAGCTTTTATTGCCTCAATCCACTTGGGATTCTATGCTGCATCTTCAAAGCTGCTTGGCTCGACATTAGCATCAATACTAGACAAAACAGCTTTGTAATCAAGTGACACATTTAAATATGACAAATAAGATTGTATATGATGTTTTACCTTTTGCTTGTTTGTAATTTCAGTAGTGCAACAATTAGTAGCACATGCATAACCAATTAAAGCTTTATACGAAAGTGTATTAGAACATGCATAATCTTTCATCCATGTAGGATTTCTTTTAGTCCTTGCTAGCCTACTAACATCAAGTTCTATATGTGAATTTCCCTCATCATTATTAGGTACCTCATTACCATTAGCCGGGTGTGGTTGCTCATGCAGAATAGTTTGTTGTTTTATTAAAACATGATTAGATGTGTTTGTCTCATATGTAAAGGGATCAATCACAATATTAGAATCCCCCCGGTGATTGATATCTAAAGAATCTTTAAAAGGGAAACAATTTTCATGAAAAAAGACATTTCGAGAGACAATGAAGGTTTTAGTGGGGATATGATAAAGGAAATATCCTTTTTGGTTGGCAGGATACCCTAGAAAAACACATGATTCAACTCGAGATTGAAATTTATCATGAACCAGTGAAGTAATAGCAAAAACAAGACAACCAAAAACCTTTAAAGAAGACAAGTCAACAGGAGAACCAAATAGTAGATCAAAGGGAGTATGATTTTGTAAAACCTTAGAAGCATGCGATTAATCAAAAAGGTTGTTGTTTTAACACACTCCCCCCAAAATTTGATAAGAAGACACCAAGCCACCTCAAGAAGGTGCCAATGTTTAAGTTCCACCACTTCGTTTTGTTGTAGAGTATAGGGGCAATACAAATGATAAAGAATGTCGTTAGTGAGAAAATAGTTTATAAGGTCAGCATTAGTGAACTCAAGCCCATTATCACTGCGTACAATTTTTATAGAAGCTAAAAATTGTGTAAAGGCATATGCAATAAAATTTTACGATGCTGGGAAACTTCACTTTTATAATCATCAAGAGAATCCATACACAACAAGAAAAATCATCAACAATTGTTAATAAGTATCTATGTCCTTTATAGGTTGGTTCCCTATAGGGGCCCTATACATCAACATGAATGAGCTCAAAACAACGCTTAGTCTTAGATTGGCTAGAGGGAAAAGGTAACCTAGGTTGTTTTGCACGGGAGCATACATCACAATTGTCAATACAAGAAGAGGGTAAATCAGTCCCAATCAATTGTAAAGTTCTAAGTTTGTCTATGGAAGCATGTCCTAATAGTTGATGCCAAATACTTCGATTCAATGCAACAGATTTTCTATGACTAACATGGAAAAGAGAATTCAAAGCCTTATTGTTGTCAACTAGATATAAACCACTATGCAATCTACCAATCCCTCAGCCCTCCCATTGGAAATTTCCTACATGATACAAACCTTAGGATAAAATGACACAACAAATTTATTATCATGAGAGAGACGAGAAACAAATATGATATGAAACAACATCCAGGAGCATAAAAGACATCAGTTAAAATAAGATCATCAGAAATGTGAATAGGGCCAGTGTGTGTGACGCTCATATGTGCACCATTGGGCATTTTAATTTTTCTGGATGGTCTTGAATACAATTTAACAGAATCTAACATAGCTAGGCTATTAGCGACATGACATGTTGCACCTAAATCAATTATCCAATGTAATTTAGAGGATAAAAATGGTATGGCAGTAATATGACCTGAGATGCTCTCTTCAATGTAATCCACAGTTCCAACAGCTATGTCATTGGAATCTTGTTTAAGAAGCTGCAAGGGTTGGTCATACTGTACTTTGGTGATAGGAGTTTGGTTAGAGGAGGCATCAATAGACGAGGATAAGTGTTGGTGTGGAGAGGAAGATGTCCCCGTAGCGACGTTATGAAAGGGCTCCTGAGAGGTCTTCCCTTTAAAACTGGAGGGAAAGCCAATTAGTTGGTAACAATTATCGCATTGTGATCCCGCTTATTGCAGTAGGAGCATTGATCCTGTGAAGACCTTCCTCTACCCTTGCCTCGACCAACTAGGCCACCTCTAGCAGTCATGGTAATGCCATCAAGTGCCCTATTAGAATGATGAGAGACCAGCCTCTGAGATTCATCTTGTGAGATAAGTAAGTATGCCTGGTTCACACTCGGTAGAGGAGATTGAAGAAGTATTTATGTATAGGCATAATGATGGTTGTCATGAAGGCCTATATAAGAAACTCTAAAAGGCGTTGTTACTGAATGATTCATGTATATACTTATAAGTAGTCGAACACTGGCAGCTAGGGAATGGGACAAGTGAATCATATTCACCCTAGAGATCCTTAAGCTTAGTAAAATACTTAGACATAGTCATTGCTCCTTGGTCAATCCACCAATAGTTTTGTGAAGAGAAAAAATGCAAGTCCCATCGATTTTATGGTAATACTCTTTGAGATCCAACCAGACAAAATGAGTACTGGTGGAAAACACAATCCCAATGGCAATTTGCTTGTCGACATAGTTAAGCAACTAGGAGAGAATGACCAAATTACAACGGTCCTATAGACCACAAAGAGCTATGGGTTGATCCTCTCGAATGCAGGTGCCATCGATTATCCCAAGTTTGTTCTTGGTAGAGAGAGCGATGCGCATAGATCGACTCTAGACTTCATAATTGTTGGAACCCTGCAGCAATTGAGACACAAGAGTCGTCGCTTGCGTTTCGGAAGCATGCAAATACAGGGGATGCGAAAAATCGATGGTGGAAGACGGAGATGAAGAAGTGTCATTGTCTTTACCCATAGTGTAAACCGAGATGTAACGAAGCTATCAAAGGAAAAATGGACAGGAAAATACCAGAGAATCTGTCAAGAAAACGTAGAGGAGATGCAAGACCGGAAGAAAACAATTGCCTTCAAAGGAAATCACTAAGTCTGCTGAAAAGGAATACAGGCGGTGGAATCAATGTGACTAAAAAATGTTGCGGAGACTTGGTCTAAAAAACAAGAATACTGACAAAGGACTGAACATCACGAGGGAGAAAGATTTGCAAAAAGAGAAAAATCACCATGGGTTACTTAGTTTCTTGATTTCTTTTGTGGGTAGCGTTCTTGACTTGGCACAACACACAAAGAAGAGAAACGTGGCGTCTGGATCACCACAGATAGAGATCACCACATATGGATATTACCAAGAACCCAAAAAGAAAGAAATGGTCCTAACAATGAAATGGGCTCAGAACAAGAAAGAAGAGCGTGGGCTGATAGGCGAAATTGGGCCACCCCCAACCTGAGGCTCTGATACCATGTAAACAAACTGAATATATCTAAATATATTATTTAGTACAACAACTCAATAGACAAATATGCCACACGCGTAATAACTACAATATACAATTAATAGGGTCATTGTATATATATAGCCATATAGTCCATCTGCTACCTATTTGTCTAGTTCAATTATACACATACTAATAATTATAAACTCTATTTTACTTAACAATAACCATAACAATTGCACCTTTTTATGTGAACATGTATAGAGATACATATATATACCATGGTTTTGTTTGGCTGTGTAGTATTTGTTTGTCGGGAACATTTTCAAAGATGATCTACTCATTAACACATCTACAATTGAGTGGTATTCCTTTCTTTGAACTACGAGGGATTAATTTGCTCCATTGCTTCCTCAAAAGCTTTCCTAACTTGGAGAAACTCAAAGTCATAGTACGCAAGAAAATCCTACTTCGTAATAGTTTATTTTCGGGTTAATACAATCTTTGGTCTCTCAAATTTTTTTCTCATTTTGGTTTTAGTCCCTCAAGTTTCAAACCATAGGTTTTGTTCCCTAAACTTGTATTTCATTTAAGATATTGGTTCCTATAATTAAATAAAAATCTAAACCATTTTACTCCGTAAGTAACCAAAATTAAAATAAGCACAAACTTGAATCATATGCTATTCAACTCTTTGAAGTTTCACAAATTCTTTTACAAATGAGGCGAGCTTCACCAAATGCAAAAGTCAATTTCATTCAGTTTATGTAAAAGAGTAGTTAATTCTTCTTCATATGCATTTATTAACCTGCTTTGTCACCTTTAATATTGTTTTTATCATGCACTTTAACTTTTGCTATTAATATCATTTGGTCTTTTTTAAAATAAAAAATGTAAGCTTTTCCCTTGGCCTGCTTACACCTCCTAGACTTCATATTAGATCCTTTTGGGTATAGGAGGAATTTTACGTAACATACACGCACAGATTGAACAGAAATTGATAATGATAATTGCGCCTTTCTTCGCTCCATATATAATATTCTCAACCTTTATTAGCTAGATAAAGAAAGAACATTCTTGATTTCTTTTGAAAGATGTGTTGCTAATAAGATCATTTGCTTTATTGGAGCTTTTAAGAGGTGTTACATAACGATAATTTGATCTACAAAAGCAGTACTTCGTTTACATATCGTAAGTAAAATTTTTATTCTATTATTCACTCATACGATAAAATATAAAATCTATAATAACTTTATAGTATATAAATGATGCCGGTAGCTCTATGTTTTACCATTTTGATTTATCTTCTTACTTTTTTTTTAACATATCTTGCTTGCCTCAATGTAATTTTACTTTTTATACAATTATATACGCACACATTTGTAAGGATGAACAGTGTATCTTAAATTTCTTAAATTTATTAACCTCAATTTTTCTTGCCATAAGTCATTTCCGCGTACCAATATGGGCATATATTCTTTTATCTGATTATTAAAATTTGTCTTTGACATAATCAAAACCCTGACTCTTAAGGCTAAAACAAAGGAAATTCAGAAATTTATGTACAAGGCGAGCATTATCCATGATGATGATGATAGATATACAAATCAAACACAAAACTTCATAAATAATATTCTTTCAAGTTGAAAGCACTCTTAGAAGCTTAGCTCCAGAGGAATTGTTAATAAAACTTAACATCCAGCTATATGTCAGTGTCTTATAGTTTCATTTGGAATCATTAAAGCAATATGCTTATATAGCTGACCATGAGGAGCTAATATGGTTCTCCTGTACAACTTATTCTGACCTTTATACACACACACACACACAAAGCACAAATCACCTGGGACCAGAAAGCTCCATGGCCTGATTAAACAGTGTAGAATCGTCCGTGAGATCGGAGTAGCGTTCTGAAGAAGATAGCTCATTTGCTCTGCTCCTTGTTGATTCAGATGATCCCTTTGAAGCTTCCCATTTCTCTGCAAGGCCATCTCCTTCAAGCATTCTAACCACTTCAGACATTTTGGGTCTATGAGCTGGAAGATACTGGGTACACAAGAGTGCTATACGAACCATTTCTTCAAGCTCGATTCTGTCATAGTTGTTCCTAAGGTCCTTGTCAATCAACAAGTCAAGTTTCTTCTCTTGATGCATTTTCTTCACCTGCATATATAGCATTTTCATAAGTCATAACCATCTGTACATTATTTACCCAATCAAAATGATCAAGAGATCGACCGGCAATGCTCAAATCTGGCCTAATCAGATAGCTGTAAAAAAAGAAAGGGCAAATTAGGGGAAAAAGTCTCAAATGAAAATTTTCATTGGTAAGAAGGACTTGATAAATTTTAATGCACAAAAAGTACCAGTACTCTACAAATTTTGTACATACAAAGTAATTCAAGTCCTTCTTAACAATAAAATTTTCAATGAGGGACTTTTTTCCAATTCTCCCTAAAAAAAGATTAGGAGATTGATTCCATTATGATTACCCAATCGAGCATGGCTCCTTTCTGGTTAGCTGCTTTTCCAAATTCAAGAGCTGTACGGCCGGAGATGAGTTCAAGGAGAAGAATGCCAAAGCCAAAGACATCAGTTTTATCAGAAGATTGGCCTGTTGAGAGGTACTCTGGTGCTATATGGCCAACAGTGCCTCGAACAGCTGTGGTGACATGTGAGTCCCTGTGATCTAACAACTTAGCCAACCCGAAATCCCCAACCACAGCTTCACAATACTCATCAAGCAATATATTTGCAGCCTTCACATCCCTATGAATAATTTTGGGATCACATTGCTCATGTAGGTATACTAACCCTCTTGCTGCTCCCAAAGCTATCCTCTTCCTTGTGCTCCACTCTAAAGCAGGCTTCACTGCACCAACAAGAAGAATAACACACAATCTTTACTCTACCTCAATGCAGATATGTGGATATAGAAAGTTGCTATATATGTACAAGGAAAAATGTCTGATTGCAACCAATAGTTGTTTGTTTGAATGAGTGATCTGATATCTTCAATAAATGTGATGAAATACAAGAATTAGTATTTTCTGAGGAAACCTAATATGAAAGATTTTATTCTAGAAAGAAATGAATTTACTATTTTTTTTTATTTTTAATTATATTATACTAGCAACTTATAAGTTTCATCCTTAAGGAAACCTTCAGAGTATATGGGAGTTTGTTTACTCAAATTTTTGTTCTGTTTCCCTTCTCCTCCCATAATTTAACATCTCTTTTTCCTAAACCTCCTCTGCTTGTATTGGAACCAGTGTATGTGAGTGTGTGTTGGTTCAAAATGCTTCAGAGTTAGAGCATTGTGGATAGATAGAAGAAAATCTACTTCCCATTTAACACACTTGACAATACCCAAATCTAAATTAGTCAGCAGTATTAAACTAAGACCTCCCAGAGGAAAGTTGGTATTACCTTTGAGACGAGAAGCAACACTACCATTGGACATGAAAGGATAAACTAAGAGTCTCTCTGTAGGAGTGATGCAGTATCCATAGAGACGAAGCAAGTTTCGATGTACAGCGAGGCTGATCATCTCAACTTCAGTCTGAAACTGAATTTCCCCTGTAATGGCACTTCCATCTCTAAGCCTTTTCACAGCTATGACCCCACCATCTGATAGATAGCCTTTGTACACATTCCCATATCCTCCTTTACCAACCAAGTTCTTGCTGCTGAACTTGTTCGTCGCAACCTCGAGTTCTCTTATGTGGAACTTCCTCAAGTTTCCAAGGCTCACATCTTCTTGCTTTTGTTCTGTGATCAGAAAAATCCATGAACATGATGACTTGTTATGATGCGGAACTAAAGATTTTTTTTTTTTTTTTGGTTATTATGAAATAATGCAGAATAATTATGATTCATCACTAACCATTAATGTCAGAGAAAACTTGTTTGCTTGATCTTTGTCTCCACCAGAGGAAGCCAAATACCAGAGTTAGTAAGCTGATACAGCTTACTGTTAAAGCAAGTGCCAAGACAAGTTTGTGATCCTTTTGTTTACTGGTGGCTTGTGAACCTGGGGATGTATTTCTCAAGCAACTGTATTAGAGTATTAAAAAAAAAAAAGACACTGTGCCTCAGTGTCTGTAGTACTTATAAGTTAAACTTTTTTTATTCAGTATAAATTTTCTGTTCTTTCAATACTTTTTTCTGCATAATTTTTTGCAACCGATTTTTTTGAGTTTTAATGTTTAATAATAAGTATAATATTTTTTTTCAAAAATTTTTAAATAGTAACAAGAAAGATATGGAGCTGGAAAAAGAAATTTGTGTGTGTGTGTGTGTTTGTATGAATAAACAAAAAAATATTTTGTAAGAACAAATTGCAAAAAACAAATTACAATAATACTTCTTAAGGTTTGTTAAAATTATAAAGGATTCTCTTCTATCTACAACCCTTACATAAATTTATCTTAAGAAAATATAAATTATCAGAATTCAGTCTTCAACTGGATTTTTCAGAAAGTACATAGACTTTTTTCCTTTTGTTTTCTTAAATTATGCATATTTTAAAAATATACGTGTAATTCCAATAAATTCAAGTAAATTTGTAAAATTTACTCGTCCATTCAGAAAAAAATATGTTTATAATTTTGAAAGTCAATGACAGATAAATAACAAAAGAAGAAATTCAAAGATGAAAATCAAGAGGAATCAGAGGCATAAGAAAGAACTGCAATATATGTAGAAACTTTGATTACCTTGAGAGTTATTAAAATAAGTAGAAAGTTGTGTTGTTCTGAAGCAATGTTGGTCAGTTCCACTGGCACAAATCAGGGGATTTCCTACAAGACTGTTTCAAGAGATATAAAGTATTTATTAAATAATGAACCGAAACTATATTCTTGACTTAATGTGAGTGAGAAAATAATTACAGTTTTGTACTTTTCTGTCCCGTGTTTGAATAATATTTTGTCCTAGAGTCATCTTTAACTCCAACATCTTCAAGTGTAATTTTCCCAGGAAAAAAAAGTTGAAAGTGAAAAAAATCTGATTAAAAAGATAAAAGGCCTAAAGAAGCAAGTTGATTACTTGAATGTTTTTGCATTTATTGTAGGTAGAGGTCCACTCAAGTTATTATAAGATATATCCCTGTAAAAAGTTCAGAAGTGGACAAAAATAATAATCAGAAACGAAACTGAAGAAGGGGAACAAAAAGTAGAAAAAAAAGGGAAAATCGGTGAAAAATCCCTGTATGGAAATTTTTTTAGCCCGAAGGATCTAATATGTTTTTATTCATAGAAAGTACTGGTGCTTTGTAGGATTTCTTATACAGAAAGTGTCAATACTTGAATTCAAATCCTTCTGGCTAATGAAATTTCCAAACACAGACTTTTCATCGATCTTTCCAAAAGAAGGACGAAGAAAGAAAGAATATTATGGTAGAGAAGGCTTGAAGATACTTACAGAATAGCAAGGTGGGTCATGTGAGCCAAAGAGGAAGGTATTGGTCCTATAAGACTATTATTGTTCAGCCTCCTGATTTACAGTTCAAATTCCTATGATCAGATTCTATAACAAGGAGAAGTTTAATTACAAGTGGAAATTTTCTTAAGAATATAATTCATTCATTCTTCTTCTTCTTCAACTTACAGATAATTGAGACTCTTCGTGTGGGAGAGACTCTCTGGAAGTTGACCAGTGAAGGAATTATGAGAAAGATCAAGAGTTTGAAGCTTTTGCATCATCCCAATCTCAGAAGGAATTGGTCCTGTTATATTATTACCTTGCAGACTCCTGCAAAAAATATTGTAAATTAAATACATAATAACTTAGAACCAACAAAAAAGATCTTGTTATGATAAAAAGATCAAACCATGAAGAGATCCTGGATTGGTTACTCACAGAGTGATGAGATTGGTTAAGTTGCTAATGCTTGGGGAAAGAGAACCAGAAAAGTTCTGGCTTGGAAATTCCCTAGTAAGAAGAAAGAATTAAAAGGAATTAAGTGAAATTAAAGAAATCAAAGTTGTTAATTACAAATTTTGTTTGTATGACTTACAGGGTAATCACAGAACCATCTCTGCAAGATATGAAAGCCCAGTTACAAGGTTCCACTTCATACATATCCCAGTTATGAAGGGCATTGTTGGGATCCTTTAAAGAACTTTTAATTCCTATAAGAGCTTGTACTGCATGAATATATATATATATATATAGCACAGGGACATTAGTTTTATGGCTTATGATTTAATTCTCAGATATGAGAAAATTAAAGATCTCATTACCTTCATTGTTGACACCTTTAGAAGAAAGCAAGCCAGATACTGAAGTGCAGAAGATGATGATGATGAAGAAAGCTGAAATGGAGAAAGAAAAATCTTCTCTTCTTTTCATTGTTGATGGATCAGAAGAAACTGATGATTATGAGATCAAAGAATAAGGCTTCAAAAGAAGTCAGTTCAAGATGTATATTAAGAGGAAAAGTAAAGAGAGAGAGGTTTTGATTGATTTGATAAAGTCAGCTTAAAACGAAACAGTACTTGGCTCTTGTTCTTGTCATGTTCACATCTCAGAAAGAGGAATCACAGGCATTCTTCATGTTTTTGCACCAGAAAAATGCTTCTTGTAATAAATTTTCAAAGTGGTAATTAACAGATAAGAAGTATATATGTTTGATAAGTTTCTTTATTAAAAACTTAACTGTAAGGTGCTTATGTATGGTGTTTTTAATAAGTAACTTACTTTGCATATTTCAAATCTTTCCCCTTAGCCAATCATACAAAAGTGAAGGGAAAGAATATATGAAAGTGGAGACACATGTATGACATTTTGAAGATAAATGAAAATGATGGTTGAAAAAGAAAGTTCCTTCAATCATGGATTGGTGTAGAAAAATAAAGGGATTATTCTGTTTCATTAAATTTAAAAAGAATATTAATAATAAATAGAGAGTGAAAAGTGATGAAGAATCATCTGTCAAGCACTGTAAAAAGTTGCAAACTGATTTGTTTAATCACACGTAACAAGGTAGGCCAGAGGAGATAAATAACACTTTAGTTTGTTATGTCTCCAAATGAAAGTTCAATAGAACATACAGTTATTGTAATCAACTAACAGAGTATCTTGCTTTGAAAAGAAAAAGTTGCTCTCTCTCTCCCCCCTCCCCACAAGCTCCTAATAAGTCAACACTTTTTAACACCGCTAAATTGGTATCGAGATGAGTTTTTTATTTGATATAAACCACATTATTATTAGCAAAAATTCTCTTCAAAAAATGTTCATATCAGTATGATATATAGCAAACTCTATCAATTGACCCCAAGAGAGATTATTGTATGAGAAACAGCAACAAGTTGAACCTATGCCTAGTTTGAAACTTTTGAAGAAATAGCAAGTGATGGTGCTATAATTAGAGTAGGCCGGTGTTAGTGCATTTGCATGAAATCTAAAAATAAGTCTCATATGCCATTTTTTTTTTTGGTAACATATAACTAAGCATTTAAACTAATAAAACATAAGATACAAAGTATTAGAGTAACATACAGACATCTCTAAGAAGGTATTGTAGAGTCCAACAAACATTTTTAGTCTTAGTAAGTATTTTAATGTGCGATAATCTAACCAGTTTATAAGGGATAGGAAAACGATCGGGATAAGCCACATGTTTTGTTTAAGGATAAAAGTTATTGATTCCCAAAGCACCTATAGCTACAATTGAAGGACACCAAGTTTGATCTGAGGAGCTAGCAACTATTGATGAAAGTGAATATGGTTGAAAAAGATTTTAATAGAAATACCAAGACCATAGTTGTTAGTATTAATAAGTTTGAAGTAAACATCTCATTTTCTAGGGCAATTCCATAGGATAGATTGCCAATTTCCACTTTGTATCCCTTGTTGAAAATTATCTTCTTTTTGTTATCGATGGATTAGAAACTGATTGATGAGTGCACATGCTTTAGCTTGTGCTGATTCAATCACCTACAATGGAGAAATTCTAGATCCTGCATGACAAATTCTGTTTCTTGCAAACCACAAAGAATCTAGAATCTAAAATCTAAAAAGGTAAATAGGTCATAAAATTACTAGGATCTCCAGTAATCTTTTATTAGAGTTAGATTCAATCCTAAAACCAGCGTTACAACTAAACCAACATGCTCTAGAAGTCTCATATTTCATGGTTTGTGAGTACTATGTAATTACGTATATTTACAACATTTAGAGTAAAATATATACTCTGATCACCCTTTGTTTTGCCTTAATTACATGAACCTCCTCTGTGTTTTGAAAACATACACTTAAGTTCAAACTGTTAACTCTATTATGAATATTCAAAAAAGATTTTCAAAATATATTTTTTAATTAAAATTTATATTAAAATATTTTTTTACTAATATTCCTTTTACCATATCAAATCCCTAATCTTTTGAAAATCTGCAAACCTCATGAAAAAAAAATCATTTTCCTTAATTTTATTTTTTTACAAAGAGTAATTTGGTTAATTTTTATAAATGTTTGTAGCAAAAAGATGAGTTTAAAAATTATAAATTATAAATTTAAATGATTTATATAATATCTTAAACTTATATTATTTATGCTATATTGTAATAAAAATATATGTTTGAAATATGCTTTTATCCATTAAAAAATTTATAATATAATCAAAATTAATAAATGTTGTAACATATTATAATTATTAAAATATATCTTAGATTTATTTTTTTATTTTATACTTTTTTTGTAAATATAATTTTTAAATTCCTATGTTAAATATGGGTATTCTGTGAAAAAAGGGTTTTAGAGTTAAACTTAATGGTCAACTACAATTGGATGGATGGAAAAGAAATATTAATATAAGAGAGGTTTCTGTAATATATTTTAATTTTAAGGAATGTTTGTTTAAATTTTCAAAATATAGGGAAAGACCGTGTAATTAAGGTAAAACAAAGGGGTAGTATCTTTTACTCTAATATTTAATATATATTGATTGGTTATAATTATAAGTAGCTAAACCCTCCAATAAATCATTGAAATTCTAAAAAAAAAATTGCAACTAAAACCAATCATTTAGTTACTTTTGCATAGATATGTTATCTTTTCCTGTCCCTATTACTTGACACAATACTCTCTAATGGTTGCCCTTGACATATTCTCTTCCTCACTTTGATCCATAAAACCCCTATAATTGTTAATCTTTGAGCCCATGTTTAGATGGAAAGAAAATTTGAGGACAAAAAAAATACTGTGGGAATTTTTTTTTAAATAATGTAATTTTTTTGCTATTTTAGGAATTTTTCCTTCTTAATATTCACTACTATAAATTAGCACATAGTTAACGCTCCATACTTAATGGTTTTTATGAAACCGTGAAATATACAGAGGCGGAGTTAAGGGAATGAAATAGATGTTGTTATTTAAAAGAACCGTTAAGTATATGAAATAATATTTGACGGTTTTATATGAGCATCATGATATATAAGTTTGGTTTTTTTTAGGAAAAAATGGTATAATGTACTTAACGGTTGTATGTAAAGCACCGTTAAATATATGCTACCAATATTTGATGGTTTTATATGACCATCGTGATATATACAACAACAAAGCCTTTATCCCACTAGGTGGGGTCGGCTACATGGATCGCACGATGCCATTGTACTCTATAAAAAACTATAGATTTCGATATATTATTAATTAGAAGGTCTCTCTCTATGACCTCATTGAGCGTTCGTTTCGGCCTTCCTCAACCTCGTCTAATAGGACTTCATCCTGCTTGATCCACCCTTCTCACCGGAGCACTTAAAGGCCTACGCTGAACATGTCCAAACCACCTCAAACGATTTTCTACCATTTTTTCTTCAATAGGAGCCACTCCCACTCGTTTACGTATATGAGTATTACGAATCTTGTCTTTTCTTATATGGCCACTCATCCATCTCAACATCCTCATCTCAGCAACTCCCATTTTATGCTCATGTTGTCCATTTAAAGCCCAACATTCACTACCATATAGCATTGCTGGTCTTATAGCATTCCGATAGAATTTTCCTTTTACCTTATTAGGTACTTTATGATCACAGATAACTCCAGTAGCTTTTTTCCATTTATACCATCCGGCCTGAATTCTGTGATTGACATCTCCATCAATTTCACCATCTTGTTGTATAATTGATCCCAAATATCTAAATTTTGTCACTTATGGGATAACTTGCCCTCCCAATTTAACTTCCACTTCCCTTTGGCTTTGTCCTTTATCAAACTTGTAATGCATATATTTAGTTTTGTTCCTACTAAAATGAAAGCCCCTCAATTCCAAAGTACATCTTCATATCTCAAGTTTAGAATTAATATCTTCTCTGGATTCAGCCAACAGAACTATATCATCCGTAAAAAGCATGCATGTAGGGATCTCCTCCTTTATAGGTTCAGTTAGAACATCTATCACTAGGTTGAACAAATAAGGACTCAACGCTGATCCCTGATGTAGTCCAATCCTTATAGGAAAGTCCTTTGTAACATCTCCAGGCGTTCTAACATTGGTTGTAACCCCCTCATACATGTCCTGAATGGCTTTGATATAAGCAACCCTCACCCCCTTCTTTTCCAAGGCTTTCCAAAGTACATCTCTTGACACCCGGTCATACACTTTTTCTAAATCAATGAAGACCATATGAAAATATCTTCCTTTGCTCCTATACTGTACTTTTCCATTAGCCTCCTTAATAAATAAATCGCTTCTATTGTAGACCTTCCTGGCATGAATCCAAATTGGTTTTCAGCGATATCCATCTCCAACCTTAATCTGTGTTCAATCACTTTTTCCCACAATTTCATTGTATGACTCATTAGCTTAATTCCTCTATAATTTTCACAATTCTGGATATCCCCTTTATTCTTATAAATAGGAACCAAAGTACTTTTTATCCACTCATCCAGCATTTTCTTGGTTCATAAGATTTCATTAAATAATTTTATGAGCCATAACACACCCTCTTTGCCCAAATATTTCCAAACTTCAATAGGAATATCATTAGGTCCGACAGCTTTACCATTTTCCATTTTCTTAAGATCTTCCTTAACCTCATCAATTCGAATCCTGCGGTAAAATGACAAATTGAGATCACTTCCTCAAGTCGTCAAATCTTCCTTAAAAAAATGGTATCGTTTACTTAATGGTTGTATGTAAAACACCATTAAATATATGATTTTAATATATGAAGGTTGTTTACTGAAACACTGTGAAACTTGTGTGTGTGTGTGTGTGTACATGACAGTTTTTCAAACTACACAGTTACATATAGGACTCTAAAATCCATTTCCAACCCTATTCTGTCAAGATTTCAAACTTCCCACTATTTCTTCGTATACTTAGTTAACAACTCTAACCACTCTTCTCTGGCATCCCTATTGTTATTTCCACTCTCTATTGTTTCCGAAATCATGATTCTCCTCATTCTCGCATCCGTGGCTATCTGTGATGGCATTCGTCGATTGTTTTAGGTTCTTCGAAGCTCTGAAAGTTTCACGTCTATTCGCATAAAGGCGAGAAATTTATGCGCTTAACTAGAGTTAATGATTTGAACTTGATGCAACATTTATTTATGTGTTTGAGAAATTTTTGGGTTTTGGGTTCTTTAAAAATCACGAACCTATGCTTGTTGCTCTATTCTAAGTGGTGGGTAGAATGTACAAAACCCTTCCATTTTGAGTTTAATCAAGTGGCCGCTTGAATTGAAATTTATATGATGCTAAAGGTTTCAATTAGCCACTCCATATCTTTAAACTTAGAGACTAGCTACTACACTCATCATATGGTCATGAACTTTCATGCCAAATTTTATATTTTGGCTACTGCATTTTCAACTTGAGGAATTCGGTAATCTAATTGTGCATCTAGATTTTAGTTTTAACTTAAGGATTTGCCCAGTTAGCTATCATTTTGCATGAGATTGTGATTTTTAAATTAAATTTAGCTTGTGCCTATGGAAGTGGTTAATTGCCTTGATTTTAAAGTTAAAAAAATCATTCTTGCTACAATAAACAGTTTAGTGTGTTGTATAGTTGCAAAGTAAAATTGTTTGTGCTAGTAAGCTTGGTTTTCAAATATTTACCTAAAAAATTTCATATTGGAGAATAAGTTATTGGATATTGTTCTATGAGATGCTATTTTATATTTGTTACATTGAAAAATTTGTGAAGTAATCATGATTTTGCTTAATATGTCAAGATTTATTGTATGTTAATATGTCAGTATCCGATAATGGCTCAAGTACTAAGGTCCTAACCCCTCCACCCAAGCCACGTCCTTCACCCCCTCCGCCAACCCCTCTAGTACATAGAATGATGAAGCGTGACTTATGGCACAAAAGGAAAGAGCAATAAACAAGGGTCTTGTTATGATGACGGAGGTCCAGAAAGCAAAGAGAGAGGGGGGAAATTTAATATGAGATGAAACAAGAAAGTTCAAGTTGTGACATCTGACAAGTTCATTAGCTACCTTGGGTATGTAGCAAAAAGCAACGTGCCTATCACTTTGAACAACTGGAAGGAGGTAATTGTGTCAATGAGGAAGGTTTTCTGGGATGAAATGGCAGTAATATATGATGCTGCATAGTTAATAATATCTTGTTAACCAGTATATCTAATACTAAAAAGTTTATTTACGTGTTTTATAGTCTGGATTCCAAATAGATGACAACAAGAAGAATTAGATGATGACAAGAAAGGTATACCGTCATCTTTTGAGCTTGTTAAAGAAGTTTATAGTAATTATTTTGCTAACTTGTCAACTTGTTTAAGGGAAGAGGAAGAAGAGAAATCTAGGAGCTCAGCCCTGCCATGGTTCGGTGTCTTATGCGCCGAAGAAGATGAATGAGCCTCAATTGCCTATTCTGCCAATTTTCAATAGATACCAAATGGTTTTTTAGGAACACAATGTCATAGTCCCTGACACAGACCCTCACCAAAAAGGCTACAACAAAGAAGTCTACTTTGAACAAGATGTCAACAGGGAAGAAGGCACATTTGAGATTATCAACTGGACACTAGTCAAAGATATCCTTACAGGCGATATGGCAAGCTCAGCTACTTATAACTTGTATATCTAGTATTTCTTCAACTACAAATGAAAACTTAGCTTCTCATAACACACACACACACACATATTTTTGCTTGCTTTTGTATGTAAGGTATCGTTACAAGGAGTTTGTAGCCCCAAAAGGCTTAAATGACAAGTTCTTGTTCCTTAACCTACACCTTTATTTAGGCATGTTTGATGGAGGCTTAAAGGTAGAATTTTTGGAGAGGAAAGCGAGGGAACTAGTTAATATAGTCATTAAGAGGGCAACAAAGAAGAAGGATAGTATTTTCTTGGTGTTGTACTGCCAAGGGTAAGTATACTACTTCATTAAATTGTTTGTTAATTAAGTAGTTTCGTTCTCATTATGTTTATTGTGCTTAGGGGTCTTTGACTCCTCATCATGCTAAATTCCTTCAAGCAAAGGATTTGGTACTTTGATTTGGTTAATAGGATGAAGACAATCGACCATAGATGGTCAAGGTGTTCAATAAGTAAGTGCACTTAATTTAAATTTAGTACTTTAATTTGTTATTGCCTTGTCATAGTTTATTATGAATTTGATGCTTTTTTTATCTTTTATCAGAGTTGTTTACTATTACACTATGGATGAAGGCCTCAACTGCCCCCGTTACTTGGTTGCAGCTATGGATTTGTTTACAAATGGAAGAGCGTAGAGGCAATACACCAATATATATTTCATTTTTGTTCCTATCCCCGTCAAACATTACTACATAAAGCAGTTTTAATGTCCCTATTTTGGGCCTTTAATGTCCTTTTATTATGGGACACATATTCGAGTGACGAAGTAAGGAAATACTTTAGGCATCCCTAAGGTGTTAGGGACACCTAAAGTCCCTAAAATTACCATTAGTGGGAGACTTTAGGCGTCCCTAATTTCCTTAGGGACGACTAAAGTCCCACTTTAGGTATCCACATTACTCTAAAAGGGACGTCTAAAGTATCTTTAGACGTCTTTATTGTTTATGGACGTAAAAACTATTTTTTTAAAAAAATTATAATTTGGTTTGCCCAAAAATTGAAAACCACCGAAACAGGATTAAAGAATGATGCATAATATCCTTACAAATGGTAAAGAAATATCCAGCAGTAGCTAATTAACCCCTACTATACCATCAATATACAAGAACCACAACAAAGTGTTGTCAAAAATGTTATCTATACTACCTAAAATAAACATACAAATTTACTGATCTATGTATTGAAGAAACTGCCCAGCCAAAAAATCTCTAATCAAATTAATGTCTTCATGTAAGTAGGCAGCTTCATTATCAAAAATCTATAAATTAGAAAATAAAATTAAACTCCCTCCCCGGTTAATGCCTTTGGAGCCATTCCATGCTCTGGTAAGCCATTAAAACGCTTTCTTAACCTACGATATGGGTAGAACTGATGAAGAAACCTCCTATGACCAAGGTAGATCATTTTTTCCCATACTTAAGTTGATGGAAGTGTGTGTCTGCTTCACAGATCGGACATGCTTTATGCCCCTTCACACTGTACCTTGACAAGTTCTCGTATGTAGGGAAGTCATTTATCGTTGTGAAAATCATTGCACGCAGCTTGAAAGGCTCCTTCTTATATACATCAAACACATTTATGAATTCCTCCGCCAACTTCTTCAAGTCCTTAATCAAAGACCCCAAATAACCATCAATGTCATTCCCTGGCTGTTTTGGTCGAGAGATCATCATAGAAAGCATCACATACTTGCATTTCATACATAACCAGGGAGGTAAGTTGTATATTACAAGGAGAACTGGCCACGAACTGTGTTCTAGTAAGATTTCCATACGGATTGATTACATCTGTACAAAGCCCAAGCCGAAGGTTTCTTGGCTCATTGCTAAATTGAGGGAACATTTCATCTATTCTCCTCCACTGTAGAGAGTCGGCCGGGTACCGAAGATATTTTTTGTCAGATACTCTCTCATCAGAATGTCATCTCAACTTCTTTGCTTTCGTTAGACTCTTAAACAACTGCTTAAACTGTGGTATTATTAGAAAATACCATAACACCTTTGAGGGTTACCTTTTAGTTGTCCCTTCGCCACAACCATCATCTTTCTTCACTTTGTATCGTGATGTTTTACACTTAGGACACTCACTAAGACCTTCATACTCTTTTCTGTACAATACGCAATCATTACGGAAAGTGTGTATCTTTTTATACTCCATACCCATCGTAGACAATATTTTCTTGGCCTCATACATACGGTTTGGAAGTACATTATCGTTTGGAAACATATCACACAATAATCAAGCAGCAATGTGAAACTACTATCATCCACCTACAAGTTGCCTTTAATTTGACCAAATGCAATGTTCATGTCAGTCGTGTGTACTTACTCCCAGGGTATAAAGGTGTCTCTGCATCACTCCGCAGGCTGTCATATTCATGTAACTGTGCAATGGATTCTACCTCAACATCGTTAATCATTTTCTCCATTCTGCCTTCACCTATCACATCCAAAACTTCCTTCTTGTGAGACGGACAATCTGTTACCTCCTCACCATTCCATATCCACCTTATGTATCAAAGATTTATTCCATCATAAAGTAAGTGATCCCTAATAACTTCAACATCTCGCCGACTCTCATTTAAACAATTGACACAAGGACAAAAATACTTCCCATTTTTTGTTGGAGCATTCTTTCTAGCAAATTCAATAAATTCATCCACCCCATGCTTATATTCTTCACTAGCTCTCAAAGCATTCATCCAACTATGATCCATTTTATTGCCACCTAAGTCATTCCCAATAACGCTCAAGTTTAGAACAATTGTAGGGTTTTCTTTTTATTATAATTTTTTAAAAAAAATTGGCAGCATTTCCCCTTAAACATGAGACACCCCAAAATTCCAATAATAAATCATTTCAACTTAATTTTAACAAAACTAACTAATTAAGGCAATTTGGAACTGTTTTAGGCAATTATAATAGAGGAATATTCATGAAATTGTCCTATGAAAAGGGCATAGCACAAATAAGATATAATAAGGGCATGTGCATATATATCATGTTGTGATATTGAACAGGTTTGGTTTTCCACACACACACATACTCTAACTCATAAGTCATAATTCACAAGCTATTTGGACAAAATTCATAGAGTTTCCTATACCCACAACAATAATTCCAAAAAAAATAATTTAATGTAAGTTAATATTTCAATAATTCCAATGGTTCCTATTAATCCAATCAAATTAGCAATATCCTTAATAACACAAAAATAATTCTAGAAAAACAAACAAAAGGGTAAAGATTTCTAATATATTTAATAACAAAGGAAAATTAATTGAATTACGTACCAAGAATTTGAAGGAAGCATCAATATTTGAGTGTTGTTTTACATCTTCCATCTTGCGAGATAGCCGTCTGTGTAAGTGTAAGGACGAAGTAAGGAGGAGGATGGAGAGAGGGAGTTAGGACTCTGTGTGTGTGTGTGTGTGTGTGTGTGTGTGTGTGTGTGTGTGTGTGTGACAACGGAGAGGGAGTGGACGGAGTAAGGACTCTATGTGTGTGTGTGTGTGGAAGAGAGGTGGACGGAGAGGGAGTGAGAACCGTGTATGTGTGTGTGAGGACGGAGGGAGTAAACGGAGAGAGGGAGTGAAGACGGAGGGAGTGACTATATGTGTGTGTGTGAGAAAGAGAGTGACAATGCAGAGAGGGAGGAGGGTTTAGGCGCCCCCAGCCATTTTTTGGGACGCCTAAACTACCTTTATGTGTCCCCAAGTGTTAGAGCAAGCTTATCACCCAAGAGGGGATGAATTAGGTGATTACAGAATAACATTATACTTAATAAAAATTATGAAACTTTAAAGCACAGTTATAAGTAAGAAGAGATATCACCGAAGTGGATACAGGAGTTTATACTGGTTCGGCCATAATCACTTGACTTACGTCCAGTCCTTAGAAATTGTTCTGAGCCTTTCACTATATCTTCCAAGATTCAATGGGTTCGGTTCTTGGCACCTCAGTACAACAGCAAGTTCCTCTTTGAACACTCACTTCCCCTTACATAAGGTAATCTCAAATCCCAACTTAAGGCTCCTCAACCTTAAATTATCACTATCTGAAATAATGAGTTTTGACTGATAAATCTCTCTCATAGAGTATATGGATGAAAACTGAAGTACAGGTAAAGAAATAATAAGAGACAAAGCACTTATGAGTATATGTCTCTTGATTTTTGAATGACTAGGCTTATATATCAAAAGCTTTGAGGACCATTGTGATTCTGCATAAATTTTTCCGTTGATTGATTGTGCTCACTAGCACAAAATATAGATTTTACACCCATTTTTTACATTTGTCCAAATATAACACGTGTAGAAAGTGTGACCGGTGGCATCTTTATAAATATAAGAAGATGAAGGAACTTTCTACACGTGTTGAAAAGACAACACGTGTAGAAAGTAAATTTAAAATATTTTTTCTTTAATATAAAAGCATTTAATTTTATTTTGAAATTTTTTTATTTTTTTGAAAAAAATTGAAAACCGAAAAGGAATTGTTTAAGACTTTCTACACCGGTTGGACCTCTAACCAGTGTAGAAAAAACGTTTCTACACGAGTTGGGGGCCCAACCCGTGTAGAAGCATTTTCTACACCGGTTGGAGGTCCAACCGATATAGATAATGATTTCTACACCGGTTAGACTCCCAACCGGTGTAGATAATTACTTTCTATACTGGTTGGACCCCAACCGTTGTAGAAAGCAAATGAAAAAAAAATTAAACTCTCACCAGCTATCTTTCAGCAAACCCGCCAAAACAACACACGTCCTAAACACTCCCTCACTTTCTCCATTTCATTTCTCTTTTCGGTCGGTGAGAGTGACAGTCGGAAAGGAATTTATTGGAAAGAAGGAAGAGGGTAAGCTATAATCCACATATAAGCTTAAATCTAAACTAAGGTAAGTACCAAAAACTCTATTATTGTCTCGTCTGCGTATCGTTCTCATTCTTCATCGGAACCTATGAGCACATAAAGGGAAGCAAGGTGTATCCTGACCCAGTTGGTAATGTTTTTTCCTTTTTTTTTCTTCGTCTGCGTTTCGTTCTCGTTCTTCATCGGAACCTATGAGCACATAAAGGGAAGCATGGTATATCCTAACCCAGCTGGTAATGTTTTTCCTTTTTTGTTTACGTGTGTATCCTGACCTATCTAATGATTGTAACGTGCTCATTTTTCCTCCATTTTTGTCTCAGTTTGTGGTTCAGTTGTTGCTCTTTTTCATTTTGTTTATGGCTCATGGGAAGCTTCGTTAGTTTGGGGTTCATCCATAATCATAGTCGTGGGCCATTGGTTCGCTGCTATGGCTTCACGGATTCCCTTATAGTCACTGGTGAGTATGATCTATCTATCTATATTTCTGAAGACACACATACTGCAATTTTTGTTTTCATTTTTATACTGCATATGGGCAATACAGACGAATAAATGCCATTTTTTTATTTGGGTTTTTTATTTCATGTTGTTTGTTTTTTTTTCCCTGATGTCCTTTGAAGTCTTGGGGTGATTGGAGTAATTCGTATGTATATATGTATGTATGGAACTATTTGTTCTTTTGAAGTTCATGTTTCTATATTATTTTATTTTGTTCTTAGCTTTTTTTTCTTAAGTCCACATATCACACGTGTGTGACTTTGAGTCTTAGGGGTGCCCTGCTTACTTTCATAATTAGGCAATGCCAAGTTTGTTTTTATATACTATCTGGACTTGTGCCCTCTCTCACCTTTACTTTTTTTCACCCAAATTTGGTCCTGTACGTAACACTCCATGCTTGTCATTTTTATAACCAAGCAAAGCTTATATACTTCTTTTTTAAAAAAATTGAAAACAGATTGTAACTGCCGCCATTGAACTAATAAATTAAAATAATAATTCTTTCTAATGACAGCTAGAACTAGAAGGAAGAATTTTATTGCAAATTAAAAAATAAATTGAACATTCTAGACTAATTTAGATATAAATATATTTAAAAAAAATGAACTCGACATTAAGTTGAATTTATACTGTATTTCATTCAAATTTGTTGTAAATATTTATATGAAGTTTTTATCATTTAAGATAGTGTTTCTTAAAGTTTCGAGTTATGCTTCTTAATATTTGTCAATGGCAGAAACAGAACAGATTCTTGTAACATGTTGGTTCTGTCGCTGGTATTACTTGTTGGTTTCGTAGAGAGCTTAGCAGCCACAAATTAAATCCACAAGGTATGTAACACCCCAAATTTTAAGACAAGAGAACTAAGAATAAGCCTAATTTAATAAAACTACTAGGCCCTGGTTTGGCCAGTGTCATAAATAGGCGCGAGTAAGTTCTCACTTTTTCTTGATACCTTGGGGGTATTAAAGAATGCAAGGAATGGAAAAATGAAGCAATTGGGACACACACACGACATAGTTATGTTATAAAGCAAGGTAGTGTTCCTACCAGTGAATTACTATGTAGTAGTCGTGATCATGTAATGATTTTCCAATAAGGAATAACGTAAGGGAAAAACAGTAATTTTGTCATAAAGCAAGAAATGAGTATTTTTCCCAATGATTTGAGTGAGATAGGAATTAAAAAGGAGGGAAACGAACTCTAAGTAAATTAATACACAAGAAAAGTTAAGAGCCATGAAGCATAAGGCTACAATTAACCACTTGTAAGGTGGTATAATGGGATAGCTTGAGAATGATAATTCTCTCTATGTATCTCATTATTTTAGAGGATGAAGAAGCAAGACAAAGGAAGTGAATTATCACGTAAGAAAGCTAAAGAAGTGGACTTATAAGTTTGACCATATAAGAGTCACTTTTAATGACTCATCAATATCATTCTTCATCCCTTATATCTGAATCATTTGGTAAAACAAATCAGAATGAGAGAAAATAGAGAACGAGAACGGAGAAACGAGAACAGAGGAGAGAGAGAAGAGAGAGAAATCTTCAGAAGGCCGAAACACAATCTAAATGGCGTCTTCTCTCCAAGTACCCTTTAAGAGTATTGTTCTACTTATCACAAGCTACAATTCTATGGTTTCGGATTCTTAATTGGAGGCCATTGGTATCATCTCGCCGGCCGGAGTGTCGCCAGAATTCCAAACCAAATTCATAAACGAGTTAAGGTAAGCATATTCTTCCTTCTAACCATTTCGGTTTGTTGATTGGATGAGTATGGTAGAAGTTAGGTACTGTTCACTCCTCATTCAACTAATGATATAAGGGTCTAAATGATATCTAATCCTTGCCTAACCAGTTAATCATATGATTAGAAGTAAAAAAGATATGTTTAGGCAAGAGAACACGAAGAACTAATATAACTCTTCTAAGAACTCAAATATGGCTGCTAATTGTGTGGCATGAAGAAGTAGTTGGAATTTTATCAATTGGATGATTCCATTGAGTTCAGAAGAGCAAAATGAGTAAGGTTTATGTTGATGTCGAAGTGAGAAGAGGCTTAGGGTGTGAAATGACTGAATTACCCTTAAAGCACTAAGTAATGGCTGCCAAGGGGTATTTTTATTATTTAGGGCCTAAAATTGAGTAAACTGAAGTCATCAATGGATTTTACACATAAAATTGTGTAGGATCACCTCAAGTCAATATTTTGGATAAAGTGCAAGTAATTGGGTAAAAATGGGCATAAGCCAAGTCTTAGGGGTATTTTGGTAATTATACAACTATGAGTCAAGATAACCAACATTATGAGTCTAGAATGAGTTACGAGCAATCAATAACAGATTTATCCTAAATGTGTAACTTTAGGATATATCGATAGACAAGCCAAATCGAAGCTGGATCAAGAACAAGTAAGGAAATGTCATATTCCAGGTAGTAACATCCTTTATACTTATACTATGTGATACTAATCATGAATGTCATACATTGTAACATGAGCTAGTGTCCTAGACACGCCATTCCGCTAAGTTGTGGTCGTGGACCCAACAAGGGTGTACCAAGTCGACCAAGGTGCAAACGAAAGTTTGACCTTGGGCTAGTGTACACACAAACATTCGATCATCTTACATACCATGACATTGCATATCTATTTTCGCATTTTATTTGTATGTAAGCATGCTACTACTGAGATTCCCCCGAATCTCACTCTTTACATAAAAATGTAAGTTTCCAGCAGCAGGCAACGGCTCGAGGAGTATGAAAGTGATTTCCGTCAACTGGAGGTGGTGGACTAATACAAGAAGAGACGTTGGTTATCTGAAGGTTATGTATGGTTTAAGATCTGTAAATAGTTGTATACCCCTATTATGAGAACTATGTATGAATTCGAGCATGATCTATTATTATTGTTATTGTAATAACATTAGTATATTTATTCTATTGATGTGTACCCTATATTGTGTAATCGTGACTTTGAGTAATGTAATTGTTGGGATGAGAGTCCCTACAATTCTTCCGCATATGCTACTCTGAGCAATATCTCATGATGGGACTAGCTCATTACATGTTTTGGTATCAGAGCATAAGATAGATTTATGCTCATAAGGATGGTCGCTACAAGGTATATTATAGATTAAATCATTTTGCCTTCTATAATTATCCAGACTACTATTTTTCTAATTGAAAACATCTATGCTCGCATATACGTCTTGGGAATAATAAGAGTTCATGATAACTATAATTAAAATAGCTTGGGTGTGATGAGAGGTTGGATTTGGTTTAGTTTGATTACTTGCTTGTTGGTTGGACACAAACACACAAGTGGTTCCACTATGCATGTGCTTTACTTCCTGTTTGACTATATTATGTTTCTTACTCCAACACCACATGTGAATCAATGTACTTGTAGCCTTCCTCATTTGCTTTTCCATTGCAACACGTATTGTAGCTAATGGAGACCAACTTATGGATTTTTGTTTAGTTTGATGACTTGTTTGCTGGTTGGACACAAACACACAAGTGGTTTCACTATGCATGTTCTTTTCTTCCTCTTTTGTTTCTCCGAACTAGAGAGACCATTTTGTTCTTATCTCTACAAGTTCATTCCTCCTTTATTATATGGTTCTTCTATAATTTGAACACAAAACAAGTTAAACAATTTCATTGTCTCTTGAAGTCACTATGCATATGGATCATAGCTAGATCTATGCTAGATGAACTAGTGATGAGTACGACAATGGGGTGAAGAATTTTTTGAAATTTGCTATAAGAAATGTTGGTGGTGATAAATCCGGGAAGTTTTATTGTCCTTGTGTAAATTGCTTAAATTTAAGACGATTATATGTTAAAGAAATAAAAGAGCATTTGATTTGTGATGGGTTCTTGAAGAGTTATTCACGATGGTATGGCATGGTGAATTAGCAGAAGAGCTGAGTGCATCTAAAGAAGTGGATGTTGATATGGATATGGATGATCGACTAGAGGACATTATTCGTGATATTGGCAAAGAGGCATTTGAGCGATCACATGCATATGATAACTTCTCTAGTGATGTGGAAAGGCCTTTGTACCCGGGATGTACAAAATTCAAATTGTTGTTAGCTGTGGTGAGATTGGTCTACTTGAAAGCAAGGAATGAGTGGAGTGACAAGAGTTTTACAGAATTGCTTGAGTTGCTTGAGTTTTATGGATGTTGTCAGTTGTTGAATTTTATTGTCACTGTTTGGTATTGGGTTTGACTTTAATTGTACAAATTTTGTTATAAAAATGAAGCCAAGTTTGTGTACATTCATATGGCTTTATTAATATTTTGGATAGAATTTGATATTTCACATTAGTTTTGTTGTAATTGTTTTTTTTATCAGGTGTTTTGTTGTTTATTATTATGTAAATGAGTTTATATAAAAATAAAAAGTAATTTTTTTTCGAAAATGAGTTTCTACACTTGACATAAGAGGTCAGGTGTAGAAAGTGAGACTTTCTACACGTGACCTGTGAAGTCAGGTGTAAAAAGTCCCATTATACCACTTTCTACACCTGACGTGAGAGGTCACGTGTAGAAAGTCCACACTTTTTACACGTGACCTCTCACGTCAGGTGTAGAAATTCCCACTTTTCAGACTTTCTACACCTGACATTTTACGTCAGGTATAGAAAGTCCACACTTTTTACACCTGACACAGTAGGTCAGGTTAAAAAGTGGGACTTTCTACACGTGGTTTATGACACATGTAGAAAGTCTGGATTTTCTACACCTATTGTTTATACACGTGTTTTATGTCAAGTGTAAAAAGTCTTTTCTGTCACATGTAAAAAGTCTTTTCTGCACTAGTAGCTTCAGACAGATGCATCAGTATTATTTTTCAATTTTCACGTTGATGGTTGTTTTTGAATATTGTTACTGCCTATGATTAGTTGTCGTTGAGTGTTGTTCAGTTGCTTGTTATATGGGTGGTAGTGGAGTACACCTGTAATACACTCAAAGAAATAGCCGTTAGATAATATTTTAAAATATCACTGGAGTGATCTTGTGATTCACAGGGAGTGATTTCTCAGCACATCATATTACTCGAGTGAATTGCAATTTCACTAGCAGTGATTTCCATAAATCCGATAATTGCTTCTGTGCATGTATGGTGATGTTTCTTTGTAGTGATTTAAATTAACTAGAGATGTATTTCACAAAATAATTATTTAACCAATGACAAATAATATCCCACTAGCAATGATCTTGTCTTGAAGTAATTTTTTATTTACTGGCAGTTATTTACAGAAACTGTCATTGCGTGATCACTGGAAATGAAACTGAGAAATTATCATATCACTGGAGTGAATTTGGTAGTACTGGAAGTGATTTGGAGAACAGTGGAATTTTCTACAAGTGATTACAAATCTACTGGAAGTGATTTTGAGAAGTTTATATATTACTCAAGGGAAATACAAGTCACTAGGAGTGATTTTCAAAACAGTGAATTTTTCTTTCGGTGGTTTTCAATCCACTGGAAGTGAATCTGAAAATTTCAGACATCACTCAAGTGATTTGACTATCACTGGAAGTGATTTCCAAAAAAGTAAATTTTTCTTCCAGTGATTTCAGAGCCACTGGAAGTGATTTTGCAAAAATCAGATATCACTCGAGTGATTTGAGATCACTGGAAGTGAAATTCAGAACAATGAATTTTTTCTGAAGTGATTCTGACTTGCACTGGAAGTGATCTGCAAAATTACCAGAATCACTCGAGTGATTTCTTGGATCACTCGAGTGATATGTTAACTTTGCATATCACTCGAGTGATTTTTAATGATCACTCGATTGATCTTCATAATCACTCGAGTGATTACACAAATCAATTGAGTGATCTTACTCAGATCACTTTTCTCACTTTCTTTGCTGGTGTATTTGTTTTAATCAAATCCAGAAATATCCAAATCAAAGTTTGTTATCATCAAAACATGAAATCTAACATTATCCCCCTTTTTGATGATGACACAAGTTACTATATGATCATTTCCAAAATCCAGTTTTCTCAAAAATTACTTGATCTTTTTTAAAAATTTTGTAACAACTTGACCACTGCAGAAGACTAAAATTTTTGTTTCATATATTGAATGTTTTTTACTTCAGATTACAAAATTGAAGATATCAGTTCAAAGTTCAAAAACCATTATTAGAGAAGAATGATCACAGAATCAAAACTAAACTACAAAAGCACGAGATAAAACTATTGACAAATGAATTATGGTCAACTGAACATGCACATTTAAATCATTAATAATGTAAAGCATAAATGGTTGAAAATTTTCTTGATTTCCATGTGAACATATAGGCAGCTGCAAAATCAAGCACAATCTCATTAAAAAACATATTCTCATTATATCAGATTCTTTTTACAATTACATAGTCAGTTCAGAAAGCACACAGAAACTACATGACATAACATAAGAGCATAACATAAACATAATAGAAACTACATGAGAAAAGAGCATAACAGAAACTACATGAGAACACATGATCATATCAGTTCTTCTCCCCTTTTTTTGGCATCATTAGGAATAAAAGGAGAGGCAGAAGGTACTGATGGCTGGGTAGATGAAAAAGAAGGAGATGGGTGGAACATATGGAATAAGTGAGAGCTAAGTAGGAGATTGGAAGGAAAAGGTTGTAGAAAACGGCTCAACAGGAGTAGTGTCAGTAGAATGAGTAGGCCTTATGATCTCTGTAGCAGTATCTTTAACGACAATCTCCTCAGTATGAGAGATGGAAGAGGTATGATGTGATAAAGATGATGGGGTCTAGAGGATGGGATCACCTAGTAGAAGATCACCAACTGAGATATGGTCAGATATGAAAGATGTGGAAGGTGCAAGAGGAGGAGTGTCTGTAGGAATGATAGGAGGGTCAGAAAGTGAAGGATCTGTAAGTGGAGGGTCTGAGGTAAAAGGTATAGATGTGGTGGCTGATGAAGGGTCAGTAAAGGGAATGTGAAGGTGAGTTCTGAGTGCATCCTCAATCCTCTGAATCCTCTGTGTTTGATTTTCCTGGCGATTAAAAAGGATGTTGAAGTTATGGTTCATTGCCTCTACTAACACTTTGACTTGGTAGTTAACTTGGTCAATCAAATCAGTGTTAGATTTCTTCAAGTGAGATACAACAGACTAAATAGCATCCTGAATTTATGTCTGAAGAGCAACCTGAGTGAAGGAAGGACCAGGAGACACAGCTCTGGAAGACTGAGCTTCATTAATCTTGGAGGGTGAAGGGTCCATCTTCTTAATCTGAGGATCTCTTTGGCTTGCCTCAGGAGGTGGTGAATGAGTACTCTAAGTCTCTGAAGCAGCTTCAACTGGTATAGTGATTCCCATCCGTATCAGGTGAATTTTCCCAAATTTGGGAATCCTCACTATGTCCCCTCCAGGTGTCAAGTGCCAAATGTTGTGCATAGAGAGGGTGTAGGATACAAGCTGAGGATAGGGAATTGTAGTAGACTTGGAAGAGTGAAATCTGAACCTCTTCATTTCTTGAAAAATAAGTTCACCCACATTTCTCTTTTCTTTAGTCATGAGAGATGCCATCATCTGAAAATCCTTCCCCGTAATGTGAGTAAAGTATTTGCCTTGTTAACCATTCTACGAGAGTAAATGTAAAACAAGGCTCTCTGATCTTTGGTTAGGGCTACTAGAGTATGAGGTAAAGACATACCAGGCTGTCCTGGTCTAAAGATATCAACTAACTCATGAATATGAAAGACTCGAGGAGGATACACAGGAACTTCCTTTATGCCTAGGTAAGTGTTTATTAGATCTCCAGACAACATAATTTTTTGGTCTCTCATATTTGTCCCAATTCTTTCTACTATAATGTTCCCATGGCTATCCTTTACATCGGCAGTCTTCATGTTACAGTAGAAGTGCTTAACAACCAAATGATTGTAAGACATTCTCAGTTGATTCTTCGATACCAATTCCTTTAGCTTTTGGAACAGCATGAGCTTCAGGATTTTATGGAGATGGTGTTTTCTGTTTCTTCGACAGAGGAGAGGGCGGAGGAGATTGACCGGGTCTTTTGGTTCTGGCCATTTCTGGAGTGGCCAGAAGATTATCCAAACTGAAAGATGTTAGGGTTCTGACGGGGAAACAAAATCAGAGGAAATATTGAAGAAATTTGACGGAAACTGATTTATCTGTAAAACAGAGAGTGAATTTGGGCTTTGATTTCTTGGGTTTCTGGGTTTGAGAGTTTGGGAGTGTTTGACCGAGTGAGAATGGCTGAGAGAGTAAACTGAACAGTCACGGGAGAAAACTGATATAATAAAAAATTTTAACATTTACTCGAGTGAATTGGAAAAATAACTCTAGTGAAGTCCAAAATTACTTCACAGAAACTCAAAAACGTTTTAACTTCTTACCTCACTCGAGTACTTTGATCAAAATCATTTAAGTGACCTACCTGTACTGACATTATCAGTCTGATCACTTGGTTGCAGTATTTTTACTGTTCACTCGAGTTAGCTTTCATCATCACCCGAGTGTTGTCCTCTCTGTTTATCTCTGTTATTTGAAAAGAGTACAGAGATCCTGCAAAACATTTTTCTAGATACTCCGATGCTTAAGTTAGTTATAGAATCATCAAAACATTATGAAATCAATATTCATAAAAGCTAAACAACTTACAATTCATTGAGATTTACTATTCCCAATTCCCTTCGTATGTACATGAATTGTTCTCATGAGAGAGGTTTGGTGAAAATATCTGCTAATTAAAGATGTGTTGGAATAAATAACACCTTGACATCTTTCTTTTGAATATGATCTCTAATGAAATGATGTCTCACGTCAATATGTTTGGTTCTTGAGTGCTATACAGGATTTTTCGCCAAAGTTATTGTACTGGTGTTGTCACAGTAGATAGGAATTTCCTTAAGATAAATGCCAAGGTCATGTAATTGTTGTTTTAACCACAATACTTGTGCACAACAGCTTGAGGCTGCTATATATTATGCTTCCGTGAAAGATAATGACACTGTAGTTTGTTTCTTACTGCAACAAGAAACAACTGCACCTCTAAGGAATTGGCATTTCCCACTTGTGCTCTTCCTATTTGTTTTATAACCACTATGATCAGAATCAGAATATGCAACTAGATATTTGTTACCTCTTTTAGGATACCATATACCCAATTCTTTCGTGTCTGCAAGATATCTGAAAATTCTTTTCACTGCTTCAGCATGTGATACTTTAGGGCATGATTGAAATCGTGCACATAAACTGACACTGAACTGAATATCAGGTCTGCTGGCTGTAAGGTAGAGTAATGATCCAATCATTCCTTGATACTGAATTATATTGAAATCAACTCAATTTTCATCAGCATCCATAAGGGTCGTTGAGCTCATAGGTGTATCTGCACCATTAGCTTCATCCAATCCAAACTTTTTGAGCAATTCTTTTAGGTATTTAGTCTGAGATATGAATATTACATTCTTTCTTTGTTTAATTTGTAAGCCTAGAAAGAATGTCAATTCTCCCATCATAGACATTTCAAATTCTCCCTACATTATCTCAGAGAATTCTTTGCACATGGAATTATTAGTAGCACCGAGTACAATATCATCAACATAAATTTGAACTACCAAAATATCATTTAGTTTTCATTTTATAAACAATGTTGAATCGAATTTTCCTCATGCAAAACCAAGTTCGATGAGAAATTTGCTCAACCTTTCGTACCAAGCTCTAGGAGCTTGCTTTAAATCATATAAGGCCTTTTTTTTAATTTGAAAACATGATTTGGTCTGGATACATCTTCAAATCCTGGAGGTTGTTCTACATAGGCTTCCTCTGCGATGTACCCACTTTTCACATCCATTTGATACAGCTTGAATCCTTAGATGCACGCAAAGGCTAAGAGTACTCGTATAGCTTCTAATCTTGCTACTGGAGCATAGTTTACTCATAATCAATACCTTCTTCTTGATTATAGCCTTTGGCGACCAATCTTGCCTTATTTATGAAAATAGCTATGGATTAATCAAGTTTGTTTTTAAATACCCATTTAGTGCCAATAACTGAATGATCTTTACTCCGGGGTACCAAATCCCAAACTTGATTTCTTTCAAACTGATTTAGTTCTTCTTGCATTGTTAACACCCAATCATTATCTGTTAGAGCTTCGTCAATGTTAGAAAGTTCCAATTAAGAAATGAATGCAGAAAAGCTAACTTCGTTCAAAACTTTGTTTCTAGTTTTAACACCTTCATTCACTTCTCCTATGACTTGATCTAGAGGATGACTCTTGTTATATTTTCAGGCTCTAGGTTGTTCTGGTTAACTTGATTCAACTTCTTTTTCAATACTATCAACCTCTAGATTGGGAGGGTTAAAAGAATATTGGTTATTAATTATCTCATTGTTAAAGCTTTTGCTAGAGGACTCAAATTCATCGAATACAACATGAATTGATTATTCTACTACACATGTTCGTTTATTAAAAACTCTATATGGTTTACTTTGATTTGAATAGCCTAAGAAAATTCCTTTATCGGCCTTAGAATCAAACTTTTTAAGATTATCTTTACCTTTGTTATGAATGAAACACTTACAACCAAATATGTGTAGATGAGCAAGGTTTGGCTTCCATCCCTTGTAGAGTTCGTATGGTGTCTTTCCAAGTTTGGTTCTGACATACGCTCTATTTGAGATGTAGCATGCAGTGCTCATAGCGTCTACCCAGAAGACTTGAGACACATTCTTTTCATTTAGCATTGCTCTAGCCATTTCTGTAAGAACTCTATTTTTCCTTTCCACGACTCCATTCTGTTGTAGAGTTCTAAGTGCTGAGAAATTGTGATTAATGCCATTTGTATCACAATATTCTGTAAAGGCTTGATTATCAAATTCTCCACCATGATCTATCCGGATACCTGCAATCAACATACCTTTCTCATTTTGCACTTTTTTTTGGCAAAGACAATAAATTTACTAAAAGTTTCATATTTGGAAGACAAGAATATAGTCCAGGTAAATCTGGAGAAATCATCAACAATAACTAATGTATATAAATTTCCATCAAGACTCTTAACTCTTGCTGGACCAATTAAATCCATATGCAATAATTGAAGTGGTATGTTGGTGGTAATTTCATTTTTCAATTTAAAAGAAGATTTTGCTTGTTTAACTCTTTAGCAAGCATTATAAATTAAATCATTTTTGAAATTTACATTAGGTAAACCAATCACTAAATCCTTTCTAAGTAATTTACCTAATTGATGCATATTGACATGAGCAAGTCGCTTATGCCATAACCAACTCTCATCAGTGTTACTCAAAAGACAGTTTTCAGAAAAATTTTCATTCATATCAAGAGTATATCAATTACCTTCCCTTTTTGTTTTAAATTTTGATTTTAAATTCTTCTTTTCAATTTGCAGATCCTTCTTACTAACTATCAGACATTCTTCTGAGTCAAATATTACCCAATTATCTTTATCCGTGCTTTGGCTCACACTTAACAGATTATGATACAAGCCTTCAACATAATATACGTCTTTAACTTGTATTCCTTTATTACTCTTGACTTCCTTAAGTCATGCTATCCTTCCGGTTTGATTTCCTCCAAATTTTACCTTGCTACCTTCCTTTGGTTCTAATGTGGTAAAATTCTCAGGATCACCGGTCATATGTCTAGAGCATCCACTATCTATGTACCATTTGTTGGACCTGGATGCCCTAAAGCAAACCTGCTGCTAAAGACAATTAAGTTTTTGGTACCCATATCTTTTAGGGTTCTTTTGGGTTAATACAAACAACTTCCTGATCATGAGACTTCTTAGGTATCCATTTGTAGGTTCCTATAATTCATTTCTTTTTATGAAAACATGAAGAAGTGTAATGTCCTTTCCTATTACAATAATTACAATAAGCAAAATGATTAGATGTATGCACAGAATGTGTGAAATAGCTTAAATACATTTTACCTCCTGTTTTCTTCTTACCTTTTCTTTGGTCTAAATTTGGATCATATCCAATACCAGACTTATCATTGACAAAACGTTGTGCTTTTAAAATAACATTTAACATCTCACTTCCTTTTGTAAACTTTTCATGAGTTTTAGTAAGATCAATATTTTTCTTTTCAATGGAGGAACAATTTTCACAATTTTTATCTAAAGACTCTTTAATTCTTTCTTCAAGTAATTTTTTTTTTCTTTTTACATGCAATTAGTTCTTTAACTATCTTGAGAAATTCAGAATGTAAAGCATTATATTCATCTTGTAATTTGTCATAAGTAGGATCGGGATCATTTACCTCTTTGTCTGTTTCATCTTGAGCTACCAAGCATATATTGGCTATCTCTTCATTATCGCTTTCTTCATCTGAGGAGCTATCTCCCCATATTGCAGAAACAAATGCCTTCTTTCTGTTGAAGGATTTGACATTTCTCTTTTCTTTGTTTTTCTGTAATAGCTCCAGACATTCTGATTTGATATGTCCAGATTTTCCACATTCGTAGCAGATGATCTCCTTGGTTTCTCTTTTGTCACTACTTCCTCCTTTTTGTGAATTTTTGAAACCTTGGCCTTTATAGAATTTTTTGAATCTTCTTGTTATCAGGCCTATCTCATCATCATCAAACTCATCTTCTTCTTCTTGGCTTTCTGCCTTTGTTTTCGTCATGTTCAATGCAAGACTCTTCTTTCTCCTATCACCAACATCCTCTAGCTCTCGTTTGAATTTTAATTTGCTTTCATATTTAGAAAGACTTCCAAAAAGAGAAGCTACAGATTGCATCGATTCTCCTTTAGCCTCTTCTATTGCTGTGACTTTGACCTCCCATTCTTTGAAGAATATGTTTAATATTTTTCATACTTGGATATTCTGATCATAGATTTTTCCAAGTATTGTAAGTTGATTCACAAGATGAGTATATATAAGTTCAAATTCAGTTATTGACTCACCTTCCTTCATACGAAGTAGATCAAACTCTATAACTAGAGTATTGATTCGATTTTATTTTATTCATGATGTTCCTTCATGAGCTACTTCCAGAGCTTGCCACATCTCTTTAGCAGTTTGAAGTATATAGATTTTGAAGTATTCTTTTTTACTCAGCGCACTTTGAATCATCAGGATTGCTTTACTATTGAGGGTCACGAGCCTTTTGTCGTTATCGTCAAATTCTGCTAGTGACTTAGGAACTTTTCGAGATTCTACAATCTTTGTAGGCATATAGTTTCCAGTTTCAAATATGTCTCATAGCCCATATTCTGTAGCCATCACAAATACACGTAACTTAGCTTTCCAGAAGGAGAAATGCTCACCATTGAAACCTGGTGGTCTAGTGATAGAGGCTCCATCAGGAAGGATTCCTTCACCCATGCTTGTCATTGGATCCTTTTAAGGTTGTTATACCTGAACAAGAAGACATACGCTCTGATACCAAATGTTAGAGCAAGCTTATCACCCAAGAGGGGGTGAATTGGGTGATTACAGAATAACCGGATACTTAATAAAAATTATGAAACTTTAAAGCACGGTTATAAGTAAGAAAAGATATCACCGAAGTGGACACGGGAGTTTATACTTGTTCGTCCACAATCACTTGACCTACGCCCAGTCCTTAGAAATCCTTCTGAGCCTTTCACTATATCTTCCAGGATTCAATGGGTTCTTGGTACCTCAGTACAACAGCAAGTTCCTCTTTGGACACTCACTCCCCCTTATACAACGTAATCTCAAATCCCAACTTAAGGCTCCTCAACCTTAAGTTATCACTATCTGAAATAATGAGTTTTGATTGACAAATCTCTCTCACAGAGTATATGGATGAAAACTGAAGTACAGGTGAAGAAATAATAAGAGACAAAGAGCTTATGAGTATATTGTTTGCAGTGTGTTCGAGTGTTGTCCGTGTCTCTTGATTTTTGAATGACTGGGCTTATATATGAGAAGCTTTGAGGACCGTTGTGATTCTGCAGAAATTTGTCCATTGATCGATTGTGCTTCTAAAAGATGCATCAGTATTGGTTTTCAATTTGCACATTGATAGTTGTTTTTGAATATTGCTACTGCCCATTATTAGTTGTCGTTGAGTGTTGTTCAGTTTCTTGGCATATGGGTGGTAGTAAAGTACACCTATAATACACTCAAAGAAATAGTCGTTAGATAATATTTTAAAATATCACTGGAGTGATCTTGTGATTCACAGGGAGTGATTTTCTCAACACATCATATCACTCGAGTGAATTACAATTTCACTAGCAGTGATTTCCATAAATCAGATAATTGCTTCTGTGCATGTCTGGTGATGTTTCTTTGCAGTGATTTAAATTAACTAGAGATGTATTTCATAAAATAATTATTTAACCAATGACAAATAATATCCCACTGGCAGTGATCTTGTCTTGAAGTAATTTTTGATTCACTAGCAGTGATTTACAGAAACTGTCATTGCGTGATCACTGGAAATGAAACTGAGAAATTATCATATCACTAGAGTGAATTTGGTAGCACTGGAAGTGATTTAGAGAACAGTGGAATTTTCTGCAAGTGATTACAAATCCACTGGAAGTGATTTTGAGAAGTTTATATATCACTCAAGGGAAATACAAGTCAATGGGAGTGACTTTCAAAACAGTGAATTTTCTTTCAGTAATTCTCAATTCACTGGAAGTGAATCTGAAAATTTCAGACATCACTCGAGTGATTTAAGATCACTAGAAGTGAAATTCAGGACAGTGAATTTTTTCTGAAGTGATTCTGGCTTACACTGGGAGTCATGTGAAATTTCCAGAATCACTCGAGTGATTTTATGGATCAATCAAGTGATCTGTTAACTTTACATATCACTCGAGTCATTTTTAATGATCACTCAAGTGATCTTCATAATCACTCGAGTGATTACATAAATCACTCAAGTGATCTTACTTAAATCACTTTTCTCACTTCCTTTGCTGGTGTATTTGTTTTAATCAAATCCAAAAATATCCAAATCAAGATTTGTTATCATAAAAAAAACATGAAATCTAACACCAAGAATCATTAGGGACGCATAAAGGTTCTGTAGGTCCCCATAAAGGGACCTGCAAACCTGTCATGGTTGTCTTATCAGCCATAACAGGGTTTTAGTCGTCCTAATTATAAATGTGGACGCCTAAAATCTATCTTTAGGCGTCCCCAAAAAGATTTTTCTAACGCCAAATATTAGCTTTTGGAGCCCCTTAGGTGTCCTATATGTGATTTGGGACGTATAAAGTTTAAAATTTCCCTCCAAAATTACATAAATGGCATCATGTTAGCTTTTTACTTCCCTTTTTAAAATAGGGACGTATTTTAGGGAAGTAAAATATATTTTTTGTAGTAGTGACATTTTTTTTTATTTGTGTTTCTTTTATCATTTGTTTGTTTATAGTGTCAGCACGAACCATATAAGAGCTCTAATTGTGACTATTGTATCATGAAGGACATAGTCACCCACAATCCCGCCTCCACTAATACTAAGGTATGTATATGTATATAGACATGTATGTGTGTTTAATTAAATTCAATTAAATGTCAAGTCATATATATTTTAACATATTTAATTTGTTGTTAGCTACAATACTTTGCATATAGTTATTGTGAGCAATATTTGCCCACTCAAATTGAAGAAGTCATAAAAGAGTTAGCTATGACTATTAATCGCCAGTGGGTAGCTACATAATAGATTAGCAAGCTATAGAGTAGCCATTTTTTTCGTTTATGTTAGATTCTTAGTTAGGTTCTTAAGTAGTTCAGATCTAGTTTTGCTTTTGGTTTCCATTTTAGTTTCACTTTTGTTATCTTTTGGTTTCTATGTCAGCTATATATTAGCCATTTTAGTTACTAGAATAATGGATCTGTTTTGGTTTCTATATTCATAGCTGTTTGCCCATAGGAGCTGATCAAATATGAGCCCTAAAATTTTTTCAAAACATTTGCCACTAATACATCACAGTTATTCATGAATAACCGTAGTTTCACATATATGACCCTTTTTTTAAACAATCATGAAGTATATCAAAATATTTTAGGGTTATAAATTAACAACTATCAAATAAACTCATTTTAGATGACCAAAACTCAAATACTTTACTGTTCATCATTTGAATTGTAAAGTATTATGAATTATGTTTCACAATTTTCAATCAATAACGGTTGAATATTATTTATTATATTTATCAGTCATTAACTAAAAACTATGAAATATATAGCCCTATATATAATGGTGATAATTAAACAATCATTAAATATAAGGCGCTATATATAACGATTAACAACCGTTAAATATAAATATTTAGCACTTAGATATTTTAATGGTTGGATAAAAATAATCGTTAAATATAAGCAAATCTGTAGTAGTAATTCCATGCCCTCTATCTTCCTTTTACTGTTACTTCCATTCAAATATAGAGTATGTGATAGAGTAGATCAAGTACTATAAAGTTCTTTAAAAATTTTCTAGAAATGCTAAAAAGAACACTTAATGAAATTATTAAGCGAAATAGTTTGGTTAACAATATATGTAAAAATTGATTGTTAATAGAATACAATAATGTCATGTAGTTCATATAGTCAACCCCACCTTAGTGGGGCAAGGGTTGTTATTGTTGTAGTAATGTTGGTCCATGAGAAAGGATAGACCAAATTGATATTGTTTATGTGAAGTCATGATTTTCATATTTTATGTGTGTGTAGGGTTAAGAGGAAAAAATACCTATAAACATTTTTTAAAAGTACATCCACCATCATAAATTTTCTTTGGGTGAAAAAGTAACCATAAACTTTTAAAAATGGAGCAAAAGTGACACTTCCATTAAAATAACTAACAGCCATTAACTCCAATGTAAAAGTATCCAAATACCCCTATCTAAAATAAAGATTAAGGAGCAAAAATACCTATAAACTTTTTTCAAAAGTGCATCTACTACCATAAATTTTTGTTGGGTGCAAAAGTAACCATTAACTTTAAAAAACAGGGTAAAAGTGACATTTCCATTAAAACCAACTAATAACTATTTACTTCAGTGTAAAAGTATCAAAATACCCCTCTCTCAAAAAAAATCTCCCTCTTCGTTCTTGCCACCATTACTGTGAGTTGTGAGTTCACTCCCTCCGTCAAACATCACTATTATAGCAGTCAACACTTCTTAGTAGAGAGAGGAGATCGAGACTTTGGAACAGGGAGGAAGAGGAAGAAATCGAAGCTTCACCATCAATTACCACAGTCAGTGTTCATCGACTTAATCGCCATCGCCATTGACATTTCTCTCATTTTCTTTGTTAAGCATCCCCATCATTGTTTTCCTCACCACCATTATTGTTTTCATCCTTTAGTCACACACAGATTCTCATCTTGGTGTTCTTTTTTGGCAGCCAACACAACAAACGCTAGAGCTCCGGTGATGTCCATCTTAGGAAACGTCAAACCTGATGGGTTGCTACCCACCGTTTGCCTCCCTGTGATGTGCCTCCCGATAAGTATTTTGGTACTTTTGCACTGGAGTAAACGGCTGTTAGTTAGTTATAATAAAGTGTTACTTTTGTCCTATTTTTAAAAGTTCATGATTGCTTTTACACTAAAAAAAATTTATGGTGATTGATGTATTTTGAGAAAAGTTTATATATATATATAGAGAGAGAGAGAGAGAGTTGTCGTGTTTCACTGAACCTGGCATATAACGTATGAGCCAAATGAAAGGAATAAGAGGGGCCGACCAACAATGACCAAGTCTGAAGAATCCCACCATGAAATACGATAATAGCTTTATTTACCATGTCAGACTCAGTGATGAGTATGAGAAAATGAAGACGACAAACATAAAGCTTCCAAAGTGAATTTCTCTTTCATTCCCCACACTGTTCCCTGAAATGACTCATATCTCCCCAATTCAGTGAATGCTATCTTACCCCTCTTTAACTTTCTCATATACGACGCTCTTGTACTTACAAAGCACACATATTATTCATCATGATCTGTACATATCATCTTGTTTCAAGCATACGTATATATATATATATATATATATATATATATATATATATGCACAAACACATCACACACTCCCTCCCATTCTGATTATAGGGTAGCTTTTCTTTTTGGACAATATTTAGGGTACCTTTTAAATGTAATGTTTGATCTAACATGTATTGTAATGCTAACTATTTTTTTAAAAAAAATTATTATAAGGTCCTAATGAAATAATGTAATTACTAACAAATCACATAATAAGTAAGCTCATGTAATGACATATTTTAATACAGGAAATGATAACATGTTCATGTTACTCAATTATCATTAAGATTTTTTGGTAATTAAATTCTTTATTATATTAATCGCAAACCTCATAGTGCTATTTTTGGTTTTTTTCCCCTAGTACTCGTCTTGTTCCACAGGAGTTGAATAATATGTTTCGAGAAATACACCATTAATATAGTTAATAAAAGTAAAATTAAAACAATTGATTTTTTTAAAAAAACGATCAAAGATTGAACTAAATATTTTTAATATGTATAAATTGGTGTTGGTTGTTTTAACTTTTTTGAAGTGATTTTATGGTGTTCGAAATAAATATGTAATAAGAATTTTATCTCAATTTATACACAAACACATCACACACTCCCTCCATTCTCCATTCTAAATATAGGGTAGCTTTTGAATGAATGTTTGATCTAACATGTATTGTAATGCTAACTAGCTTTTTTAAAAAAAGAAAATTATTATAAGATTGTAATAAAAGAATATAATTATTAAAAAAATCTCACAATAAATAAGTAACATATAATGATAAATTTTAGTGCAGGAAATGATAGCAGGCTAATACTACTCACTTGTTATAATAATGATTTTCTCTGGTTTTTTTTTTAACTATAATACTCTTTTCTTGTCGACCGGAGTTGCATAATATATTTCCGGTAATAAAAGTAAAATTAAAACAATTGACCTTTTATTTTTTACAAAAAAGATCAAAGATCAAACTAAATTTTTTTGATATGTATAAATTAGTGATTGTTTGTTTAACCTTTTTAAAAGTGATTTTACAAAGTTTAAAGTAAGTATATAAAAAGAGTTTTATTTTAACTTATAGAAAAATGTTTTTCTATTCCCAAACGAGCACTAGTTAGAATTGTTCTATGTTTAGAACTGAATAGGGATATATGTATGTATGTATGCAATTCATTATAGAGAATATGAATACAGCCATGTGAAGCTTGGAGTGTAGTAATATCCAATGTGATTGTGTATCCAGCCTCTAGATCAACCTCTTCAATTATGTTTATGATCAGAGTATATCGGCAGAATAAAATTTGAAGACGACTTTATTTGACGTTGAACTTTTTTTTTTTTTTTGGTAGAGTTAGACGTCGAAATTTGATGCGTATATATATATATTAAAAGTGTCCAAAGATATGTGTGTGTGTAATATGGGTCTCGGTGGAGAATATATTCATTTTTTTAAAAAAAAAAAAATTGTAGGACTTTGTGACTGTAAGAGGGGAAAAGCACAGAATTGGGATTCTAATATTTTGGCTCGTTAAAAAAGTATGAATTGTATAGTTAAAAATATTATTAACAAGAATCTGCATAATTATTGAAATCTTGTTAATAATATTCTTAACTATATAATTCATACTTTTTTTAACGAGGCTAGAGTATAATGATGATAGGCCAAAATATTAGAATCCCACTTCTGTGCTTTTCCCCTCATTCAGTCACACAGTCCTACAATTTTTTTTAAAAAAAAAATATATTCTCCACCGAGATCCATATTATACATATACACACACATATATATCTTTGGACACTAGGCAGTTGCATTTTGCTTTGCCATTTGTTGGGGTTACATCATATATATTGACATTCCATTTATATTCTTCAAACCACTCACTTTTATTTTCTTTTCATTGGAATAATGTTAGTGATAACTTTAATTATTTCCAATCCTTCAATGTGTCTTTAGATTCTTATTAAATTATTAAATAATAATGCATCACTTAAACTATGAGGGATAAGGTAGCACCCAACACTTTGATATTATTTATTGATTGCATCCAACATCCCAATTTTACCATATGGAGCACATAACACCCTAAAAATTTGTAAGTAGAATTTTATTCTTAAAGTATTTTTTTCAGACTCACAATTAACTCTTAAAAAGTCCATTAAGGTATATCCAACACCTTAAAGTATTTTTTAATAATACTGACCAACCTAAAGTAATTTTTTGATGCAATTTTTTCTTTAATTTATAAGTTTTATTATTAGAGTAAAATCGATTACCAACCCTCTGTTTTACCCAAATTACAGGAATCTCCTATCTATTTTAAAAACGTAGATAAGCCTCTCTTAAAATTTAAATGCATGTTACAAAAACCTTGGTTACATATTTGATATTCCATTTATATCCACTCAACCGTTAATTGACTGTTGAGTTTGACTATCAAACCTTTATTTTGACCGAAACACTGCTCTTTCTAATAAAATAAATAAATATTTATATTTTCCTACAAAAATTTTTAAACAACTCAAAAAAATTCTAATACATATATTTTCAAAATTTTCAATATATTTAAATTTATTAATTTTTATTATATAATAAAATTTATAATATTATTTTTTTGTTATATCACTTAAAATTATTTATTTATTTTTATTTTAAATGACTAAGAACATATTTCAAAAAAATATATTTTATATATATTACAAATGATATAATTTTGTGAGATTATATAAATTATTTAAGTTTATAATTTTATATTTTTAAATAATATTTTATAAACAAATTTAATTAATTATATTTTTATTTAAAAAATTAATTATATTTTTAAATACATTTTTATGTCTATATTAATTAAATTAATTTATCCTTTATCTTAATATGATAAATTTTAAAAAAATCAAAAGAAAAAATATAAATTAAAATAAAGGAAAAGAACTCTTAAATTACTAAAACAATTTTAGTCAAAATTAAGGAATTATAAATGATGAAAGGTAAATTAGTAAATAAATTTTATTTCAATATAAATTTTAATTAAAAAATATATTTTTAAAAAATTGTTAGCGGAGTTAATAGTTTGGACCCCAATATATTTTTTCAAAATAGAAAAGAGGCCTATATAATTTATAATTTAAGTAAAACGCAAAGGATGTGAGAGTACTTAAATCTCAGACCCAACATAGTACTGTTTGATAATTAACTTATATGAGTTTGGGCTCAATGCATAAGCTTATGGGCTTCGACAAATAGCTCTAGTTGTTTGGTTCTGGGACTTTCATCTTTTACGGAGCGACTTTACCACTTGTACCTTTCACTTCCTTTAGCCCCATGGGGCATAGTTATTTGTTCACTTTTTAAATCTTAAAAAAATAATTAATTAATTAATAGGTTAATAAAATTTTTAATCTTTCAAAGTTACCCTTATTTTGGTTTTGATCCTCAAGTTTCAAACTATAGAATTTGATCCCTCAAATTTCATTATGTTTAAAACTTGAGGAATTAAAACTAAAATAAGAGTAAATTTAAATATTCAAATATTGTATCAATCCTTAATTAAAATAAGAGCATGACCTAATCAAAACAACATAAAATATGAAATTTATTTATAAATCATGAGTGGTATGACAACTTTTGGATACCGTGGTGTGTGTGTATTTTAATCTTTCTTCATATGCATTTTTCAAAGGAAAAATTGTTGAAAAATTCCCCATTGTAACATTTATTAATCAAAAGTAACTTAAATTTGTTTAGGGACTCTGGTACAATATATTTTTAGTAGATAAAAACTCTTCTTTAACTGTGCACAACTTTATTCCAACTATATATGCGTGAAATAAAAGATATTTGTACAAAGGTGAATATATGTTGTAAATAGATTATGAAGAAATATACAACTTGTACTTGCTTAAAAACATTGGTTCTTAGGTACTTTGGGCAATAAATTTCATCCATGAATTATATTCTTTGTCAATAATATTTTTTCATATATTTAAATATAGCTTAAATGAAGGGAAAATTCTAGAAAAATACACTAAAATATAAAAAAGGATAAATTAGTACTCTGAAATTGTAAAATCCCATGTCAGTACGATGTTAGTATAGCGGAAGAATTTGAGATTATGAAATCTCGGTGAAAAGAAACCACTGCCTTTCAACTCTCCCTCTCTCTCAACTTGGAATAAAAATTCCAATCTCTTTATTAACAACAGTGTATTTTACATTAACAACTCCACTTTCTTCTTTCAAAAGCCAAAAATTCACAAGTTTCAAATATCAATAACAATACCCGACTCTATATTAATAAAATCATATTTTACATTAACAACTTCACTTTCTTGTTTTAGAGGCCAATAACAACACATTTATCTTTATTAACAATATCATATTTTATATTAACAACTCGACTTTCTTGAGATACGAAATTAAGAAAGAAAAAAGTGGAGTTGTTAATGTAGAATACGGTATTATTAATAAAGAGACAGATGTTGTTATTCCGAATTAAGAAAGAGGGAGAGCTGAAAGGCAGATGCATCTTTTCACCTAGATTTCATAATCTCATATCCCTCCACCGTACTGACATAAGATTTTGTAAGTTCATAGCACAGATTTGTCCTTTTCTACATTACAGTGTATTTTTCTAAAATTTTCCCTTAAATGAAATCAAGCAACTATAATCTTCAAGGAAATTTTCAATTGTTATTTTTCTTGGGCATTACGTGGGAAGAAAATATCTAGTTATCAAAGTACGTTCGTAAGCTGGACACTTTTATTTTATTTAATTTTTTTGGCAAAGAATATCCGCACCACTTCAAGACAGATATAAATTAAAAAATTAGACAAAAAGGTTCCTAAAATACTTATGTTGCATATAAATTATTCAATCAGTGTAGAAGTCCTTTTTATTCAATCAGTTACTTGAACAATCCTATCTCATGCTATAATTTTTCGTTTGTAGAAGTAGTTAAATTTGATCATTTCGTCCCAAAAAAAAAAACCGCTGTTAAAAAATATGCATGCACTAGTATCATTTTGGTACTTGGCAAAGGCATTAACGAGGTTGTTGAGATCTGAAGCTTCTCTAAGATCGATGAACTTGTCATATATATTGGGATTCTAAAAGTGTTTATGCCTGTTTGATGAAACAGCACTCCTCTCACATACTTACTTTACATACCATAAATCATGACTGAAAAGTTATTTTTAAATACTCCAATCATTATTCTAAATAAACATATAATCATTATAACTATGGGATGAAGGGAAGCGATCATGTTTTCTAATTCATTTGGTTTTGCTGGTTGGAAATTTTGAGATTCTAATTTAGGGTTGCAGTTTGGTTCAGTTGATGTGGTGTGAATTTTTAATACCACTCTGATCTTATTTATACGTTTAAATTATCTAATTATAACTCACTAAAGATATTTAGTTAACTTAATAAATATAGACTAAATTGATATATATTTTTTTCAATTTTATTCTCATTTATAAATAAGTATTTTTCACCTCTTTCTTCTTTCTTTACTTAAAATTTATTCCAATTAATAAGGATAAAATTATAAAACTGTCATTTATTATTTTAAAAGTGGACTTATAATAAGGATGAAATTTTTTTTAATTGAATTTATAAATAGGACTATAGAACCATAATTTTATATGTTTTGTCTTGCAAAACACAACCAATTATTTGTGAGGGAAATCAAACAGAAACTAGCTGGAATAAAAATTTCGCAAACATTAATCCTCTATAACTCAATTTTTTAAGTTCATCATAGATGGCCCCACCTCATTATATATTAAAGAGAAATACTATAAGGTTGAAAGAAAAGGACTTAATTAGCGATAATAAATCCTAAAAACAACTAGGGAGCATGCTATAGTAAATATTATTCATTAGTAATTAAGTCCCTTCTTTCAAACTTTAGAGTAATTCCCCTATATTAAATTATTCACTTTAATTATTTAGTCCACTCTAATATGGGAAGATGTTAAATTGTGGCCGATTACATCCACACTATTGCCTTAAAAACGTATGCAACTTATTCATTTGTTAGATAATATATGTCTAATTATAACTCAATCATGGGCCCACCTCATTATATTAAAGGAAAAATTGCACTAAGGTCTCATGATAGAGAAAATACAACTCAAAGGTCCCTTAAAATCTCTAATTTACAAGCAAGCCCCACAAGACATTTGGGTAATATAATTCAATTATGAAAAAACCCAATTACCCTTTAATGAAAGTGAGAAAAGGCTAACAATGCAAAAACCCCAATTCTTCTTCTCTCTCCCATTTAGCAGTTCCTCTTCCTCTTTGTCTCTCCGATAGCCTTAGGTCGTCGCCCCATCAGGCTAAGCTTGCGCCGTCGTGTTTTGTTGTCCGTCGTTGCCAAGTTAACATTGTGTCTCTCTCTCCAAGAACCCTAGTTTTGTTGCCCCATCAAGCTCAGCTCATCGTCATGGCCGTTACAAATTTTTTTCTTCTACAAATTGTGATCTTCTTATGCAAATTTTGGGAGCTCCAAGCTAAAGAAAACCTTTTGATGACATGAGAAGGTAGAAATATAATGTAGGATTGGGGCTGGGTGTTTGAGCATTTAGGAATTAGGATATCTTCGCTTATATTTGTGAGCTATTAAGGTTGACCTAGTTAAATGAAAATCATTTGTTATGGTTGTGATTCCAATGTGTTTGGGTAGAATTTTGGAGTTTGGGGTCTATTTTTTGATTGAGTGTGCTTCATTTCTGCATCATAAGTTGGAAGAAATAAACGTGAGGTGAAAGTTTTGTGGTCACAATACCTAGTGTGTAAATAAAATATGTATTGTTAATAGATGCAATAATAGTTGTTAATATAGGTGATGGACTTGTTAATGACAATTGTAGGTCATATGTTGTTTTAATCATTTTAGTTATGGTTTCATTGTGTTTAGGTAGGGTTTTAAATATTTTCTATAATTTTGGATATATTGTTCTCTATTTGTATAGTAAAAGTGAGAATGAATGAACATGGGGGTGAAAGTTTTGTGGTTGGAATTGCTGATATACGAAGTTAGAATGTGATGTTAATAGGGGCAATAATAGTTGTTAATATAGATAATAAACTTATTAATAACAACTATATTGTGCAAGTTGACAGTTGTGATTGTTAGGACATCTTGGAAGAATCTACTATGTTTTTTTTTTCCATACAGGGGACGATTTGTAATTAATAGAGCATATGATATAACATATGTTGGGGTATAGTGAGAACAAAAACTATTAAGGAATGCACAAGTTATGATGAATTCAAATGAGCTCATCATTATGCCAGAAGCAATGAGGTTGGTTACACTGCCAAGACTTGTAAAAATCCTAATCCAAGTTGATCAATGTTAGTAGCTTGTGCATTTTTTTTTTGGAAAATGCATCTCATAATATTTTTCTTTTTCTTTTTCTTTTTGCAAATGTCATTAGACACACTTAAAAGTTAGGGAGTACTTGGATAGAGATGCAATCTATATGATTTTGTTGGATGGGCTCTGAATATGGAGTTACTACCTTATAGATGCATTTGAAGATGTAAATAAAAGTTGGATATAATATGCTTTTTATATAAAAATTTGTATTATGAGGTAAATGTAGTTGTCAATGGATGGACAGGAACTTGTTAAGGTAAGCCCATAAACTTATCAGTGGATGCTCATAGACTTATTAATATATCTTCCTATATGTTAACATAATGTGGCAAAGTGCAATCACTTTGATAATCTTTATTATTAAAATTTCATTATAATTATCTAGACATATTATTTTGACAAACCAAAGAGTTGTCACATCAACTCCCTGACTTGTCAAAGCAGGCGCAAAGACTTTTCAATGGACGCATGTGGACTTATTAATATTTCTTCATGTATGTTTACATAATTTGGACAAATTACAATGTGAATAGAAGTTTACAAATGCTGTTATAATAATAAAAATTTAGATAATCTTAATTTACCATTGATATCATGTAAATACAATGAGTCATAAGTTGATCATAAATTAATTTACAAAATACATTTAACTACTATTCATGACTAATCCTAGTTACAACCAAACTTGTTTTTCTATTTTGTTTTTCTCTTCATTTGATTGTTCTATTGTATCAAAGACAACACTTTACTACCATGATATGTTGTTCAGATGAATCACAAGCCACCACAAGCACCCAACGTTCAATTCATGGAGATATTGCATTGAGTAGTAAAGCATAATGAAATCGTCATCACTTTGCTCAGTTCTGTTCCACATCTGTAGCCATAACAAAAACTGAAAAAATTCATGGTGAGGAAGAGAATTTGGTTAGAAAATTGCAAACAAAAAAAAGCCAAGTGAAAAAATTAAATATACAAAGATAACATTATTGTACGTGAAAATAAGAAGGCAATGAGTTATGGCCAAATATCACCATACCACCAATATATGTTATATCAACTGCACCATAATTATAAAATCATTCCTTTATATGAAGGAAATATAGTAGATTCTTCCCAGATGTACTAGCCATCACCACTTTCAACCTGCACAATATAGTTTCTATTAATAAGGTTACCACCTATATTAACAACTATTGTTATCCCTATTAACAACACATTTTGACTTTGTACACCAGCAGTTCCAACCGTAAATCTTTCACCATGTTCATTCATCTCACTTTTACTACATAAACAAATAACAATATATCAAAAAATATAGAAAACATTTGAAACCCTACCCAAATATAATGAAACCACAACTAAAATGATTAAAACAACATATGACCTATAGTTGTTATTAACAAGTCCATCACCCATATTAATAATTATCGTTACACCTATTAACAACACTTTTTTTTTTGCACACCAAGTGTTGTAACCATAAAACTTTCACCCCATGTTCATTCCTTCCTACTTATGATCCAGAAGCAGAGCTCACTCAACCAAAAAATAAAGTACAAACCTAAAACCCTACCCAAACCCATTAGAACCACAACCACAACAAATGCTTTGCATTTAACTAAGTCAACCTTAATAGTTCACAAATATAAACAAAGATATCCTAAATACTCAAACACCTAGCGCCAATCATACATTATATTCCTACCTTCTCATGGCATCAAAAATTTTTATTTAGCTCGAAGCTCCTAAAATTTGCAAAAGAAGAACACAATTTGCAAAAGAACAAAACTTGCAATGGCCACGATGATGAGCTAAGCTTAATGGGCCGATGAACTAGGGCTATCGGGGAGAGAGGTACAACATTTCCTAGACGGTGACAAACAGTGAAACACAAAGGCGACAAGCTTAGCTTGATGGGGCAACAACTTAAGGCTATCAGGGAGAGAGAGAGGAAGAGGAATTGCTATAGGGGAGAGAGAAGAAGAATTGGGGGTTTTGGATTGTCAACCTTTTCTCAGTTTCACTAAAGGGTAATTAGGTTTTTTCACAATTGGATTATATTACCCATATGTTATATGGGACTTGCCTGTAAATTAGAGATTTTAATGTACCTTGAAGTCATATTTTTTCTACCTTGGGACCTCATTGCAATTTTTTCTATATTAAATTATTCACTCTAGTTAGTTAATGCACGTTGGGATGACAAGATATTAGATTGTGGCCGATCATGTCAATATTGTTGCCTTAAAATATGAGTATGAAATTTATTCATAGGAGAATTATAGAAAAAGAACTTTGAAATTGAAAAATCTCAAGTCAAGTATTTTCTATAAAATGAGTTGTAAATTACTTATCAAGCCTCCTCATTACTTTATCAATTCTTGATAACAAATATGATTTAAGATTTTATAATGTCAAAGTTCTGTTTATGTCATTTTCCTTTATTCATATGTCAAATAATGCCTTACGTAGTGACATGCCTAAAGTGTGATTTACTAACTCGAATACTCACAGTGTCAAACTAGATCATAGTGAAGGACATGATTATGGAGGTACAACAAATAGACCGCTTATATTAGAGAATAGAGACTAAAGTGACATTATACTTAGCTAGGTGGCTTGTATAACTCATGGCCTAGGAGTTATGATCTTATAAGTAGCTTGAGAGTTATGGTGGTCTCATGCATAACTTAGGAGGTACGGTCAAAAACTCTTCCATCACTCCCTCATCTGCTCCTTCATGCACATTGAATTTGAAGAAAGAATAAGGAGGTAGAAGAGATTTGTCTAATTGGGTGGGTCCACATTCAGATCCAAGTCAAAGTTTCAATACTCCATAACTCATATAAGATAATGTTCATACAATTATCAGACTAATAATACAACCTAAATAAGATTGGCACAACAATGCACCAGAATAAAAAAGATGGTAGGAAAGAAGAGATTGTCAAATAGCTTAATGACAGGGATAAGGTGTTCGGATCCAGGTCAAAGTTCTAATGCTCCATAACTCATACAAGATAATGTTCACACAATTTTCAAACTAATAATACAACCTAAATAAGAATGGCACATCAGTATATTAAAACAAGAAAGATGATAGAAGAGAAGAGATTATTATATAGCTCAATGGCATGGATAAGGTTAACTAAGGGAGGCATATCCTATTTGTAGAGATCTAGAGAGACCACTGATTAAGAAGTGATGTGCACTCTACTATGTCTTCTAAGTAGCAGTCAGAAAATTAAATCTTGAATTAATTCTTGATTAATTTCCTAATATACAATAACTTGTTTCTCAATTAACAAATTCATAATTAATGTTGGTTTGCTTCTTATTTAATAAGACTACTTATTTCCTAATTAAACAGTATGATCCATCAAAGACAAACCCGAGCCTAAAGTCCAATAGAATTGAAGGAAATATCACAACTAGTCCATGACTATCCAACGTCTAAAATAAGAAAAATCTGGATATTCTTCTATAGTCAGCATGGGAGTGGAGCTATATCTGCTCGTGCTAGCACAAGATCTGATTAATCATGAAGCTTCTTGATCGAACAAGATGTACCCGTGATCTACGGGAATGCATATACTATACATGGTTCAATGAATTAGAGACTTTAATTTAGCCCTCCAAGTTGATAAAATGGTGGATTATTGGATGGTACAAATTTAAGTTTCTTTTAAATGATGATTTTTTTAAATTAAAAATTATTTTTTGAGAAAAAATGTTAAAAGATTATCTTTATTTTATATGCCAATTAAAATAATTTTTTAAAACAAAAACTATAAAAAAAATATAAATTGTTAAATCAAATCTAAATTGTTAAAAATTATTTTTTGAGAAAAAATGTTAAAAGATTATCTCTATTCTAAGCACTTTTCGTAAAAGGAAATCAGTTACGTAGTTTTCTTTTAAATTTTTTTTTTTTTTGATAATACCGCTTTTAATTCTGGCAGATACACATTCATGATGCTCATATGAATAATTATTCTGGACATGTTAAAATGAAGAAAGGGTTATATTATATTCTTATATACCAACCCAGATGAAGAAAGGGATACCGACTACGAAGTACTAAACAACTGTACAGCAACGAAAACGGATTAAAAAGAGTGGCAAAAATAAGTCCCAACAAAATTAGTAAATAATACATCTCTTACTTTTCCTTATTCGATTATAAATGTAAGATCTAGTTTGAGTGTAAATTTTGATTTTAAATATAAAATATCTTTATTTATTTATTTATTATATCTAACATTTTTCTCAACACTAATTTTCTTAATTTTAAATTGATATATAATCTAAGATTTCATAGAATTATTTTAAAGAGATCATGTTATAATTAATCAATTTATTTAACTTCTTTACTTAATTAAAGATGACATGAGTATATTAACTATCAAACACTACTAGACATGTAGATTCCCCTCTCTGTCTCTATAGTTACGCCATATGTTATGGACCACAAGTCAATATTGAACCTCCAGCCTCGATCTGGCTTTAATTATGTTATTTGCATTTGCAGATGAGAGTGAGGAAGTTACAGTTTTGAGATTATAAGGAGTCGAACATGTGTTAATATTTGTCAAACAAAATGATCAACAGTGAGGCTACCATTAATACAGTATTATTTATTTACAAAATTGTGCAACCGACACAATTTCAAATCATTGAGGCAAAGGAAGATCTTATACTTTTCATTGAAAAGTTTATAGCATATGCAAACCCGGGGATCATGCCTACATTTTTTTTAATTTAATAAAGGATTTCACAAGATTTAAAGCAGAAAAGATTTTCCTTCTTCTTAAAAGGATGAGGGGCTTACTAATTCAACCAACTATTCTCTGATAAATAAGCTTTTTTTAATTTTAGAAGTTTATTTGATGTATGGGCCCACCCACCTCATTATATTAAATTATGCCCTCTAATCGTTTAGTACTCCTTGATATGATAAGATATTAGATGGGAAATTATACTTTAGTTTCAAGTAATTAAAAATATCAAAAAACGGTATTTCAAAATCATAAAACGAAAAATTGATCTTAAAGAGTTGTTAATGGAGCTCCTCAAGTTGTTAATTAACAAGTTGAAGGGCTCCATTAACAACTCCTTAAGACTAATTTTTTATTTTATGATTTCAAGAAACTATTTTTTATTTTTTTTTATTTAGGACCTCAATATAATTTTCTCATATTAGATAGTGGACAACGAGTCCGTAGGTTATTCCTTTTTCAGATAATGTCTGAAATAAGAAAATATTCCCGTCATTATATATAGTTTTGGTGATGGGATCAGGGAAATATATGAGAGGACCACGTTATGAGAATATTGATTCTTCAAAAAAAAAAATTTTACATTCTCTCTTTACATGGAAGTAATAAACATATAAACAGTTTTGTATAAGCACATATAAAAATTAGATATTTTTTTATAATAGTAGAAATAAACAATAATTTATATTTATATAAAAATAGATATAGCAATGCTGCTATTAAGGAGACTCAATTTTATTATTTTTTATTAATATTGCAAGAACAGCCGAATCCAACAGTCCAGCCGGCCGAACTGTTGGCCGAACTTGGAAAAAATACGATATATACAATTTTCGGACCTTCTCTCATTTTCGGACCATGGCGATGGTGTTCTTTCATGAGTCCATTTGCCCCTTCGTTTTTTTATGTTGTCCATGGCATCTTCGACGACAGTACCTTACCTGCTCCTCCCTCTGCATCGCCGTGATAAAAAGGAGGAAGGGCCGAAACGATCAAAAAGAGTGAAGGTTAAGAAGAAAAGAGAGTTTAAGAGAAAAGCAGAAATAGGAATAGGGGAACATTATTAGAGATGGTAATATGATCCAACCTTTCGGGTTTAGGTTAACCTGTTGTGGGTTGGGACCATATGGATTTAGGTCTAAAAAATCATATTAATATGGGTTGGCATTTAGCCAACCCAACCCATAACCACTGGGTTGGTGGGTTGGCCCGCCCAACCCATATTTTTTATTTTTTTCACAATATACTAAAATTATTTTTTCTACAAATATAAACTATAAAGAAATTAAAAATTTATTAAAAAAAAATAAACATTAATCATAAGTCCACATATAACAAAAGAAACATAAATCCAAAAGCCATCAATACTAAGTAGAATTTAAAATAATTAATAATTATTTAATTTTAATAGTGTTCAAATTTGAAGCATCGTGTGCAGCTGTAAGATTTTGTTGAGCTCGATCAATTTGCTTTTCCACAGGTAAATCTCTCACTACCATAGATAATAAAACAAAGTGAAAGATAATATTATGTTAATTTTAAATAATGGAGTAAATAAAAATGAATAAATATAAATATATTATCATTATCAATATCATTTTTCACTGGGAAACTAAACATCCAATTACGCGTATAGATAAAGGCTTGAACATTATTAGGAAAGAGATAACTTCTATACTTTGTGAGAACTCATGAACCAATAATAAAAGCTGATTCACTAGCCACTGTAATTATTGGAATGCTTAAAATATCAGACGCTATCTTTGAAAGACAATGATAACGAGCAGGGTTTGTTCTGTTTGATTCAGAGGACTGAGGTGCTGAGTTGAGCAAGAAGAGAGCGAGGGACTGAGGCACTGAGTGAGGGATCGGAGATTGGACCATCGGAGCACGAAGAGAGAGATAAACTAAACTTTTTGATCTGTTTGGTTTAGAGGAGAAGATAAGGACTCGGAGTATATGAATACCACGTCTCGAACTCGCAAGTCGCAACCCCAAGTCCCAAAGCATCAATGGACAATGATAAATGACCTAGAACTATAAGGCTACGGAAATTGGATTGGGTCTTATTTGGTCATTCACCCTTATCCATTCGAGTTCATAACATAAAAAAAATAAAATAAAATAAATATGGGTCAACCCACCAATTCGGTGATCCAACCCGCCATGGGTTAGGACCATATAGGTTTGGGCCCAAAAAAACCGCTTCCAAATAATCCCAATTTTTCAAAACCTAAATCGTCTATATTTGTAGGTTGGACGGACTCGACCTGTGATCCTAACCCATATTACCACCTCTAAACATTATACAGTTGTTTCGAAAATAACACTCTGGTCTCTGGGTAAAAGTAACAAGGACAAAGAGGTAAAGTATTGGGAAGGGAAAATGATAAAATACATTTGAGTTTTTACTTATAACTAACTATTAGATAAAAGAGTCAACCCATATAGAGTAATTGCATTTTGACTTCTTGAAATATATGATGAAAGATAAACATTGATTTTAATTAAAATTTAAAAAATTAAAACCATTTCAATTGGATTATCTAATGGTTTACTTTTTCTTTCTTTCTTTTTTTCTTCAGGCAATGGTTTACCTTTTCTGCCAACAAAACGAAACATAAAACGAATGTATTTTTAATTTATTGTTCTCTTTCAACTTTTATGATGTGTATATAAGAAAAAGGGATTGATGGGTTTAAATTTTATCATTTTCCTCTCATTTCATTATTCACCATTATATTAAAAAAAATTAGATGGTTTAGATTTAATATTTTATAAATTTATTTCTAAATATAAATAAATAAATTTAAACTTTTAAAATATGATATATATAATTTATAAAATATTATAAGAAATAATTTTATAAAATATTAAATTTAGACCATCCATTTTTTAATGTGAAGGTAGATATGAGATTGTAGGAAGAAAATAAGAAAAATGATTATGATAATATCTTCTTCTACAATTAAGTCATAATTTTAAATTTAATTTATTAATACATGTGTATATAATATTATTTTTAATTTAATTATTATATCACGGTTTAACCAAACGGGATCGTTTAGACTATTTGAACCATGACTTGTTGATCTTTTCGACTTGACGTCCGGTCTGAATTTTAAAACATTATTTTTTACAATGTGGGTCCTACTAATCTTCTCTTTATATTATTTTGATATTTTTAATAAAAAATATCACTTAGATCATATAAAAATAATTTTATTTCAATTAATCTTAAAAAAATTTTAAAATTTATATATAATAAAATTATTTACCGTTAAATTTAGACCTCCAACCATTCATTGCTAAAATGATAGATAGAAAATTTTAAATTTTGATTTTAAAATTTTTTTTAAAAAAAATACATTACTTGAGACCTAATGTGATAAAAATTTGTTACGCAGTCTATAACCTGTACCTAGACTCCCATTCATTGCTAAAATGATAGATAGAAAATTTTAAATTTTGATTTTTAAATTTTTTTTTAAAAATACATTACTTGAGACCTAAGGTGATAAAAATTGTTACGCAGTCTATAACCTGTACCTAGACTCTAGGTATAGGTCCTAGGGTACGAAACATATTTTTTTTTTTTTTTACCAGGTATAGATTTTACTCTATACTATATTATATTATAAACGATTCGATAATGATTTGATAAAATAGTTGATTAATAGGGTTATATATGCGATAGCTCTAGTTTATTAAATATTTTTGAAAAAGTATAATAAGGTTCTAAATAAGAATAGAAATGAAAAAATAGTTTTTTAAAATCTTAAAATAAAAAAATAATCATATTGGTAATTTTAAGTGTTGATCATTAACAATTTGAGAGATTTTTATTGACAACTTTTTATGATCATTTTTTTATTTTATGATTTTAAAATTTTTTTTTTCTTATAACCTTATTATAACTTTTCCAATATTTTTTACATAAATCGATGAAAATCACTACTTCCGCTGTTCCAAATACTCACTGTATTGCGTGCCAGCTAAACCCTATCTTCTTGATGGTGCCCCGAGCCCCAGTACCAATTTGTCTTGTTTTCTGACAAACTTACAACTTTTTTAAGTCTTTTCTTCATTTATTTTTTTAATATAAAAAATGCCCCGAATTACGTGGCTACGTGACCCGTGACACATGACATCAAATGAACGGTTTAGATTGATGAATGAGACTGGGGTTATGGGTCTATAATTGGCAGTAAATTAAAAGCAACCCGTAGAGAAACACCAGACACCCCATCTCATGGAGGCCGTCAAAGTCATCTCCATAACTACAATCAGAGCACGAAGCTGCCTTAAAAATGGTGACTCACCTGAACAAATCGATCTGAATCCATGGGATCTTCAATATCTAATACTTGGGTATGGCCAAAAGGGGCTTCTATTTCACAAACCCTCCTCTTCATCATCATCATCTTCGATACACAGAGAAACAGTGATCGAGCACTTGAAGGACTCGCTATCTTCCGCCCTCGACTTCTTCCCGCCGCTGGCAGGCCGTCTTGTTGTCGTCCCCCGCGGCGGCGGTGATGACTTGTTCTCTGTATTCATCACCTGTAACAACACCGGAGTAAGCTTTGTTCATGCCATCATAGAGAACACTACAATTGCCGACATCCTTGAACCAGCTTATGTTCCTCCAATTGTCTCCTCTTTTTTTCCACCAGGTAATGTCAAGAGCTTTGAAGGAACTCGGGTTCCATTATTGGTGGTTCAAGTCACAAAGCTCTTGGATGGCATTTTCATGGCTTGTTCCTTGAACCATTGTATTGCTGAGGTGAAGCCTTACTGGAATTTCTTAAACGCATGGGCTCAGATCTCTCGAAATGGTCTAAATCACATAGCCCCAAATTCAAAGCTCGCTTCATTTAAACGATGGTTTCCTCATGGGAATATTGAGCGCCCAATAACAATCCCATTCAGACCAATAATAGAGAATCATCATCGCAAGGAGTCAACAAATACGACTCAATCGCCACCATTTTCGAGGAGGATCTTTCACTTTAACAGGAAAAAAATTGCTCAACTCAAAACAAAAGCTAATTCCGAGATACAGGATAGTGTCACAAGCAACAAAATCTCCTCCTTGCAAGCTGTTTTAGCCCATGTTTGGAGGTCATCGATAAGAAATCAGAACCTTGACCCGGAAGATTCAGTCACTTACAGATTCCTCATATCTGCGAGTTCTAAAGTTTCAAATCCACCAATTCCAGACGACTGTTTTGGAATTACCGTGCAATTCACCACTGTGACGATGAAAGTAAGGGACTTAGTGGGACATGGAGGTCTAGGGAAGTTTGCTTCCGAGATGAACAAGGCAATCTCATCATGCACGGAAGAGAAGATCAAGAGGGACTTTGAAGTTTGGGTACGAAATCCAATTATGCATACACAACATGCCACAATTGGGAAGTTTATGACAACCAGCAGCTCCCCAAGAGCCAAGTTTTATGACCTCGACTTCGGCTGGGGAAGGCCTGTGGCGGTTCGCGGTGGCCAAGCAAATGCAAAGCAGTGGAAGCTGATGGCTGATGCCGGAGCCGAAGAAGGTAGCTTCGACATTGAGTTGTGTGCTTCTTATGAAATATTAGAGGCTTTGGCAAGAGACCCTGAGTTCATGCATGCCGTGGAGTTGCCTTGGTCGCCGGCGGAGTTATCACCGTCAAGTAAAGTCGCACGGACTCGACTATAATGGATATGAATGGAATGGTGGTGGGTTCCGCATGTGAATTGATTGAGAAGGTGATGGTGTGCTGAATAAGGGAGCTTCCAGCAGTCAATCCCATTTTTTTCCGTTTCAGCGTGCTCTCCTTAATTCTAGCTGATGTGTATTTTGTTATGTATTTTTTATAGGAGTATGAGAGAGTTTTTGGGTATCAATCTTGAGTTTATTAATATTTAAGTAGTCTGAAAAAAATTATTTATTAGATTTTTTTTAACTTCTAGAAAAAAATTCTGCATAGGATATTCTAATATGTTTTTCTTTGTTATGTAAGAATTAAATAAAATCGTAATGTATCGTATATTTAGAAATATTATTTAATCATAAGATAAGTAATTAAAATATTAATAATTTAAACCCAATAATCTTGTAATCAATTCGGATTTATATTATTTTTTAAAATTGATTAACAATCCAAATAGTATATAATAAAACTAAATTAGCCTAAAATAAATCCCCAAAAAATGAATAAAGTGGGATAAAATATATAAAATATGAGATTTATCAACTCATGATTTGCACTTTTGGGCAAAACAAATCAAAACCAAGGGAAAGAAAGTATCATACATACGATCACTAGCTTAAATCCACCAAAGTCAAATTTATTACCATTTAGTCTACTAATTCAAAACATGATCAATCACTTTTTAAATCAAGAATGTATCATAGTAAAATCACTTAAAACTTGCAATTCTCATACTCAAAATAGTTAGTCCCTCCCCACGCTTAAACAATGCATTGTCCTCAATGCAAAACAATCATATCAGATCATAAAGACAAGTAATATGCAGCACTACTCAACTTAGTAATATGACAATACAGAATAAAAAGAGGGAAGGAAGGAATACAATTAGGGTCTATGTGGTGTCACGCAATGCAGCAACCTCTACTGCTTGAGTGGAGAATCCGTCATAGAACGGCTTCAAGCAGTATTCATTGACTCCATTTGGCTCCCTTTTTATCTTCACCGCTCTATAAAGAAAAACATCAGTGACAATGAAAGGTCTTTCCTATCTAGAGCAGAGCTTTCCAGGCATGAGTTTTAATCTGGAAATGTAGAGAAAAACTTTTTGGCCCATGTTATGAGTGTAAGATGATATATTTAGAAAGTGAAAGTGTACACTGTCGTAACTAAGTAATATAGAAGTAAGTAGAGTATCGTTCCTATGAGGAATGATCACTAAATACCAAAATTAGTAATTTTAATTCTATTTACCCGATCAATTAGTTGGTGGTTGAGAATATAAAAATAAAAATGATAAAATATGAATGAAACTGATGTGAAGACAAATATAAGAAAAATGCCCTAGTGATTAGATTTCACTTAGCAAATTCCGAATTGAATCACTTATCTATTCTAGTTCAATTTATTCCAAATGATTAATAGTTGAGTGTCCCTAGTTTAATTACTAGCCTCTTCTAAGGTCAAGTAATTCTATAATTAATTGTTAACCCAATATATTCCTATATGAATTTAAACAATTAATCATACATTAATATTTATGGAACTCATTAAGACTACACAACCCATATGAATATATTCTTATTTCATATGGAAATTATGGTTTTAATTATAGGATCCACACACATGCATCTCATTCCGATCTCAACATGCATATTAAAATCATCCAAAAGGTGATGAGTCAATTGAAAGCATTAAGAACAATAATTAAAACTCAATCATGAAGGAAAAATTAAAACTAAATTTAATAAGTTAAGATTCAATCCATCATTAGTAAGTTACGTCATCACCCTAGGAAAAGGAAAATTTAGCTCATAATGAAATTAAAAACAAAATCAAAATAAATTAAAGACATTATAAACATTACATAAAAATTAATTATTAAAATCTAAAATATAAAGATACAACTACAAGATGCATGAAAATGGAAAATCTAGCCTACCATATAGGAGGTAAAACCTTCCATGTAGGTGTCAACCTATACCATCCATAAAGGAGGACTACATAGGCCTTCCATACAGGAGGTAAAACCATCCATGTAGGAGGCATGCAAAAAGTAATAAAATATAAGAAATAAATTCTAAAACAAAAACTCTCTCTCTAAATTGAAATTATCTCTCTCTCTCTTCCTTCCTTCCTATTTTAGGATGCCAATAAGCTCTATTTATAGGCTTCATTTTCGGGTTGCTACAGTAAAAACCGTTAGCTACAGTGCAAACAACGTCATCTACAGTCCCCTACATAGTGAAACCTGTCAACTACAGTACTAACGCGTTTGCTACAATGAAAACGAACTTTTGCACCTACCTACTTCTACACCAACGCACTTCCGCACCGACCGCTACAATGCCCTGCTATAGTACCAATACAATGAATCCGTATTTTGTTACAGTGTCGTATGAACAATATTTTGCTACATGCCATCCCTTTTAATGCCTTTTCAATATCTTCTTAATATAGTGTTGTACGACTTGTCAAAAGAAAATTATTATTTATTTATCCATTACACCCAAATTCATTATATTAAGCTTAAATATCGTCTACAAAATCATCATATAAGGGAAAATAAATATGCAAATATTTTACTTATCAACCTATTTGAAATTTTCTCTTCATAATGAGTTTGTCATGTACTACTTTAGTTATTTCTTTATAAATCCTAGCATTCTTATAAGCTTATCTTCTTAACTCTTCAAGCTCTTGCAATTACAACTTTCTTTCAAAACCGGCACTAGCAAGATCGAGGTTGCACATTTTTATTGCCTAGTATACCTTATGCTCCACCTCTACTGGAAAATAACATGCTTTGCCATAGACAATCCTGTATGAAGACAAGCCAATAAGACTCTTATATGTTGTGCGATACGCCTAAAGTGCATCATCGAGCCTTTTACTCCAATCCTTCATGTTGGGTTGTATTGTCTTTTCTAAAATGAGCTTGATTTCTCTATTAGAGAGTTCTAATTGACCATTTGTCTAAGGGTGGTATGGGATGGCTAGCTTATGCATCACATCATACTTACAAAGTAAGCTCTGCAAACTTCGATTGCAAAATGAGTTCCTTGATCGCTAATGATAGTTTTAGGAATGCCAAACCTTTAAAGAATGTGAGATCGAACAAAGTAAACTATTACAGAAGAGTCATTAGTACAAGAGGGGATTGCCTCAACCCACTTGGACACAAAATCCATAGCTAGCATGATGTACAGATAACCAAATGAAGTGGGAAAAGGTCCCATGAAATCAATTCCTCAAATGTCAAAGGCTTCATAGAATAATAAGGGTTGTTTGGGCATCTCATACTTCCTAGAAATATTACCCACAAATTAACACCTAGAACATTTCTTACCAAATTCATTGGCATCACAAAATATATTAGGCCAGAACAATCCACTTTCTAAAACTTTCCTAGCAATACGCTTAGCACTAAAATGTCCCCTACATACAAGAGTATGGCAAAAAGTTAAGAAAGACTCAATTTCATTATCAGGGATGCATCGCCTAATAATTTGATCACTACAAATGTGCCATAAGTAAGGATCATCCCATATATAGAATGTAGAGTCTCTCTTAAATTTATTCAATTGATGTTTATTCATGTTAGCTGGTAAAACAGATGTAACTAGATAATCAGCAATATCAGCATACCAAAGGATAGAAACAACAAACTCACAGAGCCTTTGATCAGGAAAATCATTTAAGGGTAAAGATGTTACTGCAGGTAACTCAATCCTACTTAAGTGATCAGCTACCATATTCTCTGCACCACTTTTTTCACGAATCTCCACATCAAACTCTTGTATCAGCATCACCTACCTAATGAGGCGGGGTTTGGAGTCCGGTTTCTTGAACAAGTATTTGATAGCTGAGTGATCTATAAAGACAATCACCTTAGTATGAAGGATGTAGGATCAAAATCTCTCTAGCCTAAAGACGATTGCAAATAGCACTTTCTCTGTGGTAGTGTAGTTAGTCTAAGCAGCATCTAATGTTTGAGATGCATATGCTATGACATTTTGTCTCTTTCCTACTTTCTGGGCAAGAAATACACCTAATGCATAGTCTAAAGTATCACACAAGAGCTCAAATGGAAGGTTCCAATTAGGTGGATGAATGATGAGGGCATATTGAGTCTCTTTTTTAACTCATCCCATACATACCTATAAGCATCATCGAAAAAAAACCCATATCTTTTTGCAATAAACGAGACAATGACAATGCTATCTTACTAAAATCCTGAATGAATGTTCTATAAAATCTGACATGCCTAATAAAAGAGCGTATACTTTTCACACAAGAAGGATATGGAAGAGATGAAATAATATCAACCTTAGTGTTATCAGCCTCAATACTATCATGTGAAACAATATGGCCTAAAACAATTCCTTTCATAACCATGAAATGACATTTTTCAAAATTCAGCATAAGATTATATTGAATGTATATTTCCAAAACTTTTTCCAAACTAGCTAAGCATGCATCAAAAGAATTACCGTAAACAGTGAAATCATCCATGAAAACTTCCATGCAATGCTCAAGAAAATCAGAGAATATGGAAACCATGCAACGCTGAAAAGTGCTTGGTGCATTACATAAACCGAATGGCATGCGTTTATATGCAAAGGTTTCAAAGGGACATGTGAATGTAATCTTACCTTGGTCTTCAGGTGTAATAGAAATATGAAAATACCTAGAAAAACCATCCAAAAAGTAGTAATATGATCTACCATCCATTCTTTCTAATATTTGATCAATAAAGGGAAGGGAGTAGTGATCCTTTCAAGTCACATAATTCAACTTTCTATGGTTAATACATACCCTCCAACTATTTTAGACTTTAGTCGGAACTAGCTCACCTTTATCATTACGAACAACAATAATACCAGTTTTCTTAAGCACTACCTGAACTAGACTTACCCACTAGCTATCAGAAATAGGGTAGATTATACTAGTTTTCTTTATTTTTTAGAATTTTTCCAGATTTTTTACTAGATTAGCTTTTGGGTTTTCTTCTTTGCTTTCTTCTAGTTTTTAGGATTCATTTGCACCTCTAAGACTTTTTAGGATTTGAATTCATTGGGATTTAATTGATTGTAATTTAAATGATTTTATTTAATGATAATGATGATTTGGAGTTTAGGTTCAAAACTAATCTTCCTATGCATTCCGTTTTAGGGTATAATGGAACATCAAATTCTCAATTCTTGGATGAATCTTATGGCTCTTGGAGACATGAAGCATTTTCTGATTTCACATATTCTTAAAAGCTTGATGTGTTTCAATAAGAAATGGATTCCGTTCGAGTACAAATAAATTATCAATAAAGAGCCTTTGAATCTCAACCGCCTTAGTATCTCCACCCACATTTGGAACAATCTTGTCCACAAAACTCCTATTTTGACCATGATCCCACTTTCCATTCACCTCAACCTCACTTTGACCATACTTTTTCACCCTATACATTCTATCAATAATCACTCACTTTAATCTACTAAGAACTATCGCCTCCATTTCATCTTCCCTCATTTCCACCTACTTACATGCCATGTAGAACTCCCTATAAACGACCTTTTCCATCATTCTATGAACCTCCACTCCAATTCTCTACACCTTAACCTAATGGACTTGATACTTTCCTCACCTTGCCAAATATAGATGACAGAATTCGTGCATTAAAAATAATGTATGATGAGCTCAAAGTTAAATACTATAAGTTGTTCATGTTAAAAGAGGCAAATGTGATTTCCCTGGAGCAGGAAGAGAGATTTGAGGAGATAAAAGGTTACATCAAGGTGTTTGTTGACCATATGCTATGTATAAATACCAGAGGAGAAGAAGGAGCTCTATGGACTTATGACTCCAATGATGAGGGAACCAAAGAGCAAAAGCCAAATGTCACTTCATAAGTGGAAGGTTCCATATCTCCAGTGTCTATTCCCACAGAAGATGTAAAGAAGAAGCAAGTACGTTTTCAACTACTAGAGAAGGCATTTCCAAATAATGGTACTATTTCTCTTCTTCTTGAAGAGGTTGACCTTCCTCTTATTACTATTCTTGATGTTGTGAATGATGATGAGGTGGATGAAGAAATTGTGATTGAATCCTCTTAAATCACTATTACAGGGAATATATTTTACTACCATAGAAGACATCTGTTTTTTAAAAAAGGAAATAAAAAAAATGTGGTGGCATTTTTGTAATTTAAGGGGGAGTTTTGAGTTTTAGGTGTCCCAAGTCACACTTAAGACACCCAAAAGTACACATTTAGGTGTCCTAAATTGGAATTGGGACACCTTAAGGTACCCTTTAGGTGTCCCAACCTAAACAAAAAAAAAGGACGCCTAAAGCTACCCTTTAGGTGTCCCAAGTTTGACTTTGGACGCCTAAAGGGCCCCCATATGTCAAACATGCATTAAAGGGCCCAAATTCAAACTTAGGACACCTAATGGGTATCACAATGCATGTTAGACACACATTCCTTCTTCAAGTTTTGTTACTCCCATTCTCTCTTCCTCTCTCATCAAGTCTTTTTCACTCCCATTCTCTCCTCCTTGATCTCCACTTCACTCTCATTTCTTTCTCACAAGCTTCCGCGAGTTCCGTCACTTTACTCTCCTCCTTCCATTGTCATACCTCCATCACTCTCTAAGCATACACCATCACTACTCACCATCATCCTCCCTGTCATACTTTTGTCACTTTCCAACACCAGCCATCGACGCTCTGTGCCTCTATCAACATCGCTGCTCTCTCCCTCTCACCACCGTCATCCTCCTTCTCACCACTGTGGGTCGTCTCTCCTCAATGACATACTAACACCAAGCTCCTCCGTATCCCTCCACATCGTCAGCCCTCCCTCCAAGTTGGTTTTTTAAAATAGAATGCTTTGTATTTTAGATTATGTGGCTTTAAATGTATTCAACAAGAAACACAGGCCTCTCAGCTATAAGTGATTTACATTCCACATTTTAAAAAAATTAACAAAATTGTAAACTTATTGGTTTGGGACGGTTGCTTCTCACCCATATGCTTTGTTTGACATGTTAATTGTTGTGTTTAGAAGTATTGATTTCCATAATAGTATTGTTGGATTGGTAAAGGTTAATTTATGTTGTCTCCTAATGTTAACTTTCCTATATACAATGTAGAATGCTCATGGTGATTTAGAATTAGACTCTGATAATGTCAATGTGGATACATATCATTTAGTAGAAGTAAATATATTAGTGTGTTTGGAAGTATTAACTGCCATAATAATGTATATGACATATTGATCATGCTATCCAAAAACCTAAAATTACTGATCAATTAAGAAAATGAAATTTGAGGTAGAATTATATACTCTTTATGAGGCTTAATTTTAAAAAGAATAATTTCCTGAGGTTACCGCGAGGATTGTAAGTAGTTAAAGCATAAGAATTTAATTTTGGAATTATTTCATCTTAGGAGTGTCTAATCTTCATTTATGATAAATTGCATGCTATAGGATGAACTTGAAGATTAGAGTAACCAAGGTTCTTTCACTCCAAGTGGATGTATGGGCATCTTGTTAATGGCTATTGGGAAGGTAGATCACTCCGGTCGTGTTCGAGGGGAGCCAAGGGTAGTGTCGTAAAGTATTTTAGACAAGCCTTACATTATTCATCACAAGATGAACCTAGTAGGGAGCTTGTGGCCAAGATTCGCGAGGAAGTCAAACAAGAGCTTGAGGTCAAACTTCATGACAAGCTACGAGAAAAGATATTAGCAGAGCTACATGGTGAAATGAAATCTATGATTTAATTGGAGAGGGAAAATGATGAGCATAGAACCCAGAAATCCCCAGACTTCCCCAGCACCAAATGGAGTTATAACCAACCAGAAAAACGACTTGGCAACCCTTCTCCTACTTTATAGCCAAGAGAACCTTGCACCCTCTATTTGAATGCCCCAATGCAACATGTTGTTGTTGATGCTCTTGTTTACATACAAGCTACCACCCACCATCATAAGAAAATTCTATATTATTTTATGTAAGGTAACTGTGATATGTGTTCGAGAAGGGGAAGAAAGTGTATCCATCCCGATTCCTGATGAAGAGGTTGCCACGCTAGGTCAAGCGATATGATCTTTTATCATTTAGCCTTAAAATCTTCTTGGCACAGCAGCAACACCTCCAATAGTAGGAATTACCTTACTATTACTTGAGATCTATTAGCATCTTACTAATAATCTATTTTTTATGTTCTAATAGGATTAAAAAGATGCGACAAAATGACCTTTCTTGGCACCACTACAACAGCTTTACAAAGGCATTGGCCAGATCAACTTGTAGATGCTTCTAGGGATTGTGGGCCTAAGATTGATGTATTCCCTTATAATTAACAGAAAAGATCTCAATGAGTTCATCAATTTGGAGGAGATAGATGTATGATAGGTTAAACTTGCAATCGGTAAGTTTTCTTTTTCATTTTTTCCTTCAATTAATGTAGTGGTTTTTTGGTTTTATACATTCAATAATTCATTCATCATTTTAATTCTATTATAGCTCCTTCCACCACATATGCATCGACATGGAAAGAAATGGTTTATATGGATTCTTATGTCCTGCAAATACGACAAGGGATACTAATACTTTGGAAGCTAGGAAAAGCTATGTGGGCTACACAATGGGAGAGACTAAATTGCCTTGTTATCTAGCACCAATTGTTCAAGGATGCATATTTTAGTTTTGTCTATTTAAGATATTTAAGAAATAATTGCATTGTCATCTAACTTCATTTTAATCTATATATGTTGTTATAGTTACCATTGAAGTCTATGTGTTGTTTGTCCTCGCATCAACACCATCTATTGGTTTGATTCCTTGAGTAAAAAGCCAGACAGAGAAACAAAATCCGTCTTCAATACGTAAGTTATTTTGTTTGTATTTCATTGATTCTTGACTTAAATGAATTGGTCTAATTTCTGTTGATTTTCATTTTAATTATAGTGCAGCCCAGACTACTTGGCGAAACACTTGAGGGTAAAATTATTAGAGACCCAAAGTGGTTTTATTCGAAAGTAAGTAGTTTCAATTCAAGTTCTTTCATTGACGATCATTTTAGATATGCCTTTATTAATTTTAACCATTTGCTTTTGATTTATAGTTCCCTCAACAACTAGGGAGCACTGAATGCGGATACTATATTATACTTTATATGTATAACATCATTTAGAGTGGAATTACAAGCGATTTTTAACAGATAATCACTTTTTCATTTTCAAATGATAATATTTTTGATGCTGTAATTGAATTGTTAATAAATTCATTCACTTGATTGATTTTATCTCAACTTATTTTCTAATTTTTAGATTTTTGATGATGAAGATGCCTACTTATATGAAGAGATTAATTTGATCCGAGACCTTTTGGCTGGATATCTTCTTCAAGACATAGATGAGTAAAGTTTATTTTTATTAGTTAGTAGTGTTGTAGTAGATAACTTTTTGACACTTTGTGGTGATTATTGTACATAGTATTAGTAGGAGTTAACACTTTAATTAGCTAGTGCTGGACGTTTCCTTACTATTTCTAAGGACATTATAGTTTATGAATAATTCTTTAAATATGTTCATGTAGTTTTTAATTGATGGGTAGTGAAAAATATAAAAAAATATTTTATTAAAAAAAATTCAACGTCGGTAAATAAAAAAGGACGCCATAACATACTTAAGGCGTCCTTTTTTTTTAAAAAAAAAGGAGGCCTAAAGTGAGACTTTAGACGTTACTTCAGGTGTCATTTTTTGGAAAAAAGGGACGCTTAAAGTGTCCCTTTAGGCGTCTCTTTTTTAGTAGATGTTATTGTCATATTTTATTACGTTATTCACATAGGCGTTTCCCCATAAAAGGACATAAAAAAAGCCTAAAAACATATGTTAAAGACGCTTTCTGTAGTAATGAATTATTGATATTGATAATGCTCAATGTAATATTTCTAATTGTAGTTGTGTAGTTGTTGATATTGCTTGCACTGTTAATGCTTCTATGTGTGATGCATATGTCTTTTCCCTAGTTCTAGGAGTGATAAACATATTAAGCATGACATTGTGGAGAATAATGAATTATACTTGGATGCTCAAATTGTGGTGAAGTGTGAACCTGATGATAGCTAAAATAATTGTCTAAGTGATGATTACGTATGTTATTCTTCCTCTCTTTCAAGTATTGGCAAGCATAATTTGGAATTTTACGATACTATTGAACTTGATGAAGAACTCATTTTTCTCTCTTGCATACATTCTTCTTTTGTTTGTTTATGTGAAGGGGATATGACATGTGTTATTTGTTTGGAAATGGATAATTGGCTTTCTATGTCACATGACGTTGATTCTTTATCTAGTTCAAATGATAACACTAATGCACATGTTACATTTGATAAAGACCTTGACTATTATGCACCTGTTGATCCCTTTGAATTGCATGTTTTAGATAGTTCAATAAAGAAAGATTCAATGATTTTGAATGATAAAATTGTAAATGAAAATGAATCTTTCCATTTAGTTTTTTTTCTTGTGATTTGCCACCCAATATAGAAAATACAAATATATGTTTTAAAATTTCAGGTAATGATAACTTGATCAATTCTCTTTATTCTTCTATTATTTTACCTTCCAACTCTTGTGATTATGAAAGTGATGTAATGCACTTCAATACTAAGTTGGATTCCGCATTTTTTCCATTGCAAATATAAAAGGATTTTGAAAATGTGATTACTTGTTTCATTCTTACTGAAAGGAACAGATTGACTTTCTTGATTATGAAGTGTATTTAGAGAATCTTATTCTTACAATGCCTATGTTTTATTTTAGGTGTCTCCTTATATTTAATTTTGGACTAGATACTGCTAATAGTCTGGCGTTTCATTTACATGAACTTACACTACCAAGAGGATACATTCTGGGAGAAGTTGTTGCAAAGAGGAAATTCATGTTTCTCATTCGGGATGATAACTTATCCTATAAGAGTCTACGGAGATTTAAGTATAAGGTTGTCTCTTTCCTCACTTACTTTCTTCTCATTTTTATATGTTTCTTGAGCTCAATTGTTATGTGAAGAAAATAAGTGTGGGGGAGATAAAACCATTAGTAAAAGGTAGATTTCTTTGTTTTTCTTTTATTATAAAGTTAATAAATGCTCCATAGCTATACTTACCTGCACTTAATCTTTACTATATTTTGAACTTCATTGTTAAACTCATTTTACTTGTTTCTTTCTCTTCTCCTTGTGCTTCAATCTTGAATTAAACTTCACAACTTACCACTTTATCTAAGAAACAAGTTAAGTTAGTTTCTAATTGTTATTTACATTGAGGACAATAAAGATTAAGTTGAAGGCGAGATTGCTCTAGTCATAATATTTTGGTTCATTAAATCTGAGAAAATTGAAAAAATTTTGAACTTGGAAGAATTGGTTTGGTGAAGTGCTTAATGGACCTCTATTTTCACTTTCCTAATACAATTACTTGGTATGTTTTTATGAAAATTTAATTGCATGATGATCGTGAAAGTCAATCATTTCTAAGTATGATTGCATTAAGCTTGAGCAATCCTTTTGCTTGATTCAATTGAGTGATTGGAATGTCTTTAATATAATTTTATTAATTTCAATGCCTAGCTTGATTTTAGGAAATTAATATAGTAGAGAAAAACCTTGTTGGAAGATTCTTGAGCCTTAATTATATTTTCTCATTGTATGTGTATTCACCTATTTTCTAGTTAATCTTTAGAACTTCTCTAGGTTCTTTTTTCAAAGCTACATTAATGCCTTGGATTTATAGTATAATATGGGCATTCATTTCTAAACCCATTGATCCAAACACAAACCATTCATCATTTACTTTTGTTTATCATTCAATGCAATTTTTACCTTTGTTTATCATTTACCTTTGTAGTATAATAAGGGCATTCATTTCTAAACTCATTCATTTACCATTCATCATTTTGATTTCATTATATAAATGAAATTTTTTCATCTTTTATCAAGTTCTTACTATCACTATGATTGATTGAGAAAAAAAGTAATATTATATATGTAAAAAGAAAAGTGCCATGTGAATAGTCACAAAAAGAAAAAAGAGAAAAAGAAAAGGAAAAAGGGTGAAAAAAAATCAAAGAAAGAAAGAGACAAATAAGGCACTATAAGATAAGATGTGAATTTAATTTAGTTAAATAGTGCTAAGTTTTCTGTCAATTAATTTGGTGCAAGCAAAGTATTTGTTACATTTTCCATTCCATTTAGCCTTTTCAACATTACAAACTTAAGAAGTCTCTTTGATTTTGGATTCATAGTAAACCTAGTGGTAGAGATATAGTAGAACCTTTACAAGCTTATGGTAGATATAAGAATAGGTGAATTGAGTGAAATTCCTTATGATTTGAGAGATGAGAGAAACATTTATTCCCTTGAGAGCTCTATCATATCTATCTTTCTTGGTTTTGTTATGTGTTTAAATTGATTTTTTTACATTAAAAATTTCATGAGCTTTGATTGAATTGGGATTGTGGTTATTTAATATTTTATGTAATTGTATTCTTGAATAACTTGATAATTACAACATTGGGCAAATTTTTGAACCTTTGGTTTTATTTTGCCTAGGAGAGCAAAAGGCAAAGTGTAGGGGAGACAAATCCCTATTTTTATTATATATTTTCATACTTTATTTAGGGATTTTATCATAATTATTGAGCTTAATATGCCTTTCTTGAGATAAATTATGATTAAGAGTAAATACATTACATTAAGACTGAAAATGGCAAAATCGTCATAAAAATTGTAATTACTTTTAATCATTGATTTTTCTTATAATATTTGATGTTGGTTTAATTGTTCTTAATTGTAGGTTCTTGAAAAATTAGATTGAAATTGAAAATGACAGTTTGAGGCTTGAATTTCAAATATGACAGTTTAGTCCTATGGAAACTGCAACGTTTTGCAGCACCAATTAGGTCTGATCTCAGGGTGTTTTTAAGCGAGCTTGGAGTGAGAGCGACCGTGAAGAACAGAGAACCACAGAGCTTACCACCGCAAAGGTCTTCACCTTTTCTTCTTGATCACCTTCGACTTCTTCTTCTTAATCACCGATGGCATCATTGACGATCAAGGCCGTCGGCGAGCTTCTTCTGAAAGAACGAGAGTGATTGAGGCACCAGAAGAGGATGGAACTTGTAAACACCTCACCACCATTATTTCTCTCCTTTACCACCGTCATCCGTTACCGCCAGTGAGCATTGGAACTTTAGGTTGCCGCGAAGAGAGATAGGAAACCAGAGTGACAGAGAGCATTGGAAAATCTTGACTCCGACAAACCAGATTTGATCTTCTTCTTCCAAACCACCGACAAGCTTGTCTATCATCGTTCATCTTTTCCGGTGAACTAGAGAGTCAACCAACAAGATAGAGTCACTACAGAGAACCATCGATCTCAGACCTTCTGATGATGTCTGTGTTTTGATTAGTTTTGGCTTCTTATATTTTAATCTTGTTTTTTGGTGGTATTTGCTATGGCTGAAGCTTTTGATGTGTGTACCAAGGGTGTTCTGATGATTGGCAGCACCTAAATCCCTTAATCCTCTATGGCAATGGCTATGGCATAAGCTTGGAGATTCAGTTAGGGAGTTTTTGCTCTTTTATTTTGTTATTTCTACATTGTATTTGTGATTTATAGGTTTTAGGATAAATTTTATAATGTTAGACTGATTTATTTTGATACATTTGGAGATTGGATGTGGTATGAACATTTGTTAGATACTTGACATTGTGTTTAATTAGCTTAATTATCATTTTTTAATTTTAGCTAGTTATTGAATTGAGTTTTGTGAACATTTGGTACTAATTTCAAGGTGGTTTGATTAATAGGTCAATGATGTATTGTGTTTGTATTAATTAATTGAATGTGAATTTATTAATTGTATTTATAATTATATTTTAGCATCATTAATTTTGATTTTTCATATGGGTTCCTATTGTTAAATTAAGATTAATGAGAAAATTAAGTGGAATTGCGATATGGCTCTGTTATTGGATTAAAAGCTAAATACAATTTTTAAGTTTATTTAATTGCTAGAGTATTTAATCAACTTAATTTAGAGAGATTAATATGCAAGGTAATTTGATATTAATCAATTTAAATTAGACTTAGTCTAAGGGTGACCTTTAGAGTCTCTTAAAGCTAGCATGATTAATCTCCTATAATTATTTGAAGCGAGGATTGCTTTTACCATTGCTATGAAGAATTGCTCGTTCTATTGTTGATCTCCTTATTTCTCTCATTTCATTAATTCTATCATCATTTCATTTCATATTTTGAAGAAGAAAATCCCAAAAAGAAATAGCATAGAACAATATTTAATTTTCGTTTGCAAAACAAGTAGTTTGTAGTAAAAAGATCAAACTCTTTTCTTTCTAATTGTTTTATCTTAATTAATATACTTAATTCCTAGGTAATTAATAAAAGGCTCTTCAAGAGACGATCTATGATTACACCTTATATTGCAATCTTTGGTTTAATTTTAAAAAGGTTATCAAGGTTAAAAAACACAAGCTTCTTCACAAGGATTATTGGAGAAAAGAGGCAAGATAGAGAGGCAATTCTATTTTTCTCCTTTCATTGCTCAAACATAATTTTCATGGGAAGGTAGTTCACCAAAAACACCATCACTATAAAAAAACTGGCTTTTGGCGACCACTTTCAGCGGTGACTCTAAAAAGTTGCTACCAAAACTTGACTTTTAGTGGCGACAAGAAGAGTCACCGCTAAAAGTCACACTTTCAGCGGCGACTCTTATGTTTGCCACTGAAAGTGAAACTTTTAGCCGCGACATTTATTGTCACTGCTGAAAGTCATACTTTCAGTGGCGAATTTTATTGTCGCTGCCAAAAGTATTAGTTTTTCAATTAATTTTTTTCTCATAAAAAATATTTTTTTAAAATATAATATTTAATCTCTCAAAATATTAAATATGATACTTATCATGAAGAAATAAAATAAGGTCATAAGTTTTCATTTTCACAGGGGTTATGTTTAAATTGGTATTTTGATTTAAAATGAATGATGCATCCACCATTTTATTGTACACAAACATGCAAAGTGAAGGAGTATTAAATATTTCAATTTTGATTTCTTTATCATTGTTGTGTGTACTTAAAAACAATCATTCTAACTCATTTAATATCTAAAATATAAAAAATATATTAGTAGTTTTTATTGTATGATTATAATCAATTGAAGATAATAAAATATATGAAAGTTAATTAATTAGTTATAAAATATTGATAAATTTAATTAAATATAGCTTAGAATCTACACTTTATTTAATTATAAAATATGTATATGATTCAACCCAATTTCTTTCTACCTCATAGTTGCAAAACAAGAATGAAAGAAAAATGCTATGCTTCAAAAAAGAATAAAATAAGTCAAAGAATATGTGCTTCTCATATGCTATTATAGTTTGACAAAATAACTTTCTAAATCACACACTCTAATAAAAACACAATTTAACGAATGTTAGTTAAAAAGAATGTGAATGGTTCATATATTAGGTTATATGAGATTTTTTGTTCTTTCATACCTTGCTTAAGATATCCTTATAGATAGATTTTATGTAATGACACTTTTTATCTAAAAAAAATCATACAACTCTGGAGGACAATTTTGTCAATGATTTTAGGTCATGGAAGAAGACAAATAAAAGATATTATTTAAGAGGACTTCAAACTATAACTTTAATCTTTTATATAATTTGAATAATCCAAAGTATATTTTAGATTTATTAGTAGTTTCCCTCTTAGGATATTATTCTACATATGAGTTGTCAAATAGGATCTCAATGATATTATTTAATATCTTATTATTATATCAATGATTTGATAGATGACATCTTATCCTCAATAACTTTGAATATTTTTTTTAAAAAAATATTTTGATTAGTATTATTTAATGCTTTATTTTATTTATTTTTATATAATAATTTTTTATTTTTTAGATATAAATTAAATGCAAACTCATTTATTGATTTATTATATAATATTATACACTCAATATAAAAAATAAAATTTATCAAATTAATAATATTATATTAATTAATCAATATTTTTATCTATATGGAAATATTATATTAATAAATAGATATTTATATTATATTATATATATATATATATATATATATATATATATATATATATATATTTGTATGTATGTGTGTAATATTCAGTTATGTGTGTGTATATATTTAATTATGCATTTACATGATGGGATTTCATCCTAGCTCACATGGTAGAGGCTCAAGACAACATCTAAAAGGTGGGGGGGGGTTCGCACTTGGTGGAGGCACATTTGGGAGGTGAAAATATGGAGTGATGATGTGGCACGATGTGGCATGTGGCGATGATGTAGCATATGATATGGCAGGTGGGTGGTGACATGGGCTGATATGACAGGTGATAGGTGGCATAGATGTTGAGGTGACTTTATTTATTATTTTTTCCCTTATTTTCTAAATATTGACTTTCAGTGGCGACATTTAAAATTGCCATTGAAAGTACCTCTTTGGCAGCGACATTTGTCGCCGCTGAAAGTAGACTATATTTGTCGCTGCCAAAACTTTCAGCCACAGTCGCATCAGCAACGACTTTTTGTCGCCGCTGAAAGTCATTTTTTTTGTAGTGCATGTTGCTCTTTATTTTTTAATTAAACCAATGAATATCTCCATATAGAGATGGAGGCGTACTGAACCAAATAGTGGAAATGTCTCTATATGACTTCTCTTATTTACTCATTTTTTAAGTTGACTGTTTATGATGCTTTGGGTTCTTTTATATTGGCTTGTTTAGATAATCTCATAAGTGCTTTTCAATCGTGATTTATGGAATATGATGTAATTTTTACGGTCTATGAAGTAAATATATGAAAAATTTTATTTCAATTTACGTGAATCGGACTTATGCATAAATATAAACCCAACCAAACAAACCATATATTATCTCCTGCAGCTGATCGCTTCCTTTGTCCCCCCCTTTTCACCTCCCATTAAGGCACGCATGAGCACTTTGCTGGAAGGTATGAGTTTCTCCATGGGTTTTGAATAGATATGGCTTTTGTTCTTCTCCTAAGTTGCTGGACCATATTTTCGTTGTGGTGATTAATTTGGTTATGCTTAGAATGAAAGCTTGTATTCCATTCCTTAATTTGGTTTTTCCAGTCATAATGTTGCCACGTGTATCCTCTCTTCTTCTTTGTTTAATAGTGTTTGGCATCTGATCCATATGACATAGCGACCTCTTGGTTCTTTTATGTCTCCCAACAGCATATATTATAATAAGAGGTATACATGCTTGCCCATTGTCTCCTTAGATCACTATGTGCGTTGTGAATGTGGTTAATGACTCTATTGTATGATGACCATGCTTTCTGATTTTGTCTTTATTCACAGGATGAACTCTCCTATTAATCTTTTGGTTTAACTTTGTGAGTAACAATTTAAATCAACAAGAAGATTCCTTTTTATTGAGAAGAATAGAATTTATACCGTGTGAGATTTTTGACATGCATGCAAATCTCTTGTTAAGGTAAAGGGAGAATAAGTTGAACTCAATTTTTATAAATAAAATAAAACATTTCTTTTCAAAAAGAGTAAAATAAGAGAATAAGATTTCAAAATATTTTTATGCCGTGTGAGATTTTTGAAACCTCAACATCAATGTTTCAAAAATCAAACCGAAAAAATCAGCGAATCATTATTTACGTAGTTGACATGGTCAAGCTGTCTGATTGAACCGTTGACTAAATAGTTAAATAAAAAAAATATTATATACATGTATAAAATAATATATGCACTACCTCCTATTCAAAATATAATAGCTAAATAATTATATTACGTAATTCAAAAAATTAGTTAAAATCGGTTAAAGACAATAAATTTATAAAAAAATCTAACTTATTTTTCTAAAAAGTCCCAATTTATGGAGTGAGTGAGTGAAAATATATATGAAAGAGAAGGAATGAAATAAAAAATAGATGAGAGACATAATTAATTAGAGATAAAATTGAAAAAAAATTAAATGATAAGACAAAAATAAAATAGCTCTTATATAAAAAAAAACCAAACCTCTCGTAAATTTAACTCTTATATTATGAATCACAGGAGATATAAAAAATTATCTAAATTTAAACAATTTTATAATAAGTTTAAATAATCCAACTTCAATATGAATATGGTTTTATCAAAAAAGTATGAATACAAATGATTATTTATTTTTTTATTGAAAATTATTTCAATGTGAAATACTATTTTCCTTAGTAAATAATGTTTGAAAAAGTAGCCAAAGGAAATATGAGTAATTTTTTCAATTTTCAAAAGAGAAAATAAATAGGCAAATTCATGTTATCAAGTATCAACAAAATGTAAAAAAGGCAAATGCAGATTCAGTAAGTCACGTGGGTTGATGTTTGATGTGACTTTTTGGCTTTGGATGAAGAAAAGTGATGGTAGCTCCACTCATTTATCCAATGGGTTTCAGTGCCGTGCAGTTTTTTATCCATCCGAACTAGGTAATTAAATGCTTCCCTGTAACTTTCATTTTCGACTTGTTTTGCAACATCTTTTTGCTTCCCTGTAACAAAACTCCAAAATGATGTGACTTTTCGACTTGGTAATTAAAACTCCAACATCTTTCTGCTTCCCTGTAACAAAACCATCTCTTCACGTGTTTTGCAGTCGCCGCCTCTCATTCTCGAGATTTACAAATTCAAACGCAGTTCCAAACACTCCTTATATGTAGTGGAGTTTTGTTATATTTTTGTGAGAAAATAAAGAAAAAATTTATTTAAATTTTAAAATCTTAAATAGGTGATTTAATAATAAAATAATTTATTATTTATATTATTATTCTTATTAATCGACTTTTTCTATTTTTTTTTTTTTTTGGTTCTGATCTCCACCTCCTCCTGTTCTTTGAGCACTCCGACTCTCAAAACGTTTCTCCACACAGCCATAAAAATAATATTTTTTCGTGTGAGGTTATTGAAAGCTCAATTCAAGGCCTTTCAAGAATTCTTATTTTCTTTAAATAAATATAAAAATATGTTTTCATGAATATAAAATATCTATAAAAAAATATTTTTTTAAATAAATTAAATAAATATTTTACTAAAACACCCTAGTAAAGTGAGATGCCTTTTTACCCTGAATTACATAGGGTTTAATTTTTTTAAAGGATATGTAGATCTTAAGATTTTTTTCTAGTTCAAGTCCAACCATTATAAATATAACCAATTTTTCATTTTATTATTATTTTTAAATATTTTCTTAATCTATTTTCACTTGGGGTAATTAGGAATTTTTTAAAAGTTATATTTTATTTTTAAATAATTGATTTGAATTAACATTTTAGAACGGGTATTATAGAGTAACTAACGTTCTAGAACAGGTATTGAGGGGTCAGTAACAATTTTCTCACATACAATCAACTCTCAATCTTTTAATATGTTTGGATAGTCTTCATAAATAAATGCTTTTCAATCATAATTTATAAAATATGAGATAGTTTTTACGGTCTATAAAGTAAATATATATAAAAAATTTATCTCGATTTACATAAATCAGGTTTATACATAAATATAAGCCCAACCAAAATCTAGTTTATAGACCATTTTTCAAAATTATCCCAGTTTTGGAAATTTTAGTAATGACTCTATGATTTTTAAATTTCGAATGCTACGACTATGCAGGATGGCTCAGGAGAGACAAAGAGGTTGTTATCATTCGAAAGTTCTCTGATTTCATTGATCTCTTCCTTAAGTCATTTGTCCTTGGTGGATGTCGTCCCCACATTTTGCTTAATTACTGTTCTTCTTAAAGCGATCCTTGCGCATGCTTACAGGTTGCAAAACTACTTAGACCTCATGGGTTTTCCATCATCGTCACTTTCCATTTTTTTTAATCTAAACCGTTGAATTAAGATATTAATAATCTAGATTTAATATATTATAAATATATATTATTTTTTATAATATATTAAATCTGGACCGTTAAGATTTTAATTCAATAGTCTAAATTAAGAAGATGATGAAAAGGGAAGATGCTTGAAAGCCAAATCCGCAGGCCGGTTGGGTTGCCATTTCATGATGTATTCAAACCGCAAGGATGGTTAAGAAAAACAAATAGGTTGCTATATTTATATACTGGACCATTTAATATTTACGATTAATTCGTGAAATTTGTCGTTTATGTTTCCTCTACTCACTTGCAGGTCGTCTTATACAAGCTGACCCTTCCTTCAGCAGCGAATTCTTTCAAAGCCCGAGTACAGTACATGACATTTCCTTTGCCTTCCTATCATTTATTTGTATCTTCACTCCATCATTGTGTGGCCATTTCAAAATAAATACCACCTTCATTTGATATAGATTGCAAGGCATATTCACTTGACCCCTTAAATGTTATGTTTAAGTTGTTGTGGTTTTTAATGTCATTGTCATCTTTCGGTTGGTGTCACCATTAATGCTCACCCCTTCCTTCCTCGTCCTATTTCCTCATACACATCTCCTCTGCCTTTTCTTATTCAAACAGGAGATAACTTCGATGGCCTCCTCTAGGGAGGTAGTATGCCTCAAAGACTTGCGCGAAGGTATCTGTGAGGGCGTAATTGTTGTTAAGGTGGATAGGATCATTTCAAAAGAGGTTGTGTTATCCACTTGGCCGTCATCGCCCAATGAAGGAGGTGCAAGCTTTTCAGTTCGTACTGTTCGATTAGTGGGTGAGTGAAATATCTTAGAGGTGTAAATATGCATTTCGTCTGTTATTCTGTAACTTCTAACCATGGTACTTTATTTTGTCGGCCTTTTCTGCAGATGACCCGTAAGATTGCTGTCACGGACGAAGTTTCGGTCATAGATCGAATCACTCCAATGTTTAGCGAAGATTGATGCTACAAGATATCAAATTTCACTGTTCATAGGATTGGCAAGGGGAGTCGTACGAAGCTGTAGATTAAGCTTCTTCCTCTTTGCTCTCATTCACATATATTTCCGGAGGTTTCTCCTTTTGTCCAATGGTAACATCTCCGTCAATAATCTATTGCCTTTAACTTTCGGTTCTCACGGGTTTTATTCATCCAAGGTATGCAGCTTTCACGTATAGTGCTCAGCTGACCTTTGTGCTTTAACTTGACATGTATAATTGGATTTTCATTTGGAAGTTTCCGAAATTGCTCTCTGTATGTACATGCAGATTTTCAGACTTCACTTTTTGTTTAATGAATGTTCAACATGTTGGTGAACCTGTGAAGATGTGTCAATTTCTTATGATGTAATTTCCATTATGTCAAAAAGTCCAAGGGTTGTAGAACATGTGGGACATTTTTTTTCTCTGTGGTAGTTTTGAATGTATGCTGGAAAGACTGCTTCCCATGGAATGCGCGGGAGGAAATGCTCGTTGCATATACATGCCATCATATAATACACACGATGAACCCACAAAATACAAGACAAGACATTTAAAATTTAATTTGTATATTTTGTTTGAGCATGAAGGGAGACTTTGCTGTCGTTTTGGTTCCACGAGCCATACTCAGAAGCTGTTTCAAGATGGTGGTTCATGTTGGGTTGTTCGGCCAAAATTAGCCCAAATAACTTTCATAGTGTCCAATTTATCTTTAAGTTGAGTGACTTAGGCTTCACAGAATTACTTGAGATTTTGAGAAGAATGCTACCACCGGGAAACGATATGCCAACCAAGATTTATGATGCAAAACAAGTGTTGCGTACCACTGGCTTGAGTTATGAAAAGATACATGATTGCTCCAATGATTATATTCTGTTAAGAAAAGAATATGAATCGTTAACTGAGTGTCCTCTGTGTTCTGTATCACACTACGAAGCGAATGGGAGGAGTCCAAAGAAGGCATTTTTTCCAATTATACCTAGATTTAGACGCTTGTATAGCGAGGCAATCGATACACAAAATTTACGGTGGCATGCGGATGAAATGATTTAAGATGGCATGGTTCGGCATCCTGTAGACTCTGTGGAATAAAGTAAGTTTGACTTTGAGTATCCCGAATTTACTGAAGAAACAAGAAACCTCCATCTGGCATTGACTATTGATGGGATGAATCCATTTAGGATGCAGAGTAGTACCCACAGTACATGCCCAGTTATATTGTTTATATATAACCTCCATCCATGGCTTTCAATAAAATGAAAGTACATGACGTTGTCAATTCTAATCTCAGGGCCAAGGTAACCAATGAATGACATAGATGTGTACCTTGTGTCACTAATTGAAGGCTTGAAGAAATTGTGAGACAAAGGGAAGGCAGTATATGATGCATACTAGAAAGAAACATTCAATATGAAGGCCATGCTATTTGGCATAATTAATGACTTTCCTATGTATGGTAATTTGTGAGGGTATAACATTGAAGGCCAACTTACATTTCCAATTTGTGAAGAGGGTACACAGCTGATCAGGTTAGAGTACGGTATAAATAATTCCTATATGGGATATTGCAGATGGTTGCAAAATGGTCATTCATATCACTGTATGAGAAAATACTTCAATGGGGAATCAGATGAAAGGATTGCATTTTAACCTTTGACTAGTGAGGAGTTTTTTGAAAAAAAAAAATGAAACATACATATTGTAAATTTAGGAAGTCATTTGGGAAATATGTTATGATAAGTGGATGGAAGAAAATTTCTATTTTCTTCTATCTGTCATATTGGAGTTCCCTGAATGTTAAACATTATCTTGATGTCATGCACAATGAGAAAAATGTGTATGAGAGTCTTTTTGATGTTACTTTGTATTATTGGGAAGATAAAGAATGACATAAATGTAAGACTAGACATGGTTGAGATATGAATAAAGGAAGAATTGGCACCTGAGGATAGGGGATCTCTTATATTCCTTCACCCAGCGACTTTCACACTATCTAAACAAGAAAAAAGAAGCTTTTGTAAGTTTCTTGCTTCTATGAAAGTGCCAAAGGGTTACTCATTAAACATTAGGAATCTTGTGTGTAAAATCCTTTCCTTAAAACAATAATTAACCAAGGGTTTAATAAAACCATTTGCCAATACATTCTCATACACTCAGTTGGGCTTTGAACTTCACAAGATTCAACATAATTATTTACTATCCAGCTCAAACTCTTTAACTGAATAATATATCATCATATATTAAGATTATCCATCTCATACCAAATTATGGATCTACAAGTTCAAAACACGTCATAAGGCATCTAGGCCATCCAGCATCATCAAGAGTAATTAAAAATAATATAGTTAATGTATCAAATCTCCAAAATAGATCAGAATATGAAGATGAGCCCTAACATGACAATATACAATAATCCAACATATATTAAAAAGATGGAAGCACTACTTTTTATAGAAGTAGCTTAAGCTTCCGGAGTCTTCCCTGATGGACCCGCACGATAACTATCACCTGGAAAAATGTTAAATTAACGGGATGAGACAAAAGCCTCAGTAACCAGCAATCCATCTCATCGGGCATAAGAGTAAGTGCCCGTGAGGTGCCAAGTGGAACAGTTATAAAAAAGACATAACATTCTTAAAATATCACTTATTCATATGTATACATAATAATTCATAATATCATAATCTCATTCTCATATGTATCACATATGTATACAAGATTCAAAATACAAGAATTTATTTTCTGTCCTCCCTTATTTCCTCTGATTGAACTTATGGGCTAGTACTCACCCATATGACTGGTAGCTTAACTTAACAAGCTCATCGATCAAGTGATATGGACATGCCAAAGTCCACAGAGCACAAGACCGGACCATGGGTTCCCCCTTTAAATATATTAGTGAGGTGTCAATGCCCTTCTAAACATAAATGGGCTAAAGGATTAACCAGTGTACACCTGGAAGTTCACCACCTTATTTCTTCTTTTTGTACAAGAATTCACCCCATTATTTCCTTTTTGAGTAGCCTTCCATTAAATCCACATCCACCATCCCCTCTCATATCAATATAACATATCATTATTAATTCATAATTATAAACAAGATCTGTCCAATCTCATAAATAAATACCAATCATATAATATAATACTACTAGTCCCTTTCTCAATGAAAGTAAGTCCCACAAGACAATTTCATTAACAACATAATTTCAAAATCCTCATCACATATCAATAGCCGAATTTATAATTCTATATATTCAAAAATCATTCACAAACATCATACAAGTATACACAACAAGAGGAAAGTGGTTACCTCTCGCCAAAGCTAGTTATTACCATACTGTTCCTAATCCAAAAGCTCAAATACACGCCAAAATCAATATACCACAATCAATTTACTATCCATTAATAACTCTCCAAAATTCTATATAATCAAAACTATAACTTATATACGAATTTTAATAATAATATATTATAAAAAACTGAAAATAATAGTTTGGGATTTAAATTTTAAAAATGACCGATTAGTCCTTCAAGTATCAAAAATAACAGTTTAGTTCTATGAATTTCAGAAATGACAATTTAGTTATACAAATTTCAAAACTAAACCAATTAAAATTTCAATAATATCTTCATTAATTCAAATAAAGCTTTTAACACACATTTAATCGGTTAAAAAGTCCTATATAAAATTATTTATAGACTGATTATGTAGAAAATTCATTATCAAATATTATACTAACTATATAATAAAAATAAACCGAATAAAATTAACTATTAATTGTTCTCTACATTTTTATAACCTTATACTAATAAAACTGAAACTTGTCCAAAATGCTAATATTAAAATATTCTCTAATAAGTACAATATTATCTCCTTATTAGAAAGAGAAAAATACATGGAATAATTTTTATGAAAGAAATTTGCTGAAAAGAAGTTATTTTAGCTATCTAAATAATCTTATAAGATAAATAACTTACCTCAGAAAACCTTAAATAAGCTCATTGTTCTCTACTCGTTCTCTCACTTTTCTCTCTCACAAGAAACCACACCTATTGTACGGTTTTATAGGAAATGAAGGAGGACGATTGCTCCCCTACACACACACACACACACACATATTATATGCATACAACACGAGCATGCATATATAATATAATATATATAATATAATATAATATAATAATTTAATTTAATTTATTATTTTTATTATTTTTATTTTTATTTTTATTTTTTTATTTGGATATTACATTGGGTCAATGAAGGACTTGATGAATCTGAAGGGTCTGAAATCACACAATTGTCATGTGTTGATGGAAAACTTTATTTCAATAGCAATACAAGGTATTTTACTAGATAAGATATGAGCTACGATCACGAAGCTTTGTTTCTTCGTCAAGTCACTGAGTAGTAGGGTGGTTGAGCCCAAGAAATTACCGAGGTTACAAACCTGAATTATGAATACTTTGTGTGAGCTAGAGATGTATTTCCCTCCATCTTTCTTTGACATAATGGTACACCTAATTGTTCATTTGGTTAGAGAGGTAAAACTGTGTGGCCAAATCTATATAAGATGGATGTACCCAGTCGAGCACAAGATGAAGGACTTGAAAGGGTTTGTGAAAAACCAGAGCCAGCCAAGGGGTTGCATCATTGAACATTGTACTAAGGGTGTTGGAAATTGTGCCCTAGGGGACAATTATTATACTTTGAACATTGTTATTAAATGAATTTCCCTATTTTGTTATCATATTATTTGCATATTCACTGTGATAACTATATTCTTGGATAAATCATAATGATTGTCCTAAATGTTCCTAATTAGTCATCTATGCGGGAGTAAAAATGAAATAAGACTAGTATGACTTTGAAAAGGTATGGAGATACGAATCAAAGTCCTAGGCACTTATAAGAGTACAAGTTGCTAGACCGACCTGCTATGAGAAAGCTGCATAGATCAAGTCATAAGCTTTTCTCATGTATAACCACGTCACTATGCTCTTTGACCTGAGATCATCATGGATTCCTACATGAGAGTCGCTCAGCTTTGACCTAGTCAAAAGTCATCTTTGACCGGATGATGATAAAGGCTATATTCGGGCTTGGTGGTTTTCATGCAGAGGAATGTGAATGGTTAAGATAGAATTTATCCCTTACATTAGTATAGAGATATTACTGGGCCCCTCGATGAGTAAGTCTGAGAAATGTATGGTCATACTACGATGGAAATGAGTTTTCATTTCCATAGTTAGACTACTCAAAGATCGAAAAAGTAATGGTCAAGAATAGGATGATGACATTCTCTATGTCTCATCCTTGACCGAAATATCGTGTGACAAAAAGGACATGATATGGTTGTATGATAAGTTGTATCGGTTTATCGATCCTCATATGAATTAGATAGTCATAATGTCTTGCTAGTGGCTGCTTACGACTTGTGGGTTAGTATAGGCATTAGCCCACTTCCAACTTCATATGGGCTTACTAGGTTGCACACAAAAATATCACATCGTGAGCTATAATGTCCAAATTCATTAAATCTAAGATATGTCTAGATTCAATTAATATAATGGTTAATCTAAGGTGGATGAATTTTACACACACACACACACACAACAGATATATATATGTATATGTATACATATTATGTGAATATTTATTTGATAAATATTTAGTGTGTGTGTGTCTTGTGTCTGTGTAAAATATAAAAAAAATTGGGAAAAGAAAATTAACAATATTATATCTACATATATGTATTTTCGAAACACACACACACATTTAAATTTAGTTTTATCTGATAAATTAAATTTAATAACTAAAATTATACGGATATAATATCTCAGATTTAATTAATAAAGATAAATTAAATCTATTTCCATGGGCTCTTTATTCAGATTAAATAAATAGGTTAAATTAAAACTGTTGGATATATTTAATTAAACTAGGTTTATTTAATTTGCTTATCAAAACAACTAAGTGTTAATTGATACAATATGGATTTTGAAATTAATTAAGATTAATTTTAAAAATCCAATATCCATCATAAAATAGAAAAATCCTGACTATTTATTTAAGTAAGAGCTAGGGTTTTCTACGGATGAGAAAAACAGATAGAGAACCGTGGGAAAAAGAAAACTCTAGAGGGACATTGGTGATGATAGCACACTATCTTTGTTGGATTCCTATTTGTGTGAATACCAGTAGAGGAAGTTGATTCGAGTTATTAGCTCCTTGAGATCGAAAGAAAGACTGAACACATAAGAAATATACATTTTCTACTACTCAATTTAAACTTCGTTGACAGATCCGCAGTAGAGATTGGAAAAATTTTGAATTTTAATTTTCCGTTTGCCCACCAATCCCAATAGGAAGGACATTTGGAAAAGGGTTGATGGGAAAAAAAGTTAAGTTATCACTATCTCAAACTAACACTGGGAGCAAGCACACCTATACATACTTCACAACTTTAAAGAGATTGACGAGTATGGATATTCATATGGATGAGCTTAATTAGGAGGGAAAACCCCAACATAGTACATAGTTGGTATACCAAAGAACATAATAAACAATTCACAACATGGTTGAAGTAGCACGTGGATGACAAGTACAATGTTGATTATAATTCAATTTTGGAGAAAGTAATGCTCTTGGCACGTAATCTGGATAGACATGCGCTTTCTTTCTTAAGCTATGTCATTAATGGATACACCTTTTACATTAATGAGCAGGATGCCTAAAGTAAAATACAAAATAGTGGGGTAACTGTTATTGCTAACACCATGCATATATCAAGTGCAAAAGATAAGAATCCTATCTATACCAATATATCATACTTTGTCATGGTTGAGCACATTTGGGAGTTGGATTACATAGGATTTCATGTTTTGATTTTTTGGTGCAAGTGGGTTGACAATAATAATACTTAGAAAATGAATAAGTTAGGGTTGATAGAATTGAATTTGAACCAGTAAAGGTATACAGAAGAGCATTTTATTTGAGTGTTTGGTGTGTGTATGTGCGCGCGCATGTGCGTGTGTTTCGGTAGGTTATTTTGCAAGGAGCTGATAGAAAGCGAGCCCCCCAAATTTTTTTTAAAAAAATTGTAATACATACTTAACAGTTATTCACCAATAGCCATCATATTTTCTAAATATATAATGGTTTTTTTTACATATAACTGTCAAATAAAACCATTCCTTTGGTGACAAATACCTTACCTTTCATAATTTAATTGTTAAGTATTGTACCAAATATATCACAGTTGTTTCTGAAAAACCTTTAAATGTAGGTTGCTATAGTTAACAGTCACAGTCTTACCGCCGTTAAATATAATCCCCTATACATAATGGTTTTGTTTAAAAAATCTTAAAATATAGTGTCTAATATTTAACTTTTAAAAACAGTTGTATATAAATATTTGAGTCTCGTATCCAACAAAAAAATCCTTTATATCTAAATAAATATGTAGAAGTGGATGCTCTATTTCTGACTCTTTTGTTTTTTTGTTTTTGGTGGTTTTAGACAATTTAACACCCCGAACGTGCACACCCATCAAAGCATACCAACATGGCAACATGATCGAGATTGTCTTCTCACTGCATTGTCCGTCTCTGTGTTAGCTTACAGAGTTAATGAATTAGCCGTTTTATGCAGTTAAAAATGACTTGAAGCTTACTCCTCTGGTGTGATTTGTAGGACTATAAGAGAAGGTTTATTTTGATTCTATTTATAAATCATATCATTATAATTTTTATATGACCGTAGAATTATACATTTCATTTACTGTTATGTTAATTTTTGTTTTATGGGATATATTGTATATCAAAGACGAGGAAAGTTAGAACTTTGTTAATTTTTAAGGCACAATTAATAGGACTAGATGAATTCATAAGAAGGAGTAAATAATAACGTGACATCCTAATAAAAAAAACAAATTAAAATTAGTTTTCCTTATCTGGAAACGAAATACATTCAATTATCTGGTGCGCGTAATTATGGTACTTGGCTCCTATCTCATTCACTTTTAAGTCTTCATCTCCACAAAAAATACGGGACCACTTCTATTTCTTTGGCTCTTGCCATTTATGGTATATCTTTCTCATTCACACACTTGTCTAAAATTGTCTTCCACCACCACCTATCCTAGAGCAAAGATTTTAATGACATATAATTGAATGAAGGAGAAACAGATCAACGAAAATAAGTATGTAAAGAATGTTTGATACACATATAAGAAAAATAAAACATTTCACTAAGTGATGAAATGCAAAGAGGGAAAAAATAAATGTGAAACGTCAAGTATTTTTAGATAACAATTAATAATAAGATGAAAAATTGCATTTGTAGTCCTTCTATTTCATAATATGTTTCATTTTAGTTACTTAAATATATAAAGTGTTTTTTCTTATTCCTCTAACTCTGTACTGTTAGGAAAAATGATGACATTAAAATTTTAAATAGTGAAAAAAATATTTTCAAATGTTGATATGTTATATTTAATTCTAAAAAATAATAACGATTAATACAAATCATCATTTGGGACTACTGAAGATGTTAGGCTTAGGAGACTGAAAATATACTTGATAACATTAAAGAACCAAATTGAAACCTAATATAAAATTAGAGATAAACTATTAACAATCAAAAAATTGATAAATTGGTGGTTGTTATCATGTGATGATATATTTAATGGGATAATAGATATGTTATATCTTCGTTATTGTGTAATGGCAAAAGAAACCTTTTTTTTTTCGGGTTAATTGTGTTCCAATAAAATTTTGAGTATCAAATTTTAACTAGATGTTGCATTTATGTTTTCTGTAGGATTTGATGTAAGTCACACTATTTATATATGTTAGCAACTTGGTATGTATTCTATAAATGTGTGTGTTGATTCTTTACCTTTTCTACATCAGAATAATGAGTAATTCCTCGTTTATAAAGCTTACTAACTTTGTTTACCATGATAAAGTTTGCTACTTTCATAACCTTCAAAAAAGTTCAGACAATAGTGTTAAATCAACTGCTTAATGAGAAAATCACACATAATTGTAAAGACATTTGTTATATAAAATCGACATGAGTCACTAGTAATAAAAGCTAATATCCTTAAAATTTCAGGAAAAAAGAAAACAAAATGTTTAATTTCTAAATTCCTTCTAGTATATTGATGACTACTAAATCATCTCTCTCTTTTGTCTCGTGCACCCATACTTATAAGGATATGTAACATACTTTTTTTATTCCTAACAAGAGTATAAGATAAAATTACATATATCAATAAAATATTTTCAATTCATTTAATCTTAAACATTTTTGCTATTAATAACTCAACTTCTATTTTCTTGGGAAAAAGTGCATGTGCATTACTCCTCTGTAAATTATGGAGAATAAGACAATTTGCAAAAAAAAAAAAAAAAAAAAACTACGACGTCCGTCTCTGTGTTAGCTCATAGATTCAATGAATTAACCGTTTTATGTAGTTAAAAATGGCTTGAAGCGTATTCGTCTGATTTTAGTAAAAATGACTTAAAAATATCTTGGAGACAAATTAATTGTTAAATGCTATCACGCATGCAAACAACCATCTGTCGTGTACAACAGATCTTCTGTTGTGTGCAACCAATCTTTCGTATGTATATAAATATTCCCTACAAATGTGCAAACATCTTCCCGTCGTGTGCAAAATATCTTTCGTCATGTGCAACAAATCTTTCATGGTAATATTTAACAATTAATTTGCTCTCAAGGTATTTTTTAAGCCATTCTTCCCTGAACTTATTTGTAGGATTATAAGAAAAGGTTTATTTTGCTTCTATTGATACATCATATCATTATATATTTTTAATATGAATGTACAATTATACGTTTCATTTATAATTATGTTAACTTTGATTTTATCGGATATATTGTATATCAAATAGGAAGAACATTATAAATTTGTTAAATTTTAAGGCACAATTAATAAGGTTTAAGATGTTTGTTTGTGATCCTTATAAAAAAAATGTTAGAAGTAACTTATAAATAGTACTGGATGAATAAATAAGAAGGAGTAAATAATAACGTGACATCCTAATAAAAAAACAAATTAAAATTAGTTTTCCTTATCTGGAAACGAAATGCATTCAATTATCTGGTTCGCGTAATTATGGTACTTGGCTCCTATCTCATTCACTTTTTATGTCTTCATCTCCACAAAAAATACGGGACCACTTATATTTCTTAGGCTCTTGCCATTTATGGTATCTCTTTCTCATACACACACTTGTCTAAAATTGTCTTCCACCACCACCTATCCTAGAGCAAAGATTTTAATGACATATAATTGAATGAAGGAGAAACAGATCAACGAAAATAAGTATGTAAAGAATGTTTGATACACATATAAGAAAAATAAAACATTTCACTAAGTGATGAAATGCAAAGAGGGAAAAAAATAAATGTGAAATGTCAAGCATTTTTAGATAAAAATTAATAATAAAATGAAAAATTGCATTTTTAATCCTTTGATTTCATACTATGTTTCATTTTAGTTCCTTAAATATATAAAGTGTTTTTTCTTCTCATTCCTCTAACTATGATACTGTTAGGAAAAATGATGACATTAAAATTTTAGTTATTGAAAAAATATTTTCAAATGTTGATATATTATATTTAATTCTAAAAAATAATAATGATTAATAAAAATCATCATTTAGGACTAATGAAGATGTTAGAATTAGGAGACTGAAAATATACTTGATAAAATTATAGGATCAAATTAAAACCTTATATAAAATTATAGATAAACTATTACCAAACAAAAAATTGATAAATTGGTAGTTGTTATCATGTGATGATATAGTTAATGGGATATAATAGACATATTATATCTTGGTTATTGTGTAATGGGAAAAGAAACTTTTTTTTTTTGGGTTAATTGTCAAAGGGTCCGATTACTCTCTGTAATTCTTTCCTATAAAGTTTTGAGTATCAAATTTTAACGAGATGTTACATTTATGTTTTGTGTAGGATTTGATGTAAATCACACTATTTATATATGTTTCTAACTTGGTGTGTATTCTATAAATGTGCGTGTTGATCCTTTTACATTTTCTACATCAGACTAATATGAGTAATTATGCTCGTTTATTTTTTTTTTTGTGTGGATAAATTATGCTCGTTTATAAAGTTTGCTACTTTTGTTTACCGTGATAAAGTTTACTACTTTCATAACCTTCAGAAAAATTCAGACAATAGTGTTATCAACAGCTTAATTAGAAAATCACACTTAGTTCAAAAGACGTTTGTTACATAAAATCAACATGAGTCACTAGTAATAAAAGCTAATATCCTTAAAATTTCAGGACAAAAGAAAACAAAATGTTTAATTTCTAAAGGCCTTCTAGTATATTGATGACTACTAAATCATAGGGTTGTTCAAATACTGGGGCGGTACTCGCATCACCTTGTCCCGGTCTTGGTCCCGGTTTGAGGCCATGACTGGGAATTTGTTCCAGGTCTTGGTCCCGGTATCACTGGGATTTTCCTGAGACTAAGACCGGGAGTCCCGGTTTACAAAATAGAAAATTCTTTCCCTTTTTTTTTTTTTGAAAACAAGCATCAAATCACACATTTTCAATACTAGGGAGGCTCTTTTAACACAACTGCGTGACGTGTACACCTATATTACTTCCTCAGGCAAACAAAATTAACTACATATTCTTTTAACACATATATTACTTTAGTTCTGCTGATACACTGGGTGTCTGGCTCTACCAGCAGAACCAAACATGAAACATGCTCTAGCATGATGTTGGATTATAACCAAATTAACTATAAGTTTACAACATCATTACAGTCCAAATTGCAGAATTGAAAGAAGACATCGATAATAAAAGAAGTAATGAAATATGAGTCCTTGCTCTTCATGATACACAACCAAGAAACAACCATTCACACCAACAAAATGAAATTCAGGACTTTAATCCTTGCTCTTCAGCTGCAAAATTGAAAAGAAAAAAATGGAAAGAAATGAATAATTATTATTAAGAAATTAAAGAAGATAAGTGAATTAAATGAAATAGATTACGATATTATTATTACCAATTAAAGTTGCCAGTACTTCCTTATTGTCATTGAAGTTATCAATATCAAGTGATTCAAGTCCGGTTGGGATGGCTGTGGATGGAGAGAGTAAATTTTGTGCACAAATAAGTGCTTCAACCATTTTGGGTGACAATGAACTTTTATATGAATCAATGACATGGCCCCCTGTGCTAAAAGATGATTATGAAGAAACGGTTGAAATAGGCACGGCCAACACATCACATGCCATCATGGAAAGGACTTTAAACTTGCCACCATTAATTTTCCACCAATCTAAAATAAGAAGATCAGGATCACGACCTTCAGCTAACTCAGATTGAAGATACTTGTACAACTCTACAAACTTAATTGTCTGAATCTCAGTCTGATTATCGGCCCTGAATCTTCTCCCTGCTTCAGTCTCTTCCATATCAACATCAAAAGTATCTTGCCCAATATTTGTTACAGTGCTGGAAATACTTTCAGTTTCTACTTGATCCAGACTATGAATAACACTCTCAGATGCATCAAGAACACTTGAATATGATCAAACAAACGATAAAGTACATTTGAGACTTTTTGTAACATGTCTACATGCATATCAGGATCATCAGGATACATATCATCAAAAGCATACTTCAAAAACTTCATTTTATACCTGAGGTCAAGCACCACTGCAATCATGAACAATGGATTGAAGTTTTCAAAGTGGCCCCAATACTTATCATATTTGATCTTCATACTGATAGCCATGGTACACAAAGGAGAACTAGGATTAGGTGAAGCTTTATTGAGAACTGAATCAAGATTTGACACTTGTTTGAAGGCCAAATTTAATGTAACGTAAAGTGATCCTGAAAGTTTCAGAGTGACATTGTAGAACAATTTCAAAAACTTAGTAAACTCACTAGCTTGTTTGAATGACTCAACCATAGGAGGACCAATTAAACCTTTATTAGAGAAGTGTTTTTTGTAGTCCTCATTTGACTCCATCATCCTGTCAAACATGCAGCTGAATTGTTGGCACTATCTAACATTATGTAAGTTGAATTCCACCTAGTTGGACAATCCATAGTTAGTAAACCCTTTGATTGAATTTTTATTGTTTCCACAAGTGCCTTGAACCTTCGAAACCTTGCTGGAGAAGATCTTACATATTTAACAGCATTTCGAATGGCTTCAATTGACTTATGCATATCCTTGAGACCATCAGAAACAATCAAATTCAATATGTGTGCACAACACCTCAGATGCATGAAGTCACCATCACATACTAAACTATTCCAATGTTTGAAAATGGACTTCAACCTTGACAATGCACTATCGTTAGAAGTAGCAGTATCAACAGTTAAAGTAAACAACTTGTCAATGGTCCAAGACAACAAGCATTTCTCAATTTCATCTGCAATTGTTTCACCCTTATGGTTTTCAACTACACAAAAATTCAAGATACGCTTTTGGTATGTTCAACTCCCATCAATCCAATGTGCAGTCAAATACATATAATTGACATTCTGATTTGAGGTCCAAGTATTTATAGTAAAGAATACTCGAACTTTTGAAGTATCAAAATACTTTCTTAATTTCTCTTCCTTTACAAGATATAACTTGTAGCAATCTTGAGTAATCGTCGATCATGAGGGAACCTTAAAGCGGGGTTCTACATTACTCATCATCGCTCTAAAACCAAAACTTCCCACAGTTCAAAAAGGCATCTACTTTAATATAATGTATTTTGCAACACCTCGTCTGCATCGCTCTTAACTAGAAAAATGAGAAGTCACAGTATTAGAAGACCCTATTAGAGAGGTTGTTAACAAAGATTGGTTCTCCTTATTTGCTTTGTTCGGATTATGTTTACAAGTCTTGAAATGTCTCCACAATCCAATAGTCCCATGTTTGGTATGATGGCAAAGAATTGATCTTGGGTAGTGTTTACACTTGGCTTTGTGCTCTCCTGTAGTTTTGTCTATTTGAACCTCTTCATAATGGTCCCAAACATTCGATTTTCTCCTTTTTCCTGGTCTTTCATCTCCCTCTAAATCTTCTTCATTAGTTGCTTCTTCTTCCCCTGCTTCTTCATTAGTTAGAGATGCTTGGATGGTTTCTTCATTCGCGGGTATAGTTGCCATGTTTCTCGACTTAAGCAGAACTTAAGCACTTACATCAATATGAACAACTTTTGATAAAACTAAAAGCACGACAGTCAATTTAAGCTCAAGATGTTCAGAAAAATTTAAGTTTTCATGAGGAATAAAGAATCACATTTTGTAACAAGAAACAAAACTATAATAAAGAATCACCAATGGAAGAAGAGGAGCTACTGTGCTGAGTGTCGATTGCTAAGCCTGAGAGCAGGAGGAGCCCAAACGCCAATGGAAGAAGATGGAGCTACTGTGCCGATTGTTGCGCCTGAGAGAAGGAGAAGCCAAGACGCCAACGGAAGAAGAGGGAGCTGTTGTGCTACTATTAAGTGCCGAACGTCCGTCTCCTATTGTTTAGCTTGAAAGAAGGACACGTCGAGAATGAGAACTCACGAGTGGGGATAGCAAGCCCTAGCGGAGACAGAGAATTTAGGATGACTGGGTCAGTGGGTGTGTGAGAGTTGAGCTCGACAGTCGACGGAGGATTGGGATTTGGGACTGGGTTTTTAGTTAGCTTATGTATTTGGACTTGGACCATATTAACAAATTAACAAATATATTAAATATATATAATTATATATAAATATAAGCTACCGGGACCAGGAATCCTAAAGCCATGACCGGATCTCGTCCCCGTCCCGATCCCTTCAACTCCCGGTCCTAGAATTTTTCGGTCCCGGTATAGCCGGGATTTTTTTGTCCCGATCTTACCAGGATTGGGACTGGACGGCCGGGACCGGGACCACATGAACACCCCTACTAAATCATCTCTCTTTTTTTCCGCTTGTACCTATACTTATAAGGATATTTAATATACTTCTTTCATTCCTAAAAAGAGTATAAGAGAAAATTACATAAATTACATATACCAATAAAGTAGTTTTAATTCATTTAATCCTAAATTTTTTTTTCTATTAATAACTCAATTCTCTTTTCTTGGGAAAAAGTGCATGTGTATTACTCCAATGTAAATTATTAAGTTATTTTATTCATTGGTTATTTTTTTAAAAAAAAGTTACTGATTACATTAAACTTTTGCAAATTGTCTTATATATATAAATACTTTATTCTCCAAAATTTTATATGATTAATATATCTTGTGGGCTCATAAAAGATCAAAGATATATTTTATTTCTTATGATGACATGGGTCGTGTGGTATGTATATCATCTGGTTAATATGTTGAAACAGCCTAAGCATTTTTATTTCGTATGGTGACATGATTCTCATTTTTTATTTGATTAAATTTAATTAAAATTTATTTAGGGAAAAAGATGAGAAAGTACCATTTGAACTTCAAAATCTTAAATCTGGGATTTCCTACTAAAATGAGTTATCAATTACTATACTCTTGTAGGTAATAAGATTAATATAAGATTTTAAAATTCAAGTGTTATTTTTTTAGAAAAATTGCACTTAAATTCCAAGAAAGAAAAAATACGACCCAAATGTCCCTTGAAATCTCCAATTTATAGTGAAGTCTTGTGGGATATTTGAATAATATATTCCAATTGTGAAAAGACCAAAATAACCTTATTGATAAAAAAAATTATACCAATATAATCAAAGGGTAGTTTTCAATCAAAGGATATTTTTTTATTCTTTTTACTTAAATTTTAATGCATTTTATAATTTTCTTATACTACCCTTTGATTATATTGGTATGGTTTTTTTTGAAGGGGGATGAATGGAAAAGATTGAAAATGGCCCAACTAAGAATTTAAAAAAAAAATTAAAATGTGTCATAATTATTTAATAAATTTATAATTTTTTATGATAACTATATGGTGAAATATGTTCCAATTATCAATGAATATTGTACTCCCCCTTTTTATTCAGGAAAAATTGCACTTAGTCCCAAGTAAGATAAAATACGACTCAAGAATACCTTAAAATCTCTAATTTGCTAGGAAGTCCCATGGGACATTTGGGTAATATATTCCAATTGTAAAAAAACCAAAATAACCTCAAAATATATTCCAATCCTTGACGCTGATATAAGAAACTTTTTTCCTCTAACAATAGTCTCAAGCTCTATTCTTCTTCAACCACAAAGCCACCATTTGAACAATCTTCAACCGGCTCCAGATTGCAATAGAAATGTCCAACTACCTTTGGACATTATGGTAAATGTATAGGGAGCCAAGACATGTAGTGTCCAAGATACTCATATAAGCCAAATTTAATTGCTTTAAACAAAGTATTCAAGTTCACATAGAACATATAAATTTTGCATCTGGCAAAGTGTTCAGTGAACTTCTTGGAGTCTAAAAGTTTAGTTGCTAGGAAGCTAGAAGGTGCCATTGTTAGAGGTTTTGAATTAAAACATGTATAATAAACATTTAAAAGATAATTAAAACAGGTGGTTTTGTGAAGTGTCTGAAATGAACAAGATTAACTTACAACCCAATTCTCTTACAACCCAATTCTCTTCGTATATACAAGAATTGATCCTTTACAAGTGGTTTTGTGAAGGTGTCGGCTATTTAGAGATGTGTAGGGATAAAAACCATTTTAACATCCTTGTTTTAGACATAATCTCTAATGAAGTGATGTCTCACATCAATATACTTGGTTCTTGAGTATTGAACTGGATTCTTGGCTTGACTTATTGTGTTGGTATTGTCACAATAAATTGGAATCTCCTTTAAGTGAATGTCTATCTTGAAGTTATTGATTTAGCCATAAAACTTATGCACAATAACCTGAGGCATCGATGTATTCGACTTCAGTAGATGATAAGGACATTATGTTTTGCTTCTTGCTGAACCATGATACTATAAAGCCACAAAGGAATTGACATTGACCACTTATACTCTTCCTATCATTAGTCTTGTACCCTCGAAGGTCTTTAGGATGATTTCTGACATATTTCCAGTTTTCACTCCTTCACTGACATCACTTATGACTTGGTCTATGATATGATTTCTAATATAATTCCAAGCTCTAGGTTAATCTTGATTAGAATTGTGATCAACACAATCTTCAGGTTTATCATCTTAAAGTGTGGAGATATTTGGACTGACTTGGTCTCTTTCTTTATGAACTATTTCATGTTCTTCTTCACTAGGTTTGGCTAGAGGCTTATTTTCAGCAAACACAATATGTATAGACTCTTCAACAACACAAGTACATTTATTAAAGACTTTATATGCCTTACTTATCTTAGAATACCCAAGAAATAAACCTTAATCAGCTTTAGGATCAAATTTACCAAGATTATCTTTACCATTATTGTGGATGAAGCATTTGCACCCAAATAGGTATAGATGAGCAATGTTTGGTTTCCTTCCTTTGTAGAGCTCGTAAAGTGTCTTTTTAAGTGTTGTTATGATGTAGGCACTATTTGAAATGTAACATGCCATGCTCATAGCGTTTGCCCTAAAGACTTGAGACACTTCCTTTTTATTGAGCATTGCTCTTGTCATATCAGTCATGACTCTATTCTTTTTTTCAACTACACCATTTTGTTGAGGAATCCTTGGAGCTGAGAAGTTGTGATCGATTCTATGGAGTCACATAATTCTCCAAATTCTTGATTCTAAAATTCTCCTTTATAATCAGTCTTGATAGACACAGTGGGCATACCTTTCTCATTTTGGACCTTCTTGGAAAAAATAATAAATTCATCAAAAGTTTCACCTTTTGAAGAAAGAAATATAGTCTAAGTAAATCTAAAATAGTCATCAACTATAACCAAAGTGTACAAATTTCAGCCAAGACTTTTCACTCTTACTAGTCCAACTAGGTCTATATGAAGTAGTTGAAATGGTTTTTTCAGTTGAGACTTCATTCTTAGATTTAAAAAATGACTTTATTTGTTTTCCTTTTTGACAAGAATCACAAACTAGGTCATTTTTTAAATGAAGTTTAGGTAACCCAGTGATTAAATCTTTCTTTATTAGTTTGCCTAGTTAGTTCATATTGACATGAGCAAGTCTCTTATGCCATAACCAAGTTTTATCGACATTGCTAAGAAAATAATTTTTAGTATTATTGGTATTAATATCAAGAGTATAACAGTTATTATCTCTTGAGGCTCTTATCTTGACTTTGAGATCTTCCTTGTTGAGTTTGAGATCCTTTTTATTTACAATGAGGCATTCTACTGAGTCAAAGATGACCCGGTTATCTTTGTCCGTGCTTTGGCTAATAATGAGGAGGTTGTGGCAAAGTCCCTCTACATAGTAGACATCCTTTATTTGCACTTCATATTTCTGGCCAACTTCACCAATTCCAGTGATTTTTCCATATTGGTTTCCTCTAAAGCTCACTTTGCCTCCATCTTTTGGCCTTATTGTGGAAAATTTATTTCTGTCTCCAGTAATATGTCTCGAGCATTCACTATCAACACACTATTTGCTTACTTTTAATGCTTTAGGACATACCAATAATCAAGGATAATCAAGTTTTAGGTACCCACACTTTCTTGGGTCCTTTTGTGGTTAATGTAGATCACTTTAGGTACATGAGATCTTTTAGGTACCCATTTATAGGTACCTATTATTCCTTCCTTTTTGTGAAAACAAGAAGTATAATGTCCCTTTCTATTAAAATAATTACAATATGCAAAGGGGTTAGAAATATGTATAGAATACTGAAAATAGTTTAGGTATGTTTTACTACGTTTCTTCTTCTTGCCTTTCTTTTTATCTAGTTCTGGATTATATCAAACGCTATACTTGTCGTTAGTAAACCTCTGATCTTTTAAAATGACCTTGAGCATTTCACTTCCCGTAGTGAATTTTTCAAGTATCTTGATAATATGAGAGTTTTTCTCTTTTAAGACATGGCAGGTTTTACAAGCACTCACAGAAGTTTCCTTGAGTTGTCCTTAAGTAACTTGACTTTCTTTTTAGAACTTACTAATTCTTTGAGTATTTTACTAAATTCTAAATGTGATGCATTATAAAAGCAATTCACCATAGGTAGGTTCAGAATCATTTACCTCCTCACCATTAGACTCTTCTTGAGCCACTAAATAGATGTTGGCAATGTCCTCATCTTTGCTTTCTTCATCAGATGAGTTATCTCCCATATGGCTGAGACATAGGCTTTCTTTTTGGAGTACTTCTTCTTCTTCTTCTTCTTATTCTTCTCTTCATTCTTTAGAAAAATAGGACATTCAGATTTGATGTGTTTAGGCTTATCACATTCAAAGCATATGATTTGGTCTTTTCCTTCTTTTATGCTTCTAGAGCCTCCTTTGTAGAACTTCTTGAACCCTTGATCCTTTTTGTTGAACTTTTTGAATCTTCTCACGATCATTCCAAGTTCATCATCTTCAGGTTCTTCCTCCTCCTTTGTCTCCTTTTTTTCCATCACATTAAGAGCTATTCCTTTCTTTTTCTTGTTACCTATCTCTTCTAGCTCTCTTTTGAATTTCAAGTTTCCTTCACTTTTGGAAGGACTTCTAGATAGAGCTATAACATATCTCATTAATTTTCCTTTGGCTTCTTCTTTTGTCATGACCTTAGCTTTCCATTCCTTAATGATAATATTGAGGATTTTGCTCACTTAGGAATTTTGATCATAGGTCTTTTCCAAAGAAGTAAGTTGGTTGACTAAATGAGTATATATATGAGTTCAAACTCAGCTATACTTTCTCCGGACTTCATACGAAATAGATTATACTCGGTGACTATTTTCTTTAATTCTAGAATTTTCCTTATAAGCATTCTCCAAGGCTTCCCCCATATCCTTGGCCGAAGGGAGAATGCATATTCTAAAATACTCTTGACAAAAAGCACTTTGAATCATCAGAATGGTTTTTCTGTTGAAGGTCACCAGCTTCTTGTCATTGTCATCAAATTCTGTAGGTATCTTTGGAACCATTCTTTCTTCTACTTTCTTCATAGGAACATAATCTCCATCTTGAATAACTTGCTAGAGACCATATTCATTTGTGGTCATGAACACTTTGAACTTGGCCTTCCAAAAGGAAGAGTGTTCTCTACAGAATCCTGGTGGTCTGATGATTAAAGCTCTATCAAGAAGCATTCCTTCACCCATACTCGTTAGTAGATCATTCTTAGGTTGTTAAGCCTGAAACAATAAAACATGACTCTAATACCAAATGTTAGAACAAGACTTTCACTCAAGAAGGGAGTGAATTGGGTGATAATTAAAAATTTTGAAATTTGATGTAAGCTTCAATAAAATAGAGTTGAAAAGATGTCACCAAGGGTAAGCACATGAGATTTATACTAGTTTGGTCTAATCCACTTGACCTAAATCCTCAGAAGCCTTTTGAGATTTTTACTATTCTATATGATTTGATGAGCTCTTGGTGCCTCAATACAAGCTACTTCTTTTTCAAGAACAATAGCTTCCCCTTACACTTTACAATTTAATGCCCACTCAAGATCCCACAATCTTGAGTCTTTCAGATAATAAATGAATCAATAAATGTCTCTTACAAGAGTAGATATATGATCGCTGAAGTACATACTTGAATTTAAGAACTTTAAGACTTTGCAATGAATGTAACAGAAATTGTTTACAGAAATTCGTTCATTCGTCTTCAATGCTCTGGCTATTTGTAGGTAAAGTGAATTAATGATTATTGTCTTGTTGAATGTATCTATTGGATTTTTCTCTGTCTTTGATATATATCCATTGAAGTCTCTGAACATTCGTTGTGTCTAAGGAATTAGCTATTAGATCAGAGAGAATGTTCAACTGCTTTTGACACAAAAGCAATTTTTCCAATTTGAGTTAAAATCCTTATTTGATCACCTGAAAAGTACTTAAGTACTAGTATTGTAAAGAGTTAGAATGATTAAAAGAAAGAAGAGTAGATTTCATAATCATTCCAGTAATTTAAAAGTTTCGAAGCGTTGCTCTATTTTCTGGGAAATCATCACTTGAGTGATCACTCGAGTGATCTTCTTTTGACAGTTTTGAAAATATTTCTGAGCACTGAATAGGTCACTAGAGTGATGTGCTAGTTATACACAAAATGGGATCACTCGAGTGATCTTTTTCAAATCACTTAGTACATTGCTTGAGTTATCAGTTTGTGATGAAGAATTACAGGGTCATTCGAGTGTTCACTCAAGTGATTTTCCGAAAAATATGTCACTTGATCATATCACTAAAGTGTTCTGCTAGTGATGTTATTTTAGTATATCACTCAATTGGTCACTTGAGTGATTATATACTTAGAAAAAATTTTCAATTTCAGAACATTTCCAGGATCATTGCTATCCCATCACTCGAGTGATCACTTGAGTAATCTCAAGTGGTCACTCGAGTGATATTTTCTTTAAAATACTTCAGAGTAGCGTCACTGGAAAAAATCACTTAAGTGGTATGCCAATGATGAATTTTAACCCATTACTCGAGTGGTCACTCGACTGAATTTAAAACATCACTTGAGTGGTTACTCAAGTAATCTTCCTTTGAAAATTTTGTAGCACTGACCACTGGATGAATCAATATGGTGATTTGTTGGTGATGGATTTTAACACATCACTTAAGTGTTTACTCAAGTGTTCTTCTTTTGTAAAACTATTTCACTAGAGAGATCACCATGATTATTTATCTAGGAACTATCACATTACTCAAGTGGTTACTTAAGTAGACACTCAAGTGATATATTTTTCAACTTCCAATGATCACTTGTAGTGATGAATTCATGTCACTCGAGTGATCCAACATATTTCACTACTACAAAAGGGATTTTTAACATCCATTTTTATGTCCTTTAGATGACCGTTTTCAGGGGGACATGTATGTGAGTGTCGTTAACAGTTTTAAAATAGAAGACTGTTTTAAAACAGTTGTTGTAAGAGACTTACAACGACTATTTTTGAAAAAACATTCATTGTATGTCATGTCCAACAAACATACAATGAATGTATTTTCAAAAATAGTCATTGTAAGTCTTTTTTTTAAAACAAATATTATTTGTTTTTCTCCCCCACAACATTGAAAAACTACCAATTTCCAGACAATTATATTTTGAATTTGGAAATAAAAAAACATAGGTAAAAATCACCAATAAAATTTTGAATCTTCAAAATTCAATCATCACATATCACGCAAAAGAACTTAAATTCAAACATATATCATCACAACATCATTTTAATGTTCAAACTTCAACTTTCAAACTAAATCATGACAATTATATGCCTAGATATTTATGAGATGACATGCTTCCATAAAATATGTAATGCTTCATCATCATTTTCTAAAATCTTCTCTAACAAATTCATAGTACTCAATTTAAACAAGAAACTAAGAAATTAATAGGAGGCAAAGTATTTGATTATGGCAACATAATATACCACTGCACTAAACCATTGCACTATTAAAAAGAAACCTCTACACATTATCCTCCATGTGTTGTAGAAGATATCCTGACAAACAGTCTCAAATCAAATTGATGTCTTTGATTGTGTAGGCGTCCTAATTACTAAAAATATGTGTGAAAATTGGAGAATAAGTTAATATAAATCAATCAATTGAATAAAATAACTAACAATTCAATTACAAGAACAAAAGTGAAATTTAGTTGAGAATCAATAAATAATCACCTGTTCAAAATTGGTAGTAAGTCTACTAAAAATGATGTTATACATATATAGTAAAACATAGTAGCCGCACTCAGTTTTCCATGATTGTCGAGGGCACTATACATCAAAAGCAAATGGTGAAAAAGAATAAAGGTATATATGAAGTGATAGTCAATTAAAGAACTTGAATTTAAACAACTTACTTTCGGCCGGAACCACTTCGTCAAACTACTTTTACCTTCGTGCTTCCCACCCATTATATAATATGTCTTCAGTGCACTATAATTAAAATACAAAACAAAAGCCATTAAATCAATTTAGTAAATTCAAAAATCAATTATGTAAAAACAAATTAACTTACATGTTGAAAATTCTTTTTATCTATTTGTTTAGATTGCGACCCAATGAATCAAACCAAAAGATGACATTGATGAAGGGACAAGCAACACAAAGACTCTAATGATAAATATAATAACATGTATAAATTAAAATAAGGTTAGATAACATGAAAACTGAATATACATAAATAGATAAAATTAAGTTACTTGCCTTTCAACAATTGGTGCTAGATAACAAGGTACCTTAGTCTGTCCGATTGTATAGCCCACATAGCTCATCCTATCTTCCAACTTATTATTATTACGCCTTGATAGATTGCTAGGATATAAGAATCCATACAAAGTGTCGAGCTCCTTTTCAATACAAATTTTGTGGAAGAAGCTACCATAGAATTAAAATGAGAAATGACTTAGTGTCTGTAGAAACTTAAAAATCCTAAATATCAATGCATTAATTAAAGTAAAAAATAAAAAATAAACTCACATGATTGCAAATGTGACCCATCCTTTGTCTATCTCTTGCAAAGATGGGAACTCTATAATATCTTTGCTATCAATTCCAAAATGATACGAGATTGTACAACCTACAATCCCACAAGGCATCTGTAAGTCGACCTTGTTATTTTTGTTATGAATATTCTGTAGTTTTGCTAATAAGGGAAATCGTGCCGCTTCTTCTTAAACCTAGCAACAAAAAAATAAAGATTGTAAGTAGAATGTCAAGGATCAAGTAACAATAAGGTGTTTCCTACTATTGGAGGTGTTGCTGCAGTATGAACAAGATGTTAAGGCCAAAGGATGAAAGATCCTATTGCCTAACCTAGTTTGGCAACCTCGTCATAGGGGAATAAGACATCTACACCTTCCTCCCCCTGTCCAACACTTGTGACATTGACCTTATATTGATCATCCCGAATTTGCTTATTATAGTGGATAGTAGCATGCGTGTATACAACAGCATTGGCAACAACACGCACAAATGGGACATCCAACAAAAGAGAGCAAGGTCCTCCAGCCTCTAGTGAAGGACCACGGTCACCATGTCTAATCTTTGGTGAATTATAACTTCCTTTGGTGTTGGGAAAGGTCGGGGATTCCTAGGTATGAGAAATGAAAGAATTAATTAAAATAACTTAAGAAAATAATGAATGTTATATTAATTGAAATTGCTTAGTTCTTTAATGCTAGACAACACCATCGACCTCATCTCACCACATAGCTCATGCAATAGCTCGTCTCGAAGCTCTTGTCAGAGTGATCGACACAATTATACCTGGAGCTCTGCTTGGATTTCCTCTCGAACCCTAGCCACAAACTCTCTACTCAGTTCACTTTGTCCATAAGGTTGTGAACTTCGTCTAAAGTATCTTAAGGGACCAATTTCCCTTGGCTCCCCTCTAACTTGACTAGGGTGATCTAGCTTCCCAAGTGCCATTGCTAAGATGCCCATCCTCCCAGTTTAAGTGAAGGAACCTTAGCTACTATGCTCCTCAAGTTCATCCTGTCGTGATGCCATGGATAAATATAGATTAATTATATGCAATCTTCTAAGGAAAATGAAATACACTTAAATATACTTTATATTAAATACTCACAATCCTTCCAGCGACATCAACAACGATTGGATTTATATATTTTTCTCCCTTCATCCTCATTGCTTTCTATTTTCTGTGACTTGGGGGAGGAGCCGACGGCTGCATGAAAATGCTAGGATTTGATTTGGCTGCTTCCTCCATTTGTTTCAAATAAGCCTATATGAGCTTCTTTTCCAGCTTCTGATAACCCCTATGAGACATGTAATGTGGATAATTTTTTTAGCTCACCTCTATTTATTTGATTCACTTAATTTCTATGAACAAAGAATAATGAAAACTGAGTCATTGAGGTCAAATAAATTGAAAACAAAATGTTTCATAAACAAAATATATATACCAAAAATTTGGGATCCTATTATGATACCACAAACAATCTCTACTCATCTGGAGAAAGATAAGGATAAACTTTACATAGATCCTTATTACTCTTCATCCCTCAAATGTACTTGGTTGTGAGCATAGACTTAAAATCTTTACATTGCTCACAATCTTCCCCCATCCAATGCTTGTGCATTTGCCTCATTTTGGGGACATCATAGGTTTGCTACAAAGTACAACATAACATAGTTATATATGAACTACTAGAAATAAAGATAGAAATGAAAATACAAATTTATACACCAAAATTCATTCCCAAATCATAGCCTTCTTGTCCTTTGGAACTTCCTTCTGAGAAGAAAATAGAATGTCAACTTTGTTCTGACATAAATAGCCAATATAGCTAATGAACTTTTCTTCATGTTCGCCTATTAAATTCAAATCTGCATCAAATTCCACGTGCACACTCTCCTTTTCTTCCTCTCGACATTTGACCAACGATTGTAGCTTCGTGCTTACTCTAACCTTTTTCTTAACAGGTGAGCCACTTGAGTCCCCTTCATCTAATATTTCCATATTCCTGCTAAAAAATCAAGTTGATATAGGATAAGTTAATTGCAATTAAATGAATACTTTAAACAATTCAACATCTTACTTTATGTGTTTTCCCAAATTTCTTCATAATGATCAATTCTAGTTGCATATTCATCATCATCAACCAATTATACTCCAGTTGGTATAGGTGGATTTGTAGTGAAAGGTAGTGTGTCGTCAAGATTCAAACTTGGATTATCATCCTTTTGTTTTTCACTTTGAAGTATAATAGACAATTTTTCATTTGCTAGATCAATGACATAAAACACTTGTTTTGCCTAGCTTAGCTTGCTAGAATGAATGACTTATCTTTATAACCAACTCTATCAAGATCAACTGAGGTAAATCCAAATTGATCTATTTGAACAACATTATTGTTAACACACTTACATTTAAATATAGGAATTCTCAACTTGGTGTAGCTTATCTCCCATGTGTCTTCAATAACTCCATAATAGGCCATGGATGCCAATAAAGGGTTTTTGTCTTTCGAACTAGAAAAGTGCATTGCTTCTGCTATCACCATCACCCCATTATTTTGCATTGTACTTCTATCATCCTGGGCTTTTGTGTAGAAACAATGCCCGTTTATATTGAAACCACTCTACTTGATTACCTTAAAGAAGGCCCCCAAGCTATCCATTTGATTGTGTCAGACACACTAGTCTCATATGAAACCTTTTCCTTTAACTACTCTATGAATGTCTTGTTTTGCTCATTAGCTAGATGCATGTCATTTTTTCTTGGATACATATGTTTTAAACTCTTTCTGTGTTCTTCTAAGTATGGTTGAACTTCTTCTATATTGCTCAAGATATACAAGTGTGCTTACAATACCTCTTTACGACGCATACTCTTCACTTTGAGCCCTCGTGTTCCCTTGCTTGTACACTTTTCATGACGAGATTGGGCCTATGACCTTAACAGATATCCTTTCCAAAAGTCTATAGACTCTTCAACGACATATCTTTCAACAATTGAGGCTTCAGGTTGATAAGGATTTTTAGAATACCCTTTTAAATTCTTCATGTATTGCTCAAAAAGGTACATTCACTTTAGATAAACTGGGCCTCATAGTCTTATCTCCCTTACCAAATGAACTATTAAATGCACCATTATATCAAAGAATGCAGGAGGAAAATGCATCTCTAGTTGAGATAGAATAATATAACCCTCATTTTCCAATTCGTCCAACTTTCCAATGTCAACAACTTTGCTACAAATAGCATTAAATAAACTTCACAACCTTGTTATCGTGCTTCACACATCATCTTTTATAATGCCTCTAATAGCTACTGGTAATAGTTGTTACATCAAAATATGACAATAATGGGACTTCATTCTTACTAACTTCAAATCTTCCATTGAGACAAGCCTTCTCACATTAAAAGAATACCCTTATGCCATACAAAAACCCACACAAACTTCTTCTCTTGGCTTTTGACAATGTATGTGTTGCTGGCTCCATATACACTCTTTTACCATCATCTCTTAGTTGTGGATGTAGCCGTTCTCTTATTCCCATTTCAACCAAGTCTAGTCTCGCACTAATTCCATCTTTAGTTTTCCCTAGTATGTGAAAAAGCATACCAACAAGGTTATCACATACATTTTTCTCCATATGCATCATATCAATATTGTGTCTCACATCAAGACTATGCGAATATGAAAGATCAAAGAAAATTAACCACTTCTTCCATATGTTCTTCTCACCCGTAGTCCTCTGATTCTTACCAAAACTGACATTGATTCTTTCCACCTAACTATAAACCTCATCTCTAGTTAATGCCTTTGGAACCATTCCATTCTCAGGAAAACAGTCAAAAGTCTTTTTTAGCCTAAGGTACGAATGGAACCGAGAAAGAAATCGCCTATGACCAAGGTAGATCCTTTTTCTTCCATTCGTAAATTGATGGGAATGTGTGCTTTCTTCATATATCAGACATGCTTATGACCCTTCACACTATACCCTGACAAGTTTCTGTATGCAGGAAAGTCATTAATCGTGATGAAAATCATTACACGTAGCTTAAAGGACTCTTGCTTATATGTATTAAACACATCTACGCCATCCTCCCACAACTTCTTTAAGTCCTCTATTAAAGGTGCCAAGTAGATATCGATATCATTCCTTGGCTATTTTGGTCCCGAAATCATTATAGAAAGCATTATATACTTGTATTTCATACATAATAAGGGAGTTAAGTTGTAAATCACCAGCAAAACCGGTCATGCATTATGTGTACTACTAAGAGTACTATAAGAATTGATTCCGTCTATGCAAAGCCCAAGCTGAAGGTTTCTTGGCTCGTTGCCAAATCCAGGAAACATTTCATCTATTTTCTTCCATTGTGGAGAGTTAGTCAGGTACCAAAGGTATTTTCCATCACATATTCTCTCATCAGAATGTCATCTCAACTTCTTACTTATTTCGCATTAGCAAACATTTGTTTAAACCACGGTATAATTGGAAGATACCAAAAACCTTTATAGGTTTCTTTTTACTTGTCTCATCACTACAACCAGCATCTTTCTTCACTTTGTATCAGGAAGTTTTACATTTCAGACACTTACTTTGTCCTTCATACTCCTTTCTTACAACATGCAGACATTAGAGCAAGCATGTATCTTTTTATACTCCATACCTATCGTAGAAAATATTTTCTTAGCCTTATATGTACGATTTGGAAGTACATTATCTTCTGGAAACATATCACACGATAATTCAAGTAACAAAGTGAAACTATTATCGGTCCACCCATAAGTTACCTTTAAGTTGACCAAATGCAAAATACCTGACAAGCATGTATGCTTAGTACACCCAGGGTACAAAGGTGTATCTGCATCACTCTGCACGCTATCATATACAGGCGATAGTGCAAAACATTCTACCTCAACATAATGAATCATTTTCTCCATTCTATCATCATCTCCGACATCAAAAACTTCCTTCTTGTTGGACGCACAACCAGTTACTTCCACACCATGCCATATCCACCTTGTGTACTAAAGATTTATTCCATCACAAAGTAAGTGATCTCTTATATCATCAATATCCCGTTAACTCTCGTTTAAACACTTGACACATGGACCCAAATGATTCCCATTTTTAATAGGCGCATTCATTTTAGCAAATTCAATAAAATTTTTCACATCATTCTCATATTTTTCGCTAGTTCTCAATATATTCATCCAACTGTGATCCATTTTATTACCACCTAATCTATTTTCAACAACACTCAACTTTACCATTATGCTAATTAAAAAATTGACAAAATTTAAAGACAAAGAAAATTGCAAAGTTCTATTGAGGAGCCTATATAAGTTGGAAAATTTAAAGACAGAAGCTAAACACTGTATACAAATCATGGGACCTAAAAACAGAAACAATATGAAGTTAACCAATAGCTATATTGCAAACTATTCAAATTGAGCAACAACAACAAAAAATCACTACCAAAAGTTTAACATTATGCTAATTAAAAAATTGACAAAAATTTATCAATGTGATAGAGTAGTAATAAGAAACTTTAATGAAAATCATATGGAGGTAGTAGCATAAAGGGAAAAAATTTTGCATTCAGATTTTAAAAAATTAGAGAAGTGGGGCTAAAAAATTTTAATTTTTTTTTACTCTTTATCATACATTGTCTTTTAAAAATTTTATAACCCCACTCTCTATTTTTTTTAAATCCAATTCAAAAATATTTCTGTAACATCCCATTTTTATTCACCAATATTCCTTGTATGTAATAGATACATTTAATGGAATAAAATCATGAATTTTGATGTACATAAAATGGTAAACACTCCAATCGGTGGTTACATACAACTTAGCTAAGCTAGGACACAAAAGAGCAACTATTGTCTACTGAAAGGCCTAACATTGTAACCTAAATTGGAGCATGAATGAACATAAAAATTGGCTCAATATAAGTGCTAAAGATTTGGCTAAAAATAAAGAAAGAAGAGCAAGTTATGATTTATTTCAATAAATCACAGAACTATAATGGCAAAATGGTAATTTGCAAACAAAGCAAGAAGCAATTTATTTTTCCCTCTCCTCTTAATATTTTCGGCCAAATAAGAAAAAAGGGAGGGAAAAAAATACTTGGAAGACAATGTTGTCATATGGAATTATTTTAAAGCCAAATAAAATAGATGTTGTCATAAAAGAAAAGCACATGGTTAATTGTCATTAAACAATCTTAAAGAAAAAGCAATTAGAGATATTTCAAGAAGCTATTTGTATTCCCTCTCTTCTCCTACTTTTCTGTAAAAAGGGGAAATAAAAGGGAAATATTATACTTGGCTCATATCAATTCAAGAAGAGGAAAATTCTTAACCAAGTAAATTTCCCATGTGAGATTAAGTCATTAAATAGTATTATAATAAAAGCAAGAAGAGATATTTGCTAAAGCTTTTATCACTCTTCCTCTTCTTCATTTCGGTCAAGACATACCAAATAGAGAGAGAAGAGAGTTTGAAACACTTGAAGAACACAAGAAAGAGCTAGGGTTCAAGAAGCACAATCTAAGGTAAGATGCTTGATTTCAAGTGCTTATGCCTTCTAAATCACTTAGGAACCTCTTCTAATCTCTTCTTCATCTTGACAACCATGTTTAGCAAGCAAAATCAAGAGGGAAGAGAGAGAGGGCTAAGTCACCTAGAGAGATAAAGTGATAAAAATATGAGGTAATCTCCAATATTTTGATCCTTTTGCCTTATATGTTGTTGTTGTGGTGGTTGTTGTTGATTTTAGCTTGGTTTTGTTGATTTTGTGAAAATGGAAAGATAAAACCTTAAGGGGTTATGTCACCAAAATTTTCATGAATCATGTTTATTTAGTGTTTAAATGGTTAAACATGTGATTAGGAGTGGAAAGAAGGGTGTTTATGGATTGGAATCATGAAAACACATTTTCCCCTTTTCTCTTGCATGTTTAAGCCAGATGCAAAACATAAGGGAGGAGTTAGAATTTTATAATTTTGATGATTCCATTGGATTTATAAGAGAAAATTGTGTAGGAATACAAGATTTAATATTTTTTGAATATTTTTATGCAAATATGGAAATTATTGAAATTAAGGGGAAACACTGTTTGATTTGATTCCTGGAGGCAATGTTGCTGTGTAATGGATTTTGTTAGTCAAACCTAGTCCAAATATTATAAAACTTTTCAAGATCAAAGTAGACATGTATAGATTTAATCTGATAGGTATATCATAATTTTTGGACTAGTAGATTAAAAGGTATGAATTTTCAAAGTTGAGCCTTATTTTTGGAATGCAATCTTGAACAGGGGAAGTTTAGCGAATTTTTGGGAAACATTTGATGACCCTAGTTTGACTTAGGAATTTTTCTATGAAAATAAGCTTAAATATCTGTACATAACCTATAGAACCAGTCAATTTGGAATTTCTTAGAATTAATTATGATTTTTCAAAGTTGACTAAAAATCTGCAATTTTCTAGAAAACAGTAAAGTTGCACTGTGCAAAATTATACTATGCAGAAACTATTGTAACTGCATTAGATAAACAGCACAATATGATTAAAGGCAGTAGTAGTGTAAGTAATAACTAGTTACTTGTTAACTTAATTTATAGGAATCAATAATAGCCCGAGCCAAAACAAGAGTTTTGGACAGTAGAGCTGAAAAAGGACTCATATAGTAGTACTTTCTTTTATATACTATGTGATAATTGTATGCTTTGTGTATGCCAATTTTTGTAACATGACAATGCCTAGGAAACACACAATCTAGCTATGGTAGGAGACCCAATGATGGTACACGAGTTAAGTCGAGGTTGCAAACATCCGTTTGGCCTCGGACAATGTGCACACAATATTGTTTGAGTTTGCATCTTACATAACATGGTGCATTGCATATCTATTTTTGCATTCTATATGCTTGAAATGCATGTTACTACTGAGATTCACCTGAATATCTGTAAGACCCCGTCTCATTAATGATATTACTCAGAGTAGCAATTGCATAGTTTGGTAGGCACATAAGAATAGCATAAAAATAATGATATTATTGATATACTTGTTTATAAATAGAAATTCCTCATAGGGGTGTATAGAATAATTACAGACCTTAAACAAATAAAAGGTCTACAGATAACCAATTGCTACTCTCGTACTGGTCTGGAACCTTCAGTTGCTGGAAATTATAGTTCTGCCCTTTGAGCCGTTGCCTGCTGCTGGAAACTTAATACATTCATGGAAAGGGTGAGATTTGGAGAATCTTAGTAGTAACAAGAAATCAGACATATACGATACAAAAATAAATATGTCATGCACCATGTTGTGTAAGATGATAGAATGTTGCGTATACACTGTCCAAGGCCAAACCATTGTTTGCCCTTAGCTTATTCATGTATACCTTTGCTGGATCCCATATCACAGCTAGGCTAATGTGCCTTTGGCACTATGCTCATGCTACAAAAGATGGCATACTCAAAGCATATAATTATCACATAGTGCATGAAAGGAAGTGTTACTACCTGGAACGTACCCCTTCCTTGCCTAACAATCGGTCAAGCTTCGTTTATCCGGCTCGGGCTACTAATATATCCTAAAATTTTAAATTTAGAATAAATGAGTTATTATTTATTCATAGCTCATTCTAAGCAAAATGTGTTGGTTATCTTGACTCAAAATTATAAAATTACCAAAATGCCCGTTTGTACTCAGTCAAACTGTACCTCACCAAAAATTATGACCCGGGCTAATCCTATACAATTTCGAGTGTAAAATCTATTTTTGACCTCATATTGGTCAAATTCAGGCCCAAATTATGAAATTACCTTAAATAGCCTCTAATTAAGGTTTTAAGGGTATTTGTGACATTTTACATTTTAGGGCTTTTCATACTTCACAATCCACATGAACCTTACAAAATTTTCCCTTCTAAACACAATGGAACCATCAAATTGATAAAATTCTAGATCCTTCCTTTAGTTCCAGCCCTGGCCGAAAATATTGAAAAATTAAGGGAAAATGTGTTTTCTTGATTTCAATCCACAAACCTACTTCTTTTCACCTCTAATCTCATGTTTAACCCATTAAACACCTCTTAAACATTATTAGTATGAATTTTGGAAGCACCTCCCATTAGGGTTTGAGCTTTTCAAATCACAAACCAAGCCAAAACAAAGCCAATCAAACCCCACAACAACCAACAACAAACAAGAATCAACAAGAGGAGCAAGGTTTATGGCTTTACCTTTGATTTCTCTTCTTTCTCTCTCTAGGCTGACATCTTTCTCTCTCTATTACCACTTGATTTTTCTTTCTAATCATGGTTTCCAAGATGGAAAAGAGATTAGGAGAGGAGTACAAGAACAAATAAATTCTACAACTAACTCACATTGATCTTGCTTCTTGAAGCCTTGCTCTTCTTCTTTGCCTTTGCTTCTTCAAACTCTTATCTCTCTCTATTATTTTGCTTCATCCAAAATGAATGAAGAAGGGAAGGAATAATAAAGTCTTCAAATATCTCTTTTTGCTTTATGATAATATTATTGTTTAATGCAAATTTGCATGTGCTTGAATTACTTGGCCGCAATTAATTCCTCTTCTTTAAACATGGACCAAGTATTAATTCTCTTCTTGCTCCCTACTTCTTTGACCGAAATTATCCCAATGAAAGGGAAAAATAAATAGTTGTTTACTTTATTGGTCAAATGACCATTTTGCTTTTACATTTTTTTTCCATTTTCGCACTTGCTGTAAAACTGGGCAGAATTTTCATCAAACTTTGAAAAATTATATTTAATTGTATAGATATCCAATTGGAGTGGTTCTAAAGGTTATGTGACCCTTATTAAGTCTAATTTTAAGAAAAAATATAAATTGTGGATAAATAGAAGCTTAACATTCCCAGAATTATTGTTTTTGGATGATGACACTAAAAATTGTCAGTTTTACTAGGCTAACTTCAAAAATATATATCTCTTTGTGTACAGCCTCAAATGACTTATATACCTATCAAATTAAATCTTGATAAGTCTAATTTTATTCTATAAAGTTTCACAATTTTTAGATATAATTTGACCATTTAAAAATGTCACATAACACAGCTACCTCACTAGAAAACTTACTGGCAGCAACACTAACTTGTGTTCTAAATAACTATGTTGTGTGTGACCTCTAATTGCCTTGTTTTTCCATCTCCTATACTCTTCAATTCACCATTTCATTCCTCTTAAATACCCCTAAGGTATGAGAAATTTTAGGGAGTAAAATTATGCTTTACTTGGATACTTGCTAAACTGGGGCTTAACAGTCCACTTAATTCAGGTTTATTCTCAAGTCTCTAGTTCCTAAATTTGGAATGTTACAATCTCACCCTTTTTCAACATCCAAAAATTCTAGCAGAGGCTAGCGGCTTAAAGGGCAAAGCAGTGGCTACTGGTGAGTAGAAGCTGCCACTGGTTATCTATAATTGTACTTTCATTTCTGTTAAACACTCTATAAATATTTTTCAACCCTGTGAGGAATTTATGTATTGTAAACAATTACTTAATGTTAATATGTTTATGCTATATATGTATGCCTTAGGAACTATGCGCTTAATACTCTACGAATATCGAAATATTAAGGAGTTTGACAATTTCCCCTCCCCTCCAAATCCATCGTACCGTGAGGTAGTTAGTTCAAATCTTCTACAAATATACGTAGTTACATGAATTATGACAAAAAAAATATTTATAAGCTAGATAACACTCCATTACCTAAGGTTCTTCTATATTCAGAGGAGGGTTTGTCTAAATTTGGTTAGTTAATATTTTTCAATAGTGAAGGACTAAGGTCGCCATGTCCAATCTCTGGGGATAAATATTAATCATATGCCCTATTTACATTCTAGAAATTCCAAACTTAATAAAATAGATTTTAGATCACCCCAAAAAGAAATTCTCTAGAACTAGTTATGAATTTTTAAAATTGAAACACTAATTGGAAATACCAAGTAATTAGTAGCAATATCTTTATCGATAAATAATACAAGTTTCAAATAGTTTCCATCAGTGTTTTCCCATACATCTTATTTGTGGAAAAATTATTTTCTTGGCTGCTCTAGGGAATTTAGAAAATGAATTTTTTAGGAGCTACCATCATGGATTCACAATGGGAAAATTTTACAAACTCTCAAGTAAAGTTCTTAAAATATTTTACAAGCAATTCATGTTACATTGGGAAATTGGAGCTATTAACCACTACACCAAGTTAGAGTTAAAATAGTGTAAAGTGCAAACATGTATTGGAATAAAACCAAGCTTGACTGTTACAGGCTTCCCATTGTTTGCTATCAAGTAAGCATAATTTTAGATATTAAAAATGCCATGTTCTGCTAAAAAAGTTGTGAAGTGGCTAGAACAAAGTTAATAGATTCACAACTGGTTTCTAGTTTTTCTCTCCTCAATTGTCATCAATCAGTGGAAAGATATAACTACTTTTTCTACTAAAAAATTAAAAGAATACATTTACTTCAATTATGACATGTGAAAAACTGCTCCAACAAGGTATGCACAAAGAAAAATATTGCAAGAAATATAAAAAATGACACGTTCAAATAGGAAATCCTCTAAAACAACATAAGTCGCTCCCAGCTACAACAGAACATCAACAATCTTTTGGGCAAAGAACTTGACATGCCAAATTTACTTCCCATAACTCAATCTCACAGACATTCAAATAGAATAAATGGCCTCAACAAATAGCTAACAACTTCATTCTTTTAATTCATCGAGGAAAATGAATCCCCTTTAAGTGCATTTCATGGAAAATATTTAATCCCTATAATATGAGAGAACCACTAGACACACTTAGAGAAAGACTAAAATTTCTTTGTAAATAGTATATCACTTAGTTAACAAGGACGCAATAATTTTAGCCTAGAGTAGTCAGTTGGAATTTATAAGCCTAATACATAACAATTCCTTATCTTTATGAAAAATTAGGTAAGCGGCCAATAAGTAAGTCTTCCTTTTCACTTTCAATCTAAGCAATCTGTATGTGAATAAAACCACATTAAAACTAAAATCCAAACCAATATCTCCAAATTTGCTAATAAAAGTCCTAGAGGCCTCCCAAATATGTTTCCACTCTCTAAACTTCCCTCATTACTGAACAAGGAGATATATGCAAGCATTCAAACTTCAAAAAAGACAGAACAAACAAAGAATGTAAATGAAGGGATTCTATGAATTACCAGGAAAACAAAGGAAGGAACTGATGGAGACAAACTCAGACGACGGTAGTGGCATGAATTGATGGAGTCACCAGAGGGGAAAGGGGGAGGGAGAAGGAGGTAAGAGAGAGACCCAAGAGAAAAGAGCCACAACTGCTACTTGAGAGGAATAAAGTATAGTCGGAGAAGGGTCAGGAGAAGGAGGCACAAGAGACTCAAGGAGAAAAGAGGTGGTGGCGTGAACTAATGGAGTTACTGGAGGGGAGAGGGGGAGGGAGAAGGAGGCACGAGAGAGACCCAAGGAGAAAAGAGGTAGAGCTAGCCGCAACTTGAGCTAGAGGAACAGATCAGAGTGTGGGGGTTTAGAACAAGCTTTCAACGACTATTTTGTAAAAAATGGTCATTGAAGCTTATCTTTTAAAGATTGTTCAGCTTTCAACGACCGTTTTCAAAAACGGTCATTGAAAGATGAGTTTTCAACCACTGGTTGAAAAATGAGTGGTTGAAACCTCTTATGATACCCATTATCAAAGTCACAGTCGCAGCAACCTTAGTAATAAACCTAGAAAAAGGAAACTTATCACCCATGGCTTCTTCTCTGCAATATAAGGATTATTCTCTAGGTTTTAAATGAATCAGGATGAACATGAAGAAACCCAATTGCCAAAATCACACTAGCAGCGTGAAGGCTTTCACTATAAAATACAAGTCACTTTCTAGGTTTAAGTATAACAAGTTTTTTACGACATTGGTAGGCTTATTCCCACTGTGCTAGCAACCAAAGTGGAAGCTATTGCTATCAATTTGTACCTTGTTGCCTCAGACGAAGATGCAATATTATTATCATCATCATCATTATCACCACCACCACCTTTTCTTCAGGTACTTCCAACAACCATTTTCAAAAATGGTCATTGAAAGATGAGCTTTCAACTACTGGTTAAAAAACCAGTCGTTGAAAGCTTGTCTTTCAATGAATGTTTAAGAAAACAATTATTAGAAAGTTAGTTAAAATTTCAAATATGCTACCGCTTTCTTTTTTACTTATGTTTTTTTTAAATGGACGCTAATTAGTAACGTTAAATGTACTACTTGTAGTAGTGTTTTACAAAAAAAAAATCTTTTCTTATTCAAAATTCTTTATTCATCTTTCAAATCTTTTGCAAAACCTTTCTAAGCTTTGTTATCATCAAAACATAAGATCTAACACAAAACACACAAATCATTATTAGTATCAGGTATATTGGTTAACAATATATTATTAACTATGTAGCATCATGTCTTACCGATACTTCATCCCAGACAAACTTTCTCATTGACTCAGTTGTCTTCTTCCTGTTGTTCAAAGCAATAGGAACGTTGTTTTTTTGTCGCATACCCGAGGTAGCTAAGGAACTTGTCAGATTTCACAACTTGTCCTTTCTTGTTCCATCTCATATTAAGTTCCCCCCCTCTCTCTTTGCTTTTTGGACATCCTTCATCACAACAAGGTCCTTCCTCAATGCTCTTTCCTCTTGTGCTATAAGTCATACGTCGTCGTCGTCATGTTGCATTTTTGAAGAGTTGGCCGAGGGGTTAGGACCCTCAGTACTTGAGCTACTATCAATATCAGTTCTTGACATATTAACCTGTAACAAATAGAAGAAATATTAAACTCTTGTATTATAATTTCCATAAAGTTTTCTTGAACAAGAATAAATCATAATTGTTTAAAAACAAACTGTACCCTTACTTTTTAATGAACTTTGAAAAATTATAACTTAATCTAGGGAACTCCAGATGAAGTAGTTCAACTCTCTATTTAAAGATGTTTTAATCCTCTATAATGGAAAAATAATATTCAGAATCAAATCATGAGCATAGGTTCAGAATTCTAGTGTGAACATTAACTATATAAAAAAAACATAACTGATCTTATCCCCGAAGGAAATATATTGAAGAAAAGAAAAGAAAAAAGCCTATTCATAGTAGCACAAGCACGACAAGATCATGTCATTGCTGATAATTCATAATTAGAGAGACTAATAATACTGTCAATATTAGGTCAAAATCTAAACTTCTCTTAAAACATTTCTTTCCCCTTAACTAACCTACTGGAGTTCAAGGATCAAGTTATTGATATAGCCTACATACAGTAACACCATAATCTAATTACATCATTACTAAAACATAGTAGTGCTATTTCATTCAACCACATCACCATCGTCTAAGAAAATAGTGCTACTAAAACCACAATCAATTTAATCTAATTTTATCATTGCTAAAACATAGTGTTGCTACAGAAGCAAAGTAAGCTCCAACAGTTTCTTCTCTTTCCTTCTAATTCAGAATACCTTCCTATAAGAAACAAAATGATAGAAGTATTGCTAGCATCACCGATGACTATGTTCTATTTCGAACTATCTCTCAACCATTTCTTACTCAGTTTCGAACTCAAATCTTCAATTTTGAAGAACCTTGAACCCATAAACCATCTAGCAAGCATATAGCATCAATTTCATATTATTAACTCTAGCTAAGGGCAGAAACTTCTCACTTTTATGTGAATTGATGCAAAACTTGTAGAGGTTCAAAGAACATTGAAACAAGAACCTCGAACAAGCCACGAACACCTTCACAAATAGCCACGGACACAGTAAAGAGGAGAATTATGATTTCAACAATAATGGAGAGGGAAACAATGGTAAGGATGTCGGAAAAGAGTGGTTAGAGCTGTTCGATAGGCACGCAAAGAAGTGGTGTGAATTTTGAAATCATAAAAATAGGGTTCATAAAGGGATGTATTTGACTGTTTATTTTGAAAAACTGTCAAATATATAAGTTTCACGGTGTTTTGATAAACAACCCTCATATATTGATAGAATATATATAACAGTTTAGATACACTCGTCAATTAAATGATGTATCTTTTTTCTAGAAAAACCAAACTTATATATCATGGTGGTCAAATAAAACTGTCAAACATTGTCTCATATACTTAACGGTTGTTTTAAAGAACCGTTATATATTTCTTTCCCATAATTCTACCTATTTATATTTAATATTTTCATGAAAATCGTTAAGTATGGAGCATCAAATATATGTGATTTTGTAGTAGTGACTGTGACATGCTAAGGAGAAGAAAAATTGATTTTCCAACTTTTATTCCATTAGCTACCATAATTTAAGCTTTAATCACATCCTTAGTCATGGTTTGATTTAAAACCAAGCTTTCTCTATTTTTTGCAAAATTTTGACAGTTGTTCCCTTTGTTTTCGTGGTTCCCAAAATTACAAAATTCAAGAATAGCTCATCAAATCCTTATCAACATCATCAAAAACATCGATATTCATCATTTTCCTAGTGCAAGCTTGATTCTTTGTGAATTCCACCTCTTTATTTTCATCCCAAGTAAATAACCAAATGTTGTATAATTCTTATTCCTTCCTTTTAAAATGATTTAACTGCATCAATCTAAGCATGATCAAACTAGGATGATATTTGTATCATCAAAGGCATTTCAAAAGCTTAAGTTTGAGCTCTAAACCACTACTTTTAGAATTATATTGAATCAATTACAAATTTTTAAAGTTTCTAGAAAATTTCATTCTAACCACAAACATTAAAAGCTAAAGTATATGAGAAAAGATTTTAGTTGTTTGTATTTTCTAAGATTTCTAAAGATTAATAGTGGTTCATTCTCACCTAGATAGCTCTAATAAATGACCTTAGAGTAAGATATGTCACCATACCAATCAAAAGCCCACAACAAATGGGCTGGGTTATACCCATACGTGTTTAAATGTGCATGGATAGCCAACTAGTGTATTTTTTTTAAAAAAGAACACAATACGCAGTTGCATTTCTGCTACATTGTTGCTACTAATCCTCAATATAGATTACAAAAAATACTAATAACAAAGCACCATAATCCTCATCGTTCCTCATTGAAACCACATATAAAATAACATGCCCAAATTAACAAATAGTTTTTGAAGTTCTTGATCAATACCAAAATACTTAATTAATAGTTAATAAAATATTAAATTTATATATAAATAGCCAAAGCAAGTTTTTATATATAATTACTTTAAGCTCTCATTATACAATCATGATATATAATCTTTGATTCAAGATATTTGAAAACTTTTCTTTTATAATTAATATTATATAATATATTTATATTTATTCACCATTTTGCATTCCACAAGCACATGAATTGCAAGTAATAGTATAGTGTTGAAAAGAGTGTTATTCCACAAGAAATATGACAAAAGTTAGCTAACTAATGTAACTATATTCTTAATTAGGTTGAATGGAATCATTTGAAATTAATTAAGTTGAATACGAATTTTTGATGAAAACAACAGAGTAAAATTATAGAAATTGGAAAATTGTTCCTAATTTCAAGAGGTTAAAGGCTTAGGATTACTTATTTTCGATTGTATTTCATGGAACTATGCAATTATTCACTTATATTGGTTAAATGAGTCTATATGCTAGTCAAAGGTTCTAAAATCATCAACCATGCTCTCTCAAGTCAAGATTGATTTTTTAATCTTGATTAAAAATATTCAATCTCTTATTTATAATTAATCAAAACCATCTTTTCAAAATAGTCCTTCAATAGACTATACTAGGTTGTTAGATATATCTTTATTATGATAACAAGCCATCCAGTTAATCCCAAAACTTCAAGTCTAACATGATTTTTCTTAAGGTATACAATCAAAATAGCTCTCTCAAGTATCTTCCAATTGAACTGCTCTAATCATGTAGTGATCAAGCATAAGATAGCATTAAGTATAAAGAAAAATAACATATATTCTCATTAACCAACAAAAGAAAGATAATATAGTAGTTTCATTCCATACAATTGGTAAAAGTAATCCTAAATGAGAGTTTTAGCTACTCATAATCAATACAAATAAAAACTAAGCTTAAAAACAAGGTTCATATTAGCAAAATGAGAAGAAAAGGAAGAGAAACAAGAAAAGATTTTTAGTGCAAATCTCTTTGGAACTTTAACTCAAGGCTTGAAATCTTCAAAGCTCTCTTTAGCCACAATAAAATGCCAACAAAAACACATCCAAACTGGATAGAAGAAACTCAAGAATTTGCTGATATTTTTCCATGGAAACTGGCAGTGAAAACTCAACAAAACTAGACAGAAATGATTAAAAAATTGCTAATATTTTTCCATAGGTAACTGATAGCAAAATCCCTTCAAAATAAGGCAGAGAAGATTGAAAATTTCACTAGGCTTTAACCACAGAATTTTTTTAGAAAAAACACATCAAAACTAAACAAAAACAACTCAAAAATTTGCTGAGCTTTTGCCATGATAAAATAACAGCAAAGACTCAACAAAATCAGGCAGAAACAATTCCTAAATTTCCTACAATTTTTCCATGGAAAAAATGATAGACAACAACATTACAAACAACAACCAAATCACCCAAAATCCAATCTCAACACCAAATTTCTGAAGAGTCACCAATCATTCACATCTTATCTAATAGAATTAATTCAAACACAGCTCTATTGCAATATGATTTCAAAGAGTAACATTAGTATTACTCAATAATAACATGCAAGGTCCATAACTACTTTCAAGTGAAGTTAAATGTATGCCCCCCTTTATAGTTTCCTTCTTGATGCACTTAATGCTCTTTTACCCTCATCTTTCCAAATCCACTATTTAGTTCATAAGGGACATCTTTATCTCCTATAAAAAAGGTAAATCAAGCATAAAACTACTAAAACACACAAAAGTAAATCACAAATGAAAAAAAAACAAAAGAGTTTAGAACTTGGGTTGCCTCCCAAGAAGTGCTTAGTTTATAGTCTTTAGCCCGACTTTTCACTCTTTTAAGTTACATCAGCTATAGGTAAGGTGAATACTTGATGGTTCATCTCACGACTGCAATTATGCTTTAATCCAAGGTCACTAGCTTGAAATCCCTTACCATCTTCATTTCTTGGCCTAACTACACTAAAGGTATATGTTTATATCTTTACAACCTCAATAGCCTATTAATTAGCTCTTTTACATGCTTTTAGAATTTCCAAAAGTTGTTCTTCTTGTTGAATGGCTAATTGTGAAGCTATACCTAATGGCATATTGTTGGCTCCCAAATAGTCATAATGGAAGGTAAAAGGTAGCATCTTCAAATCAAGAGAACGTGACTCTTTAATAAATGTATTCAAAGATGGTCTATCAAGGAAAAATGAATCTAACAATTTCAATGGTACCCGACTTTTAGGATTAGTCAGTATTGCCTTCAAGATACTTATATCTTTATCCAACTCTTAACCCTCTATTTGAACCTCTGATAACAAGGCATCAACAAGCTCATTATGAACTAGCTTATTGAATTCCTCTTGTTCCACTTGCTCAATCATGTCAATTAAGAAGTAGTGCTTAGCCTCATTGGGAGTCTTCATTAGCTTGTGAATATTAAAGGTAACATGCTCATCTTCAACTCGTATAGTAATTTCACCCTTTTCAACATTGATTAGGGTTTTAATAGTTGCTAAGAAAGGTCTTTCAAAGAGAATAGGAGTATCTTGGTCCTCCTCATAATCAATAACAATGAAATCCACCCAAAAAAAATGAAATTTTCTACTTTCACAAGAACATCTTCAATAATCCATCTAGGGTAAGGAATACTCTTATCAACAAGTTGTAATGTAATTGTAGTCGACTGAGCTTCACCTAATCCCATCTTGTTAAAAATAAATAGAGTCATGAGGTTCACACTCGAACCAAGGCCACACAATCCTCCTCCCAAGAATTTATCCCCAATGTGGCAAGGGATAGATAAACTTCTAGCATCCTTCAACTTTTATGGAATGTTCTTGATTATATCAGTAAAGCTCTTGGTCACAGCTACCATCTTAAATTCATTAAACCTTTTTTTCTTAGAAAGCACATCCTTCATAAATTTTTCATATTTAGGCATCTTCTCCAAAGTTTCAACAAAGGGTATATTAATGTGAAGTTGTTTGAACATTTTAATGAATTTCTTGAATTGACCATTATCTTGATGCTTCTTAAGAATTTAAAGGAAAGGAGGTGGTGGAACCTATTTTAGAGGAAAAGTATGGGTCTTCCTCTTCTTCTCATCCATATTTTTTAGTGTAATAGGTTTTCCTCTCACCACATTATTAAAGTTTTCCTTAGCTTGCTTTTCCTTTATGTTCTCATCTTGTTCAACTTAAATTTCTTCATCTAGAACTTCATTCTTATCAATCTCAATAACAACATGATCTTTCTACTATTTGCTAACCCTACTTGATCTTCACACATTCGGCAACTTGTTCTCACTTCTCAAAGTAAGTGCCTTACACTCTGCTATAACACCTATCTTAGGATTTAGAATAGTATCAGTTGAAAGACCATTTCTTGGTTGTGTACTCAAGTATAAAGCTATTTGTCCCATTTGAATCTCAAGATTTTTTATTATCATATCATGAAAAGCAGCTACGCTAATAAGCCTTCTTGACCTTTAAAAAGTTTCCTTAAGAGTTGATTTGTCTCAGAATCACTTTCTCTTGATCTTTATGATTGTTCAAAGACCGGTGAACGCCTATTCTTGTTAGTAGAAGCACAGTGAGTAAGTGAATTCTTACTAGTTCCATTATTTCAAGAGAAGTTAGGGTGGTTTCTCGTACCATTGTTGTAGGTATTAGAGTAAGGATTGCCATATAGATATGTTTGATTATTGTTCTAGTATATATTTTATAATTAAATAAGTGTATATTTTGATATATATTTGATTAAATTTATTAATACTTAATACTTATTTAATTATCTTTTATATGTTTTTATATCCTTTAATTAAGTATAGGATAAAAGGATATTTTGATATAAAATCTACTCATATCCTAATTTATTTTGTAGGAGATATTATATGAATCAAGTGAGAATAAAATATCAATAAAGTTATCTATATTATATAATAATCGATAAAAAAGATATAAACCAAGATATTGTGATAGAGACGCATGCAGAGAGGCAATATATACCTACATATATGCTAGGCGTAGTAAGAGGACAGTGTGTTCTATTTTCTTGGTTGGTGATGGAAATGCTAGAGGGGACAATTTTAATAGAAGAAGATTAAAGTATGGAGATGCAGAAGATTTACATCACAGATGAAAATTTGACATTGAATTTTTTTTCTCCTTTCCTTTCTCTTCTTTCTTTTTTCTTTTTATTTTATCTTTATTTAGCTATTATTTTGATAATGCAAATGTTAAGTTTATGTAGTTAAACCCTTGGTTTTAGATTATTTAGTTTGATTATGAATTAGTGGATAATAGTTTTTGTCATTAATTCCTTTAATATTATATTCGTTGATTTAATTGTGTACTTGATTATCATGAAACAAGAGAAATCTGATTGAAATCATTTTGGTATTCTAAAGGAGCCTAGACGTATGAAATTTAGACTAGACCTTCAATTGAATTGTGTAAGATTAGGTTTTCATATTTAATTTGTTTGTAGGATAGAGATATACCTATCGGCCCTACGTCGTCTCATTAGGCTTTCACTTAAATTAATCCAATTAAGTACTAATTCCCTAAGACGTTAGGGATTAGCATAATTGGAATGCCTTTTAGTGAATTGAAAGACATTCTTAGGTAAATAAGAGTCCTAGACTAGAAAATATAACTTTACATGCAATTAAGAGGAGGAATTAGACACTAAGAAGTAATCAAGGCTATAATAATCCAAGTCACTGCTTAGATCTAGAATCACCCTTATCCTTAGCCTTAGTTAGATTTGATTTTCTTTTCTTTTTGTTTGCTTTTATCCAAAATTGTGTTGACTCAACTTAAACAAAAGTGTAAAGTCATTGCTCAACTTTATTGTTAATACTAAGTCCTCGTGGGAATGATAACTTACTCACACTTTATTACTTGATACGGCCTGTATACTTGTGGAGTTTTTGGCTCTATATTTTGTGCCTATCATTTTCCAAAAATAGGCCAATCATCTGGATCATTTCAAGCATGACCGACTTCAACTTAAAGCTTCAAATGGTAATGGCCAAGAATTGGATGATAAATAGATAAGTGGTGTTCTCTTTCTCTAAATAGGCTCCAGATACTCATCCAAAGTATGATCTAATTCATCATCATTGAGGTATGCCATGTTGTAATATGGATTTGGATGTGGTGGTCTCAGTTGCTCTAGCTTCGGTCTAGGTCCAGGTGCTTGGATTTGTAAGATTGGTTGTTCTCTCAAAAGTGGATATTGCTAAATTGGAGGCATTTGAGTTAAAGCTTCAGGTAATATGTCAATATCATTAGAGAAATATACTTCAATTGTACTGTCAAGAACAACTTCTAGATCAATTTGCATACAGAGCAAAAGTACCTATAAACCAAATACCCTACAACAAGCATCAAACTTGTCAACAAGAAAAGAACTATATCTATACCTATACTAAGAACAAGGCAAATTAAGAAAAAGAAACAAGAAGGGCAGAAAGATTCAAGCATAATTAATTACACAATTACACTAATTAATTCAAAAGACTTTAGTCAATAGTCCTTGGTGATGGCGCCATTTCCTTGTTTTCCATTTTTCTTACAGCAAGTGCACAAGTTGCAAGTAACAGTATAGTGTAGGAAAGAGTGTCGATCCATAAGGATTATAACACAAGTGAGCTAACTAATATAACTATATTCTTAATTAGGTTGAATGGAATCATTTGAAATTGAATAAGTTGAATACGTATTTTTGATGAAAATAACAAAGTAAAACTATAGAAATTGGAAAATTGTTTCTAACTTCAAGAGATTAAAGGCTTAGGATTACTTATTCTCCATTGTATTTCGTGGAACTGTGTAATTATCCACTTATGTTGGTTAAATGAGTCTATGTGCTAGTCAAAGGTTCTAAAATCATCAATCATGCTCTCTCAAGTCAAGATTGATTTTTAATTTTGATTAAAAATATTCAATCTCTTTTTTATAACTAATCAAAAACCATGTTTTTAAAACAATCCTTCAATAGACTATATAAGGTTGTTAGATATATCTCTATTATAATAACAAGCCAACCATTTAATCCCTAAACTTCAAGTCTAACATGATCTTTCTTAAGGTCTACAATCAAAGTAGCTCTCTCAAGCTTCTACCAATTAAACTACTCTAATCATGTTGTGATCAAGCATAAGATAGTGTAACACCTTATTTTTAGTCACCAATATTCCTCTTATGTAATTAATACATTAATGAAATAACATGGTGAATTATGATGCACATCAATTGTCAGAAATATTCTAGTTGCGAGTTACACATAACTTGGCAAGCAAGGACACAAAGGAGCAATGAATATCTACTTAAGGTCCAAACATCGTAACCTAAAATAGAGCATGAAATGACACAAATAATAGTCCAATATAAGTGTGCAAATATGGTCAAAGTCAAGGAAAAGAGCAAGACATGAATTTTTACAAAAATGTAAGGGCAAAATCGTAATTTTCTATAACACAAGAAACAAATATTTTTTCTTAATTCTCTTATTATTTTCGGCCAAGAGGGAAATAAAAGAGGAAATAGATAATTGGTAATTAATAAGTCCCTTTTAAAGTATTATTACCAAGTGCAAGTAGGGGAAAACCAAAGGGTCAAAAAGTAAGATGACATTGATTAATTGCTTGGAATAAGTAATTGTGGGAAATTCATGAAACAAACTCTTAATTCAATTCTCTCTTGCATTTTCAGTCAAAGAGGAAGGGAAGAGAGAAATATTTTATGTGGCTATATTAATTCAAGAAAAGGAAGGGAAAAGATGAGCCAAGGAAAATTGCCTATGTAATTATTATTGACACAACTTATGACATAAGCAACTTTTAGATATTTCAAGAGGCATTATCCATTCTTTTTCCATCTCTAATTTTGGTAATCAAAGGGAAATAAAAGGGAAAATGGGATTTAATGGGTAATATTATACAAGAAGCAAAACTTGGACCAATGAGAAATAAGCACTTGTAAAGCAAAAAGCAAGAGGAGTAATTGAATTAAACCATCACCTCTTCTCTTTTCACCTTCATTTCGGTCAGCTGAAGCAAAAAGGAGAGAGATAAGTGTTTCAAAAGCTTCAAAGAGCTAAGAACACAAGAAGGGAGCTTTAGGGTTTTAAAGTGCAAGATCAAAGGTAAGAACTTACAAACTTGGTGATTTTTATCTCCTAATTACTCTATAACCTCTCCTAACATCTTCTACTCCATTAAACTCATGTTTCTCAAGACAAATCAAGGGTGTAGAGAGAGGAGGAAATTTCATCCAAGAGAGACAAAGAGTGAACTTCATAAGGTAATCTTAAATCTTGATCCTCTTGACTTGTTGATGTTGTTGGTAAATACACTCTGCATCTATGAGCAACTAAGATGTACCACAATCTAAAGTCTACATATTGGTAGCCAGGCATGAAAAGAGACGTGACAAGGTTCATTGCTTGTTGTCTTACATGTCAGAAAGTCAAAGCTGAGCATCAACGACCTTCAAGACTACTGCAAAATCCTGCAATTCCTGAGTGGAAATGGGAAAGCATCAATATGGATTTCATAACAGGACTACCAAAAGTCTAAAACTATGATGCAATATGGGTGATAGTAGACCGATTCACAAAAATAGTTCATTTTCTCCCGATCAATATTCACTAATCTCCCGATAAACTTGTAGATATTTATGTTAAGGAGATAGTACGTCCTCATGGTACGCTAAAGAACATCATATCAGACATAAATCCTCGATTCACTTTAAAGTTCTGGAAGGCAATACACGAGGCTTTGGGTACCAAGCTTCGATTCAGTATGGCCTATCATCCTCAGATAGACGGGCAAACTGAAAGAACAATCCAAACAGTAGAGGATATGCTCAGGGCATACGTGATAAATTTCAAAGGCAGTTGGGACCAGTACCTTCTCTTGGCAAAATTCGCATATAATAACAGCTACCATTCGAGCATCCAAATGGCTCCTTATGAAGCATCGTATGGAAGGAATATCAGTCACCCTTGTGCTGGATAGAGTTGTTTGAGAGGCAGATGTATGTGCCAAACATAGTGGATCAAATAATGGAGCACATAAAGCTGATCAAACAAAGGCTACTAGCTGCACAAAGCAAAAAAAAGAGCTATACCGATAGAAGGTAGAAACCTCTCAAGTTTGAAGTTAGAGATCATGTGTTCATGAAGGTTTCGCTTATTATTGGCATTGGTAGGGCATTGAAGGTGAAGAAGCTAAGCCCAAGGTACATTGGTCCTTTAGAGATCTCGCCAAAGATTGGGCCAGTAGCGTACCAAATAGCTTTACTCCCAAGTTTGAGTAGGCTGTATGATGTCTTCTATGTGTCATAATTGAAGAAATATCAACCTAACCTCGAGTATGTGATTGAATACGAAGAGGTAGACGTACGTGATGATCTGACGCATAAGGTCACACCTGAACGAATCATTGATCGGCAGGAGAAACAACTGAGGCATAAGAGTATCTCATTCATCAAAGTGGTATAGAAGGGGTAATCTCCTAAAGAAGTTACTTGGGAAGTGGAGGAAGGCATGTAGAAGCATTTCCCGAAATTTATAAGTCAATACTTGTAACAAATTTCGGGAACAAAATTTATTTAAGGGAGAGATGTAAAACACCATTTTTAGTCATCAATATTCCTCCTATGTAATTAATACATTAATAGAGTAAAATGGTGAATTATGATATACATCAATTATCAGAAATATTTCAATTGCCGTTTACACATAATTTGGCTAAGCAAGGACATAAAGGAGCAATAAATGTCTACTTAAGGGCCTAACATGGTAACCTAAAATAGAGTATAAAATGACACAAATAATGGTCCAATACAAGTGTGAAAATTCAATCAAAGTCAAGGAAAAGAGTAAGACATGAATTTTTACAAAAATGTAAGGGCAAAATCGTAATTTTCCATAACACAAAAAGCAAATATTTTTTCCCTAATTCTCTTATTATTTTCAGTCAAGAGGGAAATAAAAGAAGAAATGGTAATTGGTAATTAGTAAGTCCCTTTTGAAGTATTATTACCAAGTGCAATTAGGGGAAAACAAAAGGGTCAAAAAGTAAGATGACCTTAATCAATTACTTGGAATAAGTAATTGTGGGAAATTCATGAAAAAAATTTTAAATTCCATTCTCTCTTGCATTTTCGGTCAAAGAGGAAGGGAAGAGAGAAATATTTTGTGTGGCTACATTAATTCAAGAAAAGGAAAGGAAAAGATCAGCCAAGGAAAAATTGCCTATGTAATTATTATTAACACAACTTATGATATAAGCAACTTTTGGATATTTCAAGAGGCATAATCCATTCTTTTTCCATCTCTAATTCGAGTAATAAAATGGAAAATGGGATTTAATGGGTAATATTATACAAGAAGCAAAACTTGGACCAATGAGAAATAAGCACTTGTAAAGCAAAAAGCAAGAGGAGTAATTGAATTAAACCATCACCTCTTCTCTTTTCACCTTCATTTCGGTCAGCTGAAGCAAAAAGGAGAGAGAGAGAGAGTTTCAAAAGCTTAAAAGAGCTAAGAACACAAGAAGAGAGCTTTAGGGTTTTAAAGTGCAAAATCAAAGGTAAGAACTTATAAACTTGGTGATTCTTGTCTCCTAATCACTCTATAACCTCTCCTAACATCTTCTACTCCATTAAACTCATGTTTCTCAAGACAAATCAAGGGTGTAGAGAGAGGAGGAAATTTCATCCAGGAGAGATAAAGAGTGAACTTCAAGAGGTAATCTACAAAGCTTGATCCTCTTGACTTGTTGATGTTGGTGGTGGTATTTGCCTTATTTTTTCTTGTTTATTCAAATTTAGGCTGAAGTAAACCCTAGGGGAATGCTACTAAATTTTCATCTAAACATTTTCATTTAGTGTTTAATTATTTAATCATGTGATTAGAAGTGAAAAGGAAGTGATTAAGCAAGAGAAAACAATAAACCAACATGTTCCCTCTTAGGACCCTTATTTCAGTCAAAGGCAGAACCTAGGGATGGAGTTGAAATTTAGTGATTTTAATTATTTCATTGGCTTTAGAAGGAAAAATTGTGTATTCATGCATGTTTTCATGATTTTTGGAAGCATATGTTGCAATGGAAATTTATGAAATTGAATGTGCATGTTGTTTGATCAACCCCCTATGAATTAGTGACATTGTGCAATGTATTTCATGGATCAAACCTTATCCAAAAATTCTAAAACTTGACAATATTTAATTAGAGACATAGAGATTTATTTTTATGGGTATTTTTTAATTTTTGGACTAGTACATTGGAAGATATGAATTTTTAAAGTTGTGTCATGTTTTCTAGAATGTAATCTGGAACAATGGAATTTGGAGAATTTTTGGGAATGACATGAATCCAGTGGTCAAACCTAAGAATTTTTACACAAATTTAAATTTAAATAGCTTCATTTATGATTTTGAATAAGTGAAATTTGTTTTTTTAGAATTAATTATAAATTTCCAAAATTGTCTGAAAAATCTGTCAGTTTTTGGAAACAGTGATACTACACTATGCAGAGTTGTACTGTACAGAAATTGTTATAACTGTGATAGATAACCAATAAAGTAATTAAAAAGAAGTAATGCTATAAGTAATAATCAGTTACTTATAACTTTAATTTTGATAGGAATTAGACATAGCCCGAGCAGGAAACCCGAGTATGGGACAAACAGGAAATTTTGAAAAAGACCCAGATAGTAACTTTTTCTTACATATACTATGTGATTATTAAATGTTTGAATATGTCATTATCTGTAACATGAGCCAAGTGTCTTAGACACACAAATTTTTCAAGTTGTGGTCAGGGACCCAACAGGGGAGTTGAGTAGACTAGGGTGCAAACATGTAGTTTGGCCTTAGACAAGTGTACATAGTTTCAATCATCTTACATGACATCACATTACAAATTTATTTTCGCATTCTATATGTTTGAAAGCTTATTGCTACTGAGATTCTCTCGAATCTCATTCTTTTTCAAAATTAAAACATTACAGCTGAGGTTAGCGGCTTAAAAGGCAAAAAGGTGGCTACCCAAGAATAGGGCCCTGATGTAGTCCGAAGCTGATTCTAGTTATCTGTAGTTGCACATTTTGTTTTTTGTTTTTTGTGAACGCTCTGTACATTTGTGTATATTTATCAAACCCTGTGGGGATTCTCCTGTAATGTAAACTAGTACTTAATATCATTATGTTTTTGTTGTTTTTGTATGCCTTACGAAACTTTACGCTTATTATTCTGCGAATATCGAAATGTTAAGGGGTTTGACAAATAGCATTAAGTACAAATAAAAATCAACATATATTCTCATTAACCAACAAAAGTAAGAAAAACTAGTTGTTTTAATCCATAAAATGGTAAAACTAATCCTAAATGAGAGTTTTAGCTACTCATAATCAATACAAACTAGAAACTAAGCTGAAAAACAAGGTTCATATTAATATAATGAGAGGAAAAGGAAGAAAAACCCAAGATTTTCGATCCAAATCTCTTTAGAACTTCAACTCAAGGCTCCAAATCTTCAAAGTTCTCCTTAGCAAGATTTCAACCTCTGGAAGTTAGAATGTCTAGTTTCGATGCCCCCATCCAATTTTATCTAGGTTTTCTATAGCAGCTATACAAAACATATAGCTTCATTTTCGGGTAGTTCACCGTTGCTTTGTCATGGCAAACTGGTAGCAAATGGCACTGAATTGAGGTAGAAAGGTCACTGATTTTCATCGTGGTTTTGATGTGGCAAACGGGTAGCAAAATGGCACTGAATTGAGGAAGAAAAGTTATTGATTTTCGTCATGGTTTTGCTATGGCGAACCAACGACAAATGCATATATCATATGTTTTTCTTTCTTCATCTAATTATTGCATTCTTTTCTTTCTTTCCTAAGCTTTCATGATCTTCTCAAGCTTTCTCATCTAGTCATCATCCTCCTACATAAACAAAGATTTTATGAGCTACTTGAAACTCTTTAAATAGTCAAAACTACTCACATTTAGCTCAAAATTTTCTAAAGTTTGACATTAATTGTTTCACCAAATCACATTTTCTTTTATGTATGTCTATTTTGTGCACAAATTAATTCCAAAAACATATAAAAGTATGGGAAAATTTGCTGAAATGTATGAATTTCTAGAGATTATCAATGTTTAAATATATACATTTTATCTCATATACGTGAGATATACAAGCTCCTTTGCCTTAATTTATTCTTAAATATATGTTACATATATATACACAAGTATGGGTGGGCACGGGCAACCTAAGGATGTGCTCATAGCTCATCCCATTTGATGCATAAGCCTGCCTGTTATAGGCCTTTTTTGGGTAGGCCAAAATGGGCAATTTTTCAGTGGGTTTGTGCTGGCTTATTGAGCTACGGGAAACTTGCTTAGTCCTAATTGCTCGTTTATACTCTATTTGATTATTAATATAAGAGTTAGTCACAGTGATGATAAAAACATATATATCTCTGTGTGTGTGTGTGTCTGTCTGTCTGTGTCTATCTGTGTCTGTATTAATGCTTTTACTTTTCCTATATCATAATATATATTGCTCGTTTATATTTCTTCTAATCCCTAATATAAGAGCTAGTTAGGAGATTAGATTTGATCATAAATATAAGATTATTATAACCCTCTTTATCTCCCATAATTATCTTTTTTTCTAAATTAATTTATCTAACTTATAAATAGATATATATAATCTAATATTATATATATGTATTTTAGGGAGATCAAATTACACTTATTAAAATTAATTAATTAATTAATTTCATTTCTTTGATCTAACCAATTAAGTAACTTTTATGATATATACTAGTTTACTACTTTCAAACTTAAAAAAAAAATCATTTTATGGTGTCAAAGCTTAAAGATTTAATGTGTCATAATTATTTTATTAAATCTTTAATAATTTTTGCCAACTATGGTGAAATATATTCCAGCTTTGTATTGTATTCCCTCTCCCACTGTCTATTTAAGGAAAAAGTACAATTTTATCCATTCAATTATTAATTTGGTCCCCCGTTTAATGGTACTTGGTCTTTCCATGGCTCCATAACATTCACTTATTTATATCTCCTTGTTGCATATTAATTCCACCCCACGTGCTCTTGTCCCCCCCCCCCCCCAACACACACACACACTTTTCAAGCGACAGATACTAATATCATGTAAATTAAATATATTATTATTTCATATATTAGAACTTATTAGTATATATTTTTTTAGTTGTTATCAAATTTTTAGGTGATTAAATTCTATCATTAGGACATTTTAGTAATTCTATCTTAAAATTATGATTTTAATAATAAATAATTTTGTCTCTCCAATTTAATTATGACTGATCTGACTTTTTTTGAACCCATTAACTCTTAATCATTGCCTCAATTAGTTGAGTCAATGGTCCAGTTTCCATTACCTTAAGTATGAGTAAAATATAAAATTATAAAACTTATATATATTGCCGATGTCTTTATAACTTAGAGCTTATTTGTTATCACTTATCTGAATCGAGCTTATTATATAAGCCTGATTTACGTAAATCGAGATAAATCTCCTCCACATATTTATCTCGTAGACCGTAAAAGCTACCTCGTAGACTGTAAAAGTTACCTCGTAGACCGTAAAAGTTACCTCATAGACCGTGAATTACAATTTATAAGCACTTATAAAATTTTCATAAGCTATTCCAAACATAAAAAATCTAAAAGGATCATACTTACATCAAGGTCTTTATATCTATTACATCAAGTTGTCTAATCACACATGACCATATATCCTATTTTTTTATATGGATATGGTTAAATAATAATTATTTAAAAATAAAATATATGATCATAAGTGGTTGGATAACTTGATAAAATGAATATAAAGAATTTAAATTGAGTATTCTTTTAATAAATCTAAAAGACTTTACATGTACCAATAAAACATTTTTAATTATTTTATATCTTAAAAGTTTTATGCTATCTTTTCAACCGGGCCCTCAATTAATACTCAGCCTTTTTCGGCTGGGGAAAGGTACATGTACATTTACTTCAATGTGAACCTAGTCTTTTTAGGGTGGGGGGGGAGAATTATTAACTGCGCTCTTTTTTTATAATTAGACAATATTTTTAGAAGGGGTCAAATAGAAACTAAGGGTGTGATACATAAATAAAAATAAAAATAAAAATTATTGGTATATGGACATTCTTTTTATCTTGTTGGGCAGTTGGGCCGTAAAAGGTTAAAGAGATATCCTATATCGTATGATCCAATCACACGATACGTGTAGTGAATATCATCTGGGTGACAATATCGAACCATATCAATACACTGAAGTTATTGTAGAGGGAAACAGCAGCCTCCCCATCTCCCATGGAATCCCTTCGAGTGATCTCCACCACTACTGTTCAAGCTCAAAGGAAATTTAATAATGGCGACTCACCACAAATGATAGACCTGAATCCATGGGATCTTCAGTATCTAATGCTTGAGTATGCTCAAAAGGGTCTTCTTTATCACAAACCCACCTCTTCATCGGAGACGGTGATCCAGCGCCTGAAGGACTCGCTTTCTTCGACCCTCGACTTTTACCCACCCCTCGCCGGCCGTCTTGCCATCATCCCCAAAAACGATGACGGCGACACCTCCTCTGTCTTCATCACTTGCAACAATACCGGAGTAAGCTTTGTTCATGCCATTGCAGAGAATACTACAGTTGCAGACATTGTTAAACCAACTTATAATCCCCAAATTCTCTACTCCTTCTTCCCAGCAGGGTATTTCAAGAACTTTGAGAACTTTGAAGGAACTCGGGTCCCGTTATTGGCTATTCAAGTCACAGAGCTAGTGGATGGTATCTTCATCGCTTCCTCGACAAATCACTGTCTTGTTGAAGTGAAACCAGGCTGGGATTTCTGGAATACATGGGCAAAGATTTCCAGAAATGGTTTGAATCACTTAGGGTTGGATTCAAAGCCCGCTACCTTTGAACGATGGTTTCCTCATGGCACTAATATTGAACGCCCTATACGAATTCCATTCAAAGAAATGATGGAGAATCATAATAAGGCCTCCATCGATTCGATTCAACCACCTGTATTATGTAGGAGGATCTTTCAATTTAAAAGGGAAAAAATTGCTGAACTGAAGGCAAAAGTTAACTCAGAGGTTGAGGATAGTGTCATCAGGAACAAAATATCGTCATTGCAAGCTATTCTTGGCCATGTTTGGAGGTCTATGATCAAAAATCAGGATTTCAACCCGGAAGAGGAAGTCACTTACGTAATCCTCATAACTGCAAAATCCAGAGTTTTTCACCCACCAATTCCAGAAGATTATTTTGGAATCACTATGCAATTCACTTCGGTGGTGATGAAGGTAAGGGATTTAGTGGGAGATGGAGGACTTGGGAAGTTTGCTTGGGAGATGAACAAGGCAATCTCATCATGCACTGAAGAGAAGATCAAGAGGGACTTTGAAGCTTGGGTGCAAAATCCAACTACGCCCACACTACCTGCCCCAGATGGGAAGTTTATGGCAACCAGCAGCTCCCCAAGAACAAACTTTTATGATATCGATTTCGGCTGGGGAAGACCCGCGGCGGTTCGTCTCGGCCCCGCCAATACACAGTCATGGAAGCTGGCGGCTGATGGCGGAGCAGAAGAAGGTAGCTTTGAATTTGAGATATGTGCTTCCTACAAAATACTGGAAGCAATGGGAAGGGACCCTGAGTTCATGCAAATGGTGTCGCCGCGGGTGGCCGCCACCAATCGATCTATACAATAAGTTGAGCATAGGCTTGGACTATGATAGAAGAAGAGCTTTAATGTAATGTTTAGCAGGTCCTTCCTTGGTATTGTTCGCAAAGAGTGGTATGAACATCTAAATTTGACATATATTGCATTATCGTTATGGTATATGTTTTTGTTACTATGTTTGTATTTGTATTATTGTGTTTTGATGTAAACTTTGTTTTCATGATATTATATCTGCATAATACTTTTATGTTTGAGTGTATTGTGGTTTTCATTTTTTTTTTTTTTTTGTCGTCCATCTCATTTCTCAGCAATGCCCTGCGGTTCTCTTGCTCCCTTGTTAATAAATTCTTAGTTTGAGTGCTAGATGCTACTTTTAGATGCAATTTATATGAACATCTATGAAATTTAGCTCACATTACACACACACATATATATATATACGCACACACAGTTACATATTGATAAATGATCATTATATCAGTTGTTAGAAAATAAATTAATGATGGCTTTTTCTTTTTCTTTTTTTGTCTAATATCTTTTGAATCGATTTCAATCATCAAGTACAATTTGCTGACCCGTACCAAACTCTGACCCTTTTAAAGCATTTATATGTAGGGGTTCAAAATGATATATACAATATTCCTATTTTAACATCAAAAACCTTACGCCTGTGGTTAGTGTTTTCATGTAGTGCAAGCAATCCGTATTTGCTTCATGTCTGCTTCAAAAACCTTACTCATTGAGGCTCTTTAGAATAGCTTATGAAAATTCTATAAGTATTTATGAATTGTGATTCACGGAATACGAAGTAACTTTTACGGTCTACAAGGTAGCTTTTACGGTCTACGAGATGCTTTTACAGTCTACGAAGTGCTTTTACGGTCTATGAGATAAATATGTGGAGGAGATAAATATAAGCCTGATTCACGTAAATCGAGACAAATCTCCTCTACATATTTATCTCTTAGACCGTAAAAGCACCTCGTAGATTGTAAAAGCATCTCGTTGACCGTAAAAGCTACCTCATAGACCGTAAAAGTTACCTCGTATTCCGTAAATCACAATTCATAAACACTTATAAAATTTTCATAAGTTATTCCAAACAGCCTCTAAAGTAATGCCAAACAAGCTCAATCAGGCTTATTATATAAGCCCGATTCACGTAAATCGAGATAAATCTTCTCGACATATTTACCTCGTAGACCGTAAAAATTACCTCGTAGACTGTAAAAGTTATCTCGTAGACCGTAAATCACGATTGAAAAGTACTTATAGAGCTTCAAATCACTATTCCAAACAGATCCGGGTTGGTTGTGGAGAGATCTGAATGTAGTACAAAAAGTAGATTGGTAAGTGTGTGTTTAAAATTAGTTTTTAAGAATAACTTTTATGATTTACGATGTAAGTATATGAAAAAAATTTTATTTTGATTTATGTGAACTATAATTTAAAATGATGATTTTAAAGGTATACACACGCTAAATTTGCATCTTCCCTCGGTTTTTTCCCCGAGGCATTAAAGCTTGGCTTTGTCAATTTTATCTCTGTTTAATTAATATAATTAAGCATCCTTAAAGTGAGTGTAAGTGAAGACAAAAAGGTCCGTCTTATCTTGTTCCTGGCCATATGTGTTGGCTTCATTTTATCAGAGCGCGGCTTCTCTTCCATTCATTCCCGTCCTTTTCTTCTCCCTTATCCTAAAACTAGTTGTTTTGGGTGTTTAAAAAAAGAGGGTTGGGCTTTTGTTTTTACAAAAATAAGATTCAGCATTTTAAAATATTTTTTTTAGTATCATTGATATGTTAAAATAATTTTTTTTATATTCAATACCGTAAAATATTTTTCTAATTGTAACTAACAGTCTAAACTTAAGATATAGAGTATTGATACAAAATATTGTAGGAAATTAGATGAAAAAAATTATTTGAGGATACTGGATGATATTGAAAAAATTATTTAAGGTATTGGATGAGTTCAAAATTAATTTATGATATTGGGTATTATTAAAAAATATTTTAAAATACAATTTGCTAGATAATAGATACTAGATGTTACTTAAAAAAATACTTTAGAGTACAATTTATTAGACAGTAGTTAAAACTAAAAAAATATTAAAGAGTGATAATATATTAAAAATTCTCCGGACACGTTTGTGAACACATGAGCTTTCACTGGGCTTTTAAAAAAAAGCTACTTTTTTTAGAAGCTCGTTGAAGTAGCTTCTGGCTTTTTTTCACTGGGTTTAGAAAAAAAAAAGCTACTTCTCCCATTGCCAATCCAAACACAAATCACATTAATAATATGATTTTTTTTCTATTTGGCTTCTATAAAAGCCATATTAAAAAAAATCATTTTCCACTGGGTTCCCAAACAGGCACTTTATTGGTGGTTTTTGAAAATGACGCCACTTTTGGGGCTAAAATAAAAATTACTCCTGCAATGTGATACAAACAAGTGGCTACAGAGTACACCGGAATCAGCTGACATCCGCTGCAATTGAATCCGCTGAGCGTCCGCTACAATGAAACGACATCGTTTCTCTATTAAATCTGGGTCGTCGGTATATATCAATTAAAATGGACGGTGATAAAATGTTACTAAACTAAACGACGTCGTTTCACTGGGTTGATCTCGTCCGTTGAATTCCTGACTCAATCTCAGCCGTCCACTATCTTTCCCCTTTTCCCTCCGCTGATACGCCTCTATTTTTGGCTGATGCAGTATATGGTTCCTCACTACTCTCACTCAAGACAACACAGACACGAATGCAAATGCAAGACATTTTTGGATCAGTTCGCCGATCACTGGTGTTTCGTGCTACGCCGGAGAACGAAGAAGCCTCACTTGGAGGAACCCTAGTTGAAAAGATCAATTCTTGCATTCGCAAGTTCAGAGTCTTCTCTAAACCTTCTCCCGCGTCTCCGCCAATGCAACCCGTCACAAAGGAATCTTCATCGATGATCCGATGGTGCAGGGGCGAGTCGATCGGATGCGGTGCCTTTGGCCGAGTTTACATGGGCATGGATGTTGATTCTGGAGAGCTTCTAGCAGTAAAACAGGTAAGTTCTTCTCTTCACACCCATTTCGATTGGGTGTTAATTTCGGCTGTGCGAATTTTTTCTTCCAGTTATTTTCGTGTTGATCTTGGAATGCAATCAATTTTCTTTTGTCTTGGTTTCTTGAGATTTTGGTTTCTTCCAGTTATTTTCGATTGGGTTTTGTGAAAGATTGGTGTTGAGAGTAAAGATAGTGCCCAATTTAAAAAGAAAACCTATAAAAAAAACATGTCAAAAAGCCCTTGATCTCTCTCCTCTTTCCTATGCTCCCTACTCAAGGCCATGTCCTTCTCTAGCGTGTTATCGCTGGAGCCTACTGGATTCAAAATTTGAAACCCTTCATCTCCCTTCTCTCTCATGCTCCCTCTTTTTCCTATCCCAACCCCCACCTAGAGCTGGGAATCAGGGCTGGCCCTTGAAGGGCCAGGGCCTAAAAGGGTCGACCCTACAGGACCTGAGGAAAGAAAAAATGTTGTTTTTCAAAGCCCGGCCTGAAAGCATCAGGGTCAGGGCCGGCCCACAGGGCCAAAAGTCATTTTCACAAAATTTAACTTTACGTCTACACACCTCATGCAATAAAATAAATACATTTATTAATTCATAATCAAAGGTAAAAAATATTGTGTACAATTAATTCATAGTCTCATATAAAACATAAGAAGGCAAAAAGCTAAACATTCTAAGCAACATGATTATGAAAACTATCATTTTCATCTTCTTCGTTACTATCATCAATTTCAAAGAATTTTGATTATACTTCACTTTAAGTAGTGGACTCTGTTTAAGGGGTAAAAATATCAAGAATTAGTAAATTACCATCATATGTAAATTTAGCAATTTTTAAGGTTCTTAGGAATGAGTCAGCAAGGGCATGAGTAGGAATGGTAGTAAAATTAAAGCAAAAAATAAAGCTAAAGAGCCTAACAGGCCGACCCTACAGGGCCTTCGGCTCTCCAGGGCTGGCCCTTTTAGGCCCGACTTCCTTTTGAAGCTCCATTTTTCAAGCCCGGCCCGTGATTTAAAAGGGCTTAAAAGGGCCGACCCGACAAGCTCAGCCCGATTTCCCTGCTCTACCCCCACCCCACCCCCCCCAAAAAAGATTTTTACGGTGGGCTTTGTGAAAGATTGGTGTTGTGAGTAAAGATAGTACCCAATTTAAACCGAAAACCTATAAAAAAAAGGTCAAAAAGCCCTTGATCTCTCTCCTCTTTCTTATGGCCATTTCCTTCTCTAGCGTGTCATCTCTAGAGCCTATTGGATTCAAAATTTGAAACCCTTCATCCAACCACATAAAACCAACTCCCCCCCCAAGCCAAAAAAAAATCTCTCATAGCGTCTAAGAGTCAGAAGATTTTAAGGATGTTAGCTGTAAATCAAGGGACGAAAAAAGAAAATCAGATTTTTTGTTTGGTGGCAGTCATTTGGTTTACCATTTTCTTAAAAAAAAATATTTTCGGGCAATGGGCATTTTTCTTTCATCCATGTGAATATCTTTTGCTTTCATTATTGGTGGGAGCCCATTTTGCAACGACGGTAAATTCCCAAATAACCCTTCTTTTCTTCTTTAATGGCTATCACCGCTTCCTCATGTTCAAATCTATCAGTGACGACGAAGGAAGAAGAAGCCAATGGTGGCTTCTTTGCCATCACCGCCTACTACTTTTGTCACTGTAGATCACGAAGGAGGAAGAAGAAGTCGTAATGGTGATGAGGGCGGAGAGAGAAGATGATGGTGAAGAAAGAAAAAGACTTAATTGAAAGTCGAAGCTAGTTAGAGAAAAAAATACCACATGGGAGCCCTGCGTTTTATCTTATGGTTGAGAGAATGAAGGAGATATTTGCTTTATTTCAGTGATATATAACAGGGACAAACAGAGTTCATGCTGCCCATAGGTACATCGTGGTTAAGGCTGCCCATGAGTACATCGTGGTTAAGACGACATGAATTAGAACGTGATGAGTATATGCCGCCCATGGGTATGATGTGGTTAATGCCGCTTTCCCCTTCTCAAATGAAATATAAGGGGTAAAATGGTCTTTTGGTCACTTTCCTATCTTATTTTCTTCTAACGAAACAAAAATTTTCTTATCAACCCATTTTCTTTTCCAGTACGAACCAAACACGTCGATGGTAAAATATTTTCCCTCCTTTTCCATTCTTTTTCCCCTATTTCCTTTCCATTCTTACCTCTTCTTTGAACCAAATAGGCCCTAAAAATTAAAAGGATGTCTTTCCTTATATAAATTTACCCTTTTGCAGTCAAAATGTTAAAAAGCAAGTATGGAAATGAACAAGATGTGAGAAGCATTTTTTGCGGTCAAAATGCAAAGAGAAACAAATTAAGTGGGAATGAGACAAGACGCAAATGAGATATATGAAGTACATATGGATGTTGAGCATATAAGGACATATGCAACATTTTGATTTATGAATGATATTCTTAATTCTTAATCAAACTTAGCTGATCATCATTAGTTTTGTGTGGTCATATATTCAACATTTTCCATTAGTACACTACTACCGAAAATGCCTTTTATGATGATTATTATCGACCATTCTAAGCTGTCACATATATAGACGCTATATATGCTCCACGAAATAAATAACGGTTGTGAACCGTAATATATTAAGAGCATATATAACTATTCTTTGTTAATAATCATAATGTATTGACTTTATTTTTTTATTATATATAGTTATTCTTATTATTTGTTGTTATTTATTTTTACTATTAATATTTAGGGTAAAGGTGCATCCAGCACTCTAATATATTTTTAAAGGTGTAATCAATACTTTAAAGTATTTAAGGTGCAATCAGCACCTTAAACTATTTTTAAAAGTGCATTCAGCACCCTAAAGTATTTAAGAGTGCAATCAGCACCCTAAACTATTTTGGAGGTGCAATCAATACCTAATGTATTAAAAATAGAGTAATTACACCCCTTCACTAGAATACTAACTCCGTTTACTAACACACTCTTTCCTTTTCTCTTTTATCAATCTTAAACCCCAAACTTTGAGTTAATATTTTGTTAGTGAATGGTGCAATTGCTCCATTTTTAATACATTAGGGGCAAAATTGCACCCTTAAATACTAAAAGAAGGGATAAATATGTTGAAGATCAATGAAAGATGAAAGGAAAGAGTGTGTCAGCAAACGGGGTTAATATTCTGTTAGTGAAGAGGTGTAATTGCTCCATTTTAAATACATTAGAGTGCTAATTGCACTTCAAAAAATACATTAGGGTGCTGATTGTACCCTTAATACTTTAGGATGCTAATTACACCTTCAAAAATAGATCGGGGTGCTGGATGCACCTTTACCCTAATATTTATTATATAAGTCATAGGATAATAATATTAAATAAAAAACATATTTATAGGATTCACAATTTAATACATGATAGATAAACATCATACAATTTAAAAGAAATTAATTACTTAAACACTCTTACAATAAACAAATTATCTTATAATGTTTTGAATTCTAGAAGAACATCAATTAATAAAAAAATTCAACAATATTCTCCAATGCATTTGTTATAGATTGTCCATAGATCATGTATCAATGTGCTTCAAGAGTTCTCATCTTATATCATTTAACTGCAAAGGGATAATATAAATATAAAAGACAAGAATATATATATATATATATATATAGTAAAAATAAGCAAATATACAAGCTTAAACAAATCTCAGAATATAACTTTAAAAGTCAAAGTATAGTAAAAATTGACAAATATAAAAAATTTGAGCAAATCTCAGAACTTGATTCAACAACCCAGATTTCAACCTATGGTTTGAGTTGGTGAAGTTTAAGAATGTGAGATACTTAACAATAAAATTTACCTTATCCTTTTTCTTTTTTCTTTTTTTGTATTCTCTACTTTCTCTTGCATTTTTTCCTGTCTACTTTTAATCTTCAAACCAACAGCTATCATCATATTAGACATAGCAATCTCAATCGGTGACTTTAAGCATTAACTAGCTGGCTCTTGTTATATTAAAAAATAACATGAAACTAAAAACATTAACAGAAAAAAAATGAAAGCTTACATGAGGAAGGAGTTGTAGAGTGAAGACCCATAGTAGTGGTGGAGAACAAGACCCACAACACTAGAACAAAACTTATGGAAAAGAGTACGATACTCACTAGGGAAGCTCAAAAAACATTTGAGAATGAGTTTAAAGAGTTGTGTCAAACAATTTTTTCCCCAGAATTACAGCTCCTTATATTTGATATTTTTCATAATCCTACTATTTTGTTAAGGAATATTTAACGGTTCTTAGTGAAAAATCGTAACGCATTGTCAAATGATTTTTTATAAAAACATGCCTTTTTATATTTGACATCTTTCAAAATAGTGCATTTATTTATTTATATTAAAGAATACTTAATGATTCTTAGTGAATGACAATAATGTATTGTTAAATAATTTTATTTTTCATATGCTACCTTCTTATATTTGATATCTTTTAAAATCCCACATTTATTTATATGAAAGAATGCTTAACGGTTCTTTGTGAAGAACCGTAATGTATTGTCAATTTTTTTTTCAAGATCCTTCCTCCTTATATATAATATATTTCAGAATCCTACTTTTATTTATATTAAAGAATACTTAATGGTTCTTTGTGCAAAACCATTATATATTGTCAAATTTTATTTTTTAGGACCCTACTCTATTATATATGATATCTTTCAGAATCCTATATTTATTTATATTAAATAATACTTAACAGTCATTTATTAAGAACTGTAATGTATTGTTAAATAATTTTTTAATTATTAAGTATTCTTGAAGAATATATAAGGGTTCATTGTGAAGAATTGTCAAATATTATCAAATAATTTTTTTAAAAAAATTATGTCTTCTTATATATGACAGTTATCGTTTTTAACCATTACGTATTCCTAAAAAAAGACAAGTATTTAGGAATAATACTTTATGGTTAGTTATAATAACATATACATATTTTTTTTTGCTAATATAAAGTTGTAAATACAAATTATTTGAAAGTGTTAAATGATAGTTATTTTTGTAAAAACCATCATTTTCATGGTAAATACATGACAATTAATAATTACAACTGTTATATTTTTGTTTTCGCAAATTCCACCATTCAGTATATGATAGTGTGTATATTTAATCATTAGGTTTTAGCGTTCTATATTCTTATGCGACCTTGGCCTTAACATATATAACGTTTATTCGTTGTAACCGTTATTTATTAAGCGTTATATATGTGATGAGGAGCTTTTTATCGTTAGCCTTAAGGTCCACAATAAAAAAATTAACTAAGGATATCAAATTTAGGATCGTTCTCTCTTCTCAAGGAGCCTTTTGTTGATTCCTAAGTGGTCTAAATGCCATGCAAATACAATGAAAACAAGAAGAAATTGGTTTTGGTTTTTTCAAATTAATAACTAAAAGAGTAATGCAATTTAATTAAATGTTAGTAAACTATTGTTTTTGGTATTTTTATAAAAAAAGGTAAATAAATGAATGGAATTGAGTTTAAAAATATGAATGATGAAATGAGTTTGGTAGCAAAGTTGGTGGCTTTCCTAACTTAAAATATTTTAGGAGTTAATTTTGCATCAAGTCAAATTGAAAACCCTAAGCAATCACATTAGGTCCAATTACCTAATTAATGAGTAACCCTATGATCGCATTTATAGTCATCTCTTAGATAAATTGTTAAAAGGGCGAATATGTAATTCTATTCATAAACATTTATTGAAAGAGCTATAAGCACAGTAAACATTTTTTTAGTGTAAAAGTACCCATGAACATTAGAAAGCAGCCCAATAATGTCTATTTGTTAAGTGGCTGGACGTTGACCAAAAAAATGTAACATTTGACCATTTTTCTAATACTTGTGCTAAGCTGGCGATGACATGTATTATCAGAACAAGTCAAAATAGCATACTAAGGAGAAGTGGAAGTTCTTCGTTGCCGTTTTAGCCTTTCTGATGAGTATTCTATTCTTCTCTCTCTCCTCTTTCATTTGTTTTTTTTAAAAAAATTGAACTTGGTTTTCAGATTCCATATGATCCAATTTTTTCCCAATAAAGAATCAAGCATGGTTGTGTCACCCTAAGAGGGGCGTTAGATCTAACACACACCCCCTACCTTATCTTACCTCTTCCCTGCCATTGATTGCTTTTATGAAATCTCCCTTCAGATTTCAGATCTCAAACTGCCCCCAAAACCATTCACACCTAGAAATAGCAAACAAAGCCACCACAAATTCAACTTAACAACATCACAATAAAGCCAAATAGATTAATCATCAAACAAAACCGTATGTTAATTCATAAATTCCTTCATTCTAGTCTCTCTTCTATAGCACTATTAATAGTACCACCACCAAGAAACCTCCTCTATCAATGGAGATTCTGAGCCCTAAGAAGAAGGAAAAAAAGTTTCCTATTCCAAGAAGTACTTTATATGTACAAGCGTATAATCTCTTTAAGACTTTCCTCGTGAAGGATCTGGAAAAAAAAGCAAGAGAGAGAGAGAGAGACTTTTCCGTTAGAGTATCTCTTTGAGATCGATCGACTTTTCTTAGCTATAGCGTCCTTAAGAATTTCCATAGTCACACTAGCAGATAAGCATAATGACACAATCACCATAATTGTTGCAGCTGAGAATTGAGGTACCCATCGAGCTTCTCCTTCTCCTTCGTTGCCTTGCACACCTAGCAATGTCAGAAAAACTCAAAGGTTACAGTTAAAAAAAAAACTCAAAAGGTTACACATTATCGCCAGCTCAACACACATGTCAGAAGAATGGTTAAAGGTTACATTTTCATGGTCAACATCCAACCACTTAACGGAAATGGCATTGTTATTAGGCTACTTTTTAATGTTTATGGGTATTTTTGCATCAAAAAAATATTTACTGTGCCTATAGCTCTTTCAGTAAATGTTTATAGGTAAAATTACCCCTTTGCCCTTGTTAAAAAACTATTTGATGTGTGCTTGAAAAACATTTTAATGTACTTGCTTCCTCTTAAATGAAAGCACAATATGAATTAACTCAATTACATACCATAGTAATCACATACAATGCACAATCTCATTAAAAACATAAGGAAATAAGTTCAATACATAGTCTAAGTCTCTAAGAGCACTAAAGAAAAATTCAAAACAAATGTTAAGTAATACGGACAAATGAACACTCATCCAAGTCTCACAAACATGTACCAATTATAAAACCAAACCAAATAGATTACAATACATGTAATGAGCTAATGGAAAAATAATGAATTTCCCTTTATAGCATATTGAAGCTCTAGTCACCATCTCTACCACTAAGAATCAAGAGATTTAGCTGCATATAGCTATGAGAGCATCCTACACAAGCTGCAAAACTGATTTTAAGCTTTGGAAATCCATGGAAAAGAGTGGAAGAGCTTAATATGATAAAAGAATCTTGTAGGAAAATTACAGAGCTCGTTGAAAATCACAAAAAAGGCTGGCGATGGTAGAGATTGTTAGATCCCATGTTTTGATGATAACAAAATTTGGAATGATATTATTAAAGGCTTTGATAATGAGTAAAAGGTTTTTTGAACAATCAAATAAGTTTGCTAACAAAGCCATCACTGATTGATTACTTGAATGATGAAGTAAGAAAATTTTCTTTGTTTTAGTGATGCTCTCTGTCAAGTTTTGAAAGTCAACACTTAAGTGATCACTTGAGTGATGGCCCTAGATCACTCAAGTGATAAGGTAAAAGGCATTACTAGCATAGCACTAGAGTGATTCTGCAAGTGATCTACTGTTAAAAATTTTCTAAGTACACATCACTCAAGTGATACCCTATTTTGAGATCACTAGCAGAGCACTCGAGTGATGCATTCAATGATTCATTACTGATCGCTTGAGTGATAGGAATAGTGGATTACAAGTATAGCACTCAAGTGATCCATCTAGTGGTATGTGATGTTTGTGTACTGTCAAGACAAATCACTCGAGTGATCACACGAGTGATGCAGTCTATGAAGATCACTCGAGTGATGAGTCCCAGAAAGCCTGATTACCAACTCCTAATAATTGACTTAATATCTTTATGACTAATACTCCATTGTGTTAGTGTTTAAAGTCTTTTTCCAAGAAATTAATAAGAAGATCATGCGAAGAGAAGAAAAGCTACTTTACGGAACATTAGGAGCATCCGAGCATAACGACTAGTTTTCAAATATGATAACGGTCAAAAGAAGCAGTGGTACTCCAACGGACAGGTTGAAATGCTTACAACGGCATATCCTACAACTCAACTATAAATACATAAGCAATCAAAGCATAGCAATAACATATGACACAACAAACATGGATCAATTTGCATACTTGCTCTGTCTTTCATTGTTTCATTCTCTATACTTCAGTGATTATATATTTACTCTTTGAGAGAGAATTCTATCGCAAACTCAATATTCGTTATTGAGACAACTCAAGGTTGTGGAAACTTGAGTTGTGGATTAGATTACATCATGCAAGGGGGAGCGAGTGTTTGGTGAAGGAACTTGCAATGTATTGAAGTGTCAAGAATTCACTAAATTTTGAAAGATATAGTGAAAATCTTAGAGGAGTACTAAGAATTGGACGTAAGTCAAACTGATTGTGACCAAACCGTTATAAATCACGGTGTATACTTCGGTGATATTTTTCTTAACCCTTAACTTCGATTTAAGTTATGTCAATTATTATTTCCGTATTATCTAAATCATCTTATCACCCAATTCACCCCCTCTTGGATGAAAAGCTTGCACTAATATTTGGTATCATAGTGTAGGTTTTTTTTGTTTAGGTATAATAACCTAAGAAGGATTTGATGGCAAGCATGGGTAAAAGAATATTCCCTGACAGAGCTTCAATTACAAGACCTCCAGGTTTTAATAGAGAACACTTCTCTTTTTGGAAAGCGAAATTCAGAATATTCGTAATGGCCATAGAATATGAACTCTGGGAGGTTATTTAAAATGTGACTTACATACCTACAAAAGTTGTAGAAGGGCAACCAGTTCCCCAGTAGGATATGATGACAATGACAAAAAGCTTATGACTCTCAATAGCAAAACAATCATAATGATCCAAAGTGCACTAAGCCAAAAAGAATATTTCATGATTTGCACACTTCCCACGGTAAAGGAAATGTGGCAAGCACTGGAAATAGCACACGAAGGTACTTCATGCATAAAAGAAAATTGGACCAATACTCTCTTCACATAGTTTGATCTGCTTCAAATGAAGCCAGGTGAATTAATAAATGAGTTTGAACTCATATACACTCATATCGTAAATCAACTTGGTGCATTTGAGAAATTCTATGATCAGAATATCCAAGTAAGAAAGATTCTGAATATTCTTTCTAAAGAATGAGAAGTTAAAGTCACGACAATAGAGGAAGTCAAAGGTGAATCAAATAATGTAATCATATTTACATTACATAAGCCCAATCAAACATTATAATCAGTCTGTTGCATTAAAATTATATGTAATTCTCTTATATAGAATTGAACCAAACGGGCTATAAATATAAATGTTAATGTAATTATGATTTCTTATTTTATGTTTAATTTCAAATTCATCTTACTATCTTCACTATATGCCATGCCCATTAATCACATGTTGTAATTTTTCTAACTTTATTATCTGACGCGGTTTTGTGTAAATCGGGTTATTTAGTGAGTTTTACAACTTTTCTAGTATATAGTTAAAGTTGTAACTTTTCTAGTTACAACTTTTTAATGGGTTTTACAACTTTTATTATCCGACCTGGTTTTGTGTTAATTTCGTTAATTACTTCAAGCCACTCTATTTTTGACCACAAAATTCATACGTCACATCTCTTTGGACCGTATATCTTACATTCATTCAATTCAAGAATTGGAAGGTAAATATACAAGATTATAAAATACGTGAGCTTCACTCTATTTTTTCTGTTAATTCCAACCAAAAATATTGGAAACCTTCCGCATAGACGTTACACGTGTGGAAAATCCTTGGCCCAATATCTCAGCCCACGAAAAGGTTAGGCCCAAAAATACAAACTGAGATAGTAAGGCATTTAGGAAATAGTACGGCCCATATAAACGTAATTTTATGTTCAGCAACGGTGTCAAAAAAATAAAAAAACCTTTTGATTTTATCTCTCCTTTGCAGGAGCGAAATCTCTCCAATAGCTAAAAAAAAGCGTTTGGCTTCTATCCGCTGCCCCTCTGTTCGCTGCCTGTCCATTTCTCATAAAACGACGTGCGTTTTCTATATAATGCCTTTGTCTCTTTCTTTTCCCCCTAAAAACTAAACTTTACCAGCAACTTAAGTTAAACGTTTAGGGTATATATTTATATGTAAATAAGTATAAGCTGGAATTAATCGGAATACTTTCAGATTTTATTTACAATCAAATCAAGCAATATCAAATTAATTAAAAATTTATAATATAAATATAAATAATAAATTATATTTATATACTATTTCCATTTCTAAATATAGGAGTCATTTAACTAATTTGGATAGACTAAGTAAGCCAAATAAATTAATTGATTATAAGACATGTATCATGATTTATTTAAAAAAAAACCTGTATAATATTATATTATATATCAACTTATAAGTTTGGTGAATTAGTTTGGGCAAAAATGATAAATATGAGACATAGTACATCTTATATTTATGAACAAATCTAATACTCAACCAGCTTTTATATTAAGAATAAGATGTAGTAGTATTTAATATAGGAGTTGGAGAACTCATTTACATAGATTAATAAAATTAATTATTTATAAAAAAAATGTAAGATAATGGCATGTAAGCTCTCCTTGTATATAAAAGGTAACAAGTTCAATCCCACTTATACCCATCCATTTAATTATTTATACTAATATTTAATATAGGGCCAAATAAATCATTTACAAAGATTAATAAATTAATTATGTTAATTATTTATAAAAAAATGTGTGTTTATTTATAAAATCTCAATTAATTAAATCATCCCTATTAAGCACGCATACTAAAAAGATTTTCATCAAAGGGTAGTTCTCATGCAAATGATGAATAAAATTAATATTCTAGAGAAATCAACGTACATTTTTTTTATAAATAATTAATTTTATTAATCTATTTAAATAAGTTATATAACTCCTATATTAAATGCTACTATATCTGATCCTTAATATAAGAGATGGTTGAGTGTTGGATTTGTTTATAAATATAAGACATAGTATATCTCATATTTATCATTTTTGCCCAAACTAATTCACCAAACTTATAAGTTGATATATAATATAATATTATACAGTTTTTTTTAAATAAATCATGATACATGTCTTATAATCAATTAATTTATTTGGCTTACTTAGTCTACCCAAATTAGTTAAATGACTCTTATATTTAAAAATGGAGATAGTATATAAATATAATTTATTATTTATATTTATATTATAAATTTTTAATTAATTTGATATTGCTTGATTTGATTGTAAATGGAAATTGAAAGTATTCCGATTAATTCCAGCTTATACTTATTTGCATATAAATATATACCCTAAACGTTTAACTTGAGTTGCTGGTAAAGTTTAGTTTTTAGGAGAAAAAGAAAGAGACAAGGGCATTATATAGAAAACGCACGTCGTTTTGTGGGAAATGGACAGACAGCCAACAGAGTGGCAGTGGATCGAAGCCAAACACAAAAAAATAAGGGAGCGGAATCTCTCCCCTCGATGAAAACGGGGTCGTTTGTTTACAAAATTAAAATAATATTGGGCGGCTTCTTTTTGTTCAAATTTCAGTCCCGTGGAGCGTTCGCCGCAAATTTGTCCCGGTCGCCGAGTCTTTGTTCCTGAGTCGTCAACCCCCTCACCGGCGCCGCTCCCGGCCATTCTCTTCCTTCACACATCTTGTCGTCCTCGTACGTCTGGTGATTACTCGTGATACAGTGGCCTCTTCATTCACCCGTTGCCCAGCGTGGTCCTCTTCACCCGTCGTGCTCTTCTAATTCCTCATCACCGTCGGCCCCCACGGTCCTGTTCGCCATCACCCACCGTCGTTCAGATCTGCAACATCATCTGGAGAAAAGAGGTAAGGCACAGATTTCTTTTTCTTTAAAACACTTTAAATTTCCCCCTTCCTTCACAGATTAAACCCCTCTATCTTTGTACCTTTATCTTCAGTCTTCTAAATCAGAGTTTTACTTTTCAGAGTGTTTGGTTGTTTTACAAATTAAACTGTCCTGGGTGTTACTTGCAAGTTGCAACCATACTAATTCCTATATAATTACCATTAGTTGGCAATTACAGAGGGAATATTTTCTTTTGCCATGAGGTTTGGATATCCATATGCTAGTGTTCGATTCATGTTCTTGACAGTCAAGTTGCTGTGCGGAATGTTTAATATGTCACTTTGAATAGCTCATAGTGTTGTTGCCTTAATTCCTTATCCTAATTTCTTATCGTGATGTTAATGGTTAAGAATATGTTCCAAGTTCAATGCTAAGTTCCTCCTTGCTCCTTGTTTCTCAGTTTCTCTTACTCTTACTTCCAAACTGTTTGGAGCTCTCGGAGAGTAACTCAGGGAAGATGTTGGTTTACCAGGACCTCCTCACAGGTATTCTTCTTGCATAATGTTCTTTTAGATTTCACTTATTCTCTTCGTCCTATGGTTTTCTTTATTGATCTTGTGATTAGTTTTGTTTTCTCTTTCGCATATGCTGTGAGTTGCTCCTATGGTCTGATTGGTTTGACCGTATAGGTGGGGAATGAAAGGGAGGGGAGGGATTTTACTCCCATCCCTATACTACAAATTTTTTAGGAGGGAAGATGAAATTTTTTGAAAATTTCCCTTCCTCCTCTCATAACCCTTCCCCTCCAAATTGGGGGATTTAGAGGAAATGGGTAATATTAGAGTTATTAAACCCGGATCAGACCGGACCGGCCCAAAAACTGGTGACCCAGGCAGAAAACCGGTTCGATCCGGGTAGTGAACTGATCTCTCTCTTTTTTTTAATAAAATCAATTTTTTTTATAATTTCATATTAATAAGTATGAAATCTTCATTTTCTCACTGGTTTGGTCCCGGGTTAGCTCCGGTTTGACTCTGGTCTAACCCATTGACCCTTAACCCAATACCCTGACCGGTTTACTGACCGGTTCCGGTTTAAGAACCTTGGGTAATATTTTGTCTCATATTGACTATTTTATCCATGAAGGTTTTTTATTATCCCATTTGTTATCCTCCTCTACTTTTATTTTAAATTTTTTTATTGTGTACATATATTATATCATTACAATATTTTACTTATTTTTGTATATATATGGTAAGTAAAACCATGAAATATAATTTTGGATATTTATTAGTATAATTATAATTATATTTGTTCAATTTTTATAATTATTAAATTATAATTTTATATTTATAATATATTTTATCAAACATTATACAAAATTTTTAAAAAATTAAATAAAAGGGTAAAATTATTCATATTAAAATATTTTCTCTCTCTTCCTCTCTCAAACCAAACAAGATAATATTAAAATTCCTGCCCCCTTCCCTCTCGTCAATCCAAATGAGGTAATATAAATGCTCGTTTGGTACGCCGAAGATGTGGGAAGGGAATGGAACATGACCAAATTCTTTTGTTTGGAACATAATTTTAGCTCAATCTTTCAGGAAATTTAAGTTCCCGGGCCCACTAATATTCCTTTTAAGTTAGGAAGATGAGATCCCACCAAAATTGGTGGGAACCTAAGTTTTTTCGTGTGAAAGAAGATCCAAAAGACAATTATGCCTTTAAAAAATTTAAATTAAAAGGCGGGAATCCTATAATTTGCTTATCACATTCAAATATTTCGAATGTGATAAGAAAATTTCAGGATTCACGCCTTGCAAATTCGAATTTCATCAATAAATTTGAATTTTTTTAATAAATTTGAACTTCATTCTATATAGATTTTTTTTTTCAATTTCATTAATAAATAAAATAAAATTTTTATTTATTTAAATTATAATTTATATTTTATTCATTTTATTTAATTTTAAATTATTGTACTACTAATTATTTAATGCATGATTGAAATATAAATTTGATTAATATATAATTATTAATTTATTTTGTCGGTAAAATGAGTCTTTCTCTTTTTCTTTACCAAGTTCCACCATAACTTTTCTTCATACCAGACAACGCATCTTCCATCACTCCTTACAATTTTCCTTTTCCTTCCCTTCTCTTCTCTAAGTTCCTTTTCCTCCTTAAATTTTCCTTGTATTAAATGGGCTTTAAAAATCCCTCCCCTCCTCTCTATTAAAATTCCTTCCTTCCCCTCCCCTCGGTCAAACCAAACAAACCCTAAGTTCATTTCCCTCCTTAAATTTTCATTGTACCAAACGGGCCCTAAAAACTTCTTCCCCCCTCCATTAAAATCATTTTTCTCCCTCCCCTTCGGTCGAACCAAACAAACCCTTAGGGCCCGTTTTGTACACAGAAGAGGTGGGATGGGCAGGGAACATAACCAAATTCTCTTGTTTGAAACATAATTTTGGCTCAATCTTCTCAAGAACTTAAGTTCCCGAGCCCACCAAGGTTCCTTTAAATGTGAGAAGATGAGATCCCATTAAAATTGGTGGGAAAAGTTCCTTCGTGGGAAGGAAGATCTGAAAGACAAATATGCTCTTGAAAAATTTAAATTAAAAGGCGGGAATCCTGAAAAATTTAAATTAAAAGGCAGGAATTCTGAAATTTACTTATCACATTCAAATTTACTTGGCACATTCAGATTTCATCAATAAATTTGAACTTTTTAATAAATTTGAATTTTAAATTATTATACTACTAATTATTTAATGTATGAATTGAAATATATAATTATTAATTTATTTTAAGAATAAAATGGATAATTTTTTCCCTCCTAAGTTCCATCCTAAATTTTTTTCATACCAAACAACCCATCTTCCATCACTTCTTACAATCTTTCTTTCCCTTTCCTTCCTCAAATTTTTCTTGTAGCAAACGGGCCCTTAGATTCTACATGTGACTACTGTTTTATATTTGCACGAGGCTGCTTGTATTTTCTGAGTTTTTTGTTTTTCGCTGTGTTTCTTCTAACCTCTTATACGATGATCTGATCCTTAGATTAGTCCTGCCTAATTATAATCGTCGTTTTGCACGACCAAATTGAGTTTTATGTGCTGTAGCTTGTGGAAAAGGTTGATGCCAGTGCAATTTTCAAAGCTATTGTTGATGTTAAAATTATCTAGTCCCCTTCAAATTATTTTATCGTGTCAAGGCTTGATGGTATGAGAAGATAATACTGGTTTCAATTGAACTTCTTGTTTGGAAGGGTGAAAGTAATGTATATGTTGATTGAGCATAGATGCAAGTAGATTTCTCTTCCCCAACTGCAAATGCAACTAATGATGATAATGCCAATTTTATGTATTTCAGGCTTTTTTGGCGGGAAAACGAAAATTCAAATTCAAAAGGGATCTGACTCCGGCTCTTCGAGGGGCTTCGAATGAGGCATTCGTAAAGATGGAGGAAACCATATCTCGCGTAATCTCAGAGCTCGATGAACTCCGTCACCATGACATTCGAAGTGATCCACAACCACCACCACTTTCCCTACAAAATCTTTTGGATCTCCAATCCCTTCTCGACGATTCCCGTTATGCCAATGAATCAGAACCCTTGGAGCGCATGTACAATGAGCTCTCATCCAAGAATCTATCTCCATCACTGCTCATCCAGCCCATTGCCACTGCCATGGACTCGGGCCCCGTCAACGTCTCTCTTGCAGCTTCCAAGGTGTACCTCTCCTTGCTCTTGTCCCCGAATGCTCCTGTTTTCACCCTGTTTACTCCAATGTCTTTTCTCTCTTTTCTTCGCTCTATTCGTCGGTCTTTAAAGCATAGGGCAGGAGGCCAGTCCAATCCTGATGAGCTGACCACGGATTCCCAAAGTGCCGCTCATGGAAAAAGGAAGCTTGGTGGGCGAGGCAAGGCATCTAGGAAAAATGCACGAAACTCGCTCAATAATGATAACGACGGTGAAGACTGCGAATTTGATGCGAGGGTTTTGCTTACTATATTGGAAAAGTTAGTGCTTGTGATGGATTTGATTCATTTGGATCGATTTCCTGATAGTCTGAAGTCTTTGGTTCAAACAATGGCCGATGTTCCAGTATTGGCTCTTGAATTATGTAGAAATGTGCGTCAGTATAACCAATTGGCAAATACATGCTTGCGAGTACTGAGGGAAGTTTTGAGGCCAGAACATGGCGACCCTGATAATACAGCGGCGGAGGTGTTGAATTCATTATCACCACTGGTTCTCATGCCCAAATCACAAGCAAGAACATTTGCTTTAGGCTTCGTCACGAGCCAAATGATGAGCTTAACTAAGGTGTCTGATGGAGTGAAAAAAGCTGTGATTAATTTTCCAAGGTATTTGACTCACAAGGCTCCGGATAAGTCAGAACCTCGAGCTTTGGCCGTGGAGTCCGTCATGGAAATTGTTGGTGTCATGGCATTGGAGGACCAAATCGGTTTTATGAAATTCGTGGTGCAAATGGCTCATGGAAAATCAAATCTTCGGCTTCTGGCGGTTGATCTTATTTTGAATCTAGTGACATCATTGAAAGATCCATTGGGTTTGAATTCAGAAAATGAAATGGAAGAACCCTGGGGAATGTGTTGCTTGGAGGCATTGGTGAAGCGATGTTCAGATGTGAGTGCTGCTATACGTGCTCGAGCTTTGTCAAACTTAGCACAGCTGGTGGGATTTCTTTCAAGTGATGTGAAGTGTGTGGTGGTTTTGAAAAATTTTATGGAATCTGTTACCGTTAGAGATCAAAATGTTGATGCTGGGATTAATAATATTCTGAGGAGAAGGTGTATGGATAATAAAGCAGCTGTCCGGAAGGCTGCTCTTCTTCTAGCTACCAAGCTAACTACTCTTCTCGGTGGTGCCATTGATGAAGTGGTGCTCAAGACAATGGGCATGGCTTGTTCGGATTCACTTATTAGCATACGGAAAGCAGCAATTGGAGCTCTTTCAGAGGTAGTTCTTATCCTCCTATCTAATTCTTATCACTTGGAATGATAATTTGAGCCACGAACTGAACTGCGAGTCTGCACCACTTATTTGCCAAAGGAGTGCTAGTCACCAATATTTGGGCTGAAATGAGTATCTAGCAAACTGTCCTTTTTTTTCTGTGTTTTTGCATTAGAAGGTATTTCTGCAATACTATAATTTGTTAACACTTACACCACAATCTCTGGTGCACATTTGCACGACTTGGAATGATAATGTGTTTTTGTTTTGAGGGCATCTAGTTTTCCTGGCAAAGAATATGAATAGAAAAACTACGGTGGTTAAAATGCGGCATGTGCGTAAATTTTTCTGCTAAATGCTTTCTTCTCTTCCTTGCTTTCTGTTGGATGGATTTATTTTTTCATTTTACTAACATTGGTTGGTTCCTTATTTTCCTCCTTAAAATGGTCTTCTTCTCTTCTTGGTTGTTCTAATTATAACTGACGAGTAATTTGATGCAATTTACTTACACAATGCAGGCTTTCAGAATATTCTCAGATAAGACTGTAATAACTGAATGGTTACATTCAGTTCCTCGTCTAATAACTGATAATGAATCTAGCATTCAAGAAGAATGTGAGAACTTCTTTCTAGAGCTGGTTTTGGAGCGGATATCTCAGGCTGCATCTGCTACTTCATATAGTGGATCCATACGTAACGCTAGCATGAAGGGAAAAAGTTTAGACACTGAGATGGAGGATCTTTTTCCTGAGAGTGTTCTGTATCTTCTAAGAGCGATTTGTGACAGAGAGGTGACCCCTTGGGTGAAGAAAATTTGCATAAACCTGGGTAAGAAGAAACAGCTGAAGAACAAACTTGTTGCGGCACTTATAAATATAATCAAACTATCAGAGTCTATCTGGCTGAGCCAATCATTACCAATAGAGAAATGGATAGCCCCGCCTGGTGCTTGGTTTCTTTTATCAGAGGTGTCCGCGTACCTTTCAAAAGCAATTGACTGGGAGTTTCTTCATCATCATTGGCAGCTTCTTGACAAAAATGCAATCTTAGGCGAGTGTAAAAGCCCCTTTGATCCAGGAGATGCATTTGTAGAGGAAGAAAATTCAGAACCAAATTCTGTTGCTTGGGCTAGCGATCGAGTTTTCCTCCTACAAACAATCTCTAATGTTTCTTTGGAGCTGCCTTCCGACCCTGCAGCTGATTTGGCTCATAACTTGCTCAAACGGATTGAAGAATTTAACATGCATTCAACAGAGGTAATCATTATAGTTTTCACTCCATGACAACCAAACTGGATGGTGTGGTATTTTTTTCACTGCTTAGCATGCACAACACCATGTTTAATTCCACTTCCATAGAAGGTAGATTGAAGGTTGCCTTGAAACAGACACTTTTATGTGGTTTTTTAAACGGTACATGTCCTTTAAGTATTTCATTCATGAACAAAACAGAATTAGGTATTTTCGTGAAGTATGTTAATGGGTAAACATGATGAAGGAGCAAAAAGAATTCACCTATACACATATCAGAACGGCTAAGATAAGCATAAATAGGAAAGTAAAAGGATGTCGAAAAAGGTGAAAAGGACATGACCATGGAATATATAGAATAAACTTGTAGAGTTTACTGAAATGAATTGCTTCTATTGATTGATAGGTTGATGCTCATGTAAAAGCACTTGCAACGTTGTGCAAACGAAAGGCCTCGAATCTCCCAGAGGCAGAAGGACTGGTCATGAAATGGGTTCACCAAGTTCTCTTAAGAGCTTCAAAAATAATTGAGAAGTTTATTTCAGAGCATTCAGAGAAAAAAAGAGAAGGTAGCTTTTTCACCCCACCAAGATCTGGGAGTCGAAGAGACAGGAAATCAGTGGCATTGTCCAAGTCATTGCCAGAAGCAATTACAGCAATATACACGATCGGCACTTTGGTGGTTGTTTGCCCATCTGCTGAAATGAGCACTGTGGTTCCATTGATACACACAATTATCACTTCAGGGAGTTCTGACCCTAAATCAAACAAGTTGCTGGGCTCTGCAACCTCTCTGAAGCAGACAGCCCCTTCTTTATATATCCAAGGGTGGCTAACCATGGGGAAGCTCTGCCTCGCTGACGGGAAGCTTGCTAAGAGTTATATACCTTTGTTTGTACAGGTTGAATAACTGACTTGCCATTGTTTCCTGTTCTGATAAACATATGGCCCCTTGTTTCCAAATTGATATTTGTGTTCCAAACTGCGTTCGCAGGAGCTTGAAAAGAGTGAATTTGCAGCCCTTCGCAACAACCTTGTAGTGATGATGGCAGATTTTTGTGTTCGATACACTGCTCTTGTTGATTGGTAAGTCCTGTAGGAGATATCACCTTAAAGCCGGCTCTAATTGGAAGTTAAGTTACTACGAATTGACAAATAAGGGGACTATAAGAACAGAGAAGTGACATTTTACTGTGGGATGCGGAGAGTGCATTCCCTGCATGCTGAATAAATAATTTCTAACAAATAGTTTGCTATTCTTATTTCTTCATGGATTTTTTCAGCTACATACCAAAGATTACAAGATGTCTCCGTGACCCTTGTGAACTCGTGAGAAGGCAGACTTTTGTTTTACTCGCCAGATTGTTGCAGGTTTGTTCTGCTTATATGAGACACCTGCTTCCATATGACTGCTTCATTTCAACCTCGTAGTTGACTGGTTTATTGTCACACATAAGGATAAAAGGAGGAAATAAATTGAGAAACGCTCAGAGAAGAGAACACCCTGCTAAAATTTACTCTACTTTCATTTTATTCAGAGGGACTATGTGAAATGGAGAGGAGTCCTATTCCTTCGATTTCTTTTATCACTTGTCGACGAATCAGAAAAGATAAGACACCTGGCAGATTTTCTCTTCGGAAATATTTTAAAAGGTGAGAAGGTTTTGTTTTGATCATCAATTCATCAAGCTTATAATAATATAAAATCCTGTCGTTCTATTTAACTATTGTGTATGTTTCAACAGTTAAGGCTCCTCTCCTAGCATATAACAGTTTTGTGGAGGCCATTTTTGTTCTGAACGATTGCCATGCCCATAATGGACATAAGGAAGGTTCAGGAAAAGACAGCCGCCTTTTTTCCATCAGGTGAAGTAGTCTCGAAATAATAAATGCTAAGGCAACTATTGAGTAATTAAGTTGTGCTTATATAAATGTCTGATTTTTTTTTTTCAGGGGCAACGATGAAAATTCAAGGTTTAAAAGAATGCACATTTATGTTTCCTTGCTAAAACAAATGGCTCCTGAGCACCTTCTAGCAACCTTTGCCAAGTTATGTGCGGAGATCCTTGCTGCAGCTTCTGATGGAATGCTCAATATAGAAGATGTAACTGCACAATCTGTTCTACAGGTGCAATACTACTTCCTCTTTTCCTAAATATATGGCCTTGTTCAGTGAATTTTGATTCTAAATATAGGATTTTTTTTTAATTTTATCGTATATATTTATTATTTTTTTAAAATTAATTTGTCTGATATATAAATTGATATGTAATTTAATAAAGTATAAAAGTATTTCAGAGAGATTATGTCATATGTACTATAATTAAATAAGTTATTTAGTTTCCCTAATTTCCCTAGATTTGATAAATAACTCTTATATCTAGGACTTAGGGGAATATATTTGTTATTGTACATCCATAAATAAAGTTGTGAGCAAGGATTCCATTATTTTTTATTTATTTTGCAAGGAACTATTCCCTTATTTGTTGTGTTGAGAATTGCAACATTTAATATTGGAAAGCAGGATGCGTTTAATATTCTTGCTTGCAAAGAGATACGAATCTCATCGACGCGCTTGTCGACATCTGAATCAGCAGACATTGAAGAGGAATCAGGGGCAGATAATGGAGCTGCATCAAAAGGGAAGGCCATAACTCAGGTTGTGAAGAAGGGTCTTATTCAGAACACAGTCCCCATTTTTATAGAGCTAAAACGGATATTAGAAAGCAAGAATAGTCCCCTCATAGGATCGCTCATGGAGTGCCTGCGAGTCCTTCTCAAGGACTACAAGAATGAAATTGATGACATACTAGTTGCTGACAAGCAGCTACAGAAAGAGCTTATCTACGACATGCAAAAATATGAAGCAGCAAAAGCCAAAGCCACAGTTGCCGCCACCATGCCAAAACCAAGTGTACACCGATCACCTGAAGCTTCTTCTGAGACTCTGGCCAAGATTCAGGGACAAAGCAAGCTCAAAGACAAGGATGAGAACAGTAAGAAAGTCGCTTCTGCAATGGCGGATGCAGCAGCTGCAGCGACAGCTCGTGCTGTGCTCAGGGAAGTGAACAAGGGGACAGGGACACCACCACTGAGTTCTTTGGGTGTTCCTAAGGTAAAGTCTCGAACGATTGTGTCCAGTTCAATAAGTGATCGGCGCCCGGATGTTATAGAATCTTTGAGGAAAAGACAATCCTTTGACTCCGACGATGAAAACTAGCATCACTTGGCGTTGAAGCCCGGATCTTTTTATTGTTTATTGTTTCTTGTGCTTGGTAGTTTGCAGTATTAGTTGGTTTTCTCTTCCTCGTATTTTTCGGAGGAGCTTGTATCTAGGTGAAACCTGGCTCACTACCGAGTTTGAGGTTGCTGTAAATATAGTTGATGTAAATATTGTTTGGTTCAGAAACTTGTTTTAATTTGAAGACAATGTAGGAGCTTAAGGGCACCTTTTTTATCCTACACTTTCTTTTCGTGCTTCTCAGGGGTGTAGTTGACGCCCCAACCCATCATTTCCCCCAGAAAGAAAGGAAGCTCAGTGATTTTGATTAAAAGAAAAGACCCAATGGTTAATAAAAGTAAATTATTATGAAATATAGATGTAATATTTATGGAATATTGAAGGACATGATGTTGGAATCGAAGCTCGCTACATTCAAAAGATGGTTTCCTCATGTGATAATATTGGATGTTGTTCGCCATTTAGCTAAGCGCATGTGGCACAAATAATAGTATAACGATAAAAGGAATGTCATTTTAAAAAGATCGAAAGTGAGTTAATTAATGTAATTTTGTTCTTAATTAGATTAAATGAAATCATTTGAAATTCATTAAGTCAAATAAGGATTTTGATATAAACAATAAAGTAAAGCAATGGCAATTGAAAAATTGATTATAACTTCAAGAGATTAAAAGCTTAAAATTATTTTTTTTCCTATTATATTTTATGGAATTATACAATTAAACCACTTATGCTAGTTGAATGAATCTATATGTTAATCAAATGTTTTAAAATCATCAACCAAGTAAACCACTTATTGGTTCTTGTTCTACAACCAAAATAACTTTCTCAAGCATAATTCAATTAAAATGATCTAATCATGTGGTAATTAAGTATAAGATACTAATAAGCATAAAGAAAAATCAATATATATTCTCAATAACTAGCAAAAACAAAAGGGTTAAGGTGCTTGAATAACCTTTAACTTTTCTAAAAAGTGCAAAAGTAACCATAAATTATTTTTTGGAGCAAAAGTAATCATAAATATTATAAAAGAAAGTAAAAGTAACCATGAAGTTGATGGAATGAAATGTTAATGTGTTAAAATAACCATTAACTTATACCAAGAATGCAAAAATAACCATACTTTTTTTTGAATGCAAAAGTAACTAAAAAGTGACTTTTTAAACATTAATTTATAAATTTTTCTTTGGCTTTGGTATTATAAGTGTTTTATCAATTTGGGGATTAAAATGACAAAACTTATGAATTAATAATCAAAAAGTTGTCTTTTTTTTTTATTCTGGCAGGAATGATGAAACCAAAAAAAACTTGTCACTCTTGCTCCAAAAGCCAAAATCCCTATTATGAATCATTGGCTTTAAAAGTACTGCATCACTAATATTGAAGCAATCCCATAACCAATGATGACAAGATTCTAAGGCAAGATATCTGAGATAAAAACTAAAATCCCCAATGATCGCATATGCATATAGTAGGATTAGATAACAAGTGGATTTTAATTATGAGATGACCAGGGGTGACATGGATTTTTCCAACCCTACCATATGCATGAAATCTTCCATTGCCCTAGTTTTTCCCTCAGACATCCTTTCTTAGAATTCATTCATCTTTTGTTATGAGATTGCTTCAACATTTGTGATGATGGTAATTTTAAGGGCAATGATTCATGTTGGGGATTTTAGCTTTTGGAGTTTGGGTGACAAGTTTCTTCCATTTCTTCATTCTCGCCAGATTAAAAAATAGGTGACTTCTTAAACATTAATTTATAAGTTTTTCTTTAACTTTTGTCATTTTAATCTCCAAATTGATAAAATACTTATAACACAAGAAAAAAAACTTATGAAGTAATATTCAAGAAGTCACTTTTTAGTTACTTTTGCATCCAAAAAAAGTTTATGGTTACTTTTACACTTTTGATATTAGTTATTGACTATTTTAACACATTAACATTTTATTAAAAAGTTCAGATTAACGTCCGTTAACGTCATAGTTACTTTTACCTTTTTTTTTATAATGTTTGTAGTTACTTTTGCTTTAAAAAATAGTTAATGGTTACTTTTGTACTTTTAAAAAAAGTTGAAGATTATTTAAGCGCCTTAACTCAAAGCAAAACAATCTAATAGTTTCAATCTTTACAATGGGTAAAAGTAATGCTAACTAAGAGTTATAGCTACTCATAATTAATACAAACCAAAACTAAACTTAAAGCTCACTTTCATATTAGCAAAATGGGAAGAAAAGGGAGAAAAACCAAAAAACCAAAGAAAACCTCAAATCTCTCCAAGAATCTCCTCCAAAAGCCTCAGAATACTCCAAGAACTCTCTCCTAAGTAGCCTCTCCTCTGGCATGCCTTTCTTAAGTCTAGGATAGTGATTTTCAGTGCCTCCCATTAGGTTGAAACACCCTAAGATTCGTCACTTTTTTAAAATGCATAGTACCAATTTCACGACTTCTACTACAAAAAAAAACACTAAATTTCTGATAGAATTTGGCATGAAATTTCTTTTTCATGGAAAATTTCATTGGAAATCCATCAAAAATTCCGTTGGAGGAATATTTTCCCCACAAAAAAAATTCAGTGGCAAATTCAGTGGTTAATTTTGCCACAGAATAATCCCATGGGTAATTCCGTTGGAAAAATAAAAAAATCACTATTATTTAGATAATTTAATTTTTTAAAAGTATCTTTATAAAAATTAAAATTATGATATTATTAGCCATATAAATATTTAAAAATTAGGGTTAATATCATCTTTAATCCCTATGGTTTGAAACTTGAGAGACTAAAACCAAAATGAAGGCAAACTTAAGGGACCAAAGATTATATTAACTCTAAATATTATCTTTTCCATAATTATTATAAGATTATGATATAATATATGTAATTTCTTAATAATATATTACATATAAAATAAAATAAAAATATATAATATAATACATATATACATATGTATATATATGTGTATATATATAACACACACACACATACATGTATGTATGTACACGCGCGCGCTTGCACGCGCGCGCACACACACACATATGTATATATGCATATAAAATATGTAATTTCTTAATAATATATTACATATAAAATAAAAATACACAATATAACACACACACACATATTAATTATTTGTTATTAATGTTAAAGAAAATAAAATAAAATTTCAGAAATTGGACAAAAAATAGTCATATGAAAATTTATTTAAGATGTAAATTTTTTAGTTTGAAATTAATTTATATTAAAAATTATAAGAATATATAAAAATTATTTTATATTATTATTAAATTTATATGTATTTTTTGATAATAATATTTATTTTTTTATAAGAAATAAATATATATTTATAAATAATTGATTATATATATATATATATATATATATATTACAACACAACTGGTAAGGCTTGACATGTGGCATCGCAGTCACAAATTGATTTGTCACGGTCTTATTAACAACGAAATCTGTCATAAATATGTTTCTACGACAAATTCTGTGTTTTTTTGTAGTATTCACTATTGCCTCGTGGTAGCAAAGCAACAACGAACGTGGATAAAAAAAGTCCATTTTTGGGGTATTTTCGCTTTTGCTTTGCTGTAGCCAATCAAAAGTGACTGACTTCAAGTTATTTTTTTATCACATTGCATTTTTCTTTCTATATATCAATTTTATACACAATTTAAGTTCAAAACTAACAAATGTATAAAAAAAAATGATGAAATATAAAAATTTCTAGAGAATAACAAACGCCCAATACCAATTCCATTCAAAATGGAGAATCATAGTAAGGTTTCCACTAATTCGTTGCAGCCACTAAAATTTTAGGATGATCTTTCACTTTAAAAGGGAAAAAATTGAACTTAGCTAGGCCGGCAGAGGAAGGTGTCATCAGTAACAAAATCTTGTCTTTGCAAGCTGTTCTTGGCCACGTTTAGAATTGGGTACAAAATCCAACTCCCTTAGAACCAACTTTTGCCCTGCCAACACAATGTCCAGGAAGCTGGTGACTGATGGCGAAGCAGAAAATGGTATCTTCCACTTTGATGTGTGTGTTTCCTATGAAATACTGAACGCCATGCGAAGGGACCCTAAGTTCATGCATATGGGCTTATCAAATAAGCTAGATAGGAGAGCTTGATGTAATGTTTTTTTTTTTTATGTCCTTTCTTTATTTTGTTGGCAAAGAGTGCTCTGAGCATCTATATTTTACATCATTGCATTATGAATTGTAGTTTTTGACTATGTTATGCGTCTCTGTTGTTGAGTTTTAAGGATTAGTTTCATGTACTATATTACATAACATTTATTTGTCTGTGTGAATGAACTAATGTTTCAATTTCTTTAGTGGACGCAGAATATATATATATATATATATATATATATATATATATATATATATATATATATATATATAACGCTTCTTTTGTAGTGATTTAACATTTTGAAGTTTGTTTCCTTTAGGGGTAAAACACACTTTGGAATCTTTAATTTAAAATATGCATTATACTTATTTTATCCTATTTATAAATTATTTTCAATATGTTTCACAAAAACTAACTTCATTTTTTTTATGGAGAGAATCAATCTCATTAACTACATCTTAAAATTCAATAACTTTTTAATGTTATCCATATTTAATATACACTCTATCTCAATAGTATAAAGTCAACACAATAATAAATAAAAAATAAAATTGTAAATTCATGTGAAATATTTAATCATGTGACTTATAAATATGATAAAATAAAACTATCTCTCTACCTTGTATATAAGACTAGAGGAGCAAGTATTAAAGCTATACACCTTTTTATTGAAAAAGTAGGAGCTAATATATATGTTTACCAGTTTTAATTAATTAAGATGATAGTGTTGCGAAGATGATAAAAATGCAAGAAGCACAAGAGGGTAAAATTGGAAGGATGGTGAATTACTCCATTGTTAATAAAAAAAGGGAGATGGGATATGGAATGAGGGAGAATGGAAATTTTTTCAATAATAATTAACATGTTATATAATTTGATGTTGGATATTATTAGGATGATAAATATGGGAAAAAGATAAAACAAAATTATTTGAACTTCAAAATTTTAAATAAGTGATTTTCCACTAATATGAGTTGTCAATTACTATACTCATATAATTATAATACCTATACTTTTATAGCTAATAAACTTTTTAAAGTTCAGGTACGTAGTATTTATTTATTTTTTTTGAAAACATTTCTTCACACTGAAATAAGAATAATTTTCTTTAATTACTTATTAAAATAAATGGGGATCCAGCTGTCGCGTTGTGTAGGATTGTTCTTAATCCATGTGGACGCCTTGAAATTAATGAGAGCTCTTATTAGTCAAGTGATTAAGATGGGACGTAATTGTTGTCCCCAAGTACTTATAAAGTAGAAAATTCAATAAGAATCTGTATAACTAAAATGACGTAATTTGTAAACACAGAACAATTATGTATACTATATAAAAACTCATAAGACTGCCGAAAATAATAATGAACTTTGAATAAAATCTGAGCCCAACGTACATTGTCTCCTTAAGAAAATTTGTTCCCTCTATACAGATGCCTAAGGTTCTCGAACAATTGTTTTCCAGGATAGAACGGATTGCATCTTCAGAATGATGGCACTATCAATCAGAAGCCTGAACGAACACAATGAAATTGCTTTCAGAATCGCACAGGTTGAGATGATTGCAGATGCACTATGCAGTAATGAGAAGAGAGGAGTGTTTCGAGATTGAGAGTGATTTTTCCTATCACTAGCACGTCCTATTTATAACTGATGGAAATTGATCAGATGGACTCGACTCTTGAGGCGAACCGGTGCGTCGTGCAAACAGACATACCAAAACGGAGTGAACAAAAGTGAATAGTGACTCTTTGTTGGCGAACTGGTCGTACGAACAGACACATCAGAACAGAGCAACCGGACACACTAGAAGACGCACCAGAACGGATATACTGGTTCGGTCATTCGGTCACACATCCGCACTGTTTGGAAAATCACGGAGGGGTAAAAAGGAATTAAACGCGATTGTTCGGACAAACTAAAAAATAATTTAATAAAAAATTATTTTTAAATCTCACAGCGCGACCGACCGAACCGAGCCGGCCGGACGGACGAACGGCGGTGGCGGCGCGCGTGCGTGTGTGGTGGACCAAGGCCCATGTATGTCCTCACTCCTCCACAAAAGTGGATTGGCCTAAGGGCCCATTTTAGTGGTGAGAAGTTGAGCCTTATATACACTCTTATTTCTCTTGATTTGTCCAATGTGAGATTTTTATCCATACACTATTTTCTCCTTCCTTTTCCTTCTTCTCTTCCAGCCTACTTCTTATTCATAACCCATGGAATTATTGTTCAAAATTCCAACAATCCCCTACATGGATAAGAAGTTAGTCCATAATGATCAAATGCAAATGAACATGTATGCAAAGTACGATTCCTCTATGAGAAGCAACTGCATCGAGATAGGTAGGGGTCACCTTTGAACCTTCTCTAGTAAAAAACCTATCGGTTATACTCGATCAATCGGTTGACATGTTGTCTTGAACCGTCAACCTTTAATGTATACTAAGACAATAGGAGTCACACAATTGCTCCTCTAGAATCATTAGTCCTCATGTTGTGCCTATTTTGGCCCTGGACACCTGCCTGGTTCTGTGAGTGTTCTAGAGAATTGGCCGTTTTAAATTCTCGTAGAAGCGGCCCCACTTCACACTCACGTAGGTGATTCCTTGCGATGTAAGTCAATATACATCATCTGAACACATCAGATTAAGAAACCATTAAAAGCCTAAATGCTTACCCTTATATATATGCACTGTTTTGTCATAGGAATAAGTATGAGTTTAAAACTCCACAGTGTTTACAGTCTATCATTAATTAGTTGTCTCTTTGAACCTAGTTTGTGGGATCTCCACTCATCTAAGTAGAGTTACCGCAATGATTAACAATTTATCGGCCTTAAACCCATTCCTTTCGACAAATTTCTAATCAACTCTCTAGGAATTCCTTTAGTCAATGGATCCGCTATATTCTCTTTTGATTTCACATAATCAATCGAGATGATTCCATTAGAGAGTAATTGTCTAACGGTATCATGTCTACGACGTATATGTCTAAACTTACCATTATACATGACATTCTTAACCCTACCAATAGCTGCTTGACTATCACTGTGTATACATACTGCCGGTACCGGCTTTGGCCAACTAGGAATGTCTTCAAGAAAATTACGAATCCACTCGGCTTCCTCACCAGCTTTATCTAAAGCAATAAATTCTGCTTCTATAGTTGATCTTGCAATGCAAGTTCGTTTGGATGACTTCCAAGGCACAGCACCCCCACCAAGGGTGAAAACATATTTACTTGTGGATCTTGTGTCATTAGAGCTGGTGATCCAATTTGCATCACAATACCCTTCTAGCACTGCATGATACTTCTCGTAATGCAAAGTAAAGTTTTGAGTGTGCTTCAAGTAACCCAAAACTCTTACCATAGCTTTCCAATGATACTCGTTTGGATTACTAGTAAAGCGACTCAACATGCTTACAGCGTAGACAATATCAGGTCTAGTGCAGTTCATGACATACATAAGACTGCCTAGCACTTGAGCGTACTCTTTTTGTTTTACAGCTTTGCTAGTATTTCTCAACAAACAAAAACTAGGGTCTATAGGGTTCTTCACAGGAACTATGTTTAAACTCTTGAATTTCTCTAGCATTTTAGTAATATAATGTGCTTGTGATAAAGCCAACCCTTCAGATGTTCTATGGATTTTAATTTCCAAAATAACATCTGCTAGACCCATATCTTTCATGTCGAACTTACTTGTAAGTAATCGCTTAGTAGCTTTAATCATTTGATTATTACTACCCATTATCAACATTTTATCTACATAAAGACAGACTATTGCAAACCCATTTTCAGTATTTCGAATATAGACACATTTGTCACATTCATTAATGCTAAAGCCATTTGATAACATAACTTCATCGAATTTCACATGCCATTGTTTCAGGGCTTGCTTAAGTCCATAACTAAGATGGCATAATTTGTATAACTAAGATGACATAATTTGTAAACACAGAACAATTATGTATACTATATAAAAACTCATAAGACTGCCGAAAATAATAATGAACTTTGAATAAAATCTGAGCCCAACGTACGTTGTCTCCTTAAGACAATTTGTTCCCTCTATACGGATGCCTAACGTTCTCGAACAATTGTTTCCCAGGATAGAACAGATTGCATCTTCAGAATGATGACACTATCAATCAGAAGCCTGAACAAACACAATGAAATTGCTTTCAGAATCGCACAGGTTGAGATGATTGCAGAATGCACTATGCAGTAATGAGAAGAGATGAGTGTTTCAAGATTGAGAGTGATTTTTCTTGTCACTAGCACGTCCTATTTATAGCTGACGGAAATTGATCAGATGGACTCGACTCTTGAGGCGAACCAGTGCGTCGTGCGAACAGACATACCAGAACGGAGCGAACAGAAGCGAATGGTGACTCTTTGTTGGCGAATTGGTCATGCGAACAGACACATCAGAACATAGCAACTGGAAACACCAGAAGATGCACCAAAACGGATGCACTAGTTCGGTCATTCGGTCACACATCCGTACTGTTTGGAAAATCACAGAGGCTCGCGCGTGTGTGTGGTGGACTAAGGCCCATGTATGTCCTCACTCCTCCACAAAAGTGGATTGGCCCAAGGGCCCATTTTAGTGGTGAGAAGTTGAGCCTTATATACACTCTTATTTCTCTTGATTTGTCCAATGTGAGACTTTTATCCACACACTATTTTCTCTTTCCTTTTCCCTCTTCTTTTCCATCCTACTTCTTATTCATAACCCATGGAATTATTGTTCAAAATTCCAACAGTAATAGGATTTAAAAATACTCCTTTCGCCTTTAAATATATGGTTCAAATAATTGAATTGTAATTATGAAGAAAATAATTAAAATTAATTAAAAATAATAAATATATATATTTTTAACTATACTTTTATTTATAAAAAGGATAAGTGAAAATGATAAGAAATATAACAAGTAACGTCAAATGGTAAAGTTGAATAAAATGCAATAAATGCTATGAATTTTCTAAAATGAAACTTACATTTTGAGATAAGTTTATTTATAAATTTAAAATTTATATTTAAAGACAAAGGAAGTATAAACGAGTCCTATTTATAAATAGGGTTTAGGTGTGTTCACAACCTTGAATTTTCTTAGTACTTTCAGTATGTTAAAGTTGGTTTATGCATCATCTTAATATATTTTTTTAGACGCATCTAATACCATAAAGTTATTAGAAAAAAAATATTTTAAGATGCTGGATACACGTTCATATAAAGCACTTTTTGAGACTTTAATACAAGAATAAAATTGCACCTAAAAAATACTTTATGTGCTGAATTTGTCTTGAAAAAATTAATTCATTAAGGACAAAATTATGCTACAAAACATTTTTGGTTATTAGACGCATTTAAAAAAATATTTTAAGGTATTGGTTGAATAACAAAATATCTTAGGAGCACTCCAAAAAATACTTCTAAATATTGGATGCGCCTTAAACCTTATAAATGTCTCTCAACATGTTTTGTCGGAATAAAAAATCTTAAGCCTCTTTAATTTTTTTCTTAAAATCTAATAACTTTTTAACTTCATTCTTATTTAATGCATACATAGAAAAATAAATACAAAAAAATAATAAATGAAATATAAAATTATATAATTATATAAAAATTTAATCACCTGATTTATAAACAAGAGAAAGAAAACTTCTCCCTTATTTAATATTTATTGATAGAATCAGAGAACTAACTCGAACTGATGAGTTAGGCTAGTTTGGCTGACACTAAATTTTCTTTTAGAAAACGGAATCTCACCCCAAAACTGATTTGTTCCAAATGCAGCCTACAGTTACTTTTTTCATTATTTTAAAGATAGAAATGTAAAAAGAGTAAATTCACATAGCTAACCCGTGAGTTTAAACCCGTGAGTTTAAACAACAATACTTACCACCCTCTTTTAAGTTTGGGACCATCCAAATTTATTGTTCCTAACTTGCTTATCATTTTATGTGATCTTCTTTTCTAAGTGCTTTAATTAAAAAACACATGCTACTTTATCCATAATTAGTTTCCACACGTTGAAGACTGATGATTCCTTGCTGCATTTTTCCTCTAACGAATCGTGAGTCTATTTCTATGTATTTGGTTCTCACAAGAAAGATCGGAGTCGTTGCAACGTGGCAGCTTTGTTCTCACAGAAAACTTCAACTAATTCAAGACCTTCCACTTTTAGATATTTCAGCTTTAGAGTAATAAAATATCTTAGCCTATCTTTAGCCTATGTGGTGCTTGTAGAGTCGGGAAAACAGGTCGAGCCCTTTGGACTGGCCCTTTTAGGTCTTGAATTTATAAGGGCCGGGCTTAAGATTTTAGTCTTAAAACTGAAAGCGGGCCTAAAAGGGCCAGTCCTGTAGGGCCGAGGGCCTAAAAGGGCCGGTCCTTTAGGCCCTTATACATATATTTTTTATTTTTTAAAACTATTTATATGATAATAATATTATTGATTTTTTATGTTTTATTGATGATGTTGCAAATATTTACTTGTTATTATCTTTTTTAGAATTAAATTTTATAAGAATATCTTCTATTAAGAATCATAAAAATTAAAAATTTATAAAAGATATTTTTTATTTTATAAGAAAAATACATTAGATATTTCTTATTTACTCCAAAGTTTCACATATGATGGTAATTTACTAATTTATTTGTATTTTATATTTGTTATAGAGTTATTAATCATTTTGGTTTATTATTTGTTATAGATAAAGATTATGAATGTATTCATGATGTTGGAGAAGAAATTCTTGATATTTTTACCCCTCAAACAGACCCTACTATTCAAAGTGAAACATAATTGAATTTCCTTGAAATTGATGATAGTGGTGAAGAAGATGAAAATAATAATCATCATACTCATATTGGTTAGAGTGTTTAACTTATTATCATCTTATACTTTGTACGAGACTGTGAGTTATTTGTGGACATTATTTTTTTACCTTTAATTATGAATTAGTAACTGTATTTGTTTTATTGCATGAGGCGTGTAGTTAAATCTTTTGAAAATAGCTTCTAGCCCTGCGGGCCGGCCCTAGTTCTCATGCTCTCAGGCCAGACTTTGAAAAAGAGCAATTTTTCTTACCTCGAGCCCTGTAGGGCCGGGCCAGCCCTAATTCCCAGCTCTAGGTGCTTGACCGTTTTATTATAAATTTTTTTAAATGCAACAAAATAGATCATAAATTAGTCTTTCTTGATTAAACTAAGGACTATATAACCTTTACAAAATTTAATAAAATTTTATGACTTTTTTTAATACCAAGCAAACTTCACCCAATTCACTAAATATAAAATATTTAATATCAATTAATTAATTACTATCAAATATAATGAGAAATATAAATTTAACATTAATTGCACATAAAAAAGGATTTTAATCAACAAGTTATTAGTTGATGTGCTAAGTTGCCCTATCTCGTAAGGAGGAGAACATGTTACAAATAATTTTGGGAATAATGATATAAGATATTGGAGAGGTTCTCTCAACACTCCCCTCAAATTGATGTATAGATATGAATCATGTCCAGCTTGTTGATTGCTTCTTGAAAGTTTTGGACACGAACTGCCTTTGTTAAGATATCTGCCAGCTGTTGCTTTGATTTTATGTATGGGAAGCATATGGTATTATTATTGAGATTTTCTCTAATAAAGTGTCGATTTACTTCAACAATCGTGTTGAACTGGGTTATCAGCCATTTGGATTGCTACCTTATTATCACAATGAAGCTTTATAAGTACCTCATGTGTAAGTCCCAGGTCACTCAATACACCCTTAATCTAGAGCATTTCACACAAACCATGAGACATCCCCCTATTCTTCGCTTCTGCACTTGATCTTGACACTACCTCTTGTCTCTTGCTTCTCCATGAAACAAGGTTTCCTCCCATGAAGGTGAAGTTCCCAGACGTGGATCTTCGTGTTGTTTGATCTCCTACCCAATCCGAATCGGTGTAGCCTTCAAATGTCAGTTCATCCTTTTGTTCTTCTTTGTCTTCTTCTTTTGAATTTGCATTCATGTATACGTCAATCCCCAATTTATCTCCCCCTTTTGAGAATAACAGGCCCTTGTTTGAGGTACCCTTAAGATACCTTAGTATTCACAGTACATCATCCATGTGGTCTTTACTTGGGCTATGCATGAACTGACTTATGACACTAACCGTATAGGCTATGTCAGGCCGTGTGTGTGACAGGTATATGAGCTTCCCCACTAAACATTGATAGCGTCCCTTATCTATTGGAACTTGGTTTGGATATATACCCAGCTTGTAATTCATCTCCATTGGAGTTTCTGCTGCTCGACAATTGCTCACACCTGTCTCATGAAGGAGATCTAAGATATATTTATGTTGCAACAGTAAAATACCACTATTTAATTGTGTGACTTCCATCTTGAGGAAATATATGAGCTTTCTAAGGTCTTTTATTTCGAATGTGGTAGTCAAATGTTCTTTTAAGTCTGGTATTTTTTGATCGTAATCCCTTGTTAATATCATATCATCTACATACACTCGAAATAATGTTTACTTCGTTCCTCTTCGCGTTATAAAGAGAGTGTGATTAGCATTGCTGTGTCTATAGCCAAAGTGCTTTATAGTAGAGGTAAGTTTGCCAAACCAAGCACATGGAGATTGCTTTAATCTGTACAACGATCTACGTAATCTGCAGACTTTTCTTCTGGATGTATGACGTATTTCACACCTGATGGTAATTCCATATACACTTTTTCATCTAAGTCTCCATTAAGGAAGACATTATTTACATCATGTTGTTATAGAGACCAGCCCAAATTTACTGCTAAAGAGAGAATTACACGGATGGTGTCAAACCCCTTAATTTTCTGATATTCGCTATATAATCAATGCGTAGTTCAGATGACATACAGAAATAGTGAAACTATACTGATAATAAGTACTTACTGATATTACAGAAAATCCTCATATAGGTTGAAAATATATACAGAGTACAAAAGGAATAAATTCCATAACTAAAGATAACCAGATGTAACTCCTGGCTAAGACCGGACCTTCAATCGTCAGTAATTACGGTTTTGCCCTTAGAGCTGCTGTCCTTTGCTGGAATATTTTTAGATGTTGAAAAAGGGTGAGATTCGAATGAATCTCAGTAGTAATGTACAATCAGTCATATAAAATGCGATAAATAAATATGCAATGCACCATGATATGTAAAATGCTAACTCGTGTTGTATGCATACCGTCCAAGGCCAAACGACTGTTTGCAACCCCGGCTAAACTCGTGTCCATGGTCAAACGATATGTTTAGACCCTGGCTTATTCGCGTGTTGTGCCACAGGCACTGTCATGTTACAGAAAATGGAATACACAACATATAAATAATCACATAGTGCATGAAAGAAAGAATTACTACCTGGGTCCTTTTCCAGTCCAACTGTTTATCCAAAACTTTTTCTTCAGCTTGGGCTTTTACCAGTTCCTATATATTAAAATTAACAAGTAATTGGTTATTACTTGTATTACTACTATCTTTAATCATATTCTGCTGATTATATCAGTTTCAGTGGCTTATACACTATATAATTTTGCATAGTGCAATTTTACTATTCTTCAACAAATTGGCAGAGTTTTCAGTTAACTTTGAAAAATCATAACTAATTCTAGAAAAATTGAAATTGACTGGGTCCAAAGCCTACATGAAGATATTGAAATATATTTTCATGGAAAAATATCAAAATATACCCAGATTTACCATATTACTCCCAGAATTTCTCGAAATACCCCTATTCCAGATTAGTCTCCAGAAACATAGCATGACTTTGAAAATCTATATCTCCTAATATACTTGTCCAAAAATTATGTTCTACCTGTCAAAATAAAGCTATGAATGTATACTTTAAATCTGGAAAGTTTCATAATTTTTTGTCAAGGTTTGATTTTCCAAACGTTCGACACAAACAATCTGTTTTTCAGAAACACAATTTGAGAGCAACTAACTTCAAAAATTCATATCTCTTAGTATAATAATCCAATTAACACAAAATATATATCAAATTAAAGCTAAGACTATTTAATTCAATTATGGAAATTTTCATGGCCATTGGGAAAGATTACATAATTCAAAAATACCACGAAATCAACTATTATAATCTGGATGTTCAGGATTGTACCTGTTTCTAAACCCATCTTTCAAAAATTATAACTTTCTCTACAGATATCCAAATGATGCATTATACTACTCATTTTAAAGCTTGTTATGTCTACTATCTTCCTGTAAAGTTTCGTAAATAATGGATGTGATTTAGTTGGTCATAAAGCCACACGAAACGGACTGACTCTGATAAACGTCAGTTTTGACAGTCTAACTTCAAAAATTAATAACTTATTCGTTTTGACACCAAATTGAGCTCTTCTTGATTCTATTTCATACTAAACATCCTAAAATTTCCATATCAAAAAGAAACAGATGAAAAATCTATTGGTAGCTTCCGTTTGAGCTTCTGAAAGATTTTGGTAGAAACTTTGTTTTCCGGCGACCAAAACAGAGTTGATAAAATTGATATGTAGCCATGCTTTTGGACTCAAATCTCAAAGATTTTGACTCTACATACTCCTAAACATGTTCCTTGGGTTTTAGGACATGATTACGAAATCAAAAACACCAGAAATATCATCCAAAATCGTCATAAAATCACTGGTTTTGGTGACAGCAACTTTCCGACGAATTTTCTGAATTCCAGCAGAAGAACAACCCCAAAAAGCTACTGAAAACAGCCTCAAATCTACTGGAAAAGGAAGATAAGGATGTATAAAACTCACCTATGTTAGTTTATGGTGCTGCATGTGAGTTTTGAAGCTTCTTCTTTCTTCCTCCGATCAACTCTCTCACTCACGTCTCTCTCTTTGTTTTGCTGTGTTTTCTTTTTTTTTTCTCTGTTCTGTTTTGTCTTTCTTTTCATTTTTCTCTAGATGATAGATGAAGATGAAGAGATAAAGAAGTGGGGAGTTTGATTAAATAAAGAGTGAATGTGATGGTGTTGGGTTCGGTGGTTTCCAAATGTCATATGTGTGTGTGTTTTATTTGTTCAATATGCATGTGGTGTCTAATTCTAAGTGCATGTACGTGTGCGTCCATGAAATCTCCAAGTGTCCAAATGAAAAGAAGGATGAGTGTTTAGTCAACAAGTTTATATATATACGTATAGGTATATTTTTATCCTATTAATTACACACACTAGGTCCTAATTTTTCTCTTTGTCAAATTTAAGTTTCTTTAAATTTTGTAGGTTCCAAAATTGAGCTTACTATATAGTTTTTATAAATTAATCTTTACATTAAATTTTAGGATGTTACAATTCTCCCCCCGTAAAATTAATTTCGTCCTCAAAATTTGTTACATATATGAAGATATAAATTCTGGGTATCGTCTCTTCATGTCTTCTTCAGCTTCCCAAGTTGCTTCTCTAGGAGATAACCCCTTCCATACCACTTTGATGAATGGAATACTCCTATGTCTTAGTTGTTTCTCCTGTCGATCAATAATTTGGTCTGGTGTGACCTCATCCGTCAAATCATCTCACATATCCACCTCTTCATATTCAATCACATGTTCTGGATCAGGTTGATATTTCTTCAGCTGTGAGACGTGGAAGACATCATGTAGTCTACTCAAACTTGGGGGTAAAGCTATTTGATACGTTACTGGCCCAATCTTAGACAAGATCTCAAAAGGACCAATATACCTTGGGCTAAGCTTTTTCACCTTTAACGCCTTACCAATGCCAGTAGTAGGTGAAACCTTCATGAATACATGGTCTCCAACTTGAAACTCAAGAGGTTTTCGCCTTTTGTCAGCATAGCTCTTCTGTCGACTTTGTGCAGCTAGTAACCTCTGCTTAATTAACTTTATTTGTTCCGTTGTTTGATCAATAATATCTGGCCCGTACATCTGCCTCTCGGATAACTCTGCCCAGCATAAGGGTGATTGGCACTTCCTTCCATACAACGCTTCGTAGGGAGCCATTTGAATGCTCGAATGATAGCTGTTATTGTATGCGAATTCCGCCAAAGAAAAGAATTGGTCCCAACTACCTTTGAAATCAATCACGCATACTCTGAGCATATCTTCTAATGTCTAAATTGTTCTCTCAGTTTGTCCGTCTGTCTGAGGATGATAGGCTGTACTGAATCGGAGCTTAGTACCCAAAGCCTCGTGTATCGCCTTCCAAAATTTGGAAGTGAATCGAGGATCTCTATCAGATATGATGTTCTTTGGCGTACCATGTAGACGCACTATCTCCTTGATATAAATGTCTGCAAGTTTATCGGGAGAGTAGTGAATGCTAATTGGGAGAAAATGAGCTGTCTTTGTAAATCGATCTACTATCACCCATTTCGCATCATGATTTCAGATCTTTGGTAGTCCTGTCACAAAATCCATGGTGATGCTCTTCCATTTCCACTCAGGAATTGCAGGGTTTTGCAGTAACACTGAAGGTCGTTGATGCTCAACTTTGACTTTATGATGAGCAACAAACTTTGTCACGTCCTTTTTCATGCTTGGCTACCAATATGTGGATTTCAGATTATGGTACATTTTAGTTGTTCCTGGATGCAAAGTATATTTACTCATATGTGCTTCTTCCAGGATTTGTCTTTTCAACTCAAGTTGTGGTGGAACATATATTCGCTTCTTGTATCTGACTAGCCCACTTGGTGACAAGTCATATTCCTGAGTTTCTCCCTTTGTTAGGATGTTACAGATGGTGTTGCTTTTTGCTATTGGGGCAAAAGTTTCATCATAATCTATATCATATTCTTGGGTGTACTCCTCGGCTACTAGTCTTTCTTTATGCCTATCTAGACTACCATCAGCCTTAAGTTTAAGAGTGAATACCTACTATCCTTAGCCTTACGTTGGAGGGCACAATAATACTAGAGATTTTTTTTTGTAACCAGAGCATGTGGTTCTGCAAATGTAGAGGAACCCATGCATTTGTAAGTGGAGTACTTTCTCTGGGCTTTTGGGTCTGGGTCATATTGCCTTTGAAGGATTCTCTTAGTGGCACTTTGGAATTATTCGTTGCTGTTCGACCTCATTTGGTTGAGTAGGTTGAGCATCATTTATAGCTGGACCCTGATTAGATTCATGAGGCTTAACACAATTAGTTTTATTTGTAAAAGTATCATTACATACCTTGGTTTGGATAGTGTCAGGAGATTCTGGCATAGGTGTTGGTGTCATCGTACTACTACAGAAAACACTTTTAACGTCCCTATTTTAGAGATGGCTTGCCTTCGCTGCCTCCCATTCGCTGCCTGTCCTTTTATTTAAACGACGTCGTGTGGTAGGGGAAATTAAATATGAGCCGTCTGTTTTAATAATCAAATGGACGGTGATAAAAGGCACTTAATTTAAATGACATTGTTTTAAATAGATGATCTCGTCCGTTGAATTCTTTAGTCAATCTCAGCCGTCCACATAATTTGACATTAAATGTATGTTTACATTATTGAGCAGCAGATTCACGTTGCTTTCATATCAGCTTTTGGCGCGCCTATTCTCTTCCACTGTGGGAAAATGAGAAGAGCTTGCTGGATGCTCTAGAGGAGCTTGCTGGATGCTGTATTACATTATCAGAGAAGACAAACAATAAGCACTGGTTTGTGTGAATTAGATATTAAAGACTGGTGAGTAAAATAATAATCTTTTATTAAATACCCACAATATTCTTAATACTTCATATCTAGTTTTTACATTTATGATTTATAATCTAACTTGATAATCTTTAAGATTATTGATATTGAATTTTTTTTATCTATATATATGCTATAGGTATAATGTTTTTTATTAGTTTGGTTAATATAACTTTCTTTTATATACTAGATCATTTTGATTAATATATTGAGAAAAGTGAAATTTGATTTAAGCCCTATTTGTTATTTTCTATATAACTTTTATTTATATATAATCTATCACATATGTTCTCAAACACATAGCTTGCTGGTAAGGGTAATCGTTGATTTTAAGTCAAGGGTCTTATTGAGCAATATAGATAATAAGATAATCCATCACATATGTGTGTGTTTGTGTATATATATTCAGCTAAAATATTTCTATTTGTGTGTATATAATTGTTTTTATTTGTATATATACACGTTTATCGATTTTGATATCATAGTTTATATTGGGTTTATCTATTTAATTTTGTAGGTGTTTTATACTATGGATATAGATTTAACTCCTAGACTTAATCTTGAATTTGACAATTTGGAAGAAACGTGCGAATTTTGGAGGGCATATGGTAGAAAAATTGGTTTTGGTGTTCGAAAATAAAACTTTAACAAGAGTAAAAAGATAAGTCCTTATACATCTCTTATCTATATGTTTATTGTAAAGAAGGGGTGAGAAAGTTAGAAGAATGAGAGGTGACAAATAAGAGGCTCAGGGATGAGACAAGAACAGGTTGTAATGCCAGAATGAAAGTTAAACAAGTAGATGGAAAATACAAAATAAATGAAGTTTTCTTGGATCATAATCATGCTCTTCAGCCTCCTGAAGCTGTTCACTTGTTTGCATCATTTCGAGAATTATTACCAGTTCAATGTTATGAATTAGAAAATTCTGAAAAGGCTAGAATTAGTCAAAAGTCAGCACTCAATTTGTAAAGCCAATATGCAGGAGGTCGAACCAATTTGGGATTTACAAGGAGTGATGTAAAGAATTATGTTAACTCAAGAAGGCAGTGAGCCATGAAATACGGTGATATTGGATGTATATTTCAGTATTTTGAGAAACAATTAGCAGAAAACCCATCATTTTTTCATGCTCACCAAATGGACTTAGATGAGTAAGTAACAAATGTATTCTGGGTTGATGCTCGTATGCTGGTCGACTATGCTTGCTTTGGAGAAGTTATTTCTCTTGATATAACTTATTGTACAAATTGTAATCATAGACCTCTTGCAATTTTTATGGCTTTAACCATTACAAAGGAAGAGTAATATTTAGAGTGGCATTGTTATATGATGAGACTGTTGAGAGTTTCAAGTGGCGTTTTGCGACTTTTTTGTGTGTACACAAAAATGTAAGGCCACTCACCGTTTTTACTGACCAAGACGCTGCTATGTCACGAGCATTACAACAAGTGATGCTAGATGTAAAGCATGCCCTGTGCACCTGGCATATTTCAAGGAATGCAATAAAGCATCTCCCAAACTCAATGGTTAGTGATTTTAACCATTGTATGTATAATTGTTCTGATGAAATTGAGTTTGAAAAATGTTGGCAAGAATTATTATCAAGACAAGATATGACAAAAAACTCGTGGTTGATATCTATGTACCAATAAAAGAGAAATTGGCTGCATGCTATATAAAGAACTCAAGGACACTTGGCATGAGAAGTACACAAATAAGTGGTCAATGCATGTGTCAAGGGTTGCACCCATGTTAAATTGGATATCAATCGATTCTTCCAATAGTTTGAACATGTTATGGAGGATAAGTGCTATAATGAACTGAAAAGTGATTTTGAGTCACTTGACAAGTTGCCAAGGTTAGAATTGCAGAGTTCAAATATGCTTCGTCAACTTTCTGATGTGTATACTTACCCCATTTTTTAATTGTTCCAACGCGAATCTACATGTATTAAAGAGAGAAAAGAAAGAAAGGTCACTTATAGATGAGAATGATGATGTTGTCGTGTTTGATTATGTGATTATAATGGATGGTAGTAAACGGGAACATAGCTTGACATATGATCCTTCAATAAAGACAATTACCTACAGTTGCAAAAAGTTTGAACGAGTAGGCATATTATGTTGTCATGCATTGAGGGTATTGAATAAACGTGATGTCAAATTACTCCTCAAGAAATATATAATAAAGAGGTGGACAAGAGAAGCACGATGTGGTGTCGTGTATGATATCAATGAAAAACAAATTGAAGTTGATCCTAAATTACAAAGATCAAATAGGTATAGATAATTATGTCCCTTGCTTGTTAAATTAGCTAATGATGCATCAGAAAGTCTAGAGGCATTCTCTCTTGTTCATGAAGGCGTGTTGGAACTAAGTATGAAAGTGGCTGAACTTTACATAAAATACATATCAAACGATAGTAATGGTGATGGAGGTAATGGTGGCGGCAAGGTTATTGGCTTGAAAAAGAGATATGGTAGAAATATAAGTAAACGGATGAAGAGGTCTATTGAAATCAGTTAAAGAAGACAGGGAAGAAAAGCCTCTAAACAGCCTCTTCAAGCTTCACAAGTATACTTTTTCTCAATTTAATTTTTTTAAGATGCTTTTATATATTTATTGAATTTTATTTTTCAAATGTGTTTTAGGGAGACTATAATGAACTTCAAGCACAACATGATAGTGTCTTGTTGGATAACTCTCAACCAAGTTAAATGAATTTTACAAATTTCTTAATGGTATGTCATATGATGTTGGACAACATTATCAACTACTTTGTTTATCTTAGAAATGTATATTGAGACATTCTTTTATATGTCTTAATTATAGGCACATCTTGACTGTGATATCACATTACTTGAAGCACTGGATTTCAGCCAAATGTACAATTCGGGTACTTATAAAGAATGATGATAATAGAAGAACACAACTTAGTCACTTTCATTGAAATCTGAAATTTTTTATTGAAACCAGAGAATTCAGGAACTCATCCTGTGTTTGTGGACCTAAACAACATAATCCCTTATTTCATGTGACAGATGCATATGTATGTAGCTATGTTTTCTAATCACTTCATCATATAGTCATACATATGAGTAATGCAGAATTTCTAAGAAGTCATAACAATCACCATTGAAAACATATAGTCAATTTTATTGAAATCTGAATTTTGTTACATATCATTGTCTCATCTTAAAACAGGCGATAATTTCAATACTATCACTATATATTCATTAACATTACAAGGTTACATTGTGTTGTGAATACATGTTCAATGATTGGCTTAGATCCTCCTACATGAAGTCTCTACTCCAACTTATTTTGTCAAGTTCCTTTGTACAACTTTTGGCTTCCTTTGAAATACTCTCTTTTTGGTCAAAAAAGCTCATCATGTTGTTCCTTTAGGTTGCTCTTTATTTTGGTCAAGCAAGCTCATTATTTTGTCCTCTTATATTGCTCCCTATTTTGGTGGAGGAAGCTCATTGTAATATGTTATGAAGCAAAATGAAGAAACAATCATTTGTTTGTAAACTATTAGAAATGAGCCTAATATCTTATGGCCACACTACTACAAACAGGAGTTTTAACGTCCCTATTTTGGGACTTTTAACGTCCATTTACAGTGGGATGTCTATTATAGGGATGTGGTAAACAAAGACTTTAGACGTCCCTAATGTGGAGACGAGTAAATTTGGCACTTTAGGGACGCCTAAAGCATACTTTAGGCTCCCCAAGGCCTTGGGCCCCAAGGCCTTGGGGACGCCTAAAGTCCATAAAGCAGCACACTTTAGGCGTCCCTAAGGCCTTGGGGACGCCTAAAGTCTGCTGTGTTAGGGACTTTAGGCATCCCCAAGGCTTTAGGGACGCCTAAAGTCCCTAATGTTCCTACTTTAGGCATCCCCAAGGCTATTAGGGATGCCTAAAGTTGGCTTTAGGCGTTCCAATTGCTTTAAAAGGGACGTCTAAAGATTGCTTATGGACGTAAGAACTAAGTTTTTTTCTTAAAAAAATTGTTTATAATTTGATGTGCCGAAAAAATTGAAAACCACAAAAAGGATCGAAGAATTAAGCACAATATCCTTACAAATAGTAAAGAAACATCCAACAGTAGCTAATTAACTCCTACTACCATCTATGTACAAGAACCACCACACAGTGATGCCAAAAAAAGTCTATACTGTCTAAAATAAACATATACTTTTACTGATCAATGTGTTGAAGAAGCTGCTTAGCCAAAAAATCCCTGATCAAATTAATGTCTTCATGTAAGCAAGGAGCTTCATTATAAAAAATTTGCAAATTAGAAAATAAGATTATATAAAATCAATAAAGATTCCACAATTCAATTACAATACCCAAAATATAATCTGTTGATTACTTGCTGAAAATCACTTGTAACGCCACTTTGAATGATGTTATACAAGTAAAACATAACGTAGTAGCCGCATTCAGTGGCCTCTGGCTGTCGAGGGCACTATAAATCAAAAGCAGTTGGTTAAAATCAATAAAGTCATCTCTAAAGCGACCGTCAATGAAAGAACTTCAATTAAAACTAGATACTTTTGGATAATACCACTTTGGGTATTTAACAACTCTACCCTCGCATGAGCCACCAAGTATTCTATATGTATGGGTTCCACTACCATTAAAATGTAAAACCACAAAAATTAGAACAATTCATTTAAGTCAAGAATCAATGAAATAAAAACAAAATCACTTATGTATTGAAGACGGATTTTGTTTCCTTGTTTAGCTTTTTACCCAAGGAATCAAACCAATAGACGTGGTTGATGTGAGGATAAATAACACACAGACTCCAATGGTAACTACAACAACGTATGGATTAAAATGAAGTTAGATGACAAGGAAATTATTTCTTAAGCTTCCTACAAAATCAAAATTAAAATACGAACCCTTGAACAATCGGTGCTAGATAACAATGAACTTTGATCTCTCCTATTGTGTAACCCACATAATATGTCATTTGTTGCACATCATTTTTATCCCTTGTCGTATTTTCCGGACACATGAATCTGTAAAAATTCTCCCTTCCCATATTGATGCATGTCTGGTTAAAGGACCTAAAGTAGAAATCAAATATTGAACGTATGAAACCAAAAAACCACTACATTAATTGAAGGAAAGAAAAACTAACAGTATGGAAAGTTTTACACATCTTGCATCTATCTCCTCCAAATGCATAAACTCCATGAGATCTTTATTGTCAATCGTGAAGGAATACGTCAATTGTCAGCCCACAATCCCTGGAGGCATCTGCAAGTCGATCTGATGAACACCTTTGTAAATCTATTACAGTCGTGCTAAGAAGGGCCATCTTAGCGCATCTTTCTCATCATATTATCATAATATCAAAAACCAATTATTAGTAGGATGTCATTAGAAATCAAGTAATATGAAGGTAGTTCCTACCATTGGAGGGGTTGCTGACATGCCAATAAGATTTTGGGACCAAAGGATGAAAGATCTTATTGCCTGACCCAATGTGGCAACCTCTTCATTAGAGATAGGGATGGTTGTACCCCCTTCCCCCTCTCGAACACTTGTCACTGTCACCCTTCGTAAATGTTGTGGAATTTGATTATGATGGTGGGCGGTAACTTATGTGTGAACGAGAGCATCGACAACAGCACGCAGCAATGGGGTATTCAAATAAAGGATGTAAGGTTCTCCCAGGTTTAGAGTGAGAGGAGGCTGGCCAAGGGCTTCTGGAGTATGAAAAGGCTGGCCAAGGGGTTTTGGAGTAGGAGAAGGCTGGGCAAAGAGTTTCAGAGTAGTAGAAGGCTGGGCAAGGAGTTCCTCCTGTGGGTTGTAACTTCCTTTGGTACTGGGGAAGGCCGAGGATTCCTGGGTAAGGAGTTTCAGAGTAGTAGAAGGTTGGGCAAGGAGTTCCTCCTGTTGGTTGTAACTTCCTTTGGTACTGGGGAAGGCCGAGGATTCCTGGGTTCTATTCCTATCACTTTCCATCTGCGATGCAAACATAGATTGCATTTCAGCTCGTAGCTCTGGCAACAACTTATCTTGGAGCTCTGCTCGGAGTTGCTCATGAAGCTTAGCCATTAGATCTCCACTAGGTTCAGCTTGTGATGAATTATATGAAACTCGTCCAAAAAAATTTGCTACACTAACTCCCCTGACCTCCCCTCGAACTTGCTTGGGGTTATCAGGCTTCCCAATTGTTGTTGACAATATATACATCTGTCTAGTAGGAGTAAATGAACCTTGGCTACTCTACTCTTCGAGTTCATCCTGTAGCATACAATTTATTGTAAATGAAATTTAAACACAACCAATATGAAAGAATTTATTGTAAACTACTTACAATCCTTGAGGCAACCTCAGCAACAACCAGATTTATAAATTTCCCAACCCTAATCCTCCTCGCTTTTCAATTTTTTTTATGCGGAGGAGGAGCTGGGGCTTGTACAACAACGGTATGATCTAATTTGGTAGCTTCCTTCATTTTCTCCAACTCTTCTGCCATCATCCTCTGCTCAAGCTTTCGATAACCGCCACAGGATATGCAATGTTGATACTGATTTACTGCTTGTCTCTATGCATTCGCTGCACTGACTTCCTGTGAAGGAAAAAAATGACAAACTAGTCAATAATGCCAAGTATAGTGGAATAAGAAGTTGAATAGTATGATAAAAAAAAGTTTACTAAAAATTGTGGATCTTCCCGTAATGCCATAAACAACCTCTAGTCCTTTAGTGACAAATATGAATATTTTTGACAAGGGTCCTTACCTCTCTTCGCCCCTCGAATATACCTTTTAGTGAAATTATTTTTGAAACCTTTCCATCGCAAACGAACCTCCCCTATCCAGTACTTATTCATCTATATGGTATATGGGATGTTGAACATTTGCTGCAGGAATAAAAGAAAATTATATTTGAAATAATAGGAATAAAGATCCAAATGTTGATGTATCAAAACTTATACACCAAAATTTGTTGCCATATCATATCTTTTGTTTTTGGGAGAACCCACCTCCAATCATCATAGATAATACGGATTTTTCTTCGAGCCAAATAGCCTAGATAGCTAATGAAATGGTCTTCCTCAGGACCAACTGGATTAATGTTGGCATCAAAGTCCACATATACCCTGTCCTATTGATGTAGATGATGTGCATCCAACGAATTCATCTTTGTGAAACCTTTAGTTCTCCTCTCAACTGGTTGACCTCCTTCCATTTGATGCTCCCCATCACTTTGTGAGTCACTGGAACTGGCCATATTCTTATTAACGAAAAAAACCATTGTCTAAGAGGTAAATAAATTGTAATTAATTGACATAAACTAACTAGGATTAAGAAAAAAAAACACACGGTACTATTTAATACATTAAGCATACAATACAGTTTTCTAAGTAAAGGTCTTACTCTATATTGTTTCCCATATTCCTTCGCAATGATAATTTCTTCCAGCATATTCTTCATCATCTATCAATTCTACTTCACTTGTTCTCGGTGGATTTGTTGTGAAAGGTGGTGTGTCGTCAAGGTTGAAGGTTGGATCACCATACTTCTGTTTTTTACTTTGAAGTACAATGGACATTTTTTTATTTGCAGGATCTGTGACATAAAACACTTGTTTCGTCTGGCTTACTAGAATGAAGGGCTAATCTCTATAACCAATTCTTCCAAGATCGACCGAGACAAATCTAAATTGTTGATCTATTACCACAGCAGTATTGCTAACCCACATGCATTTGAATAAAGCAACTTTAAACTTGTTGTAGGTTATTTCCTATATCTCTTCTATAACTCCATAATAAGCTATAGAAGCTAATATGGGATTTTTGTCTCTTGAACTGGAAAAGTGCATGGCTTCAGCCTCTACCATCACCCCACTATTTTGCATGGTAATTCTGTCATCTTGGTCTTTTATGTAGAAAGAATACCCGTTTATATCATAATCGGTCCAAGTAATACCTGAAATGAAGGCCCTAAGCTAGCCACTTGGTTGTCTCAGACACACCGGTCTCATGTGAAACCTTTTCCTCAAACCACTGTATGAATGTCTAATTTTGCTTAATAGCTATCTGCATGTCACTCTTCTTTGGATTCATGTTCTTCAAATTCTTTTTATGTTCATCTATATATTATTGAACTTATTCTATATTATTCAGGATATACAAGTATGTTTGTAAGACCTTTTCACAACACACATTCTTCACTTTCAGTCCTCTTGTTCCCTTGCTTCTTCCCTCTTCATGCTGAGATTGTTCCTTCTTCCCTGATTTATAATCTTTGCAAAAGTCCATAGCCTTTTCAACTACATATTGCTCAACTATTGACACTTCTGGTTGATAAGGATTTTTAGAATACCCTTTTAAAATCTTCATGAATCGCTCGAAATGGTACATCCACCTCAGGTAAACTGGACCGTAGAGCCTTACCTCCCTTACCAAATGAACTATCAAATGCACCATTATATCAAAAAAATAAAGGAGGAAAATGCATCTCTAGTTGGGACAAAATAATATAACCCTTATTTTCTAGTTCATCCAACTTCTCAGTGTCAATAACTTTGTTACAAATAGCATTGAAAAAACACACAATCTAGTTATAGTGGTTCGCACTTTATCTTTCATAATGCCTTTAATAGCTATTGGTAGTAGTTGCATCAACACATGATAGTTATGGGATTTCATTCCCACTAACTTCAAATCTTCCATTGAGATACACCTTCTCACATTAGAAGAATACCCATGTGGTACCTTAATTTCATACAAACACTCACACAAACTTCTTTTCTCTGCTTTTGATAGGGTATACGGTGTTGGCTCCATATTTGCCCTCCTACCATCATCTCTTAGTTATGGATGTAACCGTTCTCTTATTCCCATATCAACAAGGTCTAGTCTCGCATTGATTCCATCCTTAGTCTTCCCTGGTATATGCAAAAGCGTACTGACAAGACTATCACAAACATTTTTTTCCACCTGCATCACATCAATATTGTGTCTTACATCAAGACTATGCCAATATGGAAGATTAAAGAAAATTGATCTTTTCTTCCATATGTTCTTCTCACTCGTTGTCCTCTGATTCTTACCGAAGTTCATATTGATACGTTCGACCCAACTATAAATTTCTTCCTCAGTTAATTCCTTTGGAGCTATTCCAAGCTCCGGTAACCCATTAAAACACTTTCTTAACCTATGATATGGGTGGAATCGATCAAGAAACCTCCTATGACTAATGTACACTTTTTTTCCCATACTTAAGTTGATGGAAGTGCGTGTCTTCTTTACAGATTGAGCATGCTTTATGCCCCTTCACACTATACCCTGATAAGTTTTCGTATGTAGGGAAGTCGTTTATCGTGGTAAAAATCATTGCACGCAGCTTAAAAGACTCCTTCTTATATGCATCAAACACATCAACGCCTTCATCTCATAACTTCTTTAAGTCCTCAATCAAAGGTACCAAGTAGACATCGATGTCGTTCCCTGGCTGTTTTGGTCCTGAGATCATCATAGACAGCATCACATACTTATGTTTGATACATAGCCAGGGAAGTAAGTTGTATATTACAAGGAGAATTGGCCATAGACTATGTATGCTAGTAAGAGTTCCATACGGATTGATTCCATTTATACAAAGGCTAAGCCAAAGGTTTCTCGACGTGCTGCCAAATTCAGGGAACATTTCATCTATTTTCCTCCACTGTGGAGAGTCGGCCGGGTGCTGAAGATATTTTCCGTCAGATATTCTCTCATCAGAATGCCATATCAACTTCTTCGCTTTTGTTGGACTCATAAACAACCGCTTAAACCTCAGTATTATTGGAAGATACCATAAAACCTTTGAGGGTTACCTTTTAGTTGTCTCTTTGCTACAACCATCATCTTTCTTCACTTTATATCGTGATATTTTACACTTAGGATACTCATTAAGACTTTCATACTCCTTTCTGTACAATAAGCAATCATTAGGGCAAGTGTGTATCATTTTATACTCCATACCCATTGTAGACAATATTTTCTTGGCCTCATACATACAGTTTGGAAGTACATTATCGTCTAAAAATATATCACACAACAATTCAAGAAGCAATGTGAAATTACTATCAGTCCACCCATAAGTTGCATTCAAGTTTACTAAATGCAATGTTCTTGTTAGCCGTGTGTACTTACTCCCAGAGTACAAAGGTGTCTCTGCATCACTCCGTAGGCTGTCATATTCATAGGACTGCACAATGGATTCTACCTCAAACTCGTGAATCATTTTCTCCATTCTGTCTTTATCTATCATATCCACAACTTTCTTCTTATACGATGGACAATCTGTTACTTCTTCACCATGCCATATATACCTTGTGTATCGAAGATTTATTCCATCACAAAGTAGGTGATCCCTTATAATATCAACATCCCGTCGAGTCTCATTTAAACAATTGACACAAGGACAAAAAACATCCCATTTTTTTATAAAGCATTCCTTCTAGCAAATTCAATAAACTCTTCCACCTCATTTTCGTATTCTTCACTAGTTCTTAAAGTATTCATCTATCTATGATCCATTTCGTTACCATTTAGGTCATTACCAATAACACTCAAGCTAAGAACAATTGTCAACGAAGGGATTTCCTTTTACTAAAATTTTTTTAAAAAATTTGGCAACAATTCCCCTTAAACATGGACATCCAAAAATTTCAATAACAAATTATTTTAGCTTAATTTTTAAAAAAAATAACTATGAAAGGCATAACATAAACAAGATATAATATGATATGGAGTACTTTTAATTTGGAACTATTTCTAGGAAATTATAATAGAGGAATACTCAAGAAATTGTGCTATAAAAAAGGCATAGCACAAACAATATATAATAAGGGCATGTGTCGAAAAATAACTTAAGGTTTAATTCCAGATAAACACTAACATTCAAAAGATAGAGTATGCATGAAATATCATATGGCCGTTTCAAATTTCAATTTAAGATAAATAAAAAAATTGCCATAATTTAAAAAGTAATTGAAACATCATATTCTTGATTCTTTTTTTTTTGCTAAAATGTTTATGATTTAATTACATAAAGTTTTTAGACTTGGGAGTAATTTTGATTACATATTGAAAAAAGAAAAAAAAAAGAAAATAATCAAGAAAATAAGAAACATCATATGGCTGTTTCAAATTTCAATTTAAGACAAATAAACACTCTTGCTTAAACAAACATTTCGGTCAGGGGCCATAAAGCACAAAAAAAATTTTAGAATAACAATAGACAGAGGGAAATAAGAAAGAATAACCTCGTTTCACATTTTAGCCATGTTGTGAGATTTATTTAGGTCCCTACGCTAAACACCTTATTTCACATTTCAGCTAGGGGCCACAAAATACTCTTTCTTAAACAAACATTTCAGCCAGGGGCCATAAAGCACAAAAATAATTTTAGAATAATGATAGATAGGGGAAAATAAGAAAGAACAGGGGAAAACAAATTTAATGATAGGAAATTAAACTGAATTACCAAGAGTTTGAAGAAAGTGTCAATATTTGAGTGTTATTTTGCGTCTTCTGTCTTGCGAGATAGCTACTAAAAGTCATATATGATCACCGGAGGGAATGAGAAGAATGAACAGAGACGGTGAGAGCAAGAGTAGGCAGTAAGGAGGAGGATGGATGGAGAAATAGGATGACTACGGAGTGAGAAGGAGGATAGAGAGAAGGAGTGAGGAGGAGGACTGAGGAAGAGAAGTAGGGAGGAGGATGAAGCTAGGCAGAGAGTGTTAGGGAGTGAGGAGGAGGATGAAGGGAGGAGGGCGGAGAGAGGGCGTGAGGAGGAGCACCAAAGGAGAGGACTACGCACGAGGACGAAGAGAGAGTGGTAGGGAGTGAAAAGGATGACCAAGTTAGGGAGGAGGAGGACAGTGTAAGGAGGAGGGTTTGAGAGAGTGGTTTTTAGGGACTCCTAAAACATCTTTACGCATCCCCAACAACTATTGGGGGCGCGTAAAAGGGGGACGAGGGAGGCTACTGCACATGTAGTAGCCTTTACGACTGTTATGGCTGTCTTTTCAGACAGCCATGACAGATTTTTAGGCATCCCCATTCTATATGGGGACACCTAAAACTATTTTACGAGTCCCCAAAACCAACTGGGGATGCGTAAATAGTCGTTAGAGAGGCCACTGCACTTTGCCACTGTCAGCCCTGACATGGTTGACTAGTTTTAGGCATCCCCATTCTGTATGGGGATGCCTAAAACTATCTTTAGGCGTCCCCAAAACCAATTGGAAGCACAGGTAAATCCAGTTCCTAAGAAAAAGAATTTACATATAGACGAAGGCAGGGCAAAAGATATCTAGGATGAAAGCTATATCTAAACTTCTAATGGAAGCACAGGTAAATCCAGTTCCTAAGAATACTTGTTACTTGGTTCCCCCACTCTTAATGCCCTTGCTAATTAATTATAATTCAGACATGGGAGTCCATGTGTATGTTTATCTATGTATGTGGACATGTACACAAGAACAATTAAGGAGAAGAAATTTAGTACACTTCCAGACCAAAACCATGAAACCAAATGTAATAAGACCAAGTATAAACACAAGAATTGGTGTGCATAATGAAAGGATAAAATAAACCTTAAAAGCCTTCAGAAATCCATAATCATCTTCACCATCAAATATAGCTTCTTCAACTCCCACTTGCTTACGATCCAATAATCTATGAATGAGAATATATCAAATGAAATTGTCTATCATAGACATACTATGACTCAAGCATGCAGGGATTTTCCAGCTTTATCATTATCATCAGCAAATAACTCCATTGAGCCATACCTAATGATATTATCCAACTCTTCCTAAGAACAATCAATAATCATATAATATTAGATCTTCAAAACTACCGTCTTTATATAAAAGGGGAAAAACTCACATAAAAGAGTAATACACAAAGAAGAAAATTCACTAATAAACACTTGGAACCACTAACCAAAATTTGACTTTAATGTTTAAAACAAGAAAAAGAAAGAAAGAAAGAAAAGTTAACTTAACCAAATGGTGTACATATATATATATATATTATATATATATATATATATATATTATATATATATATATATATATATGTTTGTGTGTGTGGTGTGTGTGTGTATACTCCAGTGTTTGCATTCCTAATCGTATAGAAAGTTTTGTTCATTTAGAAATAAAAAAGCACACGAGAAGATGATACAATATTGCTGATTTAAATTACACAGACAAGGCTCTGCTGAAAAAGAAATTTTTACCTGATTAATGTAATAAGAACTTTTTATCTGATGAGCACATTTAAATTAATGCACATAATGAAAGTTTTCTTGAAAAATCAATTGCTGTAACAAAGAAATGGAATATTGAGTATGCTTGCCTGATTGGTTTGAAATTAGCCATGGAAGAAACATCGATATCTTGTGGGCTAACGTCATGATTGTATTGGACCCCATACTTGGGGAAGAACCCTATTTCAGAGGCAACCATTGAATGCCTAAATAAGTTTGCAAGAGAACTATTCTGCCGGGAAAATCCACTTGACGAAAATCCAGCATAAAAAACGCCTCTGTCAGCCGTCAGGAAATCAAATGACGCCATATTTCTGGACAAGCTATCGGTACCTGTACCAAGTAGTTGAGTGAAGCATTGGGTGGTACCCAATGGGTCTTCTTCATCTTCCTCCATGAGCAATGCTTCTAACTACGTCGCAGGAGTTGAACGGAACTGGGAAAGGCACCGCCTCCGCTGTCACCTTCAGACATAGGTTACATATGCAATTTTTGATTGCTCCCTTCAAGCCATCTCGAAAAAAATGATGAAGGTCGGCTTGGCAGAAAAAAGAGAGAGATGAAGGTGTTCAACGGACGGCCTATATTACAATCAATGGAAGGCTGAGATTTAAGCTCAAACAAAGCAAAACGAAACTATTTAAGGAAAAGGACATGCAGTGGATAGGGAGGCAGCGAACGCAAGCCAAATTCCCCTATTTTGAGCCTTTTAATGTCCCTTCATGAGGGGACGTCTATGTGAGCGATGTAGTAAATAATGTAAATAACGTCCTTAAAGGAAGGGACACCTAAAATCAGGACTTTAGGCATCCCTAATAGCAATAGGGACGCCTAAAGTTCAGCACTTTAGGTGTCCCTATTGCTATTAGTTCAAAGGCACAACAATACAATTTTTGTGGGATCCTCCAATGTTAACTTTATAGCCACACACACAGACACAACATCATATTGTAATTTTCTGTTCCTTTCTCCTAGGCTCAATAATATTATTACCTCTTCAGAGCCTTTGAATATATTCAAAAGTTTAAAAAGTTACAATACCAATGTAATAAACTTGGACAAGTAAAATAATTCACCCAAGTTTCTTATTAAAGCAAAAATCTAACTTGTGAAAACCATATATATGATGTTTTAGTCATATTGGATCCTAAATAGATTTTTTTAATTGAAAAGAAACTAATATTCAAATAAAGATTACCGTTTACATGGTAAAAAAGAAACAAGACAAGAGTGAAAATTCAAAAACTTAAACATAAAAGAATGCTTTACTATATCAATGTCAATATATATAATAGAAGAATAACAATATAAAACTATCAAAAACTTGAAAGGAAGAACTCAAGCTAACTTATGACTGACGATGTAGAGAGAGACAACCCACGGTGGTGAGAGGGAGGACGACGGTGGTGAGAGTGAGAGAGAAACAACGGTGAAAGAAAGCTCTTCTCCTTCCTCCGTAAGCGTGAGGCAGGGCTCTACTCCTCTTGAAAGTATAGGAGTAGCATCGGCCGAAGAAAAAGAGACAAAATAAAGAAGCGCATGAGAGTGATGAAAGACAGAGAAAGAGTAATGTGATAAAGAGAGTGATGAGAGATGGAGAAAGAAGAGAGCTTAAAGGGGTGAAGAAATGAGACAGAGGAGAGCAGGGGAATGACAGCCCTTTAGGCATCCTTATTTAGAAAAAGGACGCCTAAAAGGACATAATGCGTCCCTATTTAATATGGATGCCTATTATCCCTATTTAGTGTCCCCCATGTCAGTCTTTGACTGACGTGCACATCAGTCAAAGATTGACATGCATTGGGCACACTTTTAGGCGTCCCTATTTAGAATAGGCCAGGGACGCCTAAAGTGTGTTGCATTGGAACCTATATAGTATTAGTGAGTAACGTGGTTTCCCATATATGTGTTGGGCAGGTGACGTGGATGAAGGCAAGGTCAAATATTGAATGAATCCAATGCAAGAAGTGGTTTCCCATATATGTGTTGGGCAGGTGACGTGGATGAAGGCAAGGTCAAATATTTAATGAATCATATGCAAGAAAACTAGCTAGAAACGTGAGAAGCTGAAATGGGTATGTACTCTATATATATATATATATATATATATATATATATATATATATATATATAATTAAAGAAATGGGCAGTCGTACATTTCATTCATGCCTTCTATTTATTTATTTAGATTAATTATTAAATAGATAATATAGCAATGTAATTAATTGTTAACTATTAACCAAAGGCTGGCCAAAAAGCAAATTGTACTCTTGTGGAGGTTGAAATTTATGATGACTATTAAAGTATCATGTGTTGAAATATATAGTATCGTGTTGACTATTAAAGTGTGTTGTATTGGGACCTTTAGGCCCTGTTTGGTATGATGTACTGTATTTTGATGGATTGAGATTGGAGCTGGTATTGAGATTGAGACTGGTATTGGGACTGAGACTAAGGAATTAAAATTATGTTTGGTATGCGGTGATATTTAGATGGAATACTTGAATTAATTTTATTTTATAATCCTCCATAAATTATGAGAAGGCTAAAATATCTTTATTACTAAAAAAATAACAAAAAAACAAAGTCTCGGGATTCAGGTTAAAATTAATAGAGGGCATTTATGTTCAACAAATATTATAAACAAGGATATTTTTGTCTATAATATTTACAATCCCGGGATTGAAAATACAATACCAGGGGGGAGGTGGCTTTGCAGCAATTCCACTTTCGTGGTACTCCCAATCTCTAGTTATCCGTAATCCCTCATACTAAATGATATATTCTAGCCTAATCCTTGGTTCAATCTCTGTTCCTAACCCATAGTGCTTCGTACCAAACAGGGCCTTAGGCATCTCTATTTAGAATAGGGATGCCTAAAGTGTGTCCTACATGCATTAGGCATCCCTATTTTAAATAGGGACGTCTAAAGTGTCTCCTACATTTCATCTTAGCGTGAAAAACGGGTCTTTTAGCGCCTAAAGTTAAGGTTCGAGTCTTAATTAATTCTTGGGACTTGTAAAGATCTTTTAGGCGTCCTAAATTTTAATTGGGACATTTAAAATATTCCACTATTTTAAAATTGCGGTTTGGAATTACAAAAATTTCATTTCGTCCATTTTTTAGTTCTCTTTTTAAAAAAGAACGTATTTTAGAGTAGTAATATATATTTTCTGTAATCGTGCCGGGGGCAACTCGAGTGCTAACTCATCATCATCAAGGAACAAGTCATGCTGCAGATTTTCGATTTTTTCAAATTCTCTAGCTACTTCTATTCCATTCGTCTTATCTTCTATCATCACTGTTTTTCCACTGAAGAAAAGGGCGATAATAAGGTTTAGATTCGTCAAAGGACACATCTAAGGTAGTATAAAGTTTACGAGTCTGTGGGTCATAACAGTGATAACCCTTTTGAAGGTCGAAGTATCCAACAAAGATGCAACGACGAGCGCATGAATCTAATTTATCACGAAGAGCCTTTGGGACATGTACATAAGAAGTACAACCAAAAATGCGTGGTTCAGGATTCGGGATATGTGGGACTTCGAGTAAGGATTGTAATACTTGAAGTGGGGACTTGAAATCAAGGGCACTAGATGGTGTACGGTTGACAATATATGTAGCGGATTTAAGAGCTTCACCCCACAAATGGCGGGGAACATTCATGCCAAAGAGAGAAGGGCAAACAATCTCCATAAGCTGGCGGTTTCGACGTTCAGCCGATCCATTTTGTTGAGGGGTATATGAGCATGAAGTTTGGTGACAGATCCTGTGAGATCTCAAAAAAATCATTCATTGAAACATTGACAAACTCTGTCCTGTCATATATTTGAAGGACATGAACTTGTTTCCTTTACTGAACTTCTACCATCTTGTAAAATTCTTGAAAAACGGGAAATACATCACTCTTGTTAGTCAACAACAAGGCCCAGATCATACGAGTACATTCATCCATAAAGGTAACAAAATAACGTGCATATATTAGACAAAGTAGGGACTTTGGAAGGACCACATATCAGAATGAATTAACATAAAAGGAACAAAACTTTTATCCAAACTTGAAGAGTATGATACATGGTGACTTTTTGCATAATGATAAATTGCGCTATTGAAGTTAGAAATATTCGATTATGAAAAAGGCTCTGGCTTTAATTTCTTAAGGTAACGAAAGGATAAATGACCCAAACGACGATACCAAAGCCATGCTTCAGTTTTGGCTTTATTGACGCTTCAAATGCCGTTCGCCGCCCCTTTATTAAAAACTTGAGAATCTTCTGGAATGAGATAAAAGAGTTTGCCCCGTTTAACACCATAGCCAATAATCTTTCGAGTTAGGATGTCCTGAAATACACAATAACGAGGCCAAAAAGTCACTGTACTAAATAAAGCTTTAGTAATTTGACTAACAGATAAAATTAATAAATATGCCAGAAATGAATTTAAATATTCTCTTATTTATAAGGGGCATGTAAGAGGGATAAATAAAATTGTAATAACAATAAGTATGAAAAATATGTAGTATGAGAAAAAGATGAGAAATGATCAAGATAGAATTAATTAGGGGTAAAATAGTAAAAACACATTAAATGCCCAAACAACCTCGAATAGGATCTTATAAAAATATCAAGGCAATTTAAATTTGATGTTCTTATAAAACAATTCATGGAGGGAGTATATATCTATTGCCAACCACCCCCCTCTTATATAGCAATTTTTGTTCTTAAAATTATCCATTTTCTTATCTATATACAGAAAATTATTGTTACCCGATTATTTTATTTTGAATTAGGAAAACATACAAACATATTTCCTTTACAAAATAACATGATTTTAAAATATTTCGATGGTTTTAATTTTAATATAATTTTTGCATTCAATTTATATTGATAATGGCATAAGATATAATATACAAGTATTATTGTCATGGTAACAAATGCTTTTTTTTTTCTGTGTTTTCATCAACCGATCCAAATATACAAGGAATGATATAAGTTGCAAGTTTTGGAGCCGGTCCATACCCTTTTATAAAATTCATTTTAGGTTTGTCTAAATATTAAATGTCTCTTTACCCAATTTATTCTTAATTAATATATTTTCTCCCTCTCATTATCTTTTTTCTATACATTTTCTTTCATATTCCTTTACATTCTCACCTACCCACCATTTATTAATGCGGGAAGAATATTTTTTTAAATAGTGAATTTATAACGTACTTATTACTTTCAACTAATTTTAATAGTTTTTTAACCAAACAATTCAGTTATTTGAATCAAATAACGTTGGGAGTAATTGGGGACCTCATGCAATTAAAGATAGCTCCAGTTCATCATGCGATAAAGTCTCTAAAATGACACTTTCCTAACTTGATCCGAAATTTAATGATAGCTGTCTAATTGGATAAGATGATGAGACTTGACATAACCTAAATTTAATGCTACCTGTCTATTTGGATAATAAGACGAAGAGTCTTACTCTTATGGTACTATTTTATAAGGCAGAGAAAAAATATATTTATCAGTCCTATTTGTAAGATGTGTCATTAAATTCTTTATATGAATGTATAATTTTACCTTTAATTTGTTATTATAGAAATAGTTATTTTTTTTCAGTAAATATGGGTAAAGTTGAAAAATTACTGAATTTTAAGGTGAAGTTAATGAAATTTAACTTTTTCTTAGTTGGTATGGAAGATGGTGGAAATGTTTTATAAATAAAACATGAGGAGTAGCAGTTTAGAATGACTGAAAATTTAATGATAAACTTGCAATTTAGCAAAGGAATGGAATAATGCTTTCCTCATGAAAGTGGGATGGAATTTGATAAAGAAAAAAGGATGAGTTCTGGGCAAAGGTAGTTTGAGATAAATATAAATGTGAAGAGAAGGCGCAAAGTCATAAATGGAATTGGAGCAGGAGTGATGAACGGTTGCTTGGGAGTAGACACATTCTTGAAGTTACTTCTTCTAGCGTGTTTGGTAATGTGATATGTTGCCCCTGTATCAATGATCCATGCATTATTCAAACAGAGATCATATTTCTTACCACTTTGACTGCCAAGTACGGTGTTAGCACTGGACTTTTCAGAAGTAGAATCAGCATTAAGGTCATCCAGAGGTCCAATGACCATGGTTTTCCTCCAATTCATTTGCGAGGCTTCTTTGAGAAATCCCACCAATCCGGATATCCAATAATCTCATAACCACATTGTTTCGAGTGGCTGGTTTCTCCACAATAAGTGCAAGTCAAGGACTCATCTTTTCGTGATTGAGGCTTTGATGCATTATTTATTGCGAGTAAAACGGTAAAATCTACTGGTGTTCGTGAGCCATTCATAATCCGCTGTTGTTGGCGCTCCAGTCATACATAGGCATATGTACTTTCGAGATTAAGTATTTTCTCTTTTCGTAGGATTTCACCACGAATTTGATCAAACTCTGCGTCTAGACCACCAAGAAAGATGTGAACACGTATGCGAGCCATAGCAGAGTCTAATTGAACCACACCTGTAACCGTGTCTGCTTGGGCGTTTGTTCTATAGTCAATCTCTTGGAAGATGGAAACAAGTTCATTGTAGTAGACTATTAAGGTTCAGCCGTTCTGCTTTGTAGTGAAGGAGCGTTAATTCAATTCGAAGATCACAGTTTCGTTCGATCAGTCATAGAAGGTTCGAGTAAGGGCGTCCCAAATACCTTTTGCCGCGGGAAGCCGAATAAAGCCCTGCATCAAGGCAGGACTCATGGCCTCAATGAGCCAGCTTCGCACTTTGTTGATTTCAGAGATTCATCGTTACAAAAAAAATCAAATTATTGACAGAATTTAGAAACAAAAATTCCGTCATTAATTAATTTAGTGACAGAAATTCCATCACTAATTAGTTTAGTGACTGAAATTAGCGACGGAACTATATTAGCGACAGAATTAGCGACATAATTTGTTCCGTCGATAAAAAGACCGTTACTAATTGATTAGTGACAGAATTTTAAATTACAATCGCTAATTTGCGACGGAAAATTCTGTCACTAAATTCCATCTCTAATTAGCAACGGAATTTCTGTATCTAATACGTCACACAATATATTTTTCTATATAATTTAAATTGCTAAATGTCCTTATCATGAGCCTCCACATGTCCCTCACCGGCGGCCGCCACGTACACCGCCAGCCATATGTCCCCGTTAGCCACCACCACCTCGCCTCTGGTCGCTTCGTGTCTCGGTCATCCGCCGCATGTCACTCTCCATCGCACGCCAAGTGTTACGCTCCATTGCGCTCCATGTGTCCAAGTCACAAATTGGTTGCATTTTGTGACTAAGTTGGGATTCGAAGCCATAACCTGCCACACGTGTGCCAGTACTTTTGTTAGTTTAGTTAAGGAGAACCTGTGAAATTTAAATGTAAAATTATTTTATTTATATATATATAAATATAGAGAGAGAGACACACACACACACACACACACAAACACATATTTTGCTTTGCAAACAAAAATAGAAATAAAAAATTTAATATATTATTAAATATTTCAATTTAGTTTTATTTTATTTTATGTAACTATTCTACCTAAATTTTATTATTAATATATTTTTTTATTCATTTTATTGTATATTTTATTTTTTATTTGTATTTATAAAATTTGTATTTGTATATAATATATTATTAAAAATTCAAATATATTATATTATAATTTCAATTTCAAAAATAAATATGAATTAATAATTTTTATTTATTTATTTTAATATTTATATTATAAATTTTTAATATTTTAAAATTTAAAATTTAAATTATTTAAAAATTTTATAATTATGAAAAAATATCTAATTATTGAAAAATTTAATTATTAGTGACGAAAATTTGAGACAGATTAGCGACGGAATGTTTCCATCACTAATTTCTGTCGCTAATATTTAATGATTGAATTAGAGACATATTAGTGACAGAATTTAGCGACGGAATGTAATTTCATCCCTAATTTAGTGACGGAAAAATTCCGTTGTTAATTTTTAATTACGAAATTAGACATGGATTAGTGATGAAATTTAACGATGGAATATAATTCTGTTGCTAATCCGTCACTAATTTAGTGACAAAAAAATTTCATCTCTAAATTTAGTGACTGAATTTGTGAGGGATTAGTAACGGAATGAAATTCCATTGCTAATTTTTTGTTTTCTTGTAGTGCATGTTGCCTCGCTGGGAGCTCCATGATCAGGTTCATTCCATCGATCAAGTAGCCACCTTTATTGTAAGCATCGATTTGCATCTCCATCAACTGACCACAAGGCATAGTTCGTGTAATCTAGGATGATTCTAATTAGGAAGCGTGCCACGTCCTGATGGACGATGAGAGATGAATTCGATTCGTGCGACATCGTTCTGGTTGTTCAATTGAGAAAAAGATTGCTACGCACGCTCTAATACCATGTTACAAATACTATTGGGAACAATGATCAAAGATATTGGAGGGATTCTCTCAACTGAACACAAGTTCAAATTTCATAGAAAAATATATTTTGTTCCTCATCACTACTATAAAAATAGGTAATAGTGGCACACTTTTCATAGCTTCTTATGAAATTTTTGTTTAATTTTTTTAAAAAAATTGGTACTATGTTCTTCTTGGAGGCCTTATATGGCGTTTTCTTGACCAAGCTTCATCTAAGGTGTTTTTTTTAAAAAAAAGACTAAAGTAGCAGTTATGGCTCTTGCTCAAAGAAATGCCACCATTGCTACGCACTTTGTGTGACACTTAGCTGAGTAAGCGCCATATAAAGTAAATTTTTTTCAAATTTTTTTCTCTCCCGCGATCTGCTTCCATCATCTTTATCTTCTTGATCCCAACTCCTCATTCAAGACGTGCAATTACTCCTTATCCTCTTAGTTTCCACATTTCATCATTCTCTACTTTTTGTCACTCATCACTGTCCCTACTTTGATCGGCACTTCCTCTTCATTTCTTTATTTCATCACTTCTCACATTTTCTCCTTATCCTCTTTTCATTTTCGGCACTTCCTCCTCATTTCTTTGGTCCCATTTCTTACACCAAATCGACCCCACTCCTCCTCCCTTTTGGTCACATTTCATCCTCCTTATAGTTTCATTTTGTCTTATAAGTATGTATCCACTCACTTTTTATTTTTTTTATATATTTTAAAGCTACGTATAGCACATTGTATTCTTAACCACCTTTTTTTTTCTTTTTTTAATTTTTAGACATGTATGCAACTTTGTCTTTCTCGTTTTCCTTTAGTATTTTTTTTTCAGGTGTTATGCTTGAGATTTCAGCTCACTTTATTCAAGTTTCCTATACACTATAAGTTTTTTTAATTTTAGAGATTAAAAATCTAATTTTATTAGTAGTTAATAGTCTAATTTTCTCAATATCTTTTATATTTAATTTATTATGATATCTGAAAAAATTATTCTCACTTTTATATTATAATATCCTGAATTTTGGGACTAGAGGCTTAAGATTTAACCTTGATTAAAGGGGTCTACTAGACCCATGTTTAGTAAATGTCATAGTGAGGCATAGTATTGTTTTCCAAAATTCCTTTATATCCTTGGACATTAAAATGAATTATATTAGTGAGCTAAAGAGCTCGGGGAATAACAAAACAAAGCAATTGGAAATCACACATAATATAGTAAAATGGAACACAAAGTGATTTTGCCACCTGTGAAATTCCTAGTGTGGCAATGGTGATTGTGTGATATTTTTTAATGGGTAAATGATTTTGAAAAATTATGAAACTTTTCAGAGTGAAATTAGACTTATCAAGATTTAATTTGATAGGTCATATAAGTCATTTGGAGTTGTACACAAAGAGAAATAAATTTTTAAAGTTAGCCCCATAAAATTAATTATTTTCTGGGATAGCATTCAAAGATTAATATTCTAGGAAGAGTGAGATTACAATTAGCCAAATGTTATATTTTTCCTTAAAACTAGACTCAATACGGATCGTATAGCCTTTGAAATCACTCCAATTAGACATTTTTACAATTAGATATGAATTTTTAAAGTTTAATGAAAATTCTGCCAAGTTTAGTATTAGCAAAAATGAGATATTTGGACCAATGGAGGGGTGACACGTGGCAAGTGAAATGTTTAATTACATTTAACCATTATCTCCATCTTTTTCATGCCATTCCGATACAGAATCAGAAAAAAAGAAAGAGAAACGAGAGCTGGTATGAAAAAATGGAGGAGAAAGAAAGAGAAACTTCAAGCCGCTGAAACACTACTAAATCGGCGTCTTCTCTCAAAGTACCCTTAAGCAAACTTCTTCTACTCATCGTAAGCTTCATTTCTACTATTTTAGATTTATTTTGGAAGTGGTTTGCGCTGTCTCACCGACCGGAGTGTTGCCGGAATTCTGAACCGTTTGCGGAAATGGGTAGAGGTAAGCGTAAGCTTCCTTTTTAACTGATTGGTTTGTTGTTTGAATGTCTACATAGCTAATCATTTGATTAGAAGTAGAAATGAAGTGATTAAGCCAAAGAAAACAAGAAAATGAAAAAACTCTTTCTGAGAACTTTGATTTTTCTGTGCTGTGTTGTCGTGAAAAAGGAGTTGAAATTTGATAATTTTGATGCTTCCATTGGCTTTAGGAGGTAAAATTTTATACGTATGCAAGTGTTTATGAATTTTGAATACTTGTATATGAATTTGGAAAATTATAAAATATAGGTGTGCATGTTGCTTAAATCTGCCTTGTGCGGCAGTCAGTGTTGTGCGTGATTATTTGAAGGTATAAAACTTGTCCAACAATTCTGAATTTTTTCAAGCTTAAATTATACATAATGAGCTTTAAAATGATAGGTAATATAAAGGATTTGGACAAGTATGCTAGGAGATATAAATTATTGAAGTTTGACCCCGTTTCTGGAACCAAACTTGGAATAGTCTTGTTGGGCGATATTCTGGGAAATTTATGGGTGTGGTGACCAAATTTTAGTATTTTTATTTGAAATTATCACTACTAGAAAAAACACTTTTAACGTCCCTTATATGGGACTTTTAACGTCCTTTTATGAGGGGACGCGTATGCCAGCGACGTAGTAAATTTGGAGTTAAGACGTCCTTTGTAAAAAGACGCGTAAAGGGCTGGGTTTAGGCGTCCCTTTGACCAAAAGGGACGCCTAAAGTAATGAGTTTAGGCGTCCCTTTGGTCAAAAGGGACGCCTAAAGTCCCCGTTTAGAATTTTTTTATTTAAAAATTAGGGACTTTAGGCGTCCCTTTTGGCCAAAGGGACGCCTAAAGTCCTTACTTTAGGCGTCCCTTTGACCAAAAGGGACGCCTAAAGTAAGGACTTTAGGCGTCCCTTTGGCCAAAAGGGACGCCTAAAGTGTTTTTTTTTCAGAACCATTTTTATTGTTTCTGGCCATATCATTTTGAAAGCAAACAAAAACGTATACACAAAAAGGAAACATACAGCACGCAGTTTATAATTAACAAAACACAACATCCACCTCTAATGAAACATTATGCACTACATTGTTGACAGAAATGTTGTCCACTAATATAATAAACAACTACTAATAAGTAAATGTACAGGAAACGATAAACTTCTACAAATCAATGTGTTGAAGAATCCTCCCAGCCAACAAGTCTCTGATCAAATTAATGTCTTCATATAAGTAAGCAGCATCATTATCAAAGATCTACAAATTAGAAAATATGATTATATATACGAAATCAATGAAATTAAAGAATTGTTTAGCAATTCAATTAAAATACAACCAAAATATTATCATTTGATTACCTGTTGAAAATCATTTGTAAAGCCACTTTGAATGATATTATACATGTAAAGTAGAACATAATAGCCACATTCAGTACCACCTGGTTGTTGAGGGCACTATAAATCAAAAGCAATTGGTTAAAATCAATAACATACATCATTTATAAAACAACCGTAAATAAAATAACTTAAATTATATTGAAACCACATACTTTGGGATAGAACCACTTTGGCTTGCGAACAACTCTACCCTCACGTGACCCGCCAAGCATTCTATATGTTTGGGTCGCGCTACCATTAAAATGTAAAACATTTTAAGTTAGAACCATTAAAATGTAAAACATTTTAAGTTGGAACAATTTATTGAAATCAAGCATTTCTTTAATTAATAAAAAAGAAATAACTAACGTGTTGAAGACTGATTTTGTGTCTTTGTCTGGCTTTTTTGTCAAGGAATCAAACCAATAGATTTCATTGAGGCGTGGGCAAACAACACACAAGCTCCAATGGTAACTAAAACAATACACAGATTAAAATGAAGTTTAGATTAGAAGAAAATTATTTCTCAAACATCCAAAAATAAAATTTTTTACTAGATACCCTTGAACAATTGGCGCTAGATAACATCGCAATTTGGTCGCTGCCATTGTGAAGCCCACATAATGCGTCCTTTGTGCGACATCATTTTTATCTGATGTCGTATTTGCCGGACACAAGAATCCATATAAATTTGATCTTTGCATATCAATGCACATGTGGTAGAAGGACCTAAAATATAAATAAAATGACCAATGAATTATTGAACTTATGAAATCTTGAACTTAGAAAAGAAAAACTAACCAAATGGCAAGTGTGACCCATCCTGCATCTATCTCCTCCAAATGCATAAACTCCTTAAGATCTTTATTGTCGATCGTGTAGGGATACGTCAATTGTGCACCCACAATCCCTGGAGGCATATTGAAGTTGACTTGGGGAATACCTTTGTACATCTGTTGGAGCCGTGCTAAAAAGGGCCATTTTTTCGCATGTTGCTCCTCCTATAAGCATAGAAAACAAAACCAATTATATTACAATGATGCCAATAAATGTCAAGTGATATGAATATAATTCCTACCATTGGTGGGGTTCCCAACGTGCCAATAAGATATTGAGGCCAAAGGATGAAACCTCCAATTGCCTGACCCAGCGTGGCAATCTCAACGTCAGGGATAGGGATGGCTGCACCTTCTTCCCCCTCATGAACACGTGTCACTGTCACCCTACGTAAATACTGTAGAATTTGATTATGATGGTGGGTGGTAGCTTTTGTGTAAACGAGAGCATCGGCTACAACACGAATCATGTCTGTGGTGTCCAAATAAAGGATACACGATTCACCCGACTCCGGAGTGGCAGAAGGCTGGCCCAGTGGTTCTGTTATGTGAGAAGGCTGGCCACAGGGTTCTGTACTATGGGAAGGCTGGACAAGACTATGGAAAGGAGCAGCAACAAGTTCTGGAGTATGGGAAGGCTGGACAAGGGGTTCTGGATTGTGGAAAGCCTCGGCAACGAGTTGCGGAGTGTGGGAAGGCTGTACAAGGGATTCGTCCGGCGGGTTGTGACTTCCTTTAGTGCTGGGGAAGGCCGGGGATTCCTCGTTTCTAACCCTAGTAGCCTCCATGTGATGAAAATCAAACCACGATTTCATTTCACCACGTAGTTGTGTCATTAGCTCATCTCGGAGCTCCTCTCGGATTTGATCGCGAAGCTTATCCACAAACTCTTGACTGGGTTCAGCTTGTGAAGAATATAACGAGGCTTTACCAAAATACTTCGAAATACCAACTCCCCTTGGCTCCCCTCTAACACGGCCTGGGTATTCAGCCTTCCCAATCGCCGTGGCCAATATGTCCATCCGTCCACTTGGAGTGAACGAACCTTGGCTACTCTGCTCTTCGAGTTCGTCCTGTAGCATACAATTCGTTATGAATACCCATTTAAATGCTAGAAATGTGAAGAATTTTACAATTAATTACTTATGCTATTACTACTTACAATCCTCGAGGCAACCTCAGCAATAGTAGGATTTATATATTTCCCACCCTTAATCCTCCCTGCTTTCCATTTTTTGTGACGTGGAGGAGGAGCTGGCTCTTGCACAACAACGGAAGGATCCGATTTCGCAGCGTCCTTCATTTTTTCCAGCTCTTCTGCCATCATCATCCGCTCCAGCTTCCTGTAGCCACCCCGAGACATGCAATGCTGGTACTGATTTGCTTCTTGCCTCTGTGTGTTCGCCGCACTTAATTCCTGTTTAAGGGAAAAAGGGAAAAACAAGTCATTAGTGCATTAACTATATTGAAATTATAAATTTTCATACTGAAGACAGAAAATTTACCAAAAATTCAGGAGCTTGTCGTTTAGCTACAAACAACCTCCAGTCCTCTGGAGATAGATATGAATATTCCTGACAAGGATCAAGATGACTCTTGTCACCTCTAAGGTACTTCCTGGAGAGCTTATTTTTAAAATCCTTCCAGCGCAAACGAACCTCTCCCATCCAGTGGTTGTACATGTCTGTGGTGTCAGGAACATCGAACGTTTGCTGCAAAAACGGAGACAATTAAACTTGAATAGGAAGAAAGGTCTAAATACATAAAATGTATCGAAAGTTATGTACCAAAATCTGTTGCCATATCATGGCTTTCGTCTTTTTGGGAACCTGCCTCCAACTATCATAGATGATTCGGACTTTGCTTCGACCCAAAAAACCAAGATAACTAATGAAGTGATCTTCCTCAGGACCCATTGGATTCATGTTGGCATCAAACTCTATGTGAACCCTCTCCTGTTCATTGTAGTGGCACTTCGCCAATACAGCCATCTTCGTGGCACCTCTTGTTCTTCTCGGAGCGGGTGGCTCTTCTTGCCTTCCATTATGCTGCTCGCTGTCGCTCCCTGAGTCACTGGAACTTGACATATTCCTAGACAAAAAAAATCATTGTCAGAGAGGTAAGAATCATGTCAGAGAGGTAAGTAGATTGCAGGTATCTGTATAAACTACATTAAGGGAAAAAAGCACATATGACATAATACAGTTTTATATAGTTAAAGGTCTTACTTCATATTGTTTCCCATATTCCTTCACAATGATCATTTCTTGCAGAATAATCTTCATCATCTACTAACTCGACCTCACTTCCTATAGGTGGATTTGTTGTCAAAGGTGGTGTGTCGTCAAGGTTGAAGGTTGGATCACCATACTTTTGTTTTTTGCTTTGAAGTACAATGGACATATTTTTATTTGCAGGATCTGTGACATAAAACACTTGCTTCGCCTGGCTGGCTAGAATGAAGGGCTCATCTCTATAACCAACTCTTCGAAGATCGACTGAGACAAATCCAAATTGTGGATCTATTACCACAGCAGCATTGCTAACCCACTTACATTTGAACAAACCAACTTTGAACTTGTTGTAGGTCATCTCCCATATTTCTTCTATAACTCCATAATAAGTCATTGATGCACATATGGGGTTTTTGTCTTTCGAACTGGAAAAGTGCATAGCTTCAGCTTCAACCATCACCCCACTATTTTGCATGGTACTTCTGTCATCTTGCTCTTTTGTGTAGAATGAATACCCATTTATGTCATAACCAGTCCAAGTAACAACCTGAAATGAAGGCCCCCAGGCTAGCCAGTTGATTGTGTCGGACACACCGATCTCATGCGAAACCTTCTCCTCAAACCACTGAACAAATGTCTTGTTTTGCTCAATAGCTATTTGCATGTCACTCTTCTTTGGATTCAAGTTCTTCAAAGTCTTTTTGTGCTCATCTATGTATGACTGAACTTCTTCCATATTATTCAAGATATACAAGTGTGCTTGCAACACCTCTTCACGCTCCGCAGTCTTCACTTTTAGTCCTCGTGTTCCCTTACTTCTCCCCTCTTCATGCCGAGACTGTTCCTTTTTACCAGATAGATAATCTTTACAAAAGTCCATAGCCTCTTCAACTACATATCGCTCAACTATTGAGGCTTCAGGTCGATAAGGATTTTTAGAATATCCTTTTAAGATCTTCATGTATCGCTCAAAAGGGTACATCCACCTTAAATAAACTGGACCGCAAAGCCTTACCTCCCTTACTAAATGAACTACTAAATGCACCATTATATCAAAAAATGATGGAGGAAAATGCATCTCTAGTTGGGACAGAATTGTATAACCCTCATTTTCTAGTCCATCCAACTTCTCAGTGTCGATGACTTTGTTACAGATAGCATTAAAGAAAACACACAATCTGGTTATAGTAGTTCGCACTTCTTCTTTCATAATGCCTCTAATGGCTACCGGTAACAATTGTTGCATTAACACGTGATAGTCATGGGACTTCATTCCCACTAACTTCAAATCGTCCATTGACACACACCTGCTAACATTAGAAGAGTAGCCCTGTGGGACCTTAATTTCATGCAGACACCCACACAAACTTCTTTTCTCCGCTTTTGATAGCGTATGCGCAGCTGGCTCCATATATGCCCTCCTACCATCATCTCTTAGTTGTGGATGCAACCGATCTCTTATTCCCATATCAACAAGGTCAAGTCTCGCGCTCATTCCATCTTTGGTCTTACCTGGGATGTGCAAAAGCGTACTTACAAGGCTGTCACACACATTTTTCTCCACATGCATCACATCAATACTGTGTCTTACATCAAGACAATGCCAATACGGAAGATCAAATAAAATTGACCTCTTCTTCCATATATTCTTCTCACCCTTAGTCCTTTGATTTTTACCAAAGGTCACATTGACACGTTCTACCCGACTATAAACTTCCTCCCCGGTTAAGGCCCTTGGTGCAACTCCATGTTCTGGTAAGCCATCAAAACGCTTTCTCAGCCTACGATATGGGTGGAATCGAGGAAGAAACCTCCTGTGGCCAAGGTACACTGTTTTTTTGCAATGCTTAAGTTGTCGAAAGTGTGTGTCTCCTTCACAGATTGGGCATGCTTTATGACCCTTCACACTATACCCTGACAAATTTCCGTATGCGGGGAAGTCGTTTATCGTGGTAAAAATCATTGCACGCAACTTGAAAGACTCTTTCTTATAAGCATCGAACACATCCACACCTTCCTCCCATAACTTCTTCAAGTCCTCAATCAAAGGAGCCAAATACAATCGATGTCATTCCCTGGCTGTTTTGGTCCAGAGATCATCATAGAAAGCATAACGTACTTGCGCTTCATACATAACCAGGGAGGTAAGTTGTATATTACAAGGAGAACTGGCCACGAACTATGTATACTAGTAAGAGTTCCATACGGATTTATTCCATCTGTACAAAGTCCAAGCCGAAGGTTTCTCGGCTCGCTGCCAAATTGAGGGAACATTTCATCTATCTTTTTCCACTGTAGAGAGTCGGCCGGGTGCCGAAGATATGTTCCGTCACAAATTCTCTCATCAGAATGCCATCTCAACTTCTTTACTTTTGTTGCGGTCGCAAACAAACGCTTAAACCGTGGAATTATTGGAAGATACCATAACACCTTCGAAGGTTGCCGTTTACTTGTTGTCCCTTCTCTACAACCACCATCTTTCTTCACTTTATATCGTGATGTTTTACAGTTAGGACACTCACTAAGACCTGCATACTCCTTTCTATACAATACACAGTCATTAGGGCAAGCATGTATCTTTTTGTACTCCATACCCATCGTAGACAAGATTTTCTTTGCCTCATACATACGGTTTGGAAGTACATTATCTTCTGGAAACATATCACACAATAATTCCAATAGTAATGTAAAACTACTATCGGTCCATCCACAAGTTGCCTTTAAGTTCACCAAATGCAATGTTCCCGTCAGTCGTGTGTACTTACTCCCAGGGTATAATGGTGTCCCCGTATCACTCCGCAAGCTGTCAAATTCATGTGCCTGGGCGAAGGATTCAACCTCGGCATCGTGAATCATTTTCTCCATTCTATCTTGTTCCATAACATCCACTCCTTCCTTCTTGTGCGACGGACAATCAGTAATTACTTCCTCACCATGCCATATCCACCTTGTGTATCGAAGATTTATTCCATCACAAAGTAGGTGATCCCTTATATCATCAACATCTCGTCGACTCTCGTTTAAACAATTCACACAAGGACAAAAATACTTCCCATTTTTAGTTGGAGCATTCCTTCTAGCAAATTCAATAAACTCTTCCACCCCATTCTCATATTCTTCACTAGTTCTCAAAGCATTCATCCAACTATGATCCATTGTTTTACCACCTAAACCATTCCCAATAACACTCAAGTTTATAACAATTGTTAACTATGAGATTGCCTTTTATCACTTTTTTCAAAAAACATTTCGGGATCATTTCCCATTAAGTGTAATATCCCACAATTGTAATAACAAACCATTTCACCTTAATTCAAACAAAAAATAAATAAATAAAGTAACTTAGGCAATTAAGGACAATATCAACAATTTAAAATATCAATTTTTCTTTAGAGAACTAATATGTTTAAATTAGTCAAGTTAAAAGTTCTATGCACCTACCTAATATATTAAAAGTTCTATACATGCATTATTTCAAACCAATAAAAGTTCTATAGCACTCAGAGCTTCCTACACATGTTTTATATAATCAAATAAATTATATACTTATTTAATCTAATAAAATTAGTTAACTAGCAAAACTCCCATATGTACTTATGGAATCTAGCATACATATGTACTTATGGCATATATGAGTGGCTTATAGTTTCTAGCAAAACTACTATTTTAAATTAAACTGTCGATCATGACATTAACTAAAGTGAAATAAAATAAATCAAAATAAAAAAAAAAGCTTACAGGTTGGAAGAAATTAAAATGGCGTGATGATGAAGAGGTTGGGAGGGAGGAGGCGCGCTAGCCACCGTGAGAGAGGGAGCTCCGATGCTGCAAACAATGAAAAGATCAAGGAATATGAGGCTTTCACTGGTGGGGATAGCTGATTAGCTAGTTGGAAAAAAAGAAAGAAGAGATCGAACTGTACCGTAATACTTCTCAGCTGATCAGCTCGCTGGAACAAGTTAGTAAGGCGGCGGAAGAGAAAGATACAGGGGGTGAGTATTGAAGTGAGATGATAGAAGGAGGAGATGAGAGAAAATGAAGAAAGAGGGATTGAGCGGTGGAAGGGATATTCGGTGGAAGGAGGCTAAGTGTTTTTTATCAGAGAGGGAGGAAGTAGAGTGACGAAAGGAATGGAGGGAAATGATGAAAATGTGGAGGAAAATGATGTTTAGGCGTCCCTTCTGTAAGAAGGGACGCCTAAACATATAAATAGGCGTCCCTTCATAGAGAAGGGACGCCTAATGTCCCTACATTAGGCGTCCCTTCTCAAGAAGGGACGCCTAATGTGGGGTGCATGCCAGCCACGTGGCTGGCATGCACCCTTTAGGCGTCCCTTCTAGAGAAGGGACGCCTAATGTCCCAACATTAGGCGTCCCTTCTCAAGAAGGGACGCCTAATGTGGGGTGCATGCCAGCCACGTGGCTGGCATGCACCCTTTAGGCGTCCCTTCTGAAGAAGGGACGCCTAATATTGGGTGCATGCCAGCCACGTGGCTGGCATGCACCCTTTAGGCGTCCCTTCTCAAAGAAGGGACGCCTAATGTCCCGACATTAGGCGTCCTTTCTCTAGAAGGGACGCCTAATGTCTCCTTTAGGCGTCCCTTCTTCAATAAGGGACGCCTAAAGGTTAATAAGTCTCTCTTTATTTACATAAATGCCACCGCGTACACTTTTTACTTCCCTTTTTAAAGAAGGGACGCCTAATTGTGACGTTAAATCCCTTTTCTGTAGTAGTGTATATTGAAATATCTTTGTATATAATTTGGAATCACTCAATTTTGAGTTTCCTAGAAATAATGGTGGATTTTTTTAGTTAAGCCCTATAATATGGAAAGCAATCTGGAACAGTGGCTTAGGATAAATTTATGGGAATAATATTTCTATATTAGGGAACCATAAATATTTTTTATTAAATATAAATTGAAATATCTTCATGTAGGCTTTAGAATCAGTCCAATTGGACTTTTGTAGAATTATTTATGATTTTTGACATTTGGACATGATTCTGAAAGCTATCTTGGGACAGTGAAGAGTAATCATAAAATATAGACTTGTAGGTATCGTTACTATAAGAGTAATTATTTTTACTGTAAAGTATACTTATTAGGAGTCACATAGGCCTTTTAACGACCTCAATTGGAATTATATAGAATTAATTATGATTTTCCAAAATTTTGGCAAAAAAGGCTGATAATTTGATTACCATGCGAATTTGAGTAAGAAAATGGCCAAATGTAATCGGTTAGAACTCCAAGGGTGAAAATGAGCCTTTGAGGCTAATGTGGCCATTGGACATTCACTCTTCATGACTCTAATGATGTCATTCTTATCTAGGGTCATGAAGTATCAAAGATGAGGTAATGGTTGGAAGATCAAGGTGCATGAGGAGGACATCAAGTAAGAGGTTGTAAGTCCCATAATGCCTCTGGTATAGGGTGATTCCCTGGACAGTAAAACTTAATGATCATTCAGACTTTACGGGGTGGTTGCCCGACCTATTGCCCGGGTAGACGCTCAGGCCACAGAAACTCCTATTATGCACAAGTGGGATCTCAGGGCCTATTGTGCGGGTGAACACTTGGGTCTATACCAGATGTTGCCGTTATCCTGTATGCTAACATGCCGAATGCTCATGTGATGATTGTTATGATGATGGTTTGTTTAAAATGCTTTGTGAATATTACATAAGAGTATGAACGGCTTCTGTAGCAAGAGATGGAGCCTATAATAAGTTCAGAATACGTAGTGAACTATGTGTTCTAGGTAGTTAGACTCGATGAGTAGCTAGCTCAATGGTACAAGGATTGGTCACCCTAGGCTTAATAGCCTAACGTCTTAGGTTCGATCCCTAGGGGGTTCCCTTAGGAGATAGTATGGGTAGGCTCCACACGAGTTTTGCCTTTTGAGCCTCGTGGAGGGGTGGAAGTTGGTCAGATGTCTCGTACGACTGTAGCGTGAGCCGAGTGCCGTTGTAGTGGGCCTTGTGGGGCAGTCCGTTACACAAAAAGGTAAGCCTCGTGGATGGGTGGAAGTTGGCCGGATGTCCCATACGACTGCAACGTGAGCCAAGCGTCGTTGTAGTAGGCTTAGTGGGGCAGTCCGTTACACAAAAAGATGAGCCCTGTGGAGGGGTGGAAGTTGGTCGGATGTCCCATGTGACTGCAACGTGAGCCGAGCGCCATTGTAGTGGGCCTAGTGAGGCAATCTGTTACATAAAAAAGTGAGCCCCATGGAGGGGTTGAAGTTGGTCGGATGTTCCGTGCGACTACAGCGTGAGCCAAGCGCCGTTGCAGTGGGCCTAGTGGGGCAGTCCGTTACATAAAAAAAGATACCATGGTTTGTTGAGTGCGATTTTAGTGGCGAATGTCGCGTGATCGATACCTTGAGAGGTTCCCTTTGGGGGATAATGGGAGTGACTATCCCATAAGCTTGCCGCACTCAGGCTTGGTGAGCCAGGGGGTGTGGGCCAGACTCCCGTATGGCTGCAGAAGGCACCTAGTGAGTGTAGCTTTAAAGTAGGCCCAGTGGGAGGGCTGTATTCAGCAAGGATGATGGATTGTATGTCTTAAGGCCATAAGACCTAATAGGTAAGTAAATCCTTATGCTGGAAAAATGTGAGATGTGTTGAGAATGGAGCCGAGTAGAGGCTCGAGGCAATAAGACCCAAAGTACAAGTTTGCATAAGGTAATGTCCCTAGGCGGTAAGATTTATCTGTCTACCACTGTGGTTGTGACCTAGCATAATGACATTAGACTGATGTGTCCAGAGAATATATTGAGATTAGTAGAAAATTCAGACTGTGCCAGGTTGTAGCTGGGGCCGTAAGCCCTAAGATGCCCACGGAATGGGGAAAATCCCTTAGGCAGTAAGGTTAGAATATCTAGCGTTGTGATAGAATGAGTCGTAAGGCTTGATATGCATACAGTGTAGTTCAGGAGAGTCCCAAAAATGCTGGAAGGCTTGGTATGCATATAGTGATCTAGGAGAGAATCCCAAAGAGGCAGTAAAGCTTAAGAAACCAAGCATTGTGACAGTAGACTAGTGGGTCCTGCGTTTGAACGCTATCTGAGATTTTGAGTTAAGAATATGAATAGTGAGTTACATGTTCTATAAGCTGGCAAATGAAAGCACTAGAATAGGGAAAGATAGACTAAATGTCTAGAGATGATTCTTTGAGGTACAAATAGTACCATTAGATGTTTGAAATTTTGGGGACGTAATTTATTAAACGGGGAGAGAGTTATAATATTCTGAATTTTGGGACTAAAGGCTTAAGATTTAGCCTAGATTAAAGGGGGCTACTAGACCTATGTTTGGTAAACGTCATAGTAAGGCATAATATTATTTTCTAAAATTCTTTTATATCCTTGGACATTAAAAGGAATTATATTGGTGAGCTAAAGAGCTTTGAGAATAACAAAATAAAGCAATTAGAAGTCACACATAATATAGTAAAATGGAACACAAAGTGATTTTTCCACAGGCGAAATTTCTGGTGTAGCAGTGGTGATTGTGTAATATTTTTTAATGGGTAAATGATTTTGAAAAATTATGAAAATTTCCAAAGTGAAATTAGACTTATCAAGATTTAATTTGATAGTTCATATAAGTCATTTGGAGTTGTACACAAAGATAAATGAATTTTTGAAATTAGGCCAGTAAATTAATTATTTTCTGGGACAATATTTAAAGATTAATATTCTAGGAAGAGTGAGATTACAATTAGCCAAATGTTATATTTTCTCTTAAAACTAGACTCAATTCGGGTCGTATAGCCTTTAAAATCACTCCAATTGAACATTTGTACAATTAGATATGAATTTTCAAAGTTTAATGAAAATTCTGTCAAGTTTAGTATTATGTGCAAAAATGGGATATTTGGACCAATGGAGGGGTGACACGTGGCAAGTGAAATTTTTAATTACATTTAATCATTATCTCCATCTTCCTCATGCCATTCCGGCGCACAATCAGAAAAAAAGAGAGAGAAAAGAGAGCTGATCGGAAAAAATGGAGGAGGAAGAGAGAGAAACTTCAAGCAGCCGAAACACTACCGAATCGGCGTCTTCTCTCAAAGTGCCCTTTAGAAACTTCTTCTACTCATCACAAGCTTCATTTCTATAGTTTTGGGTTTTCGTTTGGAGGAGGTTTGCACCGTCTCACCGGCTGGATTGTTGCCGAAATTCCAAACCGTTTGTGGAAACGAGTAGAGGCAAGCGTAAGCTTCCTTTTTAACCAATTGGTTTATTGTTTGAATAAGTTATGGGAAGGTTGCATACTATTCATGTTTGGTTTTAAAGGATATTTTTAATGGCTAAAATATGTCCAAAGGATGTCTAAATAGCTAATCATTTGATTAGAAGTAGAAAGGAAGTGATTAAGCCAAAGAAAATAAGAAACCGACAAACTCTTCCCGAGAACTTTGTTTTTCCTGTCCTGTGTTGTCGTGGAAGAGAAGTTGGAATTTGATAATTTTGATGCTTCCATTGGCTTTAGGAGGTAAAATTGTGTAAATATGCAAGTGTTCATGAATTTTGGATACTTGTATATGAATTTGGGAAATTATGAAGTATAGGTGTGCATGTTGCTTAAATCTGCTTTGTGTGGCAGTCAGTGTTTTACGTGATGTGTGAAGTTCTAAAACTTATCCAAAAATTTTGAAACTTTTCAAGCGTAAATTATACATAGTACGCTTTAAAATTATAGGTAATGTGAAGGATTTGGACAAGTATGCTAGGAGATATGAATTTTTGAATTTTGACCCTGTTTCTGGAACCAAACCTGGAATAGTCTTGTTGGGCGAAATTCTGGGAAGATTATGGGTGTGGTGACCAAAGTTTAATATTTTTATTTGCAATTATATTGAAATATCTTTGTATATAATTTGGAACCACTCAATTTAAAGTTTCCTAGAATTAATGGTGGATTTTTCTAGTTAAGCCCTGTAATCTAGAAAGCAATTTGGAATAGTTGCCTAGGATGAATTTTGGGAATAATTGGTCTACATTAGGGAAACCTAACTATTTTTTATTAAATATAAATTGAAATAGCTTCATGTAGGCTTTGTAATCAGTCCAATTGAAGTTTTGTAGAATTATTTATGATTTTTGACATTTAGACATGATTCTGAAAGCTGTCTTGGAACAGTGGAGAGTAATCATGAAATCTAGACTTGTAGGCATTGTTACTATAAGAGTAATGATTTTTACTGTAAATTATAATTATTAGGGGTCACATAGGCCTTTGAACTACCTCAATTGGAATTATATAAAATTAATTATGATTTTCCAAAATTTGGGCAAAAAAGGCTGATAATTTAATTACAATGCGAATTTGAGTAAGAAAATGGTCAAATGTAATAGGTTAGAACTCCAAGGATGAAAATGAGCCTTTGAAGCTAATGTAGCCATTGGGAATTCACTCTTCATGGCTCTAATGATGTCATTCTTATCTAGGGTCATGAAGTGTCAAAGAAGAGGTAATTGTTGGAAGATCAAGGTGCATGAGGAGGACATCAAGTAAGAGGTTCACTAGGATGCATGTATTTGATATATATGTTTTGTATTGTTTTATGTGACTGCTTTGCTAGTTGTGTTGAACATGCTTGATTAATTGAAATGTTGTTATGTTTATATGATGGCCATGAGTATATAGTATCATTGAGTATGTAGATTCATCCTATTGACATGATTTTAGAAATGACAAGCATGTCATACATTCAAATATATCTTGCATGCATAGTGGTATTCTTTGCTATTGAGATTTTCTCGAATCTCACTCCTCCCAACCAACCATTTAGACAGGTAAAGAGTGCAGTGAGATATACACCAGAGGAGATCTGAAGGTAAAGTAAAGATCGTAGTGCAATACACTATTATTTGTATTTGATGTAAGAGTGTGGTGGTTATATGTAATTATACATTTGATGTATATGTGGCTATACATTCCATGTATGTAAATAAATGTATTAAGTTTAAGCAGAGAATCGCTCGCATACTTTGATATAATGAAACAAAGAGCCGTTGAGAGTTAATGATGTAGTGAAACTCATGGAAATAATTAAAATGTTTTTTTTACCCTCTGAAAAACCCTCTCAACCCTAGGTTCAACTCCTAAGTTGAGATTAAGGATTTGTGAACGTTTTTTGAAGTTGAGTGATCCGGATTTAAATCATGGTCTCACAAATGATTTCACTACTCATTTGCACTCATCTAGGGTTATGAGAATAAGGTATTACATATATGCTGAAAAATAAATAAGATAAAATTAAATGTTATTATATATAGTTTGTATGTGAAGATATGTAGTAGTTATAATTTTTAGTTGTTGTAATAATTGTTAACGTTGATGAGTTACATAAGTAAAATAATTATTTATTTTTAACACTTGTATTTTACTCAATAGTGATTTTGTTAATTATTTATTTGTTAATTTATATCGTTTCAGAGTTATTTGATTGTTGTTTGTTTTTTCTTCATTTTGTTGCGGATATGAAAATGTGTTTAAAGTGTGTTATCAACTATAATTATAAGATTCTAAAAGAAAAATACGAAAAAAATTATTTGTTTAAAAAATAAGACTTCTTGTGGCACTTCCTTAAAAAAGTGTCACAAGAAGCAATTTTTTCTTTTAAAAAAATATAGACTTCCTGTGGTGCTTCTTTGAATAAGCACCACATGAAGTGTTTTTTTTAAATATGTATGTGTGGAAGCGCCACAACTTCTTTTAGTGATGATAGGATATGTGACACTTCCTAAATGTTATAATTAATTTAAAAATAAACGTAACAACTATTTTTTTTTTTTAGTAGTGCATGTCCTTGTGTATATGCGTCATACATACACACACGCATATATATATATATATATATATATATATATATATATATATATATATATTTAGACACACACACCGTGGGCTATGGTCAAAGTAATTACAGGATTCTAGAGCAATTATAGAGGGAAACACTAGCCATAGCATACCATGGAAGCCATCCGAGTGATCTCCACAACTTTAGTTCAAGCTCGAAGCCATGTTAATAATGGCGACTCACCCCAACTAATTGATCTGAATCCGTGGGATCTTCAGAATTTAGTTCTTGAATATGGTCAAAAAGGGCTTCTTTATCACAAACCCACTTCATCATCCTTCCAACACACAGATCCAGTGATTCATCACCTGAAGGACTCGCTTTCTTCTGCCCTCGACATCTACCCACCCGTCGCTGGCCGTCTTGCCATCATCCCCAACGATGATGATGGCACCTCCTCCGTCTTCATCACCCGCAACAATGCCGGAGTAAGCTTTATTCATTCCGTTGCAGAGAACACTACAATTGCTGACATTGTTGAACCCACTTATGTTCCTCAAATTCTCTGCTCTTTCTTCCCAAATGGAAATTTCAAGAACTTTGAAGGAACCCGGGTCCCATTATTGGCGGTTAAAGTCACAGAGCTAGTAGATGGCATCTTCGTTGCTATCTCAATGAACCACTGTCTTGCTGATGTGAAGCCAGCTTGGGATTTTTTGAATGCATGGGCAGAGATCTCCAGAAATGGTTTGAATCACATAGAGTTGGATTTAAAGCTCGCTAAGTTCGAAAGATGGTTTCCTCATGGCAATATTGAACGCCCCATACGAATTCCATTCAAAGAAATAATGGAGAATTATGGTAAGGAAACCACTAATTCTACTCCGCCACCTCCATTTTCGACGAGGATCTTTCTTTTTAAAAGGGAGAAAATTGCTGAACTCAAAGCAAAAGCTAACTCAGAGGTAGAGGATGGTGTCATCGGCCACAAAATATCCTCTTTGCAAGCTGTTCTTGGCCATGTTTGGAAGTCTGTTATCAGAAATCAAAATCTTGACCCAGAAGATGAAGTCACTTATAGATCGCTCATATCTGCAAGATCCAGAATTTCTCACCCACCAATACCAGAAGACTATTTTGGAAACACAGTGCAATTCACTAGTGTGACGATGAAAGTAAGGGATTTAGTGGGAGATGGAGGGCTTGGGAAGTTTGCTTGGCAGATGAACAAGGCAATCTCATCATGCACAGAAGAGAAGATCAAGAGGGACTTTGAAGCTTGGGTACGAAATCCAACGATGCATTCACAACGTGCCACAATTGGGAAGTTTTTGTCAACTGGCAGCTCGCCGAGAATAAACTTTTATAAGATTGATTTTGGCTGGGGAAGGCCGCTGGCAACTCGTCGCGCCGCCGCCGCCAATGCAAAGTGCTGGAAGCTAGCAGCTGATGCCGGAGCCGAAGAAGGTAGCTTTGCAATTGAGCTTTGTGCTTCCTACGAAATACTAGAAGCATTGGGAAGGGACCCTGAGTTCATGCACATGGTGTCGCCACGGAGGCTAGGGTTATCCAATAAGATTTCATAGGCTTGAACTATGATACTGTTGTAAAACCCTTTTATCACATATTAAAAAAGTTAAATAAATTACTTAATTATAATATTTATAGCATATTTTTTCTAAAATATTTATATATAACTTGATCATATTTCAGTGTATAAGTTAGACAAATTATTTTTTAAAAGAAAAGATAAATGTAAGAGATCGATGAGATACGAAAAAAATCTTAATTATATTTAAGACTAAAATTCTCCTACAAACTAAGTTCTACCATTAGGGCAGGATGAGTAGAATAGGAAAATAATGTGTATGCCCCACATCAGTACTTTTCTTCCCTCAAACCCGGTTGATCATATCCCAAAAATACTACTCCATCTATCCCTATTTGTAAGATCCTTTCAACCAAGTTGTGTTCTACATAAAAACAGTTTAAATTAGTTAAAAATAATAATTATATTAGAAATATACTTTTTTATCAAAATATGCCTTTATTTATAAGCGCGTAAATGAGAAAGAGTGATAGTGAGGGAAAAATGATGAAAGCAAGTGCATGAGAAAATTTAATTAAGGGTAACATTGATAAAAATGCATAAGAACCTTATAGAAAGAGACATACAAATTTAAAAAAATAGGACCACATAAAAAGGGATGAAGGGAGTATATGTTCCTATATATCCAGCTACCACATGACAATAATTAATTTAGGAATATACTTTTTTTATAAGAGCTTGATAACCGAATAATATATTTTAAGAAAATTGTTAAAATTAGTTAAATGTAATAAATATATAAGAAATGAACTTTTTTTTAAGTATTCTCTTATTTATAAATGGGCATGTAAGAGAGATACATAAAATTGTGATGACAAAAAGTATGAAAAAAATATAGTATGAGAAAAAGATGAGAAATGATCGAAAAAGAATTAATTAGGGGTAAAATGGTAAAAATACATTAAATACCCAGATAACTTTAAATAGGATCTTATAAAAATACTAAGGGAATTCAAATTTGATGTTCTTATAAAAAATTCATGGAGGGAGTATATATCTATTGCCAAACACCCCCCATATAACAATTTTTGTTCTTAAAATTATCCATTTTCATATCTATACAAGGAAAATTATTTTTACCCGATTATTTTATTTTGAAATAGGAAAACATGCATACATATTCCCTTACAAAATAACATGATTTTAAAATATTTTGATGGTTTTAATTTTAATATTATTTTTGCATTCAATTTATTTGATAATGACATAAGATATAATATACAAGTATTATTGTCATGGTAACAAATGTCTATTTTTTTTCTGTGTTTTCTTCAACCGATCCAAATATACAAGGAATGATATAAGTTGCAAGTTTTGAGCCGGTCCATCCCCTTTTATAAAATTCACTTTAGGTTTGTCTAAATATTAAATGTCTCTTTACCTAATTTATTCTTAATTAATATATTTTCTCCCTCTCATTATCTTTTTCCTATACATTCTCTTTCATATTCCTTCACACTCTCACCTATCCATTTATTAATGCGGGAAGAATAGTTTTTTAAAAAGTGAATTTATAATGAATTTATTACTTTTAACTAATTTTAATAGTTTTTTAACCAAACAATTCGGTTATTTGAATTAAATAACGTTGGGAGTAATTGGGGACCTCATGCAATTAAAGACAGCTCCAGTTCGTCATGCGATAAAGTCTCTAAAATGACACTTTCCTAACTTCATCCGAAATTTAATGATAGCTGTCTAATTGGATAAGATGATGAGACTTAACATAGCCTAAATTTAATGCTACCTGTCTATTTGGATAATAAGATGAAGAGTCTTACTCTTATGATCCTATTTTATAGGGCAGAGAAAAATATATATTTTCCAATCTTATTTATAAGATGCGTTATTAAAGTTTTTATATGAATATATAATTTTACCCTTAATTTGTTATTATGTAAATAGTTATTTTCTTCTAGTAAATATGGATAAAGTTGAAAAATTGCTGAACTTTAAGGTAAAGTTAATGAAATTAAACTTTTTCTTAGTCGAAGATGGTGGAAGTGTTTTATAAATAAAACAAGAGGAGTAGCAGTTTAGCATGATGAAAATTTAATGATAAACTTAGCAATTTAGCAAAGGAATGGAATGTTGCTTTCCTCATGAAAGTGGGATGGAATTTGATAACGAAAAAGGATGAGCTCTGGGCAAAGGTGGTTTGAGATAAATATAAATGTGAAGAGGAGGCGCAAAGTCATAAATGGAATTGGAGGAGGAGTGGCGAGTTCTTGGTTCATTCTGCTTACAATATACCATGTGGTTAGGCGACACCCCTCACGTAGGACCCACTTTTTGTTGTAACAAGATTTGGAAACTTCACACACCGCAACGAGTTAAAACGTTCATGTGGTTAGTGGGAAAAAAATAGGCTACTGATTCATTCTCATTTCAATATTTTACATGGTATCAGAATAATGGGTAGAGCCTGTGTTGACCTTTCATCAAATAAATACATCCCTTCTATGAGTTGGGGTTTATTGCACTTATCAAAGCATGTATCTAATAAATATAATCCTTCATGTTCTTTGAGACTGCCAAACTACGTACTGCCCATATCACCATGTCTTCTCACTCGATTTGAAGGAACGGGTATCCTGGAACATTTGAAGACAAGTGGATATTCGATGACTGGAAATCTGTGTTTTGTGTGCTTTTCCGGTTAATTGGTTTGGAAAAGAAGGAATGAGAGAATCTTCCAAGAGAGAAAGTCTAGCAACAACGGTGTTATGGCTAGTTGTCATGTAACGTTGGAAATATGGGGCTGTCTGTTCGCCTTAATTAAAGGCAGCATGGGGGTTGGGACACAGGAAAATTGTTCTCAAGTGTGAACTGGTTTTCTGGCTATGTGCTTTGCTTAACAGGGAAAACTAAGCATATTTAGACTGTCTAGATTTTATTTTTTAAATAGTAATTTTTAAATAAAAAATCATTTTCTTTTGAAAAAATAATAACTAATAGAATTATACACATTAAAATAAGTTTTTTTTAAAGAAATATAGACTTTTAAAGAAATCAAATCTGGGCTGCTCATCATAGACGGTTCAAATATGCTTAACTATGCTGCTAAGCAAAGTACTTAATAGGAAAACTGGTTTCGTGATGCTCCTACCATGTAGTTGGGTGCTTGAATGGAGAAATATCGCAAACTCATGCGCACAGGGTGACAATGCTGCAGATTATTTCTTGGCAAAGTACTCCTTATAGTTGCACTGGGGTGTCATACCATTGGACTTCCTCCAGGATGATCTTATGGTGTCTTGAACAGCGATTTGAATCCACCGTATTGTAGTAAGCTGAGTGGTTGTATCATTTTTGATATGTTATCTTATGATTAATTTAAGGTTTTTAATGCATTTTATAGGTCATTATTGCATGATTTAACACTAATTTGAGTTAGGGACTTCTACATTGAATTAAGCCTAATTAAGGGTAAAATGGTCATAAATTGTTAACTTATTCATACAATTGTTCTCCTTGATCTTTTGGTACTACCTTGTGCTTAATTTTGCATTGTATTAGCAAATTTAGAAAATGGCAATTAAGGACCACAATTTTAGAAATACCAGAAAAAAACCTAGAAAATGACACTTAAGTATCATGCTCAAAAGGAAGCCGACACTGGGAACACCACTCTGGACCATTGAAAAAAAATTTTCAAAAGAGAGGGGAGAGAGGAGACTATGGACGAAGGAATCGGACTTTGAATGGAGGGAAGGAGACAGATAGCACTATCACCGTCAACTACTTCCTTTCCCATTACTGTCGGTCCTCCCTCACCATCTCCCCTCTACTCCGTCGGCCTCTCTCTCACTCCCTCCGTCGAGCACCATCACCATCGGCTTCACCTTCAATCACCACCATAACCGTCGACTTCCCTCCATTTTCACTCCATTCTATCTTCTATCTCCAATTCTCGTTATTTTCCTTCATTATTCTCCATGGGTGCTGCGAATTTGAAGCTGTTTGTGACAAAGATGGCTCCAATGCATGGCTAAGCTTCCAACTCTTCAGGATTGGTGATTTGATTTGAGTTCTTGAGCTGAATGGGGAGTTTTCTTAATTCCCTTATGAATTTACTATTGTTATCGTAATTCCTAACTAAAAGCTAAGGTAGTTTCAATAGGATTTTGTTTTGAGTTATTTTGGGACTTTATATTGTTGAGCTATAAAATTGTGTTTATATTGTGTTTGGATCAAAATTATAGTGATGGGATGATTTTCAGCTATGTATTTCCTATTAATTCATCGAGACTATGTTTGTTATGTAATTACTAGTTTGTGTAGTTGATTTGCATTAGTATGAGTGTTGTGATTGTGCATTTATATTAGAAGAAATATTTGCATTAATTCAATCCATTTCACACATCAAATGGTTCTTGAATAATATTCCTAAACAACAGTTATGAATGCAATTACAGGAGTAACTATTAATTAGGAGTGTTAGACTTAATATAATTGACTATTGATTAGGAGTGTTAGACTTAATGTAATTATTTGGAGTTTTTAATTAAAACTTGATGAATTTTAACTCCCATATCATTTAGTGAGCTAGGATAGCCATTGAACTAATTTAACTAATTTCTCAAGAGAATTTATTTCATTAATATTTTACTCCATTCATCATTATTTGAAAAGACTAAAAATAGTAGCTTATGATTTAATTTTACAGCATCCATTAGGCGTAGTTAAAACTAATGAATTGAGAGTAGTTTAAAACCAACCCCATGTTTTATTACATTTTAGACACTTAATTAATTTAGGTAGTTCAATAAAGGCTCCTTAAGAGATCGAGCTGAGTTTTGCATTGTATAGTAATTATTGGATAAAAAAATATTTTGCATTCCCTGAGATCCGTTTTAATTATCCAAAAAAAAAAAAAAAAGATAGCTATCTATATGTATAAATTTAGAAGTCAAGTTCATTTAGCTTAGCCAACTTTGATAAGACTTGTAATTGGCCGACACTAAGTTATTGTTTATCTTCACTTAAAATAATTACTTTTCCATGTTATCAGACAAACTACTCTCGTATTTATTTTGTGAAGTAAAATCACTTAAATATTTTAAACAGTAAATCATCGTTTAGAAAACGGAGCCTAGTTACTTGTTTTAGAAAATTAAATAGGGTCAATATTAATTAGAAACTTCTTAATATATAATTTAATAGGTATAAACTGTATTTTACTCACTGATACTCCTATAATTTTATTTATAAGTCACTTTCAACATATTTCACATGAACTAAGAAAAACTTTAAACCTTATAACTACGTCTAAAATTCAACAACGTTCCAATTTAAAGAGATTTGAGCTTCTTTCCTTAGTTTTTTCTCCCATCTTGCTTTTTCTATAGAAGTTTGAATTCTCATAAGCACAATTTTTTAAGAGAGGCGAAAACCTTATTTATGTGCTATAAGTCTAAAAAAGGATTAGTTTGAAGTCCAAAATGACTTGGGGGATACCGTTGATCAAATAAATAATACAGCTTCCCTCCTACATAGTATTACTTTTGTCTCTTCTGATTGTTTCTTGTTGTGTTGCAGCTTCTTTTTGGTTCGGTCAACCCTTATTTCCCTTGTTCCATGTGCCTCATGTTCAACACTCCTATTAGTTTAGGAGTTATGGATTCACTGGCCTCATTCAACACTATTGCAGCTGTCGATGTCTTGAAGCATTGGGCTTTGCAGTGTTCAACTGTTGTGTGTCAACTGTCCTCTCTGGTCTCACGACGCATGGAGTCTGCTGGGAGAAAATGGAAGATGTGATGCGTTTTGGGCAACTTTTAGTTTGCTGCTAGATCACTGGGTGCGCGCTCTTTTTTGGACCCCTTTTTCTTGTTGCTGCCTTTTATTCTTTCCTAAGCATAGGTATCTTCTCATTGGAGGCAATTCTGTTGTCAAATGCTAAATGTCGGCATTTCTCCTAATAAAGATTCAAATTTGATTTGCCACATCGTGAGGGACTAATCACTTCCACTAGACTCGGTTCCCATTGATATCGTCTTGCTTTTTATTCTTTACTTCTTTATTCTTTCATGTGCGGTTATGTAGTTTGGTTTTCATGTTTGCTGTTGGACTGATATGTACTGGGTCCTCTTGCTTTATCTTGAGTGAAGATTCCTTTCCAAGTAACTTCTGATTTTTTTTTTTGCAAGAAATAAAATTTTATTAAAATAATCTAAAGATCACATTAAAGAAGTTTCAAAACAAAAACATAGCAAAATAACCCTAAACCCAAACAACACAACTAGCACAAACCCTAAACTTAAGTTAAAGTCAGAGAAGCACATGAGCCAATGTTGAAAGAGCCACCTGGAAAAAGAAGAATCTCCGGTAACTTTTGATGCTTAATATTATATTTTAAATGCTTGCAATGTGCGGGGATGATCAAATCTATACATATAATATAAAATTTATAAAAAAATGTATTATTTAGAAGTCCAACAATACAACTTGAATTTCATATAAAACATCGGCCACTAGCTTCATATAGGATGTAATTTAATTGTCACGTGCACGTTAATAGGTGACAATTGGTATGATAAACTAACATATTACACCTAGAGCTGGGAAATTGGGCCGAGCTTGTCGGACCAGCCTGTTTAGGCCTGAGCCCATCAAGGAATGGGCTTATGATTTAAAGCTTCCATAAAGAGTCAGGTCAATTTAAAAGGGCAACCTTTATATGTAGGGCCGGCCCCTTTATTTTATTTTATTTTTTTTAAATAAGGCTAACTGGTATTGGAAGACTGGAATATAACACACTTATGACTTAATCAGTTAACCTAATTAATGTCAATTTTCTTCCATTAATTATTGTCGTTTGAGATTACCTTCCATGTGGGGAAGTTTAAGTTTAGCTTTGAAATTCGAATTGAAATCTGTTTTCTATCCCTACACATTCAATTTCTAACCATGGCCAATGAATGACTGCATCAAAATTCTAGGCCTGCCATGAAACTTGGTTGGTCCCTGTATCATTTCATTTAGCTTTTGCAGCTTTGCTTTGGATCAGATCAATGAAAGTAATTTCTGTCCAAACTTGAATTTAGCAACGTGTCAATGAATGATTCGGCTTTTGTCATTCACTCTGAGGCGCCATACATAATTTGTTTAATTTTTCTCCAACATTTTGCGGTGTAGTTCTTGTCAAAATTTAGTGGAAGTGATTAAGGAAACAGTTTCAAAACATTTTGTGATTATGATTTATGTACTGCTGATATTTGCTCAACATTTTTGTTGGTTTTGTACATAATTATGAATTGTCTATCATTTTATGATTCTGGTTTTAATTTGTTCCAGAATGGTTGCATGGATTCAATATGATGGTGATTTAGTAATTTATATGTATTTTGCTATAGTTATTTCATTTACACTTTAAATTACATATGATGGTGATTTATTATTTGTTGCAGATAATAGAGGTGATAATGCATATGATAGTGGAGAAGAAATAGAAGACTAGATGTTTTTTCCCTTGAAATTGAAGAGGAGCCTACTTATAGTGAAATACAATCAAATGTCATTGATGACGTCGATAGTGACGATGGTCTTGAAGAAGAAAATGACAATGATATTCATATTATTTAGTGTTTAGTTTATGATTATAACTTTACCTGCTTATTTATTTAATTGTGGTTGTGTACTTGGGGTTGTGGACTTGTGGTTGACTGGTTGTGGACATTAGTTTTGGTTTTAGTGTTTGTGTTTTGTTAAACATGGATAATGTTTGATATTTTAACTTAGTTATGATAATATTTGTTTTAAATTAAGTATTTTAGTCTTCAAGCATATAGAAAGTAAAAAGGTACTAAACAGGCCCAAAGGCCATAGGATCTAGCCCGCAGGTTTTAACTAAATGGGTCGAGTTGTAAGAATTTGTACCTTTTTTGGACTCGGGCCGACCCGCGTTTAGGCCTGAGCGCGTGAAGGGCCGGCCCCAACCCATTTTCCCAATACTAATTGCACCGTAATATATACACAATGTGGCATCAGGGAGATGAGTTGTGCAAATTATTCATTTATCAAAATATGTGGGATATATTTATATAAAGATGACCGACGAGACGTACGGAAGATTAAATGAATAATTAACATTGACTGACTTGTTATATCAAATGGGAATATGGCGTTGGATCTTCTATATACTTATATAAATGAATGGATATTAGAACTAGCAATTGTAGAAAATTAAAACACCTATAAAAATTAAACCCTATCATGGCAGCAATCCAAGTGATCTCTACTACTACAATTCGAGCACCAACCCTATCATGTCACTTGCAACAACGCCTGAGTAAGCTTTGTTCATGCCATCGCAGAGAGCACTACAATGGCTGACATCCTTGAACCCACTTATGTTCCTCGAATTGTCAAGTCTTTTTTCCCACTTGGAAAATCCAAGAACTTTGAAGGAACACATATCCAATTATATGCGGTTCAAGTTACCGAGCTTGTGGACGGCATCTTCATCGCTTTCTCTCTAAACCATTGTCTTGCTGATGTGAAGTCCACCTGGGATCTCATGAATCCATGGGCCAAGATTAGTCAAAAAGGTTTGAACCACAGTGGATCAAAATCGAAGGTTTCTCCATTTGAACGATGGTTTCCTCAAGCAAGCTTTGAACGTCCTATACGAATACCTTTCAGAGATATAATAGAGAACTTTGGTGATGAGTATACTAACTCTCTTCATCCACCTCCACTTTTTAAGAGGATCTCCCATTGAGTTTACTTAGCGACAAATTTGGGAAGGAAATGCATAGTGGTTGTAGCCAAAGATCCAACTTTTATGCCATTGACTTCGGCTGGGTAAGGCCTTTGGGGCTTCGCCGGGGCCCAGCCTTTATGTATGATTGGGACCTTGTGGTTGATGCTGGAGCAGAACAAGAGAGCCTTGACATTAAGGTTTGCATGTCGTATGAAATGTTATAACTCATGGGAAGGGACCCTGAGTTTATGCATGCGGTGTCGCCGCCACCGGCGGGGTTATTCAAGAAACCATTGTAATATCTTATTTCCTATAGCCTCAGATGAGTATAAATGAGTAGTGAAATCAATTGTGGAACCAGGATTTGAACCCAGACTACCCAAATTCTAGAAAATCATTCACAAATTTGCACTCTCAACTTAGGATTTGAACCTAAGGTTAAGAGAGATTTTTGAAAGGTAGAAAACTTCTCATACATTTCCACAACTTCTACTACGTCACCAATGACTCATCGGCACTTACTTTCAGTATATCAGAGTATATAAGCGTTTTTCCTTCAATTAAATTAGAACGGTTATCTGATTATACTTCATCCATTCATACATAACAAGTATGATCACAAACTACCAAAATATTTACATTAAATATAAAGATAGTGCCTTGCACTATGATCTCCAGTTCACCTTCATATCTCCTCCGTATTTCCCTTTGCATATCTCCATGCATTCTTCTCATGTACTCATTATACCTATATGGTTGGTAGGGGAGTGTGAGATTCAGGGAATCTTAATAGCAAAATATACAAACAATGCATGTAAGATGAATGCTAGTGCATGATATGCTTGCCTTACATAGGCTCATGTTCACATAATGATACTCTGCATGTTTAATGTTTCGTGCAACATATTTATGGCCATAGTAAAAACATAAACATAACTTTATATTCATTCATACATGCTTCACATAATCAAGCAAAGCAATACAGCAAATCAATACACATCATAAACATCACATACATTGAAGTAAGTAAGTTTACTACCTTATGGACCATTGTCCTTCCTTTGTTTCCTCTTCTTCCAACCATTGGAGCTTCTTGAAAATTCTTCAATTCCTCTCATTTCTTGACTTCTCTATGACCCTAAATATCCAATTATATCATTAGAGCCATGATTCGAAGCTCTATTCGACTCTCTTTAAGTCTACTTTTAAGGGAAATTATAGCCATTAGCTATATGTACACACATTAACATAGAATTCTCCTTTTCTAATCATTGTTCAAGAATTTCCAGGTTTACATGACTAAATTTAAAAATTCATCATTAATCATAGGAAACTCCAAATTTACTGGTTTCAAATTTTATGTGAATAAATTTCAGTATACTTTCACATGGAATTACTCAATTATGGTCATCACAACTACAAAAGTTTCAGAATTTTGCCCAACATCACTATTTTAGATTTCTTTCCAGAAAATAGAGCATAAATTCAACAATTCATATCTCCTAACATACTTGTCCAAAATTTACAAACTATATATCAAACTAAAGCTCTATGTCTCTACTTTAATTATGGAAAATTTCAAGATTTTTGGATAAGGTTTGGCCCCTAAAAAGACCATGCACAAACACACTGTTCCAGTTAGGGAAGATTCACAATATGCATACATATACTTCATAAATTCTCAAATTAATATACAAGTATCCAAAAATCATGAATACTTACATACCTTCATAATTTTGCCTTCTAAAGCCAATGGAATCATCAAAATAACCAAATTCTTACATCTTCACTATGCACAATACAGGGAAGAATTTAAGATTCTTAGGTGAAGTTTGTTGTTTTCTTGTTTTTTTCTCACTTAATCACCTTTTTTCTACTTTTAATCAAATGATTACATATTTAAAAACTAAATGGACATGTTTAGAGGGAATTTGGGCAGCATTTCCCCATAATTTAGCTTCAGCCCATTTTTCAAAATCAAGAGAAAACAAAGCAATATCCACCAACAACACCAACAATATCAAATAAGCCAAGATGGTCAAGTTTCTTGAGATTACCTCTTGATTTTCACACTTTCTCTCACTAGGGCTGATGCATCCTCTCTCTCTTCTCTTCAATTTTTGCTTGCTAAACATGGTATTCAAGAAGGAGAAGGGATTAGAAGAGGTTCCTACATGATTTGGAAGCATAAACTTCAAGTGTACATGCTTCTTACCTTAGATTTGTGAGAACCCTAGCTCTTGTATGCTTGAAGCTCTTGAGATTTTGTTGAACTCTCCCTCTCTCTCTTTCAGCTCAGTTTGCACGAGAATGAGGATGGAAAGATGATGGTTTAATGACTTAATAGATAATCAAGTTGCTTTCCATGTGGTCACATTCTATTGGTCCAACAAATATGGTTTTAACCAATACTACAAATAATTCTATTTCACTTTTTCTTGCTCCCTACTTCGGCCATAATTCATCCCAATTAAAGGAAAAATAAATGGCTGCTGACTTTATTGGTCAAATGACCATTTTGCCCTTACAAATTTTCTAATTTTCGCGCTTAATGCAAAACTTGGCAGAATTTTCATTAAACTTTGAAAATTCATATCTAATTGTGTAGATATTCAATTAGGGTGGTTCTAAAGGCTATACGACCCTTATTAAGTATAGTTTTAAGAAAAAATATAAAATTTAGCCAATTAAAATCTCAATCTTCCCAGAATTATTGTTTTTAGACGTTGCCACAGAAAATAGTCAATTTTGTTGGGCTAACTTCAAAAATACATAATTTTTTGTGTACAACTTCAAATGAATTATATGACCTATCAAATTGAAGCTTGATAAGTCTAATTTTATTCTAAAAAATTTTATAATTTTTGGACATCATTTGCCCATTGAAAATGTCACACAAACACAACTGTCACACCGAGAATTTCGCCGGTAGCAAAACTACTGTGTTTCACTTTACTATGTTGTGTGTGACTTTTAATTATATTGTTTTGTCATTCTCCCAAGTCTTTTAATTCACCATAATATTCCCTTTAACACCTCAAGGGTAAAGGAATTTTGGGGAACACAATCATGTTGTATAGCTGGGACACTTGCTAAATCGTGGCTTAACAGTCCACTTAATTCAGGCTTATTTTCTAGTCTTTAGTTCCAAAATTCGGGATATTACAATCAGCACAATGTCGACTATGATAGTCGCAGAAATTGATGTAATATTTTGCACCTTGTCTTTGTACGCAAGTCTATGTCGAGCATCTATATTTTACATATTCGCATGCATAGCCAAGTATACTACATTTATTTTTGTGTTGTCAAGGAAAATTTGTATTCATGTATCGTATACCATAATATTTGTGTGTGACTCAATATGTTGTCATCTTTCTGTAATGGATTGGAAATAAAAAGACATATTCATATAATAAAATTCAAAGATGTACGTTTTTCATTATTTTTGTAAAGTTCTATGGTTTCTTGTTTCTGTACACAAGAATGTGTTTTGGAGGGTGATCCTGTATAGTTTTTAATACATGAATTGAGACAGCCCTTGTTACTCAAAAGTGGAAAAAACATACAATTATTTTTCCCTTCTATATCTCACATTCGAAATTGCCATTGGAAAGACAAGGAGGAATTTCAAACCTATTTATTTTCAAACCAGAAGCAGGAAGGAGGAAGATTGACACGTCATAAATCATATTTTTTACATATTTATATTCTCTCCAGTTAATTTTTTTAGTGATTTGTGGCTAAATGAAATTAATTAGACTACACACAGTTTTATTAGGCTCCTTATATGTTATGGTAACTCATTGGTTAAATGATGGGAAATTCAAGCTTAACGTTTTCATTTAATAATTTAACACGTGGCTTTTGAATATTATTTTATTTTATGAAAACTTTCAGAGCTAAATTGGATATCATTTACGGAGATTAATTCAACATTAAGTGAACTCTAATCATTAAATTTTACTAGTATTAGTTAACTTTTAATCTATTCTTAAGATACTTTTGCAAATATTTAATTCAACATGAAGTGAACTCTAATCATTAATTTTTTTTAGTGATTTGTGGCTAAATGAAATTAATTAGACTACACACACAGTTTTATTAGGCTCCTTATATGTTATGGTAACTCATTGGTTAAATGATGGGAAATTCAAGCTTAACGTTTTCATTTAATATTTTAACTCGTGGCTTTTGAATATTATTTTATTTTATGAAAACTTTCAGAGCTAAATTGGATATCATTTACGGAGATTAATTCAACATGAAGTGAACTCTAATCATTAAATTTTACTAGTATTAGTTAACTTTTAATCTATTCTTAAGATACTTTTGCAAATATTAAGTTATGGAGTCTTTTAGAAATAATTTTAACTTTTTAATAAAATAAAATAACTCATCTTACTTTTAGGTTAAACTCCCTTTCCATTTCTTTCCTCCTCGTCTCGATTTCTTTTCTTGTCGGCCGCAGGTTCCTGTTTTCTTGCTTCCCTTCTCGCTTTTGCATTTTTCTTCCATGTATAAGGATTAAGTGTAATCTGTTGTAGTTCTGAAGTCTGATTGAACTTGAGTAATTAGATTATTATGTATTCCTCTTCTCCTTAATATAAAAATTATTTAACTTTTTTTAAAGATTATGGAAGTTAAATAAATTACTTGATCATATTAAATATTAAATATTATTATATTATATCTCAGTTTATAAATCAGAAAAATTATGTTGGAGAAACAATAAAAATAAATATTTTAAAATAATTTATTTAGCTTCCTTAATCTCTTCAAGAAAGTCAAATGGATCTTATATTAAGGATTAAAGGGAGTATATGATTCATCATAAAACGAAAATACCCCTATATTCATTCATTGGTATATATTCAGTACAGTACTAAAATTACACAAAATTTATATGCAACACTTGCTTACACAAATCAACGAGCAATCTTGACAAGTAATTCATGCTTATTGTTATACTACTTTTCGAATCATATTTTATTCTTCAATTTCCCAACAACCACTATTAGAAAAAATGTCTTTTTAAGACCGCCACATCTAGATCTCTTATAGGTGGAGACAGTTTAAAAACTATGACCGATGACATTTTTATAAATATTGATACAACTTAAGGTTGATCATGTTTCCGCACGATCTAAATAATATTTTGTAGACCATTTATAATATAATTCGGTCTCAATAAATATTAAATATTTGGAAATTTTCAAAATTTAAATTCTTCTTAAACCGGTCACTCATAAAACCGGTCTAAACATCATTTTAGAAACTGTTATTGTTATAACTGATCTTAAATGTTTTAGAGTTTCTATCTCGTTTCATCTTCCAAAGTAAACTTTCCAACGCTTCTCTTCAAAATTTGAATCTCACTTCGATTAATTACCCTTCCATCATATCTATTTAAACTCCTCTAGTCTTTTCTTTTCTTCAAACTTGTCTTTCATGCTCCCTCTTCTTTCTTGTGTCGATCAAAATGGTGAGATGCCATAGAAGTCCATCAGTCCGTCCTCCCTGTCCTCCTCCATGTGCACCGCCTCTACTGCCACCTTCATTCAGGGAGGTTCTCAAGGAGCTCCATGCAAGGGTCGAGCACATTATGCGAAGCCCTTCAAGAATCGCCACTCTGATGCACTCTATTAACAAGATGAATCTTATACTCGATGACAATTATATTAGTGTAATCTATCTTCTAACCCCTATGTTCCTTCCTCTTCTTCCTCCCATCCCTCCGATGATGATGATGAGGAAGGATGAAGAGTTGATATATATATATATATATAGACACACACACATAAAAAAAAATACATACACACATACATACATGTGTGTGTGTGTTTTTTTTTTTTATGATTGTAATCTACAGACATTGGGCAACTAAAAAAATATTAATGAAAAATAAATTTATTTCTAATTTGATCTTGAACTTCTCTTGTTTCTATATTCAGTTGTTGTTTCCCTATCTTTGGCATGAAAATTTAATTTATTTCTATATATATAATTATATATGATTTAGGGAAAATCCCTGAAAAAAGAAAGTTGAATTATTCAAATTTTAAATTGAGTTGTTAAATTTAACAAATTATAAATCAGGTCATATGTCATAAAATAAGACCTTACTACCTCTAATTTGATTTCAACTCAATAATAAATAGTCATATGTGTAAGCTACATGTCATTCATCCGTCTCTATTATTTTAATTTTTTTTACAAAAATACTAACTCATTAATTTGTCTCTCTCCTTTACAAATTTTTTTTTCCAAAAACTCCCCCCTCCACCTCGCCACTTCTTCCTTCGCACTGTTTTTCTTTTGCGGGATCTAATCATACCCCAAAAAATTAATCTTCAGAGTCCGAGGATTTAAATCAAATATTTTGTCCTTTAATGCATGGGGAGATTTTAACACTTCGATGAGTTCGAAGTATCAAACTTTCAAGTCTCAAGATTAATGTTTCAAATCATTCTTATTCATAGTGCAGCTTACAGATATACAAAGTTAGCTATATATGTTCGTGTTTGCACTAATTTAGTTGGGTTTATTATCAGATAGCAAATCCTTGTTATTATGATGAAATGACTTCTATTTTCATCCTGCTTGTATTAGGTTTTTGCTTGATCATGTTTTAAGATGACGATGATATTCATGGCTACTCTAATGCCAACCTCTCACACCTATATATTGATTAACTGAAGAGATAGGGGTGTGGATGTAGGGGGAGAGATGGAAGAAGTGGCGGTGGAGAGAGGGAAAGTTTTTGGAAAAAATTTTCAGTAAGTACTTTTGTAAAAAGAAAATTAAAATAATGGAGATGGATGAGTAACAGGTAGGTTACACATAGGACTATTTATTACTAAATTGAAATCAAATAAGAGGTAGTAAGGTAAAATTATTGAATTCTGAAATCCTATCTTAGGACATATGACCTGATTTATAATTTGTTGAATTTAATGACCCAATTTAAAATTTCAATAGTTCAACCGTCTTTTTTAGGGATTTTCCAATAAGAAAACTAAATATGAATATTTAATCATATATTAAAATTTATATTTGGGTTTATAAAGTGAAATAATATATATATATATATATATATATATATATATGATTTTGTATTTAAATCTCATAGATTCTTCTTAGTTCAAATGACAAAGGCATTAGCACATGCGAGTGGTCATGGGCCTTACGGCTTCAAATTCTAGCTTGGTCACAAAATCCAATCAATTTGCATTACTACAAAATATAGATTTTACTACCCCAAAGGACATCCATTTTTTAAAAAAGGGAACTAAAAAATAAAGGTGATAGTATTTTTGTAGTTCGGGGTAGAAATTTTGACATATTAGACAACTTTAGGTGTCCCAATTCAAATTTGGGACACCTAAAGCCATTTTAGGCATCCCAAATTTGAATTAGGATGCCTAAAGTACCATTTTAGGCATCCCAATCTAAAAGGGATGCCAAAAGCCCTGCTTTTAGCGTCCCCTTAACATTTAGGACACCTAAAATGACACTTTAGGCATCCCAAGTCAAATTAGGACGCCTAAAGTGTAACTTTACTTTAGGCGTCCTAATTTAGATTTGGGATGCCCAAAGGCAGCCTTTAGGCATCCTAATTTATAATTAGAACACCTAAAGGTTGCCTAATGCATGTGTCAGTTCATGCACGCCCTCCAAAAAGCCTGCTAGCTCCTTTTTATCACTCTCAATTCCTCATTTCATCACTCTTCTCTTTCTCCATCATGCCCTCTCTTCCTCACTCTCATTCTCTTCTCTTTCTCTTTTGTAGCTTCTCTCTTCATCACTCTCATTCTCTTTCATTGTCGTTTTTCTCTCACACTCACCACCTTCGTCCTCCCTCTCACCACCGTGGGTCATTTCCTTTTAAGAGCTATTGAACTCGAGAGGCTTCCATAAGGTACTGCTTGTTTTTTCCTTTTCTTTCTTCTCTTCCTGCATTGAATGTTACGTTTTCTTGTGAGTTTCAACCTCTCCACCTTGTTTGCGATGTTTTCCTGTTCATATAGTTTATTTTACTAGTTTCCTTGGCTTATTTTTCTTTACTGACTGAATCGTGAGTATTGAGAGTTTAACTATCTGGAAATTTATAGAAGTGATGTTTTCAATAAAAAAAATAATTTGTGTTTTTGTCAACAATATAATATAGTTTCTTGGTCTTTGCAGTTGACATGTGAGTAATTTAGTATGTGAAGTTGTACTTGGTTTCAAGGAACTTGAGCGCCTTTAACATGAGTTACAGGGAAATCTTTGCTGAATCTTTTTATCATTATTATTATTTCTAATGATGCCCGACACCTTTCAAACTAGGCCAAGTCTTTTGTTTTTGGCATGAGGGTAGTTAATTAAGACTTTATATAGTGAAAATGTAGTTAATTATACTTTGAGGTTCACATGTAGTGAAAATGGCAAATACAGGGTATTTATTATTTACATATGTTGGTGTGGCTTTTTTTTTATGAGTGATGGAATGTAAAATCTAACTTCAAATTAAATGAGTAGATCACCTATTACCCTAAAAGTTAGCCATTATGTGATTGGAAGGTTGAGGTCCTTATTCCTTTATCTCTTGAGTGCCGGGTCATATATTTATAGGTTTCTCTCTTCTACCACTAAATTCTTACACTGTCAAAAATGGAATTTTATTGTGCTTTCAATTTGATAATTTTAATTGGTCTTCAACCTTATAGCTTTTAAGGTCGTGGTTTGCGGAAATTTATAAACTTTTATTCAATAAAAGTAGCACGTGACTCCAAAACTCGTTTTACTTTTACGTGGACTTGTTTTAGAAAAGCCAATTGATCATTAAATTATGTGCTTTAAATTGTTTGTTTTTAGGTTTGAGGTTGGTACTTAGATTCCTGCCTGGCCTCCCAAAGCCCTTAGCTGAGAAGGCACTTAAAAGAAAGTCTCACTCCATGTTTGGCTCTTCTTTTCCTGTTTTTTGAATTTAAAAATTCATTAGTCCAAATTGAAGGTTGTGACTTATGACTTATGACTGTGAGTTGTAATATTTAATTTTAAAATGTGGGGCGGCCAATGGTAGGTCCATTTTATTCCCCTCACTGATAATATGGCACGCTTTTATTTGATTTCATCTTGGAAAAAATAATCTTATAGTCAATGTTTATTAATTTGTTAATTTGTTTGGTAGTTATGCAAAATTGTGTTTGTAAATTTAAATTGGAGAAATGGTTTGTTACTAAAATTTTTGGGATGTCTTACTTTTAAGGGGAAATGCTGTCAAATTTTTTTTAAAATTTTTAGTAAAAGGCAATCCCTTCGTTCACAATTGTTCTAAACTTGAGTGTTGTTGGAAATGGCTTATGTGGTAATCAAATGGATCGTAGTTGGATAAATATTTTGAAAAATAGTGAAGAATATGAGAATAAGGTGGAAGAGTTTATTGAATTTTCTATAAGGAATGCTACAACAAAAAATGAGATATATTTTTGTCCTTGTGTCAATTGTTTAAATGAGAGTCTACTGGATGTTGATGATATAAGAGATCACCTAGTTTGTGATGGAATAAATCTTTGATATACAAGGTAGATATGGCATGGTGAGGAAGTAACTGATTGTCCGTCGTAAAAGAAGAAGTTGTGAATGTCATAGATGAAGATATAATGGAGAAAATGATTCACGATGTTGAGGTAGAATCCTTTGCACAATCGCATGAATATGACAGCATGTGGAGTGATACAGAGACATCGTTATACCCTGGGAGTAAGTACACATGATTGACAGGAACCTTGCATTTGGTCAACTTAAAATCAACTTGTGGGTGGACTGATAGTAGTTTTACATTGCTGCTTGAATTGTTTTTGTGATATATTTCCATACTATAATATACTTCCAAATCGTATGTATGAGGCGAATAAAATATTGTCTACAATGGGTATGTGATATGAAGGGGAAAAAATGGACAGGCTAGAAAGCAAGTTTAAATACACGAATGGGATAGATGATCAAAGGTATGACCTTAAGAGAACTTGTCTCTTACAACCTTAGCTATAAAGACACCATAAGGATGATCAGTCCTTGATACAATCGAAGTATTCACACAAGGATACAAGGATGCAAGCAAAGCTCACACAAGAGAAATAAAAATTCTCAATTATCATTCAAGTTTGCCAAATTAGTATAAAAAACACATCCTTCATATATAGGTAACAAAAGAGCACTCTAGAACTCTAAACCTAGTCATAAATGTAATAAATGATGCCTTAATGATGATTGATTGTCTTGGTTGGCATCATTCAATCCTAAAGGAATTAGAAAATTACATATTCTTTAAGACTAAGTCAGCTACCTAAAAATAAAAAACTAAAACAAAGTCTTCAAGAGAAATCTTTGAGCAAAAGGCCTTATTTAATGCAAATAAAATAGGAAACTAACACAAAATGAAATAAAATCAGTTTTGATGCATAAAGATGCCTTCTAGATGGTTCTTGAGGTGTCTTGGATGTCACTTATGATCATCCTCTAAGGCACATGCTCATCACATGATATTAAGTAAATTCTTCAATATGGACACCACATGGGCCTTATACATCATCTTATTGGGCTTACTACTTTATGTTATACAATTTCATGGATCTTCATACTTTTCCATGTGCTCAAGCTTTTAGGTGTTGTAAAAGCATGCATATGGGCCTAAATAAGCATGGTTAATGACTTATTTTCACCCTTAACATATATACTAACATTATGAGCCATTAATGAAATAAATTGAAGCCTAAATGTTTTCTCCAACCTCTCAAACATCTCACTTTTTTCTAGGCTTCTAGTAATTGGGCCATCGATGTCATGAAGTGGATCTTAAGCTTGCTTAGAATCTACTTGGATAATATGGACAATATTTTGTTCATTGTAGATTCCACCTAAGCTACCATATAGAACTCCATCATCACCTTGGATGCCAACTTTGATGCTTTGCTGGACACCATATAAGATGTCACTTGTACCTCTATCAGTATGGAGTATAAAACGATACACGCTTGCCCTAATAATTGCATATTGTACAAAAAGGAGTATGAAAGTCTTAGTGAGTGTCCTAAGTATAAAACTTCACAATACAAAGTGAAGAAAGATGGTGGTTATAGCGATGTGACAACTAAAAGACAACCTTTAAAGGTTTTGTGATATCTTCCAAACCAAAGTAAAGAAGTTGAGATGGAATTATGATGAGAGATTATCTGATGGAAAATATCTTTGGCACCCAGCTGACTCTCCACATAATGGAAGAAAATAGAGGAAATGTTCCCTCAATTTGGCAACGAGCCAAGAAAGCTTCAGCTTAGGCTTTATACAAATAGAATCAATCCATATGGAACTCTTAGTAGTACATATAGTGCATGGCCTATTGTCCTTGTAATATACAACTTGCCTCATTGGCTATGTATGAAACGCAAGTATGTGATGTTTTCTATGATGAATTTTGGACCAAAACAGCTAGGGAATAATATCAATGTCTACTTGATGCCTTTGATTGAGGACTTGAAGAAGTTGTAGGAGGAAGACATAGATGTGTTTGATACATATAAGATGAGTCTTTCAAGCTACGTGCAATGATTTTTACCACAATAAATGACTTCCCTGCATACATAAAATTGGCAGGGTATAGTGTGAAGGGGTAAAAAGCATGTCGATATGTGAACTAGACACACACTTCCACCAACTTAAGCAAGAAAAAATGGTCTACCTTGGTCACAGGAGGTTTCTTCATCAGTTCCACCCGTATTGTAGGTTAAGAAAGCGTTTTAACGGCTTACTGAAGCATGGAATGACTCTAAAGGTATTAACCAGAAAGGAAATTTATAGTCGAGTGAAACATATCAATGTCATCTTCGGTAAGAATCAAAGGGCTGCAAATGAGAAGAACATATAGAAGAGGAGATCAATTTTCTTAATGATAGAGGTACAAGTGGTATCTTATCTGGTATCTAACAAAGCATCAAAGGTGATAATGAAGTTCTATATGGTAGCTTAGGTGGCATCTACAATGAACAAGATATTGTCCATATTATCCAAGTAGATTATAAGCAAGCCCAAGATCCTCTTCATGACATTGAGGGCCCAATTACTAAAAGCCTAAAAAAGAGTGAGATGTTTGAGAGGCTGGAGAAAACATTTAGGCTTCAATTTGTTTCATTAATGGCCCATAATGTTGGTATATATGTTGAGGGTAAAAATGAGTCCTTAACCATATTTATTCAGGCCCATATACATGCTTTTACAATACCTAGAAGCTTGAGCATATGGAAAAGCATGAAGATCCATGAAATTGGTATAATATAAAGTAATAAGTCCAACAAGATGATGTACAAGGCCCATATAGTATCCAGATTGAATAATTCACTTAAAATACCATGTGATGAGTATGTGCCTTAGAGGATGATCATAAGTGATGTCCAAGACACCTCAAGAAGCATCTAGAAGAAGTCCTTATGCATCAAATCTGATTTAATTTTGTTTTGTATTAGTTTCCTATTTTATTTTCATTAAATAAGGACTTTTGGTCAAAGATTGCTCTTGAAGACTTTGTTTTAGTTTCCTATTTTTAGGAAGCTGACTAGCTTGTTTGGAATAGCGACTGGAACCTTCAAAAGTAGCTTTTCAATTGTGACTTATAATATACGAGGTAAGTATGTGAAATGAGTTTTATATCGATTTACGTAAAAAGCACTTATAAGTTACTTATAAGCTCATCCAAACATGCGAGGACTAAGTCAATCAATCATCATTAAGGCATCATTTATTGCATTTATGACTTGGTTTAGAGTTCTAGAATGCTCTTTTGTTGCCTATATATGAAGGCTGCATTTTTTATACTAATTTGGCAAACTTGAATGATAATTGAGAATTTTTGTTTCTCTTGTGTGAGCTTTGCTTGCATCCTTGTATCCTCACGTGAATACCCTGATTGTATCAAGGACTGATAATCCTTATAGTGTCTTTATGGTTAGGGGTTGCAAGAGACATGTTCTCTTAAGGTCATACCTTTGATTATCTATCCCATTCGTGTCTTCAAACTTGTTTTCTAGCTGGTCTGTTTCCCCCTTCATATCACTTTGATCTTCCATATTGGCGTAGTCTTGATGTGAGACACAATATTGATATGACACATATAGAGAAAAATATTTTTGATAGCCTCATCAATACACTTTTACATATACTAGGGAAAACTAAGGATGTAATTAGTGTGAGATTAGACCTTGTTGATATAGAAATTAGAGAACAATTACATCCACAACAACGAGATACTGGTAGGAGGGCATATATAGAGCCGGCAGCACATACACTATTAAAAGCTGAGAAAAAAAAGCTTGTGTGGGTGTTTATATGATATTAAGGTGCCATAAGGGTATTCTTATAATGTGAGAAGGTATGTCTCAATGGATGATTTAAAGTTAGTGAGAATGAAGTCCCATGATTATCATGTGTTGATGCAACAACTATTACTAGTAGTTAGTAGAGGCAGTATGAAAGATGAAGTGCGAACCACTGTGACAATATTGTGTGTTTTCTTTAATGTTATCTGTAACAAAGTTATTGACACTGAAAGTTGGATGAATTGAAAAATTAGGGTTATATTATTTTGTCCCAACAAGAAATGCATTTTCCTCCTTCATTTTTTGATATAATGGTGCATTTGATAATTTATTTGGTAAAGGAGGTAAGACTCCGTGGTCCAATTTACCTGTAGAGGATGTACCCAGTCAAGTGATATATGAAGATCTTAAAAGGGTATTCTAAAATTCCTTATCGACCTGAAGCCTCAATATTTGAAAGATATGTAATTGAAGAGGCTATGGACTTTTGCAAAGATTATCTATTAGAGTCGAAGGCACAATCTTGGCATGAAGAGGGGAGAAGTAAGGGAACACGAGGACTAAAAGTGAAGAATATACCTCGTGAAGAGGTATTGCAAGCACACTTGTATATATTAAATAATATAGAAGAAGTTCAACCATTCATGAATAATGAACATAGAAAGAGTTTAAAGAACATGAATCCAAGGAAGAATGACATGCATATTGTTATTGAGCAAAACAAGACATTCATAGAGTGGTTCAAGGAAAAGGTTTCGTACGAGACCGGTGTGTCTGAGTCAATAGATTGGTTAGCTTAAGGGCCTTCATTTCAAGTCATTACTTGGACCGGTTATGATATAAATGTGTATTCTTTCTATACAAAAGACCAAAATGACATAAATACTATATAAAATAGTGGGGTGATGGTAAAAGCTGAAGTCATGCACTTTTCTAGTTCGAAAGACAAAAACCCCATATTAGTATCTATGGCCTATTATAGAGTTATTGAAGAAATATGGGAGATTACCTACAACAAGTTCAAAGTTGCTTTATTCAAATGCAAGTAGGTTAGCAATAATGTTGTTGTAATATATCAACAATTTGAATTTGTCTCAGTTGATCTTCGAAGAGTTGGTTATAGAGATGAGCCCTTCATTCTAGCAAGCCAGGTGAAACAAGTGTTTTATGTAACATATCCTGCAAATAAAAAAAATGTCATTGTACTTCAAAGTAAAAAATAAAAGTGCAAACACCCTATTTTATTCGAGCCCTATACAAAAACTAAAAAATATATATATAAAAAATTAAAAAAGAAAAAAAATCCTACTTGATGCTTATACATCTAAATTAATAAGAAAATGACATTGATGGTGATTGGATTATAATTGAAATTTGAAAAATGATCATTATTAATGGTGATTGTCTTAAAATTGAGGTTTGAAATAAACAGCAACAAATTTCAAAATAATTCATCTCATTGATGTTTATTGAGGTTTAGATTAGGAAATTTAGTGTGAAGTCATTGAGGAGGAGAAAAAAATATAAATTTAAAAATACAAAAACAAATATCTCTCTCATTCATGTTGATAGGTTTAAATAAGGAAATTGTTTGTAGAGAAAAAATAAATAAAAAATAGAAATTTAAAAATACAAAAATATCTCATTTATGTTAGTAGGTTTAAATTGGGAAATTGATTATGGAGAAAAATATAAAAAAATTATAATTAAAAAAATCTCTCCCAAAGATGGTGATTAGGTCAAATTAGGAAGTTTTATTAATATAAAATATAAAAATAAAAAATATGAAAATTAAAAAAAACTCATTGATTTTGGTTGGGTCAAGTTAGGAAGTTTTATTAACATAAAATACAAAAAAAAATTAAAAATGAAAAAAAAGATGCATTTATGAGGAAACCCCTACTTTGAGGCTATAAATATAAGAGTAAGACTTGAAGCAAGACACAAATATTAGGAGAGAAAAGATGCAAGAATTTTGGGAGAGTAAGAAGATAAGGTAGATAGCTAATTGCTAACATATCTTCTTGTAGTGGATTCATTGTAAGTGGTGCCTTCTTGTTCCTTTTGATACTATCTCCCCTCTTGGCTATTCCCGTATGTTCATTTGATCATCTTCTATTGTTTCTTGTGTGCTTGATTAAAGTGGACATATCCATGAACTTGACTTTATACAATGTTACAAATTATGTATTGATTTACCTATTGGCTTGCTACTAACTATTTCATTTTCAAGACAAAAAGTAGCAAACTATCATGTATGAATATTGTGAACCTGTGGTGATTTTGTAAGTGCCATTATTTTATTACCTACCTTCCTTCATTTTTGTCTCCTTCCAGTAAGATTGAGAAAGGTACGTGTCTTCATCATATCTTTTATTCAAATGATATATTGACTAAGCATTTCTCCTTATTCTATTGGATGAAGAGCTTATCATATCTTTTATTTTTATTTATTTATTAAATTATTTATTCTTTTTCTCTATCTATCTTGTGATTTGCTTAATAAATGAGGGTTGGGTAGAATATAGGCCCACAGCTTGGTATGCTCTCCACACACACTAAACACATATACTATTCTCCTCACACACATTTTAGGCCTTATACCCGGGTCTATGAGTTCCTTAGGTGAGCGAAAGTTTCTAGCAGTCTCCCTGTGGGGTTTTCAAAACATCTTGAGGTTACTGTGAAGACTTCATCCTAAATGTTACTCATTTGGCAAGGTTGATCCCTGTGGGGTTTCCAAAACCCCCTGAAGGTCAATTTTGTCATATAGGGTCTTCATCTTTATAATGGGAGCATTTAAGAGACCTTTAATTGTGAAAATTAGAACCACCTTGAAACTATGGCACATATTAGTAGAAATTATTTACTTGCCCAATTAATTAGTACCTGCCTTTCTTAGGGTAGATTCCCCTAACCTAGGGTTATTTCTAAAATAGGATACTGGAGGGCATTTATTTATTGTTGACAATATTATTTGTCATCCATGCATAATCAAGGAAACCCCTAGGATCAAGCTGCTAATTGTTGCTTCACCTGAGTATGTATCTAGTATCACTCTTTATATAGATATACATCACAAGGACGGTGTATGCATTAGATAGCCAACCTTAGTCTAAGGGTTTATGACCCTAAAAGAACATGATCTCATTACATCCATCATGTTAGAAAATATCTCAATGAGAGATAATCCTTTAGGGCTCATGAGGCTTCATTACATCAATCATATACATTTTAGCTTCATTTGATATGGGCTTTAGACATAATAATCATTTTTTTAAAAAAATAACCTTAGACACGTAATAGATTTGGCCATTTACTAGTTAATGGGGACTTCATCCTCCCTATGAGGTAATGGATCTCTTGAGGAGGTGGAGTTCTATTTCTCAATGTCTATCACCCATATCTAAACTTGAAGTACATGTCATCACTCTTTTATGTCTCATGAGACATCCTTGCATCATTCATTGACATTTAGCTTGATTTGATATGGGCCTTGAACATAATAAACATCATTGAATAAGGAGGCAAAAAGAGGTGAAATAAGCATGCAAATAAAAATAAAAAATATAGTCATATCTTCAGTTAATAATTCTTGCATAGAATATCTTTTCTTAAAAATGACTTCATTTACCCCTGTCCATATCATCACTCCTTCACATATATCCCATAAATGATTATTCCTTATTCCTGATGTGAGGCTAAGATTTTTGTATCTCCTTTCACTTTTTGGGAGCATTATTCTTGATTAGAGGAAATTGTTGAGGGTTTAAAAAATTGTTTTATACAAGTTGATTGTATAGAGGTGATATCATACTCTGGAGATGTTTAGTTTTGAAAATGACTTGACCCCACCTTGATGAGGTTAGTTTTAAAGGGTAAATTGTTTAACTTGGACACAATATAATGATGATTACATAAGCCATGTGAGGATTTGAGCCTATTGATATTATTTCATTTTCATGTGTGTACCACTTATCCTTTACCCAATCTAAAATTTAACATGTATCTTGTTTGAGGTCAGATTTGATGTTCATTTGCTTAATATAAAGAGGACCAAGGCATTCATTTTTCATCCTTAATAAAAATAAAGCCAAATAGCCACCTTTACATGATAGCCATTTGAGCCTGTGTGATATTCCTTTACTATCCCTTAGTATGTAGAAACCACAAATATGTTCCTTACCTCTTATCCAAGTTTCTTTTTTCCTTTAAAGAGGATTTACTCTTCCTAATTAGAGGAGCATGTGTACACTCTGAAAATTGTTAAGGCTTCGAGGTGAATCTTGTTGAAAAATGATTAGTTAAAAAAAGAAGAGGAAAAAGAGGAAAAGAAAAAGAAAAAAAATAAGCTCGCTAATTTGAAAACTCAGAAGGGCATCTTAGGTAAAAGTTAGAGCAAAAAAAAAAGAAAATATAAAATAAAATCAAAAGAAAGATGGGGTAAATACCAAGAGAAACATAGAAAGATCTTCCTTAAGTTATTCTTTTGTTTTAAGGCCTTTAGAGTATACACTTGCTTGTTTGGTTCTTATTACTCTTAGTTATCATGAGTATCTACTTTAGTTCTTAGATATCATTTATCTTCTATTCAGGGAATTTTTTGTTTCTAAGAGCACCTTATCTTCTTGGTTAGGGGAGTATGTGTACATTCTTACAATTTTGGGGCTGTCAAGGTAATCTGGTTGTAAGGCTGCTCTCTTTTGGATATTTTAAAGTTTTAAAAGTGGCTAAAAATAATGAAAAGCAAAGAAATAGTTGAAAAAAGAAGGAAAAAATGAGAAAGAAAAAAAGCTAGCTAAGTTGAAAACCCGAAAAGGCTGCTTAGGCAAAAGTTAGAGTGGAAAATGAAGAAGAAAGAAAAAAACAAGAAGAAGAAAAAAAGCTCGCTAAGCTAAAAACCCTAAAGGGTTTCTTAGGCAAAAGTTAGAGCAAAAAGACTAATTTGGTAGGTTATGTTCCAACAGGGTCTTTGATTACCTCAGCTGTTATACTGATTTGGCTTCTTGTTACTACAACTCGAAGAACCACTATGACGTTAGCGTTTTTGAGAAGAATTCCCACCGCCTAATGTGTTCTTACTGCTAGTATTTCTATGTGTATGTAGCTTCAATTAGTTATTCTCTATTATTTGGCACTCTTCGACTGCCTTATTAAACTCCTTAAAGTGCCTAGAAACAAGTTTCTCTTTCAGCTCCAACTTAAACCCTCGAATCATCATGTCTAAACTCCACTCTTCATCATCACAGTATTTTAAGTAGGAGTATCGGGACAACCGAATGAATCTAGCCAGATATTCATCAAAACCTTCCTTTTCACCTTACTGGATCGTCAGAAATTCAGTCTCCTTAGCCAATCTCATTGACTGGGGAAAATACTTCTCATTGAATTTGTCCTGAAACACTTCCCATGTAGTGGGAAAGTTTCAAGCTTGCAAAATTGATTCAGTGCTTCCCCATCACCTATCAGCATCACCTTTTAGCTTATAAATGGCTAGTCGGGCTTTTATGTCATCTGGGCATACTATAACCCTGAAAATCTTCTTAAGTCAGGTCAACTAGTCCTCCACTGCTTGGGGATCAAACCTCCCTCAGAAAATAGTTGGCTAGTGTTGATTTAATCTGGTCACCCAGGTGTGCATGCACTCAACTTCGACAATCAGACCCATTGGAACCTCTGGCATAGGTTCTGGTATAGGTTCTGATACAAGTTCGGGTACGGGTGCTGGTGGCTGCACATGACCACCTCCTTGTCCACCATGGTTATTATGCACTTTTTTATTTGCTTGTTGTTTTTGTTGTACTTCCTTTAGCTCCCCTCTCATTTCATTTAACATGGCTTGCTGCGTCGTCATCATGCCTAATAGTTGTTGCATCGAATCAGGTTGAGCCTCCTGATCTTGGTCATTGTTTCCATGTCTACCTTTACCTCAGCCTCTACTGCCCCTTCTATTCACATCATCTCTATAATTCACTATATATGAAAATAGAGAAGGAATAAATTTCATATAGATGAAAGGGAATTTTTGTCATTCCACAAAAATTTCGGTACACAAGTATGTCATACATAGAAAATAACATGTATTTACAGCAGTTAGGAAGTCATACTACACATTAGATATCCTAAAACTACTATACAACAAGTCTTTATTACTTTTATACATCAAGTCTTAACTATACATAAGGCTTCCTAAGGGGTTACCCATCCCGAGATCGCCCTGAGGTAAGCACGCTTAACTTTATAGGTACCTAATCAAAATGCAGTCAACCACTTTAGAAGCTTCTGTCTACCATTTCCCTGTGACTTCCCTTACCCCAAAAGATGTGCTAGCTACCTCCGGTCACCCAAAATATGATGCCTGGACCCCACACTACTCTTGGTACATGTGCTCCTGCACATACTCTATGATATGCTCTATGAACTCCCCAAAATGGTCATTCGAGCATCTCTAGATGATATCGTTCTTCTTGGTGTTCCAGAAGTCTATGTCTGGGAAGAAGTCTATGGTAGTAAAAATCTAGAACTCGTCTGGCAGATCAATCTCTAGTTGCACCTGCTTAAAATATAGGCTATCAACTACGTCCAAGTATGCCAAGTACTGTTTGACTGGGGTGGCATGTGCTCGTACTACACGTGTGTATCGGCCCTGCATGTATTCCTATAGCTCCTTACAGGTTGTAGGTAGTATGGCACATGTACTCTCTCTATCCTGGAGCCCTTACCAGCAGGAGGGTTGGATGTCTGGCCCTCTACATGTGGTTGAATGATCGACTGTTGCATCCAGGATCATCTCCAGGGGTAGGTGTGGTCTATATACCGATATAGGCTTGACGCTCTTCCGGTGTGTCTTCAACACTCTGTAACCTCCCGGTCTTGTAAGGCATATGCCATGATACCCTTCCAGGATCTTCTCCTCAGGAGGACACTGATTCACAAAAGGAGGTGATCGATCTCTCTTCCGTCGTCTGCATTCGCTCATGATTTCCTATCACCATGTAAACAAGACCATATCAGTATTCCATTCTGTAAATACCAGAATCGCTTTAAGCTCTGATACCAAAAATTTCAAACCTCTTAACATTTTGACATTTGCAGAGTAATAAGCGCAAAGTTTCGTAAGGCATATAGAGACAACAAAAACATATTGATATTAAATACTAGTTTACATTACAGGAGAATCCCCACAGGGTTTGATAATTAAATACACATGTACAAAACATTCAAAAGTAGCTAAATTTAAATTCATAAATAATTACAACAGCTATAGAGTGCTCCGAGACCTTAATCACCGGTAGCCACCGTCATGCCTTTCGAGTCGCTTACTTTAGCTGTAAAGTTTTTATTTTGAAAAAAAAAAAAAGAGATTCAAGAGAATCTCAGTAGCAACATGCTTTTCAAGACATATAAAATTTGAAAATAAATATACAATGACATATCATGTAAGATGATAGAAAACTATGTGTACATTTGTCTAAAGCCAAACGACAAGTTTGTACCCTGACTTAATTCGGTGCCCTTGTTGTGTCCCTAACCACAACTAAGCTAATTTGTGTGTCCCAGACACTTGGCTCATGTTACATAGAATTGTGTACTCAAACATTTAATAATCACATAAGATATGCAAGAAAAAGTTACTACCTGAGTCCTTTTCAAATTTCCCTGATTGTCCTACACTTTGATTCCGGCTCAGGCTATGTCCAATTCCTATAAAAATTAAAGTTATAAGTAACATATTATTACTTGTAGCATTACTACTTTTAAATTAAATGTTACTGGTTATCTAATGCAGTTACAATAGTTTCTGCACAAAACAATTATGTATAGTGCAGTTTCATAGTTTTCCTGAAACTGTCAGATTTTTCAATCAACTTTGGAAATTTATAATTAATTCTATAAAAAAATAAAATTTAACTGATTCTAAAGCCTAAATGAAGCTATTTCAATGTAAATTTGAGGAAAAATACTTAGGTTTAACTATTGTAGCCCTATCATTCCCATTAATTCTCTAAACTCTACTTTTTCAGATTGCATTCCAGAAACAAGGCATAATTTCAAAAATTCATATATTCTAATATACTTGTTCAAAAATTACAAAATACCTATTAAATTAAAGCTATAAGTCTCTAATTTAATACTGAAAATTTTCAGAATTTTTGGACAAATTTTGACCCATGAAATACATTACACAATATCACTTCCTCACAAGAGGAAGATTAAACAACATGGATTTGAATTTCATAAATTTTCAAATTTGTATACCAACATCCAAAAATCATGAACACGTGCATGCCTACACAATTTTTCCTTATAAAGCCAATGGAATAATCAAATTTTCAAAATTCTAGATCCTCCCTATGGTATTGCTTCTGGCCGAAGCAGGGGTCTTAAGAAGGAATATGTTGTTTTCTTAATTTCTCTTGTTAATCACTTCCTTATCACTTCTAATCACATGATTAACTACTTGGACACTAAATGAACATGATTAGAGGAAATTTTGGTAGCATTTCCTCTAGGGTTTTCTTCAGCCCAAATTTACAAATCAAGAGGAACCAAGGTAAAACCACCACCAACAACAACCACAACATCATACAAGACAAGATGATCAAGCTTTGAAGATTACCTCTTGAATTTCCAGCTCTTTCTCTCTCCTAGATGTCACTTCTCTCTCTCTCTCTCTAAACTTTTGATTTTTCTTGAAAAATATGAATTTCATGGAGGATAAGAGGTTAGGAGAGGTTGTAGAAAGATTAGAAAGCATAAACATCAAGTTTTCAAGCTTCTTACCTTTGATCTTGCACTTGGAACCCTAGAGCTCTTCTTATTGTATTCTTAGCTTTATGAATTCACTCACTCTCTTTCTTGGTTCAGTTTGGCCGAAAATGATATGAAGAGGAAGAGAGGATAATGGTTCAAATAAATATCTCAATTTGCTTTATAAATGCTTGCTTGTGATTGGTCCTTATATTTTTCTTCTTTATGCTTTAATATTCACCAAATAAATTGATTTCCCCTTGCTTTTTCTTTGTTTAACTGAAACTTGAAGAGGACCAAGGAAATTAGAAATAGATTCTTACTTTTCCAACAATTACATCATGCAATTACTAATTAATGCTCTCTTGCTTTTTGACTTTTCCTCTTCTTGCTTTAACACACACACACACACACACACACACATATATATTCCCTTTTCTTCTCTCTTTTTGACCGAACATGTAAGAGGAAAAAGGAATAGAAATTGGTTCCTTACATTGCCAATAATTGCTTCTTCCAAGTTTATTAAAATTGGTCATACTACTTTTGACTTTTACAACTAAATTTTTCCCTTGGTAATAATACTCCAATATGGACTTATTAATTATCAAGTAGCCATTTATCTTTTTTACTTTCCCCCTTTGACTGAAATTATTAGTAAAATTAGCGAAAAAATATTTGCTTCTTATGTTATGGAAAATTACAATTTTGCCATTATATTTTTGTGATTTATTATAATAAATCATTTCTTGCTCTTCTTCCCTTGATTTGGCCGAATTTATGACACTCCTATTAGGTCATTATTTATGTCATTTTATGCTCCAATTTAGGTTATTATGTTAGGCCTTTAAGTGGATATTCATTACTCCTTTGTGTCCTTGCTTGACCAAGTTTTGTGTAACCAGCAATTGGAATGTTTCTGACAATTGATGTACACTACAATGCACCATGTTATTCCATTAAATGTATCAATTATATACATAGAATATTAGTGATTAAAAATAGGGTATTACAAATTGTTAATTAATTCATTCACTTAATTGATTTTATCTAAGCTTATTTTCCAATTTGTAAATTCTTGAAGATGAAGATGCATACTTATATGAAGACATTAATTTAATCCGAGACCTTTTGGCTGGACATCTTCTTTAACACATAGATCATTAAAGTTTATTTTTATATTAGTTAGTAGTCATATAGTATATAACTTTTTGACACTTTGTGGTGATTATTGTATATAGTATTAGTAGGAGTTAACACTTTAATTAGCTAGTGTTGGATGTTTCATTACTATTTGTAAAGACATTTTGGTTTACGAATACTTGTTCAATCCTATTTTGTAGCTTTTAATTGTTGGGAAGTGAAAAATATAAATAAATATTTTTCTTAAAAAGAACCTTTCAATATCTGTAAAGAAAAAGAGACGCCATAACATACTTGCGGCATCCCTTTTTTAAAAATGGGACGCCGTAAGTGAATTAAGGTATCCCTTTTTTAACAGAAGTTGTTGCCAGATTTTACTACGTCGCTCACATAGGCATCCTCCTGTTAAAAGACATAGAAAGAGCCTAAAAACGAAAGTTAAAAGTGATTTTCTGTCATAATGTTGTGACGTGGACACGTGGTAAGCAACAGAGGATGATATGTGGCAGTTGGCGGTGAGGTGGCGGCAACTGGTAGGTGATACATGGTGGCTAGTGGTGAAGACATGTGGCATTTTTAAATTATTAAAAAAATTAAATTTTACGACGGATTAGTGATGGAAATTTTTCATCGCTAATTAGTGATAGAAATTTTTAGGATAGCTTATTCCAAATTTATGTCAGAGTAGCGATGAAGTTTAGAATTAGGGAAGGAAAATTTCCATCACTTATGCGTTGCTAATTAGGGATGAAATTTAAAATTCTGACACTAATCAATTAGTGACGCTATATTTAGTTATAGAAAAAATTTTGTCGTTAATTTAATTTTGTCACTAATACACTGCTTAACTAATTAGTTAAGGAAATTTTGTCACTAATTTATTGGTTTTTTAGTATGAACTAATGAAATAGCCAATGGATGATAGATGTATATAAAAGTAATTTAGAAAGGGACGATGTGTGATTCCCTTACCAGATAAGGTATACAAGTACACACATACACAAATGGATGATAGTATGGCATAGCTAGCAGGAGTGGAAGAAAACACAAAGATATGGAATCACAGAATCTCAAGTGTTGGAATATTTTAAAATGAAGAGATGTGTTTGTTGAAAAGTCATGTCATTATAAATTAAGGAACTTACATGAAGGGTTGTGTAAGGAGTTATAACACTAAAGGCCACCAATGTCATATCCTTTTAGTTTCTAAAGACACCTATAAAAAGGTGTGGTAACTACTACTTGGTGAAAGTTTGTGTTAGTTTTTAAGAAAATCCTACATACTATAAAGGGATCCTTTGACGAAAGGTCTGACAAGTGATTTGGTTTTGAAAACATCAAAAGGATTGTTATTGAAGCCTTTTAAACTTTGATCACTAATAGTGGAAACTTAACTCACACTTGACCATCATATCAAGTCTTGAGTTCAATGGTGAAAGTACGCTATAAGAGTGATTGAAAGTACTTAACTTTTTAATACATCCCAAGTAGGAAAGTACTTGGTAATCATGAGACTAAAAGGAGTAGGTTAAGCCTAATTTGGCCCTTAATGGACCTATAAGCATGTATTTGTTGGAGCATTTATCATGGTGATACTCTTTATGGAATCTACCTATATGAGAATGAAGTGAGGCCGCTTCTAAGAGTCCAAGGGCTTGACTCTAAAAAGTTCTTATGAAAAGGATACGGAAACAAGGCTACCAGTAAACGTGTCATTTAAAGTGGCATATAATGGCCCGAGATCCCATGTGTAATTCATGGACACCTGTTCATATGAGATAATTGGTTCAAAACTTAGTCTACCATATTATTTTGGATAGGTGAAACCATGTCTCACTTAGGTAAAGGTTCAAATCCTCGAGATATACCTTTACTGACAACATGAGATTTTCAAAGTGATAAGAGTTTGTGATCATTTTAAAATGGTGGGAGATTGTTGGAATATTTTAAAATGAAGAAATGTAATTGTTTAAAATTCATGTCCTTATAAATTAAGGAATTTATATAAAGGGTTGTCTACCATATTATTTCGGATGGGTGAAACCATATCTTAGGTAAATGTTCAAATCCTCGAGATACCTTTACTGACAACATGAAGTTTCCGAAGTAATAAGAGTTTGTGATCATTTTAAAATGGTGGGGGATTGTTGGAATATTTTAAAATGAAGAGATGTGTTTGTTGAAAAGTCATGTCCTTATAAATTAAGGAATTCATATGAAGGGTTATGTAGGGAGTTATAATACTAAAGGTCACTAAGGTCATGTCATTTTAGTTTCTAAAGACACCTATGAAAAGGTGTGGTAACTACTACTTGGTGGAAGGTTGTTCTGGTTTTTAAGAAAATCCTACATACTATAAAGGTGTAACCTTTCATAAGAAGAGTTATTTTAAATAAACATTGGTTATTGAAGTTACGTTCATTTATAAGGGTTCATGAATCTAATATGTGGTTATGACTTTTAATTGAAGAGATGTTGTTTCAAGAGGCACTACTTCAAGACATTACTTTATGGTCTATGAATACCATGCATAATTAGTTCATTTGTGATAGACAATACATACATCAGAAACCACAAAATAACAAGAGATCAGACTCATTGCCTTTGTCCTAAAGTGCACATAAAGATAAAGTCAAATTATCATTTTTGAAAGCCATTGTTGTCTTGCTTGAGTATTGGGAGTGCAATCCATACTTAAGAGTCTTCATTGTATCTTATAGGAAATTTACCCATCAATCTAAATTGCTCCTTATAATATAGGTATAAGTGAGGGTGAATCAAGCCTAAAGGAAAGTGTTACCCACGCCTTGAAAACATTGTGCACTACTTTCTTCTTCATCTCTTATTATTATACTCCTTAGAGATCCAGCCCCTCCAACATCTATAATGATGTTATATTTGAGAGAGGGAAGAATAATGGCATTATTGTCGTGGTAAAATTAATCGAAAGGAGAAGAAAGAGGGGGAAATGGTGTATAGAGGAGGAAATGAATATGGTTGGCTTGTAAAGGTGTTTTTTGCAGTGTGAAGGATGACAATTGAGGTGTGCGGGATAAAGTTGCACCCAACACCCTGCAGTATTTTTTAGGCTGTACCCATTGTCCTAAAATAATTTATAGGGCAATTTCACCCTTAAAGTTATTAAAATGGTGCAATTTCATCCATCCTCAATAGAACTTTAGTTTGACTGTTAAGTGTTGAGTCAGCTAGTGTTTTGACAAAAACAACCTTAGTTGGAAAATGAATAGGCAGATGACATAACATGTTTTTTTAACCATCTTAATGTATTGCTTTATTTCCTCTTATCCACTTGCTCTTTCTCCTTCCATCAGCAGTAACCCTGGTCCTCTACAATTACGACAGTGAGGACAACAGAGACGACGATGACTCTTGTAAAGACAATGACCTTTGTTATCTCTCTACCTTCTTTAGCATCTTTCCCCTCAGTCTTCTTCTCCCCTTCTTCAACACTCTTCGCCTCCCCTTCTTCTACGGACTTTAAGACCTATACTTCTCAATCTAGCACCAATAGGTTCATCACCCTTACAAGTCACAACCATTCCTTCATCCGTCGACTCCTTCAAACTCTCATCAACAAGTATGAAAATAGGTGGCTGTGTGAATGAGGTTAGGATTTTTGTATAATTTTTCTACAAATTTGTGTTTGGTTGAGGTGGATTAATATTAATTCTCCATTTTAATGTGTTCTTTTTAGTTAGATTGTTACATTGTGACAACTGTTGTGTTTGTCGATGGTGCATTTTGTCCAGTGGATTATTAATTAGGATGGGTTTCAAAGGAAGGAAGTTTGTTTTTAGGAAGATGAGTGTTTTTGTCCATAAAAGTGCCATGTCATCTTCCTATTCGTTTGCCAACTTAGGTTGTCTTTGTCAAATCACCAGCTAACTTAGCACTTAACAGTCAAATAAATAAAAGATTATGTTGGGGATGGATGGAATTACACCATTTTCATAACTTTAGAGGTGAAATTGCCACACAAATTGCTTTAGAATACTGAGTGCACCTAGAAAAATACTTTGGGATATTAGGTTTGGTATGACCCAGTTTAACCTGAAGGAACCCAGTCCGGTTCTGTCTTGAAAAAATTGGCCCAAAACAAAAAAGGACTAGACTAAACTAGACTGCCCTCTTCAGGTTGGACTGAACTAGGGACTAGGGGGTTAGACCAACTGGTCTAGTCTAGTCTAGCTTGAACCTTTTTCTTTTTCAATGTTACACATTATGTATGACTATATGTAATGTATATGGTAGGTTTTTTATTGCTTTATTGAGACAATCATTCACTAATTAACCTTGTTTTACGCGTCAAACCCACACATCCACTAGACTTGTATTTTTTTTCTATAGTCAAATTTATTATATTTTATATTTAGCTACTATTTTGAATATCTATTTATTACTAATTTAAAAATATACAAAAAATATTGAATTGATTTGGTTTAAATATTTTAAGATGAGTTTTACATGATTATAGGTTATTTATTATGTTATTTGTGATTATTAGGTTGAAATCTTATCTCCCATTGAGGAAAAAAATTACATAGAGGTCCTGGACCAGTCCAGGTAGTACTAGACCTCAGGTTGATATGATAACTTATGATATTACAAGATTTTCTAATATCAACTAATTATCTCCGGATTGTTATGAAAATATTTTTCTAAAATATATTTATCTTTTGATATGATGAGACTTTCTAGTATTAATTATTTTCTTTTATGATGATATTTTCTAATATTTTTAATTACTTTAGTTCATATTTTTCATTACTTATAAGACTGTCTCCCCATTATTATTTCAATTTTCTCCCTATAATTTTGTATTTGGGCTATGACAATGTGGACATTGAGTAATGAGATGATGTGAACGCTTAGTCAAAATTTTTTGGTATAGGGATAACTCAGTGATGACTAGGGATAAGTTGGATGATGAAGGATAAAAATATAAATTGTCCAAAGGTTAGAGACTAAGTTTTAAACGAGTCAAAAATTTAGGAATTGACTCGCATCAAGTCATAGGTAAGGGACTATGTTATAAACCAGTTAAAAGTTGAATGACTAAAAGATTGATTTTTTCTATAATTAAAGTATGAAGAGAATAAATGTTAATGATCAAGTAGATCATATATTTAGTATTGCAGGTTCCAACCATCAAGAATATTTCTTTTTTAAAAAGCTCCTAAATCGTTGACCAAAAAATTTATTGTATCTCACGTTTAATATATTTTTCATCAGTAATCAACAAATAAAAGTTACAATACTAAATAATACAGCTTATATTTTAAATTTTTTAATGCAATGGGTAGAACTATTAAATCTATATAAAATTGATGTAAACCTTATTGAAAAATTATATTACTTATAAACCATAAATATTACAACAAAAATTTCATATAAAATAGGAAAAAAGACAAGAAAATACCACTTGAATTTTAAAATCTCAAATCAGTCTTGCTGCCTGCAAGAGTATAGGTATTAACTACACTTGTATAGCAATTGACAACTCATTTCAGTAGAAAATCACTGATTTAAAATTGTAAGGTTCAAGTGGTATTTTCTTGTCTATATCCCTATAAAATACTACCCACAATCTATCTATCAAGCATAGTACATACTTTAATTGTCATGCGTAACATACTAAAATTTGTAATCGGTAATGCTTTGTATGTGTAATTAGTTGGAAGAAATATACCGGTGTCTGTATAGACACATGGTGCCATTTAAAGGGCATATGGACACTTGCCGCGATTTTAATAGACATCCAAAAAGTAGCTTTAATAAAGTAACTCTTACTTTTGTGAGGGCGCCACAAGAAGGCGCCACATGCCCCTCTATCATTATATCCACTTTTTGACTTTTGTGTTGGCACTTTTATGGGGTGCCATCTAGCTCCATTAGTCAGGGAAATTCATTGGTCTTTTGTCTAGTCACATGATAGACTTTCCCGACCACCGAATATGGGAGTTAGGGGAATTCATTAGACTTTCTCTTCCCTTGACCAAAAGGTCGACCAAGTATGAGAGAGAAAGAGGGAGGCCGAAATTTTAAAACACATGGCACTCCAAGATTTTACACCAAGACACATGGCACCTTAAGATTTACACACTTTGACACACATGATCAAACAAGACAAACACTCTCTAGCCTTTTTAAATTTTGGCCAAGACATGAAATTAAGAGGAAAATAAGAGAAAATCAATGGAAAAAGAAAAAAGAGAGAAGGTAAGAGTGTTCTTAAATTTCTTGAGAAAGTTGAGTGTTTTCGAGTGATTTTCGACCAAATCTACATTTCCTAGAGCCTTTACAAATCTTGCTCTACAAGACGAGAGCTATGATTCTATGGTGTTATATTTTTTATCAGAGGTGTTTGGTGACAGCTAGTTAGTGGAAGTACTGCCGAAATCAAGAACCGACTGCAGTATTAAGTCGAGGTAAGCCTAAACTCTGATTCAAACACAATATCTTGAGGTTTGAACAAGTATTTATTAGATTGTTGAGCTGCCCTAATTTTTGGCCAAGGCATAATATTAGGGTTTGATGTTGTTGTGATTATGAACATTATGATAAATAAGGTTTAATGATGATATCTAGTATGTATTGTGGGTAAAATTGCAAAATCATGTTTGTGGTGACTTATAGTGATTTTCGGCCAGACCTGGAAACTATGGGAAGGAGCTGGATTTTGGTAATTTTGAGGATGGAAATGGATTCTATGGGCAAAATTATTTGAAAATGACTTGTGGTATGATTTTTAGATGATTGGGTAGAAAACCCTAACTTTAGAACTTAAGGATGGTTGCTGTCAGATTGCGTTTTCTGGTAGACAGATTGATTGTGGCGAAATTTTGAATAGTTAAACCTTATCCAATATCATGATATTTTCCAAATTGATAGTACACGTCCTAAGTTTTAAATTGATATATAGAATGTGTTATTTAGGTTAGTAGATTGTAAGATATGACACTACTACAAAAAAGGCTTTTAATGCATCACTAATGACGCTTCTCAAAAAAACGCCGTAAGTAATTATTTTTTTTAAAAGGGAAAAAAATTATAAGCTACGATGCTTTTTATTATAAACATCGGCTAAGGGTATTGTCTTGATCGGCACTTCATATAAAGCGTCGGGTAAAGCAATTGATATAAGAAAAAAAATTATACTTTAGTAAGCGCTTTTAAAAAAATGTCAGCTAAGATTAATACTTTAACCGGCGTTTTTTTTAAAAACGCCGGTTAAAGTCAAGGCAATATATTGCCTTTATCTGTTAAGCGCCGGAGCTGAGGCAATATATTGCCTCAACTAAGGCAATCAATTGCCTTATATTAAAGGCACGCAATATATAATTGTGTGCCTTTAATATATATATATATATATATATATATATATATAATATTATATTTATATAATATTAAAATAAATATATAAATATTTATATATAAATATTAAATATATATTATATATAAATATAAATTTTTTTATCCATAATATTTGAAATTGAGTTGGCTATATCTGATAATTGCCTTCGAAGATATAATTTAAAATTGAATTTTAATTATGATGTAAAATTAAACAAAGTAAAAATAAAAAAAATATGTTAAGTATATATAAAGCATGAGAGATAAAGGCCAGATTTAAGGATATTGTAAAAACAACATGTTAAGTTACTTTACAAAAAACACAAAAAAAGGTAAATAATTGACCTTGGACGACGCTTTAATGTAAAACGCTGGCCAAGGCAATAAATTTACTACCATGAAGCGCCGGCACTGAGGCAATGGCAATATATATTGCTATTGCCTCAGCAAGGCAATATATGTATTGACTTGGACGTTAATATTTATAATATATATATATATATATATATATATATATATATATATATATATATATATATGTGTATATCCTATGTAATATTATATACATTTTTTAAAATAATATATATCTATTGTTTTCAACGATGTTTGTTTAATTAAGGCTATTATTTTTTTTAATTATTAAAAGCTATGACGCTTGTTAGGAAAGCGCCGAAACTTCTCTAAACTTTGTATGTCACTTATACATTAAGGGCCATATAATGTTTTATTTTTACTTTTTGTAACATACCAAAATTTATTCAAAGGCTAAGGATTAATTTATGGGAGTTATATAGTAAGCTAAATTATGAAACCTATGAAATATAAGGAATCTTAAATTAGTCAAAGAGAAAAATTAATACATAGTGTGTGTAATTAATAGGATAAAAATATACATATATATATTATATTAAAACAAAACACACACCCTCTTCCCACACATCACACGCAATACACACACACACAATCATATAATTAAATAACACACACACTGCCCACATGGCACACACATACACATTTTTAATGTAAAAAAAACAACACTCTCTCTCATTCTCTTAATCACACGAACACACACACACTCCTCATTTTCCATTCTCTTCAGCCAATATCCAAAAATAAAGAAAAGAGAGAGTGAGTGAAAAAGAGAGAGAGCAAGAGACACATAATAGAGAAGGAGAGATACGTAAGAGTGATCGGTGCTACTAGAGGAAGGAAGAAGTGATTACAAATTCTACATACAATTCTACATCATAATATAGGTGAGTTCTCTTTGCATATTCTTAACTTTTTGTAGTTAATTTGAGGCTATTTTTGGGTAGTTTGGGAAGCATAAAAACCTAGTATAATGAATTATTGTCTTGTGAGGTTTTGTTTTGGCAAAAATAGCGCATGAATAAGGAATGAGAATTTGTCAAATTTGAGGTTTCCAATCAATTCTACACGAAAAATTATGTGGGAATACATGTGGTTTTGATTTTTGGATGATTATATATAAGTCTAGAATTTTTAGAAAATAAGAGGAGTTGTTGTTCGGTTAGTTTCTCTGAAATCATATTGGTTGTAAAATAAATTTCGGTAACAAAACCTAGTCCGAAAATTATGAAACTTTACAGAAGGAGATTAGACATCTTAAGCTTTAATTTTATATATAATATCTATCATTTGGGTTTATAAATAGTGAGATATGAATTTTTAAAGATAGATGATGAATCTGGAACGTTTTCTGGTACAGACGAGGTTTGACGAAATTCTGAAACTTTTGTAGCTATAATTTATAAATTTTAATATTTTTACCTGAAAATATATTTAAATATGATCATATAGGATTTTTAACCATACCATTTGGAGTTCTAGATATTTAGTTATGAATTTTAGAAGTTAAGCTATTGAAACTGGAAAGATTTTCTGGCAATGCGAGAAAAATTTAAAACTGGGAATTATTCATAGATAGGTGGTAGTTAAAAGTATTTTTATATTAAAATATACTTTATAAGTGACACATAGAATTTGGAACCACCTTAATTGGATATTTCTAGGCCAAGATATGAATTTTCAAAGATTATTGAAAATTCTGACAGAATTGAGTAATAGTGAAAAAATAAAAAGTAAGGGTATTTTTGAAATAATTAGGACTCTAAGGGTCAAATTAAATACTTAGAGTTGGTATGAGTCCATTAAATACCTATTGGATTTAAGGTATTAGCTATAATGATAACCTACCAAAGTGTCTTAAATTATTTTGGAATAAGTAATAATTCGTCCGTCCGTAAATTATAAATTATAGGATTTGACATTTGCCCGGGGAGCCTAAGAGACTGAGAACATGAACCAAATTTGGAAAGACTGTCAGGTAGTACCTTATCTCTTATATCATATGTGATGCCATGTATGTGTACCATATCATCTGTATATGTGTGGGACAGATAGTCCATAGGCGGTAAGACCCGTAAGTATAAGTTACACCGGGAGTTACCCGGGGGCGTCTTAAGCCAGGTAGGTTTGAGACAGAAAGCCTGCAATTGTACCTTGTATGGGGAAGAGGCCCTGGGCAGCCAGATTGTGAATCTCAAGCGCTGTGAGTTTGTGATAAGGGACCGGTTAGGCCCTTTTATGTGCTGCATTTCTGTATGTTGTGTTGTTTGATGATTTGTTTTACATGCTTAGTATTTGCATATTATATGAGTGATCTGTGTACTACTAAGATTCTTTTGAATCTCACCCCTTTTTCAACAAATGATATACAGCAAAGGCGTCCAGCTCTAAGGGCAAGAAGGTAATATAGACAGATGAAGAAGAGGCAAATAAATTATGGACTGTTGGTTATCATTTTATTTTGGATGACTGTAAAATATTTATAAGTAGTAGTAGCGATAGTAGTACTAGTACTTGCGACGCAGACTGTATAAGTTGTAATCCGTACGCTAGACTTTCGATAACGTACTGGTATTCAGAAACCCATAAGTTAACCATCACGACGCGAGCTATAGATAGAAAATGCCCTGTATTTTAAATAAAATATTTTTAAACTAATAAAGATAATGAATTTACAAACTAAAATTTAGACCATACATATTTATTTTAAAAAGTTTTTGAAAATCCTATACAAATATAATATTAAACTCTGCCTTAAATTGAGAATTTAAATTGTTTTAGTCTCAAGTTTGAAACTATTATATATTTAAACTAATCTAAAGACTTTAGAAAATAAGGTGTTACACGTTTCACTAGCCCATCATTATCATCTTTCTTGCGCGCCCTCTAGCTCCCAATTTTTTAGATCTCCATTACTCCATCATCTTATCTTATGCCTTCAATCCCCACTTTATTGTCTTGGTTCCTATTTTCTATAGAAGCCCTTTAGCTTGTAAGTGTTTTTTTATATATAGAAGTTTAAAACTATATGCTTTATTCTTCTTCTTCTTCTTCTTAGTTAAAATTTGTCATAAATCTTATATTTATGTTTAATTTTTTTCCAGGTATTTACTTGAAGTTTCAACACTTCCTTCTTAAACTTCCTATACATTATAAGTTTTTTAATTTTTGAGCTTAAATATGTATGTTTTCTTCTTCTTCTTCTTCTTTTTAGTTAAAATATTTCATGAACCTTATGTGTATACTTAATTTTTTTTTCAGATATTTAGTTAGAGTTCTTCCATACTTGATAGATGAAGATGAGAATTAAATATTTCAAAGAAAACCTGTAAGTTTGATGATAGATTTGGATGTAAATACAGATTGAGGGTTTCATTAAGAAAAAAAATCAGTCATGCAAATTTTTTTTTTAAAAAAGGACCTTTTATTACGCTTCCTGTGGAAGCGCCGTAGGAGGTTATTGCACCTCTTATGGTGCTTCCTGTGCTTCACCTCCTTTAGCGTTTCTAATTGGAAATGCCGTAGGAGGTCAGTCTTTTAAAAACAATAATAATAATAATAATTAAATACAATGTTCCAGCGTTTTTTAAATTCAATAAGCGTCGTAGGTTCTTCTTATGGCACTGGATGCTATGCCATTTACAAAACGCCATAATATTTTTTTAAAAAGCGCCGCTTATCATATTTTTTGTAGTAGTGTGAATTGTTAAAGTTAGGGATTGAATTTGGAATGATTTCTGTGGCAGCGAGGATTTGGTCAAAGTTCTAGAATTTTATGCTTATAATTAGAAGTGGGAGATAGTTTTACTTTGTAGATGACTTAAAGAGCTTTAAATAGGGACTAGAACCACCTCAATTAAATTTTCTAGATTAAGTTATAAATTTTCAAAGTTGAGTGATAAATATGGCGGTTTAGGGTTGACCTACGAATTTGTGGTATTTGAGGTAAATTGTGATAAGTTTGATCCCAAGGACTAGAGGCATGTACTAGAAGCTAATATAGACTACAATTGTTACTTATTCAAAATGTAAGAGTCTTGAAAGATAACCAACAAGATTAAATAAAGAACAACAGTTGGAATGAGTAATAACTCATTTATTCATAAACTTGGTATTATAGGGTTCGACCTTTGCCCGAGCTAACCAAGACACTAGTAGACCATGATAAGTTATTGGAAAGCTTAACAGATAGTAAATTTTTCTCCCATATACTATGTGATGCTCTGCATGTATGTTTTACCATGTTTATGATATGAGCATTCAAAATAAGATAGACGGACGCCTGTGTAACAATAAGACTGTGTGAACAAGCGTTTTGGTGTGGGACCAAGGGTCCAGTGATTGGTGATATGTTGCATGTTGAATCTATTGAATGTTGTTGTGATGCTTCTATGATGAGATGATTTCTATTACATGCTTTGAAAACTTGCATTTTATATGATTGAATGATTGTTGTTATTGAGATTCCTTCAAGTCTCACCATTTCCAAAATTTAACTATACAGCAAAGGCGAGCGGCTCAAAGGGCAAAGAGGTAAGTACTGACAAGTGAGAAGGCGGAGACAAAGGAATTAAGTTTTTTGTTGGTTATCTATAAATATTTGTATTTTGTCTAGACCTAGATAATTTAGTAGTTGAACAATTATGTGAACATGTAAATAAACAAGAACATACGTAGACACCGTAGTGTAAGGTGGTATTTGAACACTTGACTATATTATCAGAACACCTAGGAATTTGGTAATATCGGCACACATAAAGGCAATATCAGTACCTATTATAAGAGTACCAATACCTGAATATGGTATCAGGATTATTAGAGAACAATGATACCAGAGGCTACAATCAAAACATTAGTATCTGTATTGATATCCTATATACACACACACACAAAAATGAATTACATAATAATTCATACGTATACGTTAAAAGAAATGGGGTGTTACATTATGCATGGACACGTGAATAGTTGACCTCTTATCCAACCACATGGGAGACACATTGGTTAACTTATTCATTTATTAAAGTATTTCTGATATATTTATATAAATATTTCCATTAACGCGTGATAATTAATTAACCTTTGAGACCCACACAAGATTGGATCAACCATTAACATTCATTGACTTATTGCATCGAGTGAGAATATTGCGTTGGATCTTCTATATTTATACTGTCTATAAATGACAGGATCTTAAAGCTAGCAATTGCATAAAATTAAAACACCAACCAGAGCCCTACCATGGCAGGGATCCAAGTGATCTCCACTACTAAAATCCAATCTCGAACCCAAGTTGATAATGGCGCTTCACCTGAGCAAATCGAGCTCAATCCATGGGATCTTCGTTTTCTCCTCCTCGAGTATGCTCAAAGGGGGCTTCTTTTCCACAAACCCAACATATCATCGTCACAAGTGACCCAACATCTGAAGCACTCCCTTTCTTGCACTCTTGACTTCTTTAAGCCCCTCGCCGGTCGTCTTACTATCGTCCCCCACGCAGATGATGGCACCTCTTCCGTCTTCGTCACTTGCAACAATGCCGGCGCAAGCTTTGTTCATGCCATCGCGGAGAACACTACAGTGGCTGATATCCTTGAGCCCACTTATGTTCCTCCTATCGTCGAGTCCTTCTTCCCTCTCGGTAAGTCCAAGAACTTTGAAGGAACTCATATGCCACTATTGGCAGTTCAAGTTACGGAGCTTGTGGATGGCATATTCATCACTCTGTCAATGAACCATTGTGTGGCTGATGGGAAGCCAATGTTAGATGTCATGAATACATGGGCTAAGATTAGCCAAAATGGTTTGAGCCACATAGGGTCAAATTCAAAGCTGGCTTCATATGAACGATGGTTTCCTCATGGTAACATTGAACGTCCTATACGAATACATTTTAGAGATATAATGGAGAATTATGTTGACGAATATGTTAAATCTCTTCATCCACCTCCACTTTCTAAGCGGATCTTCCACTTTAATAGAGAAAAAATTGCTGAGCTCAAAGAAAAAGCTGGTTTAGAGATAGTTGACGGTGTTGTCAACAACAAAATCTCCTCTCTCCAAGCTGTTATCGGCCATGTTTGGAGATGTGTGATTAAAAACAGTGCGCATCTTGATCTCGAAGAAGAAGTCGATTGCAGTGTCCTCATAACTGCCAGATCCAGAATTTCAAACCCACCAATTCCAGACAACTATTTTGCCAACTCTGTGCAATTTGCTTACGTGACGATGAAAGTAAAGGACTTGGTGGGAGATAAAGGACATGGGAAGTTTGCTTTGGAGATGAACAAGATGGTCTCCTCGTACACAGAAGAGAAGATCAAGAGTGACTTTGAAGCTTTGATCCCAAATCCAATAGTGCCTTTGCAGAGTGGCAAATTTGGGAAGGCAATGCATACTGGGGGCGGCAAAGGAGCCGGCTTTTACACCATCGACTTCGGATGGGGAAGGCCTTTGGGGCTCCGTCAGGGCCCATCCTATATGTATGATTGGAACATAGTGATTGATTCTGGAGCAGAAGAAGGCAGCATTGAAATTGAGCTTTGCATGTCCTATGAAATATTAGAACTTCTGGGAAAGGACACTGAGTTCATGCATGTGGTGTCGCCGCCGTCGCCAGCAGGATTATCCAATAAACTCGCACGAGGTCGACTATGATCGTGATAGAAGCAGAGCTTGGTGCTATATTTTGCATATCATTTTTTTTTTTCGCAAGTGTATGTCCAGCATCTATAATATATTTTACATATTTTGCGTATCATTTCTAGTCTTTGTACGCAAGTCATGTAATATTTTGCATATCATTTCATTGTTCATTAGTGTGCTGTCATTCCATAATATATATATTTTTTTGTGAGTCAGTGTGTCATGCTTTGTAATGCATTGGAAAAAGACATAAATATAATAAAACTCAGATGCTTTTCCAAATTTTTTTGTCAAGTTCTGTCTATGGCTTGTGGTAATTATCACATGGAGGTTGAAATGCCATCTTGAATATTTCTCCATTCAACTCTTCCTACAGAGTATAGAGCCACTCTCATGTAGGAATTAAAAAGTTAAATTATATTTTTATTAATCAGATATTTCCCTCCAACGTGATGCGCACAAGATACACAGTGATCAACTTGAAAATTTTTGAAATTTTTGTATGATTTTTCTAAATTGAATGATGAGTTTTTTTTAATTATGAACATTGACAGCTGACAAATCTCTAATTATATTATATATTTTTACACTTTATTTAGGGATTTTATCATATTAATTGAGTCTAAAAGGTCTTACTTGTGATAAATTTAAAATAAGAGTAAATTTATTAAATTGTGACTAAAAAGGGTAAAATTGTCAAAATAATTTCAATTCCTCTTAATCATTGATGTTAAGAATATTTAATATTGGTTTAATTTTTTTTTACTTGTAAGTGTTTGAAAAATGGGATTTAAATCTGAAAATGGCAGTTAGGGGGTTGAATTTCATAAATGACAGATTAATCTCATTATTTTGGAAATGTCAGTTCAGTCCTCCTCAAAGTGACAGCATTTTGGCTTCTAAATTTAGGTCTGGTCTGATGCAGATGGGAGCTGTGGGGAATTAAAACAGAGACGAGAAAAAGGAGCTGGGTGTCGGCGATTTGGAGATTGACTTCACCATACACCATTACTGCACCATCATCATCACCTGATCATCATCATCTCCGCCCCTCATCACCGTCCACTACCGAGCTCTTCACCGCTGTCACATCTCCACCATCGTATTCCTTCCAACCGCCATCCTCTGTTCTGCACAGACCTAGTTTCAGCGTGAAGAGAGGCGCGAGAACAGAAGCAGAGGACGCCGTGACACCACTTTCCATCACCATGCATCCATTTCCGTCACCACCTAGCTCAGATCATCTACCACCATCATTTATCATTTAACTTCCATCACCGTCGTCACACCATCATCGTCACCTCTCTATCATCGCCTTCGCCAATCACCGTGGAAGAAGATCAGAACAGAGACTAAGCTTCGCCCAACCTCCATTGTCATCTTCCTTCGGCGACAACACTGCCGCAGCTCCCCACCGGAATCACGACTTAGGACTGGGAAGGCAATTTCAAATATTGAAAGAGAGGAGGGAGACCGAGTTTCACTCACCATGACCTCCGTTCTCATACTTTGAATTCCGGCAGCTCCTCCTGACCTCCCCTGTTAATATCTTTTATCAATTCTGGGGTTTTTCATGGCTGGCCTGTTTGTGATGGTATTGCTTCTTGAGGCTGGTTCCTGGTTATTTGTGGCTGAGTTTTTCTTCTCCTAAAAGCAATGAATTGATTCTTGAACTTGAAGTTTCAAAGGGGAGTGTTCTACTATCTAGTTTTTATATTTAATCTTTTGTATTATTTAAATTCTAGATTTAGAGTTTAATTAGTATATTGAATTGAAGCCTTGTATTGGAGTTCCAAACAATTATTGAGACTAATATGTATTTGGTTTTAACTTTGTGCTTGACACTTTAAACTTAATAGCAATTTTTTATGTAATGACTTTATTAATTTTGTGCTTGGAATATTTTATGAATATTTTATGCTTGTAATACAAGAGTTCTTGGTTAGTTGTATCGTGCACATTGTAAATTTCAATTACTAATGTTTAAATTGGGTTTCAGTTAGAGGGATTAATTTTTACCTAGTATGGAGGAACACTACAAAAAAATACAGGATTAGCGACAGAATTTAGCGATGGAATTTCATTCCGTCGCTAATCCGTCCCTAATCCCTCACAAATTGTCACTAAAATTAGCGACGGATTAGTGACGGAATTACATTCCATCGCTAAAAATTAGCGACGGAATTTAGATACGGAATTTTTCTGTCGCTAATTAGAGACAGAATTTCTATCACTAAATTCCGTCCCTAAATATTAGCGACGGAATTTAGACACAGAATTTTTCCGTCGCTAATTAGAGACGGATTAGCGACAGAATTACATTCCGTCACTAAATTTCGTCACTAATTTCCGTCACTAAAAATTAGCGACGGAATTTTTCCGTCTCTAATAGCTAAATTTTTTAATAATTCAATTTTTTTTCAAAATTATAATTTTTTAAAAAATTTAAATTTTAAATTATTTTAAATTTATAATATAATTTTAAAATAAATAATTAAAAATTATTAATTCATATTTATTTTTGAAATTAAAATTATAATATAATATATTTGAATTTTTACTAATATATTATATACAAATAAAATGAAAATTTTATAAATACAAACAAAAAGAAAACATATAAAATATAAAATAAAATAAATAAATAAAGATATTAATAATAAAAATTTAGGTAGAATATTTACATAAAATAAAATAAGAAAACTAAATTAAAATATTCAATAATATATAAAATTTTGTATTTCTATTTTTGTTTGCAAGTGATATCACTACAAAAAAATAACGAATTAGCGACGGAATTTCCGTCACTAATCAACTTAGAGACGGAAATTAGTGACGGATTAGAGACGGAACAATATTAGAGACGGAATTTGTTCCGTCGCTAAAAAGGCCGTTACTAATTGATTAGTGACGAAATTTTGCATTCCGTCGCTAAATTCCGTCTCTAATTTAGAGACGGAATTTAGCGACGAAAATTCCGTCGCTAATTAGAGACGGAAAAATTCCGTCCCTAAATTCCGTCTCTAATTAGCGACGGAATTAACTAATTAGCGACGGAAAATTCCGTCTTTAATTAGAGACGGAATTTTCCTTCTCTAATCCGTCGCTAATTATTTTTTTTATATATAATTTAAATTGCCACATGTCTACAACACGAGCCTCCACATGTTCCTCACCGGCGGCCGCCACGTGTATCAATCAGCCACCGCCACCTTGTTATCCTCCACCGCGCGCCACGTGTCACCCTCCACCGTGCGCCATGTGTCACCCTCCACCTCGCGCCACGTGTCACAAGTCACAAATTGGTTGCATTTTGTGACCAAGTTAGGATTCGAAGCCATGACCTCTCACGCGTGTGCTAGTGCCTTTGCCAGTTGAGCTAAGAAAAACTTGTGAAAGTTAAATGCAAAATCATATATATATATAAACATAGACACACACATTCACACATACGTACGTACGTACATACATACATACATACATACATACATACATACATACATACATACATACATACATATATATATATATATATATATATCACTTGCAAACAAAAATAGAAATACATAATTTTATATATTATTGAATATTTTAATTTAGTTTTCTTATTTTATTTTATGTAAATATTCTACCTAAATTTTTATTATTAATATATTTTTTATTTTATTTTATTTTATCTTTTATCTTTTTGTTTGTATTTATAAAATTTTCATTTTATTTGTTTATAATATATTATTAAAATTCAAATATATTATATTATAATTTTAATTTCAAAAATAAATATGAATTAATAATTTTTATTTATTTTATTTTAATATTATATTATAAATTTAAAATAATTTAAAATTTAAATTATTTTAAAAATTATAATTTTGAAAAAAAAATTGAATTATTAAAAAATTTAAATATTAGAGACGGAATTACCGACGGAAATTCCGTCGCTAATTAGAGACGGAAAAATTCCGTCTCTAAATTCCGTCGCTAATTTTTAGTGACGGAATTTAGCGACGGAATGTAATTCCGTCTCTAATTAGTGACGGAAAAATTTCGTCTCTAAATTCCATCGCTAATTTTTAGTGACGGAAATTAGTGACGGAATTTAGCAACGGAATATAATTCCGTAGCTAATCCGTCTCTAATTTAGAGATGGAAAAATTCCGTCTCTAATTTAGAGACGAAAAAATTCCGTCTCTAAATTCCGTCGCTAATTTTAGTGACGGAATTTGTGAGGGATTAGGGACGGAATCAAATTCCGTCGCTAATCCTTTTTTTTTTTGTAGTGTGTGTGTGTGTGTGTGTATCTGTGTGTGTGTGTGTATATATCTGTGTGTGTGTACGTATGTGTGAATGTGTGTGTCGGTGTCTATGTCTATATATATATATATATATATATATATATATATATATATATGATTTTGCATTTAACTTTCACAGGTTCTTCTTAGCTCAACTGGCAAAGGCACTAGCACACGCGTGAGAGGTCATGGCTTCGAATCCTAACTTAATCACAAAATGCAACCAATTTGTGACTTGTGACACGTGGCGTGCTGTGGAGGGTGACACATGACACGCGGTGGAGGATGACACGTGGCGGCTTAACGGAACACATGGCGGTCGGAGGCAAGGTGGCGGTGGCTGATTGGTACACGTGGCGGCCGCCAGCGAGGGACATGTGGAGACTCGTGTTGTAGACATGTGGCAATTTAAATTATATATAAAAAAAATAATTAGTGACGGAAAATTCCCGCGCTAATTAGAGACGGAATTTTTCGTCGCTAATTAGTCAATTCCGTCTCTATTAGCGACGGAATTCAAAATTCCGTCGCTAATTTATATCTCTAAGTTGATTAGTAACGGAAATTCTGTCGCTAATTCGCTATTTTTTTTGTAGTAGAATTAATTCACCTAGCTCAAGATAGCTTAAAAAGCCTTTTGAGCAAATTTGTCAAACTATCACACTTCCATTATTTTTTGAAGCAAGGATTGATTAAATTCATTATTCTAGAGGATTTAATCATACTTTTCAAGACCAATTTCCATTCCATTCCACTTTTATTCTAAAATCCAAAAAATATATTTTTTTTAAAGAATTTTAGTTTAATTGCAATTTAGTTGTTAGATAAAAAGTTCAAAAATCCTTTTTAAATTTTTTTATGCCAATGTTTACACTTAGTTTCTAAATAATTAATAAAAGGCTCTTGGAGAGACGATATGAGATTGCATTATATATTATGATTTTTAGTTAAAATTTTGAAAAGGTTACTAAGACACAAATCAGACAACGCCTTCTTCAACAGCAGAAATGAATTGCATTGTTAATAAATTTTATTAAATTTTAGCTAGTTTTACAATCTGTGACTTTTGTGGCTTGCCGCTATGCATCAAAACCTCAAGACAAGTGACAGAAATACATTGCATAGATACATGGGAAAATGGTTAAAAAATACATTTTAAGTAAATTAATTGCTAAATGGTACCAATGTGCAAGCAAGCATCCATCATGTGCAATCAGCATCCACATGTGCAAAAAGCATCCCTGCGAAAGTGCAAACAACATCCCTTATGTGCAAAATATCATCCACCCGTGTGCAACATACCACCCACCGTGTGCAATGGTAGCAATAAGCAATTAATTTGTTTGCAAGGTGTTTTTTAACAATTCTCCCTAGATACATTGATGTATGATCATTAATTGATTTAAGATAAATTATTTATATATTTAGAGGAAAGAATGAAATGTGATCTACTTTGCTGTAGCACCAACATTTGATCAATCATGTGAGGGTGTGTCCGTTTTCAAATGGATTTAAATCATTTAGAAGCCTTTGGATTTATCACTGTACTTTTCTTGGATTCAATGGATACAAAAAAACCCAAAAACAAAACCATTGTGGTAAAAAATTTAACTTTTTCCTTAAAAATACTACCTTCAACCCTTAATATAGGAGCTAGATATGGATTGAAATTGGTCCTGAATATAAGACTCCTATCCATTTTGCCTTTCCAATTTATCCTAAAAGAGGTGAGACTGGTGACACTAGATTGAGCAACTTGACTACCGTATAAAAAACTAACTAGTTGTTTCATTGAATGGGATTGCAGGCAAAAGGAGTACGCAATAGCAAATCAGCAACTGTTTTGGCCACCACAAAGGGTGGTTGAGTGGAAGTTCTAGTTCCAACGGTTCATTGAAGATGGTTTGTAACTATATTTGCATGTTAAAATATGTTGGAGATAACGAGTGGATGTGTTGTAAGGAACGAGTCACACTTGGGATTGTGGGGGACTAAGAGGAGAGTGAACTCACACAATGATGAGGCACGTAGAAATCCAGCAATTTCCCCTGTATATGTGTGAATTAAATACGGATTGGGTATCTTTTATTGAATAATTTTGCAAAAATATAAAAATATATTTTGAGTGGCATAATTACTAGCGTTAGTTGTAGAATATGGAGGTTGCAATATTTAAACTCATAATTGCCAGCCTTTAATCACGGAATCTAGACGTTACGGTTTTTGAGTTTCATAAGGGAAATTCTTCAATTGTTTTAAATACTATTCATTAGCCATTTGTATGGGAAATGGACGTTGAATTTTCAAAGGCATAAACGGATTTCTTCAACTGGTTTTATTGCTTTTTAATACTATATTTCATGACCTTAAATTGTCTTTATTTCCTAATATACATCCAAAAAACCGATTCAATAAAATTGTTATGGCGGCCAACGTTCAAAACGGATTTTTATGATAATAAAGAGGCTGCCAACGTTCCGGTTTTTGATGCCTACATAAATTGTCCTAGTCAAATGTTCTGGACACACTTTGCCCTTGAACCTTTGAACTCCTCTTTCTCCTCTAGCATATTCTTATACCTTCTAAGTTCTATTATCTTTAGTAGTTCTTCTTACCCTGTTTTATAGGAAGGGTTCGTTTAATTATAGGGAGTGTTACTTTTTATCTACCGATAGTTGTGAAATAGCTCTTAAGGATAGTGTCTTCGAGCACAACTCAAATCAACTATGTTATTTGTAAGTGCTACTGCTAACAAGATCTACATAGCATTAGGTGAAGTTGGAGAATCCACTAAGTTGTATGACAATTTAGGAGCTACCGCCAACAGTCTTAAGAGCTAATATATGCTTATCCTTTTGTTGTGGCGGACATCAACCACAGAGTTCTTGGATAGGGAGGCCTCTAAGCTTTGTTCTAATTTGATAGCTATATTTAAATTGCTATTTTCGTCTTGTGTGATGGGAAGTTTGAGTTGGGTCTCAAGTTTTTTTTTTTTTTTTTTGTGACTACTTTCAGGATATTCATTGAGACCTCATAATAGAGAAACTAGACGAAAATAGGATGCTCCTCATCTCTCTGGTAGGATTGAGACAACAAGGTATGAACCTTTGGTGATTGTAGAGGCCAGGGATGACTTGAATATTGAGTTTTAACTCATATACCCGGGAATAACGACCTAGTGTTGGTGATTTGAGTCGGTGGTAGACGTGAACCGATGAAAACGTGTGTTGAGGTAGTGATCATGGTGGCCATGGTGGTTGTGAACCCTGAATGCCAAACTTACTTCTTTAATCTGATTCACTTAAGACCTCATAGACACTACGATGATTGGTAGAGTTGCTACTGTTGTACGTGTTTCTTCTGGAACATTTTATCAAGTGTCCGACTTGGTACTCTCTCTCCACAGGTGCACGTTCTTTCAAAATACTTTTTGTGGTAGTGGAGTGATAAGGCTGAAAAGAAGTTGAAGTTTTCTATATCGATATGACACGTGGATTGACAAGAATGCATTATGTTTAAACTCATCTGCATGTCATTTGTGTGAAACTGATTAAGGCATGACGCTTTGTTAATTTGCAAACGTTGCGTTTCTCTAACTTAATTTGTACATATCAGTCAGCAGAGTTGTTTCCTTTTATGTTTTTACGAAAGCTTTATCTTTCTGATAGGAAAATAATCAAAATATTCGTGGGATATTTATTTGTTTTAAAGTGAATAAAGTGGTAATAAGCATTCAAGTTTATTAACATTAAATGGTGGAATGTAACGTTGGGTAACTGAGGAAATGTTACCGTTGGTTCCTTTAAAGAACTTAACTACGCTTATATTCGTATTAAGGTTTAACTTCACAGTAGCTATTTCTCATTAGCGTTGGAATACCCAGTGTGGGTTTCCATGTGCTAATAGAAATTTTGAAGAGATCGATTTTTAGAGAAAGAGATCGAATTCTTATTGATGGATGATAATTCAGATCATTTACAGGACTTTATATGGAGTTAGGTATTCCCAACCCTAGTTTATTTTTGAAATAACTCTAGTTACTTTTATAATTTATAATGGTTACTTTTACTTTTCACCTTCTTTTGTCTTTCTCTGACAACTTCCTTTCCTGTCTTCTTCTTCTTTCTCTTTTTTATTGGAAGATGCTTATATCAGTGTCTGACTCTTCATAATCTTTTTCAACCTTCTGGTCAGTCAAATAACTTTGAGTATATAGAATATTTCAAGCGCTATATGATACTTATATTCTCAAATTGAGATATTGACAAATAAGGTGGAGTACATGGACCCCCAACAAGAAATATATCTATAGCTGATGCTCCAAGAAAAAAAAAAGAGCAAATAACATGAAACTAGATATTTTGTTGGGTTTATGTGTTCATATAACCGTGTGTGTGTGTGTGTGAGTGAGTGATAAAAGTGTGGTAAAATGTGCAGCTTTATAAATATAAATGTTTTATGGTGTGTTTTTCTAACTACCATCCTGGCATCATTGAGCTTTTATAAACAAAGATGTTACTGGGGTTCTTGTGTAACGATTATTTTGGAAAAGTTTAGTATATAAAATGTGACCATTTTGAAGCTGGAGTAACAGTTGGCCTTGTTAATGGTTTATTTCTCTTGATTGGGTTTTAAGACTAATAAATGAATTGATAAATGCTATAAACCATAAGATAAGGATAAATCGATATTAAGTGCGTGGTTGATTGTCCGGTCGCCTTGCTATTACATGTTGTTGTTAGTATTGTGGGGAATTCTAATTCTAATTCTAATTAGAATAGAAGAAGATTATACAGTGATTTTCTAATTTAATTAGAATTAGAATTATTATTTGTAAGGTTTGAAAAATGTTTTTAAGATATTTGAAATATTGGGGGTGCCTAATATGTGAGGCTATATTATAAATTTTAAAGTTGTAAATTATTTATAGCCTCATTTGATAAAGCCAGGTTGTGATTTAAAATTAATTATGTGAAAGCTTTGTTTTTTGCTATTGAAAGCAAATTTTATGAATTGTGAAATTTTTGTGTGGCTTGAAACAAGTTTATGATGGTGATATGAAAATTTAATCATTTTCATAATTTGCGGGTATATATTTATAGTGGTATAAATATACATGAATATTATGAATATGACATATATATTATCTATGATGTTGTTGCTTCAAAATTTAATATAAAAACATGGGTGAAGCAAAAATGATTTTGGGTATTGAAAGGGAATAATGATTATATATAATATTGAGAAATGTTTATGAAGTTTGGTTTTTTTTTTCTAAGAACCATTGCGAATATTCCTTATGATACTAATATAGTTTTTTAAGTGACTTTGTAGCCCAATTTGAGTATGCACAAATTGTTCAGAATTTGTTATAGCTTGTGCTATATGAAGATTTAGCATATATATAAACATGTAGCCCTATGAGGGAAATGAAATATTTGAGGGGTACCATAAATGTTGGCATCATACACGGCGAATTCATGTTGTATTGAGATACACAGATGATAACTGAATTTCAATTTTATATGAGAAAATCCACTAGTATACAAAATAAATATTATGTGAGACAAAGTTTATTACTCTGGAATTGGCTGAAATTGAAGGCTAAGTTGTTTTAAAAAAACTTCTTAGGAAATATTATGGTGTAAAAACTGATATTTAGTGTTAATGAATTGAGATTGCCAAATGGCAATAGCCATATTGTTGAGAGAACAATGGTGCAAGTGAATATCATTTGAGATACAATGTGATAAAGCACTTTATGAAATTTATGGAGTTATTTCGATTTTGTAAGGTAAAAAGTGGACCTAACAAAACTGTTAACAAAACCCCTAGGGAAGAACAAAATTATTGAAACATCGAGGGAAATGGGACTAAAGCTATTTTAAAATTAACAACGATAGTCAACCCAACTTTTGTGATTGGTGATCCCATGAAGAAGATTCATATGGGTAAAAGCAAGCCGTTTGTTAGTTTTGTTAGCGCTAATAAATTGTTAGTCCCTTCCTATGGTATAGGAAAGTGCTAGAATGCATTTTAGTGAGACTGAGAGAAAGCTCTTAATGATTTCATAATCCCAGGGAATAGTGTGCCCATTGCAAGTACATTTCATAAAATTACCTCTACGAATGTGGAGTGGGGCCGCTCCTATGAGATCGTAGCAAAATCTCTAGAGCATTCATTATAAAAAGCATTCACTTAATGCCTCTAATGCACACGCAAGATTTATCGGTTCATAGAAGCATGCTTCACTGACATCTCTATGTACTTGGCTAGTTCATAGTCCAAAGGACCACCAGACGGACTTGGCTTCTCTCCTCTACCCCTTCCCACCCTTTTCCCTTCTTTTCCCTTTTCCATAGTTAGATTAAGATCTCAACTGTCAAAATTTATCATATTATAAAAATATTATTATAATTTTACCTAAAAGATATAAAAATAATTTTAACAGTTCAAATTTATTTTGCATCTGGTATCAAAAAAAATATTTTTGTATCTTTAAGGTAAAATTATAATAATATTTTTATAATATGTTAAATCTATACCATTGAAATCTTAATTTAACGATGAAAAAGGGAAACGAATGGGAAGGAGTAGAGGAGAGAAGCCAAATTCGTATTATAAGGAACAAGTCTCACTTGGAATTGTGAGGGGCGAAGAGGAGTGAACTCGTACAATGATGAGCCACATGGAAATCCAGCAATTTCCCATGTGTTACATGCGGACTGGGCACCTTTTACTGAATAGTTTTGCGAAAAAAAAAATTTTGAGTGGAATAATTACTAGCGTTAATTGTAGAATATGGAGGTTGAAATATTTAAGCTCATAATTGCCAGCCTTTAATCACGGAATCTAGACGTTATGGTTTTTGAGTTTCATAAGGGAAATTCTTCAATTGTTTTAAATACTATTCATTAGCTATGTATATCGGAAATGGACGTTGAATTTTCAAAGGCATATACGGTTTTCTTCAACTGGTTTTATTGCTTTTTAATACTATATTTAATGACCTTAAATTGTCTTTATTTCCTAATATACATCCAAAAAAACCGATTCAATAAAATTGTTATGGCGGCCAACGTTCAAAATGGATTTTTATGATAATAAAGAGGCTGCCAACGTTCCGGTTTTTGAGGCCTACATAAAGTGTCTTAGTCAAATGTTCTGGACACACTTTGCGCTTGAACCTTCGAGCTCCTCTTCCTCCTCTGGCATATTCTTATACCTTCTAAGTTCTATTATCTTCTGTTGTTCTGTTCACCCTGTTTTGTAGGAAGGGTTTGTTTAATCTTGGGGAGTGCCGTTTCTTATCTATTAGTACTTGCGGAATAACTATTAAAGACAGTGTCTTTGGGCACAACTCGAATCAACTATGTCATTTGCAGACACTGTCGCTAACAGGATCTGCATAGCACTAAGAGGAGTTGGAGAATCTACTAAGTTGCATGACAATCAAGGAGCTACCGCCAACATAGCATTCCTTTCCAAATACATGAAGAATTATATAGCTTCCGTAAGATAGGAACACTAGTAGAAAAAAGGTCTTTCAGACCACCCTATCTATATCGTTTATTGTGGGGACAGTTCAAAAAATGTGACATGTGGCATTTTAATAGGTATGTAAAATTTTAGACTGGTTCTGTATTCAACCAGCTTAAAATATACTTTTTTTACTCGATGCTTCTATAATTGGTCTAAAAAGTATTAAAAATATTTTTTAAAAAATAAATAAAATGTTTACAACATTTTAGAATGGAGGATTTATGTCCAGTCTAGAAAGCATATTTGAGATTAGGCATTTTACGCATCTAGTCTAGAAAAACTTTTTTTATATATAAGAAATCATCAAAAAACCTAAAATCCTGCCCTAATACCTTAGCTCTTGTGTCTCTCACTTTCCTAGACTCCTCATCTCTTCTTCCTCCTCCTCCTCAACCTCTCATCTCTGTCTACACCATCAATCGATCACTATTTCCTTTCTTCCTTTTCCTCCCTTCATGACGAAAACGGCAGCAAGCATTTGTTCATCTCAGATCTGTATTTTTCTACTCTCATACATAGATCATTCTTTTCTCAGATTTGGATCTTCAAATACAACATCATTTCAATTTGTTAGCTCAATGGTTTGATCCCCACACTGTTATAAAAAGTACTTTTAGCGTATGTTTTTAGGCCTTTTCTACGTCCCTTTTCAAAGGGACACCTATATGAGCGACGTAGTAAAATCTGGTAACGTCTAAAAAAGGGACGTCGTAAGAGACTTACATCCCCCCTTTTTTAAAACAGAAGCCGTAAGTCAGTAACTTACGGTGTCCCTTTTTCCAAAAGGGACGCCGTAAGTGTTTTTAAAGTATGAATAGAGACGATGAACAATAGCGTGAACAATGACACAAACAATGATGTCTACAGTGATTGCTAATAGTGGCAGCTCTCTTTTCTTCTGTTTCTGTCCCGCTACTCCTGTAGCTCTTCATCTTTCCAGTAGCTTACTTTTTCTCCTTTCTCCTTAGGTCACCAATTCTTTTTTTTTTCCTCCCTAAAACGGTGTCACTTCCCTTCTTTTAGTCAATCTTTTGAATTCAAAAATCCATTATCTTCATCTCCACATGCACTGTACTAGATCTAAATGTGAAAAAGGAAAGGAACTTATATAATAATAATAGTAATAAACAAATAGGAGAGTCAAATACAAATGTAAAGAGAATGTAAACAGAGGCTGACATGTTAGATCTAAGAAGTGATGAAGAGAAAGATTACCATCGCATATAGGGGCAAGGGTGGGAGTAGCGGATTAAGCATGAACAACGGGAGGCATGATGAAAGCAAGGATGAGAGCGGGGAGGAGAGGAAGAGCAAGGAGGGCGGTGTGTGTTGCAATAGTGGATTAGACGAGAAAGAAACTAAGAAGATATATAAATATAAGTGGGCCGTTAAGGCAGAAAATAGGGACACTTCTGCATCCCCAATGTAAAATTAAATTAGGGACACCAAAAGTCAGCCTTTGGCGTCACTAATTACTTGGCGTCCACCTTTGGCTTCCATAATTAAATTAGGGGCGCCAAAAGTGGACTTTTGGGGTCCCTTTTTAGAATTGGAACGCTTAATTTATCAAAATTGATGTACATAATTATAAAAATGACACCGCCTTTATTTTTTACATCCCTTTTTGAAAAACAGACGTCCTTTGGAGTAGTAAAATCTATATCTTGTAGTAGTGTCAGATCTCTCTCAAATTTTTATGCATCCTCATTTACCAGAAACTTATATCTCTGCGCCAGACCATTGCCAGTACAAGTTGGCCTTCTTCGATGGCATATACAACTTCGTTTTGGATGAGATTCCTTTATCGCCAAGAAAGTATGACATGGAAGTAGCTGATGAGGAAGATGGTATCTTTTTAAGATGAGCCATAGTGATAGTTTTACGTATTGATTGTTTCACTATATGAAATTTGTCTTCTTTGTTGCACCTGTCGAAGAATAATGATTAATAATTGATTCATGGCCTGTTTTTGAGTTAGCGTTTGTGAAGCACTTTATACAAGTTGAGGTAAAACTCCTCTTACATACTTATCTCATAGACCATAAATTACAATAGAAAAGCAGCTTCTTAGCTCTTTTTTTCTCAAGTCCACATATCACACGTGTGTGACTTTTGAGTCTTCGGGGGTGCCCTGATTACTTCTGTAATTGGGCAAAAGCAACTTCTACCATTAATCCAAACAAGCATTTAGTAGTGCTTCCGTATTTTTCTTCTTTTAATTTGAACATGATAAATTTCTTTTTAAGTGTTTTGTTAACTATTATAATGCTTTATTGGCCTCCCATTTCAGGTGGCTCCCTGGAGTCCAGTGCAAGTACATGAAGCTATCATGGCTGATTTTTATTCATGGATAATACAAATGATAACTTTGTTGAAGTTAAAATTTAGTATAAGATCTATTAAAATTTATGTAATGATGAAAAAGATCTACGGAATTTGTTTTATTAGAGGTGATTTTAAAATCACATCCATTTCAAAATTTTCCTTATATTTTGAAAAAATGACACTTTTTTAGTCTATAGTTGTAAGTTATAACTACAACCAGTCTGAAAAGTGGACTTTTAAGAATCCTTGCCTCTAGGGACCAGTCTAAAAATTGGACATTTTAGATCTGTTACAAAACAAGTCTAAAAAGTGGACTTCTTATATCAATTGTAAATACAAATGGTCTAAAAATGTCATTTTTAAGCTTGGTGTACAACCGGTCTAAAAAATTACCGATTTTCTAAATTCTAGACCGGACTCAAGCTAAGAGGCCTATTTTAATTGGTTTAAAAGGCCTTTTTTTTGTACTAGTGGAGCGTGCTACAAACTTATATATTTTATCTTTAAGGTGATCGCTAAGATAGAGGACTGGGGAACCAAACAAACTCCCCAAAGTTGTTTAGCTACTAAGGATTTTTTACCAAATAGGCTGGGTAAATTCCAGGTCCACCTTCTTCAGTTGGGGAAAAAAAAATTCTTTTCGAATAAGATGCATCATGCTCTTATCTCCAAGATTTCCCCAGAATTAGTTTTAGCATCGGGAGTATGTATTCCATAGAAGTTTAATGATCAACTAGCACCTACATTTAGAATTATAGAAGGTAGTGTGTATTCCAAGTTCCAAACAACAAAAAATTATATTATTTATAAATCATCAATAATACAACATAAATTTCATATAAAATACCGCCCACAATCTATTTATCAAGCTTAGTACGTACTTTAATTGTCATGCATGTACACGTGAATAGTTGACCATTCGTATGATAAACGAAAGAATTAGTCGAAGTCCAACCATGTGGCACAATTAATTTATTCATTTATTAAATTATTTCTGATATAATTAACATATGATAATTAACCTTTGCGACCTACACAAGATTGTATCAACGATTAACATTCAATGACTTGTTGCATCAAGTGTGAATGTTGCGTTGGATCGTCTATATATATATATATATATATGTATATTATACAGTCTACAAATGACAGGATCTTAAAGCTAGCAATTGCATAAAACACCAACCAAAGCCCTTCCATGGATGGGCTCCAAGTGATCTCCACTACCAGAAACCATGCACAAACCCACGTTAATAATAGCAATTCACCTGAGCAAATCGAGCTCAATCCATGGGATCTTCACTTTCTTCTCCTTGAATATGCTCAAAAGGGGCTTCTTTTTGACAAACCCACTATACCGTCATCCATAGTGATCCATCATCTTAAGTACTCGCTTTCTTGTACTCTTGACTTCTTTAAGCCCCTCGCCGGCCGTCTTACTATTGTCCCCTATGCTGATGATGGCACCTCTTCCGTCTTCATCAATTGCAACAACACCAGCGCAAGCTTTGTTCATGCCATTGCGGAGAACACTACAGTGGCTGACATCCTTGAATCCACTTATGTTCCTCGAATCGTCGAGTCCTTCTTTCCTCTTGCCAAATCCAAGAACTTTGAAGGGACTCATATGCCACTATTGGCAGTTTAAGCTACAGAGCTTGTGGACGGCATCTTCATTGCTTTCTCAATGAACCATTGTATAGTTGATGGCAAGCCGATCTTCGATGTCATGGATACATGGGCTAAGATTAGCCGATCTTCATATGAACGGTGGTTTCCTCATGGAAACATTGAACGTCCTATACGAGTACATTTTAGAGATATAATGGAGAATTAAGTTGATGAATATATGAAATCACTTCATCCACCTCCACTTTCTAAAAGGACCTTCCACTTTAATAGGGAAAAAATTGTTGAACTCAGAGAAAGCTAATTCGGAGATAGCTGATGGTTTTGTCAGCAACAAAATCTCCTGTCTCCAAGCTTTTATCAGCCATGTTTGGAGATGTGGGATTAAAAATAGTGCCCATCTTGATCTCGAAGAAGAAGTCGAATGCAGTGTTCTCGTGTGCCAGATCCAGAATTTCATACCCACCAATTCCAGACAACTATTTTGCCAGCACTGTGAAATTTGCTTACGTTAGGATGAAAGCAAAGGAATTGGTGGGAGATAAAGGACATGGGAAGTTTGCTTTGGAGATGAACAAGGTGGTCTCCTCGTACACAGAAGAGAAGATTAAGAGTGACTTTGAAGCTTTGATCCCAAATCCAACAGTGAGTTTACAGGGTGGAAAATTTGGGAAGGTAATGCATATTGGGGGAAGCATAAAAGCCAGCTTTTACACCATTGACTTCGGATGGGGAAGGCCTTTGGGGCTTCGTCGGGGCCCAGCCTATATGTATGATTGGAGCCTAATGGTTGATGCTGGATCAGAAGAAGGCAGCATTGACATTGAGCTTTGCATGTCCTATGAAATATTAGAACTTCTGGGAAGAGACCCCGAGTTCATGCATGCGGTGTCCCCGCCGCCGCCATTGCCAACAGGATTATCCCATAAGACAACTTATTTATGATATTTAAATGTTTTAAAAATTGAAATCCTTCTAAAAATTAAATTAAAATATAATAGAAAAATACCACTATGGGTCCTTCGCTCTATTGGCAGATTTGTTGGGAGATGGAGGACATGCGAAGACGTTTGCTTCGGACATAAACAAGGTTGTCTCATCAAACATAGAGGAAAAGATCTAGAGGTGGTTTTCAAGATGAATCCACGTTACCTGCTCATCCAAAAGATGAGCAGGTAATGCTCATCCCCAAATAAAAGGGGTATTTCTTTTTTTCTTTTTTTTGAAAAAATACTCCATGCACAAAAAAGTAATTAGCTTAAGATATTATGTGTTAAAAAAATATTTCAGATATTGGGTGCTGCTGAAAAATATTTCAGGATATTGGTGTTGTAGAAAAATTATTTCAAAATGCAGGATAAGAAATTAATTAATTTGAGATACCGGGTAGCAAAAATATTTCAGAATGTAGCATACAATTTAATCCAAATAAATAAGAATACATAAAAATTAAAAAAAAATGGTTTCCATCCCAAAATTGGGGGGATGAGCATGAGGATGAGCACGGCAATGAGGACCCTTTCGAAGATTGGGTACAAAACCCAAAGATAAAGTTTTCAGACTCACACAACTGGGACCGCTCTGGAAACCGATCTGGAAACCGAAAGCTCAACCAAGGACCAACTTTTACACGGTGGATTTTGGCTGGTGATGGCTGGCGGTGGTTATTTAAAATAACCATCCAATAGTTGTATTTTTTTAAAAAACAGTTAAGCAATTACTCCCTCCAGTCCTAAATACAAGACCTAGTTAACTTTTTTGATAAATTAAATAAGTTAAATAAGTCACTTAATTGTCCAGACATGTGAGAGAAACTAAAAAACGCAGCTCCACAGGAGAGTCTCCATTAATCAGTGTTTGTGCACTCGTTAACTGTTGGATCAGGTTACAGTTTGTTCAGCTGATTCAAAACATATAGTTCGGTTTTTTTTCAACAGTGGGATCGTCGTTTGGAGGTCTGGTGTGAGAGACATCACGTTCGTAGTCAGGGACATTTTTCTAAGCACTCGTTGATTGTTGGATCAAGTTGTGATTTGGTTAGCCAATTCAAAACGTATAGTTCAGTGTTTTTTAATGGTGGGATCGTCGTTTGGAGGCCTAGGTAAGAAAAATATATTGTAAGCTTGTAGCTTTTTTTTTTTTTGTTGGGATGATTGCATGTGTTTGTGCATGTGATTGAGACTCCCTTATACCTTTATATATATTGATCATAGTGGATGATATTTTTATTGGTCTAAACGACCTGTGGTTTTTACTCTTGAATTAAAAGGTTTTTCACGTTAATAACTTCAATGTCTCATTGCTTCTGCCATTTAATTTCTACAATATATTTTTTTATTTGTTTCCTCACAAATTCTTGTAGTGATTGAAAGATCTAACATCCACTGCACCCTTCATAATAGAGTGCATATGGAAAAATACATCAGAGTAGTGGGTATATATTCACCCTACACACACGAATTGAGTGGTGACAGGGTTGGTACAAAAAGAAAGGAGGAGTAACAAATGTCCATATACCATGAACTTTTGAAATAGCCAAGGAATGATGGATGTATATAAAAGTAAGAAAGGGACGTTGTGATTCCTTTACCTGTTAAGGTATGGATGTGTGTGTACGCGCGCTCACTCACACACACAAATGGATGATGGTGCAGCGCGGCTAGTAGGAGTGGAAGAAAACGCAAAGATATGGATTATCTGCCCCTTATTATTTCAATTTTGAAACAAGCTAAGCTAAGTATGATTCCAAGAGACGATGTGTGATTACTTTAGTTCATATTTTTCATTACTTATAAGACTATCTCCCCCTTATTATTTTTGTAGAATTTTGACCGTATCTGGAGTCTAATTTCGTACTCTTAAGATACCCACATAAACTGAATCACATCGGAGTCCGGCTATAATACGCAGCAAATGGCACTGAAGGAAGGAGAGACAAATCTGTCTGAAAGTTTTTCTCACAGTGTGTTTTGTTTCTAAAGGGGGAGAATACTTTAATCACACAGCTCATGTATATGTTAATTGTTCCCACCTAATGTTACCGCAAAAACCTTTCCCTCCATTTGTTTCAGATATTTAGAGAATATTATCAATAAATACCCCAGAATATTGTCAATAAATGCCCCATAAAATTGGATATTTCATTTTGACCTCAAGGCCAATGGGTTTGAACATAATCCATCAAGGATGGATCAAGCCAATTTCTCAACAATTTCAATTTTCCCTATAATTTTGTATTCGGCCTATCACAATGTGGACATTGAGTCATGAGATCATATAAACGCTTAGTCAAAAATTTTGTTCCATATAGGATGACTCAATGATAACTAGGGGTGAATTATGGATGACAAATGATAAAAGTATAAATGATCTAAAGACTAGGGATTGAGTTTTAAATGAGTCAACTGAGTCATAATTAAGAAATTAAGTTGTGAACGAATTAAAAATTGAAGAACTAAAAGATAAATTTTTCCTCTATGAAGAGAATATATGTTAATGATCTAGTAGCTCCTATATTTAGCATCATGGAAGGTAGTATATGTATTCCAAGTTCCAACCAAAAGAATATTCCTAAGAATATATCTTTCTTTATAAGCTCCTAAATCGTTGACCAAAAAATTATTTTGTCAGGTAAAAAATATTTTTCATCAGTAATCAATAAAATAAAGTTACAATACTAAATAATACAGCTTATATTTTAATTTTTTTTTCAATGTGTAGAATTATTAAATCTATATATAATTGATATAAACCTTATTGAAAATATTATATAATTTATAAACCGTAAAAATTAAAATACAACATAAATGTCATATAAAATACCAGCCACAATCTATTTATGAAGCATAGTACATACTTTAATTGTCATGCATGGACACGTGAATAGCTGACCACTTGTCCAACCACAAGGGAGACACATTGGTTAATTTATTCATTTATCAAATTATTAATGATATATTTGTATAAATATTTCCATTAACGTGTGATAACCTATGAGATGTACGCAAGATTGGATCCACTCTAAACATTCATTGACTTATTGCATCAAATATAATGAGACATATCATCGTCACAAGTGACCCAGCATCTTAAGTACTCTCTTTCTTGCACTCTTGACTTCAAAGGAACTCATATGCCACTATTGGCAGTTCAAGTTATTATGGAGCTTGTGGACGGCATCTTCATCGCTTTCTCAATGAACCATTGTTTGGTTGATGGGAAGCCAACCTTCAATGTCATGAATACATGGGCTAAGATTAGCCGAAATGGTTTGAGCCACATTTGGTCAAATTCAACTTTTGAGCATGTATAAGATAAAGGATGACAGGCTTTTGTAATACGAGTAACAAAACAAGCATATATAAACTAAACTTCAAATCAAAATTCAACTTTTGAGCATGTCCTCCTATTTGTTAAAAAAATTGCACGTACGCTAGTTCTCTTTAAACAAACTTTTTAAAATCATTTGCATTAGAAATCACTCACTGATGTATCAAAAAACAAAAAACAAAAGAAATCACTCATTGATTATTTATTTAAAAATAAAACCTATAATATATGCATGATAGTTTGGGGAAAATTATAAATTTAGGACATAAAGTGAATTAAGAATTTACATTTAAGATCAAAGCAACCTTATCAAATACCTTTTACATTTATGAATCGAGGGAGTAGTCCAACCATCAAGAATATTCCTAAGAATATATCTTTTTGATAAAGTTCCTAAAATACTATGAAACAATACAATCTACTACACCGTATTGTATTATGTCAATATAAAATGTAAAATTTATGTTAAATTATATATTATTCACAAGCAATAAATAATACACCTTAAATTTCATATACTCCATCCGTTTCATATATAGTACAAGTCACTTTACTAATTTATCAAAACTAATAAATGGTAGTGAACTTATTAAATTCATCCTAAATTGAAAAAAAAAATCAACTTTACCCATATTAAATAAGATATTAAAGGAGAGAGAAAAACATAAGGAGTCATATTTAAACATTAATTACAACGGTAAAATTGATAAATGAGTCCTAATTGCTATCCAAGTGACTTATATTGTGAATTAAACAATTTTTTTATAAGTGACTTATATTATGGACTGAAAAGAGTATAGCACCTATTAGAATTTATTTATATAGCTATAGTATTATGTACTTCAATTGTCATTCACATGTTAATAGTTGACAATTCGAATGATAAACCAACACATTAATTACAATGTGACGCACCATGTGCCATAAGGGAGATGAGTGGTTAATTTATTCATTTATCAAATTATATCCGATATGTTAATATAAATATTCCTTAACATGTGATGACATCCAATTAACATTGACTAACTTATTGTATCGAATGAAACTATGGCGTTCGATCTTCTATATAATATATAAATGAATGGATGTTGAAAATATGTGAGACTCATTTTGTAAAAATTAATTTTTGGATTTAGAAAGTAATATTTAGTTCAATGGGTTTATTCTCTGTATATTAACATGGCATCAGAGCCCCACATTCTAAATCCAAGAATCTTGCCTTATGCACTGACTTAGAGGCCCAAAAACCCAAGACACAACCCAAGAAGTGGGTGCCATTTCAAGATCCGATAGCCCAAGAAAGAAGCCAACAGTACCAAGTGACAAGAAACTCCAGAAACCCGAATCCGAATCCAAGCTGGAAACCCAAGAGTGACGCTCAAAGAGCACCGAGTTTGACTCAGGATTCAAGAGACTAAGGGTTTGTTTGGGATTTTTTGGGGGGGGGGGGGGGATACTACACATTCAGCAGGAAAAACCACGATGGGCTACTTTCAGCGTGTTTGGGTTCATGTTGGTGTTGACTGTGCTTCTGACTCCAACACTGTGTATGGCCGAAGCTACTAGCTTTAGCTTTTTACTACCGCTACTTCATTCATTGCAGATCATTCTGATTGTTGGGAGCAATTATTGCTCTATTTTGCTGGTTTGGTTTCTGTTCAAAGAAAGAAGAAGAAGTTTTGGTCAAATTATGATTTGACTAAGGACTTAATTGTAAAATTTAAAAGTTCTCGATTAGGGATTAAAGTGCAAATTTCTGAAATATTTTTTAGGTATAACTGTAATTTTCAAAACATCTGGGTACTTTCTATGATTTCCCTAGTCCCTTTTATCCTTGTAATTTCCATAAATTCTAGGGACCTTTTCTGTAATTTTCTCCACTCCTCAAAATATTAATTCTAACCCTCAAAAATCTCAAATTTCTTATTAAGCACCTACAATGCAAGAATCTTTTTGTATTTTATCAAATTTTAATATTAAATTTTCACTTCAATTATAAAAATATATACAATATATATATATATATATATATATTCAATAAAGTTTATGCCATTTTCAATCATTTTCCATCTAAACAGGCTTTTCAAACGCTAATCCAACAAATTCAAGGTTAGAAAAAAAATCACTTCGATCACTGTCAATCCAAACACAAATTACATTTACAATCTGACTTTTTTTCAATTTGACTTTTGCAAAAGTCATATTGGAAAAAAAAACTACTTCTCCATCGCTAAAACATGCACTAACCGAATTCCTAATACCTGCCTGTGACAACCTCTTTTCACTCATCAGTGACCTCTTCACTCTACCCACCACCACCTACTCACTCCAAAGTAGAAGACATCGATGGCCATCTATGGGTTGCAAATCTACAAATCTAGGTTGTAAGAGCCTAGATCTAGTTGCAATCTTCACCATGAACCTCTGAAGTGGAAGTGTCAATGAAAGTGGAAGATGTTGATCACAGTTAAGTCATTCAAACCTCCGTCACCCATCCTCCGTAATCTCCAACGTCCTCATCTATCGCCCTCCACAATCTACAGAGAAATTTTTTTAAGGAAGATGCCTTGATATGGTTGAATCTGGATTTTTTATTTTGATTATAAGCATTTATTTCAATTTGATTTCTATTCAGAGAAGATTTTGGTTCATTGTTCAAGCATGTTGATTTTTTTTCCAGCGATTTTGATTGCTTCGATTTCAGTTACAGCCATGATCGCTCCTTTTAATTTTTGTTTCTGGTTTAAGCTCCGATCCCCTTGAGGAACCATCCTCACTTTCATTGTTCTTCTTCTTCACCTTCTGTCACCACTGCCACCATCTTTTCTCTTCAAGATTCACCATTACTCACCCTATGAAAGAGAAAAAATATTTTTTAAAAAAATTAAAATATTTTCAACGTCTGTTTTTTAAAAACAGATGTTGAAAGTCATACTACCTATGTCTGAAAAACAGACGTGGATAGTATGACTTTCAACGTCTGTTTTTTAAAAAACTGACGTTGATAGTATGACTTTTAACGTCTGTTTTTTAAAAATGGACATTAAAAGTCACTTTTAACGTATGATAAAAGACGAATGTAGATAATAAAAAAACTTACAACGACACTTATATAGACGTCTCTCTTAAAATAGTCATAGAAAGGTTAAAAAAACAAACGTTAAAGGTGTTTTCTGTAATAGTGCAGCCATGAAAGTAGGATAATGGATAAACATTGATGAGATGGCCTTATGCTTGGGTGATGAAGATTTGGTTGGGCGATTGGGAGGCCCAAAAGTGCTTGCATGTAAGTCAAGACAACACTCTTCTCACATACTTACCTCGTATACCGTAAATCATGATTAAAAAGCTACTTTTGAAGGCTCTAATCGCTAATCCAAACAAGCACTTAAATTGGTGGTGTTTTGTGCCAATGAAAGAGGTAAGTGAAATAGAATGATGGAATTGAAGGTAGGGTCATAAGTGTAAGGCACGTTCGAGTCTATTAATGGTGAATTTCAGGAAGCAGAAGCAGCACGTTTGAGTCTGAATTAGAAATCCCCTGTGTGTGAACGTACGTGAGAGAGAGTGGGGTCTAGCTCTCAATGTGAGAGCCTTTTTTGTAGTAGTAGCAGTTAGATTCATTAATAGGAGGAAAAGAGAGCTTTGGGGTCCAAACTTGAGCTCATTAAAATTTAAGTAGCCCAACAAATCCAAATATTAGATTCTCTTTTATCTTCCAAGAAAAGTTCTGCACCGTAAGATTTTTTAGTCTATTTTTCCTTGCTATGCAAGAATTAAATAAAATCGTGATCTATCATATATTTGAAAATATTATTCAATCACAAAATGACAATCAAAATATTAACAATTTAAACCGAATAATCTCATAATCAATTCAGATTTATATTATTTCTTAAAATTGGCTAACAATCCAAATATTATCTAATAAATCTAAATTAGCCTAAAATAGTCCATAAATTAAATGAATAAGGTGGGATAAAATATATATAATTTAGGATTTATCAATGAGGCACACCATAATTTGGGGAATAGTGGTAAAACATAATGACTTGAAGGAATTTGTGATGGTTGTGCATGGAAGAGGACATGGTAGAGGGAGAGGAAGAAATGTCTCTCTACCGGAATGCTCTTACTATAATAAAGAAGGACACATTAAAGATAATTGTTGGCATTTGGTGGGTTTCCCTACTAATTTTAAAGGAAACAGACCCAAAATGAATCAAATTCCCAACTTAACTCAATCTGAGAAAGCAGGACCAGGTTCTGCAGAATACACGATTTCGCCTAAGCTCACCAAAGAGAAATATGACAAACTCATGGACTTCCTCAAGAAGGATGTAGAGCTGAACACAAGCATTCATGCACGTACTGGTATAGGTTTGATTAATTCTTTTCATCAAAATTTCTCACATGTTAATTGGGCTATTGATTATGGTGTGACTACGCATTTAGTTGAGATTTATCGTTACTGAATACCTATAAGAAATTTATAGGACCAATTAAAACCATTAAGATACCTAATGGTGATAAAGTGCCAGTAACATATATAGGGCATGTCAAATTCTCTAATGATTTTGAGCTATACATTGTTTTATATGCACCAAAATTACAATTCAATTTTATATTTGTTTCACAGTTTACAAATGATGGACATTGTGCGATTACCTTCTTTCGTAACTACTGTGTCATACAGGGCCTTCAAGCTAGAAAAGTAAAGGCAACTAGTAGACTAATTTAGGGTCTTTACACTCTGCAACATGAACAAATGTCTAATATAAATGTTGTGAATTTTACTGATAATGATGTTTACACTCATTTGAATGATAATGATCCTATTGACATGTGGACTTTGCACAATAGCCTAGGTCATGCCCCTTTTTCAATTTTGAGACCCTTATATTTTGTAAAGAATAAAGGCATTAACATGTAGTGGTAATTTGGGTCGGGCTAGCGGGCCAATTAAACAAGCTCGGCCTAGGAAAAAACTAGCCCAATAGCAAACAAGCTAAACTGGTCCATGCTATTTAACCCGTGAGTTAATCGGGTTAACCCGCAGGCTAAACAGGTTAGCCCGATTACATAATTTATTTAAAAAAATATATCTCAACCTCTCATTCTCTCATACCCTTGCTTCAACTCTGACCCTTATCACTCATCAATTCATTTTCATTCTCAACTCTTCTCGACTTAGTCACTCCTTACAGACACTCTCGACACTTCACCCATGCTGGCAAGCCGCGTCCAGCTGTCTACCATGTGTCGTCTCCTCTGCTTAGCAACTTAGCCTCAGCGACTTGCGAGTGGCGAGTAGCGAATCTTGGGTCCGGCCATCTCCTTATATGAAATAAACCCTAACCAGTGGGCTAACCATGCTCATCCTCTTCCTCTCCAATTTGTGTGGAGCGTGGTGGTAACTGTACCTTTACATTCTCTTTAACCTTTATTGATGTGCTTTCTCTTTCATTTTTGTTTCACTGTGGCTAGTTTTAGTTTTGAGATGTTTCAATTATGTTTCCTGGACTATGATAAGGATGAGAAAAATAGGCAAGTATGATTGACTATGATAAGTTTGTAGTTGGGAAGGTAAGCAATATAAAAGAATGCTCTACAATCTGCACTGAATCTCTTTCTCCTTGCTCTGCCTTCAAACCTAAACCCACAGCAGAGGGTGCTCTCGCCTTCAATTTTTGGTGTTAAAGTCATCGCAGCTTTCAATTCAGCTTCACGACTTTAGTTTTTTTTATTGTTCTGTTTGAAAATCAAACCTATGTACGGGTGATTTTTTTTTCTTTTTTTGTTTGTCGTGCTGTGTTCAACTTCAGTGTAGTGCCGTGTTCAATTTTTTTTCTTAAACTTCAGTGCTCACTTTGGCCTTTTTTTTTTAGACTCCTAACCATAGTTTACTTATTAGAACTGAAGTAGACATGGAAAAGTTTGGCATGGCTTAGTTAAGACCTTTTTTCCTTTCAAAAAATTGTTTTTAGGCATTGTAAGCTTAGCCACTGGTTGGTTAAACAATCTATTTAAGGAAATATGGATTTCAAGCTTTGTGGGTCTTAGGAAAAAAATTCTGATTTTCGCTTATTATTCCTTTAAGTAGTACTTCCTTGAGTTCATAACCCATCTTGTCTAGCTTATATAAATCCACTCTAGATTACTTGTATATTGTCAAAATATGCCAAGAATGTTGAACCACATTTTGATTTATACCCACCCTTCTTGTACATTTTTTCCATGCAGATGAAGAAGAAAACACAAATGTCTTTTAAACTGAAACATGTGTATTGTACGAAGCCTTGATGAGTGGCAATGAACCCAACAATCAGATTCTTGGATTTGGGTTGCATATGATTTGGGTCACATATAGTATCTTTTCAAAAAAATGTAAGTGGGCTAGCAGCCTACTGGGGCTAAATCAACCCAACCCGATTAGCCTGTTAGCTTGATCGAGCCATCCCGTCGGGCTCGGGCTGGCCCAAATTCCCAGTACTATTAACATGAATAAGAAATGAGTAGTTTGTATTCAGTCCAAACAAACAAAATTGCCTTTTAACTCTAGCTGTATTAAATCCCTTTGTTGATTTGAATTACTTCATATGGATGTGTGAGGTCCATATAAGACACCCACACATCAAGGTCATCAATTCTTTCTTACAATTGTTGATGACTATTCTAGGGGAACTTGGATTTTTTTGATGAAGCATAAATCTGAAACTGCTACTCACATATGGAATTTTATTGCACATGTACTTTCTTGAGAAGGGCATCATACATTAAATATCTTGTACATACACACCAGAACAAAATGGGATTGTTGAAAGGAAGCATAGGACTATTATGCAAATTTCTAGGAGCCTTATGCTTCAATCTGACATTCCCATTCGGTTTTGGGGAGAATGTGTTAAAATGGTAGCCTATTTGGTTAATCATGTGCCCTCTAGAATTCTTGATTTTCAAACCCTATATGAAAGGGTATCTGGCAAACAACATGATCATACTATTTTAAAAACTTTTGGTGTTTGGCATATGCTACAGATTTGACCAATTCAGATAAGTTTCAATATAGGGCAATTCCTAGTGTCTTCCTTGGTCATTGAGTTATCAAAAGGGATTTATACTTCTTAACTTTACGCACTAACACCATTTTTATTAGTAGGCCTGTTGTGTTTGTTAAAGAAGCATTTCCTTTTCACAATGGCATACCTACTCATCAGAAAGAAAAGTGTTAAGAATTAAATAATATTTTTATGTTTAATAATGATTCTTACTCTAAAGATCCATGTTTTGGAACCCAGACCGGTCTGGCCCGGGAACCATCCACCCGGCCACTAAATTGGGCAGGTCTAGTAACCCGGCCAGTTAGGTACTTTCTTAAAAAAATCAATTTTTAAGTTTTTCTTTAGAATTTCATATTAATAAGCTTAAAATATTCAATTTCTCACCGGTTTGGCCCCAGTTTGACTTCGATCTGACTCACTGACCCTTAACCCAGTACTCTGACCGATTCAATGATTGGTCCGGGTTTCAGAATCTTGCTAAAGATATAAATTTTTGCCTATTGTACCTAATATGCCCAAGGAGAGTACCATACAAAAAAAATGCACTCCTATTCTTGAGAATAAGTCTAATCCATTAGATCCTCAAATTTCCTCAGTTGTTCAAAATAGGACAGCTAGGGAATGTTGACTGCTTATTTGGACGAATGATTACCTTTGTGGACTCATTCTCTTGGAAACAAGGGCACATATGAAACAACGTCAATGTTTATATCCCATATAGCAATACATGTCTTATACTAATGTTTCTAGTTCACATATATGTTTTTTGTGTAACATAGATTCGGTAGTTGAACTTGATTCTTACTACAAAGCTGTGAAGAATAAGAATTGGATTAAAGCCATGAATCTGGAAATTGCAGCTTTAGAAAGAAACAAGACATGGAATATTATGACATTGCCCAAAGGGAGACATCCTATTGGTTGCAAATGGGTATACAAGGTTAATTGACTATTGATAGGTATAAGGCACGCTGTATTGCCAAAGGTTATACACAAAGAGAAGAGATTGATTATCCCGAGACCTTCTCACCGGTAGTTAAAATGATAACAGTAAGGATTGTTATTAAGTTAGCTTTTATGTATAATTGGAATCTATATCAAATGGATGTTGATAACGCTTTTTTGGAGGGAGATTTACACGAAGAAGTGTACATGACTATTCCCCAAGGTTTCAATAGTCAGGGGGATGGTATGTAAGCTTAACAAGTCGTTATATAGCTTGAAACAAGCTTCTAGACAATTGAATGATAAATTGTGTAGTGCATTAAGTTGTGGTGGTTTTAAACATAGCAAGCATGATTATTCTCTATTATTTAGAAATTTTGATGATGGAATTGTAATAGTATTAGTATACGTAGATGATATTATAGTGACTGGTAGTTCAAAAGCACGAATTTAGGAATTCAAAGATTTGTTGCATAGCAATTTCAAGATCAAAAATTAGGAATCTTGAAATATTTTCTTGGTATTAAAATTGCTAGGTCAACAAAAGGTATAGTGCTTTCACAATGGAAATATATATTATGTAACACCCTGTTTTTAATTACCAATATTCTTCCTATGTAATTAATACATCTAAGGGAATAAAATGGTGAATTGGGATGTGTATAAATTTACAGAAAATTTTCAATTGTCGGTTACACACAATTCGGCCAAGTAAGAACACAAAGAAGAAACTAATGTCCACTTAAAGGCCTACTATTGTAACCAAAATTTCAACATAAAATGACATGATTATTGGGCTAATATACATGTCAAAAATCGGCCAAACCAAGGGAAATGAGTAAGAAATGATTTATTTCGATAAATCATAAAACGTAAGGGTAAAACGGTAATTTTTCCATAAAACAAGAAACAATTATTTTTCCCCTAATATTTATTCCTAATAATTTTGTCAAAATGAGAATTTAAAAGGGAAAAATGACTACTTGGTAATTAATAAGCCCATTTTGGAGTATTATTACCAAGAAAAATCAAAGTTGGAAAACAAGTCAATAATTGCAACTAAAGCTCAAATTGTAAGAAGCAATTAAAGGCAATGCAAGAAACCAAGTTCTATTCCTTCATCCTCTTATGTGCATGGTCAAAAAGAGAGAAGCAAGGGGAAGTATATACATTTATATACTTGTTGGTCATATTAAAGCAAGAAGAGTAAAAAAAAGGTCAAAAAGTCAAAAAGCTTAAGACTTGGTCAATGAATTGTAAGATGGCCTTATTGGATATTTCAAGAGATAATATCCATTCCCTTCCCTCTTCAAGTTATGGTGAAGCCAAGGGAAATATATAGATATTCATTTGGATATATTAAAGTAGGAAGAAGAAAGTCAAAGGAAAAGGCAAAAACATGAAACTTTGACTAAGGAATTTCAAGAGGCATTTAACAACTTTTAGTCAATAAATGGAAGAGATAGAGAAACACACACACAAACATGTGTATACATATACATGTATAAATATATATATGTACATATACATGTATGTATGTATGTATATACATGTGTGTGTATATATATGTGTGTGTGTACACATATATATATACATATACATGTATATATATATATATATATATATATATATATACATCTATATATATAAAGGAATTATTTACAATATTATATAACAACACAAATTTTGGACCAATTACAAGCTAGCACTTGTAAAGCCAATTTGCCTAGTTTATTAAACTATTATCCCTCCTCTTTCCATCTTCATTTCGGTGGAAAATCTGCAACCAAGAGAGAGAGAGAGCTTCATATATTTCAAGAGCAAGAACAAGCAAAGAGCCTAGGGTTTCATCCATCCAAGGTAAGAACTTGGAAAATCTTGTGATTTTTGCCTCCTAATCTCTCTATAACCTCTCCTAACCTCTTCTACTCCATTAAATCCATATTTTTCAAGACAAATCAAGAGGAAAGAGGGAGTGAACAATTATTTTTTAGAGAGAGAAATCTAAGAAATCAAGACGTAATCACCAAAACTTGATCCTCTTGTCTTATATCATGTTGTTGGTGTTGTTGGTAGTGGTATTTGTCATGTTTTCTCTTGTTTTTGAAGAATGGGCTGAAGCATAATCATGGGAAAATTCTTCCCAAATTCCCTCTAAACATGTCCTTTTAGTGGTTAAGTAGATAATCATATGATTAGAAGTAGAGATGAAGTGATTAAGCAAGAGAAAACAAGAAAACAACACAAACCTCTTAAGAACCCCAACCTTCTGTTATGTGTGTGACATGAGGAAGGAGTAGGAATTTGGAAATTTTGATTATTCCATTGGCTTTAGAAGGCAAAATTGTGTAGGTATGAAAGTGTTCATGATTTTTGGATGTTTGTATGCCAATTTGGAAATTTACAAAGTGTGTATGTACATGTTGATCTGTCCTGTCTGGAATAGTAATGTTTAACGAATTACTGAGAATTATCTGTCCATAGTGAGCAAACCTAACCATTTTTCCTCAAATATAAGTTGAAAGAGCTTCAATTAGGCTTTAGAATCAGTCAAATTGGATTTTTTTAGAATTAATTATGAATTTCCAAAGTTGACTAAAAAATCTGCCAGTTTCTGAAAAACAATGAAACTGCACTGTACATAATTGTATTTGTGCAGAAACTGTTGTAACTACATTAAATAACTAGCAGCATACAATTTAAAAATAGTAATGCTAAAAGTAATAACCAGTTACTTGTAACTTTAATTTTTATAGGAATTGGAACTAGCCCGAGCCAAAATCCAAGAGTAGGACACACGCAGAATTTTGAAAAAGATTCAGGTAGTAACTTCTTCTTACATATACTATGTGATTATTAAATGTTGATTATGTCATTCACTGTAACATGAGCTAGTGTCTTAGACACACCAATTTGCCATGTTGTGGTCAGGGGCCCCAAGTAGACCAAGGTGCAAACATATAGTTTGGCCTTGGGCAAGTGTACACACATAGTTTGATCATCTTACATGATATGACATTACATATCTATTTTCTCATTTTATATGTTTGTAAGCATGTTGCTACTTAGATTCCCTCGAATCTCATTCTTTTTCAAAACAAAACCATACAGTTGAAGCGAGCGGCACGAAAGGCAAGACAGTGGCTCCCGGTGATTAGGGTCTCAAAACTCTCTGTTGCTACTATAGTTATTTTAGCATGTAATTTAGCTATTTTTGAATGTTCTGTACATTTGTGTATATTTATCAAACCCTGCAGGGATTCTCCTATAATGTAAACTTGTACTTAATATGAGTATGTTTTCTGTTGTTTTTGTATGCCTTACGGAACTTTACGCTTATCACTCTGTGAATATCAAAATATTAAGGGGTTTGACATATTATACTTGCTTGCAGATACAGGGATAAGTGAATGTAAGCCACTCACCATACCAATGGCGGCCAATCTAAAACTATCGGCTTATGATGAAGGAATGCAAAAGAAGGAAGACTTGTTTCAAAATCCTGAGAGATATCGAAGATTGGTTGGTAAGTTGATCTATTTAGCAACTACTAGACCTAATATTTGCTTCTCTGTGCAGGTTCTCAGTTAGTTTATACATCAAGCCATGAAGTGTCACATGATGGTAGCCCTGAACGTGTTATGTTACCTAAAGCAAAGCCCTGGAGTAAGAGTACTTATCAGTCAAGAAGGCTCTACTACTCTGGATTGCTTCTATGATGCAGATTGGGGAGCATCCGAAATGACTCGTAGATTTGTTACTGGCTACCTTTTGAAACTTGGTGGTTCGCTTATTTTGTGGAAAACTAAGAAACAACAAACAATGTCTAAATCTTCGGATGAAGCCGAAATCATGCTTTAAGATTTGTTGTGTCAGAGGTTGTGTAGGCTATTGGATTGCTTAAGGAGCTGGGATTTGATGGTTTGACTCCTATAAATGTGTTTTGTGATAATAAGGCAGCTTTACACATAGCATCGAATCTGATTTTTCATGAGAGAACCAAACATATTGAGATAGACCTCGTAAGAGAGAAACTATTGGAGAAGCTGATTATGCTGCAGCATGTTCATTCATATAGTCAAGAGGCAGATATTTTGACAAAGGTTGTTGGCAAAGAAATTTTAGATTGCATACTTTGGCAAGTTAAGAGCTATTGATTTGTTTAGCCCCCAACTTAAGGGGGTGTTAGAATAGGATATTTAGTTTGTTAGTTTTAATATGGATAGTGTTATGGATGTATTTATATATGGGCCAACTTGGGTTTATGGGCCTGAGTTATCATAGGACATTATGGCTTCTTTTCCACAAATTAAACCCCCCATATCATCATCACTAATGATCCAGCATCTTAAGGACTCATTTTCTTACACCCTTGATTTCTTCATGCCCCTCGCTGGCTGTCCTGCTATCATCCCCCATGGAGATGATGGAACCTCTTCCGTCTTCTTCATTTGTAACAACGCCGGAGCAAACTTTGTTCATGCCATCATAGAGAAAACTACAATGGTTGACATCCTAGAACCAACTAATGTTCCTCCAATCGTTGACTCCTTTTTCCTACTCGGAAAATCCAAGAACTTTGAAGGAACTTGTATGCCATTAATGGCATCTCAAGTTACAGAACTTGTGGATGGCATCTTCATCACTTTCTCAATAAACTATTGTTTTGTTGATGGGAAACCGGCTTGGGACGTCATGAATACATGGGCTATGATTAGCTGAAATGGCTTAAGCAACCTAGGATCAAATTCAAAGCTTGCTTCATTTGAACGATGGTTTCCTCATGATAACATTGAATGTCCTATATGAATACATTTTAGAGATATAATAGAGAATTGCACTGATGAATATGCTAACTCTCTTCCCCCTCCTGCCATTTCTAAGAGGAGCTTTCACTTTAATATAGAACAAATTGATGAACTCAAAGAAAAAGCTAACTCAATGATAGAGGAAGGTGCTCTCATCAACAGAATCTCCTCTCTCCAGGCAGTTACCATCCATGTTTGGAGATATACGATCAAAAATCTTATATACAAGTGTGTGTCCAACATCTTATTTTACATATTCGCATTACAGTTCATGACCAAGCATGCATGCTATGTTTATTCCTTATTTATTCAACCTAGTGATAGATGTTCTAACTGAGCCTATAAAGAAGGAGATTCCTACATGTATGCTTTTTGCAGATGATATAGTTTTGTTGGCTGAATCCAGAGAATATATTAATTCTAAACTTGAGATATGGAGACGGACTTTGGAATTGAGGGGCTTTCGTCTTAGTAGGAACAAAACTGAATATATGCATTGCAAGTTTGATAAAGGACAAAGCCAAAGGGAAGTGGAAGTTAAATTGGGAGGGCAAGTCATCCCACAAGTGACAAAATTTAGATATTTGGGATCAATTATACAACAAGATTGTGAAATTGATGGAGATGTCAATCACAGAATTCAGGCCGGGTGGTATAAATGCAGAAAAAATACTAGAGTTATCTGTGATCGTAAAGTACCTAATAAGGTAAAAGAAAATTTCTATCGGACTGCTATAAGACTAGCAATGCTATATGGTAGTGAATGTTGGGCTTTAAAGGGACAATATGAGCATAAAATGGGAGTCGCTGAGATGAGGATGTTGAGATGGATGAGTGGTCATACAAGAAAAGACAAGATTCATAATACTTATATACGTGAACGAGTGGGAGTGGCTCCATTGAAAAAAAAATGGTAGAAAATCGTTTGAGGTGGTTTGGACATGTTCAGCGTAGGCCTTTGAGTGCTCCGGTTAGAAGGGTGAATCAAGCAGGATGGAGTCCTATTAGACGAGGTCGAGGAAGGCTGAAACAAACGATCAATGAGGTCATAGAGAGAGACCTTCTAATTAATAATATATCGAAATCTATGGTTTTTGACAGAGCACAATGGCGTCGTGCGATCCATGTAGCCGACCCCACCTAGTGGGATAAAGGCTTTGTTGTTGTATTGTATTCCATAATATTTGTGTGTGTGACTCAATGTTGTCATCTTTTGGATTTGCATTCAAAAGTCAAAGATGCTTTTCCACTTTTTTTTGTAATTAAATTTCTTTCTATGGTTTCTTGGTTTCTGTAGGCAAGAATAAATATGCATGTGTTGGGGGCATCCAAATCCTATTTTATCGACAAAGTTGACTTAGTGGATGAGTCTAAGTATGTACCTGATATTACACGTAATTATATATTTTAAATCATACTACTTCCCATGTTTACTAATCTATCCGGTCTTAAATATAAAACAAAATTGACTTTTTTTAGAAATTCAGGAAGCTAAATAAATTACTTAATCATATCATATATTATGTATCATTAGATTATATATTAGTTCATATGTTAGATAAAATAGTTTGGAAAAAAATGATAAATATAAATATTTTAAAGTAATTTAATTATCTTTTTTAATATCTCCAAAAGAAATCAACTATATCTTATATTTAGGACTAAAGGGATTATAACATATATTTACCTAATTTAATTAAATTAAGAAAGTTAGTTAAGTTAGTTAATATGATATATATTTTTTAGAATACCTAATCATCTTCCTTAATTCTCTTATTACATCTTTTTATTGATTATTGTTGAGAAACCATCAATAAAGTAAATTACAAAAAATTGACAAGCATGAAAACTATATCTTATACTTAGGAGTAAGATCAACTTTCCAAATATGTCTTATATTAAAAACCGGAGGATTTAGATTATAGTATAATTTATACTACAAATTAGATCTTATATTAAGGATTGAAGATAGTATTTAAGTTCTAGATTTGAGACACATGTGACGATGCATTTGTTTATATATGTGTGTGTGTGTGTGTGTGTGTGTGTGTGTGTGTGTGTCTATATATATATGTATGTATGTCTATATATATATGAACCTCTTTTTGTCAGAGACACGGTCTTCCCCTCTTCCTTTTTCACCCTTTTCTTTTAATTCACAACCTCTTCAATCTCTCAGTCACACACACCCCATACTTTGTAGACGATAATAGCTAGGGAGCTAACTAAGACGAGTCACTCAAAATAATGATGCATGTATTTTTGTCGTCTTCTTGAAAATATTTATGTAACTAATTAAAAGAAGTCTCTAGCCCAATGTTTGTAACATCTTCTCAATGTTTTCATGAATTTTTCTTGGTGGAGAAAACTTTGAATGATATGTGCGAGAGTGATGATTATCCTTTGTTGTGTAATGACAAATGAAAATGAAACAAAGCTGATATTGAAAGATGTAAGAATATTGGGTGTACCTGGAATGTAACTATTTATTTTTAAGTGCCCACACTAATTGGATCACAACTATGGACTCGATTATAGACACGCAACTAATATACCATAGATAGAAAGAATAAAAGAAAGTTAAAGAAAAAGAGAATATACATATAGTTTAGTGTATTATGTCATGTAACCCTGAACTCTTACATAATCACACACACACATACACAGATACACACACACACAATATGAATGTATATGGTTCCATGTGCCTCTTTCTCAACTTATATACCATTTTCTCATCAAAGGACATATTGAATCAGTTTAATGATACGAATTAGAATGATTGGAAAATAACACAATCTTTGACCCAAACTTTTTTATTATTTATAATTTGACCCTAATGCAATTCGACCTCAGCCCTAATTTACTAAAAGTAGACTAGGTATATTACAACATACGAACATGATGATCCCCAGAGTAATGGTTTCCTTATGGTAATATTAATGTTTGTCTCATCATACACAGAAGAAAAGATCAAGAGGGAGTTCAAAGATTGTGTAAAATATCCAAAGATCAGTTTTGAGAGTGGCACAATAATGGGAATACTTTGGCAACTAGAAGCTCCACGAGGACCAACTTTTACATTGTATATTTTGACTGGGAATGGCCAGCGGCAATTCAGAGCAGCCCGGCCAATACAAATCTATGGAAGCTGATGACTGATGACTGATGTCGGAACAGAAGACCCTGAGTTCGTGCAAATGATAGATTAGGGTTCTCCAATGAGTTAACCAGCACACGAGAACGTTTTGAATGTTGTTTCACACAAGTTTGAATTCGAATATTTGTTATATACTCCCCTCCCGTAGTCTCAGTTGACTTCTATGGAAGCTAAATAAATTACATTAAATTTTTGTATTTATCATTTTTTTTTCTAAACTAATTTGTCTTACTTATAAATTGATATATAATATAATAATACACAATATATGCTATGATTAAATAATTTATTTAGCCTTCTTAATCTTTTCAAGAAAGTCAACTAGATATAATATTAAGGACATAAGGAAAGTATATATCGATAGGTTTTGAAGGAAAATATTGCTTCTAATTAATGTAATATTTTTTCATAGAGTTTAATCCCTCAAGTTACAAACTATGGGATTTGATCTTCAAGGGCAAAATAATGTTGGGTTTTGGGGCTATATGGATAAATGCCCAAATTTTATGTACTTTTTATTTTATGAGAAAAGAAAGGAAATAAAAAAAATGGAAGAAGAAAAAGTTTCTTAATTATTCTTGGGAAAATTAGGGATAAATCCCTATTTGACAAGTTAAATGGGGAATGGAACCTAAAACATTCAAATCCTTGAGTGTCATTACATGTGAGGGGGGGAAAGACCAAATTACCCTTTTTAAAAATGGCAAAAAAAATAGCCTTATTAAAAAAATACCTTCTTCTCCAATATCCAATCCGCAACATCGTGAAATTGAACCAATAGAGGTGAACCCATAAATCAAAGGCAAAAAAGATTGATCCCCTTCTACACAAAGGCAAAGCAATCAAATCCCCTCTACACTATTGAATCCACAAAGACGCAAATGAAATAAAAAATACAACTTTTTAAAAATCAAGATCGAAAAATCACATAACAGCGGTGGGTCTTCATTGAATAATAGAAATGGGTTTCCCCTTCTTCATTATCAAACTTCTTATCCTTCATAGACAGTGACTAGCAAGGATGATAACAACAACTGGGTCTTCAATGGACGTTGACAGGTCTTTTCGATGAATGGTGATGGGTCTTACTCTCTTCATCTTCTTCAAATTAACCAAGGCCAATGACTTCAATATTGATGACACTTCACCCTCAATAGCTCAATGGATGATAGATATAGAAAAACAAGGTAGTTTGTTCCCAGCGATAGAATCGACAATGAAGAAAATGACGACAAGATCCTAACGATGGGGTGCGTGAAGTTTGAAGGTTGGCAAATATATGATAAGATGGTATGGAGGGAGGCATAATAAGGTGGGTTAAAAAGTTTCCGGCGATAAAGGAAGAAAACTGTTAATTATGAGTATGGAGATCTTAGGAGGTAGAAAACTACCAAACTTGGCAAATGAGCATCCACGATTTGTAAATGAGCATCCACAATTTGCAAATGAGCTTCCACTAAGAGTGATTTGGTATTTTACCACTCACACTTATTGACCCTCAAAAACCTAAATGCTTCAGGTCTCATTTCCCAATTAATTTGTCAAACAAGGATTTATCCCCAATTTTCCTATTATTCTATGTGAGAAAAATTATTATTTATTTTGCCTCTTGGGAGTTCTGTCGTTTAGTTGGGCGATTTCAGAAGGAGAAGCATTTCATGACATTAGGATTAAAAAAATATATACACAGGAAGAGAAAATGTTCTAAATCCACTTTTCTGTATTGAAATTAGGGTAAAGGTGCAGTTATGACCCTAAACTATTTTCAAAGGTGCAATTTTGACCTTGAATTATTTTTGGATGCAATTTTGACCCTGAAATAATAAAATTGGAGCAATTGTGGACTTCAACTAACGGAAGTGAAACGTCCGTTTGCACGTTTTCACGTCATCATTTTATTTGGAGAAAATAACCATTTTGCCCTTGCAATTTTATGAAACTTTACAATTTTACCCTTAGCAATTGTGTGACACATTTAAATTAGTAAATGATCTCCAAAAATTATGAAATTTTTTAAAATAAAATTAGACATGATAAGCTTCAATATGATAGGTCATATAGAATTTTATTTGGTCAAAATGACCATTTTTCCCTTGCAATTTTCGTAATACTTGAAAAATTGGCAGATTTGTCACCAAACTTTAAAAATTCATATCTAATTGTATAGATATCCAATTGGGGTGGTTCCAAAGCCTATGTAACCCTTATTAAGTCTAGTTTTATATAAAAATATAAAATTTAGCATGTAGGAACCTCAACATTCCCATAATTTTTATTTTTGAAGTCTGCTCCAGAAAAATATTAAATTCGCTGGGAAAAATTCAAAAATTCATTTTTCTCGTTAAATACAACTCCAAAAAGTATATATGACCTGTCAAATTAAAGCTTATCATTTCTATTTTTATTATGGAAAATTTTAGATTTTGTGGAGGTCATTTACTAATTTAAAAGTGTCACACAATATGACTACCTCAACAAGAAATTACATTGGCAGCAACTTCAACTTGTGCACCAAATAACTATGATGATGTAGCAAACGGATATTTCACTTCTGTTAGTTGAAAATAGAACCCTAAACTATTTTCTAAGGGTGCAATTTTGCCCATAATGCATTTTAATTGGATCAATGAGCACCCGTGCAAACAGAATACAAACGTCCATTTCTCACCGGTGTAAAAAAACCTTCCATGGAAGTATTGATCAATTATTTGGTGCACAAGTTGAAGTTGCTGCCGATGTGATTTTCTATTGAGACAGTCAGATTGTGTAACATTTTTAAATTAATAAATGACCTCCAAAAAATATGAAATTTTATATAATAAAAATAGACATGTTAAGATTTAATTTTATAATTCATATGGAATTTTTAGAGTTGTATAAAAGGAGAAATGGATTTTTAAATTTTACCTAGCGAATTTAACATTTTTATGGAGAAGACTTCAAAAATAAAAATTCTGGGAATGTTGAGGTTTCTATTGGCTAAATTTTATATTTTTTCATAAAACTAGACTTAATAATGGTCACATAGGCTTTGGAACCACCCCAATTGGATATCTATAAAATTAGATATGAATTTTTAAAGTTCGGTGACAAATATGCCAATTTTTCAAGCATTGCAAAAATTGCAAGGGAAAAATGGTCATTTTGACCAAATAAAATTTCATATGACCTATCAAATTAAAGCTTATCATGTATACTTTTATTTTGGAAAATTTCAAATTTTTTGGAGATCATTTACTAATTTAAAAGTGTCATACAATTTCTAAGGGAAAAATTGCAAAATTTGGCAAAATTGTAAGGGTAAAATGGTTATTTTCCCCAATAAAATGATGACATGGCAAACAGACGTTTCACTTCCGTTAGTTGAAGTCTACAATTACTCCAATTTCATTACTTCAGGGTTAAAATTACACCCAAAACTAATTCAGGGTCAAAATTACACCTCTGAAAAATAGCTTAGGACCATAAGTGCACCTTTACCCTTAAAATTAAGAATGAAACTTTGAATGTGGCTGCTAGGATTCGAGCCCAGATCTCCACGGCCACAACGTAGAATTCTCACAACTAAACTACGGCCACCTCGATGTTTGGGAAGGCAGATTATATAAATAAAATAATTAAATACTGTAGGTGGCAAAAGTTAACCCAATGAATAAGTATTCATCTATTACTAGTACTTATCTCCTCATTACTTGGGGGCAATATTTTAAAAGCCGGACCGGATGTTGAGTCAGAAAGGTAAACGGGTCATGGTTTAACCGGTTGAAACGGTCGAACCGGTAATGTAATAATTAAATTTAAAAATTATATATATATATATATATATATATATATATATATATATATATATATATATATATTACAACTAATCTTTAGTCTAATTTCATAGGAAGTTAATAAAGTCACAAAATACCATTTAAAGAAGAACATTAAGTCAATCATCAATTTAACAAAATATACTAACAATAATGATTTTATGACTTGTCAAATATTGATGGCTCTTGATTGATCTAAGCATAAGTTTCTTGAAATGCATTTAGATCATACTACTCTGATCCTATTTATAAGTCATTTTTGACCAAAAAATTTGGTTCTATTTATAAATTCAGTTTCAGTGTAATAAATGAGATTATGACAATTTTACTTCTATTTATTATACAAATGAAGAAATAATTTAAAGGTAGATAGAGAAAAAAAGAGTTAAAAAGTACCTATTCATAAATGAGGGTATAGTTGTAAATTTACCCTATAATTATTGAGTTAATTATATCTCTTTGATATGTGAGATTTAGTAAAAATCACTGTTTTGGAACCCGGACCGGATCGACCGGTCCGGACCGGGAACCGGTGACAGAACCGGTCCGGTGACCGGACCGGTTCAGTATTTTTTTATTTTTAAAAAATCAATTTTTTTAAATTTTTCTTTAGAATTTCATATTTATAAGTCTAAAATATTCAATTTCTCACCGGTTTGGCCCTGGTTTAGCTCCGGTTTGACTCTGATCTGACCCACTGACCCTTGACCCAGTACCCCGACCGGTTTAGTGACCAGTCCGGTTTTCAGAACCTTGGTTAAAATGGACTTATGAATAGGACTAGAGTGGTAAATATAATCATCTTCTTGAGGAAATGATTCAAAATCAAGACATTCAACTCCAATTTCAGTGCTTTCAATTTCATCCTTAGCTTGAGAATGAACCACATTGGCTTTTTCTTCAAAAGCATCTTTATAAAATAGTTTGTAACAAACCAAATTATTAAAATTAGTAACATATAATATAAATAAAATAAAGTAATATGTCTAAAATTTATATGCCTTTTTTTTGTAGCATCAAATTTTAAAAAAAAAATTTGCAACAAAAAATATTTTTTTTGCATTTTTTATTGGACCGGACGGTTTTTGAAAAACCAGTCCGGTTTCAGGCTTAACAACGGTTTCCGGCTCAAAAACGGTTAAACGACGGTCCAAAACGGCTCTATCAGAAAAACGGTCTAACGTATATATCCGGCCCGCCTTAGTGACCGGCCGACGGTCCGACCGTCCAGTCCGGTCCGGTCCTCTAAACAGTGCTTGAGGGAACTATGTTCCGTCATCCGTTGAAGAACCATTAGGTAAAAGGAAATTATAAGAAATATGATGTATTTGTATGAAAATCTTCTCAATTGGGGCAAAAAAACAACTGATTTCGTTTGAAAATATAAGCATAATTAACTGAAATAAAAATATAAGTGTATTATATTTAATATAATATTAATTGCTATTAAAATATAACTTGTTGGCTTCTTAAAATATAAGTCATGTAAGTTTAGTAACCGGATAAATTACACATATTATAAATAAAATTTAGATTATTTTTCGGCTAACAAATTAAAAAGATATAATTACATTAGAAAAATCCAACTATCTTTTCTATAAAAGATAAAATATACACTCTCCAGTCTTAAATATAAAACAACACTTTTTGTGTGCAGAAATTAAAAAAATTAAAAAAAATTACTTAATCATATGATATGTTATATATTATTAGATTATATATATCATATTAATAAGTAAAATAGTTTGAAAATATATATATATATATATATATATATATATATATATATATATATTAAAATAATTTAATTAACCTTCTTAACATCTCCAAAAATCTTATATTTAAAATCAGGGAGTATGAAGTTATTTTCAATTTCTTTTTTTATAAAAATAAATATTTTAAAAAAATTATACATTTACCTCCAGCAATTTTGAATCTTTTTTAACCAACCTTATCTCATTTACAATCACTAAACCTCTCATGTTTCAACCTTCTAATCTATTGATTCTCATATACCTTCCATCTCCGGTGTTAAAGTAAAAATCAAATAAAAAGTAGATAACAAAAAGATTAAATTTCTCAACATTTTAATTCTTTTTCAATCTCCATTTATAAGATTCTATGGCAGGTTAGGTGATCCTACCAATACAATTCATTGACATAATCAAAATAATTTTACTAGTTAAAAGACGTCCGTGATCTGGCCCAAGTGATCGGCCTAAATAATCTAACCCATTTCTCACAATGATGAAGAGCGCAGCCTCGAAAGAGATAAGGATAAAAAAAAAAGTCTACGAAGGAGTCAGTCAATTCAATTCAATAATTCGACGAAAAGAGATTCCACTTTAAAAGACAATATTAATAATCAGAACATGCATTTCACAAGGCCATGATAAAGGTCCCACACCACAAAAAATACGACACTGCACTGCAAAGCCTGACAAGCTGGCTTTGCTTTTATCGAAACGAAAGGGCAACAAAACCAATAAAAACAAGACCACTAAGAATACGACAGTAGCTAGCCTAACAGGCCAAGCTTTATTTTTGACCACACGACAGAACATAAAAATCAAGCGAGATCCACATAATTAGAAAGCAGTAAAACACAGGCAAAGCCTTTTATTCTTGCGGCTAATAAACACAGCACTAAAAAACACTACTCATCTTCAACTTCGTCTTTCCAGCATTTCAGAGTTGATCTAGGTGAGACACATTCAGCGGTCTTGACGAACTTTTGGTAGACAACAGAACCACCCATTCCAAGCTCCTCAAGGCTCCCCTCTTTGCGACTGTAGCCCTTCAAATCCAGCATGCATAACTTCTCAAATGTCTTGCTCGCAAAGTCCACATGCACAGCTACTGAAAACTCCATTGGTTCAAAGCATGTAAGCACCCTCAAGACCAGTTGCTTCAGGTTCAAGGCTTTCAGATCATACCCAACTGTCTCAAAGCTAGCATAGCTGAATCCATCTTCTGGAGTAACGTGAATGGTAGAGACAGCAGAATTCTCGACCGAGTTCATTGAATAGCCACATGGATCAAACTCAAAGTCACATATTTGAGAATCTGGGAGGATGTTTCTGATTCCAGATTTCACGGTCATGTGGGCTGCAGAGCTAGATGGATCTTTGTAGAAAACCGAGGCTTTGTCTCTGCCCAAGCCAGTCATGCACATCTCGAGAGTGTAAACAGAGTCACATGCGTTCACTGAGTCAGCACAAGCAGAGTACACATGCCACTTCTGTGGGCTCTCCGCGCCACCCATAACATAAGCCACGCTGTTTAGTCCAAGCTTCCCAAAGTAGCTATCCAGGACTGATACCTCCTCAGAAAAGTGGCGGTGTGGAAAGGACTGAGCTCCAGGAAAGATGAAGCTTCCACGAGTGTACCTCACAGATCTAACAGCAAGATTAAGGAGCTCAGCCATCTTCAGTATGGGTGGGATTGAAAGTAGTAGCTTGGTAGTACCACAGGTTTTGATTATGATCTTGTATGGATAGACAAAGAGGCTGGACTCAGAGAGAACATAGGAGTCAACCTCGTCGTTTGACAGTGATGAAACAATGGTGCACTCTGCTGGTGCTAAAATCTCATCCAACTGGGATTTTGTGAGAGATCTAAGACCCTTTCCTTCTGGGTCAAGAAAGATTCCAGGCTGAAAGAAGGAGATTTCCAGCCTCTTCTCATAACCTTCGAAACCAATTGCTGACACAGGCATCGTCATTTTGACTCAGAAAACGGACACAGTAGAACTAAACCACAGGTGTGAAGACAGCACAATCGCAAAAAGGGGGATTTCGGAAAGACGTTGATTGAAGTAGAGCAGTAAATTAACCTAAGAAAAATGGGAAAAAAAGCTAAAAATAAAAAGACGGATGAAAGCTAGGAGATATCAGGATGGCTTGCGAGCGCACTGCAAAAGATCATAGAAATGGTATTAGCATTTTTCATCGTTCAATGAATCAAATAATCCAAAACCCATATAGTATATGAGATATAAAACTTACGTTGGAGTAAGCAGCAGATCTGAACTTCTTGATTCCACCGTTGGGTCGAACGTCTTCAATGCTGTAGCCAAGGGGAGCTTCGTAGAATAATGATTTACTACTACTAGACTTCTTTTTCCCACCTTTGGACTCCATTAGATCATGCAGTTCTGCATCATCAAACAGATTACAGATATTTGAGCAAATCCAAACAATAGATGAAAAAGAAAAACTACAGACAAGAGAAACACAAGAAAAATTGGAAAACTCAAAAGATCAATATCATCTAACTGGCATAAGCCAGCAATCAAAAGATGCATAACAATATGACTTGCTTTAAATGATCAATACGCAAGTAGTGGAACAATGATGCAAGGGAATGCATCATAGAAATTCATGAAACTTTAATTACAATTGAAACAAACGAACAAGGAATGGGCCGGAATTGTTCAACTAGACAAAAGTATACAAATACGTAGATAAATACAGATCCATATACAAGCAGAGAGTTCCAACCGGAACCATATGAAAAGGATATATACATCAAAATTTTTGAAAACCGAACCCTCAAAACATATACAGAGAAGATCATGGTTAAAAACAAAGCAGTCTAAACAACAGCAAAATCAGATAACAGATATACAATGGGAAAACCCAACAAAATTTAAAATAATCAAAGAATGAAACAACATTTACGAAGAAGGATATATCGTTCTTTAACCCAAATCTAAAATTTATGCAGTAACACAAATCTTGAGAACAGAAAAGAATACGTAATGAGCAGCAACCAAAATAACGTACCTGAATAGATAAAACTTGAGAAGTCTTACTCGATCACTCTTTGATAACCTTCAGCCCCGGCAAGAATTGTAGAGAATATTGGGATTCGGAAATCAAATCGAAACCTTCAGGCCAAACAATTATAGATCGAGATCAGAAACAAGAAAGACAACAACAAAAGGAGAAAATAAATAAAATAAAATAAAAAGATCAAGAAAAAAATAACAAATTGATCAGACATGCAAAATTGAAGACTACGGAAGAATTCGATACCAGAGATCGAAAACCCTAGAAATCGGTGGAATAGGAAGAACGCCCACACGAAGAGAATAATTTCGCCGCACAGCCTCTGCCTTCTTCCAGCGATGGGATTAGCCGAATCTGTTAGGGCAACTAACCGAGACGTGAATTTATAGGTGACATGAAATGCCGGAAACGTGTTTGCCACTCGTCTTACTAAATTACAACCCCACCCTTCGCCACTTCCGTGAAGGTTCATTATTGACGATGGGGGAGACTAAAATTACCTTCGCTCATTTATTCTCAAAAATTATCTTCGGTATAATAATAATAATAATAATAATAATATAGGTAAAATAGTTATTTCTAGAAAATTTAATAATTTTTTTTGGCCAAAAGAAAATTTAATAAAATTTAAATTGATATTTCTGATCTGATTTGTTTTTAGCTTAAATATAATCTCAAAACTATAACAAATCAAATTATTTATGATTATGATGATTTACCCAAATTGATATATAATCTAACTTTTAAATATATAATATAATTTTTCTAAAAAAATTACAATCTCAAAACTTTAGGGGGTTGGCCAAAAAAATTGCTACTTTAGGAGTTTTTGTTTCAGGGTTTAAAAAAACGGGGGAATATGCCACTTGAATTATTTTTATAGGAAATTGTTTAAAAATATTTTATTAAAAACTTATTTATGAAATGGGATCTTCGTGTGTAAATAATATTTTTATGCGTAAAAGATCTTTTCTTGTATTTAAAAAATCTTTTTTATATTTAATATATCTTTTTTATATATGTGCAAATAATCTTTATTTATGTGTAAAAAATATTTCTTAAATCTCATTTAATAAATAAGTTTATAATAAAAATAAGCAATTATCTCTTATTTTTATGATTAAAGACAAAAAAAGTTAAAAAAAAATAAGATGTGACCGGTCAATTAATAATTGTCAGCATTAAAGTCGGCAGATGAAGAAAATTCAACAGATGAAAAAAGGCATTGGCCCAAAAAAAAAACAGATGACTCTTTTGATAGTATCTTTCCCAGTCCACTTGGAAAAGAATTTTCTGGTTCGAAAAATTATATTAAAAAGTATATAACAATTGTTTGGTAAACTTAGATAGAAACTAATAATTTCTTGATAAAGTCTTTATTATTTTGTGTGAGGTTACTCTTATTTGACATACTAAATTCTTTTCTTATGAAATATTGAAATTGTAAATTTTTATTTAATAAAAATGTCCTTGAAATGAAATTATTGCTTATAAATTAATTGAATGACAATATATAATATGCAAATATGTTTTAAATCATTTGTGATCACAAGATTTTGCATTTTGTAGATTTTTAAAATTAATTGTTTTATACTGATTGAATATATATTTAATATTGGGGAAAATAAACTATATATTTATTATTTAATGTTCATAAAGCTTTATAAGCACCATATATAAATATATTTTCATCAATATATTGTAAATATAACTTATTTTATATACATATATATACACCTTGATGATTCCTCAAATAAATAAAAATACATTTTCAAAAGATTAGAGAGGATGAAATAAGTTTAATCATTCTTAAACAGAGTTAAAAATGATTAATTTATCTTAAAGGTCCATTCCTCTCTGTGTCTCTGTTATTTATTTATTTATTATTATTATTTATTTATTTATTTATTGCAAACATATTTTGGTTCATCTTTGGTTTCCTGGATATGCGGAGTGGGGTAATCCATGATGATCAAGGATTGAACACAATAATGAGGACCTTTTCTTTGGCATGAGTAGTTTATAATAACTTAATAAGTGATGGTAGAATCAACTACTTTATATATATATATATATATATATATATATATATATATATATATATATTATACTGCCGTCTATCATCATTTTAAATTACTTTTCTTTTAACAAGATACTCTTTTTCTGTACAGAAATCATGATAAAATGATTTGTATTCATTCCTTTTTCTTTTCTTTTTTGGTTGAACTGATTTGTATTCATTCTGCTTATCAAGGATTAGGCCTAATAGGGGTTTGAACAGTCAAGCTACCTCCTCCACATGATTCATACATGCCCAGAATAGAAAAAGTATTTATAAAAATGGATAAGTCTCTCAGATTTTATTTAATACTTATAGATCTTAAGAAATTTAATATTTATAAATTTGACTTGTAAATAGTACAACTCAAATTGTAAATATAAAATGTTAAGTTGTAAACATTAAATTGTAAATTTAACTCAACTTGTAATATAAATTTTAATTTATAAATTTTAAATTTCTGGAGATCTATTAGTATTAGATGAAATTTGATTATTCGAGGGACTTATTTATACTTAATTTCTTTACTTATAACCTATGAGTATTTTTTCTATATATTTTATAAATTTATTGCATTGGACGTAATTTTTGGTCAAAATCTTACTCATGAATTATTCACCTGTATGCATATTTTTAAAAAATATGTATCTACATATTTCTATTATAAATTATATTACTTACTTCAAAATTGGTTAACATTCAGCTTTTTAAATAATGTTATTGGATCATATATTATAAATCATTAATTATTTTTATAATAATAATTACTTCAACGTGATCACTAAGAATACTCTAATTCCTACATCAGTTTTTTAAATAATGTTATGAGATAATGTATAATAAATCATTAATTTTTTATAACAACAATTACATAAACGTGATCGCCTAGCATATTCTAATTCATACCTCATTAATTGTTGATGACATAATACATATTAAACATTTTTAGGCTAATTATTTTTTAGTAAAAACAATATTTCATTAAAATTAATAATGTTCAATGAAATATTTTTTTAGCCACATCATTGAAAATATTTGAAATAATAAATTAAATTTTGATGCATGAATATTTTACATAATTATTTTTATTATTATAAAAGATTGTTGTTGTTTTGACGTGTAATGACCAAAGTTATTGGTACAGCATTACGCTTTAACACCTTAAACCATAGTACTAATTATGAGCCTGTTTGATTTAACCTTATTGCATATCTGTAATGATAATCATAATTATCTTACTATGAGAAGATTGTTTGATTGCTCTTTAGCATGGTAATAAGGTTTACAATGGTAATGATAATTACTAAAAAATTGGTAATCCTCATTCATATCTCCCCCTATGAATCCTCATTACCATCACATTATATGGTTGAAAAAGTCCAATTTACCATTTAATTTCACTTCTCTTTATTTTACTTATATCTTTTTACTTAACCATATCACGCTACAACCGCTACCACCATCACTTCCTCCTCCTCCTCTACCGCTATCACCTCCATTTGCCGCCGCCGCCACTACCTCCTCCTTTGCCACCCCCGCCACCGCTAATACCTCTTTCTCCCCTACTGTCGACCCCTGCCGCCACCCGCCACTACCGCCACCGCCATTTGTCGTCACCGATGCTGCCTCCTCTTCCTCCACCGCCACCCCTCACCATTACTACCGCTACTACCTCCTCATATTCCATCCCCCACCTCCACCGTTGCCACCACCGCCATAACCTCCTCCTCCTTAGCCAAACCTTGTCACCACTACATCTACTATTTCTACCACATGACGTCACAACCTCCTCCTCCACCGCCATTGCCACCATAGCCACCATGACCTCCTCTTCCACTATCGTCGCCGCCAACTCCACTACCTCCTCCTTTTCCACCTTCACCGTCACCACTCATTTCATCGTCATCACTACCTCTTCCTCTATTGTTGTTGCTATCACCACCGCCCCATCGCCGCCGCCGCCATAGCACCATTACCATCCTCCACCACCACAACCATCGCCATCTGACAATCATTGGCGAGATAGCATGACAATTATGATAAAGTAGCGCGATGGCTCTTAACTATTTTTTTTACAAAGATTATAGTAAGGGTAAAATAGACTTTGTATGTATATTAATTTTAAATAATTGTTAAAATAATAACTCATTGCACCTTGCTTAAAAATCAAAGAAAACACTAGCTCTGTAATTAATATTGTATTACATTACCATTACATCACATTGCATTACACTGTAGGGTGTAATGGGATTGAACCAAACAAGTCCTTTGTTTTACAATTTATTGCTGGTTTGATTTCCTTTTTTTAGAATAGTTTTTGTACTGAAAAAAAAAATTCTTTGAAAAATGTTTTTGGTCAAGTGTTCAGAAAAACAAAAAAAGATTAAAAGTTGTTTTTATATTTTATTATTGTTTTTTTACAACGTTCTTTTTTTCTTATTTTGTTACCTTTTTTTTAAGAAAATTAGGGAAGAGTAAAATAATATTCAATGTGTGACAATGTGCTAGTAACGACACCAGGCCCAACCTGTAAGAGGTGGAGTATGATGTCTTATATCAGCTATAGAGGGATAAAAAAGGCGCCTTATAAATGTCTGAATACCCCTCTCAACGCATTTTTAAATCGTAAAGGTTTAAGGATCCCAAAGTAAATAATATTGAGGGTGAAGAAAGTGAGTGGGAATTGAGAAATCCAAGAAAAAAAAGATTGCAGCTTAAATTCTATATTTATATAATAAAGTTAATTTAATGAATTGACTTATATTATTTTCCTTTTAATAAGTAGAATTAACTAGAGTATCTTATTCGAAAAATTGGTTGAAATTAGTTAAATGCAATAACTAAGTAAAAAATGAATATTATTTTTTAAAATGCCCTCATTTTTTATAGAAGAGATTGAGAGAATATGTTATTTTGAGTGCTTTAGTCAAACATGAGAATTAAATATAATAATAATATGAGTAATTTTTCAAAAAATCGAGACAGTGGCTAAATCTAACTTATAAAAAAGAACATGGCATATTCAACAATCTATTATACCTCTTGAATGCTTGTAAGTAGTAACGGATTTGGTTTTTTTTTTTTTTTTTTTTTTTTTTTTTTTTTTTTTTTTTTGCGCACGGTTAGTTGATCTTGATAACTTGTGATGAAGGGATTGGTTTTTTTAACATTGTTCGTTCAGGTTAAAAAGAACAATGGTAATCAAAATTTTGGTTTTTTTAATAGAACATTGTGTTATATTTGATTAAACAAAAATCCTTAAAAAATTTATTGGGGAAAAAGCCACTTAAATATTGATTATGAATTAGTTAGAAAAATGAGAAGCTATTTGAATGGTTGTGAAATGAGACTGTTATATATCTTGGAAGTATTACCGTATGCTATGACGATTGTTTAAGTGTACCTGTTAATTATTATCATAGCAATAGGCAAATCATGGCATCACCAAACCTCAATACATAAACGTGTTATATTATAACTATTATAATAGGTCCAGAATAAATAACGGTTCAGAACCATAATGTATCTGCGCCGAACTTTTATATCACCCGCATATATAACTGTTTAGAACCATTATGTATGGCATTTAATAACCGTCATATATTGTGATTTCTGTAGTAGTATTATGCATTGATTGGAAAATGAAAAGACATCTATGAAATAGTAAATGTCAATATGAAGCAAATGCATTTGATTCTCAACTATACATGCTTTTATAAATTGTAAATACACACACATATGTAGTAGGCTATAAGTGGTATGATTCATATTTATGGTCACATGCAATCAATCTAATAACTCATTTTACTTATGCTCTAGAAAATATTACAATATGACAAACTTTCTTCATGATCTTTTTAATAACATCAATGACCAAAAAGATATATGGATCTTTATTACCCATGTTATGAAGAAGGTTGTTTTCTGCAAGACCTTGATGTATACTCTTTGGAAGGCTAGCATGATTCTAGTGGATGGACAGGTATGTTAATAATAAAGTTTCTATACATCTGTAGCACTTTTCCAACAAAAACATGGATCCAATTCTCTGTGATTTGGTTAGCAATCAAATGGTACATAAATCTTGTGGGGCTTCAAATCAAAGTTGTTAGACATTATTAGTTTTGATGATGACAAATATAGATGTCAAATATTAAGAGAGCAAAAGTTTGCATAATATACTTATCTCTTACATTGACTAACTACTATATTTAATGTTGCATATCTTGTAGATTAGTCAAGCAATGAAAGAAAGAAATTGAGAAATGAAGAACTTGTAAGAATTAATAAAGAATATTAAGATTCAAGTTCTTTGGGGTACTATAGCAGTGGACTGTAGCATACGTACTGTAGCGTATTTTGGCACTGTAGCATACTGTAGCACTGTAGCAACCGAGTGATTTTGAACATCACTCGAGCGATTTCCAGAATTACTCGAGTGATTCTGGAAACAGTTCTCAGTATCACTTCCAGTTGACATCAAATCACTGCCAGTATATTAGTATGAATTAGAATCACTTCCCGTGAAGATAAGATCACTCCCAATGAACCTAAATGCACCTCCAGTGAAAGTCAATATGCCTCAAGTGATATGTTTATTTTGGTATATCACTCCCAATGCATTTCTAGTGAATCAAATACCTTCCAGTGATCACTCAGTGTACTCTCCACTGTGACAGAATCAGTTCCAGTGACAGCAAATTAGAATCACATTCGGAAAATCAAGATCACTGCCAGTGGAATACTATCTTCTGAAAATCACCTCCAATGAAATCAAGTTTACTTTGAGTAATTCTCTAGTTTTCATATATCACTGCCAGTGAAGTTGTAATTCACCCGAATGAAATGTTGTCTTGTGAAAATCACTAGCAAAGAAGTATGTAATCACTCGAGTGATGTTTTCTAACGGCTATTTCTCTGAGTACTTTTACAGGTGTTATACACTACCGATCACATGGCATACACGAATCAATATTCAGCAACAATAAATCATGGGCAACATGACTATTCAATAAATGATTCAACGAACGTGCAAAATAGAAAGAAAGCAACGCTGAAACATTTTTCAGAGCACGATCAACAGAAAACGCTGAAGTATATGTCAGACAAACGATGGGCTTTTAACGGAAAAATATTTGAATGCTCCAACGGCTCTCAACCTATCTTCTATATAAACTGAAGCATTCAAGAAGAATATATATATGACAGTGACCAAATACACGAGCGAACAAAAATGATGAAGTAGTGAGAACCCAACTGCCAATATGCTGCTGTCATGAATCTTCATCTCTCACATATCTCTGTTAATATCTGGTTTTCCTTGTCATGTATAATTGAAAGTGATAATATTTACATTGTAATTCAGTGAGCATCTATACACTCTGTGAGAGAGCTTGTAAACACTTCATCTGTATTTCATAAGTGTTCTCAAGGTAGAGGGACCTTGAGTGGATTGATTACCTTATGGGGAAGCTGCAGAGTGAATTGCCAGTAAGACTTTCTGCTCGTAAGACTTACAAGATGCAAGCAGTAGAGAACGTTGCTGCTCGTAAGACTTACAGTGGTGTAAGTAGGAGAGAACGTTACTGCTCGTAAGACTTGCACGGTTAAGCAGGAGAGAAAGGTCTTTGGGATTGCTTTGCTTGACTTGCCGTAAGAGAGAGTAACCTTACAGTGTGTAAGGAGGAGTACTTTGTAAGAGATTTGTAGAGGCTTATCTTGTGTTCAGTTAAACAAGAAGATAGTGGATTGAAAATCTCAGGAGGAGCCTGGGGACTAGACGTAGGTCATCGTGGATTGGACCGAACCAGGATAAATTACAGTTTTCATTATCTCTTCCCTAAGCTTTTACATTTCCAGCATATATGATCTATATATCTGCGTATGAATTTATAATTCCATATGTATTGATTTGATAAGCTAAGAAAAAATTATAAACAATCAGATTTTCTTATCGTATACCCAATTAACCCCCTTTTAGGTGTCAGTCAGTTCTAACAAAAGTAAGGACTAGAAATGAATATGGGGAATTATTGAAATTTCACTAATCTCACTTTTTGATCTCTACTACACTTTATCCATTATATTTTGATATGCATCCTTTAGCTTTATTGGATTGGTTAAACATTAAAAGGTCATGTTTCTAATTGTTAAACTTTTGCGTGATAGAATACATTCTTTATAATATATGATATAATTCTCCAAACCTAAATGTTAAATATATTATTAAATAACGCACAAATCCACGGGGAATAACACCTACTTCTATCTAATAAAAAAGGAGAGAGTATTAAATTCCTTACCACTTAATCCAATTGATTATTTATTTTTTCATTGTTCTACTTTGAATTAGCTAGAGTTAGAATTTGGAGATGAATTTTTTGGTTTAAGGAAAGTGAAAAGAATTTATTAAAGCGGTCAAAAAAAGTCAAAGAAGGCAGCCAAACTAAGATAGGGATCCAAGGAGAAGAAAGGAAAGGAAGGAAGAGGGAATCAGATTCGTATGCTATGATTAGGGTCACAAAAGAACGATGATATTTAAAGCCTGGTAAGATTCTCTAATTTTTTTTTTTATCTAAACCTTTTTTGTCCTTTCAATGTTCAATCTCCACTTGGCCTCCTCCCTTCTTCACTCTCCATTACCAAAACTTTTGATATCTGATGCCTCCAAAACGCGACCCACGTGGCCCCTTCTATTTTTCTTGTTTCGATTCTGGATCTCCCATCCTTGTTCCTTCACGTGACTCCCACCATTCAATTTTTATTTTAATTGATGTTGAATATAAGATATATTATTTAATTTAATTAAATTAAAAAAATTAATTAAGTCAATTAATATAACATATATTTTTTAAAAAATATTTTAGTCATTTTCATTAATCTTATAATTCTCTCTCTCCATTAATTATTACTGATGGAGTATCAATAGAGATAAATTAAAAAAATTGATAAATATGAAAAATGTGACTTATATTAAGGGCGAAGATGCAATTCTACTTATAAATATTTTTTGAAAGAGCTACCATCACAATAAACATTTTTCGGGTACAAAAATATCCATAAACATTAAAAAATAGAGCGATAATACCAATTTTGTTAACTTTATTTGACGGTGTTAGTTTTTTGTTAAAAAATAGGTAGGGTCTATATAAACAAAAAAGTAACACTGTTAGCTCAGATTAACGGAATTGATATTATCGGTCTATTTTTAAATATTCATTGATATTTTTGTATCCAGAAAATGTTTATTGTGCTAATAGCTCTTTTGATAAATGATTATAGGTAAAATTAAATATTTTTCCTATATTTAATATTAAGATCATCTCCCTAAATAAATCTTAACATGGACTGGAAGTAGTATTTTTTATCCTATTTATAATCATATAATCAAATTTCTTATATGAATACATGTTTTTATCATGCATATTTATTAGTATAGAGACTCTGTGTTCTTAAGACAGATAAAGTGTATGTTAAACAGAAGTAAAGCTGAGAAGTTATAAAATTTTAAAATAGAGTAAATAAAATTTAAAGTTTTTTTTAATTCCGTTAAAATATATTGAAAGTTGAAAGTGACTTGCCAACCGGACAAAATGAGTACATATATTAGTTAAGTAATATTGAATACTATATAACTATGTATATATTTTAAAAAAGAGTAAATTTAATATCTTGTTTTAAAAAGAACAAGTATCAAAACATTTGAGCCAACCACCGTTGGCTATAATTTATTTTTTTTATCTTATATAATTTGATCTTTTAAAATAAAAAAATGGTTAAGGTCTAGTTTTGCTCCATAAATTTTCCGAATAGGTGATGTGAGTACCAAAGTTTTTTGTTGGATTAATATAGCAGTCATGAGTGTTAAAAAAAAAAAAGAGGAAAATCACCCCAATTGTTAAAAAACTAACATCCACCCTAAAAATTATTCTCTCCGATTTTATTTATAAATAATTTTTTTATTATAAAATAAATTAGTAATTAAAAATAATAAATGTATAAAAAATATCATATTTTTTTCATATATACCCATATTTATAAAAATAGAGAGAGAATATATAAAAAGTAGGAGAGAGAGTATAATATATTTTATCAATGCTTTGTTGACTTTATTCATCTAGTGAGTTTTCTCTCTCTCCTAAATATAACTCTTGGTGTGTGTGATAATTAATTATAAATAATATGTATTTAATAAAGATAAAATAGAAAAAATGAGCTTATATTTTTAGACATAAAATAAAAATTGTTTATAAAAAGGATCAATCTTATAAATGAAAAAATTACTTATAAATAAGACCAAAGGAAATAACTCTCACAGGCAATATTGATTCAACAAAAAGTTTTCAGATACTGTATAATGGTGAAAACTTCTAAAATAAAATTATAATTTAACCACTTTTATTTTAAAAGAACAATGCTTATTCATTTTTTTTTAAATATAAGTACAATAAATCTATAGGTGCACCGCACCTATAATGCTTCCAAGAATCTGTTCCGGACCACAACCTTGTAAATTTCTTTTTTGACCTTACAATTTTGTAAATTCTTAGACCATATAAATTCCAGAATTCATCTAAATTTTGTGTGAGGATGAAATTTTGGTAGCTGTGAGCATGGCACACCTAACGGTCCTAATAGGTTCTGTTGGACTTCAATGGTGTATCCCGATGTTAACAACGTTTCATCTTCATTAACTATAATTCCTTTTGACCCAAATCATTATCGTGTGTGTACATATACATACATACATATATATATATATATATATATATATATATATATATATATGTAACATCTTAAAATTTATTAAGAAGTTAAGTTCCCAACAAGAAAATTAAATGGTGCTAGAGATTAATCTTAGGAATTGAAAGCCAAATTATGAAACCTATGAAATATATAGGATCTTAAATTAGATAAAGCGAAAAATTACGGCATTGTATGTGTAATTAATAGGATAATATGTGTGTGTGTATAATATTAAAACACACACACCATTTCCCTTGCTTCACATGAGACACACACACACATATTCAATTAATTAAATAAACACACTCCCTCTCCATGTTTCTTTCATGTCTCACGTGTACACACACTTATTAATTAATTAAACACCCATATGTCACACACACACTTTCATTTTTTTTTAAAAAACCATTTCACCTCTCCATTAAAGGAAAAGAAAAGAGAGAGTGAGTGAAAGAGAGAGAGAGCAAGAGAAACATAATAGAGAAAAAGAGAAACATAAGAGTGATATGTGTCATTGGAGGAAGGAAGAAGTGACTACAAATTCCACATATAATTCTATATCTTGATATATGTGAGTTTTCTTCCCATATTTTTAACTCTTTTTGGTTCATTTGAGGTTGTTTTGGATGATTTCTATAAGTCTAGAATTTTAGAAATTAAGAGGAGATATTATTCGGTTAGTTTCTCTGGAATCAGTTTGGTTGTAAAATAAATTTCGTTAGCCAAATATAGTCTAAAAATAATGAAAATTTTTAGAATTAAGATAGACATGATAAGCTTTAAATTGATATATAGTATGTATCATTTGGGTTTGTACATAGTGAGATATGAATTTTTAAATTGAAATGATGAATCTAGAATGTTTTCTGGTATAGATGAGGTTTGACGAAATTATGGAAATTTTGTGACTGTAATTTCTATATGGTAATATTTTTCCCCGAAAATATACTTAAAAATGATCATATAGGATTTTGAAACATTCCATTTGGAATTCTACAGATTTAGTTATGAATTTTAGAAGTTAAGCTATTAAAACAGGAAAGATTTTCTGGCAGTATGAAAAAACGTTAAAACTGGGAATGATTCATGGATAATTATTAGTGGAACGTATTTTTATCTTAAAATAGACTTATTTATTAACACATAGAATTTGGAATCACCTTAGTTGGATATTCCTAGGTCAAGATATGAATTTTTTAAGATTATTGAAAATTCTGCCAAATTTGGGTAATAGTGCAAAAATAATAAGTAATGGTATTTTTGTAATAATTGGGACTCTATGTGTCAAGTTAAATACTTAGAGTTTGTATGAGTCCATTAAATACCCAATGGTCCTAATGTATTAACTATAATGATAACCTACCAAAGTGTCTTGAAATACTAAATATTTGGAACAAGTAATAATTCTTCCGTCCGTGAATAATAAATTATAGGATTTGACATTTGCCCGGGACGCTCAAGAGACTGAGAACAGGAAACAAATTTGGAAAGACTGTCAGGTAGTACCTTATCTCTTATATCATATGTGATGTCATGTATGTGTACCATATCATCTATATATGTGTGAGACAGATAGTCCATAGGCGGTAAGACCCGTAAGTACAAGTTGCACCGGGAGTTACCCGGGGGAGTTTTGAGCCAGGTAGGCTTGAGACAGAAAGCCCGTTACTATACCTTGTATGGGGCAGAGGCTCTGGGTAGCCAGATTGTGAATCTCAAGCGCTGTGAGTCTGTGATAAGAGACCGGTTAGGCCCTTTTATGTGCTGCATTCCGGTAAGTTGAAATGTTTGATGATTTGTTTTACATGCTTAGTATTTACATATTATATGAGTGATCTGTGTACTACTGAGATTCTTTTGAATCTCACCCCTTTTTCGACAAATGATATACAACAAAGGTGTCCAGCTCCAAGGGCAAGAAGGTAATATAGACGGACGAATAAAATGCGAATTAATTATGAATTATTTGGTTATCATTTTATTTTGGATGACTGTAAAATATTTATAAGTAGCAGTAGTAGCGATAGTAGTACTAGTACCCACGACGCAGACTGTATAAGTTATAATCAATACGCTAGACTTTCGATAACGTGTTGATATCCAAAAGACCATAAGTTAACTACCACTATGCGAGCTATGGATAGAAAATGCTCTGCATTTTAAATAAATTATTTTGAAACTGATAAGGATAATGAATTAACAAATTAGAATAAGACCACACATATTTATTTCAAAAAGTTTTTTTGAAAACCCTACACAAATATAAGTTGAACTCTGCCTTAAAATTGGAACTTTTAATTGTTATGGTCTCATATTTGAAATCATTATACATTCAAACTCATCTAAAGGCTTTGGAAATTAAGATATTATAATATATATATATTTCTTTTAATTGAGAATATTCTAAAATCAAAACCTACGGTGTCGGTGTGTTTAGCTAATTCAAATTTTTGGTTATTATCTCTCTTTTTTATGTTATAAGCCGGTTTTGCCATTTAATAAAGCATCTTGGTCTGAAATTGTGCGAATTTATTTAATTCATAAAATATGTTATTTCCAGAAAGAAAGCAAAAAGAGGTGCATGATTCCAGACAATTCTAGGATCTATCTATCTTCAATACATATTGCGTAATTTGCCTATTCGAGTCGTTTTTTTTTTCCTGCTTTTAATACAGTGGAGGATTATGTGGGAACTGCAAGAAGAAAACAAGTAAGTGTAAGGCTCACCACAAAAAAGAATTACAATAAAAAATGGCTGTAGGACTAGAACACTTGTTATGTATTAAGTGTTTTTTTAGATTAGTAGTGGAAAAATGACTTTTTTTTTAATGTGGTTTTTATAGAAGTTAAATTGAAAAAAAAATCATATTGTAAATGTGATTTGTGTTTGGATTGACAGTTGGAGAAGTGTTTTTTTTTCTAAACCCAGTGAAAAAAAGTTAAAAGCTACTTTAATGAGCTTCTAAAAAAAACAATTTTTTTTAAAAAGCCTATAAAAGCTAACGTGTTCACAAATGTGTCTGCAGATGTCAAACAGACTTTTACCATCAAATGAACTTCTAATCCCTCTTAATGAATTTCCAAACAGACTCTAAAGCTTTATAAGTAGCTTGTTTGGATTAGCTTATGGAAGGTCTATAAGTGCTTATAAATCGTGATTCACAGAATACGAAATAGCTTTTACGGTCTACGAGGTGTTTTTACGGTCTACGAGGTAAATATGTGGAGGAGATTTATCTCAATTTACGTAAATCGGGCTTATATAATAAGCTCGATTCAAAATCGCTCTACCAAACGAGCTAAAGGTCATGATGGATGTAAAGATAACATGTAAAAAACTATTATATATCTAATAATATTGGTATAATACATAACTGTCTCGGGTAAACAACTGATATATGTTAAGTATAATAACTAATTCTTTCACAAACCCGATTATGTATTTATACTAATGCTAACGTACAGCTTTACTTAAACAATCATTATTATATATGGTTGACATACATAATGTAATATCCTTATTTTTATTTTTATGATATAATTATAATTAAAGAATAATTATTTATGAAAATGGAACTAACATATAATTATTAAAAAAAGAAATAAAAAATAAAATAAAATGAAAGGGCACGTGGCCACGGTGGGTGGATTAATAAATACCTATCCCCCAACCACTTTATTTCATCTTTCTTTTGGCTTAAGAAGTTGTGATTTGTCTCTGTCTTCGATAATTTGTTATTTCAGTTTCAAGTTTTTCAGATAATTTTGGTACTTAAAATCATTTCTTTTTATCAAATTTCTTTTATAAAAGTTGCTCTACGTATTTTTATCTTTCTATTAGTAGTAATATTATACTGATTAGTGAGAATTTTGGGGTTAGAATTTTAAAAGAGTTTTGAATTTTAACAATAGATGACTATATATAGGTAGAAGAATACTAATATCTCATTTTAATTGGTTTGAATTTATTGTCCGGATGTCTTATGACTTTATAGTTAATTTCTTTTAAAACAGATAATAAATTATACTTTAGAGACGTTTTTGACTGATTTAATTTGGATTAAACAATTTATTTGGATTATTGAAAGTATTATTGAAATTTTAATTGGTTTAGTTTTGTGGATTTTAAATTATATGAAATTATAAGTTATGATTTAATATTAGAGTTAGAGTTTGATATAGTTTTAGTTATGTGGAGATTTCAAATGTTGTTTAATAATTAGGTTATGCTCATATAATTGATATTGTTGATTTTATTAACATATAATTATATATTTATTATAGAGTGAATTTGAATTTGGCTTGTTGGACCTGAATTCTCTCAAGTTTAATTCTTGTGTCGAACTTGAGGTAACAACTTTCTAATTTACCTTGTATGTTTGTTAAGGTAATTATAAGTTTATATTCATACTTTCAAATGATATATATATATATATATATATATATATATATATATGTATATATATGGAAAATGTATATGTGAAATGTTAATTGGAAATAGACATTTTTAGCTAAGTGGGCTCAAATTGTTTATCTTATGATTGCGATATTGATTATGCATAGCATTAAATGTTGAATATGAGGATAAATTGATGTGGATGTTTGGGATGTTGAAGTGTACAAGATTATGTTTAAACGTGATTATGGGAGGTTGGTTCTTTTATACCACGTGATATAATTGTCACTGTGTGCACAATAGATAGCTTTGACATTCTCAGGGCTCTTAGTATCACCCTTTCTTTTGGCCAGGTTAAGGGTTAGTTCAAGAGACATGTGACACCTTTCCATATTCGATGGAAAGGGAACCCATGTTTTAATATGAGTTATATAGCCTTTGGCCATGCTACACCTCATTATTGGAGAGCTTGGTGCAATCTTGTCAAAGAGACTAATTCTATTATGTGTTGTAGCTTATGGATTCTGTCAACGGTTATAAGGAGGTTATAAAGATGGTTGATGGAGTTCTATACATTTTGAATGATTCACGTGAACTACTAATATTTTTGAAAAACTATATAGGCTTTGTTATATGAACGTATATCTTGCCTGCTTTAACTATCTCTTAATCATTCATTGTATACTTGTTAAAATAGAATTGTAGTTACTGGGTCCATGTGACTCACCATGTCATTTATTATTTTTCAGGTGAGAGTTCATGCGGTGCTACTAAAGGGAGGGTAGGGTGTATGAGACTTGAATTGATATCAATCTCGTATGCCTTGGTTAGTTACATGAGCATAGTTTAGTGTATATTGTCGCACTTAAGAGCCTTTTTGGTATATGTTGCATATTTTGAATACCGCTGCATACTGGGATTTGTATTGTGGGTGCAGCCTTTAATATGTTGTTTATTGTGTAGGTTACTTTATTAGAGGTTAGTTCTAAATGTTTAGGAAACGAATTTAAACATGCAGATGCAGATATATCTTTGTTATGATGGGTTGTGGTGATAATGATTACATTAAAGGCTTCATACCCTAGCCCGTTTATAAATTGTGCTTATATTGTGTCAATATTATGATAATTATATGGTAATTATAGGAGGTTGTTACACATAACAACTGTTAAGTAATAACTGTATAGTTTGTAAATACATTACGGTTGTTATATTATAACCATCATGTATCTATTTATATAAATAATGGTTGTTAAGTAATAAATGTGATGTATTGAAGCTAATTTTTGTTAATAAAATGGGGGGAGGGGTTCTACTTTCGATATCTGGGCATACACATTTGTACAAAACAAACTACCACACAAACTTATATATATATTTACAGTCATTATTCATGTATACAACAATTCTTAATATATTTACATTCATTCATGTACACACACACACACACACATTAAAACTAATTGTTTAAAACAAACAAATCAGAATATATATTTACAATTAACGTGTCGCCTTGTCGCCCACTGAAGATGAATTCTTGTCGCAAACTCTTTGGTCAATTTCTTCCATTTGTGACGGGCTATACTTCTTGCAATACATATCTTCAAAATATTGTGTGTAAAAGGAAACAATAGATCAAGTTAGATATTGTAATATATATAAATGGTTGAATGTGTATCTGAACAGATGAGCACGCGCGTACACACACATACACACATATTTGCACGATAATCAATTTTATCTGGATTGTACGTGATTATGTCATTCATGTATTGCATTATGCAATACACACAATTGTTGCTCCTTTCTGGTTGTCGTGGCCACTATAAATAAATGAGAAGAAAAGTGTATTAGTCATTCATATATAAACTATATGTGCTTCAATAACACTCACACACACACACCCTTTGTTGTCAGCCATTGGAAGGCATTTTTGAAGTGGCCACCAGTGAGCTTGCAATTGTTGCATTCAAGGTTATTTTTTGTTCGGTACTTGTACACAGTGCTAAGAAGAGACAATAAAAAAATGTATATATGTATAGAAAAGCCAAAATTAATTTAAATGTAAGTAATAAAATATGAAGAATGAATATCTTAATGGTTTAATGTTTCTTTTATGAATGACCTATTTGCTAGATTTCCCCCAAGAGGGTCATGGTACCAAATCTTTTTGTGGTATGGATTTAGTACTATGAGCGTCCAATGTACCACAAGCACACTAATAGATAATACTATTAGATAACTACAAAATAAATAAAAATTAATTTAAAAAAGTTAACGATGTACCCACCCTTGAATTTAAGGTACCAAGAAGTAAGTGTTCCTTTTTCCTAGCCCCCTTTTAATCAAGTTATCTGCCAGCTCCTTTGCATGAGATTGCATCATCTCTTCCTTCATATCCTTACTCTCTAGTCACAATGTCAAAGCAGATGAGCTTGATCTTTTGATAGAGGCTGCAAGGGAGTATAAGCATTTAATAAAGGTGCCTGAAAATAAGAAACCAACATATCAAAATATAATCAAAGTTCTAAGTTGCTAACTTTATGAAAATCACAATTGAAGAAATACCTGATAAAGAAATTAATAAAGTTTGTACTTGCCATCTCCTTTTTTAAGACTTCACTAACAAACTCTAGGGTCAAACATTCTACTTGCCCTGCTTGGTCGAAGGCCTTTGTCTAAAAGGAAATCATTGGATACTCTTCATCCATCCGCGTGGACAAGAACATATCAACAAATACCCAGGGTGCTTCTAACCAAATTGATCAATTGGCTTCTTTTGCGAGCACGACTTGTTCATATATTGATCATTGAGTATGAGATGCTTCCTCTTCTTGAACTAAGGGGGGTTTAGACTGAAGGGCAGGCTTGGACTTAGGGGTATCTTTTGAGTGGTATACTTCTTTTTCTACTTGTATACTAAAATTAGAAGGCTAGACCAAACAACAAAGCTACCCATAGCCTCTCCCACTATTTCTGCATCTTTGGTGGGTATAAGGAGCTGATAGTGGAGGTCCATATGGGTCTTGAGTCCTCAGAAGGCACAATCATGTTATGAATCATGTTATCCTTCGGGCAATTGTACATACAACTTGTTGCAATTATATAGCGTTTAGGGCTATTTGCCAAACATTCAACATTCGTCTCTCCCTAAGGTAGATCATGAGGGAGAAATGTGTAGCTGTCTTTAATAATTGGGTTGCCATATTCCCCATATGCATGTAGCCTCACATTACACTATTTGAAAAGCTATTGAGCTAGGAATATTTATTTTTTGCATTTCAACAGTCCATTTCTGGAGCTCTTCAATTTAATGGCAAATAACTAGCTGGCATGTATATCTTACTAGTACGAAGAATAGAACTCACAAAGGAATGTGACTTCAAAATGAAAACATGAGTTAGGGAAAGCAAAGCAACTCGTACGACTATCGCTTAGAAGTCCAACGAAAGCTTTGGAAGTTGTTATTCGACTAAAAATGACTCTTGACAGCTTAAAAAGTCAACCAGAGTTATGGATTTCTAAGGTTGGTGAGTAATGTTTGACCTAAGACAAGTGTTAAGTGTAAGTGTAATAACTTCAGAATGTGAAAAGGGGCAAGATAACAAGTATTTTAAAAGATGCAACTTGACGAAAATAACTCATGATTATAACTTTAGAATTGTCATTAAAGGTGACATTTTATAATGGTTATGACTTTACAACCGTAATGTTTCTATCCTATAAGTATTGAACGATAGTTTACGGGTTTTACATTACAACCATGGGGTTTTAAATCGGTGACGGTTTTTAATTAATAAATGTTAGGTATTTGACATTGTATTATAAAAGATCACAATTTTACTTAATAAACATTAAGTAATTGACATTTTTTTTAAATTTCGGGGGTTGATTATACAACCCACAGATTACAAACAAAAATTAAAAAAATAATAAAAATAAACAAACAAAAAATAAATACTATAGAGAGGAATGATACGATACATCATTAGATTCTTCATTCTCTAGTAATTTGTCTATCTTCTCATTCAGAAAGCGAACTAGACAGATAAGTTTCTTTAAGAATTGGTCCATGCGTCCTTGATCTCTCATGTAAACCTAGACCATATGATAAAGTTCATAGGTCGCATAGACAAACTCTTTAATGCATGGCAGCTGGAGGGAGTTCATCTTTTGTATTTTTCCTAAAAGAAGAACTAGAAGAAGTTTTCTTGTGTTTATCCATGATATCGATATAAAGAACAAAATTCAAAAGTTGGCAATAAGAAGTTGAAATGGAAGTGGGCAAAAGGAGTTCAACTTTCAAACGTTTAAATAGAAAGTGTTTTGTGGATTATCATGCCAATCGTTTCATTTAATATTAAAGATTATTTTAATTTTTATAATAAAACAATGAAAAAAATAGTAACTGTTATTTACTAATAATTGTGAATTATCAACATCATTTTTCTTAATTTTATTTTTGTTAAAATTAAATAGAAGAGGAATCAAGGGTTTCATGGGTTATTGTGCCAACTGTTTCCTAGTAAATTGCCATAGTTATAAATTAAGAACTGTTAATTATTAGATATAATTTTAATTTTTACAAATAAAAAATGACAACAATAATAACGGTTGTTTACTAATAATTGTGAAGTATCAAGTGTTTTTTTTATATTTTTGTGCTACTTTGCCCTAAAAATTAATTTTTTAATATTTAAAATAAAAAAACAATTGTGGTTTTCAGTCATTGCCACTACTGTTGTCCTCCTCCTCTTGCCCCTCTCCCTTTCTTAACTCATCATCGACATCAGATGTTAACATCTAGGATTTTATGTCATTTCAGCACATTTTCATTGAGCTTTATATATTATATGATATATTTGTGCATATTTTGGATATTTAAGATAGGAAAATGTACATTTGATTTTTTGTTGCACATCAGTGCTCAATTGTGCACATTTTGGCCATATTCTTAGTTAGTTTCTCATTTTTTTAATGTTACCTTTTTATAGAACTATTTCAACACAAAGATCAATTGATTACAACCTCATTACTAAGGTTTGAAGGGCATGTAATAATGAAAGGAACAAAATAAGAAACAATGATAGAAGGAAATAAAATAGAATTAAGAGGTGCATGGGTCACAATTGTAGCGCCTAGACACAACTATTGAAAAGAAGAGATAGATAGCTTCAACGCCTAGGCGCTACAATGTATGTGTTGATTTTATCCTTTGCTTAATACTTCTAAATGTGTGACCAACATTTATATATATTAATATTTTCACTTAAGTTTGACTTGATAGAGCTAATCTAGGTGTAGAATTTAGTTAAAATTATGCTTGATTTGAAGTTTACTTGATAAATGGATGGTTTATTAGTAAAATAAATATATTTACTAGTCCTGCATTGACACATCAATGTTGTTGCTTATAGTTGATTTTCATTAGGTGTGGCAAGAGATTGTTCATTTTAATGGAAAAAGAAACTTGATTTTGACTTGAGAGAGCTTTGTCAAATACTAGTAAACCTTAGACTAACACATACTCCCTCTGTCCTTATTATAAAGCATCAACTACCAATTCTCACAAACCAATAAAGATAGTTAAAAGTATTAAAGTTATCTTAAAAATTCAAGTAATTTCCAATATTACCCTTACCAATACACTAAACTTAAATATCTATTAATTATTATTCTCTCCTACTAACCTTATTAAATATGACCTGACATGGAAAAATAAATTAAATGCTCATTGGAAACTTGCAAGTGCCTTATAAAAAGGACTAAGAGCACTTGTTAGTTAGTGCCTTTTAATAAGGACCAGATGGAGTATATTCATTGAAATACTATTAGAGAGGAAGTTAAGCAAGTTTTATGAAGTGCAAAGGGGAGAAATAATCATAGACTTCATTTAATCCTTGAGGTCAAAGAATCATTTGCCTTTATCAATTTCTAATCTTAAAAATATTTTTCAAAATTCTCTTTCTACATCAAAACATTTTTTAGCTCAACTTAATTGATTTCAATAAGCCTCTTGCTTGACCATTTTGTTATACAAATCTCTATGGGAACAATCTTTTCTTACCACTTTATTACTCCGCACGACCCGTGCACTTGCGGTGGAATATCAGAGGAAGGAGATGAAGGGTTTGAGTGAAAGTCATTCACAACCTCATTGTGATGAAGGATGGGGTTCAACTTCATATTCAATTTGTTGGCTTATGTAGCAAGATGCCTTGTGGAGCAATCAAGGCTGGCTAATGTCTACAGTAAAGCCTCTATTTGAGGAGGAGGCGGAAGAGGAGAAGGATGAGGAAGAGGTGGTAAAGGAGGAGGGGAGAAACTTGTGGAGGCAGTGATAGAGGAGGAGAAGGAGCTTGTAAAGAAGGAGGAGGGCGAATGGAAAAAAACTCTAGCATTTAAACATGATGAAGAAGAGAAGAACAATGTCGATGAAGAAAAGTAATAAGAAACAAAAGGAATATGTTAGCTTAAATAGAAAGTTGAAGTGTACTTCGAATGAAGTTATGATGTGTTTTGACTTAGGTGAACTGATACTTGGCGGCGAACTGAAAGCCAGGGTTATGAAAAGGCACTTTATAGTTTTATGTTAAGAAAGACTGATTGTTTGAAAGTGTTACATGACGGTTGTTTCTCAAGAAACATCAGTTTTTTCATTCATATATTACGGTTAATTTTTATAATTTTTATGTTTTTGTTTTCGCTGATATAAAGTTGGAAGACAACTTGCTTGTAAGTATTATATTTGTTTTGCAAAAATCGTAACTTTTATCAGTGAATACATGACGGTTGACAATTACAACCATTATGTTTTTTATTTTTGCAAATTCCGCTTTTCAATACATGATAATATGTATATTTAACTATTAATTATTAGCGTTATTTATTCTTCCACAAACTCCTCCTCAACATATATGACGCTTATTTGTTGTAACTGTTATATATGTAAGCTTTTGTAATAGTGATACAAATGTATCTTTTTTTTCATTTATTATTGTGTTGACTTTATTATTATAAAGTATCATGTAGATATATTATATAAGAATAAAGTTTAAAAGTGGTTGAATTTTATAGAAAAATTTACGAAGTCTAAGATTTTTTCTGGATCAAACATGTCTCAAGGGAAGCTGTGCAGATTTCCTGGGAAAGGATGTACACCAGTTGAATGAAGACATGATGATCTTACAAAGTTTACATCCGGGTTGCATTACACTTTTGAGGATAGATATGCCATCCTAGCTAGATTCTGTTTAGGATTAGTTTCATGCTTAACTTGTCTCTACATGTTAAAAAAATATTTAACTTCAATTAATCTTTTTTTTTTTGCCAGAATTAACTTTTTTGGAGAATCCTAATTAAATCCAGTCCAAATACTAAAGTCAAAGGCCTCATTAAGAATTTATGTATATTGTTAAAAGGCTATAATGGCCATCTATAGTTAAAAAGAAAAATTAAAGGTACTTTTGACAGAAATTCAACTTCAGACACATATTTTTAACAATTTCCTAATCATTTTATTTATTTAAACCATATTTTAAACGTTTCATTTCATTTTTTTATATTTAAACAACAATTTAATCCTTTTATTTTGTTTCCAATATGTTAAATTTCTTAATTTGCTTAAGCGGTTAAAAAAAAATTTATATTTTACTAAATGTCATTTTTTCTTGGAAAAATTGTTTCATCACCAATACTACTACATTAATTCGAATGTAATGAATTACTAATAATGGGCACTTCTTGGACGGAGAAAAAAATTATTTCTTAAAGAAAAAAATAAAAAATATTAATTGTCATCTAAATCAATAAAAAGAAATGAATTCACTAAACTATTGTTTAAATAAATAAAATGATTAGAACATTGTTAAAAGTATATGCCTAAATTAAAATTTTGGTTAAAGGTGCCTTTAATTTTTTTTTTTAACTATATATGGGTATTCTCGCCTTTAAACAATATCCATAAATCTGAGACCTATTAGCTTTATTAAAAAATTATTAAAAGTGTAAGCCTGAATTAAAATTTTAGTATTTTGGTTGGATTTAATCAGAATTCTCCCTTTTTTTTTTACACGTGGGAAAGCAATAAAACACGTAGCTACCCTACATTTTGCTTCTCTGAAGGAGATTCAACTAATTTTTACTCCAGTTTTTCAGAGAATCAACTAATTTTTACTCATGGTTCAAAAAAAAAAAACTAATTTTTACTCCAGTTTAGTTGAGGGGAAATAGAAAGGAGTGGAGGGTATATTTTAACAAGTTTAATTAAAATAGAGAAATGTGGTTGAACAATTTTAATAAATATAATAATATATAAGAGAACTAATTAAAAACTTTAAAATTCATAGATATTTTTTTAGATTATCAATATGTAGGGAAGGTATAATCTCTTGTCTTTTATATTACAAGCGTTAAGCTTGCCTTTATCATTTAAAAAAAACTTTAAAATCCATTTACTTACTAAAAAAAAGAATAGGAACCGTGTGATGGGCAAATTTAATCCAATAATTTTACCTCAAGTGGCACTTAGTTTTTGGGCATTAAAAGGTATCACTTTATTAAGTGGCCGAAAAAGTGGAATTTATTAAATTGCTCGGATAAGCACCTAATGTACCTATCACAGATTTGAACCACGGTTCGAATTTTAAATTTTTAGTTTTTAATAATAAAATCATTTTTAGTATAGTTAATATCAAACTGAAAAAGCTAGCCTGTGTCAAGGTTGATCGTTTGGTCGAATCAATGATTTAATAATTAAATTAAAAATAATATTATTATTTGTAGAAAAAGACTTAGATCAAATTCTTTATATCCACTTCATCAAGTTCTCCAATTACATATGGTCATTTGTCCTATTTTTTAATTATTATCATTTAACTATAAACCTCTATATGAAAAAAGTAAGATATGTTGTGATGTGTAATTAAATAACTTGATGATATGGATATAAGAAACTTGATGTAAATATGGTTCTTATATATATATATATATATATATATATATATATATATATATATATATATATATATATATATATATATATATTATTTTATTTAAAATCAATTATCAATTAATTCCAGCAAAATTAAAGCTAGAATCAAAGAAGAAGAAAAAAAAAACAATGAGGAAATATTAAAGATATGACACGTGAGGTACATGGGATAACATTTTTCTTAAAAAAATAAGGCTTGCAAGTTGCAACTTCATTTTTTTGGTGATATAGCCTTTACAGGCTTAGCATTGTGCATTTGAAAGATGAGCAAAGTTTTAGTATTTATTTAAATTAATGTTAGAAATTATTTTTCTAACATAATTTATAATAAAAACTGCTCCCTCATTGATAACCTTGAGATGCAACGCACCTCTAATTGCCAATCACACTGTAAGATACTATTGATTTCAAGTATCAAATCTCAACCAATATGCTCTTCTCCGCACCTTGCCAAGAATGAGGGTACATGTTTAGGCACCCAAATTCTTCTAGCTCCATGTCCCACGTACATTTCAACCCATACATATAGAGTCGTAGATAAAAGAAAATTAAAATCAACTCCATAAAAATTTCTAGGATTAAAAAAAGAAGGATAACTATTTTAAAGTCAAATCATTATTATCAGGATATATAATTTATGGGGATGGGGAAAATGAAATCACTATTTTAAAATCAAATCATTATAATTAGGATATAATTTATGAGGATAAAAAATGAATCACTTTTTTTTGGGTATGTAAGGAAATTAGGGAATTTAAGGATTATCAAATCATTTTTAAATATGATTTGATTGACCAATAAAAAACATTGATTCTGACATAATTTTCGCAGCCTATATAGCCTTTTTGAAGAAATTATGAAATAAGGAAATTAGGGAATTTAAGAATTATCAAATTATTTTTAAATATTTTTTATTAACCAATCAAATATGAACAAACATAAATAAAGGGAATTAGCAAATGTTATAAAATAATGATATGACAATGTATTAAATGATGATGCATCCGAACCAACTTATTTATCAAGAAACTGGATATTACAAGATTTAAAATATAAAGTTGATGATTAATGATGATATCTTCTGCCTTATCACTCCACAACCATTTCTCTCTCGCGCCAGTCAACCCTTTTCTTATTTGAAAAAAAATAACTGCTACTGCTTTCTCTTGAGTTTCATTTTTTTGACAAATTTGGCCTTGCCATTCTTCTTGATAGTGAATATTTGAAGTGTTTTTCTTTAAAATGTTAATTGTTATTATAAGGAAAAAGTGATGGGTCTGCTAATATTTTTTATTTTTTATCTTTTATCTTCTTTCTTCATCCCTCTCTCCGTTTTTATATATCGAAAAGTTGATATGAATATCATTTGAGAGCCGTTTGGTTTTTTAAACTCGATGCTAGATTCTAATTTAAAAATGACTATTCTTCAACTCAAAGTATCTTGATCTAGAAAACGGCTATATGACTCCAACTAGACTGTCTCCAACTCTTGCCGGCCGGACCATTCGGTCCGGTCCAGTTTTAACAATATTGGTTAATATGTCTCACACATATGTGTGTGTTGGTTTTATTTTTTGCTCATGCATCTAAGTATTTGACTACCATTTCATTAGAGTGATTTATTCATTTGTGTTTGACTTTAGAGAGAGGTGTATAACTTTGAATAAAATTGTACTTGAATTGAAGACTAAGCTTGCTAAATAGATGGTTTGTTAGTAAAATAGAAATATAATATTTACTTTCCTTCTCTTGTCACGTTCAGGTTGATTTTGATTTTCAATATTTGTATAAAGAGATTATGCATTTTAACAAAAACATAAACTTAATTTTGATTTGAGAGAGATTTGTTAAATGTTTTAATGTCATTTAAAACTCTACTTGAGAAAAATTTTGAGAAAAAATAATTAAGTTTTATAAAGAACAAAGGATAAATAATCCTAACATTTTAATTAACATCAAACACTTTAATTTCCAAAAAAAAAAATTCGACTTTAAAACTTTGAAGTGGCTTTAATTTGCTCAACCTGATGGGCAACTTAATATTGCACTAGTTGACAAGGTTTTACCTCAGTCCTACTCGTGGGAATAATATTTTCCTTATCATTATATTGCTTGTTATGATCCTTGTGCTTGTTGTTTACTTTGGACGACGAAAAATAACTTGAAGTCACTTTGAAGAAACCAAATACTCCTTTGATTTATATAAGTCATTTCTAACTAATTTATAGATAATAATAAAAATAATTAAATTTATTAATATTATCCTTATTAATTAATCTAAAACTAGCTAGCATTCTAGAAAATACTAATACTTTATGAAAAAGATCAATAGCACTTTCTAGAAGCTGCCTTGAAATAAGGATTGGAGGGTGTACGAATTTCTTTTATTCTTGACTTTAAAATTTGCTCACTCTACTCCAATTGTTCTTTTTTTACCCCAACTCTTATTACATTGTTAAAACTCTATATAAAATATTAATTTTATTCCTAAATATAAACATCAGTTGATTTTTTTTAAAGATTAAATAAGTTAATTAAATTATTTTAAAATATTTGTATTTATTATTTTTTCTTTAAACTAATTTAATCATATCATATGTATATGATATGATTGAATAACTTATTTACCTTCATTCTTAATCTTCTTTTTAAAAAAATAAAAAAAACAACTAAGGCTTGATTATTATGTTTTTTACTCCGTCTCATTCACACAGACAGGGATAAACACCGTATGAGGATGTTTGGTTGGGCTTATACTTATATATAAGTCTGATTTACGTAAGTCGAGATAAAACTCTTTCACATATTAACCTCGTAGACCGTAAAAGTTACTTCATAGACCATAAAAGCTACCTCGTATACTATAAATCACTATTAAAAATTATAATTAAAAATTCCAACTACTATTCCAAATATCATATAGTTTCTCAACAAGCATCTAGTGGCTTGTGCCTGTGGCCTCTGGCGTTCATGATAAATATACGGTAAATCCACTTGATGCAAAAAGTTGAGAAAAAGGACATGATAACACAGGAAATTGATTTTTTTGCCTCATTGGTTGAAAATAATATTCCTTCTCTTGTCCTAATTATAGGAGCTAGTTAGAAATTCAATCTTGGTTGTAAATAAAAAATATAAGACTTTTATCTATTTTGTTTATAATATTTATCATTTTTCTTTGAATTAATTTTCTTATCTTATATTAACATAGAGTTGGTTTAGCAGTGTAAAGCCCTACTAGATCTCTTATGTTAAAAGAGGTAGCTACAAGCCCCGAACTAGATACTGTATGATAATATCAATTTTTTTTCTTTTTTTATAAAATGATATATAATATAATGTTACATAAATGTATTTTAAAGAATTGGATTATATTTGTTATAATTAAGTAATTTATCTATTTTTTTGTCAAAATTATCTAACTTTCTTAATCTATTAAAATTAGTTAATTAAATTTTTTTAATACGGAGTTAATTAGCTCTTATTTTAAAAACTAGAGGTGTAATTTTTATTTTATTTTATATTAACATATTAACTATGGGAATGTGGCCTATTAACGTGATTTACCGATTGGGCGAGGGTCAGAGATGTTTCATTACGTAACCATATGATTGACTCAAGTTGACAAATTAAATTGATATAATATCAACGTTTTAAATGTAATTTTTTTAAAAAAGTTCTATATTTCAATATTTTAAGGTATTTTATAAAATTTCAAGGACAATTAATATGTTTTAACTTAAAAATTTTATAGAAATATGTCAAAATTATTTACCTCTGATAATAAATAAATGTTTAATGATTGTTATTTTATAAAAGAAAAAAAATTTCTTTATATCTATTATATTAAATTATTCCATCTATATAATTTAACTATAAATATATTAAGCCAGCGCACAGTAACACATTTGGCAAGGTACGATATCTCTGTGCTTCCTCTGGGTTCGATCCCAACCCTACATCCAGTGTGATGCCAACAAAAAAAAAATTATAAACACATTAAAAAATAAGACACATGATCATATATGATTAAAAAAACTTAAGATAATAGATACTTGACATGATTACGTTCCTTTCATATAATATCTTGCACATTAAAATATAAGATTTTTTAAAAAAATTTATATTCCACTATATTTAAAACATGTTTTTTTTAAAACAAAAAAAAAATAAAAAGAGAAAGACTAATTGTGGTTGTGGTTGTGTGTGCGTGTGAAAGGCAGGTTGTTGGGCATCTCAATTATTGGAGACTTTGCCTACCCTTCCCTGTGTGGCTCAAGTTTGTTCCCCACTTTGTACAAAACAAAAAACACAAAAGTATAATGATGTGAGCCCACCATCCACTTGCCGTTTGATGTGAACATAGGGCCGGCTAAAAAGTTTGTCGTTTCATTTCATTTCCCCTCGATTTAAAAAATTTAAAACTTGAAATCAGCTATTCATACAATCCTAAATATAAAATATAATTAATTTTTAAGAGATATTAAGAAAGCTAATTAAATTACTTTAAAATATTTATATTTATCATTTTTCTCTAAACTATTTTGCCTAACTTATAAATTAATATATAATCTAAGGATACACAATATACGACATCATTAAGTAACTTATTTAACTTTCTTAATCTCTTCAAAAAAGTCAATTCTATCTTATATTTAAAACCGGATAGAGTTCATTTTAGTTGTTCTAAAGAAACTTGAAACTTATAAGGCCGACAATTTTAAGAGCGCACAAGATATCCATACCTTGAGTCACCTTTTTAACGCAGTCTCAAAATGAATAATTTCAAAAACGAGGAATTATTATAGAAATCACAATATATTATGGTTATTAACTACCATATATCACGATTCCAAACCGTCATATATGCAGACACTATATTTGCTTAGCGAAAATACATTACGGTTCCAAATTGTGATTTATTCTGAATCTATTATAGCGATTCTAGTATAACAACTGTTATGTATTAAGATATGGTGAAGTCATGCAGTGCGTAATGTTGTCATGATAATAAAACGGGTTCACATAAACAACTGTCATATATATCATAATGCTGGCACAATAAATAACGGTCTCAAGTAAACAACTGTTATAAACTCTGTAACATACATAAAAATGCTTTCAAAATAATCGTTATCTAAAGTTTAACATAGGTAACGGTTGTTAAATCACAACCGTTATTTATTTGATATAAATGCTAATGAGTTTAATGAAACAACCATCATATATAGTGCATAAATATATAACGGTTTTTATGTAAGAACTGCTAAGTTTTTAGGCAATTTTTTTTTAAAAATGGGGATTCTCCTTTTGATATTCCCCTGCATGTATACAAAATAAAATTTTATACAAATTTGTATATTAAAAAAGCTCACACATCGAGTGTAATTTAGGATGGATCAAGACATTCTCAGCTTTATGGCTAGGCTCAATGGAACTCCCTACATTAAAGGGCTCAAGGGGTATGTAGCCTCGAGAAGAGTTGATAGAGAAGGAGGGGTTAGATATATATTATGCCATTTGCTCTTTCTTGTTAGGTTGCATATGGCATTCTATTGATCCAATCTCTCATTTTCTATCAAGTCTTGATCGAAGCTATATACCATTTGAGCCCTTTACGATAGGGAGTTCCATTGAGACTAGCCACAAAGTCAGGAATGTCTTGATCCATCCTAAATTGCATGACTATACTTGATGTGTGAGCTTCTATTATATTATACAATAAAATTCAACAAGCAAAGCAAAATCAAAAACTCTATCATATATGTGTGTATGTGTGTATGTAAATATATATATATATATATATATATATATATATATATATATATATATATATATAGGATAAAATGACGGTATACCTTTTTTGTCATAAATGGTATGACAATAAAATGGTCAGGCCTAGCAACAAGTTCAAGCACAACTTCTCCCACTAGCATCTATAGTGGACACTAGAAGATCTAACTTATATCAATGGCGGCCTTTAACTCTCTAGGCTAACATGATTTTGAGGGAGAGGAGAGTTGTGAATTGTGTTCTCCCTCTATAGGTTATACATGTGGCTTGTACAAACAATTGTGAATCATGTTCTCCCCTTGTAAGTTATACATGTGGTTTGTAGCTACAAAACATGAGCACAACTTAAGTCAAAACCTAGTTACAAAACATGAAGTGAATAATAATAGAGAATGCATAGTGGAGAAGGGAAGTCATATATTTGTATGATTAGAACAAACCACGCAAAGAAATGCGACCTGGCTAAAGCTAAAGAATGAAAACGTGATTAAGGGAAACATGAGCAACTCGCATAGATGTTGTTAACAAAAGTACGACAAACGCTTTGGATTGTGTGGCTCCATTGAATATGACTGACGTATGCCAGAAAATCCAACCGAAGAAGTAGGGTTTCAAGGTTGGTTGGTTACAATAAACCTCAAGACAAGTGTTGTGATGAACGAAAATGTGTGCTAGGGATTGTGTAACAACTCATACAGTTGTCACTGAGAAGAACCAATAAGGCCTTGTTGATAGTGTGGTTTAACTGAAAATGGCGTTCGACGACTGAAAAAGATGACCGTAGTAGTGGGGTTCTGAGGTTGGCGGGTTTCAGGTTTACATTTGACCTAAGACGAGTGTGCTAATGAATGAAATGAATAAGCGAAGAGACATTTAAATAGAGGGGGAAGTTTAACTTTATAATAGTTCAAATATAACATCCATATATTGCAAGAAACCATTAGTTATTTTGAAAATATATATTACGGTTTCTAGCTAATAATTGTTAAATATCTACAACATGTTTTTTTTAAAAAATTAGGGGGTACTGCTATTGATTTCTACTTGCTTTTATAAACAACACATAAACAAGCAACAATATAATAGACCATCCATAAAAACACAAAAATTAACCCAGTTTATCAGTAGGAAAACAACATTACACAATCAAACACAAATTAAGTGCCACTTTTTCTTTTTGTAGTCTGAGCTTTCTGTAAGATACATTTTTTAGCTTGAATTCTTCTTTTATTGTGAAGTAATACTTTTTCCCTCTTTGACCAAACACCTTCATTATGATCATGCCTTATGTACAAATAATCTTTTTCATCCAAATTTAATGGTTTAAGTGACCTCCAATTCAATGGATCATCCTCAACTCTATCACCCATCTCCTCATCAATCAATTTATTTGTCAACAAAATAATAGACTATCCATGTTTAAAAGGATCACATACGTAGAACACTTGTTTAGCTTGAGAAGCCAAAATGAAAGGCTTTTCTTTATACTCTTCCTTGTTCAAATTCAATTCTATCAAGCCTAAGTCATCAATTCTCAAGCTGTGATTATTGTCAACCCACTTGTAACCGAAAATGGGAACCTAAAAGCCGATATAATCCAACTCCCAGATGTCCTCAATCAACCCAAAGTAGATAGGTCATCTTCGCATAGATATGATTTCTATCTTTAGAACTCTATACATCCATAGTGTTAGCTATAAGAGTTACACTACTATTTTATATTTTGCTTCGATCATATTCCTCTTTGGTGTAGAAGGAGAACCCATTAATGATGTTGTTAGCATAATACGTCACTTGATTACTTGGTCCACATGCTAAGAACTTTAATTTTCTAGAAACTAATTTAGGATAAGCTCTATACTCGTGAAGGACTTGATCTTTAAATTATGTTGTAAAATGTTTATTGTGTTATTGAGCACACCATCTTTCTCATTTATAGGTTTTTTTACCTCTGAATTTAATGCATATGGTTGCATATGTACTCGTTAACCTCCTCAGAGTTGTGCATCACATATAGATATGCTTGCTCCAACTGTTGGTCTAAAATGGTTACAACTTTCTTGCCTATGATCCCTTCCCCATTAGTCCTTCTTCCCTCATGCCGAGACACAAGAAGCCCAATATTGCTTACATACTTTAATTATGTTGTAGAAAATTCAGCGGCCTCTTCATATATATATATATATATATATCGTTCAATAATGAAACCCTCTGGAGGACTCCAATTTTTCACAAATACTTTCATTATCTTCATAAAATGTTAAATCGGGTACATCTACCCTAAATAGGATAGGCTATAAAGTTGTACCTCTCTAACCAAATGAGTTGTTAGGTGGACCATGATGTCAAAGAATGCTGGAGGAAAATACATCTTAAGTTTACACAATATGTGTATGATTCAGTTTTACAACCTCAGTAATTTTTGAGGGTCTACCACTTTACTATAAAGTGACTTAAAAAAGAAACATAACATGGTGATTGCAGCTCACACCTCATAAGGCAAGATAACCTTAGAGCTATTGGAATCAAGTTCTCCATTAAGACATGATGGAGGAAAATACATCTTAAGCTTACACAATGTGTGTACGATTTAGTTTTATAACCTCAGTAATTTTTAAGGGTATACTACTTTACTACAAAAGTGACTTAAAAAAAGAACCATAACATAGTGATTGCAGCTCACACCTCATAAGGAAAGATACCTATAGAGCCATTAGAATCAAGTTCTCTATTAACACATGACAATCATGAGATTTTAATCCCATAAGTTTCAAGTCCTTCACTGACATAAGTCTTCTGATATTTAAATAGTAACCTTTTAGTACCTTGACTAAAGCAAGAAACTGAAAAAACTATTTTTTTCTTCTACTGATATTGTGTGAACCATGGGATAAAAAAATGTACGGGCTCCCCTCTCATTTGGTGCTAATTCTTTGCTTATTCACATCTCAACCAATAAGACAAGTCAAAGAAAATGGACCTCTTTTTCCACCTGCTTGTCCCAACATCCTTACAAAAGGTTTGCCAAATAGATATCTTATATCTTTCACCTTTTGATATACTTGTTCATAAGTCAAAGGTTGAGGTGCCTTGTGCTCTTCTGATTTCCTTTTGAAATATTTTTTTAAACATTGGTAAGGATGCTCCTGAAGCAACCATCTTTGATTTCCCATGTGTTAGATATGATTAGTTTTGATGATGTCAAATATTAAGAGCAAAAAGTTTGTGTAATGCATTTATCTCCTACATTGGCTAACTAATGTATTTAATGATTAAATATCTTGTAGATTAGTCAAGTAAAAAAAGAATATGTCAAGGTCAACTATGAAGAATAAAAAGATTGAAGAAAGAAGAAATTTCATTATATCATAAAAGAAGCTATTGAATTGGAGTATTGAGAATGATCAAGAGGAAGAAGAAAAAGGAAGATTGAAGATAGTCAAGAAGATAAAGAAGCTATATATTTAGTTGGGTTATGTAGATTGATCAAGAGGAAAAAGAAGAAAGAAGAGCCTTCATCATATTAGTCAAAGAAAAGAAGCTATTTAATTGGATTATGGAGAATGACTAAAAGGAAGAAGAAGAAGAAAAAGAAGAAAGAGATTGAAGATAATAGTAAAGAAAAATATAGAGTTATAAAAAATGATTGTGGAAATTAATCAATAAGAAGGAGAAGAAGTTGAAGAAAGAATAACTTGCAAGATCTAACAAAATATCAAAGATTCAATCTCTTAGATGAGATACTGGAGGTCTTTATGGTCAAACGGAGGTTGGAATGGGTCAATTCAAAATTAAAATGACTTATATGGAAGTTATATCAACTTCACTTGAGTGATCAGTTGAGTGGTACCTCCAAAATTGACCACTTGAGTGATGTTTTTAATCACTGGCAGCATTACTCGAGTGATGTTATAGTGATGATCACTTTGTTGTTCTCTATTTTCATTTGGCATGATAGAAATTTGGTGTTTTAGATATATCTCTCAAACCATGTATTCAATTGAGATGAAACTTGTTTCATATAAAACTATACTTCAAATGCGACACACATACACTAAAATCAAGTTCAATGGATTTCAGATAAAAGAGATGTGGGTTTTGAAAGTTGACACTAAAATTTCTTGTGTTATTTTAGAACAGGTTCAATAATTTGGATGTATCTCACAAAATACATATCCAATTAAGGTTAAACTTATTGCATATGAAACAACACTCGAAATATGTTTCACAGAAACTAAGATTAACTCAAAGAGTCTTAGACGAAAGAGATATGTATCTCAAAAGTTGATGTTTGATGTTTACATGATATTTCAAACCAACAGTCACTCTTTAGATCATGACTTTCAAAATACAATGAATTTGTAGCTGATTCTATTTGCATTGGAATATAGACTTCAAGAGCTTTCTAATGATAGGTCATTTGGTAGATTTGGATTCAAAATGAGGTTATCACTAGCTAATCACTAAGTAATGTTTCAAGTGATCTACAAGATCACTCAAGTGATCCCATTTTGTGCATTACTAGCACATCACTCCAGTGATCTGTAAGGTTTTCAAACTGCTAAGAGAAGATCACTCGAGTGATGCTTTCTAAAAAAATAGAGCATCGTTTCGAAACTTCTAAAAATCATTGCAATGATTGTGTAACTTGCTCTTCTTACTTCTAATCGCTCCAACTCTTCATATTAGTGCTTAAGTGTTTTTCAGGTGATCAAACAAAGATTAGCACTCAAATTGGAAAAATCACTTTTTGTCAGAAGCTTTCAATGACTATATTTTGTAAGCCTCAACAGGAAGAAGAAAAGCTCAACGATCATACATTTTTATCAACTATAAATAGAAGAGCTTTCAAAGTCAAAGTAGAAGAGAGCTAATGCATAAATCATTAAAATGCCAAAACTCTTATTTTAACATTCTTCTCACATACTCTCTGTTTCAATGTGTTTGCATAATATACTTTAGAGAGAGATTATTTGTTTGTGCTTTAGTGATTGTCATTATTCACTTTTAAGAGAGAAGAATCATTTTAATCCTTTAACATCAAAGTTGTATCGTTACGGTGTGTAAGGGGAAGTTCTTGCCTTGGTGTGAGGAAGTTAAAGTTGAATAAACTGAGAGTCTATGATTTTTAAAAGGCTTCGCAAGTGCCCGGCTAAACTTGTGGGATTATAGTAGCTTCTCTTGTGCTTGGATTAAACAAGAAAATAGTGGATTGAAAATCTCAAGTGGAGCTTGGGGAATGGAAACTGGCTATATAAATCATAATTTGTATATTTTCCTTTCTTATCTCTTATGATTCCAGCATTTATGATTGAATATTTCAATATGCATTTATAGTTCATTATTTACATATTCATTGCTTTCATTAAGATACGAAAAGGTTTTGAAAGTAATTATTTTACACCCAATTCACCCTCTCTTAGGTATCAGTCAATTCTAACACTATGTAGGAATTCTTCATGCTATGTTTCAATCTAATTGTATGCATACCCTCTTCGCAAATTAGACATCCAAGTTGATATTTAATGTTGTATCCTGAAAAATTACCATTTGGAGGAAAGTCATTGATAGTGCCAAAGAGCATGTCTCTCAAGTTGAACGTTTCTTCCTTGTGATCAATATACACCATGGTCCCATAATCTTGCAAGCGCTTTAAGTTTTCAATCAGTGAAGCCAAGTAGACATTTATGTCATTCTCGGGTTGCTTTTGCCCCGAGATTAGCATGGACAACATGGAGTACTTGTGCTTTATGTAGAGCCATGGAGTAAGGTTACATATAAACAATATTACTGGCCATGTGTTGTGTGTACTGCTTTACATCCCAAATGGGTTCATCCCATTAGTAACCAATGCAAGGCGTATGTTCCTATCATCTTTAACGAATTCGAGGTGGTTCACATCATACTTCTTCCATTATGAAGAATCACGAGGATGTCATATAGGATTGCCATACAGGCGTTTAAATCTAGATATAATGGGGAAATACCATAATGCCTTATTCGGGCTCTTCTTGTTCTATTGGTGTTGCGGCTCCTTACACATGGGATAATGTGTTAGTGATGTATATTCAATCCTAAACAAGACATAATCGTTTGTGCAAGTATGTATTTTCTCGTAGCTAAGGCCGACGAAGCGCAACATCTTCTTTGCGGCATATGTTTTGAAAGGGTTGTGACCTATGAAAAGTGTTACATGAATGTTGTCTCTGAAGACTGTTAGATTTTGTCTTTGGTGATATAAGAGGTTGGAAGTCGAATCATTATTTGTAAGTGTTATATGGCATTTGTTTCAAAAGAACTATCACTTTCGCCACTAAAAAAATAACGGTTATTAACTACAACCATTATTTTCGTGATTTCGCGATTTTCGCCTCACAATATATGACGGTGCACATAATTAACCATTATTTTTAAGTGTTATATATCCTTGCACGACCTTCACCTCAACATACATGATATTTATTAGCTATAACCATCATATATTAAATGTTATAAATGCTCAAATATATAGTAGTGAGGCGCTATACTATTTCAAGAAATATTTAATAAAAATGCTTACCCGCATTTTTGCATAGAAGTTGTAAGTGATAAAAGAAAGGTTGTCTTACTTTCACATTCTTTTTGACCGTTTCCATATAAAACAATTATATTTTATACAAATTTTTATTGCAGGTTTTAGCTTAATTTACAAAGAATAACAAATAAAAACCTCACCCTGTCTCCAATTCAAGTTATTTCTTATAAGTCTTTTTGAGTATTTTGATACTTATGTATGCTCTTTATGCTTTGGAACTTTGTAAGACATTATCATTGTTTATTAATATCAGTTATATATATTTTTTAATAATAAAGCCTTCTTATATTGGAATTTTCCCTTTAATTCAACAAGGGCATGCTTGGAATTATCACTTTTTTATTAATTATATTAATCATTTAATACTACATAATCCAACAAATACTTTGACTCCTTTTGAGAACCACCTACCATGGTATTAGTCAAAATGAATTTAGTCAAGGAGAATTTTATTATGAGGAATATACTCTCCAAAGAAATTGGTTTTTAAACAAATTCAAAGGATCTGTAAGAAAATCCATTCAGGAAAAATATTACAAATTCCTTGAATTACTGCAAAAGAATATTCCATTCTTTGATTGGTTTGATGCATATGCTCAAAATAAAAAATTGGAATATCCTTATTTTCAAAACATAGATGTTATAAAAAGAGAACGGAAAACTCCTGAAGAAGGAACAATTTCTTCCGAATTACTACCTCCTAAATCAATTCAAATTCCCAGAAAAGTAGATGATCGTGATCAACCTATATGGGCATCACCTTTCAAATACAAACATGTTTCAAAACTTGTTGATTCTTCTAACATCAAAAACCGTCTCCTCCTCTACTTGCTTTCACTTTTTTTCTCCCTCTTCCCTTCGGTCCTCTCGGGGTCCTCCCTCATCTTGGTATCAGAGCCAGAAGGTGAAGTAGAGATGTTTTAATTAAATCTGGATCTGATTTTATGCCTTCAATACTTTTGTTAGCAGATTAATATGATTTAAAAATATAGTAGAGATCTTCAATTAGTGTACATGAGATGTTAACGGGACCTCTCTTTTCCAGTGAGAATCATCTGTCGTTTTGACCATGGTATGATTTTGATCATTTGTCGTTTTGAGAAAGCCACACTTTTTTTTTGTTTGTTTTAAGTTATAACTTTAAAGAAATAATACAGCAATTTAGATTTATATTAGATTAACTAATTTAAATTTAAATTTTATTTATTGAATTTATAAATTAAATGTCTTGCGAAATGGAAACAAATGTTTAACAGTTTAAGTACATTCTTAAATGAAGATAAAAATAAATCCAATTAAAATTTAAATAATATCGATGTGATTAGATTAATACTTAAATTACAGGCTTTTTCTTGATAATAATAATAGAATAACCTGATCTTCTATATTGCGAATATAATGCATGATATGATATTGTGCAATAAATATACTTTATTTTATTTATTTATTTATTTACAATACAATTTGAACCTATTCATATCCGCACTGATTATTATTAGCTTAATAAAATCCATTAATTTATAGGGAATTATATTTTTTTAAAAAAATGAATAAGGTCCTTAATCGCCACTCTTTTGTCAACACCATTAGATCACATTCTAACAATTAATAACCTTTAATTGAAGCTTAATTGAGATAAATCTAAATTCTGAAATTAATAGCTTAATAGCTTTTCCCACAAAAATTTAAAAAGATATGGTTGATATCTCATAATAGGTAGAAAAGATCTCAAGTTTTGTTGCTCATATCCTATCCTATCGGCGATGGGTGTGGTTCAACGACTTCAAGGGATTTGGTGAGCATGTTAAAGACATTTATTGTCCTGAGTCGCTAGGTTGGGACCACGTTTTTCGTGGCTTTTCTTTTCTTTTCTTTTTTTAATTTATTTGAGTTTTCTTTTGTTAATTTTAAAATTGTTTCTTTTTTTCTTTTTATACAAAAGCTTAGGTAAGTTGAGATCCAAGGCTCACGGGAATGCCTCTGGCCTCAAAAAGCATTTATAAAAATACTTAAAGGTTACCTACCAATAAGGTGCTTATGGGTCTGTTTGATTTGAGGGGAGGGAAGGAGAATGGAGGGGAGGGGAGGGATTTTGCTTCCCTTCCCTTATTTGGCAACATAAAAATTTAAGCAGGGGAGAGAATTTTTTTTGAAATTTTCCCTCCCCTTCCCTTATAACCCTCCCCTCCTAAAATGAGAGGATTTGGAGGGGATAGTTAATATTTTGACATGATGTGACTATTATGCCCATAAATTTTTTTAATATTCCTATGTTATCCTTCTCACTTTCTTCCTCATCCCTATCCTCATTTTAATATTTTGTCATGGTGTGACATTATGTCTATAAAAGTTATAATTATTCAATTTAATAATTATAAAATTATAATTTTATATAATTATTAAATATTCTATAAAACTTAAAAAATGAATTAAATAAAATAAGAATAAAGTTGCCTATATGAAAATACTTTATCTCCCCTCCTCTCATCAACCAAACAATGTAACATTAAAATCCCTCTCTTCTCTTCCTCTCTCATTAATCCAAACGAGATAATATTAAAATCCTTCTCCTCTCCTCCATGGAACCAAACAGACCCTGTATATAAGGAACTTGATTCTTAATTGTGGTCTTCCAAAGTTAGGGTCCTAAATTGCAAATTGCAATTATATTCCGTTATAGGTCATGAATATGGAGTGTACTATATTAGCCTCTCTGAGCTATGGTCCACAACGTTAGATTTAGGCTTTGACAAATATAATGCCCCATAAAAGTGGAGGAGACTGGCCCAATTGGCCCTGCATGAGGGCATGCTTTTAATTTTACAATAAGCATAAAACGGCTTGAGGTCTTGAGCCGAGAGAGAGCACAACTAAAAAACCAACACTACGAAAACACTTCTACTTTCTCATTCTCTCTCATAAAATTACACCATATTGTCTTAAATATAAAAACTAAATAACTAATTTACAGAGATTAATAAAATTAATTGAGTTAAAAAGCTTACAAGCTAAGTCGCACTTAGGCAAGGCAGGGCTCCTACCAAATGCCCAACTCGAATGATATATGAATGTGATGGATTTTTTAAATGGTACATTGGATAACATTTCATTTCCACAAAAGAGGTTACAGAGGTTAAGATCCCTCATCAAGATCCACCATGCTGAGGTCGAGTGGAGATTTGATCAATGATGCAAAATTAACTTTCTAAGTTATGCGAAAGCTTCGTAAAGGTAATCAATTATGCTTATTGTTTCTTAGGTGTATGTTTGATTTACACCTGCCAATCCCCTATGTAAAACTAATTTCATGTCCTTAGTAATGTCCCTGAATGGAAGGTTTGAGTCAAACCACTAATATAAAAGTCAATGACTTTCTATACAGTATCAATACATCACAATACTATTAAAATCTTTGGACATCACAAGTTTAGCCCGTTGATGATCCCTATCAATTCTATAACTACTGGGGGACAAAGGTAAGTTTGCAACTGAAACTACAAATCCAATGTCCCTTTGCATCTCTAATTTAGAATGTGATGCTTTGTAGCCCATTATTTAGCCATATTCGTTAAAAGCCATAGTCTAAATATGATGAGCTTCATGACGCTCTACTCATAATATGTGAAGAAAACTCCACAAATAAAGACAAGATAAACAATATTTTGAACTATAAATATAGTTCATAATTCTACAACTTAGAAATGTCTAAAATAAGAAATATAAATACTACACTACAAGTCCACAAATCATCAATCAGTCCTTAATTATACATGATTTCATCTTCAAACATAAAACAAGTAGTCTCACTAACAAGCTGTTGGTTGAGATGGTAAGGGCCATACATCCGTAAAGAGGATAATATAAGTTTGAATCCTGGAAAGCCCACTTGATGAGAGAAGTGAAAACCCTTTACCCTTTAAGTCTTGAAGAGGAAACCTTTGATTTATTTATTATTTTTAAAAAAACACTAGTCTCAACATAACATCCATTCGATAAAGAAGAAATAAGACTCTATTCCAAGGAGTAATGAAAAAAGCTACTACAAAAAATTCTCTCATTTGTAACGGTTAAAATGGTATATTTGTAGTAGTTCCAACCGTTACAAATGCCAGTAGTAGCGGTTATAAAAACATCTATAAAACACACTGTTGCAAATGGATTTGTAGTGGTTTAAAGGACACATGTCAAGAAAACCACTATTATCTTTGTAGCGGTTTTAATAAGCCACTACATGACGCGTTTGTAGATTAGACATTCTAGGAGCATTTTGTCACGGTTAAAAAATCGCTACAACTATCATTTGAATTAGGGGGATTAAATTTTTTAAGTAAATTTTTTTTGCAGTGGTTGGTTAACAGCTACAAATGTGGTGCCAAAATTTTTTGCCAAAATGTAAGTGTGGCGGGAAATGAAATTTGAAAATTTGGCACCAACGTTTGTAATGGTTTTCATATTTTTGGAAATATGGCGCCAAACATTAGTAGCGATTGGCCAACTACTACAAAGGTTTGGCAAAAATTCAAATATTGCGCTAATAATTTAAATTTGAATTTTAAATTTAACTTTGTAGTAGTTGATGTAACAGTTGGCTAACCGCTACTAAATGTTGCACAAAAAAAGAATTTGTGTGAATAATTTTTTCAATTGATTTTGTCAATATTATTTTGACTGTTTGTTTGGTAAAAAATAATATTAATATTAATTATTATGTTAAATATTAATTATTATTTGAGGAGAATGATTAAATTAAGTTAGATAAATATGAATATTATGTTAAATATGTGAGAACACTGAGTGTAGGTAATAATAGTTTAGGTTCTTCACTTTATGAAATTGAAGTTGAAGATGAAGAGGGATATTTGTTTATGGAAGGGAGGAATGTTAAAATTTTAGAGCAAGGAAGGAACCTTGAATTTTTTTAGAAGGAAAATAAATTAGTATAAGAATTATATGAAGAAGTAAAATAAAATGAAATGAAATCAAGATTTGAGAAAAAAAATTTATCTTACAACTTGAGCTCTTCATCTAGATGAATAGGGGAACGAAGAATAGGAGAGGATTATGATTGGAAGAAATGGAAAAGGTAAGAAATGAGGTGTAGTGGGGGTATTTATAGGGATCCAGCGAGACATTTGTAGCGGTTAACATGATCACGGTATTGATTATTTTTTTAATCATTTTTCATCGCCATCCCTGAAGAAAAAATTTGTGGAGAAAATGTTAGTGTTGAGTTTATGATTTTGTACAAAAATTATATTTAAATTAAGTGATAATAAAGTGCAACTTATAAAAACACACCTAACTATAGGTAATTTTCCATCGCCTTCAGGAAAGAAGTTGTCAAAATTGGTGAGCTGGAAGGGCTCACTTTCGTAGGTGAAGTTATCACCATTACCTATGTCATAAAGGTCTCAAAGTTTTAAGTGAACCACCATATTCCAATCCCTGTACTTCTCATCCTAGACATAATAATTCTAGTGTGTGTTCCTCTGAGGCAAAAATATATGGCTCATCATATTTAGATTGACTGGTGTAAATTGGTCAGGAGAAATTTACTGATGTGATGCTCAATTTGTCAGTTGTGAGTGCCCATGAAGTTTTCATATTTGTCCACAAACACTTGAAGAGTGTTACCATAAAATGGCCTTGGTAATTTAGTTCAATGACATCAACAAGCTTTCCATAATAAGGGACACCTCAGAACTGCTTGTTGCTGTCACTACTACTAGCATAACTCCTTGTCTCAAAGTTGCCATAAACACCCGAGTTTTAGGTTAGCAATCCTTGATCTCATAAAACTGTGCAAAACTTGAAACCATTGACATTGTATGTAGTAAACCTTGTTGCATGGTCAAGTTGGTGATTGCTGGTAAGTATGGGCTATGGCCATTTAGTATTTGGTGCAAAAACCAACTTGAGAATTCTCTGTTGACCTTTTTATCAATTTTGGAAGATGTTTGTGTATAGATCCTAAGTTGACGTTTAACATAACTTCTGAATTCCCTGCAAGTAATGATGTAAGCGATGGTGATCATGAGAGGTGGTAATGAGATGTAAGTGAAATGTAAGGACATATATAGAATAACATATGAGTGTATAATTCTTAAAGAAAGAAGGGATTAACTTGGCTGCAATTAGTCAAGACATGTCTATGTGCTTGTAACTTCTCATTTGCAATTAGTTTGAAATTCTCACTTTCTCGAACTGGTTTTACCAACATGAGGGATTAACAACTCTTTTGATGATGGCTCATGTTTAGGACAATCGTTTACATGAGGTGGTCGGTTGAAAGACATCTCAATTTCATCAAAGTACCTTGAACAAAAATCGATGACCTCATCTCCTATGTAACCTTCAGCTATAGAACCTTTTAGTCACACCTTATTTTCGACGTAAGATTTCAATTTCTCAAGAAACCTATAAATTTAATACTGAAAGATGTTAATTAATGCTGAAAAGTACATCTAACAATTTAAGAACTTACTTCTTATGGACATTTGTAAAATGAGTACCTCTCCATAGGATACATCCATCGATGTTGAACTGGGCCATCTAGCTTTGTTTCATGAACAAGATAGCTGTCAGGTGAACCATCACATTGAAAAAGGACGGAGGAAAAATCATATCCAAATGACAAAGGTTAAGAATGGTTTTGTGTTGCAATTGATCAAGTTGCTCAATGATCAAAACCTTGGAACACAATTTATGAAAGAAAGAACACAGCTCCACCAAAATGATGGATACATATAGAGGCAATTTACTTTTTATTGCCAATGAAAGTAGTTGTTGCATAAGAACATGTGAATCATGAATTTTCTGCCTAGCAACCTTTCTAGTTTTCATATCAATATATTGTGAAATGTTGCTTGAATACCCATCAAGAACTTTTATTGTTTCCAAAGTTGTGATGAAGATTTCCTTGTTCGGTTTTGTCAAGGTGAATTTTGCAAGTTGAAGTTTGTCATGCTCATCTAGCTATGTGTCTTCAAGAACTCTCATAGCCCATTAATATTTCCTCACTTAAAGATGATCTTTTAACTTACTAGATTTGTTCAGCACAGTGTATAGGACATTATCACCCACATTTTTTTAATCTGTATGACAACAAGATTGTGGCATAGCAAATTAGATTTTCAATATGAAAGAGTGAAAAAGATATTTATCTTCCACCATTGTTGAGGCTCAGAAGTAGAAGTCCTGTTAGTTTTTCTCCTTGCTTGTGTTGCATTGTCATTTTTTCCAAACTTGAATTCAACATCTTAAAGCTACTGTAAGATATCTACACTAGTTAAAGTCAAAGGAGGTCTTCCTTTTTCCAGTTTCCTATTGAAACGATTCCGTTGCAATCTAAATTTTTTGCTTCCCATTGAGAAACCTCTGATGAGCTATGAAGTACTACTTTCGACCGTGGGGAAGGCGCAATGAGTCAAGGTCAAAATTGTAAGTTGGACATTCCTTTGCAGTATGCACAGTCCACGTGGATAATGTTCTCAACCCAGGAAAATCACATATCATCCACATTAAGGATGAACTGTGTTTTCTTGTATGCTTCATATATCTTGATGCCAACATTTCACATGTCCATCAATTCTTGAATAAGCGGTTAGAGGTACACTCTATATCATTGCCCGGTGCCTTTTTCCCTAGAATGATCATAGATGAAATTAAGGAGCTCTGTTCCATACACATTCAATTGGGGAAGTCGTATGGAACTAAGACTACTAGCCAAATACTGTAACTTGTGCTAAGATTCCCAAATGGATTAAAACATCAGTTGCTAAAGGAAGTTAAACATTTCTTAGGTTAGCCGTGAAAGTTGGAAAGTCTGAGTCGAATACTTTCCAAACTTTTGCATCTTGTGGATATCTTAACTTACCATATTGATTCTAGCCAACTTCATGCCATCTCATATACTTAGCTATTTTAGACGATATAAACAATATTTGCAATCGTGACTTTAAAGGAAAGTACTTGAAAATCTTTGCAAGTTTCTTCTTCTACTTTTTCCATTTCTGAATTGTCTTGTACCTCAATTTGTGACATCGCGTACAAGTCTCTCTACTTGCATCATCTCCCCAAGACAACATACAATCGTTGAGGCATGCATCAATTTTTTGGTAGTTCAAGCTCACTCTGTTAATAATCTTCTTTGCCTCATAGAACATTGTGGGAATCTTCGAGCTGGGGAATGCATCTTGTAATAATTCTAGCAACATCGAGATTCCCTTATTAGTGATTTCATACAAGCACTTGATATAATACAATTTAGTCAAAAAAGATAATTTTGAGTATTTTCCACAACTAGGATACAAAGGATGATATACTTCATCCATTAGGTAGAAAAAATCTTGAGCTACTTCATTCCTCGAGAACACAGGGTCTGAAACCTCTACTTCTTCGTTGAATTTTCCATCATGAACTCCTAGGAAAAACATCATATCTCATATTGGGTTTCTTACCATGAAATCCCCAAAATGTATACTTTTCCTTCACAAATAAATGTTCCTTGACAACTTCTCCTGTATGCCACTTTTTAAACTTGTATTTGGGATATAGAAACATGATCTTACCATTACCAAATTGGTGTGAGAGGTTTTGAAACCCAAGAAATTATTTAATCCTGCCAAATATACTGGAAAATTGTGTGGCAACCTTATCCATGACTCATCTATAGCTAGTGTACACTACAAAACGTCAAAACTTAGCTAAAAAGATGAGTTAAGAGAGAATTTTGAGTTTTCTAAATGACATGTGCCTGGAGGATTAAATTCAAATATTTCCAACATTTGTCATTTTGTAGCGGTTTACAAAATGCTACAATGTTAAAACTTTGTAGTGGTTGAAAGCCCAAAACTGCTACAAATCTCATAATTGTTAGCGGACTTTCAATTTTTTTGAATTTTAAGAGGTTTTCAGTTTGTAGCGGTTGAGAACCTAACACCGCTACAAACCTCATGATTATTGGCGGTCTTTCAATTTTTTGAATTTTAAAAATTTTTTAGTTTGTAGCGGTTGAGAGTCTAAAACCACTACGAACCTCATGATCATTGGCGGGCTTTCACTTTTTTTAATTTTAAAAAGTTTTCAGTTTGTAGCGATTGAGATCCCAAAACTGCTACAAATCTAATATATATATAACATATAACATAAAATGAATCACTTATTACTTAAAGTCCAAATTAACATATTTTTTTAAAGTCAAGAAATCCAAATATCAACATCACAAAAATGAAAAAATAAGTCTAAGAAGGTGACTGATCATCACAAGCGACATCACGGGCAACAAAATTAATAGCATCATCATCCTTGGTGTTACCTGCTTGTTGATGATTATAAGAAGGTGGCTGGATAATGAATCTGGGGACTAGCGGGACTATTGGAACCAGCTTGCCAGGTAACACCCTCTCCCAGGACATGGACAACATCGTGTATGTAATTTCCATCCACTAGGTCTAGAGTTGATAAAAGGCATCAGCCTAGACCTGCATCCTCTCAGCCACCCTGGCTTCATTACTATCCTCTACCATAGCAACCTCCTCGTGTAGCTCCTCAATCGATGCCCTACTCCGCCTCCTGGTGCTAGAGATTCTAGCTCGAGAGGTCCCAATATCAAATGTGTTACTCCTGCCATATACCATGCTGGGCCTAATGCCTATTCTCATTCCCTTACAGCATCCAGGTTGCTCAACTGGGCTTACAACAACTTTCAAAGGCATAGTGGGATCCATAGCTAACCTCAGGACTCCATCATCTGGGACTCTCAACTCAACTGTAGTCTACTTAATCCACTCCTACCACACACATTTTATTAAAAAATTTATATAATTAAAAGAAATAAAAAATATTTAAACAATTTATTTCCATCTCTTACAATGGCTTCCTTTACCCGCTGAGAGGTTACAATATCATTTGGATGTCTATAAGTATTAGTGAATACCTCGCCGTAGTGCGTCGAACGGTTCTCTTACTCCACCTTCTTCTCCTAAGAAAATTAAAACAACAAATCATGAGCGACCATCTATTTTATAATATTGAACGAAAGTTAATTTAATTGTAAAAATATCATTTCAATGTAGGTGATAACAAATGTCTTCAATTCTACTGTGTGATGGATTTTCTTGAGCCTATGAGTCCTGTTGTTTCTCTCAGAAAGATCCTACAAAAACAAAAACAAAAAAAATAATATTTCATTTTGTTATACTTTTTAATATTTCCTTCTACTTGTCCAAATTGGCTCTTCCTGTACTGGACAAATCTTGCCCAGTCATTAGGTGGGACGCTGTCAGGCACAATCTCCATCAACTAATCAAGAAGCATCGTCCCATCCTTATCCATAGAGTGGTAGAGACAATTTCTCCTGTTCTACCACCCGTTCCCCATCTTTAACCAAGCATACCACATCCTCTCATCTTATGTGATAAACTTATCCTGTATCACAAAAATAAATGCATCACTAACAATTAATTAATAAATTATAATTAAAAAAATTTCATTAATTAAATATTTGATTCAATATATTAAATTAGTTACCTTTACAACCTCGTCCCACGAATCTTACTTAAGCTTCTCAGGTAGCTTCTTCCAATCATAGAAGTGGATAGGGAACTGGAGCCAATTTCCATCCAGCTCATTCAGATAGCAATTGAACAAATGATCGCCACTCTCAATTGGTTGGTTTATGGCCTCATTCCATGAAACTACTACACATAGCCCCCGACCGAGCTTATTTAGACTGGCCACATATAACCTCCTATTTGTTATGTTCCCATACTCATCTTCACAATTGATCACAAATTTTAATTAAATATAATTTCATATTTAATCAAAATATTAACTTATTAAAATAATATTTACCTTGAACTTGCGCATCAAATCCAATCACCCGCAAAGACGACAATCGTGGATGATTATGGTCCCTAGCCTCCTTGGACTTAAGGAATCGCTTCGCCTCACTCATGGGAATATTGATCTCAAAATCCTCCTCCTTGTAGTCACTCGCACTAATATCATGTGGCCCTGATGGAATAGGCACCTCTGGTGGGGTCGTTTGAGGATCGCTTGCTATGGTGGCACCTGTGGGGTTGCCAGGGGGTCGTCTTGGTCGCCTTATGGGGTGCTCTCTACCCTGACTACTGCCCCATTTCTCGAGCCGTCTAGGGGGTGCTCATTTACCTCCTTCCCTTTCCCCTTGTCTCTCCCGAAAGACATTATAACTACAATTATTTCCTTTTCAAATTAATGTAACTTTTTTTAATAAGAAAATTAATATAAATATAATTGATTATAATTTCTCACTTAACCAATTAAAAATAAATTACAGTCACACCTAACCAATATTTATAAAAAATATAATAATAATAACAACCAACATTATAAAGAAATAACATCACAATATTATAATAATATAATTACACATAACCAAATAAAATAAAAAAATCAATATCTTCTAAAACCTAATTAAAAATGCATGGACAAAAAGGGTTAAAAAAACATATTACATATGGTAAAATAGACTTCGAAACTCATAAATATTTCAAAAACATATTTAAATAACAATAAAATTTCTAAAAACAAATATACTCAGCTAAAAAATGAAATGAAATGAAATAAATAACTTTACTAACCTTGAGTGCCTAATTCTTTTAATCTTTGAGTAGAACCCCAGATATGATGAAAACTTCTTAAAGCGCACTCGGAAGGAATTGGATAAAAGCGGTGAAATGAGGGGTAGTGCACTTATATAGCCGTGTCATTTGTAGCAGTTCTCCCAAAACCGCTACATCAACTACTATAAATCACAAAACCTCTACCTTGGTCAACATGACACTTTGTAGCAGTTATCTGAAACCTCTACAAACATGCACCCATTTGCTTTTTGTAGCAATTATTGCTTTAAAAACCACTACAAATCACAACACAATTTGTAGCGGTTCCACCTTTTGTCTTATGTAGCAATTTTTCCTTTTCAATCACTACAAATACAAGCAACAAAATGAAGACACCAAGTTGGCGCCATATTTTGTAGCGGTTAGTATGACACAACCACTACAATTGTGGTGCTAGGTTGGTGCCAGTTGGATCCAAACTAGCGTCACATTTTGTAGCAGTTTATATGATCCAACCACTACAAATTATCATGGCTTCCTAGCACATCATTTGGCATGAGTCATACCGTTGGAAATTTGTAGCGGTTTACCTTGAAATGGCTACAAATCTTGATATTTGTAATGGTTTTTTATAATCGCTGATAAAAGGCTATTTTTTTGTAGTGAGCTCAAGGCCAAGCAGATAACTTTAGACTTCACAAGTTGAATCAGAAGACAAAGTCTATGCATTACAATCCAAAAGTAAATGATCAAATACATAAAGACACAAAAGAACATGGCCCAACTATGTGTTTTCAAGGATAGTCTTGTGCCCCATCTTGTCGTGGCCCTTTTTCTTGTCCTGCCTCAAATTTTTTCAGGCCTTGTTCGTGTATGATCAGGGTTGGGATGGGCCAACGGGACATGTCCGACAAAAACGACCCTATTTTGAATCAATTTCTTGAAAAAACATCGATGGAAGACTAAGTTGGTACGGTTGAAGGTTTTTTTTTTGGGGGGGGGGGGGGGTGGGGAAGTAAAGGGGCCAAGATATTAGACGAACAAGGGTGATATTGTGTCTCGTCCTGACAAGACTAAAACCGGTAAAGGTATCTTATCAATTGCCCTAACCGGAGACTAATATTTATAATTGAGAAAATTACAAGAATCCAATAGAAAACTACAAAAACCTAATTAAAAGTAAAATCAAATTATAGAAACTTGTATTATAACTTTTCTTATCTCTATATCTAAGAAAAAGACATATACAGTATTATATGGCAATCTATGTACACACACATATAGAAAGCATCCCATCTCTATAATGAGGTTCTTATCATAATGGCTTTCTCTGGTGCGTGGAAATAATGAGAAAAAGAGATGAACGTACATTCCATTATTTCACTTTTTTTTTTTTTTTTTGCCATATCATTCCATTATTTCACATATCATAAAGGTAGATGTTTTTAGCCGGACATTATTTAAAGTAGATTAGGCAGTTATAGCAATGTAGGGAAGTTGTCTGCTATCACTGAAGATTTCTGCGTCACGCGTATCTGCTACAATCGTTATGTAATTTCACCGTTTTACCCTTCATCATTAGGACTCCACACTTTACCTACGGTTTGTCTTCTTTTTTGTTTTGATTCCTACCATTCCTAACTAAAATTTTGATCCCTCTAATTTATTTCTATCCAAACATTTTTCCTCTAGTTTAATAAGAATCAGAATGATTTTATCCTTGAAGCACCAAAATCTATGATTTAAAACTATAGAAAATAAAATCAAAATGAAGATAAACTAATAAACAAATATTGTATTAATCCTTTATTATATCTATTTCCATGGATGAATTTAACCAAATGTGGTTAATACGACCAAAATATTTGCTGATAATGTTTTTTGAAGAATAAAAATAGATATTCAGTTGTGTATTTAGATTAATTTTTAGAGAATAGCTTTTACGATTTATAAGATAAGTATATAAAAAGAATTTTATTTCGACTTACGAAAAATAACTTCTAAAATTGTAGTTTCAATATTAGCCAAACATTTTAGTGTCGTTCTGCATTTCTCCCTTTTCTTTTTATTAATTAAAAAAATAAAATAAATAAAATTATATTTAAAGTAGTTGGGTGAGTGGCCTTTCGTCGCCACCCACCCTTCTTTTATATATATATATATATATATATATATATATATATATATATATATATATATATATATATATATTATTTTAATTAATTTTAATAATTTAATTTAATTTTTTGTCATATTTTAATCAGATACTCTTTTTCTTTTATTTCAAAATTTTTTTACTAAATTTATTTTTTATAAATAATTATTTTTAAATTATAATTATATCTTAACAATAAAAATAAAGATATTAAATGTAACAATCATGGTAGCAATCATAATGGCTTTATCGAGTGTGTGGATGTAATGAGAGAAGGTACATTCCATCGTTTCATATATCGTAAAAGTAGATTCAGAAGTTAGGGAAACCAAAGAAAGTTGTTTGTTCTCACTTAAGATTTCTGTGTTACGCGTATTTGAATTATTGAAAGGGATATGCTACCACGGTCTTTCACTGTTTTACCCTTCATCATTATTTGGGACTTCACAATTTGCCTCAACGTGTCCTCCACCACCACCATCATCATCAGGTTTAATACAATAAATCAATAATTGGTCCTTTTAATTTGTATTCATTTTAGTTTTAATCTAGTTTCAAAACCCAGGCTTATTTTGAAAGGTGAAATGGCTCAAGTCCTTATTAAATTATACTTGGACTAATGTTTTAAATAAAATAAAATTTAAAGGATCAGATACTAAGGAACGGGCTTAAATCCTAAAAAGATACAAGTTCAATTCCTGTTGTCTTTGTGAGGGTTTTTTTGGTAGACGATCTCGTAAGTCTCTCATAAGTGCTCTCTGAGCCCTGCGGCCGTGTCTTGGCTTTGGTGGAATAATCGGTGCTGAACCCACCTAAACTTTTTTTGTACAAAAAAAAAAAAATTATGGTTTGAAATTACTACACCAAAACTAAAATGGGGGAGAATTGACTAAACATTTTATTAACGCTTTTTTATCCTTTGGATGGATGAATTAAATCAAATGAGATTAATAGGATAAAAATATTATGTCCATAATTTTTTAAGGAATTAAAATATTCTGATAAGTTAAGAAAATAGTGTTATGTTTCCTCCTTTTAAATAAACAATCCAAATAAATAAGAGATGAGTGAAATAAAAAATAATATTGACAGCGCAAATTTGTAATGTGGCATAATAGGCCGGTGAGCATCAATAGCGCGGAGCATATATAGCGCCTTTGGTTCAAAATATTTTTTTCATTCTTCCTCAACATATTGATATAATAGTATTGAATATTAGATAAATATATAAAAATAAAGTTTTCTACACACATATATAGTATTGATTATTTTAATTTAATTCTCTTTCAAACAATCGTGGATCCAGTGGAAAAAAACTGGCATTTTCTGTTTTCTTTTCTAATTACTAACGAGGTTTGTTGAAGGACACTCTTATTAGCTTGTATCAAGATGGTCATGTGTCTCTTTTGAAGGGTATTATAATTCTGGAAGAGAAACATTGCCATACAAAAGAAGAGTATATCAAGCCCTCATTGTTGTGCAAGAGATCAAGAGTATCTTATCCTTCTCTGATCTAGCCTTAGGCTAATGCATTTGTGGCTCCAAATAATTATGTGCTGCCTCTAAATTCAGTTTTTAACAACACAGGTTAGTCTATTATACTTCATAAAATCAAAACTAGAAGACGTGTAACTCTATTTCATTCTTGGATATGTCTTCAAGATCAATCTCTACAACACTTTAGTGGGTTCAAAGACAAAGAGGGGATCATTTGTTTAATTATAAGTGTCTCTGTTCCACTCTTTCTTGGATCATTAAATCCTTTTTATTCTCTCCCAGGACCTCATTGTTACAACTGTTGGTATCGGTCAAGCAATTTGCTCAACTGGCTAGTCATATGAAAGGAGCAGGAAATATTGTCTTGGATGATATTATGACTTTTCTCTTTTTATTTACTAGATTAGATGTAGCAGTAGTTCATCATTCTTCATATCTATTTACTAATCTATTTTCTATTTTCTTGATGGCCTTTGATATTGCCTTTGTAATGTACTCTAACTTTTGTTATTAATATCATTTGGCCTTTTTATTAAAAAAAAAGAAAAAAGAAAAAAGAAAGAGGCTTGTTTGGAAAACTTCAGCTTCAATACTTCAATCTCCTTGCTTTATCAATATAAAGCGCACAGTCTACAAAAGAGCCCTCCAATTATACATGTATAATATGAAATTCTTGTATAAAATTGATTTGTCATGTCATTTATGGTCTGACTAGTTAAAGTACAATAATTTATGAGCTGATTTAACACCTCCTAAATATTAGTTGGTATATTAATAAAATTAAAAGATTTTATAAGATTCACTGTTTCATTATTTGTGAAATCTTAATTAAAGGATTCATTTTTTTAATAAAATAAAAATATAAAATACATAAGCAGCCAACTAAGATTAATGTTAACTAAATTATTATATTTTAATTTGTCATACCATAAATGACGTGGCAAAAGAATTTTTCTGTATAATATTATATTTATATAATCATAGAAATCTTGTCGATATCTTTCATGATAAAATAACTCAAATCTATTTTAAAATAATTTGTCTCGGAAATTTTCTAACCATTATATTTCTCACTCGTGTGGGGATATATATATATTAGTTAATTTTAAAAAATAGGATTTAATCTCTCTAAAATATAATGTGTTATAATAGATTATATATCAATTTATAAATTAGATAAATTAGTCCAAAAAATGATAAATATGTGAGATAAAATAAATTAGGATATTATTTTTTATAAAAATTTGAGTGTTATATATATATATATATATATATATATATATATATATATATATATATATATAAACCTAACCTCAATAACTCTTATATCAAGGACCATTCACAGAGGTAGTATAATTTATTCTCTACCCCTTACCCTAGGTTGAAAGGCCATTAACCGTATCCATGGAGCTATTTTCTTCTCTAGCGTTTTACATCTCTCTGTTTCTCTCCCTTTTTTACAACACCTTCCCCCGTCAAGTGGTCTTCAATGACGGCTTGAAAGGCTACCGAGAGCTGAAGCTTCCGGCCGGCATCACAGGACCTGAAAGCTTAGCCTTCGACTGCAACGGCGACGGTCCATACTCCGGCGTATCGGATGGTAGGATTCTCAGATGGAATCACACTCAGAATCAGTGGCATGAGTTTGCCGTCACCTCGCCGTACAGGCAACCTCTGATCTCTTCAACTTCTTATTCTGGATCTATCTTTTAGTACACTGTACATTCACATTCATTGGTGCATGTGTTGCCACGTAATTATATATACATACATATAAGAGTTATCAGAACATATATAGTAGAAAGTATAGTAAATAAAAGAGGTTTTAAATCATTAATTAGATTAGATGTCTTTCCAACAACAATATCAAGTATTAACTTTGCTTGATTTTAGAAAGGCTGAGTTTTTATGTTGAAATCTCTTTAGATGTTTGATTTTAGGAGAATTATAATGAGATCTTAAGGAAGAGACTTAATTACGAGTAAGTCCCAATGTCAACTGAAGAACAGATAATGACCCAATGCCAACTGAAGAACAGATAATGACAAGTTAGAAAATAAGAAATGACAACACCTCATTTGTTATTGGAACTTATCGGTAATTAAGTCTCTTACTTGGAACCACATTTTAATTCCCCATGGATTTTATATCTTTTTTAATTTTTAGTTTCATTATTTGTATTTATTTTTTAACATATTGTAAAGAAAGATATCCATATATATTATAAAAATTTAAAACTCTAATAACAAGCTTTATTACAGGGCCTTTTGTAGACTTCTCCACTTTGTTATTATTATAGACAAAATTTCTGATACATAGTTGTGCAAAAAAGAAAAATAAAGAGCTAAATCTGGTAGCTCTTATTATCTCCTTCATAGTTTCTGATATACAATTGTGCTAAACACGTTCCTCCAAAATTTATGTTTGGTTACAGAGATAGGAAATTTTGTGATGGGTCAACAGATCCAAGCAAGGAACCTATATGTGGGAGGCCATTGGGTCTCCAATTTGACAGCAAAACATGTAATCTGTACGTAGCAGATGCATATTTTGGCCTCTTAATGGTGGGACCTAGCGGTGGTGTAGCTCAACAACTAGTCATTTCTGCTAGCAATGATGCTTCTCCATTCAAATTCCTCAATGCCTTAGACATTGATGACCAATCTGGTGTGGTTTATTTCTCAGATAGCAGCACTGTATACCGTAGAAGGTATTCTTCTTTTTTATGATGTATTTAAACTTCACACAACCATGTGTGTGTGTGTGTGTAAAATAAGGATAATTAATCCTTTTTTATGCTATAGTCTTGAGTTAATTGTAACTCAATCCTTAAATTTTAACTTGGTGCAATTTAATTCCTAAATTTTGATTTAGTGCAAGTCGATTATTATAGTTTTTATTTGATTGTAACTCAGTCTTTGAACTTTAACTTAATACAATTCAATCCCTATAGTTTTAACATTTAAAATATTGGTGTTTATATTTTACACCCTCCGATCTTTAATATAAGATATATTCATCTAATTTGATTAGATTAAGGAAATTAGTTAAATTAGTTAATATGACATGTATTTTTTAAAACATCCTAGTCATCTTTTTTAATTTCTTCACTCCCCTCTCCTCCTTGATTATTATTGAAAGAGCATTAATAAAGGTAAATTAGGAAAATATTGATAAATATAAAAACTACGTCTTATATTTTGGGTCAAGATTAACTTCCTAAATATGTCTTATATTAAAGACCGGAGGGAGTAAAAAATAAAATTATATATTTCATGAAAGTTAAAGACTAAAGTTTTGTATACCAAAAAAAAAAGACTAAAGTTTTAAATAATTAGAATGATAGGACTGAATTGCCCTAAGTTAAAATTTAGGAACTGGACTTCAAGTGAGTGTCAAAACTATAAGGATGGAGAGATACATCAAGTCAAAATTTAAAAACTAAATTACAATTAAGTCAAAACTATAAAGATTAGGAATTACCATGAGGTCTCAAGAAAGATACTTAATTACTAATAAATCTCAATGACAAGTGATGTATTATCATTTTTTATACTGGAATTTGTCATTCCATGCTCTTTTATTGTCACGGGGCCTCACAGTAATTCCCCCAGGATTAATTTTCCTCTTTGTATGTCATATTTTTAATTCATCATCATTATGAGGTGAAATGAATGAAAAGCCAATAATTTTGTGTGTTTGTGAAAGGGAATGGCCGAGGATAGTGGTGACAGGAGATAGAACAGGAAGATTGCTTAAGTATGAGCCAAGAAGCAAGAAAGTGGAGGTGTTGGTGCAAGGCTTAGCATTCGCAAATGGGTTGGCTCTAAGTCAAGATGGTTCATTTCTCCTGATAGCAGAATCAAGTTCTAGCAAGATTTACAAGGTGTGGCTTAAAGGGAGCAAGGCATATACTTTAGAGCTTCTTGTACAACTTAAGAGAGGCCCAGATAACATCAAGAGAAACAAAAAGGGAGATAATTTCTGGGTTGGACTATACAGTGGAAGAACAACATGTAAAAATGTAGATTATTATGAAAGTTTGCATGATAATAAATGGTGGAAATTAGAAGAAGAAGACCCTGTGGGAGTGAAGTTTGATGGCAAGGGAAAGACTATGGAGATTTTGGATGGAAGAGGAGGTCAAGAGCTTGAATCTGTGAGTGAAGTGGTAGAACATGATGGGAGACTGTGGGTTGGGTCTGTTGTTAAAGATTATGTTGCTGTAGTTAAGTTGTAGCTTTACAACACACAAACATACATGTGTGTGTGAGTAGAATTAATTCTGAGTGGGGATGGGAGTTTATGAAAAGTAGGTAAGCTAATTTAAATACTAAAAATTAGTTAATTACAAATGGAATTTAGCTACGGAATTCCATCACTAATTAATTAATGACAATCTATTTGAGGACATAATCGTAGTACAGTTCCATCAATAAATTTCATCACTAATCCACTAGTTTTTTAGTGATGTTTCAATAATGCAGATTAATTATAGTGAAGAAGGAAATTTTTTTTTCTGTAAAACTACAATTTAATTTTATATATTTATATTTATAATAATATAAAATATTCAATTTGAATTATCATTCTTTTTAATCTAAGGATGTATATGAGATTATGAGGAAAAAAAAGTGAAAGAAGAGAATGAGAGGATTTAGACCAGGAAGCAATCTACATTTCGATTTAGGCGGATAAGATCGATAAAACCTAATAGTATCAAATATTATATAATGATTTTTTCGGAAGAAGGATATCATATGATAATAAAAGTCTACAATATGAATTATTTAATTCGCATTTTAACTTTAATAATATTATCTTTATAATAATTGGATTATTCATAATTAAGAACAATGCCATTTATGGCTTGGGATACATAGCATATATCCTATTTTTAATCATTTTCTTAAAGTTTAACGAGTCTATGTAATATGCAGGCCCTTAAGGTCTACAAAATTTTAGGTAACTGGGTCTTCTGAGCCATCGGTTTGTTACTTTATTTGAACAATGATATTAAAAAAAATGAAATAGTCAATGTGGAAATTGAAAGCAACAAATCAGCAGATTGCAACCATAATGACGCTATCACAAATTGATATAAATCACAATCTTTAACAAAACGAATAATTAAATACTGTCTATTTATCTAAGGCCGGCGTGAGTAAATAGATGTTAAAAAATTATAAAGATCCAATTGTACAATATTAAACTACAATTAATGAAGTAAAAGATAGAAAAGTCATATAGCCATTTTTTTTAACAAAATCATCCGCTATCTGATATCACATTGAATTTCGACTAATTTGAATTGTAATCGATCTAGGACCTAAATTTCTTTTTCTTAAACTCGTATTCTGTTTTAGGTACAATGAAAACGAATTATAACAACAAAACATAACTAATGTTTTTCAGTCAAACATAATATTTAATCAACTACCTACACGTACATAGATCATCCATGACATGTGAAAGAGCACAGGATCATTTGACTTGAGAATTGGTATCTACTTCAATATAAATGTGGATAATTAGCACGACATCATTTGGCTTCAATTAAATTTTTCACAGCGAGAAGTTAATTCCTTTAACAAATCTTGAGCTTTAGGCTATGTTTGGCTCGATGGAGGGGAGGGGAGATGAGGGTTTGAGAGGGATTTTATTTTACCTTGTTTGGGTTGACAAAAAGAGAGGGGAGGGGAGGGATTTTAATAGTATCATGTTTGGTATAGGAGGGGAGGGGAGGAGAAATATTTTTAGGAAAAATTACAATAAGGTTCCAAACAAAAAAAAATATAAAGAAATGGTCCCAAAGGGTTGTTAATGACAACATGAGGATCGTCATTAACAATCCCTTGGTACCATTTCTTCATATTTTCATTTGCTTGGGACCTTATTGTAACTTTCCCATGTTTTTATATAGACAACTTTGCTCTTATTTCATTTAATTTGTAATTAATAACTTTCTAACATATTTAATAAAATATAATTATATATGAAATTTAATACATAAAATTATAATTTTATAATTATAAAAATTAAATAATTATAATTATAAATGGAATTTACTATATAAAATTATAATTTTGTAATTAAATTATGAGAAGGGAATTGTGAGAATATTTTAAAATGGCATGGACATATTAATCAATTTGAGTTCAAATATTAATTTTTCCTTCCAAATTCCCCCACTTTTGGAGGGGAGGGTTAGGAGGGGAGGGGAGGGAGAATTTTAAAAAATTGTCCCTCCCCTCCTAAAATTTTTAATTATTCAAACAAGGGGAGGGGAGTAAAATCCCCCCATTCCCCTCTCCTCCCCTCCCTTCCCCTCATACCAAACAGACCCTTAAACACAATTTGTGAACGAGTTATACATAAATACGCTTCATTGGGGGATGATCTCTCCGTCACTATTACCCATGAAGCCTTCTTCTTCTTACCCAAATTTCCTTTTACTTCTGTTACTCTTACTTGCAGAAACCTTCACCTTTGCTTCTGATGACGTGATCTTCAAGGATGGCTTGAAAAACTCTGTTGTACTCAAACTTCCCAGCGCTTCAGGCCCTGAAAGCTTCGCCTTTGACTTTAATGGTGAAGGGCCATATACTGGTATATCAGATGGTAGAATTCTCAAATGGCAAGTTACTCATAAAAGATGGGTTGAGTTTGCTATCACCTCACCAAACAGGCAAGATCTTAACTTTACAATATAAAGCTATTAATAAAATCTTGAGTTGAAAATGATCCCTTATGTTGGTCCTCTCTATAGAGGGTGAGTCTTAGAGGAATTGCCATGTGATTTAGAGGTCATCAGTTTAGATCCTAAAAACAGTCTTTTCACTTGCGAGAATAAGAATGCATGCATTTGACTCTCCCTACATTCTATCTACTGGAAGCCTTGAGACCTCCTTTGCGTGTAAAAACCTCATAATTTTATTGATTTTGGCTCGTTTGTGTGGAAGTATTTGTTTCTTTGTTTGAAATCATAGCCTTCTCTACCTAAGTATTTTCAAATGTTTGATGATAGGGATAGGAAACTATGTGATGGAAGAACAGATCCAAACAAGGGGCCTACTTGTGGGAGGCCACTGGGACTTCAATTTAGCAGGAAAACCTGTAATCTTTATATAGCATATGCATATTTTGGCCTCCTAGTGGTTGGACCAAGTAGTGGTGTGCCCAAACAACTAACTATTTCTGCTTATAAAGGTGGTGCTCCCTTCAAATTCCTCAATGCCTTAGATGTTGATGACCAAACTGGTATGGTTTATTTCTCAGATAGCAACACTGTATATCAATTAAGCTATTCTTCTTTGTTTTCATGTCTTGAACCTTTATAACCATAAGATATTAGTCCTACACATCAAGGATAGCCTCACAAGTAAATTGGGGTTTATAAGTTCAAAAAACTCTCATTTCCATATGCTAACCTAATATAATCATTTAAATTAATTAGTTTCCTATTTGAGATAGGGAAGTTCAAACATTGATATCGTAGAAAGGAGATAAAACAGGAAGATTGCTGAAATATGATTCGAACACTAAGAAAGTTGAGATCTTGCTCCAAAGCTTGGCATTTGCAAATGGTGTGTCTGTGAACAAGGATGGCTCATTCCTTCTGGTAGCAGAATTTAATTCAAGAAAGATCAACAAGTTCTGGCTCAAAAGCTCAAAGGCTTACACTTCAGAACTCTTTGCAACACTTGGAAGGTCACCAGATAACATCAAGAGAGACAATAATGGGGATTTTTGGGTGGGTCTGAATAGTAATAGAATATCATCATCATCTGATAATTCTAATAATAAAACAAGTTTAGGAGATGACCCTGTGGGAGTGAAGTTTGATGAGAAGGGAAAGACTTTGGTGGTTTTGGATGGAAAAGGAGGTTCACTGCTTGAGTCTGTGAGCGAAGTGCAACAACATTATGGGAAATTATGGATTGCGTCTCCTACCAAACCTTATGTTGTTGTAGTTAAGGAATAACTTTAAATCATGAATATAAAATATTACATTTATGTTCTTAATGTAAGATCTAGTTTATAGTTCAAATTAAACTACAAAATAGCCGGATTTTATATTAAGGACAAGAAGTAGTATTTCTTGAATTACTTTGAATCTAATAAATGTTCACAATTGAACTTGCTTTCGTAGATGTTTTCTAATAATTTCCGTTATTGTACTAATTGGGAATTGTCTATTTAACTACATTCTTTAATTTAATCAAATTAGTTAAATAGTTCTTATATTAAATCAAGGACCTAAGATATATATTATATATTAAGCGATCTTATTTGAACAACAACATATGCTTATTGAAGAGTGCAACTTTATTGTAAAGTTTTGTTGTAAATAGCTAATGGAGACTTGTAAATTGCACTTTTATTGTTGGCGGCCAGTCGCCAATACTTTGGGAAAAAAGGAAAAGGAAAATGTGGTAAAATATTCAAAATTCGCAAATGGTCAATGTAATATCTCAAGTTTTGGGACAAGAGGCTTGTGATCAAGCCTAGATTAAGAGGACTGTTAGACTTTGGTTTAGCAAATGTCCTGGCCAGGCATGGTATTATTTCCCCAAAATTCCTTTATATCCTTGGATATTAAAAGGAATTATATTGGTGAGCTAAAAGAGCTTGAAGAATAACAAAACGAAGTGATTGGAAGTCATACACAATATAGTAAAATGGAACACGAAGTAATTTTGCTACCGGTGAAATTCCCGGTATGGCAGTGATGATTGTGTGACATGTTTTGATGGGTAAATGATGGTAAAAAATTATGAAAATTTTCAGAATGAAAGTAGACATATAAAGATTTAATTTAATATGTCATATAATTCATTTGAAGTTATACACAAAGAGAAATAAATTTTTGAAGTTAGCCCAGTGAAATTAATTATTTTCTGGGACAACATTTAAAGATTAAAATTTTAGAAAGATTGAACTTCCAATTGGACAAATATTTATTCTTCCTTAAAACTAGACTCAATTAGGGATATATAGCCTTTGGAACCACCCCAATTGGATATCTACACAATTAGATATGAATTTTCAAAGTTTAATGAAAATTCTGCCAGATTATATATTTTGTGCGAAAATAGAAATTATGGACCAACCAGAAGCTGACATGTGCCAAGTGAATGGTTAATTCATTTAACCATTCTTCATCATCTTCATTCAGCCTTTTTTCCCGTGCAAAATTCAGAAAAGAGAGAGAGAGAGAGCTGCTATACAAAAATGGAGGGAGAGGAGAGAGAAATTTCAAGGCTCCAAAACACTGCCGAATCGGCGTTCTCTATCAAAGTACCCTTTAGGAAACTTCTTCTATTCATCGAGAGCTTTATTTCTATGGTTTTGGATTCACATTTGGAGGTGGTTGGCTCCATCTCACCGGCCGGAGTGTTGTCGGAATTCTGAACTGTTTGCGGAAATTGGTAGAGGTGAGCGTAAGCTTCCTTTTTAACCGATTGATTTGTTGTTTGGATGAGTAAACTGGAAGTGGGGTACTGTTCATGACTAGTTTTAAAGGATGTTTTAATGGCTAAATGATGTCCAACGAGTATTTAAATAGCTAACCACTTCATTAGGAGTAGCAAGGAAATGATTAGGTAAGAGAAAACGAGAAAACAACAAACTATTTTTGGGAATCCTTAGATCTTCCCTGTATTGTTTCGTGTTGGAGGAGTTTGAATTTTATGATTTTTATGCTTCCATTGGCTTTAGAAGGAAAAATTGTATAGGTATGCAAGTGTTCATGATTTTTGGATGCTTGTATATGAATTGAGAATTTTTGAAAGTTGAAGAGTAAATGCTGTGAATTTCATTTTCTGGAGGCAGTGTCATTGTAATGAGTTTTTGAGGAATCAAATATTATTCAATAATTATGAAAATTTTCAGGCTTAAATTACACATGTGTAGCTTTAATTTGGTAGGTAGTTTGTAGTTTTTGGATAAGTATAGTAGGAGATATGAATTGTTGAAGATATGCCCTGTTTTCTAGAAAGAATCTGAAACATTAATGTTGTACGAAACGTTTCATAGGTCAAACCTTATCCAAAAATTCTAAAAATTTCCAGAGTTAAAGTAGAGATATATATATTTAAATTGATAGGTATTTTATAATTTTTTGACAAGTGTGCTAAAAGATGTGATTTTTCTAAGTTATACCCTGCTGCTGGAAGAACATCTGAAACAGTTGGTGTTTGAAAACATTATGGGAATGCTGTGGTTGTGGCATTCAATATTGAGTATTTTTATGTGAAACTACAATAAAGTAGCTTTGTATATAATTTTGAACCACCTTAATTTTATTTCTTTAGAATTAATTGTGATTTTTCAAAGTTTAGTGAAAAATCTTTCAGCTTTATGTCTTATGCAAAATTTAAGATTTAATGGCACAAATGTAATTGGTATGAACTCCAAGGGTGAAAGTAAGCCTGTAGGGCTAATGTGGGCCATTGTACATTCACTTTTTATGGCTCTAATGATGTTATCACTTACCTAGGGCCATGAAGTGACAAAGAAGAAGCAATGGTTGGCGGATCAAGGGACAAGAAGAGAAGGACATAAGTCTGAAAGGTAGTGAACTTACCTTTTCTGCATGTATGTGATATGTATGTCTTGCATTGATTATGTGACTGTTTTTCCTATTTGTGTGGAACATGTATGATTGGTTGAAGCTCTGTTATATTTGTGCAATGACCATATGTATGTCATAACATCGAGCATGCAGCATGTCATTATGTTGGTATGAAATAGTGTAGGAAAGCATGTCATGCATTCATATATATCTGGCATGCATAGTGGTAATGTTCGCTACTGAGATTCTCTCAAATCTCACTCCTCCTAACTAACAATAGTGACAGGTGGAGATGCATGGAGGAGATATAAAGTTGAAGTGAAGCTTGAAGCGCAAGGCGCTAGCTTGTATTTGGTTGTATTTATTGGGTGATTGTATTTATAAGAAGTGACACATGTATATGTGTGTGTATGAGAATGTACAAACAAATGTGTTTAGCAAAGAACGGCTCTAATGAATAGCTCTTAGTTTATTTTATGTAATCGTTGCACACTCTGATATGTGGTAACTAAGAGCCAATGAGGTAATGGTGACGTAGTGAATCTTGTGGGAATGATTGTGAAGTTTGCTACCCTTTTGAAAAACCCTATCAACCTTAGATTAAAATCATGAGTTGAGAGTGGGGATTTATGAACATTTTGTAACGTTGGGTAGTCTTGAGTTAAATCCTGGTTCAACAATTGATTTCACTAGTCATTTAGAGAAGGGTGTCACAGTCAATGTTAGATTCCCTATTTTGATGATAACCAAGCTTAAAGAAATTTTTTGCATGAGATATATTGTTTTTAAAAGGTTTTTAAATGCATAACAAACATTTTCTTTAAAAATAAGTTGACCACTCGAGTGATGTGTTAAATCTTAGTCATTATATCTCTCAAACAATGGTGAACTATTTTATGAACATTCTCTGTTGATTGCTCGAGTAATGTGTTTTTCAAAATAGAATATCACCACATTAATTACTGGAAGTGTTACACTGTTTACACTTATGATTAGCCGAGTGATGCAAAGATTTTTCATCACTTCCACTTCACCATGGTGACTTAGATAGTGATCTAATTTTTGAAAAACAATTTTCTAAGAGATAACTCGAGTGAACACTAGAGTGATGAGATATAAAGAACATCACTATCAAACTACTATAGTGAATCATCTGGTGATCAGCTTTTTGAAAAGAAATTTCAAAATATATCACTCGAGTGACCACTCAAGTGATGTGCTAAATGTTCATCACTATCACTTCACTATAGTGATATATTCTAGTGATCAATTTTTTGAAAATATTTTGAAGAGAAGATCACTCGAGTGATCATTCAAGTGATATGCCAAAAAATGCATCAATAAGATAGCACCATAGTGACTTTGATAGTGCTCAGTATTTCTGAAAAGTTTCTATGATAAGATCACTTGAGTAATGTGTGAAAAATGTATCACTACTACTGCACCATGGTGATACTATTGGTGATCTGCCTTCACTACTATAAAAAGAACTTTTAATGTTCGTTTTTAGGCCCTTTCTACATTCTTTTACATGGGGAAGCCTATATGAGTGACGTAATAAAATCTAGAAACAACCTTCGTTAAGAAAGGGACACTATAAGAGACTTATAGCGTCAATTTTTTAAAAAGGAATGCCATAAGTAACTCACTTACGGGGTCCCTTTTTGAAACAAGGGACAAAAGGACACAGTAAGTATCTTATGGTATTCCTTTGTTTTTTAGGGACATTGAGAGTTTTTTTTGTTAAAATTTTTTTTTGTTTATATTGTTGCTTCCACTTCAACTGACACTCGTCAACTAGTTATTAGCATAAGCCATAAGGACCTAGGTCGTTGAGATCATTTAATAGAAATCTTGTCTAACTCCTGTAAAGCATGTATGATTTATTTGTTTTAAAGCATATGCCACAAACAACTCATTACAAGATCTTGATTAATAAATAGCACCAGATATACATCCAAGTACAACCCTATGGGTTATATTGCAGACCCTCTAGTTGTGAATACTCCACTTTGGATCTGAACTCTGAATACTGGTATCTAATTCAATTTCCTCTCCAAAGGATAATCTACTCGTCCTTGAACAAGTAGGAACACAAGGCACAAGGTCCTGGAATAATAAACACAAAGTTGGATTACCTATGCACATGTTGATTTCATACAAAGGGTGGAAACTTAAAATTTAAAAACTCAGAAGACATACTCTTAGCTTCACTCCAATCTTTTTGCAGTCACTTACACCTACATGGGTATAGTCGAGTCTCACAACCTTCTCGATATCGAAAGCTTCCCTCACTTTCTTCACCATCTAAAACATAAACCTCATTTCTGGCTAAGAACAGAAATTAACGACCCCAATCATAGATTTGGAGTCCAAGAAAAATTCATTTCTGGTAAACCTGGAAAGAATATTGGATTTGCCCACACCAGAGTCACCGATCAAAACGATCTTGATAGATAGTCATACTCCTGGTCCACCTTATACGCCATATTCAAATCGAGCTTGGATCAATCTCAAACACAAATCGAGCATCTAACCAAAAACAACGAAACATGAATGGGATGAAACAACTTACTGGGAGGCAGATTGATCGAGAAGATAGATGGGTTGTATGGATGAGTCGTTATTCTTGAGGGAATACGAATTAGCGAAAGGTTGGGTTACCGAATGAACCACACAGAGTATCAGGAGAAAAGATCAAGTGACTTGGGGAGAAAGGGGGCCAAAGAGAACAGGATGAAGAACGCAGTGGCATTAGAAAACGAGACAAGAGCTCTTGTCAGGCTTTGAGTTGGCTCTTACTGTTCCACGCATGCAGCCTAGTGATGTACTGGCTTTACATTTTAAATTAAATACAAATACATTTTCCCTTTAACCATCCTAATTTGAATTTGAGATGTTTACCTGAATTCAAAAGGGATACTAAAAGCAAGGCTTTTTGTGTGTTTTTTTTAAATTGGGATGCTTAAAGTGATACTTTAAATATCCTAATTTAGTTTGGGATGCTTAAACTTTACAAAAGGACGCCTAATATGTATTCCTACACAAAATTATAAAAAAATGCCACCGCCTTTGTTTTTTACTTCTTATTTTGTAAAACTGAGTTTTTTTGGAAGTAAAATCTATGTTTTGTAGTAGCGCTTCTCTAAAAACAAGATGAAGTATGATCACTTGAGTCATCCAATTGCACTCATCACTACCATATCACCACGATGAAGTACCTAGTGATCTGTTTATAAATGAAACAAGATCACTCGAGTGATCCCTTTTTTATACATCACTACCATATCACCACAGTGAGCCAACCAGTGATATGTTTTGTTTTCAAATTCACTAAGTAAAGATTAATTGAGTGACCACTCGAGTGATTCAGTTGTAGAAAATAGAGCAGCATCTCAAAAATCTTGATACTCATTCCAATCTATCTTAAGCTTATTCTTTTTGCTTCTAATTGTTCTAATACTTTATTATTCTAGTGCTTGATCATATTATAGGTTCCTAATCAAGGATTAACACATGATTAGCAAAAAACACTTTATGCATCAGAAGCATTAAATGCACTGATTATTAAACACTTCAAATTCCCTTTGTCTCCAATGGCTAAATCAAAGGACAAAAGTAACGATTTGACGTTCTCAAGGACTAGTATCAATAGCCTAACACTCCAATGGTTATATTCAAGAGCAACGGTCATCAAACATACACATATTATAAATAGAAGAGCATTAAAGACGAAGCAACTACCAACACTGTGTACAATTACTATTACATTCATTTGTAAGTCTTAAAGCTCATTATTTGTGTGATTTTGTATTTCAGTTATCATTTATTTACTCTTGTAAGAGAATATACTTAAGCATTTACTTCGGTTGAGATAATCAAGGTAGTGGAACCTTAAGTGGGCATTGATTGCGAAGTGTAAGGGGGAGTGAGTATTCTTTGAAGAAGAATTTATTTATATTGAGACACTAAGAGCCCTGTGAATCTTAGAAAGATAGTGGAACTCTCAAATAGGCTTTTATGAGGACTAGACATAGGTCAAGTGGATTAGACCGAACCGGTATAAATCGCTTGTGTCCACCTTCGGTGATATCTCTCTAACTCTCCCATCTTCATTTAGTTTGTATTAAAGTTTAAAACTTTTAAATCACTCAACCCACCCCCTCTTGGGTGAAAGGCTTGAACTAACAATCAATATACCAATTAAGAATTTGTTGAATTGGACAATTTGATTTGGGACTTCCCTATTTTTAAGTGGTTTTAAATGGTTTTCCCCCAATGTTTAGTCTTGGTTAATGTTTCATACAATTTGTCCCTTGTTTGTGATGAGACTATCGTAATTTAAGTCATGTTCGCTGAGTTTTGTTTGAGCTTCATGTTATTTTTTGTCATGACCTTCATAAGCTATAGTAGGGAAAATTTCAGTTAACCCCATTTTAACCATTTTATTTCAAAAAGCCCCCAAACTTTTTAAATCCTTATTGCCAAAGTGGTAAAAACTAAACTGGTTACTAAAGTGGTTGAGACTTGAAACCATGTATTAAGAGTTAATGGGTCATTTTAGAGTCAACTTGGCCGGATTGGTATAATTTAAAAAACATATTTTAAATAAAATACATTGATATTTATTTATAAAAAATATGTAATTAATATAAGCCTGTAATGAGAGAGTGTGAAATTGTGAGTGCAACATGTTTCCTAGGTTGATGGTGGGACAATGTGCAACACGTTTTCTGATACTTATAATTAATGCCAGTCAAACTCTTTTTCCCTCGTCTTTACTATAATTTTTGAATCTTAATTACTACGTGAGACCGTGATTAAGATTCAAAAATTGAAATATATTTTAACTAACTTATGGTCATTTTTAATTTTTATTTTAATTAATCAATCATATACTTTTAATAGTTATTTATTGATTATTGATATAGGTAAACTGTTAGAAATATAAGGCGATTAGTTAGTTGGTTAAGGCCAAAGTCTATATAAAGGGTCTTGATTAATATGGTTTTGTGTGTAAGATAGTGAGATCTACACCATGTTAAGAGAGAGATTAATATGAGCCTTTCTCTAGAGAGAAAAGTCCCTCCTAGATCCCCTAGAGTTAGGGTTGTTGTTAGTCACCCTTAAGTAAAGGATGATCATGGTTAAACCCAAATGGGTTATGGTTTGTAATACAATATTCTTTATCTTCTTCATATTATTTGTCTAATCACATTTGTTTACATGGTACCAGAGTCGGTTAAATTTCTGGGCCCCTAGTCGGGTCGGTTTTTGTGGGTTACCCGGTATGTATGGTTCTTCTTGATCTTTCTTGGGTTCTAGATTTGTTTTCTCAACCAAAATGCATGTGAGGAAGCCAAGACACGATGAGATTGCCGTTGAATGTAATCTCTGTCAAATGTAGAGCGAGTGACAGAATCAGCGGCAAGAATTCAAAAATTGTGGGAATTTTTGTTGAAAGCCCATGATGGAGAACGAAGGGGAAGAGCAGAGAGAATGGCTGGGAGAGAGAGAAGGGAAAATGAGACAAACACAAGAAGAACTAGAACACCGTGTGACCTTGCTCCTGTTCGAAAATTTGGTGCCGCTAGACCTCAATGAATTTTTGGTAATGATTCTTATCATTCGTTTTCTCTACAGGGTGTTTTAAATATTTGAATTTGGGGTCTCCATTCCCCACTATTCTCTCTACTTCTCCCTCTGAAATTCTTGCGTTCCACATGGTTGCTTTGGGGTTGCATCGATCTGGTTTTTCCTTCTCTAGAATGATCTGGTAGGTTTTAGCGATGGGTCTGAAATCCCCACGTGTTTGGATGAGTTGTCCTTACTACTTTCGCTACTGTAAGGTCATTCTTGGCTCCTCTGTTCTCTCCCATAGTCGAGCATAATTGCAAAGAAGTTCAATATGGAAAAGCTCTGGCAAACTTACTCAGAAAATGGGTTGCAAAATCTTGATTGAATTCAGGATGTTTATGACGTGTTTCTTCCCTGGTCACTTTTATCTATAGTCACCATCATCCACTTGTTTCTCTAATTCTGAGTTCATCTATACCAATGGATTTTGTGATAATTTCCCATTAAGTGTGTGCCTTGGGAGAATCTGAGATAATTCAGTGGTCTATCTTTGGCGTTCACAAGGACGTTCGTTCAAAAAAATAAATAAATAAAGGTTTGCAGAGCAGGTATTTGATGAAATACCAAGATGAGTGAAAAATGCTTTAAAGAATCCACTCATCTTAAGTCAGAGTCTTATAGTTCTCTACAACATAGCAATTTTGGTAATATCTGGACTGATTTGTTGTTTGTTAGTTATTGTGATTCCATGAAGAATTATACTTAGTTCCTGAAGCAAGTGGAGTGTTGATGTATACATTACCATGACTGGGCATTATTTTCTGCAAAAGGCCATTGACTCTGTTTTTTAGTTATATCTCAAAATGGTCAGATTCAGTGTTTCATTTGTATGGGGGACCCCTCAAGGAATATCAACAAAAGAAAGATTTGATGGTGGACCACTGAAAGTTGTAGGTCATGCATTGAATATGTGCCAAGTAGAGCATTACATATTTTACACATTAAGGAGGGAGAGTATACTTTTCTGCGGATCATTGTTGTTGAAGTGAAGGGGCATTCATTTTCAAGTGGCGCCATATATGTCCTTAAGCACGTCTGGATTTGTTGACGTCATCAAAGGTGTTAAAGCTAGGATTTTTGGCATTTAGCTGGAAGCACTCCAAGTAAACTAGAACCACTTCAATGACCATAAAAGGGAGTCACATGAAAGAGGCAGAGAGCGTTGATTGTTGTTGTGGAGGTTCTTGCCACCTGTGTAACCATGTAGTTAAAGGCTTCAAAGAAGTCATTATTAGCATATGAACAGTTGAGTCTGCATCATTCAATGGATACACTAAAGTAACAATGGGTTACAAGCATATTGAAGCAGCATTGAAACATTATGATGATTAGCAAGGATTAGAGACGGTTCAAAGCTTAAAAAAAGATAGGAGAAAGTGGTCAAGTCAAGAACATTGTCACGTCAAAAGGTGAATGAAGAAAGTATGGGTTTATCAAAGTCAGACATGTTCTTACAATAATTGAAGAATAGAGTGTTGAAGAACAATATTTCAAAGATCACGAGGAAGATCTCTCTATGAAGGCAAAGGTGAAAAAAAAGAAAGAATGTTTTAAAGATATCTTGATGTTGTAATCGGTTTGGTTTAAATCACCTTACACCCTCCTATTTGTGCTGTTCAAGTTGAACACCTTGAGTTAAGTAGTGTTCAACTTGAGGGGGCGTGTTAGAAATATAAGGTGATTAGTTAGTTGGTTAAGGCCCTACTCTATATAAATGGTCTTGATTAATATGGTTTTATGTGTAGGATAGTGAGATCCACACCATGTTAAGAGAGAGGTTAATGTGAGCTTTTCTCTAGAGAGTGAAGTCCCTCCTAGATCCCCTAGAGTTAGGGTTTGTTGTTAGTCACCCTCAAGTAAATGATGATCATGGTTAAACCCAAGTGGGTTATGGTTTGTAATACACTATTCTTCATCATCTTCATATTATTTGTCTAATTACATTTGTTTACATAAACTCTTATGGGTTTACTCTTTGAAAAACAGTAAACTCATGATAGTGATATAAACTTGTATTGTGAGCTCAAATCGTAAACTCGTAACAGTTTACTTTTATCATTAAATATGTATTAATAGTTCATAATTAAACAATTTAAATATAAAAATGAAAATAATTTGATTTAAATACATTTTAAATTCAAATAATTGAAATTAAATCCATCAACATTCATAATTTATCATACTTTTTTTGGCATCATAATTTAACAAAGAAGTTTCCAAAAATTTCATATATAAAGCTATTGAACATGATCAAATTGAAAAAGTTAACACGAGTTTAAGAGTGATTTAACATGATTTTATAAGCTAAAAATGTAAAAACGGTAAACTCAGTATGTAAACTCCTGAATTTAACCGAGTTTACAATTGACACGAGTTTACCAATGACTCGATATGATTTTATAAGTTAGAAACGTAAAAACATAAATTTGGAGAGTCAACTCGATCGTAAGTTTGACAACAATGCTCATGACTAGAAATTAAAATGAAACTTATAATTAATGGAGACAAAAATGAAACTAAAATTTCATATTATCTTTTAGTATCTCTTATAAATAGAAACAAACCATCCTAAATGAAATTCTCTTTTATGTGTGTGTGTGTGTGTGTGTGATTGGAGGAGTATATATATGCTTATTTCTGGATGTTCTCTCCATCACTATTACCATGAAGCCATCTTCTTCTTCCCCACTTTTCTTTTTCCTTTTGTTGCTCTCATTTGCAGCAACCTTCATCTTGGCTTCTGGTGATGAAGTGATTTTCAAGGATGGCTTAAAACACTATATTGAACTCATATTGCCCAGTGGTGAAGGCCCTGAAAGCTTCCCCTTTGACTGTAAGGGACCATATACTAGCATATCAAATGGTAGAATTCTCAAATGGCAACGACATCACAAAAGATGGGTCGAATTTGCTGTAACCTCCCCAAACAGGCAAGATCTCAACTTATGAATATAAAGTTGTTCATAAAATTTAGAGTAAAAAATGATACTCCTCCAGTTTTTAATATAAGATATAGTTGACTTTTTGGAGAGGTTAAAAAAGCTAAATAAATTACTTTAAAGTATTGATATTTATCTTTTTTATACTAAGTTAATTTGCTTGACTTATGAACTAATATATAATCAAATGATACACGACATATGTTATGCCTAACTAATTTATTTAACTTTCTCAATCTAAAAAAAAAAGTCAACAATGTCTTATATTAAGGACTGGAGGAGTATGTAATATTGACCATCTATATACATATGGCTTGTATAAAGCTCATAACCAGATAGAATTTGTCTTGTTTGTGTAGAAGTATGTGATTCTTGGTTTGAAATCTTAGCCTTTTTTTCCTAAGTATTTTCAAATGTTTGATTGTAGGGATTGGAAACTATGTGATGGATCAACAGATCGAACCAAGGAGTCTACTTATGGGAGGCCGTTGGGACTCAAGTTTGACAGAAAAACATGTAATCTTTATATAGCAGATGCATACTTTGGCCTCCTAAAAGTTGGACCTAGTGGTGGTGTGGCTAAACAACTAGCCATTTATGCTAATAATGATTCTTCCCCCTTCAAATTCCTCATTGGCTTAGATGTTGATGACCAAACTGGTGTAGTTTATTTCTCGGAAAGCAGCACTATATACTAAAGAAGGTATTTTTTCTTCTATTTATGACCTGAACCTTTATAGCTATATGATACAAGTCCCTTATCACTATGGCAAAGAGCTTCACAAGTAAAGTGAGATTTATAAGTTTAAAGAAGTCTTCTTTTCATTAGGTCAACCTTTTTATTCATTTTTTATATTATCATTCGGTATTCAGTTTGAGAATTCATGGTTTCTCTTTCTATCATAAGTGTCTCCTCTAGGATTCGAGTTCGAGTCATAGAGAGATCTAGCAAGGTCTTGCATTGCTAGACCAACTCTATATTAGTAAGTCAATCTTTTAGGATATGCTCTTTCTTTGAATTCATGCTTATCATGATACAATGTATGGATTAGGTTAGATGTGTTAGACTTCATCGGAGAGGACATTTATAACCTTATGAAAAATACATTTAAGGTATATGAATATTACTACGGCTTTTCCCAATTTACCTGCTAAGCACTTTGCTTAGATGGTAAACTAGTTTAGGCTTTTATAACCATATGATCGAATATGGTCTAAATTATATAAAGCCTACTTAAATATTGCAAAATCATAATTCTAATCACTATTCACAAATAATGAACTAAATATATATGATTGGTGGAAGTCATGTATCTTATTAAATATTAGGATGCACATCATCCTAGATTAACATCATCTTGGATGTATTTGGCCTCATGACCAATGATGGAATGTTTTTCATGGAATTAATGGATTCATGACCAATAGAGGAAAGTGAAAAGCTAGAACTTAATTACTATTGAGTGGAAGAAGAAAAGGCTAAGGTGATGTTTTGTGGGGTATAATTTACATATATTTGTTATAGCAATCAAAATTAATAATAGCTAATTATGATTTTTAGATATTTAGGATACCAATCATTATTAGGGAATATTTGATTTTTAATTTTAATTTGATTGTCATCTTTTATTGTTAATTGTCATTTACTTTTAATTTTAGGTTCTAAAATGTTTCGTCATCAATTCTTATTTATTATAATTGCATTATAGAATATTCTGTCATTAATCCTTAGGGTTAAATTGAGATCTATAAATAGCATCTCAACTTTTTTAATTTGTATGTCTTATAACTAAATAATATATTGAATATTGAGTTTCCTCGTCCCTCTATTAAATCGTCATTTCCCTCTTTTCTTGGTATCTCTCCCCTCTCCCCTCTCTTTCTCTTCTCTATCCTCCATTTCTCCTTCACTGTCCTCACTGTCTTATTTAAGCATTATGGTTTATACTATAAAGATATCTTAAGATCCAAATCCAAAATTTCCTTATATATAGATACTTCATCAAAAATTATAAGCATAATGAAAAACAATTTAGAGAAACAGAATATAATCATTTTAATTAATTAGTTTCCTCTTTGGGATAGGGAAGTTCAAATGATATCCCAAACAGGAGATAAAGCAGGAAGATTGCTGAAATATGATCCGAAAACTAAGAAAGTTGAGATCTTTCTCTAAGGCTTGGCACTTGCAAATGGTGTGTCTATGAACAAGGATGGATCATTCCTTCTAATAGCAGAAACAAGTTCAAGAAAGATTAACAAATCCACATAAATCAAGTGAAGTAGAATTAGTAGATGATGAAGAATATGTTGTAAGAAATTAGCATTGCGAAGGAATATGGAAAACCATATAGAGTAAGACTTTAAGTTAAGAAATAGTACTGTATTCTTTTTTTTTAATTCTAGTTATTTTATTTTTATTCAATTAATTGAAATTTATTTACCTATGTGTCAATGATTTTTGTGTTAACCAGAATATGAACAATTCTTTTGACTAACAAAGTGATAGAGATGATCAAATGGATAGAGGTGAACTCGTTGCGAGAAAGGTTAGAGGCAGCATAAAGATGGGAGCATTGGTTGCATATCATCAACATCAACAGGAGAGGCAACATGTGGACTTCGATGCTAATATGAATCCATTTGGTCCTGAGGAAGACCGATTCATTAGCTATTTCGGCTATTTAGTTGGAAGCAAAGTTTGCATTGTCTATGATAATTGGAAGTTGTTTCCACAAAAAAATGAAAGACATTATTTGGCAATAAATTTTTGTATATAACTTTCGATATATCTGCATTTGTATCTTTATTCATATTGCTTCAAATATAATTATCTCATGCTTTACTTACAGCAAACATATGATGTCCCAAACACAAAGGCGATGAACAAGCACTGGATGAGGGAGGTTCATCTATAATGGAAAGATTTCAAGAACAAACTCTCACGAAAGTACATTCGAGGGGCAAGGAGGGGTAAGGATCCATGTAAAAAATATTCGTATATTTCTCTAGATGACTGAAGGTTGTTTGTGGCATCACTGCAAGATCCTCAATTTATGGTAAATTATCTTTCATCATAGTATAAAAATTTTTATTTGAATATACTTGATATTATTGACTAAGTTTTCATTATTTTCCTTTCACAGGAACTAAGTGCAACAAATAAAAAGAGGTAAGCAGGAAATAAGTATCAGCATTACATGTCTTGTAGTGGTCATCAGAAGCTTGAACGGAGGATGATGGAAGAAGAGTTGGAGAAAATGAAGGATGTTGCCAAGTCAGATCCTGACATTATTGTCCAAGCCCCGGATCCACCTCCGCATCACAGAAAATAGAAAGCAGGGAGGGTTAAGGGTGGCAAGTACATAAATCTGGTTGCTGTTGAGGTTGCCACGAAGATTATAAATAGTTAAAACATAAGTATTTAATTTTGGAATTATTTCATATTGGGAGTGTTTAATTTTCATTTATGATAAATGGTATGCTACAAGAAGAACTTGAAGATCAGAGTAGCCAATGTTCCTTCACTCTAAGTGGAAGAATGGACATCATGTCAATAGAGATTGCGAAGACAAATCACCCTAGTCGTGTTCGAGGGGAGCCAAGGGGAGTTAGTGTCATAAAGTATTTTGGATGAGCTTCACAATATCCGTCACAAGGTGAACCCAGTAGGGAGCTTGTGGGTAAGATTTATGAGGAATTCGAACAAGAGCTCAAGATCAAACTTTGTGACAAGCTCTAATAAGAGCTGTTGGTAAAGCTATGTGGTGAAATGAGATCTATCATTCAATCAAAGAGGGAAAATGAGGAACGTAGAACCCAGGAATCCCCAGTCTTCCTTAGCACCAAAGGAAGCTATAACCTGTCAAACCCCTTAATATTCTGATATTCACTATATAATAAATGCGTAGTTCAGATGGCATACAGAAATAGTGAAACTATACTGATAATAAGTACTTACCGGTATTACAGAAAATCCTCATATAGGTTGAAAAATATATACAGAGTACAAAAGAAATAAATTCCACAACTAAAGATAATCAGATGTAACTCCTGGCTAGGACCGGACCTTCAATCGCCAGTAATTACGGTTTTGCCCTTAGAGCCGCTGTCCTTTGCTGGAATATTTTTAGATGTTGAAAAAGGGTGAGATTCGAATGAATCTCAGTAGTAATGTACAATCAATTATATAAAATGTGATAAATAAATATGCAATGCACCATGATATGTAAAATGCTAACTCATGTTGTATACATACTGTCCAAGGCCAAACGACTATTTGCAACCCCGGCTAAACTCATGTCCATGGTCAAACGATATGTTTAGACCCTAGCTTATTCACGTGTTGTGCCACAAGCACTGTCATGTTACAAAAAATGGAATACACAACATATAAATAATCACATAGTGCATGAAAGAAAGAATTACTATCTGGGTCCTTTTTCAGTCCAACTGTTTATCCAAAACTTTTTCTTCGGCTCGGGATTTTACCAGTTCTTATGAATTAAAATTAACAAGTAATTGGTTATTATTTGTATTACTACTATCTTTAATCATAATCTGCTGATTATCTCAGTTTCAGTGGCTTATACACTATATAATTTTGCATAGTGCAATTTTACTATTCTTCAACAAATTGGCAGATTTTTCAGTTAACTTTGAAAAATCATAACTAATTATAGAAAAATCGAAATTGACTGGGTCCAAAGCCTACATGAAGCTCTTGAAATATATTTTCATAAAAAAAATATCAAAATATACCCATTTTTACCATATTACTCCCATAATTTCCCGAAATACCCCTATTCCAGATTAGTCTCCAGAAACATAGCATGAATTTGAAAATCTATATCTCCTAATATACTTGTCCAAAAATTATGTTCTACCCATAAAATTAAAGCTATGAATGTCTACTTTAAATCTGAAAAGTTTCATAATGTTTTGTCAAGGTTTGATTTTCCAAACGTTCGACACAAACAATCTATTTTCCAAAAACACAGTTTGAGAGCAACTGACTTCAACAATTCATATCTCTTAGTATAATAATCCAATTAACACAAACTATATATAAAATTAAATCTAAGACTATTTACTTCAATTCTGGAAATTTTCATGGCCATTGGGAAAGATTACATAATTCAAAAACACCACGAAATCAACTACTAGAATCTGGACGTCCAGGATTGCACCTATTTCTAAACCCATCTTTCAAAAATTATAACTTTCTCTACAGATATCAAAATTATGCATTCTACCATTCATTTTAAATCTTGTTATGTCTACTATCTGCCTGTAAATTATCGTAAATAATGGATGTGATTTGGTTGGTCATAAAGCCACACAAAACTGACTGACTCTGATAAATGTCAGTTTTGACAATCTAACTTCAAAAATTAATAAATTATTTGTTTTGAAACCAAATTGAGCTATTCTTGATTCTATTTCATACTACACATCTTAAAATTTCCATAGCAAAAAGAACAAAATGAAAACTCCATCTGTAGCCTCCGTTTGAGCTTCTGAAAGTTTCCAATAGAAACTCTGTTTTTCGGCGACTAAAACAGAGTTGATAAAACTTACAAACAACCATGGTTTTTCACTCCAATCTTAAAGATTTTGACTCTACATACTCCTAAACATGTTCCTAGGGTTTGGGGACGTGATTAAAGAATCAAAAACACCAGAAATATCACCCAAAATCGTCATAAAATCACTGGTTTCGGTGACAGCAACTTTCTGACGAATTTTCTGAATTCCAGCAGAAGAACAACCCCAAAAAGCTACTAAAAACAGTCTCAAATCTACTGGAAAATAAAGATAAGGATGTATGAAACTCACCTATATTATCTTATGGTGCTGCATGTGAATTTTGAAGCTTCTTCTTTCTTCCTCCGATCAACTCTCTCACTCACGTCTCTCTCTTTGTTCTGCTGTGTTTTCTTTTTTTTTTCTTAAGCTCTCTCTCTCTCTCTGTGTCTCCTTTTTCAGCTGAACATATATGAGAGGTGGGAGATATTGATATATTTATTGAATGTGTGTGTGTATGTGTTGGGCGAATGAAAGAAGAGAAATGATGAGGGTGTAGATGTGAGGGTGTAGATGTGAGTATGTGTGTGGTACATGTGTGTGTTTGTTGTGATGGGAAGGAGTCACAATGCATGGGTAGGGGCTGTACGTGTGTGTGCTGTCAAATGAAGATTGAAAAATAAAGAATAGGTAGGTGTGGACATATATGGTTTTACTTCTAAAGGTGATATGCATGGAGAGGTGAGTGTATGTGTGATTGTATATATGGGACATGTGTTTGCTAATGATGGGAAGGAATTGTAATGCAAGGTGGAGCTTTATGTGTGCTGCCAAGTATGGGTGTGTGTGTTTTTATACACATATAGGTATATTTTTATCCTATTAATTACACACACTATGTCCTAATTTTTCCCTTTGTCAAATTTAAGTTTCCTTAAATTTTGTAGGTTCCATAAATTGGCTTACTATCTATTTTCCATAAATTAATCCTTGCATTAAATTTTGGGATGTTACATAACCTACCAGAGGTATCACTTGGTGACCCTTCTCCCTCTCTAGAGCCTAAAGAACCTTGCACCCTCTATTTGGATGTCCCACCACTGCATCTTGTTTCCAATGCTCTTGTTCACACACAAGCTACCACCACCATCATAAGCAAATTCTATAGCATTTATGTAAGGTTACTGTGACATGTGTTTGAGAGGAAAAAGAAGCTACAGTCATCTCAGTTCCTGATGAAGAGGTTGCCACATTAGGTCAGGTGATAGGATCTTTCATCCTTTGGCCTCAATATCTTCTTGGCACAACGACAACACCTCTAATGATAGGTACTACCTTACTATTACTTGAGTTCTATTGGAATCCTATTATTAATCTGTTTTTTTATGTTCTAATAGGATGAGTAGGATGCGACAAAATGGCCCTTCTTGGCATGACTGCAACAACTCTACAAGGACATTAGCCATATCAACTTACAGATGCCTTATGGGATTGTAGGCCCAACATTGATGTATCCCTTTACAATGGACAGGAAAGATCTTAGGAAATTTATCAATTTGGAGGAGATAGATATAGGATAAGTTAAACTTGAAATCCATTAAGTTGTTCCCCCATTTTTTCCTTCAACTAATGTAGTGGTTTTCTTGTTTTATACATTCAATAATTCATTTATCATTTTAATTCTATTATAGCTCCTTCCACAATATATGCATCGGTATGGAAAGAAATGATTTATATGGATTCTTATGCCCAACAAATATGGCAAGGAAGAATAATACTTTGGAAGCAAGGTAAACTATGTGGGCCATACAATGGGATAAACTAAATTTCCTTGTTATCTAGCACCACTTGTTGAAGGGTATGTATTTTAGTTTTGTCTATTTAAGATGTTTAATAATAAATTGCCTTGTCATCTAACTTTATTTTAATATGTATATGTTGTTATAGTTACCATTAGAGTCTGTGTGTTGTTTGTCCTCCCCTCAACACTGTCTATTGGTTTGATTCATTGGGTCACAAGCCAGACAGAGAAAAAAAATATTTTTTAGCGCATAAGTAAATTTGTTTATATTTCATTGTTTCTTGACTTAAATGAATTGTTCTAATGTATGTTGATTTTCATTTTAATAATAGTGTGATTCAGACGTAGAGAATACTTGGAGGGACATGCGAGGGTAAAATTATTAGAGACCCGAAGTGGTTTTATCCAAAAGTAAATAGTTTCAATTCAAGTTCTTTCATTAGCAGTTGCTTTAAATATGCCTTTATTCATGTTAACCATTTTCTTTTGATTTATAGTGCCCTTGACTACCTAGGAACACTAAGTACGGATACTATGTTATACTTTATATGTATAACATGTGGACATATAAGTGATTTTCAACAGGTAATCATTTCTTCATTCTCAAATGATAATATTTTTGGTGTTGTAATTGAATTGTTAATTAATTAATTCATTTGATTGATTTTATCTAAGCTTATTTTCCAATTTGTAGATTTTTTATGATGAAGATGCCTACTTATATGAAGACATTAATTTGAGCCGAGACCTTTTGGTTGGACATCTTCTTCAACACATAGATCAGTAAATTTTATTTTTATATTAGTTAGTAGTTGTGAAGTATACAACTTTTTGACACTTAGGGTGATTATTGTACATAGTATTAGTAGGAGTTAACACTTTAATTAGCTAGTGTTGGATGTTTCCTTACTATTTGTAAGGACATTTTGGTTTATGAAGAATTGTTCAATCATGTTTCTATAGGTTTTAATTTCTTGTTAGTGAAAAATATAAATATTTTTTAAAAAAAAAACTTTCAACGTCCGTAAGAAAAAAAGAGACGTCATAACATACTTACGTCATCCCTTTTGGAAAAAGGGATGCCATAAGTGGCGTCCCTTTTTAACTGACGTTGTTCCCAGATTTTATTACATTGTTTATATAGGCATTCCCCTATAAAAGAACGTAAAAAAGGCCTAAAACGAACATTAAAAGTGCTTTCTGTAGTAGTAAAAAAAGGAAGCAATTCTGTTAAATTGGTTCAAACATTCATCTCTTTTATGATATGGAATGCACTTGTTCTCCTCTAATTTTATAACGGACATTTAGGTCAATTTGATATAATTGTTAAAAATTGCACCATCTTTAAAAGATTATCTCTACTTTTGTACCCTTCAACATTTAGTTGTGACAGACGCTTCTAGTGAAAACTTTGTTGTTAACATTACGCCTTAACATAAGAATATAATATGTTTTGGATAAAAAAATAATTTATTATTGACATTGTTCCAAAATAATATCCTTCATCTTTTGTCAATTACTCAGTATGAGTTATTGTTAAATGAAATGTGTTTTTTTTTAATTTTATGCTTATTTTGGGAGGAAAAAAAGAGAGTAAGGTTTCCAACCATATTTAATAAAGTTCATTGGTCTTCGTAATCTACTCTAAAGATGTCTTATAAATTGAAATGCAGGATGTGACATGCACCAAACAAATCAAAGTATGTGTTTGAGCCTTGTGATAGAGAAATCATGATAATTGAGCTATGTATCTCCATTTGGACCTCATAATATGAATCTCCCTCAATATTTAATAGTGCTTGCTTGATAAGTATATGTTAATTACTTAAATTAATATGATTTTCATGTGATTTTACTTATTCAATTATCTTAATAAAAAGACCAAAAAGCATAAGGACCTAGTTAAAAATGAGATAAAATTATAGAGACATACAGATTAATCCTCTTAAACTAAAAACTATGAATGTGTAATGATGCTATGATGGGTCGACTACACAGTGAAGAACCCAATGATTGAGTTATTCATCCAGTAAAAAAATTACTTCCTCTAATGCTTAATATAAGACATATTTACCTAATTTGATCAAATTAAAAAATTTACTTGAGTTAGTTAATATAATATATATTTTCTAAAGCACCCTAGTCATCTTTATTAATTCCTTCATTTCCTCCTCTCCTTTATGATTGTTGAGAGAGCAACAATAAAGGTAAATTCACTACTATAAAATTGTCTATATTTTATGGTTATTTTTAGCCATAGTTTACATTTTTCATTTGTTACATATTTTAGTGCTAAATATTAATATTTTACAGTTGTCAGACGTAAAATATATGGCTCTATATTTCACGGTGGTTCAATTAAAACCGTTATTTATGTGATGTAAACTTCACTGTTTATAGTCAGTGACTATTAAATATAGGACAAAACATGCAATGTTTATTCACAAAAAATCGTGAAATATATTATAGAATACTTTACGATTCTAATGCTGAATTGTAAAGTATTTGAGACCAGCTTTGGTCATCTGTAAGGAGTTTATTTGACGGTTTTTGGTTATATAACTATAAAATGTACTTCATGTACGGTTATTTGATAGAACCATGGTATATGTCTCAATATATTATGTTTATTAGAGAATAACCGTGCAGTATTGGTGACCAAAATTTTTTAAAAATAAGGGCTAATGTTTGATCACCCCCATGCATATTACATATACAAATGCCTGTAAATACATAAACCAAAATAGAAATCCATTCCAATAAATTATACACACACAAACAAGAAACTAAGAACCTAACATATCCAGCAAATTAAAACAATATAATCATATCCAAATCTGAAATAGCTAAACTAAGAATCTAACATATAATAAAAAAAAGGCTACTCTATACCTATCTCCGTTCTATAGCAACCCACTGATGAAAAATAGTCATAGTAAACTCTTCTATGACTTCTCCAATTTGATGGGGCAAATATTGCTCACAAAAAGTGTCTTCAAAGTACTCCAAGCAAAAACAAATTAAATATGTTAGAATATATATTAGTTGACTTTTAATTTAACTTAAACACATACATGCATCTATATACACACCTTAGTATTAATTGAGGCAGGATTGTGGGTGACTATATTCTTCATGAACTTTATGACACATAACCCACAATTAGAGCTCTTATCTTATTGCCACAAATACTATAATGAAACAAATGAAATGTATCAAACCTATTTTCATTTGTATAGCCACGGCCTTTTACCAAGCGCAACTGAGGTCTTCATCTATGATGTAATAGTAAACAACTCTGACAAGACAATAAGAAATTAATGATTGCCAAAATTTATAGAGGAACACATCATAGTAAATATATAAAAAAATACATTCATCAACTTGCTTATTAAAAAACTCGACCATATGTGGTCAATTGTCCGAATCCCCGTGAAGTAAATCAAAGCACCAAATGCTTTACTTGAAGGGATTTAGCATGATGAGGAGCCAATGACCCTTAAGTGCAATAAACATAATCAAAGCAATATCAGCTGTTAACAAATAATTTAATTAAGTATACTCACCCTTGGCAGTTTGGCACCAATAAGAAATTGTCATTCTTCTTTGGTGGCCTTCTAATGACTATATCCACCAATTTCCCTACTTTTCTCTCAAAATATCTACCTTTAAGCCTTTTAACATGCTAGAATACATGTGGGGATTAAGGAACATGAACCGTGGCTAGACTGAGCTCCCATATTGCTTTCTTCCTCCCCTAAATAAGTTAGGAAGTTATTAGAATAGATATTATAAACTTTATTAGCTAGTCATAAAAGGATGATATACCTTTTTTTTGTTCTTAGATGTTATGACAATAAGATGTTCATGCCATGCAACATAGCTAAGTACAACTTCTCCCAGTATATTTGCTTTTGGGGTGGGAACCAGAAGGGCATGCTTAGGATTGATAGCGTTCTTCAGCTCTACCCTAACATGATTAGGAGGGAGAGGCAAGTTGTGAATTGTGTTCTCCTCCTATAAGGAGAACATGCAGCATGTGGCAACCGTATGCCACTTAGGGCTATTTGCCACAAACTTAATTTCCGCCTCGTCCTAAATGAATAGAAAAGAAAATTAGTGAAAAGAAAAAATAAATAACTCATAAGCTTTGTGTAAGAGTCATACTACCTCAAGTAGAGTCTGAGAAGGGAAGGCGTAGCTATAATTTGCACCTGGGGTGTTAGATATTCCCTAATTTTCCACTACATCTATTTATTTATCAATAATTGCTTGTTGTGCTTCAACTTGCAACTTCAACATTTGGGTCATCTCCATATATTTTTTAAGAAAGGGACTTTGTCTTATGCCTTGGGTCTTCTTCAAAAATTTAACTAAGGATTGAAGAACAGGACTTTGTCTTTCTCCTTTATAGGGATTTTACCTTTGAATTTAATGCATATGGTTGCATACGTACTCGTCAACCTCCTCGGAATTGTGCTTTAATATCCCAAATTTTGAGACAAGAGGCTTGAGATTAAGCCTGGATTAAGTGGACTACTAAACCCCATTTTAGTAAATGTCCCAGTAAGGCATAGTGGCATTCCCAAAAAATTCCTTTATACCTTGTGTAACACCCCATTTTTCACCAATACATTTATGCGTATATTTGATTTATATTTAATGGAATAAAAATGGTGAAAAATGATGAGAATGTAATTATGTGAATTTATGGAAAATATTCCAATTGCCGGTTACGCGTAAATTGGCCGAATAAGGATATAAGAGACCGGTAAAGGCCCAATATGGTAACCAAAATTCAAAAACTTTATTGATATGATTAATGGCCTCATTTAAGTGTCAAAATGGGTTTTATTCGAAGAAATGGGCGAAAAATGATTTATTTCGGTAAATCATAAATGCAGAGGCAAAATGGTAATTTTGCCGAAAAGTGGAAAATAATTATTTTTTTCTCAAATTTCCAATTATTTAAGCTAAATGGGAATTAAAAAGAGCAAAATGACTAATTGATCATTAATGGATCAATTTTGGTAAATTATGGTAAAAAATGGTCAAAAAGTCAATGACTTGGTTAACAAGTTATGAGATAGCATAATGGGATAAATGAAGAATCAATACTTCCCTCTTATTCTCATATAATTTTCGGCTGGAATGAGGAAGTATGGAGGGAAATGGAATTAATTAAGAAATAATGCAATTTTGGTCCAATCAAAAGGTGCCACTTGTCAAGTTGATTAAACCATTGCATTATATGACTAAATCATCATTCTCATCAGCTCATTTCACATTATCAAACAGACCTAAAGAGCTTAAGAGTGAGCTTGAGAACGAGAACTCGACGGAAGAGAAAAGAGAAGCAAGGGTTTGACACAAGATCAAGGTAAGAGGCTATACCTTGTGTCTAAAGCTTCATAAATCCTCTTCATCTTCATACCATTAAACTCCATGGGGTGCAGCTGAATCAAATGCAGAAGGAGAGAGAGAAAAAACGTGTAGGAGAGAGAAAGTGAAGGAAATCAAGAGGTAACTTTCCAAACATGTTCCTCTTGCTTAATTGTTGTTAGTAGGGTGGTTTAGGACTTGATTATGGTTTATTTGGTGAGAGATAATTGAGAAAAACTAAAGTGAAAAAAATATGGAAATGCCTTTAAATCAAGTCCAATGATTGCCTAATTAATTAATATTGCGAGGATAAGTAGAAAGGAGGTGATTAGGCCAAAGAAAACGAGAATCCGACACAACTTTTTTGGGAATTTATTTTCCCTTCCCTATGTTGGACATGATGAATGAATGGAAATTTGACCAATTCAATGCTTCCATTGGATTCAAGAGGCCGAATTGTGTAGGGTCTATGTTGACCCCGAAGTGAGAAGAGGATCAGAGAGTGAAATGACCAATTTGCCCTTTATAAGCCTTATTTGAAGGCTGTCAAGCGTATTTTCATCATTTGGGATTGATTTTGTCCAATTCGAGGTCGGAAATGAATTCTACAAGCGAAAATGTATAGGAATGGCGTAAATCATGATTTTGAGAAAAATACTGATAATAAGGACCTAAGGGGTATTTTGGTAATTTGGCACCAATAGGCTAAATTTACCAAAAATATGAGTTTGGAAAGGTATATGAACGAGTAATAACCCCTTTGGTGGTATTTGGCGATTTCAGAACTTGACAACTGGTTTGGCCTCAAAAGCTGTTACCCAAGCTTGAATCAAGGGGAAAAGTTGCATAAAGTAGCAACCAGGTAGTAACTGTCTTCGTATAACATGACATGCATATGTATTATTTGTTATCATCGTCAAAATTTCTAACATGTTTAGATTGAGCGGAGTGAACACTTGGGGCCTATCGAAGGTCGGGTTGATACACACGTGAAATGTTCATAATTGCATAGCGGGACCCAAGGCCTATCTTTGCACGGGTACCCCTCGGGGCCAAGAAAACCTGTCAAGCGTGATGTCGGTCATGAGGTTGCATTGTATGCGTTGTGTACAGGCGCCCTTCGGGGCTAAGAACCCGTCTAGCGTGAAGTCAGTTTATGAATTGCATGTTTGCACTGAATAATGTTTGATGATTTTGTTGATGATTTTATATGAGTGAGCATGCTTGTATGTGTTATCTTATATGGTTAATGACGTTACTACTGAGATTCCTATGAATCTCATTCTTTTCCCAAAATAAATCTCCAGTACAGGGAGGGAGCTTGCAGGGAAAAGAAAAGGTAAATGACGATGAGTCAAGGCCGAGCAGCGAAAGAAATTAGGCTAGGTTGTCAAGCTTTTGTGATGTATTTTAAGAGCCTTATGAGTATTTTGAGTTGTATATAAAGTGTATGAGGAGAAGTGGAGAGGATATAAGTATTGTAAAATGAATTATGTATGAATGTGTTACATGTGAATATTTATATCCAGTAGAGATATTGTATGGAATTTCTAGCATTTTCCGCACTCTGATGTTTATAGTCGGTGAGTATTAGCTAATTAGTATTCTACCGTAGTGTTGGGAAATAAGGTATCACACCTTAGGTATTAAAGGGAGTATTATGGTGAGTTAAAGAGCTTGAAGAATGACAAAACCATGTAATTAGAAGGCACACACAAAGTAGTGTTGCTACAGGTGAATTTCCTGGTGTGGTAGTTGTGCTCGTGTGACATCTTTCAAGGGGTAAATGATATCCAAAAATTATGAAACTTTCCAAAATGAAAGTAGACTTGTCAAGATTTAATTTGATAGGTCATATGAGTTATTTGAAGCTGTACACAAGGAGTGTTAGACCTGGTTGACACCCAAGAGGGGGTGAATTGGGTGTACGATAAGAAAGTCTGATCTTTTAAAATATTTTCGCAACTTATCAAATCAATACATATGGAACTATAAAATTATATGCAGATATATAGATTATATATGCTAGAAATATAAAGCTTATGGAAGAGAAGATGTAAACTGTGATTTATCCTGGTTCGGTCCAATCCACGATGACCTACGTCCAGTCCTTAGGCTCCTCCTGAGATTTCCAATCCACTATCTTCTTGTTTATCCAGGCACAAGAAAAGCCGCTACAACCCACAAGTTTAACCGGACACTTGTGTAGCCTACTACGGAGTTACTCTCCCTCAAACAATGTAAGGTTCACTCCCCCTTACGGCAAGTCTTACGAGTAGAGCAATCCCGAAGACCTTTCTCTCCTGCTTACCCATACAAGTCTTACAAGCAGAAAGTCTAACTAGCAATTCTCCCTACAGCTTCCCCTTAAGGAAATCAACCCTCTCAAGGTCCCTCTACCTTGAGATCAATACAAATGTATAGATTACGTGTTTACAAACTCTCTCATAGAGTAGATAAATGCTCACTGAAGTACAATACAAATATTCACTCTCTCAAATATACATTATATATAAAAAAGAGAAGAGCAGAGAGTGATCAGAAGTGGAAGACTTAGGATATCAGCATGTGTCTATTTTTTATTCTTCTGTTTGCTATGTCTATTCGTTGAATGCTCTCATATATTTATAGCTGAGTTAAGATAGCCGTTGTTAAGCATCCCTCTGTTAGAGTCTATTGCTTCATTTAACCGTTGCACGTATTTGAATATTTGCCAATTGGTCCGTTCAGCTTTCTTCTTCCCGTTAAGCTTCTCTGTCCAACTTTTCTTTTGAAAATATAATCATACTGAAGGTAGTCGTTGTAAGGTGTCTGTTATGGAGTGGGATATTTGAATCTTCAGACAGGTTGTAATGGTTTGCATCAGTTACCTGTAGTGGTTGTTCGATGCATGTGCACTGACAGCTAGGCCATATCTTTATGTTCGCCATCTTTGACTTCTTTAAGTCTTTGAACAATCTGAGTGCCAACAACCTGTTTCATACTTGGACAAACATTAAACGATGTCTACAAATGATAATTGATATAGGTTTAATAGTTAAATGATGTATAAACGTGTTCGGATTCATCCGTGATTTTACTCTTCCTCTGCTAACTCATGAACTTGAGTGCATGATTCCAAACTCGAGTGCATAGTGTATTTTCACGTTCTCCAGATGGTTTCTTTCATAAACTTCCAGAGTGCACTTCCATAACTCGAGTGTAAAATGTCTCAGAACTCGAGTGCTATCTAACGAACTCGAGTGCATCATGTTAATCTGACTATTCAAGCTTCTCCGGAACAAGCTCACATGCATGCACTTTCTGAACTCGAGTGCAGTGAGATGGAGAACTTGAGTGCATAAACGAGAACTCGAGTGCGTTGCGGATTTCCTCAATCCAAGTCTTCTTGAGTACAAACTCTTTATCCAAAATTCGTTGGACTCGAGTGCAAGGTTCATGTAGAACTTGAGTGCATAAGATGTTTCCCAGTAACACGAGTCTCGGATAAAATTCTCACACCAGAACTCTCTAAACTCGAATGCATATGCCATTGAAAACTCGATTGCATTGATAAGGACTCAAGTGCTTCTCTTATCTTCAATACTTCAAATCATCTCGGGAATAAATTCTCACACCATAACTTCCACGACTCGAGTGCATATCTTTTAAGGACTCAAGTGTGTCAGTTCAAACTCGAGTGCAATAGTTAACTTCTTGCGAGAGAATGAACAATGGACTCAAAACATGATCCATTCATTTTTTACTTCAAATATGGAAAATGATTTATCATTGGAAAGCTCTCGTTGAATACATTCCAATGCAAAAAGAATCAACTCCAAACTCATTGTATTCTCCAAGTTGTGATCCAATAAGTGTAGATAATGTACATACTTTCAATCATCAACTTTTAGAAGCCATACCGCTTTACCTATAACTCCAAATTTGACATATTATATATGGATAGAAATTTCTTTGAGTCTACTTTGATATGGCACCATTTTGAACTCATTTGGACGTGTATTTTGTGAGATATGTCCAAAATATGAAAGTTGTTCTGGAATATGATGGTGATTTCATTTTCAGCTTCAAACATACATATCTTATTTATCTAAGCTTATTTGATGATGGTTCTAGTGTTACAATGACGCATTAGGATTCTAGTTTCATATTCTACTGGTTTCATCTGAATCGGAGTTGTGGTTTAGGCAATATGATTGAATTACTGAAGCTCGCCCAAATTAAACGTAAAACAGGGATGAACAGAGTATGTTAAACTTTACTGTGAACTCGAGTTCTCAGATCCAAACTCAAATTCAGACCAATTTTTGCAATTATGAACAGTACCAAACTCGATTCATCCATAATCAACTCAAGTGCAAAACTTGGGAATTATCCGGGAGTCGTTTCTGCCAAGAACTCGCACAAAGAACTCCTTAAAATCGAGTGTTACAGTGCCTAAAACTTGAGTTCTACTATTCAAACTCGAGTGCTACAGTCCCTCGCTACAGTTCCAAATAGTACCAACTGCTACAGTACCACTTGAATTCCCTTCTGAGCATAGAAACATCTAGTATTTCCTCTAAAAGCTTGAATCTTGATATTCCCATTAGTTCCTTCAAGTGTTTGCTTCTCCAATCTCTTTCTTGCTTTGCTTGACTAATCTATAAGATATGCAACATGAAATATAGTAGTTAGTCAATATTGAAGATTAATACATTATGTAAAATTTGTGCTCTTAATATCTTATATCTATATTTAACATCATCAAAACTAATCATGTCTAACAAGGAGTTATGTATTTTTGAAGTTAGCCCAGTGAAACTGAGAATTTTCAGTGACAGCTTCTAAAAATGAGAATTCTGGGAATGATTGTCTTTTAACTGGCCAAATGTTATATTTTTTTCTTAAAACTATACTGAATAAGGGTCACATATGCTTTAGAACCTCCCCAATTGGACATCTAAACAATTAGATATGAATTTTCAAAGTTAGATGAAAATTCTACCCAGTTTTGCATTAAGTGTGGAGATAGAAGAAAATGTAATGGAAAAATAGTCATTTGACCAATAAATCAAGGAATAATTATTTTTCCCTAATATTCCAAATAATTTCAATTAAATGGAAATTAAAAAGAGGGAAATGACCACTTGGTAATTATTAAGTCCATTTTGGAATATTATTACTAAAGGAAAATCAAAGCTTAAAAAAGAAGTCAAAAAGCAAAGGCATAGAACTTTGGTCAACAAATTGTAAGAAGACATTAAGGATTCAAAGCAATATTTCCGCTTCCATTTCTCATGCATTTCGGCTGACCAAGGGGAAAATAAAAGGGAAATGGAAATATTTAGATAAAAAGAGAATTTTGGACCAATAGGGAATAACCATATATAAAGCATTTTGGCAATTCATTTAATCACCATTACCTTCATCTTTCCATCTTCATTCCGTGTAAAATTTGAGCCAAGAGAGAGAGGGAGGCTTCAGCCATTTTCAAGAGCTCCCAAGCACACCAAGAGCTAGGGTTTCCCAAAATCTAAGTTAAGGAGCTTGTAATCTTGTGATTTTTGCCTCCTAATCACTTTATAACCTCTCATAACCTCTTCTACTCCATTAAATCCATGATTTTCAAGATAAATCAAGAGTGTAGAGAGAGATTTTAAAAACATCTAGGAGAGAGAATGACCAAGAATCAAGAGGTAAACTTCAAAACTTGTCTCTCTTGCCTTGTTGGATGTTGTTGGTGGATATTGGCTTGTTTCTCTTGTTTTTTCAAATTTGGGCTGATGAAACCCTAGAGGAAATGCTGCCAAAATGTACCCTAAATTATGTTCATTTAGTGTTTAAATAGCTAATCATTTGATTAGAAGTAGAAAGGAAGTGATTAAGTAAGAGAAAACAAGAAAACAACAACTTTCACCTAAGAATCTTCAATTCTGCCCTATATTGTAATATGATGAAGATGTAAGAATTTGGTAATTTTGATTATTCCATTGGCATTATAAGGCAAAATTTTGTAGTTATAGAAGTATTCATTATTTTTAGATGCTTCTATATATTAATTTGGAAATTTAATATGTGTGCATGAACATGTTGTTAAATCTGCCTATCTGAAACACTGTTATTCTAAGTGATTTTTTAGGGATCAAAACTTGTCTAAAAATTCTGAAATTTTTTATAATTAAATTAGAGACATATATCTTTAATTATATAAGTATTTTGTAATTTTTGGACAAGTACATTGGGAGATATGAATTTTTAAAATTATTTCCTGTTTCTGGAATGTAATCTAGAACAGATTGTGTTTGGAAAACTTCTGAGAATTCTGTGGCTATGGTAGCTAGAATTGAGTATTTTTATGTGAAAATAGACTGAAATATATTTGTATAAAATTTAGAACCACTCAATTTGGAGTTTTCTAGAATTAATGGTAAATTTTTGAAGTTATGACCTGTTTTCTGGAAAGCAATCTGGAATAGTGATATATAACAAATTTATGGGAATGCTTTGTCTACAGTGGGAAATTCTAATTATTTTTCGTCAAATTTAGATTTAAAAATATTTATTTAAGCTTTGGAATCAGTCAAATTGGATTTTTTAGAATTAATTATGAATTTCCAAAGTTGACTAAAAAATCTGCAAGTTTCTGGAAAACAGTGAACTGCACTGTATAGAATTGTATTATGCAGAAACTGTTATAACTGCTTTAGATAACCAATAGAATTTGATTTAAAGGAAGTAATAGTGCAAGTAATAACTAGTTACTTGTAACTCTAATTTTAATAGAAACTATAACTTGCCCGAGCTCAAAGAAACAGTTGGATATTGCTCAAGGGAAGCAACCAGGTAGTAACTCTGATCTATCTTTCATATGTTATAAGATACACTACATATTTTATCGATTCATCATGAATTTTCTGGCACATTCTTTGATGCACAAGGGGATTCCCGGGTTGATTGCACGAGTATCACTCGGGGCCTTGTGATATACCTAGCGCTATGCTGATATTTGAACTGTATGTTATACACTGAACGCTATTGTGATAATTTTGTTGTATGATAATTGTGTGGTATGCGTTGTGATGTTGTATCTGTATGATTGACTATCTATTACTATTGAGATTCTTTTAAATATCACCCTTTTTCTATAAACTAATTTACAGTACAGGTTGATAGTTCAAAGGGCAAGAGGGTAAGCATGGACAGCTAGAGGATGATGGTGCAGATTGTATTTTCTATGTTGGTTGTCTATTTCTAGTATTTTGAATATTTTGATCTGTATAAGGTGTATAACCTTGTAACTCTGATGGTAACACAGTGGAACAACTAGTGAATGAACGATAACCTAATATTAGGTTAACACTTTTGAACGATAAAGGAACCATGACTAAAATATGAAAAGTGAGACTTAAGCAGAGAATCACTCATATACTCTGAGATGATAAAACTAAGAGCCGATGAGACTTAGTAACTTAGTGAAACTTGTGAGAATAATTAAAAAGTTTTTCTACCCTCTGGAAAAATCCCTCTCAACCTTAGGTTCAACTCCTGAGTTGAGATTGGGGATTTGTGAACATTTTTGAAAGTTAGGTAGTCCGGATTCGAATCCTAATCTCATAACTGATTTTCCTACTCATGTTACTCATCTGGGGCTATTGGAAATAAGTTATTACATGTGAAGTATATATAAGTATGCTTGCTCTAACTGTTGGTCTGAGATAGTTACAACTTTCTTACCTATGATCCCTTCCCCATCAGTCCTTTTTCCCTTATGATGAGACACGGGAAGCCCAATATTGCTTGCATGTTTTAAGTGTGTCATAGAAAATTCAGCGGCCTCTTCAATATATATCATTCAACAATGCAATCCTCTGAACAACTCCAATTTTTCACAAATCCTTTCATTATATTCATCAAACGTTCAACCAGGTACATCCACCTTTAATAGCCCAAGACATAAAGTTATACCTCTCTAACCAAGTGAGTTGTCAAGTGGATCATGATATCAAAGAATGTTAGAGGAAAATACATCTCAAGCCTCACAATATGTGTATGATTCAGTTTTACAACCTCGACAATTTTTTAGGGTCTATCACTTTACTACAAAGTGACTTAAAGAAGAAACATAACTTAGTAATTGCAGCTTACATCTCATAAGACAAGATACCCCTATAGCAGCCAGAATCAAGTTCTCCATTAAGACATGGCAGTCATGAGATTTTAATCCCATCAGTTTCAAGTCCTTCACTGACACAATTCTTCTAATATTTAAAAAGTAATCCTCTAGCACCTTGGTTGAAGCAAGAAACTAACAAAAACTAGTTTTTTCTTCCTTTGGTAGTGTATAAGCTGCGAGATGAAGAAATGTATGAGCTCCCCCCTTCTAGTACTAATTCTTTCCTTATTTCCATCTCAACCATGTCTAGCCTAGCATTTATGCCATCTTTAGTCTTCCTTGGCATATAGAGTAATGTGCCAACAATACTTTCACCTTATGTCAACCCGACCAAAAGTTGAAGAAATAAAAATCTGAGGTTAAATGGACACCTTTCTCTGAGTTGAAAGATCTAGAGCTTTTGATCAAGTGCAGAAGTTTTTAAAAGTCAAAGTAATTGGATGTTTTACAAATAAACCCCTATTATAGATTTTAAGGTCTTAAAATAACGATTAGTTGGTAAGAACCGCTTTTATTTTTATAACGGTTATACTCAAGTAAGCGTGAGGTATACTATTAACAAATCTACAATATTTAAGGTATTACATAACGGTTAGCTGGTAAAACCCTCTAATTATATTTTTACCTTTATAACAGTTATTTTCATTTATCATAATTTTTAACAACAGCTGTAAAGTATGTTATTATTTTCTTTTACATATGTTCAAGCCATTATTTTAATATATTTTTATCTATAAAACAAAAAATGGGAATACATAAAACCTACACATTATCCCCAAAAGAGTGATCTAAATCATTTGAGAACACGTGGACAAGTGAAGTGGAAGTAGTAGAAGCAGGTAAAGAGGAGTAGGATGGGAAGGAGGAGCATGAGGAGTGTGTAGAGCTTTAGTGGGAGGAAGAAGGGAAGCAGACGGCTATTGAGGTTAGAGAGGAAGAGGAAGTCAATCAGGCAGGGGAGGAGCAGGTTAGGAAGGAAGAGCACAAGGAAGTCGTAGAGGTTGGGTGGGAGGAAAAAGAGTGTAATATCCCAAATTTTGGGCCTAGGAATTTAAGGATAAGCCTATATCAGGTGGACTATTAGGCCAGAGTTTAGTAAGAGTACCAAGAATATTGAGGAGATAGAATGATTTTTAGGGACTATATCTGGGTAAAGAACGAGTCTCTAGGTACATGAGGCTCAAAGCGCATAAATAGTCAAAAGAAAATTTACCGATGCCAAGTGATACTATGTATGGCACAAAACTTTTAAGAAAAAATGGACACTTGGCAAGATTTGACTTGTTGACTCATAAAGTAATAATTGAATAAATTAATTTTACTTTATGTGGGGACCACAAAAGATGACACCTTATAGGTGGAATCAGGAAAAATCCTCAGACTTTCCTTCCTCGACAAAGTGGACGGTTAGGAAGAACATAGAGAAAGAAAACGCATGTCCCACTCAAAAGGTGCAATATAGCGCCATTTAAGAGGGAGAGGCATAAAGTCACTTTTCACTTTATGTGTTGGCTAAATGAGAGTATGACACTTGTCCCCTCATGATGATAAAGTTGCTTCAATTTTTGAGTTGTCATCATTAGAGGGTGCCACCTCGTTCTGAGCCGGAGAAATCCACTCATCTCCGATCCAATCACCCGACTAACTTTTTCGATCACCAAACTCAGGAGCCAAGGAAAATTATTAGACCCTTACTTTCCCTAACAATTTGAATGGCTAAAAACCCAAGAAAGAAGACGCGACCCACTTTATTAAAGCAAGTGACACGTGTCACCGAATGGATGGTATATTGGACAAATGGCATCATAGGAAATTGACACGTGGCACCAACTTTTTCAAGACTCCTCCTTAGCCATATATTTTGGCCATAATCATAAAAATAAGGGGAAAATCATAGAAATAGTTAGAAGAGAGAGAGAAAGTGAATAGTGATTTTCAAGAACTTCAATATGTTGAAACACTACCGAATCGGCTTTAAAACACCCTTCACAAACCTTATTTTACTCATCACAAGCTTTATTTCTCCGGTTTTAGAATTTCATTTAGAGGTCTTTAGTGCCATCTCACCAGATGAAGTATTGCCAGATTTCTAAACCGGTTGTGGAAACGCAAAAAGGTAAGCATATGCTTTATTTTAAACCGATTGGTTTGTTATTTGGATGAGTTTTCATGAGGGTTTGGGGGCTGTATGATTTCATCCAAATGGTTTTTTAAGGGGTTAATGATGATTTAATAATGTGTTTATGGATAGATAGTGATTTACGATGATTATGGTTGACAAAATTGCAAGAATCCATTTTCGATAGAAGTTAGGGTCTGTACGGTTCTGCCCAGAATTTTAGAAAGAAAGTGGATTTTGATATTTCTGATCATTCCATCATATTCTACATGAAAAATTATGTGGTTATAATTTTTGGATAATTATACATAATTATGAAATTTTTAGAAGTTGGATGACCTTGCTTCCAAATTCGTTTTTCTGGAGTAGAGTTGTTCTGATGTGTTTTCAATAGTCAAAACTTGTCCAAACTTTATAAAATTTTACATAGTTAAAGTAAACATCCTAAGATTTAATTGGATAGGTAAGTGGATTGAGAGATATGATTTTTTAAAGTTTGATGTTGTTTCTGGAATGAAATTTTTCGCAGACTGGGTTTGACGAATTTTATGAAACTGGATGGTTATAATTGGTGCTTTATGATATTTTTTATTTAAAGAAGACTTAAATGGATGTTTATAGAACCTGGAACCCACCCATTTAGAGTTTTATAGAATTAATTATGAAATTTCAAATTTTAGTCAACAAAACTGGCAAATTATGGAGTAGTGGTCAATAAAGTGAATATTGTATTTATGTGCATCTAGATGGCTAATGGTTATATTGTTTCCTAAAACTAGACTAATTAGGGGTCACATAGCCTTTGGAATCATCACAATTAAACATTTGTACAATTAGTTATGAATTTTCAAGATTGAAGAAAATTCTAGCAAATTTGAATAAAGATACGAAAATAGAAAAAATGTAAAGGTACTATGTAATTAAGTTGAACTTTAAGGGTGAAGCTAACCAACTTGAGATAGTTGAACCACTTCAACTTTGCTTTTGACTTAGTATGTTAACTTTAATAACAACTAACTTAAGTATTTGGATTACATAATTATTGGACGAAATAATAACTTGTGGTCCGTAAATTTCAATTATTAGAGGAATCAGAGAAATTTGACTCTTCTTCTTCAGAGAGTGGAATAACGTACTGAGTGTCTTCATCTTTAAAAGATTGTTCTTCAAGGAAATTCTCAATGTCTGCTTCCTTGTCTGTGATCATCAAGATGTTATGGAGTTGTTGAATCATCTTGACATCTTTCTTGGTCTTATTAGGACAATTTTTTACAAAATGTCCTTTCCTTCTGCAAATAAAACACCTTGATCCCCTGGTAAAAGATTTTCAAGGCTTAAAAAACCTAGCTTTTCTCCTTGATTTTCTTCCGGAAGAGAATCTCTTTTCTAGGAATTTTGCACAATGACATTGATAAAGAGATTTCTTCTTTGTGGGGGCAATGTCAAGTCTTTTAATCCTTGCATTTGATCTTCATATATGGCTTTTTGCAGGCATATTTTAGCTTTGTCGTGCCTTTAAGCATATCCATAAAGTACTTATGTTGTTCACAGAGCTTATCAACAGTTGTAAGGGCTAGCTGATAGATTTCTCCAATAGACATTTGTGAGATATCTTTACGAAGAGAATTAATACTCTTGTGTAGCTCTGGTTAGATTTCTTCAGGAAGGGATGAAATGAACGTATGCCGGAGATTAACATCATTACCTCTATTCAAGAGATAATATTTTCCAATCATTCTTTGATAATGCTTTTGCAGATCTTTCTTATCAAAAGAGCAGCATTTCATCTTAAAGAATTCTTATTTTTCCCTTTTCTCAATTATGTTGAAATCCCTGATAAACTCCTTTTGGATTTTGCCAAGAAGAATACCAGCATTCTGGACTTGAACTGCTTGCAATTTCTCATATTCAATAAGATGCTGAAACCAATCTCTTAAGGTTCCAGTAAATCTTGAAACAAATTCTTGAAGGATTTGCTGAAGAGTTACTTTGTGTCCAGTTAGCTGTAAATCAATCCATGCTCCAAATTCATGGAGTCTATCTCTCCATTTATACTGGGGAAGGTCATCAAAAGTAAACAGGGGGCCAGCAGATGGCTTGTAAGTAAAATCATGTTGCTGGGGAGGATCAGGTGGATGTTCCACATAAGATTCTCTAAATTCTTCATCATCATTTTCCTGATTAGGCCAAACCATTGCAATTCTAGAGATATCAACAAAGTTGTCCTCTGAATCATTATCATTATAAGTAGAAACAGAAGAATCAGCTGATTGTGAACTAGATGAGTTTAAGTCCTGAGGTGGTTTAAAAGGATTATGAAGGATTTCCATGGTGGAATCTTGAGGATTGGTTTGTTGGATTAGTGGTTGAATGGTAGGATGAGGAATGTGATCTTCAATTTCCTTTTGTTTTTGCTTATCAGGAGAGATGGTTGGCTGTGGGGTAATCTTAGGGTTAATAGGTTCACCTATTTTGATACCTGTCTGAACAGGCTTTTTTGTTCCTAAAAAGGTTCATGTTTCATATATTAAATGAGAAGGCTAATGGGAGGTAGGTCTTTGTGGTATTCTAAAGGAAGGTCTGGATATGGGTCTAGGCTAAGGTGGTAGCTAAATTTGTCGGAATAAAGGGTAGTTCATCCAGAACACTTTGCTGTAATCTGTTACTTCTGGATAAACTGTGGGTGTAGTTAGATAAATGGGTGGTGGAATCGAAGGGTATGGGGGATAGGACTCATATATGACATGAGGTTGCTTTCTGGCCATGTCTAGTTCTATTCTCTGCAAATCTTTCTGTATGTTTGACAATTCTCTTTCCTTCTGCTTGAATTTTGGTCTGACATATCCTGCGGCGATAAATCTTCTTAATTCGGCATATAGTTTCTGGGCTTGTTCTTTCTGAAAAGCATAAAGTCTTTGGACTTCTTCAAACATTTGACCCATTTGAAGAGTTAGGCCATCTGTCTTGATTGCTAAAGAATCAAGCTTGGAATCAATTCTAGTTGAAGCTGTATTCTAACAAACAGTATTTTGAGTATGCCAGGTTAGAACTTCATCAGCTGCAGAGGTTGGTCTTAAATGGCCTTGAGAATCCACTGTATTTGGTGTTACAAAAGGTCAAGAGGAGATTTTAGTACTTTCATTTGTTCTCCTTTCAAGTGGAGGAAACTCCTGATCATAAGGATTTTTTATCATCCCTATACATGGAATCAGTTGAGTAGCTCTTGGAGGAATAACTGGAATAAAAGGTTTAGGTTCTGGAAAGAACTTTTTGACAAGATCTGAATGTCCTGTCTCCATCATCAATTCAACAAGAGACATCTCTTTCAAAGATCTTTTAGGAGGAGGAGGTGGTTGCCATCCTCTTTTTCTGACAATTTGTTTTGGGCCATGATCATCATCATCCTCATAATTATAATGGTTCTGGGATCTATAAGAGGATCCCTTGAAGGATTTATTTTTTCTGGCTTGCTTGATGGCATATTTATATGGATAAAGTCCTTGTTCATCATCATCAGACTCTTCCCACCATTCTGGGGTATCACATTCATAGTCAGAATCACACATGCTTGAGCCAGGTATATCCCACAAGAAATGACCATTTAAATGAGAAACATAGCAGGGTTTCACATGTTGGTCTACCCAAGCTATAGGAGGGTCTTTTCTGGCTGGTATATAAGCTGGTGAAATGGTGAGAATTCTGCCAAGAGGAACATCTTGTCCTTGTTGGCTTGGTTTGGTAAAGATGGTTTTGATAATTCCATATGAAAGTCTATGAATAATAGGTGATGTGGTTGTATAAATATCAGGTTGAGTCCCATGAAAAGTTTTTTCATAGTTATTGATCCATTCAAGGGGGATCAACTGGGAAAGTTCTTCTTTGGGGATCTGTCTGGGATCTGGATGATAGAAGTATCATCAGATCTATTGGATTTAACAAATAGGGCATCTCTGGTGGAATTTGGAAGGTGTAGATCAAGAGAATGGTTTTGAAGTCTGTAGATGACTTGGTGATACAGGGTAGCTATAATAGCTTTGGGATCCTGTTCAGCTCCAACAATCTGGATTTGTACTTTGTTTCTGTTGGTAAGGGTAGGATCATCTAAATTGATGTTGAAATATGGCCGGATAGTGAGAATAACACTTCCACTGCTCAAAGTGGTAAGGATGGTACCGGTAAGATTATTGGAGTGCTGCTTATAGGTAGAGTCAACAAGAGCAACTCTGGCAGTAGCTGGAATGCCTTTTCTTCCATAAAGAGTAAGGATTAGACAAATAGCTCCAAAATGAAGATGAGTATATCCTTCAGATCTCCATTAGTTGATCAAAGACTGCAGTATCTCTATGGTAGAGTACTGCTCTTTTGTAGTTGCAGGAAGGGAACACTGATCTAGATGGGTAGTCTGGACAAATTCTTTGACATGAGGTCTCCGAGTGGTCAGAAGGGTTCTGATATTTCTGATAAGTCGGTTGGATCGATGGTAGACACTATAGGGCTAAGAAGAGGCATATCAGTTTCATTGATTTGGGCATCTTCAAGTATGTGGTTAATTTCTACAAGGTTTTCTATTTTTCTAGCTAAGGTTCTTTTTATAGAGGAAGGAAGATTTCTAGGAACAAAAGAAGAAACAAGAGTAGTAGAGAGAGAGAGAGAGAGAGTTTACAGAACGAGAGGCAGAGGCTTCACTCATATTTTTTGGTCACCTTCACTTATACACAATTTGATAAAATTTTAATTTTGGTTCTCATAGTTTAAAGGGTTAAGGTGCAATTTTAATAATAAAGTTTTGTCTGAGGGGCGTCTGATACAAATAAATTTTGAAAGGGGTAAAAATAACAATGCACAATTAAAAAGAATGCAAATTTAACAAAACTGTTAAATTTGACCTAATACTGTTAGGGGTTTTCTTCTTTTATAATTTAACGCAGTTAAGTCAAATTTAACGGTTTTGTTAAATTTGCACCCTTTTTAATTGTTCATTGTTATTTTTGCCCCTTTCAAAACTTATTTGTGCTAGATGCTCCTTAAGTAAAGCTTTGTTGCTATAATTGCACCTTAACCCTAGTTAAAAGGATGGTTTTTTCATTCTTATAGTTTCTTCTATTCAAAGTTTGATGTGGATAATTATAGGAATAAAAATCAAAAATTGTTAAAAGTATATAGACCAAAACCAAAACTTATTAAAAGTATAAATAACAAAATAGCCAATTTTCTGCATTAGGAAATTTTTTTCTAGAAGGACTTGGTGCAATCATTATCAGCAGAACTTTTTTTTCCTCAATAAGGGAGTCATTTTTACATAGTTGAAGATATAAATATTGCACATAGCTAAAAAAAGAGCAGCACCCATAGAAAATAATCACATGCTCTCAAAATTGATGAAATTAGACTCAAAAGTAAGAAAACAGAGAATGAATTCAAATGCTGGAAACCACATTTTATTGTTGAAATTGATTTTTACATTCAATATCAATTTTTTCATTCAAAATTGATTTCTTTCTCTTCTATCACACACTTAATAAATTGTATTTTCTATTTATACTTTTAATAAGTTTTGGTTCTAATAAGTTTTGGTTTTAATCTCTATAATTATAAAAAGTTTTAGTTTTGATCCCTATAATAATAAAAAGTTTTGGTTTCACTCGCTTTGCCATTAAGCTCATATCCAACTCTTTATAAAAACTATAAGGACTACCTTTTGGACTGAAGAAACTATAGAAATGAAAAACCACGATTTTAAATTTTAGGGATCAAAACTAAAATTTGATTAAACTATTAATCTTTCATTTTTATTATTATTTTAATTCATATAAAGTAAAGCGATAGTTGAGGAAACCTAGTTGACCTCCTAGCTAGCTGAGGAAAATTTTTCCTGCGGTTAAGTAAGAAAAAAGTTCTATCAATTTCATTAGTTCTGTCCTTTTAATTACTATTAGAAGTTTTAACAAAAGAAAAGATGGATACAATAAAAAACTTGGTGATATATGATATGTAGCTCAAGGCATAAATGGCATTGTGCACCAATCACAATTATAAAATATAGTCAAAATATAAGTTTTAATGTTTTAGGTTGAGTTTTATATGATAATATATATTTTTTGTTGTTTTAATAGTATTGATCATGTTGAAATCCTTCCTCCCATAAAGGAAAAAAATTGAGGTCCTTTACTTCCCGAACTAGTCAAGCAGTCTGGTCACTCCGGTGGACTGAGTTTAGTTCAACCAGACTTTGAGTTGGAATTAGATTAGACTGGTTCATAGGCTGTCTTGTTTAGCCCAAGCTCTTCTTTACACTAAATCTCAAGTTGATAACTAGCGTGGCCCTATCCATGTATACCCTACTATAGGAGCTAGTGGAGAAGGGACTAGAGCAACTAAAGGATTTATTGGAGCCATGGTGCCGAAGGGAACCAATGATGGGCACCATAAGCCTATTAGATCTGACCCATCCAGATTTGATATGAGTAGTTCATATTTGAGATTTTGTAATTGATGATTTTTAAATTAAAAAAATTAATTTTTGAGAAAATGATAGTTAAAAGATTATCTTTGTTTTACATTTTATATCTATTAAAATAATTTTTTTAAAAAATAAAATATAGACAGTCTATATCTGATAAGCTTATGATGCCTTTAAAAAACATATCACTAATTCTACGCTACAAAAATAGGTCATACACGGATATTAAGTTAACAAATTAAACCACATGAGTGCCCCTTAAGCATACGATGAAGTTGAAATATTATAAATTGGGATACTCATTCCCTTTATTATTGTATATCTAAAAATTGAAAAGAACTTACATAAAGTATATTTGATTTTATTCATATTTATCATAGCATCATTACGGATTTTGAAACAGGAGAAGTATGCAAAGCCTCCAGTTTTAGCGATGGCTCTTGTGGTGGTCCTTGCCCCATTACCACCACTGAAGCGATCAACCCCTCTACATGCTTTGAGAAGTGAATCAAAACTTTAAGGATTACAAGATTAAGGGCTTGTTTGATTTTGTTTTTAAAAACACAAAAATTGTAAAACTTGTTTGAAACTTTTTTTTTCACTAATTTGTTTTTTTAAAAACAATTTATTTTTAAAAGGGAGAATCCCATTTAAAATACCTAAATCTATATTTAGGCTTGCACTTTTTAACAAGTCCCTAATTAGGCTAAGAGACCTTATTGAGAATTTCTGAATATATTGTTAAAAAACCATAATGCCCATTTAATTAAAATAATAACTGAATCTCTATATTTCTATACTCCATAAGCACATGATTAGTAGAAAAAAAAACAGAAAAAGCAGTGAATTGGATGTACAAATCTTAGTGAAAGCCTCAAGATGAGAATCAAAATAAAATAGGAAAATTTAAAAAATCAATAAAAATGAAACTCTCAATAAAAAAGGATAAAATGGAAATTTAGGACTAACTTTGCGAGCTACAGAAGAAAAACTATAATTATTTTTTTGCACATTATGATGGTATATTTGAGAACTCAAATAAGAGAGAGATTGTAGAATATAGTTACGAAATGATGATGGTTATAGGAAAGGAATAAAAGGACCCCGACCACCTTGGTTTCTCATATTTCCTTTCTTTTCTTTTCTTCTTCTTAAATCAAATGGTTGGCTGGAAAAATCTCAAGATGGGTAGAGGAGAGGAGAGGAGTCGACGAGATTGAGAATTGAGATAGAGATTTGTGAAAACAGAAGACATGAAGAAAATGGCAGAAGGACATATTGGTAAAATTTACAAATTCAAAAATCCATAATAAGGCCTCTTGGCCTGATTAGGGATCTGATGAAAGTGCATGCTTGAATTTGAATTCAGGCATTTCAAATGGATTTAAGTAAGAATTTCCCTTTTTAAAAACTAAAAAAATAAAAACAGCTTTTAAGTGTTTTCATAATTTTTTTTAATTTTTTAAAGACACCACCTATCCATTATTGACATTATACAATATGCGGCGACCACCACCACATCACCACCAATGATGGCCACCGCCACATCACTTAAAAAACAGATTTTCTAAAACAAAGATCTAAACAATTTTCTTTTATTTTTTTGTTTTCAAAACTCATTTTTAAAATCAATTTTATAAAACTGTTTTGAAAAAAAAACAGAATCAAATAGGCCCTAAGTTTCTTATAAATCATTATTATATACTCCATTCAGTCCTTAATATAAGACTCATTTTAATGAAAAAATTTATCTAGAAAGTAAACATTATATTAAAGATTGGAGTTAATATATGGTAAGTAGTCAAAGGCATTAATTGAGATGTATAGCTAACTCTCCTCACTAAAAAAAGAAACTATGGAAACGCACATAACAGAGCTCTTGTATACCAAAACGCTCCAATATATAGAGGTTGAACATACAGAAGTAATGCCTTTCTCATCCTTTTGGCTAAGATGAAGAACATACAGATAAGCTTATGCACTTAAACGCTCATGCACTATTACAAATTTAGGCATTTAAAACACTTCATACATAATGATTACAACTAATAAACATTATGTATGTCGAGGCGAAGGTCGGGCAATGATATATAATGCTTAAAAGTAATGGTTAATTATGTGCACTGTCACGTATTGTGAAGCAGAATTCATGAAATCACAAAAAGAACATTATAGTTAATAACCATCATTTATTCAGTGATAAAAGTGATGGTTCTTTCAAAACAACCGCCATGTAACATTTACAAATGATTTGACTTCCAATATCTTATATTAGTGAAGACAAAACATAACAGTTTTTAGAAACAACCGTTGTGTAACACTTTTTATAGCTCACAACCCTTCCTAACATTCGTTAGACCTCTATTTAAACTCATCTATTCCTTATGATTCTTACTACTTTTCTTTATTGGCTTCTTCTTTCTCTCCATATAATGTTAACATCCCATAGAGCTCCTTCGCCACTACTACCACCAACTCCTTCCCTCCTTCGCCTCCTCTTGAAATAGAGGCTTTAATGCAGCTATTGGTAGGCCTTAGCTGCCACACAAGGTATGTCATGACATACACCAACAGGCTAAATAGGAAGTTGAACCTTATAGTTCAAAATGATAAGGTTGAATATGACTTGTAGTGAGACCCTTCATCTCCTTCCTCCGATGATGAGAATAGAGAGGAGGAGGAGGAAGAGGACGATAGTGGTGGTGATGACTAAACACCACTATTATATTTTTAAAATATTAAAAAAATATAAGTTATAAAAAAACTTTATACTTCACAGTTATTAATTAATAAGCGTAAAGTATTTTTATATCATACTTAACGGTTCTAACTTAATAAACGTAAATTAAATCTTTTGAAGCCTTTCTTCTTCCCCGCGTTTACTCTGGGTACCTCCTTATTACCTAATGATCGTTAGGAGAACCAATAACCCTTTCATTATGTCATGTTCAACTTCTAATTAATGCGTACAATGATGGTTTTTTCTATCCCTTCCATAGTTCTGGATATCTATTTAAACTCACCATTTTCATTTGTTTTTCCTACGCTTTCTTCATCATCTTCCTTTTTGTTCTCTCAATAGCAAAGATGAAAAGCTGTGCGGAATAATTACTAGAAAGCTCTTAGCTTCATCCTCTACCTCCTCCTCCTCATCTTCATCCTCCTATGCTTTCACAAGTGGAGGAAATGTTACGTCATGCAAAACACACTAATCATGCAGTGATGAGGCTTTCTTTATACCTCTCGAGTATGAACAGGAAGGTCAATCTCATACTTGATGAGTATAAGATTGGCCATGATTCTAACCACTTCTTTGGTGATGAGTAGCCTGATAATCTCATTAGTTCATTAGGCTACTCACCATTGTTATGTTTTTTACGTGTTTTCATTTTATATGTATTGTAAAAAAAATATAGAACATTACTCATGGTTATTAGAAAACAACTATTAAGAAATATAATAAATAACGATTCGTTAGCTGTTCTTTCGAAATAACCGTCCTGAAACTCATGGTGTTAAAAAAAGAACATAGGGCTCGTTTGGTTCGATCCCATTACACCCTGCAGTGTAGTGCAATGCGATGCAATGCAATATTAATTATAGGGCTAGTTTTTTATTTAATTTTTAAGCAAGGTGCAATGAGTTATTATTTTAACAATCATTTAAAAGAATATATCACACAAAGTCTATTTTACCTTTACTAAATCTTTGTAAAAAAAAAATAGTTAAGAGCCATTGCGCTATTTCATCTTAACTGTCACGTTATCTCACCGAGGATCGTCAGATGACAATGGTTATGGTGGTGGAGGATGGTAACAGTAGTATAGCGGCGGCGATAAAAGGTGGTGATAGCAACAACAGTAGAGGAGGAGGTAGTGGTGATGATGACAGGGGTGGCGATGGTGGAGGTGGAAAAGGAGAAGGTAGTGGCAGCAGCGATGACAGGGGTGGTGATGGTGGAGGAGGAGGTTATGGTGGCTTGGGTGGCAGTGGAGGAGGAGTTTGTGATGGCGGGTGGTGGCAATGGTGGAGGTTGCAGCGGTGGCAGTGGAGAAGAAGGTAGTGGTGGTAGTGGCGGCAAAACGGAGTAGGAGGAGGTAGTATCGGCAACGACGGGTGGTAATGGCAGTGGAGGAGGATGAGGTAGTGGCAGGTGGTGATGGTAGTAATGGAGGAGGAGGTAATGGCGGCGGCGGTAGCAGTAGGGGAGGAGGAGGAGGTAGTAGCGGTAGTAATTATGGCGTGATGTTGCTATGTGAAAAGATATAAGTAAAATAAAGAGAAGTAAAATTAAAGGATAAATTAGACTTTTTTAATCATGTAATGGAATGGTAAGGAGGATTTATAGGGTGGGAGGTATGAATGAGGATTACTGATTTTTTGGTAATCATCATCACCACGGTAAACCTATTACCATGTTAAAGAGTAACTAAACACTCTTCTCTTGGTAATGTAATCATGATTACCATTATAGGCATGCAATGGGGTTGAACCAAAAAAGCTCATAATATAGTTGCGCGGACTGATCCTCGATCTTCAACTTCTATCGCACGCTTTACTTCCAATCTATTTAAACTCCCCATTTTCATATGTTTTCTTCACCCTTTTCCTCTGTTCTCCTCATCATCATGGTCAGTTAACGGGCTGCAATAAATGCTCGAGAATCGTCCTCCCCAAGCTCTGCCTCCTCCTCATGCTCATACTACTTCTCAACATGCACCTCTGCTTGCTTCTCAACATGCACCTCTGCCTGCTTCTCTTTGTCACACCTTGTATCCCATAAGCTCAGATGAGTGCAAAAGAGTAATGAATTAAGTTGTGAAACCAGGATTTAGTCCCAGATTACTCAAACTTTCGAAAACATTCGTAAATCCTAATTTCAACTCAGGAGTTGAACCTAGGGTTGAGAGGGTTTTTCAGATGATAAAGAAACTTTTCAATTACTTTCACAAAATTTCACTATATCACTAAGTCCCATCGGCTCTCAATTCTATCTTATCAGAGTATGCGAGCGATTCTCTGCTTAAGTCTCACATTACATTCGTTAGTTATTGTTTCATTATCGTTCGGAAGCGTTATCCAACTAAGTTATCCCGATATTGGGTTATCGTCCATTTACTAGGCCACCGGTATTACTAGTTCTACCACTGTACTATTGTTAAGTTAACAGAGTATTGTACACCATATACATATATCAAAATATCCAAAATAATCAAACAACAGAAAGAAAAATTTTCAGCTTTATCCTCTAGCTATATGTGTTTACCTTCTTGCCCTTTGAGCTGCTAGCCTGTACTGTAGATTGTTTATAGGAAAGAGTGAGATTCAAAAGAATCTCAGTAGTAACATACAGTTAATCATAAAGATACAAAATCATAGAGTATGCCACACAATCATCATATAATAGAATTATCACAATAGCATTCAGTGTACAACATACAGTTCAACATATCACTATAGCGCTAGGTATATCACAAATCACAAGACCCCGAGTGTTACCCATGTAATAACGGGCCAAGCCCGTTAGCCTGGCCAAATAAACGGGCTCGGGCTTGAAAGTCCGATCCCGTTTATTATTCAGGCTAAACGGGCTCGGCTCGTTTAGCCCGAGAGTTAAACGGGCCGGCCCATTTAACCCGTTTAAAAAAAATAAAAAAATATTTTTTATATATTTTTCAAATAAGTTAGATCTCAATGTTTTCAGTTCTTAGTGATGTTGTGTTTAAAGACTTCCTAATTTTTTTTATTTGACACTTTTTTCATATTATATCTATTTATTTTACTATTATTAAATTTAAAAAAAGGTATTCATATGTTTTTGTGATGTAAGTAGACAAAAAAAAGAAGGTAAGAACAAAATTGGTTTTGTAGCACGAATATATAAAAGAAAATAAGTGTGACATGAATGGATAAAAGAGAAAAGGAGTAAAAAAATTTTTAAAAAAATAAACTTAAAAAAAATAAAAAAGGACGGGCTAACGGGCCAGCCCGATGGGCTCAGGATGGCCCGTTTTCCCACCTCTACAAACAGCCTTCTCGCTAAAACTATTGTTAGAACTGGCTGACACCTAAGAGGGGGGTGAATTGGGTGTGTGATAAGAAAGTATGATCTTTTAAATTCTTTTCGCAACTTATCAAATCAATACATGCGGAAGTATAGAAACATAAGCTGATATGTAAATCATATATGCTGGAAATGTAAAAGCTTAGGGAAGAGAGTATGCAAACTGTGATTTATCCTGGTTCGGTCCAATCCACGATGACCTACGTCTAGTCCCCAGGCTCCTCCTGAGATTTCTAATCCACTATCTTCTTGTTTAACCGGGCACAAGAAAAGCCTCTACAAATTCACAAGAGTAACTCCCCCTTATACACTGTAAGGTTTACTCTTTCTTACATCAAGTCGAGCAAAGCAATCCGAAGACCTTTCTCTCCTGCTTACTCGTGCAAGTCTTATGAGCAGCAACGTTCTCTCCTGCTTACACCACTGTAAGTCTTACGAGCAGCAACGTTCTCTACTGCTTGCACCTTGTAACTCTTACGAGCAGAAAGTCTTACTGACAATTCGCTCTACAACTTCCCCCGTAAGGTGATCAATCCTCTCAAGGTCCCTCTACCTTTAGAACACTTCTGAAATACAGATGAAGTGTTTACAAGCTCTCTTATAGAGTGTATGAATGCTCACTGAAGTACAATACAAATATTCACTCTCAAATGTACATGATATTGTAAACTGATAAGAGTAGAGAGTATGTGAGGTGAAGACTTATGATAACAGCATGTTGGCGTAGTTGGGTTCTCATGTTTCAGCTTGCTCGTGTGTATCTTAGTTCGCTGTTGTCTCTCTCATCTGATTTTCGAAAGATTGAGCTTATATAGCAGAAGCTGTGAGAGCCGTTGTGTCTATTCAAATATTTTCCCGTTGTAAGTTGATCGTGTGCTCAGACAGAAAGTTTAACGGTTATGCCCATTGATCGTGGTGCTCTGACAGATGCTTCAGCATTTCTTACAGTTTGCCCATTGGTCTGACAGATGCAATAGTATTTGTCTTCCGTTACTTATGAATTTTGCTACCGCCCACGAATAGTTGTCGTTTGAATATTGATCCGTGTAAGCCATGTGATCGGTAGTGCATAACACCTGTAAATCCACTTAGAGAAATATCCGTTAGAAAATATCACTCGGGTGATTAAAGACTTCACTGGAAGTGATTTCAGAAAATGGAAGAATCATTGGAAGTCAACTTGATTTCACTGGAGGTGATTTTGATAAAACAATTAACTCTTGACTGCATAAGCATTTCACCGGCAGTAATCTTGATTTCTGGATGTGACTGTCATTGGAAGTGATTCTGATTCAGTGAAGAGTGTACTGAGTGATCATAGATGCTGACAAGAAGTTAATATGATAAAACTTCATATAAGTTGATCTTGGCATGTCTCTGGAAGTGATCTGCAAAATCAACATAATCACTCGCTTGGATATTATTTGATAGAAAGTGAACTGAGGCATACTGGCTTTCACTGGAGGTGCATTCTGGTTCACTGGAAGTGATTTGATCTTCACGGGAAGTTATTCTGATTCAAACTGATATACTGTCACTGGAACTATGAAGAGTGAATTGAGTAATCACTGACTGTAAGTGATATGAGGTAACTGATATTTGACTGGGAGTGATCAAGTATGGTGCTGGAGGTGATCAGTTGAAATGGACGATCACTTGAGTGGAGTTCATGTCACCGGAAGTGATTTTCAAAACAGTCAAATATTCCTGAAGTGATTTCGCCTTGCACTGGAAGTGATCTTGAAATTTGGCGCATCACTCGAGTGATTTGGCATTCACTGGAAGTGATTTTCAAAACAGTGTATTTTTCTTCCGGTGATTTCAGGCGCACTGGAAGTGATTTGGCAAAGTTGGGATATCACTCGAGTGATTTGAAGATCACTGGAAGTGAAATGGAAAAGCTGAGATATCACTGGAAGTGATTTGGCAAAGTTGAGATATCACTCGAGTGATTTGAAGATCACTGGAAGTGAAATCTGAAACAGTGAATTTTTCTTGCAGTGATTTTTCGATCACTGGAAGTGAAATGCTATATCACTCGAGTGAATGCTGAAATCACTCGAGTGATCCGTTTCCAGATCTTCAGTAAACAGAGGTCAACTTCCAGATGCCATAACTCTTCGAATATGACTCCAAAATTGCTATATTATATATCAATGGAAATTCCTGGAAGTCTACTTTCATATGGCACCGGTTTCAGCTCAATAGGATCAGTGGTTTGAGAGTTATAGTCAAAATACCAAGACTGTTCTGGAAAGTGACGCTGACATGAAGGTAAAATTAGAACACTGATATCTCCCTCATACGAGCTCCTTTGATGTTGGTTCTGGTGTCAAAATGACGCATTGAGAGTCTAGTTTCATATGCAATTGGTTTAGTCTCATTTAGAGTTGTATTGTGAGAGATATGATCAAATAACCAGACCTCGCTCAGCTAGACGAAGCACAGACTCTGAAATGCTGAACATCACTCGAGTGATTTGCTGAATCACTCGAGTGATTTCTATTTTTGCTGAATCACTCGAGTGATTCCTCAAATCACTCGAGTGATTTGTTAAAAATCACTCTGCTACAGTGCCAAACAGTGCCAGTTGCTACAGTACTCGTATTGCTACATTGATAATGCTACAGTGCCAAATAGTAACTGCTACAGTATTTCTTAATTCCCTTATGAGCATAGAAACATCCAGTATTTCTTCTTAGAAGCTTGAATCTTGATATTCCCATTAATTCTTCAAACTCTTCATTCTCCAATCTCTTTGACTTAATCTATAAGATATATAACATTAAATATAATAGTTAATTAATGTAAGAGGTAATATATTATGCAAACTTTTGCTCTCATAATATTTGATATATATTTGGCATTATCAAAACTAATCATATCTAACAACTATGACCCATCTCATCGAAACCTCTCTTCTCCCGCCAAATACCCACCTCCACAGCAAAGAAGACTTTGTCCACTATATCAAAGACAATTTGTTTTATTGGCTCCACCTTCTCTTCGTAAAAACCAACTTCCTTCCAACAGCCCAACATTTCAGCCTTAACATTCCCTACGCCACTTTACCTTTTATCCAAGGTCCCATCCCTAAAGAATTACTGTGGTATATTTGGTCACTATCCATTCTCCACACCAGTGCCATAGCCCTTGCACCTCTACCTGTTTACCATTACCTTTATGACAAAAAGCATGAAAATTCTAACATCTACCAGCTCCTTAAGCTCTTTGCTCCTCTACCCTACTGGAGAGGAACCCTGTATAATAAAATAGATGAATATGATCTCTGGAAAATTCCAAAAAAGAAACAAAAAAGACTTTCTTATGTCTTCTTTCTTAACAGGTCTTATTCCTTCATCCTTGATAAAGATATCTACTTCAATAGCCATGCCAACCTCTGGCATTCTCTGTTCGACTGGTCATACAAGATGTCAAAGAACTTCAAGAGATAGGTGATCGTTTGGCAAAATATAATCAACAAGGAAAGAAAGAATGCAAAGTCCTTGGACCCATTCCTTCTGAAGCATTTGGCTATGAAGATCTGTATGCTCCATAGCCTCACTATGTTTCTTGCTATATGTACTCCTCTAAGCCATCTCAACCAGATCCTATGGATCCAGTTTTTCAGGACTCACAAGATCCTTATGAAGACTTTACTCAGCTAAGCCTATTCACATCAGGAACATCAACTCAAACTTCCCAACCCAAAGGACTTCATCTATGTCATCCCACTTCCTCTCAGAGCTATCCTCCTTACTGTACACATGATCCAGCCCAAGAAGCCCAAGAGTCTCCAGAATATTATCAGACTTACTCAGACTCTCTTTATTATGTTCACACTGTGCTTTATGGCACAGACAATGACAACTTGTCCCCTAATTATGACCATCAACCGATATACAAGTGATGAGTCATCAAGATGAGGTGTCGGCAAAAGATGAAGACAAAAGTGTCGATATCTACTTTACATAAAGCTGCTTTATGAAAAGCTACTTTGAGAAAAGTTACTTTTACTTTACAAAAATTTGTTTTACTTTTTAAAAAGTAGTTCGTCTTTTTATGCCTACTTTTCTAAAAGTTGTTTATCTTTTATGCTGTTTGTATTATCGAAGGGTGCTGAGTCAAAAGTCTGTATTATTAGTCTGTATAAGTGTGCTTTATCATTTTCCCAATATGTTTGCCTATATAAAGGGTGATCATCCTCACTTCAGGATCATCGAAAGTTAGATCGATAGTTGTATTCACTTCTATAAATATAAGTGTGGTTTTTCAAATGACTTCTTTCTAAATTTCTCTCTTCTCTTCTGAAAGCCTGAGTTCTTATCATAATGCCTTCGTCTTTATGAAAATTCGAGTATGCTTTGCATTTAATTCTTTAAAAGGAACTTGTGTATCAGAAAGAATCTGATCATGATCATAGTCAAACTTCAGCCGTTTCAGAATGAAGATATATATTGAAATTGACACTACCAACTCTATAGAAAAGCACCTTGCAACCGTAAATGACGCCAACACAAATTGATAAAACACAATCATTTAATAACATTGACTAAAAGTATCTTCCAATCTAATGCCGGCGGGAGAATTTAGATGTTAAAAAATTATAAAGATTCTTCTTTTTCCGGAATAACAAATTATAAAGATTCGAATGTACAATTTTAAAATCCGCTCAGAGATAAAATAGGTGATGTCAGGTCACTTATCTCCTCGGATTGGGATTTAGAGATAATACATGTGAAGCGTGAAGCATTAAGAAGCGCTGACTTTCTTGCTCGTACTGCCCATGAAGCTCAGTCAGATTTTACCATATTAAATGAACCACCAATATGGTGCTGGGTCCAGATGAATCAAGATTTAAGAGATGCTGAACTGGGTGTTTCATCCCACCTTGACACAGTATTTGTTGAAATGTAATTTTCAAGCGTAATGCTTGCCATTTTATTCAAAAAAAAAAAAGAATGTACAATTTTAAACTATAATAATTGAACTAAATCAGATAAGAAATAGAAAAGTCATATATTCGCTTTTTGTTTTTAAGAAACCTTCCGATATCTCATACGATATTGAATTTTAATTAATCTGAATCGTAATCGATCAATAGGACCTTAAATTTCTTTCTCTTAAACTTTCATTCTGTTTTAGATACCCAAAAAAAAAACCAATTATAACAAAAACCTCATCTTTCTCAAGTCAAAAATAATATTTAATCAACTACACATAGATGGATAACACGTGAAAGCAGCCCATGATCATTGGACTTGAAAATTAGCAAATGATAATTTGAGTTCAATCATTCGCCAATAAATTTTCTGAGCGAGTAGTTAATTCCATTAACACAACTTGAGCTTCAATACATAATATTTAATCAACTACACATACATGGATAACACGTGAAAGCAGCCCATGATCATTGGACTTGAAAATTAGCAAATGATAATTTGAGTTCAATCATTCGCCAATAAATTTTCTGAGCGAGTAGTTAATTCCATTAACACAACTTGAGCTTCAATACATAATATTTAATCAACTACACATACATGGATAACACGTGAAAGCAGCCCATGATCATTGGACTTGAAAATTAGCAAATGATAATTTGACTTCAATCATTCGCCAATAAATTTTCTGAGCGAGTAGTTAATTCCATTAGCACAACTCTGTGAATGACTCTCTCTCCCTCTTCCTCTCCCCCCCCCCCTCTCTCTCTCTATTTAAGAGTTACCTCCACAGTACTATGGTAGAATCAAGAAAAAACTTAAATCTTAATAAACTTACCCTAAAATTTAACAATTTTTTAACTTTACCACTATTTAATATACACTTCAATCCCTGGGAATAAAGTATACACAATAATAAATAAAGGATAAAATTATATATTCATATGATGATCCGAATAAAAGAATGGAAAAATTGCAGTATAGTTCCTCTATATGATTCTCTATCTAAAAACTCCTAGGGATTTCAGTAGTATAGATTAAAATTATGAAATTACCTATTTAGCCTCATTCTCTCTTGCTTATAAATAAGACCACACCACACAGTAGTTTATATATGGTCGTTTCTGGATGATCCCTCCATCACTGATACCCATGAAGCCATCTTCTTCTTCTTCCCCAATTTCGTTTTTCCTTCTGTTACTCTCATTTGCAGCAACCTTCGCCTTTGCTTCTGGTGAAGTGATCTTCAAGGATGGCTTGAAAAACTCCGCTGTACTCAAACTCCCCAGCGCTTCAGGCCCTGAAAGCTTCGCCTTTGACTGTAATGGTGAAGGGCCATATACTGGTATATCAGATGGTAGAATTCTCAAATGGCAAGGAACTCATAAAGGATGGGTTGAGTTTGCTGTCAACTCACCAAACAGGCAAGATATCAACTTTTGAATATAAATCTATTCATAAAATCTAATCAATAATATTGATCATCTACATACATTTGCATGTAGAAAACTCGTAACTATATTGGGTTTGACTCGTTTGTGTAGAAGCATGTGTTTCTTAGTTTGAAATCTCAGTTTTTCCTACCTAAGTATTTTCAAATGTTTGATTACAGGGATAGGAAACTATGTGATGGATCAACAGATCTAAACAAGGAGCCTATTTGTGGGAGGTCATTGGGGCTCAAATTTGACAAGAAAACATGTAATCTGTACATAGCAGATGCATACTTTGGCCTCTTAATGGTTGGATCTAGTGGTGGTGTGGCCAAACAGCTAGCTATTTCTGCTTATCATGGTGGTGCTCCCTTCAAATTCGTAAATAGCTTAGATATTGATGACCAAACTGGAGTGGTTTATTTCTCAGACAGCAGCACTGTATACTCATTAAGGTATTCTGTCTTGAACCTTTACACAGCTATATATGACTCTTACATTTGGGAGCCTCGCAAGTAAAGTAGAGTTTATAAATTCAAATTAAAAGCACTATATGATTCTATTATGATAGACCTTATTTTAGATGACCTTGAGTTTTGAAAAGACAGTTTATACGAATTATGGGTGGGTGATGCGCACCCCCTAATGCACTCTGTGCTGCGCCTCTATTTTGGGGGCTTCTCAAATATATTTTTCATGGTTCTTTGAATCATTAGATTCTACACAAAATGAGTAATATTTTGATATCTTATGGACAAAAAATATAATTGTTTTCAATTTTTTATGATTTTTCAAAGATATTTTAAAAAAATGGTACAGTTTTCTTTTTCACTTTAAGTACTGAATCTTTGGGAAATCATAAAAAATTGAAAACAGTTCCATTTTTTGCTCATAATATATCAAAATGTTATACATTTCATATAGAATCTAATGAACTAAAGAACTATGAAAAATACATTTTAAAATGCCCCTAAAATGGGGGCCCACCACCAAGCACATCGAGTGGCTTATCACCCACCCTTAATCCCAATTTATACCAAAGTGCTTGAAAAATTAACATGTCTTTTATAACCATATGATAAAATATGATCTAAAATTAATTAAAGCTCACTATATAAATGAAAGTATACTTAAATATTGCAAAATCATAATTATGACCACTATTCACAAATAATGAAGTAAAGATACATGTATGCTATTAAATAAGATTGATGTCAAATTTTGTCTTCTCGCATAGGAGCTACAAGTATTTAGAAGCTTTTTTAGATCAATTTCACCTTAAATATGTTAAAAAAACAAGAGCAAAATTACACCTAACCATTAAAAATATTAACAATCAATGTGAATTTGTCTTGCCCCAAGTGTCTTATTTAAGCATTATGGCTTATATTATAATCATAACTTATTTCATGATTTAATTACACAATTTTCTTACAGATTTGTTATCAATATAATGAAAAATTCAGAGAAACTTAATATAATTATTTCAATTAATTAGTTTCCTCTTTGTGATAGGCAAGTTCAAATGATATTCCAAAAAGGAGATAAAACAGGTAGATTGCTGAAATATGATCCCAATACTAAGAAAGTTGAGATCTTGCTGCAAGGCTTAGCATTTGCAAATGGTGTGGCTTTGAACAAAGATGGCTCATTCCTTCTGGTAGCAGAAGCTAGTTCAAGAAAGATAAACAAGTTTTGGCTCAAAGGCTCAAAGATTTACACTTCAGAACTGTTTACAACTGCTGAAAAGCCACCAGATAACATAAAGAGAGACAAAAATGGAGATTTCTGGGTGGGTCTGATGAACAGTAATAGAACATCATCTGGAAATGCTAATAATAAAGCAAGTTTAGGACATGACCCTGTGGGAGTGAAGTTTGATGAGAAGGGAAAGACTTTGGTGGTTTTGGATGGAAGAGGAGGTCCACTGCTTGAGTCTGTGAGCGAAGTGGAAGAACATTATGGGAAATTGTGGATTGGTTCTCCTTACAAACCTTATGCTGTGGTTGTTAAGGCATAGAATAATATTTCTGGACTTGCTTTCAATCTAATAAATACTCCTCCACTCCTAAATGTAGGATCTTGTTAATTTACACTACAAACTTGGTTCTACGTTTAGGGTGGAGGTAGTATAATGTACTTCACCTTGAACTTGCTTTATAGATGTTGAATTATTATAATTGGGTTTTGTCACGTTGTGATACTTTGAATGATATTTTCTTGGTACGTACTTTGAATGAAAATTTTATCACTTGATTGTTTGATGTGGAAGAACCCTCATTTTTAACATATAGTTATTTATAAGTAATCTATTAAATATTTGTGCTAATGTTTCACAATTGTCCTTAGCATTTTATTGGAAGTCCTAAGTACTCTCCGTAGTTTTTTTATAAGCAACGACTACTCAAATTACATAAAAAGAACTTATAGTAAAAATTGTTAAAAGCAGTTAATGTATCAGATATATAATTTTTCTCCAAACATATCCCAAAAACAGAATAACAATCTCGGCCCAAGAAGCAGATCCAGCTTGAAAGGCTTATAAGCAGAAATATTAAAATTAAATAACGGAAAACAAAAACCCACAATGCTAGGCCCAGACCAACATAACCAAAGCATAAAAGAACAACTAAGCCTAAATCAAGGAAACATATAAACCCAAAGATGCACAGGCCCAAAACGCAAATCCAGCCCCAACAAAATGGTCACCTTTCTCAACCCATTCGGATCTCTAGGACCCGATTCGCCTTAGTTTTCTTTAGGGGTGTTTAATGTATCTTGGTCCCGATTGTTTCAGCCCGGTCCCAAAGATTTTGATTTCAGGAGTTTCCCGTCCCAGCCGGAACCGAGACCGGGATTTACTGGGACCGAGACCTCCCGGTCCCAATCCCAGTTTTTGTTTTATTTTTTTTTTATTTTTTTACTTTATAAATTAAGTTATCCTTTTATTTTTGTATTTCTTACTCTATAAATTAAGTTATCATTTGATAAGATATGTATTACATTTTTAGTTTGAGCTAAACCATATATATCATATAATCCTAATTATATAATGTATAAAATTAATAACGAAGATTATGAAGTTGATCATAATAATAGTAATAATATGTTATTTTTCAATTCTAAATCAATTTATGTGATTATTATGGCCTTGTTAGCCGTTAAATGATTATTTTAAACACTAGATTTTGAAAATTTTAACTAATATAATAATATTTTTTAAATTTAATTTTTAAAAAAACCGAGAATTCCCCAATCCCAATAATCCCGAGACCGGGATAAAACCGGGACCGAAATGCATATTTACATCATGGCCAAAAACTGAGAACCGGACCAAGATTGGGAGATCTCGATCCCGGATTTAAACACCCCTAATTTTCTCTTTCCTCATTTTCTTTCCTCCCGACTTCTTCCCATCCAAATGGGGGTTAGTTCCAATAATATTATATATTTTGCTCAAGGCCAATTGGCTTTACTGAATTATCCTTTTACTTTATTCGAATTAAAATAATATACTCTTTTTTAATTCTAAATGTAAGAGGTAGCTGAATAATTTGGTCATATTACATTTATAATTTTTTAAACTATTTTTATTGATTGTATATATTAAATAAAAATTTTATTTATAGAGATAATGATTAAACACATCATATATTTTTTTAAAAAAAACTAACACATCGTTGTTATAAATTAAATAGATAATTTAAGTAATTTTTAATATATATAAATTAATTATCTAACTTTTAGATTTAAAAGTCAAGGAGTATTTAAGAATTGTATCGGTAGCTTTTAAGATTTGGAAACACAGTGACACTGCCTATACCCTAGAGGAAAGCAGCTCGCAGCCAAAAATGACTAATTATTTCATTAAAACCCCATACAAATGTCAACGTATCTAATTCCGTGAATAATTTATAAACATATGTTAAAATAATATTCTAAATATTTTTTTTTTCCAAATATATTCTAAAGATTCGATTAACAATTTCAACCAATAATAAATAAACTAAAATTATTAAGAGATAAAATGCAAAGACCATTTTGAAATGAAAATATTCTTTAAAAATCTAGAAGAATTTATTTTCTTAGTATTGACATTTTTAATGACTTGAAACAACAGCCTTCATTTTTTTTAAACCTGTATCTTTTTCAATTATTGTCAAACATAATATGTAATCCATAATTTTTACCCAAAAACAGGTTATCTGGTTCAGCCAAAAGGCAATAATGAAATGATTGTACAATTAAAAAAAAAACTTCCCCGCTAGTTAAAAACAATTCAGAGAAACTGAAAAATATGAATATGTAATGTTGAGCCGCCTCCACCTTCAAGAGCTCATGATTGAGTTATTCATCAAGTTTAAAAAATTACCATTAATTAAAATATTTAATTAACCATCAAATTATACATAAGCATCAACGGCAAACTGTTGACAAAACTATCCATTACATTTTTAAAAAAAAAAACTATTAATTTGTGTGTCCTTAAATTGACATCTATATAAAAATAATAATAATAATAAAGTCCTAAGCATAGAACATGGAACTTTCAAAGTCAACTACCTAGAACCTTTGCACATAGATATGGGTTAATTGGGTATGATAAAAACATGGGGAAATTTTAACGAAAATAAAGTGGGGTGAAAATAGGGGAAAAAGTGTCCCATCATCTAGATGCAATGATATAAAGCTTGGTATGAAGGATCCATTGAAAAATAATAATAATAATAATAATAATAATAATAAGTTGAGATAAAAGCGTTGAAAAACATAAGAAAAAGCCAGTTGTACTATCATATAGATGGTCCTACTTGTACGAAGAAAAACTCTTTGAAGTGTATATTTCATACCCTTCTTTTCTGGGATCATTCATTCCACAATTGAAGACAAGGGAATATAATAAAATTGTGCATTAAGAAATCAGATATAAAATTTCAATTTGTTCCTTATTTATTTATAAAAATTTGTTTGTGAGGGAAAATTAGTAAATTAATATATATCTAAAACATATTAAACTAGGTAATAAGTAAATTGTAATCTTATTATGTTCTATTTCTATTTTCATTTATTTACACCATATTATAGCAGTCCCAATAACATTATGACCTCTTTCACCTCAATCGTCAACTTTGAAGTTATTCAAAAGGACTTGTAAGCATGAAAAGCAGTTTAGCCTTAAGTTGGATAAAAAAAAAAAGTTTGATACGGTTTTACCAAAAACCACTTTAAAGTAAAAATAATTTTTTCTAGCTTCTAGTTTTTTATTTTCATTTTATATTTAAACCTTCTGAAATTAATTTATCAATTTATTATTTAAGTAAGTTTATGTCACATTAACTCTGTTTAATAAAAGTTTATCTAAATATAAATCACATTATACTAATTAATTTTTATATCAATTTCAATTAGTAAAAATCAGATAAAATAACTAAAAGTCACTTTTACCCCGGTAATCCAAATATAGCCTTCAAAATTTGAGATCTATTTCAATATTAAAATGCTCTCAACTTCAAAGTTATATATTTTCATTTAAGTCTATAATATGAATGTAACTTAATAGAATCCTCATATTAGATAACAATAAAAAATTCATTATATGAAATACTCTTTAATTCTCATTTTGACTTTAAAAATATTTTTATTTTTATAGTAATTGGACTATTAATAATTGTAACCTATTTAATTTAAATCTTACACCACAGTGCCTTAAACAGGAAATTTTTTAATAGGATGATATATATGCCTAAAAAATCCCGGTACTTTTTTTTTTTTGGTAAAAAAAATCCCGGTACTACGATACAACTTTTATATATCTTTTTTGTTTTCTAACTTCACGGGAAGAAAATTTTTTCCTCAACTTGCAGGTTAGCCAATTGGGTCAGCGGAACCATCACTTTACTTTATTTTGAATTACAATAATATTTTTTTTAAAAAAAAAGTCAAACTTCGGGATTTTTATAATCGAGATATATTGAAATTGCAACTACCAACTTGCAACGATAATGACGCCATCACAAATTGATAAATCACAATCTTCAGTAAAACTAACTACTCCTTCTAATAATTTTTTTTTTTTGGCGCTCGGTTCTTCTAATAATTGTTATAGAGCACAAACTAATAAGTATTTTTAGTCATTGTTATAAGTCACTTGTTAAATTTTTAAGGGAGAATGCCAAAAAAATATCATTTAAACTTTAAAATCCCGTTAACAAGTTCGGTAATGGGATTAACAAGAATAGTAATACAATTAACAAATCATTTTATTGTTAAATCACCTATTTGGGATTTTGAAATTTAAATGGTATTTTTTTAGAATTCTCCCAATTTTTAAAGAGTATTAAATATGTTTTTCTATTTATATCTATATTTAATAAAAATAGTGAGAGAAAGTAATGTATTAATATTAGTGTGATCTATAATTTAGTGTGGTTATTAAATATAATATTAAAAATTACTTTAATTTTATAATAAATTTAATGTTTTTAACTTTTTTTTATTAGTATATGTTTAGAAGTAACACATTCATTTCCATTCTTTTTATATTATAGGATTCTTAAGTATGCCATGTTTTTTAAAAAGATAGGTTTAAGGATGTCTCAAAAGTTTTTTTTGGTAACTCTCCATTTTACCCTAACTTAATTACTATTTCTTCTGGTTCTTTTTATAATAACCCAAAATATGAATTACTTTGATCCTTTTTATAAGAGTCCGACAAAAATTGTTTGAACATTTATGAATTTTTTTTTCATTTTTACCCCTCATGAATTATATATATTACATTAATTAAAATGTTAGTGATATTTATATTTACTTTATTTTTCTTTTTTACTTGTCCCTCATTAATAACAAAGTTAATTTCAGACATACTTATTATTTTTAACTAACTTTAACCACTTTTTTAAATAACGTAATTCAGTTATTGAACTCTTATAAATAAGATCGAATGGAGTATAAAATTATTCATTTAACTCTTCATTTTCCAAAATAACTTTCTTTATGTACCACACCTTCTTTCTCCACCACATATTCTCTATCTTTCACAAAAATGAGGACATTTTCAGAAAACAAAAATTATTTTCCCAACACAATTCGATTAATCCTATATAATAAAAAAAAAACAACAGAGGGAGTATAGATTAAGGATCAGAAGGAGTAAATAGATTGTCAAGCTACCTAATGCCGGCGTGAGTAAATAGATGTTAGCAAATTATAAAGATTCAATTGTAGAAAAGTCATCTAATCACCTTTTTACAACACAAACTATCTATTCAAAATCATGTTCAATTTAAAATAATTTTAAATCATGGTACTCATTATTGTTGTAGTATGATCACTAAATATAGTTTCAATAATTCAGATTTAAAATTTTCAACTCATAATTTTTAAATAAAAAAATACTTTTAAAAAAATTTATAGTTACTATCCTTATTTTAAACTCCCTTTGATTCTATTTATAGAGGAGAGTGTGAGTTTTTTTCCCTATTTATAAGGCACATCATTAAATGTTTTACATAATTGTACAATTTTACTCTTTATTTATTATTATTTATATTTTTACAAGTATTTTTTTAAAAAATATGTAGCTAAATAGAGATAAAGTTAGAAAATTTTTAACTTTTAAGGAAGAGTTAATAAAGTTTAAGATTTTTATTGTCGGTGAAAAAATATGCATGAAGTACCATATAAATAGGAGTATAGGAGTATTCTATATTCATTAAAATATATTTAAAAACTGTAGGAAAAAAATATATTTAAAAATTAATAAGTTGTTGGTTGAGGTGCTAAGCAGCCTTACCCTATAAAAAGAAGAACACATGTTCAAACACTTATTGAAAGAGTCAAAAATCATTTACGCTATGTGCTTCAAAAAGAAAACTTTTAATCAGATCCAAAAAAGATATATTTAAAAAATTTAAATTTTGATCTTGAAGATTTGAATGGTTAGATTTTGGCGTTCCCCACCATCAGCACGGCGAATCACTTCCCAAGAAAACCCAATTCTAACAAAAATCTCATCGTTTGCATGTCAAACGTACTTCCTTCCATCTAATAAAATTCTAATAAAAATTAAAGAAGTTAGATAAATTATTTAATTATATTATATTTTATATATTCTTAAATTATATATTATTTTATAAATTAGGTAAAATATTTTAAATAATAAATAATAAATATAAATAATTTAATTAATTTTTTTAATGTCTCCTAAAAACAATCTAACTCTACCTTAAAAAGAGTCATATTTAATCAATAACGCCAGCACAGGATCATTTGACTTGAAAATCGGTATCTACTTGAATATAAATGGGGCTCACCTGATCATTTGACTTTAATCTTGGGCTACTAAAGTTTTCAAAGCGGGTAGCTAGCTAATTCCTTTGACACAGCTTGAGATTCAATATTCCCTTATTAACCTATATTCCCTCTTATATTATTTTATAAGAGTCTAAAATTGAAATTGGCTTGATGATTTTTATAAAATATTAATAAAAATTGTCTAAATATTTAATGAATTTTTATTATTTTCACCTCTCATTAATTATAGATATTACATTAAATAAAATGTTAGCAATACTTACATTTACTCTATTTTTTACTTTCTCCTTATAAATAAGGTCATACTTAAAAATAAAAGTTTATTTTAAATAATTTTTATTTTTAATTAACTTTAATTATTTTATTAAATCATATAATTTGATTATTTAACTCTTATAAATAGTATTATGAGAGAAGCAGTGAACCAATAATAAATGTTCGCTCCCTCCCTCCCTTTTTCTCTAATACAAACAACTGAATCTCGCTCGTCCTTTTTAACTAATGCAAATAATTGAATCATGTAGATAAAAATATTAGTTAAAGTAATAAAAAGGTAAAAAAAATATAACTTATTTTTCAAAAAAAAATTACACCTTTCTATATAGGGAGAGAATGAACAGATAATTTATTAATGCAATGAAACTAAATAATAATTAATGGAGGCAACAGCGAAAATTTTCAAAATAGCTTTTGGTGCCTTTTATAATTAGAAATATCTTGTCCTTCAAAAAATTTCACTGATATATACCTCTGGAGCAGTACACACACACACATGCGCTTCATTTCTGGATGATATCTCCATCAATATTACCTATGAAGTCATCTTCCTCTTCCTCCCCAGTTTTCTTTTTCCTTCTGCAGCTCTCGTTTGCAGCAACCTTCATCTTCGCTTCTGGTGAAGTGATTTTCAAGGATGGCTTGAAAAACTCCATTGTACTCAAACTTCCCAGCGGTGAAGGCCCTGAAAGCTTCGCCTTTGACTGTAATGGCGATGGGCCATATACTAGTATATCAGATGGTCGAGTTCTCAAATGGCAACGAATTCAAAAAAAATGGGTTGAATTTGCAGTTACCTCGCCAAACAGGCAAGATCAATCTCAACTTTTAAATATAAAGCTGTTCATAAAATTTAGAGTAAACAATTATATGTAATTTTGATCATCTGTATAAATATTGCATGTAGAAAAATCATAACAATATTGGGTTTGGCTTGTTTGATGTTTTTATTAGTTTGAAATCTTAGCTTTTTCTACCTAAGTATTTTTGCAAATGTTTGATTATAGGAATAGGAAACTTTGTGATGGATCAACAGATCCAAACAACGAGCCTGCTTGTGGGAGGCCATTGGGACTCGATTTTGACAAGAAAACATGTAATCTTTATATAGCAGATGCATACTTTGGCCTCCTAAGAGTTGGACCTACTGGTGGTGTGGCCAAACAACTAGCCATTTCTGCTTCTGATGGTGGTGCTCCCTTCAAATTCCTCAATGGCTTAGATGTTGATGAGCAAACTGGCGTGGTTTATTTCTCGGAAAGCAGCACTGTATACCAAAGGAGGTATTTTTCTTTGTCTTCGTGTCATAAGAGAGTCTCACAAGTAAAGTGGGATGTATATGATCAAGAAGTTCTCATTTCCAATAGGCCACGGTCTTTCCTCTTCTTTGAGATCATGTTCATCATAACACCATATATATATATATATAAGTTATCCTGTTAGCTATATATATATATACTACTTCCGATCTTAAATATATAACCTAATTGATTTTTTTTAGAAATGTTAAAGCAGTTAAATAAGTTATGTAATCATATCATATTTGGTGTATGATCAAATTATATATTAGTTTATAAGTCAGATAAATTAATTTTGAGAAAAAATAATAAATATAAATACTTTTAAGTAATTTAATTAGCTTCCTTAATCATTCTAAAAAAATCAATAAGGTCTTATATTTAATATCGGAGGTAGTGTGTGTGTGTGTGAAATTTTGTTTTTGATGACATCTATCATGTAATGGAAAATTATAGTTTATATTAACGGTATCTGAATGATTAACATGACTTTTATAACCATATGATGTAGAATATGGTCCATATTAAAGGTCACTATATAAAATTTACTTGAATATTGAAAAATCATAATTATGATCACTATTCACAAATAATAAAGTAATGGTCAAAATTATGCATCTTATTAAATATTAGGATGTACATTATCCAATAGATTAATGTAACCTTGGATGTATTTGGTGATGGATGATGGAATGTTTTTCACTAAATTAATGGTTTGAAGAACCAAGAATGAAAGTGAAAAGCCAAGACTTACATGAGTGAGAAGAGAGAAGGCTAAGGTGTTGTTTTGTTTTATATATTTCCTAATAACTTTTATTTGTTATAGCAATCATTTTAATTATAATTTCCTCTTTGAGATAGGGAGTTTCAAATGATATTCCAAACAGGAGATAAAACAGGAAGATTGCTGAAATATTATCCGAATACTAAGAAAGTTGAGATTTTGCTCCAAGGCTTGGCATTTGCAAATGGTGTGGCTTTGAACAAAGATGGCTCATTCCTTCTACTAGCAGAAACAAGTTCAAGAAACATCACCAAGTTCTGGCTCAAAGGCTCAAAGACTTACACTTTAGAACCCTTTGCACAACCTGAGAGGTCACCGGATAACATCAAGAGGAACAGAGATGGAGATTTCTGGGTGGGCCTTAACAGTGGTAGAACATCATCTGGAAATGCCAATTATAATGCAACTTTAGGAGATGATCCTGTCGGAGTGAAGTTTGATGAGGAGGGAAGGACTTTGGAGGTTTTGGATGGAAGAGGAGGTCCACTGCTTGAGGCTGTAAGCGAAGTGGAAGAAAGTCACGGGAGATTATGGGTTGGCTCTGCTAGCAAACCTTACGCTGTTAAAATTATGGAATAGCTTTGAATCAGCAATAACATATTCTGGACTTGCTTTGATCTAAATAAATGTTCACCGGTTGAACTTTGATTTGAATCTAATAACAAACGTTCACCTTGAAGTGGCTTTTATAAATGTATTGGCTTGTTTGGAATAGCTTATGGAAGTTCCATAAGTGCTTATAAATCGTGATTCACAGAATATGAAGTAACTTTTACGGTTTACGAGATAAATATGTGGAGGAGTTTTGTCTCGATTTACGTAAATATGATTTATAAAATAAGCCATACTATACCAAACAATTGATAACCAGGCTCTATTTTATACTTTTAATTTTAAAAAAAATGTATTTTTAGTCATTTTAAGTTAACATCTATAACTTCTCTAATGAAAAATGTTGAATCAGCAAATTTAAAAGTTTGTTTGGATAAATTTTTGAAAGCTTATAAGTGTTTTTTAAATAAATTGAAACAAAATTTTTCTTATATATTTACATTATCTATAATAAAAAATAAGCTACTTTTAAGTGTGTGTTTGGGAACCCGGTGAAAAAGTGACTTTTTTTAATGGGGCTTTTGCAGAAGCCCGTTTGAAAAAAAGTCAGATTATAAATGTGATTTGTGTTTAGATTGGTGGTGGGAAAAGTGGTTTTTTTTAAAGTAAAACCTGTTTGGATTAGCTTTTGAAAAGCCTGTTTGGATGAAAAATGACTGAAAATGGCATGAATATTGTTGAATACTACATATATATTGTTTGTGTACATATTGTTATAATTGATGTTAAAAAATGTAAATAAAATTTTTAAAAATGAAAAAAGTTTAATAATTATTGAAAAACAAGAAAAATACACTAAAGCACTTAATTAAAAAAAGATAAATAAATATTTCAATCAGAATGTGATATATTTCAATTCTATAATTTTGATTAGATTATAATTTAGTGTCTTTATTTTAATAATTAATTGAAATATTAATTTATATATTAGATCAAAATATGGGTCCCATGTAAACTTTCTAACACAGCAAAAATATCAATTCTATGAGTCTCACTTAATGAGAAGCTCTTTCAAAAAGCTACGAGCCTGAGTTTGTAAAAAAAAGAGCTTCTACATGTAAAGCTCATTGTTCCTCAATGATTTGTCAAACATTTATTTTAAATACAAATAAACTTTAAAATATTTAATAAGCTTTTTTAAGGAGAAAATGAGTCCAAAAAGGCTCTAAAACTTCCATGACTATTTCAAAGCACTAAAATGCTGATATGTCATCATCTGCTGAACCCAACTTCTTCCTCTTCCCACATGGTACAATTAGGTGGCACTAAAAACAACCGTGTTCGGTGTACAAGAGTCTGGCAAAATCATGGCCACGGCGGACCCGTACTCTTCCATGGTCGGATCTCTTCTCTTCCGTTCAAAGGCCTCCCAGACGCTTCTCAAAACTAGACAAGAAAAGCTTCACCACTATTTCACTAATGGAAGCATTGACACTCAGTACACTCAAAGAAGACACCGAAATCCTCCGAGAAGAAAGCCCTTCAAGCGCTCAAAAAAAGCTCGCGTCCTTATTGGAGCTGACGACAGAGCTGACGTCATACTTTTGAAATTTCTTGAAGCGAGAGACTTTATTAGTGTGGGACTGAGAAGGACACCCAAATTGTGTGCGAAGTTTTCAGAGACAAAGAAATGTATGAAAGAGAGATAAGAGAGATTGTGATCGCCATATCCAGGAGAATCCGTGAGAGAAAAAGGCGTCCACATGCCATGCTCTTCCAAAGCAAGGTGGTAAAAATCAGCATTGGACCCGTCAAAGAATTGGGTTATGAACCAGTGGTTTATATCAGAATTAATTAAAAAATATATAATTTAAATATTTATATATATCATTCAAAAAAATAATATAAAAATTTTTTTTAATCAATAATCCAATATAATCTCATGAATCTAATATCCACAAAAATATTATTAAGTACATAAAGATTTTTTCTAGCCAATACAAAACAGTAAAAGTATTCCACAATCTTTTTAAAACTCATTTCAAATAAAAAAATTTCAGGGAAATGATTTTTTTTAAAAAAAATTCAAAACGATGTCATTTTGTGTATAAAAAAGTAATTAAAAAAAAGGGCAAATCATGACTAGCCGTCTCACCCCGAGTCACCCCGGGTCGGTTCACCCCTGGTTTTTGACCCCCAACCGGACCGGTCCGGCATCCGATTTACCGGTTTTCAGTTTGAACTGGCCAGTCCGATGCGATTTTTAATACATTATCCAAAAGATGAATATGACATGCTCATCCCCAATTTTGGGGTGGGGACCATTTTTTAAATTTTTTATATATTTTTATTTGTTTAGATTAAATTGTATGCTATATCCTAAAATATTTTTATCATTTGATATCTCAAATTAATTAATTTCTAGTCCTGCATTCAGAAATATTTTTCCTGTAATACTAGTATCTTAAAATATTTTTTCAGTAACATCCAATATGTGAAATATTTTTTTAACACTCAATATCTTAACCTAATCAATTTTTAATGTATGAAATATTTTTTCAAAAAAAATAATAAAAAACCTATTTTATTTGGGGATGAGTTTTGGATGCACAGGGCATGTGGATTCTAGAAAAAAAAAATTGGCAATGCCACTATGCAATTATCAATGTTAGCGCCTCACTTTAAGGCGCTGTTTGATATGAAGGGAGGGAAGGAAAATGAATAGAAAATAAAATTTTTATGAGTTGAATTTAAAGAAATGGAAGATGTGGGATTGTAAAATGTTAATAAAGAAAAAATGTATTATAAGAGTATGAAAAATTAATTAAAAAATTTTAACTTATTTCTTTAATTTTTTTAAATTCAACTTATAAAAATTTATGCCCCCTTCCAAATCCCTCCTTATATCAAACAAGCCTTAACAGTCAATGTTAGGTTTCACTTGGTTCAGGGCAAAATTGCTACACTCTGTGAATTTTTTGGGTAACATTACTCTTAAAAAAACATATTGATACTCAATGCTCCTCCTAAGTAAAAATTTTTAGAATAAAATTACACCTTAACTTTATTAAAGAATTAAAATTTGGATATGTTAACATTTTAAATTTGTTAACTCATCATTTTCTATTAATAAAATTAATGGTGTTAACTTAAAAGAATTTAAACCATACTTTTTAAAGTTAAAAGACTAAAGCCTTTTTTTGTAACGGCCCTTGGGAGGAACTACTTCTATCCATTGGTGGGGGCGATGCAAGTGGTTACCCGGGCATTCTTAAAGGGTTACTTACTCCCAGGTAGTGGCCTCAAGTTCTTAGGGAGGCAAAAGAAATCCCCTTAGAGAGGGGACAATATCTTACTAGGTGGATGGAGGTAATTCTTGCCTATGCGCGGCACCGGTGCTTTTTTTTTCACAAGGAGATTATGTTCAAGTTTGACTCCTTTATTTTTTTTTTAATTTAATTAGTTCATTAATTGTAACTGGTTGTTTCAGTGTGATACTTTGAATAAAAATTGGCTAAAATATATATGGGTCCTATATTTCTAAAACCGTTAATACTGTTAACAGAAAACATTGACACATCAAACTTAAATATTGACTACACAATTGATAAAATATATTTTAATTTTAATTTTATTAATATAGTATATTTAGATTATTAAACTAAAATAAACTAACAAATCGTTGTAAATGAAATCAAAGTTTTTCTATTTAGATTATTAAACTAATATGTTTATATTATTAAACTAAATTTTTTTAATACAACTGTGGTTTTAATATTGACTGCTTCATTAGGTTTTAATATTTTTTTTTCAATTTGCACATATTTTAATTTAATATTAATAACATTCAATTACGCAGTCATCACTTAATAATTTTTTTGCATTAGTGTTTTCTATTAGTAATATTAATAATATTATAATTACAGGGCAAAAAGTATATTTTATAAAATTATGTGACTAAAAATATACTTTATATAAACTTAAAGTACTAAAAATATACATTAGCCATAAAAATGTAGTCACATGATTGTGTGATGTGGAAGATTATGTTCAGCTTTGATTCTCTCATTTTTCTTAAGTTAATTAGTTATTTGTAACTAACATGTTAAATATTTGGGTTACTTTTTTTACAATTATCCTTATTATTTAATTAGATGTCTTAAGTCGTAATTGAGCCCAAACTTAGTCTTTTTTTTTTTTTTGCCAAAAAACTTAGTCTATTTAGTTTAGTTATTTTGGCTACGTTTTCAATTCCGCCGATTTTGGCAAACAAAAGTTTTCTAAACTATTTTGGTCTATTTGGTTTGTTTTGGTTTTGAGTATAAAAAATCTAAATAATACTATCGGAACAATACTTTTATATCAAATTCAGTGCATAACATGAGTTTATATTAGTCGATCGGAATCTAACCCACATAACTTGTCACTTTGCATACTAGTCACCAAATCATAAGGGTATTAGTAAAATAAATTAGTTTTATTACAATAATTTTTATACTCAAAAAATTCTATCAATGTATGCTCAATGAATGTCTTGGAGTAGACCATTTGAAACTACTATGGGAGAAAATATAACTTTTGGTCTTAGAATTTATTTTTTTTAATGAAGAATTGATTTATTTTCTAAATTTTGATTTAATATAATTCATGCCTTGTTTGATAATTAATTTCCTTTGCTATACATAGGTATTCTCTTAGTAGAGATAATCTTATTTGATGTATTGTTGGATACTAAATATTGACACTTCTTCTTACAAAAATTTAAAGTTTGTTTACTTGAGGGGTTAATTAGTTCCTTTCAATAGTTTTAATTAAGTGTTTTATTAAAAAAAATATGTTCTAAAAAACAAAAATAACTTTTTTATGTTTTCTTATTTTTATTTTGTAAAATCATTTGTTGTTCTCTAAAATCAAGCAAAAACAATGAAAAACAAACTTATCTTTGAACAAGTTTTGTTCTTTAAATAAGTGTTGGGTACATTTTTGCTCAAAAATGATTTTTTTATAAAAATAATTTAAACATATATATATATATTCCCAAAAATAATTTTTTAAAACTATTCTAAGAATATAAAAATTGAAAACAGAAAGTCCTCAATGTCTATAATTTCTTTGATTTGAAACAATTCAATTCCTTTAACATCTTGACTTTAAGAAATTAGTTAATATAATTTTTTAACTCAATAAACTATAAAAACTAATTTATTTTGATATAAGGTATAGAGATTAATTAAATGGAGATACTGTTCAAAAACTAAACTAAAAGTTATATTTTACCTAAGTGAAAGGAAAAAACGTATGATTATGGGCCGGGTGGGTCAGTTAATTATTAGATTTTGGGTATGTGGTAGAGCCCAAACAATTGTGTTCAAAATAGATTTTGACTCTTCAAAATCCTGCTATATCCTAAATAACGATTGATCCAGTTAATAAAGAAGATGATTTAATAAGATTGTGGGTTCAAAGTATATTGATGTGAGAATTTTATTGGTGGGTGATTTATAAATATTTCTTTAAACGCTATTTGAGCTGGAGTTATGCATGCTTTGAACCCCAATCACCTAAACTTTTTGTTATAAAAAAATCCTTGTCATTCTAGGGTCTGATTGGGAAGGTGGTGAGGGTTGAAAAATACAGTAGGAGTAAAATGAAGTGTTTGGATTGACATTTTTTTAAATGAATTTTTAGGCCTAAAGTTACTTTTAAGAATAAGCTATTAAGACATATTTTTCATAATATAGATGAGTTACTACCACCACCAATCTAAATATAAATCACATTTTCAATTTAACTCTTATTCTATATTAAGTTTATTGAAATTAAATTAAAAAAATCACTTCTGATAATCAAAACGGGCATAAAGTCTTTATGGACCACGTGGCCACATTATGAGGCAGTTGTTGAAAATAGTTGGAAAAGGCTGGCAGGACAAGTTAGGAAAAATACTTTTCAAAGTTGGATTGCTCTCGTTTCCACCACTTGTTTATTTATAGGAAAATTTCTGAAAAATACAGTAAAATATTAGAAATAATAAATCAGAGTTCTGAAATTATAAAATCTCATGTTATTTTGATGTCAGTATGGTGGAGGAATATAGAATTATGAAATCTCGGCAAAAAGACTCTTCTACCCTTCAGCTCTCTCCCTCTCTTAGCTTGGAATAACAACATCGGCATCTTTATTAATAAATCTACTTTTTTCTTTCACAACTTCGTATCTCAAAAACTAACACATGTTTACAAGTTTCAGAGGCCAACAACAACACCCGTCTTTATATTAAGTTATTAACAACACCATATTTTACATTAACAACTTCACTTTCTTGTTTCACAACTTCGTATCTCAAAAACCAACACATACCAGGGATAAATTTGAAATTCATAAGTTTCAGGGCCTCTCTTTTTATTAACAACATCATATTTTACATTAACAACTCCACTTTCTTCTTTAACAACTTCATATCTCAAAAACCAACACATTCCCAGAGATAATATAACGTTGTTAATATAGAGACCGGTATTGTTATTGGCCCTTGAAACTTGTGAATTTCAAATTTATCCCTGACCTATGTTTGTTGTTGATATACGAAGTTGTGAAATAAGAAAATGAAGTTGTTAATATAAAATATTATGTTATTAATATAGATACGAGTGTTGTTATTGGCTTTTGAAACTTGTGAACATGTGTTGATTTTTGATATACGAAGTTGTGAAAAAAGAAAATAAAGTTGTTAATGTAAAATACGGTGTTGTTAATAGGGGTGGAAACAGGTCATGCCTCACTCTTAACAAGCCAGGTCTATTTTGTAATAAGTTGGCCTGAGCCTAGCCTGTAGCCTGTTATAGGCCTTTTATCCGGCATGAGCCTGACCTGTACAAAGGCTTGCCCTGGCCTGAAGCTTGTTAAAAAAGCCTGGATTTTTGCAAACCTTATAAATAGGCTATTAGGCCATAGGCCTCACGAAAAAAGGTCGAAAACAGGCCACCTTTAAACATGCCAAAATTACAAAAATACATCCTAAAATATGTTATAATCTACCTAATCAACAAGATAAAACCAAATACAGTCTTTTGCTTGTGCTTTTGCTGTAATTCCCTAATTTATTCTGCAAGCTGTCTCACACAACCTTCTTGGGTAAGAGCATCCTCCGTTGCTGGAAGGTATAGCAGCTCTTTGTCTCTCCTTTCAAAAGGACCTAATTATATGAAACATAGGGGAGAGCATTCGGTTTTTCGGTTCGGTTTTCAGAAAAAACCAAAAAACCAAATAAAGCCAGTTTAAAAAACCGAACCGAAACCGATTAATAAAATAAACCGAATTGAATTAACCGAAATATTTTCGGTTCGGTTCGGTTAATAACCGAATTAACCGATTTTATTTATTTATTTTCTACAAAATAAAATATATAAAAAAAATTTTAAAAAAGATTATTTTTATCCTTAATATTAGATTTAGGTGTAACATATATAAAATAGATTAATTAGATTTAAAATATATTTAGATTTTATCTAATATTATTCAAAATATACACTTATTTAATTATAAAAATATGTATTTATCAAATAATATATATTAAATATAAATATATTATAAATATTTCGGTTTTTCGGTTTTAACCGAAATTTTTTTTAATAACCGAACCGAACACCGAATTTTCTAAAAAATAAAAACCGAAATTTCACCGAAAACCGAATTAACCGAACCGAAAAAACCGAATTGAGTTCGGTTCGGTTCGGTTTTCGGTTTCGGTTCTAATTTGCTCACCCCTAATGAAACATACAAGGTAATGCATTTTAAGTAAAAAGAGCAACATAAAATGTACATAAAAACAGAAGAGTTTGGGCTAGCAATTATAAGGAAATCAAGTATGAAGATGTACAATAATTTTTTTAAAAAAAGGTATTGGGGCTTATGGCATCATCAATCAAAATGACAACAGGCCTGTTTGGAAACTCGGTGGAGAAGTGAATTTTTTTTAATGGGGCTTTTACAAAAGCCCAATTGAAAAAAAGCCAGATTGAAAATGTGATTTGTGTTTGGATTGGCGGTGGGAGAAGTGGCTTTTTTTTAAAAGCTGTGTGTGAGAGCTTTTGAAAAAAAACTCTTTTACATCTAAAAGCCCATTGCTTTTCAATGATTTTCCAAACACTAATTTTTATGGCAAATGGGCTTTTACATACTAAATGAGCTTTTTTAGGTGACAAATGAGATTCCAAACATGCTCAACAACTCTACCAACAAATGGTTGTCAATTTGAAGAAATAAGAAGCCAACCTTCCATTTACTAGGGTTGGAAGGTTATTAAACCAACAAATGGTTGTCATCTATCACAGTTGCGCAACCATAGCTACTAAATAAACATCCTAAGCCAATCGCAGTAGATTAACAGATATCACCATCTCAACAGCTTGATTCCTCTGCAACTTTTTTTTTTCGAATTTCAAATGCATTTTTATCTGTGATAACCAAAAAGTACATATATAAACTTGCAATCTGGGTAATATTTGATGTGGTTCAACAAATTCGTAATACAAGTCAAATATTTTAATAGATTTAGGTTGAAGTTTATATCAGAATCCTTCAAACTCCTACATAGATTGCATTAACCTAACGTTATTTGCACTCAAATTCCCAGATCAAGAATCCTCTATAGCCTTATTTTTCATTGAACTAGAGATTTTTTTTAATGAGTAGTGCCTTCCATCTCTAAGCTCAAATAAAACCCTAATCCCCAAATCAGTTTCTTTTCTTCGAAAAACAGGAAACAATGAGGGAGAAGAGAAAGAGAGTGAGAGGAACTTACTTGAACGGAGAATAGAGAGAACTGTGACGGTGTTGGCGAGCTTCAATACAGAAACGAAAGAGCAGTGCGGAAGACTGGTGATGAGACAAAAGCAAGGTGAGGTGAGGGTGAGGCGAGCCTTCCATCTGCAAGCTCAGACAAAAACCTAATCCCCAAATCAGTTACTTTTCTTCAAAAAAGAGGAAACGACGAGGGAGAAGATAAAGAGAGTGAAATGAACTTGCTAAAACAGAGAATGGAGACAACTATGATAGTGTCGTCAAGCTTGAAGACAAAGACAACAGAGCACTGCAGAAGATTGGCGATGAGGCGAGGGCGAGGCAGAGTGAGGGTGAGGCGAAGCGAGGCAGCGACTGCAAGGGTTTGAGATTGAAGGGATCACAATGAGAAAATAAAAGACATATGATATTAATTTTATATATATATATATATATAATTTCCCTCAGTGGTTTATTCATTGGTGGAATTTCTTTGGTCCTATACCAGAGATACTTCCCCCAAGTGTCCAACAGGCTCTTGAGGTTTTTAAACAAAAATTTAACTCTGATGGAGATCCTTTTCCAGCTGATCTTCATTATTTTTCAAAATTATCTGGTGCCTGGATATTTTCTTGGCAATACAGATTTTCACCAATAAACCAAGGGTCAAATTTGTTACCCGTTTTACAAAGACTCCCTTTTGTAAGATGGTGGGCACAATTTACCCTAAACAGAATTGATTCCAATGCTGTGGATAGATGGTTTAAAATATATATATAACAGGCCAGGCCGGTCTGACAGGACTCAACATCGGCCTGAGCCTGGCCTTTTAACATAAACAGGCCTCAAAACAGGCCTAAGCCTGCCTTTTTAGCCTCACAGGCCAGGCTTGACTAGGCCGAAAATAGGTCAGGCCGCAGGCCCCTGACATGTCGTCTGGCCTGTTTCCACCCCTAGTTGTTAACAAAGAGGCCGATGTTGTTATTTCGAGCTGAGAGACAGTGAGAGTTGAAGGGCAGAAGCGTCTTTTGGCCGAGATTTTATAATCTCATATTCCTCCACCGAACTGACATGGGATTTTACAATTTTGGAGTTTTAATTTGTCATTTCCTATATTCTATTGTATTTTTCTAGAATTTTCCCCTTATTCAAAGGGAAATATACGCAATATGTTATACACACACGGTATATTGAATTTTATTACCCTCAACCAATTAATTTTTGAAACATGATAATATGGTAAAAAAATTGACAAAGATTAAAATGGATAGATACTGATTACTAACTCACTTGCGTCAAAATCAATTGATTCTTATGTTCAGCAATAGAGGGTTCTAAATTTCCAGCTCATTGCAAGGATCTACGTAAATCAATTTTAAGATGATCATTTAAATTATTAAATTCGATGTCGCGATCGATGGTTCATAATTTTTTATTTTTGAGCTCAAATCATTTTTTTAAGAAATTATATTTCACTCATTTTTAAAGTTTTTATAATAATATTTAATTTAGAATGTACCTGACAATAAAGGAACCACTTCACACAGTGACGCACTAGGCAAGTGAACGGATGGAAACGGAACTTGAGGACTCACCGACTCGGGAGCAGCTTCTCTCAGCTGTTTTTTACATCTGCTGTGGTCCGCTGTGAGAAAATGATGGCGTTTTAATCAATTAAAAGCCCACTAAGTCACTAAAATAATGGTTAAACAAGGCGATTTTTTCTTCCGGCCAACACATATAAACAGTAGTTCCTACATCTATAAGAGCAAGGGACGTATAAGCTTTCACAAAATGAAAAATATTTTTTTAAAAAAATTAAAATCAATGAGCATAATAATATGAGTTAATGCTCATCCAACATGTTGAAATGTTTTTCTAGGTCTATTTCACGCACTAAATTATTTTATAGTTCATTTAATACCGTGAAGTATTTCCCAACACAAGTATTTTTTTGAGACTCAAGTTTGAGACCTAGAGAAATTTAATGAGGTCTTTACAATATTAGATTAACTCTATGTTGGTACAAAATAAATTATTAATTCATATAAGTTTGCATAAAATGCAAAATAAAAAATAGACACTAGTGCAAAATAGCATTTTTAGACCGGTTATTGCGGATAAGGTCTAAAAGAAACACGCGGTGGCAATTCCGTAATTAAAAGCAATGTTTTAGACCGGTTGTCTAAAAAACCGGTCTAAAAAAATCTTATTTAGACCGGTTATACAAACAACTGGTCTCAAAAACAAATTAAGACCGGTTGTTTAAATAACTGGTCTTAAAAGTCAATAATTTAAGACCGGTTATTTAAACAATCGGTCTGAAAATAAATTATTAAAATGAATAAAAAATCACGATATTATTAACACCGGTTTTCTAAATAACCGTCTTAAAAGTCAATAATTTAAGACCGGTTATTTAAAAAACCGGTCTTAAAAACGAATTCTTAAAATGAATAAAAAAATCACTTTATTATTAAGACCGGTTATTTTAACAACCGGTCTTAAAGATCAATAATTTAAAACCGGTTATTTGTATAACCGGTCTTAAAAGTCTGATTTTCAAACCTAGAACCGCCGCGAAAGTTCATTTCACATTTACGTTTCACTTCCCCCTCTGTTTCCACCACCGCGAACTGCTCACTTCCAACGCAGTAGGTGATATTCCGCCGTATTCTCCTGCCACCCTTCCAGTCGCCGCCGCCGCTTCCACCTTCTTTCCCATATTCTGTTGTCGGCGTTTGAAACTCCCTTCAGCCTTTATCTCACTCCGGCGTGTTTTCCAGCCACTGCTGCCCCTCTCCTCCTGCGCCTCAAGCAACGGTTCAAGTTACGTCAAACAGGTAAAACTCTGTTAATATAATGGCTGCAATTTCTTTCATCGTTCGGGATATTAATAATGGCTGGATTCTGGACCATGCTTCTAGAGTTGTTCATGCGAAATCTGTGCTTTTTGCTGAAGGGCTAGCCCTTCTTGATGCTATTTCTTATGCCTCCATCAATCAATTACATGATATCTTGTTTGTGATAACCAAGTGTTAATCAACTATATTAACAATAATCGAAGCATCACCTAATTGGAGATGTGAGACTCTCTTTGAGAATATTAATGTCTCAAGAGAACTAATGAGGAACCATGCTTGTGTTTGGATTCGTAGGGAAGTGAATTTGGCAGCAGTTTGGATTGCTAAAACTTTTTTGAATGGGTATTATCTGGATGATTGGGTTTGAAGACCTCCGATGTAGTTACCAAAGATTTTGGATTATGATAATAGTAATGTTGATGTTGAATCAGGCTAAGAGTATTAGCTTTTTGTATTTTTATTTTCCTGTAAGCTGTTTTTGTTTCATGGAGATTGTATTTCGTTGAATAAGACTTGTCTTGGACTTCCTTTTTCTTGGAATGGAAGTTAATTTGTTGGTAAAAAAAACTGTTAAGGATCACCTGCTCTAGAACAACTTTTTTATCCACATCAATAAAATCAAATGTTTTATTTTTGGAAATTCTGACTTGCATAAGAGACTCTATTGAAATCTCTATCAATCACTTAATATTTTGATTGCAAGAGATATATTATATATGAGTTAGAAATAATGTATTCATATTCAATATTATTGAAATTATTTGGTGAGGAGTTTGTTTATATGTGTTTTAAAGCTTTAAGAATGTGAGTCCCCTCGCATTCCTTGCTTATCACCCTTAAATTCTTGGGATGTGACAACAATAACCTGAGACTCAGGACAGAAACAATTAAGGGTTGATTAGAAACTTAGCTCACAAGCCCCACACTATGTTGAACCCTATAAGTGTTAGTTCTCAAATATTTTTTGATGATAACTAATCTTGATAAACAATGAATACTTTGTGATTCAAGTGAGTTAAGAAAATTTTTGAAAGTTTAAAGTATGTTTGAGACAAAAGAAATGAATTTAGAAAGAAACTTGAATCAGAAGATATTCATCCTTCAGTGATCTTAGATGATCACTCGAGTGATAGGCAATTCACTTGAGTGATTCCCCTTCACTTGTGTAATCTCAGCAAGTCACTTAATAATTCAACAATTTGTCTTAACAGTACAATGACGGATCAGGTGCATCCTACAGCTGAGGATCAGGTGCCTCCTATAGCAGAGGATTAGGTGCACCGTACTACTCAGCACAGCGAGCCTCAGAGTGTTAATCAGGGGCAGTCATCGGGTGAGCCGAGTCACCAGCCTAGAAGGAGGGGCAGAACGGCCACACGGTTAAGGGATGTTTCCTTGAGTCGGTCTGCCGGGGAGAGGATACCGATCCAGTTCGATCAATACTGGAAACCGATCGGGCCGAATGCCAGTCGTTTTAGGAGTTTTGTCGGCCTCCTCGCATGGAATAAGCCTAGCATATTGATAGAGGAGTAGAGGAATGTCGACAAAAAAGTGAAGAAGCATATTTGGGACACTATTCAGGTATAAAATTCCCTCTGTATGTTTCTTTTATCAAATTCGTTTCATTACTGTCACTAACTCCTTTCATTCATAATAACAGCTCACCTACGACGTTCCTCAGAGTGAGATCTTGTATCACAAGACTATGACATATTGTTGTGAGCGCTGGAGGCAGTTCAAGACGAGTCTGGCGAACAATTACGTGCATATCGAGGTGCCAGCTCGTAAGCCACGTCCTACTCCTTGCAGCAAGTACTCGTACATCAATGAAGCAACATGGCAGGAGTTTTTTAGGCTTCGGACTACTCCAGAGGCTTTGGTGAGATAACTTATTTTGTACTTTATGTACTTATCTTTTGTCTTTACTGTTTGTAACCTTTTTTTCCCATTTCCTATTCACAGGCAAGAAGGCAAAAGGCACAAGCGAGCGGCAGGAAGAATGATTGCCCCCACACAATGTCTCGTGGGGGATACGCAAAGGCCGAGAAAGACTTGTTGGCGGCCAAACGGAGGAGATTGAAAGAAGCATCTCAATCCGATCCTTCTGTTATGCTATCTCCACCATCTCCGATACGGCGTGAAGAGTTGTGGTTGCATGCTCACCGGAAGAGTGGTGGATCCTATACGAGCGACCAATCTCGTATAGTCGGTGAAAAAATTGTAAGTATCATTGTTCTTATTAACTGTTTAATAAAAAATTTTCATTACTCATGTGTGTTTTTTGTATATCTCACAGGAGGAACTTCAAAAAAAGAAAGCCGAGGGAACCTTCAAGTCTGAGGGGAGGAATGACATTCTCACGGTTGCTACTGGAAAACGTGAGCATCCAGGTCGCGTCAGGGGAGTTGGAGGAGGGGTGGGTATAAAGGATTACTTTGGATCCTCCTCACGCAGTTCCTCCTCCAACGTGGTCACGAGAGACGAATTGGAGCGTATGTTGGCCACTGCGAGGGCGGAAGCAAGGGCCGAGGCAGAAGCATCATTTGATGCACTATTGGATGCCCGGTTGAGCAGGATGAAGGACAAGGTATATGCCATGGTGAGCACAAGACAAGACACCGCTCCTGTCCACGCACAATCGCTCGATCGCCATAAGCAGAGCACCAAAGGGAGTTGTTGCAATGTGGGACAGTCATCAGAGGGTCCTGGAAAGGACGATGCTGAGCCTTATGATTTATATGTTGAGGATCCTCTGAGACGGTTAGTTGCACGGGGGAGTGTGCACAACCTAGGATCAACTGTTCACCACCTCGAGATGACAGATGATCAGGTTAGGGTGTCAGTTGAGGAGGTTATTATCTCAGACGCACCTGTCCCTATCCCTTCTGAGGAGTTCAAGATTGTGGCCGATGTCTTGGGTACTTTCATATCATGGCCTAAGAACCTTGTTTCTGTTGGAGCTGCGGATTCCCCGATTAGAGCCCCAAGTCCAGCTCCCGTCCCTCGTGAAGTTTCACAGCCTCCACCACTGAATGTGATGCAGCAAGTGATTCTGATGGCATTTGATACATCTTTCCCGATTAAAAATTGGCCTATGGATTCAATTGTTGGACCGTCAGGGGCGGCATGCTATCTTGAGAGGGATGATTTAATGTCCATGGTCGCTCCTAGACAAAATCTTACGATTGCGATTGTCCAGCTTTTTTTGATGTAAGTATCTTCTTCAATTGGAAGTATATATCTTAAAAATTACGCTCTGTAACCTTAATTTGTATGCTTCCATTTTTGTAGGTACATGAATCGTAGGTTGGTTTCCTCTGGGCAGAGCGCTAAATTTGGATTCATGTGCCCAGCTCATGCCACGGAGAAATGGACCACTGCTGCCATCAGACATAGATATTTATCACAGAGGCTCAGTGAAACAGAAACTGACTGTTTCTTGGTTCCTTATGTGCATGGGTAAGAAACATCAAATTTATATTCTGAAACATCACATATAATGCTTTATATTTGCTTAACATTCATCTCTTTTTTTCAGGGATCATTGGCAATTGCTTATTCTGTATAAGGCTAGTTACACAGTGATCCTCCTCTGCTCCCTCCACTTCAAACCGGGGACTGACTTGAAGAAGACCATGAACTCGTAAGTTTTCTTGCTTTATTACCTTTTGTGTGCAAAGTTTGTGTGCAGAATAAGTAATTTTTGTGATTTTGATCATAGGGCTATGCGGACTTTCCTACACGCTAAGTGTGGTAGGCATGTTCATGACTTAAAAGACCCTACATGGATCACGCCAAAGGTTAGTACATATTTGTTTTCTTTAAGATGCGTTTCATAAGCTATGCTTTTATGCTTGCTTTGATGATATCATGTTCTTTTTCAGACCCGTAGGCAACCACCGGGCTCCAACTTATGTGGTCTTTATATGTTGAGGCAGATTTACAATATTATCAGCCTAGACACGACTGACTTTACCGAGGAGGTAATAAATGTATATTTCAAATATTTTGTATTACTTTATTGTTTTTAAGTTAGTAAGTTAATGTTTTGTTTGGCTTCGGTGTTACACATACAGATGTTTGATCTTGCTGATCCCTTTCCTGAAGAAGATATTGATTTCATCCGCAATTGTTGTGCTGAATTCATTTATGAGATTTTACAAGATTAGTAAGTTTTTGAATCCGATTTATGTTGTTCTAATAATACTTATGGTTTTCATATATATCTAACTTGATTTATATCTCTGTTTAGGACAAATTCTTGGATATTGGCAATACTAGTTGGCTGTTGATTCAGGTAAGGATCACTATTGTCAATTTTCCTCCACTTTTTTCATTTCTCTGTAAAGCTTATGAATTTTTTCCCTATAATGAGAAATATTGTACTGTTTCTGAGAATTGAATAAGTTGATCATGTGTTATTGGTAGTCATTGGAATTGAATGTGTTTGTTTTCAATGATTTTTTTCATAATGTTCATTCTTTGATTGTTGAGAGTCGAGGATTGTGTATTGGTAGTTTCTGGAAATAAAAATGTTGTTGTCACTGCTTCTGATTGTCAATATATACATATATGCATGTGTATGTAATGTGACATGGGGAATGTTGTTGAATATGGCTTACTGGCCTGGGTAAGATTGAAACAAATAAAACGAAAAAAAAAACAAAATTTTAAGACCAGTTCTCTTAATAACCGGTCTTAAATATATATTTAAGACCGGTTATTAAGAGAACCGGTCTTAAAATATTAAAATTTAAGACCGGTTCTATTAATAACCGGTCTTAAATATATATTTAAGACCAATTATTAAGAGAACCGGTCTTAAATTGTTATTTTTTTATGCTGAAATTTCCCTACTTGTTCCTAGTTAAACTTTAAGACGGGTTGTTGAAGAACCGGTCTTAAAAGTTCATATTTTAGACCGGTTTTTTAACCGGTCTAAAAAGTTTAATACTTTTTAGACCGGCTGTATCAAGACCTGATCCAGAACCGGTCTAAAATATCATTTTTAACCGGTCTTAAAAGTATTTTTTGTACCGGTGAGAGATTTTTTATCAATAAAATGATGAAGTAAAATTTATGATATAATAATATAGATAATGTTCATCCAATAACCCTAAAAGATTTTTCTAAATATGTTCAGCGTATTAAAGTATTTTGTATTTATCTAGCACCCTAAAACATATACTTAAAAAAATACTTCACAATATTAAATGAACTATAAAATAATTTAGTGCGTGAAATAGACCTAGAAAAACATTTCAACGTGTTAGATGAGCATTAACTCATTATTATGCTCATTGATTTTATTTTTTTAAAAAAATATTTTTCATTTTATGAAAGCTTATACTTCCTTGCTCTTTTAGATTTAGGAACTATTATTTATAATATTTATAATTGATGGAAGCTCCTTGGGATTAACAATTCTTTTTTTAAAAAATAAAAACTTAAGTTATTAGATTCATTTTATTGGCCGTACAATTAGCCTACTTGTGTTGGTCGGAAGAAAAAATTGCCTTGCTTAACTATTGTTTTAGTGATTTAGTGGGCCTTTAATTGATTAAGAGGCTGTTTGGAATAACTTATAAAAATTTTATAAGTGCTTATGAATTATAATTTACAGTCTATGAGGTAATTTTTATGGTTTACGAGGTAGCTTTTACGGTATACGAGGTGTTTTTACGGTCTACGAAGTGTTTTCACAATCTACGAGATAAATATATAAAAAAAATTTATCTTAATTTATATAAATCAGACTTATTATATAAACCCGATTCAAATAAGTGATAACAAACAAGCTCTAAAACATCATCGTTTTCTCACAGCGGACCGCAGCGAATGTAAAAAGCAGCGGAGAGAAGCTGCTCCCCACCGACTCAGTATAAGCCAAAAGAACAGCGTTACTGACTCTAACGGAATGAAACGGAAACGTTAACGAGCAATGGGACCTTGACATCTCACGCACCCTTCGGTAGTCTGTACAAATATTTATTTCCTTAACAACCCTCGTAAAGGAAGACTTGGAATGAAAATTTATATATTTATTGAGAGGTAGTTCAATTCGTTGTGCAAAATTAAAAATGCTTCAAGCACAAGTGATATCTCTGGCACATATCTCTATGAAGCCACTTTCTTCTTCTCCTTCTTGTTCAGTGATCTTTGTGTTATTTTCCTTGTTACTCTCATCATCATCACCACTTGCTGCTAATAACTTAGCTTCAAGTGAGCTGATCAGACTCCCAAAAGTGATAGGCCCTGAAAGCTTGGCCTTCGACTGCAATGGCGACGGCCCCTATGCCGGTGTCTCTGACGGTCGGATTCTCAAATGGAATCATACTCTCAAACAATGGCTTGAGTTTGCTCTCACCTCACCTCACAGGCATGTATCTCTCTCTCTCTCTCTCTCTCTCTCCACGCGCATGCGTGTGTGTGTCTCTGCGTGTGTAAGTGTGTGTTTGGTTGGTTTCAAAAGCGAAGGATCCATCTTCCCTCTCATTCTCTCTCCGTACTTGCCTCTTCCTTACCTAAAATGACGCCGTTTTGGGTGTAAAATGGGAGGATCCTTCTCTTTCCGTCCTTGGCCTCTCCCTTAGGTAAAATAATACCGGTTTGGGTGTAAAATGGGAGGAGTGATTCTTCTTTTTTTTTTTTTTGTAAAATAATATTCAGGGTCCTGGAGTATTGTATTTTTTTAAGTAGCATCAAATTGTAAAATAATTGTTTGTGTATTATATAGTATAAAATAATTTTTTGTGTACTATGTAGCATAAAATAATTTTTTAATAGCACCCAGTATCTGAAAAACTTCACCATGAAGTAACATTTTATATCCTAAACTAAATTTGAGCGCATCCAACACTTAATATCCTAAATTTAGGGTGCTCATTGCAACTAGAAAAACATTTTAGAGGCTGCCTGTTGCAACTGGAAAAATAATTTAGGGTGCTAAATACGATTTAGAGGCTGCTTGTTGCAACTAAAATAATTCAAGATATAGTTTGCCAAATATTGGGCGCTACTGAAAAATTATTTTATGCTACATAATGCACGTGGATCACCCCTCCCATTTTACACCCAAAACGGTGTCATTTTAGATAAAGGAGAGGCCACGGACGGGAAGAGAATGGAAGGAAGCTGGATCTAAAAGTGAAGTGTCCAAAAACTCTCTAATTTTTTATAACCATAGTTTGACTTGAAAATCATGGTTTAGAGGTTGAAAATCATGATTTTTTAAAAGCTATTTTTTTTTAAATTTTTAAAAGTTATTTTTTAAAATTTATTCTCTAAAATTAATTTTTTTCAGAAGCTATTTTTTAAAAGTTAATCCAACCACACCAATAACTATTAGTAGAGAAATTCGGGACAACTGAAATGTGATGGAGTTTTTCGATTTAACTGTCTTTTTTGATCTCTTATAAAGAGAAATCAATTAGTGTACTAATTCTTCAGCTCGTCAAGTTCATCAAATAAATAATGAAGTTGTCATCATGAATGTTCCTCTATGGCTGTAGAGTGGTTCTCCTAGAAAATCTCCGTCTTAAGCTTCTTTTAGCTCGCAGTTACCTAGTCTCCGCCCCTTTTTTCGCACCCTTTTCATTAAAAAACAAGTGATAGAGTTCCCCAATGTTAGGCCCAACAAAAATAATTGGGCTAAGCATGTTTAAGTCTAAATCATTAATTTTTTGAATCAACACATTCCTATTTAGGTTCAAATAGGATATTTTAGATCAAAAATTACTATGAGGTCTTAATAAAAAGATATAATTACTAAAAAATTATAATAACAAGTGTATAGACCAATTTTCATTTTTATACTAGTTGTTATTAAATTTTTGGGTAATTCAATGTGGCAAGTTGTTTAGTATGTCCTTTCTCTCTCTCTCTCTCTCTATATATATATATATTTACAATGTAAACACTAGGGGAAGGGACCAGACACCAATAATGCACACATCCACCTCGTACTATTAACAACATGGGGTATAAAACCCATGATCTCTTCTATGTGAGGATGTATTGGGTGTCAATTGAACTATGAAGCTTTTGGCATTTATTTAGTATATATGTTTTAAAAGCTTGAGTTTTCTTCCCCGACCATTTGAACTGGATCATTTTTGAAATAGTATTTTCTACAACTAGTTGATTAACAATGCTACCTTTAAAAACCTCAAGCAATCCATACACATACACATATCATATCTTAATGTTTTTTTACTATAGGGACAGGAAATTTTGTGATGGAACAACAGACCCAAACAAGGAACCTACATGTGGAAGGCCATTGGGACTCAAATTTCACAAGAAAACATGTAATCTTTACATAGCAGACGCATACTTTGGCCTCTTAATGGTGGGACCTAGTGGTGGTGTGGCTCAACAATTAGCTATTTCTACTAATGATGGCTCTCCCTTCCACTTCCTCAATGCCTTAGACGTTGATGACCAATCTGGTGTGGTTTATTTCTCAGATAGCAGCACTGTGTTCCAAAGAAGGTACTCCTTCTAGTTTTTAATATACAAGCTAAATAATTAATTTGCATTTGTTAAAAAAATTAGTTAAATTATTTATTTGTAAAAAAACATGTGTTGGTTTCTAAAGTATTTCTTTTAATACCAACGGAGTTGAATCTAACAGCAAGTGTTAATGCCTCATAACTTGACAAATTAAGTTTTATATTCGGTTCCACATTTAGTGTCCTATATTTTCTCAAATAGGATTGACTCTACTAGGAGGATACTTGTACCTATAAAAAAAAAAAAGTTCTCTTTGAATCATTTGATTTGGAAAATATACTCTCTTGATAGAAAAACTTTTTATTATGTGTAATCCATAGAAAGAATTTAGAAAAAATTTTGTAAATGTAGAAGTCAAAATGGATAGAGGTTTATATTATGGACTAAAACAGACTCTTCTACTGACTCTTATATTTAGAATTGAAGGGAGTATATACTTATCCACACTACTTTCGCTGCATAATTGGATTATTCATCTCTTTTCTCTCATAATTTCAAGTTTAAATAATCTTCTTAGCATTCTCTTTTGAAGGGACTACGAATTGGTAATCCTTACAGGAGATAAAACAGGAAGATTGCTTAAGTATGACCCAAGTACTGAGAAAGCACAAGTCTTGGTCCAAGGCTTAGCATTCCCAAATGGTGTGGCTTTAAGCAAGGATGGTTCCTTCCTTGTGTTAGCAGAATCAAGTTTCAACATCATTCACAAGGTGTGGCTAAAAGGTTCTAAGGCCTACACTAAAGAACTTTTTGCAGCACTTGAAAGGGCCCCAGATAATATCAAGACAAATAACAATGGAGATTTCTGGGTGGCAATGAACAGTTATAGAGCAGTGCTTGAAAATAATAATGCAAGTGAACTGCAGAAAGCTGAGGGTACTCAGATACCATGGTGGAGAAAAGAAGACCCTGTTGCAGTGAAATTTGATGAAAATGGAGAGGCTTTGGAGGTTTTGGATGGAGGAGGAGGCCAAGAGCTTAACTCTGTAAGTGAAGTGGAAGAACATGATGGGAGGTTGTGGATAGGGTCTTTTGGTAAAGGTTATGTTGCTATTGTCAATAATGTCTAGCTTTTCAATATAGTTGTATCATTGTTACTATCACAATCCTTAATATAAAATATTGTTCGTAGTGAGCAAGGATAATATATGTCATGCTTATATTTGTCTTATTTACGTATTCTTGTTGCATTCCATTCCAACGTGCCTTATGTTGAACATTTTTTAAGTTGAATGAAATGATTATTTACGTTCTCATTATGCTTTATTGCCTATTGTTCCCTTGTTTTTTAGTTTCTTATCTATGTGCATATAGATCAAGGGAGAGCCAACTTTTATGAACTTGCTATTGTGATAGTAGGTTTTATCACCACCACAAAGAGGAAAAATGCTGAATCACATTTTTTTAATTGTAACACAAATAGTAGAAATATTGTTTTGCAGGGTTTGTCACAAATTACAAAACAACACAATAAGTTGAAGGGATACAAGAGAAGGGTTAGGAAATTAGTTCTAATCTTGAGTCTTGGTATCTCTTGTATATATGCATAAGAGTCTTAGAGCTTTGTCTTTGCGTAAGAATTAGTTTTTCAATAGTTTTAATTAATTAAATAAAGGAAGTTAACACACTTTGATTTTATAAAATAAAAAGCAGTAAAAAATGTTTTCACTCCAGTTTTCCATATATATGTTCTATGGCTTATACACACAAACACACACATATATTGAATCTTACATTTTACAAGCTTAAGTTGAATAAATAATTTGTTAACCTTGCTACTCCCCCCCAAGTCCACAATATACTTCTTCCAATTCTATTTATAAATAACTTTCTCTTTCATTGCGCAAAACAAATTAATAGTTAAAAACAACAATTGTATCAAAAATGTTTTTTTTCATATATGTCCCTATTTATAAAAACAGAAAATGTATAAAAAGTAAGAGAGATAGTAAAATATATTTTCTCAACGCTTTGTTGGCTTCATTCACCAAGTAAATTATCTCTCTCTTGAATATAACTCTTAATGTGTGTGATAATTAATTATAAATAATATACATTTAATAAGGGTAAAATAGGAAAAATGAACTTACATTTTCAGACATAAAGTGAAAGTTTCTTATAAAAGGGATCAGCCCCATGAGAAAGAAAGTTGTTTATGAATAAAACCGGAGAGAGTAAGTCACTTGAAGAACAACAATTGATCCTTATTTACCAATTTTGCCTTTGTAATTAATATTTGAATATGCATTGCTCCTTTGTATTTTTCTCTTTCTTTCAATACCTCATTCATTATTAATAAAGTTGGAAATTTCTTTCAATTTAACATGAATTTAATGAGTTAACTATCATTTCTTAATTCCAATCAATTAGTCAAAGTGACTTATATTATGAATTAGAGAGAGTATGATAGAAAGTTAACTCACTTAATAACGCTAGCATGAGATATTAACAATCGAAAATTACTCCCTTCGGTCTTATATAAGAGCTCGATAACTGAATTACATAGTTTAAAAAAGCAGCTAAAAATAATAAGTATGTCTAAAATAAACTTTTTTTTTATCAAGTATACCCTTATTTATGAGGAATAAATAAGAGAGAAACATAGTGTAAATAAAAGTATCACCAACCTTTTAATTAATGTTATATATATAATTAATGAGGGTCAAAAATAGAAAAATCTCATTAAATGTTTAGATAACGCTTATCAAACTCTTATAAAAAACCAAAACAATTTAAATTTTGGGTTTTTATAAAAAAAAAAAAGGAGGGAATATTAACTTTACTTAGCAATTGACGTGGTAACGGAGCTTTTTTTTTTTCGAGTAGCACTAAAGGGTGCAGATCGGATCGAACCCGGAAGAAGGCACTAAGACCTAATATCTTACCACTGCGCTACGAGGCGCTAGGCGGCAACAGAGCTTTCAAACACGAATTTATTGCAGTTAGAAAAAGACACTTTTCTTATTAAGCCTCTTTAGGTTTTCAATGGCTTTAAACTTGTTTTGATTAATTCTAAACTATAGGTACCACTACATTTAAATTGGTTGGCACAATAACGTGTAGGCCATATGAACATTTATTGTCATTCATTTATCTTGTGAGGATTGTACAAAGCATTTGGTATCTAGGGTGCGTTAGTTAAGTAAATCTTGTGGTTGTACTAAGGCTTTGCAAGATACCTTGCTTTAAATTTCGCTTGAGTACAGTTTAATGAAAAATCTTAAAATGTTTCTGAGGATTTAATGTAAGCTAAGGTGATTTAGACTAAACCAGTATAAGTTTTTGTGTATGTTTACCTATTTTATCCTCTTCATCTCTTTTTAATTCTCATTCTCTTTCTTTATAAGCACAAGTTTGAGACACAATTGGACATTAAATGAGGCACACCTACTAACATTGATCCACTTTAAATTTCATTCCCTTTATTGTTGTGTTTTTCCCACTGTTTCATTTTTTATTTGGGTTAGTTGAAAAAGGTTTTTGAAAAATTTTCAAAAGACACACAATTCATCGCTCTCTTGCGTGCCAGCCTTGTCCAACCAATTTTATAAATCAATTACTAGCAAAATTCAATTTCATATATTGTATAGAAAAGCTTTGCTGCCACAAATGTCTCTATCACAAAGGAAAGTTTTGCTACCACAAATGACCCTATCAAAAATCCAATTATTTTAACAAAACTAAATAGTATATTAATTGTCAATATAATTAAATCACATTATTTAATTATATTTACAACTAAAATGTCAACCTCATCAGTCTAATTCCCTATGTAAACTGATGTTAAAAAAATACAAAAATTTAATTGTACAATTTTGACATATAATAAATATACTAACATTTTCTTATATTATCATTCGGTGTTTGTAACTGCCCCTTCCAACACAAATATCTCATTTGAGACTCAGAGAAATATAGTAGGGTCTTACACTAGATCAACTTTATATTAGTAAATATACTAAAATTTTAACAAAGGACAAAAAATAATTTATAATTTAGTCACTATAAAGCAAACAAAAATTTAAAATACAAATATAATAGAAAATCTAGAATGATATATTTCTCCTTTTTGAATGTTTTTTTTTTCAGCTTAAAACGAAAACCCCTTCATCCTTTACAACTATTGTCAAACGTAATATTTAATCCACTATTTTTAAAGCATAGTAGGCTAATCTGCTGACCTAGCAGGACATTGAGGATTTGACTTGTCGGACAATTCAAACAAAAGTTGCCAAAGGCAAAAAGTCGCAAACATTTCAAAGAAACTGAAGAATATAAAAGAATTGCTTGGCCGTCTACAGAGTCAAGAGACCAATGAGATGCAAGCAACTCATGATCATTTGACTTGTAAAATGGTAGTATCTACAAGAGTATTTAACTAATTTCCTTGATACAACTTAACCTTCAAAGTTCAAACCTTTATTTAAAATATACTCTCTCTCTGTTCCTATATACATGATCTTTGTTTTTTTGAACAAGCTAAGATGCCATTTGATTTTATCTCAATAATAACTATATTTTTACCTATTTTACCTTCATTATCTCATTTCATTTATTTACCATACATTTTCTTTCTTCATTTTCTCATCATTACTTTTTCTCTCTTACTTATTTATAAATAGAGGCATCTTTGAAAAAAATTATATTTTCTACGTATTTGTATACTTTTAACTAATTTTAACTATTTTTTAAAATCCTATAATCGGGTTGAAAGAACCTTATATTTATACACAGTGACAGATGGAGTAACACAATTACTAATGAGAACAATCCTTTTGACTAGATACCGTACCCATGAAGCCTTCCTCTTCTTCTTTCCCAAATTTATTCTCTTTGTTGCTCTCATTTGCAGCTACCTTCGCACTTTCTTCTGGTAAAGTGGTTCTCATTGATGGCTTGAAAAACTACCAAGAAATTAAACTCCCCAGCGTTACAGGCCCTGAAAGCTTAGCCTTTGACTGTAATGGGGAGGGACCATATGTTGGTGTATCAGACGGTAGAATTCTCAAATGGAAAGGATCAACTCACAAAGGTTGGATTGAGTTTGCCATCACCTCACCACACAGGCAAGAATCTCAAAAATTTTCATATAGATATATCAAACTATTCATGAATTTTGAGTTAAAGATGATCTCTAATATGTGGAAATCTATATTGGCTTTGGATCGTTTGTGTGGTGGAAGTATGTGTTCCTTAGTTTGAATCCTATAGAACTTGTCCCTATGAGTTGACTTTGAGCTTGAAATCTTATAACTCTTTAATAAGCCTGACTATTTTAATTAGGGTCTCTCACCCAATCAAAATATATAAATTAAATTAGAATTTGATTTAAAATCGCATAAATTATGAGGATTGTTAACTTGAGAACAAGTAAGGAATATTTTGGTAACGTTCCAGCGTCCTATAGTTAAGAGTGATTGCATATTCCTAAAAATATTGCTGACCTTGCGTTATAAATAGGGAGTGTCTCCCTCAATTATTCTTCTCTCTAAACATTGAGTTTTGTGGCTATCTTTAATTCTTTCTCTTGTAGGTGCATCTGCTGTGCCACCACTATTTAGGCTCTAGCAGTCTAAACCCCGTGTGAGCTTCAGTGATTCGACTAATTGCTCTCAGATCTGGAACCCAATATACTTTGTCCTCTTTAATTTATTTTTTGAAACTACCTAACTTCTGAAATATATTACTGCATGAATCTCTGAAGAACTAAATTAGCAGTTGTACAGTTTATCAATTTCGAAAACTCAGTGTATATGCAATTTCTTGGTTTTTACTGAAAATGTGTTTCATTCCAAATGTTTGATTATATTATAGGGACAGGAAACTATGTGATGGATCAACAGATCCAAACAAGGAACCTACATGTGGAAGGCCATTGGGACTCAAATTTGACATGAAAACATGCAATCTTTACATAGCAGATGCATACTTTGGCCTCCTAATGGTTGGCCCTAGTGGTGGTGTGGCCAAGCTACTAGCCAGTTCTACTGGTGGTGGTGGTGCTCCCTTCAAATTCCTAAATGGCTTGGATGTTGATGACCAAACTGGTGTGGTTTATTTCTCTGAAAGTAGCACTGTGTATCAGAGAAGGTATTCTTTATTCCTCTTCTTGCCTTGAAATTATGTAGGATTTGAGAAGGTATTCTTAACCTAAGCTTTTAGTTTAACAGGAAGAGCTCATCAGATGTGGGCGTTTAGATATGATTTTGTATAGTCCAGACCTGATTTTTTTAAAATGATAATTTTTTTAAAAAATAGTAATTAAGAGATTATTTTTATTTTAAATTCTATATTTATTAAAAAAAAAATTTTAAAAAATTCAGATGCCCTCCCCACTATAAGCTTTTTGTATGGTAAGGAAACCAGTTGCAGTTGGTCAACACTTTTGAGATGCCAAAGGTCGTCCTTTTAAAGAGTCCATGTTCATTTAATTGTGATATGTCTTAATGAACATACTTATTGAAGTAAAGTACATGTTTGCAGAAGAAAAAACTTCCTCCTTCCACAAACTAATGTGTTTGGTCTTCAGTCTTGTCAGTTTGACAAATGTTCATTTGCTAAAATTCATTTTGGTAAAAGTTAGTTATTGTATTGGGATTTATGTTTGGATTATATTTTTTTCAATAAATTAGTTTGATAAATTAAAAATTGTTTAGATTGTATATAATAAAAAGTATTTTTAAATGTATGATTACTAAAACTTTTGTTCAAAATTTTATATGTTGAATAATATATATAATTAAAAAATGTATAAATAACATAAAATTTTTCACATGTTGGAAAAAAAATAAAAAATAAATGACCGGTAGAGTGTGATCCCTAGAGAGAGGGGATAATGTACGGTGTGGATGAGGGGTAGCAACTAGCATGGAAAAAAACCATGGGTAGTTAAAAATTGGGTTAAGGTGTAAAAATATTAATAAACTATTTATTAAAATATACTCAACATAATTAACTATTTTAGGATGTAAAAATAGATAATATGAATTTTTAGGGTGCAAAAGTAGATATTATGAATTTTTTTTTGAGTCAAAATAACAATTTTTGCATCTCAAAATAAATAACAAAATTGCTATTTTTGCTCCAAAAAAATTCATAATGTCTATTTTTATACCCTAAAAATTCATTATGTCTATTTTTATATCCTAAAATAATTAATTATATTGAGTACACTTTAAAAAATAATTCTTCACTAAATCTAGATCTTAACCCTTAAAAATTTAACTCCTCTCATAAATGCACCAACTGCCGAAATTTCAAAAGCAAAAGCTAGTCAAACTACCCCTTAGTGAGATGACTTACATATCTACTTTATTCTATTCTTAATAATACAGGACACTTTTATTAAAAAAAATATGATTTAGAATATAAGTTATCTCTTATTTAATTAATATTTTTTTTATTTTACTCTTGTAATTAATGTCTACTTTTTAACTTTACTTAATTTATTATATTCCCTTTCTCTCTAAAATAACATTCTCAGTACAATTAAACACATTCTTTAAAAAGGATAAGAGTAGAAAAAAGTTGTATTTTGAAACATATTAAATGATTTAACTATCATTTTTTATTTCCCCGTAATATAGTTAAAGTGTCCTATCTTATAGATCCGAGAGAGTATATGCATTTGGCAAAAAAAAAAAAATCTTTTTATACCGTCTGAAAAAAAAATAGTATGAGTTTACTTTGGGTTAGCAAAAGGAGTTTTGTAATGTTAAAAGTTGAAATCAAACAGACCCTAATAACTTCTAGCAAACTAGCTTTTATAAGAAAAAGTTTTCTTAGAAGCCAAATATGCATGAATCATTACATATGCATAATGAAAGCTTAGAAAGATTTATAGACATCATCGTTGAGACTAGGAGGTTTATTTATAGGAATTGACATATATAATGATTCACCATAGAGATAAAGAGGATTTTTATCTCGCTTACCATTTGGCTAAGATTCTCATAGAATAACTGATAATTTTTGTATCCTTGATTGATTATGGGAAGTGATAAAGGAGTTTAGGATTTCTTTTTTTTTTTTTTTGTAACCAATCATTTTTTGTATCTATTCATTATTCATTCAAAAAGAGAGAGAGAGATTAGAAAGGAACTTAATATAATAATTTGAATTTCATTTATGTGAAAGGGAAGGGAGAATGATATCCCAAAAAGGAGATAAGACAGGAAGATTATTGAAATATGAGCCAAGTAGCAAGAAAGTAGAGATCTTGCTTCAAGGCTTGGAATTTGCAAATGGTGTGGCTTTGAACAAAGATGGCTCATTCCTTCTAATAGCAGAAACTTTTTTAGGCAAGATTCATAAATTTTGGCTCAAAGGCTCAAAGACTTACACTTCAGAACTCTATGCAAAACTTGAGAGACCACCAGATAACATAAAGAGAAACAAGAATGGAGATTTCTGGGTGGCACTATATAGTAACAGAACAACATCATCACTTCAAACTCAGAAATTAGGGGAAGACCCAGTGGGAGTGAAGTTGGATTTGAAGAGAAAGATTTTGGATATTTTGGATGGAAGAGGAGGTCCTGAGCTTGAGTTTGTCAGCGAAGTTCAAGAACATCATGGGAGGCTATGGATTGGATCCTCAGTCAATTCCTATGTAGCTGTAATTAAAGTATAATTACTTTGATGGAAAATTTGGTGAAAAGTGCGTGTTTACACATTTTATTTGTTAAAAGGACCTGATATATTTTTATATATAGAAAGTGCTATAAGATTTTATGTACAAACTAGTACTCGAATTCATAACCTTTTGAGCCAATAAAATTTTTAAAACAAGGTTTTTCCCCGCTTTTACCTACTTACTTTTTAAGTCAGTGATATTCTTCCCTCAAGATACTATGAATAAATCTTTAGTCTAATGATTATGTGGTGGTACTAAATAAAGATAGACTATTAGTTTTATAAGTTTTTTCTTTTTAAAAAAATAATCTTTACCAAATTAAATTAGGTCTCTTTTTAAGATCTGATATCTCTTTTAATGAAATTTTCTTTCTCCACCTTATTTATCCTACTTTGTTAATACTTTTCGAAGTTGGACAGCTTAACTTTTCCACCACTTATTTATTCCTCTGTATCAGTGTAGATTCACAATACCTAGAACTGATCTGCAACATATTTGTTTTCAGCAATTAGTACATCCTCAAGATAGTTGCTTTAGTATTTTCATCCAATTCCCATCTTAGTTCTTTTGTAATTTTTTAAAAATATCAGTTACATCATGTTAATCCCCAACCGATGAATCTTCAATTTCTGTTCATCTCTTTCTCTTCTTGTTCTTCATTTTTTTTTTTTTTTTGAGCTCTTGCATATGGGGAAATTGTGGTAAAGGTATCTAGGACTCACCGCTTGATTAAAAATTCAGGTTTGATTTATTGTCTGAATTGAAAATTAATTCCTCTTGCCCACCTCAAATTCAAGGGAAAAAAATTCTCAATCACCCACCCTCTAATTTTCACATTAGAGGAGTTAGTCCCTGCTGTTTAGAATTTGTAAGCAAAGTGTCAAAACAGAGTAATAAATAATAAAAAAAAAGATTATGCTGTAATATATGTGTATAAAGCTTTCAACTTTCTGGAGGTTTGAAACAACCAATATTAATATAATAACCGATAAAGGTTCTACTGGTATTTTTCTAATCCCACTTATATTTTTCTAGACCATAACAGCTAAGTTTGATACCTTAACATAGAAGTGAACATAAACCCTCTTGATGCAATCATAAAAAAACAAAGAAAGAAAAAGAAAAATGAATATAAAGCAGGGAACTTTCTAATAATAACATCTTAACACTTTATTCCAGCACAATCAAGCCGGTAGAAGAAGAAGAATAAGAGAAATATTTAATTGCTGTTACAAATAGAAATAAGTAACACAGTAATATAAAAGAAAAAGAAATAAATGTGGTTCTATTCATATAGCTCTTGGAGGCTTTTCCAATAATGCAGAGAGGTAAACCTCATCCTTTGACTTTGGAGATATAGCCCACTTATGCTTCTTGTACCTCAGTTGTAGAAACATGTAAACGTAGTCATCCAAATCCTTTTTGCTACAAAAGAACCTGTCTATCCATAACAACCCTCCAGGTCTAAGAATCCTGTCCCAATCATAAAGGACAAAGTCCAAGAGCAAAAGATCAATCCAACCATCAAGAAATCCACCAGTGTGAATCAAATCCATAGTGTTATCAAACAATGGAAGCCTCTGATTCAAAGTGACATAAAGAGGAATCAAACCCCTTAAAGCTATCATCTCATTGAAAGGTGCCCCCAAGTTTAGGGCAGTGGTCACAATAGTCACATTATGTTCCCTCATTCTTGCAGCAAAAGTCCCAGTTCCTATCCCAAAATCTAGACCAATCCTTATTTCCCCTGGCTTAATACTTAGAACATCAGTTATCAGAAAATCTGCTAGAACTGAACTATTTGTGACCCATTTCAGCTTTTCCCTTTCCATCTCAAAACAACCAACACATTTGGAATAACCCCTTTTGGGGTTTTTGCTCGATAAGCACTGAAAGTTTCGGCATTGATAATTCCCCCACCTCACATTCCTATCATCTGGAAGCTTCCAAAGGGACTCATTTATAGGGTAGGGCTTTTGGTATACCTTTGAAGCTCTTGTTAAACATCTTCTTCTAGGCAAAGGGTCACACCCATTGAGCATAAGTTTCTGAGCTAAATTCCAATCATCATCACAATAGGACCCAATATCATAGTCCATGTATTGTTCTAGATCCTTCTTGTGTAGGACACATGCATGCCCTATTGTGTTATAAACCCTCTCTGAACCAAACACATTGAGCTTCACTTCTTCTCTGTTCTCCTTTGGGGTTATGTACTTTCTGATCTCCTCTGTGATGAAGAAATTGATCAAAGGGTCTTCTTTTATGGCAGAGTCATTTCTGATTCCTTCAGATTTTGGAAGCCTGATCAATCTGAGAGCAACATTGGAAGCATGAAGGGGTTTGAGTATTTCTTCCTCCAAGTACTTCTTGTCCAATATTATGGCCTTGTCTTTCTCCATCTCCTGTGATTTTGTCTCAAGCTTGGCTTGTAAAGTTTCAAACTTTTCCAACACTTCTTCAACTCTGTCAGATAGTGATTTTGTGTCAAAACCTTCAAAAACCTGCTTGGAATTGTAGAAACTATGGCATAGATCTGAATTGTTGAAGAAAAAACCAGCATAGTAGAATCTTATAAGGCTTAAAATGCTTACTAATATAACCATACCTCCCAAAATTATCTGCAGAAAACTCATTATTCTGGTTAGTTTGCATCTGGGAAGGCATGACCTCCCCATTGGGATCTCTGAGGAGAAGAATGAAGAATAAGAATGAAAATCAAAACAAGCAAGAAAAGTGGCAAATGAAAGTAATGATTTTTTTTGAAGATTTTAGAGAGTTGAAGGCTTGAAGCTTATTGCCTTATTCATAAGCTAAAGTCATCAATCTTTGATAAATAAATTGATCAGTGCAATTGGGTGTCTTGAGTTTGCTTCTCTAGCTAAAAAGTTAATAATTCTGTATTTATAAAAGAAAATTTAATTCCAACTTTTATTTGAGACTACCATTTCTCCAACATTAATTGTCCTGAATAGATCTGGAGCATGCCACATAAAAAAAGGGGGCATTTTTAAAAGTCATTTAAATATTTTAAGATATCAAATCAATTTAAAAAAACATAATATGATAATTATGTCTATCTTCACGCTGTTCATATCAAATTTAGATTGTTCTTAGTTATTTGTTAACCTTTAATCTAAATTACACTTGCTGAAAATTATGGTCAACTTTTCAATTTTACTCATCCCTTCTTAAAGTGGGAAAATAGTGTCTACATTGACCTCTCTCTCTATTTACTCTCCATTTAATATCCCAACCATTAGATCAACTTTGAATGGTTGAGATTTAATTATAGATGTAAAAATATTATTATAATTTTAAATTTAATAAAAATATATTATTAAATCTCAACCATTCAAAGTTGATCTAATGGTTGAGATATTAAATGGAAAGTAAATAGAGAGGGAGGTCAATACAGACACTCATTTCCCTCTTGAAGTAGGGAAAAATCGTTCTATTTCTTTCAAAATTATTAAAAAAAATTAACATTTAAGCCATGAGTGAAACAAATCAATATGAACATTGCTTATCCATGCTCAAAATGAGTACAAGATTCACTTTTGATTGATATTTACTTTTAATAACTTAAATGAGGTTTATGAATAAATTTTGGAATTCTGTATATGGTGAAAAGTTTACTGTTTTTAAATAAAAAATGTAAATCCTAATCCTATCTTTCTTGAATTTGGTATAGTTCTTGTGAGGATCTTCATCCCCTTCTCTGATGAATTTGATTATATATCTTTTTCTCATGACAATGAATTTAATAATATATCAAACGAAGTATAAAGGGGTGAATTGAACTTTAAACTTCGGCCAATTCAGATTTTTAGCATCATTAAAAAACAAAAGACTAAATTGTAAATTATAGCCAATAAGTCAAACTTGGCACATGATTCTTCCTTGATTGAAATGAAAGTTTGTGCAAGAAAAATGCTAGAAAATATATGAGATCCAGTTCTAGTGGAGGAAAAATCTTAATTTGCAAGCAATACCACATGAAATTTGTAATATTTTACAACTTGAAATTAATTGCACATATTGCTCAAGGTAGTGCATGCATGAACCCATAATCAAGAAACTATAATATTAATGAATTTTACCTAAATAATTGTTTGATTTTCATTTAAAAGCAAGGTACTGTTTAGAAAATTTAAGAAAATTAAGTTTCTGAAAAAATTTCCCATTAATCCCAAATTAAAAACTTAAATACAAATAGGTCCCTTTAATTTCATGTAACACAAATATAAGTCTCAAGGGAATTAATATTTACAAGTATGTAACTAATAATGCAAAAAATGTGAAAATTTAACGTGTAAACATCATATTATTAAGTTTGACTAGTAAATAACGTAATTTGATTTATAAATATGAAATCTCTTGGATTTTATTAGTATTAAATAAAATTTAAAGAATATAATATATTTTTATTTTATTATTAGGGACTATTGGTAATTTTCCCAAAAACCAATATACAAAAACTTAAATAAAAATGTAAAAGTGTGGATCAGTATGACTACTATAAAATATAAACGCGTGTGAAAATCATTTGATTGTGGGAACACCCAGACAGTTAGAATTTTAAATAGAACAAAAGAAGAGGTTGAAGTGCAGCCCAAATCCTTTTCGCTCCTTTTTAAAGAAAATAAAAAATAAAAATGGGCTGAAATAGAATCCAAAGGTACTTGGACTTGGGGCATAAAACCAAGTATCTTCACTTGAACGGATTTGGCTTCTCTAATTTCCCCCCGGGTCTATTTTCATCTTTTACCCCTTCATGATTATTAGATTACAAGATTTACAAGATCACAAAAAATAAGGAAAAAAAATCGAGAGACTCAGACCAAGTGAGGTGTTTAAAGGACGACGAAAGAAAAATTTTGGTTACTGATGGAGATATTAAGGATAGGTGGGAAGTCTACTTTTATAAGTTGTTCAATGATAGTGGAGGAGGATTGCATTGTGATTGTGAAGATTTGACAACTCGAAAAGGTGATCTTAACTTGTCATTTTATCATAGGATTTGAATTGGCGATGTTAAAGAAGCTCTTAAGAAAATGGATAATAGTAAAGCCGTCAGACCTAATGATATTCCTATTAAAGTTTGGAAATGTTTGGGTGAAGAGTGTGTGTTGTGGCTCACAAAATTATTTAATGAGATCTTACAAACCAAGAAAATGCCGGATAAATGGAGAAAAAGTACATTGGTTCATATTTATAAGAATACATGGGATATCCATAATTGTGCAAACTATAGAGGAATTAAGCCAATGAGTCATACAATGAAATTGTGGGAAAATTGATTGAACACAGGTTGAGGTTGGAGACTGATATTGCTGAAAACCAATTCGGATTCATGTCAGGAAGGTCTACAACATAAGCGATTTATTTATTAAGGGGGCTTATGGAAAAGTATATGAGTAAAAGAAGAGATTTGCATAAGGTCTTCATTGATTTGGAAAAAACGTATGACCGGGTACCAAAAGATGTACTTTGGAAAGCCTTGAAAAAAAAGGGGGTGAGGGTTGCATATATCAAAGCCATTCAGAACATGTATAAAGAGGTTACAACCAATATTAAAACGCTTGGAGGTGTTACAAATGACTTTCCTATAAGGATTGGACTACATCAATGGATCAGCCTTGAGTCCTTATTTGTTCAATCTAGTGATAGATGTGCTAATTGAGCCTATAAAAGAGTAGATCCCTAAATGCACCCAAAAAAAATGCATGCTTTTTGCGGATGATATAATTATATTGGCTGAATCCAGGGAAGAAATTAACTATAAACTTGAGATAAAGAGACATACTTTGGAATTGAGGGGCTTTCGTCTTAGTATGAGCAAAACTGAATATATGCATTATAAGTTTGATAAGAGACAAGGCCAAAGAGAAGTGTAAGTTAAATTGGGAGAGAAAATCATCCCACAAGTGACAAAATTTAGATATTTGAGATCAATTATACAACAAGATGGTGAAATTGATAGAGATGTCAATCATAGAATTCAAGCCGGATGATCTAAATGGAGAAAAGTTACTGGAGTTATCTGTGATCATAAAGTACCTAATAAGGTAAAAAGAAAGTTATATCGCATTGCTATAAGACCAGCAATGCTATATGGTAGTGAATGTTGGACTTTAAAGGAACAACATGAACATAAAATAGGGGTAGCTAAGATGAGGATGTTGATATGGATGTGTGTCCATACAAGAAAAGACAAGATTTGTAATATTCATATACGCGAACGAGTTGGAATGACCCCTATTGAAGCAAAAATGATAGAACATCATTTGAGGTGGTTTGGACATGTTCAACGAAGGCCATTGAGTGCTCTGATGATAAGGGTTGATCAAGCAGTATAAAGTCTTGTTAGACGAGGTCGATGAAGGTCAAAACGAACACTCAATGAGATCATAGAGAGAGACCTTTTAATTAATAATATATCAAAATCTGTGGTTTTTGACAGAATACAGTGGCGCCGTGTGATCCATGTAGCCGACCCCACCTAGTAGGATTAAGGCTTTGTTATTGTTGATCCACATTTAATATTTCCTTCCCATTTTTCTCTCCATTTCCTTCCCATAGTTCTCTTCATTGTAATAATATTTTTATAAAATATTAAATGTTTATCATTAAATATTGATCCAATAGTCATAAAAAAAGGTAAAGGATGGGAGCGGATGGAAAAATAAAATGAAAGAAGTTAGGTCCCACTGGAACACCCCCATTTTCATGGATGGTTTCTTTTCCATAGCTTTCTTCATTCATTCCATGCTTATAATAAATTTGAATTTTTACAATCAATTAGCTAGATAATTAATTTGTATATATTATAAAAATTAGTTAAGTTAGTTAATTATAAAAAAAATTTGTGTTTATTTTCTTAAATTACCATCTCTAAGATTGTGTGCATTAGAATTGTCTGTTGATGGAAACTTTTTTGATATGTAGAATTGATAAGAATATTTTGAAAAAAGAAATTATAATTTTAGAAGATAAAGTAAATTAAAATGTTATAGTTTTAAGACCTAGGCCGAGTCTTCATTTAACTTATACTATTTCTGGTTCAAAATATAAGAGCTAAATAATTAAATTATGTAATTTAAAAAAATTAGTTAAAATTTGTTAAAGACAATAAATAGGTAAAAGAATACAATTTACTTTCCTAAAAAATTCTTATTTAAGGAGAGGGTGAGTGGAGAGAGAATGGGTGGAAACGGATATGAAAGAAAATGAGTGAAAAACATAAATAAGAGGACATATAATTAATTAAGAATAAAATAAAAAAAAAATTAAATAATAAAATAAAAATAAAATGACTCTTATATTAAAAACCACACCCCCTCAAAAAATTTAACTCATATTTTGAATCAGAGCGAGTATATATGATTGGAGAAAGTAATAATAATTCGTATTGGACAAGAAGAAAGAAGTAATTGGTTTGTGATGAATGTGAAAAAAGATATGAAAGGTGGTCAATATCTTAGCCACTAAGTATCTGAAGAATGTGAAGTTCCAATTGCTATTGGAGAAATCAACTTCACAAAAAAGTCTTTGGATTTAAAACACGGAATTAGAGGGCCCCACAACCATACAAGGACTTGTTCCCTAATGAATTTTATCTACGTGGTGGAATAATGCATTACACGTTGGCAAAATATTACAACAACAACAACAATAATAATAATAATAATAATAATAATAATAATAATAATAATAATGTATTACACATCTCATTGTCCCATAAAAGCTCATTCACGCTGTGTGAGAATCACGCACTACTCCCTCTGAATCTAGACCCTGTTATATGGTGCGTTCTTACGATGTGAAATGTGTTCTTGGTTTTTTCTGGATGTTGGTGTAAATTTCTCCTAAAAGATTTCATTTAATAGCTGTGGGTTAAGTCTTTTTTCAACATTACTCGTATTTCACAAATTTTCAAATCCTAGTATTGCGCCCTCTGCATTATCTAAGTTAAATTTAATCTTTAATTGATCAAAATATATTAAACTGATTAAATTTATATTATTTCAATTAACACATAAATTTAGAATTTAACCCTTTTTTCATATTCTCTACCGTCGATAGTAACTAATCATCAAAATGAATAAATGATATTTAATTTATTAAATTTATCTTAAATTAATTTTTTTTCAAACTTTAACCCTATTAAATCCGGTTGTAAAGGAGAGAGAAAAATATTAAAAGTCACATACAAGCATTAATTGTATAGGTAAAATTAATAAATAAGTATTAATTATTCTCTAAATGACTATATTTTTAAGTATGTCTATACTTCATAAGGTTAGTGAGAGATATGTTGAATTTTAGTATAATTAATAAGAATAATATTATAAATCATTTAAATTTTATGAAAAAAATATTACTTTTAACCATTGTTATTAGTACTCCTCTAATTTTATTTATAGAGTACTTCCAGCATTTTTCACACAGACTAAAGAAAACATAAAGTCTCATTAACTCTGTTATAAAATTCAACTTTCCAATTATACTCTCACTTAATATACATAATACCACATAATAACAACATCAACACAATAATAAATGAAGTATTAAGTTATATATTATATTCACCTAAAAAATTTAATGAAGTATTTTATAAATAGGAGTAAAAAATTTTTTTCTCTTTATCCTATAAATAGGATCATAGGAGGATATGTGAAATTCACGGTCTACCTCCCTTGTCATTCGCTTCCCACAGTCTCCAGAAGACAAGGTTGAAATACAAATTTCGTCATTAATTTTAATTAAAAAATTGATATTTTTATTTTAAAAGAAATATATGAAAAATACATTAAAATGAACAATTAAATTATACAAAACTCATGAATTTTGACCAATGTACGAATGATTCTCTTTATCATACACTTAAAAAACCTCTAAGCTTTTTTTTATTCGAATATGATTCCATAAGATTGAATATCATATATTGTATCATTACATGCTACATGGTCTCTATATATAGTATTTGGGTTGTAAAATTTGTGGCCTACATAAAAAGTTATACATGTTGATGTTCTAAAAAGGGAATACATGGATGCAATATGCTTCAAATATGTACACAATTTCCAAAAGATTATTCTGCGTTAATAAAAAGAATTAAGAAAATATTGTTCTGTATGTCTTTACTATTTATTGGAATTCTTTCCGTCTGTCTCCAGTCTTAAATATAAGACAAAGTTAACTTTTTTTTAGAGATTAAAGAAGTTAAATAAGTTATTTAATTATATAATATGTTATATATCATTAAATTATAAATCAGTTTATAATTTAGGTAAAATAGTTTGAAGAAAAAATAATAAATATAAATGTTTTAAAATAATTTAATTAGTTTTTTTAATATCTCTAAAAAAAATTTATTTTATTTTATATTTAATAAATGAGAGAATACTTTTTTTTTTTTTTCACTTTCTTAGTTTCTTCCTTCTTTCTTCCGAACCTTTCGCTACAAAGCCGATGGAACATGTCAATATGTTATTCTTGGACGTCTTTCGGAGCCACTTTTCTCTTTATGTTTTTTGTGGGCTTTTTTATTCGACTTAAATAATCTGGATTTTATTTTGAAGATCCATAACCGCCTTTTTTTTTTAATAAAAGGAAAAGATATATTCCCTGAACAATAAATAAATAAGAAAAATATTTAGGTCAAATTATTTATATCCAATTTATCAAGTTATCCAATAATATATGGCCATATATCTTATTTTTAAATTCATATCATTTAATTATAAATCTATATGACAAAAATAAAACACGTGATCATGTGATTGAAGAACTTAATGTAATAGATATAAATAACTTAAAGTAAGTATGATCTAATAAATAATTACCTTGCTTATCAATATCTTTTCATCCCCCAAATTTAAAATAAATTATATTTAAAAAAATGTTAAATTATATAAAACCCCCTGAACTTTACGTTAGTTGCATATAACCCCCTAGCATTTCAAAGTTTAAATTTAATCTCATGACCTTTCATTTCTTAACTATTAGCCTTCTGCCGTTACGTCACTGTTATCTTTTTAATGAAAATTACCACATTAGATTATGAAATAACACATGGCATCCTACATAGCATCTTATGAAAATTACTAATATCATAAAACATCTTTTAACTTTGAACAGTTGCAGATAACCCTCTAAACTTTGATTATTTACAAATAACCCCTTTGACATTTCAAAATTTAAATTCTAACTCCCTTAAAATTTTGATTTGTAATTAATAAACCACATGCTGTTACTTTAATCATTTTTATAAATTTATTAATTTTTTACTATTATTTGTCAATTAAAATAGTTTTCTTGTATGAAAAAAACTAGAAGAAAAATATTTAAAAAATATAAAAATAAAAATATCATCATTTGTATAAAATTTACTTAATTTCTTGTGTTAATTGAGTATTGATAGCATAAAAGTGTCATCATTTGTATTAAATATATTCTTTGGATGATTGAATATTGATAGCTTAAAGATTATATTTTTATTAGAAGATAGCTTTTGCCCTCATTAATTTTTTTTATTAGTAATGCATTTTTTTTTCAATTAGAGGTTCAACGTTTATTTTGCATTTTTCTAAGTATTATTCTTTTGGTTTGTACTATACAAAAAAATTATTTTAATTAATAAATGATAGTAAAAACTTTAATAAATTTATTAAAATGATATGTGGTTTAATATTATAAATCAAAATTTTAAGAGAATTAAATTTAAATTTTGAAATGTCAGGGGTTATTTGTAAATAACCAAATTCAGGGGGTTTATCTATAACTGTTCCAAGTTTAAGGAGGTTTTTATGAAATTAATAATTTACATAGGATATTACGTGTCACCTCATAACCTGAAGTGATAAATTCTTTTAAAAAGATAACGGTCACTTAACGGTAAGGGGTTAATGGTTAAAAAATAAAAATTAGAGATTAAATTTAAATTTTAAAATATTATAGGTTAATGTAACTGACTTAAAATTCAGGGGTTTTTTATATAATTTAACCTAAAAATATCCCATAGGCTTCTCGGTCCATGGTGATGCCCCACGGCCCACGAAATCAAAGTTGGGTTGACGACTTGACGCTTCACCGCCATGTTTTTTTGTGTCGACAGATCAATTTATTCAACCAACATTAGTTTTGCGTGAGCATGGCCTACTTCTTAGGAAACTACAAACCAAATCAATCCAGATCCGGTTATGGCAGGACTTCTCTAGGTGGCACCCTACCATCTACAATTTCCTAAAAGATTGAATTTGTGACTTTTAGTTAAGTTGAAATAACTCTTATCTATTAATTCAAGTGCTTGCGCGATAATCAACAACCAACGTTAAGCTCCATTTGGTATTATAGAAGAGATTTAAGAGAATTAGAAGTGGAGTTTAAAAATGTATTTGGTATGATGGTGGAAGTGATATATAATTTTTAATTGAAATATATATTTGTAATATAAAAACATAAAAATATCTTATGAGAGAAAAAGTTGCTTATAAATTAATTATAATTCTCTCTCTCCTCTCAATATGACTCTTGGTGTGTGTGGTAATTAATTATAAATAATATGTATTTAATAAGGATAAAATAGGAGAAAAAACTTATACTTTTAGACACAAAATGAAAGTTGCTTATAAAAAGAATCAGACTTATGAGAGAGAAAATTGTTTATAAATAAGACCAAAGAGAGTATAAGGATATAATGGTCATGGATTCTCACTTCCATGGAAGTGATATGAATTCCATGGATCTACCCAAGAAACCCACTTCCATCATTTTTTATGGAAGCGACTTCAATGAGAAGTCACTCACACTTCCACTTCTCTACCATGAGTTCTTCCCTACCAAACAAGGCATTAGTTTTAATGAAAAAAAAAGTACTTTCCTCACTTAAGTATGAGGTTTAGGAGTTTATCCAAAAAAAAAAAGTATAAGGTTTAGGTTTTGAGTTTGTATGAATACAAAAAATATTTTTGGGAGAGTTACTAACAAAGGTAAATTAATGTTTGAAATTCTTGAATGTGGTTCAATTAAATAGTGATATTAAAAAAAATACAACCAACAACACTTATAAACTTATATACATAAATCGAGACAACTCTCACTACATAATTTACTTCATATTACATAAATCAAGATTAAAAAATACTTATGAAATTTTAAATTGCTATTTCAAACACTTTACCCAACAATACTTTTAAACATAATTATTTTGAATAGAAAGATGTTGATGCTTTAAAAAAATTCTCAACATTTTCAAACCGACGCACGCAAGTTCCCCCCCCCCCTTGAATTATGGAATCATTTGTGTCAACTTGTTACCCTTTCTCTCGGTTTTAACTTTTTTTTATGTTATGTCATTGATAACCCTTATGTACATTTTAGGAGCCCCCACCTTGAATATAGAATAAAAAAGTGACAAAATAAAGTATAAAAACTCATATGATTCGCAATGAGCCAATGGTGGGATTTATCTCAAATCCTTATAAATATATGGGATTCACACCAAATTAATTTTTTATTTCTAATTGTGTAAAATAATAGAAATCACTAATTTAATTGGGTTTGACTGTAATGTAAAATACAATTTTCATGATTATTTATCTAACATAATAAGTAGACTTTATTAACGCTTTCTGTGACATTCTAAAAAAAAAAAAAATTAAATTAAAAATTAATTAATTAATAAAATAATAAAATAATATTTTATTAAAATAATAATATAATATAATAATATTATATTATATAATATTATATTATATATATAATATATATATATATATAAAGGTAGGCGCCGAAATCGGCGCCTACCATGACAAAAGGGGGAAACCCCCCTTTTTGTCAAAAACATATATATATATGTATGTTGCTTTGGCGCATCAGGCGCCAAAGCAACAAATTCTGCAGTAGAGGGGGTATTATAAATACCCCCTCAGCTAAACACTTCACGTAAGTGAAGTGTTTCAGGAAAAGAAGAGAGAGTGAGGTTCTGATTGGGGTATTTTCGGTTCTTCGGAGATCAATAAGGTATATAAACTCTCTTCTAATCATAAAGTTTCTTTTATGAAAAATGTTCTAAATAATTTTCTCTTTCATATGATAGTAATTTTATGCTAGTTAGAGAATATTTTGGGGATATGATTTTAGGCAAGTTTTGAGTTTTATCAATATAAGACTGTAGAAATGTAGAGAATAATTAATAGTTTATTTTAATCGGTTTAGATTTATTATTTAGTGGTCATGTGATTTTATAATTAATTTCTTTTATAAATAGGGTTTAAATTAATCCCTATAGGGTGTTTTTACCGATAAAAATTAGTTTAAATATTTTATTTGGATTATTGGAGGTATTATTGAGGTTTTAATCAGTTTATTTTTGTTAGATCTGAGTTATGTGAAAAATATAAATTAGGACTTAATATTTGAATTATAATTTGATATGATTTTAATTATGTGGGTATTTGAGGAATTGTTTAATAATTATATTATATCCTTATAAATTATGAGAAAGAGAGATTTAATTATTTAGGAAGTTGGTATTGGAGATTTTGTAATTATGGGTATATTAAAGGTTATTTAAGGATTTCTTTTAAGGAAATTGGAATAAATGAGGATAATAGTTGTAGAGAAAATTGGGTTGTAGGAGTTAAATTATGTAAATTAATTATTTTATTGTTATTTTTGGTTAATTGGTGTCTACATTAATAATGTAGATTTTTCTTGTGATCGGTGATTGCACGGGTTTTACTATTCAAATTAAGATTAAGCTTGGAATCGAGGTAACTGGGGTTAATTTATTTTATATGCTTGTTTTGGACTGTAAGGTATTTTATAAACCTTACTTTTATCTATATTACTTGTATGTGCTTTGCAAGATTATATTTATGTTTGAATATGAATTTATTTCAGTGAAGCAGCGTATTTTCTAATTTACATATATAAGTGGAAATTATTATTAAATTGTTACTGTTATGGTGGATATGTTGTTTGAGATGGAATGTTGTATAAGAATTTAGAATTCTCGTAATTGTTTTCGAAAGCTGTATTAATTTATTATTTTTATATTACGGGATATGTTGGGTTGTGTGGAAGAGATATGGTGAATTGTGTGCCCATCGGCTCTCTCAATCCTGGCCCGGATTTTGGAGCTGAGTGTTTGGGCGGACACCCCCCTGTTACGGTATATTGGTGGTGGCATGGGAGGGGGCAGTATTCTTGATGTGACTAGCTAACCTTTGGCCGGGTATACTAGCACTGATAGGCTGTACCAGTCCAGAGGATATAAGGAGGAGCAGGATGGATGAGTGGGGATGGTTTTATTTATTGATTATATCATGTTAAATGTTAAATTATGAGAATATTATTATTACTATTATTATGTCAGTTAAACCTGCTTCTCTGACTTACAATCTTTTCCTGCATATTTTATAAATTTACTTTGGTTACTGAGACTTTATGTCTCACCCCGTCATTATAAATAATTTTTCAGGCAATACCTCTAATCTGGATAGAGGCCAAGGGAAGCAACCAGAGGCATAGACGTTGAGAATTCTTGTAGGCCTCTTTTGGTATTGGTGTTGTATTAATTTCTATATTGCCATTATAGGACCCACATGTTTTTAAAATGCCACATTTACTATTTGGATAATTGTGTTGGAAATCTTTTTGTGACCCATGGGTTAATTGTGATGTGATATCAGAATAATAAATTTATCTGCAGTGAGTTTGTGGGCGAGTTTGTGCCCTAAACTCCGATATGTTGTGGAAGAGTTTGTGGGCGAGTTTGTGTACTAAACTCTGATATGTATTGGATTGAACTTTGATATGTATTGAAAAAAAAAAATTATTATCACTGATTTTGTATAAATGTGGATAATTGTTGTTTGTGAGAAAGGGTCGTTACACTTTCTATTTTTTGTTATTTCGTGTATTGTATTGATTAATAAATTATATAATCATGTCATAAAATTAAGCTGAAGTAATTTGATGATAAAAATATAGAGAGGTAACATTCATATGATTGTTTTATTTAATTGAATAGATTAAATATATTATAACCATTTGGACGATAAATATAATATGAATTAAGTATATATTAAAAGTATTAATTATGAAAATTTAATCAATATTATTTTTTTTAACACACACACATATAATCATTTTATATCACAAAATATGTTAACCACCCTATTCCAACTTATTGAGAATATAATATGGCTAACAAGACTTAACATTAACTACAAAAAGATTAACATTTAATTAATCAAAATAATTTTTTGCAGAAAAAGAAAATCAAAATAATCAATAATTAATCATTCCCTAAATTATTGCCTTTCTATTTGGTGAGAGCCTGCGCATTAAGAGCGGGAGAGAAGAAATTCTGATCCACCCTTTTTCGTTTCCTTTCTATTGGAAGCTCCTTCCCCTGCAAAACTTCGGACTCTTGCCATTTTCTCTAACCTCTACTTTCTGCGTCGTTCAAATAGGTCAAGAACTTAATCCTTCATTGTCTTCTCTTCCTTCTTGTCTCGTTTTCAGGTTCTTCATTTTTTTTTCTTTGACCCGTTTCTTTACCATTTCCATGCATTCTTTTTGTAACATTAGATCCATTCACATTTGGTTTGGCACATTTCATCTTCCCTTTTTATTTGGAAGATTCACGTTCGTTTTGAAATGCATAGGTTTTGCGATTCTGTTTGTAACTTCACGATATGGTTGCATGTAATATTTCGAATTTGTCAGAGTTACTCTTTTGAGCATGGAAGTTAAATTTTTTCTTCATTATGTTTACAGGGTATCATGCAAATTTCTGTATTCATTGCGTCAGATTAATGTTTGTTGGAAGTTCAGTAGGTTTTGCCGACGCTTGATTGATCTTTGAAGAAAGCAATTCCCTCTGATTTACTTGAGACAATGGGTTATATTGGGGCTCATGGTGCAGCAGCTCTGCATAAATACAAATATAGTGGTGTTGATCATTCCTATGTTGCCAAATATGTTCTTCAACCCTTCTGGACTCGCTTTGTTAAAGTTTTTCCTCTATGGATGCCGTGAGTGCTTTCATTTTTTTTTATCCTTGGTTCTTTCCATTCCATCTCTTAATCATATCATGATCATCATTAGGATTTAGGACTGATTAATTTTTGAAAAAGTAATAGTGTTTAGGCTTTTAGTGTTGTCAGTTTCAATTTAAGGCATGCAGAGTAAAAATTATCCTCTGTATGACCTGATGTTTGTTCGATTTTCATTATTCGAAATTTGGGTTTATATTGGAAGATTGGTCTAATTGCGTTGCTTATCTTCTCAACTTCTCTTAGAAGTGGGTTTAGGCTTGAATTAGATATCAATAACAGTTAGAGATTTTACGGTATACTAATAACACTAGGAAAGACACTGTACACTTGAAATTGCTTCCCCACCCCTACATATATGAAAGAAATGGCGTCATTATGCCAAATTTGCAGTACATCATGACAATAATAGTTTAGCACGTTCAGATATCTGAACTTCTGGGTGCAACTGCACACTTTCACTTATGAAGTTGGAGAAAATGTCATTTACTATATTGGCTATGATTTTGTATTTGAAATTACTAGTTTGGTTATTGTGTTCTGAATTGCACTAACTTCCTTGCTTTTATCTTTCTACCATCTATTGGCATCTTGGCATTCTGGAATCTTTTTGCAGTCCAAACATGGTATAGATTTTCCCCCTCTTTGCTGTATCAGTGTTGAACTGTTACTTTGGTTATCATAAGCTATATCCTTGGCACTGATGAAGAATTAATTTCTTGGTTGTAGATAACTCTCACAGGATTCATGTTCTTAATCCTGTCTGCTCTACTTGGCTATGTGAGTATGGCATGAGTTTTTTAAAGTATCCTACTTTATAAGTTGAAAGTCATACCATTGTCAATTGATATCATGTTTTTAACAATGAGTAAATTAGGTATACATATTCTCGTTCAAATTGCTGATGAATTCCATGTTTCACTGATGCCTTCTTATATAGAACCATATTTAGGAGAGCTTGATTGTCTTTTGACTCATGAACATAGTCATGAAGACAATATAGTTACTGTATGAGGGGCTGTACTAAAACAGTGACTGATTTGCATTATTGTGATTTATTTGTTTGAATGTAGATTTACTCACCTCATTTGGACTCACCTCCGCCAAGATGGGTTCACTTAGCTCATGGATTGCTTCTGTTTTTATACCAGGTCTGCTTAAAATCTCCAGATGCATTTCATATATTGCTCCCTTCTCCACTTTGTTACTTTAAGATTCTATGAATTTTGTGTTACCTTGATGGCTGGAAAGCCTAATAAATTTTACCCTGCTAATATGTTAATTTCCGTCATATTATATTTATTATGTTGATCTTCTCCTCTTGATTGTCATGGCTATAATTTAATGCTGACTTCAAAAGAACATCAAAATTGGGGATATAGTTTTTATATTGTGAAATCTTTGTGGGATTAGTATTAGAAGAGTTTCAGCATCTTGGTAAGAGATGGTATAGAATCATGAATCATTACAGAAGAACTACCATATAAGAATTGTGGATTCACTAATATTTCAAATATTAAAACGGTCCATGGCTATTTGTATTAAACTGTTGAACGCTTCTGGCCATCTCAAGATTCATTTCCTACTGATTAAGCAAGCTTAGTCGTTTTAGTAAAATTGGTCGATACTGTTGTAGGTTAATGTAGGTAGGGTAGACTTACCGTATGACGCCAAAATATCAATTCTTTTACTGACTTTCTTATTGATATATGCTAGACGTTTGATGCTGTTGATGGGAAGCAAGCTCGACGAACTAACTCTTCAAGTCCATTGGGTGAATTATTTGATCATGGTGAATTCCCTGTACTGTGTATTTCATGCTATTACATAGCTTGATGCTTAACAATTTGAAGATGATATGAATATTTCAACTGTGTTGCAGGATGTGATGCACTTGCTTGCACGGTATGTTTTCTGATTTTAGGTTGTTACTTTCAACCGTAAAAAGCAATAATGATTATCATCTGTTAGAAATGTGTTTCAGTTTGAATCATTGGCTTTTGGGAGCACTGTCATGTGTGGAAGAGATACTTTCTGGTGGTGGTTCATATCTGCAGTTCCATTTTATTGGGCAACGTGGGAACAGTAAGTTTCTGAGTTTTATGCTGTGATCTGACAGCTGTACGTTTTCATTATTTTTCCTATATATGTTAACTTGCGTGTTAAAATTTTATGCTTTGCTGCTACGGAGCAGTGAAATATTTTTTTAGTGATCTTTTTGTCGGAGAAAATTTAGTTCTGCTCGAGTCTGCAAGCATTGTTTTCTAAATGGTTCCAAAAAATTATTATTTTTATTTATGTGCACCTTAATAATGCATCTCTGTTGCCGTAAAAAGCACGCTACTTGGAAGAGTAATATAATATAACAGTATAACACATTTTTATCACAAATTGTCATTTTCCATTTATAAGCTTACACGATATTATTTTTATTATGGTGTTTTGGATGCAGCTATTTCACTAATTGCCTTATACTGCCAGTTGTTAATGGTCCCACGGAGGGTCTTATGATAATATACCTGCTCCACTTTTTCACCGCCATTGTTGGTATGGTCTTTCTCTGAGTTTCTTATTTTACTTGCAGAAAATCTAGTGCCTTGTTGTTGCTATGATATCTTTGACCAATGATGATAATGTGAAAAATTTACAGGTGCTCAGTGGTGGGCTCAACAATTGAGAAATTCCATACCCTTTTTAAGCTGGGTACCCTTTCTAGGGGGTAAGTAACTTTATTTTATTTGGAGATAGACGTCTTTGAATGACTCTGATATCATTTGCTAGTTTTGAGAATTTTTAGGATCCCTTTCATGGAGAGATTTCCATGTGATTTGGAGTTTGGTCGCCTGTGTTCATTTTAATATGTATTCTAGCCGTAGCATTTTATACCTGTAATGAATTTTCTTCCTTTTATTTAGTTTCGGTCCACACTTCATTTTCCATGTACATAGGAGAACTTCAAAGTGCCTGTCAGTTTCGGCTACTGTGTCCTCAATGTCATATGATCTTGGATATAGAGGAATGAAAATAGGCATAAGGAGAAATTCTCCTGTGAAGTTTCAATTTTGCATTCTTAGATACTGCTAATTTCTTTTACATTATTTAGAGAGGGGGAAAATATCCTGAAATTCACTACTGTATATTTTGCTCCAATACCTTGTGTTATGAGTTCTATATCAGGAGCCTTACAGGTAAAGTGTGATCTATAATTTCAAAAGACTCCCCCACCTAATTGGCTAGCCTTTTAGGATCGGGCTCTCCATTTGGACTTGTGCTATAATGTTGGTGCTTTCATTGAGAAGCTGATATTTATGGAGTGGGCTTTCGAAGGAAGGTTCTGATGGGCTAAAGGTCAAGTGAAGTGCTGTAGAGTGGAGCCATTGAGAGGAAGTCAACTTTCGAACTAGAATGCATTGTTATAAGTCTCACATTGAGGAGCTTTACAAGTGAAGTTCAACGTGCTCTCTCACCTAATAGACTAGTCTTGTAGGATTAGCCTCTCCCTTAGGACTTATACTCGTAACATTAGCTTTTGGGGTAGGAAAACCAACTCACTTAAATTCTACATTGAGTATCTCATACTACCAAGTCTCCACCTTGACTCTTGAGTACCAACTTTTTCTTGTATTCTTTTACTTGTTAAACATTTTACACTCAAGTAGTTAAGTTCCATAAATTCAGTTATACCTTTAGCTTCTTTGAGACAAATGAGAATCTGTCAATTTGTTGCTAGAAGGCAGAAGCCACACAATATTGTGTATACTGCGCAAAGTTGATAAATGGTCTTTTGGTTTTTAATTTTGGTGCTTGTTAAATAAGCTTTAAAAAACTAAGTGTGCGTACAAGTTGTTTCAAATTTTTAACTTATGACTTATAACTTGGTTTTTATTTTTTCAGGAATTCCAACATACAGGGCTGTCTTGTATTTTGTGATAATTTCGGGCGTTATACCGACAGTCTTATTTAAGTATGTATTTCTTGCTTCCAAAAGTTTGAGGTTCAAACCTTTTTATGCATTTGCTGCAGTTCAGTTATTCTCTTTTCTGCCTTCATATTGAAGCATTTAACTTGTACACCTCTATGTCGTGTGTAGTACCTTTTAAGTTGTGATTAGTTCTATCATAAACGTGTGATAGACTTAAAGCTGCTGAACAGGGGATAAAATTGAGACTATGTAACCAATTATATGATGAGTGTCAACGATATGTTCTTGTTCATGCAGTATTCACAATGTTTATAAAATTGTTCGAGCAAAAAGACGAAGAATGCGTGCTGCGTTGGCAATGGTAATTACTTTTCTTATAGGATACTTGCCCTGCATATATTGATTGTTTCGTTTATGTATTTTCTTTGTTCCTTTGCAGCTTTACCCGTTTGTTTTACTCGTGGGTGGAGTTCTTTTGTGGTATAATCTGCATTATTTCTTTCTTTGTCCTCCCCTTTTGTCACTATCCCATTTTTTCCTGAAGAAATTCATGTTAATTTCTTCTTTTCTGTTATATACATAAAGATACTAAGGTGCATGTTTTGTGCAGGGATTATTTGTCACCATCTGATATCCTAGGGGACTACCCACATTTAGTTATAATAGGAGCAGGACTTGCTTTTGGGTTTCTTGTGGTAAGAGAACTGTATTTTGAAATGTAAATTCTAGTAGCTTTAAGCGTTTTGTCTTGATCTCTATTTTGTGACATATCATGTGTCATTGCTTTCTGTAGTGATTATTTTTTATGTTTATTTGTTATCGTGTATCATAAATATTACTTCTTCCGGTCTTTTTTATAAGCAACTTTTTCTTAATTGCGTAAAACGAACTGATGGTTAAGATTAGTTAAAAACATTAGATGTGTCAAAAATGTTACGTCTTTTCCAAATATACCCCTATTTATGAAAGGAGTATATGAGAGAGAATGAGTAAAAAATGTGTAATAAATGATTGAATGAAAGAGAATTATTGGTTCATTAACATAAAGATACGTATTAGTAGGAGTAGAAAAGAAAAAAGTAGTTTAAAGTTTGAGACAAAAAAAAGTTACTTATATTAAGGACTAACCCCAAGAGTGAGAAAATTGTTTATAAATAGGATCAGAGGGTACATGACTGTTTAGTGGATGAATTGTTTTATATTGGAATAAAAGGTTGGTCTAATTGATAAGGAGTTGATTCATAATCCATAAGATTGTGAGTTCAAATCTCATTGTCAATGTAAGAACTTTATTGGTGAGCAATTTGAAAGTACTCTTTTAACTCAGAAGCATGTCTTAGCTTTGACAAACCACTGAGACCTAACTCATCTAAACTTTTTCTAATAAAGCTGTCCAAATGAAATAGGTAAGCGTGGCTTAAGTCAAATCATGCAGCGTAGGGATTATCACTTTTTTGGTCTGTGGAGCATGGGATGAATGTGTATAGTGCATTTGAAGAGAGACAGAGAGAAAAGAGATGGTGAATATAAAGAAGTACGTGGGCCCTACACGGTCATTCGTTTTTGTCCCTTCAAATGCATAAATGTATAAGGATCTAATTTACTCATGGAGTGGTGCAATAGCCAGTTTTGGACAGCCAATGTATTCTATTAACAAAAATTTGTGGTTGTGAACTTTTTGTTTGCACTGGTTTTTTATGCCGGTGCATCTTGATTGACACAATCAACAATTTTTTTTTAGAAATTACTCTATCTGATGTTTGTTAAAATCCCCAAGAGCTTTTAAGAAGCACCTTAGCACTTCCTAGCTGATGTTTTTCCAAGATTTTGCAGCTGTCATAAACATGGAATACCGAACAATCCTTAGATTCCTCTTTGACTTGACCATTATCCCTTTTTTAATTTTAAACTGTTCTCAAACTTTACTTGCTGCAGTTTGACTGTAGCTTTAAGCAGACATTATATTTGTTCGTTGTTAATGAGCACTTCAAAGTAATTTTTTTTAATACATTTTGATAAAACAGCAGCATGAATGTTCTTCTTTCGTAGCGGTTTTCTTACGATACCAACATCAATACTTTTGAAATGCCACAAGCCCATTATATTTTGAAAAAAGTCTCTCGTGAGATATGGAAGAACATCTAGAAAAAGTCTCTTGTTCTAGTTTCTTGTGAGATTGTTTATCTCCTAGTATTAGCTCCACTCTGCTTAATCTGATTCTTTATATTCTAGTGATTAAAGAAGGCTTAAATCTGCAGGGAAGGATGATTTTGTCCCACTTGTGTGATGAACCCAAAGGCTTAAAGACTGGAATGTGCATGGTATTGAGTTCATTTCACTCCCCCTCTTTCAATTGGAATTAAAAATATTTCTCCGATTTAAGATATCCCAGTAGCAAAATTTTGGTTTAAAAACATAATAATTGATCTGAGGATTTTGTGCTCCGTTGTACAGTCATTGCTGTATCTCCCATTGGCCATTGCTAATGCACTATCATCAAGGCTGAATGATGGGTATGCAGTTTTATAATGTTAGATTTTGGTGTTTATAGACATGGTATTTAACCATTTATATCTTCTTCTTTTTCAGGGTTCCTTTAGTAAATGAGAGATTAGTTCTTCTTGGTTTTTGTGTTTATTCAGGTAATTAGTTCTTCTTGCTTGTGATGTGCAGCAACTCATCTCAAAAGGCATTAATTTCATACTCTCTCTAGTCCTATTTATAAGCAACATTTTCTCACATAGGGTTGGTTCTATATATAAGCAATAATTTGACTTTCTCTAAAAATTTAATGCACTTTTTACATTTTTACCCTCCTAATTAATTGGATGTCTCTCATATCTTTTTTCCACTCATTCCTTCTCATCTCTTTTTCCACTCATTCTCTCTCATACTTATCATTTTCATAAATAAGGGTATATTTAGAATAAAATTGCATCTCTTACACATTGTTTTTAACTAATTTTAATTAACAGTTGTTTTATGTGATTCGGGTAGTTGTTGTTTATAAAAAGGATTAGAGGGAGTAATAAGAGAGATAGAATATCACTATAATCAACAATAAGAAAACCATTTTTTATTGAAAGAAAACTTGAATCTCCATGCATGGCATGGAGGAAGACTTTTCTAGTTAATACTGAAAGGACCAAATTGCTCTGTTGAATAAAGTAGAGGGACTAAAGTGCAAACAAGCCTAAAGTGATTCTTTTATTTTATTTTTTTATAACAGTGACCCTTTATATGCACTTTGCCACGTCTGTCATCCATGAAATCACAACAGCCTTGGGAATATATTGCTTCAGGTAACTTTTCGTCAATGGATTGCTGTGATTATTTTGTAGCACTGGGCATTTTGTTTCATTCTTGAATTCATTTCTACTTGATCCAACCTCTTTTTCTTTATTAATAGATTTAAGGGTTGTTTGGTATGAGAGGAGGAGAGAGAAAGTGGGTGGAGAGAATTTTTTTTTGAATTAGATTTAAAAAAAAAAGAGAGAAGTGGGGTATAAAGTTTTTTTACTCTTTTATTTTACATATTCTCTATATTAAAATTTTGTAACCCCACTTCTCTGATTTTCTTAAATTTAACTAATAATAATTTTCCCTCCCCTCTAAATCTCTTATCCCAAACAGTCTTAGAAAGTCCATTATTATATTTGATGCCTTAATCGTCACCTTCTGCTCTATTTGCAGGGTAACTAGGAAAGAAGCTTAAATTTGCCAATGTAGGGGTTTACATTAGGTATATTCCTTTCTCTTCACTATCTGTGTTCTTGTAAACAGTTCTTATTTGTATAGTGCTACTGGTGTTTTATTTTAAAAGAAAAGACTTTGGAGCTAAAATGACGATTTTAATTAAAAGAAAATAATAACATATTAAATCTCAACACTCTAAGCTATCATTTTTCTTTTACCAATTTTACTTTTGAGTTTATTATATTTTCCTATCAGTGCCTTGTTCTGAGTTATACTTCTGATGTTTCAGGTGACTAGGGAAGCAAAATGGTTCCAGGGTTATGATCAATTTATTTTTGCTATATTGAAAATTTTGAAAACTCGTGAAGGATTTGAATCATATTTACTTGTTTTTTTTTTTTTTTGGCATGGATGTCTAGTTGTCCTGCAGACCCTTAAGCATTGTAAATTATATTCATCTCTTGTGAATATAAATCCGCATAAAATTTCTTATATTTTGCCTGAAAGTATGTATGTATTTGATATTTTCTCCAATCCTATTTGAGACATTGTTAGATATTAGATTCGGGCATAATTCCTAATGGGGATTTGAAATTTGTTTTGACGAGACTTAACTCTTTTAACTAGACTCAATTCGGCTTTGCAGAGAAAAAAAAAAAAGGAGAGCCAATATGTTTGTGCATAAGATTTCAGATGAATGGGCTGAGTAATTGAATATGGGACTAAGGATTTAAAAATTTAACATTGAAAGATATTGCTTCTGGAGTTGGTATTATAAGGGATAAATATTTTGTACTGAAATTTATTTTTATTAAACTCGTGAGTTAATTTTTAAAGTTAATTTTTTTATGTTTTTAATTTATAAAATTGTATCGAATCATTATTGAACTTATATTAGTTATAATATTAGTTAAATTTATGAATTTACACATCGAGTTTATTATTTTTATATTTCAAGTTTACAAAATTATGTTAACTCACTTTTAAATTTATATTAATTTTTTCGATTTGATCATATGTTCATTGGTTTTATATTTAAATTTTATAGAAATTTCTTAATTAAGTATGATAAATTATACGTGCCGAAAAAGTATGATAAATTATAAATATTAATAGATTAATTTCAATTATTTTGATTTAAAAATAAATTTTAATTGTTTAATTTTACAGTATTAGTACTTGTTTAATGATAAAAGTAACTCTAAGGAGTGTGCTCCCTATTTTTCAAGGAAACGCACAAAAGTTCTGATTTTTCTAAAACAAATTACTATTTTTTTAGTTTTTTTTAAAACATTTAACTAAAAATTAATATCAAAAAGTTGATTTTTTTTTTTAAAAAAGAAGGGCTCAATGTTTGTGATTGTTACTGAAGATGGTAATCTTAAGTGAGATAAATGACATGCCAAAACGATGTGGAAATTGCAATATTATTATAGTGTAAAAATGTTTCTTAGTAAACCAAACTCTTGAAAAGTGGTTGCCAAATTTGACAATTGACTTAATCATATCCGTTTTGGAATTGAAATTTGACCCCACATCACAACAAACAAACAAACAAGAAACAACACAAAAATATTAATGCATTAATATTATTGTAAAAGGAGGAGTTGATGAGTAGTATTTTCCTTTGACCATTTTTCTGGTATTTTTGCTGGCGGCTACCATGTAATAATAACACTCACTTGTTTTTATTCTCTAATTTTCAAGTGAATTATACACAACAAGAAGACTCCTAATTTGATTCTTCTTAGTGAGTAACGTAACATTATAGGAGAGAAAATTGGCCTCCAATTTCCATGTGAATTATATACACAAGAAGAGTCCTAAAGCTTACTCGAATTCAAAGTAATTGATAATACTGGAAATGTGATAATGTCGGAAATAAATCAATATTAATATTATTTGAACTTATCATTTGATTTAAGAAATTTAACAATGGTCCCTTTTCAAACAGGAATGTTTTCATTTGGAAATTTAAGCAAACACTTGTCATTTTTGCAAGATGATGCGTCAAATATGTATTTACATTAGATATACAATAATATACTATCATAGTAAAGTATAACAGATTTTTACTGTACATGTATTTTTTTTTTTGCAGGATACTGTACCTGTATCTATTTATTATCCACAGTAATATACCCTTTTTATAGTTCTTTTTAAAACCATATTTTATTTAAATAATTTTATTCGCGTTATTACATAGACTAGATTTTAAGTTTACTAGTGAAAAATTATCCAATAAAATAAGGTGTTGTTTATATTTTCAATATGTACAAGACTAAAAAATTTCAAATAAAATTGTCCGTGTATTTACATTTTTGACAAAACTTGGATTAAATTCTTTATATCTATTATATCAGGTTCTCTAATAACACATATCAATGTGTCCTATATTTTAAATATCATCATTTAAATATAAATCCACATGAAAAAAATTATAATATAGCCACGTGTGATTGAAGAACTTGATATAATAGATACAAGAAATTTAACCTAAATTTTCTCTTTATATTTTTGATAATTATTATGAGGTCTCAAAAAAAAGACTTTATTACTAAGAAGTTCTAATGATCATTGAAGAGCATGTAATAACAAGTTCTATGTAACAAATGACAATATCTCACTTGTTATTGAAATAACTTAGTAATTAGGATTTGGCTAGCGTCCGCTGCATAAGCGGACCCTGGCCGTCCTTTTCACCCAAAATTGCATCGTTTTGGTGCAGTTTGGGTGAAAAGAAGGATCTAGTTAGTTTTTTTTTTAAAAAAATAATATATAGTATTTTGAAGTATTTTTTTAGAAATGTCTAATATTTTAAAATATTTTTTAAGTAGCGTGCAATATCCTAAAATATTTTTTTAGGATATTAATCTCTTAAAATATTTTTTCAGTTTTATCCTGTGTCTTATCAGGTTTATTGCAATTTTACCCTTAATCATTTTTTAGCTTAAAAAATTTCTTTAAAATATTTTTTGGTATTTTTAACCCTTTAAAATATTTTTTCAGTTGTACTCAGTGACACAGTGTCTTAAGAGACTAACTACAATTTTACCAATAAAACATTAAGTAAAACTGAAAAAATATTTTAAGAGATTAATATCCTAAAAAATTATTTTAAGATATTGCATGCTATTTAAAAAATATTTTAAAATATTAGACACTTCTAAAAAATATTTTAAAATACTATATACTGTTTTTTTAAATAAAAAAAAACCAAACATATCCTTCTTTTCACCCAAACTGTATCAAAACGGTGCAGTTTTAGATGAAAAGGACGGGCAGCGTCCACTTATGCAGCGGACGCTAGCCAAATCCTAGTAATTAAGTATCTTTTTTAAGATATCTTAATAGTTCTCCATATATTTTTAACATGTACAAGTTTATAAAGTTTGAACTACGCGTGGTTAGTTTAAAATATAAAATCTTAATACATTTTATCTCCAATATATTGATCATTTTTCTAAAATTAATTATTAATTTACCTATCTCATAGACAAATATATACTCCATTATATCTTGAATATAAGGGTTAGACAATTTGCTTACTTTAATCATAAATATAAGACTTCAATCTACTTTATGTAAAAAAATTTATAAGTGTCTCTATTGATTTTATCAAAGGATACTTCCAAATAACTAAATAAGGTATTTTAGGAAACCTAACACCCATTTATTATAAATAACTAACTTTAGCTAGTTTCCTTAATATTCATAAATTAATTATTTAATTTTTATATTAAGGATAAGATGTAATATAATCTAATGTTACACCCAAATATTTTAGAGAAACCATATAACATTCATTTAAAGTAACCAATTTATTTCATCTTTTAATATACTTAAATTAATTAATTAACTCTTATATTAAAAACTGTGAAAAAGATTATATAATTCTTGGTTTTCCTGAGATGCACAAGCCAGCAGTCAGACGAATGTATTGCTAGCCCATGAGATAGAGACCCAACATAAACGTAATGTAGCACAAGGGTCGTGTGGCATGAGAGATTTAGAAAGAATGTGGGGGTAAGAAAAGTTTTATAAGTTGAATTTAATAAATAATTAAAGAAGTGAGATTATAAAATTTTAATAAAGCGAAGATGTAAAAAAAAAACAGTAAAAAAAATTAACTAAAAAATTTTAATTTGATTTCACTAAGTCTTTTTTTAAATCTAACTCATAAAAATTTTCTCCCCCTCTCCTTTCCTCCACTCCAAATCCCTTTTATCAAATTTCTTATTTTTTTTATCTCATTTCTTCTTTTTATTAAAATTTTATAACACCACTTTTTAAATTTTTTAAAATTTAACTCATAAAAATTTTTCTTCTCTTCCTTCCAAGTCCACACATATCAAACAAGCCCGAAGTGTCATACAATCGAGCAAATAATAACTCCTACTCTCCCTAAAACATTCCTCATTACTTATGTTATCTACTGGCATACAAAATTATGCATGTGCTCCCTACTTTTTAATCTACTCCTTTTATTTTATTAATAAGATAGAGAGAGAATATTTATTGATGATCTATTCATAAATCACATCATTAATAGTGTATGTTGATGTCGCATACTCTTTTACAATTAAGAGAGCATACGGAGGTAAAATTAGCTAGGGGAGCTAGAAGAATAGCATTTAAATGGTTTATAAGCGTTTATGCACGTAAGTCGAAATAACACCAATCTCACATACTTACCTCGTATACCGTAAATCACGATTGAAAAGCTGTTTTTGAAGATTCTCATTGCTGTTCCAAATAAACATTTCCTTTTTTGACTTGAAAACATATACTCTCTTTCTGCTAAACTTTAGGGTTGCATGCTTGGCTTGATAAGAGAATGGGACTGTGACTTGAGAAACATCATTGTGACATCTGATTACCTACAAGGCACTGTAGCTAATCCACTATGAGATCTTAGAAATGTATGAAGATTGGAATATAATATTGTTATTGACATTAGAGAGATGCTTCAAAGGGACCAGAAAGTGGAACGGAGGATGGGCAGGAAGAGCTCATCTCATCTGGACCGTTTAGATTTAATATTTTTTAAAAAAATTATTTTAATAAGTACAAAATCTAAAATAAATATAATTTTTTAATTAATAATTTTTTTAAAAAATGATTTTTCTTATTTAAAAAAATCAAATTTAAACCGTATGATCTAAACAACCAGGTGGGAAAGCTTTCCCTCCTCATCCTAAAGATGAGTAGGGAAACTCGTTTCCTACATAGTCGAGTGCAAGAAGAAAGAGGGATAACAATAGTTTGGCGGACACCCTAGCGAAAAGGACAGTAAATGGTTTCCCCCGGTCTTCAAGTATTGGGTCCTGGTGGCATAAATGCGTTGGTGCATATGCCTGTTGATGCTTAGCTTTTGTTGCTTTTATTCACAACCTATAAAAAAAATCATTAAACTTTTTTATATGAATTTATGTTTCTACTTTTTATTTATTATTGATCTGACTGGCATATATATATATATATATATATATATATATATATATATATTAAGTAAAATTGAAAAATTATTAAATTTTAAAATAGAATTAATGATATTTAGGCTATATTTGGTTTGAGGGGAGGAGAGGGGAATGTGAGGAAGGGGAGGGATTTTGCTTCTTTCCTTTTGATTGATAAAATCAAAAATTTAGAAGGAAAGGAATTTTTTTTTAAAATTTTCTCCTCCCTCTCCTCAACATGCCCTGCAAAATTGGGAGGATTTGGAAAAGAGATTAAAAAAATTTGTTTGATTGGACTAAAATGTCCATGAAACCTTTTGCTAATCCAAAAGTGCCCTTTACCCTTTTCATTCACCCTCTCATAAAGATGTCATTATATATATATATATATATATATATATATATATATATATATATATATATATATATATAATTTTAAATATATAAAAATATAATTTTATTAGATGTTATTTATAATTAAACTTTATTATATATTTAATAGAGTTTGGAAAAAATCACTTATAACATAATGGTAAAGTTGTACTTGTAAAAATAATTTCCCTCCCCTCTCCTCTTGAATTAAATAAGGTAACATTAAAATATCTCTTCTCTCCTACTGAACCAAACAAGGTAACATTAAAATCTCTCACATCTACTCCCCTCTCATTAATCTAAATGAGGTAATATAAAAATCTCTCTCCTCCCTTTCGTCGAAACAAACAGACCCTTAAGGTTTTTTTTTGAATTTGATAAAATATGTTAAAAATACTTTATAAATAGGATTAAAAAAGTATATGAGCCCGTTTGGATTAGTGGTGACAAAAGTGATTTTTTTTGTTTTTAATCTGAATTTTAAAAACTTAAGATAAAATAAAATTTAGATTGTAAATGTGATTTGTATTTGTATTGGCGGTGATAAAATTGATTTTTTTTAAAAAAAACCAGACTTTTGAACTTCTTTTCAAAAGCTGCTTTTAGGAGAAAAAAAAAAACCCAATTATCAAAGCGCCAAATACCCTAGTTTTAAAAAAGCTAGATACCACTATGTTTTTAATAAAAAAAACAGAAAAATCACGTTTGAGATTGCAGAACGCCATCACAAACAAGCTGTATATTTGTAGTTCCCTTGGTGGTGTAACCCTAACGATATTATGAATAATTATTGAGATCATAATTTTTTTATACCTGACTTGCCTTTTTTTTTAAATTGCTGCACTTAGAAAGAAATTAAAGAGGGGTAAGAAAAGTTTTATAAGTTGAATTTAATAAATTAAAGAAGTGGGATTATAAAATTTTAATAAAGTGAAGATGTGAGAAATCATTTAAAAAGACTTAACTAAAAACTTTTAATCTGGTTTCACTAATTTTTTTTAAATCTAATTCATAAAAATTTTTCCCCCTCTTCTTCCCTCCACTCCAAATCCCTCTTATCAAATTTTTTATTTTTTATCTTATTTTTTTTATTAAAATTTTATAACACTAGTTTTCTATTTTTTTAAATTCAATTCATGAAAATTTTTCTTCCCTTCTAGATCCCCAAATATCAAACAAGCCCCAAATATCATACAATCGAGCAAATAAAAACTTCTACTCGCTTTACAACATTATTCATTACTTATGTTATCTATTTAGCACTACTACAAAAAAGGGATTTAACGTCACATAAAGACGTCCCTTCTTCAAAAAGGGAAGTAAAAACTGTACGCAGTGACATTTACGTAAATAAAGAGAGACTTTTTAATCTTTAGGCGTCCCTTCTGCAAGAAGGGACGCCTAAAGAAGACATTAGAGAAGGGACGCCTAAAGGGTGCATGCCAGCCACGTGGCTGGCATGCACCCCACATTAGGCGTCCCTTCTGTATGAAGGGACGCCTATTTATATGTTTAGGCGTCCCTTCTTGCAGAAGGGACGCCTAAACATATTTCCCTCCACTTTTTCTTCATTTCCCTCCATTCCTTTCGTTCACTCTTCCTCCCTCTCTCAAACACACGTAGCCTCCTTCCACCATATCCCTCCTTCTTCATTTTCTCTCATCTCCTCCTTCTATCATCTCACAGTTGCAGCATCAGACTCACTCCCTCTCTCACGGTGGTGCGCGCGCCTCCTCCCTCCCAACCTCTTCATCACGCCATTTTCCAAGCTAGCTGTAAGCTTTTTTGTTTTTTTTTTGCTTTTGGTTTATTTTTTTTCACTTTAGTTAATGTCATGACCATTTAATTTAAAGTAGTTTTGCTAGAAACTATAAGCCACTCATATTAATGCCATAAGTACATGTATGTATGCTAGAGATTCCAGAAACCTGTTGACTTGGTTTCTACTAATTTAATGAGGAAGATGAGTTTATACATTGATTAATTTAATTTCATACATACATGATTGAAATTAATTATGAATAAATGAAAATGTATATATTTATGTGAATTAAGCAACTTTCTCTTTAAATATGTTTACTCATTTGTTCATATGGTTTGACATTTTACGCACTGAATAATATTTGTTTGTGTAATTTTATTACTAATTTTTATTTCTTGAAATTGAAATGACTTTATTGCATTCTATATACATTTTCAAAAATAAAAATCAAACATGTTTAGGAAGCTATAAAAAATTTAGAAAATAATAGTTTTTTAGAAAATAAAACATTTAGAAAATTTGCACCCATCAATATGTTTTACTAAAATAAATTAATCAATAATGTTACTCATCATATATATCTTTAATGTAAGACCTAGTTAACTAATTTTATTAGATTAAATAAGTTATATAATTTATTTAATTATAAAATAAAACATGTTTAGGAAGCTGAGTGCTATATAAAAAGACACATTTTAGAGTGCTAAATGCAATTTAAGTAGTCTAAAATCTAAACATAGAACTTGTTTTATTTTATAAAACAAGTTATCAACAAGTAATTTTCAACATTAACCAATTGATTTTAATTTCATTGGTTTGAAATAATGAATACATGTATATAACTTTTAATATTGTGTAGGTGCATAGAACTTTTAACTTGTACTAATTTAAACATATTAGTTCCTTAAAGAAAAATTGATATTTTAAATTGTTGATATTGTCCTTAATTGCCTCAGTTACTTTATTTTTTGTTTTGTTTTGTTTGAATTAAGGTGAAATGGTTTGTTATTAAAATTGTGGGATCTTACACTTAATGGGAAATGCTGCCGAAATGTTTTTTGAAAAAAGTGATAAAAGGCAATCTCATAGTTAACAATTGTTATAAACTTGAGTGTTATTGGAAATGGTTTAGGTGGTAAAACAATGGATCATAGTTGGATGAATGCTTTGAGAACTAGTGAAGAATATGAGAATGTGGTGGAAGAGTTTATTGAATTTGCTAGAAGGAATGCTCCAACTAAAAATGGGAAGTATTTTTGTCCTTGTGTGAATTGTTTAAACGAGAGTCGACGAGATGCTGATGATATAAGGGATCACCTACTTTGTGATGGAATAAATCTTCGATACACAAGGTGAATATGGCATGGTGAGGAAGTAACTGATTGTCCGTCGCACAAGAAGGAAGGAGTGGATGTTATAGAGCAAGATAGAATGGAGAAAATGATTCATGATGCCGAGGTTGAATCCTTCACCTAGGCACATGAATTTGACAGCCTGCGGAGTGATGCGGAGACACCATTATACCGTGGGAGTAAGTACACATGACTGACGGGAACATTGCATTTGGTGAACTTAAAGGCAACTTGTGGATGGACCGATAGTAGTTTTACATTACTATTGGAATTATTGTGTGATATGTTTCCAGAAGATAATGTACTTCCAAACCGTATGTATGAGGCAAAGAAAACCTTGTCTACGATGGGTATGGAGTACAAAAAGATACATGCTTGCCCTAATGACTGTGTATTGTATAGAAAGGAGTATGCAGGTCTTAGTGAGTGTCCTAACTGTAAAACATCACGATATAAAGTGAAGAAAGACTGTGGTTGTAGAGAAGGGACAACAAGTAAAAGGCAACCTTCGAAGGTGTTATGGTATCTTCTAATAATACCACGGTTTAAGCGTTTGTTTGCGACCACAACAAAAGCGAAGAAGTTGAGATGACATTCTGATGAGAGAATTTGTGACGGAAAATATCTTCGGCACCCGGCCGACTCTCCACAGTGGAAGAAGATAGATGAAATGTTCCCTCAATTTGGCAGCGAGCCGAGAAACCTTCAGCTTGGACTTTGTACAGATGGAATAAATCCGTATGGAACTCTTACTAGTACACATAGTTCGTGGCCAGTTCTCCTTGTAATATACAACTTACCTCCCTGGTTATGTATGAAGCGCAAGTACGTTATGCTTTCTATGATGATCTCTGGACCAAAACAGCCAGGGAATGACATCGATGTGTATTTGGCTCCTTTGATTGAGGACTTGAAGAAATTATGGGAAGAAGGTGTGGATGTGTTCGATGCTTATAAGAAAGGGTCTTTCAAGTTGCGTGCAATGATTTTTACCACGATAAACGACTTCTCCGCATACGGAAATTTGTCAGGGTATAGTGTGAAGGGTCATAAAGCATGCCCAATCTGTGAAGGAGAAACACACTTTCGATAACTTAAGCATTGCAAAAAAACAGTGTACCTTGGCAACAGGAGGTTTCTTCATCGATTCCACCCATATCGTAGGCTGAGAAAGCGTTTTGATGGCTTACCAGAACATAGAGTTGCACCAAGGGCCTTAACCGGGAGGAAGTTTATAGTCGGGTAGAACTTGTCAATGTGACATTTGGTAAAAATCAAAGGACTAAGGGTGAGAAGAACATATGGAAGAAGAGGTCAATTTTATTTGATCTTCCGTATTGGCATTGTCTTGATGTAAGACACAGTATTGATGTGATGCATGTGGAGAAAAATGTGTGTGACAGCCTTGTAAGTACGCTTTTGCACATCCCAGGTAAGACCAAGGATGGAATGAGCGCGAGACTTGACCTTGTTGATATGGGAATAAGAGATCGGTTGCATCCACAACTAAGAGATGATGGTAGGAGGGCATATATGGAGCCAGCTGCGCATACGCTATCAAAAGCGGAGAAAAGAAGTTTTTGTGGGTGTCTGCATGAAATTAAGGTCCCACAGGGCTACTCTTCTAATGTTAGCAGGTGTGTGTCAATGGACGATTTGAAGTTAATGGGAATGAAGTCCCATGACTATCACGTGTTAATGCAACAATTGTTACCAGTAGCCATTAGAGGCATTATGAAAGAAGAAGTGCGAACTACTATAACCAGATTGTGTGTTTTCTTTAATGCTATCTGTAACAAAGTCATCGACACTGAGAAGTTGGATGAACTAGAAAATGAGGGTTATATAATTCTGTCCCAACTAGAGATGCATTTTCCTTCATCATTTTTTGATATAATGGTGCATTTGGTAGTTCATTTAGTAAGGGAGGTAAGGCTTTGCGGTCCAGTTTATTTAAGGTGGATGTACCCTTTTGAGCGATACATGAAGATCTTAAAAGGGTATTCTAAAAATTCTTATCGACCTGAAGCCTCAATAGTTGAGCGATATGTAGTTGAAGAGGCTATAGACTTTTGTAAAGATTATCTATCTGGTAAAAAGGAACAGTCTCGGCATGAAGAGGGGAGAAGCAAGGGAACACGAGGACTAAAAGTGAAGACTGCGGATCGTGAAGAGGTGTTGCAAGCACACTTGTATATCTTGAATAATATGGAAGAAGTTCAGCCATACATAGATGAGCACAAAAATTCTTTGAAGAACTTGAATCCAAAGAAGCGTGACATGCAAATAGCTATTGAGCAAAACAAGGCATTTGTTAAGTGGTTTGAGGAGAAGGTTTCGCGTGAGATCGGTGTGTCGGAGACAATCAACTGGCTAGCTTGGGGGCCTTTATTTCAGGTTGTTACTTGGACTGGTTATGACATAAATGGGTATTCATTATACACAAAAGAGCAAGATGACAGAAGTACCATGCAAAATAGTGGGGTGATGGTTGAAGATGAAGCTATGCACTTTTCCAGTTCGAAAGACAAAAACCCCATATGTGCATCAATGGCTTATTATGGAGTTATAGAAGAAATATGGGAGATGACCTACAACAAGTTCAAAGTATCTTTGTTCAAATGTAAGTGGGTTAGCAATGCTCCTGTGGTAATAGATCCACAATTTGGATTTGTCTCAGTCGATCTTCGAAGAGTTGGTTATAGAGATGAGCCCTTTATTCTAGCAAGCCAGGCGAAGCAAGTGTTTTATGTCACAGATCCTGCAAATAAAAATATGTCCATTGTACTTCAAAGCAAAAAACAAAAGTATGGTGATCCAACCTTCAACCTTGACGACACACCACCTTTGACAACAAATCCACCTATAGGAAGTGAGGTCGAGTTGGTAGATGATGAAGATTATTCTGTAAGAAATGATCATTGTGAAGGAATATGGGAAACAATATGAAGTAAGACCTTTAACTATATAAAACTATATTATGTCCTATGTGCTTTTTTCCCTTAATGTAGTTTATACAGATACCTGCAATCTACTTACCTCTCTGACAATCTACTTACCTCTCTGATAATGATTTTTTTCTGTCTAGGAATATGTCAAGTTCTAGTGACTCAGGGAGCGACAGCGAGCAGCATAATGGGAAGGCAAGAAGAGCCACCTACTCCGAGAAGAACAAGAGGTGCCACGAAGATGGCTGTATTGGCGAAGCGCCACTACAATGAACAGGAGAGGGTTCACATAGAGTTTGATGCCAACATGAATCCAATGGGTCCTGAGGAAGACCACTTCATTAGTTATCTTGGTTTTTTGGGTCGAAGCAAAGTCTGAATCATCTATGATAGTTGGAGGCAGGTTCCCAAAAAGACGAAAGCATGATATGACAACAGATTTTGGTACATAACTTTCGATACATTTTATGTATTTAGACCTTTCTTCCTATTCAAGTTTAATTGTCTCCGTTTTTGCAGCAAATGTTCGATGTTCCTGACACCACAGACATGTACAACCACTGGATGGGAGAGGTTCGTTTGCGCTGGAAGGATTTTAAAAATAAGCTCTCCAGGAAGTACCTTAGAGGTGACAAGAGTCATCTGGATCCTTGTCAGGAATATTCATATCTATCTCCAGAGGACTGGAGGTTGTTTGTAGCTAAACGACAAACTCCTGAATTTTTGGTAAATTTTCTGTCTTCAGTATGAAAATTTATAATTTCAATATAGGTAATGCACTAATGACTTATTTTTCCCTTTTTCCCTTAAACAGGAATTAAGTGCGGCGAACACATAGAGGCAAGAAGCAAATTAGTACCAGCATTGTATGTCTCGGGGTGGCTACAGGAAGCTGGAGCAGATGATGATGGCAGAAGAGCTAAAAAAAATGAAGGAAGCTGCGAAATCGGATCCTTCCGTTGTTGTGCAAGCGCCAGATCCTCCTCCACGTCACAAAAAATGGAAAGCAGGGAGGATTAAGGGTGGCAAATATATAAATCCTACTATTGCTTAGGTTGCCTCGAGGATTGTAAGTAGTAATAGCATAAGTAATTAATTGTGAAATTCTTTCACATTTCTAGCATTTAATTTTTGTTCATAACAAATTGTATGCTACAGGACGAACTCGAAGAGCAGAGTAGCCAAGGGTCGTTCACTCCAAGTGGACGAAGGGACATATTGGCAACAACGATTGGGAAGGCTGAATACCCCGGTCATGTTAGAGGGGAGCCGAGGGGAGTTGGTATTTCAAAGTATTTTGGTAAAGCCTCGATATATTCTTCACAAGCTGAACCTAGTCAAGAGTTTGTGGATAAGCTTCGCGATCAAATCCGAGAAGAGCTCCGAGATGAGCTAATGACACAACTACGTGGTGAAATGAAATCGTGGTTTGATTTTCATCACATGGAGACTAGTAGGGTTAGAAACAAGGAATCCCCGGCCTTCCCCAGCACTAAAGGAAGTCACAACCCGCCGGACGAATCCCTTGTACAGCCTTCCCACACTCCGCAACTCGTTACCGAGGCTTTCCACAATCCAGAACCCCTTGTCCAGCCTTCCCACACTCCAGAACTTGTTGCCACTCCTTTCCATAGTCTTGTCCAGCCTTCCCATAGTACAGAACCCTGTGGCCAACCTTCTCACATAACAGAACTATTGGGCCAGCCTTCTGCCACTCCGGAGTCGGGTGAATCGTGTATCCTTTATTTGGATGCCCCCACGATTCGTGTTGTAGCCGATGCTCTCGTTTACACACAAGCTACCACCCACCATCATAATCAAATTCCACAGTATTTACGTAGGGTGACAGTGACACGTGTTCATGAGGGGGAAGAAGGTGCAGCCATCCCTATCCCTGACGTTGAGATTGCCACGCTGGTTCAGGCAATTGGAGGTTTCATCCTTTGGCCTCAATATCTTATTGGCACGTTGGCAACCCCACCAATGGTAGGAATTATATTCATATCACTTGACATTTATTGGCATCATTGTAATATAATTGGTTTTGTTTTCTATGGTTATAGGAGGAGCAACATGCGCTGAGATGACCCTTTCTAGCACGGCTCCAACAGATGTACAAAGATATTCCCCAAGTCGACTTCAATATGCCTTCAGGGATTGTGGGTACACAATTGACGTATCCCTACACGATCGACAATAAAGATCTTAAGGAGTTTATGCATTTGGAGGAGATAGATGCAGGATGGGTCAAACTTGCCATTTGGTTAGTTTTTCTTTTCTAAGTTCAAGATTTCATAAGTTCAATAATTCATTGGTCATTTTATTTCTATTTTAGGTCCTTCTACCACATGTGCATTGATATGGAAAGACAAAATTTATACGGATTCTTGTGTCCGGAAAATACGACATCGGATAATAATGATGTCACACAAAGGACGCATTATGTGGGCTTCACAATAGCAACGACCAAATTGCGATGTTACCTAGCGCCAATTGTTCAAGGGTATGTAGTAAAAAATTTTATTTTTGGATGTTTGAGAAATAATTTTCTTCTAATCTCAACTTCATTTTAATCTGTGTATTGTTTTAGTTACCATTGGAGCCTGTGTGTTGTTTGCCCACGCCTCAATGAAATCTATTGGTTTGATTCCTTGACAAAAAAGCCCGACAAGGACACAAAATCAGTCTTCAACACGTTAGTTATTTCTTTTTTATTAATTAAAGAAATGCTTGATTTAAATAAATTGTTCTAACTTAAAATGTTTTACATTTTAATGGTAGCGCAACCCAAACATATAGAATGCTTGGCGGGTCACGTGAGGTTAGAGTTGTTCGCAAGCCAAAGTGGTTTTATCCCAAAGTATGTGGTTCCAATATAATTTAAGTTATTTTATTTACGGTTGTTTTATAAATGATGTATGTTATTGATTTTACCCAATTGCTTTTGATTTATAGTGCCCTCAACAGCCAGGTGGTACTGAATGTGACTATTATGTTCTATTTTACATGTATAATATCATTCAAAGTGGCGTTACAAATGATTTTCAACAGGTAATCAAATGATAATATTTTGGTTGTATTTTAATTGAATTGCTAAACAATCCTTTAATTTCATTGATTTCGTATAATCATATTTTCTAATTTGTAGATCTTTGATAATGATGCTGCTTACTTATATGAAGACATTAATTTGATCAGAGACTTGTTGGCTGGGAGGATTCTTCAACACATTGATTTGTAGAAGTTTATCGTTTCCTGTACATTTACTTATTAGTTGTTTATTATATTAGTGGACAACATTTCTGTCAACAATGTAGTGCATGAATGTTTCATTAGAGGTGGATGTTGTGTTTTGTTACTTATAAACTGTGTGTTGTATGTTTCCTTTTTGTGTATACGTTGCTGTTTGCTTTCAGAATGATATGGCCAGAAACAATACAAATGGCACTGTATGGAAAAAAAACCCTTTAGGCGTCCCTTTTGGCCAAAGGGACGCCTAAAGTCCCTAATTTTTAAATAAAAAAATTCTAAACGGGGACTTTAGGCGTCCCTTTTGCTAAAAGGGACGCCTAAACCCAGACTTCAATCGTCCCTTTACAAAGGACGTATAAAGTCCAAATTTATTACGTCGCTGACATACGCGTCCCCCCTAAAAGGACGTTAAAAGTCTCAAATAAGAGATGTTAAAAGTGTTTTTTTTTAGTAGTGTAGCATACAAAATTATGCATATCCTCCCTACTTTTTAATCTACTCCTTTAATAAAAAGAGAATATTTATTGATGATCTATTCATAAATTACATCATTAATAGTACATGTTGATGTGACATACTCTTTTAAAATAAAGAGAGCCAGCTACGGAGGTAAGGTTAACTGAGGAGCAATGACTTCCTCTTTTGGCTTGAAAAGATATAATGGGTGTTTGGAATAACGATTGAAATTTTTAAAAATATTTTTTAATCTTGATTTACGGTATACAAGGTAAGTACGTGAAAGAAGTTTTGTCTCGACTTATGTAAAAAATATTTATAAAATAAGCTACAGCTATCCCAAACAAGCTAATACTCTATTTCGGCTAAACTTTAGGGTTGCATGTTTGGCTTGATAAGAGCATGAGACTGTGACTTCAGAAACATCATTGTGACATCTGATTACCTATCTTAGAAATGTATGAAGATTGGAATATAATATTGTGATGGACATTAGAGAGATACTTCAAAAGGACTAGAAAGTCGAGTTCAAGAAGAAAGAGGGATAACAATAGTAGTTTGGCGGGGACACTAGCGAAAAGGGCGATAAATGGTTCCCCCCCAGTCTTCAGGTATTGGGTCCCGGTGGCATAATGCGTTGGGCATATGCCTGTTGATGCTTAGCTTTTGTTGTTTTACTTCACAACCTATAAAGAAAATCATTAAATTTTTTTTATATGAATGTATGTTTTTACTTTTTATTTATTATTGATCTGACTAGCATATATATTAAGTAAAATTAAAAATTTATTAAGTCTTAAAATAGAATTAATGATATTTAAAGTTTTTTTTTTGAATTTGATAAAATATGTTAAAAATACTTTATAAATAGGATTAAAAAAGCATATGGGCCTTTTTGGATTAACGGTGACAGAAGTTGTTTTTTTTTTAAATTTCTTTTACAAACTTAAGATAAGATAAAATTTATATTGTAAATGTGATTTGTATTTGAATTGGTAGTGGTAAAAAAGACTTTTTTTTTCCCAAAAAGCTAGACTTTTAAACTTATTTTTAAAAAATGATTTTAGAGAAAAAGCCAAATTATCAAAACACCAACTTAAATACTCTAATTTTAAAAAAGCTATATACCACCGTGTTTTTTTTTTTTAAATCATGTTCATGATTGCTTAACGTGATCCCAAACAAGCTGTATATATGTAGTTCCCTCGGTGGTATAACCCTCACGATATTACGAATAATTATTGAGATCATAATTTTTTTAATACCTGACTCACCTTTTTTTTTTAAATTGCTGCACTTATATGCTTCTCTTGTAGTATTCCGAAGTCTAAACTCTGATACATCGACCAAGAATCAGTGGAAGGTGTGGAAGCGACCATGATACAGACATATTGACTGATAAATCTGATTAATTCAACACAAGAAGATCTTACCACTTGGATTTAGATTTTGGAAAGAAACCCAACGTTGGACTCTTCAAAGATTTAGCATCAACACCAAATTAAGAATTGGACAACACGTTTCCATGTGGGGGGAAAAAAAGGTAAAAAAAATGCTTCGACTCGACCAGCTTCGTGTTTCGAAGAAATTCATTTTGACAATGACATCTTTCTATCCTCTAATGTCAACTTCACGTGCATGCATGAAATTTGAAGAAGCCATGTTACTTTTTTCCCCCCCCTACCCATAGGTATCTTCCATTTTAAAAAATAATATTACCCGAGAACGTAATTGAGTACAAAATTTGAGTTCCCTTCACGGCAAAAAAAAAAAAAAAAAAAAAAAAAAAACTGAACATCGGTCTATCACATAGCTAGTGAGAAATAACATCCGAAACAAACACACATACAAATATGTTAATTTAATTATTATTTAATGGAAAGCCATCTTTATTTTTTAAACTAATAAATTCTATATTTATCTTATTTTTGTATGCTAAGTTTATTTAATACTGTCTAGTCTTCAGGTTTATTTATTTAAAAAAATTTAATTAACAATTAATAAATTTGTAAGATTTTTTGACAATACATACTTTTAATACGCTTCTTTACAATTCACTTTTGAAATTAAGAGAAATATTTATATACTCTAAGAGTGCTATATTATCTGAACTCTATCCAATAAAAAGTATAAAAGCTCATATTATTTTAATCCTAATTGGCTGGTGACTCATATAAAAAAATTCAAATGTTGTCTTGTTTTAAAGAAAAAAATATTAATTTAAAAAAAATTAAAGCAAAATGATCAACTAATTGTTTTTAAAAATAAGATAAAATTTAAATTTTTTCACATGAGTAGTCAGCTAACTAAGATTAAAATGATTTAAGTTGTTATATTTTTATTAGGCAAAGTTCAGATGACGTGATGATATTAAAGTATGCAGGTATATCTCTAAAACAAAATCACCCTCAAAATTTCTCCCTCGTATAAATTATTATTATTATTATTATTGATTACTTCGTATAAATTATTTTTGTCTTCAAAGATGCAGTGGGCCACATGAAACCATCATTTTGTTGTTTTTTAATGAAAATGACAATTTATTATTAATCAAACTAAAAGTTACATGAACAAAAGGTTAACGAAATCTTCTTAATATAGGCGAAGAAAACAATTGCCTTTTTATTTTTATTTTTAATTTATTTCCCATGACAGCTTGCATTTTGCACATAAGAATTGACTTGGGTCAATGCCGAGAAATCATTAAAAAGCACAGTAGAAGTGTAATTAAATTAATGAATTAACTCCTCCATGGCTGACCCAGTCCAACTTTTAACTCATATATATAACTAAGTGCCTTCCAACCAAATCATAACAACTCATTCTTTACTTCGTTCGTAGAGACAAACCAGAGAGCAAGCAAAACGCAGAAACAGATAGTTTTGGTGGTGGTGGTTGAGATTTCTGAGAAAGTGAAAAAAACCCAGGAAGAGGATTCAAAATCTGATCATCATGTATGTGACTAGACCTCTTTCTTCTTACAAAAAATCTCCTGAATCTATGTCCTTGCCTCCTGAAGGTCCTAATTCTGGGATTCTGGTGATTCAAGACGAACAAGTCAAACCATCTTTTTCGTCTTGTTTCGGAGAGTTCCATCAGCTTAAGAATCTTCCTTTTCCTCAGAATAAGAAGATTGAGCTGTTTTACAGATCAGGCATTTCTCTCAACAGATCTACCCATTATCGCCACGTGGCCTTCATTCCAGCCCTTGATCAGCCATTGTCCTCCAATCTCTACTATGTGATAAACCTCAACGAAAGGCACAGAGGGTAAGCTCCTTTCTCATGAACTCACAACCTTACTCCTTTACTAATTCGATGAACCTTTGTTGGTATATTCATATATAATGAAATACTGTATATATATTGAATTTGAATTTGAATTTGGTTTTGCAGGGAGGCATATACGAGCATAGATGAGGAAGAATTGGACACCTTCTGTTTCTACAATTCTGTACCAGTTGAACCTCATTGTCAATTAGATATTAGTAATGAACACCAAGTGTTTGATGTATTTCCTAGGAGAAGCAAGATTACTTTCAGGAAGGGTTTCTCAGCTAAACCTGTTGCTCCGAACACATTTGCTCCAAAGTTTCTCAGCGCAAGGTGGAGGGTGAGAGCCTCAGATTCAGTTGATTCAAGTTTAGGAGAAGCCGCCGGATCCGACGACAACCTCCGCGCTCGCCTGCCGGAGTTAAACTTCTCGTCGGCGAACACAACAAGTTCAGAAGCTTTTGTTGTGGGAAAATGGTATTGCCCCTTGATGTTCATCAAAGAAGGGACACACAGAACACTGAGAGATGAAATGAGAAGATCAATGTTCTATGAGATGACTCTGGAACAAAGATGGGAACGGGTTTTCTCGTGCGAGAACGACCAAGGAGCAGAGAACAAGACGGTTTTTGTGGATGCTGTGGTTCAGAAAGAGAAGGTTATGGTTGCAGAAAGGGAAGTTCTAAGTGAAGAAAAGGAAGTTGAAGGTTTTAAGTGGTTTAGGAGTTATAATAATATTGGAGAAGAGACAAGTGTGGGATTGAGCACAGCAATAACTGAGAGAATGAAATGGGAACAAGAGAGATTTGGGTGGCATGAAGGGAAGGAAAAGAATGTTAGGATTCAGAAAACAGAGGAATTCGAAGGGACAGGTGAGTGGAAGAGATTTGGATGTTATGTTCTTGTTGAAAGTTTTGTGCTTAAAAGATTGGATGGAAGCTTAGTACTTACCTATGATTTTAAGCACCATCATCAGATTAGAAGTAAATGGGAATGAAGGAATTAAGATTTCTGTTTCTGCCATTGTTTTTTTAAGACCAGACCAGACCAAACTTTCTTTTCTTGCTATCAAGTGTATATTTGCAAAAGAGCCTGGTTTTGTATTCTATGTATTCAGTTTTGTTTGTGTTGTTGTTGATGGAAGTAGAGGGATTGTTCGTTTGTTTGTTTGTTTGTTTGTATATTCGTTCAGTTATGAAATGTAATCATTTTGAATATTCATATAAATTATGAGGATAAACTGCTCTGAGAACCACTCTTTCTTTCTGAATTTTTTGTTTTATGAGAAGCTGATCAGACAAATGGAAATCCAAATCCATGGAAATCATCATAATTGTAAAAGTTGGGGTAAAAAAACTGCATACGGTAATATGGGTAGAACTTAGATCAAGTAATTTACGTCCAATAGGTCAAGTTTAATGGCAATTTTACAAGTACATATGTATATTTTAATAGCTAACCATACCCAAATAATAGGCATCCTTGTTTCATAGGTAAATTTATAAATGCACGTACATAATTTAACAACTAACCAAAATAAAATAATAAGTGTGATTAAAAAATTTGTCATGTCCTAATGATACAAGCAACTAGGCCTATAAGTGTTTTTTTGCAACAAAAAAAAGCTTATGCCAAAAACGGAAAAAAAAAATCGTGGCCTATAAGTTTTGCCCTTGCGGAAACTTGCCCAAACGCTAATAATGACCAAAAAATAAAAAAAGTATTTTATGGCCTTACTATGGGCTGCAGGGAGCGCGCGCATATAATATATATATATATATATATATATATATATATATTCCCTTTCATTGTTGCCCATAAATAACATTTAGTATCCATCTTGTTAACGGAGTTGGAAGTAATGTAATAATGATTATATAATTTATTTGGTTTGTCATTAAGAAAAGATGATGCATATACATAAAAATTTTCCCATAAATAACATTTAGTGCTCGTCTGGTTAACAGAATTGGAAGTAATATAATAGAATATAATGCAATATAATAGATTGTAATGTAATGATGATTACATGATTTGTTTAGTTCGTCATTAGGGAAAGATGATGCATATGCATAAAAATGTTTGGTTGGATTACATTAAACATGAGAATATATAGGAATAATATAGTAACGGACAAAATCGTCTCTTTCTACATATATAATAATGTGCAAGTTGGTTTATGATAATTTTTTTCATTCAATGTAATGTACGCGCTGGGTTCATAGTAATTTTTTAATATTTAATGGTGAAAATATTATGTAGTGTATAGGTTGGATTCATATTAATTTTTAATATTTAATGATGGAAATATTATTTAATGAGATATTTTAATATTTTTTTAATGATGTAATATAATTTTTTAAATGTTTGAATGGGGAATATTTCTTAAATTTTTATATTATTGATTATTTTTTTAATATTTAATGCTGGTAATTAAAATTATTTAATATTTAACCGCAAGCATTTATAGGTGGGTACTTTGGTCATTTTAAAAAATTATAATGGCAATGGTGTCATTTTCACTGGATTACATGATATCTGCATCCTCATTCATCAGTTCTAGCAGTGTAATCCTGATTATATCAAATGATATAATCAGAATTATAAAATGTAATCATCTTTATATTATATAAGACTAACAAAATACTATAATCACACTATTATATTAAGATTATATGTAATCCTCTTTTATATAATTAAACCAAATATAGGCTATTAATGAGATAGCATTTTAGTTGGGATCCTATATTATATTTCATCGTTAAAACTCTATCCAAAGTATACGCATGACACAAGAATGCGTATTTATGCATCGTTCTTTTATCCTATATGAAAGGTCAACCCATGCGAACTGGTCTTTGCAAGGAAACATTTTTATTTTCTTACGAAGTCATTTCCATTCGTGTCTGCAGAAATAATACAACTTTGACCTATTCTCTGTTTTCTTATTTTATGATAATAATTTCTGTCCCCATCCCATTTGACCCCAAGTAAAAAAAAAAAAAAGAACATATTTTAAATCAAATGAGGACAATATATTACACATATTTCACATGCCCAATTAATAATTAATAACATTATTATTTGTTGGGCAAAAAATTAATAACATTATTGTGAACCTTGTGATTATTGACTCCTTGACTAGTCAGAGCAGCACAAAAAAGAGGAAACAGGTTGCTTTACCAAACGAAATTGTCTTCCTCATTGATTTTTCAGACTCATTCCGATATATTATATAGGGTGAAGATGTAATTTTATGAATAAGGTTTTTTCTAAGAAGTGTGTGACACAAATAAGTTTTGGAATATGCAAAAATATCAATAAACAATTTCAAAGGGTGTAAATTCATAAAAACCATTAAATTTAACCAAACAACCGTTAAATTATAATAAAAGAAAACCTTAATACTGTTTGGTGAAATTTAATAATTTCAGTGAATTTACATCATTTTAAATTATTTATTAGTATTTTTTTCTCTTTTAAAATTCATTTATACTAGACGCCTCTTTGAAAAAACTGTTAGTAAAATTCCACCTTTAACCCTGTTATATATGCAACTTTCAGAGGCAGAAGAGAACAAAGAAACAAAAATTGCCAATTAAAAAAAAAACAGAGAAATCATGTAGGTGACGAAACCAACCTTTTGCTCTATCATTGCCTCACCCAGAAGGTCCAAATTCTGGAATTTTTGTTCTGCCAGATAAAGAGACCGAGCTTACTTGTTTTTTTTTCTTGGCTTATTTGCAAAAGCAACGAGGTCGTGGATCTTCCTTTCCCAAAGAACAAGGACTTAACTCTTCGTTACTCAACAGGAACCTGTGATGTTTATCCCTTCTATGGCTCTTTCGTACCTGTTCTTAATCTCCCTTTGTCCTCCAACAGATATATTATGTGATACAGACGGATGCGATTTGGAGAAAAGAGGAGAAAAAAATTTTATGAGTTGAATTTAAAAAAAAATTTAAAAAAAGGGGTTACAAAATTTTAATCGAGAGAATATTTAAGATAAAAAAGTAAAAAAAAATTAATTAAAAATTTTTAATCCCACTTTTCTAATTTTTAAAATCCTTTCTCTCTCTTGTCTTTCCTTTCTCTCATACTAAACAAGCTAAAGGGAAGGTCAAATGGCCTTATTTTTAAGAGAAGAAAGAAGATTGAAAATCAAATTAGGAACTCAGCTTATTTTGAAAAGACCCTTGAGCGAAATTGAGAACAGATATTTGAATGTGACAATGCTTATGCAGTAGGCAATGATAATTCTGTTACTGTGGATGTGACTGTTCAAACAATGAGGGTTTCAATTAGTGGGAAGAAGGCTGAAAATGATCACGTGGATAATGAGATAATGTGGTTCAAATGTAAGACATACCATATGAAAATAACTAAACAAATATGGAATCCTACATTGACAGAGTAGCACTGGAAAACTTAAATATAAATACTCCTCGTCATGCTAGAAGTTCTCAAAGTAGTAACACGCAACACTACTCTTGATCTGAAATAGGATAACTGAAATACATAGAACATTGTCGGAAGAAGGTAGATCATAATGAACTTGGAGAATGAAGGGTGGAAAAATTATGGATGTTATGTTTTGGTTGAGAGGTTTGTACTCAGAGAAATGGATAGAAGCTTGGTGTTAAACTGTGAATTTATACAAGAAGCATATGGTACTGAGAGGATATGGTACGGTCTTGTTTGATTATGTTTTTATTTTTTGTTTTCAAGAATAGTTTTATATTTTTTTTGACAAACAAGTTTTTGAGAAGAAAATTGTTTGGGATTGTTCCAACAAAAAAAAAAAAATCATAGTTGAGAACGAAAGACATAAAAAAACTTATTTAAAATAAACATCCTTAAAATCAACTTGATCCAGTCAGCGAGCAGACGATAGAATTGAGACGTCATACCTTGTGAGCATTTAATTTCAAAATTACCATTTAAGTTTGTTGAGTTAACATTTGTCATTAAATGAGACTAATAAATTTAATATTAATAAAATAAAAATATACGTTATAAATTTAAAGATTAAAATGAAATTTTTTATAAATTTAGAGGATGAAACTTGTAATTTAACCCAATTTAAAATTAGTGAGTTTTATCGTATCTTCTATTTCAGACTTTGTTCCGTACTTCCGTCTGAATTGGTTTATAGAATAATTCAAATTAATGCAATTTCTGTGTATTTTTAATCATAATTTTTTTATATAAAGTCAAATTTATTTAAGGAAAATGAAATACTACAGTAAAATTAAGTTGGGCTTCCTAGCAGTAAATGAAAATAGAAAGCCCAATATAGAGTACAGAAATCATACTAGTTTTACGGCGTGTGAGATGATTAGTCATTGTTACCATAGTTAATATTTGGATCTAAAAAAAAAGAGGCACTTATACCAAAAATAATAATAAAATAAGAGGCGTACAAAATAAAAACGTAAAGGCTAAAACCAAAGACAAGATGGGCTTTAGAAAACTATTAAATAAAGCCAAGACAAGAGTCAGCCAGAAAATTTTTTTTTTTTTTTTTTGCCGAGACAGCCAGAAGAATTCGAACCATAGCATGAGTTGCAACTCACACCAGCCAGGATTCCACCGTGCATACTGGAATTGGTTTCCCTGCTAAGTAAATTTGCTCAGCAGGGAGAGCGAGGTAAATTTAAGCTGTCAGATCTTATCTGAAGGGTTTAGATATGAATTTTTAAACTATAGATTTTTTTAAAAAAATTATTTTAATAGATACAAAATCTAAAATAGGAATAATCTCTTGAGTGTTATATGTTCCAAAAAAAATGATTTTTTCAAGGTTATCAAACGCGGATCGGTCATTGAACCAGTATGGGTAGTGAGTTAAGGGTAAGTGGATCAGATCGGAATCAAACTAGAGCTAATCTAGGGACAAACCAGTGATAAAGTGAACTTGAATGATAATATTTTTTGTAATAGTTTAAGAATTTGATAATTTTTTAGGATCAAATAACAAATTTTTGAATAATTCTTTTTGTATTAGAAAATATATATATCAAGTTTTCTATAGAGTCTTAATTTATATTTTTTTTAGAAATATATAGAATTAAATATAAATTTTTTAATTCAGAAAATTCTTAATAAACATTGAATTGGTCAAACTGGCCAAATCGAACCGGTTAGGTGACTGGTTCACTGGTTTTGTGATCCAGTCCGCTTTTAATAACGATAAATTTTTTTATTTAAAAAATATTATTTCAAAAATAACTTATATCTAAACTGCAGATTAGATCGTAATCGCATGAAATCAGGTCTCCTTGTTAAACATTTTGCTTAGCATGAAACCAAGTCTGTGCATGGCACGTCAGAAAAATCCTATGACTAAAAGAGTCATTTGCACAAAGCAACAAATAGAGCCGAAGCCATTTGGAATCTACATAACTAGACCACAGATCCCATTGACTCTGCTTTTTGCACTTATGAATCTTAGTGTTGTATAAAAAATTGCAACAGAGATAGCCTTCTCAGTTCTCATAGATAATTCTATAATGATCCTTTCATGTGTTAAGAAACCGGTGAACCAGTCTTCTAGTTTCCGTCTGGCTGATTTGACTGATTCAATATTTATTTAAAATTTTATAACTTCAAAATTTATGTTTAGTTCTACATATTTTTAAAAATTTTAAATTAAGACTCTTTAAAAAGTTTGAGATGTTTACTCTTTAATGTAAAAAGAATCACTAAAAAATATTATCATTTGATCCTAAAAAAAATTCTTAAATTCTAAAACTATTTGAAAAATCTAGAGATATAATTTCTAATTATTGTTCTCAGTGTTTTTAAGTCTCAAACATTCAAAGTCCATCTTTTGATACCTCAATTTCATCAATAATTAAATCTCACTTAACTCTAAACCTCAATATTCTCAATCTTCCCTTGTCTAACATCAAATTTAAAACAAAACTAAATTTTAACTCATATTTTGCATAAATTTTGATATGATTTAAATAGTGGCACTTTTTATAAATTTTATTATTATATATATAAATAAATAATATTTGTTATGAAATTGAATGGAGGTGGGATGTAGAGCATATTTTAAAGGGTTCGCATGCCCCTGCTGATCGCATCTATGAGTATGACATGCTCATCCCCCTAATTTTAGGGTGACGTACTATTTTTTCATAATTTTTTTATATATTTGATTAAATTATATGCTACACCCTAAAATATTTTTGACATCTAATATTTTAAATTAATTAATTTCTTGAAGCAACCAATATCTAAAATATTTTTTCAACAATCAGTATCTTAAGTTAATTAATTTTCAGTGTATCGAATATTAAAAAAAAAAACTTTGATTTGGAGATGAGGATTCCTGCGATGAGCTGAGAATGTGGATTCTATTTTAAAGCAGGCGGAGAGAACAAATTAGCCTTAATTCAAAATTTTAAAATCAAGTTTATGAATCCTAACCCATTTCCATTATCGGTTGTACTCGACTCGTGCGTGGTTTAAAACCCACCAAGTTCAATAAGTGATATACTCCATAATGGAGAAAAACTAAGTTTTGACTTTTTGATTTAAAATGTGACATTCTTTTGCTACTCTTGCCTTTTTGTTCTACCCCCCCCTGTTTTGAGTGTCCTCGCCATTTCTTTTTTATTCCCTACTACATTTATTTAAAAAAAAAAAAGCAAAATGGTTAATCAACATTGGTTATATAATATTGGGTTAATGTGTAAATTTATTTTGTAAGTTTTCGTTGAGGAGTAATGTTTCTTGAAAGTTTTTTAGATTCAATATTGCCCGAAAGTATTAAAATAGAATAATGTCACCATTTTCTGTTAAAAAGTTAACTGGGGTCAACATTAATTTTTTAACTGTATGGGGCAACATTGCTACATTTTAAAATTTTGAACCTGACATTGAACTTAAAAAAACTTTCAGGGCAACATTTCTCCTCAACTATAATTTCCGAGCAAATTTACATCTTAACTCTAATATTTTAACTTGTTACAGGGAGAATTTCAGTCAAGGATCACATGACCAAATTTGTTTCACTCAATGACTAAAACATTATGAAATTTCATTGTAAGCTTAAGGATTAAAATGGAAATAAGTTTTGTAGGTAAAAAGACAATAATCCCCATTGCTTTACCTTTTTTTTTTTAAAAAAAAACAAGGTTTTCTGGCAGCCGTTAGGCTAGAGCGGTCACCGCTAGCTAGAGCTCCGACCATCGAAAATTAATGTGTTGTTCATAAAAGAATTCTACTTATTTATAAAGAGTAAAATACTTGCAAATGCTACTTGTTCAATTTCTATTGTTTATATATATATAGTTCACTTGTTCAAGAAGAACTGAACGCTTGCAAATGAGACTTGTTCATGATTCTATATTTTCTTTTCAATATATTAATTTGTATTGTTTATATGTCTATTTTACTTATTTATGAGGAGCTTGACACTTGAAAATGAACAATACAAATTCAACAAGTATTATTTATAAATGTGTAACTCTTTATAAATAAGTGGAATTCTTTTATAAGCAACATATTGATTTTTGATAGTTAGAGCTCCGGGTGGTCCTTGGGCCTACAATTTTAACATTTTTACCTTTGATTGAAATAAATTTGGTTGTGCGGCCGTTTAATGAAATTTTCCCATTGTTGAATTGGCTTTGTGCAAGAACTTCTCCAACTCATTAGCGAGCGTATAAGCATATTTTCTGCAGAAATTTCGATATCATACACATATATAAGATTATGACTAAAAAAATATTTAAATGTCATCCCCATTTGTCAAGTATTCAAACTATTATTGCTTCCTGTACACGTAATTTACCTTCGACCAATCAAGTACGACGTGTTGATTATTCTCGTCTCTCTATCTATATCTGGTTGACTTTTATTCACAAAAAGACAAGCAAGTGAACCTTCCATGCAGTTTCTGTATATAACTTTGTTGGTTTGGATTAGTTTATGTAAGTTTTATAAGTGCTTATAAATTATGATTCACAAAATACGAAATAGTTTTTACAGTTTATGAGATAGTTTTTATGGTCTACGGGGTGATTTTATGGTCTATGAGGTAAATATGTGAAGAAAATTTATTTCAATTTACATAAATCAGATTTATATAATAAACCCGATTCAATTAAGCTTGGCCAAACCAGAAATCCACATCTACAATATGAACAAGAAACCTTGAAATTTCAATAATTTATATATCTGGTTGACTTTTATGCGAGGTTTCTTGTTCATACCCCGCATAAAGTTGACAGATTTATAACAAATACCCCCACAGATTCAATAATTTATATATCACTTTGTAAGTTAAATAAATAAATTTTAAAAAACTGATAAATATATTATGAGTAAAAAATATTATTAAAGGGCACCCGTATGATTTGTCAAGTATTCAAACTATTATAGATTCCAGTACACGGGCTTTACCATTGATCAATCAAATACAACGTGTTGATTATTCTCGTTCATCTCTGTCTTGTTGACTTTTATTTCCAAAAAGAAACTTCCATGCAGCTTCTGTATATAACTATCAACAGTTTGACCAAGAAACCTGTGTACAAAGTTGACAGATTTATAACAAATTAAATCCCACACAGATTCATCAAGTTGTAATGAAACCTCCATCAGGTTCTGGTCAACGGGTTTAGGGGTATCAAAAAGGAGGAGGCAAAAGCGACACAAAATCATTAAAAAATACCATCAAACCTACAAAACCCCAACTATATAAATCAACCACAGAAACACAAATATGAAGTTCACAAGTTCATAATAAACTAGGGAAAGAGAGAAAGAAAGAGAGAATAATGTACGTAACAAGGCGTCGATCTGTGTACAAAAGGGATCCTGAAGCTCTTAGGAATCAACCAGAGGGACCAAATTCAGGATACTTAGTACTTCAAGACGAAGAAGCTGAGACTTATGGATTCTTTGGTTTGTGGAAGAAGGGAATAGGAAACCTGCCATTCCCTCAGAACAGGAACTTAACCGTTGAATATGTAGTGAGTACAGGAACATCATCTGTGGTTTATCAAGATCCAGTTTTGTTCATTCCTGTTCTTAATCAGCCTTTGTCTTCTAATCGCTACTACGTCGTTTCAAGGAAGGGAAAGCATCAAGGGTATGTTCTTGTACTGTTCTATCAAAATATCAAAGTAATTTAAATCAGTTGATTTCCCTTGCTATTATATATACCTTCTATATGAGACTTTTTTGTAGCATATTCTATTATCCTTTCTACTACTTTTTTTTTTTACTTCCTTTTTGTTTAGGCTTGTACTTTTTTTTTTTTTTTGTTTTTTCCAGTTTCCTAGGCTTCAGGATTACAATCTTCATTTTCTTGTCATTTTTATCGATCTTCACTTTTTTTCTTTGCTTGGGTTTACTCTTCGTTTTTAATTTCAGAGGATTCAAATCCACAATCTTCTTTTCTCTCCCCCTTTTTTTTTTCTTTCTCCCCCCTTTTTTCGTGTCTCATGCGATATTAGATTTTTGACATATATGTATACATTAAATTTGTCTTCCTATTAAATAGCTTAAGCCAATTTAATATAACTTCCCTTTACATTATACAGCGACGCAAGCACATGTTCAAAAGAAAAGGACAAGGGGAAATTGTTGGGCTGGAAGTACATCAAAGACGTAAAATCAAGACCACTAGATCCCTTTGATGAGTATCAACAATTTGAGATAAAGAAAAAGAGATGGGGATTCCAAGGCAAACCTATTATGTCAGATGGGTTTCCTCCTCAGTTCTTAAGGAATGACGGTTGGAGTCTCTCCACCAAGACACCACGCGATTACCAATTGGGTGAAGCTCTCGGCGTCAACCCTACCTTGCAATCCAAGTTACCGATTTTCACCTTTTCATCATCATCTTATCGCTCCTCCGAGCCGGTGGTGATTGGAAAATGGTACTGCCCTTTCATTTTTGTGAAGGAAGAAGGAGTGAGTGTAAAGGACCAAATGAAGATGTCAGTTTTCTATGAGATGACGCTTGAAAGAAGATGGGAAAAAGTTTTCTCCAAAGAAAACAATGGGAGAAGTAATGAAGTTTTTGTCAATGTTGTGGTGAAAACTGAAGTTGCTAAGCTGGATGATGGGAGAGAAGCTGTTTGGGAAGGAGAGAAAGTTGGTGAAGGGGGTGTGATGTGGTTTAGGAATTTACAGAGAGGAGAGAGAAAAGTAGGGTTGAGTATGGCTATTGTGGATAGAATGAGATGGGAGGAAGAAAGAAGTGATTACAGGGAGGGAAATAATGAGAAGAAGGAAGTGAGATTTGAAAGAATGGAAAAGTTTGAGGGAATGAGTGGAACGTGGCGTGATTTTGGATTCTATGTGTTAGTGGAAAGCTTTGTGTTGAAGAGAATGGATGGAAGCATTGTGTTGACTTATGATTTTAGACATTCAAATCATGTGAAGTGCGCTTGGGGGTAAACTAGTCCTTATATATAATACCACACAGTCATTTATTTAAAGAGCGTAATCCAACAAAATCATATTGATGTGTGTATATTTATATATATTTCATTTTTTATACATGTATTTCTATCTCTCCATATAATAATACTACCACTTTGGCTCTTATTATTAGTTCATGTCAGCTTATTATGAACTGACCCTTGAGCAAAACTGGGAACGGATATTTGAATGTGATAATGCTTATGCAGTAGGCACGCAATAACAATTCTGCAGCCGTGGATATTAGTGTTCAAACTTCAAACAATGAGGGTTTCAACAATGGGGAAAGAGGCATTTTATATTAAATGAGACAAACAGTGTGAATAGTAAGGAAATAAAAATACACTTTATAAACTTAATGTTTTAACCTTTTAAATTGCATTGGAGGCTAACGTGACGATATGAAAGGAAATAAAAATTATTGGGTTTTCATAATAGAATTTGGGCAACCAAAGTGATATTCAATAAGTTCTTAGTCCTTGCATGATATAAAATCTTGTTTAAACTTAAGATTAAACTTAAAAGTATAAACTGAAACTTGAAATAAGCTTACAGAATCAAACTTATACTTTAGCCCAATTTAAAATTAGTAAGTTTTTAGTGTATATTCTATCTCTGTCTCCTGTTAATCATCAAATTTGAAAATGAAGGCTTGTCCGGTTCCATTCCCCTGTTGACTTTTTGGACAAGAAACCTCCATAAATAGACCACAGATTTAAAAAAAATCACATAATGACACAAATAATAGAAAAATCCCGTTGGCTGTATCATTTTGTACTTATGAAGAGTTTAATGATTCCATCTTAGTGTTGTATAAAAAAGATTGTAGAAGAGATAGCCTTCGCATAAATTATTCTATAAAAGATCCATTCATGTATTAGATATAAAATATGTCAGGAAAGACAAAGTCAAAGTTACAATTGGTCTTTTAATTACTACTATTTTTCCCTAACACATGATTATAGACACTCAAAACATGTTAAGTGCACACGTGAGCAAATTTGTATCCTACAGTGATATTTGTAAAGGGAATGACCCAAATGAATCATATTGTATTGAGCTCATTTTCTTTTTTAATATATCAGGAGTAATTTATATGTTGATGATGCATCTTATTTATGAAGGATTTATTGTTTAGTTAAGTTTGATTATTTACACACACACGGATGAAGAGTTTTCATGAGAACTGGTTCTGTTTTTTTTTTTTTTTAATCAGCGAAAGAGTTTGATCCTTACAGCTGGTCAAAATTGCAGAAGAGATGACCTCTTAGGCAATTCTTTTTTTATTTATATCATAGAGAAAATTTCTCAGATAATTCTACATCCATTAGCGTGTTGAATTAATAAAATTTTTTTGTCCAACGTTGAATTAATAAAAGTTAAAGCATGGAGATATAGGGTAAAGGAAGGTGTAGCTTATTCTCATTTATTAAGGTCTAACATCAAGTTCAAAATAGGGTTAGTATTATTGTTAGCCCATACAGTTTCATCGAATTTTGATTTTGATCCTTATAGTTTTATATCTTGATTTTTTATCCTATAGGCTATAATTTCATAAAATCTTGGTCTGAATTTAACATTTTAGCTTTAGTTATTGCTGTTAAGTATAGGACCAAAATGAAAATTACTTTTTGAATGAATTTTAGTTTTGATACCTGCGAGTTTTTATTTTAGTCTATATACTTTTAATGAGTTTTGGTTTTAGTCCCTGCATTTAACAGAATTAAAATTTTTATTGCCATCCCATTAAACTAAAACCAAATCCTAATAAAACTATAAAAACCAAAATGTCCACGATTTAAAACAATAGGGATTAGAACAACATTCAATCAAACTATAAGGGCTAATAATGATATTAACCCTTTAAAATAATACTAAATTAGTGATTTTTATTGTATCTTCTATTTCAGACTCTGAACCATTTGAATTGGTTTATAGAATAATTCAAATTAATGCAATTTTTGTCCATTGTTACTCATAATTGTTTTTTTTTTGGCATAACGTCAGATTTATTTAAGAAAAATGAAATGCTACAATAAAATTGGGCTTCCTAGCAGAAAATCAACATAAGTGCATAAGGGAAGCCCAATACAAAGTACAGAAAGCATATAAAATAAGAGACTCACAAAATAAAAACAACATAAAAGCTAAACCAAAGATAAGATGGGCTTTCGAAAACTAGCAAATAAAGCCCAGACAAGAGTCAGCCGAAGGAACTTGAACCATAGCATGAGTTGCAACTCATACTGGCCGTGATTCCACCATGAATGGCAGGTCAAAAAAATCCAATGACCAGAAGAGTATGCCACATGGGGTATTGAAAAGAGGGCTAGAGCGATGAGCAGCTAACGACTAAAACTAAAGAAACCTCCACAGATTTAACAAATCACACACTAATGACTCAAATAAAGAGTGGCCTGATGAACAAGCTCCTACCAGGTGGGATCTGAGGAGAAATAGATATACTACTAATATAGCTTTATGCATTTTATATAACGGTTATAACTAATATATATCATGTATGTCGAGACGGAGGTCATGTAAGGATACATAACGCATAAAAATAATGGTTAATTATGCTTACCATCATATATTACTGAACGGAATTCACGAAAACACAAAAATAACGGTTGTAGTTAATAATTGTCACTTATTTAGTGATAAAAGTGGCGGTTCTTTTGAAACAACTGTCATATAACACTTACAAATGATTTATCTTCCAACTTTATATCAGCGAAAACACAAATATAACAATTATGTCAATTGATTGTAAAGTTTTAACGACAAAAATGACATTTCATAATACAGAACCATAATGTAAAGTACAAATCTAAAAAGCACATTTTCAAAACTTCGTTTGGTTCAATACCAAGTATTAGTTCTCCTAAAGTTAAATGCTTTAGAACGAAGTTTCATTTTGTTTATAATACTTTTATAAAAAGTATATTTTCATAACCTCGTCCTTCTCTCTCGCATCATTGTTAGACGCCAGAGAGCTCCTTCCATTTTCCCTCTTCTTTATCTCCATGCTCACCCTCCTCCTCATCATCCTTACCCTCCTCCTCCACAAGCCCCTCCTCCTTAGCCATTGCCTCCTCTTCCACCACTACCATTACTACATTCTCCTCCTTAAATAGAGGCTCTGTTGTAGATGTTGGCTAGCCTTAACTGCTTCACAAGGCGTCTCGATAGACACACCCACAGTTTGAACAGAAAGTTAGACCTGATCCTTCATCACAATCAGGTTGTATGTGATTACTTCTAGTCATACCTTTCATCTCCTTCCTCAGACGTCGATAATGTGCTAAATGAGGTAGAGAGATAGGAGGAGGTGGAGGACAGACTGAAAATCACTACTTTTTTTAATATTAAAAAAATTAATGGTTAGGTCAATGCAGGCCAAAAATATTAAAAAAAAATTATTTCCTCATGGTTATTATTAAACAACTGTTACTAATTTATGCATTTTATAACATAACCATTTTCATTCAAAAAGGACACGTTCTTCTTGATAACCCATGAAACCCTTTCTATTTAAACGTCCGAAAAATGAACTCCATTTATCCATCCATTTCAATCTATTCCAACTTCTGACTTTTATCCTTTATCGATTACATGGGAGAGTAAGGACACATTGACAACTGCTTGAATGAATTGACCTCTCTTGTTCGTTCTCTGATTGAGAAGGTAGATAAATTACTGGAGAAAGATATGAATATGATGATGCAGCAAATGCTTCATCCATATAACTTTTTATTTTTTTGTTAGTTTATTCAAACTCTCGTTTTATTTTTTTAACTTTTTGTTTGTACTATAGGGTTGAAAATCAACTTTAAAAATTATTTAAAAAATTCAAATAAGTAACGGTTATTATGTAAAACCCGTCAATTTTCAGAGTAGCATATTAAATACTTAACATTTATTAAGAAATCACCATCACCGTTTACAAAACCTAATGAATGTGATATTAAACCTATGAAATTTTATTCAAAAGTTCATCATGTTTGTAAATTAGGAACCATAAGAAAAGGCCACCTTTCATAATGGTTTAGAACTTGTAACAGTGAGCAAGTTCGTTAAGTCTTTTAAAATAGGTACCCACCATCTCCCGCCTCTTTACTTTTCCAAGTTATTACACTTAGTATGCTTGTCTTTGGTTGAAGTTACCTATCATCATCGGAACCGAACAACTCCAGTTGATTTTTTTGACTGTCACAGTCACATCCAGGCAAACCACATCATTCATTGCTTTCTTTGAACTTCGGTCTGAAAGCCACACGAGTCACTTTGATTGCCTTAACTCACTTTTCATTTTGGAGCTCTTACTAGGTCACATTCCTTTGTGTGCTTTGTTCTTCTTATTTTAAGGTATGATTTCTCTTCTGCATTTGTACTCCCCATTCTAATTCCACATTCTCCTTATTTTCACTTCATCTTACCTAGGTAGGTTTTGACCTTAGTCGTGTATTGTGTTTTTTGGAAAACCCATTGCTCTGTTGCCTATCGCTGATTGAATAAGTTTTTTTTTTCTAATTAAAATGGCTAGTTCTACTTCCTATGGCATTGATAATGCCCTTAGTTCAGATATTGCCTCTACTTCCGATAATTTTCCTAATGATACTGATCTCGTCCCTAGACTACCCAGAAATGAGACCCCAGAAAAGGCATTAGAATGGGTACGAGATATGGTAAAGAGAGGCTGTTACACCTTGACTTTTGTGAATAGAGCAAAGTCTTTGAGGAGAAGATTTCACGTAACATGGAACAATGATGGTCAATCTCTTGAGTCATCACACTTTATTAGCTACATCGTCTTAATAGCAAGCACCAATGTTCCTATCACGGTGGGTAACTGGTGTAGGATACAAAGGGATTACGAAGGCGTTATTTGGGACAATATCAAGGTGAGGTATATATGCCTACTAATTACTTTCTATGTATTTGTAAAAAATGTTAAACTAAATTGTAGATGGAGATTACATCAGGAAATTTGTCGTCAAGAAGGTTGGCAATTCATTGCAAACATTCTATCATGCATTGACGAAGGCGTATGTGCAGAATCCTAAAGAGATTGATGAGACAGAAGTTTTTGTAGATCTTCGGTAGACTATCAAACTGGATAATTAGAGAAATTTTGTCATCTCACGTCGTGACCTGGTATTCCAGGTAATTGTTGTTCGCAATTCATAAGACCTACATGTATCTATGTAATATTAACTCTACTGTTGCGTGTTTTCATAACAATTAAATTGAGCGAATAGGAGGAGGGTGAAGTATAATAAGTATTCCTACAAGGAAGGCAAAAGGGGTATGCTCAGATTGCTAAAAAGTTGGCTTCTGAGAGTAGGGACAGTAGCAGACCTCCTTGTTATGAACTTTGGTCAGTGGCAAGGAAAAATAAAAATAGATCTTATGATGATCCTCAGTTGAAAGACGTCGTCATCAAAATGGTAAGTATTAATATTAGTCTCCGATTCATGAAAGTAATATCTTCAATTAACTATCAATATTAACATTATTGTTAAATGCACAGCAAGCCATGTCCCAGGAAGTGGCAACACAGGGGGTTGTCTTTATGCAGATGAGGGCATTTTGGAAAAAACATTGGGGCTTGACCATCTAGTCTTTTTAGGGGTGCCGACTTTGGATTGACCAAGACAAAATATTATGGTCACCAGCAACCTCAAAGAAATAACTGGGACAAAAAGTATGAAAAGTTTCAGAAACAATGTGATGAAATGCTGGAACAAATATGATTTCTCATACAAGTGTTGATGAAGGAGCTTAGTACGAAGCATCAAGGTGGAAATGGTAGCCCAAGTACTAGAGGTAGATGTACATTTCCTTTATAATCTGCCGAGGGTTTGGAAGATGTTGAGTGTTTTGCCAATAGCCCTAAATACCATATAGTTGCAATGTGCCACATGTTCAACCACCTGAAGGATAACACGCTTCATAACGAGCCTATCCCTCATAGGCATGTGAAGGTACAAATTAACACTAAAACCAACTCTAGCTATATGCTCCTTATACCCACCAAAGACACAGATCAGTGGGAGGGGCTACGGGAAGCATTGTTAAGTGGCCTCGCCGTCTACTTAGAGTATGGAAGTCCCCCACTCAATAGAAGTCAGATGCTCAAAAGAAGATGCCCACCAATAAGTCTAAGTCCGCTAATCAGTAAAAGCACCTCAATCATTTCAAGCCCCCACTTCTAAGACCCCTAATCAGTCAAGCCTCCTACGTACAAGACCTGCAGTCATTCTAAGAAGAGGAAGCATCCTACCCTCAATAATCTATCTGGAAAGAAGTCTTCCTCACAGAATAAGACTATTGGTCAATCTTCCCGGAAGTCCCTTTGGGAGTTCGCTGACAAGTCCTTTACTTCAGACCCATGTCTAATGATCACACACTATTACATAAAAGAGTAGTTGTGGGGCTTATTTTTAAACTAATTGTGGCCCTTAAAAAGTACCACATATCCCATCGCCACTAAAAGAAGCTTGTAGTGCTTGGAAGCGCCACAACACACGCACACACACATTAAAAAAAACACTTCATGTGGCGCTTCTTTGAGGTTCTGTGGTGCTTTTTTTAAGGAAGTGCCATAAGAAGTATTATTTTTTTAAAAAATAATTTTTTTCATATTTTTCTTTTAAAACTCTATAATTATAGTTTATAACATACTTTAAACATATTTCCATATCCACGAAAAAATGAAGAAAAAAAAACCACAATCAAATAACTCCAAAATGATATAAATTAACAAATAACTACTTAACAAAATCACTACTAAGTAAAATATAAGTTTTAAAAATGAATAATTATTTTACTTATGCAACTCATCAATATTAACAATTACTACAACAACTAAAACATACAACCTATATATAATAACATTTAATTTTATCTCATTTATTTTTTAGCATATGAAATTGAAAATAATTTTTTCATATTTCATAATAAATTAAATATAAAAGATATTAAGCAAATTAAACTATTAACTACTAAAAAAGTGAGCTGAAACCTTAAGCACAACACCTAAAAAAAATTAATAAAGGAAAAAGAGAAATCAAAGTTGAATGCATGTTTAAAAAAAAAGAAAAAGAAAAAGGGTGGTTAAGAAGATAATGTGTTGTACGTAGCTTTAATATATATATATATATATATATATATATATATATATATATATAAAGGAAAAGTGAGTGGGAACGTACTTATAGGACAAAATGAAACTATAAGGAGGATGAAATGGGACTAAAAGGGAGGAGGAGTGGGGTCCGTTTAGTGCAAGAAATGAGACCAAAGAAATAAGGAGGAAGTGCTGAAAATGAAAAGATGAGGATGAGTAAATGTGAGAAGTGATGGAACAATAGAATAAAGAAAAAGTGATGATTAAAGTGGGGACGGTTATGAAAGACAAAAAGAGGAGAAGGAGGAAATGTAGGGACTAAGAAGATAAGGAGTGATGACACGTGTTGAATGAGGAGTGTGAATCAAGAGGATAAAGGTGATGGAAGCATATGCGGGGGAGAGAAATGTTTGGAAAAAAAATAAAAAAAAGTTACTTTGTGTGACGTTTATTAAGCCAAGTGTTTCACAAAGTGCATAGGAGCTGTGACACTTCCTTAAGCAAGAGCTACAACTACTACTTTAGTTTTGTTTAAAAACCTTATGTGACCAAGTGCCACATAAGGCCCCTAAGCAGCTGTGGTGCTTCCTTGAAGAAGGGCCACGTCATGCCAATTTTAAAAATAAATTAAAAAAATTCTAGAAGAAGCTGTGACACTTCTTTAAAAAAATGCCACAAAAAGTGTGCCATTATTGCATATTTTTGTAGTAGTGACATTTTAGAGATAGGTCTTTGACCTTCTAGACTAAGTGGAAGCTATAAACAAAGAGCTTATTTCTGAGATCCTAAACAAGGACATCACAAGTTCAATATCTGTCAACTTCTTTATGAGTTATTTCTTCGACTATGATTGAATAATTGGCTGCTTAGAACTTTGATTACATTTTGATATGTTGGTTTCACATGTCAAGCACTTGTAATACCTCATCCTTAAAACCCATATATTTAATATACTAGTCCAAACGACACTTGCCAAATAGCTCTAAATATTATTTGAAATGTTTAGCTAAAAAGGGATTTATTAATCAAAGGATTTTATAATAAAATAATAATAGTGTCATGCCAATCAAATATAAAGTGGCATAACATGTGCTCCAGGAGCACGACAGAGCCTTCAAGGCTCATTCTACATATGCCTTCCCTTATTTTCTATTATAACATTCACCCGAAAAATGTTAATATAAAGGAATGTGATTCTACGTCTCAGTAACTACTAAACATTTCTACTGTACATAAGCAAACCACATATGACTTAAAATAAGGAACTGATTACATATATATTTGCATATACCATAATCCTCATACAAAACAATTAAAAATTTAATCATTATTATGACAATCTATATTTTCATCACAACATGTAATATACAATTATGCAATATGTAAAATGCAACCACCTTTTATTACCGTCCATTCTTATACCGCTGATTAGAGCCATAGGCTAACATATAGTCTAATAAAAACTCATCAATTTAACTAGATTGTCCCAAGCTCACCAGTTCTTGAGATATACTCAGTCAAATGTGTAGAGTTTAAGTCTAGACTATGGCTCCTCTCCTTAAAAGAACACAACTAAGGTATCACATGTCCTATAGCTCCAATGCAATCTCAGCCAAAGGAAAATATGAAAGAAGGGGCCCTAACAAGTGTCATCCACTGTGCACCGAGTAATGGCATACCACGTTGTAAAAGATCTCAATATACAAATTCTTCTTTACTCCACCCATCACAAGTGTAACTGCCGTAACAATATATCACTAATAAATATAATATCATTAAGATACAAAGTATAATAAATCATGCTTTCATTTGTATCAAATATCATCACATATTCAAACATGCCTAAAAGGAAATAATAATTCAACAATACATTAATTATAATTAAATTATTAACTATGTGAATAAAGTGAGTTATAAAAAAATTTACTTGTAACATTACTTGCTTGAGAATTTACAATACATACACATATACATGTAATTTAGTCCTTTATTATATATATAAAAGATAGTTGTTTACAATTATACACAACTTATAAGTATATGGAAGAATATTCAGAGTTATATGTGTTCCTAATTAGCTCATAAGCAATCACACAAGAGGTATTCCAAAGTTTTCAAGGAGAGTCTATAAAGCTACAACCATAAATATTTATCAATATATCACTCAACATTACTTTAGAAATACTCTAAGCATATTTTAAACCTAGGTTAAAGGCCATATTTACCCTGGAAGTATGCATGTAGGGCCAATTTTTCCCCAAAAGTATTTTTGGAAGCAATTTTGCCCCGGAAGTATGAAATTTGGAGCAATGTCGCCCTCTTTAAATGTTATCCTAAAGTTAACCTTGAAAGTTACATGGTGACAGTGAAAAATATGATGCTGGCATGCTAATTGAATGATACATGGTAAGGGATAGAAGACATGATAGAGATGGCGTGAACGTGGCAAGTGGAAAGATAAGACATTGAGCTAAGACAAAACGATGAAGGCCTAATCGGTTGGAAGAGTAACAAATTAGAAGAGAAGATGAGACAAAATTACGTTGTGCTAGGGCTTCATCAAAGTGGTCGCTTGTGATTTTAGAAGCTTGTACGACAAGCGATCAGACGAGGGAGCAGAGATTCATCCTACAAAAATAGGTATGGAATATTTGCTTTTCAGTTTTTCTTGAGATTCGATGAAGAGGAAGCGATTTTTCTATTCTTCTATAGTGAAAATATGTCAGCTCCCTTTGTCTATTTATAGGTGTTAAATTGATTTTTGTTTGTTTTACTTTATTTAGTGGTAGATGGCGTCGTCTAGTAATGGATGTGGTGGTCCCGAGGATAATGGGGATGGTGGTTTGGACAATGATTGGGGCTTGGGGTACTTTTTAAAAGATTACAAAAATTTTGAAAAGGGGGTGCAGGAAACTAAACATGTTCTAATTAACCGAGCAAACTTGTCTTATGAGATCCCAATTCAGCAGAACTTTGTGTATGATAAAGAGGGTGAGATGCAAACAGAGAAGGTTAATATCGGTTTGACTGAAATTGGACATGATAACGAGGATAATGATATGTTAAATAGAATTTAAAGTGAAGAGGAACATATTGATTGTGAATCTGGAAATTATAATACTGATAGTGAGTATACTATTAGTGAAGATGAAGAATTATCTAGTGTAGGGAACAAATGGAGTTGCTAACAATGATGATAAGAAAGTGGGTTTGGAGAATGAATTGGGCTTCATTAGTTGTAAGGGGCCATCAGCTGGAGTGATTTTGGAAGAAGAAGGAATTGGGCCATAGGAAAGACCATTTTTTATGGTAGGTATGTCCTTTACAAAAAAAGGTAGAATTGGTGCCTGCAATTAATAATGGGGTAAAGGTGAAGCTAAAGAAAAGTGAGCCGTATAGAGTTAGAACGGTATATTAAAAGGGCTGCCCATTTGTACTGTTTACATCAAAAGATGGATCCAACCCAGGGCTTATAATAAAGACCTATGACTCAGAACACAGATGCAACATGGTGTTTAACAACCTTAGGGAAATAGTGAGGTGGTTGGCTTCACACTTTAGGAAGAAGGTCTAAGAGTGACCAAGCTACAAGACTGCAGACATGAAAAAGGACATGGAGGATGACTTCAAGCTGTATGTGAATAGATGTAAGTGCAGGAGGGCTAAAAGGATGATTATGGAGGACATGGAAGGTAGTTACATAGATGAGTTTAGAAATGTTGAAGCATACTATAATGAGTTGAGGAATTCTAACCGTGGCTCATATATTTCTAAGGAAAGAAGTAAGGAAGCTCTAGAATAGGGGAGGAGGGCTTTTAGCCTATGAATGTATGCTTTAATGCTGCAAAGGTATAAATCTTCATACTGTATATTTATCTTACAAATCTTAATTATATGCATTCAAACTTTATGTTCTGTTTTAAAAGTCATCCCCAATGCGTAGTGTTATGAGTGTAGGATGGTGTATTTAGAAAGTGCAAGTGTACACTGTCGTAAACAAGTAATATAGAAGTAAGTAGAGTATAGTTCCCACGAGGATTGATTAATAAGTACCAAAATTGGTAATCTTAGTACTATGTAGTCGGTCAATTAGTTGTGATTGAGATTGCAAGATAAAAATGATGAAATATGAATACAAGTGATATGAAGACAAATATGAAAAAAAGCCTTATGTATTAGATTTCACTTAACAAGTTTCGGATTGAATCACTTATCTATTCTAGTCCAATTTATTCCACATGATTGATAGTCGAGTTTCTCTAATTTAATTACTAGCCTCTTCCAAGGTCAAGTAATTCTATAATCAATTGCTAACCCAATATATTCCTATATGAATTTAAGCAATTAATCATGCATTAAGATTTATGGAACTCATTAAGACTACACAACCTATATGAATATATTCCTATTTCATATGAAAATTATGGTTTTAATTATAAGATCCACACACATGCATCTCCTTTCGGTCTCAACATGCATATTAAAATCATTCAAAAGGTGGCCAGTCAATTGAAAGCATTAAGAACAATAATTAAAACTCAATCATGAAGGAAAAATTAAAACTAGATTTAATAAGTTAAGATTCAATCCGTCATTAGTAAGCTACGTCATCACCTTAGGAAAAGGAAAATTTAGCTCATAATGAAATTAAAAATAAAACCAAAATAAATTAAAAACATCATAAATATTGCATAAAAATTAACTACAAAAACATAAAAATGCAACTACAAGATGCATGAAAATGGAAAATCTAGCCTACTATATAGGAGGTAAAACCTTCCATGTAGGTGGAAACCTATACCATCCATAAAGGAGGACTACCTAGACCTTCCATATAGGAGGTAAAAACATCCATGTAGGAGGCATGCAAGAAGTAAAAAAAAATGCCAGAAATAAATTATAAAATAAAAATTCTCTCTCTAAAATAGAAGCTCTCTCTCTCTCTCTCTTCCTTCCTACTTCTTCCTCCTCATTTTAGGATACCAAGAAGCTGTATTTATAGGCTTCATTTTTGGGTTGCTACAGTAACTTTGCTACAATGAATCGCACCGCTACAGTGAACCGACCACCCACTTGCTACAGTGAACCGCACCGAACCGTCCCAAGTTTAAACAACCAACCGCTACAGTACCTGCTACAAGTCACGCTACGGTGATCCTGCTACAGTACGTGGCTTCTACTTTCGTATTTTGCTACAGTGTCGTATCTGCTACGGTTATATGAACAATATTTTGCTACAGTTTTTCAATCTTTTCTCAATATCTGCTTAATACGGTGCTGTATGGCCTGTTAGAAGAAAATCATTATTTATTTATCCATTACACCCAAATTCATTATATTAAACTCCAATATCGTCCCCAAAATCATCATATAAGGGAAAATAAATATGCAAATATTTTTCTGATCACCCAGGGACTTTTACTTTAACAATTAAAGTCATTTTATAGCTAAAACGTGAAATCCACTTAACTTAAACATCACTTATTAATCATCATTTAACCCAAAATGAAAGATAAAAATAACACCCATGTCAGCACTAAAGCAAAAAATGCTAGCCTTATTCTTGTCTCTATCTTCTTTATCTGCATATATATGGCATTAATTTTTGCTTAAGCATCAACAACTCCCTTCTCCTCTTGTACTCTTTGCTTCATATTGCCTATCCACATGCCTTAGTAACTTGTTTATCACATGTGTTGATCTCTCACCCATTTCTTCATCATGCCATTGGAAAAATCCACATCCACCTTATACATTTCCCTCTTTGTAATCAGAACCCCATCAACAATTAACCACAAAGAAAACATTTCAAACATGGGAAAAATAATACATACCTATTGGTAATTCCTACAACCATAGAATCTCCTCCTTGGGTTGAACTCTATCCAAGAAGTATTAAGAGGAGCCGATAACCCACAGTAACATACCCTTGCCGAACTATGGCTTTAAGCCTCGTTACCTCGATGAATCATAACAGTGGCCCTCCTCCTACTTCTATTTGTCAAACTTGTAGAAGCCGAGTCCCCATGCATTTTCCTTTACTTTGTCACATAACCTTCCTCTTCCTCATTAAAATGGTGATAAGATGTGTTCAGTTGCATTTAAATGGAAGCTATCAATCTTTCTCACCTAACTCAGTCATCGTCACATAAAACATTGAAGAAACCTAAAAAAGCTAGCACTACAACGTCTCTAATCCACCAAGCAACTTCTCTAATCTATCTTGGCATCCTAGTCATTTTTGCTTTCGTGGCAAACGTCAGTTGGAGCCAAAGTTTGAAGAGGGAGACATTGCTCTAGATTTCATACTTCCAAGGCAAAAGTACTTTTAAAAATACTGTCAGGGCAAAATTGTCCCTACGTGCATATTTTCGGGGCAAAAATGAACTTTAACCCTTAAACCTACTATAAAACAATTATAGAGCCTTAAGGCTATATTGCAAAATTCAATTCTTGAACAAAATCTAAATTCATGTGATATTATAAATATTTTAATATATTTTTTACATAATAAAATTGTGACTACGAATGGGTGAGGAGACATATATACAGTGATGTGAAAGTTCAAAAGAGGTATTATTGTGTGAAAGGGGAAAAACAAGAATGATTGACAAGGAAGGTGTGATATACTAGAGAGAGATATGGAATCCCTTTCAAAAGGCTATTGTGCATTGATAAAAAAAAAGAATGCGGGGTGCTATTGTCATAGGCACATCTAAAGTATCTCTGGATTGATGGTAGAAACTGGCGTACATCAATATATATATAATAACAGAAAACACACAAGAAAAAATTGGGGTTTCACAATAGGTAGAATTCAAATATATGTGTGTGTGTGTATATATATATATACACACACACATACATATATATATAGGACCCTGTAAGTCATGATTGCTGAAAAAAAATATAAAATGTATAACAGAAGGTTAAAAAATATAATAGCAATCTTGGGAAATGAAATGAATACACAAAGTCATAATATGGATTTTTTTAAAAAAATAGAAATATGAGTGAATACACACTTGCACATAGTGTGTGTGTCCATATAGCACACATCAATTGAATAAAAAAAATAGGGTATGAAAAATAAATTTAAGAAGAAAAACACATACATGAATACATGTTCAGTGAAAGGGGAAAGGGAGGTGGATGTGACATGAAAGGACAATGGAGGAGGAGGGAAGAAATGAAGTTTGACAAGACAAGCACATATTGACAAACAAGTAAATGGAGAGAAGAAGAAGAGCATTTGTTCCTAAGGTCTGTTGGTGCGACGCCATGGTAAAAAGGTGAGGGGAAGAAGGGAGATTTTATAGGAGTTTGGTTAGAGTTTGTCTCCCTTTATTAAAATAATATTATGTTTACTTTTTTTAGATAATTTTTTTTCTTGTTCAATGTTACTTTTTAATAATAGGATAAGTTTACACACGCGTAATCATATATTAAAATTAATTATTTAAGGAGGAATTTTATTTGTATTTCTTCCTTTGGATAGGATAAATATTTAGAACTTGATACTTATTTTAAATTATTAATTTATTATATATACTCTTTGACTAAATTAAACTTTAACTATAACTTTCTCTAAGTATTAGAAAAAATAAGGATGTTACACTTGTACCATAATTACCTCATCCCCCGCGGCCTCTAGGATAAGATCAAGTTCATCCACCCATACCTAATCAATAACTAGGGTGAGAGCACGAAGGAAGATGCCAAGCAACGACATGTGAGGTTTCTGGGGGATGAATTCCTTAAGAGGGCGCTAGACGGAAGTGACACTTATTTTTTGGTGCCTTACATTCAAGGGTGGGAACATCATTAAATCTACTTTAATTAGTTTTTATTTATTTTATAATTATCCTGATGGTGTGATCTATTATTGTACTTAGGAACCACTGGATACTCATAGTCGTAAATCTAATGCTCAAAAGGATTTGGTACTATGACTCTATGAGCAAGGTTCCATACACGAGATACATGCAAGAGACTTTCAACCAGCAAGAGACTTTCTGATACATAATTTTATATTGTATCTTCTCAAAGATATCTAACTTACTACACTCAAAATGGTCTCAAGTGTAAACAAAAACAAGCTCTTTGATAGCAACTACAGATGCTTCTTCCAATGGCTATGTTTGCAGGTATATATATTATTCACCAATGACTATAATATTAATAAGTTGATGAAGCACACAATATAGTGTGTGTGTGTGTGACTGATAAATTTTTCTTCTCATTTCTTTATAGTGCCTAAAGAAACCGAACAAGAGCAATGATTGTGGGTATTGCTTAATGCAGTACATGAATGACATTATCACCCACAATCGTGAAAATATTGATACAACAAAGGTATATTATATGCTCAATCCGTTTATATATACATTCGGTCAGCTATATATTACAATATCTAACTTTCATCTTGTTTTCTTTTGCGCACAGTATTTTGATGCCTTCTACACGATGTTTAGCAACTCACAAATGGAAGAAGTTGCTAAAGAGTTGGCGACATCTGTGTAACAGTAGTGGGAGAGTAAATACATATAGAATAATTATAAATTTTTAGATACTAATGATTTGTTTGTTTAAAAGTTTTGGTTTTAATAGTGTATACATGTACATGAATGAATGTAAATATATTTTGATTTATTGTATTATTCTGTATATGAATGAATGCAAACATATATTGTGATTCATTTGGTACAAAATGTATATGTAGAAGGATATCGAAAGCATAACCCCTGCCCACTATTTTTTAAAAAAAAATTAGTTACGATAAATCACGGTTGTTACCTAACAACCGTTATTTATGTCAACTTTATAATGATTGTTAAAGTAAAATTGTTATGTATGACACCATAAATCACGGTTGTTATTTAACAATTGTTACTTATATCAACTATATATAATGGTTGTTAAAGAGAAACCGTTATGTGTGATGTAAGCATTACCCTATATTATGACAGTTGTTGATATGTGCCCGTTAATTATTATCACACCAATAGGTATTATTAGGGCCTCACCAAGTATCATTACATAACGAGTGTTATATTATAGCTGTTATAATAGGTCTAAAATAAATAACAGTTCTGAGCCGTAATGTATCTGCGCTGAGCTTTTATAGTGCTTACATATATGACTGTTTGGAATCACAATGTTTGGCAGTTAATAATTGTCATATATCACGATTACTGCAGTAGTGTACGTGGCTTTATAACCACAATTGGATAGGTTATTTTCAGGAATTAAACATGTGACCTCCATGTCACATGGCATTAACTTTCCAGCACCAACAACTTTTTTTAATTAGATTAAGTGTTTCCTCCTCGAGGCTTAGAGAATAAAGTGTTCTCACCTCTTTTAATAAGTGCTCTTCCTAGGATTTGAATTGTGTTCTCCTTCTTACGGAGGTTAGGCCACTTACCACCTCAATAAATAACTTCATCACTGCGTTAAGACTTACCCTCTTTAAAAAGAGCAGCCTAGTGCATAAGGCTCCCACCATGTGGCCAGGGTTTGGATAGGGATATATGTATGCAGCTTTAGCCCTACAATCAAAGAGACTATTTTCAGGATTTGAACTGTAGCTTCTAGGTTACATGGCAGCAACCTTACCTCTACCAAAGGCTCAAACTAGTGTATAAACTGTTGGAAATTGTGCCATAGTATAAACTGTTGGAAATTGTGCCATAGGGGCCAATCATTGTACATTAAGCATTATTGTTATTTAAGATTTTCTGCATATTGTTATCATATCGTTTGCATGTTTATTATGATAATTGTATCCTTGGATGAACTATAAAGATTATCCTAAATGTCCCTGGTCTGTTATCTATACGGGAGCAAAGATGAAATAAGACCAGTATGACTTTGACGAGGTATAGAGATACAAATCAAAGTCTTAGGCACTTGTAGGAGTACAAGGTGCTGGATAGACCTGCTATGAGAAAGCTGCATGGATTAAGTCATAAGCTTATCTCATACATATAATCATGTCATAGTGCCCTCTGACCTGAGATCATCATAGATTCCTGCAAGAGAGTTGCTAAGTTTTGACCTAGTCAAAAGTCACCTTTGACCGGGTGATGATAAAGGCTACAATCGGGCTTAGGATTTTTCATGAAGAGGAATGTGAGTGGTCAAGATGGAATTTGTCCCTAACATTAGTGAGAGATATTACTGGGCCCCTCGATGAGTGAGTCTAAGAAATGTATGGCCATACTGTAATGGGAAGGAGTTTCCATTTCTAATTTCAGGCTACTCAAGAATCTAGAAAGTGATGGTCAGGAACAGGAGGATGACAATGTCCATGCCTCATCCTTGACCAAAATATCGTGTGACAAAAAGGGACGTGACATGGTTGTATAATAGGTTGCATTGTATCATCGATCCTCATGTGAATTGGGTAGTCGCAATGTCTTGCTAGAGGCCGCTTGCGACTTGTGGGCTAGAACAGTTTTTTTGGCCCACTGCCAACTTCATGTGGGCCTACAGGGTCGCACACAAGAATAACCCAACACGAGCTATGATGTCCAGATTCATTGAATCTAAGATGTGTCTAAGATTCAATGAATACAATATTTAACCTAGGGTGGATGAATTATGTGTGTGTGTGTATAAATTCGAAAAATAATAATAATTGTAGTAATATTATATACATATTATAATATTATTATAAGGTGTTAGTTTTATATTTAATTTATTTGATAAATTAAATAATTAAAGCTAATACATATATCATATATTAGATTCAATTTATAAAGATAAATTAAATCTATTGGCTCTTTATTTAGATTAAATAAATATGATAAATTAAATCTGTTTGACAGATTTAATCAAATCAAATTTATTTGATTTAATTTGAATTTCAAATTAATTAAGATTAATTTTGAGATTCCAATACGGCCTTTATCAATTATAAAATTCGAAGGGTTAGAGAACCCTAGGCTGTACGGACAATTTGGAGAGCCGCAAGAAACCCTAGAGAAGCATCTTGGAGGCGCTAGCACGCTGCCGTGTTGAGTCTTGTTCGTGTGGATACCGGTAGAGGGAGGCGACCAGAGGTGTTGACTCCTAGAGATCGAAAGCACGAAAACCATAAAGGTACTATTCTAACTACTTGATTTAGACGTCTTTGATAGATCCGCGATTGTGATTCTTTTTTTTAAATGGTTAATTTCTTCCGCTGCGTGTACGAATCCCAACATAAACAATCTCGTTGACTGTACTCTTTGTATTTGTGAAGAATTTGATGATTCCATCTTAGTGTTGTATAAAAGAACTGCAAAAGAGATAGCCTTCTCGTAGATAATTCTATCTAACGATCTATTCATGTGTTAGAAACTTAGATATATGTTAGGAAAGAAAAAGTCAAAGAGACAAGCGATCTTTTACTTTTTTTTCTTTTTCCTAACACATGATTTTAGACACTCTTAAAATATGTTAAGGGAAAATGGGAGTCAACTTGTACCATACAGTCATATTTGTAAAGAGAATGACCCAAATGAATCAGATTGTATAGATAAAGAACAAGAACGTGAGGTCCACATTAATATAAGTGGGAAACACTAGGCACTGAATATTCGTTACACAACTCATTATTTATTTTATTTATTCATAGTGCTTGTACAATGTATACGTTGGAACATTTAGAATTGCATTGCACATTCGTTCTTGTTGTTAACCCATTATGTAATAAATATCTTGCACTCTTTTAGGAGTGTAGTGTTCCCAGCAACATTCAATCTATTCCCAAAACTATTTCTTCTTGTATAGAGTTCTTTTTCTTTTTAAACATATCAGGAATAATTTATATGTTGACGAGTATTTATGAAGGATTTATTGTTTAGTTAAATTTGATTATTTATACACACACGTGTATATATAAAGATTTTTCATGAGAACTACTGTTTTTTTAAAAAGAAAAAAGGGTTTGATTCTTACATGCAGCTGTATCAAAATTGAAGTATCTCTTAGCTAAATCTTTTTTTAATATGTATCAAAGACAAAATCTCTCAGATAATTCTACATCCGTTAACGTGTCAAATTAATAAAAGTTAAAGCAAGGAAGTATAAAGGGAGGGAAGAGGTAGCATATTCTCAATTATCTCTTGTCTAATATCAAATTTTAAATAAGGGTTAAAGGCTATTTTTATCCCGGAAGTATTCACTGAGGGCTAATTTTGCCTTCACTATTTACCTGTTAAGTTTGACCGTTAGTTGACTAAACGAGGGACAAATTTGCTCCAAAGTCAAAATTTTTAGGGAAATTTTGTCGTTCATGTCACTTTTGTTAATTACAAATTCACCCTAGAAGTTTTCATTTTAGAGCAAATTTGGTCAACTAACGGTCAAACTTAATGGGGGTTAACAGTCAGGGAAAAATTACTTCAAAATTGAAACTTCTAAGGCAAAATTGCTTCCAAAAATACTTTCGAGGAAAAATTGGCCCCCAGTGAATACTTTCGGGGCAAAAATGGCGTTTAACCCTTTAAATAAAAAAAATTGTCCTCATGTTTTTCATAAAATTTAATATGAACTACCTGCTTATAATTATAAATAATGAGATTTTTATAAAAAAAATTACTACACCTCGTTTCTAATATAAGAGCTACTTAACTAATTTGGATAAATTAAGAATAACAAAAAAATTGGTTAATTTGAACAAATGTGATGTAATCTTCTTAAAATATCTCTGTGTAATATCAAATTATATATCAATTTGTAAGTTAAGTAAATTAATTTTCAAAAATGATAAATATATTATGAGTAAAAAATATTATTAAATGGCACCCATTTGATTTGTCAAGTATTCAAACTATTATAGCTTCCAGTACGCATACTTTACCATTGACCAATCAAGTACAACGGGTTGATTATTCTCATCTATCTCTGTCTTCTTGACTTTCAATTCCAAAAAGAAACTTCCATGCAACTTCCGTATATAACTATCAACAGTATGAACAAGAAGCCTGGGTACAAAGTTTGTTAAGTATAGTGTAACACATCTGTTATATTTGTTATTAAGTTATCATTATGTTATGATGTAAGTTGTGTAACTATACTTAGATACAATATGTGTATAAATAACTGTGATACAATAATAAAAGATAACATTCATTTTTCCCTAACTCATATTGAGTAACATGGTATCTAGAGTATAATTTTTCACCCAAAAGCCTTTCTCTCTCTCTCTCTCTCTACCTTCTTCCTTCTCTTTCATCCTTTTCCATCACCTTTCTAACTTTACTTTTCTCTCTCCCACTTTCACTTATTCTTTTATCCTTTTCCTCTTTCTCTTTCCAAATTTTCCCTCTCCTTCTTTCTTCTTCACCTTACTTTTCGACATGGTTGCTTCTGTAACAGATCTCCTTAGCCCTTACTATATTCATCCAAGCGAAAACCCTGCATTGGTTCTTGTTGTGCCACCTCAGATGGCTCGAATTATCACAGTTGGGCTAGATCAATGCGTATGGCTTTACTTTCTAAGAACAACTTAAGTTTCTTGATAGATCTCTTCCTCTTCTGCCGTCCGATGATCCATTATTCCCTGCTTGGGAGCAATGTAACAACCTTGTTCAAGGTTGGATTATCAAGTCTCTCTCACCAACCATCGCAAAGAGCATTCTCTGGTTTGATAAAGCTTTTGAGATTTGGTCAAATTTTAGATTGTGTTTCTCTCAATCGTATATTTTCAGAATCGCTAATTTACAAGAGAAAATATACAACCTCAAGCAAGGAAGTCTAATTGTTAGTGATTATTACACTAAGCACAAGATTCTTTAGGATGAGCTTGCTAACATTTGTCCTCTTACACCTTGTTCTTGTGATTCTCCTGGTCTTGCTATTGAACACAGAGAAGAGGATCATATCATTAGGTTTCTTAGAGGCTTGAATGAGCAATTTGCTCCGGTGAAGTCTCAAATCATGCTTCTTGATCCCTTGCAGCCGATCAATTGCACTTTTTCAATGGTCCTTCAGCAAGAACGTGATATTGTTGTTCCTGTCGATTCCAAGATTCTCATGACCAAGGGACCGACACCCCCAATTTTTGGTACAAAGCCCTCTCAGACTAAATAATGCTCTTACTGTGGCAAGCCGAGACACACTGAAGACACTTGCTATCAGAAACATGATTTTTCTCCTGGCTTTTAATTTTGGAACAAAGCCTCATCCATGGTCAACTCTGTTTCGACTCAGGCTTATGCTTTTGTTCAAGAATCTCCTAATGTCATGCACTCTCCTGCGTTATCAACTTTAACAGCCTCCATTCTTCCGCAGCTCTCTCGTGATCAATATCAACAATTGCTTAGTCTTCTAAATACTCCTCAGTCTTCGACCTCTGCTTCTATTAATCATTTGTCCACCATAGTCTCCTCTGTTAATGGTAATCGTTCTTTTCCTTTTTCATCTAGTTTGGTTACCTGGATAATTGATTCTGGAGCTAGTGATCATGTTTGTTGTTCTTTAGAATCATTTTCTTCTTATCGTTTTGTTACTCCTATTTCTATCAATCTTCCTACTAGTTCTCAAGCTACTGCTAAGTATTCAGGGACAATAATGCTTTCTTCATCCTTAGTCATGCATAATGTTCTTTACCTTCCTGATTTCTCCTTTAATATAATCTTTGTTTCTCACTTAACTTCCTCTCTCAATTGTTATCTGACTTTCCATTCCTATTCTTATCAGATTCACTTACTCTAACCTTCATGGATGATTGGTACCGCTAGACTCTTCGAAGGGCTATATTCTTTAACTGCATATATGCTACATCCTTCTACCATAAACGTAGCTGCTACTGCTACTTCCTTCTCTGAGTACACCCTTTGGCATTTTCGATTGGGTCACCTTTCCAACTCTACTTTTTTTGTTTTACATAAGACTGTCCATGTTATTTCTTGTATTCCCTAATCCCACACTTGCAATACTTGTCATTTTTTAAAACAAAAACGCAATGTATTTCCTGTAAGTTCAAGTTCAAGTAATAACATCTTTGATTTGGTTCATGTTGATATTTGGGGTTCATTTTCCATTCCTTCTGTTAAAGGCTATAAGTATTTTTTGACAATAGTGGATGACTATTCTCATTACACTTGGATTGATTTTTTAAAACTGAAGTCTGATGCTAGAACTTATCTGCGCCATTTTTTTCTCTCTTGTTAAATCTCAGTTTTCTACCACAATAGTCATTCGATCAGATAATGGCCCTGAGTTTTCCATGACTAATTTTTATGCTTTAAAAGGGGTTTTACATCAAACTTCATGTGTTGCAACTCCTCAAAAAAAATGGTCTTGTTGAATGTAAGCATTAACATATTCTTAATGTTGCACGAGCTTTACTTTTTCATTCTAATATTCCTATTACAACTGGTCTTTTGTAGTGCATCATGCTATTTTTCTCATCAATTATCTACCATCCCTGATTATTCATAACACTAGTCCTTTTGAAAGGTTGTACAATGTTGCACCATCTTACTCTGAACTTCGTGTTTCTAGATCTTTATATTTTGCATCTACTCTAGCTTATAGTAGGTCCAAATTTGATTCAAGGTCCCACAAATATATATTTTTAGGTTTCCCTTTTGGTTCCAAGACTTATACATTGTTAGATTTTCATACAAATCAGATTTTCTTGTCCAAAAATGTTATTTTTCATGAACTTAACTTTCCTTTTTGAAATGATAAGATCACCCCATTTTGGCTATACCCACTATACAACAGTTTCCAGACCTTTTTCTTGATGACGCTTTTCCCATTTCTATTACTCATTCTTCTATCTCTTTAATCATACCTGCATCTCCTCCTATTTCACCAACCGTCTTACCCCCACCGCCTAGACGATCTACTAGACCTCACAAAACTCCCTTATATCTGCATGATTATCATTGTGCTCTACTTTCTAATAGTGACTAATCATCTCTTGAAGGTAATCCTAGGTATCCTTTGTCTTCGGTTATGTCCTATTCCTCTCTTTCTCCTACTTATAAAAACTTTGTTATGTCTGTTTCTATTGTCGCTGACCCTAAAGCATATGGTCAAGATGTTAAACATTCTGTTTGGAGAGATGCAATGTAGGCCAAAATTCATGCTCTTGAACAGAACCAGACTTGGGTCTTAATATCTTTACTGCCTAGAAAATAGACAATTGGTTGCAAGTGGGTTTACAAAACCAAATTTAAGTCAAATGGTGAGATTGAGCATCACAAAGCAAGACTTATGGCCAAGGGTTACACTCAAACCAAAGGTATTGACTATTTTGACATATTTTCCCCTATTGCGAAAATGACTACTCTTCGCCTATTATTCTTTATTACTGTTGCTAAAAATTGGCACTTACACCAACTAGATGTAAACAATGCATTCTTACATGTTGATCTTAATGAAGAAGTGTACATGGAGTTACCTAAAGGGTTTGTTACTTCTTCTCCTAATCTTGTTCGCAAGCTTCAAAGTCTCTCCATGGCTTAAAGGAAGCAAGTAGGCAATGATATTCAAAATTATCTTCTGCATTACTTTCTTATGGCTATGTTTAATCTCCTTTTGATCATTCTCTCTTTTATAAAGCTACTTCTAGTGGCTTGACTGTCATATTGGTGTATGTTGATGATATAGTCCTTGTTGGGAATGATCTAGCTAAAATTAATGATGTGAAAAGTCAATTACATGCTGCTTTCACTATTAAGGATATAGGTGAGCTATGGTATTTTCTTGGCTTGGAGCTTGCTCACTCTAAAGATGGAATTTTCCTTTCTCAATGCAAGTTTGCATTGGAATTACTTGAGGATACTGGTTACTTAGCTTTCAAACAAGCATCAACTCCAATGGATCCCTATTTAAAGTTGTCTCGGGATAAGGGTGCACCACTTGACAATCCTCAGCTTTACAAAAAGCTTGTTAGTCGACTACAATATTTAACAACAACACGACCTAACCTTAGATATGCCACTCAACAATTAAGTCAGTTTATGTCTTACCCATGTGACATACACCTGTAGGCTTCACATAGAGTGTTAAGATACATTAAGTCTTCTCCTGGTGCTGGTCTTTTCCTTTACTCCACTTTGGATTTAAAACTTCAAAGATTTAGTGATTCAGATTGGGCTAGTTGTATTGACACTAGGCTTTCTATTACTGGTTATGCTATCTTTCTTGGTTCTTCTTTGGTTTCATGGTGTGTAAAGAAACAGCCTACAGTGTCTTGCTCTTCTTCTGAAGCCGAATATCGGGCCTTGGCTTGAACTACTTGTGAATTGTAGTGGATCATTTATCTCTCCACAAATTTTGATATATCTCACATTGATTCTGCACTCTTGTATTGTGACAACCAATCTGCTATACAAATTGCAACCAATCCCACGTTCCATGAGAGAACCAAGCATATTGAATTAGATTGTCATCTAGTTCGAGAAAAAACACCAAGCACAAGTCATTCATTTAATGATCGTTTGCTCCTCAGATCAACTTGTAGATATCTTTACAAAATCATTGCATCCTACTAGGTTTCATGATTTGATTTTCAAGCAGGGCATGAAAAATATACATGCTCCAACTTCCGCCCGGCGCCCGGGGGGTCAAGTATAGTGTAACACATTTGTTACATTTGTTATTAAGTTATCATTCTGTTACTATTCTGTTATGATGTAAGTTGTGTAACCATACTTAGATACAATATATGCATAAATAACTGTGATACACTAATAAAAGATAACATTCATTTTTCCCTCATTCACATTGAGTAACAAAGTTGACAGATTTATAACAAATCCCACACAGATTCATCAATTTATAATGAAATCTCCATCAGGTTCTGGTCAATCGGTTTGGGAGTTATCAAAAAGAAGGCGGCAAAAGTGACACAAAATCATTAAAAAATACCATCAAACCCACAAAACCCCAACTATATAAATCAATCACAGAATCACAAATATGAAGTTCACAAGTTCATAATAAACTAGGGAAAGAGAGAATAATGTACGTAACAAGGCCTCGATCTGTGTACAAAAGGGATCCTGAAGCTCTTAGGAATCAACCAGAGGGACCAAATTCAGGATACTTAGTACTTCAAGACGAAGAAGCTGAGACTTACAGATGTTTTGGTTTATGGAAGAAGGGAAGGAAACCTGCCATTTCATCAGAACAGGAACTTAACAGTTCAATATGCAGTGAGTGATGGAACATAAAGCGACGTATATGAAGATGAAGTTATATTCATTCCTGTTCTTAATCAACCTTTATCTTCTAATTGCAACTACGTCATTCGAAGGAAGGGAAAGCATCAAGGGTATCATTTATGCTCTGTTTTTGGCCTCTCAATCAGTTCATTGGTTTATCTGTTTTGTGTAGCTTATTAGATTTTTTAGATACAAGTATATATTAGATTTATCTTTCTATCAAAATAGTTTGAGTACGTTTGATAGAACTTCCCTTAGCGTTGTATAGCTTCTATTCTTTCTCTAATTAAGCCATGTGAGGCTTTTTTTAATTTATCATCATATCTTTTCTATTACTTTTTTTTCCCTTTGTTTGCACTTGTCCTATTTTTTAACATTTAAAGGCTTCAGTTCTATAATCCTCGTTTTTTTAGTCAACTTTTTATCTTTCATTTTTTTGTCTGGTTTATACTTCTTTTTTTAATCCTCAAAGCATCAAGTCCACAATCTTCAACCTTCCCCCACCCCTTATATTCTTTTTCTCTTCTTTTCCCCCTTTTTTAGGTATACCTTAAGTTTATCTCTTTATCAAAATAACTTAAGCCAACTCGATATAACTTCTTTTACATTATATAGCGAAGCAAGCACATGTTCAAAAGAAGACGACATTGGAACATGTTTGTGTTGCCATTACATCAAAGACGTCAAATCAAAACCTCTAAATCCCTTTGATGAGCATCAACAATTTGAGATAAAGAAGATGAGATGGGGATTCCATGCCGAGCTTATTGTCTCATATGGGTTTCCTCCTCTGTTCTTGAGGAGAAAAGGTTGGAGTCTCTCCACCAAGGCACCACGCCATTACCAATTGGGAGAAGCTCTCGGCATCAATCCGACCTTGCAAGCCAAGTTACCACCAACACCTCATCATCATCTGATCATCGCTCTGAGCCGATGGTCATCGAAAAATGGTAGTGCCCTTTCATTTTTGTGAAGGAAGAAGGAGCGAGTCTAAAGTACCAAATGAATAGGTTAGTTTTCTATAAAATGATGCTTGAAAGCAGGTGGGAAAAAGTTTTCTCCAAGGAAAACAGTGGGAAAAGTAATGAAGTGTTTCTTGATGTTGAGGTGAAAACTGAACTTGCAAAGCTGGAAGATGGGAGAGAAGTTGTTTGGGAAGAAGATAAAGTTGGTGAAGAGGGTGTGATCTGGTTTGGGAGTTTAGAGAGAGAAGAGAGAGAAGTAGGGTTGTATATGGCTATTATGAAGAGAATGAGATGGGGTAAAAAAGAAGTGATTATTGGGAGGGAAAGAGTGAGAAGAAAAAAGTGAGATTTGAAAGAGTGGAAAAGTTTGAGGGAATGTGGAGGGATTTTGGATTGTATGTGTTAGTGGAAAGTTTTGTGTTGAAGAAAATGGATGGAAGCATTGTGTTGACCTATGATTTCAGACACTCAAATGATGTCAAGTACACTTGGGAGTAAACTCGTCCTTATATGTAATATCATACAGCCATTTATTTAAAGTGAATGGTGCAAAAAAAAAAAAAATTCATATTGATGTGGGTATTTATATATAGTTCATTTTTTTGTATTTTGTACTTCTATCTTATCTCTCCATATAAATATTATCACTTTGATCTTTATTATAAGTCCACCTGTAAAAATAATTTTGGAGCTAAATATACAAGTGAGGAGAGAAAGATAAGAGAGATGTGATAATAATTTGTAAATAAAAATATATTGCTTAAGGGTAGTAACTTACCATGGATGCCTCTTTAAGAAAGGTTCATAGAACTAGAATGAAAATTATTTATCCATAAGTTACTTTAATAAATGAAATCCAAATATATAAGCAAACTTCTCAAAGTTACTAATAAAAAAAGTATTTCAATAGAAATCACAATTAAGCAACATCAGTTCTAAGTTCTAATTAATGTCACTTATAAAAATCATGTTTAAAATCACAATTGTTCACCACTAATCCAAATGCTACAACGAAGAAAATCCTAGTCCAATAAGGCGTTTGAAATTTGATTTAAAAAAATGACTTTCTTCCATTATAATTAGAGTTTGTGCCTACCAAAAGACAGAAAAATGTCATGCAAGCTCTATGAGAGAAGAATAATATATTTAGAAGAATCACTATAAAGTCCTAAAAAGTAAATGTAATTATTAAAAAGTTCTAATAACAAATTAAATGAACAATATAAGTATGTTGTCATTTATTTACTATACTAACACAGCAACTTTTAGACTTTTGAATGATTACATTCCTTCTATCAAACATACATAATTTTCATGTATATTTATGATATTCACATCATTAAAGAGGGAATGACGAATTGACAGATTTGAATTCTCTCGGTTACAAAACATGCAGAGATGAGATCATTTTATTGGTTTGTTTTGAGTCTCATATTGCATGGTAGAAGATCAATATAATATTAAATATGAAAGAAAAAGAGAGTATAAAATAGCATTGTTTATAGGCTGTTTTATCTGAGTAAAAAGTTACACTTCTTTAATATCACTCTCACCACTTCTTTTTATCTAAGCAAAAACGAAGAATCGGCCTTCAAGATGCCAAATTAATTAAATACAGAACATGCAAGTGAACCATAGACACTTGTATAACAACTATTCAATGTGTTTTTCCGAGCAACAAATAATGGAAGAGGTATTCCCCCCCCCCCCCCCCCCAAAAGATTTAGTTCAAGAAATGATTAACTATTGTCTATTGATGTCCCTTTGCACTTGTGATCTCGCGCTTCAGTGAGGTAAACGTAAAATTCCCCGAGTATATTGCTTCTTTATCTGTCATCCAAAATTTCATGACTCAAGTAAACTTAAAATAAGCAAAACAGATGCAGAAAGACAAATTTATAAAAGAACAAGAAAAAATATATCACAATAATACCATCATATCCCAAAATATATTTGCTGGTTTTTCAAAACCACACACTTTGTTGTATTTTAACAGTAGCACAAGTGACACACATGAAGTCCAATTTGATGAGTTCAAAAACAACATTAAGGAACAAAAAACAGTTAGGGTAAGTCACAAGTGACATTAGGCATCATAATGCCATGGTAAGAATATTGTACATATTTCTCAACCAAATGATCATTGGTATTTGGTAACCTAGAAAGAACAGTGCATTGGGGAAACAGCTGCGTTTGGACTGATGAGAATGAAGAAGATAAGGTATGATATCAATCTAAAGCAGGAGAAATGTCCAAATCAAACCCCCATTTCCCTTCTCTTATATAATGCAACTAAAAGATGGTTATTGCATATCAAGTTATGGAATAACAGACAGCATTTACCTGTCATAGAGAGACAACTTACTTCTCGGCGAGCGTACCTGGTCATTGCCTGAGAGACAAACTACAGATTCAGCAGCAATATATTACCCAAATAAATGGAAAAATATAAAAAGAAAAGCAACTAAAAGAATCAGGTAAATGTTTAACAATTGACTGCAAAGGAAACAAGAAGAAATTGACTGTGGTGATGGACTTATGATACGCTGAAAAAAGAGGAAATTTGTGGAACAAACTTGTAATATGCTTAAAAAAATGAAATTTGTGGAACAATGCTAGACCAACTGACCAGGTGGTTGATTGGCAATCTACACAAAAGATGGGAAGCACTCTAAAAATACAAGAGGGAGGGGTTCGTTTTCTTATCATTACTCTCTCTTGGGCTTGCCCTTAACCTTGAATATATGGGCAGCAATCGTGTCAATGTGCAAGAGGTAAGGAACTTTGGATGGAATGCTAGGACCAGTTGAAATAAAAAATGTCCCTGCTTTGCTTCGTTATGGATTAAGGACTAGCCGATTATGTAAAAGTCCTTCAGTTCTCCATTGCAGCTATACTTTTCCCTGAGACTTTAACGTCTTAATCTACTCCAGACTAGGCAACCTGAATAGGCAGACCATATTGAAAGATGTCACATGGACAAGCACTCCTTTCTCAGGGTCACTTACCGCACTCTTTTAGAATAAATAAATTGATATGCTTATGAAAAAAATTAAAAAATAAAATAAAATAAAATGAGCCCTCCCTCATTTTGTCTTATTCATTTTTATAAATTGGTCACTACTTAGTCCTCTGTCAGGTTAAGGAACTTTAATATAAAGGTAATATCTCTAAAAATGGCAGCAGCTTAAAAAGTCCTGACATGAAAAGTTTCACACATTATCTATTACGCAAATACAGAGTAAACTTTCGCATTGAAGAAATACCTGCACTGTCCGCAACGCAGCAGCATCTGGTGTTGATGAACCATCATCGGAAAATATATTCCTGGAACGAAAAAAACACAAGTTGTGTTATGTGGAAATGCATTCTCAGTGAAAAACATCTGAAAACATGAAGGTGGAGAATACAGCTGGGGTCAAAAGATACCTCCATATTACAACAGTGAAATCATTTGGTTTAGCTTCTGGAAGCAAGGCTGTATCATAAGCAACAATATTTCCATAGAAAATTTTTTCTAGATCCTTCATCCACCTAGTCAACAAGAGGTTAACCTGCCATGTAAGAGTAACTGATTACATATAAATATAGAGTTAACTATGCAGTCTATTTGTATACTAATGCATGCAGTACCAATTCCTCCTACAACCCATTCTTGTTAATGCATTGAATATAAAAGTTCAAAAATGGAAAATACATGAACATATCATTACACAATCTCATCATCCTGAAAAATTGAACACCAAAAATCAGATTCAATCATGAAAGCTAACACAATGGTTATTTTAAATAAATTTTTTAATTAAACAACTATAGGAATTTCTTGTTGAATAGATATTGACATATAAACTAAGCAAGCAGCAAAAATGCACGTCATTCCCAAAGATTAAACCTGTTATATTTCTGTAACGAAAATGTTAACTACTGAGATCAAAAGGAAACATAATTTTACATAGATTAATGGTGTTACTAAAAAATAATAAGGAAAATGAAATGTGTGCGTGTGTGTGTTCTTCCAAGTGACAAACATCGCAGCTGTATGTTGTTGGGCAGGGATGCGAATAAATAAATTAAGGAAACGAAAAAGACTACTTACTCCAGCTTTAGACACTCTTAGCTCCACATCATGATTGTATATTTCATACAGGTATTGCCCAAATTCAACTCCCTCCTTTCCCTCTTGCTTCAAGCGACGCAAACATAGCCACATATGAAGTACAAGTAAAGAGAATGTTGTTTTAAATGTTTTCTCCAAGTTAAACACTGCAGGCAAGGGGGAAAACAGCTAACATAAGAGAAGAATTTCTTTTTATATGAGACCTAATTTGAATTATAATCCTCTCCGCCCATATCACTCAATTCTAATTCCCAAAATAAGTCACGAAGCCTACAAGCTTTGTCAAATTACTCATTGAAGTTTTTTCTTTCTCTTCATCAATAAAGTAAGGAAAGGTTAAAGCCCTTGAAGTGATACACATGCAAAAACACACGAAAACACAAATGTCCTTAAAATTTTAGAGCCCTCAGAGTAAGAGGAATAACCCAACATAAAGATGAGCCAAACACTAAAGGGAGGCCACGTAAAGTATTCAACCCCCACATACATTGGTGAAATCTGTCTCCAAGATTTTAACCTCAATCCATATGCCCTACAGAGTAATTATCCCAGTAAAATTTACCTTCCTTCATACAACAAGAACCTCACAGTCAAGTAACCAAGAAATCTACATGGAGGCAAGCCCCCACATACCCTGTAATGTGCAACAAGCTACACCACCTCTTGCAAAATGAGGCAATCCACCTGGATTGCCTCCAAACTAAGAAAAAATATGAACCATATTATGAAAAACCTGTGATTGGAAAATTATACAACCTCAAAGTCTCAAGGAAACATAGAAGAGTATATCTGTTGAGTAAACTTGAATGTCCATGCAAGTACTGGTGTGTGTTTGCATTTAAGTCAGCATGTTTGGATTTGAGCAGTTTTGTTCTATAGCAATATGCAAACTTGCTTAAATGCTGCTTGCAGGTTAGGTTCAAAGATTTGGTTATGATTATTATGTAATGGGTTAACTTTTAGGAGATTTTAGCCTTAAACATACTGATATGCTTTCAAGAAAAGTGGGAATCCTAGGATGAGTCAATAAGATGCAAGTCACACAGATCAGAAACATATGCAAGGAAAAAATATCAGTTTCAGTAACTTGCAATTCTGAAATTTCTCAAGTCCCTTAATTAAGGAAGACAGGACTATACCACTCAGCACTAGCCCTCAGAACTACAATTGAGGAGTCCAATAGACCAATATAATATCCTATCATGCAGACCCTAAGATCTTACTAGGGGGAATTTACTCCAATGGGCAGGTCACAGAAACAGGGTATAGAGTGGACAATGAAACTCCCCCCCATCCCAACCCTCCTTACCCCTCTTTTTTTTTTTTCTGAGAATTTAAAGGGACTAAAGAAAATATCATTTCTTTTCATTCATTAAATAATTTAATCAATATAATAGTCACAAAGCATAGGTGTCACCTTCATAAATAGGAGGTTTATCAACCTGTGAAAGGATTCTCTGGTATACCACATTAGCTCCTCGAATTGACTTGCTCTGTTTACTATAAAACAGCAACAGTTTCAGAAAGAATCGCTTGATGCCCTCAAAATTCGGTTCTTGTACTCTTTGTGGCGAATTTTCGGCCAAAGTCAGTGAACAGGGCTTTGACCAGAACATTTTATCTAAGTTAACCTAAAACATGCAAGGAGATGATTATTCAAATCATGCAAATAGTCTTGCCTACATGAAAACTTATAAAACAAGAATTACAAAAAAGAAGCAACAAGAAGTTCCATCCAAGAATTCAGGCCGCAGAGACTGAGTTAAACCAATTGGAAAAATGCAGGGAAATGAGAAAAAAGGGAAAAAGCTGCTTATAGTTGCCATTGCTTGAAATAAGCTGCAAGAGAAAATTTAATAACTTCTTTACAATCACCCCGAAGAACACACACAGGTAAACCCTCATGAATAGAATTTCAATTATAAACAATTACTATCAAGTGAGCTCAATTCCACAGTTGGAACCTTCAAATAAATAGGAACGGGAATTTATATCGATACCTTGGGTTCATTTGTAAAGTCTTTCTCCTTAACATGAGTTGAAGTTGGCGGCGATGCCGATGCTGCTGCTGCTGCAACCTTCGCATAACTTAGGCGCGTCAAGGCACAAATATCTTTGCCAAATTTCAATTGACTTTGTGATCCGATTTCAGAAACATGAGTGATTGCTTTACTCCACCTTTGCAACATTCTGAATCAATTCTACACCAAATCATACGAGGAAAAAAAACAAATATCAACATATAAAATACTGCATTCCAAGTAAACCCCATTATAACCATCTAAAGAATTGTGTAAATTGAAAGCACCTAAAGCTAAAACTAACAGTGAGACTCGGCTAAAAGAAGAAAAATCTTCGAAGGTAGCCAAGCAAGTAGAGGAAGCTTTAAAACATCGAAGTGCCTCCAAAAATCATGCGAAATTCATGAAACTGCCGAAGACCAGAAATGATGATTTGATAGGTATTTACATCAACGGTAGAGATTCAATCATTTTGAGTGATCAGGATTTTGTCCCCTATTTGGATGACTTGGCATAATCTGAAGCGTACATGTAATCAACACTTCCGACGGCTTCACGTGGGTGCCAAGATCAAGATGACTTGGCAATACGTATTTATACTGAATGCCTCTGCCGTCGTCACTTTCATCTCCATCCTCCCCTACCGACGACGTCTTCAACTAACCCACGGCGGCGTCCTTGCTCCGACCTTCGCGTCTTCAACCTCCGAACCAGATCGGGCGACGTCTTCGACCATTCACTGTCTTCGAAGCTATCGTGACAGACAAATGGTCTTCCCTACACCATCGGCGAGAGAGAATGAGTAGCAGGGAAGAAGCAATGCTGAGTAGTGAAGAAAGCTTTAGCAGTTACCAGGGAAGAAAACGACGAGCATGGAAGGATACACACAAATCAGAATCGCCGAGCAGGAAAGAAAAGAAACGATGAAGGCAAACAATGGGGGATGATATTTGAGAATTAGGTAGAATTTTCATAATTTCATAATTTATTGCTTATTATAAAATAAAATTAATAAAATCATTCCCTCAAAATATTCCTCAAACATAGTTTTAAAGTCTCATTTATGCTATAATTTGGATACCCAATATCAATCTTAATCCATCAAAATCTATTATGCCTACTAAATCAGGCCTTAAATTTGAGCTTATAGCAAGCGGTTTTGTCCTTTAGTTTTCGACCAAATTTCAAATAAAATTAAGAAATTTTTTAATATATATTTTAATGAATAAACTTAAATAAAAATTTCAAAAAAATACTATTTGAAATTCCAAATCTTAAAATGGGTACCCAATTTGCAAAATCTCAAATCAATACTCATCATCAAAATGTAATTTTGAAATGTTGGTGATTTTATAATATTGCCCTTTTTATTTTATTTTTTTTACAAAAACCTAAGCTACCATTGCCATCATCCAGCGCCGGTGGCTGTGATTTTTTGAGCCAAAGGGGTGAGGGTGAGTTGTTAAAAGTTAAAACTTAGAAGTGTTGTAAATGTTGTCGGTAGTGTAATACTCCCTCCGGTCTTATTTAAAAATAATTTTCTCTCTCATAGGACTGGTCCCTTTTATAAACAACTTTCACTTTATGTTTGAAAATATAAGCTCATTTTTTCTATTTTACCTTTATTAAATACATATTATTTATAATTAATTATCACACACACCAAAAGTTATATTCAAGAGAGAGAGGGAACTCACTGGGTGAATGAAGTCAACAAAACATTGTGAAACATATTTTATTATCTCTCATATTTTTTATACATTATCTCTCTATTTTCATAAATAGGGGCATATATGAAAAAAACATAACATTTTTGACACACTTATTACTTTTAACTACCAGTTCGTTTTGTGCAATCAAAAAAAAAATTACTTATATTTTTTTCAAATGTTGAGATTGTAAAAATAATTGTTGTAAATGGCATTAATGAAATAGTAAAACACAGTGGAAATGTGGTAAATGCTGCTTATATTGTAAATGATATTTGATGAAATGGTAAAACACGTTGAATGTAGTATATGATTTAAAACATGACCTTTTATTTTGATAGTTCTTTTGTAGGTAGGATGCAAAATTTTAACACATGGATTTAGTAGCTCAATGATCACCAAATCTTTCGAGACTTGTGCATATGATTAAAAAGTGTATTTCAGTACAAGTGTAAAACTAATACTTATTTATTATAAATAATTAAATTAGTCATTTTAATATCTACAAATTAGTTACATGGCTTTTACACTAAGGAGGGAAGGTACTAGATAAAAACTAATGATAAGCATAATGAAAATTACGTGTCATATAATTTAAAGTAGAATCATGAAATTTGATCTTGCAATTTTTTTTTTAAATCACACGAGTTAATCCTCAATTCTTGATAATACCCAAACTAGAAATATTCATGAGTAGTTTAGTACAAAATAATAAGTAGTTATTAAGAAAAATACAAAATACATATCATGTATGAAAGTTCCAAAATGCATCACACCAGACAGAAAAAGCCAGAAATATAAATGCTAGAGTACATAATGTATGGATTTAAAGTACAACATCTTTATGGAAGCGTATCGGTACAAAATGCTTATTATGAATGGGACTTTTTGGTTAATAAACATCATTTTGGAGTTACATACCAAGGCATAATTGAGAATTGACATCTTGCTTTGCAACCAAAGACGAGAAGGAAAAAATAAACACAGAACTGCCATTTCCAACAACTCTGTTTTTTCTTTCATTAAAGCAATAGGTTTGGTAAAAATGTATCCCATTAAAGATGAAATATAATCAATTCAAGTATGGAACAAAAGAATATTGCACTAAAAGATATAAACAACAACAACACCGAGCTTTATCCCATTAAGTGGAGTCAGTTTTAAAAATTGTATAATGCTATTGTGCTCTATTAGTAACCAAATCCTTAGATAGGTTGCTAACCAAAAAATCTCTTCAATGATTTCATTGAGCATTTTCTTCAGTCTTCTTCAACCCCTTTTCATAGAACTCCATAGACCAAACTAATTAAAAAACTACAAGTAATCCAAGCAAACTCTTCAGTCAAACCTGATACTGTTTGCAATCTTTTTCATTATTCGTTTAAACTACCTACATTTTATAGGCAGGTTTCCCAAAGAATCTCAAGAGAAACATAGACAACCCCTTCTCCCAATCATCCATGAATTAACTATCATGCTTTGCCAGTCACCACATCACAGAAAGATATTTTGTGACTGGTGTTTTAAAGAGAAGCAGCACATACTTCACTCATGTCATGATCAGTGAGAAGCCTAGTGCTGGGAGTAAAATGGGTAGCAGAGGGAATAACTATGTCCACAATATTATCGGCCACGGGTTCCAGGGAGAATCGAGATCTGATTGCCTTAATTGTTCCCTGTATAAATTCTGATCGAGGCAGAAATTCCTTCATTCGACATACAAAATCATTGTGGCCTCTAGCCTGCATGCAGATAATTGTGTGAAAATAATGATAAACCACTGAAGCCCATTATACCGGGGAAAATTTCCTAAATCCTAAAGCCAATACAAAGATATGCCAAAAGAGCAAAAGAAAGTATCCCTAATAGGCACAGACGCTACCTCCAAGAAAATACGGTACAAAATGAAACGACAGAGAATAGGCACTAGATATAAGTACGCATTCCTTGTGCCATTCAGTTCAGAGATTCTCAGAAATCAGTCTCAAGTCATAGCACTAGAGAACAAGAAATCTCTACAAAAATGTTGTTAAGGATTTATTCGTGATATGACACAAGTACTGAATGTACTTAGCTAAAAAATCACATTTACTTTATATATATATATATATATATATAAAAGAAAATTAAATGCCAGTAGTCCAACATGTTTCAGAGAGCATCCATTCTCATTTCTCGAATCTCAGCTTTTAAGATTGGCTGACTCATAATGATACTTGTGAGCCTTATTTGAGCAAGTGATGGGGGCGTCCTGGGGATTGATCTGATATCAACATGTTATCATGAGATATAAGTTTCCATTGTCATGTTTAAAACCACTAACACATAAGAATAATTACACTAGAGACACTGGATATGACTTTAACATGTAACATTCAGTATAAGATGCTTTAATGTTTTAACTAGCATAATGCAGGATAGTATCCCTTCTTTTTTCTCTTTATATAGAAACATATAAGCAATATCTTAGTTCAATAGTTCAGAGAAGTAATAATTATTCAAACCAACAAATTGTAGGTAGTAACAACAGGAATTAGCACTAACTGATTCCATCAAACTAGAACAAAAAACATTTTAATTTCAAAATTTAGAAAAATTTGAGGAAAAATCACTAGCAGTCACAAATATAATTCCTTACAAATCGGTAATTGGGAGCCTTTGCTGGTAACTTGAGGTAGGCCATGTTCTTGACCTCATAATCCCATAAGAAAGATGTGTGGTGGACCCACCTGTGCTTGATTATTGATTGAGCATTTCCACCAAATTTATGATCACCAAAAACATAATCTACAAGGAAAGTGGAATCATAATTTCATTATATGAATTTTGAAAACGATACAGATTTGATTCCATCAAAACTTCAATATATGACTACTGAAAATAATACAGAACATTTTATAGACTTGATAATGATCAGGGGTTAAAACGTTCCAAATGCAAGACATTTGTGCTCGCTTTAAAAGTCCAAAATGATACTTTTATTTATTGTATCTAAACCAAGGTTTTGAAGAACCAAAAAGCTCAGTTCACTTGAAAAACTAATCAAAGCACAATGATTAAGGGGAAACCTATGTACCATTCTCACGGAGTTGGAAGTCACCAATCCCTTTGAACACTTCACTGTACAACTGACCACTCCATGACATGATGGAACGGGGAAAGGGCTGAATATCTGGAACAGCTTCTTTATTGCATATGAGAGTAACAAATATAGTCCCTTGGTCAACAATAACAGTGCCGCCCCCAGAAAACCTTCTGATGACAGGAATTTGATCTCGCAACACAGACCTGACTTCAACAAGTTCTGAAAGTTTCCTATGTAGAACATCCACTTTCAGATAGACAATTCACTTTCATTTTATTCTCACCAAAAGCATAAAAGACAAAATGAAAATTTCTTCTCCTTAAGCATGTCAGCAGCAGACCAAGAAGCAGACATTCGCAAGTAATATGTATTGCCAAAAAAAACAAAGAAGACCACCAACACACTGCCTGTGGTTCCAGGCTATCCAATGTTAACCATCATAAAGTAGACTCCTTCCAGCTTAGAGCCAAGATAGGTGTAAATAAAAAGTCACTAACATGAGTGCTTCAAGTGGTGTGGTTATTGGATCCTTAAACCTAACTAAATACACATTTCAACAGGAATGATTTGACTGAAGAAAAATGCATTAAATATATACTTAAATACCTAAATTTTCTCTTTCAGAATGTTTTTTTTAGATAATGTTCATCAAATTTGCTCATTACAGCAAAACTTTAAAATTTCATTGTATAAATATGTGAATGAACATAAAGAAATAAATTATTTTTAAATAAAATTAACCACCTCAGGCTAGCACAAGTGGTGGGGTGGGATGTGGGTAGAGGTTCAAACCATCCCAATGTTTCCAAAAAAAAAAAAATAAATAAACAAATAAAATTGGGAAAATGCATAGCCGAAATGAAAAATAAGAGTAACGTCAGACTTCAGTTGACAGAACCAATAAAACGAATGAAAACATACCCAGACAAACCCATCACAATGGCAGGGGAATTTGTCCCATCATTAATCAGACACCAATTATCTGAACTAGTCCGAAGCAGCCGTTCCTCTAAGTGCAATTGTTCTAAAATAGGAACCCCTTTTAATCTAATCAGCTTCATCAACGGAATCCCTCCTCCTCTTGCCTTACCCACCAAAGCCATAGCTTTGCGCTTTGTTTCCAACTTTGAAAGGAACCCACTTCTACTTCTAATGGACAAGAACTGAATTCAAACTAATGGAAAGAATGGTATTTTCAGAAACAGAATAAGAAATGGGATGAGGTTAGCACAAATGCTACAAACAGAAATCGAGGCTCAAGTAATGGTTGGGGGTTAGGTTTTAAGCAGGTAGTGGTTGAATGTGACAAAAGTTCGATACTGGAAGATGCCTGGGGATTTCATTGAGGATCGAAGAATTGATTGAACGAAAAAGGCAGGATCACTTGAACCACATGTGCAGATGAGACGGCCAGACTAAGCATGCAGCAACGACAATGAGCTTGTCGTCTGAACTGGGATTGTGGGGAAATGATTGGGATTTGTGAGAGCGAGGTGCATCACAAGAAGCGGGCTAAGCCCAGAGTGAAATGTACGGGGCACATCGTGATGTGACGAGAGGTTTAGGGACTTGAGACTTTTGGCCCAAAAAACAAATTTTTGTTTAAAACAATAAAAAAATTTGTTTCGTAAATTTATTTTTAGTTTGGTGTTTTTTTTAAAAAAAAAAATAATAGTAACATGTTTTTAAAACTAAAAAACCAAATAATTTTAGGGAGAATTGCTAAACAATACCTTTGGAGTAAATTAATTGCCAAATGCTACCACGTGTGCAAACCATTTTCCGTCGTGTGCAACAGATCTTCCGTAATGTGCAACCAATCTTCCGTATATGCATAAATCTCCCCTACGGGTGTAAAAACATCTTTCGTTGTATGCAAAATATCATTTGGTTATGTGTAAAATATCATCGGTCGTGGTAACAGATCTCTCATGGTAGCATTTGACAATTAATTTGCCCCAAAGGTATTTTTTAACAATTTTCCCATAATTTAAAGATGTTTTCTTGTTATTGTTTTTTATTTCATATTTTTTGTTTTGGATGAGAGGAAAACTCTTTTTTCTCCCTTGAGGGCTTGAGGCCACCACCTGCCATCGACATCGCGTCACCATCAATAATGACTGTCTCCACGTCCCCTCCAGGATTGCCCTTTGACTGACTCTACATCAATGATGTTGATGGCCAATGGCCACCGCCATATCACTACCAAGAGGGCAACTATTGACATGCCATCGTTAGTGACGGCTGTTGACTAACGTTATGTCATTGCCTCCGATTGCTAATGTTATGTCACTGCTGATGATAGAATGCTAATTCGGTCAATAATTGCCTATATTAGTGTTGTGTGAACTATATAGCCAATTTCACCTAATATGTTCATTGTTGTTGTATCAATATATAATAAGATATTAATTATAAAAAATAATTTCAACATCAATTATATAAAGTAAATAAATCAAACAATTCTTTTTTGTTAATCTTAGTATTTCAAACAAATTCTTATGTTTTTTTGTTTTCAAATTTAATTTTTTGGAGCAACTATTCAACCATATTTTTTCTTGCTTATTCCAAAACTTGGTTTGAAAAGAAATTTTATAAAACTGTTTTGAAAAAAAAAATCTTGAAAACAAGAACTGACAACCCCATAAATTGACTAGCTAGATCCTCTCAAGAACTTAATTCAAATTTTTGGTCTTTTTGTTGAACTTTTTTAGGCTATAGAAGGTTAATGTAAAGAGGAATACTCTATGTATAGTTTGTTTGGTTTTCCCATAGCTTTATATACATATACATATACATACATACATACATACATACATATATATATATATATATATATATATATATATATATACACACACACATACATACATGTGTGTGTGTATACATGTATATGACAAAAAATCTAACAATTAAGTGAATCAACTATTATATCGTTTTGTTGATTTGTGGTTGAATTGGTAGAGAAAAGAGTTAATGAATTGGCACTACAAAAAATTCGTTGATTTGTAACAATTAAAATAGAGGATTTGTAATGGTTACTGCTACAAATGCTAATAGTAGCAGTTAAGCATACCACTACAAAATACACTATTGTAAATAATTTTGTAGCAGTTCTTTGAAACCGTTGCGTGTGTAAACAAAATCGCTACTATGTTTGTAGAAGTTTGATAAAACCGCTACAAGATGCGTCTGTAAATTAGATATTCTAGGAGCATCTAGTAGTAATTAAAAAATTGCTACAACTATCATTTTAATTTAGGAAATCAAATTTTCTAAAAAATTATTTTTATAATGGTTTGGTAACCGCTACAAATGTGGTGCCAAATTTTTTTGCCAAAATGTAGGTCTAGTGGGAAATAAAATTTGAAAATTTGTTGCCAACTTTTGTAACCATTGGCCAACCGCTACTAATTAATTTTAGAAATTTGAAAATACATCACCAAACATTTGTAGCAGTTGCCTAACCACAGCTGATATTTAATGAAATTTCAAATTGTTTCGCCAAAAATTTAAATTTGAATTTTAAATTTAACTTTGTAGTTGTAGGCCAACTGTTTCTAAATATTGCATAAATTAAAAAATTTGCATGAATATTTTTTTCAATTTATTTTTCCAATATTATTTTGAATGGTTGTATAATAAATAAAAATTTAAATGATAATAATTATTATTTGAGGAGAATTATTAAATTAATTTAGATAAGTATAAATATTATGTTTAAGATTGAGAAATAGGTATTAATCATTTAGGTTCTTTACTTTATGAAATTGAAGTTGATGATGAAGGGATATATTTATGGATAGAATGTTGAAAATGTGGAGGAAGGAAGTATCCTTGAATATCTGCAAAAGGAGAAAAAAATTAGTATAAGAATTATATGAAAAAGAAAAATAAAATGAAATGAAATCAATATTTGAGGGAAAAAAATTGACCTTACAAGCTCAGCTCTTCATCCAGAAATTTGAAGAAGGGAACTAAAAATGAGAGAGGAGATGGGTTGGAAGAAATAAAAAAGGTAAGAAATGAGGTGTGGTATAGGGATCTAGCAAAACATTCGTAGATATTAAGGTGGTGGTGTTTGTAGCAGTTATGTTATAGTTTGTAGTAGTCAAGAACCGCTACAAATATTAATTGGATTTTTAAAAAATAAATAAATAAATTGATTGCTTTATAAGAATGAAAGTGATGATTTTGTAATCATTCTTCGTCGTCATCCCTGAAGAAAAAAATGTATGGAAAAAATGTTAGTGTTGAGTGTATGATTTTGTACAAAAATTATATCAAAATTAAGTTATAATAAAGTGTAAATAGTAAAAACACACTTAACTATAAGTAAATTGACATCGCCTTTAAGGAAGAAGTTGTCAAAATTGGTGGGTTAGAAGGGCTCACTCTCGTAGGAGATTTTATCAACATCACCCATGTCATAAAGGTCTCAAGGCTTTAACTAAATTACTATATTCCAATCTCTATACCTCTCGTCCTCAACATAATAAACTTGGTGTGCCTCTAAGGTAAGAATATATAGCTCATCATCTTCAGATTGAATGGTATGAATTGACCAAGAGAAATTTACTGATGTGATGCCTAATTTGTCAGTGGTGAGTCCCTATGAAGTTGTCAAATTTGCCTATGAACAATTGAAGAGTGTCATGATGAAACCTTGGTAATTCAGTGTAATAACTTCAACAAGCTTTCCATAATAATGGACGCCTTTGAACTGCATGTTGTCATCACTACTACTCACATAACTCCTTATCCGGAAAGTGTGATAAACACCTGAATTTTGGGTTAGCAATCCTTGATCTTGTGAAACCATAAAAAACTTGAAACCATTGACATTGTATATAGTAAACCTCCTTGTATGGTCAAGCAGGTCCATTGTGAGTGCTTTAAAATCTGGTGAGTGTGGGTTATGGTCATTTAGTATTTAATGTGAAGACCAACTTGAAAATTCTCTGTTGATCTTTTTAACAATTTTTGGATGATATTTGTATACAGATCCTGAGTTGACACTTCACATGACTTCTGAATTCCCTACAAGTAATGATGTAAGCAATGGTAATCATAAGACGTAAGTGAAATGTAAGGAAATATATAGAATAATATATGAATGTACAATTCTTATCGAAGGAAGGGATCAACTTGATTGTGATTAATCAAGACATGTCTATGCACTTGGAACTTCTTAGTTGCAGTTAGTTTGAAGTTCTCACTTCTTCTCACTAGTTTACCAACACAAGTGATTAACAACTCTATTGAGGATAGCTCAGGTTTATGACAATTGTCTACACTAGGCGATCAGTTGAAAGACGTCTCAATGTCATCAAAGTACTTTGAACAGAAATATAGAACCTAATTCCTTATATAACCTTCAGTTATGGAACCTTTTGGTCATACATTATTCCTTACGTAAGATTTCAATTTCTAACAAACCTGTAAATTTAATAACGAAAAAAGTTAATTATTGCTGAAATATACGGCTAGCAAATTTAGAATTTAATATTGATGGACTTATGTAAAATGAGTAATTCTCTATCATGAACAAGGTGGACTATCAAGTGAACTATCACAGTGAAAAAGAATAGAGGAAATATCATCTCTAAATGACAGTGTAAGAATGATTTTGTGCTGTAGTTAATTGAGTTCCTCAACAATCAAAACCTTGGAACATAATTTTCGAAAGAAAGAACACAGCTCCATTAAAACAATGGATACATCGAGGAGGCATTGTATTTTTTTTAATGCCAATAGAAGTAACTGTTGTATTAGAACATGTGTGTCATGAATCTTTAGCCCAACAACCTTTTGAGCTTGCATGTCAATACAAAATTAGAGTGAATTTTGCTGGTTGAAATTCAAAGTTACAAGGAAGATTTCCTTGTTCGGTTTTGTCAAGGTGAATTTTGTTGGTTGAAATTTGTCATGCTCATCTGGCCATACATCTTCACAAACTCACATGGCCTATAAATCTTTCTTCGCTTGAAGATGACATTTTGACTTGCCGGGTTCATTTAGCATCGTTTATAACACATTATCGCACACATTTTTTTTCAATATACATAACATCAAGACTGTGATATAACAAATTATATTTCCAATATGGAAGAGTGAATAATATACTTATCTTCCACCATTACGGAGGCTCAGAAGTAAAAGTCATGTTAGTCTTTCTCATTGCTTGTGCCGCATCATCATTCTTTCCAAACTCGAATTCAATATCCTGAAGTTGTTGTAAGATATCCACACTGGATAAAGTCAGAGGAGCTCCTCTTTTTTTTCGGTTTCCCATTTAAATGATTCTATTGCAATTTAAATTTATGCTTCCTATCGAAAAACTTCTGATGACCCATGAAGCACCACTTTCAATTATGGGAAAGACGTACTGATTTAGAGTCAAAATTTTCCACTCGGATAATATTCCTACCCCAGGAAAAGTCACTTATCATCCATATCAAGGCTACATGCAAGTTGAACAATGTCTTTTCATACTTGTTATATGTCTCGATGCCAATATTCCATAAGTCAAACAATTATTGAATAAGCGGTCGGAGGTACACATCTATATCATTAGCCAGAGCCATTTTCCCTGGAATGATTATAAACAAAATGAATGAACTATGTTTCATACACATCCAAGGGGGCAAGCTGTATGAAACTAAGACTATCCGACCAAATACTATAACTTATGCTAAAATTCCCAAATGGATTAAAATTATTAGTTACAAAAGCAAGCCGAACATTTCTAGGGTCAGTCGCGAAAGCTGGAAAGTCTGAGTTGAATGTTTTTCAAGCTTCTGCATCTCATAGATGTCTTAACTTACCATCTTGATTCTTGTTAACTTCATGTTACCTTATATGCTCAATTGTTTTAGACAATACAAACAATCTTTGCAATTGTGGCTTCAAAGGAAAGTACCTGAGAATCTTTGCAAGTTTCTTCTTCTGCTTTTCCCCCTTCCAAATTGTCTTGTACCTCGATATGTGACATTGTTTATAAGTCTCCCTGCCAGCATCATCTCCCCAATACATCATACAATCGTTGGGTCATGCATCAATTTTTTGTTAGTTCAAACCCAATCTGTTAATAATCTTCTTTGCCTAGTAGAATGTTGTGGGAATCTTCACGTTGGGGAATGCATCTTGTAATAATTCTAGCAACATCAACATTTCCTTATCAGTGATTCTACACAAGTACTTGATATGATACAATTTAATCAAAAAAAGAAAATTTTGAGTATTTTCCACAACCAGGATATAAAGGATGATCTGAACTCCTGAGCTGCTTCATTCTCAAGAACACATGGTCTGAACTCTCTACTTCTTTGTTGAAGTTATCACCATGAACACCAAACACATCACGAACAACATTATTAATAGGATTATCATAATCAACTTGAACTCTTACTTGTGAACTTCTAGGAAGAGCATCATATCTCATACCAGATTTCTCACCATGAATTCCCCAAAATGTCATTTTAGGAAAGGCTTCATAAGTAAATGTTCCTTAACAACTTCTCGTGTATGCCACTTCTTAAACTTGCATTTGGGACATGGAAGCATGATCTTACCATTAAAGCTGGAGTGAGAGGATTAAAAATCCAAGAAAGTGTTTAATCTTACCAAATATACAAGAGGATTGCGTGGCAACCTTATCTATGACTTATCTATAGCTAATGTATGTTAGAAATATAAAAACTTAGCAAAGAAGACGAGTGAAGAGATAATTTTGATTTTTTAGATGACATGTGCATGGAGGATTAAATTCAAACTATTTCAATGTTCGACATTTTGTAGCGGTTCACAAACCGTTATAATGTTTAAACTTTGTAGCAGTTCTAAGATCGAAACCACTACAAATCTTATGACTGTTGATGGCCTTCTAAATTTTCAAATTTCAAAAATTTTCAATTTGTAGCAATTCTTAGCCTTTAATCACTATAAACTGCAATTTCTATTTTTTAAATAAAGGTTATTTTCTCTTTACAACTTTTTTACATTTAAATAAAATTTAGTTTTATGTTTTAAAGTTTATATATTATTTTGTTTTACTTTAAGTTACATTATTTTTAAAACTCATAAATTTTCAATTCAAATTATATAATGACAATTTAAATATACTTAACACATATAATATTTCCTAAAATAGTAATTACTTAAAGTCAGTAGTAACACATTTCTAAAAGTCAACAATTCCAAATCTAAATATAACAAAAATGAAAATATCTAAGCATCTTGATCATCATGTCCTCCATCAAGGGCAGCATCACATGCATCAACATAAAAATAATACCATAAACCTTGATAGGGTTAGGAGGCGGCTGGACGACGAATTGGGTGACTGGTAGGGCCCCTAGAGCTAGCTCGCTAGTTAATATCCTCTCTCAGGACTTGGACATGAGCGCGTTCGTAATTTCCCACCATTGGCCCTATTACTAATAAAAGAAATCGACCTGCACCTGTATCTTCTTGCTCATTCTAGCCTCTACCCTGGCAATCTCCACATGGATCTCCTCAATAGAAGTCCTACTCAGCCTTTTGACTCTAGAACTCCCCGCTCGAGAGGTCTCAGTATCAGATGTGCTTCTTGCCATATACCATGCTGGGCATGGTGCCTATTCCCAGACCCTTACAACATCCAGGGTGCTCAACTAGGCCCATAGGCCATAACAACTTTCAAAGGCATAATGGGATTCACAACTGGCCCCTGGGACTCTCTCAGCTTAGCCTGTGTTTGCTCAATTTGCTCCTACCTCGCACATACTCTCTCAGCTCATCCATACCAATTTACTGTAGGTGGTAGCAAATGTCTTCGATCCTACCATGTGATAGATCTTCTGGTACCCTCAGTTCCTGGTGTTTCTCTTAGAAAGAGCCTATGAAAAAAAAAGTTCATTTTGTTATAATTTTTAATATTTCTTTCTAAATAATAACTATTAAAAGATTACTTGTCCTATTGGGCTCCTCCTGTACTGGACAAATCTTACCCAGTCATTAGGTGGGATGCTGTCAAGCACACACTCCATCAACTATTCTAGAGGCATCGTCCCATCCTTATCCACAAAGTGGTAGAGACGATTTCTCATGTTCCTCCATCCCATCCTCCATCTTTAACAAGCCATACTGCCTCTTCTTGTCTCACACGACAAACTTATCATGCATCACAAAATTAAATAAATCAATAACAGTTAAATAAATTATCATTAAATACATTTGATTAATTAAATAAAATTAGATAAATTATGATTATTCATATTTGATTCTATATTAAATTAGTTACTTTCACAACCTCATTCCACTCGTCTTCCTTCAACCTCTTGGGAATCTTCTTCCATTCCTAAAGTGGATAGGGGACTAGACCCAATTCCCACCTAGTCTATTCAGATAGTGGTTGAATAGATGACCACCACTCTCAATTGACTGGTTTGTGGCCTCATTCCATAGAACTACTACGCATAGCCCCCAGTTGAGTTGATTTAGACCAACCACATCTAACCTCCTGTTAGTGATGTTCCCATGCTCATATGCATAATTGATCACAAATTTTAATTATATATAATTTTACATTTAAACCACTTCAATTATAATATTAACTAATTAAAACAATTACTTACCTTGAACCTGCATATCAAATTCAGTTGACCGCGAATACGACTGTCATGGGTGATTTCGGTCCTTATCATCCTCAACATCAAGGAACTTCTCTGCTTCACTCAATGGAAAATTGATATCAAATTCCCCCTCCTCCTTGTAATCGCTCATACTATTATCAGGTGTCCTTGATAGAATAGGCACCTTTAGTGAGGTCGCCTGCTATGGGGGCGTGGGGTCCTGTTGCCTTGTAGGATGCTCTCTAGCACAACTATTGTTCCCCTTCTCCAGAGATCATCTGGGAGGAACTTATCTACCGCCTCCCTTTCCCCTTGTCTCTTTCGGAAGACATTATAACTATAATGATTCACTTTTGAAATTAATACAATTTTTTAATAAGAAAATTAATACAAACGTAACTGATTATAATTTCTTACTTAACCAATTAAAAGTGTACAACATGCAAATATTAAAAATAAATTATAGTCACACCTAACTAATATTTATAAAAAAATATTATAATAATATAATTCCAAAATAAATTTAACCAATATTATAAAAAAATGATATCACAATATTAAAATAATATAATTACACATAACCAAACAAAATAAAAAAAATTTCAATATCTTTTAAAACCTAAGAAAAAAACACATGGACAAAAAAGGTTTAATAAAAAAACAGATTACACAAAGCAAAATAAGCTCACAAACTCATAAATATTACATAAACATATTTAAATAACAATAAAATTATTAAAAAAATCTACTCAACTAAAAAATGAAATGAAATAAGTAACTTTACTAACTTAGATTGCCTAACTCATTAAATCTTCGAGTAGAACCCCAGATCTGATGAAAACTTTTCAGAGCGCACAAGAAGAACGATTTTGCAAAAAGTGGTAAAATGAGAGGTGACGACATTTATATAGCTACGTAATTTGTAGTGGTTGTTCCCAAAACCGCTACGTCAACCACTATAAATCAGAAAACCCTACCTCAGTCTATGTGACAAGGAACTACTACTGACTTGCAACCTTTTTGTATTATGTAATGGTTATTACCTAAAAAAACCACTACAAATTACGAGACACTAAAAATTTGCAACCTTTTGACTTCTATAGTGGTTTTTCCGTTTAACCGCTACAAATTCACTATTACAAATATGGCCAAGCTAGCGCCACATTTTGTAACATTTTATATGATCCAACCGCTACTAAGGCACCACTAATTTTGTAGCAGTTTAGATGATACAGTGGCTGACCAGTGCACCATTCGGCGCAAGTCATACTATTACAAATTTGTAGCACTTTGCCTAAAAACTGCTACAAATCCTAATATATTTATAGTGGTTTTTTATAACTGCTACAAGTTAACCGTAACTAAAAAGTGGTTTTTTTTGTAGTGTGGTACTCCAAATTTGGTTTTTTTAAACTACATTTGGATTAAGAGTCCAGAGTCATTATTATTAATGAAATATAATGCTCATCTCACGTTAGTTAATTTGGTTTAGTATCCATGGGTTGTCATAACTCACAATATTCCCCATAATACATAGAACATTTGGCAGCGAATAGACTCTAATACCATGCAATTTGGTTTAGTATTCAAATACAAGCATCTAACCAAAAGAGGTTTGGTTTAGCAAAATTGATTAGTCTCTCATAATGTAACGAATCAAGGTTCAATTCATTATTGGAAGATATACATATTTTACTAAAGAGGAAAAAGGAAAAAAAATTAAAGGCAGAAAATAAAATTGTGAAAATAAATTTAGTAGAGTGTTAGAGGTAAGTATGTCTCACACTTTAACTCACTAATAGCTCGGATAAAATCTACTCAACAAGTTCTGAAAGATTCATATGTAAAACATCCACCTTCATATAGACAATTCACTTTCATGTTTATCCTTACCAAAACAAGAAAAAACAAAATGAAAATTTTCTTCTCCTTAAGCATATAGCAACATATCAAGAAATTTCCATGGCAGATTAATATCTACAGTCAGAAAAGAAAGAATACTACCAACACACCGCCTATGGCTCTGGACTATCCAATGTGAACATCATAAAGTAGACTCCTTCCAACTTATAGCCAAGATAGTGCAAATAAAATGTCACTAACATGAGTGCTTCAAGTGGAGTAGTTAACTTACACCCATTTCGTATTAATTTATATTGGATCCTTAAACCTACGTACCTAAAACATGATCAGTGTGAATGATAGAAAAATAACCACTCCCTACCATTATGTCATGATATGCCTATAATGATTAATATTAATATAATATAAATCCTTTTCATATGGATTAAAACTAAGTGCATGAGTGTTATTCTCATATCTAAATTTATTATATTTTTATTTCACTTTAATCAACTTCATTTTCCAAACCTCCATAGGTGCAAAAAAGGAGCATTGCGTGTATGATGAATATCTAATCCACCATCAACATGGCACGTAAATAAGAAAATAATATAAGAATATAGAAATAAAAGGTACTTGAGCTTATATACTTACTATACTCTTTTTTTATAGTACAATACTTATGATACTCTTTTTCAATCACATTAAAACATACATTTTCTTATTTATGATTTACCATATAACTAACTTTGTTTATTTATAACCCCGAAAATGAAGACAAACTAAATAATAAGAAATTTAAGAACCAACATCAGAAGATAAAAGATCCATCGCAGCTCTATATTCAAAATTTGTAGTCTAATAGCTTCATCCAGTGCCTTTTTTACATGAACATCTACTATGGCATGTGTATCCTATCAAATCCCTTAACATTTTGATATTTACCAGTGTAATAAACGCATAGTTCAGAGGACATACAAAAACACTACTACAAAAATCACTTTTTAGACTGGTTCTGGATCAGGTCTTGATACATTCAGTCTAAAAAGTATTTAACTTTTTAGATCGGTTAAAAAACCGATCTAAAATATGAAATTTTAAGACCGGTTCTATAACAACCGGCCTTAAAGTTTAACTAATGGAAAGTAGGGAAATTTCAGTACTATTAAGACCGGTTTTTTATGAACCGGTCTTAAAAAAATAGAACTTTAAGACTGGTTCTAAATCTAACCGGTCTTAAATTGATATTTAAGACCAGTTCTTAAGGAAACCAGTTCTTAAGGAAACCAGTCTTAAAAGCTTACTTCTTTAAGACCGGTTCTCTTAAGAACCGGTCTTAAATATCAATTTAAGACCGGTTAGATTTAGAACCGGTCTTAAAGTTTAATCTTTTAAGACCGGTCTTCAATTTAACCGGTCTTAAATTTATATTTAAGACCTGTTCTTATTTGGAACCAGTCTAAAAATTGTGTGTGTTTTTTCGTTTTATTTGTTTCAATCTTACCCAAGCCAGTAAGCCATATTCAACGACAATCCCCTCTGTGCCATATTACATACACAAACAACAACACATGCATATATATATTGACAATCAAAAGCAGTGACAACAACATTTCTATTTCCAGAAATAATTGGTATTTCTCAGAATGCAAACTTGCTCCAAATTTAGAATCATGAAGCCTAAAATCCTTATTAGTTCCCATTTCCCTCTTTTGTTAAATATGACCTTAGTTATCGTAATTGGTATGAACCTATAAATGTCAGTCTTTTCAAGGGAAAACACTTGGCCCTTACAACCCTCGACTCTCAACAATCACAGAATGAATATTATAAAAACAAATCATTGAATACAAATACATTCAATTCCAATGACTACCAATAACACATGATCAACTTATTCAATTCTAAAAAACAGTACAATATTAACAATTTATAATTATCAGGCATTTTGAACCACAACACCACAATTAAACAATGATAGTAGAAAAATCACGACATTGTGTGAACTTGCAATCCCAAAGTTTGTAAAGAGAAGCAGGAGAAGAAATATTTCTCATTATATGAAAAAATTCCTAAGCTTTATAGAGAATTGAAAAAAGTGGAGGAAAATTTACAATAGTGATCTCATGCCTAAATCGACAACCAACTAGTATCACCAATATCCAAGAATTTGTCCCGAACAGAGGTATAAACCATGTTAGATATATATGAAAACCATAAGTATTATTAGAACAACATAGGATCGGATTCAAAAACTTACTAATCTTGTAAAAGCTCATAAATGAATTCAGCAATACAATTTCGGATGAAATCAATATCTTCTTCAGGAAAGGGATCAGCAAGATCAAACATCTGTATGTGTAACACCGAAGTCAAACAAAACATTAACTTACTAACTTAAAAACAATAAAGTAATACAAAAATTTTGAAATATATATTTATTACCTCCTCAGTAAAGTCAGTCGTGCCTAGGCTGATAATATTATAAATTTGCCTCAACATATAAAGACCACATAAGTTGGAGCCCGGTGGTTGCCTATGGGTCTGAAAAAGAACATGATATCATCAAAGCAAGCATAAAAGCATAGCTTATGGAACACATCTTAAAGAAAACAAATATGTACTAACCTTTGGCGTGATCCATGTAGGGTCTTTTAAGTCACGAACATGCCTACCATACTTAGCGTGTAGGAAAGTCCGCATAGCCCTATGATCAAAATCACAAAGATTACTTATTCTGCACACAAAATTTGCACACAAAAGGTAATAAAGCAAGAAAACTTACGAATTCATGGTCTTCTTCAAGTCACTCCCCGGTTTGAAGTGGAGGGAGCATAGGAGGATCATTGTGTAACTAGCCTTACACAGAATAACCAAGAAACAGTCAGTTTCTGATTCACTGAGCCTCTGTGATAAATATCTATGTCTGATGGTAGAAGTGGTCCCTTTCTCTGTGGCATAAGCTAGGCACATGAGTCCAAATTTAGCGCTCTGCCCAGAGGAAACTAACCTACGATTCATGTACCTACAAAAATAGAAGCACACAAATTAAAGTTAAACAACGTAATTTTTAAGATATTTACTTCCAATTGAAGAAGATACTTACATCAAAAAAAGCTGGACAATTGCAATCGTAAGATTTTATCTAGGAGCGACCATGGACATTAAATCATCCCTCTCAAGATAGCATGCCGCCCCTGACGGCCCAACAGCTGAATCCATAGGCCAATTTCTAGCCGGGAAAGATGTATCAAATGCCATCATAATCACTTGCTCCATCACATTCAGTGGTGGAGGCTGTGAAACTTCACGAGGGAAGGGAGCTAGACTTGGGGCTCTGATCGGGGAATCCACAGCTCCAACAGAAACAAGGTTCTTAGACCATGATATGAAGGTACCCAAGACATCACCACAATCTTGAACTCCTTAGAAGGGATAGGGACAGGTGCGTCTACGATGATAACCTCCTCAACTGACACCCTAACCTGATCATCTGTCATCTGGAGGTAGTGAATAGTTGATCCTAGGTTATGCACACTCCCCCGTGCAACTAACCATCTCAGAGGATCCTCAACATATAATTCACAAGGCTCGGCATTATCCTTTCCAGGACCCTCTGATGACTGTCCCATATTGCAACAACTCCCTTTGGTGCTCTGCTTATGGCTATCGAGTAACTGTGCTTGGGTAGGAGCGGCATCTTGTCTTGTGCTCACCATGGCATATACCTCGTCCTTCATCTTGCTCAACCGAGTATCCAATAGTGTATCAAATGATGCTTCTTCCTCAGCCCTTGGTTCCGCCCTCGCAGTGGCCAACATACATTCCAATTCGTCTCTTGTGACCACGTTGGAGGAGGAATTGTGTGAGGAGGATCTAAAGTAATCCTTTATACCCACCATTCCTCTAACTCCCCTGATACGGCCTGGATGCTCACATTTTCCAGTAGCAACCGTGAGAATGTCATTCCTCCCCTTCGACTTGAAGGCTCCCTCAGCTTTCTTTTTTTGAAGTTCCTCCTGTGAGATATACAAAAAACACACATGAGTAATGAAACATGTTTATTAAATAGTTAATAAGAATAACAATACTTATAATTTTTTCACTGACTATACAAGACTGGTCACTCGTATAGGATCCACCACTCTTCCGGCGAGCATGCAACTACAACTCTTCGCGCCATATCGGAGATGGTGGAGATAGCAGAACAGAAGGATCGGATTGAGATGCTTCTTCCAATCTCCTCCATTTGGCCGCCAACAAGTCTTTCTCGTCCTTTGCGTATCCCCCTCGAGACATTGTGTGGGGGCAATCATTCTTCCTGCCACTCTCTTGTGCCTTTTGCCTTCTTGCCTGCGAATAAGAAATGGGAAAAAAGGTTACAAACAGTAAAGACAAAAGATAAGTAAATAAAGTACAAAATAAGTTAACTCACCAAAGCCTCTGGAGTAGTCCAAAGCCTAAAAACTCCTGCCATGTCGCTTCATCGATATATGAATACTTGCTGCAAGGACTAGAACGAGGCTCACCAGTTGGCACCTCGATATGCACGTAATTGTTGGCCAGATTTGTCTTGAACTTCCTCCAGCGCTCACAACAATACGTCATAGTCTTGTGATACAAGATCTCACTCTGAGGAACATCGTAGGTGAGCTGTTATTCATGAATCAAAGGAGTTAGTGATAGTAATGAAATGAATTTGATAAAAGAAACATGCAGAGGGAATTTTATCCCTAAATAGTGTCCCAAATATGCTGCTTAACCTTTTTGTCAACATTCCTCCATTCCTCTATTAATATGCTAGGCTTATTTCGTGCGAGGAGGCCGACAAAACTCCTATAACGACTGGCATTCGGCCCGATCGTTTTCCAGTATTGATCGAACTGGATCGGTATCCTCTCCCCGGCCAACCGACTCAGGAAAACATCCCTCAAGCGTGTGACCGTCCTGCCCCTCCGTTTGGGCTGGTGACTCGGCTCACCCGATGACTGCCCCTGATTGACACTCTGAGGCTCGCTTTGCTGAGCAGTAGGTGACACCTGATCCTTTGCTGTAGGATGCACTGGATCCGTCATTGTACTGTTAAGACAAATTGTTGAGTTAGTAAGTTATAAAATAACTATATATATAATCTGCATATAAGTTATAACTATAATTACTTTAAATAGATAGCTAACATTTAAAGTATATTTATAAAGAGATATCCTCCCATATCCCTTCACGATGATTATTTCTTGTGCCGTGTTCATTATCAGCTTCATCTTCTTCGTTCAATGCAGGAAGACCCCTAGAAAAAGAAGGGGTCTTGAGAAGATCATAATTTGAACGAATTTCCTCTTCAATATCGATGACCCTTTTTCCTTGGAGAGCTACAAACCATATTTTATTTACCTGATCAATAATATAGAACACTTGTTTTGCTTGATTTGCCATAATGAAAGGTTCATCTCCAAAACTTCTGTTGTTCAGATCAACTAATGTAAACCCTGACTTATCAATCCTCACACCATTATTGACATCAACCCACTTACATTTGAAAATGGGAAATTTAATTTTAACATAGTCAACCACCCAAATCTTGTCAATAACCCCATAATAAGGTATGACTTCCAATGTAGGGTTCTTATCTTTTGAACTAGAGAAGTGCATAGATTCAGCTACTAACATAACACCGCTGTTCTGGACAGTGCTTCTATCATCCAGGAACTTCATGTAAAAGGTATACCCATTGATCACAAACGAAGTCCAACTTATGAAATCAAACTCAGGACCACGTGCTAGCCATTTAATTGTATCAGAAACACATTCTTCTTCGTCAACCTTGTGTTTAAACCAATGTGCAAAAGTCCTGGTATGCTCCCTAATTAACCTTTGTTCAGTCAATCGACTGTTCGCTTTCCGTACAATTTCTTTATGAGCATTTATGTAATCTTGAATTGCATCAACATTATTCAAAATGTACAAGTGGACTTGTTGTAATTCATCAGGATCCATATTCTTGACGGTAGCCCCGCGCCTACCCCCTTCTTCATCATGTCGTTTAAGAAGGTCGATATGTCCTACATTTGCTAAATAATGTTGACAAAATTCCATGACTTCTTCATAAACATATTTCTGAACAATAAAAGCTTCAGGCTGGTTAGGGTTCTTCACATATCCTTTTAGGATTTTCATAGTTCTTTCAAGTGGGTACATCCATCGAAAATAGATAGGCCCACACAATTTTATCTCCCTCACTAGATGAACAACTAGATGTTCCATGATGTCAAAAAAGGAAGGAACAAAAAGTTTTTCAAGCTGGCACAAGATCAGGTAACCTTCATTTTCCAATTCATCCAACCTTTCCATCTTAATGACTTTACTACAAATTACATTGAAGAAGAAACAAAGTCTGGTCAATACGTGTTGAAGATTATATTCGACGATGCCTCGAGTAGCCTCTGGGAGTAGTTGTTGTATCAAGATATGACAATCAAGAGACTTCAGCCCTACTAACTTCAAGTCTTTCATAGACACAAGCTTCTTAAAATTTGAAGAATACCCTGAGAGAACTTTGATGCCATGTAAACACTCACAAAAACTTCATTTCTCATCCTTGGATAAAGTATAAGAAGCTGGAGGACAAAAAGTTCTCTTACCATGTGGCCTTGGATGTAAGTCTGGCCGTATTCCCATTTCTTGCAAATCTAATCTTGCCTTAACACCATCCTTAGAACTTCCTTGTATGTTGAGTAGTGTCCCAATAATACTATCACACACATTTTTTTCTACATGCATGAAATCAATACAGTGTCTGACATCAAGATTCTGCCAATATGGAAGGTTAAAGAAAACAGACCTCTTTTTCTATATATTTTTTTCATTTCGACTCTTTAAAGTCTTACCGAAGATGACATTGATATTTTTGACCTTTTCATACACTTTCTCCCCAGTCAAAACCTCTGGAGCATCTTCAAACTCTTGGCCACCAAAAAAGGCCTTCTTTAATCTGCAATATGGGTGGCCCCATCTAAGGAATCTCCTATGACCAAGATAAACAGTCTTTCTTCCATGTTAAAGTTGATGGTAGCATGTGCCTTCTTCACAAATAGGACAAGCTTTGCAGCCTTTAATGCTATATCCTGACAAGTTTCCATAAGCAGGGAAGTCGTTTATAGTACAAAAGATCAAGGCTCGCATTTTAAACATCTCCTTCTTGTTCGTGTCAAAAACGTCGACACCTTCATCCCACAACTCTTTCAAGTCTTCTATCAGGGGTTCTAAGTAAACATCTATGTCATTTCTAGGTTGTTTTGGTCCCGAAATCAACATAGACAATATAATGTACTTTCATTTCATACATAACAAAGGAGATAAGTTGTAAATTACCAACAGAATAGGCCATGAACTATGTATACTGTTTAGGCTACCGTAAGGATTCATGCCATCCGTGCTAAGCCTAAGCCTAAGATTCCTAGGCTCTTTACCGAAGTCAGGAAACAACTGATCAATTTTCTTCCATTGAGAAGAATTAGCTGGATGTCGAAGCTTTCCATCAGAAATCTTCTCATCCGCATGCCATCTCAAAATTTTGGCATCAATTTCATTAGCAAACAGCCGTTTAAACCTTGGTATGATAGGAAGATACCACAACACTTTTACAGGAGCCTTATTTGATTTGTACCTGGGGGTTTCACATATCGGACACTGCTCTTTCTCTGTATGCTCTTTTCTGTATAATATACAATCATTAGGGCATGCATGGATCTTTTTATACTTCATCCCTAGTAGACACATATTTTCTTAGCATCATAGTATCGGCAAGACAGTACGTTATCATCTGGAAGCATATCCTTGAAGGCCTCAAGTGCTTCTAAAAGACTCTTGTCGCTCTATCCATGTCGTGCTTTCAAGCTTACCAATTTCAATGCAGCTTTCAACAATTGGTATTTTGTGCACCCCGGGTACAACGGCTTCTCAACATCACTGCACATATTACCATATGCATATGATTGCTCAAAAGCCTCTTCTCTAACATCACAAATAATATCCTCTATTCGATCATTCAGAACCGTGTCATTATCATCAAAGGCGACCCCCCTTGTTGAGTTGCGCTTGGAATTTCTATTTCTTCACCATGCCATACCCATACTGTATAACTCTTACAAAATCTTTCACAAATTAAATGTGTGTATATATCTGCAGCACTAAGTCACTTCTCATTCAGACATTCTACACAAGGACAATAGAACATCCCACTATCATCATTACCAGAATTTCTTCTAGCAAATTCCAAAAAATCCCTCACCCCATTATCATATTCAACACTAGTCTGTTTAGCATTTATCCAATTACAATCCATATATTTCAACACCTTTTTTTTCTTCTCTTCTGTATATTAACTCCCCTGGAAAAGGCAGGAGTATGATGAGAGTATGAAAATGTTACATTCATCAATTTATCTAGTTTAACAGAATTCTTCATTAGAATTCCACATAAGATATAATTGCAGTCTATTCCATTTTCTTCAAGTAATATGGAAAATGTATCAACATACACTAGCAATTTTAAGACTTAATTTAGACCACATACACAATAATTGCTTTAGTCTAAACCTCAAATCACCTCTCAAATTTAGTTTCAAAACTAACTGAACATTATGTAACAATTTTCTAATCAACCATTCATGAGCATACATGCCAAGAAATTTGACGCAATAACTTAAGCATTCTAGAGACTATGAAAACTAGCAATTATCAGTACCCTAATCCTCAAATAATCAAATCACACCAGTTCAGGCACCGTTAATTAAGCTTCACCAATTAATTTCCATCAGAGTAAATGCCATTTTTTTCTCCATTTCTGTGTTAATTTCTAGTTCAATTATAGTAGAGATTCTTCTTAGATAGACAGTGAATACTAAATTTCTATTTATACGAAGGATTGAGACAAGGGACATTACCTGTTTGAAGTAACCTTGGACCGTGGCTTGAGGCGCAGGAGGAGAGGGGTTGCAGTGGCTAGAGAACACGCCAGATGGAGATAAAGGCTGGTGAAATAAGAAGCTCAGCCGGCCTTCACGACAGACTTCTTCACAGCAACGGGCAGACGAACGGGGAAGAGAGAGTATTTTTCAATGGTACAGAACAAAAAATGGAAAAGGAGGTGGAAGCGGCGACGGCGGTTGGAGCAGTGGCTATAGAATAAGGGGGAATATCACCGGAGATCCTAGACTTGAGCTGTTCACGGCTGTCGAAGGAGAGTGGGAGGGAAATGAAATGAGCTTCGCGGCCGGTTAGGTTTGAAATATTAGACTTTTAAGACCGGTTATTTAAATAACCGGTCTTAAATTTTTGACTTTTAAGACCAGTTATTTAAACAACCGGTCTTAATAATAACGTGATTTTTTATTCATTTTAATAATTTTTTTTGAGACCAGTTGTTTAAATAACCGGTCTTAATAATAATGTGATTTTTTTAAATTTTAATAATTTTTTTTTGAGATCGGTTGTTTATATAACCGGTTTAAATAAGTTTTTTAGACCGGTTTTTTTAACAACCGGTCTAAAAAATTGATTTTAATTACAGAATTGCCACCCCGCGTTTCTTTTAGACCTTATCCGCAATAACCGGTCTAAATGATGCGGCCTAAAAAGCCTATTTTGCACTACTGAAATAATATAAACATACTGATATCAAGTGCTTGTTTACATTACAAGAAATCCCCATAGGGTTTGAAATATATATATATATATATATATATATATATATATATATATATATATAGATTCCAAAAGAAACAAAATACAACTAGAGACAACCAACAACAACTCCTACTTGAACCAGACCTTTAGTCGCCTATATTTGCGGTTTTACCCTTAGAGCCGCTACCTTCTGCTAGAATATTTTTAAATGTTTAAAAAGGGTGAGATTCAAATAAATCTTAGTAGTAACATGTAATCAGTCATAGAAACTGCAATAAATACATATGCAATGCACCATGTAATGCAACATGAAAGTTCATATTGTTTTGTATGTATGCACATTGTTCAGGGTCAAACGATTGTTTGGATCCACTACTTGTTCGTGTACCTCTGTTGGGTCATAGACCACAGCTAGGTAATGTGACATATACACTGTGTTCATATAACAAAAAATGGCATACACAAAACATATAAATATTCACATAGTGTATAAAAGATAGAGTTACTACCTTAAATCCCTTTTTCTGCTCTAACTCTTGTTCCGACTTGGCAAACTGTCAATCCCTATAAATCAGAGTTAACAAGTAACTAGTTATTACTTGATTTAATACTTCCTTTTAATCACATTTTGTTGGTTATCTAACACAGTTACAACAGTTTCTGCACTGTGCATTTTCATAGGCTTTCTAGAAATTGCCAGCTTTTCAGTCAACTTTAAAAATTCATAATTAATTATGGGAAACTCTAAATTGATTGCTTCTAAATTATATGTAAATATTTTTAAGTTTAATTTCATAGAAAAATATCCAAATCTGGCTATTATAGCCACAAAATTCCCAGAAACGTGTTAAACCTCATATGTTCCAGATTCATTCCAGAAACAGCGCCTAACTTTGAAAAATCATATCTTTTAATACATTGGTTCAAAAATTATGTTCTACCCATAAAATTAAATGTCTAAATGTCTAATTTAAGTCTGTAAAATTTCATAAGATTTGAAAAATGTATGACTCACAAAAAAACACCTTACAATCGAACTGCTTCTGGAAAACAAATCAAACAACACTTTTGTCTTAACTTCTAAAAATTTCAGATTTATACACAATCATTCAAAAAATCACAATTACTTGTTTTCCTATACAATTTTTTATGCAGAATCCAATGGAACCATCAAAAACACAAAATTCTAGCTCTATCCCCTTGATTCTAGGTCTGGCCAAAAATAGCAACTAAAAGGGAAAATTGTGTTTTCTTGATTCCACTTGGTTAAACACTTCCTTTTCACTTGTAATCCTATGATTAACCACAAAAACACCTAATTAACATGATTAATGAAGATTTGGGTAGGATAACCCTTTAGGGTTTCATTATCCTAATTTAAAAAAACCATGAAAACAAAGCCACAAATCCAATCAAACACCAACAACAAGGAATAATCACCAAGAGACAACAAGTTCTTGGCTCACCTTGATTTCCTTGTATTTCTCTCTCTAAACCGTGGCCTCTCTCTCTCTCTCTTTTCCCTTGATTTGGGCTTGCTACAAGGGTTATTTAAGATGGAATAGAGATTAGAGAGAGTTATTCATGAATTTGAAAGCAAGAGTACATGGATTTCACACAACTTACCTTGATCTTTGCTCTTGAACCTTTGCTCTTTCTCTCTTGCTCTTTATGTTCTTGAACACTCTTTCTTCTTCAAGTCATCAGGTAGCTCATTAAACATGCTCTCACTAAGATCCAAGAATGGATTTGATATCATGGGAACGTTGCTTGGTGTAGCTTCAAGCTTTCAAGTCTCCTTTAAGAGATCGAGAACATATTTTTGTTGAGTTAAAAGGATGCCCTTCTTGCTTCTTAAAACCTTAATACCGAGAAAGTACTTTAATGGTCCTAAGTCTTTTATCTGAAAGTGGGAGTTAAGAAAGACTTTAAGTTCTGAGATCCCAGAAGTGTTACTTACAGTAATCACAATATCATCAACATACACTACTAAAATAAGCATGCCTGCATCGGACTGTTGAAAGAACATAGAATGATCACTCTTACATTGGCTCAATCCAAACTTTTGAACCACATTACAAAATCTGTCAAACCAGGCACGCGGACTTTGTTTTAAACTGTATAAAAACTTTTTGAGATAACATACTTTCCCATCCTTCCTCTGAGCAACAAAACCAGGAGGTTGCTCCATATAAACTACCTCAAGGATATCAACATTCAAAAAATTATTCTTAACATCCAACTGATGTAAATCCCAATGATAAGTGGCAGCTAAAGATACAAGAATACAAACGGAAGTGAGCTTAGCAACTGGGGAGAAAGTCTTAGAGTAATCTATACCATAGGTTTGAGCATAACCTTTTACAACAAGCTGAGCTTTCAATTGTTCTAAGGAACCATCAGCCTTAGTCTTAACTACAAACACCCATTTACACCCAATGTCCTTCTTCCCATAAGGTAGATCAACAAGAGTCCAAGTACCAGCCTTGTCAAGGGCCATCATTTCTTCTTCCATCGCAGCACACCAACCAGGGTAGGCTAAGGCTTGGTGAAGGGTGGTAGGGGTGTGGATGAACTCAAGGGTGGCCATAAGGGAATGGGAAGAAGGGGACAAGTGCTGATAGGAGACAAAGGAGGAGATAGGATAAGTACATTCAGCATATCTTTTGGAAGGACAATGAGGGCGGGTACCATTCTGGAGGGCAATAGGCAAGTTATCAAATAGATCAACAGCAGAATCAGGGACAATTAGATTAGGGCAAGAGTGTCAAGATCAAGGGAAGCAGGAGTAGGTACATGAACAAAATTCGTTGGCAAAGCATGCACTAGCAAGGGCAGGGCCTGGGTAACATCAGGTCCATTAATAGTATCAGGTTTTGGAATAGTAACATGTACTGGTGAGACAGGGACACGATAAACCAGGACATCATCAGGATTATCAATGATAGAGGGAGACTCAGATAATACCGAAGACTTAAAGAAAAGAGACGATTCATGAAAGGTTACATCAGTGGACACAAGATAACGACGAAGATCAGGAGAGTAACACCCATAACCTTTTTGAATTCGAGAATAACCAAGAAAGACATACTTCAAGGACTTGGGATCGAGTTTACTGACACTTGGATGGACATCCCGAACAAAGCAAACACAACCAAAAAAATTGGGATCAATAGGAAACAACTTAGTTGTGGGAAACAAAATAGAATACAGAGCATCCCCACCAAGGACAACCGAAGGCATGCGATTGATAAGGAAACAAGCAGTAGACACGGCATCAGCCCAAAAAGATTTAGGAACACAAGAGTGAAACATGAGAGCTCGGGCAGTTTGTAAGAGATGACGGTTCTTTCTTTCAGCAACACCATTTTGAGCAGGTGTATCAACACAGGAGGATTGGTGAAGAATTCCATGACTATGCATATAATCGGTGAATGGGGCGGAAAAATATTCTTTCACATTATCACTTCGAAGAATTTTCACAGGAGTATTAAACTGAGTTTGAATTTCAGCACATAAATTACAAAAATGTGTAAACAATTCAGAACATTGTTTCATTAAGTAAAGCCAAGTGGTTCAGGAAAAATCATCAACAAAAGTGACAAAATATCGAAAACCAATTTGAGACAAAACTGAATAAGGACCCCAGACATCATAATGAACTAACTCAAATAGGGATGCAGCTCGTTTATGGACTCGAGGTGCCAAATGAACACGATGGTGTTTGGCAAACTGACATGACTCATAATCTAAAGCAGACACAGAAGAAAACTGAGTATATAACCTTTTTAGAGACGAAAGTGGCATATGACCTAGACGACAATTGACTTCAAAGAGAGATAACCCACCAGAACAAGCAATAGGACGTGGCACCTGATCATCAAGGACGTAATGCCCACCAGATTCATAGCCCCTACCAATAATCTGCTTCGTCGAAAGATCCTGGATTAAACAGTGGTCAGGAAAATAGTGTGATAAAGCAGTTCAAATGGCGAGTCAGTTTACTAGGAGACAAAAGGTTAAATGTAAAATCAGGAACATTAAGAACATAAGATAATGAAATGGATGTAGTTGGTTTAACAGTGCCTGATCCAAGAACACGGACCGGGGAACCATTGGCGACGAGTATGGAGGATAGGTTGGCATAGGGGGCATACGATGAAAATAAATGATGGTTATCTGTCATGTGGTCGGTAGCATCAGAATCAATGACCCACTTCATAAAAGTAGTAGCAAGACCAGAGGACCAAGTACCTGTAGCTAGGCCCCCTATAGATGATGGACTAGAATTGGAATTATCAGATATTTGAGCAATATGAGCAAGATTACGCTGCTGATCACGTTGCTGTTTGTTCTGTAATTTATGACAATTTTTCTTAATATGACCAGGCTCCTTGCAATAATTGCAGATGAAACTACCAGAAGACATATTCGGAGTACTAATGCCTTGTTTAGACTTATAATTCTTGTTATTAAAGGAACCACGCCTAGCTAAAGCACTTGGATTGTGTTCAACAGACGGGTGAATTAAATTAGCAGCACGAAGAACCCGTGAGAACACATCTTCAAGAGATAGGAGTTCCTGACTAGACAAAATTTGAGAGTGAATAGTCTTATAAGAGGAGTCAAGAGCTTCAAGAAAATTGATGATATCAGAGTTCTTCGATTCAGCCATGGAAAAAATAATGTGTCACGATTAATAGTGATGAAATAGTACCGATAAACAGTGCCAAACAGTACTATGAACAGTGCCAAACAATACTATGAACAACACTAAAATAGTACTATAAACAGTACCAAATAGTCTATGAACAATATCTTGGAAAAGAAGCAACCGCCAGAAAACAGAGGAAAAACAGCGTGATGAACAATATCCAAATAGTGCCAATGAACAGTACCCCAAAACAATACTATGAATAGTAAAAAAATAGTACTATAAATAGGTCAAAAAATTGAAGAAATTCGCCGGAATCTGCAGATAGATGAACAGTTGCTGGAATCTTCAAATAGTGTCGATGAACAGTACCCCAATAGTCTATGAACAGTGCCCCCAAATAGTACTATGAATAGTCCAACAGTAGTATGAACAGTGTTGGAAACTGACGAACTCGCCGGAATCTACAGATAGATGAACAGTGCCGGAATCTGGGATGAACAGCCTTTGGAAAATTGAAGAACCTCACTGGAATCTATGGATGAACAATAATGATAAACAGTGCCAAATACTATAATTGACAGTCACCAAAACTCAAGAAACTTACCGGAATCTGGGGTGAACATTTGCCGAAATATGGGGATGAACAGTGTCGGTGAACAGTATGAGACAGTAGTGACAGAAAACTCAAAATACTAGCCAGAGTCTGGAAATTACTGGCCGAAAAATTTAAATACTTACTGGAATCTAGAAATTTCTCACCAGAATCTGAAAATTTATTGCCGAAAATTCAAAGACTCCCCGGAATTTGGAAATTTCATATAGCTTTAGGCTCTGATACCATATAAACTGAGAAGGAAGAATAATCTGAATTCCTTGAATTAACACACATATACAAGTCTATTTATACAAATAATACTTCCTAACATATCCATTATTATATGGAAACATATCCTTTATATTATGGGAACATATCCCTTATCTTATGGGATTCTAACAATTACAAACTTGCTTTTGACTTTTTAAAGTTCACTTTTTGCTTAATTAAAATGCTTCACTTATAGCATTTGGATTTCAATCATTAATTCCCTTTGCCTTGTACCAAAAGTGACGAAAACGGGCTCTTGAAGAAACCAAACATGCTTCTTCAATTACCCCTTGAAAGCTACACTGAATGGCCATTAATTCGTTACATTACTTTTTGACTTTTCAACTTTAATTTTACTTGGCTAAAAATTGTTCCCTCTTGCTTTAATTTAAGCCAAGCATTTTATTTTCCCTATTCCTCTCACCTTTTTGGATGTCCCATGCCTAAGAAAAAGGGAAAATATGGGCTTTTAATCTTTATTAGCCAAATGACTATTTTTCCCATACATTTTTGTGATTTATTGTATTAAATCATGGCTTCTTCCTTTTTCTCTCTTTTTGGCCGAAACTTGACTTATATGTTAGGCCAATATCTATGCTCTTTCATGCTTTCATTTGGATTACAATATTAGGCATTTAAGTAGACAAAAGTTGCACCTTCGTGTCTTAGCTTAGCCAATTGTATGTAACCACTGATTGCAGTGTTTTTATCCTTTTTATGTACACTATAATTCACCATTTTATTCCATTAAATGACACATATATATACAAGGAATATTGGTGAATAAAAAGTGGGATGTTACATCTCCACTTATCTGCTGAATTTTTACTTTCCAAAATCAGTACATCATGCCTTTGATTTCATAAATCATTCCCCAATCATCATGCATTTATGGAACCTCATTAAGAATAAGGTGAATAGCTTCAGCAGAATTACTTCTCAGGGTTATATTTCTAGAACCTCGATCCTAAGCTCTATTAAGCCCCATCAAACAACCTTATAATTTAGTTGAGAGGTAATCGCCTTCTTCCAATTTGAATAGAAAGCCTTCTACAAAGAGGTATTTATTTCTTTCAGAACACCACCACACACCGTTTTGCCTAAATAGTATGAGAATGCACCATCCACCTCGATCATGTACGTCCCATTCATCTCTTTAGTGGCCAAAGCAGGAGGTTGAAATGGTTTCAAGTTCATATTAACTCCTTGAACTAAACAAGGGTAAGGTTGTTCATATGAAGATATATTCCCTCCCCCTATTCTTGAACTAAACAATGTAACATTAAAATCACTCCCCTGCCCTACCTTTGATCATTCCAAATAATGTAATATTAAAATCTTTTCCCTCCCCTCACCTCCCCTTTCCCTCCGTTGAATCAAATATACTCTTTGGACTAGGACTTTTGCCTTAAAAACTATACTTTTGCAATTTTGAAATTTTCAAGGCTCAATAAGGAAAAAGAATTGAAATTTATATTATTGACCAAAATACAATGAATATATAAATTGACTAGCTAGCTAGATCCACCCAAGTTCCAGCTTTTGCTCTGTTTTTTTTTATTTTTTATTTTTTATTAAACCCTTTTAGGTTATAGAAGATTGGAAAAATTCTAAATAAATACCTTTAAAATATAGAAATCCCAAATGAACTCTTAAAGTTTTAAAATGTTATAGAAAAGATGATATCGCCCTTCACTCTTATTTTTCTTAAATGCCAACTTAGCACTCCTCATCGGCCGTTGGGGATCCGGTGACCTCATAGGTGCTCTGACTGCCTAATATATTTTTTAAATTTCTGAAACAAAAGTAGATATTCACTACTACATAAATCGTGATATATGAAAATTATTAGCTTTCATACATCACGGTTTTGAATTATTATATATGCAGGCGCTATAAAAGGTTAGCGTAGATAAATTACAGTTTTGAACCGTTATTTATTTTCATATCTATTATAATGGTTATAATATAACACCCATTATATATTGAGATGCGGTGATGCTATGTTATGTGTAATGCTATCATAGTAAATAATGGTCTCAAGTAAACAACCGTTATAAAACTTTGTAACATACATAATAGTACTTTCAAAATAACCGTTATATAAAAGTTTAGCACACATAACGGTCACTATATAGCAACCATTATTTATTTGTTATGAAATGCTAATGAGTTTAATGAAACAACCATCATATTAATGTATAAATATACAACGTTTAATATTTAATTAACCATTAATTTTTTAGGCATTTTTTTTAAAATGGGGATTCTCCTTTCGCCTTTGCATGTAGAACAAAATTGTACACAAATTTCACTACCAAAAAACAAGTAATTTTTGACAGATTTTCCAATGGAATTTGTGACGGAACGGAGGTTTTTTGCAACGAAATTCTATCTTAAACCATTTTGTGAAGGAATTTCTAACAGAAAAAATTCCGTTGAAAATAGTGCCATCGCAAATTGATTTGTGACGGAATATGACTTTCCGTCTCAAATTACGAAGGAATTTGAGACGGAACAAATTCTGTCTCAAATGGTAAAGGAATTTTTGATGAAACTTTCTGTGGCACTTGCGAGGGAATTTTCCACAGAAAGTTTCATCACAAATTTGCCTACGGAATATTTCAACGGAAACCTCCGGCTGGCATCCGCCAACGCAAACCATCTCACCTCCGACCGCCGTGTGTTCCGGTCAATTGCCACATGTCACCCTCCATCGTGTGCCACATGTCATCCTCTGTCGCCCGCCACGTGTCGATTGTACAAATTGGTTGCATTTTGTGACCAAGTTGAGATTCGAAGCTATGATCTCTCACGTGTGTGCCAATGCCTTTGCCAGCTAGTAAGAATTTGTGTAATTTAAATGCAAAATCATATATATATATATATATATATATTATTAAACATTATATATATTACAAATTTTATAAATACAATAAAAATAAAATATTTAATAAAATGAATAAAAAAAGATATTAATAATAAAAATTTAGATATAATATTTACGTAAAAAAATAAAGAAACTAAATTGTAATGTTTAATAATATATATATATATATATATACATATATATATGTATATATATACATATATATATGTATATATATATATATGTATGTATGTATTTATAAAATTTGTAATATATATAATGTTTAATAATATATATATATATATATATATATATATATATATATATATATATATTAATTTTAATATTAAATATGAATTAATAATGTTTTTTATTTATATTATAATTTAATAATTTTTTTTGCCAAAAAATATATTATAATTTAATAATAATTTAAAATTTAAATTATAATATAATTAATATATAATAATTATATTAATTATATATTACAAGAGGAAAATCCATTTATGACACATCTAGTAATGAAGATGAATATGCTTGAAGTAAATATGAGTTTACTTGGAAGCCAAGTGAGTAATAGTGTGCAGAATTTATCTAATTCTGTAACTAATCTTACTAGCTCAGTAAACGAATTATTTACTAAAGTAAACGACCTGGAAAAACGAGTAAAGAAGGAACCAGTTATGGAACCTTCGCCAAAGACGAGTAATGACAAAGAAAGACTAGTAATTGGGTCACCTACCCAGCCTGAGTCATCTACTCAGAAAACTATAATTGGGTCTTCTACCCAAATTCAAGAAATTGGGTCATCTACCCAAAGCCCAGGAAAAAACTCTTTAGCCCAAATAATAAAAGACCAGCAAGCCCAAAAACAAAAAGAAGTCCAAGTCCAAGAAAAAAGCCCAATACCAAGTCCTAAATATAAGACCTCTATACTAGACAAATCTGTAATTGCCTATAATACCTCTAAGGCCTCAACCTCCAGACAACCCAATAATCCAGAAACCTTTAGTCTCACCGAGAAATACCAGTTTTATAAGACTATTATCAAAAGATTAAATACCTTATCTTTAACCCACAAGACTATTAGATATGCATCCCATCTGTCCGATTTTTAATTCCTTTTTATTATTTATTCTTGGAAATTCTTTTACTTTTTGATTTATATGATCTTGCAATTCCATTCCATCTTTTGAAATTATTTGTCCTAAAAATCCTATTTTTTCTTTTCTTAGTTCAGCTTTCTTGGGAGATATATTTATTCCTTTTTATTCTATTATTTCCATAAATATTTTCAGATGTTCTTCATGTTCTTTTTCATTTTTCAAAAATATTAATATATCATCAATATAAATAACAGCAAAATTTCTTATTGGGCTTAATAACTTAGAAACATATTCTTGAAATATACTTGGACTATTGTGAAACCCCATGGGTAACACATTACATTCATATAATCCTTCTGATGTACTAAAGGCTGTATATTTTTTACTTTCTTCTTCTAATTTTATTTGAAAAAATCCTGACTTACAATCAAATTTACTAAATATAGTTTTTCCTCTTATTAGATTAAACAATAATTCCATTTTAGGTATAGGATATCTATTTCTTATGGTTGTTTCCTCCTCATGTTCCATTTCATTCTTCTTAATTAAATCATACCACTTATGGAATTTTGCATGTGTTCCATTAGTGGATTTTCCAAGGGAATAAATACAAGTTAAATCACTAGTATGATAGACCCAAGGAATTTCTTCTAAGTTAATTGCTATTCGATTCATTTCCACAAATATTATATGATGGTCCTGAGCTCTTATATTGGAGATTCTGAACTGGAATTCTTCATCATCATCCATATCTTCCTTAATCTCTAGATCAAACTCAATTGGTTTCTTTGTTGTTCCAAGACGAATTAAATTAATTGGGTGATAAAATTGGTCTGGTGTAATCTCAGCAACTATAGAATAACACCTGATAAAAACTTTATGTTGCAGGACTATTTTAATGTATTTTTCTACGGCTTCTTTAAATCTAGGTGGGAATAATTGGATTTCTCTTAGGTCTTGGGATGGATATATAGTTTGAATTAATCCATAGGTATATAAAGTTCTGGTTATTTTTGGTGGTGTTCCTGGGTAAATGATGGCTTTATTAATGGCATAATGGGATACATATCTAATAGTCTTGTGGGTTAAAGATAAGGTATTTAATCTTTTGATAATAGTCTTATAAAACTGGTATTTCTCGGTGAGACTAAAGGTTTCTGGATTATTGGGTTGTCTGGAGGTTGAGGCCTTAGAGGTATTATAGGCAATTACAGATTTGTCTAGTATAGAGGTCTTATATTTAGGACTTGGTATTGGGCTTTTTTCTTGGACTTGGACTTCTTTTTGTTTTTGGGCTTGCTGGTCTTTTATTATTTGGGCTAAAGAGTTTTTTCCTGGGCTTTGGGTAGATGACCCAATTTCTTGAATTTGGGTAGAAGACCCAATTATAGTTTTCTGAGTAGATGACTCAGGCTGGGTAGGTGACCCAATTACTAGTCTTTCTTTGTCATTACTCGTCTTTGGCGAAGGTTCCATAACTGGTTCCTTCTTTACTCGTTTTTCCAGGTCGTTTACTTTAGTAAATAATTCGTTTACTGAGCTAGTAAGATTAGTTACAGAATTAGATAAATTCTGCACACTATTACTCACTTGGCTTCCAAGTAAACTCATATTTACTTCAAGCATATTCATCTTCATTACTAGATGTGTCATAAATGGATTTTCCTCTTGTACCTCATTTAGAGGAATTTGACTTACATGATGACTTACAGGGCTGTTACTCATTCTTTTTCCTGGTTCCATCTGCTCAAGTAATCATCAATTAGATTATTTTTTCCTTTTATTCTCATATAGGCTTCATATCTTATTCTGAATGAATTAAATGTTCTCTTTCTTCTTTTAATTTTCTTATTTTCTTCTCTTATTATTCTTCTATCATTTTCATTCCAACTTTTACATTTTTTCATTATCCTTCTTATTAATGTTTTATTATTATGATGTATTTTTATTAATTCTCCTTTGTGATTTCTATAATAATCTACTGCCATATTAAACTCTTGATAATACTTCCATTATTTTTCTGAATTTCTTAGCATAATATTTTCTTTCTACATGTGCTTCTACTGTATTTTGATATTCTTCTAACCATAGTAAAAAGTCTTGTTCATATAATTCTCTTAATCTTATTTTTTCTTCTTTATTTTGTTTTTCCCATTTATGTTTTAGAAATCTCATAAAGCTTACATCTGTATGATTTATTTTTATTATTGTTTCATCTATTTCTGTATAATCTTGTACTCCTAAATACCATTCTTCTTCTCTTGGTTTCCATTGATTATTCTGATTTTGATTTTCTTGTTCATTTTGATTATTCATTTAAAACTTTAGGAATTATTATTGTTACATTGTTTATGTTAATAATTATTCTTTTTTCTTGAATTCTATAATTATTTAATTTTTTAAAAAAATCCATTCCTAATATTAATCCAAAATTCTTCATTTCTTTATCTATTTTTATTGAAAATTCCATTATATCTCTTTGATTAAATCTTATTACTATGTCTGCTTTTCCTTCTTCATTTATTATTACATTTTCATCTAAATGTTTTATATCTATATTAATTTCTTTTACTTCTTCTAATATTAAGGCTTTTATATTCATCCATACTGTATTTTTCTTGATTTCTACTCTTATTATATTTTGTGTTTTTACTTTACTTCCTGATGGTCTTATTTCTTCCAATTTTGTTACTAGAGGTATTTCCGGTAATCTATTACTTTCTGGTCTTATTAATCTGTTTTCTCTTATTTGATCATTATAACTTAAACTTAATCTTGGTTCATAATTTAATCTTCTTGGATTAAAACTTAATGATCTTTGTCCTAACTTATTATTAGTCTGTAATCTTAATCTTCTTATATCTTCATATTCTCTTGTTCTATCTATATCTATTTTTAGTTGTTCTGGTAGAGTTATTGTTATTGGATCTATTGATAATTCTTTTAGTATTGGCATAAAATGTTTTTCTATACTAATTCTTCCTTTATTTTTATTATAAATTTTATGTTCGTTTGTAAATACAAGTCCTATCATTGCAGTTATACTTATTGTTTTTGATCCTTCCATTAATCTTATTCCTCCTAGTTTATGATATACATTTATAGTTTTATTTATATGTTCATCTGTTATTGATATTGAAAAATTTGTATTTAATGTAAATTTCAATTTTTGATATATTAAATTTCCTGTTAACATTCCTATTATATTGTCTTTTACATCACATATTATTCTTCCATCTGTTATAAGTAGTTCTATAGGTGTATCAATTCCTTCTTTAAAATAAGCTTTTACAAGTAATTGTATTCCTGCTATATATACTTCTGTTACTTCATTCTTAAATGATACTTTCTTTATTTCTTCTTCTATAAGTCTTTTACTTATTAGAGGTATTTTTAATACTCCTTTAGTTAATGTTGATTCTATAGGATGTCTTTTTTCTAATACTACACAATGTGTTTTATGATTTGTTTTAGTTTTGAATTTTCTGCTTACCATTTCTATAAACGATTCTTCTTGTAATTGATTAATTTTCATGTCTAGTTTTTTATCTTTTATTTTATTAAAATGTTTTGGATTAAATATCATTCTTCTTTCTACCGATCCTTTACAACCAGCTCACCTCCGACCGCCGTGTGTTCCGTTCAATTGCCACATGTCACCCTCCATCGTGTGCCACATGTCACCCTCTGTCGCCCGCCACATGTCGATCGTACAAATTGGTTGCATTTTGTGACCAAGTTGAGATTCGAAGCTATGACTTCTCACGTGTGTGCCAATGCCTTTGCCAGCTAGTAAGAATTTGTGTAATTTAAATGCAAAATCATATATATATATATATATAAACATTATATATATTACAAATTTTATAAATACAATAAAAATAAAATATTTAATAAAATGAATAAAAAAAGATATTAATAATAAAAATTTAGATATAATATTTAAGTAAAAAAATAAAGAAACTAAATTGTAATGTTTAATAATATATATATATATATATATATATATATATATATATATATATATATATATATATATATTAATTTTAATATTAAATATGAATTAATAATGTTTTTTTATTTATATTATAATTTAATAATAATTTAAAATTTAAATTATAATATAATTAATATATAATAATTATATTAATCATTAATTAAATAAATCATAATAAAAAATTAAAAAAAATTAATTAACACATATTTCCAACGGAATTTTCTACGAATCAATTTTGTCAAATTTTCTGACAGAATTTCTGTATGTAATTCCGTAAAAAATGTTACGTTAGGATTTGTGACAGAATTTCCTACGGACGTTTTCCGTCAGAAACTTTCTGATGGAATTTTCGACGATCTTTCGACGATTTTAAGTAAATATATTAAGTATACATTTTATTATATTTTACACACCCATGCACATAGAGATTTTTTAGAAAGTTATGTATTGATGTAAACCGTTTTATATGAAAGTGCCTTTTGCATTTTTTTTTCTAAAATATCCATAGAAGTATATGATATTTACATGGTGATTTTTAGAAAATAGTAATTAATATTACTAATTCATATTAAATAATAAAAACGTAAAAATTGAAATATTAACTAAATTATTTTCTAAAAAATCACTTTTATGTGTTAAGAAAAATCATTCTAGTTTAAGTTAATATTGGTAAAAATGAGTTTTATTTCAATGATACTATCATGGCATGGCATGACATGCTTGAATTATTTTTTGATTATTCTCTTAGAAAACAAAAAAATTCATTTGATTTAGCATATATTAATGTTGATATATAGAGGCATAAAATCATAAAGTAATAATATTTGGCCAAAAGCCAAAAACATTACGTTAGGATTTGTGATGGAATTTCCGATGGAATTCCCATTTGAAGCTTGTTAATATTCTCCCAGACTTAATTCATACCACACAACTAATTAATATTTAGTCATTCTATCAGTAATGATTATATGTTAGTCTTATTTTTTAAAAAGAAAATCTATTTAATCTTTATAATTTTACGTAAGTTTTTATTTTGATCTCTTAATTATTAATGAAGTCAATATGCTTACAAATTTTAATGGGATCTAGTTTAAATTGTAGAATACTAATTAATTTTTTTAAGATGCTAAAAATAAAAAATTACGTATTGATAGAATTTTTTTAAAACTCAATCAATTGAATATTTTGGTACAAAATGCATTGTATATGATACGAATTCAATTTTCCATATGATTCTCATAATAATTAAAATTTAAACTCTTAATAAATGTGAATTCCCTCTCTTTTTTTTTCAGATGCGCTAATTATATCATTTTATGCTCTCAATCAAGAAGATTAAGAAAAATTAGGTATAAGGATTAAAATGGTGAAGCTCACTTGTAGATCTACAATCCAACTTCAAGAATTATCAATTCAGATTTCTGAAACTCTCTTAAAAGCACATTGATAGATTTTAAAATCTGCAATGCAACTTCAAGGACTGATCATTTCTCAAAAATGTTAATTAGCATAAACCTTTTTGTTTCCACTTTTCCTACCAACCAAACAAAGATTTATCAAAAAAGTCATAAACTTGAAAATTAGTGAGAAGAAGAAATGCAGGGAAGATAATAGAATAATTAATACATAATAAATAGATTAATCATTAATTAAATAAATCATAATAAAAAAATTTAGAAAATTAATTAATACCTATTTCCAACAGAATTTGCCACGAACCAATTTTGTTAACTTTTCCGACAAAATATATGTCAGTAATTCCATCAAAAACGTTATGTTAGGATTTGCCAAAGAATTTGTGACGGAAATTCTGACGGACTTTTTCCTTGGGAAATTTTCGTCGCAAATTATGATTTTTTTTTTGGAAAAATTCCGTCACAAATTCTGTCGGAAATTCCCATTTGCAATGGAATTTCGAAGGGAAATTTTCGTCGCAAATTATGATTTTTTTATGTGGAAAATTTCGGTCAAAAATTCTGATTTCCGACAGAATTTTAGACGGACTTTTTCCGTGGGAAATTTTCATCGTAAATTCCATTGGAAAATTTTCAACAGAATTTCCGATGGTTTTTGTACGACTTTTGAGACTGAATTTTTTTCCATCGGAAATGGACAGTTGTTTGTAATGTTTGTATATTTCAGAAGCTCATACATTGAGTATAGTCATTTAATTTGGGATGGATAAAGACATTCTCAGCTTTGTGGCTAAGCTCAATGAAACTCCCTACCGTAAATGGCTCAAGGGGTGTTCACTCTTCATCAACTCTCTTGCACCTTCACCTGTTGTTACCTGAACCTTCTGCAATAGCTCCTTTATGTGGTCAAATAGTGTGTTTTCCTCAAGTTGCAGGTAATTAGCGGCTAATATCTTGAACCCACTGAAAGAGAAATAGGACATCTGAATGTGCACATCCCTTCGACCTGGTCTTAGCAATGATGGATCAAGACGATCCTTATGATTTGTCATGCATATCACTATTCGCTCCTCTACACAGCTCATCCACAATCCATCCATGAAGTTTAACAGTCCCGATAATGAAATATTTGCACAAAGAATATTGCAATTAGATAACGTTTAAATATAAGCATGCTTAAACAGAGAATTGGGGAATTAAGTAAGCTACCTTATCATCCTCTGCATGTGAGACTTTGCCATTTGTTTCACAGTTCTGCAGTTCTATGGAGCAATTAATGTCTTCGATCACTATTATTGAGTGATTTGCGGTGCTGGTTAGTAATTTTCTGAGACCGGAGTTGCCATAAACCTCTCTCAAATCCAAGTCATAAATATCAAATTTGAGATGATTGGCCATGGCCGCAATCAAGCTTGACTTTCCTGTACTTGCATTGGAGGTCCATACAGCAAGCACCCACGTTTCCAAGCCCTCCCTACTCTTTTGAGGTCAAACTCGTTATTCAGATTAAATTTAGGGTAACTTGTTAAAAAGGATACAAGGGCCAACAAACTTGGTAAAAAGGATACAGAATTCTTCCTTGAATACCAATAAAAGATACTTTCTCCATCCTTAATATAAGATATATTTAAGAGGTTGACATTGATTCTAAGTATAAAATTTAGTTTTCATATTTGATAATATTTTCCTAATTTACGTCTATCGATGATCTCTCAATAATAATCAAGAAGGAAAGGGAATGAGGGAATTAAGAAAGATGATTAAGGTATTTTTGAAAATACATATCATATTAACTAACTTAACTAACTTCCTTAACCTAATCAAATTAGTAAAATATGTCTTATATTAAGGATAGAAGGGAATACCCAATAAAAAGGATCTAGTGGTCTTCCATATTCTATATTTTAGCTTTGGTTATCCACACTTCGTATTTCTCATATATTTTTGGCTGATTCTTAAGAGAGAATTATTAGCCATTCTTACAAAATATCTTTGCCATTAAGTCCTTTTTGGCAATTTCCCCTTGAATTTACACTGTCCAAAAATTAAATGTAGTTAAACAATTTCATTCCATAAACACGCGTTGTTGAGCATGATACAGCATATATATGGTGGTTCCTTATCAAAATAAAGCATGATTTTTATTTGTCGTTCAAAACTAAGAAGTAAAACAATAACAAGGAAACAAACCAGCCCAACATTTACACAGTAATTAAAAGCATAGCAATTAATATACTACCAATCTAATTTGTAGTATAAACAGTACTACAAACTAGAGCTGAGATAATATTCAACATTGAACTGATAGAGTACAGAACATCCATGAGATTGAATGTTCTGAGAACCCTATGATTAATTTTTATATATTTAGGTGAGAAGTACTTAGAGGCAGTAGAAGCATGAGTTCAATGGTTGGCTTTTGACTTCTTCACAATCATCACTGAGCACTGAGAGTGATGAGCACAATAGTCACTCACGCTCCCTAACACAGCCCTGAAACAACAACACAACATATCATCAATATGTCAAATGATTTTTTTTTCCTAAAAAAATCTTTTCTATATTAATTTTACATAACAATTTAAGAGATTTTTTTTAAATAACTGCGATAATGGTTAGTTGCCGTGAAATTTACAAACCTTTTTATAGTTCCATAATTATGACTTCCCACAACCAATATAGAAGCATGGTGTTTGTCCACTGCTTCGCAAAGCACGTTTCTGGCGTCACCTTCTATGACTTTCACTTCTACATCATTTACCTGTTTCATTCATATATATAAAGTGTTTCAAGCCTCGTAAACATTAGAAATTTTTCCCCCTCCACAAAAGATATAGAGCGTGTTTGAAACTTCGAATGGCCAAAAAAAAAAAAAAAATCCAATATCGGCTGTGTTTCGATTGAGTTGGAAAAACTGAGTTCAAGTGTAATTGATATATGATTAATTTTGAGGGTAATTAAAAAAAATTGACAACAAGCGAGATAATTGCTTATAAAGAAACCGAGGGTGATCAGGCATTAATTAGGTATTTTTTTATGACTAGTCTTTTTCACTATAAGAAGTAAAAAATCGGAGAAAATAAAATTGTATGATGTAATTAAATTTTTCTTAAACTGTGGATAGAAGTTTTCTAATTCATAATCAAGCAATGAAACTGGAATCAGTTGATCCAGAGACTTTTCGCCTTCAGTTTTGTAAACAAAGAAGGAAGAATAATCTGAATTCCTTGAATCTAAAACACATATACAAGTCTATATATATATATATATAAGTCATTCCCCTATTCTATGGAAACATGTTTCCTTATTACATGGAAACATATCCCTTATTCTATGGGATTCTAACACTCCCCCTCAAGTTGGAGCATATATATTGATCATGTCCAACTTGTTACAAAGATACTCAACCCGTGTCCCATTTAAGGCTTTTGTCAGAAGATCTGCCAGCTGATCGTTTGATTTCATGTGCCCTGTAGATATAACATTTTCTTTGATCTTGTCACGAATAAAATGACATTCGATTTCAATATGCTTTGTACGCTCATGGGACACAGAATTCAATGCTATATGTAATGCTGCTTTATTGTCACACCATAGCTTTGCAGGCAATGTCGTGGCAACGCTAACTTCCTTCATGAGTTGAAATACCCACACAATCTCTTGTACTGATTGTGACATAGCTCTGTATTATGCTTCTGCACTTGATTTTGACACAACCCCTTGCTTTTTACTTCTCCATAATATCAAATTTCCACTAACAAACACACAGTAGCCTGTAGTGGACCGTTTTGTTGCCTTAGATCCTGCAAAATCCGCATCACAAAAACACTCAACTTTAGTATGCCCATAATCTGTATAGAGAATGCCACGACCTGGGGAACTTTTCAAATAATATAAGATATGTTCTAAGGCTTCCCATTGTGCCACTGTTGGAGATGCCATAAATTGACTAAGTACACTGACCGAGAATGTTATATCAAGACGAGTTACTGTCAAATAGTTCAGTTTCCCAATAAGTCTTCTATATCTCTCAGGAAATGCAAACGGCTTCAGCTTCTCTGGATCAATCTTATTCTTCAAGTCATCAGGTAGCTTATTAAACATGCTTTCATTAAGATCCAGGAATGGATTCGATATCATGGGAACGCTACTTGGTGTAGCTCCAAGCTTTCCAGTCTCCTTTAGGAGATCGAGAACATATTTCTGTTGAGCAAAAGGATGCCCTTCTTGCTTCTCAAAACCTCAATACCGAGAAAGTACTTTAATGGTCCTAAGTCTCTTGTCTGAAAGTGAGAGTTAAGAAATACTTTAAGTTCTGAGATTCCAGAAGTGTTACTCCCAGTAATCACAATATCATCAACATACACTACTAAAATAATCATGCCTGCGTTGGACTGCTGATAGAACACAAAATGATCACTCTTACATTGGCTCAATCCAAACTTTTGAACCACATTACAAAATATATCAAACCAGGCACGCGGACTCTATTTCAGACCATATAATGACTTTCTGAGATATCATACTTTCCCATACTCCCCCTGAGCAACAAAACCAGGAGGTTTCTCCATATAAACTTCCTCAAGGAGATCACCATTCAAAAATGCATTCTTAACATCCAACTGATGCAAATCCCAATTATAGGTGGCATCTAGAGATACAAGAAGACGAACAGAAGTGAGCTTAGCAAATGGGGAGAAAGTCTCAGAGTAATCTATACCATAGGTTTGAGTATAACCTTTTGCAACAAGCCGAGCTTTCAACCGTTCTAAGGAACCATCAGCCTTAGTCTTAACTACAAACACCTATTTACACCCAATGGCCTTCTTCTCATAAGGTAGATCAACAAGAGTCCAAGTACCAGCCTTGTCAAGGGCCATCATTTCTTCTTCCATCGCAGCACGCCAACCAGGGTGGGCTAAGGCTTGGTGTAGAGTGGTAGGGGTGGAGATGGACTCAAGGGTGGCTACAAGGGAAGCAGAAGCAGGGGACAAGTGCTGGTAGGACACAAAGGAGAAGATATGATAGGTACATTCAGTATATCTTTTGGGAGGACAATGAGGACGGGTACCTTTCCGAAGGGCAATAGGTAGGTTATCAGATGGATCAGCAGAATCAGGGACAATTGGATCATGAGTGTTAGGGTTTGGGGAAGTAGGAGCAGGTACATGAACAGAATCCGTTGGTGAAGCAGCCACTGGCAAGGGAAGGGCATTGGTAACATCAGGACCATTGATGATATCAGGTTCTGGAACAACAACCTGTACTGGTGAGATAGGAACACAATAAACTAGAACATCATTAGGCCCATCAATGACAGAGGGAGACTCATATAATACCGAAGACTTAAAGAAAAGAGACGACTCATGAAAGGTTACATCAGTGGACACAAGATAACGACGAAGATCAGGAGAGTAACACCGATAACCTTTTTGAATTCAAGAATAACCTAGAAAGACACACTTTAATGACTTTGGATCGAGTTTACTTACACTTGGATGGACATCCCGAACAAAACAAACATAACCAAAAATTTTGGGATCAATAGGAAACAACTTAGTTGTGGGAAAAAAAACAGAATATGGAGCATCCCCACCAAGGACAACCGAAGGCATGCGATTGATAAGGAAACAAGCAGTAGACACGGCATCAGCCCAAAAAGATTTAGGAACACAAGAGTGAAACATGAGAGCTCGGACAGTTTCTAAGAGATGGCGGTTCTTTCTTTCAGCAACACCATTTTGAGCAGGTGTATCAACACAGGAGGATTGGTGAAGAATGCCATGACTATCATATAATCGGTGAATGGGGCGGAAAAATATTCTTTCACATTATCACTTCGAAGAATTTTCACAGGAGTATTAAACTGAGTTTGAATTTCAGCACAGAAATTACAAAAATGTGTAAACAATTCAAAACATTGTTTCATTAAGTAAAGCCAAGTGGTTCGGGAAAAATCATCAACAAAAGTGACAAAATATCGAAAATCAGTTTGAGACAAAACTGAACAAGGACCCCATACATCAGAATGAACTAAGTCAAATGGGGATGCAGCTCGTTTATAGACTCGAGGTGCCAAATGAACACGATGGTGTTTGGCAAACTGACATGACTCATAATCTAAAGCAGACACAGAAGAAAACTGAGTATATAACCTTTTTAGAGACGAAAGTGGCATATGACCTAGACGACAATTGACTTCAAAGAGAGATAACCCACCAGAACAAGCAATAGGACGTGGCACCTGATCATCAAGGACGTAATGCCCACCAGATTCATAGCCCCTACCAATAATCTGCTTCGTCGAAAGATCCTGGATTAAACAGTGGTCAGGAAAATAGTGTGATAAAGCAGTTCAAATGGCGAGTCAGTTTACTAGGAGACAAAAGGTTAAATGTAAAATCAGGAACATTAAGAACATAAGATAATGAAATGGATGTAGTTGGTTTAACAGTGCCTGATCCAAGAACACGGACCGGGGAACCATTGGCGACGAGTATGGAGGATAGGTTGGCATAGGGGGCATACGATGAAAATAAATGATGGTTATCTGTCATGTGGTCGGTAGCATCAGAATCAATGACCCACTTCATAAAAGTAGTAGCAAGACCAGAGGACCAAGTACCTGTAGCTAGGCCCCCTATAGATGATGGACTAGAATTGGAATTATCAGATATTTGAGCAATATGAGCAAGATTACGCTGCTGATCACGTTGCTGTTTGTTCTGTAATTTATGACAATTTTTCTTAATATGACCAGGCTCCTTGCAATAATTGCAGATGAAACTACCAGAAGACATATTCGGAGTACTAATGCCTTGTTTAGACCTATAATTCTTGTTATTAAAGGAACCACGCCTAGCTAAAGCACTTGGATTGTGATCAACAGACGAGCGAATTAAATTAGCAGCACGAAGAACCCGTGAGAACACATCTTCAAGAGATGGGAGTTCCTGACTAGACAAAATTTGAGAGCGAATAGTCTTATAAGAGGAGTCAAGAGCTTCAAAAAAATTGATGATATCAGAGTTCTTAGATTCAGCCATGGAAAAAATAATGTGTCACGATTAACAGTGATGAAATAGTACCGATAAACAGTGCCAAACAGTACTATGAACAGTACCAAAACAGTTTATGAATAGTACCTTGGAAAAGAAACAGCCGTCGGAAAACAGAGGTAAACACAGCGTGATGAACAGTGTCCAAAATAGTGCTATGAATAGTACCAAACAGTACTATGAATATTGTCGAAAAGCGAAGAAATTCGCCGGAATAGTAACAAAATAGTACTATGAATAGTACCAAAACAGTAACTATGAATAGTACCAAACAGTGTATGAACAGTACGATGAATAGCAGAACAGTGCCACACCGGAAACTGGAAAAAATTTGTCGGAAAAGTCGAACAATATCAGATGAATAGTCAAACAGTACTTAAACAGTGCAGAACAGTACCGCCTCGTCGGAAAACTGGGTAATGTCGCCAGAAACAGAAACTATAGGTAGTCGCCGGAAAACGGAAACTGGAATGAACAGTCACCGAAAAACTGAAGAACCTTGTCAGAATCTGCAAATGAGTAGTACTAGATAGTGCCGATGAACAGCGCCAAAAAACTCAAAAAATACTTGCCAGAATCTGGAATTTTCTTGCAGGAATCTAGAAATTATCGCCGGAATTTGGAAATTCTTTGCCGGAAAATTCAAAGACTCGTCGGAATCTGGAAAATTTTCAAAGAACCTTAAGGTTTTGATACCATGTAAACAAAGAAGGAAGAATAATATGAATTCCTTGAATCTAAAACACATATATAAGTCTATATATATATATAAGTCATTCACCTATTCTATGGAAACATGTTTCCTTATTATATGAAAACATATCCCTTATTCTATGGGATTCTAACAAGTTTCATTTCTGCCTAGTTTGATAAATATTATCGAAAATCTTGCTAGAGTCCCTTCAATTCATAAAAAAACTGAAGTCACTGAAAGAGTAATTCAAATCGCAAAAGGAGGAAACGAAACTGAACGAAACTGTATTCAAAGTGATTACTAATTACAAATTTCTTGATGCAAATCTGTTTGGCCTTTTCAACAATTTGTGCAGCCGTTCTTTTCAAAGCCGACTCAACAAGGGGCAAAACGTCATTAGCTCCTGCGAACAACGCAATTACAGATCACTATCCACAAATTCAAAAACAGAGGAAAGTAGAATCGATGAGAGAAAATGGAGGATCATACCAAGGGCGGCGAGGCCAAGAGTACGAATAACAGAAGGTCGAGCATGAACAAGAATGAGCTTGAAGAGAGGAATAGGGCTCGGAGTGAAGAAGTGATCGAGAGTCCATTTGAGAGCATAGAAGCTGTGCTCACTCTCATCGATAGCCACCATCATCACTTTCTTCTCCGACAACGTCGCCATGGAAGCTCAGATTCCGATCACCGTCACAGAGAATCCCTCGATCGCTCGCTCGCACGTATCAATTTCTGTCTGGCTTGGTACTACAACACACTTTGGGTGAATGCTAAATTGATTCCATATGTATTCAAAGCAGAGCCCAACAACAGCCAGAGATGCTGTGAAATTTGATACCGTAGGAACGACGTCGAATCCTTCTAATGTTCATCCAAAATGCTTAGACTGGCTGGTATGTATGGATTAGAATGCCAACCTTTTTCATCATCATAATCACGTGATGATGGTGTTCGGCATCAAAGATAATCCTTTCTGCTCTAATTTTTAATATATTGGTTAAACTAAGGTGAAATTTTATGTTCATCCCACATTTGACTTATAGCATAATTGGTTGGAGGGAAATGGGAAGAAAGTTATGGTGATTTTAATTGGTTTTAAACAAAAGTAAAAAGTTAGGCGCTGAAAATTTTTTATACAAAACAAAAGAGGTAGAGAGGATGGGAGAAAATTTCATTTAAAAACTTTCCATTTCTTTTTTTAAAAAAATTATTGTTTTTCCTTATAATCTTATTGATTTAGTTGTATCTAGGTCTTTAAACTTTAATTCAATGAAACTCAATTATTGTGATTTTGACTCAGCTCAATCTCTATAGTTTAACTATTTAAAATATTAATCCTTATATTTTAGAAAATAAAATTATGCATTTCATGAAACTTAGGGGTTAAAATTTTAAATAGTTAAAACTATAAGGATTGAATTGTATCGAGTTAAAGTTTAAAGATTAAGAATTAACTGAGTTAAAATTATAGAAAATAAGTAGTATCGAGTCAAAGTTTAAAAACTTTGATGTAGATCTCCAATATGGTATTGTGCATGACTCTTCCATATTCAAGATATAATTGTTTGTTTTGTTGTTAGTTTCTTTTGATTGTGTATGTCAAATTGGGCCTGTGATCTATCTAACAACTCTTAGGTTAGTCCCTTCAAACTCCAGTAGATCTCAGTTTTTATGTAACTCTATTTATTCTTTTAATAAATTGTGTTTTAATAAAAAGTCAAAATTGAAGAATTCTGTTATAACCTAATAAAAATATAGAGACCAAAAGATTTATTTTTCTTTTTTTTTTCTTTTTGAGAGGATAATTATGTTCAAGAGACTCCTATAGAGATGTCGCTAGAGATTTTCTCACGCGCCATCATTCATGCGGGCTGGGTTGGAACTCGTTAGTTGCAACGCTACTATATATACCACCAACAATACAGCGGCGCCGCCATGAAGCAAGCCTGGAACGACGTCGTGGGATCTCTGATGTTCGCGTTGTAAGTTTTGACTGCATGTTAAAACCAACCTTTCAAGACAGCGATCGAGCATGTCTGGCTTTGGTGTCGTCATTGCTTGAGAACGCCTAGCCATTTTGTTTTGTGTTCCTTTTTTATTTCCGTCGTTTTCTGACCAACCGGTGAGATACAAAGAATTTCATAAGTATGGTATGGGAATAATATCAAACTAAATTTTAATTGTTCATTAGAGGTGAACAAAACTGAATCGAAACTGATGACTGGACCCTTTTTTGGTTTGGTTTTTGTTCAGTTTTTCAAGTATTTTCAGTTTTCTGAGTTTGGTTTGATTATTATAAAAATTTTTACTAATTTTGGTGTTTGGTTTGATTATTATAAAAAAAGTGAGAAGAAAATATTTGGAAAGAAAATTTTTAAAAATAGTAAAAGAAATTTATTATTTTTAGAAGTTTTCCTTCCTAATATTCTTTCCTCTCTAATTATCTTCTCATCCAAACATAATTGTTTTTTATATTTACATGAACTTAAATTTAAGACTTCATGCTTAATCAGTTAAAGTCTCTTCCACCAAATTCAAAACGCCCATTGGTAATAGTTATTGCTTTTATCACCAAAGCTGTAGTTTTGGCAATACTTTTCAATATAAAATCAATACAGTATTAGTATGCGGAATGAAGAATGAAAACAAGAAAGTGCATTAGGGCGGTCGAAACAGAAGTCGCAAAAATTACTGGAGCAAGAGAGAGAGAGATTGGTAGAGTTGAGAATGGCCATCATATTATCATTGTTGGACATAATGAAAAGATAGAAAAATTAAAGCGGGAGAGTTTGATGGAAGTGGCATGTATATTGACAACAAATTAATTTCAAGTTGCATATATACCACCCCCGTCTCTAATAATGTACGTCAACATCAACTACTACTTCATTAGAACAAAGGAGAGATGATTAAGTTCTTAAATTTGTTTAAAAATGAAAAAAAAAAATAATGTTACTCTTATTTAGAACTATGAATTACATCTTGAGAAGGGAAAAAAGAAAATTGTATCAAACTTTAAATAGTGACAATTTTAGAAAAATGTAATTAATACTATACTAGCTGACCTATAATAAGGACCACATATTCTTCATAGAATATAACTTACTATGATAGAGATAAGAGTGATATTTGGGGAGAGTTTTAACTTGTGCTTAAGATAATGGAGGAGAGTTGGTGGATAAATGTTTGATTATTAAAAGAACACACACCAAATTAGGTTCTTGCTAAGTGGGATCCTAATAATTATATTGATCATTCTCAGCTTCATTGTCGCTCTAGGTTTATTTTTTCTTGTTTCTTTGCTGAAAAAATAACGTAAAAAACATTATCGTATTATTTGGTCTTTACATTTGGAGGGTTCGTGCCAAACTTTCATTGGATAAAGTTAGCAATAGTCAATACCGGTGTAGGTTAAATTGGAATTCTAACTGTCTCCAAATCATCGTCGGGTTACACATTCAAACTCTGTTACCTCTTCGCCTTGATTGAATATAATAATGTCTTCATATTTATGGGTTGTGTGTGTGTGTGGCAGGATCGATCTGTGTAAAAGATGAAATAATTAACTTAATTATAAAAGGGTACATGAACAGGCCCAAAGAAAAAAAAATCAATTTATATAGTTTCTTAATTAACTTAATTATAAAAAGGTACATGAACATGATTGCTTCCAATAAAAGGATATTTGTGCTTAGAAAAAAAAACTTAGAATAATTTAATTCTTGTAGTTTATTAATTTGAAACAACTTAGTTCTTATTTTTTTTTAATTCAGAACAATTTTAGATTAGCTTCTAAGAATAGTTTGTGGCCAACAAAATTGACTAATGCAATAGATTGTGTTAGAAGTTGTTCTCTTTAGCTCATACAAAAACCTAGATTTTGGTGAAAAAATAGGTTTTGATTGAAGCTAATCATTTTATGCTCTTGTTTTGATTAACTTGTTTTAAGTGATTTTGTATTGTGCCAGTTGTAACTTCTATAAGTATGATGAGCGTTGGGTGAAATGTAACATCCCAAAATTTATTCAAAGGCTAAGGATTAATTTATGGGAGTTAGATAGTAAGCCAAATTATGAAACCTATGAAATATAAGGAATCTTAAATTAGACAAAGGGAAAAATAAAGACCTAGTATGTGTAATTAATAGGATAAAAATATACCTATATATATAATAATAATTAAAACACACACACCCACTTCCCACACTTCACATGCAATCCATGCACACACAACTATTTAATTAAATAACACACACACTACACACATGGCACACACATACACATTTGTAATTATTAAAAAAAACACACTCTCTCTCATTCTCTTAATTATACGTAACACACAACACACACTTCACAAATTTTTCCATTCACTTCAGCCATTATCCAAAAAGGAAAGAAAGAGAGAGTGAGTGAAAAAGAGAGAGTAAGAGACACATAATAGAGAAAGAGAGATAAGTAAGAGGATCAGTGCTACCAGAGGAAGGAAGAAGTGATTACAAATTCTACATACAACTCCATATCCTAATATAGGTGAGTTTCCTTCCCATATTCTTAACTCTTTCTAATTGATTTAAGACTATTTTTGGGTAATTTGGGAAGCATAAGAACCTAGTATAATGAATTGTTGTCTTGTGAGGTTTTGTTTTGGGCAAAATAGTACATAATGAAGGAATGAGAATTTGATAAATTTGAGGTTTCCAATGAATTCTACACGAAAAATTATATGGGAATACATGAGATTATGATTTTTGGATGATTATATATAAGTCTAGAATTTTTAGAAAATAAGAGGAGTTGATGTTCGGTTAGTTTCTCTGAAATCATATTGGTTGTAAAATAAATTTCGGTAACCAAACCTGGTCATAAAATTATGAAAGTTTCCAGAAGGAAATTAGACATCTTAATATTTAATTTGATATATAATATTTATCATTTGGGTTTATAAATAGTGAGATATGAATTTTTAAAGTTAGATGATGAATCTGGAATGTTTTATGGTACAGACGAGGTTTGACGAAATTATGGAAATTTTGTGACTATAATATCTAAATGGTAATATTTTTTACTAAAACGATACTTAAATAGAAACATATAGGATTTTGAACCATCCCATTTGGAGTTCTAGATATTTAGTTATGAATTTTAGAAGTTAAGCTATTGAAACTGGAAAGATTTTTTGGCAGTGAGAGAAAAATTAAAACTGGGAATTATTCATAGATAGGTGGTAGTTAAACGTATTTTTATATTAAAATAGACTTTATAAGTGACACATAGAATTTGGAACCACCTTAATTGGATATTTCTAGGCCAAGATATGAATTTTCAAAGATTATTGAAAATTCTGACAGAATTGAGTAATAGTGAAAAAAATAAAAAGTAAGGGTATTTTTGAAATAATTAGGACTCTAAGGGTCAAGTTAAATACTAGAGTTGGTATGAGTCCATTAAATACCTATTGGAATTAAGGTATTAGCTATAATGATAACCTACCAAGGTGTCTTAAATTATTTTGGAATAAGTAATAATTCGTCCGTCCGTAAATTATAAATTATAGGATTTGACATTTGCCCGGGACGCCTAAGAGAATGAGAACAGGAACCAAATTTGGAAAGACTGTCAGGTAGTACCTTATCTCTTATATCATATGTGATGCCATGTATGTGTACCATATCATCTGTATATGTATGGGACAGATAGTCCATAGGCGGTAAGACCCGTAAGTACAAGTTACACCGGGAGTTACCCGGGGGCGTTTTGAGCCAGGTAGGCTTGAGACAGAAAGCCCGTGACTGTACCTTGTATGGGGCAGAGGCCCTGGGCAGCCAGATTTTGAATCTCAAGCGCTGTGAGTCTGTGATAAGGGACCGGTTAGGCCCTTTTATGTGCTGCATTTCTGTAAGTTGTGCTGCTTGATGATTTGTTTTACATGCTTAGTATTTGCATATTATATGAGTGATCTTTGTACTACTGAGATTCTTTTGAATCTCACCCCTTTTTCAACAAATAATATACAGCAAAGGCGTCCAGCTCTAAGGGCAAGAAGGTAATGTAGACGGACGAAGAAGAGACAAATAAATTATGGACTGTTTGGTTATCATTTTATTTTGGATGACTGTAAAATATTTATAAGTTGTAGTAGTAGTAGCGATAGTAGTACTGGTACTCGCGACGCAGACTGTATAAGTTGTAATCCGTACGCTAGACTTTCGATAACGTATTGGTATCCAGAAACCAATAAGTTAACCATTACGACGCGAGCTATGGATAGAAAATGATCTGTAAATGATTTTGAAACTGATAAAGATAATGAATTTACAAATTAAAATTTAGACCATACATATTTATTTTAAAAGGTTTTTGAAAATCCTATACCAATATAAGATTAAACTATTCTTAAATTGGGACTTTAAATTATTTTGGTCTCAAATTTAAAACCATTATATATTTAAACTAATCTAAAGGCTTTAGAAAATAAGGTATTACATGAAAAATGACAACAAATTATGGTTATAGATGTGGATAGGTTAATCAAGGAAATTCGCTTCTATAATTCTTTTACATTTTAAACAGAAGGGTTCATAGTTATATTATCATATAATATTATTACATAGCCTCATTACAAATTAGGGTCTTTTCAATGGTTCCTCCAAACTCATTAGCTAGAATTGATACTCATTTTCAGTGAACAAATTCCAATTTCATACATATTATAAATAAAAACTTACCCCTATATATCTCATGTACAATGCTTTTGAAATTGATTAGTTCAGTTTGATTAATTATATTAAATTATCCGAATGAGATAGATTTTAGTAAAAGATAAGTTTGATCTTGGGGAAGAAGCCATTATTTTATAATGCTTTCAGAACAGATCAAGAAATGGTCAAACAAACTATATTAATCAAGATTTCCTTCCCTGACTTTGACTTTCAATTGTAAACTAAAGATTACTTGAAGCTTCCTCGCAGCTTATTTCTGTTTATCATTCTAATTACGCACCTCTGCTAGTTTTATGTCAAATTCAAACAGCTTAAAAAAATGTACGGGATGTGCAAGGAACACGTCATAAAGGATTTTGGGGTTATATTGTTAGCTGTTTACTAAATTTTTTAATACCAAAAACATCATAAAGGAAAAAGACACAAAATCTATAATAATAAGGTCAGATCAAACACGCTACCTCAGCAATGAATATAAATCACAGAACACAACGAACCCAATACATTGCATAAACAAAATATAATAAAAATAAGTAGTGAGAGAGAGAGAGAGAGAGAGAATGTACGTAACAAGACCTAGATCTCTGTTCAAAAGGGATCCTAAAGCTCTTTCACAGCCACCAGAGGGACCCAATTTAGGGTTCCTAGTACTCCAAGATGAAGAAGCTGAATCATACTGTTGTTTTGGTTGGTTGAAGAAGGGCGTCAGCAACTTGCCATTCCCACAGAACAGAAACTTAACTGTTTCTTTCACAGTGCACGCTGGTGCCACCATGGTTTTACTAGATCCACTTATATTCATTCCTGTTCTTAATCAGCCTTTGTCTTCTAATCTCTACTACGTCATACAAAGGAAATCGGACCGTGGGTATGTTTAAATTAATTTTTCATATTTAGTTTATTTTGGTAATTAATTAGCATGGATCATCACTCAAAGGGTTTGATGTGATGCAGTAAAGCAAGCACAAGTTCAAAGGAAGATGACTTGGGCTCATTTTTGTGCTTAAATTACATTCGAGACGTCGAACCAAGACCTCTAAATCCATCTGATGAATATCAACAATTTGAGATAATAAAAAAACATTGGGCATTCAAAGCCAAGTCTGCTGCATCAGATGGGTTCCCTCCTCTCTTCTTGAGGAGACCAGGTTGGACTCTCTGGACAACAACACCCCACCATTATCGTCTGAGTGAAGCTCTTGGGGTCAACCCTACCTTACGAGCCAATTTGCCCCCTTTCGCATTCTCTTCATCATCATCATCTGATCGCTCCTCTGAGCCAGTGGTGGTCGGAAAATGGTACTGCCCTTTCATGTTTGTGAAGGAAGAAGGAGTGAGTGTGAAGGAGCAGATGAAGAGGTCAATTTTCTATGAAATGACACTTAAAAGAAGGTGGGACAAAGTTTTCGCTGAGGAAAAAAGTGGTAAGAGTAATCAAGTGTTTGTGAATGTTGTGGTGAAAACTGAAGTTGCAAGTCTGGGTGACGGGAGAGAAGCTGTTTGGGAAGAAGGAAAATTTGGTGAAGAGTATGTGATGTGGTTTAGGAGTTTAGAGAGAGGAGAGAGAAAAGTAGGGTTGAGCATGGCTATTGTGGAAAGAATGAGATGGGAGGAAGATAGGGTTGATTCGATGGGAAGGCATGAGAAGAGAATTGAAAGAAAGGAGAATTTTGATGGAAAGAGTAATGAGTGGGTGAGTTTTGAGTTTTATGTGATGGTTGAAAGTTTTGTGTTGAGGAGAATGGATGGAAGCTTGGTGTTAACCTATGATTTCATTCACACAAATCATGTTCGATGGATATGGAAGTGATTACTTGTTATTAATTCCCTAGTCTTCTTTTGTGATGCTCTTCAATTCTTGATGCAGTGATGGGTACCTCGTGATTACACGAGACGCCTGGTTCACTTTCAAGCAAGTGACAGAGACAAAGAAGATGAACTAGAGGCCCTGTCAGCTGAAATAAGAAGAACTAAAGATCAAAACATGGGGAAATTTTGTCTTTTGAATTTTTCTACCTGTGATTGAAAATGTTCCTACCAAAAATGGTAAGCGATGTTCCCATGTTTAATGAAAAATTACTTTTCGTCAGAAATTCATTTACCATTTGCTACCAATGAAAAATTTACATTTTTTGTTTCCATCCCAAGATTTTCAGCGAACCAAACGGGGCCCTTATAGCATAATGGGTTGGAGGGAAATGGAAAGAAAGCTTTAGTAATTTGGTTTTTTAAAAAATAAAAACTTAGGGCTTGTTTGGTTTTGTTTTTAAAAACTAAAAAACTTGTTTGAAAAACTATTTTCAATAGTATTTAAAAACAAAAAAGTAGAATGTTTTCAAAAAATAAAAAGTTAAAACAATTTTTAGGTGTTTTCTTGTTTTTGTTTTGAGACCCCATATGTCAATTATCAATAATACATCACTAACATCGACCATTGCCATTTCACCACCAACGACAACCACAACCACGTCATCGTTGGTGATAACCACAATTATCACGTCACTTCAAAAATAGATTTTTGTAAGCAACTATACAAAGAGATTTTTTTATTTTCAAAGCTTGTTTGACAAACAATTTTATAAAATGTTTTTTGAAAACCAAAAAATAGAAAACATAAACAAATAGGCCCTTAGGTGCTAAAAAAATTTCATACAAAACAAAAGAGGTAGGAAAAATGGGAGAAATTTTTTTCTATTTTTTTGAAAAGTTAATTTTTGTTCTTATAATATTATTGATTTAGACATTGTGTTGTAATTAAGTCTCTAACTTTAATTCATGAAATTAATTTCTATGGCTTGACTTAATTATAACTCTGTCTCTCAATTTTAATTGAACAGTCAATATAGCTCAGTCTCTATAATTTGATTATTTAAAATATTAGTTTTTATATTTTAGAAAATAAAATTATGCATTACCTTAAACCACTGGTACATAATCACACATATATAATAGTTATTATCAAACATATACGATGGTTTTGAACTATCATACATGAAGGTGCTATATATGCTCGGCGTAGATAGACAATAGTTCTGAACTGAGATTTATTTAGTATCTTTTATAATTATTCTAATATAACATCTATTATGTATTAAGGCTTGGTGAAGCCGCGATGTGCATAATGCTAACATAATAAAAAATGGGCTCATATAAACAACCATTATATAATCAGTAATGCTAGCATATAATACATAATGGTCTCACATAAACAACAATTATTTATTCAGTAATAGACATTAAGTGTTTTATGTACAAACCATGAATTTTAATAATAATAAATAACGGGCTCACATTAACAACTATTATTTATTTAATAACATAAAGAATGGTTTGTAAGTAAGAATCGTGAACTTTTATAATACATAATGATTTTTATATAATAACCGTGATGTATCGATGTTAGACTCTTCATATGAAAGTTTATGAGCTAGTGGGTAAGTGTTTGATCATTACAAGAACACACACCAAATTAGGTGCAAGTGGGATTCCAATAATTCTATGGATTATTCTCAGCTTCATTACCGCTCTAGGTTTAGTTTTTCTTAGTTCTTTGTTAAAAAAATAACGTTAGAGATATTATTGTATTATTTGGTGTTTATATTTGGAGGGTCCATGCCAAACTTACATTGGATGAAGTTAGCAATAGTCAATACCGGTGTAGGTCAAATTGGCATTCTAACTGTCCCCAAATCTTAATATAATAATGTCTTCATATTTATGGGATTTTTTGGCAGGATCGATCTATGTAAAAGATGAAAGAATTAACTTAATTATGAAACGTTACATGATGAACCGGCCTAAAAAAAAATCAGTTTATATAGTTTCTTAATTAACTTAGAATAGTTTATTTCTTATAGTTTATTAATTTGAAACAACTTAGTTCTTATATATATATTTTTTAATTCAGAACAATTTTAGATTAGCCTCTAAAAATAGTTTGTGGTCAACAAAAATTGATTAATGCGATAGATTGTTAGAAGTTATTCTCTTTAGCTCATACCAAAACCAAGGTTTTGGTGGAAAAAATAGGATTTTGATTGAAGCTAGTCATTTTATGCTTATTTGAATAAATTTGTTTTATGTGATTTTGTGTTGTTTGGGTTCAACCTTCCATAAATATGATAAGTGCGTAACTTCTACTTCGGGTTTTTCTTTTCTTTTTTTTGGGGGGGGGGGGGGGATGACAAAATAAATGATGGTTACACGTAAGGATAGGTTAATCAAGGGAATTCTTTTCTTTAATTCTTTTACATTCTAAACAGAACGATTCATAGTTATATCATCATATAATATTATTACATAGCCTCATTGCAAATTAGGGTCTTTTCAATATATAGTTCCTCCAAACTCATCAGGTATAATTGATACTCATTTTCAGTGCACAAATTTCAATTTCATACATATTATAAATAAAAACATATCCCTATATATGTGAAGTACAATGCTTTTGAAACTGATTAGTTTAATTTGATTAATTTTATTAAATTATCCGGATGAGATAGGTTCTAGTAAAGGTAAGTTTGATCTTGAGGAAGAAGCCATTATTTTATAATGCTTTCACAACACACTTACGTACATGATTATGGATTAATTAAGATATCTATATCAAGAAATGGTCAAACAACCAATATTAATCAAGATTATCTTCTACTTTAATATATATATATATATATATATATATATATATATATATATATATATATATATATATATATATATATCGTTTGTTACCAAATTTAAAAATGCCAAATGATTCAGTTCTCATCTGACGTTGACTTTCAATTGTAAAAACCTAAAGATTACTTGAACCTTAAAAAATGCGAGAAGATTATCGAATTCAAACAACTTCAAAAAAAAAAAAAAAAAAAGGGCGGAATGTGCAAGGAAATGCAATAAATCCATATGCAAATGCAATATGTGCATACTCGAATAAATTTTTTAATACCAAACATCATAAAGGAAATGGAGATAAAATATATAATAATACGATCAGATCAAGCACGCAACCCCAGCAATGAATATAAATCAAAGGACAAAATGAAGCTCACAATACATAAACAAAGTATAATAAGTTTTGTGTGTGAGAGAGAGAGAGAGATGTACATGACAAGGCCTCGATCTCTATTCAAAAGGGATCCTAAAGCCCTTTCACAGCTACCAGAGGGACCAAATTTAGGGTTCCTAGCACTCCAAGATGAAGAAGCTGAGTCATACTGTTGTTTTGGTTGGTTGAAGAAGGGCGTCAGCAACTTGCCATTCCCACAGAACAGAAACTTAACTGTTTCTTTCACAGTGCACGCTGGTGCCACCATGGTTTTACTAGATCCAGTTATATTCATTCCTGTTCTTAATCAGCCTTTGTCTTCTAATCTCTACTACGTCATTGGAAGGAAATGGAACTTTCAAGGGTACCTTTAAATTAATATTACCTCCAGTCTTTGATATAACAACTAGTTGAATAATTTAGATAGATTAAGAAAATTAGTTATATTAGTTATTTGTAATAAAAAATAGGGTTTCCTTTCTAAACTATTATATTTCATCATGACTACCCTTAATAGAAACTCCTTAATGTGTATAAAGGATACTTTTGGACAAAATAATAAATTTGAGAGACAAAGTGGTTTCTGTCTTATATTTAGGATCAAATCCAATTCCCAACTAGCTTTTATTAAGGATGGGAGGTAGTATTTCATATTTAGTTTAATTTGGTAATTAGTTGGCATCATCACTCTACGTGTTAGATGCGATGCAATGAAGCAAGCACAGGTTCAAAGGAAAACGACTTGGGCTCATTTTTTGTTGTAATTACATCCAGGATGTCAAACCAAAACCTCTAAATCCCTCTGATGAATATCAACAATTTGAGATAATTAGAAAACGTTAGTCATTCAAAGCCAAGTCTGCTGCATCAGATGGGTTCCCTCCTCTCTTCTTGAGGAGACCAGGTTGGACTCTCTGCACCATAACGCCCCACCATTATCATCTTACTGTAGCTCTTGGGGTCAGCCCTACCTTACGAGCCAAGTTACCACCTTTCACCTTCTCATCATCATCTGGTCGCTCCTCTGAGCCGGTGGTGGTCAGAAAATGGTACTGCCCTTTCATGTTTGTAAAGGAAGAAGGAGTGAGTGTGAAGGAGCAGATGAAGAGGTTAGTTTTCTATGAAATGACACTTGAAAGAAGGTGGGACAAAGTTTTTGCTGAGGAAAATGGTTGTAAGAGTAATCAAGTGTTTGTGAATGTTGTGGTGAAAACTGAAGTTGTAGTGCTGAGTGATGGGAGAGAAGCTGTTTGGGAAGAAGGGAAATTTGGTGAAGAGTATGTGATGTGGTTTAGGAGTCAGGAGAGAGGAGAGAGAAAAGTAGGGTTGAGCATGGCCACTTTTGAGAGAATGAGATGGGAGCAGAAAAGAAGTGATTGGGTGGCAAGGAATGAGAAGAGAATTGAAAGAGTGGAGAATTTTGATGGAAAGAGTAATGAGTGGGGAAATTGAGTTTTATGTGATGGTTAGTTTTGTGTTGAGGAGAATGGATGGGAGCCTGGTGTTAACTAATGATTTCAGGCACACAAATCATGTTCAACGGATATGGAAGTGATTACTTGTTATTGATTCCTAAGCCCTCTTTTGTATTGCTCTTCAATTTGGTTAATATAAAATGTGTGTTGAAGAAAATTAAAAAATATCTTTTTTCTTTAAATTTTAAAAATTGTGTTATAACCGGGTCAAAAATACAGAGACTTAAAAGATTTTTTTTTTCAGAGAATAATTATGTGTTCTAAAGACTACTAGCGCAATGTGGCTAGAGATTTTCTCACATGCCATCTTTCCCGTGGGCTGGCTGTAAGTTGTAATGCAACTACCACCAACAATATAGTGGCACCGCCAGAAAGCAAGCTTGGGTCTAAATTAGATTTAGGGTTCCTGGAGACTAAGAATATCAGATGTATGGTAAGGGAATAATATTGAACTAAATTTTAATTGCTCGTAAGAGGTGAACAAAACCGAACCGAATTTTGATGATTGGACAAAATTCAATTGGGTTTTTTGGTTTGTTTTCATTTTTTGGTTCGATTTTTTCAAGCATTTTCAATTTTTGGTGTTTGGTTTGATTATTATAAAAATATTTACTAATTTTGGTGTTTGGTTTGATTATTATAAAAAAATTGAGAAGAAAATAGGAGGTAGAGAATACTAGAAAGAAAATTTTCTAAAAATAGTAAAAAAATTATTATTTTAGAAGTTTTCCTTCATAGTATTCTTTCCTTTCTAATTCTCTTTTCATTCAAACACAGGGTTAATGCTTATTTTAATTTGGTTTCATGTCCAAGATCCCTTCAAAACTTTGGTAGAAGTAGTCACTTGCTTTTTGTTTAATATAATTATTTGACTCGGTTAGATTTAAACATTATTAGAGCAAATTGGGTGTAACTTTGACAAAGGTTTTTTTTTTTTTTTTTTTTTGCATTCATATGAACTCTAATTTAAGACTTCATGTTTAAACGGTCAAAATCCCTTCCACTAATATCAATTCCGCTAGTTGGCAGTAATTATTTGTTTTTACAAAAGCTATAGTTTTGTTGATTTCCCTTCTAGTAAGATCAATGTCACCGGTTGGTAGTAATTAATTGCATTTACCAAAGCTATAGTCTTGGTAATTTTCAATATGAAATTAAATACAATATTGGTATGCGGCATGAAGAATGGAGACAAGAAATTTCGTTAGGGAGGTTGACGAGTGTTTGACCTGATTTCGGTTAGTTAGGATCTTACGTACAGGGTCACCAACAACAAAGGGAGTTACAACTAATAATGGTAAAGAGAAAGGGAGATAATTTTATTAATGGCTTCTCGGACGTGTACACAGAGAAAACATAGAGAAAGGAGTGAGAATTCAGTGAACCATCGATACAATAGAGAGAATGTCAAAGAAAATACCTCCCCCTCTTGCGATGGTCCCTACTTATTTCATCCCCTTCATTTCGTTTGTTCGTTCCTACCTTTCTGGATTGTGGGGATGTGGCCGTTAACATATTCGCGGGTGCCTAGATCTTCTCTCACTTTGGTGGTTTGACCGGGTATCTCACGCTGGCTATAGGCTTAGTCAAGACTCGTGGCTTTATTGGGCCGTGTCTTCCATATTAGGCTTGCTACATATGTCGACCTATAGGTTGGTTTGTTAGGGCATACACTAAGTCCCTCACTTCTCAATCCCGCTGTGCCGTTGGCATGGGAAGTAAGTTTGATCTCGTCTATCGAAATGTATTGCTGGATCCAACGGCCAAGTATGAATCTTTCTGGGCTGCTCGTTCCTTCCTGAGGTGACTCTCCCTCTCTTCTGTCAGTTACTCAACTGCTATTGGGCAGTTTCTCCCATGTTCTTACGTCATTAAGTCTCTCTCGATGCCTTTTCTCTCTCATTTGTGTTGGTTGGTGCAGAGGTTAGATGCTGTGAGGATGAGGGCTTGTTCATTTTGTCTTCTTTTCCAGGCCAACTCTCAAAGGTACTTCCTTTCCCTTTCTTGCTCTATTTTTATTTGGCCTTTGAGGTCTTTAGTAGTGATCCGTGGTTCTTCAGACTCGCTTTTTCTGTTGTGCTGGTAGAGTTAGGGCCTTTTTTTTTTTTTTTTTTGTAAATTTCCAAGCTTGACAAGTGTTTTTCTTTGCCATTTTCTAGTGTGCATCATTCTATGCTTCTCACATTAGGTAGCTTTGTGGAATTTGAGTGTTTGCTTGCTTTGCTTCATGTAGGTTATGTCTGAATGGGGTAGTTCTTCTGTTAGTATTTCTGGCCGTAGCAAGGGAGATTTCGAAGTTGAGGTTATGTCTAGTGGAGGGTCAAACATAGGTAGTGAGTGGGGTCAGGATCTGACTGTGGATTTAAAAAACACTGGTCCTTGGAATTATGTATAGCTAATTATTTCCCATTGATGGAAGACACTTAAAAGCAACTCACAGAAGGAAGTATTGAAAGGCAAAATTGTAATAAAACGAATTTGCTTCTTTCTTTTTGTAGTACTTTTTAAACTAAAGGGCTCATAGTTGTTTACCATTTAATATTCTTATATTTATATACGGGTGTGTGTGTGTATATCAATATATATTTTACCTCACTGCAAATAAAAGGTTGTCTTGAGGAAGAAGCCAGCAATTATTTAATACACTTACCTACATGATTATCTATATATATATATATATAAAGAAATGGTCAAACAAACTATATTAATAAAGATACCTTCGATTTTATAATTATATATCTCTTTTTTGTCACCAAATTTAAAATGCCAAATGATTGAGTTCTCCTCCTCTGCCTTTGACTTTCATTTGTTAAAACCTAAAGAGTAGATGAAGTTTCCACGTTACTTCATCGAATTTAAACAACTTTTTTTAAAAAATATACCAAAAGCATATGCAAAGCAGTGTGTACAGAACGCAAGGAAGCAAGTAATGATAAGTAGTGTGAGAGAAAGAAAATGTACATAACAAGACCCCGATCTCTATTCAAAAGGAATCCTGAAGCTCTTTTGCCACCAGAGGGACCAAATTTAGGGTTATTAGTCCTCCAAGATGAAAAAGCTAAGTCATACTGCTATTTTGGTTGGGTGAATTAGGCCATCATAAACCTACCATTCCCACAGAAAAGGAACTTAACTTTACTTACGCAGTGCATGTTGGACCTGCCACCATAGTTTTAATAGATCGAGTTATGTTCATTCATGTTCTTAATCAGCCTTTGTCTTACAACCTCTACTACGTGATACGAAGGAATGGGAAGCGTCAAGGGTATGTTTAAATATTTTTTTTCAATATTTAGTTCACTTTGGTAATTAATTAGCATAATCACTTTAAGGGCTTGATGTGCAGTGAAGCAAGTACATATTCTAAGGAAGAAGACCTGGGCTCATGCTTGTGCTACAATTACGTCCTTGATGTTGAACCAAGACCTCTAAATCCCTCTAATGAATTTAAACAATTTGAGATAATAAAAAAACGTTCATCATTTTGAGCCAAATCTGTTGCATCAGATGGGTTCCCTCCTCTCTTCTCGAGGAGATCGGGTTGGACTCTCTGCACTAGAACGCCCCACCATTATCATCTAAATGAAGCTTTAGGTGTAAACCATGCCTTATGAGCCAAGTTACCACCTTTCACCTTCTCTTCATTATCATCTGATCACTGGTCCGAGCCAGTGGTGGTCGGAAAAATGGTACTGCCCTTTCATGTTTGTTAAGGAAGAAGGAGTGAATGTGAAGGAGCAGATAAAACGGTCATTTTTCTATGAAATTATACTTGAAAGAAGGTAAGACAAAGTTTTCTCTAAGAAAAATAAAGGAAATAGTATTGAAGTGTTTGTGAATGTTGTGGTTGAAACTGAAGTTACCGGTCTGGGTGATGGGAGAGAAGTTGTTTGGGAAGAAGGGAAATTTGGGAAATGAACCTACTAAGGGCTGCTACCTATCCGGTCAGCTTCTGGACGTCCTTGACGCACTTGGGTGATGGTATGTCAAGCCCAGCTTTGATCTGACTTGGATATGGTTCAATCCCTCTTTGTGACACCAAGTATCCCAAGAATTTTCTGGAGGTTACACCAAACAAGCACTTTTTCGGATTTAGCTTCATGTTGTACTTACGAAGTAAGTAGAAAGTTTGCTCTAAGCACGTCACATGCTGATCTACTTGGAGGGACTTTACAAGCATGTCATCGATGTAGATTTCAATGGTCTTGCCTATTTGACCTACAACATCATATTTACCAACCTTTGGTAGGTCGCTCCTGCATTCTTCAGTCCAAAGGCATAACTTTGTGACAATAAATACTTTATTCAGTTATGAAAGTTGTTTTCTCCTGATCGTTAGTATGCATTAAAATTTGATTATAACCAGAAAAGGCATCCATGAAACTTAGCAATTCATGTCCAGACGTGGCATCTATCAAAGAATCAAGATGTGGCAATAGGAAAGAATCTTTTAGGCATGCTTTGTTCAAATTAGTAAAGTCTATACATACCCGATGCTTACCGTTCTTCTTTGGTATGACCATTACATTAGCAAGCTAGTTTTGGTATTAAACTTCTCTTGTCGACTTGATGTTTAGGAGTTTCTATACTTCTTTGTTTATGATCCGATTCCTTTCTGACATGAACTTTCGATGTTTCTGCTTAACAGGTTTGTATGACGGGTCGACATTCAACTGATATGTTATCACCTTTGGGTCTATACATGTCATGTCCGCGTGGGAGCAAGCAAAACATTCAATGTTGTTAGTTAAGAATGTGATTAACATACCTCGTATATCAGGTTGTAACTCTGCCCCTATGTAAACCTTCTTTTCTAGATGGTTGGTATCAATGTATACTTCTTCATGGTTCATGGATTCTTGGGTGGTTCCTTTGGCATTGTACCTACATGGTTAGTTCCATTATGAGACAAAGTAGCTTTACCTTTGTCAATTAACAAATGAGCTAGATGGCCATGCTTGAGGAGTTCCGCCACTTCCAGCCTAAGCACGATGCAGTCTACTATCCAGTAGCCATGATCATAATAGAATTCACACCATTTTAACCTATCTCACTAGTCTGCTGGCTTCTTTGTCTTGGAGGGCCATTTCACCACGTCACCATTTTAGTGAGGGTTTGTACTAATCCACCAGGAGGGTTGACTGAGAAGTTATACTCCTCTATCCTCGGTGTAAGTGACTGGTAGGGTGCAACCATCATACTGTGAGTTTGTTTTCTCTCTTGGTACGTCATAGGGTATAGCTCCACCCTCCAACTACTGTTAGTATGTCTTAGGTTCCTGCTCCATCTATCCATTGGCTCATCGTCTGGGTGGCAGGTTTGGCCAGCATTCACTTTGCCTTCCTTCCACTAAATCTGAGCCCAGGCTCATGCAAACACATCATCCATGGTATGGTATATGTATTTGGTAAGTTCTTTGTACTAGTCGGAGTTAGGGAGGAGGCCCTTTCTGATAGCTTGTTTGCCTGGACTTGGCTTATTTTATAAGTCCGATTTACGTAAATCGAGACAAATCTCTTTTACATATTTACCGCGTAAACCGTAAAAGTTACTTCGTATTCCGTGAATCACGATTTATAAGCACTTATGGAGCTTCCATAAGCTAATCCAAACGAGCTTTAAATGCCACGATTGCAGTAGTGGTATCACATCTTGGGATGTTGATCTTTTCTTTGTCGAATCTACTCACAAAGTCGACCAATAATTTCAGCTACTAGAGAATTGTTGGACAAACAGGTTGTTCAGACTAGCAAACGAACTTATTGAATTGGTAGGCAGGTTGGTGAACCATCTTAATGTTGGTCTAACCAAGCTTGATCCAAACCCTTTGCACATGCATGCTTCCTGTAACTCCCTTGATATTGCCACAGTATGCATTCTCTGATGGTATTGGGCCATATGCTCATCTGGGTCCGTCGTACCATCATGATGGCGAATCTAAGGGAATGTGAACTTCTTGGGCATGTCAATTAGTGCTATATTTTCTGTGAAGGGGCAGCCTATGAAGCTACCGGGGGTACTCTTCTTCATGGGTTATGGCATGCTAGGCAACTGGAATATTATAGCTTGCAACTCTTGACACCTTTTCTTCCAACCGTCGTCAACGTACCATGAGGTGATGTGTCCGCTACCCAGGGGTTGGTGGTTGTTCTCTGTGCTTCTCCCCTAAGTGGGTCGTTGACATCTACTATGTTAGGAGGAGTTACCTAACCAACAGGTAGGTCTTCCTGTCCATCAATAGGGTTTTCTTGGTCGACGCAGAGGCCTTTCTCAATAGGGCATGGTGCATCTTGTCGTGTTGGTGGTTCAGCTTGGCCAATGCTGGTGCTTGAAAGAGGAGTTTCATTAGTTGGATTGACATTCGTGGCATCGTTTCTACCTATACCTGGTAAATCTTCCAAAGGCATGCCCCATGCCAGACGAGCAGGATGACCGCAGATGAGAATTGGACTGGGCAACGCGAACTAGGGGTAGCCTATGTGGTGAGTGACATGACTTGGTCTTGTAGGTTTGTATTATCTTCCTTCACCATCGGATGTGTTCTTCCTGCTGTGTGAATCATTCCTCCTGTTGTGAAACCAATCTGGCCTGCGTAGCAAGTTGTGTGGTTTGGTTTCTCACTAGCTTAACTTGTTCGGTAATGCTTACTTTGCGGCCAGCATCTGCTTCTGCTATGGTCCGTAACACTGGGAAAAAGGTAAAAGGAAAACCAAGGAAAGAAAAGGGGTTTTTCTAAAAATTTGTTGCTGGGTCCCTACGGTTGGCGCCAAATTATTTGACATAATTTCAGTTAATTAGGATCTTATGTATAGGTTCACCAACAACAAAGGGAGTTACAGCGAAAAATGGTAAAAAGCAAGGGAGATAATTTTATTAATGGCTTTCTTGGACATGCACACATAGAAAATGTTGAGAAAGGAGTGAGAACTCAATGAACTAGTGATACAATAAAGAGAATGTTGAAGAAAAATCCCTCCCCCTCCTGCGATGGTCCGTGCCTCTTTTATCCCCTTTGTTTCATTTGTTTGTTCCTATCTTTCTGGATCGCGGGGATGTGGCCGTTACCACATTTGCTGGTGCTTGGATCTTCTCTCACTTTGGTGGTTTGGTTGGGTATCTCACAAGGCTATGGGCTTAGTCAAGACTCATGGCTTCATTGGGCCGTGTCTTACTTATTGGGTTTGCTTCGTACATCGGCCTGAAGGTTGGCTTTTTGGGGCATACAACGAGGTTGACACAGAAGTTGCAAAAATTGCAGGAGCAAGAAATAATGGTAGGGTTGAGAATGGCCATTATTATTGTTTGAGACAATGAAAAGATAGAAAGATGGGGAGAGTTTGGAAGAATTGGCATTTTGACAAAAATTAATTTCAAGTAGCATATATACCACTCCGGTCTCTTTTATATATGTCAACTTTAACTACATCATAATAAAGGAGAGATAATTAAATTCTTATATTTGTTTAAAAATAAAAAAAATCAAATTTACCCTTATTTAAAACTATTAATAACATCTTAAAAAGGGGAAAAAGAAAAATGTATCAAACTTTAAATAGTGACAATCATAGAAAAATGGAATTAATATTATACTAGGTGACCTATAATAAGGATTACATATTCTTCCTAGAATATAACTTATTATAATAGAGACAAGAGTGATATTTGGGGAGAGTTTTAACTTGTGTTTAAGATAATGGAGGAAAGTTGGTGGATAAGTATTTGATTATTACAAGAACACACTCCAAATTAGGTGGAAGTCGGATTCTAATAATTCTATTGATCATTCTCAGCTTCATTGTCGCTCTAGGTTTATCCTTTCTTGTTTCTTTGTTTTAAAAAAAAAATGGCGCAAGAGATATTATTGTATTATTTGGTCTCTACATTTGGAGGGTTCGCGCCATACTTACATTGGACTAAATTAGAAATAGTCAATACCGGTGTAGGTCAAATTGGCATTTTGTCCCCAAATCATCCTCTGGTTACAAATTCAAACTTTGTTTGTTATTTATTTATTTATTTTTGCTGAACATTCAAACTTTGTTACCTCTTTGCCTTTATTGAATATAATAATGAACCAAACTTATGTCAAGTTGCTTAGATCTATTAGGTCCAGTAAACCAACTAACTACTGCCACCTGAATTATTTTTACAGATAAGCACTTGCACTCCGTTAAACCAATTGACCTTTTAAAATGGATTCATGAAATTTTCTTCTGTTTTAAAACTTATGATTCAATAATTTTTGAAGGGAGTCATTGGATAATTAAAGGACGCCCATTTGTCCTTCAAATTTTGTGCCACACAGATACATTCACATCAATCAAAGAGTTTCCAAAATTTGGTGAAACCATAGGTTGTGGACCTTTGGGGTTAACGATGGTCTAACTGGATCACTTTGGGGTTAAGGGCTTATGTGGAAAAATAATCCCGGTGACAGTATTTAGTTGGCTTACTGAACCTAGTGGACCTAAGCAATTTGATATAAGTTTAGTCCTATAATAATGTCTTCATATTTATGGAATTTTTTGTGGCAGGATCGATCTAGGTAAAAGATGAAAGAATTAACTAAATTATAAAAGGGTACATGAAAGGGCCCAAAAAAACTCAGTTTATGTAGTTTCTTAAGTAACTTAGAATAATTTAGTTCTTATAGTTTATTCATTTGAGACAACTTAGTTCTTAATTTTTTTTAATTCAGAAAAATTTCAGATTAGATTCTAACAATAGATTGTGGTCAACAAAAATTGATTGATGCAATATATTGTTAGAAGTTGTTCTCTTTAGCTCATACCAAAGCCAAGGTTTTGGTGAAAAAATAGTTTTGATTGAAGCTAGTCATTTTATGCTTGTTTGGATCAACTTATTTTAAATGATTTTATATTTTGCGAGTTTCACCTTATAAGTATGATAAGCGTACAAGTTCCATCCGTTGGGGAAAATATGACAAAAAAATGATAGTTGCAAATAAGTATAGGTTAATCAAAGGAATTCGCTTATTTAATTCTTTTACATTTTAAACAGAACGATTCTTAGTTATATTGTCATATAATATTATTATATAGCCTCATTACAAATTAGGGTCTTTTCAATAGTTCCTCCAAACTCACTAGCTATTATTGATAGTCATTTTCAGTGAGCAAATTCCAATTTCATACATATTATAAATAAAAATAAATCCCTATATACGTCAAGTACAATGCTTTTTGAAATTGATTAGTTCAGTTTGATTAATTATATCCGGATGAGATAGGTTTTAGTAAAAGATAAGTTTGAGCTTGAGGAAGAAGCCATTATTTTATAATGCTTTCAGAACACACTTGCGTACATGATTATGGATTAATTATGATATCTGTCTCAAGAAATGGTCAAACAAACTATTATATCCTGTTTGTCATCCAATTTAAAATGCAAAATGATTGAGTTCTCCTCTGACTTTGATTTTCAATTGATAAAACCTAAGATTACTTGAAGCTTCCTCGCAGCTTCTTTCAATGTTGATCGAATTGAAAATCTTTAAAAAAATGTACAGGATGTGCAAGGAAATGCACTTAATACATATGCAAATGCAATATGTGCAGACTCATCTGGAACCACAAGAAAAGAGAGAGAAAAGAATTTGAGTTTCAGTCTTTTTCTTCTTCATATGAGGACTGTGAAGAAGAGAAGAGACCATGATAGCCTCTTGAATAGAAGAGGATCAACGGGAGCCTGAAGATGATGCTTTGAATTAGATCTTCAGGCTTTGAATCAATGCTCTGTTCCTTTTTCTTTTCCTTAAAATTTTGGATTATGTATTTATTGATGTCTTGCTGAAATCATTTTAGTTATGTCTAGTTAGTTTATTTTACAACATAGAGGAGCTATGAACTTATTAGCGGATTAGATGTTGTTCTCACTTATTAGTTATATTTAAATGTTAATTTTTGTTACTTAATCTTGTTTATTTATCATCTATTTAGTGTTTGATCACCATTAAGTATGAATTTGGGGAATTTAGATTACTCTTAGGAAAGAGATCTTAATTGGACCATGAGATTGAGTGATGTTGTATTCAAATTTATTCTAATTTTCTAATAAAATAGTAATATACATATTGGATCCATATAATCATATTAGAGTGCATTATTGCCTCTTGGTAACTATGTTTGGAATAACAATTTTAACTTGAGAGAGGGATGTAAGCAATTGATAGATACTTATATTTAATTAATACTCTAGATTAAGAAAATTGACATTGATATTAATTAAATAAGTGAAAACAAAGTTTATAAAGCTAATAAGAGATTAGTGACTCTGGGTTGTTCTTTTGTTAATTGTGATAATTTTTTTATTTTAATTTGATTTTTAATTTCTTTTCACTTAATTAAATTCAATTTGGGTTGTTCAACTTAAACGAAAGTGTAAAATTAATAATTAACTAAAGTTTGGGTACCAAGTCCTAATGAGAATAATACTTTTTCCCATCACTTTATTACTTGATACGGCTTGTACACTTGTAGAATTTTAGGCTATCATATCTTATAATTTTTCCCCTATAAAAAAGATGATGAGGTAAAATATTGAATTTTTTTTATTGTTGAAGATCTCACATTCTTAAACTTTAGTAACTCAAATTGTATGTTGAAATTAGGTTCTGAGATTTCCTCAAGTTTTTATATTTGCCAATTTTTACTATAATTTGATTTTCATATTTATATTATATTTCTGTAGTTAAATGATATGTGACAAGAACTCTTGAAGAATTGATATGTGATCGATCTACGGGCAATCTTCAACAATGACATTGGAGAAGATTGTCGAATTTCTTATTAGTTGTTTTCTTTTTAGAATTCAAAAAATTATAAGATAATATTTTATTGTGAGAGTGATGAGGATGTTTTGTACATTAGCCTTGAGATCCACAATAAAAAGTTAACCAAGAATTATGTATAGGCAAACCTAGGATCATTCTTTCTTCTCGAGGAGCCTTTTATTGATTTTTAAGTAATCTAAATGCATGAAAATTCAATAAAAACAAGGGGAAATTGGTTTTAGGGTTTTCAAAGTAATAACTAAAAAGGTAATTCAATTTTAATTAAATGTTAAACTATTATTTTTGGTATTTTTATAAAAAATGGTAAAAGAGTGAAAATGGAATTGGATTTGAAAATATGAATGATGAATGCTCTTGGTAATGAAGAAGTGGTTGTCCTTATTCAAAAAGATTATGAGAATTAAAATTTCATTAAGTCTTGAGAAAAACCTCAAGATAACACTTGAGTCCAATATTATCAATTAATAGTAGTTCCTACAAACATAGCTAACTACTATCTCTTGAGATATTGTTAAAAACCACTTAATGTGCAATTAAAATTAGAATGATGCAACATGAGTCTTCTTGAATTTGATTGCTAAACAACCCCTTAAAGGCACAAATCAACCACATTAACTAGACAATAATACACTAATTAACATAATCTCATTGCAATCACAAAGAAATTCAAACATATATAATCTTCACACTACATAATCCAATCTCAATTACAAATATCAAACCAACAAAGATAGATTAACATCAACCTTAGTTCCAGAATCATATACAATCATTAATTCCTATAACTAGGAAATCTAAATATATATGGAATGATAGGAAAAAACCCCTATGAAGTCCATTAAGCTCAAGCACAAATCCTTATCTCGAAGAAGCAAAAGAATCAGCCTCTCATTGCTTTAAAATAATCATAGGGTAGAATCTCATCGGAAATGACAGGCTCTCGCTGGAAATCATAGGATCTCATCGAATATAATGGAAGTCCGATCTGGAATATACATGGTGCTATTTTGGTCTGACCGGTCATCGGCGAACCTCTCTTGAAGTGGAAGAGGTCAATGGTGGTTGAAGGAAGAAGGGTAGGTGGTCCAGTCTGTTCTCATCTCTGAAACTCATGGCACTGTGTCTCCGACCCTCTTGAAGCTCACAGCCCACCATTGGTGAGAGGAAGGTAAAAGGTCGATGATGATGGGAATGGTGAATCTGGTTTGAAGATTCAAGTCTTGCGCCTCAAGCTCTCTTCTGTCACTCCTTTGGTTCAAGAAAGTCACCGGTGGGTGTGATGAAGATAGAGGGTGGAAGGTAGTGGGCATGGTGAGTGTGTGATGGTAGGAAGGAAGACCTCCATCGATCTCAGCTTTCTGGTTCCCAATGCTCTCTCAAGGCGCTCTCTCCTGGTTTTGAAGCTCCGCGACCATACACACTCCGAGCTCTCAATAGTCAGCCTCCGACAGAGAAGAATAGCGGCGGTGGTGAGGAAGGAAGTCCTTGACAGTGGTGGTGGCTCTCCGTCTCTTACCCTCTCCTCTCAAGCGCTTTCTCTCGTCCGATCTCTCTGGTTCAAAAATCATGTCACAGCGCAATCCTCTGCTCTTCCACTGAAGTGTTGTGTTTTTACCAAGAAGATGATGACTTCTTATTTTTTTATGAGACTGTAGATATATTTTGATATATTTGGGAAGTCATTAATGTTAGATGAAATAAAGTTTTTTGAGATTTTAAGAGCAATTAATTTGGATGCATGATTTATAGGAATTCAACTTAAAATGCAAGTTTTTTAGTATAGGAAAGAAAAATATTAAAGGGAAGTTTTCTCAAAGAAAAAAAAAAGAAAAAAATCAGTTTTTATTATTAATATTATTATTATTAGCATTAATGTAGTTTTCCTTTTTAATTTCTTTGACAAGGAGGTGGCCTTTTGGAAATAAAAGAATGAGAGAAGGCCTAATATTAAAAAAAGGAAGCAACCACAGATTGAAGGAACTGGAGGAGCGGAAAATTTTGGCACTGTTTGGGAATGAATAAAAGGGAGGCTTTGACCTAATATAAAAGGGAGAGAAGCAACGACTTGAAGAAGAAGAAGAAAAGATGGAGGCGCTGTTTCAGGAAGGAATTGACACCAACCATATTGCAAAAGGAGGGAGATAAGAAGCAGCGAATATTTCTCTATTGAGAATCAATACACTCCAGGCAGCAAAGGAAAGACTTGAAGGAGCAGAGGCAGCGGCTTTTTATCCTCTATTCACTCGTTTTTTTTCAATCTTCCACAAGGAGGGAGAGTACTATTCAAGAGCCATCTTCTTCACCTTTAGATCGAAGGAGTTGGAGGCAGCAGGATTTTTGCTGAGCTTGCTTTTGTTTTCCTCTCCTCTCTGTAAGAATTTGAACTCTGAATTTTCATTTGCTGAGATGATTTTAATTAAGGTCATGTGTGGCTAAATTTTTCCTTACATCCTAGAGTAGATGTGAATTTGTTTGAGGTTTAGAGATTGTTTCCACTAATTATTTTTGTTTAATATTATTTCAGTTTATTTAATATTGCTTTTATTGTTTATTGCTTAGTGATTGACCACCACTGAGTATGTTTTAGGGATTTAAGATTAAATTTATTGACTAAGGGGATCTTAAATTGACATTATGATTAAATAATATGGAATTAGATTTTAATCTAATTTGCATCTAGAATAAACATTTACCTAAAAGCTCCGCATAATCAAATTATAGTGAGCCCAATCTAAATAGCATCTTATTTAATTATGTGAGACATTGCATAATTAATTGTGGTAGGTATATAAATGGACCGACATACATTTATAGACATTAATACTCTAGATTAGCTGATTAAGTTAAGTTAAAATTAATTTAGTGGGGATAAAATCTAATAAACAAATAAGGGATTAATTACTCTAGGTTGTCCTTCTTGACATTGGAATTTTCTCTTTGTGAAAAGTATTTACAATTATTAGTTTCTTTTTCTGATTTAATTTTTCTTCACACATATTAAAAAAAACAATTCTGATATGTTCAATTTAAATAAAACAAGGAAATTTAATGCCTAATCACTAATTGGATTGAATCTTTATAGAACGATCTTGATTTGTCACTTACTATTTTCATGACCTGTATACTTACAACGCTTAATTAAATTTTTGTAGCATCAAAAGAAAACATAATTAGTCTTTGGTCAAAATGCAAGACGCAAGTTTAAACCAAGGACCAATATGAAAAGTTCAAAAGTTTGTTGAGGGACTGAACTATACATTTTGAAACGTTTGTCAGGTAGAACTATAGTTTTCAAAAACTCTGGGCCTTTTCTATAATTTTCCCTTGCTCATTTTCTACATTAATTTTCAATTTCCAGAAATTCTGTGGTATTTTTCTGTAATTTTACCCAGTACTCAAAAATATTAATTCTTACTCCAATTGACATTTTTCCAAATTCACAAATTTTCTTCTAAAACACCTACAATGCAAGATTAAGCACAAGGTAGTATAAAAAAATCTAAGAAATCATTTGTATGAATAATTAACAAATTATGACAATTTTTCCCCTAATTGTATTTAATTAAATACAAATATCCCTAACTCAAATTAATGCTTAATCATACAATTATGACCTAATAAATACATTAAATAACCCAAATTAATCATGAAAAGCATATAAAAATATGGTTCAATCAATTTCCCCACAGTTAGACTTTTGTACTCCTGAACAAAGGTAATTAAGTACAATTTTTCAAGCTCTAATCACCAATGCATTTGAAAGATGAGCAACTTCATAATTAGAAATCAATGGATCAATTAATCAAATTTCTCAAGCCAACACTAGTCATAGTCAAGCAATATAAAGAAATTAACTAATTGCACAATCCAACATATTATATTGAAGCACAAGAGAACTCGCAAGGGTGTTAGTATTTCACTCATCTCACCTCAGTTAGATAACTTCACTCTAGCTCATTTAACCAACACCTTACTATAGGCTTGTAACAACTCTAAAATCTCTGCTATTAATGGAAATTATATTAATGTATTGAATCAAGAGGACATAAAAGGCTTATAATGTTGGATGAAAACCAAATGGAATGAATTAATTAGAGAAAAGGAATAGTTGATATGCAAGTTAAAGTTAATGAGCAAGTTCATAGCATTTAAATAACTTAACAAACTTTTGCCAATTATTTTATAAATTCATGAACAAATGCATTCTTCATATTTCTTTTTATCTACAAAATACTTTGTTTTCTCTCTCTTTTCTTTTCAATACTTTTTTTTTAACTTTTCCAAACTATATACATTTTTTTTCTCTTGACTTACTATTTCTTTCTCTTTTCTATATACATGGCATTTCAATATATACACATTTCAACTTTCTATTGGCAAATCACTTTAATTTTAGAATGCTATAATACTATGAGTAAATGACATGCATACAACATAGGAATGACTCAAAGGGGTAAGCAAAAGTAGATGAATGTAGGTTTGTGTTTGGGTGAAAGGGTTTAAAATTGCATGCCTTTTTCATTTCGATCACACTAATGTAAATGCCGTTTTGAAAAAGAGTTGAAACAAGTTCTAGAAGGTGAAAAACTAATTGAACATGCAAACATGAAAAGAATTCAAGGTCCAAATAACCTTCCAACAAGGTTTTTCTCCAATACTCATTCTAACACAATCAATTGCATAGCAAGCTAACCATAAAACATCTACTAAACTATTCCTTATGTGCTAACCTTATAAACGCAATCAATCAAAACATTGGAATCAATTATAATAATGCAAAACTCTTAAATGTACTAATGATGTAGAAACTTTTGCTTTCTTAAAACAAAGAGTAAGCAAAAATCCAAAGTGTTGATTAATTTCTCTTCCCATTCACTTGAAAAAACAAAACATGGTTTTAAAAGGTTTTCAAAACACTAGATCTCATGAAAACCCAAAGAATTTGCCATAAATCACACTTCCAAAGTGGCAAATGTGGCAAATGTGACCCTTTGCCACTAAGGGTATGCATCAAAAGTCATTCTTGAAAAAGATTTTAAAAATTTTCTACTTTAAGGCGTTTTCACATTTTAAACCAACCAATTAATAGGATTCAAAAATGTATTCCCCTTCCCCATACTTAATCAACACATTGTCCTTAATGTTTGTAAAGAAACTTTAAAGAGAATGCTAAGCAAGTTGAAATTCAAGGCACAATGGTAATTAAGTAGGGTAGTGGCCAAGAATTCAAAGCATACATGGGAGGTTCTTATTCTACTTACTAAGCTACATGACTTCTACTTTTTTTTTCCCTACAGGATTGGGTCCCTCCCCCACACTTATCTTCCTCATACAACATCTAAGCCCAAGTAATCATAGGAGTTAAGAAGAAAATAAGTGAGGAAAAAGATAAACTTTGTTAGAGTATCCTGAGTCGCTTGAAGGAGAAGTTTTCATCCCCGATGAGAAACATGCATTTGTCCTGTAAAACACTTCTTATGCATTGAATTTCCTTAATAGAGGTGGCTTAGGATCAATCGGGAGAGGACTGAGAATGTATAGTAGAGGTTGGTATCACAAAGGACCCTTCCAATGATGTGCCTAAAATGATGACAATAAGCCAGCAACAGTATCTGATCCAAAAATAGAAACATGGAGAGATTTCAAGTGAAGTAAAGACATTTTAGGAACTAAAATTTTCAAGTAACTATCACAAACAAGGAAGTTAACGCCACTCCTACCAATAGGAGTTAGAAAAACAGTTAATTTTTGACATTCCTCTTGTTTTTACAAAGTGGAAGGTGTGGAATCCAACTTAGTGTTGGGGTATAGCATATCATCATTACAAACACAAAAGGTGGAAAGGAAAAAGAGTGGAAGAAAGAGGAGAATTTATCAAATCACCACCACCCAGAGCTTTTGAAGATTCAAAACAATGATTTTGCGTGTTTTTCTAAATCAGGTGGTCAATCTAAAGATAACACTTGTTGGAAAGATTCATCAACATGCAGAATTTCATCAATCAAAATTTCACAATCTTTGTTACCAACAAGATTATAAGGAAGTAATCCAATGGAAGGTTTATGCATTCGGCATTTTAGGATATGATCTTTCTCACTCACATTAACCATATTGGCATCCATGCATGATTTAACATTTTTGCAATTGTCATGCTTACAATCATCAATAGTATAAGAGGGTGCATCAAGATTAATGGTAGAATCAACCACTTCACTAAATGCTTTCTTTTAAAATTTAACAAGCAAGCTAAGTGGCATTTTTTATGATAATAGTCTACACATATTTGATCTCCCTTACAAGAGCATGAAAATATTTCATTCATTTTATCACAATCATCCCTAATACTATGAAGTGAAGCATTTTCAACAATTAAAGCATCACACAAATAAGTAGAAGCACACTCATTAACAAGTACAATCAAATCACTACTGCTAGAGGCAATGGGTTGAGCGATTCACTACAAAAAAAAACATTAAATTAGCTACAAAATTTAACGACGGAAATTCTGTCACTAATTAGTTTAGTGACAGAAATTTGCGACGGAACCATATTAGTGACGGAATTTGTTCTGTCGATAAAAAGGTCATTACTAATTGATTAGTGACGGAATTTTGAATTCCGTTGCTAATTTGCGACGGAAAATTCCATCACTAAATTCCGTCTCTAATTAGCGACGGAATTTTCCATCTCTAATTAGTGACAAAACTTTCGTCTCTAATCTATAGCAAAATATTTTTTTATATAATTTAAATTGCAACATGTCCTTGCCACGAGCCTCTACATGTCCCTCACCGGCGGCTACCACGTGTACCCACCTCCGGCCATGTGTCCCCATCAACCACCGCTACCTCGCCTCCGGATGCCACGTGTCCCGATCAATTGCCGCATGTCACCTTCTATCGCACGCCACGTGTCACACTCTATTGCGCACCATGTGTCCAAGTCACAAATTGGTTGCATTTTGTGACCAAGTTGGGATTTGAAGCCATGACCTCTCACACGTGTGCTAGTGCCTTTACCAGTTGAGCTAAAGAGAACATGTGAAATTTAAATGTAAAATTATATATATATATATATATATATATATATATATATATATATAGACACACATAGAGGTGGTAATACGGTCCAGCCCACCAAGTTTGGGCTAACCCGTCACTGGTTGGGACCGTATGGGTTCGGTCCTAAAAGGAAATGCCAACCCAACCCATAACCGGTGGGTTGGCGGGTTGGCCTGCCCAACCCATATTTTTTAAAACTTTTTTTACACAATTATCTAAAATTGTTTTTCTACAAATATAAACTATAAAAAAATTAAAAATTCATTACAAATTAAACATTTATTATAAGTCCACACATGAAAAAATAAACATAAATCCAAAAGCCATTATTACTTAGTAGATTCATCATAAAATTGTTTTCGAATTTGAAGCATGATGTGAAGTTGTAACATTTTCTTGAGCTTGATCAGTTTGTTTTTCCACAAATGAATGTGCCACTTCCACAAATAAAAAAAATAAAGTGTAAGATGTTTTTATGCTCATTTTAAATAAATGAGTAAATGGTAATAACTAATGAGTAAATATAATTATATTACCATTATCAATATCTTCTTCCATTGGGAAACCAAGCATCCAACTACGCGTATAGATAAGGGCTTGAACATTATCAGGAAGAAGAGAACTTCTATACTTTGTGAGAACTCTGGAACCAATGCTGAAAGCTGATTCACTAGCCACTGTAGTTATCGGAATGCTTAAAATATCAGATGCCATCTTTGAAAGATAAGGAAAACGAGCAGAGTTAGTCTTCCAATAATCCAAAACTTCCATGTCTACAAATAAGTTAGGATCAAGTGTTGCTTCTTCTAAATAATAGTCTAATTCGGACTTTTCCATTGATGCAATGTCTTTACTCTTGCTTTTAAGATAAGTCTACAACATATAAATAAAGTATTAGTAAGCTATGAATCAAAATAACATTAAGAATTTAACTACTCAAGAATTGCAAACTTACTCCAAAAGCTATATTGGATAAATGACCTTTTTTCACACTGCTTGCAATTGGATGAAGAGGAGGTCGGCCACATATTGATATTGTTGTTGGAACATTTTCATTGACATTAGAAGTAGAACTTGAACCAGCTGATGCAGCAATATCAAGACTTGAAGATGATGATGATTCCACTCCCATCACACTCGCACTCACACTCAAACGTTTGTATTAATTGAAAATACAATACAACTTCCTCTTAATATATTCAATCTTCTCATTGTAATCTATGGGATCAAGTTGAGAATAAGTAAACCTTATTATATCAAACTTCATCCGTAGATCAAGAATAACTGCAATTGCAAGAATGACGCTACAATGACTCCAATATTTGTCAAACTTTCCAATCATGTTCAGAGCCATTTGTCTAATCACATGGTTATCATTATGCACATGTTGTTTTAGCAATAACTCAATGGTTGATATTTGCACAAAATACATGTTAGCGGTTGGATATGATAACCCAGAAATCAACTCTGTTATCGCTGCAAATGGAGCCAAGAAGTTGCACATCTCTAATGCTCTAGACCACTCTTCATCTGTTAGAGAATGATTATAACCAGTATCATGGAAAGCTAAAGTAGCAAAAGCATCTCGATATATAATTTCACTTTCCAACATTGCATGTGTTGAATTTCATCTAGTTGCAACATCCAACCTCAAACCCATAGAAGTTGTAATACCAACTTGTTCTACACATTTCTTGAAATTAATAGCCCTTGCCTCTGATGCCCTTACATATCTAATGCTATCTCGAATCTTTTGTATAGCTTCACTTGTTACCTTCAACCCCTCTTGAACAATGAGATTCATGATATGGGTACAACATCTGACATGAAAAAACTCACCATTACATATCAAACTTTTACTCAAATTCAACCTATCTTTCAATATATTTTGCATACTATCATTTGCTGAAGCATTATCCAAAGTAATAGAAAACACTTTCTTTTCAATCCCCCAATCAACCATTAGATCATACACCTTTTTAGACAATTCAACTCCAGAGTGTGGAGGTTCCATGTGTGTGAATGCAAGTATTTTGCTATTAAGGTTCCACTTGTCATCAACAAAATGAGCAGTCAAGCAAATATATCCTTCAGCAGTGATTGTAGTCCATAAATATGTAGTTAAACATACTCTACTAGGACATTTTACAATTATTTGTTTCAACTTTTCCTTTTCTCTAAGATAGAGATTCCAAACATCCACCACAGAAGTTTTCCTAGTAATGAACCTACACTCAGGATTCAAAAATTGATTTATTTCCCTGACAACATCATATTCAGCATAAGAATAAGGAAAATCATGTACAACAATAGCTTTAGCAACCAATTCTCGAAATTTTTTATGATTAAGATGTCTACTTCTCACCTTGACAGTTTGGTCTGACATCATGTTACCAATGTCACGATATTTTGGAATTTCATGACATGAATCCACATGACGCCAAATGGTTGACATGCCATTTTTACTCCCCACGGCAAAAATTTTTCCGCACCCTTTACATTTAGCATTTTCTTTCCCATCTTCTTGTATGCCAAGTTTAGTATAATACCTCCAAACATCATATGTGCTTTTTTTAGCCCTCTTTGTCATAATATCATGCACAGAAGAGTTAACTTCAGATACTTTTCCATCTTCTCGTTATGTAACATTATTTTGAACCTCATTTGCAGCATTCTTATCCATGTCTGCAAAAAAATAGTAACAACCTAACTGGATCAAAAAAAATGACATTAAACAAACCAGGAAATATTTAATCCACATAACTGATTTCTTAATATCTATATGGAAATAAATAGAACAGAGCCAGTGGAAAACAAGGAAAGAAAACATCTAAAAATTGGGATTTAAGACCATGGATAAGAGAGAGTTACAGTGATCCAGTAATTTATTTCCATACATTAACCATCAAATTTAAACATTCTTAGTTTCTTACCGTCGTTGCGTCTTGCGTGTGTGTCGTCTTTGATCTTCACCAGTATGCCGTCGTCCGTCGCCTTAAATCACCGTAGGCAGATATGGGAAATGGTAGCTAGAGGAGAGCTGGGACTGGGACTAGTAATGCCGATCTGGGACTGGAAAAGGCGCAGAGCTGGGATTGCGTCATCTTCGATCTTTACCTTCTTCTTCTTGTAATGTCGATCTTTACCTCTTCCGGTTGGGGACAGAGTGACAGACGGACAGTGGGACACCAGGTGTGACTCCTGAGACGGTGACTCAGTGAGAGTGAGATGCTTGGCTGTGCGATGGTGAGATTGAGATGAGAGCGTGAAGCCGTCAGCCGTGAACTCGAAAGTCTGAAATGTGCGATTGCGATGCTTTGCTAATTGGCTAATTGCTATTTGGCTATTTGCTAGTGAGGGTCTGAGGGATCAGACTATTAGAGTGAGAGACTAAGAGTGATATGATGAACGTATGCTCCACTGCTTGAGATAGGACTTTTTTTTGTTGGACCACATATGACTTTTTTTTGTTGGACCAGGTTGTTTAGTGTGGGCTTGAGCTTAACAAAAATTAAACATGAAATTAGACATTGGGCTATGAGTGCTTGTATTGAGTAAATTTGGATGAAAAAAAAATGGGCCAACCCGTCAAACGGGTTGAGACCATATGGGTTTGGGCCAAAAAGACCCGCTTCCAAATGGTCCCAAGTTTATGAAACCCAACCCGCCCATTTTTTCGGGTTGGGCGGGTTCGGCCCATGATTACTGTAACGACCCGCCTCATATATCCCTTATTATTGATCTTACTCAGAGTAGCAATGCCTAGTTCAGTGGGCACACAGGAATAACATGAATATACTGATAATATTAATACAATATTGCTTGATTATAATACAAAATTTTTCCCACCAGGGATTTACATAATATTTACAGATCTTCAAACAACCAGCAACAGCCCTCTTCGTGCATACCTCTTTTCTGATCTCAGCACGTTTCCAATGCTCACCTGTCTGAATGGTTGTTTGGGAGGAGTGAGATTCGAGAGAATCTCAGTAGCAAACATTACCACTATGCATGCCAGATATATATGAATGCATGACATGCTTGCCTACACTATTTCATGCCAACATAATGACATGCTGCATGCTCGATGTTATGACATACATATGGCCATTGCACAAATATAACAGAGCTTCAACCAATCATACATGTTCCACACAAATAGGCAAAGCAGCCACATAATCAATGCAAGACATACATATCACATACATGCAGAAAAGATAAGTTCACTACCTCTCGGACTTTATGTCCTTCTCTTCTTGTCCCTTGATCCGCCAACCATTGCTCCTTCTTTATCACTTCATGGCCCTAGGCAAGTGATAACATCATTAGAGCCATGAAAAGTGAATACCCAATAGCCCACATTAGCCCTATAGGCTTACTTTCACCCTTGGAGTTCATTCCAATCATATTTGGCCAATTTCTTACTCAAATTCGCATGGTACTCAATCTACCAGCATTTTTGATCAAACTTCGAAAAATCATAATTAATTCTATAGAACTCCAATTGAGGTGTTTCAAAGCTCTATTTGAAGCCCTTTAAGTGTAGTTTTACATAAAAATACTCGATTTCAAACGCTGAGACCACACCATTCCCAGAATTATTCCAAACACCAACTGTTCCAGAAATTTCCAGGAAACAGGACCAAAATTCAACAATTCATATCTCATAGCATACTTGTCCAATTAACCATTATGACCTATCAAATTAAAGGTCTATGTCTCTAATTTTAGACTGTAAAGTTTCATGGTCATTGGATAACATTTGATTACTCAAAAACTCGTCACCATAATACTACCTCCAGAAAACGGAATACACAGCATTTCCCCTTTAACTTCTAAAATTTCTAAATTCATGTACAAGTGTCCAAAATTCATGAACACTTGTATACCCACACAATTTTGCCTCCTAAATCCAATGGAAGCATTAAAATCATCAAATTCCAACTCCTCCTACACGAAAAATACAGGGCAGAAATAGAAGGAAATTGGATTCTCAGAAAGAGTTTGTTGTTTCTTCGATTTCTCTTGCCTAATCACTTCCTTACTACTCATAATCAAGTGATTAGCTATTTAAATACTCATTAGACATGATTTAGCCATTCAAAATACCAATTTAAATCAATATGAATAATATCCAACTTCCTCTATACTCATCCAAACGACAAACCAATCGGTTAAAAAGGAAGCTTACGCTTACCTCTACCCGTTTCCACAAACGGTTTGGAATTCCGGCAACACCCCGACAAGGGAGACGGCACCAAACACCTCCAAATAAAAATCCGAAACCGTAGGAATGAAGATCTCGATGAGTAGAGGAACTTTCCTGAAGGGTACTTTGAGAGAGGATGCCGTTTCGGCAGTGTTTCGGAGAAAGGAATTTCCTCTCTCTTCTTTCTCCATTTTCATTCTAATCTTTCTCTCTCTCTCTTCTGAAATTTCTTCCGTGTGAAAATGACGAGCAAGATGATGATTTAATGGATAATTGATCAGTTTTCTCATCTGCCACGTGTCACAAGTTCATTGGCCCAAAAATCCAATTTTCGCATAAAATACCAAATTCTGCAGAATTTTCATTAACTTCGAAAATTCATATCTAATTGTACAAATGTCCAATTAGAGTGATTCCAAAGGATATGCAACCCTTATTGAGTCTAGTTTTAAGAAAAAATATAAACTTTGGCCAATTGGAAGCTTAAACTTCCCAGAATTTTAATCTTTGAATGCTGTCCCAGAAAATCATTAATTTCGCTGGGCTAACTTCAAAAATTTATTTCTCTTTGTGTACAACTCCAAATGACTTATATGACCTATCAAATTGAAGCTTGATAAGTGTACTTTCATTCTGGAAATTTTCATAACTTTTCACCATCATTTACCCATCGAAAGATATCACACAATCACCACTGCCACACCGGGAATTTCACCGGTGGTAAAATTACTTTGTGTTCCACTTTACTATATTATGTGTGACTTACAATCACTTCGTTTTGTTATTCCCCGAGCTCTTTAGCTCACCAATATAATTCCTTTTAATATCCAATGATATAAAGAATTTTTGGGGAATTTAAACATACCTCATAGGGACATTTGCTAAACCGGGGTCTAGCAGTCCACTTTATCCAAGCTTAATCTTATGCCTTTACTCCCAAAATTCGGGATATTACAATTACTACCTCTAGACACACACACACACACACACACATATTTCCCTTTGCAAACAAAAATGAAATAAAAAATTTAATATATTATTAAATATTTCAATTTAGTTTTTTATTTTATTTTATGTAAATATTCTACCTAAAATTTTATTATTAATATCTTTTTTTATTCATTTTATTATTATTTTTGTATTTATTAAATTTTTATTTTTATTTGTATATAATATATTATTAAACATTCAAATATATTATATTATAATTTCAATTTTAAAAATAAATATGAATTAATAATTTTTATTTATTTATTTTAATATTTATATTATAAATTTGTAATAATTTAAAATTTAAAATTTAAAATATTTAAAAAATGTATAATTATGAAAAAAATTTAATTATTGAAAAATTTAATTATTAGTGATGGAAATTAGAGACGGATAGCGACGGAAATTAGTAATAGAATAATTCTGTCACTAATTTTATTCGCTGATATTTAATGATAGAATTAGAGATGGATTGTGACTGAATTTAGCAACGGAATGTAATTCGGTCGCTAATCCATCACTAATTTAGTGATGGAAAAATTCTATCTCCAATTTTAGTGACGGAATTTGCGAGGGATTAGCGACAGAATGAAATTATGTTACTAAATTCCTTTGCTAATTTTCTATTTTTTTGTAGTGATTACATTTTCAAACATTTGAGGGGATTCAATAATTATTTCCTCATCCACTAGATCATCACTCAAATTTTTAATCACTTTATCTAAAGTAGTAGGAGGGTTTACTTTTACAAGCATAGGATTGTTACCAAAAGGTAGAAAAGACTCCTCATTGCTCCTTTGATGTTGCTCCACTTCTTATACTTGTATGGATATTAGAGGATTTTCTTAGAAATTGCTCTTCAATGTTTGTGTTTGCTGAGTGAGGTGTTCAATTTCATTTTCCAATCTCTTATTCTCTTTCTCTTGTTTTTCCATTCTTCTTATCATAGAGCCTATCCAATGATCAAAGTTATCCTTGTGTGACCACTCCTCAATTATAGTATGAGTCATTTGATTTTGGAACTCTCTAATAACTCCACAAATGGAATGGTTAAGAAGGAGGTCTATAACGTGGCTCAAAGGGTGGGTATAGAGACTCATGAGGTAGATGGCATGATTGGAAAGTGAGATAAAATGAAGGAGGAGGTTCATGATATGACATACGGTTGTATAGTGAAGGATTAGAATAAGGCTCATAATATAGGTTATATGGTAGCGGAGAAGGCTCATGATATGATTTATAAGGTGGATGTAGGTGTGATAGGGTTGGAATGAAGGTTATTGGTAAGGTTTATGGTATGAGAGGTGGAATGGACAATGACATTCTTGACCGTTTTGACTTCTATCTTGACTTTCCAAATTGGCTTGAAGAAGCCACAATGTTTGTTGAATGAAATCAATGGTTTGAGAGAGAGATCTTTTTCTTTCCGATCAAATCTCTTACAAAAGAGTGAGATTGAAAGGGTGAATCTTGATTACCATTAAACCAAGCCATGAGAATTCAATACATTTAATTCCCAATGAATTAAGAGTATCAAATAGAATAAAACAACCTAGGAATCAAGAAAAATTTTAGAAGAAAACTAAAAAACTTAATCTAGTGAAAAATCTAGAAAAATTCTAGAAAATAAAGAAAAATTAGAAATGTGGCCAAAATGATGGTATTTGGCTAAACTTCACTATAGCCAATAGTATAGCTATTGGTCTTACTTAGAATGGCCCAAACCTTTAGGAAACCGAATCTCATAATTTTATGGGCAAAATTTTCAAAAAATTCCAGCAAGCTTCAAAGTGAAGGTGTAACCGAATTTTAACGAAATCGGTCGAGGACCTCCATAGTTCCTTACACCACCAGTCAGAGCTCAGAAGCAAGAAGACAGAGCTTGGATATCACAGGGAGCTTGGTGCATACAGAGAGTTTGAACCAGAGCCGACATAGGAAGAGACCGAATGACAAATCCTTATTTTATTATATATTTTTATACTTTAATTGGAAGTTTTGTCATAATTATTGAGCTGAAAATGTCTTTCTTGAGATAAATTGAGATTAAGAGTAAATACATTAAATTAGGAATAAAAGAGCAAAATTGTCATTAAAAATTGTAATTAATCTTAATCATTGATTTTTTTTGAGAATATTTGATGTTGCTTTAATTATAGGTTCTTGAAAAATTAGATTAAAATTGAAAATGGCAGTTTTGGGCTCAAATTTTAGAACTGACAATTTAGTCCCATAAATTTTCAAAATGACAGTTTGGTCCACACTAGAAACTACAGCGTTTTTGTCTCTTTATTAGGTCAGAAATTGCAAAAAATAAGGGGACTAGATTTCAAAAATGAAAAGCATCCGCGGACACACACAACCTCCAGACCTTCGAACTTTCACCTTCTACCTTCACCTTCTTCTTCTTTTCTCGCCGGCGGCATCATTTGCCACCACATCTACTGGCGAGCTCCATTAACCCAGATCAGGAGATGAAGTGAGAGCTTCAAGACATTGACAAGATCGAGAGATGAGATCGGAGAGGGAGCTGAGAGATTCGGAAGCTTAACCCTTCCACCACTGTCCTTTGCCAGAGCTTCTTCTTCTTACTCAAACTACTGGAGCTGCCGTGACACACTATTATAAAAGAGGCTCTTTGTGATGCACCTCTAATGACACTTTTTAAAGAAATGTCGTAAGTAATTATTTTTTTAAGGAAAAAAATATTATAAGCTACGGCGCTTCCTATTATAAACAACATAGCTTAGTGGTAAGATTGTGGCACTTTTTTAAGAAACCCATACAAGACCTTTGTTGTTGTTTTTTTTAATTAAGCATTAGCTATGGTGCTTTATAGCAAAGCGTCATAGCTAGTGTAAGTCTAAAATACTTAAAATTATTCTCAACGTTATTAAATGCTACTTAGCTTGTATAAATAATGAACATGCATGTAGTCATAATAGCAAATTTTCCTACATTTATTTATTTCTAATGCTTTAATTATGAAGAAAAAATAAATAAAGTAAAAATTTAAAAAATAAATTAAATAAATATAAATCTAAATAAAATTTTTTATATTAATTTCCTTGCGCCTGTGACCTTTTATTCCATTAGTTATTAGCAAAAAAAAAGTTATCAACAAAAAAAATTATCAGCAAAAAAAAACTGCACCTTAATCGATGCTTTCAAAGAAAGCGTCGACTAAGATCCTTGAAATATCAAAGGAATAATTTGTAAAAAAAATAAAAAAAATATTTCACCTTAGTCAGCACTTTCTCTAAAACCATTGACTAATTTTTAATGCCTTAACCGACGCTTCACTGAAGCACCGAATATTACCATTGCCTAAGGCAATGGCAATATGTGTGTGTGTGTGTGTGTTATATTGTATATAATATTATATATTACCTTAAAGGTAATATGTATCTTTGAATGACGCTTAAATACCAAGTGTTGTTAAAGATTATTAACTTTGAATTTAAAGCCAAGGTAATTCATATATAATATATTATTTTATAATATATATATATATATATATATATATATATATATATATATATATAATATTATATACAATATAAAATATATATTTTATATTGTATATAATATTATATATTTTCTTTAAGGTAATATATATCTATTTGCCTTAAACGACGCTTGTTCAATTAAGGCTATTGCTTTTTTTTTCAATTATTGAAAGCTAAGACGTTTGTTAGGAAAACACCGGAGTTTCTCTAGACTTTATATGCCACTTTATATCAAGCGCCATATAAAGTTCTATTTTAACTTTTCACTAGCCCGCCATTATCATCTTTTTTCGTGTGCCCTCCAGCTCCTAATTTTCTAGAACTCCAATGTCTTTTCTTATCCCTTCAGTCCCCACTCTATTGTCTTGGTCTCTATTTCCTACAGAAGCCCCTTAGCTTGTAAGTGTTTTTTTATATACAGAAGCTTAAATCTGTATTTTTTCTTCTTCTTCTTCTTTTTTTTAGTTAAAATCTGTCATGAATCTTATATGTAAGCTTAATTTTTTCCAGGTATTTACTTGGAGTTCTTCTATGCTTGATTGATGAAGATATGAATTCAATATTGCAAAGGATACATATAAGTTTGAAGATAGATTTGAATGTAAATACAGATTGAGGGTTTCATTAGGAAAAAAATTACCTAAATTTTTTTTAAAAAAAAGACTTTCTACGGTACTTCCTGGAGAAGTGGCACAGGAAGTGTATGGCCTCCTAGGGAAGCGCTGTAGGAGGCCATACACTTCCTATGACACTTCTCTACAAAATCGTCGTAGTAAGTGTATTAAAAAAACCTACGACTCTTTTAGAAATTTTAAAAGCGCCGTAGGTAGCTTTTATGGCACTGGAAGCTACGGTGTTTTCCAAGCATCATAATATTTGTAAAAATAAACGTTATCTATAATGTTTTTTATAGTAGTGACATCTGTCCTTCTACAATCAACAGAGATGAAGTTTAGAGCTTGAAGGCATAGCACTGTGCAGATGGACCTTTAAATATTCTTCTCCACCTCCGTCCTTCCACTCATCATACCACCATTGACGTTCCTTCACCGTTTCTCACTTCCGACGGTGATTTCCAACGATTCAACCCTGTTCCATGGCTTACTTTGTTTCTGAATTTTTACAGACCATGGCTCTCTCCAATATGATTTTTTTGGGTTTAATTTCAGCTACCTACCTCCTTTGATTTAGTGCTATTAGGTTGCTCTAATTAGTGTTCTCCATGGCTGAAATCTTGACATTGATGGGAGATGTTGTGATGAAAAATTGCAGTGGCTAAATTTCTCAAACTCTTGAAGATGAAAGTTAAGGGCTTGAGTTCTAAGTACTACAAAGGGAAGTTTTATGTTTTAATATGTTTGTTTAGCTTTGTAATTATGATTTTCTATCTTGGAGATTGTATTTATGTTGCTAGACCTTTGTTACTTGGTTAAGTATTTAGTTTAGAATAATTTATTATTTGAACTAGTTGATGTTGAACTTTGTGCTCATCAATATATGTGGTTACATATATGTTTAAGTGTACTTTGTCAAACCCCTCATTAATGATATTAATTAGTGTAACAATGCGCAATTCAGTAGGTACATAGGAATAATATAAATATACTGATATCATTGATATAATATAGTTGATTATAATATAGGAATTCTTCATAGGGATGTACATAATGATTGCAGACCTTAAATAATAAAAGGTCTTCAGATAACCAACGTCTCCTCTTAAACTGGTCTGGAACCTTCCATTGCCGGTAATTACAGTTATGTCCTTTGAGCCACTGTATACTGTTGAAAAATTTATACATTTATGGAAAGGGTGAGATTCAAAGAGTCTCAGTAGTAACATACAATTAGACATAGACAATATGAAAATAAATATGTCATGCACTATGTGGTGTAAGATGAAAATGTTGTGTGCACACTGACCAGGCCAAACGACTGCTTACAACCCTAGCTTAACTCTCCTCCTTCGTTGGGACCCAGATCACAACTAAGCTTGTGTGCCCCTGGCATTGTGCTCATGTTACAGAAGATGGCATATACAAAACATACATAGTGCATGAAAGAAAGAGTTACTACCTGGAATGTCCCTTTCCCTGCTCTACTGTTGATCCACAATCCTTGATCCGACTCGGGGCTATTAATATATCCTAAAATTCCAAATTTAGGATAAATGAGTTATCACTCATTCATAGTTCATTCTAAACTCATTGTGCTAGTTATCTTAGCTTAAAAATACTAAATGACCAAAATGCACCTCGGGACCCAATCTAAGTCCCATTGTACTCGGTTGAACTGTACTGTACCAAAAATTATGACCCAGGCTAATCTTGTACAGTTTCGTGTGTAGAATCCATTTTTGACCTTAGATTAGTCAAAAATCATGCCCAAATTACAGATTTACCCTTGACAGCCCCTAACTTAGGGTTTTAAGGGTAGTTTTGTTATTTCACATTCTGAGGCCTTTATACTCCAAAATTTACATGTTCACTTCACAATTTTCCATTATAAACCCAATGTGATCATCAAAAACACCAAAATCCAATCCAAACACTGCCAAACAGCCCTTGGACGAAATCTGGAATTTTTTAGGAAAAATGGAAGTTTCATAATTTTATTTAATTAATCACTTCATTTTCATTTATAATCACATGATTAACCACTTACACACCTATTAATCATGATTAGAGGTAATTTGGGCAGCATAACCCCTTAGGGTTTCATCATCCCAATTTTACAAAATTAACAAAATCAACTATCAACCACAAATCAAGCCAACAACAACCACAACCATCAATAATCACCAAGAGATGTCTAGTTCTTGAGCTCACCTTGATTTTCCTTGTCTCTCTCTCTCTAAACCTTCCCCTCTCTCCACTTCTTGCTCTTGCTCTTGTTTTTTGTTGCTACAAGTGTTATTCATGAAGATATAGAGGTTAGGAGAGGTCTTACATGAACTAGAAGACAAGAACAAGAAAAAATCACCATTACCTTATCTTATTTGCTTCTTGTTTTCTCTTGAGCTCCCTCTTGCTTCTTATTTTCTCTTTGCTCTCTACGTCCAACTCTCTCTCTCTCTCTTGATTTCTATATTAGCTGAAAATGAGGCTTAATGAAAGAGAAGAGCTCTTATAACAATATCCTTCCACCTCCTTATGAATATAATATTTTAATTGTAATAAACATGTGCCAATTGCTTTATATCATCATCTTTTCTCTTTCTCCTTCATATCACATGAATATGTGGCCCTTTTAATTCAAGTTATCATCTTTTTGTTTAGCCTACAATTGTTGACCGAATATGTGTGTTTGAAGAGCTAAACAGAGCTTCTTCAACTATCATATTTTCGCATCCTCACAATTTCACTTTTAGTTGAAATTGTTAACCAAATCTTCACCTTTTACTTGGTCTAAAATGTGTTTCTCTTTCTCTCTTTTTTGCATACGAATATGTCTCTTTTTGAAGAGAAAGTGGCTTCTTGAAAATATCATATTTTTCTCCTCAAATATTAGCCTATAATTTTTAACTTTTCAAACTTCTTATTACTTTGCCATAATTAAATCCTTCTTCTTTTAATATGGACCAAGTCAATTATTTCCCTCCTATTTCTTCATTTTAGCCAAAAATATTGCCCAATTAAAGGGAAAAATAAAGCCACCTTGCTTTATTGGTCAAATGATCATTTTGCCTATACATTTTTTCCCATTTTCGTACTTACTAGAAAAAATGGCAGAATTTTTATCAAACTTTAAAAATTCATATATTTATTTATAGATATCCAATTGGTGTGGTTCTAAGGGATATGAGACCTTTATTAAGTATATTTTTAAGAAAAAATATAGCCTTTATCCAACTAGAAGCTTAGAATTCCCATAATAGCACTTGTTGAACGCCATCACAAAAAATCGCCATATTTAATGGACTAACTTAAAAAATACATAACTCTTTGTGTATAGATCCAAATGACTTATATGACCTATAAAATTAAAGCTTGATAAGTATAATTTAATTTTAAAAATTTTCATAAGTATCAGACATGATTTTCCTATTTAAAAATGTCACACAACAAGACTGCCACAAAGGAAAACACAGTGGCAGTAAATCTCAATTCTTACAATTTGTGTTCCAAACATAATCATGTTGTGTATGACCACTAATTGCCTTGTTTTGTCATTTTCCATTCTCTTTGCTTCACCATTCTATTCCGTTAATACCCTAAAGTTGCAAGGAATTTCAGGGAATAGAATTATGCTTTCATGGGATATGTTAAACCGAGGCTTAACCGTCTAATTGATTCAAGCTTATTCTCAAGTCTCTAGTCTCAAAATTTAGGATGTTACATAATTCCATTGATTCTCTATTTTCTTGCATGGTATTGTTTAGGTATTAAATTGATTTTGGAGTTGTATTGAACCAATTGTATTAATTACTTTAAATCACACACTAAGAGTGCTTAATAGCATCTCTAGAGTAGAGGTTTCTCTCTTTGGGTGATAGACTCATTGGTTGATGGGGTTTGATATTTTAGAAAAATTAATGATTTCATAAATTGCATACAAAATGGTTTTTAATAGTGTTTTAAGAAGTGATTATTTTCTAGGTCTATGAATAATCATTGATTAATGCACTAGACTTAATGGTGCTGGATGTTTTGTATTTTCGTCAAACCCCTTAATATTTTGAAATTTATTAAAGTATTAACTTGTAGTTCAATGGGCATACAGAAATAGTAAAATTATACTGATACAAAACTCTTGATTACATTACAAGAAATTCCACAGGGTTGATACATAACAAATTACAAAACCCAAAATACATAAAAGGGACACAGATAACCAACTCAAAACTCTTTATCCAGATTGGAACCCTCAGTTGTCGGTGGCCATATCCTTACCCTTAGAGCCACATCTTCTTGCTGAGTGAATTTTGAATTATGGAAAGGGTGAGATTCAAACAAATTTTAGTACTAACATGCTATCAACCATATAAAATGTGAAAAGGTAAACATGCAATGCATCATATATGATGCAACAAATAATTATGTTGTGTACATATCTATCAATGTTCAGGATCAAAGCGATAATTTTGTTCTGATCAAAATGATCATTTGATCCATACTTGTCACATCTTGTCACATTGTGATCACATCAATATTCCAGAGCAGATGTTGTTCTATCCGTACTTGCCACATAAATGTTCTGAAGCAGGCATTAACCAGTCTTGTACTTATCATGTCACTCAAAATGGGTTCACCTAGCCTTATAGTACTATGTTGTTCCTATGAGGTGGTACTTGTACTTTTCCCACACCCAGCGAGAAATTATGCAACACAGGCTTATCATCTATCATATTAGCTAACCTATATTGGCTTACCACTGACCAAGAGGTACTTGTGCTTTTCCCTCAGGGTGGTACTTATGCTTTTCCTATACCCAGCACTAGGAATTACCGCCATTCACACATCATTGCATAGAATATGACAAACAATGCATATTAACAATCACATAGAATATGAGAGATAGAGTTACTACATGGACTGCTTTTCAATTGCCTAGCTATTTTCAGTCCTTTAACTTTTTTCCGACTCGGCCAAATGTCAAATCCTAAAATCCCTACATTGGTAACAAATGAGTTATTACTCATTCATACCTTATTCTATGCTCATATATTTGGTTATCTTTACTCTTAGAGTTCAAGGTAATACATTGTGCCATTACCTTTTCTTTTAATTTCGCACATTTGATTAAAAGCTGGAAGAATTTTTATCAAACTTTGAAAATTCATATCTTTATGTACACATATCCAATTATAGTGGTTCCAAAGGCTAGATGATCCTTATTAAGTCTATTTTCAAGGAAAAATATTTCTTTCAGCTAATTGAATGCAAATCAATCCAGAATTATCAACTATTAGACACTATCCAGAAACATGCCAGTTTTCACATGACCAACTTCAAAAATACATAACTCCTAGTGTACAGCTCCAAATGACCTATATCACCTATCAAATTAAAGCTTGATAAATCTAAGAATACATAACATGAATTGACAACCTAAACTAAGCTCTTCCGGCGCTCAGTCTTAGCTCATCATCATTTACCTTCTCTTTGCGCCGCGAGCTTCCTTTATGTACTGGAGATTTGTTTGGGAAAAGAATGAGATTCATAGAAATCTCAGTAGTAACGCAATCAAGCATATAAGATAACACACACAAGCATGCTTTACTCACACAATCATCAACAAAATCATCATAACTCATTTAGTACAAACATGCAATTCATAAACTGACTTCGTACTAGATGGGTTCTTAGCCCCGAAGGGCGCCTTTACACAACGCATACAATGTGACTTCATAACCGATATTGCGCTTGAAAAGTTCTCTTGGCCTCGAGGGGTGCCCGTGCATAGATAGGCCCCAGGTCCCGCTTGTGTAATTATGAACATTTTGCCTGAGTGTCAACCTGACCTTCGATAGGCCCCGAGTGTTCACTCCACTCAATCTAAACATGTTAGACATTTTGATGATGATAACAAACAATACATATGCATGTCATGTTATATGAATACGGTTACTACCTGGTTGCTACTTTATGCAACTTTTCCCCTTGATTCAAGCTCGGGCAACAGCTACTGAGGCCAAATCGGTTATCAAGTTCTGAAATTTCCAAACATAAAAAATGAGCTATTACTTATCCGTATACCTTTCCAAACTCATTTCATTGGTAAATTTAGCCTATTAGTGCCAAATTACCAAAATACCCCTTAGGTCCTTATTATCAGTATTTTTCTCAAAATCATGATTTAGGCCATTCCTACACATTTTCACGTGTAGAATTCATTTCTGACCTCGAATTGACCAAAATCAATCCCAAATGATGAAAACCCCTTGACAGCCCTCAAATAAGGCTTAGAAATGACAAATTGGTCATTTCACTCTCTGATCCTCTTCTCACTTCGGGGTCAACATAAACCCTACACAATTCGGTCTCTTGAATCCAATGAAAGTATCGAATTAGTCAAATTCCTACTCATTTTCTCAGTCCAACACAATGAAGGGATAATAAATTCATAGAAAAGTTGTGCAGGAATCCCATTTTCTTTAGCCTAATTATCTTCTTTCTACTTATCCTCGCAATATTAATTGATTAGGCAATCATTGGACTTGATTTAAAAGTATTTCCATATTTTGTTCACTTTGGTTTTCTCAATTATTTCACATCAAATGAACCATAATCAAGCCCAAACAACTCCATTAACCTTAATCAAGCAAGAGAAACAAGTTTTGGAAGTTACCTCTTGATTTTCTTTAACTTTCTCTCTCTACACGTTTTATCTCTCTCCTCCACCAGCTTGTGATTCAGCTAAGCATCAAGGAAAATAATGGTAGAGAGGTAAGGAGAAGAGACCATGGAGAAGATATGAAGCTTAGATCTCAAGGTACAAGCTCCTTACCTTGATCTTTAGCAATCCCTAGCTTCTCTTTGTGCTTCACGCTCAATTCTCATTCTTCAGCTCACTCTATCGTTCTTCAGGTCATTTAAATCGAGAATGAGCAGCTGATGGAGAATAGAATGATAATATAATGCCATGGTCAAATTAATTGGACACTTGGCATGCATTCATTGGTCCATAAATGTAATTATCCTCCAATTAATTCTATTTCCTTCTTACTCCCTCATTCCAGCCGAAATCATGCAGGGAAATATGGGAAAAGCTGAATCTCCATTTATCCCATTTTGCCAACTTGTAACTTGTTGACCAAGTCATTGACTTTTTGACTATTTGACCACTTTTGACCATAATTCACCAAAATTGGTCTATTAATGATCAATTAGTCATTTTTCTCTTTTTAATTCTCATTTAGCTCAAATAATTGGGAATTTGAGGAAAAATAATTATTTTCCACTTTTCGGCAAAATTACCGTTTTGCCCCTGCATTTAATGATTTACCGAAATAAGTTATTTTCCGCCTATTTCTTTGGCTAAACCCTATTTTGACGCTTAAAAGAGGCCATTAATCATATCATTAAATTTTGTGAATTTTGGTTACCATATTGGGCCTTTACCGGTCTCTTATACCCTTATTCGGCTATTTTACGCGTAACTGACGATTGACATATTTTTCATAAATTCTCATAAATTCATCCATATCATTTTTCACCATTTTATTCCACTAAATATACATCAAATATACACATAAATGTATTGGTGAAAAATGGGGTATTACACTCTTCTCTAATTTCACTCTCCCTCTTTTTTCTTCATGTTTAGCTGAAATGGGGCCTTTGGGAAAGGGTTTAATAAGCTCTTCTAGTTTCATCTTCCACCTCCTCAAATATATATTATTTTATTAAAATTTTTGCACATGTCACTATTTTTTATTATTTCTTTTTCCATATGGCTTTTCTTGCTTCCGAATGTCCATATATGTGGCAAAAACATGTGGCTTCTTGTTCCTCTCCCTCTTGAATGATTTTCCTTGATATTTTGGGGAAAATATTGGTTTTTTAATTTTATTTGGCCAAATGACCATTTTGTCCTTACATTTTCTTAAATTTTTGCAACCAATTGCCTTTTCCTTCTTCCTCTTTTGCCGAAATTTTCAATGCTTATTGAACCAAAAATTGTCCTCTTTCCTATTAAATTTTAGGCTTCAATGTTAAACCTTTGTCTAGACAAAAATTGGACTTTATGTCTTTCTTAACCAAAAATTCACAAAATCACTATTTCCAGTATTTTGAGTACTTCAAGTGCACAAAAATTCACCATTTAATTCCATTAAGTATAATAAAATATTCAAGAAATTTTGGTGATTAAAATTTGGGATATTAAAATTTTGAGGGACTTTGGTTGTAATTGCTAGTGTCTTGTATTGAGTTTCAGTTAGAGGGGTTAAACCTTACCTGGTGAGGAAGTGTTTAATCAATCTAACTAAAGCTAACTCAAAGGGTCTTTTGGGCATTTTTGACTAACCTAGTAAATTGAATCCTCATTATCATTATATGAACTATGATTGTCATTGCAATCTATTTTCAAGAGATTGACTTGATCCATTTCATTTCACCTATCATTTTATATCCACAAAATCCAAAAATTTTATTTTTTAAAGCCTTTTAGTTTAATTGCAATTTATGTGTTAGATAAAAAGCTCAAAAATCAATTTTAACTTGTTTTATGTCAATCATCACACTTAGTTTCTAGATAATTAATAAAAGGCTCATCGAGAGAGGATCCAGGATTGCACTTTATATTGCAATCCTTGGTTAAATTTTGAAGAGGTTACCAAGGCATAAAGCACATGCCTTCTTTCACCAGAGCTGAGAATTGTGAGACAGAAGAAGAGAGTCATGTCATGGTAAGAGTTTGAACTAGAGAGCTCAAGAACTCAGAGAGGGAGGGTTTTCACCTTCACCATCATCTTCTTCTTCCTCACTCGCCTTCCCTTAACCACCATCACCTTCGTCGGTAGCAAGAATCAGAGACACAACGATGAAAGAGATTTATAGAAAGAGTGTTGTAGTTGAGAGGGACGACGGAGAGTTGGAGCTTTAAACTAGAGCTTGAATCGGAAGGAAGGAGATGGACACCACCTATATCATTGCTTCTCTATCTTCGTTGCTGGCCCTTCCTCTACTTTCTAGTCAAGTCACACCACTGCCGAAGCTGCACATCCTCACCACCATCATTCCTCCTCCTTAGTCACCACATTGTCTCTCTCTCTCTCTCTCTTCTCACTCTCACTCACCACCACCATCAAATTCTTCATCCTCTCCACTATAGGAGAGGTTGACTCTTTCACACTAGACCTGGACCTTGGGGTTGAGAAGACTTTGGCTTGAGAGGAGAGAGACCACTACACAACACCACCATCATCTCTACTCACTGTCAACCTCCATTCACTAATAGACACAGATGCACAATTTTCCTCCTTCTCCCATAGTTTCTTCATTTTCCCCTTATTCCTCTGCATGACACTGTTGCGAATTTGAGGCTTTTGGTGACAAAATCAGTCCTTATGTGTGGCTAGCTTCTCAACTCTTGAGCATTAGGGATTTAGCTTGAGTTCAAGAACTTCAATGGGGAGTTTTTTCTTAGTTCCTTTATGAATTTCCTATTGTTATTGTAATTCCTAGCTATGTTTTAAGGTAGTTTTAGTAGGATTTTTTTGTAAGTTATTTGGACTCCATACTGTTGAACTAAGATTTCTTATATTGTGATTGGATAATTTTCATTTATGTATTTCCTATTAATTCAATGAGAATATGCTTGCTATGTGATTACTAGATTGTGTAGTTAATAGGGTTAATGTGAGTGTCTTAATTGTGCATTCATATTAGCAAACACTTGCATTAATTCAATCTATTGCACACATCAAGTGGTTCTTGAATAATATTTCTAAGCAATAGCTATGAATGCAATTGTGAGAGAGCTATTGATTAGGAGTGTTATACCTAATGTGATTACTTGGGGTTTTTAATTAAGACTTGATATATTTCAATCTCCCATATCATTTATTGAACAAGTATAGCCATTGAACTTTCACTTCATTCATATTACATTCCATTCATTATTTCAAAAGACCAAAAATAGTAGCTTTAGGATTTTAATTAAGTTTTCCACTTATTTTCAACAAAAATTTAAAAATCACTTTCCCCTTATTTTCATTATATTTGCATGGAATTTAGATTACTTAGAAATCAATAAAGACCCCTCGAGAAGTGAGAACGATCTTAAGTTTGCCTATATGCAATCCTTAATTAATTTCTTATTGTGGACCTAAAGACTAACGTACAAAATGTCCTCATCAAATGGTGTCATTGCCAGCGAAGATCTCCTGAAGTGGAGGAGGTCAATGGTGGTTGAGGGAAGAAGAAGGTTAGGTAGTCCAGTCCATTCTTAGCTCTGAAACTCGGGGCACTATGTCTCTGACCCTCCTGAAGCTCGTAGACCTCCGTTGGTGAGAGAAATTGACAGTGAGAGGAAGGAAAAAGGTTAATGATAATGGGAATGGTGAATTTGGTTTGAATATTCAAGTCTTAAAGCCTTAAGCTCTCTACCGCAACTACTCTGGTTCAAGAAAGTCGTCGGTAGGTGTGAGGATAGAGGGTGGAGGCTGGTGGGTGTGGTGAGAGGAGTGTGATGGTAGAGGAAGGAAGACCTCTGTCGCTCTCTGGTTCCCTGTCCTCTCTTGCAGCAATCTCTTATAGTTTTGAAGCTTCGCGGCCACATACACTCCAAGCTCATAACAATCAACCTCCGACGGAGAAGAACAACGGCGGTGGTGAGGAAAGAAGTCCTTGAGAGTGGTAGTGGCTCCCAGTCCATTTCTCTCTACTCTCAAGCTCTCTCTCGTTCGATCTCTCTGATTCAAAACTCTTGCCATAGTGCGATTCTCTGCTCTTCCACTAAAGTGTTATGTTTTTCCAAAGAAGAAGACCTAATTGGTCTCTTGTCAAAATGAAAAATACAAGTTTTGATTAGGGAACGGTATGAAAAGTTTAAAAATTCGTAGAGGGAATAAACTGAAAAATTTGAAATGTTTTGTTGGGTAGAACTGTAATTTTCAAAAACTCTAGGCCTTTTCTGTAATTTTCTCTGGCCCTTTTCTTCATTGATTTGCAATTTCCATAAATTCTGGGGCATTTTTTATAATTTTCACTAGTCTTCAAAAATATTAATTCGGATCCCAATTGACATTTTCCAAATTTTCCAATTTTCTTCAAAAACCCTTACAATACAGGATTAAGCACAAGATAGCATCAAAAGTCTAAAAACTCATTTACATGAATAATTAACAAATTATGACTATTTTGCCCCTAATTATACTTAATTCAATACAAATGTCCCTAACTCAAATTAGTATTTAATCATGCAATAATAACCTAAGAAATACATTAAATACCCCAAATTAATCATGAAAAAACATATAAAAAAATGGTTCAATCATAGAGTGTTTAAGTGATTAATTTCTTTTTAAATTGTATGGTGTTTATCTATAATGTATTTAATTTTAAATACTATAAATATAATTTTTTTTATTTAATATTATTATCTTGTTATCATCAATGATTATATTGTATCTTATACAATAAATATTAATAGTAAAACTAAATAAAAAAAATAAAAAAATAATTGTATATAATAAAAAAGTCAAGTCAATACATTACCGTTATTAACAAAGAACCATTATGTATGCCCTCAATATATTATGGTTTGGAACTACTATATATCTGTGCCGATTAGATATAACACCTTCATTTATGATGGTTCGGAACCGTGATGTATGGTGGATAATACCTATTACACACACACACGATTCTGTAGTAGTGCTAGCGGCAGGACAAGGCTTTTTAATTTGTTGTTGTAGAGTTTATAAGAGGATTGAATGATGGTAATAGACGTGAATGACAAGGCTTTTCAATTCGCTTCTTTAATTCTTTTACGTTTCAAACAGAAGGGTTCATAGTAATATTATCATATAATATTGTTATATTGCCCCATTGCAAATGGTCTTTTTAATAATTATTCCTCCAAACTCATTAATTAGCTAGTTGATCCTCATCATTTTCAGTGAGCGTACAAATTCCAATTTCATCCGTATTATAAATAAAAACAAATTGCAGTATATGTCAAGTCCATTGCTTTCGAAATATTCATTGATTAGTTCAGTATGATTATATTAAATTATCCGGATGAGATTAGGTTTTACTAAAAGATAAGGTTGTCTTGACGAAGAAGCAATTATTTAATGCTTTCAGAATACACTTCCGTGTACCTGATTAGAGATTAACCAAGATATCTATAGCAAGAAATGGTCGAACAAACTGTATTAATCAAGATACCTTCTACTTTATTATATATCCCTTGTTTGTCACTAAATTTAAAATACGAAATACATGACCAGTTCTACTGTGACTTTGATATTCAATTGCCAAAACCTAAAGAGTTGACTTTTCTGGTTTTATATCAAAGTCAAACAGCCTTTAAAAAATGCACGAAATGTGCAAGGAAATGCACCAAATTCATATTCTTGGCTGTTTCCTAAATTTTCTAATATCAAACCTCGCATTGGAAATGAACACAAAATCTACAATAATAAGATGAAACACGCAACCCCAACAATATAAATCACAGAACACAAATACAGTGAAGCTCACAATACATAGACAAATTAGTGTGTGTGTGTGAGAGAGAATGTACGTAACAAGACTTCGATCTCTATTGAAAAGGGATCGTGAAGCTCTTTTGCAGCCACCAGAGGGATCAAATTTAGGGTTCCTAGTCCTCCAAGACGAAGAAGCTTTATTTATTATATATCCCTTGTATGTCACTAAATTTAAAATACGAAATACATGACCAGTTCTACTGTGACTTTGATATTCAATTGCCAAAACCTAAAGAGTTGACTTTTTTGGTTTTATATCAAAGTCAAGCAACCTTTAAAAAATGTACGAAATGTGCAAGGAAATGCACCAAATTCATATTCTTAGCTGTTTCCTAAATTTTCTAATACCAAATCTCATATTGGAAATGAACACAATCTACAATAATAAGATGAAACACGCAACCCCAACAATATAAATCACGGAACACAAATACAGTGAAGCTCACAATACATAGACAAATTAGTGTGTGTGTGAGAGAGAGAGAGAGAATGTACCTAACAAGACTTCGATCTCTATTGAAAAGGGATCCCGAAGCTCTTTCGCGGCCACCAGAGGGACCAAATTTAGGGTTCCTAGTCCTCCAAGACGAAGAAGCTGAGTCATACTCTTGTTTTGGTTTGTGGAAGAACGGCATCAACAACCTGCCATTCCCACAGAACAGGAACATAACTGTTTCTTACACAGTAAAAACTGGACACGGCGTCATAGTTTTAAGAGATAGAGTCATGTTCATTCCTGTTCTTAATCAGCCTTTATCTTCTAATCTCTACTACGTCATGCCAAGGACAGGGAAGCATCAAGGGTATATGCATTACTTTTTGTGCCATGTAATTGAAATAGAATATTGTGTTTAAATTATTTTTTTCATATTTAGTTTACCTTGGTTAGGGTTTTTGATGTGCAGTGAAGCAAGCACATGTTCAAAGAAAGAAGACATGGGCACATATTTGTGCTGCAATTACATCAAGGACGTTAAATCAATGCCTCTAAATCCATCAGATGAATATCAACAATTTGAGATAGTGAAAAAACGTTGTGGATTCCGAGCCAAATCTAATACATCAGATGGCTTTGCTCCTCGCTTCTTGAGGAGAAGTGGTTGGACTCTTTGCACCAGCACACCCCACCACTATAGTCTGACTGAAGCTCTTGGTGTCGACCCTACCTTGCGAGCCAAGTTACCGCCTTTCACCTTCTCATCATCATCTGATCGCTCCTCCGAGCCAGTGGTGGTTGGAAAATGGTACTGCCCTTTCGTCTTTGTGAAGGAAGAAGGAGTGAGTGTGAAGACGCAGATGAAGAGGTCAGTTTTCTATGAAATGACACTTGAAAGAAGGTGGGACAAAGTTTTCTCTGAGGGAAATTGTGGTAAGAGTAGTAAAGTGCTTGTGAATGTTGTGGTGAAAACACAAGTTGCAGGGCTAGGTGATGGCAGAGAAGCTGTTTGGGAAGAAGGGAAAATCGGTGAAGAGTATGTGATGTGGTTTAAGAGTGCGGAGAGAGGAGAGAGAAACGTAGGGTTGAGCATGGCTACTGTGGAGAGAATGAGATGGGAGGAAGAGAGGGCTGATTGGGTTGGAAAGAATGAGAAGAAGCACGTGATCTTTGAAAGAGTGGTGAATTTTGATGGAAAGAGTAGTGAGTGGGAACGTTTTGAGTTTTATGTGATGGTGGAAAGTTTTGTGTTGAGGAGAATGGATGGAAGTTTGGTGTTAACTTATGATTTCAGGCACACAAATCATATTCAGAGTGAATGGAAGTGAACGTGATTACTTTTTTGAATTAAAGGGGACAAGTACTTACTAATAGTCTAAGGTAATTTTAATAAGTGGATCAAATCCCGGATTTCTCACAGGGAGCTTATAGCTAGGCTACAAGACTTTTGACAATAGAAATGATCACTTTATTCCCAAATCCTCTTTTATGATGTTCCTTAATTTGGTTTATATAAAATGTTGTGTGTCGAAGAAAATTACAAATATATGTTTGTGATATTGTATTATTATTACTATCATAAAATTCATTATTGGTTCCTTCTCTATCTATATATTATAAAATGTTTGTACATAAATGATCCGTAGACTAGTCAAATTTAGTTAGTTATGACTTTTTGCACAATTAATCAATTTTATAATTTTCTGCTAATAAAGTTTATCAGAATACAAACAAAACATTCAATCTAGTTACCAACAAGGTAAGGTCTAGCGGAAGGGGTTATCCCTTACAATGGAAGCTTCGAATAGGACTGCCTCCAAAATGAGGATATCTACACAAAAAAGAAAAAAGAAAAGCAATCTAGTTCATTTCAAAGTCGGCCAACCTTTGTCTTATATTTGGTCTTAGCTTTTGGAGGTTCCGGGTATATACGTATAAATAATATAGTATTCTGTGGTCTCATGACTTAGTAGTTCATTAAAGAAAACATCGACACACTCCCGCACCCACGCAGACAAATCAACGTACTCCGGTATTTTTTAGTTAAAGTTAACTATTTTTTGTACATTAAATATCAAAATTTCCCTTAATAAAAATTATTAGTTAGTTGATTTTGGTTAACTAATTAGTTATGAAGTTTTATATAGTTAGTTAAGAATATTATGTGAAAAAAATATTTTAAACAAAACATATTATCTTATGTAACATGTGGGGGCCGGTCTTTTTGTTCAAAGTAAAAATACAAATCAAAGCGGTTGCATATACAAAATTTTGCTGACCTTTTGGCATTTATATCAATCTTCCTATGAGAAGAGGAGGGACAGGTACAAAAAGTGATGTAAATGAATCTCATTTGACTGGATATTTACCTAATTTAGATAGATTAAGGATAGTAGTTAAATTAGTTAATTATATTTGTTTTCCTAAAATTCCCTTATTTAAAATTTAAAATGGCATCTGGTTACTCTAATTCTCGTTCATTGTTGGACCTCTCCTACCTCACACACGCTCACTGACTTCTCCGAGCTCTCACACAGTCCGGCGTTGTCGATCTCCCTTAACAACTTCCGGTCTACTCTTGGAGGTTGGAAGTGTGCGTGACCCTCGGATTCTCAGTATGTATGTTTCTTATTTTGAGTTACAATTTTAAATACTCCATTCTTCAAATAAAGTTGCTTCTCTAGATTTTAGTATCAGATCTCCATCGATTTCAGTTTTGCTTGCCGTAATTCTTCTACGTTGTATATCTTGATTTCATATTTCTGTCGATTTCAGCAAAATATTTTTAAAAAAATCTTAAAATTATTTTATTTGATAAAAAGAAAGAAAGTAGAATCTCTCACTTTATAGAATATATAAGCATGTTATTAAATTAATTATTGTGGAGGAAGTATTAGTAGTGGTGATTGGGGAAAAATATGAAAAAAAATTGCTCAAAATTATTTTATTCAAAAATTAAAAAAACAGTACCATTGAGGTATATGCGCATTAATGAGTTGCAAGAATCACTCACTTTACTGAAAAAGTATCAATAAGAGTATTTTGAGAAAAAATTGATAAAAATTAGAATTTTATCCTATAATTAGGACTAAAATTAACATCTAATTTTTTTCCTATAATTAGTACTGGAGAGAGTATTGTTAACGGAAACATTTATAAGAGAATGGGAAAATGAATAAGAATAGATGTGAGGACAAAAATGGGCCTTCCATAGAACCAATTGCATATTTGGTCTGAACTGAAACAACATATTTTGAACTTAAAAAAATGAAAAAAAAAGTAAATGACACAAATATCTATTATATAAAGAAGAGATGATTAATTAGTCTTTAAATACTAAGGTATGGTTGTTTAGGGCAGTGATTTCATAGCCGGATCAGCCGGACCGTTGGCCGGAGACTCAAATGGCTCGTTCTTTTGTGGAAAACTGTTTTAAGGATTATGCCGCTTTGAGCCAAGAAGAACCAGCTTTTGTGCCGGAATCTATCATCCAACCGAAACCGGAGCGAGTTTTGAAAAATCGAACGGTTCAACATATGGTGGTCCACTTGTAGTCTTGCACTGAAAAGAAAGAGGAAGAAGAAGGAATGGGGAGAAAAAAACACTACAAAATTCAGTACATACCTTTGTGTTTTATCTTTAATAACAACGGAAATAATGGAAAAAAATTAACAATGAAACCAAAACATGAAAACCTGAACCACTTGCTGGCTATGGCTATCGAACAAGATGGAGTTGTCCGGCAAAGAAAAAAAAATACTGGAGTTAGACAAAGAAGAAAGATGGAGTAGACTTTAAGGGCAAAAGGATAACAGGCGAAGCAACAAGACTCTTGAAGGAGGATGAAGCAACACCTTTCTCTTTCTTATGCAAATCGTACTGCACATTTCTCATTTCTCATTTCTCATTTCTCAATGTAAATAAATTTGATTTATCACCTATTACTCTATCAGTCAATCACAGCCCCACACATTCACGGAGGCATTGAACATTTGAAAATTTTTAACCCCAGGCCACAGCTCCTCACATTAACCAACGTTTTCCCCTTATTTTTCGTTTCTTTTTTTTTTTAATTTTATGGTTTTAGTTTTTAAGTTATGAATTAATTTATTCCAAAAATTATACTTTTTTGATAAAAACAGATTTTATCATTATAACAAAATGAAAAAAAATGCAACCAAAAATTTATAATAGTTCGTTTAGTTCGATTACATGAGAGATGATTACATATAATCTTGATATAATAACGTGATTACAGCGTTTGATTAATCTTATATAATATAAAGAGGATTACATTTTGTAATGTTGATTACATCATTTGATGTATTTAGGATTACACTGTTAGTACTGATAAATGATGATGCAGACATCCTGTAATCCAGTGAAAATGACACTATTGCCATTATAATTTTTTTAAATTGATCAAAGTACCTACCCATAAATGTGGTTAATTATTAAATAATTTTAATTACCACCATTAAATATTAAAAAATAATTAATAATATTGAAATTTAAGAAATATTTCCTCATTCAAAAATGTAAAAAATTATATTCCATTGTTTAAAAAATATTAAAATATCTCATTAAATAATATTCCCATCACTAAATATTAAAAACTTAACATGAATCCAATCTATGCACTGCATAATATTTCCACCATTAAATATTAAAAAATTACTATGAACCAAGCATATACACTGCACGGAATGAAAAAAAATTATCATGAACTCAACATGTACATTATTATTCCTATATATTCTCATATTCGATGTAATCTAATTAAACATTTTTATGCATATGCATTATCTTTCCCTAATAACGAACCAAACAAATTATGTAGTCATCATTCAATTCCATTTCATTACATTATTTCCAATTCTGTGAACTAAACGGGCACTAATAGTTTTAGTATTTTTTTATTTATGTATTTTTTATTTTGAAATTTTTTTTATTGTAATGTTATAGTGTTAATAATTAGACTTATTATAATATTGTTTGTTTATATATTATTATATATACATATAATTATTTTTATCTAATTATTATGTCACCGGCTCGACCGAACGATCCAACTAATTCAACCGTTTGAATCATGACCCGCTAATCTTTCTGGCTTAACGTCTGGTCCGACTTTTAAAATATTGGTTTAGGGATATAAAAACCGGTTTGGAGAATTAATTGTCCAATGGTTCTTGATATGTTTTTATACAAACACATAAATACTAGTACTCTGGAGGATTTTATACACAGAATAAGCTAAAACACGAATTCTTGTATCATTGAGTAATTAATTATTCTCCAAACAGGGGCAATTTCCCGATTATTTTGGTCCTTGGAATTATGTATAGCTAATTATTTCCCAACGATGGAAGACACTTAAGAGCAACTGGCAGAAGGAAGTATTGAAAGGAAAAATTGTAATCAAACGAATTTGCTTCTTTCTTTTTGTAGTACTTTTTAAACTAAAGGGCTCATAGTTGTTAGCCATTTAATATTCTCATATTTATATATGTGTGTGTGTGTATCAATATATATTTTACGTCACTGCAAATTAGAGGTTCGTTGTCTTGAGCAAGAAGCTAGCAACTATTTAATCCCTTCTGAATACACTTACCTACATGATTACACACACACACACACACATATATATATCAAGAAATGGTCAAACAAACTATATTAATCAAGATACCTTCAGTTTTATAATTATATATCTCTTGTTTGTCACCAAATTTAAAATGCCAAATGATTGAGTTCTCCTCCTCTGCCTTTGACTTTCATTTGTTAAAACCTAAAGAGTACTTGAAGTTTCCACGTTGCTTCATCGAATTTAAACAACTTCTTAAAAAAATATACCAAAACCATATGCAAAAGCAATGTGTACAGAACGCAAGAAAGCTCACAATATATATATATATATATATATAAACAAAGTAATAATAAGTAGTGTGGGAGAGAAAGAAAATGTACGTAACAAGCCCCCGATCTCTGTTCAAAAGGAATCCTGAAGCTCTTTTGCAGCCACCAGAGGGACCAAATTTAGGGTTATTAGTCCTCCAAGATGAAGAAGCTGAGTCATACTGCTATTTTGGTTGGGTGAATAAGGGCATCACAAACCTACCATTCCCACAGAACAGGAACTTAACTGTTACTTAAGCAGTGCATGGTGGACTTGCCACCATTGTTTTAATAGATCGAGTTATGTTCATTCCTATTCTTAATCAGCTTTTGTTTTCCAACCTCTACTACGTGATACGAAGGAAAGGGAAGCGTCAAGGGTATGTTTAAATTTTTTTTCCATATTTAGTTCGCTTTGGTAATTAATTAGCATAATCACTTCAAGGGTTTGATGTGCAGTGAAGCAAGTACATGTTCTAAGGAAGAATACTTGGGCTCATGCTTGTGCTGCAATTACGTCCTAGATGTCGAACCAAGACCTCTAAATCCCTCTAATGAATATAAACAATTTGAGATAATAAAAAAACGTTCAGCATTTCGAGCCAAATCTGTTGCATCAGATGGGTTCCCTCCTCTCTTCTTGAGGAGACCGGGTTGGACTCTCTGCACTAAAACACCCCACCATTATCATATAAGTGAAGCTTTGGGTGTAAACCATGCCTTACGAACCAAGTTACTGCCTTTCACCTTCTCTTCATCATCATCTGATCATTGGTCCGAGCGGGTGGTGGTCGAAAAATGGTACTGCCCTTTCATGTTTGTTAAGGAAGAAGGAGTGAATGTGAAGGAGCAGATAAAAAGGTCAGTTTTCTATGAAATGATACTTGAAAGAAGGTGAGACAAAGTTTTCTCTAAGAAAAATGAAGGAAATAGTACTGAAGTGTTTGTGAATGTTGTGGTTGAAACTGAAGATGCTGGTCTGGGTGATGGGAGAGAAGCTGTTTGGGAGGAAGGGAAATTTGGTGAAGAGTATGTGTTGTGGTTTAAGAGTGAGGAGAGTGGAGAGAGAAAAGTAGGGTTGAGCATGGCTACTGTGGAGAGAATGAGATGGGAGGAAGAAAGAAGTGAATGGGGTGGGAAGGAATGATAAGAGAATTGAAAGAGTGGAGAATTTTGATGTAAAGAGTAATGAGTGGGAAAATTTTTAGTTTTACGTGATGGTGGAAAGTTTCGTGTTGAGGAGAATGGATGGAAGTGTAGTGTTAACTTATGATTTCAGGCACACAAATCATGCTCAGTGCAAATGGAATTGATTTCTTGTTATTAATTCCCAAGTCCTCTTTCTGGATGTTCTACAATTTGGTTAATATAAAATGTCCGTATGTTGAAGAAGTTGCGGAAATTGCAGGAACAAGAAAGAAAGAATAGTAGGGTTGAGAATGGCCGTTATCGTTTATTTTTGTTTGAGAGAATGAAAATATAGAAAATGGGGGAGAGTTTGGAAGAAGGGGCATCTATATTGACAAAAATTAATTTCAAGTTGCATATGTACCACTCTGGTCTCCTATGATAAGCCAACTTCAACTACTTCACGAGATCGAAGGAGACTTGATTAAGTAATTAAATTTGTTTAAAAATAAAAAAAATTCAAATTTACCCTTGTTTAAAACTATGAATTACATCTTGAGAAGGAAAAAAATAAAAATTGTTTCAAACTTTAAATAGTGATAATCTTATAAAGATGTAATTAATATTATACTGGGTGACATAATATGGACCACATTGTCCTCCGAAAATATAACTTATAATATAGAGGAGAGTGATATTTGGGGAGAGTTTTAATTTAAGATAATGTAAGAAAGTTGGCGGATAAGTGTTTGATTATTACAAGAACACCTCACTAAATTAGGTGCAAGTGGGATTCTAATAATTCCATTGATCATTATTCTCAGCTTCATTATCGTTCTAGGTGTACTTTTTCTTGTTTCTTTGTTTAAGTTTGTTTATTTGGCCCCTAAAAAAAGAACGAACGAGGCAACAGAACATATATTATTGTTTTATTTGGTCTTTACCTTGGAGGGTTCGTGTCTAACTTACATTGAACGCAATTAGAAGCAATAGTCAATACAGTTGGAGGTCAAATTGGCATAAATCAAGTCAAGATGTATATTCAAATTTTGTTATTATATCTTGCTGGAATAAATTTGGTCCATCCTTGGTAGATTAAAGCCTAAACCCAATGCAAATTGAGGCTACTTTATGAATATGAAAAAATATGGGTCAAAAAGAGTTTTTCCTTTATAGTTCAAGAATTATGTTTATTCCCGTGTTACTGTACATTTAAGAGTTATATATATTTCTCTGTGATCGTCCGAATTCTATATAAAGGGTGTGGATTGAGGGAGTATGTGTGCTCATCGCACCGCAAGTGTATGTATTACGCCAAGTAATAAAGTGATAAATAGATATCGTTCCCATGGAGATTTAATTAACACAATGGTCAAGTAAGATCGGCTTAGTGAATTCAATTAAGTTGAGCCAAAACAAGTTTTGATATGGAAAGAGAATTTTGGAAAACTATTTTTAAGACTTGAAAGTGATAAAGGCAAATAATTCTTTAATTTCAAGGATTAAATGAAGACTAAGATTTGTTCTCCCGTATTTCATAAAACTTGATTCACATCCTCTCAACTAGTATTTCAATGCATATATATATTAGTCTAAGATTTAAAAGTACTTGACAAGCTCTCTCAAGTCAACATCAAGTTTCTCTTCTCATTAAAATGTACAACCTCTTGCTACAATTAATGAAGATTAATCTTTAAACAACAACCTTAGTGTGGCAATGTAAGGTTATCCCTATTTTATCAATAAACCATCCATTTATCAAGTAAACTTCAAGTCAAGTATGATTTTAACCAAATTATACACCTAGATTAGCTTCTCAAGTCAAACTCAAGTGAACAAATCAATCTAAATGGTGGCCGATCACTTAGAAGTATTAAGTAAATGATAAAAACAGCACACACAAAGAGAGGAATATTCAAGTTTTAATCTATAGAAAGATTCAAAAAAATTCTAGAAGATAAATACTTAGTTATTAATGTCCAAATATTAAAAAAAAATAAACCAAACTACAGAATACATGTTAAACTAAGTAGAGAAAGTAAGAAAAGTAGAAAAACCAAGGTTGAAGCTCCAAAATCTCTCTTGGAATCACTCCCAAAGCTTCAAAACTCTTCAAGAACTCATTTCCAAGCTCTTATCTTTCATGCTCCAACTTTCCAGAGTTAAGAATATGTGTTTTCGATGTTTTTCCCTAGGTTAAATAATCTTTTGATTCTTCAAAAATCAAAATGCGCAACTGTACTTTTCCAGGACTTGCCTCGACAAGTTTGTCAACTTGTCATGGCCAGTGACATAGAGAGTCAACTTTTCTTCAGATTCTTTACTTGCTACGGCAAGTTTGCCACTTGCTGAGTCCTATAACACTGAGAGTATAATTCTTCTTCAAAGTTCTTCTTGCCTTGGCAAGTTTTGCCACTTAGTGTGGCCAGTGACATAGAGCAAATTCTTCTTCTAAGTTGTCTAGGTTCCTTCTTCTAACTTTATAATGCTTCACTTCCTTTATTCTTTCCTTGCTTCTTGGTTCTTAGAGGGCTTCAAAATTTGTCTCCATCCTCCTCTAAAAGAGGGAGGATTTATAAATTCCCAATTGAATCACAAACTATATAGGATATAACAATCATTTCTTTGATATTTTCTTGATATTTTGATATACACATTTTCTTCCGTACACTTATTTCTATGCACATTTTGGATCCAAAAATAGGTAAAAAGAGAATAAAATGTGCTTGAATGTTATCAATTTCTAAGGGTTAACACACCCCCAAACTTAAATATTTGCTTGTCCTCAAGCAAATATATCCTCACTAAATTTCTCAATTACTTGCCATTGATGCATGAACAAATTTGTCCTCATCAGTTGCTCAAATAATTATATCAAACAGGAAACCGTGGAACACATGCAAGGATGAACACTTTATAGATTTAAAACATGAAGTTCAAGAATTTCTAAGTTTGAGTGTGTGAATAGAGTTCAAATGTATTCCTTTTGCACTTGCCAAAGTTAAAAGCAACACTAAAAATCATATACCAATATTCAATCAACCAATTCCAACATTCTCTAATTCCTTCCTCTCTTCTTATAACTTACTCCATTTGACTTAAAAATCAAAAGGACTTTATCAGCTTGTAATGGGGCTAGGGGGTTAAGGTTTTCAAAAGAAAAGGTAAAGGATAATCAACAAATACCTTAAGATAGATAATAATACTCGAGGGTTTTCTTCCTTTTCTCATTAAACATACTCCCCCAAACTTAAACCAAATTGATCTTTGTCCACATCAAGCCCTCTTCATAAACATACATTTTTTTTATTTTTCTATAAATTTTTTTTAAAAATATATGGGATCGATTTCTATACATTGTCAACTTTTTTCTTTCTACACTCCTTTTTCCAATCATTTCAACTTTACACTTCACTATAATCAAGAACCCAATCAATTATCTTCTATCTCAAACCAAGAGAAGCATGATTTTTTATATTGGCTAAGGTAGGTAGATGATAGGATTTTCAAAAAGAATATTTAATTAATTGGTTTTTTCTATTAGGCTCAAAATAAGGGTTTAAAAGGAAATAAAATCAATCGGGTAGGCTTGAAAGGCTCAAACACATTTTATAAGGTGCCCTAATCATTTCTTAAAATAGTATGAAATAAATCAAAAGTTTTGAGAATTCCACAGATTATTTTGAAATTAAAATTTTAAAATAAAGGCATATAACTTAATTTGCTAGCTAGCAAGCTCTTTAACGAGTATATCCAAAATAACATTAACTCCAATAATACTTAATTTACTTAAAAGTTCCTAAATAACATGTTTTATCACTACAATATACTCATCAATGCACATTAATCAAAATTTCCTATCCAATATAAAAGAATGAGCAGTAATTTATATCATTGGATTATCCAAGCATGTTTGACCAATAACCTAGAATTTTAGTTCATTTTTAACATTCTTTCACAAACAAAAATTTAAGCATGGGAAATTTCAAACATTCAAACAATTTTCTTTCAAAAACTATACACTCATCAAAGTTTCAGAATTTCAATTTTTAAAAAAAAACAATTGCAGCACTTTCACCCCAAGCTTAAAATTGACAATGTTTTCATTGTCCATTAAAAAGGAAGGGAAACAAAAGAGCCATCACATGTATAGAATCATATCCATAGCAATTATAAAGAAAATCAAGCCCTCAGTAGCCTAAACTAAACCTGTACAAGCTTTCACCATTAACCATCAGTATCTAACAAAAATACAATCATGGTGAAAAATGATCTATATAACTTGTCAAGGATTAATTTGCCAGACATTGCCATCTCTCATAATGTTTTTATCATAATAAATCTTGATATCTAAATACACTTTGACAAATAAAAAGAATGACACAAAGTTTACTTGATGATTTAGGTCACCCGAGTGAAGTTTTAAGCACACTACTATAAAAATAGGAATTAGTGGCGCACCTTTGATAACATTTTTTTAAAGAAGTGTCACAACTTGTAGTCAATTTTTTTTAAAAAAAAATTGAAGCAGCTGTGGCCTTTCCTTAAGGAAGCACCACAACTGCATGTGGGATTGTGTGACATTTTACTAAACAAGCGCTACCTAATCACATTTTTTTTAAAACAAAAAATTATTCAGTAGCTGTGGCGCTTCCCAAAGGAAGGGCCACAACTACATGTGGCTATTGGGGACCAAGTGCCACCTAATACCCCTACAGTCTTTTTTATATAAATTTAATTTTTTTTTACAGTTTCCTTATTATAATTTTTTTTATTATGCTTTGGATTGGGTACCACGTGGCCCTACAGTCTTTTTCTTTATACATTTGTTGTTTCTTTTTATCGTTTATTTATTATAAAAAAATTTTTATTATGTTTTGGATTGACTAAGCGCCACCCAATACCTTTTCAATTTTTTTTAAGTGATGTTAATTGTTAAAAAACATAAGAGGCAAGCCAAGCAAGGATTTGAACCCAAGCTGGGTTGTTCTAGGCTTCTAGTAATGAGCTCATGCCAACTGAGTCAATTGGTAATTTGTACTTCTAGCGAAAGTTATATTATTTATGTAAGTTGTAATTAGCTAACACAAGTCAGCAAAAAAGGCTAGTAGGGTTAGTGAAAGCTTGCTTTCTCATGCAGAGTGCCGTAATAGAGGTTTGTGGAAGTCATGGGGAATAGATGGATAAAGGAGGGCATTGATTAGGTAAACAAAAAGCTAAAAGGAATCTTAAGTCTCGTCTATCCAACCAAGACAAAAGTATCCCTACTTTATTCATTTGGGGAGGAGGGATTTTGGGAGAGTGAGGGAGACGATAGTTCCGGAAGGAGTAACAAAAACTGAATTGAAGATTCAAAATCTAGAGCCTTTATTGTTCTTCTCCATCATCTCCATTCTCTTGCTATTGCCAGTGCGCGCACGCAAGTTTCAGGTCATTGTTGTTGGTTCTCTAATCGTTGAAATCTTGTTCCTCTTGGAACGACACAACCTTATGTGTAGTGGGTTGGAAAAGCTTCAAACCTATTCTCAGATGCTTTATGCTTAAATACCTACGTCGTTGTTGTCTGCTTCTCCATTTAGGTAATGATTCATTCTTGTTCTTCTACTTTTTTCATTGAAAAATAATTTTTGAACTCAAGTTTTGAAGAACTATCATATAAAGATTTAATGTTTAGATGAGATACTGAATGTTTCTCAAGTTCTTGCTCATAGGAAAGATAAGAACATCCCCTTCTGTCATAGGCTCTTTACATCTTTTTTTGAATTGAAATTTGTGTTATTTGTGCTTTAAAAACATAAAACCTCATTCACACTTGGTGGAACCTGAGAATTACAATGAAAATAGCAAAAATTGAATGAGAATTGAGAGTCAAGGGTCAAAAAAAAGTTACACTTTGTTTGGAAGATTATTTTCCTGCATAATTTCCTACTTCTGAATTTAAGTTTCAACATAAGGCATGGTGTGTATGCGCTTTATTTACACTTGAAACTTGTGGGCCTTCAGGGATGGAGGCATGGTTTCATTAGAATAGTTTCTTTAAAAAAAAAGCAGAAGGAATTTATTACAAATTTTCTTTTTATTTTATTATGCTTTGGATTGGGTGGCACTTGATCAACCAAACGCCACCCAATACCTATCTGTGTACTACATTATTTTTAATTTTCTTTTTTTTCTTACAATTTTTTTAAGAAAATATGGGTATTGGGTGGCGCTTATTCAAATGAGCGCCACCCAAAACCATTCGTTGGAAGTGGATAAAAATTCACTCCCCTCCAATCACTCACTTTATCTTTTTCCCTTTCCCTCCATTTAGCATTTTTTACTCCTTCCTTCTGTTGCAAGCTCTGTCACTCACTCACCACCATAAGCTCCTTCCCACAGCATTTCTTACTCGGTTGTCCCCACTAGCTCTATCCAACTCATAGTACCCTCTTATTTTGGTCTCTACTGCAAATCTGTAAGTAATACATCCTTTTTCCTTTTTCTTTTTCTAATTTTATTGAGAACCAGTACATTTGGATCTTGTGTGCCCTTTTTGTTGTTTTATTATAATCATGCCGCCCCTTTTATTGTTCGTTTTCTTAATTTTTGTTTTTCTCTGAACACACACACGCATACATGCTCTGTCTTTTACACACACACACACACACGCGCACGCACGCAGACATTGCCCCTTTTCTTGTTTTTTTAATTGTTGTTGTGCTTTTGTACACACACACACTCTTTTTCTTTTTCTAATTGTTACACACATGCACACGTACGTGAGCACCTTATTTATGCTTTAATTACTAAGACTAAAACATGTTATGAGTGAAAAAAATAATAATCCATCTTATTTTTGCCTTAATTACTAACTTTGTCTTATTAAATCATGTATAGTTGATATATAGATGTTTTATTTATTTATGGGTAATTGTCTTTAGTTAAACCACCGACCCTTTGAACTATTTTAATCAGTTTAATAAACCCTTGGACTTTCAATATTTTAATATAGACATTATTTTGTAGGAAGCATTTTTTTTTTGCCAAAGTAGGAAGACATATTATGCTGCTTGACTTGTTAAAATTATTTTCTTGACTACATAATTTAGTTGTTTATGTTCAATTATTAGAATGCTTAGGTGGTTTGACTCTAAATTATTTTATCATTACACTAATATGACCTGGGAAATAAGTTCAAATTTATACTTTTATATAAATTTACCCCAACATTTTAATGGAGGTAAAGAATGTGGAGGTATATAAATTCCTTCCTCTTTATCCTTTTAGTTAGTTATCATATTTCATCTTTCAAATTGAGTTTTAGTATAATAAAGGCAAAATTGTGCCTTTTTCAAGATTCCCTTGCACCACCTTTTTCTTCACCAAGTTCCTGCAATAGTTATGCTTCTTATTTATATATTAAATGTGTCGTTTTAATCATTTGCATTAATTATATTAATTTTTTTTTAAAAAACTATTTAATATGTATAAAAAAATAGAGATAGTTTAGCAAATAGGATTGAGGTATTATATATGTTTATGACTAATGCAAACCCCACCCCTAGCTGTTATAATTAAGGTATTATTTTTAAAATGTTATATTGCCGGTTTGATTTTAACATAAATCAGAGAAGATAAAAGTAATTAGTAAATGCAGTATTCTAGCAACTAACCACTATTTAAAAATAGGTTGAAGGTATAGATGGATCGAAAATGGATTTCATCTGATCAGTGTTCAAGGGAATATATAGATGGAATAAAAGAGTTTATTAGATTTGCAATTAAGCGTACAAAAGATCCTAACAAAATATTGTGTTCATGCTTATCTTGTTGTTATGGAAAGCGGATTAGTCCACTTGATTTGATAGATCATTTAGTGTGTCATAAGATTAATCAAACATATACACGATAGGCAAGGCATGGTGAGACAAACGACTCATGTAGTGATAGATGGGGCACATACCACGGGTGGTGCTTCGAAAGAGTTTGACCGAAGCATGTGTGATGAAGATGCTGGTCTTTAAGAAATGCTAAATGCGGTCGAAGAGGTACTTCATAACTATCCTAAAGAATTTGAGAAGTTGAAAGGTGATGTAGAGAAACCCTTATATGCCGGTTGTACAAAATACACAAGATTTCTAGCAGTGTTGAAATTGTACAACTTTAAAGCGCGTTATGGGTTGAGTGATTTCGGTTTCACTGCATTACTTGAACTTTTGTAAGATATGCTTCCAGAAGAAAATGTACTTCCTACAAAGACATACAAGGCAAAATGAATTTTTTTGCTTTACAACTGGTATGGGATATGAGAAGATACACGCATGCCCTAATGATTGCATATTATTTCGGAAACAATATGCAACGTTAGAGAAGTGTCCTAAATGCAATGCATGTCAATATGGGAAGAAGAAAGGAAAAAGTCCCTTGAAGGTTCTATGGTATTTTCCTATTATTCTGAGATTCAAGCGTCTATACAGTAATACAGAGATCTCTAAGCAGTTGACATGGCATGCAGATGAAAGGATTAAAGACACAAAGCTTAGGCACCCTGCAGATACCCCTTAATGGAAAAAAAATAATGAGTATCTTGACTTTACAAACAAGGCAAGAAACCTACGCCTTGCACTGTCAACTGATGGAATCAATCTGTACAGTGTTCAAAGTAGTACACACAACACATGGCAGGTGATATTGATGATTTATAACATTCATCCACACTAGATAATGAAATGTAAGTTTATGATACTTTCGATGTTAATTTCTGGGCCAAGGGAGCCTGAGAATGATATAGATGTATACTTGACTCCTTTAATTGATGACTTGAAGCTACTTTGGGAAGATGACTTCAATGTGTATGATGCGTATAGGAAAGAAAATTTTACTTTGAAAGCCATGTTGTATGACACAGTTAATGATTTCCCAACTTATGGTAATTTTTCTGGATACAGCATTAAAGGATATTGTGCATGCCCTATATGTGAAGATGATACTCATTCAATGCGACTAGATAATTGTAAGAAAAATGTCTATATAGGACATTGGAGATTCTTACCATCAAAACATCATTGGAGGAAGTGGAAAAAGGCTTTTCAATGGTGATTCAAAAGAAGGTAGCCTACCAAAGATGTTAACCGATGCTCAAGTTTTTGAAAAGGTGAAAGAGTTTGATAACAATTTTGGCAAGCCTTATGCAAATCAAATCAGGACAAGTGGTTGGAAAAAGAAGTCTATTTTCTTTGAACTTCCATATTAGAAGTCCTTATATGTTGGGCATTTTCTTGATGTGATACACATTGAAAAAAAAATATGTGATAGTCTAATTGACACATTGCTCAATGTGAAAGGAAAAAGTAAGGATGGTGTTAATGCGAGGTTAGATTTGGTGAATTTGGGAATAAGAGAAGAGTTGGCACCGGTTGAGAAAGGGCACCATACTTATCTACCTTCAGCAGCTTACACTCTGTCAAAGAAAGAGAAAAAATTGTTTTGCGAGTTTCTACAATGAATTAAAGTTCCAGAGCGGCACTCTTCAAATATCAAGAACAGTGTATCAGTGAAAGAGTTGAAGTTAAAAAACCTTAAATGTCATGAATATCATGTGCTCATGCATAATTTCTTACCGGTTGATATACGGTCCATCTTACCAAAAAATGTAAGAAAGATTATCACTAAACTCTGCATGCTTTTCAAGTTGATCTGCAGTAAAGTGATTGATTCAACCAAGTCGCGACATTTGCAAAGGCTAATTGTTTGTACTCTGTGTGAACTTGAAATTTATTTTCTACATCATTTTTTGACGTTATGATCCACCTAACTATACACTTGGTCAAAGCGGTTCAATTGTGCGATCCAGTCTACTTAAAATGGATGTACTCGAATGAGAAATTTATGAAAATTTTAAATGGGTATGTGAAAAATAGATATCGACCGAAGGGTTTTATTGCTGAACGGTACATGGTTGAAGAAGCAAGTGACTTATGTGCTGATTTTCTATCAAATGTTGACCTGTGGGGATCCCGAAGTCTAATCATGATGGCCAAAGATTAGGGAAAGGAACAAGTGGGTCAGATGTAATCAGGATAGCAATGACTGAATGGGAGCAAACTCACCTATATTTGCTACATAACACTAATGAGGTTGAACCGTTTGTTGATGAATACAAGGAAGCTCTTCAATAATTATATAGTGATATGAATGAAAATTCAATAACAAAAGAACACAATCGACATTTTTCAAGTTAGTTGAAAAAGCGCATTAGTGATGAGATGGAGAGGAATCTTGATTTATTTTTTGAGAAATTGATATGGTTGTTGAAGGGACCGAGCTTAAATGTATTATCTTACAAAGGTTATGCAAGCAATGCTTACACATTCTATACACAAGAATATGATACATGGAGTACGATGCATAATAGTGGGGTAACACTTGTTGTTGATTCTTGGCATAGATCTAGTGCTAAAGACATACATACAGTCTACACACCAATGTCATACTTTGGTGTCATTGAACATATGTGGGAGTTAGATTACTCTATGTTAAGGGTCTCAGTCTTCATATGTAAGTGGGTTAACAAAAACAATGGATTGCAGACAAATGACTTTGGCTTTGTTCAAGTGGACCTTTCTAAAGTTTGGTATAAAAATGATCATTTTATTTTAGCATCATAAGCAGAACAAGTGTTTTTCGTTCCATATTTTGCTAAAAAGAATTGGTCTATTGTACTCCTATCAAACAAGAATTGTCAAGAATAAGTTGATATTGAAAGTAATGAGTATTTGAATATTATAGAGGATGATCCTTCTTTTGAGATTTTGGCGGATTAGAAGATATCGGTGTTGATGAAAATGAACCTTTATATATGAGACATGATCATGAAGAGGGGACTTGGGTCAATCTTTCAATTCCATCTACTAAGAGACTCAAGGGATACACAACTGTTAATTCAACAAGAATGATGAAGAAGAAAATTTTAAATCAAATAAGAAAGAGGAAAAGATAATGAGTGCTTGACTTGTTTACTTTATGTTTTACATGAATTCATATATGTCGGATTCATTTACTTTCATTGACATGATTGTCACTATGCACTTATATTTTGTTTTATTTATTTAACTTGCAGGAAAATGGATTCTCCGTGAAGATGATAATATCCCCACGCATGTTGATAGAGAAAGATTTGTTGAGCACGTCGCTTGTGGCAGGACCATAATGGCGAGGTTGATCAAAATGAGAAGCAAGGGCATTAAGTTAGAATTTCAATGGAATGAAAAGGGGAATCCAATTGGATCAAACAGTAGCTCCCTCAATAATTTCATTGGGACTACAATCCGGGACAGAGTTCCTATTACAATTCAAGATTGGAAGCGAGTGAAGAAATAATATGGGAATGAAATCTGGGGTGAAGTCCAGGTAAGACATTAATTACTTTATTATTCGGGTTGTTGTGTTTTATATAAATATAATCTAACAAATTATCTTTGGTTTTATGTTACAGTTTTGTTTTGTTATTAACAGTTGGTGATGATCACGAGAACTTTATGCTCAGAAAAGCCGACAAACTCATGAGAAAGTTTCGTTACGATCTTGTGAAATATTTCTTGACGAATGATAATGAGAATATCATTCCAACACTGCTGGAATTATACGAAGGGATCATCAGTCAAGAAATGTGGGATGAGTTTGTGGGAACACATACAAGTTAAGAATTTCAGGTGATGTAATATTATACTTTACAAACTACTTGTAATATGTTTATAGTTAATATTTATTAATATGAATCATTAGAATCTAAACAGGAGCTAAGTGAAAAGAATCACTCCAACGCAATCAATATGTCATACCGCTATACACAAGGACCTGTATCTTATGGAAAGTTAGAGTAAAAAATTGTAAGAACTAATGATTATTTCTATAATTTTTATGACTAATTTTTAACTTCAACTAACTTTCATATGGAGATAGAAGAATCAAATTCAGATATTACATAGGTTCCATGACATGACTTGTGGGTAGTTGGTTGCACAAATAAAAAAAGGGGAAATTTGAAGTGAAGAAGTAAGAAGAGTTGCCGAATATTGTGTAAATATCGAGACATATGAGTACGTACAATAAAGAATTAACACTCCTTAAATGATTCTGGTTTATAATAACTAATAATATTGTAATTCTTTTTGTGATAACGATCAATGACACAAGAGGTGCTAGAGTTGGCAACTTATGTTGGTTGTGATGATCTGCTAAACAAAGCGCTGTGTGTATCTGAGTATGATGGCCGTGTTCGAGGTACTGGTTTTGGCGTGACACATACAACATACTTCGGACGCCAGAAGTGCTCGAACAAAAGTGACTTTTTGTAGCTGCGTAAGGAAATGAATTGGTTCAAGTATCAACTCCAAGAACAATTTGAAGCACAAATGTGTTTGTTGCAATAACAAAACGTGTAGATGAGGGCGGACATTGATCACTTAGTACAGTTTAAGGCAATACCAAATGTTCCCACTTGTGACAGCCCAAGTGTAAGAGATAGTTGCACTTCCATCTCTAAAGTCCATCTCTCTTTGGTAATTAATTTTAATTTTTGTTACATTATCAATTAGTATATAACTTAACATCCTTAACTGGTCTATTTTTTCATAGGGTGAGTTAGTGTGCAAGTTGTATGTGGAACATTCTAGAAAGCACGCAGTTACGGTGGGTGTTTCCTACAACACAGACAATGATACCCTCTATACATTAGTACAAAATATATATTTTAAACCTATTTTTTACACATGACAAAACATGGCACGTGTAAAAAGTGACTGATGTCATTTTCATAAATATATGAAGATGAATGAACTTTCTATATGTGTTGAAAAGACAATACGTATAGAAAGTAAATTTAAAATTTTTTTTCTTTAATAAATTATAATTTTTAGATGTTTAATGCCTTTAATTTTATTTCAATATTTTTTAAATTAAATAAATACTTTCTACATGGTTTGAGAGCCCAACTCGTATAGACATTGGTTTTCTACACGGATCCAACCCGTATTAAAAGTATAGTTTCTACTCGGGTTGGATCCAACTGGTATAGAAAACCACTTTCTACACAGTTGGGCTTCCAAACCGTATAGAAAGTGATAAATTTTTTAAAAAAAAAAAAAATTAAAACTTGCGCCTTTCTCTTTCCTTCAACCCGCCAGAAAATTCATTGTTCATTCTCATCTATCACTCTCTCTCGCTCTCCACGCTTATTCCCAGAAAGTTCATCAGATTCGATCCCGGGAATCCATCGTCCTCCTCCTTTCAATCTCTGATTGTTCCCCGATCCAGCAAGGAGGACCCTGTTATGACCCTTCTATGCTTTCAACGACTATTTCCTCAAACAAAGGTTTGCTCAGTTCCCTCCCCTCCAGGTTCACCTCCTCATCTTTCTCTCTTTTACTTTCTGTTTGTTTCTCGATTAAATAAGCGGAAAATGGCAAGATAAGTATCAAAATTCCATTCTGACAAGTGTTGATTCCTTTTTCGTTGCTGACCCCGAAATATAGCTTGCTCGTGGTGTTAATTTGGAGCTGAGTGATAGAATCTTGTTGAAAAAGAGGTTCATTTTGAACTACGATTCTCAATTTTTCATGCCTCTGGATTCAACGCTGCAATTACAATCTGGGGAGTTAGCTGGCAATCATGGGACGCTTTAGTCTGTGCTTGGTTTCTGCTGGTAGAAGAATAAAATAAAAGCGGTTCAACCCGTTCCTTTTAATATTTCTTTTCCTAAACTTTTATGATATGAAACCTGGAAAGCCTGAAAGTCTTCGCTAGCCCCATACATTACTTAGCGAATGAAGATAAAAAATTGTAGTAGCGTCATAGAGTTCGACAAGAAACTTTGTTTGGTATGTGTCACTGCATTTTGATGGATTGGGACTGAGACTAAGATTGAGATTATGACTGGGACTGGGATTGGGATTGATGCTTTAAAAATATGTTTGGTACAAAGTAATAGTTGGAAGGAATAATTTCATTAATATTATTTAATAAATAATCACTAATTATGTCATTAGTGAAAAAAAACAGAGAGAGTGATTATGCAATGTTTTGAAACCCGGACTGGTCGTTGAACTGGTCAGGGTACTCGGTTAAGGGCAAATAGGTTAGATCGGAGTCAAACTGGAGCTAAATCGGGGCTAAATAGGTGAAAAATTGAATATTTTAGGCTTATTAATATGAAATTCTAAAAGAAAATTAAAAAAAAATAATTTTTTAAAAAATAGTGGATTTGACCAGTTTCCGGACCGGACAGGTTTTACGGGATTGGCCGGTTCCCGGTCCGAACCTGTCGGTCCGGTCCGGGACCTATGATTATATGAGATTAATTGATTCTTGGTTAAAATCAGGGGTTATTTTTGTCCAAAAAAATATTTTAATTAAGGATATTATTGTCTCTACAGTTTTCCAGTCCAGGGATTGAAAACGCAATACCAGGGGGGAGGTGGCTTTGCAGCAATCCCACTTTCGTGGTACTCCCAATCCCTAGTTATCTGTAATCCCTCATACCAAACAATATATTTTGATTCAATCCCTGATCCAATCCCTGTCCCTACCCCACAATGCCTCATACCAAACAAAACCTTTACATTGAGTCTGATACAACACTAATTGTGTTTATGCTCCATTTTGTTTTAGTTGGGTTGCTGGTACATCTAAATTAAAGACACTGAAACTCTGGTTAATGCTCACACGAAATGTTTACTATCATGCATGTTTATGAATATGCCTACTTAATTATCTACATTTTGGCTGTGAACTGAAATCTCTTCAAGTTAAACAATTAAATGTATAAGATTCACTCCTTCCAGCTTGATTTGTCTCAAATTTCAAATTAAAATCTGTTGATGAAATTCATTTTTTTGGATTTCTGCAATCTGAATTCTTTCTCATTTCTTGCTCAGAGGAACTTAGATCAATTGGAAGCCTTATCTAAAGGACTGAGGCGCCTTCTCAATCTATCGCTGCTACAAGGTATTTTGGCGATTTTTTCCCCAACCTGGTCGTGAGTGTAAATAGTTTAATTACTTAGAAAGTTCAGTGTAATTATTAATTTAAACCTGACAAAATATCTTCCTAGTTCAGAAAAATAAACGAAGAGACATGACTTATCAATACTCATGTTCTACGCTTGGTTGCTTTTTCTTTTGGGATGATACGGCATTTGAAAAGCAGAGTGCTCTTTTTGCTCTTGCTGTTTCAGATATAGTGCTAATAAACATGTCAGTTCAGTTTTCTCCCTCTTCTTCTAGCTTTACATATCTTTTATACTTCTTGTTCTATTTGGCGAATCTTCTTTCTCTGTGCAATTGATTAGGTGGTGTCATGACATTGGCCGTGAGCAAGCTGCAAATAAGCCTCTGTTGAAAACTGTCTTTCAAGTATGTGTTGTTGTCTAACTATATTGGCTACAAGCTGCCATTTTGGAATCACAAACTTGGCTTTAATTTAAATGCATGCTTTCTTGGTGCTTCTTCCAGGTTATGATGAGATTGTTTAGCCCACGCAAAACGACATTGTTGTTTGTCATTCGTGATAAGACAAGAGTGCGTAAGCAAAAGAGCTCTTACTATTGTTATTTGAATACTATCTCTAGTTCTTAGTATAAGATTTACTTTAACGAAGAAATTAAACTACAAAGTGGATCTTATATTAACAACCGGAGGTGTATTTTCTGTTACCAGGAGCTCAACTTAAGTGTACTTTTTTACTTATGTGGTCAACATTTTCCATTTTTAGACACCCCTTGAAAATTTAGAACCTGTTTTGCGAGAAGATATTCAGAAGGGATAATATTATGCCTTGTCATGCTAATTCTCTCTATTGAATCTTATATTATAAAGAGTTCCTAGTTAGTGTCTAATTCTTTCCTTTTCATTTCTATCCTTATTGCAGATATGGGACTCTGTTCCTAAGCCACAAGCTCACATGGAAACTCCATTAAGCGAATTCTTTAATGTAATGTACAATCCATTCTATTATCACTACACTAAATTTACAGATCTTTGCTTATATATATCATAATTCTATCAGCATTTTTTTAGCAACTGTTTATATCTGGCAAAAAATTCTCAGGTTGAAGTTGTTGCTCTTTCTAGTTTTGAAGAAAAGGAAGAGCAATTTAAGGAGCAGGTTTGGATAGTACACCAGATGCCTACTTTTTTGCTTGCTGACTGTAAAAAATAAATCATTATCAAGACTTGTACATATATAACTGTTGGATCAGCTTTGTTCTTATGTTTTAAAACAGATATATAGATATATATATACACATTTTTGGCTTATTGGATCCCTCTATTTTGCAGACATCTTTTATTTATGTGATATATTTTAAATGTAGGCTGCCAAGTTGAAGCAACGATTCCAACATTCCATTGCTCCTGGCGGGCTTGCAGGAGATAGACGTGGAGTAGTTCCTGCTTCAGGCTTTTCTTTTAGTGCACAGCAAATTTGGAAGATCATTAAGGAAAACAAGGATCTGGACCTTCCTGCTCATAAGGTGACATATATATATATAAATGATGTAATGTTTTTTTTTTTTTTTTCATGGATATGTTTTTATTTTGATTAATTGTATCGTTGATCTACCAATTGCAGGTCATGGTTGCCACTGTAAGATGTGAAGAAATAGCCAATGAGAAGTATGCTGCTTTCATTGCCAATGAGGTACCTGCAATTCTTTTACCATACTACTCCATGGATATTATGACTGCTACATGGATTACAACCATTGAGCTCGATAAAAAACTAGATCTCTGTATAAATTGTTAACTAAGTGTTGCTCTATATTCATAAAGATTCGACAAAGTTTTATATTGTTCGTCGAAGGCTTAACATAGCCCTCTTCCTTTATCTGGGCTTTGAGACCGGTTATAAAATATAGGCAGACTAGTTATTATGCATGCTTTAATTATTAAAAAAACAAAACGGGGCAGTCCAGTATACAAGGCTCCTAAGAGATAGATGTACGTAACCTTACCTCCACAAGCGGAGAGGGTGTTTCTAAGATTTGAACATGTGACCTTCGAGGCTGTTTCTAGGATTTAATCTTATGATCTCCAAGTCATATGTCAACTACCTTAGCGTTGTTTCAAGGCTCATCCTCAACTGCTTAAATTGCTTATGTTATGTAAATTTCTTTACTATTATTTCTCAGGACTGGCATGAATTGGAAGAGGCTGTGCAATCTGGCCCAGTTCCTGGATTTGGCAAAAGGCTCAGTTCAATCCTTGGCTCTTGTCTGTCAGGGTAAGTATAATCCATATTATATGATATCTCCTTCATCACGGACTCATAATGCTTCTGGGGTTCTGTCTTTTCCATTTTGACATTGGTATTAATGCATTGTAATTTCTGTTATGTTAGAATTTAATGCATTAAATATTGGGAGTTTCATTTGAAACCTCATATAATGCTTATGGGGTTCTGTCTTTCCGTTTGCAGCATAATTCACTTAAATTTGGTATCGTGGTATTTGTTGTGCAAGGCCCTCAAGTTTTATTTCCGTGAATTTTACATTTATAGACCTCTTACGTTTCCTTTTATTGTATTTATGTTGTATTTTGTACAAGTCTCATAAGAGTATTCCTTGATGAGGATTTCATCTATATTGATCTCTTGTGTTTCATTTAATGTAGGTATGATTTAGAAGCCACTTATTTTGATGGTGTCAGATTTGCAAAACAAAAGCAGCTTCAAGAAAAATTGTTGCAATTACTTCTTAACTTTTAGTCTCTGTTATTCCTTAATTTATTTAGTCAGCCGTGATAATTTTGAGATTTATAATGTGATTATATTACTGATTTTTTTTTTTAATGCTTCAATTGCTTAGCTTGTCCAACCAGCATTCCAAACAGTGCTGGGACGTATAAGGTCTGAAATTATGGAAAAGTGAGGCCAAGTTTGTTTACCTGCAGTGATATAGCTTTGTTAATATTTAGGATTGGAATTTATAATAAATTTGATATTTCGTATTAGTTTTGTTGTAATTGTTTTTATTTGTCAAGTGTTTGGTTGTTTATTATCATGTAAACGGGTTTATAGCATAATAAACAAACAATTTTTTCTTTTAAAAAAATGAATTTCTACACTTGACGAATAAGGAAAGGTGTAGAAAGTCCAATTTCTACACGTGTTGTAAGACAACAGGTGTAGAAAGTGGGACTTTCTACACGTGTTGTATAACATCGCATGTAGAAAGTCCACTTTCTACACGTGTTGTGAAACACGTGTAGAAAATGTCACTTTCTACGCGTGTTTTAGAACAGGTGTAGAAAGTCCAGACTTTTTACACCTGTTGTTTCTACACTTTTTTTATGTCAAGTATAAAAAGTTCTTTCCGTCACATGTAAAAAGTTTTTTCTGCACTAGTGGTAATTCACCATTGCCGGAGAACAAAATCTGAGTAAGGGTCGACGTCTTTACGAATAAAGATGCGTTATTACCGATCCCTTATCTGGATGGTGAGATAATGATTAAAGATGTTCTAGGCAGTTATTTTGCTTGGCCAATAGGTTTAATAGAGCCATATCATAATTCATAAGGTAGTTCATTTTTAATTCCTTCTACTTTTCCTATGCATTTCCATCTACAACTAATTCATTTAATTTTATGATTTTTACAAGTTGAACATTCTAAAGGAAAAGAAATTCAACTGCATGGTAAGATCTCAAAGTATTCAACAACATAACTGAATTCCAAAGCCTCAGCTAGCCAATAGAGCAGAAGACAAATTATCTCATATCACGATCAGTTGGATTCCATTGCATCTAAGTTAATACGTGAAGGAAGTCTGTCATTACTATTTGATAGACACATCTATGGTATTCAGAGTATAGCTGAACATATTACTGCTGATGTGTTGGGAAAAATTGATCCGCAATTTCTAGAAATTCTAAGACCCTTTTCTGTAATTTCCCCATTGCTCAAAAAATATTAATTCTGACCCAATTGACATTTTTCAAAATCTCCAATTTTCTTCCAAAACACCTATAAATGCAAAGATTAAACATAAGGTAGCATCAAAAGTCCAAGAAATCATTTGCATGAATAACTAACAACTTATGACCATTTTGCCCCTAATTAAACTTAATTCAATATAAATATCCCTAACTCAAATTAATGTTTAATCATATAATAATGTCCTATGAAAATGTATTAAAAATCTCAAATTAATCATAAAAAATCATATAAAAATATGGTTCAATCACATGATATCCCACACTTATATGAAATCCTATCTTTAAGATGTTTTGTTGTTAAAGTGAAAATCACAAACCAAACAAGGAAATATAGAAGCCAAATTCTTACATTGACCATAGCAAAGCTGGATGCAATTCAAGATTAATTTCAATAATTAAGAACTAAAATCTTTTCCGCAACTTCAAAAAAATATAAGTAGCAAGGCAAATAATTAGGTAAAAATAAATTACAATAATTTGCCCCTCACCAATACAAATGTTTGCACTATACTCTCAAGATGTTAAAAGCTTGTATTTCACTCAATTCAACTTATTGCGCCCAGTTTACCATAAGCTTGTTTCTCACTATGTTATTCCATTACATACACAAATGAGAAGGACTTGTTCAAGGTCTATGATGAATAAGGTAAGATAATGGAATGGAAGACAAACTGAGGAATACTTACTTTAATTAGTACTAAGCATTTTACATAAGAACATGAAGAATGAAGTAATACGTAACTTAAAGGAGTCATACTTTTATTCTTTCTTTTAGTTGCACGTTCTAAACAAAGGGCCTCATAGTTGTTAATCATTTAATATTCTTATCCACAGAGCTTGCGTGCGCTGCAACTCTTGCTTTTAGTCATACTTTTGCACTTACCTGTACCCCCTTGCTTTTATATAGATGTAAGCAAGTATATCTGAAGAATTATGATCAGAGAAGTTTATAGGATTTCTATTGTCTTTGGATGCATGTTTCTGATAATTACAAGTGGGGTGAAGGCCTCTATTTTAGGCCTATGGAAGAAGCAATTTACTCCAATGTCCCTTATACGAAGTGGAATGTTCAATAATACCAAGGGTTAACTTATTTACAGTATGCCTAAGTAAAAAAACAAAAAATAATTCCACAATGTCTTAAGTCTCTTTGCAGATGGTGATTCTTATTTTTCCCAAAATACTGTTCCATATATGTAATTGTGGCTGGTGACTGGTGACTGGTTTTCTTTATTTGAGTTCTTTAGTTATCTTAGTGTATTTTATTGCATAATATAAGTATTTAATCTATACTAGTATAATCGAGATTTGCTTGTGAAAATAATTGGTAATGTTCTAATGATGGGTAAAGTGATAGTATTTGTTACAGATTTGTTGAATCTGTCAATGGTATAGAGCATGTCTAGAATTAGTATATGCTAAACTCAAAATTGGCTGAGGTAAATTAGCATTATGGCAGTCATCCTAATTCATGTGTCTATAGAGTAAAATGTGATTTTAATTCTTAAGTTTTCGTTCTTAACTATCAAGCTGCACTAAGACATAAAAGAAGGAAGCAGGTATACGATGTAACTTTGATTAGTTAATGGGTGCAATCTTTTAACCTTCGTAGTTTTCTTGTTCCTTGTATATCATATGCTACTTTTAGGACGGCCTAAAAATGACCTCACATCAGTCTCTAGAATTAAGCAATCAAATCATATTTTAGTTTAAACATGTTTAGGTTATCCATAAAAAATGGAACATTCTTGATATTTTGGTAAGCTCATTCTGGATCTGTACCTTTAATAGAGCTGAATTTATTTTCACTGGTCAATTGCAAACTAATAAATCACTAATAGGATAGGAACTTATTTTAATATATTTCTGTTGCTGATCCTTCTTTCTTTTCAAGGAGAGGAACTGATCTTGCATTTTGGGAATCTAGCTGTATTGTAGAGAAACTTCAAGTCATTGTGATATTGGTTTTAAGGTTTTAGTTTAGTGGCAATAATAATTAGTACATTAAAGTGAGGACCTTTCAACTGTCCTGATTGTTTTATGGTAACCTTGATACAAAGTTCAAAATAGAATAACTTACATTGTTCTAGGTACTGGTCCTACCAAAATTGTAATTACCCTCATGTACCCAGCCCCTCTGCAAATATGATGACCCTTATGGAACTTACACTTGGTGTTTGGTGTATCTTATGCAGATATTGAAGCATGAGTGGCCAGAAAGATGGCAAAACTTTATTTCTGACCTTGTTGTAGCAGCTAAAACTAGTGAAACAATTTATGAGAATTGCATGGCTATATTGAAAGTGAGTCTATCTTACTTTTATTCCTCAGATTTGATTCCTTAAATCAATACATAACATAAGCATGTTCTAAGTACTTGTGTTTTCCACTTCCAGCATATCGGAACCTGACATTGCAATGCCTAAGAGAGGTATATGTTCTGAGTACTAGTTTTTTCTCTATTCATTGTTTTTCAGGCTAGGTTTTTTTTTTTAACTGTCACTCATTTTTTTGTTTTTCCCCTTTTGCTTACAGGTGGCAGCACTTCAATATGGGAACATTTACAGTGCATAGTATGTTAGGATGTATAATATATTCATGGTTCAATTGCAGCTTTGTTGGATTGGTTTCATTCCCATAAGTCATACGCTATGTCTTTTCTTCTTTTCTCATGCTTCTGCTTTAGTTTTTCTTTTATTTTGCTCTATTTGGTTGGCTTTATGTGCAATTTTGTGGGTGATTGTTAGATGTCCGCTTTGCGCATATTCACAGTTTGGCTTTCATTTTTGAACATATGTGTTCTGTGAAACATTTCACATTGGTTAATTTGAACTGTTTTCTGACCATCTTTTTCTATCCATATACAAACAAGTGACTGTTTCTTCACTTTGTTTCATAACAGATTACAATAAGCTTCTTTCATCAAAATAGAGAGCAATACAAGAGAACAAAATTATGAGCTTGCTTGACCAAAATAGAGAGCAATCCAAAGGAACATGATGAGCTTTTTTGAAAAAAAAAGGAGAGGAGCCCAAAGGAAGCCAAAAGCTGTACAAAGGAGCTTGACAAAATAAGTTGGAGTAGAGACTTCATGTAGGAGGATCTAAGCCAATCATCGAACCAATATTTACAACACAATGTAACCTTGTAATGTCAATGAATATATAGTGAAAGTATTGAAATTATCTCTTGCCTTGAGATGAGACAATGATATGTAAAAAAATTTAGATTTCAATAAAAGTGACCACATGTTTTCAATGATATTATCATCATTCTTTATGAGTAACTAAATTGTATGTTTGGCTGAAATCCAGTGTTTCAAGTGATGTGATGTCAGAGTCAAGTGGTGCCTACAATTAAGAAATATAAAAGAATGTCTCAATATATATTTTCTAAATAAACAAAATAGTTGATAATGTTGTCAAACATCATATGACATACCATTAATAAATTGGGTAAAGGGGCAAAAATGCCCATATGTTTTTCAGAGAAGGGCACCCAGCACCAAATTCTTTTACTTGGAGCATAAATACCCATCAACATTTAAAAATGGAGCTAAAATGCCTATTCATATGTCACATCATCATTTTTTTGGGGAAAATAATCATTTTGCCCCACAATTTCGTGAAATTTTGCAATTTTACCGTTAGAAATTGTACGACACTTTTAAATTAGTAAATGACCTCCAAAAATTCTGAAATTTTTTAAAATAAAAGTAGATATGATAAGCTTTAATTTGATGGTTCAAATGGAATTTTGTTTGGTCAAAATGACTATTTTTCCCTTACAATTTTCGCAATACTTGAAAAATTGGCAGATTTGTCACAAAACTTTAAAAATTCATATCTAATTGTATAGATATCCAATTGAGGTGGTTCTAAAGCCTATGTGACCCTTATTAAGTCTAGTTTTATGGAAAAATATAAATTTTAGCCAATAGGAACATCAAAATTTCCATAATTTTTATTTTTCAAGTTTGCTCCAGAAAAATGTTAAATTCGCTGGGAAAAATTCAAAAATTCATTTCTCCTTGTTAAATTCGCTGGGCACAAGCTGAAGTTGTTGTCAATATGATTTCCTGTTGAAGCATTCAAATTGTGTGACACTTTTAAATTAGTAAATGACCTCCAAAAAACAGGAAATTTTCCATAATAAAAGTAGACATGATAAAATTTAATTTAATAGGTCATATGAAATTTTTGAAGTTGTATACAAGGAGAAATGAATTTTTGAATTTTTCCCAGCGAATTTAACATTTTTCTGGATCAGACTTCAAAAATAAAAATTCTGGGAATTTTGAGGTTCCTATTGGCTAAATTTTATATTTTTCCATAAAACTAGACTTAATAAGGGTCACATAGGCTTTGGAACCACCCTAATTGGATATATATACAATTAGATATGAATTTTTAAAATTTGGTGACAAATCTACCAATTTTTTAAGTATTGCGAAAATTGTAAGGGCAAAATGGTTATTTTGACCAAATAAAATTCCATTTGACCTATCAAATTAAAGTTTATCATGCCTACTTTTATTCTGAAAAATTTCAAAATTTTTGGAGGTCATTTACTAATTTAAAAGTGTCACACAATCTGACTGCCTCAACAGGAAATCACATTGACAACAACTTCAGCTTGTGCCTAGTGAATTTAACAAGGAGAAATGAATTTTTAAATTTTGCCCAGCGAATTTAACATTTTTTTGGAGCAGACTTCAAAAATAAAAATTTTGAGAATTTTGAGATTCCTATTGGCTAAAATTTATATTTTTTCATAAAACTAGACTTAATAAGGGTAACATAGGCTTTAGAACCACTCCAATTGGATATCTATATAATTAAATATGAATTTTTAAAGTTTTGTGACAAATCTGCCAATTTTTCAAGTATTGCGAAAATTGTAAGGAAAAAATAGTCATTTTGACCAAATAAAGTTCCATTTGACCTATCAAATTAAAGCTTATCATGTCTACTTTTATTCTAAAAAATTTCAAAATTTTTGGAGATCATTTACTAATTTAAAAGTGTCACACAATTGCTAAGGGTAAAATTGTAAAATGTCACAAAATTGTAGGGTAAAATGGTTATTTTTCCCAAAAAAAATGATGATGTGGCAGATGGATAGGTATTTTAGCTCCCTTTTTAAATGTTGATGGGCATTTATGCTCCCAGTAAAAGAATTTGGTGCTAGGTGCCCTTTTCTGAAAAATATATAGGCATTTTTGCCCCTTTTCCCTAATAAATTTGCAAAAGTCATTTGACTTGGTTGAGAGTTATCCAACATGATATTATCATGTTGTGCTTGAAGTTCATTACAGTATCCCTAAAACACATTTGCCACACAAAAAAATTGATAATAAATAATAAGCATCTCAAAAAAATTAAATAGAGAAAGGCATTCAAGGCAAAATGAAGCCCTTGATTGTGGACTGCAGAATCAAATTAGGCACTGCATATTTTATAAAAATACCCACAGGACTAAATGATATACTAAATAATAGCAACACAAATTGGTTGCTTACAACACTGAAAAACACTTATTTTTTAAAATTAGGATCCAATAATTCCTAAAAGAATAAACTCAAGCCCAAATACATGCAGCAATTATCAATAAACTATTGTAGGTTTATTATTATATACTACGACAGATAAACTGAGCAAAAGAAGCATTTCTTCGCAGCTTACCGAATGTAAATTCAAAATGTTCCTGATCTAGCAAAGTTCATAGACTGTCATAATATAGGCCATTTAGTATTGATCAAGTAAGCCAATTCCAAAATGCTTTTCCGTCGAAGAAGAGCAACAGGGCACGCCAAAATTAATGAATGAAAGCACGCATGGGAACTGATTAACAATAGCAAGAGTTGAACAGAAATGGCGTCTGTGATGGGAAATTAAGAGGACGGCTGAGATTGATTGATGAATTCAACGGACGAGATCAACCACATAAAACGACGTCGTTTAGTTTAGTAGCATTTTATCACCGTCCATTTTAATTGTTGAATTTCGGACGGCCCAAATTTAACGACGAAATGACGTCGTTTTGCTGCAGCGGAAGCATAGCGGACGACCCACGTAGCGGACATGCCACCGACCCTATTCTTATACTTGTGTGTGTCTGTGTGTTTGTGTATGTATAAACTTATATATATTTTAGTTTTCTGGCAAAAAAAGTTTATATATATTCTACCTCACTGCAAATTAAAAGGTTGTCCTGAGGAGGAAGCCAGCAATTATTTAATGGTTTTTTGAATAAATCTATTAGCATTATTATCAATTTATGATGGTTATTTTGAAAGAATCGTTATATATGTATACATATATAACATTTGTTAAATTGAAACTATTATGTAATATACAAATATTACCATATATTATGACAGTTGTTAATGTGTGCTCATTAATTATTATCACAAGAATGTGCATATTATGACCTTACCAAGCCTTAATATATAATGGATGTTATATTATAACCGTTATAATAGGTTCAAAATAAATAACGGTTCAAAACCATAATTTATCTATTATGATAGATAATAACCGTAATATATCATATCATGATTTTTGTAGTGGTGAAACAAGGGCAATTTCCTGCTTATTTTGGTCCTTGGAGTCATGTATATCAAATTATTACCGAGAGATGGAAGACACTGAAGAGCAACTCGTAGAAGGAAGTATTGAACGGCTAAATTGTAACAAAATGAATTTGCTTCTTTCTTTTGGTAGTGCGTTTTAAACAAAAGGGCTCATAGTTGTTAATCATTTAAAATTCTTATACTAACACACACACACACACACTAATTACCTCACTGAAAATTAACGGTTATGTTGAGGAAGCAATTATTTAATGCTTTCAGAACATACTTACGTACATGATTATAAATTAATCAATATGTCTATGTCAAGAAATGGTCAAACAAACTATATTAACCAAGATGCCTTCTGCTTTATAATTATATATCGATCTCTTTTTAGTTACCAAATTTAATATGCCAAATGATTGAGTTCTCCTCTGACTTTAACTTTCAATTGCCAAAACCAAGTTTCCTCGCAGCTTCTTTATATCTTTATTTTTAATACTAAACATCATAGAGGAAATGGACACAAAAATCTATAATAATTAAAATCAGGTCAAAATACGCAACCCCAACAATGAATATAAATCACAAAATACAATGAAGTCCACAATACATATATAAACAAAGTAATAATAAGTAGAGAGAGAGAGAGAGAGAATGTATGTAAGAAGACCTCGATCTTTGTTCAAAAGGGTTCCTGATGCTGCTTCGCAGCCACCAGAGGGACCAAATTTAGGGTTCCTAGTACTCCAAGATGAAGAAGCTGAGTCATATTGTTGTTTTGGTTGGGGGATGAATTGCATCACCAACCTTCCATTCCCCCAGAACAAGAACTTAACTGTTTCTTCCTCAGTGCACGCTGGAGTTGCCACCTTGGTTCCAGTTATGCTCATTCCTGTTCTTAATCAGCCTTTGTCTTCTAATCTCTACTACATCATACGAAGGAAAGGGAAGGGAAGTATCAAGGGTATGTTTAAATTAATTTTTTTTCATATTTACTTTACTTTGGTAATTAATTAGCATCATCACTTTAAGGGTTTGATGTGCAGTGAAGCAAGCACAAGTATAAAGGAAGAAGACTTGGGCTCATTCTTGTGCTGCAATTACATTCGAGTCGTCAAAACAAGGCCACTAAATCCCTCTAATGAATATCAACAATTTGAGATAATAAAAGAATGGAGGGCATTTCCAGCCAAGTCTGCAGCATCAGATGGGTTCCCTCCTCTCTTTTCCAGGTTGGTCTCTCTGCATTAGAACACCCCGCCATTATCATCTGAGTGAGGCTTTGGGTGTAAACCATGGCTTACGAGCTAAGTTACCGCCTTTCACCTTCTATTCATCATCCAATCACTACTCTAAGCCAATGGTGGTCGGAAAATGGTATTGCCCCTTCATGTTTGTGAAGAAGAAGAAGTGAGTGTGAAAGAGAAGATGAAGAGGTCAGTTTTCTATGAAATGACACTTGAAAGAAGGTGGGACAAAGTTTTCTCAAAGGAAAATGATGGAAATAGTATTGAAGTATTTGTGAATGCTGTGCTGAAAACTGAAGTTGCAAGTTTGGGTGATAGGAGAGAAGCTGTTTGGGAAGAAGGAAAATTTGGTGAAGAGTATGTGATGTGGTTTAAGAGTGAGGAGAGAGGAGAGAGACAAGTAGGGTTGAACATGGCTACTGTGTAGAGAATGAGATGGGAGGAAGAACGAAGTGATTGGGAGGGAAGGAATGTGAAGAGATTTGAAAGAGTGGAGAATTTTGATGGAAAGAGTAATGAGTGGGAAAATTTTTAGTTTTATGTGATGGTGGAAAGTTGTGTTGAGGAGAATGGATGGAAGTGAGGTGTTAACTTATGATTTCAGGCACACAAATCATGTTCAGTGTAAATGGAATTGATTTCTTGTCATTAATTCCCAAGTCCTCTTTCTGGATGTTCTTTCAATTTGGTTAATATAAAATGTCCGTGTGTTGAAGAAGTTGCAAAAATTGCAGGAACAAGAAAGAAAGAAAGAATAGTAGGGTTGAGAATGGCCATTATTATTGTTTGAGAGAATGAAAATATAGAAAGAGGGGGAGAGTTTGGATGAAGCGGCATGCATATTGACAAAAATTAGTTTCAAGTTGCATATATACTACTCTGGTTTCCTACGATGAGCCAACTTCAACTATTTCACCACATCGGAGGTGGTTAAGTTATTGAATTTGTTTAAAAATAAAAAAACCTTTTAAATTTACCTTTATTTAAACTATGAATTATGAGAAAGGAAAAAAAAGAAAAATGTATCAAACTTTAAATCATGACAATCTTAAAAAGATGTAATTAATATTATACAAGGTGACCTATAATAAAGACCACATTTCCTAGCTCATAAAATATAACTTATTATAGTAGAGATGAGAGTGGTATTTGGGGAGAGTTTTAACTTGTGTTTGACATAATGGAGGAAAGTTGGGGGATAAGTATTTGATTATTACAAGAATACACATCAAATTAGGTGCAAGTGGGATTCTAATAATTATATTGATCATTCTCAGCCATTATCGCTCTATGTTTACTTTTCTTGTTTCTTTGTTTAATTTTATTTATTTGGCCCCCTAAAAAAATAACGAAAGAGACAACAGAACATATATTATTGTATTATTTGGTCATTACGTTTGAAGGGTTCTTGCCAAACTTACATTTAATGCAGTTAGTAGCAATAGTCAATACAGTTGTAGGTCAAATTGGCATTCTAACTGTCCACAAATCATCAACGTCTAGTTACATATTCAAATTTTGTTATTATCTCTTGGCCTTGATTGAATATAATAATGTCTTCATATATTTATGAGACTTTTATGGTTGAATCGATCTATCTAAAAGATAACAGAATAACTTAATTATTTCTCTTGAACTATGCCCTTGCTGGGCAGAATAATTTAATTATAAAATGGTACATGAACGGGTCCAAAAACAAACTCAGTTTATATAGTTTCTTAATTAACTTAGAATAATTTAGGTCTTAATAGTTTATTAATCTAAAACAACTTAGTGAGAAATGGCTCTCGTGCTCTCTGGTAAGAAGTCTCAAACGGTGCCTAAGTTCTCAGGAAGATGTTGATTTACTGGCAAGAAGTTCGAAAAAGCTTTAAAATGTTGCTCAGAATACCGATAGGAATGCTCTAGCGGAGCACTGGCTGAAGTTAGGGGCAACTGCAAGCTCCTACAATGTGGGAGCTATATCCTTCGTGGATAAGCTTAAAGGAACCTGTAGGAATGAAGAACTAGATGATGAATCCAGTGATAATGAGTAGGACGCGTTATCAGATGACACCTTGTCTGAGAAATCACTAGAAGCATCTGACCAGGAGGAAGAGGATTCAAAATGCAAGATAACAGAGAATCCAAACAGAAATTTTCTATGATTTAATTTCTCCAACAAAATGAAGAAACGGTTGTATAAGGCATGGAGCAAAGCAGTTATTGTGAAAGCTCTTAGGCAGAAGCATTGGCTATCGGGAACTGGAAAAGAGGCTGCAAGCTATGTGGGCTAAGAGAGGAATTATTACCTTGATCAATAGTGGTCATGACTATTATATTATGAAGCTCTCTAACAAGGATGGCTACTTCAATGTCTCATAGGTGGACCTTAGATGATATATGACCATTATCTAACGGTTAAACCTTGGAAGGAACAATTTAGACCAGATAAGGCTACAATAGACAAAGCTGCAGTGTGGGTCAGATTACCAAGGGTGCCTCTAGAATACCATGATGAAGAGGCCCTAACTGTGATTGGAAATAGAATAGGCAAGACTATCAAAGTATATTTGAATACATCATGTCAACTGAGACCTCAGTTTGCCAGGATTTGTGTATTGGTGGAACTGGGAAAGCAGCTGATGCAGGGGTTCTATCTTGATGGTGAAGAGTTTTTTTCTGGAGTATGAAGGGTTACACCTCCTATGTGTGGCATCTATGGTCATCGATTTGAAACCTATCCGCAAAGAAAACAGTCGACTGATGAAAATGCAGCCGCACAAAATGGGAGTAATATGGCTGATGAACAGAGGTGACCACAAGCTACGGAGGTGGCAGATCAATGGCGGGTTGTTCAAAAACCTCGCCGGCAGAGAAAGCAGAAGGATGCACAAGGCGAGTCAGCAAGGCAGCCTAATGTGGGACCAAGATATGATATTCTTGCTGACGATGAAGGTGTTAATGATGATGCTAATGAGGATCAAAACGTGGTTAACCAAGAAAAGGTGGTCCCCGAGACAACAGTGGTACAATTGAGGAAGCCACAAATACCTGCTTAGGATTCGACAAGATGAAGATAGTTCCAAGTGTAGGGAGATCTGGAGGCATCGCGGCAGTCTAGAATAGTGAGGTGATACCCGAATCGGTCCTGGAAGAGGATAGACAGTTTCTACATCTACACTGCTCAATGGAAGGTACCCTGACTTCCTTATTACAACTGTTTATGCCCTCCCTCATTCAAATTTCAGGATTTTTCTTTAGAAAAGAATGAAAATTTTAGCAAACGGTATAACAATGCCATGGGTGGTTTGTGGGGATTTCATTAATGATCTCCTCTCTAAATCTGAACGAATTGGTGGGGTACGTTGTAATGAAGAAAGAATAAAATGGTTCCAAGATAGAGTGCAAGACTGTAGCCTCATTGATGTGGGTGCATCTGGACCTAAATTTACATGGAGGGGGCCGTGTATGGTAGGAAGCGCAAGGCTGTTTGAAAGGTTAGATAGAGCTCTGGCTAACTCTGCTCTTATGGCTACTATGATGAATTGTACAGTGAAGGTTCTTCCAAGAACTAAATACTCTGATCACAACCCCCTCCTCCTAATAATGGGAGCTGTTATCTCTAGAAATATGCAAAGGCCATTCCCATTCGAAGCGATGTGGATGGTTCGTGATAATTTTAGAAACTTTTTGACAGAGCAGTGGCGAAGTAATGGTGAATTGGATACAAACTTGGAGAATCTTAGACAAGCCATCAAGCCTTGGAACCAAGATATTTTTGGGGCAGTTGAAAGGAGGAAACGAGAATTATTGGCATGATTGAAGGGAATTCAAAAGTCACCATCTTATCATCATTCACACTTAAGTAATTTAAAAGCAGAATTGCATTAACAGTTGGAGGAAGTGTTAAAGCTGGAGGAGATAAAGTGGTTCCAAAAATCAAGGGCCGAATGGATAACAAAGGGGATAGGAATACCCAATATTACCGTCTAAAAACCAATATGAGAAGAAGACATAACAGAGTTCTAACTCTGCAGAATAATTCGGGTGAGTGGATTGAGAACGAGGCAGATGCTAAAAACCTGGTCGTTGAATTCTTCAAAAACCTTTTCCAAACAGTAGAGGAAGATGAGGAAGCTCTCCAAACAACGAGCAATTTTCCTTGTCTGGAACGTTCTCGTCTTGTTTTGCTGGCTGCAATCCCAACAGATAGAGAAATCTATGATGCGTTGGCGATAGGACCCTACAAGGCACCGGGGGCAGACGGATTCCTACCTCTGTTTTCCCAAAGGAATTGGAACACAGTGGGTCACTCGCTCTGTCAGTTCATTGAGGGGGTTTTTCAAGGAAGTATAGACATTGCAAAAGCTAATAAGACATTAATTTCATTGATACCAAAGAGAGATCATCCTCAAAAAGTGGAGCACTTCAGACCAATATCATTGTGCACTGTCCAGTTCAAGTGCATAACTAAACTTCTCTCCCCATTCCAGTCAAGCTTTATTTCAGGGCGACATATCCAAGGCAATATTATAGTGGGACAGGAGATCTTACATATCATGAAAAAGGCAAGAGGGAAGTGTGGCATAATGGGAATGAAGATAGATCTTGAGAAAATGATCGGGTTAGCTGGAACTTTGTCAAACAAGTTCTAATCGATGCAGGTTTTGATGAGCAATTTATTTCTTTGGTGTATAACTTGTACTTCTTATAATGTGCTCTTGAATGGATCTAAAACTGAATTATTTATGCCTAAATGAGGTCTCCGGAAGGAGATCCTATCTCGCCATTCCTTTTTATGCTATGTATGGATAGGCTTTCACATATTATTAGTGACGCAGTTAATGATAATAAGTGGAAGCCAGTTTTCGTCACAAGAGATGGCCCTTCAGTGTCACACTTGATGTTCGCGGATGACCTCTTATTATTTACTGAGGCATCGGAGGAACAAGCAAAGTGTATGATAGAAATTCTTGATCGGTACAAGAAGAAGACAGCAAAGTAGCTGATTGGGTGCTATATGGCACATGGGATTTGACCCGCCTTGCTAACCTTGTATCTAGAGAAGTTATTCAGCGGCTTATTTTAAGGTTACCATCGATCGAAGCTGCTGGTGGCTTATTTTGAGGTTACCACCGATCGAAGCTGCTGGTGAAGACTTGATGATATGGAGCGAAACACCACATGGGCAATTTTCAGTCAAGAGTGCCTACTTTATGATTGAAAAACCTCCCACAAATTATTATAGCAAGACATATATACAAGGATATATGGAGTTGGAAGGGGTGGAGAGAATCAGAGTATTTATATGGTTAGCTTATAATAATAGGCTACCAACTAATTACTGGAAAAGCACATGGTCTCAAATTTCAACTAATTGTGGCTTCTGTGATGCTGGTATAGAAGATAAGCTGCAGATCTTTTGTGACTGCGACTATGCCAAGCAAATATGGCATGTCTTGGTGAACCCAAAGAATTTATCAGCATTCTTCTCATCTTCCTTGACAGAATGGATATCGATGAATCTAAAAAGGTCGCTGGGAGTGAGTGATGCCGAAAACTGGAACATGATTTGGGGAGTAATAATATGGCTATTATGGACATGGAGGAACAATAGTGTCTTCAAGGATGATTTCCAAAAACCTGAAAATCCTACTGCTGTTATTTTGAGAACAAGGAAATCTTTTTGTCAGGTATATGACATTGACCTTATGAATGTTCCACTATACTTTTCGGCACCACCTAATTGGCTACCTCCCCCAAGAGACTGGATTAAGTGAAATGTTGATGGGGCTGTCTCATCCAGAAACAGGAAGGCTGTGTGTAAAGGAGTCATCAGAGATGCTAGAGGAAATTGCGTGTCGGGTTATACACTCATGTTGGGACGTTGTGGAGTGCTCGAAGCAGAAGAATGGGCATTGTTAATGGATCAAACGCAAGCTTGGGAAGAGGGGTTCAAGAAGGTACTGGTTGAATCGGACTCCAAAGTATTAGTTGATAAACTTCTCATCCCGGGGAATGGCTCTTCCAACAGCCTAGTATTCATGCAGATTCATAGTATGAGAGTTTGGGATTGGGAGACTAAGATACAGAAAATCTCTCGAGTACAAAACTCTCTTGCAGAAGCCTTTGCAAAGGATGGCTTATCTTACTCATCTACATTAGATGTTTGTCTGCCACATCTGTGGACTGTGTTGCAAAATGATTGTATGGGAGTTAAATCAGTTAATCCCCTTTTGGCTGAAGTAAATATAAATGGGCATCTGCCCTCGTTTATTACCCCAAAAAAAAACAAAAAACAAAACAACTTAGTTCTTATACTTAGCTTACGCACGTTATTATAGATTAATCAAGATATCTATATCAAGAAATGGTCAAACAAACTATATTAATTAAGATTACCTTCTACTTTATTATATATCTCTTGTTTCTCACCAAATTTAAAATGCGAAATGCTTGAGTTCTCCTCTGACTTTGACTTTCCCTTGCTAAAACCTCAAGATTGCTTGAAGACTCCTCGCAGCTTCTTTCTACTTTATCAAATTCAAACAACATTTTTAAAGGGAAAACATGTACGGAATGTGCATTTTTTATCTAGACAATGGAGGCGATAATCGAAAACTACCCAAAAAAACACAACAATTTCATTAAAGTTTGTAAATTTTTCCTGTGAGGTTATGTTTTATTGAGGTGGCCTAGGATTCACAGAATTGCCGAAAACAGAGAAGGGAATGGAATATAAAACAAGAAAGTGCAAAATAACATAAGAATCAATTTTTTTTTTAACAATGAGGGGTAATTTAGTATTTTCAAATAAAGTGCAATATTATATAAAAGGCATGATTCGTAATAGACATATATGCGAAAGAGTTGAAGTGGCATCTATTAAAGAGAAAATGATAGAAAATCATTTGAGGTTGTTCATACATGTTCAAAAAAGACCATTAGATACGCCAATGAAGAGGGCTGATCAAACAGTATAGAATCTATTGAAAAGGGATAGTGGAAGACCAAAAAGAACAATCAAGGAAGTTATTTATTGGGATCTTTTGATTAGCAATCTACCCACATATTCAATTATTAATAGAGTATAATAGTGTCGTGCGATCAATAATATAGCTAGCTCACCTACACTACTACAGTGTGTGTAAAATAGTATGGAGTTGAAAATATGAATGATGAATACTCTTGGTAATGAAGAAAGTGACTCTCCTTGCCTAAAAAGATTATCGGAGTTAAAATTCATTAAGTCTTAAAAAAAACCCCAAAATAATACTTGAGTTCAATATTTCTAATTAATAGTAGCTCCTACAAATTTAACTAACTATTATCTCTTGAGATATTATTTAAAACCATTTAATGTGCAATTTAAATTGGAATAATGCAATATGAGTTTTCTTGAATTTGAGTGCTAAACAGCCCCTCAAGAGCATAAATCAACCATATTAACTAGACAATAACATGTTAATTAACATAATCTCTTGCAACCACAAAGAAATTCAACCATATATAATCTTCACACTAAAAAATCCAATCTCAACTATAAATACTAAACCAACAGAGATAATTAACATCAATCTTAGTTCCAGAATCATATAAAATAATTCCTAAAACTAGGCAATAGAAACATATAGCTATAGACTAATGGAATAATAGAAAAACTCCCCCATGTAATCTATTGAGAGCTCAAGCATAAATCTCCATCATCAAGAAGCAAAGGAATTAGCTACACATATTCATTAGAGAACCCCACATGAGTTGCACATCGAATATGGAAGTAGAGAGAGAAGGGTTTACGGTAATGGTGGTGAAATCAACTGTGGAGATGGCGTGGAGGAAGTAAGACTGAGAAGAGTGAACATCAGAGGTGGTGGTAGACTAAATTGAAATTTTTTGAAATATTGTGGGGCTAAACTGTAATTTAAAAAACTCTAGGTACTTTTCTATAATTTTCTCTGGTCCCTTTTACTTCACAAATTTGTAATTTTCAAAATTTTTGGGGCCCTTTTCTATAATTTTCCCCAATCTTCAAAAATATTAATTCTGACTGCAATTGACATTTTCCACATTCTCAAATTTTTTTCTAGAACACCTACAATGCAAGATAAGTATAGGGTAGCATCAAAAGTCCAAGAAATCATTTGCATGAATAATTAACAAATTATGACCATTTTACCCCTAATTACAATTAATTATATACAAATGTCCCTAACTCAAATTAGTAATTTAATCATACAATAATGTCCTAAGAAATACATTAAAATCCCCAATTTAATCATGAAAAATCATATAAAAATATGGTTCAATCAACTGTTTAAATCCCCACTGGAAGAGGTGTCAATATTTATAACCCGATAGTACCCTCGAATAGATTTGCCTTTGAAGGATTTTAGGCTTACCAGGAATCCATTGACTCACTGAGTACCCACATGAGATCGAAGCACCGATATAGACTCTAATCATGTTTATGCACCATATTCACCATCTAGAAGAAGAGAACCACATAGAGTAGTTTCTATGGGAGTTTTCTAATAGTTTATCTAACTGACTCCCATAAAGTGATATTATCCCATATATCTCGTATGAGAGTTATTATGACTTGAATTTCAAATCTTAAGGATAATAAAACTCCTTATTTAGACCCATACGTTTTCATAATTACATAAAACCCCATTTGTATTAGGTTTGGGCTCTAATTCCCAAGGGAGGACTCACCATATTCCAACATCTCCCACTTACACTTGGTGGATCAAATGTTATGGGTCAAGTCTTTTTCTCTTCCATCCTTCTTTTATACTAGGTGCTCTACCGTAACTGCATGAGCATGATGTCTCCATTTGGGTGTCTTGTACTATGAATCCCTTTCACAGAGATCAACATAAAAAAACCATGTAGTGCACCTCGATCACATTAATATAATGCCTCCAATATCCTTGATTTTAACACATATACACTCTTATAATGGCCAATCAACTCATATTGCCTTTCTCGTATATATAGTGTCCACACTTATGAAATTACCCAAGTAATATCATAAGGGACCAGTTTCAGACACAAGTGTAAATGTGTATATTCTAGGTAATTTTCCTTTTGCCCATATATCATACATTTTGATATGAATCAACTAGCATAGCATAATATCTTTTGATCGTATCTAGCATGATCACAAGAAAAATGCTAAAGTAGCAGATCAGATGTTGAAATATATGTCCATGATATTGTCAAAGTCAAAGGACATCTTGAAAGCATTAACCTTTTTGGGACTCACATAACAATAAAGCAGGGATTTATTTAATTGTTTCCTATTTATGGTTCTTCTGCATATGCGATATGAATCGCATGCTACAGTGTTAATCTTATACTTTAAGAGCGTATATCATTTTGATCTTACCATTAACACCGTATAGACTTAAGTTTAGACATATATAGTATCTAAACCCAAATTCTTTAGTTTTACTCATATGACATCAATTTTAAAGAATTTTTTTTCTAGCCACATGTAACACCCCAAATTTTAAGACAAGATGATTGAGAAAAAGCCTGACTTAAGTGGACTACTAGGCCCTGGTTTAGCAAGTGTCCCAGTAAGGCACTATTTTATTCCCTAAAATTTCTTTATACCTTGGGGGTATTAAAGAGCACAGGGAGTGACAAAACAAAGCAATTAAATGTCACGCACAACATAATTATGTTATAACACAAGGTAGTGTTGTTACCGATAAATTTCTATGTGGTAGTCATGATTGTGAAACATTTTCCAATAGGAAAATAATGTAAGGGTAAAATGGTAATTTTACCATAAAGCAAGAAATGGGTATTTTTTTTCCTAATATTCTCAATGATTTCAGTTAGATGGGAACTAAAAAAGAAGGAAATGATTACTTGGTGAATTGTTATCAAGAAAAGTCAAAGAGTCATAAAGCATAAGGCTATGATTAACCACTTATAAGGTGGTATAATGGGATAGTTTGAGAATAATATTTCTCTATATATATCTCATTATTTTAGTGGATGAAGAAGCATGACAAAGAAAATGAATTATCATGCAAGAAAGCTAAAGAAGTGGACTAATAAGTGTGAGCACATGATAGCTCCTTAAGATTATTCATCTAAATCATCATTTATCATTATCTCTTTCTCATTCTTGGGTGAATTAGAACTAAGAAGAGAGAGAATGAGAACGAGAAAGAATGAGAATGGAGGAGAGAGAGAAGAGAGAGAAATCTTCTGATCGCCGAAACTCTTTCAAAACGGCGTCTTCTCTCAAAGTGCACTGTACAAACCTTCTTCTACTCAATCCAAGCTTCATTTCTATAGTTTCGGATTCTTATTTGGAGGTGGTTGGTGCCATCTCATCAGCCGGAGTGCTGCCATAATTCTGAACCAAATTCAGAAACGTATAATGGTAAGCGTAAGCTTCCTTCTGAACCTATAAGTTTGTTGTTTAGATGAGTATGGTAGAAGTTGGGTACTGTTCACTCCTCATTCAAATAGTGTCTTAATGGCTTAAACGATGTCTAATACTTACCTAAATAGCTAATCATGTGAATAGAAGTAAAAAGGAAATGTTTGGGCAAGAGAAAGCGAGAAACCGACATAACTCTTCTAAGAACTCAATATTGCTGCTGGAAGTGTGGCATGAAGAAAGATTTGGAATTTCATCAATTGGATTGTTCCATTGAGTTTAGAAGGGTAAATTGGTTAAAGTTCATGTTGATGATGAAGTGATAAAATGCCTTGGGTGTGAAATAACCAAATTAGCCTTCAAAGCACTAAGAAAGGGCTGCCAAGGGGTATTTTCATCATTTGGGCCTAAATTTGAGCAATCTAAGATCAAAAATGGATTTTAAACGCAAAAATTGTGCAGGATTAACCCAAGTCATAGTTTTGAATAAAGTAAATGGATCGGGTACGAAATGGGCATATACTGGGTTCCCAGGGGTTTTTATGTAATTATGCAACTTTGAGTCAAGATAACCAACACAATGAGTTTAGAATGAGTTATAAATAGATAATAACGCATTTATCCTAAATGTGTAATTCTCGGATATAACGATAACTCGAGCCGAAGACGGAGCTGGATTGATTGACAGGCAAGGAAAGGGCATGTTCCAGGTAGTGACTTCTTCTTACATATACTATATGATGCCTATTAAGAATGTCATCCATTTTAACATGAGATAATTTCCTAGACACACCAATTCACCGTATTTTGGTTAGGGACCCAACAGGGGCACTAAGTAGACCAATGGAAAAACTTGTCATTTGACATTGGGCAAGTGTACACACATATCGTTTTGATCATCTTACATGACATGGAATTGCATATCTATTTTTTCATTTTATATGTTTTGAAATCATGTTACTACTGAGATTCTCTCGAATCTTACCCTTTCCATAAACATGTAAGTTTCCAGCAGCAGGTAGCGGCTCAAGAAGCAAAATGGTAATTTCCGGCAACTGGAGGTTCCAGGCTAGAGCGAGAAGAGGCGTTGGTTATCTGAAGAACTTCTATTATGTTTAAAATCTGTAGCTAATTTGTATACCCCTATGGGAAATTCTCTATGAAATCAGGCACTATAGTTTCATTATATCAGTATATTTATGCTATTGTTATGTGCCCACTAAGCTGCACAATTGCTATTTTGAGCAATATCGATAATAAGACGAGGTCTTACACTACAGGTATCATGGATGTGGTTTTCCATGATTCGATCCATATTTATAATTATGGATTTCATCCCGACTGACTGCACTGTTAAATCGAAGTTTGTGTTTCTTATTATCCACCATATCATCTCTCTTGATGCTTTGCTGGTGAACACATATGTCTCATTTTTGCACACTACTCCTAAGTGTCAAAAGCGGTCGCTTGAGTGACAAAGCTGACATCATTAACATGTATGACATATTAGACATTGTATACTTATGCATACATATGTAAAGCCATAATGGAGTATCTATACTTCAATTCTTATGCATGCCAAAGGACACATCATGCTCTTCATGTACTTCTTTGGCCACATGCTTAGTTAGGGGACTTTACATTGGAATTTGTTGTTCAACAATAACATTATGTGCTATAGTATCTCTAACAAAATCACATCTTTATTTTTAGTCTTAATGTGATACTTCGAATCTTTTACTCATGCAATGGCTATAGTGTTATCACAATACATTAATACTTGATTTGAATTCTCACTTTCAAATCATAGATGTTTTTCTAAACATCATTAGACATATAGCTACTTGTACTACTATGGTACATACTTAAAAGTATCTCAAGACCTTTCGTGGAGCTATCACATATCTCTCACAAAGGTTAGAATAGTATCAACTTACAAGTCCTACTACAATAGATACTTGGTCTTATACACATCACTGTGTATATTAGACGACCAATATCATTTTCATGGAAATTCTTTTCTATTTTCTATGTTGATTTAATTTAGGGATAAACATCAAGACTCAAACTCATTTCTGAAATCAATGAGATATCCATGGGTACATATCCCTAAAATTTCTGAAAATTTCAAATCAATCAAGGAAAGAAAAAAGAAAAAATTACAGAAAAGGGACCAGATATTTTCAAAACTACAACTTTGACTACAAATATTTCAAAAATTTACACTTTAGTCCCTCCTCAAAAACTTTTAAAAATTTCAAATTGGTCCTTGGTCAAAATAGGTTTTGACTAAAGACCTTTTTTTCCTCTCGCGCAAGACAGATCTAAAGAAAGGAGAGAAGGGTGGCGCCGCAAGTAAGAGACAGCTCTGAACCTTTATCCTCAATCCTCTCATCACCTCTATCATCACCTACCTTCACTTTACTAATACCATCGGTCCTCTATGCCATTTTCCTCTATTTTTTAGTTGAAAGGAAAAAAACTAGAAGCTCAGGAAACACAGACACAAAAACAAACCCTGACCATCGATCCTCCTTCACTCCACCTTTGCCTTTCTTCTCTGTCGTTGGCAACTTCCTCTTCAACCACAGTTGCCAGGGAGCGTCATTCCTTCACCACCACAAACATAGCGCATTTTCACTAGAGAAGTAGAGAAGGAAATCAGAGGAGCTTCATCGTCACTTCATCCAACACCACCTTCGGCCTCCTTTTCCCTTCCAAAGCCACCATTGTCTCATCTATCTTCATAATTTTCTCTTTCCACCACCACTACACCTTCCCTTCCTCCATACCACCACCTCTAACTTATTTCAGTATCATCGAAGAGAGAGAGCTTAGATGAGAGAAGCAAGGTGACACCTAAGAGAGCTTGAATAAGAGCTTTGGGAGGTGAGAGGAGTTTCGATGAGAGACTGAAGAGGAAGAAGCTACACCCACAGTTACCTTCCTCCTTTGCCGGAAACCACCATTCATTTAATACCACCACTATCTTCTTCCTTCTTAACCTTCACTGGAATTCATCACTGTTATTGTCTTCCTTTACCAGTGAAAGCTTTAAAGAGAGAGAGAGAGAGACCACATATCAAACCAGAGAACCATTTATCCTTTCTTTTATGATTCTGGCAAGGTTCTGAACTTTTCGGTAAAGTTCTTATTCTCCAGCAATATTTTCTAGTTCTATAGATCCTAATAAATTTTCTAGTTTTCAGTGAGCTATTTTTGCAACCTGTGTTTAGATGTTCTCATGGCTATGTGTAGCGCATCTCTTAAGTTTTGGAGGGAAAGAGAGTGTCTAGAATTTCAATGTGCTATAAAGGGGAGTTTATTAGTTTTCTATTAGCTCATTATATGTATTAATTATGATCTGTTTAGTTTGATTCTGTAGTTGGTACATGTTTGTAAGGCTTGTATGAGTGTTCACTTGTCCTTGTTGGTTAACACTTGTGTTCAATTTTACTTTGATGCACTTAGATTTTGTATTGAACATATTTCCTTATGCTTTAATGAGATTATGCATTGTATGTGATTACTATGATGTGTAGTTGACTTATTTCATATTGAATGTTGTGATTGTACTCTAATTTAAGAGGAAGCAAATGTATTAAAGTGATTTTCTAATACACATCAAGTGGTTTTTAAAAATTTATTTAAAATATGACTATGAATACGATTGTAAGATTAGTCATTAATTAGGTAAATTGCACTCAATGTGATTGCTTGAGGTTTTTAATTTGACTTGATGATTAATTAACTCTCCAATCAGTTTAAGAAGTTAGAAAAACCATTAACTTTGCTATCAATACTTATTTCATCATATCCATCTTATTTTTATAGAAAAATCCAAAAATAATATATTAGTATTTAATTTGAAAACCAAAACCAATTTTTCCTTTTTTTATTGAATTTATATGGCATTTAGATTACTTAGGAATCAATAAAAGGCTCCTTTAGAAAAGAGAATGATCCTCGGTTTGCTAATAACTATAGAATTATGCAATTGACCCTTATGGTCTGTGGAAAAGAAAATTCACTTGCACTTTGACTACAATTGATAGGGTGTAGAAGTGGCTACTTTAGAGAGCACATGGTTAAGTTCAAGACCATACACACTTGATGAAATCAAACGTGTGATACTAAGCCACTGAAGGTAGACTTGAATACTCTCCTACTACATTTGGTAGGTTAGCTAACTATCTTTCTTTTGTCACAGAGCTCATTTGATTATTCACAACCTTAATTAGTTCATAGGATCTCAAAAACTCCTATTCAATTAATTCAATTGACTTCACAACTCATTCATTCACTATCTAAAGTACTTAAGCTTCATATTGATGCAAAATCAAACAAATATGATCATATCATAAATAATCCTTAACAAATGATATAAAATGTTAAGCTCTGTGTCTTGTCTTAGTACATAGTACCACAATTATCATAATGGAATAATCGCAATGAAAATACAGTCATTGTCCAACTATTATTAGCTTATAGATACAGATTACATTGATACTATGCCAATTACATGATGCGTGTGTATATATATATAGGAAGAAACAAAAATAGTGCGTAGGAAGAAATGAAAAATAATGATAGTGGAGACAATAGTGGAAAATATAGTGGAGTGAGTTAAGGATAATAGAGTGATTTAGGGAATGTTTTGTGACACCACTAAAAGTTCTCTGTCTTCTAACACTCCCCCTTAAGCTAGAGAGTATATGTCAATCATTCCCAACTTGCACTGAAATCCTTCAAACTTAACTCTACCAAGTGGTTTTGTCATTATATCTACAATATGATCTTTAGATCTGATATAGAATAGACTCATGATGCCTGCTTCTATTTTTTCTTTGATAAAGTGTCTATCTATTTCAACATGTTTTGTCCTATCATGGTAAAGTGGGTTCTTAACCATTTCGATGCTGGACTTGTTATCACACCAAACTTGAATTGGTCCCTCGTGGGTAATTCCTAACTCCTTAATCAAGCTGATGACCCGAATTCCTTTACAGACTCTATTGTTAACTGCTCTCAGCTCTGCTTTTGCACTACTTTTTGACACCACAGTCTGTTTCTTGCTCCTTTATGTGATTAGATTTCCCCACACATATGTGCAATACCCTAAGATGGACCTTCTAGTCTCTCTATCCCTTGCATGTTCTGCATCGGTGTAGATTTTGATATTTCTGATAGTTCCTTTTTTGAAGAAGATTCCTCTTCTAGGATTAAATTTCAAATAGCTCAGGATTCTATATACTACATCCATATGTTCTTCCTGTGGTTGATGCATGGATTGACTTACTATTCTGACTGCATAGCTAATGTCTGGGTGTGTGTGGGTTAAGTATATGAGCTTCCCGACAAGTCTTCTGTATCTTTCTGAGTTGACTAGGACACCATTTGGTTTAATCTCCAGATGACAACATTCTTCTATCGGTGTTCCTTCAGGTTGTGCACCCAACATTCCTATCTCATGTAACAGGTCTAGTGCGTACTTCCGTTGAGATAGATTGATGCCCTTTTTAGTTCTTGCCACCTCTATGCCTAGGAAATGCCTCACTTGTCCTAGATCTTTTATTTGAAACTCAGTTGACAAGTTTTGTTTTAACTGAGTAATGGATCCTTCATCATTTTAGGTTATGACTATGTCATCAACATAAACTATCAAGATGATGACTTTATCATTAACACGTTTGATGAACAATGTGTCATCTGCTTAACCCTGGGTATACCCAAGTCCTTTCATCATTTTAGAGAATCTACCAAACCATGCCTTAGGTGACTGTTTAAGTCTATATAATGACTTGTTGAGTTTGCATACAAAGTTATTAGGAGCAGAAATTCCATCTGGAACCTCCATGTATACTTCTTCCTCCAAATTTCCATTCGGAAATGAATTTTTCACTTCCAGTTGATGCATTGACCAATCTAAATTAGCTACACTTGATAGTAGCACTTGGATAGTATTGAGCTTGGCTACTACAGTGAATGTCTCCTGATAATCAATGCCATATGTCTGGGTATAGCCTTTGCAACAAGTCTCACCTTGTATTTGTTAATACTACCATTAAGATTGAATTTTGGGATGAAAATTCACCTACATCTGACTGATTTCTTGCCTTTGGGAAGAGTTGTAATCTCCCACATGTCATTGTCCTTGAGTGCCCTCAGTTCCTCTTCTGCAGCTTGTTTTCAATTTGGATCAGCCATAGCTTGTTGAAACGTGTTAGGAATTTTTATCTGTGCACTATTTACAATAAAGTTTTACATTTTTGCAGAAAAATTACCATATGAGACAAAGCGCTGAATTGGATGTTGAGTACAAGCTCTTATCCCTTTTCTCAATGCAATAGGCTAACCCAGTTCTTCTGGATTTAATCCCAAATTGGAGTCTTGGTTGTTCCTTTGAATGGGAGAGATAATACTACCAGTATTTGGTTCATCTCTTCCTTGTAGCCTTATTTCTTCCTCTTGTCGTGATCTGATATCTAACTCTGAATCGATCTTAAAATTTGTTTGCAATTCACTAGGTGTGAGTTCAGATTGAGGTGTTCTTTTTTCAAGTTCATGTTGAGCAAATGAGTCAATTGTGGCTATGAGGTTGGGTTTAGGTTGTTGTGGAGGCAATGATGGTGTGTGTCAAGTCTTTTAGCCATTCAATGTCAGTATACTCCCCCTGAATGGGTAATTTGGGATAAAATGCTTCTTCTTCCAAGAAAACAGTATCCATAGAGATAATAAGTTTTTTGGAAATAGGACAATAGCATTTATACCCTTTTTGAGTAGAGGAGTAGCCAAGAAAGATACATTTGTCTGCTCGAGCAGTAAATTTATTGCCATCATTTTTATGAACAAAGACAACACAATCAAATACCTTGGAGGTAAAGAATTGATCAGTGGGTAAGTTGGAAATTGATCAAGTAGTTTTTGGATAGGAGTGGTGTAATTGAGGACTTTGGATTGCATACGGTTAATGAGATAAGCTGCAGTGAGTACAACATCACCCCAAAAGATGGTAGGCACATGTCGTTCCATTAATAAGGCTCGAGTTACTTCCAATAGGTGACGATTTTTCCTCTCGGCCGCCACTCCATTTTGTTGGGGGTTGTAAGGGCAAGACGTTTGGTGATGAATTCCATGTTTATCAAGGAAGTCTTTAAAGGCATTGCTCATGTATTCTTTTGTATTATCACTTCGTAAAACTGTAATGTAAGTGTTAAATTGAGTTCGCACAAAGGTATAGAAATTTTGAAACACTTGAGCTATTTCAGATTTGTCTTTCATTAAATAAACCCACGTGGTTCTAGTATGATCATCTATAAGGTGAATGGTGAGGATGGTATGTAAGGCTGTTTAGGATATGAGGATCTAGTTTGCTTGGTAAGTTGACAAGTTTCACAATGAAAGGGAATGGAGTTTTCATTGAATGAAGTGGGAAATACATGCTTCATATAATCAAAACTAGGATGACTTGAATGACAATGCCATAAGTGTACATCATGATTTTGAGAATTGGAGCTAACCAGTGTCCTTCTTGCCTTCCTTGCATCAGTGATCTTCAAGTTTGATCCTTCAAGATAGTACAGTCCATCCCATTCTCTAGAAGTCCTAATCGTCCGCCTCGATTTTAAATCCTGAAAAAGATAATGATCACCATTGAATATTACTTGGCATGATTGACTTCTAGTTAACTTTCTTACAGATATAAGGTTACAAGTGAGTGCAGGTACAAATAGAACATTTATAAGTTCCAAGTGATTAAATAATATGACCGTGCCAATTCCCTCAACCTTTGTGAAAACACCATAGTAACTTTAACTTGAAGAAGTTCATGAAAAAGTTTAAGGTTGTGGAATAAGGTTTTGTTACCCGTCATGTGATCTATAGCTCCTGAATCTATAATCCAAGTATCTTTACTAGTCACCGCAGTGTTAAGAGCAATAATGGAATTACCTAATTATACTAGATTCACACTAGGAGTGAAGTTGGACTTATTCTATTTGTCAAGCATCTGATGAAATAGCTGGACTTCTTCAAAGCTCAGGTATGCATTATCTTTAGCTCTTTGATTTGCTGTAGTGAGGTTGACATTAGGTGCTAGCTGTTGTTTGCTGGTTGATGGTTTACCATGTAGCTTCCAGCATTTCTTTTTGATGTAACCCTTTTTCTTGCAGTAATTGCACCATTTATTATTTCTCTGTTCATCTTTGGGTCCTTTTGCTGTAAGGGTTGAACTTTCAATTTGAGTCGAAGAACAGCTTTGGTTTAAGAGTTTTCATCTCTCCTCGAATTGCACATGGTTGACAACTTCAAGCAAGGGAAGCAGGGGCTTTAATTATATTATTCGTCCTCTTATCTCCTCAAAAGAATCATTAAGTCCAAGAAGGAAGTCATATATTCTTCCTTCATCTATTAGTTTCTTATGCAACTGGGCATCTCTGACAGTCTCCCATGGATGCACATCATTGAGGTCTTGTTGTTGCTAGATTTTCATCAAGGTATTATAATAATCAGTAACTGTTAAATTACCTTGCCTTAAGTCTCGAAGCTGTCGTTTCAGATGAACTAATGCAGCTGTGTTGTCAAAGGATAAGTAAGTTTTCCTTGCTGCATCCCATATTTCCTTTATTGTATTGGCTAGAAGATAACTTTCATTGATGTCATATGTCATGGAATTACACAACCAAGTCATAATTTGATTGTTTTCTGCAAACCATGTGTCAAATTTTAGATCATTTGGGGCAGGTTGAGGTGTTGCTCCATTGATATATTTCTCATTCCTCTTTCCGTAAATATACCTTAGTATAGTTTGAGACCATTGGAGATAGTTTCGTCCATTGAACCTATGGTTCATGGCCATAATTTGACTATCGAAGAGTTCAGGAGCCGTCATCGTACTGTTGGTAGTGGAGGAAGATGAATTCTGAGTTTCAGGATTAGTACCTGACATAAGTACAATTGGGGTAGCCCTAGTTGATGAATTGCTAGGAAGAGACCCAAATAGAGAAGAAATTTTTTATGGTTCCATGTTTTGGAAAAAAATAGCTGCCGGAAAATACTATTCACGGCGGCACGTGTAGCTCACGTCTCGGTGAAGTTGCTGGCACGTGGAGTCCACGCGCAGGGACTGTGAGAGCGCGTGCGATTCATGCGCCGGCCAAAATGATGCCGCTTCTCTTGGAATCGCTGATTGACATCGTTCATCCCTTCCTGTAGTGGTGGTGTACTTTAACGCACCACGGTTACTGAGAAACGATCTTCAGCTCCTCCCTTTGTCACAGATTGCATCCATTTCTCAGGTTCAGTACTAGTTGCTTCGGCCGTGGAGTATTTCTACTAAGGCTTTGATACCATATTAGCTCATAGAGCCAGAATACATTGATATTATGCCAATTACATGATGTGTGTATATATATATATATAGGAAGAAACAGAAATAGTGAGCAGGAAGAAGAAATGAAAAATAATGATAGTGGAGACAATAGTGAAAAACATAGTAGAGTGAGTTAATGATAGTGGAATGATTTAGGGAATGTTTTTTGAAACCACTGGAAGTTCTCTGTCTTCTAACAACTATAAATATCTTCTCGTTACTTTACATGCTAGACTCACTCAAGGGAATCTCCATATTGGAAGTTAAACTTAGCAATCCTCATTATGCTAGTTTTTTGTAGTAATTTTATGTCCTTGTCTAGCATGACATGTAATCAAGTCAATACTTGAATTACAGGAAGTGTAAGGCAATTAAGCATAGAGAGTCACCAACATTGTTCAAACTCAAAGAAATCTCATGAAAGGAAAAATGAATAGAACTATATGATTTTATCATAAAATCATGAAAGTTTGAACCATTCAAACCCATAATCTAAATAGCATGAGATAACAACTTAATCTCATTTAAACCAGTGCATGAAGCGTATCACAGAGAAAGTAAGGAAAGTAAGGTTGTTTCACCACATAAAGTAAACTTATAGGCGCTAATGCCTTTCACCTCAATCCTAATATCGCCACCAACGTTAAGTCTTTGGCTTTCATTTAATAATAGAGAATATTCTATAAAAGAATCATCAATCTTTATCATCATCATTTATGGAGCTTGTGTCCTTTTGTGCTCACTTTGCTTGGAACAATCATTCGTAAAATGGCTCATTCTCCAGTAGAAAAAGTATTTAACTTCTCTTAGGTTAGTCTTCTGCTTAAAGAATTTCTTACCCTTCTTTCCTTCTTTCTCCTTTTTGGAACCTCTTACCCTTCCTTAATTTGGGCTTAAAGTATAAAGGACTTTATTTATTTCTGAGGCAAGCTTGTCTAAAGAAATTGTAAGCCTCTAGACATTCACTTTCAAGCGCTATGTATTTTAAATCATTGTTGAAAGTAACAATGTTTCTTTGGGTTATACTCACTTTCATGAGCTCCAAACTAGAAATGAGTGTTCTAATGATGAACAAGCTATACCTATTGTTTATCAGCATGTTCCACTTCTTTTAGTTTCCTTGTCATGTTGGTTGACTCACGTAGATATTGTCTCATAAAAGGTGTTAGAAGTACCTTAAAGTGTCTCTTTTAATGTAATTCACATGGCCTTGCTATTGGATTTCTTTCATATTTGTACATGCATTTATCAAGTATAGCAATATGTAGGGTAATTTGTGCTATGAAGTTTCCCTTGTCATGGCCTGTTGATCTCAAAATCTCTTATTTGCCAAGAAAATTTCTCAGCTTTAGGCAATACCTGATTCTAGTTTATGACTTAGCAATATCTCATTCTTTTGTTTAAATGAGACATTTCAATGCCAGATATCTTAATTGTCCCCATTAAGTTTATTAACTTCATTCTTGTTCTTGGAAGCCTCTCTTGGCTTAGTCACTTAAATCATCCCACTCATAGGATTATTCACAATTGATTTGAATCAAGAACATGTATTCGTTATATATCACATTGAAGTACTTGTATTATTCTTGACTAGAAAGGTAATAACATCATTGGGTCTATGATCAGGAGAATACGTTTATACCTCCCATCACACATATTCTAGCAATGTCACTACCATATATCAAGAATTTCATACAAGTACTTCATATAATATTCTCAATTATGACTCTTAAAAGGCTCAATTTCTTAAAAAAAATCCCACTTAAGTAGAGCATTTAAAACTAGCTTCCACTTAGATAAAACATATTACACTAGCTCCCACTTAAATGGAGCATATGATTCTCTTAAAAGACTCATTTTTCAAGAGCTCCCACTTAAAAGGAGTATTTGACATTTATTTTTTTATGTCTCTTATAGCATTATTATGTTCATAATGTCTTATTATCTAAAAATTTGGGACAACTCAAACGTTTTCTTTGGTTATATATTCATCTTATATTTTCATACTCAACTTTCAGTCAAACAAATCTTCAAAGGAGAGAAGTTTCTCTATTTCTCGAACCCAATTTGATAGGTTCTCAATAACCATTGTTTTCTTAGGGTATAAGAATTTTATGTCCCATGTTGTTTCAATCATTTCCCATATTTTTTTTATCACATTAAGAAGATATTTCAAATGTCTTCTACAATTTGTATTTGTTTCTTCATAGAAAATTATGTATTTGCTCTTGAGTCTTTTATCGTTTCTAGTATTGGTGGTTGAACTGGGCTTAGGGTTCTTTCTTCCTTCCGAGGTGCATCATTCTCATGAATTTCACCATGATCCAAAGTTTTGACGTAGAAATTTCTCCATTTGAGATTTCCACACACTTTGATTTGATACCATCTCTTTAGAATCTAATCGTTCACTTTCACCTCCTTGAGGTTTCTCAGGATTTGAATCTTAACATTATTCTTCTCAAGATTTATGAAATTCAAATTTTTCTTTCAGATTTTGAATTCTCTTTCCGGTTACACATCTTAATCCATTTCAGGATCTTCTCCTTCTAGGTTATCTCTAAGGGCTCAAACTTAAACAAGCAAATCCTTGTTTCAATAATCATATAGAGGCTCACATTCCTTTATTATTGGATCAACACTTAGTGGCTTCATCAAATAATTTGTCCTTTTTCTAATCTACCATTAATTGGTTCATACTTAAGAATGTGTTTTTCAACACTATTATAATTTAAAAGAATAAAATATTTTTTGGTTCAATGCTTTTAGAACTTTTCAAGTTCATATATTTATCTGAAATAGAATTATTATAAATTAAAAATATTTAAGAATTTTTAAATATATAAAAATCACTATAAGTAGCACTAAAAGACTCAAAAAAGGATCCAAACATGCTCTAAAGTAAGCAAATAGTATATACCCATACTTTTCCATAATTACATAATAACCTCATTTACATTGGGTTTGGACCCTAATGCATCAAGAGTGAACTGGCCAAATTCTAACAACATCCAATAATATATATGAAGATACCTAAGCTTAGCCTATATATATGTGTGTGTGTGTGTGTGCGCGCGCGCGCGCGCGTGTGTGCATAGTTCATTTCAAAGTCGGCCTACGCCTGTCTTATATTTCTTCTTAGCTTTTGGAGGTTCCGGGTATATACCTATAAATAACATAATTCCGTGGCCTCATGACTTTGTAATTCATTAAAGAAAACATCAAAAAAAAAACACACACACATATATGTATATACATGTATGTGTGTGTAGACACACACACCACTAGTACAGAAAAGGCTTTTTACATGTGACATAAATGACTTTTTACACTTGACATAAAATAGGTGTAGAAAATCTGGACTTTCTACACGTATTCTAAAACACGTGTAGAAAGTCTCACTTTCTACACGTGACGTGAGAAGTCAGGTGTAGAAAGTGGGACTTTCTACACGTGGTGTCTCATGTCAGGTGTAGAAAGTCCCGCTTTCAACACTTTCTACACGTGACGTGAGATGTCACATGTAGAAACTCATTTTTTGAAAAAAAATTATTTTTATTCTGCAAATAAACCCGTTTACATAATAATAAACAACAAAACACCTGATAAAAAAATTACAACAAAACTAATCTAAAATATCAAATTCCAATCCAAAATATTAACAAAGTCATATCAATGCAAGTACACAAACTTGGCTTCACTTTTACAATGAAATTTATACAATTAAAGTCAAGTCCAATACTAAAATAGTGACAATAAAATTCAACATGCCAAATCCCAAATAATTATTAACATAACTATATAATCCGCTTATGTACCTATTCTAAGGAGCCAACTGCAACCAACCATCCATCAATTTCTACCAATGTTCCAAAACCCGGTTTAACTAATTGTCCTTTTGTGATTGGAAGGACCAATTCTAATGACTCAGCTTTACTGATTATAGCCTTTGCTATTGGATGAGACGCTGTTTTCTCCACTGCAGAAGCAATCTAAAGAATTTATGATTCGTCATAATTAAAAGAGCCCACAGCAAAGACAACTGTTTTCCTCTTGTGATGGTCCCTATCTGAAAATTTAATAAGATGTTATCTTCAGAACAACCTTTCATACAAGCATACATGCACAATCCACTAGCTTTTCCCATTTTATGCATTTGTGTGAGGAGGAGAGATAGATGGAAGAGTCTGTGGGATTTACCTTGTCTAGAGCAACAAAGTTTATGCTAGCTAAGCGTTCCAATACATCTCCGCCTCTAATAAGAAGTCCTTTTCTTGCACCTGATCATTTGCAACACATATATTCAGGGCAAAAATTTCAGAAATAAAATATGAAGACCGGAACCTATTGAAAGCACCAAACCAATTTTTCAGTAATAGCTTTAAAAATTTCATAAATTCAAGTTCATGGGGAAAGAAGAAACTTTGTGGGACATTAAGGCAAGGCTACTTCATAGTTTATAGTCAAACATTAATAGCTTATACCATATTTGGCTTAGCTAAGATAAATTCTAGGAACCACAGTTCACTATAAGCGTTAGGCAGTAAAAACCATGAAGATGGAGAAAAATGCAAAAACAAAAATATATAAACAAAGGAAAGAAAGGTCTACAAATTATCAACTACCACAAATACTTCATATCAACAATGTCGTGGGCTTGTAGCAACTTGATTCTTAATTTTTTTGAAGACCAAGTTAAGCCAACAACAAGGACTCACTATTTGAAAATAAGCATCCTTACATCAACAGAAATATACAAGGATTGAAGTAATTTCAGCTAACCTTGTGCACATGTGTGTTAATTTAGAAAATAAAAGGTGACATACCCAGTGAGGTGCCAATTAGGATTGTTGTGGGTGTGGTAAGGCCCAGTGCACAAGGGCAAGATATAACCTGGAAAGGGCCACATAACACATTTCAATTTTCAATTCAAAAGCATATAAAGAGATTACATTCATTGTTTTTCTACATGAAACTCAAAATTTTCAGAAAAAGGTAATTTGGAGTCAGTTGCACCACCCTAGCCCTATTTTCCCTTTCTCACTTTTTATGGTTCATCAACTCATGTAATCAAATGATACAATCAGTTTCTGGTGGATGACATTATAGACACCAGCCAATGGCACCCTATCTAGATTTAATTGTACAAAGAGTCCAAACTGATTTTTGTTCATTGAGGACTAGCAATATATGGAAAGGCATGCAATAAATATCCCTTTATTTTATTTTGAACAAAATTTTCATTTCAGCAAGTTGTAATCATTAACAGAAGCTGAAAGCCAGTCGAAAAGGAGTTTACAACAATCAGGACTGCCGAAAAAGAGAAGTCTATGAGGACAGGCAGATAGTTTTCATGAATTCTAGAGTAAAAAATTTTAGATCTAGCTATCCCTGAGTTCAACAATACGCACCAAGAAATCTGTAGAAAGTTTCAAGCTCAAAAGTAAAGGATCTCCTTCTGGGCCTGCAATATTATTAAGTAAAACATCTGGAAAAACATGTGACCCGATTAAATACCTGTAAAAAATTGAAGATAGAAACAGAGAATTGAATACAGAAAGCATCATGTATAGCAGGTGGGTGTGTATGAGAATGGAGACATATATGAAGGAAGGCCACGTTGAGGGAATGCATGTGGATTTGGAATCTCGTGAAGGAGGTTCAATCTCTGAACAGAACCTCTATTTTGACCCTATCAGCTATACAGATTGAACAAAAAAAATGAATATGAGAACAAAGACTAAACAAAAGGAAAAAATTTCTAGCATAGATTCATACAATTGCAGAATAAGCAAAACCAATTAACAAAGTAAACAAAAACCAGAAATTGAACAGCCGCCGACAACAAATAATGCAATCACATGCACAGACGAGTTTGAGTTCTGCCTTTTCAGAGCTGAAGAAGCTACAAGGATTTTGCCCACAACAAACATAACAAAAAAAATGGCTGCACATTTATGGAAAGAAAGGAAGTTATGGAAGCAGTACCCATCCTGAGGAACTCTGAACTCAAGTGGTGTAACGAATTGAAAAAGAACAACACATTTCTGAGCAATCCTTTGGGCAAGGGTTTGGAAAGAAGAGTTTATGTTGTAGAAAGAAGTCCGAGTGATTTATCTATGAGTATCGGATTTGAACGAGAAACTGAGAGATTAATGATGGGGAGAGAATCAGATGGTGAATTCCAACCTCGAAACACAAGCAAGCCATAATCGATTAAATCACTAGAAGAAAAAGTTCCTCAGGAGTATAGATTACCTGAAAGGAGGCAGGGCCACGGCGAGATGAGGTGAAGATGAAGTTGAGTTCACACACCGACGGCGACATACGGACCCAGCACACAAGGTAAAAGACTTTAGTAGGATGTCGAGAGGGAAGCAGCAAGCAGGGGAGATGGAGTCGATGAAAATGGAAGAAGGCGCGCAGTGCCAAAATGAAATGCAACACGACAAGGAACTCATCGAGAAGTTTTTTATTTTTTTAACCACTTTCTACACCGGTTAGGATACAACCGGTGTAGAAAATAATCTTTTATTTTTAAAAAAAAATTAAGAAATTTTTAAAATTAAATTAAAGGCATCAATCACTGTTGATTCTAAAAACACATTTAAAAAATGCTAGTTTATTAAAGAAAAAATATTTGAAATTTACTTTCTACATGTGTTCTCTTTTCAACACGTGTAGAAAGTTCCTACATCTTCATATATTTACAAAAATACCACCGTTCACACTTTTTATACGTGTCCTGTTTTGACAGGTGTAAAATATAGGTATAAAATCTGTATTTTGTACTAGGGCACACATACAGATACATATATGTATATGTATATGTATATGTACATATCAACGTACTCCGGTATTTTTTTTAGTTAAAATTAATTGTTTTTGTACATTAAATCCCAAAATTTCCCATAATAAAAATTATTAGTTAGATGATTTTGGTTAATTAATTAGTTATGAAGTTTTATATAGTTAGTTAAGAATATTATGTGAAGAAATTAATATTTTAAACAAAATATATTATCTTGTGAAACATGTGGGGGCCGGTCTTTATGATAAAATTGAATGGAGTATATAATTAGTTATATTGATGTCAAAAATTAGAATCCAAAAATACAAATCAAAGCGGTTACATATACAAAATTTTCTGCCCTTTCGGCATTTATGTCAATCTTCCTATGAGATGAGGGACAGGTACAAAAAGTAATGAAAATGAATCTCATTTGACCGAAAGCCGTTTTATTATTAACGGAAGCATTTATAAGAGAATGGGTAAATGAATAAGAATAGATGTGAGGACAAAAATGGGCCTCCATAGAGCCAATTGTATATTTGGTCTGAACTGAAATAACATATTTGAACTTTAAAAAATGAAAATAATGCAAAATGACACAAATATCTATTATATAAAGAAGAGATAATTAATTAGTCTTTAAATAATAAGGTATGGTTGTTTAGGGATATAAATACCTGTTTGGAGAATTAATTGTCCAATTGGAGGATTTTATACACAGAAAAAAAATAAAGCACGAATTCATGTATCATTGAGTAATTAATTATTCTCCAAACAGGGGAAATTTCCCCCGATTACTTTTGCCCTTGGAATTATGTATAGCTAATTATTTCCCAACGATGGAAGACACTTAAGAGCAGCTCGCAGAAGGAAGTATTGAAAGGCTAAATTGTTATAAGACGAATTTGCTTCTTTCTTTTGGTAGTACTTTTTAAACTAAAGGGCTCATAGTTGTTAATCATTTAATATTCTCATATTTAAATATGCGTGTGTGTATTAATATATATTTTACCTCACTGCAAATTAAAGGTTGTCTTGAGGAAGAAGTTAGCAATTATTCAATGCTTTCAGAATACACTAACCTAAATGATTATAGATTAATCTCTCCCCCCCCCCCCTCTAAGAAATGGTCAAACAAACTATATTAATCAAGATACCTTCTATTTTATAATTATATATCTCTTGTTTGTCACCAAATTTAAAATGCCAAATGATTGAGTTCTCCTCCACTGACTTTGACTTTAAATTGTTAAAACCTAAAGAGTACTTGAAGCTTCCACGCTGCTTCATCAAATTTAAACAACTTTTTTAAAAAATTCACCAAATCCATGTGCAAAAGCAATGTGTACAGAACGCAAGGAAGCTCACAATCCATATATAAATAAAGTAATAATAAGTAGTGTGTGAGAGAAAGAAAATGTATGTAACAAGACCCCGATCTCTGTTCAAAAGGGATCCTAAAGCTCTTTTGCAGCCACCAGAGGGACCAAATTTAGGTTTCTTAGTCCTCCAAGATGAAGAAGCTGAGTCATACTGCTGTTTAGGTTGGGTGAATAAGGGCATAACAAACCTGCCATTCCCACAGAACAGGAACTTAACTGTTACTTACGCGGTGCACGGTGGACCTGCCACCATAGTTTTAACAGATCGAGTTATGTTCATTCCAGTTCTTAACCAGCCTTTGTCTTCCAACCTCTACTACGTGATACGAAGGAAAGGGAAGCGTCAAGGGTATGTTTAAATTTTTTTTTTTTCATATTTAGTTCGCTTTAATTTGGTAATTAATTAGCATAATCACTTTAAGGGTTTGATGTGCAGTGAAGCAAGTACATGTTCTAAGGAAGAAGACTTGGGCTCATGCTTGTGCTGCAATTACGTGCTAGATGTCGAACCAAGACCTCTAAATTCCTCCAATGAATATCAACAATTTGAGATAATAAAAAAATGTTCGGCATTTCGAGCCAAATCTGTTGCATCAGACGGGTTCCCTCCTCTCTTCTTGAGGAGACCAGGTTGGACTCTCTGCACTAGAACACCCCACCATTATCATCTAAGTGAAGCTTTGGGTGTAAACGATGCCTTACGAGCCAAATTACCGCCTTTCACCTTCTCTTCATCATCATCTGATCGCTACTCCGAGCCGATGGTGGTCGGAAAATGGTACTGCCCATTCATGTTTGTTAAGGAAGAAGGAGTGAATGTGAAGAAGCAGATGAAGAGGTCAGTTTTCTATGAAATGACACTTGAAAGAAAGTGGGACAAAGTTTTCTCTAAGAAAAATGAAGGAAATAGTATTGAAGTGTTTGTGAATGTAGTGGTTGAAACTGAAGTTGCAGGTCTGGGTGATGGGAGAGAAGCTATTTGGGAAGAAAGGAAATTTGGTGAAGAGTATGTGATGTGGTTTAAGAGTGAGGAGAGAGGAGAGAGAAAAGTAGGGTTGAGCATGGCTACTGTGGAGAGGATGAGATGGGAGGAAGAACAAAGTGATTGGGAGGGAAGGAATGTGAAGAGATTTGAAAGAGTGGAGAATTTTGATGGAAAGAGTAATGAGTGGGAAAATTTCGAGTTTTATGTGATGCTGGAAAGTTTTGTGTTGAAGAGAATGGATGGAAGTGTGGTGTTAACTTATGATTTCAGGCACACAAATCATGTTCAGTGTATGTGGAAGTGATTTCTTGTTATTAATTCCCAAGTCCTCTCTCGGAATGTTCTTCAATTTGGTTAATATAAAGTGTCTGAGTTAAAAAGTTGCAAAAAATTGCAGCAAAACAAGAATGAAAGAATAGTAGGGTTGAGAATGGCCATTATTATTGTTTGATCGAGAGATTGAAAATATAGAAAAGGGGGGAGAGTTTGGAAGAAGGGGCATGTATATTGACAAAAATTAATTTCAAGTTGCATATATACCACTCCGGTCTCCGATCCTGATATAAGCCAACTTCAACTACTTCACCAAATCAATGAAGAGGTGGTTAAGTTATTAAGTTTTTTTTAAAAAAATAAAATTTCAAATTTACCCTCATTTAAACCTATATATGAATTACATCTTTGTGATGAATGAAATTGTATGAAACTTTAAATAGTGAAAATCTTACAAAATGTAATTAATTAGTGTTATACTAGGTGACCATAACAAGGACCACATTTTCCTCCTAAAATATAACTTATCATAATAGAGACGAGAGTGATATTTGGGGAGAGTTTTAACTTGTGTTTAAGATAATGGAAGAAAGTTGGTGGATAAGTGTTTGATTATTACAAGAACACACATCAAATTAGGTGCAAGTGGGATCCTAATTATTCTATTGATCACTCTCAGCTTTATTTGGCCCCCCTAAAAAAATAACAAAAAGGGCCCATAGAACATATATTATTGTATTATTTGGTCTTGACCTTTGGAGGATTCGTGCAACTTACATTGAATGCAATTAGTAGCAATAGTCAATACAATTGTAGGTCAAATTGGCATATTCTAACTGTCCACAAATCAACGTCTAGCTACATATTCAAATTTTGTTATTATCTCTTCGCCTTGATTGAATATAATAATGTCCTTATATTTTTGCGACATTTTTAGTTGGTTCAATCAATCTATTTAAAAGATGACAGAATTAACTTAATTGTAAAACGGTACATAACGGGCCCATAAACAAACTCAGTTTATATAGTTTCTTAATTAATTAACTTAGAATAATTTAGTTCTTATAGTTTATTAATTTAAAACAAATTAATTCTTATACTTGCGCACAATATTATAGATTAATCAAGATATCTATATCAAGAAATGGTCAAACCAACTCTGTTGTTCAAGATTACCTACTACTTTATTATATATCTCTTGTTCGTCACCAAATTTAAAATGCGAAATGCTTGATTTCTCCTCTGACTTTGACTTTCCCTTGTTAAAACCAAAAGATTACTTGAAGCTTCCTCCTAGCTTCTTTCTATGTTTATCATATTCAAACAACTTTTTTTTAAAATAATGTACGGGAAGTGCAAGGAAATGCACTAAATCCATATGCACATGCAATATTGACACACTCAAAGGATTTTGGGGGTTATATATATTCTTAGAAGTTTACTAAATTTTTTAGTACCAAACATCACAAAGGAAATGGACATAAAGTCAATAATAATAAGATCAGATCAAACACGCAACCCCAGCAATGAATATAAATCACAGAACACAATGAAGCTCACAATACATAAACAAAGTATAATAATAATTAGTGAGAGAGAGAGAGAGAGAGAGAGAGAGAGAGAGAGAGAGAATGTATGTAACAAGACCTAGATCTTTGTTCAAAAGGGATCCTAAAGCTCTTTCACAGCTACCAGAGGGACCAAATTTAGGTTTCCTAGTACTCCAAGATGAAGAAGCTGAATCATATTGTTGTTTTGGCTGGTTGAAGAAGGGCGAAAGCAATCTGCCATTCCCACAGAACAGAAACTTAACCATTACATACACAGTGCACATTGAACCTGCCACCATATCTTTACCAGATCAAGTTATGTTCATTCCTGTTCTTAATCAACCTTTGTCTTCTAATCTCTACTACGTCATACGAAGGAAAGGGAAGCATCAAGGGTATGTTTAAATTAATTTTTCATGCTTAGTTTACTTTGGAGATATACTTCATCTTATCCTTAATATAAGATCCAGTTGACTAATTTGAAGACAAAGAAGTTAAATAAACTACTAAATTATAGCATATATTATATGATCTCTCTAAAATACTTACGTATATCATTAAATTATATATCAATTTAAAAGTATTGCAAATTAGTTTTTAGAAAAATGATAAACATAAACACATTAAAAAAATTTATTTAGTTTCCTTAATCTTCTCAAATTAGTTAACTGGTCTTTTATTATTTATCCGAAGTAGTAATTAATTAATTAGCATAATCATTCCAAGGGTTTGATGCGATGTAGTGAAGCAAGCACATCTTCAAAGGAAGAAGACTTGGGCTCATATTTGTGCTGCAGTTACATACAAGACGTCAAAGAAAGACCTCTAAATCCCTCTCATGAATATCAACAATTTGAGATAAGGAAAAAACATTGTGGTTTCCAAGCCAAGTCTGCTGCATCAGATGGGTTTCCTCCTCTCTTCTTGAGGAGACCAGGTTGGACTCTCTGCACTAGAACACCCCACCATTATCATCTGAGTGATGCTCTTGGTGTCAACCCTACCTTGCAAGCCAATTTACCGCCTTTCACCTTCTCATCATCATCTGTTTGCTCCTCCGAGCCAATGGTGATCGGAAAATGGTACTGCCCTTTCATGTTTGTGAAGGAAGAAGGAGTGAGTGTGAAGGAACAGATGAAGAGGTCAGTTTTCTATGAAATGACACTTGAAAGAAGGTGGGACAAAGTTTACGCTAAGGAAAATGGTGGTAAGAGTAGTCAAGTCTTTGTGAATGTTGTGGTGAGAACTGAAGTTGCAGGTCTGGGTGATGGGAGAGAAGCCATTTGGGAAGAAGGAAATTTTGGTGAAGACTATGTGATGTGGTTTAAGAGTGTGGAGAGAGGAGAGAGAAAAGTAGGGTTGAACATGGCTACTGTGGAGAGAATGAGATGGGAGGAAGAAAGAAATGATTGGGTGGGCAGGAATGAGAAGAGATTTGAAAGAGTGGAGAATTTTGATGGAAAGAGTAATGATTGGGAAAATTTCGAGTTTTATGTGATGGTGGAAAGTTTTGGGTTGAGGAGAATGGATGGAAGTGTGGTGTTAACTTATGATTTCAGGCACACAAATCATGTTCAGTGTAAGTGGAAGTGATTTCTTGTTATTAATTCCCAAGTCCTCTTTCTAGATGTTCTTCAATTTGGTTAATATAAAATGTTCGTATGTTAAAGAAAATTACAAATATCTTGTTTTAAAATATTATTATTTTTATTCTAAAGTTAACTCTTTCTATTTTTTTTTAAAAATACAATATTTATATTAAAATCCACAAACAATACGCCAAACTTGATTTCTTCTCATAAACTCGTAAAAACCTCTTATGCTGTATTGATGACTCCTAAAATACACCAAAAATATACTTCAAATCTATTAGAAATGAGGAGTCATGATACCCCACACTTATATGAAATATTGTCTTTAAGATGTTTTGTTGTTAAACTAAAATTCACTAACCAAACAAGGAAAAATAGAAGCCAAATTGTGCAATGACCATTTGCAAAGTTGGATGCAATTCAAGCTTAATTTCAATAATTAAGAACAGAAATATTTTCCAACTTCCAAAAAATATAAGTAGCAAGGCAAATAATTAGGTAAAGGTAAGTTACAATTTGCCCCTCACCAGTGCAAGTTGTTTGAACTATACTCTCAAGATGCTAAAAACTTGTATGTTATTCAATTCCACTTATTGCGTCTAGATAGTTTACCTAAAGCTTATTTATAATCTCATTCTCCACTATGTTATTCCATTACATATACAAATTAAAAAGACTTGTTCAAGGTCTATGATGAATAAGGTAAGATAATGGAATGGAAATGATAAACTGAAGAACACTTATGTTAATTAGTACTAAGCATTTTACATAAAAACATGAAGAATGAAGTAATACGTAACTTAGAGGAGTCATACTCTTACTATTTCGCTTTTTTTTTCCTCTATATTTTTTATTCCTAAATATTTATATTTCTTTTGTTTTTCTGTTTGTTCTCTTTCCCCCTTCTTTTTCACTCTGGGCCCATACGGTATGCTAACAATTTGGTGAAGGAAAAAGAAAATTGGGATTTTCGTCTGCGCATATTTGACTAGCAAATTTTTTAACAGAGAAATTTCTAGCGGCAGTTGATTTTCCCTTATACATAGGAAGCGCCCTTCCCACCCTTTTTTTGGTGGGAACTTATTTTCCAATGCGGTGGGAAAATCTCAAAGACAATTTTGCCCCTAGTTCTTCTTCTCTATGGTCATCAAGTGCACCTCTGGTTGGTTCTCTTCTTCTCCACCACTATCCTGGGAGTGAAACAGCTTGCATGGGAGTGAAACTCTGGGGCAACTTGAGTTTCCTGGGAGTCTTTTCTCTTATATATATATATATATATATATATATATATATATATATTATAATATTTAATAATTTATACTATCTTCGGCTAGTTCTAAATATAAGACATAGTTGACCTTTTTATTTTTTAGAAATTAAGAAAATTAAATAAGTTGCTTAATCATATCATATATTATGTGTGATTAAATTATATATCAGTTTATAAATCAGATAAATTAAAGAAAAAAAGATAAATATAAATATTTTAAAGTAATTTAATTAGCTTCTTTAATCTCCCCAAAAAGGTCAATTGAGTCTTATATTTAAGAGCGGAGGTAGAATTATTTTTTATTTATTTATTTAATATTTTATCCTAATTGATTAATAAATACTCATTAAGGGCAATATGATCATTTTAATATTTTTCTACCTATCTTATCATCATTTTTAGCCTACCAAATATAATTTTTCCCATCAAACCATTTTTAACTCCTATGCATTCTAAACATGTTAGTGGTAGGAAATTTTCTATTTCCAAATAAAAAATTTACATAAAATCCATATTGTATTGATTTCTTCTTATTTCTTTTTTCAATTCCTTCACTCTTTTTTTAAGATGTATCACTTAGCACTTACTAAATTACTGAATGAGAAAAAAGAAAAAAGAAAAATTGTATCAATTAAAACAGAGCTATTGAATTTATGCATTTTCTTGAAGCAAATAATTCATATAATAAGGATAGGCATTTGGCCAAACTAACTAGCTATGAAAATGAATGTCTAAATCATTTTTTATATGCAAAATGAGATTTTTAAGTTTTAAAACAGATCCATGACAAGTTTATAAATGAAATTAAAATAAATGTACTCCCTCTTGAAAGAAATCACAACTTTGGCTCAAATTTCTCACCAGTCTTTGACTTCCTAAATTCAATCATTCAAGCCAAATTCTTTGCTTATTTTCTAACATTCTAGGAATAGAACAAAATCGGCTCAAATTCAATCCTTTCAAGTTCAAATCAAATCAACCTTGAGGATGCTCATAAGTAAAATTCAAACTCAATAGCTATACCAGGTGGAGGGGGCCTCCGCTCTTCTGGCCTCCATGCCTACTTATATATTATAGAGGTAGGACTTAAACGCAGTTGCAATGACCTATGGTGATTGCATAGAAGCAAAAAATGAAAATCTGGAAGAGAAGGAAAATCAGAGTTGCTGTGAATTCAGTTCTATTACTGATTTCTTGTTTTTTGTCATGGTGCCTATAAGCTGTGAATCCCTGACTTATATAGACCTGTGGTAGACTTAAGAGACTCTAGAGTCTGCGGATTTCAAATTGTTTTAAATCTGGGTAAAAGATTCTGAACACTAATTAGTGCTCCACTACACAGAGTGGTATCTACTTAAGATAAAGTTGGAATAAAGTAAAGATAACTATAGCTCCACTGCACAGAGTGGCATCAAATTTATGTCACTGTTCTCATATGATGAGATTGGTAGTGGGAATCTATCTGCAAGGGAATTCAGTCTGTATCTATGTAATGTTCAAAGTCAATGGTGTCGTCTATGTTGTCATCTTTAATTAAGGCTCAGGTTGTAGGAGGGCCCAAGATGGTGGTTCAAACGTTCCTGATCTTTGGGCTTCCATGCATGGTACTGTTAAACCTCTAAAACTGTTTCAAAACACATAGTGTCGAACCTTTTCTGCTCTCCTGTTGCCTAATACATAGTATAGGTGAGGATCACTAAGGTGTTTACCACACTATGGTTCAGTGAGTCCTTCTTCTATATGCTCTATGATGGGAGTGACAAGGAAGTGATAAAAGTTCTGTCTGTGATGGCCTTGATGGAAATAAGGGATTTGTGAATGGATTTTAAGATACATTGTTCCATACACTTGCTGTTTTTTTATTTCCTCATTTAGAGCTTCACCGAAAGGTAATTCCTTCATATCTTTTGAGATACAGAAGGCGGCTGCCATCCCATGAGCTAAGAATTTCATATAATCAATTAGACATTCCTTACCATTTGTAATCTGTGTGGTCTATCCAAATTGATTACTAATTTAAGGAGTCCAATGTATACCCATTCTCCTTCCATGGTCACCTAACTGGCAACTTCCTAGTCAACTCTATATCTTCCATTGGAGGGAGCTCTGTGATGGAGGTCCAGTAGTTGTTGTTGGAGGCTTATTAGCTTTTGAAAATGCCTTTCTTCAATAGCCAGCCTTTTGGAGGTTGAAGAAGGGGGCAATTTCTTCAAACTGTCGTATAATAATCTGCCTTTTATGTGAGACTATACAGAACATTTGGAACTTTTGGTAGGTCTGTGTTTCCATCTTCTGTAGCTTGATGGCCATAGATTGTGCAATCATAAACTAATTTTGAAGGTTGAGTTTCTCAAAATGTTCTCTAATAGTGACCCTTCCTGTTGTTCCCTATATATTTCCTGTTGCAAATAGAGATTAGCCTATGACAATGAAATATTCATCTCCTCATATTGTTTTAGTCTATATTCCATTAAGGAATTGATACCTATGTGTGGAGCTAGCTCCTCTTAGGGCGTTCCTTCCACGAAAATAAGTTGTTGTAAGGTGGTTGTGGCCTGTTGCTAGGCGTCTTAGAAACTATAATATCCTGTCTAGTAGGGCTTTGGGGTGTTTCCAATAGCTTTGACCAGTTCAGTAATAGTTTATTCAGGAAATTCGATAATACTTTTAACTATATGAGGAGTCTGACTTTTCCTTCCCCAATTTCTAATCCTAAAAAATATACACAAGTGACTCCAATCTTATATTTAGATTTCGAAATAACTAATCCATGTTGTAAACACTCATTAAAGAATGTTTTGAGATGAGAAATGTGTTGTGATATATTATCTGAAAAGAATATATCATCTATGTAACAGGCAATGAAGTTATCATATCTGTTGAAGATGTAATCTATCTTTCTCTAGAAAACTGCTAGTGCATTTTTAAGGCTGAAAGGCATAACAAGCCATTCATAGAGGCCTTGTGGCAAAAAAGTTGTCCAAGTAACTGAGTCAGGATGCATAGCCACTTGATGAAATCTAGATTTAAGATCAAATTTGTTGTACACCTTTTTATGTTTGATCTTCTGTAATAAAGAATCAATTCTTGGGAGGCTGTATTAATCCTTGTATGTATTATCATTTAACCTTTTATAATTAAAAACCATGAGACTCTTACCTCACATTGTGGTTCTTTCAGAGTTAACTGTTGTTCCCAAATGAACAATAAAGGCCGTTGTCCTGTGCTTGCTTTAGCTTGGCCTAATAACTCTTATTTGTAAGAGTGCATGTACATGTACATGTTTTTTGTACTCTTCTTGCTCATTTAATGAGGGGATGATGGGTTCATCTTGAATGGTAATATTTGGGTTGATTATTTCTAATTTACACATAATTTTGTTTTTGTCCCAGAGGGCTATGGGATTATCTCCTAGAAATTAGAGCTTATGTAAGTTGTTTAGGAGTGGGAGGATTTGATCCTCAAAATATGTTAATTTCCCTATGTTAAAACATATTAGATCCTATACTAGATGTTCGTCAACCTCTAGCTCTTCTATTTCTTCTTCCTCTTCTATGATCTGAATAACTGGGCTTTGGCTTATAGGTGAAGTGAGGACTCTATCTATATGTTTAAGGATAAAGAACTCATTACCTATAATCATGTGTCCTCCTCCTAGATTGTCTAGAAAATTTTTCCCTATGATTAACTAAGTCCTATCATCGAGGGAAAATTCCATAACATATGCTAGAGGGAAATAATATCTTTCTTTATTAAATCTAATATCTTCTTTCTTAAGCTTATATTTAATAATATGATGACTCTTAAGAGATGTGACATGCATTTCACCATACACGTCTTCATAAAAATGCCTAGGAATTTCCTTAGACTGACGCAACTCCTACTTGCTCCTGTATCTATTATTGCGTTAAGCACAACAGAATCTGTTTCAACATATAAAATGACTTGACAATTAAGAGAAGATTGTTCTTAACTGCCCGACCTTTTGTTGAAAAATGAAAAAGGGAGTCATCTTCCTCGCAATCCTCAATAAGAAGTGCAGAAGTACATGATATATTTTCCCTAATAGTGAAGGTCCTAAGCCTTGTCTAGTTAAGAACCTCTTCTATTTTATATTCTCCATTAGGATTGATCGTTTTTCTTGTTTCCTTAGGAGGATGTAATTGAGACTAATAGTCTATGATATGTTGTTGTAACTCTTCTATCTGTAGTTCCAGTTCTCTATTCCTATTTACCAATTCTTTTACAAGGACTGGGTGATTAGTGGTAGACCTTATGGGTTTAGGGAGTACTGGGACTATGATATATATCTAATTTCTGTTTAGCACATAAATAACAAAGAATGAGTCCATAATGCTGGCAAATGGTTCTAATGCATTGATTCAAAATCAGACTACAAAAGAAATACTTGGGAGATTAGTCTTGTGTTTCAGAATGATGAACAAAATGGTGAACACATATGCTGTGAGGGCAAACAAGGATTTTTGAAGCCCTTTCTATGTTCCAATCCTCAAAAATGACAAAATTAAAGGATGAAAAATCAAACTGAAAATCTATTGTGATTCTTTGTTCTGCTGAGTCATTATCCTTGATGACTGAACATATATCACTATCATTTTATGGTTCATCTTGATCAATACTAACAACATCCCATTCCTGAGGGATATCAAAAGCATGATATAGGGAAAATCTTTCTGTATTGCCTCTCTTGTTTCGACATTCCCTAGCGAAATGTCCTTCTTCACCACATATGTAACACCGAAACTTCTTGGTAGGTGGCTTATGTCTTTTAAACTTTCTTATGTGGCTCTTTCAGGGTATTCCTCCTTTGTAATTGGTAGCTCTTCTAAGGTGTTTCTTATCTTTTGGGAAGTATCTTGGGATATAGATGTTTTTACAGAAATTACAACATTTTACCTGTTTGGATATCTCATTATCTATACATCTCTTTTTGAGATAACCCATGGTGAATACTATCATAGGTGTTATTCCTTATGTGACTTCTGGGTTTACTTTGTACCATTCTTCCTTTAGTATACTGTTAAAGGGTGGTGGTAACTTACTAAAGTATTTGTCACTCATGTTCTACGTAAAGGCTTAACCTGTTTTAGATGTAAGATTGAGAAAGGCGCCTGAATAGTGTTCTACCTTTCTCATATTATCTATGACTAGGTTCTCTATATCCTATAAGCCTTTTCTTGCATCTCAGTGGTTCCTCCATATGGATCATATCCTATAATGAACTATCTTAGTTGTCCTGTTATGTTCTGTGTATTATCAGCAGAAGCAACAAGTCTAATGTAATCCTCTGGATATGAGGCTCTCCAATTAAGGAAATAATATTTAGTTGTTTCTCTTAAGAGATTTCCAATATAATTAGTTTTTTTCTTGATTATTTATAAAGTTCATACCTGAACAGTGTATGATGGTTGACGATTCCCATTGTCCTACTACTTCTTCCCAAAGCTGTGGAGGAATGCTTGCAAGAACTAAGACCAATCTAGACGAGGCATTAGCTTGTGGAAGGTTACCTATATATTCGTAAGGCATATTTCGTCCATGTTGACATCCTTGCTACTATCCTGGTTGAGGTAGTGTTGCAGATGTTGATGCACGAAACTGCGGCATTTGTACATCATTTTCTGGTGGAAACCTATTGAAGTTGTAAGTCACTTCACTCATGAGAACATGATTAGGAACATCCTGATCCCATTTTGGGGGCTTATCCTCATTTCACTATTGCTAGTAAGGCAAGTCATAATCATCTTCTTCCAGGGTAAGGGCCTACAAGAGGAAAAGAAGGGGTACTGCTACCACTACTATTACTACTACCATTATTACCCACCACGCTTTGTTGCAACTCTGATGCAAAGGGGTTAATGAAAACCCGTGGGTAATCACCGTTATATTTATATTGTATGAGGGTTGTACAGCCATCAGGGTATGGAGGTAGGACTTAACCGCAATTATTTAATGCTTTCAGAACACACTTACGTACATGATTATATGTTAATTAAGATATATCATCAAGAAATGGTCAAGTAAACTGTATTAATCAAGACACCTTTTATTAGGCAGAATATAATTTCCTCCTTTCGCATTATGTCACTACTAGTAGATACCTTACCAATACCCTCCACTTCAATTCGTAATTTTTCACAAAAAACAAACATGAGATAATAAATCCAATCTTTCACTAAGATTTTGAATAGTTGTCCCGAATTCAAGTTGATTATGTTTCACCTCTTCCTCGTAGAAAAAATGATCAAACAATTCCCAATCATGGTCCTTGTGGATCAGATCATCCATATAATATACAAAAAGAAACTCCAGATATTTGATATTTTTCTCTTTGAATGAGATCTCAATTCCAACGACGATTTTATTAAATATCTTACAACTATAACCCCTCTTTTTTCCGATCCAGTTCCTCCACCATCGCGAAGCCCAGTTAGATTTAGGCATGATACACTTTTTAGCTATTAGGAGAACCCAAGTACTCTCTTTAAATCCATGAAAGAGCTCTTAAAGATCTTTTTTCCTTTTGGAAGATATAGGAGCAAAACAATCAACCTATTGATATTAGAAGACTCAAAAGATTCTTCCAATGTATCATTTTTGTGTCCAATGTAATTCATAGGTATAGAAAGAAGCCCTGCCAAATAGAAATTTTTTCTTTTGACATTGTTAATACGATATATAAGGACCACTACTACAAAGAGTACTAAACTAAACCCTTAATCGTGAAATATCGATTGCTTGTTGAACTTTATAAATTGCATGAAAGTAGGATACTCTAAATATGGGAGTTCAAGAGTCTTATAAAACGCTCTTGATGGAAAAAATGTAAATGAAAGATCCCACTTAATTGAATTGGGTCTATGAATCTAAGAACTAGTTAGAATTTTTTTTATCTCTCTCAATTCGAAAATCCAAGATTTGAATTGATGTCCTTTCATTGAATCCTCCTACATTGCATTGATTTATCCTAAAGATTTCATTTCAATTGGAATTTGGTTATTCACCATATATGAGGATCCCCGCCAAGCATCCATGGCTGAATAGTTAAAGCGCCCAACTCATAATTGGCGACTTTCTAGGTTCAATTCCTACTAGATGCACTACTACATAGGAAGGATTTAGCATCCATCTTTAACGTCTGTTTTCAAGAAAAAAAAGACGTTAAAACATAGGCGGTGGCATTTTTTCAATTTTCCATTGTGATTTTGGCACCTTTGGTTTTCTTTTTTTCTCAAAAGGGACACCAAATTTATGGCTTTTAACTTCCCTTTTTAATTACTTTTAACATATATTTAACAGTCGTAATATATCACCTGTAAGTTTATCCTTTTAAGTAACATTTTATCCTCATCACACCACTCCTCTCCTCAACTCCGCATACCTGGCTTCCCTCCGCTGCCAGGTCTTGTTCGCTGCCATCCTTTTCTTGCAACTACACCGTTTTAGTGTAGTTTTGAGAAAATGATAGGGCAAATGGTGTAGTTTCAAGAAAAAGATGGTGCTGAATTTTTCCCCCTACAAAAATGGTATATAGTATTTTGAAATATTTTTTTGAATGGATCTAATATCTTAAAATATTTTTTAAATAGCACAAAATATCCTAAAATAATTCCTAAAATAATTTTTAGTGCTTTTAACCCCTTAAAATATTTTTTTAATTGTACCTAGTGTGTTAGTAGACTAATTGCAATTTTAGTTTTAATGTATTTTTTCAACTCCAAAAATTACTTAAAAATATTATGTGCTACTGAAAAAATATTTTAGAGTGGATGAAAATCAATAAACCAGTATACTATGTGTTGGGTGCTCATTACTACTAAAAAAAATACATTAACGGTAAAATTGTAGTCAGTCTCCTAAGACACTATATATAATTGAAAAAATATTTTAGAGGGTTAAAAGTACCAAAAATATTTTAAAGTAATTTTTGGATCTGAAAAAATAGATAAAGGATAAAATCGTAATCAGTTTACTAACACATTTGGTACAACTAAAAAAATATTTTAAGCGGATAAAATATTAAAAATTATTTTAAGATACTATATATTACTTAAAAAATATTTTAAAATATTAGATATACCCAAAAAAATACTTCAAAATATTATATACTATTTTAAAAAAAAATTCAACCCATCTTTTTTCACAAAATTAGACAAAAACGGTGTAATTTCAACAAAATCGTTACGGCGGACGGGACGTGGCAGCGGAGGCAAGCCAGGTCCCGACTCTGCGGCACTCCCTTCTCCTCTCACTGTCCCTCAACCCACACCTCTCGTCTTCTCTTCGTCGTTAAGTCCCACAGCCATCTCTCTCTTCCTCTCTTCTAGACATCGTCCCCTTTCCTCATTCCCTCAACCTTCAGCTTACCGTCTCTCCATTACGAAAGCGTGTTAAAGCTCTCGCAATTCACTATTAGGGTTCTTGATTTCAGATCTCTGTTCCGCATCAATTATTTCAGTGCAGTTCGGTTGATTCTTCCCAATCTCTACCGAGAGCGAGGATCCTATGGGTTCAAGGAGTCGGTTCTCGCTACCTCCCTCATTGACGCTCTTGGAATTCCACGGAGTCCGAGGACGCTTTACGCCTCATCAATTGGCGCAAAGGTTATGCGAAGATTGACAAGAAGGGAGTTAAATGAGTTGCTTGATAAACTAGCTTCAAGTGAGAGCAGGTTATACCATTAAATTATTTCTATACTCTATCATTGTCTGTGACTGCTAACGGGGTCTTGGACATTGTGAATTTTTCGTGATTCCTATCACTGGCTTTCAAATCGAAAGGCAGACAAGTTTATTCGTGGGAGTTTGATAGTTCTAATGATTAATATCGAAACTGAATCTGGGCAAAACAAGCACACTGTTGAATGTCGTTTGACTTTAGCTACTGGGTGCAAAATCTGATGGCAAGATACTTTTCAGGCTTTTCCTAAATAATTTTCTTGTGATGTGACGTTCCAGGTAGTTGTCATGGGGAAATTATTGAGTACTATGACATTTCTGGATGTTACATTCTCAGGCCTTGGGCAATGTCAATCTGGGAGGTGATGCAAGTGAGTTCATAAATTCTTTTCATGTCCATTCTCCATTGTTTCACTTTACATTAGTTACACATAGGGCATGTTTGGTATGATGGAATTGGGGGGTATGGAATTGGAATTGGAAATCAATTCCATGCTTAAGTTTGTTTGGTAGGATGGAATTGGAAATTTTTGCAATTCCATGTGGAAGCCAAATCTCTCCAATTCCATCAAATTGGCTTCCACCTAAAAAGCAAAGATTTGCAATTCCATGTACCTAAATCTAGGTCAGGGTACTGGGTTAAGGGTTACTGGGTCAGATCGGAGTTAAACCAAAACTAAATCAGGGCCAAACCGGTGAAAAATTGAATATTTTAGGCTTATTAATATGAAATTTCTTTTTTTAAAAAAATAAAAATAATTTTTTATTAAAAAAACCTAACTGGAGCAGTCAAAGTACTAGGTCAAAGGTTAGTGGGTCAGACTGGAGCTAAATCAGGGTTAAACCGATGAGAAATTGAATATTTTAGTCTTATTAATATGAATTTTTTTAAAAAAAATAAAAATAATTTTTTATTAAAAAAAAATCTGTCCGGTCCGGGTTTAGTAACAATGGTTTTATCTCATTCCACTTTCTTAGATTAGCATATTGGTAGTTTTACATTTTAAATATAAATATTAAATAAAAATAATATTTGAATTCCATGTATACCAAACACACTTTTAAACCACATTTCCATTTCCATATCCATATTCATTTCCATTTCCATTTCCATATCCATATCCATCAAAACCAATTCCAGTGTACCAAACGGGCCCATAGAGTTTGTAGAAGATATTATTTGGCGTTGGTTTAACTTCTGTAGAAACTCTGGTTCTTTAAGCATGAAAATGGGCTTCTTCTAGACAAAATTCTTAGCTTTCTAGATTTCAGGTTACTTTAATGGGAAAAAGACAAAAAAATATAACTTAAACTTCAAAATCTCATATCAATTATTTTTTAAAAAATTGAGTTGTCAATTGCTATTGCTAGGCTCTTTTTGTCAATCCTATTACTTTTATAGTCAATACTCAATAAAACCAATATGATATTTTAAAGTTCAAATAGTTTTTTTGTTCTTTCTCCCTACTTTAATTCATCTATTTTAAAATTTTAAAATTTTGAAAATCCATGTGCAGGCCTTCTTTGATGCAGAGTTAAAAAAAATGAAAGTCAAGAATTGCTACTTCCCTTTGTTTGTGTCTCCTGGCGTTTACCAAAAGGAGAAGGATCATGTTGAGGGCTTTGCGCCACAGGTGAAATGTTATCTTCTTTTTGGATAATGGACAAGGTCTATTTAAGGTCATTGAGTTTTGTTATTAATTAATCTTGTTAATGCAGAAATTGGATTGCCGTATAGAAGGATATTTTCAGTTCAGAATCATTATTGTTGTGCTAGTAAATAATAATCTCTCTGGTTTTTGCCAGGTTGCTTGGGTGACAAAGTCTGGGGAAACTGATCTGGAGATTCCTATTGCTATCCGTCCAACTAGTGAAACTGTCATAATTCCATACTACTCTAAGTGGATAAGGGGACATCGTGATTTGCCTTTGAAACTTAATCAATGGTGCATGTGGTTAGATGGGAGTTCAGTAATCCCACACCATTCATCAGGTAATGCACAGCTTTCTTTCACATTGTTTCCTTATTATGTGGAAATTAACGCACACTTTCAAACATAAACAGGATTACTCATTGGTATATCAAGCCTTCAGCATGTTCTTTTTTGTGCCTTTTAATCATGATCAGTTATCTGTTTCGCTTTTAGTGGAAGTTTCATAAATAGTGTATAATTTGCTCTCGAAATCAGTTGCTTTCATGAAGATAAATTTGTATGGGTTCTTTTTGTCAAAGAAGATTGTTTATAGTTTTTATCTTGTTTTAATACTTCTTTTGCCTGCAAGAGCCGTGAGTTTCTTTGGTAGGAAGGGCATACTGCTTTTGCAACAAAGGAGGAGGCAGATGCAGAGGTTTGATGCTTGTATTACATCGATGATGTTAGATTTTATATTGAATTGTGGATTTGGTCTCATGTTATAACTGAATTGATTTATAGTCAATATTTGTAGGACCTATGGTTTTATTGTGTGAACATTTGCATAATGAGGGTATGTGTGTACACACTCAAATCTTGATAGATGAGAAGACTGTTTACTTACAGTATTCTACTTGGGTTTATTCTTCTGATTTAATATATCACGCAGTATGAACTTGGATTTATATTTGACTCCTATTAACTTGTGACAGCCCATTTTTTGTCATATATGCCCTGTTCCAAGCTTCCAAGATTCTGTGCTTAGCAACTATTGCCAACATCGTTAATTGCCACACAGGTTTGGGATTCTATGGAAGGTACAAGAGAGAATTGGGGAAGTTGCTCACAACCACTTCATTTGCACAAAGTAATTTAGTTATTGACGATCTCATTGCCATTGAAGATTAGACTTTTGAAGAGAGAAGACTTGCAATTTAAAAAAGTTGAAGATCAATGCTCTTGCTTTAGTAAAGCCTAGTATGCTTAGAAAACTAGAGTTGTATTCTGAATTTGACTTTGTTAGGTATATGATTGTTTTAAAATTTAAAAGTGTTGTATTTTGTGAATTGGAGATTAAATGCAATTCATATTAGTGATTGTAAATTTTTTTTATGATCAATAATATTTTGTTGGTTGCAAAATTATTGGTTTTTGCATGGTTTATTTATATAAATGGGTATTTATATTCATATGGCGCAAATATATTATTTTTTAAAGAAACACATTTACTCAACGGTTATTGACGAAGAATCATTAAATATTCTGTAAAAGATTTAACAGTTAGTAATCGTATCATAATAATAAACCCATCATATTGTAATCTATTTTACTACAGTAAACGTAGTTTCGTGTCAAATTAACATTATTCTAGTTATGTCGACGAATCAACTTGGTTACGTATAATATTATAATATCTTGATGTTTAGCATGTGTGTGTACAAGTATATACATACATACATGCATATTTCCTAGCGGGTTCATCTTGTTTGAATATTCTTCTATGATTAGTTAGACTATATATACTTTTTAATTACTTAACGTCACGTCGATGATACACACACACACGTATATATATCTTCCTAATTATAAATTCAAAACAGAAATCTTCCTAAATTCAGAAATATGTACGTGACGAGGCGTCTTTCTATGCATTTGAAAGATGAAGCTGCTGCGCTGTCTGTCCAAACTCAGTTCTGGTGAACTCCGACGAAGAAGCAGAGAGTGGTTTCAGTTTGCCAAGAGACGGCAGAATAAGGAAACTTCCTTTGCCTCAGAACAAGGACTTGACCGTTAGTTTTTGCTACTGATAAATCCACCAACCGAGTCATGTTCATTCCAGTCTTGATCAAGATGGTCTAAATTTAATTTTTAACAACTAATGATTTTTAAATTAAATAATTTAAATGATAGACACCGAAACTAGTTTAAAAAAGAAAGGTATTAACTAATCAATTCTTTATTTATATATATATATATAGGATTAGCGGTGATGAAGTTGATTTTGGATATTTTAGTAAAATAGATTTTAAGTACTTCTTCGTTCCTATTTTAAATATATGATGTTGTCTAGACAACTAATTTATAAAGATTAAAAAATTAGTTAAATTATTTAATAATAAAAATAATGTGCTTGACTTCCTTAAAGTATTTCCACTAGTTCTTAATATAAGAATTGGATAACTAATTTACAGACATTTAGGAAATTTATTTTATTTTCTAAATTAATAATTTTTATTCTTGTAATATTTCTGCTTATCTTGGTAAAGAAGTTTTCATTAATGGAAATTTACCAATACGATACACATGATTAAAAATTGTATATTAGGAAAACTAACACAAATTTATTATAAATAATTTACTAACTTTAATTAATTTGCGTGCTGTCCATGAATTAATAATTGTGCTCTTATATTAACAAACCACTTGATGTTTGGCGCGCATATGTGTATGTATTTGAATTTTAGGGCTGGCATTAATAAATTGAAATTTTAAAAGGGGATTGAATATATATTTCCTAGCAGGTTCATCTAATTTGAATAGCTATTCTCTGAATTTATGATTAGTTGGACCACAAATACTTTTCAATTACTTAACGGACGTCGCATCAATGATGGGCTCCGCCGTTTGAATCTATATATTTTATAATATTCTTCTACTCAAGTTTCTGTTTACAAGGATTTTTTTTTTGGGGCCAAATGTTCATAAGGATTTGATGGTTGTGATTTCTTCTCATCTCTCAATACCTCGAGATTATAAATTCTAAAGTGCTAGTGATCACATGGTGGTCTAATCACTCAATCTGTCCAGACTTCATTCATTTCATTTCAAATTTTAAAAAGTCAATTTTTTATTTCCTTTCTCTCTCTTCATTTATATTTTTACCTCTTCCTTTTTCTCCTTTCTGCAGCCAATTGGCTTTCCATTTTGCATCACTCTCGCTCTCTCCCACCTAACCGTCATCCCCTTTTTCTTCATTCCCCAACTTTTCCCTGAAGTAGACGGACGATCGGCAGATCTGGTGATGACGCCGGCGGAGAAGCTACCATGACGATGGACATAAAGATGAGGATACGATGAAGAGTTTGTGACGGTATTGTTTTTATCTTGAAGGTAATCTTTTTCTGTTGCCCACACTCTATCTCTTTATTGCCTTTATATCTCAAGGTAATGGTTTCAGTAAGTTTGTAGAGGTGTTTCATTTGTGATATGGGGGTTCCCTCTATTTTTTTTGGTGTTTGTTGGTTGGTGATCGGACGAGTGGAATGGTGCTTTATAAAAAGTAGAATAAGCAGGGTAGGCTTTTCTGCATTGTTTTTATGTCTGTCTTGGTATTGTAAACATTGATTATCTTTTTCCCTAAAACTACTGCTGCTTCTTTCTTTCATAAATATTTTATACTTCATTGTTGTGAGGTTTAAGCTCTTGATTGTTTCTATAAGGAATTAGTGCCCACTAACAGTATTATAACTACATTCCTTTTTTAATGTTCTAAATTCTTTATGAGCAGGACCGCTGGATGTTGGTATGCAAATTTGTGGGGTACCTTATGGTGCTTGTATCCAGGTTGGTCTTCTATAAGTTTTCTAATAGTGAAGGTCAATTTGAATAAATTTATTTGCTTTCACCCATCTTAGATACTATGAATTTTAGGTGTGTTTGCTTCTTCTGGAACCAATTGGGCATTTGTGTGCATGGGCTTACTTAAGTTTCTTACCAATTTTTTAAGCAAAAGAGGGCTATTCATATTTTATAGCTCAAAATTTGTTGTAGTTGATCATGAAAGCTGTTGTATGCTCAGCTTTTATGACCAAGAATTCTTTGAGTAGTAATGAACTTGCTCTGTGATAAGTTTAGAATATTTGTGATATCTGCATTTAATTGTTCTCTATTTGTAGAGGATTTTCCAATCTTGTCCCCTTGCTAGCTCTTAGGTGCATAAACTACAATTATAGAATTGTAAAATTCTGGCAATATATCAAACTATATTGACTAATACACTGAATTTGTGCATCTGACCTACCAAAACTGCAAATTTTGAATTTAAATAACCATTTCTTTCTAATCCCTTGCACCAAAGCACCTTGTGAAATTCTGAGTGATAAATATGCAAGTTAAAGAACCAAAGTTCAATATGATGGTAAAAGGCACGACAGAATATGAAGCATAGATGAAGACTGAGCCTTGAAAACATAAGCTGAACTAACTGAACTTAATGGAATAACTTCAATGAAACCATTATCTCAATTAATTTTTATTGTTAGTTGACCAAATATGCTAAGCTAGCTGTCCACATGTTATCCACATCATTTTTGTTAAAGTGCAGATTTACCCTGGATGTCCATGTGTCATATACTTCATTTTTATAAAGTTAGATTTAAATTTTTTGGGGCAAATTTGCACCTTAACTAAAATGACGTGTATGACATGTAGATTGCCAACTCACTTATTTGGTCAACTAATAGTCAAAATTAATTAGCATAACGGCCAGGGAAAAATTGCTCCCTTTTTTAGACTTGGGCAAAATTGCCCCTCAAAAACCTTTCGAGTTGAAATTGCCCCTCGGTGAAAACTTCCAAGAAAAAAAATTTCCTCTTAACCCAATTATTAAAATAATAAATAAATTCAAAATCGGCATAATGTTAGTCACGATAATTTAAAGGGAAAATGGTTGTGAGGTTCCAAGGGACCCAATTAATAGCAAAGAAGTCCCAAGCCAAATTGCTCATGCAGAAAAGTCCCAAGGGACTTTTTTGTTATTAATTCCCTATGTAAAAAGACCATCTTGCCCCTAAAGAATAAAATAAGAAAAACACACAGGAAAGAGAAAACACAGAAAGAGAAAATGGAGAAAGAGTAGATGAACAGAAAGAAATGGATTTTTCTCGCCTCTCTTCACGCATCAAGCTAGGGTCTGCCGAAATTTTTTTACATTCTTGAGTTTCAATGGCCATTGTTGGGTGGTCTTCTTCTTCTTCTTCTTCATCAAAACAATCCTGATTGAAACCTTAGGTATAAAATGATTATTGTTTAGCATGTTGAAGTTGTATCTGATGCGATTGAACGATTTTTGAAAAGAAGAAATTATCTTTTTTCATTTTGTATTGGTTAATCAAAGGTTAGAGCTTTTGGTGAATAGTAAACTATGTGGTAGGAGATATATTAGTAATGCTTAAATTTTGCTAAAAATATGAACTTCATCATTGAAGTTGGGGTTTTTAATATGGTTGGGTAATGAGGATGTTAATGTGGTCTGTTTTTGTACTTGGTTGCAGAGGGTTTGAGTTGTTTGTAATTGAAATAGTTGAATGTGGTAGGGTTGATTCATCAGAAAACGTTGAAATGATAATAAAAATATTCTTGTTAATATGTGCTGTAGGAGTTGTAAATTTAGCTGTTGTTGTTGTTATTACAGAACATGTGATGTGTTTCAGAAAGATAACTGAGGGATTGATCTGGTTTTGGGATATGTAACAGAGAAATTGATCAGTTTTAGGTGGGATTGAATGAATATGATGGTGGTTTTTGTGATAAGAAAATCGTGAGTTGATATAAAATTACTATTGTTAATATTATCTTTCGTAGTTGTTATTATTGGTGATGCAATTGTTAATACGCAGGTTGTGTTTCATATTGTAATAAAAGATGGGAAGTTGTTCGGGGAAAAATCTATTATGTTTCTTTCATGTGGGAAGGAAGTTTTTAAATGGTAGAGAAGATGAAATGCAATAAGTTGTCCCAAATCTTGTTGTTAATAAGGCTGAACTGTTTGTGAAAATATGAAGTACGACTTGTCAAAGTATGAGTCAGTTTCTGTCAAAATATGCACAAGCTGTTGTAAAGAACAACTGGTGATGGCATGGGCCAAGAAGACATGCGAAGCTGTTGTAAAGAAGCTGGTGATATGATTGATGTCATGTCAACTGATGCCATGGGCCAAGAAGACGCATGATGTTGTGAATGTGACCAAAAATGTTATTACACCAAACTGAACAAGTTGTAAAAAAAATGACAATGGCATTTTTGACTTGCTTCATCTCATCTTAATGTACTGAATAGCTGTACATGTGACTTGGTTCATGTCATCTTACTGATTAGTTCATCTGACGTTAACCATGGCAAACTGAAAAGGTTGTTAATAAAGCTTTCGAAGTAGTTATAACGGACTCATGAAGTTGTAAACACAGCATAAGCCAATTCCGGATTAGTTCATCTGATGTTAACCATGGAAACTGAAAATGTTGTAAATAAAGCTTCCAAAGTTGTTAAACCGCACTCAGGCAGTTGTAAACACAGAATAAGCCAATTTCGGATTAGTTCATTTGATGTTACAATATGAAAAGTGAAAAGGTTGTAAATGAAGCTGTAAAAGTTGTTAAAACGTACTAATGACGTTATAAACACAGCATAAGGCAATTTCGGTTTAGTTCATCTGACGTTAACCATAGAAACTGAAAAGGTTGTTAATAAAGCTTTCGAAGTAGTTATAACGGACTCATGAAGTTGTAAACACAGCGTAAGCCAATTCTAGATTAGTTCATCTGATGTTAACCATGGAAACTGAAAAGGTTGTAAATAAAGCTTCCAAAGTTGTTAAAACACGCTCAGGAAGTTGTAAACGCAGCATACGCCAATTCCGGATTAACTCAACTGATGGTAAACATGGAAACTGAAAAGGTTGTAAATGAAGCTTTATAAGTTGTTAAAACGTACTCATGAAGTTGTAAACACACCATACGCCATTTCTCACTTGGTCCATGTGATCTTAAACATTTAAACTTATAAGGTTGTAAATGAAGTTGTCACAGTTGTTAAAACACGCTCAGGAAGTTGTAAACGCAGCATACGCCAATTCCGGATTAACTCAACTGATGGTAAACATGGAAACTGAAAAGGTTGTAAATGAAGCTTTATAAGTTGTTAAAACGTACTCATGAAGTTGTAAACACACCATACGCCATTTCTCACTTGGTCCATGTGATCTTAAACATTTAAACTTATAAGGTTGTAAATGAAGTTTCCGCAGTTGTTAAAACATGCTCAGGAAGTTGTAAACACAGCATACGCCAATTCCGGATTAACTCAACTGATGGTAAACATGAAAACTGAAAATGTTGTAAATGAAGCTTTACAAGTTGTTAAAACGTACTCATGAAGTTGTAAACACACCATACGCCATTTCTCACTTGGTCCATGTGATCTTAAACATTTAAACTTATAAGGTTGTAAATGAAGCTGTCGCAATTGTTAAAACGCACTTAGGAAGTTGTAAATACAGCATACGCCAATTCCGGATTAACTCAACTGATGGTAAACATAGAAACTGAAAAGGTTGTAAATGAACCTTTACAAGTTGTTAAAACGTACTTATGAAGTTGTAAACACACCATACACCATTTCTCTTTACAAACTGATTTATGTTTACAATTACATTTCTTAGAAACAAGGCATCGTACTAACAACTATAACAGTCATATTTACAAATACAACTATACGCATTAACAACAATTTTTAATTATTATTTCAGCGTGTTCTCACCAATAACAGAGCAATGCTAGACGAAACAAGGCATCATCCAGACTAATTTGAACTCACAGCAACCATGTATGATGCCTTAGATTCACTAATACATAAACTTTCTTCTAACACTTAATATGTGATTTGATTCCCCAAATTTCCACAACAATTAATCAAAAGAAGCATGCAAAAACCTGCTAAATAATATAGAATGACTAGCTCAGGTTTTGAATCACATTAATGGAAATTTTAGGGATCTAACAAGTTCAAATATACCCGCAAACTTCTCGTCCATCTCTGTTTCAAAAAAACCTTGTGACTAACTCTCTCTAAATCCTCTTCCGTTGGGTTTTCCTGTAGAACATTCGATCGGGGAGGGAGAAAGAGGGTAAGGAGAGATCCTGAAATGAAATAACAAAGCCAACAATACAGCCCAAAACTCAGCAAGAGAAAGTATGAAACCATTACATATCTCCTTCATAACACTTGGCCCTTTCAAGGTAGCATGAGTAATCCTAGGTCCAGCCATTTACTTCTATCTTTAAGCTTGATGATTCTACCAAAGAAGACCCAAAACCCATTAGTTTATCAAACTAGGGTGGAAATCATAAAACAATGGCATCTATTCCCAATAATCAATATGAATCTAGATACAGTAATTCACATCAGATTAAGTTCATTTTAACATATCTATTAATTAAGAAGAAACAATCACGCCAGAAAACCATTTACTGTGGATACATTACCACCTCAAAACCATCATCATTGTACCTGACAAAGAAATAATAATTTCTGAGCTCTAGTATTTGTTTTCTGAATAAAGACATACTTTATAGCCAAGCATCAAAATCAGTCCTAGATATTAGTAAATAGTATGAACGTTATAGCTATCAATTCCTAAATGCTAGTTTTACTTCATCCTTGACCCAAAACCACGAGTTCGTACACAAAGTATTAATTTAGCGAAGCTGCTTCTAGTTCATCAAAATTTTTGCGCAACCAATTCTGTGATATTGATAATTCTGCAAGTGTGATACCTAGAACCCTTAAAGTAAGCAAAAAACTTGCATGGACATTAATTTCTCACAACAAACGGTAATAGATTCCCATATCCATGACTTCTCATTCAACTTATAATATTCCAAAAATCTCTCAATCGCATCAGATACAACTTCAACATGCTAAACAATAATCATTTTATACCTAAGGTTTCAATCAGGATTGTTTTGATGAAGAAGAAGAAGAAGAAGAAGACCACCCAACAATGGCCATTGAAACTCAAGAACGTAAAAAAATTTTGGCAGACCCCAGCTTGATGCGTGAAGAGAGGCGAGAAAAATCCATTTCTTTCTGTTCATGTACTCTTTCTCCATTTTATCTTTTTGTGTTTTCTCTTTCCTGTGTGTTTTTCTTATTTTATTCTTTGGGGGCAAGATGGTCTTTTTACATAAGGAATTAATAACAAAAAAGTCCCTTGGGACTTTTCTGCATGAGCAATTTGGCTTGAGACTTCTTTGCTATTAATTAGGTCCCTTAGGACCTCACAACCATTTTTCCTAATTTAAAACTACTGTAAAAAAATATTTTTACTTAACATTAAATCTAAACCACTCAAATTTTAATCTAAAGGTTGAGATGAGTAGCTAGAGAGAGAATGAAGGGAGGAGAATGGTAAGAGTAGAGGAGGGAAGCCAAGTCCTAGAGTCTTTCCTCCTTTGTTCTTAAATATAGGAGGTAATTGTGATAGTTTGCTTCACTTCTAAATAACATTAGGATCTAGTTAGGTCAGAAATCATATGCATGGTTAATCATTTTTGGAATATTTAGCATTTTCTAAAATCTTTGAATAAGACAATTATCATCTTACTGTAAAAAATAGACAGACCTTAAGATTTTAGAGATTTTAGGTCTCACTACCACAGAAATCACCATATATGATGGTTATTAACTGTCATACATCATGATTTTGAACCATCATATATGTGGATGCTATAAAAGCTCGGTGTTGATACATTACATTTCCGAATAGTTATTTTTCAACCTATTATAACCCCCATTATGTATTGAAGCTTGGTGGGGCCATGATATGCCCATTGCTATAATAATAATTAATGATCATATGTAAACAACTATCAAAATATATGGTAATGCATAATGGTCTCATTTTACAACATTTATTTATGTAGTAACATAGATAACGGTTTTATGTACGAATTGTGACTTTTAATAAAAATAAATAACAGTCTCACGTAAACAATCGTTATGTATTTAGTACATAAAGAATGGTTTATAAATAAGAACCATGAACTTTTACAATACATGACTATTTTTATTTAATAACCGTGATGTATGGATATAGACTCTTTAAATAAGAGTTTCTGAGCTAGTTGATTTCCTCTCTATATATAATAAAACAGCAGTACTTTTCACATCGAATGGCTAAGTAATTTAGCATGGATCAAAACATTTCAGGCTTTGCGGGGAGAATTAATGGCAACTATTGACATATATAATGATAATGTAACTAGTGACTTATATATAATTGTGTCTCTTTATAGGAATTAACCCGTGAAAAGCAAAGGACTCTGGGGAAAAAACATATACCCCTATTAAAAAGTGTGGAGGGGTATGGAAACCCTTGAACTCAAGGGTTTGCATAACCCCTGTGCCCTTTCTGATAAGGTTATTTATTTATTTTTTTTACCTCATCTTCCTTTGCTTTCCAGGCTTAATTGCTGAAGGGACATAAGGTATAGGTGAACACTGATATTATTATATATATAGATCAAGAGTGTGGCTAATTCTAACTACAAAGCCAGAAAATCTTAATCCATCCAAATTACATGGCAACTCGATGTTGAAAGTACTGATCTATTACACACACACACACACGAGACCAAGTAGCTCAGAAACTCTCACATTGAAGATTCTAGAACTGATCACAGTATTGAATTTTATAGCTTTTAACTTGGTGTCACCTGCTCAATAGAAAAACAGAAGAGGAACCTTTAGTCAGAGCAATATGGGATTTCTAAAAAAATATAACTTCACAAAAGCAATTCAATATGTCACCTGAACCAATTTATTCACAAAGCTTATTCATGTATGACTCTCATCGGTATAGCTGAACTAGTTTATTAATTACATCCTTATTGATCTTTTTAAAGTAACTTCCAGAGATATGGATACTTCTAAAAAATGAAATGTCTTTGCTTAGGGATCCATATCTCCAAAAATCACTTCAAAAAAGATCAATAAAGTAAGAACCTTTAGTTAACGCGATGGGTTGATAACTTCCTATAATAGGAAATAAACCTTCGATAAGAACAGTAATAGGTTTTCCAAAAAAATATAACTTCACAAAAATAAGTTACTATTACCTTGAATGTTTTATCGCGTTATGACTTCACAAAGACACCTTAATCGAATAAGGAGAATAGAGCACCCAAAAAATGTGACCAAGCTAGGGCTCATGAATGATGAAGATACAAGTTAGGGGAAGAGAAAGCAACTCACGTGGTAGTCGCTAAGACAAGTGTCAAGGTATTCACTAGTGTGACAGTCATTTTTAGAAGTCAGATGAATGCTTTTTATGGTAGGGTTCGATTGAAAATAACTCTCGACAACTGGAAAAGACAACAGGAGTAGTAGGATTACGATGTTGGTGGGTTTTGTTTGAACAGATTAAGTGTCAAGTGTATTCTATTTCAAGTACTTAAATAGAATAGGAAGGGTAGGGTTTTTTGGGTTGTCATGCCGAAGAATTTAAGTAACTGTTGTATTAGTAAAACTGTTATTTATTTGATTATATATTACTGTTCATTGTTAAGAACCCTAAGGTAAGTTACCGTTTTTAACAAATTCACTGATCATGTTTTTTAGTTAATAACCGAGAGGTATGTTATTATTTTTGTTTTTTTAACTTGTTTGGGCAACTAGTGCTCAGATAATTACATTTTTATATTTTATAAAAATAAAACCAAAAAATATCACCCTCTAGTGACAAGTTGCCTCATATACAATCTAAGGTCTGCTGCAAATTTAGGAACTTTTGTTTTCTTCAATTTAAATGAATCAAAAGTTTCATAAATTTGAAGATAAAATGTTCCTCACAAGTCAAGTGTTTACACTCATCTCTCAAAATATTCAAGGGCTTATGTTTGACTTAATTCCTCTTATTGCAACCCATCTACCATAAGCTTGTGTCTAGTCTCAATATCCACTATATTATCCCATTACGTACACAGATCAATAGGACTTTAATAATAGATACATACTCTAGTTAGTGCCAAGTAATTCAATGAATAATATAAAGAATGAAGGGATATTTATATATTTATACTCTCTTTTTTTTCTTTATCTTGAGTCGTTGTAAGTCCCCTTTTTACATGACCTTTCACATGGGTAATGCAACACAGGTTACTCAGTTGCTCCAACATGCACCTCAAGAGGCTCTTAGCCTAACTTATAACCCTTTTTGACTTAACTTTTCAACACGAGTGCCAACATTATTGATGAAGTTCTCTCGATTACTAAGTCAAGTTTAGAGATGTCATTGGAGTTATTGTTATTGTTATTATTCCTTCTCTCTCTTTGTTAATCCCTTCACACACACACACACACACAAAAACAATTGCTTATAATCTCTTTTTTTATTCCTTCTCTCTCTCTCTCTCTCTCTCTACTTAGCACTTACTAGAGTAACGAATAAAAACAATTGCTTAAATCATTTTTATGTGTGCAAAGGAAATTTTCTGCTCAAAAGAGATTTAATACAAGTTCTAGAGATGAAATCACAACAAGTGTAGTCTCTTTTAGAAGAACAAATATTTAGGTTCAAATTCCTCACAGGTTCTTTGATATCCTAAAATAAAGTACTTAAGTCATATATTTACTTATTTACTCACATTCAAAGAACATAAAATCAAATCCTAATCAAATTCAATCCTTTTCATGTTAAAATCAAACCACTTATGACAATGCTCACAAAAAAAAAAATCCAAACTTCCACAAGAAAACCAATTTTTGCTTACTTTTTCTTTTAACAAAAATTGAGGACAAGTCATGCAAAATCAATTATACCCTCACCCCCACACTTAAATGTCACTTTGTCCCTAATGTGAACAAGTAATAATAAGTAATATAAATGAAGAAACAACCATATGCAAGTGTAGAGATGACACATATTTCAATCATTATCAAATATCACATGCAATTCAACTTTAATCAATACTCATGTTCCACAACATATTATCACCAATCAAATAAAACAAAACAAGGTAAAGTAGAAGAATACTCCCCTCCTTGTCCTTGACTTGCACTTTCAGTTGCTATTGATCTTTGTTTCCATAGCAAAGCACATCATCTATGGCTCCAAAAATCCCACAAAATCAAAGTAAAACATCAAACCAAAACCTTGGGTTGCCTCCCAAGAAGTGCTAGTTTATAGTCTTCAATCAAACTTCTCAAAACACTTCTAATCATAAGTATCAAACACCTCAATCACCTTGTCTTCATTCCTTTTCAAGCAACAAGGTTTCAAACGCAATAGATGATCATTCAAGTTAATTACTTGCACTTCCTTAATCATAGACAATCTCATAATACAATCATTCATTAAATTCAAGAAGTAGGAGTATCCAAAATAGAAGTAGGAGTATCCAAAAATTTAGAACATCCAATAAAATCCACTTAACTCTTATCAGTAATAGTCAAAACATCTATAGAAGAGTCATACATAACAACAATTGGGACATCCATATCAATTTGATCATCAAAAGCACAAACCTGAAGCTCCAAAGTATGAACCCCTTCTAGACACCTACTATTCTCATCTAAATCAATTTCAAGCTCATAATCACCTTCTCTATTATCCACAGTCTTATATAATTCCACATCCTCAACTTTCTCACAATAATTATTATCAACACAAGAAGTGGTCATCATGCTTAAGGAATCATCTTACCTCATAGTCTCAAGAATTGAAACAATTTGACTCACATATACTCCAATATTTTGGACACTTGCCTCAACACTAATGTTAAATTTCTTTTGTTCATGAGGAAAATCCTTAAGTAGTCTTTCTAAGTAAGATTCTTCAAATTCGTCATGGGTGTGTTCCTCGACATATGGATAAGAGTGAAAAGATGGGGTGATCTCATTAGAACAATACTTGATATAGAGATCCAATAGGATAAAAAGAATGATTAAAACAAGTTTGCTTCCTAGTGAAATAATCTCTCCCATAATAACTACTTGTGCTAAATGGACAACTCTCATATGAATAACTCTTTCCACAATAAATACAAGAAAAGAAATTATAAGGAGAAGAATCAACATTTTTATTCCAACCAGCATTTTCATATGCTTGTCTCATCCAATCCACATGCATCTCAAGTAAAGAACAAAGATTTGACAATCAATCAACAAATGAATGCTCTCATGAATGCTGTGAATAATCCTTTTTTAAAAAAATATGAAAAAATAAAAACATAAAACATAAAAATATTTACAAAACTCAAGCTTAAACTACTAATGCTTAATTAATTCCAACCAAACTGTGTGGACACACAAGTCCTTGGCAACGGCGCCAAAAACTTGATAGGAAAAAAATGTATAGCCAAAAATTCCACAATTGCACTGGCCATATCAAGTAATAAAGAGTGACTAAAGTATTATTCCTACGAGGACTTAGTACCAACAAAACGGTCGAACAATGATTTTACACTTTTGTTTAAATTGAGCAATTCAAATTGAATTCAAATAAGTAAAAAGAAATTAAAATCAAAATAAAACAAACTAACTATCACAATTATCAAACGAGCAATCCATAGTTATTAATCCCTTATTAACTTCATAAACCTTGATTCCACTAATTCAATTAGCCTTGATATCAATTTTGTTAATCTCGAGCATAAATAGCTATAAGTGCCTATCGTTCACTCACAACCCCCTCTTAAGTATAAATTATTATGTCTCACATAAATACTTAAGAGGCAAGATAATTTGAACACGTTTTTTAACAATTATATGGGGCCATTAGATATATGCATATCCTAATCGTAAATTAAATCGTAATCTAATCCCATATTACTTAATCTCATAGCCTAATTAAAATTTTCTTCGTCAAGGTAAATCATAATGCTCAAATTCATATTCAATGATGGACAGTCATTAAATAGATAAAGCTAAACAAGATTAAGTAACTAAAATTAATATTAATTATAAGTAAACAATGAAAACAAAGTCTAATCCACCTATAAGTTCATAACTCCTCCAGGTTTCACAACAAACTAACTAAACATAACTAAAGAAAAAAAAGCAACAAGTTCATAATCCAAAACCTCAAGAAAAAGAGAAAAGAAAAAGGATAGAGCATTGATTCAAAGCCTCATCTTTAAGCTCCAGCCACTCCTCTGTCCAAGCGGCTACTCTGATCTCTTCTCCTCTCCACAGTCTTCTTGTCCTCCTGTGTTGAAGAATAAGAATGAAAGTCAAACTCATTTCTCTCTCTTTCCTTATGATTCAAGATGGTGATGATTGATATGCGGTTGTCTCCTCTTTTTATTTCAATTGACTTACGGCTTAGGTTTCTCCCCTTTCATTTTATTCTGAAAATAGCGTCCTATCAATCAATAGAAAAAGGAAACAATATTATTATAATAATACTAATAAAAATAATAAACTAAAATCTTTTTTAAAAAAAACTTTCAATTATTATTTTCTTATTATTGTTTCTTTCCTAAACTTGAAAACTTATATTCTAAGTCGAAATCCCATAAATGATGCACTTAAATAGATATCTCTTAAAATTTCAAGAAAATATTTTTAATTTAGCATTGATGAATTCCCAAATATATCAAAATAGGTCTCTAATTTATTAAAAATAAGAATTCATCGACAAATATCCGATCAGCCTCCTCACAACATGGTCAATTTGTTCTGCATGCTGCATCATTGCCTCCACTTGACGTAGAGGTAGAGGTAGAGGTAGGGGTTGGAGAGCAAGAGTAGGAGTAGGAGGTTGTGGAAGAGGAAAAGGGGGGAAAGGAGGTGGTGGAGGTTGTGGAGGAAGAGAAAGAGGTAAAGGATGAGTAGGACGCTGTAGATTTTCTAGCAAGTCTTCAGTATATTATTTCATCTTAGTGATTAAAAGAATAAAGGAGGATAATGAAGAAATAATACGATAAATATAAGGAAATGAGAAGTTTATATAGATTGAAAGTAGGGTGGAAACAGGCCAGGAGGTCTGTGGCGTGGCCTGTCAGTATAAAAGGCCAGGCCAAGGCTGACTTGGAAGCTTGTTTTTCTTAATAGGCTAGGTCGAGGCCGACTGATAAGCCTACTGGCCTGTCAGGTCAGCCTGGGCCTGTTAAGTTCTTTTTTAAAAAACAAATCATTAGGGTAAAATTGTAATTACATTTTCTTTCCATTGCCCAAAGCCTCCCTCTATTCCCTAACTCTTCTGTCAACACACCACGCCAAATCATTGATGCAGCCACTGAAAGTGAACCTAACCCATTCCCTGTTCAACTGCTTCTCATCTCCATTACTCCTGTCCTCTCTCCGTCCTCTCGTTGTCGCACATCTCTTGCTATGCTCTTTCCATCCTTGAGTAACCGTCTCTCTCCGTCCTCTCTTTGTCCTTGAGTCATCGATGAAACTCACTCACCACATCTCTCTCTCTCTCTGAGAAACCAAGTCGTTGTCCTTTCCTCTCTCTGTCGGCCACCGAACTCACAACTCTTCTCTCTCTCCAACTCACCATCCTTGAAACTCTCTCTTCCTTGGCCGAGGGGAGGGGCATCGACAAATCTAACCTCAGGTAAGTATTTGGTGTTCTTGCGATTTATGATTAGCTTCTTGTGATTTTTGATTTGCTTATGTTCTCTTCTTGCCAAGTTTTCATCATATTTGCTTCTCATTTTTGTCAAGTTTGTTGTGAGTCTGTTCAGTCAAATATTTACCCATAGCCTTAGTTAAGTGTGCTTATGTATTCTTAATATTTGAAGTCTATTATGAAGCTTTGATTTTTGACTAAAATTTCGAAGATGTGATTTTTGACTAAAAGTGTGAAGCTCTGATTTTTTGTAAGCTATGAATCAAGTGTAAGCCGTGAGTTACAATGGTGAAGCTGTGAAGCAATATAATTTTCATTTCCCATTTTTTATTATACAATCGTGTAGCTGTGATTTTTCTTACAATTGTTATCCTTGACTATACAATTGTGAAGCTGTGCTTTTAGTTCTCAGTATTTTTTTGTGATTCTCACTGCTATGATTTTGTGAAGACAGTGAAGCTCCCTTATTTTTCTTACAATTGTAATCATTGATTTGATCTAAATTAGTGAGCTTGTAATGAAAATTGTTATATTGTTGTATTTGGTTTCATATTTTATGATGTATTTTGGATAATTAATATTTATTTATGTAATTTCCTCATGATTTTGGCTTGCTTAAAGTATTTTGAATAATTAGTGTTTTGAAAAATCTAGGCCGCTTTAACAGCCTCATCAGGCCAGACCAAGCTTGTGTACAGGCCATGCTTAAGCCTAAAAAAAATGGGATTCCAACAGGCCACAGACTAGGCTCAGGCCACCCTGTTACAAAACAGGCTTGGCCTGTTAAAGCTAAAGCCTATCTTGGCTTGGCTTGTTTCCACCCATAATTGGAAGTGACGAGTTTGAATCATCATTATACACATTAGAAGTTGAAGAAGAGCAGTTGCACGTAGTGGTGGGTAATGAAAATGTACTTGGTTCTCATGTCGATCATCAAAGAAGGAAGAAGCACATAGTATTATCATCATGAACTTGGAGAAGGGGAAATTTTTTCAAAGTTATCCCTATTAAGTACATTTATTAAAAAGGGTTTCCATCAATGAGGCATTTTAGGAAAACTAACGAACATTTGTAACAACTAATTTAAATAATTTTTTTAATATCTATAAATTAGTTGTATAACTCTTATATATCCTTAGAAATGTGGGAGTATCATCTACCTTAAACTAGTAATTCGTTTGTCTTTTCTTCGCTGCTTCATTCTTTATAAGATAAACAACTCATTTAGCACTCTCTTTGCTCCTTATTATATGCACTTTCAACATGCATGTTTTATAATATAACATGTTTTGTCTAAAATATTAATTTTTTTTCTACCTAGCTAGTATCCCTAATCCCTAACTAATTATAAAACTTCCTAATTAATCATACTCCTCTAACACTTTTATTGAGGGTAATTTTCATATTTTAAGATAAATAACTAATTTTAAATAAGAAAAAACCCTAGAAAAAAGGCCTCCAAATTTTTAAAATCCTAAATAATGTTTGTTTCCTAAAATTAATGAGGGATTGACTACACTTATACAAAATTTACCACTTATTTTATTGGAAAATCACTTATATGAGATTTTGAAATTTTAGAGGTCTTTTTCTAAGATTTTTTTGTTTAAATTAATGGGTTAATGTACTTCTACCACCGTGAAGCATTTTCCAAGGAAAATCTAATATCCTAAAACATACATTCAGCATCTTAAAGTATTTTTTTATGTACGTCCAACACTATAAAATATTTTCTAGAGCATTTAACATCTGAAACATTTTTTTCAAGAGCGTTTAGCATCTTAAAATATTTTTGGGAGGAGGTGCCTGCTGCCCCTCATTTTTTGTCTACTTCCCAAATGCTTTTTCTTGATTCTTTGAATCATAAAATTCTATATAAAATAAGTGACATTTTGATATCTTATGAACAAAAAATAATAATATTTTTTATTTTTATGATTTTTTAAATATTTAATACTTTTAATAAAAAAAAACTACACAGATTTTTATGTAAATCTTTAAAAAACCATAAAGTAATTTATAAAAACTAGATATTTAGATGTTAGAGGCTTAAAATAAGTAGCCAAGGGAATATTCTATTACAACTACTTTCCCTCCCTAGCTGGAAACGGAGAGAGGGGGAGAGAGGGTTTGATACCATGTATGTAACAAGGCGTCTTTCTCAATATCTAAAGGACGAAGTTGCTCTGACTCTTCCGCCTCCAGAGCATAATTCTGGTTATCTTGTACTCTACGATGCAGAATCAGAGACTCTGTTGCGTTTGCGAAGAGACAATAATGACAGAATCAGGCGTCTACCTTTCTTTCAAAACGAGGACTTCACCGTTGAAGCCTCCGACGGTGAGACCTTCCCAGTTCTCTTCATTCCAGTTTTGAATCAGCCTTTGTCTCACAATTGCTACTATGTCATGTGGAGAAACTCGCCCAAGAGAGGGTATGTATGTAATGAATCATTTTCCTCCTTATCTGATATTTTTTTTCTCTGTTTGGTACAATTGAAATTAACCAGCTTAATTAATTGATTTCCCGACTCCCAGTTTACTTGTTAACTTTGAATTTCGTTTAGAAACTTCTGGTTCAATGATCTGTCATCAAACTAAGAGATCATGGGCTTATAGATAAAATAAGAGATATATTGATATTTTGCGGATAAAGTTTTGTAATTTGTATGACTTCTTTGGGGGAAAAAAAAAGCCATACAATTTTGTTATATTTTTTTCCATCTTTTTTTGATGAAAAGTACAATTATATATAATATATTTCAAACGAAAAGTAATCGCAGAAGATTTTCTGGCTTAGTTAATAATTGAAAATAGACTAGGATCAATACAAACAAACATATTCCTAAAATACTTGGTTAGGATACTGAGATCATCTGACAAGGCACTTTTTAACTGGGGAAGCCTGTTGAACCCTTTGAACTGTGTATTAGACTGAACAATCAACCAGATGTCCTCCTCCCTGTCATTTTAAGAGAGGTTTGGGAGAGCAAGTTTAAAGGCTTAGTAGTTCATTCAAGTCAGCATTGTAAGTCCTTTAATTGGTTCCCTGTGTGCTGTTGTCTTATAGGGTAGAGGATTAAGGATGACTTGAGGTGGGTTCCACCATGGAATGGAGCTAAAATAATCTCTTTTTTTTTTTTTTTTCTGCAACAGGGGAGTGTCTGTCCAGCATTGGAAAATTAGTATATCTTCTATTTCTCTTCCTATTTGAGGTTCTAGTACATAGGACCTAGTGGATTACTCCTATACTCTTTAATATAAGACATATTTATCTAATTTAATTAGATTAAGGAAATTAGTTGAGTTAGTTAATATGACATGTATTTTTTAAATCACTCTAGTCATCTTTCTTAATTCACTTATTCCCTCTTTTCTTTGATTATTGTTGAAGGAGTATTAATAGAAGTAAATTAGGAAAATGTTGATAAATATAAAAACTATGTCTTATATTTAGGACCAAAATCAACTCTTCAAATATGTCTTATATTAAGGACCGAGGAGTAATATGGTGTGCTGATACTTTTTTTGGGAATAAGATATATCTGACTCAGTGTGTCCTCCATTAATTCAAGCTATTATTCTTAGAATCATTTGCCCAAAAGGGGTTAGCTTGAATTTGGTGAAGGAATTATCAAATCTTCGTGAAGCTCCTACCATGGGTGGTGTTAGGTGGATTCCAAGAAATTATCTAGCTGCAGCTTGGTGTGCTGGTGCAGCTCTTGTGGAGAAGTGCTCAAAAGAGTGGGTGTTGCAACCCCCTTCTCCTATATATGTTAAAGATCCTGGCAATTGCTGAATCTAAGGCTGGGAAGTTTCTTTTATCAAATTTGTCTTTTGATTTTTTGCTAGGACTGTTTTTTCTGTTTGGATTTTACGTTTTTGCTCGTTTCTTCTTTAGGTGGCTGTTATGCCTTCGTGACTCTATTGCTGCTGTTTTCTTGAGTGTCTAATGAAATATATGTTCTGTTTGGCCCAAAAAAGAGGATCTCCCAGAAACATGATTCACAAAAGTGCATAGAATAGAATGAAAGGATTTGGACTAACAAGTGATTGGAAGAGAGTGGTAAGTGGTTTTGCTGCCTATAAAGATGAGAACGTAAGTTCAAATGTCAGGAAATACACTTGTTAAAGGAGGAGATAACCCATTAAATGAGGCATTCTCACTCCTCGAGTGCAGACTAATCAGTTGCTTGGATACCTGACCTAGCTGAGAAATGAAAGGATTTGGTTTAATTGAGATTAATTTGAAAATCCTTTCCAAAATCTTTGATCCCTTAGAAATCCCAATGCCCATTTCCTAGGTTATACTCCCCCAGTCCTTAATATATAATATATTTGGAGAGTTTATCTTGGTCCTAAATATAAAATATATTTTTTATAGTTGTTAATATTTTTCTAATTTACCTCTATTAATCGTAGTTATTAAACCGAAACCAGCCACTGAACCGGCCGGGGTACTAGGTTAAAGGTCAGTAGGTCATATTGGAATCAAATCAAAGCTAACCTGAAACCAAACCGGTGAGAAAGTAAAAATTTCAAAGATATTAATATAAAATTCTAAAGAAAATAAAAAAATAGATTTTAAAAAAAGTGGACCAAGTTTATGCCTGGACCGGACCAGTTTACCGACCGGCTCGCCTGTTTACTGGCTAAAACAGCCGGTATGGTCTGGGTTTAACAACTCTTTTATTGATATTTCCTTAATAATAATCAAGTAAGAGAGAAATTGAGAGAGTTAAAAAATATGACTGGAGTGTTTTAGAAAATACATGTTATAATAACTAACTTAACTAACTTCATTAATTTAATTAAATTAAATAAATACGTGTTATATTAAGGATTAGAGGGAGTATATCTTTTACCGTGCACCATGCCATTTCGCTTATCCCAAACAACAGTGTTAGAAACCCTCCCTTAGAGATAAATTATCGTCATTCCTCCTATATAAACGTGCAAGCCATCTTTTAATCTACAACGCCACACCATCAGAACCAATCAGACATGTTCGGAGACTCCAGGGAGTTGCAAACCACAAATGAGATTTCAAAATTGAGCCAATGGAAATAGCATGATGCAAAGTTTTCCAGATCCTTAATAAAACTTTCTGTGGCAGATCAATCTTGACCGAAAATTGACCATCAACACTCGGTGAGTCGGTGACCAAACTAATGTGTCCTGTTCACATGCAATCGAGACACAGACAATGATAATATCTTTTCACATATTGAAGGAGGGTACAACTGACGAATCAACTGTTCGTTCCATCCCTCACCATTAATTAATTGATTCCCCAACTCGTACAGTTTAATTAGCTTAGCTTTGAATTTCGTTTAGAAACTTCTGATTTAATGGTCTGTCATCAAACTAAGAGATCATGGGCATACAGATAAAATATGAGATATCTTGATATTTTGCAGGTAATTTGTATGACTTTTATTTTTTTTTAAAAAATATAAGCCATAATATTGTGTTATATTTTTCTTTGAAAAACAAAGGTGCAATTTTGTCAATAGAGGAAATTTGCCCAAACCGTTAAAAAAAATATTGATAGTTAAAAGATTGGCATTAACTTTTAATATTTTTAATAGGGAGAGCTAAAGTTGCTATGGTTTGATTACGCAAAATTGTTCATTAAGAAACTTTTGAATATTCAGTGCTCTTAAATGGTTACTTCCAAAATAAAATTGTACCTTAACCTCATATATAATGGAATCATAGGCTCAAGCAATTTACTCCCTTCCTCTTCCCCCTGGGGCGCGCGCGCGCACATTCTCATTATCTCCACAGAGTATAAGGGGGCTTGTCATAATTTTTAATAGTTGAATTGCTTTACCCCTTATCCCATTGAAAATTGTAAGAAGAATAATTATAGTTGGGGAAAAGAGTCTTTAATTATACTTTAATAAATAGGGGCAAAAATGAAAAGATTGCATATTTTTATTTTATCATTTTAATTGCATGACTAATTTTTGTTAGTATGGAGGTATGTGCGTGTGTGTAATGGATCAATGTAATGATTTGTAGGAACGCAGCCACAAGCTCAAAAGAAGATGATGAAACAGTCAATTGTTGCGGGGTAAGTTACATACCAGAAGCTTCGCCTCGTCCTTTGAATCCCTTCGACTTATATCAACAATTTGAGATCATCCAGAAGCCTCGTGATCGCTTTGAAGCCAAGTCTATGGCCTCCGATGGAGTCCCTCCCCTATTTTTGAGGGAACAATGGAAGCTACACATCAGTAATACTCTTTGCCCCCCACACCATGAAGCTTTAGGCCTTAATTCCTCCTTACGAGCTCAATTACCTCATTTTGAATTTTTATCCTCTCATGATCATTCTGAACCAGCCGTTGTTGGGAAATGGTAAGTTCAGGAATGCATGTAATGCAAGGGAAACATTATATATTTATAGGGTTATGGTATGTTCAGAACCCTAAAGTATTTTTTTAGATACGTTCAATATCTTGAAGTTTTGTGGTTCATTCGGCACTATGAAGTATTTTTTTCATATACTTCTAGTGCCCTAAAGTATTTTTCACACGTGTCTAACACTCTAAAATTACTACTAAAAAAATATTTTAGGGTGCTGGTGGATACTCTTCACATAGAGGACTTTTTGAGAGTTAATGTCGTGGTCAAAATTGTTACTAAAAAAAATACAGTACTGCCAAAATTTCACTTTAACAATTAATACTTTAAGAGCAAAATTACGCACCACAAAATAATTTAGAGTACTGACAACCTAGAAAAATACTTTAAAATGTTGAATAGACTACTAGATACTTTAAAATATTGGACTGGACGCACGTGAGAAAATACTTCAGGTTGCTGAATGCATTTTAACTGTGCATACTGAATTTGACTTCATCTTACAGGTACTGCCCTAACATGTTTGTGAGGGACAAAGGGAAGAAAACAAGATTCTACGAGATGACACTAGAGCAAAAATGGGTTAGGGTTTTTTCAAAGGAAAACAATAACAGTAATGGGGATAAAGGGGTGCATGTGGAGGTTTCCGTTCAAACTGGACTGGCAAAATTTGGTGGAAAAAAGGATGCTTTCCGAGACGAAAGAAATTTGGCCTCTGGATTTGTGACGTTTATTAGTCCTGATCAAAGGAGACCAGAGGTAGTAGAGTTGAGCATGGTGATTATGGAGAGAATTAAATGGGAACAAGAAAGTGTTGGATGGGTTCGTGGAACCAATGATGGAACTGAACAGCTAGTAAGAGTGGAGGAGTTTGAGGGTAGTGGCACTTGGAGGAAATTTTCATGTTATTTGTTGGTTGAGAGTTTTGTTTTGAAGCGAAAGGATAAGAGCTTGGTCATTACTTTTGATTTCAATCACATACACCAAGTTAGATGCAAATGGGAGTGACACTTTCTGCATATTTTCTTATTATATGTTTTGCATACATCTAGGGTTTGCCCCTTATAAGATACATTTTCTCAAATATTATATTATCTCCAGTTTTAAATATAAAACTTAGTTGACTAATTTAGAATTTTGTTCTGGGTGTATGCTATCTTTTTCTCTTATAATTTTTCTTGTCCTGTCATGTTATTTGTTCTAGGGTCTTCCCCTGCGTTCTTTAATTTTTTGGGGTCGGTTTGTGGTCTACCTGGCCGCTTGTTGGGTTTCTGTTGTTTATGTATTTATAAATAAATATGTTAGCACTCCAAATCTAAGAGAAGCATGATTGAATTTAAAAGCATTGAGTGAAAATTACAAGTACGATCCATATGCAATTCCGAAATATACCAAGCTTATACATAAATTCCTCTTCCCCGTTTTTGTTCATAATATGTGTTTAATTTGTATTACAGAAGCCGTAATATGTCTAGCATTCTCGCTGAAGTACTCACATGAAACTAGAGCATCGATGCGGATCTCATTCACTTTACATAGCAAATTCACCATACAGAGGAAGAGAAGAGAGTATTCATATTAGAGAACATTTTTATAGGGAGAAGAGTGTCATTCTGTATATTATTATTTAGATTACTTGCTTCCTCAATCCCACACCACACACACGCACGCGCGCGCGCGCACATATACATCCATATATATATAAAGCATACCTACGGTCATATAATAATAGATATAACTCTTAATCGTGAGGTCTCATGGGAATAGATATAACTCTTATACTATCAAAGAAAATATCTATTTATGAATCTGTCTCTCCATATTTGCATAACAACCCCTCTTAAATCATGCTTGGGCCTTACTCCACAAAGGTTGGACTAGGTATATTCCAACTAGGAGTGGAAATAGGCTAGGATAGGCTTTGCCTAAATAAGCCTAGGATGCAACACAGATTTAAAGCTTGAGCTTGTATAGAGTTTTTTTTAGGCTTGAGTCTAAGCCTTCAAAAGGCCTAACAAAGCCTAAAGCCTTTTTAAATGCCTACTTAAAATGTAGGCTAAATAGGCTTTAAATACCTCAAAATTCATATATTACCTTTCAAGCCTATTTACAATCTTACATTATGTCTTAAAAGTATAAGATTCATTATCACCATAATATAGTGACAAGAGTTGTTCGAGCAAGTGGGAATAAGAAAAACCAATCATCTGTTGACCCCTAACATATATTTTCTAAAATTAAACAAGCATAACAAGTGGTATGTAAAAATGAATTTGACCTCTTATGTTTTTCACACATAAATTGAGACAAACTCCTATTAAGATTGTAATATTTCATTTAATACTAAAATAAACTTACAGTAACTATTATGTTTTAGCGGACAACGCAAATCAAAAAAGAGGGAGTGAGCTAGCATTGCCATCTCGAGTGATTTGAGAGAAGAGAGGTAGGGGTGAACGATTGATGAATGCAAGGTTTAAGTTTGTGTGAATGATGATGGGATGTGAAATATAGAAGTAAGGTTAAGTTAGTAATTTTATAAATAATTTATAAAATTATTTAGATTATTAGATTATATTATATATAAGGGAAAATGACAAAAAAATACCATCAAAATATGTAAAAGACAAATAGGGGTGGTCAATTTCAATAATTTCAAATTGACTGATTTGGAACTTTGAAATGTTGACAAATGTGTGAAATTACATAAGTGTCCTTACTTTTTATTTTTTTTAAATCCCTAAACCCTTTTCTAGTTGTAGCCGGTGGCCTGTCAACGGAACTCTAGTGTCCTTGCTGGCGACTAACTAACGAAGCTCTGGTGCCAGCGACTGGCGACCAGAGCTCCAACAGTCTAATATATTTTTTGAATTTTTCAAGTAAAAATTGTCAATATAGATACTTGAGTTGTTACAAACAATGCTAAAGTTATAAACGGCGGCCTAATATATTTGTTTTTGAATTTTTCAGGCAAAAGTTGTCAATATGGATACTTAAATTGTTAATAGCGACACTAAGTTGTAAACGAGGTATTTGTTGAACTCAGGTATCCATATTGACAACTTTTACCTGAGAAATTTAAAAAAAATATTAGATCGCGGAGCTTCGTTGAAAGTTATTAAGGAATATTCAACAAACATCTCATTTACAACTTTAGTATCGCTATTAATAACTCAAGTATCAATATTGATGACTTTTGCTTGAGAAATGAAATAAATAAATAAATATTAGACCTCCGGTGAAAGTTGTTAAGAAATGTTCAATAAATACCCCATTTACAACTTTAGTATCACTATTAACAACTCAAGTATCCATATTGACAACTTTTGCTTGAAAAATTCAAAAAATATATATTAGGCTGACATTTACAACTTTAGTATCACTATTAACAACTCAAGTATTTATATAGACAACTTTTTCTTGAGAAATTCCAAAAACAAAATATGCCGCCGGAGCTCCGGTGGTCGGTCACTAAGTGCCTGTTTGGAAACTCAACGGAGAAGTAGCTTTTTTTAAATGAAGCTTTTGCAGAAGCCCGATTGAAAAAAAGTCAGATTGTAGATGTGATTTGTGTTTGGATTGGCGGTGGGAGAAATGAATTTTTTTTAAAGTTGAACCTGTTTGGATTAGCGTTTGAAAAGCCCGTTTAGATGAGAAATTACTGAAAATGGTATGAAGTTTGTTGAATACTACATATATATTATTTGTGTTAATATTGTTATAATTGATGTTAAAAAAATGTGAATAAATTTTTTTTAAATAAAAAAGTGCAATAATTATTGAAAAAGAAGAAAAATACATTAAAACACTTAATTTTAAAATAAAAGATAATTATATATTTCAATCATAATGTCATACATGTAGTGGAATTTAATTGGATGACCTACCCCTAACAAGTTCGTCTCTGATCATGGCACAAACATGATTCATGTGTGTTGAAGATAATCTGCGAATAGTTGATGTGAATGCTACTTCAACTGGATCATTATTACCTTCAGCACTCACATTTTCTCTTTCAGCTTGCTGAAAATCCATATCTGTTTGGGAATTTCTGCGGATAAGATTATGTATAACCATTGTTGCACAAACAATGCGAACTTGTGTTTCAAAGCTATATGATTTCATTTCTCCCAAGAGCTGAAACTTATTCTTCCATACTCCAAATGTCCTTTCGATAGTGGTCCTCAAGCTTGAGTGATAATAATTGAACATCTCATTCTCACTTGTAAATCCGTCTTGTCACCTGAAGTCTGGAATGTGATAACGTTCACGTTTATACGGACCAAGATATCCAATTGGTGTTGGATAGCCAGCATCCACTAAATAATATTTTCCTGATAAATACACAATTTTGTTTAACATTGTAAAATTATAGTGAATGTGACAAAAAAAACATAATAAAGGTGCAAGTCTTGAAGAGATACCTTCAGGTGGGTGGGGGAAATTCATAGACGGAGTAGAGATAGCAGTTTGGAAGACACGGGCATCATGTGCAGTCCCCTCCCACCCTGCCAACACAAAAGTGAAGCACATGTCCCAATCACATACGGCCATAATATTCTGTGTCGGATATCCTTTTCTGCCGATATATTTGTCTTGCTCAGATTGGCTGACCACACACTTGATATGAGTTCCATCAATTGCTCCTATTGCATCCTTGAAAAATGGGTAATATCGCCGATCGTTGGCAATTTTTGGGTGACATTCACGGAACGTGGGATCAAGTAGTTTGATTATTTCTGCTGATAGGTTCACACAAGCATGTAAAACCATGTGGAAGATCATGTGGACAGTTTCTCCAGAATGTTGAAATCGTTCTTGTAATATTCTATTTCCTTGTGAATGTCCAACTGTGTATAGAAATATGGCTACCATTTCTTCTATTCCAATGTACCTGCTCCTCCGTAACCCATGTTCTACCAATTTGGAGCATAAGAGATGGAAGATATACTTTTCCACTCGGAAATTCTCAGGGCAAACTCTATCATGGCCTTGCAGAACCTCTTGCACCCACTGTGCACCTATTTGCTTACTAGTTATGTGTGGTTCTTTGCAAATATAAGGCACAACATATTGAGCCATCAAGGCAGCCACGTGCTCATCTTCGGTCATCTCTTCCTCTATAAGAGATATGAGGTGGGACCTTCTATCTACATGAGACGATCGTACTTCCCTCGTTCCGTCGGAAATATTTTCACAACTAGAACTTGCCATGAACGATGTAACCTGTGTGAGTAGCATGATTATATGAAATCAAATATAATTACACCACAAGGAAAATTGAAAATAAACGTCATATAGCATTAGTAACATTGAGGGAAAACAACGTCAAATTCAAAATGGATTAGTGGTATGTTTTAATTATACATAACAAAGTGCTAAAAATTGACATAAGATAGAGATCAGCGAGTAGGGGTTTCTGAAGGTCAGGGCTATTGTAAGCATGTTCACGCAACCACTCTAGCAAGAGTTGTGTATCATCTCTCATCCCCACATACATGTCGCGAGCAACCTGATGCATCATCATATTACAACAGCGGCGACAAAAGTCCATATCACTGGCAACTTCTGGAATGGTTCGTAATTCTTTGATGACGTCGCTCAGTTGGAGATCATTGCTAACTATCTTCTTTAATGTATCTGCTTTAATAGCATATGCGTCAGCTATTCTACTAACCACATCTGCTATTTGCTTCGAGTTTGCTGTTTTTGTCTTCTTTGATTTATCCGACCCTTCAGCCCTTTTTCTCTTCCCACTAATTCCTGAACCACTAGGTGGAGTGTTTCTCGTCAACGTAATCCTTTCGAAATCTTGTGACACTCCCACACTAGGTCCAATACTAGGAGGTTCAAGATCTTCCTCACTATCTCCTGAACCTTCTTCTAGGTCCATTGTGGGTCGATAAACATTGTCATCGTCATCAGCCAGTGACACTCGCTGTGTTGAAGTCGGTGTGAACATTCTACTGCCCGATGCTATCACATCCTTAAATAAGATGTCTAATTCCCTCGCGAACATTAGCCCTTTGTATCTATTCTTCACGTAGTCCGGATTCTCCTGAATCCATGAAATTTACAAAAATTAATGACTTATAATAATAACAATAATAACAACAACAATAATAATAATACAATTTTTACCTTTATTTTCTTTTCCCACCATTCATCGTCAGCAATCACCATGTTCTTTGCAGAGTCATACGATATGCCAGTCTCTTTTGAGAACAACTTGTCACATACCTTCCACTCTTTCTTCAAACTATCTAACCGACTTTTCAATTGTTTCTTGTCATATGACCTCCCTGTTTTTTCATTAAATAACAACCAAATGTTTTTCCACCCGTCCTTCGTGAATGCATATCCTAGACATTCTTTCTTATATATTTGCTCAATGCAAAGTTCAATGAAAATAGCAGTAGATCTTACATCCCACGAAGCTTTACCTTTTTCCTTGTTCATGTTTCTATGACAACAATTTTCCATTAAACAAAAATAATTGATGACTGTGAAGAACGCATTAATTTGGGTAATTGATGACAGGCAATACTAATAATCACGTTGCCTGGGAAATTTTTTCCACTTATAAATTAAGAATGAATTAACCAAAAACAAATACTTCCCTACTCATAATAAAAAAAACCCAAGAATCAAGAAGCAAAAAAGCCAAGAATCAAGAAGCTCATTGCAGCACAATAATAAACATAACAGTTTGGTTGGGAGCAAAACTTATAACAAGTTCATTCAGTACTAATAACAATAATCAATGTGATGAATGATAACGTAACACTACACTCCCACAGTGGAAGAAAAGTTCATGATCCACATTATCCATCTCTCGTCCACTCAACTGAAATTCCAAAAGGCTACTATAACTGGTTTAAATTTGCAGGTGAAAGAAGCTCTATCTATACACGAGACTTTACAGCAACCAGCAACGAAATGGATCAAATACACGAGACTTTGAAACTATTAGAGTCCACGACGCTGGTTTTATATTAAATACATATTAATATTTATATTACAACCCCATATATGGATCAAATCAGGAAATGGATCAGCTGGTTTTTGTTCTAATCTATGCTTACTCCAAACCAAGAGTTATAGTAATAGGCCAACAGAGCAGAGCATAGCACAACACAGAAAATCACATCAGCAACACGTTGCTTTCCGGAAATCAGTGGCAGACGACAAAACAGAGTAGAACACAGCAAGCCCAGGCACGCAGATCTAGCCACTACAGTAGTTTCAGCCGCTACAGTATATCCACCGACGGCTACTGAAAGCCCACCCAAAAATCGGCCGGAGCAATTGCAAGGACAAGCTTCTGGACCAACAATGGAGGCTGTAGACTCACAGGTAGACGACGTCGGCTTCTGAAGGGGACTCGCCGCCGTCAGCGGCGACTTCGGACGAGGAAGGAGGTGGCCGATGAGATTCGCCAGCGGCGACTGTTGAAGACCGAAGATTCGCCAAATGGTCGGCTCTGTGTGAGGAAGGAGGTGGCCGATGGAAGTGACGATGAGAGCTTGGAGCTATGACCTACGGGTTTTTGGAGAGAGGAGACGATGAGAGTGGTAGGTGAGTTTTAAATAATAATAAATGATCCTCTCTCAACGGTAATAAATTTTATCAGTGGAGAAGCTCAAACTTTCAGCTTCTTCAATAACTGACTTTTTTTGCAAAAGTCCATCAGCAAGTGAAGTCTTCCCAAACACATGTATTTAGCTCACTGGGCTTTTGGAAATTAACTAGGCTTTTTTTGTACCAAACGCATTCCCAAACAGGCTCTAAAAAGGACATCGGAGCTCCGGTGACAGGCCGTTGCCGGTGACTGGCAAGGAGTTTTAGGGATTTTTTAAAAAATAAAATAAAAAGTAAGGACACTTATGTAATTTCACACATTTGTCAACGTTTCAAAATTTCAAAGCAGTCAACTTGGAATTATTAAGTTCACCACCCTTATTTGTCTTTTACATATTTTTACAATATTTTTCTATCATTTTCCTTATATATAATTGTATAAGTTTTAAAAATTAAATAGGATAGGCCTATTGGCTCTTAAGCTAGGCCTTATAAAAATAAGTCTAGATTGTTTATCAAATAGCTCTAAGACTAAGCCTAGCTTATTTACTAGATAGACTAGGCTATGCTTTATGTACACTAGGTCATAAGCCCTTGTTACTGTTAATCTCGTGAAATTCATGTCATTTCGACACATTTGCCTTTAACTTCTCACACTTGTTGGTGAATTCATACATATTGGGGATATATATGTAAAGAAAATGTGCCGAGTTGATATTTAGGATAAAGGTATAGAATTCTTTAGTTAAGTGTGAATATTTTTCCATATTTCATCAACATTGGCTTTTATAGACTTTGTTATATTGATAGATTATCATTTGAGCCACATGTGGAGCCATTTAAAGCACAAATCAATAACTAACAAGTTGGAAAGAGCTTAGAAAGTCAATAAACCATGGAAAAACAAGAAAAGATGAAGAAGAGTTTTTGTCCTTAGCCAAAGCATTCTCTGGCCTTATCCAGAAGCAAAACAGAAACTTTTTGGCTTTAGCCAAGGCATTCTTTGGTCGTAGCCAGAAACATACACGACAAAAAGTTCTTGGCTGTAGCCAAAGCCTCTCTTGGCTACAGCCAACGACAATAAATGAAGCTATGTGTTTTGAGGTCAGAACTGATTCTAAGGCTTTAAACACTGAAATTCATGAAAGGGAGCATTATTCTAGACTTTAGGGCGATTTTAGAGGCTTACTCTATTAGGATTTGTTGCTTAGAGGTGGAGATTGAACTAGGAATTGAAGATTTGAAGAGATTTGAGTTTATTCTCTTGGTTTTTCCCTTCCACCTTCTATTCCTTCCTTATGTTCTGCTATTTTTCTGGTTTAACCTCATTTTCTCATGGGTTTTATGAACATGTGTAGCTAGAGCTTTAAGTTTAAGATTATTTTGAACCATTATATGGATTAAGTACTCATTACCTCTTTATATTTGTAATTAATTATTAGAATATGTTGATTTTACTTTTTGCTTAATGCTTTTTATTGACTAGTCACCAATGAAATTGTTGGGTTCACTTGATTGATGCTTGAGAGAGTTAGATTGAGTGTAGAACTTAAGTTTAATCATTTAAGAACATGAAATTTGCTAGTTGGATGGATAGTTTTGTTAATGAGTTAAAAATACACTTATTGACCACACATAACTATATAGGATTTGTAATGAAAATTAGTTAGTTAATTGAACTAAACACTTATTTGGATATTTGAGAGAGCACTTATAGGTAATTTAATATCTTTGGCTAGCATAATCTTTCATTAAGAAGTACACATTGTAGGGATTTGATTGAGTACTTTTGAAATATAAGGGAGATAAATAATCATAAGTCTCATTTAATCCTTAAAGTCCATGAATCACTTGTTTTTATTTTTTTTTAATTTCAAAACTTGCTTCTCTTCACTATTGATAGTTCACTACTACAAAAAATATAATATGTGACACTTATTTTAAAGAATACTATGGCGCTTGGGAAGCGTCATAGCTTCCAACGCTATTAAAAATAGCTATTACACTTCTTGAATATATGGAAGCACCATAGCTTTTTTTTTCAGTTTTTTTAATATAGAGAGCTACTTATGGTGCTTTGCTTGGAAACGCCATAAGAAGCGTTAAACCTTTTATGATGAAGCGCCAAATGAGGTATCTTCATCATGAAGTGCCATAGGAGGTTTATTCCTCCTTAATCCTCCTATGTAGGAAGCATCATATGAGGTCTTTTTAAAAAAATAATAATAATAATTTTTCGTAATTATTTTCTTTTCCTAATAAAACCCTCTATTTACAATCCAAATACATAGGCGATTTACAATATGATAGCAAAATGAAATTACTTGAAACAAATAACTAATTCATAAAATCATTACAAAATGTATTGTATTACAACAATTATAATGTACAACTAATTTTAAAGTAAATAAACAAAATAAGAATAGGCAAGAAAGAACCTACATAATAAATATTAGTTAATTGTCTGACCATATATTCACATCATTCTTCAATAATTTCATTTAGACAATTCAGCAAAACGTTGATCTTTATAATACTACATAAATAATCATGCACACAAACAATTAAAATCATAAAAATCAATTAGCTTAGACATTTATCAATGAAATTTAAAACACAACATCAATTACAAGTAAATGAACTTACTTTTATAGGAACAAAATTGTTACGATAAGTAACTACATCTTTCAATAATTCCATAACACACTAAATGATCTAGCAAATCAAATGGACTAATCCGCTTTTCATAATAATAAGATAAGCAAGGACCCAAGATTTTGTTAGGATCATTTGTATGCTCACTTGCAAATCTAATAAACTCTTTCACTCCATCTATACATTCCCTTGAGTGACAATCAGATGACATCCATTTTGGATTCATCTATACCTTAAACATATTTTTGAAAGTAGTTAGTTGCTTGCCTCTTGCAGTTACTAATTACTTTTATCTTTTATTATTTATTTAAGAAAATTCAGCAGCATAACATCCTAAAATTTGAAGTTTTCCAAATATTAAACACTCTCTTTAAGTCACAAATAATCAACCAATTAATCCTGCAGAATCATAATAATTTTTCACAACTCACAACAAAATAAATCATCATTGCCAATACTACATATCATAGTTAAAGTAAATGGTTCCATAACAATTCAATGAAAATACTACCAGCTGCGTTTATTGAATTAATTGGTTTCAAAAAAATTATTTATTAAACTATTAGTGGTATTTATAACACTTCCACCCAATTTGACCATTTCATCAATGCCATTCTCAACAATTTTTTCACTATTGACAACATGTACTTCTACGGAGGATAAAACTAGTATTATAACGTAGAATGATCCATCACAAAACTTATAGGTATCCTTTGTAATATTGCGTCTTCATCTATCAAGCATAAAAGAACTCTGGCATTTAAGTTGCTTAAACTTGAGCCATACACGTTACTTCTATGCACGATTAAACCAGTATTATTATATTTGTAAGCTCAAAAATTTAAAAACTTACAATGTATAGGAAATTTAAACAGACAGAGTTAAAACTTCAAATAAATACCTGAAAGACAAAAATTATGAGCAAACATATAAGAGTCATGACAAATTTTAACTAAAAAGGAAAAAAAGAAAAAGAAAACGTAGATCAAATGTTAAAAAACAACACTCACAAGCTAAGGAGCTTCTGTAGGAGGCCGAGACAAGAAGAAGAAAAACACGTGGGAGAGGAAGCTTTGTATTGCAATGGAAGTGATGACCAAATGTTGAAAAAATGTGCACGAGGAGGAGACAAGAAAAAAAGAAAGTGGGACACCAAGGAAGCTTTTATTTACCGCCGTCAAAGAGAGGAAGGAGTGGGGACAATGGAGAATGAAAGCTGGTGGACCAATGAAGTGAGGGAGCAATGGATCGGAGTTATGAGAAATGGGAAGTAAGAGGTTGATTTATTAAATTTTATAGCATCTTGTATGGTGCTTATATAGGAAGCTCTATAGAAAATAGGAGAAGCTTTGGTGCTTCTTAAAAAAGTGTCATTACTTCCCATTTTTTTTTTAAAAAAAAATTAGGAAGCTTTGGCACTTCCTAGAGAAGCATTATTGCTTCCATTATTAAAAAAAAAAACCAATGCAAAGGCCACAGTGGCCTTGGCAGGTACTATGCTCGCAACCAAGTTTTTCGCTCAGAAGTTTGAGAGGGAGGGAGCTGGATGGAACAAAGAGCTGAGAGACATGGCTTGTGAATTTTTTCCCTGTATAACAATGAACTTGTCTATAAAAGGTTGTCCTCTGTCTTTCTTCTTCCACAAAGATTTTGGTTTCTCTTGCGACTCTTTCCTTTTGTTCTGTTAAATGATTTGGATAATGGATACTAACCCCATTAATAATTTTGAACATCTGTTAGCCCTCTAACGGGATTCGAGAATTACTGCTTGTCTTTCCCTCTAGCAGACACATAATTGTTACTTGTTAGGACTGGGGTCAGTGAAACCCTTTTTTTATTTTGAGAGGATGAATCACATCTATTGCATCATGTTAGTCTTTTGATTATCCCTTATGCTTCTGGCGTTCTATAATATGGATCTTATTTTGACTCTAAACTCTTGTCGGCAGAGCATGTATGCATTGATTTCATCCCAATCCGCCAAGCTTTATTAAAATAATGATGGGATTATATTCCTGATGGAGTAGAATATGCAAATTCTGGAAATGCTATCCCCATTGAATCTTGCATAAGACATACAATGTAGTTTTTGAGTCAAGGATGCTGTTGCTGGAAAAAAACGTGACAGTAACTTTTTTTTTTTGTTGGAATTTGCAAGTATTTCTTTGCATTATACTGTGTATTTTTTATTTACATACAACATGAATGGTGTTGTTCAGGAAAAAATTTTTGGACATACCATTGGAAATGGCGCTCAGATGCAACTGCATCCTTTGTGTTTGTTATTGGCTTAATCCTGAGTAGTTTATATAAATTCAGTGATCTTATGGCTTTTTATTAGTACAAAATATAGATTTTAAACCTATTTTTTACACCTGTCAAAAGAGAAAATATTTAGAAAGTGTGACCGGTAACATTTTTGTAAATATATAAAGACAAATGAACTTTCTACACGTGTTAAAAAGACAACACGTGTAGAAAATAAATATAAAATATTTTTTCCTTCATAAATTAATATTTTTAAAATGTATTTTTAAAATCATGCATGATTAATGATTTTCATTTCATTTTAAAATTTTTTCATTTTTTTAAAAATAAATAATAACTTTTTACATATGTTGGGCTCTCCCAACACATATAAAAAGTTTGTTTTTTACACGATTTGCATCCAATCCATGTAAAAAACAAACTTTCTATATGGGTTGGGCTTCTAACCCTTGTAGAAAATGTTAAAAAAAATTGAAAACGCACCGCCAGTTTCCTCGTATTTCGTTTGGGCGCTTCATCTTATTTTATTTTCGCGGGTTGTCTCTCCAAAACTTGCTGTCGAATTCCCACTTGCATTCATCCCAAATAGGCGGTAGTAAGTTTTCGAAAGGTCTGGTCTGAGAAGGGTTCAAATTGGCTTCGAAGGTCAGATCTTCAGAGAAGGTTGGCTTGGCTGATTCTTCTGCTTCTGCTGAATATGTTCGTGTTGAGTTTGACCTTGGCTTAGGGAGCTCTCTAATGCCAACGACTAATAAGGGGAGGGCAGAGAAAGAAATTCATCCTTGGACTGTGAGTGTCTTCAAACCTTGAACTATCTCTTCTCTCACATTATTTCTCTGTTTCCCCTCTTTCATTCTCACCGAAACTGAATCTCTGTTGTTTGGGTTTATGCTTTTGGTTGATTTGGATTTTGAAGGAGGATTTTAATGTTGAAGTGGATTCAATTCGAAACATTACGCTTTTGCTTTGTCTTTGATTCAACAGCTTAAATCTCTCGACTCAGTCTCTGTTGTTTGGGTTTATTCTTTAACCATGATTTCGTCTTTATCCCTTTGTTCGCAGTTTTCTTCCCCTCCGTTCGCTTTTGGCTCAATAGATATGTTTCGAGGTACTTAACGAATCATGGTTTTCTCATTATTTCATTGCGTTTCCTGGGGATATCTGTTCTGGATTTTTCTTGTTTTTTAGGGGGGGATATATGTTCTGTGTATGCAATGTGATTTTACATATTACAAAGGGTTCTGTGACAACAATTTGTCTTTGATTCCTCAACCAGAGCCACTTCCTGCAAAGCATAACCATTCCCATCCACTCTCATTGCCAGAGGCAGAACCGGTGGCCTTGACGGTGTTGGTGATCCGACCGGATTGTTGAATGCCACCCAGAACTCTCCGGTTGAGTTCGTCTTGATATTATCTGGCCTTCCTGGAAGCTGTAAGTATATTTCTAATGTGTTTTGTTTGTCACCTTTCAGCCAAAATCTCTGGACTCTGTTGGCCGTGAACTCGCTCCCTGGTACATATGAACCGTCTTTGCTTACAGCCGCCCCAGATGGCACTGCAAGATCTCTCAACAAATCACTAGTTTCCATGGTTCTTGAGTTGAATTTGACCAGGCTTCCTGATTTATCTCCACTTCCAAGTAGTGTTTATAGATCTCTGAAAATTTTATTCCGTACATTAGATGTTTCAAGTATTCAACGAGTCATTGGAACAAACAGATAGAATGGTACACAATTTACTGAATCCACTGTGGTTTTATAATAAGAAGAAAGAAGTGTGAAACAATCCCAGCTTTTTAGTTTCTGATCACTTCTGGTCGGTCTGCCTATTTTTTTTATTGGTCCTCTAGTTCTTAACTGGTTCTTCCATTATTTTTGAGGTGTTATGGCTAGGATTATCTGATTTGTAATCTCTTCTGCAGATTTAATAAGAAGATATGCTATTTGATTGAGCTAACTCCTTTGAGCTATCAGTTGGCTCTAGTATTTATCATGTGCAATCATAGTATCAACATCCCCATCTATGTAACGTGTGAAGAAAACCAAGAGGAAAGAATTATTTACCTGATCTGGTAAGTGGAGCCAGCTTCTGTGAAATAAACATATCCAGTTTCAGGGTCTATTTCCAAGCCTGCAGGAAATTTTGATACAGAGGTAGAGCATTTTTCTAATGTGATTTTGTTGTTTGTAACTGAAGGTTGTTGGTTATTTGCATTTAACCATTTTGTTCATGCTAAGCGCATGTCTTTGCATATTGAGATAGAAGCAAAACTATTGCTCTTGTTTAGCACAATAATAGCGTTTTGCTTTTGTTCTGCATCTTTGATTAGCATAAAGGATGAATACATTGAATGCAACCAGTGCCTTCTGGTTTTTAGATTTGAATAAGGCTGAAATCAAGCAAATAATAAGCAGGGCAATAAATAATGGTTCAGACATTTTGAGTAATAGCCAATCTGGTAGAGCTGAGAAAGTTGACAAATATTCAACCATATTGACTCCCAAAATATTCAAGTTAAATTATTATGCCTTTTCTTCTCTAATTTGAAGTTTCAAACCGTCATTGCATTTATTATGTGTACTAGGCTAAATTGTTGAAATATTTTATGCAATAATATTTTGAAAAGATAAATTGTTAATATACATGTCTCTTTTAGCAAAATATGTGATGTCCCCCAGATACTAGCTAAAATGAAATGAGTAAGTCCTACCATGTCCCTCTCCTAAAGCAAAACCAATAAAGTATGTGAGTTTTTCTTTATGTATATGAAACATTTTCCCCACTTTTCACATGCTTTGTGATGGGATATTATCTGATTGATTATTTTTTTAATTATTTTATGTCCTACTATCTCTTTAAAATAGGATATCTAGAGCTCTATCTCCCCTTCTCATCCTACATCACTTTGTTTATGCCATTTACGAGTACCTATTATTTCAATTCTGCAAAGGATTACCATATGATTTTTGCTTTGTTGATGGTAAACGGGTATTCTATAAAACATGGCCAATTCAAAATTTATGAGGAGAAATCAATTGGCCCCAAGTTCTTATTAATTTATCGTGGTAGAAATGGAAGGAGGAATTTTGATATTGTTGAAATCCTGGAACTTATGGTGTAATGGAACTTCTTACTAATGATATCATCCTTTGTTTTTTAAACCTTCCTATCTGTGAAGGACAAGTCTCCACTGTGATTTAAGCATTTCATCTGTCTTTCTCTTCTGGAGTCACCGATGTCCAATTGAGTGACACAAATGTTTTACAGTCTTGAAGCTATACAATGTAAACTTATTATGCAAAATATAAAAGCTGATTAGCTCAAATTTCTAAGTGAATTATTGAGCTCATACTTGTGCCGTGCTTAAACCCTGCTCACCTATGTATTACAATGTTAAATATTGTTTAGAGAAAAGGAAATTCAGAATACCTCAAAGACTGAGAAGGGATAAAAGAAAAAGGTTACTCATTGTCTGTTATTAGGATATATGTCTGTAAAGTGGTCAATAGCAACAGTGATATTATCTCTAATTGCCCAATACATGCTTCATATTTGGCATATGTTTTCTTTGTGTTAGAAATAACCAATTACTATAAGTGCTTAAACAGGTATTATCAAGAAAACACGGACTGTCATGGGATGCTTGCACCGTTTTTGTAGGGAATGCATTGACAATTCAATGAGACTAGGGTAAATCACAAGAAGCCATCGCTGTTTTTCTCTCTGGTTGATATACTTTTGATAGTTGTAATCTAGGGGCTTTGTCTTGCTTCTCATTGAGCTTACTCTGGTTATGATGTATTTATGGGACCAGATTTATTATTTTTGTATTGTCTCAGGAATAATGAATGCCCTGCTTGCCGCACACATTGTGCCAGTTGTCATTCCTTGAGAGATGATCCAAACTATGATGCTAATTACTGTTCTGTATCCAGATATTGAGAAGTATGAGAAAGAGGTATAAGTTGACTTGTTTATTTTTTCATCTCTACTGCACACACATGAATCTTTACTTAAATATAAATAGCAACACCCTTGTTTGTCTCATTCTAGGAGCTTGAATTTCATGAAGAGGAGAAGACCCACAATAAGGTGAGTACTTTTTTTTTAATAAACTTGTCAGAGCATGGGGCCGCCTTCTAGATGTGTGCTCATTGGTTAGACTAGTGAGGCCTTCTGTAGTCTCAAGTTTATTTGACTTGGTTTTACTCCTTCTCAATAAAGGTTACTCCTCTGTAGTCTGATGAGCGGAATGCAGAACCAAAGAAAAAGTGAAAGAGAGGGACAAGAGTTCGTCCCTCCCAGCCTCCCTCATCAATGACAAGCCCTGATGGTGGATTACTGGATTTATAGAAAGTGATGTTGGTGAATCAGAGAAAATCGAGGAATTTCTTCAAGGCATCTGTCAAGACCTCATAAGCTTACATGGGGAAGGGGTGGTTTTAGGAGTTGCACTCAACATGGCAATGGCAACGGTGGCTCTAGCAAGAGTTCCAGTGTTAGTCGTGTGTCTAAGTTCGTTAATTATTTAAGAAGTTTGTTTACCTGTATTGATATAGCGTTGTTAATGTTTTTTATTAGAATTTATAATAAATTTGATATTTTAGATTATTTTTGTAATTATTTTTATTTGTCAGGTGTTTTGTTGTTTATTATCATGTAAACGGGTTAGTAGCGTAATAGGAAAATAATTTTTTTTTTAAAAAAATGAGTTTCTACACCTGACGTGAGAAGTCAGGTGTAAAAAGTGTGGAAAGTGGACTTTCTACACGTGGCATCTCACATCACGTGTAGAAAGTGTGACTTTTTACATTTGAGTACTCACGTCAGGTGTAGAAAGTCGTGGGACTTTCTACATCTAAGTACTCACGTGAGGTGTAGAAAGTGAGACTTTCTACACCTGACGTGAGAAGTCAGGTGTAGAAAGTCCATTTTCTATACGTGTTCTAAACACGTGTAGAAAATTCAGATTTTCTACACCTGTTGTATGTCAAGTGTAAAAAATCTTTTTTACACTAGTGTTTAATGTGTGCCTCTTACTCTTCCCTCACCAAGTCTTGATCCTACTGTAGAATATTGTCATGTAATGTGAAGAGGGACACGTTGACGGTTAGTTCCTCTTTGATTTTGCGGAATTCTCATTTGTGACTATTGTCTTAGAATTGATTTCGTATTTTACTTAAGGTGAGGCATTGTTGTGTATTTTTTTTAATAATGAGAAGTAATGATGCTTCTTTAGGAAGTATCAAAGCTTTCCAATTTTTTTTTAAAAAAATGGGAAGCAATGAAGCGCCAAATATAATATCTTAAATTTTGGGATTAGAGGTTAGAAAATAAGTCTGAATAAAGTAGATTACTAAGCCTATTTTAGTAAGAGTCCCATGAATAAACTGCACCCGGAATAAAATAAGAACTCTTGTGCGGATTAGTTAAAAGAAAATACCCAATTCCTTTTTAATATGTCAATATGACATAGAAATTAACCCGGATCCAAAAGAAAGGGAAGTAGTGTCTAGAAAGAAATAAGAAAGAGAACTAAAATAACTAATGACAATTTAATAAATGTTGCCATAATCAAGGGTAAAAGAGGCAATTGCCACTTGATGTTGAAGTTAGAATTAGAAACCTAAAATGAAAGGTCTAGATTAGCCCTTGAAAAACAAGAGTAATTATGAGGGTTGAAAAGCAAATCAACTCCCTCCCCTGATAAGTTAAAAACGTCCCAAAAAAAGGGGTAAGAAATGAAGAAGAGTAGTTGGTCAACATATCATCATCCTTGGTCAAAAATTATGGCTAGGACATAAAAGCAAGGGAGAGAGAGAATTCAAGCAATATATTTCCTCACTTTAGATCATGTTGGACATCCAAGACATTGAAGAAAGCAAGAGAGAGAATTGAATCAAAGCAACTTGCGGTGAGCAAATTAGAACCGAAAACCGAACCGAACCGAACTCAATTCGGTTTTTTCGGTTCGGTTAATTCGGTTTTCGGTGAAATTTCGGTTTTTATTTTTTAAAAAATTCGGTGTTCGGTTTGGTTATTAAAAAAAATTGGTTAAAACCGAAATATTTATAATATATTTATATTTAATATATATTATTTGATACATACATATTTTTATAATTAAATAAGTGTATATTTTGAATAATATTAGATAAAATCTAAATATATTTTAAATCTAATTAATTTATTTTACACCTAAATCTAATATTAAGGATAAAAATAATCTTTTTTAAAAATTTGTTTTTTATATATTTTATTTTGTAGAAAATAAATAAAAAAATCGGTTAATTCGGTTATTAACTGAACCGAACCGAAAATATTTCGGTTAATTCAATTCGGTTTATTTTATTAATCGGTTTCGGTTCAGTTTTTTAAACTGGCTTTATTCGATTTTTCAGTTTTTTCTGAAAACCGAACCGAAAAACCGAATGCTCTCCCCTAAAAGCAAGTGTATATTCATAGACCAAGTCAAAAAGAAAGGAAAGAAGAAGGGAAGAAAGTCAACATGCTTCCAATCTTATTCAACTTGGGAAGTTGACCAAAAAGTAACATTTCAAGAGAGGAATTAGTCAACAACTTTTCTTCCTCTTTCATCCAAGAAGGACAATCAAGCTAAGGGGAGAGAAGGAAGAGCGAAGTTTGAATTAACCAAACCAACTTTGGTTAATTAACTAGCTACTTTTTGCAAGACACCACAAGATTATGACACATCATCTTTCATTATTTTCTTGGGCTCATTTTCGTCCAAGTTTTAAATGGGATGAGAATTGAATATTAAACCATACACTCTCTCTTCCATTCATTAAACAAGTCGGCCAACACATCCAAGGAAAGAGAAAAGAAGAGTTGGAGAATACAAGAACTAGGTGAGACCTTCTATCTTGATTTTGACCTTGTAGATAACTTATATGGCTCAAATACTCTTCATAAACATTATTCTCTTTGATAAGAGCTTCATTTATATGGTTTTATATTTTCAAGGGGAGGTGTTTTGAGTCTTCTTACAAGAGCCAAAGTTGGAGAATCAAGAAAAGAGTTCAAGAAAGAGCCAGAGGTGAACTAGAGGTGAGCTTAGGCTTTAATTTGGGCCATATATTGTGTTGTTTGGTTGAATCTAGCCCTTCCTAACTTCTTGGGCCTTATTATACGCTTCTAATGACTTGCGATCATGGCTCTAATGATGTGATTAGGTATCTAGGGCCATGGAGAAGTCAAGAAGAAGAATGAAAGAAGCTTCAAGTAACCCAGATGGTGGTAAGAAGAGGAAACGAAGAATGGATATTGGTCCACAAGGTAGTAAACTTTTTTGACTTGCATGTACTTGATGTGTTTGCTTATGTATTGATATGTTTAATTGCTTGATGAATTGTATGAAGCATGTATGAATTATTGAAGCTCTGGTTTACTTATACTGTGGCCATTAGTGTAATGTATTAAACATTGAGCATGCGAATATTTCATTATGTTGGCATGAATTTATTTAAGTAAGCATATCATGCACAAAGCATTTCTTGTATGCATAGTTAGCAATGTTTGTTACTAAGATACTCTCGAATCTCACTCTCCCTCACCAAACCATATAGGTATGATGAGTACAGGAAAATAATGTATGAAGATATGCAAGGGGAAATATGAAGGAGAATCGAAGATTGAAGGGCAATGTACTCTTTATGTATTTTGATTAGATTTTTGTATGAATAAACTAAGAATGAGCAAAGAAATACTCTGGTAAATATACAACGAATTAAGAAATGATGAGTTGCTAAGAAGTTACGAATCACTTTATGATGATATTAAAAATAAAGTTTTTAAACTATTCAGAAAAGCCCACTCAACTACAGGTTCGAATCTTGTATTGAGATTGAGAATTGAGAGAACTTTGCATAGAAAGATCGCTTAGTGGTTCGAATCCGCTGCGTAAAACTCATCAGAACGATTACGGAAGTAGGGTGTTACACCAAAGCTTCCCATTTTTTTTATTTATAAAATATGGGAAGCATTGGTGTTATTTTAGGAGGCGTCAAAGCTTCCCTCCTTTAATTTTTTATTTTTAAAAAGTTCAGGACATTTTTTTAAATATAAAGGAAGTAAAGGAATTTGCAATACAAGCACCAAAGCTTCCCTTATTCTATTTTTTGTTTTTAAATGAAATGGAAGCAATGACCTTTTTTTTTCCTTTTATAGGGAAGCTAAGACCTTATTTATTTTTTTTAAATGAAAGGGAAGTAGTGACTTATTTTTTAAAAAAAAATATGGACAAAGCTTGGAAGGCGTTTGCCTGAGAAACGCTATACAAGTTACTTACTTTTTTTAAAAAAATAATAATAATGACAGCTATGGCACTTGCCTAAACAAATACCCAAACAAATGTCATAGCTAACACTTTTTTTCCCAAAAAAAGAAGGCTTTTTTTGGCATTTGTTTAGGCAGTGTCATAGAAGCTTAACGTCAACTATGGTATTTACAATTGTAAGCGTCATAGCTTTTAAATATTTTTTTAAGAAAAAAAATTATCTTTAGTGTTTCTTTAAAAAAGTGTCACAAGAGGTGCGCCGTTAAATCCCTTTTTTGTGGTAGTAGTTATGTAACTCAAACTAGACGAATGTGTGATAATTGATACTTAACCGGATTTTGAAACTAAATCTTGGTGGGAACGATATTTTACTTATCACTTTATTGCTTACTACTACCCTATTTCCACCCATAATTCCAACAAGAATGTTACTGCAATCGTTTTTTTATAAAGCACTGCTACTGCTATTTTGAGATTACAAAATTAAAATAAACTAACTTTTTTATGATTTTTCAAAATCATCTTCTAATTAATAGTGTGATTTAATTCATCAAGGGGGGGGGGCGGGGCAGAGAAGACGAAAGAAAAGTCATAAATAAAATGACATCTGTCACAATTTGGTTTTGGTCTACATGCATTTGGAGGGTTTCGAGGAAACTTCATACAATAAAAGTAGTTTTTTTTCAAATTAACATTCTAGTTATGTCCACCAATCAACGTTGGTTGCGTATATATCCTAATTTTCTGACCACCTCGCAACGGCGTTGAATACTACTAGTATAATAACTTAATGTTTAACATATATACGTGTGAATGTGTACATAAATATATATTTCCTAGCAGGTTCGTCTGATTTGAATATATTATATGATTAGTCAGACTACACATACTGTTCAACTACTTAACGTCACGTCGATGATTGACACACACACATATATATATATATATATATATAAATGTACATTCAAAACTGATAAATTAATAAATCTGTATAGACTAAAAATCGGAAATATATGAAAGAAATATGTACGTGACAAGGCGTCTTTCTGTGTACTTGAAAGATGAAGCTGCGGTATCTGTTCCACCACCGGAGGGACCAAACTCAGGTGTTCTGGTGAACTCCGACGAAGAAGCCGAGAATGGTTTCGGTTTACGAAGAGACGACAGAATAAGGAATCTTCCTCTGCCTCAGAACAAGGACTTAACCGTTTTTGCTAATGATGAATCCACTAACCGAGTCATGTTCATTCCAGTTCTGAACCAGCCCTTGAGTGCCAATCGCTACTACGTCATCTTCACACAAGGCTGGGAAGAAGGGTATGTCATCGAACCATAATTTATCATGATATTTCCGGGCATATTTGAGGTTTTTGTCATTATTTTTGGGTTAAATACCATTTATTATGATTAATTTGAATTAGAGATTATTGTGTGAAAATAGAACTTAAAAAGGCATAATTGTCATATTTTTGTTATTGCTCTTAAATATTTGATTTTTAGAATGAAAGAGATATTACATGATGTTGAGTATGAACCAATCAAATTCTTTTAGCAGTGATGAAATTTATTTTGGAAATTTGAGTAGAATACATTTTAAGTACTTTCTATATTATCCTAAATATATGATGTGGGTTGGTTAGGGAGATAACTAATTCATAAATATTGAAAAAAATTAGTTAACTTAGTTATTTGTAAAAAAAAAATGTGTTGGTTTTCTTAAAGTACCCGTTTTAATTATTTGCAATAGAAATTACTTTTTTTATGGTAAATCCCCTAATATGTGCAGTCAATAGGAAGAGTATGGTAAAAAAATTATAAATTTAAGAGACAAACTGCACTAAGATCTTATATTTAGGATCAAAGTAAACTTTTTTATTAACTATTATATTTAGGACCAGGACTTAGGGGGTTAATAAAAAGATACCGGAGTAGAGGAATATGCTTGAATATCATTTTCATTGACTTGGAAGATCATGTGCCAAGAGACGTATTTTGGAAAGCCTTAAAAAAAATATGTGTGTTGCACATATCAAAGTCATGGAAGATATGCATGAGGAGACAACGACTAATTATAGAATGCCTAAAGATCAGGAAAAAAAATTTCCTATAAAAATTAAACTACATCAGGAAATTATAAATCATATTTCACATAAGATTCAAAGTGATCACATCAACATGTATAGCTAAAGAGTCATGCTTAATAACTTTGAAGGATTTTGGGGCATACTTGAAATTCAATTGCCAATCGAATTGCCTATATAAAATCAGAGCACCAATCTGGACTTTGATCATGTAGCATATATAGCAAATAACACTAAAGAGAGGAAGAGAGAGAAGGGAAAGAAGAGGGCAATCCACCACGGATGGACCAGGAATGATCCAACAGACATTCTATCATAGATAAATGAAATTATGAAATTAAAAGTATAAGATTGTCGTGATTAATTAAAATGTTGATGATGATGTGTAGGAAAGCAGCCACGAGCTCTAAGGAAGATGAGAAGATAACATGTTGTTGGGGAAGTTGCATTCAAGATGCAACACCAAGTGATTTAGATCCCTTCAACGTTTATCAGCAATTTGAGCTCATAAAGAAGCCTCGTGATAGGTTCGAAGCCAAATCTGTTGCTGAAGATGGATTTCCTCCTATATTCCTCAGAGGTGAATGGAGGCTATGCAATAATATTCCTCATCACCACCTAAGTGAAGAAGCTTTTGGCCTTGATTCTTCCTTACGTTCTCAATTACCAGACTTTGATTTTTCCTCAAATCTTGATCGTTCTCAACAAGTGCTTGTGGGAAAATGGTACGATGTTAAACATTCTATAATTGTGTAGGCTTTCACTAATTATGTTTTAAGCATGAGATCTCGTTCTATTAATGCGGGCGCGGCCCCACATTTTTCTGCATGATACAGTACTATTAAAAAAAAGAAAATACTCCTCTTGTCATATTTATAGGGTAGAAAGAGAAGAATTTTTTTATTCTCTTTATAAGGAAGAGAAATTTTTCATATAAATGTACATTTTTACTCTTCATTTATTATTATATTAACTTTATTCTCATGAAGTATAATGCACATTAAATAGGGATAATGTAAAAAAATTGTTGAACTTTAAGCAGAATATAAGCATAATAAGATACATGTTCCCTCTAGTTCTAATTATAAGTGTAAGACAAATTTTTAAAGTCCAGTTCATCCTAAATATAGGGTAAAGATGTTGGTAGTTAATTAATATTTTTTTAGCATGATTTTTATTCTTGGAGAGCACTTTATTGTAGCCATTAATTTCAGAGAAGGGAAAAATTAGAAAGTCTCACAATTTTTACAAGTTTAAAGATATCTACTAGACTATTGTCACTCTTTAAGAATCGTGAAGTTAACTTAAATTTGCCCTATAATTAGGATAGAAGGGGGTATGTATTTAGAAAATTACGTAAGTTTTGGTACATTTTATGTTACTCATTCTGCACAATTTAAAGAAAATAGGTTCAATGGTGTTCCTAATTCATTGGATGCATCAAATTATATTTTTCCTTTTACAGGTACTGTCCTGCCATGTTGGTTCGAGAACATGGAATAAAGAGATCATCAAAAAGTATGAGCAATGATAAATCAATGTTCTACGAGATGACACTAGAGCAAAGATGGGAGAAGGTGTTTTCCAAGGAAAATAATAATGTTGGAAACAGTACTGCAGAAAAAGAAGTACTTATGGAAGTTGAGGTCGTTAATACAGAATCTGCAAAAATTGCAGGAATAAAGGATGCTTCATGTGGTGACAAAGATGCGAGGGAAACTGGATTTATGTGGTTTACTAGTCATGATGATGGTAATAATAATAATAAGAAGAATAAGAAGAAGAAAGAGGAGAAAGTAGGATTGAACATGGCTATTATTGAGAGAATCAAATGGGAACAAGAAAGAGTTGGATGGGTTGATGGGAATCAAAAGATACAAAGAGTAGAGGAAGTATTTGGGGATAATAATAATAGTGGGATGTGGAGAAAATTTTCATGTTATGTACTTGTGGAGAGTTTTTTGTTGAAGACTATGGAGGCAAGTTTGGTGATAACTTTTGATTACATGCACGCCCACCAAATTAGGTACAAGTGGGACTGAAAAATTACATTATTCTTCAGCTTTCAAAGCTTGTCTTTTTTTTTTTTTAACTTTCTTTAGTATTTATAGAGATCATATGGATGAAATATTTATATAGAGATGCTTACAAATTATTATTTATGATATTGATATATTATTTGTAATATGTGGTGGAATATTTTTAAAATAAAGAGTTGTGCTTTTTGAAAAGTGGTGCCTTTATAAATTAAAGAATTTATGTGAAATATTGTGTAAAGAGTTATAACACTAAGAATTATATTATTATATTCTTCAACTTTCATAGTTTGAGACAGGTGAGAATATTATTTATGATATTGATATATTAGTTGTAATTACCTTTTGTTGCAAGGATAGAAGTATAATGATTTTTTATTTTTTAATTAACTTTTGAAGACAGACATGATGAGATATGAAAAGTAATACTACCGCGTCTTAAATATAAAAGATAGTTGATTAATTAAAAGAGATTAAAAAAATTAAAAAAATTATTTAATTATACTATATATTACATAAACTCTCTAAAATATTTATGTGTGTCATTATATTATATATCAATTTATAAGTTAGACAAATTGATTTAAAAAATGATAAATATAAGAGATAAAATAAAAAAAATTATATTTAAAACTAAAAATTTACTTTTAAACTAGTTCTTATATTTAGGATAGAAAGTAGTATATCCGTCAATTAAACCTGATAACCTGTCAGCGGCTTTACGTTATTTTGTGTTATTCTGTGTGTGTGTGAGATGAACACAAAGCTACTCAAATAAGTCTCAAGATAAACTTTCGTGAAATGATAAACCTGTAATAAAAAAAGGTTTGAATTTTTTAGCTAAAAAAAATAACAGTAAAAACAAACTAAAAGACAAAAATGTAGAGGCACGTATTAAGAAATAATTTGAATATCCTCTATTCTTTCTGGAATATGCTTACGGGTTGGCTACACAGATATGCCGATTGTTAACATTCTTATCATCCTAGCATTTACAAGTACTATCACGGTCCTTATTATAATCTCCTAATAATAGATTTTATCAATTAATGAAGTTAGTAAAATTTGATTATAAAATATAAAAATTACCCTAAATAAAATTTATTTGTTAGAGGGGCTATTTGTTAATTTATTTAGATACTAAATTGAAAAAAAATTACTACTTTAAACACAATATGCGTGTTATATTATAAAACATATTGGATGTCTTTACAACAGCAAGAGCTAGTGAGTATTCTATATATTATTATCTTAAACCAGGAAATTGGTACAAGAACAATATGCACTTCGTTATTGCTTCATTCTTGACAAGAGAAACATCTCGCTTAGTGTCCCCCGCCCCTAAATATAATACTACTAGTAGTACTTATATATCATTATACTCTTTTTTTTATATTATTATTTGCTATCTGGTTCGGGGTTTGTAGTTGACTCTCCCAACACAAGTGTCTCTTTTAGAACTCGAAGTCGAGATTCAAAAGGATATAATAAAGCCTTACACTACTAAACTAACTCTATGTTGGCACTACTAGTAGTACTATTATACAAACTAATAAATAAGAGTTTGCTTTAATTCTAAATATAACACCTCAAATATGCTTTATTTATCAAATTTATACTTGTTTCTCTAAACTCTCTCTGCACATATTAAGAGAGTTTTTACCACGGAAGTATTATCTAATATAAATTATTAAAAGGGTGCTATAAGAAAAACAATACTTATTTCTTAAAATTAATAAACATAATTAATTTTTTTAATCTTCATAAATTATCTATCTAGTTACTATAATTAAAAGTGAAGTATTTTATTACAACTAGTTACTCTCTCTCCCAACCGAAACTAATTTCCCTACTAAACACTTTGTTTAGTAGGGAGAGTTAATCGGATTTGGATTATCCAGATTTCATCCGACAGTCTATATTTGCTTTTTAAAAAATTTATATTTTTAAAAAAAATTATTTTAATAAGTATAAATATTAAAATAAAAATAATCTATTAACTATTTTTTTAAAAATATGATTTTTATTTAAAAATTATTATTTTAAAAATATTTAAATCTAGACCCTCCAAAATCAAATCTAGATGATTAAAATTTTATTAACTAATCAAATCTAGATGATTAAGATTTTATTAACTTTTCCAACCACTTTACTTGGAAGGGTAACCAGGTCCCTCGCTCCCAATACGTGTGAGCGTGTATAAGAGCAAATCAATCAATGGTCTTGTGCACTGAAAAAAAAAAAGGACCGGACCGGCCGGTTCAACCGGTCTGACCGGTGACCGGCCGGTGATCTGGTCCGGTTCATGGCATAAACCGGTGAACCGGTCGAACCGGTTCAAACAGGTGGTTCGACCGGTTTGCCTTTTTTTTATTTATAAAATACATTTTTTTATTCCTCTACCTACTATTGGGCATTATTTTTTAGGGAAAAATGAAAGTTTGAAGACCAAGATGAAGAGAAAAGTAAGTAAAAAAAGAACAAATCTAAAAAAATGATTTTGAGAGGATATAATAATTAATTAATTATAGGAAATGAGATCTCATTATATAAATATAGGCACCATAACTAATATTAATATATTTTAAGCATTTTTTGCCTAAAGATCTTTATTTTAATCTATGCAAATTTTAAAATATATTAATATATATATTACCTTAATAAATTATAATATTTTAATATGACCAGTTCGACCACCGGTTCGACTACCGGTCAGACCCCGGTTGAACCATTAACCCTTAAACCAGTACTGTGACCGGTTCATTGACCGGTCCGGTTTTTTGTTCCTTGGTCTTGTGTCAATGATCTGCCGTACAGATTCATAGAGTTATACAGGAAACAGACACACACGGAGAGAGAGAGAGAAAGAGAGATAGAGACCATGTATGTAACAAGCTAAGGCATCTTTCTTTATATCTAAAGGACGAAGTTGCCCAGACTCTTGCACGTAACTCAGGTTCTCTTGTAATCTACGATGAAGAATTTGAGACACTCTTGCGTTTGCGAAGAGATAATAATTACAGAATGAGGCGTCTTCCGTTCTTTCAAAACTAGGACTTCATCGTTGGATCTTGTTCTGCTGATGACTCCCGCATCCAAGTTAGAGTTAGGAATCAGGACTGGTCCGGCCTTACAGGGCCGGCCCTTAAAGGGTTAGGGTCTAAAATGGCGAGCCCTACAAGACTTGAGGTAAGAAAAATTACTCTTTTTCAAAGCCCGGCCCGAGAGCATAAGGGCCAGGGCCGGAAGCTATTTTCACAAGATTTAATTACACGTCTACACACCTTATACAATAAAACAAAAACAGTTATTAATTCATAATCAAAGGTAAAAAATAATGTCCACAAATAACTCACAGTCTCGTACAAAATATAAGATGACAAGAAGCTAAGCACTCTAAGCAATATAAATATGATGACTATCATTTTCATCTTCTTCGCCACTATCATCAATTTCAAGGAAATTCAATTGTACTTCACTTTGAGTAGTAGGGTCTTCTTGAGGGATAAAAATATCAAGAATTTCTTCTCCCACATCATGAATACATTCATAATCTTTATCTGTAACAAATAATAAATCAAAGTGATAAATAATTCTATAACAAATATAAAATACAAATAAATTAGTAAATTACCATCGTATGTGTAACTTTAGAGTAAATAAGAAATATTTTATGCATTTTTCTTATAAATAAGAAATATCTTTTATAAATTTTTAATTTTTAGGATTCTTAATACAAGATATTCTTATGAAATTTAATTTTAAAAAAGATAATAACAACTAAATATTTGCAACATCATCAACAAAATATAAAAAAATCAATAATATTATTATCATATAAATAATTTTTAAAAATAAAAAAATATATATAAGGGCTAAAGATATTCCCTTAATACAGGGCCAGCCCTTTTAGGCCCGCTTTCAGTTTTGAGACTAAAATCTTAAACCCGGCCCTTATAAATTCAGGGTCTAAAAGGGCTAGCCTGATGGTCTCAGCCCGTTTTCCCGGCTCTAATCCAAGTCCCTTTCATTCCAGTTTTCAATCAGCTTTTTATTTGACAATCGGTACTATGTCATGATGAGAAACTGGTGGGCTAGAGGGTATGTTAGAGGATTTTTGGTTTAGCTTATACTTATGTATAAGTCTAATTTACGTAAATCGAGATAAAACTCTTCCATATATTTACTTCGTAGATCGTAAAAACTACCTCATAGATCATAAAAACTATCTCGTATATCATAAATCACGATTAAAAAACACTTTTGGAGGTTCCAATTACTATTCTAAACAATGAATCATTTTTTCTTTAATTGTATATCTGATTTATTTTATCGGTTATTGGTACAATTGAAACCATCTTGTAGTTGAGTCCCCTAATTAATACTCCTTCCTCTCCATAATATAAAACATAGGGTGAAGGTGTAAATTTAGAAATAAATTATTTTTTTATAGGCATATATTATAATTAACTATTTTGAGTGTAAAAGTAGACATAATCAAATTTTTTGGTAGCATATATAGTAGACCCTGGTTAACTTCTGCTACTCTTTATATAATAGGTCTCATCCATCTTCTCACTCTCTATTATTTTAATATATTTTTAGGAGAGCAAGGGTGTAAATTTAGCAACAAACTATTTCACTATAAGAATCCAACACAATTATCTTTTTGAGTCCAAAAGTATATATAAAACATTTTTTTGTCTTATGCATGTCCATATTTGTCTTGTAAATTTCCATATTTGTCTTATGAATACCCATATTTGTCTTATAAAATAAAAGAGAGTAAGAAGACTGATAGGGCCTATAGTACAAAAAGTAACGAAAGTTAACTAGGGTTAACGATATTGTTATATATGCTACCAAAAAATCTAAATTATGTCTACCTTTACACTCTAAAATAATTAACCGTGTTGGGTGCCTATAGAAAAATAATTGATTGCTAAATTTACACTTTAATACTAAAACATATTTACCTAATTTGATTAGATTAAGGAAGTTCATTTAGTTAGTTAATATGATATATATATTCTAAGACACTATAGTTTCTTCCTTCATTTTCTCTCCTTCTTAATTATTATTAAGGGCGCATCAATAGGAATAAATTAAGGGGGCAAATTAACAAATATAAAAAATATGTTTTATATTTAGAACTATGATCAACTCTTCCAAATATACCCTAACTATGTTAAGGACTAGAGGGAGTGGTATATAAGTCCCATATTGATTAAGTAAAAAATAAATAAAATTAAAAGTATATAAACTTAAGGCAAGTCTTAATAAATTGACCTAAATCCTCTTGTGATAAAGACAATCCTAACATGTGCCTATATTTAAATTTCAAGAGCTATCTGGGAAACAAAAAAAGGAGAGAGAGAAGGAGAACGCACATTGATTAATTCAATGATAAATAATTTTGAATTGAATAACTATCATTGGTATGGAACACTAGTACAAAAAGATCTTCTTGCACTGGTTCACCAACTGGTATAGATATAACCGGTAAAAGGCCTTGGACTCTCTTAGAAAGTCACACTTTCTACCTCAGATGTAGTTAAAAAAAAATAAAAGAAATCCTCTTTACTTTCTACACCGATTGCATCTGAAAACACCTTTTATGTATTTATGTGTGTGTGTGACCGATCAATGTATTGATTTGTAGGAACGGAGCCACAAGCTCAAAAGAAGATGATACAATCAGTTGTTGCAGGGAATGTTGCATTGAAGATGCTGAGCTTTGTGCTTTGAATCCTTTCAACCCTTATCAACAATTTGAGATAACCCATCATCAGAAGTCTCGCGATCGCTTTCAAGCAAAGTCCATGGCCCCTGATGGAATCCCTCCAATGTTCTTGAGGGAGCAATGGAAGCCATACATTGATAAAAGTACTAATCGCCACTCTTTACATGAAGCTTTAGGCCTTAATTCCTCACTGCGTGCTCAATTGCCTCATTTCAACTCTTTATCCCCTCATGATCACTCTGAACCAGTCGTTGTTGGAAAATGCTAAGTTCAGTAATGCAAGGAATCTGAAAATGCACTAAAATATAAGCATGTATATGTTCTCGGTCATACATTATAAACCTTACCAGTAAAGTTTTACATATAATTTTAAGGATTTTCCCTCACAATAGACTAGTCTTTGGATGAGAACACTTGATGACTCCAGAAAGTGTTATGAACAAAGGGTCAAACCAGCAAGGGCCCAGTGAAGTACTGTGGTGTGAAACTGCTATGAAAGTTGGCACCCTCTCCCTTATAGACTAGTCTTTTAAGATTAGACTTTCCCTTTAAACTTATAGTCGTAACAGTGTATAAATTCTAAATCCCAATTCATGGATCTTACAGGTACTGTCCTTTCATGTTCGTGAGGGACAAAGGGAAGAAAACAACATTCTACAAGATGAAATTGGAGCAAATATGGGTTAGGGTTTTTTCCAAGGAAAATGATTACGGTACAAGAAAAAAGGGGTACGTATGAAGGTTTCTGTTCAAACAAAAGTGATAGCCAAAATTGTAACATACTTAAATTTTGTAACAGGTATGCTTAGTGTGTAACTAGTCGAATAAAACGTACTTGTATATGTATACACTTGGTACCACTTACACACACACAAACAAAAAGTGGCTTTTGGTTGATAGAAAAATGCCACCTAGCTTTTTTATGAAATATGTGACTAATTAATCGGATAAAACATGCTGGTGTATGTGTATACATCAAATTTTCAAGTCAGACACATATACCCTATGTTTTTTAAGGTACACAGGCTTACTGTCATTAGCCTGAGACACACAGGCATGCATGTGGCGAAATCCTGAGGTCACTACAAAAAAAATGACAATTTGTAGTGGTGGATTTATAGCGATTCAGAATAACCTCTACAAATATAAGAATTTATAGCGGTTTTAGCTTAAACCGCTACAAATTTGCAACTATGTGACTCTTACCATGTGGCGCGAGGTTTAGGGAAACTTTTTGTAGCAGTTCAGAAAGAAAAAATGCTACAAATATTGGCACCAAATTTGCTGTGGTTAGTTTGTAGTGGTCACACACATAGTAACCGCTACAAAATTGGCGCTAGCTTGGTACCACAAGGCGCGGAGCTGGAGTGACTATTATGACAGTTACTTTATAGCGATTATAGGGACAATAACTACTATGGAATGTAAAGGGCCTCCAATTTATAGCGGTTACGGGATCTTTGTAGCGGTTATATCTTATAACCGCTACAAAATGCAAAGAGTCGGTTGGTCTGTAGCGGTTTTTGTAACTGCTATAAATATTTAACGTAAACAGAGGTATTTTGTAGCGTTTTCTTTAATAACTACTATGAATTCAGGCGGTATAAAGAGCGCCTGACCCTTCACTTTCTCACTTTTTCAAATTTCAATTCTCACACATGCTCTCTCATATTTTCATCTAGATCTTTCTACTCAAGCTTTTTTATATAGTTTTCCAGTTGAGGTAAGTAAAGTTTAAGTCAATTATTTCGTTTTTTGACTATTATTGTATAATTTGATGTAATTTTTAATTTTTTTTATTCTTTTGCAGTTATGACTTCCGAGCGAGACAAAGGGAAGGGGAAGGAGATTGAGCTTCCACCAGACCTATTCTGCGAGGGAGTAGTAGTAGCTGAGGAGCAGGCATTAGGAGGGGGCAGCGTAGGGATGGACACATGGCATCGCAGTAGGCAACCACGCTACCACAGCAGGTGGGCCCATAGGAGACGGCCCCATAGCAGCCTGGTGCACAGGAGGGGCCCCAACAAAAGTGCCTCTTCAGCCATAGGGGATGGCCTGAGCGTCTCATATTACGACGAGAACAAGGAATTCAACTTCAAGATTCCTCTTAGAAACGTGGAGTGGTTCCTGGATGAGGAGGAGGCCCTAAACCAGAATAACCCAGAACAATTGTTTTCCCATTCGACGGGTTTTGAGGTGTATGTGCAAGATAAATTTAATTAATTTTGTAATAAATTTAATATTTTTTAACAAATTTAATTAGCGTATGTTGTGAAATGTGCAAATGAGTAGGGGAACATTTCTACCAGGAGGCTGGACGTGGCTGGTCTCAATAGCATAAACCGAACACTATATGTTGTAGTTCAGTGGAATAAGGCCATGGACCAGCCGATTGAGAACGGGGGTCACATGTTCAACCGCTATCTGAACGAGCTGGGCTCAAATTGGATGCGGTTCCTCATATACTTTAAGACCTGGAAGAACGTTTCAACGGAGCCGAAGGATCTAGCGTGGAATGAGGTGGTGAAGGTAAATAATTGTATTTAATTAATATTAACTAATTACACAATTAATTGCTTTTAATTATTATTTATTAATTGTATTAATTTGTATTAATTTTATTTAATTATTCTTTATTCCTTGGTGTTATAGGATATGTTTGTCATCTGGGACAACAGGAAGAGGTACATGCTGATAAAGATGGGAGACGGGTGGAAGAACAGGAGGAATCATCTCTTCCATACTATGAATAAGGATGGGACGATTCCTCTGTAACAGTTGATCGAGAACGTCCCAGACGGTGTCCAACCCAACGACTAGGCGAGTTTTATCCAGTACAGGAGGAGTCCAAAGGGATAGATGATTTTTTTATAATTATAATTTTTGAATAGTTTATGTTTTTTTAATATTTATTAATTTAATATTATTTTTTCATAATTATGTTGTTGTGTTTTTTATGCAGGATCTTTCTCAGAGGAATACAAGGAGCCGAGGGTAGTAGAGGATCCATCACATGGCTGGCTCGAAGTCATTTGCTGTTATTTACAGCGAATTGGTTCACTTAAAGACTCGAGACCTTTACAACATGAGTGATGGTGACAACATTACCTACAAGAGTGAGTCATTCCATCCCGTTAATTTCGAAAACTTCTTCCTTGAAGGCAATGACAATTTACCTATAGTTCGATGAGTTTTTATAAGTTTACATCATTTAAACTTCATTTTTCTACACAATAATACCACACTAACATTTTCTCCACAAAAATTTTGTAGGGATGACAACGAAGAATAATTAAGTTGAAGCATGCTTTTGTTCTTGTAAATTTTAATTTATATTTAAAAAAATTCTGACTAATATTTATAGCGATTTTAGTCAACCACTACAAAAAGTAACACTAACGATTACAAACGTCACGCAGATACCTATAAATACCCCCACCTCAACTCGTTTTATACACTTCTCCATTTCTTTACTCCCTTCTTCTCTCCTTTTTTCTCTCATCTAAGAATTTTTTTTTTCAACAATCTAAGATCTAAGTAAGGTGATCAAATATGGTAAATTTTGTTTCAATTCTTTCATCTCAACATTTTTTTCTACTTATAATATTAACACTAATTATTTTTTTCCTTCAAGAAATTAACGAACTATTCCTCAACATTTTTAATATTCCTTCCATAATGATCCACATCTAGTACACAACAAAATAAGTAATTATTGCATATAAATGCACAATATTACCTACAATTTCTCAATATTATACATATAAATTTTATATTAATCTAACTCAATTTAATCATTTTTCTCAAATAATAACTACTATCAGTTAAATTATTTGAATAATACATTTTTTAAAACCATATTATAACAATTGAATTAAATTATTGGATAATTTTTTAAAAAATTTTCCCAAACATTTGTAGCGGTTTTTTGTTATAAAACTGCTATCAAATTAAAAGTGAAATTGAATAGTGGATTTAATTTTTGATGACAGTTTTAAAAATTTATCCTAATATAGTAGCGGTTCTCTAATCTCTATAATTATCTTGGTACCATTTTTGTAAAATTCAAATTATAATTTAGTAGCTGTTTTAAAATCACTATAAATTGGAGCCAAATTTTTCATTTTTCATTTTCCCGCCAAGGGAATCAACATTTTATAGCGGTTTCTGAACCGTTACAAGATTGTCAGATAATGTGTTATCTTCATACGAATTTTGTAGCGGTTTGCATAAACTGCTACTAATTCAGTAGCGGTTATATAAAACCGTTAAAAAATTTCTTATAACAATGGGTTTTGTAGCGATTTTTGTAACTGCTATTAATGTTGTTTATAGTGGTTAAAACTACTACAAATACACATTTTTAACCGCTACTAAACAACAGTTTTTTTGTAGTGGGTATAGGTACATACATGGCGCCCTCTAAAACTTACACAGATAAAGTAGTTTTATTAAAATAGCTTTACATAAAGTTTCTTTTTGAAAACTTTTGGGTTGGCTTAATGATACGTTGACAACTAGGCCCCCTAAATTTTACTTTTAGGGTAGACCAATGAGATCGTGCCTTTTAGTCCCACAAGTATCACATTTTGAATTGCCAGAACAACTCACCAGTCTTTAATTCGGCTACGTGTTTGACTTTCCTAAGCATCAAACATGGGAGTTAGAGAAAATCATCGAACCTCCTTTCCCCTGACATTTAAGTCGACCAAAGGCCTAAGAAAGGGAGCATTAGGTTGGCCAAGAGGAAGAGAGAAAAAGAGGTCATATTTTTAAGTGGTGTACCGGGCACCCTGTGACTTAAACACTTGGGACACTTGTCCAAACATCCCAACACCTCCTAAGCTGCTTAAATTTCGTCCAAGGAAGCCAAAAATAAGAGAAAAATAGTGAGACAAAGAAAAAGGAAAGAGAAAAATGAAATCTTGAAAAACCAAGGAAAGAGAAAGTGTTCTTGAGCAATTTCACCTTCGAATTCACATTTTTGGCCGATCGAGCCTTCACAAATCTTATTCCTTTCGATAAGAGCTACGTTTCTACGGTTTTAGAATCTTAAATAGAGGATTTTCATGCTGCCTCTAAGGTGTAGGTGCTAGAAAATTCAAGAATGAGCTATGGCATCGAATAGAGGTAAGTGTTAACTCCGATTTGAGTATAGTATTCTAAGTTTTGGTTGAGTTTTCATGGAAATTGTTATATTGCCCTAAATTTCTTCCAAATCTGAATAATAGGGAAATAATATGACTTTGATATTTTTGAGGTTTCCAATGGATTTAGAATGAAAAATTATGTGGGATAAATGTAAGAAACCGATTTCAGAAGCACCAGATTAGAAAACAGAATTTTTGCTCAGGAAACCCTAAGTTTTGACCAAGGGCATAACTTTAGGAAGGATTATGATTTTCTTAATTTTGAGGTTTCCAATGGATTCTACACAAAAAAATGTGTAGGAAGAGCTTGTGGATATATGATTTTAGAAGAGTTGAATAGAAAACCCTAAATTTAGAATTAAAAGTTACTTGTGGTTAGTACTACCAGATTCATCGTCTGGAAGTCAATATGCTTTGGGGTGCATTTTGTTAGAACAAACCTTGTTCAATGACTATGATTTTTTACAGACTTATAGTATACATTATAAGCTTTAACATGAGGTATGATATGTGTTATTTGGGTTAGTAGTTTGTAAGTTATGATTTGTTAAAGTTTAGGTATTGAATCTGGAATGAATCCTGAGGAAGATCTGTTGGTCGAGGATTTCTAGAATGTTATGCCCAAAATTAGCAGTATCTAATATTTTTCCTTTGTAAAGGACTTACAAAGCTTCGTATAGGAACTAGAATCACCCTATTTAGAGTTTTCTAGATTAAGTTATGAATTTTCAAAGTTGATTGATGAATTCTGGCAGTTTAGGGTTGATACCTGAATTTTCAAGTATTTAAAGGGGATTGTGATTTGTAAGACCATGAGGAATATGGGTATGATTTAGAGAATAATGTATCCTAGACTAGATACTCATGTTACATAACACAAGAGTCCTAAAGATAACCAACAAAGTTAAGGATGGAAATGGGTCAAGAATAACATAATGTTCACTATGCGATGGCATTGAATCGAGTTTTGACCCATCTTCATAAATTATAGGATTTTGCATTTGTTTAGGATTCGACAATTGCCCGAGCTTGATGAAGAAGAGGACACCGGAAAGGCGTTCATATAGTAACTCTTTCTCTCATATTCTATGTAGTGTTTTGCATGTATGTTTTTGCCATTGAGTATGATGAAGACCAATGTGTCTTGAGGCCCTAAGACCTATTGAACCAGTATATCCTTAGGCTGGCAGATGCATTCAGATTGTTATTGGTAGAGGCATAAGGCAATAAGACATATTAGACCAGTGTGTCTTAGGCAGTAAGACATGTTGACAGTAAGACCCGAGAGTATAAATTTGCATAGGGTACCTTGGGCGATAAGACCTGAGCTAGGTAGTGACCTGAGGCTGTAAGACCCAATGTGCAACTTGTAGGGGGTAGAGGCCCTAGGCTGTAAGGCCAGAATACCAAGTGTTATGGTAATAGACCAGTTGGTCCTGTGTTTTTGTTTTAATGCTGCATACTGTATACTGAATACTAAATGTGTTATATGCTGATGATATGATGACTTATTTGGAATGCTTTGTGAACTTGTATTTTATATGTTTGATTGTATTACTACTAAGATTCTCATGAATCTCACTTTTTCCAATAACTAACATACACCTGAAGCAAATGGCTCAAAGGGAAAAAGGTAATCTCGAAAAGGTAGAAGACAAAGAAGAAACATTTAAATGTTTTGTTGGTTATCTGTATACAAGTTTACTGTGTATATGTGAATTAATGTGCCTATAGTAGAATCCATACCTATAGCTATAGTAATAGCAATAGAGGTTATACGAGACACGTAGAATCCCGCCATACACAACAAAACGATTTTTTCCCTAATGCGGTAAAGAACAAGAAACAAAAAATTGTGCTCATAAATTAAAAGCAGAGAAGTGAAACTTTTTGATGTTAATAATTGAAGTTGAGGAAAGATGAGTCATAATGAAGTCACGAACCACTATGAAGCTATTTTGAAAGTTCAAATTTTTCAGGGAAGCCCATTCAACTACAGGTTCAAATCCTGTATTGGAGTTGGGTTATAAGTCAGGATCAAAGCATATAGATCCCTTGGTTCAGTTGTAACACCCCAAATTTTAAGACAAGGATTGAAAAAAAGCCGAAATCAAGTGAATTGCTAAGCTCTGATTTAGCAAGTGTCCCAATAAAATATAATAATATTCTATAAAATTCCTTTATACCCTTGGGGGTATTAAAGAGCATAGGGCAGGATAAAACAAAGCAATTATGTTAGAACACAAAGTAGTATTACTACCGGTGAAATTTCTGATGTGGCAGCAGTGATTGTGTGACATTTTTCAATGGGAAAATAATGTCTAAGAATTCTAAAAATTTCCAGAATGAAAGTATACTTATCAAGATTTAATTTGATAGGTCATATAAGCCATTTGTAGCTGTACACAAAGAGATATGTATTTTTGAAGTTAGCCCAGTGAAACTGATGATTTTCAGTGCAGCGTCTAAAAACAATAATTCTGGGAATGTTGAGCTTTCAATTGGCTAAAGGCTACATTTTTAATTAAAACTAGACTTAATAAGGGTCACATGGCCTTTATAACCACCCTAATTGGATATCTATACAATTAGATATGAATTTTCAAAGTTTGATGAAAATTCTGCCCAATTTTCAGCTAGTGCGAAAATAGCAATAAATGTAAGGGCAAAGTGGTCATTTGACCAATAAATCAATAAGATGAGATTATCCCTTTTCTTGGGGAGCAATTTGGTCAGCAAATGAAAAGAAAAATAAAAATAATCACTTGGCTCATATTAATTCATGAAGAAGGAAAAGTTGTTGACTAATTAAATGGCACATGTTGATTTTTCATTAAACAATTATCATTCTAATAAAACAAGAGGGATATTTTGAGGAGTTATATCCCGTCCTTCTTCATTTTATACGATGGAATAAAGAAAAGAAAGAGGAATACATTTATTTGGACATATTAATGTAGAACGAGAAAAAAACCCAATAGCCAATTGGAAACATGCACATGTAAAAGTAATCTTAGTTAAAGTGCAAGATGAGAGATATTGTAAAAGCATTCTTGGACTTCTTTCAACAGCCACCTCACATCAATTATGGAAAGAGAAAAGGGAATTGGAAGGGATATATATATTTGCTTGGTGAATATGTTCATTAAAGAAGGGAAAAAAACGATAGCCTATCACAAGCAAGGACATGTATAAAGCAAAAGGAGATTTAATTAAGCATTCATCATCTCTTTCTCTTCATCTTCATTCGTCCAAACTGAACCAAGATAGAGAGAGAGAGAGTTCAAAAGCTCAAGAACACAAGAAAAAAGAAACTAGGGTTCCAAGCCAAAAACCAAAGGTAAGAGCATGAAAACTTAGTGTTTATGCTTCATAATCACCTTGGAACATCTCCTAACCTCTTCTTTTCTTTGAAATTCATGTTTTTCAAGATAAATCAAGAGAGAGAAGGGAGTGAAAAGTGATGTTTTAGAGAGAGAAAGCTAAGGAATCAAAGGTAAATCATGGAACCTTGCCTAACTTGTTGATTTATGTTTGTTGTTGGTAGTGTGATTGATTATTGGCTTGATTTGAAATTTTGGGAAGCTCAAACCCTAAGGGGTTATGCTGCCCAATTTTCTAATAATCATGGGAGAAATGTGTTTAAGTGATTAAACATGGGATTACAAGTGAAAAGGAAGTGATTAATGAAGTGAAATCATGAAACTTCCATTTTCCCTTAATTTTCCAGATTTTTTCTAGGGGAATTTTCATCCTGTTTGATCTAAAATTTCATCAATTTGATGGTTCCATTGAGTTTAGAAGGGAAAATTGTGTAGGGTTCATGTAGACTGCGAAGTGAGAAAAGCCCTAGAATGCGAAATGACCAAACTACCCTTAAAACCCTAAGTTAGGGGCTGCCAAGGGTAATTTCGTAATTTGGGCCTGATTTTGACTAATTTGAGGTCAAAAATGGATTCTACATGCAAAATTATGTAGGATTAGCCTGGGTCATAATTTTTGGTGAAGTACAATTGGATCGGGTACAAAAGGGGCAGATCGAGTTCCCAGGGGTATTTTGGTAATTTTTCAATTTTGATTCAAGATAACCAACACAATGAATTTAGAATGAGTTATGAATAAATAATAACTCATTTATCCTAAATTTTTAATTTTAGGATATACCGATATCCCGAGCCGGATACGAATCTTGACCGATTAACAGGTAAAGAAAGGATATTCCAGGTAGTAACTTCTTCTTACGTATACTATGTGATTACTAAATGTTGTATATGTTATTCACTGTAACATGAGCTAGTGTCTTTGCCACACCAATTCGCCATGTTGTGGTCAGGGACCCAACAAGGGCGCCAAGTAGACCAAGGTGCAGACATATTGTTTGGCCTTGGGCAAGTATACACATAGTTTCGATTATCTTACATGACATGTGATAACATATCTATTTTCGCATTCTATATGTTTGAAAGCATGTTACTACTGAGATTCTCCCGAATCTCACCCTTTCCATAAACATTTAAAGTTTTCAGCAGTAGACAGCGGCTCAAAGAGCATAATTGTAATTACTGGTGACGGAAGGTTCCGAGCCAATACGAGAGGAGGCGTTGGTTATCTGAAGACCTTTATATTTGTTAAGGTCTGTATTATTCTATATACCCCTATGGAGAATTCTGTATGTAATCAAGCAATATTGTTTCAATATATCAGTATATTTATACTATATCTATATGCCCACTGAGCTATGCAATTACTACTCTAAGTAATATCAATAATAAGACGGGGTCTTACATCAGTGGTTCAGATTCATTGTATGTAAACTCATCTAACGACTACTAAGTTAAAGGAGGTTTACACTCGTTGGTATCAAAGGAGAGATTCTGGCACTAGGCTAATGTTATGTGCTGATGTGAATAGGTATACTGACACTGTGTTAGTGATACTGTGATTAGGGGTTATAGGTGACAGACGAACCGAAAGAGATAGATCTTCCCTGTCCGTTAACAAGCTTGTCGAAGGAAGGGGGTTTACAAAATTGCTGGAGAAAAGGAAGCTTTCAGAGAATAAATAGTTGTGGCCTTTGGATTTGTTTGATTTGTTAGTTTTGATCATGGGGAAGAAGTAGTAAATGGGAACAAGAAAGAGTTGGATGGGTTGGTGGAACCAATGGAACTGAAAAGCTAGTAAGAGTCGAGGAGTTTAAGGGTAGTGGCACTTGGAGGAAATTTTCATGTTATTTGCTGGTTGAGAGTTTTGTTTTGAAGCAAAAGGATGATAGCTTAATTATTGCCTTTGATTTTAATCACACACACCAAGTCAGATGCAAATGGGAATGACACTTTCCACATCTTTATTTGCATGCTCTACTCCATTAGGTTGAGATTGAAGGAAACTTGTACGAGGTTGATGATGAAAGGCTTGTTTGTTTCAATCCCGCAATGCACTACAATGCGATGTAGGTTTAGTGTTTGATTTGATTTTTAAGCAAGGTTCAATGGGTTATTAAATAATTATTTTTTGGTAATTATCATTATGATGGTAAAACCTATTATCATACTAAAAAGCAACCAAACATTATTATATTGGTAATACAATTATGATTGTTATTACAGATATGCAATGGGGTTGAATGGGCTCGAAGTTCATAGTTTAGTGATATATAAACTTGTGTTTTTTTTAAATCATGGGCCTTTTCCCCTGTCTTATCAACAAAAAATATATATATGGTGAATTAAAATCAAATTAGGTGTTGCATTTTGGCTGGTTGACTTATAATTTTTTTTATATTTTAAAATTTAAACTTGCTTTGTCGGTATTTAATTGATGAATCAACATTTTTGGTTAAATAAGACTAATAATGTTAAGGTTGAGGGACTAAAAAAATACCCTTTATAAACTTAGAAGACTAAATTCAAACCTGACGTAAATTTAAAGGATCAAAACTATATTTCAGTCTTATTATGATTATTTTTATCTATATTATTCTTATTGCCATAAATAATATGAATTTCATCCTTTAACTAAAATCTAATTTATTATACAATATATTCAATTTTCATCAACGAAGTTGCTAAGTTTTTGTTCTCCTTAAATATGATATGCTATATTAAGAGGATGAGTCTTGGTACAATGGTAAAGGTTATTGGCATGTGATTAAGAGGTCACATGTTCAAATATCTGCGTCTAGTGAAGCCTTGTGTACTGGGTTACCCTTATAATATGCTATACTAAAATTTCTATTATCTTTTCTTAAAAAATTACTAGCCTAATCTTGATTTACCAGTTATAAAGGACTAACTTTTTCCATTAGACTCAATTTTGGTTAATGATAGTCTTGAAAATTTCAAAAACATATAATGACAAACAAGAAAGTTGTGATAAATGGAGTAGATCAGAGATCTAAGATTCAAAACCCTGGCTAGCTACCTAATATAACCAAAAAAAAAAAAGCAAATAAATAGACAAATAAATTTATAGGTATTTAATATCTTCTTTGATTCTCTTGTTTGCGAATACCATTTGGAGGTTATTGAGAAGCATTGTCGTGGATATACAGATATGTTGACTAGCATTCTAATCTTGCCATCAAGTTTTACATTTCGCTATTTCATGGTCTACAATATTGTGTGCCCCAAAACCTGTAATGACAAACACAAAGCTATTGAGATAAGTCTCAATATAAGAAAAAGGTTTGGATTATATTTTTTAGCCATAAAAAAAAAAAGGAAAACAAGAAACAAAAACTAAAAGACAAAAATGTTCCAGCAGGCATTAAGAAATAATTTGAATATTCTCTATTCTTCCTGGAATATGCTTACCGCGGGTTGTCTTTAATAATCCACCTTAAACTAGAAAGTCTTTTCCTCGCTGCTTCATTCTTTATGAGATAAACAATTTTTTTTTTTTTTAACTTGGTCAAGCTATACTTTTGGGGGAAAATTATAAAGGTAAAAGTATACCTTTAGTATTTTAACTTTATACAAAGTTTCAATTTATTTGTTTAACTTTAAAAGATATATTTTCAGTCCTTAATCTGTGACTGTCATTAATAAAAAATGATGATATTGAAATTTTAATGTTGCAAAACATTGTCAACTTCTTACATATAAAATTTAATTTTCAAAATCATAATGATCATTACCAAAAAAAAAAAAATCATTTGAAACTAACATGTTAGGTTTAAAAGATTAAAAATATATTTTTTAAAGTTAAGGAATCAAATTGAAATCTTGTATAAAATTAGATGACCAAATGTATATTTTTGCCCATTATAAATTTAAAAGACAAAGTGAATTGAAATCTTATATTTATAATCAAAGTAAATCTCTATCTAGCTTATATATTTAAGAACATTTTAAGGAGAATTACTATAAAGTCTCATGGAATGGATTACCCCAAAGTCCTATATCACCTTAGGAACGTGTTCCAATACAAGAAATAACAAGTCTATATTTTTCTAATTGACACTTTTTTATAATTAAATCCCTTTTCTAGAAATAATTCTCCAAATATTTTATTACAGCTGGTTTAGTTTCTCACTCTCAAGATAGTTGTGTTGTGTGTATGAGTTTATAAAAGCGAATCAATCAATGGTTTAGTGTCAATGATCAGCCAAACAATTTCATAGAGGTATATAAAAAACTGAGAGAGCTATCATCAGAGATTGAGATCGACATCAATTATATCTATAGCATGTATGTAACAAGGCGCCTTTCTCTATACTTAAAGGACGAACTTGCTCTGACTCTTCCACCTCCGGAGCGTAACTCCGGTTATCTTGTAATCTCCGATGAAGAATCTGAGGTTCTCTTGCGTTTGCGAAGTGGTAATCATAGAATGAGGCGTCTACCTTTCTTTCAAAACAAGGACTTCATCGTTGATTCTTATTCTGATGGTGACAACCACAACCAAGTTCTCTTCATTCCAGTTTTGAATCGCCCATTGTCTGATAATCGCTACTACGTCATGTGTAGAGACGGGTGGGATAGGTATGTAATGACTCATTTTACTATTTATCTGGTTTATTTATTTCTCTGTTTGCTGTAATAGAAACCAGGCTAATTGATTGATTCCCTAACTCAAAGTTTTTCTTAATTAACTTCGAATTTAAGCTTTGTAATTTGTATGACTTTTTATAAGCAAAACAAGATTATAAATTAAACCGTACAATTTTACTGTATATTTCTTTGAAAAATCATAAAAATGTAAAATCGCAACATTTCATGATTGAAATTTCAGATGGTCTATGTCAAACCCCTTAACAATTCGATATTCACAAAGTATTAAGTGCATAATTCATAGGCATATAGAAATAGCAGAAATATACTGATAATAAGTGATTGTATACATTACAGGAAATCCCATAGGATTTGAAAAATATATACAGAGTCCATAAGAAATAAAATTTAGAACTAAAGATAACCAACTGCACTCCGACTAGAACCGGACCTTCATTTACCGGTATTTACGGTTTTACCCTTAGAGCCGCTGCATTCTGCTGGAGTATTTTTAAATGTTGAAAAATGGTGAGATTCGAGTGAATCTTAGTAGTAACATATAGTCTGACATATAGAATGAGAAAATAAATATACAGCGCCATGTCATGTAAGATGATCGAAACTATATGTGTACACTTACCCAAGGTCAAACTACATGTTTGCACCCTAGTCTACTCGGCGCCCCTGTGGGGTCCCTAACCACAACTTAGCAAATTGGTGTGTCCAAGACACTAGCACATGTTACAGAAAATGACATATTCAACATAAAGATAATCACATAGTATATGTAAGAAAGATTTACTACCTGGCTCTTTTCTCAAGTCTCTTGACTGTCCTAAATTTTGGTTCCGACTCGGGCTATTTCCAGTTCCTATATAAATTCAAGTTACAAGTAATTGGTTATTACTTGTATTATTACTTTCTTTAATTAAATTCTGCTGTTTATCTTAGTTTCAGTGGCTTCTACACAGTACAATTTTGCATAATGCAATTTTACTATTTTTTAGCAAATTGGCAGATCTTTTAGTTAATTTTTTAAAAAATCATAATTAATTCTAGAAAACTCTAATTTGACTGGTTCCAAATCTTAAATGAAGCTCTTGCAATTTAGTTTTATAGAAAAATATCTAAGTATGGTCAGCTCAACCACATTGCTCCCAGAAATTCACGAAAGGCCACGGTTCCATATTACACTCCAGAAACAGAGAATAACTTTCAAAATCCATATCTCCTAATATACTCGTCCAAAAATTATGATCCATATATCAAATTAAAGCTCTGAATGTCTACTTTAAATCTGGAAAGTTTCATAATTTTTGGTGAAGGTTTGGTTTTCAAAACTTTCATGACAATCAATCTGACTTTCAGAAATATAGTCTGACAGCAACTAATTTCAAAAATTTATATCTCTAGGTATACTTATCCAAATATCAAAAATTATGTATCAAATTATATCTTAGGATACATAATTTCGTTCTAGAAATTTTCATGGTCATTAGACAAGATTTCTTTGCTCAAAAACACCACGTAACCAACTGCCAGAATCTGGACTTCCAGGATTTCACATGTTTCTGAACCTAACTTTCAAAAATCATAAATCCCTCTACAGATATCCAAATAATTCTTTCTACCACTCATTTTAATTGGGATGTCTAATACCTTTCTGTAAATTTTCATAAATATTGGATATGATTTGGTTGGCCAAAATGCTACACAAATCGTAATGATTCTAAAAAACGTCAGTTTTAACAGTCTGACTTCAAAATTCAATAAATCATTCATTTTTACTCCAAATCGTGCTCTTCTTGATTCTATTACCTACTACATATCTTGAAATTTCCATACCAAAAACAATCAGACAAAAAATCCATCTATAACCTCCATTTAAACTTCTGTAACTTTCGAGTAGAAACTCTATTTTTCAATGAGCAAAACAGAGTTGAGAAAATGCACATGTAGCCATGGTTTTGCACTCTAATCTCAAGGATTTTGACTTTACATATGCCTACACATGTTGCTTGTGTTTGGGGACGTGTTTACAGAAGCAAAGAAAGCAAAAATCGCACGTAAAATGGATGAAAAATTATTGGTTTTGGTATTTCTAGTGAATTTTCCGACGAATTTCTTTTAATTCCAGCAGCCAAACAACCAGAAAATAGCCTCAAATCCAATGGAAAAACAAGATAAAGATGTATGAAACTCACCTATATTTGTTTATGGTGGTATACGTGGATCTTGGAGCTTCTTTGTTTCACTTCTTTGATGGTTTCCTTCCTCCGATTCAACTCTCTCACTCACATATTACTCTCTATCTCTGCTCTGTGTTTTTCATTTCTGTTTGTTCAGCTAGACTTGTTGCATGAATGAAGAGGTAAGAGAGTATTTTATTTATAGTGGGGTGTGTGTGTGTCGTCCGAATGATAAGAGAAAGATGAGGAGTACCTGGTGTTTGTCTAAAAGAGGATATGTGTGTGTGAGTATGTGTATGGAACATGTGTTTTCTTAATGATAAAAGACAATTATAATGCATGGTGGGGGCTGAACGTGTGTTGCCAAGAATAGGTGTGTGTCAGTGAGTTTGGGTGTGTGTACTTTAATACACATATATGTATATTTTATCCTATTAATTACACACATTAGGCCCTAATATTTCCCTTTGTCTAATTTAAGATTCCTTAAATTTTGTAGGTTCCATAATTTGACTTATTATCTAATTTCCATAAATTAATCATTGCATTAAATTTGTGGGATGTTACAGTCTCTCATTTATGTTATCATAAGCTAATTAATGATCAACAGAAGAAAGAAAAGAAATTGGGGAGGTGGAACATTATATGGGACGTTAATCAAAGAGTTGGGGGCATTATAGACCTTAGACCATTAAGTATATTTTTTTATATTGTTATTTGATTGGGTCAAATTTAAATATTGTTGATGCCAATTGTGAAGAGCTTTTCCAAAAGTGTTTTTTAATGGGGGAATAACAAATAGGTCCCAATGAAGAAAAAAATCACAATCTAGTCCCTTAAAATTATCAAATTGTATTGAAAAGACCTCTTTGCCCTTGTTAATTTGAACAACCAATAACAAGTCATTGAGAAACTAATGACAAGTCTTCAAGTTATTAGTGGCACATTGACTTGTCATTGGTTATTCATATTAACAATGACAAAGTGGTTTTTTCTCAATTCGAATTAATTTGGTCTAAATCTTATAGGACTTCAATGTAATTTGATAATTTTAAAGGAGTTACATTTTTTTCTCTTCTATAATAATTCACTTTGTTAAAATGGGTAAATTAAAACAGCCAAAAACACCTGGAATATAAAGATGTGTGTGTGAGTGATGGATCCATGTAATAATGATTTGTAGGAACTTAGCAGCCACAAGCTTTAGAGAAGATGAATTAGTCACTGGTTGCGGGGGATGTTGCATGGAAGATGCTCTGTCTCGTCCTTTGAATCCTTTCAACTCATATCAACAATTTGAGATAATCCAGAAGTCTCATGATCGTTTCCAAGCCAAGTCCATGGCCCCAGATGGTGTCCCTCCATTGTTCTTGAGGGAACCATGGAAGCCATATATTGCTTTTGGTACTTATCGCCACCCTTTACATGAAGCTTTAGGCCTTGATTCCTCCTTGCGTGCTCAATCACCTCTTTTCAACTTTTCATCCTCTCATGACCATTCTGAACCAGTCATTGTTGGAAAATGGTAAGTTCAGTAATGCATTTAATGTGAAGAATATCAATATATATTAAGTGTGTCTTTTGAGTCGCACATTAGGAGCCTCACAAGAAATTAGTAATTTATAAGTTTAAAGAAATTTCCCTCCTAATAAACTAGTCTGTGGGTGAGAACATATGATGACCTTAGAAAGGGCTACTGACAAAGAGTCTAACCGGCTGGAGGTTGAGTAAAGTACTGTGATATGAAGCTACCAGGGAAGTTAGCGCCCATGTTTCCCCATAGATTAGTCTTTTATGATTAAGCTCTGTCTTTAAACTTGTCGTCGTAATAATGTATATATTCTGAATCTAAATACATGGATGTTACAGGTATTGTCCTTTCATGTTCGTGAGGGACAAAGGGAAGAAAACAACATTCTATGAGATGACATTGGAACAAAAATGGGTTAGGTTTTTCTCAAAGGAAAATGATAACAGTACTGGAGAAAAAGGGGTGCATGTAGAGGTTGATGTTCAGACAGAAGTGGCGAAAATTGCCGGGAAAAAAGATGTAGTTCGAGAGGAAAGAGATGTGGCCTTTGGATTTGTGTAGTTTATTGGTTATGATCGTCATAGGAGAGAAGAGGTAGTAGGGTTGAGCAAGGTGATTATGGAGAGAATGAAATGAGAAGAAGAAAGTGTTGGATAGGTTGGTGGAACCAATGGAAATGAAAAGCTAGTAAGAGTGGAGGAGTTTGAGTGTAGTGGCACTTGGGGGAAATTTTCATGTTATTTGATGATTGAGAGTTTTGTTTTGAAGAGAAAGGACAATAGCTTTGTCATTTCTTTTGATTTCAATCACATACACAAAGTTAGATGCAAATGGGAGTGACACTTTCTGCATATATTCTTATTGTATGCTTTACCATCTAGGGTTTTCCCCCAAAACATTATTAAAAAGTTTAGGTGAGTTGGGTCTCGGGGGCTAATCAAAGTCAGGGCATGCCTCTGAACTCAAAGAGCACTTATAGAGATACTTATAGATCACCCATCAATAAGATCATCATATCGGCAGGATTCAAACCCACAACCTTATGGTTGAGTCAAACCCTTTACTAACTAGACTAACCTTTGTTGGCTAGGGTTTTCCCCTTTAATTATGAGATAATACATTTTCATAAATATTACATGTAGTTTTCATATAAACAAGCTCAATACTTTTATCATATATACTTGCATCGCTCCACAATATATATAAGTTATATATTTATAGAAGAATTGATTGATTCATAATATAAGTCATTTGGAGAGTAATTAATGTTTATTTATCAATTTTGTTCTAAAATTAATGCCTTAAATGTGGCTCTGCATTTTTTCAATTTAAGACAAATTTAATGAATTAACGAACATTTTTTTAATTATAGTGAATTAATTAAAGTGATTTATATTATGAATTAGAGGGAGTATTTATCTAATATTCAACCGTATTTGGTTAGATTTAACTATTATAGTGTTAACAAAAAGTAGCCTATTACAATATATTTTTTAAATCAAAATTAATCTTGTTAGAATTATTGACATTGTTTAAGAGAGATAAATAAAGACTCTTTCATTCGGTCCAACTACTATTAATCGAGTTCAATAATTTTAGATCTAATAATTAAGCATTGGAATTTTGTTGGCAAAAAAAAAAAGAAAAAGAAAATTAAGCATTGGAATTCTACCTAGCTCCTTACTACATGTTGACTATAATATCGTATATTTGCCTTGGTCATGTGTTTGGAAAACTTCATTTTTCAAGAGATTTATTAATGCATATAGCATTGAAATTTTCATATACAAAACGAAATTAAATTTGATAAAGCAATTGATATGGGAATATAGCATTATAATCATGATTAAGTGTAAGTCTAAATATTTTACTATTATTACGCCACATAAAATCTTACCATGACAGCTGTCCTGGCAAAAAAAATTACCATGACAGAAATTGAATTATATTGGCTTTTTGTTTGCTGCTTCGATATTCTTAATAAACATATAAACATGCACGTACTGTACATATCACCAAACTAAATCACTATTTTATCTTTGGATGGTTTGCAAGAAATTCATAAAAAAATAAAAAAGACGTTGCATAAGAAGAGAGAGAATAAATCTCAACCATTAAAACTTGATCTAATGATGGAGATATTAAATGAAGAGAGATCAGTGAATGCATTCTCCTCCCATAGAGGAAGACCAAAAGTGTTTCATTTTATAATCATGTAAAAAAATTAACTATATAATATGCTTGAAATATAATTCTTAGAAAATTTTAAATTTCATTGAAATAATAAAATTTGGAACTATAAAATTAACTAAATTTATAATATGATCAAAATTAATAAATTTAATAATATAACAAAAAATGGAAAATATATATTAATATTATTTTTGGGGAAATAAAAAAGTAACTAGATGATCTTTAAATAAGAGTTATGTTAAAAAGGGGTATTTTGGTAAAAGGATTAAGAGTCATTTTTATTTTAAAAGTTTTATCGGAGGAGCACTAGGTACTTAGAAGTTATTTTGCAGCATTTTTGCCCCAGATAACAAAATGTAGCATTCTCTCCCTAACCTCACATTTACCCCAACAGACGTCAGCTACGTAGGGAGAGACGCCAGGTAAGCTTCAATTCTACATTTGATATGATGGGATTCTAGGATGTTTATTGCAACATAATAATTTAGTGGGCTGAAAAAAAATTAAAGTGGGGCATTGAAAGCTAGCTTTTATAATCTAGCGGCCAAAATTCCAAATCCATCTATAATATGGAGGGAAAATTTTTATAACTTGTATTTAAAAAAATTAAAAAAGTGGAGTTGGAAGTTTTTAGTTAATTTTTCTTACTTTTTTATTTAACATCTTATTTTTATTAAAATTTTATAACCCCACTTCCCTAATTTTTTAAAATCTAACTCAAAAATTTACCCTCCCCTCCCTTCCCTTCCATTTCCCTCGTGCCAAACAGACCCTTGAGGTAGAGTAGAGAAGAGAAGACACAGGTAACTCTACAACATCTTTATGGCGGGTAGCAGGCAGATGGTGGCGCTGTTAAGACATGGAGGTCGAGAGCTGTAATACGAAGGATCAGTGATGATCTATCATAATGGTATCGTGGCTCCTCTATGCACGTCACAGACTAAGCAAAACACATAGTGAAGATTTTTTAACTGCTGAAACTATCGATAGGTAGGCTAGTATTTATATAATTGATGAAAGTTGATTATTTTTATTTTATTAATTAATGGTGCTAGTGGTTAGATTTGAATGATGTGGAATAATGTACAGGGTATGGTTATGGGTTCTTCCAATGGCATGATGATGAAGTGGGTTAAAGGTCAACTAAGGTGATAAACGAGCTACTTGGCCATGTGGATAGATTATATTGTATGATAAGAATGTGAGACAGAGGAGAGGAGTTGATGATAAAGAAGTGGATGGAGATGTTTAATCAAAAATTTCTAACACGTATTTGATTATGAAAAAGCTTGATAATAGATTGAGACTTGCAATTTGTGCATTGGTTTTGACTTGTGTATAGTTTGTTGTTTTCATTGTGTTAGATAGCAGTTTCTCTCGTGATTTCTCTGCTCTCTCGTTAGTAATTGCTCTAGCCTAACTTTTTCTTATCCTTTGACTTCTGACTAAGCCTTAACCCATTCTCATCCGAGTTGATCACACTTTTAGCCACATCAGCACCTCTTCTTCCACGTATACGAAAGCTCCCACTCCACCATGTTAGTTTGGATGCCACCATGTCAATTAAACGATTAACGTTACGTTATTGTGAGGTCAGAGCAAGAATGCTACATTACAAAAATGCTCCGAAAAAAATTTCTGGTACCCAGTGCTCCTCAAGCAAAACATCCAGGGCAAAAAATGACCTTGAACTCTTTGGTAAAAAAATAAAATATCAATAGTGTGATGTACTCCTCTTATCCTATTTAGGCACTTCAATCATGTTTCAAAAATAAAAAAAAAAAGCTTTAAACTTCATTAACTTTGTATTAAAATCCAACAACTTTTCAATTTTACTTCTATTTAATATATATTATATTCTATTGAAGCAAAGTCAACACAATAAGAAATTAAGGGTTAAGTCATGTCCAGCACCCTGAAGTATTTTTTTGTACGTCCATCACTCTAAAGTATTTTTTTCATGCGCGTCTAGCACCTTAAAGTTGCTACTTAAAAAATATTTTAGGTGTTGGATACACCTTCACTCAAAAGACTTTTCAGGAGTACATAAGATTTAAATTGGTCCCTAAAAAAATACTTCACAGGCAAAATTTATTTTCTAAAAATAAAAATTTTAAGCATCGAGTAACAAAATGCTTCAAGGTGCTGGACGCACCACAAATCACATTAGAATATGAGACAGAGCTGAGAAAATACTTTAGGTTGTTGGGCACATCTTAACCTATAAATGAATGATAAAATTATACATTCATATAAAAATTTTCTTTCCCTTCCTTATAGATAGAACAAAAGAATTTTTTTTTCTCATTATGCCTAGAGGAGTAACAGTTATAGGAATGAAAATAAAAACTTAAAATTAGAGGAGAGGCTTATGTGAGTAAGATACTTTTTTATTTTAATGAAGATACAAGTTTTCAAAATATAAAAGAAATCCCTATAATTTAGGTTAAATGCAAAGGATATATATGTGTGTGTGCGTTATGAGAATAAAAGATATATATATATATATATATGGGATAAGAGGGCAAGAGATAAAAGAAGAGAGAAATTCAAGAGAGAAAGAGAGGAGTAATTATCATTCACTTGTGTGTGTTATGTATAACTATAATGCTTTATGCAAGGTCTTTATTTATAGGCCTCCAAAAGTCACCACTAAGGTTACCACTAAGATATGTTAGAACCAGCTGACACCCAAGAGCGAGGTGAATTGAGTGTAAGATAAAAACTTAAGAACTTTAAAAATCTTTTCACATTTTAGTGAAAGTAATAAGTATGAAAGTAATAAATCATAAATCCTTAATCAGTTATTTAAATCATATATGCTGGAAATATAAGAGTTTTTAGGAAGAGAAGATGCAACTGTGATTTATCTTAGTTCAGTCCAATCTATAATGACCTACGTCCAGTCCCCAAGATCCACTTAAGATTTTCAATCCACTATCTTCTTATTTAATCTGGGCATAAGAAAAGTCTCTACAATCCCACAAGTTTAGCCGGGCACTTGTGAAGCCTTTTATAAATCTGTCACTAAGTTACCCCATATACACACCGTAAGGATACAATCTTGATTATGAAGGATTATAATCAGTCTTCTCTCTCAGAAGTGAATAATATGAACACTAAAGTACAATACAAATAATCTCTCTCGCTAAGGTAAATGATATCGAAACTAGAAAACAACAGAGAGTATTCGGGTTAAAGTGGATGATTCAACATTTTAGCATTTTGGTGTTGTTTCTCTACTCTTACACTTTGAATGCTTTTTTATTTATAGTTGATGAAGATCAATGACCGTTGAACTTTTTCTTCTTCTTGTTGAGGCTTACAAAATATGACTGTTGGAATTGCCATTAGAAGCTTCTGACACAAAAGTGTTTTTTTTTCAATTTATGTGTTATTCTTTGTTTGATCACCTAGAAAATACTTAAGCGCTAATATAAAGAAGAGTTAGAGTGATTAAAAGCAAGAAGAACAAATTAAACAATCATTCCAATGATTTTTAGAAGTTTCAAAGTGATGCTATATTTTCTAGGCAAGCATCACTCATCACTAGATGGATCAATTAAGTGTTGTGTTAGTGATTTAAAAATGGCTTCACTCAGTGGTCATTCGAGTGATTTAAAATATATCACTTGATGTATCACTTGTGTGCTCTTCTAATAATCTTAAAATAGGACCACTCGAGTGATTTTATACTTAAAAAAATGAGATCACTTTTAGTATTACTATAGTGATGTACTAGTGATGAGATTTTGAACCCAAATAATGCAAATGGCCTATCATCAGAAAACTCATGAAGTCTACATTTCACAGTAACTAGAATCAGTCCTAAATATATTGTATTCCAAAAGTTATGGTCCAATTTATAACGTATGGTCTGAAACACAATGTTATTTTTAACACCAACTTCCAAAGTTCATATCTCTTTTACCTGAAACTCTTTCAGCATAAAATATATTTCCATAAAGTCCATTAAAAGTATAATTTCATATGAAACAAGTTTCAGCTCAATCAGAGTTATGTCATAGGAAATATGACCAAATTACTGAACCTGTTTTGTAATACAATGTTAATTTCAATTGTCATCTTCCAAACATTATATCTCTTTCATCTAAGCTCCTTTGAACTTGATCTTGGTTTTTGTGTGGCATATTTGAAGTTTAGTTTCATGTAAAATAAGTTTCAGCTCAATCGAAGTTGTGGTATAAGAAATATGTCTAAATTACTGAACCTGTTTTGAAATACAGTGTTGATTTTGAGTGTCATCTTCCAAAACTCATATATATTTTATCTAAACTCCATTTATCTTGATCTTGGTATCTATATGTCACATTTGAAGCCTAGTTTCATATGAAATAAGTTTCATCTAAATCAAATATTTGGTTTGAGAGATATGCTCAAAAAAATGAACCTCTATCATGCTAAACAAAAATAGAGTACAACATAGTAGTCATTACTATGACATCACTCGAGTGATGCTGCCAGTGATGAGGAAAATCACTTGAGTGGTCACTTAAGTGATCATCTTTGGAGGTGCTACTTGAGTAAAGCTGGTATAACTTCCATATAAGTCATTTTAGTTTCGAATTGACCTATTCCAACCTCCATTTGACTATAGAGACCTCCAATATCTCATCTAAGAGCTTAAATCCTTGATATTCCCATTAAATCTTGTAAGTTCTTCTTTCTTCAATCTCTTCTCCTTCTTTTTGATTAATTTCCTTAATTCGTTTTTATAACTCCTTGTTTTTATTGACTATTATCTTCAATCTCTTTCTTCTTATTCTTCTTCTTCCTTTTAATCATTTTCCATAATCTAACTCAATAACTTCTTTCTTTTATGAGCTTCTTCTCCTCATAGTTGATAACTTCAATCTTCAATATCTTCTTAATATTTTTATTGATCATTCACCATAGTCCAACTAGACATATTATTTCTTTGCTTAACTAATCTACAATATATTTCAATTAAATATAGTAGTTAGTCAATGTAGAAGATAAATAAATAATGCAAACTTCTTGCTCTTAATATTTGACATCTATATTTAACATCATCAAAACTAATCATATCTAACAAGATACAATGAATGGTATAATTAATACAGATGAATGTATACTATATGACCCTTCGTATCATTCATGTATCTAAATGTACATTAAATAGCATTTTAGTTTCCTAACTACTATTCATAAATAGTGACTAAAATATGAGACATCAAGAGTCAATAGAAATCCACATAATTAATATATTCATAGCAATCCCTTTTAGATGTCCTTTAGGAATGTTCCTTATTGAAAACTTTAATTAGAAAAAACCCAGAGGGACAAAAACTAGCCAAAAAAAAGAATACATCATTAATTAATACACTGTCCAATGCTGCCATATTAAAAACCTTTCTAGGAAAACCCAGTGGGACAAAACATAGATGAAGGGAAAAAAAGTTTAGTGTATATCGACTCCCTCTCTTGACAACATCAGTTGAAATCTTTAAGTCACTAGTACAAAATATAGATTTTAAACTTATTTTTTACACTATTAAAGGAGGACACATGTAGAAAGTATGACCGGTGGTATTTTTATAAATATATGAAGATAAGGGAACTTTCTACACGTGTTGAAAAGACAACACGTGTAGAAAGTAAATTTAAAATATTTTTCTTTAATAAATAACATTTTTTAGATGTATTTTTGGAATCAAACATGATTAATGCCTTTAATTTTATTTTAATTTTTTTAATATTAAATAATTACTTTCTATACGAGTTGGGCTCCCAAGCCGTGTAGAAAGTATTTTTAAATTTTTTTAATATATTTTTTAACAATTTATCACTTTCTACACGGGTTAGGAGCCCAACCCGTGTAGAAAGTATTTTTAATTTTTTTAATATTTTTTTAAAACAACAATTTATCACTTTCTATATGGGTTAGGAGCCCAACCCTTGTAGAAAGTATATTTTCTACACGGGTTGGATGGAACCCGTGTAGAAAACAAACTTTTTACACCGGTTGAGAACCCAACCAGTGTAGAAAGCCACTTTCTACATCAGTTAGCTTCCCAACCTGTGTAGAAAGTTTCATCATTCTCCGTCTCGTTTCATCTTCTTTCAATTTTCTTTCCATCGAACGAATTAGTTTTTTAACCTAGAAATTATCGATCGTCTTGGATGGTTGGTATGGAAGACAAACATCCTCAACATCATGACCCTCCTCTTCCTCAGGCTCTTCCTAACAATCATCACAATCCTGTCAAAGAAGAACCCCCCATAAAACCCCTGGCCACCATCGGTGGAGATAGGTTGAAGAGAGATGAGTAAAGTGAAGGAGCTGTGTCCACGCTTTTGGAGGCCTACAAAGCCAAATAGGTGCTCCGTAACAGAGCTAAGCTCAAGGGCCATGACTAGGAGGACGTCGCCACTTGCGGCTTTCCCGGCACTGTCTCTGTCTACACCTCACAGGAATAACTAGGGTTTTGTGTTATTAGAGCCTCCGTTGGCGGTAGCTTAGCTTCCTCATCAACCACAGCCACCTCCTGTGGCCATCGGGGCTTCTCCTCCGCTTCCCAACGCTCAAAACTCTTATGGATCCAATGGTATTGACAAGTTAGCCAAGGTAAATACACAATTCACTCAATCTATCTTTAATATAATTTGCATACTTTGAATCATAGAGTGCTCCATGTGCGAATTAAGAAGAAACTAACACAACGAGTATGAATATTGCTTACTCCATTTTTATCTCGATTCAAATTCATTTGAACAAGAAATTTTTCTCCGGATAACAATAATAATTTAAAGGTTAACTGATTTTAAGGTAACATAATTATTAACATCACCTGAGTTTGGTTTAATTATGGATGATTTTTCTCTTGTTCTCACCATTCTGTGATTTATCTATTCTAAGAGTCAGGTCCCTTACCTTTCGTGATGTAGGGGTTGTGGGTTACTTATGATTAAGATTGTATATGCTTTATGAGAGTAAACCACTTCAATAATATATATATATATATATATATATATATATATATATATATATATATATTCTTAATCTTTCTTTCTGGAAAGTTTACAAGTTACTGAGTAACTGTGAGGTACAATTAACAAACTTTGAACTGATTAGTGAAAGACATTTTACAATAGGTGAGATTGTTTGAATGTCCCCTTGATTTTATTTTAAATCTTTAAATATAGGAGGCATGTGTTAGTTATGTAATTATAATGCGTGAGCTTTTTCATTTTGACTACTACTTTTTTCTGTGTCTTTGATGCTTTGTTAGGAACTAGATATGGTATGTTAGATATTGATTAAGAGGATGTGAATGAATGGCTGCTATGACATATTTTATTGATGTCCTCTAATTCTAACTTCTAAATTTCTTATAGAAATAAAACACTCCAATTCCAAAATCTTTGCAGTGTTCTGGTTGTTGGTGTTTGTTCACTGTCACTTTACATTACTGCTTTCTGTTAGTTATGTGAGCTTTTTCATTTTGACTACTACTTTTTTCCTTTTTCCCTTAAGCAATGAGAGGACTTTTTAGTTATAGTCTAGTCATATACTTGTTTATACTGCTTTTCAGAGCTGAAATCGCTCTTTCTTTTTAGAGCCAATTCAATCGCTTCTCTTAATGACATAAGGTCTATTCTCGGTTCTTTGTTCCCTATCAGATCATAAAGAAGACTTTTAGATCATCACTACATCAAACACATCCTCGACGGGTTGGTCTTTGAGGTTCGTTCAACCCTATCCCTACCTCCTTACCTATCTTTTCGTCCGTTTCAAATCTCATCGTGCTTAAAAGAAGTTTTCGTTTTATGTTTAATTTAATTGTATGATTGGTGGATTACTTGATCTTTATGAGTTATATTTTATTCTTGTATAGGTAGTGACTAGTCGTGGATTTGTTGAAGATGTGAGATTGAGAAACATTAGGTTGTTCATTAGGACGATTATTATAGTCATTACTCTGTTCACCCAGTTTTACAAAAAAGAAGTTTCCTGAGAATAGGGATTTCCTTGTCACCTGTATTGTGTTATATCCTTTTTCAGGCGCGTGTGCGCGAATTTTTTGGTTTAAATGCAGGAAGGATGAGGAAAAGACATGTGATTGAGTAAACTGTAGTAAACTAAGAATATTTGGTTAAAAATAGGAACTTTAATTTATTTATACCTAAGAAATGAGATTTGGAAAAGGGGAACACTCTGGGCAACGGCATTTGAACAATATGAAATTAATGCTAGAGATAATCAAATTTAAAGTAGCCTAGACTCTCTATCATATTGGTTTTGCTGCTTGGTAAATTTTAGTGACATTACTTCAATTGCATTAGATCCTTAACTCTGGCAAGTATATAGTATTCAACAGGTTACTGCAGTTGATTGTATACACAGAGGAGAAGAATGCCATTCTGTTCACATATCCTCCTGTTGTGAGTTTCTTTTAAGTTACAAAATCCTTTATACTCCAGAATCCCATAGTCTCATTTATATATAAGGAATAACTACCTTTTTTGTCTTGCATGATTCTGATTTATTATTTTCCATTAATTGGTTCAAGTTGAAACAACCTCTACCTTCCTTTAGTTAGGTACATATAAATATTTAGTAGTGTTAAAACTTAGAAACAATATGATAACTACTTAGAAACACTTATGGTTAATACCACTCGCTCTTCTGCATAAAGTTTATAGGGCAGTGTTAAAATATGTGGTTATTTTTTTATCCTTCATTGGATGAAGGTTAGAAGCTACAAATCAAATAGAAAAAAAATTCTTGAAGTTCTATGGCTCTTCATTTTGTGTTATCAACTAGATTGGTATTTCATCCATTTAATTTGAATTTATTTTCAATTTATAGAAAGAAGAGAATAAGAATTGTACCTTTGTGTGTCTTGAGAGAGACATTGAGCATCTTTTTTTTTCTGGAAAGTCCAGCTGATGCTTCATTTGGGTTAGTCGTGATTAGATGTGCATTTGTATGGGCCTTGAGATGTTTCAACTTCATTCTATAGAACATGCTTTTGTATATTATAGTGATTTCATCATCTCTCGATTTGATATTTTCTAGTTGTAATTCTTTGTCCAGCCATCCTTCACTAGTACTGGATTGGTAATCTCTTCCAAACTGCTTAGATTTGCTTATTACTATTGTGCTTTTGTGCAGATAGCTGAATGTTTATACTGCATAATGCTAGAGATTTGATGCGTAAAGAATGAAATCTAATATTTATTCTGATTAAATTTATGAATTTTCTGCACAATGTTGAATTTTATTGTCACTGTTTGGTATTGGATTTGACTTTGATTGTACAAATTTTATTGTAAAAGTTAGGCCAAGTTTGTTTACTTACATTGATATAGCTTTGTTAATATTTTGGATTGGAATTTACAATAAATTTGATATTTCAGATTAGTTTTGTTGTAATTTATTTTATTTATCAGGTGTTTGGTTGTTTATTATCATGTAAATGGGTTTGTAGTTTAATAAACAAACAATTTTTTTTAAAAAATGAGTTTCTACACTTGACAAAAAAGGAGAGGTGTAGAAAGTCTACTTTCTACACGTGTTGTGAGACAATAGGTGTAGAAAGTGGGACTTTCTACACGTGTTGTAATACATCACGTATAGATAGTGCACTTTCTACACTTGACAAAAAAAGAGAGGTGTAGAAAGTGAGATTTTCTACACGTGATGTGAGACACACTTTCTACACGTGTTGTGAGACAACACGTGTAGAAAGTGGACTTTCTACACGTGATGTATTACAACACGTGTAGAAAGTCTTACTTTCTACACATGTTGTTTTTACACCTGTGTGTATGTTAAATGTAAAAAGTCATTTCCGTCACATATAAAAAGTCTTTCTTGCGCTAGTGAGTCTCTAAAGACTGATGTCATGAACAAGCTTTTTAAAGATTGTACCTAGAAGTGACTTAGTGAATAAATCTGATAGATTTTCACTTGGACGTATTTGTTGGATATCTATTGCACTATCCTTTTGAAGGTCACGAGTGAAAAAGAATTTTGGTGAAATATGCTTCGTTCTATCACCCTTGATATATTCTTCTTTAAGTGGGGCAATGCATGCAATATTATCCTTATATAGGACTATTTAGATCATTTTTCCTGATGATAAACCATAAGTGGTTCAGATGTGATGTATTACTGGCCTTAACCATACACATTCTCGACTTACTTCATGTATCGCTAGAATTTCTGCATGGTTAAATGATGTGGTTGATATAGTTTGTTTCATAGATTGTCATAAAATAGTTACACCTCCACATGTAAACAAGTAGCCTTTTTGTGATTTACCATCGTGTAGATTAGACCAAAATCCAGCATCTGCATAACCAACTAGTTCATGCTTAGATACAATTAAGTAGTATAACCTCATGTCCATAGTGCCTCTGAGGTAACTAAGAATGTGTTTTACTCCATTCCAATGCCTTTGTGTTGGTGAAGAACTATATCTTGCTAATAAATTTAATAGCAAATGATATATCAAGACATTTGCGATTAGCAAGATACATTAGTACTCTAATAACATTAAGGTATGGTACTTCTGGACTAAATAGTTCTTCATCACCTTATTCGCTAATTACTCGAGGTCTGAATGGGTCTTTAACCGCTTGCAAAGACCTTACAATCATTGGAATACATAATAGATCTGACTTATCCATGTAAAATCGCTCTGAGACCTTCCTTGTATAAGCTTCTTGATATATAAAGATCACATTCTTGAGGTATTCGATCTGTAATCTAAGACAGAATTTTGTTCTTTCCAAGTCCTTTATTTCAAATTCTTTCTTCAAACAATTAATTGCATATTGAAGCTGTTTAAGAGTTCCAATGATGTTGATATCATCAACATAAACATTATTTATAACAAACTCAGTTGTAGATCTTTTCATAAAGATACATGTGCATATTGGATATTATTTTTGTACCCTTCTTTCAACACATATTTATTAAGACGATTATACCACATGCGCCTTGATTACTTCAGGCCATATAGGGACTTGTTTAATTTAATTGAATATTATTTTCAAAAACTTGTATTTGATGCTTCTTATAGCTTGAGTCCTTCGAGGAATTGTGCTTCTGGTAGCTTAAGTCCTTTGGGGACTTGTGCTTCTATCACCTTGAGTCCTTCGGGGACTTATGCTTCTGGCATATTAAGTCATTCAAGGACATTCGCTTTTGGCACCTTAAGTCCTTCAGGGACTTATACATTTGGCACTTATGAATTTTGGCTCTCGATCCTCATTATAATTTGTAAAACCCCTCCTAAATTAACGTAAACATGAGTTATTACTTAATTCACTTGTATATATTAATATGATATCAATACTAATACTATTATATTGGTTGAACTCTTTAATACCATTGCTTTTTGATAATTTTAAAACCACACTCGGGTACTGATACCCTTATTTTATGTTCTAATCTTACCTTCATGTAAGCCAATATTACCAAATATATAAATATTTTGATCAAATAACTAAGTGTTCTGATACCACCTTACATTATTCTTACTATCCATGTCTACCAGTATTCATTTACATACAAGCTCGCATGAACATTTAAGGTTAGCAAAATATTAATATTTACAGGTAACCAACAAAAAAATTTTGTTTCTTCATTTGCTCCCTTAACTCATTAGCGCTTACCTCTTTGTCATTTGTACCAATTGACTTTGTTGTATAATGAATTTTGAAAAACATGAAATTCGAGAGAATCTCAGTAGTAACAAATATTCAGTCATCTAAAATGTAACTACACAATGCATGCAACATAACCATCACAACACATTAAGCATTACAGGAGCATTTAATATATTAACATGCAGCACAACATACACAAATCACTTTACCGCAATGCTTGGTTACAAACACGGGCGTCCACCCACCATATATTTAGCTATTTCGGGTGTCCACCCGATATGTTCCGCATACTCAGAACACAACATATTTGATGGTAAATCATTCATGCAGAGCATTACATAGTATATGAGAGAAAGAATTACTACCTGAACACCTTTCCGTCAACTTGTCCTTGCTTTTCAGTCTTGTGGTCGACCCAGGCAAAGATCGAATTCTATAAGTTAGAATCCATGAACGAATGTGTTATTACCTAGTCTAAATTACATTGCTATCTTTTAAAACTCCTACATTATGTCAAAGAGACAACAAATAGGGTCTATATTAGCTTCTGATTCCTTAAGTAATCTCAAATTCGTAGGTTACCCCAATCTGCCAGATTTGACTCCTAATCTTTGAAAATTCATAACTTAATTTAGAAAATTCAAAATGAGTTAATTACAAGTCCTATGGAAATATATTTAAGTCCTATTTCAAGGAAAAATATCAATTTGTGATAAATATATGGTCATAACCTCAAGAACCCACGACCAACATCACTGCTTGAAAATACATTCTAGTGTTTGTGTCTTAACTTCAACAAGGTATAACTCACAATTAACAAGGCCAAATCATGTATATTGCATATCATTAGGAAGCTTAGGATGTATACTACAGGATTGTAAAATATCATAGTTATTGGACAAGTTTCGGTCATTCAAAACCATCTCACAAGTAGACTGCCACAAATCTGGCAGATTCAACAACACTTTAAATTCCAAAATTAGGGTTTTCTAATCAATCATCCAAAAACCAAATCCACATGCTATCCTTACATAATTTTGTCCATAGAATCCATTGGAAACCTTAAGTTTATCAAAATCCAACTCCAACCCTATGAACTAAGGCTGGTCAAAATTTCACAATATTGACACAAGATGTGTTCTTGCAATTTTAACCTCAAGACATGTTATTAATCATCATAAAACCTCATCTAACATCATATTCATCATCAAAACTCCATTAAAGCTATAATTCTCCTCTTGGATGAAACCCTAGAGGATTCATAACTTCCAAAATACTCATTAAAATATCGAGACACTACTCAAATTGAAGCTTACGATTACCTCTATTTGATTCTAAGATCTGTTCGTGATTTTGGCAGTACTCCGACTGTGGAGGTAGCACTAAACTCCTTTGATCAAGAATTTGAAATCATAGAAACATAGCCCTCGATGAATAGAAGAAGATTCGTGAAGACATCGGGAGCTAGAAATATTTATTCGGAGGTGAAAACAGATCGGGAGCTCAAGAACACTCAAACTTCTCTCCTCTTTCTTTTTCTCTTGATTTTCTCTATTTTTCCCCTTAATTTTGGGTGATTCATGAATTTAATGAGGTGTGAGGGTGCGGAATGCTCCTTTAGTGACATGTTTCATGTATAAAAGTCTTAGGGTGTTAGACGCTCTTTTCCCCTGGGTGCCCAGTGCTCTGTTTAAGTCACAGAGTACCCGATGCTCCTTTTAACACCTATCTTTCTCTCTCTATTTCTCCTCTTAGCTGACTTTCCTCTCTCTCTCTCTCTCTCAAGCTCTTGGCTGACTTTCCATATCAGGGGAGAGAACAACCGATGATTTCCTCCAACTCCCGTGCTCAGTGTTTGGGAAGGTTAGACACATGGCCGGATCGGAGACTAACGAGTTATCCCGGCAATTGGACATGTGTTAATTATGCCTTTAAGAGGTGTCGACACGTGATTGGCTAGCCGCAAAGTGACTTTCAAAAAGCTATTTTAATAAAATTATTTTAAGAAAGCTACTTTATTGGTGTTTCCTCGGTTTGGCGCCACCTATCCCCTGTGACTCATGATTTTGCCACATACATGCCTGGGTGTCCCAGATAAATGACACCAAGCTGGTGTCTCTTAAAAAATGTAGGGTACCTGCACCTACCCTGAAAATGCCACTTGCATACCTATACCGGCATATTTTATCCTATTAATTGCCATATGTTCCTAAAAAACATGCCAAGTGTCTGTGTAAGACATAACATGATAGCATACATGTATGTGTAGGCCTTAAGATAATGCCAAGTGTACACAGGCACTGATAAATTTCATCAAACCATTACATAATAGGCAACTTATCATCGTGCCAACTCAAAGGCTACTTTTACACATGTGGGACCCAAATGGTGCCACACATGCCTCTAAGTACCATAAAAATGGTGTCAAGTGTGCCAAAGTACCCATACACTGTCATCTTTTATCTGACTACTTATACATACTAAACCTCATGTAATTTGGAGACTCGTTCTCAACCCAGAGGGTTGAATCATATAGTTCCATCAAACTCATTCTACCTTTGAGACTTTTACGAAACTGGGCTTAGTAGTCTTTTTGACTTAGGCTTATCCTCAAGTTTTTAGGCCCAAAATTTAAGATATTACATAAGTCATGATATCAAATGCTATATTATAAGCAAAGAGGTCGTCAATATTGATTTCATTTTGATCCCATCGGATTCTATAATTTATTGAAATCTAATTATTTTCACACATATTAGGTACCTTAGTCTCTTCTGAGACTGCTACATTCTCTTCTGGAGCTACTAACTTTTCTTGATTATTCTCTACTTAGCCATCTACATTCTTAACTCTTTTTCTCTTCCAAGGATTTTTATCTTTGAAATTGATGGGCCTGCCATGCTTTAGGCATGCTTTAAATTCATTCATAATAAGTTATTTTTCAGGGACATCAATTCCAATAAGAGCACTAGCAGATAGGACATATGACTTTGTCACTTTCTTTAGGTTAGTAAATGCTTCTGGCATTTGACTAGCTAAATTTTATAAATGGATTATCTTTTGAACTAGAAGTTCACATTATTTTGTACGAAGATCAAAATGAGTCAATGATAATTCATTCCAGCTAATCTCTTTACCTAACTGTTTATTTTCTCTCCCTAATGTTGGGAAAAGTGATTGATCAAAATGATAATCGGAAAATTGTGCTATAAATAAATCTCTTATAGATGGTTCTTAATATTTTATAATTGAAGGAGATTCATACCCAGCATATATTCTCATCCTTCTTTGAGTACCCATTTTGGTGTATTGTGGTGGTACTATAAGCATATATATTGGACATCGAAAGATTCTAAGATGAGAAATATTAGGTTCCTGACCAAAAACCATTTGTAAGGGGGAAACCTTTAGATAATTTATTGGCCTAAATGCAAATTAATATTGCTACATGCAAAATGGCATGGTCCTAAGTAGAAATTAGAGATTAGATCTCATAAACAAAGGTCTTGCAATTAATTACGGCCGTTTAACCAATGATTCTGCAATTCTATTTTACATATGAACATGAGCTATAGGATGTTCAACATCAAATCCAAGGGACATACAATATTCATTAAAAGCTTGTGAAGTAAATTCACTAGCATTTTCAAGACGTATTTTCTTAATAGGATAGTTGCTCTTATTCTAATTAAATGAGCAAGCAATCTCACAAACTCCAGGCTACGAGAAGATAATAAGCAAACATATGACCGTTTAATTGATACATCAATTAAAACCATATGGTAACTAAATGGTCTGCATGGTGGGTGAATTGGCCCACAAATATCTCCCTGTATCTATTTTAGAAAAGTGAGAGACTCTCTTTCTATTTTACTTGGTGAGAGCTGAATAATTAACTTTCCCTTAGAACATACAACACATGAGAAATCATAGGATTGTGGTATTTGTTTACACTTCAGGGTATGCTCATATGAATTTTCAATTATTTTTTGCATCATTATTGACTCAGGATGGCCTAACCGGTCATGCTAAACATTAAATTCATTTGTAAACTTTTGGTTTACATTAGCAAAATGTTAGTTTGTATTAGCAGACTTCTAGTTTACATTGGTGAACTTCTGATTTTTAACAACATGTATTTCAATTGTGCTAACAAAAGTATAATTCAAGCCAGAAGAAAAGTCAGGAAAACTTTCTAATTTACATTTTCTACCAGAAACTATATTTATGATTGCAAGACATTCCTGATTATTTTTATTTGTCATTTCTATATCATATCCATTTCTGCGGATATCTTTAAAACTCAATAAGTTTCTTTTGGACTTGGTAGAATAAAATGTCTTATTAATGCATAATTTTGTTCCTTTAGGGAAAAAATATTAGCTCTTACGAAGCCTTCAATCAAATTTATACTACCGGATATAGTCTGAATGTTAGCCTCTCGCATTATCAAGGAAGAAAAATATTTTTCATTTTTAAGCATGGTATGGGATGTTGCATTATCAAGAGACATAAATCTTTAGAACTTATGTCAACATGACTCATTCTTGGTTAAAAGAAATATGGAAATAAAGAAAAACATAATTTAAACAAAAGAAATATTTATGATAGCTAGTAGTAACTTTAAACACACTAAATTATATAAGTTCAAATAGACAAAAATAATTTATACCAAGAAATCAGCAACATCCAAATGGGTAATATCCATGCCACTATACTCAGAATTGCTTGCCTAATCAACATGATTTATCCCAATCTTTGACCCTTTACCATTATATTAAGAGTTTCTTTTGCCCTAACGTACGACAGGTATGTGACTAATGACTTTTGCCACTACAACGATAACATAGATTTTTAGCATGTTTATTATGCTTACTAGTTTTCCTTTTGTGGTTCTTATCAATCTTTCTCCACTTCAGGTAGGAATCTAACCACTACGATTTCAATCATGGCCATGCCCAAAGCTGTTGCCATGTCTACACCTATGTCCACGGTCACAATTAGATTCATTCGTTACTTCATTCACTTCTATTATTGGAGTCGAGCCTATTGGATTATATTCATGGTTTTTGCAACAAAAGCTCATTGTTTTGTTTGGCCATATAGAGGCAAGAAATTAATTTAGCATGTTTTTTAAAAACTCTATCACAATATTGCTATTGCAGGAGCAAATTAGATGAATCCATTTATGACGAGCTTTTGGAAGAATAACTATTTTCTTGTGGTTATACAATTCCTTTAATTTGTTCCAAAGAACAATGGAATATTTTATGGCCAAATGTTCAATTTTGAGGTCTTTATACAAATGGTGGCGTAGAAAAATCATTGATCAGACATTTAGGGTCTGTTTGGTTCAACATAGGGGAATGTAGGGAGGATTTTAATGGAGGGGAGATGATTTAATATCACATTGTTTGGAATGATAAGAGAGGAAGGAAAGAGAATGATTTAAATGTTACCTTGTTTGGTTTATAAGGGGAGGTGAGGGAAAATATTTTTACATGGACAAATTTGTCCTTATTTTATTTAAGTTGTTTTTGTAAAACTTGTAGAAAGTTTAAATCATGTAAACATGTTGTATATAATTTTAAAATATACATTTAAATTATGTGTGTGTGTGTACATAAAACTTAAAATTTAACTAAAAAATATTTAAAAAATAAGCAAAGAAAACACTAGTATGGTGAAGAAGAGCAATGTGGGACTACCAAAAACCTTATGTGCAAAAAGGTCACATCAAGGTAAAATATTACCCCTCCCCTCTAAATCCCCCCAATTTGGAGGGGGAGAGTTATAAGGAGAGGGAGGAAGGGGAAAATTTCAAAAAATTTCCCCTCCCCTCCTAAAAAATTTGTAGTGCCCAATAAAGGGAGGGGAGCAAAATCCCTCCCCTCCCTTTTATTCCCCTCCCCTCCCCTTCCCTTAAACCAAAGACCCTCAAGATAAATAGTTCTCTTCGAAAATGATAAGAGCCATAAATTTAAATTTCATAATATTTAGCATAATTTAGACTAATGGAATGAAAGGGAATTCATAAACTATAAAATATAACAATGCAATATAATAATATAAACGATAATATTAACAGGAAATTCATAAAGACAATAAATAATTCATAAAGAAAGATATTACAACAAAAATTAAAACTCTATGGCTTCGAGCCATTTAGTTCTCATGGCTTTAGCCCAAATTAGTCTCATGATGAGAAATTAGATTGATATGGCTTCTGGCCGTTTATTTTCAAGATAAATAAAAGTTGAATATAGCTTTTGGACATACAATAAGATAGAATATGAAAGTTATATGACTTCTGGCCATATAATCTCAAAATAAGAGTCAAAGAAATATGACATCTAGCTATATATTTTAGAATAGGAATTAAAGCAATATAGCTTCTGGTCATATAATAGTGGATCAAAGAAATATGGCTTTTAGCCATATTATATCAAAATAAGAAATCAAAGCGATAGGACTTCTGGTCATATAATTTCAGAATAAAAAATTAAACCAATATGGCTTCTGGCCATATAATTTCAAGATATGTAATCAGAGTTGTATGTTTTCTGGCCATACTAAAATAACAATATCAATATAAAAAAACTTGTAAAAGGAGATTAAAATAAGATATAAAAACAATAACAATCTCCAATCTTAGCCATGGAACTCAATATTTTAAACAATTGGTAAAAGAGTCTATTTAATTCCATATAGTAGCTTAGAGTATCCTAAATAGAACAAGATCAAATAAAGATATGGTAAAAGAAAGTAGAGGAAATTGTTAAGGTAACTTTGAAAGAAGTATACCTTTGTTAGAGTTATTGTGCTGATAACGTGTAATGAAAATAAAAGATATATGGGATAAAAGGGCAAGAGATAATTCAAGAGAGAAAAAAGGGAGTAATTCTCATTCACTTGTGTGTGTTATGTATGACTACAATGCTTTGTGCAAGGCCTTTATTTATAGGCTTCCAAGAGTCACCACCAAAATACAATGAATGGTACAATTAATACAGATGAATGTACACTATATGACCATTCGTATCATTCATGTATCTGAATTATATTAAATAGCCTTTTAATTCCCCAACTACTATTTATGAATGGTGACTAAAATATGAGAGGTTAAGAGTCAACGGTCCATATAATTAATATATTCATAACAATATGAATGATATAGAATAAATGAAAGGGAAAATTCTAGAAAAATGCAATCGAAAAATGGGAAATTCCAAATCAGTACAACAAATTTGAGAAATACTAAATCAGTCAGGTGTTAGTATGGACGAGGAATATGAGATTTTGAAATTTCGGCGAGAAGCCAATTTTACCCTTCATCTCTCCCTCCGCTCAACTTGGAATAACAACACCGGGCTCTTGATTAACAACACTATCTTCTATATTAACAACTTCAGGGATAAATTTGAAATTCACAAGTTTCAGGACCAATAACAACACTGGACTACCCAACTTTTGAAATCTTTCACAAATTCTTACTCTCAACTCAGGATTTGAACTTAAGGTCGAGAGGGTTTTTCAAAGGGTAGAAAACTTTTCTATCATTCCACAAACCTTACTACGTCACTAATGACTTATTGGCTCTTAATTTCAATATATCAGAGTACATGCGAGCGTTTTTCTTTTTAATTAAACTAGAGTGATTCTATGCTTAAACTACATTTATTCATCATGTATACATAAAAATGTATAACCACATACAACTACTAAAATCTTTACATCGAATACAAAAGTAGTGCCTCACACTACGATCTTTAATCTTCCTTCATATCCCCTCTGTGCATATCTCACCTGTCTAAATGGTTGGTTGGGAGGAGTGAAATTCGTGAGAATCTCAGTAATAAACAATATCATTATGCATGCAAGATATATATGAATGCATGACATGCTTGCATACACAACTTCATGCCAACATAATGACATATTTGTATGCTCAATGTTATGACATACATATGGCCATTGCATAATATAATAGAGCTTCAATCAATCAACTATGCTCAACACAAATAGGCAAAGCAATCAAATAAATCAAGGCAAAAACATACCTATCAAATACATGCAGACTAAGTAAGTTCACTACCTTAATTGCCCTTCCTTGATCCATTGTTGATTTCACTGTCTTTGGTCCAGCTCGGCACAACTGTCTAATCCTAAAATTCCCAATTTATAATATATGAGTTATAATTAATTCTTGGAAAATCCAATTTGACTGAATCTAAAGCCTAAATGAAGATATTTAAATTTAATTTTAGGTAAAAATACGTTAGTTTGACCATTGAAATCATAATGTTCCCAGAAATTCGCCAAACCTGCACTGTACCAGATTACCTTCTAGAAATAGGGCCTGACTTTGGAAAATCATATCTTCTAGTATACTTGTCCAAAAATTACAAACTACCTATCAAATTAAATCTATATGTCTCTACTTTAATCCTGCCAAATTTCATAATTTTTGGACAAGGTTTGCCCAACGAAATCATTGTACAATGTCACTGCCTCACAGGAGGCAGATCAACCAACATGCACTTTCAACTTCATAAATTTCCAAATTTATATACAAACATCCAAAAATCATGAACACTTGCACACCTACACAATTTTACCTTCTAAAGTCAATGGAAATATCAAAACTACTAAATTCTCATTCCTTCATCATGTCATGAACAGGGCATTAAGTTACGGTTCTTAGGAGGTTTATGTTGTTTTCTTGTTTTCTCTTACTTAATCACCTCCTACCACTTCTAATCACAAATCCAAGGTAAGAGGCTTGTAATCTTATGATTTTTTCCTCCTAATCACACTATAACTACTTCTAACCTATTCTCCTTCTTGAAATCCATGTTTTTCAAGATAAAATCAAGAGAGAGGAGAGAGTGACTAGCGTTTTAGAGAGAGAAAGTGGAGAAATCAAGAGGTAATCTCATAAACTTGATCTTCTTGTGCTATATGTTGTTGCTTTGGTCATTGTTGGTGGATATTGGATTATTTTCTCTTGTTTTGCAATTAGGGGTTGAAGGGAAAGTAAATGTCTAATGATTTTCCCCGGCTCCCTGGCTCAGTATTCGAGAAAGTTGTCGGTGACTCGACAGGAGACCGGTGAATTCCCTTAACTTCTGTGTGACATGTCACCATCTTAGAATGCCAACATAAAAGGAAAAATGATATTTAATCATTAATGGGATATGTGTCACGTTCTTATTTATCCAACATAAAAGTTATGTCATGATTACTTACTTTATTAAAATTACTTTAATAAAGTTACTCCATCGGTGTCTACTTAGGACTTACTCGGGATTGCATCACGCATATCGAAACCCGCCAAATGACATCAAGTCGGAGTGTGTGATTGGGCCCCACATGGCGCCACATACTGGCATCCACTTTCCAAAATGCAGGGTACACATATATGTCTTGAAAATGACATATGCACACCTATACCGACGTATTTCACCCCGATTAATCAAGAGCCCGGTGTTATTATTAGTTCTGAAACTTGTAAATTTTAAATTTATCCTTGAAGTTTTTAATGGAGAAGATACTGTTGTTAATCAAGAGCCCGGTGTTGTTATTTCGAGTTGAGTGGAGAAAGAGATGAAAGGCAAAATTGTCTTTTCGCTGAAATTTCAAAATCTCAGATTCCTCATTCTTACTGATACCCAACATATGAAAAACCGGACCGGCCGGTCTGACCGGAAAACCGGTCGGCCGGCCTCTAGACCGGTCCGGCCTGATAAAAAACCGGTTGGGGAAGCGAACCGGTTAAACCGGTATTAACCCGGTCAAACCAGATTGGAACCGGTCAACCCGCCGAGTCGGGTGGGTTGGCCGGTTTTTTATTTTTTTTTTCTGCAGCCCCAAAACGGCGTCGTTTTGGGGCTATTTGGGTCGGGTGGTTTCAGCGACCCGGACCCGACCCGAACCGACAGCATCACCATCATAGTTCTGAATTCACTGATTCAGAATTCAGATTCTCATTGTTCAGCTGCGCCTGCGATAAAGGTAGGGTCCGTTTTTTATTTTTCATATACTGCTCTTCAGCACTTCGGCCGTTTCTGGAGAATGAATCCGAGAATGGAGATTGACTGATTGAGGCATTCAGTTTCAGGCTTCAACTTCAGTGCTTCACTCTTTCCATCCTTCAAAATTTCCCAAACGGTGATTTCTCTGTCTCGAGCTCATCAGTTTCCGTGCTTGGTGGAGAAGAAGCGAAGTAGCGAACAAAGGTACGCCGTTTCTAGAGTATCTTTGCTCATCAGTTTCTGGAGTATCTTTGCTGAAGGAGACATTTTTTGAATACTGTTTGCGAGCTCATTTTGATTTTCTGGATTTTTCTGGAATAGTTGAAAATCTTTACTGATGGATATATTTTTCTGGATATATAAAGTTGTTCTATGTTGGTTTCATTTACTACCCAAAGGCCAGGGCTTTTGTTGTTGAATTTCAAGGTAGCTAACTAATGTCATTTTGTTTGTTGGATGTATATTTGTTTGTAACTTAGTAAGTTAGTATGACTCTGCTGTAATATGTTTTGGTCCTGGTGAGAGTTGCTTCGGTAGCATTAGCATCTTTTTTTCCCCCGATTAAGTAAATTCTGGCGTCCAATACTGCTAATTATTCCAAATCCGAGCATTATTGGGCCTAACATAAAAGTTAACTCTCTTAGTGTGGTGTTTTTTATCCACAAGATCTAAAACCTCGACCTTGCTTGAAGGGTATCAAGTTCCTTCTACTTGACCTAATGACCGTTGGTAGACTTTTTTCCCTCTTTTTATAACAACAAATTCATTACAACTTTCTTGGTTAACACATTTCAACCTAAAGCTAAACACCCTCAACCTTCTTGAATCCTTCTTTAATAGCTGGTGTTGGTTCCATCTGCCTTCAAGCTAAACTGGTGGCTCACTGCTGTGGATTGATTCTGATATCTGATCCATTACCTGTTCCTTGGTCTGAATGGATTTCATCAAGCACTGAAGTTAAGTGTGCATGTGTGGTTAGCAAGGAGAGACAAAGTCTGGGTGTCAAGATCTTCATGGTTTGACTTTCCAGACATTTCAACAAACTTAGAAACTGAAATTAGGGGAGTATAACTTTTTGGCTGTTTGATACTTTTGGACAATTGTTTGGAGCAGCTAATGTGGGAGAATACTAAAGTAGGGAAAACATTAGTGGTTGATTGAGTGTAAAGGAAATCACATGTTGTCTTTGTTTCCCTTTAGAAGGTAGGGGTAACATGAGTTGGGGCTTTGTGACCTTATGGTTTCTGTTGATTCATCCTATCAAAGACATTGCCACGTTGAATAATGAATGTCTGCTTTCTCATGTTCATTTTCATGTCAACTCAGAGCCCCTTCATTATCTTGCTTATCATTTCACCGCTTGCTTTCCTTTTATTCATGTTGGACTTCTGTTTCATTTTCTAAGTGGCAATCCTAATTCTTACTGTTGTTGTGACAGGTTTTGCAACACCTCTATAACACACCATTGTATCAATTATATTTATACGTTGTATGCCACCGGATACCATTAAGTTGCTTCGTTTCTGCAGTGATGGATTTATCAAGTTCTGGAAATGAGAATGTCACCCCTCCCGACCCTCATACTCCCTCTTCCAATGTTAATTCCAATCCTATTGATAATCCTACTTCCACTACCTCATTACATGGCAAAATTGACCCAGCATGGGCACATGTTGCCTTCAAGAAAGAAGGGACACAAAACGTATACACATGCCTTCATTGTGGTAATAGCTATAGAGGAGGTGGCATAAACAGGATGAAGCAACATCTTGCTGGTGTTGTAGGTCAAATTGCTTCTTGTAAAAAAGTGTCAGCTGATGTGCGTCATCGAATGGCACAGTCTTTGAAAGAACATGCAAAGAAAAAGGAAATTGAGGATATAAGAGAAGAGGGAGTTGAAGAAGAGGAGGTTAATAGTGAAACTAAGAAGAGGAAATATTCTAGTGTAGTAAATAAATATTTTCCTCCTAGGACAACCCCTGGAGTTCAACCAACCATAAAGAGTGTCTTAGCATCAAAAGAAGCACAACACAATGTGAAGATGCTTATTGCTGAGTGGGCCATAGTGAACTGCATTCCATTTAAATCACTAGAGTGCCCTTTATTTCAAAAAGCTGTGGATGGGATGTGTTCTATAGGGCCTGGGTTTAAAAGCCCTAGTGCTTATGACATTAAAACCAACTTATTGAGAGAATGGAAAAATGAATGTCAGTTACTCGTTGACGGTCATAGAGATATATGGCAGAAAAAAGGTTGTACACTTATGGCAGATGGATGGACTGATGTGAGGCAACAGACTTTGATAAATTTTTTAGTTTATTCTACACATGGAATGGTGTTTGTTAAGTCTGTTGATGCATCAGATTTAATCAAATATGCAAAGACTTTATTCACTTTGTTTTGTGAAGTGATTGAGTGGGTCGGTTCCAACAATATTGTTCATGTGGTGACTGACAATGCTGCTAATTACGTGGCATGTGGAAGGTTGATCAAGGAGAAATATAAAAATATTTATTGGTCTCCTTGTGCTGCTCATTGTCTAAATCTTGTATTGAAAGACATTTCAAGCATGCCTCATGTGTCAGACATTGCAGCAAAGGCATCAAAGATAACAGTGTTTGTTTACAATCACATGATATTCTTGTCTTGGTTGAGGAAAAGGCCGGGTTGGAAAGAAATTGTGCGTCCTGGTGCTACAAGATTTACAACTACCTTTATTACATTGCATAGCATATATATGCATAAGCATGACTTGCAAGCCCTTGTTGTTGATAAACACTTTGTGGACCATAAGCTATCTAGGACTACTCCCGGAAAAATTTTTAGTGCAATCATATTAGATAGCCGGTTTTGGAATGAATGCTACCAAATTGTGAAGATTGTCACTCCTCTAATAAAATTGTTGAGAATTGTTGACTCAGATGAAAAGCCTTCATTGCCATATGTTTATGAAGGCATGCAAAGGGCAAAAAGTGGAATTAAGGAGATGTTCAAGAGGAATAAAGATCTCTACAAGCCTTACACAAGTATCATTAAAATGAGATGGGATAAACATTTGAAGACTGATCTCCATGCAGCTTCCTATTTGTTGAACCCAGCATTCGTATATGGTCCAAATTTTGTTCATAAGGGAGGGCTAATGCAAGCTTTGATTGATGTGGTAGAGGCTAACTCAAATGAAAATGTTGATTGCTTCAAGATAATGAAGCAAGTCACATTATATCTTGAAGGAAAAGAATCTTTCAGCCGAGAGACATGTAAACAAGGAGCTCAAAGACTAGATCCTTGTAAGTAACTAAGTATTTATCTTTATTGTTTAGGGTTTAATTGACATATTAATTGATTGCAATTAATATTTTGTACATGTTTTATTTTGTAGATGAATGGTGGATGTATTATGGCTATTCAGTACCAGAATTGCAACATGTTGCAATTCGTATTCTTAGCCAAACATCTGCTTCTTCTGGTTGCGAAAGAAATTGGAGTTTATTTGAGCGTATCCATACAAAAAGAAGAAATAGATTGGAGCATCAAAGGCTGAATGATTTAGTTTACACTAATTATAACTTGCGATTAAAGCATAGGTAACTTTAGATATTATAAAAAATTTTGTTCTTCACTATAAAATGGATGTATTTAAAGGTTTTAATTGAAATTATATATCATTGAAATTTGAAGGGCTGATTTGAAGAAAAAGCAAACAAGTTATGATCCTATTGATTATGAGTCTATTGATGAGGTCGATTTTTGGGTGACTGAAGAAGATTCCATTCCAGAATTTAATAATGAAGATGTAGAAAATATTGAAGGACTTCTTGGTAGTGAAGGCATTGCACATTCTTCTACCATGGATAAGGTTAATGAAGGTTTATATGTGCTGTTAATATTCTCTTACTAATTTATTATTCATCCATATAATTATATGTTACATATAATCATTGATATTATTGTCATGTATATGAGTAGGTGACGAAGATATGGACGTTCCTGATCCTCCAGCTTTACCTGATGATATTGTTACCTCTTACCCTCTACCCAATCTACCTCCTAATGATTCACCTCAAATAGATCCCCTTGATGAGTTGTAGAACTTCATGATTTAATTCGGTATTTTTTGACTATTCTGATGTTGGTTCCTGCCTCTTGGTTGTTTGATGAATGCTAATTGACATTGTAATGTTTTAACTATATTTTGATGTTAATTATAGATTTTGATTCAACTTTGAAGAACTAACTTATTGTTAGTAATGACTTTTAAATTATAATTATTTTATTATTGTCAATTAAATTATAATATTTTAGTATGACCGGTTCGACTACCAGTTCGACCACCGGTCCAACCCCGGTTGAACCACTGACCCTTGAACCAGTGCCGTGACCGGTTCATTGACCGGTCCGGTTTTTTGTTCCTTGCTGATACCTGACTGATTTGAAATTTCTCAAATTCACTGTACTTATTTGAAATTTCCTATTTTCGATTGCATTTTTCTCAAATTTTCCCTAAATGAAAAGTCATCTGATATGTTGTGTTACCGAAATAGTCTTCCCAATTTAGGATATATTTCACTTTTGCCACTGACAAATGACCGAAGTCCCCACTCCCTCTTAACCCTCACCCCTATATAAGGGCTCGCCAACTTGAATCTTCTGTGTAGTGACATTTCTTACAGGAAAGCGGGAAAAGCACCGAACGGAAAAGTGCCTAAACTGAGGAATCCAAGCTTTGAGTTCTAGCTCTATCCTCTGAACTCTAGGGGTTTTGCTCGGTTCTTTTCCCTGCTTCTATTAATGGCCAACGTCGTTGATCAAGATCAGCATTGGTTGCTCAATTGTTTGTCTGCCACACTTGACCCCAACCACGAAGTGCGATGTTTTGCCGAAACTTCGTTGAATCAGGCCTCCCTCCAACCAGGTTGAAAGTTATTGAAACTCTAGCTTGTTCAGTTTGTCATTTGTGATTAATTTCGCTCTCATATGTAGTAGATAGCTGGAAATATAAGCACGGAGCGATTGGAAATTGAGTTGGTTAACAATACCGTGGTTTTCTTTTGTATTGATTTCAAGAAGTGATTTTGCCCTTTTTGAAGCACGCTTTAAAAATGTGGTGTTAGCTCTGTACTTTTTGTTAAACGATGATGACTAGCTATAGGATTTTTAGAAAACCTCTTGGGGTAGTTCTGCTAACTCTTGTTTGTTGAGCATTCTTATGCTCTTCATCAATGGCTTGAACCATGGAAAACCTATAGGAATGGGGGATCACACACACACACACACAAACAGACAAAGTTTGCTACTTGTTTGGATCTATGCTCAAGATACCTTCCGGAAAGTAAAATGTTAAGTTGATTGTGTGAGTTGAGATGGGTGGAAGGTGAAAACAAGAAATGGTTGTGCAATTGCTGCTTATTAGTGGCCTTAATAATTGTGTACATTTTTAGTTTTCGTTTAGAGGTTCAGGTGGTGTTAGGATACGTTCCAGTGATACAGAAATATGGCCATGAGAATAGTCAATGGAAGCAGCTGCACCCGAAAATACTGATGAGCAACAATGAACGGTAGGATAGGAATGTGTGTATTAGGTTGGACAACGGAGGGGGATACAAAGGGTTCTGGATGGAGTAGAAATTCTTACCAAGATGGAGATTAATTGGGTGGTGTTGTCCTTGTTTAGTTGTTGAGTAAGTGGATTACCGGACTGCATATGTTGATTATCAGTGAATTTGGAAATAAAGACCTGGTTGCTTTATTAACTGAAAAGAGAAAGAATCATAAAACATTTGCTCTGGTACTAAGTTTGAGCATTTATGGTTCAAACTTAGAGTCTGTTCACAAATAGTTCTCATAATTTATTTCTAGGGTCGATTGTTATGCGATCTCTGGCGTAGCTGGCTGCTTGTTTAATAAACACGTTGAATAGAATCTATGTATGAGTGTAGAAGTAGGATTTTGAAATTGAATTTTATTAATATCATTTATTATTCCTATGGATGTTGTTGATACTTGATATACAGAAATGTGCTGATATATGATAGATGCATGAATTTGTGCATGCATGGTAACAAATTTTTATGCTAAAAGGCATCCTCTTTTTTTTTTTTTTTTTTTAATCACAAAGATTTCTCCATCTGGTATAGCTGCACTGATCTTAAACTTGGATTATATATGACCCTGAAGGTTTTGGCACTGCGTTATCAAAAGTTGCTGCAAATAAGGAGCTCACAATGGGATTGCGCCAAATATCCTTTTCGTATTTGATCACTTCAATATATTTCGCTTATTTTCCCCATCCTTCTTAAGGGAAGAATACTGCCTGTGACACCGTTCTTAGTTGACGGTGCCTGTGGTTACAATAATTTTTTACTTTTGACTATTGGTAGAAGGGATAGCTAGTACTGGTAAAAGAAAAAGAATAAACAAAGAAAATATGTGTTTTTACAAACAAGGAAACGCTTGTTGTTGTCTTAAATAATGTGAAGAACTTGAATTTTCCTTATTCTCAAATTTGATAAGGAAAAGAATAATTGATATTTGTCATATCTTCTCTCGCCTGTTAGATGTTCTTTTTTTTTTTTTTTTGGTGACATAGGAAGAATTATGTGCTTGGGTGCTGTTGACATTTGTGCCAGAAAGTATCCACTTTCCATGAGCTTGTAGACTTGGATGACTTAACCTACCTCTACCTAGCTGCAGTCCTTTTGAAGCAATTTGTAAAAAAGCATTGGCAGGAGGGAGAGGACACTTTTGAACCTCCTGTTGTTTCAAGTCATGAAAAGGTAAATAAACTTCTATCTTCAAATTTGAGGTTTTTTTTTTTGGTAAAGACGTGCATTCACTTCAAGAGTGGTTAGTTCCATCACAGCTTTTTATCGTACTTCTTTTCTAAAATCACAAGTTACTTCATACTTGTCCAGTACTGCAGTTGGATTGCAGTTGAAACTGTAGGTTTTTGTTAATACTTAGCATTAGTGTCTATTCACGCCTGGTGAAGAGGAGTAAACAAATAATCCACTTTACCAATTCAACCCACATAATAAAAACATTCCATTATTTTTGTGCTTAGTAAAGTTGTAGCTTGCTAGTGGAAAATATTGGCTGCACTGAATATACCTTTCATTAGGGTTTAAATTAAAACAACTTAGGCAACAGGCCTTCCTAATCTGGTCAGAACTCATGGAGCATCAGATGAATATATATAAATATATCCAGGACTGTAATTTGATCCTAACTATAAAATTACATATTTACTCGTTCTTTAGTAACAGAATAAAGCACTGACTGAGAAAGGAAATAATTGTCCTTAAAAACTGTTGGCTTCCAACAAAAAAACAAAAAAAAGAAGAAGAAAAAGAAAATTTGCTGGTGTTATTTACACCAGTGTAGCCGAATTGTATTGAACCTGACGTTCTTAGTGCACATGTTTGGCCCTGTGAATTTTTGGATTTGTTATCTTAATAGAATAAATCAATGAATCTTGTGGCTAGCACTAAAGCTCCTTCGGAAAGTTTACGGTGCGAGGGGATTGGTCATTGTTACCGGCGATGGATACCCTGGGCATATCAAAAAAATGAATAAATTAATGAAAATATGATTTAAAAATGCATTAATTTGTTAGTTTTTGAAACATAATGTGATAAATGATGTTGAAAATACATATTTTAAAAGGAAAATTACTCATAGTTGCGAAGTAAGAAAATTAAATACAGACAGGTCCCAAAAATTTCATATTTACAAGTCAAACTTACATATTTACTGGTTAAGTTGCATAATTTACAAGTCAAATTTAACTATTTATGCTTACAAGTTGAATTGTGTCATTTATAAGTCATACTTGTAAAATAAATTGAATTACTTAGAACCTAATAGTATTTAATTTTTACCTGGGGCCAATGGGTAAATTTTCCTATTTAAAATGGTTAGATTTTTTTTTTTCTCACTTAGAATTGAATTGTTATGAACTTTTGGAGTAACGTGGATTTTGATTAGTTATTTCAGTTTTCATGTTATTTAATTACAGCTATTTGCTATTTTTTAAGAAGTTGTTTTTTTAAAGAAAAGCCATATGCATTACAGACATTGTTAGAGCTTGATTATTGAAGCAGATAGGTTCTTGCAGGAAAAACCCTCCACTACTCTAGAAATTCCATGCTGCTGTATTTGAGTAAATGAATGTGGAAAAATCTGTATTCAGCAAATTTGAAAATGTCTTAACCGGCCTTTCTTTATGAACTTATTATACCTAGCCTGTCTTCCCAAAGATTTGATGGATTATGTGTTATTTGAGGTCTGAAACAAACATGTTGCATAAATTCCATAATGAATTTATTTATTTATTTTTAACAAGAATATTTTGGTATACGATTTTCATCCTTCCTACAGGTGAATAAAAAGCTTTCTGTGGAAGTTAGTCAGATTCAAAAGTCATGTTTTTTTCCTTCGCCTTTCTTATGAGATGACGATTCATCACTATTTACTTACAAAACTGAATCTTCATTGTGAATTTTCTTTGGCTAACTTCATTATGAACTCTTACTTTTTACTTTTCTTCAATAAGATGATCATTTAATAATTTGTGACGCTATTTTTTTAACGTTTTGATATATTTTTAATTGTTGTTGGCCAGAAAAGAAAAGATATATTGTTAATTGTTAACTGGCTCTTCATTTTTCCCCCTGCACACGTAATTTCATTATGTTTGATCTTCAGGTGGTGATCCGTGAAATTCTTCTGTTGGCATTGGATGACTCTCATAAGAAAATCTGCACAGCTATCAGCATGGCTGTGGCATCTATTGCAGAGTATGACTGGCCAGATTTTTGGCCTGACTTGTTACCATTCCTCCTGAGGTTAATTAGCAATCAGGCCAACTTGAATGGAGGCAAGCGTTTCTTATAATCAATCTTATCTGAAGCCAATGTCAATAGTGTCAATGAATCACACTGCATATTTGTTATTTGCTGAATAGTTTTATGGATTGATTGGTGCTTTTCAAAAATGTTATGGAAACTTTAGCATCCTGGTGGTATGATTAGTAATGAAACCATTATCTTTTTGCCGGAAGTTCCTTCTTCTCCATCTTTTCTTTTTCCCTGTTTCTCCTTGTTTGATATTTTTGAAAAATTAAGCAAAAATAGAAACCAGTAGTACACTGCCAAAATCTGCCGCAGTGCAAAAAGTCATGCTGATTAAATTTTAAAGACAATAAGAGGTACAAGGTTGAATTTGTGATCATATATGCCCTGATCAAAACTACCAACCAAATAAAAAGAAAATTCTGAGGAGATTGATGACTTGTGGGATTTTTTTATTTGGATGTTTATATAGAAGCCTGAGGTGCAAAAAAAAAAGAAAAAAAAGTAGGCTTCATCTGCTCATATAAGACAAAGTATTGTATAGTGGGTGCTTTCTCTTTGACTGTGCAAACCACTTGATCTATTGATATGATATTGTAATTTGATGTGTGAAAAGTTAGTTAGTTTCGTTAATTAGACGAGCGGCATTAGCTATTAGTGGCACTAGCTGTTGTTAGGAGTAGCCCTAGCCAAACTTGGCCTTGGCCGTGTCTAATAACTAATCAGCCTTACGGTGTTAGGTGCCCTGTTTTCCCGTCTTAAAGGAATCCCTACTGCCTTTTATAAATATGGCAGCTCTCATTGTAATCTTCAGTTTTGAAATGTCAATGAAAATCACAGCAGCATTATTCAGTCTCTCCATCTCTACTACTCCCTCTAATCCTTCTAATTCTTCTTCTTCTACCCTCTAATCTTCTTCTCTTCTACCCTAATTCCCAATTTCTTAAAGATTCATATTACAATCTACTATCAGTGGCATCAGAGCCCTTGATTCTTGGCCTTAGGTCATTGGCTGCTTGCTTCCTAACTTTGAATGGTAGAGACAAGACTTCAAGAAACTTCAAGAATTATGGATGAAAGAATTCTGGCCATTGAGCAAAGGTTAGAAACTGTCGATAATCTTCATAAATCTGTTAAATGCTTCTGAGAAGAATTGCAGTGAGTTCAACGTTGGATGCGGCACAATATTGATGCTTTAACTCAAGAAATTAGATCTCTACACAAGATCTTCTCAGAAGTTAGCTCCTGGGTTCTATGGGCCTTATAAAGTGATAGAGAGGATTGGGGCAGTAGCAAACAAGCTAGAATTGCCACGAGAATCCAGAATTCATCCTACTTTTCATGTTTCACTATTGAAGCTTTGCCTAGATCCTACCGTTAGACCAAGACACCCTCCTACTGAGTTTCCAGAATTACCTTTAGCTATGGAACGGAGAGAATTCTGAACCAAAGAACTAAAAAGCGTAGAAAGAAGATGATTACAGAAAGGCCTACTGGATGAAGAAGCATCTTGGATACCTCTCTGCACTTTTCAACAACAACATCCTACTTTTGTGGTTCCTAATCCTTGAGCGGCGAGGATGTCTAGATGGGGGTATTGATATGATATTGTAATTTGATGTTATAAAAGTTAGTTAGTTTAGTTAATTAGATGAGTGGCGTTAGCTATTAGTAGTACTAGCCGTTTTTAGGAGCGACCCTGGCCAAACATGACCTTAGCCTTGTCTAATAACTAATTAGCCTTAGGTTGTTAGGTGCCTTGTTTTCTTGTCTTAAAGGAACCCCTACTTCCTTTTATAAATATGGCAGCTCTCATTGTAATCCTCTTAGTTTTGGAATGTCGATGAAAATCACAGCAGCTTTATTCCGTCTCTCTATCTCTACTACTCTCTCTAATCTCTCTAATTCTTCTTCTTCAACCCTCTAATCTTCTCTTCTACCCTAATTCCCAATTTCTTAAAGATTCATATTACAATCTACTATCATCTACGCTTTTTTTCTTCTCTTTTGTTTCCTTTTTACAATTTTCTGAGCATTCATTTTAAGATTTTGATCATCAACCATGACGATCATAATCCTGATGATTGATTAATTAAAATGAAATTGGATGTTGATGACTGCTTAATTGTTGAATTCTTCATTAAATTAAACAAACAGTTTCTTTTATCGATCGTGTCATGCTTTCTTTTGCTGTTTTTGTTGGTATTGTGTGTCCGTTTTCTTTATGTTAATTCACTCTATCGTTTTGAATATTCTAGTGTATGGAGCCATGAGATGCTTGGCACTTCTCTCTGCGGACTTGGATGATAAAATAGTTCCCACACTCATTCCTGCTTTGTTTCCATGTTTGCTTACAATTGTATCTTCGCCCCAGGTTATTTTTCTGTAAAATTACTTGTCATCTCAAGTCGATCTATATTGTTATTATATTTACATTTGTAGAAAACAGAGCGAGGGAGAAAGTATAATCTGAATTCCTTATGTATTCATATACACAAGAGGGGTATTTATACATAAGAGAGAGGCCTTAGAGTTAATGAGCCCATTATGATAATTGATTTCTAATAATCTCTAATCCCTAATTCTTTGTGACACTAATTGATAATATTTACATTAATTATTTTAATATTTCCTAACATTCCCCCTCAAGTTAGAGTGTAGATGTTAATCAAGCCTAACTTATTACAAAGATAGTCAACTCGAGTCCCATTTAAAGCCTTAGTTAGAAGATCGCTCAACTGATCATTAGACCGCGCATGCCCTGTAGAAATAAAGCTTTCCTAGATCTTATCACGTACAAAGTGACAGTCAATCTCAATGTGTTTTGTACGTTCATGAAACACTGAGTTGGAGGTTATGTGTAGAGTAGCTTTATTATCACACCACATCTTTGCAGGCAATGATGTGGCATGACCAACCTCCTTCATTAACTGGTGAATTCACACAATTTCTTGTACTGACTGAGCTATGGCTCTATACTCAACTTTTGCACTACACCGAGAAACCACATCCTGCTTCTTGCTCCTCTAGACGTTAAATTTCCACCCACAAACATATAATATCCTGTGGTGGATCTCCTAGTCACCTTTGACCCTGCATGATCTATATCACAAAAGCAATCAATCTCGTTGTAGCCATGATTTGTATAGAGTATGTCACGACCAGGTGAATCCTTCAAGTAATGTAAGACATGCTCCAAAGCTTCTCACTGAGCAACGGTCGGTGCTGTCATAAATTGACCAAGCACAAGCACATTAACTAAAAAGGTCACATCAGGGCAAGTCATCGTGAGATGGTTCAATTTCCCAATCAGTCTACGGTATCTCTTAGGATATGCAAACAGTTTGATTTGCTCAGGATCAACCCTTTTTCTCACATCCTCAGGTAGCTCGTCAAATAGTGTGTTGTCATCAATGTTCAAAAAAGGATTAGGAATCATGGGAAAAGCTACGTGGTGCTGCTCCAAGTTTCCCGGTTTCTTTTAACAAATCAAGAACATATTTCTTCTGTGTCAAGAGGATGCCTTTCTTGTTTCTCATAACCTTGATCCTGTGAAAGTACTTTAACGGATCCAAATCCTTCATTTTGAAATGAGAATTAATAAAGGCCTTGAGTGATGAAATTCCCAAAGTATTACTACCTATAATAAATATATCATCAATATATACTACTAAGAGAATCATGCTGGCATTCGTCCGCTAATAAAACACATAATGATCACACTTACTCAGATTTAGACCAAACTTCTTAACTATAGTGCTAAACTTGTCAAACCAAGCATGAGGGTTTTGCTTCAAACCATATAAAGACTTTTGAAGGTGGCATACCTTCCTACACTCCCTTTGAGCAACAAAACTAGGTGGTTGCTCCATGTAAACTGCCTCAAGAAGATCACCATTCAAAAAAGCATTTTTAACATCCAGCTGATGAAGGAAGATCTAAACCATATGTAGCTGCCATAGAGATGAAGAGGCGAACATATGACAACTTTGCCACAAAGGAGAAGGTTTCTGAATAATCAACATCGTATGTTTGAACATATCCCTTGGCAACTAGTCGAGCTTTCAAACGTTCCAAGGTGTTATCAGCTTTCGTTTTAACCGTGAACACCCACTTACACCCATTAGCTTTCTTTCCAGGAGGTAAATCAACGAGAGTCCAGGTATCAGCCTTATCAAAGGCCATCATTCCCTCTTCCATTACAACACGCCAACTGGGATGGGCCAAGGCTTGGTGAAGAGTAGTGTGAACGGTGATAGAGTCTAGGGATTCTATGAAAGAATAGGATGGAGGAGACAGATGGTTATAGGAAACAAGAGAGGAAGTAGAATAAGTACAAATACGTTTACCTTTGTTCAAGGCAATAGGCAAGTCATCAAAAGTATCAGAAGCATCAGGCATTGTTTTAGAAGTATCAGAAGTGTCAGGCACTCTTTTTGGTTCAAGGGCAGGAGCAGGGAGGACTTGTTTCGGATCAGACACCAAAGCAGGCATTGGTGGGCCATGAACATGATCGACTACATTACTGTTCCTCAGACATTTCCAATACATGATGGAGATGTTGTTTAGCAGGTTCCAGAACAGACGCTTGCACTGGTGGTAAGTGAACCTAATATACCAAGAGATCATCATCCTTGTCAGAGGATTGAGGCGGAGAAGAGGAAAGAAAGAACAGAGTCGACTCATGGAAAGTGACATTTGTAGACACAAAATAATGATGAAGAGTGGGAGAGAAACATCGATAACCCTTATGAACCCCTAGAATACCCAAGAAAGACACACTTGAGAGACTTGGGATTGAGTTTTATAATAGTGGGACGAACATCTCGAACAAAATAGACACATCCAAAGATTTTTTGGAGCAATAGGAAACAAGGGGTTGGAAGGAAACATAATCGTGTACGGGGTGTCACCATTGAGGATAGGAGAGGGCATATGATTGATAAGAAAACGCTGTAGACACAACATTAGCCCAAAATGGTTTGGAAACATTCATTTGAAACATTAGAGCTCGAGCAACTTCTAATGAGTGCTGGTTCTTACTCTCTGCAATGCCATTTGAGCCGATGTATCTACACAGAAGGACTGATAAAGCATGCATGCTCAGCATATAGTTTTGAAATTGGGTAGAGAAATATTCTTTAGCATTGTCACTCAAGGTTTTTACAGATATACCAAACTGAGTTTTAGTTTCAGCACAAAAGTTTCAAAAGTGAGAGAATAACTCGAGCGCTTTTTCATTAAATAGAGCCAGATGGTACAAGAGAAATCATTAACAAAAGTAACAAAGTACTTAAAACCAGGCTTGGACTTGACATGACGTTGACCCCAAACATCATAATGGACTATATTAAAGGGAGGCGTAGCCCGTTTATTGACTCGAGGTGCCAAATGAACACGATGATGTTTTGCAAACTAACATGACTTACATTCTAAAGACGACAAATGATGGAACTGAGGATACATCCTCTTCGAAGAAGACAAGGACACATGACCCAACTGACAATAAACATCAAATGGAGATGAACCACCAGGGCAAGCAACTGAACGCGGCACTCGATCAAGGATGTAATGGCTGTTAGATTGATAGCCCCTACCAATAGTGGTCTAGGAATAGTGTGATACAACAGTTTAATTGTCAAGTAAGCTTGCTGGTAGACAAAAGGTTAAAAGAAAGGTTAGGTACATTAATGACAGAAAATAAGTAAACAGACAGAGTAGGTTTAACAATGCCAGATCCGAGAACACAAGAACAAGAACCATTGGCAATTGTTATACTTGAGGGATTGGCACAAGGCACGTACGAGGAGAACAATGATTGGTACCTGTTATATGTTCAGGAGCACTGGAATCTATAATCCATTTGGAGGAAGAAAAGACAATACACGTCTTAGTATTACCTGTTGCTATAAGGCCACTAACAGATCAGGGGCGTACCTCTGCAACGCACAATGTTCTGCAATAGAAATCATAATCATGTCATCACCATAACAATCATCCACAAAATACCTTAAGAGAAGATATACAGAGCCAAATATGATACTAAACCTAAAATTTTTCCCAGAGCATCCAACCAAGGACAACTAGCCAATGAGCATTCAAACCACAAGAAATTTACTGAGAATCCCAGCAGCCACGCCAAGGACTTAGAGACCGAAAACAAACCAAGAAGCACCGCGTAAGCCATTAGATGAGAGCAAGTACCAAGAAGGATAACAACAAGAAATACTGCAAAGGCTTCAAAATCCTCAAGATACGGTAGCAATGGTCACAATAAGGACCACAGAAGGCAGCCACACAACCAGATTGCAACACAACAATCTGAAAACAAACAGATGAGCTAACTAGACAAGGAAAGATACTAAAAGTGGCTTCAAGATCCTCCAAATACAACAGCAAATGTCACACTAGTAACCAAAAAGAAGCAACAGTCATCATAGTGACCAAATAACACACTTTGACATCCAGAAGACAACTAACCAGCGAACCAGTAGCCAAAAGAGAAAGACCCGAAAAGATTAACTTAGATTTAGGCCACGATACCACCTGGAACAAACCGAGTTCGAGGATTCGATCACAAAAAAGAAAGTAGTGTCGTAAAAGTCGCCGAAGAGAAGCCTCACGTGTCGGCGCATGTAACCGCCGGCGAATGTCTAGGTGGCACGTGAAGACACATGCGTAGTTGAATCGGAGACTGGTCAGTGGGGTTCTGCTGATTGGGATCTTTTGAGTCCAGTGGGGCGGCACGTGGGTCACAAATCAGAGCACGAACAAAAACCTAAGTTCTCTCTTGCAGGCACTGTTACGAACCGGCGCAATATATGTTTAAGAAAAAAATATATATTTGGATCAGCAACCCGAAAGCTTTGATATCATGTAGAAAACAGAGAGAGGGAGAAAGTATAATTTGAATTCCTTGTTTATTCATATACACAAGAGGGGTATTTATACACAAGAGAGAGGCCTTAGAATTAATGGGCCCATTATGATAATTGATTTATAATAATTCCTAATCCCTGATTCTTTGTGATACTAATTGATAATATTTACATTAACTATATTAATATTTCCTAACAACATTAACTTAATATTGTGTCTTTTTTTTTTTTTTGAATTTTTTATGATTAAGGTTACAAAAAAATATTCTACAGTTATTGGGAGGAACACTGTTATATAAGCACATGCACACGCATACACTCACAGTCTGTCTGTGCGTGACTGTGTTCACGGAGGCCTACAGTTATATTCTGAAAATGACAATGAGACAAAAAATAGAGATTAGAATGTTAAGTTTATATTATAAACCTGGCTTGATCTGTTTCCTTTGATGATTTTTAATTGGGGAACAGGTATACGATGCATATATACGAAGCAAGGCCTTTTCAATAGTATATTCTTGTACTTCCATGTTGGGGACGATGAGTGGTGTCTACAAGGTATTTTCTTTCCTCTTACGGATGGTGTACTGTTCTGGTGGCTGTTGCATTATGTCCTTTTTCCCCGTAATTATTAACAGATCAAGATATTCTGTTCAGACAGAAACAAGCACCATGATACTCCCTATGCTTAAACCATGGATGGCCCAATTCTCTTCTATTCTTGAAGTTCCGGTTCAATCTGAAAATCCAGATGATTGGGGTATCAGAATGGAGGTTGATCTTGTACTCTCTAATGTCTTCACTGTGTATTCTGTTTTCCCAAGAAATAACATATCTTGTACTCTCTAAAGTCTTCACTGTGTATTCTGTTTTCCCACGAAATAACATATACTGTATCTTTCTTCATGAAGGTTTTGAAGTGCATGAACAAGTTTGTCCAGAATTTCTCAAGCCTCATTGGGAGTGAATTTGAGGGTAAATTTGTTGATTTGTTCTTTTATCTAGTTGATATGTTTATACAAATTAAATTTTCCTTCACTAATTGTTCTCTTGTATATTGTGTTTCAACATGGTGTCCACTGTAGAAGTATTAGGATCACTGTGGAATACATTTATCTCATCCTTGAGAGTGTATGAACGATCATCTATTGACGGTACAGAAGATTCATATGATGGTAGATATGATTCTGATGGTGCAGAGAAAAGCCTTGATTCCTTTGTTATTCAGGTATCATGGCATAATCTTATTAATTTCATCGTGTTAATTAATAAGGAAAAAGACACTACTGCTCATAGCTGATTTTAGCTATTACTTGGGATATCTTTATCATTCATGAGACATTTCATTTCCTCTTAATTTATTAAGTGGAGGGCCTGCCCTGATGATATTTGTCAGGTATGTCAATGTATCTGAATATGGCTTTTTATCTAGGTTTATGCACATCTGAAGATGTACCCTTCTGGATATATCTATAAATTTGTATAGATCATAGGCAATGACTTAGATTTGTGGATCCTTTGATTGTACTTTGGGGTAGCTTTGCTGAATCATTTTACATCATACATCAAATATTTCAGTTTCTGGAGTTTTAAGTAATCAACTGGCTGTAGTGTATCCAAATTAGTTTTCTAACATCCATATTTTTATCAACAGATGTTTGAACTTCTGTTGACTATTGTGGGTAATACAAGATTGGGAAAGGTTTGAGTCTGAACTACTTAAAACACTTGTTTCATATTGTTTTCTAATTTGAAGTTTCTTTGATTTATGGTTTGTGCTTTTGTTGCTTAGGTGGTTGTGGCTAATATTAAAGAATTGGTTTACTACACTATTTCTTTTCTGCATATGACAGAACAGCAGGTATGACTTCCATTTTGAATCTTATCATTAGTAGTTTCTTGATCATATTTGTTATCACTTTGCTTAGCAGTATCTGATTGGCTTTCTGCTATTTTTAGTCTGATAACATTCAGCAATATAACATGTATTGCTTGTTGAATGAAAAAGCAAAATGTTGTTATTAAATGTCAGTGTCTAACATTAATTTAGTGCAATGCAGACTAACCTCTTTCATTATATTGACTTGATGTCTGCAAATGCAACAAGTCATTTTTACATTGCTTGTAGCAGTATTTTGTTTTCTTCAGGAACCTGAACTAATTTATAGTCAATATTTTTGGGACCTATGGTTTTATTGTGTGAACATTTGCATAATTTGGGTCTGTGTGCACACACTCAAATCTTGATGGATCAGAAGAATGATTACTTACAGTATTCTACTTGGTTTTATTCTTTCGATTTAATATATCACACAATACGAACTTGGATTTATATTTGACTCCTATTAACTTGTGGTTGCAGCACATTTCTTTTCAAATCTACTATTATGTGCTTGTTTCGTTACCAAAGTCAATTGAGAGTCATACTAGATGCTCATAAATATTATAAAACATCCGTTTAAACTATTCAAAATTGATTAGTTCTTTTTTCCTTGGCTGATTATTCGCATAATTCTGGTTTGTTTCTCTGTAATAATAAAGCTTACTGTCAATGATTTGTCAATATGATTGAAATATGACTATATCTTAGTCTAATCCCCTGCACTCATTATGTGGCATAAATTTCAGAATTTCATAGAACCTTTGGAATGACTCAAATGGTAAATTTTGTACACTGACCATTTTGTTGTGCGATAACTGGTAAAGATTTCTCACTGTTGAAAAATGGCTGAGGTTTTCAGCTTTGCATTTGTATGAATGATTGTGGCAAGATGATGATGAGATGCTATCGTGAGAAACCTGATTCCAATCTGTATTATTCACTGTTATCACAGAAATTATATATAAGAGGTGTTTGACTCTAGTTGAGATAGATCCTAATATCTAGGGATTACAAATCGGAATCAATATTTACAAAATTCAAACTTTCCTAATATCTAATTAGATCCTAAAATCTTGGTAACTACCGATATTAAGATAAGTACAAATCCGCCCCTAATTTGTATCGGACTTCCAACACTCCCCCTCAAGTTGGATCATAGATATTGATCATGTCCAACTAGTTAACAAGATACTCGAATTTGTCCTTTGTTAACCCTTGTGTTAGTATGTCTGCAGTTTGCTCTCTAGATGGGACATACTTGAGACTGATAGTTCCATTTTCGATCTTTTCTCTTATGAAGTGTCGATCTATTTCAACATGTTTAGTTCTATCATGTTGTACTGGTTTGTGCAAAATGTTGACAGCTGCCATGTTGTCAGAGTAGAGCATAACTGGAAGGTTTACATTCATTTTTAGCTCTTGAAGTATTCATTTCACCCATATGCCTTCACAAATTCCTAATGCTATTGTTCGGAATTATGCTTCTGCGCTACTTCTTGCTACTACACTTTGTTTCTTGCTTCTTCAGGTGACAAGATTACCCCAGACGAAAGTACAATAACCTGAGGTTGATTTTCTGTCTTCCTGATCACTCGCTCAGTCTGCATCTGTGAACATTTCTACATTCCTTTTAGTAGAATTTTTAAATAGGAGTCCACGTCTTGGAGAGCCCTTCAAATATATAAGTATTCGGTAGACTTCATCCAAATGTTTCTGTTTGGGGTTATGAGAATGCTAGCTTACCATACTGACTACAAATGCTATATTCAGGTCGAGAATGCGAGAGATATATCAGTTTCCTTATCATACACTGATATCTTCATATATCGACAGATTTTCCCAACTCCTCATCATCCCCAATTTTATCAACCCTGATAGGAATAGCACTTGGTTTGCAACCTAATATACCAGTTTCCTTCAAAATGTCTAGAATGTACTTTCTTTGGGAGTTGTAGATGCCTGTTTTTGATTTGGCTATCTCCATTCCAAGAAAGTATTTCATTTCTCCAAGGTCTTTGACCTGAAATTCCTGGTTTAGAGCTAGTTTAATCTGGTCAATTTCATCTTCATCATCTCCAATCAAAACAATATCATTGACATACACTACTAGAACAACCACCTTTTCATTTGTATGCTTGAAGAACATAGTATGATCACTTTGTCCTTGAGTGTATCCTTGTTTCTTCAAGACTTGTGTAAATCATTTAAACCAAGCTCGCATTGTTTGAGACCATAGAGTGATTTTTTGAGCTTGTATAACTGAGTCATTTTCTTCCCAAGGAACCCTAGAGGAGGTTTCATGTACACTTCCTCCCTTAGCTCTCTATTAAGGAACACATTCTTCACATCAAGTTGGTGTAACCGCCAATCCAAGTTTGTAGCCAAAGAAAACAGAACCTTGATTGTATTCAACTTTGCAACAGGGGCAAAGGTTTCGGTATAATCCATTCCATAGATTTGAGAGAAGCCTTTTGGAAGCCTTTTGCTACAAGTCGTGCCTTATACTTGTCAAAGCTTCCACCGGCTTTGTATTTGGGGGTAAATACCCGCTTGCAGCCAACTGGTTTCTTTCCTTTAGGTAGGTCTACAAATTCCCAAGTGTCATTCTTTTCTAGTGCCTCCATTTCCGCCAAGACAGCTTGTTTCCACTCAGGGCTGTCTAGTACTTCACTTATGTTGTTAGGTATTCTAACCTCATCAAGTTAAGATATAAAGACATGATATTTGGATGAGAGGACCTGGTATGAGACAAATTTCTCTATAGGATGTTTTGTACAGGCTCGAGGCTGTTTTCTCACAGCAATTGGCAGGTCTAGATTTTCAACCATATCATTTTCTTCATCATGTTCATCTTTTGGACCTATCACTGGTTCGGACTTAGGGTGTGCACTATGAACTTGAGGGTGATCACTTGGTTTTGGTAGCCTTCGTGTATGAGTTTGCTTCCACTTATTGTCTTCCTTGTCTCCCCTAGGATTAGTTGTTTGTTCATCAGGTGATATAGTTTGGGTTATAGATTTCTCATATGCCTTAAGGTTGGGAATGTATAGTGTGGTGTCATGGAATCCAGGTTCAGGTGAGGATTTTGATGTAGGCTCTGATGTAGGGTCAGGTGTGGTGTCTCTATTCAAGGTCTGAAATTCACTCCAATTCTCCCCCTGAATTAAGGACGGAGAATAGAAAGGGACACCCTCATGGAAGGTGATATTGCTGGAGACAAGTAAGCGTTTGGTGATAGGATCATAGCATTTGTGGCCTTTCTGAGAAGCAAAATAGCCCAAGAAGATACATCGGACAACTTGAGGGTCAAGCTTGGTGGTATGGTGAAGGTGAACAAAGGTGGTGCAACCAATGACTTTAAGCGGAAGGGTATTTTCGAGGTGGGGTAGATGATGATGCTGATGAAGGACTTGTAGTAGGGTTTTAAAAGAGAGGGATTTGCTGGGCATGCGATTAATTAGGAAGACAACAATAAGGATGGCATCGCCCTAATAGAATTTAGGAACAGAGGAACTAAGCATGAGAGCCCTAGTGGTATTGAGGATATAAAGGTTTTTTCTTTTGGCAATACCATTTTGTTGGGGAGTATATGGGCATCTACTTTTGTCGTTAAGGAATGTGGAAAAGGTGGTGGTGAAGTACTTAGTGCCATTATCAAAGTGTAAGACCTGAATTTTCGTTTGAAATTGTGTTTGGATCATGTTATAGAAATCAATGAAGGTTTGGGGAGCCTCTGATTTTTCCTTTAAAAGAAAAATCCAACTAACACTTGTGTGATCATCAATAAATGTGATGAATCATTTGGAGTTGGTGTGATTAGGGACATGGGATGGGCCCCACACATCACTTTGTATGGTGGTAAATGGCTAGGAAGCACGATATGGAATACTTGGAAAGGAAGTTCGGTTATGTTTTACAAGTTCACATGTATCACAATAAAAATGGGAAAAATCTTTATTTGAACAAATTGAAGGAAATAGTTTTGACATGTAATCAGGATTAGGATGGCTCGCTTGTGCCATAACTCCAAACTACTAGTCCCAGGGAGAGACACTTTATTGCAAGAACTACTACTATGAAGACTACATTCATCCAGGTAATAAAGCCCATCACGTTCATTCGCAACGCCAATAGTTGTCCCTATGAATAGGTCCTGGAAAATATAGTGAGTAGTAATCACCCAACAAAAGAGTACTTTGCTTAAGATCCCAGACTTTCACTTGCAAATCAAAGATATAAGAAGAGTTACCACCGTCGGTGTAGGCTTCACGTATGGCGTCCCACATTTCACGGGTAGTAGACATAAACATGAAATACCTCTTAATGGTGGGGCTCATCGAGTTCACGAGCTAGGAACATACAATAGCATCGTCAACTTGCCATCGCTTTGTAGCTTTCTCATCGGAGGAAGGAGGAGGTGGCGTCCAGCAGGTGACATGCCCAAGCCTCCCACGGCCTTTAAGGGTGAAGCTAACGGGCTAGGCCCATTCACGGTAGTTATCGCCGGTGAGCTTCTCCAGGATGATGGTGCCCGCCGAACCTTAGAAGGTGGGAGTCACACTGCGCGTCGCGCTAGTGAGGGAAGAGTCCCCAGTCGCCATTGCCACTGAGTGGTGCGACTAAGGCTAAGGACTCAACTCCTGCTCATCGGTGAAGGAATCAGACATCACCGCTGCTGCACACGCTCTGATATCATGTGGCAAGACGATGACGAGATGCTACTGTGAGAAACCCGATTCCAATCTGTATTATTCATTGTGCTCACACAAATTATATACAAGAGGTGTTTTACTCTAGTTGAGATAGATCCTAATATCTAGGGATTACAAATCAGAATCAATAATTACAAAATTCAAATTTTCATAATGTCTAATTCGATCCTAAAATCTTGGTAACTATCGATATTAAGATAAGTGTAAATCTGCTCCTAATCTGTATCGGGTTTCCAACAATGATGCTAGTTATTCATGTTTAAGTATGACATGATTGATTGGCACTAGCATGCATACCCCCCCCCCCGGGGGGGCGGGGGAACTTCCAAACAACCAAAAAAGTGTTTTATTGAAAAATCAAGGAAAAAGAATTGTTCTCATGTGATCCCAAGTTGAAGGAAAAATTTGAAATTAATGGTGTAATTGTTTTTAAAGTAGGCTTGATTTTGAACATAGATTTAGTTAAATGTTCAATAATTATGGAAGCATATATTGATGCCATTTTTGTGGTCTATATTCAAGGCTCAGTCTCCTTTTAAAATCTACAATTCATTCCTTGAATAATTTTAATACTGATATTTGGGAATTTTTTTACTCTAGGTTCATACGTGGTCATTGGATGCAAATCAATTTATTGCTGATGAAGATGACGCCAATTACAGCTGCCGTATTTCTGGTTAAGAACCCCCTTGAAGATGTCATATCAGTTTCAATTTCTTAATATTGGGAGTTCATTTCAAATTGATTTGATAATAGTTTTTAATCATTTTGCAAGATAAATCATTATTCAAATTTGGATAAATTTCAAAACTTTTAAATAACAATAATTTTATGAGGAAATTACATAAACCTCCTTTGAGTTTTCAGGAAAATATATTGCAAGAACTTTTTTATTTTCAAAATATACACTGACCTCCTTTTAAACAAAAACTTATACAATAATTTAATCTTTTTATTAAAATGTCCTCTTTTAATGTAACTGGTGCACATTGAGTTTATACTATTTTTGTTTCGGAATATTTTGATATAATACATATTTTTTGATTGAGTTAATACAGGGTAGTTAAGTAAAAATATTGAAAATTAAACTGAAGTATATATTTTTGAAAATAGTGGGATGTTTATGATTTCAAAAAAAAAAAATCAAGGAAAGTCCATTGAATTTACTATAACTTTGTGGGGTTACTTCAGTTATTTATTTTATGATTTTGTATGCTTTTGTAGTGATAGTATTTTTTTTTTTTGGGAGACTGTTGGGGTTTTCGTCAGTTAAGTTCTTAGAAAGTTGTTTCTTGCAGGTGCACTTTTATTGGAAGAAATAGTTAATTCTTATGGCGATGAGGGAATTCTGGCCATCATAGATGCTGTGAAACAACAGTACACTGAATCTCAGAGCAGAAAAGCAGCTGGCAATGCCAGCTGGTGGAAAGTAAATAAGGAATTCTTGTTTGCTGCATTTTTTTACCCTTAGGTCTAGTATGTTCAATCTTCACTGCATGATATAACTTTTCTTCAATTTTCTGCCACGTCTCAATCATCGTCTTTTGGTGTTTTTCTTTCTCATGTCGCTCAGTCTTTCTCCCCTTTTGTATAAGAGGTAGATCATGCATATGCATCAAACATTTCAAGAAAATTGCTTTTATGTTTACATTCTTTAAATTTGTTTCAACCTTCTTAGCTTTGACAACATGTAATTCATGGCAGATAAGGGAGGCTACTCTTTTTGCCTTATCATTTATCTCTGAGCAACTGTTGGAAGCAGAGGTTTGGGCTCTTCGACATTTGAGTTCTAGATTATGATGAATATTGTAACTTTAATAATTTCTTTTCTGTTTTAATTACCTGAAAATCTATTTTTTGCTGGTGTCTAATTTTCATATTTTCTATGTTGCTTATACAGGATTCAGGTCTAGTAGCAAGTGGCTTTCAACACCTGGTTGAGCAGATAATCACTGAGGACTCTCTAATAGGTTACTCCTTAATTCCTTCTTCACCTGCCATGAAGCTTCCATTCTTCAATATATGCAGTTGTTTTATATTTCCTTTATTGATTTTTCTCATTGTTTCTTCCATATCTTGGCAGGTTCTCATGAATACCCCTTTCTTCATGCTCGAATTTTTACTTCAGTTGCTAAATTCTCCTCCATGGTAACTGTTATCTGTCTAGTTTCTTATGGTCCAATTTCTTTCTTATGGTCTTCTTATTTATTTTATTGTACAGCTAAGCAGTGGTGTTCTTGAACACTTCCTTTATGCAGCAGTGAAGGCAATTACAATGGATGTGTGAGCACATTTATCCTTTATTAACTTATATTTTTCTTATAATTTGCCTTCACTTAAACTTCCTAATTTTAATAGGCCTCCTCCCATGAAAGTCGGTGCTTGCCGTGCACTTTGCCAGCTCCTTCCTGAAACAAAGAATGAAATTACCCAACCACAAATGTTGGGTTTATTTTCATCTCTCTCAGAGCTTCTTTCACAAGTACTATACAATATTATATCCTTTTATTAATATTTGGGTTTTTCTGGGGCATTTGGTAAATCATCTTAATGCTATTTTCAGGCATCAGATGAAACCTTGCACATGGTACTTGAAACTCTGCAAGCAGCAATTAAGGCAGGCAAGTTTAGATACTACTGGGCAGTAAATACCAAAAATTTCTTGTTTCTCTTGGCTTATGCATGTTTTCTGGTCAGCTACTACTTTTGCATTTATGCCTATATTTTGGCTCATTATAGGTCATGAATCATCAACGTTTGTGGAGCCCATTATTTCTCCTGTTATCCTTAATGTATGGGCATCGCACGTTTCAGATCCTTTTATTAGTAGTGATGCACTTGAGGTTCTTGAGGTAATTGTTTTGAACATATTTTTATAGATGCTATTATTTGCTGTGTTTGCTGATTGATGTTGGCATGTTATATTCGTTATTTGCTATGACTCACTTAGTTATGCTCCATACAGGCCATATCTTCCAGGTTCACATTTACAGACCATGGCAACATCTTTCACCATGATTATAGATGGCTTTGATATTCATCTAACTATTTTTTTTTCCCCCAGGCCATCAAAAGTATACCTGGATGTTTACATCCACTGGTTTCCAGAATTTTGCCATATGTTGGACCAATTTTAAGTAAAGTATGATGGACTAAAACTGTTCTAATGTTAGCATTAAATAAGATGCCTAAGTATTGCTTTCTGATGCACCTTTTTTCCTCTTATCAGCCACAAGAGCAGGCTGATGGGTTGGTAGCTGGGTCACTGGATCTGGTAACAGTGCTTCTAAAGGCAAGTATACTGGCTTTAAAGTATAATATCTAGACTTTTGTCAATTTATCAGCTTTAACCTTCTAAGCAGTGTGCTATAACCTATGATTTGCTGATTTGTGGTTTCTCGTAGCATTTTACAGAATGCCCCTGTTGATGTAGCGAAAGCAATATATGATGTTTGTTTTGATGCCACAATCAGAATAGTCCTTCAAAGCGATGATCATAGTGAAATTCAGGTCATGCAGTTTTCTATGTATATCTGAAGACTTGAGTTGTAATATGGCTGGCTATGTTTGTTTGAAATTAATATATCATCTGACTGGTGTACTCTGCAACGTAGAATTAATTGTCATCCATTAACTCAACTCAACATTTAACAGAATGCCACAGAATGTTTAGCTGCTTTTATATCTGAGGGAAGACAAGAAGTTCTTGCTTGGGGATCTAATTCTGAATCAACTATGAGAAGTTTACTTGAAATAGCTTCAAGGTAGTTAGCAATTATTTTACATTGCTTCGTAAATATCATCATACTGCAAGTGTCCTTTTTGAAATAGTATGGTATCTGTCTAGTCGATACTGATGGGAAGGAAATAATATATATATATATATATATATATATATATATATATATATATATATATATATATATCTTATGTGGGGAATCAGATTCCTGTTGTAATTTTCGCATTCAACCTTCCATATCATGGAACCTACATATATGCATCCTAGTAGAACTTAAATGGACATATGCTGTCATTAGTAAAAGAAAGGTTTACTGATTTAAGGAATCAAAATGAAATAAGGCATTATCTTCCTAGTGGTCATCACTCAGATTCTCATAGTCTTTGCAAATGGGCTTTTTTCTTTGTCTTTTCTTCCACTGTCCATTGATTCGAAAATAAGAACTTTTCTCTCTATTCTCTTTGTAGGATCTTGATGTTCTCAAATGCTGTTTTTCTTGGAATTTGATGCAGGCTTCTAGACCCAAATTTGGAAAGCTCTGGATCTCTTTTTGTTGGGAGTTACATTCTTCAACTAATATTACATTTGCCATCACAAATGGCAGTACATATACGTGACCTGGTTGCTGCTGTTGTCAGACGTATGCAATCTGTTCAAATTGCTGCCTTGAGAAGTTCATTGCTGGTTGTTTTTGCCAGATTGGTAAAGTAACATAAATTTCAGATTATTATAGATTTCTGATACTATGTGGAGAAACTGGTAGCTGTATTTCTTCTTTCAAATAATAATTAGAGAGAAATTATGTATACAGACCAGTCTACTATAACAACGACAACAATGAATCGTACAATGCCATTATGTTCTATCAACAACCAAATATTTAGATAGGTTGTTAACTAAAAGATCATGTTCAATGACTTTATTAAGCATTTTTTTCAGTCTTCCTCCAACGTAAATGGAACAATATCTTCATACAATTACTCTTGCCCAACAGTTGACTCCCACAATAATGCTATAATTATATGATTGTCTATCTTATACATTATACTGATTATAAATCTTCCTGAATCCTGAACAATCGCCCCAAGATCTTGTGATACTAATAACTCTGACATTTATGCTTCAGCATTTTTATTTTTTTTATAAGACATTTATGCTTCAGTATTTTCCCTAACCATTCAATCTTGTTGGACATTACTTTGCGGATGAAAACTTTTGACATTAGAGGCCCTGTCTTTAGATTCTGAAAGGGTTTGTCACTGTTGATATTCTTTGTATTCAATTAGTGTTGAAAGTCAAAAATGTCTTCGGTGGAGTGGGTGTGTATTTCCACAGTCAGCATGATATTGCTGACCAGTACCACCAACCACTCCCACTTAGTCTTCCAATCTCACCGTCCAAGTTCAGCGTTTTCTCCTCTCTGTTTTGTTATATATATTGTTGTATTCAGTTCAGTTTAATATATCAATAAAATGAAGGCTCTAATAGCCAATATGGTATCAAAGCTATGGTAGAAACACATCACGGTGGCAACAGACCTGAGGATCGACGGTGATCTGAACGGCTGACGCAAAAACAGAGGCAGCCGCTGAAGATCATGTCCGGTCAACCAAGGGCGCGTTTACACACACCGCCACTCCAGGGATGATCGGAAACCTCCGACCGGCGAAACCCAGAAGTCCGACGGTGATCTGAACGGCGCGTGAATTTCACGCGCCATCACAGCCCTCTGCGCGTGAACATCACGCGCCACCACATCTGCCGGCGCGTGAGCTGCACGCGCCTCCTCTACAGTACTTTCCGACGACCTTTTACCTCAGAATATGGATCCCTATGAGTTTCCTCCTATTTTTGGCTCTATTCCTAGAAATCCAGTCACTACAAGGGCCAATCCAATGGCATTGATGACTGGTACAAATCCACAAACTCAAAGCACTTCTTCACCTTCCAATACTTCTGTTACTGGTAATATGGTGACAACTCCAGATCCACCAGATAATCAGATTATGGCCATTAGTCACAGGTTCAATGGGCAAAATTATCTCCAGTGGTCCCAAACTGTGCTAAGATACATCCGTGGAAAGAGAAAGGAGAAATACATAAATGGAGCAGCAGTACAACCTGATGCAAATGATCCAAGTTTTGACACATGGTTTGCTGAAAACAATCAAGTTATGACTTGGTTGTGTAATTCTATGACTGATGACATTAGTGAAAGTTATCTCCTGGCAGATACAGCAAAGGAAATCTGGGATGCAACAAGAGAAACTTACTCTTCCCTTGACAACACTGCTGCATTGCTTCATCTAAAACGACGACTTCGAGATCTGAGACAAGGCAACTTAACAGTTACAGAATACTATAATGCCTTGATGAAACTCTGGCAACAACAAGATCTCTACGATGTACATCCATGGGATACAGTCAAAGATGCCAAGTTACATAGAAAACTAACAGAAGAAGGAAGAGTCTATGATTTTCTTCTTGGACTCAATGATTCATTTGAGGAAATAAGAGGCCGAATTATGGGATTAAAACCCATGCCTTCTCTTCGCGAGGTTGTCAATCATGTGCAGTTTGAGGAGAGTCGAAAACTCCTAACTCAAAGCAGCAGCAGCCCTAACACAAGTGAAAGTTCAGCTCTTGTTATAAGAGGACAAAAAGACGAACGAAGAAATAGCAAATGGTGTGCTTACTGTAAGAAAAAGGGGCATATCAAAGAAGAATGTTGGAAGCTGCACGGCAAGCCATCAACTACCAAACAATACTCCTCTTCTAATATCACTACAACTGAGCAGAAAGCAGGAGATATTGATTTCCTGAGTCAAGAAGAAATACAGATGTTTCGTCAGATCCTGAACAAGCAGAACAAGTCCAATACTGTTCCTAGTGTGAATCTGGCTCAATCAGGTAATTCTGTTATAGCTCTTAACATGGTGATGACTAGTACAGATACTTGGATTGTTGACTCAGGAGCCACTGACCATATGACGGGTAACAAATCTTTAATTCACAACCTGAAACTCTGTCATGAACACCTTAAAGTAAAAGTTGCTAACGGTGTTTTCACAAGGGTCGAAGGGATAGGAACAGTCATATTATCTGATGACTTGGAACTAAAAAAATGTTTTGTTTGTACCTGCACTCACCTGTAATCTAATATCTGTAAGTCAGCTTACTAAAGGACAAACATGTAAAATAATTTTCAAGAGTGATCTTTGTATCTTTCAGGATTTAAAATCGAGGAGGACGATTGGGACTTCTAGAGAATGGGATGGACTATATTACCTTGAAGGATCCAGCTCGCAAAATGGAAGGAAAGCAAGAAAAGCACTGGTTAGCTCCAACACTAAAAATCATGATGTATTGTTATGGCACTGTCGGTCAGGTCACCCTAGTTTTGAGTACATGAAACATGTATTTCCCACTTTATTTAATAAAAATTCCACTCCTTTTCATTGTGAAACTTGTCAGTTTGCCAAACAAACTAGAACCTCATATCCTAGACAGCCCTATACACCCTCCTCACCTTTCACATTAATCCATAGTGACATTTGGGGTCCTGCACGAGTAAAAACTCTTACCAAAGCAAGGTGGTTTGTCACTTTCATAGATGATCACACTAGAACTACTTGGGTATATTTAATGAAAGACAAATCTGAAATAGCCCAAGTATTTCAGAACTTCTATACCTTTGTACGCACACAGTTTAACACATCCATTAAGGTACTACGAAGTGATAATGCCAAAGAATATTTGAGCAACACCTTTAACGAATTTCTTGATCAACAAGGAATTTGTCACCAAACTTCATGCCCATATACCCCTCAACAAAATGGAGTGGCCGAAAGAAAGAATCGTCATTTATTGGAAGTAACCCGAACCTTATTGATGGAACGAAATGTTCCCACCATTTTTTGGGGTGATGCTGTACTCACTGCAGCGTATCTCATTAATCGTATGCCATCCAGAATCCTTAAGTACAACACACCGATTCAAAAACTCCTTGAACACTTTCCAAATTGCCCACTCATTAATACATTACCTCCAAAAGTATTTGGTTGTGTTGTCTTTGTCCACAAAAATGATGGCAATAAATTTGCTGCTCGAGCCGATAAATGTATATTCCTTGGATACTCCTCTACTCAAAAAGGGTATAAATGCTACTGTCCTACTTCCAAGAAGCTTATTATTTCTCGAGATACTGTATTCTTGGAAGAAGAAGCATATTATCCTAAATTACCCATTCAGGGGGAGTATATTGATATCAAATGGCTAATCCAGGAAGAAAACAAATCCACAGACTCATCACCACCATCTAAACCTGACCATAAAGTCACCATTGACCCATTTGCTTCAATAAACCAATCTAGTTCTATCCAACGAGAATCTGAGCATAACCCAATCCAATCTGAATCTACACCTAATGAACAACAAGCACATGTTGACAATAATTCAGGGTTGGATACTGAATCACAACAAGAGGAAGAGTCCAGGCTACAAATTAGAAATGAAGCAAGCACTGGTAGTACTATCTCTCCCATTCAAAGGAACGACCATGAATCCAATTCGGGATTAAATCCTGAAGAACTAGGTTGGCCTATTGCATTAAGAAAAGGGGTAAGAGCTTGTACTCAACATCCAATTCAACGCTTTGTTTCATACGGTAACTTGTCTGAAAAAATGCAAAGTTTTGTTGTAAATAGTGCACAGATAAAAGTTCCTAACTCATTTCAACAAGCTATGGCTAATCCAAACTGGAGACAAGCTGCAGAAGAGGAGTTAAGGGCACTCAGAGACAATGAAACATGGGAGATTACAACTCTTCCCAAAGGCAAGAAACCAGTTGGATGTAGGTGGATCTTCACCTCAAAATTCAATCCTGATGGTAGTATCAACAAATACAAGGCAAGACTTGTTGCAAAAGGCTATACCCAGACATATGGCATCGATTATCAGGAAACATTTGCTCCAGTGGCTAAACTTAATACCATCCAAGTACTACTGTCAATTGTAGCTAATTTGGATTGGTCACTACACCAACTGGATGTGAAGAATGCATTCCTGAATGGAAATCTGGAAGAAGAAGTATATATGGAGATTCCAGATGGAATTTCAGCCCCTAACAATTACGTGTGCAAACTCAACAAGTCTTTGTATGGACTTAAGCAGTCACCTAGGGCATGGTTTGGCAGATTCACCAAAACAATGAAAGGACTTGGATATACCCAGGGACAAGCAGACGACACATTGTTCATCAAACGTGTTAATGACAGAGTCACCATCTTGATAGTCTATGTTGATGACATAGTCATAACCGGAAATGACGAAGGATCCATTGCTCAATTAAAACAGAATCTGTCAACTGAGTTCCAAGTAAAAGATCTTGGACAAATGAGGTATTTCCTAGGCATGGAAGTGACAAGAACTAAAAAGGGTATCAATGTATCTCAGCGGAAGTACATACTAGACCTGTTACATGAAACAGGAATGCTAGGAGCACAACCTGAAGGAACACCGATGGAAGAAGGATGTCATCTGGAAATTAAACCAGATGGTGTCCCAGTCAACTCAGAACGATACAGAAGACTGGTCGGGAAACTCATATACTTAATTCACACGCGCCCAGACATTAGCCACGCAGTTGGAATAGTAAGCCAATTCATGCACCAACCACAGGTAGAACATATGGCTGCAGTTTACAGAATCCTGAGTTATTTGAAATTTAATCCTGGAAGAGGAATCTTTTTCAGAAAAGGAACTACTAGAAACATTGAAATCTACACCGATGCAGATCATGCAAGGGACAGAGAGACTAGAAGATCCATCTCAGGATATTGTACATATGTGTGGGGAAATCTGGTTACATGGAGAAGCAAGAAACAAACTGTGGTATCAACAAGTAGTGCAGAAGCTGAATTAAGAGCAGTGAACAAAGGAGTATGTGAAGGAATTTGGATTATCAGGTTATTAAAAGAGTTGGGAATTCCACATGAGGGACTATTACAAATTTGGTGTGACAACAAGGCTAGCATCAAAATGGTTGAGAACCCTGTTTATCATGATAGAACAAAACATGTTGAGATAGACAGGCACTTTATTAAAGAGAAAATTGAAGCAGGTATCATGAGATTGTCTTACATCAGATCAGAAGATCAGATTGCAGATATAATGACAAAACCACTTAGCAGAGCTAAATTTGAAGGATTACGATGCAAGCTGGGAATGATGGACATATACTCTCCAGCTTGAGGGGGAGTGTTGAAAGTCAAAAATGTCTTCGGTGGAGTGGGTGTGTATTTCCACAGTCAGCATGATATTGCTGACCAGTACCACCAACCACTCCCACTTAGTCTTCCAATCTCACCGTCCAAGTTCAGCGTTTTCTCCTCTCTGTTTTGTTATATATATTGTTGTATTCAGTTCAGTTTAATATATCAATAAAATGAAGGCTCTAATAGCCAATAATTAGTGGCTAAGAAATTGGGAAAAGGACTTAGATGGCCACTGTAATGAGACTAGAAACTCTCGGGAGAATTACACTCAGGTCCCGCCCAAGAGAAAAAAATGAAAAAATGGTCTCATTGACAACTCCAGAGGCGTGAATTGACAAGTCCAGGGGTGCGATTGACAACTCCATGGGACCAATTTTTCATTTTTTCTCTTGGATGAGACCTGAATGTAATTCTCCCAAACTCTTTCAAGCTAAAGCTTGTTTGGCCTTTTCTGTCTTGGGAGGTCCTCCATTTATGTATTGTTCTGTCTTCTTTCTAATAGATTTTTTTCTATGAAAAATAAAAAGATTTCAAGAGTCCAAGCTGACTGTTATGTATTGTTTTGTATCGTCCTCATATTTTCCTATTCAGTTTTATAATGATTTAGTTTCCCTTTGTACATTTACTGTTGTAACTCAAATTCTGTATAGTTGGCAGATTCAAAAGTAGTTTCTAGGATGCCTTGTCATACTACCCTTATTATTTTGGTTTAACTATTGTTTTGGTCAATTAATTTGTTATTTGTTCAATTTGGTCTATCAACTTTCAATTTGTAACATATTTGTCCTTTTTTGTTATATCAAGGACTATTTTGGAATATTATAAAAAGCAAGGGATCACTTTGAAACGCTAGAAAGAAATTAAGGGACCATTTTGAAACACTAAATAATTTTAACGAGTGGCTGTGGTACAAATTGAAAATGAAGGGACCAAATGACACAAATCAACAAGTTTAGGGGACCAACATGATAGTGAATTCTCTTCCTCCATAACTAGTTTGACAAAAAATCTGTCCACTCTGTATCTCTTGTGATAGAATTTTCAAACATTCCTTCATAACTGCAGGTTCATATGAGTGCTCCTAATGTTGGACAATTTATTGATTTGCTGATCTCGATTCCTGCTGAAGGTCATGATAATTCGTTTGCATATGTAATGTCAGAATGGACTAAGCAACAAGGTGAGCATCTTTCAGCTGTCTTTTTGCAACACGATTGGTGTGTTGCAAATCAAGAACCTGTCACTGCATGGAATTTCTTTAGCAGCATGGATTGCAATGTCTCTGATTCTTGGAAATAGCTTAGGGGTTCCCCTCTGTGGATGGTTGAAACGGTTATTGGAATTTACCAAACTATTCAGGAGAATCCCCTGCAATTTATTACTAGAATTTCTCATTTTTTAAATAAATTGTCTGACATAATTTTTTATTTCACTTGAAGAAACTCTTGATCTTCTCATGAAAATAGTTAGGAAATTGATATTATAATCTTGTGGTTGTGAAGCAACTGTTTTTGGGCTTTTATTTCTGATTTTTATCTATGCTATTACTGACCAAAAAAATCTATGCTATTAGTCTATTACATTTACATGTCTAAATTGAAATATCTATTCAATCACTTTCTTCTTTCTCAAGATGCATTGCTTACTTTCAGTAGGAAGGATTTACAGATGAGAGAAATATTGTTAAATTGCTATCATAATATTTAGAGGGTGAGCCTTGGTGCTGGTAAGGTTGCTGCTATGTGATCTGGAGGTCACGGGTTGAAATCTTGAAAACAGCCTCTCCACTTGTAGGAGATAAGGCTGTGTACATCTATCCCTTCTCAAACCCCGTCTGGTGGGAGCCTTGCACACTGGGGCTATTTACTCATTAGGTCTCATGTCTAAACAGATAATCCAAACCTTTGTTGAGATACCAGGCTCATGTTAAAATTGATTGAGAAGTATATTGTGCGTACTCATTCTGTCATGCGTTCATTGTTGCATCTGGAGTTCAGAGAAGGTTATTAATTTCCCCTTGTTGGTCTTCTGCCTCTCATAGGAAGCTTTCTTTCATTCTTGTGCGGTGTGCTTTTCTGAAAACTATGATTCAAATAACTTACACTATTTGTAGTGGATCTGCCGTTATACATGTTTATATAGCTTTGGGCCTTCTTGTATGTTATTGCTTGAAGGTATTTTATCCTCCAACAAGAGGTTCCCCCCCCCCCTCTAATGGAATTTCTTATTTATTTAAGAACGATAAAACTCTAATCCGTAGCCATACATAATTGAGACCAATTAAATTCTCCAAATGCTATCTGAGTGCAGGTGAGATACAGGGAGCTTATCAGATAAAAGTTACTACAAGTGCTCTAGCCTTGCTGCTGAGCAGCTCGCACGCAGAACTGGCAAAATTAAGTGTCCCAGGCCATCTGATTAAGGTTTTTTATGTGGTATTATGTTATCATTTATTCATTTATGATATAAACTGCGCATGCTCATTCTGGAATTTGTCTTGTGAAGTCCGGTGAGGGAATAACCACAAGGTCAAAAGCTAAATCAGCTCCAGATCAGTGGATAATGTTGCCCCTTCCTACAAAGGTATTCTGTATCATTATCATTATCTTAATATGGTAAAGATAACTATTCATCAACAGAATTATGTTAACGACTTAATGGGTATCCTCTTGGCTCTTAGTGGTTCATGCACACCCAAATGAGGTGGAGAGTTTCCTGCCAAAAATAGTTATTGAGACGTGGGAACTAACCCATTTAAATGCCCTATAGTGCAGCCGATGTCCCATAGTACATAATGTTGGACTATCTAGTCCATACTATGTTGGTCTCTATAAATTTTGAGTTCAGAGAACTAACATAAGTATTTCATAAAGCTGCCCATACTGCCCAATGTAAGACTGAACATTCAAGTCATCAATAGGAAGTTATTAAATTTCTATTATGTTTCGTTTATTCCATGATGACTGCTCTACATGACATTAGTCAGACTTTGATGGTTCCTTCGTACTGAAATATAGACAGTATATTTCAAGTTATATAGGCACCTACATAGAAACATTTTAATTTGAGATATGATTTTTATTCTAGAAGTTGTGGTATGGTTTCAAGGCATAATGTCAGAATAAGGAAATTTTCACTAAGATGTACTTTGTGCTGCCTTTGGCACCTTCATGATCAAAGATTCTGGTCATCTTTAAAATAAAAGCATGCACCAAAATTGAATTTCTTTAGTTATAAATAAGCGAAGCCTTTCTCTGATATTGCCCAATATCTTGCAGATAGTGGCTTTACTGGCTGATACATTAATCGAAATACAAGAGCAAGTTTTGGCTGGTGACGATGAGGTAGTTTACTTATTGATGAGGGCCATTCATGCTGGTTATTGAATCTCACAAATGGAAAACTGGTTGCTTTTTCAGGATGATGACTGGGAAGAAGTGCAAACCGGGGATGACGTAGAAAATGATCAAGAATTTATATCTTCCTTGTCTGCTGCTGCTCCAGGGAAACCCACATATGAACATCTTGAAGCAATAGCTAAAGCATTTAATGAGGTTTATCTGACCTGTGATGTAGTTATATCGCATCACTTTTTCCTCTCCATTGACCATATTCATTGACCATATTCATATTGCTGATCGCTAATTAAACTAATTTGAAAATCACAAGGACCAAGAGGGCCAATATGAAGACAACCTTTTAAGCATTGCCGATCCCCTTAATCAGGTCTCTGCTCTAGATTTTTTTTTTTTTTTTTTTGGGTAATTCACATGTTGCGTGGTGCATGAATTTTGATTCCCCCCCCCCCCACCAAATTTGATTTTGTCTGACAGATTAATCTGGCAAACTACCTCACGGATTTTTTTGGTAACTTTTACCAAAATGACAGACAGTTGTTTGATAACATTTGCCAGGTTTGCTTAATCAATTATCCAGAATTATTTTTATCAAGTTCGATATTTTATGTTCTTGGTGAATGTTATTGAACATGTACATGTGATATTGCACTACAGAGTTTGACTCAGGCTCAACGAAATGCTATCCAAACGGTACTGCGTAGATGAGTTTTAATATGTAAGGAGCATTCTGGGCTCTTCCTAAGGGTGGGTTGACAAGACAAGGTACTTAAAAGTGTTTTTAAGGTGTTTGTTATTAGATTGCCCTATAAAAATATAACATACAGATGCTTTCTCACAAATGTGTAGAGCATGTTATTGGATTTTTCCCCCCTTTCCTTTTTCCGTTTTGGAAAAAGCTTATCTTTATATTTAGTCGGAAAACCTCATGGGAAAGACTAAAAACCTGAAGGTTTTATCTTTTTTTCAAGGGTTTATAGCAGGAGATGATGTGTTTTTTCTCTTTTGCAATCAACAAACAGATGGTTGAAAAGGCATAATTTGACAAGCTGTGTCCAGGTTCAGATTTTTTTTCTTTTCTTTTCCATTTTTTTGGAGTTCTTTTTTTTCGTTTTTTTTATTTTTTAAATTATTTTCCATCAGTTGTGTTTATTACACTCTCACTTATTCTTTTACGTGGACCCTTTGGATGTGTTTTCCAAGGCGTAGATTTTGTTTGGAGTTAGGATTATTCAAATGTTTGAGCCTTTGAGTTGTGTAATTTATTTTGGCTAGCCCTCTGTTCAATGGTCAGTTTTCCATTGGCATTGGTTATGCTTAGTGCCAACTTACCATTTTTTTGGTTCTTGTCTGTATATCACAAGATCATTTTTCTGTTTTTTTGGGAGTACCATAAGATCAATGTGAGCAACATGTAATTTGTGTGATAATGATTTAAGTTATATTTTGTAATGTTTGGTTTTATTCAAATATTCTGAAACTTTGATATGGAAGCCCTCCTTACAATTGGATGTGCCTGATGATGCGTACATGTAAGTGGCACAAGACTTTAATTAATGTTGTAGGAGACGAAATTGATGTTATATTTCCATTTGCCTAAATATATTTATCGCATCTTTTTTATTATTATTATTAAGATGATAGGTTAGAATGTTTTGTTATTTTTAAATTTGCTGGCAAAGACTTCAAATCAATATCAACTTATTGCTGAAAATTAAATTCATGTTTTTGATTTTCCGACAATTGTTTCTCCGGAAGTTTCCTGTGGTAAATAATTTACATTTTTATAAACATATTATTACTATAAATGATTTATTATATTTCTATAATAGATAAAATCAATCACTTGCTTCATATTCATTTTCTATAAATGCCATTTGATAGGTGCCTTTTTTAACGAGGTGTTTTTTTTTATTATTAGAATGAGTATTTCTTTCAAATTTAATCACATTTGTACAAATTCAGTAGGGAACTTTAGCGTGAAGTAATATGCTAGTGGTTTGAAGCTGACCCCATACATTAAACCTTTTTTTCTAATGTATTTTGTGGTAATTGAAGTAAATGATGTTATTCATGACTTATTAATAAAGTGTTAGTTAATGTGATAAGTAGCTTTGTTCTAAATGAGAAAATACAAGCTAGTCTTAAAAAATGTGTTTGTTGGGAGATGTGAAAATCTTTCATATTCTAAATCTAGAACGAGATTAGTCTCAAGTAATGTTTTAATACTCAGACTAGATGTTCAGACCGTTGATTAGAAAGCTTAACAGTTCCTTTTTTTTTTTTTTTTAACCTTTGGATCGTTTGGGATGTTGACTGAGCCGTCATGAGTAAGCTCTTAAGTTGAAAATTGGATTTGAGTTGGGAATCGTAAGGAGTCTTAAAGAGCCGAATGGATTAAAAATTCACCTCAACTTGAAAGCTCCATCTTCTTCCCTCTGGCTTTGCAAGTTCATCCTTTTCCTTCGCTTTGTATTTGCCAGTGCATCTGAAATGAAGGCTAGGAGACGTGGAAGTATGATGATGAAGGAAGGAAAACGAAGAAAGGTGAAAGAGAGCAAAAGAGGAAGCAATGTTTTTACGATACACGAAAGAGAGGACAGGAAAGAGGGAAAGCCTTGTAACTTTTGAAGAAAGATGTTATGTGCTTAAGAGGAGAAATTGGGAATTCTGGATAAATTAAATTAATATTAGTAAAATATGAAATAAACCATCAAACCTTCGACGGCTCACTTCCCATCCAAAGGCCTGATAAATTTAAATTGGGTAATTCAATTATCTTTCAAAAGGGTTTTTTTTGAAAGCCAAAATGACAATGGATAAATAAATAATTATATAATATTAATTTATATATAATTACTTTTTGAAAAAAATTCTAACAATTTGATATTTTTTTTATACATATATAATTACAAATGTATATAATCTTTATAAAAACTAGCCCATACATATATTTTTTTTCTCAATCATTATATTACCAACCTGACCAAACATTTCAACCGATCTAACCGGTTGAATCATGATCTGTGAGTTTCTTCAGCTCAACGTCTGATCCTACTTTTTAAGATATTGGTCTCAAGTCCAAAATAGCAGGGGGATATTCTTGACAAGTGAAAACGGGGGGAAGAACAAAAAGGCCCGAAGTTGTCCCAGCTGTATAACCTTTGATGATGGTGGGTTTCATATGAGGTCTGTATTTGGCGAGGTCCATAAACCTCAGAGCATTTTCCTCAACCATATATTTTTTTTCTTAAAAAAAAAACAAAAAGAGGATTTTTCTTGCCCATTGGGAAGAACCATCTCACACCACACACACTGCTACGTATTGAGGAGTGGTGGGTAGCCTGGAGAACCAAGGCTCTTGATCAAAGGTCAAATATATTAAGAGCAAGAGATTCAAGTTGTTTTAATTGTTGGGATTGAAGAGTCTTAAGTTTAAAATGTGAGGTTTTCCTTCCAAAAAATAAAACAACTCACATGTTTGCTTATTATTATTATTATATTTGCCAACATGTTTGCTTATCTTGATATGGCATATGTTAAACATATTATAATTATTTAGATAAAAAAATAATGTTATAATTATCATGAATACTTCTTAAGTTTTTAAATATTTTGATTCTATTTAAAATTTAAAATTTAAATTGTTTTCTTTACTTAATATCAGGTGAAAGTAATGTATAATTATTGAGTACTCATAATTTTAGAAAATATTACTTTTAACCCCGAACATTATATTTCAAACAAATTTAATTTAGGTGAAGGTAATTATATTTTTTATTAAGAAACGAAATTAATTTCTTACTTTCTTTTATTTATTAATTTTTGAAGCCTGAGATGTCTTCATATTCAACGTGAGTGTTCACAAATAAGTCAAGCTCAATCCAACCTGTGCAACATTTCTAACCATAATAATTGGAGACTTATATTTTGTAAAGAATTCCAATTGGGAATGAGCAATGTTTCCGTAAAAAAGGAAAAAAGACACTTCATTGTCTTCCCTTTCCTATACCTACTTTTTCACAAATAGGGTAATTGAAAAGTGGTTGTGTAGCAGGTGGAATTGCATAAATCACCCTTTCTTCTTGGCCAAACATAAATAAGTCTCCTTATTTATTTGTGAATAATGCTAAGGAGGACTTGGTCAACGGCGAACATGTATTAAACGTGGGTGTCCTCTAACATTAGTTACACCATTGAATTCGCATGTTGTCAAGTCTTTTTCTGTGCAAGTTTAGCGGGAGACATTGAATTGCAATGATTTTGAAGTGGTTTGAATTTCTCTTAATATTATTTCGAGCCCATTTGATTCAACCCCATTATATACTTGTAATGATAATCATGATTGCATTACTAAGAAAAGAGTGTTTAGTTGCTCTTTAACATAGTAGTAAGGTTTACCATGATAATGATAATTACTAAAAAATTGGTAATCCTCATTTATATCCCCCTTATGAATCTTTATTACCATCCTATTACATGGTTAAAAAGTCTAATTTACCATTTAGTTTTACTTTTCTTTATTTTATTTATATCTTTTACTTAGTCACATCACGCCACAACCACTACAACCACAACCACTACCTCATCATCATCCTCATCATCCTCCTCCTCCTCCACCTATGTCACCTCCACTTGCCGCCGCCGCCACTATCTCCTTCTCTCCTATTGATGTCACCACCACCACTACCTCCTCCACCACCACCGTCACCTTCCACCTGCCGTCGCCGACACTACCTCCTCCTCCTCCATAGCTGCCCCCACCACCCTCTACCATTGTTGCCCCCACTACCTCCTCCTACTTCATCCCTCCGCCACTACTACCTTCTCTTCCACCGCCATTGCCGCCATTGCCACAGCCACCATGACCTCCTCCTCCTCGGCAAACCTCATCAACACTATGTCTACCATTGTCGCCACCCCCCACCACGACCTCCTCTTCCACCACCGTTGTTGCCGCAGCCACATGACCTCTTCTTCCACCATTGCCGCCACTACCTTCTCCTTTTCCATCTCCACCGTCAGCACTCCCGTCCTCTTAAACTTATAAACCCTATTTTTCTTATGAGGCTTCTCATTGTGAAACTCATAATAATGCACCCTGATTGAGAGTTGACATCTTCTAGAGTCTCCACTCCACGACATTTTACTTAGCAATTAAATAGGAATACTTTGGGGAAAAAATTATAAATTTAGGAAACAAAATGGATTCAAGTTTTATATTTAAGACCAAATTCAATCTCCAACTAACTCTTATATTAAGAACAGGAGGTAATACAAAGTACTCCCTCTAGTCCTTAATATAAGATTGATTTACCTAATTTGATTATATTAAGTAAGTTAGTTAATATGACATGTATTTTTTAAAATACTCAAGTCATCTTCCTTAATTCTCTTATTCCCTATCCTCATTGTTTATTATTGAGGGATCACCAACGGGGGTAAATTAGGAAAAGATTTAAAAAAATGAAAATTGTCTTATATTTTAGACTAAAATCAACTCTTCAAATTGGTTATATATTAAGAAGTTGAGAGAGTAATAAAATACATTCCATGATATTAGATATAATTCTTTTTTTTCCAAAGAAAAAATATAGGGTTAAAGGTCTTTTTTGCTCCGAAAGTATTGCCTTAGGGGCAATTTTACCCTGAAAGTTTCATTTGAGGCAATTTTTCCCCGAAAGTTCCAAATGTGGGGCAATTTCACTCTAACCGTTATCACAGTTAAGTTGACCGTTAGTTGACCATATTTAAGGGTAAATTTGCTCTAAAGTGAAAACTTCCAAGAAAAATTTGATCCCGAGATAACGACAAAATTGTCCTGAAAAGTTTCAACTTATGAGCAAATTTGCCTCTCAATTTGGTCAACTAACGGTCATGCTTAATTGGGATAACGGTCAGGGAAAAATTTCCCCAAATGAAACTTCCGGGATAAAATTGCCCGTGAGCCGATACTTCCGGGGCAAAAATGGCCTTTAACCCAAAAATATATATGGTGCATATGTTCATGATGATGTCTTCTTTATCCTATGAGTCACCGGAGCTACCAGTTATCATGCTCAGAATAGTCATTAAAGAATGAAGAAAACTTAAAGAAGAGAACTTATGCTTCTTGTAGCACCCGTCTTACATACCCCTTTAATTGTGTATCGAAAGTGTTAATCATTAATTCCTTAGGGAATTATTACTCATTTCAAACTCATTAGCCGTTCTTCTTACCATATATCAGAGTTCCTTATTATTCTTAGTTCTTATTCTTAGATTTAGTGATCTCGATTACGGCTTAAATTCTAATTCACATATTCATTCAATTCTTTATCGAGTGTAAATAATTTACATACAGTAAAATAAATATTATTTCTTCTTCAATTCTTCGTCTTCTTTCCTTCTTGTTCATCTTTAAGCATTCATTCTATCTTGTACACAAGGACCTATATGGTTAGTGGGGGAGGGTGAGATTCAAGGGAATCTCAGTAGCAAACAATACTAACAATGCATACAAGATGAATGCTAGTGCATGATATACTTGCCTTACATAGGCTCATGTTCGCATAATAACATTTATGTGTACTCAATGTTTGGTGCAACATATCTATAGCCACAGTATAAACAGAAATAGAGCTTTATTCATTCATTCATGCTTCACATAATCAAGCAAAGCAATACCACACATCAATACACAGCATACACATCAAATACATGCAAGTTAAGTAAGTTCACTACCTCGTTGACTAATGTCCTTCTTCTTGTCCTCTTTTTCTTCCAACCATTGTAGCTTCTTGGAAATTCTTCCATTCTTCTTTCTTGACTTCTTATGGCCTTAGATATATAATCATATAATTAATGCCATGAAAAATGAATTCTTAATGGGCTACATTAGTCCTATATACTTATTTTCACCCTTGGAATTCATACTAATCACATTTGACCTTTTCTTTTTTAAATTCGCATGGTAGCTAAAAGTTGCCAGCATTTTGACCAAACTTTGAAAAATCAAAACTAATTCTATAGAACTCCAATTAAGGTAGTTCAAATTCCTATTCAAAATCTTTGAGTCTATTTTATAAGAAAATATTACTCAGAGCCAATTATAGCCACAGAATTACAGAACTACAACTGAAGCCTCAGTACCACATAATTCATTCCAGATTCAATGCCTAACTTTAATAATTCATAATTTCTAGTGTACTGATCCAAATGGCACAAATGACCAATCAAATGAAATCTTGACAATTCTACTTTCATTCTAGAAAGTTTCATGGCTATTGGACAACATTATATTATCCAAAAATACAACACATTCATACTACCACGCAGGAAACCCTAATTGGCAACAAATTCCAATTTTTGGATTTCAAATCCATTATTTCTAAAATCATACCCACAAAATATTACTACACAATTTTTCCCATGGAATCTATTGGAGACCTCAAAAACAGAAAAATCAGACTCCTTCTTCATGCCCTGTTTTGACCGAAAATTAGGGCATAAAGCAACAATTCACAATTTATTCACTAAACTAGGTTCATATGCTTCACAAACATCATATAACCACATGTATTTGACCAAAGCATGATGAAACCCTAAAAACCTTGGTAACTGAAAATTAGGGCAGTAAGAGGATTCCACAAAAATCCATCAACCAACACAATACATACATCGAAATGAAACATAAGCTTACCTCTTTCACTTTATATGGCTTATTCTTGATTTCTCCAACTTTTGCATTTTGAAGACAGTACAAAACACCTCTTCTCAATAAACTAAAACCATAGAAATGAAGCTCTTATGAGAGGAACAACTTTCATGAAGACCTCAAGAACTAGAGAGTTGATCTTGAAGGTAAAAATCAAAGTAGAATACTCACATTACTTCATTATTCTTCTTTCTCTTTCCTTTTTCATTTTTCTCTTCTTTTTCTCTTTCTTTTCTTGGGCTGGCCGAATTATAAGTGTGAGAGAGAGAGAGAGAGTTACTGTTTAATATTCACTTATTTGGCTTCTTACAATTTACTTGGCCAAGAGCACATGTGGCCAAAATCGTGGCTTCTTGCATAAGCCTAAGTTAATTAACCAAATATGATTAAGTTAAGTTGAGTTTCTTTTCACTTTCCTCTTTCCTCTTCTTCTTGACTGAAATATTGCTTCTAAATGGAGGAGGAATTTTTGACTAATTGCTTCACTTTGTCTTGCCATTGATCTATTTTTTCCAAGTTGGAAAATTTGTGTAACACTTTGACCAATTGACCAAAATATTCTCTTCCCCTTTTACCCTTAACTTGGACGGTTTTAATGGCTTAAAGGGAGAGAGAATTTTGCTTTTCATTCTAATAATGACTTCTTACTTTTGAAGCTCAAATCTTTACCCTTCATTTTGTATTCCAATTTTGACCTAAAGATCAAGTGGTAATTGTCTATTTTGCCCTTGATTATAACAATATTATTTCTTGTGCCATTAGTTCTTTTTGTTCTCTATATTACTTCTTTCTAGACATCATTTCACTTTTCCTTTAGATTCGAGTTAGTTTTTATGTCATTCTGACACAATCCTAAGGGAATCGGGTACTTTCTTTCAACTAATTCGTACCGAAATTCACATTCTATTCTGAGTGTAGTTTCTATAAGCCATTATATTTCTTATGCATTCCTAGGACTCTTACTAAACTAGACTTAGTAGTCTACTTTATTTATGCTTATTCTCTAGTTCATGGTCTCAAAATTTGAGATATTACATTTCTCCTCCCACACCACCATTAACAAACCTAATCTTAGAACCCAGAAAGTCCCTATAAAGAGGACAAGTAAAGTTCCTGAGACCTACCCATTGATTTAAACAATCTCTGTGAAAAATATGATCACACTTCAGAACTCCAACTTTATCTCCTTCACCAATCTTGCTCTGACACACTGCAGAATCCACTTCTTCTTTTTCTCCTTCATGAGGATGCCATATCTCCACTTCTTCTTCTTCTTCTATAAAAATCTGAAATTGATCTTGAAGAGGTTGATGATGATAACCATAATGATGAAGACAAAGGCTGTGAAACGAGTGGTAAAGAAGGAACTCTAAACCTTATTTGAAGTGGGATAAAACCAGTTTGAGGTAGTTGAAAAGAATAGTTAACAGTAAAGTAGAAAATCTAAAGATTATTGCAAGACTGATGATGGCCAAGAAGTTCTTTTGGGTTTGAACTTTGTGGCTTTGCGTGAACAACTCATGTTAGAGACTATGTATTTATGGAGCAATATTAATTATTGAGCATGAAAAACACTTCACAAAATTATTATTATCAATGGTGTTGACTTTTGCTCGCTTTCTGGCCTGGAGACCTTTAATTTGTCCTCAACTCAAGCATAATAATTGCTATGAGTATATTTTAGTGTCAAATGAAATATTATAATCTTAATAGGAGATGTTTGTCTTACTTATGTAGGAAGAGTAAAAGAGGTAAAATCTAGTTTTACATATTACTTATTATGCTTGGTCGATTTTAGAAAATATATCTTATTAGTCAACAAATGATTAGTTTTTCTTATTCTTATTTGTTTGGGCAATTGTTGTCACTAAACATTCTTTACTTTTCCTTACTAAGCTATAATATTATAACAAGAATGGATGTTAGTCTTTCAAGACATGATGTAGAATTGTGAATAAGCGTAAAGGGTTATATATGAATTTGAAGGCATGGACTTTAAAGGCCTGCATTTTAAGTAGGCATTCAAACAGGCTTCAGACCTTATCATACATTTTGAAGGCTAGGCATAAGCCTAAAAAAATCCTTCATACAAGCTTAGGCTTTGAATCTATGTTATAAACCAAACATATTTAGGTAAAGTCTAACCTAGCCTACTTCCACCCCTATAGTGAACTAGAGCAGTTAGCTTTATCCGAATTCTTTCTATCATTAGTGTGAGATTTACTTTTTTTGAAGCAAGATATGGGATTGCAATTTTTATTTAAGACAAGTTGTACGTAGTTTTACAAAAGGGAGATAATAACAGTGGGAACAAGAAAGTCTTAATGGAGAAACAACAAACTAAGGCATTACCTAGAAAGAATTAAACCTTGTATGACCAAACAAACAAAGAAAGGGTTAATGTAAGTTATTACCTCCCATCCTTAATATAAGATCTCATTTATAATGTAATTTAAATTATGAATGAGATATGATATTAAGTAGAGGAGGTAGCTAACACAGAAGCTATAGATTAAGCTTCAAGATACAGAACAAGACAGAAATCATGAAGAAGAAGAAGAAGAGAGGAGAGAGAGAGAATGAGAAAATGAAAGTGGAAAAAATAATTTGGTGTGTATTATTTAGTACTCAACACGTGTCTATATATACAACTAGATATAAAATACAGCTGCCATATTTCTAACTACTTGTAACAACTATCTAATTAAGTTATAACTAAATAACTAAAACTAGTTACAAGTTTATCACCCCCCCTCAAGCTGAAGTGTGCAAATTATGCAGACGTAGCTTTGACTTGGAAGAGATGAAAGGAGCAGGATCCAGAGCTTTAGTAAAAATATCAGCAAGCTGATTGTGCGTCTGAATAAGGAATAGATGCAGGATGTTGGCTTTAAGTTTGTCATGAACAAGGTGACAACCAACCTCATATGCTTGGTACATTCATGAAATGTAGGATTGATTGCAAAATGACGTGCATACTAACTATCACAATAAACAAGGGCTAGAAAAGGATAAGGAACCTGTAAATCATGCAGAAGATACAAAAGCCATTGAATTTCATAAGAGAGAGTAGCTAAAGCATGATATTCATCCTTAGTAGAAGTAGAAACAGTATTTTACTTTTTAGATTTCCAAGAAATTAAGAAATCACTTAAAAAAACACATAATAGCCAATCACAGAATGCTTAGTATCCAAGCAGCCAGCCCAATCAGAGTCACTAAATCCTTTTAACCTCATATCAGAAGAGGGCGAAAGAAAAACACCTTGACCAGGAGAAGATTTCAAATAACGTTATACACGATGGGCAGCACGTAAATGAAGATCAGTAAGGCAAGACATAAATTGACTGAGTTGCTGAACAGTAAAGCATATGTATGGACGAGTATTAGTAAGATAAATCAAATAGCCCACAATAGTACGATGTTAATTAGCATCAATTAAAGGAGTCCCAAGGTCCTTAAAGAATTTGGTATTGGGATGTATGGGGGTTTTAAGAGGTTTACAATCCAGGAAACCAATATCATGAAGAATTTCTAGAGTAAACTTTCATTGATAGACAAAAATACCCTCTTTAGAACGTACAACATCAAGGCCAAGGAAAAATTTAAGATTACCAAGATCTTTGATCTTAAAAGCCTCATCAAGTAAAGCTTGTGCACAATTAATCTCATCTAAATCATTCCCTGTTAGAAGAATATCATCCACGTAAACCAAAAGAACAATAAAGGAATGGTTAGTACGACGTGTAAACAAGGAATAATCAGATCTGGACTGAACATAATTATAAGAAACAAGAGCATGAGATAGCTTAGAATTCCACTGGTAACTAGCTTGCTTTAAACCATAGAGAGATTTTTCCAACTTGCAAACTAGATTAGGAGAAGGTGAGTGAAGACCGAGAGGAATTTCCATATAAACCTTTTCATCTAAGTCACCATGCAAGAAAGCATTATTGACATCAAGTTGTTTTAAGATGCCAGTCATGAAAAGCAGCTAAAGCAACAATAAATGAACCATAGTAAGCTTAGCTACAAAAGAAAAAGTATCAAGGTAGTCCACACCCTCAGTTTGTGTATATCCTTTAGCAACTAAATGAGGCTTTGCCTGCTCAAGACTTCCATCAGCATGATATTTATTCTTGTAAACCTACCGATAACCAATGACTAATTTCCCAGGTGGTAGAGGAGTAAGAGACCAAGTTTGACTATGTTCTAGAGCCTTGGTTTCAGCTACCATATCATCACGCTAAACCTCATGCTCTACAACTTGGTTATATGTTTTAGGTTCTAAGTGAGTAGAAATAGACAAACTAAAATGTTTATAGGAAGGAGAAAGGAAACTATAAGACAGAACAAAAGGTAAGGAATGTAGAGATGTACCGAAACCAGTGGCAGATGGTGTTGTAGCTTAAATAAGGAGAGAATGATGATAATATCTCAAATAAGATGGAGGTTGCCGTTGTCTAGCTGATCTTCGTGGCACAGGGAGTGGAATACTATCACAATTTGAACTAACAAATGATGAAGGAATAGCATAATGCTCAGGAAAATCAAGAGAGGGAGTGGATTAAGGTAATATTAAAGAAGTAGAGAGAGGATCATGGACTGAAGCCTCTTGAAAAGGGAAAACATATTGATATAAACAAACATCACGAGAACTAAAAATGTGGCGATTAGCAATATCTAAAAGGAGATAACCCTAAACACCAGACTTAAAACCTAGAAAGACACTTTCTTGCTCTAGGATCTAGCTCTGCATGATTTTGGGAAAGGGTAGAAGCAAAACATAATGAACTAAAGACTCTAAGAGAAGTGAGGTCAGGATGGGACTGATGCAAGCAATAAAAGGGAGACATATTATGAAGCAAATGTGTGGGCAAATGATTAATAAGATGAAAGTGAGGTCAGGATGGGACTGATGAAAGCAATAAAAGGGAGACATCACTACTACAGAATAGGGATTTAACGTCACATAAAGACGTCCCTTCTTTGAAAAGGGAAGTAAAAAATGTACGCAGTGGCATTTATGTAAATAAAGAGAAACTTTTTCCTCTTTAGGCGTCCCAAAAATCAAAAGGGACGAGTAAAGAGATCTTTAGGCGTCCCTTCTTGGAGAAGGGACGCCTAAAGGCTGACATTCATGCCAGCCACGTGGCTGGTATGCAGCAAACAATAGGCGTCCCTTCTGTATGAAGGGACGCCTATTTATACGTTTAGGCGTCCCTTCTCTAAGAAGGGACACCTAAACGTTGTTTCCCTCCACTTTTTTTCTCCATTTCCCTCCATTCCTTTCGTTCACTCTTCCTCCGTCTCTTCCTCCATTCCTTTCATTCACTCTTCTATTTTCCTCCTCGATCTTCTCTCTGGCGTCGTACCCTGCATCTGTCCACCACAAGGCTAGCACGTCAGTCTGGCCGTCCTCAGCAAGTTGCGTGCAGCGGCGCCCCTCCCTTTATCACCACAAGTCCAGCAGTGTCGAATATACCCATCCGTGTGAGGCAAGAAGCAAAGGTTTTTTTTATTTCTTTTGTATAGTTGGATTGTTTTTTATGCGGTTATTTTAATTTAGTGTCTGAGATGTCACTTGTGTTTAATTAGCTCCGAAGTATGAAGTATATATGCAATAGAATGAAAAATGAATGAGATTAAAAGGTAATAATTAATTATTTAAAATGTGAAATGCCATATATGTCTAGAAATAAAAATATTTTTGAGAAATAATTGTTGTGTCATAATAATAGTAATATATAAGTATAAATTTTTTAACATGTCCTGTTGAATTTTTTAGTTTAACGATGAAAAATTAGTGGATTGTATTTTTTATGTTTAAAATAGTTATAACAGGAAATCTCATTGTTGTCAATTATTCTAAACTTTAGCGTTATTGAGAATGGCTTAGGTTAAAAATGGATCATAGTTGGATGAATGCTTTGAGAACTAGTGAAGAATATGAGAATGGGGTGGAAGAGTTTATTGAATTTGCTAGAAGGAATGCTCCAACCAAAAATGGGAAGTATTTTTGTCCTTGTGTGAATTGTTTAAACGAGAGTCGACGAGATGTTGATGATATAAGGGATCACCTACTTTGTGATGGAATAAATCTTCGATACACAAGGTGGATATGGCATGGTGAGGAAGTAACTGATTGTCCGTCGCACAAGAAGGAAGGAGTAGATGTTATAGAGCAAGATAGAATGGAGAAAATGATTCACGATGTCGAGGTTGAATCCTTCACCCAGGTACATGAATTTGACAGCCTGCGGAGTGATGCGGAGACACCATTATACCGTGGGAGTAAGTACACACGACTGACGGGAACATTGCATTTGGTAAACTTAAAGGCAACTTGTGGATGGACCGATAGTAGTTTTACATTACTATTGGAATTATTGTGTGATATGTTTCCAGAAGATAATATACTTCCAAACCGTATGTATGAGGCAAAGAAAATCTTGTCTACGATGGGCATAGAGTACAAAAAGATACATGCTTGCCCTAATGACTGTGTATTGTATAGAAAGGAGTATGCAGGTCTTAGTGAGTGTCCTAACTGTAAAACGTCACGATATAAAGTGAAGAAAGACGGTGGTTGTAGAGAAGGGACAACAAGTAAAAGGCAACCTTTGAAGGTGTTATGGTATCTTCCAATAATACCACGGTTTAAGCATTTGTTTGCGACCGCAACAAAAGCGAAGAAGTTGAGATGGCATTCTGATGAGAGAATTTGTGACGGAAAATACCCGGCCGACTCTCCACAGTGGAAGAAGATAGATGAAATGTTCCCTCAATTTGGCAGTGAGCCGAGAAACCTTCGGCTTGGACTTTATACAGATGGAATAAATCTGTATGGAACTCTTACTAATACACATAGTTCGTGGCCAGTTCTCCTTGTAATATACAACTTACCTCCCTAGTTATGTATGAAGCGCAAGTACGTTATGCTTTCTATGATGATCTCTGGACCAAAACTCCAGAACTTGTTGCCGCTCCTTTCCATGGTCTTGTCCAGCCTTCCCATAGTACAGAACCCTGTGGCCAACCTTCTCACATAACAGAACCACTAGGCCAGCCTTCTGCCACTCCGGAGTCGGGTGAATCATGTATCCTCTATTTGGATGCCCCCATGATTCATGTTGTAGCCGATGCTCTCGTTTACACATAAGCTACCACCCACCATCATAATCAAATTCCACAGTATTTACATAGGGTGACAGTGACACGTGTTCATGAGGGGGAAGAAGGTGCAGCCATCCCTATCCCTGACGTTGAGATTGCCACGTTGGGTCAGGAAATTGGAGGTTTCATCCTTTGGCCTCAATATCTTATTGCCACGTTGGCAACCCCACCAATGGTAGGAATTATATTCATATCACTTGACATTTATTGGCATCATTGTAATATAATTGGTTTTGTTTTCTATGGTTATAGGAGGAGCAACATGCGCTGAAATGGCCCTTTCTAGCACGGCTACAACAGATTTACAAAGGTATTCCCCAAGTCGACTTCAATATGCCTCCAGGGATTATGGGTACACAATTGACGTATCCCTACACGATCGACAATAAAGATCTTAAGGAGTTTTTGCATTTGGAGGAGATAGATGCAAGATGGGTCAAACTTTCCATTTGGTTAGTTTTTCTTTTCTAAGTTCAAGATTTCATAAGTTCAATAATTCATTGGTCATTTTATTTCTACTTTAGGTCCTTCTACCACATATGCATTGATATGGAAAGACCAAATTTATACGGATTCTTGTGTCCGGCAAATACGACATCGGATAAAAATGATGTCACACAAAGGACGCATTATGTGGGCTTCACAATGGCAGCGACCAAATTGCGATGTTATCTAGCGCCAATTGTTCAAGGGTATGTAGTAAAAAAAATTTGGATGTTTGAGAAATAATTTTCTTCTAATCTAAACTTCATTTTAATATGTGTATTGTTGTAGTTACCATTGGAGCCTGTGTGTTGTTTGCCCACGCCTCAATGAAATCTATTGGTTTGATTCCTTGACAAAAAAGCCCGACAAGGACACAAAATCCGTCTTCAACACGTTAGTTATTTCTTTTTTATTAATTAAAGAAATGCTTGATTTAAATAAATTGTTCTAACTTAAAATGTTTTACATTTTAATGGTAGCGCGACCCAAACATATAGAATGTTTGGCGGGTTACGTGAGGGTAGAGTTGTTCGCAAGCCAAAGTGGTTCTATCCCAAAGTATGTGGTTCCAATATAATTTAAGTTCTTTTATTTAGGGTTGTTTTATAAATGATGTATGTTATTGATTTTAACCAATTGCTTTTGATTTATAGTGCCCTCAACAGCCATGTGGTACTGAATGTGGCTATTATGTTCTACTTTACATGTATAATATCATTCAAAGTGGTGTTATAAGTGATTTTAAACAGGTAATCAAATGATAATATTTTGGTTGTATTTTAATTGAATTGCTAAACAATCCTTTAATTTCATTGATTTTGTATAATCATATTTTCTAATTTTCAGATCTTTGATAATGATGCTGCTTACTTATATGAAGACATAATTTGATCAGAGACTTGTTGGTTGGGAGGATTCTTCAACACGTTGATTTGTAGAAGTTTATCATTTCCTGTACATTTACTTAGTAGTTGTTTATTAGTGGACAACATTTTTGTCAACACTGTAGTGCATGAATGTTTCATTAGAGGTGGATGTTGTGTTTTGTTAATTATATACTGCGTGCTGTATGTTTCCTTTTTGTGTAATAAAGAGACTACGTTGCTGTTTGCTTTCAGAATGGCCAGAAACAATACAAATAGCACCGTATGTTAAAAAAACCCTTGAGGCGTCCCTTTTGCTAAAAGGGACGCCTAAAGTCCCTAATTTAAAACAAAATTTCTAAACGGGGACTTTAGGCGTCCCTTTTGATAAAAGGGATGCCTAAAGTCCCCACTTTAGGCGTCCATTTACAAAAGACGTCTAAAGTCCAAATTTATTACATCGCTGACATACGCGTCCCCCCATAAAATGACGTTAAAAGTCCCAAATAAGGGACGTTAAAAATGTTTTTTCTAGTAGTGCATAGGCTTAGATCGTATTAATTTTTACCCTCTCTCACTATCCTTATTAAATATGGATATATATGAAAAAATATATTTAATACTCATTAAAACTATAAAAAGGTCTTAAAAAAAGACTAAAAATAACTTCTAGAAAATGTCTTATAAAATAGATTAGATGAAGTATCTAGCTCTTATATTAAGGATCGATCATAGTATTTTTTTTTAATGTTTCTTCCTTTGATCCTTTCTATAAGCGCCTGATAATTAAATTGCGTAATTTAAGAAAATAGTTAAAATTAGTTAAAAGTAATAAATATATAAGAAATAATTTTTTTAAAATATGCCTTTATTTATAAAAGAGCAAATGAGAGAGAGAAATATAGTCATAATAAGAAAATGTATGAAAGAGAATTTAGTATATTAAAAAGAAGATGAGAGAGAATATAAAACAATTCAAATTAAAGTTTTATTAAAAAAATGACCGAATGGGTATATAGCATGGAATAAAAAACCGGATCAGACCAGCCATTTGACCGGTGACCGGTCGGTGGTCCAGTCCGGTTCATGTATTAAACTGTTGAACTGGTCGAACTGGTTTGAACCGGTAAAATCCGGTGGTTCGATCGGTCCAATTTTTATATTTTTATGAAATACATTTTTTTATTCCTCGAACTACTATTTTGCACTATTTTTTTAGGGAAAAATGAAAGTTTGAAGACCAAGATGAAGAGAAAAGTAGGTAAAGAAAGAATAAATCTAAAAAAAAAGATTTTGAGGGATATAATAATTAATTAATTATAAGAAATGAGATATCATTGTATAAGTGTAAGCACCGTAACTAATACTAATAGATTTTAAGCATTTTTTTTACTAAAGATCTTCATTTTTATCAATAGAAATTTATATATATATATATATATATATATATATATATATATATATATATATATATTGCCACTAATAAATTGTAATATTATAATATGATCGGTCCGATCACCGATTAGACCTCGGTTGACCTATTGACCCTTGAACCTATGATGTGACTAGAGCTGGGAATCAGGGTTGGCCCGACCCTACAGGGTTTGAGGTAAGAGAAATTGTTAGTTTTCAAAGCCCAATCTGAGAGCATGAGGGCTAGGGCCGGAAGCTATTTTCATAAGATTTAACTACACGTCTACACGCCTCATGCAATAAAACAAATACCGTTACTAATTTATAATCAAAGGTAAAAAATAATGTCCACAAATAACTCATAGTCTCATACAAAGTATAAGATGACAAGAAGCTAAACACTCTAAGCAATATGAGTATGATGACTATCATTTTCATTTTCTTCAATTCGCCACTATCATCAATTTCAAGGAAATTCAAGTGTGCTTCACTTTGAGTAGTAGGGTCTACTTGAGAGGTAAAAATATCAAGAATTTCTTCTCCTACATCATGAATACATCCATAATCTTTATCTGTAACAAATAATAAATCAAAATGATAAATAACTCTATAACAAATATAAAATACAAATAAATTAGTAACTTACCATCATATATGAAACTTTGGAGTAAATAAGAAACATCTAATGTATTTTTCTTATAAAATAAGAAATATCTTTTATAAATTTTTAAATTTTAGGATTCTTAATACAAGATATTCTTATGAAATTTAATTCTAAAAAAATAATAACAACTAAATATTTGCAACATCATCAACAAAACATAAAAAAATCAATAGTATTATTATCATATAAATAATTTTAAAAAGTAAAAAATATATATAAGAGCCTAAAATGACAGCCCTTTTAGGCCATCGGCCCTACAAGGCTGGCCTTTTTAGGCCCGCTTTCAGTTTTGAAGCTAAAATCTTAAACCCGTCCCTAATAAATTCAGGGCCTACAAGGGCCGGCCTGACGGGCTCAACCCGTTTTTTCGGTTCTAACTGTAACCGATTCATTACCTAATCCGATCATATTATTCCTTGATATATAAACATATAGTTACGTTTTCCAAGAAAATCACAAAAGATAACAATAAAAAGTTCGACAAGCATCAATATATAACTAAATATAAGGTGAAAAATATATAATTGGATATGCGCTGCAGTGGGTTCAAATTTTGTCTTTTCCCTCCCTATATAGGAGTACTCCATCCCTATCCCCTTATTTATAAGCTATTTTAAATATGTTTTACATAAACCATTGAAAACCTTTATTAAATGTCTTAAAATGTAACAAATTTGTAACTTTATCTATATTTATAAATAAGACAACAAAACTTATTTTTCTATTCTATAAATAAAACTTGAAATGTATTTTTTAACTTGAACATACATTTATGGTGTGCCTTTAATTCAAACAAAAAGTTATTTGAAAGAAATAGCATTATGATAAAAACAGATATGATGCCTATCTTCACTAACATGTTTTATTTTATATTAAAATACTCTAAATCCCCTTATATATTATTTTAATTACACTGAAATCTCCTCTATTTTAAAAATATATATTTAAATTCAAACTGTTAATATTGTTGAGAATATTTTTAATAAATTTTTTATTATAATTAATTTTATTTACTTATTTATTTCATCATACTGAATATGTAACTTTGGCTGAAATTGTTATGAATAATTTAAGAGTTTTCTTTTTTTTTATCCTTAATTTTATTTTTCTTAAATATATTTTATTTAATATTTTTATCATATTGCAACATAATTTTAATTAATTTAGTTAATGTTGACATAAAAACCATAATTAAAATTATGATTAATGTTTTAATAAATATATACAAAACTGTGTATATTTATTTTAATTTGTAGAGAATTCCTCTTAGCAATGTGTAAGGTTTCCGAAAAGAAGGAAAAAGAAGCGTCATTGCCTCTCCCTTCCCTATACTTTTCAAATAGGCCTGGGAAAAGTTGTCTGTGGCAGGCAAAACTCTATAGTATGTTTGGATAGTTTTTTAAAGTGTTTTTTAATTAAGATTTATAGAATATGAGGTAATTTTTACAGTCTATAAAATAATTTTTACGGATTATGAAATAAATATATTAAAAATATTTATCTCAATTTATATAAATCAAACTTATACATAAACTCAATTCAAACTAAACAATAAACTCAATTCAAACCAAATAAACCTTAAATCTCCTCTCTCATTTCTCCCCGGGCCAAATATAAATAAATCTCCTTATTTTTGTCAATAATGCCGACGACTACTCGGTCAATTTATGTCTGACATGTATTAAACGTGGGTGTCCTCGAACATTAAACCAATAACCATTGAATTTATGTCTGACATGTATTAAACGTGGGTGTCCTCGAACATTAATAACCATTGAATTTCTGGAAAAAAAATAACCATTGAATTTAATTGCAACTTGTGAAGTCTTTTTCTGTGTAAGTTTAGCAGGGAGATATTGAATTATAATGTTTTTTTTTTGTGGTTTGAATATTTTTAAAAATTATTTTATGCATAGAATGTGTGTTTCATTGAAAGCATCAATATCAAAAATATAAATTTAAAAGGAGAGTCCGACATAAATCAAAGGGGAGAATTCATTTTTAAAGACTAACCTGTTAGATGATAGAGTTCCCTTAAATGTATAGACCTCATTTTTCTTATGAAACTCCGCTTTTCATTATGAACTCTTAAAAATACACCCTATTTGAGAATCAAAATCTCCAGTATTTCCACTTCATAACATTTTATTTTACCTCTTTTTTTTCATTACCTTCGATATAGGTAATCTTCTTCATGACATAAAAGCACTAATATTACAGGCACAAGCAAAAAAGGAAAAACTTATCCCAAAAAAACTAAGAAGGAAAATCCCACTTTTGTTTAAGGGTGTTTATGTGGTCCCAGTCCCGGTCATCCGATCCTAATCCCAACAAGATTGAGATTAAAAATTCCCAGTCATACTGGGATCGAGAGTAGAATGTATCGGGACCAGGACGGGATCCGGTCAAGGCTTCAGGAGTTTCGATCCCAATCCCGATAACTTACATATATAATTTTTTTTTTAATATGGCCCATGTCCTCATGATGTCTAATACTCCTCCACTCCATTAAACCAAGTATCCAATAAACCCAATCTCAAACGGTCAGACCCAATCCATTAAATCAAATACCCTTATTCGGTTATTCCTCTTCCTTTGTGTCAGTCTCACTCTCTCGACTCTCAAACTCAAACGCGATGAGCCAATGACCTAGCTCCTAGCTCGTCTGATCTTCTCTAGTTCTCCATTCTCATTCTCGGAATATCGGCTTCTCCCTTCTCATTCTCGGAATCTCAAGTTCTCCGTTCTCATTCTCAGAATCTCGCAGTCGCCCGCTCGCCATTGCCAACTCCTAGTCTTCAACTAGCACTGTAACCCGGGTTCTGCTGGTGGAGCCAGTGTGGCAGTAGAACTATAATTTTGATGTTTGTTTTCGACAAAAAAAAAATTCTAGTGTATTGTAAACTCAAGATTCCCAGGAAAGTCCCAGTTGTATCAGGATTGAGTTCCCAGTCCTGACCTCAAACCAGGACCGGGACAAGGTGATCCCAATCCCAGGTCGATATTTGAACAGCCCTACTTTTGTTGTGAGACCTCCCCACGTAAGACTAACAACTATCATTGGACTTTCATGGATTAACAAATAAGATTCAACCTAGGAAAAAACAAAAACTAGATGTATACTACAAAATAATAAACATATATTTGATAATATTAGACATAATTCACTGAGAGTTAAATACGTAATTATTAATATTCGTACACTACCTCCCATCCTTAATATAAGATATTGTTTATAATACAATTTACATAATGAAACTACAAACAAGATCTTCTATTAAGAACTGGAAGTAGTATTTAACAACCATATGATTAGCTTATTAATATACAACTCTTTATTTATAACCCAAATACATATGTTCATGTTGATGCTTTCATTATCCTATGACTCACCGTAGCCACCAGTTATCACGCTCATCAGAATTATCAGAGAATGAAGAAAACTTAAAGAAAAGCACATGAAGTGCTTCTCCTCCATCACCATTAACAACAGACCCAAACCCAGAACCCAGAAAGTGCCGACAAAGAGGACAAGTAAAGTTCCTGAGACCAACCCATTGATTCAAACATTCTCTATGAAAAACATGTTCGCATCTCAACACTCTAACTTCATCTCCTTCACCAATCTTGTTCAAACACACTGCACAATCCACTTCTTCTGCTCCTCCTTCACGTGGATGCCATATCTCCACTTGTTCTTCTTCTGTAAAGATCTGATGAATCTCTTGAAGAGGTTGATGATGATGAAGACGAAGGCTGTAAAATGGGTGGTAAAGAAGACACTCTAAACCCCATTTAAAATGGGACGAAGCTAGTTTGAGGTAGTTGAAGAGCATGGTGAACAATAGAGAAGAAAATCTGGAGATTATTGCAAGAGTGGTAGTTGCCATGATGTTCTTTTGGGTTTGAAATTTGTGGCTTTGTGCGTATTTATGGAGGAATATTGATTACTGAGCACATGCAAAACATTTCACCAGATTAACGTCATGTTGGTCGCTTTCTGGATAATGACTTTAATTTATGTGCTTGGATAGCATATTGGTTGTTCATATATATTTAAACAATATTTCATCCAATAATTGGTTAATTTGGCGATGTGGGATTGTGGGTGAATCAGAGCGGTTAGCTTTATCCGGATTCTTTCTATCATAAGTGTGGGATTCACTGCTTTTTAAAGGAAGGAATGCCTTAGGAGGTCGAAAGATAACAATAAAAAAATTGACACGTATCAGTCTATAACCAAATGCGAGGTCGACAGAAAATCTATTAGATATTTTACTGTCGGTTCAAATTTTGTGTCTTCCCCTCCTTTTATAGTTTTTTTTTTTAAGTCGCATCCATGATCCAATCCTTGATCTATTTTTGGAAGTGTAATCAATATCTTAAAGTATTTAAGAGAGCAATTATCACCCTAAATTATTTTTAGAAGTGCAATCAGTACCCTAATATATTTTTGGAGGTACAATCAGCACTCTAATGTATTAAAACTTGAACAATTACACTCCTTCGCTAACAGAATATTAACTCCGTTTGCTGACACACTTTTTCCTTTCCTCTTTCATCTATGTTCAACATGTTCTTCCCTTTTAGTATTTAAGGGTGCAATTTTGCCCATAATGTATTAAAAATATAACAATTGCACCCATTCACTAGTTGTGATAAGGAGTTATTTTTTTATGTAACGGCCCGCCGCCCTGTCCCAGACGTGCGGTGGCCGCACTTAGGCATAGGGCATGGTGCAAGTGGTTACCAAGTGGCTTATAAAGTTTGGACTTATCCTCAGATCCTGGCTTCGAGCACTTGGGAAGGTAATTAAATTCCCAAGAGGGGGGAACAATTCTTGACTTCAAGCTACAGGCCACGGATGCCCTGTGCCTAAGTCCAGCCACCGCATGTCTGGGATGGGGCGGCGGGCCATTACATAAAAAGGTCTTACGAGGAAAAGGAAACCTGTTGAAATAATTAAAAAGGGGAAAGAATGGATGGACATGTTGAATATCGATAAAAGAGAAAAGGAAATAGTGTGTCATCAAACGGAGTTAATATTCTACTTTTAGTAAAGTGGTATAATCGTTCCATTTTTATATAGTGATGATTGCACCTTCAAAAATATATCGAGGTACTTGATACACCTTTACTTTTTTTTTTTTTGAACTTGAACACATTTATATTGTGCCTTTAATTCAAGCAAAAAGTGATTGGGAACGAGCCTTTGCTCATCACCATACCCCTCTTATTGAGGAGGTTGGGGGATCAATCTCCATGTTAGCTTAGGGGAGGTGTGTGTATGTTGTGTTTGGGTGTGTGAGAAGTCCCTCCCATGAGGAGGGCTAGGAAAGGTGTAAAAAAATTAAAAAGTGATTTAAAAGAAATAGCATAATTGATGAAACAGATATGATACCTATATTCACTAACATGTTTTATTTTTTCTTAAGTTATGATATATTTTTAGTTTTTTAAATTTTGCATGAGGCATATTTTTAGTCTTTTAACTTTATCAATATATAGTTATTGAAAGATGTAATTAAACATAATTAATATTAAGGTTGTCAAACTCATGAGTTTAAACAAACTTGTGAAAATGTCATAAGCTTGGATCGTGAAATTAAATCGTAAACTCGTAAAAGGACAAATTTACTTTTATTAATATATAGTTATTGAAAGTATATGATTAAATAATTAAAATATTAAAAAAATGACAATTTGGTTTAAATACTACATTTCAAGTTCAAATAATTAAAATTAAATACATCAACATTCATAATTTATCATACTCAATAAAGAAATCTCTATAAATTTTATATATGAAGTCATTGAATATAACCAAATGCAATATAAGCTAACACGAATTCACAAGCGAGTTGACACGATTTTGTAAGCTAAAAATATAAAAACAGTAAGCTCAGTATTTGAACTTGAAAGTTCAACTAAATTTGTAGTTAACACAAGTTTAAGAGTGAGTTGACTTGATTTTATAAAATAGAAATATAAAAATGTTAAATTCAAAGAGTTAATCTGCTAGCTAGTTTGACAACAATGATTAGTAACGTTAATCTGCTAGTTTGACAATAATGATTAGTAACCGTTGTCACTGTAATTGCTTAGGAATTAGGATTAATTTAAAGAGTAAGAGCGTGTATTGTTTTCATAACTAAAACTTGGAAAAATGTTCCAATTGTATGCATACAAACAAATATTATTACTATTTTAAATTTATTAACAGAACATAATTTCAATTTGGGAAGTGGGCAAAAAGTAAACGATGCAAAGGTAATGGAGTTATAAACCCTTAATGCTTTCTTCATTTTAAATATTTGCTTATTTGGCCAGTATTTAAAATTAACAAAGCTTTGATTATTTGTTTTACATAAAGTTCAAAATGAGTCATACTTTCATAACTCACAAATAATATAACTTCTTATAAATTAATATGAACAGATTATTTGTCTTAAAATGGAACGAGAAAAATTAATTTTGATCAATGCACAGTTTATACAATTTTAGAAAAACTGGAATTTAATAAAAACAAAAAGATTGGTTTTGAATAATAAAATGTTCCCCACCATGTATGTAGTGAAAATTTTAGAATTTTTTTACCGTAGAAATAGGAAAACGGGCTGGTCTATCATGCGCTCAGGCCTAAACAGGCCAGTCTGTTTAGACCTGACTTCGATAAAGGTCTCTATTTTGAAGTATAACCCATTTACTTAGGAGCTTGGCCTATGGGTTTCAAGCCCTTTTAATAAAAAATATTATTTTTTCATTTTCTTAGAGAAATTAAATTAAAACACTAAAATTTTTAATTTAAGACAAATATTTTTAAGGTATTAAATGTTTTATCGTTTTTGATAAATAGAATAAGTGATCATTTATCTTAAAAAAAATTATTCATAAGATAGAAACTCTCCTTTCTCGTTTTTCAATGTATGTTATTAATTTCTCTTTTTGTTATATTTTGCATAATATTCATACCTCTTCAAATACAATTAAAAAAAAATACTCTATTTGTTTACCTTACATCAGTAAAAAATGATTCTTTCAATATTTCATTAGAAAAAATTTCTTTGGGGAAATATTAAGAAACAAATGAAAGATTCTTTAAAATTTAGTAATATTTTTTTTAAGAAAAATTAATTAGAAGACTTTTAAGTAGCTATAATGTTATCAACAAGCTTCTCTTAGCTTTTTAATAAGAATATAATCATTTTTTCCTTTAAAACATTCAAACAGCAACACTATATGATTTGAAAAACATTTCTAATTTTTTTTAAAAAAAAGCATTTTCTTCAAAGTAAAACTCAACATGTAGTCATTTAAAAAGTTTAAAAAAATTCGCAGACTTAAATGGGCTGCCTGTGGCCCTACAGAGCCCGTTTAAGCCCACGACCCTATAGAACTGATTCTTTTAGGTTTGACACCTTCTGAAGGTTCTAAATCATAAACCTAACCCTTGAAGGCCTCGGGTCTAAATGGGTCGACCAGATAGGCTCGACCCGATTTCTTGACTCTATTTGATAATAAATGGAAATCTTTTTTTTTGTTTTGTTTTTGTTTTTTTCCCCTACAATGATATTAGGTATCAGTTTGGTATAAGGGAAATTAAGAGGAAGGGAGGAGAGGAAAAAAATTAAAAAAGTGAGGTTAAAAGTTTTTAATTAATTTTTTTACTCTTTCATCTCATCTCTTTTTTAACAATTGTATAACTTTACTCATTCATTTTTCAAAATAAATGTGTTTTCTTGTATACGAACTTGTGTTCTCCTCTTTACGGAGATGGGCCCCTTACCATCTCAACTAATAGCTTATTGGTATTCTTTCCCCCCCCCCCCTCAAATTGAACTCAAAACTTTTCCCCCTTTGCTCTCCCCGTTCTTCTCGTTTTTGATACACACTAAGTAAAATTTTCCCTTTATAATTCATATAGACTCATTTTGAAAGACTAACCATGCATTGAATGGCCAAGAAATTAAATATATTATTTTTCACAGAGTACAATAGCGTTGTGTGATTCATATAGCCTATCATATCTTATGTGATAAAGGCTTTTTTTTATTGTAAAAGTCATTGTTGTGTTGGCTTGAGTGTTAAGGGTGCAATTCATACTCAATGGTCTTTATTGTATTCTACAAGAAATTTTTCTATTAATCCAAATTGCACCCTATAAGATAGGAATAGATGATGGCAAATTAAGTCTATAGGAAAATGCTGCATACTCATTGAAGACATTATATACTACTTTCTTATTCATTTCTTTCTTTTTGTACTCTTTAGAAAACCAGTCCCACTAATAATAATAAATGAATGATAAAGATGTATATTTATATGGAAATTTTAATGAGAAGCCTTCTAAATATGACAAAAAAAATTTCTCTCATTGTCCAATAAATAGGAACAGAGTACTAAATTAAGATAAAGTTAGAAAGTTGAATTTTAAAATGGGGTTAATGATATCAAGAGTTTTTTTATATAAATATATTTAAAAAAAAAGATATACAAATTTCAAATAACCCAATGGGTTTGATGAAATGTCAAAAGACTCCACTACGATTTGATATGGAGTCAACAGAAGACAGAACTGGAAGTTTTATATAAGGTAACCAAGGGGTGATTTGGGAGTGATAAATAGAGATTATATTATAGTGACAAAATTTAGATACTTTGACACCAATGGTACATATTGTTGTAAAATCGGTGGAGATTTTACATAAGAAATTTAAGCTGGTTGGTTAAAATAAAGAAAACATCAAGAGTTATTTGTGAATAGAAATATTTAACAAGTTTAAAAGAAAATTTTATCCTATTTGCTGTAAGACTGACAAGATGGATGCGTGCTTATTTAAGAAAAGATAAGGCTAATAAAGCAGACAAAAAAAATCATTAAATAAGACTTTTTTTCCCCCAACATATACAAAGAATGCTGGAATCCTAGATTGTGAGCAGTTACCATTTATTTGAATTTATAAGGCCCTCTTTGAGAAGGATGAATGAACGCAATCAATTTCTTATCTATATATCACTTTCCAAGATAGACAATAGATAAAACTTAAAATAAAAAATTGAGTGGGCTCAATCTATAATTAAATACCAAGTCGAAAAATCATATATCCTATTGTCGGGTCAAATTAACCACCCCCTCCAAAAAAAAAAAAAGGTGCTTCTACAGTATTCTTTTCGGTCTTATTTATAAACAATTTTCTCTCTTATGGGTTTGGTCCCTTTTATAAACAATTTTCACTTTGTGTCTGAAAATGTAAGCTCTTTTTTTTTCTATTTTACTCTTATTAAATATATATTATTTATAATTAATTATCACACACAGCAAGAGTTATATTCAAGAGAGAAAAAGAAAGAAAGAAAGAGAATTCACTAGGTGAATAAAGTCAACAAAGTATTGGAAAAATATATTTTACTATCTCTCATATTTTTTATACATTCTCTCTCTGTTTTCATAAATAGAGACATATATGAGAAAAAATATGGTATTTTTGACACAACACTTATTAGTTTTAACTACTAATTCATTTTACACAATTAAAGAAAAAATTACTAATAAATAGGATCGGATAGAATATTTCTTAACGTGAACACATTTATGGTGCGCCTTTTATTAAATTAAAACTGATTTAAGAGAAATATCATAATGGATAAAAACAGATACAATGCCTATCTTTATCTTCACTAACAACGTTTTAATTTTTTTGTCATACCAATCAATTAATTTTCAGATTTACTTATATGTGTATGGATTAATTTAATAAAATTCTCCCTTCAACATAAGATCCACTTTATATAGTTCTTATAAATTTGGAAATACCATTCAACTTTTTATAATGCTTAGCTTGCTCAAGGGTGACAAGGATGGTGAGTATTCACGATATTCCGAACACTTGTCGAATGTTGATTCATTTTAGAATGAATCCTAACTCAAACCAATGGGAGAATGAAATTCATGGTATAATGGCCATAAATGGGAGGGACATATATGATGGTACGTGTATCTAAATCAATCAATTCGTTGGCAAAAAAAAATCTAAATCAATCAATTCAGATTCACAAAATAAAAATTATATAAAATTCGTCTAGGATGCAAAGGAAAGTTCATGACACACAACAAAATTGTACTTGCTTGGTGGGTGTTGGGGAGATCAGTGTTTTAATTTTATTGAGTTATTGAATTTAAAAAAAATCATAATTTTTGAAGGTGTCTAGATGTTGAATAATATATGATTTTTACTAATAAAATTAAATTGCCAATAAGTTCGTTATATAACGTCAATAAAAGATATTGTCACTTGGCCAAAAAATAAAATATATTGTCAATAAAATAAAGGATTAGTTAGTTTAATTTATTGATGAGATACAATTTCAATTTGGGAAATGTGTGGAAAATAAAACCATCGAATATTAAGACTTAAAAGCAACGTATTTTTCATTTTAACTAAATATTAGTGTTTGGCAATGCAAGAAGAAATTAATATAGTAGGTGAGATAGATATTGCGTTAGAAAAGCGTGTGTTCGTTTGTGATGTTAGTATGTTGCTGCCGGTGGCTAATATTTAAAGAAAAGATGTGCTTTGTAACTTTGTGGTTTATGCTATTCAAACGATTTAGGATCGGAACCAATGTTTTGGAATCTAGATTGGACTGGCCGGTCCGGTTCAGGAACCGGTCACCAAACCGGTCCAGTCCGATGACCGACCCGGTTTGGTTTTTTTTTTTTTTTTTTTAATTATTTTTTTTAAAATCAATTTTTTTAAATTTTTCTTTAGAATTTCATATTAATAAGCCTAAAATATTCAATTTTTCACTGGTTTGACCCCGGTTTAGCTCCGGTTTGACTCTGATCTGACCAACTAATCCTTGACCCAGTACCCCGACCAGTTCAATGACCGGTCCGGATTTCAGAACCTTAGTCGGAACACGATAAGCATGATAAAAAGTTTTGTAGGACATATAAAAACTCAGTTGGTATATTAGAGTCTGTTTGAGAATATGGTTTGTCTCACTGGACTTAATGAAAAAAAATGATCTTCTTATAAAAACTTATCTTCGGTGCTTCTTGCAAAGGTGAAGCTGCTTCTACGTGCGACTACTGGAATATTTGTGTGTGGTGTATGAGTATTATTTAATGCCACAAAAATCCAACCAATCAAGATTCATCATTATCAATTACTTTTTTTTCAAACATCATGATTCATGAATTCCATTATTGTTTATTTTATTTATTTTTATTACTTCCATCTTTTTTTTAATAATGTCATAAGTCAGATTGATCTTTATTCCACTCAAAATTCATATATCCAAAGAATTCCATGTCGAGACTATAACTTTTTTATGCCAACAAAGTTCAATTCATATAATTACAATATAAAATTTTTAAAATTTTATGACTATAATAATAATTGACCTTTTTTATTTTTATAAAATTTTATTTTTTTTTCACTTCAATTATCACTATATATATGTGTGTGTAGTATTCAATAAAGTTTATACTCTTTTCAGTCATTTTCTATCTAAACGAACTTTTCAAACGTTAATCCAAATAGGTTCAAGGTTAAAGAAAATCATTTCTCCCACCGCCAATTCAAACACAAATCTCACTTACAATATGAATTTTTTTCAATCTGACTTCTGTAAAAGTCAGATTGAAAAAAGTTACTTCTCCACCGTTAATCTAAACATGCACTTAAGATGTTCGGTTCTCTTGGATTGCACGGCCTTACAAAAGTAGGTCTCTCTCCCAGGCTGACATGGGACCACCCAAAAAATATCTCCAATTTGATTTGAAATTACAACCCATCTATTTTGAGATTTAGAGGGTAAAAATTTTCAATTCTTCAAGTAATATTTCATAAAACTCAAATTTGTGCTTTTTTTCTTTTTAGGGGAATGATGCCGTTTACTAGCTCAGCCAACAAGTTATTGGTTGATATTCTGATTTTTATTAGTAATATAATAGCAAATGTAACTGTAAGGAGGGTGGGCTTAATGGTCAAAATATTAAAACTCAAAGAGGTGGATTTTAAATTTTGGGTTATAAGGTATTTTTGTCCTCAAAAGCATGTTATAATTATGATATTTAAATATTAAATAATAATATTTTAATACAAATATTACTAAAAAAATAATACTTTTAAAGGAAAAACTTAGGTCCATTTACTTATATCTACTATGAATATTCTCCCATTAAATCTTGTCATATATTTTCATTATTAATAATGGTGTAACAGATTTTTGAAATTTATTAAGGGAAAAAGACAGAAAAAAACTTTTAATTTACAAAATTTCAAATAAGGTATTTTCTAAAAAATGAATTGTGAATTACTTATCAAGTTTCTTATTCCCTTATTAACTCTTGGTAACAAATTTGATTTGAGATTTTACAAAGTCAAAATTTTTTCTTGTCTTTTTCCCATTTATCAATATAAATTTTTATTATTTAGAAAACTCAATATGATAAGATTTGATGGGAGGATTGGATCTCCAGAATATAAGTAAATGGACTTAACAATTGACCAATAATTCATCAAATGGTTGGTTAAAATAGCATTTTGGTCTCTCTCTCTCTCTCTCTCCATCAAAGTATTTTGGCCTTTTACATGGATGAAAAGTAACATTAATCCCTTGACAATTGTTCATAATTAGCTTCTCTTTTAATTTGTAACCGAAACAACATCGTTTCATCAATATACTTCCAATTGTCCTAAATAGAACCTTTTTACAATGAATCTCATGGGTTAAAAAATTATAAGTTAAAAATAGTTAACACCCTTGATTTTTTTTAACAAAAAAAAAATCGTTTTAATCTATATTTTTTTAATTTTATTGGAAAAAGCGAGATATAGAGCAGACTTTTTTCTTCACCCAATTTAACATGGTGTATTATTTGACAATGGCTACTAAATATCACATTGTACTCTATAAAAAAGATCTTATATATACTTAATTTTTTTTTAAAAAAAAAGTGATCATGATTCTGTATTTAAGACCAAAGAAAAATGATACAGACCATTCACATTCTAGATGTCCATTTGGGATGTCAACATAATTCTATCTTTTATCAATTGTTCAACATTCTAGATGCCCTTATCTTGAACTGAGTAGTGGGTTCTTATATATGTTGAACAATTGGTAAAGGCCGATGGACTATATTACAAATAATTACTATTTCTAATTTAAAAAACAAACATAAAAAAAATAATATTACTTATAATTTTTTAAAAACGTTAGGAATAAAAAATATAAAATATAAAATTTTGGAACATCTAATTCAAATACCAATCATCCTTTTGTTTTTTTATGAAAATAAATTTAATGTATAATTGTAATATCAAACAACACGGTAAGAATGTTATTGGGAATGAAATTCCATTATTGCGGCTATTGCTTCTATCATATTGTAACAACGTTATCCATGAATTTAGCCAAAAATTATTATGCACACTAATTGACAGTTAACTAAAATTAAAGTTGTTGGCCTTGGAAAGAAAAACTCTAATTTAAGGAAAGCAATAAAGCAAATGATTTTTATTTAAATTCAAAGTAATATTTTTATTATATAATTTTGTATTTGCAAAACATTCATACTTAGCTTGAACATTTGAAAAATAAACTTTGGAGGAAGTTCAAATATAAACTTTGGAGAATTGATCTATATATTATTTTGAAAAAAAAAAACCGACGGAATAAGATTTTCATTAATTTAATTTCACATGTATGTAAACATTAATTATCATTTGATTTGGTCGAATGGATTATATTGAATTTGGTAAGATACGTTTCAAAGATAATTGGTTGAACGTCTCTAAAATGCTATCTTTTTATTTAGGTTTTTTTAGTAAAAAGAAATTATATTATAAAATAAAAGATAAAATGATTAAAATAAAAGTTTAATAGGAGAATCTCATGAAGAGAATCCCCTATAGAACAATGAAATATCATGAGAAAGCAAAAACGAAACATGTTCAAAAGAACTCTAATTTTTTTTTTTGTTTTTGCCCGAAAGTTCAAATATAGATTCAGAAATTGTGATAGTTTTTTTGTGGTTTTTATGTTTCTAAAAATTATTTTATGTATAGAATATGTGTTTCAATGAAAGCATCAATGTCAGAAGAACAAATTTAAAAGGAGAGCCAAGTATAAGTCCAAAGAGAAGATTCATCTTTAAAAACTAACTCACTAGATAAGGGAGTCCCCTTAAACTTATAGGTCCCATTTTTTTTTTTTAAGCTCTGCTCTTCATTGTGAAATCTTTAACAATGCACCCAATTTGAGAATCGACATCTTCTAAGTATCTCCACTCCACGGCATTTTACTTGACCTCCTTCTTTTTAGTACCTTCCTCTATAAGTAATCTTCTTCATGGTATAAAATCACTAATATTACAAGCACAAAGAAAAAAGAGGAGAGCTCATCCCAGACAAACTAACCTATTAGAAGGAAAATCTCACTTTTGTTGTGAGACCTCCCCACGTAAGACTCTAACAACTACCATTGGACTTTCATGGATTAATAAGTAAGATCAATGTTTTAATTTTATTGAGTTATAGAATTTTAAAAAAAATCATAATTTTTGAAGTTGTCCAGATATTGAATAATATATTATTTTTTACTAATAAAATTAAAATGCCAATAATTTATTTATATAATGTCAATAAAATATATTTTCACTTGGCCAAAAAAATAAAATATATTGTCAATAAAATAAAGGACTATTTAATTTAATGCATTGATCAGGTATAATTTCAATTTGGGAAATGTGTGGAAAGTAATAGCATCGACTGTTAAGACTTAAAAGCAACGTGTTTTTCATTTTAAATAAAGAAATTCATATAAATACAGTGGAAAAGTGATTTTTTTTTAGTGTAACTTTTGTAGAAGCTAAATAGAAAAAAAAGTTATATTGTTAATGTGATTTGTATTTGGATTGGTGGTGAGAGAAGTGATTTTTTTTTTCTAAACCCAATGAAAAAAAAACCAGAAGCTACTTCAATGAGCTTCTAAAAAAAATAGCTCTTTTTCAAAAAACCCAGTAAAAACTAATGTATTCACAAATATATCTACAAATGTTAAATAAGTTTTTACCTTTAAATAAGTTTTTTGCCTTCTCAATGATATTCTAAATAGACCTATAGTAGGTGAGGTAGATAGTAGGTGAGGTGTGTTCGCTTGTGATGTTACAGTTGGTGGCTAATATTTAAAGTCAATATGTGGTTTGTGACTTTGTGGTTCATATTAAAACGAATTAAAATATTCGGTTCTCTTGCCTTTCACAGCCTTACAAAGTAGGTCCCTCGTCCTGTCCGCATGTTCCCTACTAATAATGACTTGATATATGGTCCAGGCCTAAGGGGAGAAAAAAAAAAAAAAACCCTTGATATGGCGATTCCTTCCCCCTCCCTCAAGCTATCTCCAATTCAATTTGAAGTTGAGACTAATCTATTTCAATATTTAGTAAAACTTAAATTTGTATTTTTTTCCTATTTATGTGTACGATGCCATTTATCAACTTAACTAATAACTTGTTAGTTGATATTGTGATTTCTATTAGTAATATAACAACAAAAGTAACTGTAAGGGGGTGGGGTTAATGGTCAAAATATTAAAACTCAGGTGGATTTTAAACTTTGGGTAAAAAGGTATGTTTTTCCCTCAAAAGCAAGTAAAAATTATGATATTTAAATACTAAATAATAATATTTTAATACAAATATTATTAACAAATATAATATTTTTTAGGAAAAAAACTTAGGTCAGTTTGCTTATATCCACTGTGAATATTCTCCCATTAAATCTTGTCATATGTTATTAATAATGAAGTAACATAATTTTGAAATTTATCAGTGTAAATTTTTATTATTTAGAAAACTCAATATGATAAGATTTGATGGGAGGATTGGATCTGCAGATGAAAATAAGTAAATGGACTTAACAATTGGCCAATAATCCATCAAAAGGTTGGTTGAAATAGCATTTTGGTCTCCTTTTTTTTTTTTTTTTTGCCATCAAAGTATTTTGGTCTTTTACATGGATGAAAAGTAACATTAATCCCTTGACAATTAATTATTCATAATTAGCTTCTCTTTTAATTTGTAACCGAAACAACATCATTTCATCAATATACTTCCTATTGTCCTAAATATAGAACCTTTTTATAATGAATCTCATGGGTTAAAAAAATGCTATGATAAAAATAGTTAACTCCCTTGATTTTTTTTTTTGAAAATCAAAATCTTTTTAATCTATCTTTTTTAAATTTTATTGGAAAAAGCGAGATATAGTGCTGATCTTTTCATTCACCCAATTTTACATAGTACATTATTTGACAATGGCTACTAAATATCACATTGTACTCTATATAAAAAGATCTTATATATACTTAATTTTTTTAAGAAAAAAGTGAAAATGATTCTGTATTTAAGACCAAAGAAGAATGATACAGACCATTTACATTCTAGATGTTCATTTTGGATGTCAACATAATTCTATCTTTTATCAGTTGTTCAATATAAGAACTTCAAGATAAGGAATAAGGAGTCCTTATCTTGAAGTGAGTAGTGGGTACTTTTGTTGAACAATTCGTAAAGGCCGATGGACTATATTACAAATAATTACTGTTTCTAATTTTTAAAAACAAACATAAAAAATAATACTATTTATAATTTTTTAAGAACGTTAACAACAAAAAATATAACATATAAAATTTTGGAACCTCTAATTCAAATACCAACCATCTTTTTGTTTTTTGGTTTATGAAAATAAATTTATTCTATTATTATATTGTCAAACAACAACATGGTAGGAATGTTAGTGGGAATGAAATTCCATCATTGCGGCTATTGCTTCTATCATATTGCAACAACGTTTTCCATAAATTTAATTAGTCAATAATTATTAACCATATTAATTGACAGTTAACTAAAATTAAAGTTGTTGGCAAAAAAAAATCTAAATTTAAGGTAAGCAATAAAGCAAATTATTCCTATTTAAATTCAAACTAATATTTTTATTATATAAATTTGTGTTTGTAAAACATTCATACTTAACTTGAACGTTTGAAAAATAAACTTTGGAGAAAGCTCAAATATAAACTTCGGAAAATTGATTTATATATTATTCGAAAAAAGAAACAAACGGAATACGATTTTCATTAAGTTAACATGTATGTAAACATTAATTATCATGTGATTCGGTCGACTGGATTGGATTTGGTACGATAAGTTTCAAAGATAATTCGTTGATCGTCTTCTAAAATGCTATCTTTTTATTTAGGTTTGTTTTAGTAAAAAGAAATTATATTATAAAATAAAATATAAAATGATTAAAATAAAAGTTGAATAGGAGAATCTCATGAAGATAATCCCCTATAGAACAATGAAATATCACGAGAAATAAAAAACGAAACATGTTCAAAAGAACTCTTTTTTTTTTCCCCGAAAGTTCAAATATAGATTCAGAAATTGTGATATATTTTTTTTTTTGTGGTTTGGATGTTTCTAAAAATTATTTTGTGTATAGAATGTATGTTTCAATGAAAGCATCAATGTTAGAAGTACAAATTTAAAAGGAGAGCCGGGCATGAGTCAAAATGGGGGATTCATTTTTAACAACTAGATTGCTAGAAGGGGAGTCCTTTTAAATTTATAAGCCCCGTTTTTATTATAAGCTCCGCTTTTTATTGTGAAACAACTCTTAACAATACATCCTATTTTAGAGTCGACATCTTCTAGCATCTCCACTCTATAACATTTTACTTGACATCCTTCTTGTCATTACCCTCTATAGGTAATCTTCTTCATGACATAAAAGCACCAATATTACAACTACAAGAAAAAAATGGGAGAACTCATCCCAAACAAACTAACCTATTAGAAGGAAAATCTCACTTTTGTTGTGAGACCTCCCCACGTAAGACTTTAACAACTACATACCATTGGACTTTCATGGATTAATAAGTAAGATTCAATCTAGCAAAAAACAAAAACTAGATATATATACTACAAAATAATAAATAAATATTTGATAATATTATATACAATTCACTCAGAGTTATATACCTAATTATTAATATACGCACATTACTTTATATCATTAATATAAGATATAATTTATAGTATAATTTACATAACAAAACTATAAACAAAATTTTATATTAAGGATCGGAAGTAGTATTTAACAGCATTAAAATACAACTTTTTATTTATAACCCAAATGTGTATATGATACACATATCTTCATGTTGATGCCTTCATTATCCTATGACTCACCATATAGCCACCAGTTATCACGCTCATCAGAATTATCAGAGAATGAAGAAAACTTAAAGAAAAAGCACATGATGAAGTGCTTCTCCTCCATCACGATTAACAACATAAGTAAACCCAGAACCCAGAAAGTGCCTACAAAGAGGACAAGTAAAGTTCCTGAGACCAACCCATTGATTCAAACATTCTCTATGAAAAACATGTTCGCATCTCAACACTCTAACTTCATCTCCTTCACCAATCTTGTTCAAACACACTGCACAATCCACTTCTTCTGCTCCTCCTTCACGTGGATGCCATATCTCCACTTGTTCTTCTTCTGTAAAGATCTGATGAATCTCTTGAAGAGGTTGATGATGATGGAGACGAAGGCTGTAAAATGGGTGGTAAAGAAGACACTCTAAACCCCATTTGAAATGGGACAAAGCTAGTTTGAGGTAGTTGATGAGCATGGGGAACAATAGAGAAGAAAATCTGGAGATTATTGCAAGAGTGGTGGTTGCCATGATGTTCTTTTGGGTTTGAAATTTGTGGCTTTGTGCGTATTTATGGAGGAATATTGATTACTGAGCACATGCAAAACATTTCACCAGATTAACGTCATGTTGGTCGCTTTCTGGATAATGACTTTAGTGTGTGTTTGGAAAATCACTAAACTGTGGTTTCAAACCACGGTTTACGTAAATCGAGATAAAATTCTTCTTACATACTTACCTCGTAAATCATAAAAGCTATTATCAAAAGTTAATCTAAACACAGACTTAATTTATGTACTTGGATAGCATATGAGTGGTTCATATATATTTAAACAGTATTTCATCCAATAATTGGTTAATTTGGCGATGTGGGATTGTGGGTGAATCAGAGCGGTTAGCTTTATCCGGATTCTTTCTATCAGACGTGTGGGATTCACTGCTTTTTAAAGGAAGGAATGCCTTCGGAGGTCGAAAGATAACAAAAAAAAACTGACACGTATCAATCTATAACCAAATACGAGGTCGAAAGAAAATCTATTAAATATGCATGTTGCTCTCGGTTCAAATTTTGTGTCTTCCCCTCCTTTTATAATTTTTTTTTTTACACCTTGAACACATTTATGTATGTTGTGTGAGACGTCCCTCCCATGAGGAGGGCTAGGATAGGTGTTAAAAAAAATGTTAAATAAAAACTGATTTAAAAGAAATAGCATAATTGATGAAACATATATGATTCCTATATTCTCTAACATGTTTTATTTTTTTTAGGTTAAAATATATTTTTAATCCTTTAAATTTTGCATAAGGTATATTTTTAATTTTTTAACTTTATCATTATATAGTTATTGAAAGTATATAATTAAACAAAATTAGTAATAAAATTTTTAAACTCATGAATTTAAACAAACTCATAGAAATAGAAATGACATAAGCGTAGATCATGAATTCAAATCATAAACTAGTAAAAAGATGAGTTTACTTTTACAAATATATAGTTATTGAAAGTGTATAATTAAATAACTAAAATATTAAAAAAATGACAATTTGGTTTAAATACTACATTTCAAGTTCAAATAATTAAAATTAAATACATTAACATTCATAATTTATCATACTTAATAAAGAAATTTCTATGAATTTTATATATGAAGCCATTGAACATGACTAAATGCAATAAGCTAATATGAGTTCAAGAATAAGTTGATCCAATTTTATAAGCTAAAAATGCAAAAACAATAAAATTAGTATTTGAACTCGCAAGTTTAGCTAAATTTATAGTTAGCACAAGTTTAAAAGTAAATTGACATGATTTTATAAAGTAGAAATATAAAAACGTTAAATTCAAAGAGTTAAAATGCTAGTTTGACAATAGTGATTAGTAATTGTTGTTACTATAATTGCTTAGGAATTATGATTAATTTAAAGAGTAAGAGTGTGTATTGTTTTCATAACTAAAACTTGGGAAAAGGTTCCAATTATAAGCATACAAAAAAAAAATTACTATTTTAAATTTATTAACAGAACAGAATTTCAATTTGGGAAGTGGGTGAAAAGGAAACGATGTAGTAGGTAATGGAGTTATAATTTTAAAAAAAATTATAAATAATATTGTTTTTAAATTTTGTTTTTTTAAAATTAGAAATAGTAATTATTGGTAATATGGCTGGGACCTTTTATGACAGATATTGGGGCGTCCATCGGCCTTTACCAATTGATCAAATAAATAAATAAATAAAAGTATCAAGCCAACTAAACATTTTATAGCCAGATTCGGATTGCGTTGTGCCTCCCAAATGTTGTTGTTTTTTTTTAAAAAAAACAACAGTGGCTTCTTATTTTTTTTAATATTAAAGCATTTGGGTTGACGTTTTAACAATTAAGTTTTTTTTTAAAAAAATTAACTTTTGAGAAGAAACTCAAAAGTTTGACTTTCTGAAAAAAAAATTCATTCATGCCATTGCTAATCCAAATATAAAATATATTTACAATCTGAATTTTATCCCATCTTAAATTTTTAAAAATCAGATTAAAAACAAACCGCTAACCAAAGGGGCCTTTAATCGTTTTCATGATTGGGGACCAGAAAGTACAACGTTTCATTAAATGCTATAGCCCCTAAGCCTAGCTTCGGAAATCAAAACACAATTTTCAAACGCAATATCTCCGTCACCTACTGCCTAATATTCAAATACCAACCATCTTTTTGTTTTTTTATAAAAATAAATTTATTATAGGAAAAATGGTTAAAAAATACCATTTAAGCAAATTAATTGCTAAATGGTACCAATGTGCAAGCAAGCATCCATCATGTGCAATCAGCATCCATATGTGCAAAAAGCATCCCTACGAAAGTGCAAACATCATCCCTTGTGTGCAACATATCATCCGCCCGTGTGCAACATACCACCCACCGTGTGCAATGGTAGCAATGAGCAATTAATTTGCTTGTAAGGTTTTTTTTAGCAATTCTCCCTTTATTATATTATTATAATAACAACAAGATAGAATGTTATTGGGAATGAAATTCCATTATTGTGGCTATTGCTTCTATCGATAGCCGATATTAAAGTTGTTATTGATAGAGCATAATAAGATAGAAAAACTTTAAAATAATACTTCTTTAACTAAAAAATTTTAAATTGATTTTGTTCACAATAAACATAATGATAATGATAATTTAGGTTTTTGTCAAATAATTAATTTAAGATTTTAAAGTTTAAGTGATATTTTTTTAAAATTTTCTCTTATAATATTATCATGTTACCAAATCAGTATTGTCCATGAATTTAGCCAATAATTATTTAGCACACTAATTGATAGTAAACTAGCATTAAAGCTGTTGGCCGGGAAAAAATCTAAATTTAAGGTAAGCAATAAAGTAAATGATTCGTATTTAAATTCAAAGTAATTTTTTTTATAAGAAAATTGCTCATAAGAACCTCATTGGAAACATATTTGCTAGATGAGATCTAGGAAATATTTTTTGCATATAAGGTAAGATTGTTTGCACACACATAGGGAAGATATATTGAACACATGGAAGATTTTTTGAACATAAGGGAAGATCTTTTACACACAGGAACATTGTTTATACACGAATATCCCATTTAGTAAATAAGTTTTCAATGAGGTATTTTTAAACAATTTTTTCTATTTTTATTATATAATTTTATGTTTGTAAAACATTCATACTTAGTTTGAACATTTGAAAAATAAACTTTAGAGGAAGCTCAAATATAAACTTTCGGAGAATTGATTTAGAAATTATTCTGAAAAAGAGACAGGCGGAATAAGATTTTCATTAATTTAAATTAACATCTATGTAAACATTATTTATCATGTGATTCCGTCGACTGGATTTGATTTTGCAAGATAAGTTTAAAAGGTAATTGGTTGATCGTCTCTATAATGCTATCATTTTATTTAGGCTTTTTTTTAGTAAAAAGCAATTATATTATAAAATAAAATATAAAATGATTAAAATAAAAGTTTAATAGGATAATCTCATGAAGCGAATCCCCTATAAAACAATGAAATATCACGAGAAAGTAAAAACGAAACATGTTCAAAGGAACTCTAATTTCTTTTTTTTTTTTGGGCCCGGAAGTTCAACTATAGATTCAGAAATTGTGATATTTACTCATATTTAGTGTTAGATATAACTGAGTATTTTGAATTTGAGGATTATCAAACCATAAATAACGATCTTAACTAATTTAGTTTGATCTATGCACAAGAACAAACTATGAAATTTCAGTTAAGGAAAATTGCATTCCTTCCACTTGTGCTGTTAATTAATATATAGTTAAAAGACTTAATTTGGTGGAGAGTATTCGCCTTAGCAATTGTATGTGTATAGTGTACATGTGCTTGTGCAGAGCCACCACCAAATGTATGAGTAGTGTGTTTTTTTTTTTTTTTTGCTATAAATGTATAAGTAGATGACTCATAGCTAAAGTAACATTTGTTCCCTGTGTGACCAATTTTATGACAAAGTTTACGACAGATCTAACAAGTAGGTTTAGAGCGCGCTGAAAGGAAAAACTCCACGGCCTCGACCTCTAGCTGCATAACCACCAAGAGATGGAGCAGACGATGAATCATATAGTGAGCTTGAGGAACAAAATTATTCAAAAACGCCCTCTATCTTGTTTCTGAATCCAATAGCATAGTTGACACTGAATTTAATAAATCAAATTTTAGTTTAGACGCATTGATGATTGCAATTACTGACTCATGTTCGGTCATGAGACTGTTATAAACATGAGAGATATTGTGTTGTTTCCAAGTACTTCTAAAGTAAAAATTTTAATAAGAATCTGTATAACTAAGATAGCATAATCTGTAAATACACAACAGTTATGTATATTATAAAAAAAAACTCAAAAGACTGCCGAAAATTATAATGAACTTTGATAAAATCCGAGCTCAACGTACATTTTCTCCTTAAGACAATTTATTCCCTCTATACGGATGCCTAAGGTACTCGAACAATTGTCTTCCAGGATAGAACGGATTGCATCTTCAGAATGATGACACTATCAATCAAAAGGCCGAACGAACATAATGAGATTGCTTTCAGAATCGCACAGGTTATGAGATGATTGTAAAATGCACTATGCAGTATATGAGAGAGGAGTATTTAGAGATTGAGTGATTTTTTCCTGTCACTAGCACGTCCTATTTATAGATGAAGGAAATTAATCAGATGGACTCGACTCTTGCGAGCGAACCGGTGCTTCGTGCGAATAGACATACCAGAACAGAGTGAACAGAAGCGAATGGTGACTCTTGCTGGCAAATTGGTGCATCGTATGAACAGACACATCAGAATGATGCAAACAGACGCACCATAAGACACACCAGAACGGATACACTGGTTCGGTCACAGCATTTCGCTATAGCCGCTGTTGGGAGAATCACGGAGGGGTAAAAAAAGGAATTAAACAAAATTTCAGGGATTATTCGGAAAAACAAAAATAATTTAATAAAAAAAATATTTTTTTAATCTCACACACGTACGGACCGGACCGGCGGCGACCGATCGAACCGAGTGGCTGGACAGACGGCGGCCGCGCGCGCGTGCGTGGTGGACCAAGGCCCATGTACGTCCTCACTTCTCCACAAAAGTGGATTGGCCCAAGGGCCCATTTTAGAGGTGAGAAGTTGAGTCTTATATACATTATTATTTCTCTTAATTTGTCCAATGTGAGACTTTTATCCACACACTATTTTATCCTTCATTTTCCCTCTTCTCTTCCAACCTACTTCTTATTCATAATCCATGGAAGTTAGACCCAAAATTCCAACAATCCCCCACATGGATAAGAAGTTAGTCCATAATAATCAAATGCAAATGAACATGTATGCAAAGTGCGATTCCTCTACGAGAAGAAACTGCATCGAGATAGGTAGGGGTCACCTTTGAACCTTCTCTAGTAAAAACCTATCATATATACTCGATCAATCAGTGGATGTGTTGTCTTGAACCGTCGACCTTTAGTGTATACCAATATAATAGGTGTCACACAATTGCTCCTCTAGCATCGTTGGTCCTCATGTTGTGCCCATTTTGGCCCTGGACACCTGTCTGATTCTGCGAGTGTTCTAGAGAATTGACCGTTTTAAATTCTCATAGAAGTGGCCCCCACTTCACACTTACATAGGTGATTCCTTGTGATGTAAGTTAATATACATCATCTAAACATATTAGATTAAGAAACCATTAAAAGCCCAAATGCTTACCCTTATATATATGCACTGTCTTGTCATAGGAATGAGTATAAGTTTAAAACTCCACAGTGTTTACAGTCGATCATCACTTAGTTGTCTCTTTGAACCTAGTTTGTGGGATCTCCACTCATCTAAGTAGAGTTACCGCAATAATCAACAATTTTTCGGCCTTAAACCTATTCCTTTCAACAAATTTCTAATCAACTCTCTAGGAATCCCTTTAGTCAATGGATCCGCTATATTCTCTTTTGATTTCACATAATCAATCGAGATGATTCCATTAGAGAGTAATTGTCTAACGGTATCATGTCTTTGACATATATGTCTAGACTTACCGTTATACATGACATTCTTGGCCCTATCAATAACTGCTTGACTATCACAATGTATACACACTGCCGGTACCGGCTTTGGCCAACTAGGAATGTCCTCAAGAAAATTACGAATCCACTCGGCTTCCTCACCAGCTTTATCTAAAGCAATAAATTCTGCTTCCATAGTTGATCTTGCAATGCAAGTCTGCTTGGATGACTTCCAAGACACATCACCCCTGCCAAGGGTGAAGACATATCCACCTGTAGATCTTGTGTCATTAGAGCTGGTAATCCAATTTGCATCACAATACCTTTCTAGCACTACAGGATACTTCTCGTAATGCAAATCAAAGTTTTGAGTGGGCTTCAAGTAACCCAAAACTCTTACCATAGCTTTCCAATGATACTCATTTGGATTACTAGTAAAACGACTCAACATGCTTACAGCGTAGGAAATATTAGGTTTAGTGCAGTTCATAACATACATAAGACTGCTTAGCACTTGAGCATAATCTTTTTTGTTTTACAGCTTTGCCAGTATTTTTCAACAAACGAAAACTAGGGTCTATAGGGTTCTTCACAGGAACTATGTTCAAAATCTTGAATTTCTCTAGAATTTTAGTAATATAATGTGCTTGTGACAAAGCCAACCCATCAGATGTTCTATGGATTTTAATTCCTAAAATAACATCTGCTAGATCCATATCTTTCATGTCGAACTTATTGGTAAGCAATCGCTTAGTAGCTTTAATCATTTGATTATTATTACCTGTTATCATGTCATTTACATAAAGACAGACTATGGCAAACCCGTTTTCAGTATTCCGAATATAGACACACTTGTCACATTCATTAATGCTAAAGCCATTTGATAACATAACTTCATCAAACTTCGTATGCCATTATTTCGGGGCTTGCTTAAGTCTATAAAGGGACTTTATTAATCGACATACTTTTTGTTCTTGTCCTGAGACAACAAATCCCTCAGGTTGTTCTATATAGATTTCTTCCTCTAAGTCACCATTCAAGAAAGCTATCTTAACATCCATTTGATGTATTTTCAATCCATTTAATGCTGCTAATGCAATTAACATCCTAATGGATGTAATCCTTGTAATAGGTGAATAGATATCAAAGTAGTCTAGGTCTTCATGCTGTGTGTAGCCTTTTACTACCAGTCTAGCTTTGTACTTATCAATAATGCCATCTGCTTTCATCTTCTTTTTAAAGACCCACTTAGTTCCTAGAGGCTTATTGCCAGAAGGAAGGTCAACCAATTCTCAGGTATGGTTTGACAGAATGGATTCAACTTCACTATTGATAGCCTCTTCCCATAATGGTGCTTCAGGAGAGCCCATAGCCTCTCCATATGTTCGAGGTTCATTTTATAACAAAAAAGTCAGAAAATCAGGACCACAGGATGTGGCGAACCTTTGCCTTTTACTACGTCTGGGTTCCTTCTCAACAGAACCATCATTAGTCGTAGCATCTCATGGTATCACAGTATTGTCATTATTACTACTACTTGCTTCATTTCCCTTGTTATACGAAAATACATTCTCAAAGAACGTAGCATCCCTTGACTTAATAACTGTATTAACATGGATATTTGATATATCGGACTTATAAACCAAAAATCGATATGCACTACTATTAAGTGCATAGCCAATAAACACACAGTCCACTGTCTTAGGTCCAATTCTCAACCTTTTGGGTTTAGGAATTACGACCTTAGCCAAGCACCCTCACACTTTCAAATATTTCAAGGAAGGTTTCTTTCCTTTCCATATTTCATAAGGTATGCTCTGTATCCTTTTGTGGGGGCACTCTATTAACAAGAAAATTAGCCGTTAAAATGGCTTCCCCCCACAAATTCTATGGTAAACCAGATGTAATCAACATTGCATTCATCATTTCTTTCAATGTCCAATTTTTCCTTTCTACAATCCCATTTGATTGTGGAGCATAAGGAGCAGTCGTCTGGTGTATAATACCAGATTCTATATAGAATTCTTCGAAAGGGCCATCATATTCTCCCCCACGATTTCTCCTTACTACTTTAATTTTCTTATTAAGTTGATTTTCAACTTCATTTTTATATTGTTTAAAAGCAATAATAGCCTCGTCTTTACTATTAAGAAAATACACATAACAATATCTACTGCAATGATCAATAAATGTAATAAAATATTTATTATTACCCCTAGATGGTACATATTTCATATCACATAGATCAATATGTATTAAATCTAATAACTCAGTTGATCTTTCAAAAGGAGGAAATGGTAACTTATAAAATTTTGATTCAATGCATACTTGACATTTATCATTATTTGAACAATCAACTTTAGGCAATAAATCTAAATGAATTAAGCTTTTAATTGATCTTAAATTAACATGTCCTAATCTTTGATGCTATAAATTAGAAGACTCAAGCACATAAACAGAAGCAATATTATTATTGATAACATCATCATTGGTTACAGTTATTACATTAAGTTTGAAAAGGCCCTCACTAAGGTAACCCTTTCCTACATACATATTATTCTTAGAAAGTATAAACTTATCAGAAACAAATACAAGCTTAAAACCATTCTTGCTTAAGAAGAATCCAGACACTAAATTCTTACGAATGTTAGGAACATGGAGCACGTCATTAAGTGTCACGATTTTTCCAGAAGTCATCTTTAAGGCTACATTCCCAACACCTTCCACATTTGAAGTAGAAGAATTACCCATGTAAAGTTGTTCATCTTTCTTCGCAGGGGTGTAAGAAGAGAACATCCATTTGTTGGCACACACATGCCTAGTGGCACCAGTGTCCACCCACCACTCTTTAGTATTTCCAACCAAGTTACATTCCATCACAACTGCCGAAAGATTCATGTTTTCAATCATATCAGTAGCAGTTTCAACAATATTGGCTTGAGTGTTCTTTTTCTTATTGTGATTCTTTTCCTTCTTACAATCCTTAGTACGATGGCCAGGCTTCCCACAGTTATAACAATTGCCTTTAAATTTCTGGCTTTTGCTTTGGGCTTGCTTCGATGATCCCTCATTAGAGCGTTTCCGTTTCTTGGGCTTCGGACCATCTTCAACAATATTAGCCTTTGAAACTACAGGATTGCTGCCAAATTTCTTTTTAGAAATCTTGTTATCTTCTTCTATTATCAATCTTATAATTAGATCTTCAAGTGACATCTCCTTGCGCTTATGCTTGAGATAATTCTTAAAATCCCTCCAAGATTGTGGCAATTTTTTAAATAAATGCAGCAACTTGGAAAGATTCACTAAGAGACATCCCTTCGGCATGAATTTCATGCACAATCAATTGAAGTTCTTCAACTTGACTTACCACAGATTTAGAGTCAATCATTTTGAAATCCAAAAATCTGCCAACTATAAATTTCTTTAAGCCAGCATCCTCAGTTTTGTACTTCTTGTCTAGACTTTCCCATAGTGCCTTGGTTGTCCCTAAAGTATTATACACAATATATAACGTATTGTCTAGACCATTGAGAATATAATTTCTGCATAGGAAATCAGAATGCTTCCAAGTATCAATTGCAGCAACTTTTTCCTTGTCTAATGGTTGTCCTTCTTCCAATTTCGGAGCATCTTCAGTAAGAAATCGTGCCAAGTTCAAGGTAGTTAAGTAGAAAAATATTTTCTGTTGCCATCTCTTGAAATAATTTCCATTGAACTTTTCTGGTTTCTCACCATGCATTGAAGCAGAACCAATCAAGTTTGTACTCGAACTTGCCACTTCTGTTACTCAAACAGAAACTCTGATTAATTACACAGATTAATCTAAGAACAATATAATAATTAAAATTAAAGATACTAAACACAGATTCAACACAATCAAGTGAAAAGCTATAAGCACGTTTCTATCAGTACATGAAACCAGCTTTGTTGATTATATCAATTAGCCAGGTAAGTGTATATGAAGTGGGAGTCTCTCCGTGCTATTGCAACGGTGACAAATTAAATAACCCACTAAATGAAGTCACTTTCCTAGACACCAATGGTATGGATTTACTTTAGCTGATTCCAATGTGAACAGAGCAAACCAATAACAAATTGTCTTAAGATTGTTGTTCCCAAGTATTTCTAAAGTAGAAATTTTAATAAGAATCTGTATAACTAAGATGGCATAATCTGTAAATACACAACAGTTATGTATACTATAAAAAAAACTCACAAGACTGCCGAAAATTATAATGAACTTTGATAAAATCCGAGCCCAACGTACGTTGTCTCCTTAAGACAATTTGTTCCCTCTATACGGATGCCTAAGGTACTCGAACAATTGTCTTCCAGGATAGAACGGATTGCATCTTCAGAATGATGACACTATCAATCAAAAGGCCGAACGAACATAATGAGATTGCTTTGAGAATCGCACAGGTTATGAGATGATTGTAAAATGCACTATGCAGTATATGAGAGAGGAGTGTTTAGAGATTGAGTGATTTTTTCCTGTCACTAGCACTCCTTATTTATAGATGAAGGAAATTGATCAGATGGACTCGACTCTTGCGAGCGAACTGGTGCGTCGTACGAACAGACACATAAGAACGATGCAAACAGACGCACCAGAAGACACACCAGAACGGATGCACTAGTTCGATCACAGCATTTCGCTATAGCCGCTGTTGGAAGAATCACTGAGGGGTAAAAAAAAGGAATTAAACAAAAGTTCAAGGATTATTCGGACAAACAAAAATAATTTAATAAAATATTATTTTGTTAATTTCACACACGACCGGACCGGCGGCGACGCGCGCGTGTGGTGGACCAAGACCCATGTATGTCATCACTCCTCCACAAAAGTAGATTGGCCCAATGGCTCATTTTAGAGGTGAGAAGTTGAGTCTTATATACACTCTTATTTCTTTTGATTTGTCCAACGTGAGACTTTTATCCACACACTATTTTCTCCTTCATTTTCCCTCTTCTTTTCCAACCTACTTCTTATTCATAACCCATAAAAGTTAGACCCAAAATTCCAACATATTGGTCGTCTCGTATTGATTCACCTAATAGCGCCAGATGATCACAAACTGATTTGACATTGTCCAAATAACCTCTCATTCATTTCTCATTTTTGCTCATTGGTGAGAAAAGATTCTTGTAGTGTAGAATCTTTGAATTCAACTTAGCGAAATATAGACAATTAAGCTTCAGCGATATCTAAGCCGATGTCTCAAGACCTACCAACTCAGATAGCATAGCAAAAGTTATTGAGACCAAGAGCAACGATGCAAGAGCTGAATCAATTTGTTTGTAGACATCAAAAGCTAGATTATTGACTTCTTGATTTGAATCATCTCTGACTTTCCTTGGTGGTATAATGAAGCGCCATATCGTGTGGTTATCAAATAAAACTAAGCTAAATACACTATAGGGCAGCTAATTTAGGTTGATCTCTATATAGAGCCTATAATTAGTTCCTAAATAATCAAATGTAAATAACAAATTAATCAAAGAATGCAAGAGAGTGGATTAACTAAACTAAGATAGGGTAAACTACTTGTTTACGATTTTCTTAGTTTTATGATGGAATAAAATATGGATGAAGTGAATCTCTTTGGTGAGTGATTAGCCAATCTTCCTAGTTCCAATTGATCAAGTTCTATTGCACCTAACTAGCCAAGGACTAGTGAAGATACCTTCTCCTAATCAACACCACCAACTAGCTAAATTCACCTAGACACCTAGTTCCTCTAGTTCATTAGAGATGTCTTAAGAGGCTAGCTCATATTAGATTCACAAGGATCCTTTCACTCTCAATTAGATCAAGAGCTTCAAGAACATGGATAATCAACCGTAATGAACAATATGTCCACAAGGTAATCAATCATTCATTAATGGCAAATCCAATACGAGTATCAATATCCTTATCGGACATGCCAGTATCAATCCTCACAATTATACATCAACAACAACCCTAGAGACATAGATAATCATAGTCAATATACAGATGAAGTGAAAATTGAAATAAGATACAAATAAAACTTTCCTATAAGCTCTAGGAACTCAGATAGCCAAATCAAATCATCAACGAGTGGAGAGATCAGCTGCACATGACTGGATAATTTCTCAACTGACCTTTAGATCCTTCATAGGCCATCGCACAACGATCTAGAGGCAGAGGAGCATCGGACAGTGACGGAGAAGAAGAATGATCAGTGAACGTGGTGGAGAAATGCCGGAGATGGTGGTGGAGGTGGAATCCGGCCGTTGGAGTGAAAGAAGTCCGAGAGAGCGAAGTTTCAGAGTGGGAGTCGTAATGATTTGTGCAAATCCAATTCTCAAGGATATTGGTGCATGAATGACAATGCTCAATGGGAACGTTTGGGAGCTCCAAAAATAATCAGGATCCAAGGGCCAAAATTATGTTGCAATATCAACTAGCCAAACAATGCTTCATGTGATTTATTAGAAAATAAAAGAGAAAATGGTTACAAAATACCATTTAAGAAAATTAATTGCTCAATGGTACCAATGTACAAGCAAGTATCCATCATGTGCAATCAGCATCCATATGTGCAAAAAGCATCCATGTGAAAGTGCAAACACCATCCCTTGTGTGCAACATATCATCCGCCCGTGTGCAACATACCACCCACCATGTGCAATGGTAGCAATGAGCAATTAATTTGCTTGTAAGGTTTTTTTTAGCAATTCTCCTAAAATAAAATCTGCACTTGTAATTCTATATTTACCCACATGAATGAAGGCAATATGATATGTTTACAGTTAAGGAATAATAAGAATAACAAATATTAATTAAAATATCTTAAGTTAGCCAATTAAATTCTCAAATTACCTTTATAATTAAATCATACATTAATAAAGAATTATGTCTAAAATAGTCAATCAAATCCTATAAAAGCTTAAATTTTTTTTTAATATAAAAGAGAGAGTACACTAAGGGCCCGTTTGGTACACTGGAATTGGTTTTGATGGATATGGATATGGAAATGGAAATGGAAATGGATATGGATATGGAAATGGAAATGTGGTTTAAAAGTGTGTTTGGTATGTACATGGAATTCAAATATTATTTTTATTTAATATTTATATTTAAAATGTAAAACTACCAATATGCTAATCTAAGAAAGTGGAATGAGATAAAACCATTGTTACTAAACCCGGACCGGACAGATTTTTTTTAATAAAAAATTATTTTTATTTTTTTAAAAAAAAATTCATATTAATAAGACTAAAATATTCAATTTCTCACCGGTTTAACCCTGATTTAGCTCCAGTCTGACCCACTAACCTTTGACCTAGTACTTTGACTGCTCCAGTTAGTTTTTTTTAATAAAAAATTATTTTTATTTTTTTAAAAAAATAAATTTCATATTAATAAGCCTAAAATATTCAATTTTTCACCGGTTTGGCCCTGGTTTAGCTTCGGTTTAACTTCGATCTGACCCACTAACCCTTAACCCAGTACCCTGACCTAGATTTAGGTACATGGAATTGCAAATCTTTGCTTTTTAGGTGGAAGCCAATTTGATGGAATTGGAGAGATTTGGCTTCCACATGGAATTGCAAGAATTTCCAATTCCATCATACCAAACAAACTTAAGCATGGAATTGATTTCCAATTCCAATTCCATACCCCCCAATTCCATCATACCAAACATGCCCTAAGGGTCACTCGATTACCAATGCGCCGCCACTGACGCTGGTCTATAAAAGCTTAAAGTTAATCACTAAAAGACATACAAATATTTAGTTCTATCAAATAGCTACTGTACCATCTAGCGAAGAGCCTGTGTTACTTAGGGTCTATTTGGTATGAGGGGAGGGGAATTGAGAGACTTTTCTTCCCTCCCCTCTAAAATTGAGGGAATTTGGAAGAAAAAGTTAATGTTTAGATATACATTGACTAATATGTCTTTACTATTTTATAATATTCCCAAAGTATCTTTTCCATTATTTACCTAAAGCTGTAACACATTTTATAATTATATTTATTTAATTTTTATAATCATAAAATTATAATTTTATGTTTTGAATACCATTTATAATTATATTTTATTAAATATGTTAGAAAGTTATAAAATACAAATTAAATGAAATAAGTGTAAAGTTATCCATATAAAAATGTTTCCCCTCTCTTCCCCTCTTATACCAAACGAGTTAATGTCAAAATCCTTTCCTTCCACTCTCTTTTTGTCAATCCAAATAAAGTATAAAAAAATCTCTCTTAAACTCTCCCCTCCCCTATCTTCTCCTCTATCAAGCCAAACATAATCTTAAACATAAAGAATACCTATTGTATCCTGATAAGATAATTTGAATAGTCCAATTTCACAGTTTGTGAAATTGCGATTGTTTATACTCGGATCTGTCTTCTTTAGGAAGTGTTCCGTCAATCCACGACGATGGAGACAGTTTACCGTCAATGTTAATTTTGTTTTTAGTAGGTCTTCGTAGCTTCGTCGAAGAAGCGTGGCTCTCATTACCATACCAAAGTGATCAGAGAGAAATGAATAATCAGAGGAAAAAGTCTTATTGAGTAATGAGTTGTATACTCCCTCTAGCCTGTAATATATGTAATATAAGTAGGTCATTTTAATTAATTTATTAAAACTAAAAAAATGATAATTACCTTATTAAATATGTTTTAAATTATTTTTTTTAAATTTTATTCATGTTAAATTAAGATTTTAATGAGAGAGAAAAGCACAAAAAAGTCATCCTTAGACATTAATTATAAATGTAAAATTATCAAATAAACATTAATTATATTCTAAGTGACTTATATGATAGACCAAAATATTTTTCTAGAAGTAATTTAAATTAGGGATGAGGGAGTACATTTATAGAGTCAAATTAAATATTACTTAGTTAAATGACCATGTGTGTTGGGGCTATTTTGTATGAGACAATGTTTTAAAAGTTGAGTCGAAAAAATCAATGAGTCATGGTTCAAACCGTTGGATCAGTCAAATCGTTTAGTTGGGTCGGTAATATAATAATTTAATAAAAAATTAAATGTATGTATGTATGTATATTTGTTAGTCAGTCAGTTATAATAATAAGTTTAATTAATTAATTGTCACCCCAATAATATGATAATATATGAAATTTTTTAATATCATAATTTTGTTTAGAAATTAAAAATTAAAATTTTGAAATTTCAGATAAAATAATAAAATTAAATATAGAAAAAATTAATTTTAAATATATAAACAAAGTAATATTTTGTTTTGAAAGATAAAAGGGGGGAAAATTGTTGATGAAAGTAAAAAAATGGCAGGGTCAAGTAAAAAGAAATCTAAGCACGAAACACGACAAAACTAAAAGGAAAAGATAGATAAAACGTGTCTTGCTCCCTACCCTACCCTTTCGGTGCCTATCTTGGATATGCATTGAATGCTCGTTCCATCTAAACTGTCCTGTTGGGATTTTGCTCCCTACCCTACCCTTTCGGTGCCTATCTTGGATATGCATTGAATGCTCGTTCCATCTAAACTGTCCTGTTGGGATTTATATGGATTAGATGAGATTTGAATGATTTAAATTTAATTTTTAATAAAAAATTATTTTTTAAAAAAATATTAATTAAAAAATTAGTTTTATGTTAGATTATATATCATTAAAATAATTTTTTTTAAAAAAATAAAAAATAAAATTTAGACCATTTATATCCCATCTGAAATATCAAAATCTTATTTGAATAGTCCAAATAATAAAAACTCTCCCCAAATCATGGTTTCAAACCATGGTTTGCGCAAATCGAGATAAAACTCCTCTCACAAATTTACTTCGTAAGTCGTAAAAGCTATTCTCAAAAGCTAATCCAAACACACACTTAATACTTTTATATTTGTTATAGTGACTTTTAATCCTTTTAACCAGTGGGTGATAGCTTTTCACTTGCATTTTTACCTCTCCGATAAATTTCTCCCCTCGTCATCTTCCCCTTTAATCTTTTCAAATAAGATTATCTTGACATCCTCTCTGTCTGTCTGCAACTCATTTTGTGTTTTGGTCGAAGATGGAGTAAAGACACAGCATGTTGCTCGACTCTCCCTCCCTCCCGGCGTTTCCTTATTTACACAATGACCCCATTTGCTTTAGTTTGGACCTTTATCTATTAAAGGTGAACTAGCCATATTTTAATATCTCCCATTCACATATTACGAATTAGATGTTATAGGTCCACTTTCTCTATTTTTCATACTTCTTTCATATTAGATGTTTTTTCATAACCGTGTGGGTATATGTCTCTATTTAAATGTCTTGTATTAGAAATCCCTTTTATAGAGACTAACACAAAATAACGCTGTAGTGCATCTCGATCATATTAATATAGTGCTTCCAATTTACTAGATTTTATCATATACACTTTCCCAATGTCCAATATAATTCCTCTTGAGTTAAGATAAAACTCATATTGTCTTATCCGAATGTATAGTGTCACATTTATGAAATTACCTAAGTAACATTATAAGGGATCGGTCTCAAACACAAGTATAAGTGCGTATATTTTAGGTGTTGAAATATATTTGTCTGCTCTTGATAAATTAGGGCCTAAATTTGATTCAAGAGGGCCTATTGTGGAGAGACACAGGTTATAAAGAGAGATATTTTTTATGATTTAAAGGTTATATTCCTATGTGACCATGTGTGTATGTGTCTATATATATATATAGTGTGGGATTAAGGGAGAAGGTGAGTCAGAATATAACACACAAAATATTGTTCTTCTCTCTCTAAAATGTTTTCTTATAAGAATGTTCTTTTCTCTTCATCTCTTTGATGTATTTGTTGTGTAACATGATCAGAGTCCATATTGGTGCTTCGATTTCGTGTGGCTACTTTAGTGAGTCAATCGAATTCCAAATATGCCCGAAATTCTTACATAGTATCAGGACCTGATTATTCTATACCCTGTATAAGATTATAATTTCTAAATAATGTTTTCCAAAGATAATTTTTTGAGGCCTTATGATATTGTTTTTCTTAGAGAAAATGTTTTTCTTGAGGCATGTATAGCACTTGTTTTTCTTTTAAACTTTCTCTTGTTTGTGAGAATATGATAGAGTATCTGGTTTTCATGTTGGTGAAATACTTGATAGAATCTGGTATATGTTGGAATTTTGAACAATAAATTCTATGGGTTATGAATAAGAAGTAGGTTGGAAGATAAGAGGGAAAAGGAAGGAGAAAATAGTGTGTGGATAAAAGTCCCATATTGGACAAATCAAGAGAAATAAAAGTGTATATAAGGCTCAACTTCTTACCTCTAAAATGGGCCCTTGGGCCAATCCACTTTTTGTGGAGGAGTGAGGACATACACGCGCGTTAAAAGTCCCACATTGGCTGGCTCGGCTCGGTTTGGTTCGGTCGGTCGCGCGTGTGTGAGATTTAAAAATAATTTTTTTAAGTTTGTCGAATAATCGCGTTTTATTCCTTTATACCCCTTCGTGATTTTCCAAACAGTGCGGCTGTAGGGAAACACTGTGACCGAATTGGTGCTTCCGTTTTGGTGCGTCCGTCGGCTTCGTTCTGTTATGTCCGTTCGCACGACGCACCAGTTTGCAGCAAAGAGTCACCATTCACTTATGTTCGCTCCGTTCTGGTATGTCTATTCGCATGACGCACAGGTTCGCCTCAAGAGTCGAGTCCATCTGATCAATTTCCGTCAGCTATAAATAGCTAGTGACAGGAAAAATCACTCTCAATCTCGAAACACTCCTCTCCTCTCATTACTGCATAGTGCATTATGCAATCATCTCAACTTGTGCGATTCTGAAAGCAATTTTATTGTGTTCGTTCGGGCTTTTGACTGATAGTGCCATCATTCCGAAGACGCAATCCGTTCTATCCTGGTAGACAATTGTTCGAGAACCTTGGACATCCGTATAGAGGGAACAAATTGTCTTAATGAGACAACTTACGTTGGGCTCGGATTTTATTCAAAGTTCATTATTATTTTCGGCAGTCTTGTGAGTTTTTATATAGTATACATAATTATTCTGTGTTTACAAATTAAGCCATCTTAATTATACAAATTCTTATTAAATTTTCTACTTTATAAGTATTTGGGTACGACAACAGTATATATCTTAAGATTCATTATATATATATATAGATTGGTGAAATAAGCATATAATGGTTTGTTTATCATTCTTTAAGGCTAGTATGGCAAGTTTTTTCCCGTTGCATGTTTCATATATATATGTGTCTGTGTGAGACTTAAGTATGAGGAATAGGTGAAGTTTGGTCATAGTCGATTTCCACTCTGTATATTTTCGTTTGAATATTGTTTCTGCCTTATAAATACATGAATTCGAAAGTGCCTCCGGTACATACATATATATGATATTTGATTTACTCCCCATCTTTTAATTTGCAATTTATGAGTTATAAAGCTTCTTTGCTTCTTCTTGGTATTATGAAGTTTGGAACTCTAAAGACGATATAAATAATTGAAGAGAACAACGTTTTGAGACGGAACCGAAAGGTGTTTAGTTTTTCTTTTCTTTTGAGGCTGGGTCATTAGGAAAACATTCATTTTAGGACATAAAATTAGTCCCATAGTGTAGAGGATGACAAAATGAAGAAAAAGACGTCACAACTGCCGGACTCCGGTGTCAGAAGTGCATACCCGACTCTCCGTAACATTCGGGTTGGTTCGACCCGTCTGGAGGTTGAAGATAACCTCCAGACGGAAATGAATCATTTCTCTTTAATCATTTCTCTTTTGTTGGGCTGGGCAGTCATAAGGCTGAAGTATCTTACAAAAGCAAAAAACATTTTTCCAGCTGGAGGCAATTGCTTTGGGCTATTATGACAAGTAAAAAGAGGGAAAGCTGTTTTGTTTTGAAGGCCCAGTAAGATAGAGGCTCAAGATGGTTTTTCTAGTTTAATTAAAAAAACTGAACTTGGGCTGGCTTATTTGGTCTCTTATTTTTTTTTAAAAAAATATGTATCTTCTCTTTATTTCACTCGTGGAGGCGTGTGCGTGGTCCAATTTAGTTGAAAAACATGTCCAAAATTCCCAAATTTCATGTTCTGCATTTAGACATATAATTTGTATATTTTAAAACATGTTTGGATCTATTTTAAACATTTTTCAGTGTTATTATAGTGCTTTTTATGTGTTTAAAAATCCTTTAAATATTTTTTAATGATTTATCTTATTTTTATTTGAGATAAATATGGTTTAAAAGTGTTTTAGAAGCATTTAATCAAAAGATTTTGTCTTTTGAACAATTTTTTGTTGTTGAAAAACTTATTCCTAAACATGAAATTGATGGCTTTAAAATAGAAAGAGGATTCTCGATTAAAGACTTTGGACAATGATCCAAACATAAATAATTTAGAGGAATATGAATTTTTGAGTAATGAATAAGATGGGGATTTTTCCATTTAAGTATGAGCCCTTGATCGACAATTTAGAAGGAGAAAATCTTGAGAAGGATCAAGAGGAAAATAATCAAAAGTAAATTGATTTTGAAATGGAATAAGAGGAGTAATTGGAAGAGAAGTGAGAAGATAATTCTTAAGAGGAGCTTGAATCTCCATAATCTTAAGAAATTTAATTTAAGATTCAAATATGGAGAAAGCACAAGGAGGTAAAAGTGAAAGATCATATACTGAGAAATCAATGACCAATTGAAAGTGAAAGAAAATCTCAAATGGAAAGATTTTCTAATATTCAAATTCTAGATCATAGTGGAGTTTAAGGAAATATTACTCCTCAGGAAAAGAGTGAAAGCCCATCTTAGAGAAGAACAAAATCTTAAGCCCAGTCCAAACCCTAATACTTGAAATTATAAAACGGTTGAGAGAAAATAATAAGATAGGGGATATAAAATTCTTGTAACTTTAGAAAAATAATAGTTGTTGAGAACTTATCAGATTAGGTTTGAGAATCATGAAGACCTAACCCTTTACAAGATTTATTTTGGTTGAAAATTGTGTTGAATAGAGAACTTAGATAAACTAGTAAGTTTCCCCAACTCCTAGATAAGAGTTTAATAGCTATTATGAATATAATTTAATGAAAGCATGAAGAAGTAAAAGCCAAATACTCTTAATGAGTGAGAGTTCTTGGAAAATGAGTCTTTCAAGACTGTCATATACTCTATCTAAGTGGGAGTTCTTAGAAAATGAGTTTACTAAGAGTAATAATTGAGCATGTTATTTAAGGTACTTGTATGAATTTCTTGATAGATGATAATGACATAATTGGAATATATGTGATAGAAGGTACAAACGTATTCTCCTAATAATAGACCCAATGACGTTGTTTTTTTTCTAGTTAGGAATAATATAAGTATATGACGTTATATACTTCAATGTGTTATATTACTGATAAGTTCTTGGATTAAATAAATTATGAATAACCCTGCATATGAGATAATTTGAGTGGCTAAGCTTAGATAGGTTACTAAGAACATAATTTATAAATTTAATGGGGACAATTAAAATATTTTGTAGTTATAAAAATAATTCGTTGTCAAGCCATTGACAAATCGTTATGGTAATATTGAAGTTGAGATGTCAACTTAGTATAGAAAAGATTACAAGACCTATATAGCTTGCTAAGGGAAACAAAATAGTATCAATTGCCCTATAAAATTGTATAGTTGTGACTCAATCTTTCTTTCAATAAATTTCTTTGGTTTGTAAATTCTTTATGCATGATTGCATTGCCATTTCATCTAATTTAAATATTGACTTAAATATATGTCTTGCTAGTAAGTATGCATAAATTGATTCTAGAAATAATATAACGAAATATTTTTAATAAAAGAACTAGAATTGAGTATACATTACAATTATTTTGGTTTGTTGCATGTGGTCTTATAAGTATGAGGATAAGACACAGAGCTTGGTATATTGTTACCTTTGTTGATTTCTCATGATTATGGTTCCTACTAGATTACACACAATTCTAAAGTTATAGTGCTTTAGACGATATGTGAATAAATGTTAAGAATCAATTGGATATGAATTTTAAAGTTCCTACGAACTGATCAAGGTTGTGAATATCTATATGATAAGTTTTAATGAGCTTTGCGAAAATGAGATAATTAACTATTTAATTACCCTTGGCATTCCATCACCAAAAGAAATTTATAAAGGCGTAATAGAATGCTATTAGGCTTGGTTAAACGTATTATGGTTTATACTAACCTACCAAATGTGAGTGGGAGAGTATTATGTAGTCCACTTTTGGTGGATTAGTATACATGCACACATCTTTAGTTTCATCAAATCATATAAACTTGAGTTTAACCATGTACCCTTTAAAGTTGTTATCGTCATACCTTATAAATGTTGGACTAAATAAAAGTCAAATTTGATCCACCAAATATGAGTGGGAGAGTATTATCTAATCCACTTTTGGTGGATTAGTACACATGCACACATCTTTAGTTTCATCAAATCATGTGGACTTGAGTTTAACCATGTACCCTTTAAAGTTGTCATTGCCATACCTTATAAATGTTGGACTAAATACAAGTCAAATTTGAGTTTTCATAGACCATAAAGGCTGTTTGCAAATTCCTATAGTGGTTGTAAGTAGGAGCTCATAAGGGTTACATTTTCAAGAGTAAAAATGATGATAGAATTGTGATAGAAAAGAATTGAAAGATACCACATTTGTTGTGATTTAGTTTTCAAATAAGAGTGAAACTAATCACATTACATCTCTTTGCAAGGCATAAGTACAAGTCAGTACAGAACAGGCCGATAATCCTCAATTTTTTTTAGAGTGGGAGCTTAGAATGGTCAATAAAGAGACCAAACAAAATAAATATGAAATGCAAAAAGCTCATGTGAAAAGGGATAACTGAGGGAAATGTTCATGATTATTCTAAAGGAGGATGATGGGTTACATTTTGTACAAGAGGCCATGTCAAGGAAGAATGGAAGAAAGCAATGGAAAGGGAAATGAATTCTTTGAGAAAGAATTAAGTTGAGAATCAATTGATCTACCACCAACTGAAAAGGGCTATTAGGAACTAGTAAGCTCTCTAGGTTTAAGAGCAAGGAAGGTGGATCAATTGGCATATATAAGACTCATGGTTATATAGGGGTATGCATAATAGGAAGACATTTTCTCACTTGTTGTACATTTAAATTAGTTTTACTATGACAATAGTTAAACATTTGGATTTAAATTTACATCATGTGCATGTAAAACTTACATTTTAAGTGATGATCTGGATGAAGAAATCTATATGTAGTGACTATTAGATTTCACTAAAAGTAGTATTTGAAGTTTCACATAGTGGTGACTTCATGTGTTTTTACAGAAATCCTTTTATGGATTGATGCAATTGTCCAAATAGCAATGTTTAATATTTTAAAAGAGCAGTAACCCAATGTGGTTTTCAAATGGTTGAAGTAAACCATTGATAAATGATTTGTGATATTATTCCTTTAATTGGATGATATTCTATTGGCCATACATAGTTTGAATTAGGTAGTGCCTATTAAAGAATGATGTTAGTAAATTTTGAAAAAGAAATTCATAGGTAAAGTAGTTAGGTTTGAGATCCAAAGAGATAGCTTAAGAAGTCTTATCTCTTTTACAAGAAAATTACATTAAGAAGATTCTTAAGCAGTTCAAAATAAGTGAATGCAATCAAGAAGATAATGGAAAAGAATGTCCATATAAATACTACTAGTAGTGTAATGTATGCAATAACGTATACAAGACCAGATATATGCTCATAGTAGGACTTGTAATTCGGTATTAGTCCAACCATCATGAGAGAAATTAGATGGCTTTATAAAAGGGTTATGAGATACTTGTAGAGTACATTGATTATGCACGTTTAAAGTATGTGCTTTGGAAGTACAAGAGGTTATATGGCTGGTAAAGTTCATAGAACATGTGAGATTTGAAAGTGAGAATTCAAATATAGTGTCAAAGTATTGTGAGTACATTGCCTAAGCAAAAGACCATAAGCATAATAGATAGACTAAATGCAAAAGTATAGCTATATGAGAGATGCTATAGCATATAAAATTGTTGTTGAATAACGCATTCATATGTAAAGTCTCTTAACTAAGCCTAATGACCATGTATAAGAAACATGTCAAGTCCTTTAGCATACATAAATAATGATACTGGATTTTAATGTGTGTAAGTATACAATGTCTAGTATGTCATACAGGTTGGTGAGGTCGGCTTTCTCACACAAGTGACCACCTTTAACATTGAGGAGGAGTGTGTAAAGATGAGACAATTGTGTTCACCAATAAAGCAACAGGAGTGTTGATATGGTAGAGAAGAAACACAAACTATATCGCTTCAACTTAAAGTACAGTAAGTCGAGATGAGATCCTTGATTGTAAATATGGATCAAATCATAGAAACCCACGTCCATGATACCTGTTTCCAGAAAACATATTCTTCAAAATTGACGTCATGTAATATGAGTGAAGTTGAAGAATTTAGGTTTAGATACCAGGAGTATCCAGACTTAAGTTTGTACGGTGTTAATTGTATAATAAAAATACATATGCTCTTAAAGTATAAGAGTAACATCGTAGCATGTGATTCATACTGTATGTACTAAATAACTGCAAATGGGAAGCAAGTGAATGGATCGTTGCTTTATTGCTATGTAAGTCCCATAAAAGGTTAACCCTTCAATAATGTCCTTTGACTTTGACATTACAATGAAAATATGTTTCAACGTTTGCTACTTTAGCATTTTTCCTATGATCATGATTGATGTGATCTAAAGGTATTATGTTAGGAAAGCGGTTGATTCATATCAAAGTGATATATGAGCGAAAGTAAGATTATTACATAAAGTATATACACCTATGTTGGTGTTTGAGACTGGTCTCTTATGATATGATTTTGTAATTTCATGAGTGTGGACACTATGCATATGAGAAAAGCAATTTGAGTTTTATACTAATTCAAGAGGGATTAGATTGTCCATGAGTAAAGTGTATATTGGTAAATCTAGGACATTCGAGCATTATATCAATACCAAGATGCACTACAGGGTTGTCTTGTGTTAATCTCTGTAAAAAAGGGATTTCTGGTGCTAAGCGCCCAAATGGAGATGTCATACCCACGCAGCCATAACAAAACACCTAGTATGAAGAACTAAGAGAAAGAGATTTAGCCCATAACATCTAATTCACCAAGTGTGAGTGGGAGATGTTGGAATATATTTGTCCATCCTTGGTGGATTAGGGCATAAGCTCGATTTAAGAAGGCCTATCATGGAGAGACACAGGTTATAAAGAAAGATATCATTTGCGGTTTAAAGGTTATATCTATTTCCATATAATCGTACGTTTAAGGGTTGCATTTATTCTTATATGACCATATGTACTCAATATATATAGGGTGTGAGATTAAGGGAGAAGGTGAGTCCCACACATAGAATATTGCTCTTCTCTCTCTAAAAGATTTTCTCATAAGAATGTTCTTTTCTCCTCATCTCTGTGGTGTATTTACTGTGTAACGTGATCGGGTTCCGCATTGGTGCTCCAGTTTTGTGTGGGTACTTCACCGTGTCAATCGGATTCTAGGTACACCTAAAATTCTTATGCTAGGTAATCTTCCTTTTTCCTATTTATCATTTTGATATGAATCAACCACTTTTCTAACATAATACCTTTAGATCATATCAATCATTATTATATGAAAATTTCCAAAGTAGAAAATATTGAAACATATCTCCATGATATTATTAAAGTTAAAGGACATCTTGAAAGGGTTAACCTTTCGGAGACTCACACAATAATGAAGCATGCATCTATTCAATTGCTTTCTGTTTGCAGTTTTCTAGCACATGCGATATAAATCGCTTGATACGGTGTTGCTCTTATCCTATAAGAGCTTATATAATTTTAATCTTACCATTAATACCGTACTGTCTTAAGTATAGACTCACATAATATCTAAATTCAAATTCTTCAACTTTACTTATATAATGTCAATTTTGAAGAATTCGTTGTCTAACCATAGGTATCATACATGTAGGTATCCATAAATTGATCCATATTTATAATCACGGATATCATCCTGACTGATTGCACTACTTAGATGAAGCAACATTTAGTTTTTGTTCATTCTATACCATATTAGCTCTCTTGCTGCTTTGCTGGTAAACACATATGTCTCATCTTTACACACTACTCCTGAGTGTCAAAAGCGATTGTTTGTGTGAGAAAGCCGACCTCATCAACCTGAACGATATACTAGACATTATATACTTTCACATACACATATGAAAAAATAATGAAGTATGTATATTTTACTTCTTATGTATGTCAAAGGACTCATCAAGCTATTCATGTACTTCCTTGGCCATATGTTTAGTTAGGGGACTTTGCATAGGAATATGTTTTTTAACAACAACTTTATGTGCTATAATATCTCTAACAAAATCACATCTTTATCTTGGTATGATACTTAGGGTATTTCACACAGACAATGGCTGCAGTGTTTTCACAATACATTAACACTGTATTTGAGTTTTCACTTTCAAATCATAGATTTTTTTTGAACATTATCAGCCATATAGCCACCTGTACTGCCATAGTACATACTTAAAATATGCATAATCATTATATGCCCTAAAGTATCTTAAGACCTTTTATATAGTCATCTCATATCTCCTACAAAGGTCAAACTAGTACAAACTTACAAGTCTTACCATAACAAATATCTGGTCTAGTACACATCACTGTGTACATTAAACTACCAATAACATTTGCATACAAATCTTTTTTTTCATTTTTCATGCTGATTCAGTTTGGGGAAAATATCAAGACTCAAATTTTCATTCCTGAAGTCATTGGGGTATTTATGGATTTGCATTTACTTAGACATAATCACTCAAAGAGGATTCTTCTTAAACTGTCTTATTAGATCTCAAATCCAAAAATGTACATTGCTTCAGCTATATGCTTTTTTTCAAAATTTATGAGCACTATTCTTTAATAGGCACTACTGAATTCAAACTCTCTATAACAAACAACATACCATCCATTTAAAAAGATAATATCATAAATTACTTGATAATGGTTCTCTTCAACCATTTGAAAAGCACATTAAGTTATCGCTCTTGCTAAACCTTCTGCATTACTGTTTGGACGATTGCTTCAAACCATAAAATGACCTTTGTAAAAACATGAGGTTGTACCTATATAAAACTTCAAATACCACTTTTAGTTAAATCTAATTGTCATTGCAAATAGATTTCATCATCTAGATCACCACTTAAAGGTGTAGGTTTTACATCCTCTTGATATATATCTAAATCCAAACAGTTAGTTGTTTCCAGAGTAAGTCTGATTAAAATGTACAAGAAGTAAGATGAAAGCCTTCATGTCATGCTTACCCTTTTACAACTACTTGAGTAGTTTTGTATTTGCTAATTCATCTATCCATTTTTCTCTTGATCTTGATAACCTACTTGTTCCCATTTGACCTCTTGCCCTTGTGGTAGATCAACTCATTTCAAAACTTGATCTTTCTAAGTGAATCAATTATCACTTCCATTGCTTTCTTCCATTTTTTTCCTTAGCTTGACTTGATAGGGCCTCTTGTATAGAACACGACTCATTATCTTCTAGAATAACCATGAACACTTTTTATGGTTACTCTTTAATAGAGCTTCTTGTTTCTCTTGTTTAGGTCTCTTCATTGACTTGTATAAGCTCCTACTCACAAGAACGATTAAGAATCGCTGGTTGGTTCTGTACTATCTTGTCTATGTGTCTCGTAAAGAGATACTATGTCATCAGTTCTTCCCTTGTTTGGAAACTAATCCGTAATAAATGTGGTTCCTTTTTAATTCTTTTTTAGTCAAAATTCCATCTTCACTTATGAAAAATGTGAAGATGTAACCTTAATAAGCTCCCATTTACAATCATAATGGGAATACGCAACTGACACTTGTGGTTTACGAAAAATCAAATCCAATTTACCTTTTTACCATAATTCATAGGGTATAAAAGTAACAACTTTAGAGGGCATATGTAAAGCTTAAGAAGCCATACACTTGATGAAACCAAGTGTATGCACTAATTCACCAAAGGTGGACCTTATAATACTCCCCCACGTTAACTTGAACCATCACATACATAACCATGTTTAATAACATTTCATTTTGACTTTCAACAACTCCTTCTGGTAGTGGAGTGCATCATATAGTTAGCTATCCAACTAACTTTCTCTTGTCAAAGAGCTTATTAGGTTATTTACAACCTTAATTAGTTTATAGGATCTCAAAACTCCTATTTAATTGATTATGTAACTAATCCATTTACAGTCCAAGGTATTTAAACTTCTTAATTATACAAAATCAAGCAAGTATGATCATATCGTGAATAATCCTCACCAAAGGATACAAACTGTTAAGCTTTGTGTCTTGCCCTTATACGTAATACCAAATTATCATAATGGAATATTCACAATGAAAACACAGTCATTGTCCCTTTATGGTAAATCTTCTTGTGTTGGTTTACCTAATAGACTCACATAAGGACATCTTCATATTGGAAATTAAACTTAGCAATCCTTATTATGCTAATTTTGGAAGCAATTCCTATGTACTTGTCTAGCATGACACTGTAATCAAGTCAATACTTGAATTACAAGAAGTGATTATGCAATTAAGCACAAAGAGTCACCAACAATGCTCAAACTCAAAGAAATCTCATGAAAGGATTATGGACCAACCAAACCTTCGCGGGTTTATATTTTTAAGTAACCATGATATGGATAACCCATTCCCAATATTATGGAATACTTGTGTAGAGTCTTGATATGGTTAGACATATTTATAATCCTATAGGTTCACACATGATTCTATAAGAGAAATTTTGAGATTAACCCTTTTAAGATTCAAGTGATTCAGGTTCATCTTTAGATTCACCTTTCAAATTTCTTCTTGGTTACACCTCTTATTCCATTTTAGGATCAAATAAGCCTTACTTTAGATTATCTTCCTATAGATCCTCTTTAGGATATCCTTCTAGGTTATCTCTAAGGGCTTAAACTTAAATGAACAAATCCCTATTTAAATAATCAATTGGAGGCTCACATTCCTCTATTGGATCAACACTTAGAGGCTTCATCAAATAATTTATTCTTTTTCTGATCTACCACTAAGTGGTTTATACTTAAGAATGTGTTTTTCAACACTATTATCAACCAAAAGAATAAAATCTTTTTGATTTAGTGCTTCTAGAATTCTCTAAGTTTATATTTATCTTAAATAAAATAATTCTAAATTATTCTAAATATTTTAGGATTTTTAAATCCATAAAAATCATTAAAACAAGTGCACTGAAAGCCTCTAAAATAGACCCAAACACATTTCAAAATCAACAAATAACATGTCTAAATATAGATAATGAATTTAAGGATTTTTTAGAAACAAACTGCATTTCAATTGGAGCTCAAAAGCTCCTTCAGCAGCACTAGAAGGAGGAGGAATGAAAAAATTCTGGAAAAAATCAAGAAAACCATATATGCCCACTCTTAGACTCGGAGAGTGGATTACACACGCTTATTTAGAAACCTCAGACAAAGTCATATGTCATTTAGCCTTGCTTCATGCACCTCCCTGGCTTGAATAAAACATGTTACATGTCACCAGAATTTCCACCTAGCCCCAAGCGTTACATGGTATTTTTTTTTAAAAAAAAAGTGTTTGGGGAGGGTCAAGGGTATATCTGGGCCCATCAACAATTTTTTTTCTTTTTATTTTATATTTTGAATGATCCAGCCCAATCCACTATGACTCATTTTTTTTAATAACAATGAAATGACACCATTTTGGATTAGGGAGGTTATCTTCAACCTTCCGACGGGTTGGCTTGACTCAAAATTTAAACTGGGTTGGGTCTGTCGAACCCGATTTCTTCTCTCCTCTATAACTTTTCCGTCCAACATCTATTTTAAGTATTCTTGGGGTTGTTTTCTTCATTTTTTCAGGATCTACACAATGAGACCAATTTTAAAGCTATAAAAACATGTCTTTATGCCACCAATCTTCGTTTCTAAAAAAGTTCGCCTAACCGTTGCCTGTTGTAAGTTTGACACTTTTTTTCTTTTCCTCATAGGTGTGTTTCTTGTCTCTTTTGTTTTAGTTTCTCATGTTCTACACGTTGGTATGTGATTCAGGGCTTAGAAACTTATTGTCTGTTCAAAACCGATCTTAAAAATCAATTACATCAATTTTTGTTCCAGACATTGTACATGTTATACTAGTTTTCCTTTCATTTTTTGGTCTAGAAATTGAATTTCATGTCTTTCATATCATTCACAGTGTAAGAATGCATTTATATAATGTACAAAACCAAAAAAAATGAAAAACAAAGAGCCCTATCGAGTGCCAAAATGACTAAAATTAACGATTTTGCATATATTTGTCATAAGTAAACCATGCTATCTTAAAGAAGCGCATACAGGACATAATCAACAAGCACAAAACTATACTCTATGTATCACTAAACTAAAATAAAAAATTCATACGCTAGAAACATATAATAAGTCGTATGGTAGTGGCAAACCAAAGAAATATAGCAGAATAAATAAATAAAAAATCTATAGCCTCTAATTTAAGCTCTGATACCACTAAAGGATTTCAGGCGTATTTGGAATCCATTAACTTTCTAGTACTCACACAAGATCAGAGTGCCAATATAGACTCTGATCACGTTTATGTGACAGATTCACCATTGGAGAGAAGAGAGTTAGAGAGAGTAGTTTCTACTTTCAATAGAAATTTTATATCACTTCCTTAAAAATGACTCCCACAAACTGATATAATCCCATGTTTCATGTATGAGTGATTATCATAATTTGAATTTCAAAGTATAAGGATAAAGTTCCTCATTTGGACCCATATTATTCCTTATTTACATAATGACCCTATTTGCATTGGATTTAGTCCCTAATCCACCAAGGGTGGACTGACCATATTCCAACAAAATTTTATAACCCAACTTTTTCAATTCAACTCATAAAAATTTTACTTTCCTTCCCTTCCCCTCCCCTCCCCTCCTTTCTTACTAAACATCCCCTTAATTAATTATTTGAACTTGTCTTTAATTTAATTATAACTCATTTATACTATATTGGCATAGTTTCAAGTTTCAACCAACTTTTATATGTTAAACTACCACACATATAGGACATTTGGAAAGTAGTTTTGTGAATTTGATTTGAGGATTGGAATTATATGAATGTTAATAAGGGCTTGTATTTATAGAGGTATAATATAGAGCAAGCATGCAGAAACATTTAACAAAATTAATACAATTAATGTTGCTTTCTAGATAATGACTTCATGGACTACGTACATGCCTACTATTTAATGCCGCCCAATCAAATTACCTCCTCTGGTCCAAGACATTAGAGGTTGTTAACTAGTTTATACGAACTAGGCGTGCAAATGGGTGATGCCCCTATTAGGTGGCCTATGGCCTGGCCTGGTTAGAGCATGGTCTGTTTATCAAAGAGGCTAGGCTAAGGCCTATATAGAGGCCTAATATATGTAAACAAGATAGGCCTACTTTACATAGGCTTAGCCTATTTACACATTTTAAAATAGGAAATTCCCTTATAAAGAACTTTAAAAACGCTAAAAGGAAAAAATGTGTTTTGAATAATTATAATCCCAGAGAAATGTTAGACTTGATTTATCCTTTTGAAATTAAAAAGAAATAACCAATTTTCCCTTTCATATTTTTTTTTAAAAATATTACCCCACTGGCCTCCGTTAACAGAGCTTCGTTGGCTGGCCAGTCGCTGATGACCACCCCTGCCGACAACTGGTAGCTAAAGCTCTTATGGGAATATTCCATTAGGAATTAATATTCTCAAAGTGGTGAGGGTGGGGTTCGAATCCCCACAACTTGATTTGCCCAAAATGTTGGTGGTCATTAAGCCACCAATGGCTTTCAATACATTTTATGCAAACAAATATATATATGTTAACTTTTGATTTTTTACCCAAGCCACTTTACCAGTTTTGTTAAGGAATTCACGACATTTCATTAGGTTTTAACAACTTTCATTTACCAAGTAAAAAATTCACACAATCTGGTCATTCACAAGTTTGGTTAAGGAATTTATGACATTTCATTAGGTTATAACAACTTTCATTTCCAAAAAAAAGAAATTCAAACTATCAATTCATTCACAAAATTTGTTAAGGAATTTATGATATTTTATTAGGCTTTAGCAACTTTCGTTTACCAAGTAAAACATTTACACCATCAAGTCATTCACAAGTTTTGTTAAAAAATTCACAAAATTTTATTAGATTTTAACAACTTTTTTTTTTCTAGAAAAAATTCACACTATTATGTCATTCACAAGTTTTATTAAGGAATTCACGACATTTCATTAAGTTTTAATAACTTTCGTTTTCCAAAAAAAAAATTCAAACTATCAATTCATTTACAAGTTTTGTTAAGAAATTCACGACATTGCATTAAGTTTTAACAATGTGTTTTCCCATAAAAAATTCATAGGTTGTTAAAGCCTAATGAAATCTGGTGAATTCCTTAACAAAACTTGTGAATGACCTGATAGTGTGAATTTTTTTCTAGAAAAAATAGTTGTTAAAATCTAATAAAATGTTGTAAATTTATTAATAAAACTTTTGATTTTTTTACAGGTAAACAGTTGTTAAAACCTAATGAAATGTTGTGAATTTCTTAATAAAACTTGTGAAAAGGCTTGGGTTAAGGAAAAGTTTTTTGTTAGTGTCAAAGCTTTCACCCAAGAGGGGGTAAATTGGGTGATATAAAAATTTAAAATATTATAATTAAAAAACTTAATTAAACATATAAGAGTTGGAGAAATAACACCGAAGTGTACATTGGGGTTTATACGTTTGGTCTCAACTACTTTACTTACGTCTAGTCCTCATAGCGCCTCTGAGATTTTCATTATACTTTTAAGATTCGATAGGTTATTGACACTACAATACAAGTAAGCTCCTCAACATGACACTTACTCCCCCTTATACTTTGTAATATGATACTCATTTAAGGTCCTACTACCTTAAGATTCTCTTTATACAAATAGTGAATGAAAGTATTAAAGTCTCTCTCAAAGAGTAGATAGATAAATATTGAGGAACAATAAGAATTTTAGAGAATAACAGACAGACAGAAAATAGAGCATTTAATGAACAGAATTAATTTCATTGTTGGTTGATTGCTCTGTCTTGAATGCTTTTGTATTTATTATAGGTAGAATGTGTTTAAAGACCATTATGACCATTCAAATTTTTCCGTTAAAGAGTAATTGTAGCCGTTAATGAAACATAGTGTTTCCATCACTTCTCTTTGCTATACATGTAATGCTTTTGTCAGATTTTTGCTTTTTGTGATTTTGAAATTAATCCATTGTTCAAATACCTAAAACTTTCTCAGAGATGATATTAATAATAATCAAGGGTAATATAGAAGTTGAGGAAGAAAATCAAGATGTGAAGTGTGTGCATTAAGATTTCTAAGATGATATTTGCTAGTTTCTGATAACTTCACTCGAGTGAGACTGATAATCACTTCAAGTGATTTCCAATCACTTGAGTCTTTATCTTAGGGCCTGTTTGGGAACCCATTAGGAGGGGAAAAAGCTCATTTGGAGGGCAAAAACCCATTTGGCATCTGCAGACCCGGTTGAGAACACGGTAGCATTCACTGGGCTTAAAAAAAGTTACTTTTCTTAAAAGCTCATTGAAGTAACTTCTAGCTTTTTTTCACTGGTTTTTTAATAAAAAAAGTCACTTCTCCCACCGCCAATCCAAACACAAATCACATTTACAATATGACTTTTTTTTTCAATCTGACTTCTATAAAAGCCATATTAGAAAAAAAAGCCACTTCTCTACCGCTAATCCAAACAGGCACTTAGTCACTCAAGTGATCTTGGTGATCTTATGTTGTTAACACTTTCAAGGAACTTGGTAGTAATTGTTTTGTGAAATCAATATCACTTGAGTGCTTAGAAGCAACACTCAGTGCTACATTAAAATGTTGGAGTATATGATTAATATTACTAAATTCCTTACTAAGAAATGAGATCACTTGAGTGATCTTCTTTTGACTTTATTAGCACTTCCAAGTTACTTACAGAAGTTCTGCAAGTGATCATGGATCTCGAATGATTTCCCAAATCACTCAAGTGATCTTCAGTGAAGATCACATCACTTGCAGTGATCCAGTGAGTGACTTCTAAAAAATATGCATCACTTGAGTGATCTGCCATTTCACTCTAGTGATGTGGCTTTTATCGCATATCACTCGAGTCATTTGTCTTTGGTCACATATCAATCGAGTGATTCTTCTAATCACTCGAGTGATATGTGTTATTAGATCACTGCCACTATAAGAAATTGAAATATCACTCGAGTGATATGTCTTTGATCACATATCATTCGAGTGATCTGTGTTATCATATCACTATTACCTGCAACATCACTCGAGTGCTTAGCAATCACTCGAGTGTTTATGTTGTCTTAGTGCATTAACTTTTCAATCCTTTTAGTAGTCACTTGCAATTGGTTCTATCACTCGATGCTTACCCATTCACTAGAGTGATTTGTCTTAAAATTTTTTTCATATAGTTTGATCACAATGGAGTGACTTAGAGTTTTTAGAAAGTAAAGCATTATCACTCAAGAGCTCAAATAGATCACTCTAGTGATCTTGCTCTAGTGACTATGAGTTCAAATTTATGTTTAAGCAGTTCACCATGGATTTGACTCTTTTCTTTTCAAAAGGTTTAATCATTATTTAAGTCTAATAAATTAAGGTTTATTATCATCAAAATATTATGAGAACTAAGAAAGTTACCCCACACACACACACACACACATGTATATATATGTAGAAATATTTGTTTTCCATATAATATATTGAAAGTTATTGGCTGCCTAATGGCCACCAACCTTTTAGGCAAACAAAGTGGTAGAGGTTTGAACCATACCCTCCACCACTTTAGGAATATGAATTCCAGCTAGAATATTCATATTGAAGCTTCAGTGGCAGCCGGTAGGGGTAATTATTTTTACAAAAATGTATGTAAGAGCAATTTGATTATTTCTTAATTTCAAAAAAAAAAATTAAGCCTAATATCTCTATAGAATTATGAATATTCGAAACACCTTTTTATCTTTTAGCATTTTAAAAATTCTTTATAGGCGATTTCCCCTTTTAAAATATAATTTCATTTATATTATATGTGTCTATGTTATGTTTATATTTTTATCATTTTTATTTTATTTTAAAAATACAATTATTAAATTATCAAAGTGGGTTCATTCTATAATTTAAAACTCAAATAATATATTTTTAAATTAATTTTTATTTAGATTTATTAAATTATGGGAATTAAATTTTATTTATATCATATTGTAGGCTTTAAATTATAGGCATTTAAGCCTATTTAAAGCCTTTAAGGCATAATTTTTTAAGCATGTTTAAAGGTTTACATTATAAGTAGCCCTATAAAAAGGCTTAAGGCCTGATAGACCTTTTGAAAGTTTAGGCTTGAGCCTAAAAAAAACTTAGCCTAGGCTCAGGCGTAGGCTTTAGGGCTCTATTATAGGCACAAACTTATTCAGCCAAAGCTTGGCTTGACCTAGCTTGTTTCTACCTCTAGCACAAACAAAGGAATGTTAATTAATTCATTTAATGTCTCTAAAATTAATAAAATTTACTTATTTTACCCTTATTAAAGAATGTGTTTTCAAATTTGCATTTATTATGTGTTATCCCCTCTCCTTCCAGGGGTAAATGTAGAAAACAAGAATTAATTACTTTGTCTTTCTTTTTAATTAATATAAACCAAACATTAACAAAGAGGTTCAAAATAAATTAGTATAATTAAAAGGCCAAAGCCCAAACAAAAAAACCCTAAGCCCAAGTAACACCACAACTACAAACCTTAACCTTAGGTTAAAGATAGAAGGCCACTTGTGCTGCCACCATCGCTTAAAAGGCAAACAACCACTGGTAACTATGCTAGAAATAAAGGATAGGGGTTCAAAGAACCATCTTGTTCGCCCCTTCCTTTTTTATCTACAATTTGCTACTAAGAGAGCAGAGACATAATTCCCATGTAGCTAGGACTGAGCAAGTTGCCTATAGCCTAGTGAGCTCGCCCAGGCCTAATGAAAAATTGTCCATTTTGGCTGGCACAAGAAAGACTTATAATGGGTAGGCTTATATACTAAACGGGATGGGCCATGAGTACACCCTTAGGCTGCCCACGGCCGCCCACACACACAGACACACACACAAGTGTAAATTTAATTATATCTCATATAAGTGAGATAAAATATATATATATTTAAATATAAATATATTATATTATATATAAGGTAAGTCTAAGTTATTTTCGAAGCAATTTTTCTTGATAACATACGGTGTGAAGTCAAGTTGAAGCATATTATGGATATCTTGCATGGTTTATATGATAGCTTCATTACTTATAATGAAACATCTGAATCTTAGTCTAAGTCAGCATTAGAGCATGTGGATAATAGTATTTATGCTGGAAATGTTTTAGTTCCATCGGTTGAAATTTAAATGTTCTTATCTGCCATTAGTCACACATTAAAGAATGTTTTAGCTAGTGCAAAGATTGTGACTAAGGGCTTAGCAGCTTTTAGAGGTGCTTGAATAGCTTCAACCTAATTTAATTGAATATTTTGAACCATAATTTGACCTTTTGGTATGGTGGAAAGTGCATGCTTAGAAGTATAAAGATTAAAATTTGATTGCACATGATTTGTTGGCTGCATCAATTTCCATAATGTCTTCAAAATCCGCTTTTAGTACCGAGGTTTGAGTACTAGAAACTTTTAAAAGCTCCTTATCTTTAAAGATGGCTAGAGCGCTCACTCACACACACACACACACACAAACAAAAGTCCTCCCAAATTCAAGGAGGTTGATGTTGATAACTTTGTACATGTCATTTCATGTGTGGTTTCAATGAGGAATTATGAGGGCTATGGTGCTTTATTATTTTTGATTTTTGTAATTTATATTAAGAAATCAGTTCCAATAACACAGTAGAAGTACAATTGCATATTGAGTTTTTTTTTAAAAAAAAAGCATTATTGGGCTGCCCATACCCATTTAAACCTATATAGGTTTAGCCCAACCTATTTGACATGGGCTTCAATGGGCATTTGACGAGCTTCAATCAAGTTGAAATTGAAATGTTCTTATCTTCCATTAGTCACACATTAAATAATGTTTTAGCTCGTGTAAAGATTGTGACTAAGGGCTGAGCATCTTTTAGAGGTGCTTGAATATCTTCAACCTAATTTAATTGAATATTGTGAACCACAATTTGACTTTTTGGTATAGTAGAAAGTGCATGCTTAGAAGTATAAATATTAAAATTTGATTGCACGTGATTTGTTAGCTGCATCAATTTCCATAGTGTCTTTAGAATCCGCTTTTAGTACCGAGGTTTGAGTATTAGAAACTTTTAAAAGCTCCTTATCTTCAAAGATGGTTAGGGCACTCATATATATATATATAATATTAGCTACACAAAATTCCTCCCAAATTGAAGGAGGTTGATATTGATAACTTTGTACATGTCATTTCATGTGTGATTCCAATGAGGAATTATGAGGGATATGGTGCTTTATTATTTGTGTTTTTTTTGTGATTTATATTAAGAAATCAGTTCCAATAATGCAGTAGAAGTACATCTGCATATTGAGTTTTTTTTAAAATGCATTATTGGGCTGCCCATGCGCATTTAAACCCACACGGGTTTAGCCCAACCCATTTGACATGGGCTTCAATGGGCATTTGACGGGCATAGACTAGCTCATGCCCATTAAAAAATAAATAGGTGGGCTATGGGCTGACCATCAGGCAGCCCATTGCACAGCCCTAAATGCAACCACCACCCCATAAAGAAAATCATTAACATGAACAATGGCAACGCAACCACCCCCCACAGAAACATCGACCACCATCACCATAGCCATCCCAACCTAAAGTCACTATATTTGTAAGGGTCATCTAGAAAACAAAACCAACAATCCTAGATCACAGAAGATGAGGAAAGAAACCAAAGAAACTACACCAAATCCGCAGAAACGAGGAGAGAAGAAACAACTCAAGAAGAATCTTCAGATCTACAATCATCCACCACCCTTTCAGTGCTAGCTTTCTTGAAGTCAGTGGGCTTTCAAGTCCTCTATTTCCCCTCTACCATATTACCTCCATGTTACTCCCCATCGTAGATTTAACCAGCCTTCCCTTATGCTCCGCCCCACATATTAAAGCAACTAGAGGTGGTAATATGGGTTAGGACCACAGGCCAAGCACGCCCAACCCGTAAATATGGGCGGTTTGAGTTCTGAAAAATTGGGACCATTTGGGAGCGGTTCTTTTGGGCCCAAACCCATATGGTCCCAACCCATGACGGGTTGGACCACCGGATTGGTGGGTTGGCCCATATTTTTTTTAATGTTGTCTAGTGTTTATTGGATAAGGGATATTGGGTGAAGGGCCAAATGCAAACAAGACTCAATCCAATTTGCGTAGCCTTTTGGGTCATTCATTATTGTTCATTCCATTGATGCTTTTTGGGGTTGTGACTTGCTGCCCAGTTGCCTAGTTTGAGTCTTTGAGAGTTAAGACGTGATATTCATAATTTAATATACTTCTCCTTCATTGGATTTATGTTTTTTTAATTTAGTATACTAAAATATTGATAGCTTTTGGATTTATGTTTTTTTTGTTATGTGTGGACTTGTGATTAATGTTGAATTTTTAATTTCTTTATGGTTTATGTTTGTAGAAAAAATAATTTTTAGTATATTGTGTTAAAAAAAATTTTAAAAAAAATAATATGGGTTGGGTGGGCCAACCCACCAACCCAGTGGTTATGGGTTGGGTTGGCTAAATGCCAACCTATATTAATGCGGTTCTTTTGGGCCTAACCCATATGGTCTCAACCCACAGCGGGTTAACTCAAACCCAGTGGGCTGGACCATATTACCACCTCTAAAAGCAACCATGAATGGATTCAGAGAAAGAAGAAACCTAAATCCGAACTGAACATCCTCCTTTCTGGCATGCGCTGGAGAGAGAGGCATCAGAACCATCCCAAGCTCGATGACTCGAAACCACTCAGGGATGGAAACTCTCACACAAAGAGATGAAACCTACGAGAGAGAGAGAGAGAGAGAAATCTACTGTATAATTAATTACTCAATCAATCTCTTATATTGACCAGAATTTTTTTAGAAGACTTCTTATATTTCAGGTTGGAAGGAGTACTAAAGCCAAACAAAGTGCATGAACATTGAAGACACACTTCATAGTTCAAAAATTAATGTGTGTGTGTAAAGAATTTAATAAATTCAGTAGTCAAGCGTTTGTATTTAGCACTACAATACTGCTCACTATCCCTATTATTATAGGATCCTTTTAAAATGTGTTATTGATTATAAGAGATTTGATAATTTTAAGGAGTATTAAATATATATTTTTTCATATTCTTTCATATTTAATAAGGCAGCGAGAGAAAGTAAAAATTAAAATGATATTAGAGTTCATTGAAGTTAATAAAGATAATATTAAAAGTTACTTGGATTTTATGACAAATGTAATTAATGTGTTTGTTAAACTTATTTTATTAGTATGCGTAAATCAATTAGAAGTGATTTATATTTAGGACTAAAGTGATACTCTTATTTATTTTTTTCAAGTATGTTATTTAAAGGGTCATACTTATATGAAATTCTTTATATTCATCATATCAAGTTATTCAATTACATATGATCATGCTTCATTTTTTTTATATGAGTTTATAGTTAAACGATAAAGTAATAATTCAAAAATAGGACACATGATTATATGTGATTAGAGAACTTGACAAAATAGATATAAAGAACTTAGCCTAAGTATTTTTCTTGCTCAAATGTAGTTTAATTCAAATAAAATAAAAAATACTATAGCTTTTAATTTTTAATGAAAAAATAAAAAATAGATTAAATGACAGATTTATGTTCTGACACATGACTACATCCAAATCCATCTTTCCGACTTTAATACATTTTGCACCAATCCTTCGGAATACTTGTTCTATGAATATGATGGAATGGACCTGTCTTGTTTGCTAGAGGCCTGTAATGTGTCCCAATTCAGGTAATCTTGGAATTCCCTTTCAATGTCCCTTTATAATTCTTAAATTCAAAATGACATCTACACCATTAAAGATTGAGTCTAACAAAGGGCGGTTCCTTACAATGTGACGACTCAAAATTTAAACACTTTTTAAGAGATGTGTCTATAGTTAGTGACTGATAGTATCTTAAATAAAAAAATACATATATTTAATTTATAAAAAATGATACATGTGTGTGTATAGTCTTTGTTTTTTAGGCAAAGAAAAGTATCGCATATACCAACACTGTACATGTGCTTTGGCAAAAGGAGGGAAAAAAAAAACTGTACAACATCCAAGCCTAATTTTAGTGTTAGAATTTAAGCCGTTGAAGGCTTCAAGGACTTTATATGAAAAGTATTTCTTTTCTTACACACACGGAATAATTTACACTTTGCACCAAGGAACAAAAAACCGGACCGGTCAATGAATCGGTCACAGCACTGGTTTAAGGGTTAATGGTTCAACCGGGGTCGGACCGGTGGTCGAACCGGTCATATTAAAATATTATAATTTATTAGTGGTAATATATATATTAATATATTTTTAAATTTCCATAGATTAAAATAAAGATCTTTAGGTAAAAAATGCTTAAAATATATTAGTATTAGTTATGATGCCTATATTTATATAATGACATCTCCTTTCCTATAATTAATTAATTATTATATCCTCTCAAAATCATTTTTTTTAGATTTATTCTTTTTTTACTTACTTTTCTCTTCATCTTGGTCTTCAAACTTTCATTTTTCCCTAAAAAATAATGCCCAATAGTAGATAGAAGAATAAAAAAATGTATTTTATTAAAAAAAAAGGCAAACCGGTTGAACCACCAGTTTTGACCGGTTCGAACCGGTTCGACCGGTTCGAACCGGTTCACCGGTTTTTGCCATGAATCGGACCGGATCATCCGGCCGGTCACCGGTCAGACAGGTTGAACCGGACGGTCTGGTCAGATTTTTTTTTCCAATGCTTTGCACAATTGACTTTTCAACTCGACCTTATAATCTCTCTCACGTCACGCTCCTCTCAACAATCACAATCACAATCACTATAAGAATCACAATCACCTATATATTTAGTTGTTCTATTGTGCAAAATATTAAAGTAAAAAACATATATTATTGAAGAAAAATAGTTTATTAGATGCTTGTAGAGAAGAGAGTCCATAATATTTCAACATTAATTTACAACACAAGGAAACAAATCATATAAACTTGTGTGAGATTCATTTAGATAATGAGTATATGAGCTATTTGAATCTGGGGTACCCATATATATACAATTCAATAGTATAAAAATTAAATAAAATCCATCCAATATTGGTTGCTAATTTGGTGCGCCCATCAAGTGAATTTTATCACATATTTTATATAAGTATGTAGCACATCCGTCCTTAAGTCATTTTAGGGGATAGAACCCACAACTCGTCCATTAGAGAGGGTGCAGAAACCACCGAACCAAAAGGTTACTGGATGAGATTGTGTAGATCCGTCCCCAGTAGAGTAGGGTTAGGATGGGGAAAAAAAAAAGATGAGTACATACTTAATTTTACTGATTTTATTTTGATGTAATCAGTGTTTTGGAACCCAGACTGGATCGGCAGGATGAACCGACCACCAAACCAGGTCGGTTTGGTGATTTACCCAGTTTTGTTCTTTCCTATCTGATCCACTCACCCTTAACCCAATACCCCGACCGATTTAATGACCGGTTTGAGTTTCAGAACCTTGCATATAATGCATAACGGCATTGATGACATCAAACATGACAGAGTTAACAAGAACGTGAAGTATTAGTTCTCACTACAAGTGCATGAGTTGTATTAAGTAATAAAAGTGATAAGTATAAATAGTTCTCATGGAGATTTAGTTTTCAAAACCTGATTAAATATTGATTATCACACTTTTGCATAATTTAAGTGATACAAATATTAAAAGCGAAGAGAAATCATGAAATAAACCTATATACTAAAACTAAAAATTAATATAAACAAATGATTTTTTGACTTCAAAGATAAAATGGGGACTATAATAGATTATTTAGCCTTCTTGTATTTTATAAGATTCAATTAACCTCCTTTCATAGATGCTATTTTTAATGAAAATATGTGCTATTCTTGAATTTAAAAAATACTTGTAAAAACTCTCTCAAGTCAAGAACAAATGTTTTAATTTCATAAATTTCTCAAACTCTTGTTACAATTAATGAAAGCTAAATTTAAAACACCAATTCTAATGTGACTATGTAAGGTTATCAAGTTGTTTTATTTTTAAAACAATTGGGGATTAATGTTTAAAATGATAAAAATTATAAGAACTAAATTGTATTAAGTTAAAATTTAGGGATTAAATTTCATCCGAGTTAAAACTATATGAATAAATGAGTATTATTTAGTGATGGCTCAATACTCTTTCTTTTCTTGGGTACAATGGCTCAATACTTTGATTGATGGCACTGTATATTTACAACTCGGTTAACTGTTCACTGCTCCTTAATTAATTTTCGTGAATTATAAAAATTTTAGAGACTAAGAACGCACTTAAATTTGTTAGTGCAACAATAAGTGCTTGTTTGTTATCACTTTTATGAATCGGGCTTATTATATAAGCCCGATTTACGTAAATCGAGATAAATCTCCTCCACATATTTATCTCGTAGACCGTGAAAGTACCTCGTAGACCGTAAAAGCACCTCGTAGACCATAAAAGCTACCTCGTAGACCGTAAAAGTTACTTCGTATTCCGTGAATTAAATATGGGTTCTAAACAAACAAATAAGTAACTGTAAATTAATATAGCTCATCACATGAAAAATAAAAAATAAAATTCATTTATGCCACGTTTAGTTCAATTCTATAAAATAAGATGATATGTAATCCTAATTAAATATGGGTTCTAAATAAACAAATAAGTAACTGTAAATTAATATAAGCACTTATAAAATTTTTAACCGCTATTCCAAACAAACTAATAAAACTCATTATTTGAGCTGTGACCTTACAATCAACCATAATTAAATATGGGTTCTAAATAAACAAATAAGTAACTGTAAATTAATATAGCTCATCATATGAAAAATAAAAAATAAAATTCATTTATGCCACGTTTAGTTCAATTCTATAAAATAAGATGATATGTAATCCTAATATAAATGATTTATTTAAATATTTTGTTGATCTTATGTAATATAAAAGAGATTATATTTTATAAGTCTAATTACCTAAAATAATATAAAAGGGATTACACTTTTTGAACGTGTGAACGGGGATTACAACACGTGGTTCATCTTCCTCCCCACTAACAATTGCTGACACTCCTCCACTGGCGACCTTCCGATGCGGCGGCGACACTCCTCTGTGGATGATCCTTCCTCCGCCTTCCTCCTCCATCGAAGAGAACGACGACGCTGTTCCATATTTCATCAGATTTTTGGGAAATCGCTTGATTACATTGTATGCCTCGTCGAGCTCCTTATTTCAGGCGGACGATTCCGTGAATGAAATCACGCGCAGTTTGATGAGATCTATGTTAGCCGTTGGAATGGCACAGTTGGAGATGGATCTTTGGGCCCTCTTGTACCCAAGAAGAAACTATTCACGCAAATGTTCAGTGGGCTATCATTTGGATGAGGAAGGACGAATAAGGGGCAGTAGTTGAGGAAGATGGGGAGGAAGCAAAGAACCAGCGGAGAATTTCATTTGTGTGTAAGTATATTTGTCCTTTCAGCTTTATTTGTATTTAATTAAACATAAATAATAAATTTAATGTTGCCATTCTTAATATTGTACCAAAACAAATTCATTTGGATCATTATTGCATTACATTACATTCTCAGCCATTATATTCCTTCACATTCCCATTGATTCTGTGAACCAAATGGGACATTAGAGTTGTGTATACTTGTATAGAGCTTACATATATTTCAGAGCTATGATTAGATAATTATACTGATAATTATTATTTTTACAACCCATATACATGAAATACATGGATATATATTCAGGTTGATGCTCTTGGCTCTATATTATAAACTTAGCGAAGCCACCAATTCTCACGATCATGATGAGTCTCAGAAGAAAACCCACAGAAAATCACACGTCTTGTTCCTCCCAGAGAGTCCCTGCAAAGAGGACAAGTATAGTTCCTGAGACCAATCCATTGATTCAAACAACCTCTATGAAAAACATGTTCACATCTCAGCACTCTAACCTCATCTCCTTCACCAATCTTGCTCAGACACACTGCACAATCCACTTCTTCTCCTCCTCCTCCTTCGCGAGGACGCCATATTTCGACTCGTTCTTCTTCTTCTGTGAACATCTCTAACTCTTGAAGAAAAGGTTGATGATGAGGATGATGAACACGCAGGCTGTGAAATGGGTGGTAGGTGATGAATTCTATGAACCATTTGAAATGTTGAGAAGCTAGTTTGAGGAAGTTGAAGAGCATTGTGAATAGTTGAATAGAAAATTTCATGATTACTGGAACACTAGTCATAATGTTCTCTTCAGGGGCTCCGAATTTTGAAGCTTGTGTTGATGTATTCAACTGCTCAAGAGCTGTTAGAATTCATGGTAGGGCTTGTTTTTATAGGAGATATCGATGTTTCTTTGGGCACGTTTGGTAGGATGGAATTGGAGGTATGGAATTGGAATTGGATCTCAATTCTATACCTAAATTTATTTGGTATGGTGAAATTGGAAATTTTTGTAATTTCATGTGAAAGTCAAATCTCCTCAATTCCATCAAATTGGTTTCCACCCAAAAAACAAAGATTTGTAATTCCATGTACATAAATCCATTTTTTCCCTTCAACTTACATGATTTTATCTAAGGTTATTAAACTCGGGTCGGTCATTGAACTGGTCAGGGTACTGGGTCAAGGGTTAGTGGGTCAGACCGGAGTCAAACTAGAGCTAAACCAGGGTCAAACTAGTGAGAAATTGAATATTTTAAGCTTATTAATATAAAATTTTAGAAAATAAAAATAATTTTTTATTAAAAAAAGGAACCGGACCGGACCGATTTTCCATCCGGTTCTCGGGCCGGACGGCCGTTCCGATATTGGTTTAATAACAATTGTTTTATCCATTTCCTATCTTAGGTTGTCATATTGGTAATTTTACATTTTAAATATAAATATTAAATAAATATAATATTTGAATTCCATGTACATACCAAGCACACTTTTAAACCTCATCTCTATCTCTATTTCCATTTTCATATTCATATCTATTTCTATTTTCATATCTATCAAAATCAATTCCAATATATTAAACCCACCAAAGTGAAAGTTACTTTGTGTGATGGGATAGGATTGTGGGGTTCAATAATAGGAAAGGAAAATTCGTTTCCACGTCATTAATAATAGGATGACGATAAGTGTGTACACATGCATAGGATTTACTAGAAGAATAAACTTTACTAAATACTCTTATGTGTTTAATATAAAATTTAATTAATTAATTTGATTATATTAAAAAAATTAGTTAATATGACATTTTTTTAATTATCTTCCTTAATTCTCTCACTCCTTCTCTTATTTGATTATTATTAAAGAAATATCAATATAACTAATTTGAGAAAAAAATGATACATATGCAAAATATATTTTACATTTATGATAAATATCATGTAATATATTAATGACCAGATGAGTACAGATTTAGTTTTTCTATTATCTTTTTGAAATAGATAAAAAAAAGCATTAATGGAGAGGTATGAGTCTGTAACTAAGGTCCAAACACCCAAAATAATCTATAATTACATGCAATGAATCTATAATATAGGTACAATTAATGTTGTCCGTTAGTTTTTTGGGATGAAATTTGATGCAAGAAATTGAAAGATGATGTATGATGAAGGAAGAAAAGAGGAAAATTTTGTAGATATAGAATCGGATTTTAATGATAATACATGAACATTATTCTATTAGCTAGTGGGTAGAACAATGAATCCAATATATATATATATATATATATATATATATATATATATATATATATATATATATATATATATAAAGCCTCATTAACATTTCATATGCCTGCAAGGCCACGATAGAACCTTAATCTCTAAACACACTAAAACCAATATTTTAACACACACACATATATTTTGCCTAATTTTGGGTATGTTTAACAAATTTATGGTGTGGCTTCACTTAAATTGAAAAAAAAAAGAGTATCTAGAAAGGATAGAGTACATGATTTTTGAAAAAAAGAAGTCAAATATATGCATAGACCTTTCTCAGTACTATCTTAGCTATGTTTCCTTCTATTTATATATATATATATATATATATATATATATATATATATATATATGCATTTAAAACTGGGAAAATTGTCCATAAATCCTCATTTAAAAATTATTTGTGAAATGGGAGCTGAAATCATGTAAAGGTATAAGGTTTGAAATGTAAATAATTTTGATAGTAGAAAAAAAAAATTACCCTTAATGAAATTATTCCCTTTGTGCAATCTATTTTCCCTTAATGTACAATCCATCTTTCTTTATGTGTAATTTATCTTCCTTATGTTTAATCCCTCTTCCTTTGTATCACAAGATTAGTTCTTAATATGTAAGTTACTTTTGTACAATCCATCTTCTTTTAGTGCAATAGATCTCCACTTTATGTAATCCATCTTCCTTAATGCAAACCATCCTCTTTTAGTGCAACCGATTTTCCCGTAATCCATCTTCCTTTAGTGCAAACCATCTTTCATTTGTACAATCTATCTTCCTTTTTGTAAAATCTGCCATCTATCTTATGTGCGGAATTAGTATCTGATGTGCAAATTACATTTTGTGCAAATCATCTTCCATTAGTACAAACAATCTTCCTTTTATGTAATCCATCTTCTTTTATGTACAATCTATATTCCCTCTATGCAATTCATCTTCCATAAAAAAAGCCAAGATATGCAATATATGACCCATAATTCATTTCCCCACCCTAACTTCAAGCTTGTAGTCCTTCTACTTCCATGACCTACAACGGACACAACTACCATCAACACCCCACCACTACTATTGAAGGCACTTTTAACGACCACTTTTTCACCCTTAAGACGACTGTTTTCATGGGGTTCTTGCATAAAAAAAAGCTAAGATATGCAATATATGACCCATAATTCATTTCCCCACCCTAACTTCAAGCTTGTAGTCCTTCTACTTCTATGACCCACAACGGACACAACCACCATCAACACCCCACCACTACTACAGAAAGCACTTTTAACGACCGTTTTTTCACCTTTAAGACAATTGTTTTCATGGAGTCATGTATGTGAGTTTCGTTGAAAGTTTCAAAATAGACGACCATTTTAAAACAGTCGCTGTAAGAGACTTACAATGACTGTTTTTTCAAAAATAGTTGTTTTATGTGGGAAATACAACGTCTTTTTTTGAAAAAAAATGTCATTCCATGTTTTTATGTTATGACATACAATGACTGTTTTTTAAAAACAGTCTTTGTAACTATTTTTTTAAAATTTTGCATACAACGACTATTTTCTATAAAACAGTCGTTGTAACTATTTTTTTTAAAAAATTTAACATACAATGAATGTTTTCTACAAAACAGTCATTGTAACTATTTTTTTAAAAATTTTTTTTAGTGTTTTCTCCCCACAGCATTGATCACTGAAAACTTGGGAATTTCCAGACAATTATATGTTGAATTTGGAAACCACTCAAAATAATTTAGGTCTCAAAATGCTACTGAAATTGGAAACATCATATTGATATAAACAAGAATAATCATGCCATTTAATATTTCATCATAATTTTCCAAAATCATCCATAACAAATTCACATTATTCAATATATATAAACAAGAAACTACCAGGTGGCAAAGTATTTGAGTATGGAAACATAATATACTACTGCACTATGTAAAAAGAAACATCTACACATCATTCAGCCATGTGCTGTAGAAGATATCCTGACAAAAGGTTTTGGATCAAATTAATGTCTTCGATTAAGTAGGAGTCCCGATTACCAAAAATCTTTATGTAAATTGGAGAATAATTTAATATAAATCAATCAACTGAATAAAATAACTAACAATTCAATTACAAGAACAAAAATGAAATTCATCTGAGAATAAAGAAATGATCACTTGTTCAAAATTGGTAGTAAATCCACTAAAAATGATGTTATATATATATAGCAAAACATAGTAGCCGCACTTAGTATTCCCTGATTGTCTAGGGCACTATACATCAAAAGCAAATGATAAAAACGAATAAAGGCATATGTGAAGCTATTGTCAATTAAAGAACCTGAATTTAAATAACTTACTTTCGACTGGAACCACTTCGTCGAACTACTTTTACCTTCCCGATTCCTACCCATTATATAATATGTCTTCAGTGCACTATAATTAAAATGAAAAATAGAAGATACAAATAATTCAGTAAAGTAAAAAATTAATGATTTACAAACAAATTAACTTGCATGTTGAAAATATTTTTTATCTCTTCGTCTAGCTTGCGATCTAATGAATCAACCAAAAGATGACATTGATGGGGGGACAAGGAACATAAAGACTCCAATGATAACTATAATAACATATACTGATTAAAGTGAGGTTAGATAGCATGATACTTCTTAACAAACTGAATATGTATAAATAGATTAAGTTACTTGCCCTTCAACAATTGGTGCTAGATAACAAGGCAGCTGAGTCTGTTCGATTGAATAGCCCACATAGCTCATCCTATCTTCCAACCTATGACTACTACGCCTTGATATATAGCCAGGACATAATAATCCATATACAGTGTTGAGCTCATTTTCAACACACATTCACTACTACAGAAAACACATACTACGACCCTAAAAGACGTCCCTTTTTAAAAAAGGAAAGTAAAAAATGGACGGAGTGACATTTTTGTAATTATAAGCTGCAATCTTAAAATATTGGGCAACTTTAAGCATCCCAATTAAAATTGGGGACGCATAAAGGAAACTTTTGGCATCCTAAAAATTAATTGGGCGCCTAAAGCAGAGATATTAGCAGCAAAAGACTTGCTTTTTAACGGGAAGAGAAATTTGAAAAACTTTAGACATCCCTATTTTAATTATGGACGCCTATTTGTTCTAGTTTATGCGTCCTTATTTTAAATAGGGACGCATAAACTATTTTTAACCAATGCATGTCAGTCATATGTCAATAAAAAAATTGATATGTTTTGACTTTAAAAATCAAATAGACGTCCCTATATGAAATATGGATGCCTATTTATTCCACATAGGGACGCCACTTTGGCATCCCTATTTCCCCAAATAAGGACACCAAAAGTGGCGTCCCTAATATTTTCTAATATTTAAATATTAGGGATGCCACTTTTAGCATCCCTAACTTGAATTAGGGACGTTAAAAGTGGTGTCTCATATTTTTAAATATTAAGACTGAATAGCAAATGGAATTTCTCTCTATTTCTTCCCTGTGATATTTCTTAGTTTTTTTAGAGAAGTTGCAGAGAGAAACCTATACTCTATAGATTCAAATGGCTTCTTTAAGCTCTTCCTTTGGTGTTCTCGCCATCCTCGATCTTGTCATGCCCTCAGCCGATCTCGCCCCTGCCCTTACCTGCGACGGTAATCCACGCTTCATCACTTCTCAAATATAACATGCCAACCTCTGTTTACATTCTCTTTGCATCTGAATCTATCTCTCCTTCTGTTTATTATTATTATTATATAATTTTCTTTACTTTTTCACAATCAGATCTTGTATGGTACATATAAAGATGAAGAGAATGGATTTTTGAATTCCAAAGTTTGACTAAAAGAAAGGAAGTAGCATCGTTTTTGGGAGAAAAAAAGGAATCGGTAACCTAAGAAGACAGAATAAAAAAACAAGCTACTAAAGAGCTATATGTTGAAGCTCGTCGTCTTCCTCTTTCCATTAAAGCTCATTGCCCCTTAGATATGATACTGTTTCTCTGATTTACTAAAAATTGTTGGACATTGAAAAATATAAATAAATATTTTTTTAAAAAAACATTTAGACGTCCCTTTTTTTAAGGGATGTTAAGTGTTATATTTTACTACGTCGCTCATATAGGCATCTCCCTATAAAAGGATGTAGAAAAGGCCAAAAAATGGATGTTAAAAGTGTTTTCTGTAGTAGTGATTTTGTGGAAGCAGCTACCACAGAATTAAAATGCGAAATGACTTAGTGAATGTAGAAACATAACAATCATAAATATCAGTGCATTAATTAAAGTTAAAAATAAAAAATAAACTCACATGATTGCAAATGTGACCCATCCTATGTCTATCTCCAGTAAAGATAGGAAGTCTCTAATATTTTTCCTATCAATTCCAAAAGAATATGAGATTGTACTACCCACAATCCCACACGACATTTACAAGTCAACCTTGTTAATTTTTGTATGAATATTCTGCAGTTGCGCCATTAAGGGAAACCTTGCCATTTCTTCCTAGCAACAGATAAAATAAAGATTGTAAGTATGATGCCAAGTTCAAGTAATAATAAGGTGTTTCCTACAATTGCAGGTGCTGCCTCCGTTTGAACAAGATGTTGAGGCCAAAGGATTAAAGATCCTTTTGCTTGACCTAGTTTGGCAACCTCATAATTGGGGAATGGGATGTCTACACCTTCCTCCCCTGTCCAACACTTGTGACATTGATCTTACGTTGATTGTCCCGAATTTGGTTATGATAGTGGGTGGTAACATACGTGTATACAACAGCTTCGGCAACAACACGTATGAACGAGACATCTAACAAAAGACAGTAAGGTTCTCCGGCCTCTAGTGAAGGACTAAGGTCGCCATATCTAATCTCTGGGGGATTGTAACTACCTTTGGTGCTGGGAAAGGCTGGGGATTCCTAGGTATGAGAAATGAAAGAATTAATTAAAATAACTTAAGAAAAAAATCAATATTATATTAATTAAAATTATTTACAAACCTGAGATCTATATCCGTCGTCACCCATCTCGCCTTGCATGCTAAACAACACCAATTCCCTCATCTTACCACATAGCTCATGTAATAGCTCGTCTCGAAGCTCTTGTCAGAGTGATTGACGTATTTCCTCTTGGAGCTCTGCTTGAAGTTTCTCTTGAATCTTGGCCGCAAACTCTCTACTCGGCTCACTTTGTCCATGAGATTGTGAACTTCGTCCAAAGTATCTTGAGAAACAAACTCCCCTAGGCTCCCCTTTAACTTGACTAAGGTGATCTAGTTTCCCAAGCATCATTGTAAGATGTACATCCTCCTAGTTTGATTGAAGGAACCTTGGTTGCTCTGCTCCTCAAGTTCATCTTGTTGTGATGCCATAGATAAATATAGATTTCTTACATGCATTCTTCTAAGGAAAATGAAACACACTTAAATATGCTTTATATTAAATACTCACAATCCTTCCAGCTACATCAACAACGATTGGATTGATATATTTTTCTCCCTTCATCCTCCCTTCCTTCTATTTTCTGTGACGTTGGAAGGAGGAGGTGGCTGCATGACAATGTTAGGATCTGATTTGGATGCTTCATCCAATTTTTTCAAATCAGCCTGGATAAGCTTCTTCTCTAATTTTTGATAACCCTCACGAGACATGTAATGCATATAATTGTTTTTAGATTGCCTCTGTTTATTTGATTCACTTAATTTCTATAAATGAGAATAAAGAAAACTAAGTCAGTGAGTTTAAATAAATGCAAACAAAATTATTCATACTATGATGAATAAAATATATATACCAGAAATTCAAGATCATGTCGTGATGCCACAAACGATCTCCACTAATCTGGAGAAAGATAAGTATATTCTTTTCATGGATCCTTATTTCTCAGTGACCCACATATGTACTTGGTTGTGAGATTAGACTTAAAATCTTTCCATCGCTGACGAATTTCCCCCATCCAATGCTTGTACATCTGCCTCATATTGGGGACATCATAGGTTTGCTATAAAGTATAACATAACATAGTTATATATGAACCCATAGAAATCAAGATAAAAATGAAAAATCAAGTTTATATACCAAAATTTGTTCCCAAATCATAGCATTGCTGTCCTTCAGTACTTCCTTGCAAAAGGGAAATAGAATTCCAACTTTGCTCCTACCTAAATATCCAAGATAGCTAATGAACATGTCTTACTATTCGCCTACTGGATTCAAATCTACATCAAAGTCCACGTGCACCCTCTTGGCTTGTTCCTTATGACGTTTGACCAACGGTTACAGCTTTATGGGTCCTCTACCCTTTTTCTTAATAGGTGAGCCCCTTTCATCGAACTTGAACTTGTCATGTTCCTGCTTAAAAAACAAGGTGAGAGAGGATAAGTAAATTGAAATTAAATTAATACTTTAAATAATAAAAAATATTATTTTATGTGTTTTCCCAAATTCCTTCACAATGATCAATTCTAGCTGTATACTCATCATTATCTACCAATTCTACTTCAGTTGGTACAGTTGGATTTGTAGTGAAAAGTGGTGTGTCGTCAAGATTCAAACTTGGATCACCATCCTTTTGTTTTTTACTTTGAAGTACAATGGACAATCTTTTATTTACAGGATCAGTGACATAAAACACTTGATTTGCCTAGCTTGCTAGAATGAAGGGCTCCTCCTTATAACCAACTCTATCAAGCTCAACTGAGGTAAATCCAAATTGATCGATTTGAACGGCATTATTGTTAACCCACTGGCATTTCAATATAGGAACTCTCAACTTGGTGTAGCTTATCTCCCATGGATGCCAATATGGGGTTTTTGTCTTTCGAACTAGAAAAGTGCATTGCTACTGCCACCACCATCACCCCATTATTTTGCATAGTACCCTATCATCTTGGAATTTCATATTGAAAGAATATCCATTTATGTCATAATCACTCTAAGTGACAACCTCAAAAGAAGGCCCCCAAGTTAACCATTTGATAGTCTCAGACATATTGGTCTCGTGTGAAACCTTTTCCTTGAACTACTCTATAAATGTCTTGTTTTGCTCATTAGCTAGCTGCATGTCATTTTTCCTTAGATAGATCCACTTTAAACTCTTTCTGTGTTTGTCTAAGTATGACTGAACTTCTTCCATATTATTCAAGATATATAAATGAGCTTGTAACACCTCTTCAAGCTGAATACTCTTTACTTTCAGGCCTCGTGTTCCCTTACTTGTACTCTTTCTATGACGAGATTGCGCCTTTGATCTTGATAGATATTCTTTACAAAAGTCCATAGCCTCTTCAACCATATATCTTTCTACAATTGAGGCTTCAGGTCGATAAGGATTTTTAGAATACCCTTTTAAGTCTTCATGTATCGCTCAAAAGGGTACATCTACCTTAGATAAACTAGGCCGCATAGCCTTATCTCTCTTACCAAATGAACAATTAAATGCACCATTATATCAAAAAATATAGGAGTAAAATGTATCTCTAGTTGGGATAGAATAATATAACCCTTATTTTCCAATTCATCAAACTTTCCAATGTCAACAACTTTGCTATAAATAACATTAAAGAAATGGCACAACCTTGTTATCATGCTTCACGAATCATCTTTCATAATGCCTATAATAGCTACTGGTAATAATTGTTGCATCAAGACATGGCAATCATGGGACTTCAATCTAACTAACTTCAAATCTTCCATTGAGACAATTCTTCTGACATTAGAAGAATACCTTTGTAGCGCCTTAATGCCATGCAAACACCCACACAAACTTCTTTTCTCAGCTTTTAACCATGTATGTGCTGCTGGCTCCATATACGCTCTCTTACCATCATCTCTTAGTTATGGATGTAGCCGCTCTCTTATTCCCATTTCAACAAAGTATAGTCTCACACTAATTCCATCTTTAGTTTTCCTTGGTATGTGCAAAAACATATCTATAAGGATATCACATACATTTTTCTCTACATGCATCACATCAATATTGTGTCTCACATCAAGACTACGCCAATATAGAAAATCAAAGAAAATTGATCTCTTCTTCCCTATGTTCTTCTCACCCGTAATCCTCTGATTCTTACCAAAAGTGACATTCATTCTTTCCACTTGACTATAAACCTCCTCTCCAGTTAATGGCTTTGGAGCTATTCCTTTCTTTGGAAAACCGTTAAAAGTCTTTTTTAAGCCTACTATGTGGGTAGAACTAAGGAAGAAATCACCTATGACTAAGGCAAACCTTTTTTCTTCCATGTTTAAGTTGATGGAAGTGGGTGCTTGCTTCACATATCGTACATGCTTTATGCCCCTTCACACTATACCCTGATAAGTTTTTGTATGCAAGAAAGTCGTTAATCGTAGTGAAAATCATTGCCCATAACTTAAAAGACTCTTGATTATATGCATCAAACACATATACACCATCCTCCCATAACTTCTTCAAGTCCTCTATCAAAGGTGTCAAGTAGATATCGATATCATTTCCTGGCTGTTTTAGACCAAAAATCATTATATAAAGTATCACATACTTACGTTTCATACACAACCAGGGAGGTAAGTTGTAAATCACCAGTAAAACTAGCCATGCACCATGTGTACTACTAAGAGTACCATAAGGATTGATTCTGTCTGTGCAAAGCCCAAGCCAAAGGTTTCTTGGCTCGCTGCCAAATTCGGGATAAGTTTCATCTATTTTCTTCTATTGTGGAGAGTCAGCCGGGTGCCGAAGGTATTTTCTATCACATATTCTCTTATCAAAATTTCTTCTCAACTTCTTTGCTTCTTTCATATTAGCAAACATTCGTTTAAACCACGGTATGATTGGAAGATACCACAAAACCTTTAAAGATTGCCTTTTACTTGTGTCATCACCACAACTAACACCTTTCTTCACTTTGTATCTGGAAGTCTTACATTTCGGACATTTACTTAATCCTTTATACTCCTTTCTGTACAATACGCAATTATTAGGATAAGCATGTATCTTTTTATACTCCATGCCCATCGTAGACAAGATTTTCTTAGCCTCATACATACGATTTGGAAGTACATTATCCTCTGGAAACATATTACACAACAATTCAAGTAGCAATGTGAAATTACTATCGGTCCACCCACAAGTTTCCTTTAAGTTGACCAAGTGCAAAATACCTGACAAGCGTGTATACTTAGTACACCTAGGGTACAAATGTGTCTCTGCATCACTTCACACGCTATCATATACAGTTGATTGTGCAAAACATTCTACCTCAACATCATGAATCATTTTCTCCATTCTATCGTCATCTCTAACATCCAAAACTTCCTTCTCGTGGGATGCATAAGCAATTACTTACCATGCCATATATTCCATCACAAAGTAAGTGATCTCTTATATCATCAATATCCCATCGACTCTCATTTAAACACTTGACACATGGACATAAATACTTCTCATTTTTACTTGGTGCATTCATTTTAGCAAATTCAATAAACTTTTCCACCCCATTCTCATATTTTTCGCTAGTTGTCAATGCATTCATCCAACTGCTATCCATTTTATTAACACCTAATCCATTTTCAACAACACTCAACTTTACCATCATGCCAATTAAAATATATAATTTACAAAATTTAAACACAAAGAAATTTGCAAAGTTCTATTCAGGAGCCTATATACATTGGTATGTTGTTGCAAAATTTAAACTTATCAATGTAACAGACTAGCTAGTAGCAAGAAACTTCAATGCAGATCATATGGAGTTACTAATCTACAATATTGGCTTCAATCAGGAACTATTTCTACCCAAAAGGGATTAAAGGGACTAGAAAAATCAAAGGAGGGAAAAAGCACATGATGATCAATCATCAATGAAATTAAGGGGATGGCCTAAAAATAGAATCAAATAAGCAAGAAACAATTAATATAATTAAGAAAACTAGAAACCCTCTTCGTAAGAGAGCTGTCTACATTTTATGTCCACTATGCCTAAAACAAAATTGAGAAGCCCTTTTTAATAGGATTTTTTTTAGATGTTACTTCCTCTAACAATTGATATAAGAGTTAGGTGATTGATTTGTAAATATTAAGGAAGTTAACTAAGTTAGAAGTTTGTAACAAGTATATTTTAGCTTACCTAAAATATATTTTTTACTTATGTACAATTGATATAGCTATTTTGGGGTGAAAAATGTAAATTTGGAAGGCATAGTCTATTGAAGTTTGTATTTATCAAAATAAATATTTTATCTAACTCTTATATTTAAGTGCTAGAGGAAGTAAAAAGGAAAAGAAAACTAGTCTTGCAAAACTAGTCTTTTTTCCAAGTTTCTTGTTTCTTGTTGCTACCTAATTTTTTAAAAAAACAAAAACAACACATACTTACAATGTAAATAATGTGTCATAAGTGGTTCATACCTAGTAAAACATAGCTAATATATGTTTCTAGATTCTTCTAAAAAAAACAATAACAGAGGCTTTATAAATAGGTATACTCTTGTTATGCAAACTACCACTATAATGGGAGATACTCTTGTTTTTGCTTGCTAGCAAGGGAAAAATTGAGGACAGGGAAGCTCCTATTAAAGGACTAATAAACACCAATTGATCCTAATAAAATAAAACAAGCAATGGCATTACACTAACCAGATACAGAAGCGAACAACATAAATTGCATGCCAACCACTTTTGACAACTTGATAAAATTTATAACAAAAAGACTTCATCCACCAAATCTGTGAACACAACTTCATACCATATTAATGACTTCAACATTATTTACTTTTCAAAGTGGTACCGGGTAAGCACTAAGTGAATCATGCCTAAAATCCAACCCCATTTTTTTATATGACTTGCTAAATGAATTAAATTTAAGCATTGTTGGATCTAATTGGGATGTAAAATCTAATAATTAATTCAATATTACTGGCATGCTTGAAGCGTAGTAAGGATTAACTTTATAAATTCAGGATTAATTTGTAGTGTTCTTTTCAAGACAACCAAGATGGACTTAGGGGGCTTGGATGCTTTAAGTGGCACTATTAGTAAATAGAAAAATCTGAGGAATGATGCTTGCATAATTGTACTACTTTTAACTACTAAACATTTCCTAAAACGATCATCTTCTCATCAACATCAGATATTCTACATCAAAAACTCTAAGGGTACTTGAATAAGGTAAGAGTCTTTTATTAGCTATATGCACTAAGGGGCCTTACAAGTTTCCAACATAAGGAAAGGAGAAGGAAGGCAAAGGGGAGGGGGTAGAAATTAAGAAAACATAGTTCAAATTATCATATTCCTAAGAGCCATTCTATTCCTTCATAGGTTTTAGCTAAGTGCTATAATCAGAACAATGTCGTGAGAGTTTGCCAAGACTGCAAATGTACCTAAAAGTTTGAGAATGATGTGAATTTAAGGAGGTGCGAGAGAGACCCAGGAGAAAATAGCCACAGCCGTGACTTGAGATGAACAAAATGTGGTAGGAGAAAATAGCTAATATTGCGACTTGATACGACAAGGAGAAGGAGGTGTGAGAGACCCTGATCTGAAAAATAAGTGGTGCTGTGAACAGATCAATGGAGTCACCGAAGGGGAGAGGGGGAGGGAGAAGGAGCTATAAGAGAGACCCAGATTTGGGGAGGGAGGGAAAAGCAGAAAAGAGGCGTGAGTGAGCTAGAGGATAGTGAGGAACATATTTGGGGATTTTGAAAAATCTGTCAAACCTTTCCACGATTAGTTCCAACAAAAACAATCGTTGAATTTGTCACACTTTCCACGACTAGTTTCTACAAAAAGGTCGTAGAAAAGTTAATTTTCCATGACTTTTTTTCAAAAAAAAACAATCATGGAAACTAAAAAAATATGGGTTTTATAGGGGCTCGAACACGGGACCACAGGAAAGGTAACCCAAGTATTTTACCAACTACGCTACCAACATATGTTGAGATATTCAACGACTGTGTTTAACAAAACCATCAATGAAAAGCTCATTTTTACTAAAAAAAAAAGAACATGCGGTTTTATGGGGGCTCGAACACGGGACCTCAGGAAAAATAACCAAGCCTTTTACCAACTGCGCTACCAACATATTTTGGATATTTAACGATTTTTTTAATAAAACAGTCATTGAAAAGCTTAAACTTCAAGATTACAAGCTTCTTACCTTTGATTTGAGAAAACCCTAAGCCCTTCGCCTTCTTCCTTCTTCAATCATTCTCAAGCTCTTTCTCTCTCTGTTTGGTTTAGTTCAGGCACGAGAATGAGTGGAGAAAGATGAAGAGATGATGGTTTAAACAAATTATTAAAGTGGCTTCATATGTGGCAATTTCCTATTGGTCTATGTTTTGACTTTTCTCTTAATATTGCAAGTAATTCATTTTCCCTTTTTCCTTCTCTTTTCTGCTGTGTCCATAATGAGATACGAGGGAGTATATGTTGCTTTTGAAATATCCCATAATACCATCTTACAAATGGTTGACTAAAACCTTATGCTTTTTAACCTTTAGATTTTTTGACTTTCCTTAATAATAATTCACCAAAATAGGCTTATTAATTACCAAGTAGCCATTTCCATCTTTTCAATTCCCATTTAACTGAAATTATTAGGAATATTAGGGAAAAATAATTATTTCTGGTTTTATGGAAAAATTACCATTTTGCCATTACATTATTTTCCCATTTTCGCACTTAAGGAAAAACTGGGTAGAATTTTCATCAAACTTTAAAAATTCATATCTAATTGTGTAGATATCTAATTGGGATGGTTTCAAAGGCTATGCAACCCTTATTAAGTCTAGTTTTAGGGGGAAATATAAAATTTGACTAAATGGAAGCTCATCATTCCTAGAATCGTAATTTTCAGAAGCTAACAGTAAAAAACGCCAGTTTCACTGGGCTATGCAACCCTTATTAAGTCTAGTTTTAGGGGGAAATATAAAATTTGACTAAATGGAAGCTCATCATTCCTAGAATTCTTATTTTCGGAAGCTAACAGTAAAAAATGCCTGTTTCACTGGGCTAACTTCAAAAATATATAACTCTTTGTGTACAACTCCAAATGACTCATATATGACATATCAAATTAAATATTGATAAGTATAATTTAATTATGTAAAGTTTTAGAATTTTTAGACATCATTTTCCCCTTAAAAGATGTCACACAAACACGATTGCCACACCGGGAAATCCACCAGTAGTAACACTACTTTGTGTTCCAATTAACCATGTTGTATGTGACTTCTAATTACATTGTTTTGTCATTCCCCCAAGCTCTCTAATTCACCATAACATAACATTTCCTTTAATACCCTGAGGGTATAAAGGAATTTTGGGGAATACAATTATGCCTAAATAGGGTTTAGCAGTTTACTTAATCCATGCTTAATCTTAAGCCTCTTGTCCCAAAATTTGGGATATTACGCCACTCACCAACGTCGACGCCACCATGTACGACGATCTCTATCTTCTTTACTAAGAAAAGTTTGCTTCTTCCATCATCTCCACCTTCACCCTCGAGATATGGTTCCTTATCGACACTTGCACCTCCACTTTCACAAGTCTGGTCCTCTTCAATTTTCTCCATATGCTCCACTCTTCGCAACTGTCTTTATCGTTGAAGCAAGACAATGGCATTGCTTGACGATGACTTATTCTATAGATATAGAAATCTACATCATGCGAGCTTTAGCTTGACGATGGCTTATTCTATAGATATAGAAATCTACATCATGCGGGCTTTAGCTTGACAGTGGCTTTTGCTGTTGTGAGTCTTCGATAGATTCAAGCTGATTTTTTTAAAAAAAAAATTCATTGGTTATATGGGTTTGATATTATTTAGATTGATTTCTCTGATGAAATGGATCCTGGTGGAGAAGAATTATTTTTTAATGAATGATTGGTTCCTAAGGAGAGATTGCATAAGGGAATGTTTTTGTTGATAGTAATTTTGTCTTTCTTCTATCATAATTATTTGTATTCAAGGATCTCACACCTTTATACGATCTCAAGTCCTATTTCACAAATAAAATTTTAAATGGGGACTTAAGAGCAACTTTTCCTTTAAAAATTATATCACACAAACATTTCCCTTATTTTTAGATTTTTATCTTCTTCCACTCATATGTTAATTATGCATTAAATACTAGTCTAAATATTTTCATACCAAAATACATCGTATAACATAAATGTTATTGCGCTCAATTATTGATTATTAAAGAGAAATACTTACATACTCTAAGAGCATCACCTCATCTGTATTTTAACTAATAAAAATACAACAACTCATTTTATTTTAATCCTACATGGCAAATGAGTCATCTGGAGAAATTCGAATTTTATGATTTTTAAAACCTAAACTTCTTAATTTAGAAGGGAATTGAACTATTTGTTTTTCTAAATTAAAAATTTTTATGTTAAAATCATAAAATTTGAATTTATCTAGATAACTCATCTACCATGTAGGATTAACATAAAATTAGTTATTGTATTTTTATTAGTCAGAGTATAAATAGGGTACTCTTAGAATATGTAAGTATTTCTCTTGATTAAATTTATCAAACAACGACAAAGGGGTATTTTTTCCTTTTTGAAAACCACAAAATTAAATTAAATGTGTCATGTATGACCTTAGATGCAACTTTCAAACCGAAAGATCCTCATTAAGTAGATTTTTTTTATGAAAGTACAAAATGATATCAAAACAAACAAAGTTTATAATTTACATATAATTATATAACTTAAATAAGTACAAACAAAATTATGAAATACACACATAGAAATAATCTTTGTGTGTCAACAATTGAAAAATCAAAAAAGTAAAGCCAAGACCTCCTGCCTGGTAATGTTGAGTACAGACGACTGATGAGGGAAGAGGAGGGATCTTGAGGAAGCATTTCTTGACACAATAAGTGGTGAGTTGAGGCTTTGTGAGCTTAAATAAGTACGTATCAATCATGTAAATTGTTGGGGATTAGCTTCTCTCATTTTCTATTGTTATCCATTGCCATCCGCTATCATAAAACACCCCTTTTTTTTGTGCAAAATGAACTTATGACTTGTGGGCTTTAACTTAGGTGATAGAGGGTGAGAGATGGTGTAATGGGATGCCTTTTTTTTTTTTGGGGTGGGGGGGGGGGAATGAGGACACGGGGATAAAGTTGAAGTAAAACAAGTTTTTATTTTTAAAAAAATTTAAAATACTCTTTTTAAGAAAATTAATTTTTTTTAGAAAATTTAGCTGAGAAAATAAGATTTTACTCTAAAAACTCCAAAGAGATTTGGAGAAACTGTTGAACAAAACTTTTAGTGCGAAAAAAACTGAGATAATATTTTTAAAAATTAAAAATATCCCCTCAACTTTAAAAAATAGTTAAGTGACCAAAAGTATATCTCATATAAATTTAAAAGACTCATAGTATACTGTAGCCTTTAGACTTATAATAACATATTGAGGGGATCTTTAATTTTTTGAAAATATTATCTTAGTTTTGTCCTACTAAAAGTTTTATTTAACAATTTCTCAAAATCTCTTTAGAGTTTTTAGAGTAATATCTTGTTTCTCTCAACTATTTTTTTTAAAAAAATTAATTTTCTCAAAAGAATATTTTGAATTTTTTTTAAAAGTAAAAACTTATTTTGCTTCAACTTTATCCGTTGTCAAAAAGTGCTCACCCTTGGTCCCCCCACATGGCATCCCATTATATGGTCTCTCACTCTCTTTCACCCAAATTAAAGTCCATAAGACACAAATTCATTTTGCACAAAAAAGGGGACGTTTTAAGGCAGCGAATGGAAGAGGATAACAATAGAAAAGGAGAGAAGCAGGTCCCAATTGTTGCTGCCGCATGAATTAAGAGATATGAACATAAAGCATAATTATGCATTTAATTATAGGTTTAATGATCATTGTTTTCCAGAAGTATTTGAGAAGGAGCCGTGGCTATCTAGAAGGTTGTGTGTGATTGATTAGAGGTTTTTTTTTTTTCATTAGTCTTGGGGTCTAAAATAAAAAATTAACTAATCATTATGTATAAGTAAACCTATGATCGTTCTATCTTTTCGAGGAGTCTTTTATTAATTTCTAAGTAATCCAAATACTATGCAAATACAATGAAAATAAGAAAAAAATTAGTTTCGGTTTTTTAAATTTATAACTAAAAGAGTAATGTAATTTAATTAAAAGCTAAACTATTGTTTTTGGTATTTTTCTTATTTAAAAAAATGGTGAATGAGTGAAATGGAATTGGATTTTAAAAAAAATAAGAATGATGGATGCTCTTGATAATAAAGAAAGTAATCATCCTTGCTTAAAAAGATTATGGGAATTAAAAATTTATTAAGTCTTAACAAAAACCTCAAGATAACATTGGAGCCAAATATTCCCAATTAATGGAGCTCCTACAAATATAGCTAACTACTACCTCTTGAGGTATTGTTTTAAACCACCTCATGTGCAACTGAAATTAGAATAATGCAATATGAGTCTTCTTGAATTTGAATACTAAGTAGCTCATCAAAGGCACAAATCAACCACATTAATTAGATAATAATAGCACACTAATTAACATAATCTCATTACAACCACAAACAAATTCAAACATATATAATCTTCACACTACAAAATCCAATCCTAGCTACAAATATCAAACCAACAAAGACTAATTAATATCCATCTCAATTCTAAAATCATACATAATAATTCCTAAAACTAAAAAATCCAAATATATATCTCTAGATTAATAGAATAATATAAAAGCTCCCCTGTATAATCCATTAAGCTCAAGCACAAATCCTCAGCACCAATAACCAAAGGAATCGGCCTCTCATTTCTTTAAAATAATCAAAGCTCAAAACTCATCAACTCACCGGAAAACTCATAGAACTAGCTAGAAAACTCATAAAGCTTGCCGGAATAATCAAAAAGCTTTGTCGAAATTCACAAAACATGGCCAAAGAAGGAATGCGTGGTGTTTGAGTGAGGAAAGGACGGTGGTTAGGACAGAGGAGGCTGTGGAAGATTCAAGTGACGATGAGAATGGTGGAAAGAGAGAATAATCGGCGATGGTAGTGTACTGAGAGAGGGAGAGAGAAACTGACAGAGAAGGTTGAATCCGGCAGTGGAGGAAGGGAAGGTGGTCAAATCGATCTCTTAGCTCTCTGGTTCAACTCATCGGCATTAAAGCTCTGTGCACTGACCGAGTTTCTAGTTTGATTCTGAGTCCAACCGGTGGTGATTTTTAGCGGTGAGGATGGTAGAAACGCCAACGATAGTGAGGAAGGAAGTCCTTGACAGTGGTGGTGGGCTCTCCATCTCTTTCCCCTCCTCTCAAACTCTGGTCAAGCTTCCTTTGTCTAAGAAGAGTCTCGCTGCGCTGTTCTGCTTTTCTCCGATCAAGCTCCTCCAAGTCACAGCTCTGAAACTTCCTTTCTCACGTCACCGGCAATGATTGAAGTAAGAGAAGAGGTCGCAGGCGATGGAGGTTGACTCAGGCGGAGGGAGTGAGTGTTCAGATCGATGCTCTCGTCCTCTCCCGAATCAGCGACTCTCTCTGCTGTTTTTCAAGTCGGGTCCTTTTGGTCCACAGCGTGATGGAGTCTCCCAAATTGGTCCGTGTTTTCGTAGAGGAAGACCTAATCGTCTCTATTCAAAACGCAAGTTTTGATCAGGGGCCATACTGAATATTTCAAAAGTTCTCAAGGAGGGACTAAAGTACAAATGTTTCAAACATTTGTAAGGCCAAACTATAATGTTCAAAAATGAGGCCTCTATGTAAGTTTTCCTGGTCCCTTTTCTTCATTATTTGCAGTTTCTAGAAATTCTAGGGACTTTTTTGTAATTTTTCCCAATCCTCAAAATATTAATTCTGACATTCTAAAATCTCAAATTTTCTTCTTAAAAATCTTCAATGCAAGATTAAGCATAAGCCAACATTTAAAATATAAGAAATTATTTGTATAAATAATTAACAAATTATAACCAATTTACCTATAATTACGTTTAATTCAATACAAACGTCTCTAACTTAAAATTAGTGCTTAATCATGCAAAAATTTCCTAGATAATGCATTAAAAATTCCAATTTAATTATGAAAAATCATATAAAAATATAGTTCAATCAATTCCCCCATATTTAGACATTTGTACTCCTAAACAAATGCAATTAAGTACAATTTTCTAAGTTCCAATCACCAATGCATTTGAAAGATAAATAATTTCATAATTAGAAAACAATGAATCAATTAATCAAATTCCTCAAGCCAACACTAGTCATAGTCAAGTGATGTAAAAACAAATTAGCTAACTAGACAATCTAAAATATTATAATAAAGTACAAGAGAACTCTCAAGGTATTAGTGTTTCATTCATCTCACCTTATTGGGATAATTTCACTCTAGCTCACTTAATCAATATTTTATCATAGGCTTGTAACAACTGTAACATCTCCACTATTAATAGCAATTAATGCAATAAATTAAGAGGACTTAAAAGGCTTGTAATGTTGGATGTAGGCCAAATGAAATGAATTAAGTGACTGTTTGCTAAACACTGAAACCATAGTTTCAGAAGTCTTTTTCCTCAAATCGAGACAAAACTCCTTACACATATTTATCTCGTAAATTATAAAAGTTATTTTCTAAAAGCTAATCCAAACACACACTAATTAGAAAAAGGAAATAGTTGATATGCTAGTCGAAGTTAATGAATAAGTTCATAGTAACTAAATAACTTGACAAACCTTTACCAATTCTTTTCCAAATTCATGAATAAATGCCTTCTTTATATTTATTTTACTTTTCTTTTTATCTACAAAATGCTTCTCTATTTTTTTGTCTTTTCTTTTCAATACTCTTCTCTCTCTCTCTCTCTAAACTCTTTTTTTCCTATTTTTTCAAACTACACAAACTTTTTTCTTCTTCTTTTTACTTACTTTCTTTGTCTTTTCTATATGCATGACATTTCAATATATATATTGTTTAACTTTCTATTGGAAAATCACTTTTGATTTTAAAATACCGTGAACACTATGAGTAATGACATGCATATAATAGAGGAATGGCTCAAAGGAGTAAGTAAAGGTAGATGAATGTAGGTTTATATTTGAGTTAAAAGGGTTCAAAATTGAATGCTTTTTTTCACATTTCTATCATACTAATGCAAATGCCATTTCAAAAAAGAAGAGTGGAAACAAGTTCTAGAAGGTGAAAAACTTAGTGAACATGCATACATGAAAAGAATTCAAGGCTCAAATAACCTTCCAACAAAGTTTTTCTCCAATGCTCATTCTAACACAATTAGTTGCATAGTGAGCTAACCACAAAGCATTTACTTAACTATTCATAATGTCAACCTTACAAACACAATCATTCAAAACATTGCAATCATTCATAATAATTCTCAATTCTTAAAAGCACTAATGATGTAGAAACTCTTTCTTAAAAACAGGGAGTAAGAAAAAAATCCAATTATGGGTTTATTTCTTTTACCATTCACTTGAAAAGAAAAACATGGTTTTAAAAAGTTGCCAAAACACTAGATCTCATGAAAGCTCAAAGAATATTTGACAATTCAAACTTCCAAAGTAGTAAATGTGACCCTTTACCACTTATAATTAGGGCATGCATTAAAGTAAGTCATTCTTGAAAATGTTTTGGAAAAAAAATTCTAGTTTAAAGCATTTTTTTTTCTTTTAAAAACAACCATTTAATGGGATTAAAAAATTCATTTCCCTCCTCCACACTTAAACAACACATTGTCCTCAATGTGGAAAACCACTCTAAAGAGAATATTAAGCAAGTTGAAAATTCAAGACACAATGATAATTAAGTAAGGTAGTGGCAAAAAATACAAAGAATACATATGGGGTTCTTATTCTACTTTTGAATTTTTAAAAGAATCATTTTTCTTTTCTATATAGGGTGTCAAATCACAAAAAAGAATCATATGGAAATATTTATTTTCATTTGCAAAATCTTTAATTAAAACACTTAAATCTTCCCTTACAAAATTATCATGCAATTAATTAGAATCAAGAGAAAAATCTTTTTCTAGGCTATGGTTTTTCTCACTCACATCAACCACATTGGTATCCATACAAGATTCAACATTTTCACAATTGTCATGCTTACAATCATCAATAGTACAAGAGGGTGTATCATGATTAGTGGTAGAATCAACCACTTCACTAAATGCTTTCTTTCGAAACTCAACAAGCAAGAGTGGCATTTTTCATAATAACATTCTACACATATTTGATTTTCCTTATAAGAGCATGAAAATATGTCATTCAATTTATCATAATCATCCCTAGTACTATGAAGAGAAGCATTTTTAATAGTTAAAGCATCATAAAAAGAAGTATGAGCACACTCATCAATAAATACAATCAAATCACTACTACTAGAGTCAATAAGTTGAGTAATTAAATTTTCAAACATTTGAGGGGATTAAAAAATGATTTCTTCATCCACCTCATGATCACTCAATTCATTAATTGCTTCACTAGTTAAAGTAGTAGCAGAGTCTACTTGTACAAGGATAGGATTAATACCAAATGGTAGGAAAGACTCTTTAATGCTCTTTTGTACTCACTTCACTTCTTATGCTTGTGTGGGAATAGGCACTGAAGGATTGGAATATTTCACTTATGAAATGGCATGTGGCTTTTGCTCTTCAGTTTCCCCATCATCATTGGAGTTATAGGACCATAAAGCTTCTTCTTCTCCTTCGGTCTTTATCTATAACACATGGTTAACAAATGCTTTGATGAAGTTTTGAATGTCCTCTAATTCCTCTCCATTTTATTAAAGAGTCAAAGAGCCTCCTTGAGCATGAATAATTATTGATGCCAGACCTTTAGTTGGTCATACATTCTTCTTAGGGTAAGGGTTTAGGCATCCATATATGGCAATGTGAGGAAGGCATCAAGTTTGGTTGGTTGAGGAGAAGAGGGTTATGGTGGTTGGTCGTGGCATGGTGGAATGGGTGGCTCATATAAAAGTGTCTGTGTGTGGGTGAGTCTCTTATGGAGTAAGACTTTTATGCAAGCCACTCCATTGCTTTCTTCAACTCCTCATTGTTTCCTTCTAGTTGCTCCACTTCATATGTATGTGTGAACATGGGAGGAGGATTTTCGTAGAAATTCTTCTTCAACACTTATGATTGCTGAGTGAGACACTCAATTTCCTTTTCCAATCTCTCATTCTCTTTCTCTTGGTGTTCCATTCTCTTGATAATAGATTACATTTGATGGTCAAAGTTGTCCTTTATGTGACTGTTTCTCATTTATAGTCTAAGTCATTTTATTTTGGAATTCTCTAATGACTTCACAAATAGAAGGTTCTTGTTTTGCTACACATGGTTGGGAAGGAGGTCCACAAGATGACTCAGAGGGTAGGTGTAGAGACTCATGAGATGGATGACATAGTTGGAAAATGGGATGGAATGAAGGAGGAGGTTTATGATATGACATATGGTTATATGGTGAAGGATTAGAATAAGGCTCATAATATGGGTTATATGGTAGCAAAGAAGGCTCATAGTATGATCTATAGAAGGGGTATAATGGGTGATTAGGTTGAAATGAAGGTTATTGGTAGGGTTCATGGTATGGGTGGTGAAATAGACTATGACATTCTTGACCAATTGGACTTATATCTTGGCTTCCCAATTTAGCTTGAAGAAGGCGTAATGTTTGTTGAATGGAATCAATACTTTGAGAGATAGAATCTTTCTTTCTATTAGAATCTCCTATAAAAGAGTGAGATTGAAAGGGTGAATCTTGATTACTATTAAACCAAACCACAATAAATTAATACATTTAATTCCCAATGAATTACAAGTATAAAATAGAAGAAAAAAACCTATGAATCAAGAAAAATCTAAGAAGAAAACTTAAAAACTAATCTAGTGAAAAATATGAAAAAATCATAGAAAATAAAAAAAAAATTTGAAAAGTGGCCAAAATGACAATACTTGGCTAAAATTCACTACATGCAATCATAAAGTCATTAGTCTTGCTTAGAATGACCCAAAACTTTAGAAAACCGAAGCTCATAATTTTCTGAGCAAAATTTTCCAAAAAAAAAAATTCAGCAAGCCTCAAAGTGATGTGTAAGTGAATTGTAGCAAGAATTCTAATGAGTTTACAAATTAACAGCACAATTTCCAGCCACAAATAGAGTTTAAACAATAAATATGCAAGAATGCAAATACAAAAGCAAAGAAAAATCAAAATATTTGATGAAAAATGCAAAATGCTATGAATTAACTTGGAGACATGGTGAATTTAAAAAAATGAGATCAAAATCATATCAAATATAATGCAACAACACCACACAGAAGCTACCAAGTCAAAATAATACAAAACTAATGAATGTAAAAGGGGTGGATATAGGCCATGCATATTTTGTAACAGGATGACTTGAGCCTAGTCTGTAGCCTATTAAAGGCCTTTTGTTTTGCCTAAGCCTGGCTCGTATATAGGCTTGGCCTGGCCTTTTGTAAAACCTTATTTACAATACTCCATAATAAGTATAAATGAGCAGTAAAATCAGTTGTGGATCGAGGATTTAACCAAGGACTACCCAGCATTACAAAATGTTCATAAATCCTTGCTCTCAACTCAGGATTTGAACCTGAGGCTGAGAGGATTTTTCGAAGGGTAGAAAACTTCTCAATCATTTCCACAAACCTCACTACGTCACTAATGACTCACTAGCTCTTAATTTCATTACAATTAGAGTATATGTGAGAGATTTACTTGACTTTTTAATGAAATTAGAGCCATTCTCCTTTAATTAAACTAGAGCGGTTCTCTGCTAAATTTCATTCATACATTCATATACATATATGAAATGTATAACTTCTCATAAAATATATTCACCAAATACAAAATGGTAGTGCCTTGGACTACACTATTTACTTCACCTTCATATCTCCTCCGTGCATATCCTCATGTATTCTTCACCTGTCTAAATGGTTGATTGGGAGGAGTGAGATACAAGAGAATTTCAGTAGTAAACAATACCCCTATGCATATAATGTAATACCTTATTTCTAATAGCCCAAGATAAGTATAAATGAGTAGTGAAATTGGTTGTGGAACCATGATTTGAACCTGTACTACCCAACTTTTGAAATACTTCATGAATCCCCCAATCTCAACTTAGGATTTGAACCTAGGGCTGAGGGGGTTTTTCAAAGGGTATAAAAATTTACAAATTAATTCCACATGTTTCATTATGTCACCAAGTCTCATTGGCTCTTAATTTCATTATATCATAGTACACTAGCGATTTTCCTTTAATTTAATTAGAGCTACTCTTTGCTCAAACTTAATTTGTTCAATTATATGCATGGAATGTATAACCACATAAGGCTATCAAAGCATCTAATCAAATACAAATCAGTGCGTTGCACTTCAATTTTTTATTTTCTTTCGTATTTCCCCATTGCGTATTTCCATGCGCTCTTTACCTGTACTCAATGTACCTATATGGTTGGGTGAGAAAGAGTGAGATTCGAGAGAATCTCAGTAGTAAACAGTGCTAACCATTGCATATAATAAATGCTTTATGCATGACATGCTTGCTTAAAATAAATTTATGCCAACATAATGACATATATACATGCTCAATATTTCATATAATATACTTATGGCTATAGCATAACAGAGATAGAGCTTCACTCATTCACATATGCTTCATACAATTCATCAAAGCAATTAACACATCAATACACAAGCACATATATCAAGTTATGCAAGTTAGGAAAATTTATCACCTCTTGCCTTTGAGTCCTCTTCTAGTACTTTTTCTTCCAACCATTGAAGCTTCCTTCTTAACATCTCATGGCCCTAGATAATATCCATATTATTAGAGCCATGACAAATGAATGTTTAATGTGGTTTCATTAGACTTAAAGGCTTATTTTCACCCTTGGAGTTCATACTAATTACATTTGTGCCATTAAGTCTTAAATTCGTATAGGACATAAAGCTAACAGATTTTTCATTCAACTTTGAAAAAATCATAACTAACTCCAAAAGATTCCAAATAATGTGGTTCAAAGTCCTATGTGATCTCTATTAAGTATATTTTATAGGAAAAATTATTACTAATGAAGTCTCTATGTACACAATTCCATATTTCAGAATCACTATTCCAAGACAACATCCAGAATCCTCACTATACTTTTAAAATTTGTATCTCCCAATGTATTTGTCCAATTATTACAAATTACCCACCAAATTAAAGCTTTTTGGGTATAATTTGTTTCTGGAAAATATCATGGACATTGAAGTTCATTAGGGCCCGTTTGGTACACTGGAATTGGTTTTGATGGATATGGATATGGATATGGAAATGGAAATGGATATGGATATGGAAATGGAAATGTGGTTTAAAAGTGTGTTTGGTATGTACATGGAATTCAAATATTATTTTTATTTAATATTTATATTTAAAATGTAAAACTACCAATATGCTAATCTAAGAAAGTGGAATGAGATAAAACCATTGTTACTAAACCCGGACCGGACAGATTTTTTTTAATAAAAAATTATTTTTATTTTTTTAAAAAAAATTCATATTAATAAGACTAAAATATTCAATTTCTCACCGGTTTAACCCTGATTTAGCTCCAGTCTGACCCACTAACCTTTGACCTAGTACTTTGACTGCTCCAGTTAGGTTTTTTTAATAAAAAATTATTTTTATTTTTTTAAAAAAATAAATTTCATATTAATAAGCCTAAAATATTCAATTTTTCACCGGTTTGGCCCTGGTTTAGCTTCGGTTTAACTCCGATCTGACCCACTAACCCTTAACCCAGTACCCTGACCTAGATTTAGGTACATGGAATTGCAAATCTTTGCTTTTTAGGTGGAAGCCAATTTGATGGAATTGGAGAGATTTGGCTTCCACATGGAATTGCAAAAATTTCCAATTCCATCATACCAAACAAACTTAAGCATGGAATTGATTTCCAATTCCAATTCCATACCCCCCAATTCCATCATACCAAACATGCCCTTAGATTAGACAAAATCATGCCACAATTCTGTCACTGAACAACTTTCAAATTCAATGTCCAACTTTCAAAAATCATTAATTATAAAAAAACTCCAAATTGAGTGGTTCTAAATTATATGTAAAGCTATTTTAGTTTTATTTCACATAAAAATACTCAATTTTAGTCATCACAACTACAAAATTCCTAGAATTTCTCCCAACATCACTATTTCATATTTCTTTCCAAACAATAGAGCATAACTTCAACACTTCATATCTCCTAACATACTTGTCCAAGATTTACGAACTACATATCAAATTAAAGCTCTATGTCTCTTCTTTAATTCTGGAATGTTTCATGGTCATTGGATAGGATTTGGCCACTTAAAAATACATCACAATGACACTGCCTCCAGAAAATGAATTACACAGTATCTACTCTTCAACTTCCAAAAATTCTCAATTCATATGCAAGCATCCAAAAATCATAAGCACTTTCATACCTACACAATTTTTCCTCTAAAGTCAATGGAAGTATCAAAATTATCAAATTCCAACTCCTCTTCCATAACACAAAGAACAAAAAATTAGAGTTCTCGTGAAGAGTTTGTTGGTTTCTTGCTTTCTCTTGCTTAATCACTTTCTTTCTACTTCTAATCAAATGATTAACTACTTAGACACTCATTAGAAATGTTAAGAGTGACTTAAAGCAGCATCTCCCTATAGTTCAACTTCAGCCTATAGTTTGAAAACAAGAGAAAATAACACTATATTCACCAAGAACAACACTAACAACATCCAATCAAGGTAAAAGAAGCAAGTATTTAAGTTTACCTCTTGATTCCTCCATTTTCTCTCTCCTCAACATCATCCTTATCTCTCTCCTCTCTTGGGATTTTTTCCTTGAATCCATGAATTTAATGGTGAAGAAGAGATATGAGATGTTATAAAGTGATTAGGAAGTTTAAACTTCAAGATTACAACTTCCTTACCTTGGATTTTTGGAGCCCTAGCTTCCTTGCTCTTAGTTCTCGTTTAGCAGCTCCCTCCCTCTCTTGGTTCTGGTTTAGCACAACAAAAATGAGAAGAGGAAAAATAAAGAGAATGGTTAAATGAATTAACCAAAGCTTCATAACAAGTGTCATACTCCAATTGGTCCAAATATCCCATTTTATCAACATATTTCTTTTTCTTTTTCCTTCTCTTGGTCAGCCGAAAATTGCATGAGAAATAGAAAAGGAAATATTGTTCTCAAATTATGTTAATGCCATCTTGCAAGTAGTTGACTTTTGGACCTTTGACTTTTGACCCTTTAACCTTTCTTGATAATAATTCACCAAAATATATTTATTAATTACCAAGTAGCCATTTTTCACTTTTTAATTCCCATTTAACTAAAATTATTGGGAATATTAGGAAAAAATAATTATATCTTGATTTATTAGTCAAATGACCATGTTACCCTTACATTTATTCCATTTTTCGCACTTAATGCAAAACTTGGCAGAATTTTCATCAAACTTTGAAAATTCATATCTAATTGTGTAGATATCCAATTGAGATGGTTCCAAAGGCTATGTAACCCTTATTGAGTATATTTTTAAGAAAAAATATAACATTTGGTGAATTGGAAGTTCAGTCTTCCCAGAATTATTGTTTTTGGACGTTGCCATAGAAAATAGTCAATTTTGCTAGGCTAACTTCAAAAATATATAATTCCTTGTGTACAACTCCAAATAAGTTATATGACCTATCAAATTGAATCTTGATAAGTCTACTTTCATTCTGAAAATTTTTATAATTTTTGGACATCATTTTCCCATTGAAAAATGCCACACAGACATGTCTGCGATACCAAGAATTTCACCGGTAGCAATACTAGTTTGTGTTCCACTCCACTATGTTGTGTGTGACTTCTAATTGCTTTGTTTTATCACTTTATATACTCTTTAATACCCCCAATATATAAATAAATTTTAGGGAATTTAATAGTGCCTTACTGGAACATTTGATAAATTGGGATTTAGTAGTTCACTTATTTCAGGCTTAATCTCAAACCTGTTGTCCCAAAATTCAAGATATTACATATAAGATACATATATGATGCATGACATGCTTGCGATTCATAAAATCATGCCAATTTCATGACATCTTCATGCATGCTCAATGTTACAACATACTCATAGCCATCGTATAACATAACAAAGCATCAATCAATCAAGCAGTCACATAAACAATGCAAACACATACATATCACATACATGTATACAAGGTAAGTTCACAACTTCTCGAACTTCGCGTCCTTCCTCAAACCATCGTCTTTGCTCTGGCTCAGAAACTATCTGTCAATTCCTGAATTCCAAGTATACTATAAATGAGTCACTACTCATCCATATATCATTCTAGACTCATTTTAGTGGATAACTTAGCCTAATTATGCTAAATTACCAAAATGCTTACAGAAGCTTGGCCTACGCTCACTCGTACCCGATCTAACTGTACCTCATCAGAAATTATGACCTGAGCTAATCTTACAAAATTTTCCCTTCTGAACTCAATGGAATGATCCAATTGATAAAATTCCAACCCATGTCTTGCGCCACACATAAGGCTGCCAATTAGAGTTCTCAAAAGAGTTGTGTCAGTTTCTTCCTTTCCCTTGCCTAAACACTTTCTTTTTACTTCTAATCACATTATTAGCTATTTAGGCAAGTACTGGACATTGTTTAGGAAATTAAAACACTATATGAAAGAGACATGAACAATACCCAACTCCCCCAATGCTCATCCAAACAACAAACCAACAATTTAAAAGGAAGCTTACACTTACCTCTACATTTTTCTAAATTCGGTTTGGAATTTCGGCAGCACTTCAGCCAGCAAGATGACACCACCACCTCCAAATGAGAATCCAAAACTGCAGAAATGAAGCTCGGGATGAGTATAAGAAGGTTCATAAAGGGAACTTTGAGAGAAGACGCCGTTTCGACAAAGTTTCTGTGAATGGAATATTTCTCTCTCTTCCTCTCTCTCGTTTTCTCCGTTCTCATTCTCTCAATCGTTTTCTGATTTCTCTTCCCTTTCTATTCTGATTCACACGCAAGAATGAGAATAAAAGGATGAAAGATGATGACTTAATGAAGTCATTTAAATGGCTCTCAAGCCAACTGGTCCAACTATCTCATTTCTTATATAACAAGTTCCATTTCTCTTTTCCTTCATCCACTAAAAATAATGAGATCAAAAGAGAGAAATATTACTCTCAAACTATCCCATTATACCACCTTACAAGTGGTTAACTAAAGTCTTAAGCTTTCCCAGTCATTGACTTCTCTTGATAATAATTTATCAGAATAGGTTTATTAATTATCAAGTAGTTATTTTTCCTCTTTTTAATTCCCATTAACTTAAATTATTGGGAATACTAGGGAAAAATACTCATTTATTGTCTTATGGCAAAATTACAAATTTTCCCTTAAATTATTTTTCCTCGAGCTCTTTAGTTTACCATAATATTCCCTTTTAATATCCAAGGATATAAAGGAATTTTGGGAAAAAATATCATGCCTCACCAGGACATTTACTAAACTGGGATCTAGTAATCTACTTAATCCAAGCTTAGTCCCAAGCCTCTTGTCCCAAAATTCAGGATATTATAGTTCTCCCCCGTTCAATAAATTTCATCCTTGAAATTTTGAATGTCATAAGGTATTATCTATACCTTTAATTGTAGAGTTCCGGTGCTTCTCACAGCTTAATTCCCAGTCAACCTCTTCAGGAAACTACAAAAGGCACCTCGGCCGCTAGTTTAGCCTTGCCTCTTGACCAATGACTATTGCTTCACACAGGCGCCCATACACTTGGTCAGCTCCTCCAACCTGGACAACAATAGGGTGGTTAGTCCCTACGCCGTGTTAGATAAAAGCCAATGCTTCGTCCCACTCTCACATAGTGAGATCCTCTGATCATGGTGTTATCACTAGCTCTTTCATTTGAAAGCTCATAGAGCATGCAACTCAAGAATCATATTCTTAAGACCAAATCTCAGATAGCATTCTACACTCAGTATGTAGCACTTTCATTCATTTTGTACTCATTATGTACCATTCACACAGGACCCACTAGTCTGATCTCACAGCGCTTGGTTTCTCAAGCCTCATTGCCTCTTTGGAACTCTCCCGGATCACACTGTATGTATACCAGGCCTTCCAGCCTCCTTGGTATTTCCCCAAATCATACTGTATGCACACCAGGCCTTACGGCTCATTCAACTTCCAAGACGCTGGACATTCCGGCTTTACAACCTAGGGATTCACCCCCGTGCTATAGGCATATAAAGGCTTATTACCCCCATGCCAGGTAACAACCACAGCACTAGAAAAATAGGTCTTACCACCCCGGGACACTGCCCTATGCAAACTTACATCTTGAGTCTTATTGCCTAGAGCCTTTGCTAGGCTCCATTCTCAATCACATCTCATATTCTGCCAGCCTTAAGGACATACTAGCCCACCAGGTCTTATGGCCTTAAGACGATCAGTCCATCACCTTTGCTAAATAACAACCTTCTCACTAGGCCCATTGTAGAGCTACCCTCATTGTGTGCCCCCTGAAACCACGTAGAAGTCCAGCCCATACCCCCTAGCTCACCAGGATTAAGTGCGGCAAGCTTATGGAATAACCACTCTCATTATCCCTTAAAGGAGACCTCCCCAGGTATCGAGCACACGATATTCACCACTTGAGCTGCACTCGACAAACCCTAGTACCTTTGAGTTAACTACTTATCGAGTCTAACTACCTAGAACAGATAGTTCACTAGGTACTTTAAACTCATTTCAGGCTCCATCTCTTGCTGCTCATCTCATTTACACATTTATGTAATGTTCATGAAGCATGATAAATAAACCATCATCACACTAATCACCACAAGAGCATTCGGCATGTCAGCACGTAGCCTAATAGCATCCATTGGACTTTCCGTCTACAAGTCACATGGCCCCAAGTATTCATCTACGCAATAAACCCTGGAATTCCACTTATGCATAATAGGAGTTTCTATGGCCCCAAGTGTCTACTCGCGCAAAATAGGCCTCAAGTGACTACTCATGCATAATAGAAATCTCCATGGCATCCACCTGTGTAAAATAGGCCCCAGGCGACCACCCTGCAACTTATGAATGCTCATTAGGTCTTACGGCCCAGGGAATCACCTCTATGTCATTGACATCACGAGACTTACAACCTTGGCCTCTACCATCAAGTCTGACTGCCTAAGGACACGCTGGTCCAAAAGGTCTTACCGCCTACCTTATATTAATAACAGGAATAGGAATATACTCGATAGTAAACACATACATGTAAAACCATTACATAAGATACTAGAGCAAGAGTAATTTAGCTTTACATTGTTGAGCATGTTCTTCCTCAATCTCTTTCATCATCCAGCACTGGAGCACCCCATGGCGATTCGCTGGGTCATATAACCCTTCTTCTCAAGGAAACTTATGCGATGGAAGACTTATTACAATATACCATTGCTGAGAGTCAATATCCCTGTAGCTCTACTCTACGGTTTCAACATCACAGCGGCTGCACACTAGAGTTCGACATCACGGTGGCTCTACACTACGGTACTACACACGGTGCTTTACTCACTCATCTGACTGGTTAGTCCTCTCGGTTAGACCCTCCATAGGTAGCCCTCCTCGATCATATCTTCCCATAGGTAGCCTTTTTCAATTAAAACTCCTCGTAGGTAGCCCTCTCCGATCAGAATCCTCCATAGGTAGCTCTATTCGGTTGGTCATCTCTGCATATAAGTACCATTGTAATGGAATTCAGATCTCATAAGGTCCTTCTTCTCTAGCAGTTCTGTAATCTACTTTCTTTCTGGGGTCAATTTGTTTAGACTTTTGATATCGGTCCTGCTCCAGGCATCATCATAATTCTTAGGGAATATTCTTTTATTAGATCTTTCAGTATACTAGATTAGCAACTAGAAACTTCCAGAAATATATATGAGGTTTCTTACACATTTCTATAGTACATTCTAATACCTCAAGCCACATAGGCTATCTCAAAGTCTTAAAGAACTAATTCAACTTTTGCAATTGATTCTCAGATTATGATTCTATTATTAGAATCTCAACCTCACCTGAGTTGGAATCAGGTTTCCTCAATTATACCCAATAAATACTCTAAGAATCAAATTCAATAGCGACCATTCTAACCTCCACGATTTTTGGGTAATATCTTCAAACAATTACTGAAGGTTCAATCATCATTTGTAAGGTTCACAAGGTTTAATTTCCTTCATGGAACAGAACCGTAGTGCAACCTTATTCATATTTTGACCTAAGCACTATTCAGCTTAGATATGATCCATACATATCTTCAACCCTCAGTATCATCAAATCAGATCCTTTAGGATTGATGTAGGCATAAGCACCTCTTGTCACGCATTACCGTATATCATACCTACACTCCTTTAACCCAACGGGTTACTAGGATTATCACTTGGCATGAAGAATCTCAACATAATTACTATGCCTCAACTTCCATAACCCATCAAATGAACGTTTCCTAAGCAGTAATCACTGCAACAGAAAGGGTTCAGATTAAAGATCAAAACTTACTTTATTATCTCCATACCTCTAATCATGCATTAGGTCATCTAAGAATCTTAAATCATAATTCTAAACCTTTACAACGGACTGCCATTAGGCCAAACTATAGTGCTACCCTCACTGGGCGCTCGCCACAGCGACACAGGAATCCAGCCCACAACTGAGCAAGTTTATGTGGAGCATACCCACAATATTCCCTTTCCTAAGCAAGCTTAACCATAGAGTTCCAATAAAATCCAGGCATCAGTGCTAGCTTCATACCATATGTCACTGGGTATCTAGAAAGAGAGTTTCTGCCCGAGAAATCTTCAATTAGAAAGGAGAGAGATGCACTCAAGTTCAACTATATGAACTCGAGTTCTCAACTTGCTTACACTCAAGTCTTTCAAGTTCTGGGGAAAGAGTTTCTACCTGAAACAATTCCAACGGCAGGAAAAACACATGCACTTGAGTCCACCCATATAAACTCGAGTTCTCAACTGTCTGTACTCGACTTCAGGCTTTGCACTCCCATGAGTCCCTACCTAAAACCACCTTATCACAAGGAAATACCTCATACACTTGAGTTCTCCACACTGAACTCGAGTTCTCAACCCCATTTGCACTCGAGTTAGGGTTTTCCACCCCTGAGAGTTCTTACCTAAGACCACTTTTCCTATCAGAAAATGGCCCATGAACTAGAGTTCTCCATATTGTACTCAAGTTCATTAGCTATCCAAAGCTAAGTTCACTTCAGAAATCCATTCTGAATCTACTCACAGGTTATCCAATCCTTGTTCTTTCCACTTGGCATCACTCTTAGCAATAGTTCTACCACCATGCCTCCTAACTTAAGGCATCTAACCAAAGATTAGAACTTATCCACTTAAGCAGTGAACTTCTAGCAATTATCCAATATTGCAAGAACCAATGTTCCGATAACTCTACCAATTACCATTGTTGCCAGAATTAATGCTCTCATACAAAAAGTTTGACACCTTATTTCCAATACTCTATAATGAGTATAAATGAGTAGTGAAATCAGTTGTGGAACCAGGATTTAACCTCGAACTACCCAACGTTACAAAACATTCATAAATCCTCGCTCTTAACTCAGGATTTGAACCTAAGGCTGAGAGGGTTTTTCGAAAGGTAGAAAACTTCTCAATCATTTCCACAAACCTCACCACGTCACTAATGACTCATTGGCTCTTAATTTCATTACAATCAGAGTATATGCAAGCGATTTACTTTCCTTTTTAATGAAATTAGAGACATTCTCCTTTAATTAAACTAGAGCGGTTCTCTGCTAAATTTCATTCATACATTCATATACATACATAAAATGTATAATTTCTCATAAAATACATTCACCAAATACAAAGTGGTAGTACATTACACTAAGCTCTTCACTTCACCTTCATATCTCCTCTGTGCATATCCTCATGCATTCTTCACCAATCTAAATGGTTGGTTAGGAGAGTGAGATTTGAGAGAATCTCAGTAGTAAACAATACCACTATGCATGTAAGATATATATATGATGCATGACATGCTTGCTATTCATAAAATCATGTCAATCTCATGACATCTTCATGCATGCTCAATGTTACAACATACTCATAGCCATTGTATAACATAACAAAGCATCAATCAATCAAGCAGTCACATAAACAATGCAAACACATACATATCACATACATGCAAGGTAAGTTCACAATCTCTCGAACTTCACGTCCTTCCTCAAACCATCGTCTTTGCTCTGGCTCGGGCACCATCCGTCGAGTCCTGAATTCCAAGTATACAATAAATGAGTCACTACTCATCCATGTATCATTCTAGAATCATTTTAGTGGAAAACTTAGCCCAATTATACTAAATTACAAAAATACCCATGGAAGCTCGGCCTACGCCCACTCGTACCCGATCTAACTTTACCTCATCAGAAATTATGACATGGGCCAATCCTATACAATTTTCCCTTCTGAACTCAATGGAATCATCCAATTGATACAATTCCAACCTATGGCTTGTGCCACACATAAGGCTGCCAATTAGAGTTCTCAGAAGAGCTGTTTCAGTTTCTTCCTTTCTCTTGCCTAAACACTTTCGTTTTACTTCTAATAACATATTTAGGCAAGCATTGGATATCATTTAGGCCATTAAAATACTATTTGAATGAGATATGAATAGTACTCAAATCTCTTAATACTCATCCAAACAATAAACCAATAGGTTCAAAAGGAAGCTTACGATTACCTCTACACGTTTCTGAATTCGGTTTGGAATTCCGGCTAGCGAGACGACACCAACTACCTCCAAACGAGAATGAAAAACCATAGAAATGAAGCTCATGATGAGTAGAAGAAGGTTTGTATAGGGCACTTTGAGAGAAGATGCCGTTTTGACAAAGTTTCGACGAATGAAATATTTCTCTCTTACTCTCTCTCGCTTTCTCCGTTCTCGTTCTCTCATTTTTTTGATTTCTCTTCCCTTTCTATTCTTATTCACATGCAATAATGAGAATAAAAGGATGAAAGATGATGACTTAATGAAGTCATTTAAATGGCTCCTAAGCCAACTGGTCTAACTATCTCATTTCTTGTTTAACAAGTTTCATTTCTCTTTTCCTTCATCCACTAAAAATAATGAGATGAAAAGAGAGAAATTTTACTCTTGAACTATTTCATTATACCATCTTACAAGTGGTTAACTAAAGCCTTAAGCTTTCCCACTCGTTGACTTCTCTTGATAATAATTCACTGAAATAGGTTTATTAATTATCAAGTAGTCATTTTTCCTCTTTTTAATTCTCATTCAACTCAAATTATTGGGAATACTAGGGAAAAATACTCATTTATTGTCTTATGGCAAAATTACAATTTTGTCAGCAGCCATCTTATATAAAATCTTATACTTCAAACTATTATTTTTCTACTATTCCAGGGTACTAAAGGAGTTAGAACTACCCTTAGGAATATAAACATCCTTATCAAGATAAACTTCCAATTCTAATTTCATAGGGTGAATTGCTTGCTTTTCACGAACAGTGTTTATGATTTGATCAAATCTAATAATTATAGAAGAACTAGGTATATTGGGAGAAGAGTTGTTGCCAACATTATCACCTTCATTACTTGTCTCTCCCTTATACATGGCAACATAGTCATCATGCATTGAGTATAAAGCTTTCACCACTTTATCTATATTCTTAAAAGTAGCATAATTAGGCTTGTAATAAAAGGAAAGCAATAATTAATAACATATAATTTGCACCTGGGATCTAAAATACTTACGAAAGCTATTACCATATTGCATTCCCCCCCAATATTTGTTAAACTTCTCTTTTATTGAGGCTGCCACTTTTGCTATAAAGAAATCATCATCTTCTAAGGCATTTTCAATTACTTATTTCACTCTCCAAGCTTCAAGAATGTACAAATTTGCAATAGGATACTCACTACCTAATATGACATGAGTGGCTAAATTGAACATTTCTAGAAGTTTGTGAATCTTCTTAACCTTCTTTCAATCCTCTTTTGATAATACATAGTTGTAATGTGGTTCTCTTTCCTTATAATCAGGAAAGACAACCTTGAACTTCAAAGTAGTAGATAACATCCTATATGTAGAATTCCACCTTGTTGGACAATCAAGAATGAGTTTCTTTTCCTTCAGATATTTATGTTCAACAATATCACAAAATGCTTTTAGCCATGAATAATTATAGTTGATATATTTCACACTCTAACGGACATTATTTATAATGTCCTTAATTCTATCAAGGCCTTCTTGCACCAACAAGTTTAATATATGCGTATAACATCTAACATGAAACAAGTTACCACTCAGAGGCAATGAACTACTAAGTGATAAGGTGTCCCGAAGAGCCCTTAAACAAGAATCATTATAAAAAGCATTGTCAACTAACACAGAAAACACTTTGTTTTCAATTCCACATACCTTCAAACACTTAAAAATAGCATTAGCCACATCAATTCCTCATCTAGGGGTAGGAACTTTGACAAAAATTCAAAACCATCTTTTGAAGATTTCACCTCGCATAAATGAAATGCCCGATGATAACCATGTATTCAGTCCCATTGATGACTTAATTTCCACATATATGTAGTCAAATTAATCTTGCTCACACCTTGTAATAAGGCCTTCAATTGTTTCTTCTATGCTTCATATATAGCCAAACAATTACTTCTTGCTGTCTTGCGAGATAATTTATGAAATTTAGAATTAGCATATTGGAAGTCCCACATCCAAACTTCATCCTCAACAATGCTAAACAGATGCTCATACACCATGATTGCAGTAGTAATTATTTCCCTTATCTTCTCATTAGAACATTTGGCACCCGATGCTAGAAATGGATTAATGCTTAAATTGAAAGGTTGAAATGGAATGGTGGATTACTTAATTTTTGCAGCAATGTGTAGCTTTCTTGAATCACAAGATTTGGTATGTCTCCAGAGATGGGAAGTGCTAGCTTCCTTCCCTAAGTATGAAAATAAGATTTTGCAATACTTGCATTTAGCTTTAAGCCCATCATTACTTTCAACTTAATCAAAATCATCCTAAATAGCTAAGGTTTTTTGCCTCTTCTTCTTACTGGTATCATTATTACCATTATTTTTCTCATTGGTTTGTTGACTAGTTTGTTGACTTGAATCTGTTGGTACTTGTTGGTAGACCTCAATAGCATTAGGAGGAGCATAACTAGATGACATTGTTTCACTCTCAAATGGAGATGACATTAACTAGAACTGAAACATAAAAAGTAATGTGTGTTAGTTTAAGTGAAAAGAGAAAAGAGAAAAGAGAAACATAAAATCAGTAAGAGAAATAAATAATCCAATTTAAATGCCTATGCAAATCCAATACTAAATATCAACTGTTTAGACTTAGTTTAAAGACTAACATGTGTACTAAAAATCCACCAATGTTCATGGTTAGAAAAGGTCATTTCCCATGGTTTTATCTCACATAATATCAGTGCTCCACTTTCTAAAATTCCATCTTCACTAAAATGGGATAACACCTCTTTTCATTCTAAATAAGCTATTAGCCATTGAAAAGTTAGACAACAATATATGATTTGAAAAAAAAAAGACATTCCCGGTGTATAAAAGCCATCATCCTCAAGCCAAAACAATTTAACTTCCCTTAAGAAACACTATTGCAAAAATCACTTTTTAGACCGGTTAAAATGACATTTTAGACCAGTTATTGATGAGGTCTTGATATAGTCGATCTTAAAAGTCTGTTACTTTTAAGACCGGTTATAGCCACAACCGGTTTAAAAAATGTGACGTTATGACTTGTTTTTTAATGTCATACTTTTAAGATCGGTTGTGGCCACAACTGGTTTTAAAGTTCACACCTTTAAGACTTGTTGGGGCCATAGCTAGTCTTAAAGATATCTTTTAGACCAGTTGTGGCCACAACCAGGCTTAAAAGTATAATTTTTATTTTATTTTTATTTAATTTAGGTTATCCTAGGCCAAAGTCATTTCAACAAAAATCCCAGATTTCACAGAAGCAACACACAATCAAAAGCAATGACAACAACATTATTATCACAACTCACATTTCACAGAAGCAACATAAATAAAACAAATTGAAAATCAACACTCAATTCCAATGATAATTTAAAACACATTCAATTGTCAGCAACAATTTCATCAACACATTATTATCATAAAGTATTTTAACAACATAATTTGAATCTATCCAGATAATAATGAACCAAAATTTAACAATGACAACAGTAAAATCTCAACTTTGTGCACTTGCAATTCCAAAACTTCTAAAGAAAATTAGGGGGAATAAAATTTCCTCAGTATGTGCAGAATATTCCTTAACAAATCAATGAATAACATTTCAACTCTTCAATAACAATTTCTTAGAAAATACAGAGAAAGAAGTAGCTCAACCAGTGATAAGAACAAGTAGTAAGGTCAATCACATCTCATACCTATATCAGCAACCAGCCTGTATCACCTATATCCCAGAAATTGTCCTATGTAGAGATATAAACTAAGATATAAAAACCACAAGTATTTATTAAACCAACATTGGATTAAAAAACTTACTACTCTTGTAAAAGCTCATAGATGAATTCTACACAAAAGTGGCAGATGAAATCAATATCTTCTTCATGAAAGGGATCAACAAGATCAAACATCTGTGTGTAACACTAAAGCCAGACAAAAACATTAACTTGCTAACTTAAAAAGAATAAAGTAATAAAATTTTTGGAAATATACATTATCTCTTCGGTAAAATCAGTCTTGATTAGGATGATAATATTGTAAATGTGCCTAAAAGCATACAAACCACTTAAGTTGGACCCCGTTGGTTGCCTACGAGTCTAAAAAAGAATATGACATCATTAAAGCAAGTATAAAAGCATAGCTTATTATAGAAAAAATATTAAAGAAAACAAATATGTATTAACCTTTGGCATGATCCATGTAGGGTCTTTTAAGTCACGAACATGCATACCACAAGCTGCGTGTAGAAATATCCACATAGCCCTATCATCCAAATCACAAAGATTACTTATTTTGCACACAAAATTTGTGTAACACCCCATTTCTAATCACCAATATTCCTCCTATGTAAGAAATACATGTAATGGAACAAAATGGTGAATTGTGGTGTGCAACAATTTACAAAAAATTCCAATTCTCGGTTACACATAACTCGGCCAAGTAAGGACACAAAGGAGTAACTAATGTATACTTAAAGGCCTAATATTGTAACCAAAATTTGAGTATAAAATGAAAAAAATAATGGCCTCCTTCAAGTGTCAAAAATTAGGCTAAACTAAAGGAATGAGCAAGAAATTATTTATTTCAATAAATCATAAAATGTAGGGACAAAAAAGTGGGAAATAATTATTTTTCCCTAATATTTCCAATAATGTGAGTTAAATGAGAATTAAAAAGAGAGAAATAGATACTTGATCATTAATAAGCCTATGTTGGTGAATTATTATCAAGGAAGGTCAAAATAGTCAAAAGTCAAAGACTTTGATCAACAATTTGTAAGATGGCATTAGGATAATTGAAGATCAAAATTTTCCTCTTATTTCTCATGTCATTTACGGTGGAACGAAGAGCATAAATGGAAATGAAATATTGAACAAAAAGAATGTACACATGGACCAATCAAAAACAAGCATATGGTAAGCATTTGACAAATTGGTTATATAATCCAATTCTCCATCTTTTCTCTTCATTTCTAGTGCAAAACAGATCTAGTTAGAGTGAGAGAGATTTTGAGGCGTGAAGGAGCTCAAGAAGTAAGAAGAGCTTAGGGTTTTTCCAAAAATTAAGGTAAGAAGCATAATACTTAAAGATTTTGCTTCCAAATCATGTAGTAGCCTCTACTAACCTCTTTTCCTCTTTAAATACCATGATTAGCAAGGTTAATTAGAGGTTTAGAGAGAGAGAGGGATGAGAAATTTTAGAGAGATAAAGCCAAGAAATCAAGAGGTAATCACCAAAACTTAATCCTCTTGTCTTGTATCAAGTTGTTGGTGTTGTTGGTAGTGGTATTTGCTATGTTTTCTCTTGTATTTCAATTATAGGATAAAGCATAATCATGAGGAAATGCTGCCAAAATTCCCTCTAAATATGCCCATTTAGTGTTTAAATAGCTAATCATGTGATTAGAAGTAGAAAGAAAGTGATTAAGCAAGAGAAAACAAAGAAACAACAAGTTGCTCCAAGAAACCCTAACTTTCTGTTCTGTGGGTGACGTGAGGAAGGAGTAGGAATTTGGTAATTTTGATGATTCCATTGGCTTTAGAAGTAAAAATTGTGTAGGTATGCAAGTTTTCATGATTTTTGGATGGTTGTATGCCAATTTGGAAATTTATAAAGTTTGTGTGTACTTATATTGGTTCTACCTGTCTGGAGCAGTGACAGTATGCGTGGTGTTTCATTAACCAAATCTTGTCCATAACTTCTGAAAATTTTAAGAATTAATTTAGAGATATAGAGCTTTAATGAATTTTTGGACAAGTATATTGGGAGATATGAATTTTTGAAGTTATGCCCTGTTTTCTGGAATACTATCTGGATCAGTGATGTTTGATGAATTACTGGGAATTATATGATTATAGTGAGGAAAGATAAATATTTTTCCTCCAAATTAAATTGAAATATCTTTGTTTTGGCTTTAGAATCAGTCAAATTAGATTTTTTTTAGAATTAATTATGAATTTCCAAAGTTGACTAACCAAGCTGTCAGTTTTTAGAAAACAGTGAAACTGCACTATACAGAGTTGTATTGTACATAAACTGTTGTAAGTGCATTAAATAACTAATAGCATTCCATTTAAAAAGCGATAATGCTACAAGTAATAACCAATTACTTGTAACTTTAATGATGATAGGAATTGGACATAGCCCGAGCCAAAATCCAAAAGTAGAATAAATGTGCAAGTTTGGAAAAGATTCAGGTAGTAACTTCTTCTTGCATATCTTATGTGATTATTTGTATGTTTAAAGTCATTCTTTGTAACATGAGCTAGTGCCATAAACACACCAATTTTCCATGTTATGGTCAGGGACCCAATATGGGCGCTAAGTCGATCAAAGGCAAACATGTAGTTTGACCTTGGGCAAGTGTACACATATAGTTTTGATCATCTTACATGACATGACATTGCATATCCATTTTTACATTATATATGTTTGTAAGCATGTTGCTACTAATATTCCCTCAAATCTCATTTTTTTGTCCAAAATAAAAACCTTACAGCTGAAATTGGTGGCTCGAAAGGCAAGACGGTGGCACCCGGTGTTTAGGGATCCGGAGCTCTCTTTTGCTGCAATAGTTATTTATGCTTACAATTTTTGCTACTTATAAATGCTTTGTACATTTGTGTATATTTTCAAACCCTACGGGGATTCTCCTGTAATGCAAACTTGAACTTAATATTAGTAATATTTCTGTTATTTTTGTATGCCTTGTGGAACTTTATGCTTATTACTCTGTGAATATCGAAATGTTAAGGGGTTTGACACTTTGCACATATATAAAAGGTAATAATGGAAGAAAACTTACAAGTTCACGGTCTTCTTTAAGTCATTCCCTGGTTTAAAGTGGAGGGAGCACAAGAGGATGGCGGTGTAACTATTCTTGCATAGAAGAACTAATTGCCAATGATCCCTGAAAAAAAAGAGATGAATGTTAAGCAAATATAAAGCATTATATGTGTTTTGAAATATAAATTCTTTTCTTACCCATGCACATACGGAGCCAAGAAACACTCAGTGCCGGTTTCACCAAGCCTCTCTGATAAGTATATATGTCTGATGGCATTAGTGGTCCCTTTCTCTTGGACTTGAATTGGGCATATGAATCCAAATTTATCATTATTTCCAAAGGAAACCAACCTACAATTCATGTACCTAAAATAACGCAAGCACATAAATAAAAGTTAAACGGTGTAATTTTTAAAATATTTACTTCCAATTGAAAAAGATACTTACATTAGAAATAGTTAGACAATCGCAATCATAAGATGTTGTCTAGGAGTGACCAGGGACATTAAATCATCCCTCTCAAGATAACATGTCACCCCTGACTTGCCAACAACTGAATCCATAGGCCACTCTCTTGTTCAGAAAGATGTATCATATGCCATCAGAATCACTTGTTGCATGACATTCAATAGAGGCTGTGGAACTTCATGGGGGAAGGGAGCTGGACTTAGGGCTCTGATCGGGGATTCCTCAGCACAAACAGAAATAAGGTTCTTCAGCCACAATATGAAAGTACCCAGGACATTGCTCACTATGTTGAAATCATCAAAAGGGATAGGGACAAGTGCATCTGCAATGATCACCTCTTCAACTGGCACTCTCACTTAATCATCTTCTATTTGTTGGTGGTGAACAATTGATCCCAGGTTGTGCACACTCCCCCGTGTAACTAACTGTCTCGTAAGATCCTCAACAAAAATGTCACAAGAGTCAGCAATTTTTTTCCAAAACCATCTGATGACTACCCAATATTGCAACAACTCCCTTTAATGCTCTGCTTATTAGGACTAAGTGATTGTGCCTGGGGAGCACTGGTATCTTGTCTTATACTCATAATGGCAATCATTTCCTCCCTCATCTTGCTCAACCGAGCATCCAATAGTTTATCAAATGATGCTTTTGCCTCGGCCCTTGCTTCTACCCTCGCAGTGGCCAATATATACTCCAGTTCCTCCCTAGTCACCACGCTTGAGGAATGGCATGAGGGGGCTTTAAAGTATTCCTTTATGCCTACCCCCTTCCAACTCCCTTAATATGGCCTAGATGCTCATGTTTTCTAGTAGCAACCGTCAGGATATCATTCCTCCCCTCCGACCTAAATGATCCCTCGACTTGTTTTTTTTAAGTTCCTTTTGTAAGATACAGACAACACACATAAGTAATGAAACATGTTTACTAAATAGTTAATAACAACACAGATACTTACAATTTTTTCACCGACTATACGAGGTTGTTCACTCGTATAGGACCTACTACTCTTTTGGCAAGTATACAACCACATTTCTTCGTGACGTATCAGAGATGGTGGAGAAAGAAGAATAGAAGGATCGTATTGAGATGCTTCTTCCAATCTCTTCCATTTGGCCATCAACAAGTCTTTCTTGGCATTTGCATAACCCCTACGAGACATTGTATAGGGGCAATTATTCTTTCTACCACTCTCTTATGCTTTTTGCCTACAAATAAGAAATTGAAAAAGTTACAATCAATAAAAATAATTGATAAGTAAATAAGATGCAAAATAAGTTAACTCACCAATGCCTCTGGAGTAGTCCGAAGCCTCAAAAACTCTTGCCAAGTCGCTTCATCAATGTATGAATACTTTTTGCAGGGAGTCGGACGAGGCTGACCAGCTGCCACCTCGATATGCACGTAATTATTGGCTAGATACATCTTGAACTTCCTCCAATGCTCACAACAATATGTCATAGTCTTTTTGTATAAGATTTCACTCTGAGGAATATTGTAGGTGAGCTGTTATTCATGCATTAAAGGAGTTAGTGACAAATTTGTGACAAATTTGATAATCATTACATGTAGAAGATTACTTTATACCTGAATAGTATCCTAAATATGCTGCTTCACTTTTTCATCGACATTTCTCCACTTCTCCATCAAGATGTTAGGCTTGTTGCATGCTAGGAGGCCGACAAAACTCATATATCGGCTTGCATTAGGCCCGATTGGTTTCCAATATTTATCAAACTCAATCGGTCTCTTCTGGCCAGCACTCTAGCTAAAGGTAACGTCTCTCAACCGTGTAGCCCTCCTACCCCTCCGTACGGATTGGTTACTCGGCTTACTTTGATTTTGGCTATGATTAACACTCACTGGCTCGCTTTGATGAGCACTAGGTGACTTCGGAGCCTCTGCACTAGGACGCCTTGGATCCGTCATTGTCCTGTTAAGACAAATCATTAAGTTAGTAAGCTAAAAAGACTATATCTATAAAATAACTATATACATAATATGGATATAACTCATAATGTTAATTACTTTAGCTAGCTAACTTTCAAAGTAGATTTATAAAGGGATATCCTCTCATATCCCTTCACGATGATCATTTCTTGTGCCGTGTTCACTATCTGCTTTATCTTCTTCGTTTAATTTTGGAAGACCCCTTGAAAAAAGAGTATCAAGAAGATCATAATTTGAAGGACTTTCCTCATCAATATCAATGACCCTTTTTCCTTGGAAAGCTACAGACCACATTTTATTTGCCTGATCAATAATATAGAACACTTATTTCGCCTGATCTGCCATACTGAAAGGTTAATCTCCAAAACTTTTACTGTTTAGATCTACTAATGTAAATCATAACTAATCGATCTTTATACTATTATTAACACCAACCCATTTACATTTGAAAATGAGAAATTTAATTTTAACATAGTCAACCACCTAAATCTCATCAATAACCCCATAATAAGGTATGGATGCCAATTTAGGGTTCTTATCTTTTGAACTAGAGAAGTGAATAGATTCAGCCACTAACATAAACCACTGTTCTGGATGGTGCTCCTATCATCCAGGGACTTCGTGTAAAAGGTATAACCATTGATCACAAATGAAGTCCAACTTATGACATCAACCTCAGGACCACATGCTAGCTGTTTAATTATATCATAAACACATTCTTCTCTGTCAACCTTATGTTTGAACTAATTTGCAAAAGTTCTGATATGCTCCCTAATTAACATTTGTTCAATCATTCGACTATTTTCTTTTCATACAATTTCTTTATGAGCATTCAAGTAATCTTGAACTGCATCAACATTATTCAAGATGTATAAGTGAACTTGTTACGATTCATCATGATCCACACTCTTTACTGTAGCCCCGCGTCTACCTCCTTCTTCATTATGGCGTTTAAGAAGCCCAATATATCCTACATTTGACAAATAATGTTGACAATATTCTATGGCTTCTTCAGAAACATATTTCTAAACAATAGATGCTTCAGGCCGGTTAAGGTTCTTCACATACCCTTTTAGGATTTTTCATAATTCTTTCAATTGGGTACATCCATCGGAAATAGATAGGGCCACACAACTTTATCTCCCTCACTAGATGAACAATTAGATGTACCATGATGTCAAAAAAAGGAAGAAAAAGCTTCTCAAGCTAGTATAAGATCAGGTATCCTTCATTTTCCAATTCATCCAATCTTTCAGTCTCAATGACTTTACTACAAATAACATTAAAGAAGAAACAAAGTCTAGTCAATATGTGTTAAAGATCATATTCAACAATGCCTTGAATAGCTACTGGGAGTAGTTGTTGCATTAAGACATGACAATCATGAGACTAGGTAAACATCATGACTCATATTTTAAAAATCCCCTTCTTGTACGCATCAAAAACATCAACACCTTTGTCCCACAAGTCTTTCAAGTCTTCGATCAAGGGTTCTAGGTAAACATCTATGTCATTTCTGAGTTGTTGTGGTCCTGAACTCAACATAGATAACATGATGTACTTTCATTTCATGCATAACAAAGGAGATAAGTTGTAAATTACCAATAGAACAAGCCATGAACTATATATACTACTTAGGCTACTATAAGGATTCATGTCATCCGTGTTAAGCCCAAGCCTAAGGTTCCTAGGTTCTTCGCCGAAGTTAGGAAAAAATTAGTCAATTTTCTTCCATTAAGAAGAATCAGCCGGATGTCAAAGCTTTCCATCAGAAATCCTCTCATCCGCATACCATCTCAAATTTTTGGCATCAATTTCATTAGCAAACAGGCTTTGGAACCTTGGTATGATTGGAAGATACCACAACACTTTTGTAGGGGCCTTATTTGATTTGTACCTCAGGATTTCACAAATTGGACACTGCTACTTCTCTTTATGCTCTTTTATGTACAATATGCAACCAATACAGCATGCATGGATCTTTTTATACTTCATTCCTAGTGGACACAGTATTTTATTAGCATCATAATATCAGCAAAGCAACACATTATCATCTAGAAGCATGTCCTTAAAGGCCTCAAGCGTTTCTGAAAAAAATCTTGTTGCTCCATCCATACCGTGCTTTCAAGCTTACCAATCTCAATACTGCTTTCAACAATTGGTATTTTGTACACTCTGGGTACAACAGCTTCTCAGCATCACTGCATATATTACCGTATGCATGTGATTGCTTAATAGCCTCTTCTCCTACATCATGAATAATATCCTATATCCGATCATCCAGATCCATGTCATTATCATCAATGGCCACTCCCCCCTGTTGAGATGTGCTTGGCGTTTCTAATTCTTCACTATGCCATACACATACTGTATAATTCTTACAAAATCCTTCACAAATTAAATATGTATATATATCTGCAGCAGTTAGTTGCTTCTCATTCAAACATTCTACAAAAAGGAAGTAGAACATCCCACTACCATCATCGTCATTTCTTCTAGCAAAGTCTACAAAATCCCTCACCCCATTATCATATTCAACACTCGTCTGTTTAGCATTTATCCAACTATGATCCATATATTTCAACACCTTTTTTTTCATTTTCTATTTTTCCCTTGGACAAGGTAGAAGTATGATGAGAGCACAAAATTATTACACTCATCAAGTACCTAGTTTAACTACTACATAATGAACAAGTACATAGCAAATTTTATATTATAATGGTTTTGATAAGGTAATTAAATGTTATGATGTATGCTGGAGTTAAAATACCAAAAAATAAATTGTTCGAAATATTTCTAGTAAAAGGCAACAAAAAAGTATTGTTTTTTTTTGTAATAGGATCCATTTATCAACTATTCGAAGGTGACCAATGAAAAAGCAAATTATGATGGATTTTCTATCAGTCACAAAAAGGGACCCTGAAATTTGTATCAAGTATGCGCTTTCTATACATTAAATTAAATACATGAAAACTTAGCATATTTAAAAATCACATTCTTTAATAAGAGTAAAATAAGTAAATTTTATCAATTTAAGATACACTAAATGATTTCACTAGTATTCTTTAACTTGTGTGAATCACTTAACAACATTTTTACATTTTGTATGCTTTCACCGTAATATACATAAAGGAGATCTGAGACCTCTCTTTACTACTCTTTACAAAAAGTACTCTTATTGTTTCACCAAAAACATCATAACATTTACTACCTTATTATTGTCACTTCCTTCCTTATTATTAAATTAATTAAGCGGTGTATTTCATTAATGTCTACCTACAAAATTTCGTCTAGAAGTGTTAATTGTGTATTAAGATTGAAGCCCACTAAATAAGTACTGTTATTAATGGTTTCTTTGTTGCATATATAATTGAGTGCTGACTTTACGTCTCCAAATTGTAATCACTGAAATTCTTTAGGATTTGATTTATCTCAATTACCATTCCACTTATTTTAAGATATGGGCAAATCATAAATTATAAGACTTGCAAATTGATCCATTTGCAATTGAAGTCCCTCAAATTATTGAAGTATTTTCGTCAGCTTATTAAAAGAAAAAATCACCAAAAGTTTTTTTATACTATGTACAAGCATCCTGTATTGGAGAAATTCTGTTTGAGGAATTAGTGGATACTAATTATATGTAAGCACATCTTCTAATAGAGACTCAAACCTAGCTTGTTTTACCATGTTATGAGATAATAATTCCTTTAACTAGACTCAACTCTCATTGATAAAATCATGGCAATTTATTTTTCATAAACTCAATCATGATAAAATAATAGAAGTGAAGCAACACAAATTTAGCTCTATCTTTTCAAGTAGAAAAACATCATAATCATAGAAAAATAATTGAACTAGACGCATATAATCTCAATTCATAAAGTGATAATGAAATGGAGATCACTGGAAAAATAATATTGACCTTTTATCAGGGGTCAATGCCTCAGATAAAGCAAAGGAGAAAGCCAAATGTATCAATTAATTACCTGAAGTTTGTGGTTAATGAAGAAACCCAGGGGAGGCAAGCAACAGTGAAGTGAGAAGGAGTAACGTGGGAATGTAATCATCCGTACTCATGAGTCCACCAGCGGTGTTGGTTAAGAACAGAGGATAGACGTAAGAAGAAGGAGCTTTAGGATGAAACCCAGGGGAGCCAATTAACCGAGCTTCAGGAAGAAACCAATAAGAGGGAAGAAACACAGAGCCTTATGGTAATAGATTTCACCGTACCCTTGTGTCGACAGCGGTAATGGTAGCGAGACGGTAATAAGAAGGATGAGCTGTCGCAGTACGACGAAGGAGTTTACAACACACCGTACCTCTGTGTTGACGATGGCAATGGAAGTAAGACGGTAATGGGAAAGGGAGCTACAGCGGCACAACGAGAGGGGTTTACAACACGCTGAGTATAAGATTTCAAAGTTCAAATTAGGCACCAGCTAAGTTTTTAAGGCAGACTTTAAGATCGGTTATTTTCAATAACCAGTCTTAAAGAAAAGGAAATTTTAAGTTTTTTTCCTGTCATTTTTAAGACCCGTTATTCCAAATAACGAGTCTTAAAGAAGAGGAATTTTTTAATTTTTTTCCTGCCAGTTTTGAGACCGGTTATTAATGTAACCGGTATGAAAGAAATGGAAATTTAAGACCGGTTATTCCTAATAACCGGTCTTAAAGAACATGAATTTGTTAAGTTTTTTCTTGCCAGTTTTGAGACCAGTTATTAATGTAACCGATATTATTAAAGAAATGGAAATTTAAGACCGGTTATTCCTAATAACTGGTCTTAAAGAAAAGGAAATTTTTAATTTTTTCCCTACTCTTTTTAGACTGTATCCTATGGATAACATGTCTAAACTTTTCAATATTTTAGACCGGTTATAAATAAAGCTGGTCTAAAAGTTAATAAACATATTTTTCTTCTAATTACCATTAAATCAAAAAATATATTAGACCTGTTAATTGGTAGAACCGGTCTAGAAATGATATTAAATTTATATATTTTTTAATCTTTTAAGACCGGTTCTTCTGTAGAACCGGTCTAAATAGCATATTTTAGACTGGTTATTAAGAAAACCAATCTTAGAATTTATTCTTAATTATGAAAATGCCACCAGTCAAAGTTTTTAAACCTTATCCGCTAGAACCGGTCTAAAACACTTTTTTTGTGCTAGTGAAAGGATGGCCGATGGTCTAACAGAGAGTGGAGATTATGGTAAATCGTAGAGGCTCAGGTTAGGAAGGAGAGGATAGATGGCGTTGGAAAAGGCTTAGCCGCTTAGGGCTTTAAAGGATGAAGATGAGCAGTGTGTGTGTGTGACTCGATCTGGACTCAGGAGACAAGGGAGACTGGAGAATGGAGAGTGATTGACTTGTGTGAGTTGTGAGGGATTGACTATTGAGGGCGTGCAAAGGAGGTAATTACAGTTTTACCCTTAATTTTTTTAAATCTTAACAGGCCGGTCTAATAGGCCTAAAAGGCCTACTAGTAGGCCTAAGCCTGGCATGTTAAGAAAATTAGGCTTTAAAATAGGCCTTGGCCTGGCCTGGTCAGGCCCCAAATAGGCTAGGCCGTAGGCCTCTAATAGACCGTCTCGCCTGTTTCCACCCTTAAATGCAATGCAAGTTACCTAAATATATAAATCCTAAACTATATGCGATGAAAAATAAAAAATGCAAACATAACAAGCTTTACAAGAGAAGCTCCTTGTCAAAAATGAATTTAACAATTAGATTGCCTAGGGAATCAATTACTTAGCTCCCTGGGAGTAAGGCCATTTGATTAAGGCCTTTTTTATTAGCCTTAGGATCTACAATAAAAAATTAACTAATGATTGTGTATAGAAAAACCTAGGATTGTTCTCTCTTCCCGATGAGCCTTTTATTGATTCTAAAGTAATCTAAATGCCATGTAAATGCAATAAAAATAAGGGAAAATTAGTTTTGGATTTTTTAAATTAATAACTAACATAGTAATGCAATTTAATTAAAAGCTAAACTATTGTTCTTGGTATTTTCTCATTTTAAAAAAATGGTGAATGAGTAAATGGAATTGGATTTAAAAAAACAATATGAATTATGGATGCTCTTGATAATAAAGAAAGTGACCATCCTTACTTAAAAAGAAAGAATTTGCAGTATTTGAGTAAGAAAGGGATGGTGGTTAGGATAGAGGAGGCTGTGGAAGATTCAGGTAACGATAAGAATAGTGGAAAGAGAGACTTTTCGGTGACAGTAGTGTAATGAGTGAGGGAGAGAGAAACTGACAGAGAATGTTGAATTTGGTAGTGAAGGAAGGGAAGGTGGTCAAATTGATCTCTAAGCTCTCTGGTTCAACTCGCCGGTGTTAAAGCTCTGTGTATTGACCGAGTTTCCAGTTAGACTCTAAGTCCAACCAATGGTAATTTTCAACGGTGAGGATAGTGGAAACATCGGTAATGGTGAGGAAGGAAGTCGTTGACGATGGTGGTGGGCTCTCTGTCTCTTTCCCACTCCTCTCGAACTCTTGTGAAGCTCCCTTTGTCGAAGAAGAGTCTCGCAACGCTGTTCTGCTGTTCTCCAATCAATCTCCTCTAAGTCGCAGCTCTAAAACCCCCTTCCTCATATTGCCAGCAATGATGGAAATAAGAGAAGAGGTCGTCGATGATAGAGGTGGACTTAGGTGGAAGGAGAGAGTGTTCAGATCGATGCTCTCATCCTCTCCTAAATCCGCGGTGATTTTTGTTGTTTTTCAAGCCAAGTCCTTTTGGTCCATGGCGCGATGGAGTCTCCCAAACTTATTTGTGTTTTCATCAAGGAAGAGGAATGTAATATCCTAAATTTTAGAACAAAAAGTTTGAGAATAAGCCTGAATCAAGTAAGCTGCTAAGCCCCGGTTTAGCAAGTGCCCCAATAATGTATAATTTTATTCCCTAAAATTTCTTATACCTTTGTGGCATTCAAGGGAATAAAATAGTGACTTAAAGAGCACATGAAATAACAAAACAAGGTAATTAGTGGTCACACAAAAACACATACAAAAATTACAATTAAATATTAATATTTTAGGAGGTGGATAAGGATATTTTTATGAGCATTTATCCTCTTTCAAGGCCTCATATTTAGGCCAAGCATATGAAGCAAGAGAGAGAAGGAGCTTGGTTACAAAGAAGACAAGAGAGAGCAAGATTCAAGAGGCAACAAAGGTAGGTTCTAAGTGATTTTCACTTGCTCTTGTCTTGAAATTCATGATAACTCTCTCTAATCTTCATTTCTTCTTGAACCACACATGAAGCAAGAACAAAATCAAGAGGAAAGAGGAGGAGGTGCCCACGGTTTTCATGACGAAGAGAGAGAACAAGAAGTAATCCAATAAACCTTGTTCCTCTTGTTGATTCTTGATTGTTGTTGGTGGTTGTTGTTGATTTGTGGTTGATTTGCTTAGTTTTGTGATTTTGGGATGGACAAACCCTAAGAGGAGGTACTGCCCAAATTCACATTAATCATGTGGGAAGTGTGATTAAGTGATAAAACATGAGATTACAAGTGAAAAGAAAGTAGTTTATGGATTAAAATCAAGAAACAACATTTTCCCTTAATTTTCCATAATTTTCTGCTGGGGGTATTTTGATCCTGTTAGTGCTGGAATTTCATGGTTTTGATGATTTCATTGAGTTTAGAAAGGAAATTTTGTGGGAACATGTAAAGTATGAAGTATGAAGGTCTTAGAATGTGAAATGACAAAATTACCCTTAAAACACTAGTTAAAGGCTGATAGGGGTATTTTCATAATTTGAGCATGATTTTGGCAAATCTAAGGTCAGAAATGGATTTTACATGTGAAATTGTGTAGGATTAGCACAGGTCATAATTTTTGGTACAGTACAGTTAGACCAAGTACAGAGGGGCTTAGACCGAGTTCCCAAGGGAATTTCGGTCATTTAGCATTTTTAAGCTAAGATAACCAACAATATGAGTTTAGAATGAATTATGATGAGTAATAACTCATTTATCCTAAATTTGAAATTTTAGAATATAACAGTAGCCCGAGCCAGATAGACAGTATCAGATCAATAAACAAGCAAGGGAAAGGCACATTCTAGGTAGTAACTCTTTCTTTTATACATTATGTGAACAATTGTATGCTTTGTGTATGCCATCTTTTGTAACATGACAGTGCTTAGGGCACACGACCTAGCTGTGGTTTGGGATCTAGCGATGTGCACACAACATAGTATGAGTTCGCATAATATAGTACATTGCATATTTATTTTCACATCATATATGTCTAATTGCATGTTACTATTGAGATTCCCCTGAATCTCACACTTTCCATAAATGTACAAGATTTTCAACAGCAGGCAGCGGCTCAATGGGTAGAACCATAACTATCGGCAACTGAATGTTTTAGTCCAAATCAGGAGAAGAAGTTAGTTATTTGAAGGCCTTTTTATTATTTTAAGGTCTGTAAACATTATGTACATCCCTATGGGAAATCCTAGAATATAATCAAGCATATTGTATCAATATTATCAGCATATTTATGATATTCTTATGTACCTATTGAACTGCCCATTACTACTCTAGTTAGTATCAATATTGAGGGGTATGTAAGGTGAGGTCTGATAAGGAAGACCTAGGTTTTGACCAGGGACCATTCTGAAAAGTTCAAAAGTTCTTGAGGAGGGACTACAGTACACATTTTTTAAACATTTATGGGGTTAACTATAATTTCCAAAAAATTGGGCCCTTCTCTATAATTTTTCCTTGTCACTTTTCTATATATATTTGCAATTTCCAGAAATTCTAAGGGACATTTTGTATAATTTTTTCCAGGCCTCAAAATATTAATTCTGAACCTCTAAAATCTCAAATTTTCTTCTTAAATACCTACAATACAAGATTAAACACAAGATAACATATCAAAAGTCCAAGAAATCATTTAGATAAATAATTAACAAATTATGACCATTTTTCTCCTAATTACACTATACAAATATCCCTAACTCAAATTAGTGCTTAATCATGCAATAATGTGCTAGGAAATGTATTAAAAAACCCAATTAAATTATGAAAAATCATATAAAAATATGGTTGAATAAATGACTATATGACTAAGTCATAATTAAGACTTGTGATTAGTTTCTAATTTCATGTGCTTTTATGTATAAATCTATGGTAATCAGTTTTCTCCAATTTTCTGTTGCTACCAGTTGTCATGCTCATGATAGTTATCAAAGAACAAAGAAAACTTGAAGAAAAGCATATCAGTGCTTCTCTTCTCTCATCACTATTAACAAAACTTATCCCAAAAACCTGGAAGTCCCTACAAAGAGGACAAGTAAAGTTGCAGAGACCAACCCATTGTTTCAAACAATCTCTATGAAAAAACATGCTTACAGTTCAACACTCTAACTTCATATGCTTCACCAATCCTTTTCAGCCACACTGCATAATTCACTCCTCCTCCTCCACCATGATGATGCCATATCTTCACTACTTGTTCTTCTTCTCTTGTAAGGATATGATGCTGAAACTCTTGACAAAGTTGATGATGAGAAGTGAAGATGCATGCTGCAAAATAGGTTGCATACAGTTGAAGAAGAGTTATACCCGCTGAAAATAAGTTGCACCTAGTACCTTTGGCGAATTATTTTCCCGATCGGGTACATTTTTTTGACCAATTTTGCTATATTATTACAGAGCATGCAAAACATTTCACCAAATTCATATCTATAGTATCCATCGCTTTCTCTGGATAATGAATTTAATTTGTGTACTTGAATTGGATTTGAATATATATTTCCATCCAATGATTGGTTAATTAATTCGGTGATGTGAGTAAATCATATAGTAGTTAGCTTTAATCAGATTATTTTTATCATTAGTGATGGGTTCACTTTTTTAAAAGGAAGATAAGACTTTGAAAAATCTTATTTATTAAGAAAATAAATGTCACTTATGATGAAGAAATATTGTACATCGTTACAAAAGGGAAAAAAAGACTAGTATAATGAAACAAAGAAAAAGACTAGTTGAAACAGAAAAAGACTAAGGCATTTCTTCTGTTGGGCACATGTATTATTTTATTATAGGTAATCTTGTTCGAGGCATGTTGAGCATTAAATATAGGCACATCTCTCAGTAAAGATTCAAACTTTAATCCCCCATATTGTAAGGACCCTCCTCTAGACTCAACCCCATTAATTAAAAAAAAACTAAGTCATTACTAGTAAAGAATTAAGGGAAAATTGTTCAAAAATATCTCATTAGAAACATATTTACAAAATTGGACCTTTGAGTGCAAACAATCTTCCTATGTGCAAAAGATATTCCCTTGTGTTTAAAAAAATTTCCTTATGTTCAATATATCTTCCCTATGTATGTGCGAATAATCTTTCCTTATATAAAAAAAATTTTCCTATGTCTCATTTAGCAAATAAGTTTTCAATAATGTCTTTATGAGCAATTCTCCTGAGAATTAAAACCTTGTATGACCAATGAAAAAATGTTGGGAGTGGTTTTGGTGATCCAAAAGCTGGACAATCCAAAGATCTAAACTCTAAAAAGCCCAAATATATTTTTTTAAAAATTTAATGTTTTTTAAAATCATTTTAATGTACCTAAAGTAAATATAATATATTAACTATAAGTTTTTTTTTTGAAAAAAAAAATTTTTATTTAAAATTTATCATTTGAAAATTTTAAATCTAAACCCATGAAATAGTATTTAGAGTGTGGGAAAATAGAGAGGAAATACTTCTATATTATTTCATGAAAGAATATTATATACTCTGTAAAATGAATCACCACACATGTATTGTACACTTAGCACATATATATACCCAAACTATTAAAATACAAATAGAAACCTAACTCACTAAGGCCTAATAATCCCAATGGGCCCGTTACACTTAAACCAAATATCCTGCTACTTTCTACACTCCCCCTCAAGTGCTCCTCAAGTGCTGGGGCGAAAAATATCCAGAGCTCCTAACTTATTAAGCATTTCGTCTATAATTTCTCTCCCCATGGCTTTAGTGAGGATATCAACTTCCTAACTTCCACTCTTTACATGTTGCAAACTGACTAAACCATCTTGTAATTTGTCCCTTACGAAATGCAAGTCTATTTCAAAGTGTTTAGTTCTCTCATTGAACACCAGGTTCGTTGCAATATGTATTGCTGCTCGGCTATCGTAATAAATCTCCACATGTCTAGGCTAATCAACCCTAAAATGTTTTAATAATCTGAAAACCCATACAATTTCTGGCACAATTAAACCTAAAAATGCAAAAATATACCTATGCTGATAAGCGTGAGATAGTAGTTTATTTCTTAGACTTCCACATGACAAGTGATCCTCCCAATTTGAGAAGATAACCAATCACTGACATTCTTGTTGTTCTACAAGTAGCCCAATCTAAGTCACAAAAGGCTTTCAAAGTAAGGTCTCCTTCGGCGCTTATCAAGACACATGAGGATGTTTGGTTGGGCTTATGCTTATGCATAAGCCTGATTCACATAAATCGAGATAAAACTATTCCACATATTTACCTCGTAGACCGTAAAAGTTACTTCGTAGGCTGTAAAAGCTACCTCATATACCGTAAATCACGATTGAAAAGCATGATTGGAAGTTCCAACCGCTATTCCAAACATCCTCATGTTTGTTACGGTTGGGTTATTTCAGGTATCTCAACAACCCAACCCAACAAACATATGTCTCTTCATTGGGTTCTGCATGAACTGACTCAATGTCTATACAGAAAAGGAGATGACATACCTAATAACAGTTATATATATTAATTGACCTACCAAACTTCTGTATCTTTTAGTATGCTTGAGCAATTCCTCTCAATTGTCATTCCCTTTCTCATAATCTTTTAGCTTCAAATTATGCTCCATTGGTACCGTAAGAGACCTACACCTACTTAATCCTACATCAAACAAAAAATCTAAAATATATTTTCTTTGAGTTAAAACAATTCCTCTATTAGATCTGGCCATTTCAATTCCTATGAAGTATTTCATTATTTCTAGGTCCTTTATTTGGAAGGTTGAGTAAGAAACTCCTTCACTTCTCTTATTTTATCTTCAGAGCTTCCTGTAATTAAAAGATCATCTATATATACTAATATAATGATCATATCAGCACCATAATTTTCAATAAACATAGAGTAGTCATGTCTACTTTACATAAAACCACCTTTAAGTAAAGTTTTAGTAAGCTTATGGTTCCATTTCCTAGAGGCTTATTTAAAGCCTGTAAAAAGATTTTCTCAACTTACACACCAGTTTCTCCCCCTTTCTTTCAAATCCTTGCACCATTAACATGTATACCTCCTCATTTAAACCACCTTGCAAAAAGGCATTGTGCACATCCATCTGGAATATATTCCAATTATTTATCACAACTAAGTTAAGTATGATTCACACGGTTACCATCTTTACTATCGAATAAAAAATTTCATGATAGTCAATTCCTTCTCTTTGTGTGTAGCCCTTAGCTACCAATCTTGCTTTATATTTATCTATGCTTCCATCTGGTTTTTATTTCACTTTATATACCCATTTACAACCTATTGACTTCTTTCCTATAAGTAATGGTACCAATTCCCATGTCCTATTGCTTTCTAATGCATCAATCTCTAGTTTCATAGCCTCTACCCAATTGTTATCTTTGATAATCTCATAATATGAAGTTGGTTTACTAATAGAATCAACATAGCAGAGAAAACACATGAAATCAAGTGAAATATGAGCATAAGAAACATAATTTTCAACGGAATAATGAAATTCCTTCTTCTGAACATTAACAATACCAGATACATAGGAAACTAAGGTAGTAAAAACACAATCCTTTACCTATACAAGGGCTTTTCGTTCCTTAGCTGGTCTATCAATTCCATATTCAAGACTGTGTTGTTCAAGTATGTGATTCTCATCTATGATATTAGGCTCAATAGGTATATCAGGCCTTGTTTTAGTAGCTTTGAGATTTTTTCTACTTGTTTTTTCATTCAATTCTCTATAAAGGATGTCAAAAGAATCAAAGAAAAACATATTCCTAAGTTCCTTATGCTTCACTCCACCTTGATCAATACCTACCATGTCTTTGAAAGGAATTTTATTTTCCAATATGTCCCACATCAGCTTAGAAGGGGTATAAAAGACACTTAAAAGGGTATGGATACCTTCACCTCTTGACACATTTTAAAACCATGAGGGGTAACGTGGACCTCAAAGAGGACAATATCAAGAGAGAGGCACTGAGATGTTACAAATGGTATCAGAGCCAAGCTTGGGTCAATGTGGGTTGATGTGCTAGTAAGCACACTGGGCCTAAAGGTGGGTGGAGTGTTATATTTCACATCGACTGGAGGGGGGAATGAAAGACACCTTATAGGGTTTGAATACCCTCTTCTTGATGTGTTTTAAAAAAGTGAGGGCTGATGAAGCCCCAAAGCGGACAATATCGAGAGCGAGACGTTGTGATGTTACAAAATGGTATTAAAGCTAGGCTTGGGTCAATATGGGTTGATGTGCCAACAAGGACGTTGGGCCTAAAGGTAGGTAGAGTGATATGTCTCATATTAGCTGAGGAGGGTAATGAAAGATGCCTTATAAAGGGTCTAGATACCTCCCCCTCTTGATGTGTATTAAAATCTTTAGGGGTGACGAGGACTCTAAAGCGGACAATATCAATAGTGAGGCACTGGAATATTACATCTGACAAAGGTCTTTTTAGCCTTCAAGTCAAGAAGCACATATCCTTTTTGGTTTGCTGGATAACCTAAAAATACGCACGATATTGATCTAGAAGCAAGTTAATCAGAGGAAGTTAAATTCGTAGCAAAAGCTAATGAGCCGAATAACTTTAAATGAGAATATATAGGGGATTGACCATGCACAATTTCATAAGGAGTCTTATGTCCTATTACTTTATAAGGGATTCTATTTATCAAATAAGTAGCAGTCTTGACACACTTTCCCCAATAAGTAATAGGCACATTAGACTGCAACATTAATGCCCTTGAGACCTGAATCAAAGTTCTATGTTTTCATTCTGCTATATCATTTTGTTCTGGAGTATATGCGCAAGAGGTTTCATGTATGATTCCCTTTTCCCCAAAAAATTCTTTAAGGTCATGGTTAACAAACTTTGTTCCATTGTCACTCCTCACCCTCTTGACTCTCTTATCAAATTGAGTAAAAATATATGCCACAAAATTCTTAATGCTCATGACAGTTTCAAATTTAACACGCATGAGATAAAGCCAAGTAGCATATGAGAAGTCATCAATAATGGTGAGAAAGTAATGATAACCTTGTCCTAACTCATAGAAATTAATAATATTCCAGCACATTTTATTCTCTTTTTAACTATTTTTTGCTCCAAATTGTGCATAGAAAGAGTTTATAGAAGAAAATGTGCAAGTTGATCAACGTATCAAGCTAAAGTTAAAGAAATACTAGCATATAAATCATATGATTTGTACATCATCAAAAGAAATGAAGAACTTATAAATTCTCTCTCTCTTGTAGGAGGATGTAGAGACAATACTTAAGCTAGAAAAGGGCCATTGAAGTCAAGGAAATGACAAAGAACTGCTAAATTGGAAAGAGAACAATTGAACAGGATGCCTTGTCAACCATATGCAATTTGGTGTTTCGGCGTCCTCTATGGACCCCGCACATCCATATGCAATAAATCAAAGCATGCTTTAGTTTTAATATAGCTAGGAGAAAAAGGCAATTTGGTTTGCTTAAATTGAATGCATATCCACATACTTTATTCCTTGAAATATATTTATCACGTACAATATCAAGATGTCTCATTACAGATAGTAGTGTGTGACCTAATCTATTGTGCAACAACCATTTATCATGTTATACATGTCTTCTATTATCATTGCTTGCACAATTAACAGAGTCAATGTTTCTACTATGCTGCAATATATAAAGCCATTGATGAGCCTACCAGTCGCTTTCATTTTGCCACCCTGAAAGCCCTGCATTAAACAATGGTTAGGGAAAAACACTACCATACACCTTTGATATTTTGTGATTATAAGGACAAAAATTAAATTGAACTTGAGCCTAGGAGCGTAATGAACATTTTCTAGTTCAAATTCATCAGAAATTTTCACCTTTCCTATGTGGGTAATGTGTATTTGGTCCCCATTAGGAATTTTAATTATCTTAGTGGGCCCTATATATTTCTCATAGCTATCAAATAAATAAAAATCACTAATAAAGTGAGTTGTGGCCTCAGAGTCAATAACCAATATGTGTGTTTTATACTAAAAGAAGCAGTATTTCCCAAATTTGTACCAGCAAGGGCGTGGGCATTCATCTCTATATCCTTGAGCCTTAGCTCTAGAAGTTGTTCATATTGTTCTTATGTGAAACTTGGAGTAATGGTATTTGGCCTATGTGAGGTATCATCTGCCTCACGAATTGAATTGAGCGCATTACCAACGAGTTCGTAATAGTGGTCCTTAATATGACCCTTCTTGTTGCAGTATGTGCATTGTGGTCATTAAGAGAATTTGGCTTCTTGCCTAGCTATAGGACTCATTGATTCCCATCAAGAACTGTATAAGTTTTTGTTGTTGAATTGCATCCAAATAGATCTTAGACATCTCACATTTACAGGACGGTATAGGCACCAGTGAAGATTGCTCCTCCCACTGTTCCTTCAATCTTTTGAAATAGCTCGACACAGTCATCGATCCTTGTTTAAGCGAGCCTATTTCCTGGTGAAGAGTGAATATATGTGACCCAGTAACCTTATTGAACCTCTCTTTGAGGTCAATCCAAATGAGATTGGCATCTTCAAAGAGAACGATCCTATTTACAAGTTCCTTAGAGATGGAATTAAGAATCCAAGAAAGAACCACAACATTGCATCTTTCCCATTGATCATAGAGATGTATTGCTTGCAATTATTTTTCTACAAGAACCATCCATAAACCCTAATTAATGCTTACCTCAGAGCACGATCTTCATAGCCCTTCTCTAGACGGAATAATTTTTGCTTCCGGTCAAAATTTAGGGAATGATCGTTGCCCCTTGTGTGTCGGAAGGATGAAAGAAAAGTGTGTCATTGAAGGTAAGAGATCATATCGCCGATTCATTCGAGGACTTTGCTTTTGCCATAATTATCATGAATGCAGCTGCAAAAGGGAACTAGGTTTTGCTGTAAGAATTAGGATGGAAGAATCAATTGGGTTAGACGGGTCGAGTTGCAGGTGGTGAGGATCTCAGAAAACCCAAGGCTCTGATGCCGTGTAGGAAAATAGAGAGGAAATACTTCCGTATTATTTCATGAAAGAAGATTATACACTCTGTAAAATGAATCGCCGCAAGTACTATACACTTAACACATAAATATACCGAAGCTATCAAGACAAACAGAAACCTAACTCACTAAGGCCCAACAAGGCCAATGGGCCCAATACACTTACAAACCAAATATCCTGTTACTTTCTACATAGAGGTTATTATGTTCCTTGTAAATATTTTCTTTGATAATGTTATAATATTTTTACCATTAAAAAATTAATAAAAGATTTCAACAAAGGTTGGTTCAGTTGATGAAGGGGTTGGCTCATAACCATAAGTCTGTAGATTTAAATCTCACCAATATGATGGTCTTATTGGTGAGCGATCTGTAAGTACCTCTATAAATGTTCTTTAAAACCAGAGGCATGTTTTAATCTTAGTGAGGCTCAAAGACCCAACTCACCTAACTTTTCTTTGATAAAAAAATTAATAAAAGATAACACCAAAAAAATTGACTGGTTGATCTCAACTTATAATTAAACACGAGGTCCAAAAGAAATATCTATAATTATGGTGTGCCTTTATTTAATTCAATTTAAAAAAGTGGTTTAAAAGAAATAGCATCATGGATAAAAACCCATATAATACATATCTTCGCTAACATGGCTTTTTATATGCGGCAAACCAATAACCTTTTGAGGCCATATATATGGGTACTGATTAATCAAATAAGATAGAATACAAGCATAAGATGAGCGTGAAACTTTCTTAATAGTAATTTTTCTGTTAACAAAATCTGATCAACAAGCATTTATTATCATTCAGTTTTATGGATGGAATTATTTTTTCAACAGCCAAGTTAATTTTGAACAGAACAAAACTTCTAATATTATACAAACAAAGTTTTTGTGCATATGATAGTTTGATAAGGGCCGTGTACTACTACAAAAAAATATTATAGATGTTGTTTATTTTTACAAATATTATGACATTTGAGAAACACCGTAGCTTCCAACGCTATAAAAGCAACTTACGATGCTTCTTAAATTTATAAAAGCATCATAGATTTGTTTATTTTTTTTAAAAAAATACACTTCCTATAGCGCTTCTGTAAGGAAGCGCTGTAGGAAGTGTGGACCTCTTATGGTGCTTCCCTAGGGAAGCGCCGTAGTAGGTCATACACCTCCTACGGCGCTTCTCCAGGGAAGTGTCATACGAGGTGTTTTTTAAAAAAAAATTGCATAATTATTTTCTTTTTTCTAATGAAACCCTCGATTTGTATTTTCAGCTAGATGGTGAAGGAGTAATGGTAAAGATGAAGAACAAAGGAGGACTGGTGAGAAAAGAAGGTAAAATCCAGCAAAAGCGGTGGTGAAAATTTGGGATCAAATCTACTTCTCCGCTGCAGCCACAGTTCTACGGATGACTAAATTGTATCATTATATTTGTAAATTTAAAAATTAAAAAACTTACAATGTATAGGAAGTTTAAGAAGGCAGAGTTGAAACTTCAAGTTAATACCTGGAAAACAATTTAGCATACATATAAGATTCATGAAAGATTTTAACTAAAAGAAGAAGAAGAAGAAAACGTATGAATTTAAGCTTTTGTGTATAAAAAAACATTTATAAGCTAAGGGGCTTCTGTAAGAAGCCGAGACAATAAGGAAAAAAAATACAGCGATGTAGTAATGGAGTTCTGGGAAATTGGGAGCTAGAGGGCGCGCAAGAAAAATGATAATGGCGGGCTGGTGAAAAATTAAAATAGAACTTTATATGGCGCTTGATGTACAAAGTGGCATACAAAGTCTAAAGAAGTTTCGGCGCTTTCTTAAACAAGCGTCATAGCTTGCAATAATTGAAAACAAAAAAAATAAAAAAGCAATGACCTTAAATTCAAAGTTAATAACTTTTAACGGAACTTGGTATTTAAGCATCGTTGAAGGAAAATAGATATATATTGCTTTAAAGATAATATATAATATTATATACAATATATATATATATATAATTGCCTTGGCCGGCCAAGGCAATCATAATCATATATTACCTTAGGCAATGTATCGCCTTAGCCAGCGCTTCATGATGAAGCGTCGATTTAGGCAATATATAGACCGATGAAGCACCTATTAAGGATTATCTTTGAAAGCGTCGTCTAAGGTGCAGATTTTTTTTTTTGCCGACAATTTTTTTTTTACTGATAACTTTTTTTAAGGACCTTAGTTGGCGTTTGCAAAGAAAGCACCGCCCAAGGTCAATTATTTTCTTTTTTTTAATGCATTTTTTTAAAAGCAACCTAACATGTTTTTTTTAATACTCCATCTCTCTAAATCTAGCCTTCATCTCCCATGTTTTATATATACTTAATATACTTTATTGGTTTTTACTTTATTTAATTTTACTTTATAATTAAAAGTCATTTCAAATTATATCTTTGAAGACAATTATCATATATAACCAACCCAAAATCAATATGATTTTTTTGTTGTTACATCATATCATATTTTGAAATATTAAACTTTTCCTCACAAACGACTTATTGGTAATGTATTATGAAATAATATAAAACTTAAGAATAATAAATAGATGAGGCTAAATAAGATAAAGTGATGCGACTAAAAAGAAGACAAATACTTAAACATAACCAATAAATTAAATATACTAATAAAAAAATTAGAGAAGAACTCACATTAAAACGTCACAAACGAACCTAATTTATTGCCTTTTAAAGGCAACATATATTACCTTGAAAAGGCAATAATTGTCTTCAATGGCGCTTGGTGTCCAAGCGTCGTTAAATGTTATTTCTTTGCTACGACGTTTATTTGGATAAGCGTCATACAAGGGTTTTAATTTTTTTTTCTAGATAACCCCTTATATGGCACTTCCCTAGCAAGTGCCATATAAGGTATTAAGTAGCTATGGCGCTTTCTTGATTAAGCGTCATAGCTGCCACATGTATTTTTTTAAGAAAGTTAGAAACCTCCTCCGGCGCTTGTTTAAAGAAGTGACGTAAGATCAGCGCCGCTAAATATATATTTTATAGTAAATATATATTTTGTAGTAGTGGTGGGATGGCTTTCAAGTGCTGTGGGGACTCTCAAACTGATCAGGGGAAATTATTAAAGAGTTATAGTGTAATTTTACCAGTAAAGTTTTTTTTCTATGATCATAAAGCATAAATAAATTTTAAAAATGGAAAAAAATAATAATAAACTATTTAAAATAGTGCAGCTTCACCAAAGCTGTTAATTTTCATCAAATATCCGTTAAATTCATCAAAGCTAATTTAAAGTAAAATTTAATGGACATTTGATAAAATTTAATGGGTTTAGTGAATCTACACCATGTTACAATTGTTTATTTGTATTTTATCCCTTTCAAAACTTATTTATTTCAGACGCTCCTTGAGACAATCTTTATTAATAAAATTGTACTTTAACCAATTATTAAAGGTATAATATGAAAGGTGCCACATGTTCCCTATTCATTTTATATGGAAATTTTTGTTAATAAGCTAAATTATACAAAATGTTGATATCATATATAAATAACTTCCCTAATAGAAATTAAATTTTTTTTTTAATTTATTTTTAATTAAGTTTTTTATAAAATAAAAACCAGACAACTCTTACATGTTTTCTTATTTTTTATTCTGTAAAATCATTTTTTGTTCCCTAGAATTAAGTAAAAAGCAAAGAACAATCCTATCATGGAGCAAGCTTGTGTCCACTGATTAAAAGTTTGATAATTACTTCAAATATGTTTTTATTTTTTTTTTCCTCAAATATAATGCTTTAGGACAATCATTCAAACAGACTTTTTTTTTCTTTTTTTAATAAACTTGTTTTGAAAACAATTTTATAAAGCTATTCTAAGAACATAAAACTAAAAATAGAATGCAAACAAGGTACTCCCTCTTATCCTTAATATAAGACTCAGTTAATTTTTTTGGAGAAATTAAGAAAACTAAATAAATTATTTAATCAAATCGTATGTTGTGTCAAATTATATTATAAATTAGTTTTTGAGTCTGAAAAATTACTTTGAAAAAAAAATGAATATAAATACTTTAAAATAATTTATTTTGTTTTCTTAATTTTTCAAAAAAAAATTCAATGGAGTCATATATTTAGGATCGGGATAGTATAAAATTTTCCCTCTTTGGATAAATGAGAAAAAGTGAGAGGAAATGGGTGTGGTGCCCATCTCATTCCCAAGATTTCCTTCCATATATGGGGAGAACATGAGAAGAGAATCCATATTCCCTCTTTGCCCTCGGATATGGAAGTGAGAGGTGGAACAGAGAAAATACAGATGGTATTGAACTCTTTATCCTTCCTCTTCCTCGGCCTAGCAGCCTTTTTTTTTTTTGTCTCCTAATTTTTTGTGGTAAAAAATAAGTTGTCTATCATTTAATTTGTTTCATGGAAACTATGAATGGGAACTTCCTTACTTTTTTTCATAAAAAGATAATACTATTTTTTTAACTTGGTCAAGGTATAATTTCTTTTGAGGCTTAGAATAAAAAATGTTTTTTTTTCTCTTTCAACAAATACACTTCTTGGAATTTATACTTATGTTCTCTTTCTTATAGGGTGATAAGGTCGTTTATCACATTTATTTATATAATTATAGCTGTTGATTGAGATGGTATGTAATAAATAATTAAACCCAAACTAAAAAAAAAGACATAAAAAACAATACCGATAGAATCAATCTAAATTAAAATCTGAAATCCAAATATGAGATAAAAAAAAAGCACTTCACACCAGCCATGACGGTACCACCATGTAGGGTTGATCATGGACCAGATCAGGCCGGGTTTGACCTCAACCCAAGGTCTGGTCTGAATAATACCTCGAGCTGGACAAGTCAGGTCGAGGTCCGATCTGGTCTAACAGCTCGGACTGGACAAGACTGGTCCAGTTGACTACCAACCTTTAGGTATCCCCCCCCTCCTAATTTATGCCTTATTTGAGAGGCAATATTTGAATCTAACAATAACAATATATACAATCATATAAAACTCATCACAAAACATTAAAACTCAATCATAAATCCATAATAATCTCTAACAATATTCAACAACAATAAATAGCAACAACATTCAAGTTAGTTTAATACAGGCCATAAACACTTTAAACTTAACAATCCATAACAATCAATTAAACACATTAAACATAATAAGTAACAACAAGTCTATCACATTACACACAAGTGGAAAACAAATTATTGAGGATCTAATTTCTTTTTCTTGAGCATCCATTGTCATCCATTTGTCTCCTCCACCTTCAATGATACTTGATCTGAAATTAAATGTTAGTGCCCTCTTAACTTATTCCTTCCCTCTGACTAATTAAAGCAAACAATAAGCTTTTTCACCAACTAATAGAGGAATCAGTAAGTACTAAAGGCAATATTTGTATATATATTTCCTTCTCAATTCTAGCTTTATCGGTTTGAACCCTGAGCCATTGTAATTAAGGGTGTTTTCGGGACGGGACGGGATCGAGAAATGCCATTCCTGATCCCGATCCTGATCTCGAGAAGGGTTCGGGAATGATTTTATTCCTGATCCCTAAAATTTTCTGACCCTCGGGACAGGAAATTTTTGGGATCAGGATCAGGAAATTCCCGATCCCAATTTTTTTAAAAAAAATTCCTATATTAAGTTTTTTGTTGTGTTTTCTTTAGTCTAGAATAAATATATAATTTGTCTAATAACATAATATACTAGATTAGTCCAATTCAAATATATAATTAATCCAATATATGCTTAAAATTATCGATTCAACTATAAAAAGCATAAAGACAAAAATAAAAAATTAGAATTATTTAATAAATAATAAATTAAATAAATAAATAAACTAAAAAAATAGATATTACCTTGAGGGTGTTAGGGATTTTCGCATTTTTTTACATTTAATCTTGCTTTTTAAAATATTTTTTAAAAATATATATATTTTTTAAAAATATATATATTTTTTCGGGATCGGGAAAAAGTCGGGATCGAGAAGTCCCATTCCCGATCCCGATCCCGAAAATTTTTTCCTAATCCCGAATTTTTCCCATCCCGATTTGTTCGGGATCGGGACGGGAAGACCGGGACGGGAAAATATTACACACCCCTAATTATAATTCTGTTTCATTTTGAAAAGGAGAGAGAGAAAATCGAGTTCTTCAAATAGGAGTAGATGCCTTGAGTTGGAGGAAGGAAGAACAACCTGAAAACAGAAGCAAACTACTAATAATTATTATTTTCCAAAAGCCTGTAACTGAGTTCAAGAGAAATTGCATGATGATCACAAAAGCATGATGCTCACAAATGGAATAATGATCACAGTAAGATAAATTCAAAATTGCATTAATTTAGGGGTTTCAAGAGAAATAGATAAGACCTAAGAGGAACAAAAGCATGATGATCACAGTAAGATAAATTCGAAATTGCAATTGGAGTACTTTATTCAGGTTGATGTGCGCAAATGGAATGCATCTAATGGGAATGTTACTAATATAGAAAAAAGGTCCTGAAGCTAACATCTATCAACTAACAGTCTCATTTAGCTCTAGCGTTTTGGAAGATTCATTTCAGAGGCTAATTAAGATAAGTGGAAAAGAAAATTTAATGGCATCTGCTTGCTAGATTTGTAAAAGTTTTGTACGATAAAACCTGAGTCTTAATTGTTATCTTAAAATTTTGATATATTACTTAGATAAATTGCTTGTCAATGTAACTGTCTAAATAGAATGCGATATCTTTTTGGCATATCTTAGTGTTTACCTTGTACATCCATTAACTCCCACTTGTCTGGTTCAGAGTTTGAAATCTAGGGGTGTTCGGTTCCCTGGCCGTGACAATGAAAGCTTGGCTCCTACGCATGTTCATACGCAAATCCAAGAAAATCCAAGCAAGCAAGTCAAGAAAAGTCAAGAAAATCCAAAACAAGGTTTAAACTTTAGAATGCAGGCAGACAAGAAAAGCAAATGCAAGCACATATGCATGTTCATCTTGATCTGTTACACCCAAGTTCAGCAATGGCGATAGAAGCACAAAACAAAAGCCGGGCATCTGGATAAAGCAATGTAAGCAGAGAGCAGGGTTAAGCACTGATGACTGACCTCGATTGAGAAGCCTGGAAGACGAAAAACCAGACGAAGATGGAGACTGACACCAGCGAGCCTGACGGAGAGGTGATAACCAGAGGAGAGGCGCCTGGAAGACGAAGAACCAGAACGGAGACGCGAGCGACGAGAGTGATTCACCTCACCTACCGCAAGACGGCGACATCTAGGCTTCCACCACTCCACTCTTCCCCACTCATCCTTCCAGAGGCTTCTCACTTCTGCAGCAGCAGTTCTGCGAGCTTTTTTTTTTTTGTGGATATCGAGTTGACAAGTCTGCGAGCTTTCTGATAGAGGGGAAGAATCGATTGGGTTGGAACTTGGAACTTGGAAGAGTGAGTGAAGGTTGAACGAATAGTGGGCTTTGGGCTGGGGCTGGGGCTGGGTGTCCCACTGTGGTGGATTAAATTAAAAAAAAAATTACTTGGGTCAGACTGGACCAGCTTAAAGGGTTTGATGCCTTGGTCCGAAGTCCAGTCCAGTCCGAAAAAACCAGTCTGGTCTGATATGCCAGAAGCTACTTCAGGCCATTTTTTTTCTCTTGATCGGGTCGGGTTAGACCGAATTACCTGGACCACCGGATTTTTTATTCATCCCTACCACAGTGGTAGAAAAATAAGATGCCCACAAGCATTCTTAATTAATTACAGTAATAGAATTCATTTTTTTAACACATGACATTCGTAATGCCATTATTATGCCTAAAAATGGTAAAAGAGATGTTGTTTTGACTTTTTTTTTTCCTAGTATTCCTCAAATGTGTCATTTGTTTTTCCTTCCAAAAGAGAAAAACAACTTCACTAAATTGTTAGACACTAAAGTATATGTTTGGCTCTTTAAATTTACATCAAATTTAAGGTTTTTTTTTCATCACATCAAGTTTTAATCCAATCCTTTAAATTTATAAATTATATTTTCAGTCCCTTAATGTTAATACAATAAGTCTCATCAACTAACTGCAAATGCCAACTTAATGAATTTAAATAGTGACTCTGTAGTTAAATGCTAATACATTAACTTTAAATTTAAAATTTTTAAATTGAAAAATATTTAAAATAAAACTTAATATAAACTTTCAATGTTAATAACTTATTTTTAAATTCATAAATTATATTTTTAGTCCAATAATGTTAATACAATTAGTCTCATTAATGGCAAATGTTGACTTAATGAATTTAAATATTGAGTATGTAATTAAATGCTGATATATTAACTTTAAATTTTAAATTTGTAAATTGAAAAATACTGAAAATAAAACCTAATATCAACTTTCAAGATCAAAAATTATCTTTTAAAATATTATATTAAATTAATAAATTTAAAACATGTTTTATCAACATTTAATTGTATATAATCACTATTTTAATTTATTGAGTCAACATTTTTTTGTTAAGGAGACTAATAGTGCTAACATCAAGAGATTGAAAATATATTTTTTAAATTTAAAGGATTGAATTGAAACTTGATATAAATTTAAATGACCAAATGTATACTTTAACTGTTATTTGATTTTAAAATAGATAAAATTGGGGAAAGTCTCCGATCATAAATTTTATGGGTGAAAATAACTAATTTATATACCAAAAGTATTAGTATTATGCAAAATTGTACATGAAGAGTACACCTATACTTTGATTTCAGTCCTTATCAATTGATTTTATTTATATATAATTTTTTAAAAATGTTACAAATTTAAAAATTTGAAACCTCTAATTCAAATACCAACCATCCTTTTGCTTTCTTCTTGATAAAAAAGTATCTTATCAAGCAACTAAATTATCATTGTAAAAAAGCAATTGGAATGTTATCGAGAAATTCCATTATGGCGGCTATTGCTTCCAATCATCATGAATTTAAATTTATTAAACAAAGGTCGTTATTGATGGAGCACTACATTCTTGTCCTTTTGACACCGGCCAAATCCATATTGTACATGTACTATAAAAAAAAAAATTCAACATTGTACATGAATTTAGCCAATTAATGAAGCGCACACTGATTGATAGAAAACTCCAAAACTTAAGTTGTTAGCCCACAAAAACTGTGAGTGATTGGTAGATAACTCCAAAACTTAAGTTGTTAGCCCATAACTTAAGGAAAATAAATGATTTGTATTTAAATTTAAAGTAATATTTTTAAATATGTATTTTAATATTTGATCTTCTAATTAAATACAAATTTTAAGATTCTTCTTAATAAATATTATTTCCATCATTATGATTTTCCCAAAGCAAAACATTCATACCTGAATATTTGAAATATATAACTTTGGAGAATTGATTTATATATTCTGAAAAATAAACTATAAATGCTATTAATTATTCCTTTTATCTTCTTAGTCAGAGAGAAAATAAGTTTTTTGGTTCTATTTAAAAGACAGAGAAAATTAATTTTTTCATATAAATATATAATTTCACTCTTAATTTATTATCGTATTGACTTTGTTTACATGGGTATAATATAATGTACTACATTGAAAAAGGACTAAAGTTAGAAAGTCGTTCAATTTTAAGATAGAGTTAATGAAATTTAAGATTTTTCTTGATTTGTGTCAAACACAACGGAAGTGACTAATGGAGTATTTATTTAGTTGTGCTTAATTGGGTTATATTTTAATAGCTATTTCAGTGTTTGATATAATCGAATATTTTTAATTTGAGGATTACCAAACCATGAATAATGAAGGTCTTAATTCATTTAATTTGATCTATATATGTACAAAATTAAACATGCCATTTCAGTTCAGGAAAATTGTGTTCCTTTCACTGGCCGTTAATATATAATTAAATACTTATTTTGATAGCGATTATTCCCATTAACAATACAGATATTTTCCAAAACAAAAAAAGGGTAGTCAATATAATCTCTCCCTTAATTATTTGTCCTTGTCTTTAAATTTAAGAATATATTGCTTCTACTATATTGGCTTGGTTAGAACAATATGATAATTTTATGTTGAACTATCATTACTACAAATGACACTTTTAATGTGTTCGTTTTTAAGACCATAAGACGATTGTTTTCAAGAGTAGTGTATGTGAGTGTTGTTGAAAAGTATCAAAATTTCTGAAAAACAGTCATTATAAGTGGGATAAACAATAACTGTTTTATGAAAAACAGTTGTTGTAATTCTATTTTTTTTTTAAATGTGCCACATACAACTCTGTTTTCTTAAAAACAGACATTGTAAGTCTTTTTTTTAAAAAAAAAATTTACCAGTTCATTGTTCTCCTGGTGTGTTGACATAATACCAGAGAATTATCAAAGGGTAAAAGGTTTTAGAACAAAACCATATTTTGGCCTTCAAAAAATGATCCTATTATAGGCCAAAACCATATCAATCATGAGTTGAGAACCCAATAAGGCTAGTTTCAGAAAACAGAGAAGGCTGAAATGAAAGTGAAAAAAAAAAAGGAGGAAAACTGTCAACTAAAGGACAATATAACAGTCTTCATGGCGGATTCCACCACTGCCTTTACAGTCGTTGTAACTAGAGATATAACAATTAAACAGTTGTTGTATCTAACAAAAATAAAAAAATGAATTGGTATGACAAGGTTCAACCTAATATAAGTCACCAATGCTCTAACCAATTGCATTAAGAGTTAAAATATTTAACGACTGTTTTTAATAAATCAATTGTTGTTTCTTAAAAAAAAAAAAGTGGTGTGAGAATCGAGATACAATGACTGTTTTTCATTAAAATAGTCATTTTATCTCAAATCAATAAAATATTTAACATCTATTATGTAAAAACGGAGTTAAATGTTCACTTTTAACTTCCGTTTAAAAAAAACGGACGTTAAAAAGTAAGGAGAAAAATACAAGAGTACCACCGCCTACTTTTTAACGTTTATTTTTTTAAAATAGACATTAATTGGTGACGTTAATTCTCTATTTTATAGTAGTGAAATAACTCATATAGGCCACAAATATTTAGATATAATTCAATGCCAATCATGACACTTAAAAGTAGCCATTTTTACTTTATACATCCTCTTGGACTTAAAATAAGCTTCCCCATATAATTTACTTTTTCATTAAAATTGATCTTATATTAAGGACAAGAAGTAGTATATTAGTTCAAGGTTGATGCCTTCTTTATCTTAATGACTAAACTAGAGCGACCAGGTATCACTCTCAAAAGTTTTACCAGAGAGTGAAGAAAACTTAACGAAAAGCACCCCATTACCCCATTTGAGAGCTGATATACCTAATATCACCACTTCACAACATTTTACTTGGCCTCTTCAAGTTAGTACCTTCTATAGGTAATCTTCATGACATAAAAGCACCAATGTCATCGGTATAAGCCAAAAAGGAAGAACTCATTACAAAGGACTAACATATTAGAATGAAAATCCCAGTTTTTTTTGGTAAGGCTTTACCATTTGAGACCCTAACAACTATCATTGGACTTTCATAGATTTATAAGATTCAATAATCTAGCAAAAATAGATACTACGAAATAATAAATATACATTCAATAATATTAGATATAATTCACTGAGAGTTGTACCTTATTAATATATAAAAACATGATTAGCTTATTAATATACAGATTTATATTTATAAACCAAATATATCTGATACATATATGTTGATGTTGATGCCTTCTTTATCCTATGACTCACCGTAGCCACCAGTTATCACGCTCATCAGAATTATCAGAGAATGAAGAAAACTTAAAGAAAAGCACATGTACTTGTCTTCCATTAACAACCCGGTTGCTAGAACCCAGAAAGTCCCTACAAAGAGGACAGGTAAAGTTCCTGAGACCAACCCATTGATTCAAACAATCTCTATGAAAAACATGTTCACACCTAAGAACTCTAACTTCATCTCCTTCACCAATCTTGTTCAGACACACTGCACAATCCACTTCTTCTTCTTCTCCTTCGCGAGGATGCCATATCTTTCCTGGTTCTTCTTCTTCTGTAAATATCTGAAACTCTTGAAGAGGTTGATGATGATGAAGGCTGTAAAATGGGTGATAAACAAGGAACTCTAAAACCCATTTGAAATGGGACAAAGCTAGCCTGAGGAAGTTGAAGGGCATGGTGAATAGTAGGATGAAAAATCTGGTGATTATTTCACCAATAGTGGTCATGTTGGTTCTCTGTTTATGGGCTTGAACTTCAACTTTGAAATTTTGCGGCTTTTTTTAATTTGATGCTTTCGAGGTTAATTGGAATGAATGTTAGGGCTTGTATTTATAGAGGCATATTGATGAGCATTAAACACAATTCAACGAATTCACATATCAGATTTCATTGGTAATGACTTCATGGAGAACTTGTTTAGAAAAATTTGGAGTCTTTTTTATACTTTTCTTTTGTCAATCATTCACTCAAAACATATGAATGAAAATTATATTTGGATAGTGAGTCTATTTTTAAATGACGACAACCAATAACCACAGCCAAAAGGAAAACCTATAATAATAAAAAAAATTAAAAGTCGTTAAAGATATATAGGAGAGTTTCCAATAAAAAAAGATATAATTAATAATTCGCATGAAAGACTTACACATATCTAAGATAATGTTTAGGATTATTAAATTAATATATTAATTCTATACATTTTAATTTATCTAATTAAAAAATTTATGTATTTTTAAAATCAGTCATGACCATCAGTTCACATTTTCCTCGATTCTAGTAAATTTATTAACCATAAGCTAGATAGTTCCAAATCAAACCGTCTAATGTGGACCAATTTTAACAACCCTGACATCAGCTTACTTATACTGATCTATCGAACCATTAGACAGTAATAATCCTTAGTGGGAATTGAGACTTTTCATTTCTTTAATCTATTTTATTTTTATTTTTTGACAATTTCTTCTTCCAATTTGTTTCAACATAAAACTCGTTTTTTCATATCATTTCAACAGAGAAAACTCTAAAAACACAATTTCTCTGGACAAAATTTTAATATTCCAAAATTTAATAAAAGGATAAATTTTTTTTAAAAAAATTCAAATGGTGTTAGAAATTAATCTTGGGAATTTAAAGCCTATTTTCTCAAAAATTCAAGAAACAATAGTTAATGGTCATAATTTAGTTTGTAAATTTTTGAGAAATTATTTTAAGGCTTCATGAAATTAATTAAAGAAGAGAATCCTTAAAAAAGAGTAAGGAATAGTTTATGAGAGTTAGATAGTAAGCCAAATTGTGGAACCTACAAAATTTAAGGGATCTTAAATTAGACAAAGGGAAAAATTAAAACCTAGTGTGTGTAATTAATAGGATAAAAATATACCTATGTATATTAAAACACACACTCAAAAACCAACCCAACACTCTCACCGACACTTACACACCTACACTTGTCATTTAATATATTGGCTTCATCATTAGAAAACATACACTACAAAAAAATACAAGATTAGCGACGGAATTTAACGACGGAATTTTATTCCGTCACTAATCCGTCCCTAATCCCTCACAAATTCCGTCACTAAAATTAGCGACGGAATTTTTCCGTCTCTAAATTAGAGACGGATTAGCCACGGAATTACATTCCGTCGCTAAATTCCGTCCCTAAAAATTAGCGACGGAATTTAGAGACGGAATTTTTCCGTCGCTAATTAGAGATGGATTAGGGACGGAATTACATTCCGTCGCTAAATTCCGTCCCTAAAAATTAGCGACGGAATTTTTCCGTCATTAATTAGCGACGGAATTTCCGTCGCTAATTCCGTCTCTAATAGTTAAATTTTTTAATAATTCAATTTTGTTTTTTCAAAATTATAATTTTTAAAATAATTTAAATTTTAAATTATTTTAAATTTATAATATAATATTAAAATAAATAAATAAAAATTATTAATTCATATTTATTTTTGAAATTAAAATTATAATATAATATATTTGAATTTTTAATAATATATTATAAACAAATAAAATGAAAATTTTATAAATACAAACAAAAAGATAAAATATAAAATAAAATAAATAAAAAAAGATATTAATAATAAAAATTTAGGTAGAATATTTACATAAAATAAAATAAGAAAACTAAATTAAAATATTCAATAATATATAAAATTATGTATTTCTATGTTTGTTTGCAAGTGATATATATATATATATATATATATATATATATATATTGTATGTATATATGTATGTATGTATGTACGTACGTACGTATGTGTGAATGTGTGTGTCTATGTTTATATATATATATATATATGATTTTGCATTTAACTTTCACAGGTTCTTCTTAGCTCAACTGGCAAAGGCACTGGCACACGCGTGAGAGGTCATGGCTTCGAATCCTAACTTGGTCACAAAATGCAACCAATTTGTGACTTGTGACACGTAGCGTGAGGTGGAGGGTGACACGTGGCGCGTGGTGGAGGATAACAAGGTGGCGGTGGCTGATTGGTACATGTGGCGGCCGCCGGTGAGGAACATGTGGAGGCTCGTGTTGTAGACATGTGGCAATTTAAATTATATATAAAAAAAATAATTAGCGACGGATTAGAGAAGGAAAATTCCGTCGCTAATTAGAGACGGAATTTAGGGACGGAATTTTTCCGTCGCTAATTAGAGACGGAAAAATTTCGCCTCTAATTAGCGACGAAATGCAAAATTCCGTCACTAATCAATTAGTAACGGCCTTTTTAGCGACGGAACAAATTCCGTCGCTAATTCCGTCGCTAATATTGTTCCGTCTCTAATCCGTCACTAATTTCCGTCTCTAAGTTGATTAGTGACGGAAATTCCGTCGCTAATTCGCTATTTTTTTATAGTGATACGGTCCATTCACAAAAATACACTTACACCTTCCTTTAGACAAACATACATTTTTGCCATTTGGAAACCATCGAACCCAACAACACACTTAACCTATTAATTAATATTTCCTCACCTCTCTTTCATGCAAAACGTTCAGAGAAGAGACGGCTGAAGAAACAGAAAAAAAAAACATAGAAAAAAAAATGAAGAAAGAGAGAGAGACGTGAGTAAGAGAGGTAACCGAAGGAAGAAGACGATGGAAGAAGAGGAAGAATGAAGCTCCAAACCTCACATTCAACTCTATATCCTAGTATAGGTTAGTCTTGTTCAACCTTATCTTGCTTCTTCTGTTGGATTTGAGGCTGTTTTCGGTGGTTTTGGGTGGCTGGAAAAGAGAAAATTCGCCGGAAAGTTTCTATCACCGATAAATTTCAAAATCAGTAATTATATGTCGATTTTATGTGGTATTTTTGGTCTCTTTGGTTTTTGAAATGTGTCTCAAAACACAGGGCATGTGTGTAGGAGTATGTAGAGTCAAAATCTTTGAGATTAGAGTGCAAATCCATGGCTGCATGTTAGTTTTTCTCACTCTATTTTGTTCGCCAGAAAATAGAGTTTCTGCTGGAAAGTTACAGAAACTTAAACGGAGGCTATAAATAGATTTTTTTGTCTGGTTCTTTTTGGTATGAAAATTTTAGGATATGTAGTAGGTAATAGAATCAAGAAGTGTGCAATTTGAAGTGAAAATGAATAAGTTCTTGAATTTTGAACTTAGACTATCAAAACTGACGTTTTTGGAAACCAGTCAGTTTCGTGTTGAGTTTTGACTAATCAAATCTTACCCAATATTTATGAAATTTTATAGAGAGATAGTATAATCCAAATATTTAATATGATTCCTATAATGCATCATTTGGATACTTGTGGAGGAAGTTATGATTTTAGAAATATAGGTCCAGAAACAGGGAAAATTCTAAAAGTCTAGGTTCTGACAGTTTGGTTTTGTTGTGTTTTTTAGTAATATAATCTTGTCTACTGGCCACGAAACTTTTCAAAAAAAAATTATATATGCTAAGATTTAAATTGAAATATAATTTATGATATTTGAATCAGTACACTATGAGATATTAATTTTTGAAGTTAGTTGCTGCCGTATTATGTTTTTAGAAGTCAGATGGGTTGTGGCGAAATTTTGAAAACCTAAACCTTGACCAAAAATTGTGAAAATTTTCAGATTTAAAGTAGACATTCATAGATTTAATTTAATGGATAGAACATAATATTTGGACTAGTACATTAAGAGATATGATTTTCCAAATTTGTGCCTTGTTTCTGGAGTGTAATGTCATATTTCTGAAATGCAATCTAGAACAGTGGGAGTTTGGCAAAATTATGGGAATGACATTATTGCAGTGGTTAAACCTAAGTATTTTTCATCAAATGTATTGAAAGAGCTTCATTTAGGCTTTGGAATTAGTCAAATTATATTTTTTTAGAATTAATTATGAATTTCTAAAATTGATTGAAAAATCTGACAATTTCTGGAAAACAGTGAAACTGCACTGTACAGAATTGTATTGTGCAAAAACTGTCATAACTATATTAGATAACTAGTAGCATTTAATTTAAAATCAGTAATGTTACAAGTAATAACCAGTTACTTGTAATTTCAATTTTGATAAGTGCTAAAACTAGCCTGAGACGGAACGAAAATTTAAGACAGTTAAGGAAATTTTGAAAAGATTCAAGTAGTAACTTTTTCTTGCATATATTATGTGATTATTAAATTTTTGAGTATGACATTCTCTGTAATGTAAGCCAAGTGTATTGGATACGCGTATTTACCGAGTTGTGGTCAGAGACCTAACAGGGGGGTTGGGTTTAGCCAGAGTGCAAGCATATCGTTTAGCCTTAGATAGTGTACACACAATTTTCTATCATCTTATATGACATGACATTGCATATTTATTTTCTCATTTTATATGTCTTGAAAAGCATGTTGCTACTGAGATTCTCTTGAATCTCATCCTTTTTCCAAATAAAAACTTTACAGCTGAGGCAGGTGGCTCGAAAGGCAAAACGATGGCTATCAATAATTAGGGTCCTGGGGCACCCTGTGGTTTCTGTAGTTATTTATGCATGTAAAATTTAGCTACTTATGAATGCTCTGTACATTTGTGTATTTTTCAAACCCTACGAGGATTCTCTAATATGGTAAATAAGCACTTAATGTCAGTATATTTCCGTTATTTATATATGTTTTACGGAACTATACGCTTATTACTCTGCGAATATCGACATGTTAAGGGGTTTGACAAAAATGTTAATTATGACAAATAAAATGTGTTCTTTGTAATATTATACAATATTGTTTGTTAGCTCAAATTTTGTGTTACTCGGATAAAAGTATTACTTCCAAATCAAAATGTATGATTTAATTGAAAGATTGGTTTTGATCATTAATATAAGACATTAATTTAGTTTATCTCTCATACATATTTATCATTTGTTTCTAAACTACTCCTATTAATACTCTCTAAACCCTAAACAAAATTAAATACAACAAGTATTCAAATGCACTCATGTATTTTACATAGGGGTATATTAGGAAAATCATGTCACATTTATTACAATTAACTAATTTATCTAACTTTATTAATTTATCTAAATTAGTTAAATACTTTTTACGTTAAGGGCTAGAGAGACTATTTTATTTCTAACACATTTATAGTGTGACCTTGATTAAATTGAAAGAAGTTATTCAAAAGAAATAGTAGCCTTAATTAATAGGTCAAAAGATATATACTCTTCTGGTCCTATTTATGTGTAAGAGAAAAAAGAATTTTTTTGGTTTGTCAAAGAAAGAAACTTTTCATATAGACGTAAAATTTTACCTTTCATTTATTATATTGACTTTGTTCTCATAAAAAATAATGTATCTTGATTAAATTGAAAGGAGTGACTTAGAAGGAATAGTAGCCTTAAGTAACGAATCAAAAGATATATACTCTACTGGTTCTATTTATAAGACAGAAAGAGAAGAAATTTGTTGGTCGGGCAGGGAGAGAAATTTCTCATATGAATCTAAAAATTTTATCATTAATTTATTATTATATAGAATTTATTTTTATTGAGAATAATGCATATTAAATAGAGATACAATAATTATAAAGTTGTTGAATTGTAAAACATAGTTTGATGAGGTTCAAGATTTGTCTTGCAAAATGCCTTTAATTTCTTCCAATCGTGTCAATAATCTTGGGCTTCCCTTTTATTTTTCCTTTATAGTTATTATTTAAAGTCAAAATGATATGAATATTATATGCATATAAATTCCAATTGAATAGTATGTCTTTGTTTTTTGAGGCAAAGAAAAATCATGCATAGACCATCAACACTTTACATTTGCTTTGTTATCGTCAAAGTTTGATTTTAGTGTTAGAATTTTAAGAAATTAAGGATTCCAAATGTTCATTTGACCATATTTATAACACACTTCCAGCATGTTTCACATATCTATACCAAGAAAAACCTTAAATTTTATTAATTTTGTCATAAAATTCAACAAATTTTTAACTTTATCTTTATATAATATACATTATATTCAATGAGAATAAAATCAACACAATAATAAATGAAAGGTAAAAATATATATTTATATAGAAAATTTAATGAGGTGCCTTATAAATAAAACTAAGAAACTTTTCTCTCTACTCTAGAAATAGTATTAGAGAAGTACTTGTGTGGAATAAGAATGTGAAGGAGGACATAAGGACTTCTTTGAAAAATATATTTCTTCATATGCCCAAGAATAATTTACGTTGGACACAATTGACTTTTAATTTCTTAGCGAATGGCATGTTTAGTAGGTAGAATTTGGCATAAAATTTTCAGTATGGGATTGTCCCATCTCCATGTGACTAGGATAGGGACGAGTCAGCCGGAATGGAACTCACATGAACACCCCTATTGTGTATACCCCATGGAAAAAAAGTTAATATATAAATAAATGAAGGGTGTAATTGCATATTCATATGAAAAATTAAATGATGTGATTTATAAGTAGGATAAAAATAAATCTTATCTCTATACCCTATAAATAGGATCTAAAAAGTATATTTAATAGCACTGCTTAACATGAGATATGTTTTGATGTGGTTTGAATTTCTCCTAAAATCATTTTAGGTTAAAGTAAAAGTTTAATCATTCATGTTAACATCAAGTTTCATTTTAATCTTTAATTGTAAACTGTTAATTTCATCTAATGAAAAATGATGATTTATCAAACTTAAGTGATAAATGTTCAATTAAACGCTGACAAAGTATGCTTACATTTTAATATTTTTAATATGATGTTTTTTTATATTTTTAATCATGTAAATTAAAAGAATAAAAATAAAAACAACTCTATCTCTATGAATGCTTTCTCAGCATTTAATTGCACAGTCGTCACATAAGGTTGATGAGTCAAAATTTCCCATTAGATGAAACTAATAACAATGTTAGAATTAAAGGACTAAAATGAAATTTAATGCAAACTTAAAGAATCAAATATATACTTTAACGAGAAAATGTTGGTTTTAATGAAATTGCTAATGTCCAAGTCTAATAGAAGAGCTTATCCCAAAAGATTGGTTTATTGGATAGGAGAGCCATTAAACTTGTAAACTTCACTTTATATATATATATATATATATATATATATATATATATATATATATATATATAGATTTATAAGATTCAATCTAACAAAAATATAGACACTACAAAATAATAAACATACATTCACTAAAATTATATATAGTTCATTGAGAGTTATAACTAATTAATATATAAATCCATGATTAGCTTATTAGTATACATATTTATATTTATAACCCAAATATATATGATACATATGTTCATGTTGATGCCTTCTTTATCATAATGACCAAACGTAGCCACCAGTTATAACGCTCATCAGAATTATTAGAGAATGAAGAAAACGTGAAGAAAAGCATATGTACTGCTTCTCCTCCCCCACCATTATTAATAATAGACCTAATCCCAGAGCTCAGAAAGTCCCTACAAAGAGGACAAGTAAAGTTCCTGAGACCAACCCATTGATTCAAACATTCTTTATCAAAGACACGTTTATACCTAAGAACTCTAACTTCATCTCCTTCACCAATCTTTTGTAGACACACTACACAATCCACTTCTTCTCCTTCACGAGGATACCATATCTCCACTGGTTCTTCTATTGTAAATATTTGAAACTGATCTTGAAGAGGTTGATGATGAAGAAGACGAAGGTAGTAAAATCGGTGGTAAAGAAGTGAAGGATTTCGAGCATACTTGGAATCTTTTGACTCACTGAGTACCCACACGAGATCGAAGCACCAATATGAACTCCAATAACGTTCATATGACAGATTCACCATTGGAGAAGAGAACTAGAGAAAGCAATTTTTAGTGAAGTTTTCTCATCATAAAAGGTCAACCGACTCCTACAATTTATCACTCCCATATTTCACGTACGGGAAGTTACAAATTTGAATTTTAAATTATATGGATAAAATTCCTCATTTGGACCCATATTATTCCTTACTTATATAATAAACCCATTTGCATTGGGTTTAGGCCCTGATCCACTAAAGGTAGACTAGTCATATTCCAACATCTCCCACTGACACTTAGTGAATCAAATGTTATAGGTCAAATCTCTCTATCTTCCATCCTTCTTTCATACTAGGTGCTCTATCATAACCGCGTGGGCATAACATCTCTATTTGGGTATCTTGTACTAGAAATCCCTTTCATAGAGCTCAGCACAAAACAACCTTGTAGTGTAGCTTGATCATATTAATATAATGCCTCCGATGTCCTAGATTTAAACTCATATACACATTCTTCATGGCCAATCTAATCCCTCTTGAGTCAAGATAAAACTCAGATTGCCTTTCTCATATGTATAGTGTCACACTTATGAAATTACCCAAGTAACATTATAAGGGATCGGCCTTAGATACAAGCATAAATGTGTATATTCTAAATAATCTTCCTTTCACCCATATATCATTTCAATATAAATCAACCACTTATCTAACATAATGCCTTTAGATCGCGTTAATCATAATCATAGGAAAAATGCTAAAATAGCATACATTGAAACATATCTCCATGATATTGTCAAAGTCAAAAAGACATCTTAAAAGGGTTAACCTTTCTGGGACTCACACAGCAATGAGGTAGGGATCTATTCACTTGCTTCCCATTTGCAGTTCTCTAGCACATGCAGTATGAATCACGTGCTACGATGTTACTCTTATAATATAAAAGCGTATGTCATTTTAATCTTACCATTAACACCGTACAGACTTAAGTATAGATACGCATAGTATCTAAACCCAAAATCTTCAGCTTTACTCACATAACGTCAATTTTGAAGAATTTGTTGTCTGGCTACAGGTATCATAAATATGAGTATCTATGAATCGATCCATATGTATAATCATGGATCTCATCCCGACTGACTGCACTACTAAGTCGATGCGACATTTAGTTTTATGTTACTTCTTTACCATATCAGCTCTCTCATTGCTTTACTAGTGAACACATATGTCTCATCTTTACATACTCCCCCTGAGTGTCAAAGGTGGTCACTCTTGTGAGAAAGCCGACCTTATTAACTTGTGTGACATACTAGACATTATATACTTTTACATACACATGTAAAACCATAATGAAGTATTTATACTTCACTTCCTATGCATGCCAAAGGACTCATCATACTCTTCATGTATTTCCTTGGCCACATGCTTAGTTAGGGGCTTTGCATAAGAATGTGTTGTTTAACAACAACTTTGTGCTATAGTATTTCTAACAAGATTCACATCTTCATGTTTAGTCTTAATATGATACTTAGGGTCTTTTACTCAGGAAATGGTTATAGTGTTTTCATAATACATTAACACTGGATTTGAATTCTCACTTTTAAATTATAGATGTTTCTTTAAACATCATTAGCCATATAGCCACATGTGCTGCCATAGTACATCAAAATGCACATAATCATTATATGCCCTAAAAGTATCTCAAGACCTTTTGTGGAGACATTCTATGTCTCTCACTATGGTTAGACTAGTACCAATATACAAGTCCTACCACAAAACAGATACCCGATCTTGTACACATCATTGCATACATTAGACTACTAACAAAGTTTACATGGAAATATTTTTTTCCATTTTCCATATTGATTTAGTTCAGAGACAAATATCAAGACTTAAAATCATTGTTGAAGCCACTTGGGTATCATGGATTTGCATTCACTCACATAGAATCGCTCAAGAATCTCCTAGTATAATTCTCTTGTTACAGAGAGGATTCTTCTTAAGCTATCTCATTAGGTCTCAAGTCTAAGAATATGCATCGCTTCACCTATGTGCTTCTTTTCAGAATTCATGAGTATCATTCTTTAACATGCACTACTAGATTTAAACTATTTCTGGAAAATAGTAAATCATCCATTTAAAAGGAAAATATCAAAAATTACTTGACAATGGTTCTCTTCAACCATTTAAAAACTACATTAGGTTATCATTCTTACGAAACCTTATGCATCAGTGTCTGGATTATTGCTTCAATCCATGAAAGGATCTCTCCAAATAACATATGAGGTTATCCCTCTATGAAACCTCAAATACTACCTCTAGTGAAATATAGTTATCATTACAAATAGATTTTATCATCCATATCACCACTTAGAGGTGTAGGTTTTACATCATCTTGATGTATATCTAAATCCAAACAGTTAAAAGTTGCCAGAATAAGTTTGATTAAAATACACTACAGGTAAGATGAAAGCCTTTCTGTTATGCTTATCACTTTGCAATCAAATGAATCTTATATTTGCTAACTGATCTATCTACTCTTACTCTCTAGTCTTCAAAATTTACTAGTTCCAAATAGCCTCTTATCTTGGATTAGATCAACTAATTCTCAAATATGATTCTTTTTCAAAACATTTTGCCTTAGCAGAAATCTTGTATAGAACACACTCTATCTTCTAGAGTAACCATGAACTCCTTTCTCAATTACTCCTTCTTATTGGAGCTTCCTACTTCTCTTGTTTAGGTCTCTTTATTGACCTTTCTAAGCTCCCACTCACAAGGACGATTGAGAATCACCGGCTGGTTCTACATTGCCTTGGTCTATGTGTCTCGTAAAGAGATACATAGTCACCAGTTTCACCCTTATTTTGGAAACTGAAATATAATAAATGTGGTAGATTTTTATTCTTTTTAGTGACAATTCCATCTTTTCACTTATGAAAAGTGAAAGACGTCACTATAATGAGCTCCCACTAACAACCACAATGTAAATATGCAACTGAACCTTATGGTCTTTAGAAAATTAAATTCAATTCACGCTTTGACCATAGTTCGTAGAGCGTATAAGTGACCACTTTAGAGGGCATATAGTTAAGTTCAAGTGCATACACACTTGATGAAAAATAAATATATGTACTAATCCATCAAAAGTTGACCTCATAATACTCTCCTACTCACATTTGGTAGGTTAGCTTAAACCATCACATACATAACCATGTCTCATAATGTTTCATTACGTCTTTCAAAAAAACTCTATATGGTGGTGGAGTGCATGAGATAGTTAGCTATCTAACTATCTTTCTTTTGTCATAAAGCTCATTAGATCATTTACAACCTTGATTAGTTTGTAGGATCTCAAAAGTCCTATTTAATTTATTCAATTGATTTCACAACTTATCCATTCACAGTTCAAAATATTTAAACTTCAGACTTATGTGAAGTCAAACAAATATGATCATATCGTGAATAATCCTTAACAAGAGTTATAAATGTTAAGCTCTATGCCTTACCCTCATACATAGTACCAACTTTATCATAGTGGAATAATTGCAATGGAAATACAGTCATTTTCCCTTTACTATAAATCTTTTCGTGTTGCTTTACTTGCTAGACTATCACAAGGACATCTCTATATTGGAAATTAAACTTAGCAATCCTCCTTATGCTAATTTTGGTAGTAATTCCTATGTCCTTGTCTAGCATGACACATAATCATGTCAATATATACTTGTATTACAGAGAGTGGTAAAGCAATTAAGCATAGAGAGTCACCAACAAAGCTTAACTCAAAGAAATCTCATGAAAGGAAAAACTGAATCAGAACTATATAAATGTTACAAAATCATGAAAGTTTAAGTCATTCAAACCCATAATTTAGATGGCATGGGATAACAAATTAATCTTATTTGAACCTGTGCATGAAGCACATCACAGAGAACTAAGGTCATTCCACTATATAAAGTGAGTCACTTATGCCTTTTACCTCAATCCTCATGTCACCACCAAAGCTAAGCTTCTTGCATAGATTTGAAAATAGAGAACATTTTATAGAGAATTTCAATCCCTATCATCATGATTTATAGACCTTGTGTCCTTTTGTGCTCACTTTTCTTAAAAAAATCCTTTGCAAAATGGCTAATTCTCTAGTAGAAAAAGTATTTGACCTTGCTTAAGTCAGCCTTCTGTTTCAAGAATTTATTACCCTTCTTTGAACTTAGGATTGTCTTTCTTTCTCTCTTTTTTGGAACCTCTTATTGTTCCTAGATTTGGGTTTAAGGTGTGAAGGACTTGCATCCTCTATGAGATAAGCTTGTCTAGAGGACTCGCAAACCTTTAGACATTCATGTCCAAGCTCCAAGTACTTCAATACATCATTGAAAGTAATAATATTTTTACTATGGATCATAAGGATTTTGATGAGCTCCTACCTGGAAAGGAGCATCTGGATGAACAAGCCACACTTGTCTGTTAGACAATTCGTGTTCAGCTTCTCTCAATTTCCTTGTCAAATTGGTTATCTCACATAGATATTGTCTCTTAAGAGGTGATTGAAGTATCTCAAAAGCTTATCTTTGAATGTAATTCAAATGGCCTTGTTGTTAGATTTATTTCACATTTGCACATGCATTTATCAAGTATAGAATATGCAGGGTAATTTATGTTATGAAGTTTCCCTTGTCAAGCCATATAGATCTCATAATCTCTCAGCTTATGACCCAAGTCAATGTCTTTACAACATATTTTATTTATATGAGACATTTCAATGCCAGATATCACAATTGTCCTCATTTAGTTTATTAATTAAGTTCTTATTCTTGGTAGCCTTTCTTGGATTAATCATTAAAATCATCTCACACATAGGGTTATTCACAATTGTTTTGAACCAAGAATGTTCTTTTATAGCACATTCAAGTATATAATATTATTATATTATTCTTGACTAGAAAAGTAATAACACCATTGGGTCAATGATCAGGAGAATACATTTGTACCTCCCATCACACAGATTCCAACATTGTCACTACCATCTATCAAGAATTTCATACAATTACTTCACATAGTAGGCTCAGTTATGACTATCAACATGTTCAATTTCTAAAAGCTTTAACTTAGATAGAGTATAATGCTAACTCCCACTTAGATGGAGCATGTGAAACTAGCTCCCACTTATATGAAGCATATAATTCTCTTAGAAGACTCCTTTTCCAAGAGTTTCCACTCATAAAGAGTGTTTGATGTTTACTTCTTTATGTCTCTTGGAATATTATTATGTTTATAATGTCTTATTATCAGGGAATTTACGACAATTCAATAGTTTTCTTTGGGTTCATATTCATCTCATTTCTTTATTTAGAGAGAATTTCCTTTGCTTCTCAAATCCAATTTGATAAGGCTCACAATAACTATTATTTTCTAAGGCTAAATGAATTTTATGTCCTATGTTGTTTTAATCATCTTTCAGAGTTTCTCTATTTTCTTGAAGAGATATTTCAAATGTCTTGTGTAATTTTTTTTCTTCAAGGAAACATTAAGTAGTATTTTCTTTCAAGTCTTTTATAGTTTCTACTGTTGGTGGTTGAATGGGGCTCAAGGTTTTTTTTTCACTCATGAAGTGGGCTCTACCTTCTGAGGTGCATCACTTTCCTGAATCTCGCAATGATCCGGTGTTTTGGTGTTGGGATTTTTATCCATTTGAGATTCCCTTTCACTGTGATTTTATACCGTCTCTTTAGTATTAAATCCTCACTTTCACCTCTGTGGGGGTTCTTCATATATGAACCTTGACATTCACTTTCTTAAGATTCAAAAGATGCATGTTTTTCTTTAGGTTTATCTCCCAGATTTCTTTTCGGTTACACCTCTTATTCAATTTCAAGTTCTAATGAACCTTAATTTGAATAATTTTCCTCTTGACCCTCTTTAGAATCTTTTTCTTCTAGGCTATGTTTCAGGGCTCAAAATTAAATGAGAAAATCCCTCTTTCATTCATCACTCATAGACTCATATTTTTCTAAGTGATTTAAGATTGGATCAACATTTAGAGGCTTCATCAAATAATTTATTCTTTTTCTAATCCATTGCTAAGTGGTTCATACTCAAGAATGTGTTTTTCAACACAACCATCATCCAAAACAATTAAATCTTTTGGTTCAGTGCTTTTAGAACTCTCTAGGGTCATAATTATCATAAATAAAATGATTATGAATTATTAAAAATATTTTAGTAATTTTTAAACTTATAAAAATCATTAAACATAGTACTAAATGCCTCTAAAACATATCCAAATATACTCCAAAAAATTTCAAATGTATATCAAAATGAAGATCATGAATTTAGGGATTTTTAGAAACAAATCACGTCTCAATCAGACGCGCCCCTATAAGGAGGAAGAAGAGGAAATTCTGGAAAAATTGAAAAATCCGATGAATCTCACTCTCACAGCTGGTGCGTGTATGACATATGCCGTCACAAAGCTACTAAACTACAACATGCACCGGCTCTCCTGGTTGCACGCGCCTCAATGATGCTAGTGGAGTCTACTACGTGGCGTCAAGAAATGCCATAGCCCCATACGTGCTACGTGGCTCTTTTCCTTTTCTTTTTTTTGAAAGTTTTCCAGATTTCTTTTTACTGTTTATGGATCGAGCTTACCCATATACTTGACCCACCTAGTCCAAATCCACCTCTGCCCTTTTTTTAAAGTGTCAAAATAATGTCGTTTTGAAGCTGGAGGTTATCTTCAACCTCCAGCTGGGTCTCGACAGACCCGTTAGATCTGCAGGTTAGGTCAGGCGACTTGGATCCTTCTCTCCTCCATAACTTCACCGTACAATGCCCTTTTTTAGCGTTCTTGGTATCGTTTTCTTCATTTTTCAATACTCTACACAATGGGATAGGTTTTATAGCCTAGAATCATAGTTTTCTAATGACCAAATCTTGAAGTTTTGGAACCATGAATTTTTCATTCTCAGGAGGAGTTTTCAATCTTGTTTCAATTTATTTATAGGTTTGTTCTTTTTTTCTCCCCATTATTTACATGAATACACAAAGTTCGTGGCTTAAACTATTCCTTCATTCTAAAACTCTATGAAGCATATAGTATGTCCACTAACATACAAATATCCTAATGAGACAGAGGTATAGATGTAACAAAAAAAAATGGTGCCTTCTGCAAAAAATAGGGACCAACAATATATATTCATACGGTTTTGCATAGCAAAAGCAAAAAGGAAAAAAAATAAATTCTCGGACAACCATGCTGTGATACCATTGAAGGATTTCAGGCATACCTAGAATCTGTTGACTCACAAAGTACCCACACAAGATCGGAGCACCAATATAGACTCCGTACGTTCATACGACAAATTCACTATTCGAGAAGAGAACCAAAGAGAGCAGTTTTTAGGAAAGTTTTCTCATCATAAAAATTCAACCGACTCTCATAATTTATCACTCCCATATTTCACGTACGAGAAGTTACATATTTGAATTTTAAATTATATGGATAAAATTCCTCATTCAGACCCATATTATTCCTTATTTATATAATAACCCCATTTGCATTGGGTTAGGGCGTGGACCAGACATATTCCAACAAGAAGAAACCCCAAGGCTATATTTGGCTCGATGGAGGGGAGGGGAGGGGAGGGTTTGAGAGAGATTTTCTTTTACCTTGTTTGGGTTGATAAAAAGATAGGGGGGGAGTGATTTTAATAGTATTATGTTTGGTATAGGAGAGGAGGGGAGGAGAAATATTTTTATATGGACAATTTTGCTCTTATTTCATTTAATTTGTAATTAATAACTTTCTAACATATTTAATAAAATATAATTATATAAGGAATTTAATACATAAAATTATAATTTTATAATTATAAAAATTAAATAAATATAATTATAAAAGGCATTTACTATATAAAATTATAATTTTGTAATTAAATAATAAGAAGGGTATTGTGAAAATATTTTAAAATGATATGGACATATTAGTCAATTTAAACTCAAACATTAACATTTCCCTCCAAATCCCCTCAATTTAGGAGGGGAGGGTTAGGAGGGGAGGGGAGAGAGAATTTTAGAAAATTCTCCCTCCCCTCCTAAAATTTTTAGTTATCCAAACAATGGGTGGGGAGCAAAATCCCCCCATTCCCCTCCCCTCCCCTCGTACCAAACACACCCTAAAACTCATTTGAAATGGGACAAAGCAAGCTTGAGCAAGTTGAAGGGCTTGGTGAAAAGTAGGATGAAAAATCTGGAGATTATTTCACCAACAGCGGTCATGTTTGTTCTTTGTTGATGGGCTTGAACTTGAACTTTGAAATTTTGTGGCTTTTTGAATTTGATGTTTGAGGTTGGAATTAATAGTAGGGCTTGTATATTTATAGAGGCATATTATTGGTGCGCACGGAAACACAATTCAAGAAATTCACATATCAGCACTGTCGCTTTTAATTTTCTGGATAATGACTTCATGGACCACGTGTTTAGAGATAAGTTTGGAGTCTGGAGTCTTTTTTTTATACTTTTTTTTTGTCAATAGTTGATAGAAAACACGTAATTGTATATTTGGATTAATGAGACTATTTTACAATGACGAAAACCAATGACACAAGCCAAAAGAAAACCTATAATTATAAGAAATTAGAAGTCGTTGAAGATATATAGGAGAGTTACCAATAAAAAAAGATATAAACATAATTCACACGATGAAAGACTCACACATATCTAAGAGAATGTTTAGGATTAACTTAATATATGACTTCTAAAAATTTAAATTTTCTTAATTAAAAATTTATATATTTTTAAATCAGTCCGGACCAAACCATAAGCTAAGTTCCCAATCAAAACAACTTTTGGTTCAAAATTGACAACCTTGACAAAGACATCAGCTTACTTATACTGATCCATCAAACCATTAGACTGTAATAATCCTTAGAGGGAATTGAGACTGTTTATTTCTTCAATCTATTTTGTTTTCATTTGACATTTTCTTCCAATTTGTCTCAACACAAAACTCTTTTATTTCATTTTGATCATTTCAACGGAGAAAACTCCAAGAACACAAGTGCTTTAGTCAAAATGTCAATTAGGACAAATAAAATACGGCATTCGTAATATTATACAACATTGCTTGTTAGCTCAAATTTTGTCTTCCCCACATATAAGTATTGCTCTCTCCAATTATAAATGTATGATCTAATTATAAGATTGATTTTGATTATAAATATAAGACAATATGAAAATCTATTTTATTTTTATTTGACTTTTTCTTCTTCAAAATTGTTTCAACATAAAACTCGTTTTTTCCATATCATTTCAACAGAGAAAACTCTAAAAACACAAGTTCTTTAGTCAAAATGTTAATTAGGACAAATAAACTACGGCCTATGGCCTTTGTAATATTATAACATATTGTATGTTAGCTCAAATATTGCCTTCCTCCGGTAAAAGTATTACTTCATTTGATTCTAAATATCGGAGTTAATTGGAATATTGGTTTTGTTCATTAATACAATATATTAATCCACTTTGCCTTATACGTATTTATCATTTTTTTCCTAACTTTATCATTGTTTTTGTAAACTACTCTTATAAATACTCCCTCACGCCTCAACAATAATTAAATGTAACAATAATTCAAATGCACTCATGTATTTTACATAGGGGTATATTAGAAAAATCAGGTCATATTTAGTACAATCAACTTATTTACCTAACTTTCTTAATTTATCTAAATTACTCCTTGTGGTTAACAATATAAGGTACTTCTAAAAGAAAGATATGGTCTAAAATATAAGTCATCTCTAGTTTAATTAATACTGTTTTTCTTATTTTACCCTTATGATTAATACTCACTTTCCAACTTTGTCCACTCATTATATCCCCTTTCTCTCTAAAATAATATTCTCAATGAAATGAAATATATTTCTCAAGAAAGGTAAAAGTGAAAAAAAAAATTACATTTTAGGACATATTGAATAACTTAAATGTCATTTTTTGTTTCTCGTGATATAATTAAAGTGTCCTATATTGTAGACTGAAGTGAGTAGTTAAAGGGTTAAGGTGCATCTAGCACCCTAAATTATCTTTTCTTTCAGGTTCAGCCAGTGCTCTAAAATATTTTGTGGTGCACCCAACACCTTTAAGTATTTTTTCTAGTACACCTAGCATACTGAAGTATTTTTTTCAAGCGCATCTAGTACCATAAACTATTTTTTTAGTGCATCCAATATTTTAAAGTATTTTTTTTATGTGTATTTAGCATTCTAGCTTATCTAAATTATTAAGTGAAAAATTGCACAAAGAGTATTTTAGGGTAATAGATGCACCTGAAAAGATATTTCAGGGTGTTGAGTGCACCACAAAATGCTTTGAGACACTAGATGCACCTAAAAAAATACTTTAGGGTGGTGGTTTGTAATAACCCACATAGAGAAAAAATGAAATTAAATTATAAAAAAATAATAAATTAGAGTAATATTTTAAAGACATTACTATATATATCTCATAGGATTTTTCCAGTATTCCAACAAACTCTTTTAATAATAATAAATTAAAATTTTATTTAAGATATCTTTAAGTTGATTACTTAATAACTCATAGAATCCATAAAATATTTTAAAATCTAAACATTTAAAATAATTTAATACACATAAGAAGATATTATGTAAATATTAATATTAATAAATCTCATTTAGTAAATATTCAAGGATCTCATTATATCATAAATTATCTTATAAGATTATCTAGAAGACTCATTTAAACAACAATAAATTTTTGAATTTAAATTTCTACAAAGCCCTAGATTTTTTTAGCCTCCTCTTCCATTCCATTATCTGAATGGTCGCCAATCTCAATAACCTCCTTCCATCTAAATATTTACTACCACACTAGCACATCAACATCTTCTCTTCTCCAATTACATTGGTGTTGGAAAGGTATTCTCTATCCAAGTATACAATGAGGGATCGCCTCTTGCCAATTACATTGGTGTTGGAAAGGTATTCTCTATCCATCCTTAATTAATATATAAGCCTAGCTGGGAATCATGGGAATCTATATGTTCTTATTAATTAATTAGACATTAAGAGGGGCATTAATAAATACTATAAGTCATCATTAAATTAGTTAATGGCATTAATTTAACTATAGTATTGATCTTATGCTTAAATAAACTACAGGTGATACTTGTAAAGACTTCTTGGCTGTTAAGGACTTCTTGGCTGTTGTTCAATCCTAATGTGACTAAAAGGGAACTCTACAATTGTTCATACCACATGAGAGCATGAATAGCACGGTGGCACTATTCGTTTCACCTTTGCTATGTTTTCAGCCTTAAATATCTTTTCATTGGTTTTATTCTAGTTTCTTGGGAAGCAAATTCCAAATCGCTTTATCACTCCAAAATATTTCTAAATACATATTTCGTATCCGTTTTGTTTGAGAACTTTATAATTTCTTAGAGATAATTATCGTGATGGTATTTGTTAGTGTGGATATTTCAATTCATACTTTTTATGTCCTACTTTCTTGTACTTTTAATAATAAATTTATGTTGACATATATTTTCTTACTTTTGTCTTATTTATTAGATTTGTTTTCAAATCCTCCTTTATGTTTTCAAAATATTAAATTGATTTATTGTTTTTAAAAATATTTTTTCTAATTATTTATTTGTTTTGGTTTACCTTCTTTCAACCTTGCTTTTGATTAATTAATTTGATTTCAAACCTTCATTATGTTTTCAAAAAAATTGACCAATTTATTTTTATGAAGGAAAAATATTTTTGGGAGGTATATGATATATATATTTATGGGTGAAGGTTCAATTTTACCCATAAATATTTTTCAAAAGAGCTACCAGCACAATAAACATTGTTCAGGTGCAAAAATACCCAAAAACATTAAAAAGTAGACCAATAATGTCAATTTCGTTAACTTGGGCTAATGGTGTTACTTTTTTGTTCATATGGGTCCCACCTATTTTTTAACAAAAAAACTAACGTTGTCAAGCAAAATTAACAGAATTGACATTATCGATCTAATTTTTAATGTTTATGGGTATTTTTGCACTAAAAAAATATTTACTGTGCTGATAGCTTTTTTGGGAAATGTTTATGGGTAGAATTGTACTTTCGTCCTATATTTATTTATGGAATGTATATCTATTGAGAATGTTTATGGGGGGAGATATATGGGTGAGATGGTTATTCCTTACGACAATTTATGCTGATAATTGCTATATGAGATAGATAAATATATAAATATAGGTGGGATGGTTATTCCCCTTCAAAGGTTATACATGTACAGTATATGATGTGTGCGCGCGCTCGCGCGCTGGTGAGACGGTTATTCCTCACCAAAAGTATATGGTATACGAAATAGAATATAGATGGGATGGTTATTCCTCACCATGAATTATATGATTATGACATATAATATATAGAATAATATATAGGTGGGATAGTTATTCCTTACTAAGATTGATATTGAGTGATTGTATTGATTGAAATATTGTGGTTGAATATTTGATTTTAATTATCTTTTTATTTATTGAGATAAAGATTTAGTGAACCTTTACCCTCATTTTTTTTGGGTGTTCAACTCAACATTTGGACATTGTTACATTTATTTATTTTGAAGAAAATTGTTTGTAAAAACCTCTGTGCACCTTTACTTCCCTTTCGCGCACTTTGTTATTTATGTTTCACTAAGTCAGTGGTAGACCCATTCCTCTCTCTATATCTTTTTTCATATCATGAAACTAGTAAGGTTGATTGTGATCGATATGCTTTATAAACTTATGGAGTATATTGTAATATATTGGTGGGCCTCAGGGGATTTCGTGATGTCATGACTACTATGATGGTGTCAGAGTTATTGTGTTATCTAGTAAATGAGATAGAATGTGCATCCCCAAAGTTAATTGTTATGGATTTATTAGCTCATGGTGATGGTGATTTTAATATGGAAGTTCAATAGGTATTGTTATCGTTGTGTAAATGTTTATTTGAGAGTCAGTGTACCTTGTTTAAGACTTGCTTGGCTAAGTAGAATTATTTGGCTTAGCTTATGTGCCGATCACGACTTAAATTTTGAGTTGTGACATGGTTACACCTTGCCCTTAGTTAAATAGCTATTACATTAAGGAACAAAGGGAGTATTTTAATTCTAACATGTTTATGATGTGATCTTGATTAAATTGAAAGCAGTTATTTAGAAAAAAAAATAGTAGCCTTAATTAAAGGGTCAAAAGATATATACTCCTCTGATTCTATTTATGAGGTAGAAAGAGAAGAAATTTTTTGGTTGGGTAGAAAGAGATCATTTTCATATGAATGTAAAATTTTACCATTCATTTATTATTATATTGACTTTGTTCTCTGAAAGAGCATGTCGGCTTATGCCTTGGTAGCTTCTTCAAAATTTAACCAATGATTCTAATATAGGGTGCAATCCCGGATCGTCTCTTGAGAAGTCTTTTATTAATTATCTAACAACTAAATGTGATGATTGGCACAAAAATAATAAAAAGGATTTGAGCTTTTATCTAACAACTAGATTGCAGTTAAACTGAAATGCTTTTAAAACAAATATTTTTAGATTTTGGGATAAAAATGGATGGAATGGAAATTGTCTTAGAAAAAATGGTAAAACCTCCTAGAACAATGAATTTTATCTATCCTTACTTCAAAAGATAATGGGAGTGTGCTAGTTTGACTAAGATGCCCAAAAGACCCTTTAAACTAGCTTAAATTAGATGAATCAATTCCTCCACACCAAGTAAAAATTAATCCCTCTAACCAAAACCCAATTTAAACACAAGCAATTTGAATCAATGAAATGCAATAACAAAAGCAACCAAGAACCCTTGCATTACAATCACAATTATACATTCATAGCAACTCCAAATATAAGCTTAACCAAGTCAATGTAAAATAATTTACTACTAATAAAGTTCAAAGTGTCAAATGCATAACATTAAAATCCAAATAAACATCTAATTTCAACAAAAATGCATGGAACCTCAATGCAAAACTTCAGTCCAAATTACTAATTAAACTATAAACCTAGAATTTAACTAATACAATAGATTAAAGATAGACATTAATTGATAAAGCACTCTCCTATGAAGCTTCAAGCTCAAGAATCAATCCTTTGCGCTAGGAGAAGAGACTTTAGCTACTGTAATTCATCAACAAAGCTTCACCAAAAACTTTTAAAGCCTTAGCCATGGAGAACACCAATTAAATGATAGATTATCAATGAATAATATAAGATTAGTGAGTGAAATTGAAACCAAAATCAAGGAAAGCCATTGGTGGTGAAGGGAGAACGAAGCTTGCCAGAAAAATGGAGGAATGAAGGGAAAGGTCAGGTCCATTCTAGTAAACACTTTTAAAGCTTCAACTATGGAGAACACCAATTAAATGATAGATTATCAATGAATAATGAAATATTAGTGGGTGAAATTGAAACCAAAATCAAGGAAAGCCATTGGTGGTGAAGGGAGAACGAAGCTTGCCAAAACAAATGGAGGAATGAAGGGGAAGGTTAAGTCCATTCTAGTTCGAATCCCGACTTTGACCTCTATAAAGCTCTATCAGCGATAGTGACGGTGGCTCAACGAAAAAGGGCAAAGGTAGAGAGAACGAACAAGTAAGAGAAGGCGGCGATCAAAGGTAATGGGTCTGTCAATGTTCTCCGCGGCGCTCTGGTCTTCAAAGTCAAACCTTATCTCTCCCATTCTGGTGTTGCTATGGCTTTGTTTTTGGCTTTTTTTCAGTATGAGAACATCGGCTAGTAGTAGAGGGTGAAGGAAAGACGTCGCTGGTTACAATAGTGGAAGAGATGAAGGTCGCCGACGGCGGAGATGCACAAGTATAAGAGTGTGAAGGACTGAAGGTCGATGTATGTAGTTTCTGAGTCTCGCGACATGCTTTACTCTTCAAGATTGATGCTCTGGTCCGTGAACTCTGACCTACGGTCAAGGACCAAATTGAAGTATAAAAGTTCTATGAGGGACTAAACTGAAAATTTTAAAACTTACGAGGTGACTTGTATTTTTCAAAAACTCTAGGTCCTTTTCTATAATTTTCTTTGGTCCCTTTCTTCATTGTTTGCAATTTCTATAAATTCTGGGTTATTTTCTGTAATTCTCTCTAAACTGATATGTAAAGAAAATAAAAATGTAATACCTTATATTCCAAAAATTAATCAATTAAGGTAAACCATGAAATATATGACATTTTTGCTCCTTTTTAACCTTAATTTCATTCAAACAACTTTAATCACAAAGAAGGCATTTTAAGCTCAATTAAATTGAAAAAATCCCAAATAAAATATGAAAATATATAACAAATTGGGGATTTTTCATTCTCATTGACAATAATGTATATTAAATAGGGATAAAGTTATAAAATTGTTGAATTGTAAGGCGAGTTAATGAGGTTTAATATTTTTTTTTTTGCTAGATGCCTTTAATTTCTCCCAATCGTTTTAATAATCTTAGGCTCACCTTTTATTTTTCCTTTATAGTTCTTAATTAAAGTCAAAATGATAAGTAAAAATATTCCAATTAAATAGTATGTCTTTGTTTGAGGCCAAGAAAAATCTTGCAAAGACTAATAACACTTTACATGTGTTTTGTTGTCGTCGAAGTTTGATTTTAGTGTTAGGATTTTAAGGCATTAACGATTTCAAATACTCCTCTCACCTTATTCATAACCCACTTCTAATATGTTTCACACAGATCAAGAAAAATCTTAAATTTCATTAACCCTGTTATAAAATTCAACTTTTCAACTTTATCCCTATATAATATGTATCACTCTCTATGAGAATAAAAACAATACAATAATAAATGATGGAAAAAATGTACATTCTTATAGAAAATTTAAAGAGTTTCCTTATAGATTGGACCAAATTTTTTTCCCTTTTTCTGCTCTATAAATAGGACCAGAGAAGTACTGGAGTATAATAAGAATGTAAGGGAAGACATAAGGACTTCCTTGAAAAGTATCTTCTTTCATATACACTACTCACAATTGACTTTTAATTTCTTAGCATGGCATGTCTGGTAGGCAGGAATTGGCAGAAAATTTTCACAACAGGACTGTTCCATCTCAATATGACTAGGAGAGGGACAAGTCAACCGAGACAAAACTCTCATGAACTCCCCCTTATAACATACGATATACTCATGAAAAAATTTCAATCTATAAATAAAAGAAGGGTATAATTGTATATTCATATAAAAAATTAAATGATGTGATTATAAATAAGAAAAAATAAACTGTTGGAAATTGTGACCTAGGGGCCAATCATTGTACTTTTGAACATTGTTATTTAATGAATTTCTCCATTTTGTTATCATATTATTTGCATGTTCACTGTGATCAGTATCATAGGATAAATCATAATAATTGTCCTAAATGTCACTGGTCGGTCATCTATGCGGGAGTAAAGATGAAATAAGATCAATAGGACTTTGAAGAGGTATGGAGATACGAATTAAAGTCTTAGGCACTTGTAAGAGTACAAGGTGCTGGACTGACCTGCTATGAGAAAGCTACATAGATCAAGTCATAAGCTTGTCTCATGTATAACCACATCACTATGCCCTTTGACCTGAGATCATCATGGATTCCTACATGAGAATCATTCAGCTTTAACCTAGTCAAAAGTCAACTTTGATCGGGTGATGATAAAAGTTATGTTCAGGCTTAGTGGTTTTCATGCAGAGGAATGTGAATGGTCAAGATGGAATTTATCCCTCACATTAGTAGAGAGATATTACTGGGCCCTCGATGAGTGAGTCTGAGAAATGTATAGTCATACTATGATAGAAATGAGTTTCCATTTCTATAATCAGACTACTCAGAGGAATGTAAATGGTCAAGATGGAATTTATCCCTCACATTAGTAGAGAGATATTACTGGGCCCTCGATGAGTGAGTCTGAAAAATGTATAGTCATACTATGATGGAAATGAGTTTCCATTTCTATAATCAGACTACTCAGAGATCGAGAAAATAATGGATCAAGAATAGGAGGATGACATTTTTCATGTCTCATCATTGACCAAAATATCGTGTGACAAAAATGGACGTGATATGGTTGTATGACAAGTTGTATCAGTTTATCGATCCTCATATGAATTGGGTAGTCATAATGTCTTGCTATAGGCTGCTTACGACCTGTGGGTTAGTATAGTCATTGGCCCACTATCAACATCGTATGGGCTTACAGGGTCACACAAAAATAGCCCAACACGAGCTATAATGTCCAAATTCATTGAATCTAAGATATGTCTAGATTTAATAAATGTAATAGTTAATTTAGGGTGTACAAATTTTACACACACACACACATTGAATGAATATTTACTTGATAAATATTTGTGTGTGTGTGTGTGTGTTATATGATAATATTGTTATATTGTGTTAGTTTTAAATTTAGTTTTATCTGTAAATTAAATTTAATAACTAACATGATAAAGATATAATATATTGGATTTAATTTATAGAAATAAATTAAATCTATTTACATTTGCTCTTTATTCAAATTAAATAAATAGGTTAAAATAAAATTGTTGGAAAAATTTAATTAAATCATATTTATTTAATTTACTTATAAAAAAAATTAAGTGTTAATTGATATGATATGGATTTCAAAATTAATTAAGATTAATTTTAAAAATCCAATATCCATCATATAATAGAAAACCCTGACTAGTTATAAAAAGGTGAGAGCAAGGGTTTTCTACAGATGATGAAAAAATAGATAGAGAGTCGTAGGAAAAAGAAAACTCTAGAGGGACATTAGTGGCTCTAGCACGTTGTCCGTGTTGGATTCCTATTCGTGTGGATACTGGTAGAGGGAGCTAATCCGAATTGTTAACTCTTTAAGATCGAAAAGAAAGACTAAAGACATAAGAAATGTACGTTTTCTACTACTCAATTTAAACGCCATTAACATATCCGCAATATGGATTGGAAAAATTTTTGAATTTTAATTTTTCTTTGTGCCTTACAATCCCAACAGTGGCATCAAAACCAGGTCAATTGTGCATTTAAATTGAATTTGAGTGCTTATTGTGTGCTCATATATATGATATATAAGTTGTATATGATTTTAGAAGGGTTGGATTGAAAACCCAAAGATTGAAGTTAAAGTAGTAGTGCTACCAGATTTCGTTTTCTGGAGGCAGTCTAATTATGATGAGTTTTTTAGTGATCAAATCTTATCCAATAAACATGAAACTTTTCAAAATTAAAGTAGACATCTTAATCTTTAATTTTATATATAATATGTATCATTTGGGTCAGTACATTAAGAGATATGAATTTTTGAAGTTAGGAATTGAATCTGGAATGTTTTCTGTGGCAGTGAGGATTAATTGGAGTTTCTGGAACAATGTGCGTATAATTTTCTGAAGGACATATTTTCTTCAAAATAGACTTAATGAGGGTCATATATAACTTTTAACTACTGAAATTGGAATTTTCTAGATTTAATTATGATTTTTCAAATTTAGGTGAAAAATCTAGCAGTTTAGCGGGACCGCCGTAGTTAACTATTCATAATGCGACATAATCATAACATTTATTGCTTTTCATATTATATGAATTGTTATTTTTGTGATTTTATTTTCTAAAATTGTTTGGGTATGGTGAGTAATATGGCTCTAGTTTTACAAGGGTTGTAAATTTTTAAATATGACATGTGTGCCGTACCTTCCTTTATATAGTTTGGATGTACATTCTCTTCTCATCTCACTCCCCTCGTATGTTTAAATGAGGTTTCTGAATGTATTTTCTTTTCTTACTATAGAGGTCTTCTCATTGGCTTGAGAGGATTTAGGTTAGGTGAGCCATATTGTGTCACATTTAAATTATGTTTTTTTATTAGATCATTACATGCATATTTTACACACACACACATATTTGTATAAGATACAACCACGATATATGTACTCATATAAACAAAATAATTTATTAAGCCCTCTAAATGAAATCTTAAGTCATAATGCCATCAATTAATGAATACATGTCAAAACCTAGATCGCTCAATTGTAGGTTCCACCAAAGTGGATGCATTTGAGTTATCTTGGTGAGACAAGCATGATTAATGATGTTACTCACAAAGATTCATTATTGTTTTGACTTAATTGAGATTAACAAAATGTTTTTTGATCTTAAGGCATTAGATGGGATTAAACATGCAAGATCATATGATGATCGAATCCCATAAAGATCTAAGAGTTACATGTGATGTAATTGGTAAAGAGGTTACCTACCTAAATAACTTGATTTAAGCATCTTACTAAAGTGAACTTAAATTTAAGTGAAATATGGATCTTAGCCTACTAATTATTATATTGAGGATTGTTAATTTAGTGGGAGATTACTAACCAACTTTTCATATTTTATTGTATAGTCATGTCAACTAATAATACTGCTACACTATCATTACGATTAGTCCTTGAGAAGGATAAACTTAATGGGACAAACTTTCTTGACTGGTTCAAGAACTTGAGAATTGTTCTCAAGCAGGAAAGAAAAGCATATGTCTTAGATCAAACTATTCCTGAGGAGCCTGTAGCTAATGCTTCAAGAGCTCAGAAAGATGCTTATATGGAGCATAAGGAAGACTCTGTGGATATAGGTTGCTTGATGCTTGCCACCATGGTTCTAGGGCTTCAAAGAGATCTGGAACTTATGGAGGCTCATGAGATGATTGTGCATCTCAAGGAAATATTCTAGCAACAGGTAAGGCAAGAAAGGACTGAGACCACAAATGCCTTACATTCCTGTAAAATGACTGAAGGTGCATCAGTTAGTGCTCACGTGTTAAATATGAAAGGCTACATTGATCACCTTGAGAGGCTTGGATTTCCTATGAGCCAGGAGTTAGCTACAAATTTGATCTTGAATTCACTCCCGAAAAATTATGACCAATTTGTTATGAACTACAACATGAACAACATGGAGAAATCAATTTCCGAACTGCATGGGATGCTTAAAACTACTGAGCAGAACATTAAGAAAAAGCCCAGGACTATTTTAATGGTTCAGAAAGGAAAATGTATGAAAAGGAAAGGCAGGGTCAAGGGAAAGGGTAATAGCTCAGGTGGTAAGATCAAAGAGTCAAATAAGCCTGAAACCAAGCCTACAGCCAAGAAGGTAAAGCCTTCAAAGGAAAGAGTATGCTTCTTTTACAATAAACCCGATCATTGGAAAAGGAATTGAAAACTCTATCTCGAAGATCTAAAAAAGAACAAGAAGGATAGTGGAGCTATCTCTTCAGGTATTTATGTTATAGACATTCATCTTTCTACTTCCTCTACTTGGGTATTAGATACTGTATGTGGTTATCACATTTGTACAATTGTGCAGGGTCTTAAGGATAGTAGAAAGCTGAAGAAGGGCGAAGTGAACCTATGAGTTGGAAACAGAGCAAGAGTTGCTGCTTTAGCTGTAGGAACTTATGAATTAGTTCTACCCTATGGCTTTTTGTTAATTTTGAACAATTGCTATGATGTTCCTATATTGAGTTGTAACATTGCTTCTCTTTCTTATTTGGATTCCTTCCATTACTGGGAATGGTAAATGTTATATTTATCATAATGATGTTTTATATGCTAATGGTGATTTGCATGTTGGTCATTAGATATTAAATTTGAAACATCCTAATAGTGGAAATATCTATAACGTAACTATCAAAAATGATCAAGTTAAATGATTTGAATCCGACATACCTATGACATTGTCGTCTAGGCTATATAAATGAGAAACGTAATTCTAAACTCCATCAAGATAGATTTCTTAACTCATTTGATTTTGAATCATATGATACATGTGAATCTTGCTTATGAGAAAAGATGACAAAGGCACCTTTTACTGGGCATAATGAGAATGCCACTAATTTATTGAGCCTCATACATACAGATATATGTGGATTACTGAATATAGCTGCAAAAGGAGGTTATATGTACTTCATTATATTTATAGATGACTTTAATAGATATGGATATATCTATCTAATAAAACATAAATCTAAATCTTTTGAAATGTTCAAAATATTCCAAAATAAAGTATAAAACCAACTTGGCAAAACAAATAAAGCACTTCGATCTGATCAAGGTGGTGAATATTTGAGCTAAGAGTTCACTGACCATCTTAGGAGTTGTGGGATAATCTCACAATTAACTCTTTCAGGAACACCACAATGGAATGGTGTTTCTGAATGGAGGAATCAAATACTATTAGATATGATTCGATCTAGGATGAGTCAAACAAATCTTTCACCGTCCTTTTAGGGCCATGCCTTAGAGACAGATGCGTTCACACTAAATCATATTCCATCTAAGTCAATTGAAAAGACACCATATGAGATATAGACCAAAAAGAAATCTAGTTTATATTTTCTCAAAATTTGGGGATGTGAGGTATATGTTAAGCAACAAGCCTCAAATAAATTAGCGCTCAAATCATCAAAGTGCCTTTTTGTGGGGTATCCTAAGGAAATGAAGGGATACTATGTCTACAATCACACCGATAACAAAGTGTTTGTTATTCAAAACAGTATGTTTCTAGAAAGAGAGTTTATCTCTAAAAGAACCGGTGGGAGCAAAGTACATCTCAAAGAAGTTTGAGAGTCACAAGATAACATAGAACCACAGATGGAAAATGGAGAAAACTCACAACAAGTTGTTGAGCCTCCTCAAGTAACACAAGGCCCACGCAGATCTGATAGGACACGGCATCAGCCTCAGAGATATGGACTTTTGATTACTGAAAGTCATGATGTGTTCCTCATTGAGGAAAATGAGCCAACCACCTATCAAGAAGCCATAGTGGGACAAAACTCCGAGAAATGGTTAAATGCCATAAAGTATGAAATGCAATCCATGTACGACAATCAAGTATGGACCTTAGTCGATCCACCTGAAGGTCTAAAAACCATCGGGTGCAAATGGGTTATCAAGAAGAAAACTGACATGGATGTCAATATAAATGTCTTAAAGGCAATTGGTTGTAAAAGAATTCACTCAAACTCATGGTGTACACTATGATGAAACCTTTTTTCTAGTTGCAATGGTCAAATCAATCAAAATCCTTCTTGACATTGTAGCATATTATGACTATAAAATATAGCAGATGGACATCAAAATAGCCTTCCTTAATAGAAAGCTGCTTGAGGATGTGTACTTGGCACAACCTGAAGGCTTTATGCGTTTAGAGGACTCTGGTAAAGTGTGCAAGCTTCAAAGATCCATTTATGGATTGAAGCAAGCATCTCAGAACTGGAATCATCGTTTTGGTAAAGTAGTCAAAGAGTTTGGATTCATTCAAAACATCGATAAACCTTGTGTTTACAAGAAGGTTAATGGGAGCACAGTTGTATTTCTAGTATTTTATGTAGATAACATTCTACTCATTAGGAATGACATTCCTACCTTGCAGAGTGTCAAGTCTTAGTTAGAAAAGTCTTTCTCGATGAAAGAATTAGATGAAGCCACCTACATCTTAAGGATTATGATCTATAGAGATAGATCTAAGACACTAATAGGCCTAAGTCAAAGCATATATATAGACAAGATACTGCATAGGTTTAGTATGCAAGATTCAAAAAAGGGTTACATGCACATGTCTCATGGCATCTGTCTCAGTAAGGATCTGTGTCCTAGTACACGTGATCAGCAAAATTGCATGAGCATGGTTTCATATACCTCGGCCATTAGATCCGACATGTATGTCATGTTATGTACTCGACCGAATGTCTCATTTGCCTTAAGTATGACCAGCAGATATCAACAAGATCTTACTGAGGGTCATTGGACTGCTATTAAGAATATTTTAAAGTACTTAAGAAGGACTGAAGACTTATTCTTAGTATATGGTGGATTAAATAATGAGCTCTGTGTAATTTGTTATACATATGCAACTTTCCAAACTGACCAAGATGACCTTAAATGCCAATCTAGATTCCTCCTGAATGGTGAAGCAGTAAGCTGGAAAAGCTCCAAGCAAAGCACTGTAACAGATTTTACAACAGAAGCTGGGTATATAACAGCATTAGATGTAGCTAAGGAAGCCGTTTTGATCAAAAAGTTCATTACTGAACTAGGGGTGGTGCCTACCATCTCAAATCCAAAAGATTTGTTATGTGACAACAGCAGTGCTATTCCACAGGCCAAGGAGCCTAGGTCACATCGAAGGACCAAGCATATACTCAAGCGATTTCATCTCATTAAAGAAATTAATGATAGAGGTGATATAAAAATATGCAAAGTAGCAGGAGAAGACAATATTACCGATCCACTTACCAAGCTGCTAGCACAGGCAAAGCATGAGCGTCATGTTAGGACAATGAGAATTAGGCAAATTAATTATTGTACCCAGTGTAAGTGGGAGGATGCCGGAAATTGTGTCCTAGGGGCCAATCATTGTACTTTGAACATTGTTATTCAATGAATTTCTCCATTTTATTATCATATTATTTGCATGTTCACTGTGATAACTATCATTGTATAAATCATAATGATTGTCCTAAATGTCCCTGGTCGGTCATCTATGCGGGAGCAAAGATGAAATAACATCAGTATGACTTTAAAGAGGTATGGAGATACAAATCAAAGTCCTAAGTACTTGTAGAGTACAAGGTGTTGGACCGACCCATTATGAAAAAGCTATATGGATCAAGTCATAAACTTGTCTCATGTATAACCACGTCACTATGCTTTTTGACCTGAGATCATCATGGATTCCTACATGAGAATCACTCAGCTTTAACCTAGTCAAAAGTCAACTTTGATCGGGTGATGATAAAGGCTATATTCAAGCTTAGTGGTTTTCATGCAGAGGAATGTGAATGGTCAAGATGGATTTGTCCCTCACATTAGTAGAGAGATATTACTGGACCCTCGATGATTGAGTCTGAGAAATGTATGGCCATACTACGATGGAAATAAGTTTCCATTTCTATAGTTAGACTACTCAGGGATCGAGAAAGTAATTGTCAATAATAGGAGAATGACATTCTCCATGACTCATCCTTGATCAAATATCGTGTGGCAAAAAGAGACGTGATATGGTTGTATGACAGGTTATATCAGTTTATCGATCCTCATATGAATTAGGTAGTCATAATGTTTTGCTAGAGGCCGCTTACGACTTGTAGGTTAGTATAGTCATTGGCTCACTGCCAACTTTATATAGGCCTACAGGGTCGCACAAAAAAATAGCCCAACACGAGCGATAATGTCCAAATTCATTGAATCTAAGATATATCTAGATTTAATGAATGTAATAGTTAATATAGAGTGGACGAATTTTTTTTTTTTTTGTGTGTGTGTGATAATATTATTATATTGTGTTAGTTTTAAATTTAGTTTTATATGATAAATTAAATTTAATAACTAGCATGATAAAGATATAATATATTGGATTTAATTTATAAAGATAAATTAAATCTATTTCCATTGGCTCTTTATTCAGATTAAATAAATAGGTTAAATTAAAATTATTGGACATATTTAATTAAATCATGTTTATTTAATTTACTTATCAAAAACAATTAAGTGTTAATTGATATGATATGGAATTTAAAATTAATTAAGATTAATTATAAAAATACAATATCCATCATATAATAGAAAACCATGACTAGTTATAAAAAGGCGTGAGCAATGGTTTTCTACGGATGATGAAAAAAATAGATAGAGAGCTGTGAGAAAAAGAAAACTCTAGAGAGACGTTGGTGACGCTAGCACGCTATTCGTGTTGGATTTCTATTCGTGTGGATACCAGTAGAGGGAGCTGATCGAGTTGTTAGCTCCTTAAGATTGAAAGGAAAGACTGAAGACATAAGAAATGTACATTTTCTACTACTCGATTTAAATGTCATTGACAGATCCGCAATAGGGATTGAAAAATTTTTGAATTTTAATTTTTTGATGTGCCTTTCAATCCCAACATAAACTTCCTCTCTATACCCTATAAATAGAACTTGAGGAGTATACCTAATCGCCATGATTAAATATATTGTTCAACATGATATATGTTTTGATGTGGTTTGAATTTCTAGTAAAATCATTTTAGGTTAAAGTATATGTTTTATCTTTTATGTTTGCATCAATTTTCAGTTTAATCCTTTAATTTTAAATTTATAAAGTTTATTGTCATACTTTAGTTGTAAACCTTCAATTTCAACTAATGGAAAATGATAAATCATCAAATTTAAGTGATAAGTGTCCAATTAAATATGGATAAAGCTTGCTTGCATTTTAATATTTTTAACATAATATTTTTATATTTTAAATCATGTAAATTAAAAAAATCAAAATCAAAATAACTCTATCTCTTTGAATGCTTTGTCAACATTTAATTGCATCGTCATCACTTAATAACTTTGATGAGGTAACATTTTCCATCACATGAGATTAATAGTGTTAAGATTAAAGGATTAAAAATGCACTTTATAAACTTAAGAAATTAAAATAAAATTTAATACAGATCTAAAAGATCAAATGTATACTTTATCCAATCATTTTATGTATGAGACGTTGGTTTTAATGATATTTCTAATGCACAAGTCTAAAAGGAGAACTCATCTTAAAATACTAGTTTATTATTGAGTAGTAGAGCCCTTAAATTTGTAAACTTTACTTTTCTTGTAAGGTTCTCTTATATAAGACTTATACTACCCTTGGAATTTTTTAGATTCATAAGATAGATTCAATCTAGCGAAAATAGATACTACAAAATAATAAACATAAATTCAATAATATTAGATATAATTCACTGAGAGTTGTACCTTATTAATATATAAAAACATGATTAGCTTATTAATATACAGATTTATATTTATAACCCAAATATATCTGATACATATATGTTGATGTTGATGCCTTCTTTATCCTATGACTCACCGTAGCCACCAGTTATCACGCTCATCAGAATTAGCAGAGAATGAAGAAAACTTGAAGAAAAGCACATGTACTTGTCTTCCATTAACAACCCTGTTGCTAGAACCCAGAAAGTCCCTACAAAGAGGACAGGTAAAGTTCCTGAGACCAACCCATTGATTCAAACATTCTCTATGAAAAACATGTTCACACCTAAGAGCTCTAACTTCATCTCCTTCACCAATCTTGTTTAGGCACACTGCACAATCCACTTCTTCTTCTTCTCGAGGATGCCATATCTCTACTGGTTCTTCTTCTGTAAATATCTGAAACTGATCTTGAAGAGGTTGATGATGATAATGAAGACGAAAGCTGTAAAATGGGTGGTAAAGAAGAAACTCTAAAACCCATTGGAAATTGGAGAAAGCCAGCTTGAGGAAGTTGAAGAGCATGGTGATTATTTCATCAATAGTGATCATGTTTGTTCTGATCTGTTGATGGGCTTGAAATTGAACTTTGAAATTTTGTGGCTTTTTTTGAATTTGATGTTTGAGGTTGGTTAATTGGAATTTATGTTAGGGCTTGTATTTATAGAGGCATTTTATTGATGAGCACGAAAACACAATTCAAGGAATTCACATATCAGCACTGCCGCTTTTAATTTTCTGGATAATGACTTCATGGACCACGTGTTTGGAGATAAGTTTGGAGTCTTTTTTAAAACTATTTTTTGTCAATTATTGATACAAAAATGCGTGATTGTATATTTGGATTCTTGATCGTCTATTTTAAAAAATGACGACAGCCAATAACACAAGCCACAAGAAAACCACTAATAATAAAAAAAATTAAAAGTCGTTAAAAAGATATATAGGAGAGCTACCAATAAGAAAAGATATAAACACATATAATTCCCATGATGAAAGGCACACACATATCTAATAAGAGAACGTTAAGGATTAACTTGATATTATGGTATTTTTACACCTTAATCAAAAAATTTAAATATTTTTAAATCAGTCCAATTTGACAATATTGACCAAACCATAAGCTAGCTAATTCCCAATCAAACCGACTAATCTCGTTCAATTTTGACAACCTTGAGAAAGACATCAGCTTACTTATACTGATCTGTCAAACCATTAGACTGCAATAATCCTTAGAGGCAATTGAGCCTTTTTTATTTCTTCAATATATTTTGTTTTTATTTGACGTTTTCTTCTTCCAATTTGTTTCAACACAAGGATCGTTTTTCTCATTTTGATCATTTCAACAAAGAAAACTCTAAAAATACAAGTGGTTTAGCCAAAATGTTGATTAGGACAATTAAAATACGGCATTCGTAATATCATACAGTGTTTTTGTATTAGGTCAAATTTCGTCTTCTCCAGATATACCCATTGCCTCCTCTGATTCTGAATGCATGAACTGATTGGAAGATTGTTTTTTATTTAAAATATAAGAAATTAATACACTTTGTCTCGCGTCATATATATTTATCATTTTCTTTTAAAATATTATTTTTTATAATCCCTCAAGCGTCAACAATAATTTAAATGCACTCATGTATCTTACATAAGAGTATATTTAGGGGAAATCACATCATATTTATTATAATTAACTAATTAAGCTAACTTTATTAATTTATTTAAATTAGTTAAATAGCTTTTTTTTTTTTTTGCCACATAAGTAGCTTTTACATTAAGAACCAGATGGAGTATTTTAATTCTAACACATTTTTTGTGTGACTTTGAATAAATTAAAAGAAGGTATTCAGAAGAAATAGTAGCCTTAATTAATGGATACAATATATATATATATATATATATATATATATATATATATATATATATATATATATATATATATATATATATATATATATAATTAATTTCTACACCATACATTAATAAAACGTGATTTATCAAATGGTTGACTATTTTGGTGGTACTGATGCATTGTTATATAACTAATAAGTTTACATTCTTTGATTCTCTTTATTAATTTTAGAAAGAAATAGACATATATAGGATGCTTTCTAACTTCCGAACCTTATATATCCATTTTACATTTATAGCTTTTCAAAATAGATAAAAAAAATGAAAACAAAAAATGGTTGGAATATAAACTATATAGCTAGGAAGATACATTGTTGTCTGTACAAATTTTGGTTTTCCCCAATTTTAGTAATTTTTAAGTTATAACACATTTATTTAAATTATAACTATATAATATCCGACACTATAAAATTAGATTTAAACTTTTATAGGCTTGAATAAGAATAATAAGATCTTTTAAAATTTATTCTATTGATAATATTCAGACCTAGCTATAAATTTTTTTAAAAAAAGGTATGAAGTACCTTTAATTTTAGTTCACCTCCTAATTTTTTTATGCGGACCGGATCATTATTGTACATGTTAAGTTGTACAACACAAGCATGATATTCCATTTTAATTGAAGTATTATGGAAGTTATTTAATTAGAAGACATTGACTAATTGATTAAAAGAATCAAATATCGAATACTTAAATCCCCCAACTTGGAAGGCAAAAAAATAAATCCCCCAACTTGCTCTTATATTTCTTTCTTGTAAATGGAAATATTTTTTATTTACTAATTTAATTTGACGAACGAAACAGTAATTTCGTCGCAAAGATTCAAAAACGAAGATGAAAATTTTTTTAAAAAAAAATTATAGGCTAAGCCTTAAAATTAAAAATGGATTTTAGTCTCTTAAAGAAAACAAAAACGAGTTGTGCGTGTCCCTATAGTCTCAACCTTTATGGAGGTTCATCTTTGTAAGTCATATTTTTTATTTGGCAAAAGTGTCTTTTTTTCTTCTAACTTTCTATAAGATCTTAATTTTGTTCTCTTAATTTAAAAAAATCATTTTTAGTAATTCAATATTAAAACCATTACTCTCAAATGATGATTGTTTAAAATAATTATTATTATTTTAAAAATTAAACTTAATATGACCTTATTTGAAATTTTTTTTTTTTTTACATTTCAAATTTTAATGTCCGCATATTAGGGTAAAGAATTGAAAATACATTTTATAAAATTATGAGACAAAAATAAAAATTTATATAAAATTAAAGAATAAAATTATACGTTTGTCTTTTCATTTCAAAGTCAATTTATAATCAAGATCTAAAGTTGAAACATGATAGAATAAATGGTTAATCCTACAAGCCTACCCTATCTTTCCCTACTTTATGCATTTTCCTCCAATCTCTTGGAAGGCTTGTTCCATCAAAATGATGGAATGGACCTTTCTTGCTAGATGCCTTTATTTTCTTCCAATCGAGTCAATAATCTTGCGCTTCCCGTTTTTTTTTTTTTTTTTTTTTTGCCCCTTTATAGTTCTTAATTAAAGTCAAAATTATATGAATATTATATATGCATATATATTCCAATTGAATAGTTTGTCTTTGTTTTTTGAGGCAAAGAAAATTCCTGAAAGACCAACAACGCTTTGCAAGTTTTGTTATCGTCAAAGTTTGATTTTAGTGTTAGGAATTTAAGGCGTTTGAAGATTTCAAATATGCTTGAGTAGAATATGTGAGGGAGGACACAAGGACTTGAATGAAAAGTATTTTTCTTCATACGATCATGAATAATTTACACAACACAATACGCATGCTCAATTGACTTTTCAACTCACCACTTTCTAATCCCGTGGATAGAAAAGGAAAATAGTCATTGTTTTCTTAATATATGACTTAATGAACGAATGAACTCTACAAATTTGGTGTTCAAATCTTTTTGAAATATATAGATAGAAATAAACCATGATATTCTGTTTGTGTATGGAATGAAGAAAAACGCTGAAATGATATATTGCTTGAAAGATACAATTATGTTATACAAATAATCATAAACCATGATATTTTGTTTATTTATATATGAAAATTATATTTCTTAGCTAACCAAACTCTTTTTAATTTATGATATTATACCCACTACTTCATAAAATTATATATTAATATTGATGAGGGTCTTTTGTATTAGCCTTGGGATCCATAACCAAAAATTAAATAAGGATTGCATATAGGCAAACATATGATCACTCTCTCTTTCTCGAAGAGCCTTTTATTGATTCTTAAGTAATTTAAATGTTATGCAAAAGCAATAAAACAAGGGAAAAGTTGGTTGTGGGTTTTTGTTGAAAATAAATAAGTGCAAAAGTGAATTAAAAACTTAAAATTATTATTTTTGGTCTTTTAAAATATGACAGTGAATGGAATGGAATATGAATGAAGTGAATCCTCTTAAGAAATTGGTTCAATGACTATCCTTATTGAATAAATGATATGGGAGACAAAATTCATGAAGTTTAGTTGAAAAACCCTAAATAACCACGTTAAGTCTAACATTTCTAATCAATAGTTATTCCTACGATTGCATTCATAGCTATTGTTTAGGAATATTATTAAATGTCACATGATGTATGAAATAGATTAAATTAATGTAAATGTTTCATCTAACGTAAATGCACAACCATGACACTCAAATTAACCCAAATCAACTACACAAACTAATAATCATATAGCAAACATAATCTCATTCAATTAATAGAAAATATATATGAAAATCATCCAATCACAATAATTTCAATCCAAATACAATATAAACAATCTTAGTTTAACAATATGGAGTCTAAATAACTCACTATAAAATTCTGTTGAAACTACCTTAGAACATAGCTAGAAATTACAATAATAATAAAAAAATTATAAAGGAACTAGGACCCCCCCCCCCCCAAAAAATTGAAGCCCTTGAACTTAAGCCAAATCCCAAATCATCAAGAGCTGAAAGCTTAACCACTCATTAGAGCTTGAGTAGTAGTGACAGCAACTTATTTGGAGTTCTAAAATTCCATGGAAACTGAGCTGCCCGGAAAATCAAAGCACTTCGCCGAAACTCACAGAAGAAGGCCGACAAAGGAGGCTGTGGACAGTGGTGATGAGAATGGTGAAATTTGTCTCAGTCTCTCTCGGTCTGCGGCTTCTCTCTGATCTGGAATATCACCGGTGGTGAGGAAGAAATGGAGGTCGCCAGTGGTCTGGATCAAGCTTGCCGCCGCGCCTCTGCACACACTCGGGCTTGCGCTTCTCGGTTCTGAGCTTTGTAGCGCCTCCCTGAGGTCTGTCAACGTCGTGGTGCTTTTTTCTAGCGTGGTCTGTTGCGATGCTCCTCGCTTCAAGTTTCTAGGTCACCAGAGATGGAGGGTGTGAGGACGAAGGGAGGAAGGCCGATAATGGTGATGAGATGTGATTCCTCCTCCCTCCCTCTTCTTCCTCGTCTTGATTATGAGTTTTTCGATTTCAAAAACTAGAGGAGGTCGTGGTGCTCAAAATTGTGATATCGGATCTATGTATTGCTGAAGAAGGAGAAGAAGAAGACCAAAGTGAATATTTTCAAAAGTATGCAGAGGGACTAAATTGAAATATTTAAAATTTTGTGGGGTATAAAAGTTATTTTCAAAAACTCTCGGCCTTTGTCTATACTTTTCTATGGTCCTTTTCATCATCAATTTGCAATTTTTATAAATTTTGGGGCCCTTTGAAGTAATTTTTCCCAATGCTCCAAAATATTAATGCTAACGTGGAACTAGATTTTCCAAATTCTCCAATTTTCTTTTAAAACATCTACAATATAAAATTAAACACAAAGTAGCATCAAAAGTCTAAAAAATCATTTACATGAATAATTAACAAATTATAACTATTTTGCCTTTAATTATACTTAATTCAATACAAATGTCCCTAACTCAAATTAGTGCTTAATCATGCAATAATGGTCTATGAAATACATTAAATTTCTCAAATTAATCAAGAAAAAGTATATCAAAATATGGTTGAATCAATATATATATATTTATATATATATATATATATATATATATATATAGAGAGAGAGAGAGAGAGAGAGAGAGACAGAGAGAGATTGATGACAATTTTTGTGAATTATAAAAATGTTCATTAGGGTATGTGTTTGGTTTGAGGGAAGAGGAGGGGAGGAGATGATACATTACCTTATTTAGTTTGTCAAAAAAAGGGGAAGTGAGGGACCATTGGTGTAAAATAAATAGAGAAAAGGGAATTTAAGTCAAAATTTTCTCACACATTCCCTCCCCTCCCCGTCAAACCAAACAAAGCTTTAGAGACTAGAACGGTATCTCCTTATGTATGTAGCTTTACGCAGCCGACTAACTAATAAACACAATAAAAATAAAAATAAAAATTTAGGGTCATTGGGCTATACAACGCCCCAAAAAAGAATCCAATACATTGGTTAATGATACTTAGTCTTTAATTAATACATTAGGGTTTTAATGATAATACATGAACATTGTATAGCTCGTGGGTAGAACAAAGAATCCAGAAAAACACTATCTTGCCCAATTTTTAGTATGTCAAAATTTAAGAAATTTATGTTGTGCATTTAATTTAATTGAAAATAAAGTAGTTCTCCGTCCTAAATGTTGAATCTAATTGTATTGCAAAGGACAAGAGGTCGAATCTAGAATAGAGTAAATGATAAAAAAAAAAAGTCAAATGCATTGAACATTCACTATTATTTGATGTAGATTTTACTACCTTAAAAGACGTCCATTTTTAAAAAAGAGAAGTAAAAAATAAAGTAGGGACAATTTTATAATTTTATATGTCAGTTTTAACAGATTAGGCATCTCAATTCCAAAAACGGACGCTAAAGATGACATCCCATATTCTCTAATATTAGGAACGCCACATTTGGCGTCCCTAAATTAATTAGGGACGCCACCTAATATTGAATATTAGGGATGCCACTAGAGCTAGGAATCAGGGCCGGCCCTACAGGGCCCAAGGTAAGAAAAATTACCGTTTTTCAAAGCCCGACCCGAGAGCATGAGGGCCAGGGCCTGAAGCTATTTACACAAGATTTAACTACACGTCTTCACGCCTCATGCAATAAAACAAATATTGTTATTAATTCATATTCAAAGGTAAAAACTAGTATCCACAAATAATTCACAATCCGCACAAAAGTATAAGAAGGCAAGAAGTTAAATACTCTAAGCAACATGAGTATGACGACTATCATTTTCATCTTCTTCACCACTATCATCAATTTCAAGAAAATTTGATTGTGCTTCAGTTTGAGTAGTAGGCTATACTTGAGGGTAAAAATATCAAGAATTTCTTCTCCCAAATTATGATTATATTCATAATCTTTATCTACAACAAAGAATAATCTAAAATGACAAATAACTCTATAAAAAACATAAAATACAAATAAATTAGTAAATTACCATCATATGTGAAACTTTAGAGTAAATAAGAAATATCTAACGTATTTTTCTTATAAAATAAGAAATATCTTTTATAAAATTTTTATTTTTATGATTCTTAATACAAAATATTCTTATGAAACTTAATTTTAAAAAAGATAATAACAACTAAATATTTTCAACATCATTAACAAAATATAAAAGATCAATAATATTATTATCATATAAATAATTTTTAAAAATAAAAAATATATCAGGGCCTAAAGGGCTAGCCCGTGGTCCTACAGGGCCTGCCCTTTTAGGCTCGCGTTCACTTTTTAAGCAAAATTCTCAAACCCGGCCCTTATAAATTCAGGGCATAAACGGGCCGGCCCGTTTTCCCGGCTCTAGATGCCACCTTTGGCATCCCTAATATTCAATATTGTTGGCATCCCTAATATTCAATATTAGGTATCCCAAATTTAATTAGGAACGCCATATTATGACATCCCTAATTTAAATAGTGACGCCACTTTTCAAAATGTAACTTTTAGCATTCCTATTTACATTAGGAAAGCAGAAGGCTTGTCTTCTTCAAATTAAATACATACATTGCAAAAAAATTCCATTACAACACATACCACCCTCTTTGCTCTTCCCTTACTCTCTCTCTCTCTCCTCCTTCGACATTTCTCAGTTTCTCTGAGAGGAGTTGCAAAGAAAGACCCACAATCCATAAATTCAAATGGTTTCTTTCAGTTGTTCCTTCGGTGTTCTCGTCATCCTCTCCTCTCTCATTATGCCCTTCAGTGCTCCTACTTGCGACGGTAATCTCTCTCTTCATCACTTCTCAAATCTAACATGTCAGCCTCTGTTTTCATTTTCTTTGTATTTGGAGCTGACTCTCCTATCTGTTGATTATTATTATTATATAATTTATTTTTATTTTTCACAATCAGATCTAGTACGGTGCATGTGGAGACGAAGGAATGGATTTTTTATTTCAAAAGCTTGACTAAAAGTGAGCATTGTTCATGTCACTGTTCACGCTACTGTTCACTATAAATGTTCATGCTTTAAAAAACTTATGGCATCCTTTTTTAGAAAAAGGGACGCTGTAAGTTACAAACTTAGGGCGTCTATTTTAAAAAAGAGATGTTGTAAGTCTCTTACGACGTCCCTTTTTTAACAGACGTTGTTTCTAGATTTTACTACATCACTCATGTAGGCGTCTCCCTTAAAAGAGATGTAGAAAAAGTTTAAAAACGGACGTTAAATGTACTTTTTTGTAATAGTGCTTCTCTATTATATTCTATCTCAATTATATTTTCTTCTATTATAAAAAAAACATATATAAATATGAATTTAAAAAACATAACACCCAAACATTTTCTTTATTTTATATGTAAAATTTAAATAACTAATACAAAAATATAATAGCTTGCCATTAATATTTGATTAAAAGATTTGTCAAGAGAAAATTTTATCCTTTTGAGCATACATACATACATATACATATAGACACACACATATAAACCAAGACTGAGGGACCTTGAAACATCATATTTTAGTAAATTCGCAGGACTGATTTATAAACAAAGTATTTTGTTTAGGACTTATTCATAATTTTATCCAAAAAGAAAATATTATTGATAGAAGATAGGGAAAATTGTTCAAAATACCTCATTAGAAACTTATTTATTAAATGAGACCTTCACGTGTAAATAATCTTCTCGTGTACAAAAGATCTTCTCTTGTGTTCAAAAAATCTTCTATGTGTTCAATATATCTTACCTTTGTATATGCAAATAATCTTCCCTTATGTGTAAAAAATTTTTTATAGGTCCTATTTAACAAATAAATTTATAATTAGGTGAGTAATTCTTCCTAGAAGATAAACTATCAGAAACTCGATCTTTCGAAATAATAAAAAATTTCATATAATTAATTAACAACATCAAATATTTTAAGATTCAGTGCAGAAGCTAACTATCATTTACACACGAGCATTTCCTTCTTTTTTGGGGGGGTTTACTTTCTTATATATTTTTTAAGTAGCAAAGTCAAATGGCATGAGGCATAATCACATGTACGTATTAGCCTTAATCTAATTGTACAAATGCCATCAGCCTTGTAGGGATGTGAACAAATGTTATGAAGGCACTAAGTCTATAACAGAAGCATGCATAATCATTGTCCCCAATATTAGAGAACGTTTATTATTTATTAGTTACATCCAAACTAAATTATACTCCTCCTGCCCTTAATGGAAGGATTGGGGAGTTAATATTATTCTATGACCTATATTTTATATTTATGAATTTTTTCTCAACAATAATCAAGTAGGAAGTAGAGAAAGTGAGTGAATTAAAAAATATGATTAAGATGGTTTAGAAAAAAAATACTCCATCTGGTTCTTTATATAAGGCATAATTTTTATATTTGTTAATATTTTTCTAATTTACCTTTATTGATACTGTATCAACAATAATCAGAGAAGAGAGGGGATGGGGAAATTAAGAAATATTACTAGAGTATTTTAGAAAATACTCCTTTCGGCCCTTAATTAATATAAGACATATTATCTAATTTGATTAAATTAAGAAAGTTAGATGAGTTAGTTAATATAAAATGTATTTTTTAAAATACCATATCTATCTTCTTTAATTCATTCATCCCATGTCATCCTTAATTATTTTTGGGGGAGTATCAGTAAGGATAAATTAAAAAAATATTGATAAATATGAAAGTTATATCTTATATTTATAACTAAAATAAATTATCTAAATATGTCTTATATTAAGGATTGTATTACATATCATATTAAAAATTTTAATAAATTTTCTTAATTTAATCAAATTAGATAAATATATCTTATATTAATAATCAAATAAAGTATATCATATTAATTAAATTAATCATCAATCTAATTAAATTAGTTAGTTAAGTCTACCTGATATCAGTGTTAGGATTGTGAGCCCAGTAGGTAAAGCATAATATGTCTCTGCTAGTACTGGCAGCATCGAATCAGAATACGTACGGAATATATCATTTGTGGGGCCCTTCTTACGTCATTACGGCATTATCCATTGCCTGCATGTAACAGAAAATATATTTCGCTCTCTCTCTCTCTACCACAATCTTCTAACCTCATAAGAAGCTATTTTGACAGTATTCGCAGAAAATACTTCAATTTGATCATGTGAAAATATTTCATGAATTTGTGAAAGACATTATGGCACTGTATTGTCAGAAAGAAATTAAAGAATTAATAAGAGACAAGGTTGAACAATCTTTAGACGTTATTTTTTCATGTATTAGTAAGGGTACGGTAAAAAAAACTATTTACACAAATAAAAATAAAATTTTTAATACAAACTTATCTCATATATTAAAAGTTAAGTTGGAAAAGTAATTTCTACCGCTAATCCAAACAGGCACAAAGTCATATATTCATGATATGTTGATCATGTGAAAAAAGCATTGTACAAAAAACGAACTAGACCGCCAGTTCGACCGGTTGAACCGGTGACTAGTCAGTGGTCCGGTCATGTTCATGTATCAAATCGTGAACCATTTTGAACCGGTAAAAATGGTAAAAACTGGTGGTTGAACTCATCGATTTTTTTTTGTTTGTAAAATACATTTTTTTTATTCCTCTAACTACTATCTCGCGCTATTTTTGAGGGAAAAATGAAATTTTGAAGACTAAAATGAAGAGAAAAATAGGTAAAAAAAGAGCAAATCTAAAAAAAGAATATTTTAAGGAGATATAATAATTAATTAATTATAAGAAAAGAGATATCATTACATAAGTATAGGTACCATAATTAATACTAATAAATTTTAAACATTTTTTTTTCTAAAGATCTTCATTTTTATCTATAGAAGTTTAAAAATATATTAATATATATATTGTCACTAATAAATTATAATATTTTAATATGACCGATCCTACCACCGGTCTGACCCCAGTTGATCCATTAACTCTTGAATATATACTGTAACTGGTTCATTGCCCGATCCAATTTTTTCCTTCTTTTTAAAAAAAAGTATTGATGATATGTTATTTCTGCTCTTTATTAACAAAGTCCAGCCTAATTAATTAGCCTATCCAAAATTCTTGACTGGCCCGATTAGAGGACTAATTCACTGATTCATTAATACGATCGGCCAATCTGAGTCAAGTTTAAACATTATTGATTTTATATTGAAAATCACCAAAACTATCATCTGGGGATTTCCAATATAAAACTATACATGCAATTATTTCTCTATAAGCATTTTTTTTTTTAAATATCGGCTATGGCCACCACAATAAGACAAGGATATGGTGCTATACGGACAGGAGCTCGAAGGATCATATGTGGGGCCCATCTGTGTAACTGAAATCTGAAACTGCCTTCCCTTCTTTCGTCACACTCTCTCTCTCTCTCTCTCTCTCTCTCTCACGCAAATGGATGTTTATATCTGCATTTTATGTAAACAAAAATGGTGTTAAAACACTCGGCAAAACGCTCTCTGGTTATCAGGTTTCTCCAATTTCCCGAATTCGTTTTTGAATTTCATGCTTAATAATGTTTAGTTCTCTGCGCAGTTGATTAGTTTCTACTTTCTCTTTGTTTTATATATGAATCTCTGTTTTTCTTTTTCTGGTTATTTCTACTGTTTCTACTGCAGAGAAATTGATCATAACCATCTTTCTCAACACACACAAAGAGACTAAAAAATGTACGAATTAGAGACGACAGCTGGGTTTTCTGCAGAAACAGAGTCGTTTTTGTCAGAAGATTGCTTCTCCCAAATCGGTTCTTCTTCTATGGCCTCACACACTCATAACCCTAAATTTGCTGAGAATGTGGGTATTTCTTTGGAAACTTTAGCTTTTTCTTCACAAGCCGCTATGATTCCCAACATCGATGCTTCGTCGTTGATTGAACCAAACCCTTACAGTAATAATAGTATTGTCAATTCCAATTTGGTGGATGAGGTAAATCGTTTTGGCTCAAATCACCTAGTAATTCCATTTGACCAGTCCAAATCGGACACTTCTATGAACTTCCATCACCAAAATTATCATCATCAGCTTCAAAATCAACCACATCCTTACCCTGTAACTTCAGATCTTAATCACTGCAATTTTCTCTATAGCTTGCCCAGTAGTTCTTCCATCTCTTCGATTGTAAACTCAGCTACCCAGAAAAATAATTTTGAACTTCAAATGAATCATTCTGGGTCTGGCCATCCAACATCGGGGTTGTTGGAAAGTACAAATGTGTCCTCCTCTGTTTTGTTGCAGGACCCATTTTCTGGAGCAAACAGAGAGTGGTTTCAATCTCTGCCTGTGAGAAATGATATTCTGATGATGTTTGGTGGGGATGATGATGATGACAAAGAAGGTGGGAGTGGGGTTATTTCATATTTAGATGCTGGTCGTGGAAGAGAATTTGGTGATAGTAATAATGATTTCTTCAAGTTTTCCCATGATTTGGCTCCTAATGGAAGATCAAAGGGAATAGGAAGAGGAGGCAAAAGAGTCAGACAGGTCACTATTGAGAAGAAAAGGAGAGTGGATTTTACTAGCAAGTTTGATGCCTTAAAAGAACTCATCCCAAATCCAACTAAGGTACTGCATTAATTCTCTCTCTCTCTCTAGATCCCCCTGAAACACAGATTCATATATAAATGGCTGATTCTTGTTGGCAATGTCCCCCTCCCCTCCTGTTTCAATTGAAAACCAAGAATGATAGAGCATCTCTGCTTTGTGGTGCTATTGAGTACATCCAAGAACTTCGAAGATCAGTGCATGATCTCACATTATTAGTGAACAAAAAGAGATCATGTGGGAGAGAAAGGACCAAGAGGCACAAGGTTGAGGAAGAAGAAGAAGAAGAACCTTTGGGGGACTTGGAGAGCTGCAATAATAACTTGAAGCCAGTGACCAGTGAAGCAGATCATCCTCATCATCATCATCATCAACTTCTTCTTCCAATCAATAGATGCATGATTAGGAGCACTTCTTGGCTTCAGAAGAAATCTGAAGACACAGAGGTTGATGTTCGAATAGTTGAAAACGATGTGACCATCAAGCTTGTGCAGAGAAAGAACACTAATTGCTTGCTTTATGCTTCCAAGGCTCTGGATGAACTTGAGCTTGATCTTCAACATGTTGCTGGTGGCCACATTGGCGATTTCTGCAGTTTTTTGTTCAACAGCAAGGTCAGTGATGATAATTTGTATCTATGGTTATATGAATCTTAGTTGTCCTATTAAGTTGACCCTACTTATATAAGGCTGCATAAGTAAGTAACAATAATTAATTTGATCCTGCTATTGCAGATATATGAAGGTTCTTCTGTGTGCGCGAGTGTCATAGCCAACAAGCTTATAGAAGTCATGGAATCAAGCTTGAAAGAGTGCCGTTAATTAGCAGATATGGCTTCATATATGAAAATATGCTTTTTTATTTATTGTCTTTTGTTTCTTCCTTCCTATCTACCGAGCTTTCATTAATTAATGAAGCTTCTTAAGTTATATTAGTTCAAAATCACGGTGGGACCGTCATAGACTATTGAGCTTACAATAAGAATACTTGTGCTTTTTTTTTTTTTAAGAAAAATATCATTATCTAGTATTCGGTTTGGGATGTTGCTGCCTCTTCCAATACATGTGAATCATCTGAGACTTGAACTTAGACCTAAAGAAATCTAGCGAAGCTTTACACTGTTAGTCCAACTCTATGTTGATAATACTTGGGCATTTTTAGCAACAACAAGAATCGTTATTGTGTTAATTTACAAATAAAGTAGTTAGGTAAAACCATTTTTTAGTAATTTTTTTTTATGAATGTTAATTATGTGGATGTCTATTAACTCATATCACAGTCAGCATTCATAAATATACTATTGAGAAACTAAAAGGCTATTTAATGCATGCATAATACGAAAGATCATATAGTATTAATTGTACCATGTATTGTAGTGACTCTTGAGATTTATAAATAAAGGTATTGCACAAAGTATTGTAATCATAAGAAACACGAGTAAATGAGAGTTGTTTCCCTTCCTTTCTCTCACCATGTTCTCTATCGTCTTGATCTTCTCTATCTCATATCTCATATCTTTTTTATTTTCACAACACGTTATCTGCACAAAAGTTCTAACGAAGTTATGTTTCTCTCATCATTTCTTTAACGATTTCATCTATTTTCTTCTACATAATCTTTATTTAATCTATCTGGGATAATGTGAGTCACTATATAGAATTAAAGATACTCTTTTACTAATTGGTATTATCATCGGGTTCCATGATTAAGATTAGAGATTGTTATTATTTGTATATCTTATTCTAATCTCATTTATGATAGCTTCTATATTATTGATATTGTTACTTTTATTATGGCTAGAAGTCATACACTTCTAATTTCATATTCTGACAAAAGTCATATTCCTTTACTTCCTATTTTAAGATTATGTGGCCAAAAGTTATATAAATTTTCATTTTCTATGGCCAGAAGTAATATACAACTTTTTATGTCATGATGACAAAGGGCCAAAAGCCATATAGATTAATTTCTTATCTTGAGATTAATTGGTCAGAAGCCATGGGACTAATTGGCTTAAAGCCAAGAGAATTAAATGGCCTGATGCCATTAAGTTTTTAATTTTGTTATCTTACTCTGTAAATTATTTCTGGACTTTAAAATTCCTTTTATTATATGGTTTGATTATTTGAGTTTTATATTATGGTACTGTGTTTTTATATTTCATATTTTGAGAATTTCCTTTACTTTGTTTTATTTATAGTATATGTTAGTGAATATTTATTTAGTATTGCTAATGTATTGGGTTTCTCTCTCCCTTTACCCTTACTTGATGTTATACTTATATTTTTTTTATTTTATCATTTAAAGTTTAAATTTTTATTCTTGCATATATTTATATTAATCAATTGGATATCTATTGGTATATATATAGCCAGAAGTCATTGAAATATATATATATATATATCAATGTGTTGAAAATAAATGCCAAATTATGAAAGGGAAAAAACATGAGATGTTTTGAAAAAAAATATCAAAAGAGGCAATGAGTTGTGGAGAAATATACCCAGTGATGCCAAGAAAAATAATAATAAGCCTAGAATGTTACATGATGTTTAATTTTTGTTGTTATTGAATTTTTTTGTTTATTGTGATTAACTTGTGTGAGAGAAGTTATTATAAGTATTTAATATTGTGTTATTGATAACTATTCATGAGTGATATATGAAATAAAATAGACCAAACTAATTATTAGTCATTTTAAAATTTTAATATATGATGCCAAGTTATTTGCAAAATTAAATATTATGGAGTGTGAATGTTCATGATTTTATGGTCTCTTAGGATTCCATCTCATGGGTAATGCTATTATACCTTATAACTCTCAAATTGAAGGATTTATTAATATAACCTCTAGTTGTACAATTAAGTTCTTTAATTACCTTCTCCAATTGTACAATTAAGTTCTTTAATTATCTTCTTTATGTATAAATGTAAAATTTATTTGTAAATTTAAATATATGATGTGTATAAATATTATTCATGCATTCATGATATGATATGATATGATATATGCATATATTGGAATTACACAAGTTTTCTAATATTGTAATTGATGGAGATTATCATGTCAAGCTCCTAACCTGCCTCTATATTTTCTTATTGGAATTTCTACTTTTCGGTTTCTTCATAGATTTCCCAGAAATTCTTAACTTATATGCTCCAATAAGGTACTTTCTTCCATTAGTGGCCCTACTTTTCATTTTAGTTTTGATTTCCATCTTTTTTCTTCCCTTTTTTTTCCTATGTATAAATTGAAATATATGAGATATGAGTATTCTTTGTATATAATTTTCAAACATTAATCATGATATAATATATATATGTTGTAAGTAAATTAATTTTATGTGACATTTGAGAAAAAAAGAAAAATTATATATTTAAGTGATATTTTAAATTGAGAAAAATGAGAATTTATTTAATATCATGAGAAAATTCATTATAAATTGGTGATGTGAATTTGATTTGTTGGACAAAATTAATGTTTAATTTTTATAATTATTGATAAATTATTTGTCTTAGCTTATGTCATCTAATAAATTTTTTCATAGAATTTAATTTTCGATAAGATGTTCTTTATCAATAATGTTTTCTCATGATTTAATATTCATGGCAAATTCTTATAGGTGTAATTCATTGAAAAAAATGTACTAGCTTATATAGTCCAATAAACAATTCTCACAAATTTATTTTTGTGAGAATTTCTCACAATGTTTGTTTCATAAGAACGTTAATTCAAGAATTTGTGGTTGTAGCGCAGTTTTTATGTCTGAGAATTTTTGACAAGTGATGTTGTGTTTTTCATAAAACTTCTCATGGATTTGTTCTCTTTGAAACTTTTCTACTAGATAATTTTTCTGTGATTTTAATTTGTTTTGATCATGACTCTATTCATATTATTTCTATATGTGGTGGAAGATATATTTTGCATATGTAAGTAAATTGAAGTAGATCACTAATAAGTAACACTATTATATAATTATATAATACTATATGAGAATTTCTGAAGAACTATATGAAACAAAATTGATATAATTCCTGAAGAATAAATATAGATATTCTTTTATTATGGATAAGAGAATAATTTATCATAAAAATTTATGACAATAGATTTATTAAAGGGTTTGAAAGTAATAGCCCATTTGAATTGAATCCATGATTGTATATGAACTATGAAGCGTTTGGCTTTTGAAGTGTAAGCTAGGTCATTGACCTACTATATGCTAACCATCATTCTAGAAATACAGAAATGAAGGAAGTATACTTATATGACTTACACTTCAAGGGGAGATTATTAGAATACGAATGTGAGCTAATTTTTGAAAAGTTATACTCATATACTTCCTAATAGATCTCTCATAATGGATATCAGATTATGATTTAAATCAATGTGGAAGTTGAAAGTTTATGGTTGATTGAGACATATGTTACAGTAAACCAGATGTTTACTAATCCAAACAAATTTATTGTTGGTATGACTTGTTTGATCATCTGATTCATATATGTAATGCAACAAATTATAAAAGATTATATATTGACATTTATTGAAAAATCAGAAGATTTTTCATGAATAGCCAACTTATTATTCAAGAATTATTATGTGATGCTTGTTCTTAAATAACATTGATTATGAGAATATCATTCATGATTAGCAATTGATCTCTGCATTTCTATAAATATATCAAATAGCATGTAAACCATACAATTGTTCGATAAATTTGATAAATGTATCTATAAGATGGTTACATGTGAGATTATTATTTACTTGTAACCTGAAGTTGCAAGAATGATTGTATAAATCATTATGTAAGTGCGCAGTTTCCAGATTATACGATCCATAAATCATGCATAAAAGCTTCTATAAATAGCTAGCTGATCAATATTTATGAGAACAAAATTTTGTATTTCAATGTTGGCATATTTGATCTTATATATTGCAATATTTATGCAAGCCAACAAAATTCTCTCAGTGAAATTGGCTTTTGGTTAGGAGCCAGACATATTATATCTTAAAAGATTTGAATGTGCAATGCTTATTAATCCACCACAGTGCACATAGATGGATATAAAAAGAAAATTGAGATAAATGTTAGGTAAGGACATTTTTCTTCTTGTTTGTCTCTAAATAAAACAAAAGGATATTTCTAAAGGAAACAAATAGATTTAGGAGACTTATATTGCATGATTAGTCAATTATCATTTGATAATGTTTTTCTAACATGAGGGGGAGAAATTAAATATATAGTTGGAAAAGAAAACACATAGAATGCATCATTAAGTATAGATCCTCGAATATAGAAGTATAAACCAGATGTTCATCAAGCTTTGCATTCATGATATATTATAGAATATCTGCCAAAATTACTGACTTAAATGAAAGTTACTAAATCTCATATTCCAGTTAAAAAAAATCCAATTAGTATAAATAAAAGTGAGACATGCACTGAAACATGAGACACTATTCGGTTTTAAATATAAATAGTATGGATAAAGTGGAGCATATAATTAAGATGATCATGTGAAGGAGGCAGGTACTCCAGAAGAATGCTGAGACATAACTAATTGCAAAAACCTCCAGAGAAGTTTAGGTGCCTGAAAAGTGATATAGATCTTAATAAGTTATGTCTCAACCGAAAAGATAAAGTTGTCGACAACAATTTTGAAAATGATATCATGTGATTAAATGAAGATCTTATATAAAGATATCTCATAAGGAGTAGACATAAAGATGATTGGCTAAAGGAAAAGTGAAAAATGGAAAAAAAACGCAATGAAAATATGATTATATTGTGATAGTTAAGGACCTGCAGTCCAAACACTGAAAATATGATAATGTTTTAGGATATATGAGTGTTTATATGTTTATGTGAAAATAAAGATTTTCACAAAAGTCTAATGATGATTATAATGAGACATATGATGTTGTGGTGGATACAATAATTTTGTATATATTATTATTAGTTTGGCAATTCATGAAAGAAAAATTATGCATCTATTAGATATTGTTATATGTAGCCTATACATATGACTCATTAAATAGTGAAGTTTGTATAAGAATCTTCAAATGATCCAAAATGCTAGAAGTATACCCAAAGATGATTTTGCTTGCAAAATATATATTGAATTTGATATTCTAGAAATACCTTATAATTATAAGAATATTTAGAGATTATATTAATATTGTATTCATTATGATTTTATTAGTAAAATTTAGTTCTTACAGGTACATACTGAATAATGAAAATAAGATTGTGTGATTTTCATGATAATTCTTTTATTCTTCCACGATGAACAATATAATGTTTGGTGGCTAAAAGGAAGATATGCTCAAAAAGACATTGGAAGTGATGTTATTATCAGGGAGAGTAAAACTGATATCATCAAGAGAGAGAGTCAATACACACTGTACTCTTTTTTCCTTATCTAGGTTTTGTTCCACTGGATTTTCCTAGAAATGTTTTTAATGAGGTAGAATCAAACAGTGTATCAATGAATAGTATACTCTTTTATGTGGCTAGGTTTTTGTCCCACTTGATTTTTCCTAGTTGAAGTTTTTAATGAGACACATTCATCATGAACATCTAAGGATGAGTTTATAAATATTAATTATATGGATGTCCATTGACTCATATCTCAGTAAGCATTCATAAATACATTGTTCAGAAACTCAAAGGTTATTTAATCCATGTATAATACGAAAGGTCATATAATATTATTTGTATCATTTATTGTAGTGACTCTTGAGGTCTATAAATAAAGGTATTGCACAAATCATTGTAACCATAAGAAACACGAGTAAAAGAGAATTGCTTCCCCTCCTTTCTCTCATCATATTCTCTATCATCTTGAACTTCTCTATCTCTTATCTTATATCTCTTTTATTTTCACCACATTCCTCAATTTTTAATTAAATACTTGTGCATTTTTTACTCTTAATTAAATCCTTTAACCTTATTTTACTAACATCGTTAGCTCCTGTACAGTTTTCCCTCCTAATTAAATCCTTAAAAGTGTTAACCGTGCACACTAAAAGGATTTAATTAAGAAAGAAATTAAAAATTGAGGGAAACTATGGTTACCTCAAAATACTCCCTCCAATCCTTAATATAGAACTTATTTGGAGAGTGATCTTAGCCTTAAATATAAAATGTATTTTTTATATTTGTCAATATTTTTTTAATTTACCTTATTGATGCTTCATCAACAATAATTAAAAAGAAAATGGAAAGAAAGAATTAAAAAAATTATTAGAATATTTTAAAAAATACATACTATCTTAATTAAGTAAATTAATTTTTTTATTTTAATTAAATTAAATAAATATATTTTATATAAAGATAGAACCTATAATATTTGTCCTAACAAATATGCTAATTGACTTGCACATGGTCTTGATAACATGCAAGAGCGTTGGGACAAAAGTCATGTCGGAACCGCCCGCCATCTGATGAATGCAAAGTGGGCCATAATTTGTTTAATGGTCATAACTCTGTCAATTATCTGATTTGTTGTTGTTTTTTTTTTTTTTGGATGTAGATGTCAATTATCAGCTGGCTGCGCATCTATAAAAGTATTTCTCCTTTCTTTTGTAATTTCAAAAAAAAAAAAAGGAAAATTGTGACATGATGATAACTTGAGACTAATATATATAGGTGTGTGTATAAATCTAACTTGGAGTGGAAAAAAAGAATGCTTATGGTAAAAATTTTCAATTATTTATATCATTTTGTCTTTTTATGAAAAAAATAAAAAATTATTTATTTAATTTTCACTCAATATTTTCAAATTTGAATCTTAAGTTTCACTATTTCATGTTATTTAAAACGGCATACTTATATTAAGAAAAAGTTGGTAAATTATGTCATGCAATTACTTTTGTAAACAGTATTTCTTTCATGCGTTGTACCCTATATTAATTAGCCATCTCAATTTTTTTCCGGGCATAGATATCTCATATGCAATATTCAATGTTCATTCTATATATATATATATATATATATATATATATCTTTTAGTTGTGCATGCATGGCGATACCTAATACCATGATTAAGTTCTAATTAAACATTTTGTTTGTTTTTTTAGGGAAAATCCTCCGAAAGTACCATGGAACTTGAAAATTACCAAAAGGTCACATAAATAAGGAAAATGACATATTGGTAAAAAAGTAGGAATTTGGAATATCAAAATTTGACTGAAAAGACTTAAATGCCCTTATCTCATCCCAACAATCTTGCTTCTCTCCTCTTTCACATCTTCTTCCTTGGCTTTCTCACTATTTTTCTCTCTCTCCCCTCTCTCTTCTTCATCGTCTTCCCCGTCCAAATCTTGTTCACAGAGACCACTTCACTAGCCAAATTCCAACCACCACACCCTCCTCTTTCTCCCGTTTGATTTCTCTCCTTCTCCACCATCTGACCCAAATCTTTCAAAGGTTGGTGCAAGATGAGCATTTTCATCTCGTTTTGCCTGTCAAAAGATACACAAAAGCTAAAGTATTGATCCGTTTCTTTTAGGTGATAAATTTAGTTGGAAGGCTATGAATTTGCTAACCTGAAAATAGTTGGGGTTTTTCACTTCTCTATCCCTTGTTTGTTCAGTAGTTAAAGAACAAAGGAACAGATGAAATGTAAAAAAAAAAAAAAAAAAAAAATCCTAATCTATAGTCCATTTTTTCTAGCATTAAGGTTGGTTACTTTTGTTAATTGGTAACACTTCATTATAAGTAATGTATAAGGGAAATATATGTTCTCAATGGTAGATGACTTGTATGCATTAAGTATACATGGAATGAGTAATATTCAGAAGTCATTTGACCATTTGCATAATAGTTGCTGTCATAAATAATTCTGGTATTTTGTCAACGTCATCACTACACTTATCATTATTATTACTAAACTTGTTAATACCATTAACCAAATTAGTCAACACATACACTCATTTTGTTAGTATCTAATGATTTCGTCAAAACCATTATAATTTTTTTCAAACTCATTAATGTTTTAGTTAATCCCATTACTTAATTGGTCATAACCTAATACTCTTGGCCTATCATTTCATATATGTTGTTAGTACTTGTTGATTTTATTAAAACTATTATTGTTTTAGTCAATCTCATTACTCAATTAGTTACAGCTTATAACTCTTGGTCAATCATTTCACACATTTTGTCAGTACTTATTATGCCATCAAGACCATTACGAATTTTGTCAAAATCATTATGTTTTAGTCAATTTTATTACTCAATTGGTCACAGCCCACAATTCTTGGTCAATCATTTCACACATTTTGTTAGTATTATTGATTTTGACAAAAAAAAAATTTCAACACCATTACGATTTTTGTCAAAAACGTTACTGTTTTAGTCAATCGTATTACTTAATTGGTCTTTAAGTGAGTCTTAAGGGCTTTTTGGTCTTTAAATTAAAACAAGAAAAACCCATATTCCCGCCCAATCTCTTCTCTATCCTTTGCAAGTTTTAATGGGCTTTTCTGAGATTTGGAAGTTAAAGTGGTATTTAAATGTTTTTTTTCCTTTTTTATTTTTTTTTTCATTTTTTTCTTTTTGAAGAAGACCTATATACTCCCTCTAATCCATAATATAGAGAATTTTAACTAATTCAAGGGAAACAATATAATAAGTAACAATTAACTCAATAAATATATTATAAATTGAAATTTTTTTCCACTTGTCCCTACCCATATTGAAAAATGTGTTTGAAAATTTAATGAATAGACAAAACTGACAATGAGTATTAATTATAGGGACAACATTGAAAAATAAGTATCAATTATCTTACTAATTATTTCTATTTTAGATTAAGATATACACTACAAAAAAAACCATCAATTTCCAACGGAATTTGAGACGAAAAAAAATTCTGTCGTAAAAGTCATCCAAAAACCGTCGCAAATTTTCCGACGGAATTTGTGACAAAAAAAGTCGGTCGGAAATTTCGTCGCAAATCTGGAAATTTCCCACGGAAAAATTCCGTCTCAAATTCCATTGCAAATCAGAATTTCCGACGGAAATTTGCCAAAAAAAATCAGAATTTGCAACGGAATTTGTGATGGATATTTCCCACGGAAAAATTCAGTTGTAAACCAAATTTTCCACGGAAAAAATTCCATCAGAAATTCCGTCGCAAATTGTTTTCCGTTAAAAATTTTCGTCTCAAATTCCGTCGCAAATAGGTACTAATTAATTTTTTATTTTTATTATGATTTATTTAATTAATGATCAATCTATTTATTATGTATTAATTCTCATATTCCCTAAATTTCTTCTTCTTACTAATTTTCAAGTTTTTGACTTTCTTGAGAAATCTTTGTTTGGTTGGTAGGAAAAGCGGAAATAAAAAAGGTTTATGCTAACCAACGTTTTTTAGAAATGATCAGTCATAAAAGTTGCATTGCAGATTTTAAAATCTATCAATGAGCTTTTAAGAGAGTTTTAGAAATCAAACTTGATAATTCTTGAAGCTGGATTGTAGATTTGCAAGTGAGCTTCACCGTTTTAATCCTTATACCTAATTTTTCTTAATCTTCTTGATTGAGAGCATAAAATGATATAATCAGAGCATCTGAAAAGAGAGAGAGAGAGGGAATTCACATTTATTAAGATTTTAAATTTTAATTATTATGAGAATCATATGAAAAATTGAATTAGTATCATATACAGTGCATTTTGTATCAAAATATTCAAAGGATTGAATTTTAAAAAAATTCTATCAATACGTAATTTTTTATTTTTAGCATCTTAGAAAAAAAATTAATTAGTATTCTACAATTTAAAATCAATCCCATTGAAATTTGTAAGCGTATTGACTTCATTAATAATTAAGAGATCAAAATAAAAACTTACGTAAAATTAAAAAGATTAAGTAGATTTTCTTTTTTTAAAATAATACTAATATATAACCATTACTATTAGAATAACCAAATATTAATTAGTTGAGTGATATAAATTGAGTCTGGGAGAATCATAACAAGCTCCAAATAGGAATTCCGTCGTAAAGCCTAACGTAACGTTTTTGTCCAAATATTATTGCTTTATGATTTTATGCCTCTATATATCAACATTAATATATGTTAAATCAAATGAATTTTTTTTTTGTTCTCTAAGAGAATAATCAAAAAATAATTCAAGCATGTCATGCCATGATAGTATTATTGAAATAAAACTCATTTTTACCAATATTAGCTTAAACTAGAATAATTTTTCTTAACACATAAGTGTGATTTTTTAGAAAATAATTTACTTAATATTTCAATTTTTAATTTTTTTATTATTTAATATGAATTAGTAATATTAATTACTATTTTTTGATAAGCATTGTGTAAATTTCATATACTTCTATGGATATTTTAGAAAAAAGATGCAAAATGCACTTAAAATTTCATAAAACAGTTTACATCAATATAAAACATTTCAAAAAACCTCTTTGTGCGGGGGTGTGTGAAATATAGTAAAATGTATACTTAATATATTTACTTAAAATCGTCTAAAGATCGTCGGAAATTCCATCAAAAAGTTTCCGATGGAAAATGTCCATAGGAAATTATGTCGCAAATCCTAACGTAAATTTTTTTACCGATTTATATCTGGAAATTCAGTCGGAAAATTTGACAAAATTTATTCATAGAAAATTTCGTCGGAAATATGTGTTAATTAATTTTTTTAAATTTTCTATTATGATTTATTTAATTAATGATTAATCTAATTATTATATATTAATTATATTATAATTTAAAATTTAAATTATTATTAAATTATAATATAATTTTTTGACAAAAAAGTATTAAATTATAATATAAATAAAAAATTTATTAATTCATATTTATTATTGAAATTTATATATATATAAATTTTCGATAATATATTATATACAATTAAAAATTTTATAAATACAATAAAAATAAAATATATAATAAAATGAATAAAAAAGATATTAATATCGAATATATATATATATATATATATATATGATTTTGTATTTAAATCACACAGGTTTTTCCTAGCTCAACTGGCAAAGGCACTGGCACACGCGTGAAAGGTCATGGCTTCGAATCTCAACATGGTCACAAAATACAACCAATTTGTGTTATCGACATGTGGCGGGCGACGAAGGGCGACACATGGCAGTTGACCGGGACATGCGGCGATTGACCAAGACATAGGTGGTGGTTGCCGGTTGGAGGTTTTCGTTGAAAATGGTGTAGGGAAATTTGCCACGGAACAAATTCCATCGCAATTTGAGACGGAATTTGTTCCATCGCAAATTCCCTTTATATTTGTGATGGAATGTTACGTTGCAAATTTCCTCGCAATTTGAGACGGAATTTGTTTTGTTGCAAATTCAGTCTCAAATTGTAAGGGAATTTCCGTCGCAAATCAATTTGTGACAGCACTTTTTGAGATGGAATTTTTTTCATCAAAAATTTCGTCGCAAAAAACCTCGGTTCCGTCTCAAATTCTGTCAAAAAATCCGTCGGAAATTACATGTTTTTTTGTAGTGATATTCTTCTAAAAGCACTTTATATATTGTGGACTGGAGGGAGTATATAACCAATGAAGAAAATATAAGCTATCCCTAGTTTTTCCAATATTTAAAAGGTTAATATATGTCTATTAGTAAATATTGTGCACATCTAAGGGGAGTATTATGAATATTAATTATGTGGATGTACATTGACTCATATCCCAGTCAGCATTCATAACTACACTGTTGAGAAACTAAAATGTTCTTTAATGCATGGATAATACGAAAGGTCATATAATATTAATTGTATTAATTATACCATTTATTGTAGTGATTCTTGAGGTTTATAAATAAAAGTATTGCACAAAGCATTGTAACCATAAGAAACACAAGTAAATGAGAACCCTTTCTCTCACTATATTCTCTATCATCTTGAACTTCTTTATCTCTTATCTCATACTCCCTCCGATCCTATTTATAAGCAATTTTCTCTCTCATGGGGCTGATCCTTTTTATAAGTAATTTTCACTTTGTGTCTGAATATGTAAACTCGTTTTTCCTATTTTACCCTTATTAAATACATATTATTTATAATTAATTATCACACACATCAAGAATTATATTCAGGAGAGAGAAAGAGAATTCACCAGGTGAATGAAGTCAACAAGCATTGGAAAAATGTATTTTATTATATCTCATACTTTTTATATATTCTCTCTATGTTTTTCATAAATAGAGGCATATATAGAAAAAAAAAACATGACATTTTTGACACACTTATTACTTCTAATTAGCAATTCGTTTTACGCAATCAAGAAGAAAGTTGCTTATAAATAGGACCAGAGGGAGTATCTCCTAATTTTCACAACATTCCTCAATTTTTAATTTAGTACTTATGCATTTTTTACTCTTAATTAAATTCTTTAACCTCATTTTGCTGACGTCGTTAGACCCTGTACAGTTTTTACTCCTAATTGAATCCTTAAAAGTGTTAACCGTGCACAGTAAAATGATTTTAAGTGTGTGTTTGGATTAGCTTTTGAGAATAGCTTTTACGATTTACGAGGTAAGTATGTGAGAAGAGTTTTGTCTCGATTTACGCAAACCGTGGTTTGAAACCACGGTTTGGGGTGTTTCCAAACGGGCACTTAATTAAGAAAGAAATTAAAAATATACAAGTAATAAATTAAAAATTGAGGAAAAGTGTGGTTACCTCAAAATACTCCCTCCAATCCCTAATATAGAACTTATTTGGGAAGTGGTCTTGACCTTAAATATAAAATATTTTTTTATATTTATTAATATTTTCTTAATTTACTCTATTGTTGCTCCATCAATAATAATTAAAGAGTAAATGAAAAGAATGAATTAAAAAAAATGACTAGAATTTTTGAGAAAATATATGTTATATTAACTAACTAAACTAATTTTTTTATTTTATTTAAATTAGATAAATATATTTTATATTAAAAATAAAAAATATAATTTTTTTTTCCTAACAAATATGCTAATTGACTTACACATAGTCTTGATAACATGCAAGTGATGAGTGATGAGTGATGAGTGATGAGTGATGAGTGACCACCCGCCATCTGTATGCAAAAATTTTATGGGCCATAACTTGTGTAATGGTCATACTCGTAACCCATCTTCCCTCTTCCCAATTATTTACTTGTTAAGGTACCGTAGACTCTCCTAGTTATAGATTAGAGTTAAGAAATCGGGTCGAGTCTGTTGGACCGGTCTTTTTAAACCATTTTAAATCAAGGACTTGGCTTAAAAATGGAGCTTCAAAAGGAAGTCGGGTCTAAAAGGGCCAGCCCTGTAGGACCGAGGGGTGACCCGTTAGACCCTTTAGCTTTATTTTTTGTTTTAATTTCACTACCTCTTTTACTCATGCCCTTGCTGACTCCTCTCTAAGAACCTTAAAATTGCTAAATTTACATATGATGATAATTTACTAATTTTTGATATTTTTACCCCTTAAGCAGAGTCTATTATTTAAAGTGAAGTACAATCAAAATTCCTTGAAATTGATGATAGTAGCAAAGAATATGAAAACAATAGTTTTCATAATCATGTTGCTTAGAGTGCTTAACTTTTTGCCTTCTTATACTTTATATGAGACTATGAATTACTTGTACACAATATTTTTTACCTTTGATTAAGAATTAATAACTATATTTATTTTATTGCATGAGGTGTATAGATGTATAGTTAAATCTTGTGAAAATGACTTCTGGCCCTGATGCTCTCAGGCCGGGCTTTGAAAAACAGCAATTTTTATTTTCCCGGGCCCTGTAGGGCGGCCTTGGTCCGTCAAGGGCCGGCCCTGATTCCCACCTCTATTATAGATCCAGGATATACAATAGAGTCTATTTAATTGTTGGTGAAATCAAATAAGATAACATTAAAATCATTTTTCTCTTTTTTTTAAATTAATCTAAATAAGATAATATTAAAATGGGAGAATGCCAAAAAAATACCATTTAAACTTTAAAATCTCGTTAACAAGTTCGTTAATGGGATTAACAAGAATGATAATGCAATTAAAAAATCATTTTATTGTTAAATCACCTATTTAAGATTTTGAAGTTTAAATGATATTTTTTTGGAATTCTCCCTATTAAAATCCTTTCAACCCCCTCCCTCCCCTCCGCAAAACCAAACAGAGCCTTAAACACATGTATTTATGAGCATGTTTGATCCCAAAAATACTTATACACATAAATCGATATAACACTTTTCTCACATACCATAAATCATGTTTAAAAAATTATTTTTAAAGATTTTAATCACTATTCTAAATAATTCAAGCTAATATTGCACTTGTTAATTACTGTACATGGAAAAAAATAACAAAAATAATCCGAAAAGGACTTTCCAGTCAAATCAGGGCTAAACATAGATTTCGGATTTTGTCTTCTTCCTTCTTTCTTGTATCACCAACATCCCAAACAGATTCAGCGGCAACATTAGCACAGTACACTTCTGCCGAAGCCCCAAGGCGTACCAAACCACTCCACAGTTGTATCTAACATTTTCTAGTTGGTGGCTATTGCTTTAGTTTTCTCACCAGCAAGATTTCGAAGTGATAATAATCTTCATCGTAATTCTTGCGAAAAATGATGATGATCAATCCCCCATTTCGTTGCGCCTCGCCTTTGCATCATCGATCGTTGCCGTCTCGCCTCGCGATCGCCTTCTTCAATCGTTCCTTATCGATGAAATCTGTTGTCTTCGGCGAAACTCGGAGTCAAAGATTAGACTCGGTACGGTGTCAGGCACCCGGTTCGGATCATGGGTCGGTGCCCCAGAGATCGGTTGGCTACGCAGAGTCTAATCCCTCGGTTGGGATCGCAAACTCTTCCTCGGTGATTGATTTTCTTACATTGTGCAGGCGGCTTAAGGTTCGTATAGGACTCACCTTTTGGTTCATGGTTGCTTCTAAATTTGCAAAATTTGAAGGAAACTGCATTTCGTCCTTGAATGGAAGCTTGATTGCAAAGGACACATGGCCCCTTATGTTTACGTTTTTCTCTCAACTAACTGGAATTTGAGGCTTTTATTTTTAAAGCCTGTACTTCCATTCTGTAATCAGACGTCAATTCATTAAAGTAAAACGTAGTTTCCCCAAATTTAAATTGGGATGAAGAGAGCTGGGGGTATGCTGTTTGATTTTCCTTTTATAATGTCAATAAGAGAATGACCTGCCAAGTGTATATTTGAGTCGAGTAGAGTTTGATGTGTTGTCCACCACGTGATTTTTTTAGTTACATGGTTGAGATTAGATTTTCTTCTTTTAAGTGGAGAATGATTCCCAAATATATGATCTCAAATAGTTTTCTAATTTAGAGTAAACTTACAATTGGGTCTTTTACTTGTTAGGTGTATTTAGCTTTAGTTACAGAATAATATTGAGTGTACAAGCTATTCTCCAAGAATAATAATTTATGTTAGGCCTGCCAACATCCCTTGATCACTTGACAATAGAATTAATGAGTAATGAGTTTATTAATTTCAAGGACTAAGCCATACAATCACTAGTTAAATGGTACTAGCTAAGGTGCCAAATTGTAGTTTACTCTCAAATGTTCTCGGTTCTTGTTCTTAAATTTGTTGTGATTTAGTCTACTAGGACATCAAGTGCAAGATTCTAGTGGTTTCTGAAAGTGTGATAGGAACACTGGGCTTTCCATATTGCATCATAGTTGGATGCCTGCTTCTGTTGGTCAATTTAGCTTTCTCTGTTTAAGCTCAGCCAGAAGAAGGAAAAGCACGAATGTGCAAGTGGAAATATATGGACTGTTGGTTTGCAATGTCTGGGTCTAAGTGATGGCAAAAGATCTTTGAAAGTTTCATGATTGTATACCATGTACCGTATTAAAGGATACTTGTGTTCTTTGGGGGTTTGTGGGGTGGGGGAATCAATATCAATATAAAATACAAAATGTGTAGGTAGCCGCATTTTTCATGAGCCATGAACAGTGTGGCTCATTTTGGGCATAATGTGGCCATATGCACATGGCCTGCTCTAGTTAAGAAAATGTTGATGATTTTAAATTAAGTAGGTAAACCTGCTGTTACCAAGACTCATGTTGCTCTAGACACCAGTTTCTTAATTCCTAGGCAAGGGGAGAAGAATAGTTTGAACTCAGAAGAATTATAATTAGTGTTTCTAGCTTTGTAGTTGACTAAGATTGAGTAGTTACTGGCACATATTTTCTTAATTTATTATCATAGAGTTCTCTTTTTCTCCTATCAATGTGCCTCGTGGGAAACTAGGATTTTTTTTCCCAACTATTAGTTGCTAATTTGACACAAATATTGAGGAGTGTAATTGGGATGCATTTAAGTCCTTTTGGTTATCAGATGCTTTTTGGACAGTTACCATTGGTGCCTGAAAAACCCATACCCATTACAATTCCAATATGCAAAATGGAATTATTAAGGCAATCTCTCTTTGCCATGTATGTGTACTTTGTAGACTACAAAAAGGAAAGGATGGGTCAATCATGGCATAAGGGGTGCTGAATCAATTGCTGACCACATGTATCGCATGGCTATAATGGCTTTGATTGCTGCTGACCTGCCTGGATTGAACAGAGAAAGGTTTGACTTTTTCTTGTTATTTGAATTTGTTTCTTCCTTTTTTAAAAAAAAAACTCAGTCCCTGGCTTTATTCTATTATAATTCGTGTGAGTGTGTGTTTTTAAAATTTATTTGTCCCCTAGTCTTAGTCAGTTTGTTTGTGTCTTTGTGTTTGAATCAACAGCATGGCAGTGTTTTAGGTACTCTGGTTTGAGTGAAATTTCACATATCCTCCTATACGTTTGTCTTTGGTCAGTTAAGGACATCAGATTGTTAGGACAATGGGGCTGAATAGTGCTAAATAACTGGAGAAAATCATATGGCATCTCTGGCTTAAGTGAAAATATTTTATTTGGGTATATTGAGTTATAAAGCTGTGGCCTTTCGTTTTTCATTATTACCCACTCAAGTCAGATATCTTGTTTGGCTTGGTATATTTTGTTCAAATCTTGCTGCCTAGGTATCTGTTAGAGGCCTTTGAATTAAACATGAACCATTTCAATTAACAGCCATTCCATTGGCTTTTGAAATGCTTTTTAAAGCTAGACCTTTCTTCTAACTGCTTTTATTTTATTTTATTTTATTGCTTTAGTTTTATTTGGGTGGACATCATTGTTAGAGAAATTTTTCTGCCCCCGAGATCCCTTATCTCTAACCAGGATAGATGGTGTAAGCTATGTAGCCTAGTTTCCAGCCTAAATAATAGAAAGCTTACGGGCAATTAGTTGCAATCCTCTTTTCTTTTCTTTTTTTATTTTTCTATTTTCTTGTTTTTTTTTTTTTTGGGGTTCTGTAGAGCAAGCAATTATATATCCAGCACCACTGTTTTTCATTTTTAAGTACCTGCTGTCAAAGGGTTTTCTCTATTGAGATAAATGTCATCTGTCTTCACATGCCCGCCATTCATATTTTCTGGTTTCTGCTTCAGATGAATTTCCATTGATTTTCTGATGTTATCCTTTGTTTTTGTTGCGCAGATGTATTAAAATAGCACTAGTGCATGATATTGCTGAAGGTAATTTTTAACTGTATAGTTACTTAAGTTAATTGTTTTTAAATTTTCAAGTTTTATACCAGATGATTCCCTTACTCTGTTACATGAAGTTTTTAAACACATTTCCTTTAATGTGATTGCCTTCTACTGCTACAACAGGTGGCTCTAACATATACTTATGAAGGATGTGTTGACCTTTGGTGATTGACCATCCTGTTCTCCAACTTAATTGAACAAGATGGATTGATAGCTTCTTATATATATATATTGGTAATTATTGTTAATTGATGACTTTGCTTGCTCAATAATTGAACTTCCTGAAACACCCTACTGGAATACAGAGATAAACATCACTAATAAAAAAAATTGTATTAAACTGTTGAACATAAATGGGTTTATGCATCTTCTGTGCATGAACAAAAACGGTACAAAAGTCTTAGTTTTACTTTGTGTGTAATAGCTATTGTTGGAGATATAACACCATCTGATGGTGTGCCCAAGGAAGAAAAGAGCAGAAGGGAGCAGGCGGCTTTGAAAGAAATGTGTGAGATTCTTGGTGGAGGGATGAGAGGTATTTTCATGTCATTTTTTTCCTAGAATATTTTCATTTTGAGTTTCCAGTTTTGGGATATTTTATTCTAAGGATACAACTCGTAATTTGCAGCTGAAGAGATTAAAGAACTTTGGGAAGAGTACGAAAACAATTCCTCTTTAGAAGCTAATCTTGTTAAAGATTTTGATAAGGTATATACGCTACAGTTTATATGACTTTTAAGGATAAAATACAATGCCTTTTAAATCCGATAGAGTCTAAGACAAGAATAATAGGTTTACAGTATGTAAAAAAAACACATGTATATGTGATATTAGATATTAACTAGTTATACATGAACTTTTGACAAGATTATAAGGTTGATAAAATAATGTGAAGTTATCAATAGTGAAAAGGGGTTACCCTCAATTAGACCCGACAATGTTTAAATATGACCTAATCAGATAGTCATATAAAAAAAAGAAAAAATATTGCATCCTTTTATTATCGAGTTAAAGGCCATTTTTGTCTTGGAAGTATTCACCAGGAGTCAATTTTACCCCGAAAGTTTTTAGAGGACCAAGTTTACCCCGGAAGTGTCAATTTTGGAGTAATTTTGCCCTGACCATTATCCCCGTTAAGTTTAACCATTAGTTGACCAAATTCGGGGTAAATTTGCTCCTAAGTGAAAACTTTCAGGGAAAATTTGCATCTTATTCGATCAACATGGACGACAAAAATGCCCTGGAAGTTTTAACTTGAGAGCAAATTTGCCACAAATTCGGTCAACTAATGGTCAAATTTAACGGGGATAACGGTCAGGGCAAAATTGTTCTAAAATTGACACTTCGGAGATAAAATTGGTCCCCAGTGAATATTTCCGGGACAAAAATGGCCAATAACCCTTTATTATCTAAATTGATTAAATGCAGTAGTCAATAATATAGCGTATAGCACAGTAGCTCTAAGACCCAAATAGGAGGGACCATACTCGATGTACTGTCCTTCAATATCATGCCTTTTAATCCTCTTTTGCTTGTAATGAATATGATCTGAATCAAAAATACAAAGTTTGAAGCCTAATTGTTCTTCCTGGTTGAAAACTGATCATATATAAAAGAAAAACCCTATGCTACATTTACCAATTGTGCATGTGCAAACACAGCTCTGTCTATCTCTGATTACTTTTGTGTAATATCTACTAGTTGTGAATAAAACAGGGTTTAGAACTTTCATTAGAATGCAGTCTTCTGATCTCATCTGGTCATTTGCCAAGTCATAAGGTTCAAAAACTTTAAAAATTATTTGTTTCAGATTTATACTGGTGCTGAAATCTCACAACTTCACTTCTCTAAGCTGAGTTAACCATATCTTAAGGCCTAATTAAAGCCTAAACCTAAATTTAAAATTTAAGCAAGTGTAAGAAATTATTGCTTCATAACATCTAGAAACATGACAATAGAAAATTAATATCCTTGTTCCAGTACATATAGATTTCTTTTGACGCAACAGTGAAGTTGTCGTCATGTGACCTAGTAGACATAGATCAATTTGTGAAAATTGCCTCTTGCAAAAAATGGCAAGGAATGCCGCTTACCCTTATCTGAAAGGGATCTTACCTTCCAGCTCCATGCACCGGGTTGTCCATTTATTTCTGTATGGTAGCATTCATCTGCAGATTTCGTGCTTATCTTCAAATTGAACTTCACTTTCCTCTGAATTTTGATCAGGTTGAAATGATTCTACAAGCTCTGGAATATGAAATCGGTGAGTCATAGATAAATGATCTCAGCAAAATAATTTTGTTACTGGTTTTTGTAAACAATTCTGTTTTTTTTTTTAAAATAAAATCTTTTCTTTCGTTGTATATATATATCATTGTTAAACCGTAAAGTCAATGTTACCTTTTGGTATACTTTATCTGATATGTTTCGTAATGGCTAGTATCTCAGTTTTGTTGTATTGTGTGGCAGAACATGGGAAGGTGCTGGATGAATTTTTCATTTCAACAGCAGGTATGCTGTCTGATAAAACAAGTGCTTATTTCTTTCATGGCTTAATTGCACATTTAGGGTGTGTATGGATATTTTGAAGAAAAACACCTTTTCGTTTAAAACCTTGGTTTTGCTGCAGACCATCCAAACACCTGCTAAAATCTGATAATTGGTTAATGAGGCCAAAACCATGGTTGGAGAGGAAAGACCATGGTTTGGGGAGAAGACAGGTTGATCAGCTTTTTGAGAAAATCTATTCTCCAAAAATCACTTTTCTCCAATCCAAACACACCCTTAGTGTGTGTTTGGATTAGCTTTTACGATTTACGAAGTAAGTTTGTGAGAAGAGTTTTGTCTCTATTTACGCAAACCATGGTTTGAGTCTCTCAGTTGTACTCAATAAAACAATTGAGTCATTTCAGTTTTAATTATGATGATTTAGGGCCTGTTTGATTTCCATTTTTAAAACTTGTTTTCAGCCTTTTTTTTTTTTTGAAGAAAAAAAAAAACTCGTTTGAGCTTCTGTCAAACATTCTGATTGGTTGGTATAATATTGCATTTATTGAATTGATGCCAAACAAACTTGTTGTTTATTGAAATGGCTTTCAGGGAAATTTCAGACTGAAATAGGAAAAAGTTGGGCAGCTGAGATTATTTTGCGACGAAAATCTTTATCAGCAGAGTGGTTGAGGCGATAACTTCGCATAAAAGGCAAGCAATTGCTTCTTTAGGTTAGATTCGGAGTTTTGACTTACCCTTTTCTTTTTATTTGATTTCTTTTGAATTTGACCTACTTTCTAATAATATATTAAATCTACTCCTTTTGTTTAATTTTTCCTCCTCTCTCCTTTTTGTATGTACTATGAAAATGCAGTGTAAATTATTATTAGTCTCTGGAATTTTTTTTTTTTTTTTAGGAAATGCCTTGGTACTTTATCTTTTAAGGAAGAAATGATGGATATTGCAATCATATGCTTTCAATCGATTCTTAAAGTAAAGATATATTAAATTATTGCTATTAATATCTTCAACGTTAAATATCTCCCTTAAGCTCAGGTTGTGTTCACTCTCTATGGGTACGTAGATTACGTCAAAAAAAAGTGTGACAAAGAACTTGATTATTACTCTTCTTATTTTTAATATAAGATTCAGTTCTTATTTTTAAAAGGTTAAGTAAGTTAAATAAACTGGTTAATTATAATATATTATATGTATTATTTGATTATACATTTGTTTATAAATTAGATAAATTAGTTTGGTATAAAAAATTAAATATAAATATTCGAAAGTAATTTATTTAGGTTTCTTAATCTTTCTGAAAAATTAAGATATAGTATTACTTTTTATAAAAAAAAAATTCTTACATTTCAATATAAACCAATGATTTCAGAACCGAACTGTCGGCCGGAGATCTAAGCAGCTCATTTTTGTTTGAGAACCGTTAGCTGTTTTGAACCGGCAAGAACTGACATTTGAGCTGAAAGTAATTATAAAGCTAGGAGTCGGAGCGAGTTTTAAAAAATCGAATGGCTCTCAAGATGAGGTCTAGTTACACTTAAGGAGGACCTGAAAAAAATCCTAATACTGGCTTTTATGATTTTTTTTTAATAACACCTGAAGTAACGAAAAAAATAGCCACGAAATGAAAAGAAAAACTGAATCACTCAGACATGAGCCTAAAATTTAATAAGATGAAGACGAACTGACCTCGCAAGAAATAAAACCAGAGAAGAAAAAAAGATGCAAAATAATTTAAAAAGTTATTATTATACTTTCATGTGTCAGTTTTATTACTCTTACAGTCGTACTGTCTTACCTATCGTTCTCTTTCAATATAAATATTAAAAAAAAAATTTGCTATATTTTCACTGCCACACACATTCACTGATGCATCGAATCTTGTGAACACATTCACTTATACCTTTAAATTTATTAACCACAGGGGTAGCCTTTTAACCAACGGGTATTTCTTTTACCTTTTCTATAACCAAGGAACGTCTTTTTTCTTAGTCAAACAAGTAACTTATTTTGGTCAAACAAGGAACATATTTTTATTTTTCTGCTCTTTAAAACCAACAGTAGGAGATGCCTTTTAAGTTTATATATATACTCCCTTCTGTTTTAAATTCAAGATATAATTAATTTTTTTAAAAAAAGATTAAAAAATTAAATAAATTATTTAATTATATCATATATTATATATCATTTTACAAGTTATGTAAAATAGTTTAAAGAAAAGACGATAAATATAAATAATAACTTAATTAGATTTCTTAATATCTCTAAAAAAATAAACTCTAAATTATATTTATGACTAAAAGGAGTGTGTGCGCGCGCATTTTTAATTTTGTTCCCTTGTTTTTTATTTTTTCTTTATAATTTTAGTTTTATAAAGGTTTGAAGTTTATTTACGAATGCTTTATTTCATCTTTAATTTTATATAAAATGATTAATAAAAAATTAAAGATATGTGTTTTTTAAGATAACACTCTATAATTTATAACCCATGAATTTAGGTTAATAGTTGACTTATTAATGTGCATACTTTTGATCATTTTATTTGGTACAAGGTCATAAAAAAATCATTTTATTTGAGTGTAATATTTGTTGTGATCTTGTTAACTTTTCATCAAATTGGACCGATTATATTTAAATTATTATGTATATAAATAATATTATTTTTAATTTAATTATTACTGACCCGTTTGATCAAACAGCTCAACCAATCTAACCGTTTGAACCATAGTCCGTTACTCTCTCTGGCTTAACATCAGGTCTAACTTTTAAAATAGTGATATAAACTATTAAAAGTAGTGTAAAAGTTATGAAATAAATAGTAAGTAAATGGGGTTTTATAAGAGGGAATATAAAGAAAAAATTGCTTGGAAAATGAAACTTCGAAAAGTGATAACGTCGAGTTTGGTAATTCGACTTGAGGGATTTTTTTTATACATATATGTTGAATAATTTTTCAGGATAAATATGATGCAAAGTTTTAAAGAAAAATTACCTCTTAATATTTTTTTAAATTATACATGTATTTTCTTAAATTTCAATTTTTTTCAGCTCTTAAAATGCTTATATCTCACCTTGGGTTCTTCCTTTAATATTCCACTTAAATATATATAAATTTTAGAAAAAGAGTACCTATAATTTTATGCATAAATTGTAGTGAAACGACTAGTCTTTTACATTTCGGTGGTATTATAATGTTACTCTAAAACATAATTAGAGTCGGTAAAACAGGTCTAACCTGTAGGCTCAAGGGTCTAAGTCCAAAGTCTAAATAAAAAATAAATATGTTTTTACCTTTCAAATAAATTTGTAACCCTTTCTAATGAGTTTCCAAACTGAGCCTAGGTTTATTTAATATTCGTTCAAGTTGGGTGAGATGTGAGTTGCTGATCCAAGCCATGGAATACCAAGTCAACCCTACTGTGTTTCTTTCTTCCGGCAAGACCAAGTTAACCAGACAACGTTGAATGAGTCAATTGTATTGTTGGAGACAACGTTGAATGGGTCAATGGTGTTCATGTTCACCTAAGAAGAATTGTCGCTGAGGTGGCATGTACGCCTCTTTTTTTAATTCTTTTGTATGAAATTTGAAGCGAGATACACTATTTTTATATGGCTTATGCTTCTAAAATGGAATACAAAATATACTGTGAGTATATGTATGAGTTCTTAAATTTTGTCCCATTCTAATGGGAAGAATGCATAAAATTAAATTAAACATTTAAAATAATATGGGTCATTCTTACCTTTTCATAATATTGAGTATATGTATAATATTGGACTATAAAACCTTTTCATAAAATCGGGTAATTCAATAATAAAAGGTGGGATGAGCCCAAGATAGCGAGGGATAGATGACTATAAGTGGGTCAATTATCCACATTTGGTATTTGTGTATGCATAATGATGATGAAGCCATTTGAAATTTGAGATTGTGAAATGAAACCATATCCATCAGCCACCGTGTGAACATTCTTCATATCCATCTCTTTGTTTCTACAGAGCGAGAGAGGTTTTTGAAGGATTGAATATATTGACCATCTGACTAGGATTAGGATATAAGATTCCAAACCCCAAGCAATTCTTTGTTCCAATTTCCAAGTTCCACGTTCCCTTTTCATCTCCAACAACATCTTCTGTCACATATATACCTAAGCTAAACACTCTTAACATTTAATTATTTGTTTATGTTTATAAAATACGCCACTGAATTGCGTACAACGTGTTTTTTCTTTTTTCTTTTTTTTTTAAAATGAGTAATACAACGTTGAATATAGTGAACCAGAACATTTAAATAACACTCTTTTTACGTTGACTTTTTCTGGATCTAAAGATATAATCACTTTTCAGTATAAACTGAAAATTGAGGGTCGTAGATTGTAAAAGCTATTTTTTAAATGTCTTTTTTTAATTCTAAATAAAAATTTTTTATATATTTATTTTATAAATTATAAAAGTTATTCTCCACAAACTCATCCAAACACACACTACAATTGTCAGGTTTGAGAAAATTACAGTTAGGTTCTACGTAAGAGACAAAATGAAAAAATAGTTTCTTGAAATCTCAAAATAAAACAATGGTCTTAAGAACTTATCAATAGAACCCTTAGACTTGTCAATGACCCGCTTTTAAAGGTGTCAATGAGATCATTTTTTTATTTTGAGATTTTAAGGGACAATTTTCTTATTTTATCTCTTGGTTTGTGACTTAACTGTAATTTTCCATGAAAGGTTTTTCCAAAGTTTTTTTAAAAAAATTATACTTTTGAATTGGGATAAAATTGAGAAGTTATGCCATTTTTATAGAACATTTTGATGACTTAACCATCTCATCTTTTTGTTTCCTACTCCGTCAGTATTTAATTAAAATATATTTAAAAAGTTGATTTTAGTCTTAAATATAAGATATATCTTTTATATTTATTAATCTTTTTCTAATTTATCCCTATTGATGCTCTCTCAACAATAATCAATGAAGATAAGGAATGAGGGAATTAAGAAAAATAAATAAGGTGTCTTAGAAAATACATATTATATTAACTAGCCTAACTAACGTATTTAATTTTATCAAATTATATAAATATATCTTGTATTAAAGATCGGCGGAAGTACATCAGTACAATATAGTTAAAAGTTCTCTACTCGCGACTTAAGGCTGCAGTGAGATGTGGGAGGTGTGGTGCATGGATTCCTATTATTCTTTCTGATCCTATTTATAAGAGTTTGATAACTGAATTATGTTATTTAAGAGAGTGGTTAAAATTAATTAAAAACAAGGGTTAAGGAGTAAATTTACCTCGAAAGTTTTCACTGAAAAGCAATGTTCTTCGGAAAGTTTTTCTATGTTCAATATTTCCCCGTAAATATTAAAATGGAGCAATATTGCCTTCTTACCGTTAAAAAATTAAGGGATGATGTCAATTTTTTAACAATAAACATTAGTTTTTTATTAGTATATGATAACATTGCTATATTTTGAATTTCTGGGGTGACATTGAACCTAAAAAAAACTTTTAGAGAAACATTGCTTCTCAGTGAAAACTTACAGAGTAAATTTGCACCTTAACCGTTAAAAACAATAATTGTGTATGAAATAAACATTTTTTCAAGTTTGCCCTTATTTATGAGGAACAAGCAAAAAGAGAGAAATAGAGTAAATATATGCATCTTCAACCTTTTAATTTATGCAATATATACAATTAATGAGGGGCAAACATGAAAAAACTCATTAAATATTTAGATAACTCTTATCAAGCTTTTATAAAAATGATAAAGGCAATTTAAATTTTTATTTTTTATAAAAAGAACCGGAAGGAGCATCATCATTATATTACTCTCTCCAATTTACAATATTCCTATTTATAAGACATTTCAAATATATTTCACACAATATTTTTTTTAAAAAAAACCTTAAACCTCATTAACTTTGCTTTAAAATTTAATAACTTTTTTAACTTCACTCCTATTTAATATGCATTATACCCCATGAAAATAAAGTCAATGCAATAATAAATTAAGAGTAAAATTGTATATTTATATGAATATTTTCTCTCTCTGACTAATAAACAAGATCAAAAAACATTTTCTTGTTGTCTTATAAATAAGATCAAAGAAGTAAGTCACTTCAACCAATTCACCGAAATTAAAAAATGATAGTTAATCAATAAATCTATATTAAATTGAAAAAAGTATCCTACTTTACCCAAATGAAATGAAGTTCTAAGGGAGAGAGAAAAATACAAAGAATAACATTTAAGTATTAAGTATAGAGGCAAAATTGATAAATAATAGTAATTAATTATTTGAAAAAAATTTCATTTAAATACTATTTGAATTTATAAAACCCCAAAATGTCTGTTAAGAAATGAAAAGGACAAATAAGTCATAAGGTAGAAAACTGAGATTTTGAAATGTTGTGCTTTTACTAAGATGCCCCTCACTTTTTTTTCTCAAAAAAGGAAAAGTTTACCTCACCGGTAGCCAGAGCTCCGGTAACAACTTGAGTAAAGCAATTAACTACTTTAATAAAGAGATTGACAATTTGAGCTTTCCAAGTTGTTACTGTGTACACCGAAGTTGCTAATTGATATTCTAAAGTTGTAATCACTTATACTCAACTTGTTAATGACGACTAATAGGGGTCCCCTATTAGGCATAATTGACAACTGGAGTATAGATAATGACGACTTGAATATTGGAATTAGTAACTGCCTCTATTAGGCATTCTTAACTTAAGTATAAGAAATTAACAACTTCGATATAGAAATTGACAACTTGAGCTCTCCAAATTGTCAATTTTTATACTCAAGTTGATAATTACTATACTGAAGTTGTCGTTGTTTTTACTCAAGTTGTCAATTACTCATTATCAGGTGTCATTGACAAATTTAGTATAAATAATAATAACTTTATAATAGAAATTAATAACTTAGATATACACAATGATAACTTAAGGAGTTTAAGTTGTCAATCTTTATATCAAAGTAATTTATCATTTTACTCAAGTTGTCATTGGAGCTCTAATTCTCAACTCGCTACAAGTGAGGCTGGTTGGCGAGAGAAACTTGCCTTTAAAAAAAAGAAAAAAGAGACGTGAGGGGAATTTTAGTAAAAACAAAACATTTTAAAATATCAAATTCATATTTTATAACCCATTTGTCATTTTCATTTCTTAACAAACCTAGGTCTTATAAATTTACATAGTATTTAACTACAATTTGTCCTAATTATTTTCCAAGTAACTAATATTAGAAACTAAATAATTCTCTTAAAAGTAACCTATATTGTGAAACAACTTGTATATTTATAGACTTTTAAACAAAATTAGGCACGGATACCATGCAATTATATGAAGTGTAATAAATAAATGATATTATTTTTAATTTATAAATGGTAGGATATATATTGAATTAGTCCACCGGATTGTATACCACGATCTAACCGACTAAAAGGAGGGCCATTAAAACGTTTTCTCGCTTTCATTTTAATGTGAGGAAGGTGAGGGGTTCTTCAACATTGCACAAAGTCTAATGAACAATGAACACGTAGACTAATTTCTTTTATACCATATACTCCTATTGATCATATGATTTTTTTCATGAAAAAGTTGAACACATAGATTTCTTTTTTCTTTTTTTTTTTAACATAGATGGCAAGTTAAAGCTTGATAGTTACAAAACAAACTCAATAAAACAAAACAGAATAAACTACAGTTAAGACACAAAAATACACTTGAGATTTTTTAAAGGTGCGCTCAACATCAAATATTTTTTTGAGGGGAAAAAATAATTATCAATTTTTAAAATAGCTGCAAAAACATATTGGCTGTTAGTTTACCTTTTATTTGAATTTTTTTAAGGATTAAAGTGAAAAAAAGCATATGATATTTTCCCAAAATGTGCCCGACAAATGTTTTTTTTAGGAATAAAAATAACTATGAACTTTTAAAATATGTGCAAAAATACAAATTGATCGTTACTTAACCATTTGTTTGAATTTTTTTTTGTGACTAAAAATGGTGATATGATGGATGACGTGGATGATTAAAAAAAACCTAAAACAATAATTTGCTAACTAGACAAGGGAAATTAATCTCCACCCAACCCTTCCTCTCCTCTCCCTCTCTCTTCTGAAAGAAGTGATGATGTAAAGATAAAGAGTTAGGTGGAAATTATTTTTCTTTGCATAGTCAACAAATTATTATTTTAGTTGGAGAATACTTACATACTCTAGGAATATCACTTCATCTGAATTATGTCCAATGAAAACATAACAACTCATGTCATTTTAATTCTAGTTGGCTGATGACTCATAAAAAAATTTAAATTTTATCTTCTTTTTAAGAAAAAACATCTTAATTTAAAAAAAACTAAAACAAAATGATCAGCCAATATTTTTCTTAAAAAGAAGATAAAATTTAATTTTTTTTAAGATGAGTCATCATCCATCTAGGATTAAAATGATATGAGTTGTTATGTTATTATTGGATAGAGTTTAGATTATATGATACTCTTGGAGTATGTAAGTATTTTTCTCCAAGCGTTTCTTAATCATCCATGTCATCCTCTATGTCACCATTTTCAGTTAAGAAATTTAAACAAAGAATCAACTAATGGTCAATGTGTATTTTTACATATATTTTAGAAGTTCATAATTACTTTTACCCCTACAAAAAACATTTGTGTTAGTTACACTTTTAGGAAAATCTCATATACATTTTTATATCTTAACCCTTAAAAAAATTCAAACAAATGGTTAATGTATACTTTTGTATCTATTTTAGAAATACATAATTACTTTTATCTCTTAAAAAACTATTTAGTGTTGGGCGCACTTTTAAAAAAATCTCTTATATTTATCATCTTAACCTAATAAACTATTGTGATATATGTGCGCGCGTGTGTGTATATCTTCTCTCAACAGCACAACAGCACAACAGCACAATATCTAAAGAGAATCTCTCGGAAGTAAAATGTCTTCACTCAAATGATGGGCATATATAATTTCAAAGTTTCAATCCGAAGAGATCATATCTCTTATTCTGTTTATATCTGAACTCAACACATTATTAAGTCCTCCGTTCTTTATTCTCAATTGATAAACTTTAAAAATATATATATATAATATAAGCAAGAACATTTATGAAAACCCTGCTACTTCACATATAGATTGATTGAAGGATAAATGAACATATTTTCTTGTAGAAAAAAAATAAAAGAATAGAAATATATAAATTGTGTGGATGTGGAGTGAATATGAAAAAGTGAATTTTTGTACTTTGCCCTAAGTGTGTTTACCTTCATTTTCTTTAACGGATGCCTTATAAGCTAATAAGCTATGCTTAGCTTTTTTCCACTTCCACCGACATATCTTGTGTTTGGACAAAAGTGGAAATATAATACACCCACACCTTTTTGTACATCAAAAGTCCGAAGTTAAAATCTAACATTTTTGGTCTGAAAATCTAATTAATATATATATATACCTTTTAGTACATCAAAAGTCCAAAGTTTAAAATCTAACTTTTTTGGTTATATATATATATCACCTACAAACAAAAGCAAAATCACTAATAATTAAGCCATGCCCTTAACTGCACAAACAGAATAAAGAAGCTTATAAAAAAAGGCAATAAAACAAAACATATTTCATAAAGCAAAAGTGAATATGAAAGAGGGTTATTGAAAAGGAAAATAAAGAAGCAATAAGGACAAATTAAAGATAAAGATTAAAATGTGATCATGCCCTCTATTATTAAAGCTTGAGATTTGACTTGTGATTTGGTCTTCAAGGGTTGCCAAACATGGTGGGACAACATTAATTATTCCCTCTTTTCTTTTCTTTGTTTTTCCCCCAATTTTGCTACCCCACTTAGTTTTGTCTACTTCAACGGTATAATTCCCTGCTATTTTAACTCCCTTAATTATTAATTATCTACCTTCTTAACTTTGTATAACAGAAACAACAAAGTAACGACCATTGTAGAAGGAATAATTAATAACATTGGTGTGGTGGGATAGAATAATAGATTTAATTGATTCTCTTTAAGCAAAGTTTGAGGGTATAAACTTTGTGAATAAAAATAATTAAATTAAGATAATTATCCCTGATTAATTTTAATAAGTGATAATATTGTTTGAATATGACCTGCTAATGTTATATACTCTCTCTTATCCTCAATATATAGGAGATATATAATTAATTTGCATATATCAAAGGAAATTAATTAAATTAATTAGCACTTTTATAGATTTGACCATTTATAATGCCTAATACATAACGGTTACATCTAATAAACGTCATGTATGTTGAGGTGGAGGTCATGTAAAAATATATAATGCTTAAATGTGATGGTTAATAATGCGCACCGTTTGCGAGGCAGAATTCGCAAAAGCACAAAATTAATGGTTGTAACTAATAACTCTAATTTATTTAATGACAAAAATGACAATTCTTAAGAAACAACCGTTATATAACACTTACAAATGATTCTTCTTCTAAACACTTATATCAGCGAAAACAAAATGTAACGGTCTTCAGAAACAACCGTCATCTAACTCTTTCATAACCTTTCGTAATATTCAAATTTTCAATGTCATAACTAATCATCACCCTTCATAATCCTGTTAGACTTTCATAAGTTATAAGGCATAACCCTTTGAAATTCGTTAGACCTCTATTTAAACTCAATTATTCCTTGTAATTCTAACTACTTTTCTTTATCGACTTTCTCCTTCTCTCCTTCATCATGTTAAGATCCCAGGGAATTCCTCCGCCGCCGCCGCCTCCTTCTCCTCAAGGCTTATTGGTGGCAACAAATGGGTCAAATACTGAGGATCCTAACCACATCACCCCCTTCATCGTAGCCAATGCCTCCGCCCCCTCCGCCAGTCCATTTATTACGCCGAATGACGAGATGACACAAGAAAAAAGAGCATATGGTAAGGGTTTTGGTGTCATAAAGGAGGTCTAAAAAGCAAATTAAGAGAGAGTAGAGGAAAATTACTATAGATGGAATAAGAAATGTCAAATTTTGAAATCTGACAAGTTTACAATTTGTCTTTTCTTGTTCCACCTCACAGTAAGTTTCCTCTTATCTCTCGTAATTTGCTTTGGACCTTCTTCATGACAATAAGACTTTTCCCCAGTACTCTTTTCTCTTATGCCAAAGAAACCCAAACAATAACCTAACTCTAAAATAGGTAAGACGGAGCCGCCGGTACAGCCAAGAACCCTACCGCTTTCATAATCCCTTTACTGGAATCTGTGGGTTGAAAAACACCGTTATTGATAACAAAGCCATTGTAAGAAGTGGTTGTTCGAAGAACCATCCCAAAGGATCCACCACTTTTATCGGCAATAAAGCAATCAGATTGGTTGTTAAAGAAATTCCATGATAAGATCTCATAGAATGAAAATCACCCACAAACACCAGTAAAAAAGATGAAGACAAAGAAGCCATCAACTACACAACAAACGCACGGTGTTGACCATGACATATGCTTCAAATTCGTTATTGCTAACAACCCATAATAGTTTCTTGAAAGATGGAGCTAACAATATACAAGACTATATTTACCAAATCTAAACCCCAAAAACCACGAAACGAAGCTATCGGGTGAGATTTGCTGCCATTGAAACTCTTAACTCGATTTATTGCCACAAAGAAAATCAACACCACCATAAAAAACCCAGAGAAACATGAAAATAAACAAAAATCAACATAAAATGCAGGCATCTTCACCCTCGCCTGAGACCGAGGAGGGAGATGTCGTGACAGAAACTCGCTCAATAATGAGAGAAGAGCTCCCACCACCCAAGAAGTGGAGAGGAGGGAAGAGAAGAAAGAGAAAACTACTTCATACAGTCATCTCTATCTCTCACTAACTTTATTTATACAAGAGAAGCAACAACCGGTGTAGAAAGAATAATCAGCAACCATGAGAGATTAATTGGATAGCTAAAGTGGAAGGAACTCGAATTCTTTTGGAAAAAAAATTTTGAAACCTTGTGAATGAAAATAATATATAAAGTTATGAGAGCTACCCTTAATCGAATACAACAATACTAATGGAATCTAGCTTGATAGCAACCGATATCAAATAGAATTAGGCTTAATTAGAAATGATGTTCATGAAATGCTTGTGATATAAGCCATGACTTTATAAGTAATAAATATCCCATGGACTTTTCTTTTTAGATCTCATGTATGAGCTTTAAGTGTGAAGTATTTTAGGTGTTTATCACATAACCACTGAGTAAATGCTTCGTCTAATCATCAATTTGCTGAAAGTACTTGCGCAAGGTCAAGCCAAAATGCCCCCCCTTTTTTTGTGTGGTGAATAGTAAGTTGGTTGAATATATTGAATGCCTATATGTACTGAATTGAAAAAAAGACCATCGGATCACATTAATATTTCTTGTGAAACAACTATTCAAGAGAGATTTTAGAAATTGTCCTCCTAATCTCATTATTTGTGGAAAATTGTATGAAATTGTATTTTGATAAATAAGTTCCATGACCAAAACAACAACAACAATAAGCCATATACATGTCACAGGGACTGAAGTTTTAAAATATCACTGCAGGCCTTAGGGATAGAAATTAAATGAGGATAATTTTGTATGAAAATTACTACAATAACCCTGATTAATGAATAAATAAAACCATAACTGAAAATTAATTGATCAAGCAGCTGTTTTCTCCTTTTTTTTTTTTTTGACAAGGAAAGGCAAGTAATAAATTTGGCAAGCTTCGCACGTGATGCATTGTTCTAGTGGCAAAGTGATCATCTTCTATAGTATAGGGTGGATGGTGGGTTTCGTCCCCATAAGGCCAGTTTGGCTTCCTTTCCAACTTGAGGAAAAAAAAATCTAGCAAGCATCTATCTTTCGGATTTGGTTTCCTTACTAAGCATGTTGCTTAGCAGGGAAATCGGTTCCTCATCTTTGTGCTTATGTTCTTATATGGATACTCATCTGATGAGTTACTGTTGTTTCAATTTGAGTCTCCAGTGTGGTTTTGCTTTATTATAAATGGTTGGCTTATTATGTTGAATCGAAGCTTTTTGATTTTGGTCAGTATTTTGTTTTAAACTGTTCATGCAATATTTGTGTATGGTGTGTGGTTGGTGTGAGTGAAATTGTTACTCAATGGTTAAATTAAAGTAAAATTCACTTGTTTAGAACGATTGGATTTTGTGTTGTCATATCCTTAATTAATGTTATATGTTGTTAATTAGGGAAGTGTAGTTGTAAATTAACTAATTGGTTAAGTTTTTTAATAGTAAATAAAATCTAGGGATAATTAATTTGCAGGTCTTTATAGTTTCATCCCCAGCTTTGACCTGAAAACCGGCGAACCAATCCGTTCCAGTCATCAACTCGAGTCCCCTTTTAAAAAAAATGGATTTTTTAAAACATTTCTTCATAATCTTATATTAATAACTTCTAAATCTTGACTTCTTTACCGGTTTAGCCATGTGTTAGCTCCGGCTTAACTCCGGTGACCCATTGACCCTTGAGCCAATACCCTGACTGATTCAGTGCCAGGTCTAGTTTAATAACCTTGGTTTCAACCAATTTTTAATTAAGTTCCTATATTTTTTCTTTTTATCAAGTCCTTATTGTTTCACCAAATATTTAATTAGGTCCTTGTAGTTTTTTTAATTTTAATTTTTCATTTTAATTAAAAATTAAATAAATGAATTATATTAAAGTATAATTTACTGATAATAAATTTAAGTAATAATTATATAATTTAAAAAATAACTAATATAATTGATTGGTAATTCTTCATTAATTATTTGTAATTCTATTCAATTTTCAGACAAATTTATGATTATAATTCAAATTTTATACTTATAAAAATAAATAAAAATTATAATTAAAAAATAAATAACCTAAATATATGTTTATATAAAAAAATAATGAAGAATATTAAAATAGTACATATAAAAATCTTAAAATAAAATCATCATAATAATTTATTATTTATAGAATATTAATATTTATAGAATAATATTATTATAATTTATTGAATAAATAATAAAAAAGTACAGGGAACTAATTAAAAATCATGTGAAATTATAAGGACCTGATAAAAAAATAACTGTGAGGTTCTAATAAAAAACAAGTAAAATAATAAGAATCTAATAAAAAAATTATAAGGACCTAATTAAAAATTAGTTGAAATTATAAGGACATGAAGAATAATCATCCCTAAAATCTAGGTACATTTTAATAAGGTAAGGTGTTCATTGCAGGTTCACATGAGTTTGAGCAAGCAATTACTCCCTCCAGTTCATAATAAGAATTCATTGGTCTATAGTATAAGTTATCTAGAGAGTAACTAATTAATATTTATTTGTCAATTTTACCCATCTAATTAATCTTTGTATTTTTATCTCCTTCAAAACCTCATTTAATATGAGTAAAGTTGAAAAAAAAATTTAAAGCATATTTAATGAGTTAACTATTATTTCTTAGTTCTAAGAAATTAGTTAAAGTGATTTATATATTATAGGGTGGAGGGGGTATGTTGTTTCTTCCAAAAAAAAAATGGTAGTTAACTCATTAAATCTATCTTAAATTGAAATTTGTTTCCAACTTTACTTATATAAAGTATTTTAATTATAGGGGAAAAATTAATAAACAAGCATTCATTACTTTCTAAGTGACTTATATTATGGACCAACGAATGTGTTTGGTTTTGGGCTCTCTTCGTATAAGGAGAAATGCGCAAATTATATATATATATATATATATATATATATATATATATATATATATTTCTTATTTTATGTATCTCCTATTTTATGAAAAGAAAAGTAAAGAAAAGAAATATAAAAAAATAGGAAAGAAGGAAAAGAGTGAGAAAATAAAAAAAAAACGGAAGTTTCCTAATTGTTCTTTGTGAGAAAGAATATTCTCTTGAAGTTTCCTAATTTGATGTTATGTCTCATTTATTTAAGTGAAGAGGGGGCATATTAGGTTTTTAGGCTAGAGAGCCCCAAAGAGGCCAGTGAGATCGGGTAGGCTGGTGAAGTCGGGTAAGCCGGGGTGGCCCAAGAGGTCTAATTATACAGCTATGTGAGAGAAAAGAAGAGAGAAAGTGAAAAACATAGCTTCACGGGTCAATATTGATAAATTGGCATTTTGCACTCATTGACTGTTGAATTGAGCTACAATTTGGTCGGTAGGTTCAGAATATATGGTTCATTGTTTTCAACAGTGGGATTGTCGTTCGGAAGCTTGGTGTGAGAGAAAAAGTGTTCGTGGTCAAGGACATTTTTCTGCTATTTTCAGCTGCTTTGTTCTTTATATTGTAAGCTTGTAGCTTTGGTTGAGTGGTTGAACGTGTTTATACATGTCATTGAGACTCTCTTATACCCTCTTTTAATCATAGTAGATAATATTTTCTTTGGTCTATAAAACTCGTGATTTTTATCCTTGAGTTAAGGGGTTTTGCATGTTAATAATTATATTATCTCTTGTAGATCGGAAGAAGTAAATATAATTATATGTTAGTCATGGTTTGCAAATTTCATAAGAGTTACTGAAGATAGGAGTAGTTCTTACAATGCAACAAGTAAGCATCAGTATGGAATGAGTTGTCAATTATGTAAGTATAAGTTTGATAATTTCACAATGATAGTTGTTTATTTATCCAAGCCACTTGTGCATCATGTTGGGTATAGCAACTTACACACTGTATAGATAGTTGACGGCACTACCTGCAAAAATATAATAAAACATAATATTTGAGTTGCATTTGAGAACACAATCCATAGGACATAGGAGATATTCTCAGATCGTATTTATAAGACGTTTCCAGTATGTTTCTAACCGACAAAAAAAAACCTTAATTTTCATTAACTCTACTTTAAAATTCAACAACTTTCCAACTTTATCCCTATTTAACTATATACTCTCCAATGAAATAATAATCTACACAATAATATATGAAAGATAAAACTATACATTCATGTAAAAAATTTAATGGTATGCTTTATAAATAAGATAAAAAATTAAATATATTATCTTTATCTTGTAAATAGAGTTAGAGAAGTATTAAATCAAGAAGCGGCATTCCTAAGATTAAACGAAACTTTACATAAATCAGGATGACAACACACAATGCCTAAATGTATTAAACTTCTTATTAGACTGTTCATCATAGTTATTGTTATCAAGCAAAAGTCAACTTAAGCCAAAAGTATTCTGATACAATATTTTTTTTTATCAATTTATTTTGTATACTATAAATTTTAATTAAAAAACTGTTTTTAAAACCTCACTAATTATCAATTCAGTTTGTTTCACTTGTCACTGAAAATCGGTGTCCAACTTGTTAAAATTGGGAAACAAACTTGTCAATTGGGTTTGTTCCCCTTGTCAGTTTATTGCATATGAAATTTAACTACTAATGAATACGCAAGCACGTGACAACATGAATTTCACTAATTGCTAAAAATCAGAATTAAACTTGCTAAAAATGGAAAAATAACTTGCCAATTTTAGTTTCTTTAACAACGTCACAAAACACAACACATAATCTGAATCACATCAGATTCCTTTGGACCTTGAGTTTTCTCTCAGAGACACTTGTATTAGAAAGGACAGCTACGAACCTTAAACTAAATACTGGATAATACTATAAAAAAAATATCTTGCTAAAAATGAAAAATCAACCTGCGAGTTCAGTTTTTTTCCACTTATCAGTATATATTTAACAAATAAAGCATTAAGAAACATAACATAACCTGAATTTAATTTATTTAAAATAGAAAGCCAACTTGTTGAAAATTGAAAACCACCTTGCCAGAAAATTTTGCTTGTCAATTTCTGAACATCTGATACAAAATAATAGTTTCTTGGAATCAAACAATAAAATATGCATAATAAAATTATCATTATCAAAATTCCAAACATCACAATACCTAATACCTAGTAAACCAAAGTCAATAAAACAAGCTAAGAAAATAGATCAATAAATCTCAATATCAATTCAAAACTACCCAGAGAAATGTTTATGTGATCATTGGATTATGTAAATATTAAATTTGATATTCAAAATAAGTAAAATATAAAACTAAAATGACTTTTCAATTGTCAACTTAAAAATTATTATAATTTAATAAATAAAAGTTTCAAATTTTCTAAAAACTAATCCTCAGGACTAGTGATAAATTTCGAAGCTAATTTTTATTGTGTCTGATGTAACAGGAATATACAAAACAAACAATACAATTAAGCCACTTGAAATTAATTAAAATAATATGAGTGGTGCTAACTGTGACTGCAGGTTCAAAAACATATGCTGTAATAAAAAAATAAATAATCAATTCATAATAATGATTAAAGATGCTTATTGTCTCCCTTTCCCAGAATTTTATTATATATTTTTTTTGTCGTTATGAAAAATAGTGTGAATTTGATTAATTCCGCCGCATGTGTATTCTGGGTTTGTCTTTTGTTCCCAAGCTCATGCATGTGTGATGTGTTTATTTTAAAATTGTTATTCTCTCAACTTGTTGGCCAAAAACATTGACAATAAATTAAATTTAGTCTTGGCCAAACAAAACCAATGAATTTAGTCTATTATTTTAAGATACCTCTTAAAGCTGATTTTAATATTTTATTTTGGCCGGATCTCTCAAAGGCCGAAGCTCTAAAATAGTAAGCCTTTAAAAACTATAATGTTGGATTTTGTATGGACTTTATTATAATTCATAAACTATTGTACTGACATAATCCATTAAGAACTTGTGCTCAATTTTCTTTTTTTTAAAAAATGAAAGTGGATAATCTTTTCTTTAGTTAGAAGTTAATAAAGACACTCAAAATATGTCAATAAAAAAGATGATACAAAATATAAAGAAATATAATATGCAATGTATATTAAGTTCTCTAATCATGAGGTTTCAATTTCATCTCTTAATTCTATAAAATATTTTTTCATTCCTTTAATCCTAACTTTTAATCTCAAATGGTAATTTTTTTGTGATAATATTATTATTTTTTAAAATTAAACTTTTTATGTCAATATATGAAATATGTTTTGTTAACATAAAAAATTATTGTGTTAGAATTTTCCCTAATAGTGTTATAACTAGATAATTAAAAAAACACTTTATAAAATTAAGGAATCAAAATAAAATGTTACGTAAAGTTAAGAAATTAGAGATGCACTTTTACCATATTAAATATTAAAAAAATATTGGTTGAGATGTAAATCAATAGACATAGTATTATTTTAAAAATGCTCAGGATTAAAAGCATGATATAATGGGTATCATATTTTGTTTTCAACCCCTTTTAAAAATAAATTTTTAATGAATTTATTTTTATTAAATTTATTTTTGAAACTCAAATATATCTTTTTTGAATCATTACACCAATCAAACTCTTAAATTCATGATTAGATTCAATCTTTTTTTTAATCATATACAAGTTTTGGCAAGTTCAATCAGAAAATGTAATAATGGCCAAATAAAATCTTAAAGCTTTATTTTTGCATTGGATAAATCTCAAAATTCAAAAGTGTTTATAAGAAATATTTATAAATATATTTATTTAAAAAATTTATATTAATAATAAAATTTAAATTTACATTTTTATGAAATAGAAGATTGATCCTTATCAACTTGATGGACTTGAATTGATTGATTTAATCTAACGTTATGGACACAAGAAAATACAATACTCACGTTTGTCTTCAACTAAAAGTCTTAATTTAACTAGTGACAAATTGAATAACTATCTCGTGTTGTTTATACAATGACCTTAATATAAATCAATAGACATTGTATTATTTTAAAAATACTCGGGATTAAAAGCATGATATATATAATACATACCATATTTTATATTCAACCCCTTTTAAAAATAAATTTTTAATGGATTTATTTTTATTAAATTTACTTTTGAAACTCAAATATATCCTTTTTGAATCATTACACTAATCAAACTCTTAAATTCATGATTAGGTTCAATCTTTTTCTAATCATATACAAGTTTTGGTAAGTTCGTTCAATCAGAAAATGTCATAATGACCAAAGAAAATCTCAAAGCTTTATTATTACATTGGATAAAAACCTCAAAATTCAACAAGTGTTTATAAGAAATATTTATAAATATATTTATTTAAAAATTTTATATTAATAATAAAATTTTTCATTTTCATTTTTATGAAATAGAAGATTGATTCTTATCAACTTGATGGACTTGAATTGATTGATTTCATTTAATTTTATGGACACAAGAAAATACAAGACTCACGTTTGGCTTCAACTAAAAGTCTTAAATAGTGACAAATTGTATAACTATCTCTAGTTGTTTATACAATGACCTTAATATAAATTACTACAATAATTTTATAGTATTGATTATAACATCAATTTTTAAGGAAATAAATTATTCAATCAACCAAGGCATCAACTTTGAATTCAAAGTCAACATGTTATCATATGTGTGGGGTGTTATTTTCTTATTTCCTTTGTTTAGTTCCTTTGGTATTCTGCTTTTCCCCCATCTCAACTGCTATATATAAGTTTATAACAACACATTTGGTTTAGGGAAATTTATTATTCACTGTCCAAATTGTGAAAGAGAATAGTTTCTGTGGTTGAAAGAGAATGATCTTTACTCTCATAAAAAAAATAAATATTTGTTTAGTAGTACTTTTCTTTAAAAAAATCTTACGTAGGTAAGAGCATTCTTTTCAGAGCATAATATTACTTTGATTAACACGGAAATGACCATATAGGTTAAACAAATAATTAAGCGAAATCACATTACTCTAATTAAAATAAGGCAAACATATTTATCTTGATAATAGTATTGCCATCGCTGGAAATTCCTAGTCCTCTTGGTTTGCTTTGTTGCATAAAATTGACCAAGGGGTCCCTAGTTGGATTACCGGTAGAAATGAGATAACAATATGGGAAAATGTCACTAAAAGAACTTTAAAAATACTAATAGACAGAGAGATGTTCTGAACATTTATAATGCCATTAAAGTGTGAGTAGATTTTAAAATTCAACATCAAATGACATAAATACCCTCCAATACTTCACGATCTTCCTTCTCTCAACTCATCACTCTCTCTCATTTGGTTGAATCTCCCTCTCCTATTTCTCTCTCCTCCGTGACTATCCCACCACCGCTCTCCGCCATCCATCCCCCTTCACTCCGTGACTATTAATCACTTCCATGGACGGACTCAAATCCGACAACCACCACATGCTACAATACCTTCGCTCATACTCGTTGTCTGGTCACTCTCGCTCTCATGATCGTAATATTTGCTTAATTTTTTGTCAGTCGCTCTCGCTTGATCTCTTGCTCAGCTTAGTCACCCTCGATATCTGTCACTTGAGTAGTCCTCTGCTTCTTCCTCTCTCGCCTCTAACTTCAGCAGCGACCCCATAGTCCATGTGGTCGCCTTTGGCTTAGGTGAAGAGGAAAATTCAATTCATGGTTGTGAACAAGTGGGCGACTAGGCGTATCTAAATTTTTTTTAAAGAAAAAAATCCCTTGGAAATTTTTTTGGTCTTGAATTAGTTGGGTTTTGATTTGTTTGATGCGAATGATGGGTTGGTTTGTGCAATTTCATTATGCTTCTTGATTGAAACAAGTTGTGTTTCCTTTTTTTTCAGCCAGAAAGTTGTGTTTCTATTAGAGTTTCATATGTGATTTGAGTTTAATATTAGAGTTTCACATTGATTCAAATAAAAATATAACATTTGATGATATGTTTGTAGGTGTGGGATTGTGGGTTGTGACTTGTCTGGATGAGAGGTTTGCCATATACTTTGATTCTATTGGATCAATCTTGTTATTTCAAGATGCTTCCACATGATTCAATGTTGTTATGGATTTGTTACTTAATAAATAAAAGTTGATAAAAACTTAATGAAATGTGGAGAATGTCTTAACAAAACTTGTGAATAACATGAAAGTGTAGATTTGTTTCTTGGTAAATGAAATATGTTAAAACTTAATGAAATATGGTGAGTTCCTTAACAAAAGTTGTTAAAACTTCATCTAAACTTGTAAAACCCTTATCAGAAGTGGAAATCAACACATTGTCATTGTAGCAAGTGGTAAATTTTAAATTAGAATTTGTGAAAAATCTTATCAAAAATTGTTAAAACTTTATCTGAACTTGTGAAACCTTTATCAGAAGTGGGAATCAACACATTATAATTGTAGCAAGTGGTGAATTTTGAACTAGAATTTGTGAAAATCTTATAAAAAATTGTTAAAATTTTATCTGAACTTGTGAAACCCTTATCAGAAGTAGGAATCAACACCTTGCCAATGTAGCAAGTGGTGATTTTTGAATTATAATTTGTGAAAACCTTATTAGAAATTGTTAAAACATTATTTAAACTTGTGAAACCTTTATCAGAAATAGGAATCAATACATTGCCATAGTAGCAAGTGGTGATTTTTGAATTGAAATTTGTGAAAATCTTTTAAGAACTTATCAAAACTTTATTTGAACTTGTGAAACCCTTATAAGAAGTGAGAATTAATACATTACCATTGTAACAAGTGGTGATTTTTGAATTGGAATTTGTGAAAATCTTATCAGCACTTGTTCAGACCTTATCTCAACTTATGAAACCCTTATAAAAAGTGGGAATCAATACATTGTCATTGTAGCAAGTGCTAATAAAGTATTGATTCCCACTTCTGATAAGGGTTTTACAAGTTCAGATAAGATTTTAACAAGTTCTGATAAGCTTTTCATAAATTCTAATTCAAAAATTATCACCTTCTATAATGGCAAGATATCAATTCTCACTTCTAATAAGGGTTTCACCATATTATATAGTGTTTCAAGTGTTTTGCCCAACTCAATCAAGCACAAAGCAAAATTGGTGCAATAATCTTCTAATAGTATTATCAAAACTGGTGCAATTCAATTGCTAGAATGATAGACTCTAAGGCCAAACCAATATCCATAGCTATTGATTACAAAAGAAGATGAACAACACTAAGTCCATGCTATAAAAAACATAAAGAAAGATGATTTACAAATTAGAAATCCATGGGACTCTAAGTTGTGAAAAAATTTTAAGAGTATGATTTGTAACTCTAATTACTTATATTATACTGTCAGCATTGTATGATTCCTGAGCAAAAATTATTTGATTCCGAATTTCCCAAAGTTTCCAATAAGTGATGCATAGTCCTATTTTCCCAAGACTCTTTAAATGTTGGACTCCTCAAAATTTCACGCAACCAAGAAATGATATTACTTTTGAAAAAATCCATGCCCATATTAGAAGGGAGGATCATTTTCCAAACTAAATTTGCAAGCGAGCAGTCCTTGAAAACATGACAAATATATATTCTCTGTGCTCTTTCTACAAAGAGAACATTAATGGTCTAATGTTATACCTCTCTGATGTCTTTCCACATTTTTGAGTAATTGTTCCTTAAAGAGGAGCCATATAAAAGTTCTTACATGTTGAGCTATTGGCAGTTTCCACATCATGGTCCACTTAGACTCGGCTTTGTTCTAGTTTAGACATTCTGAGTGACCATATGTAAAGCAAGTATTGATTCCAGTAGAGAAGGGGTCGGTGAAGCAATTTCTGCCGCCAACGGAGGATACGACCCTATAAGTTCATCCAACCCTTAAAAGAAATCGTTAACACCGAATCTGATAACCTGAGTTCATTGTCTTCCATTTCCCCAATCAAATCTTCCATTTCCACCTTGCTTTTGAACTTTGTGCTTTGAAGCACTGTTGCTTCTTCTTCCACATTAGGTCACCGGAGAATTGACTTTCATTAGGGCTTTGCCTGTTTCACCTCTGGCGAAGGATGCAATGGGGGTCAAGGGCTTCTTACAAGGGTGGGGGTAATTTTTTTAAAACATATATATAAGGGCACTTTTGTCATTTCCTGTAAATTTAAAAAAAGGATAAATCAGTTACTAACATCTCTCTGGTATTATGAAAATGATAAATTATGTATTATAGATCCATAAAACTGATTAACTAGTGGAATAATGCATGTTGTTTTTATAATAAATTGGTTTTAATAGAACTTTTTAAAGAAATTTACCTATAAATTATAAATTCATATAATCTTTGTAAACAATAAATGAATCTCTTGTTATGAAAAAATATTTTATAATTATAATATGGGTTAATATAACTTTTGGTATCTGAAATTTAGCCCGATTTTGGTTTTGGTCCCTCAAGTTTAGAATAATCTGTCAAGCCCTTTTTAAACTTAAGGGACCAAAACCAAAATCGGACCAAAACCATCGATTTAAAATTTAAGGGATCAAAATTAAAATCGGGTCAAACTTTAAGGACTAAAAATTATATTAACCCGTATGATTGAAAATTTGAAGAAGCGAGACAAAAAAATTGTGTCACAAAGAACATCACGACCAATGTTAGCCAAAAGTTTTTGTTTTTAAAAAAATATAAGTTAGTTAACAATCATTACTACTACTTTTTAACCCGGAAGAATTATTACATTTTTTTTTTTGCCAAAGAAGAATTATTACACTTAAAACTCTTAAAAATTATTCATCATTAATTTTTCACAGAATCTTCTATCATTATACAGTACTAAGTAATTAGTTTGTTTGGTCATATACTTATATCAATTTTTTCTTAATCCATATCATAAGATACAACACAGTTCTTCGTGGGCGGCTTAACACAACTCTCATCATTTAATGATTATATATTTATTTGTTGATTGTTTGATAGAGTATAATAATATGGTGTAATTTACATAGTAGCTTGTTTGTGATCACTTATTTGAATCGGGCTTATTATATAAGCCCGATTCACGTAAATCGAGATAAATATCATCCACATATTTATCTCGTAGACCGTGAAAGCATTTCGTTGACCGTAAAAACACCTTGTAGACCGTAAAAGCTACCTTGTAGACCGTAAAAGTTACTTCATATTCCGTGAATTACAATTCATAAGCACTTATGCAATTTTCAACCGCTATTCCAAACAAGCACTTAATATCATGATTAAAAAGCACTTATGGGCTTGGACACATAAATCGAGATAACCTTCATCAAATAACTTACTTCGTATTCGGTGAATCACGATTGAAAATCACTTATAAAGCTTCCAACCACTATCCCAAACGACCACATAGTCAACCTCACCTCACTTGATAAGATAAAGCTTACTGTTATTATTAAGAATTATATATTTATATTAATTTATACGGATGAGATAGACAAGTATTAACGACGTGATATTATATTTATAATTGAGCACATTATTTTTCATTTAAAAAAGGAATTTTCATGGCACAAAATTACCAATTGTTTGGCACATATTCATTTTAATTTAAAACAATGGATAATATACGTTTATACGTATAGGCATATAGTACGTATCAATTTTAATAAAGAAAGAAAAAATATGTTCTCTTTTTAATAGTACAATATTATTATTATTATTATTTAAATAATAATAATAATGATAATGATAATAATAATATGATGTTCAGAAAGCGTTGAAATGTCAGCGGCGCCGTTACATTGCGTAATGCCTTTTATTAAAGGATTAATTATGATTTAAGTAATTGTCAAAGTTCGAATCGAATCCAAATTGACGTTGTAATAAGACAGAGGAGAAAATATGCCATAAACAAACAAACAAATAAATATTGATTTTCGAAAATACTTTTAAATATTTTGCGGCATTTGATCTGAATGAATATGATGCATAGCTCCCCTTTATTCCTCCATTCACAAATGCTACGAGACACATTTTTCTAAATATTTTCAGAGAGCTATACACGCATTCTAGTCCCTTTCACATGGCTCGCCGATTTGGGGCCCACAATCCGTGTTCTTCTTCTTCTTCTTCTTCTCGAGACTCCAGCTTTAGCTTCAGTACACAGAGGCATACTCTCAAAACAGAGCCATAGGAAGGAAGAGATTTTGGTTTGTGTACGGTTAGAAAAACGAATTCCGAGGAGTTCGTTGAATCATTCAATGATTTGATAGGGTATTTATTTGATGCTTTGAAGTTTGATCACATCGCGTCTTTTGTCTATTCAATTCGTTGTTGCTGTCATTTACTTCGATCAAGGAATTTTTTGAAGTCGATTCTCTCTGGTATCTGCATGCTTGACATTGCTGTGATTAGCTTGGATTATACGGATTGGAGTTGGTAGACTTTACCGTGGAAATTTTGAGCTCTCTTGATTGTCCTTGATGATGATTGAGTTTTGATTCTGCGGTGATCTTGTTTATTTGTTTGGGTTTGGCTTCAACGGTTCTTGTGATCTGGGTTTCGGACTGAAGCGAGCTCAGCGAAACTGACACGTTTGGGTTTCTGTGAAATTTGAAATAGCTTGTTGTGGGAGTTCAGACATTGGTTTCGTTTGGTAGAGTTTGGTACGAGCTGCTTTCATCTTCATGTGAAGTTTTTTTCAACTTAGTTTGAGGCCTCAATTTTGCACTTGAGTTTGATTTTTTGAAATTATCAACTCTGGTAATCTGTCATATGTGAGAGTGACGTCAGAGTTTCCAGAAAGAACGCCATTGTTGAGTATTGTTGTTGCTGACGATGTCGGTGGCGTCACCGTCTCCGGCAGTAGCCATCGCCCAACCACCACCACCACCACCACCAACAGCCTCCACCAATAGTAGTGCACCGCCGCCCGCCATCACTCCGCCACCTCAATCCTCTTCACCCCCACCACCAGGCAATCCCGCTTCGCAGCCGCCTTCAGCACCTCCGCCATCCTCAACCCCTTCTCCACTTCCGGTGACTCCGTCAGCACCTCCTCCCGCTGTGCCGTCGCCTCTGCCAGCGCAGTCGCGGCCACCTCAGGCATCATCACCCCCTCCGCCTGTCACTCCACCCCCATTGTCTCCTCCTCCTCCACAATCTGTTGCACCTGCGCCACAACCACCGTCACCTTCTAATGCTACGCCGCCTACTTCTCCTGTATTTTCCCCTCCACCACCAACACAATCACCGGCTCCACCGGTGAGTTCTCCTCCGCCAGCAAGTTCATCCCAACCACCGCCATCTAACCCATCTCCGGTGCCTTCGCCGCCTACACCATCGGCTAGTCCGCCAAGAAACTCACCTTCTCCTCCTACACAACCGTCAAAACCTCCCCAAAACTCCCCTCCGCCGCCTCCACCACCATCGTCAAACCCTCCGAAAACCTCACCTCCACCACCAACATCAAGTCCCCCGGGTAATTCATCTTCACCGCCATCATCTGTGCCACCGCCGAATACTTCATCACCTCCGTCTGCGGCTGTGCCACCCCGAGGGTCGCCGTCACCAGCATCAGCACCGCCTGTAAATTTACCTGCCCCTGCGGCACCTCGGATAAGTCCCCCTAGTTCCCAACCAAGTCCATCTTCAAGTTCTACCCCAAACTCATCTCCATCGCCGCCCATAATTCGAATGGCTCCACCTCCGTCCTCACTTTTGTCACCACCAGCTTCTCAAAATTCCTCCCCACCATCAGAAAGTGGAACAGAAAGTTCAAAAGCTAGAACAAATAATGGCATCAATACTGGTGTTGTAGTGGCCATCGGTGTAGCAGTGGGAATCATAGTGCTTTCCTTATTTGGAATTCTTACCTGGTATCTGATAAGGAGGCAAAAGAAACGGGGACCTGAGATTGGTAGTTATATCATGCCATCAGCTTCTGGTTCACTACCCGAGTCAGGTAAACTTGGAAGCCTTAAGATCATTATTTCTTTAATATGTTGTCTTAGTGGCTTCTACCATCCCTTATTTATCTGGTCCTTTTTGATTTGGTAGTTTGGTGCTTTGGAAATATAATATGAAAAGCCCCCAATAATTGTTCTGGTTGATCACACGGTTGAATTGTTAGGCAAATATATAAAATAAAGTCTTTGCAGGCTTGATACCATTAAACTGATTCAACTCTGTAACGTTGTCCAGATTCATCCTTTTTTAAGACGCATTCTTCAGCTCCTCTTGTACAAAGCGGTTCCGGTAGTGACTCTGTGTACACACCTTCTGAGCCGGGTGGACTAGGCAACTCAAGGACATGGTTTACATATGAAGAACTAGTCAAAGCTACAAATGGTTTTGCGCCTCAAAATCTTTTGGGTGAGGGTGGATTTGGTTCTGTATATAAAGGATGCTTACCAGATGGGAGAGAGATAGCAGTCAAACAGTTGAAAATTGGTGGAGGTCAGGGTGAAAGGGAATTCAAAGCTGAAGTGGAGATTATTAGTCGCATTCATCACCGTCATTTAGTCTCTTTGGTGGGATACTGCATTTTAGACACCAGAAGGCTGCTCGTCTATGATTATGTCCCCAACAAAACCCTCTATCATCATCTTCATGGTAACATTACTGATGAGTTGTAAAGGCTGGTTCTTGATGTTGTGATTAACTTTGACATGTGTTAGTTGAATTTTTCAGGAGAAGGTATGCCAGTGTTGAGCTGGGAAAAACGTGTGAAGATTGCTGCTGGTGCAGCTCGAGGAATTGCTTATCTCCATGAAGATTGTAAATTACCATTCCCGCATTTAATATTATTTTAGATTGGCCTTCATGCATGTACTCTTCTGAACAAATATGTAAATGCCATTAAAGTGTTTGAAAATCTCTGATTGCATTTATTAAATCAGATACTTTGTCATTAAAAATTTGGATGAATTATCAATTAACCATTGTCTTCTACTATATATGTAGTGGTTGAGTTATATATTAGGAAATGTAATTGGAATTTGCAGTATTGGATGTATAAAAAGAAGCTTCCTCCAATGAATTTATGGGGCAAAGATAGTAATATATATTAATCTTACACTCATCACCAGAAAAAAGAAACTTCTCTCATGAATAATTCTTTAATCTTCTCTAAATATGCTCTTTTAGGTTTATTTTGCTTTCTTTCTGCTACGTTAAATGAAAAAATGAAGAGGGGCAGGCAACAGAATTATTTATGGAACTCTTTCAAACCATTTAAACTTTAGTGTAACTTTTTGTCCTGTGTCTTTGAAAAGATGTTCTTTGTTATTAACCTTAGTGTAACTTTTTGTCCTGTATCTTTGAAAAGATGTTCTTTGTTATTAACTAGAGCTAGCTACTTATGCTGCTGATTGTTATGCACGTTTCAGGCAATCCTCGGATCATTCACAGGGATATCAAGTCCTCAAATATTCTTTTAGATTACAACTTTGATGCTCAAGTTTGTTCTGCTCTTACGCTTCCAGAGTTTGATATTAGTTGTTAAGTTTCTATTTGATCTTACTCTTCCTACTTTTCATGTTCCAGGTCTCAGATTTTGGGCTAGCCAAATTAACCCTTGATACAGTTACACACATAAGCACTCGTGTCATGGGAACATTTGGGTGGGTAATCTTTGATTGGTCTAACATCTTCTCTTTCTGGGAATGCTTTTCATTTGGGGAGAGGGAGTGGGTCACTCATTTTTAACTAATGCGCTGATATTAGGTTTCTTCTTGTTAAAGCTATATTAATAACTATGTCCATTCTTTTTTTCTTTTTAAAGATATGTTGCACCTGAATATGCATCAAGTGGCAGATTGAGTGAGAAATCTGATGTATTTTCTTTTGGGGTTGTACTTCTGGAGCTCATCACCGGACGGAAGCCTGTAGATGCATCTCAACCCTTGGGGGATGAGAGCTTAGTTGAATGGGTAAACATAGATCCCAGTCTTGTTATGGTCTTTCTTTTACTAATGCTGCTATTTTTTTCAACTTCCAGTTTTTGGAAGCAGTTAATTTATACTTTGTGGTTTTGCCCTCTTTTCTGAATCTCCTTTTAATTATAGTCAGTTTTGCATAGAAGGATGTAAGATGTTGATTTTGTGAACCTGTTATTAGAACCATAACTGCACAGTTATTCTACTTCTGCATATTTATTTAACTGATGGATTTGATTTCTGCTTGACACATTATATATCCAGTGATTCAGGAATAAAAACCTCAACCTCAAACAAATGTGGGCATCCCATGGGGGCAAAAAAATTGTTATTTATGATTTTTTTTCCTGCTCTCTGTTTAACTTTTTTGTTGACCTGTTATAAGAGGATGCCTTTAATTTCTGGCAGTGAATTTTGAACATTGTAGAACTTCATTTAGTTGGTAAAACTTTTTTTGTGATAAACTTTAAAAGTATCTAAAAATCATATCAGAACACAAGGAAGCTCTAGCTCTCTTAGGAGCAAAGTTCCTATGTGATCCCATGTCATACTGCTATGGAGACCAAAATCTTAGGAAGAGCATGCATACCATTTTCTCTTGCTTCACATTGTTTTGTTCATCTCTTGTCTATATGTCATTTTCAGTGTGTTCTTAGTCATTATGTAGGATAATCCTTTACTTGGTTGTTAATAGAGCACAATGGCATAGTGCAATCCATTTAACCGATCTCATACAGTGGAATAAAACTTTTGTTCTTGTTGTTGACTCCTCCTCATCTTTTACATAGTAGAAAAAATATCCAAATTTTCATTTTTTGTGATGATCCATACTGAAATTGTTTGAGACTACAAATTTTCTGCATGTTTATATTGTTTTCTCATCAAGAGTTTAATGTTTTGGTCTTAGCCTCTTATATTAGGGTTAGTATACATAGTCGACAGTATCTAAAGCATTAAGGGTACTTTATAATATAACAGGATATTTAATATATTGTTCTTTAACTTCAAGCCTTACTGAGAAAGAAGAGAGAGGAGGACTGCCACTATAAAACTTTGCTGTTATATTTTACTACTTGTTTTTTCATCTTTACCTTAACAATATGATCGCTCATCTTTTACCGATCAAGGATGTCACCATACTTTTCAGGCTCGACCTTTGCTGAGTCATGCAATTGATAATGAGGAATTTGACGGTTTAACAGATCCTAGGCTTGAGAAGAACTATGTTGAAAGTGAGATGTTTCGCATGATTGAAATTGCTGCAACTTGCGTGCGACATTCGGCTGCCAAGAGACCTCGAATGGGGCAGGTAATAAATTTCATTGATGGAAAATCTTTAAAACATGTCAATGACTATCTGCATAAATTCACCGTGATTTTTATTAAAATGACAACAAGAAACAAATAATGATGATGATGATGATCGATAGCATAACTGAATCATCTTTTTCCTCCCCCACTTTGGCCTGAAATGGATAATCTTTCTTAAAATCTTGAGTTTCTCAGGTTGTTAGAGCTTTTGAAAGCATAATAAATTCAGATTTAAACAACGGGATGAGGCCAGGGGAAAGCGAGGCATTCAACTCTGCCCAGCAATCTGCAGAAATAAGAATGTTTCGGAGGATGGCATTTGGTAGCCAAGACTACAGTACGGACTTTTTTAGTCAAGGAAGTGCGAATTCAATATAGAAGGCTATGTACATACTACAGAGTTTTTTAAATTTTGGACCAGTCTCCTATCTTGTCGAGAAAAAGCCAAGGGTAGATAGACCCGCAGCTGAGTTTTGTTAGTTGCAGTGGCTCAGGCTGACATGCTTCCCTGCAACTGACTGCATCAGATCAGGTTCAAAACCTTGATTCTTGTAATATTCCATTTATTCTCCCCATAGCATTAGTTGTTCTTTTCTGTCATTCTTTTTTATCTGTTGTAATTAAAAAAATGGGAAAATAGCACCAAAGTCCCAATTAAGAAAAATAATATCAAAAATGTCCCATAACTCTTCAATGATAGCTCTTTCATTTATCAATGGTTGCTCTTTCACTTGTCATTAACAAGTTGTGGGACTTTTCTGACATTTTCTTTAATTGGGATCTTAATATGATTTTCCCTAAAAAAATTGTCCAAGGTGTTTCCTGACGCTCATGATAAGCTAATATATATTTATATTTATATTTATATATTAATTGATTTTTTCACATAAAAAATGTGTTGTTGTTCTTGGATACCTCCTACATAATCTGAGGTTTTATATGAGAAGTGAGAAACCAAGATACATTTATTTTTTCCTGGTGACTCATGATACTACATTTTGGAAGAGAAGGGAGATGGACTTTGCGGGAACATTGGGATTATATGCACTAAAAAAACTAACAACTCATATCTCTATAGATATGTCATTATTATATTTCTGTTCTGAAAAAGGATATGAAAAACTGCTGTGGATAAAGTAAAATCATTGCTTTGTTCAAGGAAATCAGATGTGATGTGACTTTTATTGTAAACATGTGTGTGCATAGACAGAAATGTTGGTGCAAATCGGAGCCTTACAATCATGCCACTCTGTTTTTTAAAGTAGTTTTTAGGCAGTTTGGGAAGCAGATTATGTAGCCTTTAATCATGGATGAGCATATGAACATCAAGTAGGCTACACTAAAATGTGTACTGATTTGCTTGCCTTTCTACTGATAAACGGTTTGGCTACAAGATTCAAGCATAGCCAATGGCCTAACCCCTTTTCTACCCTGTTATTCCCTAAACTTCATCTGTGATTGGATTCTCATTATTGGGTTTATTATTCTTCTTCTTCTTCTTGGTTCGAATCATAGACCTTATTAGTAATCAAGTCCCTTTCACTTGATCTAACCATTGTTGATTTTGTTTGGTCTTTTCTTTTGATGGTTAAATTTGATGCCCTGCTTCTTTTGGCTCTAAGCATTAAATATTGATTGATGTCCTGCTTAGTTTAGTTAAGAACATGAATTTTTTTTTTATTGATGTAGATGGTTCTTCTAAAGGTGTCTTGACTTGATTTCTTAATTATATTGATTTTAATTTTGGAATTAGGATTTTATTTTCCATAGTTGGACATTAGTTAGTTAATTCATATCTTGAATGAATCTAGCTTCCCTCATGGTCCATATCCTCGGTATGTCTTCTCAGTTCTCAGGGAAAACAATTGAGCCACTGAAATCTGTACGGTGTCTAAATTTGGACATTTGGAGGAAACATCACCACTACAATGAATTCTCTTGTTTTGGAAAACACCTCAAAGTTGGGCCCTAAAGAAATAAAAATAAAAACAATACCTCAATGTATTTTATTGGGAAAATTATAAGATTTTAAGAAATGAATTTAATTATCAAGAAATCTTATATCAGATGAACATTATGCAATGACAAATAGTGTGAGAAATAATAACATGTTCATGCTGTTTCATTTCTTAGTTGGACAACAGCAACATGCAACGGTTGTTTAAAGAAGGCGTCACTATGATGGACACTGAACTCATACAAGGCTTGAAGGTGTTGCTTGCAGAGTTGTATTCTTTGAATTATAAATGTAAAACCTAATTTGATAATAAATTTTGGTATTAAACGTAAGACCTTTTTTTTTATTTTATCTATTATATCTATATTTTTTAAAAATTAATTTGTTTAACTTATAAATTGATATATAATCTAATGTTATATATAAGTATTTTAAAGAATCATGTCATATATTTTATAATTAGATTATATATTTATCTTCCTTAATCTACTAAAATTAGATAAATATTTCTTACATTAAAGATTATATTAGTAGTTAAGAAGTCATGAATAGCTTAGTTTATTTTTCTTTTTGACCAAAGCTTAGTTTTGTTTTCATCCTTTATGTTTATGGTAACTTAACAATGGCAACGTGAGTTTTCTTATTCGTATTATATGGCCATCCCATACGGTGTAAATATTGTATTTCAATAGTCACAATATAAAATTCATTTGGAGTTGTTTTATTTACGAGTTAAATAAATAGGCAGCTTCTTTTTATTGACTAAAGTTTCTCTTCACTAAAATGGATGGTCTATTTACAATGGATGATTATTAGAGTAAGTTTAACGATTTATTATTGGAATATAGCTTTAAGGAATACAAGGATTATTTAATTTTAATTTTGTCATAAGAGGCTAAGATAATTAGGATCCCTTTATAAATTAATCTATTTCACATCATTTTATAAAGGCATAAATTAATCTACGTGGAATTAATGCAAATACTCCTCGGTTGTAAATCTATGACATAGAAAATTAGGTAAGTTATTTATAAACAAAAAATGTGTGTTGAGTTTCTAAAAGTGCCCATCTTAATGAAATGCAACTCTTTATTTTTTTCCAAAAAAAAAAACCCCTTTATTATATGCAATTAATAGGAAAAGTTTATTGAGAAATTACAAATTTGGATGATAGAGTGTAATGTGGTTTTACATTTAAAAATACTCTTCATGGGGACCATCGATAGTAAAGGTCATGTTGCATGTGGAGGGGTTATCAGTGCTGCTAGGCGAAGCGGTGGAGTGCTAGCCGAAAGCATCACTAGCTTACGTTCTGACCCGAGTAGCATGGGGCATGTGGAATCCCGTGTGAATCAGCAAGGACCACCTTGCAAGGCTAAATACTCCTGGGTGACCGATAGTGAAGTAGTACCGTGTGAATCAGCAAGGACCACCAAGGTAACTGCATATATAGATTTCAATAAAGGTTAGAGTATAACACCTCAACTGCTACGAAAATACAAGTTACTCATAGTGGCCTACAGTTGTGCAAATAGTTGGGTTTTAACAAGACAAGACTCTTCATTGATTCTCTAAAGGCTATGCATTTGTTGTTTGTGGACTATGGGAGTACCAACTGTATGATGACATTTTGAACTTAAGATCCCTCATCCTCTCAGCTTGGGACTTAGAGATTTCCCACTCTTATAAGGAAGGACTTTGATGTGCTAATTATTTAGTCAGAATGGCCCAAGTAATTAATCAAGATTATCCTATCATAGAGACACCCCATTTGAACGCGTGGATCTTTTCATGATGGAAATGTAGGCACATGCCACAAGAACAAACAATGTTGTCTACATCTTAAATTTTGTATAACTTTCAAGCTTCAGCTTGCCTTTATAATTAAAGAAAAAAAACTTCATGATACACAATATAATTACGTAATTCATTTCAACTAATTCATCAAAAATAAGAAATGACAGTTAATTCATTAAAAATGTCTTAAAATGTGGGGTTCAACTTTACCTATACTAAATGAGATTTTGAAGGGATAGAAAGATACAATGAGTCACATTTAACTAGTAAAAAGTGACAATTAAGAGACTTATATTAAAGGATGGCAAAAAGAGACTTATATTATAGACAATGAGGAGTAAAGTAAATACTAATTATTATAGTAAAGATACGAGGAAGTAATAAAAAAGATTAGAGAATCAATAAGTTATTAGTTGAGATGAGTGAATACTCTATGTGTATTACATGGGGAGAGAGTACTTCAAAAACAACTTCTTAGCAATATTATCAGGAAAAAAAATTCAACTAACACAAAAATAAATAAAAACAACCTGCAATTAAGATAATTATAGATATTTTTCAATCTTTTTTTTAAAATAAAAGGCACAGAGTATGTACTCGGCCTTGAGTGTCCTTTTTCATAAATTCTCCCCCCAAACAGACCTTTGTGTTATGAAATACAACTTAAAAGAATATTATGACAATTGTATATCCCCTTGATTTACCTTCATGACCACTCATAGCCCATTCCACCATGCAAAAGAATATTAGGACAATTATATATCCTCTTTAAATTGCTGAATATGTATTAATACAAGTCTATGCAAAAAAATATATCATCAATTTTGAAATCACTTGATTAAATTTAATAAATAAGCGAAAAATTAGTGCTACTAACTATAAGAATGAAAGCCCTACTAATCAGGAATTATATAACCCTTGTAATCTTATCTCTGATTTATAACTATGTCATATTATATATGGCGTATATTTTTTGTGATGATTAAGGGAAGAAATCTCATTTTATCTATCTTTCATTCAAAAATTACCGGATATTGAGAATCCGACCGCTATAAGTATCGGCCCCGCTATAATAAGCATCAAATCATTCAAAACTCTATTACTGATTACTCCTTATTTTTATATGATTTTAAGATATAATTTAATATATTTGGGAAGTCATCTATACTAAATTAAAAGGATTTTAATAAGATTTTGATAAAATATTAATTTGGAGCATAATTTAAGGGATTTCATTATAAATATCAAAGTTGTAACAAAATAATGATATTAATAATAATTTAATATTCTGAAAAAAAAAAGTAAATGGATTAAAAAAAAAGAGATTTCAAATTATTATTACTACTACTATGAGCCTGTTTGGAAACTCATCAATGAGATAAAAAAGCACATTTGCAGTCAAAAGCTCATTAAATAAGAGTGAGGAGTGTTTGGAAATCCATTAAGAAACAATGAGCTTCTTAAAAATAATGAGCTTTTTAGATAAGCTCATTTTTAGAGCTTTTCACATTAGCTTCTTCATGTTGGATGTTAAAAAAAAAGCCACTTCTTTTACCGTCAATCCAAACATAAATCACATTTACAATTTGACTTTTTTTTCAATTTTTCTTCTGTAAAAGTCACATTAAAAAAAAGTCACTTTTCTACCGGTTTCCCAAAGAGGCACTATATAAAATTCGAAACTGCTTCCACCATCTAGCTTTTATGAGGAAAAAAAGAAAAACATGGCCATATATAAAATTTAAGTTGCTATATAAAAAAAAAAATAATAATAATAACAGAAGTTCATGGGATAGGACAAAAGAATGGAATTATATATACTAAAATAGATTAGCTAACTTTAAAGAACCATATGAATTCATGGACCATAGTTGTATTCTTTACCTCATTAGATTTTTGAGTTCAAAAAAATATACTTGCATTAATATACATCCTTTATTGATCCCGTTCTTCAGACTTCAAACATGCTGTTAGGGTCATAGAATTGAAAGATGTCTACCTGCGTAACAAAAACTCTCATAGCACTCTTTAATTGAAGGACATCTACCTGCATAATTTATAAAAATAAAAATGACATCAATAAGAAAAAAATGTACCTTTTTCAACATGGAAGAAGAGCACCAGTACAACAGTTGGCAAAATAAAGAGTGAAGTTCCTAGAACGATTGACAAAATACTCCTGTTAAATGCTATCATTACCCAGGGAATGAGCCAAGCATTCAAAGATCTCTCCATATCTGAAAAACATTATTACAAATAAGGACCCCATATTTTTCCCAGAAAATAAAATGCTTGAAGAAAAGTGTCTTGTGGTGGTTAATATAATATTGCATTCACAGACCATTTTCAAAGAGTTTGGAACATCTTCATAGAGTTAGTGAGAGCATTAAGATCAATCTAAGAAAAAATGAAAGTATGGGAAGGGATGAAAAGAAAGCTAGGAATGAGAAATGAAGAAAATGATGCCAGATCCTTGAACTCCAGAAGCTCATGAAAAATCCTATATATGAATCATGATAAGAGATTTATATCCTGTCAAGCAACCATAAACAAACACCTCACACTTTCAATGGCATCCCTTTGATTAAACTGGAAGGGTGTTTCTCATCTGCACCGAATTCATAAACTTAAAAACCATTAAAGCCAAGACCAAGAATTTGAGAAAAGACTGAGATCCTGAGGAGAGAATCATGAGAAAGAGTGTTGGTAGAGGATTCTGAAATAGTAATGGAATCATGTGAAATAATAGCCAAAAGTGCATAGAAATTTTTTCCAAGTTCCTCTGACATGTAGATTAGAAGCCAGTCGTTCAGGAAATAGGAATGAAAGAACAAAAAACATAAAAAAAACCTGAAGCAATACCATTTCGTCTTGTATTGAAGTCTGAAATCTTCCCATTCTCCAGAAAACTGATGATGCCATTGACATCCTTGCTCGACTATGTTTATTGATTCATCACGGGAAGCCTAGGCAACCATTAAAATTAAAAGTATCAAAGAAAACAAGAAACATAAGTTCCACTCTCCTCAGATGAGATAGAACAGAACCGAAGGAAAGGATGAAGGAAGATTACAAACCTCTAGAACATTTCAACGGTAGTGAACAATGACTGACCCATATCTATAAATAAAGAGAGAGAACAGCAGATAAAGAATAAATTTGAAATCTGAAATGCTTTTGGGATTTGAATTTCAAAAGAAGATAGCGCACACATGAAAATATTTTTTGGTTGTTTTTCCTGAGCCTTATGCTAGATAAAGTTAGCAACCCGAGACAAATATTTTAATGCAACAATATTGCATCGGCTTAGATGAACAGTGAAATGAGTCTCAAGCAAGCCAATAGCAAGCCGCACTGTAGAATGGCTCCACCAAACATAATTTATATTTATGTAGATAGTAAGCAGTTTAGGTTGGAGGAAGTTTGATTGGTAGTGAAATACAAGTTTAAATTTTTAAAAATATATTTTTTGAGAGAGGTGAAAATCTTTATGTTGAATTTTTTTAAAAAAATTTATATCCTTGTATAAATAAATAAATAAGAAGGTATGAGTAAGCATAGCATCCACGAAACTACTACAAAATTGATGGAGGAGTGGTGATGAATGCAGAGCTTAATTACTTGGGTGACAAGCCACATTTTGCTTTGAGTACACCACGTTACCACCGTTATTCATTTACGATTCAATGATTCATCAGACTTTGCTTCTCCTCATTAGCTCTCGATTGCTTCTTCCCCTCCCTTGTCTTGTCCACTCCCAACAAGGAACCTCCATTCTTTAAACGGTTTATACTCTCATCATCCATGGCCTCTTCTTCTCCGTCTTCCTCTGAATCGCCGCCTGGCCGTCGCAGCAGCCATGGAGGATCTGAACACGCTCGCCGCCGATTGCGTCGTCATCTGCTGCTGCTGTCAGTGCCTGATCTTGCAGATCCTGGTCTTCGCTCTGCTCAGGCTTCCCGCCAAATTGGCCAAGAGAACCAGAGATTTTGCCAAGAGAAAGCTTAATCGAAGGCGGAGGAGGAGGAGATCAGGGGAGATCGGTTCGTATATCGGTGAGATTGTGACGATTAAGGAGGAAGAGCTCTGTGTTAGGGTTAGGGTTAGGGCAGAGAAGGAGAGTGATTTTGGGGACAACGATGAAATTGAAGCGCGTGGTAGGGGCGAGACGAAGTGTATAGAGGAAGTAGAGAAGGTGATGATGGAGTTATACGATAAGCGAGAATTTGGATTTGGGAGCTTCCGGAGCAGAGGAAGGGAAATGGAAGAGTCTCGTTGTTCTGTTTCTGCCATTAATGTGAGTACTGTGAGTCAAATTGAGGATGAAGAAGAAGAAGATGAAGATGATCATTTTGTAAAATATCAAATAATCCAAATGGCAGCTGGTTCATTTCGCAAGTCATAAAATGATTATACTTTGCCCTCTCTCTTTCTTCTTTAATTTCTGCTTAATTTCCTTCTCCATTAGCTTGTTGGTTTGGTTCCTTATAATTATCCTGAATTTTTTATTATCTCAGCACTACATGAAATTTGAAATAAGTATGATTTATTAGATACATAAATGAATATAACATCTTATTTACAAATTTGAATTAACCATTTTACACAAGTTAAGACAAGTTGGGATTTTGGCAACTTTAATATAGTCTTGAGTTGGAATTTGTATAAAGACAAACAAACAAAAAATTTAGAAGAGCTCTCAATTGAATTTGTTAATGTTAAAATCTCCCACAGTCAAATAGTCATATAAAAAATAATTAAAATAAGTTATATTTTATAAAATCTTAAAATTAGCCTTAAAAAGTTATTAGTTAGAAGATAATGGTTAATCAATTAGGATATTTTATAATTAGTTAAAAATATGAGAAAATTTTAGAAAAATACAAACAAAATTGATAAAGGACAAAATGGTATAGTGAATTGTTGAAATCCCAAATCAAACCACTAATAAGCATATGAGATTTGAAATTGTAAGCAAAAAACGATAATGCCCTAAGTGAAGTGAAGTGGCAAGCAAAAGAAATAAGAAGGGAGTGAAGGGTTGGTCGGCGCAGTGAAATTGGAAGAGAAGGATGATGTGGGCAAGCAAAGAAGAGGAAGGGAACTACAGGTTGTTGGGTTAGTGAAGAATACGGGTTTGTTGGCTGAGCGAAGAAGAGGGGCTTCAGCATTGTTTTGACTTGGAAGGTGGGTGATGGTAGTTGGTGGTCGATGGCTGAGCGAAGAAGAGGAAGGGAACTGTGGGTTGTTGGGTCATTGAAGAGGGAACACATGTTAATTGCCTGAGCGAAGAAGAGGGGCTTCGGTAGAGTTTCGATTTGGAAGGTGGGTGACGATGGTTAATAGTCGGTGGCTGAGCAAAGAAGAGGAAGGGAACTGTAGGTTGTTTGGTCATCGAAGAGGGAACACAGGTTAATTGCCTGAGCAAAGAAGAGGGGCTTCGGCAGTGTTTCAATTTGGAAGGTAGGTGACGGTAGTCGGGGGTCGGGGGTCGGGGGTCGGGGGCCGAGCGAAGAAGAGGAAGGGAAAAACGTAGGCAAAATTGGGAAAGTAACAAATTGGATGGCTAATAACAACACCTCTCGCTTTATTAACAATACTAACTATTACATTAACAACTTTACTTTCTTGTTTAACAACTTCGTAGGCAAAAGTGGAAAAGTAACAAGTTGGATGGCCAATAACAACACTTTTCACTCTATTAACAACACAATCTTCTACATTAACGACTTCACTTTCGTGTTTAACAAATTTATGGGCAAAAGTGGGAAAGTAACAAGTTGGATGACCAATAACAACACATCTCACTTTATTAATAACATTGTCTTCTACATTAATGACTTCACTTTCTTGTTTAACAACTTCGTATGGGAATATACGAAATTAACAAGTTTGGGAGGCCAATAAAAGCACATCTCTTTCTATTAACAACAATATCTTCTACATTAATGATGTCACTTTCTTGTTTAACAACTTCGTAAGTAAAAGTGCAAAAGTAACAAATACGATAGTCAATAACAATGCATGTCTCTATATTAACAACACATTATTCAATATTAATGACATAGTTTTCTGCTTTCACAACTTGCTATCAGACAATCCAAGACATGCCCAGCAAAAGGTGTGAAATAAACAAGTTGTAGAGCCAATAACAACATTTGTCTTTATATTAACAACACAATATTCAACATTAATGACATGACTTTCTGCTTTCACAACTTGCTATATTTAACAAATGTTGTTTAATGACAGTTTACACAATTACATTCACCAATAACCTAAAACCAAAAAATGTGTGACATTGACTCTTTTACAGATTCACATATTTAATGACAATAAAGCATTAATAGTGCAGTAGCACATAATATGACAGTTGGTGTTACTTTCCCACTTTTGCCTACAGGGTTGTTAAACAAGAAAATGAAGTCATTAATGTAGAAAATGGTGTTGTTAATAGAGCGAGAGGTGTTATTATTGGCCATCGAACTTTTACTTTCCCACTTTTTCCAACAAAGCTGTTAAACAAAAAAGTGAAGCCGTTAATGTAGTAGCTGGTGTTGTCAATAATGCGAGAGGTGTTGTTATTAGCTATCCAATTTGTTACTTTCCCACTTTTGCCTACGTCGTTCCCTTCCTCTTCTTCGATCGGCCACCGACCACGTCACCCACCTTCTAAATCAAAACATCGCCGAAGCCCTCTTCTATGCTCAACCAACAAACCCGCGTTCCCTCTTCACTGACTCAACAACCCGCAATTCCCTTCCTCTTCTTCGCTCGGCTACTAACCACCAACCATCGTCACCCACCTTCCAAATTGAAACACTGTCGAAACCCTTTTTCTTCGCTCAGCCAAAAAACATGTGTTCCCTCTTTGCTGACCTAATAACCTACAGTTCCCTTCCTCTTCTTCGCTGGCCTACACTGTCCTTCCTTTCCTATTTCGCCGAGCTGACCAACCCTTCGTCCCCTTTCTTATTTCTATTGCCTACCACTTCATTGAGGGCATTATTGTCTTTTGCTCACAATTTCAAATTCCATATTCCTACTAATGGTCTGATTTAGAATTTCAACAGTTTACCACACCATTTTATTCTTTGTCAATTTTGTCTGTATCTTTCTAGAATTTTCCCTAAAAATATTATATCAAAAAATTAATACTTGAGACAAAACACATTATCTTATAAAATATACAAGAGAATTCATGGTTTTAAAAACCGGACGGCCAAACCGATCGGACCGTTGGCTGGAAAACTTGGCGGCTCGTCTTTTAGGCTTGGACCGTTCAAGGAGTTGGGCCGTGTTGAGCCATCCTGAACCGCCTATTGAGTTGGAACCCAGAGTTAGGTCGTGAATCGAAACGATTTTTAAAAAGCCAGCCAGTTGGATCTGGGGTGAGTTAACGACGGGAAAGAAAAAAGGTGGCGGAAGAAGAAAAACACAGTGAAAGAGAAAGGAAGAAGGAGATGGTAAAATAAGAAAAACACAACAAAAGAGAAAGGAAGGCAGGAAAGAGGAAGATTGAACTGAGAAGAGAAGAAAGGAACCGGTGAAATGAAAAGAGAGGGGTCACCTGAAAATTCATCCGGTAAGTAGATCAAGCATTGGACTCGAAGCTAAAGTGAGGGGAGTTTGAAATTATTAAAGTGAAAATGTGAAATAGGGTATAATGATTTGTCAAGAAAAAAGGATAAAACCTATAAGCACAAGATATCACATGATAGATAATACCCAATGGATAATAGGATGGGTTGTCTTGGAATATGAAGAAGTACACACTATGAAAGGATAGGCACCAATGACCGTAAGTGGCTAGCTGGAAAGCATACAAAATTCTTTTTTTATTTTATTTTTTAATGAGTGGTTTTAATCTTTAAGAGGAGATAATCTAATTGTAGGGAAAATATTGAATCTAGACTATTTTAAAAAATAAAATCAGAAGTTATGCAAAATAAGGGGGAAAAACCTATCAAAAGTTTATAATATTCTTAGCATATATATTTTTTACTTTATAATTTTTTTATATTGTGATGTTATTATGTTAATGATTAGATTTACATGTATCATGTATATATAATTAATTATTTTATTTTTATTTAATTATTACATTATCGGTCCGACCGAACGACTCAACCGATTTGATCGTTTAAATCGTGACCCGCTAACCCTTCCGGCTTATTGTTCGGTCTGGCTTTTAAAACATTGCCAGAGATCTTTAAGGACAAGATTGAGTACAATTTTGCACCACAAAACCAATAAGCATCTATATATTCCTAATTTGTATTTTTTTTATTTAGTAAACTCTAGATTATTACCAATTTTATGATATTCAAACAAGAAAAACCATATAAATGCCCTCTTTTCCAATTTTTTTATTAAATTCCTAATATGTTTTTCAAAAAATTAATGGATTATAGTACAAAAATAATAACAAATTTTCATGGTAAAAAATGATATCGTCTATCCTTAATATAAGATATAATTACCTAATTTGATTATATTAAGGAAATTAATTAAGTTAATTAATATAACATGTATTTTATAAAATACTATAATCAGTTTCATTAATTCTCTACTTGCCTCTCTTTCTTGATTATTATATTATTAAGGGAATATCAATAAAAATAAATTTAAAAAATATCAATAAATATAAAAAAATTGTCTTATATGTAAGATAAAAACCAACTTTAAAATTTGTCTTATTAAGTAGGGGAGGGAGTAATCACTTTGCTGACGTAAGTTTTGCAACTTTATCCCACTTGTTGACTAGTTTAACCTATTGCTTTAAAATTGAACTGAAAACTAGATCAACAAATATTGGTCTTAATGGCAGCGATGATTACTAAGCTATCTTAGCTTGTTTGTTTTAGGTTCAATTTATGTATAAGTCTGATTTATGTAAATCGAGATAAAATTTTTCCACATATTTATCTTTTAGATCGTAAAAACTATCTTATATATCATAAATCATAATTGAAAAATACGATTAGAAGTTTCAATCGTTATTCTAAGATAAAAGACACTTAGACAATGTTTTAACTCATTGGTTTATAACTTAGGTAGGGAAATTGGCGTAAAACCATCTCAAAAATAAAATATTAATAAAAATATCTGACAAATTTTTGTACACATAAAGTATTGTTTGCAAGTTACAAATATCACTTTAATCTTTATTATAAATTTAATGTAGGGTCATATGTGCATAGTCTTATCTCGAGGATGTTTTCGGGATTTGAACTCTAGATCACATGGCAACAGCTTTTATGATTGCTATGAGATTCACCCTTTCAGTATTCATTAATAAAGGCAAATTTGGAAAAGTTGATCAATTTAAAAAACCAAATGTCTTAACTTCTATTTCTTGATACGTGAAATTTGACAAACTAGACTTATAATATAGAATAAAGTGGTACCTACAAGTACTAGTACTCTAACTTATATCCTTCTTAACAATAAGATTTTCAATAGGAATTTTTCTCAATTTCCCCCAATCATGTATGAAGAACTAAATTGGCAAAAAGCCAACTCTCTTAAACCAAATAGTCAATATAATCCAATTCACCAAACCCACAAATAATCTTTAAAAAAATCACATACATGCATAAGAGTAAGTCATTCAATTAACCCATAATCCTTTTGACAAAAAAAAATTAACCCATAAGTAAATAAACGGTCTTTAATTACCAAGAGCATTTAGATCAATTGATTATATGTTATTCCAATTTAATTAGTGGTCCCGTATTCAGATTTAGGTATGCAGTTGAGATAATTATTTAGAAATAATAAGGTTCTCCGGTAAATTAATTTTAAAAATTAACGGCCTTTTATATAAAAACATTAGTGAGTATATATTAATTACCCTATCCAAAGCTATAAATCAACCCAACCCAACCCAACTAACTTTCAAAACAAATTTGATTCAATCAACCTAATTATTAACACTCCACGTCACCAACATCACACTAATTAATCACCCTCTCACCAACAATCTCTTGACTATATATAGCCCCACCACCCCATCAGCACCTTTATTTCTTGGACATAATTTGTCTCTAGTCCTCAAAATAATTCTCAACCTATTCAGTTCATAGTATTAAAAAAGAAGAATGTGACATATATACGTTCATTGACTTAGTTCATATATACAGTCTGTAAGATAATTTTCTCATTCTGAAGGAGGACACCAAATTTGACGTAACAAAAATCAAAGCCAACTTGTAGCCTCACAATATCATTCACAGAAGAAAAACCTAGGAACGTTTCAGACGGGAAAAAGAGAGAGAGAGATTGTTTCTCCTTTTTCTCTGAGATATTTACAATTTGCAGAATCATATCATGGCGAAGCTGCAAAGCCATGACCAGGTGGAGCAGCTGAGAGAGATATTCAAGCACTTTGACATGGACGCCGACGGCAGCATCACCCTCCTGGAGCTTGCCGCCCTCCTGCGGTCGCTCGGAATCAAGCCGGACGGCGACCAGCTCCACGTCCTCCTCTCCAACATGGACGAGAACGGTAACGGCTACATCGAGTTTGATGAGCTGGCAAAGGCCATCCTGCCGGACCTGCAGGGCGAGGAGATCATCATGAACCAGAAGCAGCTCCTCGAGGTGTTCCGGTGCTTCGACCGCGACGGTAACGGCTATATCACCGCAGCTGAGCTCGCCGGCTCCATGGCCAAAATGGGCCACCCCTTGACATACCAAGAGCTCGCTCACATGATGAACGAAGCCGACACGAATCGCGACGGCGCCATCAGCTTCAGCGAGTTTGCTAACATCATGGCCAGATCTGGTGCTGATTTTCTTGGCCTCAAGGTTGCTTAGCTAGGAGCTTGATTAATTAATTCTCATTATCCAGATTGATTAATTAATTAAGGGTTTGATTAGCTTCTGTGTATATCTTCTTCCTCTTCTTTCTAATCAAGTTGATTTCTTAAGGGTGGAAAAAGATTATGATCTGTTGTAAATTAATGCAATATGTAAATCAAATTACTCAGTTTCTGTGTATGTGAATGTTGTGTAGACAAGAATTAACGATTTATTTGATGATTTCTTGTATTATTAAAATGAAGATTATTACGTATATTAACTTGAATTCATGCTGCTGGTGAACTATATAGACACACACACACGCACACGCACACAAAGAACTCATTTTGGTATACTGGTTATCAGGTTATGATGGAAGAAATGAATCTGACAATTTCTGCATAAAACATTATTATATTTCCCCATAATAGGATGAACATTTCACTGATCTTATTTTAATTTAACGGTAATGCAAATGAGCTTCATGGAAGTAGATTAAGGTTTAATTTGTTTCCTACTCCTCTCTCTTTCAATATAAGATCTTGTCAACATGATGACAGATTATTTATTATTCAGATAAATGCAATTTCCAGATTATATATATATATACACATATATATAACTCGATCTGGGATTTGCTATTGAACTTTTCTGTATTTAACACTTAACACACACACACACTCACACATCCCCTCACTGGGTATCTTGATTTTTCCCCCCTGTAACACGGAATGCATTACTGAATTATTATTATCATTGTTCATCATCTTTACAATAAATATACATATAAACCATTTCTTACCTAATTAAAACAATCCATTGCTTATATTTTATCTTTTGTGGTTCTTTTGTTATCTGTCATTCAACTTTTTTGTGGTTTGTCTGCTCTGTTTGTGTGTGATTAGGAATTAAGATGCAGAAAAAAGAGGGGAAGGAATGAGGGAGCCATTTTAAATTTTAAATATTAAATATAATAATAAGACTTGAAATGCTTCAGAAACAGGGGAACTCTGTTCTATTTTCTATAAATAGGATAAAGCAACTCCTACCCAATCCTACCAAAGGAAGAAAAAACACTCTTGCTTCTCTATACACTAATCTCTTCTATGATACAAAAGTTAAAAGTAAACTTACCACTATGCAGCCTCAAATGGCCAAAATGTCCAAAGAACAAATATACAGACATTTATTCTTCTTTTGAACTTCACATCCAAATGGTGTGGTGGGTTTGCAAGCACCATCTTCATGGAAAGCAAACAAAACATGCTTTCTCGGGCCGAGAGGAGCCAATAAACAACTCCAAGACGATGGGCGGATGAGATATTCCAGGCTGATATGCACAAGCTAGTTACAACCTTTCAAGAATTAAACAACAAACCTCAACACAGATCACATGGTTAGAAGTTCTGTTTTTTATTGTGGTTAGCCTTCTTAGCTTCTAAGCGTGCCGTTGAACCGACAGTCACTCGCTCCAATGATCTCTGTCGCATCAAGGCGCAACATTCTGGATCATTCGCCTTCCCCTCATACCTTAACCATTGTATCACTTCATGGTACATGGGAAAGAACCTCATCTGAAGTGCTGAGTAAGTAAAGTAAGGTATTAAGGTTGAGATCACCACAAAGAAAGTCACAAGCCAGAACATGGGAGATGGGGCCAGCGTTTCAATGAGAACATAGTAGGCATTCTTGGAAAATCCCGGAGGCATGGCGCCGTATATGAGGAGGAAGAGATACCAGAAAGCAATGGTGCCCCAAATGAAAATATGTTGAATCAAGGTGAAGTAACTTATGGCAAGTGCCATCTGCAAGTTTACAACCCATACAACGCAGGTATACATGGTCGTTCCAAGGATATCCCTCCCGGCTGTTCTTCCCTCCTTATCGAAGGCTTGAAGCTCCATCGCCTTTGTGCAGAAGAAGAAAATTATGATTGCACTTATGAATCCATTCAGCATCCAGCTAAGTATACGGCGCCAACTAAAGAGGACATTCTGCACTCCTTGTTGATATAACTGAGGAAACTGCACATTGAATAGAACTAATAAGCAAGAGATCATCACAGAAACAGCAACCAGAAATCACATAAAAAGCAAATCAACGCTTATGACATCTGATTTCAGCACCTAAGGCGCTCAAGCAAGGCGCAATACAGCCCCATTGCCTTGCACAGAAGGAGAGAAGCATAAGTGGTGGCTGTGTTTTAAGCAATATGCTACTCATGTTACAAATTTGTCAAATGTCAACCAAAATCCAGGTCCAGGGCCACACTTTGAGAAAAAATAATGTAACATTTAATGTCAGCTGGAAGTTGCAAAACATAGCTATGATTGCTAAACATAAGATATTAATTCAAGAAAAGGAATGTGCCAGAATGTCCAAGTTGAGCAACGAGTAAAAGATATGTAGTAATTTATCATAATTTGGATTTAAAATCTATAGAAAGTACTCAGTACCCAGCCAAATCATATGAGCAAAGTGAATTTCTAGCATTTAATAAAGGTGATGATGCCATTTCTGCCAACAGTGTTTAGGCAGGCTTCCTAGGTGATGACATACCCCCATGAGCAAACTTACAAGGTCTACTTTTGCCTTATTGCGTCTATTGTTTCTCTTTGGAGCTCCGCCCAAGGGATTTCTAATACAGCTCTTCTACAATTATTAAGCTTTCTAGGATTTTTGTTAGTTCTGTTTTCATTTTTAGCCAGCCTCACCTAATGAGACAGGGCTTGTTGCTGTTTTTTGTTCTGTTTTCTGTTTGATTAATCTTCTCTGTTTTTTTTAGTTTGGTCATACTTTTCTGTTTTGAGGATATCTCATCCTCCAACAAATAGTGCTTTTCTCAATCACAAATTTTCTTTCAACCAAAATGAAAATACATATAGTTGTAAATGGTCAAGGTGAGATGTGGGGCAGGTATTATGCCATCATAAGAGATGATGTATGGATTTCCTCTGATCTATAATGGCTCCTGAGGTTTTTCATTAGAAACATAAACACATTAGAAGTAGGTTTACCTTAATACAGTACCGGGCAGAAACATCCTGGTCAAATACGCCCAGAGCAATGACCGGAAGAGATGAGAAGAAGACATTGTAGAGAGACAAAAACCAGTCATTGTATGCAGGTGTTCCAGAGAACGATGCATACACTTCATACAAGAAGAGAGTGAATCCAAAAGTGACGTTCTTGTAGAAAAAATAGCATATCTGCCAGCAGAAGAATGACTTACTTAGTATGATCAACAAAGAAGAATCTGTTATCTACTAGAACTAGAAAGTTATGATGCAGGTATAAGAATAGCAATACCATTGATGAGATCCTCCGGTAACACCAATGTCCATGGACGAGGAGTAGCCGTTCCAGGTATCTGAACTGGGCAATTGCAATATCGCTAGACATAACAGCCTGGGCATGGGTTAAAAGAATGGAGGGGATAGAAGGAGGGAATAAAAGTTATAAGACAACAGAATATGGAAGAAAACAAATCAAGTAGATGAAACATGTAAAATTATTAGTTCCCTGAATTCCTTAAACAGCATAAAATAAATGGAATGAAATGAAACATGTCACAAATTTATGATTACCTGCATTCCTTCAACACCGCTAATTCCAATGCCTATGTCTGCTTCTTGAAGCATTCCCACATCATTGGCTCCATCACCAATGGCTAGTGTTGTTTTGCCAGTTCCAGATTTAACAAGTCTGGTAACCTTTAAGAGAGGAACCAATCAAAATTATTTCATATAGCTACGAAGAATTATCCAAAAATGGAAAAGAAAAGGCCACAATGTCAAAAGAGGGCAATAATTGAAAAATAGATGAAAACATACTAGTGCTTTCTGTTTTGGTGACGACCGACAGCAGATAACTGATGCACAATTAAGTGCAAGCTCCAGAAATATGTTCTTCATGCCATCCTCAAGAGCATATGTAAGTGATTTTCCATCGATTATCAGAGCAAATGCTTGCTGAGGAGCCCCTCTGGAAGTAGCAAGTTGTGCAGTAGCTTCAGATATCTGATGTCGGATATTTTCTCTTGATGCCTGACCAATAAATCAGCATAAAGACATCAGGACTCTAATTTTATTCTCAGCAATTTCTCTTAAACACCAATCAACTCCTTTTTCAAGTGTCAAAGAAAAAAGAAAAACTTGTATTGGGAAAAAATAAAAGGAAGAGAATGACATAGAATACGTTGCCGCATGCACGTGAAGCATGGTTGGCAGCATGTAATTCAAGGTACACGGCCATGCATGGTCTTCCTAACTTGCATATTCTAAAACAATAATGATAAAGGAAAGCTAGACAAATGGACTTATTGAGATTCTTATGTCTTTTAGTCAAGTTGTTTTAATGACAAAACTGGTAAGAAAGAATCTATGTAATATAAGTTCATTTTTCTAGCAATTTAACACGTTAGCTCAAGAGAACCACTTTGTTTTGAATGCTTGCAGAAAATACATAATATACAACATGCAAACTACATTACTGTAGATATAATTAGATGAAGAGATAGAATGTATATTACCTTGGCAATAGCAATCTTTTCTCCTGTCTTTTCTAAGGCTTGAATATCTGGAGAATCCAGATGAATTATAATCTGCTTCATTCCTTGTCTAAGCAAACTACAAGCATAACTGAAATTGCATGCTTCTGTCAGATATCTCAAAAAGTAACTCTCACGGTGAAGCCAACATGAAAAAGTTATAATTTCAATTTAATACCCAATATTGATGGCAGTTTCCATTTTATCCCCAGTCAGAACCCAAATCTTGATTCCTGCCTGAGCAAGTTTGTCTATGCAATCAGGAACCTAATAAAATATGAGATACGTCACTAAGCCTTGTTCCAATCCATTAATCTCCATCAATTTAAAACAGAAAGCACTACTTTAAACCCACCCCATGTTGGAGTTTGTCCTCTACAGCAGTGGCACCAAGAAGGATCAGATTCCTCTCAATCTTATCTGATACTTCATCAATCAGTGTTTCCCGATCTGCACGGACTGAATTCTTGGCCAGAGAAAATTTTTCATCAAACTCCCAGTATGCTTCTTCATCAAGTTCACGATAGGCCAATATCAAGGTCCTTAGACCTGCATCAGCATACTCTTGCACATGTTCAAGGGTTTTGTCTTCAAACTCCCGCCCATTCTTGGCAAGCCTTTCAAACATGACACTTCATGGAAATATAGAGCAGGTCAACATGGCGAAAAGTAAAAGTAAGGACTTTAAATTAAAATCATCATAGGCTAGAGACCATTTATCACAAACCTGTCAGCACCTTTACAGAATAGAAAAACTTTGCCTTCTTCATCTTTCACTATCACTGACATTCGTTTCCTGGAGCTATTGAATTCTAAAACATTGAGAAGCTTATACGTCCTGCAAAATTAAAACTTCCTCACTAAGCATTGGTTGACATGAAGACATTAAATCCTCATAGTATCTGTGGTCAATAATCTAATCAGGCACGTAGCATTTCTGAAGTCACTAGATAAGCATGTGAAGGAAGCATGTCGTCAATCAAAAACAACACAACAGCAGCAGCAGCAAAAAAAAGTGACTTCGCAACACCTTCTAAATATTACATAATGACATCAAACCATCATGTAAACTTCAAAGTTAGGATCCCCAGGTGTTAGCCAAGGGAAAAACCCATCCATTCTATGAGTATAGATAGCCAGAGCAGAAAGGGGGGAAAATGCCTATATTAAACTCAACATGCCCATAAAGCTAGTGATTAGATGAGTAGCAGAATGGATGTGGCTCTTCCTTGCTGTTATAGTGGGAAATTTGTGAGTATATAAATATTATCATTAAATTACATAAGTCCTTTTGGCCAAGAATTCAATAAAAAAATCGCATCTTCATTGGCTATGAAAGTTACAGCAACCAAAATTTCCCATTACCGAAGAAACAAGCAAATCAAGGAACTGACCTTTCTACTTTTTTGCCAGAAACAGGATCCAACTCATACATTGATAAACTTGTCTGAGTTCTTTTGTAGAATTCAAAGCCAAGTTCCCTTGCTGCAATCACAAAGGCTGCTTCATCTGGGGACTCAGCCTCATATGAGATATTTCCAGTGTCTTCATCCACTTCAGGGATGGCTGTATGACAGGTTGCCAATAAGTGAAAAAACTTCCGGGTGACATCAGCATGAGGCTCATTAACCCAGTTTCCATTCATTATCCTTTCATCTGTAAAATTAAAACCTTTTATTGGGGCTTTTGCAACAGTAGAATCCCTGACATCATCTGATCCACTATCTTGCTCATGAATCAATGATGAACCACTTCTTTTATTCATAGATTTTTCCACCTCTGTAACACCACGGCCATATGCTACCCCAGCAATAGAACATTTTATGAACTCCATTGAGTTGCAGGTCAAAGTGCCAGTTTTATCAGAAAGTATTGTATCAACTTGGCCAAGTTCTTCATTCAAATTTGAAGTACGGGCATGGGCTGGTTTGTCTGCTTCCTCATAGTACATATAAATATCTCGGTTGATGAAGATGCTCTGAAGGACTTTAACAATTTCTATTGACACATACAAGGAGATTGGAATAAAGAAGCCATATAACATTAAGGCTGTCAAACAATGAAAAATTGCAGCAGATTGTGATCTTTTGGGATCGTATAAAACTGTAGAATCATCTGGTCTGAGATACCATCTTTTCATCAACCCATTTTCCAAGTCATCTTTAGTTGAAATTCCAAAGAAAATAGATCCAACAGATGCCATTAGAAAAAGAAGACAAAACAAGAAATAGATTATTTTATCCATCTTCTTCTCAACCTTGCTTCTCTTTGAAGGGGGGTCAGTAGAATTTTGAATAACCTTGGTGTCATGACCAGTGAAGATGACAGCTCCAAATATGAAGTCTGTATTACGGAGTTTAGAATCTCTCAGAAGAAGTTGCTGATGAGAAAGGGGATATTGTTTCCCTTCAAACTCAATGCTCCCAACAAAAGAGTATAAGTTGGCATTTGGATCTTCGCTTTTAACAGTAGCTTCAAAATCACGGAAGTAGAGATCCTCGTGCATGGAAGAAGTTACCTCCAACCCTTGTTTCAGCTTTAAATTTGTCTCCCCATCCAAATTCATGGTCTCTACATAGCAGATTGCATCCTCATAACTGGATGAAAGCAATAGGAGATCTGCAGGAAAGAATTCATCCTTCTCTACCTTCACTATATCTCCCACCCTCAGATTCCTCCATGCAGTATGTTCAAATACACCATCACCTTTATGCACTTTAACCAGTCTATTGTTCACCTCAATATCCTGAAAAAAGAATTCCAATAGCAAGACTTTATCTTGACTTGACAACTTGCAATAAAGGCTAACAATTCTTTTCTTTGCTACGTAGCCCACTTTTTGCACCAACAAGACTATGCTATATACATTATATGAGCATTTTGGGTTTTTCCTTCACATATACAATAACTCTGGCTTCTTAATTAATTTCATGCATATATTTATATTTGAACAAGAGGACATGATAATCATAGCAAGACTTTCACAACCTAAAATTTAGGAATTTGTGTAACAAACTATGTATATATGGACTCATTTTGGAAATTCCCGCTTCTGACCATATTGTCAATTTTTACAAGTCAACAACAACCTCGAAATCCATTAACAAATTAATTATTGGAATCTGAGAAATAACGTCAGCAAATATTGAAACTGTATGAACAAAGAACATAGGAATTGCAGTTTATCCTGTTTGCAGTTCATCCTGTTAACACATACCAGGAATCCAGATGAAAAATTAGATTCTTTCACAAGTGGTCTTCCATGAATCACGAATCATAAATATTGCCTTTTCTGTCCACAATCTTGCTAAGGCTCCCATCAAAGAATCAATCGGTATCTATAATTAAACTCTTCCATAAAGAAAACTCGTAAAAGGGCCGCATAACAGAAAATCTTTTCAAGTCTTAGGAAAACCCCTCTAGCCCCAAAAATTACTTAGAACTTCAGAGAATTATAACGACAATTAAAAAAAATAAAATAAAACACTGCAAACCAAATATGAGGCAAGGATAATTAATGAGATCCATTTTGGTCCCATTACGCTTGCAGCATGGCGGGTAAAAGAAGCTCAAGAAATCAAGTTCATAAAATGAATGTCATGGATAACAAAATAAAGGGGTAGGAAAAATACAGTACCTGCTTCTTCCGCCGCCAATCTTCAATAATTTCTTTAGTCATTGTTGCCCCAATAACGATGATCAGAGGAACGATGGCACTGACAGCTATGTAGGGAGCAAGTGGGGTGAAGGCTAAGGTTCCAGTAACTAAGAAATAGAAATTAGCCACCCTCCTGAACTGCTCAAACAGTGACTTAGGCAAAAAAGTAGCAAGAGTATATTTGGTAGACCTCACAGAGTTATCAGCATAATCCCGGAATTCAGCCTCAGTGTTGTCTGGTTCATTGCAGAAGACCACCCTGGAATAACCTCGTCCTCCAATCTGTGAATGGTCTTCCTCAAATGAATGTCTCCAGCATGCAAATGAGTAGATCTTGCTGAAAAGAAGCTTCGTTCTTTTTCCACCCTTCATTTTTTATTTTTCCACTTCACCAAATTAATCCAATATCAACGGACAGGGGAACCAGCAAGATGAAGTTCCAATTGCTTGCCCTTTGAGGAGATTACCTCCACCGACAACTCCAATCCCCACAAATTTCAGAGCAAGCCCACCAACCAAATACTTGAATTGAAGCAACTATTTTCCGCAGGCCGAAATCCTCAGTATACAGTCTCTTAAGAACCACCTAGAATCACACACAAGCACCCGAAACATCAGAACCATGCCCAGAAAGAAAATAATAAAAAGCTGTATAGGATATGGATACAGAACCCCAGGGAGGATCCAAATAAGAAGATCAAAAGATGAGTAATGTATTAAACCGGCTTTGAATGACCGAGAAGAAGGAAAAAATTAAGAGAATAATCTTAATTAACAAAAGAGGACACAAGTGTAGACAAACAAGCGATACGTACAACCAAAAACAGAAATATCCAGGCCTGCAAATTTCTCTTTAATAACCACTTGTTGGCAACAATGTGGAATCTACGTCCCAGAGGAGAAAAATACACAGCAGGCATACCTCAGAGAGTCTAGAAGAGAAAATTTTCTGCTCAATAACAGAAAGTTCTGTGAAGCCCACTGTATAGCCCAGAAGATGGAGCGACTAAATCGAAGATGTGATGAAATCTGCAACGATGGCGGAAGAGATGTGAAGCTCTGAAAGAAGTTGTGAATTGGATCTCGCATTCCGAGTTCACAGAAAACGCGCATTTCATTTTGAGCGTGACAACTCAAAATTGCACTTAGTTTCCCAGAAGGTAGGTTGTTGGTGATAACGAACAAAATCACACACCGGAGACTGAGAATACGGATAATTTGATTGCTTGAGGAAAATTTGAGGAAATTATCAAACACACAGAGTTGCAGAATAGCTACGGAAGACGTAATATGAGTAAGTAGGGTAAGGTATTATTACTTTCTCCAATCCGCGGGAAAGCTATGGAGACCAGAAGTCGTCAAGGAGGGTGTGACTAACGGATAAAAACTCGCTCTCCAAGAAACTTCACAGAAGAATAAAAAAGATAAACTGTATCTGACCTAATAAAAACTAATTAAAAAACAAAACAAAAAACTGTGTAACTCAGATTTTGTCTTCTTCTAGGTCAAAAAAATACCTAGATTAAAAATCAGAGTGAGCTTGAAAGCTCCAAAAAGTCGAAGAAGACACGCAAAGAGCGACAATCGAATGAGACGAAGAGAATTTTAGTGGAAATAAATAATAAAAAAATATTGATGATTTGATTAAAAAAGATATGAAATTATTGAAGACAGGTAGGAGGAAAATGAAGGTGAAATAGGGATGAACGAGAGATGCGCCGTTATGGCGGGGAAAGATTGTGCCATTTAAGAAAGAGGAGGCATTGGAATGTAAAGCAGCAAGACGCGTAGACCAACTTATTATTATAAACAATTATAACAAATAATAACTCTCTATAATTTAATCAGAACATTCGATCAAAAAAATATAATTTAATCAGAACATAATTTTGGATCCTTACAGGAGATTTAACTAGGTTCGGTTCGTTTGTTTGCTTGATTAGGCATGAAGAGAGAATTATGCATCAAATTAACATTGAACTCAAGAATTATTTCCGAATAGCCAGAATTATGCGTTAAATTAACATTATGGAATCAAAATTGTTACCAATCCACCAAAAGGGTAAAAAGTGTAACCACACAAGGTGGAGAATACTAACTCGAATAATACTGAAGGCACTTATTTAGAAAGACAAAAATCTTTTATTAAGTTTTAAAAGAGGATTTCTTTATATCAAATGAAAAAATGTTGTGGAGACAAATATAGTAGAGCATATATAGTTATATACTCCCCCAATCAGTGAGATACTTGTCTAATTTGTTATAAGTTGAGAGGTGTTAAATTTAGTTCAAAATATAAGATGCACACTTATTTTATTTATGATATTTATTTTTTTTAAAAAATTATTTTATCTAACTTATATATTTGATAATTTGATATATAATTTAACATGTTATTTAAAGATATTTTAGAGAAGATAAATCAAGTTTTTTTAATTAACTAATGCATTTTTTTTTTATTTGGACCAATGGGTAAGGAGTTCCTATATCCATTCCTTAACATAAAAGCTAAAAAGCTAACTTAAAAAAAATTAATTAAATTACTTATTTGTAAAAAAAAATGATGTATTGATTTTTCAAAAATAACCTTCCTAATTGCCATCCGCATTAAAATTACCCGTTATGAAAATCACACTCGCTATGTACACTCAATAGAAATAATTTGGGGGGAAAGTTATAAATTTAAAAGATAAAATAGATTAATTTCTTATATTTATGAAGGGTGAAGGAGTAAAAATGCTCATGATCATTTGCAAAAGGAGCATCAAGCACCATAGAAAATTTTTTTGTTCAAAAATTCCTATGTACATTACAAAAGTAAGCTTAAATGCCACCACCGTTAAATCTTGTAACGTTCGTTAAATATTTTTCTTGAACAATGGAGCAAAAATGCCCATAATCATTTGCAAAAAGAGCAACAAGCACCATGACAAAAGTTTTGATTTAAAAATATCTTTGTACATTACTGTACATCCGGTTCGGGCTACAGATATATTCTAAAATTCCAAATTGATGATTCCATTGAGTTATTACTTATTCAAAATTCGTTCTAAACTCATTTTGTTAATTATCTCGACTCAAAATTGCTAATTGACCAAAATGCCCTTGAGAATCCGGTCTAAGCCCATTTGTACCCAATCTAACTGTGTTTCACCAAAAATTGTGACCTGGAATAATCTTATATAATTTCATATTTAGAATCTAATTTTTCCCTCATATTTGTCAAAATCATGCTCAAATTATGAAAACACCCCTGGAAGCCACTATATTAGGGTTTTAGGGGTAAAATTGGACTGAATTTTGGTGTTTTTGATGCTTCCATTGAGTTTAAAATGAAAAATTTTGTAGGGAATATATGAATTATGAAGTGTGAAGGCTTTTAGGGTATGAAATGAAAATGTTATCCCTAAAACCCTAACACAGTGGCTTCCAAGGTATTTTTGTAATTTGAGCATGATTTTGACAAATATGAGATCAAAATTAGATTTTACACTCGAAATTATGTAAGATTAGCCTAGGTCACAATTTTTAGTAAAGTACAGTTATATCGAGTATAAAGAGGCTTAGACCGGGTCCTCAGGGACATTTTGGTCAATTAGCAGAATTAAGATAACTAACAAAATTAGTTAGAACGAATTTTGAATGAGTAATAACTCAATGGAATCATCAATTTGAAATTTTAGAATATATCAGTAGCTCAAATCGGATGGACAGTAATGTACATATATATTTTTAAACAAACAAAAAATTCCTTGGTGCCTATTGCTTCTTTTGCAAATGATTATGGACATTTTTATTCCATTACCCATGAAAAATATTTAACATATGTTACAGGATTTAATGGTAGTGGCATTAAGCTCTCTTTTATAATATACATAAACATTTTTGAACCAATAAATTTTTCATGGTGCCTAATACTCCTTTTACAAATGATCATTGCATTTTTCCTCCCCCATTTATGAATAAAGTAAACTCTTGAAGTCACAATTCTATAGTTTATTTTGTTTAAGTTACATCATTATTATTTGAGCTGATAATTTTAATTTTTAATATCTATGATTTTCATTCATAGAGAATTTAAAACAATGTTAAATGATAAAAAAATAAGTCCATATAATTATATAAATTAAAATTAGAAAATTTTTACACTTAAAATAATGCCTATACCAAATCAAACTAAAAGAGTTTAATTCAAACAAAATAAACTACATAAATGATTCAAAGTTGAGGTGGACTTTAAGGACTTGCGTATTAAATTTTCTTAATTAATACGTAGAGAATTTGTGACACTATTGCAGAAAATATCCTTATCATAATAAATAGAATTTAACAGAAAAATTAAAATTATCCCAATAATATTATCAAAAAAAATATCCCAATAAATAGGGGCATTTTTTTTTTTCCCTTTTTGGTGTGACAACCAGGAGAATTTTCTGTGCACTGAATACAATTTTTTATATTTTATTGTGAGATAATTAATGAAGCAAGGTTAAATATTTAAGCAATTTTTAAGGGTGATGAGTAGGATAAATATAATAAACTGATAAGGAAGGTTTTGAGAAAGTTTGCTTAAAATAAACCGAACTTCTCCATGGAGCCAACTTAAAAATATAATTACAAGTACGAAGAAAGATCATTATTTTCAAGCAAAGTACGTATATCTAATAAAAGACACCATATTTAAATAATATACTTAAATGAATAATTTAATTAAAAATTATTGGAAAAATTAACAATAACCATAATCAAATTGAGAGATTGAAAATTTGGAGATTTATTGAGAAATAACTAAAAAATGGTGAAATGTAATATAAAAATGTCCGAAAAAAGGATGCGAGGGAAGTCTAAAATCGTCACTAATCAAATTTAGCAACATGTTCCATTACTAATTTTCTGTTTTTTAAGTCAGCCAAAGGTACCTTTTTAGACTTTATGGTTTATAATATCACTTTTAGCTCCAAAACATTATTATTTTAGCTTTCGTTGCTTACTTAAATATGCACTACTAGTGATAATAATAATATGTTTTTTTTAAAATAATAATATGTTTAATTGTAAGGCGTTTTTCACTTTGGTGAATTTGTATTATCTTAACTCTTAAGCTTATAATAGGGGTAAAAAAGCAAAATGACAACAAAAAGTATATTTGCATATTCTTAAAGTTGATGTGAGGTGTTTGATTGTGAGAAGCAACGTATGAAAATGGATATTGAAATTGCAATAAATTAAAGTATATGGTTAGAATCTCATATGGATTCAGCTGAAATCTATATATGCAATTATGCATCACAAATTGAGGCCGTATTTTTCTATTTCCAATTTCGAACTTACTCGTAAAAAGGTATTTGAATGAAATTGACATCAAAACTTGAGGCGCAAGTAATCTCTTAATAAATAATATTAATATATGAAGGTCTAATAATGTGCATAATTCACCGAATATAATAATATTAATACACATATTATATTGTGATTTTGATTTTTCTTCTTTCAATTAATGAAAAATGGGCAAGGCACGATTTTATGAGATTATTATATCTATGAAACTTATGCTTCATCGATAAGCAAATTAAGTGTTTAATTATTAAACTATTGTTCAAAAATAATTAAAGTAAATTAAACATATAGGTATGTTCATTATATAAAGTGTGATCTGAATTAAAGAATAAAACTATAAAATAGGGCATATGATATATTAAACGGGTTAATGTGTAAAAATAGTAATGAATTATTTTTTAAAGTACACCCAACACAATTAACTATTTTAGGGTGCAAAAATAGACATTATGAATTTTTAGGGTACAAAAGTAGATATTATGAATTTTTTTGGAGAAAAAATAGCAATTTTGCACCCAAAATAGATAACGAAATTGTTATTTTTGCTCCAAAAAAAATTCATAATTTCTATTTTTGCACCATAAAATAGTTAGTTGTGTTGAATGTACTTTAAGAAATAGTTATTTACTAAATCTTCACATTAACCATATATTAAAATCTTATAGAAACTTTTCTCTATATCCTTATTTATTAAAAAATAATTGACCCCCACATCATTGTACCTCTACCATTAATTATGTTTTAACTTTTTGGATATTATATTTTACATATTGATGCTAAATTATGAAACAAGGAACGTTTTAAGAAATTTCACATTGAAACCTAACCCTAACATCCTAATTAGCTTTTTTTGCCCCTATTAGTTAATTTACCAAACCCCCCAAGTTCCAACAAAATCAAAACAAGATAGACAAGGACAACAACATTTTAACAACAACGTTGCTTCAACAATTTTCTAACACAAATTGAATTGAGTTAGATTACCAAAAACTATACAAACATATGAGTATCAATTATTTTTGAGATATGTGTTAAAGAGTTAGGTAACCTAACACTTCAATCCTCTCGTAATGAATAATATCCCCACTAATCATTGAAAAGGAAAAAAAATCATAGTTAAATTTTAAAATTTTAAAAGTAATATATAAGGATAAAAAATAGCAAGCACAATTTTTTATGAAAATTTATGCAGAAGTATTTTGTCCCAAGGTTACGTTATTTAACTTTTCAATTCCCACATAATAACATTTATGAATTTATCCAAAAATTTTGAAAAGTTGGATCACATTCAACCAATTTGATTGTTTTCGGTTCACACGTGAGTAGCGCATAGTATTATTTCTCATCGAAATGTTTATAGTCAACAAAGATACCCTACTTATCATTATAACATGTGCCCCAACGCTCATAACTTGTTACTATGTTTCCTCTAAGTGTCTTTTCAACTTTATTAACGTCTATATACTTTTTGAAATAACAATTTTTATAGTCATTAAAGGGATATAGGCTTTAACTATCAAAGATATTGATATTGCTTTATGATTCTTTTTTATTGGTATTATGACCATTACATTGAGTATGTATAATTTTTTAAAATAAAAATTAAATCATTGTTTGCCAAAAAAAAAAAAACATTTAAATCATTGTCGGATATATATTGGCTCCTGTAATTTAATAAACCCACAATCACAAATTCATACATAACATATCTTCCTCAATAAACATACTTTGTTTTCTTGTTTATCCTACCAATAATATTTTATGTCACCTAAAAGGTTGGTCCTGGTAGTTTTATAATGACTTAGATTTGAGTCTAACGGTATTAATTTCATTTATGTGGTGTTAATATCATTAAGTAGACTGATGTAGGCTGCTTATTAGAACTTATGTATAATGATAAAAGTTAAAACTCATTAAAAATATATATGAATCAAAATTAAAATTCATGAAAAGTATAGCCGTATTAAAAAAAGACAAATTAATCATGGGGCAGGACAACAAAATCAACTTTGACTGACAAAATTAATTTTAAGTGCAGAAATTAATTTTTACAGAGGTTAAAATCAATTTTAGTTTTTTTGTGTGGACGAATTTAAATTTAAATGTAGAAAATAAAATTTTTACTATTATTGAAAATGGAGTAATTGAGCAAAGAAAAGTCAGACTAGGTAGATGGAAGAGGAACAGATGAGTAGGACATGCATGGTAAGCTAACTCCGGAGGCGAACTATATTTAGCCACGTGTAAATCCGAGAATTAATTAAGAGGTAGCATAATTAATATGGGTCAGTACCTCCTCATAGTCACTCATGTTAAACTCGCAAGTTGACTCTCCGAATTTATTATTTTTACCGTATAAAATTGTATTGTGTCACTTTTAAACTCATGCTAATTGTAAACTCGGTTAAACTTGTGAGTTCGTATATCGAGTTTACCATTTTTACATTTCGAACTTACAAAATTATGTTAATTCACTCTTAAACTCATGCTAACTTTTTTTTATTTGACCATGTTAAGTGACCTTATATATAAAATTTATAAAAATATTTTTGCTAAGTATGATTAATTATATATATTGATGGATTTAATTTTAATTATTTGGATTTAAAATACATTTAAATCAAATTGTTATCATTTTTATATTTTAGTTATTTAATTATACACTATTAATATCTATTTATTAATAATAAAAGCAAACTTTTACGAGTTTACAATTTGAGTTTATAAATACAATTTTGTGTCACTCTCATAAGTTTGCTTAAACTCGTGAGTTTGATAACCTTACTCGTGGTAGCTTTATTGACCAACCAATGCGATGCTTTGAGAGCACTCGCCAATAAGTGTCATGCACGTCAACATTTAGTGTCTGTTTGGATTAACGATAGAAGCTATTTTTTCAACGTAATTTATGTTATATGACATAACTATATGAGATGAGTTTTTTCTTGACTTGCGTGAATTATTTTTCGAACGTCAACTCAAACAGACCCTTAATGAGTGTGTACTTCACATCTTCTTTGTATAAGATTCATTTAACTGAACTACACGGTTAAATAAATCGATTAAAACTAGATAAAAGTAATAAATAAATTCTTCCTCCTGTCTTTTTTATAAACAATTTTTTTCTCATAAGACCGATCCTTAATGTAAGCAACTTTCTTTGTATGTTTCAAAATTTAAATTACCTTTTCCTTTTCTACCTTATTAAATATATAAATTTATATTAATTATTTTCAATTCATCACTAATTATCTTTCATTCAATCATTTATTACTCATTCTCTCTCATAAATCCATTCTTTATTGTATTTTTAACTCATTCTCTCTCCTATACTATTTTCGTAATATGGACATATTTAGAAGAAACATAATATTTTGAATATATTTATTGTTTTAATTAATTTTAACTTTCATTTCATTTTGCGTAATAGAAAAGTTAGGGAAAATTACAGTCAGATTCTAAATAATAGACAAAATGAAGAAATAGTCCATTAAAATCTTAAAATAAAAAAATGGTCCAAATAACTTGTCGATAGAACCCTGAACTTATCAATAACCTACTCTTGAAGTTGTTAATATGACCATTTTTTTTATTTTAAGATTTTAAGGGACTATTTCTTTATTTTATCTCTTGTTTAAAACTTGACCGTGATTTTCTCAAAAAGTTACTTATTAGAGACTACCGTATTTAATATATTTCCGGATATTAAATATTAACATATTTAACAATGGATTCATATTTAAACAGAAAACTCTATCATCAGTCTAATGTAATATTAGGGCCCATTTGGACAATTCATCCTTAGAAGATTAAACAAGCATTAAAATCGTTTAGGCAGTGCCATTTTGTATGTGATTCTGAATATGATTGTTTTTAATAAAAATAATTTGCAAGTAAGGACAAAAAAATAGTCAAAAGCACCCCGAGTCTTTTTAAATTTTGGCTTAAACAATAGATTGGATTAGAGCTGGTAAATAAGTCAGTTTGAGTCCGACGAACTGGCCCATTTAGGTAAACGGGTTAAATGGGTTGAGCCGTTTAGCCTGAATATAAACGAGCTGACATTTTGCCAGCCTAAGCCCCTTTAATTATCTTCAGTTCATCACTAATTAAATTTTTTTTTATTTTCACTCAATTTCTCTTTCATTCATTCACATCACATTTATTTTCTTTTATGCATTTGTGCTAGGAAACCAATTTCATTCTTACTTTCTTTTTTTATTCATCTAGTTGCATCACAAAAACATATAAAAACATAATTTTTTAAATTTAATAATAATAAAATAAATAAATATAATATAAAAAAATGTCAAATAAAAAAATGAGGAAATAGTTAAACACAATATCACTGAGAACTGAAAACACTGACATTTAACTATCTGAAAAATAAAAGAAATTAAAAAAAAAAAAATAAACGGGCCAACCCGTTTAGCTCGTTTAACAAATAGGATCGGATTTCTCAACCCGAGCTAATTTATTTTGACGGGCTAACAACCCATATTACCAGTTCTAGGTTGGATGTTGGACTCCATAAATGTATGAGTTCCTTTCATGAGTTAAAAAAGACAGAAAAAAATTAATACGTAGCTATGGCCCCGTTTGTTTCTACTTTTAAAAATAGTTTCTTTTGTTTTTAAAAACAAAAAATAATAAAAAATATTTTAAAAAATATTTTCACTGATTTATTTTTAAAAATAAAAAAACAGAAATTATTTCTAAAAACCAAAAAATCATAATAGTTTTTATGTGTTTTCTTGTTTTTTTTTTAATTTCGTACTCTTTGAGGTTGTCATCTACGCCCCCATCAACAACACACCGCCACCACCGACCAGTGGCACATTACTGTTGCAGTTGCCGCCCCATGTCACTTAAGAAAAGATTTTTTTTAAACTACTATCAAATTCCAAATAGATTTTTTTAAATTTAATTTTTTTTTAAAAAAAAATTATAATACTATTTTGAAAAAAAAAACAGAAAATAGAAACAAGTTGACCCACATGTATTTAAAATATATAAATTTTGGTTGGTTGGGTCCTATTTATAAAATACACTAAAAGAGTGTACGAAATTTTAACTGGTTTTTTTAAAATATTTTCTTTTTGCGTCATTTAATTACATATAATATTACTCGTGTTGTATTAATTATTTCTCATGCAACTTTTTTCCCTTGCCCATTCTCTCTCTCTCCCACATCAGTTGAGCCTAATCAAAGCAATTATTTGCCTTGGTTTAAATATTTTAATAATGGTTATCCCTCAACACATTAATTATTTTAATATGACTTGAGGGGACCTTGACCTTGATTGCTGCCATGCATTTAGACATGGCGGGCACGTACCTTCCATTGTCCTTGACACTTGTTAAATTAATTAACACATAATCACCTAATTAATCAGTTGGTCAAGAAGTGATTAATACTTTGTTGATTTATTTTTTATAATTATTTAAGGAAAAATTATATTTAGGTTCTAAACAAGAGAAAAAAAAGTCCCTTCAAATCTCAAAATTATCAAATGCAATAAATTCCATTCATTGATTTGTCAATTGACGCTCATTAACTTGTCAATGGACACCTTTAAACTTTTCAATAGATGCTCTCTAAACTTATCAATGATGCGCCTCTAAACTTGTCAGTGACGCGCTTATAGATTTGTCAACGGACGCATATGAACTTGTCAGCGGAATTAGAATTTATTACAAAAAAAGTACCACGAGACTTTTTGATAATTTTGATATTTTAAGGGACCGATTTTTTATTTTTTTTTCTCTTATTTAAGACATGAATGCAATTTTTCCATTATTTAATGATAGGATTCTCAAACTCATATATAACACCTCATTATGATTTTTTTTAATAATTATTTGACTAAGTTACATTTGAGTATTGTTGGGCCTAATAAATGGTAACTCTCCTCAAGACTTTCTTTGCATTTATATAAACTCGATCATGAAACCTTATGTTTAAACTTTAAAGTGCCTAACCATTTTTATTAAAACCATATTAATTGGGACCTCACTATGTTTCTCTAAACATATACAATAAAATACTACTCCTCTAGTTCTAAATACGTAACCTAGTTTGGAGTGAATTTTGATCTTAAGTGTAAGAATATTTTTCAATTTATCCTTATATTTATGATTTTTTAAAAACTAATTTACATAACTTATAAATTGATATATAATCTAATATGCTAAAAATATTTATAAAGAAAGCATATCACATATATTATAATTAAATAATTTATTTAATTTATTAATCTTTTTAAATTAGATAAATATATCATATATTAAAGATCATATAATTACAACATCTTTTACCCAATAGTAACATATTTTCCCTATAAAGCGAAATTTGCCTATAACTATGAGTTCATGGCTGTAGCAAGTATCGATAAACTTCATAGACATTTGATTTTTTTTTTCTCAAATAGACAATTGTTCAAAGAAATTAAGATTCCAATTTAGCCCCCAAATATAAGGCAATAGTGCATAGTTAGGAAGTGTTAAATATTAAAATTTACATTACAACTTATCTTAAAATATACATCATTCCATTTAGTAAATGTCTAAAACTCATTTATTTTTCAAAATATAAACATGAATTGGACACACATATGTGCTCGCATGTACAACGTCATCATTTGCATTTTTTTAAGTGTAATTTTTTTAAAGAAATTAGTTAGTATTCAGTACGATCAATTAATCCGAATCTAAATGAGATCCAAAAGTTATTGAATATCTTATTAATTTAATTAAATAATGTAGTTTTATTAAACAATGTACTTTTGTAAGGAATTATATTAGAAAAAATAACCAAAAAATACTATTTGAATTATAAAAAATCCAAAATGTCTACTAAATTAGCAAAATGACAAATAAGTAATTTGGTAAGAATATGTGATTTTAAAGTTTGGGTGTTGACAACTTAATTATAAACAATTATAACTTAAAAATAAAAATTAGCAACTTGAATATACATAATAACAATTTGGGAAGTCAATCTCTATGCTCAAGTTGTTAATTCTTACATTCAAGTTATCAATACCTAAATTTCAAAATTCCAAATTTCTACCAAATCACCTATTTATCTTTTTACTAATTTAGTAGACATTTTAGAATTTTTGTAATTCAAATGATATTTTTCTGCTATTTTTCCATTATATTAACTATTTTCAGAATTTTTATTATTTTTTCTAGCCATTTGAAGATATTTCTTTGTTTCTATACTCAACTTGCTTTAGAATTTAGTTAGCATTTCGTTGTCCGAATTCAATTGGCTAATATTACTTCACCATCATTTTCATCTTAAACTTTATTTTGACTTTTAAAAATATCTTATCCAACTCTTCGCTTTCAAATTCAATAACTTCTAGCATAATAAATTTTTTTTAAGAAAATAAAAATAGGTTCCAATCTTTCGTTTTTAATGGTTGCCCATTTAATTTTCCAATATTTTCAAATTATTAAATTCATCATCACTTGCAATTGACCCCATGCACAACTCGACAGAGAATGTTCAACAATATTATTCCTCACATTTTCCATCTCAACATGTGTATCAGGAATCAGGAGTAAATTTGTGAAATTTAAGAATTTAAGTAAATTTGTATGACAAAATATAAACTCATGATCACTACGTACTCATACATCAATTTGGTAAGAGATTGATTATATATTAAAATATAAGATAGGAAAATAAATGTATAAGAAATATAATTATATAATCAATTATTATATTCAAATATAAAAATTTCAATAAACTTCATAGTTTAATGGTTTTCGGATAAAATTTATTAGTTGTTTCTTTCTTTCTTAAAATAACAAGTCTAGCTATATCACTTACGTGGTAGGAACTTAATATTATTAAATTATATCTCGCATTATCACAAAAAAAAAAAAACTCCTAAAATTACTTAAAATTGTCGATCAATTAACAAGTCCTCACGTCTTGACAACCTTTAGTATATTGGGTTGGATGTTTCAATTTAATCCTGGCATTGAAAAAATTGATTTCACATATGGTTGGATAATGATATATTAAAATAAGATAGCAAGTTAAATATATCAAATGAATTTACAAAGCTGAAATTTTATAATTGCGATATAAGTCTTTTTATTTTTAAAAATCAGAATTCAAGGGTTCAAATATTTATTAAAAGCCCCTACATTTTAAAATTATTCTCCGGAAGGCTTTAGCATTAAACATTTAAACTATGTATTAAAAAAAAACCTACAATACAAATCTAAAGATTTTTTTCTCAACCTCAAATTTTTCGATCATATGAGTTTATGAAATGAATTTAAAATTTATAACATTTTTTTATATAAATATCTATAATTTGATATCTTAACTTGTAATTTTGTTATTGTATACCACAAAGCACCATATATATGAAGAGGGGGACCCAAACATTTTCTACTAATTTTGTATTGTGTTTTATGCTGAGAAAAAAATTATATTATAAAATTTGCTTAAGGTTCAAGCTGTTAATGATGGCTAAAGTAACTTTATTTGTTTCTTGCCAGAATAATCACTTTTGACTAAACTTTATTTGTTAATAATCTTTATCCACTCTCATTCATATTGCTTTCCTTCATTAATTATGTCCTATCATTTTGATGTGCTTTCCGACCATTTCAAATAATAAATCACTTTTCAGAAAATTAGATAGAAAATATAAGTTTACTACATATTTTATATAATTTTCTTAATTGATTTTCTTGCGTATAATTTTATGTGAAGAAATTGAATAAAAATTAATAGATTGGTCTATTTTTAAGAAAACTAGATAGAAAATAGAAATTAAATTACTATATGCGTGGGTAGAACAAAAATTTGATTTTTTTATATATTTCTTAAAAATTAATAGATTGAGAGGGAAAATGACAAGAGATAAGGGTAAATTGTGATGACTCAGAAAGATGAGGAAAGGATGTGAATAAAGGGAACGTCAATAAATAGGGTTTTCTTACTTTTTTTATTGAAATTTGAAACCAAACAAAGACGTCCAAGTTTCACACAAGTTTGCACCTAGAATTTTTAAAGTTAATGACCTATACTTATAAAATAAAATAAAAATTAAGAAATTATACTATTTTCTCCCAAAAAAATATACTAGTTATCCTTTATATATATAGCATATGATTTTATAAATTTTATATTGTCACTAAAGTCACGAATGTCATGCATCTAAAAGAATTATTATTTATGATATATAAATAACATATAATTTTAATTAAAATCCACAAAGGAATTAAAAAAACTTGCAATTAATTTCATGCATCTATTTATTTTTGACATAGGAAATGAGATATTGTGCAATGATGAGATAGAAGGATTGGATGGCAAAAAAAAAAAAAAAAACAGAGATAGAAGGATTGACTTTTACTTGGAAAATGTTAAATCCCTTATCACTCAGTCCAATTAATAGGAGAGTACAAAAAGAAATCAAAACATGTGGCGTGAGAAAATTGTGATATAGCTTTCACCAAACCATTTTACAAAAGCATAAAACTTTAAGTTTGTTTCACTCTAATATGTATTTTTATGTTCTTAAAATAATTTTGTAATGTAATTTCCAAAACAATTTTTTAAAAGAAAAAAAATAAAAAATCATGCTTGCATCATTATTAGAAAAAAAATTTAAAATGGTGAAGTGAAGGATGGAGGAAAAGTAATAAAATATATGATTAAAAAATTGTTCTTTTTTTTTTTAAAAAATTTTGTATAACGGGTAACCAAAAACATATGTTTAAACAAGTTTTTTTTTTCTAAAACAAAAAACTGGTTTGAAAATAAGAAATCAAACAGGCCCTAAGTAATCTATGCATAGTTAATTTTTTGTATTCTATACAAATAGCTCATTATTATTGTTTTTTTTTTCATATTGTATGCAAATCATGATATTCATGCTAATTTTATACATATATAGCAAATTGTTGGGGTCCATGGGTGAAGATTTTTATGATGAAAACAAATAGAAGGTGGTTGAAAGGTAGGTTCCAATAACAATATTACAAGTGTAAAGTACTTTAATTAAAGCACTATAATATATTTATACTTTCACTTGCATTTGGTCATCACATGTTGACTCGCTCAAAATAATTAGGCGTGCGCCAAGTTTATTTTTTTTTACAGATAAAAAGATAATATTAAAAGTTATCTTTTTTAACATTAGATCCAAATGTAATTAGGCGTAAAGCCTTGAATCATGAGGATTAGATTGGCAAAATATTTAGAATCTTCCCATAGTCATAAACATAATGTCAATATCTTTTTAAACTGTCAAGGATTTTCAAATTTGCTGTATTTGGCGATTTATAGATGACATTTGAGAATATCCTCTTGATTGTTGGATATGACAAAGTTGTAATCTCTTAATGCGTGGTTAAATTGTTATTTTTAATTTCATGTTAAGGAAAACTAACTCTTGTATCGATTTTCTGACATGTCAAGGTCACCAAATATATATGTGTGTGTGTGTTTTGATTGTCATCATGAATATCATTCTAGTAGAATATAGAGCTATTTTCTTATAAAATTTATAGAAATTGTCATCGTGAATATCATTCTAGTAGAATATAGAGCTATTTTCTTATAAAATTTCTATCTTAAGCTTTTTTTAACTAGCTAATCTAACGTTTTCACATGTATGTTTTTTTTAAAAAAAAAAAATTACGTGATTTAAGAGTATTATGACTTTTTTGTTTTCTGGTGAACAAGAGTATTATGACTTTATGGCAAAGTACACTGGTAAAAATAAATTATCGTGCAACCGAAATTATATTGAACTCTAATTTAATTTTGAGTTATTGGTCAGCCCTCTTATTTCTGGTAAGATATCCAATGATTTGGTCCTTTCGGGGATATCCGATAAAATTGGAATGATACAGAGATTTAGTAATTTGGTGACCCACTTTAAGCTTGACTTCCCCCTCCTTGTATGGGAGTGGATTGTGGGCTCAAATAATAATAATAATAAAAAAGATGTCACATGGCAGCCCAAGGATGTAGTTACAAATTACAAGGAGCGGGATTATGGTTGAAGCCCAAAGCCCATACAAGTTTTTTGGGTGATAAAAGCCCATACAAATTGGATTCTCTTGTGGGGAATATTGCCTAAGTCCTTGAAACTTGATCATAATTGTGCCCAAAAAAAAAAAGAAAAAAAAAGAAGAAGAAAAAGAAGAAGAAGTCAGAGATACGGATAATCAAATTAATACATATATTTCTCAAGATCCACAATAACGTAATTAAATTCGGATCGGTCACTAGACCGGTTGTGATACTTAATCAAAGATCAATGAGTTAGATCGGAGTCAAATCAGAACTAATATGAAACTAAACCGGTAAGAAAGTGAAGATTTCAGGATTATTAATATGAAATTATAAATAATTTTTTTTTAAAAAATCGATTTAAAAAAAAAAGATAAACTGGGTTGCTCTCTGGACTAAACCAATTTACCAACCAGTTTGCCAGTTTTCGGATTAAACCGGGCGATCCAGGTTTGATTACATGGATCCTCACAGTTTAACTTTGTCTAATAAAGTAGTTGTCTTCATGGATTGACTTGTTCCAACTGAAACATATAGGCACACAAATCATGTATTTTTCCCATACAAAATTTAAACTGATTTGTTCATTAGTTGTAATAATTATTCCTTTCGGTCCTTAGTACTGTAAAACCTAGTTAATTAATTTTTGAGTATTAATAAAATTATTTGTAACAAATGTATATTCCGTTTGGCCTTTTTTTTTTATAAAAGCTCAATAATTAAATTACGCGGCTTAAGAAAGTGATTAAAAGTTAAAACTAATAACTATATCTGAAATAAACTTTTTTCCTTAAGTACCACTCTAATCCTATTTATAAATCTTTTTTAACTAAATTTCACATACCCAGGAGAGATAATTAACTCAATGATTATGAGGTAAATTTCTAACTATGCCCTCATTAATGAATAAGAACTTTTCAACTCTTTTTTCTCTATCTATCTTTAAATTATTTTTTCATTGGTACCATAAATATGGGCAAAATTGTCACAATCTCATTTACTACACTGAAACTTGACTTATAAATAGGGCCAATTTTTTTAGTAAAAAATGATTTATAAATAAGATCAAAATGATATAACTTTATTTATAAGAGGGTAAGTAAGCGAACGAAATAGAGTAATAATAATAATAAAAAAAATGAAAGAGAGTGTAGTATGAGAAAATGAGTAAAAGCTCTTTAAATGTTCAGACTTTAGACAAGTTTTGTCTAGATTTTATAAAAATAATTAATACAATTTAAATTTTAGACTCTTATAAAAAAGATGAGTGAAAGTAATTAAAAGCTAGTTCTAAAATATTATTCCGGATTTAAAACTATACATTAACTACAACAATATAAGGTTTGGCACCAGAACCAACCCATAATGTCCCACAATATTCTTCGACTTCACTCACACAGACTTGAGCTCACCACCTCTTCTTCCATCAAAAACTACCAAAGTCTTTCCCTTCTCATCAAACTTCACTCCCACAGGATCATCTCCTAAACTTAATTTATTACTAGCATTCTCAGATGATGTTCTGTTACTGCTCATACCTAACAAAAAATCTCCATTTCTGTTTCTTTTCAAGTTATCTGGTGCCCTTTCAAGTGTTGCAAATAGCTTTGAAGTGTAAATCTTTGAGCCTTTGAGCCAAAACTTGTTAATCTTTCTCCTTTAATGTGTGTTTGGATTTTAAAAAAAAATGCTTTTGGGAGGGAAACTATAGTTTTTAAAAATAAAACCTAAACACTACACAAAATGCCAAAATCCTTTTTTTTTTTAACAAAAAACATGGTTTTAGAAAATATTCATTTTTTTGCCTTTTCAGGTTGGCGGCCCCACACATCTCTTTCTCTCAATTATCCTTTGTATGTTGGTGGGCCCATACATTGGGTTTGTGTCGTTTTTATTTCTTGTTCATGCGATGGCTCCATGCCTCTCTCTCTCTCTCATTCATCTGTTCTTTTTTCTTTTTCTTTTTTGAATTTTGAAATTATCTCTCTCATCTGTTCTTTTTTTTTTAGAATTTTAAAATTTTAATGCTCCCTCATACTTTAATATAAGATCTATTTATCTAATTTTATTATATTAAAAAATTTATTTAAATTAATTAACATTATATATAGACAAATTTATTTCAATTTTGGTATTTATTATGAAATTTAATGTTAAATAATGGGTTAATGTGTAAATTTAACAACTAATATTTTTCTAAAGAGCATCTGGTACAAATAAATTTTGGAAGAGGAAAAAATATTTACTATTTATAAATGATTTTTCATTACACAATGTATTAATATAAATATTTAGATATATGTATGTTTGATCTAAATTTTTTATATTACATAAATGAATAATGGTATAATTTTAAATTTTTTACATAGATTTATGTTATTTTTGGTATCCATTGTGAAATTTGATGTTAAATAATACAAAAAATATAATCTTATTATTTATATGTAATTATCACAAAAGCTAATATTTTTTTTTGATAATTTGACCATTAAAAAAAGTGAGTCTAATAACAATATCCAAACATTCTCATTTTATCAAAATTATTTGTTTCCCATAATTTATTCTACTCAGAATCTATTCTCTAAAATAATTTTTATCACTTTTTCTCCAGAAACTATTTTCTAAAAACTAATCCAAACACACTCAATTCAATTATGCTATCAAAAGGAATGAGCCATCCTTGTCCAAAGAAACACCATTTGCAATTGCTAAACCTTATAACACGATCACGACTTTCTTAGTGTTGGGATCATATTTCAGCAATCTTCGTGTTTGATGTCCTGTTTGGAATATCAATTTAACTTCCTGATCTCAAAGAGGAAACTAGTTAATTAAACTAAAATGATTGTATTAAGTTTTCATTATATGCCTATATATTGATATGAACAATCTATATATAAGAAGTTTTTGTATTTGAATCTTGGCATATGATTATGCTTATAATATAAACTAATGCTTCAATATACGACACTTAGGCAAGACAAATAGATAACTTGCTTTTGAGTCATATATAAGAGATTTTAATTGCTATAACAACTATGAGGTATCAGAAAATATATACTACTTTCAAGCTTCAATCATTAGAGCTAATTCATGATTGGATTTAGTTTTAAATATAAGACACAAATTCAATTTGTCTCCAAAATTTATAATATTTTCTAAAATATCCCTATTAATTACGACACATTAAGGAGTTCTTATTTAAAGGTAGTTGTGATTAAAAATGGTATTTTAAGAAAATTAACATATATTTATTATAAATAACTGATACAACTAACTCCTTTAATGAGTCTACCCAAATTAATCAACTGATTCTTATATTAACACTATGCAAAAAACCGGATCGGACTGGAAAATCGGTCGGTGGTCCGGTCCGGTTGGGGTAAAAAACCGGTGAACCGGTCAAAATCAGTCAGAACCGGCGGTCGAACCAGTCCTCCTTTTTTTTAAAAAAAATACATTTTTTAATTCCTCTAACTACTATCTCGTGCTATTTTTTTAGGGAAAAATGAAAGTTTGAAGACTAAAATGAAAAGAAAAGTAAGTAAAGAAAGAACAAATCTAAAAAAAAAAAGATTTTGGGGATATAATAATTAATTAATTATAGAAAATGAGATATCATTACATAAGTACATGCACCATAACTAATACTAATAAATTTTAAGCATTTTTTCCCTAAAAATCTTCATTTGTATCTATAGAAGTTTAAAAATATATTAATATATATATTACCACTAATAAATTATAATATTTTAATATGACCGGTTTGACCACCGGTCCAACCCCGATTGAACCATTGACCCTTGAACCTGTGCCGTGATCGGTTCATTGACCGGTCTTATTTTTTATTTCTTGTATATTAAAGATTAGAAGTATTATAAAAACAAAATAACTCGATCCTTGGCCATCTCTCTTCTCACTCGAGTAATTAAGTCTCGGCTTTTCACTTTCCTCTCCCTTGTTCATTAATCCATTAATTTAGTGAAAAATATTTCATCATCGGTCACTAGGTCAAATGCCCCCAAGGTTAAATTAATCGTAGATGATGTACTTCCTACTATTTTAATAAGATATATACATGACTTTGACCAAGTATCTTTAGTTGATTATTTGTGAATAATGATTAGAATTATGATTTCACAATATGTATGTAGAATCTATATATTGACCTTTAATTTATACTATCTCTGATCTTTAATATAAGATTTATTTTAATAAAAAAATTGAATTTCAAAATAGATCTTTTATATAGACACACACATATTAAGGATAGTAGGTAGTTCCACATTCTATCATATGGTTATAAAAGCCATGGTATTTATTCATATGCCTTTAATGTAAAGTTTGTAAACTAAGTCTTTTTCAAACGTCATAAATGTAAACTAAAATAAAGTCTATCACATCTAACAAAATTATAGGAAAAAAAAAATGACATCTAACAAAATCATATATGGTTTTATGATAAGCATAAATTTAAAAAAAGAATCCATCATAAAAGACTCGTCTATTTGAAAGGAATGCCCTTTAAATTTAGAAATCCTACTTTACTTATGAAGCTTCTTGATGTGAAACTCATGTAATATAGCTAATAATGTTCAAGACATGAAGACAAAGAAAAATACCTTCTTTGATAGACAGTGCTACTTCCTGAGAAATAAACCACACCAGTTTGTTCATCAACATCTAAGCCATTGAGGAATTTGAAGGGATCGGAGAAGAATCATTATTAGCAGGAATGGCTAGTTGTTTGGCCACACCACCACTTGGTCCAACCATTAGGAGGCCAAAATATGCATCCGCTATATAAAGATTACATGTTCTTCTGTCAAATTTGAGTCCCAATGGCCTCCCACAAGTTGGCTCCTTGTTTGGATCTCTTGATCCATCACATAGTTTCCTTTCCCTAAAATCAAACATCTAAAAATATAATTAGGTAAAAAAAAGCTAAGATTTCAAACTAAGAGACACATACTTCTACACACAAACGAGCCAAACCCAATACAGTAATGAGGTTTCTAAAAGCAATATGTGTATATATAGATGATAAAAAATTACAGATCATATTTTACTCTAGATTCTACGAACAGCCTTGTATTAAAAAAAATGTTGAGATAGATCTTGCCTGTTTGGTGAGGTGACAGCAAATTCTTCAGACCATCTTTTGTGAGTTCGTAGCCATTTGAGAATTCTACCATCTGATATACCAGTATATAGCCCTTCGCCATTACAGTCAAAGGCGAAGCTTTCTGGGCCTTCACTGCTGGGCAATTTGATTTCAATGGAGTTTTTCAGGCCATCCTTGAAAATCACTTCACTAGAAGCCAAGATCGAGGTTGCTGCAAATAAGAGTAGTAACAGAAGGGAAAAGAAAATTGGTGTATACATATACACACATAGAAGAGAATTTCCTCGAGGATGACATATTTCTATTGATAAGAGATGCTAATAGCTAATATGAAATTTTTAGCATCATTTTTTTAAAAATTTTTGTCTACGTGAATTGATGATTAATCTAATTACATTAATTAATTATTTTTTTATTTCATCTCGATAATAAATGTGTTTTTGAAGATTAAGTTACGTTTCTTACATAATTATCTTTAACTAATTTTTTATTTACATAAATTAGTTATGGTAAAAAATTACTAATAAATCCCTATTTAAAAAGTTTTTTGCTTGAAAGGACCTAATTTTATTTTGAGGACCTAGGTCCTTTAGGGTATATATGAAAGAATGAAATGATTAAAATGCCCATACTACCCTACCACATCACATGCTCTTGCACCCTCTTCCCTTGCATCATTGTTCACTCTCCATCTTTTACAAATCGTTTGTCACTAGTTGCCATCAATGGTTGCCTCTCACTCACCATCTTACTCATATAGTCTTCTCCTTGCTCATCTCGCTCATGAATGACATCCGCAATGACAACCTCCCCTAACAATTGTGATAGCAACCTCCTTCAGAAATGGCAATAACGGCATCCAACAAGCCGATGATGGTTTCTCTAGCCTTTGATCTAATCTGGAATTTTTTAACCATCTCACTACTACAAAAATAGATAATAGTGGCGCACCTTTTGTGGCACTTCTTTAAAGAAGTGTCACATCTTCTTCCAATTTTTTTTAAATTTATTTATTAAAAAAAATACTTTAGGTGGCGCTTCCTCAGCTTCTTGGTGACTTTAGGTGGCCCTTCCTTAAGGAAGCACCACCTAAAGTGATTTTTTTAAAAATTAAAAATTGAAGCAGCAATTGTGGCGTTTGTTCAAGGAAGTGCCACAACTGTTACGTACTTTATGTGGCACTAAGCCTAACAAGCGCCACCCAAAGTATTACTTTTTCTTAAAAAAAAAGTTTAAACCCTTCTCTCTCCTATAATTTGCAGTCTCCACTCTTCGCCCAACACGTGTCATCACCCTTATCCTCTTAGATCCCACATTTCCTTCTTCTCCTCTTTTTTTTCACTCATCATTGTCTCCAATTTGATCTACACTTCTCTCATTTCTTTGTTCCACATCCCTTCTCACATTTTCTCCTTCTCCACTCTTTATTTTCGCTTCACTCCTTCCTAATTTCTTTTGTCTCATTTCTTATACCAAACTGACCCCACTCCTTTTTCTATTTGGTCTCATTCCATCCTCTTTATAGTTTCATTTCATCTTGTAAGTCGTAACCACTCATTTTTCCTTTTTCTTTTATATTTTGAAGCTACGTATAACACATTGTCTTGTTAACTACATTTTTTGAAACATCTATGCAACTTTGTCTTTATCTTTTTCCTTTATTAATTTTTTCAGGTGTTGTATTTGAGGTTTTAACTCACTCTATTCAATCTTCCTCTATAGTGTAGGTTTTTTAAATTTTTGAGTTGAAAAATATAATTTTATTAGTACTTAATTGTTTAATATGCTCAATATCTTTTATATTTAATTTATTATAAAATCTGAAAAAATTATTCTCATTTTTATATGCCAAAAAATAAATGAGATAAAATTAAATATTATTATATATAGGTTGTATGTGAAGATATGTGGTAGTTATAATTTTTTATTTTTGTAGTAAGTGTTAACATTTATGAGTTGCATAAATAAAACAATTATTTATTTTTAACATTTTTATTTTATTTAGTAGGGATTTTTTTAATTAGTTATTTGTTAATTTATATCATTTTGGAGTTATTTGATTGTTATTTTTTTTCTTTATTTTGTTGTAGAGATATGGAAATGTGTTTAAAGTGTGTTATTAATTATAATTATAGGGTTCTAAAATAAAAATACGGAAAAAATTATTTTTCAAAAAAATGATTTAGGGTGGCGCTTCCTTGAGGAAGGGGAAGTGCCACCTTAGACCATAATTTAAAAATAATAATTTTTTTAAAATAGGGTCTAGGGTGACACTTCCTTAAGGAAGCGCCAAACTTCCTGTGGCTCTTTCTCAAGGAAGCGCCACCCCAGGTAGTATTTAAATAAAAATATATATATACATGCTGTGGCGCTTGTAGATAGCGCCATAGCTTCTTTTAGTGGAGTTGGGATATATGGCACTTGTCAAGTGCTACAGATAATATTAAAATAAGTGCCACAACTATGTTTATTTGTAGTAGTGTCTCTTTCATTTCTTCTTTTCTTCTGCAACCCTATCTCACTACCCTCAATTTGTCACTATCAGTTCAACTAACTAATTTGTAAATCTAGATCTTTGGGTTCGATTTCTAGATGTATGGGTGTGAGTGGCCATAAGTTTTAAGGAAGATGAAACTTGGAAAAGTTATTTGCAGAATAGAGGAAGATGATTTGCATATAAGGGAAGATCATTTGCACTAGCATATTTTTACATTTTGGCTTAATTTCGGTACACATGAAAATACATTTGCACATAGGAAAGATGCATTGCATACAACATAAATTAAGTTGCACATGAGAAAGATAAATTGAACGTAGGGAAGATATATTGTACATATGGAAGATTGTTTGTACAAAAGGGAAGAATGTTTATGCTGAGGGAAGATCGTTTGTACAAAGTATAATTTGCACATTATGACTTAATTTTGGGACACAAGGGAAGACATTTGCGCAATGGGGGAAGATTGATTGTATATAAAGAAAGTTAAGTTGCACATAGATAAGATAAATTACATGTAGAAAATATATATTGCACATAGGGAAGATTATTTGTATACAAAAGAAGATTGTTTGCACTAAGAGAAGATTGTTTGTACAAAGCATAATTTACACAGTCTGATTTAATTTTGGGACACAAGGAGAAGACATTTTCGCATGAGGAAGATGTATTGCATATAATAGAAATTAAGTGGCATATGAGGAAAATGTATCACCTGAGGGAAGGTATATTACACATAGGAAAGATATTTGCACATAGGAAAGATATATTGTGTTTAAGTAAGATGAATTGCATGTAGAGAACTGAAAGGGTAATTTAATCATTTAATCCTTATATCTAATCACCCTGGAGGACCAAGATCTTTTAAAAAATTTGAGGTACCACTGGGCAATAAATTTCTCATACATGTCATTTTAAACAATTTTCCCTTTAGTTATTTATATTATGTACGTAAAAAGATAGAGGAATATTAACAAATTGTATTATTAATTCACAAATTGTACTATATATGTTAATATAGAAGCTAAGTTCTGTTAAAGGAATTAACAACCCTGGCAAAAGATTGAAGTCAAGTAATCACGTGTGAGACACATTTATCATTGAAGTAAATACCAACTGTCAAGTCAAATGACCCTGCATGGGCTTCTTTCACATGCTATATAGATTTTGATGAATGGAAAAATTAATCTTTTGATTTGGCTATAATTTATTATTCGGCTGTAATTCATTCATTATATTATGGGGATAAATTATAGAATTGTTAAAACTATTAATAAGACTAAGTGATATTCGAATCAAAATTATAGAGACTTAGTTGTATCAGCACAAACTCATATTTTCTTTCTCAATAATGTGAATCACCTTTGAGCTAACCATTTGAGCGATTTATGGGCTTCTCTATTACAATTGATATGGCGAAATACTTGGGTATCCCACGCTATCATGAAAGAGTAAGCAAATCCTCATCCGTGGGTTTAATGGGCAAAGGGATTGGACACATTTACAAATAGAGTGAGTTCAGTCTTGGAGCACGTCAATGTGCTGGAGGAGGCATCCCAGAGCTTAGTAAAACAAGGCCTTGGCCAAGTGGGGTTAGAGGCATATGTACTCCCTATCCTGATCTATCATGAGTTAGATGTCCTACCCTATCTTTAGATTAGAGATGAACCCAACTCCTTTATTAAAATTTTTGTAACAAAAACAAGAGTCTCAAAGCATACTTAGCCATACATTGTGGATAATGCTAGGCACCGGTTGAGAGATTGGAAGGCTAATAACTTATTTCTAGCAGTGAGACACGTATTAATATCATTGGTTATGTTTGCAAATTGCAATTGTACCCTATGCAAACATATATATACACTATTGGTTAGCATTATTGAAGAGCTAGAAAAGACGGGGGAGGACTTGGCTTGCGTCACTTAAAACCTAGAACCAAGCCATGTTTCTTAAAGCGGGGTAGGGTTTGATAATTTGATGCACCAAAAAGATTTTCTTTAGGCGGAGTCAGAAGCTAAGTTGGAAGTTTTTCTTAGAAGTTTTTTGAGAGATAATTTTATATCAGAAGTATTAAAAAAAGAGGAATTTTGCCACTAACCATTATCTCAATTAATTTTAACTATTAATTGACCAATTTCTGAAATGATTGAATGATCAAAACATATTGTATGAATAAAGTTCTACTTGTGCTGGCGGAGGATTTCTTATCTAAAGTTAGGAGCTAGAAGATGCACTCCTAGAAGACGGTGGTGCCTTGCAAAGTGAAAGTGAAGCTTGTGTTTCTTAGTGGTGTTTACATGATGTTAGATGAGTGGCATTCAAAATTGCACCTTAAATATTTTAAAGTACTAATTACACCTTTAAAAATAATTTAGGAGTTTGGTTGCATCTTTACCCTTTAATTTATATAAGTTAATTGATTATGTTGTATATTAGGATTGGTGCCAACACTAACATTTCAAGTCTTCCATTATTATAGCTCACCAAAAATAAAATAAATGAAAATTTTGACATAAAAACAATTTAAAATAGTAAAAGATAGGGAGGTGGTTCGAATTTCAATTTCTTTTGGGATGTTATGTATTTTTGAAATTAAAAAGAAATGACAAATTCCTTCATACCTTTTTTTAAAAAATAAATATTAACCCCCACCCCGTTGGTGACTGGAGGCCACCCCACTGGCGCCAAAGTTTCGGAGGGAATACTTCATTTAGTAAATGAAAGTTGTTGAAATATAATAAAAAGTGATAAATTCTTTAATTACACTTGTCAATGGTCTAATTGTGTAAATTTTTTATTTAGTAAATGAAAGTTATTAAAACTTAAAGAGAAGTGATGAATTCTTTAATTAAACTTGTCAATGGTCTAATTGTGTAAATTTTTTACTTAATAAATGAAAATTATTAAAACCTAATAAGAAGTAATTAGTTCTTTAACTAAACTTATCAATGGCCTAATAGTAAAAAAAAATTCATATTATTAGACTATTGACAATTTTAGTTAAGGAATTGATCATTTCTCATTATGTTTTAACAATTTGTTAATGCCATTAGGAAGGCCACTATTGGTGATCAGCGGGGTAGGGTTAATGTTTATTTTTTTTAAAAAAAGTGAGAGCATTTTTGTTATTTTTTTTAATTTTAAAAAGACTAATATCTCATAGGATATTAAAATTCAAAGCACTTCTATATCTTTTATCTTTACGAAAGATTTTTAGTAAAATAAAATTGTTATTAAACGAGGGAAAATTAATCTTTGGGATTAATTTATTTGAAGACTGGAATTATTGTTGTATCTTTTTTTTTTTCCGAGGAAATTATTGTTGTATCGAATCATCGATAAAAGGAATCTTCGCTTTTGATGATGGATTGGCCAATTGGCATTGCACTGTTCAATTCATAGCTTCCGCTGTCCTAATCACAAAATCCATTCCACTCTTTCTCGATTCAGCTATGTGACGGAGAGCCTTCTTCTTCTCTATCCAAGGAATCTTCAAAGCTGATCTTTTCATTTCTTTCGTCCAACTCGAATCAGCCCACAAAATCTCAAAGATCCTGGTCCAATAATGTCAGCTCCTTGGCCGTCAATCTCACTTGCCACCACTCAAGCTCGACGCCCATAGGAATCAATTGAAAATCTCTCTCTCTGTGCGTCATGGCTATGCTAAAACAGAAAGTCATCTCGGTTCGGTTAGCAGCCTCTGCACTCTCTTGCATGTTCATCTCCGCTATTTAACTCTCTTCACATTTGGTACACTACTCTCTTGTAGATGCTTCTAATGATTTCTCATTTTGCTCGTTATTTTTTCCCATCATTCATTCATGAAATGGGCAATTAACCAGACCTTTTGATAGTGGGGTGCTGGGATTAAGCTGGACAGTGTCTGGGGCCCAGCGGATTTGTTGATGTTTGAGTTTGGCCATAAGTTTTTTTTTTTTTTAAAATTTTTGTTTTATACTTTCTTTCTATTACGTGCGTGGGAGGTCCGCTGAGTCACTGAATGTGAAGCAGGGTAATCGAAAAGATTTTGGATTAGCTTTTGGAGCATAGCTTTTACTATTTACGAGATAAGGCTCGATTTGCGGAAAATGGCTTTTGAAACCGTTGGGGCTTACCCAAACACTAATTGAAGTGAAAAGGGTTCATTCTATATCATAGTGACATTGAGTTTTGGAATTTATGTAGGCAATGCTGCACTTGTTTGTTGGTATGTTAATAGGATGACACTGATCTTTTCTTTGATAATAATCATTACATTGTTGTGCTTCACAGGAAATGACATGTTTTCTGTTTCGAATGGATTTTGCTATAATAATTTTGGCGGAAGGATGTAATGCTATTGCCTCTCATCTGTTGCTTTGATGGCTTTATGTGGAATTGAGACAGCTTTACTATCCCGCAATATGTTATTATTCTAGGTTGGGATTAGCCAAGAAATCAAATAATCTAAGGATGATTTTGGTGATGAATTGGGCGTTTACTTGTTTAAAACTTGATCATAAACATGTAAATATATTAGATGGATATATAAATGTTATCCTTTCTTGCTCCATGTTGAATACTCCCTTCGGTTCTTAATATGAGACATATTTATCTAATTTGGTTAGATTAAGGAAGTTAGTTAATATGACATGTATTTTTTAAAACACGCTAGTCATCTTTTTTAATTCCCTCATTCCCTCTCCTCTTTAATATGATAAATATGTCTTATATTTAGGATTAAGATTAACACCTCAAATATTTCTTATATTAAGGACTGGAGGGAGTATCATTTAATGAACTTCATTGGTGTCAAGATTCCTAAATGAAGTTAAGAGATGCTTTTGGTTCCTTTCACTTAATTGTGCAGCATGGTGATCTGTTTTCCCTTTGGGTTACAAGATGGATCTGTTTTCATGAGTTGGGGATTCTTTTGTTGATGTTGTTGTTTTTGTAATGATATAGGCAAAGCAACTTTGATGAAAGCATTCCTTTTGCTGCCTCCTGTAATTATGTTGTTTGCTATTAGCTAATCTGAGATTTAACTTTTCTTTATTACTTGATGCTTAGGTTAATTGATCAATTGATTAACCACAGCATTGGATACTGCAGAAAGGGCTTGGCGAAGTATAAAACAATCCTCAGGGTTTGCTCGTGAAGATAATTTACTTTGCTGATTATTCTGATTCCTAAGTCAGAACTTAGAAGATTGAATGGCTTATTGCTAATCCTTTCAAATTCTGCTCAGTTCTCTTCTCTCATAAGCATTTCTTGCTGATGCAAATGCTTCATGGTTTCATTGTAGCTTAGAGGACCCTTGATTCAGCAAAGTAAGTTCTCCCTCTTTTGGGGGGAAGAAAAAAGCAGGCATGCCCAATGCATATATTAGCTCCGCTGTATATGCTATTAGGAGTAAAGGTTCCTTCTCTTTATCCTTCAATGATTACTCATATGAAAGATTTGATAGAGTCCCATCACGCTGCTCATCATGTTGTGGTTGTTGCAATTGCTGCGCAATCTCCACCTGTAGAGTACCCTTGAACCCTAGTCTTCTATTTGGGTTCAGACAATCCACTTTACTTCAATTGTCAGCGTCTAGAAGGTTGATTTTGGGTGGTAGAAACCCATACTTCTCCCAGCTAGCAGCATGTGGTCTCAATAGAGATTGTTATGAGCTTGATTGCTCATTCAGTGAGAGAATTGTTCCTAAAAGAAGTAAGAGGATAATAAAGCAAAGGTGTTTTTGCACGGATTCAAAGGAAGAGAGTGAAACTAACCCATCTTTTGGTTCTGATGATGCTGAATCAGTTATCAGCTTATTAAGTGAGGAGGCAGATAGCAATTTTACTCGTGTTAGAGCAAAGAACGTTTCTTCATTTAAAAACTTGGACATGGAGAAGAGGAAAAATGGGAGCAGACAGAGAAATCAGAATCTAGGTAAGAAAGAAGTAAATAAAGGAATTCTGAAGTGGCGGGAGACCTTGACAGGAGACTTGAGAGAGGATAAAAAGCTCGATGAAGAAAATAAAGCTGTTGCAAAAGGTGAACATAGGAAACGAAGAGGCGTTTCTAGTTGCTCATCTTATTACTCCTTTTCATCTGTAGGAGATATTGGTAGCGACCTGGAAGTTGAAGATAAGCATGGGAAATTTTTGAAAGAATTATCGGTGGAGGAGGACAAAACAAGTCATATGGAGGAACAAGTGAAGGAAGAATTCAACAGGCTAAGAAATGACTCAGAGAAGCTGGAGGAAATTTCAAAGCAGGAAAGAACTGCATTTCATGCTGATATTGATTGCAGTCTAAGAAAGAAGTCTGAGAAGAAGCTGACTGATGTAACTACAGAAGAAAAGTTTGGTAAAGAACCCCAAGATATGGATCCAAGATTGTCTGGGAGGCATGAATCTGGTTATGGAAAGTCCTCCACATCCCTCAAGCAATTTGAAAGTGAGGATGATTCTTCATCTCTGATTAGACATTCACATAAGAAAGCAAGAGAGGACCATATTCAAACTGCAAACAGAAGAAAGTATCAATCTGCGGACATGCAAGAGTCTGATGGTTATGAAGCCGAAAATCCTTCAAAATTGCAAAGCACATTTGGTGGCAGGGAAGGGAATTTAGAGATATCAGGAAGATGGTTCCAGGAAAAAAATGATGAGCAGAAGAGTTTTGTTGGCTCTAGCACTAGAAAGGATGTGTTGAGTAGTAATTACCAGAAAAACATTGAGAAGTCAAAAAGTGAACATTCAGAAAGAACGTCAAGTACTAGGATGAAGAACCTTGAAGAGGACAAAACTTCAGTTCAAAGTGCAGTCGGGAATATGGAGGAGCATCACTACCAAAAAGGGGACAAGATCATTACACAAATTGAAGGGAGAAGAAAATTTCAACTATCTGAATTCTCACAAATCCAGGAGACTAATGTGGAAACTGCCTCCACAGTAAAGTCTGGTAATACAATAAAGAACCAAGAAGATAATTTAAACTTGTATTCAGATGTAAAAGGGATACGAACTGGAACAGATATGAGGACACATCAAAGTAGGAAACAATCTGAACTTGTACGTTATCTTTCAAAAGGTCATGCCAGTGATGAAAAGCTAGTTTCAAGATCTCAAAGAGTTTCTGATGGGGTAAGGTTGATCAAAGATGGTAACTTGACATCAGTTAACACAAGAGAAAGTTATTGCCAAACTGATGAAAGAATTACGCAGTTCTTATCAAGCAGTGAGGCTCAGCGACCTACAAACCAATCAACCTCTGATGAAAATATTTCTAAAGAGGCTCAGAGCTCTCGAGAATCATTCAGCTTAGTTTCTGAGGGCAGAAAACAACATGTTATATTGGCAGAAGTTGGTGAAATTAGTTCAGATGCAATGTTCATTCCTTCCTCATCTAAATTGATGAGAAGAGGTTCAGCCCATGATGAACCAAACTCCGGAACTTCAATCCCGGAGGTCTGCCCCAATACTTCAGAAAGTGGCTCTTCTGCCTTGTATACCAATTCAGGAGGAAGAAGTCCAGCTTTACAATATGAACTATGCTCTACGGGTGGAAGTAGTCAGGTTTACAGTGACCCTTTAAATATTTTAACCCCTGAGGATGCTCTGGCTTCAGCTGATCGCTTAGAGAAATCATCCAAACAGTTTGTGGATGAGTTTGTTCAGAAGGCTAGGCATGAAATCACAACTGGAATGCAAAAAACGGAAATTACTGGAGCCAAATTGTCCACTGAAGATGAGAAGAATCAAGTTTACAGTGGAAGGCAACAGAGTACTCAAAAAGTCTCTAAGTCAAGGGAGCGTGAGTCAAGTCGTTCATCTGGTTTCTCTGGGGCAAAAGGACCTTCTGATGAGATGTGGGATGAACCAGAATCATCTATTAAGCAAAGTCGACCAACTGAAGAAGCAGAGGTCAGTCTTGTGACAGAGAACTCAATCATCAAGAGGACAGGTAGGACCCTATGGGGAATAATTTCAGATGTTGTTCGACTACGATGGCGATCACGTGCTGATGCCTCCCCTTCAGCTGCAAGATCAGGTGAAAGAAACTCATCGAACAAGTCTGATAGTGACACATGGTTTTCTGGCCAGGAGCATGAAGAAACCGGTAAAAGTAAAGTAATAGAGGAAATGACAGGCGTGGTATCACAAATTACAACTTCTGATCAATTACAACCTCAAAAGTCTTGTACACAAAGTGAGGGAGGTGTGTTTGTCACTACGAAATTGACAGACAAAGGAGAGCATCTTGAGGTTGGTTCGTCATCTCCTTATGAATTGGGAAGTGGATCAACATCTATAGCCATCTCCTTTGCTTCTGGAGAGGAAAAGGCTAGTTGGACTGAAGATGGAAAAGATTTGCAAGTCAGTACATCTGGTGCCGGTGCCATGGAATTATCGATACCTTTGTCAGCTAGGCCTCCTATTGTTGAAGAAATTGTAAATACTGGTAGAACTGAGTCACCGGGACATATGGAGGACCCCAATACTCCAAAACAGACTGAAATAACTGTCACTGGGAAAAGTGATGCGGAGCTGAAGCAAAGAAAGCTTCAACGGAACAGGCAAGTCATAAAGGACAGGTTTGATGAGTGGGAAGAAGCATATAAACTTGAAGTTGAGCAACGAAAGATGGATGAGACATTTATGAGGGAAGCTCTCTTGGAAGCCAAGAAAGCTGCTGATACATGGGAGGTGCCTGTTGGTGCTGTGCTTGTGCAGGATGGGAAGATTATTGCCCGGGGTTGCAACTTGTATGCATTATGAAATTTCCTTATCTTTTTTAATTGCCTTATCATTATTATTTATATCAATATATTTGTTTCAGGGTGGAAGAATTACGAGACTCTACAGCCCATGCAGAGATGATTTGTATACGGGAAGCTTCAAGTCTTCTGCGGACATGGAGACTTGCAGTAAGTTTTCATTGCCAAAGTATAATAGATATATTTCATAAAAACTTTGACGTTTTGTATATGTTTCTCCTCCTTTATTTTTTTATCTTGGATTACTAGTTTAAGCTGTGATGATATTTGTTCACTAAAATCTTAAATCCTCCCAGAATGGATTGATCCCGATTTCCTTTTATGGATAATATGAGTAAAAATATTGTGTTTTTAGACTACAGATACCTATTTTCTTCTAGTAATCACAATGTTATACTTAGCACATTTCTACAGTGCTGAGTAGCATTGCTGTAGGAACACAACTGATAGTAGCAAATGGGAAAGCAATGATATCTTCTATTAATATTGTAAATTTTTTTGAAGTCTATTTAGATATCCAGACCAGCGTGTTATTGAAGGAATCCGGCCTGGGAACACGTAATAGCAAGGCATAATTATATCTAAATCTTGATTCTTGAATTCATTTAATATTGAGATCAGATTAATATATTATACATAATAGGGTAAACTATATTTTACCCTCAGAACTCAATCCTAATTACAGAATTAAGCAACGGCAAAGTTGAAGTTACCCTAAGGGCAACACAGTCATCTGGTCCATTTGAAGCCATGCTTTATGTGAACTATTTCTTGTGCTTAATGCATTCTGCACATTAATATATGATGATGGGTAACTTCAAGGACACAACTTATCCACTTGCAGGGCACTACACTTTATGTCACACTTGAACCCTGTGCAATGTGTGCTGGTGCCATTCTTCAGGCAAGAATAGATACTCTTGTATGGGGAGCTCCTAATAAGCTTCTTGGCGCTGATGGTAGCTGGGTCAGGTATTCTAAGCACAGTCTTTCTTTTTGTATTCTTCATGTGGTTGCAAGGGTTATAAGAGTTTTTACAGTTCATCTGTACTTACCACTCTTTACTAGTATAACACCACAATACAATCCGGTCCTTTTATATTTAATCTTTTGACATAACCAGATAACCCAGTTTGGCCCTTTTTGTCCTTGTCATATTCCCTTATCATCCTTGGCTAAATTGGTTATGCATTGAACAGATTGTACAAGTTTTGTTTTAGGAGTTGGGACGTTAGATTCTCTTGTACATTAACAAGTTTCCTGAATAGGCCAATAGAACATGATAGTTTTAGCTAAGGATGCGTTGTGTAGATGATTTCTCTAGATACAAACCCGTTTCTTGTAGCATTCCTGCCAATTTGCTCTTTTATCAGAACCATTGCGTGTCAGAAACAAAAGTACCACATTGAAACTGTTTACTTGTTTTGCAGACTATTTCCTGATGGAGGAGAACATGGATCAGAAACAAAAGAAAAGCCAGCTGCTCCAGTTCATCCTTTCCATCCAAAAATGAATATAAGAAGGAATGTGTTGGCCTCAGAATGTGCAGAAGTGATGCAGCAATTCTTTCAGCTGAGAAGGAAAAAGAAGAACGAACCATCGCCAACCCGAACTTCTCACCGTCATCATCATCCTTCTAAACTTCTCCACAAAATGCATGACATTTTCCACATTATGTTTTGTTTGTAAGATCAGACATGCATACACACACTCCTTCAAATTCCAGTTTGGCATCTCAATAAATTTCAAACATGAGATGGGATCATAGTGGGTGAACCGTGGACGGTAAAGGTTGTTGTTATGTGACAGTGATCTAGATGTTACATGTTCAAATTCTAAAAACAGTCTTTTCGCTTGCGGGAGTAGGGTGTGTATATATATCCCTCTCTAGACCTTGCCAATGGGAGCCTTGTGCATTAATGAGATGGGATCATAGTGAAAAGTGATGCATCCAGGATCTCATTAATTTTGTTTTTTTTTTAATTGTAATTTCAATTTCTGGAAGATGGTTCTGGAACTGTGTAGAAAACTAGAAATATTCAAGAGTTGATGGTACTTTTCAATGACATAAGTGTCTTAGAACTTCAGAGATTAACGGAATGATCAAGACAGAGTACTGACAGATAGGTCAAATGTAGACATGGTTGGTGGGATGGTATTTTCAATAAATGAAACCTTACTTTTTTATTCCATTTTTTTCCTTTTGTCATCCTTCATTTTCCTTCTTCTCTCTTCAATCTTCACCCAACGTTTTACCTTCTTAACAATTAATGTAATCAAAAGTATGGTTGCGTAAAACACAAAGGAGCATGAAAAGCATTTAGGCAAAGCCTGGGTCATCAGAAAGGGAGGCGGTTAGGTGTGGTATGGTGTGGGTATCAATTTTTTGACTTCTAGTGTTTCGTCAACACTGAAATGTAAGTCGAGATAAAATTCTTCTTAGATACTTATCTCGTAAATTATAAAAGTTATTTTTTAAAAGTTAATCCAAACACACTTATAAAGAAACATTTGTATAATACTTTGATGCATGATTTTATTCTATTTGCATACTTCTAAAGTATTTCACTGAAGCTGTATGCATCTAAAATGCTTTAAAAAATTAAAATAAATAATATTGTCTATAGAAAAAATGACAATAAGGTCCTAAACGAATAGGTTCTTAATGGTTAATATTGTTATTGCTCGTTATAATTTCATTGAATTTTGATTTTGGTTTTTATAGTTTCAAATTATTGGTTTTAATCCTATAATTTATAAGGACTTAGTCTAAGTTTAAGTATAAAAACAAAAACCAAAATTTATTTAAAGTATGAGAACTAATTGTTGAACACAAACCAAATTCTTATGATACTACAGAGACTAAAACCAACAATTTAAAACTACGGAGACTAAAACTAAAATTCAATCAAACTATAAGGACTAAGAATGATATTAGCCCACTATTTTTTTTTGAAATATAAGTTGCCAGTATTGATTCAAATAATTGTAAATTTAAGAATTCTAATAGCAAATGAGGTATTTAAATTTCAAATATGCCTATTAATTTGCAACCAGGATTCCTGATTACAACAGTTTGAAGCGATATTTTCAAGACAATTTTGAGCAAATTTGTTCTAAGACTTAACTATAATTAATTCCTTGTTTTGGGACTTAAATGTCTTTCTCTCATAATAGTATAATAGTGGTTAATTTAGAATAACACTATTGTTGGAACAATATTTGGGTTCATTTAAGTATTGTCCATTTTCAACCTTCATTATCAGATCATCAGTAGAAATTTGTCAAATGTCACTTCTCCCATATTGATGGCTACATCTCTCCTTCTGCCAGCAAAATAACCCTCACAAGAAGTCACAACCTTCTCAAGCAAATGTCTCTTTCTTCTTCTTCAACCTCCATAAATAACTAACAAACCTTCCACCTATTTGCACCACCATCCTCCTACTCCTCCTACAATGGCTGCTTCTGCAATATTCTCAGTTCTATTAGCCCTCACTTGCCTCACATTACCTTCTCTCAATGCTCAATCCCCGGCTGCTTCACCCACATTGCCTACTACTACTGCTTCTCCTCCTACCACCACCACTACACCACCACCCGTGGTGGCCGCACAGCCCCCGGCAACTCCTCCTCCGGTGACATCACCGGCTCCGAAGGCTGCTGCTCCGGCTCTACCACCTCAGACTCCACCCCCAACAACTCCCCCACCTCAGACACCACCACCAGCAACCCCACCACCGGCAACTCCACCACCTGTCTCTCCTCCCACGGTGCCTCCACCAGCTCCAGCCTCACCCCCACCACCAACGGTGGCCCCTACACCGGCAACACCTCCTCCGGCGCCAGTTCCAGTTAAGGCACCAGCTCCTGCACCATCACTACCTCCACCAATACCAGCTCCTACACCAGTAATAGAGACGCCAGCACCTGCTCCTTCTAAACACAAGAGAAGAAGACATAGGCACAAGCACCGACATCAAGCTCCGGCTCCGGCGCCGGCAGTCGCCCAAAGCCCGCCGGCCCCACCATCCAAGGCAACAACAGAGGATACGGAAATTACACCAGCTCCATCCCCTAGCCTAAATCTGGTAATGTTGATTACTTCAACGTTTTTCAGGCTGGTGTTAACGTTGCCTTCTCAGCTGTGCTCCTTGCTTGCTGTGCCTCATTTTAAGGCCCTTCCTAAAATTTTTGTTCATGGTTTTTTTGACATTAGACTCTATTTGAAATGAATAAATGATCGATATCATATCTTATGTAAAAATTAGAGTTGTTTTAAATTTTGTATGATTTTTTAAAGATTTAAGACTTTAAAATTGTATAGTTTTTTTTTTAAATTTAAAGTCTTAAATCTTTAAAAAATAAAAAAAATATTGAAAAAATTATATATTTTCTCATAAAATATCAAAATGTTACACATTTCATATATGATTAAATAATAAAAAAATAAAAAAAATATTTGGGAAGAGAGCAAAATTGAGGTGCAGCAGGGCACAACTGAGGAGGCAAAGCTGATACCCCAATCCACATTTTCCAAAATCAAACTAGTCTCTGTCCATTACTTGTTTTCTTCATTGTTCTGGAAAATTAACTTCATTTTTCTATGTTTTGTTTTACAGAATGGTGCATCATCGTACCTGGGAAGAAAGTGGGGCGCCATGTCTGGATTTGCTATTGCCATTTTGATACGCATTCTGATATAATAGTGACAATAATAATGGATTCAGTTACAGAAAGTTGTTTAATTTGGTTTGCAAAGTGAGGATGAATCATTTTCTTGTGTATAGAGAGATGAATAATGAGCATTAATTACTCCTATTTGGGATTCTTTCTCTCTCTATTATTGTATCCATTTTGTAACTTGGGTTTCATATTTTAATGAATACGATTTTTTGAATCTGTGGATAGAACAAAGTTGTGCAGAAACATAGCAGTGTTCATAATGAATAAATCAAACTTCATCTCATATTCTGCGTATTAGAATATAAGATCCCGCATGCAATAATTAGAGAAAAAATTGAAGGTACATAATGTCAAATAGAGTCTCATATATCTAGTACGAGTATCTCATAGAAATATAATACTTGGAACCAACTTGTTATATTTATTTGCATGACAATTTACAAGAGTATCTACTCAAAGCTAACTATTTTACTTTATACTAAATCTAAACCCTGATATCTGATTTTTTTTTTTTAAAGATTTGTTGCTATTCATGTTTTATGTTGGGGAAAAAAACACTTACAGGAACAAATTTGTTGACCTGAATTTAAGGGGGTAATAAATTTGTCGTGTTTTGTAAACTGTCGAGACTTATTGATAATTATCCTCCAAAAATAAAATAGGAGGAATTGTTGAACCAAGCTGTAAGTTAATTATTCCTTTAATTGGGGTTAGTTTGAGTTTTGACTATAAGATGATCAATTGATGGTTAGTTAAAATCTGATGGGTTTATATTGGATACGAATTTATTTATTTATTCAAAACTTCGAAGAAAAGTCTTCACTTATTTTTCTCATTATGATAGACAAGGAGATAAGTTCTGTTCTTTTGTCTATTATCACACATTGGTCATAAATTGTAAGCAAAGACATGTACTTTGTTGTTTAGTTTCTAAGCTTTTCTTTTCTCTTTACTTGTATCTCTTTCTATATAGTATTATTCAATTCACTTTCCCTTTCCCTTTCTCATGGAATAAACATCTCAACACAGAGCAAAAAAGTAAGGATTATCTCAATAATAATGAGTTATGAATGAAAAATTAAAAAGTAAAAAAAGTCACAAACGGTTAATAGTATTATTCATCTTAAGCTCCATACAAATACATAAATCTACTCAATTTTAAGCAAAGTTTGACAATATTGGATAAACAGGTGAACAAGTGTAGTCAGTGGGGGTTCTACTTAATGTTCTAAACCTTCAATGATTAAATTTTGAAAACCTACTTTCTAACAAAATTGAATTACTTCGAAAAAAGAGGAAAAAATTAATCTTTTTGCTTTTATAGTTTTAACTTGGTTGTAACATAGTCCTTAAATTTTAAGTTAGTGCAACTCAATCCCTATAATTTCAACTTGATAACCTTTGACTCGATGCAATTTAGTCCCTATAATTTAACCAATCAAAATATCACCCCCTATTTTTTTTTAAAAATCTTTTTTATTTTATGAATCTTAGGAACTAAAGTGTTAAATGGTTTTAAATATAGGGAATGAGTTGCATTAAGTTAAAATTCAGGGACCGAATTTTAACTAAATCAAAACTATTAGAATTAAGTTGTACTAAGTCAAAGTTTAAAGATTAAATTATAACCGAGTCAAAACTATAAAACTAAAAGATTAATTTTTCTTTAGAAAACACAAATCGGAAATACTTCCATGTGTAGTTACATGTACTATTATATGTTGAAATCTTATCATATTCATGCTGATTTGCCTTGGTGGGCAATTCGAACAATGCCAGTAAGATCTTGGTTAATGATCTATCTGAAAATCTAATTCTTAATAGAGCATGATAGTATCGTATGATTCATATAACTGACCCCACCTAATAGGATAAAACTTTGTTATTGTTGTTGTATATGCTGAAATCTTATCCTTGAGACTTTGCCACAAAATTCTTTCTTTGTGAATACTCCATCCCTTTCTTAATATAAGACATATATATTTATCTAATTTGATTAGATTAAGAAAGTTAGTTAATATTACATATATTTTATAAAATACTCTAGTCATTTTCCTTAATTCCCTCATTTCCTCTCCTCATTAGTTATTGTTGAGGGAGCATCAATAGGGGTAAATTAGGAAAAGATTAATAAATATGAAAAATATTCTCTATATTTAGAACCAAGATTAACTCCCAAAATATATCTTATATTAAAGATCGGAGGGAGAACTGTATATAATTTTGATGTGGATGTCTTCTTTGACCAGACTGTATATGATATGCCTGTCATTTTTTGCAATACAAAATATATCATCATATATTCTGCAACTCATCATTTTGAACTTATATACCAGAGAGTGGAAGAAAGCATTAAGAGGAAATAAGAGGAACTGAACTTTCTCAGGAATCTTCTATTAAATAATGTCCTAGAAAAATTGTGTGTACAAGTTGGAGAATTTCTTAGGTACTAGTACTATTATTAACTCACTGTACAACGAGTTAATAAGAACTCATTCAAGTGGGTGTTTCAGATGGTAGGATTTTTCACTGATCCACCTCCTTTACTGAATTTTTATTGCCTCCTTGCACCACCTGATGATGATCATGTGCCTAGTGAATCCTAAGAATGATATGATGATATCGACAAATCCATAAATAACTAACAAGCCTTCCACCTATTTGCACCACCATCCTCCTACTCCTCCTACAATGGCTGCTTCTGCAATATTCACAGTTCTATTAGCCCTCACTTGCCTCATATTACCTTCTCTCAATGCTCAATCCCCAGCTGCTTCACGCACATTGCCTACTACTACTGCTCCTCCTCCTACCACCACCACCACACCACCACCCGTGGTGGCCGCACAGCCCCCCGGCTACTCCTCCTCCGGTGACATCACTCCACCACCTGTCTCTCCTCCCACGGTGCCTCCACCAGCTCCAGCCTCACCCCCACCACCAACGGTGGCCCACTGGCACCTACACCGGCAACACCTCCTCCGGCGCCAGTTCCAGTTAAGGCACCAGCTTCTGCACCATCACTACCTCCACCAATACCAGCTCCTACACCAGTAATAGAGACGCCAGCACCTGCTCCTTCTACACACAAGAGAAGAAGACATAGGCACAAGCACCGACATTAAGCTCCGGCTCCGGCACCAGCAGTCGCCCAAAGCCGCCGGCCCCACCATCCAAGGCAACAACAGAGGATACAGAAATTACACCAGCTCCATCCCCTAGCCTTAATCTGGTAATGTCAATCCCTTCAACATTTTTCAGGCTGGGTGTCACTCGTGCCTTCTCACCCTCAATTTTAATTTGAGGCCCTCCCAAATTTTTTCGTGATTTTTTTATTTTTAGTTTCTATATGAAATCAACCATATTTTGATGCTGGGTAAAAAAAAAAATAAAGTTGTTTTTAAATTTTTACTATTTTTTTTAAAGATCTAAGACTTTAAAACTACGTAGTTTTTTTTAATTTAGATATTAAATCTTTAAAAAATTGTAAAATATAAAATAAAAATTATATTTTGCACTTATAAGATATTAAAATATTATTCATTTCATATAATATCTAATGATAAAAATAAAACAAAAATATTTGGGAAGAGCCTAAAAGCTGAGAAGGCAAAACCGATACGCCAGTGCACAGTTTCCAAAATCAAACTAGTCTCTGTCCATTACTTGTTTTCTTCATTGTTCTTGAAAATTAACCTCATTTTTCTATGTTTTGTTTTACAGAATGGTGCATCATCGAACCTGGGAAGAAAGTGGGACGCCATGTCTGGATTTGCTATTGCCATTTTGATACGCATTCTGATATAATAGTCACAATAATAATGGATTCACTTACAGAAAGTTGTTTAATTTGGTTTGCAAAGTGAGGATGAATCATTTTCTTGTGTATAGAGAAATGAATAATGAGCATTTATTACTCCTATTTGGGATTCTTTCTCTCTCTATTATTGTATCCTTTTTGTACCTTGGGTTTCATATTTTAATGAATACGATTTTTTGAATCTGTGGACAGAACAAAGTTGTGCAGAAACATAGCAGTGTTCATAATGAATAAATCAAACTTCATCTCATATTCTGCGTATTAGAATATAAGATCCCACATGCAATAATTAGAGAGAAAATTGAAGGTACATAATGTCAAATGGAGTTTCATATATCTAGGACGAGTATCTCATAGAAATATAATACTGGGAACCAACTTGTTATATTTATTTGCATGACAATCTACAAGAGTATCTACTCAAAGCTAACTATTTTATTTTATACTAAATCTAAACCCTGATATCTGATTTTTTTTTTAAGATTTGTTGCTATTCATGTTTTATGTTGGAAAAAAAAAAACTTACAGGAACAAATTTGTTGACCTGAATTTAAGGGGGTATAAATTTGTTGTGTTTTGTAAACTGTCGAGACTTATCCTCCAAAAAGTAAAATAGGAGGAATTGTTGAACCAAGCTGTAAGTTAATTATTCCTTTAATTGGGGTTAGTTGAGTTTTGACTATAAGATGATCAATTGATGGTTAGTTAAAATCTGATGGGTTTATATTGGATAAGAATTTATTTATTTATTCAAAACTTCGAAGAAAAGTCTTCACTTATTTTTCTCATTATGATAGACAAGGACATAAGTTCTGTTCTTTTGTCTATTATCACACATTGGTCATAAATTGTAAGCAAAGACATGTACTTTGTTGTTTAGTTTCTAAGCTTTTCTTTTCTCTTTACTTGTATCTCTTTCTATATAGTATTATTCAATTCACTTTCCCTTTCCCTTTCTCATGGAATAAACATCTCAACACAGCAAAAAAGTAAGGATTATCTCAATAATAATGAGTTATGAATGAAAAATTAAAAAGTAAAAAAAATCACAAACGGTTAATAGTATTATTCATCTTAAGCTCCATACAAATACATAAATCTACTCAATTTTAAGCAAAGTTTGACAATATTGGATAAACAGGTGAACAAGTGTAGTCAGTGGGGGTTCTACTTAATGTTCTAAACCTTCAATGATTAAATTTTGAAAACCTACTTTCTAACAAAATTGAATTACTTCGAAAAAAGAGGAAAAAATTAATCTTTTTGCTTTTATAGTTTTAACTTGGTTGTAACATAGTCCTTAAACTTTAAGTTAGTGCAACTCAATCCCTATAATTTCAACTTGATAACCTTTGACTCGATGCAATTTAGTCCCTATAATTTAACCAATCAAAATATCACCCCTTATTTTTTTTAATTTTTTTTATTTCATGAATCTTAGAAACTAAAGTTTTAAATGGTTACAACTATTAGGACTAAGTTGTATTAAGTTAAAATTCAGGGACGGGATTTTAACTGAGTCAAAACTATTAGGATTGAGTTGCACTAGGTCAAAGTTTAAAGATTGAATTATAACCAAGTCAAAACTATAGGATCAAAAGATTAATTTTTCCTTAAAAAACAATTGACAATATTGCCATGTGTAGTTGATAAATCCCAAATTATATATATATTTTTCCACCTTATTCATTTATTTTGGGGACTATTTTAGGCTAATTTGAATTTATTAGATAATATTCAAATTGTTAGCTAATTTTAAAAAATAATATAAATTTGAATTAATTATGAGATTATTGGGCTTCAATTGTTAATATTTTGATTGCCTATCTTGTGAATGAATAATATTTTCAAATATATGATAGATCATGATCTCATTTAATTCTTGCAAGTTAAGGAAAAACATATTAGGAAATTCTATGGTGCAAAATTATTTTTGAAAGTTTAAAGAGAATCTAATGGCTAAGTTTAAATGGGCCAAATCGATTTTAATATGTTCAAATCTTGTACTCTAAGCTTTTTTATTCTCCTATAAAAATACCTAGCCACTGCAAGATTGCGGACGCTCTCCATTAAGAGCCCACACTCACACTTTTCCATGGAGTTAGGAAGATGATAATGGAAGTTTGAGCTAGCTTGGAAGATAATTTGAGAAGAGCATGAAGGAAACTAAAATCTAGAAGCTTTCATTTGAAGACCATAAGGGAGTGTCTTTTCTTTTATCTTTTTAATTCAAAACTTGAGATTATTTAGTTTCAAATGATTTTGAGTTGTATTAATTGAGAAAAATCTAGTTTTATATTGTAAACATATCTTTCTTTTGAATTGGATTGATATTTTGGATTGATTTGTGCTAAGACAATTGCTGGAATTTTTGTTTGCAAACTTTTGGATTGTCAATTGAATTATTAATTGAGTTTTCATTATTAATTCAATTGTTAATTTGGTTTATTCTCTTGATTGTTTAATTGTGTTTGTTAATTGTCTAGTTTTTCAATTGAACAAATGTAAACAAGATTTCCAAAATTATTTTGAAACTAGCTGTGATTGATTCTTAATGAGTTTAATTAGCAACCGCTTATTTCATTATGAGTTTTCTAATGAAGTAAGTGTTATTAAGCTTGATGGTTTCTCATATTTCAATTAGGTGATTAAATTTATTAATTTCTCTCTTTTATCAATCTCCCTTTAGTCTAATTAATTAATTTGGGCTAAGAAAGCCAACTCTACGTAAATCCTAAGTTGTTCACTTCACCATAGCTAAAGTAAACCTTTGTTATTTTTTCTTATTTGATTTTCTTAGCTATTAGTTGATTTCTTCTTCTTAGGATTTTAATTCTCCCTTTTACAAAAACCCTTAAAAAATTGCATTTACATTCATTTAGGTTAGTTTCGTTCTCATATAGATTTTAGAATTATTTGCATTTTGCATTTAGCTAGTAGAGTCTTATATTTTAGTTTAGGTCCATTCCATGGCATTTGTCATCACTTAAATTCAATCCTATAAAAAAACCCACATATTGCTCCTTGGGAGAATGACTTAGGTTAACCCTAAACTGCATAATTAATTGAGACATAGTTTAATTGATTGCTTTAGCGACAAAAGTTACATCAGTAGTTAAATGTACTATTGTATGTTGAAATCTTATCATATTCATGCTGATTTGCCCTTGGTGGGAAATTCGAACAATGCCCTTAGTGGGATCTTGGTTAATGATCTATTTGAAGATCTAGTTCTTAATAGAGCATAATAGTGTCGTATGATCCATATAAGTGACCCCACCTAGTAGGATAAAATTTTGTTATTGTTGTTGTATATGCTGAAATCTTATCCTTGAGACTTTGCCACAAAAGTCTTTCTTTGTGAATACTCCATCCCTTTCTTAATATAAGACATATATATTTATCTAATTTGATTAGATTAAGGAAGTTAGTTAATATTACATATATTTTCTAAAATACTCTAGTCATTTTCCTTAATTCCCTCATTTCCTCTCCTCATTAGTTATTGTTGAGGGAGCATCAATAGGGGTAAATTAGGAAAAGATTAATAAATATGAAAAATATTCTCTATATTTAGAACCAAGATTAACTCCCAAAATATGTCTTATATTAAGGATCAGAGGGAGAACTGTATATAATTTTGATGTGGATGTCTTCTTTGACCAGACTGTATATGATATGCCTGTCATTTTTTGCAATACAAAATATATCATCATATATTCTGCAACTCATCATTTTGAACTTATATACCAGAGAGTGGAAGAAAGCATTAAGAGGAAATAAGAGGAACTGAACTTTCTCAGGAATCTTCTATTCAATAATGTCCTAGAAAAATTGTGTGTACAAGTTGGAGAATTTCTTAGGTACTAGTACTATTATTAACTCACTGTACAACGAGTTAATAAGAACTCATTCAAGTGGGTGTTTCAGATGGTAGGATTTTTCACTGATCCACCTCCTTTACTGAATTTTTATTGCCTCCTTGCACCACCTGATGATGATCATGTGCCTAGTGAATCCTAAGAATGATATGATGATATCGACAAATCTGGCGGGGCCGGGGAACAAAATAATCCACCGAGTTGATCTGTAACACTCATCAACTTGAAGAATGAGGACAACTACAACTCTCTCTGCTGCTACAAGAACCAACCTCTCTGATCTGTACTTAATGAATGGAATCTGATTCCTCAACAACACACACACACACACACACACACACACACATGCCAATTTGCTTTCTTGTTATTTGTTGTTGCTATTATCATTATGACTATTTAGTCTTCCTCATCCACTTCATGAAATGGAAGTGGCACTGTCTTCACTGCTCTAAACTTTCCAGCATTGTTCAGATGCTCATTCTCCAACCTGAAACCATTCAAAGTTTTTGTTTTTGTTTTTGTAATTATTAGACCAAACTTGAAGACAAATGAAATGAAGCTAAAATAGTTAGTAGACAAATGGAATGAAGCTTACCTGAAGAAATTCCATAGCCCTCGTCTAATGACCTCAAGAGATGCTAAGAAGAAGCTTGTCACTCGGTAATCGACGTTCTCAAAACTCGAATGGACAACAGTTTGTAGCCAAGCAAGCCTCAAAATAAGGTTTAATCCCTGCATAATAAATTTCCAATGGTTAATTGAGAGCCCATGATTTGTAGCAAGAAAAGAAATCATAATCTGTTTTGTCTCTCATAATGTCTAAGACAGCATCAAATCCTCTCTGCTGGTGTGTCTTATCTCTTTCCTTGCACTAGTATAGGAATCTCACTTTTAACTTGTATAGTGGCTTCATCATCAGCATTTATTATTTTTATTGAGAATATGTTTATTCCCCACTAATTGGCATGTTTATCTTTAACTTATATTGTCTTGGACTAATTAAGGATCAAGAGTTGACTCTAGTCCAAATTTTCCAATTTGGATTGAGCAACATGGAGACAAAAAAGAAGGAAAGGTTTCAATTCCCTTTCCTTCCCTTCTGCTTTCTCTTCAATCCAAATCAGACTCATGTTTCTTTCTAGGAAAACTGGAAAAAAGTCCCTGTTTAAAAGTTTTGTTGGCTAGAAGGACCTGAATTCAAAAACTAATTTTTTTTCTGTGTTGAAATCCTGCAGAGTACTAGTACTTTCTTTTGATCAATAAAATGTTCATACAGAGACTTCTCACCGCTTTTCTCCTTTTTTTTTTAAAGATAATTTCAACTCTAATTCAGATTAGAACTTAGATCCTTCAGGCCCCAGGCTCTTTTAGAAGAGTGAGAGAAGAGTCTGATAAGTACCATGGATAAGTAGTAAACGGATTTTCGGCGAAGCATTAGTTCATTCCTTAGCCAAGGATTGTTGGAGTTCAATTGGAGCAAACCCCAGTCCTTTACAAAGTCCCAATACAATTGGTAGAAAGTGGCTGCACTTGATATGATCACAACAAGACATAGCCATCCAACACTCCTATCCTTCTCATAAGCAACCTTAGCACCAGCTGCCAACATAGCTGATACATATTTCCCTAAATTCACTAGGTGGCTTGTCTGTCCTTCATCAAACCATCTCCTAGCACACTACAAAACAACCAAAAAATCAGTTTTCTGAACAAAGTTGAGATATAGGTAAATATTAAGGTTGCCAATCTATCAAAATAACTTCCTTTAACATTATATACCTTCTATCCTTTCTCTATTTAGTCGATATGGGACTCTGATATTCTAACGTGTGTCTTATCGTGTAGACAGAGAAGGAAGTTAAATGCTTTACCTGCATGGCCCTCCAGTAATAGGGTAGGAATGAGACTGCATAAGCAAGGTCTCTGTAGTGCTTAGCCCTCATGCAGTAGCCATAGTCCTGAGTTTTGTAGCTCCCAGTCATATAGTAACATGCTACATACTCGAGGTTCCTCAGCATTGGAACCTGTACCGGAAAAAAAAGGTGAAATTATCATAAAAGCTTTAGTTGATTTCTTCCACTATAAGGAAATTAAATTGATTTCTACTGTTGTATTCTCCATTTTTTAAAAAAAAAAAAAACACTACCTGACTACAGAGTTGATCAGCCATGAAAAAATCCAGCATCACAACCTGAAGAGACAGCAGAGAAGGAGATAAGGCTAAGTAATGGTATATAGTCAACAAGTCCCATTTTATGAAACACATATTTTGATGGCTCATGTATCAGATCATTTTATATTGTCAACTAACAATAAAATCACTATACCTTGTAAAGTGGTGACAAAACTATGTTCCTTATTACACAAAGGAAACGGTAACGGCTTGATCGGTAGATAATGTTGAAGGGACAAACAAGTACTAGTAAAAAGACCTGCAGAGTTATTCAACACGTTATTAAAATCTTAAACATTCAAGGGAAAAAAGAATGTTAAGTGAAATTTGACAAAGAAAATTACCAGTAAAAGTAGGCCAGGAATGGCTTGAACTTGAGCATAGGAATAGCCTTTAGTGAGAAGAGTCAAATGAAGAAACATGACTCCAACCACAGCAGTCATAGCCATAGTACAAATCAAAAACACATCTCTATACTTAAGTTCCTTCGTAGGGGACAGCTCAAAAATGAAGCTGTAGTTTATACGAGTCTTTCTCCAAGCAAAAATGTTGCAGCCATATAGGAAAAAGTGCAGAAACATAAGGCTGAACATACTGCAAAAAAAAAAAAAAAAAAAAAAAAAAAAAAAAAAAAAAAAAAAAAAAAACTCCAGGTTAAGATTTGTCCTCTAGATTATATGCAATATAGTCAAAGGTCTAAATAATATAAATAAATTGCGTTAATATTATTGTTAGTCCTTAAAGTTTGATCACATTTTGATTTTGGTCCTTATAGTTTCATAAAGATTTGGTTTGAGTTTAACAACTAGTTCCCATACTTTTAATGGGTTTTGGTTTTGATCCCAATACTTTGACTAAGTCTTTATAAAACTATAGGGACCTAAATTAACGATTTAAAATTACAGGGACCAAAACAAAAATTCGATCAAATATTAAGGACTAACAATGATATTAACACAAATAAACTTAATAGGTAAGAGTAATGGGTTTTGTTAACCTAAGTACAGGGTAGACGGTTTCCATGTAGACTGAAGTTTGTTGCTGTCTTCTGTACAGCCCAGTTATATGAGCCATTACCACATAACCAGCAAAAAGAGCCAACAGGCATCCAGCAAATAACCCTAATTACATTTGAAAAATAAAGTAAATTACATGTAAATAATATATAAATCAACTTGATATATACCTTTTATTTTTGGTTCATTTCAGTCCTCTAAACAATATATTGTTAAGCTGACTAGTCAACAGAGATTTAAATTTTAAAGTGAAGTTGATAAGATTGCTAAATGTTTTACATGACCCTAAAAAAGGAGTATCATTTATTGGTTTTAACTTTTTACACAGGATTTGATTTGATGATATTTGATTGGCTATGATTAATAAATCACTAAAACTGCAACAAAAAAAGGAAGGCTTCAGTGAAAAGACATTTAGAGAGGTTGAAATCCTTGACTGTATCTTCTTTTTTTTTATGGGCCTTTTAGTTCATTCTTTGTACGGTCATATAGTGGCTTAAACACTTGGCAGAAAAAAGATTGTATTTTCCATTCACTTAAAACTAGACGAGGCTTTTTGTGAACCTAGTGCCTTAATGGGTCCATTTGTATGTTTCCTTTAAAACACTAATGCTCACAAAGCAAACAAAAACAACCCCTTGAAAAAAGCTCTCTCCACCAAGATGATTGATCACCAAAAGACAAAAATAGAAAAGTGATACAGAAAACAAACACCAGATAATTAAATTATTTCTGTGATCTCTATTTTTCAGGATGAAATATTGTTAGGCACGTCAACAAAATTTGTGATTTCCAAATAAGCAGACACCCAAAAAAAAAGAAAAAAGAAAAAAAGAAAGTATTTTTGGCTTACCAATGAAGAAAGTCACAGCATGAGATTCTTTTCTCTGTATTGGCCTAAGGTATTTCATGGCCTTCCTTCTATCATCTTGGGCAAAGTTTTTCATGAACAAGTCTTCAACTTCGTCGGCCAACTTCATCACCTGTCATTTCTGATACTGATAAGAAAATATAATTGGCTCAAAACTTGAACAAAAAGACAGACAACCAAATCCAAGGCCATCTTGTGGTGAAGACATGAATCATAAGAACATTGGCCACTTGAGGTTGTCGGTGTAACTTTCAGGATAACAACTAGTGGCCAACAACTTCCTGATTCTTATACATAATTTTCCATCAAAGTTTGGTTCCATGATTGTTCAAACTTCAAAAGTGATTGTGAGATAATGAGAAAGAAAGGGACTAAATTGAAAATTTTGACGACCTTAATGAGAGATGAAATTAAAAATGTTTTTATTTTACCTTGTCTGAGCTGTTGAAATAAGAACTCTCAACCACCTTGAGGTAAATGGGAAGAATTTCTTTTTCAGTGACCTGAAAGATTTTAAGAAAAATCAATAATGATAAAGTTGCATTAATCAATCATATAAACCAAGCTTAAAAGTATTTTAACTTCAACTTTGAGGCCTCAAATACACATACCTTGTCAAACTTCTTCAGAATCTTGATAAATGCAAGCATGTTCAGGTTCCTAAAAACCAAAATCATGGGGAAAAAAACGTAAGATTTTTCTCATCTTAACAGATATTTTCATTGAAAAAATATGTCTCTATCATAAGGATAATGAGGTTAGGCACTATACCTATAAACCTTGAGGTATCCTAGGCCTTTGTAGAGTTCCATAAGGCCTCTTTTGATCATTTTTTCTGCATGATGCAACTTTGTTTTGTTGAGATGAAGCTTATTACTGCCATCTGGACCACATTTCCTTGATGACTGGTTCAGAAAATCTTCTCGTACAAGGTAACTAATAGCAGACAAGGTACGAGAAGGTGTGGTCAAAGGAATGTTTATCCTCACATTTTTACCTTGGCTGCTAACCATACCACCAGACAGTGTCCTCAGCTTCCCATCTTCTTTCTTCACCTGAACTGGTTTTCTTGCCTCGTCGCCGGATTGCGGGGAATCTGTAAACGTCATGTCGTTTTTCTCTGAATCATCTGCAGAATTGTCCTGCATTTCATCTTGCTCTGCTCTGCTCCTAACAGAGTCCTCCTCTGTTTCCATGAAACAGAGCATCAGAGGATGTACTATTTTTACAGTTCACACATTGATATTTTTAGAATTATTTCTCAATAAATGTTTTTTCCATACTTTTCATTGATTGAAATCAATATGAACCAATAAAATAAAACACCCTTGTGAAAATAGTTCATCTATGATGCAGGTTACATATACAAAAAGCATATAGGTCCACAGATGAAAACAGAGAATGTGACATCTCATTTGATAGCTATGAGAACAAAAGGAAGAGAAGTTTTTATTATGTAACTTACCAGAAGAGAATGTGCATGATATGGACTGGTCTTCCTTGGAGTCTTGTGATGAGCCTGCTTTCTTGTTGAACTCAGATTTTAGCTCAAGGAGAATGTCGATTTGCTTCTTCAAGGACTCTCCTCTGTCCATGAACTCTTCCTCTTTTGTTCTGTAAAACTTATTCACCTTGTTTAGCTGTTGGTCTAGACATGCAAAGAACTCTTTAGTAGCATCAGTATCAGCAAATTGCTCAAGCAGTTCTGTCTCATACATGTCTCCCTTATAAGTTGAACCAGCAAGTTTCCTATGAACCTGTCAGGAAAAAAAGACCATAAACACAACAAGTTCCATCATGGTTCGGTTTACGAAACTTATAGTTTTAACAAAATCAATCATGTTCTGGGGCAAAACAATAGAGCAGTACATGAATTGGTATATGGTTTCTGTTATGTTGATGATGGCCAAATAAAGAGTAGTTCTTTAGTGATGAAAAGAAGGAAGTTTGGTGCTTGTTGGGTATATTGTTGGTATTTCCATTAAGAAGTTGAATTTTCTTAAGGTCCTTCTTGAGTTGCCTGTAATCAACAAAAGCATCTTTCCATTCTGGAATGAGCTGACCCTCCAACTGCCTTGAGAATTTCACCATCTTCTCTGGTTTTTCGTCGGAAAGAGGTGGTGGTGACTGTTGTTGTTGTTGTATCTCTCAGAGAAGTGTGTTTCCTTGTTGTGGTGATTGTTCAATGGAAGGCCAAGCTGACATTATTTATGGAGCAAGGAAAAAGGCATTTGGTACTGATTCTCTGAAGCACATTCTAAGATATCCTTGGAAGGACCTAGTTTTGTACCACCACCACCACCACCTCCATCATCCTATGCTTCTCTCCACTTGGGAATTTTTTGGAAAGCAAAGTGATGGTGGTGACTGGCTAGCTAGATAGGTTCTTCGCCGGAAAAGTAACCAACGATCCGCCACTGCCACTGCCACTGCCACTGCCGGATTATGATCACTTCTCGGCCAACATGGGGGGTGACATGAAGGTTTTGAAATGGTGGTGAATTTAAAGTGGATTGCTGTGGGGACAAACGTTACTGTTCAAAATGCATGTAGAGAAAAGGGCCTTTCATAGCAGTAAGAGCATGATTTTGTGAATTTACAAGAATGACCCTTTTGAGAACAAGTGGGATTTTTTAACAGTTTTTGATCACTTGTGTAAAGTGAGATTTATTGGCTAGTAAATCATCTGCTACCACACAAAAGCTGGCTCTAATTAGACCAGCCAGATTTCCACTAATTCAGGATAACTAAAAAAGGTTTCAATTATTTTTCATAATCTCCACTCCCCCTAATCAATATTCCCTCCTCCTCTGTATACATCATAAAGTAGAGTCTATTTCAACTATCTCCCACATACAGCTTACATGTATGGAGATTATATCTTGAACATTGAAATTTAATCCTTTTGAGTCAAAAAAATTAAGCTGAAATTTATGTGCGCGCTTGACCTGTCATAAATCTAAATCAGTCGATAAATACTAGATGCGTTAAGTTTTTTTTTCATAAAGAAAAAGAAATATTCATTGATGCTAAAAAGTATTCCTTCCAATTCTTATTATAAGAACATAATAAAAACTTTACATAAATGAATAAAGTTAGCTAAAATTAATTATTTCTTGTAAGATATAAAAATTACCTTCAATAAGAGTCATTAGTTAGAAGAATTCGGTTCGGAAGCATCATGCCAAATTTGGTTAGAGATACAATGAAGCATATTATACAATGAAATATGGAAGCTTTATAATTAGTTAGAGATACTAGTTTGTAAGGGAGGAGTTTGGTTAATTAGTTAGGAAGCTTTATAAATACGGATACTAGGGGGAAAAATTAATACTTTAAACAAATGTTATATAATAAAACATGCAAGATATTATTGCGTAATTTTAAACTGTTTTGTACACATTTAAACCCTCTCTTGCAATCCAAGGCATTAAAGAAAGATCTGTTTTTGACAATTTAGATGCAATCCTTTTTGGGAAGTGCTCTTTACGGGGCTGTTTGGTATGAATGATTTGGAGGGAAGGGGAGGGGAGGGAAAATTTTTATAACTTGAATTTAAAAAAATTGAAGAAGTGGGGTTTGAAGTTTTTAGTTAATTTTTCTTACTTTTTTTACTTTACATCTTATCTTTATTAAAATTTTATAACCCCACTTCTCCAATTTTTTAAAATTTAACTAATAAAAATTTTCCCTCCTCTCCCTTCCCCTCCATTTCCCTCCTGCCAAACAGACCCTACAAGTCTAAGAGAATACATAACTATTTTAAACTGAGTTCTGTATTTGGTGTGGATAGTTATTTTATGTATGAGATTATGAGAATATCATAGGTACATATACATAGATTAAGAACACAACATTATATTATTAAAGGTGATGTTTGGTATAGAATCATTGTACCATGGGAAAGACTAGATTAGCCAGACAAACAATAGCTAGGGCTGTGCCATCACCAACCATACTTCATTAGACGGATTTAATGTGAGAATAATATAAACGGTGCACATAAAAGTTTTTTTTAAAAAAAATGTAGTTAGGACTTAGGATAACGTGTTCAAAATGGTATAATGAAATGAAATTTACAGTTGTAAGGCTCATCTTATCTGAACTAGTACCAGTAATGAACAAGGTTCTTATTCCTTTAATTTGTTCTAAACCCACTTTCTCTATTATATTGATTCACTTGATTGGACTTCTTATATTGTACTCTTAAATAAAGAGCTACCTTATATTTTAAATAACATTTTGATTTCAAGTTTTGTAAATTAGAATGTGTGTGTGTATATATATTGAAAGTTTTCTCTCATTTCGGAGTCATGATTTTGAATCCAAATGAACTTATACTACTAAATGCCACAATATAGCCACAATATAATTTTAAGGGAAAAAAGTACTTCAATTTTTTTAGAAAATTTCCAAAAAATCACCTATTGCAAGATTGATTATCTAATTGTACCTAAATTTTGTTTAAAATTCCAAGTGCAACTCTTCTTCAGCTTGAACAACATATCTCCAATTATGAGCGAAATGGAAAACATTTGCACACCGCTAAAAATATGTTGTATACAACTAAAAAAGAGTTGCAACAGCTAAAAGACTTGGATTTTTAGATACTAATAAAAGGCAGTCATATGCACAAGGCCTTCACAGGTTAAGTACGGATAGTGATAGATGTACGTATAGTCCCCCCAAGTGGAGATGTTGTTTCCAAGATTTAAATAATTGATGTGCACGTCATCACATAGCAGCAATCATACCATTACTCTAGAGCTCACCCTCTTAAGTATTATTGAAAATTGTAATATGGGATTTTTCAGCAACTTACCCATTTTTTCCTGTAGTTACACAGGAAGGCAAAAAAGAAATGAATTTTCCTAAGAAGGGATGCCACCATGTAGAATTTTGAATAACTTTAGGGGATTTGAACCAATAATCTCTTGATAAAGGGAAAATTTTCTGATTACTTGTTGATCACTTGTGCCAATTCATATTATTGACATATCTTTTTTTCTTTTATATTAATTCCTCTTTTCTCACTCACACAATGCAAACACACAAAGACAAAAGGGTGTAGGGGGAGAGGGGTCATCTTTTTAATTTTGTAGCAAGACAAGGATTGCAACATATCACCATTAACAATTGTGGAGAACTGACAGCGCCATTTGTTGTCTGTCTCAATGATACGCTGTTTCATATTTTCCTCTCTCTCTCTCACACACACACGCACACTCTCACACACACCTGAATATATTCATATTCTCTTAGTACATCCATAACAAATTAATTTTTGGATTAGATGGCTAGCTAGCTATAGAAAAACTGTAACTATAGCACCCACAATAATATAAAAAAGGAACTCGTGGAGCATATATATACAATCCACCCACTTGTACATCTATATATTCTTTCCAATCTATATGACGCATGCAAACACCTTTGTCCTCTCTGCCTCTACAATATATAATTTATATATATTCACAATTATATCTGCTTATTATGGGGTCTAATCATTGCTTATTTATCATTTAAAATCATGTATTTATTAACTTCAATAATTATTCTTCTGAAAAATATGCTGGTGAGAAGGGATCAATGATTCTGATAATGAGAGACACCCAGTGTACATTCAACAGCGTTTGACAATTTTGATTAATTGTTCTGATGCAATTAATTATTATATACGTAGTTTAGGGCAAACTAATAATGAAATTCTTGTTAAATAATGTTGATAATATGTGTTTTTCTTCTTCTGATATAATATAATGAAAAAGGAAGCTAGAACATGGACATTTTATTTTCTTTGAATATAAAGATTTGAAAGAACCAATGATATAATTGGTTTAAATGATCCAACAGTAGTGCTTGTTTGGTATGAGGAGAGAGAGGAGGGAAAGTGAGGGTAGAATTTTCTTTCTTTTTTTAAGTTAGATTTAGAAAAATTATAAAAGTGGCGTCAAAATTTTTTAATTAAAATTTTTTATTCTTTTATCTTACATCTTCTTTTTATTAAAATTTTGTAATCCTACTTCTCTAATTTTTTTTAAAATCCAACTGAAAATTTTTTCTCTCTCACTTATCCTCCCTACCAAACAAGCCCTAGGTGTTCTAAAACAATTAATACCTTAATTTAAGTCCGACAGGGAATGAAATTCAATCCAAAAACAACAAAAAGTCTTGCTAAAGAAAAATTCGTTCTCTTTTTTTTGCCAGGAATGAAAAATTCGTTTTCATTGCAAAGGTTCACGCCCTTTTATGATCTAATAAAAATTAGTCAGGATGTAATGTGATTTTTTAAAAATAGAACATTATTCAAGTCTCAAATAAAGATATAAGAAAACGTGGATATTTACTTTATTTTCATCAAAAAAATATTTAAATATAAGAGAACATCGATGTTTTCATCAAAAATATCAAATTCAAATTTTGTGATTGTAAAATATTGGCTACAGGAGAACTTTATACATATTTGTAGTTTGACATGTACTCAGACTTAGATGTGGTTCTCAAATATTGCAGTTGGTTCAAAATAGTTAAACACCTAATCTTTGTATGTAATATTTTCTTTTTCTTTTTTATTATTTTAGGTAAGATTACTGATTCAAGGTCTTATAGATAGAAAATGATATGGATAAGAGATCTTTAATTTACACCTCAATGTGGTTTGACTTGGATTAGTCAGAATATAATATGGCTTTTAAGAAAATTGCTCCCTCCATTCCAAAATGCAGGACATTTTGTAGCTTTGAGAAATATATCTTTTCATTTTTATCCATGTATTGGTTAATGTGAGCTTGAGTAATTATACATGAAAAATTGTGAGCATTAATTAAAAGTTAAAGTTTCTTAATTTACATGCTGCATGTTGGAACTCCTACACGTGGCCCGGAGGGGTAGATGATGATGATATTCCATCAGATTCTAAATTGAAGATCTAAGAGAAAAAATGAAAAAAATGATGTCTTGAAATCTTAAAATTGTATTTAAGTTATGTGAGATTTTTTTACAATAAATTTCAAATGTCGAATACCCATAGACTTGTCAATGGATGTTCATGGACTTGCCAATAGATGCCCCTGGACTTATCAATGACATGTTCATAGTCTTGTCAGCAGAATTGAAATTTATTGTAAAAAAGTTTTATGGGACTTAAATACAATTTTGAGATTTTAAGAAACTATTTTTTTTATATTTTTTTGTTTGGGACCTAAATGCAATTTTCCTTTTTTTATATAGCTATGGCTAAGAGATCTTTATACCTCCATGTGGTTTGATTTGGATTAGTCAGAACCTAATATTCTATTCCTAATCTTTTTTATAAGGAACATTCTCTCTCATTAGACTGATCATTAATATGTAAGGAAAAAATTCACTTTGTTTGAAATGTTAAACTAATTTTTCTATTTTTACCCTCATTAAATATGTGTCACTCATTATCTCTGATCTCCATAATAAATTTTCACCAATTATATTTCATGCACAATCTTTCTTTCTTTCTTTTTTTTTTTAATATAACACTATATTTCATTAAGCTTTAAATCTTAATACAAAACAAGGTACCCAAAAAGATAGCCCTTTCATCCTTTATCAACAACCACCTCCTAAAAAAGAATATAGTAGTTGATCAAGAAAAAAAAAATTCCCCTCAATAGTATGACCCAACTTAGCAATATGAACTGCTAGTGTGTTCTGTCGCCTAGGAATGTAGCTCAAAAGGACCTCCCAATCCTTGGACAACTATAACCTAGTATGTACAATGATATCACTAAAAGGATGATTTTGATCATCACCCCTTGTTAACAAATTAATGGATTCAATACAATTAGTGAAAACAAGAACATGTCTGAATCCTTTGGTCCAGTATATTTGTAATCCCTGAATAATTGCAATAACCTCTGTAATTGCTGGAGGTACTGCCTTCAGTTTGTAGCTGTAACCTCCAAGCCAAACTCCCTTCTTATCACGTAGGGCTCCTCTACAACTACTCTGCCCCGAATCCAAAATTTATCCATCCACTTCAAGTTGCACAAACCCTGCTCTTCTTGTCAATGTCACCTCTCCTATATGTGAATGGTAATTATAAAAGTGAGAATGAGAAAGTAATGCCTCGTTTGGTAGGAAGGAACTCATGGTGGAGAAGTGGAAGTGGAAGTGAGTTCCACCATTTTGTATGTTTGGTACCATGGATCCCACTTTCTCATGGAAGTCCATCACTTCCATAAAAAATGATGGAAGTAAGTTCCTTGGGTAGACCCATGGAACTCATATCACTTTCTTGGAAGTGAGAATTCATGACCATTATACCCTCATATATTCTATCATTTGACAGCCTTGCCCCTTCTAATCCTACGACCCTCTCTTTGCTCTCTGTCGCTGATTCCCTGCCTCCCTCCCCCCTCTCACAACAACAACGAGGTACAACGACGGCAAAGGATAGCGAGGTTGTCGGTGGTTATTGTCGTTACCCATTGTTGGCCATAGCTTGTTGTGTAGGTCGTTGGCCACAACCTATCGATCTTCCTCCAGCCATAGCTCATGTGTCAAACCCCTTAACATTTCGATATTCACAGAGTGACAAGCATAAAGTTCACAAGGCATACAGAAACAGCGGAAATAATACTGATATTAAGTACAAGCTTACATTACAGGAGAATCCCCGTAGGGTTTGAAAATATACACAAAGGTACAAAGCGTTCCTAAGCAGCAAAAAGTGTAAGCATAAATAAACATTTGCAGCAACAGAGAGCTCCGGGTCCCTAATCACCAGGAGCCACCGTCTTGCCTTTCGAGCCACTTGCTTCAGCTGTAAGGTTTTGTATTTTGGAAAAAGAATGAGATTCGAGGGAATCTCAGTAGTAACATGCTTACAAACATATAGAATGTGAAAATGGATATGTAATGTCATGTCATGTAAGATGATCAAACAATATGTGTACACTTGCCTAAGGTCAAACTACATGTTTGCCCTTAGTCGACTTAGCGCCCCTGTTGGGTCCCTGACCACAACTTGGAAAATTGATGTGTCTAGGACACTAGCTCATGTTACAGAGAATGACTTTAAACATATAAATAATCACATAAGATATGCAAGAAGAAGTTACCACCTGAATCTTTTCCAAACTCGCACGTTTGTCCTACTTTTGGATTTTGGCTCGGGCTATATCCAATTCCTATCATCATTAAAGTTACAAGTACTTGGTTATTACTTGTAGCATTATCACCTTTAAATGGTATGCTACTGGTTATTTAATGCAGTTACAACAGGTTCTGCACAATACAACTCTGTACAATGCAATTTCACTGTTTTCCAAAAACTGACAACTTGGTCAGCCAACTTTGGAGATTTATAATTAATTCTAGAAAAATCTAATTTGACTGATTCCAAAGCCAAAACTAAGCTATTTAAATGTAAGTTTGAGTAAAAATAGTTAGGTTTTATCACTCTAACCATATAATTCCCAGTAATTCATCAAACTTCACTGATCCAGATAGCATTCCAGAAAACAGGGCATAACTTCAAAAATTCATATCTCCCAATATACTTGTCCAAAAATTACAAACTACCTATAAAATTAAAGCTCTATATCTCTAATTTAAGTATGGAAAGTTTCAGAAGTTTTGGACAAGGTTTGGTTAACGAAACACTACGCACACTGCCACTGCTCCAGACAGGGCAGAACCAACATATGTACATACCAACTTCAATAATTTCCAAATTAGCATACAACCATCCAAAAATCATGAACACTTGAATACCTACACAATTTTGCCTTCTAAAGCCAATGGAATCATCAAAATTACCAAATTCATACTCCATATTCACGTCACCCACAGAACAGAAAATTAAGGTTTTAAGGAGTAACTTGTTGTTTCTTTGTTTTCTCTTGCTTAATCACTTTCTTTCTACTTCTAATCACATGCTTAGCTATTTAAACACCAAATAGGCATATTTAGAGAGAATTTGGGCAACATTTCCCCATGATTATGCTTCAGCCCATAATTGCAAAACAAGAGAAAACATAGCAAATACCACCACCAACAACAACAACAACAACAACTTCAACCAAGACAAGAGGATTAAGTTTTGGTGATTACCTCTTGATTTCTTGTGATTTATCTCTCTAAAATGTCTCAGCCCTCTCTCTCTAAACCTCTGATTAACCTTGCTAATCATGGTATTCAAAGAGGATAAGAGGTTAGTAGAGGTTCCTACATGATTTGGAAGCAAAATCTTCAAGTATTTATGGTTCTTACCTTGATTTTTGGATGAACCCTAGTTTCCTTGAGCTTCTTCTCCTTTCACGTTAGCTCTCTTCCCTTTCTAATTTCTGATTCAATCTCCACGGGAATGAGAATGATGAATTGAAAAAGATGATGTCTAAATGAGTTGACAAAGTGGCTTTACTCATGGCAAATCCTAATTGGTCCATGTGTTTTGTTTTTTTTTTCTTTCCTAATTAATCCTCACCACATATCAATTTCCTTTCATGCTCTTCATTCCACCGAAAATCATAGAAAATGAGGGAGTATATATTGATGTTGAATTATCTCATCATACCCTCTTGTAACTTGTTGACCAAAGTCTTTAACTTTTTTGACTATTTGACCCTACTTGGTAATAATTTGCCAAAATAGGCTTATTAATGATCAAATAACCATTTCTCTCTTTTTAATTCCCATTTAACTCAAATTATTATAAATATTAGAGGAAAATAATTATTTCCCACTTTGTGGCAAAATTACCATTTTACCCCTACATTTTATGATTTACCGAAATAAATCATTTCTTGCTCATTCCTTTGGTTTAGCATAATTTTTGACACTTGAAGGAAGCCATTATTTGTGTCATTTTATACTCAAATTTTGGTTACAATATTAGGCCTTTAAGTGAACATTAGTTGCTCCTTTGTGTCCTTGCTTGGCCGTGTTATGTGTAACCGACACTTGAAATTTTTCGTAAATTGTTGCACACCACAATTCACCATTTTGTTCCATTACATGTATTCATTACATAGGATGAATATTGGTGATTAGAAATGGGGTGTTACATCATGCACGCAAGTCGTTGTCGGCGACAACCCTCCTCCAGCGACGACGTCAATAGCCCTCCTCCAGCGATGACAGCAACAAACACAACTCCAGCCCCCAGTAACGAATGCACCTCCATCCTTGTCTCCCCCACCAGCGAATGCAACTTTGCCGTGAACATGATTCCACCGCCGTCTTCCTCTGATGTCGCAAACACGATTCTGTGTCTCCTTTGATTTTAATTGTGATTCCTTCTTTGGGCACATTTCCTTTGATCTAGTTCTTGTTTATGATTTTATTTGTTATTTGATTTCTTACTGGATTTGGTTCAATTATGTTTGATTTTTTTTTCTTGAGGGGTTGGATTTCTTGCAGTCATCTTCCTCCATAACCACTGGTGGTTTATATGGTGGTCGACGGTGATTTTTGTGGAGGCTGTTGGTAGTTGTGATTTTTGTGGTTTTTCGATGGTGACTATGGTCTCTGGGTGAAATTTTTTTTTTGGTTGGAGGGTATTTTGGTATTTTCATATTACAAATATATGTTTCAATTAAAAATTATATCACACTTCTACTGTCATACCAAACACACTTTTAAACCTCACTTCTTTCTCCATTTCCACTTCTAGTTCCACTTTTATTTTCACTTCCAATTCTCTAAAAACTCTTCCATTGTATCAAACAAGGCATAAGTCCTGATCCCAACTAGCTTGAAAGAAACTAGAATGTGCATCCTTGGAACTAAGTTCTATATCCTTACCAAATAACTTTCTGCATCCACTACCCCATATGTCCCAACAGACATAACGTGCACACTCTTTCTAGATAAAGGTATAATTAAAAATAAATGTATAAAAGTTATAAATTTATTAGTTTTAATTAACATTTTGAACCCCGTAAGTATGATAATTTTTCCTTATCAAAAGTATCGGAGGAGTATTGCTTTTAAGAAAATGACTCCCTCTATTTCAAAATGTAGCACATTGCTTTGGGACGTATATCTTTTCATTTTTTATCCATGTAATGATTAATGTGAGCTTGAGTAATTACTGGTAACAAAAAAGAGAAAATTGTTAAAAAATACCTCATTAAAAATTTATTTACTAAATAGGACATTCGCATGTAAACAATCTTCTCATGTGCAAAAGATCTTCCCTTGTATTAAAATTTTTTTCTTGTGTTTAATATATATTCCCTATTTACTCCCTCTAGTCCTTATTACTCCATTTGGTCTTATTTATAAACAACTTTCTCTCTTATGGGGCTGGTCCCTTTTATAAGCAACTTTCATTTGTATCTGAAAATATAAACTCATTTTTCTATTTTATCTTTATTAAATACATATTATTTATAATTAATTATCACACATACCAAAAATTATATTCAGGAGAGAGAGAACTCACTAGTGAATGAAGTCAACAAAACATTGAGAAATATATTTTATTATCTCTCCTATTTTTTATATATTCTCTCTCTATTTTCATAAATAGAGGCATATATGAAAAAATATGGAATTTTTGACACTTATTACTTTTAACTACCAGTTCGTTTTGCGAAATCAAGGAGAAAATTGCTTATAAATAGGAGCGGAGGGAGTATAAGGCACCAACTATCAATTCTCTCAAGCCAATAAAATCCACTAAAAGCATTAAAGTTGTCCTAAAATCGAAGTGATTTCCAATATTACCTTTACTAACTACCCTAAACTTAAATATCACATAACTTATTATTATCTCCCACTACCCTTATTAAATATGGGCAGACATGGAAAAATAAATTAAATGTATCTTGAAAATTTGCAAGTGCCTTATAAAAAAGACTAAGAACACTTGTTTGTTGGTGCCTTATAATAAGAACCAGAGGGAGTAAAAAATATTTCCTAGATCTTATTTAATAAATAATTTTTCAATGAGGTCTTTATAAAGAATTAGAAAAAAAAAAGCTTGAGTAATTATACATGAAAAATTGTGAGCATTCATAAGAAATTAAATTTTCTTGATTTACGTGCTACATGTTGGAACTCCTACACGTGGATGAAAAGGGTAGATGATAATGACACTCCACCACTAAATGTACTACCTCCAATTATTCATAAGGGTTAAATAATCGAATTAAATGAATTAATTAAAATTTAGAAGTATGTTTTAAATAATTTTTTTAAAGTTTACATTTATTTATAAAGGGTAAGTAAGAGAGATAAATAGAGTAATAATGATAGAAAGTAAGAAAGAGAATGTAGTATGAGAAAAATATGAGTGACAAAAATGAAAAAAATTCATTTAATATGCTTAGACAATTTTTATCGGGCTCTTATAAAAATGACTAAAACAATTCAAATTTTGAGCTCTTATAAAAAAAAAAGGAGGGTGTAAGAGCTATATATACTCCCTACGGCCACAATATAAGTCATTCTAGAAAATAGTTTAGTCCATAATATAAGCCATTTTGAGAGCAATCAATGCTAATTTGACAATATTGCTCATTTAGTTAATGTTTAAACATGGCTCATTAGATTTTTCTCTTGCTTTTGAAAACTCATTTAATATGGGTAAAATTAAAAATTTATTTGAATTTAAGGAAAATTTAATAAGTTAACAATAAATTAATTGAAGTAACTTATGTTGTGGATATGAGGAAGTAATTAATTTATTGGAATGAAGAAAATTAGTTAAGTAAAAATGTGTGAAACTTTTTCAAAAGTACCCATTTTTTTATATAGCTATGGCTAAGAGATCTTTACCCCGCAATGCGGTTTGACTTGGATTAATCAGAATATAATATGGCTATTAAGAAAATTACTCCCTCCATTCCAAAATGCAGGACATTTTGTAGCTTTGAGAAATATATCTTTTCATTTTTTATCCATGTATTGGTTAATGTGAACTTGAGTAATTATACATGAATCATTGCGAGCATTAATTAAAAATTAAATTTTCTTAATTTACGTGATGCATGTTAGAACTCCTACATGTGGACTTGAGGGGTAGATGATGATGATAGTCCATCGTGTCCTAAATGGAAGAGATATATAATTAATTGGGAGGAATTAAAAAAATACGTTAAGTGAAAAAAGGTGTGTTAGTTTTTCAAAAAATATCCATTTTTTTTACTCCCTCCGGTTCATTTTATAAAAAACAATTGATAAATTCATTCAAAATATTAATTAAAAATAATAAATATGTTATATATATATATATATATATATATATATATATATATATATATATATATATATAATTATACCCTTATTTATAAAAAAGGTGTATGAAAAATAATTAGTGGATATTTATTGTAGAGATAATAAGTGGTATAATGATGTTCCAAGTGAAAAGATCAGTTTAAAATTTTAGACAAAATGTATTTATTACTTATATTAAAAACTATTTATGAGAAAAAAATGTTCTTCTGGAGGGAGTATATAGCTATGGCTAAGAGATCTTTACACCTCAATGTGGTTTGACTTGGATGCGTCAGAATCTAGTATGGCTTTTAAAAAACTTACTCATCCCATTCCAAAATGTAGGACACTTTTTCGCTTTGAGAAAGTTATCTTTTCATTTTTTTATCCATGTATTGGTAAATGTGAGTTTGAGTAATTACACATGAAAAATTGTGACCATTAATTAAAAATTAAATATTCTTAAATTACGTGATGCATGTTAGAACTGCTAAAAGTGGACCGGAGGGAGTAGATGATGATACTCAATCTGGTCCTAAATGCAATAGTTACTCCCTCTAGTTTATAATGTAGGGCACTTCTAAAAGAGGAGAATAATTCAGAATATAAGTCACCATAAGTGTAATTAGTGCTTATTTTTCTGTTTTGTTTTTATGATTAATACTTACTTTCTAACTTTGTTTTCTCATTATATCCCTTTCTTTCTTTAACATAGCATTCCCAATGTAATTAAACACATTTCTCAATAAGGGTAAAAGTGAAAAAATTTTACATTATTTTATAACATATTAAATGACTTAAATGTCATTTTATATTTCTCGTGATATAGTTTAAGTGCTCTATATTGTGAACCAAATGGAGTATATATAATTAATTTGTAGGAATTACAAAATTAGTTAAGTAAAAATGTGTGTTAGTCTAGAAGTATCCATTTTTTTTAATATAGCTATCTAAATAGATCAAATTTGAGCATTATGTGATTCAATTGGGGATAGTTCTTCTAAAGATGTAGTCTACATTCACATAAATTCAAATTTAAGACCTCATGCTAAAGTGGTCAAAGCCGCCCTTCCACTAAGATCTATGTCTGTTGGTCTAAAATATCTTTTTTAATCATTTGTATTACAACTTTGTATATTATTGATGGAAAAACCATCAATAAGAAGAGTTTAGGAGAAAAATATTTTACACGTGTAGAAAAGAAATTAAGTACATCAAAGTCTTACATTCAAGATCAAAATAAACAAATCCTTCTCCTGACTCTTATATTTAAGACTAGTGATAAAGATTTAAGAGAAAAAAAGAGATAAATTAAAGAGAGGAAGATGGGGTTGGTCACGAAATGTAAGGCTTTAAAGATGTGGAGCCAATGAGAGAGAAAGAAAATGATGGTCTGATTAGGAAAGCACATCACAACATAACTTGGTGCGCCCTTGCAGAGAAGCGACCCAACCCACCAATGTGTGTGTGTCTGTTGTGCTTCTCTTTGATGCTCATTATTTACATTATCATACCTCTCTCTCTCTCTCTCTCACACACACATACATTCTACTTCGTTTCTTCACAAACACTAGCTAGCTAGGGCTTCTAGGTTTGATATCCCACTTTTGATAATCTGTTTTGACTTTCCACAACTTCGTGGGTCGTCTATGTATCTCTCACTAACTCCTCTTCATCACACACATATTTTCATTGCTTTCTGTTTCTAGGGTTTTAATTTGCCTTTTTTTTTTTCCAATGAGTCTCCTTGGTGTGTGTGTATATATGCATCAAATCTTTCAAGCAAGTTTTACTTTGGTATAAAAAATATATGTACAATAGATCAAGGGTTAAGATGTAAATCCGCTCTGGAAGTTTTAAAACATCTCAATATAGTCTTGAAAGTTATTTTGGCCCTGAAAATTAAAAAAACATAACAATGTTACCCATGACTATTAACAAAATTAATTTTAATCTTTAACTCTTTAGTTTGACTGAAATAATATATATGACCACTACAAAAAATTTGACTTTCAGTGGCGACAAAAGTCGTCGCTGAAAGTCAAAAAGTTGCCACTAAAGGTTTTTAGTGGGGACATTTTATCGCCGCCCAGTCGTTGCTGATACGACTGTCACTGATACTATTAGTGGTGACAAAATTTGTTGCTGCTGAAAGTATGGTTTCAGCGGTGACATTTGTCGCCGCTGAAAGGTAGCTTTTGTGGCGACATTCAATGTTGCCACTAAAAGTTACCCTTTAGCGGCGACTTTAGTGTCGCTGCTGAAATTTAGCTTTAGCGGCAACATGTAATGTCGTAACCAAAAGTTAACTTTCAGCGGCACAAAAGTCGCCGCTGAAAGTGCATTAATAAAAAAAAAATATTTTTCCATGTCAGCTGTACACTTGTCACCTCACCTTTTGTCCACTTGTCATTTGCTACCATACATATCACCTGCCACATCACTTAACCTTCCACATCGCTGCTGAAATTTAGCTTTAGCGGCAACATGTAATGTCGTAACCAAAAGTTAACTTTCAGCGGCACAAAAGTCACCGCTGAAAGTGCATTAATAAAAAAAAAATATTTTTTCATGTCAGCTGTACACCTGTCACCTCACCTTTCGTCCACTTGTCATTTGCTACCATACACATCACCTGCCACATCACTTACCCTTCCACATCGCGCCACGTCACCCACCAATATTTTTCTCTCACAAGTGTTTCACCCAAGTTCGAACCTTGGACCTCATTGTTAAGGAGGGAAGCTCCTAACCACACATGTATTTTTTATAATATAATTGGATTTGATAAATTTTATTAATATTAATATAAATATATATAATATATGTGTGTATTAATTTATATATTAATATAATAACTAAATTTTTTTAAAATTAAAATATGGATATAAATAATATAATACAATTAATATAATATATTTTTCATTTTAAATTTTTTATTAATATATTAATAAATGGTTTAAAATATAATTTTTATAAATAAATAATAAAATATATTTACATATATAAATAGCTCAAGAAAGAAAGTTAATTATAAATTAGATTAAATGTATATTTTTCTTACTTGGAATTATTTTTCATTTTAAAATAATTATTTAATTATTTTTGAAAGGTTATTTCTAAATTTTTATAATATGTTTTTTTATTTTTTATTTTATTATAAATATTTTTTTATTATTTTCACTCCCCCTCTCTCCCTATCATACAAACTACAAAAAAGTTGTCTTTGAGAAAATTAAAATATGTTTGCTCATTGTGTGTGTATCAACTTCATGAAGAATGGTGCTGCCAAGGTTCTCCACTTCAATCACATTGTGTAGGGTTCTCAAGTAGTTAAAATTCAAAGCAACTAAAAAAATTGCTCAATTGTCATGATCAAGCAAAATTGGCAAGTTTTGTGTATATGAATAGTCAAGCATCTAAAAATGATATGATTGAAGTTACTATTTAGGATATTAACAATATCTAATTACAATGAGGTACATACTTTTGGAGTCAAGAGAAGTTGCCACCATGTTAGACGCAGAGCTAAAAGCCTTGGGAAAGCATAGTGAGAAGGAGAAGTCTCCTTCACCCACAAGCAGTATCTTTCTCACACATGCATTATATCCTTAATTATCCATCTAACACGCATACACACACACACACACCCACATCCACCCCAATATAAATATAATTATAATCTCTCTCAAATACACACCATGCCACTCTCTTCCCACTCCCTCCCTTTCACTCTCATACACAACACACTATTTCTCAAACTCTCTTTATCTCATAATAATTTGAGGAATTACTTTATTTTTTCATAAGAAATTACATCAATAAACATATCTATTGTATAAATATCATAATTTTATAAAAAAAGTAAAATTTTGAAAAAATTGTGAATAAGACTTTTAGTGGCGGCCCTAAAGTCGTCACTGAAACACTATTTCAGTGGCAACACAAGAGAGTCGCCACTGAAAGTTATACTTTCAGCGGCGACAAAATATGTTGCGACTGAAAGTCTATACTTTCAGCGGCAACACTGTTGTCGCTGCTGAAAGTTATACCTTCAGCGGCAACAATATAATGTCGCCGCCGATTGTAACACTTTTAGCGGCGACAAAAGTGTCGCAGCCGAAAGTCTCTACTTTCAGCGGCGACACTTTTGTCGCCACTGAAAGTTAGACTTTTAGCGGCGACATTAAAAGTCGCCACCAAATATCGTCGCTAAAACTCATTTTTTTTTGTAGTGGGCTCTCTAACATGGCACTCATTAGTCATTACATCACCTCATCATCTTTTGTTCTAAGTGTTGTAATAAGTGTTAGTTAAGAGTTCCATATGTATTATTTTAGTTAAACTAAAGAGTTAACAATCAAAATTAATTTTGTTAATAATCAAGGGCAATATTGCTATGCTATTAAACTTCCAAGGTGACATTGAGATAAAAAAAAAACTTTAAGGAAACATTCGGATTTTTTAAATACTTTCAGAGCAAATTTTTACCTTAACCCATAGATCAATGATGTTGCATGCATTAAATTAGAATTTCAACCAACAATTGAATCAGAATCAATATATAGCATGGTGAAGATAATTACACTACATATGATGAATACCACATTATTAACTACAATAAGTTATTGAAGATTTTCCTAGTTATCAACATTTGCAAAATTGTGATAATATTGAAATTGTAATCCTCATCTACGATTAATATATTCATATCCTTTCTATTCCACACATGGGACTGTAAAAGTATACCAACGTTGCTAGCCTAAACTTTATGCTTATAGATCTTTTTTTTCCCTGCCATGCCTATAGATCTTATTTAATTATAGTAATTGTAAATATTGCTAACATATATAATATAATACGTACGGATATCACTTGAATATGTTAAATAGAAGTCTAGAATTAGAGGTGAGTCATAGAAATCTTTGGGATCCAAATATACAAAAAGGCTTTTTACGCTAAGGCACTATACATCGATCGGTTAAAAAGGAATATATTGGGGTAGAGAATGTGACCAGTTACATATTTATAATTAAAAAATTGTATGATCGCTAGACACTGTACATCAATTATGCGTATAAAACTGATGATGGAGGAAGTTAGACTTTTTGAGCATGCACAACCAGTAGTGTAAAAAGTGTTTAAATTTATCAAAACCTTTGATAAACCCATATTTTATTATAATTTTTCCTATATTTTAGAGGTTTTAACATTGTTTATTGGGCTTAATTGCATTCATAAGTATTAATTTTGCTACAGGAGTGATTGCATGGAATAATGGAAAAAGGGGTATTATTGTCATGTAATTTGTGATTACTTATTGATTGGTTTGATTCTTTGGACCTTTGATGCTACTTGAGTTTGATCTTGATTGTAGGAACCTTATTATACGTTTGCATGGAGAGAAAAGTGAGGAGAAAATAGGGAGGACGGAATACTAGGAAGAAAACTTTCCAAAATGGTGAAAAAAATAGTTTATTATTTTTGGGAGTTTTCCCTTCTAATATTCTTTTCTTTCTGATTTTCTCTCTATTCAAACATAGAGAAAAATATGAAGAGCCAAGCAAGGAGCAATTTTGAAGCTTAAATTTGGATTTCTTGTTGTGCACTGTTCGTTGTTGCGAACGGATATGTTTGCCACAGCGAATCAAACCTACCAAAGAATTATCGCTTATGTGTTGTTCACCGTGGCGAACGGTAAATCCATTTCTCCAACCCAACCCATTGCATTAGTCATATCCCTAATAACCTAATTGACTAAGAAAGGCTAGGTACCACTTCTTCAATCATCTTCACCATCGTCTTCTTCAGTCTCTCCCGTTCTTTTCACCATTTTCACACTTTTCTCCATCTCTTCCACCATGGTTGAAGCTCCATTGAAGCCCCCCCGGCTGCTGCTGCTTCCTCGATCAAGCTCCTTTGCCTCCCTTGAGGACAGGTTGACGTGGCTTCAAATGAGTTTTACATTAGGGGAGTTTTAACTAGTTCATGTTATTTCTCCATTTTATAGCTAGATCTTCCTAGGTATAGATGTATTTGATTGTATAATGCTGAGATTGATGAGCTAGACTTCATGGATTGTTGGGCTATGTTCAATGTTCTTGAATCAGATTATTGTAATTGAGTACTTTAATGCTTAAAAGTATATGATTTGGTTTGATTTTTATGATTCTAATTGTCTTCCAAGTCATTGTTAGATGAGTGGTTGATTGAAACTTTCTTTGAATTGTATGTTTCTTCAAGTTTAATTAATTGGGATCATTATAAGATGAGTGCGTAACATGGCAGTGTTTGGTGCATGCCATCAATTAGAGCCTAATTAAAAGGAAAGTGCATTAATCCATTCCAAGTACATCCTAAATAATCCCCTAATGAATTGAACCTATGTTTTCAAAAGACCAATAATTTCACTTCCCCTTGTTAATATCATTTTTGCATCTAGTTTACTAGTTACTAGGTAGTAGTTAATTAATAAAGGCAATTCTTCAAGTGAACCGACCCAAGATTTGTCTATATTGTTATTGTTAAACTCATGAGTTAACTCTCTGAGTTTACTGTTTTTATGTTTCTATCTTATAAAATTGAGTCAAGTCATTCTTACGTGATAGTTGTAAATTTGGTCAAACTTATGAGTTCACACACCAAGTTTACTGTTTTTATGTTTCTAACTTACAAAATCATGTGTTAGCTCACTTTTAATTTGTGCTATCTTTTTTTATTTGATCATGTTTGGTGACTTTATATATAAATTTTATAAAAATTCTTTGTTGATGATTATGATTATTTATGAATAAAGATGGATTTAATTTTAATTATTTAGATTTAAAATATATTTAAATCAAAATTTTTTCATTTTATATTGTAATTATTTAACTATACACTATTAATACCTATTTATTGATAAAAGTAAATTCTTATGATTTTACGATTCGAGTCTACGATACGATTTTACATCACTGTTAGGAGTTTGCTTAAACTCGTGAGTTTGACAACCTTCATCTATAATGCATCTCTTGAAAATAATTTTTGATAGGAGAGCCAAGGCATATGACTAAAGTTCTTGTATCAAATATTTGATCTTCTTCAACAACAACAACAACAACAAAGCCTTTATCCCACTAGGTGGGGTCGGCTACATGGATCATACGACGCCATTGTGATCTATCAAAGACCATAGATTTCAATATATTATTAATTAAAAGGTCTCTCTCAATGACCTCATTGAGCGTTCGTTTCGGTCTTCCTCGACCTCGTTTGACAGGACTCCATACTGCTTGATCAACCCTTCTCACCGGAGCACTCAATGGCCTTCGCTGAACATGTCCAAACCATCTCAAACGATTTTCTACCATTTTTTCTTCAATAGGGGCCACTCCAATGCGATCACGTATATGAGTGTTACGAATCTTGTCCTTTATTCATTTTGAAATAATCTCAGTTTCCTCATAAATCTTCACAATTATCTCCATCAAAAACCTCATTTTTATGAGCCATAGATCAGATAGGCTCACAAGAGAGTGGGGTTTATAAAATATTATCATTATTTGAGACTAATGGTGTTAGGACTAGAGGATTGAAAAGATAATAAAATTAAGAGACCAAACTGAAAACTTATAAAATTAAAGGATTAAAAATATTCTTTTGCTTTTAAATGTCAAAAGAGCTTAGGTCGAATAATGCAAACGGGTTCTTTTATCATTAATTTCTCTTTTGTCTTTAAACTTGATATTGACAAATCCTTGTCGTCCTGGTAGCATTTAGATGAAATATTCCTTCTTAAACCATCTAGAAAATTTAACAAAAAAAGAAATACAGACATAGATACATATATATGTAGAGAGAGAGAGAGAGAGAGAGAGAGAGAGAGAGAGAGAGAGAGGAATATTACATAGACATAGATACAATAATTAAGTTCTACCAATTCAATTAACTTCCACAGAAAAATTTCGGTGCTTGCATGAGCGAGAACTCGTCATCTAAACAGTCGGTAAATCTCCTCAGAAAATTTTCTTTTCTTTTCATTCTGTTTTTTTCCTGGCAATTAAATACTGGCTTAGTTTCAAACAAAACATGAAAATAATCGTGAAAAAAAAAACTCTCAGAATATGATTCTCTTGTCGATCATGGCACAATAAATCAGAGAGAGAGAAAAATTCCCAGACAAAAAATTGATGTGAAATACGAATATCCCATTTTAGTACTAAAGATAATTCCTCATGCTGCTGTCTCCTTTTGACATAGCTATATATATATATATATATATATATATATATATATATATATATATATATATAATCAAGTAGCGGTCATTTCATTATCCTCCTCGCACACATGCAGGCAGGTGATTCAGTACTTAGGGCATATACCATACTGTAAAAAATTCTAAAGTAAGTGTGTCTCAAAATTCGTAAAAACCTCAGAAAAATATATAACCACATTCGAGTACTACTCTTATATAGCAAAAGTATATGCTCTACCCTTTGCATATTTGTGCACTGTGTTATAATACTATTTTAGGGCTTGAAAAATGGGAAAATGCCTCCCAAGTCCCAAGGGACCCAAATAATAGCAACATAGTCCCAAAGGGGATTCCCATATCAGAAAAGTCCCTAGGGACTTTTCTGATATGGATTCTCAATGCGAAAAGACGACATTGCCCCTAAGGAAAGGAAAGAGAAAATGCACAGAAAGAGAAATGGAAGAAACGCACATAAAGAAAAATGGAGGAAAACACAAAGAAAGAGAAAACGAAGGAATGCCACTGCAGCAATATTGAAGGGTTTAATTCCCACTTGGACATCATTTGATTTTGTTATAGTGGAAATCACTAAGTTGATTTTGATTCGGGGAGGAAAAAGCGTTAGTTTTCCCTAAATACATCAGCGACTCACGCCCCTCACTCATGGCTGCAGACTGATACATAACTCTCCAAGTTTCTTCTTCAATGGCGTATTCTTCACAAGGCAAGTTCCTTTTGTTTATTTTATTATTCTTGTTATCTTCTCTACATGCTTCTGCTGTCCTTATAAAATTTGAATCTTGTTCAATACAATCCAAACATGACCAAAATCCATGCCATGAAGCTATTTCTGAACCTAAAACCACAAATAATCTGAATGTGATAGGGGTTGGTTCGGTGAGAAAAAGCTGAAATGATAATGCAAAATTGTTGTTAATACCTGTAGTTTTAGTTGTAAATATGACTGTTGTAGTTGTTAGCACGATGCTCTGTTTCTGGGAAATGTAATTGTGACCATAAATCAACTTGTAAACATAACTAATGTAATTGTGATAAAATGCATTAGGAATTGTGAAACAGGTGTCAGTTATTGAAGAGATGCATTAGAAATTTATAACTCATCTAATTTGTTACTAGATAAGTTGTAAATGATGGCTCATACATTATTCTTAAAAGTAACATTCCCTAACCTGAAGGCTATATCAGAGGCTCAGAGTAAGCTTTTAGTTTTCCTGGTCATTTTCATTTTGATTAATTATTGATAGGTATATACATGGTTTGTGCACATTGGGCTTGAGATTGCAGCTTATTCTTCAATGGTTGACTAGTGTGTTTGTGCTTATATGATGTTTTCTTGAGAGGAAGCAATTTTCTGTGGATATCAACTCCAAGTTGGGACGTAGTTTCTCTCTAGTTCCATAGTATTATAGTAGTTAGTGTTCTGTACATTTTCTTTTTTGGATACATATTATGTACATACTGCTATAAAAATGGGTTATCTACTTCTACATGCTTGTTATCTTTATCCTTTATGAGATCTACTACCAATTGGACTAACGTTATGTTTGATGCTAATCAGGATGAGAGGGATTATAGTCCAAAGTTGTCTTCTAGCCTGGTTCATAACAAAAAGTTGTAACTGATGTTAATTAAAACAAAGTAAATAACCTTTTTGATTACATTGATGGGAAATGCAATTCTTTTTTATTTGTACAAAGTTTTAGGTCAGTCTTCTTAGGCCACTGGATAAGCTGACATGAACCATCTCAGAAAATGTCATTTAGTTTTTTACAACATGTTCAGTAGGTTTTAACAACTATGTCAGCTATATTTACAACCTGATCAGTCTTCTTACGCCAATGAATAAGTTGACATGAACCATCTCAAAAAATGTCATTTCGTTTTTTACAACTTGTTCAGTAGGTGTTAACAACTGCGTCAGCCATATTTACATCCTAATTAGTCTTCTTAAGCTACTGGATAAGCTGATATGAACCATCCAAAAAAATGTCATTTGGTTTTTTACAACTTGGTTAGTAGGTGTTAACAACTGCGTCAGCCATATTTACAACCTAATCAATCTTCTTACGCAAATGAATAAGCTAATATAAACCATCTTAGAAAATGTCATTTGGTTTTTCACAACTTGTTCAGTAGGTTTTAACAACTGTGTCAGCCATATTTACAACCTGATCAGTCTTCTTACGCCAATGATTAAGCTGACATGAACCATCTTAGAAAAATGTCATTTCGTTGTTTACAACTTGTTCAGTAGGTTTTAACAACTGCATCATCCATATTTACAACCTGATCAGTCTTCTTATGCCTATGAATAAGCTTACATGAACCATCTCAGAAAATGTCATTTGGTTTTTTACAACTTGTTCAGTAGGTGTTAACAACTGCGTCAGCCATATTTACATCCTAATTAGTCTTCTTAAGCCACTGGATAAGCTGACATGAACCATCCCAAAAAATGTCATTTGGTTTTTTACAACTTGGTCAGTAGGTGTTAACAACTGCGTCAGCAATATTTACAACCTAATCAATCTTCTTACGCAAATGAATAAGCTAACATAAACCATCTTAGAAAATGTCATGTGGTTTTTCACAACTTGTTCAGTAGGTTTTAACAACTGTGTCAGCCATATTTACAACCTGATCAGTCTTCTTACGCCAATGATTAAGCTGACATGAACCATCTTAGAAAAATGTCATTTCGTTGTTTACAACTTGTTCAGTAGGTTTTAACAACTGCATCATCCATATTTACAACCTGATCAGTCTTCTTATGCCTATGAATAAGCTGACATGAATCATCTCAGAAAATGTCATTTGGTTTTTTACAACTTGTTCAGTAGGTGTTAACAACTGCGTCAGCCATATTTACAACCTTATCAGTCTTCTTATGCCTATGAATAAGCTGACATGAACCATCTCAGAAAATGTCATTTGGTTTTTTACAACTTGTTTAGTAGGTGTTAACAACTGCGTCAGCCATATTTACAACCTTATCAGTCTTCTTATGCCTATGAATAAGTTGACATGAACCATCTCAGAAAATGTCATTTGGTTTTTTACAACTTGTTCAGTAGGTGTTAACAACTGCGTCAGCCATATTTACAACCTTATCAGTCTTCTTAAGCCACTGTAAAAAACTGCATTAGCCATATCTAAGATGATTCATGTCAGCTTATCCAATGTGCATATGCAATGTGATACGTAAGTATTTGTTTAGTGTCTGTTTGTTAGGAGTTTGGTGTTTGTTTATGTGATATGTATTGGTTGTCTTTAAAAACTTGAGAACTATGCACATGGTATTTTGTTTGCAAGGATTCTTGTGGGGTCCATGTGCTATCATGGTTAAACGAGTGGGACGGGTCAGCACGTAACAAAGAGGGGTACACCATGCCTAAGTTATCCCAGGAAGAAATCCGCTAGACGAAGCTCGACTGCTTATGGTGGTTTGTGACACATACAAGGAACAACCATGCGCAAAGGGTCCTAGCAATTGTAGCTGCGAACCAACCAAGCAAGAGGAAAAAAGAGACATAGGAGTAGTTAAGTAGTTTAGTTAAGTTAGATGTTTACTTATTTGGTACACAATCCAGACTGACATGTTCAGATGTAGTTTGCCAAGTAAATGGCATTTTGAAGGAAACGCTTCCTGAGTGACTATTTAGTTATGACTAAATTGTAAATGCATAAGGTATTTCAAATTGAAGTGCATAGTTGTTGCACACAGCTGTAGTGTTGTTGCCATTTTCCTTGTGGATTACTTATTGAGCAACTTTTAACAACTGTTTTTAGCATTTTTCACAACATCATCAGTCTCTATATGGTTAGGTGGCAGTAAACAGATGAAAGATGGTTTTTCGTTAGTTCACAACTTGAACATTTGGTTTTACCAAATTTATGACCAATATTTACAACTATCTGTCTGTTCAATGTTTAAGATCACAAGGACAAAGTGAGCAATGCCGTATGGTATGTTTGCAACTTCTAGAGCCTTTTTTAACAACTTGTAAAGCCTGATTTACAACCTTTTTCTGTTTGCACCCTTTCCATCAGATGAAATAGTACGGAATTGGGGTCCGTTGTGATTACAACGTCCTTAATGCGTTTTAACAACATCGCCAGCTTTATTTACAACCTAATGAGTTTAAACGTTTAAGATCATATGGAACAAATGACAATTGCATCTGCTGGGTTTACAACTTCATCAACCCATTGTAACAACTTGTAAGGGCCCATTAACAACCTTTTCAGTTTCCATGGTGACCATCAATTTAGTTTATACTTAATTGACGTACGTAGTGTTAACAACTTTATGAGCACATTTTAACAACGTTGACAGCTTTGTTTACAACATTTCAGTTTAAAAAGATGACATGGAAACTGAAATGCAGCACATGTGCTGTAATAACAACAAAAACAGCTAAATTTACAACTCTTAAAGCACATATTAACAAGAATATTTTTATTATCATTTCAACGTTTTGTGATAAATCAACCCACTACATTCAACTATTTCACTTACAAACAACTCAAACCCTCTGTAACCAACTACAAAAACAGAGCACCTTAACCTCCTCATTACCCAATCATATTAAAAACCCCAAATTCAATGATCAAGTTCATATTTTTAGTAAAATTTTAGTATTACTAATATATCTCCTACCACATAGTTCAATATTCACCAAAAGCTCCAACCTTTGATTAACCAGTACAATGAAAAAACAGATTTTCTTCTCTTTACTATTCAGTTGCTATAACATTCAATGACAATGACACAAGCTCAAACCTTTTTACTTTGATAAACTCTTCAACTTTGCTGCTCAACCAACGTCGCCTTGCTCGTGTGCTTTCTCTTTCGCGTGGACTTTTTGAACGTGAAGTTTTTCTCTGTCCTTAATGATCCGATAGAAACGTGGATGTTGGTCTTTTGCTTGCTTTCTCTATGGGTTTTCTTTCATTTTTTTAATTAGGGGCATGTTGGTCTTTTCCCTTTGGGAATTCATTTCAGAAAAGTCCCTAAGGACTTTTCTGATGGAGGATTTTACCTTGGGACTTGTTTGATATTATTTGGGTCCCTTGGGACCTCATAGCCATTTTCCCTTGAAAAATTAGGTGTGTGTGTCTAATAAGAGGGAAAGAGAGATTCTGATTCTTGTACAGAAGTTAGCAGCCATTGAATTCTCTTGAGGGAATACATATAATAATGAACACTTTGATAGTGACTTGTAATGTGAAGTGTAACTAAACCCGAATAATGAATTAGTTCTCCTAGTAGTATAGCTTCGCATATCCACTAATCAAGTCGATCTATATCAAATTGACTTTCATTTTATATGCCTTAATTGTAATAATTAAATTAGTTTCACTACTTACGTCAATAAATATCAATAGTAAGAAGCCACGAACAATATATACACATGATCTCAAATATTCTGCTGGGTCCTATTTATAGGGCAGAGAGAAGAAATTTTTCACTCCAAATTATAAGGCACTTCATTAACACTACTACAAAAATATTGTAGACTGCGATTATTTTTACAAATATTATGATGTTTAGGAAACGCCGTAACTTCCAGTACCATAAAAGCAACCTACAGCACTTCTTGAATTTCTAAAAGCGCCGTAGTTTTTTTTAAAAAAATATACACTTCCTACATCGCTTCTGTGAGAAGCGCCATATGAAGTGTGAACCTCCTATGGCGCTTTCCTGGGGGAAGCACCATAGGAGGTCACACACCTCCTATGACGCTTCTCCAGAAAAGCGTCATAGAAGATCTTTGTTTTTTTTAAAAAAAATTGCGTAATTTTTTTTCCTCATGAAACCGTAGATCTGTATTTACAGTCTAAATTCATCATCAAACTTACAGATATCCTTTGTAATATTGAATTCTCATCTTCATCTATCAAACATGAAAGAACTCCAACATTAAAATTGAGCCATACGCGTTATTGATATATGTCGTAGTTCTACAGATGACTAAACTAGTATTATTATATTTATAAGCTCAAAAATTTAAAAACTTACAATCTATAGGAAGTTTAAGAAGGTAGAGTTGAAACTTCAAATAAATACCTGGAAAAAAAATTAAGTATACATATAAGATTCATGACAAATTTTAACTAAAAGAAGAAGAAGAAAACATATGGATTTAAGCTTCTGTATATAAAAAAAATACTTACAAGCTAAGGGACTTCTGTAGGAGGCCCATACAATAAGAAAAAAAATACGTGGAGACCAAGCTTTGTAGGAAATGGGGACCAAGACCATAAAGTTGGGGCTGAAGCGATAAAACAAGATGGTGAAGCAATGAAGTTCTAGGAAATTGGGAGCTGGAAGGTGCACAAAGAAGATGATAATGACGAGTTGTGAAAAGTTAAAACAGAACCTTATATGACGCTTTTGTGTAAGTGGCATACAAAGTCTAGAGAAGCTTCAGCGCTTTTCTAAACAAGCGTCATAGCTTTCAATAATTAAACAAAAAATATAAAAGCAACGGCCTTAAATTAAAAAGTAATAATTTTCAATAGCAGAAAATAAATATATATTACTTTTAAAGGAAATATTATATATTATATACAATATATATATATATATATATATATATATATATATATATATATATATATATTTGCCTTGCCCGCGCGGCCAAGGAAATTATATATTGATCGGCGTTCTAGAGAATCGCCGGCTAAGGCACTAAATTTTTTTGTTTTAACCGGCGCTTCATCTAAAGTGCCAATTGAGGTAGTTCTTTTTTTTTTTTTTACAGATTTCAAAGATCTTATCAGACGATTTTCAAGAAAGCGCTGACTAAGGTGTATATTTTTTTTCCTTATAATATTTTTTTGTAGATTATTCCTATTACTACTGTAGCCTTAAATTAAAAAGCAATAATTTTCAACTGCGGCAAATAAATATATATTGCCTTAAAGGCAATATATATATATATATATATATATATATATATATATATATATATATATATATATATATATATATAAATAATTGCCTTGGCCGTACGGCCAAGGCAATTATATATTGTCTTTTGGCAATTGCCTAAATCGGCACTTTAGATAAGTGCTGGTTAAGGTAATAAACTTTATTCTAAAGCGCCGATTAAGGCAATAAACTTTATTCAAGTGCTGGTTAAGGCACTAAATTTTTTTGTTCTAACTGGCGCTTCATCTAAAGCGCGAGTTAAGGCAGTTCTTTTTTTTTAATACAAATTTTAAGGATCTTATCAGGTATTTTTTAAGAAAGCGCTGACTAAGGTGTATATTTTTTTTCCTTATAACTTTTTTTTGCAGATTATTTCTATTACTACTGTTGGTACTTTAGATATATATATATATATATATATATATATATATATATATATATATATATAAAGTTACACTATTAAGTTAATTATCAGTGAATCCACACTCACACTAACATATTTGAGTGCATGCGTGAGTGCACTTAATTAATCTTAAGGCTTTGAGTGCAACTTACACAATAGTGAAATAATTATAACCACACACACACACACACACATATATATATGTATGTATGTATGTATGTATGTATGTATGTATGTATGTATGTATGTATGTATGTATGTATGTATGTATGTATGTATGTATGTATGTATGTATGTATGTATGTATATGTATGTATTATGAGTAATGAATGAAATGTAAACATAAAGTAAAAATATAAAAACTTAAACGTGAACAATAATGTAAATATATATATTATTACTAATAAAACTAAAACAAATAATGTTAAAACCTTGGACGGCGCTTTCCTCGGGAAGCATCATCCAAGGCTTACCGCCAGCTATAACGCTTTGCTACCAAGCGTCATAGCTGTCACTTAATTTTTTATTTTTTATAAAGAAAAATCTTGTACGACGCTTTTTTAAGAAAGTACCATAAAAGACTAACACTAAGCTATGACGCTTATAATAAAAAGCGCCGTAACTTCTATTTTTTTTAAGAAAAAGAAGTTATCTATGACGTTGCTTTAAAGAAGCGTCATTAGATGTGCGCTATTAAAAGCCTCTTTTGTAGTAGTGTAAATTTTTTAGTGAGAATTGCTAAGAAAAACCTTGCAAGCAAATTAATTGCTTATTGCTACCATTGCACACGGTGGGTGGTATGTTGCACACGGGCGGATGATATGTTGCACATGAAGGATGATATTTTGCACATAAAGGATGGTGTTTGCACTTTCGCAGGGATGCTTTTTGCACATGTGGATGCTGATTGCACATGATGGATGCTTGCTTGCACATTGGTACCATTTAGCAATTAATTTGCTTAAAAGATTTTTTTAACCATTTTCCCAATTTTTTATATGAATAATGTATAATTTCACCATTCATATATTATTGTATTGATTTTATTCTAATAGGTATAATGTATATTAGATAGGAATAAAGTTACAAAGTTGTTGAATTTTGTGGCAATGTTAATAACGTTTAAGATTTTTTTTTATCTATGTGAAATATATATATTAGAAGTGTCTTATAATTAAATAAGACCAGAGGAAGTATACTCCATTTATGCACAGAAAAAACATGTTTAATCAGTTCATACGTAGTTCAAGAATATAAGAGCATTAATTTAGGGTACTATAATAAGTTAAAAGAAGGGTTAAACTTATATTAATAAAGATTTGAGTTGATGGTGTCAGTTCATAGTTCATATAATTAAGTTTGGGTAAGGATTCGGATTCCCATGATGTGGAGTGGTCTGTGTAGAGAATCAAAATCTTTGAAAAAGAACAAAGATATACCTTAATTAAATTATATATATATATATATATATATATATATATATATATATATATAAACTGAAATTGTTTTTAATGTAGGGCTCGTCTAATTTTCAACCAATTGATGTAGGGGACTTGTCCTTTATTCACTTGGAAAATGGAAAGTAACGGAACAGGGCAATTGGAAGTTTAGGTATGGATATTCCCACTCATGGTTGTTAAAACACCCCCTTCCCCCCGGGGAATTTTTTTTTCTTTTGAGAATTAACAAAAACATGTTTCAACAAGTGAAAAAATAGCTATAAATAAATTATATCTTACATTTTAGATATACCAATGAGTTTATGGAAGCCATATTAAATCTGAGCTAAGTCTTATCAAGTTGGATTAGACGACATAAATGTAAAGATCTTGCAATTCTAATTATTTTTATTTATTTGAACACAAATATGTCCCTTAAATTTTATTCAATACTTATAGTTCCTGAGGGATTATTTAATATCCATAAATCAAAATTTTCATATTTATGAGTCAAGTTGCGTTATTCACAATTTAATATTTACCAATATAAAATATTTTACAATAAGTAGTTATGTGTATACCACTATGTATATACCAGTGAATATATATATGTATGTATGTATGTATGCTCCTTAAAGTCCACTGTATTGAGGAAAAGCATATATGGTTAAATAGTGGGAGACAGAAAATTATGACAGGTAAATATCCGTCACGTGTACTAGGATTAAGAATAAATTTATTGTTCTTACAAGAATCACAATCACCTTTTAAAGATTTGGATGAATATTGTTAGGGCATCTAGCATTTTGGCTTAAAATATTATATATATATATATATATATATGTGTGTGTGTCTATTTGTGTATCATAAAACAATTGTTCCATTATTATTTAATATTCTGATTGCGTGCTTATATATATGCCTGGTATATGTTTTGGTATATAATCAAGATATTACTCTCCCCGTATGTATAATGCTGCTACATGAAAGAATCTTTTCTTAAAAAATATATTAATAATAAGAAAGAGAACCTTTAATTTGCTCTGGATAAGAACATTATCGTACTTTTATGCCATAAAAAAAGTTTTATCTTTTTACTTCCTTGTAGGGTATAGAGAATTTATGGCCTAATTTATATGCCATTCCCCTCCTAATAATACATATCATCCATGTCCTCTTTGGTACTTGGCTTAATTTGGTGCTTTAGAAGATAAAGCCCCAAAAGTACATAATTTGATTTGGTTACAAAATTGGCAATTTATCAACCCCATAGGTTAAATTGAGTGGGAAAAAAAATCAATATTAATAATTGGAGAAAATCACATGGAAATATTTTCAATATATTTAAATTTTGATATATTTTAAACTTAATTAAATTAATTAATTTAAATATAAAATAATTGTTCTCAAATAGCTCGGTTATCTCATGGTTTTTTCAAGTCCCTTAATATTCTTCCCCTTCGCATTAAAAAAAAAATTATTGAAAGGCCAAACAGAGAAAAAATCAAGAAATTTTTATACTTGTTATGAAAATAAGAAAAGTATAAGAGATTAACATGAAGGAGAAAGAGAAAATTGAGAGAAAGTTGGAGGAGCTCTCATTCACTTCGTTCTTGGTGCAAATACATTGTACATGACCTTTATTTTTAAGGCTCTAACTTTTGAATTCTGTACTTATGGTTACAAAAAAAATAAATATGAGCATAATAGTTAGAGTTGGTAATATGGGTTCAACCCGCGGGTTGGGGCAGGGTTAGAGTTGGGACTTTCCCGACCTGCAAAAATGCGGGCTTGTGCATGGCCCGAGGGTTGATGCAAGCCAGCCCGTGGGTTGGCGAGTTGGCCTGCAATTTTTTTTACATATAATAATCTCATAAAACCTATAAGTTGTCCACTCCCACCTTTGTACATCTCAATCCAAATAGAAAAAATCTTAGCTTCTTCCCTTCTTCTTTAAACAAATTATTATATCTTGGTTGTTTGAGGATAACTTTATGTTTTTTGTTTACGAACTTTAACAGATTTGATGACTTAATCTCTTAAATTGTGGATTATATTTTTAAATTTTTATAAAAGGAATGATTGATGCTAGGAAGGTAAATCTAATAACTCATATATATGTATCTCATATTTTCGGCCGTCTTAAAAAAATAAAAAATTATTTTTCTAAAAGAAAAATGAGGGTCCGCGGTTGGCCCGCAACCTGCATACTATGGGTTAGGGTTGGCATTTTGCTAGCTCGCAAAAGTGTGGGCCACATAGGCTCACACCGCGCGGCACGCGGGTTGGTGTAGGCAAGCTCGTAACCCGCAGGTTGGCCCGTATCCCCGCCTCTAATAATGATATTAATCATAAGAAAGTCCCACAAGCCGTTTGTAAGACCTTACTTCATTATTGACATTACTCAGAGTAGCATTAGCAAATTAATAATGTAAGAAGATTAGCTAAACTAAATTCTTTTTTTGATAGACGAGTAATTGATGGAATTTCAAATGGGGTGGGTATTACAAGTTTTTTTTCAGGGAGAAGTTATAAAATATGCAGGGGGTGACCGAATTTCTTTGTATACCTTATTGTATTTTTTTATGCATTAATATTTTTATTAATTTATATTAATAAATATTAATATTAATATTAATATATTTCATTTCATTTTTAATTTATTTAATATTTCATTTTAATATTTAATAAAATACAAATACAATATTTCAAAAAGCTGCTAGTTGAAAACCGAAATAACTAGTTATAGTGGGCATGAAGATGCTAAATGAAATATGTTCTTTTTATACATATGTTTAAAAAGCACTTCCCTAAGTTTCCATTAGAAAGATAGGAAGATAAAAAAAAAATACCACTTGAAAAATCCAATTGAAAATTTTTGATTCACAGCTCAGTGGGCACATAGAAATAACATAAATATACTAATATATTGAAACAATATTGTTTGATTATATACAGAATTCTTCATAGGGGTGTACAAAATAATTACAGACCTAAAACAAATAGATAGAACTTCAAATAACCAACGCCTCCTCTCATACTGGCTCGAAACCTCCAGTTGCCAGAAATTACCATTCTACCCTTTGAGCCGCTGCCTGCTGCTGGAAACTTTACATGTTTATGAAAAGGGTGAGATTCAGAGAATCTTAGTAGTAACTAGTAGTCTAGCATATACGATGTGAAAATAAATATGTCATGCACTATGTCATGTAAGATGATCGAAACTATGTATACACTTGCCTAAGGCTAAACGACATGTTTGCGCCCTAGTCTACTTGGCACCCCTATTGGGTCCTTGATCACAACTTGGCAAATTGGTGTGTCCAAGACACTTGGCTCATGTTACAGAGAATGACATACTCAACACATAGATAATCACATTGTAGCCCCCGGAATTTAGAAAAATATGGAGCCGCCACCAAAGTTTTGAAAAAGGGTAATTTTAGAAACATTTTTTGAAAAAAGAAAATCAGATAGGGTTTGGGAGTCGATTGTGTATGGGGAAGGTGTTAGGCACCCGTAACACCCATTTATAAGAATTGTTACCTTAAATTAACTATTTAAAAATAAATATAGCCTTTAGTTTTATCATAATTACCTAAAAAAGAAAAGAAATTAAGGAAATATTTACAAAAAATAAATTAATAAAGGAAAAATTATTTATTTACAAAGTTGGACTTGACCTAAGAAGAGATCCTAGGGTCTACATACCCTTTAAAGGGATCAAAATCCACGTAGTTTGGAGTAGAAATGCGTGTTACTTTGTTTATGTTTTTAAGGAAAATGTTTCTTTAATTTATTTGAGAAAATGATTTCTTATTTGTTTGGTATTTTTTAGAAAAATGAAAACAACTCTTCTATTTTTTTATTGAATAAAAAAAAGGTTTTTGGAAGGCTCTTGGATTAAACTTCCTGAGGAGATTCCCATAATCTCACACTAAAGAATAATCGATTTTTACCTGAGGAGGCTCTAAAAACCTCATACGGTAGAAATCCCTTTTAAAATCAATTTTATTTATTTTGATAAAAAAGAAAATTTCTTCTTTATTATTTTCATTTATGAAAATGGGTCAAAATTGTTTTTCTTTTCCCTTTTTATAAAGAAAACTTAAGTTAGAGGGAGAGATGAAAATAACATAGGTAATACACACCCAAATAGTGAATGAAGGATACGTACCTTATTCTGGCTCAAGTAACACACGAATATCATTGCATATATTCTCGCAATATAAACAAGAAGAGAGCAGGATAAATATTGTTGGGGTGGTGGAGTGAAGGAAATAAAAAGAAAGAGGGATGGGTTATGCAATTACATGAGGCAAAAGATTAAATTGAAAAAATAAGGAAAATGAAAAAAGAATAGAGATGAAAGATATAAGGAGAAAAAGAAGGGAAAAGAAAAATAAGATAAAATGATCCAAATCATATTGGATTTACCCTCTAGCCATTGATGTTTAAACTTGCATATGTGATGATCATCATAAGAGTATAGGCTTTCCTTGGGTTTTTAAAAAAGAAATAAGAAAAAGAAAATAAAAGAGAGAAGAAAAATGAAAAATAATAAGAAAATGAATTAATCTTCATTATATTGGATTCCTCCCTCTAGCCATTGGTGTTAGAGCATCACACATATGACAACAACCATAAGAGCATAGGCTTTTCTTGGGTGTATGAGGAAAAACAAGATAAAAAAAGATGAATAATCGACTTTACTCTCCTCCTTTCTTTTTGTCTGTGCTCTCTCTATTTTCTTTTTGTCTTTACTCCGTTCCATTTTTTTTGTCTTTGCTCTCCCAATTTTTGTATGTGTGCCTTGCTTCAACCCTTACTCCCCTATTTATAGTCTCAATGTAGGGTTTTCTTCATAAATGCTCCATCTTTTGAATTTTCATTTTTTAATGTTTTTGTATTTTATGTTAATAAAAATACCAAACTTGACCCAATCACCATCAATGGAAGATTTTTTTTTAATTTTAATTTTTTATATTTTCTATTAATGAAACTTCCTAGTTTGACCTAATTACTATCAATGAAAGATTTATTTTTTTAATTTTTCTATTATTTTTCCCACAAGTAATTTTCTAATTTAAACCTATCAATATAAAGGAGAAATATTTTTGTTATTTTTAATTTTCATTATTTATTTATTTTTTTATATTTCCCTACGAGCAATTTTCTAATTTAAACCTATCAACATGAATGAGAGATTCACACACACACACACACACACACATACATACATATATATTTTATTTTTCCTTAATGAATGACAATATTAATTTAGACACCAATCATCATCAATAAGATGACCTTTTTCCATTTTAATTTTTTTTATTTTTATTTTCCTTTTAATGATGATTGCCAATTTAGACACTGATTGTCATTAATGAGAGGATTTTCATTTATTTTTTATTTTTTATTATTTTTGAGTTGGGCACGGACAAAATAGGGTGTTTACATACATAGTGCATGAAAGAAAGTGTTACTTCTTAGAATGTGCCCTTTCCTTCCCTGTCAATTAGTCCAGCTCTGTATTTGACTCGGGTTATCGGTATATCCTAAAATTATAAATTTAGAATAAATGAATTATTATTTATTCATAAATCATTCTAAACTCATTGTGTTGGTTATCTTGACTCAAAACTCAAAATTACCAAAATACCCCTAGGGACCCGGTCTATGTCCCTTTGTACCCAGTCAAACTGCACCTCACCAAAAATTATGACATGAGCTAATCCTACACAATTTCACGTGTAGAATCTATTTTTGACCTTAAATTGGTCAAATTCAGGCCCAAATTATGGCTTTACCCTTGACATCCCCTAACTTAGGGTTTTAAGGGTAGTTTGGTCATTTCACATTCTAGAGCTTTTCTCACTTCGCAGTCTACATGAACCCTACATAATTTTCCCTTCTAAACATAATGGAACCATAAAATTGATGAAATTCCAACCCAAACAAGACAAAAATTCCCATGGACAAAATCTGGAATAAATTAAGAAAAATGGATTTTCTTGATTACATTCAACTAAACACCTCCTTTTCACTTCTAATCACATGATTAAACCATTAAACACATCTTAAACATGATTAATGGAAAATTGGGTAGCACCTCCCCTTAGGGTTTGCACATCCCAAAATCATAACCCAAGCCAAGCCAACCACAAATCAAGCCAATAACAACGTAAACAACAAGATAATCAAGGTTCATGAGTTTACCTCTTGATTCTCCAACTTTCTCTCTCTAGGTTCCATTTTATCTCTCTATTTCCTCTTGGATTTTCTTGCTATACATGGTATTTAAGATGGAGAAGAGATTAGAAGAGTGTTGGCATGAAGAAGAAGGCAAGAATCAAGTGAAAATCAGTTGTGACTCACCTTGGTTTGGCTCTTGATATTTGCTCTTCTCTTTACCTTTCTATTTTCATATGAGCTCTTTCTCTCCTTGGCTGCCATTTTGGATGAAACATGAATGAAGAGGGGAGGGATATTGGTTCATCAAATATCTTCTTTTTACTTTAACATGTGCTTGCTTCTCATTGGTCAAGGGTTTTTTTTCCTTCTGGAATTAATTATGCACACATAGATTATTTCCCTTTCTTGATGCCTACTTCAGCCATAATTATCCTAATTAAAGGGAAAAATAAATTGATGCTGCCTTTATTGGTCAAATGACCATTTCGCCCTTACATTTTTTATTTATTTTCGCACTTGCTGGAAAACTGGGCAGGATTTTCACCAAACTTTGAAAATTCATAACTAATTGTATAAATATCCAATTAGGGTGGTTCTAAAGGATGTGTGACCCTTATTAAGTATAGTTTTAAGAAAAAATATATCCTTTAGCCAATTAGAAGGTCAAAATTCCCAAAATTATTGTTTTTGGACACTATAACTGAAAATCATTAGTTTTATTAGGCTAACTTCAAAAATACATATCTCATTGTGTACTTCTCCAAATGACTTATATGACCTATCAAATTAAATATTGATAAGTATACTTTCATTATGGAAATTTTCATAATTGTTTGACATCATTTTCCTATTTAAAAATGTGACACAACAAGACTGCCTCGCAGGGAAACTCACTGGTGGCAAATCTCATTTGTTATAATTTGTGCTTCCACATAATTGTGTTGTGTGTGACCTCTAATTGCCTTGTTTTATCACTTTCTATGCTTCCTAATTTTCCATTCAATTCCCTTTAATTTTAGGGAATAAAATTATTTCTAATTGGGATACTTACTAAATTAGGGCTTAGCAGTCCACTTGAGTCATGCTTATTCTCAAGCCTCTAGTCCCAAAATTTGGGATGTTACACCGTTCATTAGGGAATTTATAAAGTTTAGAGTATTGAATACTTAAGGAATCCTAAGAGTGAGAGGTTATGGACATCACTCATATAATTTACAACACTCCCCCTTGAATATCCATAACATATATATATATTGAGTCTCATTAAAACCTTACTAGGAAAAACCCCATAGGACAAAAACTTAATAAAGAAAAAATAGTATACAATACATATCTAGCTGCCTCATTAAAAACCTTACTAGGAAAACCCCATGGAACAAAAACCTTGGTTAAGAAAAAGAGTACACCTTGATGTTTACTCTCCTAATAACAATATATTTGCTTCCCAACATTACAATATTACTTTTTTTTTAGCTGACAATATCACTCATTGTCATGAAATTATCATATGTCTTGATAGTATACTAATTTAACAAATGTGACTGTCATCAATGATTTTTCAAGTAGATGATCTCCTTTTTACCTGAACTATGCATGATGTATTTTCATCAAATCAAATTATATGTTGAAATGTATCTGTCTACCATATTTTCAGGATATATCTTGTATCTACATGTTTAACTTGTTTTGAACAAAAGATTCATATAGTAGTTTTATATAATTATCACACCAAATAGCAGGCATATTAGTTTCACCATTCATTGCGTACTTGTAGAAACATAATTTTACCGGTAAGAACATAATAAATGCAATATCAATATGAAACACAAATATTCTCATAAAATATATGGTACTTTTAGACTATTAAATTAAACTCAAAATATATTTTGCAGACAAAATTATCATAGAAAATATCCATATTTTTAAACCATTAAGGCATTCAATAACTTGATCTACAAGTCAAATAACATGCAAAATTATTTGTTTTTCAACAAAGTTATTTGAATAAATTATATAGGCTCGAATCATTTTAAAATCCCCAAGACATTTTATATATAGAATAATTTTCTTGGATATGTTTTTGTCATTTTAGATTCTTCAATAATTATTGTATAAGTTTCACTATTTATTGACCTATATGCATATGCTATAATAATATCCAATAGACGCATATTTTGTTTCATATAATGTCAGAAAATTAATATATGCAAATATTATTGCATGCATTCACCACAAAATAAGGTGTCTCATAATAATCATCATTATACATTTGTGAAAATCTTTATTTTCACATAAATATTCATATATCCCATTATAATTTTATATTTTAGGTGTTTGGATTGCAGTTTCACATTTTCTATATATTGAAAGAATGTACCAATATTTTCATTGCGTCATTTTCCTTTTATTTTTCCTTTATGCCAATCACCTTTCTATGTACTTTACATAATAAATTTATACATAAGATCCTCACTTGATCACTTGAAATTATTATCAAAACCGTTGCTAACAACTTTATCTTTTCTGTTCCATTTTGCATATGATATAATTCATTGAGATCTCTTTATTTTTTCAACTACCTAAACCTCTTTTGAGGTTTTTGCAATTAGTTATGTCTTGGAACTCTTCCGAAGTAGTTGTCTTCTCAATATGATCATCTTAATTACATGCTCCTCTTTATCCAAAAAAATTATATTCGAACCGAATAGTTTTTCATGCTTTGTGCATGTCTCACTTTCATTCATACTAATTAAAGCATTTTTAGCTAGAACGTGAGATTTAGTAATTCTCATTTATGTCAGTAATTGTATTTGATAGATATTTTGTAATATTTCATGAATGCAAAGCATAATGAGCTTCTAGTTTATACTAATATATTTGAGGATTTATATTTGATAGTAATAATACATTTCATTTGTTCTCTTTTCCAGTTATTTAATTTCTCCCCCTTATGTTAGGAAAACTTTGTCAAATGTCAATCAACTAATCATGCAGTATAAGTCATCTAAATCCATTTGTTTCCTTTAAAAACATCCTTTATTTCATTTAGAAACAAACAAGATGGAGTTTCTTACCCAACAATTTACGTCAACTTTCTTTAAACAACCATCTATGTGCATTGCGGTGGATTGAAACATTGCACATTCAAAGATTTAAAAGATGAAACATATTTGGCTCCCAACCAAAAGCCAGTTTTGTTGGGAGAATTTTGTTAGCTTATATAATTGATGCAATATGTAATATCAAATATGTCAATATTGAAATGAAAATTTTATTCTCATAAGTATTAATCTAACTATTTATGGAGGCTTCAATAAATGATTTTTAGATCATATAATCCGGAAATTACGCGCTCAACATAATGATTATTTAAACAATCTTGAAACTTTAGGTTGCAAACTAATAGTAATTTCAAATGTAACAATCTTATAGATGCATCTATAAAATTTAGGGAAAATGGCTTAAAAATACCTTGTAAGAAAATTATTTGCTGATTGGTACTACGGGTGCAAACAAGCACCCCTTATGTGCAAGCATCATCCACATGTACAAAATTCATCCATGTGAATGTGCAAACACCATCCCTCGTGTGCAAAATATCATCCACCCGTGTGCAACTTATCACCCACTTTGTGCAATGGTAGCAATTAACAATTAATTTGCTTGCAATGTAGTTTTTAGCAATTCTCCCTAAAATTTATTAAATACTTGAATGGTTTACATGCTATTTGAATGGGCCCATATATATGAGGTTGATATGATTCTAGAAATATAGAGATCCATTCCAAATCATAACTAGTGATATTCTCATAGTTAATTTTGTTTGAGAACAAGAAGGACATATCAATTATTGAATTATATAATACGTTGGCTCTTATGAAGAATCTTCTGGTTCTTCAATGTATGCCAATATGTGATATTTATGATTTGTAGTATTATACATGTGACTCAGATGATCAAGCAAGTCATGCCAATAATAATTTTATTTGGATAGTAAACTTCTGGTTTACTGTAACATGCATTCTAACCAACAACAAAATTTACAATTTCTATAATATTTTAGCTTAATAAAGTAAATAAGTAGAGCTTTTCAATATTAATTCATACTTGTATTCTAACAATCTTCCCATCAAGTGTGAGTTATATAAATATAATTCCCTTGTTCTTGTATTATATATTCAGAAACTACATCAATTTTGTTACATATAGTTCTTCATGAACTATAATATATTATAACATCACAATATAATATACTTCAATTTGTTTCTTTTATTGCATTTTCAAAGTATAAAATGTTTAAAATTTCCACAATATAACCTTATATTCCACCACATATTTTCTTAATATCCTTCTTTTTTTTAGAAACACTAATTTGTACGCGTGTAAATGGTTTATTAAAAGGTGCAAGTGTACACTGTCGTAAATAACTAATATAGAAGTGAATAGAGTATCGTTCCCATAATGATTGATCACTAAGTATCAAAATTAGTAATATTAATTCTATTTAGTCGATCGATTAGTTGGTGATTGAGATTACAAAATAAAAATGATTAAATATGAATGCAATTGATATGAAAAAAATATGAGAAAAAATCCTAGGGATCATATTTCACTTAGCAAATTTCGGATTGAATCTCCTATCAATTCTAGTCCAATTTATTCCACATGATTGATAGCCGAGATTCTCTAATTTAATTACTAGCCTCTTCCAAGATCAAGTCATTCTATAGTTAATTGCTAATCCAATATATCCCTATATGAATTAAAAAAATTAATCATGCAATAAGATTTATAGAACTCATTAAGACTATACAACCCATATGAATATATTCCTATTTCATATGCAAGTTATGGTTTTAATTATAGGATCTACACTCATGCATCTCCCTCCGGTCTCAACATACATATTGAAATAATTTAAAAGATGACCAATCAATTCAAAGCATTAAGAACAATAATCAAAACTCAATCATGAAGGAAAAATTAAAACTAGATTTAATAAGTTAAGATTCAATTCGTCATTAGTAAGCTACATCATCACCCTAGATAAATGAAAATTTAGCATATGATGAAATTAAAAACAAAAACAAAAAAATTGAAAACTTCATGAACATTGCATAAAACTTAATTATTAAATTCTTAAACATAAAGATACAACTACAAGATGCATGAAAATAGAAAAATCTAGCATTCCTTATAGGAGGTAAAACCTTCCATGTAGGTGGCAACCTATACCATCTATGGAGGAGGTCTACCTAAGCCTTCCAAGAAGGAGGAATGCAATAAACAATACAATGAATGAAATTAAACTCTAAGATTGTGTGTCTCCTTGTGTCTTCCACTCCTCTATTTATAGATAAATGAGGTGCAAAGATTTTCACTTGCTAGGTATGAATCTTGACTTTAAGCCACCAATATTGTCCTTGTGGCAACCATGCTTCTTGATTGCTGCCGAATTTTGGTAGTCAAAATAATGGATTCTCACATTTTTGTCTTCATGAAAATTGTAGATTTGAATCTTAGCTTGAAAGCATATGTGAGAGATCCTCATTTCAACATTTGCAGCTCAAGTTATGGTCAAATTGATAGGCAAAGGCCAGACTTGGACAAATCCACGTTCTCAACTTCTAAGCAAAATTTGAAACTCTTGAAAGCAGAACTAGGTTTTGGCCTCAACATAAAAGTTGTAGGAATTTTTCTTAGATTTTTAATCCATATAAATAACATCCCAATCCGACATTTAGAGCTCCAGATATTGCCTGAAAACTGAAACAATGTTAAAATTTAGTATTTTTCGATAAATTATATTTTATGCCAAAATCATTATTTATTTATCAATTACACCCAAATTCATTAAATTAAGTTCAAATATCATCTAGAAAATTATCATATGAGGGAAAATAAATATGTAAATATTTTATTTATCACTAATCATTTTTAAATATATTTTGTAGACATTAGAAAACATATTTATTGAATTTACAAAGAAATTCAAGATAGATTTGAAGAGATCTAAAATGATTAAAATAAAAATACATAAATATTACAATATAATGATAGTTGATGCTAAGGAGCAAGCACAACTACAAAAAAGGGAGTTGTGGCGCTTAATTTTAAACTAACCGTAGCGCTTAGGAAGTACCACATATCCTATCGCTACTAAAAGAAATTGTGGCGCTTAGAAGGGCCATAGCATACATACATACATACATATCCCATCACTACTAAAAGAAACTGTGGCGCTTAGAAGGGCCACATCATACACACACACACACACACACACACACATATATATATTTAAAAAAAATACTTCTTGTCGTGCTTCCTTGAGGAAGCGTCATAGAAAGTGTAGACTTCCTGTGGAAATTCTTTAAAGAAACGCAACAAGAAATCTATATTTTTTTAAAAAAGTTTTTTTGCTTCTTGTGGCACTTTTTTAAGAAAGTGCCACAAGAAGTATTATTTTTTTTAAAAATAATTTTTTTAAATATATTTTTAGAATCCTATAATTATAGTTGATAACATACTTTAAATATATTTTTATATCCACAACAAAATGAAAAAAAAATCACAATCAAATAACTCCAAAATGATATAAATTAACAAAATGACTTCTAAGTAAAATATAAGTGTTAAAAATAAATAATTATTTTACTTATGCAACTCATTAATGTTAACAATTAATACAACTAAAAATTATAACTACTACATATCTTCACATAAAACTTATATATAATAACATTTAATTTTATCTCATTTATTTTTTAGCATATAAAAATGAGAATAATATTTTCATATTTCATAATAAAATAAATATAAAAGATATTGAGCAAATTAAACTATTAACTACTAATAAAATTAGATTTATAAGCTCAAAAATTAAAAAAAATGACCATGTATAGGAAGCTTAAATAGAGTGAGCTAAAACCTCAAGCATAACACCTGAAAAAAATTAATAAAGGAAAAAGAGAAAGGCAAAGTTGCATGCATGTTTAAAAATTTTTAAAAAAGAAAAGAAAAAGGATGGTTAAGAAGACAATGTGTTGTATGTAGCTTTAAAATATATATATATATATATATATATATATATATATATATAAAGGAAAAGTAAGTGGGTATGTACTTACAGGACGGAATAAAACTATAAAGAGGATGAAATGAGACCAAAATGGAGGAGGAGTGGGGTCGGTTTGGTGCAAGCATAAATAGGACCAAAGAAATTAGGAGGATGTGCCGAAAATGAAAAGAGTAGGAGGAGGAAATGTGAAAAGTGATGGAACAAAGGAATGAGGAGAAAGTGTCGATTGAAGTGGGGACGGTGATGAGTGACAAAAAGAGGAGAAGAATGAAATGTGGGGTATAAGAGGATAAGAAGTGATGACATGTGTTGGATGAGGAGTGGGGACCAAGAGGATAAAAGTGATAGAAGCAGATCATGGGAGAGAGAAAGGTTTTAAAAAAGATTACTTTGTGTGGCGCTTATTAAGCCAAGTGTCACACAAAATGTGTAGTAAGTGCCATACAAAGTTTGTAGTAGTTGTGTCACTTTCTTGAGCAAGCGCCACAACTACTACTTCAGTTTTTTTTAAAAACACCTTAGGTGGCGCTTGGTCAAGCAAGCATCACCTAAGGCCCCCAAGTAGCTGTGGCGCTTCTTTGAGGAAGCAACACAATATACCAATTTTTTTTTAAATTCCAGAAGAAGCTGTATCACTTCTTTAAAGAAGTGTTGTAATACCCTATTTTTCATCAATATATTTATGTGTATATTTGATGTATATTTAGTGGAATAAAATGGTGAAAAATGATGTGAAAGAATTTATGAGAATTTATGGAAAATATTCCAATCGCCAGTTACGCGTAAATTGGTCGAATAAGGATGTAAGAAGGCGATTAATGTATCGATAAAGGCCTATTATGGTAACCAAAATTCAAGAAATTTAATGACATGAATGATGGCATCATTTAAGTGTCAAAATGGGGTTAAGCCGAAGAAATGGGTGAAAAATGATTTATTTCGGTAAATTATTAAATGCAGGGGAAAAATGATAATTTTGCCTTAAAATGGAAAATAATTATTTTCCCCAGTATTCCCACTAAATTGAGTTAAATGAGAATTAAAAAAAGTAAAATGACTACTTGATCATAAATAAATCAATTTTGGTAAATTATGGTAAAAATGGTCAAATAGTCAAAAAAATCAATGACTTGGTCAACAAGTTACGAGATGGCACAATAGGATATTGGAGATTCAGATTTCCCTTGTATTTCTCATGGGACTTTCGGCTGTTATGTGGCATGGAAAAGGAAGTGAAGAATTTAATTGTGAATAATTGCATTTTTGGTCCAATTAGAAGGTAACAAGTGTCATGATCAATTAAACCTTCTATTATATTATTAATCTCTATCCATCAGCTCTCATTCACGCACAAAACTGAATCAGGAAGAGTGAGAGAGAGCTGGAGAACAAGAACTGAACAGAAGAAGAAGGGAAGCTAGGGATCATCTAATCTTGAGGTATGAGACTTGTGTCTTGTGATCTAAGGCTCCTAATATCTCCATAGCCTCTCCTCCTCACCTATCTATCATTGATTTCCTTGTTAGGCAGTTGAATGAAACGCTGGTGGTAGAGAGAGAGCAAACGTGTAGGAGAGAGAAAGTTGAAGAAATCAAGAGGTAACTTCCCAAACTTGTTCCTCTTGTTTGATTAAAGTTAGTAGAGTTGTTATGGGCTTGATTATGATTCATTTGGTATAAGATAATATAATAAAATCAAAGAGAACATAATGTGTAAGTGCCTCCAAATCAAGTACAATGAATGTCTAACTAGTTAATATATTGGTTATAAGTAGAAAGGATGTGATTACGCCAAAGAAAACGAGAATCCGACACAACTTTTCTGGGAATTTAAATCCCCTTCCCTATGTTGGATGTGGAAAATGGATAGAAATTTGATAATTTTGATGCTTCCATTGGATTTAGGAGGCCAAATTGTGTAAGGTCTATGTTGACCCTGAAGTGAGAAAAGCCACAGAAAGTGAAATGACAAAATTACCCTTATTAAGCCTTTTTTGAGGGCTATCAATGGTATTTTCATCATTTAAGCCTGAATTTTGCCAATTCGAGCCTAGAAATGGATTCTACACACAAAAATATGTAGGAATGACCTAAATCACGATTTTGAGAAAAATACTAATAATCAGGACCTGAGGGGTATTTTGGTAATTTGGTGTCATTAGGCTAAATTTACCAATATTATGAGTTTGGAAGGATGTATGAATGAGTAATAATTTATTTTTGGTATTTGAAGATTTCAGGACTTGACAACCGGTTTGGCCTCAGTAGTTGCCTGAGCTTGAATCGAGTGGAAAAGTTGCATAGAGGAGCAACCAGGTAGTAACTGTCTTCATATGACATGGCATGCATATGTGTTTCTTGACATCATCAAAATGTCTAACATGTTTAGATTATGCGGAGTGATCACCCGGGGCCTATCTTTGCGCGGGTTGACACTCAGGCGATAGTATTCATATTGCATGAGCGGTGCCCAAGGCCTATCTTTGCGCAGGTACCCCTCAGGACCAAGTCTTTATCTAGCACTAGCATGGTTTTGTGAATTGCATGAAAGCCACTAAATGATGTTATGATGATTTGATTGATGATTGAGGGTAAAGCATGCTTTGTATGTGTTATCTTATATGTTGATTGCGTTATTACTGAGATTCCTGTGAATCTCATTCTTTTCCCAAAAAACAAATCTCCAGTACAGGGAGGAAGCTCGCGGGGCAAAGAGAAGGTAAACGATGAAGAGCCGAGGCCAAGTGGCGGAAGAGCTTAGTTTAGATTGTCAAATCCCTATCATGTATTTTAAAAGTTTTGAATTGTAAACACTAGCCTCATCTTCACAGTCACCGCCGAAAGACAACCGATTCATGTCGCAAGAAGGATCGACCTTCGCCTCTGCATGTTTCAAAATCTCAATCTGCAAGCCATAACAACATGAGTTAGATTAGTATTAATCAACAAAAAAAGAGAGAAGATAAAGTAACAAAAAAAAGATGAGAAAGTAGAACATATCTAGAGGTGAAAAAAGAGAGAGAAGAGGAAGAAGCAAGAGATAAAAGAGCAGGAAGAAGTAAGAAGTCTCGGATTAGAGCAAGAAGAAGCTAAGAAGAGATACAAATATAAGTGGGCCAACAAGGAAGAAAATTTTTCTTAGCAGAATGAAAAGTGAGGTACAAGCATGAGTTCAAAGAAGGCAACCCTTCTGCGTCCCCAATGTAAATAGGGACGCCAACAACTAGCTTTAAATTAGGGATGCCAAAAGTGGACTTTTGGCATTCATTTTTTTGGAATTGAGATGGCTAATCTGTCAAAGCTAAAGTACAGAATTACAAAATTGCCATCACATTTATTTTTTACTTCCTTTTTGAAAAACGGACGTCCTTTGGAGTAGTAAAATCTATATCTTGTAGTAGTGTGATAACCGTTGAGAGTATTCAAATTTGTTCGTTAGAGAGTAATTATAGCCGTTTTATAAGAGAGAGTGTTTCTGTTGCTTCTCTTTGCTAGGCATTTGATGCTTCTGTCATATTTTTGTTTTTTGAGGTTTTGAAGTTAATCCTTTGTTCAAGCGCCTGAAATTTACTCAGAAATGATATTAGTAACATTTAAGAATAATATAGAAGTTCAGAAAGTAATTCAAAAAGTAGAGTATGTGCATTAAGATTTCTGAGACGGTGATTGTTACTTTCTGATAACATCACTCAAGTGAAATTGATAATAACTTCAAGTGATTCCTAATTACTCGAGTGTTGTTCATAGTCACTCAAGTGATCTTGTGATCTTATACTCTTAACATTATCAAATAACTTGGTAGTGATGATTTTGAAGACTGAGCATCACTCGAGTGCTTAAAACCATCACTTGAGTGATTTTATGGCATTTGAAAAGTTTAAAAGTTCACTATCGAGTGCTTAAGAGATCACTTCCAGGTCACTTGCTTAATTCTGCAAGTGATCATAGATCACTCGAGTGATTTGTACAATCACCCAAGTGATCTTCAGTGAAGATCACATCACTTCAAGTGATCCTATGAGTGACTTTCAGAAAGCGACTTCACGTACTCGAGTAAACCTCTATATCACTTAAGTGATTTGGTAGTTCATTTGAGAGTTCCTTTTAGAAGTCTGCATCACTTGAGTAATCTGTTTTAAGTCACATATCACTCGAGTGATTCTTCTAATCACTCAAGTAATATGTGTTACCATATCACAATTACCAGTAAGTAGTTTTAGCATTACTCGAGTGCTTACCAATCACTCGAGTATTTTTGTCACCTCTGTGTATTCATTTTCAATTCTTCTAGAAGTTACCTACAAGTGGTGCCATCACTTGAGTGATTACCTATTTACTCTAGTGATCTTCTTTAGAAAATCTTTCACAAGATTTGATTACCATGGAGTGACTTGAAGTTTTCTATGAGTAAACCAACATCACTCGAGTACTCCAATAGATCACTCGAGTGATCTTCTACTGGTGACTGAATGCAAGTTCAAACTTAAGTATTTCACCATTGATTCCACTCTACTCTTTTTAGAAGATTTAATTAACTCTAATTAAGTCTAATAAACCAAGGTTTGTTATCATCAAAATAATATGAGAGCTAACATAAATAAATGAAATGTAAATAAAATAACAATAAAATGAGATGAAATAAATAACATAAAAGAAAGAAATATAAATAATAGAATATAACATAAAATGTAAATAAAATAATATAACATAATATAGCAACATAAAACATAAATAATACTAGAATATAAAATTTGTATAAATAAGAGATTCCCATAAAATGATAAATAAAAGTAAAAAGAAAAAAACTTGCGAAGGAGAATAAAACAACAATAATATCTAATCTTAGCCATGGAACTTGATGTATAAAACATTTAGTAAAAGCGTAATTTCATATAATAGATTAGATTATTCCAGATAAATCAAATAGATATAAGGTGATGACGGTAGGGGGAGATTGTTAAGCCAATGATGAGAAAAGTATACTCTCGTTAGAGCTTCATGCTGATAACGTGTTATGAAAATAAGAAAAGTGTAAGAGATCAGATTGACATGAAGGAGATAGAGAATATTGAGAGAAAGTTGGAGGAGAAATATGAAGGAGCTTTCATTCACTTCATTCTTGGTGCCAATACATTGTACATGGCCTCTATTTATAGGGCTATAACCTTTGAATTATATACCTATGGTTATAAGGAAATAAATATGAACATAATGATATTAATCATAAGAAACTCCCACAAGCCGTTCATTCGGGAAGTTATAGTTGAGTATTGAACACACAAAGAATCCTAAAACATTCACTCATAATTTACAACAATACTTCAAATATAAAATTTTTGTAGTTTTGCAAGGTACTAAAAATTGGACTAGTCATTGAATCAATAGAGTAAGTGCTCTAACTGTGGTTAATTCAGGGTCAACCAAATCATGATTAAAAAAATATAACTTAATTAAAATACGCCAAATTGTTCCTATATAACCTTGAAAACAGTAATATTTACATAAAAAGAAATTAATTCATAAGTAAATATAATTAAACATATTCGCATATATAAGTCACACTTAATCCAACAAAACAAAGTTACTAAAATACATATCCAATGGACTGTTTTTTAAAACTCAAAATGACCTAATTTCAAGCTTACTAAGAAAAGAAATACTATATAAAATTAACCTACCCAAAACTCTTGACTAGATCGATTAGGGGACTAGTTAATCAACTCAGAGTTGGGTTTTAATATCATGAGTTATTATATTGTTTATTTTTTTCTATTTTCTTCAAATAAGATTATGACTATACACACATATATAAAAGCACCTAGCATGTGAAACTGGTGTGGATATAATAGATGGACAATAATAATGAAGTAATGGGAGCTGTGATGGAATAATTTGGCAAGGAATTTTAAAAGAGAAACTAAAGAAAGGTTTCAACTTTATTTCTTTGCCATTGTTTTTGGTCTCATGATTTATTCATCGCCTTTCGGTGAATGAATTCAGGAGCTTCCAATTATGAAGGAAATTAAGCCAGCACAATCAATTTGTGTGTGTGTACACAATATTTAAATATAAGAGAATAATGAGACAATAATATTCTAAGTCAATACCCAAAAGCAAATTGAATGGAGCATGATCTTCCATGCACCCACACCCCTGAAAGTTTTGCATCTCCCACACACTCACACATTTGGATAGAAGTGATCAATTAATTATACACACACAGGTTGGTAATTATGGTTGAATTTTTATTTAAGATTCCGCCTTTTTTTTTTTACTAGTATGTTGGGTCCAACTGATTATCTCTCTAGTTGAAGGAGATAATATTAAAACAAAACAAGAGATAAATCATGTCTTGAGATTTCTGTGCTAATAATTAATTTGTCAGAATTTAATTTTTAGAATTATGTAGGTGACTTTTTTTAATTATATATGCACAGAATAATTTTAATTAGACTGAAAAAATAAAAATTGAAGTCTTCATTAGGGAAGAAATTTAAAATTTTATAAACAAATTAAAAATAAAAATCAGACCGCTTAGATTTCCAACTTTCACAAGGTAATTTAACTTTTATTAAAGTACAAGTCAGTCAAACCATAAATTTATATCACCAATATATATATAAAGAAACGTAACGGTAATTTTTAATTCATTTTCTCTCTTTCTCAAATTATATACTTTTCAAATCAAATGATAAAATTATATTTTTTATAAAATGTTAAATCTGAATTATTTGGGTTATGAAAAATTTTATAATTTTTACTAGGCTTGATTTATCTCTTTTGGTATTTTTAATTCTTTTAAGCATACACATACACAAAGTTAGGTTACATTCACTTATGTGCTTCTTCTAATCAGAACGAAATTACGCACTAAAATGCACGAACAAAATATCACAATTTATTGAAAAATCGTCAGCACCCATATTACACATGCACAATTAATCTTAAAACTCTTCTTTAAGTGGCAAGCCTAACTTTCACCTTTTTATTTTATTCTTCTAACTTTTTTTTACTCATTTTTTCACTTTGACTCTTAACTAATAATTATTATTATTATGACTTAGTCATATTGGGAATGACAATGATCATATATGTGTGTGTGTCTACACATATATGGTTGTGAGTTGTAACACAAAACGCATCTTATCTTGGAAAATAATTTCAGTATATATACGAGGCAAGCATGCAATTAATTATGGGATGGTGTCGTACACGTTTCATATATAATAGAGAAGTGAGAAATGTATATATTAAAAAATAAAGAAAAGACATCACTAAATCTTTTAAATCCTTACTTACTTGTTTATATTTGAAAGCACTTACATAGTAGGGACCTTTTTCCTGCATTAACATCTAGGGTTAATTCGAACTTATTAAACAAGTAATGCGATATAGAAAGTCGATCTATATAAAGCATTAAAGTGCATTGTTTAGTTAAATTAGAAGAGTGCGCGCGCGCGCGTGTAAGAACTGATCATCAGGCTTTTTTTGGCTTTTAAGATTTGCAGGCTGTGTATAAATATCTATGATAGTGCTCAATCTTATTTTTTTGCATGCTTCAGTGATTTGATCACTTATTCTTTATTTGATTTGATGTCAATATTTCTGTGTCATATTATAATGTTATTATGATCAAGCATTACAAGATGAGAGAGAGACTGATCAAAGTCTATTCAATCTGTCTGCTGAATAACATAAGAACATGAGATTATTGCTAGATTTGTTCTTATCTACAATGACTTCATTATATTCATCATATATGGTATTGATGGATATTTCTCTGGTTAAAGTATAAACAGGTGCGTATCATATCTAATTTTATATACTCCCTCCAATTCTAAAGGGTTAGCTCCTATATAACTAGTTTATAAATATAGATCAAGAAAATTAATTAAGTCAGTTATTTAATTTGTAATAAATGTGTATTGATTTTCCTAAAAATACCTCATTTCAACAATTTTCCCATTAATGGAAACCTGTTTTAATATATTCAATCAATAGGGGAATAACTTGGAAAATTTATAAATTTGAGAAATAAAATGTGTTAGTCTTACATTTAAAACCAAAGGAAACTCTTCTACTAGCTCCTACATTTAGCATAGTAGGGATTGTATACTAAAGGAAAAAATTGCTGAAAAATTCCTCATTCCAAAATTTATTACCCAGAATGCCTAAAATTTATTTAATGATTCATATGCAGTATATTTTCAATGGGTGCAACTTTTCTATAATTGTGTGCAACCTATCTTCAAGAAAAGTTGCCTCCATTGAAAATAAATTGCACTTACTCAAAGACATGGGTCCTTAGGTACCTTTGAGTAATAAATTTTGTAATGGGATATTTTTCAATAATTTTCTCTATATTATGTTAGGGTCATTTTGGTTAAATTCACATTGCATTTTAAAAATATTGTTCATGAAATTAGTTGAATCATTGGCAAAGAAAATGGTACGTGCCCATTTATATCATCTTTGTGCAATTGTCCTTATCTTGTAATAGTTCTTCTCATTAATAATATCTTATTGCCTTTTCAATTAAGATGATGAACTTTGACCTTCAAACTTTTCAATCTTGGCTTAAAGCTATACTTGGACAACTACATGCATAGTAATGGTCAAGAGAAGATATGCTAAAAGTTATCATACTGATACTTCACCAAAAAAAAAAAGTTATCATACTGATAAATGTTACTCCCTCCATCCCTAAAATAAATTTTAAATAATCAATTTATGTTTATCAAGAAATAATTAAAATTAGTTAAGAATAATAAATATGTATTTTTTCAACTATATCCTTATTTATAAAGATGATAAGCACTATTACAGATTTGTGCATATATAAAGCTTAATAAATAACAATTACAGTAAATAAACGTCATATATATCGAGGCGGAGGTCGCGCAAGGATATATAACACTAAAACCTAACAGTTAAATATGTGCAACATCATATATTGAAAGGCAAAATCCACAAAAACACAAAAACAACAATTGTATTACTAACTATCATTTATTTAGTGAGAGATATGACGGTTGTTACGAAACAACCATCATGTAATACTTACAAAACGATTCATCTTCTAATCTCTTATATTAATAAAGACAAAACATAACGGTCTTTAGAACCAACTGTCATCTAACACTTTCATAACCCTTTATAATATCACCGGACCTTCATAAGTCATAACTCATAACCTTTTGTAATATGTAAGACCATCATAAGTCATAAGTTATAACCCTTTGTAATCCATGTTAGACCTCTATCTAAACACACATATTCCTTGTGATTCTTATTACTTTTCATCCTTCTTCTCTCCTTGATTATGTTAACTTCCATGGAGCTCCTTCACCGCCACCACTACCACCTCCTCTATCTCTTCTTGAAATAGAGGCTCTGATGTAGATGTTGGTAGGCCTTGATCGCCATACAAGGCGTCTAGCGTCATATGCCAACAAGCTGAATAGAAAGTTGAACCGCATACTTCATCACAATGATATTGAATATGACTTGCAGTTAGATCCTTCATCTCCCTCCTAAGATGATGAGAATGAGGATGATGAAGAGGACAAGTAATAGGAGAATGAAGAGGAGGATGAGGACGACAGTGGTGGTGATGACTGAACATCATCATTGTCTTTTTTAAATATTAAAAATAAAGTTAACAAAAAGTCAATTTAATAATTGACAGTTATTAATTAAGAACCATAAATTATTCTTGTATGCCCTCCTTATCCTCTTCTTCCTCTTCCTTTCCTCATCCTCATCCTCAATCTCATCATCAAAGGAGGAAGATGAATTTAACAAAAAAAACTTAATAATTCACAATTATTAATTAAGAACAGTAAAATCTTCTTGCCAACATACTTAGCAGTTCTAATATAATAAATGTTAAGTTAATGATAAATTTATAAAAAAAACTTAATAATCCACGGTTATTAATTAAAAACCATAAAATATTCGTGCAAATATACTTAACGGTTTTAACTTAATAAATATTAATTAAAGCTTTTTAAACCTTTCCTCTTCCCCATGCTGACTATGGGTGTCTCCTCGTTATCCGATGATTATCAGGAGAACATAGATACCCTTTCATTACATCTTGTTCAACTTCCAATATGTGCAATGATGGTTTTTTCACGTCCCTTCCAAATGTCTATTATAGTATTTAAACTCAACATTTTCTTTCATTTTTCCTATATTTTCTTTATTGTCCTCCTCTTTATTCTCTAGCTCAACCACTGTCAATCCCCTTAACATTTTGATATTCACAGAGTAATAAACGTAAATTTTGTATGGTATACAGAAATAGTAGAAACATACTGACATTAAGTACTTGTTTACAATACAAGAAAATCCCCGCTGGGTTTGAAAAATATATATACAAATGTACAAAGTGTTTCCAAAAAAAGTACAAATATAGATAACATGATGCAGCTTTAGAATGCACTGGGACTCTACCCCCGGTAACTACTTCCTTGCCCATAGAGTCGCTAGCTTCAGCTGTAATGTTTTTCAGTTTGAAAAAGGGTGAAATTTGAGAAAATCTCATTAGTAACAGACATTTCAAATATATAGAATGCAATAATAAATATGAAATACACCATGTTATGTAAGATGCTAACTCGTGTTGTGCGTATACTATTCAAGACCAAACGACTGTTTGTAACCCCGGCTTAACTAGTGTCCATGTGGTCAAACGACATGTTTTGACCTTGGCTTATTTGAGTGCACCATCGCTAGATGCCAAATCACAACTAGGCTAATGTGCTATAGGCACTGTCATGTTACAGAAAATGACATACACAAAGCATACAAACAGTTACATATATAAGAAAGAAAGTGCTACTACCTGACTCCTTTTCAATTCTTCGGTCTGTCTTAGATTCTTGTTCCGGCTTGGCTAATTCCAATTCCTATAAAGTTAAAGTTACAAGTAAAAAGTTATTACTTGAACTATTACTGTCTTTAATCATATTCTATTGGTTATCTATCACAGTTTCAATAATTTTTGCATGATACAATTTTGTATAGTGTAGTTTCACTGTTTCAAGAAAACTAGCATATTTTTAGTCAACTTTGGAAATTTATAATTAATTCTAGAAAAATAAAATTTGACTGATTCAAAGCCTATGTGAAGCTTTTTAAATTTAATTTTGTATAAAAATACTTAAGTTTGACCACTGCAACCATGTCATTCCTAGAAATTCCCCAAACTTGCATTGTTTCAAATTCCCTTCCAGAAATAGGGCACAAGTTTAAAAATCCATATCTTTTAATATACTTGTCCAAAAATTATAATATACCTATAAAATTAAAGCTCTAGATGTTTAATTTAATCATGTCAAGTTTCATAATTTTTGGATTAGGATTGCCTAACGAAATTCAATTCACAACAACACTGCCTCCAGTGAAGTAAATCAAACAACATTTACTTTAAACTTCTAAAAATTCCAAATTTGCATACAAATTCCTAAAAATCATGAACACATGTATACCTACACAATGTTCCCTTATAAATACAATAGAACCATCAAAATTACAAAATTCCAACTCCTTCTCCCTGTTCTGCCTCTGGCTGAAACTTAGGTTCTTAGGAGGGAAGTTGTGTTTTCTTGATTTCTCTTGATTAATCAATTCATTTTCACTTTTAATCACAAGATTAACTACTTAAAAACTAAATAAACATAATTCATGGAAATTTTGGTAGCATAATCCCTTAGGGTTTCATCATCTATTTTTCACAAAACAACCAAATCCAAGCCAAACACAACAATAACAACATCATATATGGCAAGAGGATCAGAATTTTGGAGATTACCTCTTGACTTCCCAACTTTCTCTCTTCTAAACACTACTACCCTCTCTCTCTTCTCTCTTGATTTTGCTTGCCAACCATGATTTTCAAGAAGAAGAAGAGGTTAGAAGATGTTTTAGGTAGATTAGAATGTATAAGCAACTTGATTTCAAGCTCTTACATTGAATTTGTGCCTCTTGAAACCCTAGCTCTCCTTATGTTCTTCAAAGCTCTTCTCTCTCTCTCTCTCTCTCTAATTTGTGTTTTGGCCAAAAATGGGAAGGAAGAGACGAGATAATGGTTTTATCATATTATCTCTCTTACTTTATGAAATATCATTGTTTAATGGTATTAGTCATATGCTTATTTTACTTGGCCATAATTCATCCATTCTTGAATTAATATCCACCAAGTAAATATATTTCCCATCCAATTTTCCTTTTTGACCAAAATATCCAAGAGAAAAGGGAATAAAAATAGCTTCTTGCATTTTCCATAAGTCCCTCTTCCAAGTAATTAATTTGTGTCATAATACTTTTTAACTTTTTTTTCCACTTAATTCCACTTGGTAACAAATGCTCCAAAATATGATATTTATTACCAAATAACCATTTTCCCTTGTTATTTTCCTAATTTGGCCAAAATTATTAGGAAGAGAGGGAAAAATAATTTGCTTCTTATTTCATTGGAAAATTACCATTTTGGCATTAAATTTTATGATTTATTGTAATAAATCATTTCTTACTCTTTTTTCTTTGGTTTGGTTAAATTTTTAGCATGTTAATTAGGGCAAGATTTGTGTCCTTTCATGCTCCAATTTAGGTTACAATATTAGACTTTTAAGTGGATAATAATTACTCCTTTGTGTACTAGCTTAGTCAAGTTGTGTGTAACCACCGATTAGAGTGTTTTTATCATTTCATGTACATCACAATTCACCATTTTATTCCATTAAGTGTATTAATTATATAAAAGGAATATTTGTGACTAAAAATGGGATGTTACAATCACTAAGATGAAACGCCATACGGAAGACATGCCCGAAAACTGTTGGCATCATGCTCTACCGCCTCCTTCTCCTCCTCCTCAACCTCCACCTTTTTCTTCACCTCCCCAACATCCGCCTTCTCCTCCTCCTCCTTAACCTCCATATCCTGCTTCTCCTCCCTAACATCCGCCTCTGCCACTGCTGCCTTCACATCCTATGCTTCCTCAATTGGAGGCAATGTTATAGCATGCACAACAGACTGACCATGACATAAGAAGGCTTTCTGGATACCTCTCCAATATAAACATAAAGGTCAATCTCATACTTGATGAGTATGAGATTGGTCATGATCCTAACAATGATCCTGGCCAATCCTTTAGTGATGAGTAGTCTAGTGATCTCATCAGGCTACTCGCCATTGTTCCTTTTTTTTGTTTTATTGTTTTTTTTCTTAAATAGGAGTATTTTATATAAAAAAAAAGAATATATCCAACAGTTCTTTCAGAAAAATTGTCATGAAATAAAATAAAGGGATAAGGTGAAAATTTAACAACAAAGTTTTACCCAAGGGGCGTCCAGCACAAATAAGTTTTAAAAGGGGAAAAAATAACAATGAACAATTAAAAAAGATGCAAATTTAACAAAACTGTTAAATTTGACCTAAAGCCGTTAGGAATTTTCTTCTCTTATAATTTAATGTCGTTAGGTCACAAGAGCAACTATTGAAGGGCTCCCTCCACCAACGCATGAGAATTTTTGCCTCATCATCTTGGGGACAAATTGAAAGATGAACTCCATCCACCAACAAATATTGAAAGCCTTGTCTACATGAGAGCAAGGACGCATGGACCAGTGCTTGAAGGAACTTGCCACTCTCGTTCACTCTTTGAACAAAAAAGTGGATAAGTTACTGGAGAAGGAAGAATTAATGGTACATTATATTTGTAAAACATCTCCATAACTTGTTGTTTTTAGTTTTTTTTATATACTTTGTTTTTTAAATGGTAGTTGCATAATCAACCACTAAAATTTGAAAAAAAAGTGAAATATATAACAATTATTAAGTGAAACTCATTACTTATTAGAATAACCATGTGAAAAAAAAGTGAAATATATAACGATTATTAACAATGAACTGTGATAAATGTAAACAAATAAATAATAGTTCTTATAGACGAACTATGATGTAAAGTCATAGGCACGATAACCTAAAAAACCCTACCATACCTCTTCTTTTTAAACGTTTGAAACAAAATACACTTGATATTTAGTCTGTTCGAATGAAATCTACCAACATCGTAACCTTACGATTCCTATTCCAACCGTCAGGAGTCGTTTTCAGACTATTCCCACCATGAAAAGCCTTCGTCTGACTTCTTAGCGATAGTCGTGTGAGTTGTTTTCGTTTGTAAGCCCTAGCTAGGTATATTTATGATTTCCCTTATCTATTTCGCATTCTTCTAATGGTTCCTTTCTTGTTTATAGTGTTCAACTTGGTCGATTGGGCTGCCTTTGTGAAGTCACGACGTGATAAAGCATCTAAGGTAACATTAAATCAAGGTTATCAAACCTAGACTAGCCTCTAAACTGGTCAAGGTAATGGGTCAAGGGTCAATGGATCAGCTTAGAGTCAACCCGGGGCTAAATCGGTGGCAAATAAAAAATTAAGAAATAATTTAAATTCTCATCAGAGTATCATACCATTCAAAATCAATTCAATACCTTGAATCACTAACAAAATAATCATATACTTATTCAATGTTCTTTACAATTTCTTTAACATATTGACGTCTAGTATCAATCGATCATTCAATGACATCATAATCGATAATCATAAATATTGTTCCCAGCAAATTATTAAAATAGATAGAAGATAACAAAGTATTCATACCTACAATCATTTAATCATTAAACTAGTAGCCATTAATACAAAAATTATCATAAACTTTGACTAATATTGCCATCTACCCCATAAAAAATATAATTTTTTTTAAAAAAAGGCAACTGGGTCAACCTATCAACCTGTCTTGAGTTGCCCAAGTCGAGACCGAGTCACCCCAAGTTACACAAAAATCCGATGGCTGGATTGTCAATTTATGGGCTAACCTGGCAGGTCTAGTCCGAGTTTGATAACCCTGCATTAAATTGCTTTTGTGAAATTAAAACCTTGTATTGCTCTAATTGAAGGTTCCATACATTGCTTTTGTGAAGTTATGTTTTTTAGAAAACCTAGTATTGCTATGATTGAAGGTTCCTCAAATTGTTTTTATAAAGTTATGTTCCTTTAGAAACCCTAGCATTGCTTTGATCGAATGTTCCTTTCTTTTTACAGGAATTTGTCAACCAATTGCTTTGATTAACTATTCCTACTTTATTGATCTTTTTTGAAGTGATTTTAGAAGATATGGATCCCTAAGAAAATACCTTTCCTTTTTTTTTATAGAAGTATTCATATCTTCATAACTTTGAAAAAATCAATAGGGATGTGATGAATAAACTAGTTCAATTGTACCAAGATGCGATAAAGCATTCAAGGTGACATGAAATTGCTTTTGTGAAGTTATGTATTTTTGGAAAACTCATTATTGCTCTGATCAAAGGTTCTTTTCTGTTACAAGAAGTTGTCAACCTATTATTTTAACTGAAGGTTCTTAGTCTATTGATCTTTTTTGAGGTCACTTCTGGAGATATGGATCCCTAAGTAAATACATCTCCATTTTTGGAAGTATCCATATCTCCAGAAGTTTCTTCCAAAAGATTAACAAGGATGTGATGAATAAACGAGTTCAATTGTACCAAGAGTTATACATGAACAAGTGAATACCTGTAGCATTTGTAAAGTTACGACATGATAAAACATTCAAGATGACAAATTAAATTGCTTTTGTGAAGTTACATTTTTTTGGAAAACCTATTATTGCTCTGATCAAAGGTTCCTCTCTTGTTTTTGTATTGAGTAGGTGGCATCAAGTTAAAAGCTCTAAAATTCAACATTATGATCAGTCTTAGATTCTTCAATATGAGAGTTTATGAGCTACTTTGTCTCAACTTTATCTAATAAAGTAGTACTTCCTATATCGAGTAGCTATGTAATATGAGATGAATCAAAATTTTATAGGCTTTGTGGCTTGAATCAATCGCATTCTTGAACTATATCTCTCATAATGTAAGTGTTCATCACATATACCTTATGTCTCATAAGCAATTAAGCTAGGAAAACAATGGTTGGGTAAAAAAACACGAATATGTGTATATAGGTAAACCCTTGAGCAGTTTGCTCATGATAATTTTTCAAGTGTAAAATAGACGCATAGAGCTTTCAAAAAAGTCTAAATTAGGTCAATTAAATGTTTGTATCAAGAGTTATGAGTACTAATTTTTGAAAACTCGAATGAGGGTCAAAATTATGGAATTTTCACACGAATATGTGTATATAGGTAAACCCTTGAGCAGTTTGCTCATGATAATTTTTCAAGTGTAAAATAGACGCATAGAGCTTTCAAAAAAGTCTAAATTAGGTCAATTAAATGTTTGTATCAAGAGTTATGAGTACTAATTTTTGAAAACTCGAATGAGGGTCAAAATTATGGAATTTTCTGTGAAAATTCCTCTATACACTTTGAGTATAAAGTAAGTTTTGAACACAGTGAGACCATGATGAACCCGGATCTTAATTCTATCATAAAAAAACATTTCAAAAGCTAAAGATAAAACTACTTTTTGATATGAAATGATTTATTTAGAAATTTCAAATTTTTAGGAAAATTCATTATTTCATTGTATCCAAGCTTTTGGAAATGTTTTAAATGGTCCGTTCTTATAAGGGTACTAATTGGGTCATGTATAGTTCTTAAATGACTAAATAACTTTGATAAGTAAACCTAGGGTATATGATGTGACACATGGTACATCCAATATCCACATCTCACCACACAAGCTTAACTCTAGTTGGAGCCGTCCATTTAATCACAATTAGGACCATCCATCCTAAACCCCTTAATCAATACTCCTTTTCCAATCCCAAATATAAAAGCTAATTGAAGGATTTACTTTAATCTTAAATATAAAACATCGGTTTATTTTATCTATTAAAACTTATAATTATTTCCCAAACTATCAGATTATATTGCACATGTTAAAGGAGGGGTTAATCAATAGAATAGTTTCAATGCAAATGATTAGCAATGATATCTTAGGAAAACCAATTAACATAGATTATTTTATATATAACTAACTTAACTAATTTTCTTAATATTTGTAAAGTATTTGTCTAACTTTTACATTTAAGGATGAAGGAAGTAGTTTCTTCTTCTATCTAACAAACCATCAAATATCCAAAGCTATATTGGACTCTGACTAATCCGAAATAACAAACTCAAATATAATTAATATATATATATATATATATATATATATATATATATATATATATATATATATATATATATATATATATTCTATTGAGACCAATTCCTGTTGGTCATAATCAACACTTTTTATTCTCAAAAAGCAAATATTGATTCATGTGATTCATTTCTTAATCTAATAAACCTAAATTTTTGTTGAAGGAAGATGAAATTATATCTACTTAAATGCCATTATCAGTATAATCTAATTAACTTTCATACCAGCACACTATTCAAATAAATCATAATAGATAATTCATGGATAATAAATTGTGATAATAAATAGATAATTACAGGTTTTTTTTCCTCTTCGGCCTCAGCCAATTTGAGCCACTTACATTGCTCCAACTTAAAAGTCAAAATCCACATTATATCTCGTACATACATACATACATCTGATTAAATCAACCAACCAAAAATGATACAAAATATAAAAGAAATTTAAGTGTTGAGAAAATGCCCATTTTATGTAACATAATATCTTCAATTTCTGGCCACGATAGAGTCTTAATTTATAGGATCATTAATTAGTGCGCCCCCCACATATGAGGGGAAAATTAAAAAAGCTTCAATATCTGCCAAATTAAAGCCAAAAGGCATGCATAATGAATCAAATGTGTTGTTGAAAAAAAAAGGAAAAAATAAAATAAAATATCTATATGGGCAATCAATCATAGTAGCTGTTTCTCACTTTCAAAGCTAAAGAAAAGCCAAGAAAAGAAAATGAGACGAACTTTTTTTTTCTGGGAAATTAAATTATATTTATACATATATTATGAAGTGATTAATTAAATCATCAAGTGGGAATGCTTTATTGTTATAGCTATACATTAGATTCATTCATTCTTCCCAGAAAGCAAGCAAACAGACAAACAAATCAATTCATGAATACGTCTCAATCAATTAATCAAAGATCATTCTTGAATTCCCGTTGCTTCTTCTTCCACATAAAGTAGAAGCAAAAGATCATCTTTGCAAAATCCATTACGAAATGTTTGTTTGTGGTCTTCTCCATCAAACTTTATACACGGAGAAATCTCGGTTTTTTTTTTATTGCAACTGAAGAAAGCTTTATGTGTGATGAGAAATATGTAAGAAACTAAGAAGAAAAAAAAAACAGAGAGAGAAAAATTGCTGAAAAGTCTCACATTGTGAAATTTATTGCCCAATGATATCTTAAATTTGAATAAAATCCAAGTGCAACTTTTCTTTCTTATGTGTACAATATGTGCAAAGCAGAAGATATTTACACATAGCTAGAGATATATTATACATAGTTGTAAGAAAAAATAAGGAGAGAAAATAGACTAGCGTACCGGGGCGGATCCACATTTGGATTCGAGTCAAAGCTTCAATACTCCATTAATTGAACATAATAATAATGCTCACACAATTAATAGACTACTAGAGTCTAAATAGGATTGGCATAGTAGATCACTAAAATAAGAAAGATCGTCAGAGAGATTCTCAGATAGCTCAATGGCAGGGATGCATTATAATTGAAGGAGACACCTCCTATTTATAGTGGTTTAAGGTAGCCACTAATTAGAAAGTTATGTGCACTCCTTCTTGCATTCCAAGTTAGTAATAAGGAGAATTAATTCTCAATTAATTTCCTGAATTATGATGACTTGATTCTTAATTAATAATCTCATAATTAATACTAACTTATTTACAAATCCACAATTAATGCTGATTTGTTTCTTATTTGATTAAGCTACTTGTATCTTAATCAAATAGTCCATCCCATCAAGGACGGATTTAGACCCAAAGTCTAACATCTCCCGCTCACACTTGATTGGCCTCCCATCATGCATCCGTTGCTCTTTCCTATTTCATACTTGGCATCTTCCGTGACCGTGTGGACAAAACGTCTTCAAAATTTTTGGTGTTTGTGATAATAGAAATCCCTTATATCATATCAGCATCAAAAGACACCCTTTATATGTATCTATAAGCTATCTATTTATTGCCTCAGATGCCCCAAATTCTCCTATACACATTTCCCATAGCATATCTAATCCCACTCGAGTCAATATGCTGATTAATTCAAATTGCCTTCCATGCACACAGTATTCGCACTTACAAGTTGCACATAGAACTAGTTTGGGATACTAGCACATCTCATGTATCTAAGAGTAAATCTTCCTTTTGGACTAAACATCAATCTGCCTTGACTTGATCGCTTTCCTAGTTTTCACTCGTTTGATCAAATCGTGTATGATCATAGAGCTTCAGTTAAAGTAGCTGACATCAAACCAAGCTTTCATAATGCTGCCTAAGTCTTAAGGGCATCGTGGAAGGATTTTTCCCTTCCTAGGATTCACATTATATTGAACCAGTGATATTTCACCTACGTCCCATGTTGTAGTCTTAACTCTTAAGCACATGAAGTATGAATTGCATGCTACGGTGGACGATTTGTGGTGTACGTCAATTTCTTTCTCTTTCACCTTATAAACATCAATTCCAAAATTTACTCAACATTTGAACTAGAACTTTCTTTTTCACAATATCTCATTTGTGAAAAAAAAGAGTTATTTGCTTGGCTACAGGTTTGTATTCATGCTTCAATCCATTCTCTATGTATATATATATGGATCTCATCTCAGTTTAACTGAGGCGACTTTAACACAAATATTCTTTTTAACGATCTTATGGTGATCATTTGCTCATCTTACCCTCCTATGTCCCCTGTAAAACGTGGGAAGATGGTTATTCGTGTGAGTGAACCAACCTTTTATGACCTGTACAACATACAAAATTGTATATCTTACATGTATTTACTCATAACATACATATTATTTCTTTTATCTCCATATAAAAGAAGTTTAAGACCTTTTATTTTGTTTGTGCCCCAAGATCTTCACTAACTCATTGAATATCAAGCTATGGGCTTAGTAAGAGGATATACTAATATTCTGTTAGCATAAGGACATTGAATTGTTGCTTTCCTTCTTTAAAAAGCATATCTCTCACATAGATGCATCAAATGTATGTTTCGACATGCTATGATACTTAGAATCCACATCATAAGATGTTATAATTTGGATCCTTCTATCCACTATTCATTTCCAGTTACTCATTGAAAATTCTCTAGCCATATGGCTCCTTGAATGATAGTAGAACATGCTATTTGTTCTAATTTCATGGATAATAGAAATTCATTATCGATTTTTTTACTCCATTATCATTTTCCTAGGTTTTGTATTGGAGTATCCTTTCAAAGGTAAGTTGTTGCCTTGACAACTCAATCTATGATTATTCTCATAATCTTTTTCACAGCCGGACCAAAAAAAGTTTCCAAGCCTAACCAAAAAACATTTGGTCTTGTATACACCAATGTGTACATTCATATTACCAACCATATTCTTACTATGGGATTCTATCTACTTTTTCTGCGTTGGATTCCTCGTAGGACATGTAACCTCTCTAGGTTTGTGCCATTGACTTCAGGGGTGTCCATGGGTTTTCAGTTTAGCATACTGAGATGTCTAAGGATCATACTTGTACTTTTCTTAGGTGGTAAAGACTGTACAATCCTTATGCAATCTCCATTTATCCTCTCATTCAAGATATGTTATGTTCAACCCATGATCTTTCAACTCAAAATTTAAGGATAACTTTAATCCTTTGTTCCTTTAACTCCCTTGACACTTATTTAAGTTAAACATATGTCATTTGACAAAGGATGACTTCACAAAGAATCATCTCAATACCGTTTGACACTCGTGCAGTGTTCTTCGATTATCTCAAGGTTAGCGAGACTTTCATCTTGTGAAACCTTATATACTACTACCAGATGATTGTTTCTACATAGCCCTCAAGCTACTTCATTTAGAGTTCATCATCCAAATTTCCAAATTGGAAAGCAGTCTTAACATCATCTTGATGTAATTTCAAGACTAAGTTTATTGTCATAGCCAAAATTGGTTGTTCAAAGTTAAAATACACAACAGGCATTCTTCCCATTGTAGTACCCTTTAACCACTAAATGTTTTAGGTTTTATATGCCCCTTATGGATTTGAGAACCTATTTGTTCCCAATCGCCTTTTGTCTAGGTGATAAATTGCTCAAAATATTTACTTGGCTAATTTCAAAAAAAGAATTCACATCCTCTTGCATGACACTTTGCAATTCTTTTTAGCTAGTCCTTCTAGTGTCTTTTGAACACTTATAGGTCGTCATCATCACCTTCTAAAAGATGAAGAAAGCATTCATCTATTAGGGAATCTATCCCCTTATCATCATTTACTGAATGACATTTTACTCCGATGTAGCATAGGATTCTCTTTCCTATGTATATGTGAGGTATTCTTCTTAGTTACCTCTTACCTCTTTCATTGTGAAAATGGTCTCAACCCTCTCACTTAGATCAGTAAACTTAGGAACACTTGGTTATTCCTTGTCATTATTGACCTCTTAAAGAGATTTTTGTATGATCAATACTCATTTCCTGCTATGAAATCTCTGTTCTATGAGCTTTGTGTTTCTTGGTTCTCTCAGTCACTGAGCCGCCATCATTTTCACTTATGAAGACGTATCATATCAAATTCTTAGGTCATCTAGTGAAGACTTACTTTTTGTGCATGCATTGGCATCAGTATTCCATACTCATATGAAGAATTATGGATATTCATTTACTGACCCTTATGGTCGTAATGTGTTAAGGCTTGGTTTGAGGTCTATCCAGAACTCACAAGGCTTGGTTGTGACTGACTTGGAGGGCATTTGATTAAGTGTAAAGACAACATCTGTGAATTTACATGCCAAAATATAACTGATAGTTTCACTTGTGCTATTCTTTACTCAACCATATGAAGCAGAGGTCTATCTCTCTATTTCAACAACTCTATTATGTTGAAGGGTTATAGGTATTGATAGTTGCCTAACAATCTCTTTCTTGTACACATAGCATCTTGAACTAATAAATGGGTGTTCTTAACCCTTGTTAGTTTAAAAAGTCTTATCCTTTTAGCACACATTACTTAGCAAATTCTTTTTTGCTAGTTTGATCATTCCTTTTGATCAATGTGTGCATGTGGCAATAAATGAAATTATTATCCCCAAAAGGAAACATCAAATCCAATAAAGGATTTAAGATTCATAGTCCCATTGATCTTTAACTAAAGAGATAACAAAGATGTGACTTTGTCACTAGCATATTGCATGGAGTGAATCAGGGTGGTTTATCCATGCAAAGTTAACATGCAAGTTCCAATCCTTTGATTCTTTCTCTTTCTTGCTTTGCATCTAACATGAAGCTATATGCTTCTATTAAACACCTACTACTCATGTGGATTGTTTCTTCTACAACCCTTAAAGGATTATCAATGTAGCTTTTCATCTTTGTAGAAAACATTCTTGACCTCCTCTAGATCAAGTTTACCTCATTGGTTTCTTGCTCTTAGCCTTAGAGGATGAATCATCTCACTCTTTAGTTAAGTTCATTTGACTAATGGATCTCGGATCCCTTAGTCTTTCATGCTAAAGTTCAATGTGATGAACCACATTGCCGAAGTTCACGATGCACATATCATAGGTAGTATTCCCTTCCGTATATTCCCACTCGAAGCTTACTCTCACTCATTGAGAGACATAGCTTACTCCCACTCAATGGGAGATGTCTTATCACAACACACTTGTTGTTTGTTAGAAAGAAATTGGCTTATTTGTGTCAATATCTCAATTTGACATTTACCTCAAGTGTTACATAAACGACATGTTAGGACTTAATACGTCATGTTAAAACTTAACTTAGCTTTAACTTTATAGAAGAAGATTGTCAATTTCATCACCTTCCAATGCTATCCACACTATCTGGAGAAAGTTATATTACTCATATTGGCATAAATATGAGTAATCTTATTCTTTCTATACTTAATAGCATAAGCTTTCTATTTCCTTTGAGGTACTTCAGCCTCTAGATGCTGAAGAATAGTTAGTATGATTCCCTTAACATTTCTAACTTTATTGATATCTCTATTGAGTTTGTCCTCATAAACTCAGTCACATAGACTTAGTCATAATTTAGTCACTTAGACGATTATGGTATATAAATCATATTTATTTGTTCAAATAAGATATAGGATAATTAGATAATAAGTTTACTAGTTTCATGTTCAGGAGATAACTATGTTGACTCTTATCACACTCATGCTAGTTAGCTCATCACCCTTTTAACCATGGCCTTTATTGAACACATTCTCCTTTGGATTTCTGGATGCGTTCCAGAAACTCCCACTCAATCAAAGCAGTTATTATAACAAGACAATAACATAATAACAACATGAATGTTCATGAAAAGAAGAGAATATGCTCAATTCAATTCTAAAAATCAAGGAATATAACCATAAATTCAATGAAGAAAGAACATTCAAGACACATGAAAATTTGCCTCATATCTCATAACTAGGTTCTCCCTCTCATATGCCCTTCTGACCATATGACCTCATATAGCATCTTGTTACAATGTCAAACTCTTCTTAGCCATGTTTACATCCACTGTCTTAGATGTATTTGCTGCATACCTCCTACTTGATGAGATGATTCCTACATCTCTATCTATCTTGTCATTTGTCACAAAATATGTGATAAAGGGTTGACTTAGAAGTCATTGCTTCAATTCCAACTGATTCAATGTGGTTAGAAGCACGGGAAGACTCGTTATTATTTAATAATTCAAAGTTATTGCAAGTGTTCTCTAAGAATTTGAGTTAAGATTGGATAAGGTCTTATATTCAAAACTTATTTGAATAATTTCCCACTTTAAAGAATCTTTTAACATTAACCTTATGTTGCAGTTGAAATACTCTTAATAAGTAAATAAACTAATCCTAAAAAAAAATAATAGAATCAATTTCAACGTTTTTGGGAATCTCTAAGTGCACATAAACACTTTTTTGACTTAAATTAGATCCAAACATGCTTCAAATATATACAAATTATATATCAAATTGAAGCTCTCAAATTTAGGGATTTTTAGGAATAAACCGCATCTTAATCGGAGGTCCAACGTGCCCATACATGCCCCTAGAAGGTGTTAGGATCAAAAAATCTGAAAAATTAGAAAATTCCAGCGAAGCCCAATCTTAACAAATGCGCGTGTACACCACGCACCACCCTACGGTCATCAACCGGTGACACATGCCAACTTCCTTGACTCCACGCGCTGTCTTCTCTCCGACGATGCTGCCAAGTGGCAAACAGTGGTCCTAGTGGGCCCCATGTGCCACTTGTCAATTTTCTGATTTTTTTAAATAGGTCAACGGTCAGCATTTGACCGAGACCAAATGACAGGGTGCTGACATGTCTTGGTCTAAGTGGCTAGCCAATAGATGACGTGGCCTGACGTTAACCAATAACGTGGCCTCAATGGCATGTCACTGAACGCTGACATGGTGCATTCTTATTGGTCCATGCGGATTGGTTAAATGATGATGTGGCGTGTTGACTGGCACATCATCATCTTCAACCTCTAGCTGGGTCAACTTGACTCAGTTGGAGCTATGGTGGGTCATCGTAACCCACAAACTTTGGAAGGTCATATATTCCTTGTTTTAGCTCCATTTTTCACGTTCTTGGTCATGTTGGAATCATCACTGAACGAACTACAAATCCATGACTTTTATTTGATCTAAAAACGTCTGTTTTAGAGATCAAATCATGAGTTAAGTGGCGATGGTGACAAACTAACCCGCCAACTTCTTTCCTTTATTTCTCCCTCATCCGGACTCTGTTGAAGCATTCTAAGTGTCACTGGAATCATCTCTTCGAGCTCTACACACCTATAGCCTTACCTTGGGTTAAAACACTTAGATTTAACAACCCAAATTTTCACCGACGTCAACGGCACTTTGTAATGTGACTTGGATGTGTGTCCTCTATGTTTTAAGAGCTTTTCTAGCTTTTGAGGGTTAACGTCTCTTGTTTTTTATTCCACATAGGTTTCAAAAACTCAACTTTTATTAGATTGAAGAAGTGAGGAGAAGAGGAGACAAGATAATAATACATATGTGGAGCTTTTAAACCCAATAATTCACATGCAGACCAGAGTTAATACATATGAAAAACTTCAAGCAAAAGAAGCGAAAGAAAGAATAAGTTGTTCATGCCCAAAGATTAAAATCATGGCAGCTTCTCACAGATTCAATTCAAGCATAATATTTTTTGAATCACCAATGTATATTGCCACGTATCCAAAAAAAAATTTTTAATTATGATTATTTATTTAATCTTGAATGAGCACAGCGGAACACACACACGCGCGCGCGAATATGAGATGAAAATAAAAATGAAGCATGCATATACACTATCATCTTATAATCTCATATATATGATTCCACAGCAGAAAAAAAAATTTCATATTGGCACCCAAGAAATCATACCCAAAATTATGATTTGCGCAGCAGAAAATAATTTCATATTAAGCAAGATGAAACATATAAATACTTATATTATATGCTAATTCACAAAGAATAATTATGGCCTTAGGATCAATCTGCTCTAATACCAATGTAAGAAAAAAATAAGGAGAGATAATAGACTAGCGTACCGGAGAAAATCCATGTTCAGATCCGGGTCAAAGCACCAATGCTCCATTAATTGAACATAATAATGCTCACACAATTATTAAACTGCTAAAGCCTAATTAGGATTGACATAATAAATTACCAAAACAAAAAGAGATGGTAAAGAGAGAAAAGATATTGTCAGATAGCTTAATGGTAGGGATGAATTATAACTGAAGGAGACACCTCATATTTATAGTGGTTTAATGTGGCCATTAATTAGAAAGTAATGTGCAATCCTTCTTGGCTTCCAAGTTAGTAATCAGGAGAATAAATTCTCAATTAATTTCTTAAATTATGATAACTTGATTCTCAATTAATAATCTCATAATTAATATTAACTTATTTCCAAATTCATAATTAATGCATTTGTTTCTTATTTGATTGGGCTACTTATATCCTAATTAAATAGTCCAACCCATCAAGGACGGACTTGGACCCGAAGTCCAACAATAGTTGAAAAAATAGTTGATCCTGTTAAAAATGAAGAATATTACACATGTGTGTAATGGAAGATTTTTTAGCAATTTTCTATAGATAAAATATATTAATTTATGTCTATGTACGTGCATGTAAGGTAATGAATCATCATCACCTTCTTAGAATGATTTTTTTTTCCTTGTAGGTTGGCTGAAATTGCATGTTTTGCACGTTTTTATAAATTTGGTTCTTTGAATCCCTTGTCTGATATAGGGAACAAACTTAAGGCATTAGAAAACAATAGTTTTAATTTTTTGGGTCATCTTTATCTTCTGAAACACTCCAATTAAAATGTCCCAACCTCAATTCAAACTAATCCCTACTTCAAGAAATTTACATATCTATACCAAACTCTTTTTTATATATGTATTTTTATTCCAACCCGATGTTAGTATCTAATATGCTTCTTGCATGTATTTGTTTCCTTTAGAATTATACTATAAACAATGTCGTCTCAAGTATGATTGAATTGTACAACAGATCAGATTTTTGTTGGTGAAATTACTTATTGCTCCCTTAAAATTTCCAGAAGAAAAGCTAATTCTGGAACTTGATTGGTTAGTTTTTCTGGTTGCTTTGTACTTATATTAAACCTTTTTTTAAACACCCATATCTTTTTGACTGGAACTTGTAAAGATATCTCATCCCATTTCTCTCGATCAATGTCGAACGTTAATTATCAATTAAAATTGTGCCCCAAAAAAGTATCAATCAAAATATAATGACTTTATTATTATTTTTTTTTTAAGAAAAAGGAAAAGATAAAGTATGATCTGTTGGATACAAAGGAGCTAGCTAGACTTAATTTATACTTTCACGTACTCGAACTTTTGCATTTACATGTCCTTCCGCGAGAAAGTGTCTTGTTGCTTTTTGATAGCAACAGTAACTTCGACCCGTTGGGCACTTGCGTCTGATTTCAGAAGCAGAATCAATTATGAACATATTATAAAGATAATTATAAATTTTTAATTAAGGTCCTATCATTATAAGTGCGTAGTAGGTAATACACACAAACAACATTATAATAATTAATCATATAATTTATATAAATTATTATCATAATTTGACGAGGCAATATGTGAGAAGAGATTAAACTGTATAGGGAATACTTATGTACTATTTCTTCTTTAATTTATTTAACTATATATGATTTTTTTTCAAAGTGATCGTATGATAAATCATGGCTTGTAAGCCTTTATGTATAAAATAATATTTTTCCCCATTTTATTAAGCTTGCGAAGTACTTTAATTTTCTCATGAATTTTTTTTACCTGAATTTTCTCATGAAATTTGAAGCTTAATTTTCTTACAAATATCTTCCATGAAAAGTCACTATTTAGTGTGGTACCAATTTATGTATGTCATTAATTAAAATTTTCAGTTATAATTATTATGATAAATTTAATAAAACTAGCATAATATGATTAATATACTAGAATTGCACCACTTGAAAGTGCTAGTAGTACTAAAGGGAGATGTTTTCTTCTTGATGATGTACACTTGTGCATTGAAGTCTAAAGCATGTAGGTCAAAAGGTAATTGATCTCTCTTTGTGTCGATTACTTAAGCATTAACCAAGTATTTATTTGTAAACGTGTTTTAGCCTTAAGGCATGCCTCATAGTGAGCTCCTAAGATCCAATATAATTCACATAACTTGTTTTTACCAAAAAAGGGGGGAATACTTGGGATTCCTTCATGCATGGTTTCTTTTTTGAACAGTCTTTGTCAATCCCTTAACTAATGTTATTTGTAATTATGTTTAGGATTTAATTTGATCTGACTTCCGATATTGATTATTTTATTTATTTTAATTATAATAGAATACTTTGTATTTATTAGAAAAATGCTATTTTTCATGTATATAGACTTTTTATTGGAATGAATAGAATAGTACAATTCAGAGTATTCCTTGTACCATCATCTCTTTCTTTACTCTAAGTATCGTTTTCACACACACACACACACAGGAATAATATATATTTCAAATAATGGTTTTCAATTAATGATGGTTTCTTTATCATATAATTTGAAATGTCAATGTATGAAAAAGATTGATCTTAATAAGCTGTCAGCATCTTCTAAAGTTTAATTAGGGATATGATCATAGCAATATGTCGGTGACATTTGTTCAATTTGACCAATATATATATATACATATATCAACACACATAGCAAATTCATGTTAATTAGAGACAATGATAGGTTTCAAAGTTTGACCCTTTATCCCTTTCCAAATTGACCCCTTTAATTTGATTGTGTTCTTAACGTCCTTTTAATTAAGTATGTACATAATTTTGTGTAAAGCAATTCCACATTGCCTACAATTTGTATTTTAAATGAAAGTGGATTTTGGAAAAGGGAGGAAAAAGAGGCACCAACTTTTTTAGGGACAAAGACATGTAGGCTTGTTTTGAGCAAGAAAACACCTCAATGCCCTTTCATTTACTTATGGGTTGCTTAACTATTTGTAAGAAAAAAATTGATCTCAGTAAAATAAACTAAATTTACATTTCATATTTATACACAATCATATAGAAGGGAACATGTATTCTTGATTATATCGCAGATCACTCTTTCAAAGAAAAACAGAGAGATGAGAGAGTGAAGAATGTGGCTTAGGCTAAAAACGACAACACACTGCTTAACTTGACAAAAGAGACTTGAAGTTCAGAAGCACTTTTTTTTTATAATTATTTTTATGCTTTATGAGACAACTTTCCTTAAGGTGCAAAATCAGTTCTCCACAGCTTATATTACATGTTTAGAATATAGTTACAAGTGTAAGTGTTTTACTTTTAAGAATTCAAATATTTTTAAAAAAAAATCGGAGATTTTGTAGCATAAAGTCGCTAATTAAGTTGAATGTGGAAGTTCATGTAAAGAATAACGGGCCTAAACTGGCCAATGCATAAAGCTGGAAGGCTGACATGAGTAACTGTACAGTCAACTGATTACCCCAAAAAGAATAAAGTTTTGTACCAAAAACAAAAGAAAAAACGTTGAAGGCCCACTTCTTCTCCACTTGGCCCAATTCAAAATACTGAACCCAATTGAACTGGACTTGTCATAAATATCATTGGTCTTCTATGACCCAAGAAAGGCTTGGGAAACATACAAAAAATGCATTTGCAAGCTTTGCAGAGTGGCTTGAGTCTATGTTTATTAATGAAAGTTTTTTTTTTTTATGAACTAGTCAATTTCATAATATAAAAATGATTAGTACATAATCATAGACACACCCCACATATCAACTTACTGTAAAGTTCATATAATAATAACTACAGAAGTAGAGCCAGTAATATGGGTTGAGCCCATGAGTCTAACCCACCAACCTGTGGTCTAACCCATATTATTCTTTTAATAATTTCTGAAATTTTAAAGCCAAATTAAAATGTGACTCACTTGGAACTCAAAGTTTAGATTTTGAGAGAACATATGGTTGCCATGGGTACATATAAGATTAGTGAGTTCATTATACATTATTCTATTTGGATGATATATTGATTATAAGTAACAATAAAAGTTGGGTCTGGGGAGCATCTTCAAAGCATGTAGCAATCTAAATTAGGACAAAAAAGGATTAGTGAATTTATATATTGTATTTGAATTTGATGTTTTATTACCACTTTGTGTTTTTTAATATATTATGGTATAGTTTTGTGAAGAAAAAAAAAATATTTCATTATATTGTTTTTCTAAAAAAAATATGAAAAAGGAAAAAAAGTGTTGATGGGCTAACCTGCAACTCCCAGTTACATGTTGGATTAGCTAAATCCTAACCTGTTTTGATGTTGGTATATTTAGCCTAACCCATTGAATTGACAATCCGCAATGAACTGGTCTATTTTATACCAGCTCTAAATTGAGAAGCACCTTCAACAACTAACCAAACAAAATGACAATCTAAAACCTCTAATAGTTTGAGAAACTAAAGGATACGATACAAACAATCCATAGCCATAGTTTGAGAAAGAAAAGGACACACAAACAATCCCTAGCCACATGAGTTTACCCATGGCATGCAACAAAGTGAAGAAGAATGTTGAAGTCACCATCTTCAAAGAGAGCAAAAATCAGTGTAATATCCCATTTTTTACTAATACATTTATGTGTGTATTTGATGTATATTGAGTGGAATAAAATGATGAAAAATGATGTGAATGAATTTATGAGAATTTATGGAAAATATTCTAATAGCCGATTACATGTAATTTGGCCGAATAAGGATATAAGAAGGCGATTAATGTATCAATAAAGACCTATTGTTGTAACTAAAATTCAAGAAATTTAATTATATGAATGATGGCCTCATTTAAGTGTCAAAATGGGGTTAACCCGAAGAAATGGGCGAAAAATGATTTATTTCAGTAAATCATTAAATGCAGGGGTAAAACGGTAATTTTACCGTAAAATGGAAAATAATTATTTTTCCCCAATATTCCCACTAATTTGAGTTAAATGAGAATTAAAAAAAATGACTACTTGATAATTAATAAACCAATTTTGGTGAATTATGGTAAAAAATAGTCAAATAGTCAATGACTTGGTCAACAAGTTACAAGTTGGCATAATAAGATAATTGGAGAATCAGATTTTCCTTACATTTCTCATGAGATTTTCGGCTGTTATGTGGCATGGAGAGGGAAATAGAATTAATTGAAGAATTAAGCATATTGGACCAATTAAAAAGTGCCACATGTCCAAATTAATTAAACCCATGGCATTATATGAATCTATGATCATTCTCATCAGCTCTTCACGCACGAAACTGAATCAAAAAGAGTGAAGAACGAGAGCTGAGAACGTGAAACACAAAGAACCTAGGTATTGTTGGAAATCAAGGTGAGAAGCTTATACCTTGTGTCTAAGGCTACCTAATCCCTCCATGATCTCTTCTCCTCACCTCTCTACCCTTGGATTCCTTGTTGAGTAGCTGAATCAAGATTTCGAGAGAGAGAGAGAGAGAGTAAAAAATGTCCAGGAGAGAGAAAGTTGCCAAAATCAAGAGGTAACTTCCCAAACTTGTTCCTCTTGCTTGATTGTTGTTAGTAGAGTTGTTTTGGGCTTGATTATGGTTCACTTGGTATAAGATAATTGAAGAAAATTCAAGAGACCATAATATGTAAGTGTCTCCAAATTAAGTCCAATGAATGTATAACTAGTTAATATATTGGTTATAAGTAGAAAGGAGATGATTAGGCTAAAGAAAACGAGAATCCGACACAACTTTTCTGAGAATTTAAATCCCGTTCCCTGTGTTGGACGTGACAAATGAATATGAATTTGATAATTCCGATGCTTCCATTGGATTTAGGAGGCCAAATTGTGTAGGGTCTATATTGACCCCGAAGTGAGAAAAACCACGGAAAGTGAAATGACAAAATAACTCCTATTAAGCCTTATTTGAGGGCTATCAAGTTTATTTCTTTCATTTGAGCTTGAATTTGGCTAATTCGAGGCTAGAAATGGATTCTACACACAAATATGTGTAGGAATGACCTAAATCACGATTTTGAAAAAAATACTAATAATCAGGACCTGAGGGGTATTTTGGTAATTTGGCGTCATTAGGCTAAATTTACCAATATTATGAGTTTGGAAGGATGTATGGATGAGTAATAACTCATTTTTGGTATTTGAAGATTTCAGGACTTGACAACCGATCTGGCTTCAGTAGTTGCCCGAGCTTGAATCGAGTGGGAAAGTTGTATAGAGGAGCAACCAGGTAGTAACCGTCTTCATATGACATGGCATGCATATGTGTTGCTTGATATCATCAAAATGTCATACATGTTTAGATTATGGGAAGTGATCACCCGGGGCCTATCTTTGCGCGGGTTGACACTTAAGCTATAATATTCATATTGCACGAACGGTGCACGGGGCCTATCTTTGCGCGGGTACCCCTCGGGGCCAAGTAACTTGTCTAGCGCTAGCATGGTTTTGTGAATTGTATGAAAAGCACTAAATGATGTTATGATGATTTGATTGATGATTGTGTATAAAGCATGCTTTGTGTGTTATCTTATATGTATGATATGTGTTACTACTGAAATTCATGTGAATCTCACTCTTTTCCCAAAAACAAATATCCAGTACAGGGAGGAAGCTCGCGGGGCAAAGAGAAGGTAAATGACGAAGAACTGAGGCCAAGCAGCGGGAGAGCTTAGTCTGGGTTGTCTAGTCTCTTATTTATTTTCTAAGAACTTTTATGAGTTTTAGGTTTGTATATGAAGTGGAGTGTCCCCAACGGTTTGCAAGTGCACGGGTCGCGTCAAGTAATAAGACTCATTAGTGGCTAACCAACAAGGAGCATTAAGAACAGAGTGAAATCAACATAAACCAACCATTCAACATAAATATAAAGGGGAAATGATTACTCAATCCATACAAGGGTTCAAAACAATCCAAACAATAAAACTTTAGCTATACATATTCATAAAACCCAGAAGAAACAGGGCATAAATCAGTCACAAAGCAGAACAAGAGGAAAATACAGCAAAAGGCGAGGAAAAACCAAGTGGAGAAGCTCAAACCTCTTCAAATCTTCAACATCTAGCCCATTCTTCACCTCCAAGCTCCAAACCCTAGCAGAGCATTGTCTCCACGGTGCTTCCCAGGTCTAGAATCATGCTCTAATGTGTTAATTTTGTATTTATAGGCCCTAGAATCCGTGTTGTCATCAAAATGCGTTTTTGTTGTTTTTAGGCGTTGGTCGCTGCCAAAGGTTGTTGGCCGCGACTAAACCCCCTTATGATCTTGGCCGCGGCCAAGCTTCCCTAAGAAGATTTTTGGCCTTCTTCACCTTTTTCTTACTCTTCTATGATGGTGTTTTGACTTCCTTAGCTCCATTCCTACTTCTTATCATCCTTTGGTGCCTCTAATGACTCCTTTATGGCTCCAATATTAACATATCAACACAATTAAATCTATAAAAATAGTGTTGATGTGATTTTAATACAATTATGGGGCTTAAACAGAGAAATTACACCTTTTTATCATCAATACTCCTGGGCACATTACCTTTACACATTTATCATCAATTATCTATGAATTTATCCAAAATGTATGCAAAACTAAAGGTAAATTTGCCACTTTGACAGGAATTTCATGATGTTAACATGGAGTAGTGAGAGGATATAAGTATTGTAAAATGAATTCTGTATGAATGTGCTTATATGTGAATATTTATATCCAGTAGAGGCATTGTATAAAGTTCTAGCATTTTGTCACTTTGAAGTTTATATTCGGTGAGTATTAGATAATTGGTACTCTACCGTAGTGTTGAGAAATAAGGTATCACAATCAGCATCACCCAAACACATTCAGCTAGAATGAAATAGAGCACTGCAAATATAATGGAAGTACTCCAAAGATGACTCATTCTGTGACATCCTAAATTTTAGGACTAGAGGCTTGAGAATAAGCCTGACTCAAGTGGACTGCTAAGCCTCGGTTTAGCAAGTGTCCCAATAAGGAATAATTTTGTTCCCTACAATTAAAGGGAATTGAATGGAAAATTAGAGAGCACAGGAAGTGATAAACAAGGCAATTAGAGGTCACACACAACACAATTATATAGAAGCACAAATTATAAGAAATGAGATTTGCCACCAGTGAATTTCTCTATAAGGCAGTCTTGTTGTGTGACATTTTTAAATAGGTAAATCATATACAAAAATTCTAAAAATTTCCAAAATAAAAGTATATTTATCAAGATTTAATTTGATAGGTCATATAAGCTATTTAGATTTGTACACAAGGAGATATGTATTTTTGAAGTTAGCCTAGTGAAACTGGCGATTTTCAGTGGCAGCATAAAAAACAATAATTTTTGGAATCTTGAGCTTTCAATTGGATAAAGACTATATTTTTCATTAAAACTAGACTCAATAAGGGTCATATAACCTTTGCAACCACCTCAATTCGATATCTATACAATTAGATATGAAGTTTCAAAGTTTGATGAAAATTCTGCCCAATTTTTTAGCTAGTGCGAAATTGGAAAAAAAATGTAAGGGCAAAATGGTCATTTGACCAATAAAATCAAGCAGCCATTATTTTTTTCCTTTTCTTGTTGACCAATTCAATCAAAATGGGAAAGAGCAAGGGAAATGAAATTAATTTGGTAATATTATACAAAAAGAAAAACTTGGACCAATTAGAAGCAAGCATTTGGAAAGCAAAAAGCAAGAGGAGACTATTGATTAAATCCATCATCTCTTCTCTTGCTCTTCATTTTCGGTCAACATCTGCACTCAAGAGAGAGAGAAAGCTCAAGTGAAAAGTTGAAGCAAGAAGAGGGGTCTTAGGGTTTCAAAGCATAAATCATGATAAGAACTTGCAAAACTTGGTTATTCTTGCCTTCTAATCACTCTACAACCTCTCCTAACCTCTTCTCCTCCATTAAATCCATATTTTTCAAGACAAATCAAGAGAGAGCAGAGAGTGAACAGTGACATTTTAGAGAGATAAAGTTGTGAAATCAAGAGGTAATCACCAAAACTTGATCTTCTCTTGTCTTATACAATGTTGTTTTGGTTGTTGGTGTGGTTTAGGCATTGTTTTTGATTGATTTGTAAATTTGGGAAGATGAAACCCTACGGGAAAATGCTGCCAAAATTTCCCCAAATCATGTTCAATTTAGTGTTTAAGTAGTTAATCATGTGAGTAGAAGTGAAAAGAATGAAGTTTATGCATTGAAATCAAAGAACTTCATTTTCCATAATTATTTATGATTTTCGTCCAGCAGCTGTTTCACTGTGTTAGAGCTAGACTTTGGTATTTTTGATGATTCCATTGGATTTAGAAGGGAAAATTGTATGGGAATATAGGTGTTCATGGTTTTTGGATGACCATGTTTAAATCTGGAATTTTTAGAAATTAAGAGGGGGTGCTGTTTGATCTGTCTCATGTGAAGCAGTGATGTTGTGTAATGTATTTTGTGAGCCAAACCTTGTCCAAAAATTGTTAAATTTTACAAGATTAAATTAGACATGTAGAGCTTTAATTTTATGGGTATTTTGTAATTTTTGGACAAGTACATTGAGAGATATGGATTTTTAAATTTGTGCCTTGTTTCTAGAATGTAATCCGTAACAGGGGATGTTTGGAAAAATTCTGGGGAAATTGTGATGTCAATGGTCATACCAAATCATTTTTACACCAAATTAAATTTAAATAGATACATTTAGGCTTTAGAATCAGTCAATTCGGAATTTTCTAGAATTAATTATGATTTTCCAAAGTTGACTAAAAATCAGTCAATTTCTAGAAAATAGTGAAACTGCACTGTATAGAATTGTATTGTGCAGAAACTACTGAAACTATGATAAATAACCAACACAATAAGTTTAGAATGAGTTATAAATAAATAATAACTCATGTATCCTAAATTTGTAATTTTAGGATAAACTGATAGCCCGAGTCAAAGACGGAGCTGGATCGATTGACAGGTAAGGAAAGGGCACGTTCCAGGTAGTAACTTCTTCTTACGTATACTATGTGATTACTAAATGTTGATTATGTCATTCACTGTAACATGAGCTAGTGTCCTAGACACACAAATTTGTCATGTTGTGGTCAGGGACCCAATAGGGATGCCAAGTAGACCAATGAGCAAACATGTAGTTTAACATTAGGCAAGTGTCACAAATAGTTTAATCATCTTACATGACATAACATTACATATCTATTTTCGTATATTATATGTTTGAAAGTATGTTACTATTGAGATTCTCCAAATCACACCCTTTCCATAAATGTATAAAGTTTCTAGCAGCAGGCAGCGGCTTGAAGGCCAAAACAGTAATTTCTGGCAATTGGAGGTTCCAGGCTAGTATAAGAGGAGACATTGGTTATCTGAAGACCTTTCTACTTGTTTAAGGTATGTAATTATTCTATACCACCCTGTGGGGAAATCTGTATGTAATCAAACACTATTGTTTCTATAATATCAGCATATTTACACTATTTCTATGTGCCCACTGATGTATGTATTGCTACTCTGAGTAATATAAATAATAAAGTGAGGTCCTACACATTCAAATCTAGAAGATGCCTGCGACATCCTTTTAATTCCCACACTATGGGCTTAATATGACCAACCTTGCCAACTAAACTCACCATCATACCACAGGGACTAAACAAACAAGGTACTAGTATAACATGCAACACTACTTGAAAGTGGATGAGAAAAATAGACTTGCAATGAGCTAGGATTTCACATAACTGAAGCTGGGGATTGAGATTGGCTGAAAAGCCCAAATTTGGTTTCTCATCCCAAGTCCAACTAAGTGACATAACAAAACCATCATAGGAAGGTGGAATACCAAGAGGCCTAATTTTCTCCGGAATCTCTGTATTTTCAAATGCTTCAAAATAATCCCCAACGCACGAGGGCAAGAGTTAGAATTAAATCTCTTTTTGCTGAAACTACGTACCAATCCTATGGTTTTCCTTTTAGAAGCAGACGAGTGATTGAGGATTTACTGTTTGCTTGGGAAACAAGATTGGCCTTTTATTTGTGGGCATGTTTTGAACAAAAGATGCCATTTTGTTGTTTTCCTCCCTCTCCAAAGTGATAGGTTCATTTTAGACATCCAAATTCCCATTTGTAGGTCTTAAAAGTGATAAAATACAAGTTGATTTGGACCCAAATAATTAGTTTGGTTATACATAATAAAAAATATAGAATGATTTAAGTAGCTAAATCTCATAGGGGTAGGAAGATACTCTATCATCGTAATTCATGACATAACATGTTTTGTCTAAATCATTAATATTTATCACTTAGTATTTCTAATTAACTAATAATCAAACTCTGCTAACTAATTAGTGACATTTATTGTGGGTAATTTTAATATTTTAAAAGAAAAAACTTAATTTATGTAAAAAAAATTTTTTGAATTTTATGATAAAGACATGAGGGAGCTATTTTATAGTTCAGATGATAAATACAAATCTGGTAATTATGTCATAGTTTCATGCTTTGGCTAGAATATGAAGAACAAGTTAACATTAATTAATTACATATATATGTAAAACATTTCTTATTTAATATCATTTTTTCATATATAAAAAATTTAATGGAATATAAAAAGAAATAAGGAGGTTCTAACAAGAATTATCATTATATAATAAGTTAATTGAATGAGCAAGATTTAGTAATGTCATAGGTTAGGAGCAATCATAGGTTTCCTTGAGCTGGAAGTGATGACACTGATGTGAGCAATCATAAGTTAACTGAATAAATGTGTTTTAAGAAGTCATATCTTTATAAATTAAGGGATTTATATTGGTTCATAAATTAACATGGTTCATGAATTTAACATATGATTATCACTTTTAATTGAAGAGTTATAGTGCTTGAAGAGACACTACTTCAAGTCATCAATTCATTGTTTATAAATACTCTCATCATAACACCATTTGAAGAAGAGGATAAGAAGTCTCGGTAATCTCTTGCTGGATTATTTTATCTTCTGTCAATTTTGTCATCCCATATCTTTACAAAAAAGGTTCAATTAATTTTGGGGAGTGTCACTTCCTATATATTGAGGGAGTTGTAGAATAACTCTTAAGTACATTGTCTTCATATATGACTTGGACCAGATATATATTTTGTTGTTTCTTTGTAGATTTGACCAACAATCTTAAGAGTTATTTCCTGCTAGTTTTGGAGCGAATCGTGATGATGAGTATTCACCAATGCATTTGGGTTGATTATAAAGGAAATTAGATAAGTTTTAATTTCAATCTTTACCTTGTTTTATTTGATTTTTCACAAGTAGAAATTATTATGAGATGTGATTTCAACAATTTGATTGAGAAAATAATTTGGAAAAGTACTAGCATCATGTATTGGTCATCTGAATATGTGTGTGCACACATGACTTTTCGGATTTGGGGCGGAAGATATTGTTTTGCATTCTTTGATGACCACCATCGCCATTTTCATTTATATTTTTGGAACCTTTTGGTGAAATCCTTGCCCATATACAATTTGCTATGATGCTGGGCATGTTGGTGTCAAATTCGATTTCAAAAACATTTGGGAGGAGGAGACAAGTGCTTAAAAAACACTTTTCTAAAAGTTAAAATAAAACTCATCTAACATACTTATCTTGAATACCTCGAACACCATAAAAGCACTTCTAAAAATTTTAAAGAAACAGCCACTAAAGAGACCTCATTATTGCGTTTTGTTCTCAGTTTTCAGATTGAAAATCTTTCGGTTTGTTTTGGGCTTTGTTTTCATCAAATGAGTGTCAAAACTGTTTGCTACAATTTTCTGTGCTTGTCATCGTTGTTTTGTTATTAAAGATGTATATAATTACAGTTTTATTTCATAGTTCATACCCATTGGTGAATTTTTATTTATACTGGAGTTTTTTCGGTTAGTAAATTTGGTTTGGAAAGGTTGTAACCTCGTGCTAAATACATGACTCATGCTTTAATATTCATATGGGTATTATAAAATAATGATTATTATTTTTTTTCTATATCCATTTGTGGTGGCTTCTAGTTTTCTTTTGTCTATATATATTTTTGTTCTTTTATGAAGGCCTCACAACAACTAGTCATGGTTGTTTTCCTTGTGAATCTTTTTCATCCATGCTTTACCGTGAAATCACACATCGATTCGGTGCAATGGTTGTTTTCCCGAACTAAAAAAGGTACGCATCGAATTCAGAATTTGAACAAGAATATAAAAGACAGCAAGCTGTTGATTTCACGCATTGGTGGAAATGCGATTATAGCCTTCGGTTTGAATTTATGCGGTTATTCTCTCTCCTTAATTTATATTTTAATGCATCATCGGTAGTTTCCTCAAAGTGACTACATGTGTTGTGGTTCAAAGTAGTTACATGCAATTATCAAAGTATTGATACTATTTGTTTACTGCTTTGAATAATTTTCATATATCAGTAAATATTTATATCTATGGGAGAAGAGGATCGTACAATACCCAATTGTGGGGGTGCGTGCGGTTTTGAAGGATTTGCTTAATATATGAATGGACCTTTTATATCCGATTTGTCCATGTCCATATTCCTGTCGTGATTTGTTGTGGGAAATAAACTATATATGAATTTAAAACTTTGTGATACAATTCTGATCATTATGATTTTTGGGTTATCATATGAAATCATTTAGAGTTGATATTGAAAAGTTGTGAGATATAATTCAAATATTTGAAAGTGTGGGGTACCTTAAAAAATATAAAAATTATCAAATTTTCCATGTGGCTTAGAACAAGCATTTGGCTTGAAAGATATAATCACCTATATATTATAGATATTTGTGATTTTAATGATTTGTAGATATATATTTATTTTGGTATAAATATGCATGATTATTGTGAATATTGAATTTTAATGTGGATCACATACATGGTCAAATATATCATATTATGCATTTAAAAACATGCACTAGTACAAAATATATATTTTACATCCATTTTTTATACTTGACAAAACAAGACACATATAGAAAATGTGATCGGTGGCATTTTCATAAATATATGAAGATGAAGGAACTTTCTACACGTATTGAAAAGACAATACGTGTAGAAAGTAAATTTAAAATATTTTTTCTTTCATAAATTAGTATTTTTTATATGTATTTTTGGTATCATGATGATTAATATCTTTAATTTTATTTTAAAATTTTTAATTTTTTTTAAAATAAAAAATGACTTTCTACATTTATTAGGAGCCCAACATGTGTAGAAAGTCTACTTTCTACACGGGTTGGATCCAACTCGTGTAGAAAACAGAGTTTAATTTTATTTTAAAAATTTTTTAATTTTTTTAAAAGTAAAAAATGACTTTCTACACATGTTGGAAGCCCAACACGTGTAGAAATCACACTTTCTACATCAGTTGGGAGCTCAACCCATGTAGAAATGTTACTTTCTGCACGGGGTGGACTCCCAACTCATATAGAAAGTGGTGTTAAAAAAAATTAAAAACTCCCCTCAATTTCTCTCTCATTTCATTTAGGCGCTTCATCCTTATTTTAGTTTCGTGGGTAGTCACCAAACATACTGATTTCCACTTGCATTCATCCCAAATAGGCACGCATTCAGAAGGTCTGGTCTGAGAACGATTCAAATTGGCATCGAAGGTCAGTTCTGCAAAGAAGGTTGGCGGCTTATTCTTCTGCTTCTGCTGAATATGTTTGTGCTGAGTTTGACCTTGGCTTGGGGAGCTCTCTAAGGCCAACGACTAATAAGGGGAGGGCGGAGAAAGAAATTCATCCTCGAATTGTGAGTGTGTTCAAACCTTGAACTATCTCTTATCTTACATTATTTCTCTGTTTCCCCTCTTTCATTCTCACCGAAACTGGGTCTTTGTTGTTTGGGTTTATGCTTTTAGTTTATTCAGATTTCGAAGGAGGATTTTAATGTTGAAGTGGATTCAATTTGAAACATTACGCTTTTGCTTTGTCTTTGATTCAACGGCTTAAGTCTCTTGACTAGGTCTCTGTTGTCTTTGAATAGGTCTCAGAGCCTCGGCCTCAGCTCCTGCTAAACCCAGAAACAAACCACCCACAACCCCATAATATATATATATATATATATATATATATATATATATATATATATATATATATCATCAGATAAAGAAGCAAAGAAGAGAAAGAAGGAGGGGATAAAACAAGAACAGAGAACTGGATCACTCTACCTTCTAAGCATTTCTTTGCAAAAAAATTTAAAAAATTTTTGGATTTAGATTATGTGAAAATAACAAAATTTAGACTTCTCCACAATATTGTTTTCACTCTTAATTTAGAGAAAATGAATTTTGGGATTTGGATTTTCTGATATATGATAAAAATTGTATATACTTGAAGTTGAGGTGCCTGCTTTATGTGTTTCTATCCGACCGTTCTGAATGATTTGGAAATTGGTGGCTAAGCAATGCTTCTTATCATGTTAAAAGATAGATCCCAGTGTTATGTACTTGTTAGTCCTTAGCTTTTGATTTTTGTTTGATAAATCTGTAGTTTTGGTGAATACTTCTGTCTAATAATGACATGTCATGTTAATTTGGAATTTTTTTATCCATATTTTAATTTAGATTCTGTTATGAATTTAAGGAATGAGCTCAGAGTACCGCTCCTCCTCCTCCTCCTTAAGTTGTTTTAAAATTGTTCATCCTTAAGCTTTATCATTCTAGATATGCAATTATAGATTCTTCCCTCAGTATAAAAATGTCACTTTGATTGAATAGTAGCAACCAATACTGGAAGGCTCTTATCTTCCTGTATTTGGAGTCTGATTGAAGCAGGCACTATAACATGCATTGCGACAATAATGATAATAATGATAAGGTTACTGAATGCAAGAATAGGGTTAGTGACGAGTCATAATAATGATAATGCAGAGTTTTCTGTTTCTGCATCTGCCTCCTTCACAACTCTGCTCACTCCTTCTCTTTCCTCTGCTTCCATAGATTATTTTTCTTCACATATTGTTTCCCAGGTTCCTCTCGTCACTTCTCTCTCAACTTTCTCCATTGTTTTGGGCATTTTTGATTTGATTTTTTCTTCATATCTAATCTTTAGAAACAATGACTCTGTTTCTGACTTGCAATACAATGGCCACTCAAGCCTCTATTTTTTGTTGTTGGTTTCTTGTGTGAAAAATCATTATACATTTTTTACTCGTTGAATCCAGGTTTGATCCCAATTTTATGAGATTTAATATAAGATGAATGTAACAAAACTTCTTAAATTTTTTATAAGTGAGATTTTGTGAGTTTGAACTATCAAAAAAGAATATATTGATGAATGAGTTTTTTAAAGGGAGAAAAACTATCTTAAAGAAGATGATTAGAAATATGACTTTTCAATGTTCATACCATAATCATGAAGAGACCACATTTCTCCAAGAAAAAGACAGAATCTGAGTCTGTGTCTCTTTCTTTGTCTCGTATATTAACATTAATGGTCTCAAATGTTGATTGTTGTTAGTTTTAGACTTTCAACCCATGATGCTTTAATGTGATTGTTATCTCTGTGGTTTTGCTAGATTAAAGACAATTGTATTAGACAAATGGGGAGGACATTTCAGGATGTTATTGCCGAGTGGATAGTAAAGCTGAACAACAGATAAATAGGTAGAGTGATATAATTAACCAATAACAGTTTATTCGATGTGCATTTTGGGGTTTTAAACGCTCTAGTTTAAATTATTATGCCCACTCATATAACTTCTTTCCCTTCATATTTTCTTATTGGTAGCTGCTTGGTTCTTTTCTTCTCTATGCTAGTTTATTCACATGTAGAGTCATCTAATTAGAGATAATATTGTGTTCTTATCAGATAGAACAAGGTTGCCGCTAAATCACTCTGAGATGATACCTTCTAAGACACATGTATGCCGGTAAGCTTCTTACTCAATCTAAAGTAAATTAATGTAGATTTATCAAGTTAAGTCCTAGAATTTTGAACTATATTGAGAGTTGGTTTTAAACCATTCTATGTAACTATATGTTACATAATATGTGAGCCTACTATTTTATTGCTGCTATGAATTATTGTTTTGTGTTGCTTCTGTCTATTTTTATTTTGTAAGAGTTTAGAGTAAAAAAGTAACGGATATTCAATATGGTCTCTCTAGGTTTTATTTTCTACTACAGTAATTTGCAATGGTTTTTGAATTAGGTCAAGGTATTCGTTTTTATTGCCTACTTCACTAGTGGTGAAAGCTCTAAGCTTGAGTTTTCACAAGTTTATCAAATAATACCTTTTTAGATTTTTATTTTTAGGTGGCATGCTTTTAGAAGTATGGAAGCATATTTGTGCTTTTGTTTATTCAAGAATATAGAATAAACCATGTCGCCAAGCTTCTTTTAGCTGTGATTTTTAAAATAATCTGAGCAAATATTAGCTTTTGGCTGCTTCTACTTTTCTAACAGTTTTTTAACAGCAGATTTCTTCTATTAAAAAAAAAGCAAGTTTGTGTACCTGTATTAATATGGCTTTGTTTATATTTTGGATTGGAATTTACAATAAATTTGATATTTTAGATTAGTTTTGTTATAATTGTTTTTATTTGTCAGGTGTTTGGTTATTTATTATCATGTAAACGGGTTTGTAGCATAATAAACAAACAATTTTTGTTTTTCAAAAAATGAGTTTTTACACTTGACAAATAAGGAGAGGTGTATAAAGTCTACTTTCTACACCTGACGTGAGACAACAGATGTAGAAAGTAGGACTTTCTACACGTGATGTCTCTCATCACTTTCTACACCTGACGTGAGACAGCACGTGTAGAAAGTCCCACTTTCTAACTTTCTACAACTGACGTAAGACAACAGGTGTAGAAAGTCTCACTTTCTACACCTTTTGTTTCTATACCTGTTGTATGTCAAGTGTAAAAAGTCATTTTCGTCACATGTAAAAAATCTTTCTTGCACTAGTGATGAGAGAATCAAATGTGATTTTGGTGTTAATAATCATAAAGGAAAAGTGATGATATATGAGAAATATTTCTGAAGATTGGCTTTTGAGAACCATTATATGAATATTCCTTATAATGCTATTATGATACTTGAGATGATTTTAAAGTTCAATTAATGCATGCACAAATTGTTGAGAATTTTTAATACTTGTGATAAACGTTAATCACATAAGTGTATGATGTGTGGAGATTGAGCATATATAAATATACAATCCCATGAAAGATATGAAATATTTGAGGGATACCATAAATGTTGGTATCATGTATGGTGAATCCTACAGTATTGAGATAAACAGATGTTAATTGAAATTTAGTTTATGTGAGAAAATCCACTAGTGATTATTGGTTTATAGAAGCAAGCAGGCTTCACTGACATCTTTATCTATCAATTGTTATTGGTCTAGATCTAGTTCATAGTTCTAAGGACCATACTAAGCCAATATTGTGTTTTCTTTAACACATGTGGGTGATTGCTATAAATACTGTGTAAAGGTGTCAAACCCCTTAACATTTCGATATTCGTAAAGTAATAAGCGCACAGTTCCGTAAGGCATACATAAATAGTGGAAACATACTGATATTAAGTGCTTGTTTACATTACAAGAGAATCCCCGCAAGGTTTGAAAAATATTTACAAATATACAGAGCGTTCAAAAGAAAACAAAAGTACAATTATAGATAACCAGACGTAGCTCTAGAATGCATCGGGACCCTACTCTCGAGTAACCACTTTCTTGCCTTTCGAGTCGTTAGCCTCAGCTGTAAGGTTTTTCAATTTGAAAAAGGGTGAGATTTGAGAAAATCTCAGTAGTAACAAACATTTCAAACATATAAAATGAAATAATAAATATGCAATGTGACATGCCATGTAACATGCTAACTCGTGATGTATGCATACTGTCCAAGGCTAAATGAATGTTTGCACCCCAGCTTAACTCGTGTCCAAGGTCAAACGACATGTTTGAATCCCCAGCTTATTCGCGTGCACCATCGCTGGATCCAATATCACAGTTAGGCTAATGTCATGTTACAGAAGATGGCATACACAAACATATAGATAATTACATAGTATATGAAAGAAAGTGCTACTACCTGACTCATTTTTCAATTTCTGGGTCTATCCTAAACTTGTTCCAGCATGGCTATTTCCAATTCCTATAAAATTAGAGTTACAAGTAAATGATTATTACTTTCACTATTACTACATTTTAATTACAGTTTGCTAGTTATCTATCACAGTTATAACAATTTCTGCACAGTATAACTCTGCACAGTGCAGTTTTACTATTTCCAAAAATTGATAGATTTTTCAGTCAATTTTAGAAATTTATAATTAATTCTAAAAAAATTCAATTTAATTGATTTTAAATCCTAAATGAATCTATTTGAATTTAAATTTGAGGAAAAATAATTAGGTTTGACTACTGTAACCCTGTCATTCCCAGTAATTCGTCAAACTCCACTGTTCCAGATTGCATTCTAGAAACAAAGTAAACTTTCAAATCTCCATATCTTCCAATGTAATTGTCCAAAAATTACAAAATACCTATAAAATTAAACACATATATCTATAATTTAATCTTTCCAAGTTTCATAATTTTGGGAAAAAGTTTGACCAACAAAATACATTACAAAATATTACTACCTTATAGGAGACAATCAAACAACATGCACCTTCAAGTTCATAAAGTTTGATATTTGCATACCAACATGTATACCTACACAATTTTTCCTTCTAAATCTAATGGAATCATCAAAATTTCAAAATTCCAACTCCTCCTTATGGTTCTACTTCTGGTCGAAAGCTAGGGTTTAAGGAGAGGAAATGTGTTTTCTTGATTCCTCTTGCTTAATCACTTCCTTTTCACTTCTAATCATATGATTAACTACTTAAACACTAAATGAAAATGATTAGAGGAAATTTTGATATCATTTTCCCTTAGGGTTCATCAACCCAAATTTATAAAACAAGAAAAAACAATGCCAAAACCACAACAACAACCAAAGCAACAACATATAACATAAGATGATCAAGTTTATGAGATTACCTCTTGGTTTCACTACTTCTTCTCTCTAAACCAAATATGCCCTCTCTCTCTCTCTCTCTACTCTTGAGATTTTGCTTGCTAAGAATAGATTTCAAGAAGGAAAAGAGGCTAAAGGAGGTTCCAAGGTGATTAGAAGACATAAGCACTAAGATTACAAGCTCTTACCTTGAATTCTTAGCTTTTGGAACCCTATACTTCCTTCTTGTATGCTTGGTGTTCTTGAGCTCTCTCTCTCTCTCTCTCTTTGCATGAAGTTGGCCAAAATATGGAAGTGGAATGGAGTGATATGGCTATTAAAAGATCACCCTTTTCTTTATGTAATAACATTAACTCATGGTAAATTGATGATTTAAGAATTTACTTGGCTCATCTTTTTTTCTCTTCTGTTAAATTAATTATGACCACACAAATATTTCTCTTCCTTCCCTCTTTATTGATCGAAATGAAGATGAAGAGAAAGAGAAGATGATGGTTAAATTAAATATCTCAAGGGTTAAGGTGAAAATTTGACAATGAACTTTTAGCGAAGGAGCTTATGGCACAATAATGTTTTGTTGGGGGCAAAAATAACAACGAACAATTAAAAATGGTGCAAATTTAACAAAACCATTAAATTTGACCTAACGGTGTTAAATTATAAGAGAAGAAAACCCCTAACGGCGTTAGGTATAATTTAACGATTTTGTTAAATTTGCACCATTTTTAATTGTTTGTTGTTATTTTTGCCCCCAACAAAACATTATTGTGCCAGACGCTCCTTTGCTAAAAGTTCATTGTCAAATTTGCACCTTATCCCAATATCTCAATTTGATTTATCATGTGCTAGTTTGAGATATGTCAAGAGTGTTTTTTTTCCTCTTCTTGCTTTAATGTAACCAAATAAATATATATCTCTTGCTTTCCTCTTTGGTTGACCAAACATGAAAGAGGAAATGGGAATAAAAATATGTCTCTAGAATTGTCATTAATTCCCTTCTTCCAAGTATTACTTAATGTCATCTTACTTTTTGACTTTTTTATCCAACTTTAATTTCTCTTGGTAACAAATACTCTAAATCATGAAATTTATTACCCAATAATCATTTTCCCTCTTATTCCCCCTTAGTTGACCGAAATTATTATGGAAATTAGGGGAAACATATTTGTTTCTTATTTTATGGAAAATTATCATTTTGCCCTTACATTTTTGTAAAAATTCATGTCTTACTCTTTTCTTTGCCTTTGACCTAATTTTCACACTTATATTTGACCATTAGTTGTGTCCTTTCATGCTCCAATTTTGGTTATAATATTAGGAGCTTTAAGTGGACATTAGTTACTCCTTTGTGTCATAACTTGGCCAAGTTGTGTGTAACCAGCAATTGAAATATTTCTGACAGTTGATGTACACCACAATGCACCATTTTTATTCCATTAAATGTATTAATTACATAGAAGGAATATTGGTGACTGAAAATTAGGTGTTACAAAAGGTGTGTTAAAGAAATAGTTTGTCCAATATTATTGGATGTTTTAAAATGAAGAGATGTATTTTGAGAAGTCATATCCCTATAAATTAAAGGATTTGTATTGATTCATGAATCAACATAGTTCATGAATTTAATAGATTGTTATGACTTTTAATTGAAGAGGTATAATGTTTCAAGATACAACATTTTAAGGCATCAATTCATTGTCTGTAAATACCCTCATCATAACACCATTTGAAGAAGAGAATAAGAAGCTTCTATGATCTCTTGCTGATGAGTTATTTTATCTTCTGCTAGTTCTGTCACTCTATATCCTTACAGAAAAGGTTCATTTAATACTGGGGAGTATTGTTTCCTATCTATTAAGGAGATTGTGGAATAACTCTTAAGAACAATGTCTTTAAATATGACTCGAACAAGATATTTGTTGTTTCTTTATAGATTTGGCCGACATCCTTATCTTGTATAAAATGGTTCGTCATGTAAACACAAGTTAGTTTTTCTACGGCTATATTCAATCTAACATGATCATAAGATAGATTGTGAATAAACTGCCACAAACTAACATTAATTTTACTTATATATAATAGGGACCCGAGTGGTAACTCTATAGCTTCGAAACGTCATTTTTTATATTCTAATTATATTTAAGACTAAAGTATACATTTAGTCTTTTATGTTTACATTAAGGTTCATTTTAGTCCCTTATGTTTAAAAAGTGTATTTTTAGTCATTCGGTCTTAACACCGTTAGTCTCATCTAACAGAAAATGTTGACTTATCAAATCACATTATTATTTTAATCCTAGCTAGCTGTCCAATAAACTCAAATTTTTTAACAAATAGATATTTTAATTAAAATAATAATATTGAAAAAACTCTAAATTTTTAATTAATTTTTTTCATCTGCTCCCCCTAACGGCTTTACCAATAGGAAACCCTTCTCCGCCAACGTCATCTTCCTCCATGAATCTTGAGAAAGCCATTAAAGATTGAATGAGGAATATATATAGCATAGTTCTTCCAACCTTTGAATTTCTTATTCATAAAAGACAAAATAGAAATCTTGAACAGTTTCTTCCATGGTAGGATGTGGCAGGAACTCAGGGATTATAACGCACGATCCATCGTCACTACACGGTGCTTTCCATTTATCTCCCATATGTCCCTTTAATGCCAATGTCGATATGTGGATTTTTGCCCTTGAAATTTTGCTACTGAATTTCCAGAATATATCTCCATGTACAAAATATGGTGCTAAAATTTATTGTTATAGCTCATAAGGACAACAAAGTTTTGAGGTAGAGATGCCATGGCCAAGTGGCCATTGAAGATTTATGGAGGAAGATGACGTTAGCGGCAAGAGAAGGGTTTAGATGGGGAGAGCATATGAAAAAATAAATTAAGATTGAGAGTTATTTTTCTATTATTATTATTAAAATATTTATTTACTAAAATAATACTGTGATTTGATGAGTCAGCATTTTCTGTTAGATGAGACTAATGGTGTTAAGATTGAAAGACTAAAAATACACTTTTTAAACATAAGGGATTAAAATCACTACAAAAAATGACGGTTAGTAGCGGTTAATTTGAAGGAGTTGAAATTAACCGCTACAAATATAAGAATTTGTAGCGGTTAAAGGCAAAATCGCTACCGATTTGCAACAGTAAGCCTCCACCCATCATAGAATGAAATTTGTAGCCCTTTTATGTATACTTTGTAGCGGTTATATCTACAATAATCACAAAAAATATGGCGCCAACTTCACGTCAAATGGCGTTAAGGTGGCGCACCTATTGTCGTGGGTATTTTGTAGCGGTTATCGTTGACCTAATCGCTACCAAGATGGCATCAAAGTGTGGCACCAAATGGAGTAAAGCTACCATGCATACTTTGGCCATCGCATAGTAGCGATCACTTATCAATGAACTGCTACAGATTCGGTGTACATTTTGTGGCAGTTAATTGGTAGCGGTTATTATTAAATTAACCGCTATACAATTCAAATAGACATTTCTCTATTGCAGTTAAATAGTAAACCGCTACAAATGGGAAGTTTTGTCATGGTTATATCAAGAACCGCTACTAATTATATGCCTATAAATAGCCACGTACGAAATCAGATGCGTCAAGAAAAGAATTTACAGCATAAAGCCAAAAATTGGTTTCAAAGGAGCTGTCAACCCTTGAAAGAAGGGAAATGGCTTGTGATTGGCATCATGTTACATAACATGATACCAAGCACATGCCATTTTCATTTTTTCAGGTGGGTGGCAACTACTTTCAAACAAATTGTTTGTTTCGTGCTGCAATTTCTTTTCTCTTTCCTGACATTTAGTAGCAGTTATTAGATAAACCAATATACATGGTTAAAGCAGTAATTAAAAATGTTTGACTTGCGGCACATAGTAGCGGTTATTTATTTTAACTGCTACAGAATATGAACGGACTACACACTTGTAGCTGTTATAGTACTATAACCACTGTAAATATTTAACTATATTTATTGACCACAACTCACGAAGGGAGAGTTTAACAGTGATTGTAGCGGTTTATCTTTTAACCGCTACAAATATTTGGCTGCATTTATTAACCACAATTCACGATGCGAGATTTTAGCGGTTATTGTAGCGGTTTTTTCTAATAACCGCTAGAAATGTTTCAATTTATGTAGCAGTTTGTTATAAAACCGCTATAAATTTCAGCTCTATAAAATCCTTCATCTCCTTCCTTTCTCTCATTTTGCCATTTTTCTGTTTGATAAGGTTTCCTCAAAATTTTACATTTCTACATATGGCTTCAGGAGATAGAGGAAGGGGGAAGGAGGTTATACTACCCCCAAGATCATTTCTGCGTAATAGCGGTAGTAGAGGAGAAAGGGGTCGTGGCAGGGGTCAACGTAGAGGGAGTAGGGCCACACGACTACAGATAGGCCCAGAGCAGCCACAGGAGAAGGCCTCATTACAGACACAGCAGATGGCCCTACAGGAGGGGGCCTCACCACAGTTGCAGCCGACGGCCCCATCGGAAGGGATCACACCACAGGTCCATCATGAGGGAGAGGGAGGTGAGATCAACGCCAGTGATTATGAAGATGAGAATGAGATGTTCAACTTCAACTAACTTCCTCTCAGAAACTTGGAGTGGTTCCTAGATGAGAAAAGGACCACTGGACCAGGACCACCCACGACGGTCATCTTCCCAATCGACTGGGTTTGAGGTGTAAGTGAGAGGTAAAGGTAATTTTTTTATTTAATTTTTATTTACATATTGTTCAGTGAAATGTGAATTTAAATTTAAGTAACGTATATGGTAATTGTGCAAATGAGCATGGGAACATTTCCACGAGGAGGCTGGACGTGACCGATGTGAAAAGTATGGACCGGAGATTACGAGTTATAGTTCCGTGGAATGAGCCCACGAACCAGCCCGTTGACAATGGGGGTCACCTGTTCAACCGCTACCTAAACGACCTGGGCTCAAATTGGATGCAGTTCCCCATTCATTTCAGGACGTGGAAGCAAGTTCCGAAGGGCCTAAAGGATTGCGCATGGGAAGAGGAAGTTAAGGTAATATATAATTGCATTTAATTATATTAAATGATTTATAATTAACTATTTTTAATTATTATTTTTAAATTTTATATTTTTAAAATAATCATATTTAAAATTTTTTATTTAATTATATTTCAGGATAGGTTTACCGTACATGAAAGCTATAAGAGGTACATACTGATAAAGTTGGGAGACGGCTGGAAGAACAAGAGAAATCGTCTCTACCATATCAAGGACAGGGATGGGACGATTCCTCTGAAGCAACTGATCGAGGACATCCCGAATGACGTCCCACCAAATGACTGGGCGGGTTTTGTCCAATACAAGAGGAGTCAAGAGGGGCAGGTAACTTTTTTAATAACTATTATTTGACCATTTTTTATTATTTTAATGTTTTCTAAAAATTATTATTTGAGAAATGTCTGTAGGCTCTTTCTCAGAGAAACACGACTAGCCGTGGTCAGCAGTCAATCCACACACGGCTGGATCGAAGACATTTACTATGACTTACATCGAATTGGTATGTTTTTACAATTTCAATTAATTTTATATTAATATTAATAATTCAATTTCAATTAAATATTTATAATAGTAATTTATATTTCCATTGTTTCAGGAGCGCAAAGCTCAGGAGGAGAACCGCCAGATCGATTATGGAGAGTTATTCACGGTGACACACAGGTACATGGACAGGACTTCGACGTCTCAGCAGGCAAAGGAGGCCATTGTAAGTATAATAATTATAATTATTGTAAATTAATTATTTTAAAAAACTTATTTATTGTTGATAATAATTATTATTATAATAACATGTTGCATAAAATTGCAGGCGAGGATTCAGTAGTCTTAGGCTGAAATGAGAGAGACACAGACCCAAGAGTCTCAAGGGTCTGTGGACCCCACGATGCCATATAAGGTTAGTTTGGGATTGATCGAGCACCCTAGCAGTGTGAGGGGGATGGGATTAAGTGCCAGACATAGCATGGTATATGAGAGGAGCGGCAACTCTGACGCGGGACTTTCTCGAGCATGGACGTCCAGGACTAGACATTTAAGGGAGGAGACTGTTGAGGAGATTCGGTTAGAGGTTGCAAGACAGATGCAGGAGCAGGTGATTTCATCTACGCACAGTAGATGCAGTGGCTGGATATCACACACTTCATGCTCAACAAGGCATGGAGTCGCCTATTCCCTAATAAGGCGTACCTAGAGGTCGCCCCGTCCCAAGGTTCGTTGTACAGCCCACTCGTCCTCCATCCTATGATGGTGCTATTAACTCTACCCAGCCCCATCCTTCGCCTACCCTTGAGACATGACCTGATAGATAGACTGGTGGCGGTGCCCCCCAGAGAGAGGACCTGCCGATGACGCTCCAAATAGTTAGTTTTGTTTATTTAGGGTTTTTCTTTTTTTAAAAATATCGTAACATTTTTTTTGAATTAATTTAATTTTGTTTTTACAAATTTTTTTACATTTTGTTAATTATATTATTAAATTTCATTTGAAAAAATAATTTTGGAAAAAAAATAAATATTAGTAGCGGTTGTAATTCTACAAACCGCTATAAGTGTTCACATTAGTAGCGGTAAATAATCGTAACTGCTATAAAGTGATAAAAAATTTGGATTTTTAAATATGACAATCTCGCCAACAATCACATCAATTTGTAGCGATTACTGGTATTTATAGCGGTTTATTACCAGTAACCGCTACAAATTTAGGCAAATTTGAATTTTGAACCTTTCATTCCCACCAACGGTCACATTAATTTATAGAAGTTAAAGGCCAATAATCGCTACCAATATTCACATTAGTTATAGTAGTTTATGATTTTTAACCGCTAGAAAGTGTGAAAATATTTGAATTTTGAATCTGGAATTCCCACAAACGGTCACATGAATTGGTATCGGTTATAGAGTGGTAACCACTACAAGTTCTCACGTATTGGAATTTTGAATGTGTCATTACCGCCAACAGTCACATCAAGTAGTAGCGGTTATAAAGTTTAAACCGCTATAAAGTTTGTGTGAGTAGCGGTTTAGTGAACCGCTACTAATTTTTTATCGTTGTAAAAATTCAATATAAGTATCTTGTTAGGCGTCATTGGTTTTTCACTCATCTTGTTGGCTAAATTTTCTCGTCTAGCTAAGGATAAATCATGGATCAAGTTGCCACACAATTCTCTAACTTATTTAGACGGATTAAACAACTTCTTGGATTTTGCTTACTCTCACGCCAGTTCTAACAGAAAGATCGTATGTCCGTGTTAGAGATGCAAGTTCAAGAAGTGGCATATACGAGAAGTTGTTAAGGAATATTTGCTTGTGAAGCCTTTGCCAAAAGAGTATACGTTTTGGAGAATTCATTGTGAGAAGGCTGATATGAGATACGATAATGCTCTTCCTTAAAGTTTACAAGTAGGAGTTCAAGTAAATAAACATGATCCTGTTAATGTTGTTGTGTGTGATACGTTTATTTTTTAGGACGACAACTTTAATAAAGAAGTGCAGGGTTTATAGCCTGTGTTTTTGATAAATGAAGCAGCGTGAGATTTTTTCACCCTCATGGATGACGCAGATTATCCTCTGTATCAAGGTTGTCAAAAATACTCGAACTTATCTTTCTTAATCAAATTGTATCATATCAAGTGCTTATGTGGTATCACATATAAGGCAATGTCGATGTTGCTGGAATTATTACAAGATGTGTTCCCCGACGCGGAGATTCCAACATCGTTCCATGAGGCCAAGAAGATTATTAACAGAGTGGGATTAAACTACTAGAAAATTGATGCATGTCCCAACGATTGTATGCTGTATTGAAGAGATGAAGCTAGTAGGGAGGATTGCAAGCGATATCACACATCAAGGTACAAGACAATTCGGAAGGGGAAAAGAAAAGGCAGAAGAAGAAACCTACAAAGATTTTAAGGTACTTTCCTTTAAAGCCTAGGTTACAAAGATTGTTTATGTCATCCAAAACAACTGAGCACATGAGGTGGCATGATGTTGATAAGAATTAAGATGGTAAATTAAGACATCCACTGGATGCAGAAGCCTGGAAAGCATTTGACTTTGAATTTCCATCTTTCGTGGCTAACCCTAGAAATGTTCGGCTTGCTTTGGCGACCGACGGTTTTAATCCCTTTGGAAATCTTAGCACAACTTACAGTATTTGGCCGGTAGTCTTAGTTCCATACAACTTGCCCCTGGATGTATATGAAACAAAGCTCCTTCATCTTGTCTATGATAATCCCAGGAAAAAAAGCACCGGGTAATGTGTAACACCCTAATTTTCAATCAGCAATATTCCCCCTATGTAATTGATACATTTAATGGAATAAAATAGTGAATTGAGGTGTGCATAAATTTACAATAATATTTCAATTGTCAGTTACACATAATTCGGCTAAGCAAGGACCCAAAGTAGCAATTAATGTCCATGAAATGACATGACTAATGGCTTAATATACATGTCAAAAAAATTGGTCAAACCAAAGGAAATGAGCAATAAATGATTTACCGAAGTAAATTATAAAACGTAGGGGCAAAATGGTAATTTTTCCATAAAGTGGGAAACGATTATTTTTCCCTAATCTTCCTAATAATTTCAATTATATGAGCACTAAACAGAGGGAAATGACTACTTGATAATTAATAAGCCTATTTTGGTGAGTTATTATCAAGGAATGTCAAATAGTCAAAAGTCAAAGGACAAAAGTCAACAGCCTGCAAGATGACAATAAGATAATGGAGATCAATATTATCTCTCAATTCTCATGCAATTTCGTGGAGTGATGAAGCATGAAGGGAAATGAAATAATTAAACAAGAAATGAAATTGTGGATCAATATAAAAGTGCCACCTATATTAAGTTATTTGATTAACTTTATATCATTTAATTCTCTATTTCTCTATTCCATTCCTTGTGCGAAATTGAACCAGTACAAATGAGAGAGAGAGCTGAGGTGGTAGAAGAAGCTTGAAGCAAATCAAGCTAGGTTTCTCCAAAACTCAAGGTAAAGAAGTCATGAACTTGTGATTCTTGCTTCCTAATCCTTCCATGATCTCTCCTACTCACTTCTTCTTCCTTGAAACCATGGCTCTCAAGACAATTTCCAAGAGGAGGGAGAAAGAAGTCGGATGTTGAGTAGAGAGAAAATTGAAGAATCAAAAGGTAAACCTCCAAACTTGATTCTCATGCTTTGGTTGATGCTATTAGTACTATTCTTGGATTGGTTTGGTTGTTTTTGTGAATGATAGATGAAGAAACCTAAAGGACCTTATTGTCCAAGTTTCTCCAAACCTTGTCCAATGAATGTCTGAATAGAAAATAGTTTGATTATAAGTAGAAATGAGGTGATTAACTAAGAGAAAGCGAGAAACCAACATAATTTTTCTGAGAACCTAAAATCTAAGCCCTATTATGAACATGGTAAATGAGATAGAATTTGATAATTCTGATAATTCCATTAGGTTTAGAAGATAAATTTGTATAGGGTATATGTTGATGACGAAGTGAGAAAAGCCCCAGAATGAGAATAACCAAATTACCCCTTAAAACTAAAAGGAAGGGCCACCAAGGGAATTTTCATCATTTGGCCCTAAATTTGACCAATCTGAGGTCAAAAATGGATTCTACACATGAAATTGTGTAAGAATAATGTGAGTCATAATTTCTAGTAACGTCCAGTAGAGCGGGGTCTACAGGGGCATTTTGGTAATTTGGCATTGTAAAGCTAAGTTAACTAATAACCTAAGATTAGGTAATGTGAAAATGAGTAATGACTCATCTATGACGTATTAGACATTGTAGGACTTAAGGACGGTCCGAAGTCTAAGACTTTCCTGAGCTCAGAAAAACGAGAAAAGGAATCTAAAGGAAAGCAACCAGGTAGTAATTTCTTCTTACATGTACTATGTGTCCCTATTATGATTGTCATCCATCGTAACATGAGCTAGTGTTCTAGACACACCAATTCACCATGTTGTGGTCAAGGACCCGACAAGGGCACTAAGTCGACTAAGGGGCAAACAAGTAGTTTGACATTGGGCAAGTGTACACATATTCGTTTGATCATCTTACATGACATGATATTGCATATCTATTTTCATATTCTGTATGTATGGAAGCATGTTGCTACTGAGATTCTCTCGAATATCATTCCTTTTCAACCTAAAACCATTTCAGCTAAGGCAGGCAGCCCAAAAGGCAAGGCGGTGGCTCTTGGTGGCTAGGGTCCCGGAGCTTTACGTGCGACTATAGTTGTTTTGCATGTACTTAGATACTTTTAAGATTGGTTTCTTTGTACATATGTATATATGTGTTTAACAAACCCTTTGGGGAATCCTCCTGTAATGTAAACGGATACCATATATCAATAGGTTTCCGCTATGTTGTACGCTTTATGAATCTTTATATACTTTTAGATTTGTGATTATTAAAGTGGTAAAAGGGGTATTACATAATGACATTGATGTCTATCTCCAACCGCTTATTACGGAATTCCTAGACCTGTGGCAGGTCAGGATCGAGACATATGACGCGTACAAGAATTCACTATTCAACTTACGTGCAGCTTTGATGTGGACCATAAGCGACTTTCCTGGGCTTGGAACGTTATCTAGGTGGAATGTGCATACTGGGATGACGTGTCCAATATGTAATTTTGACTCCAAAGCAGTGTGGCTTCCCCACAGTCGAAAGTGGTGCTTCATGGGTCATCAAAGGTTTCTCGATGATAAGCACAAGTTTAGATTGCAACATAATCGTTTCAATAGGAAAATGGAAAAAAGATGACCTCCTCATACTTTAATAAGTGTAGACATCTTACAGCAACTTCAGGACGTTGAATTCGAGTTTGGAAAAATCGACGATTCCATAACAGCAGGGCGAAAGAGTAGGAGGACTACTTCAGCTTATGCACCTTAGCAATGGCGAAAGATAAGTATCTTCTTCACTCTTTCATATTGGAAAAATAATTTAATTCACCACAGTCTTGATGTCATGCACATTGAAAAAAATGTATGCGACAATATGCTATACACGCTACTTAACGAACCCAGCAACTCAAAAGATCATCTTCAAGTGAGGAAATATTTACAGGCTATGGGAGTTGTAATACCCCATTTTTCACCAATACATTTATGTGTATATTTGATGTATATTTAGTAGAATAAAATGGTGAAAAATGATGTGGATGAATTTATGAGAATTTATGGAAGATATAACAATCACCGGTTACATGTAATTTGGCCGAATAAGGATGTAAGAAGACGATTGATATACCGATAAAGGCCTATTATGGTAACCAAAATTTAAGAAATAAGTGACGTGAATAATTGCCTCATTAAAGAGTTAAAATGGGGTTAAGCCAAAGAAATGGGTGAAAAATGATTTATTTCGGTAAATCATGAAATGCAGGGGTAAAACGGTAATTTTGCCGTAAAATGGAAAATAATTATTTGTCACCAATATTCCCACTAATATGAATTAAATGGGAATTAAAAAGAGTAGAACGACTACTTGATCATAAATAAATCAATTTTGGTGAATTATGGTCAAAACGATCAAATAGTCAAAAAGTCAATGACTTGGTCAACAAGTTACGAGATGGCACAATGGGATGTTGGAGATTCAGACTTCCCTTATATTTCTCATACTAATTTTTGGCTATTATGTGGCATGGAGAGGGAAATAGAATTAATTGAGGATTATGCAATTATGGACCAATTGCATTGTGCCATATGTCCCAAATTAATTTAAATCTTTATTATATCAATTCTCATTCTCTATCAGCCCTCATTCCCGATCAATTGAATCAAAAAGAGTGAGAGTGAGAGCTGGAGAACGAGAACTGAACGGAAGAGAGAAGGGAGCTAGATTTCATCAAGAATCAAGGTAAGAAGCTTATACCTTGTGTCTAAAGCTACCTAATCCCTCCATAATCTCTTCTCCTCACCTCTCTAACTTGAAATCCTTGATGTTCAGCTGAATCAAGAGCTGGTGGAAGAGAGAGAAAACTTGTAGGAGAGATAAAGTCCAAGAAATCAAGAGGTAACTTCCTAAACTTGTTACTCTTGCTTGATTAAGGTTAGTAGAGTTGTTTTGGGCTTGGTTATGGTTCATTTGGTACAAGATAATTCAAGAAAGCCAAAGAGACCTTAATATGTAAGTGTCTCCAAATCAAGTCCAATGAATGTCTAACTAGTTAATATATTGGTTATAAGTAGAAAGGAGGTGATTAGGCCAAAGAAAACGAGAATCCGACACAACTTTTCTGGGAATTTATTTCCCCTTCCCTATGTTGGACGTGGTAATGGATAGGAATTTGATCATTCTGATGCTTCCATTGGATTTAGGAGGCCAAATTGTGTAGGGTCTATGTTGACCCCGAAGTGAGAAAAGGCCCGAAGAGCGAAATGACAAAATTACCCCTTATAAGCCTTATTTGAGGGATGTCAATGGTATTTTCGTCATTTCAGCTTGAATTTGTCCAATTCGAGGTTAGAAATGGATTATATACGTGAAAATGTGTAGAAATGTCCTAAATCGTGATTTTGAGAAAAATACTGATAATCAAAACCTAAGGGGTATTTTGGTAATTTGGTGTCATAAGGCTAAATTTACCAATATTATGAGTTTGGAAGGATGTATGGATGAGTAATAACTCATTTGTGAGGTTTGGCGATTTTAGGACTTGACAACCGATCTAGCCTCAGTAGTTGCCCGAGCTTGAATCGAGTGGGAAAGTTGCATAGAGGAGCAACCAGGTAGTAACCGTCTTCATATAACATGACATGCATATGTATTATTTGTTATCATCATCAAAATGTCTAACATGTTTAGATTGAGCGAAGTGAACACCCGGGGCCTATCGAAGGTCGGGTTGACACTCAGGTAAAATGTTCATAATTGCACGAGTGGGACCCGGGGCCTATCTTTGCACGGGCCCCCCTCGGGGCCAAGAGAACCTGTCAAGCGCGATGTTGGTCATGAAGTTGTATTGTATGCATTGTGCACAGGCGCCCTTCGGGGCTAAGAACCGGTCTAGCGCGAAGTCAGTTTATGAATTGCATATTTGCACTTAATAATGTTTGATGATTTTGTTAATGATTGTGTGAGTAAAGCATGCTTGTGTGTGTTATCTTATATGCTTAATGACGTTACTACTGAGATTCCCATGAATCTCATTCTTTTCCCAAACAAATCTCCAGTACATGGAGGGAGCTCGCGGGGCAAAGAAAAGGTAAATGACAATGAGACGAGGCCAAGCAGCGGGAGAGCTTAGGCTAGATTGTCGAGCTTTCGATATGTATTCTAAGAACCATATGAGTATTTTGGGTTTTGTATATGAAGTAGAGTAAAGAGAGATTATAAGTGTTGTCATATAAATTGTGTATGAATGTGAATATTTATATCTAGCAGAGGTATTGTTTAAAGTTCTAGCAATTTTTTAACTCTGATGTTGATATTCGGTGAGTATTAGCTAATTAGTACTCTACCGTAGTGTTTGGAAAATAAGGTATCACAGGAGTTCGTGAAGATGTATGGCCTGATAAGCATGACAAATTTCAACCAGCAAAGTTCACCCTTATAAAACCGAACAAGGAAGTCTTCCTTGCTGGGCTGAAGAAAATAAAAATTCCTGATGGTTATTCAAGTAACATTTCACGATGTATTGACATCAAGGCACAAAAGGTTGCTGGCCTGAAGAGTCATGACTCACATGTTCTTATGCAACAGTTACTTCCGCTGGCTATAAAGAATGTACTTCCTCCCAATGTGTCCATCGTTTTGGTAGAATTGTGCTCCTTCTTTTGGAAGTTATGTTCTAAGGTTTTGATTGTTGAGAAGCTCAATTAGCTGCAGTTTAAAATCATTCTTACGCTTTGTCATTTGGAGATGATCTTTCCTTCCTCCTTTTTTTACTATGGTAGTTCACCTCCACCTTGTTTATGAAACAAAGCTCGCTGGCCCAATCAATATCGATGGATGTATCCTATTGAGAAGTACTGTATTTACATATGTGCATCATCATTACTTTCTAAATTTGCTACTCGCCCATTTCACCATTTAATATTGTATTTCCCTCTTTACTTTATAGGTTTCTTGGAAATTGAAATCTTATGTAAGGAATAAGGCGTGGCCAGAGCTTAAGGTTATATAGGGGATGAAGTTCTATATTTCTGCTCAAGGTACTTTGATGTCATTGAGACGTCTTTCAACCGACCGCCTCATGTTGACGATTGTCCTGAACCTGAGCCAACAACATCAATAGAGTTCTTAATCCCTCGTGTTGGTAAAGCAGTTGGAGGAAGTAAGAACTTCAAACTAACAACAACTGAGAAGTTGCAGGCAGATAGACATATCTTGATTAATTGTACTCAAGTTGAACCCTTCCTTCAGTAAGAATTGTACACTCATATATTATTCTACAACAATCCTTATATTTTTTATTTACATTTCATGATCGTCTTCCCATGATTAATTTCAGGGAATTCAAAAGTCATGTGAAGTGTCAACTAAGGATTCAAACACAAACATCCTCTGAAGTTGGCAAAAAGGTCCAAAGAGAATTCCCACCCTGGTTTACGTGCAGAATATTAAATGACTACAACTCGTACTCACCAGAGTTCAGAGCACTCGCAATCGGCCTGCTTGACCATGCAAAAAGGTTTACAGCATACAATGTCAATGGTTTCAAGTTTTGCACGATATCACGAGATCAAGGATTGCAAACTCAAAATTTGGGTGTTTTTGGCACCTTTGGGACAAGGAGTTATGCGAGCAGCAGTGATGGTAACATGCAGTTTGGAGGTGTCACTTACTATGGAAAGCTTGTTGATGTCATCGAACTAAATTACCAATGCTATTTCACTGTTGCACTTTTCAAGTGTTTGTGGGCAAATACGACCACTTCCCAGAGACTTACAACAGACGATTTAGGCATCACATCAATAAATTTCTCTCGTTGAATTCACACCGGTCATTCTGAAGATGATGGGCCCTATATTCTTGCCTCAGAGGCATACCAAGTTTATTATGTCCAGGACGAGAGGTACAAGGATTGGAACATGGTGTTTCACTTAAAGCCTCGAGACCTTTACGACATAGGTGATGGTGACAACATCACCTACGAGAGTGAATCATTCCATCTCGCCAATTTTGAAAACTTCTTCCCTGAAGGAAATGATAATTTACCTATAGTTAGGTGAGTTTTTATAAGTTCATATCATTTAAATTTAATATTTTCTACACAAAAATACCATACTAATATTTATTTCACAAAATTTTCGTAGGAATGGCGAAGAAGAATGATTAAGTGGAATCATGATTTTGTTTTCCTAAATTTTGATATGTATTATATAAAAAAAAATTGAAACACAGTTGTAGCGGTTATATAACCGCTACAAAATAACATAAAACCACTATAAATAATAAACAGCTACAAAACATGACATATTAACTGCTACAAAATATAACCGCTACAAATACTGTGATATTAACCACTACAAGAGTCACGCAGATCCTTATAAAATACCTCAACACCAACTCTTTTCATACACATCTCCATTTCTTTACTCTCTTCTTCTCTCTCATTTTTCGCATCCAGGAACATTTTTTTTCAAGAGATCAAGATCTAAGTAATGTGATGATCATCATACATGGTAATTTTTTTTATCAATTCTTTCATATCTTCTTTATTTTTCCTTCTTATAATATTCATCCTACTTTTTTTTCAGAAATTAAGGGACTATTACTCAAAAACGTTTCTTACAAAATGATCAATATCTAGGGGATAACAAAATAAGTACATATTACCAACAAATTCATAACATTACCTACACTTTCTCATTATTATGCATATAAATTTTATATTTATGTAACTCAATTTAACCTTTTTCTTTACCCAGTAATTTAGTTTAATTAATTTTCTTAAATAATAACTATGTTTAATTCAGTTATATAACTAATCAACATGTTAAAATGATACTATAACAATTAAATTATATTATTGGATAATTTTTTTTAATTTTTCACGATAATTGGTAGCTGTTATTTACACCGCTACAATGTTAACAGTGAAATTGAAAAAATGTTTAAATTGTTTGGCGCTACTTTTAGAATTTTATTTAGTAGCGGTTATATAACCGCTACCAAACAGATTCAAAAATTTTTAATTCCCGCCATAACCAAATATTAGTAGCGGTTGTTGAACCGCTACAAATATTTTGGGTCCATTCTTAAATATCCGCGTTTTGAAATTGGTAGCAGTTATAACGGCTACCAATATTTGGTATAAATTTGTATCGGTTATTGAACCGCTAATAAACTGTCACAAAATGGTTTACCCATCATCCGACTATTGTAGCGGTTAGTTGTAACCACTACTGTATTAGTAGCAGTTTGTTTCTCCTGAATAACGGTTACTTTTAATCACTACAAAATTGCTTGCAATAGTGGTTTTTGTAGCAATTTATTTAACCCCTTCCACTGTTGTTTCCAGCGGTTGAAACCACTACAAATACACATTTTTAACCGATATTAAATCCATGTTTTTTTTTGTAGTGAATGAACCTTGATTCAAACATAAAGGACCAAATATATACTTTAGCTACATTTAACTATCATCTATTTCATATAAGAAGGACGGATTTTATAATATGCTCATATGATTCTATTTAAAAGTTACTTCCAACATGTTTCTTCAGAGCTAAGAAAGTTCTTATACCTTATTAAAATACTTGTAGGTTATTATTTGAAGTAGATAATGGGATTTGTTTGTCAAGGATTAATTAACTTCATGTCACTACACTACAAAATCATTTGAGAAGGGATGATAAAAGGATGACAATAAATTAGTAGTGCCATACATTATCTAACTTTTATTTTCATGGGAATAATGTACCTATTTTCTATTTAAAAAGGAATTAAGCATTCTTGATAAAACAATATAATAATAAGTAGAACATGATTACGTGATACCTATTTAAATGAGTAATAAATAATTTTCTTTTATAATATCGATATAAAATATAAAATTTATAATAAAATTACACCAATTATAAGTCATAAATAATATTAATTCTTTCTTGTTATGAAAATAAGGAAAATATAACAGATTGAGATGAGTAAGATAAAGAGAGACAAGAGGGAATAGGAGAGAAACAAGGAGCGATATCTTATTCATTTGTATACTTACAATGTTTATCACAAAGTATTTATTTATAGGCCTCCAACCCCAACTAAGAGTTAAATAGAATGAATACAAAATGAATTCTTATAAGTGCATAATATGTAACCTTTGAGTTATAAGGAAAAAAAATCTTAAAGACTATTTATTAGAGAGGTTATGGAGTAGGATATGAAAAGCCAAGAGTTGGGAGTTTATGGACATCAACATTATCTAGTAATTTTATAACATTCCCCCTTAGATGTATGTGAACAAATATTGTGCCTCATTAAAACTTTATTAAACCTTGGTTAAGGAAAATAGTACAATATGGTCTCTAAACCCCTAATGATAATATTGTATTTACTCCCCTTAATAATCAGTTTTACTCCCTTGATGACAACATTACTTCTAATGTATTTTTGAGCACATATTTCTTTTAACCACCAAACTATGAATGATGCATTGTCATCAAAATTTTTATTGAAATGTATTCCTCTAGCATATCTCCTAGATATGTTAAAATATTAGTATATCCTGCCTTTATCTTATTCATTATGGAAACAATAAGGGAAAACTATTCAGAAAATCACCAAAATATATCTTGCATTTACATATTCAGTTTATTCTAAATAAAATGATATCATATAATATGTTCATAGAACTATCACATCAAATCTGATTTTTGTTGTCCACTATGTATATGCAAGAAATAATTTTTACCAATAAAATCATAATAAATACAATATTAACATGATACATAAATATTCTCATAAAATATAGGGTACTTCTAGACCATTAAATTCAATATATCTTTGAAAGAAAAATCATCATATCAAAAATATGTGATTTTAAAATCATTGAGGTATTCGATAACTCGCTCTACAAGTCAAATAAAATATAAAATTACTCATTTTCCAATATATTTTTCAATCAATTATATAGACTCGCATTTTTTTCAAACTTACTTAACATTTTATATATAGATTGATTTTCTTGTATATGCTTCTGGCATTTTAGATCCTTCAATGATTCTCATATAAATTTCACTATTTAATGAGCCATATGTATAGGTTGTATATAACAACATCTAATGATACATAATTTTATTTTCATATGTTGCCAGAAATGCAAAATTATTGTATCTACCATAAAATAATATGCCTCATCATAGTCTTTATTAGAATTTGTAAAAGTCTTTATTTTCACTTAAATATTTATATATTTCATATTTTAGTTGAGACTGCAAATCCATAATTTTCATATATTGAAATAATGTAATTCTATTTTCATTGCGTCTTTTCCCTTCTTACTTTTCCTTTTCCCTAATCAACATTATGTCTACATGCAAGATAGATTTATGCATAAGATTCGCACTTAATTAGGTGAAATTATTATCAAGACCGTTGTTGACAACTTAATATTTTCAATTCCATTTTTTCTATGACATAATTCATTGAAATCTCTCTATTGCTTTGAGGTACCTGAACCTCTTTAGAGGTTTTTGCAACTAGTTATGTCTTGGCCTCTTCTGGAATATCTGCCTCCATCATCTTGATTCTTGGCTATTTCCTCTTTTCTTTTAGAATCGATTATTCTCTCATACTTCAGGTATGTCTCACTTTCATTTATGCTGATTAGAGCATTTTCAGCTAGAATATGAGATTTAGTATTTCTCATTTAGGTCAGTAATTACATATGACAGGTATTATGCAATATTTCATGAATGCAAAACCGGATGAACTTCTGGTTCATACTTCTATATTCGATGATCTATATTTAATAGTAATAATGCATTCTATGTGTTCTCTTTTTCAGCTATTCAATTTCTCCCCCTCATGTTAGGAAAACTTTTTAAATGATGGTTGACTAATCATGCAGTATAAGTCTCCTAAATCTATTTATTTCTTTTAGAAACATCCTTTTGTTTCATTTAGAGACAAATAAGATGAAGGATGTTCTTACCCAATATTTATCCCAATTTTATTTAAATATCCATCTATGTGCATTATGGTGGTGGATCAATAGCAATGTACATTCAAATTTTTTAAGATAGAATATGCCTAGCTAGCTCCTGACCACCAAAGGTCAATTTTACCAGAAGAATTTTGTTGGCTAGTATAAGTGCTGCAATATGTAAGATCAAATATGTCAAAAGTGAAATAGAAATTGTGTTCTCATAAATGTTGATCTAGCTATTTATGGAGGCTTCAATAAATGAATCATATAATCTGAAAATTACGTGCTTAACATAATAATTTACTCAAACATTCCTATAAATTTCATGTTGCAAACTAATAATAATCTCACATGTAACTATCTTATAGATGCATCTATCCAATTTATTGAATACTCGCATGGTTTACATGCTATTTGAATGTGCCTATATATTAGTTTGATATATTTCCATAAATTTAGTGATCCATTCCAAATCATAACTAGTGATACTCCCATAATCAATTTTCTTTGAGAACAAGCAACATATGATAATTCTTGAATTATATAATATGTTGGATATTCATTAAGAATCTTCTAATTCTTCAATAGAAGTCAATATGTAATCTTTTATAATTTGTTTCATCATATATATGACTCGGATGATCAAACAAGTCATGTCAACAATAAATTCGTTTAGATCAGTAAACTAGAAGTTTATTGTGATATGTTGCTTAACTAACAACAAACTTTTCAATTTCCATAAGATATTGATATAAAATATCAATATGACATCCATTTTTGGAAAATCAATAGGCTTTGTAAGGAAGTATATGAGTAGACCTTTTTAATATTAACTCACTTATATTTTAACAATATTTTTTCAATATTAACTCATACTTGTATTCTAACAATCTCCCCTTAAATATGAGTCATACCAACAAACTTCCCATGTTCCTGCATTTCAAAGACGATTATAATAGGCAAATAACCTATATTTTATTTGGAAGCCTAAATGCTTCATAGTTTACATACAATTGTGGATTTTAATCTGATTGGGCTATCACTTTAAATCTAATTGATTCTATGGGTCATAATTTTCTTGATCAATCCTTCTTCCACACAAAAAAACATATATTAGTTCTTTAGGAACTATATCAATTTAGTGACGTATAAGTTCTTCAGGAACTAACATATATTATTGCATTTCTATATAACTTCACTACTTATCAATAATACTCATATACTTCAATTTAATTCTTTTAATGCATATTCCAAGTACATCTTTCACCACTTAGAAAAATATGAAGAGATCCATGATCAAAATACATAAAGATCACATTATAATGACTCTTGATGTTTAGGGCTAAAATTAATTTGAGATGAATGTAAATACAAATGCTTTATAATACAAACTAATGAATAATTATGATATTTATAATCTTCTTTCAAATTTTTCCAATTATTTAAGCATCCACAAATTTTACTTGTACTGCATATAGATATATATAATTTACACAAATGATTTTGTCCAGAAAATCAAAATTAATGTCACCTATTCATAATGAATTTTCTCAAAAAATTAAATAAATTCTCATTCTCTCAATTCAATTGTGAAATAAATATATGATTTTTCTTTTTGTCATAAATGTCACATAAAAACAATTTGATCCCAATACCAAAATAAAATCAATAATTACAAAATATTTATATGCCTTCCAATCATAAAACATATGGGAACTAAGAAAGGAGAAAGAGATGGAAGACAATACTAAAATGAAAAATAGGGCTAGTAATGGAAGAAAGTACCTTTATATTGGATATTTGATGAGTCGCACGTTTGGTGGGAAATCTGTGAAGAAATAGAGAAGCAGGAATCCTAAGAAAAAAATAAAGGCAAATTTGGAGCTTGACATGCAAAAACTCTACTAATTACAAGGTATGCAAGCTCTTATTTAATTCCAATATATATATATATATATATATATATATATATATATATATATATATATATATATATAACTTTCCTTAGGGCTCTAGAGGCCGAAGATTTACTATTTTCTAGAACAGAGTAAGCCAGTATAATCAGAATATATCTAAGGCAAGCTCAGACTAGGTACCTACTCACCCCCAGAATTAACAAAAACCCAGTATCCCACAAGTATTTTCTTTGTATATTAACATCCTTAAAATAGCTTGTTTGCAAACGTTGTGATGTCTAAAGATGATTTAAATTACAAAAGAATTATTGATAGAGTAGAATTACTCTGTCCCCCAGCCATCAGTCTGACTGAACATAAAACTGAAATCGGGGAACCCATCCAAACAAGAGATAAGATAATTATCAGACAAAATAATGTAATTATCGAATAGTTGATAGATATCCGACAATTGTTAAACACCTTAATCTCTCAACAAACATCCAGGAAACTTGAACCGACTTGGGTAGCACAGTTGTCTTAGAAAATTAATAATTTAGCTTTAGATCCTTCAAAACAGTTAACCAAAAAGGTCTACGGAGGACCCAGAAAGGTATAGAAGAAACAAGAGTAAGAGATATAGCTAGAACTGACAGAATCAGAGGGTTTAATACCCTCACAACTTTAGCTAACAGATGGAACGGATACAAAATTAGAGAATTTGACAAGTTGGTTGACTCAGACAAGCAGCTGGAAATTCTTCAACACAGACAGGCAAGTCTTGCACCGGCGGAAGTATTATACTCACATGGAGTATGGGAAACCAAACAGAGGTATATGAACACTTCAGCGAAGAAACAATGCGGTGTACAGGTGAGGATCAAGTTGTTATTCCTTTCATAAATAGAGAGAGTAAACATAAATTACTTGATCAACAGTATTTAACACTTCTTCCTCGTCCTCAGATTCTGGTTCTGCTAGTCGTCCTTCCGTCTTGTAATCTGAAAAATGAATACTTACCGATCTCTATGTGTTTTCCTAAAAGCTTGTTCTTGCTAGGATCAATCGTTGGGCATTAGGGAGTGTGACATTCCACTCGCTGCCAATCTTGTTTATATTAGAGAATTTCTTCCCTTCTATAGCTAGAGCTAAATGTGTAAGTGTCTGATAAACTATCTAGGATAATTTCTAATAGCTCCTCTCTTTCTTTTACAGAAATCACGCCAGAATAAAATTACGCTTTAGATCCTTCAAAACAATTAACCAGAAAGGTCTACGGAGGACCCAGAATGGTATGGAAGAAACAAGAGTAAGAGCTATATATATATTGGAATTAAATAAGAGATTTCATACCTCATAATCAGTAGAGTTTTGGCATGTCAAGCTCTAAATTTGCCTTTATTTTCTTCTTAGGATTCCTGCTTCTCTATTTCTTCACAGATTTCCCACCAAACGTGCAACTCATCAAATACTAAACATAAAGGTACTTTCTTCCATTACTAGCCTTATTTTTCATTTTAAGTATTGTCTTCCATCTCTTTCTCCTTTCTTAGTTCCCATATGTTTTATGATTGGAAGGCATATAAATATTTTGCAATTATTGATTTTATTTTGGTATTGGGATCAAATTATTTTTATGTGACATTTATGACAAACAGAAAAATCATATATTTATGTCACAATTGAATTGAGAGAATGAGTATTTAATTTTATGAGAAAATTCATTATGAATAGGTGACATTAATTTTGATTCGTTAGACAAAATCATTTGTGTAAATTATATATATATATATATATATATATATATATATATATATATATATATATATAGTGCAAGTAAAATTTGTGGGGCATTTTGATATAAACTCGCCTTGTAGAACCTTATAATTTGAATTGTAGTGTGTGTGTGTGTGTGTGAATTGAGAATTAAGACATTATGTCAAATATATATGTAGATGATTTGAATATCCTTACATGAATGTGGAAAACTGGGGAAATTCCCATTGAGCTAATTATTGATAATTATTATGATGATTGGTATGGGATGGGATGTAGTAAATTATTTTACCACGTGGTATAGCCTCAATTGTGCACGATAATTGGTTTTCTATTGTCCCAATAGTTCAATAAGGGACTGTCCCACCGGTTCAATGAAGGATTGCCCCACTAGTTCAATGAGTGGAAAAGACCTATGGTCCAAGCATGTGCTCTGAGGAATTGGCCAATCCTTATCATATGACCGAGAGCTTTTTAGAGTGACCAGTGACATGGATAGTAACTTAGCCCATGTGTCAAACCTCTTAACATTTTGATATTCGCATAGTAAAAAATGCATAGTTCAGAAGGCATACAGAAATAGAGGAAATATACTGATAATAAGTGCTTGTTTACATTATAAGAAATCTCCACATGGTTTGAAAAATATAAATAGATTCCAACAGAAATAAAATTTACAACTAAAGATAATCAATTGCACTCCCGCTTAAACCAGACCCTCAGTCGCCAGTAATTACTATTTTTCCATTAGAGCCTCTACTTTCTGCTAGAGTATTTTTAAATATTGAAAAATGGTGAGATTCAAAAGAATCTCAGTAATAACATACAATCAGACATATAAAATGTGAACATAAATATGCAATACACCATGTTATGTAAGATGAAAATATGTTGTGTACACACTATCAAAGGCCAAATGATTGTTTGCAACCCTGACTTATCTCTGCACCTCAGTTGGGTCCCAGACCACAACTAAGCTAATGTGCCCCAGGCACTGTGTTCGTATCCCATACACTATGCTCTTATCACAGAAGATGGCATACACAAAGCATACAGATAATCACATAATGCATGAAAGAAAGAGTTACTACCTGAATCCTTTTTTTGTTTAATTGTCAGTCCAAAACTCTTACCCCAACTCGGGCTATTATCAATCCCTATCAAGTAAAGTTTACAAGTAATTGGTTATTACTTGCATTAATACTACCTTTTAATCAAATTTTGTTGGTTATCTAACACAGTTACATCAGTTTCTGCACAATACAATTCTGTACAATGCTCTTTCACAGTTTTTCAAAAAACTTCCGTATTTTCAGTCAACTTTGAAAATTCATAATTATATCTAAAAAATTCAAAATTGACTAATTCCACAGCCTATGTAAATATCTTTAAGTTTAAGTTTATATAAAAATACTAAATTATGACCATTATCCTCACATTATTCCCAAAAATTCGTCAATCCTCCCATGTTCCATATTTCCTTCCAGAAACAGGGCTTAACTTTGAAAAATCATATCTCTTAATCTACTGGTCCAAAAATTATTTTCTACACATAAAATTAAACCTATGAATGTCTACTTTAAATATGAAAATTTTCATAATTTTTTGTCATGGTTTAATTTTTTAAACTTTCACCAAAACCCATCTGACTTCCAGAAACATAATATGGCAACAACTAACTTCACAAATTCATATCTCTTAGTATATTGATCCAAGTAATACATATTATATATAAACTTAAATCTTAATATGTATACTTTTTTTCTGGAAATTTTTATGGCCATTGGACAAGATTATATTACTCAAAAACACAAGACAACCAAACTGACAGAACCTGGACTTCCAGAATTTCTCCTGTTCTTGACCTATATTTCAAAAATCATAACTTCCTAGAAAGTTATTTAAATGATAAATTCTAAGATTCATTTTAAATATTTGGATGTCTACTATTTCTCTGTAAAATTTCATAAATATTGGATAAGATTTGTTTAGTCAAAACTCAACACGAAACTGACTGGCTTTCAAACATGTCAGTTTTGACAGTTTAAGTTCAAAACTCAAGAACTCATTCATTTTCACTCCAAAGTGTACTCTTATTGATTCTATTACCTACTACACATCCTAAAATTTCCATACCAAAAAGAACCAGACAAAAAATCCATCTATAGCTTTTGTTTAAGCCTCTGCAACTTTCTAGCAGTAACTCTATTTTCCGGCCAACAGAATAGAGTGAAGAAAAACTAACATGTAGCCATGGATTTGCACTCTAATCTCTAACATTTTGACTCTACATACTCCTACACATGTTCCTTATTTTTGGTGACACATTTCCAGAACCAAAGACACCAAAAATATCACCCAAAATCGACATACAAACACTGGTTTTGAAACTTATCATTGACAGAAACTTTCCGGCGACCTCTCTTACTTCCAACAGTCAAATAACCTAGAACATTTACTCAAATCCTATGGAAAACCAAAGTAAAGGTGAAGGAGACTCACCTAAGTACGTTTATGATGTTGCATGTGAGGTTTAAAGCTTCCTTCTTCCTCTTCTCCGGCATCAACTTCCTCTGGTTTACCTCTCTCACTCACGTCTCTCTCTCCTTCTCTATTCTGTTTCTCTATTTTTTTGTTTCTTTAGCCCTCTCTTCTCTGGACATTTTTCATGAATGGAGAGGTAAGGAAATATTAATTAATAGGTGGTTAAGTGTGGTGTTAGGTCCGGTGGTTTCAAAATGGTGAGAATGTGTGTGTTTATCTTAATGATGGTGTATGTGTGAGTATGTGTATAAGACGTGTGTCTTGAAATGATGAGGCCTATTTATTAAATGACAAGTGTGGGTGTGTAAGTGTCGATGAGAGTGTTAGGTTGGTTTTTAAGTATGTTTCTTAATATGTGTGTGTGTGTGTGTGTAATTTTTTATCCTATTAATTACACACACTAGGCCTTAATTTTTCTCTTTGTCTAATTTAAGATCCCTTAAATTTCGTAGGTTCCATAATTTGGCTTACTATTTATCTTCTATAAATTAATTCTTAACATTTTTTAAGGATTCTCTTCTTTAATTAACTTCATGAAGCCTTAAAATAATTTCTTAGAAATTCCCAAACCAAATCATGACCGTTAACTATTATTCCTTAAATTTTTTAGAAAATAGGCCTTAAATTCCCAATATTAATTTCTAACACCATTTAAATTTTCTTTTTAAAAAAATTAACCTTTTATTAAATTTTGGGGTATTACACCATGGGTCTAGCCGGCGGAAATAAGGTGGTTCGGTTGGATTGATGGGAGGCAGCTTGAAAATTGTGATAAGGATTCCTAATATGGAATTTGTGAAATGAAATTGTGATATGAAACTGAGATATAGAAATTATGATAAAAATTCCTGATATAAAATTTATGAAATGAAATTGTGATATGGAAACTTTCATACAGAATTCCTGATATGAAATTTGTGAATTATATTGCTAATACTTTCACTAGTACAAAAAAGGCATTTAGACTGGTTATAGCGGATAAGGTCTAAAAGAAATAAGCGGTGGCATTTTGTAATTATGAGAAACTTGTGAGACAGGTTCCTTAGAAAATCGGTCTAAAATATATTATTTAGATCAGTTTTCTAAGGAACCAGTCTAAAAAGATAAAATTAATTTTTAAAAACATATGCAATACATTTTCTAGACCGATTCTACTTATAATAGGTATAATATATTTTTTTAATTAAAAGCAATTAAAAAAATAATATGTTTATACCTTTTTAGATCGGTTATACTTAAGGTTGTTCATAGGAACCGGTCTAAAAATATTAGCAGTGAAAAAAAAAAGTTCTCACTTTTAAGACCGGTTATTTCTTACAATTGGTCTAAAAGATGACCTTTTAAGACCGGTTGTTTTCTAGAACCGGTCTAAAAGAGCCAGCCATATACAATTTCAAATTTCTCTATTGCTCGCGCTAAATTTCACAAAGTATCTAAGACTCTCTCCGTCTTCTTTTAATTAAACTCCTTTATCACTGATCGGCCCCTCCTCTTTCCCATATCGATCCTCTATCCTTAACCAATGCCACAGGTGGACGCAGATGAACATTGGATTCCATTGTTGTACTCCTCGTCGTTTCTTGCTCCCGTCAGTGTCTTCCTCAAGCTCGAAGTCCAGGTAATTATGAGATATATTGGGCTTTTTTCTTTGATAAATTGCTCAAAGGCATTATTCTCCTTTTTCCCCTTCTTCTTCGTTTTGTTATCTGTATTTGAGATACAGAATCATGAGAAATGCTAAATCCTAGTTGTCTGAACTTTCTAATAAACTTGGTGTTAGCCACTGTGGTTTTTGGTTGTTTATAAGTAGCATTGAACTGTGAATCACCTCCATAGAACTTAAGTACAGTTTATACCTATATGTCATCGGCTCTTTATGGCACCCTGTTTCAGCCTCACTTGCGTATGTGTTGTTGAGTTATTGGAATTGGAATTGTATTGATATATTGCTAGAATTATTAGATTTAACAGACTTAAGTGCATGCATTGCTGCTATTTAGCTCTCCTAAAATCTTATTCATTTTATTGGTGAGTTGATTTGAACTTTGGTGCATTCTATGAACTTGGGAACACAAATTTAATCCTAACACAATTCACTTCTGAACATCTTCATCACAATTCATGTCTACTTGGTCTTTTAGAATTTTGCCCAGAAATCTTTCACCTACTGTCAATCCTCTTTTACTGCCAAATCTGTTCTAAACTTTGAGAATCTACTACCGTGTATGAATCTCATGATTTCATAAACATTCTTCATCATATAAACCCCACTGCATTTAATTGTGCAATGTTTTTATTGATTTTGATTTGCTACATAATCTAGTATAACTAGCAACTCATTGCAGCTTGTTAAATTTGCTGAGGCTTTATTATCATTGTGCATTATTATGAATTCTAGTTTGCTTGAGACTCACTGTGATTTTGAGTTATTGAACCTTAATATCTGAGCTTTATTGATTTCCAATTAATTATTAAGCTGTCAAAATTTGGTTAAAGATGAACTTGATATTTCTATCATTGAACTTTAACTAACTTTTGTTGTAGTAGCTTGCTTGAGAATTGTAAGAAATTTCTATTTACTATTTGGTTTAAGAGAGATAATTTATTATATATGGAAAGTTCCTACTATCTTGAGCTTTTATAAATCTCACTTTGATTCTAGGGAATTTGCTTACAACTAGATCACTGGAATTTTCTAGTTATTGCTGAGAATTTGATAGCACCATTTCTAGATCATTTGATTTAAGATATGTAACATTTGGAAGTAAGAGGTAAATGAGGTTGTAATATTCATCTTGAACTAGTTTATGAACTTTGCATCCATTCGTAGCTTGGCTTTCTGAATTTATGACTAAACTTTATGCAAGAGAGTTGTTGAATGCATTGTCATTGTTCTTGTTTGATTCGCTCATTTAAAGTACATAAAGCTAAACATTTTTTTGCTAGTGTGTGAATTTGTTGGTATGTTTTGATATGGGTTATAGTATCTAAAATCTTCTAGGCGTGCAAGTTCATTAAAACTTCTCTTTCCGTTTTATTGGCATCTTCCTTGCTTTGCATGTGATTAAAGTTCAAATTTTCTATTATTGTTGTTGAGGCTTATTTTGCATTTGGTTGTTGCTATGTAGTTTCCAGTCTTCAAAGCTTCTAGTATGCAATCCACTCCATCATACCAAACTAATCTTTGATATGTAGTTTACGGTCTTTAAAGCCTTTCTTCAAGTGATTAATGAGTAATTTAATTAGTCTTTGGAATTAATTGATTGAAGTAATGCCTGATCTTTGTTATATAAATGCATTATAATATAAAAGTTTCTATATACTTGTTCATTAGTCTTGTAGTTAAACCAGGTAATGAGTGTAATGATTGCATGCTCTCATGATACTCCTACATTTTTCAGGGGGAAAAATAGAAAAGAGGGGAAAAATGTGTTGAAATATATTGATCGTAGTTGGATAAAAGCTAAACAGACAAGTGTTGGATATGATAATGAGGTAAGGGATTTCTTATACTTCGCTAGAAGAAATGCCGATAATGACAGTGGGATGTTTTATTGCCCTTATGTAGAATTTTTGATCATCATGAAGGGATATGGAAGGATATCTCTTTATAAAACTACTTCGAAAGTTAGGTAGCTAAAGTAATTATCATTATGAATTATATCCAAATTATGTATATAGTTATTTTATAGATATAGTCTTTTCATGTTATAACTTAAGGATTTATCTTTTTTTGTTATCTTACCATGAAAATGAAGGATCTGAGGTGTCCTAGTGTAAAGTCTCCAGAGCCAGCTAGTGCTCATCAAAGCAAGCAAGCTAATGTTAATCCAAGCGAGGCTAGCAATGCTCCGAGCCAGAATCAAAGTGAGCCCAGTAACCAATTTGTATAGAGGGGTAGAAGTGGCCTACGGTTGAGAGACATTACCCTAAGTTGAAGTACCAGGTAAAAGATACCGATTGAGTTTGATAGATATTGGAAACCAATCGAGCCTAATGCAAGATGATATAGGAGTTTTGTTGGCCTCCTTGCACGCAACAAGCCTAGCATCTTGATAGAGGAGTGGAGAAATATTGGTGAATGTGTAAAGCAACATATTTGGGATACTATCCAGGTATAAAATTCTCTTTTGCATGTAATGATTATCAAATTTGTCACTAACTCCTTCAATGCATGCATTACAGCTCACTTATGATGTTCCTCAGAGTGATATTTTGTACAAGAAGACAATGACGTATTGTTGTGAGCGTTGGAGGAAGTTTAAGACAAATCTAACCAACAATTACGTGCATATCAAGGTGAAAGATGGTGAACCTCATCCTAATCCATGCAGCAAGTATTCATATATTGATAAAGCTACTTGGCAAGAATTTCTTAGGCTTCGAACTACTCCAAAAGCTTTGGTGAGTTGACTTATTTTTCATTTTATTTACTTATCAATTGTCTTTATTGATTGTAACCTTTTTTATTTCTTATTCGCAAGTAAAAATCATAAGAGAGTGGTAGAAAGAATGATTGCCCACATACAATATCTCGTGGGAGTTATGCAAAGGCTGAAAAAGACTTGATGGCAGCCAAACGAAAGGGATTAGAAGAAGCAGCTCAATCCGATGCTTATGTTCTTCTTTCTCCACCATCTCTGATACGTCGCGAAGAGAAATGGTTGTTTGCTAACCAAAAGAGGAGTGAGTCTTATACAAGTAAACAATCTCGTACAATAGGTGAAAAAATTATAAGTATGTTGTTGTTATTTATTATTTAGTAAACAAGTTTCATTACTTATGTTTGTTATCTGTATCTTACAGGAGGAACTTCAAAAAAAACAAGCCAAGGGATCTTTTAGGTTGGAGGGGAGGAATGATATCCTGATGGTTGCTACTAGAAAACATGAGCATCCAGGCCGTGTCAGAGGAGTTGGAGGAGGGGTAGACATAAGGGATTACTTTGGAGCACCCTTACACCATTCCTCAGTGTAGTGACTAGGGAGGAGATGGAGTACATGTTGGCCATTGCAAGGGCGGAACCAAGGGTCGAGGCACAAGCATCATTTGATGCACGATTAGAAGCCCGGTTGAGCAAGATGAAAGAGGAAATGATGATGATTGTGAGCACAAGATAAGATACCAGTGCTCCCCAGGAACAATCACTTACACCTAATAAGAAGAGCACTAAAGGGAGTTGTTGCAATATTGGGCAGTCATCAGAGGGTCCTAGAAAAGAAATTGATGATCCTTGTGACCTTTTTGTTGAGGATCCTCTGAGACGATTAGTTGCACGGGGGAGTGTGCACAACATGGGATCAACGTCCACCTCCAACTAATGAAAGATGATCAAGTCAGAGTGTCAGTTGAAGAGATGATTATTGAAGATGCACCTGTCCCTATCCCTTTTGTTGATTTGAAGGTTATGAGCGATGTCCTCGGTACTTTCATCTTGTGTCCAAAGAACCTTGTTTATGTTCGAGCTGAGGAAACCTCGATCACAGTCCCAAGTGCAACTCCCTTCAATCAAGAAGTTTCACAGCCTCCATTAAATGTCATGCAACAAGTGATTCTGATGGCATATGATACATCCTTTCAAACAAGAAATTAGACTACAGATTCAGCTATTGGCAAGTCAGGGATGATATGCTTTCTTGAGAAGGATGATTTAATGTCCCTGGTAGCTCCCAGACAACATCTTACGATTGCGACTATCTAACTATTTTAATGTAAGTATCTTCTTCAATTAGAAGTAAATATTTTAAAAATTACATCGTTTAACTTTGATTTGTGTGCTTGCATTATTGTAGGTACATAAATCGTAGGTTGGTTTCCTTTTGCAAAAGTGATAAATTTGGATTCGTATGCCCAGTTCAAATCCAAGAAAAAGTAACCACTGCTGCTATCAGACATAAATACTTATCAGAGAGGCTTAATGAAACCGCAACTGAGTGTTTCTTGGCTTCATATATGCATGGATAAGAAACAAATTTATATTTCATGATATATATAATGCTTTATATTTTCTTAATATTTATTTCTTTTTTTAGTGATAATTGGCAATTGGTTCTACTATGTAAGAATAGGTATATTGTCATCCTCTTATTCTCCCTCCACTTCAAATCAGGGAATGAATTGAAGAAGACCATGAACTCGCAAGTTTTCTTACATTATTACCTTTTGTTGGAAGTTTATGGAATTTGTGCAAAATAAGTAACAATTGTAATTTTGATGATAGGGCTATACGGACATTCATACACGATGCTTGTGGTAAGCATGTTCATGAGTTAAAAGGCCCTACATGGATCATCCCAAAGGTTAGTACATATTTGTTTGTTTTAAGAATCTGTTCAATAAGCTATGATTTTATACTTAATTGTTTTAATGATGTCATGTTCTTTTTCAAAGTCATAGGCAACCATTAGGGTCCAACTTATGTGGTTTTTATGTTTAGAGACACATTTATAATAGTATCACCCTAGGCATGACTGATTTTACTGAAGAGGTAAATGTATATTTCAAAAAAAAATTTATTACTTTTATTGTTTTTAAGTTAGCAAGTTAATGTTTTGTCTGGCTTTAGTGTTACAAATGTTTGATCTTGCTTATCCCTTTCCTGAAAAAGATATTGATTTTGTCCGCAAATGTTGTGCTGAATTTATCTATGAGCTTTTACAAGAATAGTGAGTTTTTGAATCCAATGTTGTTCTAATACGTATTTCTTATGCTCTATGATGATGTTCACCACGTTTGACTTCTTCAATTAAATTTGCAATCCGAATGTTTAATGTCATGTTTCACACTTGAAATATATGTTAGTTGATGTTTAAGTATAGTAACAAGTGTAAGCATAATGAATAAGTGACATTTAACCATATTCAGATTGATCTTTGTAATTCATTCTGCTTCAGTTACTGTCAAACTCGAGTTCATACTCAAGACTTGAGTTCCTTATGTGATTTTCAAAGGTCCCAACTTGAGTTTTCATCAAAAACTCGAGTTCTCAGTGTTGTCAGCACTTCTTCATGTTGTCTTTGCTAAGAACTTGCAAGACTTTATTTGAAAACTTGAATTCTCATCTATTCAGAACTCGAGTTTTGTCTCCAAACTCGAGTTCTCCTTCTACTTCAAGTTTCTACATTATTCTTTGGTTGTAACTTGCAAGAGTTCATTTATAAACTTGAGTTTCCTCTTTACCAAAACTTGAGTTCTGCTACCAAACTCGAGTTCTTTCTGTATTTCCAGCTTTTGAATATTTCTCTGGATAAAACTCGCAAAAGTTAAAATGCAAACTTGAGTTTCTTTCTTACTGGAACTTGAGTTTTGCTCTCAAACTCAACTTCTCAAAGAGTTACAAGATTCTAAACAAGTTTCTGGATAAAACTCGAGAGGTTGTGTGTGAATGTGGGGTGTAGGAATGATGTTGTCATTGCTTCTGCTTGTGTGTAATAATGTGTTGTTTCTTTTGTGGGATGTGGGATGTCGTTCAAATGGCTTGCTGGATAAAGCTAATTTTTAAAAGGAATATTTTAAAAAAAATGGAAACTTTTTAGACTGATTGTTGATACAAACGATCTAAAAAATACTTTTTAAACATGTTGTTGGTACAACCAGTCTAAAAATTATGACATTAAGACCTGTTCTTTCAAAAACATGTCTAAAATGTCGTTCTTTTTAGACCGGTTGTTATACAACCGGTCTAAAAACAACGACATTTTAGACTGGTTGCTTAACCAGTCTAAAATATAATAAACTTTTTAGACCTGCTATATCAAGATGTCATCTAGAACCGATCTAAAAAGTCATTTTTACCCAATCTAAAAATTCATTTTTTCCAATAGTGTTTGTTATATAAATTGTTCCACTTGGAACCTAATGAACATATATCAACATGTGTAATGAGTTTGATAGCTGGTTACTGAGGCTTTTGTCTCACCCCTTCGATTTAACATTTTTCAGGTAATAGTTTTGCTGCTAGTCAGTTGGAGAAGACTCTAGAGGCTTGATTATTGTGATAATCTTTATAAAGACCCGTCCTTGTTATTTATGTGGTGAATTGTTGTGTATTGCCACTGTAAAACTCATGCTACATGCTCTGATGTAATATTATAATTTGGATTATATTGTTTCCTATCATGGATAAGCAACTCAAGTTGATATTTGAGAACATTGTTGTTTAAGTATTTTGATAATTGAGTTTGATATTGGGCATGAGGTTGAATAATTATGTTCTCGACTTAGAGAAGTCCAAGGCTCAAGGATGTTGATTAATTATGGTTTGACTTGCAAAGCAATGAGAAGAGTTTTATTATCATGATAAATTTTATTAACCATGGTAGGGTTTTTAAATGGTTAGTTGAACTCTTTTTCTACCATGGTTAACTTTTGAAAGATGAGCTGTAATCTTTTCTACCATGGTAGACCTTTGTGATTAAATTTTCACTTTTGCGCAATAGTATTGTTCATTTTCAAAATATTTGATTAAGAGTATGGAGAATTGAGTTTTAGGGAAAGGATTTTACACTTTGGAAGTAGCCGTTGAAGTTTCTAACACAAAGAAAATTTTTGTTAATCTTAAGCGTAATCCATGTTTAAGCACTTGAAACTTATACACAAGTATGATTAGTAATGTTTAGAAGTAGTAGGAAGTACTGTAACAAGATTATATCAACCTTAGAATGAATATCAAAATCTCCAAGACATTGTTTCAAAGAGCTAATATCAATATCAATTGAGTGACATTTTTATCATTCAATTGATGTTTTAACTAAGAGAGGTAACGGTTGGTAACTGGCTAAAGAAGTTTAGAAGAAAGCATATGTAATGTCGAGTTAATATCTAGTAACTCTTCAGTGGGACACTATGTAACTTGTAACATCCCAAAAATTTAATGCAAGGATTAATTTATAGAAATTAGATAGTAAGCTAAATTATAGAACTTACAAAATTTAAGGAATCTTAAATTTGACAAAGGGAAAAATTAAGGCCTAGTATATGTAGATAAAGACACACACACCCACACTTGGCATTCCATGAGAGCTTATGTATAGCCTCCACCCTTGCATTATGATTCTTTTCCATACATATGCTCACACACACAACCTCCTTTAGACAAACCAATGAACTACTCACACACACACTTGCCCATTGACTTAAAGCTTTCATTCACATCTCCATGAACTTCACGTTGGGACAGCACACACACACACACACATTCAGCCCCACCATAATTCAAACACTCTCTTATATCTTCATTCTTGCAACACATCAGCTGAAAAAAAAAAGACGAAACATAAACATAGAACACAAAACAGAAAAACAGAGAGATACGTGAGTAAGAGAGACAACAAAAAGAAGGAAGAAGAGAAACAAGAAAGCTTCAAACTTCACATACAACATCATAAATGTGTTTAGGTAAGTCTCTTCTACTTTAATCTTGGATTTCCATTGGATTAGAGGCTGTTTTGAGTGGTTGTATGTATGTTTTCTCAACTCTGTTTTGGTCGCCGGAAAATAGAGTTTTTACCGGAAAGTTGCAGAAGATCAAACGGAAGCTATAGATGGAGTTTTTATCTGATTCTTTTTTATATGGAAATTTAGGATGTTTAGTATGAAATAGAATCAAGAAGAGCTCAATTTGGAGTCAAAACGAATAAGTTATTAATTTTTGAAGTTAGATTGTCAAAACTGATTTCAGAGTCAGTCAGATTCGTGTGACTTTATGACTAACCAAATCACATCCATTATTTATGAAACTTTACATAGAGGCAGTAGACATAACAAGCTTTAAAATAAGTGGTAGAATGCATCATTTGGATATCTTTATAGGAAGTTATGATTTTTGAAATATGGGTTTAGAAACAGGTGCAATCCTGGACGTCCAGATTCTAGTAGTTGATTCCGTGGTGATTTTGAATTATTTAATCTTTCCCAATGGCTATGAAAATTTCCAGAATTAAATTACATAGTCTTATCTTTAATTTGATATATATTTTGTGTTAATTGGATTAGTATACTAAGAGATATGAATTTTTGAAGTCAGTTGCTCTCAAACTGTGTTTCTGGAAAACAGATTGTTTGTGTCGAACTTTTGGAAAATCAAACCTTGACAAAAAATTATGAAACTTTTCAGATTTAAATTATACATTCTTATCTTTAATTTTACGGATAGAACATAATTTTTGGACAAGTATATTAGGAGATATAGATTTTCAAAGTCATGCTATGTTTCTGGAGACTAATCTGGAATAAGGGTATTTCGGGAAATTCTGGGAGTAATATGGTAAAACTGGGTAGATTTTGATATTTTTTCATGAAAATATATTTCAAGAGCTTCATTTAGGCTTTGGACCCAGTCAATTTCAATTTTTTTAGAATTAGTTATGATTTTTCAAAGTTAACTGAAAAATCTGTCAATTTGCTGAAGAATAGTAAAATTGCACTATGCAAAATTATATAGTGTATAAGCCACTGAAACTGAGATAATCAGCAGAATATGATTAAAGATAGTACTAATACAAGTAATAACTAACTACTTGTTAATTTTAATTTATAAGAACTGGTAAAAGCCCGAGCCGAAGAAAAAGTTTTGGATAAACAGTTGGACTGAAAAAGGACCCAGGCAATAACTATTTATTTCATACACTATGTGATTATTTATATGTTGTGTATTCCATTTTCTGTAACATGACAGTGCATGTGGCACAACACGCGAATAAGCCAGGGTCTAAACATATCGTTTGACCATGAACACGAGTTTAGCCGGGGTTGCAAATAGTCGTTTAGCCTTGGACAGTATGCATACAACATGAGTTAGCATTTTACATATCATGGCGCATTGCATATTTATTTATCGCATTTTATATGACTGATTGTACATTACTACTGAGATTTATTCGAATCTCACCCTTTTTCAACATCTAAAAATATTCCAGCAGAGGACAGCGGCTCTAAGGGCAAAACCGTAATTACTGGCGATTGAAGGTCCGGTCCTAGCCAGGAGTTACATCTGATTATCTTTAGTTGTGGAATTTATTTCTTTTGTAACTGTATATATTTTTCAACCTATATGAGGATTTTCTGTAATATCAGTAAGTACTTATTATCAGTATAGTTTTACTATTTCTGTATGCCATCTGAACTACGCATTTATTATATAACGAATATCAGAATATTAAGGGGTTTGACATAACTAGAGTGTTCTTTAGGTCACTTGAACAGCTTTCTCATTTTTAAAGCATAACCTGATCACTGGCTGGTAACTGAAGAGTGATAAAATATTTTTGCAAGTATCACTCGAGTGCCATTGATGAACTTGGGTGAATTTTTTTTTAAAAGCTTTTCCTATTGTTATCTCTTTCCAGTTACTAAATGGTAACTTGAAGAATTTCGGACATCACTTGAGTGCCAAATGTGCAACTCGAGTGCCTGATCACATTTTCTCTTTAAGAGTAACAAGTTACCATAATGTACCTTGCAACTCTTTGAGCATCACTCAAGTGTCAAAGATATCACTCGAGTGCTTGAGTGAATTTTCTTAAAAGCCATGCAATTACCATCATCAAGTACCTTACTGATGATAAGGCACTTCACTGGAGTAATCCTTCATCACTCGAGTGATAAAGAAGGATTTTCATTGAATACTTCTAGGTTGATAATTTGACACAGAGGCCAACTTTCGGTTGGTATAACTTTATGAATATATCTTTAAATTTGGCAAATGACCTATCACATAACTCTCTTTAGTCTTATTTCCAATGCAATAAGAACCAGTTCCAAATGCATTGTCTTCCAAACTTTATGATCAAATCAATAGTTACTGGTCTGGAACATAATGTTGATTTCGAGCACCCAATTTTGAAGTTTATATCTCTTACATCTAAAACTCTTTAAGCACGAAATAGATGTCTATAAACTGTATTTAAAGTCTAGTTTCATGTGAAACAACTTTCACCTCAATTGGATTTATAGTTTGAGAGATATAACCAAATTACCGAATCTCTGTCATGCTGAACAAAAATAGAGGTGAGCAAAGTATGCTAAAATATTATCGTCACTCGAGTGGAGCTTCCTTAACTCGAGTGAAACATGTAGAAATCACTTTTGGAGGTGCAACTAGAGTGATAATAAAGTATAACTCAAGTGAAGTTTATATGACTTATATATAAGGCACTTTAACTTATGATTAAGTCATTCCAACTTCCAATTGAGCATAATAACCTCCAATGCCAAATCTAAGAACTTTAAATTTGATATTCCTATTATATTTTACAAGTTCTTCTTTCTTTAATCTCTTCTGTTCTTCTTGATGATTATTCTCCACAATCCTTTTGAAAACTCCTTGCTTTTCTTGATTAATGTCTTGTTCTTCTTCTTCCTTTTAATCATTCTTCATAATTCAACTTGATATCTTCTTTCTTTTCTTGACTAATCTACAATATATTTCACATTAAATAGAATAGTTAGTCAAAGTATAAGATAAATATATGATGCAAACTTTTTACTCTTAATATTTGACATCTATATTTGATAGCATCAAAACTAATCATATCCAACATTCTCCCGGTAGAAACTTTTTTCTCTTAATATTTGGCATCTATCATCAAAACTAATCATATCTAATAGGATCAATATGGTTTCAACCGTAACTGCTTATTTTCTTTTAACCGCTGACTATGGTCCTGAACCCAATGTTCTTGACCTCGTAAGTAATTAATTTCTCCATCAAGAGTTAATTTCTTAAATGTATTGGACTTGCGACCGGTTTTATTTTTTTCTGTGATTTGATGGTAAGTGAAACAGCGTTCAAGTCGTTGAATGGTCCGATTATGAAGTTTCTATGTGGGTACCAAATTTTGTGTTGCTTTTGCCTAGTTTACATATAAAGATTAACAACTTAAGAATCGTAATTGACTACTTCAATATACATATTATCGACTCCCTAATATCAACAACCTAAAAGGTAATATTTTGAAGCTACACAATGAGTAAGCATCATTAACAACTTAGATATAGATAATAACAAATTCAAAATCAGAAATAAGAACTTCAGTATACATATTGACTACTTGACCTCTTCAAATGTGGTCAGCGTCATTAACAATGTAGGTATAGATAATAACAACTTTATAATCGCAAATAATAACTTCAGTATACAAATTAACTACTTAATCTCCCCAAATACCAAAAACCTTGAAGGTAATATTTTTAAGCCACACATATCATACGTTATTAACAATTTAGATATAGATAATAACAACTTCATAATCTCAAATAATAATTTCAGTATCCATATTAATTACTTGACCTCCTGAAATCCCAACAACCTTGAAGATAATATTTTGAAGCTACACATGTCAAGCATGATCACTATCAATTTAGGTATAGATAATAATAACTTTAGAATCTCAAATAACAACTTACCTTCAGTGTACAGAATCCCCCAATTCTCGTGTTCCCTCCTTTTCTTCATCAAACAGCTCGTATATAGTAAACACACGCCACTCCTTCCTTCCTCAGAGGCGTGCCATTGCCAGACTTCAAATGCTTCACAAGACCTTTTTGCACCCTCCTCATTCTCGGCAATGGCGTCGGCGCTTGGCCAACCCGTTTCTCTCACCACATATTCCCAGCAATGGGTGCCATTTAGTCTCTGCCTCTACGTGATTTTATTGCTTCTTTTTGCTCAAATTGCTGTGAACGAGAAAGCAAAGAAGGAAAACAACATTTTAAGTCCAACAAAACTTGAATTGGCCTCTCATTAGTTTAATCCACGAAATCCTACTGAATTATATAGCTTTACTCAGTGTCATTCATCATCAAGTGTTCTTAAAATGGTAACCCCGTTTTATGAAAAAATTTGAAAGAGTGGAAAAAATAAAGAAAAATGTGTTTGAATCTCAGCTTAATCGGCTAAAATCATATGAGTCCAGGAAGAATCTGCTTGTTAAGCTTTTTTTTGTCCATATATACAATGAAAGACCTATAATGACAGTGATAGAAATAGAATAGTCGGCTCTATTTTTCATATGCTAATAGAAAATAAATGAATTCTCTGCTTCCAATTTCCTCTTGACAGTTAACTTGTTTTTGTTCCTGTATATTCTCATACCCAGTCGCCCCATCGCGCTGAAAACAGCATTGATTATCTTATGAAAAAGGTTTTGGCATCGAATATTTATGTTTTCACACAATATAAAAATAAACTACGGTAGTGTTATCATATTTATTTATGTTTTAGAATATAAGTACATATCATCACATTTATTTTCTCGAACCTACACCTTTTTATAGAGTTGGTTGAGGATTAATGCTAAACACGAAAGAAACAAGATCTAGTATATTTTGTCCATTTGTACTTCAATAATATTATTTTATTTTTTTTGTCATAACTAGTATTATTTATTTTTCTTTTTTTGCGGAAGTATTATATATAATTCAAATTTTATATAAAATTCCACTTCTTTTTTTATTCTGAATATAAATAAAATAATTTAATAAATTACATAGAAGAAATTACTTATTTGATATTGAAAATTTGGAAAAAAAATACTTATATAAAAAAATTAAAAATATCACACTTCTTTCTTAAAAAAAATGTATATTGAATTTATATACAATATAAAATGATTATAGCAGTCTTATCATATTTATTTATGCTTTATTTAAGTATACTCGTTATCATTACATTTATTATCTCGAACCTACTCACGAAAGACACAAGATCTAGTATGTTTTGTGATTTTGTCCATTTGTACTTCAATACTAATATTATTTGAAAAAAATTAATTACTAATACTAATTAATGAATAAATAGGGTAAGGAAAAACAAGGCATACGACCAATTCCAACAAATCCGAGCAAAACCAAACTGGAACATCGCACTTGACAAAGTCCCAATGGCCCTACGCCCACTGTTATTATTGTTATGTGGCAATTAGTTGTAACCACTTCTAGTTAGTCGGTTAGTAGAATAAGTGACTAGGAAATAGTATAAATAAAGCTCAGATTGATTTGCTGCTAATTTTCCTTCTCTCGAAGAAAATGCCGTCTAAGAACATGGCCATTACAAACCGACCTTCGTCTGTTTCTTCACGATTTGATGACGACGGTGTTGCAACCATTAAGCTCCTTCTCTCCCGTTTCTCCAGCGGCAGTAGGCGCCGATCTACGTTGTGTAGAAGTGGTTTTCAATCTCTTTGCTGTGCAGTTGTTTACACTTTCTTTGCTGGGCACTTGTTAACTATTCTTGGGTACAACGTAACTTTCTGTCCAACCATTTATATAAGACTCAAATTGATGGATGTAAATGTTTGCTTTGAAACTTTGGACAAGTAAATTAAAGGAAATATGAACCGGGAAAGATTCTATAACCATTTTTATAACTAGTCATAATGTTTTAAACTACTCTACACTTTCTAAATATGCATGGTTGGCTTGGCCGCCATTAGGAATTTACCACGTAGGGAAAGGTAAATTTATAATTACAATTTTTTAAGAAATGTAAATTTTTAATCTTGTTTATTTATTAAACTTACTTATGTTGTTGTATATTTTTATTTAATTAAATTATAAAATGATATAATTTTGAGATCCTAGTATTAGTATATTATTATACTATGATTTAAATTTATTCTAACCATATTAAAACCATATTATTCTAATATGGTTTTAATTTAGAAAATATACTGCAAGAATCTTTTTAGAATATTCTTTAATGGTGTTATTAGTTTATTTGGACTAACATTAAAATCTTTTTAGAATCTGTTAATGGTGTTAATACTGCAAGAATCTTTTTAGAATATTCTTTAATGGTGTTAATAGTTTATTTGGACTAACATTAAAATGTATGTTTTCAAAATATATGGAAGATTTGTGTAATTAAAACAAAACAGAAGGATGGATAGAATACAACTTACAATATTATGGAATTCATTACTGATGTTTGTTCTGCATGACTACCTTTCACATGTTATCTGATCAATGTATTTCTTTTCAGGATTGACACATGGATTATAAAATTTCTTGCCCTTTGTTGTTACGCAGTGCTGCTTTCCCCAGGCTTCGCCCAAGGTCTGATTTCAGTGACCAGTGGCGTCTTTGTCAAGCATATATGTCCACTTTCCGACTTGAATGCATCAAAATTATTTATCAATGCACTTTGTGATAGTATTAGTTTGGTTCTTGTGTTTTTGTAGTTGGATTTTACTATTTCTTCTCCGGACAAGTACGCAGAGGCATAATCTATGGAGATAAAGCACGGAATAAGTAGGATTTATTTATTTAAGATTTCCTAGGCATGGTGTAATTTCATTGGTTTTGTATTAATATGTTATTTTCTTTTGCAGGCTTGACTTGTATATACCCAAAAATAATGATGGTCGTCCAAAGCCAGTTCTTGTCTTTGTGACTGGTGGAGCCTGGATTATTGGGTATGTGGTGTGTTGTGTATTCCCTTGCATTAAAATCATATCATATCATCACTACCTTTTGAAGAAACTTGTGTTGTAGATGCATGCTCTGCTTGCACAGTTCTTGACTTTTGAAGTAATTAACGTTTGTGCAGTCACAGAGCATGGGGATCTCTTTTAGGCCAACAACTGTCAGAGAGAAACATCATGGTGGCAAGCATAGATTACAGGTGATATTTCTTGTTGGTTGATCAATGCGATGTGGCTTAAATAAAAATTAATTGCCAAAGTTGCTGAGATTGAGGATTATAATATAGACATAGATACATTATTGGATATAGAGAAAATAAGAACTTCTGAAATTCTATTATTGATCTCTGGATAAACAAGAATATATATGAGCCTATATATAGGCAAACCTAGAAACTAATCAAATAAAAAATAAATCAAAATAATTAAGATATAACCTTAAGATATAATATCCATAAGATATAATAAATAATAAAATAATAATTAATCTAAATAATCTGAAATATCTTTGAAACATATATAATATTTAATAGGTAAGCATAAAACTAGCAAAAACCACGAGCCCTCATGCATTATATTCTATTTTTGCAGAAATTATCCTGGCGGAACCGTGAGCAAGATGATAAAAGATGCTTCTCAAGCAATCTCATTTGTATGCAACAATATTGCAGAATATGGAGGTGACCCTAACAAGTTAATATTCAATCTCTGAACTCCAAATTTATATTATTCTTTCTCTAATGAGATCACTGATGATGATTCCACGTTTTTGTTCTGCTAAGGATTTTCCTTATGGGGCAGTCAGCAGGTGCACATATCTCTGCTTGTGCTCTCGTGGATCAGGCAATTAAAGAGGCTAGTAAAAGAGAGAGTATCACCTGGAGCCTCTCCCAGATCAAGACTTATTTTGGTTTATCTGGAGGGTATAATAAGAACTTGCATAAACCTCTCTTTTCCACCTTTTCTTATGCATACCAATACTATACCCTTTTGAGAGAATTGCATAAACAGGTACAATCTGGTTAACCTCGTTGATTACTTCGACAGTAGAGGTTTTCATCGTCGTCTCTTTCTAAGGTACACACTGAATACATACCCGGTCCGGTCCTTTTTATAAAGGTTCAAAATTTGAATTATCTTAGTTATTTTTATAAGAATCTGATAAAAGTTGTTTGAGCATTTAATGATTTTTTTTTGTTTAAGCCCCTCATTAATTATAATTATTGCATTAATTAAAATGTTAATAATACTTATATTTACTCGATTTCTCTCTCTTACTTATCTCTCATAAATAAGGACATACTTGAAAAAAAATTATTAAAACATACTTATTATTTTTAACTAATTTTAGCTGCTTCATTAAATCACGTAATTTAATTATTAGGCTCTTATAAATAGGACCGGAGGGAGTATTAGATAAGTACATTGTTCTCTTGTTTTCGTAGTGCTATACTTTGAAAAAAAAACTCTTGGATTTATCCTACAGGATAATGGAAGGTGAGCAGTCGCTGAGGCGGTTTTCTCCGGAATTAAGGATTCAAAATCCAAACGTTGCGAGTGCTGCTTCTCTTCTACCTCATATGGTTCTTTTTCATGGTACTGGGGATTATTCCATACCATCATATGCCAGGTTTTGACCTCTTCTTGAACAAGTTTTTGATTATAAGTGGCTTCTAAAAGAATTCTTTGATGTACAATATAAGTTACTTAAAAAGTAATTAATGTTTGTTTGTCAATTTTATCTTTATAATTAATATTTAAATGTGGCTCTTTATATTTTTCTCTGTCGTTCAAATCCTCATTTAATATGAGTAAAACTAGAAGATTCTTTCAATTTAAGATAGATTTAATGACTTATATCATAGATCCATCTATTTGATAACAAGAGAAATTCTTGCATGAACCAGGTGTACCATGTCATATATACACTATCCAATAAAATCATATCACATCAATCTCATTAAATCCTACGTATTTAATTTCTTTTCTCTTTCCTCATTTATGTCATTTAAAAATGTCTCTCCAATCTTTCCCCTCTCTCCTACGTAGGATTTAATGAAATCGGTGTAGTGCGATTTTATTAGATAGTGCATAGATGACCCAATTCATGTAAGAATTTATCTGATAACAAAGACAACAAAGAATTTTTAGGATTTGTATGGCCTTGAAATTCATCAAAGAGAGTGTTTATAAGGATTGGCCCTTGTTCAATTCAAAGTTCTTAGAGTGAATAACTGAGCTTTATCATCCAAATTTGAGGGTTACTATCTCGGTTTTCTTCTGTTTTGCTTTGTCTTTCTAATGGTGGACTATTGACATCTTCCTTTGTACAGTACATCCTTTGCTGAAACTCTTAAAAGACTTGGAGTTAATGCTGAAGCAGTTTTATATGAAGGAAAAACCCATACCGACTTGTTTCTTAATGTAAGAGACTACACACTACACAGCTTTCTTTCTAGCATGCCTTGCCAATACTGTGCCTTTTGACTGACAGCTATAGCTTATGAATTGGGCCATAGAGAACTTGATCTTGATTTTCACCTCTTCATTTCTTATTTTAAAGCTTTTACCAAAATTTGATGTTTACTCATTGAGTTGACTCTTCTTTAAGCCTCCCAAGATACATTAGTCTCTATAATTTCTTAGTTTGGAACAACTCAGTCCCAAGTTTTCCCTTGGAATGATTCAATTCCTATAGTTTCTTGACTTGGAATCAATTCCTATAATTCTTTCACTTGATAAATTTTAGTAACTAAGTTGTTTTGATTTAAAGTTCAGGGATTGAATTGATAATTGAGATAAAGTTCAAGGACCAAAAAGTTATGTTTCCCCCAGTATATTCTTAAAGCTTTTGGTTAACCATTTATCAAAAGATTTGTGATGGAATATAGGAATGATATCTATTTTGAGGGAACTTTCTATAAAAGGAACTATCTTTTATATTTTATATTTGGGTTAAAGAGCATTTTTTTCTCCGGAAGTTTTCCCGAAGTAGCGCTAGGCACCTAGAAGTGTTTTTTTTTTTTTAAACAATGTTGCCCAACCCTAACAGACCCAAACAGTCAACTATTAAGTTCACCAATTAGCTGAGTTGGCACTGCCACATGGCATCCAATTCACTTTTTTTCCAGCTCATATTTATTGGTTGGGAAAAAAATTAAAAAAAAATGCAATCCTTGTCTAAGAACTTTTCCAGTTGAGGCAACCGAAGTAAACTGGTATATTTTGGGGAGGATGACTTGATGTTTAATATTTGTTTGGGTAGCCACTTATGTGAAGTGCTTGCATATATATATATATATGGCTTTCAGGATCCAATGAGAGGGGGTAAAGATGCTGTGTATAGGGCTTTACTGAAGCATATCCATGCTGATGATCCTAAGGCACTTGCCGAAGATGAAGCAGCTCCTCCAAGGAGACGCCTTGTCCCGGAATTCATGGTCAACTTGGCTCATAAAGTTAGTCCTTTCTAAAATCACTATTCTAATTTGTATGAGAAATCTGTTTTTGTTCCAATAACATCATTTATTGTAGCACACTCTTCTCAGGTCTTATAGTCAATAACTCCATTCTTGTACTTGAGAACAGAATATTTTATACCCCTATGAATAAAATTTTGTGCTCAAATTTCTGTCTACAATATGACTGATCTTGGCCCGAAAGCACGGAATTATAGTTGATTCTGCCAATTAAATATCAATTAATGTAAAATTTTTGATCGAGTTGTGTCATTTGCGAGCCGTAACCTATAATGGGAGAATTTGGAATATCTTTTAGAGTTGATAAATTGATGATGATTTTTAATGTTTGACCAATTGAATTGAAAGGCGATGGGAAAAGAATGATTGACTTGGAGAGAACGCTTCAGCATGATCATATATATACTTCTCAGTAAATTTTAATTTGGCAGTTTAATCCTTTAAATTGAAAAAAGTGTAATTTAGTCTCTCAAATTTAACACCATTAACTTTACTGACACAAATTGTTGACTCGGCGATTTTAAAATGTTGACTTAGCATTTAAATACTGACATATTAATTTTTCATCTAAAATATGTAAATTAGAAAGTATTTAAACTGAAACCCTATTAAAAGGAGAAATTCTTGTTCAAACCTAGAGTGTCACGTCCATTACTACAGATTTGTGCATATATGAAGTTTAATAAATAACGGTTACAATGAATAAACATTATGTACGTCGAGGCGAAGTTCGCACAAGATTATATAACGCTAAAATTTAATAGTTAAATATGCATACCATCATGTATTGAGAGACGGAATTCGTGTAAACAAAAACATAACGGTTGTATTATTTAACTATATTTATTTAATGACAAAAATGACAATTCTTACAAAACAATCGTCATGTAACACTTACAAAAGATTTGTCTTTCAACCTTATATCAGCGAGAAACAAAAATATAATAGTTATAACAATTGACCATAAAGTATGAATGATAAAAATAATGTTTCATAAGAAAAACTCATCATGTAAAGAATAACTCTATTGGCAAAAAAAAAAAATACCTCTTCATAATCTCTATCGTTTGGTTCAACACCTAGTACTAGTTCTCCTAAGTCAAAATACGTTAGAGTAAAATACACTTCAACTCTATTTAAACTGGCCTATTTCTTTTGTTTCTTATTACTTTTCTTCATAAGCCTCGTCCTTCTCTCCTTCATCATGTTCAAACGCCAGAGAATTTCCATTTGCCATCCTCCTTCTCTAAAGAGTGTTTGGTTACTCTTTAGCATGATAATAGGGGTAATGATAATTACCAAAAAATTGGTAATCCTCATTTATACTTCTCCACCTATGAATACTTATTATCATCCCATTTCATGGTTAAAAAATTCAATTTACCATTTAGTTTCCTTCGTTTTTATTTCACTTATCTCATTTCATTAGCCACATCACGCCATCCCCCGCCGCCACCGTCTCCATCATTGCCACCACCATTACAGTTACTGCCATCGTGGCCACTATTTCCTCCTCCTTCGCCGTCGCCACCACCCCACACTGCCACCCCTAGCCGCAGGTCGTAGCTACCTCCTCATCCTCCATTACCGTAGCCGCCACCACCACGACCTCCTCCTCTACCACCATTGCTACCACCCCCCGTTGCCACCACTACTTCCTCCTCCACCTTTGTCGTTGTCACCACCTGCCACCGTCACCGCCTCCACCACACCAACATTACTGTCAACATGGCCATTGGACATTCTTCGACGAGATATCATAATGGTTATGATAAAATAGTGCGATAGTTTTCAACAAAGATTATATTAAGAGTAAAATAAACTTTGTGTGATATATTAATTTTAAATAATTATTAAAAAAAACTTATTGCATCTTACTTAAAAATCAAATCAAACACTCGCCCTATAATCAATATTACATTGCATTACCATTGTAATGTATTGCATTGCACTATAAAGTGTAACAAGATTGAACCGGGCCCTAAATATTATTTTCATTCATAAATATTTTAGACATATGTATATGAATATATATTTCCAATAATGGTTTCTTTATCATATCATTTGAAATGCCAATATATGAGAAAGATTGATTTTAATAAGCTGTCAGCATCTTCCAAAATTTAATTAGGGATATGATCATAGCAATATGTTGGTGACGTTTGTTCAATTTGACCATATATATATATCAACACCTACCAAGTTCATGTTAGAGACAATGATAGGTTTCAAAGTTTGACCCTTTATCCTTTTTCAAATTGACCCCTTTAATTTGGTTCTGTTCTTAACGTCCTTTTAATTAAGTATGTACTTTGTGTATAAAGCAATTCCATATTGCCTACAATTTGTATTTTAAGTGAAAGTGGATTTCTTCAAAAAAAGGAGGAAAGCAGGCAACCAACTTTTTTAGGGACAGAGACATATAGGTTGTCTTGGACAACACTTTAATGGCCTTTCATTTACTTATGGGTTGCTTAACTATTTTTAACAAAAAAAAATTATTTAAGTAAAATAAACTAAATTTACATTTCATATTCATACTCAATCATATACAAGGGAACAAGTATTCTTGATTATACAAATATCACTCTTTAAAAAAACTGAGAGACGAGAGAGTGAAGAAAGTGGCTTAGGCTAAAAACAACAATAGTATAACACACTGCTCAACTTGATAAAACAAACTTGAAATTCGACAGTGCTTGTTTTTAATTATTTTTATGCTTTATGAGACAAAAATTTTCTTTAATATTTATCTCGTAAGGTACAAAATCGATTCTCCACAGCTTATATTACATGTTTAGAAAATCGTTATAAGTGTAAGTGTTTTACTTTAAGAATTCAAATATTATAAAAAAAAATCGAAGTTTTTGTACCATATAGTCGCCAATTAAGGTGAATGGAAGTCCATTTAAAGAATAACGGGCCTAATCTGACCCATACAAAAAGCAGGAAGGCTGATATGAGTAACTGTATAGTCAACTCATTACACAAAAAAGAATAAAGGTTGAAGGCCCCACTTCTTCTTTACTTGGCCCAATTCAAAATACAGAAGCCAATCGAACTGGACTTGTCATAAACATCAGTGGGTTCTTTGACCGAAGAAAGGCTTGGGAAACATTCAAAAAAAAAAAACATTTGCATGCTTTGCAGAGGGGCTGGAGCCTATGTTTAATAATGAAAGGTGTTTTTCTTATGAACTAGTCAATTTCATTATATAAAAAAGATTAGTACATAATCATAGACACCCCACATAACAACTTACCATAAAGTTCATATAATAATAACTACAAATATTAGAATTAGAGCTTCAAATATGGGTTGAGATTGTGGGCCCAACCCTTGAAGCCGTGGTCTAGCTTGTATTATTTTTTTAAATAATTTCTGAAATTCTAAGACCAAATCACTTAGAACTCAAAGTTTAGATTTGGAGAGAACATATGGTTGCCATGGGTACATATAAGATTAGTGAGTTCATTATATATTATTCTATTTGGATGATATATTGATTATAAGTAAAAAGGGTTAATGTGTAAATTTAGTAACAAAATTTTACACAATGGACGTCCAGTACAAATAAGTTTTGGAAGGAGCAAAAATAACAATAAATAATTAAAAATTGTGCAAATTTAACAAAACGTTAAATTTGACCTAATGGCGTTAAATTATAAAAGAAGAAAATATCTAACTGCGTTAGGTCAAATTTAACGGTTTTGTTAAATTTGCATTCTTTTTAATTGTTCATTGCTATTTTTATCCCTTCTAAAATTTATTTGTGATGGACGCCCCTTGAGTAAAATATTATTGCTAAATTTGCACCTTATCCCTAAGCAAAAATAAATGTTGGGTCGGGGGAGCACTTCAAAATATGTACCAATCTAAATTAGGACCAAAAAAATTATTAGTGAATTTATATATTATCTTTGAATTTGATGTTTTATTATCACTTTATGTTTTTTTAATATATTTTTATGAAAACAAGATATTTCATTATATTGCCTTTTAAAAAAATATGAAAAAGAAAAAAAGGGTTGGCGGGATAATTTGCAACTCACTGATTACAAGTTATGTTAACTAAATCCTAGCATGTCTTGATGTAGGTATTTTCAGCCCGACCAATCAAGCTAACAATCTGCAGCGAACTGACCTATTTTACCAATTATAAATTTAGAAGTATCTTTGACCACAAACCAAATAAAATGACAATCTAAAACATCTATTAGTTTGAGAAACCAAAGGATACAACAAACAATGCCCAGCCACACTTCGAGTAAGAAAAGGAAACAACAAACAACCCCTAGCCACATGAGTGTAACCACATGGCATGTAACTAAAGGAAGAAGTATACTGAACGTGTCACCTCCAAATAGGGCAAAAACCAGCATCACCCAAACACATTCAGCTAGACTGAAATGGAGCACTGCAACTATAATGGAAGTACTCCAAAGATGACTCATGCAAATCAAGAAGATGCCTGCGACATCCTTTTAATTCCCATACCATGGGCTTAATAGGACCACCCTTGCCAACTAAACTCACCATTATACCACATGGACTAAACAAACAAGTTACTAGTATAACATGCAACAATACTCCTTGAAAGTGGATGAGAAAAATAAACTTGCAATGAGCTAGTAGGCTTTCACATAACTGAAGCTGGGGATTGAGATTGGCTAAAAACCCCAAATTTGGTTTCTCATCCCAAGTCCAACTAAGTGACATAACAAAACCAAAACCATAGGAAGGTGGAATACCAAGAGGATTAATTTTCTCCGGAATCTTTTTATTTTCAAATGCTTCAAAGTAATCCCCAACTACAAAATCATACTCCCCTGTTGTAAACCAAGAGGGCAAGAAATTTGAATTAAATTTCTTTTTGCTGAAACTACCAATCCTATCATTTCCCTTTTAGAAATAGGAGAGACAAGTGATTGAGGATTGCTACGAAAATAAGATTGGCTTTTTATGGATTAAGGGACTATTTTGCTTTGAGAGTTGTCACGGTGGAACAATTTTGTCATGGAAGTTTTTTGGGGTGCAATGTCACCTCGAAAGTTTTCAAATTGTAGCAATTTTATCGTGGCCGTTATCCTAGTTAAGTTTAACTATTAGTTGACTAAATATGCTGAGCTAGTAATCCACATGTCATCCATTTCATTTTTGTTAAGGTGCAATTTGCCCCAGAAGTTTTCACTTAGAAGCAATGCTCTGCCCTAAAAGTTTTCAAATTGTAGCAAAGTCACCATGACAATTATCTTGATTAAGTTTGGCAGTTAATTAACCGAATATATTGAGCTGACATCGTGAATAACATTAAAGAAGAAGTTATATATGGAGAAGAAGCTTACATTTGCCAAAGAATAATTAAGAAAAAGATTCAATCATTAGACCTAACACATTAAGGATGATTTTCGAGCATAAGGCTATAGAAATCTTTCTGTCACCATACCCCAATAACGCCAAAATAGGCAACTAACTCTTCAATTTTTCTCTTTATCGCACAAGAAAATTTCACATCTTTTATTATCACTAATTCCACAAACGGGATGTTTTTTTTAAAAAATTCTTATTTTTAAATCTAACTTTGAAAAAATGAAGTGGATGACACATGTACTTGCTAAATAAGTATATTTGGTCAACTAACGAGTAAAATTAACTTTAATAATGGTTAAGGTGAAATTACTACGATTGTGAAACTTTCAAGACAACATTATTCCTAATTGAAAACTTTCGAAACAAATTTACATATAAGCCCAAAATAAAAATAACATGGATGACACGTGGATTGTCAGCTCAGTATATTTGATCAATTAACAGTAAAACTTAACTGGGATAATAGCCATGGAAAAATTGCTATAATTTAAAAAATTTCAGAGTGACATTGTATCCCCAAAAAAATTCTATAGCAAAATTGCTCCATCGTAACAACTTCCATCACAAAATATACTCTTAACCCAACTTTTTACTTGTGGGCATGTTTTGAACAAAAGATGCCATTTTTTTGTCAAACACCCCCCAAGAAGAAGAAGAGGAGGAGGAGGAGGAAGTGATAGGTTCATTTTAGACATGTTGGGGATCCAAATAATTAGATTGCTTATCCATAATAAAAAAAATATAGAATGATTTAAGTAGCTAAATCTCAGAAGTTACTCTATGTATTTCATGACATTCTAAATCATTAATATTTATCACTTAACATTTATAACTAATAATAAAACTTCAGTTCACAAAAAAAAACTTCTCGACTAATAATCCAACTATGCTAACTAACTAGTGACATTTATTGTGGATACTTTAATATTTTACAAGAAATATTTAATTTATATAAAGTTGTTTTTCGGATTTTATGATAAAGACATACATGAGGGAACTATTTTATAGTTCAAATGATAAATACAAATATGGTAATTACGTCCTAGTTTCATGCTTTGGCTAGAATATGCAAGAACAAGTTAACATTAATTAATTGAATATAAAGAGAAATAAGGAGATTATAACAAGAATTATCATTATATAATAAGTTAATTGAATGAGTAAGATTTAGTAATGTCATAGATCAGGAGCAATTATGGGTTTCCTTGAGCTGGAAATGACACTGACACGTTTAATGAATCCTTATCTTGTACGGGCCTGTTTGAGTTAGTGTTCGAGAAGTACATTTATATAAGTCGAAACAAAATACCTCTTATATACTTATCTTATACACCGTAAATCACATTGTAAAAGCAACTTCTGTCGTTAACCCAAACAGATACTAAATGGGGAAAATCACTAGTTAGTTTTGGTACAACTGTATTCAATGTTTTGAAATTCGGATTGGACTAGCCGGTTTTGATTGGTAGTTCTGTCTGGTTCATGGCCTGACTCGGAAGATTAGCAACTTGATGTGGACTGCACTTACTCGGTGTGAATCGGTCATGACCCGGCCAACTTGCTGAGGGCACGGTTTACTGGGTAAAAAATACATCAATTCGACAGTTCGTCGCACTTACCAGACTGTCGCTATTCCGTCATTCTCCTCAATTCATCGTCTTTCATCATCATTCTCCACTATTTCTTTCCCTCTTCCATTTTAGAAGGTTCTCCCTCCTCGATGTCGTAGATGCTTCAAGAAGAACCGATCAGATTTATACATCGATGTTGCTAGAAGTTCAAGGCAATGGGAGCTATACATGAAGGAAATGTGGAAGAGATTCAAATTTCAAACAAGCAAAATAGTGTTTGGCATGCCTTATGGGCGGCCCAATCGGGCTTTTGGGACCCATAAACCCTTATGCACCATGATTTGTAATTGTTGAGTGTTTGGGCTGCATTTTTTTATTAAGTCCAAAGTGAGTGTTTGAAATAGCGATTGAAATCTTCAAAAGTACTTTTTAATCATAATGTACTATCTACGAAATAAATATGTGAAAAGAGTTTTGTGGGCTTCTTTTTAAAGCTAGGAATTGGAGCTTTTCATGAGGGTTTATTTTTTTGACCGTTATTACACTCACCTACCCCATGTGATTGTCTGACATTTTACACACTCTCTCTCTGAATCTCCCTATCCCTCCTCAGCTTCGTCCGCCGGTGTTGTCTTCAACCTCCGCCATTGCAGCTCTTTCTGCTCCCTCCTCCTTTCATCTCTCTGGCTAAAGTCTTGGTCGTGACAAGTAATTCTAGGCGTAGAATTGGATTTGTTGACTGGGAGTTGAGTTGAATGCAGAATTTGACTTTTCCATGGCGATATCTGAAAATGGTGCAGGTGATGGTGGAAGTTAGGAGATGGAGGTGAATATTGTAGTTGTGGGGTTTGAGATCTTCGTCGTGGTCATGTTTTAGGAAGGTGCAGTTGCAGGTTGGGATTAGGAGTTGTAGCAGAGAACGTATAAGCCTCCATGAGCGCACTTGTTTGTGGAAGTCCATGGTGGTGATAGTGGTGGCGTCCACGGTGGTCATGTCCATTAATATTGCTATATATGTGTTAGAACCCAAAATAATTGAAGTCCAATTGTATACGCTATGTAATTGACAGGTTGTAAATATCTATAACTTTATTCTAGATCATTCCCTAGGATTATACGTGGCTTGATATAGTGAGGCTCACTCCATTATATATTGTAATGACACTATGCATATTATTCATTAAGAAACATAATGAGAATTCGGTGACTCCTATTTTGTCCTTTATGCAATGCTTTGCTTTTCAACCTAAAATGGTATCAGAGCGCTGAGAATTTTAAAATGGCAGAGTCTCCTTCCGCCGCTACTTCACCCTATAGTTCATCTTCGACCCTGAATGCACCGCCTTTCACCCTTCCTCACTATATTACAACCAAACTTACTCAAGATAATTACCTAATATGGAGAGCTCAAGTTCAAACATATCTCTATGGACAAGAGCTTTTCAAATATGTTGATGGATCTGCACCACCACCACCACAAAATCTACTCGAAGGTGTTTCAAATAAAGAATACTACAAGTGGTTTCAACAAGATCAACTAGTTCTATCTATTCTACTTGCCTCTCTGTTCGATGGTATTATTTCACAGTATGTTCGATATCGAAATGCTCGTGATATGTGGATTTCTCTTGAAACATCATTTGCTCAAAGAACCCAAGCCAAGATCATTTACCTTCATTAGCAACTCACTACTCTCAAAAAGGGTGGTGAATCTATTCAACAAGATCATTAGAGAGCCACTGTACTAGCTAATTCACTTGCCGCCGCCGCTAAACATGTATCAAAATGATGACTTTATTACCTATTTACTTGCTGGACTTGGATCAGATTTTGATATTATTGTAACTGTACTCTCAACCCAACGTCATTTCCTATATGTGGAAACTATTCTCAGTCATTTTCTTACCTTTGAGAAACGACTAAATCAACAAAACTATGTGAATATCCTAACTGATGTCTTTGTAAATGCCGTTTCAGCAAGAGCACCATTCAATAATTATTTCAGAGGACGAGGAGGTCGCTATTCAAGCTTTGGACGATACAATAATAGCTTTGGTCGTGGCTATGGAAGAAATTCAAGAGGCTTTTCTAGTTCTTCTCGAGGCAAAGGTAGTGGGCGCACATACAGAGGATCCCATTCAAATCAATCAATTAATTATTTTCAACATGATTCTGATGATCTAGCCTGCCAACTGTGTTTTCAACATGGGCATACTGCACTAACTTGTTCCCAGAGAACCAATCATGCTTTACAAGCACCTCCGTTATCTTCAATGGTAGCCCATTATTCAGAATATTCATCTATGAATGATTCCCTCTGGTTCCCTGATACAGGTGCTACTCACCATATGACCAATGATTTTTCCAATCTAAATCTTGGTTCAGAACCTTATAGTGGACATGAAGCTGTTTTAGTTAGCAATGGAGCTCCAATGAAAATTGCGAATCAAGGCTCTGGCATATTAAACACCACTAATGGCAATTATCTTCTCTCTACTATTTTACATGTTCCTGAAATTACCAAAAATTTATTATCTGTTCATCAATTTTGTAGAGATAATAATGTGCTTTTTGAATTTCACTCTGGTTATTTTTGTGTGAAGGACGAGAAAACAAAGAAATCTCTTCTTCAAGGTCCAAGCCTTAAAAACCTCTATTCAATCACCACCCCTCAAGCTCACTCTTCTGTTAAGTCAACTTTTCTCTAATGGCATCAACATCTCGGTCACCCGGCTTTTCGAGTTGTCAACCAAGTTCTTCGAAGTCATCATCTTCCAGTGTCATCAAAACCACCTTCTCATCACTGTCATGCTTGTAGAACGAGCAAGAGTCATCGTCTACCATTACCTTTGTCCACTCATCGTTCTTCAAGTCCTTTTCAACTTATTTTTTGTGATGTTTGGGGACCTTCCCCCTCTGTGTCTGTAAATGGATTTCGGTATTATGTGTCCTTTGTTGATGATTATTCTTGTTTCATTTAGTTTTATCCCCTTAAGTCAAAGAGTGAGGTTCGGTTAGTGTTTTTTAAATTCAACTCTCTTATAGAAACCTTTTTCAATTCAAAAATTAGAGCTTTTCAATCTGATTGGGGTGGTGAATTCCATTCTCTTCATAAAGATTTACTTAATCTTGGGATTAATCATAGAATTACTTGTCCTCACACTCACACTCAAAATGGCACTGTAGAACGAAGACACAGAACCATTGTTGAGACAGGACTAGCCTTGTTGCATCAAGCCTCTATACCACAAAATTATTGGAGCTATGCATTTTCTACTGCCACATATTTATTAAATAGACTACCCAGTCCAGTTATTCATGAAAAATGCCCTTATGAGTTGCTTTTCAAACTTAAGCCTGACTATAAATTTCTTAAAGTTTTTAGATCAACTTGTTGGCCTAATTTACGGCCTTATGCTCAGCATAAATTAGCACCTATATCTCATTTATGTATTTTCCTCGGCTATGCTTCTCATCATCAAGGATATATTTGCCTTTATCAATCCACTAGAAGAATATATGTGTCTCGTGATGTTATTTTTGATGGGTTATTCTTTCCCTTCTCCAATTATCAAACCAAGCCTGAGCCTATTAATGCTACTTTAATTACTCTACCTTCCTTTAATCTCAGGCCCACTTTACATACACTACCTAATAGCCCACTACGAGACCCCACTCTACCCTCAACCTCCCCCTTATCTTCAACGTCATCTTCTTCCGCCTCTCCTTCTTCAATCCTACTGACACACTCACCCTTACCTCTTGCTACCGCTGACCCACCCGTACAAGCCCCACCACCTACTTACCCCTCTCATCCAATGACCACAAGATCCAAAGCCAACATTTTCAAACCCAAATCACTAGCCTTAGATTTTGTCTCCTCATTTCTGTCACATGCTCACAACACTGAGGGACCCACATCATCAACTCCTTCTTCCATCACTCAGGCACTCAAAGACCCAGGTTGGCATAATGCCCTTCTTGAAGAGTACCGAGCATTACAGGCCACCAACACATGGGAGCTTGTCCCTTACAATCCTCACATGAACGTGGTGGGTTGCAAATGAATCTTTCAGACAAAATATCGATATGATGGATCTCTTGATAAATTGAAAGCCCGCCTGGTAGCCAAAGGCTTTCACCAACAACCGGGAATAGATTTCTCAGACACATTTTCTCCAGTAGTTAAACCAACTACAGTCAGGCTTATACTCTCGATTGTTGTATCTCGTGGCTGGCATATCAATCAGGTAGATGTGCAAAATGCATTTCTTCATAGATATTTAGATGAAGACATCTATATGCAACAACCACCAGGATTTGTACATCCAGATCATCCATCTTATGTCTACAAATTAAACGAGCTATTTATGGTCTCAATCAGGCTCTTCGTGCCTGGTTTGCCCGTTTAAGTACACGACTTCTTGAACTTGGCTTTACCGCCTCAAAATCTGATTCGTCCCTCTTCATTTGCCATAATTCAAAGTTCACCATTTATGTTTTAATCTATGTAGATGATATAATAGTGACTAGATCTTCTGGTGAAGCAATTACTACTCTTATTGACTCTCTTCGAAAATCATTTCCATTTAAGCACTTGGGCAAACTTCACTATTTTCTTGGTATTGAGGTATTACCTTCCTCAACAGGTCTCCTGTTATCACAAAAGAAATATATCCAAGATATAATGGTCAAGTCCAAAATGTCTAATGCAAGATCAGTTTCAACACCGATGGCCACCAACTCAGTATTAACTGCCTATTCTGGTAATGATTTTTCTGATCCTTATCTTTATCGGAGTATAGTGGGTAGTCTCTAATATTTGAGTTTCACCAAACTTGATATTAGTATTGATGTGAACCATGTCTGTCAATATATGCATAATTCTAAAGAGCTACATTGGATTGCCGTTAAGCGCATTTTACGCTACCTTCGAGGCACCTCTCACTTTGCTCTGCATATTAAACCCTCAACATCATTAATTTTGAGTGCTTTTTCTGATGTTGATTGGGGAGGCAATCCTGATGATGCTCGGTCCATAGGGGGTTTTGCCATTTATTTTAGCCCAACTTTAATTACTTGGAGCTCTAAGAAATAACCCACTGTAGCAAAATCAAGTACTGAGGCAGAGTATAAAGCTATTGCTACCACTACAAGTGAAATGATTTGGCTCCAAAACTTACTCTATGAACTTCATATCTATCTACCAGCTCCACCCTTTCTCTATTGTGACCATCTTAATGCCACATATCTTGTAGCCAATCCAGTGTTTCACTCACGAACTAAACACATTGCTCTCGATTACCACTTTGTTCGAGAACGTGTTGATGTTGGTCTCCTTCACATTCTTCATGTTTCATCCAAGGACCAACTAGCTGATATTCTCACCAAACCTCTTCCCACTTCACGGTTTGCTGCTCTTCGTTCGAGTCTCACTGTGTTTCCAACAAAGTTCGTCTTGCAGGGGAATGTTAGAACCCAAAATAATTGAAGTCCAATTGTATATAGCCCACTATGTAATTGACAGGTTGTAAATATCTATAACTTTATTTTAGATCCTTCATTAGGATTATACGTGGCTTGATATAGTGAGGCTCACTCCATTATATATTGTAATGACACTGTGCATATTATTCATTGAGAAACATAATGAGAATTCGGTGACTCCTATTTTGTCCTTTATGCAATGCTTTTCTTTTCAACCTAAAAATATGGGTATGCCTTCTATTGCGTTGCTTGTTGCCACCTCGTTTGTCAATATGACAAGTTAATCAAAGGCATTATTATTTTCGTGAATACTATGGCATAAGAGAAATTTAGTTTTGCATGAAGGAAAGGTCTACCATGCACATTTTGTCATTCAGGAGATACTTCGTTCTCTAACCTAGAACAGGATGGCCTTTTCTACTAAAGAATTGAAATCTAACACGCCTCAGTCTTTTAGGCTTTTTCGTGATAAATTATGGTAGTCAATCTTCCTTCTAAATGAATCATATTCGTAAGTTAGTTAAAAACTAAATTGTACAGTACATGTAATACAATTAGTTATGTAATATTATTTCATCAAATTATGTAATTTTTTATGACGAATTATGTATTATTTCTTCAACCTTCATGACATGATTAAAAACCATCTTATACGGGACATGTGATTCTACTAATTATATAATATTTTTTGAACAAATTTATGTATCTTGGCACCACATTATTTATCTTATATTTTTCCACTTCTTCCTAATATTAAATATCTTTTTTTTATACATAAACCACAAAAGCACTTATGCAATATCTAATCCAAACATAAATCAAATTATACAATCTGATTTATACCCAATCGTATTTTTTCATAAATCAAATTGAGATAAATCATTTTATCTACTACTATTCCAAACACACGCTCAAAGATGGTGAAAGGAGAGGGGCGGAGAGAGAGAAGTTCATATGGGAGTGTTAAAAGGCAAGAGAGAGGTTAAAGATTAAAAAGCTGAAAAAAAATAAACGAAACAAATACAGGGGTGAACAGTGACGAAGTTAGAAGATCACAACAACATAGAAAAGGGAAAGAATAAAGAAAATAAAAGGAAGAATTTCATACACACACATAAAGACTGCCTTTCACCAGTTATGTAAAATAAAATAAATTTTTTTTAATAACTAGAGTATGAATAAAGTTATATATTTTAATTAAATTATTTTATTTTATTTATTCCTGATCTGACTTTGTGTTGACTCAAGTCTTACCCACTGACCCTTAATCCACTATCTTAATCGTTTCAGTGCCCAATCCAAATTTCATAACCTTGAATCTATCATAATCACAATATAGATTGTGAATAGTTGCCAAACCAACATTAATTTTATAGCTATCACTCTTGTTTTTTTTTTTTTTGGTTTAAAAAAAAGCATGAGTTAGCTATCACTCTTGTTCCTACTGTAAGAATTATCTAGTTGGGTATCACTTGCATTTTTTTTAAGATTGCCCATGTATATTATTGTTTTTATCCCTCCAGATGTAATTCATGATGGTTTGAGATGGCTTAACAAATTTTCATTTGTCAAACAAATTTATATGCCTTAACAACGTTTTCTTGATTCTAATGAAACGGTTTGAGATGACTAGGGCCTGTTTGGGATCTCATTTGGGAGGGGGAAAGCTCATTTGGAGGGGAAAAGCCCATTTGACATCTGCGGACGCATTTGTGAACACATTAGCTTTTTCACTGGGCTTTTAGAAAAAAAACTACTTTTTTTAGAAGCTCATTGAAATAGCTTATGGCTTTTTTTCACTGGGTTTAGAAAAAAAAACCACTTCTCCTACTGTCAATCCAAACACATATCACATTAACAATATGACTTTTTTTCCATTTGGCTTCTACAAAAGCCACATTAAAAAAAAAGTCAATTTTTCACTGTGTTCCCAAACAGGCACTAGATATATTCTGGTTAGATTTAATTATCATCTATTTTATATATAAGGGGGACAGAATGTATAATATATACTCGACTTTGCTTATAAGTTACTTTCAACATGTTTTTTTAAAGTTAAGAAAGTTTTTAAACCTTATTAACTATGTTTTAAAATTTAACAAGTTTTTAAATTTATCTCAATTTAATATTTGCTATACACTATATGAGTAATGTTCTTAGATTCGCGAATTTAAGTAAACTCGTGATAAACATATAAACTCGAATCGTAAACTCGTAAGAGTTTACTTTTTATTAATAAATAAATATTAAAAGTATATAATAAAATAATAAAAATATAAAAATGAAAATAATTTAATTTAAATATATTGTAAATATGAATAATTGAAATTAAATCCATAAAAATTATAATTTATCATATATCCAAAAAAAAAAGAAATGTCTATGAAATTCATATCTAAAGCCGTTGAACATGATCAAAATGAACAAATTAACATAAGTTTAATAGTGAGTCGATACAATTTTATAGGGTAAAAATATAGAAATGGTAAATTCAGTATGTAAACTTGCGAGTTTAATTAAGTTTATGGTCAGCACAAGTTTAAGTACAAACGGACACAATTTTGTAAGTTAGAAACGTAAAACTAATAAACTCAAAAAGTTAACTTGTGAGTTTGACAACAATGCCTATAAGAATAAAGTCTACGTATCATAAATGTAAAATAAAATTGTAATTTATAAATAGAACTAAAAAAACTTCTCTCTCTATCTTATAAATAGAACTTGAATTTGAAATACTACTAGATTATTATTATGATTTGAAGTAGCAAGGGGGATTTTATTGTCGAGGATGGCAATATAAATTAGCAGTACCATACATTATCTAATTTTCTTTTCATAGAAATAAAGTAGAGAAAAATAGGGAGAAGGACCAAAGAAAAAAAATATTTATTAATAAGGACCTCAAAATTTATAATTATTTTAAAAGACCCAAATATTATAATATAAATTTTAAAATATGAATTGGCTTTTTGTAATTAAAGATTTGCATTTTAATTTTGGTTCTTGAAAATAATTACAATTTTTAAGATCCTTATTAATAAATATTTTATTTCTTTAATCTTTCTCCCTAATTCTCCCTACTTCTTTTTCAAATTTGATATAAGCCCGTTTCTTTTTTAGTGTTCTGAATATAAATTAAATAATTTAATGCATAAATAAATGATTCATTTTATATTAAAAATCTGGCAACAAATATCGATATAAAAGTTAAAAACATCAGACATTTTGCTTTGACAATCTTTAATTTTCAAATAAGAATTTATATTTAATGTACACAAAATTTGAAATGAACTATGGTAGTGTTATCATATTTATTTATGTTTTAGATTAATATAGGTATATCATCACATTTATTATCTCCTCTTCTTCTTCTTTATTTTTTATTTTTTGCCAATATCACATTTATCATCTCGAACCTTCACCTTTTTTAAGAGCGGCTTGGGATCCTCATCTTCTCTTTCAATCTTTTTTTTTTAACCATTAGATCAATACTTGTGAATGGTTTTGATTTAATATTTTATAAAATTATTATTAAAAATTTAAATTATAAAATTAAAAATAATCAATTAAATATAAATTGCTAAATTTTGGTATGATTAATTCAATAGTATAATAAAAAATTAAAAATAGTATTTTATATAAAACTAAATTTGAACTATTTAAATGTTGATCTTGTGGTTTTAAAAAAAAAAAAAAAAGAAAGAAAGAAGAGGGAAGAGGATGAGAAGGAATGAGGAGGGTTTAAAGTCATTTGTCCCGTTGGTTCAGGTTGAGGATTAACGCGGAAACACGAAAGATGCAAGATCAAATATATTTTGTCCATTTGTTCATTATTTATTTGCTTTGTATAAAGCCCACTTCTTTTTTAATTCTAAATATAAATATAAATAATTTAATAAACATAGAAAAAGGTTTAAAGTGAATCCAGCACGTTAAAGTATTTTTGTAGATACATTAAGTACCCTAAAATATTTTTTAGTACACCCAACTCCCTGAAGTATTTATTAAAGGTGTTTGTCACCTTAAAGTACTTTTTTGTTCAATTTTGCCCTTAACAATTTAAATAAGTTAGGGCATTAGATACACTTGAGAAACACTTTAGAATGTTGGATGCACACAAAAATAGTCTATATTATTGGATGCACCTAAAAAAGATACTTCCAGGAGTTAAGTGTGTTAGAAAAAATATTTCAATATGCTGGACACGCCACAAAATACTTTAGAACATTGGATGTATCTAAAAAATACTTTAAGGTGTTAGATACATGTTAACCCTAAAAAAAATTACTAATTTGATATTATAAATCCAGAAAAATATTTAAATTAAAAATATCATACTCTGTTCTTGGAAAAAGTTTATGTTTAATTTATATACAATTTAAAATGAACTATGGTATTAATATTATGGAAAATTGCAACCAGGTCTTAATTCCAAACATGTACGTGCAATTTTGTCCCTTGTTAGTAATGACAAATTTAGAGCAATCAATGATAAATTTAGAGTGACCAACAAAAATTTTCATATCAAGAAGTGACTAAAAAAAATATTAGTTCAAAAAGCAAGTACAAGTTACACATATTGCTCCTATGTTGCATCATCTCTTAGTGGTTGTGTATTGTCATCTACATCCTCTCCTACATCCACATGACTATTTTCTCCTTTGAATTTAATAAAAAAATGTTCTACTCCTTCATCATATACAAGGTCCACAAATGTTATTGCATCAAAGGTCAGCATGAATTGCATAAAAATTCTACCACTTTCTTTTCAAACAATTGAGCACACAAAAATAGAGCACCATCTGTGCAGTAAAAATTCATGCCCTCCCATGCACTCAATTAGGGGTGAGTAAAATAAAACCGAAACTGAAGACTGAACCGAACCAAATCAATTTCAGTTTTTTTTTTGTGTTTTGGTATATGTTTGGTTCTGTTTTTTAAAAAAAAATTTGGGTTTTAATTGAATAATCGAAAAAACATAAAAAATACACCATATAATTTTTTTTTCATATTTTTTCTGATGTAATTAAGTGTCAATATTATATTGATCATTATATTGTTTATATTTTATATAATCTTTCTTTAGATCTTGTTGAGGCTATTCAATTTATAATTTATATTAACTTTTACTTGTTGAAAATTCAGATATTCTAATTAATCATGAAGGCAAAAAAATTTTGGTTTTATCAATAAAAACCGAAACCGAACTGAATTATTTCGGTTATTATCTTCTATTCGGTTTGAAGAATTCATATATTTTGATTTTTTCAGTTTTTATCAAAAACCGAATGCTTACTCCTACACTCAATGAAACAACAACATAAATCACAAAGACAACATACAATTAACAATCATTGGGTACTCTAAATTTATCATCAATTGCTTTAAACCTGTCATTACTAACAAGGAGAAAAATTGTACTTTCATATTTAGAATTATTAGCACCTATATCTATTTGGATTTTACTGTAATTTGATGATTTGAAATCACTTGATTATCATTAAGGCTATGTTTGGCTCGATGAAGGGGAGGGGAGGGATTTAAATGGAGGGGAGGGGAGGGGAAGGTTTGAGAGGGATTTTATTTTACCTTGTTTGGGTTGACAAAAAGAGAGGGGAGGGGAGGGATTTTAATAGTATTATGTTTGGTATAGGAGGGGAGGGGATGAGAAATATTTTTATATGGATAATTTTGCTCTTATTTCATTTAATTTGTAATTAATAACTTTCTAACATATTTAATAAAATATAATTATATAAGGAATTTAATACATAAAATTATAATTTTATAATTATAAAAATTAAATAAATATAATTATAAATGACATTTACTATATAAAATTATAATTTTGTAATTAAATAATGAGAATGGTATTGTGAAAATATTTTAAAATGGTATGGACATATTAGTCAATTTAAGCTCAAACTTAACATTTCCCTCCAAATCCCCCCAATTTTGGAGGGGAGGGTTAGGAGGGGAGGGAGAATTTTAGAAAATTTCCCTCCCTTCCTAAAATTTTGTTATCCAAACAAGGGGAGGGAAGCAAAATCCCCTCATTCCCCTCCCCTCCTCTCATACCAAACACACCCTAAGGGTTGGTTTAAGGGGAGGGGAGGAGAGGGGAATGAGAGGGAGGGGAGGGATTTTGTTCCCCTCTCCTTGATTGGCATGACAACAAATATAGAAAATTTTTCCCTCCCTCCCCTCAAAACCTTCCCCCTCCAAATTGGGAGATTTAGAAGGGAGGGTCATATTTTATTATGTCTTGACTATTATGCCTATACTGATTTTTTATATTCCCAAATTAACCATCGATTTCTTGTTGCTACCCATAATGATGCTTTGTTGATTTTTTAAATGAAATTGATGCTACTGTCCTTTGTCTGTTGCATCTTGGATATTTTTTTAAAAAAATACTGTTAAAACCTTTAATTAGTATGGTTGCATTTTTTTCCTTGGTTAATACTGTTTATATATATATATATATATATATATATATATATATATATATATATATATATTCAATTTTAATAATAATATAATTATAATTTTATAAATTAAATATAATTTATAATTATATTTTATCAAGTACAAATTAAAAAAATTTAAATAAAATAAGGACAAAATTTTCCATATAAAAATACTTTTTCTCTCCTTCTCTCCCAAATTAAACAAAATAATATTAAAATTCCTCCTCCCCTTCCTGTTTTAATTAGGACCTTATTACGATTTTCTAATAATATTATTGCTCTCTTATCTTTTTTTATTTATGCACATCACATTTATTATATCGAACCCACTCAAGAAAGTCACAAGATCTAGTATGTTTTGTCCATGTGTACTTCAATAATTTATTTATTATCTGGTATTATTTGCATTTTTTTCGTACAATATTAATATAAAAAAAAAAGAAAAATTGTATTTAGGTGATAGATAAAAGAAAATATAAAAAAATGATCTCTTAAAATCTCTTGTATTTAAATCCTGTGGAATTTTTTTATAATAAATTCTAATTCCGTTGATAAGTCTATAGGCATCACTGATAAGTCTATGAGTGCGTTATTAACAAGTTTAAGGGTATCTATTGACAAATTTAGAGGCATTCATTTTCAAGTTCATGATCCATTGATAAATCTATGGGTATTTGACATTTTAAATTTATTGTAAAAAAGTCTCAGGGAATTTAAATATAATTTTAAAATTTTAAGAGACCATTTTTTCATATTTTTTTTTATTTAGGACCTAAATATAATTTTCCTAAAAAATAATAATTATTACTACTACTAATTAATAAATTAAAAAAGGCAAGGAAAAAGACAAAAGAGCCAACCAGTTCCAACAAATCCGAGCAAAAGCCAACTGGATCATCGCATTTGGCAAAATCCCAATGGTCCCTCGCACACCATTCACAAGAAAAGCCTTTCATCTTTGATTTTTCAAAACACGAAAGCAAACAATCTGGCACGTTCTTCTCGTTCTCTTTGCCCTTCAAGATCCTCTCCTTCCTTCTTCCACATTTTTCAATTTCAATTCCGTTTCCATCCTTTTCTTTTGGCCGTTGAGCTTGATTGGTTTTCCTCTTTTCTCTGCTTTTTACCCTTCTTCCACTCACACTAGAAGAAATGTAATTTTTTTTGTTTGAATCCCGAAATCTCCAACACACACAGCTCAGATTTGCTGCTAATTTTCCTCCTCTCTTGTAGTTTTGGACGGATTAAGCGAAGAAAATGCCGTCTCAGATCCTGCCCATTACGAATCGACCTTCGTATCCTTCGTCTGCTTCCGCTGCTACAATGTTAATTAAGCCCGCGGATGATGATGATGATCCATCTGCGAGTCTCCTTGTTTCTTCGCGATTTGATGAAGACGGTGTTGCAACAATTAAGCCCCTTCTCTCGCGCTCTTCCAGTTGTTCTTCTACTTCCAGTAAGTCGATGGGTAATAATGCAAACTTTAACCAGAAACGACGCCGTCGTACAGCTAGTGAGAACTCCTTGTCGTCTGCCTCCAGCGGCAGTAGTCGCCGATCTACGTTGGGCGAGGAAGTTTGCCATGTTGCTTCGGAGACGTATTTAATCACTCGCTTGGGTTTGAAGTTGTTACGATATCTTGGGTACAATTTTCTTCTCTTGTTTTCCTCAATTCCTTTATGGTCATTGGGTTCATTGGCATTGTATCCAGTTCATCTATAGTTTTAGTGTTATTGTCAGGGATGCCATTAGTAATTCGTACAATACATGCCACTGATATGAAAAATCTTGATTTTTACCTGATAAAAATCTGGTTCATTGGTTTGTTATTATGAGTTTATATACTCAGTTATCCATAGTGTTCACTGGTAATCCATGTGGAGATCTTTTATATGTCATCGATAAGCAGAATTTTCGATCCTATGGTCTTGTTTGCTATAGCTGAGAAAAAAACGGACGGTTCAGGGCAGAAAAAGCAGGATCAGATTGTCAGTTAGTGTCTGAAGCATTTATAGTATTTTACGTGCAAGGTTCTTATCTCTTATTTCTTTTTAGTAGCTTTTTCGGTTCATAAGTTTTAAATTCTGTTGATGATGGCTTACCTTTGCAGTTCAATTGACCAAATTTGGGCATAAAATGTTTTTTATTTATTTATTTATTATTATTATTATTTTTTAACGGGGATATACCATTGGTTGAACTCTAAGGTACTCTTGCCTAACCCAAGAGGAAAGCAGTTGAAGAAACCGATTAAGACTTAAATTGATGGATGTAGATATTTGCTTTGAAACTTTGGTCAAGTAAAAAAAAAAAAAAAGGAATAAAAAAAGATTCTATAACCATTTATAATAGTCATTCTCCTTTGGTCATAATATTTTAAATTACTTTCCACTTTCTATATATGCATAGTTGGCTTGGCCAACATTAGGAATTTAAACGTCAGGAAGGTAACTCATGATGAGATACATAGCTGTAGCTACTGTTCTTGATAATATAGACCATATGTAACTGCTCAAAGATACAGCTTACAACATTATGGAATTCGTTACTGGTGACTAATGTAATTCTCTGTCTACTGATGTTTGTTCTGCATGGCTATCTTCTCATACTTGAGTCTTACATGTTTTCTGATCAATTTATTTCTTTTCAGGGTAGGCTATAGATGGATTACCAGATTTCTTGCCCTTGGTTGTTATTCAATGCTTCTTTTCCCAGGCTTTGTCCAAAGTATGTATTCAGTGATCAATGGCATCTTTCTCATGCATATATGTCCACTTTCGAATGCATCAAAACTGTTCATCAATGCACTTTGTGATAGTATTAGTTTGTTTCTTCTGTTTTGTAGTTGGATTTTACTATTTTTTCTCCAGAAATGTACGCAGAAGCATAGTCTATGGAGATAAACCACGGAATAGGTAGGATTTATTTATATTTCCTCTCTGCATTTAAAAAATTTCTAGACAAGGTGTAATTTTATTGGTTTTGTATTAATAATTTGTTTTCTTTTGCAGACTTGACTTGTATATACCCAAAAATAATGATGGTCCAAAGCCAGTTGTTGCCTTTGTTACTGGTGGAGCTTGGATTATTGGGTATGTGATGTGTTGTTGTGTATTTGTTGGGTTAAATTTGCAATTTAATGAAAATTCGTGTTAGAAGACAATGATGTTATTTTCTGATACAGAAAGTATTTCCTTTACTCACTGTCAGATGCTTGCGTGGGATTGTGAAATCATATTTTTGTCTTGTTAAGATAACATCTCTCATGCCAAAGGTTTGCTTTGGGATTGTGGATGGAATTTGATAGGATGCTCAAATGATAATAAGAGAAATAAAAGAAAAGAACCTCTAATAAGGAAAAGAGAGAAAAAATCTCTCTCAATTCTTCCTCACCATCAGAATCACTGTATTCTCTTGCATTAAAATCATGAATATGAATCCTATTTAATGCTCGCTGCATCTTGATGGTAATGAGAACGTGTTCAATGTATTGTGGAGTGATGAGCAGCAGAAGTTGGTCCCAACACCGGCACATTTAACATGACAATATAAAACCTGTACAAATTCATGGTACTGTAAACTTCGTTACCTCTTGGCCTGTGCAATCAGATTCCACTGATTTGAAGAAACTTGTGTTGTAGATAGACAGATGCATGCACTGCTTGCTCAGTTCTTACAAGTTTTGAAGCACTTACGTTTGTGCAGTTACAAAGCATGGGGATCTCTTTTAGGCCAACAATTGTCAGAGAGGGATATCATGGTGGCATGCATAGATTACAGGTGATGTTGCTTATCCTTCATAAATGCTACAGTGTTTCTTGTTAGTTGATCAATGCAATCTGGCTTAAATATCCTATCTCCAGTGACAATATAGACACACAATATTTTATAGTTAAGCATAAAACTAGCAACAGTTGTACTTTTACGGGAAAAAAGTCATAAGTTGCAAAAATCACCAGCCTTCAGGCATATCCTAATGCATTCTAACCTTGCCACTGTTTTCTCATGGATCTATTTTTGCAGAAATTTTCCTCAGGGAACCATTAGTGATATGATAGAAGATGCTTCTCAAGGTATCTCATTTGTATGCAACAATATTGCAGAATACGGAGGTGACCCTAACAGGTTGAGATTCAATTGCTGAACTCCAAATTTATATTCATTATGGGCTCCCTTTTATTCTTTCTCTGAGATTTGATGTGTTCTTTGTGATCACTGATGATTCTGTGTTTTTGTTTCGCTAAGGATTTTCCTAATGGGGCAGTCAGCAGGTGCACATATCGCTGCTTGTGCTCTCGTGGAGCAGGCAATTAAAGAGGCTGGTGAAGGAGAAAGTATCAGTTGGAGCCTCTCCCAGATCAAGGCTTATTTTGGTTTATCTGGAGGGTAAAAACTTGCATAAAGCTCCTTTCAACCTTGACTTTGACTTTTCTTATGCTTACCAATACTATTCCTTTTGAGAGAACTGCATATGAATAAATTTGGAGTGGCACTTGCATCCATAATTTGAGGTGGTAACCTGAAAGTCAGAACTCGAAAGAAAGAAAGAAAGAAATGTTTATAGTGAAGTAAATATACGATGAATTTCTGCCATAACTGTTAATGCCGTTCCTTCCCGTTAGGCTATTATAATTGCTTCTCAATGTTGCTGCAGTTTTGTTTGGTTGATAACATAATAGTGTTTTGCATCTGCATAGATGCTTATTATTTCAATATTTGGCGTGTATATTTAATTTGCTGTTTTCCTTGTTATCAAAACAGGTACAATTTGCTTAGCTTAGTAGATTACTTCCACAGTAGAGGTCTTTATCGTCGTATCTTTCTAAGGTACACACTGAATAAGTTTTAACATAGTTAAAATATTAGATAAGTACACTGTTCTCTTGTTTTCATTGTGCTATACTTTGAAACTCTTGCATTTTTCCTGCAGCATAATGGAAGGGGAAGAATCCCTGAGGCAGTTTTCTCCGGAAGTAAGGATTCAAGATCCAAACGTTGCAAATGCTGCTTCTCTCCTACCCCCTTTAGTTCTTTTTCATGGTACTGGGGATTATTCCATACCATCAGATGCCAGGTTTGGACTCTCTTCTTAAACAAGTTCTTAATTATTTGATCACAACGACGACAAAGAATATAGGGTTGGCCCTTGAGGTTTTGCATGGATTGGCCCTTGTTCAATTTAAAGTTGAGTTAATAACTGAGTTATATCCTCCAAATTTGAGGGTTACTAGAGGGTTTTCCCAGTTTTTCTTCTGTTTTCTCTATTTCTATTGTAATACACCCTCCGGTCTATAATAAGAAATCTTCTAGAAGGAAACTTTGGTCCAAAATATAAGAAGTTGACAGGGTAATTAATGATTATTTTCACTTTTACCCTTGCAGGAGAGAGAAGGAGGTGATAGATATTAAATGCATATTTGAAAATCACATTTTTTTAAGAATGGTAAAATAGATAAATTTTATCAATTTAAGACGTATTAAAAGACTTAACTAACATTCATTAGTTCATATGAATTAGTTAACAACATCTTGTATTTTGGACCGGTGGGAGTATCAGTTGGAACCCCTGGGTTCCCATTGAAGTGTACCTTTTGCTTTGTCTTTTTAATGGTGGACTATTGACATCTTCCTTTGTACAGTACATCCTTTGCTGAAACCCTTAAAAAACTTGGAGTTAACGCTGAACCAATTTTATATGAAGGAAAAACTCATACCGACTTGTTTCTTCAGGTAATGGACTACACACTACACAGCTTTCTTTCTAGCATGCGTTGCCAATTCTGTGCCTTTTGATTGACAGGCGACAGCTAAGTCGTTTATGTTCAAACCTTGGTTTCAAATTAGTGTTTGTTCCTTGACAACGTTTATATCATACCTTGAAACTTTTGAAATTATGACATAGTGAATGGTATCTTCCTTTACCAAGATTTAGCTTCATACTATTTTGAACTTGGACCACAACCACATTATTGTTAACCTAAAGATGTGCTTGATTGGCACTATAGTTTATGAATTTATTAAAGATAAAGCACTTGATCTTGATTTTTACCTCCTCATATCTTATTTTATAGATTTTACCAAAATTATCTTGAGCAGTTGAGCTTATTAGTAGTGAGTGAAATTTCTTCTAGTCTCAAGGAGCAGTGATGTTCATAGATACCTTATTTCAGAATAGTCTTGTGAGATTTCACATTCCTTATTGGCATCATTCTGGAATTATTTGAGATGCGACGGAGGAAAGTGAATCTCACAAGCCAATTTGATACAAAAAAATAATAAAAACTTGCTTTGATATAGTGACTGTGTCAGTGAGCACCATCATTCCAGACGTTTCTTTGTGAGCCTTTATTGGTGTGTTATACAATTAGCGAGTACTGTACAGGGAAAATATAATTTTTGGTCCTTGGACTTTTCCTCATCGATTCTGTCCCTTCAAAACACCTCAGTCTCTATAATTTCTTAATTTGAAACAACTGTCTCAACTCCCAAGCGTTTTTGACTTGAAACAACTCAATTCCTATAGTTTCTGGATTTGGAATCTGTTAGCTAGAAGAGAGAAACAGAGATAATTTCATTGACAAAAAATGGCATTTGGTTAGTACAGCACATGTATTCTCTCTCTTCTAACTGATTGTAGATGCGTTCTTGTCACATTTATTTACTAAAAAGCCCGTACTCAAGTATTAGCATATATCAATACCCTATAGTTTCTTGATTTGGAATCTGTTAGCTAGAAGAGAGAAGCAGAGATAATTTCATTGACAAAAAATGGCAATTGGTTAGTACAGCACATGTATTCTCTCTCTTCTAACTGATTGTAGATGCATTCTTGGCACATTTATTTACTAAAAAGCCCTCTCAAGTATTAGCATATATCAATACCCCCCCCCAAATAAAAAAAAAGGATCCTTTTCCACAGGGATAGTGGAAGAATGTGGAGCTGCAGTAGGAAACTGAGGGAATTGCTGCTGTATAACTGCTAAATCTTCCCAAGTAGCATCCTCTGGTTTGAGTGAATTTCCATCGGACCAGCACTTGAGTAATAGGGAGATTGTGATGTTTAATGAGTTACGTCCTTAAAGCTCTTCTGGTTCCAACAAAAACTGACCCTGAGTTTCAATTGGAGGCAAAGATTGCATGGCTTTGTGGGAAGGGCCAACAAACTTTTTGAGAAACATGAAACACCGGATGCACCGTTGTTTCTGGTGGAAGCTCAAGTTCGTATGCAACAACAAAGATTTTTTTCAGACCTTTGAATGGCCCAAAGTAACTGGCAGCTAGTTTGTGAAGAGAAGAATTATTTAGTAAATTCTTTCTAAAAGGATGAAGCTTTAAGTAGACCATATCACCGACAGCAAAGTGACGCTCAGTTCTGTTTTTGTTAGCTTGTTGAATCATCTGGTGCTGTGCTTTCACTACATTTTGCTTTAATAATTGAAGAACCAGTTCCTAAGACAAGCACGTACAATCCACCACTTCATTAGGAAAATCCCCAGCCATACAAGGTAAATGAGTAGGAGGAGCTACACCATAGACAGCCTCAAAAGGAGACATACCAATAGCTGAATGAAAAGTGGTATTGTACCATAATTCTGCCAATGGTACCACTTGACCCATTGTTTAGGAAAATCACCTGTCATACAATGGAGATAACACTCTAAGCAACGATTAAGAACCTTAGTTTGCCCATCGGGTTGTGGGTGATAGGCCAAAGAATAATGAAGATTAACTCCATAGAGACGAAATAGTTCCTTCCAAAACTGGCTGCCAAAAATGGGGTCTCGGTCACTAACTATAGATTTAGGAAATCCATGTTATTTGACCACATTATCCATGAAAACATTAGCAACATCTGCTGCTGTAAAGGGGTGCTTAAGAGCCATGAAATGAGCAACTTTGGACAAGCGATCAATGACCACCAAAATAGTTGTCTTAGAATAAGATTTTGGAAGACCACTAATAAAATCCATAGATAATTCAGACCAAACATGTTGAGGAATAGTAAGAGGCTGAAGAAGACTCGGCGAAGCAAGTAATTCAGGTTTGAAACGTTGACAAATGGTACATTCTCTCACAAAATTACGAACATCCTTTTCTATAACCTTCCAATAGAAAAAAGAAGCAAGTCTTTTGAATGTAGGATGTATACCTGAAGACCACCAATGCTACTTGCATGAAAGAATGTAAGCAAATCATTGCGAAGACCTCTATCAGCCCCCACAACTAGTTTGCCATGGCATTTAAGCAAGTGATGTTGCCAAGAATACTTTGAGTGGGATTTCGGATCTTGCTCCAATTCCTTAACCAGTTTCTGTCAAGCCTTATCAACTAACCAAGAGTCCCTGACTTATGCATAGAGATAAGAAACAGGGGTTGAGAGTGCCAAACAAGAGCCCTCAAGTGCCACACAAGACCCCTCTGGCCTCTTGGAGAGGGCATCTGCAACAGCATTATGATTGCCCTTCCGGTAGACAATCTCATAATGCAATCCCCATAGTTTATGAAGCCACTTAAACTGCTCTTGGCTCAAATCTCTTTGTTCCAACAAGTGTTGGCAAATGATCAGTTTTGATAATGAATTTGCGGCCCCATAAGGAAGAATGCCATCGTTTAACCGCAAAGAGTATGGCAAACACCTCTTGTCATAAGCAGAAATAGAAAGTTTAGTGGAAGGGAGGGATTTACTGGCATAAGCCAAAGGATGACCATTTTGTGACAAGACAGCACCTAAACCAACCCAAGAAGCATCAATCTCAATGACAAAAGTATCATTGAAATTAGGAAGATCAAGTACCGGAGGAGATAACATGATCTGTTTCAAGGTATTGAAAGCATGATCAGCCTTAGAATTCTACAAAAGTTTGACATTCTTCTTTAACAACTCAGTCAAGGGCTTGCTGATAGAACCATAATTTTTAACGAAATAACGATAGTACCCGGTGAGACCAAGGAAACCACACAACTCTTTGAGAGAAGAGGGAATTGGCGAAGAAGCTATAGCTGCTAGCTTCTTAGGATCAGTTTGGACACCCTTAGTAGAAATTAGATGGCCGAGATAATCAATTGTAATAGCAGCAAAGATACACTTGGATGCTTTAACAAAGAATTGGTGCCGTCTCAAGGTCCTGGAATTGTGTCCGGCGGCATAACTATATTTTCTCTCTTCTAATCGATTCTAGATGCATTACTGTGACATTTATTTTCTAAAAAGCCCTTACTCAAGTATTGGCATATATCAGAATCAATCCCTATAATTCTTTCACCCAATAAACTACAAGGACTAAGTTTTTCTGAATCAAATTTCAAGGATTTAATCGATAATTGAGAGAAAGCTCAAGGGTCAAAATTTATATCTTCCGTAGTTATTATATACTCCCTTTGACCCTAAATATAAAAGCTAGTTGACTTTTTTTAGGGAGATTAAGAAAGGTAAATTAGTTATTTAATCATATCATATATTGTATATAATTATATTATATATCAGTTTATAAGTCAAATGAATTCTATAAAGTAGTTTGATTAGTTTCTCTAATCTCTTAAAAAAAAAATCAATTAAGTCTTAGATTCTGGGTAGATGATTTATTGTTTAATATTTCTTTGAGTAGCCACTTATGTGTGTATATATATATGTATATATATGGTTTTCAGGATCCAATGAGAGGGGGTGAAGATGACTTGTTTAGGGATTTAGTGGGGTATATCCATGCTGAGGATGCAGAGGCACGTGCCAGAGATGCAGCAGCTCCTTCAAGGAGACGCCTCGTTCCGGAATTCATGATCCAGTTGGCTCATAAAGTTAGTCCTTTCTAAAACCACCATTCTTATAATTGGTATGTCAAATTTGTTTTTGTACATATATAACATCATTTATTGTAGGCCGCTCTCTCCCTCTCTCTCTCTCTCTATATATATATAGGTCTTAGTACACACTCTTCTTAAGTCTTTTAGTCAATAACTCCATTCTTCTTGTATTTTAGGCCACAACATTTTAACACCTGGTAAGAATCAAATTTTTTGCTCAAATTTTTCTGTCTACAATATACCCCTTAGGGGAAAAAAGTCCTGAGCAAAAGGTACAACTGATCTTGGTGCGAAAGCACGAAACGATAGTTGGTTTTCCTATTATTTATTCTATTCCTATTTATAAATAACATTCTCTATATAGGGCTGGTCGGTAACAATTTTTGTTTATCTGAAAATTTAATATACTTTTTTCATTTTTATCCATAATTAAGTATCTTTTCCCACTTATTCTCTCTCACACAAGTCATTTTGATAAATAAGTGTATAATTGAAAATAATGAATCTCTTGGACATTTGTTACTTTTAACTAATTTTAACTAATATTATGAGCTATGTGATTTGTGTAGTTGTTTTTTATGATAAGGACCTGAGGGAGTAAATATCAATTAATATAAAACTTTTGATTGAGTTGAGTGATTTACGAGCCATGAATTTGGAATATTAGGTTATAGTACATGATAACTTGATGGTGATTTTTTTTTAAAAAAAAATTCGGCCAATTGAATTGGAAGGTGATGGGAAAGGAATGGTTGACTTGGAGGGAATTAGGGTTCTGAAACCCAGATCGGACCGGCTAGTCCAGTTTGGGAACTGGTAACCCGGTGGCTGAACTGGTCCGGTTCGGACCGGACCGGTTCAATATTTTTTATTTTTAAAAAATCAATTTTTTTTTTAATTTTTTTTAGAATTTCATATTTATAAGTCTAAAATATTCAATTTCTCACCGGTTTGGCTCCGGTTTGACTCTGATTTGGCCCACTGACTCTTGACTTAGTACCCCGACCAGTTCAATGACCGGTCTGGTTTTCAAAATTTTAAAGAGAACATTTCAATATCAGATACTTCTCTGAAAAATTTAATTTTAATGACATTATCTTAGTGAACCATTGTTAGCATATATGTGCCTTTGATATTGATGAAAAGATCAATGCTCCTAAGTCCTAACAAATAGATTCTAATTCAATATTTGACATTTCAATATAATATTAATATTAACCATTTATGTTTATACACTGCTCATTTATTATAATCCTGTGAAAGATTTTGCTCTCCGTGGAAACTTATAAGCTGCATCCTCATGTGAAGTTAGTATTCCCAGTATAGAAAACAATACTTTAGCAAATAACTATAAAACCAAACACGATATTAAACACAGTTAATATCTTAAGAAAAGAGTTGGACCCTTTTAATATAATCTTATCATTAATTAACTTATTTAGCTTCTTTATATATTTTTAAAAAAGTCAATTAGATATTATATTAAGAATTTTTTTTTTAAAAAAAAAGAATAGAAAAAGAAACTTGAGTGGAGTGCGTTGAGTTAATAAATTGATGAATTAGTAAATTAATTTAGGGTTAAGGGGCAAAAATGCTATGTGCTTGTTTCAAATAGGCACTTAACACCAAATACTTTTGTTGGGTGTAAAAATACCTATGAACTTTTTAAAATGAGGCAAAAATGTCCACACCATTAATGGGTACTAACGTCTGTTATATCAAACCCATGGTATTATTTTTTGAGGTGTAAAAATATTCATAAACTTTATTTTTGGGTGTAAAAATGCCCACACTGTTAACTGGTATAAACTTATGTTTTGTAGGATCAACATTATTGTTTTTAATGATAATTAATTTTAAAAAAAAAACTCTCCACCCTCTCTCTTTTTCTTTTCCCCACCCCTCTTTCTTTGATCTCCGTAAGACCCTCCCCAGACGGTTCACTCTTCGTCGCTTTCAATCTCTCCATAGTGTCATCTTTCTTTACCTCATGCTTCTTTGTCAACTTAGGCCTATTCCTCTAGAGAATAACCCTAATTCTTCATTTAGTCAAGCTAATAGAGCATCAAAAGAAAGAAGTCCCAAAGTCATTGACTGTAAATCACTCATCAGTATCTCGTCACCTGTCGTTAATATCTTTAAGAGTTTGATTATTTGAATTCAAATGAAAAAAAATTATTGTATAGTGTTATGAGTTCCACATCGAGAAATCTCACAGGTAAAATAAGATTTATAAGTTTAAGGGGTTTTTTCTCCCAATAGGCTAGTCTTTTGAGATGGGCTATCCCTTAGGCTTATGGTCATCACATTGATGTTTTTATTGAATACACACTAGAAGCCTAAAATTTGGTGGAGAGTTTAAGAGCACTGAAGAGTGGATCGTTTAAATCATTAAGTGCTTTTAAAGAGTTTTTTTTTAAAAATTAAATTATCATTAAAAATAATAATATGTATCCTACAAAATAGAAGTTTGTATCAGTCAACGGTGTTGGTATTTTTGCCCCATTTTGAGAAATTCATGGGCATTTTTGCACCAAAAAACAAAGTTCATGAGTATTTTTGCATCTAAAAAAATAATACTGAGTCCCACATAACGAATGTTAGTACCCTTTAACGGTGTATACATTTTTGTCTCATTTTAAAAAGATCATGAGTATTTTTGCACACAATAAAATATTTAATGCTGGGTGTCTATTTAAAAAAAAATATATAAATATTTTTGCCCCTTAACCCATTAATTTAAGAAGAGTTTATCGAGGTTTTGACATAGAAGTGAAATGAGTGTGATTTAGAAAAAGTCTAAATGTTGTATTCTGTTTTTTTTCAATAGAAAATGTATTTTTTCAGTTTTCAGAAAAAACATCAATCACAGTGTCAGCACCAAACAACAATAGCTCCACACAAAAGCAAAAGAATTGAAACAAAAACCAAAATATAAATTATATTTTCTTGAGAAATGAGATGGATTGGATTTCCTTATTTATTACTGCTATGTTTGGAATAATTTTTTATAAATTTATAAGTGTTTTTTATATAAATTGAGATAAAATTTCTCTCACATGCTTATCTCATATACCGTAAATCACGATTAAAAAACTGTTTTTAAAAGTTTCAATCGCTATTTCAAAGAAATTTAACAATTGTCAGCGTTTTAAAACTGACTCAATTGCAATAAATAATCATATATTGCCAGATAAGTAGATAAGAGCGCAACTTAAGAATATGTTTTGTAAAAAAAATATTTTTTTCTTGAAAAATTAATAACATTACATGATGTTAAAAAATTACTAGCAAGAACAGGTAAAAAAAAAAAAGCTTTGCTATAAGACATTTTTTTAACTAAAAAAAAACAGTTTAAATTAGTCTTTGTTATTAAAATGTTAAAAAGTTATTGCTATTTTTTAAGATTACCTTTAATAAAATTAATGTATCTTATCTTAACCAATCTTGATATTTTTATTTTTTCGCCAACTAATTTTAATTTTCTTAATAATCTCTATGTCCGATATAATAAGAACATTTATGAAAAATAAGAATTTAATGTTTTTTATAAAGTGATTTATATCTAAAATAATTATCTCGTTCTAAATGTAAGACATAGTTTGAAAGCATATGTTAGTCTTGAATGTAAGACAATTTTTCTTTTTATCTTTTATATTTATTATTTTTGTCTAAACTAATTTACCTAACTAATAAACTGATATAATACCTTCAGTCTTTAAACATCTATTAGTTTGTAGTGCACTATAAACTAAATCTGATACTTCATTTGGTCCTTAATATAAGAATTATTTTAGGAGTTGATATTGATTTTAAATATAATAAATATTTTTTATATTTATCAATATTTTTTACTAATTTATCCTTATTGATACTCCATCAATAATAATCAAAGGAAAAATGAAAAAAGGGAATTAATGAAGATGATTTGGTCTAAACTAATTCACCTAACTAATAAACTGATATAATACCTTCAGTCTTGAAACATCTATTAGTTTGTAGTGCACTATAAACTAAATTGGATACTCCATTTGGTCCTTAATATAAGAATTATTTTAAGAGTTGATATTGGTCTTAAATATAATAAATATTTTTTATATTGATCAATTTTGTACTAATTTATCCTTATTGATACTCTATCAATAATAATCAAAGGGAAAATGAAAGAAGGGAATTAATGAGGATGATTCGGGTGTTTTAAAAAAAAAATCATATTAATTAATTTAATTAAGAAATACTAAATAGATCTTATGCTCCCTCGGTCTTTAATATAATATATATTTTGGGAGTTGATCTTAGTCCTAAATATATACTACATAGTTTGGTATATTTGTCAATCTTTTTCTAATTTACTTTTATTAATGTTCACTCAATAATAGTCAATGAGAAGTGGGAAGAGAATTAAAAAATATGATTGGGTGTTTCAGAAAGTATATATCATATTAATTAATTTAATTAATTTTTTAAATCTAATTAAATTAAATAAATATATTTTATATAAAACATGACCAGAAAATTAAACAGCAAAGGAAGTATTAGGTACTTAGTAGTAGTACTCCATAATTTTAATGTTACACATAAATTCCAGAAAGATAATCTCATATATATATATATATATATATATATATATATATATATATATATATTCGATTGAAATAAATAGCCCTTATCAGGTAAAAAAGAAAAAAGAAAAACATGTAATAAAATGATAAAAAAATTCTAAAAAAATACCATTTAAATTTTAAAATCCTAAATAAATGATTTAATATAAAATGATTTATCAATTACATTATCATTCTTGTTAATCTCATTAACGACTTTGTCAACATGATTTTGAAATTTAAAAGGTACTTTTTTTTAAAAATTTTCTAAAATGATTTTGAAATATTTTTAAAATAATGTTAATAGGAAGGAGAGTAGCGGAGTAGGCACCTATCCGCATTCGGCCACCCACCCTCCGACGGTCCGACACCCTCTCTACCTGCGTCGAGTCCTCTTGCCACCGCAAACCAGCGGCCAGACTCCGACAAACCGCGCTAAATAACATTGATTTCTTCATGAATGGGCGTGGCCCCCGTCTCGAACAGATAAGCGATCCAGGGAGGTAAATCTGATTGGAAAAGCCATACTTGAATCAATGATAGATTAGTACATAGCTTGTTTACAAAAGGGGCTAGCCTGATTTGGCTTGTTTATTACCTGTCCGTTCTGTTTGATAGCGCTATCCACTAGTTTTGCAACTCTGCCAGTTTGCATTTGCATCTGAAGCATGCTTGAAACCGTGATCCCTAACTAGCGCATTTTTCTTTGTCCAAAAAGAACTAGCGCATTTTTCTTAATTTTAGTCAAGCAACAAATTCTTATTCCATTACATAAAATACATATATTTTCAATTGCAGGTTGAATTCTGTGTTTTCCCCCTGTTAGCTCAACCGGACTTTCAATTCTGATATTGGACGGGCTGACTGATTCCATCAGGCTTCATAGTTTGTTTCTTTCACAAAACCCATTCAAATTTGAACTTAGATAATCATAAAGCCATAAATATGGCTGGGTTGGAGGAATTAAGGAAAAAACTCGCACCTTTATTTGATGCTGAGAAGGGCTTTTCGACAGGTTCAACCTTGGACCCTAATGATTCGTACACAGTATGTCTCTTTCCATCTCTATGGGCTATATATATGTGTGTGCTCTATATATATATGTATACAAGCCATTGAGGAGCATATCATGGCAATATATAAAACTTGTAATATTGTATAATGAATCACTTACAAAATTTTACTGAGTTTTTTCGCTTGTTAATTGATGAATTAGTTATCAGATGGTGGAACTGTTAACTTGTTGAGCAGATCATATGGGGTGTACAATATCAACGAGCTTGGGCTGCAAAAGTGCACATCTCGATCAATAGATGAAACTGATCACAGTGAAAAAACTTATAGATGTGCTTCCCATGAGATGAGAATATTTGGAGCAATTGGTAGTGGTGCCAGTAGTATTGTGCAAAGAGCCATACATATACCAACACATAGGATTATAGCATTGAAGAAAATCAATATCTTTGAGAAGGTATTCTTGTGGCACTTTGCCATACTTTCCTATTTTACAATATTTAAGTCATCTTTATGCATGAGAGAGTTTGTCCAGGAAATTTGCATTTATGACCATCAGTAAAGCATTTACTTTAATATTTGTCTGTCAAAACACAATCTTTTGTTATTTCGTGGAAGAAAGAATAATGAGTAATAAAATCATGGTCAGTTAGTGTTCTTAAGTTGCGCATGAATAAGCATTTTAGTATGACTATTGCTTATGTTCCTTTCCCCCTAAAATGCAAATACAATAAAAATGTTGGTTATAGGGATAGGTACTCCCTTTTTGTCTAATGATTGTGTTTCTTCATGTCAATTAGGAGAAAAGGCAGCAACTTCTGACTGAAATAAGGACATTATGTGAAGCACCTTGTTACCAAGGTCTTGTTGAATTCCATGGGGCATTCTACACTCCAGACTCTGGACAGATAAGCATAGCTTTGGAGTACATGGATGGAGGATCACTAGCAGATATCTTATCAATGCATGGAAAATTACCTGAACATATTCTTTCAGCCATGTTTCAGAAGCTCCTACATGTAAGAAAAAATTGCATATGTTTTCATTTCAATCTTTTTCATTATAGAATATAAAATACTAACTGCTGTGATACTTTGTCTTTTATCTTCTGGAAGGGGTTAAGCTATTTGCATGGAGTCAGACATTTAGTCCACAGAGACATAAAGCCAGCCAATTTACTTGTAAATCTCAAGGGGGAACCAAAAATTACTGATTTTGGCATCAGTGCTGGCTTAGAGAATTCAGTGGCAATGGTTAGTATAGATGTTACATCATTTTTAGTTTCTGTTGTTTTATTGCTTCCTTGAAATTTATAATAAGAAAAGTTAGCTTTCGTGGAGTTCACTTTCATTTGTACATGGATGCAATTTTGCAGTGTGCTACTTTTGTTGGAACTGTTACATACATGTCACCTGAGAGAATTCGAAATGATAGCTATTCTTTTCCTGCTGATATATGGAGCCTTGGTCTTGCCCTCCTTGAGTGTGGAACTGGAGAATTCCCATATACAGCTAATGAAGGTCCTGTAAATCTTATGTTGCAGGTGATTTCAATACTTAATATTCTTAATTTTTTTCCTTTTTGTTTGAATCATTGTGCATGATGTCTCTCAGTATTGCTTTTGGCTTAAGTTTTGCCTTTCACTTGCATAAGGACTTTTCTCATCTGAATCATGAAGCCTCAATTGCTGAGGAGAGAAGAGGATATTTAATTTGATCTATTGCTATTTAACTATGCCTTTTTCATCACTCTGCATTATCTCAATCAGCACGAATGTGATCTCTGCACTGGTAATATTCTCTTGGCAGTTCACTTGCAGGCATCTCTTTCTTCCCAGGCATCATATGAGTATCTATCTGTTAAGTTGTGACTATTTCAAGATAGTCCTAACCTTGCTAATCGTGTATTATTTAGTTTTTAAGACGTGACCCTTAGTTGATGTTGTAACTATTTTTTTCCTAGTGAAAAAATCTTAATATGCAAACAAGAAGCTTCCTTATGAATTACTGATGATTAATTACTAAGAAATGGTGATTTGATTAAAAATTCATTGTTTACAATATTATACTGAGTTTTTTCACTTGTTAAAAGTCAGACCTCTTTACCTGGAAAAGCCCTACTTTAATGGGATTTGCCAACTTATAAAACTGAATTTGATCAATAAATATAAATGTTTGATCCCTGCCTCAGATGATTATCAATAACTATCAATTTCATTCAAGCGATATGCACACACACACACGCTTCCTGTGTTTTGCTAATAGTCATACTTGCTTTATGGCAGATTCTTGAAGATCCATCCCCATCACCATCGAAACATAAGTTTTCACCTGAATTCAACTCCTTTGTTGGTGCTTGCTTACAGAAGGATCCAGATGCCAGGCCAACAGCTGATCAGGTGAGAAAAATGCAGATGCCTTATTCTGTTGTAATCAATGTCTGGTGTCTATGACTTGGGTTTCCATGACCTTAGTGATTTGTCTCTCTACTATTTTGTTTCCTGTGATTTATTTTCTTCTAATGATCATTCATGTTCTTGCCTAGTAGAAAGTATAACACATCTTATATAGTACATGTCTATTCTTATTGCTACATGCAACTTATCATGTTAATCCTGTCATAAAGAACTACATTAAATTCAGTCATAATGGTCAGAAGTTGATCAATTAGTGCTTCAACTGCAGTTGCTTCAGCACCCCTTTATCACAAAGTATGAGGATGCCAACATAGATTTAGCAGGATTTGTACGAAGTGTCTTTGATCCAACACAACGAATGAAGGACTTGGCTGATGTAAGTAGCTGCCATTTTTTTACCTGTGATATTGAAGCTTGTGGTTGCTTATTTTATTCAGTTATTTAGGATCGAACAAATACAAGTGACAATAGGCCCTTCAAATCAATTGGTTTCTTTTAAATAAACTATTATGATGCTTTCTTCAACCATGGAGTTTGAATTTTTTGCTTCAAAGCTTAGTTGCAATTTGTTTTTTACTATGAAAAATTTAATTCCTTCATTCAAAGGATAAATTGATTTTAAAATTGGATGGATGCTTTATGAGAATTTTGAGAGATTCAAATCTATGCTCACCATTTCGGTTCAAAAACTTATATGCTTACTGTTAATAAGTGTCTTACCTTTTTTCCTCTTTCCAGATGTTCACGATTCATTATTACTTACTTTTTGATGGACCCGATGATCTCTGGCATCATACTAGGAGCTTATACAATGAAGGTTCAACTTTCAGGTATGGATTACATCTAATGTCTTCATTACTCTTTTGGTCCTATTTATAAGGCATAGAGAGAAGATTTTTTTGGTCTTACATTAATTTTTTTATGTGAATGTACAAATTTACCCTTCATTTATTATTGTGTAGACTCTGAACTTTTTGGGTAGAGTGTGTATTAAATAGACGTAAATATCTAAAATTATTAAATTTTAAGATAAAATTAATGAAATTTAAGGTTTTTCTTACATCAGTTAAGTGTGTTGGCAATAGGACCAAAGAGTATGTTTAAAGGGGCAAAGAAAAAATCTTCTCTAATAAGAACTTGTTTAGATATGACCTATAGTTGAATTAAATCTCCCCCACAAAACTTACTTGAAATGAAAGACATCAAGAATACTTCGTTGTTAATACAGCAGATATGCTTGAAACTCATGCCTTGTTGTGGAATGATGACATGCTCAATCTTGCTTAGCTAGGATCTGCTCAAAGACCCAATGAACAATTATTAGTTAATATAAAGTGTTAATATTTATAAGAAGCTGCATTAGGTTTGTGCAATGCACGAAAAACATGTCTAGTTATATATATATATTACCTTCAATCCTTGATATAAGAATTAGTTGACTAATTTGGGGAGATTTAGGAAGCTAAATAAATTATTTTAAGGTATTTGTATTTTTTATTTTTCTCCAAACTAATTTATTTGACAATCATATTTTTTGGTAAAAAAAATTTATTTGACTTATAAACTGATTTATAATTTAATGATACAAATTAGTATTTCAGAGAGATCATGTAACATATGCTTTGATTAAATACTTTATTTAACTTTTTTAATCTCTCCAAATTAGTTAATTGAGTCTTATATTAAAGACGAGAGGTGGTATTTCTTAAAATTTTTGTCATCGATGTAATTTTCTATGTATTGTAGTTTCTCTGGGAAGCAATACGTTGGTCCAAGCAATATTTTTGCGAAACTGTCAAGTATTCAAAGCACATTAGTCGGTGACTGGCCGGCTGAAAAGCTGGTGCATGTCGTCGAAAAGCTTCAATGCCGTGCCTACGGTGAGGATGGAGTTGCAATTAGGGTATCAGGATCCTTTATTATTGGTAATCAGTTCCTGATATGTGGAGATGGCATACAAGTAGAGGGCTTGCCAAGCTTTAAGGAACTTGGAATTGATGTTTCCAGCAGGCGAATGGGAACATTTCATGAACAGTTCATCATAGAACCCACCAATCTCATTGGATGTTACTCCATAGCTAACCAAGAGTTGTACATAAACCAATAGTGGTCTATTTAACACTGGGAATACTTCTCTAATTCAAAGTTCACATAATCTCCAGATCAAAGTTTCAAATTTTTATGTATTAATCTGTATTTGTCTGTCTGCCTACATAGTTTGTGTTTGTGGCTTTTGTTGTGTAGTCATGATATGGAAAAAATGTTCATGTTTGTGGACTCGCTTGAATTTTGTATATAATTGGCTGAATTATTTATGGAAATCTTTGGGAAGTAATTGCTTGGTTCTTGTTATAAGAACCTCTCTAATTTGTCTCGAGCATTCATTTTCCCCCACTCTTGATGCTTTTTGTTGCTTTGACTTTCTCCTCCTACTATCCCCAATTAAGTGGAGAGCGATTAAGATAGGAAAAATATGATTTAATGAACTTTAGGGATAATACTAAACTTGTTAAAATTTTAGACAAATTTAAGAACATGTTCTTCTAACAAGATATAAAAATAATTTTTACTTATTTATGACATTTCACAAAATTTAAAAATGGTTGGAAAAATTCCTCCACTTGTAGTATCTCCAAGTTTATTCTTTATTATTTCTCGTGTTACTCCAAGACAACTTGATATTTTGGCACAAGAACTAAACAGTCAAAAGGATACAATTAAGATATATATATGTCATAAAACAATTGAATCAAATTAACACTTCTTGAACTTGGCATCTAATTGAAATGACCAAAAAAAAAAAAAAAACTAAAAACACCATACTCTCTCACTCTTCTAAAATGGAAGCCCTATTTAATATTATTGGAGTCAGAGAGGCTGCCTCATCCTTAAAGCTAAATAAGCCACAATTCTGTAACCAACAAACATAACAGCCAAAGCAGCCACATCACCCCACAAATTACCAATATCCAAACACTTAATGGCAGGAAAATCCACAACCTTACAATAATGCAACCCTCCTTGGTCACACTCATAAACTTGGTCTTTAGAATACTGAACTCCCACCAAAAGCTCATAGCAATAGTGACTAAAAGACAAGTACTTAAGCCAAGCTATAAAAGGAGGCATCTTTTGAATGTAATAGCCACCAGCCAACAAAAACACCAGCATGGTCACAGAAGCCAAAGTTGTGGCTTGCTTCACATCCATTAGGATAGCCCCAAGGGCAAGTCCTATGCCTTGGGACACAAGGACATTGAAGAGAGTGATTAAGAGGGTTAATAAGAATGTGAGAATTGAAGGCTTAAGGCCTCCCATCCAATATGTGATGGTTAGGAAGATAGTGGGAAGGACTAGTTCCATTGGTAAGTCTCCAATCATTCTTGCTATGTAGTAAGAGGACAGATGGTACATTCCTGAGGATCTCTCTTTTGATAGCATTGGTCTCTCTAATGGGAATGCTAATATTGCATTGAATAGTGGGAAGAATCCCCAGAAGATTGAGAAGAAGAAGAGCAGTCCCACCTGTTACACGTGTAAAAATATCATTGTTACTAGTTATCAAAGGCAAAATGCTGCATTTTTTAATCTTTATAAAGGGTTAAGTTGTATTTAGTATCCTAAAATATTTTTCTAATAGCATTTAGTATCTTAAAGTAGTTTTTGGTGCATTTGGCATTCTAATGTATCCTTTTAGTAGCAGTTAGTATCCTAAAGTACTTTCTGGTGCATCCAATATTCTAAAGGTTTTTTTTTCCAGTAGCACTTTGGTATCCCAAAGTAATTTTTAGTGTATTCAGTATTATAAAGTATTTTTTCAGTAGTACTTAGTTAACATCCTAAATTTAGGGTTTTCATTGTTGTTGAGAAAATACTTTAAGGACAAAATTGCATCAAATTACTTTAGGATACTAAATACTACTAAAAAAAATATTTTACGATGGTAAATGCACTAAAAATTACTTTAAGATATTGAGTATTACTGAAAAAAATACTTTAGGATGTTGGATATGAGTTAATCCTTTTATAAACTTGCTGATTTATAATACCTGATCTTGTATGTTTGATGGATCAGAATGCCACCAGAGAAGTCCAGAGAGAAAAGAGACAGAGAGTACTTGGAAAATCCTTAAGGCTGAATAAGATTCATGCCTCCTTTCTTTTAAACCTCTCTTTAGAAGCACCCTGAACTGCTCCCACCAGCTTGTGTTCCATTGATTCTCTGAACCTACAAAACCAATATCATGTAAATATGTTACTGCATAATCTCTCTTCAGTAGTGCTATATATATATATATATATATATATAATGAATGTTAAAAATATATTTTATCCTTACTTCTTGGAGTTCCTGAAGTGAGAGCAGCTAGGTCTCTATTACTTTGCCGAATCTCCTGTTTGAGAGAGGGATATAAGATCTTCTTGTAGGATGAAACTAGGGACTGTTGAACTGAGGCTTGATCCTCATGTTGGTCTAATCCTCCTTGTAAATCAGTTTGATCATCCTGTTTGACATCAGCTACTACGCCTGCATTTTCATACAATGGCAACAATTAGAATTCTTCATGCTCTTATTTTATTCTAAGGAGATTTTGACCCAAAGTTAGCTCTCATTCATTTAATATAGCGTTAAAGTTTCGAACTTCAACCACTCGCGTCTTGAATATAAATTACTTCTAACTAATTCACATGTACCAATAAAAATAGTTAAAAATTAATTTTATTATAAAATTCAAGAGATTTTCAATATTACACTTATTAATTATACTAAATTTTAGTATCATACTAGTTTATATTCTCTCTCTCACTACCCTTACTAAACATAGGCTATGAAAAAAAATATTTAATACTCCTTAAAACTATCAAATACCTTGTAAAAAGGAACCTTCCATAAGGCATCCTATAATAGGGACCGATGTAGTATACAGTAAACATATTAGGAAAAAATGCAGTTTAATTAACAATAATATATAATGAATTATGCATGAAAAAGCCCATCTAAACTTTGTTAGGATTTGAGGGAGAAATGGAAGCAATAAAAGACTAAAGAAACTCTCAACTAATTCCAAACTTTACGTGGTGATCATGTGAATAAGACCTTTTCAGAAAAAGCTTGACATTTATTACATAATTTTTTCCCCTCTTATATTTGTGCAAAATTAAAGGAATTCACATGTCAAAGGAAATAGACCAAAGAGGGGATTTTGTTTGTCTTATCAATTTACTGCTTGTATTGATCCATTAGCTGTTGCCACCTTGAAAATAAGTTCATGGGCATAGAGAAAATCGAAGCCCCTTTGCCACCTCCATTATTAATTTTGAAAATGACTTCTCACCTAATAACTAATATTCACCAAGTGTACCACAATCCTAATTTCATGCTTTGTGCTGGTGGTTCTATTTTCATATTTCTGAAGTTGACATCCACAAAATCTTCAAATTTTCTTTCATCACCATGCGTAAATTTCTTTTTTTTTTTTAAAAAAAATATTATTATATTAACAGATATTTCTTTTTTCAAAAATTAACAATAATACAACTTAATTCTTCAATATCTACTTCTATAAAATTCTATGAGTTTCTTAAAATTATTTCTATGTATACCAAAAAATTATTCATTATATATGAGTAAATTATTATGTTTTTCTCTTAAAAAATATTTAAATTACCAAGGTTCTCTTCTCTACTATGAAATTCGACTATGGGTGAAATCCGGTAATTTAACCAAGAAAAATGATTAAATCACAAAAGCCATTCTTTCTATTAAAAGATATGCACAAATAAATTCACTTAAATTTTAAATATAATCAAAATAATTTTTATTTAAATTTATAAAAACATGTATTTCTCAAACTTTTATTTCAACATGTTATTTAGTTTGTAACAAGAAAACTGAAATTAGATATGATGATCATAAAATTTGAATATCACTTGAAAAAAATGGGGTAAATTAAAATCTTCAAGTTTTTTTTTTTTTGTCAAGAAAATCTTCAAGTTTAAACTTTAAATTATATACAAATATTTTTTCAAAGAAAAACAAAGTTTGAACTTAATTAAGATCTTTTTTCCACTAACTCGATTCAATTATGACCAAAAATCATTGAAGTCAAATATGCAAGTGGCGACAAACTTGGGGGTCAAATCACTTACCATTAGCCAAGTCAAGCAGAAAATCTGCGGGGTTCACAAAGTTGAAAGCGGGCACAAACCCAATGGACCCAAGATACTCCATGACCCGACCTGCTTTCCCACTGTAAATCGGGTACCCGTCCGACAACACAACCACCTTGTCAAACATCCTATACAACCGGCTCGAAGGCTGATGAATCGTCGTCACCACCGTCCGGCCACCACGCGCGAGCCCCCTGAGCATCACAACAATACGTTGGGCTGTCGTCGAGTCCAGGCCCGAAGTCGGCTCATCCAGCAACAACAGACACGGGTTCACCAGCATCTCCTGCCCAATACTGACCCGCTTCCGTTCCCCGCCCGAAATGCCCCGAACCAAGCTGGTTCCTCCGCCAATGGGGCTGTTAAGGCACCTCGATAGGCCGAGCTCCGCCATGACGGTCTCAGCCTGCTCCATTTTCTCCTTTCGGGTAAGACTCTTGGGAAGTCTTAACAAAGCAGCAAAAGTGAGTGTCTCAAGGACGGTGAGGTGAGGATAGAGAACATCGTCTTGTGTGACAAATCCAGTTTTTCGCTTCATGGAGCTTGAGAAGGGCTGGCCATTGTATGTTACCGAGCCGGTGACTTTCCCGGTGAGGCGGCCAGCGAGCGCGGTGAGCAGCGTGGTCTTGCCGCTCCCAGACGGGCCCAGCATTGCCATGAGCTCGCCGGGCCGGACAATCCCAGTCACGCCGTTAAGTATCGTCCTCGTGACCTTCGGCTTCTGAGAAGAAACACAGTCACAAGCTTTCTTCTTGCTTTCGATTGTTACACTGTAAGAGAAGTCTTCAAACTGCACACACACACACACATATATATATATATATGTATGTATGTATGTGACATACCAATAAACATATTCCAACGTTAGAAAAATCAATTAATCAGAGATTAAAAATAATTAAGATATGTTTTTTTTTGTTAATCAGATATTTATGCGTACTTTGAGGGTAACGGGACGCAAGGATTGGTGTAGAGCTGAGAATCTTGGTGTTGTTGGGTGGTGATCATGGACGGAAATGGAGGTGTCCAGGCCGGATTCTCCGCCGTGGCTGGCTGAACCGGGTGGCTCGGCGTGGACTGAACCATTCTCCGCCCGGTTCATGACGGTCGGAATTTGCATGTTGGGCGTCACAGTTGCAACTGTGGCAGTTTCTTGCTCATGAGGGGGCATCATCTCAGAGAAAACTAACAAAGATTCCGATTATATATATGTATAGACGATGATCAATGATTGAGTCTTTTCAATTATGTATAATAATACGAAGAAGAAGAAGATGATGAAGAAGAAGAAGTTGAGAAAATCACATGAGAGAGGGATGGAGAGACATATGTAAAGTGAGAAAGAAAGCACGAGAAGCAGGCGAAGGTGATTAGAGTGATAAGAACAACATAAATATGTAAATATATATATAGTTTTGACCCTGCAACACAACCACCTCCAACCAAGTCTTTTTGCTTAATTTGGGTAGCTAAAATTATTTTAACTTAAAATCTCATGCTTAAAATGTCTGACCATTTTATCAGTATTAGTGTCTTCTTCGTCTTCTTCTTTTTTCACGAGTACAAAATATAGATTTTATATTTATTTTTTACACCTATCAAAACAGGACACGTGTAGAAAGTGTTATCGATGACATTTTCGTAAATATATGAAGATGCAAGAACTTTCTACATGTGTCGAGAAGACAACACGTGTAAAAAATAAATTTAGAATATTTTTTCTTTAATAATTTAATATTTTTTAGATATATCTTCAAAATAAAACGTGATTAATGTCTTTAATATTATTTTAAAAAAATTAATTTTTTTAAAATAAAAAATTACTTTCTACACGGGTTAGGAGCCTAACCCATGTAGAAAGTAATCTCACAACACGTGTAGAAAGTGAGACTTTCTACACGTGATGTCTCACAATACGTGTAGAAAGTCTCACTTTCTACACGTGTTTTAAAACACATGTAGAAAGTCTGGACTTTCTACACCTATTGTACGTTAAGTGTAAAAAGTCATTTTTGTCACATGTAAAAAGTTTTTTCCACACTAGTATTTAATATAAAGTTTAGGTGAGTTGGGTCCTAGACTCAATAGAGTCAGGGCATTACTGCCTCCAGGTTTAGAGAGTATTTACAGAGATACTTACATATCACCTACCAATTAGTTATTCACATCAATAATATGATTTAAACTTACAATCTTATAAATTATAAGACAATCCTTTATTAACTGGATTAACTTTTGTTGAGTATAGGTAATTTGGTTCTCTGTTTGTGATAGAGCTTTATAATTGTTAGCAACAGTCTATCTCCCCCAATCTGTAACCTTAATTAATTTTTCTTAGTATATATAATTTATTTATACAAACTGCATTACAATTATGACTAAATACAGACACGTCTTAAGATATATTAATATAATATTATTTGAATGTTTAATTAGTTAATTAATTAATTAACATGTTCCCATCATTATCAACCATATATATATATACATATATATAGTTGGGTTACTGTGTTTGATGGCATCTGATCATATACATGAACAATTAGGGTCTTGTGGATATGTTGGTGTTCAAGGGGTGATGTATGAAAATGGCATTTAACTTAGCCACATGTAAATTGGAGATTTGAGAGATTCCTTGTCGTTTGCTGTACACATGAAAAGGAGGGGCCCCTATATATCAGCATGTTTATCTCCACTTGTCCTCAAATTAAAGTATGTGTCTCCCAAATATTTTATTATTTATATTTCCCACTCTATCGTCTATGTATTTTTTTCCCCAACCATGCTTTATGTATTATTATTGGAGTAATTTTTTTACTATACTTTCACAGGCTTTTTGTTTCATGGCAAATGCTTCATCCATTTCTATATTTTTCTTTCCTAACTAGTACTTCGTCCATCACACCTACACCCTCCTTCTGTACTAATTATACGAGTTAGTTAATAAATTTGTTTTGATTTTAAATATAAAAAAATAAATTTATTTTATCTTTTAAATTTATAATTTTTTTCTCAAAATATTTCTATCCACTACGTATATTAAGCAGAATTTTCTATTAATGTGGGCAATGATTAATTAAATAGAAATATTTTAACAAAAGTAATATATATTTGTTATAAATAATTTATTTAACCATTTTTTTATGTATATAAATTATTTATTTAGTTAATATATTTAGAATCAATCATATGGAGTAATTTTTTTTTCTTTTAATTAGTCTTTTATTGCGATAATGGATCTCATTGTAGGACTACATTATCATGTTTGAAAATGAAACCTAAAAATTAAGAGGGAAATGCTTTTGAGGAAGAGATCAATTAAGGTTTGGCCATTGGCAAATTAAAATTATAGGTAATTAAGTTTTTTTATTTTTCCATTATGAGTCCAACATGTACTTACATATATACTATGCATCCAATATTGATTTAAAATTTTTTCCATATTATTAAATATAACCGTTCAATAAAAAGTAGTCTAGTGTGAATATAATACATATAGTTACTGAAGGAGGCGTGTGCTTCATGTCTTGGTAACCTCTTCAAAAATTTAACTAAGAATTGTAATATAAAGTGCAATCTCGGATTGTCTCTCAAAAAGCCTTTTATTAATTATCTAAAAATTAAATACAATGATTCACATGAAATGATAAAAAAGGGAAAATTTGGTCTTTTGAAACTATAACTATATGAAAATATTTAAAGTCCCAGATTATAATGTTTTTAGTATTTTTGGATATAAAATGATAAGTGAAATGAAATGGATGAAGTGAAATTCTTGAAAACGACTTGCAAGGGCAATCATAGTTCATATAATAATAATGTGAGTTCAATTTACTAGCTTAATCAAAAATGCCCAAAAGACCCTTTGAGCTAGCTTGAATTAGATTGACTAAACATTTCCACACCAAACAAGATTTAACCCCTCTAACCGAAACTCAATACAAAATACTAGCAATTGCAACCAAAGTCCCTCAAAATACCAAATCTCAAGCACCGTTGCCGGTGACCTTTACCACCGGTGCTTGAGGTTTGGTATTTTAAGCGACTTTGGTTGCAATTGCTAGTGTTTTGTATTAAGTTTCGGTTAGAGGGGTTAAATCTTGTTTGGTGTGGAAGTGTTTAATCAATCTAACTCAAACTAGCTCAAATGATCTTTTGGGCATTTTTTATTAAGCTAGTAAATTGAACTCACATTATCATTATATGAACTATGATTACTCTTAGAAGTTATTTTCAAGAGTTTCACTTCATCCATTTCATTTCAATTATCATTTTATATCCAAAATACCAAAAACATTATAATTTGAGACTTTTAATATTTTCATATAGTTGTAGTTTCAAAAGACTAAATTTTTCCATTTTTATCATTTCATATGAATCATTACATTTAGTTTATAGGTAATTAATAAAATGTTTTTTGAAAGAAGATATTTATTATACTCTATATTGCAATTCTTAGTTAAAGTTTTGAAAAGGTTACTAAGGTATTTAAGTGGCGCCGTTGCCGGAGACAATGGTGGGGCGCAGAGAGAGAGAGAGAGTGAGAGAACGAAGGTGATGGGAGAGGAAGGTCCCTGTTCGCGGCGCTGTCTGTTCTCGTTTATGGTCTGCAATTCTCCGTCTCCGTATATCTGTTCTCCAGCTGATTTTTCTGGCACAAAACGCAGTGTTTAACTCGTGGACTGAACTGGAATTTTAAAAATTCGTGAGACTAAACTGTTATTTTTAAAATTGAAGCCCCAAATTGCTATTTTCAGTTTTAATCCAATTTTTCAAATACCTATAATTAAAAAAATAAAACCAACATCAAATATTCTCATAAAAATCAATGATAAAGAGTGATAACAATTATTTTGATAATTTTACCCTTTTTAATCCTAATTTAATATATTTACTCTCAATTTCAATTGAGCACAAAAAATAAATTTTAAGCTAAATTACTATGAAAAAATCCTAATTAAAATATGAAAATATATAATAAAAATATGAATTTTTCAGTTACCCAAATTGTTGGCAAAAAAAATATAGTTACCCAAATTAAATTAACTTCAAATTACAAATTTGAATCAGATTAATTTTTAAAAGAGGCAAGCATGTTCTGATTGTTTAGTTGTTAACAACAAAAAAGTAATTATGTTGGTTGGAGAAAGAGAATTCAAACTCAACAAACACTGTTGTCTCCTTTTTTTTTTTTTTTTTCCATATCCTCATTTGTAACTTTTTCTTTACAAATCGGAATGAAAGCAAGATGAAAGCTCATTACATATATATGAGTCATTTTCATGAATTTACTATTTATAGATATCTACGCATTTTCCATTCCTTTTTTCGTATTCTTTTTCCTTATGTTTTAGCCACGTGAAGCAAACTTAAGTAATAAATGTATAAATATTAAGTTGGCTGTAATTAATTAGAAGTTCAAGATTTAAACCCTCATTATGTTAAAAAAAAAAGGCACAAATAAATGTCTGGGTTATCAAGAGAAAAATTATAGTCCAAATTAAACAAAAAATAAATATACTTCTAACCATGTAGTGCTTTAGAAAAATAAGTCAATAATCCATGCAGGAGAAATTTGAAAAAAGTATAGTATTCGATTGAAAATTTTGTTGGCAGTAAGCTCTATATTAGGGTACTAGTACATTACGTGTACAAATTTTGTAGGTACTAATATTTTTTGTGTATAAAAATTTATCAAATTCTTCTTATCAATAAAATTTTTAATTAGAGATTTTCCACTCTCAATATATACCATCTTATGGTTAACTCTAATTTATTAGACGACCGCATAAAAATTCATTTATATATATCTAGGCAATAGAAAATCAGCAACCAATCTCCAAAAAGGAAAATCCCCAGAAGATAAGCCATCCATCAAATTCTCTCACTATTTGGTTCCAATTTTTTTTTAAAAAAGAGAAATTATTTTTTATTTTAAAATTTAAGAGAGTATCTGACTTTTTATTTTTCCAGGGTGGGTTTAAGAGGAACAAATTTTAAAAAGAAAAAAAAAAGTGAAGGCAAATAAAGTAGGGTTCGGCGATGAAGGGCTTTATAGGTGTCAAGTTGTGATTCGTCTGAGGGATAGTGATGGAGATAGTGGCTCAGATTTTGTGTCCTCTTTCCCATAAAAAAGCTTTTGTGGTGTTATAAAAAAAAAAAAAAAAAAGCTTTTGGGGTTTGCACCACGCAGTCACTATCATTCAAAGTTGTATTCTTTCTTTAACTCTCTTTAGGCTGTCGGATCCCGTTTCATATATGTATTTTTCTTCCCAATTTAAGATCAATTACATTATTCATTAAGTGTAAAAAATATTTAGGAAAAATCACTGTCAGTTCCAATGGATAAATGTAATCACGAAAATTCCCTTAACAAATTAGCAATATAAAGTTAGTATCATATTTTTAAATTAGAACTTGTCATCCATGCTTTTTTTTCAGAACTTTATAGGGATTTTTTCAGGAATTTATAGTGTTAATATTTTTTTTCTTTAATCCATCCTATAATTATTGAATACTAAAGAAAATCACTCATAAGTATTAGTTTTAGTGAAAATGGTCTTTCCTATTCATGTCTATATAAATACCAAAAACATGCATATGGCAAAGAACTACCCCTATTTAAAACTTATTCAACTAATAAACTATTGGCTGATGTGATAAACAACATCATCCAATAAAACTAAGAACACAAGTTTAAATCTTAAAAAAATGCATTTATTGAAGAGGTGAAGGGATTATAGCTGTGGTCAAATAAAATTTTTGTGTGGCTTGGACTCAAATTAGTTAAAGTCTAATGTATCTCTATTGTTTGCTTTGAAAAAGTCATAAATAAAGAAATAAATATACTTATAAATGGTGCAAGTTTTTGTCCTTGGTGTTGTGTTCCATTGGCTAGATCTTAAAGACTAAATGCAAAGTCAATGAAATTATAAACAACAAGGGTATAATAAAAAAATTAATTAATAATAAATGAATTTTTAAAATTATTTTTTTAAAAAAACTTGTATTTAAAAGAGGGAGCATAGATGAATGTGTACGATCAAATAAAAAACCTATAAAAATTGGTACTTAATTTATTCTTTTCGTGAAATTGATATTTAGTTTATATTAATACATTTTTAATTTTAAGAACTCAATAAAATCTAAAACAAGTCACACAGACTCAAAATTTTTTAACATATTACCCATTTTGAAACTCTCCCAATACAATATTAGCAAGAATAAGACTTAAATATTTATCAAATATGAGATTTGTCCTTAATACTAATTGGCTGTGTATGATTATTTTATGATATTTATATGATCAATCAAATATAGGGATAAAAATTAAACCGAGGAGTCAATCTGTAAGTGAAGAAATAATTATTGGATGTGTGTTATTGAATTAATGCATTCATAGATTAAAAGGGCAAGCTAGCCTAGAATCATGGAATTGTTGATGAACACGTGTCTATATTCTTACTATTCCCAATATTCTCCATCTTATAATGATATATAGTTGGTCACGATTTGAAAAGTAGAGACATGCTTAATTTTTAAGTTGATTTGAAATTATTATTTATATTCTATACTCTCAACCGTACATTATATTATATTCTATTATTTATGATATATGTGTGGGTATTCAAGTATCATATCTCCATGTGTCACATGTCCATTGTCGGTGGTATATACTCGTATTTTATGATCCAGACGTGTAAAATGATACGTTTAGTAATTTACTTAGCTTCTACTTTTTTGTTAGAAAAAAAGAGAGAGATTATTTATTTTGTTGGTTGTCAATAAAAAAAAAATCCAATATATAGTTATATATACCGTGAATCTTGTTTTATTTTCAGCACTACATTATTTGAATCTTATTGGATACTTAAATTATACAAAAAAAAAGTTTGATTATAATTTCTTTGTATATATCTTCATTTAGAATGGAGTTTAAGTCATAGGGATATATATTTAGGTAAAAATTAGGTAAGTTAAACTCCAAAGACTATTTAACTAGACCATGAGCTCCATATTCGAATAGAATTTGAGATGAGTCAAGTTAACTTATAATTTATAAATAATATAATCTCTTATTATTAAAAGTAAAAGTACTTATGCATTGGCTTTTTTAAATTTACACAAAGTTTCAGTTTGATCTTTTGCAGACTTTAAAAAAATGCATGTTTTTAGTCCTTTAACACTAATATTGTTCATCTTAAATGATGATTTTTTAATAACATTCATTGTTATTTTGAAATTTTTTTTAATATTTTAGTATTTGAAAAGGTTTTTTCCAACATTTAAAAAAAAAATCACCATCAGCTCTTTTTTTTTAAAAAAAATTAACGGCGTTAGAGTTAGAAGATTAAAAATATACTTTATAATGTTAAAAGACTGAAATAAAACCTTTCGTGAAATTAAAGGAATAATTAAATTTTAGTTGTGATATAATCTATTAAAAAAAGTATTTATCCACTATTTTTAATTTTTTTTAATTTTAATTATGTACGTATTCTCAAGAGATCACGCATATTAATTAGTATCATATAGTCTAACACAATCAAAGGGAAAAACATGCTAACACAAGCATGCAATTTTGATGGAATCTAATATATTAGTGTGATAGCGTCCATCTAATCACGTCCATAAATAATTATCCAGTTTGTGCTGAATATAAAATATTGATTTAGAATTGAATTAATAAAACAAAAGTATATTGCAGTAATTTCACTCCAAAATGACAGTAATTAATAAATTGAAAATTGAACCTTTACAAATTTTTATCCAACAATCATTCAATCAAAAAACAAATGCATTACCTAATTATTTAATTAACTAATTAGATAAAAGTCAAAAGCTGTTCAACGCAGTTGGATTCTCTAATAATAATAACAATTAAAATTCTAACTACGTACGTCTAAAGAGAGAGAAAGAGATAAACATGCGTTAATTTAGATTATCTAAACTTAAGCACTTAAATAAAGTATAGTATATTAAAGATAAAAATAAAAGAAATAGTTAATAAAAAAAAAAGAGAGAATCTCATGTACAACGCACGCACACATTTTATTATATCATTATTGGCTCACATACTTTAGAAAAATTTTAACTTATAAAAATATATAAATTTCAAAACATATACTCTTTTGTGCTCTTTTATTCTCTTTTTATTTTGTGTGTGTTAAAGAAGAGAGAAAACTTTTATGGTATTATTATTCTTTTGTATGAAATTAAGCACGAGTGAATTGGCGACAAGTGTTGGAGCATATGTGAATTGTCGGAAAATTTCTAAAACTTCCACCATGAAAAAGAATAAAAATTAAGCAACTTTAACACGTTGGTTCATAATGTGACAACGTCTCATTTCAAATCTTTCTTCTCCTACTTTTTTAAAATTATTTTTTAAAAAAAAAATTAGCATATTCGCAAGCTCAATTCATATTCCCAATGACTTCTATTAATTAATTAAGAACAAGATGTCTCATTAAGAACCAATACAATAAATTATTTCGGGGACAAAACTATGACACACACACAAATAAAACGATCCTAAAATATAATAAGATAAAGTCCATAAATAATGACACTGGTAACATATTAACTTTGTCAAAGGTTGTGTTGTGTTTGTTATCTGCATTTAGATGAAAAAGAGCTAAGCTAAAAATATTTAAATGCAAAAAAAAAAAACAATAACACTATGAAAAGTTGTATTACAATTTATTCCAATGGATATGTTTACTTCACGATTCATGTATTTGACTTTTCTTTATTTCAATTTTCTTAACAGAAGATTCAAAAAAAAAAAAAAACCCCTTGATGGACTTTCCTTGAAAATATTATTAGGTCATTCTTAAAGAATAAAAAATCAATTTAAAACTAAATTTTTTGAAGATTTGTAAATTAGCAGCGTTCTTCCAATTCTTTTATATCTATACTCGATCCCTCTGTTTCACTTGGTATGTCTTTTAAGGTTATTGTATACAAATTAAAAAAAATGCAATAAATATATAAAAATATGACATAAATTATTAAGTTTTCCCTTGATTCAATTTCGTTTGAATAGGTAATATAATAAGAATTTTTAATTGTGTTAAATATATTAATCAAGTTATTGAATTAAATGAGAGTAAAATAGAAAAAGTATTACTGGATATTATTTTGAAATTCTAAAAAGACTTACAACATACAACAAAAAATTTCTCCTTAAAAAAACTAATATATATATAATAAAACAAAAGGAGTATAACATATTGATATTGCTTAATTGTTTTCTTAACTCTTTGGGCATCTCGTATTGATATTGATTTCTAATTAATGCTATAAAAACTAATTTCTCATAGAGTAATTTTATTTCTATGACTTTTTAAATTATTTGCTTATAACAATTTGATGAGCTTTGAATTTTTGTAGACGTCATTTTCTTCAAAAAGAATGGCTGTGAAAGAAATCGAAAAAGGAAGATTTGGTCTCTCTTTTTAATTAAGAGTACTATATATATGGTGTAAAAGTAGTATATATGAAGCTTATCTGTAGAAGCCTAAAAGATTTTTGGAATGATTTTATTGTAAGGATAAGTAAAAATACAGTTCCATATATCATAAAGTGTCACCAATATCTCAAATATTCATTTGACTATAACTTTATTATACTCTTGGAGTACAAGAAATTTTAAGCTGAGCAACTGTTTTTGAATAATTTGTTGTTGTTTGAAGGTATTCTCAAACTACTTTGGATCTAAGATTGATCTCTTCTGAAACTTAGAGTATATAAAATGATTTTTGTCTCTCTTAATAAATATATTTTTTAGAATTTAAACTTATGTTTTTTTTCTTACGAGAAGAGGTAAGGCTGCTTATCACCTGTTGGTAACTGTATTCGAATAATTATATCTTAAAACTTGCTAATTATCCAGTTAATTATAATAAATAGTTTTTAAACGATATAAAAATAAATATAACTATACATACATATAGTTCTTCTTTATTTTATTTTTCTAACTAATTACTTAATTCAGCTAAGCATGTTCCCAAAGTCGAAAAAGCGGTACATCAAAATAACGTAATCAACATATGATGACACCAAAATTATCTTGAAGGGAAAAATAAAAATCTCAATATATATGTATGTGTGTAAATAATTATTTTATAAAACCTTAGTCACGCTAGAGTATTCCACGTTATTTCTTTAAATGATCGGCAGAAATAAGATGCTTTATTGTCAACATTGTCAACTACAATTTGGTACATAACCACTATATATAACGAACAATAACAAGTCTTATCTTATAGTTAATCTTAATAAAATGAAAAAGAAAAAGCAATTAGACAAAAAGATTATCACATAACACAGTGACATGTTTCCCCCCCTCTTTTACGATTACGTTATCGAGTAAATTTCCCATAATTTTAATTTTATAACTCTTTTGGATAAAGCAACTTCCGTTTTGGTAAAGCCAAACAACTTTATAACTCTTTTAATTATATATCAAATTGCAGTAATCACTTTATTTATAAAAATGAACCCCACTGATCGATCTATTGAATTCGTCACAATTTTATTAAGCTGATCTTTCGAATTTCTTTATATAAAGCACCCTTTTATTCTCTAATTTCAGATAAGCTTGCGAAGAAGACACGCACAAATATAGATGTATAAATCAGAAAGGTAATACAGTTAAGAGAAAAATTATAAAAATGCTGAACATAATTTGAATTTTGAAAGAAGTTTTTATTTTCTTAAAAACATATTTTTTGGGTGGGAAATTGAAAGAAGAAGTGAGAGACGTACACGGAAGCAAAGGCATGCATGTGAAGAGCACCAACCAAAAGACATGCATGACCTGAAGCACATAAATTAAAGAGCCTTTACCAAACCCTCCAACAGTTTTAATTGCTTCTTACTTACTATGGTCACTGTTATTATACACTTTCTAGAAGGAACAAGTTATCCTTATTAATACTTCCTCTTGTACAAGATATATGGCCTACTTTCTTTCTACCAAGAAATTTTTGATCTATAATATAAATCATATAGAGAGTTACTTCTTTTGCTTCTAAATATAAAATAAAGTTGATTTTTTTAAGAGATTAAATAAGCTAATTAAATTACTTTAAAATATTATATTTATCTTTTTTTCTCCAAACTATTTTTTCCAACTTATAAACTGATGTATAATCTAATAATACATAACATATTATATGATTAAATAACTTATTTTACTTTCTTAATCTCTTCCAAAACAAGTCAATTCTATCTTATATTAAATACTTCCTCCGGTCCTTAATATAAAATATACTTACCTAATTTGATTAGATTAAGAAAGTTTGTTAAGTTGGTTAATGTAACATGTATTTTCTAAAACATCTTAGTTATCTTTATTAATTCATCAATTATCTCTCCTCCTTGATTATAATTGAAGGAGTATCAATAAAAATAAATTAAGAAAATATTGATAAATATGAAAACTATGTCTTATATTTAGGACTATGATTAACTCCCCAAATATATCTTATATTAAGGATCATAGGAGTACCATTTTTTTAATTTTACCCCTATTAATTGGTGGTACATGTCAGATATCGAGAAGAAAAGCGAGACAAATTTGAATAGGGGGCAAGATTGAAAGATTCTTTTAATTTAAGATAGATTTAAAATTTAATAAATTAACTGTTTTTTGTTTTTTGTGAGGTAGTTGAAAGTGACTTATATTTTAGATAAGATGAAGTACGTCACCAAGTGGAATATTAACTAATAACACTTTTTCAAGATTGCTCCAATTTCACTTTGACACAACTTTTCTTTTTGCTTCTCAAGATGCAATTTATAATTTTAAATATGAATGAAGTTTAAAGTTTTTTTTCCATTTTCAAAAAAATTTAATTAGTTAACCACCTCTTTGTTGATTATGTCAGGCTACATGGTTAGAGATGTCTTGTATATGCATGTGTATATAAAAAAACAGGGATGCCTTATAGTTATATATAATAAGTACGAGAGGCTAGGGAGTAATAAATTATCTTAATTTCTTCATTATCACTCCCATTTTTTACCTTCATTATCACTTACTTTGGACTTTTTTATATGAAACAACTGAGAGCATTTTTTTTGAGCATATATATATATATATATTCTTTAAGCTGCATTCATTGAAATTGTTTTACCTTTGTCATTAAGTTAGTATTATTAACTCAAACATATTTATTGATCTTTATTTAACCTTACACTTTAATAAGTGTGATTTAGTTATTTGTTTATTATAAAAAAAAATTAGGAAGAAGTAATATCTTAGACTAGGTTATTACAAATTATTGGTAACTCCGTTGAAGCTTCCTTCTTTCTTTAATATATTCTCCCTATGTACGTAAACATAATGGCCACAGTATTCTTTCCTTTCAATATGAACCATATTGCACCTCTGGATCTTTCAGTTTATTCCCTATAACTATCATTAGTTCGTAATTTTCTTTTTTTTTTTTACCAAGGTAATTTTCTTATTTTAATTTTACAGAAAAATAAGAAATTGGACCGTTTTATTATTAATGTTTGAAAATGAATATATTTTTCTTAACTTAATTATAAAAAGAATCTTCACATTATATAAATTTGACATAAAAATATGTATATAAGTGAATATATATATATATATATATATATATATATATATATATATATAACAAAAATATTTTTTTGGCAATACAAATGAAAAAGATTAAGATATACCTTCATTTATACTTTAATAACTTACTAATTATTTATTTGTGGGCATAATTATATATGGAGTCCATCTTTTACCTTTTTCTTTCTTTGTTATCTCAACTATTTCGTTTTCTTTTTTCCTTCTTTCTCCTTTCTCCTTTTCCTTTTCTTTCTGCCAAAAGGGGCAAACAATATTGACATAAATTAAACCACCAAGGAGTACACACGTGTACACGTACACTCCTATATGTTATAAAAAACTAACATATATTAAAGGTAAATTTCAGCTTATAAAAAAGTTAAATTTTAATAAATATTGATACGTATAGCATATATTTCGTTTTAATACATAATTTAAATTTATCGAATTTTGAATACCTTTTATACTGATCCATCGCATGCATGACTTATTAGACCTTTCTATTTTCTATTGATATAATATTTATATTACATTTGTGTGTGTGTTGTGTGTGTGTGTGGATATTAAAGAATTATATATCATGATAAATGAAGCTAAGATTAACACAAAAAATATCTAAATTTGGGCCTTTGTATTTTTTTTATATGGATTTAGGTCCTTGTATTGCTAGTATGCATGGTTTATTACATATATATAGTTTTATATTGTATACATAGGGATATACATATTGGTCAAAGATATAGATTCCATTTATTATTGCATTCCAGGTCCAAAAAAAATTTATTATTGCATTATTATTTCAGTGGTTGGTAACATTAAATGGTGGTGGTAGGCTCAAACATTAATATTGTTGCATTTATAGAAAAACTGCCACCATCTTGGAGGGATTTCAATTGATTATGTATGAAATTCACGCCGAAGGGATCTCTCTTAGTGAATCTTTCCAAGTTGTTGCATTTATAGAAAAACTGCCACCATCTTGGAGGGATTTCAAGAATTATCTCAAGCATAAGCGCAAGGAGATGTCACTTGAAGATCTAATTATAAGATTTGGAATAGAAGAAGATAACAAGATTTCTGAAAAGAAATTTGGTAGCAATCATGTAGCTTCAAATGCTAATATTGTTGAAGATGGTCTGAAGTCTAAGAAACGGAAATGCTTTAATGAGGGATCATCTAAGCAAGCCCAAAGCAAAAGCCAGAAATTCAAAGGCAATTGTTATAACTGTGGGAAGCCTGGCCATTGTGCTAAGGATTGTAAGAAGGCAAAGAATCTCAAAAAGAAGAAGAACACTCAAGCCAATATGGTTTAAACTGCTACTGACATAATTGAAAACATGAATCTTTCGGCAGTTTTAGTGGAATGTAACTTGGTTGGAAATACCAAAGAATGGTGGGTGGATACTGGTGCCACTAGGCATGTGTGTGCCAACAAATGGATGTTCTTTTCTTACACCCCTACGAAGAAAGATGAACAACTTTACATGGGTAATTCTTCTACTTCAAAGGTGGAAGGTGTTGGGAAGGTGGCCTTAAAGATAACTTCTGAAAAAGTCGTGACACTTAATGATATGCTTCATGTGTCTAACATTCGCAAGAATGTAGTGTTTGGATCCCTCTTAAGCAAGAATGGTTTTAAACTTGTATTTGTTTCTGATAAGTTTGTACTTTCTAAGAATGATATGTGTATGTAGGAAAATGTTACCTTAATGAGGGCCTTTTTAAACTTAATGTAATGACTGTAACTAATGATGGTGTTATCAATAATAATATTGCTTCTGTTTATGTACTTGAGTCTTCTGATTTATGGCATCAAAGATTAGGACATGTTAATTTTAGATCAATTAAAAGTTTGATTCATTTAGATTTATTGCCTAAAGTTGATTGTTCAAATAATGATAAATGTCAAGTATGCATTGAATCAAAATTTTCTAAGTTATCATTTCCTCCTGTTGAAAGATCAACTAAGTTGTTGGATTTAATACATAGTGATATATGTGATATGAAATATGTACCATCTAAGGGTAATAAGAAATATTTTATTACATTTATTGATGATTGCAGTATATATTGTTATGTGTATTTACTTAAAAGTAAAGACGAGGCTATTATTGCTTTTAAACAATATAAAAATGAAGTTGAAAATCAACTTAATAAGAAAATTATAGTAGTAAGGAGCGATTGTGGGGGAGAATATGATGGCCATTTCGAGGAATTTTGTATAGAATCTGGTATTATACACTAGACGACTGCTACTTATGCTCCGCAATCAAATGAGATTGCAGAAAGGAAAAATCGGACATTGAAAGAAATGATGAATGTAATGTTGATTATGTCCGCTTTACCACAGAATTTGTGGGGGGAAGCCATTTCAACGGCTAATTTTCTTGTTAACAGAGTGCCCCACAAAAGGATACAAATCATACCTTATAAAATATGGAAATGAAAGATACCTTCCTTAAAATATTTGAAAGTGTGGGGGTGCTTGGCTAAGGTCGCAATTCCTAAACCCAAAAGGTTGAGAATTTGACCTAAGACAGTGGACTATGTGTTCATTGGCTATGCACTTAATAATAGTGCATATCGGTTTTTGGTTTATAAGTCAATGTATCATATGTCTGTGTAAATACAGTTATTGAGTCAAGGGATGCTACGTTCTTTGAGAATATATTTCCGTATAACAAGGGAAATGAAGCAAGTGGTAGTAATAATGACAATATTGTGATACCATGGGATGCTACGACTAATGATGGTTCTGTTGAGAAGGAACCTAGACGTAGTAAAAGGTAAAGGATCACCACATCCTTTGGGCCTGATTTTCTGACTTTTTTGTTAGAAAATGAGCCTCAAACATATGGAGAGGCTATGGGCTCTCCTGAAGCACCATTCTGGGAAGAAGCTATCAATAGTGAAGTTGAATATATTCTATCAAACCATACCTGGGAATTGGTTGATCTTCCTCTTGGCAATAAGCCTCTAGAAACTAAGAGGGTCTTCAAAAAGAAGATAAAAGCAGATGGCACTATTGATAAGTACAAAGCTAGGCTAGTAGTAAAAGGCTACAGACAACGTGAAGGCTTAGACTACTTTGATACCTATTCACCTGTTACAAGGATTACATCCATTAGGATGTTAATCGCATTAGCATCATTGAATAGGTTGGAAATACATCAAATGGATGTTAAGACATCTTTCTTGAATAATGACTTAAAAGAAGAAATCCATATAGAACAACCTAAGGGATTTGTTGTCTCAGGACAAGAACGGAAAGTATGTCGATTGATAAAGTCCCTTTATGGACTTAAGCAAGCCTCGAAACAATGGCATGCGAGATTCGATGAAGTTATGTTATCAAATGACTTTAGCATTAATGAATGTGACAAGTGTGCCTATATTCGAAATACTGAAAATGGGTTTGCCATAGTCTGTCTTTATGTAAATGACATGTTGATAATGGATAGTAATAATCAAATGATTAAAGCTACTAAGCGATTGCTTACCAGTAAGTTCAACATGAAAGGTATGGGTCTAGCAAATGTTATTTTGGGAATTAAAATCCATAGAACATCTGAAGGGTTGGCTTTGTCACAAGCACATTATATTACGAAAATTCTAGAGAAATTCAAGAGTTTGAACATAGTTCCTGTAAAAAACCCTATAGACCCTAGCTTTCGTCTGTTGAAAAATACTGGCAAAGCTGAAAAACAAAAGGAGTATGCTCAAGTGCTAGGTAGTCTTATGTATGTTATGAACTGTACTAGATATGATATTTCCTATTATGTAAACATGTTGAGTCACTTTACTAATAATTCAAATGAGTATCATTGGAAAGCTGTGGTAAGAGTTTTGGGTTACTTGAAGCACACTCAAAATTTTGCTTTACATTACGAGAAGTATCCTGCAGTGCTAGAAGGGTATTGTGATGCAAATTGGATCATCAGCTCTAACGACACAAGATCCACAAGTGGATATGTGTTCACCCTTGGTGGGGGTGCCGTGTCTTAGAAGTCATCCAAGCAAACTTGCATTGCAAGACCAACTATGGAAGCATAATTTATTGCTTTAGATAAAGCTGGTGAGGAAGTCGAGTGGATTTGTAATTTTCTTGAGGACATTCATAATTGGCCAAAGCCGGTACCGGCAGTGTGTATACACTGTGATAGTCAAGCAGCTATTGGTAGGGCCAAGAATGTCATGTATAACGGTAAGTCTAGACATATACATCGAAGACATGATACCGTTAGACAATTACTCTCTAATGGAATCATCTTGATTGATTATGTGAAATCAAAAGAGAATATAGCTGATCCATTAACTAAAGGGATTCCTAGAGAGTTGATTAGATATTTGTCGAAAGGAATGGGTTTAAGGCAGATAAATTGTTGATTATTGTGGTAACTCTACTTAGATGAGTGGAGATCCCACAAACTAGCTTTAAAAAGAAAACTAAGTGATAATCGACTGTAAATATTGTGAAGTTTTAAACTCATACTCATTCCTATGACAAGACAGTGCATATATATAAGGGTAAGCATTTAGGCTTTTAATGGTTTCTTAATATGATGTGTTCAGATGATGTATATTGACTTACATCACAAGGAATCACCTATGTGAGTGTGAAGTAGGGGCCGCTTTTATGAGAATTTAAAACGGCCAATTCTTTAGAATACTCACAGAACCAGGCAGGTGCCCAAGGCCAAAATGGGCACAACATGAGGACCAACGATGCTAGAGGAGCAATTATGTGACACCTATTGTCTTGGTATACACTAAAGGTCGACAGTTCAAGACAACACGTCGACCGATTGACTAGGTATATCCGATAGGTTTTTACTAGAGAAGGTTGTAAGGTGACCCCTACCTATCTCGATGCAATTGCTTCTCGTAGAGGAATCGCACTTTGGATACATGTTCATTTGCAGTTGGTCATTATGGACTAACTTCTTATCCATGTGGGGGATTGTTGGAATTTTGGGTCTAAATTCCATGGGTTATGAATAAGAAGTAGGTTGGAAGAGAAGAGGGAAAAGGAAGGAGAAAAAAGTGTGTGGATAGAAATCCCACATTGGACAAATCAAGAGAAGTAAGAGTGTATATAAGACTCAACTTCACACTTCTAAAATGGGCCCTTGGGCCAATCCACTTTTATGGAGGAGTGATGACGTAGATGGGCCTTGGTTCACCACACACACACGCCACCGCCGTCCCCCAAGGAAAACACTGTAGTTTTGCTTGGGACCTTTATGACATTTTGGGAATTCAAGTCCTTCATAGCAAGTAATTCTGGTCCTTGTGTGTATTCTCCAAATTTGCCAAATTTCTTTCAAAGTTCTTACAATGTAAAATTAAGCACAAGGTAGCATCAAAATTTCAAGAAATCAATTGTATGAATAATTTAACACTTTATGACCATTTTACCCCTAATTGGCTTAATTCAATACAAATGTTCCTAACTCAAATTAGTACTTAATTATGGAATAATATCTTAGGAAATGCATTAAAAATCCCATATTAATCATGAAAAATGATATAAAAATATGGTTCAATCAATTGTCAGACCTAATTTTAGATACTTGTCCTAATCAAAGATGTTATATACATTTACAACATTGACTTGAGCTTGAGATCTTGTACTTAGCAACAACCACCCTCTTTTCCCATATTCTTAGTTTTGTTGTGATACAAATAATAGTTTTAATCACCCATCATTGTAAAACAACCCCATAACTAATAATATGAATTAATTCCCTTGCGTTTCCAAGTTGCACATCTTATTACTAAAAAACTACTCTCTTCAATCCTATTTGTAAAACTCTTTCATCTAAATATCACAGAATAAGAAATGTGGTTAAATATTTATCAAGAGTCTTGATTAGATAGAGCACTAATAGCTAGTTGGGAAGATTAAAAGAGGTCCACTAATATCTAGAGCATATATAAATTGCACAAACTTGAATGTGTTCCTCAATTAACTCAACTCTTGTGCTCCAAACAAATATCTTGTTTGAGAAGGGACATTGCCAGCCCTATTGGCTCTTCTTTTTTTTTTTTTTTAATTAGCACCCTACAGGGTGCAGGCTATGATCGAACCTGGATGACGAGGCATGTAGGCCTCATGCCATACCAAGTGCAAGCCCCATTGGCTCTTTAAAATAGATACTTGCATACACTTCTTTTCAAATGCTCCTTTGCCCTCAAACACGACAAGAGCTATAGGCCACCACATAGAATTGGCTTTGAACATGGATCAATACTTTAAGACCAAACATTAGTATCACTTATCAAATACCACAACAAGTGTATAACAACAAATTTTATCCTATTAGGTGATATCAACTACGTACATGGACTGCATGGTATAATTGTTCTTTATCAACAACCAAATATTTTTAAAAAATATATATAATGTTAACCAAGAAGTCGCACTCAATAGCTTCATTCAATGTTATTTTCAGCTTTCCTTTACCCATTTTTCACAAAATTTCATACTATTGGATCTACAATTCTTAAATGATTTTCTATCATTTTCTCTTCAATAAATGTCACTCTAGCTTTATATCGTCTATAATATAATTAAATACCTTATTGAGATGCTTACACACATAATAATAATCAAGTTTAGTATATGGCATGAACGTACGTCCCAGGTGGTTTTGCTTTTACATTGGTTCAGACAAAAGGAGGTGTGACTGAAAGTGGTGATAAGAGCACAAAGGACTTGGATAAGTTTTTGCGACGTGTGTCCTTAAGCTCCCATTAAATCTTGGGACACACGAAAGGAAGAAGACAATGTGTATCAGACTTATATGAACTTGTCCACTAGCTAGTCCTTTTTTTAGTATTCCACTCACATATCCTCATAAGTAAACGATAGAGAAAATCCCTAAAATGCTTCAACAACTTTGTGATGACTTGTTATAGTTTCTCTGTTACACTAAAGTGAAGCACCCACTAGTTATTGTGTCAAGTTCAGTACGTGTCTTTTGGTATTGTGTTCCAGTGAAACTGTCCCCTTGATAATGTCACTTTCTCATATAGCTATATGCCAAACTAGCTGCTGATCTAATAATCCCTTTAATTTCTTTTTTTTTTATCGCCTTGTTCATTGTGATCATGTACGTACACCATACGTGGCAACTTCTTCTCCATTGTGGTTGCCTTTATTTTTTAGTGTGTAATTTGTCGGCAAAAGTTTCATTAATAATCTTTATCGAGCTAGCTAGCATCCAGTCATCTGAATCATCATCGACATCGTCAAAGATATCTTATATGTTGATACTAATTTCAAAGTGAGAGAGGATATGTCGATAGATACTAGTTAGGAAAATATTTTCAGCGTAGAGATATTGTTAGGGTTCTTGTTGGTCTCCCTGAAAAATTTTTGGAAAATTCAGATTGATAGATCAAGTGAGTTTTAATTCAGTATGCAAAAAGATAGTATGTAATTAAGAAGATGGAGCTGAAGTATTATACGTCTATTTAAGGATCTTGATTAATGAACCAAGATACTTGGTCTAGTAGTGGACTAGCTAGACTATAAAGTAGGCGAACCGAATTTGAATTCCAATTTGTTCATAAAGACCTATAGGAACATGCATCTTAATTGCAAAGCGTCAATTCAAATTAGTCGATTACTTAGATACCTGATAATAGGGTTTAGAAAAAACAGCAGACACTAGGTGGCCTAAATGGTTATAAAAAAAAAAGGATCTTGATTAATGATGTTATTTATATATGGAAATTCTAAATGAATTAGAGTTATTTGAACGTATATGCATTCATTAGTAATTTGAATGTATATTATTATTATTATTGTTGTTATTATTATTATTATTATTATACATGATTTATTTTCAAAGACTAATCAAGAATTGAATTTTTTTGGGTATCATTTCAAAGCTCAAAGTAGGGGGGGGGGGAATATCGATATTAGAATATGCTTGATTAGAAATCCACTATAATGAGTGGAAACTTCAGTGCTAAAGGAAAGTGCTTGCTTCTAACCCCATTTATTTGACTATAGTTTAGAAACGACAGTCAAATAAATACAATTTTTTAAATAAAAAAGACACTTGATGGTTTTCAGTTTAATCGTAGAATATTTTGTCTCACACACGCACGTTTCACAGTCTTTATAATAATCGTTAAATATATAATGCCTTCTCATATTTCCGTCTTGACTTATAACATGTTTTTATGTTTAACCGACAAGTATAAAGCGTCATATGAGTCAAAATTTGTATTAATGCATCAAGAAATTGAGAAGATGCCAGATCTCATTTAGTGCTGCATAGCCTTCTATGTAGTCACAATTCAAATTAATGGCCATGCACTCATATTCTATTCCCTTAAACATTTAAATAAATATTAAAAATAACATTGATTATTAATAAGACTTGTCAAAAATATAATGATGCGATCAACACTAGTTGATTCCATGACCAAATTAAATACATCATGTTACTTATAATACTCAGTAATAAATTGTTCTGATTCCGAACTTGGATCGATCCCTCAAGTGACTTAAAATAAAGTTAGGAAAGAGACTTGTTTTGTCTGAAGTCACTTTAGAGAATCCAAACTATCTAATTGACTTTATATACAAAGTTAAGGGATTTAAATTTGAACTGTGAGGCATGATCATGAATGTTTAAAATCAAATATTGATGTGCAAAACAAACTCGTTTCACTTCCCATATAATGCGTGGCATCTTGCTTATCACCACCAAACCCTAATTACAAGCTTAGTTGACTAAATCTATCAACTCAATATAGTTTGGACTCGGTTGTAATTTAGTCCGTACACTTTGACTCAATGTCATTTAGTTCCTATAGTTTTGACTCAGTTGTAACTCAGTCTCCGAATTTTTACTCACTGTAACTTGGTCTCTATAGTTTAAACTATTATAATTTAGGGTGTGTTTGGAAACAGCTTCTGAGAATAGCTTATGAAGAAAAAGTGAAAAAAAGTGATTTTAGAGAATAGATTGTGGAGAATAGATTATGGAACAAAAGTGATTTTAATAAAATAAGAGTGTTTGGATATTATTATCAGAATAACTTTTTTATGGTAAAATTACTGAAAAGGACATTAGTTTATGTGATAATTACATATAATTGATAAGATTATATTTTATGTTTTATTTAATAGTAAATTTCTTAATAAATATAAAAAAAAACATAACATCACATAAATTTTAAAAATTACAACATTAATCAATTATCCAACATCAAAAAATCAAAGATATATATATAAATTGTATAATCTAAAACATTTATAATAATTAAATATATAGGATAAGATTATATTTTAGGTATTATTTAACAAATAATTGAATAACAAAAACCAAAGAAATTATAAACTGTGAAAAAAAAGAGACATACATACATTCAAATATATATATTAATAAATTTTACATTTAAAGTTCACGATTAATTATTTAATACCTAAAATTAATATAAGGAGCAATTTTTTCAATGCAGTTAATACAATCTGTTTTTGTCGTTCTCCTTTAGACATTGTCTTTCTTTGGCTAACAAGTGATACATTAGTGCTAACAACAATTCTAGATACCTCGAACTCATTATGGAAATGATATATTAACATTTAGTTATTATTTGTTAATAATTCAGTCTGTCAAAATAGAGATAAAATTACAGTTCACTTAATAAAATAATAAAGTACGACAAAACACTGAAAACACTACATAACTAATTCTCTTGCGTGTAATACCAAATTTGATCCCTTATATATCACTTTATGTATCCTTAAATTACAGACCCTTAATCATATCATATGTTATGTATCCTTAAATTATATATCAGTTTATTAGTCAAACTAATTAGTTTGGGAAAAAAATTAAAATATAAATATTTTAAAATTATTTAATTAATTTTTCAATCTGTAAAAAAGTGATAAATTTATATTATTAAATTTAAAACTAGAGTAATAAATTTTGACATATTTTATTTTAATAGGAAACAGTGATTTAAAAAAAAAAAAAAGAAAACCCATCCCCCCATAAATAGCGAACAAAGACACGGAAAGGAAAAAAAAGAGAGAGAGAGAGAGAGAAGAGAGGGAAGGAGGAGAGTGAAATTCAAGTGGGACCCACACATAAAAGTTAGAAATAATAGCTTCTCCAAAACCATGGTTTTGGAGCCCAAAACCATGGTTTTGGAGCCCAAAACCATGGTTTTGGAGCCCAAAACCATGGTTTTGGTAAAAAAGCACTTTTGGCATTTTTGCTAATGTTTGGCAAAATTTTTATAAAACCATGGTTTGGGTTGAAAAGCACTTTTTTTCTTATTTGCCAAACACACACTTAATAGATGTATGGACTAAATTACAAAGTGCTTAAAACTATATGGACCAAGTTGTAATAAATTGAATCAATGTTCAGTGACTGAGTTATAACTGAATAAAACTATAAGAACTAAGTCACACCAAGTCAATGTGTAGAGACTAAATTATAATCAAGTTAAAATTTTCTGGACCAAAAGATTAATTTAAGTTAAAACTATATGAACCAAAAGTTACTTTTTTCCATTTTATAATAGTTAAGTACGGTGTATGAAGGTAAATGTTACATATGAAATGAGTAATACTGAATATAACGGATACAGAATAGAATACGACTCAAGTTGATAACCCGGAACCATGGGAGAAATTAAAATTGGTTATAGATCGATGTATATATTCACTAGTGTAACATACTATATACATACTATATATATATTTGGTGCACGATAAAAATGAGTTTTCCCTACTACATGTATTGATATGAAGATTAACTAAATCAACACACGCACGCGCGCACACAAATATGAACGATAGTTTAAGTCTTCAACATGTGTTTTGCTCAACCGAAGTTTATTTAGTTTAATGTTGTTTGGTGTTGATACGTGGAGGACTTAGGTGAGAATGATTATGAGCCTAATTCAAATAATAACGTTGGTGATATATGACAAGGACCATCCAACTTTCCACTCTTTAATCACTGTCGCATATAAATGCTCACATACAAATTAATAGAACACACATATGTTTTCAACTATGAATAATTATATTTAATTAATATAGCACTACCAATAGTGTGGTTTGACCTTTTTATTTAGTAAGCTTAATAGTGCTAAATTTGTAGGGTTGGCTATAATTCACTACGATACTGAGTCATAATGGTATAATAATATCACTAAATTTCTTCATCCTTTCTATCTAAAATTGCCACACAAAGTCTTATTATGCATCCCCACTTTCACTTGTTTAAGTTATATTTTATTATGATATCAAGTCATATAAAAAAGTAGGAGAAGAATATTGATTAGCTAGCTGGTTAGGACTTGACTTCATAAATTTTTTATTTAATTTATTATAAAACATGTTAGCTTTCCATATTGTTAACTTCTATTTTTCTTAATAATTTACGTATGAGCTAGCTATAGCTATTAATGACGTTTTGCTTCTAAAATAAAAATGTCACCTACAATAGCTCATTTTATAATATTCTGATGCCAATTATGGCCATCGGTGAAAGTTTATTCTTAATACAAGGCCCAAAATAAATCATATTATTTTTTAATCTATGAATAATGTGACTTTTCTATATTTTTATATATTTTCAATTTCTTTTACTAATGCTTTGTCTATCCTATCAAGTTTTTAAAGGCATCAATCCATAGGAATAATTAATATACACATATAGAACACTCGCCTTTTTATAGATCGAGCCTTGAACATTTATATAGAAAGTAATAGAAAATTGCAATATTTATTAACCATAAATAATAACACTACTTATAGGATCCTTATAACCCAACTAACACTAAGAGCCTCCCTTAAAGCTTTCTTAAACATAAAGTTATGAGTTTGAATCCTTAGATAAAGATACGGTGGTTGTGTGAGTTATGACTGGAGAAAAAAAAATAAAAACAATACAACTTCCCTCAAGTTTCTTTTTGTGTGATTAATAAACACCAAAGAGCCTTAGATAATTGATATTTTTATATTCCATGATATATAGTTACATAAATACAACTAGAACCATTATTATTTTTTTCAATATTTACATTTTAATTCTTTGGGTACAAGCATTAATTAGGTATGTATATACTGACAAGAAATTGTTTTAATTTATAGTTGAATTAAAATGGGACAGCATAAGCATATATGAACCGTTTACAATTCCTTTCATATTAGGTGAACAATTAATAATAAAGCTAAGATGAAGATCAAAAAGAAAGAAGTGGACACAACTTATCAAAACGTAACAGAAAGTTATTTGTCGCATTGAAGCTAATGGAAAAGAAAATTTTCAGACGGAGAAAGTGGACACATACACAGAGACAACAGTCTGGTCCAGACACTAGACGATGATTGTCATTTTGCAGCAACTTGCGTTACGGTTAGTACTTTGGATTTATGACAAGATTCTTATCAGATTCCATTATCATCATCATCATCTTCTTCATCATCCTCATATAGCAATATATCCCCTTCTGCAAAATTCCCAAACCTAGATCCATTATTTTTTCTTATGTCAAAAGCCTCAATGCGGCTATAATGATATATAACTTTCGTTTCTTGTTTGTTTTGCAAGGAAAGTATAAGGGAAGAGAGTACAATAAAATCATGGAAAAACTAACACTAGCTCAAGGCTCTACGAGAGCCAATAATAATACTTATGGTTATTGAATAATCATCGGATCCTAAATATATGAGTCATAGAGGAATTTTCTTTAATCCTAAGTATAAAACCAAATATGCTTTGTATCCCAAATTTTTAATTTGTTCTCCAAATTATCGTTATTAATTACATTTATCAAGGAGATTTCTATATCAAAGGTTGGTTTCCATTTCAAATGATTAATTAAAGGGGTATTTTAGGAAATCAATACCCGTTTCTTATAAATCACTAGCTTAACTAATTTCTTTAATATTTACTACTTTGATCCTTATTATAAGTCTATTTAACTAATTCTCATATACCAAAAATTTTATATATATATATATAGTTAAGTTATTAAATATGCCTTAAATTGATAAAATTTAATTTCTAGAATTTACATTCATTAAAGTTTTCTCTATATTTACAAATCATCCTCACCTCACTCTTTGTTCTCTTTCTCTCATTCTAATATGAATTGAATAAATGTAAAATTGGAAAACAGTCATAAATAACTTTATAAGAGAACTTATATTTAGGATAAAAAAATTCTTCTATAAGTAGACTTATAATAAGAACTACAGTGGTATTCTATATTGATAACTATAGGAGTATCAATTTTTTAAAAGTTGCAACTTAATAATATAGGTTCAGTTACGCGCGCGCTGATCTCTTAGTGTTTTGTCCAAACTTCAGAAATGCAAGACATGTCTATACTAATTAATGGACGTATATCCCCCCACTTTGGTCTGTTTGAATCTGCAGGTTGATGATAAAATCATTTGTTTTTTGTATATAAGAAAAAACATATATGATATCATTCAACACGTAAATGATTATTAAATATATGGGATAAATCGATGATGTATACAAATTGAACACTTATAATGGTTTAGGTCATCATCATCATCATTGATCTTAGCTTTGTCTGGACTCATTTGGTGCACCAAGTTCGTGGTGGTGGCTTCATGCTCTCAAGACAAATATCCAAAGCTCCACTTTCTTTTCGTATTCATTCACTCACTCACTCACTTTTTAACTCGCTCGCTTCACTCAACTACTTCTTCCGGTATTTAATATAAGAATTAGATAATTAGTTCATAAATATTAAAAATATCATTCTGATCTTTATTATAAGTCCATTTATAGATAAAAAATTTTATCCTTATATGAGTCCACTTAAAGGTTATCATGAATGTTTTCCAATTTTACCCTTATTTTATTCTTGTCGAAAATAGAAAAAGAGAAGAGAGAGGTTAGAATGATTTGTAAATGTAGATAAAGAAATTTCTTTTAATAAAGGCCAATTTGGAAATTTTTATCAATTTAATACTTATTTAATAATGTAACTGTCATTTCTTGACATATAAGAATTAGTTAAAATGGACTTATAATAATAAAGACCAAAGTAGTATTAGTTAAATTAATTATTTATAAAAAAAAAGAATGTGTTGGTTTTCTTGAAGGACTTTACTTACATCAAATTCTTTATATTTATTACATCAAATTCCCTAACACATACACTACCATGTGTTCTATTTTTTTTTTATTATGAGTTTATAGTTAAATGATAATAATTAAAAAATAGGATACATGATCGAATATAATTGAAAAACTTGATGATATTAATATAAGAAACTTAACATAAATTTTAAAAAAATATAAATTTAAAAAATAAAATTAATTAAAATCTTATATTTAGCCGCAAATTAAAACTAACTCGCTAGCACAACTAGTGGTGCAAGGCTGAGGTTTTATGATTAAAAGTTTAAAAGGCAAGTCCGTATACAATAAAAAGTCGAGCTTTCACATACTTTATAAACAATTAATCATGAAGCTGGCCCATTGTTTCAGATTTCATTATTATTATTATTGAAATAATTAATTATGAAGGAATTGAAAGAGATGTGCATTTTTAGAGAATAAAGATGGCACTGCAGTACTGCATCAGAGTGCGGGCATGCACATGCCAAAATGGACCCATTTTCAGTCAATCAATTGTCATCTCAATTAACCTAAAAAAATTTTAGACTTATAAAATACTACATAAATACAGTACCACTATAATAAAAAATATATTTTAGACCGGTTAAAAATGATATTTTAAACCACTTTTGGATAAAGTATTGATATAATCAATCTAAAAAGTATGTGATTTTTTAGACTGATTTTTTAACTAGTCTAAAATTAATAATTTTAATACCTGTTAATAAAAGAAGTCTTTAATGTCATGACCTTTAAAATCAGTTTTGAAGAAAATTGGTCTTAAATGTCAGACTTTTAAGACCGGTTCTCTTCAAAATCGGTCTTAAATACTATTTTAAGACCGGTTTTGAAGAGAACCAGTCTTAAAAATATGATTTTTATTTTTTTTTTTTTTTCAACCTTACCCAAGTCAGTAAGCCTTTCAACGACAATTCTTTTTCCACACAAGCAACAACACATATATATTAACAATCAGAAGCAATGACCGCAACATTACTACACCCATATTTCACAGAAACAACATTATGAGTAAAAGTCATTCAAAATCAATACATTCAATTCCAATGAATACCGATAACATATTATCAACTCATTCAATTTTCAGCAACAATATCAACAATTTATCATCATTAGGCATTTTGAAACACAATGAACGAACCACAATTTAACAATGATAGAAGGAAAATCTGAACATTGTGCACGTTTAATCCCAAAACTTCTAAAGAAAAGCAGGAAAAAGACAAATTTCTCATTATGTGCAAAAAATTCCTAAGCTTTACAGAAAAATGAAAAAAATGGAAGACAATTTACAATAGTGATCACATGCCTGTATCAGCAACTGCTACTAGTATCATCAATATCCCAGAAATTGTTCTATACGGAGATATAAACAAAGTTAGATATGAAAACCATAAGTATGATTAGATCAACATTGGATTAAAAAACTTACTAATCTTGTATAAGTTCATAGATGAATTCAGCACAACAGTTGCGGATGAAATCAATATCTTCTTCAGGAAAGGGATCAGCAAGATTAAACATTTGTATGTGTAACACCGAAGCCAAACAAAACATTAACTTACTAACTTAAAAATAATAAAGTAATACAAAATTTTTGAAATATACATTTATTACCTCTTCTGTAAAATAAATCGTGCCTAGGCTGATAATATTGTAAATTTGCCTCAAAATATAAAGTCCACATAAGTTGGACTCCGGTGGTTGCCTATGGCTCTAAAAAAGAACATGACATCATCAAAGCAAGCATAAAAGCATAGCTTATGGAACACATCTTAAAGAAAACAAATATGTACTAACCTTTGGCGTGATTCATGTAGGGTCTTTTAAGTCACGAACATGCTTTTCACACTTAGCGTGTAGGAATGTCCGCATAGCCCTATCATCAAAATCACAAAGATTACTTATTTTGCACACAAACTTTGCACACAAAAGGTAATAAAGCAAGAAAACTTACGAGTTCACAGTCTTCTTCAAGTTACTCCCCGGTTTCAAGTGGAGGTAGCATAGGAGGATGACTGTGTAACTGGCCTTACACAGAAGAATCAATTGCCAATTATCCCTTAAAAAAAGAGATGAATTTTAAGCAAATATAAAGCATTATATGTATTTTGGAATATAAATTTGTTTCTTACCCATGCACATAAGGAACCAAGAAACAATCAGTTTCTGTTTCACTGAGCCTCTCTGATAAGTATCTATGTTTGATGACAAAAGTGGTCCCTTTCTCTTGGACTTGATAAGGACACATGAATCCAAATTTATCGCTCTGGTCAAAGTAGACCAACCTACGATTCATGTACCGACAATAATGCAAGCACACAAATCAAAGTTAAACAGCGTAATTTTTAAAATATTTACTCTCAATTAAAGAAGATGCTTATATTAAAAATAGTTGGACAATCCCAACTATAGGATATTGTCTAGGAGCGACCAGGGACATTAAATCTTCCCTATCAAGATAGCATATCGCCCCTAACTTCCCAACAGCTGAATCTGTAGGCCAACTTCTTGGTAGAAAGGATGTATTGTATGCCATCAGAATTACTTACTGCATGACATTCAATGGAGACTGTAACATTCATGAGGGAAGAGAGCGGGACTTGAGGCTCTGATCGGGGATTCCACAGCTCGAACAAAAACAAGGTTCTTCGGCCATGATATGAAAGTACCCAGGATATCGCTTACAATCTTGAACTCCTCAGAAGGGATAGGGACAGGTGTGTCTGCAATGATAACCTCTTCAACTGACACCCTACCTTGATCATCTGTCATTTGTTGGTAGTGAACAGTTGATCCCAGGTTATGCACACTCCCCCATGCAATTAACTGTCTCATAGGATCCTCGACAAAAATGTCACAAGGCTCAGCAATTTCTTTTCCAGGACCCTCTGATGACTGGCCAGTTTTGCAACAACTCCCTTTAGTTCTATGCTTTTTAGGATCGAGCGAATGTGCCTGGGGAGCATTGGTATCTTGTCTAGTGCTGATCATGGCATACACTTCCTCCTTCATCTTGCTTCATCGGGCATCCAATAGTGCATCAAATAATGCTTCTGCCTCGGCCCTTGCTTCCGCCCTCGTAGTAGCCAACATACGCTTCAATTCGTCTCTCGTCACCACATTTGAGGAGTAGCGTGAGGGGGCTCCAAAGTAATCATTTATTCCTACCCCTCTTCCAACTCCCCTGATACGGCCTAGATGCTCACTTTTTCTAGTAGCAACCATGAGAATATCATTCCTCCCCTCTGACTTAAAGGATCCCTTGGCTTTCTTTTTTTGAAGTTCCTCCTGTGAGATATACAGATAACACACATGAGTAATAAAATATGTTTGCTAAATAGTTAATAACAATCATGATACTTACAATTTTTTTACTGACTATACGAGACTGTTCACTCATATAGGACCCACTACTCTTTCGGCGAGCATGCAACCACAATTCTTCACGTCGTATCGGAGATGTTGGAGAAAGAAGAACAGAATGATCGGATTGAGATGCTTCTTCCAATCTCTTTCGTTTGGCTGCCAACAAGTCCTTTTCGGCCTTTGCGTATCCCCCCTGATACATTATATGGGGGCAATCATTCTTCCTACCACTCTCTTGTGCTTTTTGCCTTCTTCCTGCGAATAAGAAATTGAAAAAAAAAGGTTAGAATCAGTGTAGACGATTGATAAGTAAATAAAATACAAAAAAAGTAAACTCACCAAAGCCTCTGGAGTAGTCTGAAGTCTAAAAAACTCTTGCCAGGTCACTTTATCGATATATGAATACTTGCTACACGGAGTAGGATGAGGCTTACCAGCTTCCACCTCGATATGCATGTAATTGTTGGCCAGATTCGTCTTGAACTTCTTCTAGCGCTCACAACAATATGTCATAGTCTTGTTGTACAAGATTTCACTCTGAGGGACGTTGTAGGTGAGCTGTTATGCATGCATTGAAACAGTTAGTGACAAATTTGATAATTATTACATGCAAAAGAGAACTTTATACCTGAATAGTATCCTAAATATGTTGCTTCACTTTTTTATCAACATGTTTTCACTCCTCTATCAAGATACTAGGCTTATTGCGTGTTAGGAGGCTGACGAAACTCCTATATCGGCTTTGCATTCGGCCCGATTGCTTTCCAATATTGATCAAACTCAATCGGTATCTTTTCGCCAGCACTCCCACTGAGGGTAACGTCTCTCAACTGTGTGGCCCTCCTACAGTCCTACCCCTCCGTACGGACTAGTTGCTCTGCTCACTTTGATGCTGGCTCTGATTAACAATCACTGGTTCATTCTGATGAGCACTAGGTGACTCATGATCCTCCGCACTAGGACGCCTCTGATCCGTCATTGTCCTGTTAAGACATATCGTTAAGTTAGTAAGCTATAAAATAACTATATATATAATCTGAATATAAATCATAATGATAATTACTTTAAATAGATAGATAACTTTTAAAGTAGATTTATAAAGAGATATCCTCTCATAACCTTTCATAATGATCATTTCTTGTGACGTGTTCATTATCTGCTTCATCTTTTTCGTTTAATTCAGGAAGACATAGAAAAAGGAGTCTTGAGAAGATTGTAATTTGAACGACTTTCCTCATCAATATCAAAGACCCTTTTTCCTTGGAGAGCTACAGACCACAATTTATTTGTCTGATCAGTAATATAGAACACTTGTTTTGTCTAATTTGCCATAATGAAAGGTCCATCTCCAAATCTACTAATGTAAATCCTAACTGATCAATCTTAATGGGAAATTTAATTTTAACATAGTCAACCACCCAAATCTAATCAATAACCACATAATAAGGTATGGCTACCAATTTATGGTTCTTATCTTTTGAACTAAAGAAGTGCATAGATTCAGCCATTAATATAACACTACTGTTCTAGACGGTGGTCCCATCATCCAGGGACTGCGAGTAAAAGGTATAACCATTGATCACAAATGAAGTCCAACTTATGACATCAACCTCAGGACCACGTGCTAGCCATTTAATTGTATCAGAAACACATTCTTCTCCGTCAACCTTATGTTTGAACCAATGTGCAAAAGTTCTGATATGCTCCCTAATTAACCTTTGTTTAGTCATTCGACTGTTTGCTTTTCGTACAATTTCTTTATGAGAATTCACGTAATCTTGAACTACATCAACATTATTCAAGATGTACAAGTGGACTTGTTGTAATTCATCAGGATTCACACTCTTTACTGTAGCCCCGCGTCTACCCCCTTCTTTATTATGGTGTTTAGGAAGGTCGATATGTCCTATATTTGAAAAATAATGTTGACAAAATTCTATGGCTTCTTCATAAACATATTTATGAACAATAGATGCTTCATGCCGGTTAGGGTTCTTCATATACCCTTTTAGAATTTTCATAGTTCTTTCAATTGGGTATATCCACCGGAAATAGATAGGGCCACACAACTTTATCTCCCTCACTAGATGAACAATTAGATGTACCATGATGTCAAAAAAAAGAAGGAAGAAAAAGCTTTTCAAGCTGGCACAAGATCAGATAGCCTTCATTTTCCAATTCATCCAATCTTTCCGTCTCAATGACTTTACTACAAATAGCATTGAAGAAGAAACAAAGTTTAGTCAATATGTGTTGAAGATCATATTCGAAAATGCCTCGAATAGCTACTGGGAGTAGTTATTGTATTAATACATGACAATCATGAGATTTTAGCCCTACTAACTTCAAGTATTTCATCGACACAAGCTTCTTAAAATTTGAAGAATACCTTGAGGGAACTTTGATGCCATGTAAACACTCATAAAAACTTCTTTTCTCATCCTTGGACAAAGTATGACAAGCTGGAGAATAAAAGGTTCTCTTACCATATGGCCTCGGATGCAAGTTTTCTCGTATTCACATTTCTTGCAAATCTAATCTTGCCTTCACGTCATCTCTAGAACTACCTTGTATGTTGAGCAGTGTCCTAACAATACTATCACATACGTTTTTCTCCACATGCATGAAGTCAATACAGTGTCTCACATCAAGATTGCGTCAATATGAAAGATTGAAGAAGACAGACCTCTTTTTTCCATATATTTTTCTCATTTCTACTCTTTGTAGCCTTACCGAATATAACATTGATATTTTATATATTTTCATAAACTTTCTCTCCAGTCAATGCCTCTGGAGTATCTTCAAACTCTTGGCCATCAAAAAAGGATTTCTTTAATCTACGATATGGGTGGCCCCATCTAAGGAATCTCCTATGACCAAGATAAACGGTCTTTCTTCCATGTTGAAGTTGATGGTAGCATGTGCCTTCTTTACAAATCGGACATGCTTTGTGGCCTTTAATGCTATATCCTGACAAGTTTCCATATGCAGGGAAGTCATTTATAGTACAAAAGATCATGGCTCATATTTTTAAAATCTCCTTCTTGTTCGCGTCAAAAACATCAACACCTTCATCCCACAACTCTTTCAAGTCTTTAGTCAAGGGTTCTAGGTAAACGTCTATGTCATTTCTGGGTTGTTTTGGTCCTAAAATCAACATAGATAACATGATGTATTTTCATTTCATGCATAACAAAAGAGATGAGTTGTAAATTACCAACAGAACAGGCCATGAACTATGTATACTGTTTAGGCTATCGTAAGGATTCATGCCATCCCTGCTAAGCCCAAGTCTAAGGTTCCTAGATTCTTCGCCGAAGGTAGGAAATAATTGATCAATTTTCTTCCATTGAGAAGAACCAGCCGGATGCCGAAGCTTTCCATCGGAAATCCTCTCATCCGCATGCCATCTCAAATTTTTGGCATCAATCTCATTAGCAAATAGGCGTTTGAACCTCGGTATGATTGGAAGATACCACAACACTTCTGCAAGGGATTTATTTGATTTGAACCTGGGGGTTTCACATATCGGATACTGGTGCTTCTCTTCATGCTCTTTTCTGTATAATATGCAATCATTAAGGCATGCATGGATCTTTTTATACTTTATCTCTAGTTGACACAGTATTTTCTTAGCATCATAGTATCGGGAAGGTAGCACATTATCATCTGGAAGCATGTCCTTAAAGGCTTCAAGTGTTTCTGAAAAACTCTTATCGCTCCATCCATGCCGTGCTTTCAAACTTACTAATTTCAATACTACTTTCAACAATTGGTATTTTATGTACCCAGGGTACAGCGGCTTCTCAACATCACTGCACATATTACCGTATGCATGTGATTGCTCAAAAGCCTCTTCTCCTACATCACGAATAATATCTTCTATCTGATCGTCCACATCCGTGTCTTTATCATCAAAGGCTACTCCCCCTTGTTAAGCTGATCTTAGAATTTCTAATTCTTCACCATGCCATGCCCATACTATATAACTCTTACAAAATTCTTCACAAATTAAATGAGTATATATATCTACAGCACTTAGTCGCTTCTCATTCAAACATTCTATATAAGGACAATAGAACATCCCACTATCATTACGGTAATAACTTCTAGCAAATTCTAAAAAATCCCTCACCCCATTATCATATTCAACACTAGTCCGTTTAGCGTTTACCCATCTACGATCCATATATTTCAACACCTTTTTTTTTTCTTCTCTTCTGTATATTTTTTCCCCTGGAAAATGCATGAGTATGATGAGAGTACGAAATCATTACACTCATCAAGTTACCTAGTTTAACAGAATTCCTCATCAGATGTAATTGCAGTATGTTCCATTTTCTTCAAGTAATTTCCCCCCTTTCATAGAGTTCTTATTTCTATTCAAGAGACCACTGCAATTATATCTGATTTTGAAGACATAAATAGGGAAATTGATAGACTCAAGAAAGAAAATGATTCAACAGATTCATAACATCTTCAAGGGACCACTTCAACAGATTCAATAGAAAGAAATTGATCAGTGTAATTACATCTTCAACAAATTCAATAGAAAGAAATTGATATGCAAAATGCAAAAGGTTAAGCACTTGTGATTCAACATATTCATAACATCCAAATTCGCAAATCACAAACCATAGCATCAAACAATTGTTTCATATCCAGTGGTAAAACTACCAGCTAGCGCCAATAGATTCAACAGAAAGAAATTGATAAACAATGCAATTACATCTTTAACAAATTTAACAGAAAGAAATTGATTTGCAAAATGCGAAAGGCTAAGCACTTGTGATTCAACATATTCTTAACATCCAAATTCATAAATCACAGACCACAGCATCAAACAATTGCTTTCTATCCAGTGGTAAAACTACCATTTAGCGCCAATATTTATACGAAGAGTTTTTAAAAATCAATTTCACTATTTATACGTAATCTTCAAAATCAATTTTGCTAAATTTCGCTATTTATATGAAGAATTAACCGAGACAAGGAGGCATTACTCTTACATGGAGGTAGTGACCTTGGATCGTGGCTTGAGGAGCAGGAGGAGCGACGGTTGCAGCGGTTGGAGAACACGCAGGAGATAACGATGAAATATGAAGCTACTGAACGATAGTGCACATATGGAGATTTGGCGGCAATGGGCGTAATGACCGGAAGGCGGGAGGATTTTAGGTTGGAAAATGGAGAAGGAGGAGGCGGCGGCGGCGACTGGAGCAGAGGGTAGAGAAAATGGTAAAATATGACCGGAGAAGAAGGTGCAGAGCTGAGATGAAGCTTTCGCGGCAATGGAAATGACGGGGAGGGAAACAAAATGGAGGCGGAGTAGGTTTGAATTACTGGACTTTTAAGACCGGTTATCCAAATAACCATTCTTAAAAGTCCATTATTAAAGACCGGCTATCTTATAACTGGTCTTAAATAGTGGACTTTTAAGAATGGTTATGAATATTATAACCGATCTTAAAAAAAGGATTTTTTTTCATTTTCTCTGTTAATTTTTAAACTAGTTCTAAATTATAACCGGTCTAAAAAATAGTATATTTTAGACCAGTTTTCATTTTAACTGGTCTCAAAAATTAAAAAAAAAGATATTTCCTCTTTAAATAATTTTTATTTCTGTTATTTTAAAGATCGGTTATTTAAATAACCTGTCTAAATAATTTTTTTAAGACCGGTTTTTAAAATAACCGGTTTCAGAAGTTTCTCTTAATTACAAAATTGCCACTGCGTTTTTCTTTTAAACCTACCTGCGAAAACCGGTCTAAATGTGGTGATCTAAATATCCTTTTTTATACTAGTGTACTTATAATTAATGTTGTCAAACTCACAAGTTTAAGTAACATAAACTCGTATCTTATACTCAAATCGTAAATTTGTAAGAGTTTACTTTTATCATTAAATAAATATTAATAGTGTATAATTAAATAATTAAAATATAAAAAATTCACAACAATTTGATTTAAATATATTTTAAATCTAAATAATTGAAATTAAATCCATCAACATTTATAATTTATCATATTTGAGAAAGAAATTTCTATCAAAATTAAATATAAAGTTGATGAGCATGATCAAATCGAAAAAGTTAACACAAGTCTAAAAGTGAGTTAATATGATTTTGTAGGATAAAAATGTAAAAACAGTAAAATCGATATATAAACTCGTGAGTTTAACCGAGTTTACAACTGACACGAGTTTACTAGTGATTTGTGTCAAACCCCTTAACACTTTGATATTTGCAGAGTCATGAATGCATAGTTCAAAGGGCATACAGAAGTAGTGAAAATATACTGATAATAAGTACTTGATTATATTACAGTAATTTCTCATAGGGTTTGAAAAATATAAACAGAGTCCAAAAGAAATAAATTTTTACAACTAAAGATAACCAACTGCACTCCATTAGAACTGGACCTTCAATCACCAGTAATTACTGTTTTGCCCTTAGAGCCGCTACCTTCTGCTGGAATATTTTTAAATGTTGAAAAAGGGTGAGATTCGAATGAATCTCAGTAGTAACATACAATCCGACATATAAAATGTGAAAATAGATATGCAATGCACCATGTTATGTAAGATGAAAATGCTGTGTGTACACTGTCTGAGGCCAAACAACTGTTTGCAACCCCAGCTTAACTCTGCGCCTCCGTTGGGTCCCAGACCACAACTCAGCTAATATGCGTGTCCCAGACACTGTGCTCATAATACAGAAAATGGAATACACAACATATAAATACTCACATAGTGTATGAAAGAAAGAGTTACTACCTGGGTCCTTTTTCAGTCCGATTCTTATCCAAAACTTTTAATCCGGCTCGGGCTATTACCCATTCCTATAAATTAAAGTTAACAAGTAATTGATTATTACTTGCATTACTACTACCTTTAATCATATTATGTTGGTTATCTCAGTTTCAGTGATTTATGCATAGTATAATTCTACACAATACAATTTTTACTATTTTTCATAAAATTGGCAGATTTTTCAATCAACATTGAAAAATCATAATTAATTCTATAAAATTCTAAATTGACTGGTTCTAAAGCCTATGTAAATATATTTAAATATATTTTCATAGAAAAATACATATATCTGACCAATGATAACACACTTTTCCCAGAAATTCACAAAACATCCCCTATTCCAGATTTCCTTCCAGAAATAGACTCAACTTTGGAAATTCATATCTCCTAATGTACAAGCCCAAAAATTATAATCCACCTATCAAATTAACTCTCTTACTGTATACTATAAATCTGAAAAGTTTCATAATTTTTGGTAAAGTGTTGATTTTCCGAAATTTTACCACAACCAATCTGCCTTCCAAAAACATAATCTGGCAGTACTTAAATTCAATAATTCATAACTAAATCCAAAAATTTCCAAATAGAGTGGTTAAAACTTCTTTGTGAACCTATTTAAGTATAGTTTAAGGGAAAAATACTTACTATTAGAAATTACATGCTCAAAATTCCAGAATTCACAATTAACACAACTATGCCAGAATTTGTTCCAGATTCAGTGCCTAAACTTCACAAATTCATTTCTTACAATATACTAATCCAAATGGTACATATTATATATCAAATTAAATCTCCATATGTCTACATTATTTCTGTAAATTTTCATAATTGTTTGACCAGTTTTGACTAACGAAATGAATTTTGTAACCAAACTGATTCCAGAAAACTAACAGAACAACATCTCCTCTTAATTTCTAAAAATTCCTGATTTATTCATAATCATCCAAAAATTACAACCACATGTATTCTCACATAAATTTTCATGTAGAATCTATTGGTGATATCAAATTTACCAAATTCTTACTCCTTATATATCTACACCTTATTCTAACCATAAATAATAGCAACTTATTTTCAAAATCACTCAACTTTCAACAACTATAAATCCTCAAAAACAACCTAAACCAACTGAATAACAATAGAAAAAGATATAGAAGACTTACCTAAATAATATCAAGGCTTGCCTATGGTGATTGACTTCTCCTTCTTCCACTTCTCCGGCAACTATTTTCATGTCTCTCTCTCTCTCTCTATATTTTCTACTTCTCTCCTCTTCTATGTGACTTGACTGATTGGAATGAAAAATGAGAAGTGTGTGTGTTGCCTTGTATTTATAGTGGGAGGGTGTGTGTTTGTTTATTAAATAAATGTGTGTGTGTGCCATGTGGTGTTTATTTTAATGGTTGTGTGTGTAGTGTGGGAAGTGTGTGCCATGAGTGATGTGTGAAGAGCATGTGAAGCAAGTGTGGCATGTGGAGCATGGGTGGCATGGAAAGCATGGATGGCATGGAAAGCATGGGAAGTGTGGGTGTGTTTTTAACAATATATTTATATAGATATATTTTTATCCTATTAATAATACACACTTAGCCTTAATATTTCCCTTTATCTAATTTATGACCATTTATTGTTGTTTGATGAATTTTTAGGAAAATAGGCATTTAATTCCTAAAATAAATTTTGGGATGTTACAATTTGACTTGATTTTGTAAGCTAAAAATGTTAACATAAAGAAGGTAAATTCAAAAAGAAAACTCGTGAGTTTGACAACAATACTCATAATAACAATAATGCATGTTGATTTAATTGTATCACCAAACTGATCCAAGGAATTGTCATCTCATCATATTTAGACTAATGAAATATATGAATGTGATGTGCTTTCTCTCTAGTTTTTTCTCCAATCAAATCTGAATCAAATAATAATATATATTATACCTAAGATAATCTTAGAGTCATTACGCAAAGGGTTCACATTTTGCTGGAAGTTGAGTGAAGATTTTTGAATTCTTCGTCGGAGACAATGGGTCATTTGGTTTGATAATGTAAGCAACTTGTGTGAGATTCTTATCACGTCTCATAATGTTTTCTTATCATGTCTGTCTCATAATGTTTTTAAAAACAAGTTTGCTTAGTTACCAACTGGCCTATGAATATATAGTCACTCATCTCTCTAGCTTGACCTAATTATAAGAATGCTAATTTATTCCCCTCTCTATATTCGGACCACATGTCTAGGATTCCTCATTTGTGTCTTGTAGCCGTTGTGTCATGAGTCTCATGTTGAGAATATTACGTTGAAGTAAAGGTCTTAAGCTCTTTAGCTCCAACAACTAACTTTTAAAATCTAATTATCTCAAATGGCTTGTGGTTGTTGGAATATGACCAAATACAACCATGAATTTCACTTCAAAGGTGGGTTCCCTTCGAGAAGTGAATGTATCTACTAACTTTCTTCTTTACTTAATATCTTTACTATTGGATTTTCAATGGTTGAGATTTAATACTACATCCGATCTTTAATATAAAACTCAATTGTCTTTTTTGAATAGATTAAGGGAGCTAAATTAATTGCTTAAAAGTATTGATATTTATCTTTTTTATGTCAAACTAATTTACCTGATTTATAAACTGATATATAATCAAATGATACACGACAAATGCTATAATTAACTAACTTATTTAGCTTCCTTAGGGTCTGTTTGGTAGGAGGGAAATGGAGGGGAGGGAAAATTCTTTTGAGTTAGATTTTAAAAAATTGGAGAAGTGGGGTTATAAAATTTTAATAAAGATAAGATGTAAAATAAAAAAAAGTAAGAAAAATTAACTAAAAACTTTCAATCCCACTTCTTTAATATTTTAAAATCCAAGTCATAAAAAGTTTATCTCCCCTCCCTTCCCCTCAAAATCCCTCATACCAAACAACCCCTTGATGTTTCCTAAAAAAAGTCAACTATATTATATATTAAAGATTGGAGGTTTTTACAGAATAAATCATAGCCATTAAAATTTGATCTAATGTAAGAATGACATTAAGTGGAGAGAGATATTAATTGACACATTCCTCTCCGAATGCTTCAGGGATTTGAAAAGAAAAACTAGCATTAGAAAATGGAGGTTTGATGACAGTTGTGTTGTTTGGGACAATAATGTTGAGAGGTTGAAAATCATGTGTGGTTTTAGGACCCAAAGTATCAATGCAACTTGGTTATTTATATGCATCATGGTCTCAAATTAAAACAGAATAGAAATTTGACGTGATACTCTTTGTGATATTAGATATGACTCTCGTTGCTAATATCTTTAGACAAGTTAAATACCTTTTGGTAACAAGTTGAATTTTCTTCTGAAAAATTGATGGACTTTAATTTGGGACTTGAAAATTGGAAACGAACCATTGGACTTGATTAGGATAAGAAGGCAAAAGGTTTATTCTAACAAGATGTCTAGTTTTAATTTAGGATAGAAGATCTACTACTTTAATATAGTATTCTCCTCATTCTAAATATAGAACCTAATTTATTATGCAATTTGCATTTCAAACGACGTTCTACATTGGAGATAGTATTATTTTTTATTACGTAAATGAAGTTTGTAAAAGATAAAAGTAGTGCTGTTTATAACTGAAGTGGTGAACATTATTGCTGTTATTACATGCCACATTTCTAATTTACATTATCTAATGCCCCCACTCCCTCCCTAATGCCCTGCCCCTTAGTAACGTCTCAGTTGTCTCAATTTTTCAAATGTTTTTTTTATCAGTCATTAAACTATATATAAAATAAATAATATTTTAATATCTTACAGATATGACATGGTGCAGTTTTAAATTTTATACTATTTTTTAAATAATAAATCAAAGTTACATATCTAGAGTAAATTTTTTTCCTAATTATAAGCAACAATTTACTTTTATTTAAAACATTTATTACAATTTTTCACTTATATATACCCTTATTAAAAAGGAAAGAAATATTCTCTTATTAAAAAATGAACTACTTTATTCAATTTCTTTAAGATATTATGGCAAAAAGTTTTTTTTTTTTGTATATATGGGGAAATTTTCTATCCACCTACATATATATCTTAAACTTCTAACTGTGTTAACCTAGTTTTTGATATTGAGATTGTTCATAAATATAATGGAAGGAATATTAGTAGCTAAAAATAAATATGAATCATAACTCTAATTTCCAATTACTCCAATTTATCTCTTAGTTAGGAATTTAACTGTCTTAATCAAATTTCAGGTGTCTCGATAATTAAATGCTTTCCTGGATAAGCTATTATTATTCCAAAGTATGAAGGGAACTAATTCTAGAAAACCCATTCCAATATAAATATAAATAATAAAAGATGTCAATTTAGGTCTCTACGTCTCTCTAAATATTATTATTTTCTGTACATATATAATCCAAATATGACACCATGGCCAATCTTTTATAGTATATAATATCCGAGTTAGGTCCCTTCATTCACACCAGAAAAATTAAGAATAAATAGTAGTTTCCAGTGGTGAAATTAATCCCCAAGAATCTTTAATAAGAAGATGTAACCGCTGACAATGCAAGAGAAAATAAAATATATAAAATAAATAAAGAAACAAAAACGAAGTGATGACTTAAACCTATACTGAGAAAAATGACTTGAAACAGAAAGGTCATAGAAAAGTCATGACATTCACTGAGTCCATGGATGCTTTGACGCTTATTGACAAGGATCATTTTGGGAACCACCTGGCTAGCTAACAATATTCTTAACAATGTAAGAAAAGGAAAAATTCTTATCTATGATCATATCTTTAGAAATTGCACATCCATAAGTTTAGAAAAGAGAACTTATCTCAAAACACACTATAGACTATTAGAGAGAACGCATCTTAGACGTACAATTAATCACACTTCTCTTATAAGACATTCCGATGTGGAACTCATAATACTTGAACACAATGAATTCTTTCGATAACAGTATCAATGTTATAGGCACAACTTTAAATAGAGAATTTTATCTCAACAGACTAATCTATTAGACAAGAAAAAATTACTTCTCAATGTAAAACTCATAACACTTGTATTCTATATCTTTATCATGTTGACACGGACTAAATTTGTTGTCGGTTACAATAAACTCAATGAAGTTGCAGAAAGATATTTTGAATAGAGTGAGACGTGTAAAAAAAAAAACTTGGAAAGGAGTGGGATCAGGAGAAATTAAAGCAGAGTGATGAGTCAGTGCTAAGTTGGCAAGAGAATAGAAAGAGGTTGGTACATATTTACTTAGATTGAAGAATAGGCTGGACAGCACTATACGTGTATATGACAGACGACAGAGACAAAGACAGATTCAGATTCAGATTCAGATTCTGGGGTTTGCACTGCCATTAGCTAAAAGAAAGAACAATAAGTTTCCATCAATAATGCCTTCCTGTCCTTGCTTGATTTAACCTCACTATCACAATTCCTTGCCTGCTACATGCAGCCATATACTACTCTATTATTTAATATAAGACATATTTATCTAATTTGATTAAAATAAGAAAGTTAATTTAATTAGTTAATATGATATGTATTTTCTAAAACACCCTAGTCATCTTCTTTAATTCTCTCATTCCCTCTCTTTTTTTATTATGGTTGAGGGAGCATTAATAGGGGTAAATTAAGAAAACATTAACAAATATGAAAACTATGTCTTATATTTAGAATCAAAATCAACTTCCCAATATATCTTACATTAAGGATCCGATGAATAATATGTGTGTGTATTGGTATCTCTCTATCTCTAACTACTTTAATGAACAACACTTGGTGGCCGATATATAAACTTGTTGGACTCAATCAAATTGAGATATAACATTGATGATTTAGATTCCATTTCTGTGTGGGAGCAATAAAAAAGGCTAATTCTTTTTTTCAAGTTTGCACAATGATGAATCCCGTATACTTTAATGCCAGTGGTAGACCAAAGACCTCGATGTGTTTTTATATGGAGAATAATACGGAGAAGAAGAAAAAGTATAACACACGAGTCATCGATATATCATTAACACGTAATATGAGTCAATATGGGATCAATATTTTAACTAAGGCTACTTAGTCTAGTGCTAGATCAGGGTCATCCTGATCACAAAGCCTCAGTCATCCTGATCACAAAGCCTCAATCTCAATTAGTTAGTTATTCAGATACTTGATGATAAAAAAATGTATCAAATCCCAGGTGGCCTAAAAGATCATAGAATAAACAAGAGAATGATGTTTACTCCACAAAGTACCTGTAATGAACCTGGCAACCTGGTTAATTAATATTAACGTGGGCTTGGATTATCATGAGAACACTAATGGGCCAATTACTTTGGGCAAAAGTGAAGATATAGGGATAGATAAAATTTTAATATGGAGTTTCTAGTTCTCATATGCAACTTCCACCGGTACAAAAAACACTTTTAAGACCGGTTAAAAACGATATTTTAGACCGGTTCTGTATCAGGTCTTGATACAGCCGGTCTAAAAAGTATTAAACTTTTTAGACCGGTTAAAAAACCGGTCTAAAATATAAACTTTTAAGACCGGTTCTTCAACAACTAGTCTTAAAGTTTAACTAGGAACAAGTAGGGAAATTTCAGCATAAAAAAATAACAATTTAAGACCGGTTCTCTTAATAACCGGTCTTAAATATATATTTAAGACCGGTTATTAAGAGAACCGGTCTTAAAAGTTTACTTATTTAAGACCGGTTATTAAGAGAACCGGTCTTAAAATTTTATTTTGTTTTTTTTCGTTTTATTTGTTTCAATCTTACCCAGGCTAGTAAGCCATATTTAACAACATTCCCCCTGTCACATTACATACACATGCATATATGTATATATTGACAATCAGAAGCAGTGACAACAGCATTTTTATTTCCAGAAACTACCAATACACAATCCTCGACTCTCAACAATCAAAGAATGAACATTATGAAAAAAATCATTGAAAACAAACACATTCAATTCCAATGACTACCAATAACACATGATCAACTTATTCAATTCTCAGAAACAGTACAATATTTCTCATTATATGGAAAAAATTCGTAAGCTTTACAGAGAAATGAAAAAAGTGGAGGAAAATTGACAATAGTGATCCCTGCCTGAATCAACAGCCAACTAGTATCGCCAATATCCAAGAATTTGCCCTAAACAGAGATATAAACCAAGTTAGATATATATGAAAACCATAAGTATTATTAGAACAACATAAATCGGATTCAAAAACTTACTAATCTTGTAAAAGCTCATAAATGAATTCAGCACAACAATTGCGGATGAAATCAATATCTTCTTCAGGAAAGGGATCAGCAAGATCAAACATCTGTATGTGTAACACCGAAGCCAAACAAAATATTAACTTACTAACTTAAAAACAATAAAGTAATACAAAATATTTGAAATATACATTTATTACCTCCTCAGTAAAGTCAGTCGTGTCTAGGCTGATAATATTGTAAATCTGCCTCAACATATAAAGACCACATAAGTTGGAGCCCGGTGGTTGCCTACGGGTCTGAAAAAGAACATGATATCATCAAAGCAAGCATAAAAGCATAGCTTATGAAACGCATCTTAAAGAAAACAAATATGTACTAACCTTTGGCGTGATCCATGTAGGGTCTTTTAAGTCACGAACATGCCTACCACACTTAGCGTGTAGGAAAGTCCGCATAGCCCTATGATCAAAATCACAAAGATTACTTATTCTGCACACAAACTTTGCACACAAAAGGTAATAAAGCAAGAAAACTTACGAGTTCATGGTCTTCTTCAAGTTAGTTCCCGGTTTGAAGTGGAGGGAGCAGAGGAGGAACACTGTGTAACTAGCCTTACACAGAATAACCAATTGCCAATGATCCCTTAAAAAAAGAGATAAATGTTAAGCAAATATAAAGCATTATATGTGATGTTTCAGAATATAAATTTGATGTTTCTTACCCATGCACATAAGGAACCAAGAAACAGTCAGTTTCTGTTTCACTGAGCCTCTGTGATAAATATCTATGTCTGATGGCAGCAGTGGTCCCTTTCTCCGTGGCATGAGCTGGGCACATGAATCCAAATTTAGCGCTCTGCCCAGAGGAAACCAACCTACGATTCATGTACCTACAAAAATGGAAGCACACAAATTAAGATTACAGAGCGTAATTTTTAAGATATTTACTTCCAATTGAAGAAGATACTTACATCAAAAAAACCTGGACAATCGCAATCGTAAGATTTTGTCTAGGAGCGACCATGGACATTAAATCATCCCTCTCAAGATAGCATGCCGCCCCTGACGATCCAACAACTGAATCTATAGGCCAATGTTTAGTCGGGAAAGATGTGTCAAATGCCATCAGAATCACTTGTTGCATCACATTCAGTGGTGGAGGCTGTGAAACTTCACGAGGGACGGGAGCTGGACTTTGGGCTCTGATCGGGGAATCCGCAGTTCCAACAGAAACAAGGTTCTTCGGCCATGATATGAAAGTACCCAAGACATCGGCCACAATCTTGAACTCCTCAGAAGGGATAGGGACAGGTGCCTCTGAGATAATAACCTCCTTAACTGACACCCTAACCTGATCATCTGTCATCTCTAGGTGGTGAACAGTTGATCCTAGGTTGTACACACTCCCCCATGCAACTAACCGTCTCAGAGGATCCTCAACATATAAATCACAAGGCTCAGCATCGTCCTTTCCAGGACCCTCTGATGACTGTCCCACATTGCAACAACTCCCTTTGGTGCTCTGCTTATGGCGATCGAGCGATTGTGCGTGGACAGGAGCGGTGTCTTGTCTTATGCTCACCATGGCATATACCTCGTCCTTCATCTTGCTCAACCGGGCATCCAATAGTGTATCAAATGATGCTTCTGCCTCGGCCCTTGCTTCCGCCCTCGCAGTGGCCAACATACGCTCCAATTCGTCTCTCGTGACCACGTTGGAGGAGGAACTGTGTGAGGAGGATCCAAAGTAATCCTTTATACCCACCCCTCCTCCAACTCCCCTGACGCGGCCTGAATGCTCACGTTTTCCAGTAGCAACCGTGAGAATGTCATTCCTCCCCTCGGACTTGAAGGTTCCCTCGGCTTTCTTTTTTTGAAGTTCCTCCTGTGAGATATACAAAAAACACACATGAGTAATGAAAAATGTTTATTAAACAGTTAATAAGAACAACGATACTTACAATTTTTTCACCGACTATACGAGACTGGTCGCTCGTATAGGATCCACCACTCTTCCGGTGAGCATGCAACCACAACTCTTCACGCCGTATCGAAGATGGTGGAGATAGCATAACAGAAGGATCGGATTGAGATGCTTCTTCCAATCTCCTCCGTTTGGCCGCCAACAAGTCTTTTTCGGCCTTTGCGTATCCCCCACAAGACATTGTGTGGGGGCAATCATTCTTCCTGCCACTCGCTTGTGCCTTTTGCCTTCTTGCCTGCGAATAGAAAATGGGAAAAAAAAGGTTACAAACAGTAAAGACAAAAGATAAGTAAATAAAGTACAAAATAAATTATCTCACCAAAGCCTCTGGAGTAGTCCGAAGCCTAAAAAACTCCTGCCATGTTGCTTCATCGATGTACGAGTACTTGCTGCAAGGAGTAGGACGTGGCTTACCAGCTAGCACCTCGATATGCACGTAATTGTTCGCCAGACTCGTCTTGAACTTCCTCCAGCGCTCACAACAATATGTCATAGTCTTGTGATACAAGATCTCACTCTGAGGAACGTCGTAGGTGAGCTATTATTCATGAATGAAAGGAGTTAGTGACAGTAATGAAACGAATTTGATAAAAGAAACATACAGAGGGAATTTTATACCTGAATAGTGTCCCAAATATGTTGCTTCACATTTTTGTCGACATTCCTCCACTCCTCTATCAATATGCTAGGCTTATTCCGTGCGAGGAGGCTGACAAAACTCCTAAAACGACTGGCATTCGGCCCGATCAGTTTCTAGTATTGATCGAACTGGATCGGTATCCTCTCCCCGGCAGACCGACTCAAGGAAACATCCCTCAACCGTGTGGCCGTCCTGCCCCTCCTTCTAGGCTGGTGACTCGGCTCACCCGATAACTGCCCATGATTAACACTCTGAGGCTCGCTGTGCTGAGCAGTACGGTACACCTGATCCTCTGCTATAGGAGGCATCTGATCCTCGGCTGTAGGATGCACCTGATCCTTGGCTGTAGGATGCACCGGATCCGTCATTGTACTGTTAAGACAAATTGTTGAGTTATTAAGTGACTTGCTGAGATTACGCAAGTGAAGGGGAATCACTCAAGTGAATTGCCTATCACTCGAGTGATCATCTAAGATCACTGAATGATGAATATCTTCTGATTCAAGTTTCTTTCTAAATTCATTTCTTTTGTCTCAAACATACTTTAAACTTTCAAAAATTTTCTTAACTCACTTGAATCACAAAGTATTCATTGTTTATCAAGATTAGTTATCATCAAAACATATTTGAGAACTAACACTTATGGGGTTCAACATAGTGTGGGGCTTGTGAGCTAAGTTTCTAATCAACCCTTAATTGTTTCTGTCCTGAGTCTCAGGTTATTGTTGTCACATCCCAAGAATTTAAGGGTGATAAGCAAGGAATGCGAGGAGACTCACATTCTTAAAGCTTTAAAACACATATAAACAAACGCCTCACCAAATAATTTCAATAATATTGAATATGAATACATTATTTCTAACTCATATATAATATATCTCTTGCAATCAAAATATTAAGTGATTGATAGAGATTTCAATAGAGTCTCTTATGCAAGTTAGAATTCCCAAAAATAAAACATTTGATTTTATTGATGTGGATAAAAAAGTTGTTCTAGAGCAGGTGATCCTTAACAGTTTTTTTTTGTTGCCAACAAATTAACTTCCATTCCAGGAAAAAGGAAGTCCAAGACAAGTCTTATTCAACGAAATACAATCTCCATGAAACAAAAACAGCTTACAGGAAAATAAAAATACAAAAAGCTAATACTCTCAGCCTGATTCAACATCAACATTACTATTATCATAATCCAAAATCTTTGGTAACTACATCGGAGGTCTTCAAACCCAATCATCCAGATAATACCCATTCAAAAAAGTTTTAGCAATCCAAACTGCTGCCAAATTCACTTCCCTACGAATCCAAACACAAGAATGGTTCCTCATTAGTTCTCTTGAGACATTAATATTCTCAAAGAGAGTCTCACATCTCCAATTAGGTGATGCTTCGATTATTGTTAATGTAGTTGATTAACACTTGGTTATCACAAACAAGATATCATGTAATTGATTGATGGAGGCATAAGAAATAGCATCAAGAAGGGCTAGCCCTTCAGCTTTCAGCAAAAAGCACAGATTTCGCATGAACAATTCTAGAAGCACGGTCCAGAATCCAGCCATTATTAATATCTCGAACGATGAAAGAAATTGCAGCCATTATATTAACAGAGTTTTACCTGTTTGACGTAACTTGGACCGTGGCTTGAGGCGCAGGAGGAGAGGGGCAGCAGTGGCTGGAAAACACGCCGGAGTGAGATAAAGGCTGGAGAAATAAGATGCTCAGCCGCCCTTCACGATGGTACTCACGGTGACTTCTTCGCAACAACGACAAGTACGAACGGAGAAGGAGGGAGTTTCAAACGCCGACAACAGAATATGGGAAAGAAGGTGGAAGCGGCAGCAACGACTGGAAGGGTGGCAGGAGAATATGGCAGAATATCACCTACTGCGTTGGAAGTGAGCAGTTCGCGGCGGTGGAAACAGAGGGGGAAGTGAAACGTAAATGTGAAATGAACTTTCGCGGCGGTTCTAGGTTTGAAAATCAGACTTTTAAGACCGGTTATATAAATAACCGGTCTTAAAAGTACTTTTAAGACCGTTTATTTAAATAACCGGTCTTAATAATTACTTTTAAGACCGGTTATACAAATAACCGGTCTTAAATTATTGATCTTTAAGACCGGTTGTTAAAATAACCGGTCTTAATAATAAAGTGATTTTTTTATTCATTTTAAGAATTTGTTTTTAAGACCGGTTTTTTAAATAACCGGTCTTAAATTATTGACTTTTAAGACCGGTTATTTAGAAAACCGGTCTTAATAATATCGTGATTTTTTTATTCATTTTAAGAATTTGTTTTTAAGACCGGTTTTTTAAATAACCGGTCTTAAATTATTGACTTTTAAGACCGGTTATTTAGAAAACCGGTCTTAATAATATCGTGATTTTTTATTCATTTTAATAATTTATTTTCAGACCGGTTGTTTAAATAACCGGTCTTAAATTATTGACTTTTAAGACCGGTTATTTAAACAACCGGTCTTAATGTGTTTTTGAGACCGGTTGTTTGTATAAGCGGTCTAAATAAGATTTTTTTAGACCGGTTTTTTAGACAACCGGTCTAAAAAATTGCTTTTAATTACGGAATTGCCACCACGTGTTTCTTTTAGACCTTATCCGCAATAACTGGTCTAAATAATGCGGTCTAAAAATGCTATTTTGTACTAGTGTTCATTTATTCCTTCTTCAATTTTGTAGCTGCCCATTCTATTATATTTTCTTGTTTCCTATTTCCTTAGCTCTAGCTTTTCTTTTATCTTATTATGAGACTGTCAAGTGAGTGTGTGTTTGTGTTGGGGAGCTTACTACTATTCACTACTATAAATTTACGTATTTATAACGCTTAATACACAATAGTTATAGCTAATAACACTACTATAAAAAAAAGGTAGTTGTAATGTTTATTTTTAAACTCACTGTGACACTTAAGAAGAGCTACATATCACATTGCCACTTAAAGAAGCAAGCGTCACAACGCGCGCACGTGCCCCCACACACACACATACACATATATTTAAAAAAACACTTTCTGTGGCATTTCCTTGAGGAAGGGCCACAAGAAGTCTACACTTCCTGTGAGGAAGCGCCACAAGAAGTTTATATTTTTTTAAGGTCACTTTTCTAAGAAAGTGCCACAAGAAGTATTATTTTTTTAAAAAAATAATTTTTTTGTATTTTTCTTTTAAAATCCTATAATTATAGTTAATAACATACTTTAAACATATTTCCATATCTACAAAAAAATGAAGAAAATAAAATCACAATCAAATAACCAAGGAACAAAAAACCGGCCCGGGCAATAAACCGGTCGCGACACAGGTTCAAGAGTTAATGGGTCAACCGAAGTTGGACCGGCCATACTAAAATATTATAATTTAATTGACAACAACAAAATAATTATCATTCATAATTCAAATTCATCACTAACATCAACAAAATTTAATTGTCATTTATTTTTTTCCTATTTCAATGAATATAAATGTTCAAGTCTAAGAAATTCGCATGCCTCAGTGAAAGATAAGTAAACCAAGGAAAAATAATGAAAATTGGATCATCAATTGGTAGGTGATACACTAATGAGTTATGACTAGAATTAATGACAAACAAAACAAAAACGGGAGTTCTGACTTCAACATACTTTACTGCTTGCTGGGGAAAATGGCATAAACCATAATAGAAGCAATTCACAGAAATCAAGGGTTCTCGGGTTCACAGCAATTCCAAGTCCAAGTGAGAAACAAGTAACAATATTGGCACCCACTATGAAGGAGAAAACAAGAAAGCTCACAGTCGACCAGTCACGCTGGAGGCTTGCCGTCGCCGGTTCTCAATTTGGTTTTCGGCCACCAATCAAGGGTTTTCAGCTTCAACCAATTTCGCCAAGTATACAAGATAGGCGTCGACCAGTCACGGTGGGAAGTGAAGATCAGAGTGATTGAGCTGTTGCGGGTAAAACCCAGACGCCTACGGACTTGCGGTTGAATGCAGGAGAAGGAAGGAATAGAGCGAAGTTCAGATAATCAGATTGAGGCACTGATTTTGGGGCAAATTTTTTTAAAAAAATCCCGACTCGGCCAACCCGCCCAACTCGACGGGTTGGCCAAGTTGAGGGTGGTTTCCATGAGTCAACCTGGTTTTCACCGGGTTGACTCTTCCTCCGGTTAAAAGCTTGACCGGATCGGACTGAGGCCCAGTTGACTGGTTTTCCGGTCTGACTGGCCGGTCCAGTCCGATTTTTTTCTCATTGCAAATAACTTCAAAATGATATAAATTAACAAAATCACTACTAAGTAAAATACAAGTGTTAAAAATAAAAATTTATTTTATTTATGTAACTCATCAATGTTAATAATTACTATAACAACTAAAAATTATAACTATTACATATCTTCACATATACAACCTTTATATAATAACATTTAATTTTATCTCATTTATTTATTAGCATATAAAAATGAGAATAATTTTTTCAGATTTCATAATAAATTAAATATAAAAAAGATTGAGCAAATTAAACTATTAACTACTAATAAAATTAGATTTATAAGCACAAAAATTAAAAAAACTTACCATGTATAGGAAGTTTGAATAAAATGAGCTGAAACTTCAAGTACAATGCCTGAAAAAAAATTAATAAAGGAAAAAGATAAAGACAAAGTTACATGTATGTTTAAAAATTTAAAAAAAAAGGTGGTTAAGAAGATAATGTATTGTATGTAACTTTAAAATATATATAAAAAAAGAAAAGAAAAGTGAGTAAGTATGTACTTTACAAGATGAAATATGACCAAAAGGGAGGAGGAGTAAGGTTGGTTTAGTGCAAGAAATAGAACCAAAAAAATGAAGAGAAAGTTCCGAAAATGAAAAGAGGAGGAGGAGGAAATGCGAGAAGTAATGGAATAAAGGAATGAGAAGAAAGTGCCGATCGAAGTGAGGACGGTGATGAGTGAGAAAAAGAGGAGAAGGAGAAAATGTGGGGACTAAAAAGATAAGGAGTGATGACACATGTTAGATGAGGAGTAGGAACCAAGATGATAAGTATGATGGAAGCAGATCGCGAGAGAGAGAAAGGATTAAAAAAAATTACTTTGTGTGGCGCTTACTAAGTCAAGTGCCACACAAATTATATAACAGTTGCGACACTTCCTTGAACAAGTGCCACAATTGTTACGTCAGTTTTTTTAAAAAAAAACTTATATGGCGCTTGGTCAAGCAAGTGCCACCTAAGACCCCCAAGCAGCTGTTACACTTCCTTGAGGAAGCGCCACAGCATACCAATTTTAAAAAAAATTCCAAAAGAAGCTGTAACACTTCTTTAAAGAAGTGCCACAAAAAGTGTGTCACTATTCCCTATTTTTGTAGTACTGTAAACATCATGCATATCAAGAAAGATGTTATGTAAATATATATAACACTTAAAAGTAACGATTAATTATATTCACTATCATGTATTGCAAGGCGGAATAAATAACGGGTATATTTGCAAGCATTACCATATATTATGACGGTTGTTTATATGTACCCATTAATTATTATCACAGCAATGACATATCATGGTCTCACCGAGCCTCAATATATGATGAGTGTTATATTATAATAGTTATAATAGGTCTAGAATAAATAATGATTTGGAATCGTAATATATCTGCACTAAGCTTTTATAGCGCTCGCATATATGATGATTTAAAACCGTTATATGTGGTAGATAATAACCGTAATATATCGTGGTTTTTGTAGCAGTGACTATTGTTATTGAATTGAGTTATTTTTCTAGGGTTAATCTTTTGAAGATCATTACATTAGTGCTTTCATTGTTAAGTTAATATCACATAAAAGGCTATTCAAGAAGGATTCTAACCTATAAGAGGTTGAATGAAATGTCGTGGGTTGAAACTATCAAGGACATTAGTTATCAAAAGGGCGTGCATAATGTTTTGAGTCACGCTTAGAGAAGCTTCATAAGTAAAGTATGATTTATAAGTTCAAGACGTTATCCTACACAACATGATAGTCTTTTGATATATACTCTCCTTTGAACTTATCTTCATAACATGACCATTTGATTTGTGAAATATTTGTACGGAGATGGCTTTTAGTATTTATATAATAACAATAAACTATTGATTGAGCCGGTAATATTGGTTGGGCCCGTACCCGCAAACTTATAAAAACTTGGTAAGTTAGATTGTGAGAAAATGGACCTATTTTGATGTAGGTATTTTCGGCTTGAAGCAGCATGACCCAAAACTGTGATGAGCTAGCCCGCCAATCCATATGTTAGCCCGAATTAATTTAACTTTATTTTTTAAAATTTCTTGAATGTTAATCATGGATTTGACATTTATCTTTAGTTTGCAATGTTTTGAATTTGATCATGTAACTTGTGATGTATGTTTAATTTGTAATATTTAACACTTTGAATTTGATTTTTATAATCACTTAATATTTGTAATGTATTTTTATAATCTAGGATTGTGAAAAAAGATAGAGAAAAATAACTTCAAAATCCCAAATTAGTGATTTCCTATTAAAATGAGTTGTCAATTGCTATACTTTTATAATTAATACCTATACTCTTGTAGACAATAAGAGTGATTTAAGATTTTAAAGTTCAAGTGGTATTTTGTTATCTTTTTCTCAAAAAGATATTTCATTATGTTAGGTAAATAGCCTAATAAGTAATTAGATAAATATCATTATATTTGTTTAATATATATATATATATATATATATATATATATATATATATATAAAGCACTATGCAAAAAATATTCTTTTTAAATAAAACCCACCAACCCACGTTGATGGGCTACATTCCAATCCGTCAGCATGCAGGTCTTTTCAGCCTGATAGATCAGGTTGTAGTGGCTAGCCTATAACTGGTTGGCTAACCCACATTACTAGCTCAAGTAAGTGGCCTCATCTTCTTAAGAAAGAAAATACAAGATCGAATCCCATAAAATGTACTTGTTGGGAGAAGCGAAATTCATTTGTATTATAAGTCTTGAAAGGTGAAACCTAGGGCTGTACATGAAACTCGATAACCTGAGCCTGAGTCTACCTGGTCCAACTCGAAAAAAGAGAAAAGAGAAAAGGAGTATGATAAAATTTGGGCTAGACTGGGTATGACCTGAATATCGAACAAGACCAGGTTCCGGGTAAGTACTCTGGATTGATTAGCCCGGTCCTACTCGATGAAATATATATTATTTGTTAATCTATATTAAAAATCACATTAAAAATTAAAATAAAATAAAAAAGAAGAAAAAAAAGTAGGCCAAAAAGGCCACCGTTTAGGTGCTCACTACTCCCAATCTCCAAACCCCAACCTAATTATTTGAAGCTTATTGGCAAATCCTAAGTCCTTAGTTTTTGGTGCCTCCTCCCCCTCCTACTACTTTTCTCTGCTTCGATCTACTGCTCTAGTGCTTCTTGCTCACCATCACTGTTGCAGTCCCCTTATCCGGCGCCTTCCTTGTCTTCAAGCTCAAGGCTTCAAGCTTGTCAATGTCCAAATCTAGTCCGGTCTCCTCCTCTATTTCTATGTTTCAATATCTTCTTAAGACAATGTGGCTTGGGTGATTTTTCCTATGCTTCAAGTTTGTCATATGCCAGGATTACATCAGTGACATTGGGGAAGGTTACCAAATTTATCTCCAATACCTTTATTTGAAGGTAGCCATGTTCTCGTAGATTTGGCTTCAGAACATCAAAAAGTTGTTGTTCTCATAGATTATTCCTCTATAGAAACAGATCTGTTATGGTGTTATGAAATAAATGTCTCATGGATTAAATCAATGAACAAGGAGAATTTATCATTGCAATCAATTACTATTGATGATGTAGTTACTGTATTTCTTTTCCAATTCTTTACTTATGAATGTTTGTTTTTTGGTCTTCCTTTCCTTCTTCATCTCCTTCAGATTCATTTCTCTAACTCAACTAGACCAATAACTTGGTCTAGTCCAGTCTAGCTTGCCCAAGCACCTGAACACCAGGTTTTTTACCGGATTGGACCAGGCTTCGGGCTAGGATGACCAACCCGAAGACCAAACCAGCCCAGACCACAAATTAATGCCCTACTCAGCCCTGTCTAATCTATGTTAAGCCCTAGTGAAACATTTAATCAAATACCAAAAAAAAAGTATTTTTATAGTATTAATTTATTTTAAATTTATAAAATAAATTAAAAAGATATTATATATTTCATAACGAATATGCGATGGAAAAATTTTAAATTGCTGACTAATTCTGTCCATCAGTTTCTCATTCCATTAAAATTTGGGAAGGAATCGAATTTACTCTAGAGAATGAAATAATCAATCAATCACTATGTGTAGAATATTAGAATAAACAGTGAAAAATATTCATGTTATTTGGGCATTTTTTATATTGAATATATATTAGTTAATTACATGATTAAATGAGTCAAAATAAATCTGTGCCTGGAAAAAAAAATTAAAATGTGCCTTAATTGAGGGAAAGGACATTGTAATTAAAAAAAATTATTTTTCCTGGAAAATAACATATGTTGGCTTGCTTGCAGATTAATTGATTGAATCATTTCTTTGTGAAATATGAAATATCTTGCAAGAGCCGCAACTTCCTTAGGAAAATAGGAATATTTATCCCCTGAAAAATGAAATTGAATATATATATATATATATATATATATATATATATATAAGATTTTTATTGATTTTTTCCAACTAGCTTGCTGGTTGTCTGGTTGACACTAATTTTTTTTTTTTTACTTTTAAAAAAATTAATTTATATTTACGTGTTTTTTTTTTTTTTTTTTGGGTTCGATATAGGTGAAAGTGTGAAAGTACACCCTCTCATAATTTGAAGTCCAAGACTGTTAAACCCACACCAAACCCATATATTTGAATATATAGGGTGTTAACCACAAGAAGACGGGGATGATCTAAATCTCATATATATAGAGGACCTAGGGCCCAACTCTTTTTTTTTCAAGAATAACTTCAAAAAAAAATAAAAATTTTATAAAATTATGTTTTTGTGGTTGATAAATTTATTTGTTTATTACAAGTGAGGAATTTAACTACTCCCTCTCCCTCCTATCCTTTTTTCCCCCCTTCTCCCTCCTATCCTTATTATTATCACAAGTACCCTTTGAAGTGTTATTTTTTTCAGTCAGTATCCCTAAATAATCATAAATTCTTTTTCCTTTTTTAATCAAGACAAAATAACATTAAGTAAATACTCCTTATATTATATAACCCACTTTTTACAAATTACATATAATTAAAACATTAATAATAAAAATTGCTAACTAATAATTTTTTATTGAAAATAATATTGAGATTTTATGAAAAATAATTAATTTTAACTAACTTAACACTCTCTCTATTATACAAGTCTCTTTTTACCACATCATTGAACTAAAGAAGAAGAGTTAAACTTGTTTGGAAGAGCTTTTAAAATGCTTATAAATATTTATACACGTAAGTCGAGACAACACTCATTTCACATATTTATCTCGTATACTTTAAATAATAATTAAAAAGCTATTTTTGAAGACTTTAGTCACTATTTCAAACGAGCACTTAACTTTATCTTAAATTAAAAAAGGTAAAATTTACCCCAATTAAAGAATATGGTTAAAAATAATAAATACGAGAGGTTACATTTAAACATTAATTGTATTGGAAAAATTAATAAATAAGCATTAATTATTTTTAAAGTGATTTATTTTATGGATCAAATTTTTTTTAGAAAGTGATTTATATTCCCCAGATCCTATCTATAATTCACTTACAAAAATGTTTCTCTTATACTAAGAAAAACATTAAATTCTCTTAACTCAGTCTTAAAATTTAATAAATTATAAATTTTACTTTCTATTTAATATACAATCTACGTCAATAGTATAAAGTCTATACAATATCAAATGAAGTATAAAAAGGAAAAATTATAATAAGGTCTCAAATAAATAAAAATATAAAAAAATGATTTTAATGGGTTGTTAATGACGATCCTCATGTTGTTAATGAAGGATCATCATGTTGTCATTAACAACCTCTTGAAACTATTTCTTCATATTTTCATTTACTTTTGACCTTATTATAATTTTCCCTAAATTTATATATTCATAAGAAAAAAATTAATAATTTAACTAATAAAGAGGGAAACAACTTTTTCCTTTATCTTGTCAATAAGATAATAAGAGTATTTTAGACTATAAGGAGCAGTTAATTAGAACTTATAAAGTGAATTGGAGCAAAAATTACATTAAAACTTTTATATGGGACTTAGGTGACATAAGAGGCAGGGAGAAATAGCATCACAACATTGGTTAATCTTAATTAATAGGAGTAGAATTTTAAATTGGGGTTGGCAGAAGGTAAATAATCTGGGTTGAATCCTCCTAAAGAGCCTAGGGATCATACATATAATTGACACTAAAATCTAAGGATAAGTATATATAATAATAAAATAAGCAGTAAAAAATAAAATAAATAAATAGTAAAATAGTGAGGACAAGCCACCCTATGAGTGAGATGCTAGGAGTAGTAGTTTTATTGGCTCAATGCTCAAAAAAGGTATGGACTTTGGCAACACTTTGCTTTTCTTCTGACTGAGCTGTTCACCACAACCACCTAAAAAATAATAATAATAATAAACAAATAAATAAATAAATAAAAGAAAAGAAGTTGGGTTTGAGTTTGGTTTTGGCGTTTGGCAGGTTTGTTAAAATTAAATTGTTTTCTTAAACAATGGTAGCTGCATCCCATTTGAGGATGTTTAGTTTGGTTTATGATTATGTATAAATTCGATTTATGTAAATTAAAATAAAACGTTTTTACATATTTACCTCGTAGACTATAAAAGCTATTTCATAGACTATAAAAGTTATCTCATAGACTATAAATCATAATTAAAAAACACGATTAAAAATTCCAACCGCTATTCCAAACATCATCTTAATAGTTTGTTCACTGTCATAAAGCATTCCCCCTTTTCCTATTACAACATTAACTTCTCATTACTTTTTAGTTTTTATATGATGCATCATGTAATATATCTTCTAACTAATATAATAAATGACTAATTTATCATGACTAAAAATTTAGTTAAATAATTATTTTTAAAAATAATTTGTTGGTTTTTTAAAAAGTATCATTCTAATTATTTACATGAAAAATTATTTTCTTAATGAAAAACTCTATTATTATATATGACCAATTTGAAGATTCCAAGGAAAAAAAGTTATAAATATAAGAAATGAGGTAAAATGAATGGAAGTATTTTATTTGGGTTCAAAAACTCTTACATTCAAAATTGAAGGGAGTATTAAAAAAAGAAAAAATTAGGAAAAATTAAGAAAAGTTCCCCATTAAAAATTTTATTTGTTAGAAGGAAATAATAATTTTTTATATGCAGAAAGTATTGATAATCTGCAAATTTTATAATATACATAAAGTATTGATATTTTGATTTATGTCATATCTATAAAAAAAATTTCTAAAATATTTTTTTCCAAAATTTCCCAAAACTAATTAGGATCTTAAATATTTGGTGTTAATAAAATTACTTGTTTATTAAACTTGTAACAAAACATAATTTCTTTATATTCCCTCAGTTGAATGTTTTAGAGAAATTAAATTATTTTAAAATATTTATATTTATTATTAGTTTTTAAACTATTTTATTAAAATTATAAATTAATATATAATTTAAAGATACATAATATATTATAGGATTAAAAAAATTATTTAGTTTTCTTCTACTTAAAACCAAGGTTATTAAACCGGAACCGGTTAGTGAACCGGTCGGGGTACTGGGTTAAGGGTCAGTGGGTCAGACCGGAGCTAACCCGGGACCAAACCGGTGAGAAAATGAAAATTTTAGGCTTATTAATATAAAATTAAAAAGAAAATTTTTTAAAAATTTGATTTTATAAATAAAAAAAAAAGGGGACCGGTTCACTACCCAGACCGAACCAATTTCCTACTCAGGTCGCTGATTTCCAGACCAGACCGACCGGGCCGGTCGAGGTTTAATAACCTTCTTAAAACAAAGTTAACTCAGTAGAATGAGTAAATGTTATATATTAAAGATGGAGGGTAGTACGATCAAATTTAAATAACTAAAAAAAAGTGACTGGTGGGTATGATTTGGTGTGTTCTTCACTCCTTCCATACTCACTATTCCCAATGCTAATCTCTCCAACTTTTCTCACCTTTCACATTTAGTTCAGCCGACGCAGGATTCAGCTCAGCTTAAAAAGTGACCATTACTTACTACTCGTTTGAAATAATTATTAGATGTTTAAAAACAGTTTTTTAATTATAATTTATAATATATAAAATAAATATTATCTCAATTTATTTATATAAATATTTTAACTGCCCAATCAAACATATTTATTCCCATACTCCTGATCCTATTTATTAATAAGTCAAAGAGAAAAGAAATTTTTTAACATTATTTAAAATAATTTTTTTAATATTATTTATAGTCATGTTATTAAAACTTTCATTTGAAGAATAATTTTACTCTTTATTTATTTTGTTCTTATAAGTTAATCCTCCAATCCTTTTTAAAAAGGACATTTTTTTTATAGGGGTGATCTTTAAAGTAAAGAACAAATCTTATTATCTGGAATTTTAACGCAGTCTTTCCATTTTTATATGTATTATAATTAAAGAGAACCTAGTTATTCTTTATAAAGAGAACTGGTGGAAGTATCATGTATATTAAATATAAATAAAATTAAAAAGTTGTTAAATTTAAATTAAGGATTAGTGAAGTTTAAAGTTTTTTCTTATTTTATGTGAAATATGAGAACTAGTTTTAATACTCATCTTAACTATGAGTACTGAGAGCTCTTCACTATGATAAGATATGCATAGTTTAAATAAAATTTTAATAGTCCAGATATAAAATTTTTAACTAATAATTTTTAAATAAAAAATCATTTTTAAAAAAATAAAAGTTAATAAATTATTTTTATTTTAAATTTTATACACATTAGAATAAATTTTTAAAATGGTAAAAGTAAAAAAGGGTATCAATATTTAAACCATCCAAATTAAATCACAATGGTTCATAATGCTTAACAACTCTCAATAATTGGTTCATACTTGTAAATATCATTGAAAAAAAAACCGGACCGGACCGGCCGGTTCAACCGGTCCGACCGGTGGTCCGGTCCGGTTCACAGAAAAACCGGTGAACCGGTCAGAACCGGTGGTTCGACCGGTTTGACCGGTTTTCCTTTTTTTTTTTTTTAATAAAATAAATTTTTTTATTCTTCTATCTACTATTGGACATTATTTTTTAGGGAAAAATGAAAGTTTGAAGACCAAAATGAAGAGAAAAGTAAGTAAAAAAAGAATAAATCTAAAAAAAATGATTTTTAGAGGATATAATAATTAATTAATTATAGGAAAGGAGATGTCATTATATAAATATAAGCATCATAACTAATACTAATATATTTTAAGCATTTTTTACCTAAAGATCTTTACCACTAATAAATTATAATATTTTAATATGACCGGTTTGACCACCGGTTCGACCACCGGTTCGACCCCGGTTGAACCATTAACCCTTAAACCAGTGCTGTGACCGGTTCATTGACCGGTCCGGTTTTTTGTTCCTTGGTAAATATGGGAGAGGAGGATCATATTACTATCAAATCAATGATTAATTGTAGGTTTGAGTTGAGAGTTGAGAGTTGAGAGACAATTAGCTGTTGAATTTCCTTGAGCCCTCCAAATGTGCTGCGATTGTACAGTGAAGTTGTTGAGTCTGCTCATCTCCCATCTGTCTGTCCTTCACCCTCTCATCCCCTGACATTCTCACTCCTTCCCTTCTCTCCCACCTTCATCTCTCTCTATCTCTATATCTATATATATACATATTTATAACCACTCCTTCCCAATAACACTTCACTCGCCACACACTATCATCACCTTCATAGTCACATATTCTCACATTTCCACATGATGAGCATAATCACCGCCAAATCCCCTCATGACTCTTCCTTCTCCTTCTCCAGAAGATACTTCCATTGGAAAAACAACGCCGACGACGAGGACGACGACGATGAAATCTTAACCACAACCACCGCCTCCGCCTCCTCACATTCCACAAACAAGCTCCCAAAGAAACCCCGCTACTCCATTTCCAAGCTCAAGTCAGCTCTTGCTTTCTTCTCCAAGACCCGCCCGACTCGACCCGTGATCGGCACCATCTTCGGCCGCCGCCGTGGTCATGTTCGTTTTGCGTTACAGCCCGACCCAAAGTCAAACCCCTGCTTTCTGATCGAGCTGGCCACACCCACCAGCGTGTTGATTCGAGAGATGGCTTCTGGGTTGGTCCGAATCGCATTGGAGTGCGAGAGGAACACGGCAGTGGCGGAGAAGACGGTGGAGCTGCTGGAGGAGCCTCGCTGGAGAGCGTACTGTAATGGAAGGAAATGCGGGTACGCGAATAATAAGAGGGAATGTGTGGATGAGGAGTGGAAGGTTCTGAAGGCGGTGGAGTCGATAACGATGGGCGCCGGAGTGTTGCCGGCGGCGGCGGCGGGGAATGGGAAGGGGAATGAGGCAGGTGGGTCCGAATCCGATGGAGAGGTCATGTATATGAGAGCCAAGTTCGAGAGGGTGGTGGGGTCCACAGACTCTGAAGCCTACTATATGATGAATCCTGATCACCGGAATAATAATAATAATGCAGCAGGCCCTGAGCTCAGCATTTATCTTCTCAGAGTTTAACTAAGGGATATATCACTCTTTGTGCTTCAGTTTATGATTAATCTTCATTAATTAATACAATGTTGCCACTGTTAGGGATTGATTGGGAATTATTGAATTCATTTTAAGTTCCCTATTTCGAGCGAGAGGAAATGTAGAAGATGATACATGAATGAAGACGCAGAAATAGGTTATGACTGTTCGTTTTTCTTTGTTGTATTAAACTGAAGACTATATGACTCTAGCCTTTGGCTATATTGGATGTGGGGTTATAAATTATTTGATCACATTCAAACTTAGATTCTAGTTTGAGGTTGTCACTCTCTCTCATCAATGATTATGAATGACCGTGTTGAGAACAAGATAATGGAGCTAAGAGGCAAGACCCTAGGAGGCTAAGACACATTAATAAATATTGTAGGATTTTATATAGTTTTTTTTGTATGTTTTAATATATTTGTATTTGATAAAGTATAAAAGACTTTGCTAAAAAATTATGAAGTGTAGTTTTAAACTTTTAATAGAGGCCGTCATGACTCAAGGCCCTACTCCTTCTTGTTTATAATATATGACATATTTAGAGATAATCTTAATTTTAAATATAATATATTTTTTATATTTGTTTTCTTATAAAATTTTCTTAACAATAATTAAAAATAAAGGAATTAGAAAAGATAATTTAGATGTTTTATAAAATAGGGAGAATGCCAAAAAAATACCATTTAAATTTCAAAATCCCGTTAATAAGTTCGGTAATGGGATTAACAAGAATGGTAATGCAATTAACAAATCATTTTATTGTTAAATCACCTATTTGTGATTTTGAAGTTTAAATGGTATTTTTTTTGGAATTCTCCCCTATAAAATATATGTTATATTAACTAATTTGATTAATTAGATAAATATATCTTATTTAAGATTTGCAAAGGAGTATTAAATATAATATAGTTATTGTAATTGCGTACATTAAGGAAAGAGATTTTTTTTCCCCATAAAAAAGGAGCCTTCATTCAACTATAACAATAGTAATCATGAGTAAAAGTGGGAATCAGGGCTGGCCCTGCTTTATAGGGTTGACCCTTGACAGATCAGGGCCCAAAAGGGTCGGCCCTACAGGACCCGAGGAAAAAAAATTTGTTGTTTTTCAAAGCCCGACCTGAGAGCATCAGGGCCAGGGCCAGAAGTCATTTTTACAAGATTTAACTATACGTCTATACACCTCATGCAATAAAATAAATACAGTTACTAATTCATAATCAAAGGTAAAAAATATTGTGTACAAGTAATTCATAATTTCATACAAAGCATAAGAAAGCAAAAAGCTAAACAATCTAAGCAACATGATTATGACAATTATTGTTTTCATCTTCTTCGTCACTATCATCAATTTCAATGAATTTTGATTGTACTTCACTTTAAGTAGTAGACTCTGCTTAAGGGGTAAAAATATCAAGAATTAGTAAATTACCATCATATGTAAATTTAGCAATTTTAAGGTTCTTAGGGAGGAGTTAGTAAGGGCATAAGTATGAGACGCAGTGAAATTAAAACAAAAAATAAAGCTAAATGGCCTAACGGGCCGGCCCTCCAAGGCTGGCCCTTTTAGGCCCGACTTCCTTTTAAAGCTCTATTTTTCCAGTCCGACCCGTGATTTAAGAGCCGGCCCGATTTCCCAGCTCTAATCATGAGTTCTGGACAGATTCTAAATAAATTACAGACAAGTCTATATAAATGTTTGGGATCACGATTGGTGATCCCAAAAGTACTTATGCACGTAAGTCGAGACAACACACATTTCACATATTTACCTTGTATACCGTAAATCACGATTAAAAATCTGTTTTTAAAAGATTTCAATCAATATTCTAAACAAGTATATCAACTACATAATTACATGCCAAAATATCCTAAATAAAAATTAGTCAGGGGCAATTGGAATAGTGGGGAATCTATCTCCAAAATTTTCTAAAGATATTCAGGTGGTCGCATAACCCAATCAGATGGGCAAGACCCACCTAATGAAGTTTTAACAATCCAATCAGCTACTAAATTCGCTTTCATGTAAATCTAATTATAAGAATGGTTCCTAATTAGTTCCCTTAAATTTTGAATGTTCTTAAGGATATTTATGCATCTTCACTTATTGGGAGAGGATTCACTTATAAGACATTTAATTAACACTTGATTATCATATTCAAATTGGACCTCATCTCGCTAGTTCTCATGGGCATATTGTACGACATCAATGAATGCAATTCCTTTTGCCATTAAGGCTTAATTAGCATTTACTAATCGCACTGCACTATCTAGCAACCAGCCATTCAAGTCTCCGACAACAAACACTACAAAAGCTCTATCGTTTGAGGAAGAAAAGGCATAGTCGGTATTGATTTTGAGACCATTACCTATTGGTGGCTGCCATGCTTCATGCGCACTATTCTCAGGTTTTTTAGTGCTGTTTTCTGTTTGATCAATGTTCACCCATCCCTTAGCTTCCCAAAAATCCTACAGCACTCTATTTTCTTGTGTAAAAACAAAGAAAGGGTCGAGTTTGATGTTTTCAAATAGATATGCATTCCTAGACTTCCATAATTGCCACAACATCATAGCAAGAAGAGCTTTCTGCCAATGGGAAAAACAAGTATCGCTTAAACAAGTACCTACTGCTTCTAGTTAAAGTTGTCAAATTCCCCTATTTTAAAGGAAAAACTGCTACCAAACCATGTAGGATTAGCCCATTCACATAAGCAAATAAAATGCTCAATTGTTTCAGTTTTCTCTTGGCAGATTAAGCACAAATCTATAGCACAACATTTTCTTTTTAGTAAATTAGTTAGAGTGGGCAAATCATTTGGCATGAGTCTCCACATAGAATTTTTAACTTTTGGTGAGACTTTGAGCTTCCAAATTTCTTTTCACACAAATCTGTGAGCATTGTTAGATGATGTAGGGGTTATTCTCTAGTCTTCTCAATACACTCTTTATGGCTACTTCATAGCCCTCTTTAAATGAGCACACCCCATCCCCCCAGGGGAACCAAAACTCACTTATTTTCTCTACTTCTTAGAGTGATTGTAACGTTGCAAATCGCTTCCAGCTCACCCTCTGTGATCCACCCTTCTATTGACAACAAGTTCCAACCCCTTTGGCTCATTATGTCTACTACCTTAGGCTCTTAGAGTGACTCATAATGATAGGGCGACATCAATCTGTTCCCCAACAAATCCTCGATCCATGGATCTTGCCAAGCTCTAGCATTTAACCCATTTATTCAGAATCACATGGTTCTTTAACACCCTTTTGCCCTCCATTATACTTGACTATAGCCAAGATGGAGCCCTGCCTTTTTTGGCCTTCAAGAAAGAGTTTTTTTGGAAATATCATGATTTAAACAACTTAACCCAAATCTGATCAGGATATTGTGGGATTTGCCACCCTAGTTTGGCTAACAATGCAAGATTGAACGCCTCAAAATCTTTAAATCTCAAACCATCATCTAACTTATGTCTTTTCATTCTTTCCACAAACACCCAATAGAATTTAGGCACTATGCCATCAAGGCGCTGCAGTACACTCTTTGGGAATAGGAAAACATGACATAAAGTACGCAGGAATAGAATTAGTCACTGATTTAATCAATACCTCCTACCTCTCTTACTACTTTTGACAAGACTTCTTTCTCCATCCCTGAACTCTATTTTCCATTCTATTTAACACAAAGTTTAGTGCTTGAACTTTTGATTTCCCACATATAATTAGCAAACCTAAATAATTGCCAGAGATGTCTACTGTACGAATCTAAAAAATTTGGCCAATTTCCTCTTTTAACATATTTGGCGTATTTTTGGAAAAATACATGCATGACTTGCCAATATTAATTGACTAGCATGAAGCTACACAATACTCATCAATTATATTTTTTAGATTCATGCAATAATCCATCTCGCCTTGGAGAAAAAACATATAATCATTAGCAAAAAGATTATGAGTAATCTTTGGGTAACCCCTATTAACTGAGATACCCTTCAATAGACCTCTCTTTTTATCCCTCTTAATTAGCTTTGATAACACATTATTCATCAGGATAAATAAGGGGGGTAACAAAGGATCCCCCCGCCTCATACCCCTCTAAGGCATTACACTATAAACCCTTTTACCACGATAACATAACAAAGAAGCTTATAGAGTTTAAACACCAGAAAATTCGATCTACCCAACCCTTAGAAAATCTCATTCTCAGCAAAGTAGCACACAAAAGTCTCATTCCACATTATCATATGCTTTGTTCATATCTAACTTAAGAGCAACCTCACAATTGCCTTCCTTTTTAGATTTCATGTGATGGAAGACTTCATGTACAACTACAATGTTAGCATGTATTAATCTGCCCAACACAAAGGCCCTTTGACTTTCATCTATAATATTTTCCAAAAGTGGTTTCAATCTATTGGCAATTACTTTTGAGAAAATCTTATAGGAAAAATTACATAAGCTAATAGGCATATAGTTACTCTCATATTCAGAGCAATCCACTTTTGGAATCAAAACTAGATCAGTCTCATTAACTTTGTTAAGAGGAAAATCATGCATAAAGTAATTTTTAACTAAATTTCATACTTGCTTACCGATGTTGTCCTAAGCTTTTTGATGGAATAAATCGATGTAACCATCATGACTTGACACTTTTTTCCTTCCAAGATGAAAAATAACTTGCTTTACTTCCCAATTTTGTATTTCAACCATGAGCATTCCATTATCATCATAAAAAATTACTTTCTCCACACATTCCAGCACCTGGGAGTAATCTCTAGGGCCAATTGTTGAGAACAAGGAAGAATAAAAGTTATTAAAGTGGTCGCCTATGTCCTTCTCAGTCTCCAACCATTCATTATCATTGTTTCTTACCCTAGTAATCTTATTTCTGCACCTTCTGCAAATGGTAGTCATGTGGAAAATTTTTGAGTTTTTGTCACCATATTTCAACCACTTGACTTTCGATTTTTGAGCCTAAAAAAGTTCTTGTTCCCATAATTCTCCAATTTTCTTCTTCAAATCTTCCACCTCCTTTGTTGTTTCTAAATTCTACTTAACATCAAGGCATTCTTGTTCTTTCATCACAAGATTATTGATCAGTTTGTTGCTGTTTTTAAATTTCTTCTTTCCCCATTCAATCAAACATTCCCTTGATTTGTTCAGGTTGCTTACAAATTCTTCTAGATTAATATTTCCTGTAGATCTTCAATTTGCCCTATTAGATCCATTAGATTTGGGTGTTTAACCCATCTTGCATCAAACTAAAACAGGGGATGTTCTGGATTCCACATGTTTAAAATCCACAAGAATAGGGAAATTATCTAAACTTATAGCTTCCAAAACTTGCCCCTACCTATTTTAAAATGAATCCTTCCATCTTGAATTAATTACAGCTTTATCTAGTATTTCTCAAATGAAGTCTTCCCCTTCCCAGTTATTTCCCCAAGTGTATTTACATCCCTTAAAATCCAGCTCCATTAACTTATAATTTATCATAAATCATCTAAATATATCTAAGTCTTTCTAAGAGCAATCACATCCTCCCTCTTTATCGGATGAATATGGAAGCTCATTGAAATCTCCCAACACAATCCATGGCACTTCAGGTCCTGGGTTTAGCTTTTCTAATTCTAACCACCACCTCATTTTCATACCAAGGTCATTCGATCCTTACACCAAGCTTATGTTACCAACCTTTCTTCCCTCTAACTGGACTTCCTCCAAATGGATAATGAATCTACTTGTAAATCCCATCTTCATCTTCACCCCCTCCTTCCACCAAACAGCAAGTCCACCTAACCTTCCTACTAGCTTAAAGTATTCCCGATAGTCAAATTTTGATTTTCTTCTTATTTTCTCAATCTTCTTGTTCATCATCTTTGTTTTAAAAAGGAACAAGATGTGTGGTTTGAATTTACCACACTAGAACTTTAGATTGCAAACTTTCAGAGGAGTTCCAAACCCTTAGCAGTTCTAACCTATACAAATCATTACTCCTTGGTGGCTGCATTAGACAAGCTACTACACCTATCAGCTTCACTGTCATTCCCACTATTCCTCCTTACGTCTAACCTCTCTTCATCACCCCTCTCTCCACCATACAGATCAATCTAAGCCATAAGTTGGTTTTCAAGAAATAAAACTCTCTTTCCTTTCTTTCAGTTCTTATTTAATTTCCCAGAGCTATAACCAAAACTGAAATTCAAACCTCCCTCATACCTGAAATAAAAAAGATTGGATCCATCAACTTCTACTAGCTTTTTTTAAGTTTTGCCTCTGCTCTCTCACGGTCCCCTACACTTTTGGGTGAGTCTTGTTCATGGTCTTTTCGTCATTTGTATACTGGACACTCTGATTGATCATCCACTTTCCTTTTGAGCAAGACTTCTTGAAGCCCTTGAGCTAACTCCATTATATCCTTGCTTTGGTATAGCACAATGTCTCCAGAAGGTTTAGCCTTGTCATCCTCCTCTTCCACTAACTCAACCCAACACTTGGCTTGGTCTTTCATCGTTTTTTCCCTTCTAGCCCTTAAGACACTCCTTGACCCATCCATTTTCTAATTAGATCATTTAGCCCATTTTCCTGGTAGTACACCCATTTATCTTGGGCTTTTGATGTCGAGCCCACACTAAAACCTATCCCCATGTGATGAGAAGATAGATTAAAAATAAATTCACTTTCCTGAATAATCTCATATGACATATCAGCTACAAGTTGATATCCTTGTGTTAGAATCTTAGTCATGCTTCTATTCTCCCTATTCTGACTTCTTGAGCAATCCCCCTTCTTCATGAAGACACGTGTCTGACATACCTGTCCATCCAAACAATTAATGCTCTCTCCTTCCCCATGCATAACTCTCCCCTCCGGTGTCCTTCCCTAGTTGTCACTCACCAAAAAGTTCACCTGGGTCTGAAAGCTTGACCACACAAACTAGCATCATAACCTCTCAACACACTATTTACTACAAATTCAACCGTCTATTCTTCACAAGCCTTGCTCTCATGACTCAACTTGCCACAGTTAAAACAAAATCTAATCAACTTCTCATACATGACTTGGATCCAATGTCATCTAGATCATCCAGTCGAGGGGATAAAAACTAGGCACCAACGCCTTATCAGCTTCAACTTCCACTCTAGCCCTCCCGAAGCTTCTATTCGCATAACAACCATCTTCTATATTCTCTACTTCAATGACTCACCCCACTACACTTGCCATCATCCTTATATTTGTATTCATTCTGCCTTCAAGTTAGAGATTATGAAATTGCACCCAAAACTCAAATAAATTAATGGTAATTTCATTGTCACTGAGGAATGGTTTTCTTCTTTGTAAACTAAGCATATAATTCTTGACTACCTAAGGATTTTCCTTCAATACCCTTTTTGCTTCACTTGGGATTTTAAATGTGAAAGAAAAAAGGTTGACGTCAATCATCTTCATATCAAGCTCCCCGGTGACCCTCCATGCCGCCGTTATAGAGTTTCTCACAGTAACATAGGACATCCAAGTGTTATAGATAACCTTTCTTATCAACTTACAGTTCGTCTCTTCTCAAGACGTGTCCTTTTTCCACTAGAGTTGAATGTCTAGTTTCCTTCTACTAATGATTCTTAACTGGCGAAATCTTCAGCATCATATTCACAGCACCAAGGTCGATTATCACAATACGTACAAACGAAATGGGAAAAACCCTAGTAAGGCCTCTCACTAAGAGAAATTTTTTTATCCATCAAAAGAGATTTGTTTTTGTCTAAATAATTTTTTGTTCTTTTCAAATTTTCCTTTAATTAAATTAGGTATTTTTAAAATATTTTTTTATTAAAGATTAAGAAAAAAAAATTTAACAGGAGTATTTTTTAAATAAATTTAAAACATTACAAATTTCAAACTATGTACTATTAAAAAAAATACTCCCTTTTGGTTCAGACATTTGATATATTTCATAATATAGTATAGTTTCCCTAAAGCATTAATTTTTTCTACTTAGGGTAATTTTTATATTTTGTAAAAATTAACTAAATTTTACTATATATATATATATATATATATATATATATATAAGGTAAAATTTGATTAAAATATCATTACAATATAAAAATCCCAAATTAGTCTTTAGAATTTTGAAATGTTTTCGAAAAGACATCATTGCCCTTCACTTAATTTTGAATGCCACCTAAGCACCTCTCACCAGTGACTGGTTGCTGGAGCTCTGACACCGTCAGCTGATCACCAGAGTCCTGGTTGCCTAATAAATTTCTCAAATTTTTTCTTAAAAAAAGCAGTCAATAATAAAACTAAAGTAATAAATATTAAAACCAAAGTAGTATTTAAGGTTCCTATTGCTGACTATTTCTTTAATAACTACTCTTATTTCAGTATTTATTATTCTAGTTTCATTATTTACTACTTTGGTGGTTGGATGTAGGTAAAGTTTCTAATACACTTTTTGATTTCTGAAACGAGAATAATTAATAGTAAAACTAGAATAATAAATAATAATAAGAAATTAGTTATTACGAAATAGTCACGGACCCTTTTTACTGTTTTGGCTTCACTATTATTTATTCTGTTTTACAGAAATGAAGGAATGCTCATTTACCCTTGACTGCTGAACAAAATCTACACTCAGCCACCTTTTCTGACCTTGATTCGTTTTTTCCCCACTTTAAATGATAATTTCAAATGATTAAAAACAAAAAAACAAAATAATTCCCGTTTGTTTGCATTAGGCCTCTTCAAAACTGCAAATTAGTGTTGTTTATATTATCAAAAATAGTTCGGTGTGTGGAAAAATTGCTATTGGAGGGGTTTTTTTTTTTGGGTGTCAATCTGTCGGAGGGATTTTACACCTTTTTTATTCCATCCGATTCAAGTTAGACTAACGACACGTAGCATGTTTGGAAATTCTATTTGTAATCATGTTTAATTTATAAGCTTGATTTATGTAAATCAAGATAAATCTCCTCCACATATTTACCTCGTAAACCGTAAAAGCAACTCCATAAACAGTAAAAGTTACTTCATATTCCATAAATCACGATTTATAAACACTTATAGAGCTTCCATAAATTAATTCAAACGAGCTAATGTGACTTCTGAAAGTTATTTGGTGCTCTAAAAAAAGTGTAATTTTGGAGAACATAAATAATATGATGTTAAAACTTAAAAGTCAGACGTTTATTTTGAAGAACACAAGTTGATTTCTCAACATAAAAAAATAATGTATTTTTTTATAAGGAATTTTTTGGGGCCAATGTTTGTTAAGACTATTTTTAAAAAAATAAAAATAAAAACAGAGGTATAAATTGCAACCAGTCCGTTGGCAAAAACAAAAACCAAAAAATTGCAATAATTCCAGGGGAGCCCAAATCAAAAGTAAGCCTTGATTTAACTCTTAAAGCCCATCAACATCTTTTTTCCATTTGTGTGTTTGAAAATTAATATAAATTTTTGTGAAATTAGTCTAATACTTTCTTAAAATAACCCTAATTTTTTAAATAAATAATATTTTAATATTAATAGATATTAATAAAATTAAAAACAGAAAAATATTTAACACATTTTTTATCTATGAAATTGGCAGCTGTTATAAAATATGAACAAGAGTTTTTCTGTAAGGAATATATAAAAAAAATTTTGCAAAATGAATTAGGATATGGAAAACATCATGTATACATTTTAGGTTCTAGAACTTGTTTTTTTAAAAAAAAATGTCTTATATTTACAACCAGTGGTAATAAAATTTATTTTCATGTAATGCATTCAACAAGATTTGTAGTTTATTCTAAACATCTCTCCCAACTGCCAAATAGTCATATATGTCACGTGTCATATATACTTCCTCGGGTTGTTTTGCTAATTTGTTTGTCTCATGATATATACATGTGTATGTATATATTTTGATATCACTATTTGATTTGATAAGATTATGGGTATTATCAGATCTAATTAAGAGTAGTTTTTTTAAGAATAATTTTTGCATTCAACAATACACACACTAATTAGTGAAATTTCAAATTGGAGTGATTGAACAAATAATCTAAATAATTTTTTAAGTACTTGAACAAAGTAATTATTTAAATATTTCATTTATTACATGTTAATTAATTTTGTTAAGTTTATGGATAAATTACTAATAAGTGTTGGTCCTAATGAAAATGGTTTTGTCCATTTAATTGTCACAGGTCTCAAGTCAAAATCTGTATGAACATAGGAAGTGTCTTTGAAAGAGTTGTCTCTTGAAAATGAAAATGCTCGGATTTATCTTAGTCAGATAATTATATAATAAAAAGTTTATGTATAAACTAAAAGAAATACTCATCTAACCAACTAACTCAGAACAATGATTCAAGACATATACCTAAAATCATAAAGTTGGTTTAGCATGAGAGGTAGGGCAAAATGAATGTGGCTCGAACAAAACAAAACCATTTATTACTAACATTAATGCTAATTTCACTAAATATTGTTTTTAAAAAAAAATGATGTTTAAATATTTTTTTAATAACACAAAATATTTTTTGTAAAAAAAAAAAGTCACCAAATGAGGAGATATACATAGGTTGTTGAAAACGTGGGATCAAAATTAGATTATCAAGCATTGACAGGTGAAGCTTATGTGCATGAGCATGGTGCATATGCCATTACAAGTCAACATTACATTTTTACAAATATCTTCAACGTGAACTGCAATGGTCCATGCACGGCCTTCCATTTCCATTTTTGGCAATTCCAAATTCTCTTTTTGATTGTAAGTGTTAAGTGAACAATGTTCTCTTTTTGGTTTTCATTATGTACATAAATTGAAGAAAGAATGAAAAAAACTCATTGTTCCTTAATATAATAACTACTTAAACTAATATTCTTCTGGTTCTTAATGTAGGATCTAATTTATAATACAAATTACACTATGAACTGTATCATATATTCACTGGAGCAAGATAAATTACTTAATTAGAATAAATATGACATGATTTTCCTAAAATATCCCTATATAATGTTAAATTATATATCTGTTTTGTAAGTAAAATGAATTAGTTTAGAAAAAATAATAAATATTATAAATAAAATACATTAATGTCTTATATTTATAACAAGACAAATCCCCTAACAAACTCTTATGTTTAGGACGGGCAAGAGTAGTAACCAAAGCAAATTTATTTTATTGATAGTGTTATTGCTAATCTATAACTTCATTGAATGATTTATATTTTAAGACTTGTCTTTTCTTATTAATTTAAATAAATAATATTTTTAATTCATTATAAAAATTTATTTTTATCATGGTTATATATTTTTAAAAATTCATTTAAAATAAGATTGAAATATGAACAATCTAAACAATAGACTCCCTTCGATCTTTAATGTAAGAATTAATTGGGGGGTTGATCTTGGTTCTAAATGTAAAACAAATTTCTTATATTTGTTAATCTTTTCCTAATTTATCCTTATTGATGTTTATTCGACAATAATCAAGTAAGTGTGTGTTTGGAAAATCACCAAATCGTGGTTTCAAACCACGGTTTACGTAAATCGAGATAAAACTCTTCTCACATACTTACTTCGTAAATCATAAAAGCTATTCTTAAAAGCTAATTCAAACACACACTAAGAGAGAGATAGGGGGAGTTAAGGAAGATGATTAATGTATTTTAGAAAAAAAAACATATTATATTAACTAACTTAACTTACATCTTTAATATAAATTAAATTAGGTAAATATGTCTTATATTAAGGATCATAGGGGTATATATTACTTCACTTAAAAAAATTTCTAAAATACTCAAATTGAATAATCTTGTGAATCAAAAGATTTCAGACTTGTGCACATTAACTTCTAGCTGGCTGGGAACATCTTAATTTTTTCTCTTGGTTATTAATTTAACCAGGAACTGCAAAGAACATTATTCTAATGAATCCCTTGCTTTAGGGGCATTTAGGTTCATTGACATTTACATACAATTCCAATCCTTAATTGTCCCACAAGAAATTCAACTTGCATCCTCAATTCGTCTGGGCCCTACATCAATATCTCAACCATCCCCATAGCCTCTCTTCTATTGGACCAAATATTTTTTACCAAATCAGAAATATTACTCGTGATTTCTAAATCAAACATAACCCCCAGAAAAAAAGAAGCTCAGGGTGATAAATAATATATAAATAAGTTATGATTGATAATTAATAATCTGAAAGTGAAGGTTCATTGTGTTCAATTCGGATTATTTCTGAATAATGAAGAAACAAAAGGAATGTAGTCAGATTTTTTTTTTTTTTTTTTTTTTTGGGTTAGAGAGAAACTGAGTTTAAGAGATATCATTCAGTTAATGATCATGTAGTTGAAAGCTCTCCCGAGTGGAGAATGGAAGTTCGATTTTACTTATAACCTCATATCTTTAGTGTATGGCCCTCAGATCAGGCAAAAAAAAAAAGAAAGGAAGGAAGAAAAGAAACCATTTGATATGATTAATCACAATCACAGTATCCAAAAGGAGGAAAATTCAGAAACATGAACAAATGAAGATTGACGAGAAAGAAACCATTAAGATTGATTGATTATCATCACCACCATCACAATAACAATAAGCCTTACACTGAAAAAACAAGATAAATTCACATTACTGGCTCAATCATGATATCTGTACAGTAGTATTCTAATTCAGAATAGCAGAACCAAAATCTCACATAGTCCCATTCCAGAATCTGAACTTGATCTTTCTAAGATTCAAGTCCCCAAAAACCTTTCATCCATTCCCTGCGTCAATACAAAAAAGAAAACGGAGAGAGAGAGAGAGAGAGAGAGCAAGCAAGAAGAAAACCCAGGAATATTGATTCAATTCTGAGGTCCAGAATCAACCTTAGAATTGTGCCTCTTCGATGGACCAGAAGGTGGAATCGGAAACCCTTTTGGGAAGAAATTGAATGCCAAACCTCGATATACAAATCCGTTCATTTTCCTTTCATTGATCTTTCTCTTGAAAATCTCTGTTCCTTCCCTTAACCTCATAGTCGCAGAGCAAGAATCAGCCAGAAGAAACAGAGCCAGGAGAATCAGAGACAGGAATGCTTTATAAGAATGAGAAGTAGCCATTAATTATTGAAGACAATCAAGTGTTTGAGAGAGAGAGAGTGTAAGTTTCACTGAGAAAGAGTTGGACTGATTTATAAGTGAGGAAAACAGAGAGAGAATAAGTGAGAATCACGCCAAGTATGGGATCTTGTTGAATGTCAACGGTTGAGAAAGTTTAATACTTTGAATTAGAATTGGTGAGACACAAACATTTTCTCACTTGGTTGTGTGGAAATTTTTTGTCTCTGGGCCAAAAAAAGGAGGGATTTTGCAGAAAAAACGAGGGGAAAGAAAAAAAAAAAGCAGAGGAATGAGGAACTTGGGTGAATGTTTGAGGAAGAAGAAGAAGAGTGCGTGGAAAACAACGAGGATTCAAAGAGGATAGTCACTGTCGTTACATGTGGAATATGTGCTTCCTCAATATTAATGTTTTGACAAATTTATTATGCCTCTAAGTGGAATGTTCCTTCACACCTTCCACCACCATTTATGCGATAATTTGATTAAACCAGTATCAAACATCTGTGTGTGTGTTCTCCCCAAATGTTAGAAGTTAGATTTAGATTGATAATTAGATTAAATTCCACTCTTCTTATTATGAGTTTGCGGAAAAAATTGGTATTAAATGTAATTAAGTCCACTTAAAAAGGTTAGTTATGACTACTCACTATAATGTAGAGAGATATAGATTTTAATAAAGGTAAATTGAAAATTTTATCAAGACATATTTAATAACTTAACTATTTTTTTTTATAAGAATCTGAAATTTGAATTATTTATATCTTTTTTATATTATCTCATTTGAGGTTGTGTGAACATTTAATGTGTTTATACCATTTTTAACTCTAATTAATTCTAATATCTATCCTCCTCTTTTTGCCATAATATTTTTTTTATACTTTCTCTCATTACTACTTTAATTTTCTCTTCTAATTAACCCCTTATAAATATGGATATACTTAAAAAAGTCTATTTTTTATTATATTTATTATTCTTAACTAATTTTAACTTATTTTTTAAATTACGTAATTTGGTTGTTAGGCTTTTATAAAAGGACCAGGCAGAGTATTCTTTAATACGAGAGAATTAGTTAAAATAAACTTATAATAAATATAAAGCATCTCTTACCTCACATTCTTGACATATTGCACTAATTAACCAGCTAACTTAAGTAGGTTCAATTACAAAAAAATATACAACTCATACGTTACAACAATATGAGTTCGGGTACCGCTAGTCAAATGATAATATTGTTAATATGTGGATATTTGGAATAACGATTGGAATCTTTAAAAGTGTTTTTCAATCGTGATTTACGGTATACGAGATAAGTATGTGAAAAGATTTTTATCTCGACTTACGTAAATTACACTTATAAGTGTTTATCCCAAACAAGCTAATTTATCTTGTTATTCAGACTCTATAGAGTTCACTTATTTTGATTGATTTTGTGTTGAATATAAAGTAAATAAGTGAGAAAAGAAATCTTTTCTTGAGTGGAGGTAAACAAGCACACTAATCCAACTTATTTTATTATATAATATAATCGAAAAATTGCGGGAAAGGATACATACATGCAAGTCCCAAATAAAAAAATTAATTACTCATACTACTTATAAATACATAAGTTTAACATGTAAACAAAAAATAGGGAAATAACTAATTTCCTTATTTGCAACATGTTTGTAGTCCTCTTAAAAAAAGATAGCGGTAATGAGTTTGGTTCATTTTTAAAAAAACTTTCGTATAATGGATAATTCAGGAGAGGCAGCTTAATTATTAGGGAAAAAAAAAAGATCATTTTAAACTTCAAAATCGCAAATCAACCTTGTTGCCTATAAGAATATAATAAATATTAACTACAATAGTATAACAATTGACTACTTATTTTAGTAAAAAAACCACTGATATGAGGTTTTAAAGTTTAAGTGGTATGTTCTTGCTTTTTTTCCTAATTATTATATGATAGAAATTAGAATAAACTACTAGAAATAATTAATATATTGGTTTGATTTTTATTGTAAACTAATATGAAAAATGTGTTTCAAGTAAATGTGGTCCTGTGGAAGTCCACTAGCTTTTACTAATTTTGATAAAAGTATTGCTTAATCAATTCATTAGAATTTTAGAACTTAAAATAGCAATTTACAAACACTTAATTAAACCAAGCTTATGCAAACTTTTCCTTGTGTTAAATGCAAAATTAAAAGGGATCGTTTATTTGGTATATCATTTTTAAAAAAAAGAAGAAATATTGTCAGATGCAGAAATTTTGAGAGGTTTAGTACGGGAAGTATGGCATTATAGAAAATGAGTGTGTGGCATTTTAAGTGTGACTAAAATTAACTGGCATGACAAAATTCTATTTTGCCAACATTATTAGCATGACATAATTCAAAATATGGCCATGGGAGGTGTATTTGGTATATTAGTGATTAATGATTGATATTTTGATGAATCAATAATATAATTTATTAGTCTTCAAAAAGTGCACATATAATATGTTTAATTTTTAAGAAGACTCAAGTATTTAGCTTTATATGCTTAATATATGTATCAAGTTAAAATAAGTAGATTTTACAATAACAAGTAACAACAACAACGACAAAAGTTTGTTATGCAGTAAATAATATATCAAAAATTTCACATGTCTTGATTTAATTGAAAATGAGTACCTTAAGTATGTAAAGCATTTAATTTTTTTTAAGATTTCATTTAATTTTTTAAAATTTTATAATATATTGTAAATTTTCAATTTTGAACATATATATATTAGAATTATTTTTGTTTGTATAAAAATCATTTTTAGGCAAATATAATTGTTTACTCATTTATTGAAAGAATGGTATTTTAGTCAAAGCAAATGTTAACAGTCAAACTTAACAATCAATTAATGGTTTGGTGAATGAAAATGAAATATCAAATATGTAAGGGAGGTTTTTGTAATATACATTTTAATTTCAAAAGAAGTCTGTATACGTATTCAAAATAGAAGGGAGATTTGTATGATTTAGGTAAAATATAGGGTTAGTCAATGTTTTTTATTTAATAATTTATCTCAGAATATTTTTTAATTACAAAATATATCATTTTTATCATATCTATTTTAATACTTCATTTTTTGAAAAATATGTGAACATTTTATTTTATATATGGACTCAAATTTTAAGTTAATTATAATTATGTAATGGAGATAAATGATAAGTTCAAGAAAACTTCCATTCTGTTCCATTGAAGTATGTTTATGAATACTTAAATTTATGAATGATATATCTACATATATATAAACTAAAATCTATAATGATTCAATTCTACTCCCTTCCATATTTAATATAGAACTTATGTTGGGAGTTAATTTTAAATCTAAATATAAGATATAAAAAAAAAGCTAATTAGCGAAAAAATTTAGCAACGGAATCCTGTCGCTAATAGATTAATGACAATCTATTTAATTATTGAATCGTAAAATTTTGTTACTAATTCACTATTTTTTTAGTGTGTGTATTTTTATATTTGTCAATCTTTTTTCTGATTTATCTATATTAATGATTTCTCAAAGAAGAGAGGGAATGAATGAATTAATAAAAAATTAGGATATTTTAGAAAATACATATTATACAAAATAAATACAATAATAAATAATAATAGTAGCTTAAACAAAATAAGATGAAAAGAAGTGAAAGCAAGAGAAATCCTAACTAAAACATAAATTGCCTATAATTAGAATTAGAATCTTTAATTATAACTTGTTTAATCTAATCAAATTAGATAAATATATCTTATATTAAAGGATTTAATAATTCATTGTAATATATATTTATTAGTGTTATTAATTTTTGCAATTATTTTATCAAAGTTTACCGTTTTTTGTTGTCACATGCAATGTGAAAGGTGGTTACCTATTTAAAAGGGGGTGAACTGGATATCAAAAAATTCTACAAAAGCAAGGTATGAAGTGATATATATAGAATCAGGCAAAAACAGAAGTGATATATATATAGAACAATACTATAATATAAAAACATAGGATGAACAGTAAGAATAGAATATTAAGTTGGAGAGATGAAACTCAATAAGTATACTCTTGTTTAGTTCTAATCGCTTAAGATTTTTACATACTTGCTAATTATATCGGGTTTTAGCAAAAATCACAATACAACAGAAAAAGTAATAGATATTCAAGGAACAAATTAAAGAGCAAATAAGTTAGCAGTAACTTTCAATGCTTTTTAGTGGACGGAAAAGGTACAATGCTTCTACGTCTATATGCTTTTTAACAAGGTTCTGAAATTTAGATTTGTTATTGAGTTGGTTGGGATACTGAATCAAAGATCATTCATGTCAGAGTTAAACTGTAACTAATTCAAGACTAGATCGATAAGAAAATGAAGATTTTAAAGTTATTTATATGAAATTCTAAATAAAATAAAAAAATGAATTAATTTTAATATTTTTTAATTTTAAAATGGTTGAACCGGTCAAACCAATCCAACCTATCAGACCAGACCGATTGGATCATCGGTTGGCCGGTTTCCAACACAGACCGACCGGTCCGATCTTCAAAACACTGTTTTTTAAGTATTATTTCAGGGAGCAATTTTTAATAAATGTCTTTCTTTTTTATTCACAATCAGAATAATTTTTTTATTAATTTGATTGGGATATCAAACCTTCACGAATAATTTCAGAATAAATCTTGTGTTACATTCAAGAGAAAGAGGGGGGAAAAAAGGAGTCTCCTATATAAATGAGCGCATATTTAAGACCTTTCTCTCTGGTGATTAATATTATCTCCCAACAAAAAATCAAGGTCATAATAATATCATCATAAAACTAGTATGAAATGAGTCATACGAACTAATTAATTTAGGTTCCAAATGGTCCATGAATGGCTTCCAAAATTAAATAATTAATTTCACTTAAAGTTAATAAGGAGCTAATAAAATGCCCATAGAATAGTGATTATCTCATCAAGACCAAATCATGACGCTTATTTAGTAAAATCAATAAATAATTTAGGGGGAATCTTTGGGTGTGACGCTCCTATAAGAAAATAACAAAAGCATTCAAGGGTCTACACATATTTAATTTGCTGTACTTTGAACTTATTGAGACCGATACACATGTTAATTTATTGGCAAGTAAGTGTTGGATCTTAGTATCTCAGACTAGGACCACTCTATATATATAAAAACTAATGTTAATTATGATATATATACTCAAATTAAGGTCTCAGTTTAATTAGCAAAACACTTTTTTTGGTAGTAGTACACCCTAAAATTGACCATTAATATTGATAAATCACCGTTTTTTCCCCCTTCAATGCATATGCTTCGATCCAAATATATAGTCACACAGCTGGAAAGTAAAAATACACACATAAAAATTGCAAATTATAAATTGCCTAATTGTATGGTTGTGACTGTGACTTCAAGGGGTGGGTTATATATGTATATTTATGCGCACCCTAATAAATACATTTGATTGTATCAAGTTTCAATTTATTTTTTTAAAATTTATAAAATGTATTTTTAGTCCTTCAATCTTAATACTGTTATATCCTATCTAATGAAAAGTGCTAACTCATTAAACTTTAAGTGATAACTGTATAAACAAATGTTGATAAATCATTCGCAAATATATATAGTTGTTTTCGTTTCATTTTAAAAAAAAATTTACACAATTTAAAATATAAAAATATCATACTAAAAAGATTAAAATGTATGTTTTATTAGCGTTTAATGGCCCAGTCATACATCTCTTAAATTTGATGAGTCAAAATATTTTGTTAGATGAAACAAACAATTTTAAGATTGAATGATTAAAATTCTAAACTTTGAAAAGGAACTGTCTTAATCAAATAAAAAATACACTTTATAAATTTAAGAAATTAAAGTGAAACTTGAAACAAACTTAACAAAATAAATGTATACTTTAATCAATTTATATATATAAAAAATTTGATTATAAATAGGTTGCACAATAGGGGTGTGTGTTTCTTTTATAAATTTTAAGAGTTTAGATAAATTAGTTTCTATGAATTATCATAGATAGAGTATGCTTCAAGAAGATTCAAGACATGCTTATAAAAGTGTTTACAAATTATTTATCAATAAGATTTTTATATTAGCAATAAGATTTAGATCTATTAAAATATATTAGTCCATTTTTAGTGAATCTGAGTTTAAATATGATTCAAAAGTGTTATAATGGAGAAACATAGGTTTATAAAAGAGAAATATTCCTTTATGGTTAATATATAATTATATTTATTTCCATATAACCGTATGTTTAAGAGTTATATCTATTCCTATACGACCATATATAGGTTATATATAGGATGTGAGATTGAGGAAATAGATAATTTGAATAATAATGCATAGAATAATGCTCTCATCCCTAGAATAATGCTCTCATCCCCTTTAAAAAGATTCTCTCGTATAAATATTCTCTTCTGTAACTCTCTTTGATGTATTTATTGTGTAATATTATGGGGGTCCACATCATTGCTCCATTTTTATATGGGTAATTCAGCAAGTCAGTCGAATTCTAAATACACCCGAAATTCTCATAAGATCTATATATTTATCATGAAGTATGAGTCATATTCTTAATAGGCAGATCAGCATATATTTATTATGTATGCATGTTTCAAATAAGAGATTAGGGGATTTTATGTCTCTTTAATTTAATTAAGTTTATATATCAATATGTTAAATATATTCGATAATGCCTTATATTAATCTTTTCCTTGAATTTTGATATTGTAATATATGATACTAGATATGATTTATTGATCTACTATAAGGTGTGCCTTATGGTTTATCTGCTATTGAATAGATTCTTAGAATGAATAAAATAATATTATTTAATCATATAAAAAAAACTGAGAAGATTTTTTAACCAAGTGATGATTGGAAAGACGCCCAAGTGTGAAAGAAAATGAAATGAAGAGGTCGATATCAAAATTGACAGATGTTGAACCCAACGGGAATACGTGCGGCACGTGCGGGATTTTTTTTTAAATTTTTCCTGTAATGTTGAGTTGGTATGTAATTTAAGAAGAAATAATTAATATATGTAAGATATTTATTAAATTGGTCACACTTCAATGTGATATATGCACGATATTGACTCACGGATTAAACTCAAAGGATAGAAAATTAAATAGGAAAATTTCGAATGAATATCATTTAAAGTTGAAAACCCCAAAAAGTCTGTTAGCACAAGAAAATGATAAATATGTCGTAAAATATTAATATAAAATTGTAAAATATTGTTATTTGACCAAAATGCCCTCAATTTTTTTTTTAAGAAAAAGAAAAACCTTTGCCGCCGCCAGGGCCTCCAAAACTCTAGTAACAACTTGAGTAATGAGATTGACTACTTAAACCCCTTTAGCCCTATTAAGCGTCGTTGATAAGTTGAATAAATACAATAACAACTTTAGTATTGGTAATGACAACTTGAATGTAGTCATTAATAACCTGAGGAGTGCATTTATCAATCAATATACTCAAGTTGTCATTGACTTTATTCAATTTGTTAACAACGCCGGATATGGTTTATGGAGTTCAAATAGTCAATCCATATATTAAAGTAGTCAATCTCATTATAGAAGTTGTCATCAGAGCTCCGGCCACAGGAGTCCTGCCGGCGTGGTGGTGCCAGCCGACAGAGCAACGGCGGCAGTGAGGGTTCTTTCTTTTGAAAAAAAAAACTTGAGTATTTTTATAAAAGCACAATATTTCAAAATTTTAAAATAGTCCCTTCAGATCTATTTATTATTTTCATGTGTTAACAAACTTTTTAGAATTTTTTAAATTCAAATGATATTTATTTAGAATTTTTTCAATTAAATAGGGTTACATAAAATCAATCAATCAATCAATCAACAAATGGAAAGTGAAGCTCATCGCTATAATTGACATACAGAGTATCTTTTAATCATTAAAATTTTAAGTAGAATATTTTCAATATTTATTCATCAAAAATAATATTTTCAATATTTAGTAGTTTGTAATATTTTCTGTCAATCTAAAATATTCTTTAACCCTTTAATAAATAGGAGTGAAATCTTGTCAATGGAGGATTCTTGTATAAATGTTGCTTTGCTGAACTGTTAATAATGATGACGTTGATGAAAACTTCTTTAAAACAACAATTCATTATTAAAATAAAAAATAACATCTTCTACTTCTTCTTTTTTTTTTTGGTCTAAAATAAACCAGGATTCTGATCGCAATTTTTTACTCATGGACACTGTCATGGACACTGATATATATCTAACCATTATGATATTATGCACTAATTAATGCATTTTATTTGTAATACTAAAGCTAATCCACTTTTATGCTTATCCTTTATATAGGAATATTATATATATTCGATTGCAGGCAAGAAGCATTCAGCATTAAGCAATTCAAATTCCTGAAGCATATATAATCAAATATCATTAATGCTGCACATATATACCAGAAAAAAGTGGGAATAAATTAACGGTTATTGCAAGTATTAATAAATTCAAATTCCTAATCAGCACAGCCCACTTGCGCGAAAAGGAGAAAAAGAGAGTGAATATTTAAATGTCGATGAATGACAGACACACATTCTGATAAGGGAATCTAAAAAAAATGTAATTAATATTAAATTTAAGGAAAATTTTAAAAAATGCAGCCAAAAATAGGAAATCCTAAATCAGTACAACGAATTTGTCAAACTCTAAATCAGTCAGATGTCTGTAAGGATGAGAAATCTGGAATTTAAAAATTTCGGCGAAAAGATAATTTTGCCCTTCAGCTCTCCCTCCCTCTCAGTTCGAAATAACAATACCAAACTTTTGATTAACAACACCGTAATCTAAAATACGATGTTGTTAATATAGAGACCAGTATTGTTATTGGCCACTGAAACTTATGAATTTCAAATTTATCTTTGGAGTTGTTAATGAAGAAGACGATGTTGTTATTTAAGAGTATGATGTTGTTATTCCGAGCAGAGGAAGGGAGAATTGAAGAGCAAAATTGTCTTTTCGGCGAAATTTCAAAATCCCAGATTTCTTGTCCATACTGACACCTGACTGATTTGATATTTGATAAATTCGTTATACTGATTTGGGATTTTCTATTTTTGATTGCATTATTCTGAAAATTTCCCTTAAATTTAACTTGGTGACTTATAATTAAGAAAATATATTTCTTCTTAAAAATGCTTATATTAAGCATTGAGGGAACGAGGGAATATAAATTTAGAATTTTTTTAATGTAAGATTTAGAATATTAAACCTGTTATCGAGTAATAAACAATTAAATAATTCTTCTTTCATTTTTCCTACAACCGAGAACAAAGTTCTAATAGATCTAAACTATTAATCACTAATAACAACTTAAATAGCATTTATTTTTTTCTTCAATCCAGAGACATTTCTCATTTTCTCATAATCTCAAGAGACATTCTGTCAATATATATATGACATATGTATATGGTCCATTTACCTTATTGATGCTTCCGATATTTTAGTATAAACTGGAAAATAAGTTATTTATTTTAGGATTAAGGTGTAAACATACTCTTAATATATTTCGCAAGGGCACAAGACACTCCAAACTTTCTTTATATATAGAAGTTGTGCAAAAGTGTAACGGTAACTAAGCCGACTAAAGTTTAGGTCCAAAAAAAAAATTAAGTCAATCAATGTTGATTATTTAATAAACATATTAATTGAGAAAATAGTGTAAAAATACACATAAAATTTTTAAAATTGTGCAAGCTGTGACATTTTTATACTGGTTTGGAAACTTCATGTGTTTTTTGCACCATTTTGTTGACCTAAATAATTTGCTAAAACAATCAACATTAATGGAGTTAAAATCGATGGCAATTTTGCACAATTACGTACACTTTTATACTCAAGAAATTTTACAAAGTTAGATGTCTATAGTGAAATACTTCATCATCAAATTTAGGAAAAAATTACAATCAGGTCCTAAACAAGAGGTAAAATAAAAAAATGGTCCCTTAAAATCTCAAAATAAAAAAATGGTCCTAAAAACTTGTCAATAGAGCCCCTGAACTTATCAATAACCCACTCCTGGAGTTATCAATAGGACCATTTTTTTCATTTTACCTCTTACTTAGGACCTGACTGTAATTTTCTCTTAAATATACACCTCAAGCTTTTATTCTAATTAAGAGATTGAGAATATGGATTACTATATAGAGTTTTTGCATCTTCTAAGAAATGTGCTTCCTTACTATATTCCATTTTTAGTAATCATAAAAAATTTAAAAAAAGTGTTACACATTTTATGAAAAAATAATATCATTTTTTTGCTATATTAGGAAAGTTTAAAGTTTAAACCATATCATTATCCGAAATCTCCCCCTAAAATGGATTCCAAAAATTTAATATATTAACTCTAAAGGAGAGTGTTTATACAAATAAACAAGTCTTTCAGGTTATCCATTTCTTCATCAAAACCCACTAACCTAAGACTTTGTGCCATGGGAACTCCTAGTGGTTTGCAACCACTCATACTTGTTTTCGCAAGCAAATCAAGTACATATTTCCTTTAGGACAATATTATACCTGTATCAGTGTTAACAACCTCAATTCCAAAGAAATATTTCATATTTCTAAAATATTTGATTTTAAAATGGTCAAGTAAAAATTCCTTTGCCTCTCCAGTGCCCTTTTTAGAGCTCCCTCTCACTAACAAGTTATCTACATATACCAAAATCAATTCAATACCATCATCACAGTTTTTAACAAATAATGAGTAAGCATTTTTACTTTGAACAATCAGGGCCTTTGACAACTTTTAGTTCCATTGTCTTGGGCCTGTTTTAAGCTATACAAGGACACCAAGTACTCCCCCTTACATTTAAATCCTTGAGGTATTCTCATGTATACCTCTTCATTTAAACCTCCCTACAAGAATGCATTATAAACATCTATTTGATAAAGATTCCATTGATTAATGGCTACCAATTTAAGAACAACTCGTATAATAAACATTTCAATCATCAGAGAAAATGTCTCATGGTTGTCAATTCCTTCTTGTTGAGTGTATCCTTTTGCCACAAGGCATGCCTTGTACTTATCTATTGTATTATCCTATTTATAATTAATTTTATATACTCATTTACACCCAATTGTACTCTTACCTTTAAGTAATGGCATAATATCCCATGTTTTATTAGCCTTAAAGACTTCCATTTCAGCCCTCATTACCTCTATCCATATGGGACTTTGAATTGCCTCTACATAACTATTAGGTTCAGAAATTGAGTCAATTAAGCACAGAAAACACATGTGATCAGCGGATATATTCTCATAAGACAAGTAATCTTGAATAGGATATAAACATTTACTTGAACCAGTGTGCAACAAATTACATATATAATCCTTTAACCAAATAGGTGGCCGCCTTTCCCTTGTTATTTTAGATGAGGATGAGGGTTGAGAAATAGTTCTGTTATCAAGCATGCCAGCAAGAACTGCTTCCTCCCCCTCATTCTCATGACAATTATCCACGACAATACAATCATCACTAACATTTGTCGTACCAGAATCAAATAAATCATACTTAAACATGTTTCTTATATCCTTATTTAATCATATTCTATCTCGATCAACATTTTCTTTGAATGGAAATTTTTCTTCCATGAAACTAACATGTCTACTTACAAATATGTTCTTATGATTCAAATCAAGCAACAGAAAACCTTTTAATTATCAGCAAAACATAAGAACACACAAGGAATAATTCTAGATTTTAATTTTTCATTTCCCTTTAGATCAGTAGCATATGCCAATAATCCGAATACTCTTAAGTTTCCTATATTTGGTTCAGAACCATACACCTTTTCATACAGTGCTTTATATTCCAATACATTATTAGGGATTCATTTTAGTAAAAATACAACCATTTGAACATACTCACCCTAATACCTAGTAGGGATACCTGACTACAATATTAAGCTCTGAGTAATCTACATGATCGTTTGATGCTTCCTTTCAACAACTCTATTTTGCTCTAGAGTATACGGACATGAAGTTTTATGGACAATCCATTTATCCTAAAAAAAAAAGATCTCAACTATGTCGTAATAAATTATGTTCCATTATCACTTCATACTCTCTTAACCTTTACAGAGAATTGTGTTAACACATAGACAATAAATTTTTTAATATGCATCAAAGTTTCATTTATGTGTCTCATCAAGAATATCCATGTGGCTCTAGAGAGATCATCAACTATTGTTAGAAAGAATTAGTGCCCTTGATGTGTAGGAGTCTTATATGGCCCCCAAACATCCAAATGCAATAATTCAAAACAACTTTGAGTTTTAATGTGACTAGATGTAAAAGGAAACTTTGTTTGCTTAAGCTAAACACAAATGTCACATTTTTCATTCATATCAACTTTATTTCCAATTAAACTTTGTAAGTTCTCATAATATTTTGATGATAACAAACCTTGATTTATTGATAACATAAACCTCGAGTGATAATTAAACTCTTTGAAAAGCATAAAGTGAAACTTTGTGGTGAATTTCTCAAGTTTGGCACAAACACTTGAGTGATGGTCAAATGAGAGTTAAATGTTACTAAAGAGAATTACTCAAGTGATAGTTTGTGAACTCGAGTGATGTGCCTTAACTTCCAGATTTTTAGTAAGTCACTCGATGGTAATCAAAGTTTGTGAAAGTTCTCAAAGGCAAAATCACTGGAGTGATAGGGTGAGCACTTGAGTGATGGGCAATTACTTGTAAGTGGCTTGAGAGTTAGAGATATGAAGAAACAGATCACTCAAGTGATAGATTGAAGCACTCAAGTGAAGAAGTTAAACCCTTGTGAACATTAACCAGATCACCTAAGTGAAGTGCAATTCACTCAAGTGATGTCAATCCTTGAGATTCACTCGCAAGCGGCCTTAAAGTGTTGTGATCTTCTTAAGAAGATCACTTAAGTGATTGAACAAATAACCCAAGTGATCCATGATCACTTGCAAGGCTTTTTCAAGTGACCTAAAAGTGTTGATGTTTTTTAGAGGAGATCACTCGAGTGATCTACTTGAGTACTCGAGTGTTATTGATAACTTGCAAGGCACTCGATAGTAATTTGGGAAAGCCTTCAAAGTTTTGTAGAAAATCACTCAAGTGATTATTGACCACTCGAGTAATATTCAATTTTTTAATAAACATCACTGCCAAGTCACTTGAAGTGATCACCAGCACAAGATCACCAGAGTACTTGAGTGATTGGAGATCACTTGAAGTGATTATCAATTTCATTCGAGGTGTTCTTCAGAAACTTATAAACGTTGTCTCAATAATTCTAATATACATACTTTTCATCATGATTTACTTCATGAATTCTTATACTACTTCAAAATATTTCTAATATCATTTTTATATAAGTTTCAGATGTTTAATCAATGTACTAACTTCAAAACTCTAAAAGCAAAAATTTTGTCATAAGCATTAAATGTGTAGCAAAGATAACCAACAGAAACACTCTTTTTAATCAACGGCTACAATTACTCTCTAACAAATAGATTTAAATGCTCTCAACAGTCATTAAAGACATCTTGCCTATAAATACAGAAGCATTTAAGACGAAGCAACAACTAACAATAAAAATCAATTCTATTCATTGAGTGCTCTGTTAGTTTGTTTGATATTCTCTAATATACTTATTGTTCTTCAGTATTCATTTATCAACTCTTTGAGAAAGATTTTACAATCTTATTCATTACTCATGTAAAGAAAATCTCAAAGTAGTGAGACCTTAAGTGTGGGCGTCAGCTTACAAAATGTAAGGGAGAGTAAGTGTCCTGTTGATGAACTTACTTGTATTGTAATGTCAAGAACCCTTCGAATCTTAAAAGCATAATGAAACTCTCAGAGGCGCTTTAATGACTAGACGTAGGTCAAGAGATTAAGACCGAACCAATATAAACTTTGGTGTACACTTTGGTGACATTTCTCCAACCTTTATTTTTTAATTAAGTGTTTTAACTTTTAACTATAATATTTTAAATTTTTAATATCATCTAATTCACCCATCCCTATTGGGTGAAATCGTTGACATTAACAAACTTAAGTACTTCATTACAGATAATAGTACATGTCCTAGCCTAGAATGCCATAGGCATACATCAATGGACTTATGTCCAACAATATTACGAGAAACACAATTTTGGGAACTTGTTTGTGTCTCTTCGTCCAATATGTAAGACCAGCAACTTTCTTACCAATCTTCCTCTTCTTCCCATTTAGAAGGTCCTATACATAGCAATAATTAGAAGAAAAAGAGACTACACTGTGATGTTCAATAGTTAGATGAGATATAGATATCAAATTAAATTTTAAACCAGGAGCATATAAAACATTTGTCAGAATTATGTTTCCTTTAATTCTAACATTTCCTATATGTGTAACATTCATGTAATTTATGTCTGGAATTTTAATGGTTCTTATCAGTCTTTTATATTCATTGCAATTATTCAAGATATTTAAATCTCTCATCATATAAATGGTGGAACCAGAGTAATCTATTTAGAGAATGAGTATCTAAATGAATTAAGGATAACCAAACTTGTACTGGTCAAGGCATGTATGGTCAGTTCAACATCTCTCTTTATTATGTCTAGGATTTATTGAAATTGTTCCTTTGTAAAGGACTAAGTTGTATGGCAGCAATGCCAGGATGTTCTTCGGCAGCATATATAGAATAAATAAGAGTCAAACTCTATTATAATTAGATTTGTGATATGGATTAATGTGATTTAGTTGTGATTCATTTCTCTTCTCTATTCCTCTATTCTCCCTATCTTCTCTCTCTCATTATAAAATTATGATTATGTAACAGTGGTATCAGAGCCTTCAATCCTTAGCCCTTTCACTGTAACACTAAAAAGAAAATAGAAGAAAAAGAAAGAAAAGTAAATGGCCACAAATTCTACTCATTTCCTCTCAAGACCAGTGGCACAACGTCTCCAACAAATAAAGATGCGACTTCAGTTATGGTACCTTTGACAAGAGGGATATGTAGCTGAGTTAATTGATGAGTTTGATTCCCTTTTAGCCAACCTGGATGTGCCAGACAATTACCTAGTTGGTGCCTATATCTATGGCTTGAAGGAAGAGATTGTCGAGTTTTTCAAGCTATTCAACCCCCGTACTATGCTTGAAGCTCATTGCCTAGCAAGATTAGATGAGATAATCATGCAAATACAGGCCAAGAAAGCAAGCAAGGTCTTTGAAATTCAAGAATCAACGAGCAATGACAGAAGAATCCTCAAGATAATTGTGGGTTGCAGGAATTTTTAGAGCAAGAATCTCCTTTACCAGTCATTGAAGGTAGGAATGAACTTCGAAAAGTGTACCCAGATACACAAGCTCCTCCTTTTCCTAGGAAAGATCGCAAAGCTTGTATAGACATCACCAAAGATTGCATCAAAATAAAGGAACCAAGAGAAGTGACTATACTTGAATGCACACACGATAGAGGAGTAATGTGATTGAATCCTTTGTCACTGTAGACATTCAGGCCCGCAAAAAGCACCAATGTCAATGAGCTAGAGCAACCTACGTGTACGAATAATCAAATATTTTGAACTCTTGAATCGTGAAAAGTTATGATGAAAACGTCTGGAGTTAGTAGGAGTTTGTCGATATTATTTGAACAAGAGTCGACGCCATACAACACCCTGGAATCAAACAAAGATGGGGACCCAGGTTCTTTGTCACCTTTTTCGCTTGCTTTGTGTTCCTCGCTAGTGGTCTCTATTTTTTATTCCACCATCGAATCATTTCCCTCCATCATTGTCTCTATTCGCTGCTACCTCTTCGAGTCTTCTGTCTCCCTTATCGCAAGTCGAGAGATATAGATGTGGTCAAAGGACATGGTATATGAAAGATTTGCATGGCAATCGATGCTATTTCAGAACCAACAGTTCTTGATCTTGATTTCACTTAGGTGAATAAAGGATAGTTTGAGAAGTCAAATACCCTTGCACAACTAGCTTGCATTTTCTTGAAAGGGCATAATTATTTTAAGGATCATGAATATATGGGCTTTATCTTTCAAGAAAAGGTCTCAAAGTTGTTAATGCCATAGATCCATTAGTTAATTACTAAAGTCTTATTCTACCACTAACTCCTTACTCTCTTTGTGAATCTGGCATGGTTTAAAGGACACCTCATTAAGATGCTTGTATGGTCTAGTTTGATACAAGAGGTAATATACTTGGCTGAGGAAAATATCTAATGGATATTAGATAGGAGTTCTGCTAAAAAAAAGTAGCAAGTAAAGGTGATGCACATGATGGGACCCTCCATAAGCTCAGAAGAAAAGCTCACAGCTGGTTTTCTAATTTCAGATGTACAAGTGGGCTGTGATAGTGGTAGTAAAGGACATGGCCCAAAGTAGTTTCACCCATGGATCAATTTCAAGTGGACCTTTTGTTTAACTTTCTCATACACGTTTTGTTGTTCTGAGTTTAAGCTTTTAAGGAGAAGTTGGTTTACATTTTTTTAGGTTCATATTTTATATTTTGTTGTTTAGTATCCTTGAGGGGAAAGGATGTTTTTGGGATGGGGTATTGATATATAAATGTAATAAAGAGTTAAAAATTAGTTTGTTGGGATATAATTGTTAGATTCAGTTAGAGTTAGTATAAGGGATCAGAAGTTAGTTAGAAAATATGGTGGTTATAAGCCTATAAATAAGAGTCAGTCCCTATTATAATTTGGTTCTCTTCCCTATTACTTTGTTCTACCTATCTTCTCTCTCCCATTATAGAATTATGATTATGTTCTTACTCAAATCTCTGTTGTAAGTCTAACTAAACCAGAAGAGAGTTAGTAAAGAATATTATACCATTAGCTAACTCTTTCGACAAAGAACTCAGTAGCCAAGATAAAACTATAGTGTCATATATGTCTCATTGTTCTTGGAGTGATTCCTCTTGCACTTTATGATTGTAGCTTTCGTCCAAAAAACCTAACTTATTATTTCCTCACAGCTTAATCATTATGACACGGCTCCAAATGACATAGTTTTCGGCACCAGCAAGTACCTAAGAGATGATTGACATCTCTTGAGTATCTGAAGGATGTAAATACAAGGGGTGATTAAAAGAGAGTGCCTCGCAAGTCCCCTTTTCCTTTTCATTCGACATGGAGACAAATCTGCAAATCTTGGCTTAAAGAAATAGAAAATAAGAGGAAGGTGCAGTGGGCAAAGGATGTTCTGCTCCCTTTCACAATCAATGGTCTACTTTTCTTTATGCAAACAGGGAAAAGAAAGATTAAGGATGATGAGCGATAAAGATTGTCGAGCTGTTAGGGCAAAATGGGGCTTCACTTTCACCGAGTCTTAGGTTCAGTTGTGTCTTCAATCAATGATTCTTAAGCATGTCTTCAATCAGCAAGTCCTTTTGAGTTATGGTTGAGCGTTGCAATGGAGAGTAGTGAACTATCAAGGTGAAGCAGGATTCCAATTACGCCGATTCTTGTGGTCAAGCTTGTATGTAATCAACGATGCTCTTCTAGCTCTTGAATCCACAAGATAAAGTCTCACTTTTCTGATTCTTTACTTTCTAACCTTTTTTAATTAGAGATTCTCTTCTAGCCGTTGCTTCTTTAATCAACAAAATAGGATGTCACTTTCGGCAATAGGGTGCATGTGAACACGTCTCTAATTTGATAAAGTTGCTTCACTGTACCCCTGTACTTTTAGCGATTGGACCATATGAGCTAGGGTTTCTTCAATGAGATGAAATGGAGAAGACGAGCTTCTACCAATAAGGGTGTGTGATGGGCTTAACGGAGTAGACTGGACACAAAGAGGTGTCTTAGATAATCTTGAAAAACCACCTAGAGCTCTGATACCATGATAAGTTCCAACTCCTCTTCTCAACACTTAACCCAAAATGCAAGAATATTTCATTAATGTGAAAAACTCAAAAAAGAATACATTGTCTGTAATTACTTATATAAAATCTTAAATGGCTAAAGTATACATTTAGGTCTTTATGTTTGCATCAAGGTTCATTTTAATCCCTTAAATTTATAAAGTGCACTTTTAGTCTTTTAATCCTTACACCGTTAGTGGCCTTTAACGGAAAATGCTAACTCATCAAACTTAAATAATGATTATGCAATTAAATGCTGACAAAGCATACCCTATCCAAAAAGAATGCTCCAAACTCAAATGGTTGTAATCTCACATATCATTAAACTATTTTTATTACTTTACTAATTTAAAAATTAAAAAATGTTAGGGTTTGATAAATTCCTCACTGCCCCTCCACTCCTCCCATCTCTCTCTCTCCCTTCTCTATTCTTTTAGTCTGAAACCACCATTGAAGCCACATCAATCTCTGCCAATTTTTCTCAAACAGCAAAAGGGGGAAATCCTATTACAAGCCTTTTGAACTCCTAGCTTGGTGGTTTGTGAAAGATATTAACTTTAAATTACAAGTCATGGGGTTCAATTTGTAATCATGCTTTGGTGATGGCTTAGAAATTTGAGAAAATCCACTTACAAATTAACAACAATTATTTTGAATAGACTTCTTTTTAACAAATTAACAGTAGTTATTTTCTTGTGTCTCTACCTTCGATTGCCTAATTTGGTGATAAAGAACCAAGTAATTAACTGAGAAAAAATATGGAAGATATGGAAATAAATAATTAAAAGCAAGTGTCTCCGATTTTTTGCAACAAATACCATGCCATAATCAACCCCAGGTTTGCAACAAAAGCATGGAAAAACTTGAAAATTCTACTAAACAAATACAATCACTTTTGCTTCAATGGTGGTTCTTGAAGAAAGATCGCCGACGTATGGAGAACATAAGTAAGGAAATATGAGATCGAATGAACAAAAGAGTGACCGAAAAGTTCAGAAGAGAGGGAATAAGAAAGAGAAGGGAAGCTGAGGAATTTATCAAACCCTAGCATTTTTAATTTTTAAAACAATAAAATAATAAAAAATAGTTGAATGACACCAAAGATTATAACCATTTGAGCTCGTAGTATTCATATTGGATAAAGTATGCTTTGTGAACATTTAATCGCATATTCATTATTTATGACAAGTCAGTATTTTCCGTTAGAGGAGACTAACGGTATTACAATTGAAAGACTAAAAATATACTCTATAAACTTAATGACTAAAATAAACATTGATGTAAAGATAAAGAATCAAACATATACTTAAGTCAATCTTAAATCTACCAGTCCATTGGACCATTCTCTTAATACAACCAAGGCCCATACCACAAACATGTTACAGACTCAAATTAATACGATACCTATTATACAATTCCTAAAACCTATTTCTTACAAGAATAATGTCACTATTTAAGATCTGCTCAATTCTTGTGTTGAATGAGAGTGACAGAAAATGAAATGGTGAAAATGAGAATACGCGTGACTCACGTGCCCACATTTTTCTTCAATGCTTCACATGTCACCGTCCTATAACTTATGCATGACTTAAAAAAACTTAATTAAAAAAAACTTAACACAATATATAATTAAAACTAATACTTCAACCCCATATAATTTTTGTTAAAAAAATAAACACCTTTTTATGCATTATATTGAGTTTCACAATTAAATGTTTCGACTTCTGACTTATTTAGTTATTTGTCAATTTTTAATTTTATTTCTTATTATTTTTAATTTTAATTTTATTATTAATTACTTTGTATTTTGTGTAATGGCATCCTTGGAGTTTGGCAGTTGAGGTGTCGCTGACGGGCCCTATGGAAGGAGGTTCTCATTTGACAAGGACTTTGATTACTAGAGTTCAAGATCTTTCAATTAATAATCCAATTCAATTATGGAATTAGAAAGAGAGTCATACAAATAATTAAAAACAAAGTATTTTTATTAGATTTGTTTATTATGGATCTTGTCCTTACTCTCCTTCAATTTTCATTTTCATAAGCAATTCAGATCATCACTATTCACTTCCATCAAAGCAAACAAAAAAGATATTATCCAATTAAAAATCAAAGGAAGAACACAAGGTCTATTACTTATTTGTGCTTCTATTACTTATTTTGTATTCGTGAGATTTGCTCTTGTGTTTCTTTAATTGATTTCTCTAGGTCTTATCATGGTTAGCCCATAAAAGACTTAGATTGAATTATACTCCTCCTCCAGTTCTATATATATAAATTAAATATAATCAATTCAAAGAGATTAGAAAAATTAATTCAGTTACTTATATATAAAATATGTGTTGGCTTTCTTAAAGTATACATTTTAATCATTTACATTGAAAGCTACTCATTTGATTAAAAAAAACTCCCTTAATACATATAATCAATGGTGAAGGCTTAGAAAATAAATTTTAAAATTTTGGAGGCAAAATAAATTGAGGTGTTACATTTAAGATCAAAGCAAATCACTCTCAATTCTTACATTTTAGGCTAAAAAGAGTATTAACTAGTAGTGCCTAGTTGACCTAATGATAATTTGGTTGGCAATAGGCTTAATCCTACCTAATAATTTGTGTTGCGAAGTACTAAAAACTGGAGTGGTCAATGAACCAGTTAAGACAATGATTCTTAGGTTTAAATCGGGGTCAACTTGTGATTAGACAAGGATCAGGCCGATTATAATTAAAATAATAGTTGAATAAAAAAAGCATTAATCCATATGTATATAGAATATTTATGTATAAATCATACATAATCTAACAAAATATGGTTATTAAAGCACAAATACGATGAATTGCCATTTTTTTAAACTCAGGCCTATTTTATTTTAAGCTCAATAAAAAGAAAGAAAAATATAAAATTTAACTCAGCCAAAATTCTTGATTGAATTGGTTGAAGGATTCGTTGATTGATTCACTAGTCTTACTAGTAGTCAACTCAAGTTGAGTTTTAATATAGGTTGACCTAGGGGATTAATAGAGAAATAATCTCCAAGTTGTATTTTGTAGTACAAGGTGTAGTAAGAAGTAATAACCCCTAATTAATTTGCCCATGAACACTGCTGATTTAACTACAAAATTCATGATTAAAAAACTAAAAAAAATCTTTTAAACGAAATATTATATTCTTAATTGTTAAATTGAATTGACACTCTAGATTGTGTATGCGAAAGGGATAGAGATGATGGGAAGAGATGAGTGATAAAGATTGAAACATATGTTTGTAAGGCCAAGTTGATGAAATTGACATGAAGCCTTACCCTCTTCACTCATCAACTACTTAACTAAGTCACTAATTTGTGACTTATCTGTTCAATTAAACCAATCTGTATGTGTTTTTCACAATTAATTCTCGTCAAACTCGTATCATATTTTTATATGATAGACCCGCACTAACTCCATCATGAAAATGACCAAGTGGGCTGGGCCTTACCTGCATGGGCCTTTATTACATCCTATATCATAAAATGACAAATCAATTTAATGGGCCAATTGAGTTTGCTCAAGACCCACATTCTGACCAGATTTATTTTTGGGGAAAATTAATCAGTGTCTTTTTTGCAACTTAATCCTTAAACTTTAATTTAGTGTAACTCAGTTTATGAACTTTGACTTAGTACAATTTAATCTCTATATTTTAACTATTTAAAATGTCAATCGATGCTAATATTTTAGAAAGTAAAATTATAAGGACAAACGTTATTATTTTTAGATTTAAGATCTAATGCTTAAAATGGTTAAGCTATCAATACTAAGTAGTATAGAATCAAAGTGAAGGATGAGTTTCAACAAAGTTAAAGGTATATGAATCGAGTTGTATTAAGTTAAAATTTAAGGATTTAATTATAATTGAGATAAAATTATAAGGACCAAATGATTAAGTGAAAAAGACAAGAAAATATAACTTGAATTTCAAAATTCTAAATTATTTTTATTGCTTATAAGAGTATAGCTATTGATTATAAGAGTATAAGCATTGACAACTTGTTTTAAGAGAAAAGAACTTATTTAGAATTTTCAAGTTCAAATGACATTTTCTTGTTTTTTTCATAATGATAATTTTTCTTTTTTTCAACTTATGTGGACCTAAATCAAAATTGTGATATAATCAAAGGCTACAAAGCTCATGACATACCATGAGTTGCCTCTCTTTGTTTATAAGAGAATGAGAGGTGTCATAATCCAAATGTTGATCTCAATCTTAAATCAGAGGATGAAATTATATTGATAGGTACTAGTGAGACTAACCATTAAACTTATAGCCACAATATACCACTAGAATGTAAGGATAATTATATGTCTACAGTATGCTCATCTCAATTCTCATCATCCCAATCCAATCCAGGCCCCAGTAATTGGCATAAACCACTGGCTTATATGCAAGGAATTGAAGAGAGATACAAAAGTGTAACGAGCCAAGAACAAGCTAAATAATGGAGAGGGCTCATAACCATATTCATATTATGGCTGCTCGCTGTCAAGGAGCTTTTAAAAGCTCTGTACCCTACTCGTTTAGGCCCTACATCTACATGTATAGCCTGCATCTCTATCTTCTTCCCCTCTCATTTCACTTTCTCTCCTCTCTCTTCAAAGTCATTAATATGCCTTGGAATTCTCACCAAACACAAAGAGTCTGTTTGGAATCCCATTTGGAATATAAAAAAAGTTCATTTGAGACCTATAAGCTCATTTGGGTAAAAGTTTAGTATTTGGAAACCCATTAAATGTTAATGGGCTTTAGCTTAAAAAGTAGCTTTTTTTCAAAAGCTACCACATATAGCTTTTGGTTCCAAATTCTCATCACTTTTTATAATTTGCATCACTTTTTATTTTAGGAAAAATGATATTAAAAAGATAAGTATTAAGTATGAAATATTTTTGTTAAAAATGAGTTACAAACATGAGAGTTTTAGTTGCAATAGAGACTCATATTTGTAACTTATGATCTGACAAAATTTTTTAGGATGTAACTGTAGTTAAATTTAACTTTTAGGAATTAAATGTAATTTTTTTTCTTCTGTTGTTTTTTTAAGAAAAAAATCATCATTATCTTCATCACACATGAATCATGTTCGTGACATGATCAGAGACAAACTTGTTAGAGGTAGACGAACTTGATAGGGGTAGATGATCCAATTATGATTTACTTAATGTATAAGATTCTGATTGAAATATATATGTATCCTTTTTAAATTAAGTATTTCAGTGTATTTTTCTTTTTTCAATAATTATTTAAATTTTTTATTTTAAAAAAATTTATTTATATTTTTAACATCAATTATAATAATATATATACAAACAATATATACTTAGTATTGAATAAGGTTCATGCCATTTTCAGTCATTTCTTATCCAAACGGGCTTTTCAAACGCTAATCCAAATAGGTTCCTTAAAAAAAAGCAACTTCTCCCACCGCCAATCCGAACACAAATCACATTTACAACCTCACTTTTTTTTAAATGGGCTTTTGTAAAAGATCCATTAAAAAAAAGCCACTTCTCTACCTAGTTCCCAAACAGACACAAAATCTCTCACCAATGGGTTTTTTCTCCAGCTTTCCTTTTGCTCCTCACTGGTTTATCACTTCCCAAATTACAATCTGCTTTGAAATTCTATTGAACCTCCAAGAAAACCAGAAACCCCAACAAGGAAAAAAAACAAACTTGAAACTTCATAAATGGGATGCTTTTAAAGTCACTGGTTCAGTTCATGTGTGCATGCGATAATCTGATAACAAAGAACTTAAAAATTTGATCTTTGTCATCATCTCATTTCGGGCTTTCAAGAAATGTTTCATTTTTAAAGATAAACACTTTAGGATCTGAATCATTGTATGTGATTTTGTTCCTAGATATTGTCATGACGTAACATTGTACAGCTTCACAAAGCCAGAGTATATCATACTGTCTTGGTACTATGTTCAGAAACTACATTTATTTATTTCACACATCTCCCATACCGCTTGTTTCTGTGAAACCATTCTATTATTGGTGTTTTATATGACTATTCAAATTTTTTAAAAAAAAAAATGTGTTATCTTAGTAAACTGCTAATTACTTTCAAACTTATAGAAGGAACTTAATGTGGTTGTTTCTAAATAAGCTAATGTGCGGTTGCTGTTACCAAAAGATGATCCACCTTTTGGTTAAAGGAAATACAAATTGGAACATTTAAAGGGTTATTCTATTTAGAAGAACTGTTCTATATGGACTTTGGTTAAAGAGCTATTTTACAGAATCCATGAATAGACCCATCATCCATCATCAATATCTCTTTCAGGAAAAAACTGTACGATACAAGCTTGAAAATCCCAATAAAGCAATGGAATTAATGGAAGCCTAGTTCCTCCAAACTCCTCTGTTTTCTCAGTCACTGTATTATAATTTTGGAGTGAATTTTAGTTTCGATTTCTCAAAAATCTGTATACTTTTTATAAAGATTTGATCTTAGATTAACAAATGGCCCATATATTTTTAATGAGTTTTATTTTTGTTCCTTATATATAAATTTATATCAAATCCATATGAAATTATATTGATCGAAACCAACTATTGAAAAATATAAAGATAAAAACTAAAATTTAATTAAACTATAAAGATCTCAATAATAAAAAAGTAAAAACACTATTAATAAGATGTGAAAAGTTGACCATTTTATGTATTCACACCAAGGAAAAATGACAAGTTACATTGTCTTTCAGCAGGATGAAACAGGAACTAAATCAGTTCATTTTTTGCTTTTTTTCATATTTGGTTCAAACAATTTGACCTTGTTGCCGTTGCTGGCATGGCTTAACTCCAAAAGGAACATGACTTGTTGGTGACATTACTCCAACTGGGTAGCAAAGTTTAGGGTTGTTCCAAGCCCCAAAACGCCTTCCCATTTTTCCATAGAACTCTCCAGAGAATTTAAGCTCTCCTGTCAGATCATTACCATTCAAGTACAGTGCATTGAGACAAGGAAGTGTTGCTAGTTCTGGAGAGATATTTCCTGTGAGGTTGTTGTCACTTAGACCTAAATGCCTCAGTCTCTTCAATTTTGACAGTGAATCAGGAATTTCCCCTCTTAATCCCACATTTGAGAACTCAATAACTGCCAAGTTCTGAACTTTTTCCCAATTTAGTACCCTCATGGTTCCACCTAATGGATTATTTGACAAGACTAATTCTTCTAATGAACACATATCTTGAAAAGATTGTGACAACCCACCTGAGAATTTGTTGGTCCTGAGGTCCATTAGGGTCAAGTTCTTGAGAAAACCAATCTCTTTTATCAGATTGCCTTCTAAGTAATTGCTGCTCAAATCAAGCTTCAACAGTGAACTTAAGCTTCCAATTGATAGAGGCAAAGACCCAGATAGTGAGTTTCCACTTAGATCAAAGATCAACAACTCATTAAGGCCATAAAAAACATCTGGAATGTGCCCAGATAGGGAATTCCCTGAAAGGACTAATCTTTTTAGCTTGATGAGGTTGCCAATTTGTGGTGGGATTTCACCTGCTAAGCCATTTTCTAGGAGTATTAGTGATTGAAGATTCTTGAGGACCCCAAGAGAGGATGGTATGCTTCCAACAAGACCCGGGTTCGAACGAAACTCGAGAGATTCTAAGCTGAAACTCAGTTTCTCCCAGTTTCCTTTGGGGATGGAAAATGGGAACTTGTCTGGTGATTGGAAGCAACTGAAGAAGGACAAGACTTTGAGGTGCCTGAGCTTAAATAAGTAAGGTCTGAATTCCAAGTTTGAGGCACAAGTAAGAGAATTGTCGTGTACAGGTCCAATGTTCAAGGTAGTAACATACCAGAACCCATTTATCAGATCACATGAGACACCCTGCAGTATAATTCAGCACAGAAATTTAAAAAAAAAAATTGAATTGTTAAAAACTCAAACTTGAGGGCTATATATATATATACATATAATGGGTTATGAACATGATCACTGGACATTGCATGAACTTGACAGATAATGACAATTTCAGTACTTCCCTGCAAAAGTAACACTATATTAAGCCAAGTCACTTCTCTAATTTTTTTTTTGTTCCTTTTGCTTGCAGAAGAGTCCAAAAACTGAAATCAATCAAGGACACTGGACTCTATACTTCAAGAAGAAAGAAATTCAAAATGTGTAAGGCCTTATCTTGAGCACAGTATAAGAGGTGTGTGTGTACCTGAATAGGAGTCCAGCCACAAGGATCAGGATAGAGATCTGAGCCATTCCACCAATTACCAACAAAGCCTTGTATGGTAGAGTAAATTGCTTCGAGCTCTTTCTCCTCCATTGGAGCCAAAGACACATCAGCTTCTTCCACTTGTCCAAAACAAATTGAACCCATAAAGAGAAAGAACACAGCCAAAATGGTATGACTAAGAACAAAAGTTTTGATGCTCATGATGATGATGAACAGAGGAAGAGGAAGAAGAAGAAGAAGGGAATCAAGCCAAATGCCAAAAGGGGTTTCTTGTTTCCACGGGAAGAAGAAGAAGATGCTAAATTTATGCTCAAAACAAGGTTGTGAGGGGAAAGCACAGAAAAGAAAAGGCAGAGTAAGAAATCTGACCCCTTTATCTGCCTAGTGTTTAATAGAAAAGCTAAGGAAGTAGTATATAGGAAGAGACTAGAGGGAGGGAGGGAGAGATCGAAGGAGCACACATCAAAAAACACAAGAAGCAGCAAAAGATTAGCACAGTTTTTGAGGCAAAAAGTCAATATGAAATTATTATTTGTAGTAATGACTCTAAATTAGATTATCAGAGAAGTAAGTACAGCAATGGAGAGGGTCTGTGATATGGAAAGTGAAAGCTAGGCTGCTTGCTTTGCTTTTTTTGTATGTGTATACGGCTCTGCTTTGCATTGTGATTCTCTAATGCAACAAAATGGGGAAACTAGTTGAGGGCTATAGAGTCAGAGAATTTGAAGGCTATGAATTGATAATGGAGAATGGAGAAAGGGGTTTTGGTAGTTGGAGGGAATTATAGTTGCAGAGGAAAGGTTGAAGTTGAAAGGGATTAGTTGGGAAGATTTGAGGTTTAGCAGAAAGAGGAGAAGAATGAGAGAGAGAGAGAGAGAGACATTGTCCTTGTTCATGCAAAAGTAATTAAAGATGCATGGAGTTGCATGAACGACAAACCTAAATTATTTAGGGTAAATAACTGTTTTCACTTTTCACCACTCTTTCTAAAATATATGCATATAAGGACCAGATTTTATAAATACATTTTGAAATGAAGTTGAAATGTTTTAAAAATTATATATATTAGAGTGTTTGTTGATGAATGTTAAGACTCATCGAGTGGGAAATTAATGACATTTTTTTAAACTGGCTTTATTTCAATCTTGATGCAATTTTTTTTTCACTTCTCATAATAAATTATAGTTCTAAATAAAGGTAAATTTTGAATCTTATTTTATTTTTTTTATATACACTTAATAACTTAGCCACTTCTCTTTAATTTTGGTAAGGTGGTTAAAGATGCCTTGTAATGCCAATAGTCTTATAACTTAGTGGCATAAGAGCTTTCATATAAATGAAAGATTGTGAGTTTAATCCCGTTTGTAACTTCATGCTAACAGTGTGACATTCTTAAAAATAAAAATAAAAATAATTAAATAATAATAAAATATTATAATATTATATAATAATATTATATTATATTAAAGTATAATAAAATATATTTTAAAAAAATTTCAAAGTTCATTTAAAAAAAATAAAAAATAATAATATATTGCTTTGGCTCTAAAGCAATATGAACAGTAGGGGAGGGGTATTATAAATACCCCCTCAGCTAAACACTCCACGCAGGTGAAGTGTTTGTGAAGAGAAGAGAGGGTGAGGTCCTGATAAGGGTATTTTCGGTTCTTCGGGGATCAATAAGGTATTCAAACTCTCTTCTAATTATAAAGTTTATTTTATGAAATATATTCTAAATAATTTTCTCTTTTCTATGATAGTAATTTTATGCTAGTTAGAGAATATTTTGGGGATATGATTTTAGGCAAGTTTTGAGTTTTGTCAATATAAGACTATAGAAATATAGAGAATAATTAATAGTTAATTTTAACCTATTTAGATTTATTATTTAGTTGTCATGTGATTTTATAATTAATTTATTTTATAAATAGGATATAAATTAATCTCTATAGGGTGTTTTTACCTATCAAAATTTGTTTAAATAATTTATTTGGATTATTGGAGGTATTATTGAGGTTTTAATCGATTTATTTTTGTTAGATTTGAGCTCTGTGGAAAATATGAACTAGGACTTAATATTTAAATTAGAATTTGATGTGATTTTAATTATGTAGAGATTTGAGGAGTTATTTAATAATTAGATTATACCCATATAAATTTGAAAAAGGAGATTAAATTATTTAGAAAGTTGATATTGAGGATTTTGTAATTATAGGTATGTTAAAAGTTATTTAAGGATTTTAATGAGTGCTTTGGGTTTATGAAGAATGATCTATGATTAAGGATTTTTAAAGAAATTGGAATAATTGAGGATAATAGTTGTAGAGAAAATTGGGTTGTAGAAGTTAACTTATGTAACTTAATTATTTTATTGTTATTTGTAGTTAATTGGTATCTACATTAATAATGTAGAGTTTTCTTGTGATCGGTGATTGCACGGGTTTTACTATCCAAATTAAGCTTAAGCTTGAAATCGAGGTAACCGGTGTTAATTTATTTTGTATGCTTGCTTTGGACTGTAAGGTGTTTTATAAACTTTACTTTTATCTATATTACTTGTATGTGTTTTGCAAGATTATATTTATGTCTGAATATGAATTTATTTCAGTGAAGCAGTGTATTTTTCAATTTACATATATAAGTGGAAATTATTATTTAAATTATTATTGTTATGATGGATATATTATTTGAGATGAAATGTTGTATAAGAATTTAGAATTCTCGTAATTGTTTTCGAAAGCTCTATTAATTTATTATTTTTATATTACGGGATATGTTGAGTTGTGTGGAAGAGATATTGTGAATTGTGTGCCCATCGGCTCTCTCAATCCTGACCCGAATTTTAGAGCTGAGTGTTTGGGCGGACACCTCCCTGTTACGGTATATTGGTGGTAGCATGGGAGGGGGCAATATTCTTGAAGTGACTAGCTAACCTTTGGCCGGTATATTAGCACTGATAGGTTGTACCAGTCCAGAGGAGATAAGAAGGAGCAGGATGGATGAGTGTGGATGATTTTATTCATTGATTATATTATGTTAAGTTTTGAATTATGAGAATATTATTATTATTATTATTATTATTATTATTATTATTATGCTAGTTAAACATGCTTCTCTGACTTACAATCTTTTCCTGTATATTTTGTAAATTTGGTTACTAAGACTTTATGTCTTACCCCGTCATTATAAATAATTTTTCAGGCGAGACCTCTAATCTGGCTAGAGGCCAAGGGAAGCAACCAGAGGTATAGACGTTGAGAATCTTGTAGGCCTCTTTTAGTATTAGTGTTGTGTTAATTTCTATATTGTCATTATATGGCCCACATGTTTTTAAAATGTCATATTTACTGTTTGGATATCTATGTTGGAAATAATTTTGTGATCCATGGGTTAATGTGATATCAGAATAATAAATTTATCTGCAGTGAGTTTGTGGGCGAGTTTGTGCCCTAAACTCTGATATGTTGTGAAAGGGTTTGTGAGCGAGTTTGTATCCTAAACTCTGATAAGTATTGAAAAAAAAATAATATTAATTTTGTATAATTGTATTGGATGATACTTATGAGAAAGGGTCGTTACAAATAGTACATACTCGTTTAATTTTAAAAATAAGATGGCTTATAAGAATAAAATAAAATCCATTGTAAGTTTTATAATGATATAGGGTTAGGGAGCAGAAATATTTATAAGCTTTTATTAAAAGTGTGCCTAGCATCATAATTTTTTTTTTTAGTACTAAAGTACCTATGAACTTTTTAAAATAGAGCAAAAATGTCACATCTGCTAACCTACTTTTGGTATGCCGCCACATGACCTCTCTCAGGGTCTGTTTGAGAACACGGTAAGCCAAGAAAAAAGCCAAATAGAACGTTTAAAACACTTAGAAGCCCAATTGGTATGGTAAGACTGCGTTTGGGAAGGCGGTAGGCGGCACTGGGCTTTAATCAAAAAAGCCGTTTCTTGGAAAAGCCGATTCCAAGTGAAGCTGCTTCTCGAACAGGAATTTGCGATTGTTGAGGCACATTAATTGCCATTCAAAAGTTAAAACATATTTTATTGTATTTATTTAAAATATGAGAACAATTGATATCAATTCAATATTTATAATAAATTATATTATTCATAAGGTAGTTGGAAAAAAATATTATTCATTAGTTATAGAAAAATAAAAATGTTGCCCTAAAAATTGAATTAAATTATATAGAAATTAAAAAAATATTTGACATTTGTATTAAAATATTATATAGAAATTTTCTTTGTTTTATCAAATTGAATTTACATTTTTTTACTTCAAGTATCACAAAATATACAAATAATATATATGTATATTCAATAAGATTCATGTCATTTTAAGTCAGTTTCTATCTAAATGGGCTTTTCAAATGTTAATCCAAATAGCTTTAAGGTTAAAAAAACCACTTTTACTACCGTCAATCCAAATATAAATCATATTTACAATACTTTTATCTTATGTAACTTTTATAAAAATCAGATTAAAAAAAATTACTTCCTCACCGCTAATCTAAACACGCACTCAATCAGCAGGCTAATTATTACATCCTTTAATGGACGTACAAGAATTTCTGGAGCCAGAGGGGAGAAATTTTTATTTGTGATTTATTACAAACTTAAAAGCTCTCAAGAACTCACTTCTGTGATGCTACACTCTATGACTAGCTAGAGAAAAAGATACAAGCATATGAATTGGATCACCAAGTATGAATTGGTGAAAAAAATATACTTAAAAAAAAATTATGATATCAGATACACTTTTAAAAAAATTTTATAAATATTTTTATTCCTTCACCATAAATTAAATATGAATTTAATTAAAAAAAGATAGAAAAAGAACTTTAAATTTACAAAATTCTAGATTAGTTATTTTAAAAAAAAATGAGTTGTGAATTGTTTATCAAATTTTATCATTTCTTTATAACAAATTTGATTTAAAATTTTACAATTTAAAAAAAATAATAATCTTTTTCGCATTAAATTATGGAGATGTAAAGAAGGTGAGTTATTATTTCAAAGAGCTATAAGATAGTAGGCTACTATTGGGGCCATAGGGTTTTGGAGGGCCGCTCTGTGAAGAGCAGAAGGAAAAAGAAAGGACAGATAGAGCACAGTGGCAATGAAAAAGGAAAGCTAACTATAATGCTTCCTGGATTTGATTCAAACCCTTCAAGTTTTTGTACTTTCAAGGACTTTTAGGGTCTCTTCCCTTTTATTTTATTTTATTTATTTACCTAAATCACCAAATTTGGATGCCATCTCATATTGTTTTCTTAATGCAGGCCTATAACAAGAAATTGAACATAAAACAACAGAAATAAAATATACCAAAAAATTACAATATCCTTACACCCAATGGAATCATAGGGGTTAAGAATATTAGGATTAACATTCATTCAAAGGATTAAAAAAAACTGATCAATATAATTATTTCCCCTACTGATTCTAAATATATGAATTAAATGAGGGATTTACTTTAGTTTTAATTAAATGTAAAATCTCAATGAACTTTATCTCTTAAATTAATAATTTTTTTCTCTAAATTATTTTTAATGATTGTATATATAATTAAGTGTTTTAACTATGAAGTAGTTTCTAATACAAATGATTAAAACGGTACTTCACATATTTTTTTAACAAATGACTAAATTAACTAATGTCATTAATTTCTATAATGAGTTATTCAACTCATACATTGAGGACTTGGGGAAGTAGTATTTTTTAGGAATATAATCATCACATATGATCAAATATCTAATATTCTTAATTGTATTTTTCAGTATATACTACATCGGTGCTTAATCTAATATTTATTTACTTAATTTGATTATATTTAAGAAGTTAGTCAAGTTAATTAGTTGACATGTTTTTTGCTAAAATATTCTAATCATATTCCTTAGTTATCTTTATATCTCTTTTATTTGATTATTATTAAGAGAGCAACAATAGAGGTAAATTAAAAAAAATAGATAAATATGAAAAAAAAAAGTCTTACATTTAAAATTAAGCAAATGGAGTAATTTGAATAGCCATTTTGAAAGAGTATCTATCCAATATTCCCAAAACTAACGTGGTTTTGAAAGAATAAACACATGAAATTACACATCCCAAACGACATCGTTTTATAGAGGCATAACCACAAGCTGAACAAAACAATGTGGATTGAATTGGGACAAGACATTACGGAGAAGATAAAGAGTGAAGAGGAAGTTGGGGAGGTAAGGATAGATTCAATTAATAACATGACATCTCAAATAATTATATTTTTACAAAAAAAAAAAAAAAGCGAAGGTAGGTGAATGAAATGAAACATGTGAGAGCTGCTAAATTAAAAGAAAAGTGGTATACAAAAAGAGGACCACCCACAAAGTGAAGGGTAGAGGAATAGGATGGGAAACAAAGTTATAACAAAGGACACTTAGCCTTAGGCCCATAGCCCACACCCTACCCACTTCTCATTCTGGACCTACTTCCCTTTGTTTTTTTTTTAAAAAAATTATATTTCAAACTAATTTAAAGAATTTATTACTCAGAGGCACCTAAAATAATTTCAAGGACATGGTGCTTCCATTGTCACTTGCATATATCCCGTATGCAAGCTTTCTTCCATAATTGGAATATATATTTAGAGTCTGTTTAACATTGTGTTCTGTCATCAAACGTGACTTTTTTTCTAAAATACTCTATAACAGCTGATTTAGGGTATTTGGGTAGGCATTTTAGCAAATGAAATTTTTTTTCCTTCCAAAAAGCAATTTTTGAGAAGAAGTTCAAAAGTCTGACTTTTTTAAAAAAAACCATTTTTACCATCGTCAATCCAAATACAAATAACATTTATAATCTAACTTTTATTCTATCTTATTTTTGTAAAAATCATGTTTAAAAAAAAAAATCAATCCTACTACCACTAACCATGTGCAATATTCTTCCATCAGCATTAGCTCAAATTATGCGTGCAAGTTTTTTTTTATTTTCCACAGGCGTAACAAGTTTTCAATTGTGTGCAAAAAACTCTAGTTATGCCAATTTTCTTCCATGAGCATTAGCTAAAATAACTAGCACAAGTTTTCTTCCACTGTTCAATATGTATTCAATCGTGTATAAAAATAAAAAGCTTCGGCCATAAGCAAAGTATTCTTCTTTTATGGCCACTTGCTTAGTCACACGTGGAAGTTCTCTTCCACATGTGCAATATATAGCTAGATTAATGTGTGCTAGTTTTTTCCCACGAGGGCAATGGTTTTCCACAAACTCTAGCTAAAATCATCAAGGGCAATTTGGTGATTTAACTAATAATTCTGCTCATTGTATTGTGGATAACAAATGGGAACTCAGAATCAACAAAGAAAAAGAACCCAGAAACTGATCACTCTCTCATCTACTAGCAAGACAAGTCTTGGTGTGGCAAAAAAAAAAAAAGCAAGACAAGTCTTGGACAAATCTTGAGGATTTATGGAAAATTAAAAAAAAAATATTACTAATACATTCCTAAAACCACTATTTCCAAAGGAACATAGATGTTATTTCTACGGTTGGGTTATTGGAAGGGGTGGGGAAAAAAATAAGCTCCTTCCATCATCAAGATGTTAAAAACTTCAAAATCTTCTTTCCAATTGATACCTCACCTGGATGATCCTCCCCCTCTTCTGCTTCATCTTCTTCACCCTCTTCAAATTCATCTCCTTCATCTTCATATTCATCAACTTCAGCTTCTTGGATTGCGCTTCCATCCTCATCTCCATACTCGTGTGTACCGTTCACTTCTTCGCTCAACTCAACTTCGGCAGGTTTGGTTTCAGGTTCATCGCCGTTGTCACCGACTATGTCTCTTGGTTCTTGGAACTGAGAAGAGAGATACAAGTACATGAATAAAAAAAATAAAACATAGATCTCATAATATCAATGCCACCAAATCAATCATCAAAACAGGCTGTGGCATGTTTTTACCCTTACAACTCTATCATCTGAGAACTCTACACGGTTTGCTATCAAAACCTGCACTCTCTGTTGGCTTTCTGCATTTCCATCGGCGACTACCGATGAAGGATTAGAGGCAACTTTTGGGTTTTGTTCTTCCTTCAATTCACCACCACTAGTTCCTTGCTCAACAGTCTTTGTTCCCTTAGATGTCCGAGCTGATGGAGCCGATGGAGCTGTGATCGGCCTGCCAACAGAAAATCAAGAAATGTGCAGTGCTTGGTAAGAAGTACTTGCAGCACGCTGACAATAAATCCAGTGAACATTGCAATATTTATCAAAAATAGATAATTCCCTTTGGGAACCAACAAATGATTAAGATTGCTGAGGCTCAAATTAAAGATCATTTTGAAAGACAGCATCCTTAGTCAGAAATAACAAGGCCAATCACCAATACAAAATAAACGTACGTCAACCACTTCCTTGAGATAAGATACTACCATCTTGAATGCAATCATGTCAGTACTTATATCTCAAGATTAGCAAGTATCAGTGGATAAATAAACAGTATCAATCCAAAATTAAATTCATCTCCAAAGCTTTTTACTCCATAGTAATTGTTACAATAGTTGAATTGTACACACAGTATTGACTAATGTTACTGAATAGTTAGTATGTCAAATGATGAAGTACCTCGCTACGATCTATTCTGCCAAGATGACAGAGCCTTGTAAACCAAAATGGTAAACACAGGTTTTTTATTGTTTCGTTTATACTTTTTATTTTTTTCCCAAAAAGGGGGTGTGACTGGAGAATGATTCGAACCTTGCGCTGGTCAACGGGTACCAATAACACCCATATAGAATTGAGACGCAAAAACTGTTCATTTTTCTTAAAAGGACTAAAATTATATTTCAGAACTTCAACACTAAGCTTTAAGACTATGGACAAGCAAAGATATAGACCTGAAAAAAACCAGCCCCACAAGTCCACAAGAACCTGTAGCAACATAAGCCAGCTCCAACACATTGAAACCAAAACAACAATCTACTTCACATCAACAGACTACTCAGTACTCACCGCATAGAAAACAACCAGCCTATAATTTAATGAACACTTTTTGCCCTGAATGAAGCTGCCATAACTAAATTTAAGTAGCTAGCTTACGTTTTGTGGTGCCTGAGATTATAGCGCCTCCCTCCAGTAACTTCTGAGGGAGGAACTATTTGCCTTTTATTTCTGCGCCCACCTGCTGTAACACTATCAGATTGTCCTTCAGAATAAGCATCCTGCTCACTCTGCGTAGCCCTAGAAGTTTGTCCATACTGCCGCTTCCTTTTAGTTTTGCCAACAGCTTTCTCAGTCCGAGTGGACTCTTCTACACTGTCACCTTTAGCCTGATCAGTATTAAGAGACTCCATATTTGCATTATCCAGTTCCTCTGAAGCTTTTCCTAGGAACTCCTTTGCTTCTTCAACTACTGCCTTAACAGAGCGTGTTCTGTTAATTCCAGCTTTGTTTTTCCCATGGGGTCTGCCTCTCACTCTCTTTGGAACTGACTGCTGAGAATCCTCAGGACCTCCTTCTGCCAGACTATCTACGTAACTGTAATGATCTAAAGATGGATCATGTCTGTCATCCACATCTCTAACATAGTCAGCAGATTGGAGCCGCTGAATATCTGAAGAGTGATGAGCTCCAAGGATATCTCTAGTGCCTTCTATATTCAAAAAAGATGCAGAGGCCTCTGCTTTTTCTGTATTAACTTTTGGATCTGACAATCGAAATGAATCATCTATGCCAGAAGCTCTAATGTCATCCCTTTTACTACTTGGAGACAAACTCAAAATCTTTGAAGCGCACTGGCGGAGCCAAGACACAGACTTTACAGATTCAGAATTTTTCATGTCAGAAGATGCATTGTTACACCCAGAATTCTTCAGAGGATTACTATCTAGCACAGGTGAAATGGGTGAATGGATAGCCTCCCCCTCCTTAAACTCAGGTAGCTGAAGGTCAGATACAACCAAACCTTTAACAACTTCCCCACAGTCCTTGCAGCCTCTCAGCTTCTCAACAAGAGCAAGAAAGAGATTCCTTTGAGCCATAAGATGCTCACGCTCCTTCTTAACCTTCTTGCTCAGGTTCATAAGCATTTCAGAATCTTCATGCATTTCCTGATGGGCTGACTCCAGCTGCTGCTTATTTAATGCAACCTCATTCCTTACATTCTCTAATCTTTGCCGTTCAGACCGAACTTCTTCCCATTCTTTCTCAGTCAAATCCTTCAAGACATTAATATTTTTACGTTCCCTTTCCATTTCCTCCTGAAAAGAACTTTCTCTCTTCTGCAAATCTAGCTCCATTTCCTCTTGCTTTTTCTGCATTTCATTCTCAAGATTCCTTCTCCGGGATTCAAAATCTTGAAGCATCTGTGCATGATCATTTTTGGTTTTTTCAGAAAAAACTAGCTTATCATGCCTCATAGTATCTGCAAATGATTCCTTCTCCAGTTCAAGCTTCTCCAACTCTCTCTTTATATGATCTTGCATAGCCTGTTTCTCTCTTTTTAATCTTTCTTCTTCAGCATGTTGCAGTTTTCTCAATTTTTCTTTCTCTGCATCAATTATGCTCTGCTCTCTACTAATTTCAGCCCTTTTTTCATCCAATACTTCCCATTCTTTCTCAAACCTCTCTCTCTCTTGCTTTAAGCTTTCAGTTTCCTTCAAAATATATTCCCTCAGCAATCTGGTATTCTCAATCTCATGTTTCAGTTCCAACTGCAACCTGGAATGCTCTTCCCTCTCACCCTGAGTTATTTTTAAATCCTCTCTCTCCTTGATCAATTGCAGCTCCTGCTGAGAAATTTCAGCTCTTACCTTTCCAACCTCAACTTTCAGATTCTCCATAGCCTCGATATCAGCACGTAATTGTTTCTTTTCCATCTCCAGTTCTTTCTCTTTAATTTTCATACTCTTTTCTTTCTCCTTTAATGGTTTCAACTTGGCCTCAAATTCCTTTTCCTGCTCCTTTATTCTTTCAGCTTTCTTAACCAAAGCTAACTCTTCCTTCCCAACCTTGTTTTCCCTATGGTTGACTTCAGCTTCCCTCTGCTCCAAGGATTCTACCTTGTCGTTGAACTCCTCATCAAGGGACTTCCTCTTTTGTTCCATCTCCAGTTCAAACTCCCGCAACTTCAAATCCAACAAATCCTTTTGCTCACCAAGGAGCTTCTGGATTCCCTCCTACAAGAACCACAACCACATTAATCAGCAAGCAACAAAAATTGTATAATATACAAAAAGACTTCAACTTACAAACAACTGCACATTCAAAGAGAGAAGGTTGATGCACCAGAGTTACGTGAGCATGCAAGCTTTGCTTGCTTCTTCAATTGAATACAGAGCTATATACAATCTTCAGATACGAAGAGAGATATGGGGGATAGACAGGTCCACGCATCTCTTCTACAACACACAGTTGTACATAAATCTAAGGCTATTCTAACTACCATTAATGTCACACACATTCAAACTTATATCAGCACAACACAATACACAAAAAGGATATGCACAGGCCTGTACTAGTAGGATTTGCTCTAACACAGGGTATATTATATTCCAAAGGACTCAATAAATCGTTAAACAATAATTTTCTATATTTCACTTGGTCCACATGGCCTCTACTTAGCAAAGGAAATGAATCTTTTTAGTTGAAAAAAATATAACTCTCAAAGCAAACTACAAAAACTGTATACCATTTTGACCTTAATGGCATTCAGCTAAGCAAGACTGGAAAATGATAAATGAATTTAACCAATAGATTAACTGCACAATAGGGTTAATATCACTGCTCCAGCTTTAAATTGTAGGCTAGAGTGTCGGTTTACACCATGGTAGCATGATGGCAATATTAAAAGAAGCCATGGTCTTAAGCATTTCTTGTTCTCTTAAAAAATGTTTACCATATGACTTGATACACAGGCATCAAAAGATCTTGTTCAAGCTGTCTGTGTGGGCATAAACCACCCACTGCCCATTGATGTAGACTATATATCAAAAAAGAAAAAAAAAATGTAGACTATATGAGTAGTAGATGCCTGAACTCACTCGTTCTCTAGCACTTAGCTGATGTTCAATATCAAGTAATTTCTTTTCTTTGGCCTCGAACATGCTCCTTAACGAATCAGCTTCCTGAAACAATATAAGCAGCAATCAAGTTACAGAAAGAAAAAATAAGAAAATAGGTGGTTACATTTGAAAAAGAATGAGAAGTCAAGAAGGAAGGAAGAGACAAACTTTCTCTTTTATTTCTAAATCTTGAGCCGCTCTACTGATCTCGGTTTCCTTCTCTTTCAATGACAAGTTAGAGGAATCAATCTTCTTTTCTAGTAATTCTAGTTCTCTCCTTTTCTGTTTCAAGTTCTTATCAATTTCATTTTCCTTCTCCTCTCTCTCACTGAGGTGTTGCCTTCCCCTGCACAGCATCTCTTCTCGTTGCTTTAAGTTCCTCTCCCACTCCTTTAAATCTTCCCTTTGCTTGTAGAAAGTTGCCTCAAATGATTCTCGACTATAATGAATGATAAAATCTTAGTAAGTGAATTGTTTCAAATACTTCAAGAAATGCAATATAATATGGTGTCTAGAAATAGTAGAAATGTGAAGTGTAGGGCATACTCAGTAACTACAGACAAACGCTCCTTCAAAAGTAAATTTTCACGAGTCTCAACTTCTCGCAATTTCATCTCTAACTCAGCAGTTTTTCTGTTGACCTCAGCTAGCTTAGCTTCTGCATCATGCAACTTCTTGTCAACAAATGAAGACTTCCCTTCAATTCCATCAACCAATGCACTCGCCTCAGCCAACTTTGCCTGGGAGGAACACTGGACTTGGTTGTGCTCTTCTCGCATTGCACGTAAAGCTCTTTCAAGCTGCAATTAATCCATTGCCACAGGATCAACATAGAAATTAATGAGAATAAACTTCTATCAATTCCTTTTTTTACTACAACCTGTATAGATTCTACACACATTTTAGAGATGGACAACTGTAGATAGCAGCTCACAAAAGCAACATGTATAGATATCCTATGACTCTGTCGTTAAACTGGATAAGAAACTAACTAGTAAAACATGAGAAAAATGAATTTCTGCAAGAAACGAACAACCCTAACTTAGAGGAGAGAAAGTTCAGATTCCTATTCTTAATATTCAACCAATAAGAAGTAAAAGCACAGTCAATGTTGAGATTGGGAAAGCTTAGATTAAAGAATACACCAGGTGTTATTCCACTAATCAATGACCACTTAAAAAATTTATTTGCTGAGTTTTTCCAATTATAAAAAGAAAAATTCCACACATCCAACCAGGAATGGAACAACCACCTCACACATTCCCCTGGTAACCTCCTTTACAGTAAATAACTACGCAAAGTACATCACATCTTAAAGCTAATTTACGTATTGCATAAGATGGCATGCAGAAGTACAAGAACTGACTTAAATCAGACAAAAGACAACATTATGGATAGCAGAAGATAAATATATGCAAGCATATACAAGTTTCAGATAGTTAAATATAATTGAAGAAAGTTACAGACATCAGTCACACACTGCTTCTCTGTGTTCAATGCTTTCCTTAAGATTTCCTCTCGCTTTCCAGCTTCAGATAATGCAATTAAGTGTGAGGACTGCTCTCGTTTAAAAATCTCCTGAGTTTCAACTAATTCCTGCCTCAGTTGATCAAACTTTGAACTCCATTCTTTCTTCTCTAACAGCAGGAGGCCCATGCTGTACTGGTAGTCATAAAGCTGCATTGGGGGGGGGGAGAATTTATCAGCAGTCAAACAAACATAGCAAATGGTTTGCATGAGAACTAGTTTTTTCATATATTGTTTCCTTCAAACACCAAAAAAGAAAGAACCCATGTTGCAGAGGCAATGCTGTAAATGCAGGCGTGGGTGAGAGTATGGAACAGAATAATTTTTCCAAAATATAGGGTACAGGTATTGCGCTACATACTGATTAAATCTATGAAGTCTTGTAGTATATGATACTGTTTACAATATTTAAAGAACAGGTAATGAAACTTCTTTGATATAATTCTTAATCTGATCCTTAAGTTCATTTAACTTTAATAAATTCAACTGCAATATCATATAATATTGAAGTAATTAGTTTTCATTGTAATTGTTGAGAGAGTTATATTTCCTTTCCGATCTTTAAGATTGAGTTAAAAGTTGGAGACTTCGTGAGCACACTTACAGTTCCACTATGTACTGAAACCAAACCTCAGAGAAAATGACAACATATTACTAATTTTGGAGTACACAAATTTAGAACCCCTCGTGCTTCATGGGAAAGAACCTGTGTTCAAATTATCAGGATCGGGAAAAAGACATCGAGAAAACAAGCAACCACAAAATCATTTTACAAGGAAGCAACCAAAGATTTTGCTTAATTGGTCACTAAAATATATATTATTTTGCTCCATTTAAATCCATACAGTCTCAGTATGTGGTCATGACAAAATGTGCATGCCAAGCGATTTTAGTGAGTTTAAATATCCAAGTATTAATGAAATTAAATATTACTAGAGGTGAAATTGGAAGCCCAAAAAAAACTTAACATCCATAGTCAAAGACTTGAGAACTAACTGCGGTCAACTAATTCTAAAAGCATTCTGCTGAGGGCAATAAATAAACTCTGATTCTCTTTCACCCAAAAAAAAAAAACCCCCTCTGATTCTCGGTGCATCAAGCAATCAAAGATAGCCATCATGATATTTGGACATATCAATTCTTCAGTAACGAAACTCTCTAAACAATCATTCTAAAAGAATGGTTTAACTAACCCTAAAAATTTTCCAACGCAATTAAGTAAAACATGGGCGACATCGCTTGTATTCATTCTTGAGAATATTTGTTTAAAAAGAAAATTTACGTATGATTTCATTATTATTGAAGATGATAACCCAGTGACTACTGACAGTAAGCATCAAGGCATGTCATAAACCACCTGCAAATATTCAAAATTCCCAAACTTGCCTCTTTTTCAAGTCTCGAGACCTTCTCCATGAGTGCTTCATGATCCTTCTTCTGCATCACCGCTTCGTCCAAAAATCCCGCCTCCTTAAATTTCTTCCAGTCCTCGATATTCCCCATGGAGTCAAACCCCACCACCACCTTCTCCTGATTCTCACTCAAAGAACCCAGTGGCGGTGGTGGGTCATCGGCAAAAGCGACGGCCTTTCCTTTTGCCGAATTCAAAAGGTTTGAACTCGCCCCAACCCCACTTCTCTGGGGTGTGAAAGACGCTGTAGTAGACCGCCCCTTTCTCTGTGGCGTGAACATTAGCGGGGGGTCAAACATCGCCGGTGAAAGATACCAGAAGCCCTAGATATTCCGTCGCGGGGCTGCCGGAGGCCAAAACTGGGCAAACAATCAGCGGTTGAAAATAAAATTCCGATCTTTCGGTTTCCTTTTTGATTCAGAAGCCGCTTATTTGGGAGCACAGAACTCGTCTTGAACTTCAAACTTCCAAGTTCGAAGAAAATGAGAGGACATGTACGGTTTTTCCAATTTGGAGTCGAAGATATGGTCTAGAGTTCAAAACTGAACGCTGGGAACCACACACCACTTTTTTTTTTTTTGGCCCAGCTGAATTATTCGTTTTCATTTGTTCGGAAATGGATTTTTCTTTTTCTAATCTTTTTTTATACTTTTGTTTTGTTACACGAAATACTTGTAAAGAAAACCATATTTTATAGTACTAGTAGATGTTTCTGTCCCAAAAAAAAATACTACTCGTAGTATATGGTTAATGAAACTTATTTTCAAGAACATACAGTTATAAAATGCTTTACTATAATTTTTGTGGTGATGCAAATGTATTTTCTTGACGACTTGAGATATTAAATTTATTGTAAATTTATGTAGCTAATTACATTCAGTGTAAATTTATTTTATCGCATATATTATTATATACACATATAATTATTTGGAAAATTTGTGAAAAATTTTTGTTTAAAAATTTTATTAATCAAAAAGACCTTATATATTTTGATACATAAGAAAAATTGATACTCTATAAGATTTCTTACAGAGAAAATGCCAATATTCGAATTCATATCCTCCTTACTAATAAAATTTTAAAATAGATATTTTTCATATTTTTTCTATTTAATTTTAGGGTGATTGAGCAAAAATACACATGATGATTTACAAAAGGAGCATCCAGCACCATAAAAAAAATTTTGGTTCAAAAATGTCTATGTACATTACAAAAGGGATCTTAAATACCACCACCGTTAAATCCTGTAACACCATTAAATACTTTTCATAGAAAATGGAGCAAAAATGCCCATGATCATTTATAAAAGGAGCAACAGGCACCATGAAAATTTTTTTTGTTTTAAAATACATATGTACATTACTGTCCATTCGACTCGGGCTATTGATATATCATAAAATTCCAAATTGATGATTTCATTGATTTATTACTCATTCAAAATTCATTCTAAATCATTTTGTTCTTTTTGTGCCTGGTCTAACTGTACTTACCAAAAATTGTGACATGGGCTAATCCTACATAATTTCGCATGTAAAATCCAATTTTGACCTCATATTTGTCAAAATCATGCTCAAATTATAAAAATACCCCTAGTAGCCATTATGTTAGGGTTTTAGGGGTGAAATTATCATTTCATTCCCTAAAGCTTTCACACTTCATAATTTACATGGTCCCTATACAATTTTCCATTACAAACTCAATGGAATCATCAAAAACACCAAAATCAAGTTCAATTTTACCCCAAAAACCCTAATATAATGGCTATTAGGGGTATTTTTATAATTTGAGCATGATTTTGACAAATCTAAGGTCAAAATTGAATTTTACACACAAAATTGTATAGGATTAGCCCATGTCACAATTTTTGGTAAAGTACAGTTAGACTAGGTACAAAGAGACTTAGATCAGGTCATCAATGATATTTTGATCAATTAACAATTTTAAGTTGAGATAACTAACAAAATGATTTATAATGAATTTTGAATGAGTAATAAATCAATTGAATCATCAATTTGGAATTTTAGGATATATCAATAGCCCGAGCCGAATGGACAGTAATGTACATATGTATTTTTAAACAAAAAAAAATTTCATGGTGCCTGTTGCTCCTTTTGTAAATGATTATGGGCATTTTTGCTCTATTTCCTATGAAAAATATTTAATGGTGTTACATGATTTAACGGTGGTGGTATTTAAGATCCATTTTGTAATGTATATAGGCATTTTTGAACCAAAACATTGTTCATGTTGCTATATGCTCCTTTTACAAATCATCATGATATTTTTGCTCATTTTCCCTTTAAAAAATAATAAATGATAATAAGAATGCATGGCCATATATTTTGACATATTAAAAAAAGGGGTTAAGGGTCTATTTTGCCCCAAAAGTTATCACCGATAGATAATTTTGTCTGAAAAGTTTTTCAGGGGATAATTTTGCCCTAACCGTTATCCTAGTTAATTTTGACCGTTAGTTAACCAAATATGCTGAGCTAATAGTCCACATGTGATCAATATCATTTTTGTTAAGGTGCAAATTTACCTCGAAAGTCTATATATAATCTATTTTATATTTTTTAAAAGTTAGATTTAAAGCTCCTGGGATGAAATTAGGATAAGGGTCAGGGTAAAATTACCAAAAAAAAACTTTTAGGGACAAAATTGCCCTTTAACTCTAAAAAAATCTTTTTTTGTTGAAGTAACCATTTAAATAAAAAGAAAGGAAAAGTAATAATTTTGAATTTATGAGAAGGCGGTGAGAGTAAAGTTATATGTTTTATTTGTATTAAAAAAAGTTATATCCCTCTGGTCCCTAATGGGAAACATATTTACCTAATTTGATTAGATTAAAGAAATTAGTGCTTGTTTGAGAAACACTTAAAACTGTTTTTTTAAGGAAACACTTAAAATTGTTTTTTTAAGCACTTTTCTATAAATCAAAACAAAACTCCTCTCACATATTTAGAGTCTGTTTGGATTAGCTTTTTAAAAATAATTTTTAAAAGAAAAGTGATTATATAGAATAGATTCTGAGCAAAATAAATTTTGTGAAGAAAGTGATTTAAAGAAAATGAGAGTATTTAGATAATTGTGATTATAATCACTTTTTTTTTCATTTGATGATGGATTTGTGCTTTCTATACATATTGGACACGCCTCTCAGGGAAAAAAGTTAGGGAGAATTGCTAAAAAAAACCCTTGCAAGTAAATTAATTGCTCATTGCTACCATTGCACACGGTGGGTGGTATGTTGCACACGAAAGATGATGTTTTGCAAATAAGGGATGGTGTTTGCACTTTCGCAGGGATGCTTTTTGCACATGTGGATGCTGATTGCACATGATGGATGCTTGCTTGCACATTAGCACCATTTAGCAATTAATTTGTTTAAAAGGTATTTTTTAACCATTTTTCCAAAAAGTTATCTCATCTTATATCCTTTTTCTAGGCTAGTATCTCATCCAATACCTGCTACACGCATATGCCAGAGTTTTCTTCATTTAAGAAAATTTTGATCTTAAACATATACCATCATCAGCTGGGATAAATCACCTAAACATGAATGTTCACAAGAAAAAGGAAATTGGTGTCACTAGGAGAATAAAAGGTCTCAACAAAGGCAAGGCAATAAGCATGTTTGAGATTACGATTTGAGATCCTAAAAGTGTTTATGCACGTAAGTCGAGACAACACTATTCACACATACTTACCTCGTATATCATAAATCATGATTGAAAAGCTGCTTTTGAAAATTCCAATCGTTATTCCAAACAAACACAATGTATATAACTCAAGCAGAAAAATTCGTCATTACCAGAATGGGGAAGGAAAGAAAAAAGAGAAAATGGGGAAAAAAGAGAAGGAGGAAATATAGAAGTGGAAAAAGTTTACTTTTTCAAGATCATGGTTTTGAGCCTTATGTGTGTTTGGATATAGCTTTTGAGAATAGCTTCTGAAGAAAAAGTAAAAAAAATAATTTTTTTAACAAATTATAAAAAGAATAGATTATAGGAAAAAAGTGATTTTGATAAAATGAGTGTGTTTGGGTATTTGGTCAAGAATGACTTTTTTTAGTAGTCAAATTGCCAAAAATGACATTGGCTTTTGTGATAATTACATATAAAGAATAAAATTATATTTTATATATTATTTAAGGGTTAAGGTGCAAATTTAACAACCAAATTTTTCCTTAGGGGTCTGGTACAGATAAATTTTGAAAAAAATAACGTAACAATGAACAATTAAAAATGATGCAAATTTAACAAAGCCGCTAAATTTAACCCAATGGCATTAAATCATAAGAGAAGAAAACTCCTGACAGTGTTAGGTCAAATTTAACTCTCATTTGTACCAAACTCCCCTCAGGAAAAACTTATTTCTTAAATTTGCACCTTAACCCAATATTTAACATTAAATTTTTTAATAAATAAAAAAAATGAAATAAATTTGTCTATATGTGATATTAATTAACTTAACTAATTTTTTATTATAATCAAATTAGATAAATAAGTTTTATATTAAAAATATGAGAGAACATTAAAATTTCAAAATTCTAAAAAGAAAAAAAAGAACAGATAAGAGAGAAAGAGAGAATTTTGAAATCTATATATATAAAAAAGGACTAGTGAGAAAGAAAGATGGTGGGTCCCATAGATCTAAAAAAAAGGAAACAAATCACATAACCTTGGTAGGCCCACCAACATAAAAGACAAACGAGAGACACATAACCTTAGTAGGCCCACCAACATAAAAGACAAACGAGAGAGGGGCGTGGCCCCACCAACCTACAAAAGTAAAATGCTCAAAAGTGTCTGCAGGGAGATTGTGAGGAAACCATAGTTTTGATGAAAAAAGAGATTATGGCAAAAACTTTGGTGTTTGGCAAATTTTGGATAAAACCACGATTTTGCTGAAAAAGTGCTTTTTTTTAGAATGCCAAACACACTCTTAAAACCATAATTTAGGATAAAAAAAGTGATTCTCCTATTTTTCCAGCTAGTTGGCTACTCTTTTATCACACCATGGTTTTCAAGTTGAAAAGTTCTTTTTTTTTTTGCCCATATAGGCACTTGATGCGATCCAGAATCAACAAGTTGTCTTTTCAAATTCAAGTGATGGCTGTTCAACTTCAAACTATCATTTTCAAATTCCAGCTCGTCCAATCACAAGAGCACAAGCTAAAATATTTAAGGAAGCATTGATTGGGCTGATAAAAGAGGTTAATGCAAATCAGATGGCAATTGGATCAACAATTATGGATAAAGACATTGAAAACGTCATTAATTTCATATGGGCTGCAGATGGAGATACTAATCAAGTTTTAGGCTTGAAGACTTCAAAACAAAGAGCTTGGACCTAGTGCTATACATGGGAGGACTCATTTGGGCCTAAATAAGCACATTTTGGGCCTTAAATGCTGATTATATTTTGTGACTTTTATTTGTGCGAAAATTATTAGATAATGGGCCTATTTGACTTTTGGGTTTCTTAATTAATTAATTATATTAGGTTAGTTTCTATTTTATAGGATGCATTTAATGCAATTAGGGTTTCTGAATATTTCTCTTTAAATACCTTGTAACCCTTCATTTGGAGGCAGATTAAAGACTTGAAACTTGATTATTGAATGAAAGGTTGCACTTTTCTGCACCTTGTTTCTTGGGAGTGGATTCTCTCTAGGGTTCTTCTTAGAACTAACAGACTTATCAAGGCTTGATCAACCTTGTGGCGTCTTCCAACACTTCGGGTCCTTGTTCTTTCGTGCTCAAGGGTTCAAGTGGATCGTCGATCTGCGTTTAGCGTTCTTGGGGTGCGTATATTCATATTGGTTGTGGGTTCGTGGGGTCTTCCCTTGTGGGTTCGCACCATCTTGGTATCAGAGCTTCAGATCTAAACTCAGGTCACATCTTTCCATTCATTGTTTCAATTTTTCGTTTAGGGTTTCGTGCTTTGCTCTTGAGTCTTTTCGTCTAGGTCATCTGCATTCGTGTCTGAAAGTTTTACTTCTTTTCGTTAACCTTCTCCTTGTTGTTTCCAATGTTTAGTGAGTCTTTGTCATAGTTCAAAATCTCTTCTTTCATATCATTTTGGAATTAGTTCAATTCGATTTGTCATTAGTGAGTTCTTGCCATTTTAAATCAGTCGTATTTCTGCAAATTTTCTGTGTCAATTCATCTTTTTCCAGGACATCACCAAATCTTCATTCCTTGTTTGACCCGTTTTTCCTTGCGATTTTAGTCATTTAATAGGTCATTTTCATTGTTCAGAATCTCATCTTTCCATTCGTTTTGGTTTCATCTCAATCGAAAATTTCTACAGTGTGTTATGATCTTTTCAAAAAGAACGCTTTTCTTGTTGAATATCTGGGTTCAGATTGCTTGAGAGTGCTTGTGATAGATTGTCATTTGAACTCTTGATCTCCCTCAATTCCCTTTTCCAATACTCACTTTGATATTCCATATTTCTAAGTGTTGGTTTGATTTATGCAAATTGTGATTGCATTGATTAAATTGTTTAGTTCTTTTAAAGAGCCTGAAGAGGAATCTAAGAGTGGAAAAAGGCAAAAATGAGATACATCAATTTAAAAGCCAATTTTGAGAGAAACACGAGTGACACTAAACTTGTTTGAGTGAAACACTGGTGCGAACCCACAAGGGAAGACCCCACGAACCCACAACCAATATGAATATACGCACCCCAAGAACGCTAAACGCAGATCGACGATCCACTTGAACCCTTGAGCACGAAAGAACAAGGACCCGAAGTGTTGGAAGACGCCACAAGGTTGATCAAGCATTGATAAGTCTGTTAGTTCTAAGAAGAACCCTAGAGAGAATTCACTCCCAAGAAACAAGGTGCAGAAAAGTGCAACCTTTCATTCAATAATCAAGTTTCAAGTCTGCAATCTCCTTCAAATGAAGGGTTACAAAGTATTTAAAGAGAAATATTCAGAAACCCTAATTGCATTCAATGCATCCTAGAAAATAGAAAATAACATAATATAATTAATTAATTAGGAAACCCAAAAGTCAAATAGGCCCAATATCTAATAATTTTCGCACAAATAAAAGTCACAAAATTTAATCAGCATTCAAGGCCCAAAATGTGCTTATTTAGGCCCAAATGAGTCCTCCCATGTATAGTACTAGGTCCAAGCTCTTTGTTTTGAAGTCTCCAAGCCCAAAACTTGATTAGTATCTCCATCTGCAGCCCCTAAGAAATTAATGACGTTTTCAACATCTTTATCCACAATTGTTGATCCAATTGCCATCTGATTTGCATTAGCCTCTTGAATAAGCCCAATCAATGCTTCCTTAAATATTTTAGCTTGTGCTCTTGTGACTGGACCGGATGGAATTTGAAAATGATAGTTTGAAGTTGAAGAGTCAACACTTGAATATGAAGAGACAACTTGTTGATTCTGGATCGCATCATTCCCTCTCTCCTCAAAAGGATTCGCCCTCGAATCTTCACCTTTCTTGTATTTGACAACATATGGGAATGTCTTAATAAATTTCAGCCAGCTTGCATGTCTCTTGTTAAGCTTACCTTGGCCAAGTAGATGAACATAACAAAGAAAATCAATATTTTCGATGCAACAATCAGAGTTTTTCGGATTTGAAAACAATTGTTCCTTTCCCCAATCTTCAAGCACATATTGCAGAGAATTCACATGCTCATCAAGATTATTGGTGCAAATAAGAGTATCATCAAAACAATTTGCAATATGCATATAAGAACACTTTAGAGGACCAGAATGTTCTTCAATGCCACTCGAAGGAGATGAATATTCAATGCTTATTAAAGATAAGAATCCATCGGGTGGCTTCTTCTTAGGAATCAAATCCAAGAACACCTGCAACACAGCAAAATCGTAAGGCAAATAATGATTAAGATCATTAGTATCTAAAGAAATATCCTTGCAGCCGCTCTTAATCTCATTTTTCTCACAACTCTTTTCTTCTTTCTTTTCACTCAATTCTTCACACTCTTTATTCTGAAAACACTTCATACTCTCAATATCTTTTTCTCTTTCAAACTCACTTTTACTCTCCCTACTTTGACAGTACTTAATGCTCTCAATGTCTTTTTCTCTCTCAAGCTGAATTTTTATCTCAACAGCAGTTTGACAAAAATCACTCTCACTTGTATTTTTACTTTCTTTTTCATGATTAAGAGGAACTTCTTCAATCACAAGATTGATACTTGGAACAAGAACGTCTTCTTCACACTTCTCAGCTTGAAGTTCAACATTAGGTTGTTCTTCCTCCTTGGTTGGCTCTAACTTGTCATTAGAGATTGTAACTATCAAGCTTTCAATCTCCTTTGAATTGGAGCTACTCTCTGAACTCCTTTGTCGCTTGATCTTCTGCTCATACTCAGCAACAAACTGAACCAAAATATCAATGTCCAAGAAGGCTAAGGTCGTTGCAAAACAAGCTAAATCAAGATTAAGCCCATTTAGAAAACGATCCTTAGTGGCTTTTGAAGTTTCTTTCACTCCAGCTCTAATCAAGGCTAATTCAATCTCTTGAAAATATTCATTAACACTCATGGAGCCTTGTTTCAACTCTTGCAACTTTCTTTGGAATTCTCTTTTTGATCTGGAGTTGTAACTAGACATCCATTGGTCGTTTTCAGCATTAAACTTTTGCAGTCCTTTTAACAAGGATTGAAGATGTCTATGAATTTCTTTTTCATCATGCATATTGATAGTACCTGAAAAGTTAGATTTAGAAAAAAAAAAGGGGCCTCACCACTCTACTCACGTGTTTCACTCAAACAAGTTTAGTGTCACTCGTGTTCCTCTCAAAATTGGCTTTTAAATTGATGTATCTCACTCTTGCCTTTTTCCACTCTTAGATTCCTCTTCAGGCTCTTTAAAAGAACTAAACAATTTAATCAATGCAATCACAATTTGCAGAAATCAAACCAACACTTAGAAATATGGAATATCAAAGTGAGTATTGGAAAAGGGAATTGAGGAAGATCAAGAGTTCAAAGGACAATCTATCACAAGCACTCTCAAGCAATCTGAACCCAGATATTCAAGAAAAGTGTTCTTTTTGAAAAGATCATAACACACTGTAGAAATTTTCGATTGAGATGAAACCAAAACGATTGAAAAGATGAGATTCTGAACAATGAAAATGATCTATTAAATGACCAAAACCGCAAGGTAAAACGGGTCAAACAAGGAAAGAAGATTTGATGACGTTCTGGAAAAATGATGAATTGACACAGAAAATTTGCAGAAACACGACTGATTTAAAATGGCTAGAACTCACTAATGACAAATTGAATTGAACTAATTCCAAAACGATATGAAAGAATAGATTTTGAACTATGACAAAGACTCACTAAACATTGGAAACAACAAAGAGAAAGTTAACGAAAAGAAGCAAGAATTTCATACATGAACACAGATGACCTAGACGAAAAGACTTATGAACAAAGCACGAAACCCTAAATGAAAAATGGAAACAACGAATAGAAAGATGTGACCTGAGTTTAGATCCGAAGCTCTGATACCAAGATGGTGCGAACCCACAAGGGAAGACCCCACGAACCCACAACCAATATGAATATACGCACCCCAAGAACGCTAAACGCAGATCGACGATCCACTTGAACCCTTGAGCACGAAAGAACAAGGACCCGAAGTGTTGGAAGACGCCACAAGGTTGATCAAGCCTTGATAAGTCTGTTAGTTCTAAGAAGAACCCTAGAGAGAATTCACTCCCAAGAAACAAGGTGCAGAAAAGTGCAACCTTTCATTCAATAATCAAGTTTCAAGTCTGCAATCTCCTTCAAATGAAGGGTTACAAAGTATTTAAAGAGAAATATTCAGAAACCCTAATTGCATTCAATGCATCCTAGAAAATAGAAAATAACATAATATAATTAATTAATTAGGAAACCCAAAAGTCAAATAGGCCCAATATCTAATAATTTTCGCACAAATAAAAGTCACAAAATTTAATCAGCATTCAAGGCCCAAAATGTGCTTATTTAGGCCCAAATGAGTCCTCCCATGTATAGTACTAGGTCCAAGCTCTTTGTTTTGAAGTCTCCAAGCCCAAAACTTGATTAGTATCTCCATCTGCAGCCCCTAAGAAATTAATGACGTTTTCAACATCTTTATCCACAATTGTTGATCCAATTGCCATCTGATTTGCATTAGCCTCTTGAATAAGCCCAATCAATGCTTCCTTAAATATTTTAGCTTGTGCTCTTGTGACTGGACCGGATGGAATTTGAAAATGATAGTTTGAAGTTGAAGAGTCAACACTTGAATATGAAGAGACAACTTGTTGATTCTGGATCGCATCAAACACGTGAGATGAGTGGTGAGTTCCTTTTTTTTTTCTAAATCTAACTTTTCAGGTACTATCAATATGCATGATGAAAAAGAAATTCATAGACATCTTCAATCCTTATTAGAAGGACTGCAAAAGTTTAATGCTGAAAACGACCAATGGATGTCTAGTTACAACTCCAGATCAAAAAGAGAATTCCAAAGACAGTTGCAAGAGTTGAAACAAGGCTCCATGAGTGTTAATGAATATTTTCAAGAGATTGAATTAGCCTTGATTAGAGCTGGAGTGAAAGAAACTTCAAAAGCCACTAAGGATCGTTTTCTAAATGGGCTTAATCCTGATTTAGCTTGTTTTGCAACGACCTTAGCCTTCTTGGACATTGATATTTTGGTTCAGTTTGTTGCTGAGTATGAGCAAAAGATCAAGCGACAAATGTGTTCAGAGAGTAGCTCCAATTCAAAGGAGATTGAAAGCTTGATAGTTACAATCTCTAATGACGAGTTAGAGCCAACCAAGGAGGAAGAAGAACCTAATGTTGAACTTCAAGCTGAGAAGTGTGAAGAAGACATTCTTGTTCCAAGTATCAATCTTGTGATTGAAGAAGTTCCTCTTAATCATGAAAAAATAAGTAAAAATATAAGTGAGAGTGATTTTTGTCAAACTGCTGTTGAGATAAAAATTCAGCTTGAGAGAGAAAAAAACATTGAGAGCATTAAGTACTGTCAAAGTAGGGAGAGTAAAAGTGAGTTTGAAAGAGAAAAAGATATTGAGAGTATGAAGTATTTTCAGAATAAAGAGTGTGAAGAATTGAGTGAAAAGAAAGAAGAAAAGAGTTGTGAGAAAAATGAGATTAAGAGTGGCTGCAAGGATATTTCTTTAGATACTAATGATCTTAATCATTATCTGCCTTGTGATTTTGCTGTGTTACAGGTGTTCTCGGATTTGATTCCTAAGAAGTCACCCGATGGATTCTTATCTTTAATAAGCATTGAATATTCATCTCCTTCGAGTGGCATTGAAGAACATTCTGGTCCTCTAAAGTGTTCTTATATGCATATTGCAAATTGTTTTGATGATACTCTTATTTGCACCAATAATCTTGATGAGCATGTGAATTCTCTGCAATATGTGCTTGAAGTTTGGGGAAAGGAACAATTGTTTTCAAATCTGAAAAATTCTGATTGTTGCATCGAAAATATTGATTTTCTTTGTTATGTTCATCTACTTGGCCAAGGTAAGCTTAACAAGAGACATGCAAGCTGGTTGAAATTTATTAAGACATTCCCATATGTTATCAAATACAAGAAAGGTGAAGATTCGAGGGCGAATCCTTTTGAGGAGAGGGGGAATGATGCGATCCAAAATCAACAAGTTGTCTTTTCAAATTCAAGTGATGGCTGTTCAACTTCAAACTATCATTTTCAAATTCCAGCTCGTCCAATCACAAGAGCACAAGCTAAAATATTTAAGGAAGCATTGATTGGGCTGATAAAAGAGGTTAATGCAAATCAGATGGCAATTGGATCAACAATTATGGATAAAGACATTGAAAACGTCATTAATTTCATATGGGCTGCAGATGGAGATACTAATCAAGTTTTAGGCTTGAAGACTTTAAAACAAAGAGCTTGGACCTAGTGCTATACATGGGAGGACTCATTTGGGCCTAAATAAGCACATTTTGGGCCTTAAATGCTGATTATATTTTGTGACTTTTATTTGTGCGAAAATTATTAGATAATGGGCCTATTTGACTTTTGGGTTTCTTAATTAATTAATTATATTAGGTTAGTTTCTATTTTATAGGATGCATTTAATGCAATTAGGGTTTCTGAATATTTCTCTTTAAATACCTTGTAACCCTTCATTTGGAGGCAGATTAAAGACTTGAAACTTGATTATTGAATGAAAGGTTGCACTTTTCTGCACCTTGTTTCTTGGGAGTGGATTCTCTCTAGGGTTCTTCTTAGAACTAACAGACTTATCAAGGCTTGATCAACCTTGTGGCGTCTTCCAACACTTCGGGTCCTTGTTCTTTCGTGCTCAAGGGTTCAAGTGGATCGTCGATCTGCGTTTAGCGTTCTTGGGGTGCGTATATTCATATTGGTTGTGGGTTCGTGGGGTCTTCCCTTGTGGGTTCGCACCAGCACTTATCTTGAAATCTATAAAAGCACTTCTAAAAGGTTAAAACAAACAGACATTTTGAACTAGTTGATATGATATATATTTTTTAAAATACCTTTGTTATTTTTCTTAATTTTTTCATTAGTCTCCTCCTTTATTATTATTGAGGGTATATCAGTAAGGGTAAATGAAGAAAAGAGTGACAAATATAAAAGTGATATCTTATATTAAATACTAAGATCAACTTTTAAAATATATTTTATATTAAAGACTAATGGAGTATATTTTATCCCTTGGTCAAAATGCAATGCTTTTGGGGTGAAAACACAAAGCTTGAGTCTCTCTTTCAATTCTTGGAGCGGAGTAAGGTGTTTTTTATTGGAGTGATTCTTCATTCTAGGATAGGTGTGAGTTGTTTTTTTTTTTTTGAAACTAAAATGAAACGATTCCAAATTTAGAATCTCTAAAAGCAGGGAAGCATACAAAATTTGTTTATAATACAAGGAGTTATTGATAAATCTTGATGCATCATCTTATTAATAGGTTGTACTAATTACAAAATCTTATAATGAAGAATTTGTCATTGCCAATTAGTAATTATGATGTACGTGTAATTATTTATGGTTTAAATATTATTGTATAAAGAAAATAGTATTATTAATAAAGCATGAAATAAAGGTAAAAGCATATCAATAAGTAAAAGCTCGCAGTGCAACGCAGAGTAAACGCATGATCGTTGTAAAAGCAAGAGGTGAAGAGTGATGTTGTTTGTTCACTCATTGTGTTGCCTTTCATTTTTTTTCATGTATTTTCTCATCTCCTCATTTATTTTCCCTTTCCAAAACCCAACTCCGTTTAACACATAGGATTGTGTGAGAATTTTTTTTTAATTCAGATGAATTTTATTAGTTTTTGATCAATCTTAGTTAAATTTCCCCCCCTCACTTTGGACTAGATCAAAAACTAATTTACTAGTCTTACAATCAAATCCATCAATTTTATCTAACTTTTTCTTTAGTACCAAAGGAATAAATGCTAATATACCAACAAGAGAATAAAAAGCCTTGAAGGCCTAAGAAGTGCTAAAATTGGGGAAGAGAAACTCCTTGTGGTTTTTTTTTAAAAATAAAGTGTTTCCAAGCATTTATGGCGTTGCAAGAAGAACATGAGCACTAGTTAGGGTCTATTTGGTAAGGCGTTGGTAGGACACAACATTAATGCTATGTTTGGATGGGAGGAAAAGTTGAGTGGAAAGAAAATGAAGAGAAGGGAAAACTAGGAAGAAAATATGATCACCCATCCTGTTTGGATGGAAGGGAGAAAATAAGGAGAAAATAAAATAAGTAAATATTAAAATGACCAAAATACCCTTTTTATGAACAATGAGCAAATGAATCAAATAACAAGAGATAATTTTTTTGACATTAAATAACATAAAAGGACATGAATAATTTATATATTAATATTATCAACAAAATGATAAAAAAATTTATTAAAATGAAAGACTATAAGAAAATGAGAAATTGATATCATAATAAAATGTCACCAATAAAGTGTCATATATTATAAACAAAAAGGTGAACATGTCATTTACATCATATGCATCATGATGTGTATCAAAAATAAGCATCATGACAAAATGCCTATTTTCCCTAAACAAAAAATTGGCCACCATGTCACTACATTAGAAACATAAGCACAAAAATATATATATTCCCTAAACAAAAAAGGCCAGTACGTCACCAAATCACAAAAGATCTTTGGACAAACAAAATTCAACACAATATCCATACTTTTTTAACTAAATTCCAGCATCAATCATCATCTTGAACAGTGTTTGTAATTGCATATGAGGTGGAACTCCAAAAAATTTTACCTTATACCTTTCTTCATTTGATAAGAAAAAGTAACATTGCAGTTTCTTTTCTTCAGGCACTCCAATTTCAGCAATTGCATCCCATACTTCCCCCTCACTGTAATGACGAGGCCTACTCTTTTCAAGTATTGAAAGGCCCTTTTCAGCAATTTGAGCTTGTTTCTCAGCAACTTAAACTTGCTTTTCTGCAACTTGATCATGCTTTTTAGCAACTTGAACATGCCTCTCAGCAACATAAGCTTGCTTCTCTGCAACTTGAGCTTGCCTCTTTATAACTTGAGATTGTTTCTCAGCAAGTTGAGCATACTTCTATGCAACTTGAACCTGTCTCTCAACAACTACATTGCCCTCTCGCATGACATCAACTAGTTCATTTATTCCTGCACTCATTTATTCATGCTTTTCTTCCATAGACTCAATCATTGAAGCCTTACGTTGTGATAAAGTCTTCTTCCTATTTTTCAAATGTTGCTTCGTAATGTGAGAACCAAAAGTGTTAGTAAGAGTTTGCACCATTATCATATGCAAATGTTGAAAAGGTACCATCTGGACGATTTCCTTTCATTGTCTCTTCCAATAAGGCATTAATGAAACATTCATCCATTTCAGGAGTCCAACGCAAATTTTCCTTTCCTGACTCATTCTTCTTTTGTGTCATTGTTCAATCTACATAAAAATTTATCAACAAAATTATAGTAATATACCTTCTAGAAATAAAGTATGTCAACTAAGACAAAGAAATATATACTTTCAATAACAAAATAGTGAATACAAACTAATACAAGGAAACACATAAGTTCAAGCAATAGAAGGCAATATTAATTTCATAGCCATACAACTTAAATAAATAGTTTAAATCACAATCCATGTGACGTATTGGTTGAATAAACATGCCACATATAGGCTGCTATATGATCTCTTAAAATTGATCCTTGTCTATAGTCTTCCTCTTGATTGTGTGCAAATTCATCATCTATGCTAGGATTGCGTGATAATTCACGATCAACCTCTGATATTAAGGCCTCATCAGGGTCAACACCTATCAAGAAATTATGTAGTATGCAACAAGCTATCACAATGTCAACCATTGTCTCGATTGAAAAATGTGGCTCAGTGCCACTGTCAATTATTGGAAATCTTTTTTTCAAAACACCAAATATTCTTTTAATCACATTTCTCAAGGAAGCATGTCGATGGTTGAAAATTTATCTAGCATTTTGTGGTGCTCTTGTTGAATATTCCTTCAAGTGATAATGAACTCCTTTGTAAGGTGTTATAAGACCACGCTTGAGTGGGAAGCCAGCATCCCCAAGATAAAATTTTCCTAAACAGTATAAAGTAGTTCATAAGCCCAAATAAGCAATCATGAAAGAAGTAAAAAAAATCATTTTTAGTTTCTTACTAACCTTGGGGAATTATAATTTTATCTTCTCTTGACAAAGCATTTTTAAGAATTCTTGAATCTGAGGCAGTTCCCTCCCAGCCAGCTAGCACATATGTGAATTTCATATCAAATGAGCATGCAGCAAAAACATTTTGAGTCGGATAATCTTTACGCCCTTGAAAATGGCAACTTCTTCTTTAGATACTTTTGACCGAATATGAGTTCCATCTATTACCCCAATGCAATCCTGTTACAAGTTTTGGTTACTCATAATATATATGAACATACCTCTCAGCAAAAGTGTGGACAAATACAAAAACATACCTTAAAATATGGGTAGAATCTTTCATTATTAAGGATTTCTGGAGGAACCTCTAAGCCAAAAGGTTATACAATGAATTCGGCTTCAAGAGAAACAATAGCTTGCAATACATTATGAAAATGATGACTAATAGTTTCCCTCAACCGATTAAAGTAAAAGGCCATAGTTCTACTTCTTACATTATGTGCTAATGTGTGAAGAAATTTTGCCACTTGCTCCTCAACTGTAACATTTCTTGAATCTCTAACTCTGCCAGTGTTTCGAAGTTTTGCACATAACTAAATAAATGCTTGTGGTCCCATGCAAATGACATCACGACATTTTTCTGTTTTTTCTAATTGTTTCATAAATATTCTCCTTATGCTCTCTCTTTCAGCATTACTATAACTTAAGGGCCTATCAACTATTATTGATGCCCCTTCCAACAAATATATTTTATGTACAAGATAATAAACAAGTTGCACAATGCACTTTCGCCTATAGTGTTCCCAATCTTGTAACACATTATTGTTGAAGTACAAGCTGGAGTTGGAGTTCAAGTTAAAGTTACGAATTTGAGTTGCCACTTCAAAATTTCTGAACTCTTTAAATTCATATTCAAAATCTAGCATTTCTCCCTCAAAATCCTTCATTGATCCTTCTTTATTATGGCTACTGGTTAAACTAATTGGTCAAGTTGATCCGGTTTTGAAACCATTGATTATTTGAACAAACAAGTATAAAAGCAAGCAATCAAAAGAAAAATAAACCAAATTACATTATTAATGATCACCAAAAAGGCTCAAAGATTCTTGATAAATTACGTAAAAAAAGAATTCAATCAATGAAAGACACTTCAAAACCATGTTTTGACGTAAAAAGAAAAAACTTCCCGTCAATGCACTAATATTTCATGGTCGAACAGAATTTACATCTAATACTTCATGTTACTTTAGTATATAAGTGCACTATTCTGTGTTTTCTTGTTCAATTATTTCTAGTTTTGGCAAAGGGAGGCAGCAATGTTAAGGCAACAATTGCAAAACTTGCAAGAAAATCTCTTCTAACAAGCTAGATTAGGAGAAGATAAGGAGCTTGCATTAATTAGATTTTCTTTTATCATTATCGACATTATATAGAGTCACTGAGAAGTCTTTAGGACTAGAGAACTCTTCATGGGGCAATTATTTTAATGCAAGAGCATCAACATAAACAAATGAGTTTATTAGTACTAGTAGTATTCACTAACATGGCTTTATTAATTTCACATGATTACAGTGGGAATATAGTTTAGAAAATACTTATGGCTGCTCTTAACCTCAAAGGGTTTTTTTTTATTATCAAAAGGGGAATGATTTCTTGGGGGGAAAGACGATCAAATGCAAAGTATAATAATGACAAAATGCATAGAATAGATGAAAAAGATAGGCATCCAAAGCTCATAAAAGGAGAAAGAGGGGCTATGTATTAATCTAATAGTAATCATCGTGATCTTTGTGAAAATAAAGAGATGCTTTGTGTTATGTGTGCATGTGTGAGCACTGCAATATATTAAGTAACATAACTCTGCAACATAACATAAAAAATGAAAAGAAAAAAAAACTCTGCAACAAGTACAAGGTCAAAGCTTTTAGAAGCGCAGTAGCAAACTAATCAGTAAGGGATGAAATTTCAAGAAAATAAATACCCATGGCACTATTACACTAATGTTTCTTCATAATAGACACAACTCTTTCAAAAAGATTTCTTTGTAATGGAGGAACCAAAACAGAGAGAGAGAGATTAGGGTTCAAAAATAGGGAAAGGAGACCCATAAAAGAATAATAGAATAGAGGAGATGACGGTGATACCTAAATATAAAGCCGCAACTGGATGGACAGTTAGCCTTTTGGTCGGACGATGAGCTCTTTTCGCGCCACGAACGGTTGTTGAGACCTTTCTCATGGTGCAGGAGGGCAGACACAGGAATGAACAATTTCCCTCAAAATCTCGCCACATTTAGAGTGAAATTTTGAGGGGGAAATGTGGTGTGGGACCCACCCCATTTTCCCTCGAATTTTTTCTTCCTTTCAGATTTTCTTTCTCATCCAGGCAAGGGAAAACCTTTTACCTCTCTCATTTTACTCCTTACTTTTTTTCCTCCCTCATGTTCTTTCAATCCAAGCATAGTGTAAGGGTTGAGGGGGGTGTTTGAGTTTGCATTATATTTTACTGCGCTTTTGTTGTAGAAGCTACTTCTAATAGAAGCCACTATCCTTACTTTTTTTCATTGCGCGGTGTGGCTATTGAAAATACCGTAAGACTTAGGATATTCTTCTTCTCTTGCCCCATTTATGGGCATACCTTTGTATGTATGTGCCACGTGTTTTGTCCTCTTTCATCCTCCTCACTTTTTTTCCCTGATAAGCCCTCCTCACTTATTTATTATACAAAGATAATCCTTCCTTTAATTTTTTTTGTATGAATTTTACAGAAGGTAATGGATAGGAAATAATTTTTTCTTCATCAAATAAAAAAAATTAGACCTTTTTTTCAATCTAACTTTTGCAAAAGTCATATTGAAAAAAAAAGTTAATTCTCCGCCGCTAATCCAAACAGGCACTTAGAGACTTAGAACCTATTTAGTTCCGTTTTTTAGGGAAAATTTCACTGCACCCCCTCTATAATAAATTATTCTCAAATAACTCCCAAAACTTTCTAAAATTTCAATGCATTTCTTAGGGTTAAACTAAAAATAAAATTTATGGGTGAAAAGACAATTGTACTTTTACTTTATAAGTCAAATATGATTATTTACAAGATATATGTGGGAATTTATAAGCCAAATATGATTATTTACAAGATATATGTGGGAATTTATAAGCCAAATATGCTTATTTATAAGATAAATAAGTGAAATTACAAGATCATTTCGGCCATGTACAAGACAATGAGTATATTCACAAGAATACATGTTATTTATAAGACATATATTAAAATTTAGAAAACCATCTAGGTCATGTACAAGACAACGACATAAATATCTTTTTAGCAAAAAAAAACTTAATTTCAATTTAACTTTGGAGGATACAGTAAAGTTTTAAAAAGTTTTGCAGGTTGGTTGAGAATAATTTTCTATAAAGGGGCTGCAATGAAATTTTCCCTTTTTTTAAAATATGGTAATGGTAATCCATACCTGAGTTAATAATGTGTATGTGTTTGGTTGACTTTTATGGTAATAAACTTCAATTGAGATTACGATAAATATGGTGATCAAGATTCATAAGGAGGACCCTATGAATTGTGTGATTCATAGGGAGGACCCTATCAATCATGATAATATCTTGTCTCATAGACAATAATTCCTTTTGCACCTCCTTCCGACTTCCCCTCACTAAATGTCAGTTTGTTTTAACTTTTTAGGAGTGGTGTTCGAAATAAATATATGAGAGAAGTATTGTCTCAACTTATAGAAAAGTACTTTAAAAAGTGATTTTCTGGGTTTCCTAAACCAACACTAACTCCCTTATCATCACCAACCTCTCTCTACATCGTTGTCATTGATAACTAGCTTCTTCTTCCTAAACGTTGCCACTAAATTTTTCTTTGCTAATAATGACATCCTCCTTCTTCGACTAACTCACCCAAAGTTTCTCCTCTATCTCTTTCCCTCCATTTCATCTTTTGTTGACTCAATGTACCATGGTTAATTAGTTGTGACAAACTATTAGATTTAGATTAGTATAAATAAGGGGCCTATAACTTGATTAGTGTGTAAGTTGTCAACTTGAAATGATGAGACTAATACCCTAGAATTCTCTCTAGTTTTCTCTCTCCCTCTCCTCGTTTATCTCTCTCTCTTCTCTTCTCTATTTCTACATCTTTTAATGGTATTGGAGCCACACAATCCTTAGCCTATATGCTTGACGAGGTAAGATAAGAGAGATTTTGTGACATTATATTGAAGATGAGATTGAAAAAGTTCATAGCATACATATTAGCCTTACAGTTCAAGTTGCCAAGCTTAGCAGGGAACCAGAGAGAATTCAAATTGTGTCAAGTCTAGTGTTTTAAAAACCGGACCGGACCGACCAATTTACGCCAGAAACCGGCCAACTGGTAGTCTGATTGGTCCAGTCCGATAGTTGAACTGGTTTGACCAGTTCAACATTTTTAAAATTTAAAAAATAAATTAATTCTTTTTTTTATTCAGAATTTCATATAAATAACCATCAAATCTTCACTTTCTTACCAGTCTAGCTTGGGTTAGCTCTGATTTAACTTCGATCTGACCACTGATCTTTGACCCAGTACCCTGGTTGGTTTGGGTTCAAAACCTTGGTTAAGTCCCATCATAACGTACAATTCATGCACTGATAAAAGTCATATGCCTCTTGTTTACACTAATCTAAGCCTAATAGTTTGTCACAACTAATTAAGTAACTCTTTATTATTTACATATCTCATCTTCCTCCAATATTATATACTCATTTTAGTCCTTAATATAAGACATAATTATCTAATTTGATTATATTAAGGAAGTTAATTAATTAAGTTGACATTACATGTATTTTCTAAAATACTCTGACCATCTTCTTCATTTCTCTTATTCTCTCTCCTCTTTAATTATTATGAGGGAGTATTATAAAGCACTTTAATGAAAGATCATGTGAAAAAGTAGAATTTTTTTTAAAAAAATTAAAATTATACGAAGTTAAGTTTTAAAGTTTTTCTTAATTCCAAGAAAATATTGAAATTGACTTGTAAATTAAATTAGAGGGAGCATTTTTCATACACGACATTAAAATACAAAGGATATTTTTCCCTTTTTCTCCCTTTGTTTCTTTTTATAAGATAAGATTAACCGAATTGTGTTGTTTAAATAGGTAATTAAGTGAGGGTAAAATGAGGAGTTTACCAAAAAAAATTCAGACATTCCCTAATCCTATCTTATAAAAAGGAATCTGGCATACCTGAAATCCTATCTCATAAAAAGGAACTGAGGAGGAAGTAATGCATAAGCGGTAAAACTTGAGGTAACTCAAAGATATTAGATCATTATCATTTGGGGGGGGGGATGAGTAGGGAGATGATCATGAACTTCCCAAATAATATATGAAAATCTTAGTTTTTGAACAATATAAAATTTCAATATAGCAAAAAAATTAGGAAAAATCTATTTGAACATATATTTTTTTAAATGTGAGGTTGGGATATGGTAAATTTTAAGAAATTTAAAATGAGAAAAAATTAGAAAAAAAATTCTATCTAGTTTTCATGTTATTGCAGATAAATAATAGGGAAAATCATATATTAAGTCACCTGAATTAATAAAATTTAAAATAAGGTTAGTAAATTTAAAAAATCCCTAATTAGGTCATACACCCTATTTAGGATCTCAAAATGTACATAAAATGACTTTAATGCTCTCCCCTCCCTTCTTCTTTATCTTGATCACTCCAATACTGGTCGCTTAGTAACATCAATCCCATTGCACCAATCAAATATGGATGCTGAAGTTTGGGGTCGTCATTTGGAAACTATGAAATGCCTGCAACAAATTTGCAAGAGTCGTATAGACTGAGGAGATTGTTGATGTTATTGAAGGAATCGTCACTCATACTATTAAGGCGATATGGATCTTATTGTTCACATAGACAAATCTCAATTTTGCGCGAGTTTTCGTAATTAATTTTGTAACTCTTCTAATTCTCTTAGTTGAATGAAATTTCTCTTCTTACTCAATAAAAAAAAGTAATTAGTAAAAATCGAAGTTGTTGTAACATTTCACACCTCCTCTATACACACATACATGCATAAACAATCCATACTAAGGCATAGCCCTAATACCTGGTACTCCTATATATATATATATATATATATAGTGCATTTGAAGCCTTATTTGTCGCATTCTCTCTCTATCATGTAAATGCACAATCGCACACTCAAACCAATGTCAGCCTCCACCATTTATTCACACAACTATGCCTTTGTTTGGTATCATAGAAGAGTTTATGATAGAAGTAGAAGTAGAAATGGAAGTGAAATTGGGTTATAAAACACGTTTGGTAGAATGGTGGAAGTGAGATATAATTTTTAATTAAAATATGTATTCATAATATGAAAATACCAAAATATCCTCCAACGGAAAAAATCTTCCCACCTCCAGTTGATGTTAACCGCCATCCCCACCTTCATCTGACCACCATTACCGCCAAAAATGCAACAGGCCAAACGTCTTTCAACAAAAAAACTAGTAACAAAACAAGAAATAAAAAATCAGAAGAACAAACAAGAACTAGAACCAGATCGACAATGGAAATCACACCAAAATCTTCCCTAAACAGAAATTGAAATCAAAATCAATGTTTAAAATCAAAATCTAAACCAAGATCCCAGATGTTAGAGGGAAATCAAAATCTAAACCAAAAACCCAGATGCTAGAGGGAAATCGTAATCTCAATTGGATGAACAAAAATCGTTTACACTTGGCTAAGTTGCATTTGTTGTCGAAGAAAGATGATGACATAGTTGCGTTAGTTGCCGGAGGGAGACGACAACAGATTCACGTTCATTATTGGTGGAAAACGACGATGGAGTCATGTTTGTTGCTGGAGGGAGACGATTGCAGAGCCGCATTCGCTGTTGGAGGGATGGAGTTGTGTTTGCCTATTCGCTGCCATTACTGGTAGAGAAGGGCCATGGCCGTCGTCACAGGAGGATGACCATCTTCTCCTTCACTAGCAAAGGACCAATGGAGTGAGGGAAGATAGATTGCAATGGATTAAAGAGGTAAAATAGGCATATCTCCACTTCCATGGGAAGTATAAATGGGTTCCATAGAGGGAGGCATGGAACCCAGTTCCAACGATTTTGATGGAATTAAGTTCCATGTGGAACCTGGTTCCCACCTACCAAATACCTTAAAAAATCACTTATATTTCCAATTCCAACATATGAAATGAGGCACTAAGATTTGAAGTGAGGATTGATTAAGGGGAAAGGGTTTCGATAAACTAGTTAGAATTAAGGTTGTTGTGGGGTAGAGAGAATAGAGTTGAGGTTGTTATGGGGGAGAGAGAGCACAATGGAGAAAGAGAATGCAAGGAGAAATATTTGAAGAGAAGAGAGAGGAGAATGGTAAAGTCATTTTATCCACATTCTGAAATCTTAAATCAAGTCTATAGTCTAATTAGAGATATTTTAAATTTACCAACCTAATTTTGAATTTCATTTGTTCAGGTGACTTTATATGGAATTTTCCCTAAATAGTAACCAACCTTTTTAAATATATTACTAACTTCGATGGCATTTTAAACTAGATCTTATATTAATAATATTGAAGCGATTATGGTATATGATGATATGATATGATTTTATACTAAACTATAATTAATAACATATACTTTATATATATATTGTAGGAACCAACAATAAATAGGATGAGTGATTTCCCAACTCCATATTAAATACAATAAATCTTGTCTAATAATTCAAATTCAACCTATTAATTAATCTTTATTGCAACAATTAATATATATAATTACAATACAATTACAATTACTAATATTGAATTATTTATACACAACCAATCTCCTCAATCTTTTTAGAATGGCATGAGGCTGATAGAGCTGGGAATCAGGGCCGGCCCTTGACGGGCCAGGGCCTAAAAGGGTCAGCTCTACAAGGCCCGAGGTAAGAAAAATTACCGTTTTTCAAAGCCCGGCCCAAGAGCATGAGGGCTAGGGCCGGCCCGCAGGGCTTGAAGCTATTTACACAAGATTTAACTACACGCCTCATGCAATAAAACAAATACTGTTACTAATTCATATTCAAAGGTAAAAAATAGTATCCACAAATAATTCACAATCCACACAAAAGTATAAGAATGCAAGAAGTTAAATACTCTAAGCAACATGAGTATGACGACTATCATTTTCATCTTCTTCACCATTATCATCAATTTCAAAAAAATTTGATTGTGCTTTAATTTGAGTAGTAGGCTCTACTTGAGGGGTAAAAATATCAAGAATTTCTTCTCCCAAATCATGAATATATTCATAATCTTTATCTACAACAAAGAATAATCTAAAATGACAAATAACTCTATAAAAAACATAAAATACAAATAAATTAGTGTGAAACTTTAGAGTAAATAAGAAATATCTAACGTATTTTTCTTATAAAATAAGAAATATCTTTTATAAATTTTTTATTTTTATGATTCTTAATACAAAATATTCTTATGAAACTTAATTTTAAAAAAGATAATAACAACTAAATATTTTCAACATCATTAACAAAATATAAAAGATCAATAATATTATTATCATATAAATAATTTTTTAAAATAAAAAATATATCAGGGCTTAAAGGGCCGCCCCGTGGCCCTACAGGGCCGGCCCTTTTAGGCCTTCGGCCCTACAGGGCTGGCCCTTTTAGGCCCGCGTTCACTTTTTAAACAAAATTCTCAAGCCTGACCCTTATAAATTTAGGGCCTAAACGGGCTAGCCCGACGGGCTCGGCCCGTTTTCCCGGCTCTAAAATTGAGGCATGACTATCCATGTTGCTGAAGTGGCCTCTCTTGATTCGTTTCTTTTTTGTTTTTGTGGTAATTTGACAGGCTTCTTTTGGAGCAAAATATATTTACAAATGGTTTTTTGGTTCATTACTTCATTCAGATAATAACAGTGGTCAAAACTTCGTATATATTAAACCTTCGTTTTTCCCTGAAAGCGAAAAAACAGATTTGAGTAACTTGCTTTCGCTTTGCACCCAAAACCCAAACCCTAAATGTTTGTGTTAGTCTGCCATTGATAGTTTTTGATTGGCTTTGTAGATTATGGCTTCAGAAAGCGCTTCTCGATCGAGCTCCGCGGCCGATTCCTACATTGGCAGCTTGATTAGCTTGACCTCTAAGAGTGAAATCAGATATGAAGGGATTCTGTACAATATCAATACCGAGGAGTCCAGTATCGGACTCAGGAATGGTACAGCTTTGTTTTCAGCTCAGTAATTTCATCTGGGTTTTTTATGTTTTCCACTGAATTGGGGTTCATTCTATTTTAGATCTTTTAGCCCGGTCGTTGATTATGACTAAATATTTGTACATCATCATCACCATAATTATTTCGTCCTTTTTGAACTGAGTTATTTCAAAGGGCTGTGAATTACAGTGTTATAGGAGGTGGCTTGAATTTCTTATTGTTTGTTGTATGCTATGGAGAAAGGACAAAGGCCGAAGGGTCTAGTGACAGTAAGGCTGGACGTAGTAGGGTGGGCATATGTACCATGAACGCGATTAATCTCGTAGCTTGTGACTTTTTGCTGTACTGCTTATCAGTGTTTTGAAACTATTGGAAAGTTTTGTCATATATCTGTCAGGGTCAAAGGTTTTTGAATTGTGCTTTTTTCAGCATGACATGTGATTTCTCCCTGGTTATGAACGACGAGTTTTCTTCAAGTTCATTTGTGCTCTCCCTTGGTGGAATGGAAAGAATCACAATTATTAAAAACTGAATAGTGTGAAAGATAAATGTAATCGTTTTCATTTGTTTGGATAATTTATCACTGGGAAAAAATATGAACTTGTCAGTTAAAATCAGAGAACAGACAGAATGGGATGGTGAGGGGAAAAGCTTGTATAGAATTTGACTAATTTTACTATTTTTGGTTGTTGATAGAACAGCGTCGTGTGATTCATATGGCCAATCCCATCTAGTGGGATAGGGCTTGTTGTTGCTGAACTATTTTTAGCTGGTTCCGATTAATTTTATTGTGGTTGAAGATTTCTTTCTTGCTTCTTGTTGCTTGCTTTTCTATTTTTGGGAAGAATTGGATGTTCTTATTTCACCAAAAATATCAAATGATTCCTAATCCTTCTTACTGTGTTTATGTTGGAGGGAGCGAGTTAAGAAATAAATGCTTCCAGGGCTTTGTTTCCTTATTTAAGTACAATGCATAAAAAACGAGGGCTGATTCCTTCCTTTATTCACCCATGCATTGTCGTTACTGATTTGCGTGGCTTGTGGAGCAATGTCTGAATTAGGGATGTCCATAGACCGGACCAGACCGGGTTGGGCCTCAACCCGAGGTATGGTCCTTATAGGACCTCGGGCTGGACAAGTCAACCCGAGGTCCGGTCTGGTCCAGCACCAGCCCGAGCTCGGGCTGGACCAGACCGGTCCAGTGGACTGCCTGGACCAGTCCAGGACCTATTTTAATTTTGTTCTCCCCCTTGTTTGGATTGATGCAGGGAGCTAGGGACAGTGGAAAAATGCATAATAATACTTATAATTAGGAAAAATATATCACAAAATATTAAAACCCATTCATAAATCCATAATAATCTCCAACAACATTGAACATGAATAAAAAACAACAACATTCAAGTTACTTTAATACAATCCATAACAATCAATTAAACACATTAAATCTAATAAGTATAAAAAAATTATTTGAGTTTTGACGATTAAAACAAATTATACAAGATATTTTTTTAAAAAAAAAAATCGGGTCAGACCAGACTAGACCGTAGGGTCTGAACCCTTGACCCGATGTCCGGTCCGGTTCGGTCTGTTTAAAGTGTCTTGGACTGATTTTTTGTCTTCCGAACCGGGTCGGGTCGGACTACCCAAACCACTAGGTTTTTTTGCAATGAACAAAAAACCGGACCGGTCAATGAACCGGTCACGGCACTGGTTCAAGGGTCAGTGGTTCAACCGGGGTCGGACCGGTGGTCGAACCGGTCATACTAAAATATTATAATTTAATTGACAATAATAAAATAACCATAATTCAATTTCATAATTCAAAAGTCATTACTAACAATAAGTTAGTTCTTCAAAGTTGAATCAAAATCCATAATTAACATCAAAATATAGTTAAAACATTACAATATCAATTAGCATTCATCAAACAACCAAGAGGCAGGAACCAACATCAGAATAGTCAAAAAATACCGAATTAAATCATGAAGCTCTACAACTCATCAAGGGGATCTATTTGAGGTGAATCATTAGGAGGTAGATTGGGTAGAGGGTAAGAGGTAACAATATCATCAGGCAAAGCTGGGGGATCAGGAACGTCCATATCTTCGTCACCTACGCATATACATGACAATAATATCAATGATTATATGTAACATATAATTATATGGATGAATAATAAATTAGTAAGAGAATATTAACAGCACATATAAACCTTCATTAACCCTATCCACAGTAGAAGAATGTGCAATGCCTTCACTACCAAGAAGTCCTTCAAGATTTTCTACATCTTCATTATTAAATTCTGGAATGGGATCTTCTTCAGTCACCCAAAAATCGACCTCATCAATAGACTCATAATCAATAGGATCATAACTTGTCTTCTTTTTCTTCAAATCAGCCCTTCAAATTTCAATGACATATAATTTCAATTAAAACTTTTAAATACATCCATTTTATAGTGAAGAACAAAATTTTTTATAATATAAGAAGTTACCTATGCTTTAATCGCAAGTTATAATTAGTGTAAACTAAATCATTCAGCCTTTGATGCTCCAATCTATTTCTTCTTTTTGTATGGATACGCTCAAATAAACTCCAATTTCTTTCACAACCAGAAGAAGCAGATGTTTGGCTAAGAATATGAATTGCAACATGTTGCAATTCTGGTACTGAATAGCCATAATACATCCACCATTCATCTACAAAATAAAACATGTACAAAATATTAATTGCAATCAATTAATAATTTAATATGTCAATTAAACCCTAAACAATAAAGATAAATACTTAGTTACTTACAAGGATCCAGTCTTTGAGCTCCTTGTTTACATGTCTCTCGGCTGAAAGATTCTTTTCCTTCAAGATACAATGTGACTTGCTTCATTATCTTGAAGCAATCAACATTTTCATTTGAGTTAGCCTCTACCACATCAATCAAAGCTTGCATTAGTCCTCCCTTATGAACAAAGTTTGGACCATATACGAATGCTGGGTTCAACAAATAGGAAGCTGCATGGAGATCAGTCTTCAAATGTTTATCCCATCTCATTTTAATGATACTTGTGTAAGGCTTGTAGAGATCTTTATTCCTCTTGAACATCTCCTTAATTCCACTTTTTGCCCTTTGCATGCCTTCATAAACATATGGCAATGAAGGCTTCTCATCTGAGTCAACAATTCTCAACAATTTTATTAGAGGAGTGACAATCTTCACAATTTGGTGGCATTCATTCCAAAACCGGCTATCTAATATGATTGCACTAAAAATTTTTCCGGGAGTAGTCCTAGATAGCTTATGGTCCACAAAGTGTTTATCAACAACAAGGGCTTGCAAGTCATGCTTGTGCATATATATGCTATGCAATGTAATAAATGTAGTTGCAAATCTTGTAGCACCAGGACGCACAATTTCTTTCCAACCCGGCCTTTTCCTCAGCCAAGACAAGAATATCATGTGATTGTAAGCAAACACTGTTATCTTTGATGCCTTTGCTGCAATGTATGACACATGAGGCATGCTTGAAATGTCTTTCAATGCAAGATTTAGACAATGAGCAGCACAAGGAGACCAATAAATATTTTTATATTTCTCCTTGATCAACCTTTCACATGCCACGTAATTGGCAGCATTGTCAGTCACCATATGAACAATATTATTGGAACCGACCCACTCAATCACTTCACAAAACAAAGTGAATAAAGTCTTTGCATCTTTGACTAAATCTGAAGCATCAACAGACTTAACAAACACCATTCCATGGGTAGAGTAAACTAAAAAGTTTATTAAAGTCCGTTGCCTCACATCAGTCCATCCATCCGCCATAAGTGTGCAACCTTTTTTCTGCCATATATCTCTATGACCGTCAATGAGTAACTGACATTCCTTTTTCCATTCTTTCAACAAGTTGGTTTTAAAGTCATAAGCACTAGGGGCTTTAAACCCAGGCCCTATAGAACACATTCCATCCACAGCTTTTTGAAATAAAGGGCACTCTAATGCTTTAAATGGAATGCAGTTCACTATGGCCCATTCAGCAATAAGCATCTTCACATTGTGTTGTGCTTCTTTCGATGCTAAGACACTCTTTATGGTTGGTTGAGCTCCAGGAGTTGTCCTAAGAGCAAAATATTTATCTACAACACTGAGATGTTTCCTCTTCTTAGTTTCACTATTAACCTCCTCTTCTCCAACTCCCTCTTCTCTTATATCCTCAATTTCCTTTTTCTTTGCATGTTCTTTCAAAGACTACCATTCGATAACGCACATCAGCTGGAACTTTTTTACAAGAAGCAATTTGACCTACAACACTAGCCAGATGTTGCTTCAGCCTGTTTATGCCACCTCCTCTATAGCTATTACCATAGTGAAGATGTGTGTATATATTGTGTCCCTTCTTTCTTGTAGGCAACATGTGCCCATGCTGGGTCAATTTTGCCACGTAATGATGTAGTGGAAGTAGGATTATCAATAGGATTGGAATTGATATTGGAAGAGGGAGTAGGAGGGGTGACATTCTCATTTCCAGAACTCGATAAATCCATCACTGCAGAAAAAACAATTGGGAAAATCCTATTAAAAACCTTTTAAAATACTCAAATCCTAAGTTGGGCTCTAAGATATATCAAATTCTAAACCGGTCAATCATCTTAATTTACTAAATTTAGGATTTTAGAATTTGGTGATTTTACCTTTATTAGAACTCTCCGGTCTCCCATTCAAATTCACTAAGGAAGATATCAAATTTCAATTTTGCAAGCATTATTTCACTCAGCCTTGGATTGAAATTGATTCTTGGATTTGGAGAATGCAATATAAGTTCAGTATTTGGAGAATTTGGTCTAGGATTTGCAAGCATTTTAGAATTTGGTCTAGGATTTGGAGAATGCAATATAAGTTCAATATTACATACAATCATAAAATCATAAAATGTTCTCTACAGATACTGAGTACTGACAGTATAAAATCATAAAATGTTTTTATACAGATACTGAGTACTGACAGCGTTTCTGAGCATCTAAGACCCGTATAAAATCATAAAATGTTCTCTACAGATACTGAGTACTGACAGAGTGACAATCACCGATCCAAGAATCAATTTCAATCCAAGAATTAATTTCAAGAGCTAGCATGTCTAACAGCAATAAACAGCTAAAATTCTTACACGATTTTGGGACCCTGAACGAAGAATCAAACTGCACAGAGAGGTTGAAGTGTTGAGGCTGACACAGAGAAATCACGACAGAATCGGAGAGGAGTAGCGAGCAATCTCCAGTTGTGCAGCACAGAGGAGAATTGGAGAGGAGGCGAGGAGCAGAGCCAGCAGCGATTTACATTGCACAGAGAAGCAGAGCAGAAATGACGAGAAATCACGAGGGTTAGAGATGATGACGGGTCGGGTCGGTTTGTGGGTGCGGGTGTGGGTCTGGGTCCGGTCCAATCAACCCCAAACGACGTCGTTTTGGGGCTGATTTTTTGAAAAAAATAGACCCGGCTAACCCGCCCGACTCGGCGGGTCAGCCGAGTCATTCCCGGTTCGACCGAGCCAACCCGGGTTTCACCGGGTTGGCTATTCCTCCGGTTTGCACCTTGGACCGGACCGGGCTGGGGACCGGTCGACCGGTTTTCCGGTCGGACCGGCCGGTCCGGTCTGGTTTTTACTCCCATGGTTTTTTGGACATCCCTAGTCTGAATGTTGCACTCATAAGACTTGCAGTGTTGCTAATAATAATATTAAATGCTTCAGCATGGCACGTGGCGTGCTTCACAACTCCCCATAAATTTATGGCCAGAATATCTTTTCAAGTTTGTAATTTTCTAATTTTCTAATTTCTCTTTTTTCCTTCTATGATTTCACAGCGTTCCAATACTTCATTTTGTTCATCTTCAAATTTTGTCTATATTTCATGACTTCATCTAGAAAACGCTTCACTTTTTCTCAATTTCTAGCATAACCCATTTAGGTTAGCGACCGTCAATTATGTTGAATATAAACCTTTTTGTCCTTTTCCTGAACTCTTAAACATCAAGCTTGGCACTTTTATGACTAGAGCTTTTGATTTGCATTATTATTGTTATTTTGTAGTATATTTTATGTGTGTTCATATCACTTCAATGTGGCAATTTTCTGTGCATTATATGCCTTAGCTCCACTAACCCCCTTTGCTACAATGCCCAACATGCCATTGACTGCCATGTGCCATTTTATTCCCTTATGTTCTGTCCTTCCTGATAAGTAGTTACTAGTAAATAAATTGCTTGTAAATAATCAAATCTGGATTATTTTCCTTATTTAATACTATTTAATGCAAATCAAATCTCTCAATAAGCCCAAATTTGTGGCGACGGTCATCCTCCTTGAGTATAAATTATTTTCTTCCTTTTTTGTCCTCTTGTAGCAATGTAGCCGTTAGGATTAAGCAGTTCTTATTTCCTTGTTTTCCTTCCAATTTTGGAGTGTTACATGTGAGTAGCTTCATCCATAGATTTTTACATTTGTCTTCCTCCCTTTGTTTCAAGCGAATATTCTACAATAACAACAGCAATAAGCCTTATCCCACATCAAGCAAATATTCTATGATCAATAAAGTAATCCATGAGAATTTTCAAGCGGCAACAATATTCTTTGTGCTACTAATAGAATGACGGTTTCACTATATCTTATTTGAAAATCTTAGGGAAGTGGGCTTGACTCTACAACTAAGGCCCAATGCCTAGGATTTAACCTAATTACTTAGTGATTAAACCTAGAGCCCAATATTACCGTTGCCACCCATATTTAATACAATTCTATTATTATTGTATTGTGATTTTAGGGTAGATAGAGGGGATGTGATTAGATCATATTTAATTGTGTTTATTCCCCTAATCTTCCCTATGTATGGAATTGACTCTCGGTGAATAAAAAATAGAGCTTCTTCTGCTCAAAATTACATGGTATCAGAGCCGGGTTTCGATCCTGAGACTTGTGGGTTACGTTCTTCAAGCAAACAAATTGCAGATGTAACAACAAAGTCCCTAAATCAAGAAAAGTTTGAAGGATTTATATGCAAGCTGGGAATGATAACATATATTCGTCAGCTTGAGGGGAAGTGTAGGAAAGTGGGCCGACTTTACAACTAAGGCTCAAAGCCTAGGATTGAACCTAATTACTTAGTGATTAAACTTAGTGCTCAATAATACCAACACCGTTGTCATCCTATTATTATTGTATCTTGATTTTAGGAGACATAGAGGGTTGTGATTGGATCATATTTAATTGTGTTTATTCCCCTAATCTTCCCTATATATGTAATCGACTCCCTCTGAATATAAATCAGAGCTTCTACTGCTCAAAATTACACAAACTTTGTTTAGATGCCCTAGGGAGGGTTTGGACTGACACTAGGACAGAAAGTATTTTGGCCTTTTTTTAGGTACTAGAAATTGTTTTAGAATTTGTCATTCTTCCAAAAAAAGGTAATAGTAAGAATCCTTTAGTAGTGTAGTGGTGTGAATCTTTACAGCATTTATGAGATGACAGTTTTGATATTTTCCTTTTGCAATCCTTGTAAAGATGCCCTTGGGGAGGGTTTGGTGATTGGTCTGACCCTAGAGCAGAAGTGTTGTAGTAAATGTGCCCCCCCACCCAAAACACACACGCACACCCAATTTTTCTTTTCTTGCTTACATCTTTATTTAAGCTTTTTCTATTGTTGGTGTGCTTACCTTGTTGTCTCTCAAATTTGCAATATGTGCGTGGTTCTCTTCTGTCAAATCAGATGATTGCAGCTTTGAATTCTAATAACTTGTTTCAATAATTATTTACTGTCAGGCTCCTTAATATGCTTTTGTTGGTTGTAACTAGCATGGTTGTAACGATGCTTTTTTTTTTGCTGGGGCAGTGCGATCTTTTGGAACTGAAGGAAGAAAAAAGGATGGGCCACAAATTCCTCCTGTTGACAAGGTTTATGAGTATATACTGTTCCGTGGGAGTGATATCAAGGTATAATTTGTGGAATTGTGGGTCATAGCCAAGCACCTTTTTTCCATAGTTGTGATTTTAAGCTCCCAAGGACAACTAATTTGCTAGGTTGTCCTGATCTTGTTGAATACTTAAAAATCTATCTTGGGAAAATATGATTTGTTTCCTTTGAATAACTTGGTCCCAGTTTTGTTCAAATCATAACCATACCGGGCCTTTTTGTTTTTAGTCTCCAGTATTCATTGTTGTCATCACTGTCTTGTGTTGAAGGTTTAATTAAGGTTCTAATAATTACAAGAAAACATTCAGTATCATATATGTTGGTAGTGGAGAAAGAAACATTAGAAGGCTGATCCAAATTTCCTTTTGCCTTGTAATTTTCATATGATGCAGACTTTTAATGTCTTGTCAGCGTGTATTTATGAATTAGATCAGTTGAAATATCTGCTGTGCTATCTTTTTGTGCAGGATTTACAGGTTAAATCCTCCCCCTCTCCACCTATCCAGCCTCCTCCACCAATAAACAATGATCCAGCTATTATCCAGGTTGATTAGAGATTTTTTATATACATGATGTGCCAATTTAAGTTGATTGCCTTCAAATAATTTTATCACCTTCAAAAGTGTATGGAATTGCCTTGCAGTCTCAATATCCCCGTCCTGCTACTACATCTACAAGCTTTCCTTCAGCTGCAAGTGGGTCTTTGACTGATCTTAGTTCTCATACCCCACAACTTGGACTGCCTGGGTCAAATTTCCAAGGGCCACTGCCTTTGTATCAACCTGATGGGAACATAGGGTCATGGGGTCCTTCGCCACCGGCCCCAAGTGCAAATGGTGGCGGGCTTGCTATGCCAATGTATTGGCAAGGATATTATGGTGCCCCAAATGGGCTCCCTCATTTACACCAGCAATCTTTACTTCGACCTCCACCTGGCTTATCGTTGCCTTCATCTATGCAGCAACCAATGCAGTATCCTAACTTTCTTACCACAAATATGCCAGAACTCCAACCATCGTTACTACCTGCCAGTTCTAGTTCTCCTAGTGTAGCATCTACTTCCTTACCGCCATTAAATCTTCCATCAACTTTGCCTCCTGCACCTTCTGCTGCATTAGCTTCTGAAACATTGCCAGCATCAGTACCAAACAAAGCACCAACTGTACTGCTTCCAGCAACCACATTACCATCACTGGCTCCTATGGCCACATCCAGTGCAGATATAAATGCTATAGTGCCACCAATCTCCAACAAATCCAATGCAGTTTCTTCAAGTTTGCCATATCAAACTGCATCTCAATTTGCACCTGCAGTTGTTGGGTTATCAAATACCACCCCTACAGAAACACCTGTCCCTTTGGTAACTCCAGGTCAATTGTTGCAGAGCGGGCCAACGTTAGTTTCTTCATCTCAACCTGCACAAACACCCCATAAGGATGTTGAAGTGGTTCAGGTGTCATCAACAGCATCTCAAGAGCTGTATGTGCCAGTTTCTGCTGAAACAAAACCCCCAATACTGCCACTGCCAACAACTTCACGGGCCAGTCACAAGGTATTTTCTCTTTCTTTATGCATGGACATCACATAAACACATTCATAGATTGGTTTTGCATGTCCTTGTATGTTTGTATATTATGATAGGAATTCTTGTAACTTGGGTATATTTTCATCATCTGTGGCTTCTGCTTATGCTCTGAGCTAGTGATTGTTCAGATCATGAATTTGTGCAAGTTCTGCTGTGTGTTTTCAAATGATTTAAAGCCTAAAGTCTGTCAGGTGTGATGGTTGGTGGTAGTATATGCACTATGTGCCATACTGAGGAACCTCTGTTTTTGGTTTTACATGCTTGAAATTAACTTATCCCTATCTCATTCTTGCATGTATTACAAGATTCTCTTCTGAGATTTTTTATCACATCGGTTTAGATTTTCTTTCTGTCATTTCATCAATCTCCTTTCTGATATTTTTTATATCTGGTTGCACTCTAGCCAAGTGGATCTCCCATTCAGACACATCATGGTTATGGTTACAGAGGAGGACGTGGAAGAGGAAGAGCCATGGGGGTACTACTCTGTTTCCTATTTCTTTTGAGATTAAGTAGGGGTTTCTGATGTAATTATTTTTACCAAACCTGAAAACTAGTTGGAAGATTTGAAATTTTTAAGATCTCTGCCATGGCACAACTTGAAAATTCCCTTTTTGATTAATAGGTTTGACTGTTTCGCTTAAGAATCTATAATCTATCTAAATCTTGGAAAACGCTGCTCTGACTTTGAAGTCTTTGCTGCTTTGAGGTTTAAGTGCATAAGATGTACGATTTTTATGCTTGTTGATGCTGAGGCAGAACAGTTTAGGCGGGGCATAAGAAATGTTTGATGGATCTTAAAATTTTTTGGAGATGATGTCTGATTAGGTAAATCTATGACAATACTGTTAAAGCTAAAAGTTTGAATTTTTGCAGGGTTCAGGTCCAGTCACAGAATTCACTGAAGATTTTGATTTCATGGCAATGAATGAGAAATTTAACAAGGATGAAGTATGGGGTCATCTTGGTAAAAGCAGCAAGTCTCACTCAAAAGAAAAGGATGGTGAGGAGAATGTCAGCGATGAAGATGGCATTCATGATGAAGACTATGGTGAAGTACCAAAATTTGAGGTCAAGGTACGAATTTTACAACTTGTGTGCAATTTGAGGTTGTCAGTTATTCAGTATGAATAATTACATTCTTGTCATTGCAAAGCTTGATCCTGTTGTTTGTGTTTTCTGCAGCCTGTTTATCAGAAGGATGATTTCTTTGACTCACTCTCAAGCAGTGTGCTTGGTCATGATTCACAAAACGGAAGAAGGACAAGATATTACGAACAAAACAAGATTGATACTGAGGTAATTTCTGTGTTGGTTTTGCTCTGATTCTTTTTATGAGGGATTTTTTTTTGGGGTGGGGGACTAATGTTCAAATGCATTTTTACTGATTTGTGGTGCAGACATTTGGTGATTTTGCAAGGTACCGTGGTGGCCGAGGAGGCCGTGGGCCTTGGCGTGGAGGTGGAGGTGGTGGTCGTTACCGAGGTGGTTATTATGGAAGGGGTTATGGCTATATGGGAAGGGGAAGAGGACGTGGCATGTCGAGTCGCCCTTAGTTGTCAGTGAAGATTCAAGTTTAGACCATCATAAGGAATGTGAGCCAAGCCCCTGGCTAAAATATTCTCAAGTCACAGTATTTGTATTTTCTCTGTTATAGTTTGTCTTCGCTATAAAGGTGACATTTTCCCATTTTGTTATGATAGCTTCTCCTGTTGTCCATAGCCGAAAGCACCTGGTTTTTTGGGGAGGGTACTGCTACACCCTCTTATTTTAGCTTATTTAGAAGGTAAAGTTTAGAAGGTGAGTCTTGACGCAGCGATAAGATTACTGTCATATGACTTAGAGGTTACGAATTCAAATCTTGGAAACAGCCTCTTCGATTGTGAGGGTAAGGCTACGTATGTACATCTATTCTTCTCCAGACACCCCATCTGATGAGAGCTTTGTGCAATGGGCTGTCTCTCTCTCTCTCTTTTTTTTTTTTTGAAGCTGAAGTCTAGAGCAGTTTGATTTTCATCTTTAAGGAGTCTGGTTGTCTAAACCAAAAAAAAAAAGTGTAGTTGTCTATTTCAGATATGCATATTTTCATACATTTGTAAATGCCATTGGCAGCTTGATTCTTAGTGTCATATTTGTAGATTGGGGCATATTATCATGTGTAATTCTATGGAGTATTTGACATATTAGTTTTGCTGGTTTTTGAAAGGCACTTTTAATTGTTCTATAAGCGTAGAAGGACCTTTTGTTTTTGTTTTTATTGCAAAATTTACAAGTTATTTTAAGGTAAATTGTATTTTCTTACCAAAAGGTTGGTTTGATCATATTTACTTTTAAACATTACAATACCAAACATAAGCATTAAATAGTATATCATGCCCCATATTATTTTATATGCCATGTTACCAAACATTCAAGAATTTAAAGTTCAATCAAACTTTGTTTATTAAACCTTATGTGCAATACCATAGCCTCAAAAAATACCATCTATAATCTAAATCTATTACTTGGAGGAACCACCATTCCTAGAAGCAGGGAAATTTTCTCTATGGAACATAATAGGATTTAGAGACTAACATTAAAACTTTTGTATGGAAATGGAAAACATGTTAATAATATTTGAGATAACCAAAAGCATGTGAGAGTTCTACTTCTACTTGCAAGTGGCAACTAAGACTCTTCTGGGAGGAAGGGAAGGTCTTCTTCCATGGAGGAGAGCTAAGTTATCAAAGAAGAGGACGTCTCCTTTGTGCCATTTGAACTGTATGCTTTCTTCTTCAATGATCTCTTCACATCTCTTCACCACTTTCTCTGCAATCTCACTCCCATCCGCCATTGTTGCTGAGCTATGCTCCTTGCCGTACATCCCCACCACCGTGTTAAACCACATTCTTCTTCCTCTCCTCCCTTCGAACACCTTCGTTAATGGCCTTGGCCCTATTATCGTCTTCACTCCTCCGTTGGACAACCACTGTAACTCCATCCCCAATGCTCTGGCTCTGCACAAAGTTTCCAAAATTTCATGTTCAAAGTTCCTTACGTGTGTATGGATATTTTCCACATACACACATATCTTCTGCTGGCATATGGGTTACTGATCAGATAGAGTTAGTTAGTTATTAGTTATTTCTCATTCCTTCAATGCAAGTGTTAAACTAATCAAACAAGAAATTCATTAACTCATAAACCAGTTTTACAATCCAACTAATAAACTCTTCTAAAGGTGATTTGCCTAAATCTAAGAGGTGAGTATCTTTGTTAACTTTCTTCTACAGTGGAGACTCCACATCCCACACACTTGATCTATACCGAGGACCCTCTTTATATAAAATCCTAAAATGGCTAACAAACTAATTGTGATTAAGTGATTAACTAAATAGATCACATATCCTCATCAACAAGGCTCTATTCTATATAAAGGTTATATCTCTCAGGTGTGTGAGTGACACAAATTGGGCAAGGGTGGGTGTCGCCCCTTGGGTGCTGCCCCCTCTTGCCCCTCAAAATATCCCCTTTCCCAAATATTTTTTTATGTTTTTTTTAATTATTAGATTATATATAAAATGAATAACATTTTGATATCTTATGAGTAAAAAATGAGGTTGTTTTTAAATTTTTATGATTTTTTAAAGATTTAACACTCTCCTCATTTTTTATGTTTTCAATTGATTTAATACTTGTCTTTGTATTATTGAAGTAGTTCATCTGGTCTTAAATATAGAAGCTAGATAGAGAGTTTATTTTGATTCTAAATATAAGGTGTACTTTAGCCAATTTTATCTCTTAAATTTATAATTTTTTTTCAAAATATCCCTATTGATTGCACATATTAAAGGATTTCCTATCAAATGATACTTCCACCAAACATGATTAAACATGATAATATAAGGAAATCAGCACACGTTTATTATAAATAACTAATTTAACTAAATTTCTTAATATTTATAAATTAACTATTTAGTTCTTATATCAAGGATAAGAGTATATATATATATATATATATAATAATGAAGTGTTTTTTTTTTTGTAAAGGAAGGTAGCCACCTGATCTCAGCGAGTTTGGGATCAGAAGTAGCAAAAGCATCCTCCCAGCCACGGCCTCTCATGGAGGAAGTGTCATTCTTACTGAGAGCAGTGAAACAGTAAGAGAGAGCCTTCTTCTCCATCTCTTCCACTGCTTCCGGAAACTCCTCCACCATCCTCTCTCTCACTCTGAAGCTCGGCACAAATGGCGTCTCTCCTCCTTCCGGCGGAGCCACCTCACAGAACAGTATCACTTTCTTTGGATATTCCTTCATCTGCAGCCTCACGTACACAATCACACCATTAATGTCACGACCACAAATAGTTAGCAGCATGACAATGACAAGAGATCATGACATGTTGACAATTCAAATGACTTTCCCATGGTGATTGCTTACGTGGGACTGTACAGTAATTTTGTGGATACTAAACCAGAAACAGAGAGGAGAGACATGCATACCAGAACCATTTCATGGTGAAAGTAGATGAACTGAGAGAGGGGACCTTCATTAGCAGTCCAGACTCTGTTGTAAATATGGGTACGAGGAGCGGGTCCCACGTAGCGAATATCTTCCCAACCAAAGGTTTCGATGATTTCATTAAAGTCCTCAGCGTTGTTCACTTGGAAGCCTCGAACCAGAACGGCACTCTTCTCCTCTATCATCTCCTCCAACCATTCTCTGTTCTTCTTCACCGCCGTCACCAGCGTTTTCAGGTCGCTCTTGTTCTCCTCCGCCGCCGGCTGTAACACCAGTGGCATCGTTTCTCCGTCCACCACCTTCTCTCCCTCGCACTTCCCCACCTTAAAATATTCTCTCCAACAACTCTCCATCTCTCTCTCTTTCTTATTTTTGGGTGGGTTTAGCTTCCAAAGGCTCATATATATATATATAGTTTTTTTAAAAAAAAAAAAAAATTCAGTCAAAGTAAAACATTACATATGAAGGGCAATAGAAAAAGTTATCAGAAGAGGATAGACTTGGATAGAATCCTAAATTAACCAGGATAAACACCTAATTTCGTCATGTAGCCATAGAGTTAATCTACATTTGTTATATTTTGGGTTCACAAGTTCGACTTGTTGTCTTTTGGGCAAAAATTGACTATATGAGAAGTGTCAAATATAAAAATATATTCTTCCTCGTTAATATAAGACATATTTATCTAATTTGATTAGTATTGGTGAGAAGTGTCATATTTATCGTCAATTGACTATAGTTAGTATGTCATGTATTTTCTAAAACACTATAACTATCTTTTTTAATTCCCTCATTATTGTTGAGAGAGCATTAAAGGAGTAAATTAAAAAAAATAAAAAATATGAAAAAAATATAGAAACAATACTAACTTCTTAAATATGTTAGAGAGAGTATTAAATATAGAGGGAATCTTTTAAAAATAAAATCATTTGGAAAGAGACATATGCTAGTAAACGTAGAACCAAAGATTCAATAATTCATCTTGAGAGGCTACGGACATGTATCTTATTTTATCACTCAATGCATTTCTCTTTGAAAGGGTACGATTTTAAAGGGGGAAAATTAATTAATAAAAACATTTAGTAAATGTAATTTTTTTAATAATTTGTTCTCTCTGCTTTTATTATATTATTCAACTTATATTCGAGAATATCTTGCTTGTAAAGATCATTCTTGTTCATTTGCGTCATTGCGAGTGTGATATTTAATTTATTTATGTATTTGTTTATTTGTGGCAGATAGTGAAAGTATCTTCAGTTCAAGTGGAATTTGGATGCCTATTGAACTGCTAAATGTCACATAATCTACCAACCATTAGGTATTGACAAAAACTGAGGGACAAGCCCGGAAAAATAGCATATATAATCAATAATTATTTTCCCGATTTTCATTAAAAAATAATTAACCTGCCGATTATCCTTGTAAATTCCATCCTAGATATAACTTCATAACTACTAAAATATTGAACTTTTTTTTTTGCCAACCAATTCTTTGTATTTTTACTATTAAGTTCATTAACAGAAGTGCATACACACACACCTAATCAAATGACGTTGAGTTGTAAAAATTGTATATTTACTTTCCGAATAAATTAAAGATATAAATCTTTGCCAGCAAATGCATTTATTTGGAATTTTGTCTTTTGAAGAAGCTACCAGTTTGTTTAACTGGAAGGTCAGAAGAAAAATACCCAGATTATTGTTACGATATTATATGATGAGTTAATTTAATAAATTTAGATGGCAACATTTTTTTTTAAAAAAATAGAAACAATAACATCATGAAAGTAAATATATCTGTATTTAACATATCTATGTTGACAGGGACCATTGAAAAATATGCAATATGACCAACCCTCATTTGTTCAATTTCGTTTTATTAGTCATTGTCACCACCTTTATGTCTTTATTTAGTTACATAAATATATGACACTTGTCATGCTAAGGGACTGGTCATCTACCTATATTTTACTTGCTTGGACTCTAATGCTGTGAGTTGCTCACAGAGACACAGACATTGGCGTGGGACAACTGCCATAATTAATTAAGCTAAAATTATCAAAATTATTTTATTTTTAAACAATTAACAAAACAAAAATGGGAAAATTGGTTAAAAGTCCCCGTTTGAAAATTTATTGGCCATAAGTACCTGAATTTGAATTTTGATACTTTTTATGTATGAAATCCTGTAAAGTACTATACATACTAAGCCCTTCTGGGCTTATGGCCGATAAATTTTCGAATAGAGATTTTCCACCAATTTCACCAACAAGAATTTGAATTTGAAGACCAAAAAAGAATAAACTCTTCGGCTGAACAATCAGAAGTCATACACTATCATTTATTCCAGTCATGGAAAAACATATGCATTTTATTCAATCAGATTAAGTATCAGTGGGTCCTTATTTCTGCATAATCACTTAATCATCACCAAACATGAAGCATCTTCTCATGGGTGAAAAGGAAAAGAAAGATCACTTTTGGGGTTACAGTAAAGTAACTACAAGATTTCTGTCAATGAATTTGGCTCCACCAACCTTTCCTTGAATTTCAGGGGGCAGAGGAATGGCGCGTCTTTGATCACCTGCCTCGACCAATAGTTCGGACCCTCCTCTATACTGCATGCATAAAGCCTATGCAATTAGCAATTTAGCAGCATGACTATTTGCACACATCAACTATGTAGTGAAATGATTTGTATCAGGAGAAGAATCACAATATAACTATGACAACTTTGAAACTAAAATATCCCATATATTTGAATTCAATGCATCTATTCTTCTGAAGAGATGTCCATGGCTCAGAAAGCATTCCCCATTAACCACAAAGAAGCATAGAAAAGCTCTTATGAATGGTTTTACCCTCCTACCATTTTTAATCATCCTCTGATACATGGGAATTAAGGGTAATTTGGGAATTATCTGTAGGAGTAATAGGAAAAATGGGAGGGGTATTTTATAAATTAGATGTCTACCTCTATTATTATAAATAGGGGGATGGTGCGTATGAAATGTCTAGAAAAGAATCAATATATTAGCCACTGTGGTTTTGATGCTTCTACCATGCATCAACTGGTATAAAAAAAACTGATTTTTGAGGTTTTACTTTCCTATCATTCTTTATCATCCTCCTTCTACACGCAATTACCAATAAACTTGAAAAAAAAAAATTAAAATCTGGCACGAAGAGAGTGGTAATGATCACAAAAGGATTTTAAAAATATCACATACTTGGTATAGCTTGATCTCTGATTTGTCAAAACCAGGCATGAAGAGAGTCACTACTTTTCTCTTTGAATCAAATTTTACAGGCGGCGTAGTATTGCTGCATTGCCTTGCAAATGATGTAAGAAGATGCCTAGCGTCTTCATTGACACTGTCCTGTAGAATTCTGTTCCACGCTATTGGGCTATTCTTCATAGCCATTCTTGAAATTAAAGCAGAAGGCAAGGGTGAGAAATTTTTCTTCACTCTATCCATTGATTCTGCATTCAGTTGCTGAGAGGTGACACCAAAAGCACCAGAAACCTGTCCACCAGCTTGGATTGTACAACCCCAATATCGTAACGCAGAACTATCAGAGGTTGGATTGTTTGGATCCATCACAAGGAAGCAACCAAATCTCTGTGGGTTTAAGAAGGCAAATGATCCTCGCTGGACATGGCATAATCAATACTGGTGTTTTCAATAAGGTGAAAAAAGTGAATTAGATAACATTTACTCTTATGACTTACCACCAGCAGTTCATCCAGAGAGTTCCATATTTCTGCACTCATTATCCCATCAAAATAGGGTCTGTTGCCACTAAAGCTCATGGCCTCATCCACAAGTCTCAGAAGTGAAGGAGCAGCCAATCTCCCAAGGTCAGTTTTCTCAGCCAAGTGGCGCAAGTATTTCAAGTACAATCTGCAACCTCACAACGTCAAAACAAAGGTAGTAAGCAGAGGCTGCATGTGTTTTGTGTGCACACGAGGAGGGGGGAGGTGGGATTCCAAACCTTGCTTTACTGGTTGCACCTATCATACGCATGGTTTCCTCGCTGCTGATACCATCGTATATTACGATATCAAATCTTTTTGGTTGGTTCTTTGGTTCTGTAACCCCCAAGAATCTAACAAGCCTCTCAAGTGAAAATGCTGAAAATATTGAGTCCATCCCAGGCAGGACACCAAGCTCTTCTCCAACAATCTAGTATGATATATAGAAAGGAGCAGAAGATGGTTCCACAGAAAAAGTTTAATAGATGAAAATTATGTTCATCAAATATAAAGACATAATTTTAGAAGAAATCAAATTACATACCCACCCCTCCGAGGGAGCCTTGTGACAAATTAAGCTTGGCATCAGCTTGCTTCAAACGATTTAGAGGCTCAAGAAGCATCTGCGCTAATAAAGCAACACCAGAGTCTAAAGTCGTCAAATCCAAAAAAATTAACAAGGTGACATATGTAAAGGAAGGAAGAGGAGCAAAAGACATACTTTAGTTGTTTTCAACCTAACAGCTGAAAGGTTCTTGTCGCATTCCACTTGGGAATTTCCAATCTTACAGTTGAGGAGATAGTCAGCGGTGATGTCTTGGCTATGTATAACTAAGCATGTATTTAGTCCAGCCATTGCATAATGCTGAAAACACATGAAAACAGGAAGAGAAAGATTAACTACATTTCTTTTGCTAACACAGAAGAGTTTGAATTTCACTACAACAGCAACTTTAGTTCTGAGGTCTCCAATGGATACAGAAAGAGGTGAGCAAAAGGAAGATAATCATGGAAAACTATATTAGGTTATTTGGCGATGGACAGGCAGTAGGGCAATTCATACATAACAACCAGTGGATTGTAACAGCAGCGTGAAGTCCTTGTTTAAACAAGCTTCAAATCCAACCTTAAAAAGCAAAACTCCAGCTTCATCGAAAAATCATAAATGGTTCCGAAAGGGCTCTTCCTTTTATCAAATAAATAATTTAAAAAAAAAACATCAACATTACAGCATTGCAAGAAACAACATTCTCAATAGAGCCGTATCCTAATTTTGCGTCGAACAGCGCATGGCATGGCAACAAGTACAACAATAGTTTGGAAATTTCCAACAGCAGATTATTAGTTTTGCTCCGCCAAAATTCACACTAGAATCTGACTAAGGGACGACTTCTGCATTCTAGGTTCGGAAACCTTCCTAAAGTTAACTACATTCTCTAGAAATGCCGAGTTTCCAATAAGCTAATCGCTGCAGTAAAAGTCAATGTGAAATCGCAGTATCGCACTGGTGTTAACTACAAATCAGACCCATTCTCAAAATTGCAGCTCAAACCCATTATTCACATAAGTCGAACCTTAGCGGCAAAAACAGCAGCGGTGGTTTTGCCAGAGCCACCTTTTCCAAGAAACGTGATCAATTTTGTTGATTCTTCAGATGAACTGGAAGAGGTGATAGGGTCCGAAGAAGCGGCCATAGCCAGTGATGGAACTCTTAGGCGCGAAGGATGCTGGTAATGTGCAATGGGGATTCCAAGTAGCAGCGAATTACAAAGTGAAGAAGCCATGAATTGTGCTGCAAATTCTTGCAAGTTTCCGCAATTGAAGAACGAAAAAAGTCGGTGTATTATCGATGGCTCCAAATTCTTACAGCGAGTTGTTGAATCATCGAAGACGCATTTTTTCTATTTTTGGACTGATTTCAAGACGGACTAAGGATGTGTTTGGTGTGAGGTTTATTTAAATTAGGTTAAATGAGGTTATAATTTTATTTAGTTTAAAAAGAGGAGATGAGAGATTTGGTTTCTTGTTAGTTTCAGAAGGGGAGGTGAGGGGAGTTAATTATAAGTGGATAAAAATATATTTTTTCTTTATTTATAATTTTCCTTCTTTTATTTTTTAATTTATAAATATCAAAAAACTTATTAACTCAAGTATATATGATAGTAAAATTGTATACATTTTAAAGGATATTTTATTAACTTTTACATATTATCTCATTAATTTTATTATCATAAAATATTTTAATATGTTTTTTATAACTTCTCATTTTTAGTAAATTTGATATATATTTTAACATAATCAATGTGTCATCAATACTAAAATAAAAGAATTTATAAGAGATTTTGATAAGATATAAATTTAGTCCATGACTTGGAGATTTTCATTGTAAATATGTTAGCTTTAAATTAAATTAGATATAGTTAAATCTATGTAAACAAGAAAATAATAAATTTGGTTCATGATTTATGATTTTTTTTTATAAAAATAGGTATGTGTATTTTGGTCAAAGTGTAACATAATGGTTTTAAACAAGAGGGGTAATGTTATAATATTTAAAAATAGGCAGGGGTATTTTGGTCAAAATGGGAGCAATATTTCTCTCTCCTCCAAAACCCCCCAATCTTGGAGGGTTGAGAGGGGAGGTAAAGGAAGCAAAAAAAGACAAAATTTTTAATATTCCCTCACTCCAACTAAACATATTTTTTCTTCATTTAACCCTCTTCTTACCTAACCTCCCCTCCAAAAACCCCCAACCAAACAAACCCTAAAGGGAATGCGCTCGGTTTCTAGCTATAAAATTTTTTATATAAAAAAAGAGCATGTGATTGGATTACAATAATTAATTGACTGTTCTTTTTTTTAAAGAAAAGTTTGAATCATCAAAATTTCACTTAAATTAGTCCCAATATTTTAATTTGCTATTGATTTGGAACTTATAGTTTCAAAACATTAAAAACAATTACCCTAATTGATGCAAGCATGATATATTTTCATAGAGGGGGAAAAACTTAAGCCATCAATTATGTCAATTTTCAAGTTTTCCAATAACAAATCATGGTCATTTGCTTATTTATTTTATATAAAATTATAGTTAAGTGATAATACTTAAAAAAAATAAGACACATGGTGTAACATCCCAAAATTTAATAAAAGTGATTAATTTATGGAAGTTATATAGTAAGTTAAATTATGGAACCTACAAAATTTAAGGAAATTTAAATTAGACAAAGGGAAAAATTAAGGGATAGTTTGCGTAATTAATAGGACACACACACACACACACACACACACACACACACACACACACACACACACACACACACACACACACACACACACACACACACACACCGACACACACTATCAATTAATTACTCATTTTATCTCTTCATTTGGCATTTTATAGGAGCACACGTTCTTTCTCTACCTTGCATTATAGTTCTCTTCTATCATTAACAAACACATATTCCATACAAACACTCACACATGCATCCTCCTTTAGATAAACCAATATCCTACATACACACACTTGCCATTTATTTAAAACACTCATTCACCTCTCCATTCATTTCACATTTGGGTAGCAGCGGGAGAAAAGAGAGAGTGAGTGAAAGAGAGAGGTAAAACAGAAAAGAAAGACAAAAGAAACAGAATAAAGAAAGAGAGAGACGTGAGTGAGAGAGTTGCACCAGAGGAAGGAACCATCGGAGAAGTGGAACAAGGAAGCTCCAAAATCCACGAACAGTACTATAAACAAATTTAGGTGAGTTTTCTCTACCTCTTCCCATTATTGTTGGGCTGTTTATGAGGATTTATGGTTGCTGAAATTAAGAGAGATCACCGGAAAGTTTATGTCACCAATAAGTTTCAAAACCAGTGATTGTATGATGATTTTGGGTGATTTTCTGGTGTTTTTGATTCTATAAACACATCCTCAAATACAAAAAAACATGTGTAGGAGTATGTAGAGTCGAAATCTTTGAGATTAGAGTGCAAAACCATGGTTGCATATTAGTTTTCTCAACTCTGTTTTCCTTGCCGGAAAATAGAGTTTCTGCCGGAAAGTTTCAGAAGCTTAAACAGAGGATATATATGGATTTTTTATCTGGTTCTTTCTCCTATGGAAATTTTGATGTGTAGTAGGAAATAAAATCAAGAAGAGCACAATTTGGAGTCAAAATGAGTGAGTTATTGATTTTTAAAGTCAGACTGTCAAAAATGACATTTTTAGAACTCAGTCAGCTTTGTGTTGCTTTATGACCAATCTAATTATATCCAATATTTATGAAATTTTACATGAAGATATTATACATCTCAAGATTTAAAATGAGTCATAGAATGAATCATTTGGATATCTTTAGGGGGAGTTATGATTTTTGAAAGATAGGTCCAAAAACAGATGAAATTCTGGAAGTCCAGATTCTGACAGTTGGTTTCGTGGTGTTTTTTAGTAATGTAATCTTTCTCAATTTCCATGAAACTTTCCAAAACAAAATTATACATATTAATATTTAATTTGATATATATTTTGTGCTATTTGGATCAGTATATTGAGATATATAAATTTTTGAAGTTAGTTGATATCAGAATATGTTTCTGGAAGTCAGATTGGTTGTGTCAAAATTTTGGAAACCAAAACCTTGACTAAAAATTATTCCAGATTTAAATTATACATACATAGCTTTCATTTTATGGGTAGAACATAATTTTTGGATAAGTACATTAGGATATATGAATTTTCAAAGTTGTGCTCTGTTTTTGGAGAGTAATTTGGAACAGTTTCATTTCGTGAAATTCTGGGAGCAATATGGTGAAACTGAGCAGATTTTGATATTTTTATATGAAAATATATTTCAAGAGCTTCATTTATGCTTTAGAACCAGTCAAATTGGATTTTTCTATAATTAGTTATGATTTTTTAAATTTAACTGAAAAATCTGTCAACTTGCTAAAAAAAAATAAAATTGCACTATGCAAAATTGTATTGTGTAGAAGCCACTGAAACTGAGATAACCAGCAGAATATGATTAAAGGTAGTAGTACTACAAGTAATAACCAATTACTTATTAATTTTAATTTATAGGAATTGGTAATAGCCTGAGCTGGAGAAAAAGTTTTGGATAAACAGTTGAACCAAAAAAGGACCCAAGTAGTAACTTTTTCTTTCATATACTATGTGATTATCTTTATGATTTGTGTATACCATTTTCTTTAACATGATAGTGCATGTGGCACATTACCTAGTTGTGATCATGGACCCAACTGAGGTATACGAGTTAAGCCAGGGGTCCAAACATGTCGTTTGGCCTTGGACAGTATGCATACAACACAAAGTTAGCATTTTACATATTATGGTGCATTGCATATTTATTTATTTAATTTTATATGACTGATTGTATGTTACGACTGAGATTCATTCGAATCTCACTCTTTTTCAATATTTAAAAACATTCCAGCAGAAGGTAGCGGCTCTAAGGGCAAAACCGTAATTACCGGCGACTGAGGTCCAGTTCAAGCGGGACTGCAATTGGTTATCCTTAGTTATAAATTTTATTTATTTTGGACTTTGTATATATTTTTCAAGCCCTATGAAGATTCCTGTACTGTAGACAATTACTTATTATCAGTATATTTTCACTATTTTTGTATACCCTATGAACTATGCATTTATTATTTTACAAATATCAAAATGTTATGGGGTTTGACATATCATTTTATGTAGTTGAACAATTTAATATAATAGATACAAAGAATATAATCTAAATATTGCCTTTTCGTACATAAAAGGCAAATTCCACGTTCCATTTCGAGAATTAAAGATTTTTAGTGAAAGGATAAAACTTAAATCTATTTATTTATATTTATCATGTTTAATTTTTCAATCAAATATTGTCATATACAATTTTTATTATTAATAATAGGGCATTACAATTTTGAAATTTTATTCATATTAATTTTTGTTATTAAAAAATATGAGTGGTAAGATTTAATTGAAGAATGAAAATCAATAAATGTAAGGAAATCAATATATGTTTTATTGGCAAAAAAATAATACAAGTTTTGTCTAAATAGAAATTGGGTGCAAGAGCCAAACAATATCCAATCCGAGGCAGGGAACTATATTTCAGTGAGATACAGTGGACATTTAGTGCAAGTAAATGTTTATTACAAAATCTATACTTAACATTTAGTGCAAGTTAATATTTTAATTATATTAATTACTATAACATCTATACTTAATGTCATTGATCTTGTCACCTATATATTTAATTAAATCTATTGATTCTTTCTATCCATTTTATCATTAAACTCTGACGTGTAGTCATTCCATTGAATCACAAACTTTTTTTTTTTTTTGCCAACCACATGTATGCTTCGACTTTAACCATGAGAAAGAGACAAATTCTACATTCTATACACACACACACATATTGCCCTATATATCGACTAGTTATGAGGGAAATAGGTTAGCCCATCAACACCATTGGGCAGCCCAATCCAAAAATTACAAAAATAAAAAGCTAGATAACAATATAAGCCTGCTTGTTTAACAACAAAAATCAATTTAAAAAAACAAGATTTTTTATACTATATAAGACAAAACTCCTCTTAAATGTTAATTAATTTGGGGAGATTAAAAAGGATAAATAAATTATTTTAAAATATGTATATTTATATTTATGATTTTTCTCCAAATTATTTTACCTAACTTATAACATAGAGTTAATATAATGTTTAGTCCTTATAGTTTGTTCCTATTTTGGTTTTGGTCCCTATAGTTTCAAGCCATAGGTTTTGGAGCCTTCAAGTTTTCTTCCGTCTAAAACATTAATCCCTACAATTTGACAAGGACATTAACAGTATTAAATATGATTATGTGCACTAACACCATCAAATTTGTTGATGTGGCTTGATGACTAGGCAAGCTAACTGAATCTTGTAGCTTATGTGCTAAAGTAATAATTTTAAAGCATCAATCAGAGAATTTTTCACTGTTCATAATCATCTTCAGACATGTTTGGGTTCATGTTTAGGCTCCTAAATGTATATCTTAACAGCCAAAAGCCACTTTTGGACTTTTTGTGATGTTTGGATTATCATTTTTTAACTAGGCTTTTGAAGAAAAAACTGCTTTAAGCCAAAAGCCAAAATTTCAAGACCCGTTTGGATTAAAGAAAAGGTTGGAAAGAAATGGAATAGAACATAAAATAATGTAAAGAAATAGAAAATATTTTGCCACATAAATGTTTTGTTTGAGCTAGAAAAGAAAATGAGTTGAGAGGAAAGTTTTTGTTTGGTCTGAAGAAAATGAGTCAAAAGACCATTTTGCCCTGTGTAAAAATATTATTTAAATGTTTATGAGACTCAATCACTTTTTAATATCACATCAAGGGGCTTTTGTGTATTTAGGCATTTTCCTTCCCCACTTAAAAATTGGTTCCCATCAATTTTGGTGAGAACCCATTTTCAATCACATGGTTAAAAATTGATGGGCCTAGAAAAAAATTTTCTGACTGACATGGCAAACCAAATGGCCGCCGGTGGAAAATCCAATTTTCCTTTTCCTTCCTCTCATTTTCCTTGAATTAAATGGGTCCTTATGCTTTTAGCTTTTCCATCGTGTGGAGAGAAAAAATTTCTATCATAGACAAAAAAGAAATTAAATATCTCATAAAAAAATAATGAATCCTACATTCTTTTATTAAAATAACTTTTTGATCCTTATTATGTTTACTTGTAGATGAAAATTTTTGCCCTAATTATATAAATCTACTTAGTGCCTGTTTAGATTAGTGGTTAAAAAGTAACCTTTTTTTTTTTTCAATCTGACTTTTGGAAAAATCAAATTATAAATGTGATTTGTGTTTGAATTGGTGGTGGTAGAAGTGACTTTTTTTCTAACCTTGAACTTGTTTGGATTAGAGTTTGAAAAGCCTGTTTAGATAAAAAGTGACTTAAAAGGGCATGAATCTTATTGAATACTATATTATATATATATATATATTATTTATATATATTGTGATAATTGAAGTGAAAAAATGTAAATAAAATTTGATCTAATGAAAAAAAGTTTAATTATTATTGAAAAGAAAAGAAAAATGCACTAAAATATTTAATTAAAAATGGATAAATTTAAATTTAAATTATAATATCAAACATATTCACACATAAGATCCCAAAAGACATAATATTTCCAGCTATTAAAAGCCTCAGACTGTGTCATATATAATTTCTGAAGGTTCCTCACTAACTGATCTCCACTCCCAACCAAAAAGAAAAAGAAAATAAATATGAAGAATGACCGACACTATATAATCAGATAGCTTGCTTTATATATTTTCCAATTGGTTTTTTTTTTTTTACCTATTTGACGTTCTCAAACAAACCCTTAAAGGTTAATAATGATTATTTTCTAATTTTATCCTTATTTATAAAAGTATCTCAAAAAAAAATTAAGGGAAATAAGGAAAAACTCCCCATCAGAAGTTTAATTGGCATTAATAACTTGATAGGTTAATATATATAAAGAATAATAGTACTCTGATTGAGGTCATTCTTACCAATTAAAGTTTTAAAAGGAGATTTTTTTCCAATTTTCTCTAAAATCTAAGTAATTTCATATTTTCAAAATTTTCCCAATAATATATTAACTTTTTTTATTTTTATTAAATGCATATCATTTTTTTCATTTTACATCTAAATTTACTTTTACATTAATCATCTAAACAATTTTCAGTTTATTAAATTAACTTTTTCAAAAATCAATCCAAATATAAATCATATTATACAATCTGATTATTACCTTATATTATATTTATAAAAATCAAATTGAAAAAAAAATCACATTTACCCACATTCAATAGATAGAGGAAGTGCATATTTGAGTTAGTGTTTAAGAAGAACGTTCATGTAAGTTGAGATAAAACTCCTTCCACATAATTATCTTATATATCATAGGTTCGGCACCCCAAATGGCAAATGCAATAGCCGGGCATCTAGTGTTTAAGAAGCCATGGATAAATCTGCAGGGTGGCAAAAGTCCACTACTTCTGGTGGGACGCTCAATCCGAAACCAAAAGAAGCGCACCGCCGCCAAAGCGGTGGCCGCCCCCGTGAGTGAAAGGAGGAAGAGAAAAGACGAACAAGGTCATAGTCACCAACAGTTTTACGAACTGTTGGAGGCTATTTCTCAGATATCGGTGTCCGGTGAGGGCTTGACAATATAAGGAGCTGCTGGGTAAACCTCTACAAGTGGAGCTCCTTAGCGCCCAGCTTGAACCCAGTTAAGTGTTCGGTGTTTCAATTATACAAACTCCTAAAACTTTCACAAGTACTTTTACTTCAATCTTCTAGACACATTGTCTATCTTTGAAAATGATAGATAAACAGTGGAAAACGGCGTTCTCTTCGGCTATTTTTTTTTTTTAAATATCACTTTTCCTCGTCAGCTACAAAAACCAATAAGCTTGTCCAGTCATCAAACTACATTAGCAAAATTAACGGTGTTAGTGTCACATCATTATATTTAACACCGTTAAGGTCTTTATTAATTTTTAGTTACTAATATTTTAGACGGAAAGAAATTTAAGGAATCAAAAGCAAAAATGGAGGCAAATTATAAAGACCAAACATTATATGTATTAACCCTGTAACATAATATAAAATCTAATGATACACATAACTCTTTCAACAACATCATATAACATATGCTATAATTAAATAATTTATTTAGTTTCCTAAATCTTTCTAAATTAATCAATTAGCTCTTCATATTAAGCACCAGAGCTAATATTAAATTAGACTGCATTGCATTGTCAATGCTGAGCCTTAGAGCTCATCCAATCATGATGAGTGATATTGCCACTATGGCAACTTCTTAATAATGTTCATGTAGCTTATTTGATATATGTGTGTGTTGATTTTTTTTTTTTTTTTTGTCAGTGTGAGTGTTGATTACATGCATGCGTTGGACGGTAGAGATAATGGCATGCACAATACCAATAAATAATGCCTTGTGAACAAAAGAAAACACCACTCAAATGTAGAGAACACTTGAGGAAATCTTGTTCTTTTTCATGCTCAATCCAATTCCAATATTGTTCCATGCAGGTGTGTCATTTTTATATTAATCACTTAACTATTCATTATAATCCATTCTCAAGATTTCCATAATATAATGATGTATAATCATGCTTTCATTGATTACGCACACTATACACAGCAACTTGTTTTCTTTACACGCGCGCATTTATATATTCCATTGTTTAATTTCTTTCATTTTTGTGCCTTTGGTCACATCAAATTTTGGCTACAAACGAATCGGATTTTTTCTTTGGTATAGATATTTTGCATCACACCATCTTGTTTTGTTTTTTGTTTTTTAAAGTTAGAAAGGAGCTAAACAAGCCTGGTGAATGACCGAACCCACCATCACTCTTATACAAAGGATCACTTTATCACTAGGGCAGTATATCATGCCATCTATCTAACATGAGGGGAAAAAAAAAGGTAGCAGCAGGGTTATCAATAGAATGAATTCAACCAAAAAAAATATTGGCAAGCATTTTTTTTTTCATATTTTTATCATCAAATATTACATAATTTAAACAAGAGCTTGAAAATTAAATTGCATAGTTTGTTATTTATGAATAATATATGCAAGGGAGAATGACATTTGGAGACCCTATTTAATTAATAAGAACAATTTTGAAAAAAATGTAATTAATGTTCTATTTAATAACTTATAATAAGCATAATTCATTCCTTATAGTAAGATATATTGTAAAAATAAAAAAAATATATGTCTTATAGTAAGTATCCGATTAGTATAATTAATAGGTTAGTGATGAGCAAATATAAGATTATGTACACACACATATATAGACGACACACGGAGAGCTACATGCACTCGCAGAAGTGATTCGTTGACTTATGGAAAAGCCTGTCTTTTACTAATGGTTTTACCAATAATGCACTATTTTGTATTACATTCTACATAGCTCTCATGATATTGTTGAATTTTAACTTTAATGGTCTTCCTTTTCTCTTCATATATATAGGTTGGATAAGTTATTCCATAAGTGATAAAATTTAGATATTTAGAATCAATTATATAATATGATGATGAAATTGATAGATATGCTTGGGCTTTGGGCTCCTTTCTTATGTGGACAAAAGTCCAAATTTTATACATTTCTTATTTTATGTATTTTCTATTTTATAAAAAGAAAAGAGAAAAAGGAAAGAAAAGACCATAGGAAAGAAGAAAAATAATGAGAGAATGGGAAAAAAAAGAAACAAAAGAGGAAAGTACAAATTCAAATCCCGAAAGCGCACTTGTTAGGAGGGATGAAAACAATTTGCCTTCTAAACCTCAAAAGGAGAAACCCTTGTAACTACCAAAAAAGAGTTGTCAAATTTAAAGTCCATATGTGTCTCACTTATTTAAGAGGAGATGAGGCATATTAGGTTTTTTTTCTCTGAAGAGGGCAAAAATGTTGGTGAGACCAATTAGAGAGGCTAGGTACGCTGAACGATGCCTGGTTATACAGTCATATAAGAGAAAAGAAGAGAGAAAGAAAAAAAGGCAACTTTATAAGATAGTATCGATAAATTGGTGTTTATGTACTCGTTAACTATTGGATCAAGTTGAAATTTACTCAATAGATTTGAAGCATGTAATTCATTATTTTTAATGGTTGGATCTTCATTTGGAGGCCTGGTGTGAGAGAAATTGTATCCGTGGTGAGAAATTGTGTTATAGTGTTTTTAGCTTCTTTGTTTTTTATTATAAGCTTGTAGCTATATTTGTTTGGCTGAGTGATTACGTGTGTTTGTGCATCTAGTTGAGACTCTCTTGTACCATATTTTCATCATAGTTGATCATATTTTTATTGATTTAGGTGACCCATGATTTTTACCCTTGAATGGAGAGGTTTTCCACGTTAATAATTTTAGTGTTTTTAGTGTCATTTAATTTCTACTAAATATTTATTCGTTTCCTTATAGACTCCTGCAAGTAAGAGGAAGATTATATTCAACATATGATGCACCTCTTTCTATGAAATCATATAATTCAAGTTGAGTGGCATTAATGGAGAAAAGTTACCAGAATTCTTTGTGATTGGAAAGTACATAATAAGGTTAAAAGAGAAGTTTTATAAGACCAGTAATATTATATGGTAGTGAATGCTGGATTTAAAGGGGCAATATAAACGTAAATTGGGGGTAGTTGAGATGAAAATGTTGAGAAAAATATGTAGTCATACATGAAAAAATAACATTCAAAATGATCAATGTAGAAAATGTTTAATGTGGTTTAGACTGTTAGACATTATTAGTTTTGATGATAACAAATATAGATGTCAAATATTAAGAGAGCAAAAGTTTGCATAATATACTTATATCTTACATTGACTAACTACTATATTTAATGCTACATATATTGTAGATTAGTCAAGCAATGTAAGAAAGAAATTGAGGAATGAAGAACTTGCAAGAATTAATGAAAAGTATGAAGATTCAAGTTCTATGGGATTGTAGCAGTTGACACTGTAGCATACGACTACTGTAGCGTATGACACTGTAGCGCACTGTAGCATCGACTGATTTTAATAATCACTCGAGTGATTATGAAAATAGTGAAAATCACTTGCAGAGATTCACTATTCACTCGAGTGATGTTCAGATTTTTCAGGCTCTGTTTTCCATCCAGCTGAACGAGGTTTGGTAATTCAATCATATCTCTCAAACCATAATTCCGATTGAGGTGAAACTAGTTTTATATGAAAACATATTTCCAATGAGTCATTTGGACACTAGAATCAACATCAAAGGAGCTCAGATGAAGGAGATATAAATATTGCAAGTTGGCATTCATATCAGCGTCACTTTCCAGAGTAGGTCTGGTAATTCGGCCAAAACTCTCAAACCACATATCCAATTGAGCTGAAACTGGTACCATATAAAATTATACTTAAAGAGCTTTCCATTGATATATAATATGAAAATTTTGGAGCTATATTTGAAGAGTTATGCTATCTGGAAGTTGACCCATGTTTGCTGTCAAATTGAAAGAGTAGCTACGAGTTTAAGTGATCTGAATAGAGGGCACCCGAGTGATTTGCATAATCACTTGAGTGATCATTAATAATCACTCGAGTGAAATGCGTCGGATGTCAGATCACTCGAGTGGCACAAAAATCACCGAAAGAATTTTTTACTGTTCTCAAAATCACTTCCAGTGATATCGAAATCACTCGAGTGATTCTATTGATTTTGCAAATCACTTCCAGTGCAAGCCAAATCACTGCAAGAAAAATTCATTATTTGCAATTTCACTTCCAGTGATATGGAATTCACTCGAGTGATATGAGATTTTGCTGAATCACTTCCAGTGCGTCTGAAATCACCGGAAGAAAAATTCACTGTTTTGAAAATCACTTCCAATGATATACAGATCACTCGAGTGATCTTTAAATTTTCCTGATTCACCTCCAGTGAATTGAAAATCACTGCAAGAAAATTCACTGTTTCGAAATTCACTTCCAGTGATCTTTAAATCACTCGAGTGATATGTGAAATTTTCAATATCACTTCCAGTGGCTCTGAAATCACCGGAAGAAAATTTCACTGTTCTGAAAATCACTCCCGGTGTAGCTGAATTCACTCGAGTGATTAGCTATTTTATCAGTATCACTTCCGGTTGACATTAATCACTGACGATATATCAGTATGAATCAGAATCACTTCCCGTGAAGATGCGATTTCTCCCAGTAAACCTAAATGCACCTCCAGTGAAAGCCAATATGCCTTAAGTGATATGTTTATTTTGGTATATCACTCCCAATGCATTTCCAGTGAATCAAATACCTTCCAGTGATCATTCAGTGTACTCTCCACTGTGACAAAATCAGTTCCAGTGGCAGCAAATCAGAATCACATCCAAAAATCAAGATCACTACCAGGAAAATGCTTTTGCAGTCGAGTGATTTATTGTTTTATCAAAATCACATCCAGTGAAGTAATGCTGCACTCAAGTAAATTGATATCATTGCCAGAGAATTTATAGCCCGAGTGATTCATTGTTCTTATTAGAATCACCTTCAAAAACTTCACAGAATCATGAAAGTTACTCAAGGGATCATCATTACCAGTCACTGCCAGTAGAATACTATCTTCTGAAAATCACCTCCAGTGAAATCAAGTTTACTTCCAATAATTCTCCAGTTTTCACATATCACTATCAGTGAAGTATGTAATCAACCGAGTGATGTTTTCTAACGGTTATTTCTCTTAGTGCTTTTACAGGTGTTATGCACTACCGATCACATGGCATACACATATCAATATTCAGCGACAACTAATCATGTGCACTAGCAATATTCAACGAATAATCAACAAACTGCCTAACGCCGAAGCATATGTCGAACCAACAGGAAAACTGTAAGAAACGCTGAAGCATATGTCAGAGCACGATCAACGAGAAAATATTTAAATACACTCAACGACCATACAAAGCAATGGGACTCCAACCGAAAATGAAGTAGTATCTGTCTGAGCATCAAATGTTTACAACGGTCATCTTCCACAACTCAGCTATAAATAGGAGAGGATTCAAACACAGAACTACTGACAATACGATGAGAACATGAACATGCTGATATACTAAGTCTTCAGCCTCCGACTACTCTTTGCTCTACTTCGTCTTCTATATTATGTATATTTGAGAGAGTGAGAATATTTTGTATTGTACTTCAATGAACATTTATACACTCTGTGAGAGAGCTTGTAAACACTTTAACTGTATTTCAAAAGTGTTCTCAAGGTAGAGGGACCTTGAGAGGATTGATCACCTTACAGGGGAGTTGTAGAGCGAATTGTCAGTAAGACTTTCTGCTCGTAAGACTTATAAGGTGCAAGCAATAGAGACGTTGCTGCTCATAAGACTTACAGTGGTGTAAGCAGGAGAGAACGTTGCTGCTCATAAGACTTGCATGGTTAAGCAGGAGAGAAAGGTCTTCGGGATTGGTTCGCTCGACTTGCCGTAAGAGGGACTAAAACTTACAGTGTGTAAGGGGGAGTAACTCTTGTGAGTTTGTAGAGGCTTATCTTGTGCCCAGTTAAACAAGAAGATAGTGAATTGGAAATCTCAGGAGGAGCCTGTGGACTGGACGTAGGTCATCGTGGATTGGACCGAATCAGGATATATCACAGTTTGCATATTCTCTTTCCTAAGCTTTTACATTTCCAGCATATAAGATTTACATAACTGCTTATGATTTTATACTTCCATATATATTAATTTGATAAGCTATGAAAAGATTTTAAAAGATCATACTTTATTATCGTACACCCAATTCACCCCCCTCTTGGGTGTCAGCCAGTTCTAACATAGACATGTTCAAAGAATGTCATCGGGGTGCAATGTAAGGAGGGTCAATCAAGCAGTATGGAGTCATTTTTAAAAAGAGGTAGAGGAAGACCGAAGCGAACACTTAATGAGATTATATAGTATGATTTTTTTATTAATAATCTATTTAAAGATCTTGTTTTTGATAAAGTACAATAATGTCTTACGATCTATATAGCCGGTTCCACTAGTGTGATAAAGTTTTGTTATTATTATTGTTGTTTAATATTACAAATTAAAAAAGTATTATAGTATTTTTTTTTATTTCTACTTTCTCCTCTCCGCATCTACCTTTTCCATTCTTATTTTTTTTCCAAACAGGACCCTAATACAAGGCTGGAAATAAAGAAATACAGACAACAAATTAATAAGCTTATGAATGAATTATGAATCATGAATATAATTTAGTAATACTAATTATTAAAGGTAATTATTCAAAATCACTTTAAATAAATTTTAATTTGCCTTTAAATATATAGTTTGCATGAGTCTGATATTGTTTATAATTTAGATATATCATGTCAAACCTCTTAATATTCTGATATTGCTATATAATAAATGTGTCGTTCAGATGACAAACAGAAATAGTGAAACTATACTGATAATAAGTACTTACTGATATTCCAGAAAATCCTCATATAGGTTGAAAATATATACAGAGTACAAAAGAAATAAATTTCACAACTAAAGATAATAAGATGTAATTCCTGACTATGACTGGACCTTCCTCTACCAGTAATTACGGTTTTGCCCTTAGAGCCGCTGTCCTTTGCTGGAATATTTTTAGATGTTGAAAAAGGGTGAGATTCGAATGAATCTCAGTAGTAATATACAATCAGTCATATAAAATGTGATAAATAAATATGCAATGTACCATGATATGTAAAATGCTAACTCATGTTGTATGCATACTGTCCAAGGCCAAACGACTGTTTGCAACCCCGGCTAAACTCGTGTCCATGGTCAAACGATATGTTTAGACCCTGGCTTATTCGCGTGTTGTGCCACAGGCACTGTTATGTTACAGAAAATGGAATACACAACATATAAATAATCACATAGTGCATGAGAGAAAGAATTACTACCTGGGTCCTTTTTCGGTCCAACTGTTTATCCAAAACTTTTTCTTCGGCTCGGGCTTTTACCAGTTCCTATGAATTAAAATTAATAAGTAATTGGTTATTACTTGTATTACTACTATCTTTAATCATATTCTTCTGATTATCTCAGTTTCAGTGGCTTATACACTATATAATTTTTGCATAGTGCAATTTTACTATTCTTCAACAAATTGGCAGATTTTTCAGTTAACTTTGAAAAATCATAACTAATTCTAGAAAATTCTAAATTGACTGGGTCCAAAGCCTACATGAATCTACTGAAATATAGTTTCATGGAAAAATATCCAAATCTACCCAGATTTACCATATTACTCCCAGAATTTCCCGAAATACCCCTATTCCAGATTAGTCTCCAGAAACATAGCATGACTTTGAAAATCTATATATCCTAATATACTTGTCCAAAAATTATGTTCTACCCGTAAAATTTAAGCTATGGATGTCTACTTTAAATTTGAAAAGTTTCATAATTTTTTGGCAAGGTTTGATTTTCCAAACGTTCGACACAAACAAACTGTTTTCCAGAAACACAGTTTGAGAGCAACTGACTTCAAAAATTTATATCTCTTAGTATACTAATCCAATTAATACAAACTATATACCAAATTAAAGATAAGACTATTTAATTCAATTATGGAAATTTTCATGGCCATTGGAAAAGATTACATAATTCAAAAACACCACGAAATCAATTACTAGAATCTGGACGTTCAGGATTGTACCTGTTTCTAAACTCATCTTTCAAAAATCATAACTTCCTCTAAAGATATCCAAATAATGTATTCTACCACTCCTTTTAAAGCTTGTTATGTATACTATCTCCATGTAAAGTTTCGTAAATAATGGATGTGATTTTGTTAGTCATAAAGCCAGACGAAACTGACTGACTCTGATGAACATCAGTTTTGGACAGTCTAACTTCAAAAATTGATAACTTGTTCGTTTTGACACCAAATTGTGCTCTTCTTGATTCTATTTCATACTACACATCCTAAAAGTTCCATATCAAAAAGAACCAGATGAAAAATACATCTATAGCCTCCAGTTGAGCTTCTGAAAGTTTCTGATAAAACCTCTGTTTTCCGGTGACCAAAACAGAGTTGATAAAACTCACATGCAACCATGATTTTTGGACTCTAATCTCAAGGATTTTGACTCTACATACTCCTAAACATATTCCTTGAGTTTTGGGACGTGATTACAGAAGAAAAGGAATCGAAAATCTCATGCAAAACGGACACAAACTTGCTGGTTTTGAAACTGAACGGTAACAAAACGTTTTTGGTAACTTCTCTTGATTCCAGCAGCAAAACAACCCAGAAAACAACCACAAATCCAATGGAAATCCAAGGTTAAAGTAGAAGAAACTTACCTAAACACGTTTATGATGTTGTGTGTGAGATTTGGAGCTTGTTCTTCCTTCGTTTCTCTCTCTGTTTTCTGTGTTTCTGTGCTTTTGTTTCTGTTTCGTTTCTGTTTTTCTTTTCAAAGCTCTCTCTCTTTGCAGCTGAACGTAAATGAGAGTTGGAGGAGTTTGTGAGCTGTACGTATGTGTGTTGTATGCTGGTCAAATGGGAAAAGAATGTGTGTGTGTGTTGTTCCAATGAGAGAAGAGGAAGAGAATGAGTCACAATATGCTGTATGTGTGTGTGCTTATGATGCTCCAAGTGTGGTAAATGAGGAGGCTGTACGTGTGTATTCATGCATGGTGAGTATATGTGTGTTTGTCTCATGTGTTGGTAAGCTTTTAAATATATATATAGGTATATTTTTATCCTATTAATTACACACACTAAGTCCTAATTTTTCCCTTTGTCAAATTTAAGTTTCCTTAAATTTCGTAGGTTCTATAAATCGGCTTACGATCTATTTTCCATAAATTAATCCTTACATTAAATTTTTGGGATGTTACATATCATGCATTTTATATGTTGGTTGTGTGGCATGATTTTTTTTTCCAAATATAATTAAATAGAATTTGAATATTGGGGTAGAATTCAAATTATGAGTTTAAATGATTTGCACATGCGACTAAAAATAAAAGGTAGTAATTATAGTTCCTAGGTAAGGAGAGTATTTAATTTTACAAGTCCAGCTTATAGATATTTAATTTCTTAATATCGGTTAATATTAAAATAAATTCAGAAGACTTTTCTTTATTTAATTTTCTTACATGGAACCGATAAATAATTTCCCCTACCTATAGTTGTGTATGCAAGTTTTTGTAAACTTTATAAATCCATATAGATGAAAATGGATAGCATATTCAGTATTCACATACTTATGCAAATTACAAATTAACTGAACATCCTCCATTTTGACTCACAATTAAAAAGAAGAAAAAAGGGGGAATAAATAAAAATACATAATTTATAAAAACACCTAACATTTATCAATCATAAATAATATTATATCTCAAATTCCATCTAAGCCATATATTTTCTAATTTTTATTTTTTTCTATATTTCAAGAAGATTTGAAACCTTAATTAACTTCTATATATCTACAACTCATTTTCATCTCGCCACCTTAGCTAAGTCTTAAAGCGGGGGATTGCATGGTTTTGCATAATATATAAAGGTACTTTAATTTGTAGTTAACAAACAAAACTTCTAGGATGGATCTCGAATGCAAGCAAAAGACATTATCCATCAAGGGTTTTTTCATCTCTTGGATAGTAGATTATACGGTGGATTCAAGAACAGTCTTTTCAAGAACGAGGAAGAGACCAATGCAAGATGGCAACCACCGCCAGCAGGATACCTCAGACTGGATACGGACGGATCTACTTCATCTCACGGATCGGCAGCATGTGGAGGATTATTACGGGATGAGAACGGCAATTGGGTTGTTGGCTTTCAACGTCGCTTGGATAGCTCCCCCTCAACAGGAGCTGAACTTCTAGGCATACTGACCGGGTTACAATTATGTAAGCAGCTCCAGTTTCCGAAGGTACATGTCTACACAGATTCATTGGAAGCCTATCAACTTGTGATGAGGGATGGAGGTTATTATCACCCTATGGCTGTGGAGATTGGGAAGGTTCGGGACCTACTATGCTCAGAGTGGGATGTTGTGCTTCACTATGCACCAAGACAGGCTATTCGGTGTGCCGATTATTTAGCCAGAGATGCACAACATCTAATAGGAGGACTGATTGTCTTGCCAATGATGCACCCAGGATGTCGACAGCAGCTGAGAGAAGACATCATCTATAGTCAGAAAACGCCACTTTTCTAGAATAATTTTTACCAAGCTTTGCTTGGCCTTTTGTAAAAAAAAAAAAAAAAAAAAAAAACAAACAAAACTTCTCTTACATATTTATTTTGTATATATAATAAAAAAATTACTTAAAATAAATTAACAAAAAAAAAAGCCTTTACTTTCTATTTTTAGCCAAAAAACGCAAAAGCTGGACTATAGTTTAGCAGTGCCACATTTCTTTTTTCTTTTTTTATTATCTCCGGTCTTAAATATAAAACTCAAGTAACTTTTTAAGAGAGATTATTAAGGAAACTAATTAAATTATTTATATTTTTTTTCTCCAAACTAATTTTTCTTATTTATAAATTAATATATATTCTAATGATACACAATATATGATATGATTAAATAACCTATTTAACTTTCTTAATCTCTTTTAAAAGAGTCAACATGATCTTATATTTAGGACTAAAGATAGTTTTTTTTTTCTTTTTTAATTAATGATAGGAGACCCATTGACTTCATTGATTTGTAGTCTTCATAGAACTTAATTACTATGCTTTTAGTGTTAATGGATACCAGTCATAACATTATCATAGTCATCCATCCACCGTAGAAACTATAAACCCTTCCAATTTTGTGCCGTGCCGTCTCAATTTACTCTTATTTCTTTAAAATCACTTACCAAAAGTCACGTTCATGAGTATATCCTATCCAAAAAAAGAAAAGAAAGAAAACGTCAAAAACTTGTATTTCTTTCTCATGAATCTCATCAATGTTATATTTCATGGTAATCATAAAAACTAAATGCACTGAAACTCTCAACACACACACACACTCCCTCCCGTACACACTATAAATATTTTCTAAAAAAAAATTCTTTAATTAATTTCGTCAATATAAATATTCTTTAAATTTTTTTTTACTATCTTGGGAAATTTTGCTTCTTAATTTTCCCTCCCTCCTTTCTTCTTCTTCTTCTTCTTATTTTTCAATCTATCCAAACATAGGGTAAGGCTTATTTATTGTAATTAATGCTTAAATATGGCCCCAAGTATTTTTCTCTCTATTATAAATTTAATGGGTTACCTGTAATTTCTTGGTTCCAAGTGAATTAGTTAAAGTAATTAACTTATAGATCTGAAAAAATAATCCTCTTATCCTATTTGTAAGTAAGCTTTCAACATGTTTTACCCAAAGGCAAGAAACCTTACATCTTATTAACTTTGCCTTAAACTTAATAACTTTATAATAACTTTACCCATATTTAATGTACAGTACTTTATTTCAAGAGTACAAAGTCACAAAAATAATAAGTGAATGGTAAAATTATATGTTTATGTGAAAAATTTATTGATGAGACTTATAAATATAATTAAAAAAAACTTCTATTGCTGCCTTATAAAGAACTAGAGGAGTATATATATCATGTGCTTGATTAATACATATATTGTCTCCAGTCCAAAATTAATATAAGTAACTTTCAACCGGAATTGAGAAACGACACTTAACTCATCAAAATTTGTCATAAAATTGGAGGGGTAAAAAACTTTGCCTCTGTTCAACCTTGTCTCACATTCATCCTCTTTCTTCTTATGCAATGTGCACCACCATTAAATAAAAATAAAATTAGAAAATGGTAATTAATAATGGACTTATATAAAGAACCAATGATTTCTTCTAAAGGTGCTCAATACTTTGGATAGGAAGGAGTATATATATTTTGAATTATAGATCAGATACAAACAATTTTATAATTTTAAAAAACTATATACTTATTTCAGGTCAAAAATAAAGTATATAAAACATATTATAAAAAGAATGAAATTTATTATAAAAATAAAGGATGACATTTAAATCCTAAAATAGACAATTAATGACAATCATATTAGTCCTAAAAAATTTGTTTGAGCGGATCGAGGGCGTTTGGAAGCCACAATGTTTGAATTATTCAAGGCCATAGTGGCCTTAGAAGGCCCTTGGAAGCCAAACGCCTTCTAAAACCTTTTTTTTAAATTTTTTTTAGTGAAGGAAAGCTTTGGCACTGTGTTTGCCTATGCAAGCGCCAAAGCTTTCTTGAAGCCTTGTATGACACTTATTTGAACAAGCACCATATAAGACTTACTTTTTAAAAAAATTTTGCCCAACCTGCCATATATATTCTTCTTCACATGCCCTCAGTTCCTCATTTTCCATAATTTTATCCTAAATCTCTATTCCATTAGTTCCTACTCCTTATCCCTTCATCCCCACTCACCACCTTTCCTTATCATTATTCCCACTTCCCTATTCCTATATAATACGGTCCGCACTCCTTCTCTCTATTTTGAAGTTGCGGCGCTATTGTCCCCACTACTCCCTCATCTCTTTCATTGCAGCAAGTAGAAGTTTTCTTGGTCTCTTCACTTTTATTGTAATACAAAGCTTAGTCTCCCACGTGTTTTTTTTCTTCTTGTCTCGACCTCATGCAAAAAATTCCTAGCTTGCAAGTCTTTTTTTTCCATATAGAAGCTTAAATCCGTACGTTTTCTTCTTTGTTTTTTAAAGTTAACATATGTCATGAATTTTGTATGTGTGTTTATTCACTTAAAATTAGTTATACATTATAATTTTTGTAATTAAATACATTTAGTAGTGATTTTATGAATTATTTATTTATTTTGAGTTATTTTACTCTGGTTTGGTTTGATTCTAGTTTGGTTTTGTTCATTTTGATGTGAATTTTGACTGTAAATACATAGGGTTTCACTAAGAAAAGGAAATAATTACGCAAATTTATTAAAAAAACAAAGACTTCCTATATGGTGCTTCCCTGGGAAGTGCTACACTTCTTATGGCGCTCCCTTAGGGAAGCGCCATAGGAAGCTACTTTTTTTTAAAAAAAAAAGAAACAAGCTATGACGCTTTTATATATTCAAAAAGTATCATAGCTTTCCTTTATGTCATTAGAAGCTATGACACTTCCCAAGCACCATAGTATTTTTTAAAATAAGTATCACTTATTGTGTTTTTTGTAATGGTGTTCGCTTTCAACTGTTATGGACATCTGTTGTGCTTAATATAAGACATATTTAAGAAGTTGCCGACCCTAAATATAAATCATAGTTTTCATACTTGTTAATCTTTTCTAAATTTGCCCATATTAATATTCCCTCAACAATAATCAAAAAGGAGAGTGAATGAGGGAATTAAGGAAGACGATTAAAGTGTTTTAGGAAATACAAGTCATATTAACTAACTAAACTAACTTTTTTAATCTATTTAAATTAAGTAAATATATCTTATATTAAGGATCGAATGAAATAATTTTTTTCACCATCTTGGAAATTTATTAGTTGACTTATGGTTGCTAAAATATCATCATATACACACGGTAACTAGCTAGCTAGGTAGATAACATCTGATTTTTATGGTCTCATAGGAATAAGCAAAAAAAAACCTTTAAAAGAAGAAAAAGAGAAATCAAGAGCACTAGGTTATAAGATTTATTTCATAATTAATTAACTTCCACTAACCCTTATTCTGATCTCCTTTTCTTCCTTTCTTCACTGCTCATCATCATCTCTCAAGCATCCATCCATCCATCAATGGTGTAATGGGTTTGGACCTGTCGGGACCTTGCGCTTTTCAACCCCATAACGTGGATCGATCTCTGTTCCGGCCGGATCGGACTCTGACCGGTGGTGGTGGTGGTTCTTGAGAATTGGAGAGAAGTCAAATTTGATGGCCAGAGTCTTTCTGCCTCTTCGCCTGAATATCAAAGAGTGATGATGATGAAGAGAGGGCAAAGTGGTGACTTCTATGATTTGTTTCTGGGTGGTGTTGAAGAAGTAGTGACTATGGAAGAGTAATAATAAGAGTAAGGTTAGCCATAAAAGTACAAGAAGAATATTTAAGTGAGAGAATTTGAAAGCCATGGTGGTATTAAGAAAAGAAACAAGGCAAAAGGTTGGTGATATTAGAGAGAAAGAAAAAGCTAGCATGCATGGGGAATCATGTATGTATATATAGTTTTAGCATATATATATATATCTGGAGGATTCAGAAAAAATAGGGTTTATTATGAGGGACTGATGGTGAAGAGTTGAGAGAGAAGAGTGAAATATGAGGGGTTGAAAATTAAAGTGTGGATTTTTTTTTTTTTGAGTATTTCATGTGATGAGACCTGTGAGTTTGGACTGTTATTTGATGATAGGGTTGAAGACCATTTCCCAAAGACACTTCCTTGAAAATAAGGATAAAAAAAAATTATAAACTCAGAGAGGCACACAAATATATATAATATCAACTTGATCAGATGCCCATGATTTTGGATTTTGAAATGTATATTAAGTATAACTTTCTAAATATTATGAAATATCGGAAATCATAATGTTTCTAAATAATCGATACATAGGTGCGCACTTTAGTTAATATTCGAAATATAACAAATGTGTTAAATGATTATGTTAAAGTACATAGGTGCGCACTTTAGTTAATATACGAAATATAACAAATGTAGTATAAAGTGTCGGAAAATACCTTAGCTTGGTGGATTAGGAACTAACCACAATGAGAGTGGGGTCGTTATCTAAATAATGAAAAACATGAGTTCAAATTAAAAGAAGTATGATTTAAAAGTTACTCCATCGTGTCTTTAATATAAGATATATTTAATTAATTAGATTAGATTAAGAAAATTAATTAAGTTAGTTGATATTTATGACATGAATTTTCTAACACACTTTAGTCATTTTAATTTCTCTAATATCCCTTCTGTCCCACTATTCCTTAATTATTATTGAAGGAGTATTAATATGACTAAATAAAAAAATTGATAAATATAAAATATATATATATTATATTTAAAATCAAAGCTAACTTTTTAAATACGTTATATATTAAAAATTGAGACAGTAAATCTTTATAACTGGCTATATATGAGACATGAGATGATATAGGTGTGAGAGACAGTTTGTGATAACCCAATAATAATCCACATATAACTTCTCTTTGGTTCTCTTCTCTGGTCTCTTCGGCGAGTCTTTTGTGTGATCAATGAAGTCCAAACACTGTGATTTCATTTTGTATGGGCTACCAAAATGCTTTATCATACTTTTAAGGAAAAATTATATTTAGGTCTTGGATAGGAGAAAATATGATAAAATAACCTCTTAAAATTGTATTTAAGTTTTATGGAACTTTTTGTAAAAAATTTTAATTATTAAATGTCTATAGACTTATCAGTGGACGCTTATAGACTTGTCAATAGACATCCATGAATTTATTAGTATAAGCGTCCATAAACTTCTCAATAGATACCCCTAAATTTCTCAGTAGACTCCCATGGCTTGTGTTAGTTATGCAAAAATTGACCCATACTTTTATTTTTCAAGAAAATACTTTTGGTGGACATAAATTTGAGTCTAAGGGCCCGTTTGGTTCGATCCCATTACACCCTGCAGTGCAATGCGATGCGATGCAATGGTAATGCAATGCAATATTAATTACAGGGCTAGTGTTTGGTTTGATTTTTAAGTAAGGTGCAATGAATTATTATTTTAAAATTAATATATTACACAAAGTCTATTTTACCCTTACTATAATCTTTATAAAAAGAAAGTTAAGAGTCAGGAGGAGGAGGAGGTAGTGGCGGTGGTGCCGGGTGGTGGGTGGCTACAACGATAGAGGAGCAGGAGGTAGTGGCGGCGGTGGCAGGGGGCGGAAGAGGAGGAGGAGGAGGTAGTGGTGGTGGGAACGGAGAAGGAGGAGGTAGTGGCGATAGTGGCGGCGGAGAAGGAGGAGGTAGTGGCAGTGGCAGGTGTCGGCGAGGGAGGAGGAGGAGGTAGTAGCGACGAGGTCGGGCGGCGGCGGATGAAGAGGAGGTAGTAGCTGCGATGCCGGGTGGTGGCAGCGGCAGAGGAGGAGGTAGTGGTGGAGGAGGAGGAGGTGGTGGTGGTGGTTGCAGCGGCAGAGGAGGAGGAAGTAGTAGCGGCGGCAGAGGAGAAGGAGGTAGTGGTGGCGGGAACGAAGAAGGAGGAGGTAGTGGCGGCGGCGGAGGAGGAGGAGGTAGTAGCCGAGGTGCCGGGTGGCAGCAGCGGTAGAGGAGGAAGAGGTAGTGGCGGTGGTGGAGGAGGAGAAGGTGGCGGCGGTGGTGGAGGAGTAGGTGGCGGCAGGTGGCGAAAACGGTAAAGGAGGAGGTGGTGGCGGCGGTGGTTGAGGAGTAGGTGGCGGCAACGGTAGAGGAGGAGGTGGTGGCGGCGGTGGTGGAGGAGTAGGTGGCGGCAGGTGGCGGCAACGGTAGAGGAGGAGGTGGTGGCGGCGGTGGTGCAGGAGTAGGTGGCGGCAACGGCAGAGAAGGAGGTGGTGTTGGCGGTAGTGGAGGAAGAGGTGGCGGCAAGTGGCTGCAGTGGTGGAGGAGGAGGTGGCGGCGGCGACGGTGGTAGCGGTTGTGGCGATGTGCCTAAGTAAAAATATATAAGTAAAATAAAGAGAAGTAAAACTAAAGGGTAAATTAGACTTTTCTAACTATGCAATGGGATGGTAATGAGGATTCATAGGGGGGAGGTATGAATGAGGATTACCAATTTTTTGGTAATCATCATTACCATGGTAAACCCTATTACCATGCTAAAGAGCAACCAAATACTTTTCTCATGGTAATGCAATCATGATTACCATTGCATGCATGCAATGGGGTTGAACCAAACGGGCTCTAAGTTTCTTTGGATAAGTTAGGCAGATCGGGTCAATGAACTTTTTGTGGCCCAACCCAAATTTTTTTAGGGAAAATTAATATGCAGTTTCAAGGAAATAAAAAAACGAAGATTCAGTCCCAAAAAATCACATAATCACTGTCAGGTCCCAAGGGACTGATTTTTAATAAATTGCAAATGTACAATTACCCAAATGCCCTTAATGTTGCGTTAACAACCCCCACAACATCCATTGACAACACCCACAACGTGCATTGACAAGTCCGTTATGTTGTGTTAACAACCTCTACACTGTCCATTGACAACACCGACAGCCTCCATTGACAAGTCCTTCATGTTGCCTTAACAACCCTCACAGCCTTCATTGACAACCCCTATAGCCTATATTGACAACCTCGACAACCTCCATTGACAAGTCCTTCATGTTACGTTAACAACCCCCACAACCTATATTGACAACCCCAACAGCCTTCATTGACAACCCCTACAGCCTATATTGACAACCTCGACAGCCTCCATTGACAAGTCCTTCATGTTACGTTAACAACCCCCACAACCTATATTGACAACCCCAACAACCTCCATTGACAACCCCAACAGCTTCCATTGACAAGTCCTTCATGTTGCGTTAACAACCTCCACAGCCTATATTGACAACCCCAACAGCCTCCATTGACAACCCCTACAGCCTTTATTGACAACCCCAACAGCCTATATTAACAACCCCAACAGCCTCCATTGACAACTCCTACAGCCTCCATTGACAACTCCTACAGCCTCCATTAACAACCCCAACAACCTATATTAACAACCCCAACAGCCTATATTAACAACCCCAACAGCCTCCATTGACAACCCCAACAGCCTCCATTGACAACCCCTACAGTCTCCATTGACAACCCCAACATCCTATATTGACAACCCCAACATCCTATATTGACAACCCCTACAGCCTCCATTGACAACCCCTACAGCTTCCATTGACAACCCCAACAGTCTCTATTGACAACCCCTACAACCTATATTGACAACACCAACAGCCTCCATTGACAACCCCGACAGCCTCCATTGACAAGTCCTTCATGTTGCGTTAACAACCCCCACAGCCTATATTGACAACCCCAACAGCCTTCATTGACAACCCCCACAGCCTATATTGACAACCCGGACAGCCTCCATTGACAACCCCCACTGCCTATATTGACAACCCCGACAGCCTCCATTGACAACCCCCACAGCCTATATTGACAACCCCGACAGCCTCCATTGACAACCCCCACTGCCTATATTGACAACCCCGACAGCCTCCATTGACAACCCCCACTGCCTATATTGACAACTCCGACAGCCTCCATTGACAACCCCAACATCCTATATTGATAACCCCAACAGCCTTCATTGACAACCCCTACAGCCTATATTGACAACCCCCATACCAAACATGAATTTACATAGAGCTGAAGTTACAAATGAATTTACATCTACTTACAAACATGCTGTATAGAAAAATCTCGCAAACTATCAGTGCAACTTTTCAATAAGAAATTCTATATAGAAATGCTTTCTTTACAAACTAAAGTGAGCCTCGTACATTTGCTTAGAATTTGAGATAATCTGAATCTTCTCTTCTGCAGGAGCACCATTTTTTATCTTGAGTCGCAAGTTTATGGAATTTTGTGTCATGGGAGAAGATGTTTACACAATGCCGTTCTACTCAAAAGATGACCTCCACGAAATAAAGGTTGGGGTGTTGTGGTGGCTTGTTACCCATCCCCAAAATACACAAGCCGGAACGATACTGTCCTTAATTGAAGATAGCCAAAAGAGGAGGAGAACCCACTGACAATGCTGATTTACATTGTACATACCAGTCATTATTAACTGAGTATGATAATCTAGCTAACATTGTATTCATTTAAGGCTCTTAACAAACTTGCTTACACAAAGATCAATGTTGTACAATTTGATTGTAATTGCTTAAACCCATCACATCATTTTGTAACATGTTTTGGATAACTCGTTGAACATCATTACTGAATTTGAGACCAAAAGAACTAGTTATTCTGATGTTTATTTCCAGGATATGGAATCAAACTTACTCTTATATTTTATGTTTGGTACATGTGGTTATAGATTTATTAAATTTATTGGAATTGATGTACATTGTATTTCAACGTCGCCTTGGTTAACTCAGCCTTTCATGGTGAGCACGCAATTGTGGTGTAATCTTTGATGCAAAACTTTAATTAATACAGTGCCAGCACACAATTGTAAGGGACAAAAGCTATAATGCAATTGTTAGAAAATGATATTTACGGTCCAATTTAAATTACTTCCAAATTATTCAAAATCGAGTCAGTTAACGGTTGATTAATCAAACACAAATAACCATCCCACACTGACAATCCAAAAGTCACTAGGTGCATCCACTAAGAACTCCTTAATATTTCATTAACAACTCCTACAGCCTCAGTTGACAAGTCCTTCGTGTTGCGTTAACAACCCCTATAGCCTCCATTGACAACTCCTACAGCCTCGGTTGACAAGTCCTTCATGTTCCGTTAACAACCCCTACAGCCTCCATTGACAACTCCTACAGCCTTAGTTGACAAGTCCTTCAAGTTCTGTTAACAACCCCTACACCCTCCATTGACAACCACTACAGCCTCGGTTAACAAGTCCTGAAGGTTTCAGTAACAACCCCTACAGCCTCGGTTGACAAGTCCTTCATGTTGCGTTAACAACCCCTATATCCTCCATTGACAACTCCTACAGCCTCAGTTAACAAGTCCTTTATGTTGGGGTAACAAGTGGATAAGCGTCAGCACTCAAGCTGATAAACCAATTCCATTTGACCGACAAGCGAAGCAGTATTGAGGCGCCGTGGAGTGTGAAAGAAACTGAAGACGACCCTTTGGAATACGCAAAATCCAGCTTGACGATAACGTCAACATTTTGGGCAGCTCGAAATATGGGATTAGACTGTAAAGTGAGAGCGAGCTGCTCACGATCGGCATGAGGAGCAAAAGGGTCGAGGTGGAGGAGGTAGTGGTTACGGGGATGGTATGTGGCCAGAAGCAATCGGAGGACCCGATTTCAATCGCCGCGGGATCCAGAAATGAGGTAAGCAATGGAGGGAGGAGAGGGATCGGATTGGGCGGCTTTGTGGAAGATGATGCGTTTGGTTTGGTGAGAGGGAAAGAGAAAGGGGTCAGGCTAGAATAGGAAGGAGAGGAGGAAGACGAAGAAAGGAAAACGATAAGAAGAATAGAGAAAAGAGAGAAGGAAAGTAGAATGAGGAGAGTTGATTTGGGGTCTCTCGAAAATGAAAATGCACGTGAGGTTGATGCAGCTGCAAGTAAAGCTTGAGTTTGCATTTTTTTTTGGAAATTACTGTATAGGGTTATTTAGGTCATTGTACAATTACAATTTATTAAGAATCAGTCCCTTGAGACTTGACAGTGATTATGTCATTCTGTGGAACTAATTTTTCATTTTTTTGTTTCTTTGGGACTGTACAGTAATTTTCCCCTTTTTTTAGTGTGAGTTAAATGGATTGGCTTATTAAGCCCAACCCATTTTATTAGCTCTGGTAGGCTCATTTGAAACTTTACGTTAATGCTCTACCCAAAGTTATTTTAAGTAATAATCTTTATCAATATTAACATTAATAATATTTAAAAATAAAAAGGTTATTGAAAATCAATTTTATTATTAAAAATTGATAAATTAATAACAAAACTTAACAAATAATTCACAACTCATTTTATGAGATACTTAATTTAAAATTTTACAAATTTAAAATTATGTTTCATTATTCTCTTGTAAAGTTATTGTCAATTATTGACAAGGTTAATACTCATACATCTAAAATATTTTTGGTGTAAATAAAAGATGAAAGCATAGCTAAAGAAAGAAGCACAGCTTTTACAAGATTGCATAATAAAAATATTTTGAACTATATATCTGTTTTTTTCCCCAAAAATATAATGTAATTTTCAAATTCAGGAGACTGGGTTTAGGTTTTTCATAATCATTTTATATTTTTTTTAAATCTCATTAGATTAAAAAAATATAATTTAGATTTAATATTTTATAATAATATTATTATAAAAATAAGTAAATAAATTTAAAATTTTAAAACCTGATCTATATAATTTATAATTGTAATATAAATAAAATTAAAAAGAAATTAATTTATAAAATATAATAATAATAATTTTTAAAAAATATTAAATTTTAAAATAATTATTTTTTTTAATTTATGAGTGAAAATGAGATTTAAAAAAATCTAAAAGAATTTGCTCCAACCTATGTTTAGTTTGAAATATTTTAATATAATAATAATAATAAAAGGGACACGGAAAATACTAGAAACAAAAGACACGGTTCGCGGAACCAAAAGGAATCGTGGTGACTTCGTACTGATGGTGATTCATTCCGATCTATCTTTCGTTTTTTGATACACTTCCGATCTATCTTTCTGAATCTTGAGGCGTTTCTCAAGCGACAGCATCTGTGAGGAATTCATCGAATTCGAAGAAGAATAAGTAAAAATGGTACGGAATTTTTTTGTTCGTTCCATGCGGATTAGGGTTTTGGTTTAATCTGCGTGCCTTTTTTTGCTGATTAAAGGGTTTATATTCGTTGTAACTTGGGAATTTTAACTTATATGTTTTATTTCTGTGCGGCGAATATAGCAGTTTGAGGAAATGGAAGAACTCGTTATGATCTTAATTTTATTAGATTGGAAGGGAGTTTCAGTTTTCCCCCTTTTGGGCATGTGTTGGGGTGTGGGGATTCCGTGGGTTTCTGTGATTGATAATCGTAAACTGTCTTGTGAATCTTTATTCATCTGTGAATCTTTTTATTTTGTAAATCATAGTAATGGTTTTACAAAAAGCAAAAGGGATCAATAATGAAAAGGCTGGATTATGATTTATTTTCCGTTTTTAATGACATTGATTATGTACGGAAGTTTCAGTTGAAATCTATGTAATGAGCTCTTAAAGCTGTTCCAACTATTTTTGGACGGAAGTCTTTGTAAGAGAAGCTTTGAAACTTTGCCTTCTGTTTGATATGCAAGTGCACATGATTATTTATGGGTTTCTGAGCATGAAAATTTCCGTTTCTATTATCAATCCCTGTTTAATCCCTAACAAAAGAATAGAGACCATGAAGGCTTGCTACCTGCATGCTTTATTAGTATTGTTAGTTGATAGATGATTTGTCCATAGTATATACACTAAACTCACATTATTTTGATTTCTACAGTCTTCACTTGCGGCTGCTAGAGCAGACAACTTTTACTACCCTCCAGAATGGGACCCAAGTCAGGTATGTTTGCTTATAGGATTTGTTTTGCTTTTGTCCAGAAGTGTCTTATCAGGAGGGTTACACCTGTTTTTCCTTTTCAGGGTTCTCTGAACAAGTTTCATGGTCAGCATGCCTTGAGGGAGAGAGCGAGAAAATTAGATCAGGGCATATTGATTATAAGGTAATGAATTGCAGTAACTGTATCTGGCAGCTACGATATTGCCATTCTTGCCGTCTATTATTCTTCTTAAGAGAGTGGTCTTCAATGCAAGCTTGTTAATTATCTTGCAACAAGTCCTCTAGTCTGGAGGATGAAACAATGCAGTTGATAAACGTCTTAGTCATTGATGTCTGTCCTTGATAATGGATATATACTTACACCAGAATACCATATAGTTTCTTCCGGATAATTGAATTTCATAGTTGCGTGGTTTAGAAAGGAAATTATTCTCTAAATTACAAAAGGACTTGTGAGTATATTCTAGTGATCAGTTGATTATGAATTATGATTGAAAATGGATCAATATTTTAAAAGATTTATTATATGTTGGAACCTGTTCATCCACATTAATAAACTTCTTTGGTAATCTATGTGATTACTTTAACACTTGTTGATACATAATTAAGATACAGAAAATGGTCCTTGAATGGTCTTTATTTTTCATCAAAGCTTAAATTGGTTTTACTGGGATATGATGTTGAAACAAATTTTCCTTAATTTTGAATTATGCTTCTTTCAGGTTTGAAATGCCTTTTAATATATGGTGTGGTGGATGCAATTCTATGATTGCAAAGGGAGTTCGGTTCAATGCAGAGAAAAAGCAAGTTGGAAATTACTATTCTACGAAGTTATGTTGCATATGATAAGCATAACTCTCTCTCTCACACATACAGGCACACACTGGGTGCATCATGCTCTTGTAAAGTTTCAGTTATTATTTTTTTTGTTCAACCCATTTCCTGTTAATCATTTTAAAACTACTGTTTCTTGGTTCCTTCAGATATGGAGCTTTACCATGAAGTCTGCATGCTGTAAGCATGAGATTGTCATCCAAACTGATCCAAAGAACTGTGAGTATGTCATTATCAGTGGGGCCCAGAAGAAAACGGAGGTTTATGAGGTGGAGGATGCAGAAACACTTGAATTACCTGCTGATGAAGGTTTGTAATGGGAAAAAAATTATGCTTAGAGATTTTAGTCTTTATTCATTACCTATACCTTGCTCTAGTTAGCTTGAAATTTTTAAACGTGTTGCAAGAGGGAAAGAGTGCAATTAGACTCAGGGTTCTAATGGCTTTTCTCCATGGACTGAGATCCCAGTTCTTATAACAAATATGAATGCTATTTAACTAATTTTATTTTAAACTCTTTTACAGAGAGAGGCAAGCTTGCAGATCCATTTTATCGTCTTGAACACCAGGAAAAAGATCTGAAGAAAAAGAAGGAAGCTGAACCAGTACTTGTGCGTCTGCAGCGACTATCTGATTCCAGACATTCAGATGACTACGCTCTCAACAAGAGTCTCCGGGCCCAACTTAGAGTATGTAATCTGAGTTGTTCAGTTTTTTTCCCTTGATTTCCTTTTCCTTTCCGACCATTTCAAATTTTATTTCTTATAATTATGCCACTGTTCAGTATTGACCTGTCTTTCTTTTCTCTTTTCTCAGAGTCAAAAGAAAAGAGTAGCTGAAGAAGAGGCTGCTTCTCGGAAAAGAGGCCTCGGAATGAGACTGCTTCCGTCTTCAGAACAAGATGCTGCCGCGGCAGCAAAAGTGAAGTTTTCTAGCAAGTTTGACAAAAATAGAAGGGACAAGCGTGCGCTAATCAATGCTGAATCCATCTTTTCCGGAGCATCAGGCTCCTCCATGCCCGATAGGAGAAAACTGGAGCTAGAATCTAAAAGAAGGAAAATTTCTGCAGCCGCAGCATCTAACCTTCTTAGTGGGGGATTCAAGCCATCATCATGGTCACAGAGCACCACCTCAACAAGCAGGCGAAAGGGAGCTTCAGTGAGTGTGAGACTTTAGATGTCAAGTTTACATTGTAAGCATACAAGAATATGTGTAGATAGATAGCAAGTTTTCCTCTTCCCCCTGCTTGAATTTTTACTGGTGTTGCAAGAGTTCTGGTGTTAAAATGTGAATGAACCTACCATTCGGTACCAACAAATGCTGTGTGGTACCAAAAAACTTTTTTTTATCTTTTTATCTCTTGGATTGCAGTAAAGTCCCAAAATAACGAATTTACTAGAGTCAGGTCTTGGCGATAAAATCACTTAAAAATTGAGTTGTAAAATGACTATAATTGTAGACTTGTAGTGCATGCGTATAGATATTGATTGTAACAATAACAAAGGAGAATGACTGTTGGGTCTCAGAATTTCAGTTTAATGATAGTGAAGTTTTCAAAAAATTCTCTTAAAAGATAAGCTGTAAATAGCAATAAAACGGTTGGAGACTTGGAATTCTCAACTGAAAATTAACAAACTATTTGTCCTCGATTTGCAACTTAGGTCTTTGTTTACAACATAAATTTCAGTGAATTTTTTCAAGAGCTACCTTTAGTTACATGAAAGTTTTAAAACCTAATTACTTTTGATAAAATCATCTTTAAAAGCCGTCTCATAGTTTTGCTTTAACAAAAAAAAGAAAAAGGCCTCTCTCTTTCTGATGTCAGTGATTACCGTGGATACGAAAGAGATTGAAGTGAATATAATACCAACAAAAAGTGACAATTATGAGTAATTCTGGAATATTATGGTATTTTTTGGAAAGAAAAACAATCTCAACTCTTAACTAATTTTGATCTCTCTATTAATTTAATTAAAAGGTCTAATAGAAAATTATAAAAGAAAAGAAAAGAGAGGGAGTACATTAGTTAATCAGCACTGGCCCTCCCATGCAAAGCTGCTTTAGATCAACAATCGATGGCAAAAAGTGTAATTTTTTATAATGAACAACGTAATGGGAAGAAGAGAGAAATACAGAGATGAGGAATACGGGAGAATTCTCATTCATATATGTTTTACATTTATATTCAATCATTTTGCATTGATCCTCAATTTATAGACTTCTAATCCTCTCAAGAGTTACAATGTTATAAACATAAGAATTAATCTATAAGTCAAAACCATAGGAGATTATAACAATTAATCATAAAATAAAATTCTAAGAGACTATGAACATCCACACACCATAATATTTATAACATAGCAAAAATTATCACTTGTATTTTTAAAGTTATTGCTGATTCTTTCTGAAGTTAAAATTCATAAATCTAAAATATTTTTGTTCTGGACAAAAGATGAAAGCATAACTCCGACAATATTACAAAGAGTAAATATTTTGATCTGAATTTCTCTTTCTTTATTTAAAAAATATAATTTTTTTAAAATTTTAATTTGATTTCATAAATTTTAATTAATATGGATTTTCATAATTTGAATTCTTTTTTGGCCAGACTAAATTACTTGAATCATATCGGTTTTGAATGCAACGATTTCAATTTTACTTTTTAAAATAAAATACAATATGACTATTTCTAGTTTGGAATATTTTAATCTGATTTTTTATTTATCTAAAATCTAAAATACATAATATAATGATTCCACGTCATATCAAGGAGGATCAAGCAATTTATTCTCTGGAAAATATAAATACTAGAAACAAAAGACACTTTGGGGGACCAATATGACTGTCTCCTTTTTTTTTTAAATTTATTTTTTAATCGGACCTTTTAACTCGTTTATAACCCACTCCCTAAACTTTTAACTCACTTATAATTTAGTTTCTTACATTTTCACTTTTTATATTATTATCTCTTTTACCTGTAACTCAGTTTTGATGCGAAAACACTTGCTTCCAGCTCATATCTACATGTCAAAAATTCTTCCAATTCAACTCTGCCTCATCTAATTTCCCCTCCTGATCCCACTAGCATCACTCAGATCACCCTCCACCCCGCTGGCCACTTTGGTTTGCTCATCCAATTTTTTTTAGAAGCATTTTTACGATTTTTAAATTAAATATGTAAAAAAAATTTATTTTGATTTATAAAAAAAATACTTCTGATACTATGAGCTAAGGGTTTTTCAAACATGCACCTAATCGTACGGTCTCTCTCCTCCCACTCCAACCTCCAATTCCTTCTCTCCGAGATCGAAAATGACCAGCCTAAGAATCCAAAAGTGCAGGTTTGATACTTTGGTTAGGAATCACTTTTTAGTGGTCAAGTTACTAAAAAATACATTAGTTTTTGTGATAATTACACATAAAGTACAATGTTATATTTTATTAACAATAAGAGAATAAAACTCTTAACGACGTTAGATCAAATTTAACGATTCTATTAAATTTGCACCATTTTTAATCATTCATTATTATTTTTGTCCCTTCCAAAACTTATTTATACCAGACGCCCCTTATAAAAAGCTTGGTTTTTAAATTTACATATTTACCTTTATATTTAACATTAAATTTTTTAATAAATACAAAAAAATTTATTTATATATGATATTAATTAATTTAACTAATTTTTTTTTAATATAGTCAAAATAAAAAATTTTAATTAAATTTATAAATTTTTTAAATTAAATTTTTAAATTTTTATCATTAAAATTTTTTAATTAAATTGCTGTATTTTTTAATTAAATTTATAGGAATTTCAAAAAAAAAAGAAGATAAATGAGAGAGAGGAATGTGGGTCTCACAAGCATGAAAATCAAGCTTATGAGTGATTCTCCCAAAACCATGGTTTGGGGGACAAAACCATGGTTTTGTAACTAAGGTTTTCAAAATTTTAGTGTGTTTGGATGATTTTACACTAAAATCATGGTTTGACACCAAAACCATGGTTTTGTCCCACATCCAAACATACTATATGTCACCAACCTCTTTTGCTGACTAAGTGATGACTCAAAGTGATTTATATATGAGAATGAATAATTTATTAAATTAGGAAAAAGTTAAAGATGGAGTTTTAATTGAATTAAAAGTTTAAGGATTGAGTCGTATGAAATTATATCAGTTATAACTGAGTTACACTTGAAAGATTAAAAGATTAATTTTTTTTTACCTAAAGTAATATTTAGAGTGTAATACTTTAATTCAGCTATACAGAGTTATCCCATACAACTTATTAAAGATATTAAATAAGGAAAATACATAGGTCAAATTTGTTATAATCACATGTAACTATGTGCTCTTCTTTTTATATCATTTAACTATAAATCAACATAAAAAAAAAAGATACATGGCAAGGTGTGATTGAAAAACTTAACTTAATAAATATCACAACTTAATGTAAGTATGATATATTTAATAAGCATATCCATTAGAAACATTAAACAAATATATTTATCATTGATTGATTGATTGATTTTTAATAGTTGTACTATTTTACTCACCTCATTTCTTTTTATAAGTAATTTTCTCTCTTTTGATATTGGTTCTTAATATGAGCAATTTTATCTTTGTGTCTCAAAATTTAAACTATTTTTTCCTTTTTTATTCATATTAAATACATATCTTTATATTAATTATCACTCATTCATCACTAATTCTCTTTCATTTAATCATTTATTACACATCCTCTTTTTTGTTTTATACTCATACTCTTTTATGAATAAATACATATTTAAAAAAAGATATTTTTTACATATTTTTTATTTTTAATTAATATTAATTATCAGTTTATTTTACATAATAAAAAAATTATTTATAAAAAAGATGGGAGGGAATAATAAAGTAGGATATTAACTTATAATTATCTCCATTATCTTAGGGATAAGATTTGATTTAATATTTAAATTTGAATTTAAATTATTATTTTATTCCTACAACCCTATAAATATTTGAATCTCCGATTCCCCGTATCTCCTCATTCTCCCCTATACTCCTCATTCCGTTCTCTTTCCCGTTCTCAGTTGTTCGACAGTACCTGTGAGGAATTCATCGAATTTGAAGAAGAATAAGTAAAAATGGTAAGAATTTGTTAGTTTTGATCCATGGAGATTAGGGTTTTGGTTTAATCTGCATGCCTTTTTCATCGTAATTTTAGAATTTTAGCTTCTTTGATTTATTTTGGTGCTGTGAATATAGCCACTTGAGGAAATAGCAGAGCTCGTTATGATCTTAGTTTTATTGGATTGGAAGGGAGTTTCAGTCTCCCTTTTGGGCATATGTTGGGGGTTGGGGGTTACTTGGTTTTCCTTCTCTGCTTTTACCATCTACTTCCCCCTCTTCTCCGGCACTACTCATCTTAGCTTTAATGGGAGTGGAGGTAAGAGCAGAGGAGGAAAGCGAATTAGGGGTTAGTGTTTAGGGTTTAAGGTTTGTTATGAAAATAAGCTTAATCTTTTTATCGAGAAATCTTATTATTTAGTAAATCATGTGCGCTGTTGGTCGAGTCTTTTTATCGGGAAATCTTGTTATGTAGTAAATCATGTGTGCTATTGTTGGAGTTATGCCATTATTATAGATTGAGATAGGAAAGCTTTACAAAAAGAAATAAGGATAATTAATAATGAAAAAGGTTCGATTATGATTTATTTTCTGTTTGTAATGGCATTGATTATGCACGGAAGTTTCAGTTGAAATCTATGTGGGCAGCTCTTAAATTTTGCCTTCTGTTTGATATGTATGTGCAGATGATTATTTATGGATTTCTGAGAATAGAGAATTAGAGACTATCAAGGATTGCTACTTTTATGCTTTTTTGGTATTGTTAGTTGATAGATGATTTATCAATAGTAAATACACTAATCTCACATTATTTTGATTTCTACAACAGTCTTCACTTGCAGCTGCTAGAGCATACAACTTTTACTACCCTCCCGAATGGGACCCAAGTAAGGTATGTTTGATTAGAGGCTTTGTTTTTCTTTTGTCCAGAACAGAACTGTATAATATCAGGAGGCTCACTCACACTTGTTTTTCCTTTTCAGGGTTCTCTGAACAAGTTTCATGGCCAGCATGCCTTGAGGAAGAGAGCAAGAAAACTAAAGAAGGGCATCTTGATTATAAGGTAATGAATTGCAGTAACTGTATCTAGCAGCTTAAATACCACCATTCTTTCTTGCTCTCTATGGTCTTCAATGCAAAGTTGTTGATTATCTTGCAATAAGTGCTCTACTCTGGAAGATGAAATAGTGTAGATGATGAACATGATGTGCGTCCTTGATAATACCATATATTTTCTGCTGGATGATTGAATTTCATAGTTGCATGGTTTAGGAAGGGAATTATTGTCTAAATTATAAAAGACTCGAGAATATATTCTAGTGCTCGGTTGATGATGAATTATGATTGAAAATGGATCCATATTTTTGGAGATTTGTTATATGCTGGAATCTGCTCATCCACATCAATAAACTGCTTTGGCAATCTATGTGATTGCTTTAGCATTTGTTGATCCTTGAATGGTCTTTTTTCTCATTGGTTTTTCCTGGGATCCTATGTTGACACATTTCTTCTTTCAGGTTTGAAATGCCTTATAATATATGGTGTGGAGGGTGCAATTCTATGATTGCAAAGGGAGTCCGGTTCAATGCAGAGAAAAAGCAAGTCGGGAATTATTATTCTACGAAGGTATGTTTGCATAGGCATCTGACAGTTTACTATGGCTTTAGTGGCAAAGTTGTGTTATTATTTTCACATTAATGCTTTAAACTTTAAAGATTGATGAAGAAATACAGGATCCTGTGTTGGAATATTTTAAACTGAAGATATGTGTTTTTTTGTAAAGTCATGTTTATTAAATTAAGGGATTTATATAATGAGTTGTGTAAGGAGTTATAACGTTTAAAGTCACCAAGGTTATATCTCTTCAATTTCTAGAGACACATGTGAAAGGTTAAGCTAGAGATGTGACAGCCACCACTTGGTGAAAAATTGTGTTTTGTTTATGAGAAAACTCTATATAATATAAAGATATAACTCTTCATATATCTATTCATGAATCAGCATATGAGATTCATGAATTTAACAAATCGTTATGACTTTTAATTGAAGAGATGTTGCTTCAAGGAGGCACCACTTCATGGCCTATAAATAATCAGCACCATGAATCATTCTTACACATCAGAAATCACATAACATGAGATCAAATTTATTGCCTTTATCTTTGAATGTACTCAAAGATAGAATCAAATTATTATTTTGTAAAAGCTATTGTTGTCTTACTTGAATATTGGGAGTGCAATCCATACTCAAGGGTCTTTGTTGTATCCTGTAAGGAATTCACCCGCCAATCCAAGTAATGTTTTTGTGAACCGTTTTAAAAGTAATGATTCTTGGTTCCTTCAGGTATGGAGGTTTACCATGAAGTGTGTATGCTGTAAGCATGAGATTGTCATCCAAAGTGATCCAAAGAACACTGAGTATGTCATTGTCCGGGGTGCCCAGAAGAAAACTGAGGTTTTCGATGCTGAGGATGCAGAAACAATTGAACTACTTAGTGATGAAGGTTTGTAATGGGAAAGAAATCATGCTTATTGAGATTTTAATCTTTATTCGTTACCTATGCCTTGCTATGGTCAAGAAAAGCTGCTCACATTATTGTGAATAGGAAATGCTCTTTAACTAACTTTATTTTAAAACTGTTTGACAGAGAGAGCTAAGCTTGCAGATCCATTTTATCGTCTTGAATACGAACAAGATCTGAGGATAAAGAGGGAAGCCGCCGAACTACATTCAGATGATTATACTTCCATCTACAAAACAAGATTCTGCCACGTCAGCAAGAGTGACGTTTTCTAGCAAGTTTGACAAAAATAGAAAGGACATATCTGATAAGAGAAGAATTAATGGAGAAGGAAAATTTCACAGAGGACCACCTCAACGAGTTTCAATTTTTTTTCTTGTCATAGGGGTCTTTAGTTTAGTTTACATTGCAAGTATACAAGAATGTAGATAGCAAGGTTTTCTTTGCCCCCTACTTGAATTTTTTTGCTTGAATGAAGCAATGTGTGGGAATGGCTAAGGATACGAGTTTAGTTCCTATTCTTCACATGCAACTGCCATAACCAAGTCTTCTACTTCCCCCCCCCCCTCCCTGGGTAGATATTTAAATGAATTCAGAAAACAGAAATATACTGGGCTAAGGCGTCTGACATGCTTTTCTCTAATATTCTCTATACCACAATCTTTTAAATATTTTTTATCATTAAATGTTCAGACAATTTTTATCAGCCTTTTATAAAAAAGATTAAAATAGGTTTTTATAAAAAGGATTGGAGGAAATGTATAAAGGGAATGATGTTTTGATATCTAATGATAATAAAATGGTGAAATTTTAAGATATTTTTTTTGGATTTTCCAAAGAAAAATACTCTAAATTAATGCAGTTGTGAACTATTTTCTTTGAAAAATCATTAAAAACATAATAAAATGTGCTATCTTAGAGGGGCTGATTTGAACAAACAGGATAACATTAAAATAACTAACGGTATAAATCATTGTTCATTAACCCATAACCAAACCGGCTTAGCTACTTAAATTGAAAATTCTCATAAACCCTCAATATGGTGAGGCAAGACGCGGGCATGGAAAGCTGAACCATTTGTGTGGGGGTCACTGGTTTCTCTCTCTTTCTACAAAAACTTCATTCTTCTCATACCCTCATTAAGTCTTCCCTCTTCAATCTCATTCATCGTGCTCTTAATACGTACATTACAAAGTCTCTGTTTTGGAACTTTTTCTCCACAACAGGGGAAAAATTAAAGAAAGGCTTTTGGGATCATGTAATGTTCCTTGGAGCCTTTACTGATAGGAGGGAGATGGAGAACAAGGCAAGGATCGAAATGGAAGAAGACAAGAATGATGAGACGATTCAACAGATGGTTCAAGAACCTAAAGATCTGAAATCTTCCAAGGAAGCCGATGAATCAGTCCTTGTGCGTCTGAAGCAACTGTCTCATTCCAGGCATGCAGACGACTACTCTCTCAACAAGCGTCTCCGGGCCTAACTTAGAGTATGTAATCTGAGTTGTTCAGTTTTTATTTCTTATAATTATGCCATTGTTCAGTATTGACTTGTCTTGCTTTTTTCTTTTCTCAGAGTCAAAAGAAAAGAGTAGCTGAAGAGGAGACTGCCTCTGAGAAAAGAGGCCTCGGAATAAGACAGCTTCCGTCCACAGAACAAGATGCTTCCACTGCTGCAAAAGTGAAGTTTTCAAGAGAGTTTGAAAAAAATACAAGGGACAAGCGAGCGATAATCAATGTCTGATAAGAGAAAAATGGAGCTAGAATCTAAGAGAAGGAAGATTTCTGCAGCATTCAAGCCATCTTCATGGTCACAGAGCAGCATGCATAAGGGAGTTTCAATCAGCGTGAGACCTAAGGAAGGTACTTACAACTAATAAAGAAGAGAACAAGCTAAATGAATGTCAATACTGTTACAGTCTTTGGAAGAAGAGAATATACTTGACATGGTTATGATTTCAATCATGTTGATTTCTTTGAATCCCATCACTGCCCTTTTGTTTTGGGGAGACTTTGGGACCAAGCTTAAAGGCCATTTGTTTTTCTTTTTCTCTCTCTCTGTTTCTTTTTTAATTTCTTTGATTCGAGCATCAATGAATTAAACTTTCTGGTCTCTATCCTGTCAGAAAGAAGACAGGCTGAAGCTTCTCGCATGAGAGACAAGTATCCTGATAGAAAACCTGTAAGATTATAGTCAGTATATATTGTGTGCTCATCTGTTCTTTTCTTTTGGCACTGATGATCTCACAGGGATATAGGGTGTTGTTGGTACTGACTGATGCTGCTGGTTGTGATGGGCTCTGATTTATTCAAGTGTGTTGTGTTGTTCAGTTATAAGTTTAGCATTAGTTTGAGATTGGTGAGCAGGTTGATAATTATGGTAGCAGATTTCTATCTGAGGACTATGGCTAAAGTTGGATTGTGTTAGGATTTAGGACCCACTACTATAACTAGAATAAAACCAGAAACGCACAGCAATGAAACTGGGTTTGATGTTTCTATTACTACTACATAACTAAATCAGATTTCCAATATATACAGTTTTAATATGGTGCAGATTTCTAGCATTCTTACTTGTAAATGATTTGTTACTCCTCCTCAGCTCCTCTTTTTTTATGCAGAACAGAACAAAAATGTGACACTTTTAACAAGTGATTGATCTGTGCAAAAATGTGTTTGCTGTGCGAAAGGGAGCTTCAATGAGTGTGAGACGTTAGATGTGATTGAGCTCGTGAGTAGATGCTGTTTTGGTTGTGTCATAGCTGAAATTTTAGTACAGTAGCGTCTTGTTATGATTCTTTGGTGCACATAAAGAATAGAGTCAAATTATTATTTTGTATCAGGTTCACCATGAATTATCCTCTGACATATCATAAATGACATAAGAACATATCAAATTTATTGTCTTTATTTTGAATGTATATAAAGATAGAGTTAAATTATTATTTTATAAAACCTATAGTTGTCTTGCTTGAATATTGGGAGTGCAACCTATACTAAAGGTCTTCATTATTTTATTATTAAAGTACATATAAAATGAAGAGAAATAGTTATATACTCAAGGAGTATCAGTTATTTAAACTATCTCTAATGAAAAATGTAACAATTCAGGTTATTTTTATCATTATTTTATTATTAAAGTACATATAAAATGAAGAGAAATACTTATATTATATTTTGATTGAACAGATTTTAAATGAAGTAATATTATTAGAGTATGTATTTTTATAAAATGAACGATGTTTTGATATCTAATAATAATAAAATGGTGAAATTTTAAATTTTTATTACAATATTTTAAAGAAAAATACCCTAAATTAATGCAGTTTTGATTTATTTTCTTCAAAAAAATCATTGAAAAAACAAAATGTGCTATCGCATAGGGACTGAATTGAACAATCACACAAATGAATCAACAAATATAACATTATAATAACTAATGGTATAAATCATTCTTCGTTAACCCATAATCAAACTGGTTTAGCTATTTAAATTGAAAATTCTCTTAAACACTCTACATCTTCAATTGTATGGATTTTTCAAAATATTTATAAGAAGAAAAAGACTTTTTAAACTAGTCATTTTAGACACACGCTATTGCAACCAGGTTTAAAAAAAATATGACTAATAGCATTTTCATGGATAATAAGTTTAAGGGCGAATGTGTAATTCTACTTATAAATATTTTCTGAAAGAACTATCAGCACAGTAAATATTTTCCTGGTGCAAAAATACATTAAAAAGTAGACCAATAATGTCAATTCCCTTAACTTTGATTGACGGTATTAGATTTTGGTTAAAAAAATAAGTGGGACCCTTATGAACTAAAAAGTAACGCCATTAGCCTGAGTTAACAAAATTGACAAATGTTTACTATGCTGGTAGCTCTTTTAAAAAAATGTTTATGGATAAAATTGAACATTCACCCTAAATTTAAAATATATTTTCTTAATGAGTTGCTCGCATCGGTTTTTTACCGTACTATTTTTTTTAGAATGAGCAAAAATATCCATAATCTTTTTTAAGAAAAGCTGCTAGCATCATAAATAAATTTTGAGAGCAAAAATATCTATAATTATTTTTGGTCCTAAAATGCTACCACCGCTATATTGAGAAAACGTCCGTCACTTTGAGTCCAACGTAGCAAGAGCTTAGGCTGTAAATCTTTCTCCATCTCAGACTTCAACCATTGATCTTCTTCAGCCATTTCTTCATTGCCGTACCATTCTTATATTGCCTTTGCCATCAACTATGCTCAACTCTCTCAGTATTGTAAACAATAAAATCGAATTGCAGAGACAAAAACCACCCCCCAATTCATAAAATGAGGTAGTACGGTAATGTGTGAGGAACAAGACTAAACTAAAAAGCAATGCCTTCAAACAAGAAAAGCTCTGTTCCTGGTACAATTATAAAGACGTGAACGAATAAGCCAACAATCAAAATTTTCATACCCAAAAAGAAGTGACCAATCAAGTCAATGTCAAAGCCAAAAACAAAATTGGGAAAAGAATGAGCAATAAATCAATTATGGATATTTTTTTGAAGAGTAACTTCAACCAAAAGTTGAGGAAGAGTGGCCTCAAATTCCTTTGACTTGCGTTTCAGCATCACAATTTTGCTCTAAACCCGAGACCCGTTTGCCGTCGCATTCCCAATTTCGGGAGTGTTTTAGGGACTGGAACTCGTTAATGAGATAAAAAAGTTTATTTGGATTTAAATGCTCGTTTAATATATTTGAGGAGTGTTTGTAAACTCAACTAGAAATATTGGACTTTTGACAAAAAAAAAAAGCTTTTTAGAGAAGCTCATTAAAAGAAAAGTTATTTCTCCCACCGCTAGTTCAAATACAAATCACATTTACAATCTGACTTTTTTTTAATTTGACTTCTGTAAAAGTCATATTAAAAAAAGTCACTTCTCTACCGCGCTCCCAAACATACACTTAGTTGATATATTTTAGATTGGTTGTGCATATATACAATCAGTCTGAAATATATTTTAATAAATAATTTATACAACAACAACACCAATAAAACTTTGTTTTATTAGGTAGGGTTCGCTATATAAATCATACAATATTATTTTATTCTATCGAAAACTAAATATTTTGATAGATTATAAACTAAGTCTTTTAAAAATTAATAGAGAATTTATAATGATGAAAAACTATGAAATATATTTTAAAAAATTAAGAAAAGGATAAAAATGCAGAATTATAAATATCAATTTTAATTTATTGTAAGGCCAAATGTACATAATTTTACACTATGGTATTTGTATTTAAGTGTTTGTAGAATTTCTCCTTTGGGTGCGGTTAATCCTTTGAATTTAATGGGTTTTTGGAATCTTTTGTATTTTAAACAATAAAATTGAGTTATGGAATTAGTTCAGTCTCATAGGGGTAGAACCCAAACCAGTTTTACTCAAATTTTCTTTTCTCGTCAAGGAATTAGAAAGCTGATCTTTACACACATGCTTTTCGTTAGGAATGCCACAGTTTTACGGGTAGAATAGTACTCCCATATGTTTTTTTTTTATAAGAGCTAAAAATTTAAATTAGGGTTAACATAATTTTTAATTTTGGTCTTTAAAATTTTAAACATGTGATTTTGACCTCTTAAGTTTACTTTGTTTTAAACAGTTAATCCCTAAAGTTTTAAAAGGATATGGAACTAAAGTTAACACCATTAATTAAGTTTGAAGAATAAATTCTAAACCTATACTTTTAAATGCTTTTATGTAATATTTTTTCGGCAAACTTCAGTTCCACCTTAGCTTGGCCAGTCAACATCCACATAAGTATATTTAACAGTGTTAGTATCACATAAACTTAATTAACGGTGTTAACTTTAGTTCCAAGTCTTTTTAAAATTTCAGGGACTAACGTTTGAAACGGAATAAACTTAAGGGACTAAACCACATGTTTAAAAATTCAAGAATCAAAACCAAAATGGTTGTAAACTATATGGACTAAAGATGATGTTAACCCTTTGAATTAGCTTGATCCTTTTTATAAGAGTCTGAAAAAATTTGTCTCAACATTTAAATGAGTTTTTTCCATTTATGCCCCTTATTAATTATATATATATTACATTAATTAAATGTTGGTGATACTTATATTTACTTTATTTCTCTCTCTTAGTTCCTTCTTATAAATAAAAGCATACTATAAAAAAATTTATTTCAAGACATACTTATTATTTTTAACTAATTTTTACCACTTTTGTAAACCTCATAATCCGATTATTTGGCTCTTATAAATAGAACTGGAGGGAGCATGTGTAAAATTGTAGTTGGATGTATCGTTCGAAGCATGTTAAATTCACAGTGCAAAGACAGTCAAATGAAAATAGCTAGGAGCTTCAGAGTACAGAGTTTTTTTTTTAAATATTATTATCCGGTAATCGGTTTGAGATTCGTGGCTACTCCTCCTAATATAAATATCTTTAGGGCTCGTGGCCGTGCCCCTCCCAATAATCAAAAGAATTTAATGTGGCTTTATACAGTTATACCATCTATATATTAGTAACTTCATAATACATAGTTAATCATGTTTCTTAATGATAAAATATAAATGAATAAAGATACAATGGCTTCTTGCATGACAAAATTGAAAAAAAATTCCTTGTGACCACCATAGTAACATAGCTTATCTTTCCTTCTTTTTTTCTAAAAAATGTAAATAAAAATATTTAATTGATTTTATTTTAAACCCTCTTTAACTGAGAGAGAGGCAAGCTTGCAGATCCATCTCTTTGTCTTGAATACAAGGAAAAAGATCTTAAGAAGAAGAAGGAAGACAAAGTAGTGCTTGAGTGTCTGCAGCAACTGTGTATTTTTTATTATTTTTAATTAAGTTAGTTAATATGATATTGACCTTTTAAAATATGTTAGTAATCTTTTTAATCCTTTCTTTTATTTTTCTATTTTATTATTATTAAGAGAATATTAATAGGGAATAAATTAAAAAAAATTAAAAATATAAAAAACATATCTTATATTTAGGACAATATATATCTAACTCTTTAAATATGTCATATATTAATAACCCAAGGTATCAAACAACTTGAATGGTGATGGATCATTATTCCAATCACCTTATTAATGTTGAATGAATGTTAAATTAATTAAGCAGATGACACTGACAAATAAATTAAGAATATAACTTACTCAGCATTTAAAAAGAGAAAAGCTTTTGAATGATTTAGATATTAATTAGTAGAATCTCAACCTTAATCCCCTCGCATGTGAACCATAGCATCTAATGACAAAGATCTTAAAGCCACCCCCTCTTTCATTTATTTAATTAATTTTAATTAATAGTTTAGTATTTTGGCATGCACACAAAACAAAGAAGTTGCTTTCTTCAATGTACATTCAAAGTGGAGTTGCATGGAGATGGAAGCATCATCCACCCGGATTAATCTGAAATGTTTATTTTCAATTTTTCGAAGAACAATTTTTAATTTTTTAAAATTTTGTTGGAATAGTTACTCCCTTTAGTCTCATAGAATATGACTATATGAGACACGTCTTCGATAATTTTCAATATTCCTTCTGGTTCTTTTTATAAGAGTATACTAATTTAATTACATGATTTAAGAAAATAGTTAAAATTTGTTAAAAATAATAAATATTTAAGAAATAAAATTTTTTTTAAGTATGTCTTTATTTATAAGAAGGAAAATAAAAGAGAGAAATATAGTAGTAAGGAAAGAAAGTATGAATGAAAATATAGTATAGAAAAATGATAATGAGAGATAATAAAATTAATTAGGAGCTAAAATAGTAAAAACACATTAAATGTTTAGATAACCCCAAGCAAAACTTTATAAAAAGAATGAAGGCAATTGAAATTTCAGACTACTATAAAAAGGATTGGAGGGAGTATTTAATAAAACTTATTTTACAAAATGTAAGCAACATAAATAAATAAAAAGTATCATATGCAAATGGATAAAATGTCCTTGGGAGAGCTACCTAGTTGGACAGGATCTGGTTTTTCTCTTTTTCTCTTCCCCTCATTTTCTCTCATTTTCTCAATTTGGTCTGTTGGATTATGATTTCAACGGTCAAAATTTAATATATTATAAAAATATTATTATTATTATTATTATATTTTTATAATAATAATATTATTTTTATAATAAAAGAAAAAGTCTAAACCGTTAGTTCAGATTGAGAAAAAGAAAAAAAAAAGACAGAAAGGGAAAATAAGGAAAGCCGAATCCAATAATTAGACCAACAACACTCGAATCTCACCAAGTGAGATATTTATTTAAACAATAATGCATCATATAAGTTGCATTGTACATATATTAGAAAAAAAAAAAAAAGAGTTGCGTCATTGTACATCATTTACAAGTAAGATACATAAATTTTATATTATATTTAGATAAATACGGATAATAAATAACACTACATTATATTCTTGTATTTGTATAAAGCGTTACATATATAACGCCATTTATAAACTATAAATAATATGATTTTTTTTTATATTTTATAAAAGTATATGTATTTATAAGAGTGTCAATGGATCAGGAAAACAATGGGATTGATCCACTGCGACAATCATAATTCCTGTTTTCTCCACTCACATGCTTCTCCCTCCTTTCTATTAAAAAAATAATTCTTAAAAAAGATTTAGATCTCACTCTTTTCTGTTTGTTATCAGACAGAAAAGTGACCAACATTACATACAAATCCCTTGAAAAAAATGAAATAAATAGGTCAATTTCAAGAAAGGATTCTTAAATATACATTTTACAACCTCAATTGTAACAAAATATATACATCATTTACCAACAAATCAAGAAAAGGGATCTTACAAATTCTTACTAAATATTACCTCTTGTGATTTATATAAAAGATAGATAACTAATTTATGGATATAAATTTAGAAAAATAATTTAGCTAGTTATTTATAACAAATGTGTATTAAATTCCCTAAAATACCTCCTTAATGATATGCAATGAGAGTATCCTTGATGGAAACCTTCTCATTTTCTTAATATATGCAACTGATATAAATATTTTGAGGAAACAATAAAAAATTTAAAAAATAAAATAGATTGAGGTCTATCCATATGTGAGTTCACAACAAAGATAATAATTATTTTCTAATTTTGTTTTGCATGCAATAATGCAATAAAGCTTGCTTTTAAAAACTATGTCCTTTTTTTAAAAAAATAATAAAAAGATAAGTGCTAACAATTTAATGTTACAAGTGAAATTAAATCACCATCTCTCACTTATTTAGAAAAACTTTTGTGCCACTATGTTATAAAGCTAGTGTAGCTTCCATGTCTTCTACTTACTGATTTGGCATTAATCAAATTCATATCACCCCTAAATAATTTTTTAGACTAATTAATTACAAGTGAATAATATATGTCTAATCTACTCATTTTTAACGTTACACAACACACATGAAAAAAGAATCAAGGCAACGATTAAAGTCATTGAGCTGAAGAATAATAACCCACTGCTTTAAGTTTGGAAGATAATATAAAAACGTGCTATTTTTTAACAGCAACCTAAGCAGAATCTAAATGAGAATATTGATACTCTTGTTGTAACCATCTAAAATAACATATTTTCAAAAGATAAAATCATCGAGTCATATTATTTTCTCTCCGTGAAGGCGTGAGAGTTGTGTTTTCTCTCCGTGAGAGTGTGAGGGTTTCCTTTTGTATCCAAGTGATACTACCATCACATCGACGGCAAGTGAGAGTGTAACATCCTCCTTAAATTACCTCAAAATCCATCATTTCATCAAGAAATGAAATAATATTATATAAATATCATATCAAATGCTCCGTCCAAATATCACATAAACAATATAATAAGTGCTCCGTCCACATTACATATTCCAATATGCAGCGAATTATTAAATATATGTCATGATTGCCCAAAAAGGCCCTTAAGTTTGACAATATACATTATACTCATAAAACTAAACGAGACATACAATTTGATATCAAATCAAGCCTCGTTCGCTTCCCCCTTGGCACCACCTTTTAGACTTCCGCCTAAAAATAATAATAATAAATTGACGGGATGAGTCATATAGACCCAGTAACCACTTCCATTTTAACAAGTATGCAGGGAATGATTACAAGATAGTTAAGCGGGCAATAAAAATTAATATAAAATATAATCTTTCAAATAAACATTATTATTTCAAAAGAACAAATTAATATGTACTCCCTCAACCATCCTTATAACCTCCTTAACCGCTGACAGAACCCATGGGCTACATCACATAACAGGTTTAGTTTCTTTAACAAAACTGCACCAAGCTCACTGATAATGAGGTGTACCCCGGCCAAAGACTACAGAGCTCATATCAGACCATGGGTTCCCTTTCCGTTGATCATGGAAAGGTGTCACCTGTCCCTTGGACCGACTCTTATCCCGGCCAAAGGAAAAGGGTGGTACCAAGGGCCCTGACAATGCCAAAGCCATCCATTGTGCACATAATGGCGGCTATACCACGTGGTATAAAAGAACCAAATTTCCTCCAATCACACCTCATCACATTCAACATCTCAACATCACCATCATCAATAATTTATTCTCATATATATATCATAATCAATACTATACATCATCAATCATTCCAAATCATTCAAGCCCACTTAACTAAAGTTTTACTAAAAACATAGTTCATACTATGATTGTAAAATTTCATGTATATTTATAGCAATTAAAAATACCAACATATGCTTATAATCACATCAACAAGCATACAAGATAAATTGAAAAGTGGTTACCTCGAGTTCTTGACAACTAAAGAGAATTCAAGTTCAACAAGCCAAATTCACTCTACAATAAATATATAATTATTGGTTAATAAAATTAATAATACTTGCTAACTAAATTAATCCCCATAATTAACTCTCTTAATTCTTTTTAGAAAAATAACAATAATTGATCTATTCCTCAATAAAATTTTCTAACATTTCCTTAATTATTTTACTTACTAAAATATTTAACAATAGTAATTTTCTAATCACCTTAATTTCAAGTATCATAAAATCATTAATATCAATATCCTAATTTAATTAAATCACTCTTCTAACTTATATGAGCATAACCTAATTATTAAATAATATTAACATCTTCACATATATTAAAAATCATATCAAACTTTAATTTCTAATATCAAATTATGACATATAATTTTATAACACAATCTACAAAACTAAACCGATTATAACTACAATAATATCTCTAATAATCTAAATAAATTATTTAATCTAGATTTAATCGGTTAAAAAGTATAATATAGAATTATTTATAAATTAGTTATATATAAAAATTCATTATAAAATCTTATAACCACTAAATAATAAAAGTAAACCGATTAAGATTAACTATAAATGCTCCTCTACATTTCTATAGTCTTATATTGACAAAACTCAATTTTATCCAAAATCCTAAATCTTAAAATTTTCTCTAATCGATACAAAATTACTATCATAAGAAAGATAAAATTATTTAGAACACTTTTCATAGAAGAAGTATTATGATTAGAAAAGAATTTAAGTACCTTATTGATCCCCGAAGAATCAAAAATACTTCTATTAGGACCTGACCGGATGCACTTCCAGCACAACACTTCACGCAACTCTCTACGTGAAGTGTTGAGGAGAGGGGGTATTTATAATACCCCCTCCTAAGCCCCCTTCTTTTTATTTTATTTTATTTTATTATTTTATTATATTTTTTTTAATTGGGGGTTGGCACACCAACCCCCTCCATACAGCGCAGCCATATATATATATATATTATATAATATATAATATATATTATTTAATTATTATTTTTTTTTCAGGATGTTACAGAGAGTGTGTCTACCGCCGCTTCTCGGTGGTGGAGGAGAGTGTACTTGTTTGCTTGATAGTGAGATGGTGTGAGTCAGAATCGATTGGGGAATAGTGAGTTTGGCTGGAAGTTGTTGATCCGTGTGAGGCTTTCTGTTCTATTGTGGAAGCGATTGGAGATTCGAGAATGGAGAACCAAGGAGGTGAAGAGGTGGTTACGACGGAGGAATTAGTGTGGAAGGAGAATAGAGATGACAGGGCAAATAGATTTATTATGTTTGGGAAATTGCTCGCATAAAAAAGGATTAGTAGTAACACAGTTTCGATAGCTATGCAGAAGGCTTGGAACTTGAAGGAAGGGTTGAAGATCTCTGAGATTAGGAAGAATCTATTTCAGATCAAGCTGGATTCAGTGGAGGAAGGGAGGCGGATTCTTCGAGGTAGGCTATGGTCGGTGCAAGGACATTTTTTTTGCATTCAAGAAAGAGGTTAGTATTTAATGATTGATGAGATTGATTTTGCTACTTTTCCTTACTGGATTTAATTTCATAATGCACCTCTAGAGGCAATGAATTCAGAAAATGTTGTCTATTTTGGATCGAAATTTGGGAAGGTTTTATGGTTGGAGGATCCAACGTATGATGTTGTGATGTGGCGAAGCTATATGAGGTTGAGAGTCTTGATAAATGTTAATAAGGCTCTAGTTGCAGGTTTCTGGATTATAAGGTCAGATGGAAGAAAATCTTGGGTGAAGGAAAAGTATGAGAAACTGCCTTATTTCTGTTTTAAATGTGGAAAGCTACACCATGAACCTAGATCTTGTAATGTGGAGAGGTTGCGTGTTGAGCACTGTCCTAGTGAATTTTGATATGGTATGTGGATTAGTGTAGAACAGGTGAAATGTTGTGAGGAGGAATTAGTTGTAAAGGATTAAGAAGGGTTTTGTGGCGGAAGGGTATGGTGGAAAGAGGGGGGGTTAGGTTGAAGATTAATGGTGCTGAAGGAAATAATGCAGTGTGAGAGGAAGGGAAGGAGTTGTGGGGACAGGGGATTAGAGAGATGTAGATAGTATGGGGTTTTTTGGAAAGGAGTGTATGCCTGAAGAAGTAGAGGATAATTCATATGAAGTTGAGCTATTAGAGGTGAATATTGGTGACTTAAAGGCTGAAAATCCTCACTTGATGATGAAATCTATCATATATGTTAGTCAAGAAGAAGGTTGGTTGAGCACTAGATGAGTGTTCAGGGTTCCAAGGGAATTTATGGAGGGTGAATTGAGCAGATTAAAAATGGAAAGTAAGATTTGTATGGTGGATGATCAAAGAAATGAAGAAGTGAAGGAGTTGGCTATTATTCCATTTGTCGAAAGCGCAATATTAACTAAGGTTACTGAGAAGATGCAGACAATTGTGTTGAAGTGACATTTAGTAGATGAGTTGGGAGTAGGAGAGGTTAAAAGAAGAAGGGTGAGGCAATTGTGTATTATTCCATACCCATATCACAGTATGCGGTAGAATTAAAAAGGGAGGAACGAAGGAAAAAATATGTGAGGAAGGAGAGGGGGTGAAAGGAGGCAGGGAGGGTTTGGGGAAGACTAATAAAGAAAGCTTAAGGGTGATTGATCATAATATCATGAGTTTAGAGGCATAGGTGTGTGAATTTCTGGAGGAGGCTAGAAGATTAATGAATGAGAAGTATTTGAGTGTTGTATGTGAGGGTGGCTGGACTTTAACAGCCACCAAGGAGGCATGAAGCTGATCTCTTAGAACTGTCAGGTCTTAGGGTAGCCTTAACAGTGAAAAATTTGAGGGACGTATATTCTAAGTATAAACCCTCAATCATTTACTTCATGGAAACAAAAATGAAAGAAGAAAAAACAAAAAAAAATTAAAAAGTGGTATGGTATATGGTGTATATAGTAATCCAAAGGGATTGTCGGGAGGCTTGGCTTTATGGTGGAAGGAAGATGTGGATTTAAAAATTCTTTTTCATAATAAGAATTTGATTCATGCATATATTAGGAATGACATGATAGATACTCTACAATTTATTACTTGGGTCTATGGGCCACCTGTGGAATCAGAAAGAAGAATGGTATGGGACAAATTAAGAGAATTTGCTAAGGAAGTAAGTGGTTCTTGGCTGTGTTTAGGGGATTTTAATGATGTAATGTCACAAATGGATAAAGAAGGGCATAGACCAAGATCACTAAGGAAAATCTTAAATTTTTAATGTACGGTGGCTGATTGCAATTTGATTGATCTAAATTTCTAGGGGTCAAGATTTACATGGAATAATAAATGAAGGAGTGTGTATAATGTCAAAGAACGTATTGACAGAGCAATAGGGAACATTGAGTTTAGGGAGGCATTTCCCAAGGCTCAAGTGTTTCATTTGGAACCAATAGGTTCTTATCATCATCTGTTACTTGTAGATTGTTGTTTTGAAGAGAAGAGAGCGCCAAGAAAGTTTAAATTTGAAGCAAATTGGTTATCTCACCCTGAGTTTAAAGAAGTTGTGAGAATGGGCTGGAAAATGGTGGAAGGGGGCATGGAAAATAAGGTGAAGGAACTGGTATTGAGATTGAAGGCTTGCTGCAGAACCCTTATCAAGTGGAGTAGGAGGGACTTCCCAAATAGTAGGAGAATAATTGAAGAGTTGAAGGAACAAATTGCAAACTGTTATGAGGGAAGGATGACTGAGGAAAAGGCGGGAAGGATAGATGAGCTTGTTAAAAGAATTGAAGAAGTATGGGACAAGGAGGAAGTTTATTGGTGGCAACATGCTAGGATGAAATGGCTTAAGTATGGAGACCGAAACACTAAGTTCTTTCATAACTTGGTGATCCAGAGGAGGCAGAGAAATAAAATACAAAGGCTGAAGGGTGAAGGGAATAGATGGCTGGATAGTAAGGAGGAGATTAATGATTCATTTAAACAATTTTATACTAAATTGTTTTCTTCTTCTCATGTCAGAGATATGGAGGAGGCGCTTGCATATGTAAATAAGGTGATTTTAGAGGAGGACAATGGCTCATTAACAAGACCAATTTCTGTAGAGGAAATAAAAGGGTGCAGTCTTTCAGATAAATGCAGACAAGACACTGGCTCCTGATGGTTTTCCAGCCATGTTCTATCATTTTTCATGGGATGAAATAAGGGATGAGGTATTTTGTGATTTATGGGTTAATTGGATTATGAAATGCATTACCTTTGTGGATTTTGAGCTATAATTTTCAGGGAAAAGTATTGCTAACTTCAAGCCACAGAGAGGGGTGAGACAAGGTGATCCAATTTCGTCTTACCTCTTTATTTTGGTTATCGAAGTATTATCATTAATGATTTAGTATCATGTTAATAGAAAGAAGTTGAGAGGTATAAAGTTAGCTAACAATTGCTGAATTATTTCTCATTGTTTTTTTTGTAGATGATGCCTTATTCTTTGTAAGGGCTGATCCAAGTAACTGCTTAGTATTAAAATGGATTTTACAGGTGTATTGTAAAGCTTTTGGACAAGAGGTGAATTTTGATAAGTCTTGTCTATTATTTTCTGCTAATATGCCTAAAGAAGTAAGGGATGAGATTTCTGCAGTTTTGGGAATTAGGTAGGTGGATCAGCTAGGGAAGTACTTGGGACTACCAATTTTGTGGGGAAGGTCAAAAGCTGATGCACTAGCATTTGTGAGGGATAAGGTGGGGTTGAAGCTACAAGGCTGGAAGTAAAAGCTTTTGACCTTTGCAAGGAAAGAAGTGCTAATTAAAGCAGTGGCAAATTCAATTCCGGTGTATCCAATGACATGCTTCCCTTTTCCTAAAAAGTCATGTATGGAGATTGATAGATTGGTTGCAAATTTTTGGTGAGGACATAAAGTAGATAAAGGAAGTATTCACTGGAAGAGATGAGATTTGCTAGCTGACTCAAAAGCTGAGGGAAGGATGGGGTTTAGAGACTTGTTGTGCTTTAATAAAGCTTTATTGGCCAAAACTGCTTGGAGTTTGATCCAGAACCTACAAGATTTGTGGTGCAAGGTCTTAAAGGGAATTTATTTTTCTCATGAGGACTTCATGAAGGCTAAAAAGAGATGTTGACCTTCTTGGGGTTGGATCAATTTGCTAGAGGGCAGGGAACTGTTGAGTAAGAAGTTATGTTGGCAAGTAGGGAATGACAGAATGATCAATGTATGGGATGATATGTAGGTTCCAAATCTCTACAGTAGGAAGCTAGCTGGTAGAAATGTTGATGAGCGCAGGAAAAATATGAAGGTTTCGGATTTGATCAAGAATGGTAATTAGTTGCTGGATGGGGTTCAAGATTGTCTCCTGGATAAAGAAGTACAAAAGATTAAGAGAGTTGATTTGTTTAGAGTAAATGGCATTAATAGGAGAATATGGTTGGCGAATAGAAATGGTGAATATTTGGTGAAATCTGGGTATTATATAACTAAGGAAAATAGAGCTATTCAGCCTAAGAAAGATCCCAGCATGTCCTATCAAATGCCGAAGGAGGTCTGGAAGTACTGTTGGAAATTGGTAGTCCCACCCAAAGTGCAGCATTTTATTTGGAGAATTCTTAGAAGGGCAGTTGCTACAGAGGAATTTTTACATAAGAGGTATTGCTCAAGGAATGCATTATGTCCTATTTATGGTTCTGAAAGTGAATCAATTGAGTATATGTTGTTTTTCTGTCCTTGGGCTAAGAAATGCTGGTTTGGCTGCAATTTGGGCATTAAAATTGATAGAATGCAAATCTCAAGGGTTGATAGATGGTTAATGAAGGTGTTGATGGAGGACAATAAGCTTGATAATTTTCAGAAAGCTTTTATGGCGTCTTTATACTGGTGGATTTGGAAAGCAAGATGCAACTATGTCTTCAAAGTTGAAGATGTGGATCCTCAGTGGATTATTAGTAGGGCACAAGGGTTGGTAGAGGAATTCTAGAAAAATAAGGTAAGAATTGAGGGTGGAAGTAATAGAAAGGAAAGAATGTGTGCTAATAAGGATTTAGCATGGACTAAACCGTCAATGGATGTTATTAAAATAAACCTGGATGGTTCATTCAATGCAAACAGTAAAGTTGTTGGGATAGGAATTGTTTGTAGGGATGAAAATGTGACATTCAAAGGTGGTATAAGTAAAATAGTAAGTGCATTTTTTGTTGTTATGACTGAGTGTCTTGCCTTAAGAGAAGCTTTTGATCAGCGATTGAGATCTGCATCTTATTAAGTTTGTTTTGAAACAGATTGTGAAATATTATATGATCGGTGCTGATATGAAGAATTGTGAATGGCAATGTAAAGATTTGGTGCAGGAACTTTTAAGACTCAGAGATTCTTTAACAGAGGGTTCCTTCTTTTTGGTGAAACACCAAAGAAATAGAGCTGCATATTTTCTAGCAGCTGAGGCTTGTAAGGGAGTGTACCATGGTGATTGGATGACGGTTGCAACACTCCCTATATGCGCCATTCTTCAGGAGGATGCTTTGGGTCTGAAGAGGTATAATTTCAAAAAAAAAAAAGGAATTGGTTAATAGTTGTTCATACTGAGAGTGTAATGTTGGTTTTGCTAATAGTATAATTTTAGATTATTGTTGTGTTTAGGCTTGGTAAGGGTGTGATAGGTATTATGTTAGTATTTTTGAGTGTTTTTGGCTTCAGTTATTGGTGGTTATATTTTTTTTTTTAATTAATAAAATTGACTCTTTTAACCTAGAGAGAGAGAGTCATCACATTACATAAACCGTTTTTTAAATTGTATGATGTGAAAATTGGGGAAAAGTCCGTATTAAAAAATTTATTAATGAAAATTATCTAAATGAGAGTACAAGTACCCTTTGTGTATAAAACTTGTAGAATATTGATATATTTTTGTATTAAAAAAATCATAAAATCCTTCTTTTCAATAAAATTTTTAATGATGAAAAGCATGAATTTCAAACTCTTTTTTTTTTTTTGGCTGCTTAGAATAGCTTGAATTAATCTGTAAAATATATTAGACCTTTTTTGCCAAAAAAAATTCTAAACAAAACTTTTTCACGGAATATAAAAATTTCATTGGGCAAATTTAAATATAATATATTTACGGATTACAGCTGGACTATGACCTGGCACGCTATGATTGGTTGGACTATAACCTATAGAGCCAAACTATATGCATAGGCAAGGCCCACGACAGGCAACGATACGCGTGTCCCTCACAAACAAACGAGCCCCAAAAAAAGAAAAAGCACTCAATTACTACAGTCAAATGGTCAAACCATACCTGTACTCCTTATCGTATAAAACTAATCCAAACAATACAATTAAGCCGTATTCATATACGTATAGTATACGGCATTCCCAACCCCAAAACGCGTTCTTCCGTCTCTCACCCTCACTCTCACTCTCCGTCCCATTCTCACCCTGCCTCCAACAATGGCGTTTCCCTCCTCCCTCACTCTCTGTATCTTTTTCTTCTTCTCCATCTTCTATTTCTGCAACTCTCTTAGCACCTCACAAGATTACCTCAAGCTTCCTCTTCTCCACAAGAACTCTTTCTCCTCCCCAGCTCAACTTCTCTCCTCTGACAGCCACCGTCTTTCCGTCCTGTTCTCCACCCTCCACGGCGGCCATCGACGCAGCGTCAAGTCTCCCCTCATCTCCGGCGCCTCCACCGGCTCCGGACAGTACTTCGTAAGTCTCCGAATCGGGTCCCCGCCGCAGAGCCTCCTTCTCGTCGCCGATACCGGAAGCGATCTTGTTTGGGTGAAATGCTCCGTCTGCAGAAACTGCTCCGATCACCTTCCGGGATCGGCGTTCCTTACTCGTCATTCTTCCACATTCTCGCCTTACCATTGCTACGACCCGGCCTGCCGGCTTGTTCCCAACCTGAAACCCGGCTTTCCTTGCAACCATACTGTATTACACAGCCCGTGTCGATATGAGTACTCTTACGCTGACGGGTCGACGACTAGCGGTTTCTTCTCGAAGGAAACGGCGACGTTGACGACCAGCTCCGGGAGAGAAGCGAAGCTCCGAGATCTCGCGTTCGGGTGCGGTTTTCGGGTTTCCGGCCCGAGTGTTACTGGTGCGAGCTTTAATGGAGCTCAAGGGGTTATGGGTTTGGGAAGAGGCTCTATCTCCTTCGCTTCACAGTTAGGGCATCGGTTCGGGAACAAGTTCTCTTACTGTCTACTCGACTACACCATATCACCGCCTCCGACTAGCTACCTCACCATCGGCGGTGGCGATCAAAACGGTGCCGTTTCGAAATCTTCTAGAATGAGCTACACACCATTACTTACCAATCCCCTCTCTCCGTCGTTTTACTACATTGGCATTAAGAGCGTCTCCGTTAATGGCGCGAAGTTGCCGATCAACCCTTCCGTTTGGTCCATCGACGAACTCGGTAACGGCGGGACGGTCATCGACTCAGGCACGACCTTAAGCTTCCTAGCCGAGCCTGCTTACCGCCATGTTTTAGCGGCGTTCCAACGGAAGCTGAAGCTTCCGATAGTAGCGATGGAGCGGAAGTTGAGCTTCGATCTCTGCGTGAACGTCTCCGGCGTGCGGAGGCCGAGGTTGCCGAAGCTGAGCTTCAGGCTAGAGGGGAAGTCGGTGCTGTTGCCGCCGCCGAGGAACTACTTCCTGGAGGTGGTGGATCGGGTCCTGTGCTTGGCAATGCAACCCGTTAAAACCGGATCCGGATTTTCTGTGATAGGGAATCTAATGCAACAAGGATTCTTGTTGGATTTCGATAAGGACAGATCGCGACTGGGATTCTCGCGCCGTGGCTGTGCGTCGCCTTGATGTGATGAACTGATGATGTCTCAAACCGGGTCGTTCTCAATTTCACGGGTCAACGTGCTTTCTATTTTTTTTCTGCAAATGAAATAATTTCTGCTATCGCTTCGTATATTCTTATTTTTGGACACTTTTGGTATATCTTGCATTATTGTGAGTGTGAAGATCCTCACTGATTAAAAAAGGAATTGAGGTTTTTTTTTTGTTTTCTCTATCTTTATCTGATTTTGGTACTTTTAATTTACTGATAAAAAAGATAAAGGGGCTGGGGCAGTGTTAATGTTAGTGCAGATGATGTTTCATGAATGGATGATCAAATGACTGCAAAAAAATTGATTGTGTCGCTGCCTTTAAGTACAGTGTACCATTGAACAATTTAACAATAACGTGTAGTATATTAGTATGTTGCACATAACGGTTCTTTCACAAAGTTTTTGAATGAAAAGCAAGCATTCATGTAACTTCAAAATTTCATTTCATTACACATATTTTATAAATAAAAAAAATAAAAAAAAAGCTCTCAGAATGTAGCTCGTGAGATTTATATATTCTCTCATTGGTCTTTTTATAAAGAATTTTCTCCGTAATGCGTGGTTCTTAATATAAAGAATAATTTATATTTGTCTGAAATTTAAAATTTATTTTTTTATTTTTATCTTAATTAAATATGTGTCACTCATTACTTTCCTACCATAAATTTTTACCTATTATCTCATATAGGTTCTTTTTAAATAAGGTATAATTAAAAAGAAAGCTACATAAGTTATATATTTATTATTTTTAACTAATATTTTAAATTACATAATGTTTTATAGTTAATCCTTATAAAAAGGATTGGAGGTAGTATATTTTTACTTGTTTAATGTTTTATTTTCAAATGATTAATTTGTTTTTAAAATAAATATACTAATTTTATTTTTTATTTTTATTTTTTTGCCTTTGTATTCTTGTTTTATGTATATATGGTTTATTTTTTAAAGGTATTTTAAAAAATAAATATAAAAAACCTAGGATGGGCAATTTCTCATGTTGACTTCCATGATAATTGGACTTTTAATTTTTCATTTCAGAAAAATCATTATAAGATTTTAAGGAAATAATGCAATCACCAAAAATTTAAATAACAAGTGAGTAATATAGACATGTTTTCATTTCTTGCATTAAAATTTATCTTAGTGTGTTGAGACTTTTTTTTCACTAAGCACAATCATTGTTAATTTCTTTTTTCAATTTACAATAATTAAGGGTTAAAGGTTTTTTTGCCCTGAAAGTTTTATTTAGGGTAATTTTGTCTTAGAAGTTTTAAATGTGGGGTAATTTCGCCCTAATTGTTTTCACAGTTAAGTCGACCATTAATTGATTAGATTTAGAGACAAATTTACTCTAAAGTGAAAACTTTAGGAGCAAATTTACCCTTAAGATAACGATAAAATTGTTCTGCAAGTTTCAACTCAGAAACAAATTTTTCTTAGAAATTTTCATTTAAAAGCAATTTTGCTCTGCAATTTGACCAACTAACTATTAAATTTAATTAGGATAATAGTCAGGATAAAATTATCCTACATTTAAAACTTCTAAAATAAAATTACTCCAGATAAAAATTTCAAAGATAAAATTATGCTTAAATCTATACTTCCGGAATAAAAGTCACTTTAACCCTATTATTAAATATGTTGCTGAACACTGCATAAGGTGACAAGGAATGAAAGTATTGCGTGCGTAAATAATTGAAACATAATATTCGAGGAATATCTAATGTGATAAGGGTAGCATCATCCGCTTGTCCCATCAATGCTTTAGCTCTAAATCCAAAACCTAAGGAACTAAAAGTTTTCTTTTTTTAAGAAAAAGAAAAATACAAAACAAATTAATCTATTTATGGTTGGGAGATTTGCCTTCCATGCTGAAGCCTATCCCAACTTAAAAAGACTTGACCCAACTTAACCTTTATAACTTTAACATTTTAATATATTTATTCCTACATTTTGGAAATGAAATTTGTAAAGACTAAAATTATTTCTTAAAACTTAGGCCTAATGTTTTAAGTGTTAAAATAAAATTAAAAAGAATTGAGTTGTGGTCGGAGTTTAGGAGTTGAATTTCAACTGAGTAAAAATTATATGGGTTTAGCTGCATCAAATTAAAGGTTAGAAATTGAGTTAGAATTAAATTAAAATTAAAAACCAAATGATTAATTTAGGAAGAAGGAGAAGGAGGGAAGTTTCTAGTAATGGTGATGATCTTTTGAGTTGTAAACATTAATTAAGAGATGAAAAGGGAAGGTGTCATTATATTATATAATTTGATTCACGAGATTGGCAGTGACATATTAGAAAATGACTGCTTCCCAACACGTACGTCCAAATAATGCAAACAAATTAATTGAAGCTGCTTTTCTTTTCTCTTGTGTGTTTTCATTCACATGCACGCCCAAATTTTCAACTCTCTCTCATTTCTCAATCGTGAGTCCACATTAATTAATTCCAGTCCAAATTAGAAACCCATCCAGGTTTGCCAATTTGGCATGAAAAAACTTGTTAATAATAATGTATTAAATGTCCTTCGTATTTATTACTATTATAGTATTATATCTTCTCTTGTAATATAGAAATGTTTCAGTTATTATTCAGTCTTAAAGAGTCTTTAATGTTTATTTAAAATAATAATTGAAATTTTTAAAAGTATCTTTTCAATCATGAATTACGGTATATAATATAAGTATGTGAGAAAAGTGTTGTCTCGATTTACGTATATAAATATTTTTGGGATCATCAATCATAATCCTAAACATGCCAATAGCAAAGATTGGAGCATGCATCTGGAATTAAATGTAGAGATTTAAAACTTATGCCATTATTGAATATGAACTAAATCTTGATGATGGATCAAAACAATTATTTTTCATGGGGTTAAAACTCAACTCAGGTTTGCTAATCAAACTAATAAGTCCCTCCTCTAACTGATTTGCTCAAGAGTTTTTGGACGAGTCGGCCGAGTTAAATTTTATATTTTTTTCTCTATTCCATTGTTAATCTTGAGCTTGGGCATGAAATGATGTCATTTTGAATTTTTTTAAGAAAATTGCAGTTCTTCAGATATGTGATTTAATTACTTTTTTTTTGGATTATATATAATTTATATATGAATATTATCTTTACTTGTAGAGTGATGCCTATTTTTTTAAAATATTGTATTTGTCAGAATTGTATATAAATATTTTATATATTTTAATTAAATTATAAAGTATTCCCCCAATCCTTTTTATAAGAGCTCAATAATAATTCTATGCATATTTAATGAGTTTTTTTTTTCATTTTTGTTCCTAATTAATTATATATATATTGTTTAATTAAAAAGTTGTCGATACCTATATTTACTATATTTTTCTCTCTTATTTACCCTTTATAAATAAAAACAGACTTTAAAAAAAATTATTTTAGACATATTTATTTTCTTAATAAATTTTAATCACTTTATTATAATTCAATTATCTAGAATATATGTAAAGGTGGGTTGTCTGGTTGCAATAGTTAAAAACTGGAAGGAGCCCTCATAAATGGAATCACACAGACACACACACAGAATGTGTGTACTGTAGTTGCAGTTCATACAGCTGTCGAGATGGTACCAAAAGTTTCTGCTCACGTGCGCTCTCTCTCTCTCTCTCTCTCTCTCTCCAACTCAACCGTGGGACTAGGGCTGTGTGTGACGTTACTGCCTTTTTTTTTTCCACCCTGGAAATAAAAACTAAAATTAAGGGTCTTTTTGTTATGAAAGTTTTTATTACGGCGCAGTTTTATCTCAAATTTTTTTGAGTCCAATTTTACCTCAAAATTATAGTTATGGGCAAGGTTTTGAAATCCTGACCGGTCATTGAACCGGTCAGGGTACTGGGTCAAGGGTTAGTGGGTTAGATCGGAGTCAAATCAGAGCTAAACCGGGGTCAAACCGGTGAGAAATTGAATATTTTAAACTTATTAATATGAAATTCTAAAGAAAAATTTAAAAAAATTATTATTATTTTTTAAAATAAATAAATAAATAAAGTATCAAACCGGGTCGGTCACCGAACAGATCCAGTTTAGTGGCCGGGTGGCCGATTCCCAGACCGGCCAGTCCGGTCCGGATTCCAAAACATTGGTTATGGGCCATATGAAGGTATAGTTCTTCCAATATGATTGTCATTTGCAGTCTTGTTCTCTTTTAGATTTTTAGTTTGCTGCATTTTCAATGCCACATACACCTCAAGCATTTATTAATGCAAGCTACTAAGACATATTATAGTATTCTCTTTTATTTTTAATATAAGATATATTTATCTAATTTGATTATATTAAAAAAGTTAATTGATATGACATGTATTTTTTGAAACTCTCTAGTCAACTTCCTTAATTCACTCATTCCTTCTCCTAAATCAAGGTTGAGGGGTCATCAATAGAAGTAAGTTAGAAAAAAGATTAATTAATATAAAAAATATATATTATATTTAAAACCAAAATCAACTACCTAAACACATTTTATATTAAGGACAAAATCCTACCATGAAATTTATAGTAAATTTAGCACATTAAAAAAAATGCAATTAGCTAAACTAAAATGACTGTCATTTTAGTGTTCAATAATAGAAAAAATAATGCCAATCTATTTGACCAGTCGAGTGGACCAGATTTTAATATTTCTCTTGTACTTAATATAAAATATATTTAGAGAGTTGATTTTGATTCTAAATAAAAAAAATAATTTTCATATTTATTAGTATTTTCCTAATTTACCCCTATTGATGCTTCATCAATCATAATTAAGGAGAAGAGGGAATGAGAGAATTACAAAAGATGATTAGAATGTTTTAAAAAATATAGGGAGAATTATTAAAAACTACCTTACAAGCAAATTAATTGCTAATTGCTACCATTGCACATAGTGGGTGATAAGTTGCACACGGGTGGATGATATTTTGCACACGAAGGATGGTGGTTGCACATTCGCAGGGATGAATTTTGCACATGTGGATGATGCTTGTTTGCACCCGTGGTACCAATCAGCAAATAATTTCCTTACAAGGTATTTTTGAGCCATTTTCCCAAAAATATATGTCATATTAACTAATTCAACTAATTTTCTTAATTTAATTAAATTAGATAAATATGTCTATGATATACTGGGATTTCAATCCTCATTGACTTAATTTACTTTTTGTAATTTGGGCTTATGAGTAAACTTGGGCTTTCTGTTAACCCAACAAGAGTTTTTTTTTCCTTAAAATTTGTTGCATTGATTCGGACTTCAATCACAGTACAAAGTTGATCCATTTTTAGTGCTTTAAATTTTATTGAAGGCCCATATCGCTCCAATTTCGTTTAAGCCCATATGATATAATAAAGGTCCAATTAAAGTCTCAATTCACCCATCTTTGCTTGTTCCTTCATATTTTTCTCTTCGCCTTTTTTTTTTTCTTACCCACCCTTATTTTGCTTAATCAAGCATCATCTTAATTATCTTCCAAAAAAAAAAGCAACATATGGTTTTACCATGACCATCATTTTCTTTATGTTTTATTTTTTAGTTAAAATCTCACTCACTTTATGGTTGAAAATGAATGATTTTTATTATTAAACCAGTCCTAATTATTTTTGCAACAAAAATATAATTTACTTGCGTTTAAGAAGAGAAATTTATGAAGATCAGATAAGAAGCATATATATGTTATTAATACTTGCCGTATTGAAAGAGACAAATTGAGTGGGAGAAAAAAAGTTGGATAGTGGCCAAATTGTATTGCCCACTTTAATAATTAATAACCCAATATTCATTCCCTTTAAGGTGAATTGAAACTTCAAAGTGCATTATGGTTTTTTTTTTATATGTTCTCCTTGCGTTTAGGCTTTTTACTCCCTACTTTAGTATATACTCCCTCCATTACTTTCTATAAGATAAGATTAACCGGGGCATTTTTTTAAAAAGGTAGTTAAAATTAGTTAGGTATAATAAATAAATAAAAAATGATTTTACTTTCTAAAAATTTCCTCATTTATATGGAAGAGAGAGAATGTGTTATATCGAGTGTTTTAGTCAAATATAAAAATTAATTACAACCGTTGTAAGTAATTTTTGTAATTAAGTAAGGATATAATGAAGTATTAAAAAAAAGTTTTCTATCTTATAAAAAGAAACAAAAAGGAGTGTGCGTGGGTGTGTCTATATGTGTTATTTCAATTTGGACTACTTTTATTGATTCTCTTCCCACTTAAAAAGCATATATAAACTAATTAAATCTAAAGAAATACACTTCCAAACGCATCAACTAGAACCAAATAAATATATACTTTTAGATTTTTTTTTTAATCTTCAAACTACATATGCTTAAATTTGATTCTTTAGAATGATGTAGTTGTGCATTTTCAGTACTCTCAGTTTAAAATTATTTTAATTTCCAGCTTTTTTAAGCTCCCTATGCAACACTAAGCACTAAGGATGGGCTAAGGTTAGGGTTAAGTTTAATTAAAGTGAAAATAAGATTAAATTAGAAAAAAAATTACCTCAGTCAAATACGATACTATGGAGTTTAGGGCCACATATGAGAGTGTAGAAAAAGGCAAAACACGTATAGATTTGGATCAAGCTGGAATTTGTAAGAAAGGAAAGCTTAACTTTATTATTTATTTGTTAATAGGAAAATTGTTGAAAAATCTACCATTGCAAAAATTTATAACCCAAATATTTAAGGACACATGTCCTTGAATGGGGAAACTCTTCTCTGTGTACAATATACCTTTAGTTATATACAAATGTCTTTTATTTTGCACATATAAGTTGCGCGCACACAGCTAAAAATGAATTGCACACAGCTAAAAATGAATTGCACCCCTTGAAAATAGCTAGGTTGCAACTAAGTCCATAAACAAATTTTAAGTAATTTTGGATAATAAATTTTGCAAAATGAGAGATTTTCCATCAATTTCCTTGGTTAATATTTTTATTTGATAAATAAAAATTTTGAATTTAGCATGTCAATATATAAATGATCAAGAATTCCACTTTCTTCACTCATTTTGTAACTAGTAAAAGAAAAAATGTAGTAATATACATTATCAGATATTAAAAGTTCTATAAAGATCCTACACATTTTTTAACATTTAAAATTTGTTAACAAGTGTAGAAAAATTGAAAAGTATATATGGAAAAGGCTACAGAACTAAAAAAAAAAAATTGTGAGAGAAAACACAGATTATTAATAAGACAAGCACAACAGCTCACTTCAAAATCATTTGAGTTTTAAATTCAGACATGCTTGCATGTTTAAGATATATGATCTTAAAACTGAACGTTTTTAATAACTTAATTTTTATTTACAGAGTGTTGCTTCACCCTCATGGAAATAAATATATAGTTATATGATATATGGTTCGGAACTTATTGCCCCACACACTTTATTTCATTTAAAATTCTAAAATTTATTTAACTTCGTCTCTCTACTAAAAAAGGTTCTGCCATATATGTCTTCTATTTTTGTCTGTCTACAATAACGTTTCTTATTCTTTGTATTTCATTTGAAAGCTCTCAACAATTATCTTTTGAGCCGATTGACTTGTACTTATAAAGTATTTGTCCTGTGAATATTAGAGTTTGTTATTATAGATTTTATATTTTATGGTTGATATTTTTTTCTTTGGTATATTTTTACATTTCGCACTAATATTTGTTTTCTAGGATTCAACGTACTTTAGTACTGTTCGGATCGGATACACACACACGCATTAAAAAAAAAAAAACTCAAAACAGGTTCATGCAAACCACAGTATCCGCATTATTGTGTGATACAGCTTTGAAATACAATATTGTTGGAAAATAAATTGATCAAAAGAGAAGAAGAAGATGATGATAGCTAGCTAGTTTGAGTGGTCAATTCAAATGTGAAATTAATGTGCACAACTTTGACTAGGGTTGTGTAGTCAACGCTTAACACGTTTATATTTTACGGATTGGCATTTTGGTCGACATACGAAAAAATTATATTTATTAATGTTTCATCAACTACGTGATCCCCAAAAAAAATTAATTATCTTATTATCTTATTAATACTAATATTCCTATCTTTTAAAACATTAATTATACATATTAAAAATGATCTTTTAACTATAATTTTTTTAAAAAAAATTAAGATTTTTTACCAATGAAAAATAAAGATTGAAAATTACAAACACTAAATTTACATTATCAAATATTTAATACATGAACATAATATTAATAACAAGTACCTAAACTAGATTTTGTTGTTGCTTCAAGGTAACACTATAAGAGAAACCAAACTACTCAAACTGGTAGATATTCTGCAGCAATAATATCAACTTCAGCTTTGAAAAAAAAAAAAAAAAGCTGCAGATTAATCAAAACTTCATTATTATATCATTAACTATCGTGTGTGGCTAACCACGACAATAACAAGTCTTATTTAATCGCTAGATGGAATCAGCTATATACATGAATCGTACGACACCAATATGCTCAATCAGCAGACAAATTGTCATCATCATGCCTTGAGATTCTTTTTTTTTCCTGTTGGCATGAAAAAGGAGGCTGACTGGTTTTCTGTGATCTGAGCCGGGGGATGCATGCATTTGAGAAGAGAAGTTTTTAATATTGCAATTTGCATATTATTAATTATAAGATACATTGAACCTTTCTGTTTTTTGATTTATAGAATTAATTACATCAGGCTGATCTCATTCTTATGTGGAAGCAACCTCGTAAAAAACTCAGTAGTGGGGGGAAGAATTACGTTTGCTTTTTTCCCTCTTTTTTTTTTTTTTTTAACCAACAACAAATTAAAGACTTTTAGGTATTTAAATCTCATGAGTTTCACCATACAGATAAAAAATATGTAGATAATTCTGGTCCTTGAAAAGTCTGTTATTCTTTTTTTGGGGGGGGGATTTAGAAAAAAATTGGTTTGTATTTCAATACAACTAGAATTTTATCCCCAAAATTGTATTAAATAAATATATATAACAAAACATCGATCGGGCTCAATGCAAGTTAAATATTCCAAATCATAATAATATTTTCAAGTCAATAAAATCAATGAATGTATAATTTATATGTTCACAGAATGTTGATACATTTCCAAAGAACTAAATAAATTAAAATAGATAATCTGTTAAATAAAAAATAATTATATATATACAATTTATTAATCATTTAATATATTTTATTTATTTTACCTTGTACGTACATCCTCAGGATCAAAGTCTGTCTGGTTGATCAATCACACATATGTCAAGAATATTTGGTGCAACAAACCCATATCCCATATCTATTGGATTGACATATATATATACATACTCACACACAGGTCAACAATTTCAATCTATCTTTGGTACCATTTCTATCTTCGTCCTTTTAATATGAAACACAAAAGAATACGCAGAGAATAATATCTTATTGTATGCATTTTTTTAATTTTCATGATCAACTGGGGAATGTTTGTGACGTAGTCTTTTTGTCCTTGGCAACCAGAGTTGGTAAAGTTTATCACAAAACACTTAGCATTCTACATCTATTAAAAAAATATACTAATACTCTACATTATATATAATGCAAAATGCCAATACTTTGCGTTGAATTCCAATGATTGACTACCTACATAGACTCATAGAGTCTGAATTCTGAACACAATAATTGGTGAATAGCTAGGACAACTCATTTCTTATGTGTTTGTAATGTCCAAAAAAATCATGTTTAATTAATTTCATTTCATATACCATCTCCCATTTTAAATGTAGGAGTTAGTTTACTAATTCAAATAAATTAAAAAAATTAGGTAAGTTAGTTATTTAAAAAACAATGTGTGTTGATTTCCCCCCCTAAAATACCCCCCGAACATAGCTTATATATACATCGTACAAGCTAAGTGATCTAACTATAAGGGTAGTTAACAAAATGAAAATACTAAATATGGAATGAAAAATTAAAAGATTGATATATATTACATTTATGACCATGTGACAAGCCCCACAAACCAACTCCTGTAAGCCTAATTCATGCTTTTACATTATACACATATCATAAATAAGCACAAATCATCTCACAACTACAGCGGAAGACTCATAAATACCTCTTGCCATTGCTAATTTCTGAATAGGGGTGAAATCCACGAGTTCCTCAGGTGAACTGCAAAACAGAAGGAAAGTCAGAAGGTTGTCAGGTACTCTTCTGACTGACTGCAAGGCACAGTGATGGCAACTGGGTGGGAGCCGTCGCCAGTCAGGGAACCTCAAAGAGCTGCTAGGGTTTTTCACTCGTACGCTCAATATCACTGACGGCTGAATACTTTCTTATGTTTATTTCACCATCAGAAATAACATTAATAGCCTGTCAGTTAATTACCCTAATCCTGCAATTGGGCCTGGATCTGACTAACGGGCCACACTCTGGATATTTTAATTAAACCTAATTAATTAATAAATAACTAATATATTATATTATAATTAAAATATCTCACATTCTCCCACTTGGCCCGTACCTTGATGTCAGTCGCCCTATCCAGATTAAACTAAGGCTATGCTGCAAGAATCATGGCGATAAGTCCTCTTTGGTCGAGTATTATCTTCCATGCATTACATGCAACACCCTTACTTAATGGGTATGCCTTTATGAATAAACTTCTACGTTTATTCGGTTCCAAACTTAATGTTTATTATTTTTCATCAACTGAATGTATACAAATAATGATTGAAATAATAAACCGCATAATTAATTTCATTGCGTACCTCTTCTATATGAATGATGGTTTAACCCCCATCTGAGGGACGTGTAACACAAAAGCACTCGGTTTCAATCCCTTAGTCAAAGGATCAGCTAGCATGTCCTTTGTATTGATATGATCAACCGAGATTTCGCCATCTGCAATTCTCTCTTTTAAACTTAGGAATTTCAGTTCGACCCATCGGCTTCGACTTCCACTCCTTTTGTTATTTGCAATGGCTATTGCGGCTGTGTTATCACAATACATCCTGATTGGCCTAGAGATTGAATCCACAATCTTAAGTCCAGCAATGAAATTCCTTATCCAGATTGCTTGTGAACTTGCCTCAAAACACGCTATGTACTCAGCATCACAAGTAGAGGGAGCTGTAAGTGATTGTTTTGCACTTTTCCATGATATAGCTCCATCCGCTAGTAGGAAGATGTAACCAGTAGTAGACTTGTTTGTGTCTAAACATCCTCCTAGATCAGAGTCTGAGTAACCAACCACTTCCAGGTTTTCTGTTCTTCTGTATGTGAGCATGTAGTATTTAGTACCTTGTAGGTACCTAAACACTTTCTTTGCAGCTGTCCAATGTGCTTCCCCTGGATCACTTTGGTACCTTCCCAACATGCCAACAGCGAAAGCTATGTCAGGTCTTGTGCAAACCTGTGCATACATCAAGCTTCCCACTGCTGATGCATATGGGACCCTTTCCATTTGCTTTCTTTCAAGCTCATTTTTGGGGCATTGACCTAGACTAAACTTGTCCCCTTTTTCAAGAGGAGCTACGTTAGCTGAACAGTTCTGCATCCTGAATCGTTCAAGAACTTTGTTGATATAGGTTTGTTGAGACAAGCCTAAAATGCCTTGCGCTCTATCCCTATGGATCTTGATGCCAATAACATAGGATGCCTCACCCATATCCTTCATATCAAAGTTCTTACACAGGAACTGTTTCACTTCACGTAATAGTCCTAGATCATTGGTAGCAAGTAGTATGTCATCAACATACAAAACCAGAAATATGATCTTGCTCCCACTAACCTTGTGGTAAATGCATTCGTCCATGAGGTTTTCATCAAAACCGAATGATGTGATTACCTCATGAAATTTCAAATACTACTGTCGTGAGGCTTGCTTCAAGCCATAGATCGATTTCTTCAACTTGCATACCAGGTGTTCGTTATTCTTTGCAATGAATCCCTCAGGCTGCTTCATATAGACTTCTTCCTCAAGTTCCCCATTGAGGAATGCAGTCTTGACATCCATTTGGTGCAACTCTAGATCAAAATGTGCAACCAATGCCATGACTATGCGAAAAGAGTCTTTCGTTGATACAGGGGAAAATGTTTCCCTGTAGTCGACTCCTTCGACTTGTGTGAAGCCCTTGGCAACCAACCTAGCCTTGTATCGATCAATGTTACCTTGAGAGTCTCTTTTGGTTTTGTAAACCCATTTACAGCCAATGGCTTTAGACCCACTTGGTAACTCCATAAGATCCCATACACCATTGTTTGCCATGGAATTCATTTCTTCAGTCATAGCATCATGCCATAATTTAGAGTTTTCACTCTTCACAGCCTGAGTAAATGTAAGTGGATCATCTTCAATGCTAATGTCACAGTCAATCTCAGTAGAGTACACCACGTAGTCACTAGGCAATGCTGGTCTTCTCTCTCTGGTTGATCTTCTTAATTCAACCTCTTGAGTTGGTTCAGGTTGTTCATTCGGGACATCCTCCTCCACAACTTGTCTTTGTTCTTGATGTATAAGAGGTGGATAAATCTGAACATACTCATCGTTGTGTAAATCAGGGGTCACTTCCATATGATCTTCGTTTGTTTGATCACTCCCACTGATCACGTCATTTTCAAGAAAAACAGCATTCCTAGATTCTATGAATCGTGCAGAAGGTGAAGGACAATAGAACCTATAACCCTTAGTCATACATGGATAGCCTACAAAGTAAGCTCTAATGGTTTTAGGATCTAGTTTCTTCTCTTGTGGATTGTAGACTCTTACTTCCGCAGGGCAGCCCCATATCCTTAGGTGTCTTAAACTAGGTTTCCATCCTTTCCAGATTTCAAAGGGTGTTTTTGGCACTGCCTTTGTTGGAACCCTGTTTAATATATACACAGCTGCCTTGAGTGCTTCTTTCCACAAGGATGGTGGAAGTTTAGAGCTATTCATCATGCTCCTAACCATGTTTAGCAAGGTCCTATTCCTTCTTTCTGCAACACCGTTCATGTCTGGTGAACCAGGCATGGTGTATTGGGCAACTATCCCATGCTCTCGAAGGAAGTTTGCAAAAGGACCTGGCGCTTGTCCTTCACTAGTGTATCTACCGTAATACTCACCACCTCTATCGGATCTCACGATTTTAATTGGTTTTCCAACCTGTTTTTCTACTTCAGCTTTATATTCCTTAAAGGCATCTAGTGCCTCACTTTTATTATCAAGCAAGTAGATATACGTGTATCTCGAATAATCATCAATAAAGGTGATGAAATATTTTTGACTGTTTATGGATAAATCAGGGCAACAAATATCAGTATGTATTATCTCAAGTAGCTCAGAGCTTCTCTTAGCTCCCTTTTGTGACTTATTGGTCTGCTTTCCCCTTATGCAGTCCACACAGGTATCAAGTTCTAAATGGTTTAAAGATGGAAGGATTCCATCCTTAGTTAACCTTTTGATCCTGTCCACGGAGATATGTCCCAATCTCCTATGCCACAAGTCAATAGAGTTCTCATCAATAATACTTTGTCTAATACCATGCATAACAGAAAAAACTTGGGGCGGTTCAGGAATTATTTTAAATAAATCGTCAATCATAATAACTTTCGCAATTGGAACAAGGTCCTTACTGAAATACATCAAATCTTTATGCAAATAAATCCCATAGTTCAAAGGAATAAGCTTTGAAATAGAAATCAAGTTTCTCCTATAACTAGGAATGAAAAAACAATTAAGAAGATCCAGCACGGTTTTATTTGGGAAAACGATTCTAAAAGTTCCAATTGCTTTGACCGGATCTCCTTTCCCACTCCCTGAAAGGACTCGAGCTTCATTGGGAAGTGGAGGTCTGGTTCTTAAAAACCCCTGCATGGTAGTAGAAATATGGATCATTGAACCCGTATCGATCCACCAAGTATCACTATCAATGCTAATATGATGAGATTCAAAAGCTAAACTTGAATGATACATACCTTTACGTTCCAGCCATGCCTTCCTCTTCAGGCACTCATCCTTCATGTGCCCTTTCTTCTTGCAGAAGAAGCAAATTGCTTCAGCTTTCTTTATGGATGGCACAGCAGGAATCCGTTTCTTCTTCTTGTCCTTGTCCTTCCTGCCTCCGGCACCAGTCCTGGAGGAACTTTCAGCCAAATGAGCTGCCCTAGGTGCATCCCTTCCACTCATTTGAAGCCTTGTTTCCTCCTGAACACACATGGACAGCAGTTCATCAATTGTCCATTTTTCCCTATGTGTGTTGTAGGAGACCTTAAAGGCATCATACTGAGGGGGAAGGGAATTCATCACCAGATGCACCAGGAACTGCTCTGTCGGTTCCATGTCAAAGGCTCTCAGCTGGGAAGACAAGTCTCTCATCCTCATAATGTGTTGCCTGACTCCGTCCGTCCCTGTCAGCTTCATTGCGCACAACTCCGACATGATGGAACCACCCATCTGTTTGTCTGTTGGCTTAAATTGCTTATCAATGGCTTCGAGGAACTCCTTAGCTGTTTCACACTTGGGGATTGCTCCCCTAATGCTTCGTTGGATCCTGGTCTTAACATAAGACAAGCACATGCGATTGTAGTGCTCCCAGCGCTCCTGATAGTCAATTTCATCCTTAGTTGACCTGTCAGTTGGTTTGGGAGGTCTAGGTTTCTCTATGACAAAATGCATGTTCATCATATCAATTTGCAAAGAAATATCTTCCCTCCACTCAGGGTAATTGGTACCGTCCAGTATGATTTTGCTAGTATTTTCAGCAAAAGGGTTAGGGAAAACAGTAGGTGCTGCAATTTAAAAACTTAAGTTAGCTCACAAGATTTAAATTTGAGACAATCACGAATTCTGTGCCTTTGTATGCATGTTATGCTTTAATGGAAACATGCAACATATATAAATGCGTATCACTAAATTCTACCTGTGGGCAAAGAATATAGCATTGCATGCATTTATCTCAAATTGGTGGGCCTAGAGTGTATAATTTTACATTTCCTAATACCTGTGGGCTACTTAGAAAATATAAGACCAAACTATCCCACCCTAATTAAATATATAATTATAATTGTCTACCTGTGGGCAAAGATCAATTACAATTCTATATTTAATTACAATATGATATTTTATAAGTTCCACATGTGATATTATTGCATGCAAAACTAAAGGATGCTGTGGCTATTCCTTGAAAAAAGTAGCATGCAAATCACTAATATCATTTTAGTGCATTTAATCAAAATATGCACATCCTAATGGAGAGATTAATCAATTTAATAAACTTAATAATTAATTAAATCCCTCCCACTGTTCTATGTATCCAAAATTGTTTAAAAAATTAATTTTGACATTTTTCAACTCAAAATCTGATTTGTAAAATTATAATTATTAAATAATTGTCTAAAGATAATTTTCCTCAATTTTAGAACAATTAAATAATTCATGAAAAATAATTTCACAAATTTCCAGTATGTGAAAATAGCCAAAATTAATTATTTTTCATTTATTTAAACAATTTTGGTGTCATTTATAAAGAAAATTACATAAAACAGAAATTAATTAATTCAAATAGTGAATGCAAGTATTTGAAAAAGGCCCAAAAGGCATTCTGGAAATCAATTATTTATGTCCCATAAAATCAAAATTTAATCAGCCCAACATATTTTTCTGGAAAGTCCAAAATGATAGCCCAGAAAAGAAAAGAAAACAAACAAAAGAAAAAAAAATTGTTGGCCCATTTCCATACGGCCCAGAAACGAAAACATTAAAAATTTATGTCAGCCCATAGTCCACGGTTTTTTTGAAGGAAGAAAAAGAAAAAAAAAATTGCGTCGGCCCAGACGAGCGGCCCAATCCGAGTTTATTAAAAAAAAAAAAAAATAAATAAATAAACGCAGGCCCAAAAGCTGAGCCCAGTCCAGATAAGCGAAACGACGTCGTTTGCAGCTGTGAGAGAGATCTTCCTGATGCACCGAAACGGCGACGTTTTGAATAAGTCAAAACGCCGTCGTTTCAATCTTCCCTCCCACCCGTTTAACAGAACCCTACCCGACCCGATTCCCTGTAGCGACCCGACTCTGCCGCGATTCAGGTGGCCGTTTTCCGGCCGATGGGCAAGCTCAAATAGCGTTTCTCACGGCGTTTCTTGACCGCGAAAGAATGACAAACAGGATATATGCAATATACTACCAATTAAGCACAGATTTTCAGATCAAGATATTCTCATATTTGAAAAATGAAAACAAAGAACCCCGACGCCAGTTCTAACGGTGGCCCTCGACGGCGAACACAAAGACACATATACAGAATGCCAAAAATAGCAGATTAACACAGATTTTTGGCTAAAAATCAGATCAATAACCAACAGAATATACGAGCATGTTGAATGGGAATCTAAGAGGTGTTCTGACGGAAAAGCATCATCTAAGCATTTGAAACAATCTCCTCAGAACATAACAACAAAATCAGAGGCCCTGATGATCTGTTTTACGGTAATTCCAACAGCGGTGATGGGCAGAAAATGTACAGAAATCATAGAAGGAATACGCAACGAAAACACCGATTATCTTTTCAACAAAATTGAAAAATCAATTGTAATTAGGAGTGAAACCATCACCGATGACATGTTCAACAAAATTGAAATGTCAATTTTAATCACTCTTAATTTTCAGAAATTAGAAGGCAGATAATAACCAGGCTCTGATGCCACATGTAAGCCTAATTCATGCTTTTACATTATACACATATCATAAATAAGCACAAATCATCTCACAACTACAGCGGAAGACTCATAAATACCTCTTGCCATTGCTAATTTCTGAATAGGGGTGAAATCCACGAGTTCCTCAGGTGAACTGCAAAACAGAAGGAAAGTCAGAAGGTTGTCAGGTACTCTTCTGACTGACTGCAAGGCACAGTGATGGCAACTGGGTGGGAGCCGTCGCCAGTCAGGGAACCTCAAAGAGCTGCTAGGGTTTTTCACTCGTACGCTCAATATCACTGACGGCTGAATACTTTCTTATGTTTATTTCACCATCAGAAATAACATTAATAGCCTGTCAGTTAATTACCCTAATCCTGCAATTGGGCCTGGATCTGACTAACGGGCCACACTCTGGATATTTTAATTAAACCTAATTAATTAATAAATAACTAATATATTATATTATAATTAAAATATCTCACATTCTCCCACTTGGCCCGTACCTTGATGTCAGTCGCCCTATCCAGATTAAACTAAGGCTATGCTGCAAGAATCATGGCGATAAGTCCTCTTTGGTCGAGTATTATCTTCCATGCATTACATGCAACACCCTTACTTAATGGGTATGCCTTTATGAATAAACTTCTACGTTTATTCGGTTCCAAACTTAATGTTTATTATTTTTCATCAACTGAATGTATACAAATAATGATTGAAATAATAAACCGCATAATTAATTTCATTGCGTACCTCTTCTATATGAATGATGGTTTAACCCCCATCTGAGGGACGTGTAACACAAAAGCACTCGGTTTCAATCCCTTAGTCAAAGGATCAGCTAGCATGTCCTTTGTATTGATATGATCAACCGAGATTTCGCCATCTGCAATTCTCTCTTTTAAACTTAGGAATTTCAGTTCGACCCATCGGCTTCGACTTCCACTCCTTTTGTTATTTGCAATGGCTATTGCGGCTGTGTTATCACAATACATCCTGATTGGCCTAGAGATTGAATCCACAATCTTAAGTCCAGCAATGAAATTCCTTATCCAGATTGCTTGTGAACTTGCCTCAAAACACGCTATGTACTCAGCATCACAAGTAGAGGGAGCTGTAAGTGATTGTTTTGCACTTTTCCATGATATAGCTCCATCCGCTAGTAGGAAGATGTAACCAGTAGTAGACTTGTTTGTGTCTAAACATCCTCCTAGATCAGAGTCTGAGTAACCAACCACTTCCAGGTTTTCTGTTCTTCTGTATGTGAGCATGTAGTATTTAGTACCTTGTAGGTACCTAAACACTTTCTTTGCAGCTGTCCAATGTGCTTCCCCTGGATCACTTTGGTACCTTCCCAACATGCCAACAGCGAAAGCTATGTCAGGTCTTGTGCAAACCTGTGCATACATCAAGCTTCCCACTGCTGATGCATATGGGACCCTTTCCATTTGCTTTCTTTCAAGCTCATTTTTGGGGCATTGACCTAGACTAAACTTGTCCCCTTTTTCAAGAGGAGCTACGTTAGCTGAACAGTTCTGCATCCTGAATCGTTCAAGAACTTTGTTGATATAGGTTTGTTGAGACAAGCCTAAAATGCCTTGCGCTCTATCCCTATGGATCTTGATGCCAATAACATAGGATGCCTCACCCATATCCTTCATATCAAAGTTCTTACACAGGAACTGTTTCACTTCACGTAATAGTCCTAGATCATTGGTAGCAAGTAGTATGTCATCAACATACAAAACCAGAAATATGATCTTGCTCCCACTAACCTTGTGGTAAATGCATTCGTCCATGAGGTTTTCATCAAAACCGAATGATGTGATTACCTCATGAAATTTCAAATACCACTGTCGTGAGGCTTGCTTCAAGCCATAGATCGATTTCTTCAACTTGCATACCAGGTGTTCGTTATTCTTTGCAATGAATCCCTCAGGCTGCTTCATATAGACTTCTTCCTCAAGTTCCCCATTGAGGAATGCAGTCTTGACATCCATTTGGTGCAACTCTAGATCAAAATGTGCAACCAATGCCATGACTATGCGAAAAGAGTCTTTCGTTGATACAGGGGAAAATGTTTCCCTGTAGTCGACTCCTTCGACTTGTGTGAAGCCCTTGGCAACCAACCTAGCCTTGTATCGATCAATGTTACCTTGAGAGTCTCTTTTGGTTTTGTAAACCCATTTACAGCCAATGGCTTTAGACCCACTTGGTAACTCCATAAGATCCCATACACCATTGTTTGCCATGGAATTCATTTCTTCAGTCATAGCATCATGCCATAATTTAGAGTTTTCACTCTTCACAGCCTGAGTAAATGTAAGTGGATCATCTTCAATGCTAATGTCACAGTCAATCTCAGTAGAGTACACCACGTAGTCACTAGGCAATGCTGGTCTTCTCTCTCTGGTTGATCTTCTTAATTCAACCTCTTGAGTTGGTTCAGGTTGTTCATTCGGGACATCCTCCTCCACAACTTGTCTTTGTTCTTGATGTATAAGAGGTGGATAAATCTGAACATACTCATCGTTGTGTAAATCAGGGGTCACTTCCATATGATCTTCGTTTGTTTGATCACTCCCACTGATCACGTCATTTTCAAGAAAAACAGCATTCCTAGATTCTATGAATCGTGCAGAAGGTGAAGGACAATAGAACCTATAACCCTTAGTCATACATGGATAGCCTACAAAGTAAGCTCTAATGGTTTTAGGATCTAGTTTCTTCTCTTGTGGATTGTAGACTCTTACTTCCGCAGGGCAGCCCCATATCCTTAGGTGTCTTAAACTAGGTTTCCATCCTTTCCAGATTTCAAAGGGTGTTTTTGGCACTGCCTTTGTTGGAACCCTGTTTAATATATACACAGCTGCCTTGAGTGCTTCTTTCCACAAGGATGGTGGAAGTTTAGAGCTATTCATCATGCTCCTAACCATGTTTAGCAAGGTCCTATTCCTTCTTTCTGCAACACCGTTCATGTCTGGTGAACCAGGCATGGTGTATTGGGCAACTATCCCATGCTCTCGAAGGAAGTTTGCAAAAGGACCTGGCGCTTGTCCTTCACTAGTGTATCTACCGTAATACTCACCACCTCTATCGGATCTCACGATTTTAATTGGTTTTCCAACCTGTTTTTCTACTTCAGCTTTATATTCCTTAAAGGCATCTAGTGCCTCACTTTTATTATCAAGCAAGTAGATATACGTGTATCTCGAATAATCATCAATAAAGGTGATGAAATATTTTTGACTGTTTATGGATAAATCAGGGCAACAAATATCAGTATGTATTATCTCAAGTAGCTCAGAGCTTCTCTTAGCTCCCTTTTGTGACTTATTGGTCTGCTTTCCCCTTATGCAGTCCACACAGGTATCAAGTTCTAAATGGTTTAAAGATGGAAGGATTCCATCCTTAGTTAACCTTTTGATCCTGTCCACGGAGATATGTCCCAATCTCCTATGCCACAAGTCAATAGAGTTCTCATCAATAATACTTTGTCTAATACCATGCATAACAGAAAAAACTTGGGGCGGTTCAGGAATTATTTTAAATAAATCGTCAATCATAATAACTTTCGCAATTGGAACAAGGTCCTTACTGAAATACATCAAATCTTTATGCAAATAAATCCCATAGTTCAAAGGAATAAGCTTTGAAATAGAAATCAAGTTTCTCCTATAACTAGGAATGAAAAAACAATTAAGAAGATCCAGCACGGTTTTATTTGGGAAAACGATTCTAAAAGTTCCAATTGCTTTGACCGGATCTCCTTTCCCACTCCCTGAAAGGACTCGAGCTTCATTGGGAAGTGGAGGTCTGGTTCTTAAAAACCCCTGCATGGTAGTAGAAATATGGATCATTGAACCCGTATCGATCCACCAAGTATCACTATCAATGCTAATATGATGAGATTCAAAAGCTAAACTTGAATGATACATACCTTTACGTTCCAGCCATGCCTTCCTCTTCAGGCACTCATCCTTCATGTGCCCTTTCTTCTTGCAGAAGAAGCAAATTGCTTCAGCTTTCTTTATGGATGGCACAGCAGGAATCCGTTTCTTCTTCTTGTCCTTGTCCTTCCTGCCTCCGGCACCAGTCCTGGAGGAACTTTCAGCCAAATGAGCTGCCCTAGGTGCATCCCTTCCACTCATTTGAAGCCTTGTTTCCTCCTGAACACACATGGACAGCAGTTCATCAATTGTCCATTTTTCCCTATGTGTGTTGTAGGAGACCTTAAAGGCATCATACTGAGGGGGAAGGGAATTCATCACCAGATGCACCAGGAACTGCTCTGTCGGTTCCATGTCAAAGGCTCTCAGCTGGGAAGACAAGTCTCTCATCCTCATAATGTGTTGCCTGACTCCGTCCGTCCCTGTCAGCTTCATTGCGCACAACTCCGACATGATGGAACCACCCATCTGTTTGTCTGTTGGCTTAAATTGCTTATCAATGGCTTCGAGGAACTCCTTAGCTGTTTCACACTTGGGGATTGCTCCCCTAATGCTTCGTTGGATCCTGGTCTTAACATAAGACAAGCACATGCGATTGTAGTGCTCCCAGCGCTCCTGATAGTCAATTTCATCCTTAGTTGACCTGTCAGTTGGTTTGGGAGGTCTAGGTTTCTCTATGACAAAATGCATGTTCATCATATCAATTTGCAAAGAAATATCTTCCCTCCACTCAGGGTAATTGGTACCGTCCAGTATGATTTTGCTAGTATTTTCAGCAAAAGGGTTAGGGAAAACAGTAGGTGCTGCAATTTAAAAACTTAAGTTAGCTCACAAGATTTAAATTTGAGACAATCACGAATTCTGTGCCTTTGTATGCATGTTATGCTTTAATGGAAACATGCAACATATATAAATGCGTATCACTAAATTCTACCTGTGGGCAAAGAATATAGCATTGCATGCATTTATCTCAAATTGGTGGGCCTAGAGTGTATAATTTTACATTTCCTAATACCTGTGGGCTACTTAGAAAATATAAGACCAAACTATCCCACCCTAATTAAATATATAATTATAATTGTCTACCTGTGGGCAAAGATCAATTACAATTCTATATTTAATTACAATATGATATTTTATAAGTTCCACATGTGATATTATTGCATGCAAAACTAAAGGATGCTGTGGCTATTCCTTGAAAAAAGTAGCATGCAAATCACTAATATCATTTTAGTGCATTTAATCAAAATATGCACATCCTAATGGAGAGATTAATCAATTTAATAAACTTAATAATTAATTAAATCCCTCCCACTGTTCTATGTATCCAAAATTGTTTAAAAAATTAATTTTGACATTTTTCAACTCAAAATCTGATTTGTAAAATTATAATTATTAAATAATTGTCTAAAGATAATTTTCCTCAATTTTAGAACAATTAAATAATTCATGAAAAATAATTTCACAAATTTCCAGTATGTGAAAATAGCCAAAATTAATTATTTTTCATTTATTTAAACAATTTTGGTGTCATTTATAAAGAAAATTACATAAAACAGAAATTAATTAATTCAAATAGTGAATGCAAGTATTTGAAAAAGGCCCAAAAGGCATTCTGGAAATCAATTATTTATGTCCCATAAAATCAAAATTTAATCAGCCCAACATATTTTTCTGGAAAGTCCAAAATGATAGCCCAGAAAAGAGCATGAAATGACATATATTCAAAGAGCACTCATTAATTGAATAACCAAAAACAAAAAGACAAAGGTTAATTTCCATAAGTAGGTTGTGAATTATGTAAGGAGCAAAATGAAAAAGTTTAGAGATAGAAGGCATAACACTTCATATTTGAAAGAGAGTTTTGAAAGTGAGATTAACTCACACGTCATGATAGGGTGGGACTGATGTCATCATTCATAAATTTACACAAATAGGAAAATGAGAATTTCAAGGGATCAACATCTTCAAAAACACTAGTAATTTATTTAGTAAAATAAAGGACTGCATGTTTAAGTTTAAAACTAAGTTATTTTTGGATAGTTTAGAGATTTCATTAAGAGTGATATATTTTTAAATTTTTTTATAAAAACACAGAAATTGTTTTGTATTTAGTTAGAATAATAAAAATTTATTACTATTATTTGATAATTTTTAGATTTATTGATATCTTTGTGGATCTCTATCCATGTATCTCCATAATGTTATGAGATTTTCTCTCATCTACCACATCATATTATTTTGAGTAAAATACTCTAATCACCCCTCTATTTTACCTTAATTACATAGACCTCCCCTCTATTTTGAAAACCCATATAGACTTCCCTTAAAATTAAAATGTATATTACACAAACCTCTTTTATATTTTGAGATTCTATTTTCATCCACCCAAATTGTTAGTTAATCATTAAGTTTGAATTTTCAACTTTTGTTTTACCAAAATGTCCTTCTTTAACATTAGAATTATTTAAATAAATATATATATATGGGGGCAAAAAAAAATTTGTATACCACTAAATTTTTGTCCTAATAGACTTTTTAACTTTTTAATATGTTAAAAATTTATTAATTTTGATATTACAAAATTTATAATTTTATTTTTACCATATTTATTGAAATTTATTTATTTTTAGTTTTTTAAATGACTAAAAATATATATGAAAAATATTTTTTCTATCAAATATAACAAACTATATATGTTTGAGAGATTGTATTAAGTTATTTAAATTTATAATTTGATAATTTTTCTACACACATTTAAAAATTTTACTCAAATTTTTAAAATTTTGTGATATTTACAAGTGTGTCAATAAAATTTAGGATTTAGCATTAAGGGTAAATTAGCAAATAAATTTTATTTTTATATAATTTTTAATTAAAAAATATATTTTTAGAATATTCTTAATGGAGTTAAATGTTTGAACTTCTGTGTATATTTTTAAAATAGAGGGGAGGTATATGTAATTAGGACAAAATAGAAGGGTAGTTATAGTATTTTACTCTATTATTTTTAGAAGCTATTTAAAATAGCTTCTTATTTTTTTTCTCATACTTTGATTATTTTTAAAAACTTAAAACCAATATCATTAAATATTACAGAATAGACTTTTTTTTTAAAAAAAAAAGAAGAAGTGATTTTACATTGGAAATAAATGAAATAAACGGGCTCAAAATATAATAAAAAATACGATTTTGTATGTGAAAAATTCCATTAATTAATTTCCTTGAATAAAAATAAATTACTATTAAATAACACTGAAAATATCATATATAGTATCATATATCTCAATGCGATAAGAAGAAAACAAAATTATCCTGTAAACCAAAACTCCTTTTTCATAAATCATCCAAAAAAAAAGGTAATACTAGTAAAAAAGAGTTAGCCATAAATTTTTTTTTTTTTTTAAAAGGGATGAGAATGAAAGGCGGAAAAGAAATGAATGGGGGACCAAAGCAGACATGCGTGTGACCACAAAGCTCCCAAGAAAACAACCCTTTTAGCCCTTTCTCTTTAACCCTCCACGTTCTTCCTTCACAACAAAACAACACAATATAATTCACACACACACACACAACACAACACAAATGTGGCTCCATGTGCACAACATTAATTAATATAGCAACAGCAGTGCATATAGTGACTGAACTTATTAGTATTGTGAAAAACATATTACACTCCGTACTCTATAAAGTGTTCATAAGCAAAGGAGTGTCTCAAAGGAGACATGTAATGAACTTCGATCTGTACTTTCAATTATTTGTTACTTTCCTTCTCCTTTAGCCAAAGTAAAATTAATTATTATATTAAGAAGAAGTGTATATATTGGATCTAGCTAGCTACTCCTCTTATTTTAAATGTAAGAGCTTATTGATGGGTTTGCTTATATCCTAAATGAAAGAACGTAATTTCATTTGCCTTCCATATTTCTAAAATTTCTTAAACTATCCTTATAGGTTTCATATATTAAAAGGGGTTTTTATTAACGGAGATAACAATTGAAAAGGGTATTTTGGGAAACCAATATAGAAATTGGGGTTAGGTAACATCCAACTCTATGTTGTTACTTACCCTCTACCATAATCTTATTTATGATGCATCCAACATCTTTATGTTATTTTTCTGATAATTCCAACATCCTGGTTTTATTTATAGAGCATCCAACACCATAAACCATAAGTAAGGTTATAGTGCTAGATGTAATGGAAAAATAACATAAAAGGATGTTAAATGCATTAGTAAAATAATATTAAGATGCAAGATTGTAAGACCTTACTGAAAAATAATATTATGGTGTTGGATGCTACTTCACTTCTAAAAGATCATAAGTAAAATAATTTCTTATATGCTCCTCTAGTCCTAACCATAGGACCTAATTTAGGAGTGCATTTTGATCCTAAATATAAGATATTTTTTTATTTTATCTCTTATTTATTTTTTATAAACTAATTTATCTAATATATATATATATATATTATGATGCATCCAACATCTTTATGTTATTTTTCTGATAATTCCAACATCCTGATTTTATTTATAGAGCATCCAACACCATAAACCATAAGTAAGGTTATAGTGCTAGATGTAATGGAAAAATAACATAAGAGGATGTTAAATGCATTAGTAAAATAATATTAAGATGCAAGATTGCAAGACCTTGCTGAAAAATAATATTATGGTGTTGGATGCTACTTCACTTCTAAAAGATCATAAGTAAAATAATTTCTTATATGCTCCTCTAGTCCTAACCATAGGACCTAATTTAGGAGTGCATTTTGATCCTAAATATAATATATATTTTTATTTTATCTCTTATTTATTTTTTCTAAATTAATTTTTCTAATTTATATATATATATATATATATATATATATATATATATATATATATATATATTACTCACAAGTATTTCGAGAAATCATACCATATATGTTATAATTAAGTGATTTACTTAGCTTCATCAATCTACTTAAATTAGATAAATAGATGTTAAATTAACTACTAACTAAGAGAGGAATATGTGTGCATGAGAGAGAGAGAGAGAGAGAGAGAGAGAGAACATTTTAATAAGATGGCTGGTAAGAAGAATAGAGTGGCCAAATCACAAATTGACGATTTATCACTAGTACAAAATAGCATTTTTAGACCGCATTATTTAGGCCGGTTATTGCGGATAGGTCTAAAAGAAACACGCGATGGCAATTCCGTAATTAAAATCACTTTTTTAGACCGGTTGTCTAAAAAACCGGTCTAAAAAATTATTATTTAGACCGGTTATAAAAACAACCGGTCTCAAAAACAAATTAAGACCGGTTGTTTAAATAACCGGTCTTAAAAGTCAATAATTTAAGACTGGTTATTTAAACAACCGGTCTGAAAACAAATTATTAAAATGAATAAAAAAATCACGATATTATTAAGACCGGTTTTTTAAATAACCGGTCTTAAAAGACAATAATTTAAGACCGGTTATTTAAAAAATCGGTCTGAAAAATAAATTATTAAAATGAATAAAAAAACACTTTATTATTAAGACCGATTATTTAAATAACCAGTCTTAAAAGTACTTTTAAGACCGGTTGTCTAAATAACCGTCTTAAAAGTCTGATATTCATACCTAGATCGTCCGCGAAAGTTCATTTCATCAGTTACGTTTCACTTCCCCCTCTGCTTCCACTGCCGCGAACTGCTCAAGTCCAACGCAGTAGGTGATATTCTGCCGTATTCTCCTGCCACCCTTCCAGTCGCCGCCGCCACTTCCACCTTCTTTCCCATATTCTGTTGTCGACGTTTGAAACTCCCTCCTTCTCCGTTCGTACTTGCCGTTGCTGCAAAGAAGTCACCGTGAGTACCATCGTGAAGGGCGGCTGAGCATCTTATTTCTCCAGCCTTTATCTCACTCCGGCGTGTTTTCTAGCCACTGCTGCCCCTCTCCTCCTGCGCCTCAAGCCACGGTCCAAGTTACTTCAAACAGGTAATGTCCCCTGTCTCAATACTCCGTATAAATAGACATTGTGTATTCACTGTCTGTCCAAGAATATAATCTGTACTATAATTGAACTAGAAATTAAAATAGAAATGGAGAAAAAATGACATTTACTCTGATGAAAATTAATTGGTGAAGCTTAATTAACGGTGTCTAATTTAAGTCCTGAAATTGCTAGTGTATATTGATACATTTTTCATATTACTTGAAGAAAATGGAACATACTGCAATTATATCTTATGCGGAATTCTAATGAAGAATTCTGTTAAACTAGATAAATTGATGAGTATAACCTTTTCATACTCTCATCATACTCCTGCCTTTTCCAGGGCAGTTAATATACAGAAGAGAAGAAAAAAAGGTGTTGAAATATATGGATCGTAGTTGGATAAACGCTAAACGGACTAGTGTTGAATATGATAATGGGGTGAGGGATTTTTTTGGAATTTGCTAGAAGAAATTCTGGTAATGATGATAGTGGGATGTTCTATTGTCCTTGTGTAGAATGTCTGAATGAGAAGCGACTTAGTGCTGCAGATATATATACACATTTAATTTGTGAAGGATTTTGTAAGAGTTATACAGTATGGGTATGGCATGGTGAAGAAATAGAAATTCCAAGCGCAACTCAACAAGGGGGGGTCGCCTTTGATGATAATGACACAGTTCTGAATGACCGGATAGAAGATATTATTCGTGATGTTGGAGAAGAGGCTTTTGAGCAATCATATGCATATGGTAATATGTGCAGTGATTCTGAGAAGCCGCTGTACCTGGGGTGCACAAAATACCAATTGTTGAAAGCTGTATTGAAATTGGTAAGCTTGAAAGCACGGCATGGATGGAGCGACAAGAGTTTTTCAGAAGCACTTGAAGCCTTCAAGGACATGCTTCCAGATGATAACGTGCTGCCTTGCCGATACTATGATGCGAAGAAAATATTGTGTCCACTAGGGATGAAGTATAAAAAGATCCATGCATGCCCTAATGATTGTATATTGTACAGAAAAGAGCATACAGAGAAAGAGCAGTGTCCGATATGTGAAACCCCCAGATACAAATCAAATAAGGCCCTTGCAAAAGTGTTGTGGTATCTTCCTATCAGACCGAGGTTCAAACGGCTGTTTGCTAATGAAATTGATGCCAAAAATTTGAGATGACATGCAGATGAGAGGATTTCTGATGGAAAGCTTCGACATCCAGCTGATTCTTCTCAATGGAAGAAAATTGATCAGTTGTTTCCTGACTTCGGCAAAGAGCCTAGGAATCTTAGGCTCGGGCTTAGCACGGATGGCATGAATCCTTACGGTAGCCTAAGCAGTATACATAGTTCATGGCCTGTTCTGTTGGTAATTTACAACTTATCTCCTTTGTTATGTATGAAACAAAAGTACATCATGTTGTCTATGTTGATTTCGGGACCAAAACAACCCGGAAATGACATAGATGTTTACTTAGAACCCCTGATCAAAGACTTGAAAGAGTTGTGGGACGAAGGTGTTGACGTTTTTGACGCAAACAAGAAGGAGATGTTTAAAATGCGAGCCTTGATCTTTTGTACTATAAACGACTTCCCTGCTTATGGAAACTTGTCAGGATATAGCGTTAAAGGCCACAAAGCTTGTCCTATTTGTGAAGAAGGCACATGCTACCATCAACTTCAACATGGAAGAAAGACTGTTTATCTTGGTCATAGGAGATTCCTTAGACGGGGCCACCCGTATCGCAGATTAAAGAAGGCCTTTTTTGATAGCCAAGAGTTTGAAGATGCTCCAGAGGCTTTGACTGGGGAGAAAGTGTATGAAAAGGTCAAAAATATCAATGTCATCTTCGGTAAGACTTCAAAGAGTCGAAATGAAAAAAATATATGGAAAAATAGGTCTGTTTTCTTTAACCTTCCATATTGGTAGAATCTTGATGTCAGACACTGTATTGATTTCATGCATGTGGAGAAAAACGTGTGTGATAGTATTGTTGGGACACTACTAAACATACAAGGAAGTTCTAAGGATGGCGTTAAGGCAAGATTAGATTTGCAAGAAATGGGAATACGAGCAAACTTACATCCGAGGCCACATGGTAAGAGAACTTTATGTCTTCCAGCTTCTCATACTTTGTCCAAGGATGAGAAACGAAGTTTTTGTGAGTGTTTACATGGCATCAAAGTTCCCTCAGGGTATTCTTCAAATTTTAAGAAGCTTGTGTCTATGAAAGACTTGAAGTTAGTAGGGCTGAAGTCTCATGATTGTCATGTCTTGATGCAACAACTACTCCCAGTGGTTATTCGAGGCATCGCCGAATATGATCTTCAACACATATTGACCAGACTTTGTTTCTTCTTCAATGCGATTTGTAGTAAAGTCATTGAGACAGAAAGGTTGGATGAATTGGAAGATGAAGGTTACCTGATCTTGTGCCAGCTTGAGAAGCTTTTTGTTCCTTCCTTTTTTGACATCATGATACATCTAGTTGTTCATCTAGTGAGGGAGATAAAATTGTGTGGGCCTATCTATTTTCGATGGATGTACTCAATTGAAAGAACTATGAAAATCCTAAAAGGATATGTGAAGAACCCTAACCGGCCTGAAGCTTCTATTGTTCAGAAATATGTTTCTGAAGAAGCCATGGAATTCTGTCAACATTATTTGGAAAATGTAGGACATATCGGCCTTCCTAAACGACATGATGAAGAAAGGGGTAGGCGCGGGGCTACCATTAAGAGTGTGGATCCTGATGAATTACAATAAGTCCACTTGTACATTTTGAATAATGCTGATGCAGTTCAAGATTACATAAATGCTCATAAAGAAATTGTACGGAAAGCGAACAGTCGATTGACTGAACAAAGGTTAATTAGGGAGCATACCAGGACCTTTACACATTGGTTTAAACACAAGGTTGACGGAGAAGAATGTGTTTCTGATACAATTAAATGGCTAGCACGTGGTCCTGAGTTTGATGTCATAAGTTGGACTTCGTTTGTGATCAATGGGTATACCTTTTACACAAAGTCCTTGGATGATAGGAGCACTGTCCAGAACAGCGGTGTTATGTTAGTAGCTGAATCTATGCACTTCTGTAGTTCAAAAGATAAGAACCCTACATTGGCAGCCATACCTTATTATGGGGTTATTGACGAGATTTGGGTGGTTGACTATGTTAAAATTAAATTTCTCATTTTTAAATGTAAGTGGGTTGATGTCAATAATGGAGTGAGGATCGATAAGTCATGGTTTACATTAGTTGGTCTGAACAACAAAAGTTTTGGAGATGAACCTTTCATTATGGCCGATCAAGCGAAACAAGTGTTCTATATTATTGATCAGGCAAATAAAATGTGGTCTGTAGCTCTCCAAGGAAAAAGGGTCATCGATATTGAAGAGGAAAGTCGTTCAAATTATGATCTTCTCGAGACCTCTTCTTTTTCTAGGGGTCTTCCTGCATTGAACGAAGAAGATGAAGCTGATAATGAACACGGCACAAGAAATGATCATCGTGAAGGGATATGGGAGGATATCTCTTTATAAATCTACTTTAAATGTTAGCTATCTATTTAAAGTCATTATCGTTATAACTTATATGCAGATTATATATATAGTTATTTACAATATTATCAGCCTAGGCAAGACTGACTTTACCGATGAGGTAATAAATGTATATTTCAAATATTTTGTATTACTTTATTGTTTTTAAGTTAGTAAGTTAATGTTTTGTTTGGCTTCGGTGTTACACATGCAGATGTTTGATCTTGCTGATCCCTTTCCTGAAGAAGATATTGATTTCATCCGCAATTGTTGTGCTGAATTCATTTATGAGCTTTTACAAGATTAATAAGTTTTTGAATCCGATTTATGTTGTTCTAATAATACTTATGGTTTTTATATATATCTAATTTGGTTTATATCTCTGTTTAGGATAAATTCTTGGATATTGGCGATACTAGTTGGCTGTTGATTCAGGCAGGGGATCATTATTGTAAATTTTCCTCCACTTTTTTCATTTCTCTGTAAAGCTTAGGAATTTTTTTTTATAATTTTCATTCTTTGATTGTTGAGAGTCGAGGATTGTAAGGGCCAATTGTTTCTGGAAATAAAAATGTTGTTGTCACTGCTTCTGATTGTCAATATATACATATATGCATGTGTATGTAATGTGGCACAGAGGGGATGTTGTTGAATATGGCTTACTAGCCTGGGTAAGATTGAAACAAATAAAACGAAAAAAAAACAAAACAAAATTTTTAGACCGGTTATTAAGAGAACCGGTCTTAAAATATTACACTTTAAGACCGGTTCTAAAAATAACCGGTCTTAAATATATATTTAAGACCGGTTATTAAGAGAACCGGTCTCAAATAAGTAAACTTTTAAGACCGGTTCTCTTAATAACCGGTCTTAAATATATATTTAAGACCGGTTATTCTTAGAACCGGTCTTAAATTATTATTTTTTCTTCCTTAGTTAAACTTTAAGACCGGTTGTTGAAGAACCGGTCTTAAAAGTTCATATTTAAGACCGGTTTTTTAACCGGTCTAAAAAGTTTAATATTTTTTAGACCGGCTGTATCAAGACCTGATCCAGAACTGGTCTAAAATATCGTTTTTAACCGGTCTTAAAAGTGATTTTTGTACCGATGTATTTTGAAAATGTTTTAAAAAGGTGAAATATCTTCTTAGCAATATACATAGTACGAGTAATATAATGTTGCAGGTGACACTATATATATATATATATATATATATATATATATATATATATATATATATATATATATAGCCAATGAAATTGTTTTATGGATCTAACAGTCTTAGTAATTAATTGTTTGCAGACTTTGCCTGCCTGTGAAGAGTTCAAACTTGAAACACTTACTTGGCTTTTAAGTGTTGGCTGTCTCTTGCTTCTTCTTTTTCTAATGCATCACTCCTGAATCATTGCACTACTCTGTAATCATTATTCAATATATATACCCCTATATATATTTGTACCCACACACGTATATTAGAAACTTTAATATTTCACTATTAATTAAGTTATCCCACAATATAGAGATTTCTTGAAAAAATATTTAATATAAAAATTTTATTCTAATTCTTCAAATTTTTATCATTTTTTTTGTATTAATGTAACACTGTTATAGGACAAGATTTTCTTTCTGTCCCATGAAATATCACCCAAAAATTAATTGTAGAACCATTTCAATGTTTTTCTATAAATAATACTAGTAAAACTTAAAATATGATTACATATAACTAAATTCAAGTAGCAAATTTAAAATCAACAAATAACCCTCTCGTATGTAACGGACATAAAAAATCTTATGACATGAAGAATTAAACTAAATATTGGAAATAAATAATACTATTGATATATAAAAACCCATGTGTCTTCAACCTAAAATCAAAATTCTCTCACATGCATGCAGGCTGTAAAATTGAAGGAAAAATATCACTCCAAGTTATATATACTTTAATCATGTTTTGTTTTTAGCCCCCTATAGTTTATTTTTATAATTTTTCATTCCTTCTATTTTCCCTACATAAAATGTTAGCCCCTTTATTTTGAAAAATGCTCCGAAAGATTATAAATTGTCCCAAACTGATGAGTTAATTTTGTTGAGGTCCAATGCCTTGATGCTTATCAGATGCCCTTCTCCTTCTTAGTTGTGCATTGTGGTTTAAAGGAAAGCAAGATTCCTTTTTCTGTTTTTTAATCAGACCGAAAACTTTTAATAAACTAATTTAATATTTCTTTTAGGTCAGCATGTATTTTTCCTAGTCATCTAATGGATTTAATAGTGTTAAGTTCTTCTCAATTAAATTGATATTGCTTAGACTAGCTCATGGTCCTTCTAAGTCTTTTTCAAAGTGAAAGAATTAGCATTTCAAATGGAGCCAATAAAAGAGATGAGAAATCAAGAAAGTAAACTATAAAAATTAAAAACCAAACATAATTAAAATATAGATTCAAAATTTAATTATATAACTTATCTTGGACCAACCAATATAATGAGCCCTAACTAGCGGTAGAAATCAGAGGATGCGGTTGTGGCACAAGATAAGCCAAACAGTTGTTTGAGTAAGGACATATTTGTTTGTGTATAATAGGAGTTAGAAAAGCTGTGCCAATTATGAAAAGCATTTTCTCTTTTAAATCATTTTTCAAGGCACTTGTTTGGGGCGATGGAAATGAAAGAATGGTTGGAATTGTTAAAAAAAAAAAGGTGTTCGGTATGTTAGAAGTCGATCAAACCCACCATGAAAATAATTACACTATATATAATTTAATATTACATAGAAATATTTTAGAGAGATCATTTGCATTTGTTCAAATTAAACAATTTATTTCATCCATTTAAATTAGTTAAATAGCTTATATATTGAGGACTAAAGGAAATATTTATTAAAGAGTTTGTGTCCAATTTTTCCCCAAAATGTTTTTGTCTAGTTTTAATATCCATTAGTTTTTTTTCTTTTTTTCTTTTCAATATCATCCCAGAAGTGTTAAAAGTATATCAATATTTCTCCTAACCATTAAAAATATTTACGGTCAAAATATTAGTTTTTTTTAATAATTAACATTAGTTTTTTAATGATTAAGGCAACTTTGTTCATTTACTAACATTTTGAGGCCATATTGATTCAAAAAAAAAAAAACTTCTGTATACCCAAAATTCTTGAACAAAAACTTTTGAAATAAAATTCAACCTTAACCCTTTATTACAACTTTTGTTTAGCTTCCATGGACATGTCAAGTACATTTAATTTGAAACTCACCTAGGATACTTTCTATTTCCATTTTCATTTTCACTTAGACTCATTTTAAAAAAATCATCTTCAGTCATGGCAAACGAGGCCTAATTCTTTTTGTGGTGTTGTTGAGTGGCCCTTTCATGTGTTTTCAAATTCTATGTGGATAATATCTTACCAACCATCCACCAAACTCACAATTCTTTTCTTTTTCCACTCCCAATTATTCTTTTTGAACTGTTTATGTTATCCTTTGGCTTATTCAAACGATAATGAAATTTGAGACTTATATAAAGAATATATTACAACTCTTGAGTTATTTATGTCGTCATTGAGGGGGGAAAAGACAAATTCATGTATATATATATATATATATATATATATATATATATATATATATATTATAGAATATGCATCTCAACAAAATGATATTCTCACTAACTACTTTTACACAAGACAATATGTCCAAATATGAAAGGCTCCACCAAGATTTCTTCCGTACGATTAAATTAGTAAGTTTGCTTTTAAAACTAAAAAGTTCAAAGTTAAGTAATGTTCACAGTAGTATTGCTCCACCAACAGAAAAAGATAAAAGCTTTATGTAATTCACTAAATGAGGTTCACTATATAGATCGATTGGTTTCCTAATATGTCCTATCAAAAACTAAATATTTAAATATATTGTTAATTATAAGGTCCCGTTCAATAATTTTATTAAATGTTCTTTTCAGTATTTTTATATCTCTTTTCAACCTGCTTGATTAATCCTCTTATTGATGCATCCAATTTTTTGAGAGTGTTTGAATCTCCTAAAACGATATTCTAACCACTACCACAAAAAGTAAAAGTTGTGGCGCATATAATAATAATATTAGTGGCACTTCACAAGCACCACATATTGAAATGTCACTAACACAAGCTGTGGCGCTCTATCACAAGTGCCACAGTAGCTAATATTTTTTTTAAATTAAAATAATCAAGGGTGGTGCTTCTTAAAGAAAGCGCTACAGCTTGTATAGATTTTCCTGTGTCGCTTTCTTAAATAAGCGTCACTATTGATCTGTATTTTTAATATAAATTTTTTTAATTAAAAAAGGGCCTATGGTCGTGCTTTTTCAAGGAAGCGCCACCTTAAGCCCTTTTTTATAAAAATTTAAAAACATAATTTTTTTAAAAATATATTTTTTAAAAAAAATAAAAAATGGCCTAGGGTGGCGCTTTCTCAAGGAAGCGCTACCTTAGGCCCTTTTTTATAAAAATTTAAAAATATAATTTTTTTAAAAAATTAAAAAAGGGCCTAGGGTGGTGTTTTCTCAAGGAAGCGCCACCCTAGGCCCTTTTTTTAAAAAAAATTTAAAAAAATAATTTTTTTTAAAAATTAAAAAGGGCCTAGGATGACGTTTGCTTGAGGAAGCGTCACAGGAAGTCACTTCCTGTGGCACTTCTTCAAGGAAGCGCCACCTTATACCATTTTTTAGAAACCTATAATTATAATTAATAATACACTTTAAACATATTTTTATATCTCTACAACAAAATGAAGAGAAACAAATCAAAATCAAATAACTCCAAATGATATAAATTAACAAATAACTAATTAACAAAATCACTACTAAGTAAAATACAATTGTTAAGAATAAATAATTATATTATTTATGCAACTCATCAATATAATGTTAACAATTGCTGCAACAATAAAAAATTATAACTACTACATATCTTCACATATAACCTATATATAAAACATTTAATTTTATCACATTTATTTTTCGGCATACAAAAATGAGAATAATTTTTTCAGATTTCATAATAAATGAAATATAAAAGATATTGAGCAAATTAAACTATTAACTACTATTAAAATTATATTTGTAAGCTTAAAAATTTTAAAAAAAAACTTACAGTATAGAGGAAGCTTGAGCGGAGTGAGTGGAAATCTCAAACTCAACACCTGAAAAAAAAATTAATAAAGGAAAAAGAGAAAGATAAAGTTGCATATATATTTAAATTAAAAAAATGTGGTTAACAAGACAATATGATATACGTAACTTCAAAATATAAAAAAAAAATGAGTGGGTACAACTTACAGGATGAAATGAAACTATAAGAAGGATGAAATGAGACGAGGGAAAAGGAGTAGGGTCAGTTTGGTGCAAGAAATTGAAATGAGCAAGGAGTGTCACAAAAACAAAAAGAGGAGGAAGAGAAAACGTGAGAAGTGATGGAACAAAAAAATAAGAAGATAAGTGTAAATCGAACTTTTGAACGGAAAGAGGAAATGTGGGAACTAAAAGGATAAGGGTGACGACACGTGTTGAATGAAGATTGGAGACTAAGAGGATAAAAGTGATGGAAGCAGATTACGGGAGAGAGAAGGGTTTGAATTAAATTTTTTTAAAGAAAATAATACTTTGTGTGGCGCTTGCTAGGCTAAGTGCTACACAAAGTACGTAGCAGCTGTGACACTTCCTTAAACAAGCGTCACAGTTGTTGCTTTAATTTTTATTTTTTAAAAAAGACACTTTAGGTGGCGCTTTTCAAAAGAAGCGTCATCTAAAGTCTCTAACAAGCTGTTGCACTTTCTCAAAAAAACGCTACCTAAAGTCTTTTTTTTAAAAGAAAAATTAAAAAAAAATTAGAAGAAGCTGTGGCATTTCTTTAAAGAAGCGCCACACAAGGCGTGCCACTAATATCTATTTTTATAGTAGTGAACATTTTATTTTCCATAGATGTCACTCCATTTCATCTACGTATATGTTTATAACTCATCTCTTTAATTAGTTGGAGTTATTCTGACCCCAAATACTTTCTTTAAGTTTTGGTTTATGGAAAGATTGTGAGTTTGATCCTCCATGAGTATGATAGGTGCGTGAGTTTTTTCAGCTTAGTGAAAGATGAAAAAAAAACTCATATCCTTCTATATCATTATCAATATCAATGATATATGAATATAAAATTATAAAAACGTATAAAAAAAATATTTTTTATAAGTTACAATTAAATAGTTCACTGTAATTTATTTGAGGCCCGCAATAATAAACATAAAGAAGCAACTTAATTTCAAGGGATTTACAATAATATAATAACCTTCTTTATCGTTTCGTGATAAAATTCACATTCAAGATCTAACTCCTATAAGGTTTATTGTGTTAATTAAAGTTCGAATAGTGTGTAGCTTAGGTTACATGCATTATTTATTTACTAAATTTAAATATCTTGTTTAGCGAAAGAACATATATTTTTTTGCTCCGAAGAGAAAGAACATATATAGTTTATCAAAAAAACGAACATGCATATATATAGTTAATTGCCGACAAACATGTGCATATATAGATAGAGTGAAGAGGTGGGGAAAAGAAAATTAGTCCATTATATTAATAGTTAATGGTGATGACAATAAGTTAATCCATGTTAATGTAAAAAAATGATTATTATAGCTAATAATGTTTATTAAGGAAAGATAATAATCCTATATTCGCATGTAAAAAGAAACAAACAACTCTCCATTACAGCGCAATATGTCTTTCTTACTCACACTATACTCATTAATTGTTGGTGCTATTGAAAATGTTCCACTTCAAAAGGTAAAAATTTTATCTTCTTCCTTCCACATTAATCAATAAATTAATATATTGGACCACATCCACTTCCAAGGTAAAGATCAATGCAGCATTGGCTTAATTAAATTACTTATATATGTGTACTACGTAAGAGGCATACATAAGCATATTGTTATACTCCCTCCATTTCAAATTAAAATATTTTTTGAAAAAAAAATCATGTTATTGCAAAATATAAAACGTTTTGCCAAAAATAACAAAGTATTTATGAGTCACTTTATAATAAATAAAAAAGAGAGATAAAAGTTACTCATAAATCAAGAGTATTACATTTTTTTCTTAATATAAGATCTATTCATCTAATTTGAGGAGACTGAGATCGCTAAATAAATTACATAATTATAACATATGGCGTGATCTCTTTAAAATACTTTTATGCAATATTAGATTATATAAGAGGAAGAGATGGATGCAACTCAAGGAGTGGAGAGAGAATGTGCGATGGAGAAGGACAGACCATTCAATCGAGGAAGGAAGAAGGTAAGGGCAACCACGGAGGAGGAAGTGGGAGCAGAGACGGAAGGTCATTTGGATTAACTTATGGAAGCTCCATAAGTGCTTATAAATTGTGATTCACGGAATACGAAGTAATTTTTACGGTTTACGAGGTAGCTTTTACGGTCTACGAGGTAAATATGTGGAAGAGATTTATCTCGAGTTACGTAAATCGGGCTTATATAATAAGCCCAATTCATAAAAGTTCATCCAAACAAGCTCAATTCATCTTGGAGGCTGAACCAAAGTCACGATCATTTGATAAGAGGGGTAGTAATGTTTTTGAGGAGGCATGGAAGAGCTACATCGACAACCTCCAGGAGTTATTGGGGGACGGTAACCTAAGGGATGGCAAGGACATGACTAAAGTTAGGGATAAGGGAGATAGTGGAGACCCTAGTCATACCTTGGTCATTACCCAGGAGTAGTATGAGAGATGGTGTGCGCCATGGAAGAAGCTAAGTCCCTGATGATTAAGTTCTTGGGTAAGAACGTTAATATTTGGTACCTTCAAACTAAACTCCAAAGGTTCTGGAAGACAAAGAATTGGTACACGGTGAAAGACATTAACAATGGTTACTTTGTGGTCTCATTCAATAGTGAGGAAGACCTGAGCTATGTATACCTGGAGGGACCATGGATGATTACTAATCACTATTTACTAGTGAAGCAATGGAGAGACCGAATTTTGATTCATGAAATGCTTCTCAACAAAGGGAAATTGCTGCCTGGGTGAGTATTCTGCTACTGCCTTTGGAGTTCTTTAATGCAAAAAGCTTGAACATGATAGGTGAACTTGTAGGGAAAACCCTAAAGGTGGACTTAATAACCTACTTGGCAGAACGAGGACGATATGCACATATATGTGTGGGGCTTGATTTGTCGTGGCGACTTATCCCAGCAGTTCAGAGTTTTGGAAAGGAATGGTATGTGGAGTAGGAGGGTTTTCACCTCATATGTTTTAGTTGTGGAAAGTACGTCACCATCGTGATGCATGCCCAAATGCACGGTACCATGAGAAATCCATAAAGGTTCTAAAGAGTAAAAGAGATGCCCACAAAGGTAGTGAAGAGCTCAGATAATGGGCAAGAGAAGAGTGTAGATAAAAATCTTATGTTCTTTATGTGGAGGTTGCCATATTGGGTCAGGCGATAAGATCTTTCATCATTTGGCCTCAAAATCTTATTAGCATATCGGCAACACCTCCAATGATAGAAACTATCTTACTATTACTTGAGATTTGTTGGCATCCTACTAATAATTTATTTTTTATGTTCTAATAATAGGATGAGCAAGATGCGGTGAAATGACCCTTCTTGGCACGACTGCAACAACTTTATAAAGGCATTCATCAGATCGACTTGCAGATATCTCCAGGGATTATGGGCCTAACATTAACGTATCCCTTCACGATTGACATCAATGATCTCAGGGAGTATATCCATTTGGAGGAGATAGATGTTGGATGGGTTAAACTTGCAATCCGGTCAGTTTTTTTTCTCTTCAATTAATGTAGTAGTTTTTTGGTTTCATACGTATGTTCAATAATTCATTTATCATTTTATTTCTATTTTAGATCCTTCCACCACATATGTATCCAGATGGAAAGACATAATTTATATGGATTCTTGTGTCTGGAAAATATGACAAGGGATGCTAATACTTTGGAAACAAGGACGGGCTATGTGGGCTACGCAATAAGAGATACCAAATTTCGTTGTTATCTAGCACCAATTATTCAAGAGTATGTATTTTAATTTTGTTTATTTAAGAACTTTGAGAAATATTTTCCTTGTCATCTAAATTTATTTTAATCTGTATATGTTGTTATAGTTACCATTGGAGTCTGTGTATTGTTTGTCCTCGCCTTAACACTTTCTATTGGTTTGATCCCTTGGGTAAAAATCCAGACAAAGAGACAAAATCCGTCTTCAATATGTAAGTTATTTTGTTTGTATTTCATTGATTCTCGACTTAAATGAATTATTCTAATTTCTGTGGATTTTTATTTTAATGCTAGTGCGACCCAGACATATAGATTCCTTAGCGGGTCACATGAAGGTAAAACTATTAGAGACCTGAAGTGGTTTTATCTAAAAGTAAGTGGTTCAATTCAAATTCTTTCATTGACGGTCATTTTAGATATGACTTTATTGATTTTAACCAATTGCTTTTGATTTATAGTACCATCAACAACTAGGGTCCACTAAATGTGGCTACTACATTATGTTTTACATGCATAACATCATTCAGAGTGGAGTTACAAGTGATATTCAGCAGGTAATCGAATGATAATATTTTGGGTATTATAATTGAATTGCTAATTAATTCTTTCACTTGATTGATTTTATCTAAGCTTATTTTCTAATTTGAAAATTTTTAATGATAAAACTACCTACTTACATGAATACATTAATTTGATCAGAGGTTTTTTAACTAGGCAGCTTCTTCAACACATAGATTAGTAAAAATGTATTTTAATATTAGTATAGTTGTGTAGTAGACAACTTTTTTGACACTTTGTGGTAGTTCTTATACATAGTATTAGGTAGTGGGAGTTAACACTTTAATTAGCTAGTGCTGGATGTTTCGTTACCATTTAAAAGGAGATTGTGGTTTATTCTTCGATCATATTTCTGTGGTTTTTAATTGTTGGGCAGCGAAAAATATAAACAAATGATTTAAAAAAAATATTTGTAACGTTCATAAACAAACAGGGACACCTAAAAGTCACATTAGATGCACTTTAGGCATCCCTTTTTGTAAAAAGAGATGATTAAAGTGAACTTTACGCGTCTCTTACTTAACGAACGTTATTATCATTATTTATTACGTCACTCATATAGGCATTCCCCTATAAAAGGACGTTAAAAGACTCTAAAAACGGATGTTAAAAATACTTTCTGTAATAGTGATTGTTCATTGTTATTTTTGCCCTTTCCAAAACTTATTTGTACTAGACGCTCCTCAGGTAAAACTTTATTACTAAAATTGTATCTTAACTCTATATTAATGGTATTTAGTTAGTGATACATAAATTTGGTGTTTCTATTTATACTAGTTTGTCATATATGTTGGTTATACACACACATTCTAACATGTTGGTGCATGTGTAAATCACACACACACTTCATTACACTTCGTGCACGAGAAGGCAGGGTGACTTTTTTCCTAAAAATTACTCCCTCCGGTGGTTTATATAGGATTTAATTAAAAAGTTGATGTTAGATCTAAATGTAAAACTTATTTCATATTTCTATCCATTTTTTTAAATTAACCTTATTAATATTTCCTTAAAAATAATTAAGTAGGAGAGGGAGTGTGAGAATTAAGGAAGATGATTATAATATTTTAAAAAATATATATAACTTATTAACTAACTTAACTAATATTCTTAATATACTTAAATTAGTTAATTAGGTCTAAGAGTAAGGATGAGGGGAGTATAAGATAAAGCAACACAACATGAGTATATCAATAATTAACACAACATACATACATCATATTATAACATCCCATATTAATATAAATATTAATTTTATTACTATATATATAAACTCACTTTCAAATTTTGTTGATAAAACTTAAAAATGAAAGTGAATCATATGATATTAATATTGAAGTTGGAAAAAAAAATCCTGTATTAGAGTACAAACACATTGTCAGATTTGGAAAAGAGAGAAGAGGTCCAACTACGAAGAATAATGAGTGGACAGGCACATAGATAGATTCCATGTCACATCTTAACCCAAAATTTTAATGATAAGTTTAGAAGAGGTCATTTTATTTAATTCATACACCCCTTGTTAAGTTCAACTCTATCTGATGTGAGATTTTTTTTTTAATATAAAAAACGAGCCCACTTACCCTTAACATCTAAATACACACATAATAATTAAAAAAAAATACAAATTTGATCTTAAACATGAAAAATGAGAAATTTATTTTCAGAATGCCCCTCATACACATATATTATATATGTAACACACACACACGTGTGTGTGTCCTATAACAAACTTGATAGTTATTAATGGTGAGGTTTATTATTTATCTTATAAAATAAAAATGCTGTTCTTTTAATTTTAAGGGGTGAGCTAATCTTACGGAACCTTATAGTAGTTTGATAGCAACTATGTATGCGGACAATGCAGTACCTAACATTGTATCATAGTATTATATTCATAAAAATATTTCATTAATGATTAATTTTACGTTCCTATACAAACTATATAATTTACTTAAAAATTAAAGCTTGGGTTTTGGAGGAGGATAAACTCTTCCAATAATTTGTTAGTCCAAGGCTCATCAATTAGAGATTTTTTCTAGATTTGGCAAAGTATATAATTTTTTTAATGACTTAGAACGTAAAGGGTTTTTATCTTTATCAATAAATATATTTTTTAAGATTTGAACTTATATTTTTTTTTTTATAAGAATATGGCTGCTTATCATCCTAACCAACATCTTATTGGATCATCAATTAGAAATTTTATATATACAAAACTTTGTTTTTAATCAAAAGGGTAGACATTAATGACATAATAAAATTATGACTAGGATGGAATCCTTGACTTAGCTAGCTCTTACATGTGTAACTTGATTTTACACCTCTAAGTTGCAAAGCCATTGGCTATATATATACTACTTTGTATCTATATATAAGTCATTTTTGCCCGTCTCACATATCAATAAATGCATTAAATTGATCAATTTTTTCACATCTACCCTTGTTAAATTTTTTTGTCACTCTCTACATTTAACAATCATTCTTGCATCTCTCTCCTCTTTATCCTTTTTCCAATAGAAATCAAATAGAGATAAAATTAGAAAATGGTAATGATTATTAATTATCCTGCAACTAACTTATATTTAACATCATACTTTTCTACTACAATTCACTTATTATATATTGTAACATATTAGTATTTGAGTCATCAAGAATAAGGGAGGAAACAAGTCAAACTTTATCTTTAATATGTCATGTCTATTTTATAATAAGTTGGCCTGAACCTGATTGGTGGCCTGTTGCAGGAATTTTTTAGATCTGAGTCTGGCCTATATAAAGGCTTGTCCTTAAGCCTGCATTTTTATTTATTAATATTTATTCTTTCATTTCATTTTATTAATTTTTCCTATGCCTTTTCTTTTTTATCAACCCATTTACTTTTCTTTCTTTCTTTTTCATTTCATTTTATTAATTTTATCAACCCATTTACTTTTATTTCTTTTTTTAATATTTTCCCCTTTATTATTATAATTCTTCTATTTTATATTATTTTTATTTCTAATCTATTTTTAATAATTTCTTTTACTCTAATAAATCATATGTTAATTTAGGTAAATTCTGGTTATCCAACTAATTACATGATAAAATTTATTTATCATGAAATAATTATTTCTTAATGATAATTAAATAAAAAAAATAAAAATTAGGATGCCACATTCAACACTTATTTTTTTACACAATTTTTTATAACACTATATACCTATAATAGAACTAGACCAGCTTAACAAATTTAACAGACTTCTTAACATGTCTGGCCTTTTAAAAGAAACAAGTCTTCTAATAAACTTGAAAGTGCTATTATTTTCAAACAAACCAGACTAAATACAGATCAAACTACAAACCCCTTATAGGTTGTCTCAACTATTTCCACCCCACCATTGCAAGAACCAAACCCATGATTTGATTTTGTAGCGTTGATTAAAAAGTGAAACCAATAGACTGATGAGAGAGAGAGAGAGAAGGAGTGTGTTCCAAGACACAATGATGACATGGTCTTGGAGAAGTAGAAAGGTGGCGTGGACATATACTTACATTCAACGTGCCCACTCTCCCTTTGCCTCGTGGGGTGGGGGTTCTCTCTCTCTCTCTAAACTCAACTAAACCCCCCCCCCCTTTAAAAGGCCATTCCCTTTTGCACTAATTAATAAAGCCCTCCCAAATATTTACCCTAAATATATATATATATATATATATAGTACACAGTAAAGTTCTCTCCTTTGATACAAATTAAATACAAAAAAGAAAGAAAGAAAAGGCCTAGGTACACCTTTTATCATGATGGTACTCTCCTCTCAGTCTCAGGCTTTTTGCTGCTTTGGTCTCTCGACAATCTCTATTATGTGTCTTTTGTTGTCTTCTCTCTCTCTCTCTCTCTCTCTCTCTTCTTCTCTTCTATCTGTTTCCTTTGTTCTTAATCACTGATTACATACATCTATTATTCCATGCATGCTTCTACGAAGACAAAACTGAAAATAATTTGTACTTAAAATAATACGTACATTTCACTCAACTTTAAAAGCATGTATAAACATATATGTTAGAAACTTTATCACATTAAAAAAGATGTGCCTTGTTATTTTGATTTATTGTAGTTGTAACACTTTGGTCTCATACTTAATCATCAATATATAGTGTTCAAATCCAAATTTGAATGTACATGCCGTGAGAAGAAAGGAAAGGGACAACATGCCATGAGCACTCAAAGCTACCTCCGCACTCTCTCTCTTCTCGATCTCTCTCTATACACATACAGTAGGGTAGGAGTGCAATAATATAATTAGAAATAGAACGAACAAATAAAAATTCCAAAAAGATACCAACAAAAAGCACAAAATAAATTAAGAAAATAAAAGATAAACATGGCCATTATCTCACCCTCTAGCCCTCCACAAAGGTTGAGGTATATAGAAGCACAACAGCAATACCTTCCCAAGCTAAGTGATGATTCAGTTTTCAGTCTAACACACACATCAAACCCTCCCCTCTTGCCCTTTTCAAATTTCTACCAAATTCACAAAAACAAAGAAAAAAAATTAAACCCATATTATCACACACACACACACACACACATATATAGCTAGACCCAGCATGAGAGAACAGGAACAACAAGAAGAAGAACACATCCCTTGTTAATACTTATCAAAGGAACAAGGTTGGTGTCTTACTTTTCTCTCCTTTCCTCTTTTCAATCCCTTGATTACATGTATATATATATTCTACCTTTTTGTTTAGTTTGTGTTTTGTTGTGTTATCATATATATATATAATAGGATGAAAATAGAGGAAGATCAAGGACAGTGTTCATCGTCTTCTCAAGCCATCAACAACATTCAGAGCTATCAAGAACAGCTGATGCTTCACCAAATGATGCAGCAGCAGCAAAACGCTGACGTTTTCGGAGGTAATTCTTCTAATAACAACAACAACAACAACAACGAAAGAGGATTGGGGTTCCCTGAGGTTTCTCCACTCTTTCATCCTCCGCCACCGCCACAGCCGCCATGGTCTCTCCCTCCGGTTCACTCCTTCAACCCGGTCCGAGACACCGACCACCACCACCACCAGTTTTTAGTGCCTCCACCTTCCTCTTCCCTCTACGCTGGCCTCTTCAACCGTAGGGTTAATCCTTCTCTGCAGTTTGCTTACGACGGTCCCTCCAATTCCGACCAACACCATCTCCGGATCATCTCTGACACCCTCGGGGTCGGACCGGTCGTGGGCCAACCCGGTTCAGTAGCCCCCTTCGGCCTCCAAGCCGAGCTGGTGGGCAAGATGACGGCTCAAGAAATCATGGACGCTAAGGCCCTCGCGGCTTCAAAGAGCCACAGCGAAGCCGAAAGAAGACGCCGAGAGAGAATCAACAACCACCTCGCCAAGCTTCGAAGCTTATTGCCAAACACAACCAAAGTAAGTATAAACAAATTAAACCTACACGTATTATTACTAAATTTCTCACATTAACATAGTCAATTATATCAACGCACTCTTAGTTGATGTGATAAACATGGTAAACAGCCTTATCCTTAGGGAAAAATATAAGTTCAAATTCTTAGAGGGGAAACCCTTCATACTATTAAAAAAACATAATCAATTATTCAAACCTTGTTTTACAGGACGTTAACCGTCAAGTTTGAATTTCAAAAGATGAAATATTTTTTCACGAAAATAAGACAAGTTCTATTGAACTTGAAAGAAAGCTCTCTCTTTTTTCTTTCTTAAGCGTTTTACGTGATCTGTGAATCTATTTACTTTAAGAAAACGAGGGAGCAACAGAGAAACAGTGTCATTGTACACTATCTTCCCTTTTGTTGCCTATTTTTGGCTTTTCTAGTTTCTTTGGTGTCTCTTCATTTTATACCCATGTGTGTTTGTGTGTGGTTCTATGGTTAGCTTTGTTGTGTTTCTTTTTTCTGAGTCGTTGTGTGGTAGTTCCGAGGAGATAAAAGCAATAAGGAACAACAGGAAAAGAGAAATAAGCGCAAGTGTCGGTTTGTTGGTAAGGTAAAAGAGAAACAAAGGAGGAGAGGCAGTTGAAAAGCCACAGAATGCAATTTCTTGCCGGGAATAATAATAATAATGTGTATGTGTGTGTATTGATTAGTCATACTCAGTTGGAGAATGAAAAGAAATAAAGCCAGAGAGACAAACTAGCATGCATCCTTAGCTTGTCAGTCCTCTCACTACTATAATACATCATCCTACGTATACGGATACCTATCCATATATAGATTTGTATATGCCTCTTCAAATCCCTTCCTACTTCTCACTATGAGCAGTATATATGTTTGTTTGGAATAGTGATTTAAATCTTTAAATATAATTTTTCAATCACGATTTACAGTATATAAGATAAATATGTGAAAAAATTTTATCTCGACTTACGTAAAAAATACTTATAAGTTCTTCATAAACTAACCATTAAGTGCTTGTTTAGAGCTGTTTATCATAAAAATGTTAGTGAAAATGGAGACAAACTATTTCTACCTACTTACCTCATTTGTATGTTGTAAATTAATGATTGAAAAGTTGTGTTATTAAAGACTTCAATTATCGTTTCAAATAAACTCTAAAAATTCTAGGGCATGTTATTTCCTGCAACATGCATACTGCTTATTTATTATGAGACTTTTCTGTCGTTTATATAGGATTGGATTGCATAGTAATTCTCCCTTTCTTTAGTATCATCATTGCCAATTATTTAGGAGCTATAATAAGCTCCAAACATCCCAACCCCAGATGATTTAACTGGCACACTTGATTCACAATATTCAAACTTAAATGAAACCAAAAAATGGGAGTCGTATTTATCACTATCATTGTGTTTGATCCGTGAAAAACACTCTTGTCTCATGGGATAAGAATTAATAGGTAAAATCTATATATGTCTCATGTATACCTAACAAATCTTTAAGAAATTATAATGTCCGTGAACAGTGCAGCTTATGTTACGTAATTTTCTTGTCGAGATTTATATGTATGCCTTTTTCACGAATTGGCAGTACATTACATTACTTCATTATTGGCTATATTTTAGAAAAACAGTTAATTTATATGTGATACTTTTGGTCCATAATCTTCTAACTAGCCCGTAATATACTACTAATTAACTGCTAGAAATAATGTACGTTTGTATTCTATACTAAGTCCAAAGTCCTGAGAACTTTATCTCCAAGAAAGTAAGTATACTGAATTTTCTCCTACTTTGTTTGTTTGTTTGTTGTGTACATATAGACAGACAAAGCTTCACTATTAGCAGAAGTAATCCAGCATGTGAAGGAGCTAAAGCGTCAAACTTCAATAATAGCAGAAACAAGCCCTGTGCCCACGGAAACCGACGAGCTGACGGTGGACGACGCTTCAGATGAGGACGGCCGGTTCGTGATCAAAGCCTCGCTTTGCTGCGAAGACAGGTCCGATCTCTTGCCGGACCTCATCAAGACGTTGAAGGCCCTAAGGTTGAGAACCGTCAAGGCGGAGATCACCACGCTCGGCGGACGCGTTAAGAACGTCTTGTTCGTCACCGGCGAAGAAGATGAGTCCGCTGGCGGCGGCGGCGGTGATAACCAGCATTGTATAAGCTCCATACAAGAGGCTTTGAAGGCAGTGATGGAGAAGAATGGTGGTGGTGGTGATGAAAATGGAAATGTTAAGAGGCTAAGAACTAATAATAATATCAATATCCTTGAACAAAACAGGTCTTTATGATTTAATTACCATCTTTATTTATATTTGATTTGCCTCTTATATATTATGGCTGACATATATATATATTACTTGGGGTGTGGTTTCTGGTTTTCATAGTGTGATGGAAAATATCGTTATATATAGAATAATATAACATGTCTCATAATTCTAGTTTGTTCTTTTTTTAAAAAAAAAAAAATCGCCATCGTCGTCATGCAGTGAGGTCATTAGTACTAATGTGGTTTCTGTCATATGATCAGTGTTGTTGCTTGAGTTCAGGGAGAAAGGGTGGTCCATAAATATTTCATATATATTATTCAAATACACACACACACACTTTTTGAGGGGCAATCTTTAGAGAAATAGAAACTTAATAACATGTTCAGTCTTATGTTGGGGGACCTATTTTTGACCCTGACACTATCTTTAATTTTGGCTTCTTTTGTTATAAGCTTAGCAAATATGTGGGTGTGGGTGTACCAGTGTGCATGAAGTAGTAATAATAATTTCACTAACACCATGAGTAGTGTTGAAGTAAACTCTAAAGAATCATTTCAAATAACATTTGTAAGATCTAATATAAATGATATCCGGAGGCATACCCTCTCTGGTAAGCTCTCGATACTTAACTCACTTAAAATTTATTTAATATTTTGTCTTAGACCTAATATAAATGAAACCTTAACTTTGATGGTTGACTGGCTGAATTTTTAAAGCAGACTATAAAAACCTCTTTTGAATTGAACGTACTATGATAGTATTATGAAGAATAAGAAACCATGCTCGCGCGCATATATAAAAAGTAACAAGATGGTAAAACTCATCACAGAAATCTTGTGAGACAAAACAAATATTTTCTCTGATACTGTCGTGTTTTCAAGAGAGAGAGAGAGAGAGAGAGGAAAGGGATCTTTTTCGTGAGAAGAGAAACCTTAGATAAAGTCCCAACATAGAAAATGAAGTATTGATGGCTCTGTACATAAAACCGAACCCATATGTTTTCCAAAACACTTAGCAGATATGGGACTAGCTACCAACACAGCTGATCTATATCCTTTTTGTTTTTTAATGAACACTTCTCTCTCTCTCTCTTCTCAGTTGGTCGTACGAAGAATGGTAATCCAAGTTCATAGGCATACCCTGCATTATTATGCAGCATCTGGCTAGCTTCCTTGTTGTTTTTTTCAGTACACACATTAATAAATATTTCAACGCCAACAGAGACAAAATGATGAGAGACTCTGCTTCTTCCTCAGGCTCACGAGATCATAGGTGACCATGCACGGAATTCATATATACATATAGACACAAAAAAACAAACTACTCGCCCTCTATCTTATTTATAAGAAATTTTCTTCTTAATTGCATAAAACGAACTTGTAGTTAAAAATAATAAGTGTGTCAAAAATCTCATGTCTTCTTTATATATATATTTATTTATGAAAATAGAAAGAGAATGTATAAAAAGTATGAGATATAATAAAATATATTTTCTCAATGCTTTGTTGATTATTCACCTAATGTGTTCTCTCTCTTTTATAAATATAACTTTTGGTATGTGTAATAATTAATTATAAATAATATGTATTTAATAAAGGTAAAATAAGAAAATGAGGTTACATTTTCAGACACAAAGCGAAATATGCTTATAAAAGAGATCAGCCCCATAAAAAAAAATTTGCTTATAAATAAAACCTAAGGGAGTATATATATGTACACATAGAATACGCATTTTTTTTTTCTTTTTTTTTGTCATTTGTTGCTGCCTTCTTTCTTCCTATCTATCTTTTTTTTTTTCATATATACTATGAATTTGATTACGGCTGGATTTTAGGTTGGTTTTGTTTGATATAAAAAGAGTTAAAGTGCTTAAATCACCTTTAATTTTTCTGAAAAGTGCAACAATAATAAAACTATTTTTTAGAGCAAAAATAGTCATAAGCATTATAAAAGTGGGCAAAAGTGACCAACGTTAAAAGTCTCAAACATCCATTACTATGAGTTTTTTTTTTAATAAAAGATTTAGATGTTGAAATGGCTATTAACTTGTACCAAAAATATAAAAGTAACCATAAATTTTTTATATTATTTGTGCAAGTTAGAGTCCAAGTGGATTTTAATTATGAGATGGCTATAAGTAATGTGGATTTTCCCAACCTTACTTTATACATATATGTAATCTTCCATTGCCTCCTAATTTCTCACTCAAATCTCCTCCCTTATAAACTTCTCAGGGGCTGTTTGGCATGAGATATTTAGAGGGAAAGGGTGGGGTGGTGGGAAAATTTTTATAAGCTGAATTTAAAAAAATTAAAGAAATATGATTATAAAATTATAACAAAGATAAGAGGTAAGATAATAAAAGAGTAACAAAAATAATAAAAAAATTTTAACGCCACTTTTGAATTAATGTTAAAGAAGTCATATTTTTATTACTTTTATATCAAAAAAAAATTCATGGTTACTTTTACACTTTTGAAATAAGTTAATGGTTGTTTTAACATCTTAATTTTTCATTAAAAAGCTTACAATAATAGACGTTTGAAATTATTAACGTCATGATCACTTATGTCCTTTTTTATAATGTTTATGATTACTTTTACTCCAAAAAATAGTTTATAGTTACCGTTACATTTTTATTAAAAGTTGAAAATTATTGAAACACCTAAACCCATATAAGAAAATAGATCATTACTTGTTCATAATAAGTAGGTCAAAATATATAGGGTGAAGTAGTATCCAACACCCTGAGTTTATTTTTTTAGTGCTTTTCTCACCATACTATTATTTATAATGTATTAGTATTTATAAATCATAAATAAAAGTAGGGTTATGGGCGTAACTGAAAAATGCCTGAGTTTATTTTTTTTAGTGCTTCTCTCACCATAATATTATTTATAATGTATTAGTATTTATAAATCATAAATAAAATTAGGGTTATGGGCGTAACTGAAAAATGATATTATGGGTGTTAATTAGATGCACTAAGAAAATAACATGGGGGTGGTTGATTCACCATAAATAAGATTATGTAGCACTTTGCCCAAATATACAATCTATCATACTGTTGTTATACCCTATGGACTTGCTTATGATTAGTTGTCAATAAATCACTAAAAATATGATATTATAAGCTACGTTGGGAGAAAATTGAATCCAAAAGAAAACGACCTCGGGAGAAAATTTAATCATGCTCATTTCTCAAGAATCAAACGTGTAATAGTGATTTTTTATACTCCTTCATATCCTAAATATAAGACAAAGTTGACTCTTTTTTTTTAGAAATTAAGAAAACTAATTAAATTACTTTAAAATATTTATATTTTTTATTTTCTGTCTAAATTATTTTGCCTAACTTTTAAACTGATATAAAATCTAAGGATACACAATATATGATATGATTAAGTGACTTATTTAGCTTTCTTAATATTTCCAAAAAAAAATATCAACTCTGTCTTATATTTAGAATCGAATAGAATAATAAAATTATAATACTCGTGATATTACCGTACCGTAATAACATTTTTAACACAGAATTTTTTATTATTATATCTTTTTCTAATTAAAAAATACATACTTTATGGAAGTGCAGGTAATAATTGTCACTTTTTTTCCTGGTGTGCTATGAAAGATTTTTTTAAGAAAATTAAATTTTATGTGCGTACGTACATTTTTTTCCCCATTAGACTATGTTTCTCTTTTTGGGCCAAGATGTTGGGCTCTAGAATTTTTTGGTGCAAAAGCTTAGTTAGCCCATTTTAGAGTAGCCCATGTAGCTCTCAAAGCCTTAATGAATTCCTGCTATTAGGAAGACTCTAACAACCAAATGAGTTAGTATGGTTAAGAAACATTAATTTGGGCTCAATAGAAGGGGCTGATCTCTTATAACAAGATAACAAACAAAGGAAGATTGGAAAAAACTACAAAACATTTGTTTCTTAATATAAAATCTATTTAATTAATTTAAAAAAATTAAAAAGACTAGTTAAGTTAATTATTTATCAAAAATTTATGTTTGTTTTTCTAAAATATCATTTTAAATCATTTACGTTGAAATTAACTCTTAATGCAAACTCCTTTAACAAATGTAATCAATATGAATAATTTAGGAAAAAAATAATAAATATGAGGGATAAAGCGAATTGAAGTACTACTCTAATCTTTAATATAAAACATGGTTAACTTTTTTGAGAAGATTAAGAAAGCTAATTAAATTACTTTAAAGTATTTATGTTTATCGTTTTTTCTCTAAATTAATTTTTCTAAGTTATAAATTGATATATAATCAAATCATAAACAACATATGGTATGATTAAGTAACTTATTTAGTTTTTTAATCTATCCAACAAAAATTTAACTAAATTTTATATTTAAGACCGAAAGTAGTATTATATTTAAGATCAAATCTAATTCTAACTAACCCTTATATTAAAGATAAGAGGTTGTTTATTGCAGTAAAGAAGAAATTACATAGAGAAGGGAAGAAGCTAATGAGAGAGAATGGAGATAATAGCGAGAGGTAGAGAAACTTCACAAAATTGATCGATACCTACTCCACCCTGCCTTCCTTTGGGCTATATTTTCATCTCCAAACCCTATATGGATCCACCCGACTTGAGCCCATTTTAATAAGCTTTTAGCCCATTAGGCCCATGTTTTTCTGGATCATGACAAACACTCCAGGAAAATTGAAATTTAAGCTTCAATAAAATTGATGTTAATAATATACGAAATTGTAATAATTTATGTAAGGGGTGGGGGAAAACTACCTCAAAAGACCCACCTCTATACGGCCGTTGAAAGAGAGAGCCATAGAACAAATGGCAGCAGAGAAGGAAAAGAACTCACCGTCGGCCACCCAGCAACACCGTAAATATGAAAGTTAGTTGATTTTTTTTTAGACAGATTAAGAAAGTTAAATATATTATTTTATTATATTATATATTATGTATAATTAAATTATATAATAATTTATAAATCAAATAAGTTAGTTAATAATAAATATAAATATTTTAAAATAATTTAATTAATTTTCTTAATCTTCTAAAAATTATTAATTAATTCTTATATTTAGAATCGAAAGTAATACATACTACCACTAAAAACCCAACAACACAGAAAAAGAAATAAAGGGCGGACCTCCCCTCCATGGACGAAAAGCAAGGAAAAGAGAATTGTCACCACAAAAGCAATGTAGTTGGTCTTCAAGGCTTTAATTGTTGGCTTTAATGTATATGGTAACTTATCTAGAGGTGCTTACAAGGTGCTTTAAGCTAATAATCACCTTAAAGCAATCCCTAACCCATGACATTATTTTGAATCAAATATTTCAACCCATGGCTTATAACACATCAAATCCCTACTTGTTACCAAACATATTGTATTCTACTCCATTCCATCTTCTATGTAGGAGCTAAATAATTAATTTATTGGAGTTAAAATAACTAATTAAGAAGTTAATTATTTGTAAATAATTATATTTATATCATATAATGTATAACTACTTAAAGTAAGTAAAATCCAAACATAGAAGAATCGAATAATGTTAAAATTTTGTCAAAAAAAAATAATGTTAAAATTTGGTTCAAACTTTTCTTTTCCAAAAAAAAATAAATAAATAAAAAGTTTTTTGAGTATGTCCCAGCTTCACTAGAACGATTGGGCCTAGTAACACCTGTAGGCTTTTTAACGGTTTTTATATGTGTGTTAACTGTTTTGTTTCTGTGTAACTTGGATTAGGTTGCCAATGAGAGTTGGTAAGATGGTAAGGAATGAGATTGGATTTTAAAAGGATGCAAGTTTGATTCCTGCTGCATTAGTGAGGGCTCTTTCGGTAGGCGATTTCGTAAGTCCTTTGTAAGTGCTCTATGAGCCTTGGGTTCATGCCCTGGTTTTAGTGGAATGACCGGTGCCCAAATCACCTAAACTTTTTTGTAAAAAAAAATTTGGATTAGGTTGCTTGTTCGGGGGTATTTGATCTATCTTTTTGGACGAAAGTATTTTTTTTTAAGAAAAAAAAGAAATCATTGGAGCAATTGAATCCTAATTTAATGAGTCATTTAGAAATTGAAATTGAAAGATCACTACAATTAAGTAGGGGAAAAAAAAGAGAAACGAAAATAAAAGCAAACAAAACGTCACTTACACGAATTGTCTATTTTATACTACTTTTATTCTATTTATGATTAATATAATGTTTGATCCCTATAATTTATCTTCATTTTGATTTTAATTTTTAAAATTTTAAATAAGAAGTTTTGATCCCTCAAGTTTACTTCTTTTAAAAACATTAATGTTCAAGTTTAAAAAAGACTTATACCCTATTTGGTATCATGGAAACATTTTTTATGAGAGTGGAAGGGAATTAGAAGTAGATTTGGGAGTAGATTAGGTGGAAGTGAGTTTTAAAACATATTTAATATGAATGTGAAAGTGAGATATAATTTTTAATTAAAATATGTATTTATAATAGGAAAATACCCAAATATCCTCAAACACAATCTTCTTCTCCATCGCTGCCAGGAAAACTCTCATTTCCAAACACCCAATACCCATCCATGGAAACTTTCGGGGCATTTTCACCCTTTAACCCAAAATAAATCACATATCCAAGTCAGCAAATGGGTTTGCCTAGTCTACAAGCAACACTATAGGCATACTTAACAATGTAAATATTAGTTCCAAGTTCTTTTCAAATTATAGGGACTAATAGTTTTAAAAAGAGTAAATTTGATAAACCAAAACCAAAATAAAATTAAACTATAGGGACCAAAATGTTGGAAGGGCTGACTCTCTAAGGAGTATAAGAATAAGAGATAAAGAAGAAAGTGGTGCATAATGTAACATTCTACTTTTTATTCATCAATATTTTTTGTATGTATTTATAATATTTAATGAATAAAATGGTGAATTATGGTGCATATAAAATGATAAAAACATTGCAATCGGTGGTTATATACAATTGGCTAAGTTAAGACACAAAGGTGCAACTTTTGTCTACTTAAAGACCTAATATTATAACCCAAATTAGAGCATGAAAGATATTGGCCCAATATATAGGTCAAGTTTCGGCCAAAAAAGAGAGAAAAAGGAAGAAGTTATAATTTAATACAACAAATTACAAAATATATAAATAAAATAATCATTTGGCTAATAAAAATTAAAAACTAATATTTTATCTTTTTCTTAAACATGGGACGTCCAAAAAGGTGAGAGGAAGAGGGAAAATAAAAAGGGAACAATTTTTAACCAAGTAAAATTAAAGTTGAAAAGTCAAAAAGTTATGTAAGGAATTAATAGCCATTAAGTGTAAATTGTAACTTTCAAGAAGTAATTGAAGAAGCATGGTTGGTTTATTCAAGAGCCCATTTTCGTCACTTTTCACAAGAGGCAAAGAGAATTAATGATTGAAATCCAAATCCCATAAGTGAAGCATTTTAGTTAAGCAAAAAGTGAACTTTGAAAAGTCAAAAGCAAGTTTGTAATAAAGAGCTCTTACATGGTCATTACAAGACTTGAATGAAACTAATTAAAGAGGCATATTTGGTTCATTCAATAGCCTCATTTACGTCACTTTGGGAGAGAGGAAAGAGAAGACAATTTATGAGCAAGTTAAAGGAAATAAGGCATAATAAATTCGCATGTGATAAAAGGCAATTAAATAATATAAATTGTGGAGGTGGAGTTGATCTTTTTTTTAAAGCTCATTTAAAATCAACCAAGGCCTCATTTTCAGCCAAATTTGAGAAAGAAGAGTGAGAGAGAGAGAGCGCTTTGAGAACATAGAAGGCAAGAGAAAGAACAGAGATTCAAAAGCAACAATCAAGGCAAGTTAGGGTGAAATCCATGTACTCTTACTTCCCAATTCATAAACAACTCTCTCTAATCTCTACGTCATCTTGAATAACCCTTGTAGAAAGCACAAATCAAGGGAAAAGAGAGAGAGGGGCCACGGTTTAGAGAGAGAAAGACAAGAAAATCAAAATGAGCACAAGAACTTGTCGTCTCCTCCTGGTGATTATTGCTTGTTTTGGTGTTAAATTGGATTTTGTGGTTTTGTTTTCATGGCTTTTGTAAATTGGGATGATGAAAATCTAAGGGGTTATGTTGCCCAAATTTTTATTGATCATGTTCATTAGGTGTTTGGGTAGTTAAAAAAGTAATTACAAGTGAAAGGAAGGTGTTTTATGGATTAAATTCATGAAAACCCAATTTTTCCCAAAATTTGGTATGTTTCAGCCAAGCATAAAACAGAAGGGTAGAGCTAGAATTTCATCAATTTGATGTTTCATTGTATTTAGAATGCAAAATTGTGTAGGGAACATGTAAAGTTTGAAGTACAAATGCCTTAAAATGTGAAATGACAAAATTACCCTTAAAACCCTAAGTTAGGGGTTGCCAAGGGCATTTTTATCTTTTGGCATTGAATTTTACAAATCTGAGATAAAAAATGGATTCTACACGCAAAACTATATAGGAATAGCCTAGGTCATAATTTTTGGTAAAGTACAGTTAAACCGAGTACAAAGGGACTTAGATCGGGTCTTCAGGGGTATTTTGGTCATTTTACAGTTTAAAGCTAAAATAACCAACAAAATGATTTTAGCATAATATATATGAATGAGTAATAACTCATTTCTTGTAAATTTAGAATTTTAGGACCGGACAATTTGCCTAAGCCGGAACAAGGGTTAGAGCAGAAAAAAAGGCTTAAGGCGTAGTAATTCTATCTTTCATATACTATGTGAATGTTTATATGCCTTGTGTATGCCATCTTATGTGATATGAACACAGTGCCTGGAGCACACTACCTAGTTATGGTTTGGGATCCAGCTGAGGTACACGATCAAGTAGGTGATCCAAACCGTCATTTGACCCTGAACAATGTGCACACACACGAAACAATATGTTTTTCATATTGCATTACATGGTACATTACATATTTATTTATTACATTTTATATAATTTATTGCTTGTTACTACTGAGATTCGTTTGAATCTCACCATTTTTCAACATTTGAAAATATTCCAATAAAACGTAGCAGCTCTAAGGGCAAAACCGTAAGTTCAAGCAGGAGATTGTTGTTGGTTATCTCTAGTTTCATTTTGTTTCTTTTGGGACTCTGTATATATTTTTCAAACCCTATGGGGATTTCCTGTAATGTAAACAAGTACTTCATATCAGTATATTTCTGTTATTCCTGTATGTTCTCTGAACTATGCATTTATTATTTTGCGAATATCAAAATGTTAAGGGGTTTGACACGCAATGTCTTTAAGGCATGGACAACACTTTCCTTTATACTTAATTCGCCTTCACCTATATCTATCTTATTAGGTGCAAATTGGATTGACGGGCAAATTTACTGCAGGATACAACGAAGACCCTTAGGTATGGATTGCACTCCCAATACTCAAGTAAGACAACAATGGATTTTACAAAATGATAAATTAACTTTTATATTTATGTGCACTTAAGGACAAAGGCAATATGTTTGATCTCTTGTTGTGTGATTTCTGATCTTGTATTGTGTTGTTTGTCACAAATGAAGTGATGGTGTAAGGTACTTGTAAACCATAAAGTGATGTCTAGAAGTGATACTTTTTGAAGCAAAACCTCTTCAACTAAAAGTTATAAGCACATGTTAGATTCATAAACTCCCATGAACCAACATAACTTCAATAATCAATTATTTTTAAAATAACTCTTTCATAAATGGTTACACCTTTATAATATGTAGAGTTTTCTTAAAAACCAATATAACATTCCACCAAATAGTAGTTACCACACATTTTTATAGGTGTTTTTAAAAACTAAAAGAACATAATATTGATAACCATTAATGTTATAACTCCTTACACAACTCTTCATTTTAAAATGTTCCAACACAAACATTATATTAACCCTTCAATTTAAGTGTGCGTGGATACTCCGTTAAATGCTCATTACAATTTGCTGCGTTTTCCTTCTTTTAAATATAATATTGGACACATGCTTTCCACCAAGTTTGAGCTTACTCTTTATCTTTAAGGTTGTCCATATTCCTTTTCCTCCCTTTAATTTATTTTAATGCTCTTCCCACTTAATACTTATAGACTTGAGTACAATGCATCGCATGTTTAATATAATAATATCTTCGTGACATTCCTACTTAGATAATTTTTTTTAAAATGACTTATTTTATCAAGTGAATCGAAAATATTGTAAAGTTAAGCTATTAATTTGGATAAAATAACTATCAACATTTACACTTCTATAGAATATGTAGTCAATAATTTATTTTTTGTTAGAATTATAATATAAATGTGAGCTTGTTAAATGGAATAAATCCTACATTAATTAGGAGTGAGAAAGTACAAGTGCAAAATGATAATGTGTGAGCTTTGACAGATATATGGGTTAAAAGGAGAAGTGGGCTTGTGCGCACTATAGTAGGCCACAACATAGTAGAAATCCAGTGATTTCTTTCCTCATCTTGCGTGACTTAAAAGGCAGATTGAGCTCTTATTAGTGGGCTAATCTTATGGAATTTGAAAATAAATTTTTGAATTAAATCAGCTCATAAAAAACGCTATTTTGCTAACCCTTAATGGTGAATTCCGGACGTTAGTGTTTTTCAAACTCAAAAACTCATTTGTGATTCATGTTTTAATGCCAAAACGTTCAGGTTGTGATACCCTTCAAATCCTTTTATTTCCAACAACTATAAACGGATCATTTAAACCATTTTATACCTTTTTAAAGTTCAGAAAACGGACACTTTATTGTCATTAAGAGGCTGCCTAAATTCTATATGCATGAGGCCTATATAAGCCGTAGAAAGTTAGAGCATATGTATCATGTTCTGGAGCTTTCGAACATTTTTCTTTCTCCTCTTGAATATTTTATACCTAGTGAGTTTTATTATATTTTGTTGTTCTATTTACTTTATTTTTATAGGAAGGATCCGTTTTATTATAAGGAGCACCGTTTCTTATCAGCAAGTAGTTGTGAAATAATTATTAAAAATAGTGTTTTTGGACAGATTTGAATTGTTTATTTTCTTTATACAAGTGTTGCCACTAATAGAATTTGCATAGCGGGGACTTGAAAGATCTACCGAATTGCTAGATAAGTACTGAAGCCAACATTTATTGAAGTTAAATTTATAATAAATAATATTATACCTAATTCATGGACAACTTAATTGCTTGTTTTTTAAATTAAATTTGGACGGCAGAACCATATCAACCAGTAAAATAAACTAAAAATTGAAATGGTTAGCATAAATACACCGTTCACCATATAGAATGAAGGTTAAAAATAGGGAGGAAAACGATGCTTAGTCCTGAAAAATTAACTTAATGACAATTAATTTTTAAAAAAATATTGCATAAAATTGAGCTATGAATATTTATTCAAACAGTTGAGAATATGATAATATTAGTTGCAAATAATTAGAAGAGACTCATAAAACTTAAGTGCCTCATTCGTAACTAGCAATGTCAAATCATATTCGATCTATGGTTTGAAATTTAGTAAATGTATTTACAATTAATTTCATTAGGAAAAAAACTCAGAATGCATTTGGCTTTCAAACTGAAATTTAGCAAAAGATAAGCTTTTTTATAAAATGACAAAATAAAATTAAAACAACCAGGGCTTACAAGTTATGAATAGATAAAACGTTGAAATGAGGTCATAAGAAATTATAAAAGATAATCCTAATACTTAAAAAAAATCAAAAAGCAAAGCCAATATTTCCTACCAAGTAATATTAATATTTGACGAAGGATCTCAAAGAGGCAAGAGGAAATAGTTTACACATAGTGAGTAGTTAAAGAGAATGAAGAACTAGATTGTAGAAAGCCTTAGTTACGGATTCAGAAGAGTATAGAAGTATTTGAAGAGAAAGATTGTTATGGGTGTTGTCGGATTTAGCCATATATAAACTCTTTGATGAGAGAAGCATTATTATGACAAATAATTCAATGATATAAATGTTTTCTAGACTTTTTGTACTTGTGAATAATAATGCCTCATCCTTCATTATGCAAAGACAAGTAATAAGCAACAAGAGGATTTGTTCTGGTAATCTTTATCTCTAGTATAAATAACTAGATAATGCCAAATCTTGAAAGTTGATATATTGTTTGAACTCCCTACTTATTGTGAAGGAGCTAGCTTCTTTTTTAACCATGTTGTAGAGCTTGATTCTCTTTCTTCTACAAAGTATATAAGAGACATGTTATCTAATGAATTAGTATGCAAGAGACATATTATCTCATAAAGGTATTTCTAAGCTAGTTCTTAAGTTTTATTAATTCTGCTATAAAATTCAATAATTTTTTAATTTTATCATTTTCTAATATATACATTATATCTCATGAAAATAAAGTCAACATAATAATAAATTAAAGGTAAAAAAAAATACATTCATATAAAAATTTAATGAAGTGCCTTATAATAGGACCAAAATATTTCTTGTCCCTATTCCATAAATAAGATAAGAAGCAAATTAACCAACTCTCAAATATCAAGGAGAGTTAATTAATTCATTAATTATGAAAATTTTGCCTTTATTTATGATTGGTTCAAATAGTCAACATGAATAAATTCTTTTTATTTATTATAATTAATAAGAAAAAATTATTAAAAACACACACATTTGTTACTTTAAAATTGAACTTATAATAAGGATCAAAAATTTTAATAAAAAATAAAGGTTTAAATACAACTAGCCATGTAGTAGTACGTTTTTTTTTTCTTTTTTTTTTTTCAAACAATCAGAAGAGTTAAGTACTATGGTGGATGCCCAAGAGTACAAGACCAACGGAATAACTGCTGCATGGATCAGGGCGAATGGATGATTCTGCACTTACCACTTGGTTTGTTGACCACGTTGCAAAGATCAGCCATTTCCGTTGCAAAGATAGCGCAATATTCCCACTTATCCAACATATAAATCACTTTTTCTAATGTATTAAAATTAAATAATGATAGTCAACTCATTAAATTTATTCTATGATAAATATAACTTTTGATCCTTGAAATTTGGTCCAATTTTATTTTAGTTTTGATCCCTCAAGTTTGAAATCAATGATTTTGATCCCTCAAGTTTATTTTGTTTATAAATGTTGGTCCCTCAAGTTTTAAAAAGACTTTGTGGAGCCTTTGACGGCTTTAATTTGTTTGACGTGACGCTAACATAGTTAAAATAGCTTATGTGTCATGCCTTTTAGGGCAACTGATATAATAAATATACTATAATATATTATATTGTGCTGGAAAAAAAATGGCATCAAAACGAATCGCACGAGTGAGAAGCTTGTGCGTTTCATTTTGATGCCCTTTTTTCCTTTTTTTTTCCAGCACAATATAATATATTATAGTATATTTATCATATCAGTTGTTCTAAAAAGCATGAGACATAAGCTATTTTAACGTTGTTAGCGTCATATTAAAAAAATTAACACCGTCAAAAGTGTCACCAAGTAAAGTAATTAAACACGGGCCGGTCACTGAATCGGCCAGGGTATTGAGTCAAGAGTCAGTGGGTTAGACCGGAGTCAAGTCGTAACTAAACTGGGACAAAATTGGTCAGAAAGTGAAAATTTAAGAGTTATTAATATGAAATTATAAAGAAAAAAAAGCTGAATCGGGTTGATTCCCGGAACCGACCGGTTTTCCAGTTTTCTGGCTGACCGATCAGTCCAATCTGGGTTTCATAATCTGGCCATCAAGTCCTTTTCAAACTTGAAGGACTAATAGTTATAAACAGAACAAACTTGAGGGACCAAAACCACCGATTTTAAACTTGAGGAATTAAAATCAAAATCAAGGTATTAAGACTTTTTCAAACTTGAGGGACCAATAGTTATAAACAAAGCAAAATTATGGGACCAAAACCACTGATTTCAAACTTTAGGAACTAAAATCAAAATTGAGGCAAACTTCAGGGACTAAAACCACCAGACGAATTTAACGGCATTAGCGTCACGTCTGACGAATTAACGTCGTCAAAGGCGCCACCAAGTCTTTTTCAAACTTGAGAGACTAACTGTGATAAATGGAGTAAATTTGAATGACTAAAACCACCGATTTCAAACTTGAGGAACCAAAACCAAAATCGGGTCAAACTTCAGGGACCAAAAGTTATATTTACCCTTTATTTTAAATTCAAAGAAATTTTTAACTTTACCCATATTAAATAAGGTTTTAAAAGACAAAGAAAAATATAATGAGTAATGTTTAAACATTAACTCAATGGCCCAAATTGACAAATTAACATTAATTGTTCTTAAAGTAACTTATATTATAGACAATGTTATTCTTCTAGAGGCGACTTATATTGTGGACTGGAGAGAGTACATTAAATAATATGTAATTCTATGTAAATGGCCGGTTTATATGTTCAATTGGACTTGTATACTCTTCTAGTCTTACATATAGGGCAAAGATAAAAGCTTTTTTTGTTCTATTAAGGGCCTGTTTAGGTTAGCGTTAGATAAATACGTTTACGCAAGTCAAGACAAAACTTATCTCACATATTTATCCCGTACTCCGTAAATAACATCAGAAAAAGCAGCTTCTACTGTTAATCCAAACAGACACTTATAAGGCATCTCATTAAATTTTTTATGTGAATATACAATTTAATCATTTTCATTTAATATTATGTATAATAAATAGAGGTAGAGTCGAAAGTTATTAATTTTTATGGTAGATTTAATTATATTTAAGTTTTTTCTTGGTCTGTCTGAAAAAATTTGAAAGTGTCTTATAAGTATAACCATATGAGTATGATGTAAAGAGAATTACATTTTATAATGTTGTACCCTCTCTCGTCTCTATTAAAGGGCAAGCTTTAAAAGTAATTTTTTATCCTAAATATAAGTCAAGAACAGTTTAATTAATTACCTTCTTTTTCATTTTACCCTCGTTATTAATTGAAGTTCAAAGCTGGAAAAATAAATCACATTATTTAAAGATGGGTGAATTTAGAAAAATTTATCAATTTATGACAAATTTAGTTGTAATTCCTTGGTATGCAATAGTTAATTGAAAATGTTTTACTCACTCTGGTTCATAATATAGGGTATTTTAACTTATTCACAAGAAATAACAGTTAACTTATTAAATATATCATAAATAAATAAAAAAATCTACTTTTATCATTATTAAAAAATTTGTTTAAAAATTTAATGAATGGGCAAAATTAGAAATGAGAATTAATTACAAAGAGAAAATTGGAAAATGAATATTAATTAATTATCTTATAAGTAACTTATATTTTAGATAAATTATTTTTCTAAAAACACTCTATATTATTGATCGACATGAGCATTATAATAGGGAGTACATTGGAGGAACATATGAATGAAGATTGCAACATCTAAGAATATGAAATAATACATTATTTGCTCTTACATCCTCTGCTTAACCAGCCATTCACCATTGCCCTCTACAAAAACGAATTTTTATTTTTATGTTCATTTAATAAGATATTAATTCTTATATTTTCAAATACCAGGTCAAACAAATTACAAAACTTTTGTCAAGCTACTTATATTTATTAAGTTAAGTTCTCACATCACACTTGTTAATTTATTATTGTTAATTGTTAAAACTAATTATTTCTACTAGCGGAAGTTGGCGCAGATGGGTAGGCATCTACGCCACACCAATCCGTTCCTGGGTTCAATGGAAGGTGTAATGATTTTCTTTGGGAGCTCTCTCCCCTACAGTCCCTTCAAAGAGGGTTTGAATCGTTCGGGCCTATTCGATTGAGGACGCCTAAACTAATTGATTTGCGGAAACGTTAGATCCGGGGCCTAGATACAACCAAATACCAAGAATCAGTGTGCACGTGAGGCCAAATGTCCGCATATCGAAAAAAAAACTAATCATTTCTTTCTATTATTAATTTTTTATCCCCTGATTAATATGACTTTCACATAAAATTTACTCTTTTCATTCCTTTTCTTTTTTTGAATTCTATTCAAATCCACAAACAAACAAAGCTCTAACAACTTTTTTTTAATCTCCCTTGGATAGCAGAAAAAGGGGTGTGTGTGTGTGTATATATATATGTATATATGTTGTTGGTGGTTAGGGACCAAATCATCAATAAAATTATGGGCATTATGAAGTTTTAGCCATATCCTGTGATAACTCATCCTGACACGTCTCAAAGTCAAACAACTAACAACCTAATTCAACGACCCATACCTTTTTTGGCCAAATTCTACCCATACCTTATCTCTTCTTCTTTAGTAAAAGTTTTTTTTTTTAATGAAGAAAAATGAAAGAAATCAATTAAAAATAATCATTTGATCAGCTTAAAATGCGCGTTTGGGCTATACGAAATAAAACTCCTTCTAGATGTTGATCCAAACTGAAATTATCCACAACTAATCCAAACGTATGGGGCATTAATATAAGTAACTATGATATGATAGACAATATTGTATTGCCACATAATGAATTATTCACTTCAAATTTATTGATTTCAAACAATTAAAAATTAAAATCACTTAATAATTAAAAAACCTCAACACAAATGGCCAGATAACGTCCTCACTTCAAAAACACTTGTATAAACAAGGCAGACCACATAATTTGACTTACCGAATTTGTAGAAGGACAATCTCAATTCTCAAATGTATTAGATATATGGATTTGTCTATTATTATTAAACTCGCAAGTTGACTCTATAAATTTATTGTTTTTACATTTTTACCTTATACAATTGAGTCGAGTCACTAATAAACTAGTGTTAATTGTAAACTCAGACAATTTCGTGAGTTTACACATCGAGTTTACCATTTTTTATGTTTCTAACTTACAAAACCGAGTTAAATCACTTTTAAACTCATATTAACCTTTCCAATTTAATTATTCTCTATGGCTTTATATATGAATTTTATATAAATTTATTTGCTAAATATGATAACTTATTAATGTTGATGTATTTAATTTCAATTATTTAAATTTAAAATATATTTAAATCAAATTTTGATATTTTTTTTATATTTTAATTGTTTAATTATACATTATAAATACCTATTTAATAATAAAAATAAACTCTTTCTAGTTTATGATACGGTTTACATTACCGTTATGAGTTTGTTTGAATTTTTGAGTTTGACAACCTAAGATGTATCTAGCCACAAAAAGATACATACATGTATCTACATTTAATGTTAAGATTTAGTTTTTTTTGCCAATCCTTAGTATTTAGTCTACATACGTGTATGGTCGGGCATGCATTGTGTTGTACAAATATATATCAGCTCTTAGCTATCACATAGTCATCCGGTAATAACCCTTCTAACATGTTAAAAATATTAAACTTTAATAATTTTTTAATTTTATCCTTATCTAATATAAGCACTTTTTAATAAAAATAACAGTCTACAGTTACACTCCACAGAACAATAAATTAGGGGTTAAATTGCTCATTAATCATATCATAAATTCTGTGAGGTGATTTATGTCACGGACAAAATAATACTTTATTTCCCTTATAAGTTACTAGTATAAAAGAAATTGGAGCGTTTCTTATTATAAGACACTCCCAATCACCTCATAAAAACAAATGAGAAATGAGTAAGCTATTAAATTTATTTGAGAATAATAAAATTATAAATTTACCCATATTTAAAATAATAAATTCACCGGTAGAAACATGACTTTTTAGACCGGGTAAAAATAACTTTTTAGAACGGTTTCAGATGAGGTCTTGATACAGATACTTTTTAGACCGGTTATGTGGATAACGGGACTAAAAAGTCACACTTTTTAGACTGGTTATGTCGATAACCGGTCTTAAAAGTCTTTTTTAGACTGGTTATTCAAATAACCGATTTAAAAAGTATCTTTTTCTTGCTAGTCCATGATTACATTAGTATACTCAATCTGTACATATCCTAAAGACATGCTTCCAATGCCATACTTATAATTACTTATCACGAATATATCCTGGTGGAGTCATACATGAAGAACCCAATAAACGCAGCTCAAGAATCTTGCAACACCCAGTGCAAATATATAATGAGCTGTGAATGACTCAACAATATAAAATAATATTAGGAAATGAGTTAGAAAATAAGTTGAAAGATAATTTTTAGTTAAGAAATTTTGTCGGAGAATAGATATTTAGAAACAGAGAAAATGACAGAAGAAAACGCTAACCTCGGCCCCTAGTGAAGAATCCAATTTGTAAACTCTCTCAGATGTCGCAATCGTAAGCCTGAAGCAAATATGAGTATAAAATTTTGCAATAAAAATCGATCTGAAGTATATGACAGTAGCTAGTCTGAAGTATGTATAAAATTAATTAAGTAGAGCGCTTACCTTAAATCAATCGGAGGGAAGAAAAGCCGAGCCTTATGGTAATAGATTCCACCGTACCTCTGCGTTGACGAAGGAGATGATTAAGGATGGATGAACGATGTGGGAAGGATGAGCTACCGTGGCACGAGGGAGGGGTTTGCAAGAAGCTTGATGAATATTAGATTTCAAAGTTGAAATTAGGCGCAAGCTAAGGCCGCGAGAGAGGATTTTAAATATTAGGGCGGACTTTTAAGACCGGTTATTTGACACAACCGGTCTTAAAAAGTTCACCTTTTAGTTATAACTAATAACCGGTCTTAAAAATAAAAAAATATTTAATTTTTTAATTCCGCATCTTTTAGACCAATTATCGTCAACAACGGTCTAAAAAGTTTTATCTTTTAGATCGATTATTAGTGACAACCGGTCTAAAAAGTCTTAAAATTTTTCAATTTTTAATTAATTTTATATTTTTAGACCGGTTGTTTAGATAACCGGTCTAAATAATATCTTTTAGACTAGTTATTTTAAGAACCGGTCTAAAAAATTATTTATAATTATGAAACTGCCACCGGTCATATTTTTTATACCTTATCCGCAATAACCGGTCTAAATGATGTGGTCTAAAAAGACTATTTTGCAATAGCGATTACATCTTGAGAAAAGAAAAAAAGAAAAATTGCATCAAGCTTTAAATATAAACAATCTTAAAGAATAGAAAAAATGACAAAAAAATAACATTTGAATTACAAAAATCCTAAAATGTCTACTAAAATAACAAAAGGAAAAATAGGTAATCTGGTAGGAATATGATATTTTAAAATTTGGGTGTTGACAACTTGAGTATAGGGGTTAACAACTTAGTTACAGAGATTGATAGCTAGACCCCTCCATGTTGTCATTGTGTATGTTCAAGTTGCATTACTTATACTCAAGTTGTCAACACTTAAACTTCAAAATTCCATATTCTTAGAAGATTACTTATTTGACCTTTTATTAATTTAGTAGATATTTTGGGATTTTTGTAATATAAATAGTATTTTTCTGTCATTTTTTTTCTAAAAAAAGCATATAATTATTTAAAAGCTTATTTTTAATTGAACTAGATAGTTATCTTTTCCGCTTAATCTCAATGATGTATTTATGATGTTTCAAGAGAGAGATTAAATTGATAGGCTTAAAAATAATATCCACATATTTTCTTGCCTCCCTATGTTAAATGGAAGGAACACATGCACCAATCATATTCACTAAGGGTTTGAATTCACAATTTCATACTAAAAAAAATTAAGAAAGTGCTTAGTACCTTTGAACTAGAAGGCTCCAACAGAAGTACCCAATCATTTTAAAGAATAAATAATTACTTTTTTTATTCAAAGAATAAATATTTACTTTAAATGATCGTTCCCAATTGAAAATTATGGAGTGCGACGTCCTTCCTCCCTTCTTTCTTTCTTCTTATCTTCTTTTCACTGTCCTTTTGATTGTCTTTTTCGTACTTTTATTATATTCCTCAAGTGGATGCGGGGTAGTTCATTGTTTTCTTATGGCTAAAAAAAAACAAATTCATTGTATTTTTTTTTTGGATATATACAAGCCATGTGGGACCCCGTCATCTATAATCATGAGGAAAATTATTAAAAAAATCGATAAAAATAAGGCAAAAATTATGAGCTTGATTCTGTTTTCTATTTTTAATTATCACAAATAGTTTTATAACACGGTTTTTAGAAATAAATTTTAAAAATAAAAAAATCTGTCTGAATAAATTGTTTTAAAAAATTTATTTTTGAATTGACATAGTGGTGTAGTGGTTGATGGTAACATGACGATGATCATTATTGGTAGTATAATGTCAATAATAGATAAGTGGTGACCTAAAAAAAACTATTTTTATTTTTTAGTTTTTAAAAACAATTTTTTTAAAACAGTTTACCAAATATATTTTATTATTTTTAAAAATAAAAAAAACAGTTTTTAAAAACAAAATCAAACAACCCCTATATTTACGATTACAATAATGAAAGATTACCTAATTTCATGAAAATACCTTTAAAAAAAACTATCATAAACATCAAATTTGTGGTCGTAATTAAGAAAATAATAGTGATAGTGATAAGTTTGTTTGTCCAAAAAAAATTTGTGTTATTGCCAAAAATCAAAATTATAGTTATTATTTGCTCGCAATTAGTGCGTTAAAGTTTTAGGAGATTCAAATTCAGACTTTTTTTAGGGGCCAAATAAAGGTTTATTCTCCACCGCATGAGATGCATAAAGGTAAAATTTGAAAAAATATTTGGGAGAATTGCCGGTAAAGATCTCATTAGAAACTTATCTACTAAATGAGATATATAGAAGATTTTTTTGTATAAAAGTAAATATTGTTCGCACATACATAAGGAATATATATTGAATATAGGAAATATTTTTTAAACACAAGGAAATATCTTTTACGCACGGGAAGATTGTTTGCACGTGAAGGTCTCATTTAGTAAATAAGTTTCCAATGATGTATTTTTGAACCATTTTTTGAACACAATGAGGTATTTTAAAACAATTTTTCCAAAATATTTTATAAACCCTCCTTCTCCCTAAAAAAATATCACATAAAGAAAATAATGTAGTCAAAGATAGAAATAAATTATATTTCCTAAAATTGATAGATAAACTGTTGAAAGGAAATATGATTACTTACTTAACCAATAAATTATAAAAAAATATAAAAAAGGGAATTATAAAATAATTAATAATACATTGTATTTATTCAAGATGTGGGTATTACAAGTTTGCAAGAATGATGATGATAAGTTTGTAAGAATGATGATGATGATTGATGATCAATATTCAAATTCAGACTTGAAAATATGACATTGAGCAAAGTAGAACAATATTTGACATTTAACATATTATATAAATTTAAAATCAAAATATTTATAGCTATTTTTTAATATTATAAAGCTATTTATTATTTACTTGTTTTTGAGACGCCAACATCAAGCCAAATTGGACCATGTGTATGAAAGTCCTCCTAAGTCCTAACAATCATTTATTTATTTATTTGTTATTTGTAGATGCAACAACCATGCATCAAAAATCATTAATAAATTGTAGGCAAAAAAATAAGCATTAATAAATTAATATCATTATTGATATTATCATTATATATTAAGTAAAATCTACATAAAATGCAATATTCATTGATCAATGAGCCACCTAAGTGTAGTTTAATTATTTTTTGGTAGACCTAATAGACCAATTGTAATTTAAAGGAAAGCAAATGATCATTTTGGCGTTTTTTTAAATTAAATCAAGACAAAATTTAATATATAATATCTTGATGTCATTTTCAAAAAAAAAAAAATCTAATGGAGGACATCTCCATTAGAATATTTAATGATTTCATCGATTCATTAGACAGAAAACATATCCAGATTTCTTTTCTTTTTTTTTTCTTGCCAGAATATCTAGATTTATTTTCATATTGAGTTTAACGTACGTAGATTTTATTTTTATCTATTGTTATAATTTCAGAGGACCGTCGTCGTCATCATTTGGATTTGAGGTAAAATTATTGAATAATTCATCTTACCTGCTCCTTAGCGTAATAAAGAAATAAATATAATTTTGTATTATAACCAATGAAGAATGATAATGGAAATGATCTTACAAGTTTCACCATCAAACAAAAGGACAAAAATATCAATAAATCAATAAATGAATTAAATAAAAATATCCGAAGGGAATCAAAATCCGTTTAGTTGGTGGATCGATGAGACGACTTCAATTACTTGTGTGAGAGCACAAATTTATCCATCTCAGTTGTATACTGGTAGTTGTATCAAACAAAAATGATTTCTTCATTTTTCTTCTCTGCCAATAAAGAAATAATTATAATAACTGGAATTTAGTTATTAAAATTGCAGAACTAATTTAAATTTTAGTATTTTAACTCAACTTAATTGGGATTTTTCTTTCATTCTTTTATCCCTACCCTCCCTAATTATATCAAATTATCAATTCCAATAATTCAGCTTGATTTAAGATAAGTGAATAATTAATTTATACGGTAAAATTGATGAACATCAAAATGTGTTTTCTTTTAACCTTTGTAGTGGAGTAGTGTCAGAGTTCCTTTTTAAAAGATAAGCTGCGGTTTGATCTCACTTATAATTTTATATTGTTAATGTGTTAAAAAAAGAAATATATTTGGGGATTGTAATTTTAAAAAATTAACTAAAAATTTGAAGAAAATAGAATATATTATGTTTTTTCCGGACAAATGTATTTTTCCAAGGCGATTGATAATTTATGAATAGTGCACTTGACTTTTTGTCAATAAAAATTTGACTTTCAAAATGCATTTCCTTGAAAGTATCGTTGTATTTATTTATTCAAAAAAATGTATTGTGGTAATATAAAAGAAAAGGACGGGCAATTCCGTCCAATGAAAATACTTAGGGGCTCAATTCAGAATAAAGAAAAAGGTAAAGCATTGCCTTAGCGTGACAAGTCGGAAAGGTGAAACAGTGACCTTCTTCTCTCTCTCTTCCTCTCTAAAACAACAGCACAGTCTGCTCTCTCCCTCTCTGAACTGCGGATTCTCTTTGCAATCTTCGAGGAATTTCCTTCCTCTTCAATCCTTCTGACCATATTCTTCTCCAAATTTTTCTTTGGAGAGGATGAGCCGGTGAAGTGAGATATTTATAGTGGTGGGCGTGTTACTCGGTCTTGCTGAATCCATCTGTCTTTTCTTGGGCTTTGCTTTTTTGGTTCCCGAACATGCTGGTTAGGAGGAGATTGATGAGTTGGAGGAGGGTGGCCAAGTCTCTGCAAGCCTTTGCAGCTCATGGTTTACTCTTCTCTTTCACTCTGCTGCTCGTTCTGAAGCTTGACCATGTCGTTAATTACTCATGGTGGTGAGTTTTTGTTTTTTCCCCCTTCCTGCTTTGCACTGTATCTTTCAATTTCCGTTCGGTTGCGCAGAATATGAAGTGAAAAACATTGAAAAAGCATTAAATTGATATACTTCTATGTGGGAGTGATGTTGAAAGGATTTTTTTCGTTTAATTTCTCCCAGTTCCAGCATTGGATTACTTTTTTGTGGATGGTGTGATTTCTGACTGTTCTGGTTCCTTTCTCATTAATTGAGAGGAATACAATTAGGTTTGCGTGAAAAATGTAGTTTTCTCCATTTGCATGCCCTGTAATTCGCGGCATAACTGCGTTAGTTGAAATTTTATGATTTTCTGTTAATATAGTTCATGATGGTTCTTTCAGTCTGAGCATTTAGCGGATTAACAAATTGTCTTGTTTTAAACTATTCGGGAGTCCGATGTTTAGAATTGACAATTTCAAGGTAAGTGAAGACAGATTATGGCTATTCAACTCAGGAATTAGATCTAATTTATTTACTGATATTTTTGTAATATGATGTAAATGGATGAGCTCTTGTGCGTTAGATGGAGTTTGGCAATGAAATGCACTGTTATGAATAGTGGGTATAAGTTGTAATTTTATATTGATATTGTTGTTGGTTGGTATTGATTGATCGATTTTATTTCAGCTTTTTACTGTCTGCTGAATGAGACCATCTGATTGGTTTTTAAATTCTTTAATGTAAATCGCGGAATTCCGTGTAATGCCTCATCGTCTTGCACAAATTCACCTCGCCAAGTGTTTCACTTCTGCAAAAGATTTTATCTTTGAGAACCAGAGAGCACTAAGTATACCTGTTAGGTGTTTTTAATCATGTGTTTCAAAGATAATGGAGTGGATCAGAGTGTTCATTAATGGAAAGGGTAGGACATAGTGTAAAGGGAAGAGGGAACGTCCCCATTCAATTCATTGGAAGTTTAGTGAAGAGGGAGCGTTCTCCACTATTTTGAAGTCACTATATTATTAATGGAGCCAGGTGGGATTGAGGTCTAAATTTTCAGTATATTATCTTATAGAAGAAATGGTAAGTGAAGAATATTTGGATGATAAATGGGTAAAAGAGCAATTGAAAAGATAAAAGGAAGACAACCACCCCAAACTCTCAATTTGGTTGAGGGGTTGAGAAATTGCCAAGATGAGGTGTGGGGTGGGTAGAGGGAGTTTGAGAACGCATCCTAATCTATTCCACTTCATTTCTCTTACACAATCCAGAAAATGATTTGAGTTTTTCTCTGCCTTACTCTAACCCATCACTCTGCAATCCTTGTTCCCAAATAAATCCTAAGGTTTCTGGTTGGCACTTTTCCTTATGAAAATATAGATAAGTCATAAGCAAGTTCATATGATCAATGTTTTTTAATATGAAATGATCGGTCTTGTTAGTGATGCTTGATCTTATGATGGTGCAGTACATTTGATTCAATGGTTTAACTCAGCAAAATGGATGATTGTTTGGTTTGGCTGCATTTCGTTTTTGTTATTGGTCTTCCAGATGAGCAGTGGCACCATATCATGTAATCATATAAGCAAACAAAAGTATAGTCAAGTTAGTTTTCTCGGGTATGTTTGCTATATTACATATACCATACATTTTGTGTATAAATTAACCAGTGAAGATGAAGAAAACATTTGATGCCATTCTGTCCAAGTGAGGTGCATTTTCTGGTTTAGTCTTGAAATTTTATTGAGAGGTGGACTTGATTAAATGATGCGATAACCTTTCCATCTGTAGTGATGTTTTGCTTTTCATTTTCATCTGCCAGGACTGTATTTTCGCCTCTATGGCTTTTCCATTCTGTTGTAGCACGAGGAAGGTTTTCCTTGCCTGCTCCTTCAATGCCTCATGATCGCCATGTAAGACAGTTTTTGAAAGATATTATCTTTATAAATTTTGAGAGGATTGGAAATTGGTTCTTTGTTAGGTGCTTTTTACTGAAGAAATTATTTTGTGTGTTGGCAGTGGGCTCCATGTCATGCTGTTGTAGAAACACCCTTACTTGTTGCTTTTGAGCTACTTCTTTGTATACATCTTGAGATCAGTTATGGTAGGCAAATTTTCCTGTCTCATAACCGTCATTCTTGGATTTCTTGCAAGAGTTTGTTATTTTTCGGATGTATTAAATTATCGTGCATTTCAATGATGCAGTGGTAAATTTAAAGATTGTCTTCTTACCCCTATTGGCTTTTGAAGTGGCAATTTTAATTGATAACATCAGGTAATTATCTAATTTCACCATTCCATCAATATATGTATTATTAGAAAGTTGTACTCCCAGATTATGGGAAGCTTGCATATATCATTTGACCAATTGTTTGGCGTCCTCGTGTAATGGTTGTGGGGACTGCTATGAAAGAGCTGACTAGAAAATTATGACAGTCATTCAGTTTTATCAGATGATTTATAGATGTAGCTCACCAATTTGGTATCTTCTTTTTGGCTCATCATTTGATAATTGATAAATGTAAAGTTATTGGTAAACGAAATGAGGTTCTGTCCAGTGGAATTGGGTGTTATTGAAAGTTGCCATTATATCCATCATACTGGATTCATGTTCCTGCTTTAGTGGTAAATATATGTCTAAGCAGTTTGGCTTGAATATCTCACAAGACCTGTGAGTTTTTCACTTATTTTAAGAGATTCAACTAAAAATAGTCTTACTATATTTGATCCCTTGATTTTGTACCATGATTAAAGTCATTTACTGTCTTTTATTTTCCTGTTTCTTGAGATTCTAGCGAGTGCCGAAGGGTCAAGGTTCCTATTTATTACGTCTGCATGCATTACTCAGAAGTAATAAGAAGAAAACAACGACTTTGTGCCATTTTTCTTAATGATGTCAATACCTACAAGGCTTGAATGACCAAATGCATTGGCTGTTAGCATGAAAAAACTGTACTTTAGTGGTAATGATGAGAACCAAAATCTAAGACTCACAGAAAAGTAAGGTGAGGAAGATCAAGAAGGTAAGAAACTATGGTGACTCCGTAGCAAGGGGAAATGAAGAATAAGACAGTAAAGAACTAAAATTATAAAAAATGACCATTGACTTGGATACAATTTTAGCTCATAGGCGCTATCAGCTTGAAGGAGGGTGTTGAAATTGGATTCTAATCTTCTCCTTTGTTTACTTGAAATTCAAATATGATATCTCATTTATCACACAGTTAAGCAAATATTTTATGTGAAACGTGTGGTTTATTTTTGGAAAAAAGTCAGACCTGTAATTTCCCTTTTAGCTAGTCTTTAGTTCTGAACACTGGCAGACTTGTTGAATGGGTCTCCTATGTATTTCCAGATTCTTCTGTTATAAAGAAGTAAGAAATCAAAAACATCATTTCTCTGATTTTTTTTTTCACTTTACATAGGATGTGTAGGGCTTTAATGCCTGGAGATGATGAAAATATGAGTGATGAAGCAATATGGGAAACCCTTCCTGTAAGTATATTGTTCATTATTTGGTTAAATTATTTGCCGGTTCTATGTTCGAAATTCTTTGTTGGTACTAAATTTTGATATTTCCGTGATTGTAAATAAAGGATCAGGATTAGTGGTTATGACATAATTAACATTTCCCCCAAATTCCTTTATAAATTTTAAGAATTCTCTAGTTATAGAGCGACAAGTGATGAAGAACAGTGAATAAAAAATTGATAAATTCCACGTAATTATCTTTGATTAAATGAAGCTTGACATTTATTATAATGCATTATTGTTCAGAATCTCGTGTTGTAGTAAGTCACAAGGATCTTGCTAGAATCGAGAAAATAAGCCTTCAATTAACATTTAAATAAAGAGAACTCTTTATTACTAATTCCTTTACTATTAAGCAGGTGTTTTTTTTTTTAATTTCTTTTCAAAACTTTGGTTCTAGACGTTTCATTCAGTTTTCCTGAAGGATTGTTCTTACCCATTGATAAAGATCTTTTATACCAATTCTTCATTGGCATAAAATAGAACCTTAATGTTTTACTTAATACTGTGATGTGATCTGTTTTCGCAACTGGTGGGTGCGCTGGCTTTCCGCCCCCAGGTCTAAGGTTCGAGCCCTGGAAACAGCCTCTTGGCAATATGTCAGGGTAAGGCTGCGTACATATAGGGTCTCCTTCCCCTAAGCCCGCATTGTGCGGGAGCCGCTTGGCACTGGGGTCCGCCTTTGTGATGTGATCTGTTTTTGTTTTATTTTCACAAAATCTTGATTCTAAAGTGTGTAACCCTGTTTTCTAGCACTTCTGGGTTGCAATATCCATGGTCTTCTTTATTGCTGCTACGGTATTCACTCTTCTGAAGATATGTGGTAAGTTATGATCATCCCTAAAATATTTGTTAGTTGTTAGCTTCCCTTACTGCGGTATTTTTGTTTATTCTTATGATGCCTTGGAGCTACATGTTAATGCTTGGTGATCAATTTTTTCTTTCCCCTTTAGGATTTTGTTTTGTTTTTGAGGGGGGACATAAAGTTTTCATTCCCATTATAGTGACAGTTTGATGTGGCTCTTTTTGGGAATTGAAGTTTTCAATGTTCAAGTTTCGATTTGGGTAAAACTCAGTATAAATAACAACATTGCTAAACCTTAAGTACCCAAACATAGCCCAGTATAAATAATACTGAAGGTATGGATAGACAGAGCTTAGCCCTTAAAACCAAGAGATGTGTACAAAGAGTGAAAAGCGCTGGTCCCATGAGGCAGCATTCTTCCCTTCTCAACAAGCCAGCTAGCCTTGTTCAGAAAGCTTTGATCAGCTCAACCCGAGTCGGGTTGACTGCCACAACCAACTTCACTCAGAGAGCCTGCCTTATGTTGTACTTCATTTTTTTGGCTACAGTGGCTCGACTGAAAGAGGGGGATAATTGTCTCTTAAAGAAGGTACATGGGTTTTAATTAGCTGAGACACCTTTAGAGACCAACTATAAGATTGGTCTTTGCATGAGAGTGCTCCCTTTGACATCAGAAACTATCAAAAACTAGTAAATAAATTAATTTAGCTGCGAGAAATTTATAAAAAATTTCTTTCTATATTTTTGTTTTGTTCGCTTAAGTAGATTCTTTGGAACCACACATACATTGCGGCGGTCTAAGCTAAAAATAAAAAAGACTATTTTGAAAACTAGTCAATGATGGCCTTCCATGGATTCACCTATATAAGCCGCAGCTAAGGTTGTAAAAATAAGAGCTTGAATACCACTTGTAAATAATCCTAGGAACATGACAGGTATAGGAACCACTAAAGGTACTAAAGAAACAAGAACAACAAGTACTAATTCATCAGCTAATATATTTCCAAAAAGTCAAAAACTAAGTGATAAGGGTTTTGTGAAATCTGTTTTGATGGTGTTAAGATTACTTGCTGAGTTGTGTTACTGTAATCGCATTCTTTATATTGATCATTATCTGATGAGTAGTTGAATGCACATCTATCATATTCTTGCTAATTTCCTTTCAATGACCTGCAGGTGATGTTGCTGCTCTAGGCTGGTGGGACTTATTTATTAACTTTGGGTATAACCATATTTTCATATCTGATATACTGGTTGTATCTCGTTGTTGATTTGTCTTTGACCTTCATGGAATCTCTGTATCCTTTTGCAGCATTGCAGAGTGCTTTGCCTTTCTTGTTTGTACGAAGTGGTATAATCCAACAATTCATGGAAAATGTCACATGGACACAGCAGTTCCCAGCTCGTCATCACTTACATCATCATTTACTATAAGATACCTGGACTGGGATAGAGGTTTGGTGGTTTCTGCGGATGAAGAGAGGCAGCAAAGTAGCCTATGCAGTCTGCAGGACATTGGTGGGCATATCATGAAAATTCCCTTCATAGCTTTTCAAATTCTGCTATTTATGCATTTAGAGGTATAACATATCTTGATCAAGGGCCTATTAATGTTTTTAGAAAGTGCAAGTTTGGCCAAATTTCTTGAGATTTTCTCTCTCATGTTTTTCAGGGAACGCCACCTGGTGCCAAAACTATGTCATGTGCTGTTGTCTTCTCTCCCCTTTTTCTGTTGCAAGGAGCTGGGGTTTTATTCGCAGCTTATAGACTAGTGGAGAAATTAGTTCTCTTATTTTATGGTGGAGATGTTCCTGTAAGATACTCGGATATAGCACTAAAAGCCCGCGATTGTTTTGGATTCTTGCACCATGGCTCAAGGTATTAGTTTGTTCCGGTTTGCTATGAAACCAAAATTTATCTTTGGTAATTTTTTCGCTGAGCAAATAAAAACTGATAATATTATTTAATTGTGACAGATATATTTCATTGCTTGCATTTTCTGCGTTAACAGGCTGATGGGCTGGTGGTCAATAGATGAAGGAAGTCGAGAGGAACAAGCCAGACTTTATTGTGATGGAGGTCCAGGGTCAGTTTTTCTTTTAAAGCACGTTTGGCAGAAATTCAGTTTCTGGACTATTGTTTTCCCTTTGCTTAGAAACCTAATTTGGCAATCATCCCTTTCACATCCTTGTTTTGGAAGTCTTGAACAGAGCACCATTTTCCCCTTCTTAAATTAAAGTTTTTTTTTTTTGGGGTTATGCTCTTTCAAAATGTAAAATAATTGTGGTGAACATAGTCCACTTAACATGGACTATTGATCCAAATTACCTTCACTGTATGTGAATGTTATTTGTTTTACTATCTAGGTATAGAACTTTCTCCCCTGATACGGTGAAGAAAATGCCTAAAGCAGAACTTGTCGAGGAGGTATTGCATTATACCTTGCATAATTGTTTTTTTCCATTTTGGTGTTTATTACTTAAGCCTGTCTATTTAATATGAACCTTAGTCTTACATGCAAGTAATCTCAATTCTTAAAACTCCCAGATCTGGAAACTACAAGCTGCACTAGGTGAGCAGTCAGAGATTACAAATTATAGCCAGCAGGAATATGAAAGACTCCAAAACGTAATGTTCTCAACCTTGATTGATTCTCTTCTTCCACATTTGAATTTGTTAATCAGGTGCATATACTATGTTATTAGTTTTTTCTCGAGAACCATTTTCTTCATTCCCATTTAAGCAATTTAAAGTTCAAACTAATCAGGATCTAGCATATTAAAACTTTCATATGATTAAATTGGGTCAATTTTGTTTGTCTGTAATGCGGTAATAAGTGATTTTCAATGTGTAACTGAACTGCTATTTGATTGAATTTGTTACTATTCTCATCTCTCTCTCTCTCTACCTTTGATAAAAGCGTGTGTATGAATACATCCAATCTCAAGTTGTGCTGTAAAAAACCCTACCCAATTTTGTGAAAAGGGGATCTAAAAATCTGTGAAGCGGGATAACTTTTAATTCTCTCTAAATTCGGGTCTAATTCCTGATGACCTTGCAAAAATATATAATGTTGATTGTTGACTATTAACTAGGGATTGATGAATTTTTCAGGAAAGGATCCTGTGTAGAGTTTGCTTCGAAGATCGGATTAATGTGGTCCTGCTTCCATGCAGACACCACATTATTTGCGGGTAAGAACCCTAAAGCCCTGCTAATGCCTCTATATTCTATTACTAGCCGTTTAATACAATCAATGTTGGCTAAAGAACCCTAGGCACATAAATTTGTTTGTACAGTAGCCAATAAAAGCTCATAAAAATGGATCTGTCTGCATATCCCATCCTTGGAATGCCCAATCTGACAAGTTTTCATGGGTTCTTTGCTCAGCCTGCTGATACTTTTGATAAAAAAGTTAACCGTATCATGTTGATAAAAAAGTTGGCTAGAGACAATAAAGATGTAAAAAATGTAACTTTTTTACCAAAAATATCCTAATTTAAGTGGAAGAGAGAGAATATATAATGATATGGGTAATATGAGTAATTAAATGGGGGGTAAAATGGGAAATCGGCAAAAAAATTTAAGACAGCCTCTAAATGTCTATTATAAATAGGAACAAGTCATAGGCGGTGGTAGTTGTTCCTTATAAAAAAGAACAGAAGGAGTATTATATATAACAAAGAATTTCTCATAATTTTGAACTACTTTATTGTCCAATTTTTGACAATTTTAATGTGTGGATGACAGCACATGTGGTGAAAAGTGCAAGAGGTGCCCTATCTGCCGTGTCCCCATTGATGAAAGAATGCCTGTATATGATGTATAGATTCAATACCCACACACTAATTGAAGCCATGTAGCTGTCTCACAATACAGACTTGCTTTTGTTTTTAGATGATGCAAGCACAGAGATAATCATAGGTTTGTTCATTATCAACAGCTCTGTATAGTTTCCCAGAGTTACAGTCTTACTCTTTCTCTTCTGTAAAGTGTATCTTATTTGTTGCAGTCGCTTTCATAAATGGTGTGAAAAAAAAACTTCACCATTCTCATTGCTAAGTGGTACTGTGTCATCTTCATTTTTAAGACAGTTGATAAAGTTAATGATTGTAAGCCATTTTGAGCCCTTTTTACGTGGCCCATTGATTTCAAGGCATTTCTATTTTCTGGGTCACCACTGATATCGTTTGTCGTACATCAGGTCACTCTTTTTTTATAATTATAGTTTGTGAAAAAAATTTTGGTCTTATTTATAAGTCCACTTTTAGAATAATAAATAAGAGTGTTACAATTTTATTCCTATTAATTGTAAAAAAATTTAGGTAAAGAGAAGAAAAAGGTGGAAAAAACCTATTCATCGGTGAGAATAAAATTGAAAAAAATTATTTAGTCCATATTTATTGAGTTAATTAATTCTCCTTATTATGTGAGAATTAAGTAATTTGAATTTATAAATAGGACTAGAGTGGTGTGTGTATGACCAAAACAACTGCTAGACACATGTATCCTCCTATTTGAGAAAATTCTATTCAAAATATTGTCAGACATTAAATATGGGCACATCTCTCAATAAGGATTCAAACCTTGATTCGCTGCGTTAAGAGAGATTAATCCCTTCCGCTAGGCTCAACTCTGACAAAATGGTCGCTTTAATTTAAAAGAGATAATGTGGGTTGTAGAACCAGACCAATCCCTTATAATCCTACTCCCTTATAATCCTACTTCACTAGCCCAAATTCACAGATAATAATTAATCCTCACTGGGATTCAATAATGATTTGTATTTTTCATCAATTTTATGATATACCACTCTAATCTTATTTATAATTTCTAACTAACTAACTCTCGCATATTAAAAGAATTAGTTAACTCATTAATTATGGGTTAAAATTTCAATTTTGCTCTCATTTGAATAGTTCTAAGAGTCAACATGAATAAATTATTTTTGTTTATTCCAATTAATAGGGGTAAAATTGTAAAAATAATATTTATTACCCTAAAAGCGGATTTATAGTGAGAACCAAATTTTTTTATCAAAATAAATTTATAAATAAAATTAGAATGATATTTATTATGAGTCTTGTAAGCTAGCTTTATAAAAGAAGTGACATCTTAAGAGACTATTTCACCCATCAAGCTTATCTTTTGATGAAAGCACCCAATGATCTCGGAAAGAACTACTGACAAAGTGTCTGACTATCAAGAGGTATAGTAAAGCATACATACATACATACATACATACATACATACATACATACATACATACATACATACATATATATATATATATATATATATATATATATATATATATTCAATGATCTCACATATCCTTTTCTTTTTTTTCCCCCAATATATATATATATATATATATCTTCAATGATCTCACATATCCTTTTCTTTTTTTTCCCCCAATATATATATATATATATATATATATATATATATATATATCTCTCTCTCTCTCTCTCTTCAATGATCTCACATATCCTTTTCTTTTTTTCCCCCAAACCACTGATCTCACATATACCATACATCCAGTCTTGTATATATTAGACTTGACCAACCCACCTCCTTACCTACAACAGCTCTGTACACTTCTACCAGTCTTAACTATACAGTATATCTATATAGCACGTTGGTATATTTAGAATAGTGATTAGAACTTTCAATCGTGATTTACAGTATACGGGGTAGCTTTTACGGTCTACGAAGTAAATATGTGGAGGAGTTTTGTCTCGACTTACGTGAATCAAACTTATACATAAATATAAGCTAAAACAAACAAACAAAACACACGCACATATATATAACTTAACACTGCCCCGTCAACTCGATCTCACCTAGTAATTAGCCCAACTCTAAACTTATAAAAAAGGCTTTTAAATCTATGATTTCATTATTTTCAAAATTAGCAGCCATTGATGCTTTTTCCTTTGTTATTTAAAGAGAGACAGTTTTCTTCATTCTTTATCTTATCTATGACATTATAAGGTCTGTTTGGGTTGGCGGTGAAAAAATCAGTTCATATAAATTAAGACAATACTCTTCTAATAAATTTATCTTATATATCATAAATTATATTTAAAAAATAATTTCTATCATTAATTCAAACATACACTGTATATGTGTAGACACATGAGCTTCATGCAAGGGTTGGTTTCATAATGTTGCTTTTTGATATAATCGATGTTTTAATTTTCAACTGATGTTTCAGGGTTGAAAAAAACGAGTTGTGTTATCATGAATCATTATTAACGACTGTAAAAATCAATCCTCTCAGGATAACAGAAAAGAGACAGCTCAGCAAATGATAAGAGGATAAAATCTAGAATGATCCTTTATGTGTAGTACTTGTGGGGTTGAAATAATTTTGTAGTATTCTATAAATAAGACAAAGGTATATTGCACAAATCTTGAAATGCAATTATAATTTTCAGCCTTTAGTTATTTTATTTACCTGCGTTATTTCTTTCATCTTTTAGCTTTTAGGAATCATGAATAATATTTTTGGGGATTAAATGAATTGCTCCCTCTAATCCTAAATCTAAAATTTAATTGGGCAATTGATATTAGTTCTAAACATAAGATATTTTCAATCATTTTTTTAAATTAATCATATTGATATTGGTTGTAGAAAATATTTTTCTAACGTAATTTGTGATTTATAATTATGAAATAAATATGTGTGAGAGGAATTTTAACCCAACTCAAACACCTGCAAGTAGAGGTGGTAATATGGTCCAACCCACTGGGTTTGGGCTAACCCGCCGTGGGTTGGGACCATATGGGTTGGGTCCAAAAGAACCGCATTAATATGGGTTGACATTTAGCCAACCCAACCCATAATCACTGGGTTGGTGGGTTGGCCCGCCCAACCTATATTATTTTTTTTAAAAAAAAATTTAACACAATATACTAACAATTATGTTTTCTACAAACATAAATCATAAAGAAATTAAAAATTCATTAAAAATTAAACATTAATCACAAGTTCACACATAACAAAAAAAAACATAAATCCAAAAACTATCAATATTTTAGTATACTAAATTAAAAAAATATAAATCCAAGGGAGGAGGAGCATACTAAATTACGAATACCACGTCTTAACTCTCAAAGACTCAAACTAGGCAACTGGTAGCAAGTCACAACCCCAAAAAACATCAATGGAATGGATAATAATGAATGACCTAAAAGGCTACGTAAATTGGATTGAGTCTTGTTTGCCTTTGGCCTTTCACCCAATCTCTCTTGTCTAATAGACACTAGACAACATTAAAAAAAAAATATGGGCCAACCCACCAACCCGGTGGTCCAACCCGTCATGGGTTGGGACTATATGGGTTTGGGCCCATAAAAACCGCTTCCAAATGATTTCAATTTTTCAGAACCCAAACTGTTCATATTTACAGATTGAGTGGACTCGACCTATAGTCACAACCCATATTACCACCTCTACCTGCAAGGATACTAATACTGTGAATCATAGAAGGTGTAATTAAGTAACACGTGATACCGGACCTACTTGGTACGTTTTTCAGTCCTATCATAATTTGGTCCTCTGTGCACATATATATGTCTACCCTTATTGGGTTAAGTTTAGTTTATTTTATAAATCTGATTTTTATAAATTGAGATAAAATTTTTTTATATATTTATTTTGTAGATTGTAAAAACTACTTCATGGACCATAAAAATTATTTCATATTTCATAAATCACGATTAAAAAATACTTATAAAAATTATCCAAACATGCCAATATCTAAACATAATATTCTTTCTTGTACAGCTGTTGAATTTGTGGTGCGGGTCGGTATGCATGTGATGTGAGCACGGGGGAGAGACAGATTTTGTTGACAACATTAAAAAATGTAAAGTGAAAATTATTATTTTTAGAAAAAAAAGACATTTTTAATCTTATTTAAATCTTAAAATTTTAAATTGATTTTATTGATTATAAGAATAATAAGATTGATAAAAAAAATTATAATAATTGACAACTCAATTTTTGAAAAATTATTGATTTGATATTTTAAAATTCAAGTAGTATTTAATCATCTTTTTATTTATTTATTATTTATAAAAAAATAAAATTATCCTCAACTAAAATTATTACTTACAAAATTTTGGTTAACTAATTATGAAGTAAAATAATTAGTTAGAGAGTGAAAAAATTAATACTTTAAATAAAACATATCATATTATATCCTTATAATACAAGAGGGAGCACATTATCTACATATTATCATTATTATAAAAGAGGGATTTAGTAACGTCCATCTTGTAGTACTTATTTAAAAAAGTGATATAGATAATTATTTTTTTAAAACAAATTTAGAAATTGTAGCTCTTGGTATTATAAATGCCACAATTAATGTATAGGCTTGTGTGGCACTTGCTTTTTTTTCTTTTCTTTTTTTAATTAATGAGTCAACTATCGCGATTGCCTAGTTGGCTTTAATGCCTTGTATAGCGTCGTACAAGGCACTATTTTTTTTAAAAAAAATTGGGAAACTATGGCGCTTGTTTAAGCAAGCACCATATAACTATCTCCCTTTAAAACCTAAATCTAGATTTGCAATATCATCTTCTTAAATTCTCCATTTTAGTAGAATCTTATCCCAAATCTTATCTTATCTTATCCCTTCGATCGTCACTCCATTGATCCACCATCTTTCCTTATCTATTCTCCCCTACTCTCCTCTTCGTATATAATACTTTGTCCCCACTCATTCCTTTCTATTTTCACTAACAACCTGCAGCATTGTCCATACTCCCTCCTCTCTATTTTTACGGCAGCAAGTGCTGAAGCTTCCTTAGTCCCTTATTTTTTTTTTTGTTTCTTATCTCTTCCTCCTCCATAGGGGTGTTCAAATCTGGGACTGGGACCGGGATCCCCCAATCCTGGTCCCGGTCCCGGGATTACTAGGACGAGACCGGGAATTCCCGTTTTTTTTTAAAAATAAATTTAAAATATATTATTATATTAATTAATTTTTTTATAATCTAGTGTTTAAAATAATCATTTAACGGCTAATAAAGCCATAATAATCATAAAAATTGATTTAGAATTGAAGAATAATATTTTTTTTATTATTATTATGATCACCTTCATCATCTTATTTATTAACTTTATACATTACATAGTTAGGATTAGTATTATGATATATACGGTTTAGCTCCAACTAAAAATGTAATACACATCTTATCAAATGATAACTTAATTTATGGAGTAAAAAATACAAAAATAAAAAGATAACTTAATTTATAAGGTAAAAAAATAAAAAAAAATAAAAAAAAATGGGACCGGGATCACCAAGGGTCTTGGTGATCCTAGTCCCGGTCCCGACCGGGATGAGAAATTCTCGGGATTAAAATCTCCGAGATTGAGATACTTTGAACACCCCTACTCCTCCATATTTCTTCAACATTTGGTCCCCACTTCTGTCGGCACTACAAAGCCTGGTCTCCTACATTTTTTTTCTTCTTGTCTCCTTCTACAAAAGCTCCCTTGTAAGTATTATTTTTAATATAAAAGCTTACGTCGATCGGCACTACAGTTCCCTTTTTTAAAAAGTTTAAAATCTGCTATGAATCTTAGTTTGTAGTTTTATGTGTGCTTATAATTTTTTTCTAGGTATTTGTTTGAAGTTACAACTCTCTCTTATTAAAATTTCTATACATTGTAAGTTTTTTAATTTTTGAGTTTACAAATATAGTTTTATTAGTTGTTACAAGTTTAATTTGATCAATTTATTTTATATTTAATTTATGACGAAATTTAAAAAATTATTCTCAATTGTTTATGTTGAAAATTAATTGAGATAATATTACATGTTACTATATATAGGTTGTATATGTGAAGATAAGTGTAGTAGTTATAATTTTTAGCTACTACAATAATTGCTATTGATGGGTTGTATAAGTAAAATAATTATAACACTTGTATTTTTGTTGGCTCTTAATGCAACCAATTAATTTAACTATGATATGTAGTGATTTTATGAATTAGTTATTTGTTTGAAGTTATTTCATTATAGTTTGGTTTAATTATGATTTGATTTTTTTCATTTTGTTGTCAATTTGTATTATAAAATACAAGATTCATTAGGAAAAAGAAAAAATTAATTAAAATTATTATTTTTTAAAAAGAAATACTTCTTATAGCGCTTCTTTAGGAAAGTGTGTATATAACACTTCCTATGACCCTTTCTTAAGAAAGCGTCATACTTCCTATGGCTTTCCTTAAGTGTCATATTATTAATAAAAATAAGCGTAATTTATAGTGTCTTTTGTAATAGTATATATTGACATTGATTATTTGTAAGAAGAAGAAAAAAGGGTGTGTACCAAGTAGAATGGGTGATATGGGTTTTAATTGTGAGTCCAATCCGGAAAAATTGGTGGTTTGAATTCTGTAAAAGTGAGACCATTTTGATACAGTTCTTTTCTGCTTGAATCCATATGAGCCCAACTCACGGTAAGTTAAACAGCTTTTATTTATTGTATTTATTTTTTAAAAAATAAGTGACTTCTCAGAGTTTATTGTATAACCTAACATTATTAATGTCAACTAATTATTGATTGTATTGAATGTTAATTATGACTTTTGGCTTTATGTTTACTTTGTAATATTTGCAACTTTGAATTTGATATTTTATCATCACGTTATGATTTTGTAATGTATTTTTTATTTTTTTTATAGTTTGGGTTTGTAAAAATTTTTTTTACTATATTATTTAAAAAAAAGTTTGAAAAGTGTAGTATAATCTTTTTTCAAACACCTAATACCTCTCATTGGATTAAACAACTCAGAAGAAAGCCTCACCGTGCGTGCACACACACACACACTCTCCCCCTTGTGAAAAGTGACAAGTCATGGTCATTGTTCATGAACAGTACTACTGTGTCGATGAGCAGTACCTTAATACAACACATGTGAACAATACTGACAGTACCTATAAAAATTACCAGCGGATGAACAGTGGCGAACATTACCCCCTATGAATAGTAGAAAACAACCTGATGAACAGTGTTGGAAGTCAGGAAACATTGTCGGAATTTAGGATGAACAGTGCTGTAATACTCAAGAACCTCACCTGAAACTGTGGATGAATAGTACCAGAACAGTCCATGAACAATAAGAGACAGTGTAGAAGAACAGTCGCTGGAAAACTCAACCCCCGAAATTTATGAACAATACCGCTGGATGAACAGTACCAAACAGTACCTTCGCCTGGAACTGGGTAACTTCGTCGGAAACGTGATGAACAATATCAAACAGTATCGATGAGCAGTACCTAACATTACTTATAATAGTGCAAAATAGTACCTCCGCCGGAAAATGGAAAACAAATGTCGGGAAGTCGAACAGTACCAGGATGAACAGCCCGAAACAGTACCAAAACAGTGCAAAACAAGTGCGAACAGTACCCCCAGAATGAACAGTCTGAAAACAGTGACAAACAGTGCAGAACAGTACCTCTCGCGCGGAAAAGTGGGTAACATCACCAGAAACATAAATTGGAGGTAGTCGCTGGAAAACGAAAAACTAGAATGAACAATCACCGGAAAACTGAAGAACCTTGCCGGAATTTGCGGATGAACAATACTAGATAGTGCCAATGAACAGCGCCAGAAAACTCAAAAATACTTGTCATAATCTGGAAATTTCTTGTAGCCGTTTGTTTTTTTAATTATTATTCTGTTATATTTTTTGCCCTTTTTGTTTTCAAAAAAATTCGTTTCTCTCCCTCCCTTGAAAATTCTTCTTTTGGCTTAACTCACGCATCATTTCGTGCATGTTTTCTGAAACTTCTCTGTTATATATTTGCATTAATACATTGCCATTAAACCTGATTTCTAAAATACTCGTAAATCCACTAATTACTATTGAAAGCGGGATGACCATCATTAATAACATAATATTAACATGTAATTAGGGCATTAAAAGTATTTATTAAGTGATAGACCCTACAAGGTTTAAGGTTATTAGGAAGGCTTTGAAATAAAAAAAAAAGTATTAGTATTTGATTTTATGAAATGAAACATTTATATATCATTAAAAAAATTTAGTTAAAAATTAAATAAGTTATTTAAATTGTAGGAAAAAAATTCTTTAAACATATGAGTACTGAATTGGGATATTAATACGTTAATTTGGAGGGAGAATTTTAGAAATATAAAGGGAAATTGTTGGGTATTATTAATTGGGATATCAATACACTAATAAATTATATTATATAAAGATCTAAATATAAGTAGTAAATTCGAACTTACCTATTTCTCAGTGAACCAATTTTTATAAGTGCTTAATAATATAGTGAAGTGATGATTATTAAAGCATCAATTGAGATATATGAAGGGTACGTCATTGTGGGGGCGAAAAGAAAATAAACTTAAAATATATTAATTACCCATATGGGTTTATTCTTGTTCAAACAGTGCTAGCCACATGTACCACCCCTACCCAGGTCACATGGGTTAAATTCCCAATAATGGTACAAATAAATTTAAAAAAAGAAGCAGCAAGTACAAGTAAATATTATATGAACTCATGATCATGATGATTAATTCAACACATGGCCGAGATGGGCGCCGCCGTCTTTACCACGGCTGAGTTTGTGGCGGCGGAAGCAGTATCGTTGCTGTTACCGGAAACACCATTGTCGGTACTAGTACTGTTATTATTGCCGCTTTCTCTAATAAGCTCGGTCGTCTTCTTGGTCTCCGGCGGGATCATCAGAACAAAATCCTCAAAGCATTCCTCCAAGCTCCTTATTTTCTCTTCAGGATACAGTGTTCCAATCTCCACATCACCTGCTCCATCTGGCTTGAAAATCTGACACCCTTTGATGAAGATATCGTGTGTAAACGACGCCACAAAGCTCCTAGGCTCAACGTTCTCTGCAAAAAACACACACACACACACTAAACTCAGTTCTGCTATTTGATTATATATTAGTGTATAAGTGAGATAAAATAATTTTAAAAAATATTTTAAATTAATAGTGGGTAAGATGTAAGAGAGGAAGACGAACCAGCAGCAACAGAAAGGAGGTGATCTTCAGTGATGAAGAGTCTGGGAATGGAACGACCAATTTTGGATTCCCACGTGGAAGCGAGCTGGTTCATGTTGTAGAAGTTGGTGGGTGGTTGGAAATGGAGGCTCTTGTTTAGGGTTCTGATATCACTTGTAGCTTTCATTGTGAACTTCCCAATGTCAGCCCCACCGACAAAGTAAGCTGCAAATCAATTTTATCAATTACGATACATAATAATGCAGCGTATATGTGGGGTTTGAGTTTATCCAATGCTCTTGTACGTACGATGCCACATATGTGTGGTTGAGTACAGAAGATGATAACGAATCTAAGCTATTAATCTTATCACATATGCGTACATGGACGTGTCGTTGAGTTTATCCCATGCTTATGTAATGTAGTATGTGGTTACTAACTTGTTATACAACAGAGACAGATCTACCCCACACAAAAAATTTATAGAAATTATGAGGTCACCAACAAATAATGTATTGCAAAATAAGTGAACAATATCTAATAACATCACTGTTACCAAAAATTGAAGGGAGAATCTCAATCAGATTATAAAAAGGATATTTAATTACTAATAAATTTTAATAATAAATGAAATATTACCATTTTTTTTAAAAAAAAATTGTCATAGTCCTCAGTTGTTATTCAGATTTTTCAATTATTAACTCCTATCTACTGCTAGCATGGTACCCTAGACAATAAATAATATTGGTATGGGACCCATGCCCCTTGTTTTGACGCATGCCACGCGCTTCTCAGAGGACAAAGGTGAGTCTATCTTGTGGGGTAGTATTCTACTGTATATTTATTTTTCTTACAGAGGACACATGTCTCTTTCTTTTTGGTCAGAAGGACAAATGTCTCTTTTCTGTTGGTTAGAAGGGCCCATGTCTCATCTCTTGGACTTGTCTACTGCAGATCATGCGTGCTGCATAATATGACGCCGCAGACAAAGACAAATCCTATATGACATGAAAGCTAGGAGAACGAGACAAGTGTGTTGGTCGGTCTGTTTAGATCTGACTCCGTCAAAAGTTAGGTTTATAATTTAGAAACTTAAAAAAAAAAATTGGGTCTAAAAAGTCAATCTTATAGATAATTGGTTTAATTTTTTTAAAATAAGTTAATATATATAATATTCTTATATCAAATTATTAATAGGAGAGACACCTAAATATCTAATAGAGTATTAGTAATAGGTTAACATTTATTAAATGATTTGATTTATTTAATTTTTTACAATAATTTATTCATTTAAATTTTTAAAAAATGGGCTAATTTAAACATTAAATAATTATTTTAACTAATAATTTATAAGTTTTAAAAATAATATATCTCAATTTAAATTAAAATAGTAATAAATTTTAAAATTTTAAAAATAAATTTTATTTAAATTAAAATAAGCTTAAGCCTGATCCAATAAAGCGCCGTTCTTCTAGAACTATAGGCTCCATAAATTAAAGATTTTACAGGCTCGTTTAGACACGAATCTGTAAAGGACCGGATGTCCTCCGTGCTTCCAAATCCATTTACTTTATTCTGACAATAATAGTCAACATGTTTGTGTGTGTATGGTGTACGTATTCAAAATCACAGCTAAGCAAACCTTTGATGGTGCCATCACCGTAGATATGCAATTGATCCAAGGGTGGAGGACTCTGGGAAGGGTGGCAGTTATCGTAGTAAGGCCAAGAAGCAATGGAGTTGCAACAGATGTAAGTGTAGGGGATCCCAGCCTTCTCCACCACGCGCCTCACCAGACGCTTCTGTTTGTACATCCCCAAACCCGGCTCCACCGGGTCTGCCCGGTCCACATCATGCCCGAATTCAGAGGGCATAAACCTCTGCCACGTGTACAAAACTCACGTTTATTATTACTATATATTTTAATGAATTACTTATGACTCACATGCACAATACGGAGCCACTTTAATATATTCCAAGGGAAAATTAAAATTGAAGATTCACTTCTTTGGTTGAATAACAAAACATCCATATTATATTTTAATTTTTCTCACATGTGATTCTTACCATTCTCTTTTCTACTTAGTCGAGGAACCAAAAAAAAAAAAAATCATTTTAAATTTTTGGTATATTGTGCTAAGTGCTAACAATATATTTTAAGTTGTTTGGTACCGCATGCAACTTATATGAAGTTCTCAACTTGCTGTGATAGAGATTATTTTTAGGATCTCTAAAAGTGTTTATTTATGTAAATCGAGATAAAACTTCTCTCACATATTTATCTAGTATACTGTAAATTATGATTAAAAAATTATTTTTAAAAATTCTAATTACTATTCTAAATAAATACTATATTAAATAGTTTGCAACAATAACAAGGACTTGGACCACCACTAGACTATTATTTACTTTTTTCATTTAAAGTTCAGATTCAGACCAGATTCAATTTATCTTTTAAATTTATATTGACTTCTTCCAGACCTATATATATATATATATATAATGTTTTAAATTAAAGCTTCGGTTTTAAATATAATATAAGTTAATGATATTCAAAATTACTAGTTTCGTGCCAAGTTAAGAATGGAATCCTAAATTTTGATGAAATATTGCAATTAATGCTACCCACCAAACCCACTCTAACTTGGTATTGTAATTAATAGATGGATATTGACACCTAGGAAATTAGTTGTCAGCAATTTTTTATCATTCAATTCTGAAGATTTGGTAAAATAAAATAAAATTTTCTTTTTCTGGGTGAAATAATAAAAGATGGAGCCTCATCCAACATCCTTAGATCTAAATATCTAATGGTCATGTGGCAGAAAAATATGGGGTCTCTCCCAACATATGGAGAGTTTCAATCACAACTAAAAAATTTACTCAGAAAATATATTTTAAAAAATATATATTGAGACTCGCCTGACACATGCAAGTTTTATGATTCGTCTTTACTTTTTTTTTTTAAAAAAAGATGACTTTTCAGACATAAAAAATGATTTTATAGTTCTTTGAATGATCAGAAAGTGTGTTAATTAGCGTAAGATGAAGGAAACTAATCTTTGATTATTTGCCAACATTCACAAAAGTCAAGAATATAATGTTTATCCTTCGAGGTGAAAAAAAAATAAAGGAATAGTTTGTCAAAAATATCTTTATTATTCCCTCCGATATTTTTTATAAGCAATTTTCTCTCTCATGGGGTTAGTCTCTTTTATAAGCAACTTTCACTTTATGTCTAAAAATATAAACTCATTTTTCCTATTTTACCCTTATTAAATACATCTTATTTACAATGAATTATCACACACATCAAGAGTTATATTCAGGAGAGAGAGAAAACTTACTAAGTGAATGAAGTCAACAAAGCATTGAGAAACATATTTTATTATTTTTCATATTTTTTATATATTCTCTCTATATTTTCATAAATATGGGTATATATAAAAAAATATGATATTTTTGATACACTTATTACTTTTAACTACCAATTCATTTTATATAATCAATGAAAAAATTACTTATAAATAAAACCAAAAGAAGTATTATATTGCACAGATTTCTTTCTCTCTTTCCCTCTTATCTAAAAAATTCCAAGAAAGAGCTGCGCGCGCGGGGGCACACAAATTAAGACCACAATGAGAAACTGAGAACTAATGACCCATATCTAACCTTCCAGCTCGCTAAAGTTCTTGTACTTGGCTGTTTGGTGGCCCATGCCATGGACTATTCTTTGCCATATAATACTAGTAATTAATAATTATATGTCTCACTAACTAAAGGACAAGCCAAGTAATGAAAAAAATATTACTAAAATTAGAACAATATCTACTCCTTCAATCTTTTTTATCAATAATTTTTATTTTTATTTTATAAAACGAACTTACGGTTAAGATTAGTTAAAAATAATAAGTATATCAAAAATATGAAATTTCTTCTAAAGATGCCCCAATTTATAAAAAGAGAACATAAAGAGAGAATGAGTAATAAATATGAGAGGGTATGAGTGTGAAGAAGAATGTGTAATAAATGAGTAAATAAAAGAGAATTAGTAGTGAATGGAGGATAATTAACATAAAGATGTGTATTTAATAGGAGTATTAAAAGAAATATTATTTTATATTTTAAAACAAAAAAAAAGTTATTTATAAAAAAGCTAAACCTTAAAAAAAATAAAAAAGTTACTTATAAAGAGAACTGAATTACTACTTTACCAAACATCACTAGAATTAGTTATATGTTTATATGTAAAGACTAGGTAAATTATACTCCTTGAGTGCTATATCTATAAGTCACTTTAGTTTTTAACATGTTTAACAGCAATCAAGGAAAATCTTATACTTTTAATAGCTTTATCTTAAAAATTATTAACTTTCCAACTTTACCCCCTTTTTAATATAAAATAATAATTGAAATTGTACACTTATCTAACAAATTTAATTAAACTCTTTTTTTTTTTTGGGTCTTGTAATAAATAGGACTATACGCGTACTAATATTCATGGTTTATGAATAGTTTGTAACGGCGTGAAGGTCTGATGAATGAAGAGGAAATTAAGAAGTAACGTAACCGACCTTGATGGTTTTAACAGACTTCATGGCTTCCACCAAGACGAGTTGGTCCATCAAGTTTCTGGCTCCCACAGCTGATATCACAATGTCTATCTCGTAATCTCTTAGAATCTTCTCCATTAATTCCTGCTCATTTATCACTCCCTATATATATATATATATATATATATATATATATAAACACGTGAAACAAACAAAGATACGTTAGCCTGCAGCTTCAAAACAAAATATTTCAAAAACTTGACAAAGTACTACAAGTGAAATGCATGGTGTTTAGAAACATTATGTTATAATATGTGTGTGTGTGTGTGTGTGTGTTTGTATTATGAGGTAATGAGAAAGTCAACAATGTGTACTCACATAAATGGCGACGGCGCCTTTCTCTTGGAGGCCCTTCATGACGGCGGACTTGGACTGGCTGATGGGTCCCGGGCGGACGAGCAAATAGGTGGCGTAACCGGCGGCAAGGCTTGCCTCCGCCACAAAATGACCGATGAAGCCGGTGGCACCGGCGATGAGGACTCGGTCCTTCTTGGCAACAACGGGGACGACGGCAGGGGACACAGTCATGATGACAACAACGATATGAAGAAGAAGGAGGAGGAGGAGTCTATTAGATAGGTATTAGAGGAATTTGAGGTGAGAAATAAAAAAAGGGTTCAAAGGATAAGGTCTCAGTAGTCAGTACACACACACACTGACAAAGAGTAGTGCATGAGAATGTGAGGTGATAAGCGAGGGTTTATATAGGGCAGACCCATGGATAGAAGAAGAAACAGAGAGGGAAACAAGAAAAATTAAAGGTTGTGTGGGTTTGTGTGTGGAAATTAACGTCCAAATGCAGCTACCTTTCAACCAAATGATCTATAATAATAAAAAATTAATTAATTAAATGGGTGTGTTGTGGATCTGGCAAAATGAGAATGTTTCTTGGCCAAAAAAGAAGAGAGAGAGAGAGAGAGAGATCAATGTTTCGTAAATTTGAAGTTTAGTTTGGGAATGTAGTTAAGCATTATGTTTGACCGACAGCTAGAAAACCTCGTGGGTCTCTGAAAAGGCAGGTAAGCATTGTCCTTTGTCTTTTTCCTCGTTGCTTGTTGTTCATTAGAATTTTCCACGGTTCTTAATTTTATTACATTTATCCATAAATTCTCTTGGAGATTAGTCATCTCAATTATTTTACGTACACTCTTTTTCTTCATTTAAATGAGTTGTTTATTATTAATCACTCCCTAGCTCCCGTGCTAAACGTAAGATCTAGCTGAGTGATTTGCTTTGTTGAAAAATGTTTCATCAAATTATATTTGTTGTTTTCTGTTAATCAAAGTATGCCTTCTTTTATTAAGTTTTGTTAATTTTTTTCTACCGTGATTAGCCTTCCTAAAGTGTTGTTAAAAACTATTATTCTATCATAGTAGTATGTTAAAAAATTTAAAGAAAGTGGTTGATTTCTAAAACTCTCCCTTCAATCTTTAATATATACAAGAACCATTTTATAGTTTATCTTTTTTACTAAATTAGGTCTTGTATTAAGTATTGAGTTAGTATCAAGATATACATTTGATATGCAATACTATTATTTTTAGCTTTTGAAATGACAAGTTTAACTTTTTTTTTCTATATTATAATAGACACTACTACAGAAAATACATATTATTACTCTAAAAGATGTCCATTTAAAAAAAAGTAAAAAATAGACAAAGTGACATTTTTGTAATTCCAAACTTTAATTTTGAGCTTTAAGCGTCCCTATTAAAATTTAAGACGTGTAAATGAATCATTAGCGGTCCCAAAACTTAATTGAGATACCAAAATCTTTCTTTTAAGAGCCAAAAGCCCAACTTTTTGAAGAATTGAGACCATTTAGGCGTCCATATTTAAAATAGGGACACCTAAATATTTATAATTCTAGCACAATAAAATATAGAATAGAATTAAAAATTAAATAGAATTTATTAATTTATTATTTAGTATATTATTGTATTATATATATATATATAACAGTGATATGGGTATAGGCGTCCCTATTATATAATAGGGACGCCTATACTTACCTAATGCATGTTAGTCTGTAAGTCTTTGACTAACATGCATTGGGCTGTCAGAGGGAATAGGCGTCCCTATTGTAGAATAAGGATGCCTATACTAGCTAAAGTAAGATTATAGGCGTTCCTATTATAAATAAGGATGTATAAGGGTCATTTAGGCGTCCCTATTATATAAGTGGGACGTCTATATGATGTCAATCACTCTGCAACGTCCTCTGCTTTCCTCTCTCTCGATTTCTCATCTCTTTTGCTCTCTTCTCTCAATTCATTCACTTAAAATTCAGCTCTCTTCTTCTTTCTCCATCTCTCATTCGCTTAAAACCCAACGCCTCTTCTTCTTTCTCCATATCTTATCTCTCTCACGTTCTTCAAGCCATGTTGTTCTGTAACCACCAGTAGCATCGCCAAATTATGTGACAACGAGGAAAGAGATTCACCACCGTCTTCCTCCCCTCACCATCATGGGTTGTCTTCCTCTACATCGCCGACCACATGTAAGCTTGTGTTAGTAAAGTACTTGGAATATTTCAAGTTTTTTTTTTGCTTTCAAGTTTTCGATAGTCCTCATGAAGAATGTTATTGCATATGGTAGGTTTTAGAATATAACAAATATCTTTAAATTTAAGTAGCTAGCAGAGTGTTTTGATAGCCTTTTGTTACATAAACAAAAGATTGTATCAGGAATGTCCTAGTCATTTTTACTAAACCTACTGAGGTCCTTGAAAATTTTTTTTGAAAGTGAGTTGGAAATATTGATCTAGACAATCGAAGATAGAAATCTCCATTGCTAATTAAGAGCTGACACTTGAAACTTAAATGCCTTATTTGGATTCTGATTCAAAATTTTTAATTTGGACCTAATTGGGAATGTTTTTACCACTTTCGCTTATCCTAAGTGTATGATTTAATTGAAGAATTTGTTTTTGTGCTAAACATAATAACCCAATTCATTTTGTCTCAATCTATCAATGTTAAAGGAGTGTTTTAATCAATATAGGGTAACTTCAACGTAAATTATTATAAGAGTATTTTAGAATAATACACATTTTTTTAATAATTAACTCAACTAATTTTCTTAATATATATAAATTAGTTAGGTACTATTCTTGCATTCAGGACCTGAACGAGTATTATTTTGACATGTCCCATATTGTCATCATGCCAAGTTAGACCCGAACTTAACTTAAAATGACATTGTTTAAATTAGAGTAGCATGCAATATTAGAGAAAAGATTACTGAAGATTAAACTCAAGAACACAATAAATCCATATAGACATATGATTAATCATTAATTTCTAGTTGCCCCTCTGAGAGATTATTCAGCCAAAAAAATAAACTGAGAGGGTTCATTGTATTCGTTATTATCTTAATATTGGTTAGTTTTTTCAATTAATTGGAACTTATTTACCTCTCTGACAGTGATTTTTGTGTAAACAGGAATATGGACAATTCTAGTGACTCACAAAGTGATAGGGAGCATCAAATGGAAGGAGGTTAACCCATTGATAAGAGAACTAGAGGCGTCACAAAGATGCCTGCATTGGCTACACGTCATCAACATCAACAGGATAGGATGCATGTGGACTTCGATGCTAACATGAGTCCACTTGGTTTTGAGGAAGACCATTTCATTATCTATCTAGGCTATTTAGGTCAAAGCAAAGTTCGCATCATCTATAATGATTGGAGGCAGGTTCCCCTGAAGACGAAAACTATGATTTGCCAACAAATTTTGGTGTGTAAGTTTTAACACATTTGCATTTGGATCTTTATTTCTATTGCTTAAAATATAATTTTCTTCCTTCCTCCAGCAAACGTTCAATATCCCAGACACCACAGAGATATACAAGCACTGGATGGGGCAGGTGCGTTTGCGATTAAGAGATTTAAAAAACAAGCTCACACAAAGGTATATTCGAGGGGAAAAGAGGGGTCAGGGCCCATGTCAACATTATTCATACTTGCCTCTAGAGGACTGGAGGTTATTAGTGGCATCACGGGAAGATCCTACATTTTTGGTAAACTTTCTTTCATCACAGTATAGAACTGTTTATTTCAATATACTTGACAACATTGACTCATTTTTCATTGTTTTCCTTTCACAGGAAGTAAGTGTAGCAAATACCGACATGCAAGCAGCAAATCAGTATCAACATTGCATGTCTCATAGTGGTTATTGGAAGCTTGAGCGGAGGATGATGGAAGAAGAGTTGGAGAAAATGAAGGAAGCAGCCAAATCATATCCTAGCGTTGTTGTGCGGGCCCCGGCTCCTCCTTCACGTCACAAAAAATGGAAAGTAGTGAGGATTAAGGGTGTGAAGTTCATAAATCTTGTTGTTGTTGAGGTTGCCACGAGAATTGTAAGTAGTTAAAATATAAGTATATAATTTTGACATTTTGTTGTATTGCTAGTGTTAAATTATCATTTATAATAAATTGTATGCTATAGGATGAACTTGAAGAGCAGAGCTGCCAAGGTTCGTTCACTCCTAGTGGACAAATGAACATATTGTCAACAGCGATTAGGAAGGCTGATAACCCCAATCAAGTTCGAGGGGAGGTACGAGGAGTTAGTGTGGCGAAGTTTTTTGGACAAACCTCATATAATTCATCACAAGTTGAACCCAGTAGAGAGCTTGTGGCCAAGATCGAACAAGAACTCGAGGTTAAACTTCACGACAAGCTCCGAGAAAAGTTGTTGGCAGAGCTACGTGGTGAAATGAAATCTATGTTTGACTCGAAGATGCAAAGTGATGGGCATAGAACCCAGGAATCCCCGCCCTTCCCCATTAGCAAAGGAAGTTACAACCCAACGGAGGAACCCTTTAGCCAATCTTCTCTCATTTTGGAACTACTTGGCCAACCTTCTCCCATTCTGGAGTCGGGAGAACCTTGCACCCTCTATTTAGATGCCCCACTGTTTCGTGCTGTTGCCGATGCTCTCGTTCACAGACAAACTACCACCCACCATTATAATCAAATTCCACACCACTTATGTAGGGTGACAGTCATATGTGTTGGAGAGGGGGAAGAAGGTGTAGTCATCCCTGTCCCTGACAAAGAGGTTGACACGCTGGGTCAGGCGATAGGATTTTTCATACTTTGGCCCCAAGATCTTATTGGCACGTCCACAACCTCTCCAATGGTAGGAACTACCTTCGTATTACTTGATATATGTTGGTATCCTATTAATAATCAGTTTTTTATGTTATGATAATAGGATGTGTAAAATGCAGTGAAATGGCCCCTCTTGGTACGACTTCAACAGATTTACAAAGGTGTTCGTCATATCGACTTGCAAATGCCTCCAGGGATTATGAGCCAATAATTGACATATCCCTTCACGATTGACAATAAAGATCTTAAGGACTTTATGCATTTGGAGGAGATAGATGCAGGATGGGTAAAACTTGCCATACGGTTAGTTTTTCTTTCCTTCAATTAATATAGTTGTTTTTTGGTTTCATACATTCAATATTTCATTTATCATTTGATTTCTATTTTAGGTCCTTTAACCACACATGCATCAATATGGGAAGGAAGAATTTATACGGATTATTGTGTCCGACAAATACGACAAGGGATAGTAATGACATTCAAAAAATGACGCATTATGTGGGCTACACAATGAGAGAGACCAAGCTTCATTGTTATCTAGATCCAATTGTTCAAGGGTACGTACTTTAATTTTGATTTTTTAGGAAGTTTAAGAAATAATTTCCTTGTCATCTAACTTCATTTTAATCCATATATCGTTGTAGTTACCATTGGAGTATATGTGTTGTTTGTCCTCGCATCAACCACGTCTATTGGTTTGATTCCTTAGGTAAAAAGCCAGATAAGAAAACAAAATCCGTTTTTAATACGTTAGTTATTTTGTTTTTATTTCCTTGATTCTTGACTTAAATGAATTGTTCTAATTTTTATGGTTTTACATTTTAATGATAGTGGGATCCAGACATATAGAATCTTTGGTGGGTCACGATAGGGTAGAGTTATTAGAAACCCGAAGTGGATTTATCCAATAGTATGTTGTTTCAATTCAAGTTCTTTCATTGATGGTCGTTTTAGATATGACTTTATTGATTTTAACCAACTGCTTTTGATTTATAGTGCCCTCGACAATCAGGGGCTACTGAATGCGGCTATTACGTTATCATTTACATGTATAATATCATTCAGAGCGGTGTTATAAGTGATTTTCAGCAGGTAATAAAATGATAATATTTTGGGTATTATAATTGAATTGTGAATTCTTTACTGATTTTATCTAATCTTATTTCCTAATTTGTAGATTTTTGATAATGAAGCTACCTACTTACATAAAGACATTAATTTGATCAAAGACTTTTTAGCTAGGCAGCTTCTTCAACATATAGATCAGTAAAATTGTATGTTTAATTTAGGTAGTATAGACAACATTTTTTACAACACTTTGTGGTAGTTCTTGTACATAAATGGTAGTATGAGTTAATTAGCTACTGCTGGATATTTCCTTACTATTTGTAAGGATATCGTGCTTTATTCTTCAATCTTGTTTCTTTAGTTTTCAATTTGTTAGGCAGACCAAATTATACAATTTTTTTTTAAAAAAAAAGAAATAGTTTTTACGTCCATAAGTAAAAGGGACGTTTAAAAATACCTAAAGTAAGACTTTAGGCTCTTCCACGTATGCCTGAAGTTGAAACTTTAGGGAAACTTTAGGCGTCCCTAATAACTTAAGGACGCCTAAAGTCTTTTCTTATTACGTTACTTGAATAGGTGTCCTTCAGTAAAAAGAAGCTAAAAGGTTCAAAATAGGGACGTTAAAACTGCTTTATGTAGTAGTGAGAGCTTTCATGGGTTTCTTCTTTTCTATTATAACAGAGAGTCCATTGGTTTGATAAATATTTTCTTAATTGGCTTTTAAATATTTTACCATGACAATCTTTATAGTTTAGGTTTTAATTCTTTATTACCATGGCAGGGTAATTAAATAATAATTAGAATGTGATTTAGAATATAGAGAGTTACAAATTTTTATCCCTAAAGTTTATAATTTTTTTCATACTAAATAGGTTTTCATCAATGGGTCGCTTTCATTTTTCAATCCAAATGATTAAAGGGGGATTTACGAAAACAAGCACACGTTTATTATAAATTTTTAACTTAACTAGTTTTTATAATCTTTGTAAATTTAATATTTAACTTCTACATTTAGAATCAAATGAAGTAATTTACTCATCTGATCTTATTTATAAGTCATTTTTTAAATTTTACATGAATCAAGTATAAATCTTAAACCTTATTAACTCTGTTTTAAAATTTGACAAATTTTTAATTTTATCACATTTATAAGGTAGGTAACCATCCCCTTTTAGTTATTGATAATGCTCTATTAATTAACAACTTTACATTAAATATGAAAATTGTTTAGTTCATTATAAAAAGATATGGCTTGTCATAGACTTTATATAATAGGTAAGGAATCAAAGTATGAATGTAAAATAAAGAATGTATATCACTCTGTTTAATTGTATCTGACAAGTCTCCTTAATTAGATTATAGGACTAAAGGCCTATTTTGCTTCAAGTTGTCATTGTGGAGCAATTTTGTAGGTAAGATGGAGCCTATATGTAACCCAAAAACATTTTAATTTAACCCATTTGTTTCTTGAGAAAAATGTAGTGCTCTCTATTATTCTAAATATATGAGCTAATTAAAAATTTTATTTTAGACATATTTATTATTTTTAACTAATTTTAAAAACTTTCTTAAACCGTGTAATCTAATTATCAGCTCTTATAAATAGAGTCATATTGATTACACTTATTAAAAGAGTTTTAATCAAAGAAGTAATTTTTAATATAAACTACTAAACCGATATTTTTAAAAAATTAACATACATTTCATTAATAACTAACTTATTTCTGTAACATCTATAAATTAATTATCTAACTATCAAATTTCCCCCACCCTCCCCCAACAAAAAAAAAAAAAGGATCCACATGTTGGAATGAAATTCAATAGTCATCTTTTAGATTATTACTCCCTCTAGTTTAAAATATAAGTCCAAATTTATGAGGGTTTTTAATTTTTCATATAAGATATAGTGTGTTTAGATTAAAAAAAAGTTTTTCTGACTCTAAATCCATAGTTTTATAAAAATGTACCCAAACACTTAAAAAAAATTAAAAATCACATTTTTTCTTAAAATCATAATTTTGGATCTAAAATAATTTAAAAAAAGCTGGAATTTTCTCCTTTTGCAATAATTTCGCCTCTCTCCCTCTTGTAGAGTTGGGAATCAGGGCTGGCCCGGCCCTTGAAGGGCCAGGGCCTAAAAGGGCCAGCTCTACAGGGCTCGAGGTAAGAAAAATTGTTCTTTTTCAAAGCCCGGCCCGTAGGGCTGGAAACCGTTTTCACAAAATTTAACTACATGTCTACACGCCTTATGCAATAAAACAAATACAATTACTAATTCATAATCAAAGGTAAAAAAATAATGTCCACAAATAACTCAGAGTCTCTTATAAAGTATAAGATGACAAAAAGCTAAACACTCTAAGTAATATGAGTATGATGACTATCATTTTCATCTTCTTCGCCACTATCATCAATTTCAAAGAAATTCAATTGTGCTTCACTTTGAGTAATAGGGTCTGCTTGAGGGGTAAAAATATCAAAAATTTCTTCTTCCACGTAATGAATACATCCATAATCTTTATCTATAACAAATAATAAACCAAAATGATAAATAACTCTATAACAAATATAATATACAAATAAATTAGTAAATTACCATCATATGTGAAATTTTGGAGTAAATAAGAAATATCTAATGTATTTTTCTTATAAAATAAGAAATATCTTTTATAAATTTTTAATTTTTAGGATTCTTAATACCATATATTCTTATGAAATTTAATTCTAAAAAAAATAACAACTAAATATTTGTAACATCATCAACAAAACATAAAAAATTAATAATATTATTATCATATAAATACTTTTAAAAAATAAAAAAAAATATATATATATAAGGGCCTAAAGGGCTGGCTCTTTTAGGCCCGCTTTCAGTTTTGAGACTAAAATATTAAATCCGGCCCTTATAACTTCAGGGCATAAAAAGGCCGACCCGACAGACTCGGCCCATTTTCCCGACTCTACCCTCTTGTTTGTCTTTTTCGGTAGTGTCTCTTTCCTCTCTCTCTTCTCTTATTAATGCAGAATTGTCAATCCATGTTGTGATCCTCAAGTTGACACGTCATGCCATAAAATTATATGAATCCATATTTCGTCGTTTTTTTTCCGTCCAAACACATACAGAAATACAGCAGATATTTTTCCCCCATGTATTTTTAGGACTTTTTATTTAAATTGTAAATGTAAATACTACCTCTAATTCTAAATATAAGATATAATTAATTTTTTTAAAAAGATTAAAAAAATTAATTAAATTACTTTAAAATATTTATATTTATCTTTTTTTAAAAAAAATAATTTATTTGATTTATAAACTGATATGTAATTTAATCCGACACAATATATAATATGAAATATATTATTTTAGATACTTACTATTTATAAATGATTTTTGATTGTGTGTGTACACACATATAGATGCGTATATATATATAAATATATATACATGTGCATGTATGTATGTATGTATGTATGTATGTATGTTCTTTTTTTTATGTTACATAATTAAATAATGTTATAATTTTCATTTTGTATACAAGTTTATTTCATTTTTTATATTTATTATAAAATTTAATGTTAAATAATACATAAAATATCATCATAACTTTTATATGTAATTATCACAAAAGCTAATGTTCTTTTTAGTAATTTGACCATGATAAAAGTGATTCTAACCACAGTACTCAAACACTACCATTTTATCAAAATCACTTTTTTTTTTCAAAATCTATTCTATTCAGAAGATAAAATCACTTTTATCACTTTTTTTTTTCAGAAGCTATTCTCCAAAACTTAATCTAAATACACTCATAATCTGACTTCATTTATTATTTAATGTGTTTTTTTCAATTTCACTCCTAATTAATTATGTTTCCCTCTCATCTATCTTTTCCACTCATTCTCTCCCACTCATCCTCTCCATAAATAAGGGTGTTTTAAAAAAGTAAATTATATTTTTTTACATATTTATTATATTTAACTAATTTTAACTAACATTTTGAATTACACAATTTTATTATTTTAGCATGTTTGTGTGCTCTAATGTGTCTTGTTGGGGTGTGTGCATTGATTGTTCTTGATAGAGACAGAGGTTTCATTCTAGATTAAATTCATACAAGGAATTCATAAATGGACACCACATAAATTTTTTGCTAAAAGTAAGCTCCCCTAGTAAAACCATTAATATCTTCATATGTGTATCCAGAAACCAGAATCAATTTGAACTGCCAAATTTATGTAAGTTCATAGCATGTTTGGGATGATGGTGAGAAGGACAAAGCGCACATACTTGGAGGAAAAAGCTACTTTTAAGTTTTGTAAGATAAAGTCTTTTTTTTTTTAATTCTTTTTTTGGGCTTCCAGCATCACGATAGATTAGCTAGCGCAATGAGTACACTTTTTTAATTAATATTTATTCCATTTAATATTATTTTTTTCATGCGAAGGTGAGAAAATTGTCTTGGCCAAAAAAGGATGGTAGGAGAGTTGAACGGACATGTGCCAATTTTTTTTTTAACTTTTATCCATTAAATATATTTAATTCAGTATTTCGGTGTTTTTAAATTTTTTTCAATAATAAATTTTATTTTATATAATTTTAAATTTAAATTTTCTCTTAAATTATCACTATATATATATATATATATATATTATTTAATAAGATTTATATTATTTTCAGTTATGTTTTATCTAAACTTACTTTTCAAACTATCATCCATACAAGCTTTAGTTATAAAAAAAAGTCACTATTAACATCATTAATTTAAATATAAATCACATTACTATTAACTTCTACCCTAATTTAATTTTTCAAAAGTCAAAACCCTAATCTTACAAGTTACTGCAATTTAGACCGGCCTACGGAGGATGATCTACAAGGAACAAAAAAACGGATTGAGCAATAAACAGGTTACGACACAGGTTTAAGGGTTAATGGAGCAACCGAGATCTAACTGGTGGTCGGACCGGCCATATTAAAATATTATAATTTATTAGTAGCAATATATATATTAATATATTTTTAAACTTCTATAGATAAAAATAAAAATCTTTAGAAAAAAAATACTTCAAATCTATTAGTATTAGTTATTATGCCTATACTTATGTAATGATATCTCATTTCATATAATTATTATATCATTTTAAATAATTTGTTTCATAATTTTTTTTTTAGATTTGTTCTTTATTTACCTATTTTTCTCTTCATCTTAGCTTTTAATATTTCATTTTCCCCTAAAAAATAACGCAAGATAGTAATTAGAAGAATAAAAAAATATATTTCAAAAAAAAAAAGAATAAAAAAAATAACCAGTCCAAACAATTGAACCACCAGTTTTCTCAATTCAAACCGGTTCACAATCGAATGGGTGAATTAGACCGAACAACTGACAAATTCACCGACCGGTCCGATCCGATTTTTTATTCAACGATGATCTGCCATGCTGCGTAATGCATTGCAAAGTCTTCAAAACATTTCAACCTCGACCTCGAGCAAGAGAGGATGGCCTACCAGTGTTTTTATAACTGGCTTTGACTTGGCAACATTTAAATTTAAGATGCAATGAATTCATTTGAGTAATCAAGTTCTCACATCACTACTGAAAAAAAAGGGTAATTTCTAGCCATATATGTGGAAAACCTGTCAGTAAAGATACAATGAATATCCCAAAAATTTGAACATTAGATTAGAGACATAACTGATGAAGATAGATACCCCACTAAGAATATGAATTACAAACGGCCGGCAAAATTTTTACAATATTTATGTTTTCTCTTGAATACCCTCTCCCCAAGAAAAACCAGAACCAATGGCAAAACAACTGAAGACAAGGACCAAGGAATTCCTCCCTCTTCAGTCTTCACAACCAGAAATAAAGAGAAAATATATGCACTTTATGGTTGCTGGAACCTGGTAGAACTATGCCATATCTACGAGAGAAAAACCACTCAGAAAACTGTTGATGAAGTACATATGTCCCAGCAGGTTCTTATTCATGCCTCTTTGACCCTTGTGGGAGAGAGATGCCTCTGTAATTTTCATGGTTCATAAGCAATTGTAACGTATAGCCCCCACATGAATCTTTGCCCACTTTCAGTTGTGATATTTTGAGTAAATTGACATGAGAAAAGCCCTCTCTTAGCTCACAATGCCTCCTTGAGATGGAAGGTTCTGGCTATGTTCCTAGCATAATCATATTCGTTAAGGTCAACGAGTATTTTCTTCAAACGCCGAGCAAGTTGACTTGTGTCGCCCTCCACCACACCACCAACATTTCTTCTGTCCAAAATCCTTCCCAGTGACAGCACGTAATCAACCAGTGGCTGCAACTTGCGACTACACATGAACACAAAGGAGGGGCAATTAAAACATGAGATTACCAGCTGAAAAACACACAACACTAAACATGCATGTAATAAGATTGGACACATCTTCAAATCCTTAAAGTTTCAAAAGGTTATTGAAGTGGGATGAGGACCTCTTCCTAAAGAGCAGCTAATGAGATGAGAGAATCACCCCACTTAATTACTCATTTGTGATCTGTTAGGACCTAATTATTCCAAACAATAGAGACAAATCTGAAAAGGGAAGAAACCTATAGGGGCACGGAAAAAGTTTTTAAAGAAAAAGGCACAGCAAGACTTGGAATTCATGAATGTTCGAGATAGAGAACCTTCAGTCTATGTCAGGTTCTTGGTAACCTGTTCAAGTGAATGCCCACAAACAGACAAACAAGCAAGTGTTCATGTGCCACTTGAACACAGCAGCATACAAGGAAACCTCATTTGAAGCGTTCTTTTCACTTGATATCACTCTTTGGTGATAAATTCCCCATCCACAAGTTTAAATGATTAATGGAACTTTTGTTTGTTTGTTTGTTTTTTTTTTTGGTTTATGATTACATATACAGAATTAGCTGACTCTCTTCGGTAGCAATTGGGTAAGGTGATAATTACAACTGTTTTCTTGGCCTATTTCATGGACCAGTGCTCAATTAATACTCAGCTAGTACTAGTAACCAAACTAGTACTGATATGGTTCAAAAGACTCGAGAATTAGCACAAATGAGTACTACGATAGATAAAGGTAATTATTATAATGCCAGGGTAGAAAAAACAGTCATCATACCTTTTATCTACAACACTTGGGCCCGCCCATACTCCAGATAGGGAAGCAATAATCCGTTCTGTTCTCGTTATTGCATCATGAACATTTTCTGCTATACTTCGAAAGTGAGGTAAAACTTTTCCGAACAAAAGCTCATCAAGAACTAGCTTCTCTAATACTGGCATTGCAAAAACATCCTTCCAAAGGCAAATATTTCTCAATAGTCGAACAGACACACCAAATCGATATGCTGCAACTCGTGCAGCATCTGGAACAGCAGCTAGTATCAGCGGTCCCCATGTTGGGACCTACAAGAGTAGAAGAGATGAAAATTTCTTTCATCAAATGCTTTTTTTTAAAAAAAAGAAGAAGAATCTTGCAGCTACAAGGCTACTTTGTTAGAAAATTCATCATCATGCACACCTAAACAAAATACAGTCATGCACATATTTAATAGATTGGGCATGCAAATATGCATGCAACTGGGCCTTAGAATAAGAGTGCTCATAAAGTAAATCGAAACTTGCACATTCTAGTCATACCATAATATTAGCAACAGCATCAGCCAATCTTGTGCGAATTGAAACTAGTAGATCAGCAAGAGCTTCACTCTCATGAGACACATGTTGTACAATCAATTTTGTAGCAGTAATTGCATTTACTGTTTCCTGTTGACTGAGCATGTCCCAGCAATGGGCAATTTCATACTGAAGAATAGGAAGTGCAACCTTCTCCACCAAACTAGGGACAAGTTCAAGGTCAGCATCATCATCATCATGCACCAAATCTTTACCATCTTCGGGCAAACCATAGGTGAACAACAATTTATACCTAAACATGAGAAGAGAGGAAAAAACATTATATAAACCAGTGCAAGATAGGAGACACCCCGTTATATATGCATTTATTTGTAACAATAGTATCTCAAGTAGATCAGTAACAAATTCAATAATTTTTCACCATTTCATCTCTTGAAAATCAGATCCCTTTTGGAGTGGGTCCCACTTCAGGAGTTCCAACCTCACATATGGAGAGAAGATAGATGGAAGACTCAATGACATATAAGCATCACGATAGCTTGATGAATACTCCTTTTTCCACTCTTCAAATCTTTTTTTAACCAAAGAGAGCTGGCCGTATTCTTCAGCTGCATCACTGAAAATTTGATCAGCAGTCTGCAGAAGCAAATCACGTTGTGATTGATAAGCTTGGCTTTCACTATCACTCTCATCAGTGCTAGATTCTCCCTCTATCTTTGGATTATCTATTTCCATGTAATCAGTCTCCTTGTGTGCCTGTTTCTTAGATTTAAGTGCTCGAAGTTTCCTCTGTTGGTGTTCCCCTTCCTCTGCTTTCATTTTCATCCGTTTCTCGAGATTTAAATCTCTACCAAATTCATCTAATTTCACTGGTAGGTCTCTTTGCTCTCTTGCAGCAGTAGATGCAGCCTGAGCTGCACTTGCAGCAGCAGCAATCACTTCAGTATTGCTACCTCTCCTGTTGAAAACTGACACTGCAGCTTTCACGGCAGCTTCTACTTCCTTCATTTCATCATCATTGTTGGCGTTTCTTCTTTCAAAGATAGCTGAAGCCCGATCTCCATGAAGACCCTTCATCTGCTCTTCAAGTTCCTCAATATAAGGAGCTTTGTGCTGGAAGTTACAGGATTATCTTAGCAACAAATTGATAAATGATATCCCACAGAGTAGCTTCAGTAAAAGAGACAAGCATGCACTAAAATTTCCAAATTTTATAGACAGGAGAACAATTTTTCCAAGATCCTATACGAAAATTTGATTTAGATAAAATTATTATTGATAATCATGGCAACATAAAACAAAAACTAAAAGAATCCATATTCTTTCATCCTGAACCAAAGAAGGGTGTAATTACTTGTCAAGATCAAGAAGGACAAACCAACGTAAAAGATGGCAACCAGACTGGAGAAGATGCTGACAAGACATTTTTCATAAACTTAATGTCACTAATCAAAGTTTGCTGGTAATAGAATAGTGATGAGATCATGACTAACTATATACATAGTCTTCAAGTTTCTGCTAACGAAGTTCGACCAAAGCTTTCCAAATTATTTTTTAGCAACATGTGATTATCCTTCCCCCATTTTTCATGTTTAGCTCTACATGAACTTTGACTAAATTGCACAGCTTAGTAACAGTCAAATTAGACACAACCAATTTGCAAAGCTAGGTGACTAAATTGCACAGTCAAAATGAGTTCAGCAAGTGATCAGCAACAGTATGCACTGTCACTCTAATTCAGAGGATGGATGCAAACAAGTGAACTTTTGCCAGTAGGATATATAGAGTGAATGCCAGTAGAATAACCAGCAAAATTTTCACCAAAACACTATAGAAGATAGCACGCATATACTGTCATAAAATAATTCATGGCTGCCCTTCCAACCAGAACACTAAAGAAGATGAAATCTCTCAAGCCTAAGTTGATTCCACCAGATGGTGCTAGTCCTATTCCCTCTAGCATCATTTACATTTGATGCTGCTGCTTCTGCTCTATTTAACTGGACATTCTTTCCATAGTCAATTAGAGGAACAGAAAACTATGAATCAATTTCTGATAAAGGGCCAGCTTGTAAAACCAAAAAAATGGGTATGCACTTGCTTGACCAGCAAAATGTTATCCATGGGCTTTTCATAAGATGGAAGTCGACCACTGATATAAAAACTTGTGCAACTTAGCTTATTATTACAAATCCTACTTGAAGTTTGGTTGGTCAATAACCCTCATACATTAGGAAATTACCCACTGACTCAATGTCAGCAGATGAAGTTATAAATGACATCAACTTGAAGTTTTCCTACTGGTTGCTACTTAAAACGGAAATTATTTTTTCACAAAAGTTGAGTATGCTTGCATACAAATTTCCATAAAATGGGTTAGACTACCGAGAGTATACATAGGTATATATTTATTAACATGGTAATAAAAACCATGCTTCAAAAACTTACCTAGTATTCCAAACCATTTATCCATACCCCTAAAGGCTAAATATTTGGGCGTAGAATATTTGGGCGTAGCTGCATCATCATAGGCCAGATTAAGGTGGTCAAATGGCTATGGCATTGGCTGATGGGACATAATTGCCACTTCTAGAGAGAAAGCCACAAATATTACGCTATCCATCACGTACATCTAATGGCAAAGACAAACATTCAGCGCAAAACAAAGATTCCAAATCTAAGGAAGCCATTTATATCGACAGATTATGCCCCCCTAGTCCATCCAAAACCTTGGAACAAAATAAGGTAGTATTTCTCTTATAGTTATTCATACATGTGTTCCACTCCCCTCAATTCCATCATACCAAACCAAACGGGGCCTAAAGTTATTCACATATGTGTTCAAGATCAAACCAGGAAGATGAAGCAATCAAGAAGTATCACCTGTAAAAAGTCACATATATTTGCAACATAGCTTCGAAGCTTTTGCATAAACCTGTACTTCTCATCTGCTTCAGCTAAAGAGTTTTCAAGAGCAGTGATATTCAAAAGTGAGGAAGCCAGATTTTCATCAGCTTTATTCAATGACGACACTGTTCTGTCATGAGATTCCTGTCAAGTTTAAAAAAAAACAATTATGAAAATATTTATGGCATATCAATCTAATAGAAAAATCATGTTAGATGGATAAGTAACCAAAGGCACTTTTCATTATCCAAATTCTAAACAACGTGGCCACATAAAAGTATGGCCTTATCTAAAGTATAGAGATATGATGGTAATAGCATACAAGTTACTGTGGACACAATCAACAAATTATAATTGAAATTTGAGAGCACTTCACATACATAACACTTCAATTGTCCCTCAAACTTGCAAGCATGAGGTTTAAAACTTCCTATTTTTCTTCTTATTCAGATTCTAACAGCACAATAATGGCTCCAAAGCATAATAAAGTTCACACATTATTCCTAGAAAGATGTTCCATGATCCATGTTTACACTTTAGTTCAGATGCATGCCATTCGCAAGAGAAATATAAGTATATAACTCGCAATCATAATGATAAGTTTAAGGCAATGTATAATCACATTTATCAGACCGAAAACCTGTGCCCATAAAACTTATTATTTCTGCCTGTTTGACAATGATAAAAGCGGCTCATACCTTAAGCCTCCTAACATTGTCTTGCAGAGCTTTCTTCGCGATCTCAGCTTGTTGAGATAAGGACATCACATCCAATACCGGTGATGTCCCAATTGCTCCTCCTATGCTAGGACTTATGGAGGCACTTGAAGCTGCACTATACACAGTAGCAACTGAGGGAGTAAATTTTTGCTGCTGGGCACCCTGAGCGACAGGAACATCGCTGCTGCCTACTCTAGCATTAGACCCTTCATCCATTCTTTTTCCCAATCCTTTTCTAAATTGCTCTTCTTCCCACAACTTCTCCTCTTCATCATCATCATTATCATCAAACTCTCCAATATTTTTTAAACGCATACTCATCGCCCTCTCATCCACATCCTCAAAGACACCCTTCTTTCCCCCTTCCTTTTTCTGCCCAAGCATAGCAATTCGACCCTGGAACTCTGGTTCTTCGTCGCTTAGCCCCTCAGCGGCACCATGGTTGCTTCCACCATCCAACGAGATATAATCTGGTGCTGCTGGACGAGCTTGCCTCAGCCGTTCCCTTTTCGCCCGGATAGCTTTTATGGTCTCTTCATCGGGAAACAGCGACCCAGATGATTTCTTGCCATTTGTAAGCCCTATTGAAGCCAATTTGTCCTGGGCATCATCTTTAACACTGCGAAAGAAGTCAGCCTTTTTCTCCTCAAGCTCATCTTGTTCGTCCTCAGAATCAGATTTCGGTACTTCTTTCGCTGGTTCCGCGGGTTTCACAAGGCCTTTTAACACAATAATAGGTTCAGAGGAGGGTTTAGAATCCGAAGAAGGACGAGAACTGCTAGCCAAAGTTCGTGTGTTCTTCTGGAGCTCACGGAGTGCTTCCTTGGTGTAGGTTCCAGCTTGGGGCTGAACATTAGAAGGAACAGAAGCTGTGGCGGGCGAGGAATGAGCAATACGGTCTTTCAGGGAGGTCATCTTGTGAGATGAGGAAGACGGCTTGGCAAGACGAGAAGAGGACTTGTCCGGAACGGACCGTTTCGAACGCGATGGGGTTTCATTATCTTCGTCGTCGGCAAAGCTGAGAAGCTTGGGGGCTTGTGGCTTCTTAGGCTTGGCGACAGAGATGGACGAAGGTTTCGACGGGGGTTTGACTGGGTTGTTCGTCGAGACGGTATCGCCGCCGGTGGCCTCGTCATGATCGTCGTCGTCTCCGGCACGGCGGCGAAAATTCCTTGCTTTACTGCTGCTCATGGAGGCTCCGGCTACTAATACGTTGTTATGTTGTTCCAATTTCAAACCTCCAAAGGATTTGTAGAGCAATGTCTATATTGGCGGTTGCTCCACCTTCGATGGCAGCGACGTCTGTGAATTGCTTCGGCCCCTGGTTTTGCATCCAGGCTCTCTCTGTCGCTCGAGACGTCCATGCCCCATCGGCCCGACCCGAATAGATATAGTATGAGCCCAAAATGAAGGCTTACGCAGTGTTGGGGATAGGGCTCGAACATAGGCCCATTTAAAGATATTGGCCATTATGATCACTAAAACAGATCATAATACGAGGATTGGGCTTAGTTATTGGAATTATGGAGTAGATGGCAACAACAAAAAAAAGTAATTAACCAACAAAAATTAGTCAAGTTAATAGTGGGGTTGATCCATAACTATAAAATCATATATAAGTTTAAATCTCAGCGGTGCGTGAAGATATTATTAGTAGGCTACCTGTACATTTGTAAGCACTTTTTAAATCTAGAGGCATGCCTAGAATCGAAATTTACCTAAATGTTTTTGAAAAAAAAAAAGTAATTGTGGGATAGAGGTAGAATTGGGAATGCGGCCAACCGGCAGTTTGTGGGTTGGCCCGCATCAACCCCCGAGTCACACAGTGTGGGTTGGCAAAATCCCAACCTTAAACACTACACAAACCCGCTGGTTGAGTTTGTATTATCAGCTCTAAATAGAGGTTGTTCTGAATTATCATCATAGCCTTGTCTTTGTAGATAAGGTTTATGCACAAATTTAAAATTTGTTATTATATATATAATAATTTATAAATAAACATAAGTAAGGGTATTATATATATATATATATATATATATATATATATATATATATATATATATATATATATAATAATGTTTGAAATATAAAATTTATAATAAATTATATTTTTTTATAATAAGAAAAATGAATTAATGAAACAAATGATAATACATCCAGTTTCTACATGTGTGGACAAAATTGTAATGCATTAAATAAGTTATAAGGTTAAGAGTACTATTTTGAAACTCGAACCGAAAACCGGCGAAACGGCCGGAAAACCAGTCCGGTTTGTTGGTTCACCCGAGGGTCAACCCAGTAAATCCAGCCTAACCCAGCCGAGTTGACCCAGGTTAACTTTTTTTTTTGAGAAAATTACATTGTGGTCCCAAGCAAACCAAAAAATGAAGAAATAGTCCTATGAAATCACAAAATGAAAAAATGGTCCCAAGGAGTTGTTAATGGAGCATCCTCAGGTTGTCAATTGACAACGTGAGGATGCTCCATTAACAACTCCTTGGGACCATTTTTTCATTTTGCGATTTTGTGGGACTATTTCTTTATATTCTTTCTTGTTTGGGACCTCAGTATAATTTTCCCTTCTTTTTTTTTTACATTTAAACTTTAGTTTCCTTCAAGCTCTGCGCATTTGATCAGTGAATCAAATCACTTAATTGTTTATAACTTCATTCACATTTCATAGTTTCACTTTCACACTCAATCAAATTTTTTTATTTTTCTTTTGAAATTTTATATTAATAATCCTAAAATATTTAATTTCTTACCGGTTTGACTCCATTTTGACTCCGACTTGACACACTGATCCTTGATTCAGTACCCCAACCGGTTTGATGCCAGGTCCGAGTTTCAAAACCTTGGTTAAAAGGCATTTTTACATTAGAAGTTTTCACTAAAGGGCAATTTTGTCCTGAAAGTTTTTTGGGGGGCAATTTTACCCTTATCGTTATCCTAATTAGTTTTGACTGTTATTTGACAAAATATGCCGAACTATCAGTTTACATGTCATTTACATCAGTGTTGTTAAAGTGTGAATTTGTGCCGGAAATCTGTGTTACCTATTTTATCTTTTTTTTTTAAAGTTAGATCTAAAGCTTTTAAAGTAAATTTTTCCCTTAACAAAAATAACATGGATGACATGTGGATTGTTAGCTCAGCATATATGGTCAATTAACTCTCAAAATTAACTGAGATAAATGTTGGGGGAAATTGCTCCATTTTTTACACTCTCAAGACAAAATTGCCCTCCAAAAAACTTTCAGGTCAAAATTATCTTTCGGTGAAAACTTTTAGAGAAAAAATGTCCTTTAACTCTAAATTATATTATTTATAAGTTAGGAAGAGAATGAGAATGGTTCTTTTTTTTTATTATTCAAAACAAAAGGATTCTCGAAACAACAAAATATAAAATATTTTAATCATTATAAAGAAGTAAACATTAAGGGGGGGAACATGGGGAACTTATCTATGCATGCATTGTAACAGAGCAGACCACAGAATATTTAGATGGGTTAAAGGGTTATTTTTTTATGGAATTTTTTACTAAGGAAAATTTTTTCTTGAAAGTTTTTTGGAGGGCAATTTTGTCCTAGAAGTTTAAAAAATAGAACAATTTTACTTTGACCATTATTATAGTTGCTTTTAACTATTAGTTGACTAAATATACTGAGCTGGCAGTCCACATATCATCTACATCATTTTTTTAAAAGTATAAATTTGCGCCAAAGTTTATGTATTATCTAATGGTCAAAATTAAATAAGATAACGGGCAGGGCAAAACTGCTCCATTTTTTTAATTTTCAAGATAAAATCGTTCCTCATAAAACTTCTTGAATAAATTTGTTCCTCAGTGAAAGTTTTCAGAGCAAAAATGTCCCTTCACCCTATTTAAACTCCAATTTCAAACTCCTCTACACAAGACACTCCAACCCCATGAAGGAACATGAAAGACAAATACCAAAAATTAAGATTTTTCACCCATTTTCTATTGACCTAATTGCTTGTAAATTTGTTTATAAGTGGGAGGTTATGGATTTAATTCATCTTGTAATCCCTCTAATTCAAAAATAATATGGATTTTTTTTATAAATATATGTAATTTTATTGTATCGAATATGATAAATGAATTATATTCTTCATAATTTATATTTATGATTTTCAAATAATAACAACAAAAAGTGGAATATTTTTTGGATGTAGGCCCACTTTTCTGGAGACGTCGCGTCCGTGAAAAGTGGGTTGTAAACGAAAACTTAACTTTTTTCATGCCAACGAAAACAAATACCCAATCAGTAGGCCCACAAAATATTTGGAATTTGTCTTCTCTCTGCCCAATAATATCGATTGACTGATGATTACTTGTGAAATCTCAAATGTTTGAATTTCAAGGAATTTTTACTTTGATATTTTTGAATAAAATATAATGTAAATGGAATTAGTATTTGAAATATGAGCTTTAAAAATAGATTAAAAAATCATATGGTTCGAGCTTTTCAATTGAAAATTAATTTTTTAAAAAAAACTTGAAGATGAGAAGAATGATATAATACTAGATGGTACATATAGCAAAAAAATTGGTTTAGAATGAATAATTATGGTGTTTGGTTGGAGATAAGAAGAAAGTTAAGTCTCAGAATCATGATCACCAAAATTGGAAGACAGTCCATTCTTTTTTTTTTTTTTTTGGGATACAAGAAGAAGTCCATTCTCTCAAGCTTCCTAGTGGACACCAACCAAAGGCATTTGTCTTTGTTTCTAAACAAGAAATATTCTAGTCATGTTCAATGAATTTTTTTTGTTTTTAAAAATTACTATGTAAACCTTATTCTCAATTCTTTCATGACTATGACTATATATATTTTCTATCAAAAAATTATATGGAATTTGAAAATGACTTGTTAATAAGACAATTTGTAAGAAATTGCATTATTTTTTTATAAGAAAAAAATTTCTTATTTATATTGATATTCATGATTTTTCGGCATTAGCGTCATTTTTATAATTGTTTTAAGATTTGGTCAAAAAAATTTTTTTAAGAAATTCAAGCATGTCAACTAAAAAAAGTGTTATTATCATTTGTACCATCATGATCATCATAAATATTTTTATGATTTCATTTTTTTAACCTCTTTCAAAGTTTTAAATCGATTTTTTAACTTAGTATATGTAGAAAAGAATAAATTTTTAAATATTTCTTATTTTAAAAATATTACTTTTGATTCGAATATTAGTTTTATGATAAATGCATTTTAAATATGTCAATTATATTTTTGTTATGATGAATAATTTTTTTTCATATTTTCAAAATGTTTTTTAAAGATGCTTCAAGTTAGGTTAAGCCTGACCTTAATATTATAATCCCGGATTAACCTAAATTACTCATCAGGTTAGGGTGACACCCAACTCAATCCTGTTTATATACAACCCTAATAAATATCTCTATAAATTCTTTTTGATTTTGGAGACATAACTGGATTCTAATGAACCCCTCAAATCTAATTAACTTAAACATTTTTTTATGGCCAAAAAAAAAAAAATTCTTTCACACCTCACAAAAATAAAGGGAATGTCATTCTAATCTGAGGTCTCTTGAATGCTTTTTTCGCCATCATTTCATTCTAAACTTTAAGTCATTTGTAATCAAGCTACACTTGATTGACATCTCTCTTAAAAATGTGTAATTTCTCTTTTTCTCTTTTTCCTTGATCTGAGTTGCTTTGTTAAAAACACTGTTACTATCAGTAAAAAAGAAAATAAATTTCTAAGTAAACCAGAATAGAGTAAGAATAATGAGTCAAATTATAAGAAGACATTATAGTGAAAAAAATTTCGCTTCAAATGATTAATGGGCCTACTTGTATCAGCATCTAATAATTGTTACTTTTCATCAACCAGAACCTTTTTATTATAGAGAGGTGATGGAAGATAATAAGAAGTTATCTTAAACTCTGTCTATTTGTTATAATATGTTTTGATTAATGGCCCCAAACTTTGATTCAAACAAAGAAAAAAGCTTGCAAACACTTGTTCTTTTTTGGCTAAATAAACTTGTAACTGAACCAAACCACCTAATGCAAGTGTAGTCCAAAGCCTATTGGTTTCAAATTCACTCTCTGTTTGAAATTTCAAATTTCAATGCTAGGGGTGGTTAGAAATAGTTGCTGCATAGCAGTGAACAAAAGTAAATGATTAAATCAAAATTATGCACTAGATTATGATACTATTATCTTTAATTTTTAATATAAGATTCAGTTGACTAATTTGAAAAGATTAAATAAGCTAAATAAATTATTTTAAAGTATTTATATTTATCTTTTTTTTAAATTAATTTTTCTAACATATAATATAATTAAGTAATTTATTTAACTTTTTTAATCTTCTCAAGTTAATCAACTAAGTTTTATATCAAAAATTAAATGGAGTATTTCTTTTGCAAGGGACATGCATCCTATTGTTATAGACAATTCTCTCCACAGTACTATTATGCACAAAATGTGACACTTTCTCCCATTAAGGTTTATTATGATACTAATATAAAAAGATAAAAAGGAAGAAAAAAAAACCCACAAGGCTCTGTAATATCTTCTTCCTCTTGTTCCATCTATGGAGATTTGCTCTTTCCGCCCACATTAATCATATGTAAAGGAAAGATTCTTACTTTTCATGAAAATTCATACTAAAACTTGCATATATTCATCACTTTTCAAACACTTACTGAGTTAACTCATAGATACAGAGAAAAACAAACTTTGACATATTAATCATTTCAAGTAAATAAACAGAGGGAAGAGAATGAAGAGAGAAATGGAGTTAGAAAAACAGAGTAGTAATAACTAGTTAATTACAATCATATACGACTATTTTGGTTTACAAAAAGATGAGAAAATCACACAAAAATATATTAATTTCACTCTTCATCTAATATTTTTGCCTCAACTATTTACACCACTTCCCCCACCAAGAGTAACCAGAAAAAAAGATAGAAAGAAAATTCGAATTTCATGCATCTTTTGTAGTATCTTGTCTCATGACATTTTAGTGTCTCGAACAGAATTGCTGAGATACGTTAATCATGGAAGCAGAGGAGCATGATGATGCATCTTCTGATAATGTAAAGGCGAGATCTATGCTCTCTAAGGGCACCTCCAAGTCCTTTGTTTGTGAGCCTTCTCTTGGAGTTGGAGGAGTGACTTGCTCTCATCTTCTTCATGTGCCTTTTTTTTTTTCTTGAGAATATATATGGTAATATGAAGAGCTTGGTTAGTTTCAGAAATGAAAGGAGGCTTAGCTTCTTATTTATAGAAAGAGTAAAGAGGAAGGCATGGAGCATGAAAGGGCCTAATGGACTCCACTATGCCTTTTTTTTTTTTTTAATAATTAAATAGGGAAAGAGACTAATAGCTTAAGGTGATAAGGCCTGAATTGATGCTTGACCTCCCAGAAAACTTTCATGTTGCTACGCCATAACTCGTATAAAAATTAAATTCAAGAATTTGGGCAAAAAAGCTCATAAATTAGAAGAAAATCATGGCATATGCTCATTTAGGAATATATTATAAGTCACCTCTTATGAGGGGAGGGGAGGGGAGGGAAATGGGGGGAGCTTGCTCCCCTTCCTTTGTTTGGATAACTAAAAATTTTAGGAGGGGAGGGAAATTTTCTAAAATTCTCCCTCCCCTCCCCTCCTAACCCTCCCCTCTAAAATTGGGGGGATTTTGAGGGAAATGTTAATGTTTGAGCTTAAATTGACTAATATATCTATACCATTTTAAAATATTCTCACAATACCCTTCTCATTATTTAATTACAAAATTATAATTTTATGTATTAAATTCCTTATATAATTATATTTTATTAAATATGTTAGAAAGTTATTAATTACAAATTAAATGAAATAAAAGTAAAATTGTCTATGTAAAAATATTTCTCCTCCCCTCCCCTCCCCTCTCTTTTTGTCAACCCAAACAATGTAAAAGAAAATCCCTCTCAAACCCTCCCCTCCCCTCCCCTCCCCTCCCTTTCATCGAGCCAAACATAGCCTAAATCTCTAATCACTTCATAAGTAACAAAAAGAGGTGGTTTAACTTGTTAACTTTGTCTGAAAATGAAACTGTTTTTTTCAACTTTGCCAATATAGAAATACTATATTAAACTTCAAGTTAAAGTCTTTCCCTAATAAACTGTAACAGGAGTAATATTTTAAAAAAATTTACTAATAACCTATCTGAAATTTTTTATTAATGACCTACCAATTGACTTATATTATTTATCAATAATTTATTCTTAAAAGCACCCTACATTTGTTGACCAAGGAAAAAAAATTAATGATTACTAACTCCCTTCAATCTTAAATATAAAACCTTGTTGATGGATTTGTTTGTATCCTAAATAATATCATCTCAATCTTTTTTTCTCCCTTGAATATTTTTTCCACGTTACTCTGATTAATTTCAGAAATTTTTCCTCTCGTTTTGTCTTTCTTTTTTAATATTCTTATTAAAATGAGGGTATTTTAGGGGAAGTAACACATTTTTTACTTAATAATTGCAAATAACCACCATAATCAATTTTCTTAATCTTCATAAATTGTATTTATGTCTTACTCTTTTATATCTTTTTATAAGAACCCAAAATTTAAATTACATTAGTTCTTTTTATAAGAGCTTGACAATGGTTGTATGAACATTTAATGATTTTTTTTTTATTTTTACCCCTACATTTACTTTATTTATCTTTTTTACTTACTCTTTATAAATAAAGACATACTTAGAAAACAAAGTTTATTCCAGACATACTTATTATTTATAACTATTTTTAATCGTTTTCTTAAATCATGTAATTCAGTTATTAAGCTCTTATAAATAAGACTTATTCTAATCCTATTTATAAGTCAATGTTAACTAAATTTCATACACTAAGGAGATGTAGTTAACTAAATGAATATGGAGTAAATTTCTAACTATATCTTTATTTATGAATGCGTACTTTTTAATTCTTTTTTCTCTATCTATCTTTAAATTATTTTTTCATTAATACAATAAATATGAATAAAATTTTCAGAATCTCATTTATTGAAACTAGATTTATAAATAAGACCAACTTTTTTAGTTAAAAAAAATTATAAATAGAACAAACTAATAGAACCGGAGGGAAGTAGTATATTCAATAATGAAAAAGTACATCTTTATGAGGTTGGTTTAGTTGAATCCTGCATAAGAATTCGTCATACCACACCAATGAATAATTATTGCTCCTTTGACACTTAATACAACAAAACACACACACACACACCCCACGAACAACACCCAAATTGGGGCCACACACATTTATATAGATCAACATCAAACTTAGTATTGCTAACTTGTGTTTATCTAAAAACAACAAAAGTCCGGAAATTATTGCAGTTGTTAGTGATTAATGATGACGACACAGGAAACAACACAACACAATTTCATGGACCTGCCTAAACCCCACCTTAATTATGAAACATTGTTCCTCCTTTGATATTTTACGCTTAAATCCCATCTACTTTTAACATTTTAAAAAAATTACTTGTGAGTGGTATAAGCTATCGTCTCTTAAATGGTTAAAAATTTAATTTTTGACCCTTGTTTGAATCCCAAACCCAATTAAAAGGAGTCTGCCACATTTACCCAAAATACTTGGAAAAAGATTAGTTTCTGTTGTTGGGGAAGTATATATATTTCTTATGCAATTGAGGGAAAAAAACATATCATGTTCAAGCTTAAATATATTCACGATAATTCTAATACGAAATGCACATATTTTCTCTGCTCTTTTTTTATAAGTTACCTTTTAAAAGTTTCAATTTTCAATTTATAAGTCATTTTGCAAGTAATAATTAATAGTTTTCCATGAGTGCTGTAAGTATGGATTTTTTTTTTTGGGTGTTGTGATGATCAAGAAAAAAAAATTGAGATAGATGAGTAATAGTGAGGGATTTGTTTTTGGCAATAGTAGGAACCAAATTGAAACTTGTCATTCTTCACTATTTTAAATTTAGAACAATAAACTAAATTGAAACTTATTATTTCTCGCTGTACGTACTAAATTTACAAGTTAGTTGAGATATTTGTTTTAATACTAAATACAAAACCTCAATCCATTTTATTTAAAAAACTTTGTTACTTTTTTGAAACTATCCTTACTATTTGCACATGAAAAGAAGTTTTCATCAATATGGGTAGTTTCCAATGTAAATGGTTGAGAAGTATTTTAAAAAAATCAAATACATATTTATTATAATTAATTAATTTAACTAATTTATTTACTATCTATAAATTAGTAATCTAACTCTTCTATTTAGAATCGAAGGAGTATTAAAAAACCCAGTATTTATTATTACTAGTACTGGTAATGAAATCATTAATTAAAGCACCGATAATTCATCAGTAATTTGTATTCCTTTCATCAGTAATTGTCGTTTCATACTACACTAGTAGGAGTATCTTGTAGAGAACAACCACGAACCATTTTCACACAAAAGTATTTTGTTCTTTAAATTTTAAGCTCTGATATCAAACACTTCAAGAATTACATTTAAGGCTTGTCATTTAACTAGGTTATAGTCAAGGGTGATAAAATTAAGGTCTGAAACGCACTATAGTCAAAGTGGTCAAAAATCTAAGCATTTCTGGAAATCAGAATCTATATTCCTTGTCTAAAGTTTGAAACTTTATGTGAAAAAAAATGGTTTGGTTGTACTAAACAAGGAGGGTCAGAGTTACACGTGAAGTTCTAGCGATTCAAAACAACATTTCCAGTCAAATTGAATCCTTCTTTTTATCAGTACTCTAGCTTTTAAAAGCCTTGTTTACCTATAGATGTTTCTTTATTAGGGAACAACATTACCCGTTTTGAGAGGATTTGAGTTCAAGTTTATTTTTTAAAAATAAAAAATAAAAAAGTCCATGTGGGAGAATCGATCAGTAAATCAGATTTTACATTGTTTTTTCTTGACTGGAAACTTGTGCTGTTATTGTTGACTAATTAAAGTTATCCCATGTCCAGCTTTAGTCTTGTACGTATGTCAGTTTCACATTGAACTGTCATGGAGACCTGAAACAATATTTAAAGCTCAACTAAAAGGTCTGTGATTTTTTTAACACGGAGCTAAGTCTTATGCTTATACCCCTAGCTCCTTGTTCGGCTCTAATGTTAGCTAACCTAGGCTTAGATTGGATCTACTTACTAGTTACTATATTGATGTTTGCATGGTATAATACCATGTGGTAACTTCCTATTGTAATGCTTGTCTTTCAATTCAAAAATAAGGTGTGCGATTTGAATTGAACATGTTTCTTCATGAAGAAGGAACTACTCATTATATTATATACACACACCACTCAATTTAGTATTTATTTATAAGCCATTTGTATTTTATTATTACAGACTAAGAAAAGTATTAAATAGATAAATATTTTTATATTTATCCTTATTTATGAAAGACTACCATTTTTTCTCACATCCTGTTATCTTTCTGTATTATACCTCTCTCCCTTTTGTTTATTTATTAATATAGTTAACAGGGTAAAATTTATAAAACCTTATATGTTGGAACTTATTTACAAAGCATGAACTTATATTCTAAGGTGCTTTCTCTCCTTTTCATCATATCAATAATATCACCTTTCACTGCGCCCAAGGCTTGTGAAGCACGATGAAGATGTTATTGACCTAACGGCCATACATGAGAGCCAAGTAGTTCATTGGAAATATGAAATTACTTCACAAATCTTGAAGCTTTTTCCTGCAACAAGAAAATCTCACTTTATTGGTTAATCTTTCAAATTATATTTTTTTCTTACCTCTAATTTGTTAGTGTTTAGAACCAATTGTTGCTTACTTGCTTTACTGCGATCAGGAATGCTAACAACTGCTTATGCAAGAATGACAGGTTTTGATACTATAATAGTCAAAAGGGAAAATGGATACGAAGTTTCAAAGAAAAAATGTAATCAGAAAAATATCTCATAATAAGTGAACAACATTAAATGACTAGCTTCAATGCAGGAACTGACAATAAGCTCATGCCACTATTTTGTTATTGAGACTTTTTTGTAAATACATTACTTCCCTTAAAGAAATTATAGTGATTCCTCCTAGTCTTTAAAATAAAAAAGTTGAACAGTTTGTACCTACGAAGAAAGAAGATGGATCAAGAACATATCTAGTTTCATGATGGAAACCACTTCCATCAAAACCATGGTTATGGTGTTTTTCAATAAGAAATCAAACACACCAATTCTATCATCTAGTCATGATTCTGCACTTTTTTTGCCAGAGTAGGATGGTATTATGAAATTTCAACTAAAATGATAATCCATGGCCATGAGATTTACAAATTACAGTCTTTCACGAGAGAGAGAGAGAGAGAGAGTTGTCCCATAATCAGGCCAAGGCCTTTTCACGCTCTCTTAAGTCCGAGGGAACAAAGGGTTTTCATTTATTCTAGGAAGTGGGAAACTGGGAATACAGCTAGCTAGAAGAAATATCAAGGAAAGTGACATTTTTCAGATATAAAATAGGGAAAATGACTGTGAGGTCTCAAGGCAAAATCCTCCAATAGAAAAGTCCCTAGGGACTTTTCTGAAATGAATTCCCAAAAGCAAAAGACCAATATGCCCTTATTGTTTAAACAAAAATCAGATGGTTGAAATTTGAAAATGTTGGAAAACCAAGTAGTGTTCGGTTCTGTGCATCCTCGTCCGTTCTCCCGCCCATTTGAAGCCCCACTGTCGCTTCTCCGAAGGCATCACTCGTCTGAAGCCATCCCACCTCTGAAGCCTCGCAGTGACTCCTCCAAAGACGCCACCGTTCCTTCGAAGCCGTAGATGGTCCGAAGCCCCACAACGAGTCCGACAAAACCCTCCAAAGAGTCGCAGTGACTCCTCCAAATACGCCGTGTTTTTGAAGTCGTAGATCGTCCGAAGCCCGACAACGAGTCCGACGAAGCCCTCGCTCTTGCAAAGCCATCATTTGTGGTGAGCATCCCTTTCTCTGTTTAATGTAATGGATATTCATATTACAGCCACAGCAGCACCCACACGATTTATTTAGATTCACTTAGGAATGCTTTTTTGTGTGTGGCTATTTTTCTATTGTAATTTGTTATTTAGGGTTCATTTAGGCTGTCGTTGTTAATTCATGGGAATTAGCTGCTTGTATGGTCGATCTAGGTTTTCTCTCTTCGGTAGTGCCTCTTTTTGTGAAGTCGAATACCTATATGCACGTTAAACTACGAATTCACAATTTGAATTTGTTTAACCCCTTAATAGTGATTTTTGAAACACCATGCTAATGAGGAATTGGATTGAAAGCTTAGGTATAAAATGATTATCGTTTAGCCTGCTGAAGTTTCATGTGATATGATTGAGCGATTTTTGGAATATTATAAGTCAAATGAAAAGTCATGGATGTGGGAATCTATTGCTATTTGTTGTGAGAAATTAATGTGCATGCAAGTTTGCTGCTTACTTTAAGGGTTATGGGTATCATGCTTGTAGAATTATCAATATTGTAGAATTGGTTGCGCATAAATTTTGATGAACTAGAAGCAACTTCGCTAAGGTAATACTTTGTGTACGAACTTGTGGTTTTGAGTCAAGGATGAAGTGAAACTAGCATTTAGGAATTTATAGTTATAACATTCATACCTATTTACAACAATTTCTAAGACTGATTCTGATGCTTAGCTATAGAGTATGATATTATACTTATGCAGAAAAAATTGTCATCTAATTCTGCAAACATGACTCTCTGTTCCTTATCCTTCCTTCTTTGTGTGTAGTGCATTTGTTAATGTCTATAATGTGTTTTAAATGTGCTTCTTCAGATTATTAAGGTAAATTTGGACTATGAACTTTTGAAATTTGGATTTTTTGGATTGTGGAGTGGAAAAAAAAGTCAGAAATAGTAACCGAGTTACATGTAAAAAACCAAATGGTGGAGAGTATAAAAAGGGTAGAGAAGGAGGGAGAGAGGCGGCCAAAGGTGTCTGGGTATACATTATTCACTCAAGACTATTATGAGAAGAATAATAATAATAATGAGGAGATAAAGTCATTCATGGAGGAGAGTAAGTCACTGAAACAAGGAGAGTAAGTCACTGAAACATTGTTTGTAGGGATTCTTGTGGAGTCCATATGCTATCATGGTTACACTGGTGGGACGGGTCAGCACGTGACAAACAGGGGTACACCATGCCTAAGTTATCCCAGGAAGAAATCCGCCAGACAAAGATCGACTGCTTATGGTGGCTTGTGACACATCCGAGGAACAACCATGCGTAAAGGGTGCTAGCAATTATAGCTCCCAACCAACCAAGCAAGAGGAAAAAAGAGACATAGGAGTAGTTTAGTTAAGTTATATGTTTAGTTATTTGGTACACAATCCAGACTGACATGTTCAAATGTAATTTGCCAAGTTAATGCCATTTTGAAGGAAACGCTTCCTGAGTGACTGCCTAGTTATGACTACATTATAAATGCATCAGGTATTTCAAATTGAATGACTTCCTAGTTAAACTACTCTTTAGTCTTTTTGTGAAGTACATAGTTGATTCACACAGCTGCATAGTTGTTGCCATTTTCCTTGTTGCGAACTTATTGAGCAGCTTTTAACAACTATTTTTAGCATTTTTACAACATCATCAGTCTCTATGTGGTTAGGTGGCAGTAAACAGTTCAAAGATGGCTTTTCGTTAGTTCACAACTTGAACACTTGGTTTTACCAACTTGAACATTTGGTATGTTCAATGTTTAAGATCACATAGAGAAAGTGAGAAATGACATATGGTCTGTTTGCAACTTCATGAGCCCTTTTTAACAACTTGTAAAGCCTGATTTACAACCTTTTTCACTTTGCACGCTTACAATCAGCTAAAGTAGTACGGAACTGGCATACCCTGTGTTTACAACTTTCTGAGCGCGTTTTAACAACTTTGACAGCTTCATTTACAACCTAATGAGTTTAAACGTTTAATATCACAGGGACCAAGTGAGAATTGCATGTGCGGGGTTTACAACTTCATCAGCCCTTTTTAACAACTTGTAAAGCCTCATTTACAACCTTTTCAGTTTCCATGGTTACCATCAATTTAGTTTATACGGAATTGGCGTACCCTGTGTTTACAACTTCCTGAGTGCGTTTTAACAACATCGACAACTTTATTTACAACCTTATGAGTTTAAACGTTTAAGATCACAGGGACCAAGTGAGAATTGCGTCTGCTGGGTTTACAGCTTCGTCAGCCCGTTTTAACAACTTGTAAGGCTTGGTTTACAACCTTTTCAGTTTGCATGCTTACCATCACCTGAACTAATCCAGAACTGGCGTACCCTGTGTTTACAACTTCCTGAGCGTGTTTTAACAACTTCGACAGCTTCATTTACAACCTAATGAGTTTAAATGTTTAATATCACATGGACCAAGTGAGAATTGCGTGTGCGGGGTTTACAACTTCATCATCCCTTTTTAACAACTTGTAAAGCCTCATTTACAACATTTTCAATTTGCATGCTTACCATCAATTTAGTTTATACTGAAGTGGCGTACGCTGTGTTTACAACTGCTTGAGTGCGTTTTAACAACATCAACAGCTTTATTTATAACCTTATGAGTTTAAACGTTTAAGATCACAGGGACCAAGTGAGAATTGCGTCTGCTGGGTTTACAGCTTCATCAGCACGTTTTAACAACTTGTAAAGCTTGGTTTACAACCTGTTCAGTTTGCATGCTTACCATCACCTGAACTAATCCGGAACTGGCGTACCCTATGTTTACAACTTCCTGAGCGCTCTTTAACAACTTTGACAGCTTTATTTACAACCTAATGAGTTTATGTGTTTAAGATCACATGGACCAACTGAGGAATGACGTATGCTGGGTTTACAACTTCATGAGCCCGTTTTAACAGCTTGTAAAGCTTCGTTTACAAGCATTTCAGTTTGCATGCTTACCATGACCAGAACTAATCCAGAACTGCCGTACGGTGGGTTAACAACTTCCTGAGTGCGGTATAACAACGTTGACAACTTTATTTACAACCTTATGAGTTTATGTGTTTAAGATCACATGGACCAACTGAGGAATGGCGTATGCTGGGTTTACAACTTCATGAGCCCGCTTTAACAGCTTGTAAAGCTTCGTTTACAAGCATTTCAGTTTGCATGCTTACCATGACCTGAACTAATCCAGAACTGCCGTACGGTGGGTTAACAACTTCCTGAGTGCGGTATAACAACGTTGACAGCTTTATTTACAACCTTATGAGTTTATGTGTTTAAGATCACATGGACCAACTGAGGAATGGCGTATGATGGGTTTACAACTTCATGAGCACGTTTTAAACTCTTAAACTCGATGACAAAAACAGAATTTCTTCTCTTTACTGTTCAGTTGCTATAAAATTCGATGACAATAACACAAGCTCAAACCTTTTTAGTTTGATGTCATAACCACACTTAAACTCTTCAACCTTGCTGTTCAACCAACGTCGCCTTGCTCGTGTGTTTTCTCTTTTGCGTGGACTTTCCGAACGTGGAGTTTTTCTCTGTCATTAATGATCTGACAAAAACGTGGAGTACTTCATTTATGGGTTTTCCTTCCTTTTTTTAATTAGGGGCATGTTGGTCTTTTGCCTTTGGGAATTCATTTCAGAAAAATCCCCAAGGACTTTTCTGTTGGAGGATTTTGCCTTAGAATTTCTTTGATATTAAGGGACCTCACAGCCATTTTCCCTATAAAATATGCATTCTATCAAGTTTCTTCTCATTCAACACCTTTACAAAATATACTACTGGTTGGATCAAAATGTAAGTTTGCCAAACAACTACATTATTACTTTTAGAATTTACACGAGTGGTCAAAAGATTCCTGACATGTTTTCAACAGATTCTAGTCAGTCACCTCCCTCCCTCTATTTCTCCTTTCATATTAATTAACACTAATCTATTTTATATGAAGATAATCATATTTGATATACAAGTTATAGACAGAAAAATTTCAACAAATAGTGGGTTATTACAAGTATTTACAGTATTCATTCTTCCCTGGGGATCCATCTGCTCCACCAAAGGCTTTTCCTGCGTTGGCTAAGCTCATCCATACTCTCATTCAATGTTTTTATGATTTTCCTCTGAAGTTTGAGAGCTGAGGCTAGAGCATTTCTTTGCGCACTATTCTTCTTCTTTGGTTCAATTTTCTACAAGATGAAAAAGAGAAATCAGTTTAGATGATAATGACTGTAGCAGAAAAAACAATTTCTCAATTAGAGATGCAACTTCATCAATTTTGCACCTAGAAAATAATTATCAACTCCAAAAGTTCAAGATACAGAAATATGGCCCTGACAGTCTTGTTAAATACTATCAATTTAATCCACAACAGTGTAGTCAGGACCATATTGTATGTTAAATGATAGTAATTATCATTGAAGGACTAAAGTGATAGAACAAGAATCTCTCATGGACTCAAATCATGGTTTATTAGTCAAGATACATACTCTTAGTTCCAGGAGCTGAGCTTCAGTAAATCCTCCAACTTCTGAGGTTCCAGATTTTGCCATGAGCTGAATAATCCATTTGGCTGCTTCTCCATAATCCTGCTGGGTTGCCCGTAAGAGCTGCAGTCTTAGATTTTGCGTGAAAGATAGTGCCAACAAGGCTTCCCCGTCAAAGTAGGGATGGGCTAATGCCGCTTTTGCACTGAGTCGTTGCCTTGCTTTGTAGCGGACCATTGATGTCAGAAGTTCCCATCCTATTCCACCATCTAAATCCAGAAGCTCAAAGCCTCTCCTTAGTTCAAGACCACACCGAGTTTCTACACTTTTTTTCCAGGCAACCAAGTCATAGTCACACCTCTTCAACTGACGGTTAAATTGTACGAGGCAATTATCGGAGCGTAATCCAGGGGTTGCCTGTAAAAAGGAAATGCATGACTTCTAAGCTCTCCAAAACTCCAGATTCAATGCTTGATCACATAGTACATAAGATAAACCTGTTGTCATTGTCTCTGGTCCCAAAATACATCATACAATTCTACAACAAAGTGTAAAAAACAATCTAACATGAGAAACTACTATTTGCAGTCTTCTTGTTATTGAGATGGCCTATTCTTTTTGCAAAATATCATATGAAATCTGTTGATGAGTTCGAAGAAATTCTTAGGTAGAATAGACCCAGGTTGTGAATTATAAGCAAACAAAGCCAATCATGAATAAACTTATAACTCTATAAAAGAAATCTCACAGTGAAGTGTGTTAGACATGTTATTTATTCATGATTGGTTTGATATACCTGTCTTTTGTAACCAAGGCTACCTTATAATTTTTCATAGAAATTCACAGATTATGTTTTAATAACAATAACAAAATCTACTCATCAGTTATTGGCACTCACCATTTGAAGAAATATTAGGCCAGCACTATAGATATCAAATCTATCTGGTAGATTCAACTGTTTAAGGAAAAAAAAGAGGAATATTATAAGCCAGAAAAGATTTCAAATAATAGTTAAGTATGGATGGATCATAATATATGTTTTGACCTGCCATAGGACTGGGGAAAGTGCAGTTGCAACTGGTGCAGAGGGTGCAGAGGGAGTTTGTGTGCTCATGATGTACTGCTCTGGGGCAGTATATCTGAAAGTTAAGGGTCATACACATCATGAATTACCTATGGTAGGACATGGTGTAAGCTGTCTAAAAAATACACATCAGTGGAATAAGTTTAATATCAAATGGCTACCCATATCACTTATGCCAAACAAGATACCTTGGATCCAAAAGAAACTCATTAGGAATATAGTTGATGCCAACCCGCAAATCTGCTGCAGCTCCCAGATCAATAATCTTGAATGTACGAGATTCTGATCCCATGGTTTAAAGAAAGTTAGAACTTCACCAGATTAGGGTTATTCTTTTGATCGTACAAAGCTTTGCATGTACTACAAGAATTTGAGCTCTAATTCTCTTAAATGTGGTGCAAAAATGTTTGTAAGGAATTTAATATATTATATACTTGAAATATTAAAAATATATTAGTATTTACCTTCAGAGAAAATAATATTCTGGGGCTTAATATCCCTATGCACGATTCCAGTTGAGTGAAGACCGTCCAATGCAAACAAGATCTGCCTCATAATTGTTTGAATTATTCTATTTTCTCTTTCCAATCCCTTAGGCAAGTCCTGGACCTTGCCCAGAATCATTGTTTCAACCTGAAATTCATCAGTGGCCATCACTCGGGCTGATATTGGGGAATTCAAGACATAATGGTTTTTCATTGATGAAAGACTGAAAATGAATGGATCCCTTCCCATACAGTTTCCAGCAGACAAGAAAAACTTTTTTTTTTTAATTCCTTGTATGACTAGTTATATAAATTTTGGTATCTGATTAATCAAGTGCAGTTATTTGATAAGAGAGACTACCAACATTATATGGGAACTCTTTACTCTGCATTAGATCTGCTAGGGTGGCATCCCCTTCAAATTTCCATATAAGCCAGTATCCACCACTCTTCTTCCCAGAACTCTGCAAAAATTTTGTCAGGAAAGTTCTGGTCACAAAAACGAAACTAAAGTGCTAAAAGGATGCGAGTGAGAATATCTTTGATCTGTTTATAAACGATACAACAATAATACCCATAATTCTATGGTAGAAGTAGTAGTCTTATAAGAGCAACACCTCAAGAAAACCGTAAACGTAATCAGCACAGCTGTTTGCACAAGCTCTCCGAACACGCTCATTCATCCAAATTTCTACAGCACCATATTCAGTAGCCTTCTTCAAGACCAAGTCACCTTCCTTCAAGGGAGAACTAAAATACATCAGTCAACATTCTATAACCAGACCAGTCTAAGAAATTGAAAGTGAAAAATAAGGAAAACTTTGAAGCAATGAGCTCATGGTGATATAATTATTGCAAGAAAAACCTTAACCACTTAGCAAGTGAGTGGCCAATTAAGCCAATATGTAGCATTTGTTTCAAAAATTTCTCCCAGGACAGTGCAATACCTTTGAAGAGGGCTTCTTCGCCAATGAAACCCTGTAAACTACACCAAAGGATCCCTCACCTAACTTCTTCCCCAGGACAAAGTCATCCTGTCACAATAAAACAATTCAATTTCAAATAAATGTCAGCCTTAATTGTATTTCAATCTCTCAAATTTACTCAAGAAAGCAACTTAGTCAACATTAAAAATCAGCAATTGTCCTTCTAATCTATTTGTTCAAAAAATGTCATTAGCTTCAGTTAGATCAACATTATACCTCTAATCATTTGTAAGACAAAGTAACTGGAGACCGCTTCTATATTTTGCAAATGAACAGGACTATTATTTTGTAATAGTTCTTAATTAATAGTACTGTTTAAATTAGCATTAGAATTAGAAGAACTCAATTCCTGTAACAAATAAGTTAGAGGAACAATATTGCTCCCATTGAAAAGTCCAAGACCGACCTAAAATATTAAAATTAATTCCAGAAACAATACTCCATCCAAATTCAGATAAAATTCCTGAAATGTGCCTTCAAGTTCTCCGATAAAAACATAACGCTCATCGAGAAGAATCATGAAACGGTATCTTCAATAGTAAACTCATCATCAATTCACTGACCTTTCTATAAGTAGGTCTGAACAATCTTTCAACAAAGGCAAGAACGAACATATCAAAGAAACCAGGGGCCACACCAGGCGTAGCCCAGAGGTAGGACACAGCACCGAGAGCCAGAACCACTCCAGGAGCTGTAATCGTCAGGCCACTCGACTTCGGAAGAGTGCTTCTGTAGATTATATCGCCACACTCCATAACCGTGCAAGGAAGCCCAACGCCGACAGCCACAAATAGGTGGTGAATCGAATCGAGCCATTCGCCTCCCAAAGCACAGGCCACGAACGATTTAGGGTTCGAGAATGTTGTGATTCTTCCAGTGCATGGAGATTCTGTAACAGAGGGTTTATTTCGAAGTTTGTGACCTAAAAAGAGCGACTTATTGCTATGGTTAGAGTGAATATGATTGGGTCTTTGGTGAAGCTTCGTCGCTCCTACGCCAATTCCTCGAGCTGTAGCCACAGTGGCCATTTCAGTTTCAGTGCAAGAAATGCTCAAGGCTTGGTTCGTGGTGTGTGTGAGAGAAGAGCAAGGAGTACCTCACTTTCAGTGAGATTCTGCCTCTAATTGAGACCACAAGATCGATTTTATTTTTTATTGTTATTATTCGCGCGTTTTTTTGGCGGTTATTTCACGTATTCTTGTGGAGGGAGAGGATTTGGAACTTTCAGAATAGGATTGAGGATTAATATCCACCACGAGTTACATGTAACCATATAGATTTGGGCTGGGCTTCTTATGACTGTATATCATGATCTCTTATCCAAACCTACTTGTACTTGTTTTGTTTTTGCCCGATTTCTTCCCTGGGGACTATATTTCTATTTTTGATCAATCTTGGAGACTAGATTTTGGGTCACACGTGGTATATATTGCCTAATTTGGTTGGAAATTTTACTTTTTTGAATGTGAATGATTTTGGGTGTATTTAGAATCTGTTGACTTGCTGAGTACTCACATGAGATTGGAGTACCGATATGAATTTCGATCACGTTCATAAGGCATAATCACCATTTGGAGGAAGTAGAACCAAAGAGAGTTTTTGGAAGTTTTCATTCTGTAATATTTCAACCACCTACGACAAACTGATAATTGATCACATTTATTATGTACGGGAAGTTATCTTGATTTGAATTTCAAATCATAGGGATAAAACTCATCATTTAGACCCAGATCTTTTTTGGAATTTTATAATAGCCCCAAGTAAACTGGGCTTGGGCCTGATCCACCAAGGGTGGACTAGGCAGATTCCAACATCTCTCACTCACACTTGGTGAATCAGATGTTATGGGTCAAATCTCTTTCTCTTCCATCATTTTTTCATACTAGGTGCTCTGTCGTAACCGTGTGGGCAAAACATCTCTATTTTGGGTATCTTGTACTAAAAATCCCTTTCAAAGAGACTAGCATAAAAACAACCATGTAGTGCAACTCGATCATATTAATATAATGCCTCCGATGTCCTAGATTTTAATCCATATACACTTTCTTCATGGTTAATCTAATCCCTCTTGAGTTAAGATAAAACTCAGATTGCCTTTCTCATATGCATAGTATCCACACTTACGAAATTACCCAAGTAACATCATAAGGGACTAGTCTCAGACACAAGCATAAATGTGTATATTCTAAATAATCTTTCTTTCACCTATATATCATATCAATATGAATCAACCGCTTTCCAAACATAATGCCTTTAGATCGTATCGATCATGATCATAGGAAAAAATGTTAAAGTAGAAGACGTTGAAACATATCTCCATGATATTATCGAAGTCAAAAGAAATCTTGAAATGGTTAACCTTTCTGGGACTCACACAACAATGAAGCAGGGATCTATTTAATTCCTTCCCATTTGCGATTCTCTAGCATATGCGGTATGAATCGCATGACACGGTGTTACTCTTTTACTATAAGAGTGTATGTCGTTTTAGTCTTATTGTTAACACCATACAGACTTAAGTATTGACACACACAGTATCAAAACCCAAATTCTTCAGTTTTATTCACATGACGTCAATTTTGAAGATTTGTTGTCTGGCTACAGGTATCATGGATGTAAGTATCCATAAATCGATCAATATTTATAATCACGGACAAGGTTCTGAAACCCGGACCGGTCATTGAACCGGTCGGGGTACTGGGTCAAGGGTTAGTGGGTCAGATCAGAGTCAAACCAGAGCTAAACCGGGGTCAAACCAGTGAGAAATTGAATATTTTAGGCTTATTAATATGAAATTCTAAAGAAAAATTTAAAAATTAATTTTTTTAAAAAAATAAAAAAAAGTACCAAACCGGGTCGGTCACCGGACCGGCCCGGTTTGGTGGCCGGGTGGCCGGTTTGATCCGGGTTCTAAAACATTGATCACAGATCTCATCCCGATTAAATGCACTGCTAAGTTGAGGTGACATTTAGTTTTGTGTTTCTTCTCTACCGTATCAGCTCTCTCAATGCTTTACTAGTGAACACATATGTCTCATCTTTGCACACTCCCCTTTAGTGTCAAAGGTGGTCGCTCATGTGAAAAAACCGACCTCATCTACCTATATGACACACTAGACATTATATACTTTCGCATACAGATGTAAAGCCATAATGAAATAACTATACTTTACTTCCTACGCATGTCAAATGACTCATCATGCTCTTCATGTATTTCCTTGGCCACATGCTTAGTTATGGGCTTTTGCATAGGAATGTGTTGTTCAACAACAACAACAACTTTATGTGCTCTAGCATTTCTAACAAGAATCGCATCTTCGTGTTTAGTCTTGATATAATACTTAGGGTCTTTTATTTGCTAATTGATTTATCCACTCGTACTCTCTAGTCTTCAAAATTGATTAGTTCCAAATAGTCTATTATCTTGGATTAGATCAACTAATTCTCAAACATGATTCTTTCTCAATGAATCATTACTTCTATTGCTTGCTTCCATTTTGCCTTAGCAAGAATCTTGTACAGAACATGACTCTATCTTCTAGAGCAGGCATGAACTTCTTTCTCAATTACTCCTTCTTATTGGAAGTTCCTGCTTCTCTTGTTTATGTCTCTTTCTTAACCCTTCTAAGCTCCCACTCAGAAGGACGATTAAGAATCGTCTTCTGGTTTTATACTGTCTTGTCTATGTGTCTCGTAAAGAGACATATAGTCATCCTTTTTTCCCTTGTTTGGAAACTGATGCATAATAAACGTGGAACCTTTTAATTCTTTTAAGTCATAATTTCATCTTGTCACTCATGCAAAAAGTGAAGACGTAACCCTATTGAACTCTCACTTACAAACACAATGGGAATGCGCAACTGACCTTTATGGTTGTTAACACATAGAAATTGATAGCATTCTAACACATTTTCTTCTCTTTTCACTTGCTTTTGTGTAAAAATTGTGCATATAAAAAGAGTCAATAGAAGAAAATGTGCATATTAGAGTAACAAGCTAAAGTTGAGGTTATTATTGTCTATACCTATATATTTGTGTGTTTTCATTCAATGAAAAAAAAAAGAGAAAGCATCCTCTATTTTGTAGGAGGATAGAGACAAATTGGGAAGCCTTTGAAGGACTAAAGAACAATGCTTGTAGTAGCAAGGATCAAAGAAAGCTCAAGGAAGAAGTATTGTATTGTTGGCTTCAGCCAACAACACATATGCTGAAGCAAATGGAGATCTAAGCTCACTGTGTGATATGCTTCAGTTAATGACGTGTGTGATGAAGCAGACAGGTCAGAACTCATTGTGTCATGTGCTTTAGCACTTGACCCTTGGCTAAAGCCAACAGAGATCATAACTTACTGTGTCATATATTTCAGTACACGACAGTGTGCCAAAGCACACGACAAACAGTACAACCTTACGTTTAATTTGCTGAAACACTTGAGGAGGCTTTTTAAGGAAGGGATATGCCAAAAATAGGTCATTCTACATTTTTCAAGGATTCTTTAAAGCTTTGGGTGCTAGGGTTTTGGCTTCTCGGAGAGTTTGGACCTTGGGTTGAAGTTTAGAAGAAATTTGGGGCTCCAATCCTTGGTTTTTCTCATTGTCCCTCTCTTTCTTTGCTTGATTATAATTATGGCTGTAATTATTTCATATAGTTGTAGCTATTTTATGATTATGTGTAGCTAAAATCTTCACTCTATGGTTATTTTGAGCCTTTGTTTGGATTAAGACTCTATTATTCCTCTCTTTTAGTTGTTAATGATATATATGTGTTGATTTTATTCTTTTCTTAATGCTTCTAAATGTTTGACCACAATTTAGATTGAATTGTTCATTTAGATTTGACTTGAGAAATCTAATCTATATGTAGAACTTGGGTAAAATCATATTAAACTTGAAATTTAGGTATTAAATGGATGGTTTGTTAGTAACATAGAGATATAGTTACTAATCTAGCATTGTCAATGAGGTTGTTGATAAATGAATATTCTCTCTTAATTGTAGCACGAGATTTTACATATTAAGTGAGGATATAAACTTAGTTTTGACTTGAGAAAGTGTAACCAAATGCTTTTGAACCTTAGACTAACACATATTACCATTGAAAATACTAATGGAGAGGAAATTCATCAAGTTTTATGAAGTATAAAGGGGATAAATAACCCTAGGCTTCATCCAATATTTGAAATCAAAGAATTCATTTTTACTTAATAATTGTTAGCCTTAAAAGTAGTTTGTTATTTTCATCAAAAGTCTTTATGCAACTTGTTAAAATGCAAATGATTACATTCAACCTAATTAAGAACATTATTTCATAGGTTAGCTCGCTTTAGTTATAGTCCTCGTAGGAATAATCTTTACTTATCACTTTATTACTTAACGCGATCCGTGCACTTGCGGTAGCAAACAATGGTCTACCATCAACTATGGGAATACGCAAATGGCCTTTATGGTATGCGGAGAGTCAAATTCAATTTTACACTTTGACCACAATTCATAGGGCATAGAAGTGACCAACTTAGAGGGGACATGGTTAAGTTTAATACCACACACACTTGACGAAATCAAGTATGTGTAGTAATCCACCAAAAGTGGATATCATAATATTAAATACTCTCGCACTCACATTTGGTGGGTTAGCTTGAATCATCACACACCTAACCATGTTTAATAGTATATCAATATGCCTTTGAACAACTCCATTCGAAAATGAAGTGATATCTAACTCTCTTTCTTCTATCACAGAGCTTATTTGATTCATCAAATAAATATTCACGACCTCGATCAATTTGCAAGATCTCAAAACTCCTATTTTAATTGATTCAATTTGATTTCGCAACATATTCATTCCCATTCTAAAATACTTAAACTTCATACTTATGCGAAATCAAACAAGTATGATCATATCATGAATAGTCCTCAATAAGAGTTATAAAATGTTAAGCTCCGTCTCTTTCCCTCATACATAGCACCACATTTATCATAATGGAATATTTATAATGGAAATAAAGTCATTGTTCATTTACTGTAAATCTTTTATTTATATGATACATTTCAATGCCAGATATTACAAACTGTCCCCATTTAGTTTATTAATTAACATTCTTGTTCTTGGTGGCCTTCCTTGGCTTAGTCACTTAAATCATCCCACTCATATGGTTATTCACAATTGATTTGAACCAAGAATGTCCTTTTATAGCACATTGAGGTACACAATGTCATGTACTTATATTATTCTTGACTAGAAAAGGTAATAACACCATTGGGTCTATGATTAGGAGAATATGTTTGTACCTCCCATCACACAGATTCCAGCAATGCCACTATCATCTATCAAGAATTTCATAAAAGTACTTCATATAATATGCTTAATTATGACTATCAGAAGGCTCAATTTCTAAAAGCTCCTATTTAGATAGAGCATATAAAACTAGCTCCCACTTAGATGAAGCATATGTTTCTCTTGGAATACTCATTTTCCAAGAGCCTCTACTCATAAAGAGTGTTTGACATTTGCTTTTTCATGTCTCTTAGAGTATTACCATGTTCATAATATCTTATTATTAGGGCAAATCATGGTAATGCTCTAAGAGACATGAAAAAGCAAATGTCAAACACTCTTTATGAGTGGAGGCTCTTGGAAAATGAGTCTTCTAAGAAAAACATATGCTCCATCTAAGTGGGAGCTAGTTTCATATGCTCTATCTAAATGGGAGCTTTTAGAAATTGAGCCTTCTGATAGTCATAATTGAGCATATTATATGAAGTACTTATATGAAATTCTTTATAGATGATAGTGGCATTGATGGAATCTGTGTGATGGGAGGTATAAATGTATTCTCCTGATCATAGACCCAATGATGTTATTACCTTTTCTAGTTAAGAATAATATAAGTACATGACATTGTGTACTTCAATGTGCTATAAAAGGACATTATTGGTTCAAATCAATTGTGAATAACCCTATGAGTAAGATGATTTAAGTGAATAAAACAAGGAAGGACACCAAGAATAAGAATGTTAATTAATAAACTAAAAGGGGACAGTTTGTGATATCTGGCATTGAAATGTCTCATATAAATAAAAGATTTACAGTAAATGGACAATGACTGTATTTCTATTGCAAATATTCCATTATGATAAATGTGATGCTATGTATGAGGGAAAGAGACGAAGCTTAACATTTTATAATTCTTATTGAGAACTACTCATGATATGATCATACTTGTTTGATTTCGTATAAGTCTGAAGTTTAAGTATTTTGGACTGGGAATGAATATGTTGCGAAATCAAATTGAATCAATTAAAATAGGAGTTTTGAGATCTTGCAAATTGATCGAGGTCGTGAATATTTATTTGATGAATCAAATAAGCTCTGTGATAGAAGAAAGAGAGTTAGATAACACTTTGTTTTTTAATGGAGTTGTTCAAAGGCATATTGATATACTATTAAACATGGTTAGGTGTGTGATGATTCAAGCTAATCCACCAAATGTGAGTACGAGAGTATTTAATATTATGATATCCACTTTTGGTGGATTACTGCACATACTTGATTTCGTCAAGTGTGTGTGGTATTAAACTTAACCATGTGCCCTTTAAGTTGGTCACTTCTATACCCTATGAATTGTGATCAAAGTGTAAAATTGGATTTGAATCTCCACAGACCATAAGGGCCATTTGCGTATTCCCATAGTTGATGGTAGACCATAAAGGTCAGTTGCATATTCCCATTGTGTTTGTAAGTGGGAGTTCAATAGGGTTATGTCTTCACTTTTTGTATGAGTGACAAGATAAAATTATGACTTAAAAGAATTAAAAGGTATCACGTTTATTATGCATCAGTTTCCAAACAAGGGAGAAACTGATGACTATGTGTTTCTTTACGAGACACATAGATAAGGCAGTATAAAACTAGAAGACGATTCTTAATCGTCCTTCTGAGTGGTAGCTTAGAAGGGTTAAGAAAGAGACCTAAACAAGAGAAGTAGGAACTTCCAATAAGAATGAGTAATTGAGAAAGGAGTTTATGCCTGCTCTAGAAGATAGAGTCATGTTCTGTACAAGATTTTTGCTAAGGCAAAATGGAAGTAAGCAATGGAAGTAATGATTCATTGAGAAAAAATCATGTTTGAAAATTAGTTGATCTAATCCAAGATAAGAGGCTATTTGGAACTAGTCAATTTTGAAGACTAGAGAGTAAGAGTGGATAGATCAATGAGCAAATAAAAGACCCTAAGTATTATATCAAGACTAAACACGAAGATGTGATTCTTGTTAGAAATGCTATAGCACATAAAGTTATTGTTGTTGTTGAACAACACATTCCTATGCAAAATCCCCTAACTAAGCATGTGGCCAAGGAAATATATGAAGAGCATGATGAGTCTTTTGACATGCGTAGGAAGTAAAGTATAGATATTTCATTATGGCTTTACATTTGTATGCGAAAGTATACAATGTCTAGTGTGTCGTATAGGTAGATGAGGTCGGTTTTTTGACACGAGCGACCACCTTTGACACTCAAGGGGAGTGTGCAAAGATGAGACATATGTGTTCACTAGTAAAGCAGTGAGAGAGCTGATACGGTAGAGAAGAAACACAAAACTAAATGTCACCTCGACTTAGCAGTGCATTCAGTCGGGATGAGATCTGTGATTATAAATATGGATCAATTTATGGATACTTACATCCATGATACCTGTAGCCAAACAAAAAATTCTTCAAAATTGACGTCATGTAAATCAAACTGAAGAATTTGGGTTTGATACTGTGTGTGTCAATACTTAAGTCTGTACGGTGTTAACAGTAAGACTAAAACGACATACACTCTTATAGTAAAAGAGTAACACCATGTCATGCGATTCATACTGCATGTGCTAGAGAACCGTAAATGGGAAGCAATTGAATAGATCATTGCTTCATTGTTGTGTGAGTCCCAGAAAGGTTAACCCTTTCAAGATGTCATCTGACTTTAATAATATCATGGAGATATGTTTCAACGTCGCTACTTTAACATTTTTTCCTATGATCATTGTCGATACGATCTAAAGGCATTATGTTAAGAAAGCGGTTGATTCGTATTGATATGATATATGGGCGAAAGGAAGATTACTTAGAATATACACATTTATGCTTGTGTCTGAGACCGGTCCCTTATGATGTTACTTGGGTAATTTCGTAAGTGTGGATACTATACATATGAGAAAGGCAATCTAAGTTTTATCTTAACTCAAGAGGGATTAGATTGACCATGAAGAAAGTATATATGAGTTAAAATCTAGGACATCAGAGGAATTATATTAATAAGATCGAGTTGTACTACATGGTTGTTTTATGATGGTCTCTTTGAAAGGGATTTCTAGTATAAGATACCCAACATAGAGACATTTTGCCCACGCGGTTACGGTAGAGCACCTAGTATGAAAGAAGGATGGAAGAGAAAGAGATTTGACCCATAACATCTGATTCACCAAATGTGAGTGGGAGATGTTGGAATCTTCCTAGTCCACCCTTGGTGGATCGGGCCCAAGCCTAGTTTACTTAGGGCTATTATATAATTCCAAGAAAGGTTTGGGTCTAAATAAGGAGTTTTATCTCTATGATTTGAAATTCAAATCAAGATAACTTTCCGTACGTAATATATGGGATCAATTATCAGTTTGTCATGGGTGGTTGAAATATTACTAAATGAAAACTTTCAAAAAAACTCTCTCTTTGTTCTTCTTCCTTCGAACGGTGATTCTGGCTTATGAACATGATCAAAGTCCATATCGGTACTCTGATCTCGTGTGGGTACTCAGCGAGTCAACGAATTTCAGGTACACCCAAAATCCTTCAGTAATTTAAATTTAATATATATCCATGGTTAAATACATTGAGTAGGAACTAATCTCATATAGAACAATATATATATGAGTAAGAATCATATACTTCCTACAAATCCATGAACATAAACTTACGGAGAGAAGAATTTTCTTTATATACATTCTTTCATAAAAAAATTCTTTATTCATAAACATACTCAGAAAAAATTAATTCAACCTCAAGACAGATAATTAACCTTGCTTTGATACCATTGAAGGACTTCGGATGTACCTAGAATCCGTTGACTCGCTGAGTACCCACATGAGATCGGAGCACCGATATGGACTCTGATCACGTTCATACGGCAGAATCACTGTTCAGAGGAAGAAGAACCAAAGAGAGAGTTTTTGAAAGTTTTCATTCTGTAATATTTCAACCACCAATTGATCTCATATATTATGTACGTGAAGTTATCTTGATTTGAATTTCAAATCATAGGGATAAAACTTCTCATTTAGATCCAAATCTTTCTTAGAATTTTATAATAGCCCCAAATAAACTGAGTTTGGGCCTGATCCATCAAGGGTGGACTAGACAGATTCCAACAGAATGTTATGAGCCTCTGATGTGTGTGTAAACACAAGATTTTATGTTGTGTTTCTCAATGGAAACATAATAGGTAAATAATAATTCCCAAAGCATGCGTATTATTAACTTCAAGATTCACCATGGTTATTTTTTTTAGTTTACTGATCATTTAGACGTTACCCTTATATTTTATTAAAATATCAAATGATATTAATATAAAAAGTACCAAATAGATTTATACTCTGGAAAAAAAGAATAAAGACAAGAGAATAAAAAGGAAGAGAAACTTGAAACATCTACAAGTTTATAGGTAAGAAGAGAAAATCTTCAGCAAAAAGGATATGTCTTGCACGATGACATTATGATTCCCTCGTAGAAGCTTGAGAGAGATAAACACCATTTCTCATACAGGGAAATTTTTTCATGTATAAGTAATATGATTTAGAAAAAGTGTTGGATACTAGAATAGTATTTTTTTTTTTAAAAAAAAAAGAGTCTTGGGCAATGAATTTATTTTAGACCCGATGATCAAAAGAGTACACTAAGGAAGATCCTCTTTTCGAAAGAAACCCTTGAATTGGATTGCCATGCAAGTTTATAAGACGTTTACAGAAAAAGAAAGAATTCTTCGTTTCTTTGTAGGGTATGATTATGTATGCCTCCTCCTTCTTGAATGTATAATGGCGGTAGACCTTACCCTTTGGCTGTGTTTGGTTTAATAGAAGGGAGGGAGGGGGGGATTTTAATGGAGGGGAGAGAAAAGAAAGGTTTAAGAGGGATTTTCTTTTACCTTGTTTGGATTGATAAAAAGATATGTGAGGGATTTTAATATTATAATGTTTGATATAGGAGGGGTGATGAAATATTTTTATATGGAAAACTTTATCCTTATTTCATTTAATTTGTATTTTATAAATTTTAACATATTTAATAAAATATAATTATAAATGACATTTACTACATAAAATTATAATTTTGTAATTAAATAGGTATTGTGAGAATATTTTAAAATAGCATAGATATATTAGTCAATATAAACCTAAATATTAATCTTTTCCTCGAAATTCCATCAATTTTGAAGGGAAGTGTAGGAAGAGTTTTAGAAAAAATTTTCTACCCTCTTAAAAATTATAGCTATCCAAACAAGATAAATGAAGCAAAATCTCCACATTTCCCTCCCCTCCTACCAAACAGATTTATGATAACCACGGAAGTAAAGGCTCTAGTTCAGTGCAAAAATGATTGTTTTGAATATTTTTCAATGCCTGGGGCAAAAAAAAAAAAAAAAAATCAATGCAAATAATTAAATACAAGAGTACTTTAGGAAAAATAATACATACTATTTTTCACAAATAATAACTATCTAAACAATTTTTTAATATACTAGTATATAAATTCATGGTCTATAATCCCTTTGGAAGAGTATTCCCATTACATACGGGAAATATTTTATTTGGCAAGTTGACTTTGACACAATCCAGTTCTCTCATGATAAGGCCGTAGACCTTACCCTCATTATACCATATCATAAGCATGGAAAATATATTAACAGTTTTAACTCATTATCAATCTAATACCTGCTTGAATTAGTGATGAAAGTTGTTTGTATAACATAATTTATAATATACGAGATAAATATATTAAATAAGTTTTATTTTGACTTATATAAATATATTTTTTTAATCATCAATTTAGACAAACATGTAGTTTCATCTTCTTGCTTGAAAATTATATATCTCAACAAACAAAAACTCCTTCATACAGCAAAAGTATACAAGACTAAAATAATCATACAATATAATTTTTGCCAAATGACCAAGAAAAAATTAAACAACTATATTGTATAATTATTTTTCGGGTTATCTTTCTGTCAATTATTTCACTGTACATACCATGCATGATCTAACAACCTCCTTACGTCGCCGTTTTGTTCAAGTAACCTTTCTAGCTTCTTCGCACTTCCGTGTCCTCTTTCGTCTTTTTACTCTCTTGCCTCACAGCTTCACTCCACTACACAGTCCACAGTGTCCCCAAACCACCGATCATACTCACAAGTCACGAGAACAAAAACAAACGGTTGAAGACTTAAAGTGACTCGTCGGCGGGCGACGGTGGCGCGTGGTGAAACATCCTCGTCGTCCGCTAGATGTCAGAGAACAACCGAGAGTGACGAAACAGATCGTATGGGGCCCACAAGCTATCCAACGGGCACGGCCTCTTCGAGTCAAGCCTCAGCCAAGGCTTCCCCTTCCCGCTCCAGTGAAGCAGACTCACCGGTCCGGGATGAAGATCCCGGCACAGACCTTCCAGATTGTCGCCGCCGAGCCCGTGCTGGTTCCATCGGTGCTCCACCTTCTCAACCTCGCCGGCGAACACCAGTAAGAACGGCGGCAGCGAGCCCAGCTCGTAGATCCGGTACCGCTTCTGAATCCTCATCCAGTTCTCAAGCTTCTCTGTGTACTTTCCTTCCCTCCATTTCCACAGATCGATCACCATGACGCCGGTGTTGAAGTAGCATGGCTTCCGTCGTCGAAACGACGCCGCATAGGTCGGATTTGACCAGAACTTGGAGGTGAAGTAATTGGTGAGATTGGCGTGACAATACTCAGGCACGCCAAGCACACGCGCCCCCAAATCGATGTTCCAGAGCTTCGCAACGTCATCGACCACGATCAGATCCGAATCGAAGTAGACTATTCGGCGAACTCCGGCTGGTAGGAGATTGGCGAGATACATTCTCGCGTAGTTGAGAGGCTGATCGAGAGCTCGGCGAATGGAGTAGGAGATCTTCCCCTTGACGAGGTTTGAGTCGAAGTGGTACAGGTGGAAATTGAGGTACGGGAACGTGGAAGTGATGATCCGACGAAGTTCCGAACGCCGGTGCGTGGTGGCGATGAAGTGGAACACCACATTCTCCGGGCAAGAAGAGTGCTGCAGAACGGAGAACACGCCTGCTACGGAACCACGGAGATAAGTGGCATCGAGAGTCATCGCGATGTGCATGACGGACGGATTGTGACCTCGTTCGTCGAGGTCCGACCACGCCGTCTTGGGACACTCCCTTCCATTGCGAAATGCTGGTGCCTCCCTGAACACCGGAAGCACGCCGGTGCCATCTGATGCGGGAAAACCCGTGACGGCGACGAGGAAGAAAACAAACACAGTGCGGCAACGGAGTGTCGGTAGCATGGTGGAGTGATTTGCTAACAGATAAGAGAGGGAAATGGGAAGGCATTTTGGTGCCTTAAAAGGTTAAGGGTACTTTCGGAATTTCGCAATAATAATTCGAATTGGGTGGTATCGTGGGGCCCGCGAAAACGAAATGGAGGGATTTTGCCAGGCTGGAAAGACGCGTCAATGAGGTGGGCGCGAGATTAGAACTTAGAAGCGAGTGTTGATGTTGGAATCGTCATCTCGGAGACATCGGAGGTAAATATTCCTGTTCCTTGTAACCCTGTCGTTTAATGATGATTGGTGACTCTTGTGGATGATCACGTGTAGGATTAGAATGAACGGCTGTGATCTGATGTGCGTTGTCAGAACCGTCATAGGAAAATTATATTCCATGACCCCATCTTAAGTTATATTTAATCTATTGAAAATGGAATGTGGTATTGAGTTGATGGTCAATTGTTTAAACTGTGATCAATTTGAAAGTCAGATCAGGTGAATTAAAAAAAATTTATATAATCAAAATGTTCATCATTCAAAAAATTATATAAAAGTTTTTTTAACTAATAGTTCAATATAACCTCATGAACTTAATACCCACAAAAGTATCATTAAATACATAATGATTTTTCTCTAACCAATGCAAAACAGTAAAAATATTCCACAATCTTTTTAAAGTTCCTTACAAATTAAAAATTTTTAGGGAAATAATTTTTAAAAAAGCCAAAAAGATATCGTTTTGGGTCTAAATTTTTTTTTTAAAAAAAGACCCAACTTGTGACTAGCCGGGTCAGACTGGTTCGGTCGATCCCGATTTTTTTCGCTTCTCCAGACCGGACCACCGGCCGGTTCACCAGTTTTCGATATGAACCGACCTGTCCGGCCAATTTTTCAAACCATGGTTATACTATTACCGTTAATTAATACCCCTTCCTGTCCTTATCCTTAGTATGGGAAAATTTTGATTAGTTGATGATGATACTTTTAAATATAAGGGTGGATTTTTTATATTTGTTAATTTTTTTAATTTACTTGTATGATTCCTCTATGATAATAAAGGAGGAAAGATACAAGGAAATTAAGGAAGATAAGTGTTTTAGAAAATGTATTTAATATTAACTAACTCCTTTAATCTAATTAATTTAGGTAAATAAGTCTTATATTAAGAATTGGAGGGAGTAATTAATACTCCTCCGGTCTTTAATATAAGATATATTTGGAATATTAATTTTAGTCTTAAATATAAGATATAATTTTTATATTTGTAACACTTTTCCTACTTTACCCCTATTGATGTTCTCTCAACAATAATCAAAGAAAAAAGAGAATGAAGGAATTAAACGAAATAAGTAAAATGTTCTAGATAATAGATGTTATACTAACTAAATTAACTAATTATAATAAGTCCAGGTGAAGTAGCAAGAAAATGGATGTGGGAGGGCCATTCTCCATTTCTTGGTTCTTACATAAATATACGTAGTTATGAAACGGACAAAGTTATTATGTCCATGGAGTTTTAAAAAAGACAACACAACAATACAACATATAAAGTTAAAGCAAATTGAACAAACTAGGACGCAACTAAAACGCACAAGGTGACAAATACTTACACTCCATGCCTTGTATTTATGTATGTATATATGTGTAAAAAAAACATATATTTGGCTCTCTTGTCTGATTTCTATGAAAATTAGGTAGAACTTGCAGGGTATGGGATGCAGATGGAGGTCATCCCCTTTTCACCTTATTTTCCGCTCTAACATGTGAACATGCAAACACACAAAAATGATTACTACTTCTTCATTATATATATATATATATATATTTGTCCTCTTCCAATTCAAGTACATAACTAAAGGTCTCTTTGACATCGTGGTAGGAAGCATAAAAGCCAATTGAAATTGAAAAAAAAACATAGTGGGTGAAATATAGGTGTTTTGGGTGGCTTTTGTGGCTGAGGGGTTTATGTTAAAAAATGCACTCATGATAAAAGCCACAAATTGCAGATTCTGGCTGTCACTTTCGATCAGTGCACTAAATACTTTCGAAGATCAACTTCACTTTCGACATAGCACAATGTTAGTCCAGTGGCTCAACTTTGAAAAATGGGTGATGAAGATAATAATGATCCACTTGATGTAGTATCCCCGTTCAATATCTATACATTATCTTCAACATAAATGAATCGTGTTCGTGATAGAATCAGATATCAACTTGTTAGGAATATATGATCTAATAAGTAATGTACTATTAAATAAACATTTGTATGTATTCTAATTTATATATGATTTTATTCATTAAATATATTTAATTAAGCACTTCAGTTTTTTTTTATTTTTTTAATAATAATTTAACTTTTTTTATCAAATTTAAATTTAAATTTTTATCTTCAATTATCACAATATATACAAACAATACATATATGTAATATTCAATAAGGTTCATACTTTTTTCAGTCATTTTTCATTTAAACGGGCTTTTCCAAAGCTAATTCAAGTAGGTTCAAGGTTAGAAAAAAAGTTATTTCTGTCACCGTCAATTCAAACATAAATCACATTTACAATCTGACTTTTACAAAAATCAGATTGAAAAAAAAAATTTATTTCTCCACTATTAATCCAAACATGCTTTAAGTTTCAATGGTCAACTTTATTTTCTTCCACTATTTTCATCCCCAAATTTGGATCTCCTCATTTGTGTTGTGTTTTTGGGGTTGCCCTATAAAACTGAGGCACTACGCATCCCCATTTCTTAGACTCTTCTCTTTTGACTCTAGGGCTTTGTTTGGTACGGGCGTTATATTTTAATGGATTGAGATTATGATTGATATTGAGAATGAGACTGAGGGCTTAAAATTATGTTTGGTATACAGTAATATTTATATGGAATACTTGAATTGATTTTATTTAATAATCCTCCATAAACTATGAAAAGGTTAAGATATCCTAATTATTAAAAAAATAACAAAAAAAAAGTCTCGGGATTTAGGTTAAAATTAATAGAGAGCATTTATGTCTAAAAAATATTATAAACAGAGATATTTTTGTTTCTGATATTTGCAGTCCCAGGATTGAAAACGCAATACCAAGGGGAGGTAGCTTTGCAACAATCCTACTTTCGTGGTACTCCTAATCCCTGGATATTGATAGTCCTTTGTACTAAACGATATATTCTAACCTAATCCCTGGTCCAATCTCAATCCTTGCCTTCCAGTGTTTCATACCAAACGGGACCTAGCAATATAATCTCTTATGTTTATTAATTGATAATTTTATCAAAAAAAATTCTAAGAGTTGTCAAAATCAACTTTTTTAGCCAATTACTGAATAAACACAACACTTCATAAATTATATTAGGGGCTTATTTAAAATAATGATTAGAGACTTTAAAAAATAACTTTTCAATTATGATTTACGATGAATAGATAAGTGCGTAGAGAAATTTTATTTCTGCTTAGATAAATGTGATTATGATAAGTAGCTATAAACAAAAACGAGGTGTATATATTTTGTTGGGTTTTAATATAGACAGAGTATGAATAGGTTTCCTGAACTTTTTTAATTAATAATATGTATATTTTATCACAACATATAGGGTGTGTTTGGATGAGCGGTGGAAAAGTGGCTTATTTAAAAAGTGGCTTATAGAAAAGTGACTTTAGGTAAAAGTCAGATTGTGTAAATGATTTATGTTTGGATTGACAATTGAATAAGTGCTTTTTATAAAAATGAAAGGTGTTTGGTTTGGCTTTTGTATAAGTGACTTTTGTGATATTTAAGAGAAAAATTATAAAATTTATGACAATTGAAGAAATTATATTTAAAAATTTGATAATGGTAAAATACATAATTAAATTATAATGAAAATGTAAATAAATTAGAAATAATGTAAATAAATTAGAAATGATACAAAGTTAAAGTATTTGATACAGTAAAAGATAATAGAACTAATTCATCATAAGGTCCTGTACAATTAGGTCCCTAATGGTGTTACAAACGTTTTAATTTTGTTTCAACTTAATCAAAGTTCTGATTAAAGTGCATGAGGCAACTAGTTTTTTACATATCAATTATTGTATAAATTTTTATTTTTAAAAAATTCAAATTAAATACTTTCATGAACCTATATGGAGACAGTGCATAGAGATCAAGGGAGAAAAATGATGAAAAACACTTTGATCTATCTACTACTTGTATCAGTGTTCATTTTGGAATAATCAATACAGAGTAAAAACCCCGAATTTGCACAGTAATAAATTCCTTAAGCTGCAGCAATAAGCTCCTGGCAATGGCTTTTAGTAAAACTCTTGTAATTTAATCTTTTTTTACTACCTAAATCTTCTCATTATACTTACCAAAAAGAAATAAAACTTTCTTGTCATTATTCTAGGCTATGTATGTAAGAAGCTCTTTTGTCAAAAGCTAAAAGCTCCATTTGAGAACTTATTTCAAAAGCTACTTATTTAATTAAAAGCTCTTTTGTAAAAAGCTCAAACAAACATACAAAAATTGCTAACCCCAATTCAATTGAACTTTTGACCATTTGATTGGGCTTAATGAGATGGAAAAGCCTAAACAAACACACCCATAGTTGTTGTGATATCAACTGAAGTTGCTTCGGGTTAAAGGCAATTGCTCCGATTGTAGTGCCACTTACCATATTTAGATGAAGTTTTAAGCTCGAGACTAATATTGTGTTTTGACCAAATAAAAACCTGAAGTTAATTGGACTTCTTTTATATAATCTGTCACGTTATAAATAATCAAAGATCAAAAAATTTATCTTATGACGTGAGAGTTTAGGATCGAAACCATCATCACATAATTAACATAAAAAATAGTTGATGTTATTCTTGTATAAGTAATTCATGTGGCATGTTAGCATAAAAATGGATTATAGTAAAATAAAAATCAATATGATTTTATATTTAGCTTCCCCTAGCAACCTACCATCCCCTAACAAAGGTACCTTCACCTCCAAGTGGCAGTTTGGTAGAATCATAAAGATTCACTCATTAATTGCCCATCAGCGATGCTACTTTTTTTTGTTTCTCACTCTCTCACACACAATACTCCCTCCTATGCTTTTAACAAGAGCTTAAAACAAGGCATAACGGTGAATTTTGGCACCACCAAGTAATTATTATAGTTGTACACTCAAAGTTTGAATATGAGATCATTAGTTAAGTTAGAATAGCCCACAATCAACTAATTCAAGCGTTTGGGTAAGTTTGGATAAGCGGTGAAAAAAATGACTTATTTAAAAAGTGATTTATGGATAAGTTAGATTGAGTAAAAGTTAAATTGTACAAGTTATTTATATTTGGATTGGTGATTGGATAAGTGCTTTTATAAAAGTGAAATGTGTTTGGTTTAGCTTTTGTATAAATGACTTTTATGATATTTAAAATAAAAAAACTATAAAATATATGAAAAGTGAGAAAATATATTTAATCACATTTGACAATGGTAAAATAGATAATTAAATTGTAATGAAAATGCAAATAAATTAGAAATAATACACAGTTAAATTTTTTGATACTGTTAAATATAACATAACTAATTAGATCAACCCGTATAATTAAGTCCCTGATGCTGTCACGAATATCATTTATTTGGGTTGAAGATGTCCGAGGATCATTTGTTGACGATGACTCTTGATCTTGACTATTATCTATATTAATTGTGTTCTCATTTTTTGCATCTCTAAAGTCTACATCAGTTTGAGAATTTCTTCTAATAAAGTTATGTATAGCCATTGTTACACAGACAATGCGAACTTGGGTGTCGAAGCTGTACTTGCGCATGTTTTGTAAGATTTTGAACCTATTTTTCCACACTCCAAACGTCCTTTCTATTATGCACCTCAAGCTTGAATGATAAAAATTGAAGGCCTCATTAGGATTCCGAAACCCTCGTTGATTCCTGAATTCTGGGAGGTGGTAATGTTCACCTCTGTATGGACCAAGAAACCCAACTGATGTTGGGTAACCAGAATCGACCAAATAATATTTGCCTAACAAGAGTTAAAATCATTATAAATGTCAGATTATTTTAAAAGTGAAATAAAGACATGTTATTGAAGTATACCAAAACATACCTTGTGGTGGATGTAGAAAATTCATGGCTGGATTTGACACAGCAGAGTGAAACACACGAGCATCATGTGTTGAACCTTCCCATCCCGCTAACACAAACGTAAAGCACATATCCAATCACAAACAACCATAACATTATGCGTGGGATATCCCTTTCTCCTAATGAATTTATCCCGGCCCGGTCCACTTATCACACACCTGATGTGAGTGACATCTATAGCTCCAATAACATTCTTGAAATATGGGAAATATCGGTCATCATTCTTTATTTTTGGATGACATTCAAGGAATTCAGGATCGCTTGGCCTAATAATTTCAGTTGCAAGATTAAGGCAAGCATCCAAAACTTTATGTAGAAGCCTACTAATGGTTTCGCCCGAATGTTGAAATATTTCTTGTGCTAGCCTATTCCCTACTCCATGTCCGATAGTGAGCAAGAACATCACAACCATTTTCTCGACACCTACATTCATAGAATTTCTTAACCCATGCTCACCCAACTTATTGCATAAACTGTAGAATATATGTTTTTCCATTCTAAAAATCTCACGACACTTTGAACCTTCACTTGCTAAAATTTGTTGTACCCAGTGGTGACCTGTTTGCTTACTCGTTCTACGTGGTTGTCTAGACACATAAGGTAGCAAATATTGACTAAGCAATGCACATAATTATGCATTCATTTCTAACTGAGCGTCAAGAGTATTAGCATTGTCATTCTCTTCATCTTCCTCCATCCCTTGCAACATGTTTTGATTGTTACGATTTTCCATTGACGTACCTGTGATTGTAGTTAAACTAAGGTGTAAGCAAGACGATTAAGAAACATAACATTAACGTAGAAATATTAACTACATAAAACCGTTCTAAATGATAAATCAATTAAGCCGAAGTAAAAAAAATTAAAATTGTCTTAAGTAAGGCATGCCCACATCAAGTACAATTGGAGTTACTACTCCTCTATGATATAACGCAACCAGTCGAGCAAGTACTCAGGGTCTCCTTTCAATGACACAAAAAATTCCCGACGTGCCTTGCTCTCTAGAGCCTTCATACAGTGGACTCCAAATGCTCTATCACGCTTGAATTCATCAAAGGACATTAGATATTTCATAACCTCTCCGATGCTAGTTTCATCATTCGCTGTTAAGGCCGATGCTCTATCCACGATCACATTAGCAATAGTACTTATAGCATCATCTATTTGCTTTACAACCGGCGCTTTTTGCTTTTTGCTCTTACTAGACCATTCACCTCTCTTCCGTTTCTGTAGGAAACCAAGTGCACTAGGACCAAAGTTTGATGGCGTTGATGTGGCTAATCCGATGCTAGCCATTTCATCTGTGACTCATGTACTAAGTGTAGGGTCAACACCAAAATGCTCGTCCTCGCTGTCACAAGAGCCTTCTTGTTCATCCATTACGGGTCTATACACATCATTCCCCTCATCCTGATTCGTCGGAGGTTGTGTCAAAGATGGTGAGAAAATCTGGTCTCTGGTAGCCATAACATCCTTAAATATAATTCTAAACTTTCTTTCAAACTTAAGGCCCGAACGCCTAAATTTTTTGTATCCCGAGTTCACCTACATGCATCCCATTAAACCAAGTCAAAACTTTAATTAAAAAGCAATACTCCAGTCAACTAACACATCATGTTGATACTAAAAAAAACAAAGTTATTTCGAACCTGTAATTTTTCAGTCCATCAATCATCGGTTGATGTCACCTTATTGGATGCGGGGTCATAGCCAACACCAGTCTCTTTCAATAAAGAAATCCAGGTCTTGAAATCCTTCTTTAATATGTCTATCCTATTCTTCAACTGTTTCCTATCATATGATTTTCCCGTCTCTTCATTGAATGTTGAGACTATGTTGTTCCACCCTGTTTTTGTAAATGCCAACCTATTTCGTTCTTTGCGGTAAATTTGATCAACGCATGCATTAACGAAAATATCAGTTGTCTCTTCATCCCAATTTGCTTTGCTATCCATTTTTTTCTATAACAAAGTTTCACACCTACTCTATCAAAAATTTCCCTAAATTATCAACACAAAATACACGACATTGAAAACATACGCTCACCGTATCAATTTATAATATTTTTCTACAGCCAACAAGTCTTTAACAAACTACAAATATAAACATTTAAGTAACCCTTAATTGAATAAACTTACCAAACATTGCAGATAAAGGAAAAATGAAACAATAGAATTGAATCTATAATTTACAAGCAAAAAGCACCCCCAAAAAAATTGAACATCAATCAGCAGAATAAAACGGAGAACATATTAAGCTTTTGAGATTTCAGTCAAAATGAAATCTCAAAAAATATATATATGTCGACACAATAGAAAAAAAATTGTACATTTGATAATTAGAAGCTGAATTGGAGTAACATACTTCAAATGAAACAAACAAACAAACAAATAAAGTCAAATTCATATTTTACATTTAAACATAAAGAACGAAGATGGAAAGACTCAAATTCCTGAATCCACGACAATAGAGAAATAACAGCCATAGACAAAGACGAAAACACTTGAGCAATCAATGAATCAATGTGAATAGGAGTAACATACTTCAAATGAAACAAACAAACTAAGAAATATATACATCGACTGTGGTCACAGAACACAAAACAGAAAAAAAAATTTGATCACAGAAAATAACACAAATATCGGTCTATGGCAGATCGATGAAGACAGAAAATAACACAATACAGATTGTAAAAGCAGAGGAGTTTATAACATATCAGAAAAGAATTTCCTCATACCATACAGATTGCAGAAGGAAAACAAATATATATATATATATATATATATATATATATATATATTAAAATAACTGTTTAGAGCAGAGGCATTCATAAATAGACAAATCGAAAAACCACTTTCTCACAGCATACACATTGCAGAAGGAAAAGAACCATATCGACGGAGACAGAGCAAAGCAGATGAGTTCATAGATTGGCATATCGATGAAGACAGAGAAATTTTATAGCTTACCACTTTGCAGACCACACTGGTGGAACTAGATCGACGGCGAGAGAGAAGGTTGAAGACTAGTTGTTGCCACAAACTCCGTTCGACAGCCCACCGTCGGAAAAGCTTGAACAGTGGAAGACGTCGACCCAAGCTCGAACCCAGATCGAAGATGAATCAAGATGGACACGCTCACACACCGTTGGACAGATCTAACCTCAAAGATGAAGATAGATCCAAGGTAGATATCACACACTCTTTAGGTTGAACCTTGGCTTGCCGCCGACGGAGGGAAGAGAGATCCGACACTTTGAGTGAGAATAATGGCGAGATGATGGAGGACTGAGCTGGAATGGCACACAAAACTTATGAGGAATATCAAATGGAGGAGAGAGAGTGACCAAGAATGCGAGACTGAGAGGAATAAAAGTTCAGAACTGAATGAGAAATCGAATGGAGGGGGAGAGACCGAGAGTGGAGGAATATTTGGTTGGTTGTGGGACATAATTATTACAGATTATTAACGGTAACTTTCCAAAAGCTGTGCAAAAGCTACATGGGAGAGCTTAAAACAAAAGTGACTTATTTTTCCATAAGAGCTTAACCATTAAGCCTCTCCAAATACTCAATTATTCATTTCTCCGATTCCATTGGGCTTTTATAAATTGTATCGGGCTTAAGACCACAAATAAGCTTCTCCAAACACTCTCATTACCTTGTTCTTTTATAAGAGCTTACTTGGGATTATATGAGCAATTAATGCATTTATACCATTTTCCTCTAATTAATTCTATTATCTTTCCTCATCTTTTCTCCCAAAACTATATTCTCTTTCATATTTTTTAGGTTTAAGGTGCAAAAATAGCAATAAACTATTTTCCAAAGTGCATCCAACACAACTAACTATTTTGGGGTGCAAAAGTAGACATTATGAATTTTTGGGGTGTAAAAGTAGACATTATGAATTTTTTTAGAGCAAAAATAGAAATTTTTACACCCTAAAATATATAACGAAATTGCTACTTTTGCTCCAAAAAAATTCATAATGTCTACTTTTGCACCCTAAAAATTTATAATGTCTATTTTTGCACCCTAAAATAGTTAGTTGTGTTGGGTGCACTTTGCGAAATAGTCCTTTGCTAAATCTGTACCTTAACCATATTTTTTATTACTACTTTATTTCTATTTCTTGATTGCCCTTTATAAATTAAAGTGCATATCATCTCTAATTAACCATAATTAACTTGGCATGATTTGCAAAAACTTTTTAAAAAGTAACATTGATAAAAGTATTTACTAGATACATGACTATAGAAATTTTTATCAGATCATGTCATCCTATGTTAAACTTGCAACGCATACATTGGATAATCTAATCTCACTTTTATAAATAACTATAATTACAAGGAGCTCGACCTTGGCCTCAGGCCTACAGAATATTAAACATAAATTGCAATAGGGTCTCATCAAAACCCATAAAAAAGGTATTCTAGAAATAAATCCCAACAGAATAAATAATTTCATGGCCTCTACTCAAAAACATAATTAAACCACATAAAATAAAATAATGCAGTGTGGTAATGAATAATGTTCCTAAGTGGCAATTAAATGAATTAAGCATGAACTCACGACTACTAGTTATAGTATCCTTCAGCCTTTAGTGCCTTCCCAGTAGCGCCAGCCCTCAAACTCTCACTTGAAAGATGTAAGAAGTAACGTAATGAGATCATTGTCTCAATAACGCAATTACTACTTACCTTACCTATAGGCACCACCTATGGGGTGCTAGGTAGGACTAATATACAAACATATCACACGTATATAATAAGAAGGAGGCCAAGCCAATATAACAAGCAAGAGCGTAGTATGTAGTATCGATTTATATTTTTCAGAGGAGATTTATTCATAATACAACATGCTATATCACAAAATGTCATAATGAAATTATCTTTATCTTTCATTAACCTCTAACCATTCTTATATCCTCTTTATTTCCTCCGAATAAACTCATGGGCTAAATACATTCCATGTTACTAGTTACTTTCACGAGCTCTCCCTAAGTGTGATGTAGACCGAACAAAGTACTACAAGTTAGAACCGACTAACCTCTAAGAGGGGGTGAATTGGGTATAAAATAAGAACTTAAGAACTTTCAAAATATTTTTGAATCTTAGTGAAAACTGTTGGATCCTATGTTTTGATGATAACAAAATAGTGATGAGATGTTTTGCAAGGAAATGAGTAGTATTAATTGAAGACATTAAGTGGATTTTATCATTGAAACGGAATTGAAATTTATGGTTCATTTTTACTATGAAATTACAGTCTCACTCGAGTTGATGAGATGTTTTGCAAGGAAATGAGTAGTATTAATTGAAGACATTAAGTGGATTTTATCATTGAAACGGAATTGAAATTTATGGTTCATGTTTACTGTTAAATTACAGTCTCACTCGAGTTTCCTCTGATAAACTCGAGTTCTATTCAAAATTTACTGTGTAATTACCGTTGTGAACTAATGAAATTTGAAGTGTAATGTTTGCCAGGATCATAGCACTCGAGTTTGTGGATCTGCACTCGAGTCCTTAAAAGAGTTGCACTCGAGCATTGAGAGTTGTGAGACAAGAGTGTATGTCCAAGAGTCAAGGCTGTTGAAGTACAAGCACTAAACTCGAGTTGGTTATGAGAAGATCACTCGAGTCCTGAGAGTATGCTCAAAGAAGTGTGTCCCAGGGAAGTGTCCGAGTGAAAACATAAAGTGCACTCGAGTTTGTGGCATATGACACACTCGAGTTCTGGAAGTGCATATATAAGAGTTTTTTCCAGAGAGGAAGTGATATGAGATTCGGAGCATATCACTTGAGTTATAAACTATGCACTCAAGTTCTCAGTCAGTTTAGCACTCGAGTTCTGAGAGTATTACAATGGAAGTGTAAACCCGAGAGACTTGTGAACTTGAAGAATTAAGGTGCACTCGAGTTCTACAACAAAGGCACACTCGAGTTATGCGAGTTCTTGACCTGTGAGTTTTCATCCGAGAAGAACAAAGCTGGATGAACAAGCCCGACACTCGAGTTTCAGATTGTGCACTCGAGTTCGGATGGCACCAAGCACTCGAGTTCGGCGAGTGCTGGCTTGAGAGTTTGTACCCGAGAACAATTAATATGAATAAGCATGATATGTACTCGAGTTCTATTTCTTGCACTCGAGTCCTTGGTCAATTCTCACTTATGTTCTCTTCGAAATCACTATCAGAAGCAAGGAAAAATGGACTGCACTTGAGTGTATCGGTGAGCACTCGAATTCATATTGAATCTATACTCGAGTTGGTCTGGGCAAACTCGAGTTCATGACGCTGTCAGAAGTGAAATCACTTGGAGATGAATTCTAAAATGTTTGTATGTTATTTAATCATTGATTATTTATATTTTAACATATTTGAGCTTTGTTCTCAGTGGGAGACAAACATTATGCAAGTGAACATGCGCAAAACAGCTGGGACCACGGAAACTACAGAAAACACAACGAAAGCAGACACTGCACGAGAATGTCTTGAAATATTCAAATGCTCATCCTGATGTTATCAAACGGAAGTATTTGCAACAGTCAGAAAGAGATCAATAAAAAACTGCTCTTTACAAATGCACAAGACACGGATTATTGAGTGAACTTCAATTGCAATATACACACAACGAGCTTCTTTGTTTTCAATCTTTTCTCAATTTGTATTGTGAGCTTTAGTGATTATTCATCTGTTATGTAAGAGAGTTTCTTCTGTAAATCTTTTCATTGTAATCTTCATCTCAAGGTAAAGGGACCTTGAGAGGGTTGAGTGTTTCCTTATTAGTGAAGCTGAGAGAGTTCATTGAGATCACTCTGCTCATAAGTCTTGTCGTGAGGGAAAGAGAAAGTTCTGAGTCAAGGAACATTTCTGCTCGCAGTCCTTGTGAGGACAGCTGTTGTACTGAGCTTTCCAAGAGCCAATTGAATCTTGGAAGAATACTAAAAATCTCAGTAGGTGGATACCTCTGGGAACTGGACGTAAGCATTAACTTGTGGCCGAACCAATATAATTCTCTGTGTGCAAATCTCTTCATCCTCTTCCTCAACTTATTTAGTTTCAGAAATCCAAAAAATTAGGTATCACCCAATTCACCCCCCTCTTGGGTGAAACTTGTCTCTTACAAAAACAACAAGTATGAAGATAACGAACCATAAATTCATAGGCGATAATTCAAATAAAATATGATGAAATTATAAGAGATAAAGAAAGAGAATATGCAAATTATGATTTATACTGGTTTGATTCAATCCTTAATGACATGTGTCTAATCTTTAAGCTCCACTTGAGATTTTCAATCCCCTATCTTCTTGTTTAATACGGGCACAAGAGAAGTCTCTACAATCCCACAAGTTTAGCCGGGCACTTATGAAACCTTTTACAAATCATAGACTCTCAGTCTATTCAACATTAACTTCTTCACACCAAGGCAAGAACTCCCCCTTACACATTATAAGTATATAACTTTGATAATAAAATATTACAATCAATCTTCTCTCTTAGAAGTGAATAAAGATAATCACTGAAGCACAATATAAGTAAACTCTCTCTATGATACAAGCTTTAAGAAACAGAGAGTATATAAGTTGGAATGTCGTTAGAGTTTTGATAATTTGTTGGTATATTCACTGCTCTCTCTTTTCATAGGCTTTGAGTGCTCCTCTTCTATTTATAGTTGATAAAAATCATTTAACCATTGAGAACATTATTTCTGTTAAGCTTCTTAGAATATGACCGGTGGAAGTTACCATTGAAAGTAGTTGTTGGAACTTCTGACAAAATTTGCTTTTTGGCCATTGAAGCTAAATCCAAGTTTAATCATCTATAAACCTCATATAAACTTGATTAGTGATGATTAAGAATGGTTAGGATCAAGATAATCAAGGTTTAAATAAGTTTGAAAGAGTTTCGAATAAATTCGAGATGTTGATAAAAATTGTGCAGAACATTACTACTAGGATTACCATGGTGATATCCCAGTGATGGGTCATCACTCAAGTGGTTACCATAGTAATCTTCCTTGGTTTTCAGAAGAGATTCAATGTGGTGATGTCATATTGATGAGTGCAAATAGGATCACTTGAGATATCACTCGAATGAGCATACTTCATCTTGAAACAGATCACCATTTGGCTTACTATAGCGCAATGAAAGTGATGTCAGAACAGAACTTTATCACTCGAGTGATCTACCCATTTTAACTTCAAAATAGGAAAATGACATATTCCCAGAACTCTCTTCAAGTCTACTTTCCAATACAATAAGAATTACTCTCAAATTCATTGTCTTCTAAAAGTTATGATCCAAAAAGTGACTACCGGTCTGAACATTGTTTAAATTTTGAGCGTCAATTTCTGAAATTCACATCTCTTTCATCCGGACCTTGTTGATCTTGATCCTTATGTCATGCAATCAATTTTTTAGTCTAGTTTCATATGCGATAGATTTCATCTCAATCGGACCTATGGTTTGGGAGATATGCCCAAATTATTAAACCTAGTATAGAATAGTGTCAACTTCTAAAATTCATATCTATTTTCATATGAAACCTGTTGAGCTTGATCTCAGTGTCATTGCATCTTATGTGGAGTATTGTTTCTTATGAAACATATTTCATCTCAATTAGAATTGTGGTTTAGGAGGTATAGCTAAAATATTAGACCTTTATCAGGTTAAATAAAAATAGAGTAGAGCAGAGTGGTCATTACTCGAGTGGTTACTCGAATGATCATAAAAAATTTAACTCTGGAGGTGTCACTCAAGTGAAACTGATAAGATTTTCTTATGAGGCATTTTAGCTTCAAATTGACCTATTCTAACCTCCAATTAAGTATATATATCTCCAATATCAAATCTATAAACTTGAATCTTGATATTCTCCTTATATTTTGCAAGTTCTCCTTTCATCAATCTCTTCTCTTTTTCTTCTTGAATATTCTTCACAAACCATCTTGATAACTTCTTTCTTTTATTGGCTTATAAGTTATTCTTTCTTCCTTTTAATCCGTCTTCATAATCCAACTTCATAGTTTCTTCTTTTCTTTGACTAACATGATGAATGTTCTTCTTTCTTCTTCTTTTTACTATTGATGATCATTCTCCACAATCTAGTTCAATAACTTCTTTCTTTTCTTGACTTCTTCTCCTATAGTTGATAACATCATTCTTCAATATCTTCTTACTCTTCTTACTTGATATCTTCTTATTTGCTTGAATAATCTATAAGATATTTCACATTAAACATAATAGTTAGTCAATGTAAGAGATAAATATATTATGCAAAGTTTTTACTCTTAATATTTGGCATCATAAAAAATGATCATATCTAATACTACAGAGTACACAAGGGATTATGGGTTCCTCCAGTAGGGTTGCTTCCTTCTATAATACTGCTCGGGCCTTGAGAATACTGCCCATAAGCCCCTGGAGTATCGTATCAGGGAACACTACCCTGTAAAATAAATGCTAGCTTGTGGCGCATAATAATCAAACTAGCGGCCTGCCATGTGGTATTCAGTTTTTATAAATCACAACATGATCACTAACTTTTCCATTTATATCACATTATTCTCAAGAGGTTTCCATATGCTCTCATGCTTATGCATGTCAATTATTGCAATAAACTCAACTTTCATCAGATGCATGTACCAGGTGTACTTTCACAATATATCACAAGAACACATGCTTGCACATTAAACACATACAAATAAATCATACTATAGTATCATTGTCGTCATAACATGGGAATCACTTCTCACCCTTATTGGGTCATTCACCTCGGCAAACCTACATCAAACTCGCTTCAGCGAGAGTTCTCTTTGTCAAAGCAAGGCGTGAGTTACAACCATACAAAATTTATCTCAATTCACACATATATGCCTATAGTTATCTCTAATTACCATACGTATCAATCTATCTAGTCCTAAGGTTCATACAAAGGTCCCACAAGGAAATTTTAGTCTTAAAATTGTAAGGTGTAATATCCCAGATTTTAGGCTTAGAAGTTTGAAAATAAGTTTGAATTAGGTAGACTACCAAGCCCGAGTTTAGTAAGAGTCTTAAGAATATTTGGGAAATAGAATGATTTTTAAGGACTATATTCGGGTAAAGAATGAGTCTCTAGATTTCATAAGGCTCAGAGCGCATAAGTAGTTAGATAAAGTATACCGGTGTATAGGTACTTTGGCACACTTGACACCTCTTTAAGATGCACTTCTTGTGAGAATAGTATCCGAGTTGATATTGTGATAATCTTGAGTGATACTAGGATTAAGAATTATGAATGTGAGATGAACTTAAAGAACTAGAATTTTCCTCGACCACTAATTGGCAGGCTGGTATAAAGGAAGGGTAGAGCAGTATATCGGTAAACCGGCTGACTATAGATTCCCTTGCCAAAGGAAGGGGTAGAGCTGTATATAGAGAATGAAATGGAGCAGCAGTGGTGTATACCTAGTAGAGAAGGATATAAGCTCTGATAAATCTGATGCTGAATTGGCCTATGACCCAAATTCCAATGGAACTCTGTGGTTAAGCGTGCTTAGGCAATAGTAATCCATGGATAGGTGACCCCTGGGAAGTTAAGTTGGTAAGGTTCTGGGAGACTTGAGGAATAATGATTGCCTTGATATTTCTCCATGATTGATGATCATCTTAGTTAAATGAATCGTATTTAAAGGCATATAGGTATGATAGACAACATTTAACTGGAGGAGGCAAAAAACTGGTATAGAGATACACAGTGTTTTGGGTCTCACCAGATATTGTAAGGGAGATATCCTGACTCCTGAATCGCCTTGCTATTGATAGAGCTCATGTGAATGAACTGATTAGTTGTATGTAAGATGTTAAATGTGAGATGAGCTTCATGGAGCTGAGGGAGAGGCTGACATTCCCACTAGTATTAATGACCCAAAATCCTAGTTTGACCTGAGTGGTCTTAGCGATACGACCTGTGTGGTCTGTAAGTGAAGGGACCTGTAAGGATTGCAGTGAAATGAGTATACGGGATTAGGATGTGCCTTAGTAGTAGGGAAGAAGGGTGGTGGATGCCTCTCGACAGCTGAAGTCTCACGAGATAGAATACCCCACTTATAAATTAGAGCTAGTGGCGATTGTCTTTGATCTGAAAGAATAATGATCTGAATATGCCTTTATGATATAAAACTTTGAAATGTAATGCACTATTTATGTATTTCGATTAGATTTATGTATGAATATATATAAATGAGCCAAGAATAAGCAGATAATCACTTTGATTAAATTAAATTAAGAATTGATGAGTGAGAATAAGATTGCGAACCAACTCATAGACGTTTTCGAAAGTGAAATTTTCCAGAAAAGCCCAACCCAATGAACAGAGTATGGGCTTAATGGTTGGGATTTATGGAGTAAAACTCATCAGAATGATTATGAAATAATGTGTTAGATAGGGTACATACCAATTATACTCATTCTAAGCTTCTGGAGTTTTCAGAAAAAACTCACGAGCAGTATCGATAAATAAGATAGATAAGATCATGTTACCTGAAGTTCTCTAAGTTACATCATTGAAAACTTTCTATTTCACGCTTGAACTCAGACTACATATTAAGAAAAAATTAAATCAAATTACTACCATCTAGCTACTCAATGAACAAATTAATTTTATGATACATTAATCTTACTCGAGGCATCCAATCAACGATTCCACCATTGGGTTTACCCAACAGGATGTCCAAAACAAGCTCACAAAATTTTAAGATGATCCAACGATGGACTTAGTTAGAAACATTGGTTTTTCCCTCTAGGGTGTGCTCTTCAAGTTCTAGAAATTTGATTGTGTCTTGGGCTTTATAACTCGTAACCCACAAAACTAATCTATAATCCAATCGTTGAAATTGATGGATTGTATGTCTTAGATGGGCTAGCCAAATTTTACCTGATCTAGCAGTTAACAAAAATGCAAATGGAATTTTACTGAGGCTGCCCTAGTTGTATATGAAAATAGAAAAATTGCACATTTAATCCACCTCACTACTCCTTTATATACGCTCTAAGAACTCTCTCTTCTCTTTAGGTAGTCGATGTAAAACTTTTTAATCTCTTTTATTTTATTATTTATTTACTTATACATATATAATTAAAATAAAAATTAAATACTCTCATTTAATCTCTACTAACTTTATTATTTTATATTTTATAAAAGAAATCAATAATAATAATTACTTAATTATATTTTTATTAGACTTTATTAAACTTTAATGTTTTGATTTATTTTAGATCTATCTTCCTTATTTAAACTCTTATTCACTAAATTCCTTTTACAACTAAATATTTTCATCATAAGATTACCTCAATCTTATGAATGAAAATTTGGAATGTTACAAAGGCATACTTGGAAAAAGTTCATTAGTTCTTTAATATAAGAAACAATTGAACTTTTTAAGAGATATTAGCGAAGCTAAATAAACTACCTAATCATAGCATACATGTTGTGTATTATTAGATTATATATAATCTACTTTATAAGTCAGATAAATTAGTTTGAAGAAAAACGATAAATATAAATACTTAATATAACTTATTATATTTTCTTAATTTCTAAAAAAAAGTCAACTGACTTTTATATCAAGGATTGGGGGCAGTATTTATTACTTTTAACTACGGGTTAATACAATATTTAGTCCCTCAAATTTATTCTCATTTTAGTTTTGGTCCCTCAAGTTTCATTCCATTTAAAATATTGGTCTTTATAAGTTAATAAAAACTTAGACCATTTTATCTATCAAGGAACCAAAACTCATAGTTTGAAACTTTAAATACCAAAACCAAAATGATGATAAACTTGAGGGATCAAAAATTATACTGACCCTTTAACTAATTTTAACTATTTTTTTAAACCACATAATTCGTTTATCGGGATCTTATAAAAAGGACGAGGAGGGAGTATTAGCATATAATATACAATTTATAGAAAGTCAGGCTATAAGAAGTAATCATTTAACTTGTGGTCAAAAAACAAATAATCATTTAACTTACACTAATCAGCTTTTCAATCATGATTTACGGTATACGAAGTAAGTATGTGAGAGGTGTAATGGCACGACGTCTCCCGTCTCCCACTCAGGGTCCCTAGGGTCCCTAGCGGGGCCGGACTAAGTCACCCCACCTCACTGAGGTCTTTTCCCAGCCATGAACTGTCCCCTCCCCACGGGGATTTAATACGCCTCCACAGGGCTCGAAGGTTCAACCTGGGGGGTAAGTACAAGCCTTAAGAGACACCTGGTAGCCACTTAATTGAAACGACTCTTTTTCACAACAAGTATTATCCAATACAATTATACAAAATCAGTAAATTTTATTTAATACATAACATAGTTTAGGACACAAACTCTCTCAAAATGTATCAGAGTTTAGGGTACAAACTCGTCCACAAACTCATTACAGAGAAATTTATTATTCTGATTTCACATCACAATTAACCCACAAGTCTTAAAATTTAACACAAAACAATTTCCAATACAATTGTGCTTATGGGTCCATCAACATATCAGAGTATGCAACATAAAATCTTAGGCCTAACAAGGGTTAAGCATTTATTCTAAGACAGATATCAAAACAGTAAACGTGATACTATAAAAATATGAGGGCCATATAATGACAATATAGAAATTAACACAACACTAATACCAAAAGAGGCCTACAAGATTCTCAACGTTTATGCCTCTGGTTGCTTCGCTTGGCCTCTATCCAGATTAAAGGTCTTGCCTGAAAAATTATTTATAATGACGGGGTGAGACATAAAGTCTCAGTAACCAAAATAAATTTACAAAATATGCAGGAAAAGATTGTAAGTCAAAGAAGCAGGTTTAACTGACATAATAATAATAATAATAATAATAATAATAATAATAATAATCTCATAATTCAAAATTTAATATGATATAATCAATGAATAAAACCATCACCACTCATCCATCCTGCTCCTCCTTATCTTCTCTGGACTGGTACAACCTATCAGTGCTAGTATACTTGGCCAAAGGTTTAACTAGTCACATCAAGAATACTGCCCCCTCCCATGCCACTACCAATATACCGTAACAGGGAGGTGTCCGCCCAAACACTCAACTCTAAAATCCGGGTCAAGATTGAGAGAGCCGATGGGCACACAATTCACCATATCTCTTCCACACAATCCAACATATCTCGTAATATAAAAATAATAAATTAATACAGCTTTCGAAAATAATTACGAGAATTCTAAATTCTTATACAATATTCCATCTCAAACAACATATCCATCATAATAGTAACAATTTAATAATAATTTCCATTTATATATGTAAATTGGAAATACACCGCTTCACTGAAATAAATTCATATTCATACTTAAATAAAATATCGCAAAATACATACAAGTAATATAGATAAAAGTAAGTTTTATAAAACACCTTACAGTCCAAAACAAGCATATAAAATAAATTAACCCCGGTTACTTCAACTCCAAGCTTAAGCTTAATTTGGATAGTAAAACCTGTGCAATCACCGATCACAAGAAAACTCTACATTATTAATGTAGATACCAATTAACCACAAATAACAATAAAATAATTAATTTACATAATTTAACTCATACAACCCAATTTTATCTACAACTATTATTCTCAATTATTCCAATTTTCCTTAAAAATCCTTAGCCATAGATTATTTCTCATGAATCTAAATCACTTACTAAAATCCTTAAATAACCTTTATATCATTCTCTCACTTTATCTACCTAATTTTTATAAATTAAAATTTCACATTTTACATATCTATAATTATAAAATCCTCAATATCAACCTTCTCAGCAATTAAATCTCATTTTTATAATTTATATGGGTACAATCTAATTATTAAATAACTCCTCAAATCTCCACATAATTAAAATCACATCAAATTCTAATTTAAATATTAAGTCCTAATTCATATTTTCCACAGAGCTCAGATCTAACAAAAATAAACCGATTAATACCTTAAATAATCCAAATAAATTATTTAAACAAATTTTGATCTGTAAAATTTCCTATGAAGATTAATTTATATCCTATTTATAAAATAAATTAATTATAAAATCACATAACAACCAAATAATAAATCTAAACCGGTTAAAATTAACTATTAATTATTCTCTACATTTCTACAGTTTTATATTGATAAAACTCAAAACTTGTCTAAAATCATATCCCCAAAATATTCTATAACTAGCATAAAATTACTATCATAGGAAAGAGAAAATTATTTAGAATATATTTTATAAAAGAAACTTTGTGATTAGAATAAAGTTTGAGTATCTTATTAATCTCTAAAACTGTAAAACTGGAACCAAACAACACCTTATCACCAAAATCTTCTCTTCGTCTTCACAGACGAAGTGAAGAATTGGAGGAGATATTTATAGAATACCTCCCTCTTTTCTATTCATATGGTAGGTGCCATATCAAATAAAAAAATATTTTATTATTATTATTAATAATATATATATATATATATATATATATATATATATATATATATATATATATATTATATACTATAATTGGTTAGTGGCACCCACTTTCAATTGTTTAATTAATTAAATAATTTTATATTATATATATAAATAACAATTTTTTTAAAAATATTGCCATCACATTTATAATTATTTTTAAAATTATAACTATTCTTAAAAATAGAAATAAGAATATTATAAGAAGAATTTTATCTCGATTTATATGAAAAACACTAATACCCCATGTAAATTATATCAAATACACACACACACTCTATGTAAAAGTGAAACCTTTATAGAGTATTTAATTAATTTGAAGAAGTTACTAATTACTAGTAGAGGAAGAGCTGGTAATTAATTAGTCCATTATTCCCAACAAATTCAATTAGGGCAGTTAGTTTCGGTTCGATTTCAACTCTAGTGGTTGTAGTAGTTAAATTCCCTCCCATATTTCGTTGGCCTGAAATTGTTTGATGCTAACTGACGTTGAACAAAAGTAGGAAAAAAATATTAACATCTATGCACATTTCCTAAATTTGACTTTGTGATTATCGATTCTCAATAATGATTGGAACAAGATGTATTAACTTATGCTCCTAATTTTGAAAAGTCACAAGACCTAATGCTCCTAATTATTCCAAATTTTGCATTAAAAAAAAACAAATGAAGTCTCATGCAACTAACTAGATTACTCTAGTCTAGGTACCTCCTTGAAATATGTTTGCCAATTTGTCTCTTCATTAAACTCATTCCTTATACCAGGTCAAAAAAAAAAAAAAAAAAACTCATTCCTTAGTATCATCCATTGTATGTGATTGATTTGGAGTTAATCCTATCTATGAACTGAGTTCCCCCTCTTCATGTTTGTCAATTCAAAAAGATAATGATGGTTTTATTAATTAAGATATACTGACTCTAAATAAATTTCTTTTTATTATTCCCTGTAGTTATAAATATAAAACATAGTTTTTGTTTTTTTAGAAATTAAGAAAGCTAAATAAGTTATTTAATCATATTATATATTGTGTATCCTTAGATTATATATCGGTTTATAAGTTAAGTAAAATAATTTAAAAAGAAAATAAACAATATAATTATTTTAAAGTAATTTAATTAATTTTTCTAATATCTCCAAAAAAAATTAATTCCGTCCTATATTTAGGGCGGGATTAAATTGAAAAGATCTTACGAAATTTCCTGCTGCAGAAAGATACAAGGAATGGAAAAAAAAATAATGATCAATACACACACATAATATACTATACTCCATCTATTTCAAAGATCAAATATAATTTAATATTTTTCTAAAAATAAATATAAGCATAAAAAATTCCTTTGTTAACATTAAACCATAATTAATTCAAATTTAATTAATAAATTGTATTTTTAAATAATATAATTAATAAATAATCATTTTTAAAACATTTTATACTACGAAATGTGAAATGACTCCAACAAATACCTTACAGGAATATTATTAAAAGGGTGGAAGTAACTTTTCTATTTTGTACTTATTTTTATGTTCTTTTTGGCAACTACAATTCATTAGCTATTTTATATATACTTGAGCAAATGACAAAAATAGGCATCCTTAATTTGAGATTTCCAATTTTGAATTTATTTAACTGAATTTTTTTTATAAAAAAAAACCTCACGGATGAAACAGTACCTCTTTAGTCCCTCGTGAAGGTCCATTTTATATTGTACCTTTCCAGTCCATTTTCTCTTTTTCTCTGTTTTTTTCGGTTTTTTTAATTAATCATCCTTCTGCCCCATTTGACCAAGTGACCACTTTCCCTCCATTTTACGTTCTCACTCCCGCTCTCACTCACTGCTCAGTTCTCAGTACTGCAAAAATGTCACTCCCCTTCTTCCTCTTCTTCTTCATCTTCGTCTTCATCTCCACCACCACTTCCACCTCCTTTTCTTCACCTTACCCTTACGGTAACCTCTCAATCTCTTCTCATTTTCGTTATATTAATCATTCAATCATTTAGGTTGTCTTCATACTGATTATGCTTTCTTTTTCCCTAATCCTTCTCACAGGTTTATCTTACCGCATTGATTGCGGTAGCCCCACCAACACCAGTGACCCTTTCAATACCACCTGGCTCTCCGACCGCTTCTTCACCGGCGGCGCCTCCTCCGTCGTATCCGAGCCACTCCGATTCCACTACCCCTACGAGAAGACCCTTCGCTTCTTCCCTGTCTCTCACGGCAAGAAGAACTGCTACGTTATCCCTACTCTACCCTCCGGTCGTTATTTCCTCCGCGTATTTGTTGTTTATGACAACTACGACGGCAAGTCTCATACTCCTTCTTTTGATGTCGCCGTCCAGGGCACCGTTGTCTTCAGCTGGCGATCCCCCTGGCCTGAATCTGTAGCTCTTGGGGGTGCGTATTCTGATCTGTTTGTTTACGTCACAGACGGTGAGGCTGATGTTTGCTTTTACAGTTTGGCCACTGATCCTCCGGTTATCTCTTCCCTCGAGCTCGTACACGTTGATTCCTTGTCTTATGATTCGACGAGTATAGGAAATACGCACGTTCTCGTCAATTATGGGAGGTTATCTTGCGGGACTGAGCAATGGGGTCCCGGATTCAGCAACGACACTGATCTATTTGGTAGGTCATGGCAGTCCGATTCCGAATTCCGATCAAATTTCGGTGCATCGAGCCACCGGCATCGTGACGGTGTAAGAGCTTTATCCACGAGGAACACCATAAGCGGAACGGAACAGAAGCCCAATTACTTCCCGATGAAGTTATACCAGTCCGCGGTGACCGTTGGTGGAGAAGATGGTTTGTTGGAGTACAATTTGAATGTGGACGCCAAGTTGGATTACTTGGTGTGGCTGCATTTTGCGGAAATTGATTCGAGTGTGAAGAAAGCAGGGGATAGGGTGTCCGATGTGTTGATTAATGACAAGAATGTAACTAGGATTGACATATACAAGCAAGTGGGAAGCTTTGCTGCGTTTACTTGGCACTATATAGTAAGGAATTTGAGCAGTAGTGTGTTGACTGTGAAGCTTGTGGCTGCAGTAGGCGCCCCTCTGATTAGTGGGCTTGAAAATTATGCTTTGATTCCCACTGACCCTTCCACCGTGCCGCAACAAGGTATATTGCTGAACTGTTGGTGCATTTACCATATATTGGGTTGGTTACATTTACTCAGAAATATGAATTCTCTTCTTTGGCATCTGAAATCTGAAATTATGCTTGTAAGTTGTTACGAAGTCAATAGAAAGACAATCAGGGAGGAGGGGGAAAAGGGAAGTTAGCAATACAATGCTAATGTTAATGGTTAATGTGATTACATTTTTAACATTTTTTTTTTGGGGAATCATTTTTAACATATTTTTTAGTCATGTGGACTATGCTGTGGAGGGAAGTATTTAACTGGAGACCCTTTTGCAGCAATTGCCATGAAAGCATTGAAAGAGTCACTTCGTGTTCCTGATAGAATGGGTTGGAATGGTGATCCTTGTGCTCCTACTAATTGGGATGCTTGGGAGGGAGTCACCTGCCGCATGGATAAGAATCATGCTTCCCTCGTGATAAGTGAAATGTAAGCATGTCTTACTCTTGTTTAAAGTTTTAATTTACATTTATAAATTGAATTTTGGAATAGGATTGATGTTACATCCATAATGACTGTTTCCCTCACCAAATATTCATGTGGTAGGAGAATAAAAGCAGTCGTATAGCTGGTTGTACGCATTTAGGCTTTAGCAAGCAAGATTGTGGGGGGAAAAGCATTTTCTTTTAATTTGTGAATTCTATTATGATTTGCAACTAGTATAAAACACATTTATTGGGCGAAGAAACTAGATAGAGGATCATGGGCGAAACTGCTATTTACCCATATGCATATAAAAATAGGTTAAGGGGCAATTTTGCCCCAAAAGTGCCAAAAAGGGAGCAATTTTGCCCTAGCCGTTATCCCAATTAATTTTGACCATTAGCTGAACAAATATGCTAAGCTGACGGTCCATATGTCATCCACTTCATTTTTGTTAAGGTGCAAATTTGCCCCGGAAGTTTTAAATCTAACTTTGAAAAAAAAATGAAGTAGATGATACATGGACTTCCGGGGCAACTTTGCACCTTAACAAAAATGACGTGGATGACATGTGGACTATCAGTTCAGCATATTTGGTCAATTAACTATGATAACAACCAGGGAAAAATTGCCGCCTGAAAAACTTCCGGGGGAAAAATTGCCCTTCGGTGAAAACTTTCAGGGCAAAATTACTCCTTAACTTACTGATCCACAAGAAGAATGGAAGAAAAGGCAGAAGTTTCATGTTTTTTTCCCTTTAATTTATAATTCTGTTTACATGACGTTGATTTTATCTTTATTTTATTGTTAACTACAGAGATCTTGGTAGTCAAGGCTTGAAAGGGTACATAAGTGACCAGATTAGTCTTTTGTCGGACTTGGTAAGCCTGTAAGTATCAGCTGCTAAAAGTTCATATAAACTAATGCCAGACATCTATCACTAATCACTATACAACTTAGATATATTGAGGCTAACTATTACATAACTTTTCAGTAAGAAACATGATAAGTCCAGATGTTTTTTTTTGGGCTTAAAGCTTTCTAGTGCCTTTGCTGTTTATGTGATTTAAACAGCAGTCAGAACCAGCAGTTTTCTTTATACTCTCCTTTTTTCCTTGTTTTCCTTACCATGTCCTTGAATTAGAGCGACAACAATGTTTATTTTGAAATGGATTGTTTTTTATACTTCTAAGTTTCAGTTAACCTTGTTCTCTCATTTGGTGGCTACGTTATTTAACTTCAAATTTAAAATTTTCTCAACTATGTTGATCGAATCATCCTGCCTGTGGTGCTACATAATACCTGATAGCATTATAATGTGCATGAGAAGCTAAAAGTGTTATAGTTAACATTGCATTAATTTTTTGTCCTTGATAATGTCTTTGTTTAATTTTTGTTTCTCTCTTGGTGTCATCCATGATCATATACCTGCATTCATTATCTATAAAACATTTCTCTCTTAATCATGCTGGTCAAAATTTTGGATCCACCTTAAATCTTCTGTAGAAGATCATTGTTCATCATATGTATATGTTTTCAAGAACATGTTGCCTTCATACACTCATTTATATTCTTTTCAATCATCTAGTAATCTCTCTTAAAAACTACAGGAACTTAAGTTCTAATTCTCTGCGGGGTTCAATACCTTCTGGATTTGGGCAAAAATTCCTGATACGAGTGTAAGTATTACTGATGTTATATTTGTTACCTGGTCTTTCTATCAGGCTTTGTTATGTTTTAGATTTTATGCAAATTCACAAAACTCAACCTAGTGGAGCTCTTTCTTCAATGAATGGCAATCAATTTTCTATATCTTTATGCACTGAAGTATCATTTACTTAGAAGTTAGAATTATAACTCTTATAAGGAGTTTGCCATTACTCTGAAAATTCTGATATTTTCAGAGTCCATATATCTTTCTTGCAGAATTGTTTGTCAGTCAATACTCATGCCACATGAATAGCAGAGTTACTTGTTCCTTTTAAAAAAATTATAGCACAGCAATCTAATCTGTGTAAAGGAGAAATTTTTTTTTTTTTAAAAACGACCTTGTTATTTTGCAATACTTAATTTATTTTCTTTATGACGTATGCACCAGGGATTTGTCCAAGAATGAGTTAACAGGTTCCATACCAGACAGTTTAGCCTCTTCAAGTTTGCAGCTTGTGTAAGTGTCCATTGTGTTATCTATTAACTCTCTCTCTCTATTTCATAAAGCAATAAACATATCATGATTGGCATCTAGTTCTGGAATTTTCTTGGATACACTTTTCTTAAACATTTTGATAGTTTAGTAAAATCTCAAAAATGTCATGGGTAAAATATTCGAAAACTTGGGACTTGAAGGGAGAAATTTTCTTCGGCCCTTGTGTCATCCTTTATGTATAATGTTTAAAATATCAAAACTTGAAAGTGAAACTATCTCCTAGAGATAGATGATTAATGAGATAAATTCGACCTAGTCACATCAATGCCAAGAAAAAACTTACCACATGGCCAAGCCTTGGCTTTGAGACGATTTTAAGTTGGTAAATCCTTGGCCATCATCTGCTAAATTCACAGTATCATCTACATAAACAGTCAATATATTTCCCCACATAGGACTATAATTATCAAACAGTGATCCACTCCACACCTTTGAAGCTCCAAGGGTGTAACCAGTTCGCTAAACCTGCTAAACCATGGCCAAAGCAGAATTAAATTATATAATGACCTATTTAAATTGCATGCAACTTTGCTCTCCTGGGAGCAACAAACTGCATCTGTGGCTTCATGTAAATCTCTTCTTAAACATCTTCATGGAGGAAAGCATTCTTAATATCTTACTTTTGTAAAGGCCACTTGAAGGTTGAAACCACAGAGATGAAGTTGTTACGTTAGCAGTTTTCTTGGGTTTAAAGTGTTCAGAATTTAAAGATGAGACTTATGGATCTCCTTCTTACATGGATAGATTGAGTATATATGTTAACTTGTATTACAGTATTGCTTTGGATCCTGGTGTTTGTTTTTCTAATCCATTTTATTTTAACAGGCTATTGAATGATAACCTTTTGGAAGGACAAGTACCAGAAGGGCTTTATTCAATTGGTGTGCATGGGGGGGCTTTTGAGTATGTTACTTTGACCTGAGTTTCTGCATAACACTATGTTCAGAATGGAATTTTGGTTGATTTATCTTTCTTGGATGATATCCCTATTTGGCTTATCATTCTATCTGTCTGTGTCTAAATTAAGTGCAAGTAGAGCCACAAAAGTGCCATGTAAGCTCGCTGTTTTATTGTTATCAGATTCGAACGATGGAGGGACATAATGTATGTTCTTACATAAAAAGTTGTTCTACCTTTTCTCCGTGTCCATTGTGGATTCTAATACCCGCCTACTTTTCTCATGTAAAGTTTATTCAATTTGTATATATCTGGAAAACTGAAGTAAAATTCGGATGACTTGTAAAAACTGTCCCACATTAAGTGATGCTCAATGTCCTTAATTGAATGACAACGTAGAAAATTTGACCTCTGCTATTGGTTTTTGTTTTACTGGGCATGGAGCTTTATCATAAATGACATAAATCAGGTTCCCAATGCAAGTTTTTCAGACTCACGTGTATTTTGTTAGGTTTGTAATTCGTGCAAAAATAGTTTCAACATAAGATTTTTTTTTTTTTGGGTAAAACCATGGGATAGTTTTCTTCTGTCAAAGTTGTAGTCCTTTGTAATAGTTAGTTAATAATTTGGACGATAAATATGTTTTTGTTCAGTCTCTCTGGCAACAAAGGTTTGTGTGGTGTGCCGTCTCTGCCAGCATGTCCTCTATTGTGGAAGAATGGAAGACTATCTACTTGGGGCAAAGTTGCAATAGGCTTGTCATGCCTTTTTGTTTTCTGCGCGATCTTGGTGCTGGTATATATTTATGTCAGGAGGAGAAGGAACGAATATGATTTTGGTCTTCCACATGAATTAATGTGTAAGTATACCTCATTTGCATTCTTGTTTTGGCAAGCCATTTTTATTGTTTCAAATATATTTGGCAGTATCATTACCTGTGTGGTTTTTTTCCTTATGTTACTGTTTACTTTGAACTAAATATACTTTTTTGCATACAAGGAGGATTTATAACTTTGAACCTATAGGTTTGGCTTTTTTATGCAGAATATCTATGTATTTTCAACATGAGTGAATCTGTCAATTTTTTTGTTGGAGGTGGCATCATGCAAATTTAGTATAAATCCTTGTAAAGTTTGCCTATGAGAATCTCATTGTTATAGTCAAGACCAAGGTAGTTAAATTTGGACTGGCCGGGGTACTGGGTCAAGGGTTAGGGGGTCAGACTGGAACTAACTTGGGACCAAACCAGTGAGAAATTGAAGATTTTAAGGTTATTAATATGAAATTCTAAAAAAAAATCTATTTTTTTTTAAAAGAAAAATACTGAACTGGGTTGATGACCAGATGGGTTTACCGGCCGGTTCGCCAATTTCTAGTCCAGACCAGCCTATCCGGTCTGGGTTTTAGAACAATGGTCAAGACACATGATTTCTGACTTGAATTTCCATTTGATGATCAATCCTACATAAGATTTTTCTTCATACTTCTTTAGTAGACTTTTGACCCCTGCCCTACTTATGCTTCCCTTTCTTGTTTGTGAAACTCATCCATGTAAACTGGTCAAGTTATTACTTCAAAATATGGCTCCTGGGGAATCTTTAATGCCCGTCATTTTGTCCAGTACCTTCTGATGAATATCCTTCTTTAAACCCATCATTATTGTTTTATCAAAAACCTATTGGAATATTCTTGGTATTGTCACTGTTGCAGTTTTTTGGATTTCTGTAAATGGGCTATGTTCAATCCATTTACTTGTGATGGAACAATATGCTCATCGGTTCAAAATCTTCAGTTACTGAATAGTACTCAATCTGAATATGACCAATAATTTGCTTTTTTTCTATCTCAATCTTGAGACAACTTTCAGACGTGGCAGCAATTTAGAGTCAATCCTTTTGTTGTGGCCACTTGAACGTTTTAGGGGCTGCAAGGTTCCATCTTTTTTGTTACAATCTTTTCCCATTGTGGAAAATGGAAACATTAAAATTTTGCTTTGTGCTGGTAAAAATAGATTTTTCCTTGGTCCAAGTTTGCGGTATTATCTATAGATTCTATTCTCATGCTTGAAGTCAAGAGTAATAAACTACAAGTTTTCTAAATAATTTTGGTCCTAATCGGTTAGCCTATTCAGCCTGAGTGAGTACAAGAATGTCTAGTTAAAAGACACACCAAAAGTCTTGATACATAATTGAAGCATCTCTTTCATGGGATGTTTGATCCTTAAATTCTTGCTTTGATTGAGCATGTATTTTATGTCTTCTTTCGCAGCATTAGCCGGCAAGAGAAGCCGATATCAGAGACACAAATCCTTGTTGCATCTTGAGATGGAGAGCCAACATGCCAGGGGTTTATCTTCACCATATACGTTACAGTAACCGAGTTGCCCTGCAAATTTAAGGGCTGATTTTTCATGACACTCACCGACACAGCTTTTACCAAAAGGAAATTTAAAGTTGTAAATACACCCATCAATGCTATAAGCCAAGGTTGATGTGACATCACTGCCTTACTTTTAGAGAGTGCAAAGAAGGGCTTCTTGAGGTTTGGCTTTTCTCCTACAGCTTTTTATGTCGCCAAGGATTATGGAAGCCACTTATTGCTATGCTGTGTTACAACATTGTTTGCCACACTCACCACAGACACAACCCGTTATATCAGTAACCCACATACAAAGTTACAACCTTCTTGATGAATACGTGATAGGAACACTTCAATTCAATGTAAGTTATTTGAACCACCAGTTAATTAGGTAGGTGTCTACTTTAGGTTGACATGTGTCTATTCTGCTTAGCTCAACACTGTACCCTGATATTTACGTCGCCTAATTAACGGTGAGTGGGCTTTTGCTGTGCTATGAACTTTTTTTTTTTGTGTTCTTATATGACCTTTACCTGCATTGGACGTGCCTGATTCTTCATTAAAAGTTGTTTGTTTTGCATGTCATTATTATATTGAAAAATTTAATAGGAATTGTCTCTGAACCGTGTTTTTTTTTTTTTTCATTTTTATTTTGAAGCTTTATATTTATTTGGGAAAAAGTCCTCAATTGAAAATGGAGGGAAGGACCTGATAAAGTTTTACACATAGTACCAGTACTCTAGTTGAGGTCCTTATCACCAATAATTTTTTTTTTCAATTTTTCCTATTTATTTTAAGTAAAGCGCGGTGGAGAAAGCTTTAAAAACATTGGATGATGGTGTTATTTTTTGTTCATTTACTTGAACATATATATAGACAAACTCACACATGTAAACCATATAATATACTATCAATTTTTTATGCAAGAGAATTCAGACTCAGTTGATGCCCTGGATAATTAGTGTTAAATAATATTGGAATAAATTTGTTCCAGATTAGTAAACTAAATTATACTCTTTTTGAACTGACTCATGCTGTCTTGTTTAAAACTTGACAAGAAACTCTTTATAAGTTTAAGTTATTTGTAAATAAGTCCTTTATTATATTATACTCCTCTGGAATAATCTATCACATATTTAATTAATTTGATTAGATTAAAAAAAGTTAAATATGTCAGTTAATTGTAAGGAATATGACATTTTTTTCTAAAATACCTTCATTTTCTCTAATTTCTTCTACTCCAATTTGAGGGAGTATCAATAAATTTAGGAAAAGAATTTAAAATATGAAAAATATGTCTTACATTGAAGATTAAAATCAACTCTTTAATTATATCCTACATTAATATTTGAGGAGTATTATTTTAGTGAAGTTACACAAATTAGTGCTTCAAAAATTATTCGAATGAATGTGTAGTTTTAAGAATGATAGAAATTATGCAGATAACTAAAAGCTAAAAAAGCTTACGTATTATTTAGCCATAATATTAAAAAAAAAAAAACTGATTTCGTTATCAACTTTTGTAACAGGATAAAGCAGAAAAAGGAATCTAGCCCCCATTTTTCTTCATTCAACAGTTCTATCTACACGTGGGGCCTTCACTTTTCTGCCAAAAGAAAAAAAATTACATGGACGCAAACATTGATGATTAATTGAGGAATCTAAACACTGTGCAACTAATTAAGGGTGTGATGAGTAAATGTATAACATTCAAAGAAGAACATTCCACAAAAGGACATGGACAAAATAGTTATGATGTTCATGTTTAGTTTCAAATTAGAAGTAGGCAACAAAATTATAGTCTAATTCCTATTGCCGTAGGTCGTAATTTCTGACTTGTGGCTCTAAGAATCTTTCCTTAGTTTTGTTATATACCACTCACTCTTTTGTTCGAATCTTCAACTTTTCAGACTATATCAAAATTACACTTTCATCCTTCCCTGTGATTCATTCATTTGTGTTCAAAAGTTAATCAAATGCTCTATTATTTTATAGTCATGTGAATCTATGAAATGCCTTTTATTCCAAAAACATTATATTAAATATAATTCACAATTTGATTAGATTTTATAAAGGGAAAAAAATACCACTTAAATTTTAAAATAGTCTTTTTGTCTACAAGAATATAGGTATTAACTACAAGAGTATATATAACAATTGACAACTCATTTTAGTAAGAAATAACTGGTTTGAGATTTTAAAGTTCAATTGATTTTTTTTCTTTTTTAGGAATGTATAATCCCTAATTCAATTAATTATATATATAGTTTATGTTAAATGGTTTTACCCAAAAAGGTGGATTTGGCACATGAGAGATAAAAACTCTTTACGCATTAAACATCAAAAGGAAAAACCTTTAATTAAATGAAAAAATGTAAGTTTGTTAACATTGCATGAAATTTATAAAACTAATTGCAATATTTATAATAGGCATAAATAGTGGGCTCATAATTCATATCTCCAATGAAGTTCCTTAGAAATAAAAATACTTTGCAAGGACCAAAGAATCATCAGCGCACCCATGGAAAAAAAAAAAGACCTTATGAACAATAACTATTCTTGAAAATTCCAAAATAACCAGGTAGTAATAATGTTAAAAAAACACTCCTAAAAATAATGGTAACATTCCTATAACTAGGAAGCTAAGTAGCAAACTATGGACTATCGTGAGTTAGAATGTCAAGATATAAGTGGATTTGACCTAAGAAGTATCATATCGAAAAAAATTAAACTTAATAAAGAGTATATAAATTGAAAATCCATAAAATCGTAATTTTAAAATTTTGAATTAAGTTGTAACATCGAATCTAAATAATATAGATGCTCTCATTGCTCCTAGAGCACTTATTATATATAGAAGTGTTATGTGTGGCTAAAATTTTTTGTTCTAGGATTAGCTTAGGGTCAAGTTGCTGTTTTGACTTGTACAATCTTTCAATAATGCTTCAATATATTTATGTGATATTTTTTTGTCTAGCCAACTAAGAATGATGTGTAAATGTTCTGGTTGCATTTAGAAATTACAAAAATTATTGAATAGACCTAACCACAAGTAGTGTCAGATTGCTTAACTTGAAAACAACTGTTAACTTTAATATAAATATACCTATTAACCTCTAGTCACGTAGGTAATGTGCATAATTAAACCATATGATTATTAATCTTTAATAGAAACCAAGGGTAATAATTAAATGGTGTGCCTAACGTAGTGATTTGAAAGAACACACAAGTGGAAATTTAAATCTTCACTATCATATGATATCTACCTCCAAGTTTTAATATAAAACTTAATTGACTAATTTAGAAAGATTAAAGAAGTTAAATAAATTATTTTAAATTCAAATATTTATAATTATCATTTTTTATCCAAATTAATTTATATGACTTATAAACTGATATATTATAGGGTTGATGTACAAATTTACTTTGGAAGTATTCACTAAAGAGCAATGTTACTTTGAAAATCCGTTTTAGCACATTTGGTTCGATTCCATAGGATAGAATTACATGTGATCTTAATGTAACAGATCGATTACAATATTTGGTTGACCTTATATAATATAAAAATGATTATATTTTGTAATCTTGATTACATCATTTAATGTAATCAATATTATATTGCTAAGATTGATGAATGAAGATGCATGCATCCTATAATCAAGTAAAAAAGACAATTGCCATTATAATTTTTTAATCTGATCAAAACGTCCACCCATAAATGCTGTTAAATATTAAATAATTATCACCATTAAATATTTAAAAAAATTAATTAATTATATAAAATATAAAAAAATATTCCCCACTAAAAAAATTATATTCCACCCTTAAAAATATTAAAATATCCCGTTAAATAATATTCTTATCATTAAATATTAAAAAATTACCTTGAACCCCTTCATAATATTTCCACCGTTAAATATTAAAAAATTATTATAAATCCAATATATACACTACACAAATTTAAAAAAAATTACTTTAAACCCAACATATACATTATATGTGTGTGTAGATACAATCAATTTTGTCTCTTACTATATTATTCTCATTTTTTATGTAATTCAACCAAACGTTTTTATGCATATTCATCATTTTTCCTTAATGTCAAACCAAACAAATTCATGTAATCATCATTACATTACATTCCATTATAATGCATTACATTCCATTACATTTCCTCTAATTCCATGAACCAAACGAGTACTTTAGGTTGAATCACTACTACAGAATCGCTGATATATAACAGTTATTATTGGCCATAAATTATGGTTTCGAATCGTCCTATATGCTGCGCTATATATACTCAATTCCGAACCATTATATATGCACTGTAATATATTGAGGGCATATATAACGGTTATTTATTAATAACCATAATGTATTGATTTTAAATTTTTATTATATATAGTTATTTTTTATTGTTTATTTTTATTTAGTTTTATTGTTAATATTTATTATATAAAACACAATATAATCATTGATAATAACAAGATAATAATATTAAATACAAATTTTATTTATAATATTCAAAATTCAATACATTATAGATCAATATCATACAATTTAAAAGAAATTAATCACTTAAAGACTCTAGAACATTATCTTATAATTTTTTTTAAGTCTAAAAGAAAATGTATTAAAAAATTCTATAATATTCTTCAATACTTTTGTTGTAAATTGTCAATCACCTATTAGTACTTCAGAGTTCCAGTAACTGCAAAAGGATAAGATAAATATGAAAATCAAAATATATATAGTAAAGATTGGCAAATACTAAAACTTGAGCAAATATTGGATCTAATTTCAACATATCTGCAAAAGTTTAGGAATGTGTGAGGGTAACGTTCAAGTAGATCATGATTTAACAAACTGCTAAAAATTAGGAGAAAAAATTATATTGAATTTAGTTTATATGATATAGAGTAATCAGAATAATTTTCACTGCAATAAAACAATAATAAAAAATTTAGAATTTTACCTCATCATTTTTTCATGCTTTCTACTTTTCTCTTGAGTTTTTAACTTTATCTCTATCTAATATGAGTACATTATATCTCATGAGAATAAAGTTGGTTTAATAATAAATAAAAGATAAAAATATAAGTTCAGATAAAAATTGAATGAGATGCTTTATGAATAGAATAAAAAAAATTCTTCTCTCTATCCTATAATAAATAGGACCGAATATAATTAAAGACGTAACGAGTACAACCATATTTTACTTTACTTTCCAAGTCGTGGAAAAAAAAAAGAAATATAATAAAACTAAGTGTTGAATTTGACCAAGCCATGCAAATAAATAATGCACAACCACAGATCAGATCACCAAGTTGACAGTGTTGTTTAAAAGCAAGTGTGGAAAAATGACTTCCTCATATGTACTCAACCAAAGTATAACTTGTTTGACTTGTCATTTCAATTATTTACTCTCTCTCTCTCACATATGCTCTAATAGTTTGACTGAAAAATCTTGATCAAAGTTCAAACACCACTAATAATGTTGCATCAAAGTTAATTTGTCGACCCTCAAACTCAGGTTTGATTAATGTTTAGTCTTCTTTGCCTGTTGAATATTTTTTTTCTATTGTTGATTACATTTCTTCAACGTACCAAACACGATTGTGTCGTCTAATTAATAATTTAATTATTACCCTATTGTTTATCAAGGTGATATAGTCTACGAATTCCTAATTCAGGGTGTTTGCATGTATATAAATATTATAATTAGCTGGATCAATGAATTAATTAAGCTAATAATGATAACACGCTGGAAAATTAACTATTTTTTTGTAGGAGTCAAATGAAGAGAGTGCACATATATTTTTTGGATTTATGCATCGCCCGGTATCTAGCGCTAACATAAAATCATTGGTTAAACTAAAATGACTATGATTAATCAACCTAAATGTTTAGTGGTGAGCACATACATGTATTAACACGCAAACACTACATAAACAATTAAGAAAATTAAATATTTGATATTAGGTGGAAATATGATTTTCATTAGGCATTATTCAACGGTTTAATATGCTTTTTTTTGATTAAGATAAAGATAATGAATTAGTAGCTGTAGCAAAACTTTGAGGGGGGCGTGTGTGTGTAAGAAGATATAATTATAGGAATGTGTGTGGTTTTAAATCTGTTTGGTCAGTTTGTACGTATCAGAATTCTCTTGTGATTATTAAAGTTTGTTTTTCCTTACATTTTAACGAAGTTAGGCTTAAGTGCATATATATCTGAATCAATAACCATTTGGTTTTAATTTATTATATATATAGCAAGTTGGTCAAAACGGTGTAGATACTATATAAACCCAATCACATGCAGAAGATTTTTCCCCCCTTCTATTTTGGGATGTATAAGACAAGTTATTTACGGGATAATTTCCTAATTTGATTATTTATATTAACGTGCTAATTTTATATACTAGACTAGACATGGCTCAATCTCCCTATTTATGTTCTTAGACTATTTATTATCCAATATTAATCCATAGAAATGAGATTTAAGGTGGATAATTAAATTATGTTAGTTTTAAGTATAGTTTGCTTATTTAGTATATTATTACAGCTATGGAAGAGAAACTTAGTGTTTAAACATGTTGCAAGTTTTATAATTTCATTTTCATAATTAAAAAAGTTTTAATTTCATCTCCCAACAAACCAAATGAAGAACTGACTTTGAAGCATTTAAAAGGTAAACAGACTGTATACAAGTGAAACTAAACAAATTATAGCAGTTTGATTAAAAAATCTTCCAATTTTGACCAGATCAGGAAATGTTATGCTTCAAAGATCAAATTATTGACTCTACATTAAATAGTATGCACAAAATAAGTTTAACAAAATATAAAAAATAGACAAAAGTGATACAAAAGCTGGGCGACAAAAACCTGTTTCTTTCTTGGTCTTTTTTTTTTTTTTTTGCCGTTCTATTTCTTTCTTGATCACTTTAATTAAAAGCGCAATGATTAGTCAAGAAAACAATGATAAAAACCAATGGTTTTTTCAATTATATATGTATATGGTTTTTTCAATTATATATGTATATATAATTTTTTTAAAAAAATATTTCTTTGAGATATTAATATAATAATATAATGATTGATTATGTCATAGGTGATGTCAACGAGATCTCTTATACATACACTGATACATACATATATAGGACCCAAGTTACAAGTCACCTAATAAATCTGTATTATAAAATATATAAAGTTGAAAGTTGACTTATTTCAATTGGCTTATATATGCTTTCAATTAGAAAACAATTATAATCTTGATCGACTTTTTAATGTGTGAAAACAAATTGTTTATATATATGTTGACATCGCCAATTAGTTAGGCAGCAATAAATAATTCCATATGGCTAGCTAATTTCTTTGTGCACCTTTGCTAGCATTAGTTTTTAGGATTTTAGTATAATTTAACATATTAAATTTTTCATGACACACACAAATTTGATTAATCAATTATTCCTTTTTATAACAACAAAAGAAATTAGGAAACGAAACAATTGAAATAAATCCATTCATGCATGGTTAATGATCCTCACAGACAAACTTAGCATTACTTAATAATCAAATTGATAAGCAATATATATTGTTTTAGGCAGAGGTAACAAAAGCTACTAGAATCTATTGACTTTTTGTCCCACTAATTAATTAAAATATTCTATAAATATATCAAAAAACAAGTTTTCATAATTGAGATCATCCCAAGTCTTCACATGACTATATATGAACGCGTACTAATTCCACTTCTATATGTATATTGCAGCAATAAAATTGTTGCATCAAATATCAATTATTGAATTATTGAATAAAGTAGTAAAGGACAACCTTGTTGACTTGGTTGACTTGGAAATTAGTGCCCACAAATTGTCTCTTCCATGGCTCCACTTATCCTTCAAATTGTAATAATTATTTCTCAACTAGTTTTTTATTTACATTTTATAAGGAATATAAAATATAAAAAAAATTTCATAGAATCTATAACCGGTTAAAACTGCAACTTATAATTCTTATATATTTATCGATATTAATGTAATGAAGATCCAAGCGGTTGATTTTTTCATATGATAAAAATTCGATAATTTAAATATTTTTATTAAAAAAATTTAATAAAATGATAATACGTAAGTTTTGTGAAGAAAATAAAAAATTATGGATATTAATTTTTAAATTAAAAAAATATATTGTGCCATGGTTTAGATTGAATCTTAAGATGGATAAGACTATACAAGAGCGATAAAAGCTCAACATGTTAAGAAACAGATTGGTAGATTTTTTAACATGCACAAAGCAGAAAAATAAATAATAAATAGATATTTGAAGTGGTTGAAATGTTGGTTTGAATAGTTGTATCGTTTGGCAAGTTGAGACAAATTAAAAAGGATTATTTAAAAAGAGAAAAAAAGAGGTGAATGCTTATCTACAACGAACTGTCTGTCCCAGAAGCAAACAAAATATAGTTTTGCGTTTTAATTCCAAAAATAATATGCCTGCCAACCATGACACGTTTTGTAATATCGCGTTTTTGGCTTTTTCATTTTTGCAACATTTTTTAGTCTCTTTTCCAACCACAAAAATAATCGTATATTAGATATATATATATATATATATATATATATATATAGGGTTTTCCGAACCAAAGAAAAAAGTTAGCAATGAAATTGACTGCGCATGTAATTCCATGGAGAAAAATAAGAGGAAACGGAATTAATCAATTATTTTATCTTTTTTAAAGGTCAAAAAAATATTTTATCATTTTATGTAGCGAAGTATGCAGTACATGTAGTAAATATATATATATTAAGACAATTTATTATAAACCTAACATTGTACATATAATAATATTATTTTTAAAAAAATCTTAGAAAAATCACACTAAGATCCCAATTAAAAAAAATAATATGAAAAAAAATCTCATAACTTATAATGACAAATAAAAGAACAATCATTATTGATAAGTGAATGAACTACTATTAATAAGTTACAAGACTTTTCTAGTGTTATTTTTCTTAATTAGAATGTTATTATCATTTTCCTAAAATTTTTTTGGATACGGTGGCTCTTGCTAATTTTAATGTGCATTTGTCCCTGCCCTCAATAAAATATGTATATATAAAAATTTTTTTTATCATATAGCTGATCATTTTGTGTGTCTATATACACACACACACATTCTATGGTTAGGTCAAAGTCAGTGATTCCCCGTTTTGAACTAATCTGTGGGTCCATTACCAAAACCATGGAAGATTCAAAGCTTAGTTTTGAGGGTATATATCAAAGAACCAAAGGTTTTTCTGAGAATTTTTATTCTTAAATACATGTACATATCAAATTTAGTAATTAGTATAATATTAATTATTATATTAATATATTTTTAAAAAAATATTTTTTATATTTTAATCACATCAATTTGTTTATGAAATGAAATTTAGTTTTTTGAAATTTTATAGTGAAAATTTCATATATAAGGACCATTGTGTCAAATTAATTTCCATAAGCTCCCAAATAAATATGAAATTTCACAGCAATCCGGTAAGGCTGCAGTAAAATTAATTTGTGAAGTAAAAAAATAAAAATAACCTTTCAAAATCAAAGGAGAAGTATCCTAATTTACAAGTGGCAAATATATCATAAACAAGTGGAATAGTCTTATGAATAAATGAAATCAATTCTTAATAATAACACATTGAAGCACGATTAGGTCAAATTACATTTGTAACTAGTGAACACATCATGAACAAATAAAACATTACTCTAAACAAGGGGAGTTCCACATTTTCACCAAATACCATTCTAAAAGTGTTCAAAGGGCTATTCCATTTGCTCTTAAAACTATTCTACTTATTAATCATGTATTCATTACTTACAAAATAAATTTGATTAGATAATTCTTCTATTTATTCTTGTTAATTAATTAATTTCACTTATCCATAGGACTATTCCATTTATTCATAAGCTCAATTGCAAATCATATTGTTTCTCCTTTGATTTTTGAAAGGTTATTTTTATCTATTACTTTACAAATTAATTACACTATAGGCTCACGGGACTGCATTGAAATTTCATGTTTCTTTGTTCATTAATAGGGATTAATTTATATTGGCAAAAAAAAGGGATTAATTTAATACATTAGTCCTTTCTCGAAAATTTTCCCAATTCTATAATCCTGAAAAATAACTATAATTTTGTTTTTCTTTTCTTTTTTTTTTTTTAAAAAAAAGAACAAGTGGCAGTAAGGCACTCATTCAATTGGTTGCTTTAAGGAAACAGCGCATCAAGTGGGCCCCGCTTGATGTCTTATCTCATCACTGTTCTCTTCCAACTTGGATTGGAATCCAAATAGAATCTTCGCTTCTATATCACTTCAACATTATGCTCAACCTTTTTATTTCTTTCAAGCTTTAAGTACATTTAAATTGGGAAAATTTTAAATAAATATTATTTAAATTTTAAAATCCTAAATTAATTTTTTTAATAATAATATTAATGAGATTGCTAAAAAAAATTTTTACCAACATAATGAGATTGTTAAAAAAAATATAAAAATTGATAACTCAGATTTTTATAAAATTACTTATTTAAAATTTTGAAGTTTAAGTGATATATTTTTAGAAATTTCTTTTTAAAAATTTAATTTAAATCTTCAAAACTTCAGATTAAAAATAGGGAAAAAGATACATAAATGTCATGTGAATTGTCAAAATCCAGAAAAGTCTATTAACACCTACAAATGACAAATAGGGGATTGAGGGGGAATCTGAGTTTTTTATATTTATACCAAATGATAAAAATACCCCCCAAATCAAAAATTCTCCCTCCCTCTCTCTCTTTCCTCAACACTTTCTTCCTTTTCCTCAATCTCTCCCCTCTCTCCCTCTTCCCGTCATCTCCTTCCCTCGCTTCAAATCTTAAATCTTCCGACGTCGTCGACAACACTCGCCTCATCTCTTAGCAGGTCGTTGAGCCCAACTTGGTCTCAGTCTCTTGGGGCTATCCATGACCTAGATGCTAGATTATCTTGCTGTTGACGACTCCAAAGACAAAGGTGATAAACAGGTAATCGGTGATTATATGGCGAGTCCAAAAGATTCATATTCCTTTGCTGATTTGTTTCATAACGGTGATGACGACGAAAATGGTTTTTCTGAGGGTGATTAGGTCATAAATGAATATGATGAAACTTTCATTTCTAAGATTGGTTTGTAGATGCGACATTACCAGGTCGAAGAAGTCGTTGTTATGAACATTTTTTGTTTTTTGTCAACATCATCACTACACTTGTTATTATTATTACTAAACTTATCAATACCATTAACAAAATTAATCAATGCATTTACTCATTCTATCAGTACATAACGATTTTGTCAAAACCACGATTACAATTTTTGTCAAAATCATTAATATTTAAGTCAATCATATTACTCAATTGGTCATAGCTCAAAACTCTTGGTCAATCATTTCATATATTTTGATAGTATTTATTGATTTTGTCAAAACTACTACGAATTTTATCAAAATTATTAATATTTTAGTCAATCACATTACTCAAATGGTCATAGCCCAAAACTCTTAGCCAATTCTTTCACACATTTTGTTAGTACTTATTGATTTTGTCAAAACCATTACTATTTTAATTAATCATATTACTCAATTGGTCATAGCTCACAACTCTTGGCCAATCATTTCACATATTTTGTTAGTACTTATTGATTTTGTCAAAACCATTATAATTTTTGTTAAAAAAATATTATTGTTTTAGTCAATTTAATTACTCAATTGATCTTTAAGTGAGCCTAAGGACATTATCCAAAACTCATATTCCCACCCCATCTCTTCTCTATCATTTACAAGTTTTAATGGGCTTTTATGGGTTTTGAAAGTTGAAGTGGTATTTAAATATCTTTTTCTCTTAAAAATATTTAACATTATAATTTTTATTAAAATTAAATTTATAAATCATATTTTTGAAAAGTAACTCGTGTAGCATAACTCTCATAAAATTCATTATTATATGTTTTAAAATATAGTAATAAATCTTCGGATCTAGTTATGACTAGTAATGATAGTATTTTAGATATTTCAACTAGAAAAATAATTTTATCTGGTCATATTTTAAATTTTTTTGGTAATTTTGAGAGTGTCTGTAATTGTCAAAAAATTTTAATTATTGTAAATTTGATAAAATAAATGCTTTTATTTTGAGTTTCCCGATCAGCTGAATAATTGTACGTAAGATTAGCATTTGGCTTCTAGTTCTTTTTTTTTTTTTTGCAGGGAAAATTAAATAGATCAGTTAATTTTAAAAACCGAAAACCAAATTAATCAAAATATTTGGTTCAGTTCAGTTAATGACCATATTTTAATTTAGGTTTGTTAATTAGATATGATTAACAAACTAATCAGACGATTAAATTATACAAGCTCCATTATATGATCATGCGGGTTGACCCGGAAAGGCTGGTCCCCGTACACGCAGCAGGACGCCAATGTCATCCTTTCCCGCTTGGCTTGATTAAGAGCCTATTTGGTTCACCGAGTGTAAGAGAGGAGAGAAATTTTAATGGTGGGATGGGGAAATTTTTTTTTTTATATTACCTTATTTAGAATGATAAGAGAGAAAGAAAGGGGAGTGATTTTAATATTACCTTATTTAGTTTATAAGGGAAAGTGACGGAAAATATTTTTACATGAATAAATTTACCCTTATGTTATTTAATTTGTTTTTATAAAACTTGTAGAAAGTTTAAATCATGTAAATATGTTGTATATATTTTTAAAGTATACATTTAAATTATATATATATAAGTACATAAAACTTAAAATTTAACTAAAAAAAATTAAAACATAAGCAAGGAAAACGCTAGTGTGGTGAAGAAGCGCAGTGTGGAAATACGAAAAACCTTCATAAGTAAAATCCTTCTCCTCCCCCTCTAACCAAACAGACTCTAAAATTCTGTAGCATCAATTCAGATTTTACTTTTATTAATTAATATGAATTATTTATTTCATTTTTGTCACTTTCGGTAGACTAGAGAAGAATGTAAGGAACGAACAAAAATATAGAATTGGAGAAAAAACAATTAACAGATGCGTCTGGTTGACGTGGAAGAACTTATCAGTTGAATTTGCGCATCAAAAATCTAAATATCCTATCATTTTATTATTTCACAACCTTTCAAATATTATAATTATTAAACCAATTTTTATCAAATTAAGGAATGACATGACTTTCTAAAGCATATGCAAAAGTTTGATTAAAAAAACCGGAGATCATCATCCAAAAGGTGTTACTTTATTCTATCTCTGTGTGTTATCTAGCTACATTTAAAATTTTACATTATCCTTGATGATTTATAGTCTTCTTGGATAACTGAGAATCTGATTAAATATAAATTCATAAATCTCACATTTATTTGAAGCTGCATATGCTTAATTATATTTCTTTTTTGGTACTAATATCCCTTTTGCTCATTTTTAAATTGAAAATGATGTATTATTTTGACTCATTTCTTATGCATTATGGTTGAATGAGGATTATTACAAATATCAATGTTATTTTTTCTCATTTTCATTTTATTAGATTCCACGTGCCAAAGGGATATATTAGTACCAAAAAAGAAATTAAGCATGAAACTTCAAATAAATGTGAGATTTATGAATTTATATTTAATCAGATTCTCGGTTATCCAAGAAGATTATAAATCATCAAAGATAACGTATTTTATTTTTAGCCTAATGTATAATTTCCTTTAATTAACCCTTTTAGTACTAAGCTTAACTCTTATAAAAATTTAAATAAATATAGCTAGTCCTAGGGAGTTTTTTTTAACCAGTTGCATAGCCTAGGAGCCATTAAAAAATAGAGATGTTAGGCTTTAGTATTATGAAAAAAAATATAAGAATGGATGAAAATAAAAAATATAATAAATTTCGCATATCTTTGATTACTTTATATTATAATATAGTGACATAAAAGTTTCTCCATAATTAAAAGGTCACATTTTCGTTCCCCACTTGATAACTTCATATGCTTAGGGCTACCCCTTTAAATATAAATATATATATATACACACACACATAATCCACACATCACAAAGCATATCCACATATTGACTTTTCTGTTTTTTCTACTATTATCAAATAAAATACTACTATTGATAGATATATGAATAGGTCATGTCACTCACAACGTGTTACATGCACATTCTTAGCAATAACAAGCTATTAGTAGATTAGCTTTGCAATTAGCTATATATATTAATTGCCGTACACAAATTAATTAATAATTATTTTTAAAAAAGTGAGATTTGCAAAACCTTATCCTTTTTAAACCAATGAAAACATCAAAATGATACACACTCCAACATACAAAAGCAAAACTTAAACTATTTCGATGTGATGCATATCCCACTTACATAATAAGATAATCAAGTTTACCAAACACTCATTATCGCACACATTAATGTCAATCCTTAACTTTTTTTCATTTTTTGAAATTATTTAAATGTTTACTAAGCTTTCCCTCGGTTCACACATGACCTTTTATATTATTTTTGTTTCATTAAGTGTCAAACATCTCTACTTATGTACTATAATTAGTGATGGAATTATTTTCTAATTAATTAGTGATAATTTATTTAATGACAGAATCATAAAAGTCTGTTGCTAATCACTGTTTTTTTTTTTTTTTTTTGTAGTGATGATGATAATGCCGCCACCGACGACGTTGTGAGCCCTTTAAGGCTGAGCCATTATGTGGCGTCTTCAAGACGGGGAGGGTTGTTTGTGTGGTCAATCATGGACTCACAACAATTGGGGGAAATGTTGATAGAATGTTAAATATAAATGAACTTGACTTAGTTTGAGAAAATTCGTATTAAACAAAATCAGGCTTTACAAGGGATATATAAATGGAAAAACTCACCATTAATTTTAAACTTTTAGGTTAAGATGTGATATTATTAAGTCCATTTATATCCATTCCTTCAATGCTTCGAGTAGGGTGAAGATTCAGTTCTCGGTAAAACACCAAAAAACCAAAATAAAAGAATTTTTAAAACCGAACCGAAATTGAATAGTAAAAAATAACTGAACTAAAATAATTCGGTTCGGTTTTGATTCTTTTAGGTAAAACCGAAATTTTTGAACCTCCTAATTGAATTAGAATATCTAAGTTCTCAACAAGCAAAAGTTAATACAAACTATAAATTGAACCGCCTCAACAAAATCCAAAGAAAGATATATAATACAAAGTATAAACTACATATATAATCAATTCAGTATTAACACTTAACTGCGTCTTGGAAAAATGTGAAAAATATTATATGGTGCACTTTTTATATTTTTTTTGGTTATTAAAACCAAAATTTTTTTGAGGAGCAGAACCGAACCGAACAAAAACACTAAAAAAAAGAACCGAACATATAGTGAACACTGAAAAAACCAAACCAAAAAAATCAAAATTGATTCAGTTCGGTTTGGTCTTCGATTTCGTTTTTATTTTGCTTAGCATTCCTCCGACTATGGATTGGTCTCACCTCTTTTCAGGCCAAGTGCTTCCCTAAGTAATTTCAACAAAATAAAAAAAAATGTTATGCATATTAATTACTCTCTTTAATATTTTGTTGGTCCAAAATTACATGGCACTTTGGTCTGCTCGACACATTGCACATTGGCACAGGATGAATGACGTGGCACAACAATGATCTTACTTAAGTAAAAATCTAAGTCACCAACAACTAATGAGCCTTCGCTAAGCATGCATTTAAAAAAAAAGTGCAAGAACAAGTCATGTTCTTACGAAATAATTAATTTTTTTTCTAGGTTAATCACAAGTGTGTTGTCTATATAGATAAGCAGATTGTGCTTTCTCTCTTGGGAAATATATATATAAGGAATAATGAGACGTGGAATAATAATCGAAACCCTGCCCTAATCGATCACTATCATCTCACCCTCCAAATTGGGTCTAGCAATAAAATCAATTGAGATTTACTTTGGGATTATTTTAATTGTGAAAAAAGTGAAGAGTGCACTTTATTACTTCATTGTAGCATTGGTTTATGTAAGGTCCAAATTAAAACGTGACGACTTGCATTCACATTGTGAATAGAATGATGACGAAATTTGAAGGGTGGTTTTCAAAGTTGAAAGAGATAAGCATTCATATTTTTTAGGTGATCCAAAGAGGAATACCACATTTTGATATAGCTATTTGAGGGCTAGTCCCAAAACAACCAATATAAATTAAACAAAGATATATTATGTCTAGATAAACTCGAAAATAAACTAATGTTATTCTCTTAGACCAACCGAAATAAACTACTCATTTTGATCGATTCAGAAGACAAAGCGACGTGTGTTTGTTCGCCAAAGACATGAATATATATATATATATAGTTGAACATATATTGTTTTCATTAATTTTTTTTTGGTAATAGCATCATGTTATTATAACAAATTAACATTTATATTTTATTTTTTACTATCAGCTGGATGATTTTTTTAGTGTGCATTTATTTCTTAAGATTAAATTATATAATATTTTTTGAACTTTGAATTAAGTATAATAAATCTTCTAATTTTAAAACAAATTGACGGTGAGCTCTCAATAAAATTTTGAACTTGCGTGTGAAGAATGAAGATAACTCTCACCTCCGTGCTTAATTAGTTTGTTATCTCTTCACTCATGAAGTGACACATATGAACAACAATATATTTTAATTTGTTATCATATAAGACAATCATTGTAAATCTTAAAGCTTGTTGAAGTTATTTATACATGCAGTTCAAAGAGATATATATTTAGCCACATATATTTCAAGAATTCATGGTACTCTTTTTGTTTGATTATATTGTTTAAATAAAAATTAAATCTGTTAAGGAGTTATATAAATGAATTTAAGGTTAATTAATCACATTCAAATTAATACATATTTCATACAAAGATTATTAGGTGTCATGATCGATCTAATGGGATAAGTCTGTAATTAATAGTTGCATAAACCTGATTTTGCATAAATTAGGTTTAGAACAGAGACTATGATCTGAAGTCAGCAGACTGTTGAAGTAGTTATCGAAATGAAACAAAGAAAAGCTAATAACAAGATAATATAGATTAGTTCTGTCATTAACTAAATTGAATTAATAATAGGGTTAAATGTCTTTTTTGTCCTGGAAGTATATTGCCTTAAGGGTAATTTTGACCCGGAAGTTTTAGATGTGGGGCAATTTCGCCCTGACAGTTATCACAGTTAAGTTGACTGTTAGTTGACTATATTTAGAGGCAAATTTACTCCAAAGTGAACACTTCCAAGGTAAATTGGCCCCTGAGATAACGACAAAATTGCTCTAAAAATTTTAATTTAGGTACAAATTTGCCTTGGAAATTTTTACTTAGGAGCAAATTTACCCTTCAATTTAGCCAATTAACGGTCGAACTTAATTGGGATAACGGTCAGAGCGAAATTAACCCAGATGAAACTTTCGGGACAAAATTATCCCTGAGCCTATACCTATAGTACAAAAATAACCGTTAACCCTTAATAATATATAGTGTTATTAAGAAGGTAGGTATATATGGGATCAAAGTGCTTGATGTGTGTATATGTATGTGACGCAAGAGATTCAGTTTTATCAGATAGATGTGTATGTGTTATTATTTTATTATAGCAGCCATTAAAGGAGGCGTAGATTAGCCGACCACTTATCCACATAAAATATATGGTAAAATGCGTATACCTATAGGCTCGTGTAATTTGGCAATTTTTTAATAGATCTTTTTTCTTTTTCTTTTCTTTTCTTTTCTTCCTTTTTTTTTCTTTTCTTTTCTTTTCTTTCTTTTTTTCTGAACTATACCCGCCGGGGGGGGGTCCAGAAAAGCTAGAATATCCTCCAAGATAATGTTTCATGTTCCGTTCGTTTGACTAGCCATTTGAGTAAATTGCTTAATTGATAATAAAAGCTATAGCGATGTGGTTCCAATAGAGACTAAATTAAAGAAGATTTTATAATCGGAAAAGAGTGGAGCAAAATACATTTATGATTAAATAAATGATCCCCTCTATTAAAGAAGAGGCTTGACCTTGAAAACAAATTGAAGAATAATAGAGAATAAAACATCTTTTTTAAGCTCTATATATGTAGTATAATGTGGTCAAATATTAGTATACCAATGACTGGATTCAAAGATAGCACAAAAGTTGCTGGGAGCCAAAAATGAACATTTTAATTAATGGACTTTTTTAATATTCGATGGTATGTATACTTTTTGTTAAAAATATCTTATAATATAAAACAGAGAGACTAGATGTAACATTTATTGTGTTTTAGTTATTGTTGATTGATATTATCTGTATATATTACTTTTATCTGATTCAGAACCATGAACAACATTGATCATCTATGACATTATTTTTTATTTCACCAAACCAGTCTTGCATGTTCATTTAACTAATCTATCAAGCCCTACATAGAAGATACAAATAATTGAATTATATAGATAAAAGAGTTGGTTAAAATTGCTTAAAAGTAATAAATGTACAAAAAATTATTTTATTTCTCAACAATATCATTATTTATTGGGGGAGAAGTGAGTGAGATAATTAATGCAGGGATATATGACGTGATATGTAATTAATTAATGGGGTAAAAATTATTTAAAAAAGTTTGTTAAAATTTTAAACATCCTTTAAATATGTTTAATAAAAAGCCGCCCTTGCCTATATAGATTAATATTATAAAATATGACATGAATGTCACATTTTATTTTATCTCTTTTTCTTGTTTTCTTATTCCCTTCTAGCAGAATACTTGCTACCTAAGACTTCTTCAAATTTTGTACAAAGATAGAAAGATATATATTTAGCTATACCAACAAAAATTACCATGAGTATTATGAGCTCTTGTCTCTTAAACAAATACTTGGAGCTTTTGTATATGGAGCAAAAATTTACTTGCAAGAATCTTTTACCTTTAATTATGTTCCATAGCTCAAAGGAGATTAATTTCTTCTATGGAAACAAAATACTCCCTCATGTTTTAAATATGAGATATATTTTGAGAGTTGATCTTGATCCTAATTATAAGAAATTTTTTTTATATTTGTCATTCTTTTAATAACTTACTCCCTATTGATACTCTATCAACAACAAATAAGGAGGAAAGAGAATAAGAGAATTAAAAAATGTGATAAGGGTGTTTTAAAAAATATATGTCATAGCTAATTTAACTAACTTCTTTAATTTAATCAAATTAAATAAATAAGTTTTATATTAAAAACTGAAAAGAATACTTGTTCTCCTTACCAAAAAAAAAACAGGAAATGGTTTTGTGTAGATTCAGTGTATGTTGGAAAAAAAACAAGAGAAGTGAGAATCAAAAACCAGGGATGAGTTGGCCCTCGGTTTTGATCCACTTGGCGATGTGGGACATAGTTGTGTCCTACGTGCAATATCCTGTTGGAGATGGCCATATCATCAATATACATATATATATATCGATGCCTTTAATATAATTAGAAGTTCCTTTGGAAAAATGGGTCGTCCACTTGTTCGCCTAAAACAAAGAGGGGTCGCACGGACACTCTCCAAAACCATGGATATATATATATATATATATATATATATATATATATATATATATATATAATATAGATAGATCCAAGTCATCCATAGAACTTTCACTTTGAAACAATTAATTGAATTGAATTCATGCATGTATGCTCCAAAACAAAATCACCCCACTTGAGAATTTGACATGTATGACTTATTGACATGTCATTGTTTGTTGTTGCCACTTGCAATTATGATATTCTTTCGCGCCATTTGTTTTCCATCGTCCAAATTAAAATAGCGTCAATTTCTGACATTATTCTTTTCAAAAAATACTAATGAAAAAAGAACTTTAAAATTGTACGTAGAATCCCAATCAAATTTATTAATAAGAGTTGATAAAAAAATGACGAAACTTAATAAATAATATACAACTCATTATTTAGAAAATACCTTATTTAAAATTTTACAATTTTAAAATTCTTTTTTTATCATTTTCCCAATACTAATAGGAAAACAATATGAATATTTTAGTATCAATTATCCCTAAGACAGTACCGTATATTTTATATTATTTTAAGTGCATGTCGGTCAACTCCTGCGTGCTAATAGTCTTGGTTTGATCTTAGTTGGTTGAGATGATTAGTAATTTACTTAATTTGTTGATATTTTTTAAAAAATAATAATCATTCAAAGTTAGAGAGAAAGACTAATAATCATTTTCATGAAATTTTATAAATGATTCCTTTTTTAATTTTTTTTTCAAGTTCTTGAGAAATTTATTATTTTCAAATAAAAATAAAATTATTTAATGCCAGCTTTTTAGTCGAAATTAATTTTACAATTTTTGAGGATATAAGACAGTAAGAACTACAATAAATACCAGGAAAGTAGAACTTACATATATATGTTCTTCTCAATAAGTTACTTCCCTAGTTTTGAGGGAAATATGAGCCTTTAACTTAATTATTGGGAAGGTAACAATTATTAGTATAGAAAAATCATTACTTTCTAATAAGTTTAAATTTGCTTCTCTACTTACCCCAAACAAAAGACCTTTCAGATGTACTCAATTGAAAAATTTACAAAATTCAAAAATAAATAAGACTTATAATATAATTAATGACAAACGCTCATCAGCCATAACAATTAACTTAAAATAAATGGTATTATATGATGGTGAGACATTAGTAATTGGATCATAGGGTTCAAGGTTCAGATGTCGGTACCATCATATTTTTTCCAACTGGTACCATCCTATTGATGCCAAATATAAGGAATATTATTATTATTTTATATATATGTATATATTAGTTCATCTACAATTAACTTGAAATTTTATGCATGTGAAAATGATTAATGTAGTGGCCTTTATTTTGTTTTATTATATACGAAGAGAATGAGAGTGGACGTGGGGGAATACGACAAAATGAGCAATTTCATGGAAAAGCCAACAAGGATTCTCTGTCCTGGTCGTTGGATGAGGTTGTGCCTTCAATGCCCTAATTAACGTTACACATACGTACATACATATGTGTGTGTATTGCCCCACATCCCCCTCTTACTACTCCCTCTTTCCCCTTCATCTTTATCTCCTTCCCAATTAATTTCTCTTGTAAGAAAATAAATGGTGGAAGAAGAGATCAACCATCCAGGGCCGGTTCCAGGTCAAATCACTAGAACTGCTCATACGCAGGGTTTAGATTAGGGAAAATTATTTAAAAATACCTCATTCAAAACTTATTTACTAAATGAAACATTTACATGTAAATAATTTTCCCGTGTGTAAAAAATCTTCCATGTGTTCAATATATCTTCCCTATATATGTGCGAATAATATTTACTTATGTGCAAAAAATCTTCCCTATGTCTCATTTAGCAAATAAGTTTTTAATAAAGTCTTTATAAACAATTCTACCTTTAGATTAGAGTCTTAATTTGAGGTGGCATAATAGATATGACACACAAGAAAGAATGAGAGAACAATAGAGAGATTAATGAACCATAAAGGTCAATAGTTTGGGTGAGGAATAATAGATAGAAGCACCCCTATTTACTGTATTATGTGAAAACTGTAGGACAAAACTCATGAATTCTCTAATAAATCATAAATAAAATATATGAATTTTCCTATACCAATTAGTGGAAGACTTACAAGAATTACCTCTCGCCATAGCTAATCTCTGATTAGATTGAGAACTCGTGAATCCTGTTGAAAGAGACCTGCAAAACATAAGATGAAGACAAAATGTAGATTGTCAGGTCTCTTTCTGACTGGCTGTAGGGCACAACGATGTCAACTGGGTTAAGAGTCGTCCCCAGTTAAAGAACCTCAGATGAGCAGACTAAGTTTTCCTTACCCTCGTCTCATTTGGCCGTAAACTCAAGTGTGTTTTCCACCATCAGAAAAATCACATTAATAGCCAATAACCATAATCCTAAATTGGGTCTAAATCTGACTTACGGGCCACACTCAGAATATTTTAATTAATTACCTAAATAATAATAAATAATTATTATTATTATATATTAAAATATCTAACAAAACCATATGTTAGAAAGAAGAGATCTCTCATATTTTATGAAACTTTGCCTGTTCCATATTTTGAGAGACTTTCATATTCCAAATTTTAGAAACTATTCCTTGCTTACCGGTCAAGCACTTAACTAATTTTTTCAATCTTTATAAATTAATTATCTACTTCCTCTACTCTACATTAAGAATTAAAGGGACTTCTAAATTTATCTAGCTGTATACAAAACGCCACTTTGAAAAATGTGGCAACTTCGTCACAGTACTACTTTAATACATAAAAATTGAAATGCATTTATGTGTGTATTATGTTCTTATTTTTTATTTTAAAACGTGTGTTCAATAATTCAGTTATTTTCACGTATCAAATGATCCATAGTACTCGTATTAGTTGGAGATTAAAGTAAGCATGCAAAAATGCCTTATATATATGACCAAAAAGAAAAAGAAATGAAATGATGGAAAATATTTTTATTAATTAGAATATCACATGGAATTGTTCTAAGCAATCCAAGAGGAGAAGTCTCGATAATCATGACAAAAATTGTGTCTCTTTGTTAGAAAAAAAAGAAATAGAAAAGTATGGGAGGTCTAGGTTAATCCTAAAAGGTGTTTTGTCATAGAGTTAAAAATAAAAATCAGAAGACGTGCACCATGAGCCACAATAATAAAAAGAGATTTTACAAAAGATGATAATAATCCATATTGTTCCAATCCAACTTCCAACATCAAACTAGTCACGATCGAACGAATAACATGTTACACATGAATAAATAAGAAACATAATATTATAATTTTCTTATTTACCAATATAAGTCTCATCACTATCATTTAAATGTTGTAAAATTCCATCATATGATCTAAATGAAATATTTTTTTTCCATAGTCTAGTGACAAATATTTAAAATTAAAGAGTGTACATGTTATGAATTTTCAGCGAATGTCTGAGCTTTTAAAAAAATAACTAAATGGATAAATGAGTTTAAAAATTTTTAGAATTACAAAAATAATCAAATTTATATTTTTGTATATATATTTAAAATAATTTTTTTTATTAAAAACATAACTAAATATATTTACTCACATAAAAAATGAGTTAATGTGCAGGTCTGCTCTAAAATTTTTTGCTGAGGAGTAATGTTGTCCCATAAGTATATTTAATGTCATTTAAAAGTTTCAAAACGTAGCAATTTTATTCCATATTGTTAACATTTTAACAGTATAGGACAACTTTACCCCTCATCAACGAAAACTTTTTGAATGAATTTACACCTTAACCCCACAAAAAACCACATTGTATAAAAATTGAAACTACATTTTCTGCATTATCCCATACCACACTCTACTGGGGGGGGGGGGGACAACAATAATTTAAGCTCATAACATGATGAAATTTTTATAACATGCATGTTTTATTGGTCCATGGAGAAATATAAGTCATCTCTTATAATATGAACATGCAACTTTATCCCTAATTTATTAAACAATGGTAAAGTTAGAAATTTATTAAATTTTAAGGAAAATTTAATGAGTTTTAAGATTTTAATTTCTTTATTTTGATAAAATATGTTGAAAGTGTTTTATAAATAATATTAAAGCACTATATGACTTAATAATTTAATTTGGTGACTACATATGATATAATTTTTATTTTTAAAAAAAATAGCATAATTTTTTTAAAAAAAGAATAGAGGTATTTATAGTTAAAATAATACATTTTTTGGATATCCATGAATCCATGATCACGGATTCCTAATGAACTGAATAAATAATCAATATTAATTTTTTGTCCTTATTATAAGTAACTTTAACATGTTTTGTGGGAACTAAAAAAACATTTAAGCCTGATTCCTATGTTAAAATTTAATAATTTTTCAAATTCACCCATACTTAGTATATATATTTTCTAAAAAATTCTATAAAATAAAAAATAAAAGATAAAATTGCATATTCATGATCCATGTCAAAAATTTAATAAAGTAATTTGTAAATAGGATAAAAAAAACTTCTCCGCAACTTATAAAAGGAACTAATTAAGAGAGTATAAATTTTTAATGGGTCACAAATTCTTAATAAAAAATAAATGAGACACATAAAATAACAATGTAATAATGAGAAATTCCCACATAAGGATTAATGGATCTAGGCATGTTTATAAACACAAAATTCAGTTTAGAATTCATCATATCACATGAGGTGTGTTTAAAAACCAAATAGCATAGAGGCCGTTATTAACTCATAGTGTAGAGGAAAATTTCTCTCTTTTTATCAACCATCACCTACTTATCAAAAGACGGTTATTAAAAAATGATAGTTTTATTACCGATAATTATTATTTATATATGATCTTTTGAGATTGTATTATCTAATCTTTTAAAATCGTATTAATAGATTCCAATTTATCATTTAAAAAAAAACAAATAACCATGTTTAAGAGAGAGGGCATGGAGGGGGGAAAAAGATGCTACTAGAGCAGCAAAAGCACAAGGGGGGATGAACTTTCACTAAATCAAGGTCCACCCTGTCATGTGAACCCCATCAACTTGGCAATTACGTGGGTCCTACCTTACATACACAACCCACAACCTTATACTATCACCCTTCCATACACAACACCCTACGCGCGCACACTAATACACACACCTACCTGTTAACAGTAACACCCCCCCCCCTCTAAGAATCTTCCTCCCTGTTCGCCTCCCATCAGTTTGACCCACCACACCCATATCCTCCATAACTCTCACAAATCACCATTATTCAAAATTATTATTTATTTAATTAACTTAATCACCCATCTTTTTAAATTCAATTTCCTTTATTTCTTCCTATATATACCACGCCCATTCCCTCACTTGCTGCTTCAAACATACTCTAAGCAAACCAAACACTAACCTTCTTTCTCTCTCTCTCTCTCCCTCCTCGTATTTGGTTTTTTTAACAGTACACACGAGAAATGGACGCAGGAAGCTCCATGGACGAAAGCGTTACAACTGATTCAGTTTCTGTTTCCCTTTCTCCGCTGAAGATCCCGTCGAACAAGTCATCTCCGCCACCGCCCAACAGTCTGTGCCGCGTCGGCAGCGGTGCTAGCACCATCGTGGACTCGGACATCGTCGGAGTCGAAGCCGAGTCCCGGAAACTGCCGTCGTCGAAATACAAAGGTGTCGTACCGCAGCCTAATGGCCGTTGGGGTGCTCAGATTTACGAGAAGCACCAGCGAGTGTGGCTGGGCACTTTCAATGAAGAAGACGAGGCAGCGAGAGCTTACGACATCGCCGCGCAGCGATTCCGTGGCCGAGACGCAGTCACCAATTTTAAGCCTGTCGCCGTTGCCGGAGTAAGCTCCGGCGCCGATGATGACCACGAAGACTATGAAGCGGCGTTCCTCAACGCGCATTCGAAAGTCGAGATCGTCGACATGCTAAGGAAACACACTTACAATGACGAGCTGGAACAGTTCAAGCGAAACTACGGATTAACGGTGGACGCAAACGGGAAACGGGTCATCAAGGAAGGATCCAAGGGTTCGGGTCGGGTCAACGATGCGGCGCGGGATCAGCTATTTGAGAAAGCAGTGACACCGAGCGACGTTGGAAAATTGAATCGGTTGGTGATCCCGAAGCAGCACGCGGAGAAGCACTTCCCCTTGCCGTTGCAGGTGGGAGTCTCCGCGCCGTACACGGCGGTGACGGCGGCCGCTGCGAAGGGCGTATTGCTGAATTTCGAAGACAGCGGCGGGAAGGTTTGGAGGTTCAGGTACTCGTACTGGAATAGTAGCCAGAGCTACGTTCTGACGAAAGGATGGAGCCGGTTCGTGAAGGAGAAGAACCTCAAAGCCGGAGATACGGTTTTTTTCTCCCGGTCCACTGGACCGGACAAGCAACTGTACATCGACTGGAAGAACGCCAGAATTAGTACTACCACCACCTGTGCTACAATAAATTCAGGTGGCGCAGAATTGTTTGAACCGGTTGGCCCAGTGGTGGAGCCGGTTCAGATGGTGAGACTCTTCGGGGTCAACATTTTGAAGATGCCCAGTTCAGATGCCCTTTCTGCTGCTAGTGGGTGTTGCAATGGGAAGAGGAGAGAGATGGATCTGTTCTCGTTGGAATGTAACAAAAAGCCAAAGATCATTGGAGCTTTGTAACATTAGCCTTTTTTTTTTTTTAATTTTAAAATATTTTTTCTCTCTTTTTATAATTATTCTGTTTTCTTGGATTTTGGAAAATTGTCTGACTTGTGAAGTAAGAAAGAGATGAATATGGTGGGGGAAAGAAAATTGATGGAAAAGGCTAGGTGATGATGTTATGGGGTAGATGCAAATTGCAAAGGGGAATTTGTATATTATATTATTAGACTGGAAGAAAAAGTGAAACTATGTGCAACGAAATTGTAATATATATATATATATATATCAATGAGATTTTTTGTTAAATGGCAGTTAAATTATTTAAATTTTAAATTAGATTGTTAGATTTAAAAAATCATACATAAGATTATATGATTTAAAATAAAATTTTAGAAATTAATAATTTTACCTTACTACCTCTCATTTGATTCTAATTTAGATAATAAATAATCTTATGTATAACCTACGAGTCAGTCATCAATCTCTATCATTTTAATTTCTTTTTTACAAAAATACAAACATATTAATTATGCTCTCTTCTCTGCAACAATTTTCCTTTGCCTAAAAGCTCTCCCTCCAAAATTTTGCAGAGAGGTTTAGAAAAAGAAGATGGGAAAGAAGAAGGAGAAGATGATAGGGAAAAATGGTGATTTTGATTGTTATTGTTACTATTGTTTGTCATTGGGAAGTTTGTTTTGGCATTTCTACCGCTCTTCAAAATGGCTGCTTCATTATATGCTCGTGCTGCTTCTTCTGTAATATCAAACGTCTCCAATCACACTCTTATTTTTTTTTTGTATACACACGTTACAGATGAATTATAATTAACAGTGAAAAAAAAGGGACCGGACGGTCCGACCGGAAAAATGGTGAATCGGGTCGGTGGACTGGTCCGGTTGGGATGTTAAACCAATGAACCGGTGGTCGGACCGATTACCTTTTTTTTAAAAATAATTATTTTATTTCTCTAACTACTATTTCGGACTATTTTTGAGGGAAAAATGAAAGTTTGAAAACCAAGATGAAGAGAAAAGTAAGTAAAAAAAGAACAAATCTAAAAAAAAAGAAAATTTTTGGTTTACTTATTTATTATTTTATTTATTTATTTACTTTTCTTTTTTATTTATCTTTTTTACTTACTTATTTAGTTTTACTAATATTAATTAATTATAGGAAATAAGATATCATTGCATAAGTACATGCACTATAACTAATACTAATAAATTTTAAGTTTTTTTTTCTAAAGATCTTCATTTTTATCTATAGAAGTTTAAAATTATTTAATATATATATTTCCAATAATAAATTATAATATTTTAATATGACCGGTCCTACCCCGGTTGAACTATTAACCCTTAAACATTTGCCATGACTGATTCATTGCCCGGTATAGTTTTTTGTTCCTTGATAATTAATGAGTCTATATTTTTTGTAAAAAAAATTAAAATAATAGAGATAGATAAAATACAAGTAGGTTACACATAGCATTATTTTTTTAATTGACTTGGAATCAAATGATGAGTAATACAAGAACATTATCAAATTCTAAAATCTTAATCTAAGTTATATGATTTGATTTAGAATTTATTGAATTTAATGATTTAGTTTAGAATTTGAATAATTCAATCTTCTTTTGATTTTCCTTATATCAAATTCAAGCATTCTTAACTCCAATTGAAAGTAGTTCTTCCAAAAACAAATCTTGCATTGATATGGATTCAAACCCAATATTTTGTACATATGTGGCTAAAATCCTTTTTACAAGTATCAATGACCATTGATTAGTTTATATATGATTTCTCTCTAATCTATAATATAAGTTATTTTTAGAAGAACAACTTAATTTATAATATACATCATTTGAAGAGTAATTAATACTTTTTTTATCAATTTTTCCCAATAATTCATGTTTGAATATAGTTAATTGTGTTTCTCTTTTATTTAAAATCTCATTTAATATGAGTACAGTTTTTTTTTCATTTTATGACAAAATTTAATGAGTTAATCATATTTTTTTTAATTATAATGAATTGATTAAATTGATTTATATTGTTATATATAATAATTGGAAGAAGAAAAATGGATAAATGACTGTTTATTTTGTTTGCGTTCCTTTATGAATGATGGGGTGTATTCATGAGCGATTTAACTTTTTGCAGTTTCTTTGTTCTGTGAGCGGCGTGGGCAATTTGCAAATGGCTCGTGGCTTTTCCCAAAATATCTGTGTGTGACAAATCCAACATTTATTATTTTTAGTGTTTTTTTTATATTCATAGGCCCCCTTTTGACAAGTTTTATGTTCTGTGAGAACTTACCAAATCGAAAAAAAAATGAGGTGTGAATCAGACAAATTATTCGCTTCTTTCTTTCTCAATAATAAAGGACACATTGTATTTGATAAAAAACCAAATTATGATTGGTCGAATTTGCTTAGCTGGTGCATATATAATTTACTATATTTGACTGTGCACATGATTCTTCTTTTATTTTTGCTATTTTTTAATTCATATAATTGTTTAAATATTCAATACTTTCATTGAAACTCGTGCGTGATTCATCAGTTATATTGCATTTGTAAATGAATTTCGGACTCAATTTCCCAAAAAAAAAATTATCACATTACATACGCATCTTTATTTATCTTAATCATTATTTTTGTGTTATTTATAAATCATATGATTAAGTTTTTCGCTTAAAAATACAACTTCATCTTTCATTAATTGTGGTGTACATATTGTTATTTTCTATATATATATATATATATTAGGGTCAAGGTACAATTTTAGTAACGAAGTTTTGTTTAAGGTGCGTCTGGCATAAATAATTTTTAGAATGGGGCAAAAATAACAATGAACAATTAAAAAGAGTGCAAATTTAACAAAACCGTTAAATTTGACATAATATCGTTAAGGGTTTTCTTCTCTTATAATTTAACACCTTTAGGCCAAATTTAACGGTTTTATTAAATTTACACTTTTTTTAATTGTTCATGGTTATTTTTGCCTCTTTTAAAATTTATTTATGTCAGACACCCCTTGAGAAAAAATTAATTATTAAATTTACACCTAACCCATAATATTAAAAATTTATTAAATTTTAAGACAGATATATTAAAATTTATAATTTTTTTTAATTTTGATAAAACATATTAGAGATGACTTATAAATGGTACAACGGGAGTAATTTGTTGTGGAGATAAAAGGAAGGAATCTAGAGACTAAAGAGAACTATGATTTGAATATAGTTTCGAAATCCTATACAAATTTAGCTGTATATTATTCATTTAATAATTAATCCAATCTTGAATCTGACTTGATTTAATTTATCGTTAATCGTGATTAAGTTTAACACACCTAGCTAGCTATATCTAGCTTCTGGGTCTACATTGTAGTATACTCCCTCTGATCTTTTTTATAAATAATTTTTATCCTTATTACGCTAAACGAACTGACGGTTAAGATTAGTTAAAAATAATAAATGTGTAAAAAATATCATGTTTCTTTTAAATATGTCCTTACTTATGAAAAAAACATAGGAGAGAGAATGAGTATAAAATATGAGATATAATGTCTAATAAATTAATAAATGAAAGAGAATTAGTGGTGAGTGACGATAATTAATATAAAGATGTGTATTTAATAGGAGTGGAAAAATAAAAAAACAGTTTAAATTTTAAGATATAAGAAGAAATTTGTTTATAAAAAGAACCAACAAAAAAAATTATTTATAAAAAAGACCGGAGGGAATAATTATTCGTCTAAATGGATGAAAGTTGACACTCAATTAAGTTTATAAAATATGTTTTGATTTCTTAGTGGATGGATGCGATAATTTGGACTCGGATTTTTTTACCCTTGGTTCATGATGAAGAGTTTGAAAGAAATTTTGAATAATTTACATATTAGAGTTTAAATAAACTTATGGTGATTCTGTCCAAAAAAACCTGGCCTTATCGTGATTTGAATCCTGAATCTGTACATATATATTGTCTCAACGAAACTTTATAAAGATTTTACAGAAACCGAGCATAACCATACATACATACATATATAATTTGGCAAAAAACAACTATTTTGCGTTCATAACATAATATCTAATTTATAATTTAAATTAAATTATAAAATAAATCTTATATTAAGAATTAAAAGTAATAGTACCATTTGACCACGCACATATACACACACATTCACAAGTAGATACACACATGCCTACAAAGACGTATGATTGTACGTGTATATATGTGTCTCTGTTTTTGCTTGCTTATTTTTGTTTAAATATTCAATAATTAAGCACTAATCTTTTTTCAACATACAGAGACTACTTCCAAACTCTCACATTTGACATTTCAGAGTGTGCCAATTGTATATTGGAGTTGACATTTTTTAGCCCAAAAATATAAATAGTAGTATATTGGAGCTGACCTAACTTATTACATGAAATACTGTTAAATAAACTACCAATGGATATCGTGAAGAAGAAAAATGTTACTATAGAACTATAATTATAAGGGTTGACCATTAACATTTGTCCAAGCCCGTAATTCACTCTTTCTTATATAAAAAAGAAAGATAGAGGTGCGCTAATGCTCGTAAGTGCACTAATATCCTGAGGTATCAAGTGTCTAATGTTAAATATTACTATCATAATATTAACATTATTAGTTTGTTTGGGATAATTTGTTTTAATTTATAAGTGATTTTTACGTAAATAGAGATAAAACTCGTATCTCATACTTATTTTGTATATTGTAAATCATGATTGAAAAACTATTTTTTAAAACTCCAATCGTTATCCCAAACAAACACAATATGATTATATCAGGAGAATCTAATGTTTTAACCGTTAGCCTTCCCTTCCCTAAATTAGCAGATAATATAATATAAATTTATCAAATTTAATTTAGACTAATTAAAATGAAACCATAAAGTTGAAATAATTAATGCTGACAAATAATTGTACGCCATCATGATATATAAAAGGGAAAATTAGTAAAAACTACCTTACAAGTAAATTAATTATTAATTGCTATCATTACACATGGTGTGTGATAAGTTGCACACAAGTGGATGATATTTTACACACGATAGATGGTGTTTGCACATTCGCAGGGATAAATTTTGAACATGTGGATGATGCTGGCACATAAGGGGTACTTGTTTGTACCCGTTGTACCAATTAGCAAATAATTTCCTAGTAAGGTATTTTTGAGCCATTTTCCTTATATAAAAATGTGGTTTACGATTGATAAAAAAATAATTTTATTTTATTAAATCATAGAAAAATAATTAATAATAGTGATTATACAAGTTTTTTATTTGGCAAGGACGGTGATTAGATTATACAATTTGACTTGTTGGTACGTTGTAAGATTAATTTTCGCCATATATAGTTGGCGTAACTGTACTATATAATTTATTTTCATGTAATTTTTTAATTTTCAACTTGGCTTATTTAATTAATCACTGGTCTTATATACTCCATTCAATCCAAAATATAACTTGTTCTAAAAAATTCTTTAGACTATAAAATAAGTCATAATAATTATGTTTATTTATCAATTGTATACGGATAATTAATGAAGCTCCTTAACGTGTGTGGACTGTGGAGGAGTATGATATAATGGAATTGCATGTAGAGTATATTACTATATTTTCGTGGAAAGTTCCAGCACGCGCCGGTCACGCGATGTAACTACCACGTTAACAGCTCATGACCGTCAGACTTCATGTCGTTTTATTCATTCTTCATCTTTTAGTTCACCTACGCCACTTGTCCCCTTTGACCCTTTGCTAATCACTACATCGTCAGATTTGTGCCTGTTAAAACAAAAAATAGTTAATTTAATTATTTGTAATGAATATATAATGATTTTTTAAAATATTTTCTTTAATTATATGTCCTGTATATGTATTTTAGAATTACCTTTTAATATAAATCTTTTTAATATATGTAATTAATAGAGATATTTAAAAAACAAATTATAAATTTAAAAGATAAAATAGATTAAGATATTATATTTTTTAAAAAAAAAAAACCCTTTGTTTAATTTAAATTTTAACTCCCCTAAGTCCGGGGAAAAAAATTAACTCCTATAGGACTAAAGGGAATATATAGGTTCATATCTAGTATACTTTTTTTTAATAGTACGTGTTTTTTACTACCATTTTTATTAAAATATGATAATGATGTATTCTTATCTAATAATATGATATTTATACATATATAATTTGGTTGTATAATCATATTATTATTTTAAGACTTATTTAGAATGACGGTTAGAGCTTAAAAATAACTTTTTAATTATAATTATTGACAATGTATATAATATGAGTATATGATATGAGTTTTATCTCAACTGATATGAATATAATTATGATAATCAGCTCCAACCAAGCATTTATAAAATTGTATGTTTATTGTATCATATAAAATCTAAAGCAAGTAACTATTCAAAGGATAATAATCACTAGTCATAATTTTAAAAAAGGACGTCTCAAAGAATAAAAACGAATGTTCCTTCGTTAATTTTTTGGTCAATAACATTCTTTCTTGTGTGTGTGTTTAAACAACTATGAAGCGGTCTTCGTCGTCTTTGGCCTTCTCCTTTCAATTCCAAGCTTAATGTGTATAATCCAGAAGCTTCATGAAAAGATCAAAATTAAGGTCCCACATTATATTAATTCAGACTTATAAATGCTTTGAGTTTCTTCTCTTCTTCGTTTGTTTTTATCACCATCGAAACTTGGAAATTTTCGTTCAGGATTTTGGAATATATATGGATAAGTATTGGGGATGGGAATAAACATAAACTTGTCACTGTGCCGTTGGAAATTGACGTTTGGAAAATTTGTTATACATATTTCTCTGGCACACACACGTCATTTTCCTGAGCACTTCTTACTTTGTTCAATAATAAGTTGATATATCAATATTTATTTTGCCTATATGTGTGTCTAATATACATCAAGGATATTAAATATAGACCGGTCATTAAATCTATCTGGATAATGGGTTAAGGGTCAATGAGTTAAATTGGAGTTAACCTAGGACTAAACCGGTGAGGAAGTGAACTTGGATGATAATATTTTTTAAAATAATTTTTTAAATTTGATAATTTTTAAGGATCAAATGATAATAATTTTTTAATGATTCTCTTTACATTAGAAAGTATATATCTCAAGTTTTCTATAGAGTCTTAATTTATAATTCTTCAAAATATGTATAGTTAGATATGAATTTTTAAAATTTAGAAAATTTTAAACCAATCAAACTGAACCTGTTGGGTGACCAATTCATTGGTTTCGTGGTCGAACCAACCGGTTCGATTTTAATAACCATGACAAACATACGTACTTATTTATTTTTATTTTATACAATCTAAACATGCACATATACAAATACACAAATATGTGAATGTCAGGCACTTACCAGAGGCCTTATCTAAGTATAGCTGGTGGCGTTACCACTAATACAACTTACTGTTGACATATGTATGTATTTCAATATGCCCATGGAGGAGATAAATTTTTATTTTTGTGCATAAATTAATATGTCCTGTAATTAAATACAAGAAAATTTTTAGGAGAATAAAATAAATAATTAATCATGATAAACAAAAATGATTTTATGGATTAATGAAGAGTGAAAGAGATAGAATAGAAGTAACAATATTGAACAAATTAAACCCATTCTCTTCCTTAGGATCAAGAACCGCCATATGCACCTACCTCAACAAATGTTCACCACATAAAAAACAGTTCTTATTTTTTATTTCCACCGACAAATTAAATCAGTAAGGGGGAAAAAAGGTGAAAAGTCCCCATAAAAATCCACGTTTGATTTCCCATAGGAAAAAAGAGATAGTCCCAAAAGGCTGCGTATTGACGATTCAACAACGAAATGAAAACAAGGTGGGCCCCAAAGGATGAAGAGGTCCTTTTGTTTGAGTGGCCTAATTTTCTCCATAGTGTTGAAGTCTTGTATTGTGTTTGGTTATGGATGGGGTCATAGAACACCACACTTGACTGCTTCACTTTGTACCATACCTATCACTGTGAAGAGAAGAAGCTCAATTATATTCCCAAGACTTTTATGTTTTCTCTCTAAAGTAATTCACACGTTTCTGAACATTACCTTGCTGAATTGTTTTTTAATAATATAATAAATCATGATTAAAAAATTATTTTTAAATATTATAATCACTATTTTAAATAAATTATATATCACATCTTTCTTTCTTCAGGTTATAAAATCTAATCCGGATTGCTGGTTTGGCCCGTAAACCAATGAACCGGTCAGTAAACCGGTCCATTCCGGGAATCAACCGGGTTCACTTTTTTTAATCGATTTTTTTAATATATTTTTTTATAATTTTATATTAATAACCCTGAAATATTCACTCTCTTACCGGTTTGGTTTCAGTTTAGCTCCGGTTTAATTTTGATTTGACTTATTGACCTTTGACCCAATATTCTAACTAGTTTAATGACCGGTTTGAGCTTAATTACCTTGTTCTTTCTCCTTGGCTTGCCAATTAAATTAAATTCTCTATTTCACCATGCACGTTTTTATTTTAATAAAAAATTGTATCGGCATAGTCCCAGACATCACAAGAACATTAAATTACCTCATTAAGAATTTAAGATCACAAGTTTTTTTTTTAATGATACAAAAAAATGTAGGTGATTTGAGTATTAGGAGGTCATAGGGTGAGGAGACATACTTCCGGACTCCAAAAACACTTATATAGATATTTGCTGATCACTTATCAATAAAGTCCTCATATTGATAGTAAGATTTAAACTTACAACTTTATGGGTTATAAATCAACTCTTTTTAAAAAAAGATTTGTTAACATGTTTCTAAGAAATTTTTTAGTTTTTAAGGATTTTCTACTATCAAATTAATCATATTTGAAAAAAAATAAATATATTTTTTATCTTAACAGGATTCAAATTGAACTATATAAATTAATGGGCTTAAATTTCTTAAGTTTAAACTAAATTATTAACATTAAACTTTCTAATATAGTGTGGTTTACGCATGTATTAGCAAAAAAAAAAAAAAAAAAAAAACTTTTCCAACTTTTGTTACATTAATTATTTTTAATTTAAAACTACGTATGTATTTTTTTTTTTTTGGTAACTCAAAGTTACAGATGGAAGTATAGTCACATAATTAAAAATCATTAATTATATATATATATATAGATTGTGGGTCATTTGTTCACATTAGACTTTAAGTGATTTATACTATTTATAACTTACGAATAACATGATATTTTATAGATTTTACATGATATATTAAATATTGATTTTTTTGTTATAATAATTAAAAGGTCTGAGGTGTAAATTTAACAACAAAGTTTTAACTAAGGGGAGTCCAGCACAAATAAGTTTTGGAAGATACAAAAATAACAATGAACAATTAAAAATGATACAAATTTAACAAGATTGTTAAATTTGACCTAATTTTGTTAGGTCAAAGTTAACGATTTTGTTAAATTTACACTCTTTTTAATTGTTCATTATTATTTTTACCCCTTCTAAAATTTATTTGTACTGGACTCCTATTAGGCAAAACTTTATTATTAAATTTGTACCTTATCCCTAATTAAAAATCTATATACCTTTTTTTGAATAAGAAGCATGGATGTCCTGATGATTATGTTTTTCTTTTTTTGTTACAAATGAGGGCTAAAGCCCGTAAAAATAAATTACATTAATGGGGAATTAGTTCCCAGACTCTCATTCAGCTCTAAAGTCCTCAAATTAGAAGGACACTGATCTAGAAAAATAGAGCCAGAAATACCCTTCTTTGCAAGAGCATCTGCAATCTCATTCTGAGTACTCTTGGAATATATGCCAATTCCAAATCTCATGATGAATTCATGAGCTTCTTTATCTGTCGAAATATTAAACTGTTTTGACTATCCATACCCTTAGTCCTTAACAAGTCAATAAGAGTCTTAGAATCTGACTCGAGCATGACTTTCTTAAAGCCAAGATCCTACACAAGAGTAAGGCCCTTAAGTGCACCCCATTCCTCTGCTTCGAAAATACCACAAGTACCTAAATAATGTGCAAAGCCTGCTATCCATTAGCCCTCATGGTTTCTTAAGATCCCTCCACAAGTTGCACGGCTTCCTGAAGAGGTCACATCTCCATCTATATTCAGTTTGACCCATCCCATCGAAGGGGGCGACCACTTTGAGGAAACCGTTGAATTATTCTGGGACCCTATCATAACATCTTGCATCTGTACATATCCTTTCCAGCAGTTTAATACTACTAAAGCCGGATCTACAGGTTTATTAAAATCCTCATTGAAAATCGCCTCATTACGCCATAACCAAAGTTTCCATATTGACACCCCCAAATCAAAGACCAATTTCCATCCACAACTGCACCTAGTTCTCTCTTGAAATTCAAACCAAACCAATCTCTTAATGAACATGAGAATAACTGAGTACGATACCTGAGATTCAGGATTTTCAACCAAAGTAACCTAGCATAAACGCAATCCTTGAATATATGGAGAACATTCTCATTCCCCACATTACAATAGGGACATAATGCTAAAGAAGATGACCACTTACTCCTCCATTCTTTTGTTGGAAGACGATTATTGAAGGCAATCCACATAAAAAATCTAATACGTTCTGCTCCCTACCATTTCTAAATTTCCTTAAAGCTTGAGCTATAAGTATTAGGGGGTATTTCTCCAACATAAAATATGCGCTTTTGATTGATAAAGATCCCTCATTCTAGACTAGTACATCACTCCCAGCTGATTGTAGTGGTGGTAGCACAACTATTAATTTTTGTATCACATCACAAGGTAATATTTCAGCTATTCGAACAAAGTCCCATGTACCATGTGAAACCTAATCTGCCACCCTGCTATCTTCCTCCTCACTTGACAACGGTCTACAACATTTCTCTTTTAAAAGGCAATTAGGAGCTAACCACTTATTAGTAAAGAATTTTACCGTAAGCCCATCTCTAATATTCCACTTGGAGCCTTGATCAATTACTTCTTTCTGTTGGGAGATAAACTTCCAAAGAGTTGAATCCCCATTTTGAAAAACCAAAAAATCGGTATAATCTCTCATCATATATTTGCTAAACAAAACATCAACCCACAATCCTTTAGTTCCGGAAATTAATTTCCATGCCAACTTTGCTCCAAAAGCACGGTTGAGTGAAGATAATTTCTTGAACCCAAGGCCACCCAAATTTTTTGGTAGAGTAAGTTGATCCCACCCAATAGGATGGAAACCCTTAGAGGAGTTACTGCTACCCCAAATAAATTCTCTTTGTATTCTCTCAACTTCGTAACAGATGGTATTTGGGATACAAGCAACTTGCATGGGGTACAAAGGGATTGCACTTAGCACCGACTTAGCCAAAACAATTCTACTCGCAGCAGTTAGGCTTTTTTCCTTCCATGCAGATAATCTAGTTTTCACTTTATCCACAATGTACTGAAAAGTTTCAATTTTTCTTCTTTTGCGAGATAAAGGAAATCCCAAATACTTCCCTATTGCAGTAGAAATTGCCATTCCCGAACTACTGCTAATTTGTTGCTTAACAACGGTCGACACTTTAGGAGAGAAAAAGATAGGTGATTTACTTTTACTGACTTTTTCCCCTGACGCCAAACAAAATTTTTCAAGACAATCCATCATACATTTTGCTTGTTCCACCGTTGCTTCACCAAATAAGAGTAAATCATCAGCAAACATAAGGTGTGAGATCGCAGGCCCTCCTCGCGTTATCCTAACCGGTTTCCAAACTCCCTTATTAGTAGCATCATTAATCAAGTGAGACAACTGATCCATACATAAAACAAACAACAAAGGGGACATGGGATCTCCTTGCCTTAAACCCCTCCTTGCATCAAAAAACTCTGTCCGATCCCCATTCCACAAAACATTGTAGGATGCTGAAGTCACACAAGATATTATCAATTGAACAAACTCAGATTCCAATCTTGAATCAATTAGTACCTGGTTCAAAAAGTCCCAATTAATACGGTCATATGCCTTCTCCAGATCTATCTTCATAGCCATTAAGCCCTTTTTCCCTTTAGCCTTTTTCATGATGTGCATAACCTCCTGACCGATGATAATGTTATCTTGGATATGTCTCCCTTTAATGAAACTCGATTGGAATGGTGAAACTAGATCATCCAAGAGACTTCGCAATCTTCCCGCAATAACCGTAGAGATGCATTTGTAATGAACAGAGCATAATAAAATTGGTCTAAAATGACTCACCACTTCAGGTTTTTCAATCTTGGGAATCAAAGCTATAAGGGTCTTGTTCTCTTCCGGCTGTACTTCCTTTCTTGCAAACACAGACTTGACAAAGCTACACTAAGAAGCTCCCACAATATTCCAATTAGACTAGTAAAAAATAAGAGAGAAACCATCAATTCCAGGTGCTTTGTAAGGTCCCATTTCAAATAAAACCTTCTTAATTTCCTCCTCTTCTGGGACACTATGCAAGTTTTCCAGTCGTTCCTTATTAATAACAGGAAATGAAGCTTCAGTTACCAAGTTGGTCAAGTTCTCATTGCACTCACAGAAGAGTTGCTTATAATAATTTAGGACTAAAGCCTTTAGAATATCCTCATTATCTACCCACTATCCACCTTCATCTTTCAGCATAAGTACTAGATTTCTTCTTCTTCTCATATTAGTCTTCAGGTGATAATACGTGTATTCCTGTCTCCTTTTGTTATCCATTCTGTTCTTGCCTTTTGGAACCATTTGATCTCTTCAAGCTTTAATATCTCATCCAATTCTAACTGGAGTTTATTTTCCAAGTTACATAGAAACCAAGACCGAGGATAATTAGATGATCTCTGAATTCCCCTTAGTCTTGCCAAGATGTTGCGTTTCCTTTGCTCCATAAAACCAAATGTTTTTACATTCCAATTCTGCAAGGCTTCTCGGCAGGAATTTAAAGAATTATTAAAATCCTCAGATTGCAGCTCCCAACATTTCCCCAAAAAATCTTTGAATCCTTCATGTGTTAACCAAATTGCTTCAAACTTGAAGGATCGCCTTCTATGCTTAACACCCCAGTCCTTGGAAACTGTAAAAATAGGGGGTTATGATATGAAAAATGAGTTCTTGAGAGGACCTTGAGATGGAAACTAGAAAAGGAAGATATGAATGATGGATTCACCAAGGCTCTATCTAGTCTCTCATATAAACGTTGGTATCCATGTAGTTTTGGTCCCTTCCATGTATCAGAGAGGCCACATTCCATAATTTTGTCATTGAACCAGTTGATACGAGTAATATTACATTCTGCACCTCCCGTTCTTTCTATTGGACTCATAATATCATTAAAATCACCATAAACCACCCATGGTTTTGTTATTTGGGAGGAGAGCGAGGCTAGCCTTGCCCATAGTGCATTTCTGAAATTGTAACAAGGTAAAGCATAAATTGCAGTTAGCTGGAAGGGAATTGTACCTGGGATTTCGCATTCGAAATGAAAGAATTGTCGGTTCTCTTCAATTATATTAACTCTGATACAATCCATTCTCCAAGCCGCCATTATTCCTCTTGAACGACCCTTAGTGCTCGGTATGGTTTCCGATGCCACCTCATCCCGCAATACGTTGAACCTAGAACCTTGCTGCCATGCTGGACCCCCTTTTGTTTCCTTTGCTTTCCCTTGACGGCGATTCCGTTGCAAAACCCGCCACTGATCACAGTCATTCTCTTCCACTGTTTTCTCTATTGGTACGTCCTGATCATCTCCCTCATTCATCCTCTTATCCTGACCCATTTCTGATGCTCTGTTTTTATGAGTGCAAGTTTCTTTTCTATGACCATAAAAACCACAATGGGTACACAGCATATGTAAGCCTTCATATTCCAAAAAACAATCTTCTCCATCTAGCCGAAAACCAGCCCTGAGTTGTTTCCCCTAGACCATAAGCACGCAAATCCTTGCATAGTGTCCTCTCAACTGACAAGAAGTATTCATATCAATTTTAATGGTCTCCCCTATTCTGTTGCCGATAAAAGTCAGTGCCTCCTTATTATAATATTCAAGGGAAATCTTAGGAAGTCTCACCCAGACAGCAACTCTATCCGTTTTGGCTCTCTCTGGTTTAAATCTTGGCTCCCTGGCCGAACCGTTAAATAGTGGTCGTATATCATCCAGGGGCCGCCAGTCAATCCAATGTTGATGATATTAATGACACCTCTCTTTGCCCACATAGTTTGCAGTCGGGTTAGTAGAGCCTTTTAACTGATGCTTTTGTCCAGAAGCTTAACGATCACTGCCTTCTTCCATGTTCTATACAGCTTCTTCCTCATTTTTCCAGAAAAATAGAACGTAGGGAAATTTTGGGAAGGGTCCTCCATGGTTTTGCATAAAGTTTCATCGTCATCTGCATCAGATATGTCATCGTCAGAAAACACATCCTCTTCCTTCTCGCTATCGTCCGCAGAGCCTTCATCTTGAGCACCCATTCCTTTTAATTTATCAGCAAACGAAGTTCCACCTGGAGTATACGTGTGCCCTTTGCTGCCTAGCTTGGGCCATTCCTCTGAACTTTTGACCTCCTCGTTGCTAGTGACACCATTCTTGATCTTCTTGGAACTACGTTTCAACAAATCATCTTCCTCCTGAGTAGGAGGGACCATAACGTTTTTCTTCGTAACGGAGGTTGACATTCCAACTTCGGTTCTAAATTTGTTAAAGTTTCCTGATGATTATGTTGATGAAATTATCAACGTATTTTGGATAAAAACTTGGGCCCAAACATTTGGGTTTTTGATCGAAGCAAAAAATGAAAATTGGCCCAAGTTTTGACTATTGGGCTTTGTTTGAACGGCTAATCAGCCTCTGAAATCGTAATTTTCCTTCTGAAGTCCCCCTAATTCCATTATCCATTTTCCGTTTACCGTTCACAGTCTCTGCGGAAAATGGCGCTCACTTCTTCAGCGCCTCACAGTGCATTTCTCAAACTGTCCTCCTCCACGCATGGCGAAGCGTTTTCTTCGTCAAATTCTACTCTTTTTATGGGAGCTTCGATTGCCTTTTCCCGCTCTACGCTCTCTGGTTCGTGAGTTCATCTTGAACCCGTTTTTTTTCTTTAAAAGTAGAATTTTATGATGGAGAAGATTTTTTTTCCCAGTAATAGCCTTAGGTTTCGAACTACAAATGTAGTGAAAGAAAAGAGGTTAGTTTATCCTTTTTTACATCAATGAGAGTTCCCTGAATTATTGCATTTCTAGGCTTCTGATGCCTCCCATTTCACAACTGAAGCACCGTTGATTTATTCCTTCGTGGCATTTGGTTGGTAGCTGTTTCAATTGCTATGAGTATTTTCACTATTTTGAAATGAAATCCTATTTGTTGCAGATCTGGCTGCAAAATATATGAAATGTCCAGGATCTTGCGTGTTTATTTATTATTGCATTGCCAATATCATGAATCTTGAATCTGTCATATGTCTCATATGCAAGTATGTTGCAAATAGGATTTCGTGTACTCGAAGGATTAGGATGCTCGGTTACCAGACGCCGCTGGTATAATTAACACGCTTTATGAATTTTCACGTTCCAGGAAACCAATCAGCTTCGAGGAAACAACTTGTGGTTTTCTCTAGGAAGATTTCAGGATTGGAGGAGGCCATCAGGATCAAAAGGTAAGCATATGTGGTTGCAGCTGAGTTATGCTCTATTGTTTATGGACCAAACTTGCATTTTCTGGACTCTTAATCAGGTTCATTAGTTTCTTTTCACGTCACCGTTCATATCAAAATTCTTTCTTCAGAACATAAGATCTTGGTCCACTTCTTTGCTCATTCATCTCTTTCTTTTATCCAAATAAAGACTTAAATTGCTCAATCATATGTAGACAACGCGAACTTCAAGGTGTGGCAGATGTCAAGAAAAGGCCTCCATTGAGGCGTGGTAGAGTATCACCACGTCTCCCTGTCCCTGACAATATACCAAAGCCTCCTTATGTTGATTCAAATACATTGCCAGAAATTTCAAGTGAGTATCAAATTCATAATTCTGATGGCATTGCTAAAATGAGGGCTGCATGTGAGCTGGCTGCTCGGGTCTTGAATTATGCTGGAACATTGGTTAGGGTAAGATTTTCTCTTTTCAGTTTATTTTGTAAATAACTTATTTGATGTTACCTACCTTTGCATGTGGGATTTCATTTTGATTATTAATTCATTATTTCTTCAAATTAGTGTCTAGTGCATGGATTTGGTTTGTCACTAATTATCTTGTTTAGTACTTGACAATGTTGCCATAGGTTTCTATCATCATGGTTGTTGATCTGGTCATGAATATGAAATATGTTACTAGAATTATTATCTCTTTAAATCATATGATCATAAATGTATAAGCATGAGAATGACATTATATATTGAAGTTATTCTTGCTCCAAAGAAGTATTTAAGCTGACGATCTTTGCACATCTTCCAACCTTCAGCTACTTAAATTCTGAAAATGTTGAAGATAGAAGAAATTAAGCCTGGTGGCATAAAGCCTTATATTAAATTGGGCTTATTATATGTGAGTTATCTACTTCACTCTGGCTTCTATAAGTTAAATACGTTGGTGAAATTTGATGTTTTGAATTTGTTGACACCATAGAAAATGAGTCAATAGATATGTGGCTATCTGCTATTTGGGGGGAATGGAAAACTTAATGCCAGCGATGTTTACCGTCTAATCATGACAAGTTTGATTTTCTAGTCTTACAGAGGCGCTCTTTGTGGCAAATGGAGGAAATGGAGAACCCTCTTGTGTGGCTTCTCTTATTCATGTTGGGTGGATCCCAATCCTTGTGCTTTATATTTATTTCATTTCTATTGGATCATGTCATTTTTCATTAAAAAAATGTGAGTGGTTGAGAAGCTGCAATCAATAATGATTTGAAGCTTATGTCTATTTTGTAGCGAATGTTATTTGTTTAACTACAAATGTCTCCTTTTAATGTTTTGCCATGATTTCTTCTCTTTCATTCCATATCTCCCTCTTCATTTTGCACCACTTTCATTGTTTGACTTAGACTTGGGTTATATTTTCAGCCTTCTATAACAACAAATGAAATTGATAAAGCAGTGCACCAGATGATAATTGATGCTGGTGCTTATCCCTCACCCCTTGGATATGGTGGATTTCCAAAAAGTGTGTGCACATCTGTTAATGAGTGCATGTGCCATGGAATACCTGATTCCCGGCAGTTACAGGTTTTGCAAGCCTTACTTTCTTTTTGGCTTCATTCTTGGCATGCATATGACTCATAACTAATGACAATTATCATTATTTGCAGAATGGTGACCTTATTAACATTGATGTGACGGTCTATCTCAATGTAAGCTCATCAATTTTTGTGAGAATTAAGTCAGCGTTACTTGAACACTCAACTTCAAAACAGCTCATTTGCTTACAGATCGAGCACTTCACGTGGCTTCTTTTTAGTGATCAACTCAATAGTTAAGGAACATATAAGGAGTCTGTCTCATGCATGTGAAATGGGATTGTGGGGTTTTATTATATGATGCTTTGTATAATAGTTGTTTGAAACTTCAGGCCTGTCTATTGGGTAATGGGTACCATGTGGTCACAAAATTGCAAATATTCTCTCCTTTTCTCCTTATTTTTTGGTAGATTAAGTTCATAAAATACTAAAACTGCACACCTATGTGTGTAAGCTGAATGCATTTTATGGTTTCATGATATAAGCATGCTATTTTTAGCAACCAAATTATCTCATGCCATATTTATTCTGTATTAGGGATATCATGGAGACACATCAAAGACATTTTTCTGTGGGGATGTAAATGATGCTATGAGAAAGCTTGTTAAGGTAAGTGTTTGTCAACATATGTTGCATTGAGTGATGTCTTATGCAAAGTTTTGGGCTATGCATCGACCACATTATTTTTCCCCATGTTGATAGGTAACTGAAGAGTGCATGGAGAGGGGAATAGCTGTTTGCAAGGATGGTGCTCCTTTTAGAAAAATTGGGAAGAGAATCAGGTACATTTGTAGGATCATAATAAAGACAAACCTACATGGTCTATAGTCATGAAACTGCCAGCACTTATCACGTATTGCTTGTGAAATCTGTTTGCCAAGAGAGAGATCCCATTAACATGACATGCATGGCAATATGTTCCTTCTCCAACAAGAATTAAGACATACAGACACTAGATAAACTTCCTGGAGTAATCCTTAATACCATCAAATTCTATTCTGAAGCATTTAATCCATTACAGACTAGAGACGGAGTTAGAAAAGAACTGGGACTAAATATTCCTAGCCATAGGACATGAAGAAGCGAGTTATCATCAGTTCAAAATAAAACTTGTACCAGCACCAGCTTAGCACTAGATGCCTTCTTGTTGAACAGTCAAGTTACATGTGCTGTTTATTTTAAGGAAGTTACCTCTTACTCTTTAGTCATAGGGAAATCTTTCTTTTCATGGGACCTTCTATGTAAAATCCATGTTTTTCTTTTTTAACATTGCTTAACCTATGATCATAAAATGAATATTGTTATTTTTATCTCTTTCTAATTACTATACTAGAGACTGAAGTAAAGGTATACAAATAATCAATAGCTCATGGATTATGTTGAACTTCCTTGTTTTCTATGCATAGTGATAGAATGCCAGGGCCGCTTTTGACGTACACGAGAAGGTGCAATTGGTCAAGGGAAAATTCGTTAGATGCATAAATTAATAATTAATTGTTGTTTAATTGTTTTAATGTTTTAATTATTTAATTATTGTTTGTTGAGGAATAAGTAGGGATCCCCACGAGTAGATGCACGAGGCACGTAGGTTAGTGGAGTCAGTTTCCTATTTTTATGTCATCATTTATTAATTCAGAAAATACCAAAAATATGCTCAGTAAGTTTGATTATAAATTGTCCCAAAGGTCAGATGAATGAATATCGAATTTTACAGAGTGAAATACTTTTGTTAGGAGATTCTCCACGGCTATTAGGGAGTTAAGATCGAGATCCTTGCTCTAATCTTTCTAATAGAATTTCTCTTCTTCTATTTACTACATTCTCTGGGTTAGCTTCTAGCAAATTTGGTATCTGAGCCATGGTTGTTACTAGATCATCTCAACTTAAGATCCTGAGGATAATCCTTTTGGAAACAATCTGTTAGCCACCATTGCTTCATGGCTCAGCATTAGACATTCTAAATGAAAAGGTCACTGCATTATAAGCTCGTCAAAGCGTCATGAACATGCCAAAGGGGTCTACCGATATAGAGCAAGAGAAAGCAACGATGAATCAGAAATCCACTCCAAAAACACGAGATTACCATACACAAAAATTGAATTTCTGAAGTTTAGTGGAGGGGATTCGCATGGTTGGATACTTAAAGCAGAAAAATACTTAAGGTACTACGAGACACCGGAAGACGATAAGGTCGACATCGCCTCAATGTATTTAGAAGGAGATGCTCTCGATTTATTCTCATGGATAATGGGACAAAGAATTGTGGTGTTTTGGGAGGAACTTGTTAAAGCACTCCAAGAGCAATATGGACCTCCAGAATACCAAAATCCAGATGAGTATTTGTGCAGTATCAAGCAGACAGGTTCGGGGCATGATTATTGATCCAAGTTCGCTAGAAGGCAAGCACATGTGAAAAATTGGCTAGACCATTACCAATTTGGGGTATTTATCAACGGCCTTAAAGAAGAACTCAAAGCAGATGTACGGATTCATAAACCGAGAACAGTATACCGGGCTACTAGTTTAGCCTTAGAGTTTGAGTCAAAGTTCAAAACTACCCATGGGTCAACGTATAGCTCAGCATCCTATATTCATCAGCGACCCAACTCTCTTGCACATGAGGCTCGAGGCAACTCAAGCACGTCCTCTAGTACAAACCGAAACGCCATTGCATTTTTGTCGGGGACCAAACCATGGCTGCTCCCTCCGCCACCCGAAATCCAACGCCGGCGAGACAAGGGGTTATGCTTTAGATGCAGCAACACTTTTCACCTAGGGTACCGATGTTCTAGTTCCCTTTCACTCATGGAAATCGCCGAGGAAGGAGAAGAGGTGGTGCCACCGCTGACTGGAGAGACCGATGCCGAGGAAGAAGGGGTGGCCACCGAGATATCCTTCAACGCTATCCTCGAGAGATCATCGGCATCGACGATGAGGCTGGAAGGGAAGGTGCGAAATTGCCCAATGGTTATCTTGGTCGATAGTGGGTCGACCCACAACTTCATCTCCGATGAGATTGTAACCAAGCTCTAACTATCATCGCAGACTACTCTGTTCTTTGGAGTTCAAATTGGGGATGACCGAACGTTGAAGTGCAATCGGGTATGTGATGACGTAGATGTACATGTGTCCGATTTGGTGATTACACAACAATTCTTCCCTTTTCCCTTGAAAGGCATTGACTTGGTTTTAGGAATCAAATGGCTTGCGTCTTTAAATACGATTCAGATCAATTGGAATAAAATGTTCATGATTTTATGGGTGAATGGAAAGAAGTACAAATTGCAGGGGATTAGTTCAAAGACTAACGCTCCTGTGCAGTTCCAAAGTATGCAATTTAATCCGAAAATTGAAGGTGGAAATACTGCAGCGTTAAATGTAGAGACCATTTGTCAAGAATTTCAAGAGGTATTCTTGGAACCCAATTCTCTACCTCCTTTTCGAGGATGTTACCATGGAATTCCACTGCTGCCAGATTTTGTTCCTCCAAATCTAAGACCATACTGGTACCCACACAATCAAAAGGATGAGATAGAAGCACAAATAACCAACTTGCTAGGACGTGGTTTCATCAAGCCGAGCTCTAGCCCCTTTGCGAGCCCTGTTTTGTTGGTAAGCAAGAAAGACGGATCACGGAGACTTTGTGTTGACTACTGACATCTCAATAAAATTACCATTCCAGATAAGTTTCCAATCCCTAATATTGATGAGCTTTTAGATGAATTACATGGGGCAGCATATTTCTCAAAACTGGACTTACGTGCTGGGTATCACCAAATTCGTGGACTCCCTTCTGATGTACACAAGATTGCCTTTTGCACACACTCTGGTCACTATGAATTTGTAGTAATGCCCTTTGGCCTCACTAATGCACCAGTCACGTTTCAATCTGCCATGAATGATTTATTCCGTCCTTATTTACAAAAACTTGTGCTGGTATTCTTTGACGATATTTTGATATATAGTGCTGATGCTTGTCAACATCTAGAACATCTTCAAGTTGTTTTTCAGATCTTGCAGCAACACTCTTTCTATGTCAATGTGAAAAAGTGTGCTTTGGGGCAGACACGTATCAATTATTTGGGACATATTGTATCTTCACATAGGGTTGAGGTTATGCACGAAAAGATTCATGATGTCGCTCATTGGCCCACTCCCACTTCCGTGAAGGAATTAAGTGGTTTCTTGGGGCTTACAGGTTACTACCGTAGATTTGTGAAGAACTATGATATCCTTGCTCGCCCATTGACCGAGCTAACAAAGAAGGATGCTTTTGTGTGGTCTATGACAGCACAAGAGGCATTCAAAAATTTAAAGATTGCATTAACCACCACTCCTGTTTTACAATTACCAAACGTCCAGGTTCCTTTCACCGTAGAATGTGATGCTTCAATGGAAGGTGTCGGTGCTATCCTCATGCAACGCGGCCACCCAATTGCCTATTTTAGTAAGGGATTTTCTTTCTCTAATAGATATAAATCGGCTTATGAACGAGAATTACTTGCACTAGTATTATCCCTCCAAAAATGGAGACACTACTTGCTGGGCCATCATTTTTTTGTGCAAACTGATCATTATAACCTGCAACATTTACTCAATCAGCCTATCTTAACACCGTCACAGCAGCGTCTCATGGTAAAATTGCTTCCCTTTAACTTTACCATCTCGTACAAGACAGGGAAAAACAACACAGCAGCTGACTCATTATCAAGAAGACCTCAATATGAAGATTTTTACCAGATTATTATGCCCATGTTTGAGGAATTGCTGCACCTACCTCAAGCGTTGCAGGTAGTCATACCTAACCAAGCAACCCTCAGAGCTAAATTGATAGAGGAGGCTCACGCCACACCCACTGGTGGTCATGGTGGGTTTCTTAAAACTTTGAAGCGGGTAAGTGAACAATTGTACTGGCGAGGGATGAAAAATGATGTCAAAAGATACATACAACAATGCTATACTTGCCAACAAAACAAATATCAGACCTTGGCCCCTGCAGGACTCTTACAAGGCTACAACCTCTTCCCATCCCCGAACAAATATGGGAAGATATATCTCTTGATTTCATTACAGGATTACCAAAATCAAAAGGCTTTGATGTCATCCTTGTGGTAGTAGACCAACTTAGCAAATACTGCCACGTCATGGCCCTATCCCATCCTTATTCTGCAAAGACTGTGGCCGCCTTATTTTGTCAAGAGATTGTCAGATTACACGGAATGCCCCAATCAATTGTGTCCGACCGTGATTCACTTTTCCTAAGCGTTTTTTGGCAATAACTCTTCCAATTAAGCCAAACACGCCTCAAAATGAGCCTAGCCTATTATCCACAATCCGATGGACAAACCGAGGTTGTCAATCGATGCTTGGAAACTTACTTACACTGTTTTACTCATGAACAACCCAAGTTGTGGAGCCAATTCCTTTGCTGGTCAGAGTACTCATTTAATACTAGTTTTCATGCCTCATCTCAGATTACCCCATTCAAGCTGGTATATGGGAGAGAACCCCCACCTTTATATCCCTATGTGAAAGGCGAGACATTGGTGGCTGATCTGGAAGGGAAACTTGAGCTACGAGATGAAATGCTCAAATTACTACGACAAAATTTATTGAAGGCTCAAGATAGGATGAAGCTTCAGGCAAATTAGAAACGCAAGAACCTGCAATTCGCACCAGGTGATGTTGTGCGGTTAAGATTGCAACCATACCGTCAGAAATCTTTAGCTAAAAGGAAGTTCGAGAAACTCTCCCCTAGATTTTTTGGCCCTTACAAAGTCATTAAAAAAATTGACCGGGTATCCTACGAACTAGAACTTCCCCCTGAGGCCAAGATCCACCCAGTTTTCCACATCTCTCTACTTCGCTCAGCTGTGGGTCAATCACCAGGCCACCCACCGGCACCACTTCCTCTTTCTGCAGATGTTGAACTGCTGCTCACCCCACAAAAGATATTGCAACACCGCTGGACCAGGGAAGGAAAACTGGAATTATTAGTGCAACGGGAGTCATTACCCACTGAAGATTCAACCTGGGAAGATTATGATTTACTTTCCACCTAGTTTCCATCCTTCCGACTTGAGGACAAGTCATCTTTCCGAAAGGGCAGTATTGATAGAATGCCGGCGCTGCTTTTGACGTGCACGAGAAGGTGCAAATGGTCAAGGGAAAATTCGTTAGATGCAGAAATTAATAATTAATTGTTGTTTAATTGTTTTAATGTTTGAATTATTTAATTATTGTTTGTTGAGGAATAAGTGGGGATCCCCACGAGTAGAAGCACGAGGCACGTAGGTTAGTGGAGTCAGTTTCCTAGTTTTATGTCATCATTTATTAATTCAGAAAATATCAAAAATATGCTCAGTAAGTTTGATTATAAATTGTCCCAAAAGTCGGATTAATGAATATCGAATTTTACAGAGTGAAATACTTTTGTCAAGAGATTCTCCACGGCTATTAGGGAGTTAAGAGCGAGATCCTTGCTCTAATATTTCTAATAGAATTTCTCTTCTTCTATATTCTAGATTGTCTGGGTTAGCTTCTAACACATAGACATAGGCACTGCAGCAATTCTTTCTCCAGATAAATGATACAAGTAAAATTGATCCTCTAGTTCTTAAAATGTGTCTTTGTGATCACTATGGAAGCGCTTGATAAAAACAAGACTTGACTTGGTAAAGCTGTCAAGAGGGATGAAACTAGTTAGGTGTAAATGGGTATTCACCATAAAGGACATTTCAGATAGCACCATGGAAAGATGCAAAGCAAGATTAGTCGTCAAACTCTAAATTTAAAAAAAAAAATGCTAAGATTAAGATTCCCCTGGGTTTGGCTTGAATTAATAAAAGGGAATGGTGTGTAAACTAAAGAAGGTTTTGTATGCTTAGTCTTGGCTTGAAATCCAAGAGATTCAGTTGGGAAAGTAGTATCTGTTATTATTGCTTAGTCTTGCTATAAGCACGGTGATTATATTTATAGGGTGAATTGTTATGTTTTAACCCTAATACAGGATAACTAAGTAAGACTTAATGAAATCTATTCCTGATGAAACAGAGATAACCAAAGGACTAATCTCAAAAATAAAAATACTATGGCAACATGACAGCAGAGGCTCTTTGAAGCTGCCATTGCCTGTCCTGCATATGTGCCACTGGCACCTACGTAACTTCTCTTGGCTGACTGGCTGTATATATACCAGTGATATATGTTTCTTTGATCAACTATATAATCGATTTTCTTTTTACCACACCTAGTGGGATTAGGCTTGTTGTGGTTGTAGTATTTTAAGCTTTTTCCTTACGTTTGAAACATTTTTCAGTGAGCATGCTGAAAAGTATGGCTATGGTGTAGTGGAGCGTTTTGTTGGTCATGGTGTGGGAACGGTTTTTCATTCTGAGCCAATAATATTTCATCATCGTAAGTGAACTATTACCTGTATCATATTTTTCTCCTGTTGCTTTTACTGTCTTGCAATGGTAGCCTGCCTAACAATCAAATCCTGTTAAATTGCATATTTTTATATTTCTTTTCCTACAATTTATGCTAGTGGAGTAGTGGTTGCCCAACTCCAATGTTCTTAAATTTTTAATAAAGTGTGTTATGAGGGCCTTGGTTCCTTGGTAAAGCTAAATTGCTACCTTTAATCCTTTTGATTATCAACAATGATGGGATAAGATCTTTTCATGGAAAAATTCCTGCTGATAAAGTTTGAAGGCTGGCAAACTAACATTTGGTTTGTGTTTTGTAATTGACTTATTTTTCATTTTCTAATAAATGATAGATTCTACAAAAGGACCAAAAAATATTTAACATGACTTCCCCTCTTTGTTGTTTTAAAAACTATCCGTCTTAGTTACAAATGTAGCATTTTTTAATGAACTTATATCTTTTATTTCGTTGCTTGACAGGTAATGACAAGCCTGGTTGTATGGTTGAAGGTCAAACATTTACAATAGGCAAGTCTATGACTATTTTTACCTAGAAACTGAAGTAATCATCGCTAACCAAAGTTATTTCCTTGGTATTGCGTTAACTTATTTCTTAAATATGCTTTCCTTTTCAGATTTTTTTTTGGTTGAGATTTTCCCCCTCACCTACTGTTTCATTCTTTACATAGTCATTCGTAGACTGCCAGTGGGAGGGTTTATTCCAGAAACAGAAAATAAGGGCTGTTATGGGACGATGGGTTGTTTCAGGCAGTATGACCTGGACGAATAACAACAGAATGGGGATGGAAATAGTAAATAATGGGTGTATGTGTTGCTTTGAGTGTTCACTCCTAAGTTAGTTGAAAGCGAACAAGTTAGGCAGGATTTCAGTATCTCAAGGAGGTTTTGATTCTCTGGAGCTAGGAGGTTTTTCTTTCAGGTTTTATTCGTTTTTCTTGAGATGCAAACTTTGAATACTAGAATCATAGCCAAAGAAAAAAATAATAAAACAATCGAATAATGGGGCTTAGCCTAGCCATGACTTGGGTGTCAAAAATTGTATAAAACTCAACTCTGCTTACCCTGTAACTGGGGAGAATGGTTAGCATTAGCACTACTATCTCAAAGCATGTACGCTGATTAAGACGGGGGGACACAAAATGAGATCAGATACTGCAACACAGTTAAATTAAAACTGTTCACATGCATACTTTTTGAAGGGTCGAATAATGTCTTATATTAAACATGCCTAATTTCTTAGTATGCATTAATCTCACTCCCATTCCTAGCTGCCACTTCTTCAGGGGTTCTTTCTTTCTTTCTTTCTTTCCATAAAATTCAATCATCAGTACATTATAGTTATAACGAAGCTGACTCCCAAGCTTTAGGTAGTATGTCATATTGTTCTTGATTCAATGCTACGTCTCTCTGTAGCTTTCTTGTATTTCCATGCACATCTACTAATTCATGTTCCATTTGGTCATCAAGCAATACACATAATTTTTGTCATGGTACTTTTTGGTGATCTTTGTTACCCATTTTGCTCACATCCCTTTTGTCATAGCTGAAAATGAGAATCTCAAGCTAACTCATTTGAGCTAACTCATTTGAGCTTCCATTACAAAACGTCAAATTCTCAATGGTTTGAATCCCTGTCAAGAGTACATATCTTACGTATAAATTTACGTACGCATGATTACAAGACTAAGGTTGTTTTCTTAGCGTATTGAACAAGTTGGGTAGTCCTTGAATCTTCTTCCATTGTTGCTGCAGAACCTATCCTTACAATGGGAAGCATCAAGTGCACTACATGGCCAGACAATTGGACAACAGTGACTTCTGATGGGAGTGCAGCGGCTCAGTTTGAGCACACCATTTTGATCACTCGGACTGGAGCTGAAATTTTGACTACCTGTTAAATTCTGACAAGATCATGTGATTTTTGAATGTCACGTACGTGCTTTATTAGTTAATTGTAAATATCATTGCCTTCTTTCTTCTGGTTCTGTAGAGCTATACAAGAAAATGCAGGCTAGGACAGACACAGGTTGAGGATCCATAGAGATAGATAGACACCACTGAGCAGTGAGCCAGTGAGTACCATTTTCTCTTGTGCGCATTTTTATGTATAATTATATATATTCAATTTATGAATAGTATGGTCTCTGTCCAAATAACTGAGATTTGACATTTTAGTTTTTTTGACATTTATTGGGTCAGCAAATGCGTGAGTTTTCTGCTACTAAACAGTGGTAACTTGCCATAATGCATTTGGAGGGTTGCTGATCCTATTTGCGTAGGCTCTGCAGGATAGACCTGCGCTGCTCATTATGCAGTGGGTCAACACATAAATTCTATTTATGTTTCTGGCTAAGGTACCTACCATATGGGCGACATTATATTTTTTATCTTATGCTGCAGATGATAATTTAAACAGTTTTGTGCTTGCATTTTTAATGTGCAAGTTGTGTTAAAACATGTGGGGGAAGTTGATTAAAAAACCAGTTAATATAATTTTTAATCCTTTAAAGTTTACTTTCATTTTGGCTTTGATACCTCAAATTTTAAATTATAGATTTTGGTCTCTTAAATTTTATTTCGTTTGAAACATTTGTCCTTATAATTTAATAAAAATATGGACTATTTTGCCTCTTCAAGGGACAAAAATTCATAGTTTGAAACTTGATGAACCAAAATTAAAATGAGAGCAAACTTGGAGGACCAAATATTGTATTAGCCCAATAAAAACTAGAAAAGTTGCATGAAACTCAATAAATATACATATAAAATCTAGGGAAAATTCCAGTAAAAGAACTTTAGAAATACTAAAAAATAAAATTGTGTTTCGAATATTCATAATTTTAGAAAAGTATTAGACTCAATTTGTTCTTTTTGAAATTAAAAGAAAATGATAAAAATGCCCTTACACATTAAAAAAAAGGCAAAAACCCCCCTACTGTTGTTGGCGGCAGGGAATAAATATTCCCAAAGTAGTGGGGTTGGGATTTGAACCCCGCCTCAATATATATTGTGCAAACAAATATACATATTGACATGTTTGAGATCAGAATTGGTGATCCTAAAAGTACTTATACACGTAAGTCAAGACTGCACTCTTCTCACATACTTACTTCATATACAGTAAATCATAATTGAAAATTTACTTTTGAAGACTTCAATCATTATTCCAAACAAGTTAATAAGCACTCATTCAAAAGTTTTGTTAAGAAATTCGTAATATTTCATTAGATTTTAATAATTTTCATTTATCTAGTAAAAAAGTTTGAACTATCAGCTCATTTACAAATTTTGTTAAAAGATTCACAACATTTTATTAGGTTTTAACAAATTTCATTCACCCAGTAAAAAATCCACACAATGAGGTTATTCAAAAGTTTTGTCAAGGAATTAACAAAATTTCATTAGATTTTAACAACTTTCGTTTATCAAGTAAAAAAGTCACACTATCAGGTCATTCATAAATTTTGTTAAGAAATTAATGAAATTTCATTAGTTTTCAAAAAAATTTACTTGCCAAGTAAACAAGTCACATTACAAATTTTGTTAAGGAATTCGCGACATTTGATTAGATTTTAACAACTTTTATTAAAAAAGTCACACTATTAGGTTTTAATAACTTGTGAATTTTTTTATGGGAAAAACGAAAATCTTTAAAACCTAATAAAATACGATGAATTTTTTAACTAAACTTATGAATGACCTAATATTATGAATTTTTAACTTGGTAAAAAAAATTGTTAAAACCTAATCAAATGTTGTGAATTGCTTAATAAAACTTATGAATGACATGATAGTGTGTGTATTTTCCTTGGTAAACGAATATTGTTAAAATCTAATGAAATGTCGTGAATTTCTTAACAAAATTTGTAAATGATCTGATAGTGTGAATTTTTTACTTGGTAAACGAAAGTTGTTTAAACCTAAGAAATGTCGTAAATTTCTTAACAATACTTGCGAATGACCTAATAGTGTGAATTTATCACTTGATAAACAAAAGTTATTAAAACCTAATGAAATATCATGAATTCCTAAACAAAACTTATGAATGAGCTTGGGTTAAAGATCAAAAGTTAATATATATATATATATATATATATATATATATATATATATATATATATTTCTTTGCATATCATATCTTGAAGGCCACCAATCTTTTGGGCAAACCAAGTGGTGGGGGTTCAAACCCCACCCCACCACTTTAGGAATATTTCTTCCTAATAGAATAAACATTCCCATTGGAATATTTCATTCGGAGCTCCAGTGAGGCTAGCCGGCCAGCCACCAAAACTCCGGCTGTGGTGGCAAGGGCTGATCTCCAGCGTCAAAACTCTGGCGGTGGCGTCCGGTGGGAGTAATTTTTTTAAAATACACACACACACATATGTGTGGGTATTTGTGTCATTTCCTTTAAACTTCAAAAAGACAAATATGGTACTAATATCACTTTGATATTATGAATATTCAAAGCACCACTTTGTCATTTCTTATTTTCAAAATTCTTTTTGTAGGATTTTCCCTAAAAACTATTGAAAAAGAAAAGGCCGGAAAATATTATTCATGATTTGTGAATGTTTTCAATCCTATAGATTTTGTATTTTATTTATAGATATTGATTTAATTTTCACATCTGAATTAAATCAAGACAAATTTTTATTCCAAATTAATTTGCATTTTAAAAAATTAGGATGGGAAGAATGAAATTATTTCATGTTTGGTTCAGCGGCCACTTATAAAATAAGTGTGATTCACGTAAGTCGGGACAAAACTCTTCTCACATACTTACCTCGTATACCGTAAATCACGATTAAAAAATATTTTTGGAGGTTCCAATTACTATTTCAAACACCCACTACATACCTCGATGAGAAGACTTTGACATCAAATCGAAAACTTTCCTAATTAAATTAATATTCTTATCAGCATTAAAACAATAAAGATTCTTTTTCCTTCATTCATATTTTCTTTCATCATGTATTTTTTCCTGGAAATTTTCCTTATTTTTTATAAATCAAATATGCCAATAATTTGTATTTTTTGAGAATTTCAAATTTTTTACGTGGAGGAAATTATGCTTTTTGAAAGTGACATAAAGTTGGATATAAATCATTGTTTATCTGTTTTGAGGTAAAAACTATTTATTGGTAAAAAAGTATTCTAAAAGACCAAAATTAGAAATTTTATATATTAAATGACTATGAACCACTGAAATTATTTTGACGGATCAATGTCATTCTTTGCAAAATAAATAAATTGTGATGACCAAAATTTTCTTATTGCCACAGATAATATGATTTTATCTATAAATAATGTATAAGTGCTCTTTTAAACCTCACTATACGTATGACCTCATCAATTTTTCAACACCAACTCACTAAACTTTCATATAATAATAATAATAATAATAATAATAATAGTGCAAGATAAAAATATAAAATTCGGCGGATTATCCGAAGTAAATGTTAACCTCTCACGTCTTTGATTTTATCTATGGTACCAACATGACATAATTACAACCCTTGTGTGTTGCTTCAGCAACTGAAAAACAACACAACTTTTGGTAGCACGCGAGGCAAGCAAAACAAAAGAAAAAGCATAACCAACTATAAATATATATTAATTAATAAGATATAACTTTAAAGTCTTTTTTCGTTGGACTTTAAAGTCTTTTTATGAGAAAAAACGTACCTGAAATTCAAAATCCATCCAAGCTCGCCGGAGCAAAGTGGTAGGATCATAAAATCTCTGGAACAGATAGATGACAGTTTATAAGTCACGAAGCTCTGTGAAAGAGTGTACATAAAATATATAATATTCAGAAAATAGTAGAAGTAATAATTATAATAAACAGACCAACTTTATTCAAATGTCTTGGTACTTACCAGAAAGATTGAGCAGGGATCCAATTATCCCTACAATCAATACAAAACTTGTCAGTCTCATATATTAACAAACAAAATTTATATCTTCATTGTACAATAAGATACAGAATTTTATTTGCTGATAAAATATAATATATTAGACTGACAAGTTTTGTAATATAATGCATGCCAATTTTTATAGGCATAGCTTTTGAGGACTTTACGTACAGATATTGCAGTACTACTATATTTTGTGATGATGCATACCTACTTTCTGAATAGCATAATGTACATTAGTTTTTGGCCTTTTATCTTTATTCATATCCATCACAAACTATTTTATTATTACTTTCTTTTATTTTTATTAATATAATTAATAGGAGACATATTTATATAATTTAATTAAATTAATATGATATATTTTCTTAAAAACACTATAGTTATCTTTTTTTATTTCTTCCTCCTTAATTAGTGTTTAGAGAGTATTAATAAGATATATTTGATATGAAATCAAAAGTAACAATCCAGTCTTATATTAGGAGGTAGTGGATTCGTTTGATGTGGCCGTTTAGGCGATGATTTTGAGTTAGGTATTGATGCAATGCTTCTGAAGAGTCGATAAAGATGACAATTTTACGATAAGCATGATCCCAACTTAAGCGAGGTCTTTCATATGGATATGTCTGTATTGATGTTAGTTGACTCTCAGATTCTGGTCCATCAATTATGTTCGGATCTTTTCCTGACCATGATAGGATAATATCATAAAATTGTTTTCTAAAATTTGCTTACGCCTTTAAAGTAGGAGCTAGCTATTTATAATTAATATGTAAAAATTAAAAAATTTATTTAAATTAGTTATTTATAAAGACATGTATAATGGTTTTTCCTAAAACACCATTTTTATATATGATGAAAACCTTCTCATACTATGCGCAATATCAATAGGGAAAATTTGATAAAGGAACTATAAATTTAAAAAACAATGTAAATTGAGCTTTTATATTTATAATTAAAATAAATCTCTTAATTAAATTCTACATTTATGATCCGAGTAAGTAGTACTCGATTACGCGAGCACCTCAAAAAATACAAATCATTACAAAAATTCAACCCAACGGTCTCATTTTTCTACGAAGCATATATATACAAACTATAGAGGCTTGGTTCGAGTAGCAGTGTGATATATATAATACAAACATTGTGTAGGACAAAATACTTTTTGAGTGTATATATACATATACTTTAAATTTCAAAAAACCACTTTATATATAATTTCAGTTGTGCCTATATAATGCAAATGATTCAAATTAATATGGTTATGTATAGCAAAATTAAAGATCCCCCAGAGAAAAGGGAATATTGGAATTACTAGCTAGATCTAACATAAAATTAGGTGAGTCTAGTATGTGTGTATTGTCCAATAAGTTAAACAAATATATGAATTCGTGGTTTGAGATTAGCTAGGGCGACTTATTATAATTTTTTTATTGTATATATATTGAATATAGCATGCAGAAAGCAATCAAGGAAGGGCAACGAAAGCCAACGAAGCTCAATGGACGGGCATTATTAAGAACAAACATGATAAGTGGCACTATATTTATAAATGAAAATAATGTTGTGAAAAATTGGTGAAGCTAATTAAATATATGTGCTTAGGTTTAAAAATATATAGTATTTCAGTTTTTTTTCTCAAAAAAATAGTATTTTACTATACTTAGCAATTTGGATATATGGCTGTTTTCAAATATTAAAATTATTAAATATGAATTGGGGAAGTAATTATTAAATTAAGAATGCTAGTTCTATATTTTGAAAAATTTACTATTAATTATTTAAAATCAAATTTTTTCCTTAAAATCCAATTATATCATAACTTTTTTAAATATAGCAGTAAATTCCTTGAAAATTTAGACTAAATTTGTTCTTTATTAAAAATAGATGGAGCGTGGGAGAAAATGTACATTTGCATGGAGCCTAAGATAAGCTGTATGTGTTACATTATTTATGGCTTATGCACATCACTTTTTACAGTTTTGATGATACTGAGTAATAATTATTATTATATAATTTAAAAGATTATGTTAACTAAAGGATAAGAAATTAATTGGGTTAAGATCAAATTTTGCCTTGGAAATTGTCATATGTACGGGCAGCATTGTCCTGAGTGTTTTTTTTTTAGTTCAATATCACTCAAAAGTTTCCAAATCGTAACAATGTCACTCCGACCGTTATCTAGGTTGATTGACTGTTAATTCACTAAATGTGCCTAGTTGACAGGTTCACGTATCATTTTTGTTTTCAAACATAAATTTTCCCTAAAAGTTTCACTTAGGAGCATTGGGTATCTGAAAGTTTACAAATCCTAACAATTTCATCATAGCTAGTTGTTATCTAGGTTAACTTTAACATTTAGTTGACTAAATATGCTGACTGGAAAGTTCACATGTCATCCACCTCATTTTTTTCCCAAGTTAAATATATAAATAAGGGAAAAATTAAATTTGAAAAATTGCATCTCGCATAAAAGGATTGGATAAAATCAAAGAGGTGGAAGCACTTATGTGGTGAAGAGCAAATCGAAGAGGGAAGATGATACTCTTATAATCATTTTCCTCCTTTTTTTTTAGAATCTCATTTCTACCCTTAGATAAAAAAATGAATGGTTCAGATTTAATATTTTCTAAGACTATTATTATAGTATTTTATAATTTAATTTTTTAAAATTTTGTTTGTATTGAAGTTATTAATTGTGTAGATCATATCTTAAAATTTTAAATCTATTTATTTATGCTTAAAATAATAATATTAAAAAATATGAAATCTGAACTATCTATTTTTTTAATATGAGGGTAGAGATGAGATTATAAGAAGAAAATGAGATAAAAGATTATGAGAGGGCTCAAACCCATCTAAGAGATACCCGCTTATCTCAGCGTTGATGGGGCATACCGATGGGCCTCTAGTGGCCTTATTCTTAACAACTCTCTGGCAAACATGAGCTCCTCCTCCATCCATGAATTCTTCTTCTTCACTATTGTTCACTCTACCAGTTTAGCATATTTTGTCAATTAACAATTAAACTTAACATGGATAACAATTAGTGTGCCATTGTTATAATTTGGAAATCTTTGGGGCAATATTGAACCTAAACAACTTCCGGGGCAACATTGCTCCTAAATGAAGACTTTCGTGGCAAATTTACAACTTAACAACAATGGCATGGATGACATGTGGACTTGTCAACTCAACATATTTAATCAACCAATGGTTAAACTTAACATGGATATCGGTCATGGCGAAATTAGTACAATTTGGAAACTTTCAAGTGATATTGAACAAAAAAAAACTTTCAAGGTAATATTACTTCTACATAACAGCTTTCGAGTCAGAATTGAACCATATTCCAAAAAATTTTATAACCTTGTATCTTTGAGATTCAAGAGTGGAGAATCCATATTAGAGGAAACTAACTTCATGCTCTAAACCAGACCAAATGAAAGTTGAAGATACATAAACTAAGAAGCCATGAGTAAATGGAGGAAGTGTTATATAGTTGGAATAATAAATAATAAAGTATCAAGTACTTCATCTAGTTTTTATTATAAGGTAGAAACTAACAATTTTCACAAACCAATAAAATAATTAAAGTCATTAAATTTGTCCAAAAATTTAAGTAATTTCTAATATTAACCCTGCTAATTACACTAAACTTTAATATCATACTAATTATTACTCTCACTCACTATCCTTATTAATTACGGGCATACATGGAAAAAAAATATTTAATGCTCTTTGGAAACAAACAGGTGCCTTATAAAAATGATCAAATCTATGTTATTAAACCCGGACTGGACCGGCCAGTGTGGCCTGAAAACGGGCGAACCGGTAGGGAAACCAATCGGGTTCGAGATAGTGACCCGGTAAATTTTTTTTATTAATAAAAATCAATTTTTTTTAAAGTTTTCTTTATAATTTCATATTAATAAGCATGAAATCTTTATTTTTTCATCGGTTTGGTCCCAGGTTAGCTCCAGTTTTACTCCGGTCTGACCCACTGACATTTGATCCAGACCCAGTACCTCGACCGGTTCAATGACCGGTTCCAGTTTAATAACCTTGGATCAAATACACTTATTAGTTGGTGTTTTATAATAAAGATAAGAGGAAGTAATGAATTGATGTTGGGGGTTTGTATCCAAATGGCACTAAATTCCTCCTTCAATGTTTTGAAGCATGAGACTGTGAGTTCAAACTTTCTATAAAGGTTATGCAACATGAGTTATAAGTGAAAAAGTAATGAAATAATGAGAAGAGGAAAATAAAAGAGAGAATTAAAAGAAAGCCAATGATCTTATTATATCTAATGGTATAAAAGCTCCTTATACATAGCAGATTGATGCAAGTTCAATCTTACTTGTAATTTTAAGTTATTAGTGCACGTCTCTCTAATTTTTTTATTTATTTTTAAACACAGAAAGAGAGCGAAAATTTGAGAGGGATATGTATGTATGAAAATGAATGAATGGAGATGGGGTCAGAAAAGGCAAAAGACAGCCCTTTGGGTGAAACCCCAAAAACAGCAAAGTATCAGTGGTCCATTGTTACCCCTCTCTGTCACTCCCACTCTTTCTTTCATATTAGTGTTAGTCTCACTCTCACTCCTCTCTCTCTCTCTCTCTCTCTTTTTACTTACACTCTCTTACTCATCATCATCATTCACACTCATTCATCCCTATAACCCTAACCCTAATCTTTCTCTCTCTTTCAACAGTGGAATCTGTGACTGCTCTTGTCTGCATGCATGTCTGCCCCCTTCTCCTATCTGCAGTCACTGAGTACTCTTGACCACCTTCACTATTCTCTCTCTCTCCCTTTAATATTATTAATAATATATCGAACTGCCACCTCCGCCATTTAATGGAAAGATCCTCACCTTTCATTTCATTGTTTGTCTCCTTCTTCTCTCTCTACCTCTCTCTCAACAAACATCAAAGACAAACGTACACACACTCTCTAATTGATTGTCCCAAATCTTATTCACCACGAAAAGAGCTTTAACCAACTCCTACTTCTCCCACTATACCACTCCCTGTTAACTATCTAGTACCGATCTCCCATAATAAATATATGTATATATATAGGTTAAGTTGTAATTTTATTTTTAAAATAACTATCTAAGAGTATTGGGTATTTAAAAGTTTTTAAAGAACATTTTTATCATGAAAGTATTAATACATAGTAATTTTACCTATTGTTGTCAATGGTCAATTTTTTTAATAGTCAGTATTAATTTTTTAATAATTAAGGCGAATTTACTCTTTTATTAATGACAAAATAAAAAACTTCGGATACTGTGGAATGGTTATTTATGGGGCAACGCTCCATCTTAACACTATATACATATATCAGACTCACAGATTTTCTGAATCCTTTTAGGGTTTCACCTTTCAATTAGACATTAACTAACACTACCTTAAATATGGTACCATGATACACACACACACACGAAGCGGTAGTACTACATTAGCGTTTGGAGATTATCATATAATTAAAACTGTCTCGAGACTTGAGAGTATCTTAAACATAAGTATCAGAAGTAAATGGAGGCATGATTTCCGCTGTAGACAAACACGTCACTGTTATTATCATCATCTTCTAATTCTTCGTCTTCGTCTTCATCATCGTCGACTTCTTCTAACTCGTGGTGGTGGTGGTGGTCCCGGCTATCGACGGTGTGAGGAGCATGGCCGTCACCGAAGGCTCGAACGTGGTCTTTGAGGGATCTTTTGTGCTTAAAATCAGAGCCACAGATACAAAACCAGAGCTTGCCGCAATTCTTCTCGTGGGTCCTCCAGTCTCCTCTGACGGCGAACGCCTTGCCGCACTTCCGGCAGCCGAAGGGCTTGGCGCCGTGCTTGCGCTTGTAGTGTGTCTGAAGTGTCCTGAAATCCTTCAACGGCCTCGACCTCGGATGCTGGATGTTGTTCCGACAACCTTCGGCGCAACAATAACATGGCAGTCTCAGAATTGAAGACGCTGGTTTTGCCCCTCTCAGTGATTCTGGTCCTTTCCTGTACTGCGATCCATGTCCCCACATATGCATCTGCATTAACAATACAGTTTAAGATTATCCATGAAATATTATATATATTTATGCAACCTCTGAAACACTCTTATTAATTAATCCTTCAAATTTCAACTGGTATTAGAGTCATCTTAAAAGTGAGAGGAGTGAGTGAGTTGTAATAAACATGAATTGAACTCAATGGTATGGAGAAATATAAGAGTCCAGGGGCCTTGGTATTATAATTTGTGCTTATAAAACAAGAGAATCTGATATTTTTTTATTGCTAAAAAAGGTAATAACAATAAATTAGTCAAGAAATCATGGGTCAAATCAGCATGACTGAATTCCCAAATTGGCAGGGAAAGCCCCAATCGAATAAATTACTTCCAACAAGGATTATGATCTTTACAAAGAATATGATAAGGAAAAAGTTGAGATCACTAACTAGTTAGGAGAACTTAAACCCAAACATAAAATCGTAATCCGGGTCTCTTAACCCGATGAGTTGACCCGTATAGAGGAGCAGATGAATTCATGTGTAGCAGTTCTTTATTTTGTTTTTATTTTTTTGTGAGGTGAATGGAGCAATGATTACCTGCATGTTGTTGAAACGGTTGAAGGTTTTGTTGCAGACAGAGCAAGAGAATTGGGTGGGCCCGATGAGGATCTGGGCAGGGGAAGGAATCCAATACTGACCCGAAACATGCCCCGAAGAAGACGACGAACTCATTAATGGGTCGGGTTTATTGCCATTAGAACCACCACCACCAGCAGTGTTAGTGGTGGGAGATGCAGGGAGGCCGATGTGGAGGGCGACGGTGACGCCAAGATCAGAGTTAGGGTTTTGGTGGTGAAGAAGATGATGATGATGTAGTGATACGACGTCGTTGGACGAAGAACAAGTAGTAGTAACTGTGGAGTTCACCTTATTGGAAGAAATATTGTGTTGGCCAGGGGGTCCGAGAGAGAGGGAAATGGAGTGTTCGTCTTGTTCTTCAGGTTCTAAACATAAGGAGAAATTAGGGTACTGATTCTGCATGGTGATCGATGACGATGACGGCGAGTAGTTATTCCCCACAGAGAGAGAGAGAGAGAGAGGTGGAAGTGTGAGAAGGCAAGTGGGGACGACGATGGAGGCCTATAAATAAAGGAGGCTCTCGTGGATATGGATGTGTAGCTTTTAGGAATTTCACTATTATTTCAATATTAAGCTAAAATGCTTACACATTCTTGTAATGTAGGTTTTACTTGTGTTGTTAGTATACTACTTAGTATATAGAAGTAATAAGAAATGTATACATAAAAAACCAAATTAGTGTAATCATAAAACATTTCTAACTATTACAAGTCACTTGAAGGAATTTATATGATCCTTGTTACAAGTCACTAGCTAGGGTAGTATATTAAATAAGATTGCTCCTATTCAAAATTTGATAAATGGTCCTGTGTTCGATCTGTGAGTATGCAGCTAGCTAGAGTGGTGTGTGTGTGTGAGATTAATGAAGAGAGGGATTAAGGGAGGAAGGAAAAGAAGGAGATGAGAGAGGAGGAGGAGACAAGGGAGCGGCAAAGAAGGAAAAAGGAATGCATTGAAGAGCGCACCAAATACTAACAGTACCATCACTCTTCTCTCTTTCTATATATTCTATTATGCCTCCTTTTTATTTCATCTTCATTTTGTTTCTATTTTCTCATATAACTAAGCCTGGCCCCATCCTTTGGATCATTGCACTAATATTAAACGCTTGTTTGGGTAACCTGTTTTTTACCTGATTTACAGCGTATAAAGTAAGTATGTGAGAGTAGTTTTACATCGACTTGTGTGAACGTGTTTCTCCAACGCTAACCCAAATAAGCCTTAAGCCTGTTTTATTAGTGTTAGTCGTAAGCTAAACCTTTTTTTCTTAAGTAAGTGGACAGGTATTAATGGCATTAGGTTATAGGCAAGCAAGATTCACGAGACCTCCCATTTGTAAGAGAGTTTTCATGCCACTGGGTTATAAAACTATTCATGTAAAACTGAACCATTCACAAGAAAATTAAGGTTAAAATCTATCATCATAATTTGATTTATGTTTGGATGTGAAAAACTTTAGGATTAATATAATTTTTTGTCTTTGAAGTTTGCCTTCATTTTGGTTTTGACCCCTTAAATTTTAAACCAGATGTTTTAGTCCCTCGAGTTTCATTTCTTTTAAAACACCGATCCCTATAATTAAACGAAACTTTGGACTATTTTGCCCCCACCCTAAGGGACCAAAATCTCTTATTTAAAACTTAACTAACAAAAATAAAAATGATAACAAACTTGAGGGACTAAAGATTATATTAATCCAAACCATAAACTATTACTAAGAGTTAGTTAGTTACTATAGTATAACATGATTTATTTTTTTATATATCAGCCTAGATAACTAAATAATAACACATTGACATTTAGCAACTAAATATTTTACCGTGTTAAAAACAAAATAAGATTTTTTTAATATACTTACTATGTATTCAAATCTCCCTGTCTCAAAAAAAAGGATGTGTCAATGGCCTTCTACGAAGCGTTGATTAGTAACATGAATATTATTATGTAAGTCAACGGTCATACTCAAACTATTATTGTATACCCCTTTAAATCTTAAAAAAAAACAAGAAGAAGAAACAAGATGCATTTCATAATTATGACTGTTGCGCACTGTTAAATGCATGTTTGGTATCATTTATATAAAAGGTTTATAAGTGTTTATATATGTAAGTTGAGACAAAATCTCTCTTACATACTTATCATGTATACTGTAAATCACGATTAAAAAAACTTCTTTTAAAAACTTTAATCGCTGTTATAAACAAATACTTAATATAAATAGATGATAATATATGGCAAAAAAAGTTAAAGGGAAATATTTGACAGCTATATGATTATTTTTAGACTAGTATATATACATATTTGGTATGTATTAGAGTGTTTGGTATAGTGTTATATGTGTTGCATCAATATGACATTATGGGTGTTGGTGCTTTTTTTTGTACGTACCACAAGCAAAAATGCTCGTCTTTCGAGCACAATAATCTCATCTCTTCACTTTCTGGTTTCACTTCTGCACTCATTTACTCTCTCTCTCTCTCTCTCTCTCTCAAACATATGTAGAGAGAGAGAGTCACAACTCACAACACACAAACCCAAAAGTGAGAGTGAGTGGGCGATACATAGGGAGAGGTCTCTTTCTCAAATTCAGACAGACACAACAAAAACACAAAGCCACAAACTGATAGATTTAATCATAGCTTATATATATAACGTACACAGTATGTAGACTTGGAGAACTGTAGATTGTGTTTGTGTGTGTGTGTCTCTCTCTCTCTCACTCTCACTTTTGTTGCCAAAAGGGTTGATGATAGTGATAGTGAGGGTGAAAAAGATAAGTTACCTGCGAAGTGAAAATAATTACATCTAAAGAGACTTATCACAGACTTTCATTATCTTTCAATTTCTCTGCTGCAGGTTAATGTGTTTAGGTTTTATGGTTGTTATATATATATATATATATATATATATATATATATATATATATGCGCGCACATGTACCCTCATTCAAACTCTTCAATGTTACTCATATCTTTTTCTAAGGATAATTTATGTTACTTTTAAAAGATGAAAGTGATAGTGATTAAAAAAAAACATAGATGTAGTGGCAGTGTTCGATCAGTTTTACTTTAATTATCTCCAGCCTCCACCATCATATCTATATATATCAATCCATTTGATTGGATTCGTTTAATAATCTCAAGCGGTGGATAAATTTTGTTTCAGACGTTTGCTTCTATCTAGAGCTTAATGACCATGCTTTTTTTTAAAAAAAAAAAATGGGTTTCTATGATATTTTCTTGTTTTCCCGGATTTCTTTCCATGGACCTTCCTCTAGAACTTGTATTTTGAATATTTTTTCTTTAAATTTATAATAAAATTGTTTTTATTCTTTAAAAAAAAGGAAGAAGAATGGAGTTCAAGAACATATGCGTTGAATATGTTTGTTTTCAATTTTTTTAAATAAAAATATCATGAGTTAACTAGCATCCATTTTTTTAAAAAAAAAAGAATCAATAATGTCAATAATTTACCACCAAAATATTCACGCACTATATGATTTTTTATTCAAAAATAATAATAGCGAGCCTATAAAAATTATATTCTATAAATTTTTAAATTATGTGTGGCGAGGATAAAAATTTTTAAAATTGAAGTTATCCGCCTTTGAAATTAGAAGTGCATAAATACCCACATTAACTCTATGTTTAGATAGAGAGAAAATTAGAAGAAAAAACTCTCAAAAATAGTAAATTTTTTTACCATTTTTAGAGTTTTTTTTGTTTTTAGTATTCCATCCTCCCTATTTTTCCCTTACTTTTCTCTCCATCCAAACATAAGTTAGTTAGAATTAGTTGCTTTTTTTTTCCTTTCGTTTTTTGTGTGAAATTTAAATGTTGTAGTGTAAGTATTAATTTTTTTTTCTTTTTCCCCTAGTAAATTACGTAATCAGAATTCAGTAAGTGGTCGTATGTTTAGCTATTTTAATGAGCTGGGTTTTTTTAAAATTTTAAACATATTAAATTAAATTCAACTTCGTAGCAAGAAAATTTCAAATTTTATACATTTGACTTTAGCTTTCATTTAGTTCTTCAATATAGAGTATGCATATATACCAACCTTTCTCCGGCAAAACACACACACACAACCCTTTGGCTTTTTGTCAGATATATTATTTTTTTAATATAATTTTTAGTCACTAAAATTTGGCTCAATTTTAATTTTGATCCCTCAAATTTGAAATCGATGGTTTTTGTCCCTGAAGTTTGGCGCAATTTGGTTTTGGTCCCTCAAGTTTACTCCGTTTATAATTGTTGGTCCCTCAAGTTGGAAAAGAACTTGATAACTTGATAGACCAACAATTATAAACGGAGTACATTTGAGGGACCAAAACCACCGATTTCAAATTTAAGAGACCAAAATCAAAATTGGGCCAAAATTCAGAAACTAAAATCACCAATTTCAAACTTACGGGAATAAAACTAAAATCGGGTCAAATTTTATGAACTAAAAATTATATTAACTTTTTTTTTTCATGCTAAATAATAAAGAGACAAAATAATCGGATAGGCAAGACTTGTGGGCTAGTGGGCCTAACTCTAACTTGACAGCCCAAACCTAGGAGCCTTTGATTGATACTGCCCCACCCCTGTATCATTATTTTTAAGGGAAAATCGCAATATGCTCACAAGAAACAAAAAAAAATATTTAAAAAGTTTCAATACAGGATTTGCTATCTAAAAACTCTATTGGAATTTCAGTGATATAGATTTAAATTGTGAAATCATATGTTTACTCTATAATCAATACTACATATAAACTTACTAGCAGTAACACTATGACTCGTCAATAATACATATACAATTATCAATATAACACTATAACTTGTCAATATGACACATACATTTGTCAACAAATAAAATTATCAATGGTAATATTATAACTTATAAGATCCGTTAGGAATTTTTAGATTTTTAAATCATATACTATAACTTTTTTGATATTTTTTCTGTTTATTGGAACCATAATGCGATTTTCCCTTATTCTAATTAGGACATTCATATAATAACAAAAAAAAAAGACTTGTGATTCTTTTGGGAAAACACAATAATATAATTTTATTATATGTATATATATGTATGTATGTGTGTGTGTGTGTTATGACTGTCTAAATTAAAAATTAGATTATTTAAGTAAATTCAAAATAATACTAGACCTGAATAATCTTAAAAATAATTCGATGATTGCAATTATAAAAAAAACAATTATATCAAATATATCTTTCAGTGTAATTATTTTCTCATTAATTTAGTTAATATTTTGAGTTATTTTTAATATGTCAATTGATGTGTTAAAAAGAAGAATTATGTGTCTAAATTTCTATATTTCGTTGTGCATAGGCTATTGCGTAATAAAGTGAAAAGAGGTTGGTTGTTTCACTGTGTTGCTTCTATTTGTGGAAGAGCCTTGATTTGATGGGTCCCTGAAATTTCCAAGCACGTGTTGGTCAGGCCTTCCTATTTATTGGAAATAAAGTCCTTTGTCCAAATAAATACATGCATACACAACTACTATTTTGTAATTGTTCTTATAGTAATTTTTTTTTAAACTTTTCTAATATACCTTAACGTTTGTTATAGTAATTGTAGTTGTCTTGGAGACTTCGAAAGTTCATAAACATAATTAACGGTGTAATTGAAAATATAGTAATTATTATTTTTTAAAAATATATAAAAATAGGAAGTCCTAAAAATGGTATAGTTTTTTAAAGGAAAAAAAGGGAATTCCCTCCCATTCAAAATATATGAAGTCTTTTAGAAAGAAATAATGATTTAAATTATAAGAGGCTACTAATAAGATAATTAATAATTTTTCCTGTTTTTACCCCTTCTGAGAGAGAAGAGGAAAAATAAATGCATCTTTAAAAATAACATTTTTAATAATGATAAAACACGTAAATTTTATCCATAAAAGATATTCTTATGGTGGATTATGAGCAATTAACAATGTTGTATATTTTGAAGAGAGGAAGGAATACAAACATGGAGGAAAGAAACGGTCAAACTCAAACAAGTGATGAGGACCAAAACATTGAAGTGTTAAACATTAGTTAGTAGTGTCATAGTCATTTATTCGCTGGCAAGACAAACGACAACTACTGAACCTCCAGAGACCACATTAAACGCAGTGACGTAATACGTTTATAACTGCAGTGACTCTGTGCGTAACCCGCCACAGCAGCCAAAAAAACAAAAAGACATTTTCCAACAATTATGATCATCCCTTAAATACATTTATAATCACCTCATATGTATACATGGAATCGTGAGGCCATATTATCTGTGTCTCTATTTATATGTCACTTCTAACCATATTTCATTTAAATTAAAAAAAACATTAAATTTTAATAATTTTATCTTAAAATTTAATAACTTTTTAACTTTATCCCTATATGATTAATATACATTATACTATCTCTGGTCAACAGTATAAGTCACTTCAACTAATTTATCGAAGTCAAGATATAGTAGTTAACTCATTAAATTTGTTTTAAATTCAAAGAAATTTTCAACTTTACCTATATTAAATGAGATTTTATAGGAGAGAAAAAAAAATACAATGAGTCATATTTAAACATTAACTACATGAGCAAAATTGATAAATTAGCATTAGTTGCTCTCAAAGTAACTTATATTGTAGACCAAACAATTCTTTTAGAAGCGACTTATATTATGGACCAAAGTGAGTACCACTTAAGAAAAGAGTAGACACGATAATAAAGAGAAGTATAAAACTCTACATTTATATGAAAATTTAACAGACATGATGACTTATAAATATGACTGAAAAATTTCATTATCTTTCTACCCTATAAGTAGGATTAGAAGATTATATTGTTATAAATATTGTATTTTCATATCATATATTCATGATGATAATGAAAAAAAACTTAATAAAATTGATCGGCCTCCAGCATCGTAATTAAATTGGGTAGGTTAAAGAAAGTAGTAAAAGGGAATGTGGTGAAGCAAGGAGACAAAGAAGACAAAGTAGTAGCTCCACAAAGAAACCTATATAACATGAGCTAAGTAAATACAAAGTAAATGGCATTGCCATATAAAGTGAGTGCAGAAATCTAAAGGGGGTTGAAGAAGGGAAAGAGAAGGGTCATATAACTAGAGATAGAGACATTGGATTCTATTAATAACTATAAGAAATGGAAAAGAAAAAAACACAGACATACAGAGCCATAAATTAATAATCAAGTTGGTGTAGCAAAGTGACGTATGAGAAGGACAAGGGCTAAAGCCGATGGATGATATAACATAGTAGAGAAAGGTGTATAGTGAGAAAACTTGGAAGAAGAAAGCTATAACAAGAGTTATCCAAGAATGTTGCAAGTATGAGAAAGGAAACTGCCTTCATCTGAGACTTTCTTATTAGCCGCCATCATTGATCTGTCACTCAAATTTCTCAGATCTCTCTGTTTAATATACTCTCTCTCTCTCTCTGATATGTTTGTGTGTGTGTGTGTTGTGTGTGTTGTCTCTTGCGTTGGTCAAGATTCATTGTTTGACTTTGACTAAGTGAGAGAGAGAGAGAGAGCAGAACATTTATGTGGTCCTCTAACGTCGCTGTTATAAGGGCCTTTTATATGTCAAAACAAAAGGGGATTTTGTTTTGTGAACGAGGAGATTCTTGGGCGACTTGAACATAACAAGAATGACGATAACAAGAAGGTAAATGAAGAGATATAATGGGACAATTTATTGAGGTTAAGGAAATGATTAGAAGAAGAGAAAAATGTTAATCAAGAGAATTTGGCAGGGGGCTTTGAAGTTCTCTCTGCTCTTCAAAATATGGGAAAATCACTCTTTAAGTCCAATGTAACAATTCAAGCCATATAAAGAAGTCCCTCAAAATCACCAAAATATTTTCTTAAAGTCTTGTGTCTTTTAATGAAAAATAAATTTAGTGTATATTTGTCGAATGTCCTTACTCACTTAAGGCCAGAGCCATCGAACATCACAAGCAACAAGGTAAATATTGGCGAAGCGCATGGTTTTGGTGGGACTTGAATGTTGGTTCTAAAACCATTGAGCCACTATTTTGTAGTGGTGGTGGTGGGAATAAAACAAACTTAGATATAGTTTACTAGTACAAGGTAGCTATGAATATATTATATTGAAGCTATTAATTCGTGTTAGGTAATTGTTGCATAGCTGTAAGCTAAACAATTTTTCTAACAACTATCCATCAAGAATTGACAACTTCAATATAATAACTTGATAACTGTTATTCAGAAATTTATTAGTCATTTGCAAATGAAAATGAATTGTGTAAAAAACTTTCCTACTGAAATTTAATAATTTTTTAGTTAATTGGAAACTAATTCTAATAAGATGATTGTCAATTAAACAACTATTTAACATAAATTCATTTATATATTGATTCGAAATTGATTGAAGAGTTTATTGTTGTTCTAAATATAATATTTTAATTTTGTTTTTTTCTCATATTTATTATTTTAAATATAAGCAAGTTTTAATCATTGGTTTATCCTAATAATTATTGCTTAAGAAAAAGTGCTCTTGCGACTAACGCTGAACTTTCCCCCCTAATTTAATAAGGCTCATAGTGGTTAATAAGGGAAATTTTGGGAAATATAAATGCATCTCAAACTTTTTTTTTTTGTTTTTGCCTTTTTTCTTAAATAAGAAAGAGAGAAATGATGTTGAACATTTTGCTTCTTAACTTGGGACAGAAGAAGCTTGCGGAGCGTATCAAATCAATGGACGCAGACGTATATTGGGTATTGGAAGTTGGCTAAGTTGATGCTTCTTTAAATTGGGCCGAATTTGGGCTCAAGTTCAAAGCCCAAAAAAAGGCCCTACGACTCTGAATTAAGGAAAAGTGGGGAAATCCTATATCTTCTTTTTTGTTTTTTTGACCTAAGGGAAATCCTCAATCTTGAGACGTACGTTTACTTCACACACACGCATATAATCTAAGATTACTCGCATGAAAAAGGATTTTGAGCGTTGAAATGGTTTAAATAACGTAAGGCATCGTCTTTTTTGGAAAAAGATAAGAACTTTAGAATCCTAAATTAATTTTGTTGCCTACAAGAATATACTGATATTAAAATTTTAAATGTAAAAAAAAAAGATTTTTAAATACTGATTTATTAAATTTAATTTTTAAAATAATAATAATTTTTAAATTATAAGTAACATCAAACCCATCTACTCTCAATCATTACAATGTGGTTGGCACCTAAAGCTGATTCTTATAAGCTATTGAAGCTCATGTCACCTGAACTTTTTGGCTGGCTAACATTAGTGCATTGTTTGGCACCGTCAATTCCTTGATTTTCACACGATGAAACGGGCACATTGCCACGTCATAGTTAATGCACGCGCTGGTAGAGAGCGAGTGGGGAGAAGGGAAGATGAAAGAAGGCGTGAGCATTCAGAAAAGGAAAAGAAGTGGGTGTGAAACAGTAAAACAGAGAATGACCGTTGGTGGGGGCGAAAGGCCAAGTTCCAGACAAGTCTTTGGGGGGGATCATACGCGGCGTGGCGCACGCGTGCAACGCGCTCCTCAAAGATTCCCTTCTTTCATAACCCCGAGGTATATTCTGTGGATATGTCACCCACAATTCATCAATCATATCACATACAGATTTCCTTCTAATAACACTATTCCTTGTCCCCTGCGTCCCCACCTTTTTTTTTATAATCCATATTAGCAAAATTAATCTTTTCAGCCATTAAATTTTTAACTCAATTATAAGTCAGTCCTCATATTTTAATTTAATACAACTCGACAGTTTTTAAATTTTAATTCATTATAATTCAGTTCTTATAATTTTAAATATTATATAAAATAATTAATATATTACTTTTAAGGACTTAATTAAAACCATAGGGATTAAGTTTTACTAAACTAAAGTGCAGTGATTGAGTTACAACTGAATCAAAACTATATTACTTAAAAGATTATTTTTTTTTAATTTAAAATTTTCAATTCCAAAATTTAGAATAAATTTCTACAATAAAAATTTAATTTTGGAAAAAATTACTGAAAAATTTCTTGCAAAAAAATTTAGTATCGTTACCTTAAGGTATTAAAAAAATTCAGCTGCTTTAATTCAATTATGTGCAAAATTGCACACAGTTAAAAAGAGTTATAAACACAGAAGATAGGTGATCCATAAATCTTTAAATAAATTTCAGGTATTTTAGAGTAATAAAATTTATGACGAGAATTTTGTAAAGTTTTTTGAAAGTTGATGCAAGACATCTTTATCTGTTAAGCTCTATGAATAAGAGTAGGGTATTTAAAATAACCATTGAAATATCTAAAAGTACTTTTTAATTTTGATTTGTAGTATATGAGATATATTTTATGGTATACTCTGTACGAGATAAGTATATAAGAGAAGTTTTATCTCGACTTATGTAAATCACACTTATAAAATAAATAAAAACTAAACCAAACATGACTTATTTTCATTAAATGAGATCGGATGAACAGATTCGCTATTTTCAACTTAGACGTACACTACCCCACTGGTCCCAAGAAAAATTAGATAATACCGCAAGTCTATAATTTAAGATTGAGTTGTTTATTTTTGAGAAATTAAAGAAGTTAAATATATTATTTTAAATTATTTATATTTATTTTTTAAAAATTAATTTATTTAATTTATAGATTGATATATAAACTAATTATATATAATATAAATTATGGTTAAATATTTTTTAGTTTATTTAATCTTTCTAAAAAAAATCAAATGAGTCTTAAATTAAATAAAGGACATGAACTAATATAGGTTGGCTATGAATGATTAAAAAAAAACATTTTGTTGATTGTATAAGTATTATATGATGGAACTCCCATTAAGATTTTAGTATTTTTCCCCTTGCAAATTTTTGGATTCGTTATGTCTATGAAATTTATAAAGTTGCTTATATTATTATCCTCGTTTTCTATTTCATCATATGATTTCAAAGCAGATAGATTATGGGGTAAAAAAAAAACATAGATGTAAATGACCTTGTGGCCTAATATATGAAAAATCTCTGTACGTAGAAGGACGCCAGTTGAATCCCATTTATGAGGCTGTTTGGAATAACTTATGAAAATTTTATAAGTGCTTATGAATTGTAATTTACGGTCTACGAGGTAACTTTTACGGTCTACGATGTAGCTTTTACGGTCTACGAGGTGCTTTTACGGTCTACGAAGTGCTTTCACGGTCTACGAGATAAATATGTGGAGGAGATTTATCTCGATTTACGTGAATCGGGCTTATATGATAAGCCCGATTCAAAAAAGCTATCACAAACAGCCCCTATGAGTGTTTGGGTAAATCTCAAACCATAGTTTTAAAAGTTATTTTTTTATAATCGAGATAAAATCATTCTCATGTACTTATTTTATAAATTATAAAAAATATTATCTAAAAGTTAATTTAAATACACACGCCCAAATAACTTATATTCGTAAAGTGAGTGTTAACTTATTAAATCTGTTTTATACAGAAAAAAATTTCAACTTCATCCCTTTTCAAATTGTCTCACATCTGTCTTTTTTTCTCGACATTTAATGTGTCATACCAATAGGTATGGGTAAAGTTGAAAAATAGGATTCTCTAAGGAATAAATAATCGGATCGGATAATAAACTGGTCACGGTATAAATTTAAGGGTCAATAGTTTAACCGGGGTCGGATCGTTGGTCGAACCGGTCATATTTAAATATTACAATTTATTACTAGTAATATATATATTAATATATTTTTAAACTTCTAAAAATAAAAATGAAGATCTTTAGAAAACAAATGCTTAAAATTTAGTAGTATTAGTTATGGTGTCTGTACTTATGCAATGATATATCATTTCCTATAATTAATTAATTATTATATCCCCAAAAAAAAAATTTTAGATTTTTTCTTTCTTTACTTACTTTTCTCTTCATCTTGGTCTTTAAAATTTTCATTTTTCCCTAAAAAATAGCGCGAGATAGTAGTTAGAGGAATAAAAAAATGTATTTTAAAAAGGGGGGACCGGTTCGACCACCGGTTCTAACCGATTCTCCGATTTAACACCCCAACCGGACCGGTTCACCGGTTTTTCGATCTGACCGACCAACCCGGTCCAGTTTTTTGCACCTGGAGATTCTCTCCGTCCCCTGTTATAAGTTTTAAATAATTAATTAAAAAATAATTAAAATTTTTTAAAGACGATAAATATTAATTATTTTTTTCAACTAGGTCCTTATAGGTAAAAAGAATAAATAAGAGAGAATAAATGCAATAATAAAAGGTAAAATTAGAAAAGAAGCCATATTTTTTTTAACTGAAAACTGTAAGTCAAGGGCTCAACATAGCCTTACAACAAGGTAAAAAAAAATTACATTCCAATGCAACAAATATTTAGACAAGCTTAAAATACCGCTCTACTAATTTAAAACTTATAATAGAGGAGGGATGGAGTAGTAATTAATGACTATTCTTTTCCTTGAGACGCGTTATATTTTGATCATTTCATGGAGTATGAATGTCTTATATAGAAAATATAATAAATGACAAATATAAAAAACAAGATCATAAAAGAAAGGGAAAAAGATACATAAATATCATATAAATTATCAAAATTTAGAAAAGTCTATTAACACTTACAAATGATAAAGAAGAGATTGAGGGGGAATATGGATTTTGTATGTTTGTACCAAATAACCAAAATGCCTGTCAAATCAAAATTTCACCCTCTCTCCCTCTCTATTTTTTCCTCAGCACTCTCTTCCTTTTCCTTGATCTTGCCCCTCTCTCCCTCTTCTTGTCATATCCTTCCCCTGCTTCAGATCTCAAATCCTCCGACGTCGGCAATGCCCGCCTCACCTCTTGGCAGGTTGTTGACGCCCAACCTGGTCTCTATCTCTCGGGGCTATCTGTGACCCAGATGCTGGATCATCTTGCTGTTGACAACTCCAAAGATAAAGGTGATGAGGAGGTTGTTGGTGATTATATGGCAAGTCCGAATGATTCATACTCCTTTGTTGATCTGTTTCATAGCAGTAATGACGACGAAAATATTTTTTTTTTAGGGTGATTGGATGATAAATGAATGTGATGAGGCTTTCATTTTTGAGATTGAACTGCAGATGCAGCATTACCAGGTCGAAGAAATTGCTGTTATGAACATTTTTGGTTTTTTTGTTAATGTCATCACTGCATTTGTTATTACCATTACTAAACTTGTCAATACAATTAATAAAATTAGTCAACCCATTTACTCATTTAGTCAATACCTAATAATTTTGTCAATACCATTATAATTTTTGTCAAAATCATTACTCAATTAGTCATAACTCAAAATTCTTAGTTAATCATTTCACACATTTTGTTAGTACGTATTGATTTTGTTAAAACAATTACGAATTTTGTCAAAATCATTAATGTTTTAGTTAATCTCATTACTCAAATAGTCATAGCCCAAAACTCTTGGCCAATTCTTTCATTCGTTTTGTCACTACTTATTGATTTTGTCAAAATCATTATTATTTTAATCAATCACATTACTCAATTGGTTACATCACACAACTCTTGGTCAATCATTTCATATATTTTGTCGCTATATTATTGATTTTGTAAAAATCATTACGATTTTTATCAAAAACATTACTATTTTAGTCAATCTCATTACTAAATTAATCTTTAAGTGAGTCTTAAAGGCATTTTGGTCTTTAAGCCAAAATATCAAAAACTCATTCTCACTCCATTCAGTCTCTATTATTTGCAAGTTTTAATGGGCTTTTCTAGGTTTTGAAAGTTGAAGTGGTATTTAAATGTATTTTTTCCTTAAAGAAAATACTTTCTCCTGTATTTTTTATAAGTAACTTGTATCTTATTACACAAAAGGAATTAATTGTTAAGATATTTAAAAAAAATAAATGTGTCAAAAATACCATATTTCTTTTATATACGCCCCAATATATGAAATGAAATAGCGAATAAATAATAAGTATGAGAGAATATGAGTATAAAATATGAAAAAAATATATAATAAATTATTAAATAAAAAGAAAATTAGTGGCGAGTGTGAGATAATTAATATAAAGATATATATTTAATAAAGATAAAAAATAATTTAAATTTTGAGATAAAAAAATTGTTAAGAAGCAATAAAAAAATTGCTTATAATAAAAACAATCTTAAGGGAGAGAAATTTATTTATAAAAATTATTGAAAGGAATAAAGAGAAGAAAAAATAAAGTGGGGAGAGAGAGAGAGAGAGAGAGAGAGAGCGAGCGTTGGAAGCTTATCTGATGAGGTGAAAGTAAAGTGGATATGAACAAGAGGGTGAAGAATAAGAAAACCGATGACGCATGGCCAGCAGGGCTGAGAGCCCACAGTGTAAAAGCGAATCAAAACTTGGAATATTCAACTTTCTCTCTCTATTTCTCTCTCCCTCTCTCACACTAAGAAAATTATTTTTATTAGTAATTGTTTTTAAATATCCATCAAAGATTCGTTTTTGTACGCGACGCCACGACCTCGATATTTTCCCGACTTCTTCTACACCCTACGATCCTCCTCTTCCTTCTTCCCCTTCCTTCATATTCCCTCTCTTCCATTCTAAATTTTTTAATTTAATCTCTTGGTTTCCAACTTTTTATTATTCCTTAATTTTGATTCTCCTTAGATCCCTTAATACTCTCTCTCTCTCTCTCACAGAAGAACCCTTCTTCTTCGGTTGTTGTTAAGTCGGTCGGATCTACCTATGCTTCCACTAAACGCCATTCTTATATATTCCTTCTCCTTCCTTCTCCCTCAGATTTCCCTCTCACGCTTCTGATCTTCTTCCTTCAGAACACGGTTTAGGTTTTTTGTTTCTGGGAATCAACCAAAAAAAATGCAGCGTCAGAAAATGGGGTTTCGAGAATACGTTGAAGCGTTAGAAGAAGAACGCCAGAAAATTCAGGTGTTCTCTAGAGAACTTCCGCTTTCACTTGAGCTTGTCTCGCAAGGTACAACACCATCCCTAAATCCATTACTGAGCTTTTGATTTTTTTTTTTTGTGATTTGATTTTTATTTTGATTCTGATTCTGAGTTTTGTGGGGGTTTTTTTTTTTTGGTAGCCATTGATGCTTATAGGCAACAACTTTCTGGAACGACGGAGTACAATGTTCATGGACAATCGGATTGTTCGGAGCAGACGTCAATGGAAGAAGGACCTGTTCTTGAAGAGTTTATTCCGATCAAGAAAAGAGATTCCCCTGATTGTGACGACGAAGAAGACGAAGATGAACAGCATTCGCATATGCATAAGATTCTCAAGGACAACAATAATAAGAACTCTGATAAGAGAAAATCCGACTGGCTCAGATCCGTCCAGCTCTGGAATCCAGATCCCCCAACTAAAGAGGTATTCTAGAATTTTCTTTTCAGGACAAAAAAAAAAATCCGATTGATATGAAATTTGGCTGTGCTGGAATCTGATCAGTTTGGGAATTGAATTGAATTTAAATGAATTAAATCTGTGTTTGTGCAGGATTTGCCGAGAAAAGCGACGGTAGTGGAAGTGAAGAGAAATGGAGGGGCGTTCCAGCCATTTCACAGAGAAGACAATAATAATGTTGAAAAGACGAACAATAACAACAACATCAACGACAACAACACATCGGCAGCTAAATCTGCATCTCCGGCTGCCGTGCCTGCAATGAGCTCCACCGGCGGCGGCGGAGGCGGAAGCAAGAGATCGGAGGAAAAAGAAGGGCAGGGTCAGAGGAAGCAACGGCGGTGTTGGTCACCGGAATTACACAAACGCTTCTTACAAGCCCTTCAACAACTCGGCGGTCCAGATTGTGCGTGTCTTTTCTTAATTACTTCGCAACACCCAAATTTTCATTGTTATTGCTAGTTCACCAAAAAAAAAATTATAATTCATGGTTTCTGTCCCTGTTTGTTTTATCAGGTGCAACTCCAAAGCAGATCAGAGAGCTCATGAAGGTGGATGGCCTCACAAACGATGAAGTCAAAAGCCACTTGCAGGTTCGTCTCTGTGATTTCTTATCTCAGTATCTGAGGATTTTCATATATCTGAAGATGTTTTTGTATGAATTGATTCATTTGAAGGAATTAATCTGAAAGTTAGTTCTTTTTTTTTTCTTCAGAAATTTCGTTTGCACACAAGAAGACCAAGTCCTATGATTCACAACAATGCTACATCACAAACAGCCCCGTTTGTTCTTGTTGGGAACATATTTATGCAGCCACCAGAATATGCAGCGGCAGTGGCAACTTCAACAGCATCAGGCGAAGTGACCACAGTGACTACGCCGACCGGAATTTATGCGCCAGTGGCGGCGCATCCTCTGATGCCGGTGGCGGTGCCGGTGCCGCCCGTTGAGAAGAAGGCTCAGGTGAAGCAATTGGAGCAGTCACATTCAGATGAAGAAAGGGTGAATCATGGTAGTGAAGGAGCTGTTCATTCAAATTCTTCTCCTGATTCATCATCTTCCACACACACTACTTCTCATTCTCATGGATATTGAGTTTTGAGATCATGAAGATAACTGTGCAGTAAAAAAAGGGGGAAATCAAATTTTGTAATCAGAATGTTGTTGTAGAGAGAACTTTTGATCTGTGATATTATTGTCTTTGTTCTAATGGAGGGGTTTTAAATTATAGAGGTGAAAATACAGGGTGACAGTTTTGTTGTGCAATGCGTAAGCTACGTAAAATTAGAATACATATTATCAGAACTCAGAACTGTGTTATATTATATCATCTTTTGAAAATTTCCAACTGTTCTTCTCTCTTTATGATCGTTTTTGCACTGGCTCGTTTATTCATTTCTTATTTCAATTCAGCCATTAAGTTAATCCACTGAAATTTCAAGATGAGTTGCCCTGTTTTCTTTTTCATATTGTGATAAAGCAGCATCTAGATCAATTCATACAAAGTGAAAAAATAACTCAGCCATGACTTCCCCTTGAAAAGAAGTGAATTCCACATGGCTCTAAAATTGGAAAATACAAGAATGTAATTAAGTTTTAGCAATCAGCACTACTCCTTCTCATCCTTATTATTGGAAACTTCCGAGTTTCAACTAATTCACAATACACAGCTTATAAAGAATAAACAACTCTGCCGAAGTTGAGTCAAGGAGGTGTTTAGTATCAATTGAGCCAAGTGTGAAACAATAACAACATCAAAGTCTTATCCTACTAATTGTAGTCAGCTACATGAATGGTACAATATCATTGTGTTTTATAGAAAACTATATATGTAAATAAATTATTAATAAATAGATCAAGTCTTATAATTTCTTTAAATGTCTGTTTGATGCCTCTTTTTAATGATTATACAACTCTATACTATTTGATTGCCTCTCTCCACTGAGACACATAATAACTTTTATTGAACGTATTCAAACCACTTCAGAAATTTTTTTTTTTGTCATTTTCTCTTAATAATGTAAAACATTTAAAGGAATATTTATTTCAAAGGAGAAAATATTTTTTTTAAAACCTCAATTTTAAAGGTGAACCGAAAGATTGGGTGGATTGTGATGTTTAGTTGGGTGAGAAGTGAAAAGTAGTAATTAGGTGGAGGCAAGGCCGCAAGGGGAATAGAGGCATAGTGGGGGGATCTGGAGAGAATATCCAAAGAGAATATACAGTGAACCCAGAAACACAGGTATTCATTGGATGCAGTGAACAGGACAAACAAGTTGCTTCTCCTCCTTCATTAGCCTTATATTATCATTATTCCTGAAAGCGCCATCCTCTGCTTCTCTCTTCCATCCCCAACATTACAACATCCCACCTGGAATAGCGGTTTGAATTTCTAATTATGCTTTTTAATTGAGATTTATGTTTTACAAGGTAATTTTTACGGTCTATGAAATAGCTTTTACGATAAATGAGATAAATATGTAGAGAAGTTTTATCTCGATTTACGTAAATCGGACTTATACATAAACATAAGTCAAACCAAACATCCTCATAATATCATATTGTATCATCAACACCTCATAATTCCAATTTTAATCTTATTTATAAGACACTTATAATATATTTTATCAAAATTTAAAAAGCTTCAATCTTATTCACTTTATTTTAAAATTTAGCAACTTCTCAATTTTACCCTCATTGAATATTGAATATGAAGACATGAGTGAAAATTGAAAAGACAAAAAAGATAATAAATCAAAGGTAAAATTATACAATCATATAATATTTTATGAAAATAATTTATACTAAGGATTAAAAAAATAAGTTTTCTATCAGCTTTAAAAATAGAACTAGAGGACTAGTAAATTATTGCTTCCTGGTTATAAATATATGATGTATGATCTAATTAAGAAGTTAGTTTTTGTTTTAAATTAAAATTTTCAACTTCCTTTAGCTCTCATATTTATTTTCAATTAATAAGAATAGTTTTAATTTAAATAATTAAAAGAAGATATATTTAAAAAAACAACACACATTTTTTATATAAAATAACTAATTAAACTAACTTTTCTTAATTTATGTAAATTAGCTGTCAACTTTTTATATTTATAATTGGAGCGAGTACATTTTTTATATTTTTTTAGTTAGGAGCAAAGAAACAATATGGGGATATATTTGCTATATGTACACATAAAAGTTAGTAATTAAACTCTTAGCCACTTGTTTAAGCTATAGTTGAAAACGGACTTTTACAATTTTTGAAACAAAATTATAGTACTATCATAAATTAATACAACTAGTATCACCCATATTCTTTTGCTTGTCTTTCATCCCAATAATGTCAATTCTCATTCACAACCTTTCACCAAAATATCAGTTTGGTTCATCGAATTTTACTAAATGCCAAATCAATGTTGAGGATGAAAAATCCTAGTATGAAAGATTCCTTATAATCTTCTACATATGAATTTGTTTTGAGAACCACTCAGACCGCAGAGAATGGCTCAGCTCAATTTCTTTTTGTTTTTACTTGAACGTGCAAATTGGTCCCCCCAAGTTTCATAATCCCCCTCAATGTCATCAATTAATATTATAAAACTATTTCAATTTTTCCTCTAAAAGTGATTTTTTTCCTTCTTCACAATAAAAGTATGCATGATGTATCTCTAATTTTATATAATCTATCTTTTTTTAATTCTCTTATTCACTATTCTTATTAGTTATTGTTGAAGAAGTATCAATATAGGTAAATTAAAAATAATTGAAAATCATTTCTTATATTTAGGACAATATCAACTCTTCAAATATATTTTATATTAAGAAAGACCTGATGGAGTATAATTTAATGTTACAATAAGTATTTTAAACAGATCATGATATGTATATTATAATTTATTTAGTCTCTTTTATCCAAATTAGATAAACATGTCTTACGATAAAGGCCTTCATTCTCATTCTAAATGTAAGAGCTAATAAAATGGTTTGCTTTAGTCATAAATATAAAATCTCAATTTACTTTGTCTTTAAAATTTATACTATTTTTTTCTCAAATTCTTCCTATTGACTGAACATATTAAAAGATTTTCTATCAAGGAGATAGCTTCCAATGCAAATAATTAAAATAGGTACTTTAAAAAAATCAGCACACATTTTTTATAGATAACCAATTCAAATAATTTTGTTAATCTCAACCGTGTATATATTTATGATGATGACATCAAATTCTATGCAAATCACATGTATTATACTTTACTTTTAATGAATTTAATTTTTAAAAAATTGCATTTAAGTTCTGAGTAAAAAAAAAATACAATGAAATAATCCTTAAAATTTTAAAATTGCATTGAAGTCTTTTGGGATTTTCTTGCAATAAATTTCAATTGATAAATATTCATGAACTTTTCAATGGACGCCCATGGATTTATCAATTTAAGTGCCCATGCATTTGTCAATGGACGCCCATGAACTTATCGATGGAATTGAACTTTATTGTAAAAAAGTCTCACGGGATATAAATACAATTTTGAGATTTTAAGGGATTGTTTTATCATATTTTCTCTTATCCGGAACCTAAATGTAATTTTCCCTTTAATTGTTCATTTATAGGGAAACTATTTTAGAATAAATAGAATTTACAATAACCTATTTTATATTAAAATTTAAAATAAATAATATAAATTTTGAATGTCTATATGGGACCTAGTTTGGGAAATCATCACAATTTATAATTACTGCAAAATACTTTATGTGTATTTTTCAGTGTACTAAAACCCAGACTAGACCGGTCGATCCGGATTAGAAACTGACAAATCATCCGGTAAATCGGTCTTGTCCGATCATCAGCACGGTTTGGTATTTTAAAAAAAATTGATTTTTTTAATTTTTTTTTAGAATTTTATATTAATAATCCTAAAATCTTCAATTTCTTACCGGTTTGGTTATGAGTTAGCTCCGATTTGACTCCGATCTGACCTACTGACCTTTGACCCAATATCCTAACCGGTTCAGTGACCGATCCGAATTTAATTACCTTGATATTTCTTCCCTTACACAGAGCGGTCACACATAACTTTTATAGTGGGTGAGCTTTAGTGCAGTAATATCGTTATTGTTAAGTTCGAGCTCTCAGGTTAAAATATTGAAAATAACATCAATTTGCACGGAGTAAGCTGTGTAGATCTATCTCTTTCCACACCCTCCTTGCCAAACCCAATCTAGGAAAATCCTTATACGTTAGGCCATCTTTTTGCACTAACTCTAATCTTAAATACTAGACCCAATTAATTTTTTAAGAAAGATTAAGAAAACTAATTAAATTATTTTATAATATTTATATTTATTATTTTTCTCTAAATTAATTTTTTATTAATTAATTAATATATAATTTAATCATACACAATATATAATATGATAATATAACTTATTTAATTTTCTTACTCTCTCAATAAAACTCAACGTGACGCTATATTTACATATATATATATATATATATATATATATATATATAAAATACACCAAATATGGAGTGTTGAGAAGTACAAGGCGGTACTTGCAATTGCGTACAACACACGCTATTCAGGCTTTATCCGCTCGTACAACGCCACTACCAATTTTTTTTCGATATCTTAACCTGCTGTTTGATTTTTAGTCCATATTAAAATATTTTTAAATCTTTTGTACGATATATTTTAAATATTTTTTTATTAATAACTTAGTGTGTATTTAAAAATTCGTTAAATTTAATTAAAATATGATTTTGACTAAAATAATGTGAGAGTCATTTTTATGTTGTCCCTTGTAAGTTATAAAATTGATGTTACATGTTACTAAACAAGTTGTGAAACTTTTATTTGATATAAACCACAGATGGCACCGGTACTTTATTTGTAATTTAATTAATAAGTTATTCTACTTATGATTGAAGTTAGTTAATAGCTTGTTTGAGATAATTTAATTTTAGCTTATAAATATTTTTTTATATAAATCAAGATAAAATTTTTCTCACATACATTATAAATCATGATTGAATGGCTATTTTTAAATATTATAATCATTATTCTAAATAATCACTAATTTGATTGGGTGGTGTATGTAATTTAAATTTTTTATTTAAAAAGTAAAAAGAAGGATATGATCGAATGGAAAATATTATAAGATTTAAAATTATAAATAAAAATAACGAGTTCCTTGCAACAATTACAGACATTTGCTTGTTTTATCTTTATAGTTATTTATTTATTTATTTGCTTTACTACTTTATTTATCGATCTTAGCATAGAGTTGTGCCTTTCCCCCCTTTTCAATTCACGAAGACTCAGTTAATTAATTTTTCAAAGTCAACAATATTCTCTTGGTGAATCAAAAGATTCTCTTTTGAAAAATTTTGCCAATAAATTTTCAAAGTGACCATTATAGGAAAATATACAATATTATATGTTACGTTCAATTTGTAGACTAGGTGCAGTCCCACAAGACGCCACTTGTGATAACACGCTTCTATCATTTTGTTTATAAATTAAGGAGGCAAAGACGGTTTCCCCCCCCCCCTCATTTTTAAGTCATGTAGTTAAATTGTTTTATATAAATATATAATTTTATCTTTTATTTATTATTACGAAGATATTGAAGTCTTAGAGTAAAAATTGTATTGAGTTTGTTTCAGAAATTGTTACTGTAAAAAGTTATTATTACGAAGATATTGAAGTCTTAGAGTAAAAATTGTATTGAGTTTGTTTCAGAAATTGTTATTGTAAAGTAATTTTGTCATGAAAGTTTTTTGAGATGTAATATTAAATTTTTAAATTGTAGTAATTTTTTTAGATATTATTTAAGTTAATTTTAACTATTAGTTGACCAAATATGTTGAGCTGACAGTCCACATGTCATCCACGTCATTTTTGTTTTTGGTTTATCTGTAAATTTATCCCGTAAGTTTTTACTCGTAAGCAAGGTTGCCTTGAAAGTTTTCATATTATAGCAATTTCACATTTGTTGTTATCCAAGTTAAGTTTACCCCTTAGTTGACCATATATTCTTATTTGGCAAGTGCATATGGCATCCCCTTCATGTTTTCGAAGTTAGATTTAAAAACAAGGGAAAAAAATTAAAAATCAAAGAGGTGAAAACATCTTGTGTGATGAGGAGAAAATCAAAAAGGTACCTGCCTATCTTGGCATCACTAGGCTACGGCGACAGAGAGTTTTTGATAGCCTTATTTTCGGCAATCACCTTTAGTGTGTTATGCATTTAGTGATTGAATCTTCCCCCCCTAATTGCTTTCTAGTGAATGTGAGCTCCTCCTCTATTTGTAACTTCTCCTTCAACAATATTGTTCATGTTGCTAGCTTAATATATTTGATTAATAAACATTCAAACTTAACCTAGATAACTGTCAATGCGACATTCATACGATTTGGGAACTTCTCTAGGCATCATTGCTCTTTAGTAAAAACTTTCGGGGCAAATTTACACCTAAATCCAAAACAAAAATGATGTGGGTGACACGTGGGCTGCCAACTTAGTATATCTGTTCAATTAACGGTCAAACTAAACTAGCATAATGACCAGCGTAAAATTGCTACGATTTGGAAACTTCCGGGATGACATTGCACTCCAAAAAACTGACAAAATTGTTCCACCGTACAACTTATAGGATAAAATAAACCTTTAACCCCTGTATTAAATATAGGTGACAGTTTTGTTAAAATTTAAACTATCTAGATGGTAACTTTCTTAATTCATATGCATTACTTCAAAATGATAATATATTCACTTCAATTCTATTTATAAACATTTTTCTCTCTAATGGTTTTAGTTTTATATATAAGCAACAATTTTATTTTGTCTAGAAATTTAATACATTTTTTCATTTTTCCTCAATTAATTGTATGTCTCTCTTATCTCTTTTCTCCACTCATTCTCTCCCATATTTTTTTCTACTTATTCCCTCTCTCACATATAATCTTTATAAATAAGGGTATATATATATATATGAAGGAAAATCTATATCTTTGACACGTTTATTGTTTTCAATTAATTTTAAATATCATTTTATTTTGTATGATTGAGATAATTGTTTCTTATTAAAAAAAAAGCTGTAGAGTATTGTTTTAGAAAGGAATAATAGTTATAGTAAGTGGTACTAGTGAGAAACTCTAAATAAAGAAATTTATTCATGAGACTGGACGCAAAAGACTCACAAGTTAGTGGATTAGAATTCTCTCCTTCATCCTTTCTATTTGCTTTGACTCCCAAAACTTCATAGTTTTTAGTGCACTCATAATTTAGAAATATTTTTTTTAGTACCATATCTTATAATAAATTTTAGTGTATTTTTTTAACACTTAGGATATTAGGTACTATTAAGAAAATACTTATAAATAATAGGTGTTAAATACTAAGTGCCACCAAAAAATATATTTTAGGATACTAAATGCATTAAAAATAAAATTAGAATACTAAATTCTACTAAAAAAAATATACTTCCCTAACTTATTTTTATTATAAAACTACATAGTTTTATTTTAAGATAAAGGATGAAAGCGAATAGAAAGGCCAGATGAGAGAATCCTAATCCCAAGTCAGGTATATAAAAAACTTTCAACGAGAACCATAAATTCATATTTGAAAGTTAGGTGAAATTCAACTAATTGATCATCAACCATTTAATACTTTTCGTGTGTGAAGGGTATGATTTTTTATATAGTGTTCATATCAAACTACAGGTTTAATATTGGTTCTTATAATTAAAAAAATTTGGATCATTTGAAGATCAAAACCCATAATTTAAAATTTAAAGGATTAAAGTTAAAATGGCAGTAAACTTAAAGGATCAATGATTATTTTAACTCTTTTATTTAAGTTAAAAGTTTAGACTTATTTGACTATTCAATGAGTTGAAAAAAATGACTATTTAATGAGTTTTTCCCAATTTTACCACACTCTTTCCTATTACTTTTTCTCCCATATATTTTCTTTCATCTCTTTTATTACTTATTATTTCTTTCACTTACTTTTTTTTATAAATAATGATATATTTAAAAAATATACACATAACTTATACATTTATTATTTTTAATTAATTTTAACTAATTTTCTGATAAAAATAAATCAGTTATTTTAACCTTATATTTTGAAGCGGATGGAATATTTCCCATCATGCTTCAAGATTATTAAAAAGTAATTAATAAAATAATTAGTTATTATTTTTTTTATAAAATATTATTGTTGTTATTTCTAAGTTGATACTAAAGACTAGTAATGAAAATTTAATATCTGACCTTAACTTTTTTTTTTTGAATTGGAAAAAGTATTTATTTAACTTCATACTTCATGTAAGATTTCATTTTAATCATTTAATTATATAAAGTGTCTCTCAATCATTTAATTTAATATTATTAACAAAAAAATGTTAATATTAAAATTTTAAATGTTGAGAAAATATTTACAAAATCTCACATATCAAATTTAATTTGATGAAAATTGAAAAGATAATTTAAAAATTAAGGAACAAACTGAAATATTGTATAATGTCATACAATAAAATATTCACCTTTGTGCTTCCAACCCTACAAAAGTATTAAAATGAAGTTCGCTAATAATCGCACGCACACACCATCTTGTGCAAGAAATGTTCATGGACCAGACACCCCCCCAACCCCAATCACACACACACACACATTTTTGCCAACATGGACCTAAACATATATTTTCAACTAATATGGTCAAAACTTTCAATTACCAAATTAAATCTCTCAAATTATATTGCGTGTTAAGTATAGCTACTTTCAATTTAATAAAATATTCGTTATTGTCTCGCCCATGCATTCCAGACATAAATTATTACTCCTTATCTTAATTTATGGAGAAAATTACATTCAATGACTTAGGTCATGTAAAATTCAAGTTAAAATATCTTAGAATTCACGATTCATAATTATTTCTCATAATCAACTTCTGCCGAATTTCACAAGATCACTGCTATGTCTCAAGGAAGTTATCACTTTATTATACCAGAGTTGTTATTGAAAACATTAAAAATTATTATTTCCTTGAAGATGACAGTGATTTTAATTTTTGGCTAAATTACACCAACTCTCTTAAATTTTGAACTGTATACAATGATCCCTTAACTCCTAAAAATTTAATAAAACGAACCACATAAACTTTTAAGTTTGAACAGATAAACTATGTAATATCCTTATTTTTAAATAATAATAATAATAATTAAATATTATATATATAATTAAAATAATAATATAATAATATAATATATTATTATATTATAAAAGCAAAAGTTGGTACAACGCCTACCAACAAAAAGATAAGGGATAATAAGGGGGTGTCCCCTTATCTTTAAAATAAAATTTAAAAAAAAAATCGGCGCCATCAGGCGCCAATTGATTGAGGAGGGTATAATACCCCTCCCCCTCAGCACTTCCGGTGTGAAGTGATGAGAAAAAACACAGGGAGTGAGGTTTTGATAGAAGTGTTTTTAGTTCTTTGAAGATTAATAAGGTACGTAAACTCTCTTCTAATCACAAAGTTTCTTTTATGAAAAATATTCTAAATAATTTTTTCTTTCATAGTAATTTTATGATGATTAGAGAATATTTTGGGGATATGATTTTAGGCAAATTTTGTGTTTTATCAATATATGACTATAAAAATGTAGAGAATAATTAATAGTTAGTTTTAATCGGTTTAGATTTATTATTTTGTTATTATGTGATTTTATAATTAATTTTTTTATAAATAAGATATAACTTAATTTCCATAGGGCCTTTTTACCTATCAAAATTTGTTTAAATAATTTATTTGGATTATTGGAGGTTTTAATCAGTTTATTTTTGTTAGATCTGAGCTCTGTGAAAAATATAAATTAGGACTTAATATTTAAATTAGAATTTGATGTGATTTTAATTATGACGAAGGTGCAAAAATAGCCATCTACATATGTCATATGTGCACCTAGCACTATATACAATCTTTGGGTGCAAAAATGCCCATGATCATTAAAAAATATAGCAAAAATGCCAGTGCCGTTAATGGAGGCAAACGACAACTACTTTATGATTTTGTGGGCCCCACTTTAATAAATTTTAAATAATTATTTCAAAGATAAATGTGCGAAAATACCCATATACATATCCTACAGGTGCAGAAGTACCCACATACAATCATTGGGGGTGCAAAAATACCTATGATCATTTAAAAAGAGATAAAAATGCCAGCTCAATTAATGAAGAAAGACGTTCATATATTAATTTCTAGCTCTGTTAATGCCAATTCCATTAATTTCTAGTATCGACTTGTCTAGGACATTTTAACCGGGAATTTCTTGTCCCATTTGGGACCGAAAACCGGAACAGGAACCGAGATCACCCTTGAGATCCTGGTTTCGGTCTCAATCCCATTTTTTACCCTATAAATTAAATTATCATTTATAGGGTGATATCAGTTCCTGTTCTAGTCCCAAATGGGACAGGAAATTCCAGATCAAAATGTCCTGGATAAATCGATACTAGAAATTAATGGAATTGTCATTAACAGAGCTAGAAATTAATATATGAACGTCTTCCTTCATTAATTGAACTGGAATTTTTATCTCTTTTTAACTTATCATAGATATTTGTGCACCCCCAATGATTGTATATAGGTATTTTTGCACCTGTAGGAAATGTATATGGGTATTTTTACACATTTATCTTTGAAATAATTATTTAAAAATTATTAAAGTGGGGCCCACAAAATCATAAAGTAACTGTCGTTTGCCTCCATTAACGATGCTGGCATTTTTGCCCTCTTTTTTAATGATCATAGGCATTTTTGCACCCAATGATTGTATATGGTGCCAGACGCACATATAACATATGTAGATGGGTATTTTTGCACCTTCGCCCTTTTAATTATGTGGAGATTTGAGGAGTTGTTTAATAATTGGATTATACCCATATAAATTACGAAAAAGAGATTTAATTGTTTAGAAAGTTGATATTGATGATTTTATAATTATAGATATGTAAAAGGTGAAATTTTAATTAGGTGGATAAAGTGAGAGAATGATATAAAGGTTATTTAAGGATTTTAGTGAATAATTTGGGTTTATGAAGAATAATCTATGGCTAAGGATTTTAAAGAAATTTAAATAATTGAGGAAAATGGTTGTGGAAGAAATTGGGTGTAGGAGTTGAATTACGTAAATTATTTATTTTATTGTTATCTGTGGTTAATCGATATCTACACTGATAATGTAGAGTTTTCTTATGATCGGTGATTGCACGAGTTTTACTATCAAAATTAAGGTTAAGCTTAGAATCGAGGTGACCAGGGTTAATTTATTTTATATGCTTGCTTTGGACTGTAAGGTGTTTTATAAACCTTACTTTTATCTATATTACTTGTATATGTTTTGCAAGATTTTGTCTATGTCTGAATATGAATTTACTTCAGTGAAGCAATGTATTTTTCAATTTACATATATTACTTGTATGTGGCTAGCTAACCTTTGGCCGGGTATATTAGCACTGATAGGCTGTACCAGTCCAAAGGAGATAAGGAGGAGCATGATGGATGAGTAGGGATGATTTTATTCATTGATTATATTATGTTAAGTTTTGAATTATGAGAATATTATTATTATTTTATGTCAATAAAACATGTTTCTCTGACTTACAATCATTTCCTGCATATTTTGTAAATTGATTTTGGTTATTAAGACTTTATGTCTCACCCCGTCATTATAAATAATTTTTCAGACGGGACCTCTAATCTGGCTAGAGGCCAAAGGAAGCAACCAGAGTTATAGAGGTTGAGAATCTTGTAGGCCTCTTTTGGTATTGGTGTTGTGTTAATTTCTATATTGCTATTATAGGGCCCTAATGTTTCTGAAATGGCACATTGTTTTTACTGTTGAGTAACTGTGTTGGGATAAATATTTAACTCTTGTTAGGCTTGAGACCTTATGTTGCGTACTCTGATATTTTGATAGACCTACAACCACAGTTGTACTGGAAATTGTTTTTTGTGAATTTTTAAGGCTTGTGGGTTAATTGTGATATGAGATCATAATAATAAATTTCTTTGTAATGAGTTTGTGGGCGAAACTCTGATATGTTTTGAGAGAGTTTGTGTCATAAACTTTGATATGTCTTGTAAGAATTTGTGGGTGGATGTTGTGTTCTGAACTCTGATATGTATTTGAAAAAAAATTATCAATGGTTTTATTAAATTGTATTGGATAATCGTTGTTTATGAGAAATGTTCGTTTCAACCTCAACCTTCAATTGTATACTTCTCTTGTTTTATTTATAAAGTAAGAAAAACTTTTTTGAACCACCGAACGCTTAGGTCGACTAGTAAGGGGTCGTCTTAGTTTAATCAAGGGTATCGGGTTCAAGCCTTGGGAATGCAGCAAGCGTGGTAAATCCCCCACGGGGAGTGTGGTAGAGCCTTCCCTAAAAAATGGGCCGACTCGGTCTTGGACCGAATTAGACTGGCCCCACGTTGAGTGGGCTAGGATACTGAATGCTTTACGTAAAAAAAATTTTTTTTATCATATCTATAAGTTATATAATTAAATTTTTTATATGAATGTACAATTTCATTTTTTATTTATTATTGTGTAAACTTTATACTTTTGGAGTGAAGCGTATATATTAAAGAGTTAAGTTGCAATTTTGTATCAGAAGTGACTACTTGGAGTATTGGGTATTCAGAAGTTTTTCGAAGAACAATTTTGTTATATAATTATTAAACAATGAGTAAATTCATCATAATTGTTTAAAAAACTAAAGTTGATTATTAAGAAATTGATATTGACTATTAAAATTTTAAACGGCAAAGGGTAAAATTGTTATGTTTTGGTTATTTCCAAAGTGAAATTGCTCCTTAAAAAACTTTTGAATACTTAGCCCTCTTGAATGGTTATTTCGGAGGGAAAATTGCACCTTAAAATTATATTAAATAGGAATCAAAGTGACAAATTATTAAATTTTAAGACTTAGTTAATGATATTTAATTAAAGTTTTCTTGTGTTTTTGATGAAATACATTGGAAGTCACTAATTATAAAAAGAACTTAAAAAAATTTATATCCTTCAAACTTTATTTTTGTGTCCATATAATCCCCTAAAACCTTGAGTTCTATATGAATAACCTCTAAAATTTAAGCTGCATGTAAATAAACAATGAATAAAACTAGTAGGAGGGGTTATCTTTAATTATATACATAAATTTAAAGTTCACGAGAGTTAATTGAAGTTTGGGGGTTGTTTATAATTTAGTTTTATCTTTTTTAAAAAATAGTACTAACAACTTTAATTCTTAGAAATAATTATAATTTTTAAAGTATTTTAATATGTTTTTTTAATGATAAGCCCTTGTTAGATATGTAATTTTTCTTAGGGAAAAAGACAGAATTTTTTTTTTAAATTATAAAATCCTAAATCAGATTTGTTATCAATAGTTAGTAAGAAAATGATAAAATTTGATAAATAATTCATAACTTAATTTTTAAAAATACTTTATTTAAAATTTTATAAATTCAAAGTTTATTTTCAGACTTTTTTCCATTTTCCTTGTGTCACATTCTGCATGGTTAAGTAAATTCAATCAATAAATATATGGATAAGAAAATTAAACCAATGAGAAACAGTCGTACAATCATCAATCAGTGAAATGATAAATTAATTTTTCTCTAGATTCTATTTCTCGTATGACTATATTTTAATGTCTAATCAAGTATCGCAATTTTTCAAGTCCATCGTATTATTTTATTTAACTATTATTTCTCTTCCAAGTGAAAGATAACAAAAAAAAAAAATGTCGCCACTCACAGCTGTCTGCGGATAATATTCCTTCTTATCACATGGATAAACCATGTATATCCTCTCTAATTAATTTATTAATGCAAGTTTTTTATAATTTAATTAATTAATTAATGTCAACGTCTACCTATATATAAGTGATATTGATTGTCCGAAACCGTGACCTGAGTCCTCACCAAATATTCTTTAATTTCCTAGTGGATCACTTTAATTGTCTCCCAATTCTATTTTACAAATAATTTCATAGTAAGTTCATTAATATTTTCTGTCACCATGTTTTTTCCAATGAAATTAATTTTTCATGCAGTGCCCTGTGTGCATTTTTTTTATACTATTTATGCTTTATGTAGAAATTAAGTTTACTCATTTCAAGAAAATAACTTAATCTAATTTTTTTACACAAATCAAACTCTTATTTTCGTATATATAAAGCATCAACACACACACACACACACACATCTGTTCGATTTGGTTTATTTAAGTATTGAATGTTGAATATTATATAAAAAAACTAAATCAAACTGAATTAACTTATTTATTATAAAATATTAATCAAAACTAGTTGTAACCAAATCAAATCAAATTTGTAGGGCTTCATTTATAATTTCAGTTCGGTTTTGCTTATCTCTATATTGATATTTGACTGAAATATGGGTAGTTTTTACCTTTTTAAAAAAAAAAAAAAATTCTTCATATTAAGATAGCACTCCTTTGTGCCATATGCCTCTACTTCCTACAAAATTAGAAATAAGCTGTGTTCGTGATTTATAAGTAGGATGACTTTATATTATTTTTTTCTATATTATGTATAAATATATGAATTATAATAAATATATAATATAAAATTTATAATAAATTATACTATTTATAAAGGATTCTTTTTTAGATACTATACCCATTGTATTAACGAGACACTTCAGTAATATTAATTGGCTTAAGGGGAATGTATCCGATTTTCTTAGACAAAGTTGAAAATTTAATTTTTTAAATGAAGAAATACTTTAAAAGAGTGATAATCAATTAGGTTGAATGATACTTATGGCTTAATAATTTGGAACATCATGTTATATTGTATAAAAAGGGGGAAAACCTGTCCTCGTTTAAAATTTGTATGGGCGAGAAAGATATGAATTCAAGTGTTGGCAAAAAAACAAAAAAAAAAAATCAAGTACCGGTAATTATATATGAAACCTTGTAAAGTATCAATATTTTCTATCTATAAAAACATATATACAATATTTTTGAGACTAATAAATTTTTTAAACATGGACTTTTAACCGCTTTTTCATTAAGAAAATGCCTACTTAATTTAACTAAAAAAATAAAAAGAGGCAAAATTATAAAGGGAAAATCTCAGAATAATTCGGTTAAATTAGGGAAAAGATAAATTAGAGAGTCCAATATCATAATTATAGATTTGAAAATGTTTCAAAATGATCAAAATGCCCGTGCCAGCATTTGAGGAGTTTAAGTTGTTAATATGTATGCTAAAGTTGTTAATTGTGATTCTTAATTTATTATTATTTATATGTAAGTTGATTAACATCGCAATTGACAACTTCATTATACATATTGATAACTTGAACTCCTCAAAATACCAACAACCTTATGGATAATATTTTGAAGCTATACATGTCAGACGTCGCTGACTACTTATGTATAGAGAATAACAATTTAATAATTATAATTAACAATTTTAATATACATATTGACAACTTGAGCTCCTTAAATGTTGTTAGCTAGGGGAAAATTGATCATTTGAAAATATTTGCAAAACCTAGATTCCTCCTACAATTCTGACTTGGGGTTTGTAATATTAGATTCTTTGATTTGTTTTTAAGAAAATTACATTCAGGTTCCGGATAAGAGAAAAAAAATGAAAAAAAAATATCCTTAAAATTGTCAAAAAGTCTATAATAATAAATTCAAATTATAGACTTGTCAATGAATATTCATGGACTTACCAATGGACACCCCTCGAATTATAAATAACGCACCCATAAACTTGTCAGCGGAATTGGAATTTATTATAAAAAAAATACCATGTGAGTTTTTAGCAATTTTGAAAATTCAAGGGATATTTTTTATTTTTTTTTTGTCTGGGATCTAAATATAATTTTTTATTTTTCCCCTATTTTAAAAGAAGTGTTTTAGAATTTTTTTTTCAAATTATAAAATGAGTAGAGTACTACTCCTATTCTTTTTTCTCCCCCTAAAAAAAAAAAGTGAATGATTGGTATTGAGATGAAAGGTAAGTGGGGAATCCGGGGCTCCACCTCCAAGGCCAAACTTATCAACAACGATGATCTGTGATCAATAAATAGTAAATACGTACAGACGCATAAAAACAAAAAACTGCACAAAACGTGTTCTCAACTTCGAATTTTTTTTTTTTTAAAAAAAACCTCTTTATCTTCACAACAATATCAAAGAAAACAAAGTTGTCATGTATTAAGAAAGCTATATATATCACGGGAGTTGTAACTTTGGACCACTTGAGAATATTCGAGGCCTAACGAGGCATAATGCTGTGCTCAAATTTTGATGTTCCATTATGTGCTGAATGTTCTGGTATATTCTCTTTTTGTTTACATTATCTTCTCATTAAGATTCCATATTATTTATCAACTTACATTATTTTTGGGGTGGTTGTTTGAGCATTTGTGATAGTGGGGTCCTATTCAACTGCCACACACACTCACACATATTGAAACCTCTTTGTGTATGTAGCATCATTGATAAAAAAAAAAAAAAAAGCAAAACACGATTTAGTCTTAAGTCTAAAATGATTTATGTGTTGCTTGAAATGGGAGATTCAGAGAGTAGGGAAAATTTTTCTAAATAAATCAGATCAGGCCAAAAAAAAAAAATCTAAATTAATCAGCAATATGGAATACTTCCTCATGGATGACACTTTTTAGAAGAATTTTTTTATCCATAATATAAGTCATTTTGTGGGTTATTAATGAAAATTTTCTAACATGACTCCTTTTATAATTTATTAGGAGAAGACTTGAAATCTAATGTAGTATTATATCTATATGTTCTTAAATAATATGGGCAAAGTTGGCAAAATGTTTCATATGTATTCAGACAGAGTTAACCAGTCAACCACGACATTTTTGGTTATGATATGGTAGTAAGAGGTGGCAAGTGACTTATAACATGGACTAAAAAAAAAGTATAATCCTCCTGTCTTTAACATAAGATATATTTGTGAAGTTGATATTTATCCTAAATATAATACATAGTTTTTATATTTGTCAATCTTTTTCTAATTTACTCCTATTGTTATTCTTTGAATAATAATTAAAGAAGAGAGGAGATGAATGAATTAAATAAGATGACTAGGGTATTTTAAAAAATACATATCATAATAACTAAGTTAACTCACTTTCTTAATCTAATTGAATTAGATAAATATATTTTATATATTGTAAATGATTTGTTTTTTAAGCTATAAATATAGTTGCAATCGCATAATACACAATTCTGGTGAATCATGGCCTAATAAGGGCAATTATTAAAATTGTACCTAAACAAAATGAAATTGCATCAATAGAAATGGCATTTTTGTAATGTACAAAATTTATGTTTTGTCATCACATGTTGGTTTAGTTGATAATTATGATATATATTTCATAATTCATAATGATATAGATTTGCATCTCATTACTGATACAACGATCTCATTAATGAATAATATATAATTATCTTCACAAGTGTTCACTGAAGACTTTTTATTAAAAACAAAAAACTTGTGTTCTTTTTCAGCGGATCATCAACTAGAAGATACAAGTTAATTTCCTCTCAATATCGTCCATAAAACAATCGTTTGATCAAATGATGAGAATAATAATAAAAATATATAGTAATAGTAACAGTAATGTATATGCATGGTTTATGATTCTCTTAAAATTAAAATTTAGATCTCTCTCACACACACAAGCACACAATGAGTCGTGAAGAATCTTTTCAAGTTGATGAATGAAGCATATACAAATTAATCAAATTATGATGATTAATGAGCCAGTAATTTGTCAATGGTTCCATATAATAAAATATATCTTTCGTACAAAAATATGCACTATAATATATATATTATTCTATACTAGATGCCATGCCTCGATCCTTAGATGAAGATCGACTTGGACAAATGGATTTTTTTTTTTTTGGCCACTTGTTTGTAGACACACACATATTTGGCTTTTCAGGGACTAGAAGGCCAAGTGACTTATTAGGGTTCTTAGACATATAGAGTAAAATATTCTCACCACCCTTACGTTTTATCTTAATTATATATATTTTCCCTCTATTTTTAAAACCCATATAAATCTTCTTTGAAATTGAAATATGTGTTACATAAACCTTTCCTGTATTTTGAAGATTTTATTTCTATCCATCCAACCATTAGTTGACTGTTAACTTTGACTTATAAACACTTTTTTTTGACTAAAATACCCCTATTTAACATAAGAATTATTAAAATATTTGTATTTATTAAAAATAATATTATGCAAGCAAGAAATAATTCTAATATATATATTTTTCAAAATTTCTAATATATTATAACATTTATTAATTTTTATTATCTTTTAAAAATTTATATTTTCTTGTTATATAAAATTTTATAATTTTAATTTTTCATTATTGGTGGATAAAAATATATTTCAAACACATTTTTTTAATCACATTGTATAAATGATATAAGTTTGAGATATTACATAAATAATTTAAACCAGCCTATTTCAAGCGAAACATGACAAATTGTAAAAATGATATAATCTGAACGTTATAGAGTCAATAAAATTAGAAGTAAAGGATGTATTAAAAAAATTAGAAGAAATTAAACAACTAAAAAAATTAGCATTGACTACACCAAGTAATGTGAGGAAAGTATACATTACCAGGATTAGAGTTTTGACGAAAGCATGAACTTTCGTAAACGATTTGTATATACCATTATATATCAGGATTAGAGTTTTTGAACATTCTATAATGCTTTTTTCAGGGGGAAAAACTTTTGTGGATATGCGAAGCATTAGTTAGTGACTTTGGAAGATGAAAACAATAAGCTTTTTGATACCATTTTGCCATAAGGATTCTTCATCGCTGTACTTCTCTCTATTGTTGTGGATGTTGTTTTTTGCCTAGAGCTCTTAAACTGTAAAAAGTAAATTAGGGATTGGAGATGATAAAGGTTAAATTAGTCAATAAAAAATATTATAATATAAATTTTAATTAAAAATATAGTTTTAAAATATTATTGACGGAGTTAACGGTTTGGACTTAAGTGTAGGCTTTGAAAATAGAAGGGGGTGTATGCATAATTAAAGTAAAACGTAAGGAAAGTTAGAGTATGTTACTAATAAATAAATATATATATATATATATATATATATATATATATATATAAATGCGTACATAGAAGAAACAATTAATACGGAAACAAAGTGCTAATTAGGGTTTATGAATTTGTCATTATGGGTTGGATGATAAGGAATATTCTTCCCAAAATATATATATAAAAAAATAACTCAAGACCAAAACGATTATATTTAATATTTAATATTAATACAGATTTCCCAGGTCGGAGACACGTGTGTATACATAATACATGTGTGGACATATTATATATAGGACATCACCACACAACGTGAATTTTACGAGAATCTTGCATTAATCTTGTCGCTTTCGTATTCTTTGGCTTAATTTTTATTATGTCTTGTATACATTCTTGTTTTTCTAGTCATATTCATATATATATATATATATATATATATATATATATATATATATATATATATGATTTCCTATTATTCTGACTTTTAATTTGTTTAACTCTCATCCCATTCCTTTAGGCTTTAGAAGACTATATATAATGCCTGTTTGGGAATTCGGTGGAGAAGTAGCTTTTTTTTAATGGAGCTTTTACAAAAGCTCATTTGAAAAAAAGTCAAGTTGTAAATGTGATTTGTGTTTGGATTGGCGGTGGGAGAAGTAACTTTTTTTAAGGAACATGTTTGGATTAGCGTTTGAAAAGCCCGTTTGGATAAGAAATGACTGAAAAGGGCATGAACCTTATTCAATACTAAGTATATATTGTTTGTATATATATTATTATAATTGATGTTAAAAATATAAACAAAATTTTTTAAAATAAAAAATTTAAATAATTATTGAAAAAAGAAAAATACACTGAAGCACTTAATTTAAAAAGGATACATATATATTTCAATCAGAATCTTATACATTAAGTGAATCATAATTGGATCATCTACCCCTATCAAGTTCGTCTACCTCTAACAAGTTTGTCTCTGATCATGTCACAAACATGATTCATGTGTGATAAAGATAATGATGATTTTTTTCTTAAAAAAACAACAGAAGAAAAAAAAATACATTTAATTCCTAAAAGTTAAATTTAACTACAGTTACATCCCAAAAAATTTTGTTAGATCATAAGTTACAAATATGAGTCTCTATTGCAACTAAAACTCTCATGTTTGTAACTCATTTTTAACAAAAAATATTTCATACTTAATACTTATCTTTTTAATATCATTTTTCCTAAAATAAAAAGTGATGCAAATTATAAAAAGTGATGAGAATTTGGAATCAAAAGCTATATGTGGTAGCTTTTGAAAAAAAAAACTACTTTTTAAGCTAAAGCCCATTAACATTTAATGGGTTTCCAAACACTAAACTTTTACCCAAATGAGCTTATAGGTCCCAAATGGACTTTTTTTGATCCCAAATGGGATTCCAAACAGACCCATAATCAATACTATATTTGTATGTATATTAATGTTTGGGAAACAGTTAAACCACTGTTTCAGAAATCTTTTTTCATAAGCTGAGATAAAACTTATTTGATATACTTACTTCGTAAATCGTAAAAGTTATTCTCTAAAAGTTAATCCAAACATATACTTATGTCTATTTGAGTTGGTGGTGAAAAAGCTCGTTTACGTAAATCAAGACAAAACTTTTCTCACAAACTTACTTCATATGCCATAAATCACATTGAAAAAGTAACTTCTGTTACTAATTTAACATGGACTTACTTACACACATTGGTATATTGTTGGCAAACTGTGTGTGTTTGTCAATTCCATGACTTGTTGAAGTTAAAAGAAGATCATGACTTGTTGTGAAAGATAAGTAGTGAATCATTACTCCAATAATCAACTTTAAAGATGATTAACCCAATGGGTCAAATATTTAATCCTTATTTTTTTTAATGAAATCCTAGCCAAATCAGGATAAATATAAATAAAAAATTCCTGAACAGAATGGAAGCCTCCCATTGGTGTTCATCAATAAATGAAATCCCATGTGGTTGGGGTTTCGTTGTCATTCTCGACGAAGACACACAATTAATTATTTACAAATTATAATATATAATGACAACGAAATATATATATATATATATATAATATATATATATATATATATATATAGAGAGAGAGAGAGAGAGAGAGAGAGCACTATATAGAAGCATCGAGATCTTTGCATCATATTAATAAAAATTAAGAAACCAATATTTTCATCAGCCTCCAAAGGACTTCAATCCAGATACTTATTTTATTTTTTAATTATTAATTTATGTCTTAATTATATTATTGCCAAGGGTGCATGCAAACAAAAATGTAAATTAAACCAACCCTGAAGAGTAGTTGAAAGGTGAAACCTACCACCACACATTTTATGGAAATTGAAGAACCTATTATAAATACTCAGCACCAACCATATTTATAACATGAATTAGTGCTGAGTAATTAATATCAATATGAGAATTTTATTATTAAATCTATGACTGAGTAATTATCATGGCTGTATAACCAAAATTTAAACATGAGACTATTGGTTAAGCTGCCACGTATTTTCTCCACCAAATGCACAATGTTATCTTTAAATTTTTATGTAACAAAAAATATGTAGTTTTCAAATCACCAATTTAATATTTCTTTTTTCTTGAGAAAGATTCCTATAATAAAACTTGTCCTTCCTAATTATAGAATTCAAATTATGCCCTCCCAAAAAAAAATAATAATAAATAAAGAAAGAATGAAACACATCCACGCACACGGAATTGACGTGCCTGCAAATTCTATGGGAATATGCCCTTTAATTTAGATGGTGCCATTCTGCCAACTTGTTCAAGTGCTTTTTGGAAAAAAAAATTAATGAAATTTTGTTAATTGTGCTTGAAAGAAAAAAAAATATTCTAGCTACTTTTGAATCATAGTGCACTTCATGGAATAACAATATTATACTATATCTTATCTTAAATATAAGATCTAGTTGACTTTTTTTTAAAAGATTAATAAAGTTAAATAAGTTATTTAATCATATCATATATTGTGTATGATTGAATTATATATAATTTTATAAATCAGAGAAATTAGTTTAAAGAAAAAACAATAAATATAAATACTATAAAGTGATTTAATTAATTTCTTTAATCTTTCAAAAAAATATTAATTAAGTATTATATTTAAGATATGAGGAAATATATATTTTTACATAGGTGCCTTGATATTTTGTGAAACTCTCCCCCTGGTCCCAATTCTAACCATAATAGTATGGATTTTGAATTTGAAGGAGAGATCCTATCACATTGCTTCTTATGAATTATGATATGTCCCACAAACGGGTCCCTCCCTAATTAATGAGCACATTCATTTAGATTTTTCCATTGATTATACACTTAAATTTGAAGAATATATAATTTAATTCCCTGTCTGTTCGTTATGGAGGGGAGGGAGGAAAAATTTTAATGAGCTTGCTTTAAAAAAAATTGGAGAATTGAGGTTAATAATTTATAATTAATTTTTTTTATTTTTTAATTTTACATATTTTTTTATTAAAATTTTATAAACCTACTTCTCTATTTTTTTTTAAATTGAACTCGTTGAAATTTCTCCTCTCCCCATTTCCCTGGCACCAAACAGACCCTAAAATAAGCTACTGGGATCATATGCAACAGTAACAAAGAATCTCGGCGTGTGTTGGGTCTGAAGGCTTTTCATTGGGCCAATTAGGCTTTTCCCGGTATTTACTGGGCCTATCATCTTTTTAGCCCAATACCACTGAGCAACCCTTTTATGACAAAATCTTCGAAGTCGCTTCTTTTCAAGAACGTACTTTAGCAATAAGCATATTAGGCCTTCATGGGGTGGGAAAAGGTAACCCCTCTTCCCAGTTCAAATGCCAGTACTAGCAACTAGCAAGTAGAACCACGAGAAAGATGCAAGCAATAATAGTATATTTTATTTTTGTTAAAAAAAATTCAAATATAGGGAGGGAAAAAGTCATTTGTACAATTTAAAATGTCATTTTTACCCTTGACTTAAAATTAAGAAAAAAAAAACAAAAAATAGTTATTACTCAGTAATGCCTAATGATAACAAGGACTTGATAGATGTTGCATACCTCAATCTTTGCGCAACGGAATCTTTTTTCATTTCCATTGAAGTAACTATTACCAAATGGAGCCTGAGGTGTTAAAACAGATAGCGTGTGTGTGTAGTCTTGTTTTCTTTTTTGGAGAACCAATGCCCTTTCAGTTACAAACAGAACAAAAACCAGAGAAGGTTTAATACTGAACATTTTATTTTAATTACGCAATAAACAGTGCCTTTGTTACATAATACTACGGATTTGACTATCAGCTAGCTATAATTATCCTCAAGTTACAGCTTTGGGCAATAGGAAAACATTACTGTAAGCTTGAATTTGCCGATATTTCTAATGGCACTCCAGGGGCGGGTTCTAGAACCTTCGCTGCTGGCAACTCTTTCGACAAGAGCTCCTGCATAATATTTAACCATTTTCAAAAATAGATGACTATTTGACATGTGTCAAAAGGAAGAAGATAATTTTTGAAAGCAATAATTACACCAAAAATGACAAAGCTTAAAGCTGTTCTTCGTTTACACTACTGGAAGATGTAAGAACTCCCACAAACCAACCAATGAATTGAGAGTTAGTTGCATCCTTGTTATTGTGGGAATGAAAATTTTCATAATGATCATTCAATACGTAAGAGAACTAAATTATTATTATTCAGAAATGTGCAATGGGAGCATCAAATAAATACTATGCTATAATTTACTAATACAAAACTTGGTACACGCAAGCAGAGTTCAAGAAAGATTGAAGGTAGGTACATAGAAACTTGAGTTTAAGCTTAAAGTTAATTGGAAGTCTTAGCTCTAATGCTAAGAAAACCAGAATTTTGAATGGATTTGAAGGAAAAACTGTAGACAAGTAATCAAATCTGACATTTTAATCAAATGAAAAAAAAAATCTTTTGGAAAATTTAATAAAATCTGAACAAGCATAGGAAGGTGAGTTATAATAAAAAAAACTTTTTTGGCCCATGAATTCTAGTGAGCTTTCTTAAATGGCCTTGCCTTGTCACAAACTTAAGCAGTTTCTTATTCCCAGAGCAAAAGAAATACCTTTCCCTATCTTTTTGAAAGGAAACAATGTTTTAACAAGTTATAGCCATTTCTGGCTTACCCCAAATCATAACATGGAGCCAATTTTACAAAAGAGCTTCTACTTTGCATGAACAAAAGAAACGATAAAAGCGTTAACGAAATAGCTTAAACCTTAAATGATTCCACTGTTCCTTCTGCCTGAACTAAGCTTGCAAGAAGCCCTTTGCTATCTAGGTCTCCATTTTTCATTGGCACAATGAACCTATAACACAAAGGAAAAAAGATTACTCTCTCTCTCTCTCTCTCTGTCTCTCTCTCACACACACAAGCACACTCAGAGATGAGAGAACTAAGAGATAAAGCTATGCTCCTGATATGAAACTAATAGTTGATCAGAATCACCTATTTCAACTAAAGATCAAACCTGTGATACTTCAAGTATTTCAGGCCAAAGAAGACCTAAAAATTTATATTCAACCTAATACCGTCAATGTTATTGTTTAATGGAAGGTAAAGAAAAAATCCTAATGAATGATTCAGTGTTGTTATTAAATGAATTAAAAAGACCAACGGTTGGGTCAAGTGGAACAGACTTCACACCCCATCAACAAGGTCTTAAGCTTTCATTATTTTGGATATGAAAATTCAAGTTGTGAGAGCTCCTCCTATTTGGGCTTTAACGTAGCTCAAATTCAGATTGATAGTACTAAATACTGGATAATTCCACAAAATAGGACCCATTTGCTCTTAGAACAGTTAGATTATTGTCTTATAGGGAAAAAAAATATACTTGGCTTGAAGCAACTTTGCTAGTTTCACAGCATCTTCCTGCCCGGAAACCAAAGTGAATTTAGGCAAAAGTTGCTTTATAACTGGTGTGATCACAATATCTACTTGTTCCTTCTCAACGAAACTCTGATTGTATACACAGTGGGGTTCATAGTAAAGAGTCAATTGACCTTGTGGGGATTCAACAATATACCTGCAGCAAATGAAGCACCCAATCACTTTACTGAAGGTATTCAAGTGAAAATATAAAGAGATTAGATCTATACATAAATTTAGAAGAGCAAAAAAGTTTTGAAAAACTTCACCCATTCTCAGGGCGTTGCCAAGGAGGTCCAAGAACTGGCCCTGCAGTAGCCTTAACTCTGATCCTAGAATCATTACTTGCTTCAATATCAGAGGTCTGTCCAGGTTCTAAATACGTTACCTGAAAATAACTAGGTGCAAATGTAAGTGGTAAAGATGAATTTTGCAAACAACTCCAGTAAATCATATATAATTAGTTAAGAGATAGATGCAAGCATGCTAAAAATAAAAAAGGTAAATAGCAATAGGCAGAATTTAGGTTGGAAGTTCAACGAACAAAAAACCCAGATAAAGGGGTGGGAGGATGAAGAAACAACTACATGATCAGAGGAAAAAAGAACCCAGAATCATGTGATGTGGTGCACAGATAGAAAGCAAATGGCACAAGACAATTGTATGTTTTTGTGAGAAACTTATCCACGAAGTGCTGTTGTTCAGATATAATAAATTGATAACAGAAAGGGGACTGAACTAAGCCAAGACAATTGTCGTGTTAAGTTCACAAAAGAGAATCAAATCAACAATGTCACGAGATGCAATGGGGCACCAATCTCCCTTTAACTACTTTTCTAGACAGAGAAAAAAAAGGCTTTACAGGGTATGGAAGTAAAGAATAATTATGGTTTCTGAATAATCTAGATCTTCATTGAGCCTTAACGATAATTCATTGATAAGCACTCTCTCTGACCATAGAAATATTGAACATTCTACAAGGAATAACATGGTTGACATAGCTAGTAAAATAAGCTACAGATTCCATTCCTAGAACATATGTACTTGTGTTTTCAGCACCACAAGAAGTAAAATATATCATGAATCATGAATATATAACACACTTACATTTTTGAAAAGAGGATCCAGTAATTCCTTGGCATTGGGAGTTGCTATGGTTCTAAGGTTTGGAGATTTTTCTGAGAGGGGTCTTAAGGTCTTCAAATGGCAGTGATCATCGAGGCTTTGTGTGATGAGTAAACAATTGATTTCAGGAAGATCACTAAGCTGCACTATAGTAGTAAATCAGTTAGAGCAAGGTCAGCTAGGAAAGAAGCTTAACAAAGAAGTCGTCAGCAACCATCTAGCATTTATCAAAATATACCTGGAATTTTTTGAGAACCTTCTTAGCAGCATCATATAGCCAGGGAATTCCAAAATCCAAGTTGCCCACCAAAATTGGATCAACCAATATGTTTACACCGCCTACATTCCACAACCAACTATTTCCCTAAAAAAAGTACTTCACCCATGTCAAATAGAACTCCCAAGTTGTTAAATTCATGATATATTTAGAGCAAGACCAAGAACCAGTAATCCACCTCTAAGTATGTCAATTTGAAGACATCAGTAGCAAAGAAACTTGATCCAACTGCATTTTCTTCAGATACAACAGCAGAAAGAACCCTATCCCACCTGCTCAAAAGCTGCCTGGTTATAGCTTTCAAAGGTGCCTAACTAAGTTATATAAAAGCCTAGGTAAGCTTTTATGTGATTGATGATGATTATCCAAAGATTTGATTGTCGATAGAGTACAATGACATGATGACATGGTGCATTTCATGTTGTAACCAACCTCACCTACCAAGTTAAAGTTTGTTGTTGATGAGAATAACGTCCATGACCAAAATCTCAGCATGAACAGTTAGACTCATTTCGTTTCAATCCCAAAAACTAGCAAGTATACGATTTAAGCCTAAAAAGTAACAAGCCTATTTAGGACACTCAACATTTCAAGAAACTAAATTGTTTACTAATTAAACCAATCAAATAGACTCACAGACTAACCTTTGTCGAGGCCTTTAAATCCTTAAATGAAATTTTGGGGATATCAACGCAGATATCAGAAGAGCAAATTTCGTTTCCCAAACAAAAAGGATGGAATTTGAATTTGGATATTGAAAAAAATGACCGGTACTACTGACCGTTAACATTCCTAATTTTCAGGGATGATTAGACTTATTTAATTCCAATCTCTAAAAATTGATAAACGCACGAGTTGAACTTCAAAGAATTTCTTATATACGTCGCTAACTATAAAATCACTGATGAGCAATAAGGAGAATTTCCTAGTTTTCGAATGGTTTGAATTAAACTAATAACTCAAGAAGTCAAATTACTTAACTGAATCTAATTAAATATGAGGGATCAGAAAGAAACACAGGCTAACCTGGAAGTCGATGACCTTAAAGCCTTCGGATTTGCACAAACCGAATCACGAAGATTTGAGATGAAAGGGGTAGATGGGGAAAAGGTGGTGGAGGGTCTTGTGGAGTGAAATGGTGTGATCAAACGAAGCGAATTGCAGTGTATAGTGGAAGCCATAGCTGCTAACTAGCGAAGACTAAGCGCCACCGTCAATTAAGTTGGCTTTGAATTCGCTCGATCGATGATTTATATCTGAATATCAATGAGCCACTTGTCTCATGCAGACCCGCTATTTTCTGGAGATGCAGTGTTGTGTTGGCTCCTACTAACCCGGGATTCTCAATTCTGATTGCTTCAATATACTTGTCCGGACTCTGGACTCTGCACTAACTAACAAGTAAAATTATTTATAAGTATCGTTAAAAAAAATAATAAATATGAGTTTAAATTTTAAAAACAGTTTTTTAATTATAATTTATGATATATAAAATAAATATGTAAGAAGAGTTTTATCTCAACTTATATAAATAAGTATTTTTTAGATCTAAAAAATGATCTCAAACAAGCATTAAATAGACAGATAGGTACTCCATTTTCATTTTATACTAATAGGCGTCAAAGAATTTAATAGGAAAATCCAACTAGACGTGGTCTTAAGTTTTAGAACACCTTTGACAGATCTATCCCTATGACACAATTTGACTTATAAATATAAGTTTGACTTGTAAATATTAAATTTCCTGCACCTGCTCATATTAAATAAAATCTGAGGATCTATTTGTATTTATTTTTGGGTTAAGATGTATCTAGTATACTTAAATATTATAAAATATTTTGTGGTGTATCTAGTAGTTTGAAGTATTTTTTTTTGTATACCTAACACTCAGAAGTATTTTTTGCTTCAAGTATCATAAACTATTTTTTAGTGCATCAAATGCCTTAAAATATTTTTTTAAGTGCATTCAATAAGTTAAATTATCTAAATTATTAGGTGTAAATTTTTATTAAAAAAATACTTTAAAGTGATAGATGCTATTAAAAAAAATATTACAGGGTGTTGAGTGGACTACAAAAAGTTTTATGACATTAGATACACTTAAAAAAATATTTTAGAGGTTATATGTATCTTAGCCCTTTATTTATTGTTTTTTTTCAAATCCAAATAATGTGAAAAAAATTTCTTGAGAAAAGACTTGTAAGGTCATGATTGTTTCCCTTTAATTTCGGGTTTAGCCATCTTTGATGGTTAAAGAAAAAAAAAAAGGAAAAACAAAAGTGTTCCACCGTTCCCTTCATTTTCTGTTTATATGAAAAAATTATCCATTGGGTTGAGGTGTAGATTTAATAAAGAACTATTTTTTAAAGTGTATTTAACATAATGAATTATATTAGGGTGTAAAAATAGATATTATAAATTTTTCGAGTGTAAAAGTAGACATTATAAATTTTATTGGGAGTAAAAATAATAATTTCGTTATCTCTTTTGGGTGCAAAAATTGCTATTTTTGCTCTAAAAAAGATTTATAATATCTACTTTTGCATCAAAAAATTTATAATATTTATTTTTACACCCAAAAATAGTTACTTGTATTAAGTGCACTTTAAAAAATAACTATTTAATACATTTACACCTTAACCCAAAAATTATCTACTCCCTCCAATCCAAATCCATAATAAACTTTCACTCATTTCACTATTACGGTTAATCCATTAAACTTGTCCTAAATTGAATTTTCCCCCAACATTTTTCTATTCAAATTTCTCACATCTTTCTTCTTTTTTAATGTTCGAGGTGCATCATCAATAAATAGGAGTAAAATTGAAAAATGATAATTAATAATTCATTTGATAATTTATATTATAAACCAAGAATTTCTTTTAGAAAGAGTTTTGTATTTTTTAATTAATCCATCAAAAATTGTGGCTGAAACAATCACACTATTTTTATTTAGGGAAATTATTATGAGGTTTCAAGAAGAGACTTAATTATTAAGAAGCTCCCATAACAAGTTAGGTGTTATCATCTATTACATTCAAACTTGTTAGACTTTTTGGTAATTAAGTCCCTTTCTTATAATCTGTAATTCTCCTTTCTATTTTTATCCATATTTTTTTTAACACAATTAATTTATATATGCAGACCTATTAAGCACTGGAAAATGAAGAAAAATGAATAAATATGCAAGAAATATTTATAAAATATGCACGGAGGCATATACTCCTAAGTAATAAATTATAAAATATGAAATAAGTGTGTGTTGAATGAGGTATTACTTTTTCAATATATATTATTTTGTTTGGATTTAAACATTCTTTTTTATTATCATATAAAATTATGCTTTTTTTTAATGATAAACTGGAATCCATTAATACTATCTCAAAAGATCAGATAACACAATCTCAAAAGATTAGATACAAGCAAAAACTATTGGTAATAAAACTATCCTTGAAATTACGCTTTAAAATGCAGGTTTATTGTAGATAGCCAGGAAAACAGGTATATATAATTCATCATTTAAGGAATATAAGGAACTTTCCGCTTCTAATTTCAAGGAACCTTATGAGAAAACATTTTAAGAAACATCATAATCTTGATGAGCCATGACCTGTTTGGCAAGGCATACAAAAGAGCTAATAATTTATACAAGTTTCCTCTACTTTTATCATCACCTCTTAAAAGAAAGGTGTCTCTCCCATCTTTTGGGACTATAAGGTATGAAATTGACAATTTTGTTACCTTGGGGCAATGGTAACTCATTTGCTAAAGGGATCTTCTCATGCCACACAAAATCATTCTCACGTTCAAATTTTTGGAGCATCTCAGAAGCATCAAGAATTTCCTTCTCAATCACAGATTTCCATTTCGCTTCGCCGCGTATTTTCTTTTTGACCTTACTCAGTTCAGATTGAAGAACTCCGATCGCAGCCCCTATTTGACCGGAAGCCTTCAGGCTCTCCGCATGGCACCTCTCACCTCTCAGGGCATGTAGTGATTTGCAGCATTGCATAAATTCCTGCATAAAAGAAAGCCTACCAGTGAGAAAATGAAGAACAAATGAATTGTCATGGTCATAACATAAGTATAATCCTCTTTATTATAACCTCTTCTAAGTTTCTAGGGGTAAGGGATTAAAGTGAATGAATGAAGGAATACAAGAATATACAAAAAATAATTACACAAATTCAGTGGTGCAATTTTGTTTCGACATTTAGAGTTGGACAAAACTTAGGTCAAGTTTATTAGAACTATTACATCCATCGCTTCAATCAGATTCTGCAATTGTGTTATTTTCCCCCATCAGCATTTAACCCCAAAAGTCCATGTAGTAAAAACAGGACACATGCCAGAATTTGATTGGAACAATGGACCTAATGATCGAATAAACTTGACCCAAGTCTTGTCTTTTAGTATCATAGATAAAAGAAGAAATTTTAAATTGAAGAGAAAAATATGAGCGAAGTAGGGCATACAGGATGCTCTCTGGAAGAACTAAACACATGGTTCCATCTGCTCTTTACCAATTGAGGGAACTCATTTGGATAAGGACTAAAAAATCAGATTTAGCTAAGTAAAATATATGCAGTGAAGTAGATTCACGTAGTGACACATATTTGTACCAATACGGAAGAGAAGACGGGTAACTTCTAACAGATAAAATATGTAACGATACCATTAAGTTTGGTGCAATGTCTTTCCCCTCTCTGATACAAGTCTCTAAAACCCCACTTGCTTCCTCAAGAAACTGTGCAACACCATGATGCAACTTTGCTAAAAGACTTGGAGAATTACCGTTCTCTTCAGCCTTCCTTGTTGTTACTGCCTGTATTAGGTATTTATATCACATTATCAGCTATCACGAGTAAAATATTTTCCACCTTCATCAAATGGGAAAAATAATACTACAAAATACAGCAGAAATCATATAACAAACCAAGTTTCAAGTTATGACCGAGCAATTTGTAATGTAGAAATAACAAAAAAGTAGAAGCAATAACACCAACCTGTGCTTCAGCCAAACAAATGAGGCTCATAACAGTGGAGACAGAAGCAAGAGCTTCTGGTGGAATTTCTGGTGCCCACACAGTCTTTAAGTGGGGAAGAACATTAAGTGCCAGGTGATGATAAATTCCAGCAGCTTCTCTAAATGTGGTGGCAGATTGGACCAAATCTATTACAAAAACAAACACAGTATAAATAAATGTAATCAATGGAACAAGTAAAATCATGGAAGGAATATGGAATCTTAATGCGTACCTGTTGATAAAACTTCTAAAGCCCTCTCCCTTAGGATTGCACCATAAAGAAAAAGGATCATACCGAGCTCAAATCGCAAATGGTCAATCTGGAAAAACTTTGTACCCATAAAGAAGTAAGATGGGCTTAGAGAACTACTCCAGCGTATCTTAAGAGAGGCGTCCCATTGATGCGTTCGGGGATTGCTGTTTTCTTCATTATGTAAAATTAGATTTTCCAATAATGGGAGATACTGTGTTATTCTGTGAAGATCCTGATACAGACCAGAATAAAAATGAATAAATGGCATTCACACAGAATGGGAAAAATCCATCAGCATTCCTAGAAATACAAAATTGTGGCAAATACTAGTCATTTCAATTTTTTCAAAAGTCTCAACATTTCTGGTCAGGTAAATGATCTCATACCGCATCATTTCCAAAAAGATATACAAAAACAAGAGTTCCAATTCCATAAGGTCATTCCTGAAGTTATTATTCATAAACACTTGTATTCAAAGGCATTCATACCACAAAACAATAAAAAAAATTTACAGAACTAATTTGTTTACCTTTACCACAAATGTTTATGCAAAATTTTATTTTGAGGAGAGTGTAATTTGAAAATATTATGACTTGAAAATAAATTGGAATCAAGAATTCAAGATTATAGTCATTTGTGTACTATGCTAATTAGAACGTTCCTTACAGAAAGAACATGAAGTTACCTGTTCAAGACGAGATACCAACCCTCCAGACATTTCTCTTGCTATAGCTTCTGTAATGGAACTACTCTCATTAATAGACTCTTCAATTGCTCTTCGTCTTGAGCTTAACTCCTTAAGCTGCTCAAGTGTAGCAGAATCACACGCAACATATACATCCTCAAACACAATCTGTCATCATGAAAATCTGTAGTGAGTGCCACAGTGCCAGAAATTATCATGAAGATGCCGATTATATTACAGATAAAGATAGTGTACACTGATAGGTAAACAATAAATCATTTCCATAGCAACAGAATATATAGACTAAAGAACTACCGCAAGTAAACACTTGAAATCTTCAATATCAAGCATAAAAAACAATGTCTATAACTTTAACTTCAGGAATAGATCTGTCCTTTCCTCAGCAATAGTTGTTTTGGAGAATAGAAGTCAAAATATGACAAAAGAGAGTATAATTAATTTTTAAGTCTATCAAGTTGTCAATTATTCTTTAAAATTAGGAGTTTAATCTAAAGTTTCTTTTAAGGGAGAGTAATTTGTCAGGACGGCAGCTCCCTATAGGATTACAACATAACAATAATGATTATCATAGGTTCTTAAGCCCAAACAAGCTATTTCCCCTTATATATGTGTCATTCCAATGAATAGTTCAGAAACAATCCCATGTCCTTTTCAAAATCCAGCTGCTGCTGCTCTGCAGAATAAACAGTTTGGTGTATATGGAGAACACAGCTTGTGCCCTTGATCATTGGAAGACTTTCTTACTGCAAGGCATACAGGTTTATAAAGGAAAACAGTACTAAAGCACTGTGGTAATGTACAAGTTTCTCAATATCAAGGTGCATTTAAGTTGGGAAGGATTTTTTTGAATCTTTTAGGAGGTTTTCACGAGTTTGGAGGGTTTTGCTACTTTTTTTTTTTTTTTTTTTTCATTTTTTACCTTTGATAGATTTGATTTGTAAGTCTTCTTAATTTATTGTGCTCCTCTGTTTTTGGATTTTCATTGGAGGATATCTTGTCCCCTATTTTGTAACTCCTTACCTTCTATTCTTTCTTCAACAGAAAAAACTAGAATACAGACAGAGTTTTTGGTTTGACATACAAAAGAAAAAAAACAAGGAAAATATAATATATCAGAATCTCATTCTATCAGTACAGATGCACTGTATGAGACCATGCAAATTCTCACACTTCTTTTTCATACTTATAGGCTATATAAAGAGACGTTAATCAGAGGCATTTCAACTCATACTTGTAGCCACGTGTTAAGAGATGGCATTTCAACTGCTGATCAGTTAGCTAAATTATCACATGAACTCCAAGGAAATTATTGCATCTTTATTCAACCACCATATGAGGGTTGACTAGGGAAGCAAAATCTGATCTGTTGTAGTATTTGAGATTTCTCTAGGTCAACTTAATGAATTTCAGCTATTATTCAAAAAAAAAAAAAAAAAAACAGAGAGAGAGAGAGAGACGATAATCCCACTAAAAGGCACTTGCAAGTAAACGCTGAAGTTATCAAAGCTTAAAACTGTGAATTGTTTTCGTCCTACTTTATCAATAACACGATAGTGTCCAGAAAAGAATATGCTATTTTCCTTTTGATTAGATAAAAAAGACAAAACTTACCATATGCAAGTGAAAATTTAGGTACAGACAAGAACAGTCTAAACTCCACAATGAGAAGTAGTAGTACCTTGTTAGTCTTCAGCTTAGCCGGCTGTCCAAAATGCAGCATCATCTTTGTTCTTTAAACACGTTCAGAATCAGTTCCTCACGCAAACAATAATACCCAAAACACATGAATTTAGTTTGCCCTCACGTATACTAAGAACATCCGAATTCGTAAAAGCTCTCAAATTCCCAATTTACAGCTCACTACACAAATAATCTTCAGAGCCCCAAATTCTATCATGGGATTCGAAACTCTACTCCGAGCCCTACTGAAATAATATCAGGCTTCTGATAGATCGCGTAAATATATCAGAAGAGTGTGTAGGAATCATTGGGGATATGGGACCCTTCTCTCGTCTCCGTGTATAATGCGAATTCTAGCGCTGGAGTTCCGCAATCGCTCTCATTATCATTATTAGTATATTATTATTTTTATGAGAAATAATCTTGTGTATTTTCTATAAACCTTCTTCTTCCTTGCCTTTCCTTAGCCAACAAGGTTTCAAGAAGGCGCGGGACAACATCGTTGTCGTTGCAGGCCCCTCGTGTAGGCCCCACCTATGTTTTGGGCCTTTTGACTTGGTTCCTTAACGGAACCCGTTTCCCTGCGGCTCGTCCCTTGGAGCAAATCTGCTGGGCGTTTAGATTTTATTTCTTTAAATAGATAATTTTTAAATAAAAAAATTATTTTTTTAAAAAAATGTTAATTCAGATATTATCTTTATTTTGGATTCTCTACCCATTAAAATTTTTTTAATAAAAAATTATCAATTGAAAAAAATAAAATTTGAACCGTCTAGATCAAATCTGGACGATCTAAATTTACTCCCAAAGGACGAGCGCCCCTGTTCGTCTAAAGGACAAGCAGGGAAACGAGTTCTGTTCCTTCACACGAAAAGGTGATTGGGTTGAATGGAAATTTTTGTCTTGAAGTTTTCACTCAGGGAAATTTTATTCTGGGAATTTCAAAAAAGAAATAACTTTGCTACAGCTAGTTAATTTTAACTTTTAGTTTATCAAATATATTGAGTTGGCATTTTATGTGTCATCGATATCATTTTTGTTAAACTGAGAATTTTCCCCAAAAGTCCATGTGTTATCTAATTCATTTTTTTAAAGTTAGATTTAAAATTTTTAGGGTAAATTCGCATTTTAACAAAAATGACGTAGATGACGAGTGGATTGTCAGCTCAATATATTTGGTCAACTAACGGTTAAAATTAATTGAGTTAATAGTAAAAGGAAAATTACCCCCTGAAAAACTTACAGGAAAAAATTACCCTTTAACCCAAGGTGATTTGATATTATTCGTCTTATTTATTAGAGTTATTGAAATTTAAATTTGAGTAAAATTATTTAACTTGTATACCCTTTTACTTTTCTTAAAAATTAGGCTTGGGATTTTTTTTTAAAAAAATATAGTATCTTAAAACTAATACTGATTTCCCAAGATGATAACCAAATTTGGGTCATGAGAAGAGCCAAAAATGCTTACCTAGTATTTGAATAATTTTTAATCTTATTTTATTTTTAAGTAATTTTAAATTGTTTTATTTTAAATTAAATTGAATAAAAAAGTAAATATAAATAGATATCCATCTTGTTTTAAAAATTCAATTAAAATTTAAATTATACAAATTAAATTTGAATAACTTTTAAATTGTCAAATTTAGAAAATCCAAATGCTATCACAAAGATAAACACAACATCCTTATTATATTCTTTTTCTCCCATAGATATCCCTATTTCCTAAATTAAATAAAAATTTACGCCTTGTTTCATTCTGTTTTTAGTTTTTGCGTTCTTATAATAGTTTTATAAAGTAGTTTTTTTAAACAAATTGGGAAGAAAAAATATGTTTAAATGATTTTTCTAAGAAATTATATATGAGATAAAACTCCTCTCAAATATTTATCTTATAAATCGTAAAAATACTTATAAAAAAACGAAAAAGCACTAGAGAGTGAAGCTCTAACCAGTTTGAATTTGAAATGTAGGAGGTCAAGTAGTCAAATGACTAAATAAATATAGAGTTGTCCTTCATTTTTTGCCCAATTTTTTTAAAAAAATCAATTTTACATAATTAAAAAATAAAAAAAATGAAAGTTATTTTTATTTAATTATTTTTTTAATGCAGATTCATTTTTTAATAAAAAACTTAATTAAAAATAATTGCAAATTTTTTTTACCTTTTTTAAAAACAAAATCTTGTTTTGAAGGTAGGAAGATCAAACAACATTTTTTTTTGGCCATAAACAACATTCTATGCCCTTTTTTTTTTTTTTTTGCCCACAAACTATTCTATGGCCTTTGACTTAGATCGATCAAATAAATAAAGAAAGGCTATTTCATAGCAATTGTGGTTACAATGTCACCAATAATTATTTTCTAGTCCTGCCGGGCAAATAATGTTAATAAATGGAACAGAGCATATATCGTTTCATCTGTGGGTGGGGTGATTAGTTTTTAATTTTGAAATATAAATAAGGGACAATTATTTATGCCAATAGATGGCTCGAAACTTTAGTTCCACAGCCTCTACATCATCATTTTGAGCTAATCTCAGCATTATTTGGCAAATTAAAATTTTCAGAATTACTGCCTTCTTTAACATACTCACATGGAAATTGAGGAATTTATAAGTATATACTTAAGAATATATCATACTATGGAAGAGCAAAGAGGTATATAATCAAGTATTAGTATAAGTTGTTTAAATATTTTCATCGGCAGTCCAAAACAACTATATGTACTTGGACTCACGCAACATAAGGATTATGATTATTTTATATTGGAGAGAAAACTTTTAGGAGAATTTTAAAAAAAATACCATTTAAATTTTAAAATCTTAAATAGATGATTTAACAATAAAATGATTTGTTAATTGTATTATTATTCTTGTTAATCCCATTACTAAACTTGTTAACGGAATTTTAAAATTAAATGATATTTTTTTGGCATTCTCCCAAACTTTTATATATTGAATATATATGTCAAACTGGATTTTGCTCTTCGGTGCGACGGGACATTATATTAAGAATTAAAGACGGCTTCGTTTTAATATGTTGCTAGCTTATAATAAGGTTGAATGTCTTATAGCTCTATAGGTTTTATCCCCCCCCCCTCCCTATTTAAAAAAAATTAATAAAATTGATTGGTTTTGTTAAGAATAAAACTATGAGTAGATGATAACTTGATATTCCCGTATCCTAGAAAGTTAACTAGAATATTTATTTAATATATATAAAAAGATATTTCTTGTGTAGGACTTAGATAAACTAATTTGTATAGTTTGAGATAATTAATTAAGTTTTTGTTTGTAACAAAAGGTATTGATTTTTGTAAAATATCCTATTTAATTATTTGTATTGGAAGTTGCCCAATTAGTGTAAATTAACCCCTTTAATATATACAATCAACATAAATAGTTTGAGACAAACATTTACTACCTCCCATCTTTAATATAAAAGCTAATTGGGGGTTATATTATATTTGGTCTAAAATGTAATATCGCAATCCATCTTATTTATGATATTTATCATTTTTCTGAATTAATTTACTTAAATTTATAAATTAATATATAATATCAGGTCATGCATGGTTATTTTATGAAAATCAAATTACATTGATTAAAACTAAATAGTAATTTATTTTATTTCTTAGTAAACACTTCAACTAATTGAGTGACTCATTTAACCCTTCAGCTAATTAACTCATTTATTCAGGACAGGAAGGAGTACCTTGTATACAAAAGTCAATTAATGTTTAATTTGGACATCAATAATTTGTCATAATAATCCCTTCCAATTCATTGAACCTAATAAGGATTAAAAATCAAACCTTCAACTAAGACAGTCACAAACTGTGAAATTAGAATAATCAATTGCTTAAATACTTGATAATAGAATTTAAAAAAAGTGCTACATATCGGTTGATAATGTTTTAAAAAACACCTCCAAGAGCTACACAACAGGGAAGAACAAAAACACCTATACCAAGAGTTATCTTTTATATATATATACATATATATAATCATTAAAAAAAAGGCAAGGAAAACAATTAGCCTACATCAACAATTATTTATTCATGAAATCCTAAAATCATTGTTCTCCTTGAGCAATAATTATTCATGAAATTAATCTTAAATAAAAAACTAGAAACTAGAGATCATGCGAATTAACAAGCTAAGCCAAGAAAACTAAAATTGAAAACAAAGAACACATACAAGTCAACCCCCAATACATGTTGGTTTGATCATATATATATTTAACAAAAAAGAACTCAATAAGAATAAGATCTTCTCAGTCACCACCTTGCATGCTCAAATCCTTGCTGTAATGCCATAATAAGCTCCTGCTAATTAATTAGGAGTCAATATATATCTTTCTAAGGACATATATATATATATCTCTTGGTGTCAGTACTATGAATCAATATAATTTTTCACACCACATGAATGTTGCAAGAATAGAACTTAATATATTTCACATAAATCGTGACAAGGTTTGAATCTACTCTGTACATACTTTTTCCCTTTTTTTTTTTTTGATACAACTACTCTATACATACTTTTTATAAACACCTTTTTGCATCATAATAATTAATGCCTATTCTAACAACTTGGATAAATTCTTAACTTTATCATCTATCCTTTTCCACAAAAAACCAAAACAGTCTTTCTTTTCTTTTTCTCTCTTTTCAGGTATGTGTGTGTGTGTACCATCTTTCTTTGTAAAGTTTGTGTCCCTGGCCTGATATATTTACGTCCACTTGCCAAACATCATGCATGCAAGAAGGTAGCTGACCGGTTTATCAGTTGCAGGGACGTTGAAATAACAAGGATCACTTTCTGTATAATGCCATCTGTGTCCTAACTAAGCTGTGATTGAAATTTGCAGAATAAAATTGATCAAACCCTTAAAGGTTCGCAGGTGGAAGTAGTGGTGGTGGTGGTGACGGCGCAACAAGCAGATGACGAGGACGACATGGCCTCAATGTAGCAACATTTACTACAAAGTCTGGTCATCTCCATGTAAGATTCACAACTCTTTGATGTGTGATTATTGTGTCCCCTCATCAATTTCATCCTAACATGTTCTGGTAATCTCAACGTATACTTATCTTCTTTATTATTCTCCTTCTTATCGTCGTCGTCGTCTTTTATCACCACTATAGAATGACCCGTTGAATGTGACTTAGAAAATCTCTTCTCTTGATCTCCTTCCCCTGAAACACCTTCTTCTTCTTCTTCTTCTTCTTCATCCTCTTCTTCTCTTCTCCCTGAAACCCGTTCTTCTTCTTCTTCTTCTTCGTCTTCTTCCCTTACATCGATTCGTGTCTCGTTGTCGTTGTCGTCGTCGTCGTGGGGATTATTGTCTGCTATGATTGTGTGATTTTGATCTTCATGTTTTTCCTTTGACGAGGAATCAAGATCTGTGCGACAAACAGGGCATGTCTTGTGAGATTCAAGCCAGAGATCGATACATGTTTGGTGAAAAACATGGCAGCAAAAGGTTAATAGGCGAAGGAAACTATCTTCCTCGAATTCCAACAAGCAAATCGCACATTCTAGGCTGTAGCTTTTGTTATTATTGTTCTTTTTTTGGAACTCCTTCACGGAGGCGTAGGGGAAGGTGGGAAAGATTTGGAGCAGCACCGGGTCGATGCCGGGAATCGGAGAAGCCGCGGCGGCGTTAGCGTTGGCATCGTGGTTAGGGGAATGGATCTGGCGGCGGAGGAGGTTGTTGACGGTGGGACGACGGAAGGCCCGGGCGTAAATGCAATTAATGACGAAACATCGGCAAAAGTAGATTAAGCAGACACCTACTATGAGACATATGAAGACGCCGAGCGCGAAAGCTACGATCACCGGCGACGTGGTGTACGCCTTGCCCGGCGGAGAAGGTGTGGAAGGGAAGTTCAAGCCTATTGCGGAATGAGACATTGTTATTACTGCCATGCAACGGAGGCTAAAATTTAATCACTTGTTTTGTGAAAGCAGAGGCATGGCCTTTGGAATTGGATTTGGATTTGGATTTTGTGAATGTTAAAAAGAGCAGTAAATTCAATTTTGAAGTTAAGATGATTTAATAAATTTATGTAGCTAAAGCCTCATCCATTATGATCAATCTTATTGGTCCCAATTTCTAGTTTTGTATTATTATTAAATTTAAGGGAAAATTCCACCTCGCTCCCACCATAGCTAATTAAATAATTGGGAAAATTTTAGAAAAATGCATTTAAAAATGGGAAAAAATAAATTAGTACAACAAATTTTTTAAATCCTAAATTAGTTAGATATCAGTACGGAAGAGGAATATGATATTTTGAAATTTCAATAAAAAGATAATTTTGCCCTTCAGTTCTTCCTCTTTCTCAGCTCGAAATAATAATAACGAACTCTTGATTAACAACACTGTCTTCTCCATTAATAACTCCAGAGATAAATTTGAAATTCACAAGTTTCAGTGACCAATAATAATATTGGGCTCTTGATTATCAACACCGTATTTTAGATTACGGTGTTTTTAATCAAGAGCCCGGTATTGTTATTTTGAGCTGAGAGGGAGAGAGAGCTGAAGGGTAAAATTGTCTTTTCGTTGAAATTTCAAAATCCTAGATTTCTCGTCCGTACTGACACCTGATTAATTTAGGGTTTGACAAATTGGCTGTACTGATTTATCTTTTTTCATTTTTAGTTACATTTTTTTTGGAATTTTCCATAAATAATTTCCAAAAGTTCCCACATTTTGAAACATAATTGCAGTTTGAGTTGGAAAATGAAATTAATTTGAAGAGTGAATGGATAAAAATATCCCTACCGCCCTGTTACAATGTAAAAAACGCATGTTACAAGACAAATGTGCCCATAATCATGCAAATTTATAAAATAAATAAGCTGACTTACAAGATCAAAAATTGAAATTATTATATGTCAATAAACACAAGTATAAATTTCAATTATTGATCTTACAAATCAACTTAATTTTCTTATAAATTCCCATATGCATCCTATAAAAAGGTTCACACTTGTCTTATAAATAGCCTAAATGTTCTTATCATTTCAATTAAATAACTTGCAAATTAGCTTGTTTGTTTTACAAATTCCCACAGACATTTTGCAAAAGGGCACATTCATCTTGTGAATTTCCTCTTCTCTTGTAAATATTATAAGTATTATTGTTATTTCAACTATTGGTCTTACAAATGAACTTATTTATCTTATAAATATACACATGTGTCTTGTAAATTGACACAACTATCTTGTGAATTCCTTCTTGTATGCTAAATAACAAAAATGTTATTGTCATTTCAATTATTGGTCTTATAAATCAGCTTATTTATTTTATAGATACGCATGATTTTCATGTTAATGGGCACAATGTCTTGTAATTGTCATCTTGTCTTGTAAATAGCACAAGTTATTGTTATTTCAATCATGAGTCTTGCAAATCAACTTATTTGTATCTTGTAAATACATACAATTGTTTTGTAAATAGGCACATGTGCCTTGTAATTGCCATATTGTTTTGTAAATAGCACAAATTACCGTCATGTTAATAATGGGTCTTTCAAATCAGCTTATTTATCTTGTAAATATGTACAATTACCTTGTAAATGAACATATTTATTTTGTAATATACATTTTTTACATTGTAATGGGGATTTTGGGAGGGTTATTTTTATCCATTCACTCCTCAAATTAATTTCACTTTCCCCTAAAATACTGCTGTGACATTTTAGATTATTATGAGAGTTTTGGAATTTATTTAGCTACAGTTGGGCGTGGTGGAATTTTCCCACTAAATTTAATAATATACTCCTCTGTTCATAGTAACTTAAGTTTCAAGGTTCAAAACTTTCATTATAAGTTCACTATTGAGAAAATGAGAATAAAATCTTCAATTTAAATAAGTTAAATAGTAAAATACTCTAACCTCCCTTATATTTTATCTTAATTAGCTATCTCTCTATTTTAAAAACATACATTTAAGTTCAAACCGTTAATGATTTTTATTTTTAGTTAAAATTTATATTAAAATAAATTTTATTTACTAATTTACTCTTCATCATTACTAATTCCCTAAATTTGGCAAAAATTGTTTGAGTAATTAAAGAAGTTTTTTATTTTTTATTTTAATTTATTGTTTTACTTTTGCAAATAGTTATTTGTTGATTTTTTCCCATATTGAGATAAAGACTTAAATAATTTAGTTAATGCAAACATAGAAAAATTAATTAAAAATATGATTAATTCTTTTAATAGATGCATACTGAAATAAAAGTGTTTAGAAATGTTTGTGTAAAAGAAATGTATTTAAAAAATTAAAAATTAAAAATAATATAATTTATATAATATCTTAAATTTAAATTATTAATAACATATGGTGAATTAAAAACATGCCTTTCAATTTTAAATATATTTTCAATCATGGTGTCGTGGCAAAAAATAAAGAAAGAAAGAAAGAAATAAATAAATAAATAAAGAAATATGTTTTTCAGTCATTTATGGGAACACTAAATAAGTAAGTTTCAATAAATATGATAAAAATAAAAAAATTATAATTTTATCATATAATAAAAATTAATAAATTTTATAATATATTGGAAATTATGAACATAGATTAATTATAATTATTTTTTTTGTATAAGAAATTATTTTTTGGTAAATTTAAATGTTTATTCATTTGTTGAAAGATGTGTATTTTGGTCAAAAAAAATGTTTAATAGTCAAACTTAATGGTTAATTAATAGTTTAGTGGATGAAAATAGAATTTCAAATATGTAAGGAATGTTTTTGTAATATGCATTTTAATTTCAAAAGTGATCTATATACGTTTTCAAAATAGAGGAGATGTTTTTGTAATTTAGGTAAAATATAAGGGTAATCAATATATTTTACTCTAAGTTAAAATATTATTCCTAAGTAGGAAAAAACATAGTTTCTTTTTTTTTTGTTTCCTTGGTGAAAGGTAAATTTGGACTGCAACCATGTAGAACATATGCATTATTTTGTTGTTAAAATGGAGAATTGACTTTTCGAGTTTATAGTTTTTATGTTTTTAGTTTATATAATCATATCAATCAAAATTGTCAAAATTATGAGTTTTTACAATGATGTAAACTCTTTTTAATACATGTGGTACTCTTGTAGTGTTAAAATTTAAACTCATGTTAATTATGAATTTGGTGAAACTCGTGAGTTTATGTGTTAAGTTTATCGTTTTTAAATTTATAATTTATAAAATCATGTTAATTCTTGCTTAGGGGTTTTATATATAAATTTTATAGAAATTTTTTTATTGAGTGTGATAAATTTAAATGTTGGTGATTTAATTTTAATTATTTGGATTTAAAATATATTTAAATCAAATTATTATCATTTTTTTATAATTTAATAATACGCTTTTACTACCTAAATTGATAAAAACAAACTCATGTGAGTTTATGATTTAGGTTCAATATACAAGTTTCTATATTTGTTTTATCATGAGTTTATTTAAACTTGTGAATTTTACATCCTTAAATGTAAATCTAAAGAAATTTACAAAAAATATAGGGACCACAATCTGAAAACAAGACAGAGGGAATTATGGGGATACTAGTCTAGGTTAAAATAAAATAATTGACTAACAAAATAATCTTAGCAAACTCTACCCACTTGTAGGAGCTGTTTGGCATGGAAAGAGTAGAGAAGGGGAGGGGAGGGGAGACAATTTAAAAAATCATAGAGATGGAATTAAAAGCTTCTAATTAAATAATTAAAATATAATTTTATGCTAGTTGTAAACTTATGAGTTCACATGTTGAGTTTACCCTTTTTAGATTTCTAATTTATAAAATCGTGTTAATTCAAATTGTATATAAATTTTATAGAAATTTAATTATATATAAAATTGTGTTTAGTGATTTTATATATGAATTTTGTTAAGTATGGTAAATTTTAAATGTTGATGGATTTAATTTTAATTATTTGGATCTAAAATATAATTAAATGAAATTGTTGCCATTTTTTATAATTTAATTATTCTCTTTTTCTACTTATTTATTAATAAAAATAAATTTTTACGAGTTTATAGTTTAAGTTCCAGATGCGAGTTTATATCCGTATTTTGCTATGAGTTTGCTTAAATACGTGAGGGTTTGATTTCTCTGTATGTATATCCGGAAAAATTTACAACAAATATGGGGACCTCAATTTAAAATAAAGTTTGAAAAATTAGAGAGATGTGGCTAAAAGCTTTTAATTAACGCTTTTTTCTGATGTCTTTTGCATTTTAAAATTTTATGGATCATATTTATATCTAGTTTCTTATATCCATTATGTTAAATTTTTCAATTACATATGATCATGTGTCTTATTTTTTTCATATCAGTTTATAATTAAATGATAATAATTAAAAAATGGAACACATGGAAGAACTTGAATAAATGATTAAATTGATATAAGAAATTCCACATAAATATTTTTTAAATTTTATAACTTTATTTTTCTAATTTTTTAAAATCCAATTCATAAAAATTTTAATTATTCCCCTCGTCCTCTAAATCGTTATAGCAATCAACCCTAAACTTGTACATTACTTCACTAACCACTGAAACTATAATCAAATTAATTCCATTTCACAAATCCCTTGCCCACCGGTAGTCTATCATACGCATTATTCGCAACAAAGCTCAATCAGTCAAGACGTTATACTTCTCTCTGCGCACATGAGAAGCCTAGTGACTTCGCCGATTGATCGTTAGTATGTTATAACGACCAACCGTCTGTTCAGACCCGCTCTCTGTCATTTCCGGGTAAGGGTTCTACCTGTTAAATGCTAATCCAAGAAGCACAACATTTTTAATGCAATTAATCTCTTTCCATTTTCTGCTACGCCTTGGTTTCAATGAATCTGCCATACGCTTGATTTTTTTCCTTTTTCCAGAGACAATAATCTCAGGCTATTTAGAGTGATCCTTTGGCTTAGACGCACTTCACTTTACCGCGTCTCGAAGACTCAGAATCAATCATGGAGGATAAACAGCTGATTGTCGCAGTCGAAAGCACCGCTGCTATGGGGCCGTATTGGGAAACCACTCGTACGGATTACCTCGATAAGATAATAAGGTTCGTTCTCTTTTGGTATCTGTGTTTTATATTGAATCAAACTGTGGGATTTTTTTTCCCCAAGTCCCTTTGAGGTATGGCTCTCGGGGCTTAGATTTTGGTGTGTAAAAATGCAGTCTGCTCAACCCCAATTCAAGTTTGTTTCATTGACTTGAATTTTCAAATTTCAACTTCTAGCATGTTGTTAGTGATGAAAGGAGTCTTATCTCTCGATAATTACTGTCATTTACAGAGAATTGGCTAAACACCAATCCCCCTTCACTTAAATTAGACCAGAGATCTCATCTTTTTGTTTGCACATGCTTGAGCCAACATTTGTGGATAACTGCTGTATAATGCGTTAAAATAATTTCTCTAAACAAGAGTAGAATCTCAACCGCACATCGTAAAAGTTTAAAGGATTATAATTCTTACGAGCTAACAATATCACTTATAGACTATATGCCATATATCATTTTAAAACCATCATCACTTGTTATCTTGGATTATCAATATTTAATAGTAAAATGAAGCTCTTCAAAATGGGGTGACTATTGTGTAAAGGCAAGTTCTTGTGAGAACAGACCATTATCCAGAAAAATATTGAAGATAATTGGTATTTTCACCCCCTACCACCCCCAGTTATATTTTCTAATGCCGAGTGATAATCATAAGGTGATTCCTTTTTCATGTGCTGCAAGGTAAACCTACATCTAACGGTCCTCATATATTAAGTCCTTCCCGCTTTAGTTTAAATAAATAACTCAAGTCTCTATAACTACCTCACTTTACAGTTTGTTAGTATGGCATGGTGCATCATTTTTAACATCTTATGGTATTCATACAGGTCTTTTGGTGGAAATGACTCAGCTGGGCAGGTTTGTGTGATTTCACTCAAATCAAAATAATACTATCTAGGGAAAAGAGAAGAGGACGATATTGGTGTCTAGTGTGACCTTGCTCACTTTTTATTAGCTGTCTTTTCTTTAATCTGTGTTATCTGTATTTGTGGACTGTAAAGTAAAATCATGTCCTCCCATTGGCGTTTCAGAACAAATAGCTGGCTATTATGCTATTAGTTCCTCCTGATTTTATTCGCTGGACAGAAGATTCTTATATTGCCAATGTTATAGTTGTTATTTTCACTTGATACTAAAGCCCTTCTAAATCAATAAGGCTTCTATACTGGGCAGTGATGCATTGGAGACACGCATTATTTGGTCTTGGCAATCCATTGGATAGTTTCAACAAATCATTTTCTTCAAATTTTTTATGTCGACTTATTTTGTGCTGTCTATTAAAACTTACTAGTTCTGAACTCTAGATTGAAGCCTTTGCTTGCTTTGATTCAATTACTTGGATAGAGGAAAGTGGTACAACTGATCCATAGGATTTATTAGGTGTTGGAAGCTTGCAAGTTTTTAATGTGATACTGTTGAAATTACAACTACTATAGTCAAGGACTCTCTTATCTTCAACTGTATCTCATTGCTCTTACTACTATTGTGGGATAAATTTTTGTTTACAGCCTCATTGTAGTGCTCTTTGAACTAGTGTTTGTGTTTCATATGAATTGTGATTTTTGATATGCAGAGAGACTGAACAGTTTTTCTACGCAGTTGGGTCTCTTCTCATGTTCCCTTGCTCTATTTTTTCTGGATATCTTCTAGCTGCTAATGCTATTTCTTCTCTTTTACCTCTAATACTTATTTTTCTTCTCTAAAACGAAAGAAGTATTAAGGAAAATTCACTCTGATTGCGGTACAGGAATCCATCCTGAAGGTTTAACCTATTAGGTGAAGTCCCATAAATGCTATTAGTACGTGTAGTGTGGAAAAAGCCTAGGCACTCTATATTATGTGAACTAGAGTACATTAGTTTCTAGCATTTTATATTTTAGTAGGCGAGATATTTTTTCTAGACTGACAAATAATTGTCTTTTGGTTTGTTTGTCTATTAATTTCTCCCACTCCTTTTAATGCAGAAGCCTTTGACATCCAATGTTGAGTTTGCATTAGTCACTTTTAGTACTCGTGGAGGTTATTCTGGTACAGTTTTGCATAATCTTGTAATGGTGCTGTTAAAATATTCTCTTGCTTAGACTGCATAACTGTTGAATTATAACTTCAAATGAAATTGATGCATGATTGTGAGCCCATTCTTTAAGTGCACGTATAAATAATTAAATATATTATTCTATCACTTACTATTTCTCTTAAAGTATTCCTATGTTACCCGTCCTTTGCACTTTAAATGATTTCCGTGACAGGGGAAGTAAAAGATGAGTGTGATTTCTTTTGGTGAATTGAGTATAATTCTCAATATAGAATATATCAACAATTGTTTATTAGATTTTAAGTTGAACAAGGAATTGGACAAAATTTTACTAATTACTAATTTTCAATTCAAGTATATATAATCTCTTGGATATTAAGTAGTCTGAATTCTGCTCTTTTACACCTGAAAATCTGTATGCAATTGACTAATATATGGTGTATATTTACTTAATCAGGCATCTTGAATGCAGATTGCATTGTGAGGCGGACTGGCTGGACAAGTGACCCTGATATGTTCTGTCAATGGCTTTCAGCTCTACCCTTTGTTGGCGGTGGTTTTGATGATGCTGCAATTGCAGAAGGGCTCTCTGAAGCTCTCATGGTATATATGCTGCATACGTTGAGTTTCCACTTTTCTTTTTCTCAAGTCACTTTCAAGTTTCAGTTGACTCTAAGAGTATTTCCATCTCTTTACTCCACAAGGCTCTTCCATTTCTTAATGCCAGCATCCCAAATCTGCTTACTTTGAATGGAATATTCTAATGTAACGAAGAAGTGTGTATTGACATTTAGAGGATCTTGGACAAGGTTAGATTCAAGGTGGTGATTGATATATGTGGACTTTGCAGAACTTCAGCTTGTGTGTACATGCTTATGTGCGTGTGTTCTTGAAAAAGATATTTTAAAGGGAATTGGGCTTTCATATGCTTTACCATTTTACAGGGACTTGAGGAGGTTTCATTCTTCTGATTTCCTGGGTTCGAATAAAGGAATAACTTCATGAGATTGCAGAGGTTAAGGTTGCTAGGGCTTGGAACTGGAAGGGAAGAGATAGGATAATTTATTTATTTTTGATGAAATAAGAAGGTATTGTAGGAAGAGAAGGCATAACTTGCTGGAGGACTTGGCATCCTTAAGCCCAAAAATACTAGAAGAGTCTAAAAAGCATAACAAAGTAAGAAAAATCCTGACGAGCAAGCTTTCTAGTCTTGATAAAATTAACATTTATGCCTGTAAAAATCGATGCATGCATGCATGCCTTCTGAACTTATTAGTTAAGTTATAGGCTCTTAAAATTTCTCATTCAAAGCACTGAATTACCAGTAGGTGCAATCCTTGGGTTTAGTACTCAAAATCTTACATATGCTTTTGGCAGAATTCTTCAAATGTTTTTGTTGCTAATTTTGCTTAGGAGTTTGTCTCCATAAAGCTTGCACTACATTTGAGAACTATATTAAGGTTCCTACTTCTGATTGAGGTAGGCTCAACTGTTTTATTTGTCATTAAAATTTTGTTATTCTGTGAGACAACTAATTTTATATTTGGAGAAAACATTGAAGCATGTCTAACAGATAAGATGAGGAATATAAAACATGGAATGTTGCAAACCTAGAAAACTAGAAAGTAGTAAAATTGACTTTTTGAATCCTTCGGTAGCTTGCAGATTGGCAGCAAATTTTATGGTGATGAGAACCATAGGGAGAGCAAAAGTTCAGGAGAAAAGAGAGGGACTGGGCAAAATGTATTGTTGAATGTAGGGGCGTGTATGGGCCAGATGGGGCCCGGAAACCAGCCCAGTTTCCTTCTCGGGCTCCTTTTCCAAGCCTAAAATCCGTAGTCAATCTGGATTGACTGAACATGGAAATAAAACGGATTGGATTCGGTTGGGCCAGAGAGTTTTTTTCTGAAATTATCAAGTCTTCCTTTGATGAAGTTGAAGAGCTGCTCTGTAGTGGTTGCATTTCAGCATTTTTTCATCTGCTCCAATCACAGACCCCAAGAGAAAATAGAAGATTAGAGTTTGAGCTCTACTTTGGTGCTTCATCCTCCTTAGTGATTAGTTAGGACCTATCTTCCTTATTGGTCAAGTAAAAGACTAGGAAATATCTCATTCCTTATCATCTGCCAAATCTCAACTTACTCATGAAATAATTATCTAGTAACCTAAATATTGGATAGTCAATAATGTCTTTTTTCTATTGCTAGTGTATTTTGAAGCTACTTCATATTGGAATTGGTGCTAAAACTAGTCCTATAATGTATTTGATTTATGCAGCTCTTTGTGTTGCTATTCATTTAACCAACAACATGCACCTGTTTTGGATGACCTTTACTGCATGTAAAGAGCACCGAGATTTAATTGTTAGGCCTGCTTTTCACTTTGTAGTCTTGTAACCCTACTCTTCTATAATAATCAATATATTGAAATATGTTATTTAAAATTGTCAAGGGTTTCTTTTTGAAAACCTGGAATCTTATTCATGCCAAAATGTTCAAATTCTCAGATGTTTCCTACTCCTCAAAATGGAAGCCAGAATCAACAGAATGTGGACTTGCAAAAGCACTGCATTCTTGTTGCAGCAAGAAATCCATACCCTTTGCCGACACCAGTTTATGTACCACGACTGCAGAATTTAGATCAAGGTGAAAGCATAGAATCGGATGCAGGGAATCGTCTACATGATGCTGAAGCCGTTGCTAAAGCATTTCCTCAGGTACTCCTTTTTTCCCCCCAATAAAAAACAAAACTTGGTTTCTTTGCTCTCATTGTTATCTTATCTTTGGAATGTAATATTTTGCTTGCAGTGTTCTGTTTCTCTTTCTGTTATATGTCCAAAGCAGCTCCCCAAAGTTATAGCCATTTACAATGCGGTAAGGATGGGTTACGACTCTTTTAGCAAAAAATTATTTATTTTATTTTCAAGGGATGAGATGTCAGATACTTCATCTAACATAAACTGCTCATACTACAAGCATGATCTGATTACTCAGTTAAGTCGATGCTCTCATCTTGTAAAGCAAAAGTAGAGCATATTTAGTGAAGTATTTACTATTTTCCCCTCCCTTAATTTTTATTTTTAAATTCAGCATATAAATATTGACTACGTCCCTTTGGCAATGTAGGGCAAGCGAAACAGCCGCACATCAGATCCACCTTTTGATGCAAAAAACTCCCATTTTCTTATTTTAATATCTGAAAGTTTCAGGGAAGCCCGTTCTGCTTTGAGTCGTTCAGGGATCACAACTCTACCTTCAAATCAGAGTCCTGTCAAGGTGGATGCAGGCCCTGTTGCACCAGTTACTGGGACAGTACCTACTTCCATGCCACAAGGTTGATTATAAGCTTAACAGATGCATCACTTATCAAAGATAGTTATAAATGCCATAGTCACTTGTATTGACTTGCTTGATACTTGTATGATCCTCTGGCATCATATGAATGATTGAACACATCGTACACTCTTAGATCTCGAATATATGATTTTGCACTGCAGTCAGCTACTTTTATTGATATGAATGGTTTTGGGAGTGAAAGGACAGTTTACATAGACATGAATTGGCTGCAGTGCCCCTACGGTAGCATCATTTAAGTGCAATGCCTAGGATTTATAGGACAGTTTAATGCTATAGCATATACTACTACAACATATTGTCTTCTTTACTTTAGCTCTTATTTTAGGGTTTTGGGATGGGTTCCTTAGTGTATATAAATTGAGATTGGTATGTCGCTACTTAGGTGGCTTATTTCTTGCGTGTCTTTGCATTGAAGATAATTTTTATTGACCTCACAATATTACAATATACACAGCAGCCCTATGATATAAAAAGGAAAAACATAATACGGGAGATATATAATATTAGGGAAAATAAAAAATAATAAAGAGCCAGTCATGTACAGTTCTATACAATTAATTATATTAAATCCTAATATTTTGATTATACAACACTCACCCTCATGTTGGATCATAATCTTCAAATTTCTCCTTTAGAAGTCCCTTTTTGAAGATGTCTGTTGTTTGGTATCTTGTTGGCACACAATTGAGGGGGTAAAAATACTAAAGAGCTAAATACGTATAACCCTATACAATTATTTCTAGTAAATTCTAATAATTCTGATTTTACCACGTCTTCTTTTACCTGCTGGTCAAATATTTGTTATAAGCTCCGTTAATATTGTTGCTTTCTCTGTGGATTTTAGTCAATGGATCTATCACAAACAGGCAACCAATTTCTGCAGGGAATGTGGCCCCTGCCACTATTAAAGTGGTGAGATCCTCAATTTCCCTTTATGAAATTGTAATTGAAATTTGGCACTCATTTGTTATTTTTTTAAAATCAAATCTCATAATGATCGTGAATTTATCATATCTCTTCAGGAGCCCGTTCCTGTCACTTCCATGGTATCAGGACCTACTTTTCCTCATATGACATCAGTTCCACGTGCTCCTAGTCAAGGTGTCTCAAGCTTGCAGACTTCATCTCCGTCTTCTGCTTCTCAAGATATTATGGCAACTAATGAAAATACACAGGATGTAAAGCCCATGATGCCGGTGTCACAGTCCTTGCGCCCAGTGGGTCCTGCTCAAGCAAATGTTAACATTCTTAACAATCTTTCTCAAGTACGACAGGTCCTAAGCGGAGGAACCTCAATGGGACTTCAGCCAATGGGTCAAACTCCAGTGGCTATGCACATGTCAAACATGATATCCAGTGGAATGGCGTCTTCTGTACCAGCTGCTCAAAATGTATTTTCATCTGGACAGTCAAGCGTAACTTCAATAACTAGTTCTGGATCTCTCACTGGTCCCGGGCAAGTTGGAGCAAACTCAGGTCTTGGTTCATTAACATCAGCCACGTCAAATGTGTCTGGAAGTTCAAATATTGGGATTTCACAACCATTGGGAGGAAATCTGCAAGGTACTGTTAGTATGGGTCAGCCAGGGTTAGCCATGAGCCAAGGAAACATTTCAGGAGCACAAATGGTGCAAGGTGGTGTTAACATGAACCAAAATGTGATGAGTGGCCTTGGTCCATCAGTTGTCTCTTCTGGGACTGGTACAATGATTCCTACTCCTGGAATGTCTCAGCAAGTACAACAGGGGATGCAACCACTTAGTGTGAATAATGCAGCAGCTAACATGCCTTTACAACAACAGACCTCAGGTGTTATGCAATCTACACAATCAAAATATGTGAAGGTTTGGGAGGTTTGTCTTGATCCCTTTTTAACCCTTGTGAATCTGCCTCTGAAGCTTTGACTTTCATGCATTTTTATTCCTTACTTGAGAAAATTTTAGACTAAGTGGCATGGAATTTGAAATCCTACCATTTTCTCTATAATGAATTTTGTCCAGCATCAGTTGAGCATCATGCATTTTTCATCAATTTCTTTAGATTTGATAAGAATAATTTGTCACTAATACCTTGTGAGACTTGTGCTTGAGTTTTGGCATGATTGCAGTATGTTTTTGAAGTATTACAGCTCATCAATTTTTGGCCATCTAATTCTAAACTGTTATTTGACATGAAACGAAGTGTTTATTTTAGAAAAATCAAGACTGTTATTGCAAACTGCAATTTTCATTTTAATTGCAATGCTTCCCTCTTCTGTTATGGTTCACTAAAGGAGACCATAGTTTTCTCAATTCCAGATTTTGTTGGATCATGTCTTTGTTTTTCTGTTAGTATCGTTAACTTTAAAAGAATATTGGATGTTGACAAGTGTAGCTTATATCTCTTAGATGTCTGACCTTTCTAAATCCTATGCTTTGTCTTTAGTTTTGCCCACATTGTTTTAGATTATCATTATCACTATTTAATAATTACATACCCATAAATGTTTGTATTGTAGGTTGTTATATTGTTTTTGCTTTGCTACCATTTTCAGTTTTTATTTATCAATCATAATGCAATGGTCATAACTTGTACCACCTTAATCTCTGGTAAATCTGGATGCTCACATTGTGGAATGGATGATATCACTACCAGAAGCAAGATGCGAGGAAAAAATTTGCTAAAAATGCTTACTACTATGTGTTTATAGTATTGTGGGTTCATTAAATCTAACATACCCTTACAATCCTGCTTTAACCTCATTGAAGTTTTCTCTTTTTTTCCCCTAAAATGCTATAAATCAATTCTATGTTGTCCAGTGGCTGTAACCATAAGTAACTGTAAATTGTCACATGATAAGTAGGAATTGCCACAACGCATAAGTCATGAAAATTTCTTATTGATATTCTTGCATGCTTTTGCATGAGTTTTATATCAATTGTTGCAATTGATGTAGGGAAGTTTATCTGGGCAAAGACAAGGACAGCCTGTATTTATTACCAGACTAGAGGTATGATCTCAAAGCTTCATAAAAATTATTTGGCTTACCTCACCTTATCTTATTTCTCCTTATTTGACCATTGCATTAATTTTTTTTCCCTCTTCAATCTTGTAGTTAAATAGAGAAGAGAATAGGGAAAATATGTAGTCTGAATTGTATGTATATTCATATGCAAAAGGGGTCTATTTATACATAAGTGAGAGGCCTTAGAATTAATGGGCCTATTATGATAATTGATCCTAACCCCTGATTTGATTCTTAATCCCTGATTTCTTGTGATACTAATAAATACTATTTACATTATATTTCCTAACACTCTCTCTCAAGTTGAAGCATAGATGTTAACCAAGCCCAACTTGTTACAAATGTAGTCAACCCAAGTCCTATTTAGGGCCTTAGTCAAAAGATCGCCCAATTGGTCACTGGACCTCACATGTCCTGTAGAAATGAAGTTTTCCTTGATTTTATCATGTACAAAGTGACAGTCGATCTCAATGTGTTTCTTTCGTTCATGAAACACAGAGTTGGAAACTATGTGCAGAGCAACTTTGTTATCACACTACAATTTCGCAGGTAATGACGTGGTAAGGCTAACCTACTTCATCAACTGGTGGATCCACACAATTTCCTGTACTAACTGAGCCATGGCTCTATACTTGGCTTTTGCACTAGATCGTGAAACCATATCCTGCTTCTTGCTTCTCCTGGACACTAGATTTCCACCCACAAGTACACAGTATCCTGTGGTAGATCTCTTGGTAGACTTTGACTTAGTATGATCCGCATCACAAAAACATTCAATCTCAGTATGGCCATGGTCAGTATAGAGTATACCACGACCAAGTAAGCCCTTCAGGTAATATAAGACATGTTACAAAGCTTTCCATTGAGCCACAATCGGTGCTATCATGAATTAGCTAAGTACACTTACTGGAAATGTCATATCAGGGCGAGTCACCGTGAGATAGTTCAACTTCCCAATCAACCTACGATATCTCTCAGGGTAGGCAAACGACTTGATCTTCTCAAGATCAACCTTTTTTCTTACATCCTCCGGCAGCTCATCGAACGGTATGCTATCATCAATTTCCAAAAAAGGATTGGGAATCATGGGAAAGCTATTGGGTGTTGCCCTAAGTTTTCCGATTTCCTTTAGCAGATCCAGAACATATTTTTGCTGTGTCAGAAGAATGCCTTTCTTGCTTCTCATAACCCCAATCCCAAGAAAGTATTAATTGACCCAAATCTTTCGTTTGGAAATGAGAATTCAGGAAGGCTTTTGAGTGATAAGATTCCTGAAGCGTTGCTCCCTGTAATAACAATATCATCAACATATATCACTAAGAAGATCAAGCCAGCTTCTATCCACTGATAAAACACAAAATGGTCACATTTACTCTGATTCAGACCAAATTCTTTAACCACCGTGCTAACTTGTCAAACCACGCATGAGGACTCTGCTTCAAACTATGTAATGATTTTTTAAGGTGGCATACCTTCCCACACTCCCCCTGAGCAACAAAACCAGGTGGTTGCTCCATGTAAACTTCTTCAAGCATATCACCATTCAAGAAGGCATTTTTAATATCCAATTGATGAAGTCCCAACCATAAGTAGCTGCCATAGAAATAAATAGACGAACAGAGGACAATTTTGCCACAGGTGAAAAAGTTTTAGAATAGTCAATGCCACAAGTATGAGCATAGCTCTTGGCAACCAGTCGAGCTTTCAAGCGTTCCAAGGTGCCATCGGCCTTGGTTTTGATCATGAATACCTACCTACACCCAATAGCCTTATTGCCAGGAGGTAAATGAACAAGATTCCAGGTACCTGCCTTATCAAGGGCCATCGTTTCGTCCTCTATAGAAGCACCCCAACCCGGATGGCTAAGGCTTGATGGAGAGTAGTAGGGATGGTGATGGAGTCAACAGAGGCTATGAACGAACAAAATGGAGAGAGATGGTTATAGGAAACAAAAGAGGAAATAGGATAGGCACAAGTACGTTTACCTTTGCGGAGGGCAATGGGCAAGTCATTATCAGAAGTATCAGGCACTGATTCAGAGGCAAGGGTAGGAGGAACTAAGTTCGGATCAGACATCAAAGCAAGCACCACTAGTGGGTCATGAGCAGGAACGACTACATTACTTTCCCTGGGACGCTTTTGATAAACATGATGGATAGGTGGTTTACTTGGAGCCGGGACAGTCGCTTGCACAAGTGGTAAACAAACCTCATAGACCAATACATCATCAAGACCATTAGGGTTGATAGAGGATGAAGATGAAGTAGAGACAGGGAAGAATGGAGTTGACTCATGGAAGGTAACGTCTGTAGACACAAGGTGATGCCGAAGAATGGGAGAATAACATCAATAACCCTTCTGAACTCTAGAATAGCCAAGGAAGACATACTTGAGATATTTTGGATCAAGTTTGGTAACGGTAAGACGAATATCTCGAACAAAACAAACACAACCAAAGGTTTTCAGGTCAATAGGAAACAAGGGTTTGGAAGGAAACAAAGTTGTGTATGGAATGTCACTACGGAGGATAGGGAGATGGCATACGATTGATAAGTAGGCAGTGGACACAGCATCAGCCCAGAAGGGTTTAGGAACGTGCATTTGAAACATCAGAGCCGGGGCTACTTATAATAAGTGCCTATTCTTTCTCTCGGCAACACCATTGAGTAGGTGTATCAGCACACGAGGACTGATGAATCATGCCATGTGTAAGCATATAGTCATGAAAATGGGCAGAAAAATACTCTTTAGCATGATCACTTTGTAATGTTTTCACAGAGACACCAAACTGAGTTTTGATCTCAGCATAGAAATTGCAAAAGTGAGAAAACAACTAGGAACGACTTTTCATTAAGTAAAGCTAGGTGGTTCGAGAGAAATCATTAACAAAAGTAACAAATTACCTAAAACCAGACATGGACACGACAGGACAAGGACCCCAAACATCAGAATGAACCAAATCAAAAGGTGACACAACCCGTTTAGTGACACGAGGTGTCAGGTGAACACTGTGATGTTTTGCAAACTGACACGACTCACACTCTAAGGACAACACATGATGAAATTGAGAATATAACTTCTTCAAAGTTGACAACGACACATGACCAAGACGACAATGAACGTTAAAAGGAGATGAACCACCAGAGCAAGCAACAAAATGCGGCACCTGATCATCAAGAAAGTAATGGCCGCCAGCTTCATATCCCCTACCAATAATCCGCTTCGTCGTAAGATCCTGAATCAAACAATGGTTATGAAAAAGTGAGATAAAATAGTTCAACTAGCGAGCAAGTTTGCTATAAGACAAAAGGTTAAATGCAAGATCAGGCACATTAAGAACAAAGGACAGGGAAATAGAGGAGGTAGGGGTAACAGTGCCAGATCCAAGGACACGGGAGGAAGAGCCATTGGTGATGGTTATCGAAGAGGGGTTGGTATAAGAGCCATTGGTGATGGTTACCTGTCATGTTATCAGTGGCATCGGAATTGATGATCCATCTAGAGGAAGTAGTAGCAAGGCACGAATCATAGTTCCTTGTAGCAAGTGCAGTTGGTGTCGGGGAAGCATTATCAGAAGGATCAAATGATTGAGCCATATGAGCAGCACCACTACGTTGCAGCTTATTTTGTAACTTACTACAGTAACGCTTGGTATGACCTGGTTCCTTACAATAGAAGCAGGCAATAGGACCAGGATTCGAAGGATTGTTGCCTTGTCGTGGGAGATTTTGGTTTCTGGCATCAACAAGGGTTGAAGACGGTGTACTATTTCCGGGTTTCAAGAAGCTCTAGGTCCGATTATCATGGGACCACAGCCAGCTAATGCACTAGCATTAGGATTAGAAGTTGGGTGGGAAAGACTATCTGCTCATAGCACACGAGAGTACACATCCTGAAGAGAAGGAAGTTCAGAACTAGACAGAATCTGGGAACGAACTGTCTCATAGGTTGAATTAAGGGCAGTAAGAAAACTGATAATGGCTTGTTTTTCCATATTGTTAACCTGTGCCTGAAGGTCAGCCATAGGCGGCATTAACATCTTTAATTCTTCATACATTTTCTTAAATTCCATACAAAAATTCTTTAGAGGACGGCCTTGCTGTTCAGCACGATAAAAACCCTTGCAGACATCATGAATACGGATAATATTTCCTTTCCCAGAATAGAGGAACTCCAGGTAGCCCATGAGTTTTTTAACAGTATTACAGTGACTCGTAGAAGGAAGGATATTACTCTCGATAGAATTCTGGATTTGCAGGAATAAGCAGGCATCAACTCTGGCCCAAGCCATCTTAGGATCATCCGTGGGAGGAGCATCAGTTAGATGTCCTTCCTTTTCAATACTAAGCAAGTACATACGGACGGTTTTACTCCAATCCATATAATTTGTCGAGTTCAACTTGTGATTAGTGATTTTGTTAGTCACAGGAACAATTTCAGCAGTGATACTAGCCTTGGAATCAGCCATAAATAATTAATGCAAACAGAGATCTCCAAAAAGAAAGATTCGAACCCCAAGCAAGTGAATAACCAACAAACCAGAGATGCAACAGTCCCTGAAAGTAGCCAAACAGCCCCCAAAAACAAATGTTAGCAAATCCAAACAAGGTAGAAGACTAACCAAACAGCCCCCAAAAGGTGCTAACAGAGTTAATCAAATCAGACACAATAGCCAATCTGCCAAACCAGTCAGAAACGCAACCACGGGCACAAATATGAACAGTAACTGAAAGGGAAAACAACTAGAGAGCAAACAGAGGAGACCCAAGGCACGAGACCACCAAGGATAGGACGTAGGCAGGGAGTCGATCCCAATGCAGCAAACGACGACTGAAAACTCGGCGGAAAACACCGTCACGTGTAATCGATGGCAGAGGGCAAGGTGGCGCGTGAAGCGTAATGCGCCGGCGAAATGGAGAGAAGCTGGTGGGGTTCTGCTGATCGGGACCTCTTGAGCACGATGAGGCGGCGTGTGGTCCAAGAAACGGCCCTGAACAGTAGGTAAACTCTCTCTCTTTCTCTCGACGGAAACAGCTCGACGGAAACAGCTTGCCAGAAAGAAAATCAGCAACCAGGAGGCTTTGATACCATGTAGTTAAATAGAGAAGAGAATAGGGAAAATATGTAGTCTGAATTGTATGTATATTCATATGCACAAAGGGTCTATTTATACACAAGTGAGAAGCCTTAGAATTAATGGGCCTATTATGATAATTGATCCTAATTCCTGATTTCTTGTGATACTAATAAATACTATTTACATTATATTTCTTAACAAATCTCATTCCTAATAGTGGCAATTCCTGTAATTTTGTGGCATGTATTGATTTTATGAATACTTTCTTTTTGGCAGGGTTATCGGAGCTATACAGCTTCTGAGTCGTAAGTTCAGGAAATTATATTCTTTCTTCAAAGAAGTCTAGGGATCATTGTCAATGGTTGGACTTTCTATAATTGTTAACACGGGCAGGACATACTTTTAACAGAGCAAAATGTGCATGAGTATTCCGTATTATGTGCAAATGGAAGTGATCATAAATCTTTAGATCAACATTTCTCCCATTTCTTCATAATTACCTTAAGGCTCATACCAAAAATTCAACCTCTCATGACACCATTTTTTCCAAATTTATATCTATACGGTTGAAGCAGTATGGGATTTTCCTAAATGTCTGCCTAGTCTAGATCATCATCAGTTGCTTTAGATTGTCACCTATATTGGCCTAACTTGGCACTAATTATAAAAATGTGCTGACTGCTTTTTATGGGTCCCAGGCTTGCCTCAAACTGGCCAGCGACAATGCAAATAGTTCGTCTTATATCTCAAGACCACATGAATAACAAGTAATTTCTTTTTTGTGCTTAGCTTTGGTCTTTCTTATTTATGTTAGAGTGTGTAGCTTTATGTTGGTTCAGGCAGTATTCTGTAGATATTCTGACTTGACAATGCTTTGACAAAAGGCAATACGTTGGAAAGGCAGATTTCCTAGTTTTTCGGGCCATGAACCCACATGGGTTTCTTGCTCAGCTTCAGGAAAAGAAGCTGGTAAGTTATCAGTGGCATCTTAGTTTCTTCTTTTTCTATAATTTCTTCTACTAATCTACAACAATCTTATTAGTCAATAAAGTATTGTTCCTCCTTGATACCTTTGCACCGAGCCTTGTTCTAGAAAGAAGACAAAATGTCACTTTTACAATGTGAGGATCTCCGATTAACTAAATTGGAAGATTCAAAAAAACCACATGACTGAAAATATAATGGATTAAATTACATGGAACTATGACCCTGTATGCTTGAGGTTATCTTCGAAAGTATTTATGATTTGTACTGAAATTGTATGGTTCATTATCAATCTGTTCAAAAGCTACAATTTATATCCAAGATGTCCTAGTATGTTTCAGTGTCTTGAATACAATGGGTTCTAAATTTGTATTGGCAAGTAACAAGAAAGTTTTGTTGCCAGAGATATAAGTGGGGATCAAAAGCATATAATAACCAGTCACTCAAAATTTGTAAATCACACTTGTATAATTTATCCTGTGTTATTCCAAACTCCGTTTTTAAAATACGGAATGAGAATGGACAATTTACTTGTTTCATTGATGGATTGCAGCCATTGTAAATTTTATGTCTGCTGCCTGCATATGCTACGAGCTTGTTTTGTGGGTATTCCTTGTTTGTTTGCATGTATAGGAAATACTTATGGTTAACTTGAATTAGGGGAATGGGCAGGGTATACTTGGGAGACTCGCACAAAATTAACAGGCAGCATTTCCTTTGTTTTTCTCTTTTGAGCCAGTAAAGAAGAATCGACTAGAAAACGAAGAGATGTGCAAAAGGGAGGTATAAAATAAAATCTCCTAGGTCAGTTAAAAAATAAAAAACCGAACATAGGAAGCAAAGGAAGAGAGAAGGCTCAATAGAGCTCTCCAGTCCTCTATAATTTAAACTCTCTGCTACAAACTCAATCCTACAAAAATAAGAGTTGGCAATATCATCATCTACTCAATTTGAACTTTATTGTGCTTGAAATTATAATCGGTCTGGCTGGACCATTACATTTCTTGGTTTTGGTTAGCTTAGTCTGGTACTGAATTCTTCTTCTTTCATTTCAGTGTGCAGTAATCCAATTACCTTCGCAGACATTGCTACTGTCCGTCTCTGACAAAGCCTGCCGCTTGATTGGGATGCTTTTTCCTGGGGTGAGTTATTATTAACTCAAGCCTCTTGAGCAATAAATTTTCTTCCCTTCCAAGGGAATCGGGATAAATGAAATCCATACTTTCTTCCTTAATCAATTTGCTTACACATAAAAAGCACTAGTTTCTATGAAGTATGCCAACTTTATTATATGCAACATTCTGTTTATTATACTGTTGTGAGAGTTCGAATTAAATGCATTTCAATTAGTTGTTGACCCTTCCATTGAATGCTACTCATATTGTAGTAAGTCTCGAAGTTGAGCTACTCTTCTCTTTCCCCGGAGATGAATAAACTATAAGGCTCAGATACACCTATTTTCTCCCATATAACATACTCCCTCGTCCCCGTATATAAGACCCCCCCCCCTTCTTTTTGAATATGTTTGTCCCTAAATGTAAGATCCTTTTTTAGTTTGCCTCAATAATAAATGCATTTTTTCCCATTTTGCCCTCAATTAATTATTATATTGCATACATTCTCTTTCATTCTTTTCTCATTATTACTCTCTCTCACTCATTCATAAATAGGGCCTTTTTTAAAAAAAAAAGGTTAAATTTCCTATATAATTATTATATTTAACTACTTTTAACTATTTTTTAGAATCTCATAATTTGGTTGAAATGCTCTTATATATAGGGACGGAGGGAGTAACAAACATGTTTCTAACGCCAACACAATCATGACACTATCAACATGCAACTGACCTTTGGTTTGATTATATACAGAACGATCATTATCTATTTTCTAGAATGTTGTATTGTGTAAAATATTTTTTCTTAATCAAAAAAGAAAAATAATAATAATAAATAGGTAAATAAAAAATGAAGTAGAAGAGTCTAGATTCCAGACAAACATGTTCAAACTTAATTGAAAAGGATCTTTTTGGTTCTCATAGAATGACGGGCAAAAGGATCGATTGAGAAATATTTCTTTTTCTTATTAGAAGATAGTGATTTCTATACTTGCACCTTATATTTTGAAAGAAAATTGTTGAATCCCCATTCACAGAGGGTAGGATACTTGTATCCATACTTGTGCAACATAAACTTGTACCTTCCTTACTGCTCTACTCTAAGTCTCCTTGACAAACCCAATTCTTATAAGAAATTCCAAACAATAATGACATCTTGTTGAAACTTCCATTATTTCTCTGAAAATTGCTATGCAAACAGGACATGGTGGTATTTAAGCCACAATTATCCAGTCAGCAGCAGCAGCAAATGCAACAGCAGCAACAGCACCAGCAGATGCAACCGCAGCAGCATCTTCCACAGCTGCAACAACAACAGCAGCCACAGCAGGTTGGCCACATGCAGCAACAGCAACTTCCTCAGCTGCAACAACCACAACAGCAACAACTTCCCCCAGTGCAGCCACAACAACTCTCCCAGCTGCAACAACAGCAGCAGCAACTCCCGCAACTGCAGCAGCAGCAGCAGCAGCAGCAGCAGCAGCTTTCGCAACTACAGCCGCAGCAGCAGCAACTTCCTCAGCTTCAGCAATTGCAACATCAGCAGCAGATTCCTCAGCAACAGCAAATGGTTGGCGCGGGAATGAGTCAAGCGGCATACGTTCAAGGTCCGGGACGGTCACAGCTGGTTTCTCAGGGACAGGTATCATCGCAGGGTGCTCCCAACATGGGTGGAGGTGGATTCATGAGCTAGCTCAGTTTTACGTATAGCTCTTGGCAGTTATAGTGATAGGTTCAAATTTGTGATTGCAGATATATAGTCTCGCGGTGATTTATTTTGCCAATGAACAATGAAGACTCTTGCAGAAACTCTATTTAATTAGAATCTTAGCAAGTTACTAGCTAAATACTGTGGCATATCCACACTTTCCTGTGTGTATATGCACACAATGTTTTTAAAACTAAATTGGTAAAGAAATGATAGAAGGCACTTGTATCACTCATCCACAACCACACGTCCGCACGATTGGTTTAGCTCCATTTTAATTAAAAAGGAAAGAACTGATTCAAGCATTCGGTGGAACCAAATATATTTGGTGTTAAATTTCATAACTTAATATTTAAAATTGAGTTACTTATTTATTTATAATCACATCAAATCAAAATGGTCAATTGAAAGTTTATCATGATAGTAACTATTAAGTAAACATATAATTATTAATAATTAAGAGTAATGATGCTTTTTAGAAGAAAACAGTTATTTATAAAGGGGCACGATTCTTAATTGTGTTAAATTATTGAATGAAAAACACTCTTTTTACGGATTAACGAGATTTTTTTTTTTGCAGCAAATAATCTAGTATTTGGGCATTTGGCTTATCCTGTATTTTTTCTTATATCAGTGATTTAAATTTTTTATTTAGCATATTGTTTAAAGGGAAAATTTCATTAAAATACCGAATAAACTTTCTTAACCCATAAAAGTCAATTATGAGTTGGAAAGGACAACTAAGGGTTTTGGAGGGAATCTTGAATTAGCAAGTTTAGGAATAAAGACCAAAATGCCCTTCACACTAATACTCTCACACTCTTACTCAAATGAAACCTATTCTCAGCACTCTGCTATCTGTCGAATTCATCCTCTCCCTTCGGCAACTGTCTTGTACTTCCATCGCTGTCAGTGTGAGCTTTTGGTCGAAAGCTCGTCCTCCTGGTGTCTGTGACCAAAATCCTCTCACTCTAATATCACTCTCATCTCATTATTCTCAAGTCTCAGTCCAAAATCTGGGTTCTCCGTTGTTCTCGGCTTCTCAAATCAAATAACACCAAAATCCTCTCGTTCTCGGCTTCTCCGATTCTCCCTTCTCCCGGCAATCGGCACTCGGCAACTCACATATTTTTTGTTAGAAGCGTTATGGCATATAGGGTGCCCTTTTCTATAAATACTGTATAGGGAAAAGAATATTTTCTATAGTGAGAATGACAAGAAAACATTAGGTATAGGTAGAATCGTAATGGTCACTTATCATTTGACTATGTATATGGTAGTTGATGTAATGCACAATCTGGTTTTTGTAAATCTCAATACTGTACTTGTTATTACCATTACTACTTTTGTTAATGGTTACACTTTATTGTAAGTTATGTATACAAGGAGGAACAACTTCTTTTGAGGTCAAGACTTGTATGCCGTAGGTGTAGGTGGAATAAGTAATGCGAACACGTTATTTGCCTATATATGTCTCAGTTATTGTCTTGATGGATCTGGTTTTTGTAAATCCTATATTATACTCGTCATTATCGTTACTACTTTTGTTAATGGTTACACTTGAATGGTAGCACCTATACAACTGAGGGACATGTTATTTATTTTGCCTTTAGGACTTGTTTGCATTAGGTTTAGTTGGAATGACTAATGTTGACAAGCCATTTGACCATTTGCGCAATTGTTGTTGTCATTAACATTTATGGTTATTTTCCAACATCATCGCTGAATTTGTGATTCTCATTATGAATCTCGTCAAAACCATTAACACTTTTGTTATTCTCATTACTGAATTTGTTAGAGGTCACCCCTTTGGGGCAACATCTTCACACATATTTGAATCAAACATGCACTTGTTGTTATTCTCATTGTGAATCTCGTCAAACCCATTAAGACTTTTGTTATTCTCATTACTGAATTTGTCAGAAGCCATCCCTTTGGGCAACATCAATATACCATTGAATCAGACATGCACTGGTTATTATTCCCATTATGCATGTCATCAAAACACTTTTATTTTTCCTATTACTCAATTGGTGTGAGTCCATCAATCGTGGCCATACCTTTCACACAATTCATCAGTAAGTCATTCAATATTTGTCATTCCCATTATGAATTTTGTCAACATAATTAAAAATCTAGTCAACACCATTACAATTTATTAGTAAGTCATTCACTAACATTACATCACAAAAGACCACACCTATGTCAATCTCTGTACATTATATTATTTCCTCTCCTCCTCAGTCAAACTCCTCCACACCTTTGACAAGTTTAGTAATGGTAATGACAAGTGCAATAATGCCATTGACAAAAAAATAGAAATGTTCATAACATTAACTATCATTTAAATAGTCAAATGACTTGTAAACATTACTCATTCCACGTACACCTAATACATACAAGTCATCCATCCCAAAGAACATGGTCCTTCCAATATACATTACTTACAATAAATTGTCACCATTTACAAAAATAGTAATGGTAATAACAAGTACAATATTGGCATTTACAAGAAACCAGATTTTACATGACAACAACTATAATACACATAGTTAAATCACAAGTAAACATTACGATTCCACCTTTACCTACTGTTTTCTTGCCATTCTCACTATAGAACATATTCTTCATGCGACTATGCCAACCCCTTTTGGATTGAACCCACAACCGATAAGCGCATTTTGGGGATAATGTCGGGGTGAGAGAGTTTGACCAATAACAAGTTGGAGGTTCGACACCGAAGGAAAGACTGAAGCCCAATGTTTGAGGTCTGTATCAAGCTAAGGCAGAGAAGACATATTTCAGCAAAGTAGATTAGCTACTCTCGGGGATGAAAAAGAGCTGGGAGAACGAAGATGAGCTGAGAAAGATTGGACCCACGATTGCCAATAAGTGCATTTTGGGGACGATGTTGAGGTAAACAGGTTTGAGCAATAGCAAGATGGAGAAGAGAACGAAGACTCATATTTCAGCTACATCATTTAGTTCTGTTTTCTTTAAATGATCTTAAGGGTATTTCGGTCTTTTTATCAAAACATGCAAAACCCATATTCCTACCTTATTCCTTCTCTATCCTTTCCAAGTTTTAAGGGTATCTTTTGGATTTTGAAAGTTTATGTGGTATTTATATGTCATTTTCCCTTGTTTAAAGCGTATTACATCTCATTTTGTTACTTAGCCTGTCATCTATTGATCAAATTATAGAGATTCTTTTGAACATACATTTTATTAACAAAAAAGATTTTAAAATTTTGTAATGTTTTCACTTATTTATCTTCTATATATCAATGTTTTGTTTTTTTTTAGCCGGATCTATATATCAATGTTAAATTTATGATAAGTAATAAATTGGATAATGGTGTTCAACTCACTAACATCATCAATATGGAAAGAACTCATTCCGGTAAACTGATGGCGGTAAAATATGTAAATAAAAATATTGCCTTTTAAAATAAGGAAAAAGACAAATAAATATCCCATGAACTTATCAAACCCAGAAAAGTCTTTCAACACTTATAAATGACAGAGAAGTCCTCTAGTAGGAATATGAAATTTTAAAGTTTATATGTTTTTACTAAAATGCCCTCCTCTTTCTCTTCCTTCTCTCTTCTCTTCTTTGCCTCTCCGTCAAATTTCATCGGAGAAGATAATGAATAGTACTTCCTCCACTTCCTTCTCTATATTGTTGGATTTGGGAGAGAGGTTGCAAAATAGGTCGAGATAGTCTTCTCTCTTTTTCACACCTCCTTTGATTCTATGATTTACCCATGAGAAACGATGAAGATGATGACATCCTTAAGAAGATGATAAACAGTGGTGTTTAGCCAAAAATCGTGGTGTTGGCACATCAAAGAATCAATTGAGTGCCGTGATTAGTGTGAATGTCTACGTTTGTGTCTTCTTCGGCTTCTTGTGGTCAGGGAACAAAAGCCATGGATTAAAAAATGGTTGACTGTGAGAATAAAGAGAGCAAGAATCTTGGCCCCTTTGCTCTCTCGCCCTCTCTGTACGTCTAATGAGTTTGACAAGATTCATAATGGTTTTCACAAGAGTGTTTCCTGATGACCTGGGGGTAAATATTTTACAACTCATCTTTTGATAGTTGTTGTAATGCACAATCTGATTTTTGTAAATCTCAATACTGCACTTGTCATTACCATTACGACTTTTGTTAATGGTTACACTTTATTGTAACTTATGTATACAAGGAGGAACATATTCTTTTAGGGTCACTACTTATATGCCACAGGTGTAGGTGGAATGATTAATGTGAATATGTCCTTTGCGTATTTATTTCTCAATTGTTGTCTTGATGGATTTGGTTTTCGTAAATCCCAATATTGTACTCGTTATTACCATTACTACTTTTGTTAATGGTTACACCTGATTGTTAGTATCTGTACAACTGAAGGGACATGTTATTTTGGCTTCAGGCCTTGTTTGTATTAGATTTAGTTGGAATGAATAATGTTGACAAACCATTTGACCATTTGAGCAATAATTGTTGTCGTTAACATATGTGGTTATTTGCCAACATCATAATTGAATTAGACATGCAATTCTTGTTATTCCCATTATGAAACTAGTTATTTCCATTAACACTTATATTATTCCCGTTACTGTTTTTGTCAGCGGCCACCTCTTTGGGACAACATCACAAATGAATGAATCAGACATGCAGTCTTTATTATTCCCATTATGAATCTAATTATTTCCATTAACACTTTTGTTATTCCCATTACTGCTTTTTGTCAGCGGCCACCTTTTTTGGGTAACATCTTCACACACGACTGAATTAGACATACACTTCTTATTATTCCCTTTATGAATCTACTTATTTCCAATAACACTTTTGTTATTCTCATTACTGATTTTGTCAGCAACCACCTCTTTGGGGCAACATCTTCACGCATGATTGAATCAGACATGTAATTCTTGTTATTGTCATTATGAATCTAGTTATTTACATTAACATTTTTGTTATTCCTATTACTGATTTTGTCAACGGCCATCTTTTTGGGGCAATATCTTCACACACAACTGAATCAGACATGTAATTCTTGTTATTCCCTTTATGAATCTAGTTATTTCCATTAACACTTTTATTATTCATATTACTGATTTTGTCAACGGCCATCTTTTTGGGGGCAATATCTTCACACACAACTGAATCAGACATACACTTCTTGTCATTCCCATTATGAATCTTGTTAAACCCATTAACACTTTTGTTATTCCCATTGTTGAATTTGTCAGCCACCCATCGTGGCCATACCTTTCACACAATTCATCAGTATGTCATTCTGTATTTGTCATTCCCAATTACAATATCCATTGTTTAAATATAGACTCCAAGAAAACGTACATTGTTACCAACGAATTGAGCTAAGAAGTTTTTCATAAACTGATTGATGTAATGGATTCAAATGCAAAAACAAATCACAATGACATATATATATTTTTCATAATCAAATGTTAGCACCAAATAGAACGAGAGAGCAAAGCGACGGAAGCTGAGAACGAGAGGGAGAAGGGAGAATTAGAGAAGTCGAGAACAAGAACTCCAGAACGCTACCTACGGAGACCGAGAATAAGAGGGGTTGACAGTTGAGAATCTTGATATGAGAGTGATATTCGACTGTGTGAGTAATGGAAGGGAGATGGAGAATGAGACGATGAAGATCCAGAGAATATGATTCAATTGGGCGTATGAGTAATTTAGTGTCAATGATTTTTTTATCTTTACATATAAACTTGATAAACCTATATTACTTTCCAAAACCTTATCTATTTTTTTCCAACTTATAATAAACTTATTGAGATTAAAAAAGTTCATTTGGTGTTTTAATAGAATTTTTCCTTTAAAATATAAGGAAAGGTTATAACATGAGTAAAGCTTAAGCGATTTTACGTTATTCTAAAAAAGTGTTTTCCCCCTATTACACCAACCAGAAAAATCAACAAAAGCAAATAAGTGAATAAGATTAGGGGACACGTGTCAAGCTTCTTGTTTTCTTTGTTCTTCTCTCGTTTTTATACGCAGGCGAACTGAACCAAAAATCTCCAACGGAGAGGCGTTGAAGAGATAGGGAGAGAAAGGGTGAGAGAGATGGAGACTGCGATGTGTGGGAGATTGGCTCTCTCTCCCAACCACGTCTTCAATCCTAAGCCTGGTACTTCATTTCTCTTCTCGCTCCCATTTTTGCCTTTCTTCTCGCAGTATTTTGACTCCTTTGCTACTCTATTCTTTTGCTCTTTGATTTCGAGCTTTGTCTATCACGATTCCTTGAAATTTTCTGGCGTTTCGAATAATTACTCCTGCTGATCTTACTTATCTTCATACTTGATTCTTATTTTTCTCTTTTGGAATGCTTTCGTTGCAAAGTTTGTTTGTTTTTAATTAGCTACCGAGTCTTGATTTGCAATCCATCAGTAGCACTTAGGAAGCTTTAATTCGTCAATACGAGTGGCATTACTTTGTTTTGATTTAATCTATCAGCTCTGAAGATTGAGCAACATATACATAATCTCAGAAAATTGGATTGACAGCTTTCACTGATTTTCTCTTATTTCTCCAATTTCCTTATTTTCCTCCCTTTTTTCAGATTTAAGGTTACATAAAGATTTATACTCATCCGCAGATGTCAAATTCCTTACTGAACTAGAAATGAGTCAGAATCAACTATTCATTCCGTACTCGGAATGTGAAGAAATATGTTTTCATGTCGTGTAGATGACATTCATGCTTTTATTCTGGAAAAGTGATTAGAAAGTATCAACACATCGATTAACATAATAATGACATAATAAACCTTATATATCTCGTTTTTTGCGCCAGAAATGTATTCTTTTTATCTCACCATACCAAACAGGCCACAAAGCTACTCAAGAATCGGAAAACTGGTTTAGCTCCTACGATTAGAATATGAGATCAAGTGTCTCGTAATTTCATGAGTGGATTGCTTTTCTGGGAATAAATGCTATGAAAACACTCCAACTTTAGGACTCGGGCAGATGCAGATTTTCTCTCTGTAGATTTCTGTTTCTAACTCCAAATTTTTCTACTAAAGGATCAGTAGGAGCATTGGTGGTTGGAATACTGAAGTATGATTGCGGCAATTAAGTAACAAAACTTGGATATAAGTAGCAGATAACCAACAAATATCTCATCCGTGTTACAGAGGAGATAAATTAAGAGTCATGCTTAATTGCTTATATTTGTGTAATGTGTTGACCCTCTCTTTTGGTGAACATAAAACCTTGAACTCTTCTATGTATGAGTGAGTGCTTCAATAACACTTACTGAAGAAAAATTCTCAATATAGGGGACAAATATTCTTCTTGCAAAGGACCATGCTCCAATCTTTGCATTCCCATGGCTGTATTAGCAACAGGACCTGGCAAAGGAGGGGGATTGCTGGAGAAGCCAGTTATTGAAAAAGGAACTCCTGGCCGTGAATCTGAATTTGATCTCAGGTATAGAGCAATTTGATGTGGAAGCTTCACATTAAAGTTCTATTGTTGGGCTGAGTTTGTTTTTCAGCTTCATTGTATTTATTACATGTATTAGGGGATTGCCTTTACAATCTAAACGTAGAATCTATTAGATAAAAGGAAAATATATAGGAAGTACCATGGTTTAATAACAAGAAACTGTTGGAGTTCTTCCAATAGTGTCACCTTTAAACAACAACAACAACAACAACAAAGCCTTTATCCCACTGGGTGGGGTCGGCTACATGGATCGCACGATGCCATTGTGCTCTTTCAAAAACCATAGATTTCGATATATTATTAATTAGAAGTTCTTTCTCTATGACCTTATTGAGTGTTCGTTTTGGCCTTCCTCGACCTCGTCTAATAGGACTCCATCCTGCTTGATCCACCCTTCTCACCGTAGCATTCAAAGGCCTACGCTGAACATGTCCAAACCACCTCAAACGATTTTCTACCATTTTTTCTTCAATAGGGGCCACTCCCACTCGTTCACGTATATGAGTATTACGAATCTTGTCTTTTCTTGTATAGCCACTCATCCATCTCAACATCCTCATCTCAGCGACTCTCATTTTATGCTCATGTTGTCCCTTTAAAGCCCAACATTCACTACCAGATAGTGTTGCTGGTCTTATAGCAGTGCGATAGAACTTTCCTTTTACCTTATTAGGTATTTTACGATCACAGATAACTCCAATAGCTTTTCTCCATTTATACCATCCGGTTTGAATTCTGTGATCGACATCTCCATCAATTTCACCATCTTGTTGTATAATTGATCCCAAATATCTAAATTTTGTCACTTGTGGGATGACTTGCCTTCCCAATTTAACTTCCACTTCCCTTTGGCTTTGTCCTTTATCAAACTTGCAATGCATACATTCAGTTTTGTTCCTACTAAGACGAAAGCCCCTCAATTCCACAGTCCGTCTCCATATCTCAAGTTTAGAATTAATATCTTCTCTGGATTTAGCCAACAAAACTATATCATCCGCAAAAAGCATGCATGTAGGGATCTCCTCTTTTATAGGCTCAGTTAGAACATCTATCACTAGGTTGAAAAAATAAGGACTCAACGCTGATCCCTGATGTAGTCCAATCCTTATAGGAAAGTCCTTTGTAACACCTCTAGGCGTTCTAACATTGGTTGTAACCCCCTCATACATGTCTTGAATGACTTTGATATATACAACCCTCACCCCCTTCTTTTCCAAGGCTTTCCAAAGTACATCTCTTGGCACTCGGTCATATGCTTTTTCCAAATCAATGAAGACCATATGCAAATCTCTTTCTTTGCTCTTATACTTTTCCATTAGCCCCCTAATAAATAAATCGCTTCTGTTGTAGACCTTCCTGGCATGAATCCAAACTGGTTTTCAGCGATATTCGTCTCCAACCTTAATCTTTGTTCAATCACTTTTTCCCACAATTTCATTATGACTCATTAGCTTAATTCCTCTATAGTTTGCACAATTCTGGATATCCCTTTTATTCTTATAAATAGGAACCAAAGTACTTTTTCTCCACTTATCTGGCATTTTCTTGGTTCGTAAGATTTCATTAAATAATTTTGTGAGCCATAACACACCCTCTTCGCCCAAACATTTCCAAACTTCAATAGGAATATCATCAGGTCCGACAGCTTTACCATTTTCCATTTTCTTAAGAGCTTCCTTAACCTCGCCAATTCGAATCATGTGGTAAAATGACAAATTGAGATCACTTTCTCGGGTCGTCAAATCTTCCGTGTCACAATGCGACCCTTCCCCACCATCATTGAACAGCTTATAAAAGTAGGCTTCCCACCTATCCTTAATATCTCCATCAATAACCAAAATTTTTCCTTCTTCGTCCTTTATACACCTCATTTGATTCAAGTCTTTCGATTTTCTCTCCTTGTTCTTTGCGATCTTGTACTCTCCCGCCTTTGTTCCTAACTCTTTATAAAACTCCTCATATGCTTTATTATGCGCCTCACTCATGGCCTTTTTAGTCTCTTTTTTAGCCATGCGATACATTTCCCAATTTTCAGCATTATTACACAAGTGTATGGCTTTAAAACAATCTTTCTTATATTTGGTTTTCTCTTGAACACTTTCATCCCACCACCAAGTCTCTTTGTCTTGTCGACCAAGACATTTTGATTCTCCCAAAGTTGCTTTAAAGGGAATAGGAATTTAAGGAATGCAATCTTTTGCTATAAAAGCCAGTCTAGATGCTGGTAAATTTGTCTAGTGAAAGGATGGCGATATCATTTGATTGCATCATGCCAACTATGTAATATTATATTTTGTTACTTGTTTCTTTAGCCCCTTTAGTTTTAAACACTATTTGTGGTGTCGTTTGGAAAACTTGAATAGCTGTTTATGCCTAACCTTCCTAATGGAAAAAATCTAGAGGAATCCACTATGGTCAATCATGCAGATCGTTCTTTAATTATTTATTAGTTGCTTTTTATTTGGTTTTTAGTTTTAAATTTGGAAATTAGGGTTTTTCTGATCATTATTTTTATTTTGGGTTGTTTGGTCGTATAGTTTACTTGTTTTGGTGTGTTTTCATCATGCTAGACTTCTGCGGCCTGTAGCTGTATATTTATAATACTGCTTTGGTTTCACACATTTTCTCGTTGTTGACACTTGACATTCATCAATCAGATTATGGAGTTAGGTTGTAGAGTTTTCTCTTGGTTCTATACCAGGGCCAGTGGGTCAGCTGTTATTTGTTTGATTGTGCTATTGGCTAACTTTTAGCATATTAACTATGCATATTTATCTATTACTATTACTCCCTCCCTCCAGTTCTAAATATAAAAACCATTTTCAACCATTTCTTTTGGTCATAAATATAGGACCCTTTACAAAGTATGATGCAGTATTTATTAGCCGTTACCATATACACCCCTATTCATTTATGTAAAGGTTGATGAGGAAATAGAGTCCACCTATTATCTCACTTTTTTCCCACAAAACTGAATAGGCGAAGTTTGGAAAAGGAATATGATTTTGTTAAAATATCAAGGTAGTTAATTACCATTAACTACCTTTCCTATTGTACGGGATTTGGTTATCAAGGTCTTATGAGTATATTTAGGATTGAAGGGAGCACTTCATTCTAAACAAAAGAATTACAAGAGTGAAAGAAAATGTTTAATTCTAGTTTTCTAAGACATGCAGGAAATCACGGAAATTAGCACCGCCGTATCGTGTAATATTGCACAATGATGACTTCAATAGAAGGGAATACGTTGTACAAGTATTGATGAAGGTTATTCCTGGCATGACCCTTGATAATGCATATGATATCATGCTTGATGCTCACTACAATGGATTGTCTGTGGTCATTATCTGTGCCCAAGCTGATGCTGAAGAACACTGCTCCCAACTAAGAGGCAATGGCCTGCTGAGTTCAATTGAACCTGCAAGTGGTGGTTGCTAATAGTCATTGGCCTGAATGTACGTCTACTTTATGCTCTGCGTTGTTGAAAAGCAAAATTTCCAGATTTTAGTCTGTGTACATAAATTTGTCCTCATGAACGTTGCAAGAACAAAGAAAAGGAAGAAAAGGTCGTCCTATGAATTATACAAGGGATGGTTGTGGCTTTGGATAAAAAATCTCACAACTTCTGTATCAGAATTGTGGTTACTTGGTGATGATTACTTAAGCAACCATAATAATAAGTCTCTTCTTTGTCTTAGTTTCTGTGAAATATGACTCGTTTCAGTAATGAGTTGTACGAATGGCCAAAACTGAGATCCTGTATTTTGTACTAGCGTTTAGTAACTCATGCATAAATTGTCTTGTGAATCTAATTTTCATTACTTGCTTTTCTTGATAACATACTTTTGTTTCTTTTATTTTCGTTGTGTTTATTGATTAGCATTACAGTAACAGAGATGCATAGAACTTCTAAATTGGTTTAAATGGAGGGTTAATGTAATTTTACCAATAAAATTTTTTCGTAAGGGCATCTGGTACAAATAAATTTTGAAAGGGGTAAAATACTAATAAACCATTTAAAAGGGTATAAATTCATAAAAGCCATTAAATTTGATCAAACACTATTAAAGTTTTCTACTCTTATATTTTAATGGTCGTTTGGACAAATTTAACAATTGTGATGAATTTACACTCTTTCAAATTATTTATTAGTATTTTTACCCCTTTCAAAACATATTTGTGTCAGACGCCTCTTGAGAAAAATTGTTAGTAAAATTGCGTCTTTTTAAAAGCCAGACCGGATATCGAGCCGGAAAGATCAAAGTTTTATGATTCAAACGGTTAGATCAGTTGGATTGTCTTGTTGAACCGGTGACGTAACAATTAAATTAAAATAATATTATATAAATATATAATGATTAAAGCATAACTAATCCTTAATCTACTTTAATATATATTTTTTTATAATAAGGGGAAAATGATGTTAATAATAAAATAAAAACATTACAAAATACTAGTTATAGCAAAATAGAAAGAAAAATTAACTACATTATTACATGGATAGAGGACCTTAATCCAATTTGATAAAAAATTTAATAAAGTCTCAAAATATACCCAACAAGATAAAAAAATATTTTAATTATATATCACTTATTATGAATAAAATTTAAATTCCAAAAATGCATTTTGAATTATATTAGTTAACACTATTGAAATTTAAAAAAAATTAAAATTGTTAAAATTATAATTATATTATGACATGTAATATAAAAAAAAATGAGTGCTGGAAAAAAATATAAAATATAAGCACCATTAAAGTATTTTGCATGTCAAAACATGTGGTGGGAGATTAACTTATTCATAATAAAATTATAAAGATGAAAATCAAATCAAATAAAAGATAGCTAAAATATTTTTAATTTTCAAATCTTCTTATGTTGATCTGTTTCAGTTTTATAAAACCGTTATAAATCCTAGTTCAATAGCTGTTTCCGGTTCAATAATGAGTAAATAACAGTCCAAAGCGACCTAACTATTGAAGCAGCTTAAATGCAAAATTTGGACCGTTATTGTGACCCACTAATAGTCTAACCGTCTGGTACGCCTATGAAAACCTTAAATTACACCATAACCCCTAAATACATGTCAAGTGCCTAGGGACGTAATTGCATATAAATTATATCCTCTTCAGTTCTCAATAGGATTTACCTTTTAGTTTTTATATTAAAGTATGAAGAAAGTGAACTACAATGTTGATCTTTATATTAATGAGGAGAGTATATGATAAGCCATCAACTAATTTGTTGCCCGACAAAAACTATCGTATTTTAAATTAAATAAAATTATATCTTAAAATTTAAATTCAAAATTTTTTAAAAAAATTATTCAAAGACTTAAATTACTATCAAATTTTACAAGTTATGCTAAAATTGTTTAAAATACTTGGAAATTTTCCCTCATACAACTTTTTAAACATTAAACTTTAATTTTTTTAAAAATAAATTTTATAATTTAATCCATGTGACTTTTTTATACAAAAAAAACTCATTATTAATATTATTAACAGTTTACAAGCCACTTGTTTCTATTTGATTAGGCAAAAGTCTAGTAAGCGTATAAATTTAAATATCTATTAGTTCTCTTGAATTTTTGACAACTTCAAGATTTGAATATGAAAATATGAATTTTCGTCAAGTCTGGCGTCACACATTGGTTAGCTTCCGAAGCCTCATTTTGGACCCACAAGAGAGGATGAGAATTTTAGAGAGACTTGAGAGATAAGAAACAGAGATTTAGTGAGGCTGACTTGTGTGGGCTTCATTGATGAGGTGGATGTCGAAGATATTCACACTTACAAAGACAGCAACATTAGTGCTTATTGGTTGGCCAATTATTATAATCTAACTCAAAGTTTCTAGTTTACTTTCTGGCTTTTACCAAAAGGGGAAAAAGGAAGAAGATCGGTTTCTCGTGTACTTTTCTAGGTGGTTAGGTTAAAGTTTATCCTTTTAACCTTCTACTTTGATTCTTTGATTCCTCTAGATAGAGGGAAGAAGACAAAAATGAAAATTAGTTCTGCAATTAAAAAGAAAAATAATACACTTAACTAAACTTAATAATAAAATTCAGATCTTGTCCACCCATGGCTTATTTAATTTTAACCCATAAATCATATGAAAGGATAAAAAAAAAAAAAAAAAAAAAAACCAACCACCTTTACCCCACAATACCTAAGGCAATAAGTTGAATTCTTCTGGAAGCCAACTCCACTGTAACATAGAAGTGGGCAATAACTGACCAATAGCATAGCCTTCTTCATCATTCAATTGGTGTAAGGAAAGATTGGATACCAAATACAATGAACAGAAGTCCACCTGAGAGTGCAATCTGCGAGGCATAAGGTTCAATGTTACTACTATATATACCAATCATACAGAATAATATAAAAGGCATAAATACAGAAAATAAAACCCAATCCACCAACTTGACATTTTGCTACCTTCATTATCTGTTAGAAGGTAAATAGATTTTAATTAATCTAGAATTCTTACTTTTTTCATTGGTCTCTCGGTAGTCTAAAACTTATATTGACCCATTTTGTGAGAAGTTATAATGTCAACTTGAACCCTGGCCTTTCTCAAAGAAAAAAGATACCAACCATGAAGGGGGGAAATATAACATGTGGGTAACATATCATGCATATACAGGTAAAGCCAAAGCTGGAGAGGGTAATTTCCAAACTCAAAGGTAGACAAGAAAAGAATAAACGGTCTTACTATTTTTTCAGATATTTGAGATGCCAAACTCTTTCCCCCAACAACAGCAGCAGCAGTGCAAATCGCTTGTCCGCTGAAAAAAGAAAAATCAGAAATTATGGTTCTCTCCCAAGTATTTGCTGGATTTTAGGCATATGAAACATCTTGCAGAAATGTCTATGGTTCCAAGCAAGAACATTGCGTGTGCAAGGTATGCACAGTCTCAAGTGTGTAAGCAGAATTTCAGGAAAGAAACCACTGAAGTAACATACTAAAATGGGCACAAAAACTCCCCATATACATATATGAGTGTGCGCACGCGTGTTTGAATGACCCTAATTCAAAGATAGTGTGGTCAAAACTTACATAATGCCACCAAGAACCACACCAAATGGATTTTCATCAGCAGCCAAACCAATGGTAGCCAGCTGAAACAGAATGAACCGATGTTAAGTGCTGGACCAAAGTCTCTAGTCACGGGAAAAAAATTAACAATTATGTGTAAAGATGCTAACCTGGCTCTTGTCACCCCACTCACCGAAGAAGTTGATAGAAAATGCCTGCATTATGGGCATGATAATGAGAATCAGATGGGTAGCTTGGCAATTAGAATAATTATCTTTAGAGGAAATGCAATTTACTACCTTTAAAAATATGGGGGAGAAAAACTGAGTAAAAAAGGGCCGCTTCTGCTTTTTCAAGTCATCATTAACCTGGAAATGAGAAGTTGGGAACACAAGATGGGCATTATTTAGAACATCAAGTACATCATCCGACAAATCAGTTCTATAAGTAATTGATTCTTGGAATAGCAACTAGAAAACTCCTTGTTCCAACTCAAATATATCCATACATCAGTTTAGCATGGATAGTGTCATGTTGCATTAGAGGAGTATGACTGTGCATTTCTGCACTTACACCCAAAAAAAAAAAAGGTAATAGCTTCACGCAGAAGGTCTACTCTGTAAAATTTCAATCTTAATGGAAATGCCATTAATTACAATAAGGAGTTGTCGTCATTGACAAATTGGTATAAAGCTTTTACAGTAAAAATTAGACTAATATTCACTGTTAAAATGATTGGAGAACAATTAATATGTAAGATAATTATCTAGAATTTGTCTCTTGGTTGCCACTGCAGCAGATATAAAGGTTTTCCCAAGGATCATCTAACCAAATGATAATCATAAAAAGTTTTATTATAAAATTATAAATAATAAAAATCATATTAAGACTTGCGGGAATTCAATCATATTTATTGAAATATCTAGTATCAAGATTCTCTCCAAGGTCAAATCTCAACTCATTCAATTCTTTTTTTACATGGGTAGGTACAACTATTTTTATTCTCTCTATATCTTATGTGGAAAGAGCGAAAATTCGCATGAGATATACACAGGGAGAATGCAATGTTTGGAAAACACCACAAAAGTCTCACAAATCCCGTGAGATCCTGATTTCAACTTTGTATGCACTCCCTTCAAAACTAGTATGACACCAACAACTTCACAAACCATAACATAAGAAGATAAAATGTAATTAATACAACCCATTGGTTGATCCTAGCATCTCATGGAAATAATGCGTTTAATTTTATTGCTAGAATTGTCAACCAGCTGTATTGTACATGATCAAGGCCTCCCAACTCTGCTACTCATAAGCTCATAACTACATATTTTACCTATATGACATGAGATGACATGATAATAACATTATGAATCCAGCAAACAATGAACAATTTTGACCACGTAATTGCCTAGTATTCAATACTTTAAAAAGGTAGTCATACAAAAATTGGGTAGACGATACTAGACGCATTATATGCTTAAAGGTACTCGTACCGCTTTACATCCATCAGCAATGCTCCAAATTTTAAGAGTAAAATAGGACCCTTGTGAAGGTAAGGCGCAGCTCACCTTTGTAAGGGCCTCACAGACATTTGTGGAACTGCGATTATTTACATTTTATTTTGTCCAATTATGTTTTAATTTTAAGAAAGAACAAAGATTTTTCTGTCAAACAAGAACAAAGATTTTATTTATTAGTAGTTATAGACAATTTATTCATGCATGTGGTTTGCTTTAACATTTATACTCTAATGTTTAGAATATTTAATAGGCATTTTTTCTTTTAATGAGATTATATATTACTTACACACATAATTATATACATATGTGTGTGTATCACCTGTGCCTATATTCTAAAATTTTAAAAATTGTAATATCTTACATATCATACCATGTTGTTATCCATTTTGGTTAAATAGGTATTTGTTAGTAGCATGACCAATAGATAGGGCTTGATAGGGCAGGGAGAGGGAAAACGCAAAACTTATATTGGATGGTTATTATTGTTATACCTTATTGCTATCTTTTGTGGATCCACCATTAGCCTTGTATTCTGCATCCTATTCACGATACAAGGATGATGTCAAAAAGTAAAGAAAGGCTGGAGTTAAAATAAGAAAACAATTAAAAATGTAACTAACCAATTTTGCTTCAACTTCAGCCAATTCTTCAGATTCCCTGTTCAGTGAAATAATCTACCATTAGTAAACAAAGTATCAATGCAGATGAGAACTTGCTTTCAAAAGAAAAGGACCAGAAATTGAATATCAGGGATAATAATCATCACCCTTCTTCAAATATTGCATCCTTCAAGGACCATAGCCCAAAACCAAAGAACAACAATGTCGTTATGTGATGAGCCCATTTGCGAGAAATCTGCAGAATTACATAATGATCAATATGTGCAAGAACCAATGAAAAATGTAGCATGCCCCAACAAGAGCTTGCTACATAATCTTCATGTAGATAATTGCACTTGACCTCACATGCATGAAACTTCACCAATGATTGATATGCAACCATATGTGGTTGAGGTTTAGACGCAACATGTTAAAACCCAGTGTCAAGCAATCTTTTTAGCCATGTCTTACCTTTAAATTTATCTTGTAAAAGAAAAACCTTATAGAACTTCAATGGAAAATAATTATTCGGACATTTTGAAATAAGATACTCAATCAATATCACAGTTAGATCAGCAAGTTAAATTTAGCCTTGGAGGGAAGTGGACCAAAACAGATTGCTAATTCAATGAATCAATGTAACGGCCCTGCCCTCCCACTAGGCCCAATGCAATGGCGCTCGACTCACACTGCAGTGGCACGAGAGTCAAGCCCAGGCCCACTGCAACAGTGCTCGGCTCATGCTGCAACGGCAAGGACATGAATTGTCCCCACCAATAAGGGAATTTACTCTCCTGGACTCCACACCCAGGAGACGTCTCCCTAAGAGCTCAAACACTCAACCTGAGGCTTAAGTTGAGTCCCAAGAGCCACTTGGTAGCCACTTGCACCACGTCTTTTTATGTAACGGCCCTCCTACTAGGCCCACTGCAACGGCGCTCGGCTCACGCTGCAGCGGCAAGGACAGGAATTGTCCCCACCCCTAAGAGGATCTACTCTCCTGGACTCCACGCACAGGAGACACCTCCCCAAGGGCTCGAACACTCAACCTGGGGCTTAAGTTGAGTCCCAAGAGCCACTTGGTAGCCACTTGCACTCAGGTTGAGTGTTCGAGCCCTTGGGGAGGCGTCTTCTAGGCGTGGAGTCCAGGAGAGTAAATCCCCTTAGGGGTGGGGACAATTCCTATCCTTGCCGCTGTAGCGTGAGTCGAGCGCCGTTGCAGTGGGCCTGGGCCGGACTCCGGTGCCGCTGCAGCGGGAGCCGAACGCCGTTGCAATAGGCCTAGTAGGAGGGTCGTTACAGCGGTGCAAGTGGTTACCAAGTGGCTCTTGGGACTCAACTTAAGCCCTAGGTTGAGTGTTAGAGCCCTTTAGGAGGCGTCTTATGAGTGTGGAGTCCAGGAGAGTAAATCCCCTTAGGGGTGGGGACAATTCCTGTCCTTGCCGCTGCAGCGTGAGCCGAGCACCGTTGCAGTGGGCCTAGTGGGAGGGCCGCTACAATCAACACATTTTAATTCAATGACTCAACACATATTAGATGATTTCTCTTGTTTTATCTATTCATCTAGTGGATTGAGAGACTTTGCAATGCATTCAAGCTAAACAACTGAGTTAAGTACTTAAGTACTTGCATAGTTGCGTATTCATTAAATGCAAGGATAACACCCCTGAAAAGATCTATCAATCAACACACAGATTAAGACATGGATCGTCAAGTTTCACAAGCAACAAAGAATGCTTACCAGATTTGGAGCAGCCCAACCAACAATAGCAGATAGAATGGTCATAACCTAAATGTTGCAAATTTCCTTAAGAACTTTAGATTTGAATTAAATATCAGATATGACATAATGAGCTATTAATTTTAACAAAAACAGAAAGATAGCTATGATTCCTATGAACAAAATAAGGAGGAAAAAAATTCCTTACAATCAAAGCTGATAGGCAACCTGACAGAACAAGCCGTCTAGGGTAACGCATAGCCAGGATCTGGAAATGAGCATCGTCACACCAGTTAATCAGAGTTATGATTTCTAGTTATCTAGACCATACAAAGAAATAAGCAGCACTTTCTCTTTTTTAGTCAACGTCTATGCATAAGAAGGGGGCAATATTCCAACATAACATGCCAGACTAAATTCATCTTGCTGAGTACTACAGCAGTTGAGAATGGATTGTTCAAATACCTTGTAAACTAAGATTGCTAATTCATTGGAAAAGAAGAATTTGTTAACACATAATTGCAGGAAAAGACGCAACAGAAGGGGAGAAGAAGAAGAAGAAAATAAATAAATGAATGAATGAATGAATAATGAGAGAAGGCGACCAAAGCAATATCTCTGGATGTTCTAGTCAATGATAACATGATAATCTCCAATACATACCGACCTACAATATCCAACCCATCAATCCAGAGTACTTAGTTCTTAGATGTAGTCCACGGCCAACAAAAAATTTTGCCCCCTTCAGACGAGCCTTAAAGAAAATAAGAGTATATATTGACTTGCATAATAAATCCCCAGCAGCTAATCCACTATATACTATAAGCCAAAGTTTTCATATGCCTCTCTAATACAGTTTTTGGCTTTAGTTGCAAGCAACAAAAATTTATACAAGATCAAACACTCAAGAAGAACCAACACAAAGTTTCCCTCAAAAAACTAACCGCAGCAGCGAAAAACGTTTTATCCCCGACTTCAGAGAGCACAGTCATAGCCAGCGACTTGGTGAACCCCTAAAAAGGAAGAAAAACAGAATCAGAGGCCAAATCAAAAGGCGAAAGGAAATCAAATTCAGGGGCGGAACTAAGGATGAAGTTACCTGAACAACGGAACTCATCTTGGATGAATACACGGAAACCGAATACGCAAAGCAGAGAAGAGAAGCTGTAAATGGCGGTGTATTGACGGAATCTCTCAGACTCAGTGAATCGGATTCTTGTCAATTGCGTCAGCTTCCCAAGCCGCCGCCGTTTGATCCTTCGAATTACTAGAAAAGCTAGTAAATTCGAAGGAAAAAGGAAACAATGAAGCTGCTTTTGGATTCTAGAAATAGAAATCAGAGCATAAGAGATTCAATGCCTGGGAATGGGAAAAGCTTCAAAAGCTCTGAAACAGTGAGCAGAATAAGAAAAACATGCGCTTTTACTCTGTCTAGGTCGTCGTCTCGTCCGGTACCACGGTGATTCCCGGAAGCGCTCTGTTGATATAATTACGACTTACGATAATAAGCAATAAACAAACACACATACGACAAAAATAATCGTTCGAGATATCATTTAAAAATTGGGCTCGGGGGGAGTTTTCACTACTGTGTGATTTTACGGGAAGTTTTTTTTTTTTATTTTTTATCGATTTTGCTTGAAGATGTAAAAAAGGGTAATTTTGTTTTAGTCATTATCCCAATTAATTTTAAATGTTAGTTAATTAAATATATTGAGTTAAGAGTTTATATGTTATTTACGTTATTTTTATTAAAGTGTAAATTTTTTAAAAAAATTTTAATTCTTTGAAAAAAAAAAGAAGTTAAATAATACATAGACTTTGGGAAAACTTATAATTTAATGTAGATAACATGTTGACTGTAGCTCAGCATATCCAGTTAATTAACGGTCAAAATTAGCGTAGACAATGTTCAAGACAAAATTGCTCTCCTTTTCACACTTCTGGGTAAAATTGTCTTCAAAAAACTTTTAGGATAAAATTGTCCAAAATTTTTAAGAGAAAATTGCCCAATTTAAAATTTTTACAAGAAATAAATGGGTAAATATTAAACGAATTGACCCAAAAACCTCCCCTGAAGCCTGTTTAAATGTTGGGTTTTGAATTCGAGCCTCCGTAATTATTAATTATTAATTAAAATAGTAATTAAGAATGGGCATGAGAAATAGAAGCGATGGATTTTTCTTTTTTATAAGGCACCCAGAGAAACGAAACCAAAATTAAAACATAAAAAATTTAAAACAATATTTCAAATGTTTTTTTGTTTTATCAAAAGTAGGTTGAAATCTTGTGGATAAAAAAGAAGGGAAATTTTCAAAAAATATCTTCAAAAATTGAAATTTTTAAATAAGATATTTTCTACTAAAATGAGTTGTGAATTGATAATCTAAGGTAGGAAACAAAACTAATTTAAGAATTAGATATCTTGAAGGTATTTTTCTGAATTTTTTCTTTAAAAAAACCTTTCTTGTCAAATATAAACCATAAATTAAAAGAATCATTTGTTATCAAAATTGAAGCAACAGTGCATTTTTCCCATAAATATTTAATGTTATGTTTATCTTTATTGGGGTAAAATAAAAAAGTCAAAATACTTTTTAACAAACGAATAATGAAGTACTCGTGTTTTGTGAGGAAAGCTGCATCAAATTAAATCTAACAATTTATTAATCTGACTTTACACTTTATAGTATCAGATACCACACAATTAATAATTAATTATATTTCTATTATTGCTAAATAAAAAAGAATTTATACGCTTTTATTTATTGGTGACATTATTTTTTTGTTTTTCCCCCTGTGAATGTAGCTTCATTATATGTGGTGTTGAAGCTATGGAACTGGATGCTGTTGGATGCTGTTATTGGAGAAAAAGCTATCTAAATACAGAAAGGGCAAACATGTATGCTTATGGCTTTTATTGATTCTTCATAGGTGGGTGCGCCAGATCAATAGTTTTCTTGATTGGATTAGATTCTTTGAGGACTGTATCTTTAATAAACTAGTGAGTAAATTTTTTTTAAAAAAATACTTAAACATCATTTAAATTTTAAAATCTTAAATTGGTTCTTTTGATAATAAGATTGATAAAAAGAATAAAACAATAGATGACTCAGATTTTTAAAAAATTACTGATTTAGAATTTTAAAGTATTTAAATAAGATTTTTACAAAATTTTTATAGTCAGTTTTAAATTTACGATTAAATAAAAAAAGCACAGATGATGGGCAAATAATCTAGGAATAGTCAGTATCATGTCACTGTCGTTTCACTAACTTTTAATTAGGACTCTATAATTCTTTTATTACAGCTTTATAGTTTTACCTGTTTTAAATTAGGTTTGTGTATTTTTTTTTTTAATAGGTATGTATAGTTTCACCTAAGGTTAAAGTGTAAAAATACTCATGAATTATTATCAAAAGTGTGTCTAGCTTTATATATTTTTTAGATATACAAAATTACTTATGAACATTTAAAAAGGAGGAAAGATGTTAGCACTGTTAAATTTAAATTAACAACGTTATATATGTTATATATGCATGTGCAGAAAAAATCTGAGCCATGTTATAAAAAATAACAGGTTAGATTAAATTTAATAATACTGACATTTTTTTCTCATTTTAAATATTTGTTGGTAATTTTATACTTTTAAAAAGTATACAGTGATGAATGAATTTTTAATAAAATCTCATAAGCATTTTGCACTTTAACCTGTTGCACCTATAATCAGGAACATGCATGATTAAAAATATGTGAAACTGTAATGACCTATTGAAAAGAAAGAAAAACTATGCGAACCGGATTAAAAATTAGTAAAAATTATAACGACTTTGAGATTAATTATTTCAATAATCTAATATGTTCTATGGAAAAAATCCAAACGGTTAGCTTTCAAGCTACATAATGGCACCTAACAAACCCCCCACCTAACAAATACGGAGAAAGAAGCCTTCGCTCCTCCAAGATTTTGTTTGTTTCTCACGAAGGTAGGACCAATTAATGGAATGTTAATTTCCATAATTTTTAAGGTTAAGGTGAAAAATAGTAATGAATTATTTTTTATTGTGTATCCAACAAAACTAACTATTTTAGAGTATAAAAGTAGACATTATGAATTTTTTTGGAAATAAAAATAACAATTTTTGCACCCCAAAATAGATTAAAATTTTGTTATTTTTGTTCCAAAAAAAATTCATAATGTCTAATTTTGCACCCCAAAAATTCATAATATTTATTTTTATACCCTAAAATAGTTAGTTGTGTTAAGTACACTTTGAGAAATAGTTCTTTACTAAATCTACACCTTAACCTTAATTTTTATTCTGTCATGGAAGGTAGGGCCAAATAATGGAATGTTTCTTTTATATTTAGATGTACTTTTAATTTTTTATTTTTTTATCATATTGTATTTTTTTTTGTGTATTAACCACGTGATAATTCTTGTACTAATTATTTTATTTTTATTTGATTTTTAGTATTACTTAATGGTTAACTAATTATTAGATGAGAGAAAATAAAAAATAAAGTACTATATGTAACATGTATCTTAATTTTAAAAAAAGTATTTATGAGTTTTCAGAATAAAAAAGAGATGTCTATAATTTATATAAAACAAATATTGCTACATGTATGTTGCATGGGGAAGGTTATATATAATATTTTGAGCCTATGAAGCTTTTGCAAGCATGAAAGGATAATTTATGATTTTAAAGTATTGCTTTGTGAGGTATGTAATATTTATTATATAATTAAGTCTTTATGATTTGGGATTTTTTTTATTGTATGTACAATAAGCAATATTTATTTGTAATCATAATAAATTATGTAATTATTTATAATAATCTATTTTAACTGACCCACATATTTTTATACTGAAAGTCCCAAATGTATTATTTGTCGATAAATATTGATGAGATCAATATTTAAGACCCTTTCAGAAAAATGAAATAAGGAAAACGTCATTACTTAAAAACAGAAACCATCATTAAAAACGAAATCAATGCTAGTCAATGTGAATATGACAAATCAGTTGAAAACCTACAACACTCTCCAATGTGAATCAATGTTCAATTTTTTGGCTTAAATCAAGGAGTTGTCATAATTTAAAATTATAGTTTTTTTTAAAAAAAACATGATAAATACTAGGGGATACAGTTTGAATCTATTAATTGATAAATATAATTTATTAATGATTATTTTATAATTTTTTTATATTTCTTCAAAATTGATTGATTAAATAATCATACTTAAAAATGATTTGATTATTTGTTAAATTTCATTTATTATTGATGCAAATTATTGATTTAATGATTTGACTTAGAAATAGTGACATTATCATCCCACAGTATAGACGATTATTTCCTAATTTCCTTTTTTATTGTCATGGGCTATTTCTTTCTTCTTCTTTTTTTTATAAAAAAATCAATGATATGTTATATAAAGATGGACTTTTAAGTGTGTGTTTGGATTAACTTTTAGAGAATAGCTTTTACGATTTACGAGGTAAGTATGTAAGAGAAGTTTTGTTTCGATGTGCGAAAAATAGCTTATGGGTTTATCATGGAACTAATCTATATCTTCTATAATTATAAATATATTAAATCTTTTGTGTTTCCACTGTTCATAAGCCGTGGCTTCTCTCTGCTTTTTACTGTTCATAAGCCTGTTAGCTGATGAACAGTGGTCAGCAATATCTTCAGTTTTATAATATTTTTTTCATTCACGAGGTGTCCCAAGGTACACCTCTCCTCTTCTTTTTTCATGGTTTACCTATAATAATTTTCCTGAAACTTTTCACCTCTTATATGATTGTTTTAACAACTTGAAACATAGATTAGATCAGTTGGACAACTAATTATTTTGGCGAGACATCAAACAGCAACTTAAATCAATGATTGCAACTTGGGTCATAATTCTCTTTTTTCTTCAGCCGTAATCGATGCCTTTCATACTAGAAAGGCAAGATAAAAATCAAAAATCATTATTCCAGCACTTATAAAATGAATTTCTGACATGAGAAGTAGTAAACAACATGTCCAAATCAGTTTTTGATTAAGGGGAAGTTGAACAGCAACCCAAAACAATTTCCAGATTCGAATAGCACTTTAAACAATTGTAATCATATAAGACATCAGAATGACCCAAGTGGTACAAATAATTAAATGCAACATTACATACCAAATAATTAAGCTCCCAATGTATTTAGTCGGACCATGTTTTTCCCTACAACCAATGCAAGATTTGATCACACTTCATTATGTAGAATGATATGCATCATTAATTATATATTGTTAGAAGTCTGAGGTGGTTGATATTATGAGATACTATTCTGACATTAGGCATGGACCTAATATTGATAGTGTGTGATGGTGGGTCATTGATTAGATATATTGGGAACTAGCAAAAAGTGTTATGCTTGAATTTTATATAGAGTGATATGTATCATTGATTAGATATTGTTAGAAGTCATAGATAGTGGGTGACAGTGGCTTTTTATTTAAAATTATTTATGCATTTCGATGTAAGTAGTAAGGGAGTATACATTCATAGATAGTGGGTGACAGTGGCTTTTTGTTGTACTTTTTACTGTTTGTTATTATGGCAATGTTGCATAAAAATAAAAGTTACAGATCATGAGTATGCACAAATACTTTAGTGTTGGCATTTGTTTTTGATATACCCTAGAGTAAGGGGATCAATAGCTATGATATCTCGGCTGGATACTGTGGTTTATAATTTCCAAGGTAATGACAGTGGAGGCTGAACTATACAGTGATTATTTTCATATTATAGGTCTGCCATAGAGATATTGTAATACCACCGTTTTTTGTGGAAGGAGGGTTATGTTTTAACATTTTTCAAAGTCATTGAAGGGATGAGGGGAGAGTTATAGGTATGTGGCTGAAGCGTCCAATCTGTGGCTACAAGTATAGTATCATAATTTTCGTGGCTCAAGAATGTAGGCCTTAAGGTGTGAAGTACATGATATGGATGTAGTGAGACGAATTAGATTCAGAGAGGCGGGAGATGGTGAAGACTTATACATTTCGCGCCAAAAAATGTTTTCCAAGTTTTATATAAAGTTATTTGAGATGTTGTTGAATGCATCTACCCATCTCTGTTTAGTTTGTATTGGTATTAGTTCAACCTTTACAACATATCAAATGTCAACGGCAAAGGTAACTCTCATCGAGTCTGTGAATGACAGCACAGATAGATGGAGGATTGTGGCTCGTGTTATTCGAAAATGGAATGTGTATCAGAAGGAGTCCCCTGCTGAAGTGTTTTGTATCTCTATGCTGTTGGCTGAAGAATTGGTAAGGAAGTCCAAAAACATTATGACAATTGTTGTGTTTTTAGTTTCATATTAAATAATTTTAGTGGTTAATATGAGTTGTTTTGTACAGGGTTGCAAGATACAAGCATCTATGATGTCAAAGGCTCTACTTCCTCGGTACTCGTCATTATTAGAGGAAGGGAAGACATATTTCTTTGCTAATTTCGTGGTTGTTCCTAATACCAAAGAGTACAGGGCAACAAATCATCGATTCAGAATTAACTTTGGTCAGCAAACATACGTGAAGGAACTTGAAGGAGCAATTCCAGACTATTCTTATACTTTTTTCCCAATTTCTGATATTAAGCAAGTGGATGAGAAGCATCCAGTGGACTACTTGATTGGTTGGTGACATGTACATATTTTTAAAGTATGTTTTGTTTATATTATGGTGTAGATGACATTCTCTGTGATGTTGTTTGCAGATGTTATTGGATATGTTACCTCTATCGGATCATTGGAGGAATACCGTGTTAATGGTGAAACTAAAAATAGGATTCGACTGACATTGGCTGATGAAGAGTAGGCAAAATATAAATGGGCTTTCGTCATTTGTGTCCCCTAACCTTTGTGCTATTGGACTTATTAATATATGCTCTATTTGTAGGGGGCTATCTGTGAATTGTGTGCTCTATAATGAGTGTGCATTGAATGTGTGTTTGACTGATCTAAGCAAGCTTGAAGCTCCTGTGGTTATGATACTCCAACTTGCAAGAGTGGGTTTTGATGATGAAGGTAATTTTTCATTGTTAAGGAGAAACTATATTATTAAAATCATACCTTTCTATTTAATGTAAATTAATTTCATATAATTCAGTGTAACTTAATCTTTCTTAATATATGTAGGTCATGCTGAGGTTTGTAGTTCATTTTATGCCACCAAAATTTCTATCAATGAGAAGTGTCCAGAAGTGATGCACTTCATACAAAGGTTTCTTATATATCTTTGTTTGGTTTTTCTGATTGTTTAGTTATGTTTATTGGCTTTATAAGTTCATTCTTTGTTCAGTACGAAGGAGGTTCCTTCTCCAATTATCAGTACTATTTTGTCATCCGGTTGTACTCAATCAACCAATCAATCTCCATATACTATGCTTCAGTCTCATCCAAGGATCAACATTTGTGAGATTGCTGAACATGATTTGGTATATGCTTGGATTGACGAACTTCAGTTGGTTTTAGATGTTTAGAAGGTTAATTGGATATTTAAAGGATTTGTGATATTTTGTTGTATGACAGGATTCGTTCTTCCTCATCTATTGTGAGGTTGTTAAGCTGGATACCCGTTATGGCTAGATGTATGAAGGGTGTTCCAAGTGTGGTAGCAAGCCAAAAGTTGACTCAAACAAGTTTATGTGCTTGATGTGCCAGAGGATTCCTCATTCTATTGAGGCAAAGTAAGATACAATGTTTTTTGTGATAAAAACCAATACATATGAAAGTTTTATAACATTTTTTAACTTCACCCATGCTTGATGTAGATTTAAGATCCATTATACTGTCATGGATGAGACTGGGAAAGCATCTGTTGTTTTTTTGACAAGTTTGCTGGTCAACTCATTAAAAGGTCTGCATCTGAGTTGAAAGACAAGCTGGATCAGGAGGATCGTTCATATGATTTCCCTGATGAGCTAGATGATATGGTTGGGAGGAAAATGTTGCTAAGGTTGAAACTTAATAAGTATAACAAAGATTATCCTAATTCAAGCATTAGTGTTGCTGGGTTTACTGAATGCTCAGATCTGATGAATGAATTTAATGATGCATACATTGAGGTTTGTAATTTTATATTTTAATCACACATAGTCAGATTATTTTTAACTAACAATATGAGGTATGTAATTCGTTTTTCCCCACCTCAGGAACCTGACCAGAATCATTTGGTCCAGAGTCAGGTATAAAGACTCGTGTCTTAAATTTTTTTATATGTGATGAAAAATGCAGTTGGAAGTTGTTGGGTTTGAAATTTATTTTTTACAACCAGGAGCGTACATGTGGGGTGCTTGATAATGTACAAACAGAGGTAGTAGTGCCAGAAGTTGTATCAGGAGTAGATGAGGTGAATGCTGTTGATGTGAATCCTAAATTGGATGATATTCCTATATCGCATGTAGTCCAGAAAGCCACTATCAGGGGCAAGAGGAAGCAGGTCTGGAAGAAGGTGGATGTTTCAACTGAAAATGTTGGGAATTATATGATTTCTTCCCCAACCAAGGCGCCACCCAAATTACTGAAATGTATTAAGAAGGAGAAGATGTAGGGATGTACTGGTCCATATGATGCATATTAAGTATTTACTGAAGTTTGTATTATCATATTTTATTTTGGGTCATCACACGCCAATGTTAAGTGTTGTGTTTATTTTGCTTCTATTGTAATGTCATTAAAAGTCCTTTTTGTTTCAATGGTGTGTAAGGGTGGTATGCCATATTGTCAAGTTAAAAGTCTGTTTTGTTTCAGTGGTGTGTAGTGGCTATATGCCATATTGACAAGCACGTATTAAGTCTTTTTGGTGCTGTCAAAGTTTGTAATCAATTATGTAACTTTTGAGTTTGATGGTTAATTTTTATGTTGCAATGTTGATGCTTTCGTTTAGTATTATACATGTTTATTGATTGGTATGTGAAAACGCACTCAATAACTTCATAAAGATGCATGTGAAAATGAATTTTATATAAGAATATTTGAATAATGTTTTGGAAAATAGTGTATTAAAATTAAAAAATTTAAATTCAAATGAACATAAATTTTATTATTTAAAAAAAATTACCTTGAGTTCATTTGCCCTCTCATGAATAATATTCGTTGCTTCATAAGTCTGTAGTTCTGTGAATGCAGGAACTATTAGGCTATAGGAGCATGAAGACAATGATTCATTTCAGAAACAATGCGGAAAATATTAGAGGACTAGCAATTCAAAAAATTGGAAAATTATTGCAATTAATAAACAACTTCCGGTTTCAAAAAAAATTCAATGATTGCAAGTTCAATTGCATAAAATAAAAGTTTCGTACCTGGGAAATCCTTCTCATTTGTGAACCTATCTGCACAAGAGTATCTCAGAGTTAGTTTCAAGAAGTAATTAACCTGAAAAAAATATGCTAGGTGTGATCCATCCTCTGAGAAGTAATTCCATAGACAATTCGTTGCTTAATCGGCTAGGTTCATCATCACTTTAAATCACCAACATTTTATTCTAACTTAGGATCATTAACATCAAAAAGTTCTAAATGTAAATGTTTAATTATGAATTTATTCGATTCCACTATTAAAGAAAGAGGTTTGAAAGAAACTGAGACCATAGAAGGCTGCTTGGTAACAAATTGCTGCAAACTATTAGCTTTTCGGACTAGAAAAGCCATTACCAGATAATTCATTTATTAATAAACATTAGGAAAATTTTAAAAAATGAAAATAAGGTGGCAATTACGAGGACATGATGAAAAGTGATTTGGAACTGACATTTATAGGTCGGATGATAGAGAAGGATGATGTGGGCCGCCTATGGGTAGTTCCTGTGCAAAATAAATAAAATATTGCTTTCATGTGTTGTTTTGTCTATAACTGAGTACAATTCATTTTATACCAGAATCATTTAGGAAAATGAAAGGAAAAGAGAATGTTACGGGAGCTCAGTCAAGGAATCCCTCTAAGCGACAACGTTCAAGAGTTAGTGAATTGGAAGATAGTGAGAATGTATTCTTGGATTTGTCCCAAAATAACATCAGTGCTCATCAAAATCAATCAGATTCCCAGAGAAATAATATGGTGGTTGGAACTGGTAATAGTAGAAAGGGCAAAGATATGTATATGCCTGAAAGTATTCAGCTTCATACTCAGATGCATGATGAGCTGAGGTGCACTGATATGTTGTCAAGAAAGCGTGCACCAAGAGTTAGGCAATTGCAGGATATTACTAATGTGTCTCGAAATCTATGTTCAAGGTTTGGGGACGCTGCAGATACAGGTATTGAATCCTACGGGTGTTTTATTTTTAAGTTTCATAGATTTGATGTGTTGGTTGGATTGGTATAAATAATGATATTTTTATAGTTAGCAAAGATGGGTTTAGACGTACAAGTGCTCGGTTACACGCTGTTCAAAACCAACGCGAACACTTCACTGTTGGAATGCAAAGGTTATCATTTAAGAGTGAATCAGAAGAATTAGTATATCCTGAGTCACGTTCTGGTCATGAAAATGGAGGTTTGTTGTTATTAGGCATGCTTTTTTTCTGCATGACTAGAATTTTTTTATGAAGAAACGTAAGTTTTTTTTTCTTGAAGGACATCTTTCAAGTCCTGATAAAGGCACTCAAGTAGATGGTGGTCAAGTGGACTACCCTGTTCCTAAACGTAGGAGCAAAAGATGGATTGGGTTGCAGAATCAATCTAATAGCTATGAATGTTCTTTGGATATATATAATAGCTCTAATCAAAGTTCTTGTGGAGCCTCTCCTGGAATGATTGGTGATATAGCAACAATAGGTAATTACAGTTTTTGTATATTGATTTTTGTGACAAGTTTTATAACATGACTCATCTGACTAATATGGCCTTATTGTTGTAGAGGAAGCATACAAAAATATTATATTCGAATTTGACTATGTGTTGCCTTCTGAAAGTGATGACAGTGGTGATGAAACAGTGAATATTGATGGTCAGTTCATGCCATTAACTGTTAATATTTTAATTTTTCAGTGGTGTTTAGAATTTAAAATCATAACTTCATTGAATGTACTTGAAAGTATACAATTTTATTTAACATTGGATTGATATATGTTGTGGTTCGTTTTTGTGTGATCAGCATATGTGCATGAAGGGCAACAAAAATTCAAGTGTAATTACTGTAATGCCAATATGTGGTACAATGAAAAAGTAGGGAAAGACAGAAGTTCTATACATCCTTTGTTTTCGATGTGTTGCCTGAAAGGCAAAGTGCAGCTACCACCGCTTCTCACACCGCCTGAACCACTATATCAGTTGTTCTTTCACAAGAAATCATCAATATCTAGAAATTTCAATTCTAATATCAGGTCATATAATAATATGTTCAGCTTCACATCTATAGGTGGGAAAATTGATCTTTCAAGGAATTCAGGAGGCGGTCCTTATAATTTTGTGTTATCTGGCATGAATTACCATAATATTGGAAGCCTTTTACCACCAGATGGGGAAAGGCCTGTATATTCCCAGCTATACATATATGATACTGAAAATGAGATCACAAATCGAATCTCAGCAGTTAGGTACTTTTTAAAAAGTTTGTTATACTTTATTATTGGGAAGTATATATTAGTACTTTTGCATTGAAGTTTAATGTATATTGTTTTAATGTCCAGCAAGCACTTGAAGGAGTCAACAATTGATGCAAATATAGTTCATACAATCAAGTCTGTTTTAGATGATCACAATCCATTTGTTCAACGTTATAGACTTGCATCCAAAATCATACAAAGCGGTGTGCAGAATAATGTTAAACTTTGTTTGATTGGATCTAGGAAATATGATGGGAGAAATTATAATTTGCCATCCGTTTCTGAGGTTGCAGCGTTGATTGTGGGTGATTTTGATATTAATTTTGAAAGGAGGGATATTATAGTTGAAGAGCTGTCAGGCACTCTCCAACGCATTAATGAGTTACATCCTGCATATCTTCCTCTTCAATATCCTCTTTTGTTTCCTAGGGGTGAGGATGGATACAGAGGTGATATTGATCATCGGGAGGAGACCCTTAGCAGGACAAAGAAGAAAAAGAAGGTTAGTATGAGGGAATATTTTGCTTACAGGCTTATGTCAAGGGACAACGAAGTGTCTACATTATTAAGTGCTGGGAGATTGCTTCAACAATTTATAGTAGATGCCTATACCATGATTGAAGCTCAACGGATCTTATGGATAAGGACACATCAAAAGGAACTTAGGGTTGATTTATATCAAGGTCTTGCTGATGCTTTGACACGTGGGGAGAGGACTGCTGCTTTCATTGGGAAACGTATTATTTTGCCTTCGTCGTTTACTGGTGGTGCACGTTATATGGTTCAAAATTATCAAGATGCTATGGCAATATGTGCTTTTACAGGGTACCCTGATTTATTTATTACATTCACTTGCAACCCTGCGTGGAGTGAAATTACCAAGGTTTGTGAATTAGAAAAGGTTACTCCTTCTGATAGGCCAGATATCTTAGCCAGGGTCTTTAAGATGAAGTTGAAAGCACTCATGAAAACAATAAAAAGGAAAAAAATCTTTGGCGAGGTTAGGGCAGGTAAGAGATGTATATATTGAAATTTTTGTTACAATTTTTTTATGGCGGTCTGCTTTTTATTGAATGTGTTATTTATTTTTGCAGAGGTGTATACAATTGAATTTCAAAAGAGGGGCCTTCCTCATGCACATATATTGTTATGGCCAAGCATCAATATAAGCTCAAGAAGACTGCTGATGTAGATGAGGTTGTATGTGCAGAAATTCCTGATCGTGAAAAGTCTCCTCAATTGTATGATTTAGTCAAAAAATATATGATGCACGGTCCTTGTGGCAGAGTGAATATGAAGGCTCCATGCATGAAGGAAAGGAGTTGCAAGAAGCATTTTCCCAAGAAGTTTTGTGATGCCACTGCGATAGATGAAGATGGATATCCTACTTATAGGAGGAGAGATGATGGCAGGAGGGTTGAAGTCAAAGGTATTGAATTGGATAATCGTTTTGTTGTTCCATATAATCCTAAGTTGTTTTCTATGTTCCAGGCCCATATTAATGTGGAGAAATGTAACCAGTCTATGGCAATTAAATATTTATTTAAGTATATAAGCAAAGGAAATGATCGTGTCGTTGCAGCCATGTACAATAGCAGCAAGGATAAAGATGTGAACAATGTAGTTGATGAAATTCAACAGTTTTACAATTTTAGATACATCTCTGCATGTGAAGCTGCGTGGCGTATATTTGCATTTGAAACACACCATAGGAATCCACCTGTTGAGAGACTAAGTTTTCATTTGCCTAACCAGCAATCTGTCATATATTCCAGCAATGATGATGTGGGTCAATTAATGGACCAGCCTAGAGTGTGTGAGTCAATGTTTCTTGCATGGATGGACATGAATGATGTTGATGAATTTGCAAGGATACTACTCTATTCAGAATTTCCGCAGCATTTTGTATATGTGCGACATGATCGTATTTGGAAGAAGAGGGAGAGGGGTTTTACGATTGGCAGAATCACTTTTGTATCACCATCCGCCGGGGAACTATATTATCTGAGAATTTTACTCACAAAAGTGAGGGGTCCGAGATCATTTCAGGAGATCAAAACGGTTGATGGAGTGATACATTCTTCATTCAGAGCTGCATGCTTTGCACGAGGCTTGGTCGATGATGACAAAGAATATATATGTGCTATTAAGGAGGCTTCAGTATGGGCTGCAGGTTCTTCGCTTAGGAGGATGTTTGTAAGCATGCTATTGTGTGCATGTTTGAATCGTCCAGAACATGTATGGAAAGAGACTTCATTAATTCTTTCACAAGACATGTTTTATATACCACGTGCTGATCAATTACTATCAGGTATGTCTTTAAACATGTGCATTTATTGGTTGCTTATAGTTTTTTAGTTTTAATGATGTTTTACTAATATTTATCAATTTGGCTAGGCTTATGTTTTTCTCAAGAGGAGAAGTTACAGGCTGCCCTGAGAGAGATCCAATCTTTGTTGCAAAAGAATGGTAGGAGTCTTCAAGAATTTTCATCTCTCCCATATCCATCCAACCAGAATTCAATTGAGGTCAATAATCAACTTTTATTGCAAGAATTAAATTATGATCGAACATTGTTGAAAGAGAAGTCTTTAGATATGATTAATGCGCTAAACTCGGAGCAGAAGGCCATTTTTGATGCTGTGATGAATGTTCTGAATCATCCTGATGGCGCATTTTTTTTTGTCTATGGTTATGGTGGTACTGGGAAGACATTTCTGTGGAATGCATTGACTTCAACGTTGAGGGGCCAAGGTCATATTGTCCTTAATGTGGCATCTAGTGGCATTGCGGCAACACTATTGCCAGGAGGTAGGACAGCTCACTCTAGGTTTGCAATCCCTATTCATGTAAATGAAGATTCTGTTTGTAACATTAAACAGAACTCAATGTTAGCATAATTAATTAGGCAAACTAAGTTGATTATCTGGGATGAAGCGCCAATGGTCCAGAAATTATGCATTGAAGCCTTTGACAGGACGATGAAGGACATTATGCAATGTAGCTCACCGTTCGGTGGGAAGTGTGTTTTGATGGGCGGTGATTTCCGTCAAATTCTTCCAGTTATTCCTAAGGGTTCGAGACCAAGTATTGTAGATGCATGTATAAACTCATCCTATCTTTGGAATGCATGCAAGGTATTTACACTGAAGGAGAACATGCGTCTACATGCATCTTCATCACACGAAGACCGTGTTGAATTACAAGAGTTTTCTAAATGGGTACTCGATGTCGGTGATGGTCAAATTGGGATGCCTCATGATGGCGTTGCAGAGATTGACATCCTTTCAACTTTGTTGGTTAAAAGTAAAGGAGATCCAATCAAAGCAATTGCAGATGCTACTTATCCTAATTTGGAAGAGAATTTAACGAATGGTAGTTATTTCAATGAAAGGGCTATTTTGGATCCAACCATTGACAGCGTTGACAAGATTAATGACTATATGTGTTCTAAGTTAACGGGGCAAGCGGTGGAATACCTTAGTTGTGATACAATATGTAAGTCATGCCAAGACAATGACTGTATTGGGGATTTACATACCCCAGAGTTATTGAACACCATTAAGTGCTCAGGATTGCCACCACATAAACTAACTTTAAAAGTTGGTTGTCCTATCATGCTTATCAGGAATATTGATCAAGCGGCAGGCTTATGCAACGGTACTCGGTTGCGTGTGACTAAACTTGGTAAATCTGTGATTGAAGCGGTGACATTGAATGGTTCACACCTTAATGAGAAGGTATTAATACATAGGATGGATCTCAATCCATCGGATAGCAGGTTGCCATTTCAAATGAAAAGAAGACAGTTTCCAATCACAATTTCATTTGCAATGACCATTAACAAAAGTCAGGGACAATCGTTGGGTCATGTTGGATTGTTTTTGATTAAGCCTGTGTTTACTCATGGTCAATTGTATGTAGCTTTGTCAAGAGTGAAGAGTAGGGGAGGTCTAAGGATTGTCTTAGATGAAGGCAGTGATTGGAGTAGCCCAAGGACCATTAATGTTGTCTATAGAGAGGTGTTTCGCAACCTTAAGGGATGAGATAGTTAAGAGTTGTGTTTATGTCCTAACATGTTGGATTTTGTTTTTTTGGTGGACTTTTTAATATATCATGTGGTTCTATATATGCTGCTATTTTTTTTAAAGATATTAAATTGAAAGATATTGTGTTCTTCTTAAATCCCCCCTAAAAAAAAGAGAGTATAATTTGCAAACTATTAAAGCACACAATTTAGTATAAATCAAACATTGACTTCTTAGATTCCATAACTACACTTATATTAGGAATCAGAATGACTCAAGTGGTTTTAATTTATTGAATAGGAAGAGACGTACATGGTAGATTAAGCTAATAATTGACTGCAATATTAAAATACCCTATTATCTGTACAACGATGAAAATGGAGCATTAACTTCACTCTCTTATATTACATCCTATAACATCTCCTATAACACCTCAATATTTGATCACATGTCCTTTTTTATTTGCATTTGAGATTGATATAGTAAAATATTTATACACATTACATTTTATAAACGTTTACTTTGATAAATACCAAAAATATAAATGATCATTTATTTTATACTACATTTTATTAGTTTGTACATTTTTTTGCCAAATAGTTTGTATGTATTAAAATTACAAATAAAACAATATTTTATGTAATTTTTTTATTCTGTTAAAATTAAAATTTCAAAACAACCCAGATTATTCACTGAACAGAGTTATATGGACGATGAAAACGGTGAATGAACTTTACTCTCTTATAAAACCTCTTATAACACCTCAATATTTGATCACATTACTTTTTTTTTAATTTGCATTGAGATTGATATAGTAAAATATTTATACATATTATATTTTACAATTTTTTGCTTTGATAAATACTAAAAATATAAATGTTAATTTATTTTATATACATTTTATTAGTTTGTACCTTTTTTACCTATTACAATTATAAATAACACAATATTTTATGTAATTTTTTCTCCTGTTAAAATTAAAATTTCAAAACAGCCCAGATTATTCACTAAACAAAGCTACATGGACCATGAAAATGGTGAATATTAACTTGACTCTCTTATTCTACCTCCTATAACACCTCAATATTTGATCACATGACTTTTTTTTTATTTGCATTTGAGATTGGTATAGTAATATATTTATACATATTGCATTTTAGAATTTGTTTCTCTGATAAATACTAAAAATATAAATGATAATTTATTTGCAAATGAATTTTATTAGTTTGTATCTTTTTTTTGGCCAAATAGTTTGTACGTATTAAAAATACAAACAAAACAATATTGTATGTAATTTTTTTGTCCTATTAAAATTAAAACTTCAAAGCAACCCAGATTATTCATTGAACAAAGCTGCGCGGACTATGAAAATGCTGAATTAACTTTACTCTCTTATACTACCTCCTATAATATCTTAATATTTGATCACATGACTTTTTTTTATTTGCATTGGAGCCTGAAGATTAAAATAAAACAATGATTTTAAAAAACCTTCAGATTCTATGGGCTTTATATGTTGGCTTATGTGTCAAAGGTAAAAGTAAATATATTTATATTTTTCATATAATTCTGAACTTGTCACTGAAATTCCAGATCTTGAGGTAAAGGGTAAGGTATGGGCTGTCATATTAGGTTCAAACATTTAATGCTTCACATTAATTGTGTGATAGGACACTTCGTACACATTTATCCAGCATTTAAATTGGAATGACTTAAAAAACAAGTATTTTAAATTGGACCAAATTAGTTTGCTCAGGGATGTGCGATCTGTATCCTTATATTTATCTTTCTACGATGCTTTGTTTCTTCATTTTACAGCCAAAGAGAGATTGAACAAATGGAGTTTGAGGAAGGGCGTTTGATCTGAACATGCTGCAAGAAGGTCAGTGCCATGATTCAATTTTTCTAAAAGTGGTTCGAAAAATTAGTAGATACACGGTGTGGTATACTCTCCCTGTTATAGGCCTCTGATATGAGCTATAATCAATAGATGTTATAGAAAGTATTTCCCCGTTCATGTTTTCAGCCTATGCGGGTTGCAATGCTTGCTACATTCATCCCATATGATGGTACAATATTCTCTCTTTCGACCACATGGCGACCATGGTTATTATTATTATTATTTTCAAATGCATGGGTGGATTCCTCATGTTGTTTGTTTTGAATGTTCTATATGACATTTTTTAGGGTTGTTATTTACTAATAAATGCAGGAGTCCTGTACTGTGTTAATTAACTGATAATACTAGACTGTGTTTGGCCGGAATGTTTTATATTTAAAGTTGATCATGGATGGCTCTTCATCTTTGTTTTTCGTATGGTTGTCTATTTTGCTGTTTAGGTAATTCTAATGCTGGGGTAGATCCTTTTTGTTGAATTGTATGTCCATATGGACTGCAGTAACATTATATATTATCTTATTGAAATGTAGCTAGAAGGGTATGGACCTTTTGTTGTTTATGTTGCATATATTTATATCCCTAATTCGAGGATCAGATGTGGATTAATGCGTGTACTGAAATGTTTTGGATTCATCAAATTCATCTGATCGTTATCAGAAGTTCACTATGGCCAACAAGCTGAGAAGGCCATAGTATACTTCTGATCCTTCTCAGAAGTTAATATATGATGCATTTCCAAAACATGTCAGTACATAAAAGGCCATAGTGATTTTATATCTGTATGTGGACTAATTGTGGTTTTATAGCGTGGAATGATTTTTATTTAGATCATTTCCATAAAAAATAGTGTGTTTAATTGTTTAAATTTTGAAAATCATGAGAGATGGTTTTTTCATTCTTTTGGCCGCACAACTGTAGGGAGTGAACTAAATACTATGAGCAACTTTTTTCAGTTTTTTTTAATTTTCTATATAAATTAGCTCATTAAGAATATTCTTTTAAAGTAACGACATGAGTTGAAAGAAAAAATTAAACTAACGAAAGGAAGATTGATCAAAACATGAATTCTCACACAATCTCTTTCTATAACTAATCGAACAAAAGATTTTAGGAAATCACTCACCATTTTCGGAAGATGTTTCAATATATTAGCAGCAGATTCAACCATCGTTAATGCCGTCATCTACGTTCTCGCAATTTCCCTCCTTGAATCATTCATCCTAACGATTTTCCGAAAGGCGTTGCCCTTTTGCCAAGATCTGTCAGTAGACGAAATTCGCGAAGCAAGTAAGTTATGCTATGGATTTAAAATTTCCAAATCAACTGATTCTTACCTTTACGACCACCGTTCATCGATTTGCCCTCATTTGCTAATATTTCGGGTGACGCTGTTGGTGTTTTTTTCCGCTGAATGTCTGAGGTTTTACGGATACACACTGGAGGAATAATTCCAAGCAGCTCAATTGATCGGTTCGTCATCATGCCAGCTGTATCCCATTATCTTTGTGTGGGCTTCGTTGTGTAATGTTGGCCCAATATGAGATATTGTTTGTGGTTGGTCTTGTATTTCGCTGGATTGTTTTTAACTTGAAGGTATCTTTTTGGTGTCATGCTTTTTTTTTAATCATTATTACTGTGACTAATTTTTTTTAATGGACTCCTTTGAAAGTAATACTCTTATTTGTATGAAGTTTCAAACGTTTTTTTTTTCAAGAGATTTAAAATCTCCCCAGAGTCACTATTTTTTTAATCATTTATTATGTTAGACTACACATCATTTGGTTTGTTTTAATTCATTTTAAATCATGTGTAACCATGTACAAGGGTAAGAGAGGCTAATATTTCTTATCACAAGAGCATATGCCAACAATCCAATGCTCCCGCGCATAGCGCGAGGTGTTCATGCTTGTTTGTAGTAACACCATTAAAAATTGTTCTGTGAGCAACTGTTTTTTGAAAAAATAATTGTGTTTGTATTAACATCATTAATATATTCCATTTACTTTGACACCAATAAATATCAATATCCATATTTATCACTCTCTTTTGGCTATCATAATTATTTTATCATAATCATTTATCTCTCCTTTTTATAATTCAATATCAATATTTTATATTTATATCCAAAAATTATTAGTTGGCCCCATGATTTAAGAAGTTATAATAATAATAATATAGCCCATAAATCAAGGAGTTATCATAATCATAATTCAAATTAAATCTGCAATAAGCTTAATTTTCAAGAAATATAGTAATACTTGCAGTAACGTCGTTAAAAACCATTTCGTGAGCAATCATTTTTTGCAAGATTACCAAACCCCGACTAGCTTTTGAATCGGTCAAGGTAGTAGGTCAAGAGTCAGTGGGTCAACTCGGAGTCAACCTGGGAGTCAGATCGATGAAGAATAAAAAATTAAAAAATAATTTAAATTCTCATCACGGTATTATATCATCCAAAATCAATTTAATACCTTGAATCACTAATATAATAATTATATACTTTTCCAATATCCTTTACAATTTCTTTAACATATTGACATCTAGTCTCAATCGACCATCCAGTGGCACTATATCCAATAATCATAAATATTCTTCCTAACAAATTATCAAAATATATAGATGATAATAAAATATTCCTACCTACAATCCTTTAATCTTTAAACAAATAGTTATTAACACAAAAAAGTATCATTAACTTTGACTAATATTGTCATATAACCCATAAAAAATATTAATTTTTTAAAAAGGTAGCCGAGTCAGCCTAGCAACTCAGCCAGGTTGAGCTTGGGTTAACCGGGTTAGGACCGGCTCACCCCAGGTTGCACAGGATTTCAAGTTAGGGACCTGTCAAGATCGGTTTCATAGTCGGGGCTCCGATTTTTGGGCTAACCCAGTCGATTCAGGTTTGATAACATTAGTTCTATTTTGAGAAAATAATTGTGTTTATATTAACGCCATTAGTGTATTCCGTTTACTTTGACACCTATAAATATCAATTTGGATATCAATATTTTATATTTTATATCCATAATTTATTAGTTGGCACACATGATTCAATGAGCTATAATAATAATAATTTAGCCCATAAATCAAGGAATTATCATAATTATAATTCAAATTAAATCTGTAAGAAGCTTAATTTCTAAAAAATATAGTTAGCCCCATGATTACAGTAATGCTTATATATATCAACAATATTAATGTATTCTCTTTCATGTTCTTCGTTTTTCATTGTTAGTGATTTCAATTATTAATCACAATATCATGGCAGGTTGGCCTTATGAACTCATTAGGGATATTGACAACCACACCTGAGCTATTGTTGCTCAGGTTATCAAAAAGTAGACGATGACTAAAAAGACATCACTTGTTGATAAAAAGTTAGCAGCAACACTTATTTCAATCCTTTCTTTTTATCCTTTTGTTTGATCTTTTACGCCTTGTAATATATTAATTTTTTAATTTAAATTTCTCTTTTCTATATTCCTCTTTACTTGACTTTCTTAAGATCAATTTCTAACTACAAAAAGTAGAGCTTGGAAACCTTCACAAAACAATTAGAGCATTGTGTTGAAAGAAAAATTATTGTTTTGCTTAGAGTTAAGCGAAACAACATCAAAATACTTATCCAGTAATTTAGAAGTTTTGCAATTTTCGAAGAAGGGGGATATTTTGCAACCATTTACATACTCAAAATAAATGGTAAGAAAATGATTTAGTTGATAATATCGCATATTGTGATTGAGTACTTGATTATATATTCATATCTTTGCTTTCATTTATTCCTTGGGTTTTTTTTTCTATCCCTCCAAAATAGAAACATATGCCTTAAGCTCTCTGACGACATTAATGTTAGCAGAAAAATTTCAAAACGATGATGATTTTCTAATAATCCAAACGTTAGGATCTTCAATAACTCCTTCAAAAAGAAAGAAGAGAGATGACACTTCACTGGCTGATAATGGGATGTAGGACTGTCTGATATGTCTACCCCATATCTTCAGGGCCAACAAAACAATCATCAAGAATATAAAAATAGAAAAATGAGTTCTCATGTGTTGTTTTGATTTTTTGAATGCATCATTTTAGAAGTTTAGGTTTCGAGTCTACTTTACTTTTAATTGTGTTCGACGTTTTCATATTATATTAGGCTATACTTCTATAGCATAATATATGCCTTTTGAACCTATCTATTTAAGTTTGATTTTATAATTTTTTGCCACTTTTGAATACATCGGAATATATACACTGGGCTACTGTTAGTTATATTATATTGTTGAATAATTCTTTTTTTTTTGAAGTTATATTGATTAATTATTCTAAGTGTATACAATATGTTAATTAAAATGCAATTATGTAAGTATTTAATGAAATTTGATTTGTGTCAAATACAAGGATTTGTGAGGCACTATTCTTGACTTAATAAATGAGAAATCCGATGCTTTAAACAAAAGGGAAGAATCATCAAAATTAACACAAACAAAATGTAATGTTAAAGGAAACAAAAGCTAACTACAATTAAAGTGTTAAAGTTAGCACTTTATAGGGAAAAAAAAAGTAAAGAGAGAGGGCATAGATTTTCTATATAACCAGGTAGATTATAAGTATAAGGGGGGGTATGAACTAATATAATTACTTAATACATCTAATATGAAAAACTATAAATAAAGAAAATAAGAAAATATTAGAAATAATCGTTTACAAATTATAATGTGAGATGATCATCTCAGTATTTCTAAATCAAATCAATATCCATATTTTATATCAATAATAAATAAAATTTAAAAAATAATCATATAATTTTTAAATATGATTATCTAATCAACCAATCCTTAATAAATGCAATTGAAGAACAAATTATGAATTGTGAAAAATGTTACAATGTGAAAAACCCACTTAATGAGTAATGAGGCTGAACTGCCTGGAGCCAATAAAATTGGTTCCAATCAAATTATAAACGTCGCATTCCCATGGCCTTTCTTCAAGAGACAGTGACGTGTTTGCAAAAACGAATTTAAATATAGCAACTTTGCTAATATTTAGAATAAATTAATATTATTTGTCTTGTCTTATATGGAGCTATTGTCTCTTCGTAATTCTTTTGTTGGCCCAGAGATCGTCGTCTCTTCATAATTAAAAGAGTCAAAAAATAATTCTGGAGAGGATAATATATATTAGACTATATAAATTTATTTGTTTTAATATTAATTAGAGGAAGATTGCTTCAATACTGAAGAGATAATTAACTGAATGAAATAGCATCTTATTTCTATATGACTCATCAATATGTGGGATTAAAATAAGATTAGTTATTGTATTATAATTAGTTAAAGTATAGATGAGGTGATGTCCCTAAAATATATAAATATTCCTTCTCCTAGGTTACGAGAGCTATTTAAAAAAAAATTTGAAAAATGCATTTTATGAAATTTTGTGATACGTATCTATAGAAAGTGTGACCACGTCATATCATTTGTTCTGGTCATTGAGCATGTTTCCTTGATGTGCACGCTTAATTATTTCATGATAATTGTGTATATATGTTGGATAAAAGGGTACATTTATTTTTTTTGCCACCAAAGGGAAAATACTATGACAGTAATATCCCCTACTCTTAATATAAGGTTTTGATTGATTCGCTGAGTTAAGTTTTATAGATAATTTTTCTTCCCCTATTTTAAACAACATTTTGAGTTAAAAAATTATAAAAATAGCGATCCATTATATTTGTGTTTTAATAAATTTATTTTAAAAAATTATGCGTTATTTATTATGAATTAATGTATTTTTTAATTTAAATATTACTCTACATAATGATGCTTTATATATTTTAATTAAGTCATACTTTTCCAATCCTAAATGTATGACCTAGTTTATAGTGTAAATTACCCTATAAACTAGGTATATTATCTTAAGTTGACCCCGATTTTAACAACTCAATTTTAGACATTTGTGAGAAAACCAACATTATATTATGCCCATAAGTTTATAATCCTAACTAAACATGAAACAACAAAAGAAATGAAGGCTATGGAAATCTAATCATAGTCTATCAAAACATTAGCACAATCCCATGGTAAGAGCAGTTGTAATTGTAATGGAAGTCTCCAATCCCAATCAAAATGCACATCACATGACCTTCTTCTTCATCATTCAATTGGAGTAAGCAAAGACTGTATACCGAATACAATGAAAACAATTCCACCTGCCAATGCAATCTGCCAGACATAAAGTTTCATTTGTTTGTTTAGATATATGACAATACAAAAAATAAAACTCATTCCATCAATTTGTTTGTTCAGATATTTTCATTATCTCTTATAGAAGGTATCTTTTCTCTCTCTCAATTTTTAATTTATTAATTTTGTGTACAGGGGAGCTAGTATAGCAAAGTTACAGGATTTAATTAAGAGAGAAAAACATAGACACCAAATTAAAAATTAAAGAAAAGTATAAGTGGCTGTAAAATGTTTTTCTCACATTAGATTTTACTTGATCCAAAATTTGTGCTTTTTTTTTTTTTTTTGCTGGTTTGTCGGTAGTCTGAACCTTATAAGTGGCTGTATTTTGTGAGAAGTTATAATGTGAAGTTGATCCATGGGATTTCTCAAATAAAAAGGATACTAACCATGAGGGGAAGAAACATAACGTGTGGGCAAACATATCATGCATATATATATATATATATAGGTAAAGCCCAAGCAGGAGAGTGTAAATTACTAAATTCTAAACTCAGAAATAAAATGGCTTCTAATAAAGGAGTTCCATTGGTCAACACTAAAGTCTTTTTAGAAAGTCTACGATATGAGAGGATTAATCTTTGTTATTGATAATAAATACTTAGAGCCCAACCAAAAAACTAATAATAATAAAGAATAAAACGGCTTACTATTCTTTCAGATATTTGAGATGCCAAACGCTTTCCTCCAACAACAGCTACAACAGTGCTAACCGCTTGTCCCCTAAAAAAGATAAATCAGAAATTACGTATTTGTTTAATTTTTAAAATATAAGAAGTTTTTTATGGCTAATTTGTAATTAATATTTTTGTAAAATATAGAAACATATTTTTTTTAAAATAAAATAACTTTTTCATGTTTTCTATTTTTTTCCTCATTCCCCTTTTATGTCGATTTTAAAACAATTGCATCAAATAAGTTTTATATTTTTTTTCAAATGTAATTTTTTTAAAAATCATCCAAATATATTTTTTAATTTTTTTCTTCTGGTAAATTTTTTTTTAGAATTTTTTTTATAAAACTATTCTAAATACGTAAAACAAAATCAATCAAGGCCTAAGGTTCACTCCCAAATAATTGTTGGATTTTTGGGCAAGTGAATCCTGCAGCCATCTGTATGGTTCCAAGCAAGAACATTGCATGTGAAAAGGTATGCACATTCGAAGTTATCAAATTTGATTAGATTAAGAGTGTTTGTTAAGTTAGTTAATATAACATATATTTTCTAAAATACTCTAGTCATCTTTCTTAATCATCTCATTTTGTCTTTCTTGATTATTATTGTGAGAATATCTATAGCATAAATTAAGAAAAGATTAACAAATGAAAAATATATTTTATATTTAGGATCATGATGAACTCTCTAAATATATGTCTTATATTAGGTAAAAAAAGTAGTATAGTAAAAACTTACACAATGCCACCAAGAACCACACCAAATGGATTCTCATCAGCAGCCAAACCAATGGTAGCCAGCTGAAACAGAATGAATTGATGTTAAGCAAGGAACAAAAAATCGGACCGGGTAATGAACTGGTCACAGCACTGGTTTAAGGGTCAATGGTTCAACCGGGCTCGGACCGGTCATATTAAAATATTACAATTTATTAGTGGCAATATATATATTAATATATTTTTAAATTTCCATAGATAAAAATAAAGATCTTTAGACAAAAATGCTTAAAATCTATTACTATTAGTTATAGTACCTATATTTATATAATGACATATTCTTTCTTATAATTAATTAATTATTACATTCTCTCAAAATCTTTTTTTTTTAGATTTGTTCTTTCTTTACCTACTTTTCTCTTCTTTTTGGTCTCCAAACTTTCATTTTTCCCTAAAAAATAATGCAAAATAGTAGTTAGAGGAATAAAAAAATTTATTTTTTTTTTAAAAAGAGGCAAACCGGGTGGACCGGTCAAACCACCGGTTTATTTCATCAACCGGACTGGATCACCAGCCGGTCACCGGTCGGACCAGTTGAACCGGCCGGTCCGGTCCGATTTTTTTTTTAAATGATATTAAGTGCTGGACCAAAGTTTCAAGTCATGGAGTTAAAAAAAAAGGGTATATAAGTAAATTAAATATGCTAACCTGGCTCTTGTCACCCCACTCACCGAAAAAATTGATAGAAAATACCTGCATTATATATGAACATGATAATGTGAATAAGCTGGGTATAGATATTGGCATTTAAAAAAAGAAAATCTTTAGGCCGGGGAAATGAAATTTACTATGCCTTTATAAATATGGGGGAGAAAAACTGAGTGAGAAATGGCCGTTTCTGCTTTTTCAAGTCATCATTAACCTGGAAATGAGAAGTTAATTGGGAACCTAAGAGATATAATGTGCATTATTTAGAACACTAAGTACATTTTATCTGACAAATTAAATCAGTTAATTCTAGAAGCAATGGATTCTTGGAATAGCAACTAGAAAACTCCTTGTCCCAACTCAAATATATCCATACACATCAGATATTAATAATAAGATTTGCAGTAACTCAATCATGTTTATTACAACAATATCTAGCGAAAATGGTCAAATTTCAATTCTGTTTTATTTTTTTGTCCAATAATGTTTTATGTTAAGAAGAAAGAACAAAGTTTTTCTATTATTGTTGTGATACCTTATTGGTATCTTTAGTGGATCCGCCATTAGCCTTGTAATCCGCATCCTAATCACAACGCAAGGATGATGTCAAAAAGTAAAACTGGAGTTAAAATAAGCGATCAAATTAATGAAAATGTAATAAGGAACCAGTTTTGCTTCAACTTCAGCCAGTTCTTCAGACTCATCCCTGTCCAGTGAAATAACGTAGCATCAGTAAACAAATCTCCTTCTTCAAATAATATAATAATAATAATAATAATAATAATAATAATAATAATAATAATAATCATAATCACGTACCCTTCTTCAAATATCGCATCCTTCAAGGACCATAGTCCAGAACCAAAGAATAACAGTGTTGTTATGTGATGAGCCCATTTGCGAGAAATCTGCAGAACTACTCTACGATCAATATGTAGGTGCAAGAACCAAACTAGAACTCAAATGCTAAATAATTGGGAAAATTAACATGGAGGTCCTTATAGTTAGTTTTACTCAATTTTGAATCAAGTTCCTAAACTTTTTTTTTCCTTTATATTACATCTTTTAAATTTTTGCATTTAGATCTATTAATGCCCTTTTTTTTGTTGAAGTTCTTTTTAGGGGAGTGTAGTGGTTGAGTGTGTTTGGCTGGAAAAAGTGGAGATGAGGGGATAACAATTTGTCTTTCTATGTTCAGCTAAAGTATATGTACATTTAGTCATCTAAGTTTACGTCAAGTTTAAGTTTAATTGAGTCAAACCCATTTAGATATAGGGGAAACATTTACCCCATATTGCTAAAATGACCACCATTTGCGGCCTTGGCTTCTTTAAGTTTATAAATATAGTATTTTTAGAATAGAACATGCTGACTCAATGAATTTAAATAATGATCATGCAATTAAATGTTGACAAAGTATGTTTATAATATTTTTATGATATAAAATTAAAACAAACATGTTTATTTTAATTTTATATCATAAAAATATTATACTGGAAGGATTGAAATTAAAATAAAGCTAACGTGCATGTTTATTTTAATATTAAAATATGAAATATATACATGTATCTTATATAATTATAAAATTAATGTTAGCATGTTAAAATTAATAAAACCATCACTTAAAATACATATAAAAATAATTTTTCATATATAAGTGATGCTTTTTAATTTATAAACTAGAGAATAATAATTATAATATAAGTATTATAAAAAAGAAGAAGAAGAATTAAAAAAAATGCTAAAGGTATATTTATCAGCTTTTAATAACCTCCTTACCCAGCAATATTGTTTTAGAAAATAATAATTATAATATAAATATTATAACAATCAACGCACAGAACAATATAATGACGATAAATAGAATTGTCAAATTTCACATGCAACTAACGAAGAAGAATGCTTACCAGATTTGGAGCAGCCCAACCCACAAGAGCAGATACAATGGTCATAACCTAAAATGTTGCAAATTTCCTTAACAACTTTAGATTTGAACAAATTAAGTAACCAAAAAAAAAAAAAAAAACCAGAAAGAGATAGCTAAGAAGCAAATAGGGAGGGGAAAATTTTTTCCTTACAGTCAAAGCTGATAGGCACCCTGACAAAACAAGCCGTCTGGGGTAACGCATAGCCAAGATCTGCAAATAAGTATCATCATATCAGATACTCACACTATCTTACTCATTTGGTAATTCATAACAAATTCATTGGAATAGAAGAATTTATTAAAAAAATTATTTGATAAGAATATATATATATATATATTGACTTGCATAAAAAATCGCCCGTAGTGCCCTAAATCACTGAAAGTTACTATAAACCAAAGTTTCCATGTAAATATACAGTTTTCAGCTCTAGTTGAAAGCAAGAAAAGATCATATAAGACCAAACACTGAAGAAGAACCAACAAAAAATTTCCCTTAAAAAATAAAAAACTAACCGCAGCAGCGAAAAATGTATAGTCTCCGATTTCAGAGAGCACAGTCATAACCAGAGACTTGGTGAAACCCTAATCAGTGAAGAAAAACAGAATCAAGGGCCAAATCAAAAGGCGAAAGGAAATCAAATTCGATACTGAGGATGATGAAGTAGTTACCTGAACAACAGAACTCATTTTTGGATGAAAGCGCGAAAACTGAATACACACAGCAGAGAAAAGAAGATGAAAATGGCTCGTTTCGCCTTCGAATATATACAAGAGCGGGGAATTCTAAGGAATATTCAAATATTAAAAGTCATTTTAATATATAAGACCTTAAATATTTTTTAAGTGATATTTACATTGGCATTTTCCTCCCATGAACATGCATAGCGCAACCTGGTCTCCTCCTACTTGAATTTGAAATATATTCCCTACGTTCTTAATTATTTATTAATTATAGGGTATGGTGCTTAAATAATATGATTATCTAGGTGAAGGGATGGACTGGGGAAGGTACTAGGTAAGGATTAACCCTTCTCAACTCCCACTTTTTCAGTTTCCCTAGATCAAGATTATTTTTTATACATACTAACAAAAATAAAAATAAAAACTGAAGAAGAAATGTCTTATTAGCTTGTTCATTAATATAATTCCCAAGTGCCAAGCTTACCATGTATCTTCCCAATAATACTTACCCTCTCATTCAAAGTTTATCTCCCTCTCTTGTCTTATGCTTTTGTTATACTCCGTTCGGTTCTTAATGTAAGAAGTATTTATCTAATTTGATTATATTAAAGAAGTTAGTTGAATCAATTAATATGATGACTTATATTTTTTAAAACATCCTAGTCATCTTCCTCAATTATCTCATTTTCTCTCCTCTTTGATTATTGTTGAAGGACCATCAATAGGAGTAAATTGGAAAACAATTGATAAATATAAAAACTATATCTTATATATATCTAGGACCAAAATTATCTCCCAAAATATGATTTATATTAAGGACTGGAGGAGTATATTTTTGCCATATATCTCTAGTGAACTTGACATAAAATCCTAGGTTACTTCATCCTTAAACACCCACATTCTCTTTGCATTATTCTCTCACCTTCAATAATTGTCAAACTAACAAGCTACCGGTTGATGTCCGTAAGAAGAAGAATACAAGTTTAAATCATGAAAGCACACTTGTTGGGGCGGGGGTGTTAGCTGCCTCCTCTTAGCTGGGGCACCTCACAAATGTTTTTGTGTTTCTTTTTATCAATGGATTCTACTTAAAATGAGTGATATTTTGATATCTTATGAGTAAAAAAATAGAATTGTTTTTAATTTTTTATGATTTTTCAAATATGTTTCAGAAAAATGGTGCAGTTTTCTTTTTCACTTAGAGCACTAAATCTTTGAAAATCATAAAAAAATTGAAAACAGATATATTTTTTGCCCATAAGATATCAAATTGTCACTTATTTTATGTAGAATCTAATGGTAAAAAAACATGAAAAAAATATTTAGAAAGTTCCCCACAATTGAGGTGCAACTGGCAGCTGTCACCCCAGTCCCTCTTGTTGGGTGAGAGAGGCTGTCTCAAATAAAAAAAAAGGCTAGATCAATCCATCCTCTCTTATTCGTCGTCATCATCATCATCTCCATTTTCCTATTTTCCTATTGCCGGCTGAACCACACCCCTTAGCTTCAAAACCATGTTGTTCAATGTCACTGCTTCCACTAAAAAAACCCATCAAGTTTTCACCTTCAAACGCCATCATCAACAACTCCGTTCTTCATCTTTTCCCCTATCTACGCAAATATACTCTCAAACCTTCCTTCATGAAACCCCACAAATCAATAACTACACATACATGTCGCTAACTCTAGCTCGACTCGAGCGTGATTCAACCCGAGTCAAATCCTTATTGACTCGGTTAGATCGAGCTTTGAAAGTCAAGCTTGGGGTACTTGATGATAAACCACAGGCTCCTGTTACATTTAGGATTAGTCAGGGAACTGGTGAGTACTTCTCTTGAGTCAGAATTAGTAACCCACCGAGTTTTACTTCCATGGTGCTTGACACCAGAAGTGATGTTATCTGGATCCAATGCTCACCATGCACTTATTGCAACCCTCAAACCGACCCCATTTTCAACCCAAAATTATCGGCTTCATACTCACCTCTTTCATGCTAATCTCATCAATGCAAGGCCCTAGATCCCTATGATAACTGTCAAAACAATAATAACACTTGCCTCTATGAGGTTTCCTATCACAACGGGTCCTACTCTATCAGAGACTTTGTGACAGAGACCATCACTATCAACTTAACTCTAGTTAACAACATAGCCCTAGGCTACGACCACAATAACGAGGGATTATTCCTTATTGCAGCCAGCTTGCTCGGACTCGATGGCGACTCACTGTATTTCCCTGCTCAGCTTAATGCTTCGTCTTTCTTTTACTGTCTAGTGGGTCATGACTATAACTTAAGCTCCACCCTTGAGTTTGACTTGTTGTTGCCTTTGAAAGCTATTATTGCTCCATTACATTGTATTTATGGACTTGACATGTTTTACTACGTGGAACTAATCAAACTCAGCATCGTAGGTGGGTTACTTCCTATTCCTGATCAAGTTTCGAGTTCGATGGTGACAGAATCAGTGGAACTATTGTAGACTCGAGGATGATGGTGATGTAGTTGCGAAGGGAAGTGTATGACATCTTGCGTAAGGCGTTAATAAAGTATACAAATGGTTTGTCGTCTGCAGAAGGCGTGGGCTTGTTTGATGCCTCCTACGACTTGTCTCTTGCACTCTTAAGCCATCCTTTCACTGTGGCATTACATCGAGTCTAACTAGAAAGATCAGTTGAGTCGACTATTGGCTGTGGAAAGAAGTCCCACATCAGTGGGATTTCTTGTGATGTGGGGGGACTTAAAGTATAAAAGGGAACCCCTTTCCTCCTTCACTTCTCATCCCACAATTGCCTACTTTCTTCTATAAGGCAAATTGTATTTCCTCATCTCTTATAATATTTCACTTGTAAATTATTTATAGTGAAATTAGATTATGATATTTCTCTTATTGTTGTCTAATTTATTATTTATTAGATGTTATTAGACATAGTAGTTGTGATTTATAATATTATTAAATTACGTCTAGAGACTTTGTTTATAGTATTGTGATTTTTTAATATAGTTGGTTACGCTCTATATATCCTTCTTCTGTAACAATTGATATAAGAGACTAGTTCTTTCTGAGTATGCTCTATGGTTACAGTATAATCTGAACTTCTACTTAAAAAAATACTTTGGGGTTTCACATTTATAGCTATTAAATAGTATCTGGAGCAGAAATGATGGACAAAAAGATTGAAGAATCCACATCAAATGTCAATAATTTTTCATTGGCATCTTTGCTTTTGATGAGAATTGTGTCCAATGAGAAGTTTGCAGTTGAAATTTTTGGCGGTTTAGAATATTTCGAGATGTGACAGAGCGAGGTTCTTGATGTCCTTTTTCAACAAGGACGACTTTTCTATTGAAGAAAGAAAACCAGATAGCATAGGGGGAATATTGGAGGATCATCAATCGTGTTGCTTGTGGTACCATTCGGTCGTACATTTCAAGAGAATAGAAGTATCCATACACAAAGGAAACTTTTGCAAGTAGACTATAGAAGGCATTGGAGGATAATTCTTGAAGAAAAGTAGTCAGAATAAACTTTACATGAAGAAAGGTTGTTTCACTTCACCTATGTTTCTGGTACCATAATAAGTTGGTAACAAACTTGTAGAAATTGGATGTGACCTTCAAAAATGAAGATCTGGCCTTAGTATTGTTTGGATCACTTCCTGATGAGTATGTGCACCTGAAGACTGCTATACTTCACAGCAAGGAGAATGTATCTCTCAGAGAAGTTTGTTTTGTGCTATACAGCTATGAATAAAGAAAGAACAAGAAACAAAGAGCAGAGAAGTAGAGGCACTAGTCATAAAAGGATGTACTGAAAATCAATCGAGATTAAGGAAAGGGAGATCCAAATTGAGGTGCAGACTCAATAAGGATGAATATGCCTTTTGTCAAGAAATATGTCACTGGAAGAAGGATTGTCCAAAATTGAAGAACAAATCCAAACACAGCAATGAGAAGGCTGCTATGGACTCAAATGTAGCTGACTACGATGGTGAGAATTCATATTTTTCACTATTGACAATGACGTTGTCAGAATCGTCAGGCATATGGTTATTGGACTTAGCTTGCAGCCATTATATGTGTCCTAACCAAGACTGGTTCACTGATTTCCAAGAAGAAGGATGTGAAGTTGTCCACACAACAAATAACACTTCACTTACTGCATATGGCATTGGTTCAATTTGATTAAGGAACCATGATGGATTGATCAGAACATTGACATATGTTCGATATGTACCATATTTGAAGAATAATCTTATTTTTGTGGGAAATCTAGATTCAAAGGGGTTCAAAATCATTGCAGAAAGTGGAGTGATGAAGATACTTTCTGATACACTGGTAGTGATGAAGGGTATTTAGAAGAAAAATAACATATACCACTATCAAGGTAGTACGGTTATTGGAATAGCAGCAATGACATCAGTTATGAGAAGGATGTAGAAGCGACCAGGTTGTGGCACATGCGCTTGGGACATACTGGAGAAAAATCCTTGAAAACTTTATGAGATTAAGGGTTGTTAAAAGGATTAAAGCATGACAGTTTAGAGTCTTGTGAGCACTGTGTAAAGGGGAAGTAGATAAGGGTTAAGTTCAGAACAACTATCCATAATATAAAAGGTATTTTGTATTATGTTCACTCTAATATTTTTAGTTCTTCCAAAACACCTTTATTGGGAGGGAAACATCATTTTGTAACCTTTGTTGATGACTTCTTCCAAAGAGTTTTGGTTTATACAATGAAGACTAAGGATGAAGCGTTGGGAATTTTTCTCAAATGGAAGGCGATGATAGAAACACAAACAGGTAGATGGATCAAATGTCTTCGTATAGATAACAGAGGAGAATACATGAATGATTATTTTCAAAAGATTTGTGATGATGATGGCATCGTCAGACACTTCACTGTTAAAAATACACCACAACAGAATGGAGTGGCAGAACTCATGAACCGAACTTTACTTGAGAAGGTTTAGTGTATGTTGTTTAATGCTGGCTTGGGCAAAAAAATTTGGGTTGAGGCAATAATATATGTGAGTCACCTCATTAACCGTTTACCATCTACTGTTATTGGTGCACTAGTGCAATAAAGACATTTTAGACCGCATCATTTAGACCGGTTATTACGGATAAGGTCTAAAAGAAAGGCGTGGTGGCAATTCAGTAATTAAAATCAATTTTTTAGACTGGTTGTCTAAACAACCGGTCTAAAAAACCTTATTTAGACCGGTTATATAAACACACGGTCTCAAAAACAAATTAAGACCGGTTGTTTGAATAACCGGTCTTAAAAGTCAATAATTTAAGACCAGTTATTTAAACAAGCGGTCTAAAAAACAAAATTATTAAAATGAATAAATAAATCACGTTATTATTAAGATCGGTTGTCTAAATAACCGGTCTTAAAAGTCAATAATTTAAAATCGGTTATTTAAATAACCGATCTGAAAAACAAAATTATTAAAATGAATAAATAAATCACGTTATTATTAAGACCGATTGTTTAAATAACCGGTCTTAAAATTCAATAATTTAAGACCGGTTATTTAAATAACCGATCTTAAAAGTCTAATATTCAAACCTAGTCGGCCGCGAAAGTTCATTTCATTAGTTTCATTTCCTTCCTCCTCTGCTTCCACCGCCGCGAACTGCTCAAGTCCAGGATCGTAGGTGATATTCCGCCTTATTCTCCGGCCACCCTTCCAGTCACCGCCACCGCTTCCACCTTCTTTTCCATATTCTGTTGTCGACTTTTAAAAATACTCCCTCCTTCTCCGTTCGTACGTGCCCGTTGCTGCGAAGAAGTCGCCGTGAGTACCATCGTGAAGGGCGGCTGGGCTTCTTATTTCTCCAGCCTTTATCTCCCTCCAGCGTGTTTTCCAGCCACTGCTACCCTCTCCTCCTGCACCTCAAGCCACGGTCCAAGTTACTTCAAAAAGGTAATGTCCTCTGTCTCAATCCTTCATATAAATAGACATTGTGTATTCACTATCTATCCAAGAATAATCTGTACTATAATTGAACTAGAAATTAAAATAGAAATGGAGAAAAACATGACATTTACTCTGATGGAAATTAATTGGTGAAGCTTAATTAACGGTGGCCTGAACTGGTGTGATTTGATTATTTGAGGATTAGGGTACTGATAATTGCTAGTTTTCATAGTCTCTGGATTGCTTAAGTTATTGTGTCAAATTTCCTGGCATGTATGCTCATGAATGGCTGATTAGAAAATTGTTACATAATATTCAGTTGTTTTGAAACTAAATTTGAGAGGTGATTTGAGGTTTAGACTAAAGCAATTTTTGTGTATGTAGTCTAATTTAAGTCCTGAAATTGCCAGTATATGTTGATACATTTTTCATATTACTTGAAGAAAACGGAACATACTGCAATTATATCTTATGCGGAATTCTAATGAAGAATTTTGGTAAACTAGATAAATTGATGAGTGTAACATTTTCATACTCTCATCATACTCCTGCCTTTTCCAGGGCAGTTAATATACAGAAGAGAAGAAAAAAAAGGTGTTGAAATATATGGATCGTAGTTGGATAAACGCTAAACGGACTAGTGTTGAATATGATAATGGGGTGAGGGATTTTTTAGAATTTGCTAGAAGAAATTCTGGTAATGATGATAGTGGGATGTTCTATTGTCTTTGTGTAGAATGTCTGAATGAGAAGTGACTTAGTGCTGCAGATATATATACACATTTAATTTGTGAAGGATTTTGTAAGAGTTATACAGTATGGGTATGTCATGGTGAAGAAATAGAAATTTCAACCGCAACTCAACAAGGGGGTCGCCTTTGATGATAATGACATTGTTCTGAATGATCGGATAGAAGATATTATTCGTGATGTTGGAGAAGAGGCTTTTAAGCAATCATATGCATATGGTAATATGTGCAGTGATTCTGAGAAGCCGCTGTACCCGGGGTGCACAAAATACCAATTGTTGAAAGCTGTATTGAAATTGGTAAGCTTGAAAGCACGGCATGAATGGAGCGACAAGAGTTTTTTAGAAGCACTTGAAGCCTTCAAGGACATGCTTCCAGATGATAACGTGCTGCCTTGCCGATACTATGATGCGAAGAAAATACTGTGTCCACTAGGGATGAAGTATAAAAAGATCCATGCATGCCCTAATGATTGTATATTGTACATAAAAGAGCATACAGAGAAAGAGCAGTGTCCGATATGTGAAACCCCCATATACAAATCAAATAAGGCCCCTGCAAAAGTGTTGTGGTATCTTCCTATCATACCGAGGTTCAAACGGCTGTTTGCTAATGAAATTGATGCCAAAAATTTGAGATGGCATGCGGATGAGAGGATTTCCGATGGAAAGCTTCGACATCCAGCTGATTCTTCTCAGTGGAAGAAAATTGATCAGTTGTTTCCTGACTTCGGCAAAGAGCCTAGGAATCTTAGACTCGGGCTTAGCACGGATGGCATGAATCCTTACGGTAGCCTAAGCAGTATACATAGTTCATGGCATGTTCTGTTGGTAATTTACAACTTATCTCCTTTGTTATGTATGAAACGAAAGTACATCATGTTGTCTATGTTGATTTCAGGACCAAAATAACCCAGAAATGACATAGATGTTTACTTAGAACCCCTAATCAAAGACTTGAAAGAGTTGTGGGATGAAGGTGTCGACGTTTTTGACGCGAACAAGAAGGAGATGTTTAAAATGTGAGCCTTGATCTTTTGTACTATAAACGACTTCCCTGCTTATGGAAAATTGTCAGGATATAGCGTTAAAGGCCACAAAGCTTGTCCTATTTGTGAAGAAGGCACATGCTACCATCAACTTCAACATGGAAGAAAGACTATTTATCTTGGTCATAGGAGATTCCTTAGACGGGGCCACCCATATCACATATTAAAGAAGGCCTTTTTTGGTGGCCAAGAGTTTGAAGATGCTCCAGAGGTTGACTGGGGAGAAAGTGTATGAAAATGTCAAAAATATCAATGTCATCTTCGGTAAGACTTCAAAGAGTCGAAATAAAAAAAATATATGGAAAAAGATGTCTGTTTTCTTTAACCTTCCATATTGGCAGAATCTTGATGTCAGACACTGTATTGATTTCATGCATGTGGAGAAAAACATGTGTGATAGTATTGTTGGGACACTACTCAGCATACAAGGAAGTTCTAAGTATGGCGTTAAGGCAAGATTAGATTTGCAAGAAATGGGAATACGGGCAGACTTACATCCGAGGCCACATGGTAAGAGAACTTTTTTAGGGGTCTTCCTGCATTGAACGAAGAAGATGAAGCTGATAATGAACACGGCACAAGAAATGATCATCGTGAAGGGATATAGGAGGATATCTCTTTATAAATCTACTTTAAATGTTAGCTATCTATTTAAAGTCATTATCGTTATAACTTATATGCAGATTATATATATAGTTATTTTATAACTTAATAACTCAACAATTTGTCTTAACAGTACAATGACGGATCCGGTGCATCCTACAGCAGAGGATCAGGTGCATCCTACAACAGAGGATCAGGTGCATCCTATAGTAGAGGATCAGGTACATCCTACAGCAGAGGATCAGGTGCACCCTACTGCTTAGCACAACGAGCCTCAGAGTGTTAATCAGGGGCAATCATCGGGTGAACCGAGTCACCAGCCCAGACGAAAGGGCAGGACGACCACACGATTGAGGGATGTTTCTCTGAGTCAGTCTGCCGGGGAGAGGATACCGATCCATTTCGATCAATACTAGAAAACGATCGGGCCGAATGACAGTCGTTATAGGAGTTTTGTCGGCCTCCTCGCACGGAATAAGCCTAGCATATTGATAGAGGAGTGGAGGAATGTCGACAAAAAGGTTAAGCAGTATATTTGAGACACTATTCAGGTATAAAATTCCCTCTGTATGTTTCTTTTATCAAATTCGTTTCATTACTGTCACTAACTCCTTTGATTCATGAATAACAGCTCACCTACGACGTTCCTCAGAGTGAGATCTTGTATCACAAGACTATGACGTATTGTTGTGAGCGCTGGAGGAAGTTCAAGACGAATCTAGCCAACAATTACGTGCATATCGAGGTGCCAGCTGGTAAGCCTCGTCCTACTCCTTGCAGCAAGTATTCGTACATCGATGAAGCGACATGGCAGGAGTTTTTTAGGCTTCGAACTACTCCAGAGGCTTTGTTAAGTTAACTTATTTTGTACTTTATTTACTTATCTTTTGTCTTTACTGTTTGTAACCTTTTTTCCCATTTCTTATTCGCAGGCAAGAAGGCAAAAGGCACAAGCGAGTGGCAGGAAGAATGATTGCCCCCACACAATGTCTCGTGGGGGATACGCAAAGGCTGAGAAAGACTTGTTGGCGGCCAAACAGAGGAGATTGGAAGAAGCATCTCAATCCGATCCTTTTGTTCTGCTATCTCCACCATCTTCGATATGGCACGAAGAGTTGTGGTTGCATGCTCGCCGGAAGAGTGGTGGATCCTATACGAGTGACCAATCTCGTATAGTCGGTGAAAAAATTGTAAGTATCGTTGTTCTTATTAACTGTTTAATAAACATGTTTCATTACTTATGTGTGTTTTTTGTATATCTCACAGGAGGAACTTCAAAAAAAGAAAGCCGAGGGAGCCTTCAATTCGGAGGGGAGGAATGACATTCTTACGGTTACTACTGGAAAACGTGAGCATCCAGGCTGCGTCAGGGGAGTTGGAGGAGGGGTGGGTATAAAGGATTACTTTGGATCCTCCTCACGCAGTTCCTCCTCCAACGTGGTCACGAGAGACGAATTAGAGCATATGTTGGCCACTGCGAGGGCGGAAGCAAGGGCCGAGGCAAAAGTATCATTTAATGCACTATTGGATGCCCGGTTGAGCAAGATGAAGGATGAGGTATATGCCATGGTGAGCACAAGACAAGACACCGCTTCTGTAACGGCACAGCTTCTCCCGGACTGTCTTTACTCAGCCGGGTTCCTCACTGACCGGGGACTTGCGTCTTTACTCGCAATCCCAGGCTCACCCCGCCCCCTGCGGAATTATCGCCGAAGCGAGCCTCCCAAGGTCTCGAGGACACTACCTGGGGGTAAGTAGTTCCTAACGTGAGACCTGGTACCATTGAGCTCGTCTAGCTCAATGGTACCAGGTCTCACATTAGGAACTACTTACCCCCAGGTAGTGTCCTCGAGACCTGGGGAGGCTCGCTTCGGCGATAATTCCGCAGGGGGCGGGGTGAGCCTGGGATTGCGAGTAAAGACGCAAGTCCCCGGTCAGTGAGGAACCCGGCTGAGTAAAGACAGTCCGGGAGAAGCTGTGCCGTTACATAAAAAGGCGCCTTTTTATGTAACGGCACAGCTTCTCCCGGACTGTCTTGACTCAGCCGGGTTCCTCACTGACCGGGGACTTGCGTCTTTACTCGCAATCCCAGGCTCACTCCGCCCCCTGCGGAATTATCGCCGAAGCGAGCCTCCCCAGGTCTCGAGGACACTACCTGGGGGTAAGTAGTTCCTAACGTGAGACCTGGTACCATTGAGCCCACACGAGCTCAATGGTACCAGGTCTCACGTTAGGAACTACTTACCCCCAGGTAGTGTCCTCGAGACCTGGGGAGGCTCGCTTCGGCGATAATTCCGCAGGGGGCGGAGTGAGCCTGGGATTGCGAGTAAAGACGCAAGTCCCCGGTCAGTGAGGAACCCGGCTGAGTCAAGACAGTCCGGGAGAAGCTGTGCCGTTACATAAAAAGGCGCCTTTTTATGTAACGGCACAGCTTCTCCCGGACTGTCTTTACTCAGCCGGGTTCCTCACTGACCGGGGACTTGCGTCTTTACTCGCAATCCCAGGCTCACCCCGCCCCCTGCGGAATTATCGCCGAAGCGAGCCTCCCCAGGTCTCGAGGACACTACCTGGGGGTAAGTAGTTCCTAACGTGAGACCTGGTACCATTGAGCTAGACGAGCTCAATGGTACCAGGTCTCACGTTAGGAACTACTTACCCCCAGGTAGTGTCCTCGAGACCTGGGGATCTAGCTCAATGGTACCAGGTCTCACGTTAGGAACTACTTACCCCCAGGTAGTGTCCTCGAGACCTGGGGAGGCTCGCTTCGGCGATAATTCCGCAGGGGGCGGGGTGAGCCTGGGATTGCGAGTAAAGACGCAAGTCCCCGGTCAGTGATGAACCCGGCTGAGTAAAGAAAGTCCGGGAGAAGCTGTGCCGTTACATAAAAAGGCGCCTTTTTATGTAACGGCACAGCTTCTCCCGGACTGTCTTTACTCAGCCGGGTTCATCACTGACCGGGGACTTGCGTCTTTACTCGCAATCCCAGGCTCACCCCGCCCCCTGCGGAATTATCGCCGAAGCGAGCCTCCCCAGGTCTCGAGGACACTACCTGGGGGTAAGTAGTTCCTAACGTGAGACCTGGTACCATTGAGCCCGTGAGCTCAATGGTACCAGGTCTCACGTTAGGAACTACTTACCCCCAGGTAGTGTCCTCGAGACCTGGGGAGGCTCGCTTCGGCGATAATTCCGCAGGGGGCGGGGTGAGCCTGGGATTGCGAGTAAAGACGCAAGTCCCCGGTCAGTGATGAACCCGGCTGAGTAAAGACAGTCCGGGAGAAGCTGTGCCGTTACAGCTTCTATCCAGGCACAGTCGCTTGATCGCCATAAGCAGAGTACCAAAGGGAGTTGTTGCAATGTGGGACAGTCATCAGAGGGTCCTGGAAAGGACGATGCCGAGCCTTGTGAATTATATGTCGAGGATCCTCTGAGACAGTTAGTTGCACGGGGGAGTGTGCACAACCTAGGATCAACTATTCACCACCTCGAGATGACAGATGATCAGGTTAAGGTATCAGTTGAGGAGGTTATTATCGCAGACGCACCTGTCCTTATCCCTTCTGAGGAGTTCAAGATTATGGCCGATATCTTGGGTACCTTCATATCATGGCCGAAAAACCTTGTTTTTGTTGGAGCTGCAGATTCCCCGATCAGAGCCCCAAGTCCAGCTCCCTTCCCTCGTGAAGTTTCACAGCCTCCACCACTGATGTGATGCAGCAAGTGATTCTGATGGCATTTGATACATCTTTCCTGACTAGAAATTGGCCTATGGATTCAGTTGTTGGACCGTCAGGGGAGGCATGCTATCTTGAGAGGGATGATTTAATGTCCATGGTCGCTTCTAGACAAAATCTTACGATTACGATTGTCCAGCTTTTTTTGATGTAAGTATCTTCTTCAAATGGAATTAAATATCTTAAAAATTACGCTATGTAACCTTAATTTGTGTGCTTCCATTTTTGTAGGTACATGAATCGTAGGTTGGTTTCCTCTGGGCAGAGCGCTAAATTTGGATTCATGTGCCCAGCTCATGCCACGGAGAAAGGGACCACTTCTGCCATCAGACATAGATATTTATCACAGAGGCTCAGTGAAACAGAAACTGACTGTTTCTTGGTTCCTTATGTGTATGGGTAAGAAACATCAAATTTATATTCTAAAACATCACATATAATGCTTTATATTTGCTTAACATTCATATCTTTTTTTAAAGGATCATTGGCAATTGGTTATTCTGTATAAGGCTAGTTACACAGTGATCCTCCTCTGCTCCCTCCACTTCAAATCGGGGAATGACTTAAAGAAGACCATGAACTTGTAAGTTTTCTTGCTTTATTACCTTTTGTGTGCAAAGTTTATGTGCAGAATAAGTAATCTTTGTGATTTTGATCATAGGGCTATGCGGACTTTCCTACACGCTAAGTGTGGTAGGCATGTTTGTGACTTAAAAGACCTTACATGGATCACGCCAAAGGTTAGTACATATTTGTTTTCTTTAAGATGTGTTTCATAAGCTATGCTTTTATGCTTGCTTTGATGATATCATGTTTTCTTTTAGACCCGTAGGCAACCACCGGGCTCCAACTTATGTGGTCTTTATATGTTGAGGCAAATTTACAATATTATCAGCCTAGGCACGACTGACTTTACCGATGAGGTAATAAATGTATATTTCAAATATTTTGTATTACTTTATTCTTTTTAAGTTAGTAAGTTAATGTTTTGTTTGGCTTCGGTGTTACACATACAGATGTTTGATCTTGTTGATCCCTTTCCTGAAGAAGATATTGATTTCATCCGCAATTGTTGTGCTGAATTCATTTATGAGCTTTTACAAGATTAGTAAGTTTTTGAATCCGATCATATGTTGTTCTAATAATACTTATGGTTTTCATATATATCTAACTTGGTTTATATCTCTGTTCAGGACAAATTCTTGGATATTAGTGATACTAGTTGGCTGTTAATTCAGGCAGGGGATCACTATTGTAAATTTTCCTCCACTTTTTTCATTTCTCTATAAAGCTTAGGAATTTTTTCCATATAATGAGAAATATTTCTTTTCCTCTTTCTCTTTACAAGCTTTGGGATTGCAAGTTCACACAATGTCGCAATTTTCCTGCTATCATTGTTTAATTATGGTGTTGTGGTTCAAAACGCCTGATAATTATAAATTGTTAATATTGTACTGTTTCTGAGAATTGAATAAGTTGATCATGTGTTATTGGTAGTCATTGGAATTGAATGTATTTGTTTTCAATGATTTTTTTCATAATGTTCATTCTGTGATTGTTGAGAGTCGATGATTGTAAGGGCCAAGTGTTTTTCCCTTGAACAGACTGACATTTATAGGTTCATACCGATTACGATAACTAAGGTCATATTTAACAAAAGAGGGAAATTGGAACTAATAAGGATTTTAGGCTTCATGATTCTATATTTGGAGCAAGTTTGCATTCTGAGAAATACCAATTGTTTCTAGAAATAAAAATATTGTTGTCACTGCTTCTGATTGTCAATATATACATATATGCATGTGTATGTAATGTGGCACAGGGGGGATTGTTGTTGAATATGACTTACTGGCCTGGGTAAGATTGAAACAAATAAAACAAAAAAAAACAAAATTTTTAGACCGGTTCTAACTATAATTGGTCTTAAATATGAATTTAAGACCGGTTATGAAGAGAACCGGTCTTAAAAGATTAAACTTTAAGACCGGTTCTAAATTTAACCGGTCTTAAATCTATATTTAAGACCGGTTATTAAGAGAACCGGTCTTAAAGAAGTAAACTTTTAAGATCGGTTCTCCTAATAACCGGTCTTAAATTAATATTTAAGACAGGGTTAAATTTAGAACCGGTCTTAAAGTGTTATTTTTTTATACTGAAATTTCTCTACTCGTTCCGTTAGTTAAACTTTAAGACCGGTTGTTGTAGAACCGGTCTTAAAATTTCATATTTTAGACGGTTTTTTAACCGGTCTAAAAAGTTAAATACTTTTTAGACCAGCTGTATCAAGACCTGATCCATAATCGGTCTAAAATATCTTTTTTAACCGGTCTTAAAAGTGATTTTTGTACCGGTGATGGTAAGACACCGTTGAAACAATGATATGAAAAACCTACTACATATTATAATTCTTTGCATATTTTTGGCTCAACTGCATACTATTATGTGAAAGAGTCAAAATTGGATCCAAGAGCAAATAAAGCTATTTTTTTGGGGATCACTATGGAGTCAAAGGATATCATTTGTGGTGTCCAGAGACAAAAAAGATTGTATTCAAAGCAGGTGGAATTTGAAAGGTAGTAGCTGAAGATACTAAACAAACTGATAGTGTTTCAAAGCAGGTGGAATTTGAAAAAAAGATGATTTTCCTATTGCAAGGAACAGACAGGAAACAAAAGAAGACTTTCCTGCGGAAGAAGAAGAGCTAGTTGAAAGGGAGGTTTCAACTCATGGACCTCAACAACAACATGAATCAATAGCAACCAGCAAGCCAAAACAAACAATAAGAAAGCCAACTTGTTTTGAGGACATGGTAGCTTGTGCAACTTCAATTACAGCTGATGATATTCCTTCAACTTATAATGGGCTATCCAGAGCTCAAAAAAGGGTAAGTGGAGGAATGCCATGAATGAAGAAAAGCAGTCCCTTCATCATAATGATACGTGGAAATTGGATAAACTCCTGAAGTGTAAGAAGGTAATTGGTTGTAAATGGGTGTATGCAAAGAAAGAAAGATTTCCTAACCAAGGAGATATGTACTACAAAGCAAGATTGGTAGCTAAAGGCTATGCTCATAAGGAGGGAATTGATTACAATGATGTATTTTCTCTTATTGTGAAACATTCCTCCATTATAATTTTGTTGGCTTTGGTAACACAATTAGATTTGGAACTAGTTCAGATGGATGTCAAAACTGCATTTTTAAATGGAGACTTAGAAGAGGAAATCTACATGACTTAGTCAGAAGGATTCAAAGTTGCTGGAAAGGAGAATATGGTGTGAAAACTTGAAAAATTGTTATACGGATTGAAACAATCTTCGAGACAATAGTACAAACAATTTGACAAGTTTATATTGTGGCATAAGTATAGAAGAAGCAGATACGATCATTGTGTCTATTTGCGGAAACTTGAAAATTGATCCTTTATATATCTCATTTTATATGTTGATAGCTTCAAAAATCAAGCATAAATTGGGAAGCTAAAAGCTCAACTAAAAATGATTTTGAGATGAAGGATTTATGTGAGGTGAAGAAAATTCTCGGCATTGAGATAACAAGAGACAGATAATCAAAGAAACTCTTTTTATCTTAAAAAGAGTATTTGAAAAGGGTGTTACATCGATTTAGTATGAATGAGAAAACGAAGCCGGTTAGCACTCTACTTGCCTCTCATTTTAAGCTTAGTGCTGATATATCACCAAAGGATGAAGATAAATGAGAGTATATGTCAAGGGTACCTTATGCAAATATTGTTGGTAGCTTGATGTATGTAATAGTTTGTACAAGACCTAACACTTCATAGTCTTTTAAAGTTGTGAGTAGGTATATGCATGATCCAGGAAAGAAGTATTGGCAAGATGTGAAATGAATTTTATGGTATATCTGTAATACTGTAGATGTTGGATTGGTCTTTGAGCATGAAGATGATCAATGTCTAGTTGGATATTGTGACTCATATTTTACAGGTGATTTGGACAAATGAAGATCAATTACTGGTTATGTACTTACTCTTGCAAAAGCACAAGTTAGTTAGAAGTCAACTTTGCAATCAACAATTGATTTGTCTACCACAGAGGCAGAGTACATGTCAATTATAGAGGCTGTGAAGGAGGTAATTTGGCTGCAAGGATTACTTGGAGAACTTGGTATTGGTCAAGAAAACATCATAGTATTTTGTGACAGCCAAAGTGCTATTCAATTAGCAAAGAACCAAGTTTATCATGTAAAGACGAAGCATATTGATGTTCAATATCACTTCATATGAGAAATTTTAGAAGAAGGTGGAGTCATGATACAGAAGATACAGACAAGTGAAAATAATGCTAATATGCTGACAAAGGTGGTGACTTCTGTCAAATTTTAACATTGTTTGGATTTGATCAACATTGTTGAACATTGATTATATATTGAATTGTAAGCACAAAATTGTAATTAGGAAAATTAAGAATGTGTGAACTTTTTCAAGGTAAAGATTTGTTGGTTGTGCAAAGAAGTCCCAATTCGGTGGGATTTCTTGGATGAGGGGGCCTCCCTCCTTCACTTCTCATCCCACAATTGCCTACTTTTTTCTATAAGGCATTTTGTGTTTCCTCCTCTCTTATAATATTTCACTTGTAAATTATTTAGAGTGAAATTAGATTATGATATTTCTCTTATTATTGTCTTATTTATTATTTATTAGTTGTTATTAGATATAGTAGTTGTGATTTATTATATTATTAAATTCGTCTAGAGACTTTATTTCTAGTATTGTGATTTTTTAGTATAATTGGTTACGCTTTATATATCCCGCTTCCACAACATCGACCCCAAGCTTCTTGACCAAACCATTAAGGAACCTAAACTTGTTTTCAACCAGGAGCGTGTTTTTCATGTCCACCACATATTCTGAATAGTTAGTCTCACTCAACAACTCTTCGAAGAAAACTTACTCTAGGTTGTCTGAGTTATGCAAAAAGAAAGGTGAACTCATATCCTGACTCGAAGCTATCTCTCTCTGTGTTTACTCTCTCTCTCTCTTTAAGCGCTTCATCTCAAGTTCACAAACCTTGTACTTTGGTACCATGATAAATTTGATGAAACTCTCAAAAGTATGCATATTGAATAAAGATGAAAAATATATATATGAATATATAAGCATGTGCGTAGATGATGAGATCGCATCAAACCTCTAACTGGGAATATCCTGAATCTATCGTGATTTAGATTTAGAATTATAATCCTAACTACTTAAAGATACTAACAGTAGATAATAATCATAATAAGAGTAATAAGACATTATTCTTCAAGAACAATGAAATATAGTAGAACTCAGCATGCAGAAAAATAGAAGAGGAAAGAAGGGTTTGAAAACTCATGAAAAGTATATTTGAGCCTTTTATGGACAATGCCTTATATAGGCCACGGGATAAGAGAAGTTGGCACAATTTGGACAAGGTCAGATAAATATAAAGTCAATTAAAAAACAATTTCCCCATCAGTTTTTAACGTTGAAATTTATGGAAAACAATGAGTCCCTTTTTGTTGTCTAATGGAAACATGAATTTTGGATTTAATGGAGAAATGAACGTTGGATTTAATGAGAAATAATGAACCAATAATGAGATGCCCAACGTTTATATTTGTATTTTAAAGGTTACACAATGTTATAACCATATAAGCTCTTGTGCCTTGTTAAATTTGAATTTTTCTAAAAGATCTATGATAAAAGCACCCCCATCCACGATGTTCAAATCGTGCATATGGGGTGGAAGATATCACCATATTTTAATTGTGTTTACCTCTGGTAGCCCATTATCGTACGAGTTCATTACTCCTCTTGATCTATTTAGTAGTCCAAGATTATTTATTACTTTGATCCCACAAACCCAAATATTGTAGGACTTATTCATTGTGACACACCCACTCATTATTTTCAACAATAATAACCTAAAATTTGAATTTTATTGGTTAACAGATCCTACTTAGGGTTTAATGTGTTTTTACTATTTTTACTTTTAATTGTTTCTATTTTCTCTTCTTATTTTTTTTTCCATACTATACATTATCTTTTATACTTTTTTCCTTCATTACTCTCTTATCTCTCTTTCTTACTTACTCTTTTATAAATAAGGACATATTTAATAAAAATTTATTTTTGATATATTTATTACTTTTAACTAATTTATTAAATTACGTAATTTGTTTATCAATCTTTTATAAAAATATGACTAGAGGGAGTATTTTTGTTAGATTTAAAATTACCACTTCAATATCATTGATTGTTCTCCCAGTGCAATATTTTATATCTAAGGGTTTAAATTTTTAGCTTTATTTAAAAAAATCGAGTCATTCCATCTGATTCAACCACTACTAACATCTCTATTTTTTCCTCGTAACTTGCATTTAGAATAATCAAATATTTGTATTCAAGATATTTGGTCCATTGTAGATTACTAGGTGGGCGAATTCGAATCTCAGCTTTTTTTAAAAAAGACTTATGGGGAAAGACATTCTAATTACAAAGCCTCAACATAGATTGGTTGATTTATCGAATATCTAGTAATAATATTGATTAGGGCTTAGGATATAGGGCGTGGCACAAACAATTATGAAAAAAGAATATATAAGGACGTGTTAATCTATATTAAACCAAAGAACATGCTAAAATAATAAGTTTATGAGTAAGCACAAACAATTATAAAAAAAGAATATCTGAGGATGTGTTAATCAATATTAAACCAAAGAACATGGTGAAATAATAAGTTTATGAGTAAGTTAAAAAATTAATTATGAAGGGATTCGGGCACACCTAGTATAAAGTTCGCCTTGTCTATTTGAATTTTCATTTGAGAAGTTCTGAATTGAACGCACAAAACTGACACCTTGTTGTATGTATATTGGTTCCATAGTTTCTTCCTCTAAACCCACGTATGACTGTTCCCATCAACCCTTTTTAATTGAGTGGGGAATATTACACTCAAATGCCCTATAAGTTTGTATATTGTATTTTACTCTCAAGCTAATGAGTGTAGGCCTAATCAACCTATGGTTGATAAACCCATTTTCCTATAAATTAATTTATCACAAGTAACCAAATAAATTAATTAGTTCAATGAAAAATATAAGAGCTATCCTATTTAAGGTTGGATCATGTTTGAATTCAAATCAATTATAGTAATACTGAGTTTTAAGTCATGTAATAATGATATATAATCTCTAAAACACATTATTAGTTAATTAATTCATTCACATTATTCTAATAGTATACTTTACAATATAAAAGGGAATAACAACTTCAAGTATATCGTTAAAAGATGATATACCAAAAATTAAATTAACATTTGGAGTCACGTTTAACTTGTGTCATCATATATATATATATATATATATATATATATATATATATATATATATATATATATATATATAAATATAAAATTCTAATATGTTACCCTCAAACCAAACTTGCAATTTTCACTAATTTTTTTAGTTAACCTTTTTGTTAATTTAAATATATACAGGTTGTTTTAGTCTGCATACTAAGTTGAATGATAACCAACCAAACCTTAAACCACGTCAATGACCCGTAATACTCGCTTAATTGCCAAGTCAACATTGAAATTCTAGTATAATTTTCATTCACCTTCTTGGAAATTCATGAAAGGCAAAATTCTATTAAAAAAGGTTGAATTAATCAATTAAATTTTAATTTGAATCATTGAAGTTAACGAATTATAAATTAAGTTATGTGACATAATTAGGAATTTAAAAATTGAGTTAAATTACATCCATGCCCTTTAGTTATTAACCCAAGTATTTTAGCTGATTATGAAACCATCCTTTGCGACCACTAACATCTAACGAAAAATGACAAAACTCAACTTCATAAAAATTGATAATACATGAAATACACGAAGGATTTGCCTTGCTAAGTTATCCAACCTCCTAAATAATCTGGAAGAGATATGCCTTCATAACTATTCTTAACTACCCTTTTAAAGACAGTGTAAGCCAAGGCAAGAAAATCTGCTGTGAAAGTATTGTGGTAAACTAAGCCTTAAGAGAAATTTGCAGAGTCAAAATACAAATATAGGTGATCAGTCCTGTAGCATAAGGGAAGAAGAAAAACAGATTTTAAGCATCAAGAAAACTTGCAGTCAAACACCACCAGTAACTTCTGCACCTTCACCAAGAACAATCCTAAAGACTGAATTCGAAAATGTATCCGTCTGAACATCTCCAAACTTACTTGCTTTCTGCTTGAAAAATACAGTTTGTAATTCTATTTCATATTTGTAATTTTATGATGAACAAGTGTGATGAGTCTTTGTTGTGCGTTGTTAGGTTTTTGAACAGAGCCTGCAAATTCAAAAACCCAGAGCAAAAACAGAATTAATAAAAGCAACGCAAACACAAGAAGAGGGTTCCTCACAGCAACAATAAAACCTTCGAATCATTCAAGTAAAATGAGTATTCCAAGAAAACAAACCCAGTGGAAATTCATGCCCGATTTTGTTGGTGTAATTAGGGTTCGTCGCGCGTACGGCAACAATTCACAAATGGGGGGTTTCTCATAGAGACATTGGTACACACTCCTCACAGCAAAGATCGCAGTTTCTGCCGGCGATAGTGATTCATTCTCAATGAGAAGGTGCTACACTAGCGACACACATTAAATTGAGTTAGACCCTTGGAACGAGCATTTCTGCCTTCTCTTTTCTTCTCATTTGCACATGGTACTGGGGGACTTCCTCAAATTTTAAAATCTCTAATTGTGTAACCTAATCTATAATTTATGGAAAAATTTCATAAAAATATCACAAAAAATGAAAAAAGATAAATTAGTACTCCAAAATAACGAAATACCATGTTAATATTAGAGCTGGTAATACGGGTCCAACCCGCGGGCCTGCGGGTTAGGACATGGTTAGGGTTGGGAAAATCCCAACCCGCAAAAATGTGAGCCGTACAGGCCCGCACCGCATAACCCGCGGGTTGATGCGGGTCAGCCCGCAAAAAAAAAATTTATATATAATAATCTCATAAAACCTATAAATTGTCTACTCCAATATTAGTACCTCTCAATCCAAATAGAAAAAATCTTAGCATTTTTCCTTCTTCTTTAAACAAAATTATTATATCTTGGTTATTTGAGGATAATTTGATGTTTTTTTGTATAAACTTTAACATATTTGATAACTTTATTCTTTGAATTATGGATTATATTTTTAAAATTTTATAAGAAAAATGATTGATGGTAAGAAAGTAAATTTAATAACTCATATATATGTATCTCATATTTTCGGTCTTCTAAAAAAAATTTAAAAAAAATATTTGAAAAAAAATTGCGGGCCCGCGAGCTGGCCCGCAACCCGCACCCTGCGGGTTAGGGTTGGCACTTTGCCAGCCCGCAAAAGTGCGGGCTGCACGGGCCAGCACCATGCAGCCTGCGGGTTGGTGCGGGCCAACCTGCAACCCGCGGGTTGGCCCGTTTTACCAGCTCTAAATATGGTGGATGAATTTAGGATTTTGGAATTTCGACAAAAAGACTATATTACCCTTCAGCTCTCCCTTTCTCTCAGCTCAGAATAATAGCACCGGGCTCTTTATTAACAGTATCGTATTCTACATTAACAACTCCACTTTCTTCTTTCAAAAAAAATTCACAAGTTTTAATGGCTAATAACAACACCCGTCTTTATATTAAAAATATCATATTTTACATTAACAACTTCACTTTCTCATTTTAGAGGCCAATAATAACACCTTTCTTTTTATTAACAACACCAGATTTTACATTAACAACTCTACTTTCTTGAGATACGAAGTTATGAAAGAAGAAAGTGGAGTTGTTAATGTAGAATATGATGTTGTTAATAAAAAAATCGGTGTTGTTATTTTGAGCTGAGAGAGAAGGAAAGCTGAAGGGCAGATGCGTCTTTTCACCGAGATTTCATAATCCTATATTCCTCTACCGAACTGACATGGGATTTCGCAATTTTAGAGCACTGATTTGTTCTTTCCTATTTCCATGATATTTTTCTGCAATTTTCTCATAATTTATCAAGTTTAATAATCTAAATTAAATTTTAATTAATTCAACGGTCTTTTAATAAGATTTTCCCTTAATCATATATAAATCTACTTAAGAAAAGAATTCTATGTTCGCGGCACACATAAATTAAAATAATAATTTTATTTTATTTATTAATTAAAAGAACAAATATCACTGACTTGCACAGGCCTAATTATGGTTATTAATATAATTAAGAATTTGTTAAAAGCATTACCATTTGAATTTAGATTTTGATATTTTAACTTAATTTAATTAAAATTTTTCTCATTTAAATGTTGTTTGCGAGAGGGTAATAATATATTAGTGTTATTCGATGGCTATATATATATATATATATATATAAGTGTTATTTTTTTGCTTAAAAATTTAATCCGACGAAAAATGTATTGCAAAAAAATAAAATTACAATGTTCTCACAATGTCATTGGCTCCTTGCACATAGACAGATGAAGGGCCCAATTGATTCGATCTCATTATATTTTGCAATGCAATATGATGTAATGATAATGCAATGTAATATTGATTACTTAGTCAGTGTTTGGTTTGATTTTAAATAAGGTGCAATGAGTTATTTTTTAATAATTATTTAAAATTAATATATCATACAAAGTCTATTTTACCTTCAATATAATCTTTGTAAAAAAATAGTTAAGAACCATCACTAAAAAGATCATTTCTCACAAACAACAATTATCTAATGTAGTTTTACAAAACCTGATTAACCAATGATAATTGAAAATTATTTTTTATTCAAGATATATCGGAGTTTATGGTACAAAACCCGCCCACAAACGCACTATAGAGAAATTCACTGCTCTGATCACACACAACAAACAGGAGAAAATCATAGCCCGCGAGTTTTACAACACTGAATCTTATAATTAAGAATCCACACAAAATAATTTCCAACACAAATGTGGTAGTGGGTCCACTAAAACGTCAGAGTATGCAAAATAATGCCTTAGGCCTAACAATGGTTAAACAGTTATCCAAATAGTAAATATGATATTCCAAAAACATGAGGGCCCTATAATGGTAATATAGAAATTAATACAACACCAGTACCAAAAGAGGCCTATAAGGTTCTCAACGCCTATACATCTAATTGCTTCCCTTGGCCTCTAACCGAGTTAGAGTTCTAGCCTAAAAAATTATTTATAACGACGGGGTGAGACATAAAGTCCCAGTAACCAAAATCAATTTACAAAGTATGTAAAAAATGATTGTAAGTCAAAGAAGCATGTTTAACTAACATAACACTAATATTCTTAATAATTAATTATTATATAATACTTACAATATTGAGAATCACCCCCACTTATCCATCATACTTCTCCTTATATCTTCTAGACATGATACAACCTATCAATGCTAGTATATCCAGCCAAATGTTAGCTAGTCACTTCAAAAATATTGCTCCCTCCCATACCACCACCAATATACCGTAGCAGGGAAGTGTTCGCCCAAAACACCCAACTCAAAATCCGGGCCAAGAATGAGAGGGCCGATGGGCACAATTTCACCATATCTCTTCCACACAACCCAACATATCCTATAACAAAAAAATATATATAGTTTTCAAAAATATTTACAAGATTATCATACCTTATACAATATTCCATCCCAAACAGCTTAACTATCACAACAGTAATAATCTTAATAATAATCTCCACTCATAAATATACGAGTTGGAAAATACACTGTTTTACTGAACTAAGTTTATATTTGAACATAAACATAATCTTTCAAAACACATACAAGTAGTATAGATGAAAATAAGGTTTAGAAAACACATTACAATCCAAAGCAAGCATATAGAATAAATTAACCTCGATTACCTCAACTCCAAGCTTAACCTTAACTTGAGTAGCAAAACACAAGCAATCACCGATAATCAGAAAACTCTACATTATCAATGTAGATACAATTAACCATAAGTAACAATAAAATAAATAATTTACGTAATTAAACTCCTGAAAACTCAATTTTCTCTACAACCATTATCCTTAAATATTCCAATTTTCTTAACAATCCTTAGCCATAGATCATTCCTTATGAGCCCAAGTCACTCATTAAAATTCTTAAATAACCTTTATATCGTTCTTTCATGTCAACCATTTAATTTTATAAATTAAAGTTTCACCTTCAACATACCTATGTTCATAAGATCATCAATATTAACCTTCTAGACTAATTAAATCTATTTTTTCTAATTTATATGAGTATAATCCTATTATTAAACAACTCTTTAAACCTCCACATAATCAAAATCATATCAAATTCTAACTTAAATATTAAATCCTAACTCATATTTTCACAAAGCTCAAAATCTAACAAAATAAACTAATTGAAACATAAATAATTCCTCCAATAATACAAATAAATTATTTAAACCAACTTTAATCGATAAAAATACCCTACATAAACTAATTTTTTTTTATCAGTTTATAAAAAAAATTGATTATAAAATCATAAAATAATTAAATAATAAATCCAAACTAATTAAAATTAACTATTAATTATTCTCTATATTTTTATAGTCATATATTGACAAAACTCAAAACTTGCTTAAAATCTTATCCCTAAAATATTCTCTAACTAATAAAAAATTTCTATCATAGGAAAGAGAAAATTATTTAGAACATTTTTTTAAAAATAAGTTTTGTGATTAGAAAAGAATTTGAGTACTTGATTGATCTCTAAAGTTGCAAAAATTGAGACTTTACGACTCACTTCCTCCAAAAATTCCACTTTATCTCACTGACGAAGTGAAGGAGGGGTGGGTGTTTATAAAACCCCCTTCCTAGGTGGTGTGACTTTTAATTTTTTTTTAAATAGGTAGTAGCAGGCACCGCCATTACCTTTAGTTGGAAGCGCCGAATTCGGTGCCACCTTTTTTTTTGTTTTTTATATTATTATTTTTTAAAAAATATTTTAAAAAAAACATATTTTAACAAGATCACTCTTTCTTTTCATCCAAAAAATTCCTACTAAATTCATAATTATCTCCAAATTGTAATTATATCCTAAAAATAAAAATAAAGGATGTTACAATCACGTCGCCTCATCATAACTATCACACTACCTCGCTGTGTACGCACAACAGTTGTGGAGGTGATAGCAACGATGGTGTGTTGATGGTGATAACAAGTGGTGACATCAACAATAATGGTGGAGGAGGTGGTGATAGGGGCAATAGTTGTCATGGCGCGCGACAACAATTGGTGGCAATGACAGCGGTGGAAGAGAAAGGGGTAATGGAGACGATAGTTATGGCGTGGTGTAACAGGTGAAATGAAACAAGTGAAATAAAGATAAATGAAACTAAATGGTAAATTGAATTGGACTTTTTCAACTATTCAATAAAGTGATAATGAGTATTTGAGGGGGAGGTGTAAATTAGGGCCCATTTGGTTGGATTCCATTATATCTTACAGTACAGTGCAATGCGATGTGATGCAATATTAATTACAAAGTTAGTGTTTGGTTTGATTTTTAAGCAAAGTGTAATGAGTTTTTTTTAATAATTATTTAAAATTAATATATCACACAAAGTCTATTTTATCCTTAATATAATCTTCATAGAAAAAATAGTTAAAAGTCATCACGTTACCTCATCATAACCGTCACGCTACCTTGTCGAGCATCGTTCGATGGCGATGGTGGAGGAGATGGTAATGATGGTGAGGTGGCAACAATGAAGGCAATGACAAATGGTGATAGCAACAACGATATAGAAGGTAGTAATGGTAGCAGTGACGGCAATAATGGAGGATGGAAGTAGTGGTAATGACATATGGCGACAACGGTGGAGGAGGAGGTAGTGGTGGTGGAAGGAATTGTCATGGTGGTAGCGGCAATGATGGAAGTGGCGTCAACGATGGAGGAGGAAGAAGTAATAGTAGCAGTGGTGGCGATGGCAAGTGGTGATAGAGACATTGGTGGAGGAGGAGGTAGTGGCGGCGGTGTGAGTGGCGATAGCGACAACAGAGGATGAGGAGGTAATAGTGGCAGTGATGGTAATGACAAGTTGTGATAGTGACAACAGGGGAGGAAGAGGTAATTGTAGTAGCGGTGGTGGTGGCATCAACTATCATAATGGCGACATGACAACGGTGAAGGTGCGGGCGACGAGGTGGTGGGGGAGGAGGTAGTTAGAGGCAGTAATACGGGCGAACCCGCGGGTTGCGGGATAGCCCGCACCAACCTGTGAGCCCATGCGGCCTGCACTTTTACGGCCTAAAAAAATGCCAACCCTGACCCACAGTGTACGAGTTGCGGGCCAACCCACGGGCCGACATTTTTCTTTAAAAAAATAATTTTTTATTTTTTTAAGACAATCGAAAATATGAGATACATATATGTAAGTTATTAAATTTAGCTTCCTAGCATCAATCATTCCTTTTATAAAAATTTAAAAATATAATCAACAATTTAAGAGATAAATTTATCAAATCTATCAAAGTTTATGAACAAAAAACATAAAATCATCATCAAACAATCAATATATAATAATTTTGTTTAAAGAAGGGAAGGGGCTAAGATTTTTTCTATTTTGATTGGGAGGTATTAAGATGAGAGTTGACAACTTATAGGTTTTGTGAGTTTATTATATAAAAAAAATAAGCGTCAACCCGCCAACCCGGGGGCTGGCCCACATCAATCCACGGGCCACGCAGGCCCGCATTTTTGCAGGTTGGAACTAATCTTGTCCTAACTCGTGGGTTGAGCCTGTATTATCGGCTCTAGAGGTAGTAGTGGCCTTAATTATGGCATAGCGTAATGAGTGAAATGAAACAAGTATAATAGATACAAATATGATTAAGGATAAATTGGACTGCTCTTGGGATTATTACTTTTTTAGAAATAATCATTATCACAATAAATCCTAATACTATACTAAATAGTAACAAAAAACTATTTCTTTAATGATACAATCATAATTATCATTACAGACATATAATATGATTAAATCAAACCAGAATATAGTATTTTAGGTTCAGTACATTGTTCTAGTCCTCTATCTTGTATAAGAAGTCGATTGAATTAATGGAATAATTAAGCTTTGAACTTTTAATGCAGATTTCAATATTCTTTCTTTCTTTTTTACCGGGAATACAGATTTCAATATTCGAACACACACATTTCAATATTTGACCATTCATGATCTTTATCTCAAATTGAAGGGAATCGTACAAAGTCAAAGATTTTTTTGCCAGTTAAATACTGTAGAAGTATAGTACTTTATTGAATAATGGAATAAGAATAATAATAATAGCACCGTTTCAACAGTAGAAGCAATTGGCTTTCTATTACAAATAATAAGTAATTAAAAAATAGATCTCATATATGACTCTGAAAATATTTTATAATCTTCATATACATAACCCCAAAAAATAAAATAATCTAATTTTGGTGTGTGTATGAACTGTGAACCATACATACTCCTTTTCATTGGCAATTTTCTGGATAAGAAAATCAAACCACTATTTGATTCGCCAAATGTCTTTTCTTGCCAATGATTCGCCAAATGACATATCATAAGATTACAGCCATAATTCATAAAGGGGATGGATCTGTTCGGTGTTCTGTCGCGGTCATCTTTTTTATTATTTTTTTCATTATGTCATTATGTGGTATGTTTTGTAGATAACAGTAATTTTTGTAGTTTATTCATGCAACCCTTTTTGTACTTTGTTACCTGTTTGACCGGAGTAAACATGCTTTTAAGGGATCGCATATATTATATTTCTGAAATTTAATAAAAACCAAGCATCAAATAATATACAATTAAAATATAGATTTGTCGTTTTAGAAAAATATTTTAAATTCAATTAACTTCAAATATGATCCATGAAATTTTACAAGAAATAACATTGTCAATAAATTATATAAATGATATACTTTATTTTTTTTTCAAATTCTATGTAATTTATAATTTTTGGTTTAAACTATTCCCCCCCCCCTTTTTTTTTCTTTGGCTTTTGGTTGGCGAGGTTGGCTTGGACTATTATTGATGCTAATTCTGTGATCATACTAAAAGTTTTTTTTCTTTTTTGCCAATATCATATTAAAAGTTTTGAACCTTTAATTTTTGGAGTTGAAAAAATAACTCTAATATCCATTTTTCTGAAGGAAAGCATCTAGCTTTTTATTCATTTTCCATGCACCATTTTTTTTATTAATAAGAAAAAAATGAAAAAGCTAGGCAAAGATATGCCATCCCCATCTACTATTATTTTTAATCCCACGGGCCCCAATTTGTGAGCAATTGAAAAAAGTGTTTCTGGATTTTAAGGGATAAAACTTTTGCTCATATATTTTTTAGAAAATTACAACCAGGTCTTAATTAATAGGCTTAATTGTAACCAGGTTCCTCAAAATCATTAAATTACAGTAAAATTCTAAAAGACTCGGTGCTATTAATTCTAAATATGAAAGTATAATTTTGCCCTTTTGTTAGTAATGACAAGTTTATAGTAACAAATGACAAGTTTAGAGTATCCAATAACAACTTATATGACATTAAAGTGACTACAAAAAATATTAGTTCAAAAAGCAAATATAACTTATACATGTTGTTCATCTCTTGCATTATCCCTTGTTTTCTTTTTTTCGCCTGGTTGCATTATCCCTTGTTAGTTGTGTATTGTCATCCACTTTCTATCTTATATACACATGATCATTTTCTTCATTGAATTTAATAAAATTTTATACTCCTTCATCATCTACAAGGTCCATAAAGGTTATTGCCGAAAAGGTCAACGTGAATTTTATGAAAATTTTACTACTTTTTTCTTCTTCTAACAATTGATGCTACAATTGTTCTCAACTCCTCATATGTACTGCCTTCCTTTATAGATTTTGTTCTAACGCTACCTCTCACATATTGCAAATCATAGTTTCCTCCATTTAAAAATTGTCCTCTATATGTAAGAAACATAATATATGCTTTTCAGACGTATTAACCATCTTTTCTCACCTTACAAAACAAAGTTGTTATTAACAACTACATTAACAACTTTAAAACATTGTATTAATGAAATGTTTTGAAGATACATTACAGAGGTTATAAACACTTAAAGCTTTATACTTTTCATTTATCTCTGTCTAAGCATACAAAAAACAAAGCACAATTTTTGTAGTAGAAATTCATATTCTCCCATACACTCAATGAAACAACGATATAAATTATAAAGGCAATATACAATTAACAATCATTAGATGCTCTAAACTTATCACTAGTTACTTTAAACTTGTCATTGGTTGTTCTAAACTTATTATTACTTATCAAGGGGAAAAATTATATTTTTTATGTTTGAAATTAATAGCATACAGGTTTTTGGGACTTAAATATAATTTAATGATTTTAAATTATCTAATCACTATTGAGTCTGTTAATTGGGATCTGTTGCAATTTTTCAAATAGTACTGATCTAATGGTGGTGTTGAGATACAATTTTTATTTTGATTAAAATAAATAAATTTATAATATCATCCTTATCATTATTAGTTCACAATCTGACTGATAACGAAGCTGAAAATTAAATCAATCATGTGAGGTTTCCTACCACAACATGGTGATGCATAATTGCATGGATATTTTCATATATTTATATTTCTATTCATAGCGACCTTTAAATGCTTTGCCCACTTGGAGCCATGAACTGACCCTTTAATGACTTGAAAAGCTCAATCACATCACTACAGAATTATTGTAGGAAAATATTTTGGTCAGATTGTATATATTTATGTTAAATTATATAAAAATGTCTTTAGTTTTGGATTAGTTATATATAATTTTTTTATATTTCAAAATTTAAATTTAACCCCTTAATCTTTTATCTTATTAACATAAATACCTTTTTATTAACTCATCTCAAGATTTTTGACGGAAATTGGCACCCAGATTAATATTAGACACCTCACATCCAACATTGAATTCTATGTAATTTAATAATTTTATAGTGTTTATATATTATTTATAAGAGGGTTAAATTGTCATTTTATAATTTAAAAAAAAACCCTTTTTTGCTTATCCTATTTTTAATGTAGCTAATCCAAAATTTAGGAGAGTTTTATATAATTTAGCCTTATATTTATTATATTAATTAAGCTTTTCGATCATAGGCTATATGTCATATTTTTTAATTATTATTATTATTTAACTATAAGTATGCATGAAAAAAATAGGACTCAGATTTGAAAACTTGACATAAATTATATAAAAAATTTAATATAAGTATAGTCCATTATTATATTACCCACTGAGGCCTTTTTATCAAAACACTACAAATAGTAATAAAAATTATCAAAATACGATACCATAGAAAGTATTTATCAAAATGCTACATTAAAAATCGTTCTCCTAAGAACGAGTTTAGATATTCAAAAGAGTCGTTCAGCTTAAAAACGAGTTCTATGCCTGACAACTTTTTTCTTTTTCAAAAAGAAATTGAAATTGTTCCACTCAAGTGCTATAAAACTTTTTGTTCAGCGAAAGTTATAAATAAATGCTTGCGAAGCGACAAAGTTAATGGAATGGGCATGTAGCAACAAGCCAAAAGAACGATTTCAAATTTTTTTTTTATTTAAAAAAAGGGACAGACACAAAATCACGTGAACAACTTATTTTAAAATATATGTAAATAAGTTTTTAATGAGGGTCTTTATAAACAATTTTTTTTTAAAATTCTTCCCACTTTATTGTATTTTGATAATTTTTTTTTTGCTTTTTTAGTGTTTTGATAAAAATGCCTAACCTTTTTGATCGGGAACTTGACTAGGAGTTTATTATTTATTATGTTGACTACAATCCATTTTTTTCATCTCAAATTTACAAGTTTTTCTTTTTTTTTTGTTTAAATATTCTTATTGATCCAATATATTAAGAAATTTTTCATTAAAAATAAATTCTAATAAACGAAATTAGAGAGGATATTTTAGATCAATTAATACACATTTATTATAAGTAACTAACTTATTTAATTTTTTTAATATCTGAATAATCAAGAACGGCTAGTATAATTTTTTTTTAATCTTGCATCCCTGTTTCCTTATCTTCTCCTTACAAAGGAAATCTCATCAGATTTTTTGTAAACAGTTACTACTACAGTGCCGTTGCTCCCACGTTGAAAGAGAGGCTAAGATGGTTTCATCATGGCGCGTGGTGCCCAAGACAGTCTGTCTCTTGGCCTTCAAAACTTCAAAAGCCCATCGAAAGCGACTGTGCCGAATCACGACGCACCAGCGCTTCTCTGTTTCTCTGTTCCTCTCTCTCTGTTAGCCGTTGAGTTTCAGTTCAATCTTCTCAATTCTGTATTCTTTTTTTCTTTTTGGATTAGTCAAAAACCCTAAAATCACCATCCATTGACCTTCTTCTGTTCTCACGGCTTTTCGACTTGGTACTCAAGTTTTCCTCTGTGGTTCTATCTCTATTATGACCTCTTATATATTGTTGATCTCTGTAATGTTACTCCATCGCTCCCAATGACGGACTCTCCTCTATCATCCGCCTCCTCCGATTCCGGTTGCGTCAACACCTCCGATCAGGTACCGCAATTACTCTCTGGTGTCAGGCATTTTCTCTTTTTCCCCTCACTTCAGAGTTAGTACTCTAAATGCAAAATTTCACTGATTTTGTTGCGGTTAGTCCAATTAACATCTAATAGTCGAATTCAACTTTCGAGAAAGGAGTGAGATTTCAATTGGGACATTTTCAACATGGTTGTTTAATCACTTTTTTTGTTTTTGACAGAATGCGGGGCGGAGTCGGAGAAGGGGGGGCGTTAGTGAAGTCGTGATCGTGCAGCAGCAAACACGTCGGTGGCATGACGTTTTCTGGTTAGGAATATTTTTGATTCATTTGATTGGCATGGGGTTCCTTCTGGGGCTTCTCGGCTTCAATAGGTTTGAGAAGGAGAATAGACTTAATATTGATAGGTATACTGCCCCGTTTTCGGAGAATAAAAACGGTTTGACCGAGGATTTATGGCCTCTCTATGCTGTTGCCGGTGGAGTTGGGTCTGTTCTTGGATGGAGTTGGTTGTTGTTGGTGGGTTCTCGGGGCAGTCAAATGATGAAGGTCTCGGTCCACATCCTCACCACTTATCTTGCAGTGATCAGTGTATTGTGTTTCTGGGCTGAACAGTTTTTCTGGGGAGTCTTTTTTGCCATTGGGGCTGCTTTGCAGTTCTTGTACGTCATATCGGTCATAGACAGGTATTGCCAAGAAAAGCCTGTAGGTTCCTTTTTGTTGGATGAAAATTGTTTTCTTTTTATTGATTTTCTGCATTAGGTTTGCTGGTCCACAAATTCGTACATTTGAAGCTAGGATTTTGCCCAAATTTATTATCTAAAGATGTGGCAAATTTAAGAACTATCTATTATAACTACTCTTGCAAGTCTTTTGAATCTGATAACTGGGATAAAGTTTCCTGAAATTTTGACATGAAATGAAATAGGGTAAGTAAATTTGCCTCCAAACTTTACATATGAAGCAGCTTAGTGTATGTTGTTCTTTGAGGACAACGTATGTAATAATGGTATAATGCTTAGTGTAAAATTAAGGCAGACAAAAATACATTGACTACATATGCAACATCTATAGTTTTAAGAGGTAAAATTTGACATGGGTAGGATGGCCTTATATTTTAATCTGGAAATTTCATGCTGAAGTGGCTGGGTTAATCTTATGCATCATAGGTGCTTTCGTGTATTTACGGATCTGTGTGAGAAACCACTAAGTTTAGTAGCTGGTGGGTATGCTCAATTCTTTTTAAAGTTTAAGCTTATTATTTGTTAACTTTTCTTGCCCCATCCCTGTTTTACAATTTTCCCCTCTTGTTATGAATCTAAAATAATTCAATCTAGAAAATAATATCTGGCGTCAATATTTGTTTCTGTAGGCTTCCATTTACCATGTTGGTTCTACAGAAGGCTGTGAAGATGGTATGCAGTCTTCCTGAAGTTATGAGATTGGCATATGCATTTATGCTTGTTGTGCTTTTATGGATGGCCTTATGGTCTTTCGGAGCAGCTGGTGTTGTGGCTTCAAGCATGGGTGATGGTGGACGCTGGTGGCTTCTTGTGGTGAGCTGGCAAGTTTTACTTTTCATTCTATCTATATCGGTTGGGAGTAATTGAGAAAGCAGATGATGTAAGCTTTCCTCATCCGATTACATTGATATGTTTATTTGTGGATGCAGGTTTTCTCTGTAAGCTTATTTTGGACTGGTGCAGTACTTTGTAATACAGTGCATGTTATTGTGTCTGGGATGGTGTTTCTTGTTCTTATTCATGGTGGCAGAGAGGCAGCATCAATGCCAGCCAACTCTCTATTGAAATCTCTTAAGTATGCTTTAACTACATCTTTTGGCAGCATTTGTTATGGCTCATTATTTACAGCTGCTATTAGGACACTTCGTTGGAAGGTATCCACTACTATATAATCTTGCAACTTACTTGCAAATCTTGATTTTTATTTATAGAAGCTTCTCTTTTGTCCTCTTTTATTAACATTTTCTCAAGTCTTTCAGATAAGGGGATTTCGGTCAAAGATTGGAAAGAACGAGTGCTTGCTTTGCTGTGTTGATTTCCTTTTTCATCTTGTGGAGACTCTTGTCCGTTTCTTCAACAAGTATGCCTATGTTCTGGTATATTTCTACTTCTATATCATTAATCCCTTTCACGTGTGATAATTTTAGATGCAATTTGTTATGGGATATTGCTGGCTTTCTTTTATTTTGAGATTACCCCTATGGTAAAGAAGGAGAATGTTGAATTATTTGGGGCAGCTTCTACCCATGGGCTTATTTTGTTTTAACTATTTAGGAATGAGGTTGACTATACAGCATAAGGCGATCAGGAAGAGCTAATGTTTATACATTTATGCCTGCAGTTGTTGAGCCTGTAAGTGAAACAGTGATGATTGAAATTTTGCAACAATTAGTTACTGAAAAGTTCAGCAGAAAATAGGGATTAAAACCTTGTTAAGTTTATGGAAAGAGAGAATTTTATAAGGATATGAAAGAACATTTGAATGGGTGCTCAATACTCCAAAAGCTAACATCCTGTAACTATTGACTACCAACTTACCAAGGGATGGGTACCTAAATGGAATAGGGGGAGGTTTACCTTTAAAGTTGGCCATTGAAGTGAGAGAACTAATATACTTAAATATCACATTAAGAATCTCATACTATTTATTGTGTGACTCAGGCATCCCGTTCCACACCTAAGTCTCCATCTCATCCAAATCTATGCTTCTCAGCTTTGCACCTAAAGACATTGCTGCTTAATAGTGGAAGGCGATTAGATTTGGATAGGTAGAATGTTAGGACCCTCTCCCAAACACAGCTAAAGACTATATCGAGAAATAAAGCTTGAAACTGATAATAATATTGCTGCCAAAACTAAACTAGATTGCAAGGGATAAGTTGACTTAATACAACACAACACTTAGATACATGAACAACAACTAAAGTAACGATTACAAACTAAAAAAAACTGAATACATGAACGAAAGCTACAAAACACACATAAAGATACAACTCTCACTGCAGGACATACTCTAGCACAAACACAAGAAGTTGCCAATCTTTCAAGAGGAATGGCACTCTCCACCCAAAGGGCCAAGACCAGTTTCAAATTCTTGTCTCCCCTCTTGCTGAACCACAGTGCAGACTTAGACTCCAAAAAGTAACTTTCTCCACCCCCAATTCATAGGCTTTGACTGTAGCAGTCCTATAGCTACCCTACTCTTAAATTCTTTCTTCAAAATAGCAAGTCGACTTCTGCCAAACAAAAGGTACCTTTCCCTTAACATGTAATCACCTAGGTTTTTAAATGGGGTTCTAACATAGGACTAACAATATTGTAAACTGTGGGTTAGAAATTACTTTTTTGATAATTAAAAAGAAACAATTCTCCTTTTTTTTTTGGGGGGGGGGGGTTGGGTTCTGAAATCTGACGTATGGACTTGTCAGTGAAACCAGTTTTATTGAAAGTAGTTAATCAATTTGAGTTCTTGGCAAACTAAACTAACTGTTGCATGGTTAATTTTCACGGGCCTTGCAGATTGCTGTTAATGGTAAAAATTTTAACCATTCGGCTAGAGATGCATGGGAGTTATTCCAGTCAACTGGAGTTGAAGCACTCGTGGCCTATGATTGTTCTGGAGCTGTCCTGCTAATGGGCACCATTTTTAGCGGGCTTATTACTGGAACTTGCTCTGGTGTCTGGGCATGGTATAAATGGAGTGACAGAGTACTTATGATTGGGTCCACGTCTATGCTGATGGGAATGGTCTTGGTAAGTTTACAGTCTTCTTGATGGAAGTTCATCCAATCTTGAGGTTCTTTCCATACATCACAAAACTCACAAGTGTTACTCCTTGCATTTAAATTTCTTGTCTTGTATCCAGTGTCGCCACAGTGGCAGTGACTGACTTGCTGACACATATGAAAGTAAATGCATTTGTGCTTTATAGCTGCCTCCTCTTTATCAATATTTTTACTGTTTGTAGCCTAATATTAAAGGTCATTACTGCACATCGTTTTAAGGTCACATTATTATAAAAGTTGGCATCTTGGTACTTAATGACCAAGAATCGGTATTTGACATGACAAGGAAGTAATGAATATCTCAGAAGATTTATTTTGTTTTACCAATGGTTCATTAAATTTATTTCGCAATTTCTAAACGAATACGTTTCTCCTTTAGACTAATAGATAGTGATGTACAGTGAAGGCTGCTAGTAGCAAATCCTAATGACATAAAACATATATCGTTGCAGGTGGGAGTGGCAATGGTAGTGGTGGAAAGTGCTGTTACATCCATTTATATCTGCTATGCGGAAGACCCCTTATTAATTCGTAGATGGGACACTGAATTTTTCAACCAGATGTCCGAGATGCTACATCAGCGGCTTCAACATCGGAGTTCACGAACTAGTGAGGTTAGAATGTTATATCGGCTTGATGGGCTGGTTCAAGAAAATGCTTCAATTTGAGGAATCACCTTCACTTATGCCGTGTGAATCACACAGCGTTTTTCTCCTCTTGTTTTTGTGCCATAGTATAATTGTTGTGTTTTAAGTTGTAAGTTATAATGTTGGAAAGAGTTGGTGTTGTGGTGAAAAGTTCATATCTGAACATAGTTTTCAATTTATACCCGTGAAATATTAGAAAAGGAAGAAAATAATTGTTTTTTTTTCCATTGTAGTTTTTGTCAGTGTATCTTGTCACATCTTTTGTCTATGTATTTACTTTGCTAACTGCAAATTGTACAGTCTTCCCATATTTGGTTTGAAATAAAATTACAGTTTCATTGTTGAGATGGGCTGTGCAAAATTAGCCACATCTGACATCTGGATGGTAGTTGCTTTGTGTTTCTTTTGGTTTGTTTCTTCTTTGAACTTCAGGCTACAAGATTCTTCTAGTCATTACAATCTTACGCAGCAATTTAATACTAAATATTTACTCATTATAGTTATAGTACTTTAAATTTTGTGTACATGTTAATCTGTATTAGGGATGTTATATTGCTAAGTATCAAATGTATGTTTAAAGATGACAAATATGAGCTGCCTCTACAAATACATATTTAAATATGTGACCCTAAATGTTTTTATGGGTCACTGCTGTAAAATATCAGTAAACAACTCTACAAAGAGAAACAGGGTTATCATATATGTGAAGGACAATAATAAACTAACCATTTTATAAGATTAGAAGTAAATGACAGTGAACAGAGGGTTTAAAATAATAATGGATAATTGAAATAATCCTTTTAAATTTTGCCTCTTTTCTTTTCTAGCTGTTAGGTCTCACTTTATTGATCAGCTGTATGACTATAACCATGAGGGTGTTTGGATCAGCTTTGGTTTTTTTATAAGTCCGATTCACGTAAATTGAGACAACTCCTCCATATATTTACTTCGTATACCGTAAGCCTATTTCGTAAATTGTAAAACTTGCCTCGTATATCATAAAAATAACCTCGTATACCGTAAATCACGATTGAAAAACACTTTTAAAGATTCAACTCGCTATTTCAAACACCATCATATCTTGGCCAAAGCAAATACACACTTCTTCATTGAAGAACACTTTCACTTAATTCTTGACTGACTTTAAAGAAGACGCCAACTTTCCAACTCATGTCGTTCATGGTGTCTGGTACTCATTCTGGTGTACTTTAAAGAAGACGCAAAATATATTTCAAGTTTAGGAGTTTATAATCATCGCCCCACTGATAAAAGTTTCCGATTTGGGTGTTGATTTGAATCTAATTGCATCTCCTAGTTATAATTATGATTTTTGCTCAGTTTGGCTGGTTTTCTTAAGTTTTGAACTGTTTATTATAATTGGGCCATTTTTAATAGTAGAAGACGCACTCATTCTTCATTGTAAAGGATTCTTATTATACAAAAGGGTATTTTAATACTTTTAAATAAAAACATTTTAGAGGAATAAATATTGCAATGAGAAGCAAAGATTGATTATACTATCTCCGCTTGTAAATATAAGATCTAGTTGATTTTTTTAGAGAGACTAACAAATCTAAATAAATTATTTTAAAGTATTTATATCTATCGTTTTTTTTTCAAATTAGTTAACCTGACTTATAAATTGATATATAATTTAATGATACACAACTTATACTATGATTAAGTAATATATTTAGCTTCATTAACTTCTTCATAAAAGTCAACTGAATCTTATATTTTAGGACTGGAGAGAGTATATGGAAATCAATAAAAAACACATTTTATGAGAAAAATAGTATTTGCATAAACTATTAATTAATTCCAATCAACATCAATGCATATAAATAAAATTTATTAAAAAAACCGTATTATTCATAAATCATGAAGAATGTAACTCATTTTGCAAACACTACATGAGACTCACATAATATTTGCTCATACAACTAACGAATTAATTAATATAAAATTTTGGAATATATATAATTTTAAGAAAAAAAATTCTTAATAAATACCATTTGAACTGGAAAAATCCAAAAAGTTTGTGAACACATGAAAAGGACAAATAGGTTTTAAGGAACTAATATGAGATTTTGAAATGTTGTGATTTTACCAAAATGTCCTCAAGTTTTTTTTAAAAAAAAAGAAAAAACCCTCACTGATGTCGGAGCTCTGACGGCCGGCACTACTCGATTGAGATCTATTTGTCCTTTCCATGTATTAAAAGACTTTTTGGGGGGTTTTCAAGTTTAAATGATATATATTTATTTATAATTTTCCCTAATTCCAATGGTGTTAACAAATTCTAGGCATTGTAAAGCTTTATATAGAATTAACCAAAATAAGATACTCAAAACGTGAAAATCGGTGTGCCCAAAGGTTTTAGGTCAGGAGAGAAGCTAGCGGACGTTTATAGATGTAGCTACATATGTAATGCCTGTGTTCTTCCTCATATGGTTTGCTCTTCTTCTTCTTCTTCTTGTTTAACAGCAATTAATATGATCAACAATTCAAAAATTCTAGCTATTCCAATTTTTAAATGTTTTTAAAATGCACGACAATGTCAATGGAATGTATTCCCCATATTTGCAGACTAATCAACCCTACGTGTATCCACCAGTCATGCAACTTCCTCCGGTAACAACAGGTCCTTGGTCCACCGGTCTCTGCAATTGTCCCGAGGATTGTCGCAGTTGTAAGCATCGATCGATCAATGATCGACCTCATCCTTCTCAAATTACACTATAAACGAGATTTTATATTAAGGATATACAGTGTGTGTATGTATATGTTGTTACAGGTTGGCTAACAATGCTTTGTCCATGCGTGGCATTCGGACGCATAGCAGAAGCACTAGACCATGGCACAGTGCGTAAGTCCCCTCAAACGAAAGCTCTCTCTTCTTTAATTTGTATTGAGAATTGTTGTGTGAATGATGAAGCATGTGTTGTGAGCGGAAGCTTGTACATGGTGCTGATGCTGGCGTCGACAATGGGGTGTTGTTGCCTGTGTACGTTGTATTCGTGCATGTACAGAACAAAGCTGAGGCAACAGTACTTGCTAGAGGAACAGCCTTGTAATGACTTGTTGGTGCATCTTTTGTTGGAGTTCTGTGCCTTGTGCCAAGAGTACCGTGAGCTTCAGAACCGTGGCTACTTCATGTCTTTAGGTCTCTATCTTCATTTTATTCTGATTTGTGTGCTCAATCTATATATAATTTATTTAATTGGTAATTAAGATGAAGTTGAAATTTGTGAATTCATGGTATTAGGATGGCAAGGGAATGTTGAAATGCAAAGACGAATGGCTCTGAATATTATGCAACCTGTTGGCTTAGAAGGAGGCATGGTCCGTTAGAAGACCTTCCACTCACCTACTTGTACATTATATTTTTATTATGTCACAACTCTCTCTATAATTTTTTGTTATTAATAAATAATCATAATCAAAATATAACAGCTGCATAATGCCCTGATGAAAATATGATATCTGTGTGTGTATGGAGAGGATCCAAATCCAAATCCAATTACCAACTCACGGTAGGCAAGGTGGGTTTACCTATTTTTGCATTGTTAAATTTTATTTATTGACATCCTATGATATTAGATTATAATTTTCTTATATTAAATTAAAGGGTTAATATAACCTTTGGTCCTTGAAATTTGGTTTAATTTTGGTTTTGGTCCCTCAAGTTTGAAATCGATGCTTTTGGTTCCTAAAATTTGACCTGATGTTGGTTTTGGTCCCTCAAATTTGAAATCGGTGGTTTTGGTCTATGAAGTTTGGCCTGATTTTGGTTTTGGTCCCTAAGTTTAGAGTAATATATTAAGTTATTTTCAAATTTGAGGGACCAAAACCAAAATCAGCTAAACTTTAAGGACCAAAACAACCGATTTCAAACTTGGGGAACTAAAACCAAAATCGGGTCCAACTTTAGGGACCAAAACCAACGATTTCAAACTTGAGGGATCAAAACCAAAATTGGACCAAACTTAAAGGACCAAAAGTTATATTAACCCTAAATTAAATAATGAAATTTTGTACCAAATTTTTCTCATGAGTTAATGCTCTGGAAAAAACTAGGGAAAGCCATTCTTGAGGTACTTATAGTTTTCTTTAATTTTTAATATTAGATATTTTAATTTTAATCTTTTCCCACTGTTAACCTATGAAATTTTGCTTTGTTAGCATTGTTATCCCCGATCCAGAAGCTAAATGTGCTAACAAAGTGAAGTTAAACGATTTAATAAGGAGAGAAAAATTATAAATGCCAAATTAAAAATGGAATGAAACTACAAGTGAATGGTTTTTTCTATAAATTATGTATAAGATGTTTGCTGGAATTGAGGTTAAAGCCCATGAAAATTTTATTTTCAAAAAATAATTTTGATTGAATAACAAGCTTCTGATTCTAATTAGATAACAATGCCTAATAATTATACGAAAAGCCTGAGAAGATGGAGTGTGATTGAACAAAATGGATATTCAGCCATAAATTATAAAGGACAAATTGGTTTAAAAGTATTGTTGGGGAATTTTATTGATCAGAAGTCAGAACAATATGAATATGAGGGAAAGATGAGTAAGATGGATAAGAAGTCAACGATTTTGTGCTGCAACGCTATTTGCTACTCATCTATGTTTTCTGTTTGAGGGAAAAAAACAGAGATAAACAGTATTTATCAAGATCAGTATTTACAAGTTTTACACTTATATACACCCTACATTTTTTTACGGAATTTATTGTATCAGTTTCAAGATTATTACAACTAGACCGGCCACTGAATCGACCATGGTATTGGGTCAAGGGTCAGTAAATTAGACATAAGTTAAACTAGAATTAACCTAGAGCCACCGATAAAAAAATAAAGATTTTAGAGTTATTAATATAAAATTCTAAACAAATAAAAAAAATCAATTTTTTTAAAGTCAACCAGGTTCATGCCCGGGTCGGTCCGTTTTACTAACCGATTCCAAAAAAAACCAACTAGTCTAGTACGTGTTTAATTACTTGAATCACTAGGAGTTTAGAATGTAGATAGCTTTGTTTGGGTGTATATATATACACACAAACAAAATAAGTTGAGTTGTGATTTCAAGTGGGTTAGAATTATATATAAACAAGATGAGTTTAGAATTTACAGGTGAGTTTCATGCATGACGTATAGGTTCAGAAATGAGTAATAGTCATAATGTTTATATTAACTTGTTATATATTTAATATGATATTTAGACGCTTTCTTTGACCATTATACATATAAAATGAATAAATCACATTATTCATGAGTTAGAAAATAAGTTATTATACATTTTATAACATATTGAAATATTGATGTTGAACTAGAGGAGATGGGTGCATTTGTACAAAACATGAGACAAGCGACAATTTTGCTTACAATAATTAATATTGACCATATTTTTACCAAAAAAATAATTCTATTTATATTGATCATATACTGACACTAGTTTAAAAAAATTAATATATTTTTCATTTCAACCACTCGATTTAATTTAATTTAAATTATTATATTTTAATTTTGATGGACTATTTTTTGAATTTAATAGTTTATAATTTACAAAACTCTGGGTCATCATGTTCTTTAAGGTGCTTAGTTAAATTATTTAATCATCATATTAACTTGTCAATATATAATCATTCAACTTCTTTAGAGCATGCCAAACCCAACCAACAAGCATGTTTCTATCTCCATGCTTCCCCTAGTATTTTATTAATTAATTATTGTTTTGATTTCAATTTAATTAATTCTCCTTTTTGAGACATACACCAATCTATTTGAAGATTTAAAATTAGCTCATGCATTCCAAAAGTTGTACAAATCTGAAGACCAATTCATTAGTGTACTCAAATGAAGACAAAACATCATTTGAACATGATAGACAACAGTATTTCGCACAAAGCATGTGGGAAAGTGAGAAGAAACGGCACCAAAAAAAAAAAAAAATCAATTATACCATTTTTTTATTATTTTTGTCTTTTCTATAAATTGTTTATAGGCTAATATCATGCTTATTCCTTATAATTTGCTCCCATTTTGGTTTAGATCCATATAGTTTTAAATTATAGAATTTGATCATTCAAGAGATAAAATGATATATATATATATATATATTGTGAGCATTTGGTATCCTGCCCAATCTCTTAGGGAATTACACAATAGACTAATCCGGATCAGGCCATGGTAGGAATCATAGGGGCGATGAGTCTATCACCTAGGACATTCCTAAATGATCGAACTCGTAACCTTTATTTAAATTAGAACAACTTCTATCACTTAATCCAAACATTTAATGATCAAATGGTCTAGATTTTTATTAAAACATAAAGACTAACATTTATATGAAAAGAAATTTGAATGATAAGAGCAATGACTTGAACTATAGATACCAAAATAAAAATGAAACCAAATTGTAAAGACCGCATTAACCTATTGTTTTTTTTTAAATAAGGACAAATACAAATTGACATTTTGACCCCAAAAAAAAATTACAAATTGACACACCCCTATCTACAATCTTGTCTCACAAGAAAGAAAATTTGATTACATTCACACTTACATAGGAACTAAAGTTGACTCTGGAACACGTAAATTACTAAGCAAATCAGATTCAAGTTATACTTTAAATAAAAGGTAATGCTCTTTCAAACAAGTTTCTTTTTTTCCAATACCAGAAGTTGAAACAAGTATCATATAAAACCTTTTTCTTTCTGTGTTGGTTTTGTATATCTCTTTCTATGAAATGAACACTATATATATATATATATATATATATATATATGTTCAAACAGGTGAATTATTGAAGAAGAGAAGATTCATAGACCCATGATGAAGGATTTGATACGAGCCATCAATTCATGTGTTTGGCTCTGTGATATCTGAGATTTGCTCAGAATCTGAAACGCATGACCAACCCCTTTGCACACCAAGTGTTCGACCTTTTTCCCAGCTCGCACCAAAGCGCCACACAATTCCATGTTCCGATCTTTCAATATATCCAACTCCGACACACAAACCAACACAGGACACAGCCTCAATTCCTCCAATCTCACTGACCCTTGTCCCAATATTGGGTTGCACCATTGATGGTCCCGGTTCGAGCCGCGAGGCAGAGCCAAGCGCCAATACGTATCAGAAGCAGCTAAGCTCAATGCAGAGCTAGTTGGAGCTTCACCCATCTTATTCTCTGATGATGTTCTTTTGTCTCCTCCAAGGAAAGGTTGTATCAGAACCATACCCTTCACTTCCAAAGGTCTTATTATGGCTGATGAAGAAGCTTTTTCATGTGCTGATAAATTTAAGGCCACATTATAGGCTATGTTGGCACCAGCACTGTCTCCTGCTAGGAAGATTCTAGAAAAGTTGCACTTTTGAATCCACCATTGACTGCTAGCTTCACACTGGTATAGGATTTGCTGTTTCAACCATATTAAGGATTTGAACCCGTCTTCGTAAGCTGCAGGAAGAGGGTTTTCTGGGGCGAGACGATAGTTTAGGGACATGATCAGGCAGTTAAGTTTGGATGAGAGTTTAGAGAGAAACTCATGGTAACAAAGCCAAGAAGCAGAACCAACACAGAAACCACCTCCATGGAAATAGACGAGTAAAGGAAGCTTTTGGTAGTGGTGGTGGGGAATTATTGTGGTGTTGTTAGGGACATAGAAACGTGCCCAAGTGCCTGTGAAATTGTCAATAGCTATGTCTGTTGAAGTCACGTTGTTGAGATCTGGACAGGGTGAAGAAGCAGGGACACAGGACATAATCTGGGGTCTCTCCACGTGTCCATCTCTGTGAACTCTGATAAGCCCTTCAATTTCCTCCACCACATCGTCGTCGTCGTTGTTGTGGTGGTGGTGGTAGATTTCTTTGCTTCTGTATTGATGGCTATGGCTTGGCCTTGACCTTGAGGTAAGAGAAGATGTGGCCTTTGTTCTCATGTAGGAAGATAGAGAGGTTGCTAAAGAAACCAAAAAAGTTTGGAAAATATTTGGAGTCACAGGTTTGAACTTTGAAGCCTTACCATACAAATGGACAATGGCCCTATATATATATATACACAAAAAGTAATGGAAGTAAAGCCAGGGGGAAGGAATTATAAGAAAACCCAATAAAATCAAACTTTCAAATTCCTTTTATTTTAAATTTATAATTAGCCTAATTTATTTAATTCCATAGATCATTAGTTCTTATGTTGTTTAATATAAGACAAATTTAGTTAATTTAATTAAATTAAAAAAATTAAAAAAAATTATCTTTTTAATATTGTCCTAACCCTCAGTCGTAGAGGATTGGACCCACATCCACCCACCCTCAAACGAACTCACAACGTGCTGAGAAATTTTATGTTGAATGGGACCAACATATAAATGAATCTTGAAGTAACAAGTGGGTAATAGGGAAGGTATCCACGTGAATTCAGATGTGGAGGGGCATAGATATGTGACTGGGTTGGCCTACCATTTTCTTAATTCAGCGAATCTGAACATAAAAGAAGCCTACTTGGGTAAGTATCCATACATTTTTTTAGTTTGACTTTTTATAAAAACTAAAATTGAAATATGTAATGTGCACTATATAATAATAATAATAGTGATAATAATAAATGTCTTCAATTAAGTGATAGAAATTAAAAGATATTTTTATTTACAAATTAGTCCTTTATTTATATGTTTTTTTAATATTAGATTCCGTGTACCAAATGATAATCTTTAAGAAAAAAAGAAGACATACAACTTTTTGTGGATAAAATATAAAATAATTAGGTGGGATGGTGTTTCCCACTAATAAGTTCCAAAATCATGGTAAGCTGCACATTAAACAGCATGAGTGCATGCAATAGATGACTCGGTTTCACACTCTAGCCTCACATCTTTGACCTTAACAACCCTTCTCCTTTACTATTATTATTATCTTTTTCAAAAATTAATATAATATATGACTTCTTTTTAATATAATTTAATTAGGTCAATCCTCAAGCTTTATAGCCCACATTTACTTACCTATGCAATTACATGAAACCTCAGCGAAAATGTGTGTGTGAGAAGTTGCAAATAGTAGGAGTCATTCCCTATAAAATATAGGCAACATTGGGAAAAAAAAGTCTCTCATCTCCCACCAATAAAATTTTCAACAAGGGACTTTTCACCAATTGTGCTTAAAATTATATAGGCCTCACATTTAATTATCTCTTCATTGTAGCATGATCAGATATGCAGAAAAGCATACTCCTTTTAGTTCATATAATATAAGTAAATTCTTACTGTATTTCACTATAATCAGATGGCTGACACATTACTTTTATCAAAAAATAAAACATTTTTCTAATTTTACCTATATTTAAAATCGTAGAGACGCACTACTTTAGACTTCAAGACTGAAGTTCTCCGTTAATAAATTGTAATAGGAGTAACATTTTTTTTTAAAAAAAAAAGATCATTAACGACCCATCAACTAACTTATATTATGGATAACAAATTTCTTCTAAAAAGCGTCATATATTTTAGACAAAAGAAATATTGAATAATTTGTATAAAATTAGGACAAATTTAAATAAGATATGTAATCCAATTTTAATAAGGATATGGATTATATTAAAAATATAATCTACAAGAAGCATGAAGGTTGTAAAAGAACCACATATAATGATGTTTGGGGAACATAAAAAAGAGAAAAGAGGAGGGGGAACATGTTGATAAAGGAAGTAGAGATAGTATGACAATGTCAGACATGTTAAGAAGCAGAGAGAGAGAGAGAGCATATAATGGTGAGTGTGGACTACCCCAACAAAATGGCCCCTATGACCCTATCTTCTTCCCTTTTAGGTTGCCTCCCATTACCTTCATTATTATTATTATTATTATTATTATTATTTCAATTGACATGTTACCACTTACCCCTCTCATTTAATTTACTCTTGAATTATTGCTCTGGATTTTTCTTTTCAACTCAACATTTTAAGATTCTCTATTGTTCTAGGGAAAATCATTTGGTGATCACTATTCACTCAAATTTGAGTGTCTCCTTTTAATATTCTATAAAAAAACAATTATTTATTGATAGTATTATGATTTATGTTAAGATTGTCAGCAAACAATCAATAAACACATAATTAGCAATAGCAGTAAGGTCGAGAGGAAAAAAATTATTGTTTGTAAAACAAGATCTCAAATTTAAATTTTATGAAAGGAGAAAATTATGTTGGAAAAAGCTTTTCAAACAACTTAAGTATAAATTAGATTTAGCTTGAAGGAATCGATACCATTGTCAAATATTTAAATTTTGTATATGGGAGAAGAACTATAAAAGAAGAGTTATATCTGATTAAGTTTGATAATACTCAAATTTAGAATAGTATTTATTAAAAAGGAAAAAAAACCATCATACCATTGTCAACTCATGGCAATACCAAAATCTTGTGGTTCATTTCCTTTTTCACATGTGTTAATGATACATAATTAAACATTCCAAAAGTTCAACCAATTCATCCAATGTTATAGAGTACAAGGTGTGTTATCTATGTCCTTTAACGATGTGTTAAGAGAGGTTAAGCGTGAGGATGATATAATTATTAACTTATTATTCACAATGAAACACTTCTTGAAAGGCCAAAAATGAGATGTTAGAAGTTTTAATGAACTTCCATTGGAAAAAAAGGTTTTCATGAACTGAATAAAGACAACATAGTATTATTGGATTAAATTATTATGAAAAAATTTTAAATAAATACTATTTAAATTTAGAAAACCTTACAAATTTAGTTAATACATGGAAATGACAAATAAGTCTAAAGAGACTATTTTGATATTTTGACATATTGTGCTTTTACCAAAATGCCCCTCAAGTTTTTTTTAAAAGAAAGAACCCTTGCCGGCCCCGGAGTTTTGCTGCCGGTCCGGCAGTGGGTACTACCCTGCCAGCAGACTCCCACAGCCGGATGCAGAGCTCCGGTGACAAGTTGAGTAATATGATTGACTACATGAGCTTCATAAATCTTATTTGGCGTCGTTAACAAGTTGAATAAAGACATTGACAACATGAATATATCGATTGACAAATTGTGCTCCCAAGGTTATTAATGAATACATTCAAGTTGTCATTGCCTTTATTCAACTTGTCAACGATATTTGATAGGGCTTAAAGAACTCAAGTAATCAATCACATTACTCAAATTGTCACTGGAGCTTTAGCCACCGATAGCCGGAGTCCCATCGTCAGGGTAGTGGTGGCTGATGGAGCTTTGACATAGGTGAGGGTTTTTCTTTTTTTCTAAAAAAAATATTGAGAGGCATTTTAGTAAAAACACAACATTTCAAAATCTCAGATTATTCCCTTGAGAATTGAGACTTATACATTTCCATGTGTTAACAAATTTTTTGAGGTTTTTCAAGTTCAAATGGTATTTATTTAAAATTTTTCCTCTTATTAATGCTTACTTCCATGGATTAAAAAAGATCCATACTATGGTGACATCTTATGTAAGTTATCTTTATTTAATTTTAGACCATTTAAATTCTATTACTCTTTCGCCTCAAAATATTAGACTACATAACTAATTTATGGAGATTGATAAAATTAATAAAATTAGTTATTTGTAAAAAAATGTGTGTTGGAAACAAAGTTGATTGAGATCTTATATTTAGAATCAAAATAAATATCTTAATTAGCTCTTACATCTAAAATTGGAAGGAGTCTTTTTACACACACACACATATTTGTAATTGTTAGAATTTGAAGGATTATAGTATAAAGGAAACAAGAGCCTTTGAATATTATTGAATCCTTAATACTTAATCCTTTGTACAAGCAACTGGGCTAGAGGCTTTATATAAGTAAACCTAGGCTAACCCTAAAATCTAATCTAATCTAACTTAAATAAATATAATCAAATAATAATATCAACATAAGATAAATAATATCTCAATATGAGAATATATCAAATATTAACAAAAGATATAATAATATCTTAACACCCCCTTCAAACTCAAAATCATCTTGAGTTTATCAACTAAAAATTGGAAGTGACAACCAGAAGGAGCAACTACATCAATACGTGGACTAAAAGTAACATCTTGGAGCAAGTGCCCATTTGGACGATATAGAAATGACGTCAAGCTAATGATCTGGATGGAGCAGATGATCAAAAGATCTAGGAGGTACCAAACGATCAAAAGATCTAGGCGGTGCTCTGGGATGGAACCATACACTCTCTAGGGAACATGTCTGTGGATCTAGATGAAGCTCTGGGACTGAACCAGATACTCTCGAGCAACGGATCTAGGATGGAACTAGATAGTTTGCAAAGGAAAGAACACATGCGTATGCACTACACACCGGACGGAGGAAGGTGACCGAAGTCAGGAACTTTTTCATAAGCCAAGACGATCGAGAGAGTGACCGATGAAGAATTTTTGAGTTGAGGATAGTCTAATCTTGCCAACAAGAAGGAAAAGAATGTTCATGAGTATTAATCTTAACGCTAATCTTAACGCTCAAGGAGGTACAACAATTAGATGGTAGACCTACCATTACAGGGGAGAATGAAGGGTGTTGTCCTTTCTTGTTCTTCTTTCTCTTTTTCTTTTTCATTGGTTCTGATACCTTGTTAGAACCAATACATAACAATAGATCGGTGAGAGCAAAAGCACTGACTGAGATCTTTTAGACCGAGCTAGTACAAAATAGCCCGAATAAGTTGAACGACAAGCAAAAATAGAGCCAAGAGCCGTTAAATGGAAAGCATTAACAACAAAATTAAGAGCCGAGCAATGCAATCTATTACCCTAGCGAGAGAGAGTTTTTTGAGAGACTAAATTGCTGTAGCGAGATAGAGTTTTCTAAGAGACCGAAAGCGAGCGCTAGTAGAGACTAATGAGAGCAAGACCAGGTCCTTCTTCTCCTCCTACTCCTCCTTCTTTATGAGATATGGAGTCTAATATAGACTAATCCTTCTTTTTCACCCGCATAATTTAACTCATCACACATTATTATAAATAAATATTAAATAATTCAGATAAAAAAGTAGGGTACGTAGGTAGTGCTTATAATAATAATAAGAATAAGCACTAAAGTCTAATTCAACGGTGACATGTGCCATGAAAACATCTAAGTCGAGGGCTAAAGATTTGAGGATGACCGTGGAAGTTGGTGCTTAGTGGATCAGTTGGACTTGTGAGGTCAAATCCCATCTTTTTTTAAAAAAAAAAAATTATGTCGTCTTTGTTATTATTTTCTCTTGAGAAAAAAATCGCACCCTCTTCTCATTTTTGTTCTTGTTGCAAATCATGTTCCCAAAGAAAAAACTCTCATGTTTCAGCCGTCACTTTTCTGGGGACTTCACAACTAATATTTCTTCCAATAAATGGGGTTCATATAATTAGCGTACGTTCTCACTGCTTCTACTTTGCATTATTACCTGTAGGTGCAATTTTTCCTTGTATGCATACAGTTTAAGAATCTGACTTAAATAGAGCTAGTAAAAAACGTCGGCCCTTCACTCGTTAGGACTAAATAAAATAAGTCATTTTTTGAGGCCTAGCCTGTGAGAATAAGGGTCATGCGTTTAAAGCCGAAGCTATTTTAATAATTTTTACTATTTTTTTAGTTTTTTAAAAAAATTATAACAATAAAATCCTAATTTAACACATCAATGTTGTCAAAATTAGGGTGTAAACGGTACGCATCATGCAACAAACAAACACAATAATTAATTCATAATCAAAGGTAAACTATTGTCCACATACCACGATTACACATAATTAATGAGAAGACTTAACAACATTAAAAATATTTTTTTATAAATATGTCTTAAAAAGTGTAAGTAGACAACAAAATAAACAACATAAAATAAAAAAAATAATAATCACTAGAAAATAAGTGAAAAAATACAAAATTGGTAAGAATACTTATGAAATAAGAAATATCTTTTATAAGTTTTTAATTTTTAGGATTTTTAATATAAGATATTCTTATAAAACTTAATTCTGAAAAAGATAATAACAACTAAATATTTGCAACATCATTAATAAAGTATAAAAAATAAATAATATTATTATCATATAAATAATTATAAAAAATAAAAATATATATACAGGCCTAAAAGGTCAGCCTTAGCCTTACAGGACCGGCCCTTTTAGGCCCGCTTTCACTTATAAAGAAAAAATCTTAAGCCCAGTGGCCCTTGAAATTCAAGGCCTAAAAGGGCCGGCTTGACGGGCTCTTCCCTTTTTTCCGGCTCTAAACTTAAATAGTTTAGAAATGCAGGTGTTAAAAAGTAAAAATTTACTATGATCTTAACAATTTAAATTTAGGGAAATTTGTACTGAGATCCCAAGCTAGACAAAATATGATATATAGGTCCCTTGAAATCTCCCATTTTCATGCAAGGACTATGAGATATTAGTGCAATAGCATCGAAATGTGAAAAAACTAAAATAACCTTAATAAAACACACTGAAAGGTTACCCCCGATTCAAACTCCCCTCCCCCCATGGCTGAAGCTCTTTATCATTGCCATCGCTGTTGGATAAACAACACTCACCATTGCCTCACCATCATCGTCATCTAAACCTCTTCGTTGTGGGCGGCTTGTTGAAGCTTTTACTTGTCACTAGTGTAGGTTTTCCTCATTGTCAGTGAAGCTTTTCCTCATCGCAATACAGGTGTTTGTCATCACCATTAGTTTACGAAATCATTTCTCAATCTCATTTGTGTTTAATATATGAAGTCATAATGTGTTGTTAATGACCCAATATTCTAGGTGAATATGAGGTTAATGTGCAAGGATTACCTTAAAGTATTTTTTCAAGTAAATCTAATACTATAAAGTGTTTTGTAGTGTATTTAGCACCATATAGTAATTTTTCATGTGCATCCCCATCCATAACCTAAAGTTTTTTTTTAATAGAATTTTTCACTTAACAATTTAGGCAATTTAGGGTGCTGGATACACTTGAAAAAATATTTCAAAGTCTTGAATGCACCAAAAAAATAATTTAAGGTGTTAGATGCAACTAAAAAACACCTCAGGGTGCTGGACACCTGAAAAAATATTTCTAAACGCTGGATGTATCATAAAATACTTTAAAATACTTGATGCACTTAAAAAAAATACTCCAGGGTGTATAACCATGTATGTATTCGGAATCTTACTCTGTAGTTTTATTAAGAGATTACAAGTTTTCTTAACTAATTGCTCAAAGTGTACATTTCTCCATTTAATTATTTTTTTTATTTTCAAGATTCTTATTCAAAATTAGAGACACTCTAATAATTGTTAAGCTTTCTAATCAAACCATACGTTTGTAATATTATTATTCGAGTTGTACACTTATCAATGTTATCATGTTTTAACTTTTAATGAAAAATCTTATACTAAGAACGTAGCAAAGTCCATTCAAATATATCTTTCTCAAAAATTTATCATAAACATTATAAGTTGAATTTTAAAAGATGCCAATCCAAGAGGATTGGGATAAAGCTTGAAATATATTAAAAGGAAAATTATCCATTGGTCCCAGATATAAAAACATTAAATACAGAAAATTTTCATTTCTAAAACTCAAACCTACGTAATTTATAACTAAAATTTGCATGCTTACCAATCAAATTGGACAATTTATATTTTCAATTCAAACTTATATAAAACTTCCGAATGCCATGGGACCAAATTTAACTATCTTGCTTGGGACTAAAGTTATTTTCCCTATCTTAAAAGATATGGTTTGAGAGATCAAATATTCCCAAAACTAGTAAATGACTAAGACGTAAATGTGTTCTATTTGGATTTCACACTTTCTAACATTCTTTTTTCGTAGGTCCTCTTTCACAACAAGGAAGTGCAAGATAACAAATAATAGAACAATCACGTGCCCTTCACATGACATATCTTAACATTGAATAATGGAATATTTTGTATTCTGCAAATATAAATAAGTATTCACAACCCTGACACATTATTTATTATAAATTGATTCAGCTAGCAATAACATATGTACACTTTTTTTTTTTTTGGGTGCCTTCAATATATGTACACTTGTTCGCAGTACACATACTTCCCAATTTCATTTATAACTCACTTCTATCATATTTAACACACTAAGAAAAACTAAAACTATACACCTCATTAACTCTATTATAAAATTCAACTTCTTTCTAACTTTATTCTTATTTAATATATAACATACCTTATAAAGACAAAATCAATATAATAATAAATGAAGGATAAAATTATACATTCATATATAAGATAAATATAAACCTCTCTGCCCTCTATAAATAAGGCTAAAAGAGTATATATGTACACACACAATCAAAGAGAAATACATATTCTGCTTGTCTAAATTAATCATTAATCAACTGTAATTATAAGCAGTTATTGAAAATTAACCTAGATACCAACAATAATGAAAACTAAATCACATCAACTATAGATTACTAAAGTCACTCAAAAAAGAAGGAGCACATAAGAAAATGGCAGTTCAAGCTCCATCCTAGCCAGACATCATCACATGATCAATGGCATGAAGTGCTTGGTTGGAGAAATATCGCACGTCCACATCTGGGTCCTCGCTGAGCTCAACCAGACACGGACGAATAGTCTTCTCCACCACCTTAGTAACAAAACCAATGATTTTTGACAGAATAAGAGCAGAACCATAACACTAACCCATCAAACTTTGAATACATATAGTGGACTGGGAAGAAAAAGAGAGATCATGAGTATAAAAATGGAATGTGTCCCACACAGTCATATGCTTATGCATCACTTTTTCTTCAAATATATAAATATTGGGTCAATATAATTATTGGTCTTTACAGTGTGATCAAATTGTAGTTTTAGTCTCTATAATTTCATAAAAACTTGGTCTTGAGTTGAAGTATAGAGATCAAAACTAAAACTCCTTAAAAGTATAGGAACTAGTGACAAAACTATAAGGACTAAAACCAATGATTTACCCAATAAAGGTTAGTCCAGTTGGTAAAAGGGTCGGCTCAAAGCCATAAGGTTGAGTTTAAATCCCACTGATACAAGAGCTTTATTAGTGGGCAATTTGTAAGTATTTTTGTAAATGCTCTTTGATCCCGAAAACATGCCCTAGCCCTGGTGAGTCCCCAGGACATAACTCACATAAACTTTTTGTAAAAAAAAAAAAACAATTTAAAACTATATAGACCAAAACTCAAATTCAATCAAACTATAAGAACTATCAATGATATTAACCCATGTATAAAAAAAAAAAACAATGGTATTAACCCATGAATATATTAATAAAGTCTTGTTTAATCTGTACAGGGAACAGTACATGTAGATTCAGTAATGAGAAAGATGATAAGGTATCAGATGCCTTACAGATTGATCAACTATGGGGAAGATGGACTCTAAAACCTTGGCCACGTTGAACTTTATGTTGGGCACTCTACAGGGAGCAATCAGGAAGCAATTACAAACAGAACTAGATTGAACCTTACCCCTATAAAATGACAGTGAAAAACAAGTAACCTGTCTTTTGATGCAGTAATTACAACAGGCAACAACTTTGAACAAGTGATTTCAGAGCCCATAACAGGAGCAAGCAGAGAGACAGCGCGAAGTATTGTCATGCGATACAGGTAGTGTGAATTGTTGATCATGTCCAAAACCTGTCCATAATTTATACAGTTGCATTCAGAAAAACAGCAGATAAAAATGCATATATTTCGATACAAGGAACCTTGGCCCACAAAAGTTGACCTAGTATAAATTGTCAGCGCATTGGGACTCTTTCATTAATCTAAGAAAAAGATGAACCTGCGGAATTATGTGCTGAAGAGCCCACTCAGGACCAAATTCTTCTGCAAGACGCTTCAGGTTGTTAGCAGCCGCATCACGAATTGAATGAACCTGCAATAATCGCCAAAAACTGAAAGTTAAGAATGACAGTCATGCAGAACAGAAGATTTCCCAACCTTTTCTTGGGAAGCTGAAAAAATTTGCTACTACCTCCGGTCCTAAATACAAAACCCGGCTGACTTTTTTGGAGAGATTAAGGAAGCTAATTAAATTACTTTAAAGTATATATATTTATCGTTTTTTCTTCAAAATAATTTGTCTAACTTATAAACTGATATATAATTTAATTATAAACATCATATGATATGATTAAGCAACTTATTTAGCTTCCTTAATATCTTTAAATAGAGTCAACTAAGTCTTATACTTAGGATCAAAGGTAGTATTATGTTTTACTAGGAATGTCAAAGCAAGGCAAGAGCCTTCACAAAAGCATTGAAAAATGAAAATCTACTGTATAAAACTTTAGTCCGCATACAGAGGAATGAGTATTATGCTAACTAAATTAGACTAGTCGTGAACTAGAAGCAAGAACCTTATCCTGTAACCACTGCATGCAAAGAGCGCCAAGCTTGTCATCAAAAAACCCAACACCCAATTGACTTGCCAATAAGGGGATATACTCTATTATCGCAAGCCTGACTCTCCAATGCCTATCCTCAGCAAGTTCAACAATTGCTGGCAACAAAGATTGAGATAATAGATTGATGCCAATAACCTGCAAATATGCGGCATCATCAGCTTTACTTCAAGAAACTGGATTTCTTTTATGTCTTCTTCTGTTTGTATAGGGTGAAGGAGAAAGCATGACAATATAGATAAACTCATAAAAGCATCGGTTGTGTAGTAGAATTTAGAAAATAAGAAGAAAAGGGGTGGGGAGACAGGAGAATGTTTGAAAGGATAACCTGATTCACTTGATCAAGTTTGCTGATAATGTTTAAGCGCACATCAGGAAATTCGTCCTTCAGAAGGGAAAGGAAAATTGGAAGAAGCTGCTCAATTGTTGCATCCTAAAATAACAAAATGATGGGATTAGAAATCGCATTAGCACACGAGCTTACTTGAACAGGATCTGTTCTACAGGCTCATACAGCTGTCTCCTTGAGTTTAAAGCAGACAACCAAAGAAGCCACATTTACACAAAAGGAGACTACTTCACAATAAGCTCAGACTAGATTTAAGAGGAAAAAAACGATAATAAGATATCAGTTGCACCATTTGAATTTTTACAATCTAGAAGTATCACTTTCAGATTCTGTATTATTAACAGAAAAGGCCACAAGGCAGATAATACCACAGAGAATCCTCAAAAATACAAGAGCCTGCTCATGACATTAATAAACAAAGGAATTCATAGAATGGGCATGGTATGGGGGCCAAACACAAAAATAAATGCACATGACATTACAATGATAGCATTCACATAAGCTTTCATCTTTCTAGCTTGTCTTTAATAAAGTAGGAGGCCTAAATACTTTGCACTGAACCTAAAATTAGCAGTCAGGCTCTTCTCTTTGATGCTGGTTGGGAAAAGGCAAGGATTAAAAAGAAAAAGTAAATCTCAAAAGCTGCAGGACAGGTCAATCAAGATCACAACATGAGATATATCCTGTAATTGTAAAAGCCATATTTATGGACACTAAATGAAAGTTTTCAGATTTAATAGCATACTCAATAACTGAACACTAAATGGTATTTTTATTAAAGGCATTAAATGTCGTATTTAACTTCATTAAGGAAAGGGGAAAACGCAGGGACATAACAATATCTTTCACCTCACATAATATGCAGAAGCAAATTCCTATCACTACCGCAATAACTGCAGATACTGTTACATAGATGATACTTGTACCTTTCCTAAAACTGGAGCCATTCCCATTATCACTGAAGCCAAAGCAGATCGAACATGTTGTGAAGAATCTGAGGACAATTCCTACAAGCATTGATGCAAAAGATTGAAAAAATTGTGTGGTAAGGCACAATATGTATAACTTTTAATACTAAATTGCATGACCAAAATCATAAAAAGGCTGCCGCACATCACAAAGTTAATATAAATTTATCATAATATTTTTCCATATTTAATTCATGCACACCTTTGCACAAGGAAGAATATGCTGAATTGCAAGATCCGGATCTAAAATCCGGCAAAACTTTGTCACTTTTCCAGCAGCTGCAATACGTACTTCAGCCTCATTATCCCGAAGCAACCGAACATAAGCAGGGACCAGTTCTGTCCTGAACAATTATAAAAGATATTCTTAAAATAGCAAAAACAGATTAATAGATACACCTTCAAATTTGGGCCATCTTAAACCTAGAAAATCAATACAGAAATAATAAACTTTGGCATTCAAATAATCATCATCACTTTTACATCCAACAAACATATGTAAATTAATATGGAAAAAACTAAGTTTGGCATTAAAATAATGCTGCATCTAATAATCATTGTGAAGAATTTATACTTCGTATAGGAATATGTGGAAGAGACAAGCATTGATGCAGCCAAAAGATAATACCTGGTAGGTTCAGGCCCTACAGCCTCACAGAGCTCATACAATTGATTTGCAACCATGTAACGCACCCGCCAAGATTTATCCTGTCCCAGGTCAAATCAAAGTGCATCAGACAAATAAGAATAAAAACTTGTAGACTCCTCATTAATATATTTAACAAAGAACAATCAAAACATATTTAAGTGAACAAGAGTCCCTTGACTTGATGTCGAAAGCAATTAAAACCATTTACTTATTTACACCACTTACCCTAAGCATATCAGTGAAGTGTATATTTCTCCTCGAAATCACACCTTAAAATTTCAAGCCTAAAAATTATGTATATACCCCCTCTTCCTTTTAGATATAAGCAAATTTCAGCAAATACCAAGTATTCCTTAAACATTCTTGCATACGAATAGTCCATAGTCATAAATTAAATAGATGGAGAAACATTTAGTCCAATGTGGATGATGCGCGAATAGCAAAAAATCTTATAAAAGACAAACCAGTACACCAGTCCACTGAATTATTGATATATGAAAAATCCAGGTTTTGAAGAGAAAAGGGACATGAATTATAAATACTTTCCAGTTTTACTGCCACAATATACCTGAGAAAAGTTAACAATAACTGGAAGGATATGAGAGACACAATCTTGGGGTTCCAACAGCTTGCCAAGAGTAGCACAACCCTCCACAGCCAACAATCTAACAGAATCTTGATCTGAACCAAGATAAGAAGCATATATAAAATATAGTATTGTACAACCTGAAGAGTAAAGAACTCTACAAGATATTGAAGCAGCCTCGCATGCTAGACATATAAGAGATACTTTCCATCTAATACATGAAATATCAGCTCAATTACCATCCTGTGTAAGATCCTCAAAAATTGTCATGATATCTGCCTTCAGATAAGCATATTCAACAGTTGCAGCGAATTTTCCCAGACTTGATGCAGCAGACCTTCTAACCATAGGCATGTCATCTTGACACAACTGATTGTATATTGACCTCAATTCTATCTTCAACATTTCTGGTGCACTTGGGTATGCAATATGAAATAGCCCACAAGCCGAGACTCGAGCAGTAAACCACTCACCAGCTGCCAGTCTCTGGAACAGAAACATATGTTGATTTGGAAAGATTTTAAACAAACATAATGAATGACAACTAGCAGGATACAACAATACAAATATATGAACATGCACCACAACTGCAATCACTTAGTAGTTAGTAACAACAAAATATCAGGTGTCACGGCAATGTGGCTGTATGATATAAAGTAACCTCTACTCCTTTAGGCATCATTCAAGTTAACTTAAGACCCACAAATCAATCTCTTTCTAAATAAGTACTGCAACAACTTTTTGATATAAAACAAAAAACCCTGGTAGAGAAATGAATGCAAGTAATCAGAATGATGATGCATTATATGAAAGATCGAACTTTATATTTAAGCCTCCAGCTTGTAAGTTCAAAGTAACAAAATTATGTTATACTGAAGGAAACATCAAACAAGTGTTACCTCACCTTCACCAAAGGAATAAACCAATCAACCAAATCACTCTCCCTCATTTGAGATCCAATTCTACAAAGTGATTCCACAGCTTTATCTCTTACACAGGTTTCCTCGACAGTACAAAGCGTCTCCAGAGGTGGCAGCAACACATTGGCATGTTCCACCCCACCGACATAGGGTATGAACACCCCCAACTCCTCTGCCATTGCAAGGAGTACCTCATCATCATCATCGTTGTTTTCACTCAAAAAGGGAATTAGTTCCTTCCGGGTTCGCTCCTCCCCAAGAGCACGTGCTATGGTTGACAGCCTGCGAATTGAGTTTAGTCTTAGTTGGATGTCATCATTTTTTAGCTCGTCTACAAGCACATCTATTGGATAAAGTGGCTCGTCAACCATAGACATTTTGTTTCCAAGCTATCTGGAAGAATGAAAAAGAAAAAAAAAACCAATGGTTAAAAAAAAAGTTCATCAAATATAGCCATAGGTTCTGCAAACAATATTAATTATTACGCAGATACCCTACTATTACTCTCAAGCAGCCAAGTCAAAGATATAAGCACGCAACAACAAAAGGGTCCCAAAAGTTCACCCAAAAAATAAAAAGGAAAGGAAAATGAAGAAAACATTAAGCCTAAAACCCAGTGGGCAATACAAAAACTAGAATGGCTGTTAAAGGAGACAAAAAGGAAATAAAAATCTAGAATTCTATAGTCATTAGGCCTCGCACTACTTCTAGATTGTAAACAAAGTTGCAGATATCATAAAATTAATGCTTCAAATATTTCACAAGAGATCTAGGAAAAGATTAATTTCTTAGGAAGCTTCATTTTTAAGTATATATACCCACAAGATAGTGCCTCTTAAAACCCGTTAAGGCAATATGTTCTTTCGATTTCAATAAAACCTAAAAATCCCAGATCATGAAGCATCAAAGTTTATTAACTTCAGTGCTCCTCTCCCAGGTTACTTTGAAGCTAAACAGGGAATTTGATTCAATTTAGTCCAATTGACAGTGGAAGATGTCTTAGATAACGATAGAGAAACTAGAAATCCATTTCCAAGAACGAATCAGTGAAATGACAATAGAAAGAACCGTACCGATCGCGCTACGTCCCCGCCGGCCGCCTCAGATTTCAGAACTTTGACGGCCCCCGCGAGGAGAGAGGAGGACGGACCAAGAGAGAAATTCCAGGGACAAAGGGAATATATATATATATACATACACGCACACATGCAAATATGGAAATTTGCAAACGTTAAACCGTAATATCGGAGATAATCTTTTTTTTTCCCCCATGGAAATCTTGTTCGAGTATTGGTCCCAATAAAGATTCGAATCCTAGTCCATGATACTGTGAGTGCTGTAGCCTTAACCTCCATTTCCATTTGTAGAGGGTTTAGATGTTAAACACAAATCATGGTTTCAACTTCAAACCATGATTTTGGTAAAAAATATCCAAACATCATAAAAAAAGTAAAAATCATTTTTTTATCAAAATCATGTTTTTGGTTTCAAAACCATGGTTTCAAAACCATGGTTTTGGAGAAGCCAATATTTTGCACTTTTTTGTATGTAGGTCCCATTTTATTTTATCTCTCTTCATCTTCCCTCTTTCATTTCTTTTATTTTCATCCCATGTTTCCATTTTTTTTCTAAATACCTATTACAAAAAAATTATTGTGTGGTTTTTTTTAAAGAATCATTATTCATGTCAAAATTTATTATTCTTTTTAGTTTTAAATATAAGATAAATTTAACTTTCTTTAAGAGATTAAAAAACTAATTAAATTATTTTAGATTATTTATATTTTAATTTTTCCCCCAAACTAATTAATTTGAATAATAAACTTATATGTAATTTTATGATACAAAATATATGATACGATTAAGTAATTTATCTAGCTTCCTTAATCTTTTAAAAAAATCAATTCTATCTTATATTTAAGACAGGAGGGATTATTTATTTCAATCTAAAATATAGTATTATTTTGAATAATTACTATATATAAATTTTTTATATAATTTATTAATACATATATGTTTGAGCTATTTTTTATGATGTTATATAATTGCCCAATGTTATAATTTTAATTTTTTAGACAAATTTATTTAATTTTAGGTATTATTATGAAATTTAATGTTGAAAATATTTAAAATAAAATCTTATCTTTTTATATGTAATTATCACAAAAGCTAATGTTCTATTTTTGGTAATTTGATCATTAAAAAAGTTATTCTTAACCCAATACCCAAACACTCTCATTTTATCAAAATCATTTTTTTCCTTATATATATATATATATATATATATATATATATATATATATATATATATATGTTTGATTTTTTTTTATGTTAGATAATTGATTAATGTTATAATTTTTAATTTTTCATATAAATTTATGTCATTTTTTGTATTTATTATGAATTTTCCTATTAAATAATACATAAAATATAATCTTATCCTTTATATGTAATTATCACAAAAGCTAAAGTCCTTTTCAGTAATTTGGCCATGAAAAAAGCTATTCTGATCAAAATATCCAAACACTCTCATTTATCAAAATCACTTTTTTTCATATAATCTATTCTCAAAAATCACTTTTTTTCATTTTTTTTCCATAAGCTATTCTCAAAAGCTGATTCCAAACACACCCATTGATTTTGATTTTAATTTAATAGTTTTTAAAAATATTGATTAATATATATTGTTAAAATTTGATTTAAATACTTTAAATTTACAGTAAAAGTATAGTCAAAAGAGGTTTCGCAGGGGGAAAACAAATGTAGTGGAGTATTAAAATATACAAAGATTACAACATTTGGACTGGGAATCAAAAAGAATTAAGAATGCACATACAAAATAAACTAGCAGTGAAGAGTAAAAAAATTATGCGATTGTCCTCAGAAAAATATACAATTTTCTTACTTTCAGAAAAATGTATAATTAGCTGGAAAGAAAATATACAATTAAAGTTTATTAAATATAAATAATGTATTTTATATATCCATCAAAATATCAAAATATATAATAGAAAATAGAATATAAATGGGGTAAGAAATGAATAATAATATAGTATAGGATAAAACTTAGGGAAAATTCTAAAAAAAATATCATTTAAACTTCAAAATTTTAAATAGGTGATTTAACAATAAAATGTTTTGTTAATTGCATTATCATTCTTATTAATCTCATTAACGACTTTGTCAACAAGATTTTGAAGTTTAAAAGGTATTTTTTAAAAATTTTCTATAAAACTTATGAGGCACTAAGCGAGTGTTTTGAATAAAATCAAAGTTAAAATGCAAGGTAAAATTATAGTTAGTTCGCTTTTTATACCTTTGATATATAATAAAAATATTAACAAGTTGTGAATCCTAATAATATGGCTTTGTGTAATTTTTATGAATATATTAATATTAATTTATAACAAGTCATATTATTTATAAATAGGAGTAAATAATGCAACTTAAATTATAATTTTTGTGTAATTCATATAGCGAAATGTTCAATAATTACGTAAACATTTATAATTTAATTTTCAAATGATCTATTGTTGAAATTAAGAAAAGCATTTTCCAGATAATATTTGTCTGGCTCCGATATGTACTTATTGTTGCTTTTATGTCATTTTCAGACTTCAATTAGAGTCAAATATAACCGTGAGTTTGAATGAAAGCTTACATGTTATTTTCAGACATTAGTTGTCACATACGATTTTGAGTTACAAGTATCATATGTGGAGAAGAAAATAAGAAAATTGCTAAAAAATTCTCATAGGCGAATTTATTATTCCAAAACATCTAAGAACTCAAGTTCTTAAACATATATAACTTTTTTTAAACTGTGTACACCGTATCTTTAATTATATGAAAATGTCTTCAATATTGTATATAGTTAGAAATATATTATACATAATTAAAAATAAGTTACACAAAGTAAAAAAAAAAATCACATTCTAAATATAAGTTGTACCTTAGTCTTTAGACAAAATTGATACAACTTGGAATAAAAATTTTGTAATGAGCCATTTTTATTTGGGAAAATTCCAGTAAAATATCAAATGAACTTCATTAACCCATAGAAGTTCATTATAATTTGAAAAAGATAAATAAGTTTCTAGGGAGGAATCTGGATTTATAAGTTTATGTGTAAAGTCCAAAATGCCCTTCAAACTAAATTACTCACACAAATGCCCAATTGAACCCTCTGGTTGTCCATCGTCCCATGCTCCGTCTCCCTTCTGCAAGCTCGTCGCCTTCCGTCTCAAGCCCGTTGCCTTCTATCGCCCGTCGGTTGCCTTCCATCATAATGAGTGAGTACTCCTCTAGTCCTTACAACTCATTTTCTCTGCCACTCTCGCTCAAACTATTGAGATCGTTCCCCCTTTTTATTGGTTTCTTTGAGATTTAAAATATTGAGGTGGAGGCTTCTTTACAATGTAAAAGACGGTAATTTTATTCTTATTGTTTGAAACATTTGCATATTTATTGTGCATGTGGCTGCTGAAATAGTTGAGATTTTATTAGGAAGTATAACGTGACAAAAAGAAATGTGAAAAAGAAAGACCTTTTTACTTAAATCATGTTACAACTTATTATTATTGTTTGATTAGGTTAGAAGATAATAGAAGAAAAGATTTCTCATTTCTTGTCTACTTTTGATATGTTTCTTGTTCATTATTTGGTAAATTTGCACATATGGAAAAAAAATTACTCATAAATCATGTTATGGCTTATAAATATTGTGATTACATTGCTCTTGTTATAATAAATAGAAACATCTGACATATCTGCTGAGGCTCCTGAATTCTTTTTGCAATATAAATGACTCATTCACTTAATATGAGTGAAAGTTGATAGATTGAGAGTTGACTATTATTTATATGTCATGTGGTTATCTTTTATCTATTTTTACCAATTCATCCACTTAGTATTTCTTTTCAGGGGTTGTGACATTTCCATCCTTTGAATAATTTGCAATCAATTGAAGTGCAGAATTGTGTTGACAGACCTTTGAAATGTTTTTGGCGAGCTCAATTATTAATATATGAGATCCAACAACAATATTATTGTGAAATATAATGATAGAGGGATGAATAGGTTGTATCCAAATAGAATAATTTTGTTAATGTATGCAGATTGACATAAGTGTGGTATTTTGTGATGTAATGTTAATGAATGACTAACTGATGCATTGTTATGATGTTGACAATATTTGTAATGATGTTGAAAAAAATCATAATGCTAATGACAATTAGTGAATGACACATTGATGAATTGTTAATGGTGACAGTTTATTGTAAGTAAAGTATATATGAAAGAACATATTCTTTAGAGTTCATGACATGTATGCATTAGGTGTAAGTGGAATGAGTAATGTTAACTTATCATTTGATTATATATGTGGTAGTTGCTGTTATGAAGAATCTGATTTTTTGTAAATTCCAATACTGTATTTGTCATTACCATTACAATTTTTGTTAACGGTGATACTTTTTTGTAGCTCATGTCATCAAGCAGGCCACTCTAGAAGAATGTGCAAAAATCTAAACCAGACTTAAACTTTGGTGTGCAGATGTGAGAGTAAATATTTTGCAAGTTATTTTTTGATTTATGTACAATGACTTAGATCCCTTCACATATTTTTTGTTAGAAGGGTCATGGCATATAAGATGCCCTTTTTGTAAGTATTATATAGGGAAAAGAATTTTTTTTTTATGGTGAGAAATATTCATTTGTCATTTGACTTTGTATATGGTAGTTGCTGTAATGCACAATCTGATTTTTGTAAATTCCAATATTGTACTTGTCATTACCTTTACTACTTTTATTAATTGTTACACTTTATTGTAAGTTATGTATAAAAGGAGGAACATGTTCTTTTGGGGTCACGACTTATATGCGATAGGTGTAGGTGGAATAAGTAATGTGAATATATTATTTGCCTATATATGTCTCAGTTGTTGTCTTAATGAATCTGGTTTTCGTAAATCCTAATATTGTACTTGTCATTAACATTACTACTTTTGTTAATGGTTACACTTGATTGTTAGCATTTGTACAAGTGAAGGGACATGCTATTTTGGCTTTAAGACTTGTTTGCATTAGGTTTTGTTAGAATGACTAATGTTGACAAGCCATTTGACCATTTGCGCGATAGTTGTTATCATAAACATTTGTGGTTATTTGTTGACATCATCACTGAACTTGTGATTACCATTATAAATCTCATTTTTTTCCATTAACACATTTGTTATTCTCATTACTGAATTTATGAGAGGCCACCTCTTTGGGGCAACATCTTCACACACGAATGAATCAGAGATGCATTTCTTGTTATTCCCATTCTGAATCTCGTTAGTTTCATTAACACATTTGTTATTCTCATTACTGAATTTGTGAGGGGCTACCTCTTTGGGGCAACATCTTCACACACGAATGAATCAGAGATGTAGTTCTTGTTATTCTCATTATGAATATCGTTATTTCCATTAACACATTTGTTATTCCTATTACTGAATTTGTGAGAGGCCACCTCTTTGGGGCAACATCTTCATACACGAATGAATCAGGGATGTACTTCTTGTTATTCTCATTATGAATATCGTTATTTCCACTAACACATTTGTTATTCCTATTACTGAATTTGTGAGAGGTCACCTCTTTGGGGCAACATCTTCACACACGAATGAATCTGAGTTGCACTTCTTGTTATTTCCATTATGAATCTCGCTATTTCCAAAAACATATTTGTTATTCCCATTACTCAATTTGTGAGAGACCACCCCTTTGGTGCAACATCTTCATACATAAATAAATCAGAGTTGCACTTCTTGTTATTCCTATTATGAATTTCATTATTTCCATTAACACATTTGTTATTTTCATTACGGAATTTATGAGCGGTCATCCCTTTGGGGCAACATCTTTACACACGAATGAATCAGAGACGCACTTCTTGTTATTCTCATTACGAATCTCGTTATTTCCATTGGCATATTTGTTATTCCCATTATGGAATTTGTTAAAAACAAAGACATCGTGGCCATACCTTTCACACAATTCATCAGTGTGTCATTCAGTAATTGTCATTAGGATTATGAATTTTTTCAACATCATTACAAATATTGTCAACATCATGACAATGTGTCAGTTAGTCATTCACTAACATTACATCACAAAAGACCACACCTATGTTAATCTGCACACATTAACAAAATTAAACATTACTGCCCCAAAATGCCATAACTAACAAATAAGTTAAACATCATTTATCAATCTCTTTAACAGATTGGTTAATTCCCAAAATTAACTTGAACCTATAAGGGGGGAAATTTACAGAAACAACAAAATTATGGTAGTCATTTCCGCCTGATCTGTGTCATTTTTGAAGTGAGGAGTCCCAAAGCAGTCTTCCTCTTCTTATTGAATTCATTTCTGAATTTTTCTAGCAGGTTGTATTAGAATGATGGGATGGAATAAACTATTAATAAACCTATAGAAACTTTAAAAGCAAGCCATAAAGCTGTAAAAGGTTGTCTTTATAGTTACATACCAATTCTTGGTGTAGCTTTGTATTTTGCTCAATTGTGTAATTTTTCTCCTCAGTCGCCTTTGAAATAAGAGTCGTTGCCTAAATCAATAATAAAACATCAATGACCACAGAGCTTTTATGCAAATCTCAGCAACAACAAGCTCATGCTCTTCTTATAAGTAGATATTGTGAGAGCTGGTTTTTTTTTTGGTGAACTAAACTGTGTTGGTTTTATATCAATTAGATTAGATAACCACTTCAGCCAGAAGTCAGAACAAACTACTTCAGCAGAAAATTGAATCTGGTTGAGCATGCACAAGTATAGTAAAGTCAACAGTATATTTTAACTATGACTATAATAAGTATTTATTCCAATGAGTCCCCAATATAAAAATGAAAATTGCAAACTCAATAAAATCACAAAAAGCAGAATGGGAAGGGAAAACATGGAACTGTAATGTGGTCAGTCATCTCTAGCTAAACAATAGAAAGGTTGAAGTTGACATCAATAGTGAGATACTCCTACTCTTTACTCAGATAGGAAAAACAATGCGCCTAGAACTTACACATTCTAGTAGAAACAAATTAGTCAAATGTTAAATCAATTGCAAACCACACCTTTAGAGTGCTAAAGCATTCTAACACCTTGAGGTGTGGGGCTAAAAAAGTGCTCCCCAGTTGAAGAATGATGCAGCCCCAAGAAACTAAATGAGTTGCAATCAAAAGCAGTGCAAGCTTTTGTGTACTTTGTGATTTCTAAATTAAAGTTACTACTTGAATCAGATTATAGAGACTAATTCTTATTATATAAATTCAGTTATTTAGAAGCAATACAAGGAACAAACCAATAAAATAAAAGGAGAGGAATGGGCATTTAGCAGTAAAACAACCACCCTACTCCATAAAAATTCTAAGTTTCTCCTAAATTCTGCATGCACACAATATAACATATCAATAAATAACAATGATTATAATTGTTATATTATTAAGCTATCTGCAACGAAGGTTTTTTGCAGGTTACATACCCATGCAGTTGTTGAACCATTTATCAAAGGCATTCATTTTCCCGCTTAAGTAAACAAAACACATCGGACAACATGAATATGCAAGTGCAAATAAATTTTAAAACTATATTAGAACCTTAATTATAGCTAACCTAACACTTTTAAATCTCAAACAAACCAACAAAAATGAAAAATTAGGAAAATTTCAGAATACCTCACCGTGAGAATCTGACGGTAAGTGGCCGCCGACGATATGGGACACCCACTTGATGAAGCCAAAGGAGATGGAGCCGCCCAGTTCCTATTGCAGGGAGAAGATAGAATTGGAGAAGCTAAGAACGAGAACTCCACAATACTAGCTACGACTCCATACTCCTGAACCTCATCATTGACAATCTTGAGATGAGAGTGATATTCGATTTAGAGGATTTTGACGGCTAGGAGGATGACATTCTCAACAAAACCTCCCACTCACAATGGCGCAAGGCGATGGATGGCCGACTAGATTGCGGAAGGGAGACGAAGCACGATGGAGGGCCAGAGCATAGGGTTCAATTGGGTGTGTGTGTGAGTAATTTACTTTAAAGGGCATTTTGGACTTTACATATAAACTTATAAACTCATATTCATTCTTAGAGACTTATTTATTTTTTTCAACTTATAATGAACTTCTCTGGGTTAATGAAGTTCATTTGTTATTTTACTAGAATGTTCCCTTTTTTTATATATATAGAAATAGTAATTTTTACATTTGGTTCTTTTAAGTTAGATTCCAAAGACCCCACCCAAGTCGCCCAATCATTTGCCTCCAATCAGAATATCCCTCGCAAGCAAACAAACAATTTAAGGGGAAGGGGAACGAAGTGTAAAAAAGAAATTGGTTGTTAAAATTGTAAGAGAAAAAAAATGAGACTCATTTTATGATAAAAGGGGGTTTAAATAAACATTCTAAATCAGTTTATCTAAATTTTTATGCACCAAATATAAAAGTGGATCAGCTTGTGGAATTAATCAATTACTATATATATATAGGGTAAGGTACTGTGATATCTTCTATTAAAAGTAGAAACTATTTTTAAAATAATAAAAGTAAATAATAAACCTCTCCTAACTATATTTGTTTCATAGAAAAGAGACGAGAGTTCATATCACTGATGGCAATATAAGATAATACTTTAACACTTTCCCTATGTTTTATACAAAGGGAGACTTAGAGAATCAAATTCTAATGTCTATTTTTTTTTTAATTATTTGTTGTTGATTTATAATGATGAAGTAATGTGAACTATAAACTACATCTATTAGTGACCATATATATAAGAAAAGTGATTCCAATCAGTACAAAAGCTTACTTAAACACCAATAAATATAGTAAGCTAGTGAATCAAAACATTCCCACTCTACCAAAGAACATAGCAAAATACCTAAAATCTACATTTTAATTTTATCATTTACAAATTTGTGATTCAGTATTGATTTGTTTTGTACAGACCTAATGAGTAGGAGATTTCTCTAGAAACAAAAACGCCTGTACATTTGTGCTCAAACAGAGTCTAAACCACCTGCTTACTCTGGCTAGTCTGAGGAATCTCTGAAGTTTGCTTTCTCACTCAATTCTTCAAATTCATCTACAAGATTCTGAAGCCTAGCAACAAACTCAATTAAAAGTGAAGCAAATGTTGCTAAAGACAAGGAACTTGCACTTTCATATACCTCAGAATTCTCCTCATCCATCACATTCATGGAGGCATCTGCATCTAACGGTAAAAAAGGCCATGATCCCATTTTACTGACATTACCTACAGAGCTCCATTTCCGGATGTAACAGTCTTTTGAACTATCCCTTACTTCACTTTGTAGCGGCGGCGGCGGCATGTTAATGTTATCCTGCATCGAATTCTCGGTTTGTTCTAATTCATAGGGATTTTTTGCAGCTGCCCAGCTCTTTGAATTGACTAGAAGGAATGATTGTTGATCGATCTTTATTTGCAATTGCTTGGCTGCCCCATGCACTTCAAACAGTATGCTTCTCCTGCTCAGTTTTTCCATCTTCTGAACTTTGCTTCCAAGTAAATTTAGTACTTTTGTTCCTTCAATCCCAACCTTTCGTAGTTCTTCTCGAAAAACTTGCCTCTTTTCAGGTGCTGCCTGCATTTATTGAATAAACTAGAAGGAATCCTTATAAAGAATGTATCTTATCATCATAATTTACTGCAGCAGTCACACAGAAAAACAGTTCAAAACTCTCGGTCTTCTTTCTGAGTTTTCACATATACTTTGTGTACAGACAGTACAACCCTGAGGTCTTTTACTATTGAAAATGGTTAAGTGTCGACATGTGGTCTTTTAAAGGAGTCCCTTAGACTCTAGCTTCCTAGGTCCTTGATGCTGAACCTTTGATCTAGTTTCTCTAATTTCTACTTATGACACATCAGCTAGCATTAGAACGTGGTATTCACTCGTACCACATGTGGTCTTTTAAAGGAGAGTCGCAGGTCAGCTATATTGCTGATTAAGTTGTTTAAAGCAAATGATAATCTCATCATTAAACACCATCTTAACTGTCATGCTTTTGCACAGGACATGACAAAGAAATCATAAATTTATAAAGTTCAGCAAGTTCACATGGCGCAGGAGTTTTCTAGTATGATATTGTTTGAACAAGATCAGCAACTAGTGCCAGAAATGCACCACAATACAGCAGAACATTGAAGTAACCTATTTATTGCCAAGTGCATTTTTATCTTGCAGCAAATTGAAAGTTCAGATACTTCAGTTTTCCGCCAATAAAAGACAAAACACACACATGTATATAATCAACAAAAATAGATTACAATTAATTTTTTTCCCTTACCACATAGAATATAGATAATCATCAACTCATGGTTCTACCTGTATTTCTGAAAGTATGCACCCATGCATTGCCATGACCATGAGAGCACAATGCCTTAAAGCTCCACTGAGTTGCACATAATTTCTCCAAGGATACTTGAACGTCTTGTATGGACCGTGAGGTGGTTCCCATAACGCAAATTCTAACTTCAAGAGTAAGATGAAATTGTTGAATTAGATTGTATCTTCAACATCTGAATAGGATATCAAAATTGTGAGATGATAATACTGTTAAATGTATGATAGTCCCATATCAAGTGATGACAGGATTAATCACAACTATGTTAGTGTGTGGTGAGTCCTTCCAAAGTAGCTCAAGTTATTTTGGTACAAGTGACAAGCCTTTAGGTGTAATTAATATAGAAGTCTAATAAATACCAAAGACTCCTCTTGACTTGACGATTGTACTGCTGATCTATAGCCACTGTAAAGAGGGTCATCAGAGGCTTGATAAGTAAGAATTTTTGAAGGGATCCTCTCGTATTCAAAACATTGCAGGTAACCATTTACACAACCTAAAGGAAGTAATACTGGTATTAGCCATGCTCGTCAGTGGAAAAAGGAGCTTAAATAAGGCAATTAGAGGCAAATTACATAAAGCAAGTATTTAGAAGTGAGATATCTGGAAGTTTGATCGAACCTTCTAAAGATTTAGCAACACCATTGAAATTTTTCACCACCAATTTGTGCAGATCCTCCCCAGACCAGATGGGGCAAACTAAAATATTTACAAAAAGACTTATGCCAGCACCGAGAGCAATAAAAACTAATCTGGACGCAGCTGTGAAAAAGAATTCTGATGTCCTTCTCCCAGATGTCAATACAATACAAAAAGTCAACAAAAAAACACGAAATCCATATTCGTACGGCTTCATTTCAGGGTACTGTTTGACATAGGTTATAAAAAACCCTGCAAACCACAAAAATAGCAGTACAAACATAAAAAATAGAAGTTTTCTGTACTAAAGGAAAGGCATGACAAAACCAAGGAATAACAAGTGCAATCAGTTAACTTTCCACAAGCAGAGGCTGAAAATGAAAAATATAAAGGTCTGAGCAAGAGTAATGACTCAAAGTGAAGGAATGCCTAAGAAATGTCACATGTCAAGTAAATGAAGAAGATAACGTGCTTATCATGAGGTCGTTGCAAATGCATCAGGAAGTGAAGTGGCCTTGAGGTGGTTACATTATATTAAGGGAATGTGCTAAATGAAAGGGTGTGGATGGTTTCAGTGGTCTTCTTCTCTCTCTGGTCTCATTCTTGGGAATTTCTCCTCCCTGTGGCTTTCTTCTGCTTTCCCTTCCCTCTTTATCTTCCTTTGCCCTCTGCTTACCGTCAATTTTGGTTAAAAATCTAATGTGAATGTATTTTCATATGCTTGGAGTTATTATAACTGAGATTGAATGCTAGATATATACTTGTTATCATGACAAAAAGCCATCAGATTGACTAATATCACACAAACTCTCTATAACAAGTTCAAAAATAAACGTCTAACCTGCTATGAACAGATTGACTGTGATAACAAGCTCGTTATAACTTCCAGCAAATACCGATAATTCTGCAATACACAGAGCAAGCCCTCCTGCAGAGAATGTTCCTAAAGCACGATTGAATCCTTTGGCAAGGGTTGCACCTACCAGGAAATAAGGGAAAAGGAAAAGAAAGGACGGGGGAAAAAATCACGACCTTAATTAATGAAAATTGAGATATCAAAACAACAGAACCAAAGTGAAATTTCTCTCCAATGTCTCATTGTTTCCTCCCCCCCCCCCCCCCGAAATGAACATAATTTCATAACCATTACCAACGCTGAATTCAAAAACGACGACGACCGTGAGAATCGCCCAAATGGAGTACCGTGTAAGCTCGTTAAAAGGAGAATGATCCTGAATATATATAGCTAGCGACACAAGAGCTAAGCATAACCCAGCTTTCATGGCGAACAAAACCTTTCGTGGATCGGAGTGACCCATCTTATATAATTTCCGATACATCTGAGCGATGCGATCAGAAAGCTTGCGGAACGATAAGCATTTGGCTCGATTACTATGATCCGAATCGAAGGGATCGCTCTTAGGAAGCAATTTTTCTCTGCTCTTGTCCATAAAACTTTGCCCCAATAATCCAGATTTCGCTGCCATTTCTTGAACCTAGAACAACATAAATTCGTGAATAATTATAGAATTCTTTACATGATCGAAAACAAGACAGTAATGAACTAGAGAATTTTGAAATGTTTTGAGTTATTGCCTTGTAGGAACGAGTTAAGATGATAGAGTGTGAGATTAAGGAAGAGAGAATACGTGAATGAATGAGGACGAAAGAAGAAGGAGAAGGGGACGAGGTTTGTGTGTAGCTTGAATGGCGGGGAAGGACAAAACCCGCCAAATGCATGCAGTCATTTGGAGCAATTAAATTTTGATTTTTTTGTCTTTTTCGGGAAATTAAATTTTAATTTTTGACCCATATTCACTAATACAATTTCTCTTTCCCTTTTGGAAAAATGAGACAGAATTTTGCATGTTTTATTTTAATACATTTTAAACGACACACCTAATATGTTAATATCAAGTTTTGAGTTTGCAAATGTGATGGTGGATTGACAGTATACATCTTGCCATTGACTTGTAAAATTTGACAATCATGGTAATATTGTATTTGTGGATTGACACAAATAAATAAAAGATTCAAATAAGAACTCTATATAGGAGGATAAATTCAAGGAAAACACTGAAATGAAACATATTTTATCTTAGGGTTCAAATGAAAAACTCTTGAAATTTGAGCATGAAAAGTTGCAACAGTAATATAGTAAAACTTGTAAAGTAAGCAACTTCTCTCACAAACTTTTTTAAGTACAATTTGTCAGATACAAAATATTCGTAAAAACTAAGCAAACAGATGGCAAAAAACAAAAAACCAAGCAAACAAAGTAGTAAAATTGGCAATAAAAGGCTTATAAAATAAGCAACGCCTCTTGTATATTACTAAAGTTTTTAAATGCAAAATATGCCTTCTATTTAACAGGGTTTTTAAACCCAGACCAGAAACCAGTTAACTGGTTCGGTCCACTATATTTTTAAAAAAAAATCAATTTTTTAATTTTTTTTTTAAAATTTTATATTAATAAGCTTAAAATATTTAATTTCTCACCAGTTTGACTCCGATCTGACCTACTGACCCTTAACCTAATACCCTGACCGGTTCAATGACCGGTCTGAATTTTAAAACCTTGCAATTTAGTGATATTTTCCCTAAACCCAAATTTCCTTGATAAATTTTAAATTTGGTTTGGCATGGGTATTCCTCCTGATGGATTTTTAAACGCTTTGAAACTAGTTGAACAATTATAGTTTTAAAAAAACTTATAAACCCTATTTTGATTTTTGTCACTTATATTCCTCATCATAAATGTTTTTATAACTGACAAAAATCAAAATAAGGTTCATAATTAAACTAACTCCCTTAATCCAATTAAATTAGGTAAATATATCTTATATTAAATATTGTGGAGTAGTTTTTAAAAGATTTACTTGAGCAATTCATGAAAAACGTTATCATGTTGACCAATATGCTGAGAAAGTTGGATAGATCCTGTTTAATTTATGATTAACAATATTTAGAAGGTGAGTAATGTGATATTTACATATATTTAACGTTTTAACGCCTGTCATTATATTTATAGTTTATATTTTTTTCTTCAATTTTTTTCAATTTACCATATAGATTTATTTCTGTAAACGTCACAGTTGCAGTCATCCATATTACAAAATATCCAGCTCGCTTGATATAATTTTCATCTTTTAAATTTTAACATGAAATATCAAATTTCAGACTGGGTAACATTAGTTTCTGACACATGTATGAGCATTATTAATAATGCTCAACACTATGGCAAAAAATAATAATAATGCTCAACATTAGATTCAGCACTACAAATAGTGGCAAAGAAATTTAAATTAATGCATACTCTTACCAATATAAACGAAGTTATCAATATGCTCAAGTGTGCTCAAATTTTGGTTTATGATGGGACTGACATGGTTTCTGTCACATTAATGAATTATTAACATTAGATTCTTCATGCACATTATTAGTATTTCTTTTCCATCCAACATTTTTGGCATACAACTTTAAAGGGAAAATTAATCTTTTGGTTCCTATAATTTTGATTGGGTTGTAACTCAATCCTTATACTTTAACTCGTTGTAACTCAATCCTTATAATTTTGACACAGTCGTAGCTCTCGATCTTTATAATTTTAATCATTTTATATTTTAGTCATTATGTTATAGATAACGAGTATATTATAAAATAATTAAAATAATAGGAATTAAATTACAGTGAGTCAAAGTTTAAAAATTGGGTTATAACCCAATCAAAACTGTAAGAATCAACAGATTAATTTTCCCAACTTTAAATGTAAGGCGTTTTGGTTTCAAAAGTTCTTCAAATCCTGGTCATACTAATATCAGAATTTTTTGATCTCTCACTTATTTCTAACACAATCACTTATTTCTATCACAATGAGAATTATGGCTGAGCCAAGTATAAATAAACACCACTTCAACCTTAAAAAAATTGCGCATAAGAAGCTAATAACGTAATGAGTTCAGAGAATGTTGAATGTAAATATTTCTTATATGACTATTTGGCTTGATCAAATTTGAGCATTAATAGGCCCAATTGGAGTAACTCTTCCAAAGTCGTGTTATGCATTCATACATATTCAAACTCAAGACCCTCAAGACCTCGTGTTTAAGTAGCCAAAGCTTCTTTCCACTAGAAACAATGCTAGTCGGTTTGAATGTAAATATGAGTGTAAATATGGCAAATACTACCGGCTTGAGGCAACGAATGGGATTGAACTTGTGACCTCTCACTTACAAGAAACTTTCATGCCATTAAGCTACAATGCCATTGGCAGATCATACCGCTTCTTGATCCAAGCAAAGAAGATAAGCAATTAAGCCAACAACAGGGACATAGCTAACATACTTAACTGCAGAAACCTTGGTTTCCTGGACATTTTGGAGATTCTCCCCAATCAACCATGGCTGGAAGATGATGTAGAGGCATATATCCCAAATGAATGCATAAGCCAGCCTTTCTGATGCAAGATAATTCAACAAGAAATCCCATCTCTCTGCTATGCCTCCAAAATTTGCATCCATTCTACCAAATAGAGCCCACCATAGAGATAGCAGACATGCAGCCCCACCAATGATTCCCACTATTGCAGCACCGTTTGTCATCACAGCGCCTAACTGGGAGCGTTCGCCTTGAATATCCTCATCGCCAGCATCATTCAATCGGATAGCCATATATGGTATCAAAAATGCTGGTATAAGGAGAAAAACACAACTATAATAACATGTAGTGTAATTGGATAACATATGAAGGAAAAAGGAAAACTTTCGTGTCTAGTTCTGAAGAAGAAGAAGAAGAAGATGATGATGATGATGATGATGATGATTTCAGAAGAATAATATGTAACAGTTGGAAAAGACGCCCCCCACAAGCTTTTAAATGCAAGTGAGTTAACTTATTTTTGGAAATACTATAACATGTGTGTACTAACAATCTCTCATTTCGTTAGATCTTTCAACAAGGTTAAAAGTAAGCCAAGACGCCAAAAATGTTGCATTCTCCAGAAAAAGAAACTTTGGTGATTCATGAAGCAATTTAATTATATGTATGGCAAAATCCAGGAAGTTAAAAAGAGCATTGCATTTAAAAAGAAAGTAAAATGCTAGTGCCCATCAACCGTTTTTGTTAAATGTTAAAATAGAAATTGAAACTGTTTGCTCGTGCTAAATCAATGTATCACTGTATATGATAAAAAATGGGGGAAATGGGGAAAAATCGCCCATTGAAAATTTTATTAATGAGAAGGACCTAAATTACCTTATCGGTACTTTGTGTGTACAAGCTTTGCAAAGTACTAGTAGTTTTTGTGTATAAAAATTTATCAGGTCTTTCTTACCAATAAAATTTTCAATGGAGAACTTTTCCTAATTTTTCCAATAAAAATCTATCACAAGTCGCACTGCTTACAAGACATGAATAATAGAACTCATTTTTCAAATTGTATATTACATGGGGAATCGACTAGTCAAGAAAAGAAAATCGTATGAAACATACTGTTTGTCAGGAACATCTGCAGGCCCCACAGTACATCCAGAGATCCCTTGTATCTATTTCTCTTACGATCAGTGAACAGAAGAGGGGCAAACATGAATGTCCAACCAATGACAAAGTTGAATAGTCCTTCAGACATCTGAAGCAACAAAACTTGGCAACATCAAAAACAAGATTTTCTAATCATATTAAGTGTGCTCTATAGGCTACGAATCAAAATATTAACTTTATTCAACAATGCTTACAGGATGTAGAACTGGAGCCTCCATCACATGAACGCCAGCTACTCTGCCAAAAATTTTATTGCACAAGTCATTATAGTGTAGGGATAACCATAATATTCTTTCTTTGAAAACCCCAAACAGTAAACAGAATACACACCGAAGAATTCTACAAAAGCTTAGATCTTCTATATGTATGTATGTATGTATATTATATTCAAAAACTGAGGCTATACTGAAGAAATCTTCTCTTCTCCAAAAGGGCCTGATAAGAGAGAGAAAGAGAAAGGAGGACCTTTTCGGTAATCAAGAGAAAACTTTACAATGTTATTGTTGATCCTGCTCCATTTAAGCACCCAAGAAAGAATGAAAGTAACATTTAATATACATATTATCTCAGAATCATAGAAATTCACTAGTTTCCATCTCGACAAACCAAAACCAAAAGAACATATGATCATCTCATTTGAACATAGCAAACCATAACCAATCAATTCAAAAATATAATTACACAATTGTGGCAGGAATTAGTGCGACCAAAAATTAAGGAGTAAATTAATTGTTGAGTATTAACCATCCTTAAATGAAAATGGAAGGCTCATAGATTCAATATGGCTCAAGGTTCTCTGAAATGAAAGCAAAAGCAATCAATCAATCTGTATTAGGTTGAAGCAGTAAGCGAACATAGTCAACGTACCAAAGTTCAAGAAAGGCAATATGAAAAAGAAGTTGAGAGAAAGGCCCACGAGAGAGGTTATTGTTTCTTTACTGATGGCCCATACCGGATCTCCCTGTTACAAGTGAAATTTAAAATTTTAGATTTTTTTTTTTCAAAAGATAAAATCAAATCAATCTCTCAGGTATCATACATTAAAAGCCAAAACACATCGAATACAAAGTCAGGGTATCATATATCATGAACTGCCAGCACAAGATAGGAGAGGAAGGCGGAAGTTTTCTCAACAAAGCCACATGAGCAACTTAGTTACTCAACTCAAAAGCTTAAGTAAAGCTTAAGTAATATCCAGTACTATTTCAGCCCAAAAGCAAAGTAAAGGCCACAGTTGACTTATCAATGTATCTAACAAGTGAATCAAAAGAAGTGAAAAAAACTCAACCAGATGAAAAATGTGATTTCTGAGTGCTTTTCACTTGGTTCAATGATCAAATGCTATCCAAGTATTATTCAAAAGCAGTTAGCCTAAAAGTGGCTTTCCAACAAAAAGGGAAAAAATATAAAGGATAAAGCAACTCCCAACATTCTGTTCTTCGATGTTCGTGTGCAGTTTAATAGACACATTAGTTGGCTTCACCAGCCGTGCAGATTCCATGACAGTATGATAAGGCAATGAGAACTAGCCGATACAGTTCACACACATATTTCTTAGCTTCCTTTCAATCACAAGTTCACAACCACTACTTCGAACTAATAAAGCCAAGTTTCTAAACCAAAATACTCAAGAGGGTGAAGCAAGCATTGAAAAAGGGTACTACATACAGGGGCAAAAGGAAGCAGGAAAAGCCAGCCAATGTAGATACCCTCAGCGATCCACAACACAGTTTGAAGTATTTTTCTTGTGTTGTCATCGCCCTCCTCGCCTGTAGAAGCGGTTGATACAGTAGATTTGCGGCGCGTAGCGAGGCATGAAAGGGTCCTCGATTTGACATCTTTCAATTTGGGAATGAGTGGTTTTGTACACAAAATTAAGGTATTATCAAGAGGTCTAAATCTAAGCAATTGAGGAAGATAGAGTGAACATGTTGCCGTATAAGACTTGGACGAAAGCAAGGGATAGCTGCTACAGGGAAAAGTCCGGGACGACGTAGTTGTGATCATCGTCGTCGTCGTTTTCACTTCAGAGCAGAGAAGCTCAGGCGTGGCGTGGTTTAGTTCTGAGCAACCAGTAGAGATAACTATGCAAAAAAGAATGCCATTTTTGTTATTCTAGATTTCAGGCAAGGGCAAATTGAGGAAGTAACAAACAACGTCGTCGTTTTTGCTTTTCCATATCCTTTCTTGCGTTCCAAACCGTTTTCGTAGGTAACAAGTGTGTTTGTAATAGCGATTGGAGTCTTCAAAAACAGCTTTTCAATCATGATTTACGGTATACGAAGTAAGTATATGAGAGGAGTGTTGTTTCGATTTACGTGCATAAGCACTTATAAATCATTTAAACACTGAAACAAACACATACAATACCACCGTTGCTCTGTTTCCTTTTCGGAATCAATGACTTTCGGTGAGAAATCCTCTATTCTCTCTTCTTCTCCATTTCATTATTAGAGGAAAGTTAAAACATGTTCAAAAATTTGGTTTGATATCTTTTATTGAATGATTTTTAGAACTCAACTCATTCTTATAAATCTATTGATAATATAAAAAGGAGAGACATCGAGCATCCCTAGGAATCTATTGATTATATAAAGGGAAAATTATAATAAGGTCCCAAGTAAATAAAAATATGAAGAAAATGTATTAAGGTTTATTAATGACGATACTCATATTGTTAATAGATGATTCTTATGTTGTCATTAACAACACTTAAAACTATTTTTTTATATTTTTATTTATTTAAAACCTTATTATAATTTTTCCTTATATAAAAACCATCCCTCCTCGTGCCATTTTGTACGTCACTCCAAAAGTAAGGTGTTATTTTAAAAACTTGTAATATATCTGGGATGGCGTTCTGTGATAAAAAAAAAAAAAAAAAAACTTTTTTTTATAAGAAAAGCCCGATGATTTTATGGGTGTTTGAGTTCTCATTTTAACAATTGAACTTTTTAAAAGTTTATGAGAAGAAGTTTAAAAATCTGATTTTTGAAGGAAAAAATGTTATTTATATCACCATCAATCCAAACACAAATTATATTTATAATCTAATTTTTATCTTATTTTAAATTTAAAAAAATCATATTAAAAAAAACTCAGTTCTACAACCACTAACTCAAATGGCCAATAATTTTTATATTTCTTTTTCTCTTCTTGCCCTAATAAATCATTTTTACAAATTATTTTTATAATCCTTTCGTAGGTACTTGATCCGTGATAAATTACTTTTAAAATTTAGAAATTATTTTTTTATTTCTCAAAATACTTTATTTGATATTTTATCATTACAAATTATTTTCGTAACAACTTGATCCGTAATAAATCATTTTTAGAAATTATTTTTATATTCCCTAAAATATTTTATTTGAGATCAGGTTGTGTGATATTAAAATGTAAATATTTTAATATCTAAAATTAAAGTGCTTTTTGTGCGTACATCTACATTTTAAAAAATATACAGGCATATCGATATAAATTCGAGAAAGAAATATTTTAAATACATGAATGGCATTTTGTTGCAGGGTAGATCATCTATTCACAATCGCCAAAACATAAAGAAGAAGTCGAAAACGTAAAAAAAAGGAAATACACAAATAAGAATGAATGAGAGAAAAGAAAGTCCCAATTTTCATAAATAGTTAGTATCATAATAACGTTAGAATAAAAAAAAAAAAAAGACCAAGAAAGTCATAATTACAAAAATGCAAATCACAGCAGAACTAGAACGAGGGCTAATAGTCAAAATGGTGACTGGTGAGGCCCAATAGGAAGATTCAATTTTTTCAGTGCCTGCTCTGCTTGCTGCTGCATAATCCGTGCCCTTTCTTCATAGAAGAACTTTCTTTTCTTTTGCAATTTCTTTAAGATGGAGTTTTGATGATCAATCATTTTTATGAGAGCTTGACCTTGAGATTCCGTACATTCAATTATTTGCCGCAGATTAGCCCTATCTTTCTTTAGTTTCTCCTCAAAATCAGCTTTAGATTCTTTTACATGCTGCTCTGACTCCCAAGAAAGCTCTGAAGAAACTTTCATTTTCTTACGCGTTGGTGCGACTTTCTCCTCAAACTCAGCGTTAGCCATAGATTTCTTTAGTTGCTGCTTAAATTCTGAAGAAACTTCTGTTTTCTTACACCTTGCGAGAGGCAAGAAAATACAATAAAGAGAGGGGAGAGATAACCGGAAAGCGTAACTGTTAGGATGATTTTTAAGGCCTTCCGCGTAACTGTTAGGATGATTTTTAAGGCCTTCCTTATATAGAGGGGAGGCGGGGGAGTATTTTAATTTTAAAATATCAATTTAAATGTAATAATATATTTTCTAAAAAAAAAGAGTTAAGATAATGAGAAACGGAGAGATATAATTTGCTCGTTTGGCTGAGCTTATTTGTATCGGGCTTATATAATAAGCACAATTTACGTAAATCGAGATAAATCTCTTCCATATATTTACTTTGTAGACCGTAAAAGCACCTCGTAGACCGTAAAAGTTACCTTGTAGACCGTAAAAGTTACTTCGTATTCAGTGAATCACGATTTATAAGCACTTATGGAATTTCCATAAGCTAATACAAACGAGCAAATTATAGAAAAAGAAATTAAATGAATATTTTTAAAGACTAAGGAAAGTAAAATTTGAATAGTAGAAGTCTTGAGGGTTTTTAAAGATTCGCTTATTTGTTTTAAGATTTTTAAAATTGAAGTGGGTAGAAAATTAGGAAGTGACTTTTTTAAAAAAATATATAGAATGTTAAATGGGAAAATTGACAATAAATCCCTATTTAAAAATTTATTTATGAAATAAGACCTGAAATCATGTAAAGGGCATAAGATCCTTGAGTGTAAATAATTATAATAGAAGAAAGATTAATTTACCATTAATGCAAACTTTACCATTATGCAATTCATCTTTCTTTTATGTGTAATTTATCGTGCAACTCATCTTCTCTATGTATAATATATCTCCCCTAGCTTGTATTGCAAAATTAGTTTATGCAATACATATTCTTGAACCTAAATGATCTTCCTATTTGTGCAACCTATCTTCCTTATGGGTGAAATTAGTATCAAGTGTGCAAATTATATTTTGCGTAAATCATCTTCTCTTAGTGCAAACTATCTTCCTTTATATACAACTTATCTTCTATTTATGCAATTTATCTTCTTATGTGCAAACCATCTTTTTTTAAGTGCATCTCATCTTTCCTTACACAATTCATTTCCCTTTGTGTAACTCATCTCTTGTAAAAAAAAAAAAAAGTCAAGATTTATAATTTCATAACCCATAATTTATTTTTACTCCTTCCCTTCTTCTTCTTCAAGCTTACAATGCTTTTGCTTCCATGACCCAAAACAGACCTTCCCACTCATCACTGCCACCATGGAGGAACACCTCCATCTATCCTACTAGCCGACCTTTGCCTCCATCTATTTTATTAAGGTTGATTGTTTTCTGAATTGAATTATATTATTTGAAGATGATGATTTACTTCCATAGCTCAAGCTAAAGCTTGTTGAGGGTTCTCCTATGAAATCAATGTTGGTGGAGGAGAATTGTTAATGTTTAATTTTTGGGGAGAGATTGCATAAAGAGAATGTTTACATTAAGAGTAATTTTGTCTTTCTCCCATTATAATTATTCATATTCAAGAACTTCATGTATTTATATGATCTCATGTCACATTTCACAAATAAATTTTTAAATAGGAATTTATAGATAATTTTTCCACGTTAAATTTAAATACTATATACTAAGTTAAAATCTCCATAAACAAAGAATGAAATTATCTAAAATCTACCATCAAGAATAAAGCAGACTAATTATTATCTGGTTTGAGAGGTGACAATTTTTTTTTCTAAATATTAAAAATAAAAAATTAGGCTATTTTCAAAGTTGAAATTATGGGAATAAACTAATATGATAGTAAATTTTGGGTGGCAAAAAATGATAGTAAATTTTGAATAGCATAAGTTTTACGATTTTTGGAGATACACTGCTGGAATGTTCTAAGATTTTTAAAAGAGAAAATTAGAGTGAATGACCTGAGTGGGTGTGATGATATTTATTGAAGAGAATATTAAAATTTATAATTATTTAAAATGATCAAAAATAAAAATATATAAATAATATATTGCCCCTAATCAACTTCCTACGTAGAGTCTCTCTAATCCCATCTTAGATATTTGATTTTTTTTTTCAATGTATAGAAAAACATCTTTAACCATTTGACAATAACATCAATTAAATTTCTTGTCAATGTTGTGAATCAATGCAATTCACTTCAATATGTTTTCCCCTATTTTTATTGATCACAAGCCTTAAAACCACTGAAATAAAATTATGTTCAACCACTGAAACTAGGAGAAATTGCTCGGTTTATATCTACTTGCAATTATCTTTTTAGTGATTGAAGAAGAGTTCATCCTATGAAATAGTACAACATAATAAAAAATATATTTTTAATCATCGTTGCTCTGTTTCCTTTCCCTTTTCGGAATCAATGACTTGTAGCCAGACATTCGGTTAAATATAATTTTTGATCCTTAAAGTTTAGTTTGATTTTGATTTTGATCCCTCAAATTTACTTCATTTATCACAGTTAGTTCTTCAAGTTTAAAATCGGTAGTTTTGGTCTCTCAAATTTACTTTGTTTATAATTATTAGTCCCTTAAGTTTAAAAAGAAATTGATGGTCAAGTTATAAAACCCATACCGGGCCGATCGATTCAGCCCGAAAACCGGCAAACCGGTCCGTAAGCCAATCTAGTCCAGGAATCAACCCGAATTAGCTTTTTTAAAAAAATCAATTTTTTTTATTTTTTTTATAATTTCATATTAATAACTCTTAAATCTTCACTTTCTGATCAGTTTGGTCACAGTTTAGTTATAGTTTGACTCTTGTCTGACCCACTGACCATTGACCTAGTACCCTAGCCGGTTCAGTGACCGGTCTGAGTTTAATTACCTTACTTGATGGCGCCTTTGACAGCATTAATTCTTTTAATATGGTGTTAACACCGTTAAAATAGCTTATGTGTCATACATTTTATGACAGCTGATATGACAAATATACTATAATCAAGGTTATCAAACTCGGACCAGTCACTGAACCGGTTGGGATACTGGGTCAAGGGTCAGTGAGTCAAACCGGAGTCAACCCGGGACTAAACCGGTAATAAATAAAAAATTGAGAAATAATTTTAAATTTTCAATACATTGAAGGTTGAATCACTGCTTCACTAGCAAAATAAGCATATATTCATACACTTGAATTTATATTCAGTAATGACTAATGACAAAATATTAATATATTATCATAATAAAATATCAAAAATAGGTATATGATAACAAAATATTCTCACCTATATGATGAACATATTCCCACCTACATCATAACAAAATATTTCCACCTTCAATCACTAAAGTAACTAAACTAATAATCATCGTCACGATAATCTTCATCCACATCATTCAACTCCCTAGGTGGATCTTGGAGTCAATACGGTGAATCTTGGAGTCAATACGCCATGGACAGAGATGAAGCAGAATACTGAACAGTGATGAAAAGAAGGAAGAAGACGGATCACACGCGAGAGAGCGATTTCACGTACGTGGGAAGCTTAAGCATTTTTCATTTTTCAAGTTTCAACACTTCACTCATTCACGGGCTTTCAAGTTTAATTGATTTGTTTTGGCTTTTGTGACTTTTATTTAATAATTAATTGTTTCAATCATTTCAGTTGCATGGTCCCACTTTTAAATTATGATGGTTTGCCTTTACTTTTCGTTTGCATATAATAAATAAAAAGCCATATGAAATGACGTTTTCATTAGGCATGGGAGGGAAAAAAAATTAAGCAACCCGCCCAACTCGTCAGATCGGGCGGGTTACTATCGGTTCAATACCGAGTCACCCGGGTTGGACGGTTCACCTGGGTGACTCCGATTTCTGATCATTTTTGGATCGGTTTCCGGTCGGTTCGCCGGTTTCCGATCTGAACCGGCTGGTCCGGTCCGGCTTTAATAACCATGACTATAATATATTATATTGTGCTTAAAAAAAGGGGAAAATAACATCAAAATAAAACACACGAGCCTAAAAAGCATGACATATAAACTATTTCTAACTCATGTGTTTCATTTTGATGTCATTTTATCTTTTTTTAAGCACAATATAATATATTATAGTATATTTGTCATATCAGCTGTTATAAAAAGCATGACACATAAGTTATTTTAACGGTGTTCGCCACGTCAGACGAATTAAAGCCGTCAAAAGTGTCACCAAGTTCTTTTCAAACTTGAGGGACCAACAGTTATAAACTTGAGGATCCAAAACCACCGATTTCAAACTTGATGGACTAACGGTGATTAACAGAATAAACTTGATGGATCAAAACCAACGATTTCAAACTTAAATGATCAAAACTAAAATTAGGCCAAATTTTAAAGATCAAAAGTTATATTTACCCGATAAATTCTTTATTCTCTGCTTCTCCATTTCATTATTACAGGATAGTTAAAACATGTTCAAATATTTGATTTTGATAACTTCCATTGAAGACCGATTCATGGAATTCAACTAAAACTTTTTGTTTCATATATCCTTTCTCAGGGATTCTGTGTCTTCATAGAAAAGGACATCACTAGAACAAGTAATCCAGGATGGTTATGAATAGGGTCCATAAATCAATGGACTCATTTATTTTGTGGGGAAAGCGTTGGAAGAAGATGCAGTCGATGGATAAATACTTTACATTTAGTTTTTAATATAAGATTTATTTATCTAATTAAATTAAATTAAAAAAGTTAGTTAAGGTAGTTAGTATGACATTTTTTTTTTCAATATCTTAATCATCTTTCTTAATTCTCTCCATCTCTCTTTTACTTGATTATGATTGAAAGAGTATTAATAGTGGTAGTTAATATAACATGTTTTTTTTTCTAAAATAGCTTAATCATCTTCCTTAATTCCCTCCATCTCTCTTTTACTTGATTATGATTGAGATAATATTAATAATGATAAATTGAAAAAATATGAACAAATATGGGAAATATTTAGCACCAAACTCAACCCCACAATTAGGTCATATGTTAACCACAAGAGGAGGTACTAGATAATAGACAAAATTAATGGGATTTAGGACATCTAATGGTCCTCTTTCTAATGCTTCTTGTGATGCCCCAACCTCCCAAGAAGTTTTGAATGTCTTATGGGCATTAGATTCTATATAAAATGAGTGACATTTTGATATCTTATGGGCATAAAATGGTGAAGTTTTGAATTTATTATGCTTTTTCAAAGAAAAAATACTCTAAAATTGAGCATTATTTATTTATTTGTTTATTTAAAAAACTAAAAAAAATTCAAAACTTCACCATTTTATGCCCATAAGATATTAAAATGTCACTCATTTTATGTAGAATCTAATGATCATAAGAAACAAGAACAAAACTGTTGCGACCGAAATTTAGAAAATATAAAGCCACTACCAAAATTTTGAAAAAGGGTAATTTATGAAACCTTTTTTTAAAATAGAAAACCAAATAGAGTTTAAGGATTGATTGTGCATGGAAAATGTGATAGGCACCCCACAGCATATGTTCATAAGAACGGTTACCCTAAGTCAATTATTCAAGAATGAATATGGCCTTTAATTTTATCATAATTACCCAAAAAAGAAAAGAAATTAAGAAAATATTTATCAAAAAAAGAAATTAATAAAGGAAAAATTATTTATTCTAAAATTAGACTTGACCTAGAAAAAGAGCCTAGAGCTTATGTACTTTTTAGAGGGATCAAAGCCCATGTAGTTCGGGGTAGAAATATGTGTCACTTTGTTTATATTTTTTAAGGAAAATGTTCCTTTAATTTATTCAAGAAAATACTTTTTTATTTTTTTGGTATTTTTTATAAAACAACTCTTCTATTTTTTTTTTATTGAATAAGAGAAGGGTTTTTGGAAGGCTCTTGAACTAAACTTCTTGAGGAGATTCTCATAATCTCACACGGAAGAATAATCGATTTTTACCTTTAAAAACCTCACACGGTAAAAATCCCTTTTAAAATCAATTTCATTTATTTTGATAAAAAGAGAAGTTTTCTTCTTTTTTTATTTTCATTTATGAAAATGGGTCACAATCATTTTTCTTTTCCCTTTTTATAAAGAAAACTTAGGTTAGAGGGAGGATGAAAATAACAAATAGGTAATACGCATCCCAACGATGAAAATAAATGGTGGAAGAAAACCATTATATGTTAAGTCAATAAATGAAGGGCACGTACCTTATTTGTACCTTATTTATGGTCTAAGTAACACACAAGCATCATTAAGTATATCCTCACAATACCAACAAGAAGAAAGTAGCATAAATGTTGTTGGGGTGGTGGAGTAAAAGAAATAAAAAAAAAAGGGATAAGTGGTATAATCATATGAGATTAAAAAGATTAAATAGAAAAAATAATTAAACAAAAGAATAGAGAGGAAAGATATAAGGGGGGAAAAGAAAAATAAAATAAAATAATCCAAATCATATTAGATTGTACCCTCTAGAAATAATGTTGTAGCTCACAGAGGTAACAACAATCACAAGAGCATATGCTTTCCTTAGGCATAAAGATGAAACAATAAAAATAGAAAAGAGAGAAAATGAAGAATAATAAGAAAATAAATCAATCCAAATTTCATATTGGATCCACCCTCTAGCCATTGGTGTTGAGGCATCACATATGTGACACTAACCATAAAAGCATAGGCTTTCCTTGGGTATGAAAAATAATAAAATAAAAAGATGAACACAATCAATAATTCAACTTTATTCCTTACCTCTTTTCTCTCTCTATTTTCTTGTGTTTTTGCTCTCCCAATTTATTGTGTCTTTACTCTCCCATTTTTTTTGTCTCCATTTTCTCCCAAATTTTTTTGCGTCTTACTTTAACCCTTGCTCTCTTATTTATAGTCTCAATGTAGGGTTTTCTTCATAAATGCTTCTTCTTTTTAGAATTTTCATTTTTTAATTTTTTTTTGTATTTTATGTTAATAAAACTACCTAACTTGACCCAATCACCATCAATGGGAGATTTTTTTTTTTTTTTTTTTTTTGCATTTTCTATCAATAAAACTTCCTAATTTGACCTAATCACCATTAATGAGATATTTTTTTTAATTTTTTATTATTTTTCCCACAAGTAATTTCCTAATTTAAACCTATCAACCTAAGTGAGAGATATTGTTGTTATTTTTAATTTTTGTTATTTTATTTATTTTTTTAATATTTTCCCTATTAACAATTTCTTTATTTAAACATATCAACATGAATGAAAGATATCTTTTGTATTTTTTTAATTTCTATTTTTTCCTCCACAATGACTTCACACTAAATTTCTTAATCCGAATATCAAATAACATCAATGAGATGAATTATTTTAAAATTTATTTTCATTTACTACAAAACCTTAAGTTAAAGACAATCACCATTAAATACAATCCAATTACCATCAATATCATTTGCTTATTAATTTAAATGTGTTAGGATTAAAAATGATTTTTCCTTTTTTTACTTTTTAATTAATTTTTAGTTGGGCCGGACAAAATAAGGTGTTTACAAAAACAGCTGGAAAGTTGTGAAATTTTAAGAAGCATTAGAGAGCATATTAAAGAAGGCATATTAGAAGCCTCTAGTCCTAATCAATGATGTTTACATGCACATATAATATATAACTTGCAAATATATCTTATAAAAAAAATTATGGTACACAAGCTAATGAAGGTAGTAATTTAAGAATCTCTCATTTTGGCGAGTACTCATAAATTCAGTAAGTCCGTACATGTCTAGTGCGCACAGAAGATGGCCTCTTGTGCAGGTCCAAATGTGGTGTGCTCTGCATCTTGGATCCTGACACTGCATTAGGAATTTGGTGGCTAGAGCTTGTTCCAACCTTAACCTCAACTTCTTCATCCACTAACACACTCTTCTCCTTCAAAATCTCATGAGCTGAATCTGAACTTGAAATGTCTTCTTGCTTTCCTAGCTTCTCTACACTCTTGTCAGACTCTTCTCCTTGGTTTTCACTGAGATTTTGCTTGTGATCATTTCTTTGTTGAGGGCTAGTACTATTCTGAGCATGACGAGGTTAATATATCATATAAACTTTGAATACCAGATAGAATAATGCATATTAGAATAATATAAGCAGGTCATATGACAGTATGTTCTTAGTATAGCATAAAATACAATCATATAAACCCATAATTTAATAAAATTCTTACACTGGGATCATCATCATCATCATCATCATGTGATTGAGACCGGTAGAGTTCCATTGCTGCTCTAGCAGCAGATGCTGCATATGCTGCAGACTCAAAAGCTGCGTGTGCTGCATCAGCAACATCCTTGTACTTTTCTCTAACTTTAAATGAATCAGATAACCCACCAAAGTTTCCTCCTTCTGGTAAAATATTCAGGTCCTGTTTTTCCCTTATCTCAGGTTGAGGCTGGTTTTGAGCTTTTGCATTCAGCTGTTCCTGCAATGATCGACAACAGATTCCGACACGCATTAGTGGTTGTTTCAAGTTTGCTATATCAGCTAGTGGTACCATAATTTGTATACCTCAAATGACGAGGAAGAAGCTTCTTCAAGCTGCAGAACAATACTGTTCTGAGCAGCAATTTCTTTTAGTGCCTTTAGTCTTCTCTCCAAGCTTGGCATCCTTGTTGACAGCTTTTGGACCATCTTCATGTACCCCAAGGAAAAAATATATATCATAAGAGCATGAAGTATACTATAGAAAGAGATTTACTTATATTCTTCTTATCCCATTTATAAGACATTTCGAACATGTTTAGCACATATTAAGAAAAATATTAAACTACATTAACTCTAACATAAAATTCAACATCTTTTCAACTTTATCCATATCTATACCCTAAAGGTCTGTTTGGTTTGAGGGGATTAGAGGAGAGGGGAGGGGAGGGGAGGGATTTTGGTTCCCTCCCCTTGATTGGGAAGATTAAGAATTTAGGAGGGGAGGGGAAATTTTTTGAAATTTTCCCCTCCCTCCCCTCAAAACCTCTCCCCCCAAATTGGGGGGATTTGGAGGGGAGGCTTTTAAAAAAAACTTATTGGACAAAAATGCCCCTCATATTTTAATGATATTCCAGAAATGCCCTTCTCATTTTAATTTCTAAATATTATTAAATTTTTAATATGAAAATATTTAATTATAGTTGATTATAATTTCCCTCTCCTCCCCTCCTGAACCAAACAAGGTAACATTAAAATCCCTCCCCTCCCCTCCCCTCTAATCAATCCAAACAAGGTAATATTAAAATCCCTCCCCTCCCCTCCCCTCCCCTCCATTAAAATCCCTCCCCTCCCCTGCCCTCCGTCGAACCAAACAGACCCTAAGAGAACAAAGCCAACATAATAGTAAACGAAGGGCAAAAATGTAAATTCATCAGGAAAATTTAGTGATCTAAATATGAAAAGGATGAGAGGAGTATCTAATATGAAAAGGTTCACTGCTTTTGGCAGGATATCAAGTGTTTGATCAGACACGTTGGGTCCTCTATTCTTATGAGTGGAATCAAAAAGAAAGAAACACCTGAGGATGGACACCACAGTTGTTGCATAACTCAACGGCACGAGCAGTGAATTCTTTACCAAAGCGACTCGTCAAAGCTGCACGAATCTCTTGCAGCTCTGGAAACTCTCCACACCTTGCTGCTCCGTACAGTAAACCTGCCACTGCCTCCTTTAGCTCCTCAGGACATTCTCTGTAACATCAAACAACCTTATTAAGTCCACAACCACCACTTCTCTACTTTCTTTCATTTCTGTACTTTACACATGGAAACATAGAAGTGAACCAACCTTTCTTGTTCAATGAGATGAACCCTTTCGATCAAGAGGTTGCAGTATCCTTCAATCTTATCATACGCATCCATCATATCTTGCTCCCTGATCACATGCTCAACCTGTAGGTGTAAATAAGGGAAAAGAAAAAAGAAACACTTTTTTTTAAAAAACCCAGAACTACTACAACATTTGCAAAGCATAACAGTATCAGATCGATACTCCTATTTGAGTAGTACAATATAAACTCTTTCAACTGTATCTTACTCGAACCAGAGCTCGTTCATGGGGACCGAGTTGGAGGAGTTGAAGGACATCGGAAAGGGCTTGTTTGGATCGTGTTTGTTTTTGGTTCTTGAGAACAGCCAGGCGAGCATTGGCAAGGTTTACGAGTGGGATCAACTTTGTGGCTTTGAAGCTTCTTCCAAACAGAGCATCAAGCTTCTTCCCCATACGCATCGACTCTTATGTTTACCTCAGGCCTCAGGCTTACTTCAGAGAGCAGGAGGAAAGAGCAGGGAAAGCACTAGCTTTTAAAGCATTCGGACCAGCAAGTTTAGTATTAAAAATATTAATTAATTAATATTATTAGTTTTGATATTTATTATTAATATTTACTATATGGATTAGATATAGATATTATATCCTATATTCATATTTTTTTCACATGTATATACCATAGAGATATAAATCTAAGATATTATGATTTGATTAAATTAGATTATTCTAGGATTAGCCTATTACTCCTCCTTTGATTTTTAATATGAGACGTATTTATCTAATCTTATTAAATTAATAAAATTAGTTAAGTTAGTTAATATGATATGTATTTTCTAAAACACTGTAATCATCTCATTTAGTTCTTTCATTCCTTATCTTCTTTTGTTATGGTTGAGGGAGCATCAATAAAGATAAATTAAAAAACGATTGACGAATATAAAAACTATATCTTACATTTATGACCAAGATCAACAAGTATTTTACTTAAGGATTAATAATATTAAAGAGACCCTTGTTTTCCGTCTACTTTAATCCTTCAAATTCCCACCTAAAGCCATTTTCATCCACATGAGCAAGTTGGATTTCTTGTGGAGTTAAAATATAATAAGTAATATCACTAATTAATTTTCAACACTTTTTTAGTTGCGGTTCCTTTTAACATCTATGGTGTGTAGAGAAGAAGAAAAATGCAGCTTTTAGAAGAAGATTTGGAAAGTACATGGCAAATGACAAATGGGTCATTTTCATATGGTTCTTTTAAAACGCGGTTTCCAGATTGTTAGAAAATTATATGCCATGAGGAATGGAATATTATTCTAAAACAACGAATAGGGAATGTTGGAGGATCTCCATATTTGACAATTTATATAGCTTGTTTGTTATGCAATAAATGGTTGGTAGGAATATAAGACGCCGTTTCTACCAAATGATACGTTTGGGTAAGACGGCAGTTAAATCTTCCTGACACCAAATTATACGGAATTGGCTTCCCTCATTCCTATCTCTCTCCGTTTAGTAATTTTGCTCAATAGGGAAACTGGGCCCCGTGGGAAACGTATTGGACTATGATCAACCTTGTATTGGTCACAAAGTTTACAAACCAAGTAACGACTAAAATGATTTTAATCAACCAATAGACGTTTGGTTGAGTTGGTTGAGGATTACAACCGACACTTTTAAAAATGAGTATTCGATCATTAAAAATAACAAAAAGTGATAATTAACGTGACTTTAAAGAGGTCGTCCCATCAGTACATGTTTGTCACTATAAGGTCTACAATACATGATTTAGATTACTCTTGAGTGGACAATAAACCCAAAATACTCTAAGACACCACCGGATGCGAAAGCATTAAAAAAAGATTTTAATCGACATTTCATTTTCTAGTTTCGTGTTGCGTATTTACAATCGTTGAGACAAACCAAATATACACGCATGATTCTATACAAGGAAGTAGATTAAAATTCATGAAGGAGGGTGATACTGAAAAGATTTGAATGCTCTCCAGTCAAAGGAATAGTGGGATGAAGCGGTCCAAAGAGGGCAAAATTGTCCTTAGACCAGTTTGACAAGTAAAATAGTGTCGTACCAAATGGTGTACCATAGTCGTTTTGGGCAATTCACACGCCACGCCAAACACCTTTGGATTAAACACGGTCCTTTTTTGTCTTAATATAATGGAAAATGATAGCAGCGGGGAGAGAGAATAAGAGAGAAGCCGACTCCGTCATGGGTGGCGTAAAGGACCCACATACGTCCGCGCAGAGTTAGTTTGCCGTTTTACTTGTTCTAATCCTCGTATAATATCACAGTTAGGTTGTGGCCTAAATGCCCATAATGGCCACCCGAGCCCAGTTAAAAAATACCCAGTTTGATCCTCAAAAATAAATCCATAAATTATTTGGGTATCTTCGAGCTGAGTCAAATACCAGGAAGGACTTGGCACCTGATAAGGTATTTTGTCCTACCCATTAAGCCCTACCTGATGTGTATATAATTGTATTTAAAATATAATATATATATATATATATATATATATATATATATATATATATATATATATATATATAACAAATATTTACTTATCATTCAATTAGAATTTAATAAATAAACATATTTTCTATTTATTTAACACATACATATTTTTTTCATACACATATTTGATTAAGAATTCGTTAAATCGAGTTTTTGAAAAGTAAATTATCATCAAATAATAAAAAAAATCTCAATTGAATTAATTTATTTTATTAACCCATGAATTGAATATAAATAATAAAATCTTAAAAAATCATGGCATAAAATCTATTTTTGAAACACCAAATTATACATTTTTCTATATTATCATTTAATACTTCATTATTTTCTAATTTTAGAAAAATTTTCAGACACATAAACCCACCCTGCCCATCCCGAAATTACTGAGGCTTCCATTGGGTAAGATCGGACAGTAGGATGCAAAATGCCACCTGTTCAACTTTCTGACTGGACTGGTTCCTGCCTAACCCATAAACACCCCTAAATTCAGTGGCTTCAATGCCAATATTGGCAAAACACCCAATATACCAATATATATAAACACACACATGCTCCAATTCCTAATATAAAAGCCAGTTTAATTTATTTTGGAAATTAAAAAAAATAAACTACTAAATTATAACATTTTATGTACCAGCTTGGAGGAAAACAATATATATACTTCTTATATTTATATTAGAACCAGAGGAAGTATATACACACATACATGCCCCGTCTCTAATCTCACAGTAGTTTTTTCTTTTTTTGGCAGAAAAAGAAACAAAAATGTCATGCACCCCAAGACCACTAGACAAGGAACGTGGGCTTCCACTCGTTTTTTGCTTCTACTCTAATCCGAGCAACACCTCAATACAAAGCCAGAATATTAACCTCTGGATTGACATACCAATAAAATTAAACTACTCCACATTTCAGTTAAGCAGTAACAGGCCGAACAAGGCAAGAGGACATGCACAACAAAGAAATAGGTAACTCGAGCCTCAGTCGTCTATGCAGCAGACAATATTACATTTACAGGTTGGAATTCAAGGCATCAGTCTTATCTTCAATACAACTATGATCCTCTAATCAAAGTTCAAAACAATTGTATACTAAAGAATTATGATATTGCAGCATTTCTTGGTTTCTGGTTTTGCACGTTCGTACAATACACAGTAGATTTAAGAGACAGCTACGCGATGACACCACGGTTCATAGGCACTTACATAAACTGGGTAACCTGAGATTAATGATCCCAGCAGTGCAGCACACCGCTGCTTTTGATGAAACTTGTGTTTGAAACGGAATTCCCAGCACGCGAGATACAAAATTATATATTCAAAATTCAATCACTCATAATAGCAATAATCTCAAGCAAGACATAATGCAGAGATGGTGCTAATAAAAGGCCATCGAGGCTGCAGTGATTGTGCAATAATCAAACAGGTTAGAGCGGCATTATGGCTTCTCAAATAATCGAACCAACCTAACCACAGCATGATATCCCATTATTCCGTTGGATTGAGTACAGATTTGTCTGCACAATCTCATAATGTACCAGAGATACAAAATTAAAAGTTAAAATTTTAAGGCTATATTATTCAAAACTTTCATCAAATTTTAGACCATGTAAAAATAACCCCTTAATCTTTTTATAAGTTAATAACAAACCACTATAAGCTTCAAAATCTCAGCAGATAACCCCTGACAATTAATTATATTCTCCTTAAACTTCAATTTTGTGCATATATAATGTCAAACTTTTGAATTACATGCAAATAATCCTCTTGAAATTTAAACTTTCTACATACAAGCAATAAACAAAACTAATCGTATGAAAGTTATCAGCATAAATATAAAAAGATCAAGAAGTTCGTTATAAAGTTTCAAGGGTTGGGTAAAAAATCTATACAGGACAAAGTTCATGGAAGTTATATACAATTTAGCCAAAATTTAATTAGTCATTATATAAGCATTGCCTCTGAAGACATCTGAATCCAGCAAACGTAATGCAGATGGTGATGATAAAAGACCATTATGCAGGAGCCAAGCTGTCTAGGACCATCGAACTAAAATGAGAACAGCTATCAAGCTTCTCAGAAAATCATATTTGGCAATCACCCAAAATATTGTTACACTACGCCTATTATGCAACAAACAATGCCTCAAATATTAACCAATACAAAAGATTGATTTTTAAGCTCACAAATATTATATTGGCAAAAATTAAAAATATACTTCCCGATCAAAATTAAATACCAATCTTCATCCTTATGCATATCAAGGTCCTCAAGCATTTCAAAAGACCAAAAAGATTCCTTAAAAAACAAATCAGGCACGTGATTTTTTTCCTTTTCATAATTTCATTCTTTGGAATTTGGTGTCGCATAGTAACCACGTCATGCCTCCAAATCAAAACTTTAAAAAGCTGTCACAGATATATTGATACTTCTTCAAACTTGTCACAAAAATGATGGCATCTCAATGTTGAAGGAACAAATACACAAAAAGGCAAGTTGCGAATGTAGGAATCATCCACCTACCACACATTGATATTCTCCACCGTTCATTTATCCATTTCTGTTCAACCCTCCCCATTTATCCCCAAAAAAAGAACAGTCCTTAAAGACCACAGGCTAAGAAATATCTGACGAGAATTATGAACTTCACAATATGATTAATATTTACATATTTAATAAAAAGAAAAAGAAAGTTTAGGTCAGAAGGAATGTGCTTATAGTTTCATTTTCCTCTCATCCATTCAAAAGAAATGACTGATTGGATTTTTCCATTGTAACTCTCATAAATACAAGTTCTCAATAAAAGTTCACCAAAATGCATCACACTATTACTTGATTACTTCCTGTTACAGTTAACATTAATTCGCAGCATAAGCTGTCATTTCATGATTTTGTAACTTCATCTATAACAAATGTTGGTCAAAACGTATCATGGTACTGCACCATTTCTGGCTTACTCTAGTTGAATATGGGAAACACGGTCATCCCAAACAGTTACCTTGGAAAGACTGCATATATTTTTGGCAACGAGTTGATATCAATATAGACTACACAACAATATTACTGAGCTGCAAGGAGGGAGAATATTTTCTAGTCCATCAACTATGGATCAGGAAATAAAAGTACGAAGACAGTAGCACATACGAAGCTGTGCAAACGACCTATTCATGATTGACAGCCAAAAATACACACGTTTGAGGATAAAGATTTCAGTCTGAAGGAGTAACAAATGGAACAGACTAATGCACAAGAACATAGGACAAAGTTTGAATGTTTGGCACAACCCAAATTTTGCCATCATAAACACAGCAGTTGAATAACGTTGAAATACATTGAATCTATGGAGGTCATAAAATATCAATGCAAAAATGAAAACTGAGTAACTAACCATAGGGAAACCTCAGGCCATCGATCAGCAGTCACATGAATGCAGACAATAAGAGAAAGTTAAGTTGGACATGAATATACTTACAAAAATAGCAGGACCAAAGATACTGTACCTAAAAAGAGAAAAAGGAAATTAAAACCAAGATATTCAATCAAATACAGGCAACATCAACTTTAACCCGTACCACAAGGTTAACTAAACAGAAGTTTCTGGATTTAATTACCCCCTGAGGTAAGAATTCCCTTCAAGAACACAGCCAAACACCTCCAGTGGAAAATGCCTCCAGAATGACCAGGCCATGGATAAGATGCAACGCAATTTCATTAGGATTTGCATAAATTCGAATTCAAATTTAAGAAATAATTGAAACAATAATACAAAGATGCTGGAGCCAAAGAGAAGCTAATAAAATTAACGTACTATGCACATCTATATTTGCAAGTTAAAAGGAGAAAGCACAACATGCCAAGCAATTTGCATGTTATAAGCTTGATCAATCAGAGGAATACCCAATAAACATTAAAATACAACACTCCTTATAGTGCCACTCATGTGACTTGCTTTTTAAGCAATAGAATAATGCTTGCATAAAGATTTTGATTCCACAATGTACATCCGTTACAAATTAGCAACAGCAACAGCAAGACTTATCCAATGACCTCAGATCACATGAGCACAACGTTATTTACAAATCAAGCCAAGCAGCTAATCTACTGGTGCTTATAAAATCTTAAGTAAATCACTACTCATTCCAGAGTGGTTAAATTAATTTTCCCAATAAACAAACCAAGGTACCTTCTCCTGAGTGCCTTTAAAGCATCTAAGAACTGGAGGGTTGCCTCACAGCATTGATGTCTCCTGAATGAAAAATTAAATTAGCATCTCCAGAATCCAAGTAAATAAGCAAATGTAAGTATAAATCAACGCATTAACAGCAGCAAGTAAGGACCATAATTTATCAAACTAATAAAAAATAATAACTAAGAATGAGAAAGTTAAATGAAAATAACAAAAGCTAATGCTACAACACAATAGAGTTAACATGATATAACAGCCCATCTTCAGCAAAAGATCAGAAAAGCACGTGCTAAATCAAATTTTCCATTATAAAAGATAACTGCAAAAAATAATGTCCAAAGTACATATACAACTAAATTACACAATGGCCATACAAGAAGGGGGGAACTGCCATTGGCAAGTTGTCTTACAATAGAAACAGTACATTCCACTGAAAGAACCGCCTGTAAAGTGGACGCCTGATCAGAAATCACCCTTTATCTCTTCAACAGGCCAACAAGTGTTGCTGACACCCCTTGGGCGGGGCAGAGAAGATAAATAACATCAAATGATTAGAATCATTATGAATTGGGTCACTATGTACAAAAATCAGCAAACATCATTTCGCAGTCAAAATCAGCAACATTGTTCACTTGCCAGTGATGAATGGGTGGCTTAATGCTTGTGAGACTGTCAATCTCTTCTCTGGATCCAGGACAAAAATCTTGTCCAGAAGATCTTTGAAATTGGCTAGCTTCTTTCGATCCGCCTCCTCTCCAGGAGAGCCAGCAATGATAGTTCCAATATCTTTGGGCTTCATGTTGAGAATCAACCGCTTTATAGCCTAGGCAATCAATTTGGAACCACTATCAATAAACTCAATGCATATCCAACTACTTAACAAATATGACAGTTGACTTGGAAATAGAATTCTAAAATATTTTTTTAAAAAAGGTCCAACTCACTTTTTTCGTCACTGGATCCTCTTCTGTAGCAAGAAAATTCAAATCTTGGTCAAAGTGTTGATCAACAAAAGCTCCCTGCAAGTTATACAAGTAACAAATTTCATCAGAAACACCACAAATTCATTACAAGATACAGATCACATGCACAGATGAAATTAGAAAGTCACACCGGGAGATTAAAAACAGAGAAGGTAAAGAATCAACTACCAACAAAAACAGAGACTCATTATTGCTTAATTGGAAGTTTCAAAGGTGGCCAGATGAAGTGATGTTAGGTCGGGGTGAGCTCCTACTCGATCTTTAAATGATGAAAGTTCAATAAAAATAGACAGTGAAACGCTTTGTTAGAGAACTACAATCTAAGCGCAGCGGAGTGATTTTGAAGGACAAATTTTCCAACGACACTTGCATGAAGGAAAACATACCATATTTGCACAGCTTTGTCCCACGTAGTTATTGCAATCCCCGCCTTAGGATGTGTTTTGTTTTTTTTTTTGTTTTTTTGGGGGTGGGGTGGGGTGGGGGGACTGTGTGCGAAAGGGATGGTCAATTTATCATTAGCTCCCCTCCCCTCCAATCAACCAATCACCCCCTCAAGGGATGTCTTCTTTCTTTAGGAATCAATATATTTGGATAACCTCCATAAGTGCTTTTCAATCGTGATTTACGGGATACGAGGTAACTTTTACAGTCTACGAGGTAACTTTTACTGTCTACGAGGTAAATATGTGGAGGAGGTTTATCTCGATTTACGTGAATCAGGCTTATAAATAAGCCGGATTCAAACAAACAAGGCTTATTTCAATTACTACTAGGGATTAGCCAACCCATAAATTCAGCATTGTCAACCCATAATTCCAAGGGATCTTTAATTTATTTTACTTTAAACTAGAAATTTCTTTGGGCAAAAAATGGTAGTTTCCTAGTATAACTTCCCTTTTCTGTGAATACCAGTGTACTACATTTTATTGTGATAAATATGTAATAACGCCCGTAAGAATTACACTCATTAAATTGCAGGTGAGGATAAGAGTCAGAACATAACCCAGCCCAAATCCACCAATATTAAGGGGTCTGAAAATCGCACTCTTTAAATTATGCCAAACTTAACAACCCCACTATCAACCAATGCTCCCAATCAAGCACAATGATAAGATATAAACTACTAGGAAATGTAGCCTTTTAACACATACTAATCATGTATTAACTAAATTAACCGCTACATTGATCATTACATCCCCATTGATCTTCTAACAACTACAAAATCGGAAACTAACTCCATCCATTTTCATTCCTTGTCAATCAATTGTTTTATGAATCATTTCATTCCATCCCCTCCAAAAATTTAAAAAAATAAACATATCTTGAACAAGAGTTCTTGTTTCGTGCTCCATCCAAGAGATTCATATAGGACCAACAAACCAGACCTACTTCATCATAAAAACATTCAAGCTCAAAGTCGAACAACAGCAAACAATTCATGATAAGCATACAAACATTTACCTTACGAAGCATCTTCTTTGGAAAAGAGCCCTTCAATTCCATGTGAAGCCGTAGCATGTCATTGTTAGTATGACCTGGGAAAAGAACTTTTCCAGTATAGAGTTCATACAAACAACAGCCTACAGACCACATATCCAACGGATGATCATATGCCAAGCCAAGTACTGCACAGAAACACACAAATTCAAACAGTTGGCAAGTATAAGAATTTCATCACGAAAATAAGGCACATGTATGATGAAACTATAAATGCCAAGAAAGGAACTTACTTATTTCAGGGGCACGATAAAACCGACTCACAAGATATGGTGTAACTTCATTCTTTCCAGCAAACATAGCATTACCAAAGTCACAAAGCTTCAACACATTTTTAGCCTCATTCACCTAACCAAAGAGGAAAATGTTTACTTTTATTAACAAAACAATTGAAATGATATTTTTATACCAACAAGCCAAACACAAAAAAGTATGAGACATACCAACATATTGTCAGGCTTTATATCACAATGAAGAACGCCACAGTTCCGAAGATGCTTCAATGCAATGAAAAGTTGTTTTGCGTACGATTGCACACCTTTTAGATTAAGGCCAATATTGCGACCAAACTTCTTTAAAACCTCACGCAGATTCATATATAGAGATTCAAAAACTAAACAAAGGTGATTCCTGTACTTAAAACTCGAAAGGAAACGAACACAATGACGCTTATTATCTGGATCTGCACCTACTAATTTCTTTAGTATGACCAACTCATCCATACCAGCCTTGTACCTGGGCCACATTAGACACACAAATGAGAAACAGAGCAATGCCAAATAGTTTATAAGGATTCAAGGGGATCATTAAAACTCACATAGTGTCATTATTACGAATAATTTTTATAGCTACTTCATCTGGCTCACCATTACCAGACTTGAGATTCTTTGCACGAACAACTGTCGAAAAGACACCTCTACCATGAGCTGCTATAACTTCATATCGACCATCAAGTATCTCACCAAAACGATAGCCTGCAGAATCACAGAAACATTAACACCCAATACCACAACCAGGAGAACAGATATACACAAGACCAGAATATTTTACAAAAAAAAATACCCAAAAGGCCAACGAATTTAAAAATTTTCTAATCATTTCAGGAAACTTCTCAAATCATGTTGACAAAATATATCTGAACAGATCACTAGAAATTCATCAATAAACAATTAATTACTGAATTACTATAAAACTATGTTCCACTATAACATTCTTAGGTCTTTTCTCAATTCTTTACTGTGAATCCTAAATTGCAATGAAAAATAGGCTGAAAACAATATAAAATCTATAATAAGCTGCAATATTCATAAATAACAATGTGACTCATATCTCAAACACAAAAGAAAGGCCAACAACTTTTAGAATTTATGATAATTCCAGAAGACATTTCACGTCACATTGACAAAGCATAGCTGAAGAGATCTAGAAATTCATCAACAAAATATTAGTTACTGTGAGAGTAAGAAGCTTCAGCATAGCTTTCTTGGGTCTTTTAGTAATTCTGAATCCTAGCTTATAATGCAAAATTTATCTGAATTTGCTTTCAATGAAGGATGCCATGAAAAATGTATAAATACCCTTGCCAGGCAGGGCGCATAACCAGCACAAGGCAACAAAAATCAGTTAACATTTGAGTCAACAATCAGATTATAATTAATACAGCTAGATACATTTAAATATACTCACTGTAATACCCCTCCGCATCATCCCAATTGTCATGCAATCCACCCCTGTCAACACGCAATCCATCCCCTTTGCCCTGCAACAAAAGAAAACAAATTCTTAATAGCTAGTATGAGATAAGAGGAGAACAAAAAAAATAGGTACCATTCACATGTTACTCAATCTCTATGTTTACAAAATTTCTAGGCTCTATTTTAGTTTCCACTAGGTCGCAAGAAAACTTTGATAAATACATTCAACCACAAAATCCAGTGGCTACTTCAGATTATCTGCACTATATTACTACCCAACAGTGAAAATAACCTATCACACTGAATATAAGTTAATATTAATAGAGCTGAGCTTGAAAAATGTTGTAAATAACTAGATAAGCACCAGGCTTCTAAAACAATAGGCGTTCAATAGGTGTATAAACCAAGATTTTCCCCTAATCACAACTCCTTAACTAGTCTAGAGAACTTCAACATGCATTAAGCTTACACTTATTTTATTTATTTAGAGTGGACAGGTTATGGAGCTTCAAATACCTCTATTCACCATCCATAATATTCTACTTCAATAAGCATCACCTAATAACTTGAAAAACTCATAATACCACTCCCTGCCAGTAGTGCTGTACATATAGAGCAGTATATGGACCCAGTGACCTACTAGCTTAGGAGGAAAAAATAATGACTGTCACTTTAAAATCGCAATATGTCAACCAAACACTTACCGTTCTGTGAACTCCTGTTGGTGTCTCACCAAATATGTCATCACAGAATTCATCATCGGACCTTTCACTCTGTAAATGTCATAAATGAACTTCAAAATGAAAAGAGCGAAAAAGGGTTTGACCAGAAACCCAATATAGTTATGATATTTTCTACAACACATACACTACGAAACGAACAAACCTTTGGAGTGCCCTCTCCCAAGCGCCGTGTAACACCAGGGATCTTCTCAGACGCATCATTCCCATTTTCTCTAGGAGATTTACCAACAGCAAAAGATGGTTCCGCTTCAAAAACATCAATACCATCATTCATAGCATCAGGAGCTTCAGAAACAGCAGCTGGAATATTCACAGGATCCATATCTAAACAAGTTCAAAAGGTATGCTTTAGTATAGAAAGTAACCCACAGTGGCAAACACATGATGAATTATAAGCAAGGGGAAAAGCAAACAACAAAAACGTTACACACATATATCATCCAACTTCTAAGCCTTATTTATTTATCAGCATCTGTACCAAGAATCACACATTCTTCGGTCATTTTGACAGAACATCAGTAAGGCTAATAAATATAAGTAAAAAATAAATAAATAAATACCTTTTTCTTTATTTTCAGAAGTTTGTTCTGCTTGTTGATGCTGCTGCGGTGGCTGCTTTTTATATTTCTCTAAAATTGCTTCCCTCCTCCTCCTACTCTCCTCCTTAATCCTATTCAGATCTTCCTCTTCTTGCTCAGCAAATGGCAACGTAGCTGTCTCATCTAAGTCATCCTGTTCATCCTCACCTCTGTGGTTAATAAAAATCAATGAAGTGAGGCATTCCTAAAATAATAGTAAAAACGAAGAAATAAAACGAGCTTATTTTGTATGGGCACGAAAAAAATAAATACCTGTCCATATGGTTATCAACTTTCACAGACTCAGAATTTCTTTTTCTCTCCCGATGGCTTTCTGCTTCTTCATGCCTTGAATGACTAAAGCGCATATCTCTGACCCGGCACTCATTACCATGCTCATAACCCAGATTTTTATCTTTATCAAGAGTGTTTCTATCCTTGTGCCTCTCCCTCTCCCTCTCCCTAATCTTATCTCTTTCTCGATGCTTATCATCCCTTTCACTCCCCCGGACTCTATCCCTCTCTCCAGCCCTTGCTCTGTCCCTGCTCCTCTCTCTTCCCCTATCAATTCTACCCCGCTCAACCACTGTCTCCCAGCTCCTATCTCTATCTCTCTCCTTTTCTCTTCTTCTATCCCTGTCCACCTCTCTTCCCCTGCTCCTATCTTTTTCTACATCCCTTCTATCCTTCTCATGACTCTTTTCACGTTCTTTTTCCCTCCTACGCACATGGTCATCCTCCCTATTCCAGCTCCTTTCTCGTTCCTTTTCCCTTCTTAGGTCCCTATCCCCATCCCTGTCCTTGCTCCTGCCTCTATCCCAGGCCTCCTGACGCTCCCCTCTGTCACCTGCCATCAAATATGTACTAACATGTCCACGCTCCCTGCCAAACTCCCCAATTCTTTCCTCATCATTCCTTCTCCTGGAATGAGCATATTCTTCTACTACATTATGAGTATGACCACTAGATCTGGATCGACTCCTACACCTATAACTAGGTGAGCTATCCCTGGTCCTATATTTGCCGCCTCCACTTTCAGGGGAGGAGTTCTTTCTATGAATCCTTACTTTGCCTTCATTAACTTCATTATCATAGTCACCTTTCAGCTTCTCATTTTCTTTAAAACATCCAAGCTCCCCATGCTGCCATTTATCCTCTTTGGAAGATTTACGGTCCAAATGCCCATTGCCCAAACCATCTGAACTAGCTCTAGCACGCTTACCATCTAGAGACTCAGCACTTGAATGGGTAGAAGAACCATCAACTTCATTTCTCCTATAACCAGTGTGCCTCTGATGGCAAGTATCATCTTCTCCATCCAATCCTGGACTAATAAATTTACCATTGCTGATATTCTCATTATTAGTTTCTGTACCTTTACCATTGATCCCTACTATCTCCTTAGAAGGAATGGCATCTTTATGATGCAAAATCTCTTCAGTGAAATGTACCTGCCCAGCACAAGAGGTAATTATGTGCAAAAGGTACTGGTCCTCATACGTAAGTAGCTAAGTTAAAGCAAAATGAACGTTAACATAAACACATTTATATCGGTCAATGCACAAAATTTAAAAAAGAAAGGACGCGTAACCAGCTCTTACAAATTAACCGTAAGCCATCAGCCTTCACTGAAACGCCTAGAGAGACCTCTTTTGCAATTCACTCATGTTTGTGTAGTGCAAGCGGGTTCTACATATCTATGAGACACTGACAGGGTATTCTACCAAACTCTCACGAATCAAGAATTCATTATACAGTTTGAAATACAAATTACAGGCCTTGTTTGGTCACCAAGAAGAAGTGGATTCATTGAAATACCAATAATCGCCAAGAAAATAATATTGAATTTTGCAAGCTATACCAAAACCGAACAAGAAAACAAGTTCTTTTAACTTATAGTACAAGAGTCTCCACTTCCTCAGCAACCAAACAGATACGAAAAGTAGCGAAGATAAAGAAAACAATAAATTGAACATAACCTACCGGATTTGAATTGTCAGATCGAATACCTCGACCTTCCGTGGCCATAATTTCACCAGACTCAGCATCGGACTCCGTATGCTTTTTTCGAATCTCACCATCTCGGCCACCGGAGCCCTCTTCTTCAAGAATCTCCCCCTCCTCCACATCATCATCAGGCCTAGGGATCTTCGCATCAAAATTAGGAGCAGGAGTTGGAGAAGGAACCTTATCAACAGTTTCAGTATCTAGTTCAAGCTCTTCTTCGCGTTTCCTGCTCCCGTGGCGGTGCCGATGATGGCGGTGACCATGGCGGTGCTTGTGACGCTTCGAAGATCGCTCGACTTCTTCCGGAGAAGACGAACGCCGGTGCTTACGACGGGAGCCATGTGTATCGGAAGCCATGGACGAATAATGCGGTTCGTAGGATTGTGATTAGGGTTAGGGTTTTGGTCGTGTTCCTGAAACCACCGAGGAAGAACTAGAGGTCAGTGAAAAACTAAAGAATACGCGCGGATGGTTTGCATTGGATCAGATATTATCGAGAGAACAGTTCCGCCTCTTCGGTAGAAATAGGGTATTTTGAATTATTTATTGCTCTCGAGCAAATAACTTTTTATCTAGTTATCCTCAAAAAAGTAAGGTTATGAATTCTGGATACGTCACTGAATCAGCTGGGCACTAGATTAAGATAATAAGTTAGATTGGAGTTAAACAGAAATTAATTTAAAGTTAAACTAATAAAAAATTAAAAATTTTAAACTTATTAATATAAAATTCAAAATATACTAAAAAAAATCTAAATCGAATCAGTTTATTGATCGGTTTCCGGTCCGACTGATCGATCCAACTCGGATTTAAGAACCCTAGAAAAAAAAAGACAAATTATTTACCAGCATAATCTATCTATATGGGTGGGTGAAATATAAAAGAAAGAATCTTAATTAAATTCAATTGAAATATCTAAATCTAAATTTAAACCAATATTTTTAATCAAGAGATCTAATTGAGGATTTTTGAATATTGTTTAGTGACCAAGATGCCCCTCTATATTATAAAAAATGTTGAAAAGGATACCAGCAAATTTTGCATGAATAAATCCATCAAAATTTATGTATATCATCAAACATACAAAACAATCCGTAAAATTTTTTCTAATATTGATAAGAATCATTACAGAGGCAAAGAACTATGCCGTGCAACAATGTGGAAATAAAATAAAGAAATCATAAATCTTAGGGGATATAGAAATACACAATGAAATATTTAGCTCCGATGACAATCACAATAACGAAGGATTGTGGGCAACAAGCGCAAGATGACAGTAAATTTCAGCCCAAAAGTTAGAAAACATAGATGCACAAAGCGAGAGCTAAAACAAATAAGGAAATATGAAATATTACTATACGTCGGGTTAAAGCTTGCTGAATCCCCTTTGACCAAAAAACAAAAGCTTGCTGAATCCCCACAGAGATGGCCTTGAATAGACCGAAGCCAAACGATTGGTGGGGAAAAGTTTCATTTTTTAAGGTCAATCTAGTTAAATTAATCAAAATCAAAATCAGGGTTTTAATTTTTCTTAACTATAAGGGGTATTTTGGTCTTTTGACAATATTAAAAAAATCCAATTAAGTCTCTTGACCTAATTAAAAATTTATTAAAAGTGTAAGCCTTAATTTAAATTTAGGAATTTTAGTTGGATTTTATTGGGGTTTTACCATTAGAATTTGTGTAAAAAGTGTAATGTATTGTGGGCAAACAGTTTTTTTATCGCATGGAATTATTTTCAAAATTTTAGAATGAGTGCTATTTTACTTAACCACAAAAAGGTGTATATTCTATTTTTGCCATTATTATTTAACAAACACTATATTTATTAGTATTTTCTCATTAGTATTCTTAAATAATAAAAAAACATTTTTAATAAAAATTTGAATATAATCAATAAAATATATAATATATCGAAATATAAACAAATGGTAATATGGTTTTTTATTTTTTATTGGGAATAATTTTTTTTTACGGAATAAAGTTTAACGGATAGCACAATAATTAGAGGTGGAAACAGGCCAAGCGGCCTATCAGAGGCCTACTGCTTGACCTGTTTCCGGCCTAATCAGGCTAAAAGGTCAGGCCCAGATCTGCTTCAAGGTTTGTTTTCTTAAAAAGGCCAGGCTCAGACTTACTGACAGGCCTGTTAGGCGTGTCAAGCCGGCCTGAGCCTGTAAAGTATTTTTAAAAAAAATTCACACACACCTCACATCCTAACCCTAATTCCCATAATTATCATTTACAAAATCTCATCTCAAGTTGATCATTAATTTATGTAATTGGGCCTGTTTTAGCCTGTTTGAAATAGGCATATTTTTGACCTATTAGAAAGAGGCATGTTTGAAGCAGGCCTGTTGTGAAGCCTGTGGCCTATTAGCCTGTTTAATTTTTTTTTTAATTACAGGCCTCCTTAACACGCCACAGGCCAGGCCTATATACAGTCAGGCTTAGGCTGAAAAAAATGCCTGTTATAGGCCACAGGCCATCCAGTGCCTTAACAAGCCAGCCTGTCTTGGCCTGGCCTGGCCTGTTTCCACCCTTAGCAATGATAATATTAATTAGGGCAAAGAAAACTTAATGATGTAAATGGATAAATACCTATATTAATAATTAAATAACATATGGATATGAATTTTGGTGGGAAAAAAAGTTTAAAATAGAGATACGTTTATGAAGATGATAGCTAGTTAGGGTTTTTGATTTAGTTTTTTAAGGAAAAAATAGGAAGTTTGTTAGCAGCAATTTGATATTTTATATTTTTACTTAAGTTTTTGGTCATTTAAAATAATTATAACTTTCATTATCTGTCCAATAAATATGAGCCTTAACAATAATAATAGTAATTTTAAATCCTTTTTCATCAATTCAAAAAATAAAGGAAAATCTCATTTAGGTCTCAAAGATTATAAAAAATATTAAAAAAATCTCATTATAGATTCCTTTATCAAAAAAATCACCAGAGACCTCATTGAGGATTTCAATTGTGAACTTACTTTATTGATAAATATATATGACTATATTAACAAGTTAAAGAGCGATTATGAATAAGCTCATATATGTTAGCTAAAACAACTCTCATTAACAAGTATATGTGACTATATTGACAAATTATAGAATAGTTATCAACAAACCTATCTATGTTAACAAAATGAGCTTCCGTTGACAAGTGTGCGTCATTATATTAACAAGTCATATAGTGATTATTGACAAATTTATCTATGTTAACTAAAACAACTTCTATTGACAAGTGTATGTAACTATATTAACAAGTCATAGGGTGGGTCATTAACAAGTTCATCTATGTCAATAAATTTGTCAATATAGCCCCCACAAATCAATATTCTCATAGAAATAGAAACAAAAACCACTCTTCATTCATAAGAACCACTAAAAATTAGGTATGACCAGTGAAATTCGGGAATAAGAATGTGGTTTCATTTATGGTTTTTTTTTTTTTTGTAAGTTTGGAATCTGAATCTGATTCTGCTTGGACTGAGCAAGAGGAGGTTGTTTATTTACAAGTCTTACTCATTATTATGCTTCACTTAATTTTAAAGCTTAATATAAGGAATCATCCATTCCTTCGTATACATGGCTTCTATTACCCACCACAGCCTTCAAAAGCATCTCTTATTTGCAAAGCTTCGCATATACACAACCCTTAATTCTATACGGCTTGTTTAGCGGCCAATAGATAAGGCCTTGTTGAGAAGTAAACTTCTCTTTATTAATATCATGTCCAAACATTAGTAAATGTCGCAAAATTAATAATATGAGCGGATCTTATTGTTGCAATTTGACACCTCATGACTTGTAACTTATAAACTTAGCTATAATAGGTTGGCTGCCCAACACTTGAGGGCAGACTAGGTTCAACCCAGCCCATATTACCAAGTCTATTTAAGGATAACTTCACAATTAAAAATGAAAAACTTTGGAAACTCTGTTTTCAATCGGGCTTATTTTATAAGCTCGATTTACTTAAATCTCCACCACATATTTATCTCGTAGACCGTAAAAGTAACTTCGTAAATCGTAAAAGTTACTTCGTATTCCGTAAATCACGATTTATAAGTACTTATGGAGCTTCCATAAGCTAATCCAAACGAGCCATAAATATCACATTTTAGCTTATGTGTGTGGCGGGGTAAAAATATATTTAAATGTAGAACCTTTTTGCCAAAATTAAAATACAGTTTCATAATATTTTTAGTATTCTCCTTGGTCAGGTTATTCAACGCAACCAACTCAATATTTATTGCAATCTAGTTGAAACCACTTTTTCCAGTTAAAAATAGAGTTATATCTACTCAAAATCCCCACATAATTTTAACAAGTTTTTTTTTATTTTTCTTGGTTTTGATCTTTGTTTTTTGTTTTTTCATCTTTATTTTAATGCCAATTAAAAAGTTTATCCCTATAATTTCATAAGGATTAGGGACAGAGCTTAAAGGTTTCACTTTAGTATTGTGGCATTAGCATAGTTAACTTAACTTGCATGGTTGCTGCCATGGCTACCAAGAAAATCGATTTTGTGGGGCAAAGTTGATTTTATAGAAGATGAAGATAACTTTCTTGATTTAAATTCAAATTGAACAAATCGTTTATCACTGAAAAGCTCTTCAAACCTAATTTCTAATGCAACAAGACCCATTCAAAAATGCTCTGCATTGTTAAAGATGTGACTAAAATAGTGAGTAAAGATAAGAAACATTTTGTGCGGTTTGGTTTAACGATAGAAAATGTTTTTATAATATAATAATATATGATATACAAGATAAATATATGAGAAGAATTTTATCTCTACTTATATAAACATACTTCTCAAATACTAACTCAAATAGACACTTTCATGTTTATGACATTTGCTCATTATTTCCATCATATCTAAAGATTAACCCATGTGACTTAGAGCACCAAATTAATAGAGCTATGACACTTGATTAGGATATCTAGCATCAAAAGATTCTGAAAATAATTTTTCATATCAAAAGATCTGAGACATAAAAAAGGCACAAAAATAAAAGATTCTTTAATCATTAAAGCATTGGGTCCATTCACTTGTTATAGACCTCAAAATTCTAATCCCACTAAGGAGCGTGACTGTGGGAAGGTAGGGACAAACAAAAAACAACGATTTGATGCATTTGAAAAAGTAACCAATACTCAAGAAATGCCTTTTTCCTCGCTGTGTGATTTGCCACTGTCCACTTTAATTTTTCTTCATTGAAAAAAAAATACAAAAAAACCTTAAAAGTTCCCCCGAAAAAGAAAAAATACATGAAGACAAACATCTTACAATCTTGTACCCTCAGAATGAAACTTCTAATCTAAGAAGTATATATAAACACTAATAAAGAAAGGAAAAAAAGGCAGGCATTTATTCTATACAAGGTAGAATTAAGTGCAACATATAATGATATGATTGAAACAAATGTGAACTCTTTTCTTGATATCGAATGGGTGATACGAAGAACTGAGTAGCGGAGAGAATCCAAATCCGAGTGAACTATAAGATCCCCATAAGGGGCTAGTGAAGAACATGAAGAGAGCGAAATAAGCGTTTGATAAGGGCAGCTTTAGGGAGAGAAGTGCGAGTGATTGGAGCTAATTGGCGTTGTTGAATCACTTGAGCAACAGTGGGTAGTCTAAAAGTGAGAGTCACCTTCTTTTCCAACACGTTTACTTCAAATGATTCTGTCTCTGCTGATCCAGTTCATTCATTCTTGTTTTAGAATCAAACATTATCATAAAATCATGCATCATAAACTATATAAACATCATAAGAATGTTTGTGCAGTGAGTCTCATATAAACAATTTAATCACTAAAAGGTTTTATAATAAATGAGCAGTTTGTAGTGATGAAATCCAGGACAAGAAATGACATGTTACATGCTACAATTATGGGACTTTTTTAGTGATTAATTTGTTTATTTAATACTGCACTGTAATTTCTCCCAAACTTTTAGGCATTTTATTGCAACAAGTATTCAAATTTTGTACTAAGATCCATGTGTGCTTGTTTTTTTACGTGAGATGTGAGAAATGGAAGGTCTAGCAGATTCAATTTGGATGATCCAAAATAAAAAAATTTAATTTTTGAAGTTCAAATATTATTTATGAAGAAATTAACGGTTACGAAATCCTATTTGTTTTTATTTTACACCTATCAAATAAAAAATAAATTATGAAACAATTCTTGTTTGAGAAGCACAATAAAGTTTTTTTTAAATATTTTTTCGTAAACCAAAATAAAACTCGATTCACATACTTACTTTGAACGTTATAAAAAAACTTCTAAGAAATTAAAACAAGCTGACACTTAAAGATGAGAAAAGAATTCAATCTATATATTAAGCGATTGGATAATTTTTTTTTCTAAAAAATATAGAAATTATTGAAGTAGTGTTTTAGAAGCTTGAGCTCTATTGAATTTTAATATTAGTTGACTTTAAAAAAATTAAAACTCAATGCTCATGCAAGCATATTTAAATTAGATGTTTTTTCCTCATTATTTGAAACAAATCCCTAAATATCATGTTAAGCAAATTTTTTTCAATTTTTGATTGCTGATGTAATCAAGATTACTTATTAATGAAATATACATGAAGTCACCACAAGACACAAAGCCAACCAAACTTATACTGAGCCTCTTATAACTTTACTAAAATTAACAAAACTAACTCCAAATCTTATGAGACAAAAAGGTCTTTCTTTGGTGAATAAAACAAACTTTTTGACGGTATTTGCTGTGTCTTGTGATTTTATAGGACAAAATAAGATGCCAAGCCAGCTGGTAAACTAGGAGGAGGCTCAAAGTCATTAAGAAAGTGACAAAGGAACCTTTTCTTTTTTAACCTGAAACTTTTGGTATATTTGGTAGAATTGAGTTAAAAAAACTCACGAGAATATCTGAACGAATCAAAAGATAATAATTACAATTATAATCATAAATTAACAGATTTTATTCCTAAACCTATGTCATTGCCAGCCTACTTAATGGTGGCTAGTATTAACCATCACATGGTTTGAACTGTTCTCTAGGATATTTCAAGAAATAGTTTAGTTTTATATAAAAGTGAGGCTTAGTGTACGGAGCTAACACTAGATAGATATACATAACCTTATTTAGATGGGATAAGTTGTTTTCAGGATTTAAACCGTTAATTCTACGACAAGGCTCACCCTTTTTATAATTTCAATATATGTAACCAATGAAATCAAAATTGATGTTTTAGCGAGTTCTTGAAATTTCCCAGCAATGAGATTTAGTTCTGGACAAAACCCAGAGGATTGCCTTGAACTAGTTTCAATGTAACAGATAAGAAGTGCTTTGCAGCAAAATCTGAAAAAACTAATCCTCTAATACTAAGTTCTGAACCACTGAGTAAACTAAACTGAAAATTAAAGAAACAAAAAGGAAGTGAATATGTACCGTTCATTTTGGTGATAATGTCAGAAACTCTCTTCTGGCAATTCTTACATTGCATATCAGCAAAAATAACAACCTCTTGAACCTATTTTTTTCACCATAAAAAATCCAAAACCACCATCATCTTCAATCTCCAAATCATACAGAAAGAGAGAAATCTCTGTTCATCACGAAAAAAAAAAGTAGTAGTAAGAAACAGAGAACATACAATTGGAAGAGACAAGGACTCCATAGAAGCCAAGGTAGCACCAGAAAAAGAAAACCCTTTTGAGATTTTTATACCAACTTCATCTTCTTCCTTCTCAGCTCCGTCGTCAAAATCCATACCTGTAAAAAAAAAAAAAAAAAAACCGTACGCAACTACCAGAAAGAGGGCTCACTTTATTGAGATGGCAAGTTCCTTTAATCCCATGAGGAAGAGAAAATGACAGACAAACAGCTAAGTTCTTCTGTACTGACAGAGCAATCGCATCTCTCCATGAATGAATGAATGCTTCTTCTTGTAGTTGTAGCTTGAGAAGGGAGAAGAGTTGGTAAAGTGAAAAGAAGGTATGTGCCTAAGTTGAAAAGGATGGTTTTTTTTTTTTTTTTTTAATAGTAGCCCCACAAAGTGGTCGCTTGAGTTTATTTGGGGACTTTTTCAAACACAAGAATGATTCCTCTTTGCGAGGTTGCTTCTTAGATCAGGTATTAGGAAAATGAATAAAATAAGTATGTTTGGAATAGTGATTAGAATATCTAATTATATTTTTTAATTATAATTTATAATATATAAGGTAATTTTTATAATTTACAAAACAATTTTTACAATCAGATAAATATAAAAAAAAATTTACCTGAATTTATATAAATCAGACTTATATATAAATATAAGTTAAACTAAAGAAGCTGGTCATTTAACATTAGCCACAAAAAGCCAAGTATTTTTAGCTCTGTGTGAGAATTGGATTCAGAAAGTGTTAAATACTCACCTAAGTGGGGGCTCACTCACATGGGTCCCAATACAGGAAAAATAGGGTGAGTGATCATACTAGACTAGCACTTCTAGCTTCTGTTCTCTAGAAAGAAGTGTATGTAGCCGTTAGAAATCTACAGTAACTCGTTCCTTATTGCAAGGTATCCTCCCGAAAAAATTGATGGTCCTTATTACAAAGTTATAAAAAGGGTATTAATTTTCGGCAAAAAAAAAAGGTATTAATTACAATTTTTTTTTAAAGATGGTCTCTTTTTAGATGTAATTCATTGGCAATTTGGCATAGAACGCCTCATCTTTCTTTTACATTATCTTCTCTCCTTTTTTTTTTTTTTTACTATAAGATCAATAATATTTAAATGGTTCAGATTTAATCTTTTATAAACTTAATATTAAATTATTAAATTATCAAAACAAAATAATTAATTAAATACAAATTATTAAATTTTGATATAATAATTCAATACTACAATAAAGAACATAAAAAATAATATTTTTTATAAAACTAAATCTAAACCATTGATCTTATAGTTAGAAAAGAAAAGATGAGGGACGATGATGAAAAAGGAGAAGGAGGGGTTTTAAGTCGGTATAATTCATGATATTAAATATGATTAACTTATAATTTTATTTCATTTTTAGACTAAGTCAATATGATTTTACGGCTGCTCCTTGGTTTTAATGACGTGATTGGAAGTGCCTTGTAAGAAAAATAAAAAAGAGTAAACATTTAATAGCAAAAAAAACGGGGGGAGTAGACATTTAGGAAAAATAAGGAAGAAGCTTAAATGACTAAAAGTGGGGATAATGAGGGGGCATTGGAATTATCCAACATGGAGATAGAAGCAGAGGTCAAACAAGAAGGCTCTTAATGTCCCTCGCTTATTTAGGAGTGGTCATTATCTGGGATTAATATTTTACTTTTATTGCTCCACTACTCCTAATTTTTTGCATATTAATCAAACTCTACGTATACACCTCATGCTGATCTATGCATTCCTGTAAATTAGTCAAATAATACCAACTACTCTCTACATACACTAAGCCTCTTATATGGACCACAACAGTTTTGGTCTTTTTCTATAATTCTGGCGGTGGGTAGTTTTTGTTTCATTGCATGGACCATTTAGAAGGATAAGATTTGACAAGTCTTTGTTAATTTTATTTGCTATGTTGTGGATGTTTGGAATAGCGATTGAAACTTTCAATCGTGATTTACGGTCTATGAGGTAATTTTTACGGTGTACGAGGTAAATATGTGGAGGAGTTTTATCTCAATTTATGTGAATCGGGCTTATAAACCAAACATATTTCTTCTCTCTTTAAATATGAGACACTGTACAACGCTTAGGAATTCAGAAAATCTAGAATTCTTTTTTCATCTCTAAAAACGCTTAGGATCGCTCCATTCCTTAAAAAAAAGGGGGGGGGGGTTTCTCTTAATGCTGATTCATTGAGTGTGATGTGGCCACCTACAGGGATGTGAGATCTAATGTGGCGCTTGCATGGAATGAGATAAGGACAAAGGTAAATTGTGAGTCAAAACTTTAGGAATTGACTAATGTAATTTAAAAACATAGTTATGTAAGTATAAAATTAAAAGATTAATTTTTCCTTAATATTTTATACTCTCCCTGTCATCTCTCATTATCCTTTTTCTCATTCATTTTCTTTTTAACTTTTTTCTCCTGGAAAAAAATTTCAATGGAGGAACTTTTCCCCAATTTTACCATTTTTTAGTTTTTAATCCAATTTTTTAAAATCCTTTTAGTATGAAAATGAACATATTAAAATATAGGTATCTTATCTTATAAATAAAAAAGGATGAGTATAACTATAATGTTAACAAACTGCCACTGACTTCATTCAAATGCAAAAACATCTAGCGCCCGTTCGATTTACAAAATTGAAACTAATGTAATAAAATGTAATGTAATGATGATTATATAATTTGTTTGGTTTATTATTAGGGAAAGATGATGTATATGCATAAAAATATTTGGTTGAATCACATCAAACATGAGAATAATATAGTAAGGTATAAAATTAATCCTATCTACACATATAATAATGTACACTTTCGGTTCATAATAATTTTTTTCATTATGTGCAGTGTACACATTGGGTTCATAATAATTTTTTAATATTTAATAATGAAAATATCATACAGTGTATAAGTTGAGTTTATGTTAATTTTTTAATAATTAATTATGAGAATATTATTTAATGAGATATTTCAATATTTTTTAGCAGTGAAATATAATTTTTTTAAATTTTTGAATGAGGAAATATTTCTTAAATTTCTATATTATTAATTATTTTTTTAATATTTAATTATGATAATTAAAATTATTTAATATTTAACCGCATTTATGGGTGGGCACTTTGGTCAATTAAAAAAATTATAATGGCAATATTGTCATTTTCACTATATTACATAATGTATGCATTATCATTCATCAGTCCTACAGTGTAATCCTGATTACATCAAATAATGTAATCCGAATTACAAAATATAATCCTCTTTATATTACATAAGCTTAACCAAACGCTATAATCATACTATTACGTTAGAATTACATGTAATCATAACCAAACGGGCTACTAGTTGTTTCCATTTAATGCTCATTTATGTCTCATGCCTTCTTTAAATTATAAATTAATCCTTATCAAATAAGAGTTTTTCCCCCTTCAAGTGAATTTAATTGAGTGCTATCTATTGTGAAGATCACCCTTCTAATTTCATTTTTTAATAAGTTAGCTTTTCTAATTTTATGTGAAAGAAATTTTGTTTCAAATTACCAAAAACAATTTCTAAAACCACGGGGCACAATTTCATGTCTTCCCAAACATTGCCTTAATTTGTGTTAGGAATTGCCACACTTTTGATGTAATTTTCAGATGTACTCATTTTCTTTAACATACATTTGACTTTCTTTGAAAAAAACGGTTAACAAACTGAAAGAGGAGCACATTATCCACTCTCAAGTGCGAATCTCTCGTCCTCATGGCTAAAATGACGCACTCGTACGTACGTTTTGCCCGAAATTTCCGAGCAAATTCAGAGTCAACTGCCCACTGTATCATGTAATCTCCATCTTGATAAAAGATTGGTATTAATTAGAGGCCCATGTACAAGAACTGAAATTAAAATAAAATTCTACCCCAAAAAAGAGGTGAAATTTAAAACACAAATACACGAGAGAGAAACAAAATACAAGGGGGCAATCTCTCTATTCATATTATTAAATATGGTTAGGTAACAAATTGCACTTAAGCATATCAAAACCTAAGTCACTCATCATTCTCATACATCCCCGGTTATTCCACTAACGTCTAAAACTTGCAGCCAAAACTTAACAAGGCATCATCCTTGCCTCCCTCGGGGCTTCCACATTCCATACAAGCACCAAAATCAACTGAAGAAGCTTCGATGCCCAAAGATTAACCTAAAATGAAAAGACCAAGCATGCATCCAACAGATGCAGAGGAGGGTATATATATAATGTATGTACTTTCTGAGAAAAAAGAGAGGGACACCAAGGAAGACTAGACAACCTAGTATATAAAAAAAAATCACAAAAGTCACCTACACATGACCAAGTTAGTAGTTAAAGAGGGCACCACTGAAGAGTTGAACATGGCTTGATCCCCCCTGCTGTATTTGCAGTCGTCATGATCAACCACTTTTAAAGATGCTGAGATCACATAACTGTCAGAAGCATGGGGGTCTGAGGAATCCGGGGACTTTCTGCCGTGGCTTCGGCCTCTCTTCCTGGATGACTTCCATCTTAACTGAGACAGGATATCGTCCTTTGAAAGGTCTGGAACCCACTCGGGCTTTCTTGATTTACTATCACTTTCAGGATTTGCACTATTATTATTCCCACCTTGCTTTGAATGTCCGGCATCTCCGGCAGATGCAGCTGCAGCCGATTTGCTGGGATCTTGTGATGTTTTTAATCTGGATAATATAGAACTAACAAGGTCAGGCCTTTCCTTTACGTTCAACCACCCACTCCCTGTCCATTCTTGAGCTCGTCTCAAGTCACCAGATCCGAATATTGACACTAACTTCTCCCCTGCAATGATGTGACAATGATGAGGAGTTAAAAGAACAGCACCGACAGTACGAGAGATGCCATGGGGAACTGAAATTAATGAAAATTGACAAGAGATAACAAAGGAAAAAAAAATGTTTGCAGTACCTGGGAAATAAACATGACACTTAGCTTCAGACTCTTTCTGAACAATGATGCCTTCCCACCAACCATCATGCCACAAGACATCCACAATGGAACCAACCACCCCAGAAAATTTATACAGACTAGACTGAGGGGCTGGGCGTATGGTAGACCGTCCATTCAGTCGGATATCCAAGTGGTCCTGAGCCGCAATTCTAGACGCAGAAACCCATTCCTGAATGACAAATGAACAATGAGAAAAAAATATTAAGCTCAATGCAACCACACCAATATTTTTAAAAAATTAATAGCAAGTCAATGGACATGGGAGATACCTCAAGCTTCCTAGATTCATCAACTGCATCCTGAAGGTCTTGATACTGCACCTTCACTTTATTTTTGTGCTCCTTTATGACCGAAGCTCTAAACCAGCAGCCTCTAATGCCACTGTCCTGAGAGAGGATCTCAACCTGAGAACCTATAGCTAAATACTCTAAATCGTTTTCTTTTGTGTCTTTGCTGGCTGAGGGGCCAACTTGTTTCAAGGAACTGTTTCCATTTTTTCGTTTAGCTTCATTTCCACTATCATTCAAACTTCCCGTTTCAATAGCAGCACCTTCACCATCAACTTTTGCCCGGCGCAGTCTCTTTTTAGGTCTTATCCTGGACGTAAACTGGATGTCCTCTTCTTCCAGTTTATCATCAGATTGCTGAGAACTTCCATTAGATTTTGCGTCAGAATGGGTATACATATATCTGAGGATTTCCTGTCTCCAGTAACCTTTAACTTGAGTTATATCAAAGTGCTTAACATCTTCATTGTCAAATTGATTGTCGCAGACAAATGGTTCCAACATAGTATGCCTTGCTTCGTTCTGAAACTTTTCGTAATGCTGGGGGCTGAGTACAGTAGCCAATCCATCTATGCATTCGATGCTCAGATCTTGAAGACAAAGAGAAAAGAATATCTCTCTGTCACTAAAACTGTGAGGCAAAAAATTACCAACCTCGTCAATTTTGTGAAACCAGCGTACCATAACCATCTTATTGCCTCTGGAGTCCTCATACATGTCTTCCAGGTAGGCAACGAGACGCTTATCTTCTTCTGCTAAAACATATACGAAATCATGAACCTGAAAATGTTTTGAAAAAAAAAACAAGGGAAATGACAAAGGATAACGAGTCAGATATTTTTTGTGTGGCCAAGGGCAGGAGATGAAATCGTAAATTCAAAACAGGATGATTACTCACGGATATCTTTAAATCATTCCATCTAAATGACTTATAGTGCTTTCTTCGTTTCTTACAAGTCCACGAAGACCCTGACCATGAGAACTCTTTTATACAATGGCCCAGCTTCCGCAATCGATTATCCTGAAAAGACGGAGAAAATGAGAAAGGGGAAACGAAACGAAACCTGGAGTTCAATATGCATCAAGAAGTTCACAAGATATTAGATTTGCGTTGCGTAATCAAATATTCAAATTTTTCAAATACCTTCAAGGCTACCATGTTGTATCCACTGCCACCTTTTTGTTCCCTGATAGACGCACCCTCGCGTTGTGAATCTGAAAAATTGATTGGCAAATTTTAGACAAACAACATCTTTGGCAACACCCAGCAAACCACAGTAAAGATAGATAATTCAGCACATATTCATCACATATCGCATTAAAATTCAGAAAAATCACCAGGAAAAAGTTTTATGGTTTGAAAGATCGAAAATTTCATAAGATATAGGGGCTGGAAATCCCATGTTCTGTTATATGCAACGCATATGCTTAGCCAGACGGATATGCACCGAAGGCTTAGATATCTCACAGGCAAAATTACCAACACAAGAACATAGAGGAAAAACATTGGGGGGAGAGATAAGGTAGGTACAGTGAAATTCAATATTATCCTAGCATAAGGAGTTCTACCACGCTGCCCTGAAGAGCAAATAGAACCTCATGAAGATCTAATAGACTAGGGTCAAAACATGAAAATTGGATGAGAAGGAGAAAACGACGAGACCCCATTCAGCAAGATTAGAACGACTCGCCAAAAGAAAATCACAAAGACAGTAGCAGACCCTCGGAGACATCGAAATCAATCCCAAGCTTTATTGATTGATGTTGGTCGAATAACCAAAACCAATAACCAAATCAAGCCCCATAAAAGAATTTGAAGGAGAATCCCGTAATTCGAACATGAAAATTTTAGATTTTGGAACGGGCAACGAAAACTTCGTGCAAAATGAGAAAGGACGAGGAGTATGAACCTGAAACAATGGAATTCAACCAATCAATAACATCTCGGCGTGATTTGAGCTTCAATAGCGACGGGGTCAACGACCCAATGAAGGCAAGGACCTCATCTCTAATAGAATAGTTATAAGACATATGCCTCGTGCTCTTTTCTCTCCCAACCACGGCCAGATCTGAGCTGCCATCGCTTCTTTTGAGAAAATACCGCACCTCCTTCCTTCCCTTGCTTTCGCCTTCGGAGACGAACACCTCCTGCCAGCTCAGATACCCACAAGACGTCGTGGCCTTCGTCGACGCCAGTCTCTCCATATTACCTTGAAGTTTCAAACTCTCGCCGAAACTCGGATCAAACCTTCTTTATCCCTCCCTCGTTATCGCTTATCTTCGCTCCCACGCGTGCCTGAATGCGCAAATACTCCCCCCCTCTCTCTCTCTCTGTGCGCGAGTACCGGAAGAAGAAGAAGAAGAAGAAGAAGATGGAGGCGAGAAGATGGAGGGGGATTTATATTTAAAAATAAATAAAGAAGAGAGGGTGAAATTTTTTTTTTTTTTGGCCAAAAAAGAGAGGGTGAATTTGAAAGAAGAGTGAGAAGAAGGGAGGGAAGAAATTAGGGTTTTTTTTTTTTTTTGGTAATAGAAATTAGGGTTTCGAAATAGGGGAAAGTCGTAGGAAGTTTCGTGAAGAGTGGGAATAAAGGCAAATAGATGGTGACGTCATCCCATAGAAAACGGATCCACAACGACAGCTAAGCCGGCCGAGTGGGACATTAAAAAATAATAAAGATTATATTAGAAAGGGGAAACCTGGAAACGGGATCTAACGGTAGGAGAGAGAGGAAGGCAAGTGGGGAAGAGGGGCCGCAGATTTACCGGCAATTACCGGTGACAGCAAAGGGGAGAGGCTGAAATAAGGGATGCCTTTACCCGGTCTTCACGTGACAGTCACATTCGGGAAATCAATTATGAGCTGTCAAAAAAACTTATTTTAATTGGGGAGGGTGGGTCCACGATGTGGGCCTGCCCACTTGCCTTACCGTGGATCCCACTACTCGGTCCACTGTCAGCCTTTTACGACCTGCTGTTCTCTATATATGGGACTTTGCAATGGTTGTAGTAGGCAAGTGGAATTTTACATCCTCTATTCTAGATTTTTAGGATATGTTGGTAGTATAAGTCTTATTTATGTAAATTGAGATAAAATTTATTTATATAATTATTTTATAGATAGTAAAAGTTATTTTGTAAATCGTAAAAGCTACCTCATATATCATAAATCACGATTGAAAAGTATGATTGGAAGTTATAACCGCTATTCCAAATATCTAATATCACCACACATGCGAATATGATGACGAAGGCTCTATTTGGTTTGAGGGGAGAGTCGAAAGATTTTGATCCTTTTTTTCTAATTGAAAAGACTAAAAAGATAAGGCGGGAGAGATAATTTTTTGAAATTTTTTCCATCCCTCCCCTCAAAATCTCTCCCCCAAATTGAAGAGATTTGAAGGAGAAGGTAAAAAAAATTTTAGATTGGATAAAACTGTCTATCAAAATTTGATGATAATCTAAAAGTGTCATTCTCATTTTCATTATTCATAAACATCAAACCTTATTTTGTCATACTCTATATTTTTTTATTCGATCATGCTTCATACATTAGCAACAAACACAAGCAAAACCTTTATTTTTTGTTGAGATGAATGTCATGTGAGATTTCAAAATTTCTAAATTAAATAATAATTCACATTATTTTAATTGCTCTAAGAGATAATACATTAATTTTTTTAAATTCACATGATTTATACTCTGTACAGCAGTCAATACCATGTTCCATATTTTTTTTGGGATGCCATGCACATGTGGTTGGCATTTGATTACAGTTGATTATAATTTAGAAAATAAAAATTTTATTTATATTTAAATTTTATTATACATTTAATAGAGTTTGTATAAAATAACTTATAATATAAAGGTAAAATTGTCCATGTGAAAATAATTTCTCTCCCCTCCTCTTCTAAATCAAACAATGTAACATTAAAATCCCTCCCCTCCCTTGTCTTATAATTAATCTAAATAAAATAATATTAAAATTCATCATATTCCATTGCTTCCCCTCCCCTCTGTCAAACCAAACAAACCCGAAAAGACATAGTTAACTGGCAAAATAACTTTTTTAAACCATCAATTGGATATATTATAAGTATTTATTTAAATAAATCAAAATAAAACTCACTTTATCCACTTATTTTATATATTATAAATTATAATTTAAAAATTATCTTTTAAAGTTCCAACCTTATTTCAAAAAGGTAATGCACTTGTTTAAAATCACAATTTGAGCATGTTTGGAATAACGATTAGAACTTCCAAACATGCTTTTGAATTATGATCTATAGTATATGAGATAGCTTTTACGGTTTACGAAATAGTTTTTATGGTCTATAAAGTAAATATATAAAAAAGTTTTATCTCGATTTATATAAATCAGATTTATAAAATAAACTAAACTTAACCAAACAGGCATGTTTCAAACATGAAACGAGGAAAAACTTCTTTTCATGCTTGTTTTGCGTAACTTAAGTCATAGTAATTGATTTTGGCAAAAAAAGAAAAGAAAAAAGTCATAGTAATTGGAAAATTATTTATGGCTGCAATCACAAATAAGTCATAAATAGTTGGATTCTTGTACCTCAATGTCAATAAATTCTCCTTTAAGTGTGAAGCTGGGTGTTTCAACCTTCTAATATTCACTCTATTTCTTCTAATAAATAACATTTATATTTATTATATAAAATAAATTAATAATTGAAATTAATTAAAAACAATAAATATATCAAAAATGTCATATTTCTTCTAAATATACTTTTATTTATGAAATGAGCATAGAAGAGATAGGAGTAGCAGATATGAGAGACTGTGTAATAAATTATTGAATGAAAGAAAATTGGTGGTGAGAAGAGAATAATTAATATAAAGATATGTATTTAATAGAAGTTGAAAAAGAAAAAGTAATTTAAATTTTGAGATATAAGGAGAAATTTATTTATAAAAAAAAGATAAGCTTTAAGAGAGAGAAAATTATTTATAAAAAGAATCAAAAAAAATATATTGTGAATTATTAAAAAACATTTTTCTTGATAATGATAAATGAAATATCATTTATAGTCCTAACTCACTAATCTTTTGGGCCAATAACCACGACCTCAAGTTCTTACTATTTAGGGTCAGGGGAAGTGAATGAGGAAAAAAAAAACTCCCCCATCTACCTAATTTGTTAGATAAAGGAAATACTTCCTCTGATCTTATTTATATGCAATCTTTTTGTTAATTGAGTAAAACGAACTGGTAGTTAAAAATAATAAGTGTGTCAAAAATATCATATTTTTTCTATACATGCCCTTATTTATGAAAACAGAAAGAGAATGTAAAAAAAGTATGAGAAACATTAAAATACGTTTTTCTAATGTTTTGTTGACTTCATTCACCTAGTGAGTTATCTCTCTCTCTCCTGAATATAACTCTTGACGTGTGTGATAATTAATTGTAAATAATATGTATTTAATAATGGTAAAATAGGAAAAATAAACTTACATTTACAGACACAAAGTAAAAATTGCTTATAAAAAGGATCAGTCCCGTAAGAGATAAAGTTGTTGATAAATAGGACGTGAGGGAGTAGTTTACTTAGTTAATATGACATGTATTTTTAAAATTGTCATAACTATCTTTCTTAATTTCTTCATTCCCTTTACTCTTAAAATATTATTGATAAAATATCAATAGGGGTAAATTAAAAAAAGTTTGATTAATATTGTAAATGTGTCTTATATTTAAGACATAGATAAACTCTCCAAGTAGGTATTATATTAAGAACTGGGGGGGTTAATCTTTTTGTTCATATAATTTTAGCTCTATTATAACTCGATCCCTAAATTTTAATCCGATGCAACTTAATCACTATAACTTTTACTTGAAACTTTTGCTTAACGTAACTTGATTCATAGGGTTTTAAATTATAAAAATTATAGAGGATAAATTGTGATGAGTTAAAATTCACAAAATGAATTTCAACTAAACTAAAATTAAAATGACCAAGTTGTATTATGTCAAAGTCTAAAGATGAAGCTGCAAACTTGCGACGGAATTAAAATCAGGGTAACCAAGTGCTTGTTTGGCTAAGCTTTTGTGAATCGGGCTTATTATATAAGCCCGATTCACGTAAATCGAGACAAATCTTCTCCACATATTTATCTCGTAGACCGTGAAAGCACTTCGTAGACCGTAAAATCACCTCGTAGACCGTAAAATCACTTCGTAGACCGTAAAAGTTACTTTGTATTCCGTGAATTACAATTCATAAGTACTTATAAAATTTTCAATCACTATTTCAAAAGGGGAATATCGGTAATGATAGGGACCCAATCACTCATAATATAATATGAAGATTTTTTTTTAAAAAAAAAAGGGAAGTGGGAGACTGGGGAATTAGGGGATTGATATGATGAGAGGGGGAGAATTTGATTTTATGGCGTTTTAATGTATATTAAAAAGTATCACCTGATCCTTTGACTTATTTGGTGAAATTATGATATTATTTTATTAATCTTTACTAGATACTCCCTTCCATCATTGCTATGAGATTAAGAATTACTTTATTTAAAAAAATAACCTACGGACTAAGACTAGATCTTATATTAGGATTGAGTTGGATGACGTAAAAATGGACAAATTGTAAGTAATTCAAATACGTGAAAATGGAGTTCGAATATCCCTTGGTGCTAGTGTTCGAATTTTTCTCATGCGATAGTCCAAATCATGATTTTCTTTTTTTAAAAAACGTTAATATAAATTTTGGTCCATAAGTTTAATCTGATTTTTGTTTTGGTCCCTCAAATTTAAAATCGGTGATTTTGATCCTTGAAGTTTGACCTGATTTTGGTTTTAATCCCTCAAGTTTGAAGTCGGTGGTTTTAGTCATGAAGTTTGACCCAGTTTTGATTTTGGTCCCTCAAGTTTACTCCATTTATAATTGTTAGTCCATCAAATTTAAGGTAACATATCAAGTCTTTTTCAAATTTGAAGGACCAAAAGCACCGATTTCAAACTCGATGAACCAAAACTAAAATTGGGCTAAATTTCATAGACCAAAAATTATATTAACCGAAAAAAAACACATATCCAATATTTCTCATGCATGTCGAAATTATGAACCCAAAATCAAATATTTTTTATGCATACTAAAATCAATTATGAAAAAGAGATCATTGTTATCTGATAAGCTGCGCGCCAAACACTCATGAATGCCAATTGCCAAAATTAATTATAATCTCTTATGTCTTATCTGTCATTTTTTAAAAATAATTTTTATTTAAATAATTAGTTGAAATTTTGAAAGTAGAAGCACTGAAATAGCATTTAAACGGTGCAGATCTCACTACAGAGATGAATACGAGTGAACCATGTTTTCCACGATATTTAGACTAATTAATGTGGTTGCTAGCTCTGTAATTTTGAATAGATTTTAATTACGTAGTTAACTATTATATGAAATCGTACTCAATTAATTCAGATTCATTCCTGAAAATATGAGATTTTGCAATACAACATTTATGTTTATATTTGTCTTCTTGCAAATAAGGAAATATAATGATGGTGGTACTTCTACCTGTGATTTTAGGCTTCTATTAGAAGCTGCGATCAGAATAAAAGCGTAAAATAAATCACCATGAACACAAACACTCATTCAATGAGTCCATGGGGCTTTTCTTGCACACAACGCTTTTTGATGGGGGTAAACGTGTTTCTAAACAGGCCCTACGCCAGTAAAAATAAAAGGTAGGATAATAGAGGAAGTTCTTGTTGCACCACCTAAAATGGCTTCTAGAAAGCCACTAGCATTGACATCAAGATCCTCAACCTCTCCCACCAAAAATGTCTCATCGACCTTCTCTGGATTCTTATGCTCACTTCTCCCCCGCCTCCTTCTCTTTGTGAATTTGAGCACCACCATTCGTCGCACCTCCTCCTCCGCCTCCTCCTCTTCATTCTATTTTTCGCCGTCTTCGTCACACCAACAATGCTTTTATAGGGTGTTTGTGATAGCTTCTAAAAGCTTCAAAAGTGTTTATGCACATCGATACAACACTTCTCTCACATATTTACCTCGTATATTGTAAATCACAATTAAAAAACTAATTTTGAAGACTACAATAACTATTCTAAACAAACACATAATTTCATTAAAGACCATAAAAATTTTCCTACAAATACCTTTATAATTCAATTGTTATGGTTGTGGGAAAATCACCCTAAGGGTCTGTTTAGTATAAGGGATTTGAAGGAAAATGGAGGAATAGGAAAATTTTTATAAGTTGGATTTCAAAAAATAGGAGAAGTGGGGTTAAATTTTTTTAGGGAAAATCTCATTTAAAATAGAGAAATTCTAAATTAAGTTGGTAAATTCAATAAATCTTTAATTAGGTCATTGACCCAATTTATGATTTTAAAATATGGGTAAAATGACTTTACTGTCTTCTTCTCATTTTTATCCCATTTATTTTCTCTCTCTTTTCACCTAGATGCTTCTTTCCTTTTATAGCGCTCAATTGGATTGCACATAGCTCTCAAGGAAACCCATATGAAAATATTAACCCAAAGTCATATATTGAATAAGGAACCATATAAAACACAAATAATATATTAGGGCATTGCCACAAGTTGATTGAATAAATCTTCTACTGAAATTGTAACAAACTTGATAAACTCTTCAGTCTGTGGAATAATGGGTCTCTTGAAGAACCCTACCTGCATTTGATCGACAAGCATTCTTTATATCAGAAAAATTTGGATTTCAAATCAAAGCCCATATTTTATTGTCCATTTTTTATATACACTGTTATTTTCTATTTTTTTCACATAATTTCAAGAGTTTCAAAAATATACTTTGATATTTTCTATTTTTTCCCACTTCATTTCAAGAGTTTCCTAGACATCATGTTATTCTCTCTGAGAAAAATATGTCACAAGAGCATTGCTATGTGGGCACTGAGAGGCTAAGACCACCTATATTTTTAATTTTAGAAGAAATCCAAGCCACCCAAAGTGGTGGCTGAAATAATTGGTGTGAGGAAGGAGAGGCACTGATGATGAGTGAGAATCAAATGAAAGGTAATAAAGTAAAATTATCAGATTCTGAAATCTTATTTTAAGTTATATAACTTAATTTAAGATTTGTTAAAGTTAATGACCTAATTTAGAATTTGATTGATTCAATTATCTTTTAAATGAATTTTCCTAAGACTTTAATTAATATTTCTTATTCTTTTATTTTATAACTTCTCTTTATTAGAAAATATTATGAACCCATTCTTTTAAATTAGGCTCAAACATTTTTTCACCCCGCCTACTTTTCCTCCCTCCCTCCCTCTGATACCAAACAAGCCCTTAATTGAGTTCTCTCAAGGGAATTAGATGGATGAAGTGAGAATCTATACAAAATGACAAATCAAGGAAAAATCTATCATGTTTTGCTTCTTTCACTCTCACTTGCTCTCTTTACTTGCAATTGTTCCATTCTTAGGTACACAGAACAAACAAGGAGGAAAGTTGGGTTTAAAGCCTTTTTAGGCCAATTATTTGACTGCTGAATGCTGATAAATGAGCAATGATGTGCAAATGGGAAGTTGCCTTGAAAAGGAAAAAAATAAAAATAAAAATCACCAATTAGTGTACTCGTGGAGTATTTGCTGATCCAAGCTCTGTTCCCAAACAAGTAGTTTCCTTTAAATTGTTTAGGGACTTTTTTTTTGGCTTCTTCCACCGGCACAAGGGACTATTTACAAACGATTTTTGAATCTCACCATTCTAATTTTGTAGAGAGACTTGTTAAGAGATGGGTGTCCTCATTGATCAATCTCTCTTTTCATTTACTCTCAATTTAATGTCACTACTATTATATTAAATTTTAATTGGAGAAATACTTACATACTTTAGAAGCGCTACCTTATTTGTACTCTAACTAATTAAAACATAATAACTTATTTTATTTTAAACCTACATGGCATATGAGTCATATTAAGAAATTCAAATTTTATAATTTTAAAAAAATATAAAATTTATAATTTAAAAAACAAAAGACGTGATTCCCTCCCATGAGAAGTTGTTTTTAAAAAATCATAAAATTTGAATTTCTCTAAATGACTCATATGCCATGTAGGATTAAAATAAGATAAATTATTATATTTTAATTAATCATAGTACATATGAGGTAGCGTTCCTGATGTAAGCATTTCGATGGTTGGGATTTATTATATTTAATATTATAATAATATTTCTACGTAGTATTAAATCTCAACTATTAAGATTTAATTTAATCATATAGACATGAAATGAAGAATAAATGGAGAGGGAGATTGAATAATTGAGACACTCCTCTCCTGAGTATGTTGATGTCACTATGGAAGAATACTTATCTAGTGTTTATTATAAGGCATGGAGTAATAAAGTGAATATTTTTTTTAATTATATTTATACGTAACATCATATTTTTTTTACATAAATGTATAATTTTATCATTCATTTATTGTTATATAGATTTTGTAGTGTTGGGATATGTAACATATATTTAATATTGTTAAAGTTATAAAGTTATTAAATTTTAAAATATTGGTATTAGGATTTAAGATATTTGTTGGGGTTGGATAAAAGTCATAAAACATATCAGAAGAAATAACTTAAAAACAGGAGTATAGGACCATAGGAGTGTACTATAAAAGATTGGTGTCGTTGGTAAGAGAAATATCTAGTCATATTATCATATTAAATAGTATTTTTAAATTATTTCATCACACACAAAAATTAAGTTCCAAAATAGGCAAAGAACTTTAAATATGGAAGATCCATTATTACAATTAATACATTATTATACAAGATAGGTAAAATATACGTAAAATAAATGACCTTACGACATGAGTAATTAATATATATGCATGAAACATGCTGACAGCAAAAAGAATCAATTAATGTTGTCTGTTCTTGTATTATAATTTTATTCTGCTTGTTGAGTGTTGAGTCTGAGTTAAGTCTTATATAAAACACCATACTCTAAGAACACACACACACACAAAAGGGAAAGCGAAAGAAATTATAGAAGAAATCAAGAATAATTTAATTTGTTGTGGAGGAAGATCAACCATTTAATAAGAGGTGAATTTAGAAAACAAGTGTGCTTTGATGCAAATTTAGTTAGATACTGACTAATTATTAACTAATTCTCTGAATACACAGTGATTTTTGTAAGATCCAAATAACTTAATTACACAGTTTGAAAAAATTGTTAAAAATATAAAAAATAACAAATATATAAGAAAGGAACATACTTATATTAAATTTTCTATATACATTTCATCAAGTTCTCTAATCACATGTAATCATGTATCTTATTTTTGAATTATTATCATTTAACTATAAATCTATATAAAAAGAATTAGAAAGAATAGTCACGTGTGATTGAAAAATTTGATGTAAGTATGATTGTTCACTATTTAGCTTACTGCAAGCATGTAGTAATAGTATAGTATTGAAAATAGTGTTGTTTTACAAGGATTATGATAAAAGCGAGCTAACTAATATAACTATATTCTTAATTAGGTTGACTCGAATCATTTAAAATTGATTAAGTTGAATAAGGATTTTTTTAATGAAAATAACAAAGCAAAACAATGGAAATTAAGAAATCGGGTCTAACTTCAAGATGTTATAAAGTTTATGATTACTTCCTCCCCATTGTATTTTATACAACTATGCAATTATCCACTTATATTGGTTGAATGAGTCTATATGCTAGTCAAAGAATCAAAAATCATTAGTCAAGCTCTCTCAAGTCAAGATTGATGTTTAATCTTCATTAAAAATATTCAATATATTATTTATAATTAATAAAAACCATCTTTCCAAAGCAATTATTCAATAGACTATACTAGGTTGTTAGATATATTTATATTCTAACAATAAATTATCCATTTAATCCTAAATTTCAAGTCTAACAATATTTTTTTAAAATTTTATAATCGAAATAGCTCTTTTAAGCTTATTTCAATTGAACTACTCTAATTATGTGATGATTAAGCGCAAGGTAGCATAAAGCATAAAGGAAAATCAACATATATACTCATTAACCAACAAAAGCAAAAAAATCTAATAGTTTAAATTCATATAATGGATAAAAGTAATGCTAAATGAGAGTTTTAATAATAAATACAAACCAAAAACTTCGCCTAATAACATAGTTAATACCAACAAAATGAAAAGAAAAGAAAGAGAAACCCATGATTTTTTGCTTAAATCTATTTGAAACTTCAACCTAAGGCTCTAAATCTTCAAGTATCTCCTTTCTTAAGCTCTTCTAAGCTAAAGTTCGACCTCTTCGAATTAAAATGGCTCATTTCAGCACCCTCCATCAGGTTTTACTTAGGTTTTTCACATTAACAATTTAAAATGCACAGTTTCATTTTCAAGCAATTCGCCATCAATTCACGCGTGGCGAACTGATAGCAAAATTGCTTTAGATTTGGGCGAAAGGTTACCGATTTTCGCTGTGGTTTTGTTGTGGCAAACAGGTAGCAAAAATGGCACTGGATTAAGGCAAAAGGTAACTGAATTTCACTGTGGTTTCGCTAAGGCAAACCCATAGCAAGTGCATGCATCATCTTTTTCTTTTTTATCTGATTCTTGCATTATTTTCTTTCTTTCTGAAACTTTCCATGTTCTTCTCAGGGTTTCATATATAGTCATCATCCTTCTACAAAAAGAAGGATTTTATGAGCTACTCAAAACTTTTTAAATAGTCAAAACTATTCACATTTAACTCAAAATTTTATAAAGTTTGAACATTGTTTTACTAAATCATATTTTCCTTTATGTGCATCTATTTTATGCACAAATTGATTCCAAAAACCTACTAAGGTATGGAAAAAATTGTTGGAATGCATGAATTTATAGAGATTATCACTGGCCCTATGAGAAATGTACCTTTTCTAAAAAAATGCCCTTATTTATAAAAGTGCATGTGAGAGAAAAATAAATAAAAAAAGGATAAAATAAAATATATGAGAAAGAGATAGTAAGAGAAAGAATATTATAAAAAGCATTTAATTTTAGACAATTCAATTGAATATGATAAAAAGAACCTACCAATTCCAAAATTTAGATATTATAAAAAGGATAAAGAGGTGATACTATTTTTAGTTTTTAATATAAGAGCTAGTTGGCTAATTTTTATAAATTAAAAAGGTTAGTTATTTATAATAAATATAGGTTAATTTGTCTAAAATACCATAATTTCACCATGGCTCCATTAGAGAGCTAGAAACTCCTTAATAATGTATGCAATTAATATAAATATTTTGAAAAAAATATAAATTTTGGAGACAAAATTTATTAAGGTCTTATATTTATGACTAAATTCAATCTCCAACTAACTCTTATAGTAAGAAAAGTATGTAGTACTTGTTTGGGAGCACTTAAAATAAGTGTTTTAATGCTTTACAATAAGACTCCTTTAAATGCATGTTTGACAAACCACAAAACTGTGGTTTCAGAAATCTTTTTTTGTAAGTTGAGATAAAATTTTTCTCATATATTTATCTCATAAATCATAAAAACTATTATCTAAAAACTAATACCACTATATAATTATCTCATATAGAATATAATCATTTAAAATATACTTATCCAAAAGCAGTGATATGGCATAACTTATATATATAATTGATGAAAAGTTTGATCGTGGAGAAACAAATCGATAACTAATTTAAATATTAAAGAAATTTATTAACTTAATTGTTTTTAAATTGTAACAGGTATGAATTATTTTTTCTAAAATATCCTATTTAATTATTACTTGACCGCCCTTGATGAAAACCTCATATAATGATATATGTATTTATTAGAGATATTGTGAAAAAATTATAAATTTAAAAGGTAAAGTTATAAACTCAGGTCTTATAATGAAGACCAAATCTAACTCCGAAATCCGATCTTATATATAAAGGATGTCATTTAAAACATGGCTGATGTCATTGGCACTCAAAGCGCGTTATTTGAATTTTGAAACGATAATGACTCCAGATATTTTAATGAATGATTTTTTTTGTGAACATATTTTAATGAATTATTTATGTTAAAGGGGAATACGTGCGTAGGTGCATGAATGTGCATCACTCTCCTGATGTATGACGTGGTAGGAGGTCTATTATTTCTTTGTAAATATCTTCATTTCATCGTTTTCGTTATTTTGACTCATAAGAATATTATTATTATTATTATTGTTATTGTTGTTGTTGTTTCTTAATTTATAATTTTATTTTCCAGGCGGCTTCCCTGATTTTTTCCCTCGCCTGCTTTCATTGAAATTTATTACTTTGAATTGTAAAACTTATCCATTATTTAAAATATCCGAATCTCAATTATTGAAATTGGTCTCAATCTGCATTATTGATATGAGCGGTGTCCGCTCTCTTCCTGTTCCCATCTTTACTTAAAAGTCAAACAAACAAACAAAGGCCAAAAAATAAAAAGACACATACAACCATGGTTATCAGAGTCCATTTTTTAAATTATTTTTTAAAAATCAATTTATTTTCTTAATTTTTTTAGAATTTTATATTAATAATTTTAAAATCTTTAATTTCTTATGGGTTTAGTCTCCAGTTAGCTCCGATTTGACTCCAGTCTAACCCATTGATCCCTGACTCAGTACCCCAACCGGTTCAGTGACCGGTTCTGATTTAATTACCTTGCATACAACTATCTTTTTAGAATTTCAAGGTGATAAATTTCTATGTAATAAATATATGTATAATCTAAAACTGTTATATAGACACTTTTTTTTTTTTTGAAAACTTGCTAATAAATTTCTCATTACAAAATTTATTGAAAAAAATGTATGAGGTTTGTTTAAAGACCTAGATGCACCATATCTTCCACTGAGTGCAAAATTTTTTTTGAGATGTGTCGTTCTATCTTCAACTATGTTTAAAAGGGAAGACATTTACATATAATTAAAAAAGAGTTGCACTTATTGAAAATAAGTTGCATTCTCAAAATTCTAAAACCTTAATTGCCTTTTAGGCAATAAATTTTGCAATAAAAATTTTCTGAGGAATTTTTGTTGGTCTCAATAGCCATGCAAGTGAGCCACATTCATGCCGAAGGTATCTTGTTTCTTAGACATAGGGTATAGTGTTTGGCACATGAAGAAAAAACCATTTGATACAATGCATAAGTTGAGGAGATAAATTTTAATCATATGAAGTTGGTATAAAATTAGTAGCATAAGAAAACAAAAATAAATATAAGAATTATAAATTAGAAATATATATCAGCAAAAGAAAAAATTGTAATTATCTACTAGACTTGTACTCCTTCATGTCTTTTTTATAAAGGCTTTAAATTCAAATTGCCTTTATCCTTTTTTTATAAGATTTTATTTAAGGTTATTTAAATATTTAATGTGTTTTTATCATCTTACTCCTAATTAATTCTATCATCTCTCCCTAATCTTTTCTCCATACTACATTATCTTTTATACATTTTTCCACAACTACTCTATTTTTTTTTTACTTACCCTCTTATAAATAATGGCATGCTTGAAAAAAAATTATTTTTTATATATTTATTATTTTTAATTAATTTTAATTGTCACATAATTCGATTATCTGTATTTTTGTGTATAGGGAATATATATTTTTGTTACAATGCACATACCCATTATATCCTTCATAGAAGTTTGAATTCACAAGCTCATGTTGGTATGCTTAGGGTCACTTGGGTTATAACACCGAGTTGATTTAGTGTGTGTAATGTGTATATATATATTGCCAATTACTTATAGAGAAAATTATTAAAAAATAACTCATTAAAAATTAATTTATTAAATGAGACCTACATGTGGAAACAATATTCTTGTGTAGAAAATATTTTTCTTTATGTTAAAAAACTCTTCCCTGCATTCAATATATCTTCCTTATATATGTGTAAACAATCTTTTCTTATATATAAAAAATATTTTTTAGACCTCATTTAATAAATAAATTTTCAATAAATTCTTTATAAACCATTCTCTCTTTATTATATATATTGCCTTTTATTATTTCACGGAATCCGAAATAATCAAACACAATAAATAAAGGGGGTCAATTTGCTTACCAAAGTGAAAACACAACCATGATATGGGGGCCTATAAATTGACCCCGATCTGAAGACCTTAGATTTTCCCCCCCTTTTCCAGTGGAGGGAAAAATTAGATGTGAACGTTTGATTAAACTATTGGTATTATTTGTTGGTAAAAAAAAAAAAACTATTGGTATTATTTATTGATTTTTGTTTTATAAATTTTGTATAATATACAATATTATTCATAATATATAAGAATCTTTTTGGTTGATGTTGATATGTAAGAATCTAGATGCATATTGAATTGAACTTATATTATAAAGCTCTTATGAAATGCGAGTTACGCTATTTAAAATACATGTTGAATATTAAATGTTGATTCGTCTTTAATATAAGATATATTTATCTAATTTAATAATGTTAAAGAAGTTAGTTAAGTTGATTAATATGACATGCATATTTTAAAATACCCTAATCATCTTCTTTAATTCTCTAATTTATACTCCTCGTTGATTATTGTTGAATGAGCATCAATAACGGTAAATTATAAAAAGATTAATAAATATAAAAATTATATCTTATATTTATGACTAAAATCAACTCTCCAAACTATATATTTATCAGCCAATACCACAAAGAAGGATATGGTTTCCTCTTCAGTGCCAACAAAAATATTTGGCTCCTGAAATCTTTAATCATGTTTGAAGAGAATTTGTTATATGTAAATGTATGATTAATTAAGTTCCTCTGTTATTTTATGTGTTATGAATGTTTAATTTCATCATAATGCTTCCCTTTCATTCATTGAACCCCAACATCTGCCTCATATTGATAGGTTTCGTTGAATCTAATTTATTTAAGTTGAACACTGACGTGCTAATTAAAATATTCAGCTTCATCAAAAAAATAAAAAAATAAAAAAATTCAGCCTCTAATATTAAAAAATGCCGTTGGGGATATATAATATTAGCCTTGTTCATTATCTCCCTTGTCCTTATCCTTCGCCGAAGTCAAACAAGAAAAAAAGTCTTAAATTACGAAGATATGCGATTTTTATTACCATCCCCTTGAGGGGCGTAAATTAGACATACAAATCATACATGCACATAGATTTAATTAAATGTTTGCAAAACAAGAAGTTTTTTAAGTTGGACAATTTTTTTTTAATTTCAATATCTCTTATATAAGATTGTGAAACTCATGAGTTTAAACAAACTGAGGTTGAGGATGTAAATTTCAGATCCTAAATTTGGAATAGTTTAATTTTATCAATAAATTGCTAATAAAAGAATATGATTAATTTATTAAAATATAAACAATGCCAATAATTTAATTTAAATATAATTCAGATGCAAATAATTGAAATTTAATCCACCAACATTTATAATCTATCATACTTAACAAAGAACCTTTGATGAAGTTTATATATGAAAGTGCCAAACATGATCGTATCTAAAAAATTAACACGGGTTTGAGAACAAGCTGATATTATTTTGTAAGCCAGAAGCACAAAAACAAAATTGGGGTGTGAACTTGTGAGTTTACAGTTAACATTAACTTAAAAATAGGTTTGACATGATTTTGTAATATATGAACGTTAAAAGGGTAAATTTTAAGGATCAACATGTGAGTCTGACAACAATAATACTCTCAAATAAGGCATGGGTATGAAATTTGAAATAAATTATATTATTCATAATCTAAGAATAACATCTCATCATACAACTTGTATATGTATATACTTTCGGCTTGGTCCTTAATATAAGATAAATTATTTATCAAATTTTATTATATCAAGGAAGATAATTAAGTTAGTTAATATGATATATATATTTTAAAACATTTTAGTCATCTCCCTCAATTCTCTTTTATCTTTAATTATTATTGAGGGCATAAATATGGGGTAAATTAAGAAAAAATTGACAAATATAAAAACTTTATCTTATATTTAGAATTAAAATCAATTCTCAAAATATATCTTATATCAAAGATTCTAACAAGCATATTGATTTTTAAGATTTCAAAACTTAGTAAGGTACCAAGAATGTGAGTCAAATTAACTCGTTCAGTGTTCTATTCAGAAAAGCTTATAACTGTACCTAATGCAAGCAGACTAGTTTTAAAAATAGATCAAACCGGTGAAAAGATTAGAAGAATAGGTCTTTTTTTGGCCAGCGATGAAATAGATATTTTTGGCCCATGTGTAAAGCATACATTTGATTACGCAAAATTTGGCTGAAACTTACTCAATTTTATAGTATAAATTAATATATTAGTATATTTGAGTACATGTTTTCGTCACTCTACATCCATGTTTGTTGGGTCAATCGTGGCTCTGCCTCTTAAGTCTTTAACATTTGTTTTTTATCAATTCGTTCTGGGAGATAGCTCATTCGAGGAATACGTTTTAGGCTTTTTGCCTCGAAATTCAGCCTTAAAATTTTAGGACCCAATATTAAACTTGATGAAAGCAAGCCCAATATTGATTCTAGGACCCAATATAAAACTTTGATGAAAGCAAGCCCAATATTGATTCCAGGACCCAATATAAAACTTTGATGAAAGCAAGCCCAATATTGATTCCAGGACCCAATATAAAACTTTGATGAAAGCAAGCCCAATATTGATTTCAAGGCCCAATATAAAACTTTGATGAAAGCAAGCCCAATATCAAATCCTTCCCCAAATGAAATCTCCAGCCAAGATCCTGAATTCTAAGAAAACAAGTCAAAATGGGCTCGAATAATTGGGTTGGGAGAAATAAAAGCCCAAAATAAAAGAGCACATGAGGTACCAAACCATTGAATATAGTGGAAAGGCATGTCTTTGATGAATCGAAGTTCGGATTCTCATTGAAAGAGAACCCATATTTAGTATCTAATTGTGCACTAATTATTGAATATGATTGTCTTTAATAAAAAGATACATATATCTAACAAATCAAAGAGCACATGAGGTTCTAGGCTTTTCATTTCAAATAGTGAAATTCATCTTGATGCTAAAATTTTTTTAATCTACTACTGGCGCTAGTTTTTACGGTGGACCTTAGTTTTTTAATTGTTAGTGTGACTTTGCTCTATTTTTAACATTTTTAAGGCCATATTGATTAAAAAAAAAACTTCCAAACATATAGGACTCCAACATTAAAATTTTCAAAATTAAAACTTAAACCTTTTTGAAAATAATAAAATTTCAACGAAAAGGCTTCGTACGTTCGGGGCGATGTAATCAGAGCGAAGAGAACCAGCAGCTCAACAGAGGCCAACTAACACAAAGCTAAGCTCCCTCGCATCCTCCGCCCCCTCCATCTTCTCCTCCTTCCATTTCTATTTTCTTTCCTTCATTCACTCTCGTACTCATTCAATTCCTCTCTCTTCTGTTCCTTCTCTCCCCCAATTCCCACATTCATTCATATTCCTTCTCTGCCATTTCCTCCATGGCTTCTCTCTTTCTTCCCACCCCTTCCCCTACCACCACCTCCATTTCTTTCTCCTCTTCTCTCTCCACCTCCATCTCATGGCGCAAATTCACCGCATTACCTTCCAAACCTCGCCGGAGAGTCTTCACCGTTCAATCCAAGATCCGCGAAATCTTCATGCCCGCCCTCAGTTCCACCATGACAGAGGGCAAGATTGTCTCCTGGGTTAAATCTGAGGGAGATGTTCTCTCCAAGGGCGAGAGTGTCGTTGTGGTTGAGTCCGATAAGGCCGACATGGATGTTGAAACTTTCTACGACGGGATTCTCGCCGCTATTGTTGTTGGCGAGGGTGAGACCGCTCCTGTTGGTGCTCCCATTGGGCTTTTGGCGGAGACGGAAGAGGAAATTGCTGAAGCCAAAGCCAAGGCAGCCAAATCCGGCTCTTCTGCCCCTGCGGCTGAAGCTGCTCCTGTTGCCCCCACTCCTCCACCTAGCACTTCGAATCCTGCTCCGGCGATCGCACAGCCGTCTCCTCCATCGGCTAAGGTGGTTTCTGCTATGCCAGGAAAGACCGTGGCCACTCCTTTTGCAAAGAAGCTTGCGAAGCAGCACAAGGTAGATCTTGGATCGGTCGTTGGTACCGGTCCTTTTGGGCGGATTACTCCTGCTGATGTGGAGGCAGCTGCTGGAATCGCACCTTCCAAGAGTAACGTGGCTAAGGCTGCTGAGCCTGCTCCGGTGGCCGCTCCTCCATCAAAAGCTGCTGCCCCGGCGGCTTCTCCGCCCCCAATTCCAGGCTCTACCGTGGTTCCTTTCACAACAATGCAATCTGCGGTTGCCAAGAACATGGTGGACAGTCTTACTGTGCCTACATTCCGAGTGGGTTATCCTGTGAAGACTGACGCACTTGATGCTCTATATGAGAAGGTACATTCGCCGAATGCATTCTTTCGTTGGTGATACTAGCTAAATATGGGGTTTCAAATGCAAATTTATGTGTTTGCTATTTTATCCTTAGGTGAAACCAAAGGGAGTGACTATGACGGCCATTCTAGCAAAGGCCGCAGCAATGACTCTTGCTCAGCATCCTGTAGTAAATGCTAGCTGCAAGGATGGGAAGAACTTTACCTATAGCAGTAACATAAACATTGCTGTTGCTGTGGCAATCAATGGCGGTTTAATTACACCTGTTCTTCAGGATGCGGATAAGGTCTGAGATTTATGAATTCTGATTAATTAAAACTTTCACTTAGGTATTTGTTTCTGTTATATTTCTCATTGTTGCTGAAATACCAAGTTTATTGGTTTTTTGTTTTGTTACTTCAGTTGGATCTATATCTGCTGTCTCAAAAGTGGAAGGAGCTAGTTGAAAAAGCTCGAGCAAAGCAGTTGCAACCTCATGAGTATAATTCAGGTTTCATTAGGAAGTTATATGCGTTTCTTTTCTAATTCTCATTCCAAGGAACTTGAATCTTTCAACCCAAGTTAAACTGTGTCCTTCTGTTCACAGGAACCTTCACCCTTTCCAATTTGGGTATGTTTGGAGTTGATAAGTTTGATGCCATACTTCCTCCAGGGCAGGTGAGATCAAGGACTTCAACGCATGACTTTTAAAGGTTCTATGCTCAATTTTGTGGTAATTTTGCTTTTTGCTGAACTTTGCCACTTATTTGTTAGGGAGCTATCATGGCTGTTGGAGCATCAAAGGCTACTGTCGTGACTGATGCAGATGGATTCTTCAGTGTGAAAAATAAAATGCTGGTGAGTTATCTGCTTATAATTCAATAGTTTATTGCGTTAAACTCCAAGTTATTGTTCACTTATGTCAGTTGTTCTTAGAACAAGTCCATCTAACGGACATTGAAGTGCCTTTTGGGTGCAGATAGGCTCTGTAGTCAACAAAATATTCCCTCTAGTCCATAGTAAAAGTCACTTTTCACTATTTCACATAGTTTTAAGGAAAGTAGTTAAAAGTAGTTTAGATTCTCAAAATTGTTGAAAAGCATCACTACTTTTTAGGATTACCCTCCAATCAAAACCAGCCTATCTCAATTATGTTTAATTTCTTTTTTATATCACCTCTCTCTGTACCATTATAGATTTTTTGCAAAGTCACTTATATTTAGGACCATAGAAACCTTCTAAAACGTGACTTATATTATGGATTGGAAGGCACAAGTGGTTAACAATGGATGACAGGTTGAAAAAAAAAAGTGGAATGATAAAAAGGCTCAACTAAACTCTCCAAGACAACAAATATACCCATTTATCTTACAACAACTCCCTCACAAAGTTGTATATTCTCTGCATTCTTTGAGAAATAGTTTCACTCAAAAAGCAGAATTTTCTTTTCTAGAAGTGTTGTCAATTTCTTCTTGCGTGAGCTTGTTTCAAAAATGGCAGTAGAGTTTTGCCACTTGCAGCCATTTATATCAATGTGGATTAATGGTTTATGTATTAGGCTGGCTAACTTGGATAGAAACTAGAGCGAGAAATTACTGTGATTTCTAATGATGGATTTTGTAACACATTCAAGTGTTAAGAAACAACTAGAGTTTCTTGTTGTCACATAAACAGATCTACATCCTGGCTTGAAGTATGTTAGGCTTTAGATAAAGCTTGGCTGATATCATTTTTCTTGACAATGTTATGATACATTGTCATAAACAAAATGGTACTGAACTTCTATGGACTAAGGTTAGTTTGTCTGTGATGCATTTGATCATTGGGTAGGTGAAATGCACTTCACCAGTCACTGTGGACTATGGTCATTCCTTTATCCCAGCTGAACTAAGCAAAAACTTGCAACCAAATAGTCCCCTTGGATATCAAACTTATGACCGTTATCGCCAACTAACTGTATAACCAATCATGAACTTATAAACCTGTGAGAGATCTTTGCTTGTCCAAGTCCCTCATGTGGTTTAAATGAACAAACCCTTCACTTTCTTGAGTTCCAATTAAACTCAAAACCCAAATCTGCAGTACCTTTTACATTCGTCGGTATCTACTTCATTGCCTTGCCTTTCATCTTTTTAAGGTTTCCCATATAACAGGTAACTACATTGACTGGTGACTGCACTAGCTATGTCGTGCTCTCTAGTGGTTTGACATGGAAAAAGCAAAAACAATGAGCAAACCATTAGTAGCCCATGATAGGTTGTCCACAGCCATTTCACTTCCAAATTGTTGTGGTAAGAGGAACAGATACAAATCATGTTAGGAGATACAATTGCAACTGGATTATGCACATAAATTTTTGGTGCTAATTTGTCCAACATTATCTTAAAAGGTAGTTTTGCGCAGAAAATATCTTACTTATATGTTAACAAAGCCTCTAGCAATTGCCGAGTTGGAAAATTGCTTGATCTAGATTGCTTTTTCTAGCAATTAAGTTTGGCCCTTCAAGATACTTTGGTGGAAGAAGTAGGCACCAGTTTTTGTTGAAGCTTAATATATTTAATTCCAGTCGAGATGGAGATTTCGTTTATGTGCTTTTCTAGAATCTCTATAGCTCATTTGTGAAATTGATTTTTTTTTTTTCTACGAGATGCTGAAAATGAATTCTTCATATATAGAATTTGAAGTGTTGAATTTTGCCAAGAAGTGGCAAGTAAAACGGACCTGTTTTCTCAAGTTTGTCCGAGTAAATAATTTACCATCTCTCTTCAGAATCCAACAACTATGGTCTAGGAAAAGTTTATTAGAAACAACACAATCATCATTTATTTTATGTAAAGATGATTGGCAACCCCAGGCCAAAAAAGAAAGTTCTTGCTTGGCATCCCGAGAGCTTGGTGGACATTCTTTTAGTGCTAGCTTTCTACCTAAACTACAAGTGTCTCTAATTCTAACTTCCAACTATGTTTATCTTTCCTGAAAAGAGTGGGAAATATAATGAGCCCGTTGTCTCAAAAACATCACAATCACAAATGCACTACTGTATTCAAATTCTATTTCACAATTTCATATGAATCACTTTTCTGAAAGAAGTGTGATTGTCTGATCCTCATATGGTTTACTCCACATCATAAGCCATGATCAGACAGCATATGATTTTCCAGACAACCAAAATAAGAATAAGGTGTATTAATTATGCTGATTAATGTATGACTCTCATGAGCTTCAATGATTTCTTTTGCAGGTGAATGTAACTGCTGATCACCGAATAATTTATGGGGCTGACTTGGCCGCATTCCTTCAGACGTTCTCAAAGATAGTTGAAAACCCAGAGAGCTTGACTTTATAGTTTTTTATGGCTTTGACATTATTATCTGAGCTTCCCACCAGTTGATCCCGGGTCAATGGATCTTTATATCTTCTACTTTGCCTAGCTTCAGCCGCTAATTTAATTTTAGTACTATTTTGGGTGAATTTTGAAGGAGAGAAGATAGCTTTGATTCCCCCCCCCCCCCAAAAAAAAAATAATTGTGTTGTAAAGGACGATTTGTTATTAATAAAACAAGGTTCGAGCACAATTGAGCTTATGCCTATAAGTCCATTTTACTCGATGATTCAATCTGTAATTCCATCAACTGCTCACCCTTTCTCTGAACTCAGAAGATGCAAAAGGGAATAATTATCAACTTCAATTATTTGCAGATGGTTTAGAAGAAAGCTATCAGTTTTCTGGATGAGAAAATTACTCGCGTACTTTTATCTTTATGAAAACATAAACTAGACAAGATTAATTTGTGTTTTCTGAATAGGATCGATGATACAATAAAGTTAGTAGAAGTGCTTGTTTAAATTAAATTAATCGGTTAAAGTAATCATAAATTAATGATTTTTCTGAAAGGAAAGAGGAATTTTATTACTTGTACAGGGTATGATCAGGCTATTAATGTTCATAGTTTATATCCAGTATATCATCAATCATCAATATATATATATAAATTATATGAAGGTGAGTTATTGGTGTTGATCATAAATTTTTTTTACTTATCCTCATCTGATTTTTACTGACTTCAATTTTTTAATGGATTAACCAGTATTTTTATGTAAAGAACACGCATTCCATTTCCCTCCCCATACATATCCAAAAGTCCATACACAAATGCATCTTCATATGAAACAAAATGGTGTACAGTAGAGGCATGAACGCCATCTTAAATATATATACATATATATGTATATATACACAGAGAACATTCTATTTCTTCTTTCCCTTGCTCATTAGGGTTGAATTTCCCATTTTTCGTGTATTGGAAGTTCGCCAAAGCATGAAGCATCACTCCTTGAACAGATTCACCAGTCCAACCTAATATTTCGAGACAGGTATAGTTTATCAATGTATTCTATAACTGGAACTGAAGCGTTGATGTATCTGATCATTCTCTTCTCAGCTGACTGATCTGCGATAATAAATAGATAAAGTTTAGGTCTCTTTGAGCCAGGAAGTTTGTAGGAAAATAGAAAATATTCTTCTTCAGACCTGAGCTATAAAATAAATGTAGATCAAGTAATTATAAGAGACACACTTCATTTAAAAAAGCCCCCACTTCTTGTTTATATTTGTTTCCAAATCGCATTAAATAGGACAAGCTGTATTTTATAGCCCAGATCTATTTTAAAATATTATATGATTGGTCAAATATAATACATACAAACAGTAAAAACCGTCTTAACATTGGAAGCGACCTAGTCCACACCCCTCAATTCACCACTCTTCAACTGCACGTTGTACATTTATTACTCGAATGAAAAGGATTCGGATCTCCTTCCCCTTTTAATACAACTGATTAGACATTTTAAAAAAGTTTCTAGCCAAAATAAGTTAAGACTTAATGTTTTGAAGCACCAAGACCCATGCAGGTGACATGAAAGCTGCTTCTATGTATAATATATTTTGATGCACGCCTGTATAGACTTCAAACACAAAAAACACTGAACATGATAAGATGATACGGACTTACTTGTTTCATTAAGCTTCACCAACAATTGGTCTCTTGTTGGAAGTGCATACATGCCAGCAGCTACCGCTGCTCTTACTGTCCATGAATGATACGGAGCACAAACCTGTGCATAAGCTGTTGAAGCTGCTTCTTTTAGAGAACTGTCACTGAAAATGTCAGATTCATAAATCATGTGTCAGCACCATCCACCAAAAACTTGAAAATAACCGAAGAAGACATGGAGCAAAGATGGTATTACTAAAGCAACTTGAAAGTCAATCAGACATCAGAATTCTAGTGTGTGACTCAAACAATACAGACGTATGGCTGCATTGAAAGAGCATAGACAATCAATCCCTGACACTATACAAAGTATGCCTACTTTCCCAATTTTCTAAACAATCCAGAATGAGAGAACCAGGAAGGTCTCGTGATTAACTATCACACATTTCTTTTTCTATACTTCTCACGCAAGAGAGGGACATGTACAACTTTATAATCACGAAATTGTTTGTCAAACAAGAGTCCTGTTTTTGGTCAAAACAAAGGAGGACACTGTTAAATTGCTTTTCCCAAAGTCAAATGTTATTTCTTCTGAGTTAAGCAACCGCGAAAAAGCATCACTCGCATTTTATCCCCAAAAAAAACATCACACAGACAATTTATCATCTTTCATTTTTATCCCAAAAAAAATGAAAAAAGGATTCTAAAAAATAAGATACATACTCAGTTAACATAAACTGTTTGAATATAGCTCTGACAAGGTCAAGACCCTGCCGAACTCTTCGTAGACTGCGTGAAAGGCTTCCATGTGTTTTCACTGTCCCACTTGCAACGTCAAGGTCAATTATATCCTTTAAAGTGTCATATGTCTTTGATGCATCCATGAGCGCATGAAGCTGAACGTATCCACCATATCATAAAAAGCAGTGTTAATAGTCTATTATGAGGATCCATGAATTAAACATAATACTGATAACACTGAACGAAATATGCGTAAAAGGATAAGTAAACATCCAGGATGAAGTGTCAATTACCATCATAACAGATACATATAAACGTTAATAAAACTAAGTAAACACCAAACAGGAGACATGCTTTAAGTATAATATAACTAGAGTCTTGTGAAAACTTCGAAATAAAAAAAAAAGAAAAATCCGTGTGAGAGCTAAAAAGGGATCTAAATTCTTGATATATCTACCTCCTAAAAGTGCACATGTTGATAAACTGCATATCGTGCATACATTGGAACATCTGACTTTCTCGGTCAGGTGCACAATAATCAATTGCATTTCATAGCAAACAAAGAAGCCACAACTAATGGTTGTAAGCAACATCCCGATGCTGCCATAAAGGTGTTGGATACATAATTTGAATTCCAAAAAAGACTTTAATTTCCATTACGAAAAGAAATTTTATGCAACATAGCTTAAGACAGATAGGCCTCGACATTATGTACTGATTCGAAGTTAAAAAAAAAAAATTCTACCACATTTGGCACAATTTCTAGATCATTCATAAATTAACAAAACAGGAAAAAATGAAAAAAGAAAAGGCAAGAGAAAAATCTTGCAAGCTCGCAATCATAATCCATAATCCAATGTCGGTACACTACATTCAAACATTTCGTCACAAACACAAACAAGAACGTCAAACATAATCAAGAAGTGTAATCGAAAGGCCAAAACAGGAAATCGAACCTTGGAAATGTACTCCAATTCAGCGAATTTGAAAACGAGGCCAAGGGAATGAAAGAGAACAGAGACGTGGGAGCAAGCATGGCAAAATTTGTCAAGACGAAGCTCTTGTTGCTTTGTGTTCCCATTATTCTCAGCGCCATTGACTAATTTGGCAAGGTCCTCGAAGGCCTCGGCTATGGCGGAAAGAGGTGTGACCGTCATCGTCGAAGGCAGTTGTAAATACAAGCCTTCGCTATGAACAATCGGTGGGATTTACGATTGGGATTCCGCTACTGGTAGATCGAAGAAACTGCAGAATCGTTGAAGTTGGAAACGTCAAAAGAGAAATGGAACAAGTTAACTTTAAATTTTGTGGTGCCTTTTCGTGTTTCTTCTTTGAAATTGGGGGGGGGGGAGAACAGAGAATCGTCAACCGCTAGTCCTTTACGCAGGTTCTCGGTTCGCGCCATTTCAACATGAACGGTGGTTATATTGGGCCCTATCCCTATTCTTCATTATTGGGCTTAGCCCAGTTACAATACACAAATTCCCATGCCCACTCTAGTTTGGGCTGGCCCATTTTATCAAGTCGTCTTACTCTTACTCTTACTCTCAATGGAGTAATTGTGATATGACCTAGGAACTTACAGAATACCGAACTTGGATAATCGGTAGACTGTTAGGAGAATGATTGGCTAGATCATTTGGTTCACATCCACTTTGTAGTTCAAAAAGGTGGATCTTATACTATGACGGAAAATAAGGAGAGAGAAGAAATTTCTGTATATCATCTATGTTCGTATCCAGTCAAAGTTCTAATGTTTTATAACTTGAATAAGTTAATGCTCACATAATTATTAGATTATTAGAGTATAAATAGTTACATCTTATTATAGAGATTTAGGAAGACCACTAATTATTAAGCTATGTGCACTACTAATTGCCTTCTAAGTAATAATCAATAAATTAATTCTTGATTTATTTTTTAATATATAATAATTTATTTATTAATTAAAAAATTCATAATTAATGCTGATTTATTTTTTATTTAATAAGAATACTTATTTTCTAATTAAATAGTTCGGCTTATTAAGAGCTGGATCAAAATCCAACATATTAAGTACACGAGGTAGGCGTTGAAAGTATTTTTCATGTCGGTTTTTAAAAATCCTTTTTTTCTTTAAAGAAACTACTACGTCCCCTTTTTTAACAACGAACGTGGAATGTTTAACTTTCCACATCTGTTTCTATGAAAACAAACCAAGAAAGTGAAGTTATTTTAATATATATAACATAATTATTTGTTTATATATAACATAATTATTTTCTACTAAAAAATTAACCTGTTACACAAAGGGAACATAATCAAACAAGTATATATACATCCAGCATTACATACACAAACCAATATAACAGGGAGCACTTCATAAACAAATAATTTCGTGTCCATAACTTTTCTTAATTATTATTACTCTCCAAAAGTAAGCTTTTTTTACAAAATAAACTCTATGCATCTATGTGTTAGAGAATATGTCCTACCAAAAGGTCTAGGATATTACTAATCTCTTCGACTTTGTAGGGGTGATAGTACAAAGGAGTTTTGGGCTTTGAACGTCGAGCAAATGTTTTCTGTTTTACCATTCATGTGTATGATTAAAAATATTTTCACCAAATAATTATATTTATACTTTTGTTAGGTTAAAATGGGTCAACACCCAAATAATATATTTTTACCTGATATTTAGGATCAAATATGGCTTTAAAAATTTGTCCTATAATCGTAACAGACAGAAAATAAATACACAAATCTAAAGACAAGCCTATAATGGAAGAAATTATAGAAGATATGATGCTTTTGGAAATTTGCACATAAAGTAGTCATTGAAAACTAGTCGATTCCATATATCCTTTTCTTATGAATAATAGAAATACATAGGAACATACAATATGCTAATAATATAACTGCCATATTATATTATACTTATGGCTCTTAGCTAACTATACATGCAGCCCCAACTAATAACCGTGCAATCTAGACCCTACTTGCAAGCTCAACTTCTTCTCGTTCTTCCTTCTCATCTGAACTGCTACTATCACTCTTACTGTGAACTTGGATAGGTTTATAAGTATATCGTTTAGCGCACCACAAGTAGAAGACAAGATTAATAAGTTGGAGTAATGTAATGAGCCAGTAAAAATACTCTAACTTGCCCTTGTTTAGGTTGTTATCGGGAAGCCAGTTAGAGCCATCGGGCCGTCGAGTGAACTTGTGAACCAACGTAACCAGCAGCGTGCTCACGTAGTTTCCGACGGAGACGACCGCCCAGAAGAGAGCCATGGCGGTGCTCCTCATGCTCTCTGGCGACTGGTCATAGAAGAACTCCATATGCCCTATGGACATGAACGCCTCCGCCACGCCATGAAGGCAGTACTGAGGCAGCAACCAGAACACCGATATGGGTATGGTCTCCTGAGAATGATCGGCGAGGCCGTGGGCGAAGGCGGCGTTCTTGCGCTTGATCTCAACAAAGCCGGCGACGAGTGTGGCGAGGGTGGAGATGACGAAGCCAATGCCCATGCGGTGGAGGAAGGAGATGCCACGGTCGAGGCCGGTGAAGCGGCGAGCGATCGGTATGAAGATGCGGTCGTAGAAGGCCGTGGTGGAGAGCATGGAGAGGATGGTGAAGACGGACATGGAGCCGGCGGGGATTTGGAAGGAGTGACTGAGGTGGCGGTTCATAGTCTTGGCCTGTTGGAGAGAGAAGGTGCCTTGTTGGGCATAGGCCGTTATGAGAAGTATGCCTGAGGCCCATATTGGGCCCATTCTTATGAGGGACTTCAATTCTTCTACTCTGTGAACTGTGTTTAGCCTCCATGGGTCTGGGCTTTTCACATTATCTTCTTCTATTACAATTGCTGCCTTGTCCAAGAACCTACAATTATATTTCATTGTTAGAGAAAGCAAAAAGAATACCTCATCTTTCAAAATGGGCCTAGGCCCAATTATAGACTGTTGAGCTCCACATCTATATATAGACAATACGTAATTTATAGTATGTTTGGATAGCCTTCATAAGTACTTTTTAATCGTGATTTACGAAATACGACGTAGTTTTTACGGTCTACGAAATAAATATGTGAATGAGTTTTATCTTAATTTACGTGAATCGGGCTTATACATAAATATAAACTCAATCAAACAAAACTTTAAATTAACTGTGTTTGATTTTATTTTTCTTAAGTGATTTTACACTGTATGAGATATATCTAATAACAAGTAGTTACAATTTTTTTTAATTTAATTCCCCACGGGAGGGGACCCACAACCTCCTCTGTGTGAGAGAGTGTGAGGTGCCATGTAAGTCATAAGCTATTGGCTGGTAGTTATCATATAGATATCATTTTGTATCATTTGAGATAAATCAATTATTTAAATCTCATAAAGAATAAAGATCTAGACTCTATATCTCATCTTAACAATCCAAATAAAATATACACAAGATACACGCCTCTATAGACTTACACAATCTTATGCACCAAATCCTACTTGAAAAAGAAGTTGGCAATGATAAGAGTGAAAAAAAAGGTGAGGATCAACCGACATGGATAGAAAGCAAAAGCACATGAGACAACGGCCCCACCAAGTTGTCATATATACGTACAGTGTCCTACGGGACCACCAAATATTATATGACCCCCAACCCCATCATAGCAAAATCCGACAATCACTAATCTATTACCAAACAAAATATCAGTCAATAATTCACACCTCAAAATTCAAATATATCCCATTATTGATAAATTTTGAACCGTCACTTATTTTTTAGAGATAAAATTAATCATTTGATACCTATATTTTTAATCCAATCCCTAAATTTTAATTTAGTATAACTTAATATCTATAATTTTAACTTATCAGTAATTTATTTCTTGAATTTTGACTTAATGCAACACACTTTTATAGTTTAACTATTTTAAAATATTAGTCTCTATATTTTAAAAAATACAATATATATTTCATAAAATTTAGGGATTAAAGTTTTAACTTTTAAGTGGCTAAAACTATATGGACTGAATTGTAATGAGTATCAGAGCCATTTGCTTAAATTTTATCTTAAGTAAAAGGTTGTAAGTTTGACCCTCCAGAGATATGCTTGTAGATTCCTTCCACTAGGTGAAGGAGTCAAACTAGGTGAAAGAGTAAAAAAAAAAAGTGCAATAAGTTAAATGTTATGAAAAAGTTTTAACTTAGATAAAACTATAAAAATTAAGTTACACCAAGTCAAAATTTAAGAATTGAGTTATAATTAAATCAAAATTATAGTATGACTAGTCGGATAAATTTCCCTTTTTGAATTCTATGCATATTAAAAAGACTGATTAAGGAGACTCAGTTTTCAAAATCTATGCATAACAAAAAATAGAGAAACACTTACTTCATTTGCTCAGTATGTGTAAGCTTTCCTCCCAAAGATATGGGTGCATCAAGTTCATCATTCTGGTACAGCAACTTGGAATCAACCACATTCATCTTTCTCTTTCTAAAGGCAGCCGCACCCACCTGGACCAGTCGGGTAAACGGGCTCCCAGACGGGTCCAAGTGCCGGTAAAGCGGGTACCCGGCCATGAAAGCAATAATTGAGATCAACATTGCAACAGTGGGGATCCCAAGACCCAAGCCCCACCCGATATTGTCTTGAATGTAGATAAGTAATGTGACTGCTACCAGAATTGCTGCCCCCATCACGAAGTAGTACCAGTTGAAGTAGGTCCATGTCTTTGTGGACTGTTTCGGATCCGACTCGTCGAACTGCTCAGCCCCGAATGAGACCACGCAGGGTCGGATCCCGCCCGACCCGATGGAGCTTAAAAAGAGTGACACGTAGAGGACTGCTAGCTGTCCCCCATTAGCTTCTTGGCAGGGCTCTTCGCCTCCACATGGTGGTGGCCTTAGCTGTGGAAGTATGGCTGATATTGTTAACAGTATAAATCCCTGATCATTATCCACATATATAACAATTATTAGTTTCATGAGTAACAAAAAAAATAATATATATTAATATGAAATATAAAAACTAAATAAATAATTTATTTGAATTAATGAAATTATTTAGTTATAAAATATTTGTATCAATTTCCTTAAAATGCCCTTTTTAATTATTTGCACATTTGAGATGGAAAGTCTCTTAATATGTTTAACCAATTGGACATATTTAGAAAATAAAGTAGATTGAGGTGTTATATTTATGACTAGTGAAAACCTCCTAACCCACTCTTACATTTTTTACTAGAAGGAGAACATTAAATTACAATATTTATACTAAAACATGCATCTTTGAAATGCTAATTATTTATGAGATCAATACATATTACCATCAAAGTTTATATCAATTTTGAAAGAAATTTCTATTAAATTTTTGGAAAACAAACTACTAGGAAAGCATTTCAAACTGTAATTAATTAACTTTCTTAAACTTGTAAACTACACACATATAAAATGTATAAACTTGTAAAGTCATAATAAACTATATTCATGATGGCGCTTGATATTAGACATACAGCTACGGTAATATTCTCCCAATCTTTAAATATAAGCTTTAAATAACATATATATATATATAACCGTTAAAATCAATTAAGAGTAATAAATATATACTTTTTTTTAACTATACTCTTATTTGCAAAAAAGATTAGTGAGAAAGACAATAAATATAACAAATATTTAAAAGGTAAAGTTGAAAAAAGGAAAACGAAGCTTTTATAATTTAGGACGGACTTATTCTGTGACTTAAAGCTTATATGAATAAAGATGAAGAAGAAGAAGATGTGTGATAGAGAACAACGTACTAGCTGGTAGATAATGGAAGCAAGAGAAATGGTCCAGAACTTTCCAGCAAAAGAGTCAGAGACGAAGGCACCAATAAGAGGGGTCAAGCTTGCAGTGCCACCAAAGTTAGTGAGTGTGTTGGCTGCTTTTGTGAGAGGCAAATGAAGCTGCCCCGTCAAGTAGCTTATCATGTTCGCATTGAACCCCACCACTGCCAGTTTCTCACACACCTCATTTGCTACTCATTTCAACGTACACAACATATATTCCATTAGTTCTTCATTCAAAAAACAATATATAAAGTTGTAAACTTTGCTAAACAACAATCAAACACACACACACACATATATAAAACCAATCTCCTTAACAAAAGATTCGATGAAATACTCTTAGCTTCCTTCTCCGAAGATAATGACTGAACCCCAAAACTACCAGGGAAAGACGAGGAGAGAATCTAATGTTAACCTCCAGGATTTAACTATCTTAAGCACCTAACTATATACTAAGACTCTCTTTAATTAATAAGCTAATTAATCTCTCTAACAAAAGGCTTAACTAAAACACAAGATTGAAGAAGGGGATATATATATATGTATGTATGTATTACCGAAGATGAAGGGCATTGTGACGAGGCCTCCCTTTTTCCTTCTCTCATGGTTTCGGTTTTCTGTCTGCTCCATTATCTGTGTGTGTGTGTTTCTGGGTTTGTGAGGAAGCTAAGCTAAGCTAGTACATAAAATGGCCCCAAGGCGAGGTATTTATAGGCCAAACTTGGAATTCTGTAGAATTTATACACCAGTCACTAGCTTGCCCGGTTATGGCCACAAAAAAGAAAAAAAGAAAAAAATAAGAAAGAAAGAAAGAAAGAAAACAGAAAACAAACATTTATCTTTTCTTTATGTTAGGGATGTTCAATAATTAAGGCCTCTTTGGGTCTGGGTAGGTATATATAACACACACACACGAATTGGTTGCTTGAATTGATTCATATATTTTTTAAAATGTTTTAAGAGTAATATTATGTATGTTTGAAAATGACACTTTTTGGGCTTGTTTGACACTTTGATTGAAGCTTATTTTTTTTAATTATATGATAAGTTTTAGTATCAAAATCCATTCTAAATTGAGCATGAGTAAAAGATATAAAGTGAGCAAGCTACATGTCGTTCAACCTAATTTTATTTAAATTAATCAGAGATTAACGTGGCTTTATAGGAAATAAAGCATTGTTCACAAGAAAAGATTTCATGCAAGAATAGATAAAATTTAATAAGAGAAAATTCTAAAAAACATACCACTTAAATTTTAAAATCTTAAATAAGTAATTTGATAAAAATTTAAGTTGTCAATCTCATTACTCTTATGATCAACAAAATAAATTTAGGATTTTGAAGTTCAAGTGACATTTTTTTAAAAATTTTCAATTTTATAAAGTATCTACTTTTTTTTTTTTAAAAAAAAGTACAAGTGGTGTGTCCATCGGGTGTCATTAGGCCTCTAAGTTATCAAGTATTTCAAAGTTTCTAGTTTTCTACTAAAAGAATAAGGAGTACCAAAAAAATATAAAATATATGGAAAATTTTATTATTTATAAATAAACTATAATTTATTTTAATTAATTTCACTATCTGTAATGAACAAATTAAAGCTAACCCACCATCGTATAACATATTTAATATATAATAATGCATCAAAGGTATGAACAAGTAGGTTTTGTCATTTCTCTCTCTCTCACAACTTGCTACACATAAAACGTCCAATTAAATTAGAAAGATGAATAGCCGGTATATGTCATATTAATTTAAATATTTTTATAATTTTCAATGTAATAACACACCAAATTAAAGATATATATGAACCGGTAGGCCTTGTCATTATTTTCACTCTCACAACTTGCATTATATAAAATGTCCATATTTGTGCTCCAAATATCGGGGTTAGGTCACAACGATCGATCAGAACTGTGCAATAATATATTTTTATTTAGTTAAATAAGGTAGAGTAAATAATAGTAACTTAACAAGAACATACCTTCAATAGTGTCATCACCATCAAAATTTAAAATTAATTTCATCTTTTGGTTTACATATTTTATCTTAAAGCAATAATTATGTAATATCATTATGTTAATAAAAAAGTTAATTAAAATAAAATTTTGAATTAAAAAATTTAAAATAAATAATAAATTTGAATGGTTGAAATAAAATTTAAACTTACATATATAATTTGAACCCGATCTTTTTATTCCTTGAAAACATATATAAATAGAGATATCGATGGATCTCCTTGACTATTTTTTTTAAATACATGATTGAATATTTTTAAATTATATATGATAAATATTACTCCCTCTCATCTTTAATATATAAGATCCACACTTTAATAAAGAAATTAAACTGTAAAGTGGATCTTATATAAAGGAGTTAAGATACAATTTTATTTTGAAAGTTGTCATTGATGGACAATTTTATTTTGGTAGTGTCAAAAAGAGAATAATTTTGTCATGATCGTTATCTTATTTAATTTTGACTATTAGTTGACTAAATATACCGAGTTGGCAATTCACATGTCATTTTTATAAGATGTAAATTTGTTCCGGAAGTTTTAAATCTAACTTTTTTTAAAAAATGAAGTAGGGACACATGAGCTTCCGGGGTAAATTTTCACTTTAACAAAAATGACATAGATAACACATGGACTACCTGTAACGGCACGACTTCTCCCTTGGGGTCCCTAAGCTCATGGCCGTCTCCCACTGGGGTCCCTAGCGGTGCCGGATTGACCGTCGCCCACAACGGGGTCCTTGAGCCAGCCAGGAACTGTCCCCTCCCCATGAGGATTTAATACGCCTCCTTAGGGCTCGAAGGCTCAACCTGAGGGTAAGTACAAGCCTTATGAGTAACCTGGTAACCACTTGCATCGCGGTGCAAGTGGCTATCAGTGTGGTCATGGGAAAGACCTTAGGCCTTGCTCCCAGGGCGAGGGTTCGATCCATTGGGGAGACGAAATGAATTCCTTGGCGGATGGAATATATCCTGGCTTGAGAAAAGACCTCTTCAGTGGTGTGACTCAAGTCCGGCATCGCTAGGGACCCCGAGTGGGAGACGGAAGACGTTGTGCCGTTACACTATCAATTCAGCATATTTGGTCAACTAATGATCAAAATTAACTGAAATAATGGCCAAGGTAAAATTGCTCTCTTTTTAATATTTCTGGGATAAAATTATCCCCTAGAAAACTTCTGGGCCAAAATTTCCCCTCGGTGACAACATCTGAGGTAAAATTGCCCCTTAACCCTATATAAAAACATGAGGTAGTAATTTTTTTTAGGTACAGATATCTTCCTATTAAAGATAATTCTGTTCGAGATACTGTTGGACTCTAAATGTGGCTAAAAAGTAAAGTTAAGACTTCTTAATGGTATTGCTATATGTGCTCCCAAATCAATTGTTTATGTCTACTTTTATACTTGAAAATAGTTAATTCTTATAGGTGCTCATAGCCAAATTTTTCATTGCTAAATTTACATCTTTGCCTTTTTTTTTAAATACTAAAAATGGATAGCGTAAAGACCATTTCGTCCCCGCTGAAGCACCTATTTATTGCTATGCAGAAGCTAGGAAGTAGTAGTATCGGTACCCCTCTAATAGAGCCGAAAAATCAGGCCAAACCAATGGGTCAACCTGTTTAGGCCTGAGCCCTTCAAGGGCTGAGCTTATAATTTACAGCCTCTAGAAAGAGTTAGGCCTAAAAGGGTAAGCCTTGTAAGAAAACAGGTTTAAAATGGCTGACCCTTTTAGGCCCATTTAATTTTTTAAAAATAAATTAATATATATAATATCATTATATCAAATAATCATTATGAGAGACACATAAGTACCTAATATAATATTAGTAACAGGATAAAAATTATAAATGATTTGATTTATTTGGTTTTATACAATGATTTATTCATTTAAACTTTAAAAAATTAGGTTAATTTGAACATTAGATAATTATTTTAACTAAAAATTTATGAGTTTTAAAAATAATGTATCTCAATTTAAAGTAAAATAATAACTAAATTGTAAAACTTGAAAGTGAATTTTATTTTAATTAAAATGAGTTTAGGCCCGAGTCTATGAAGGGTCGGCCCTGTAAAACTGCGGACTTTATAAATTAGGAGTTTTGTAAGAGTCGGGCCTAAACGGATCAGTCCATATTCCTGTCTATACCCTCAACAGAGGTCCCTTGCCAACAAATGAGTAATGACCACATCTGATTTGTAATTTTTATATCTAAAAGTGATTTTCTTAAAGTATATATTTTATTGAAATGAAATAAAAAATTAAAATGTTGATTTCTTTTATACAAGCAGTATATTAATTATTTATCCACATTTTTTTAATCATATAGTTATTCGTATCTGTATTCGCCTTTTTATTTTTAAAATTTTTAAAACGTCACTGAATGTAACATTAAAAAAACAAAGGAAATTACGAAAGCGTTGCGTATTTTTATTAATTAATTCTCTTTTCATTTCTCTTATTAGTTATCAGTCTATTCCATGGTTATTAGAATTCTATAAATTTTCAATCAAATCTCACGATTCAATTAAAAAATATAAAAAAAATACAAATATATTAATGTATCTTATGAATCTATTAATGTATTTTACAATTTTAGCAGTGATACAAATCAGAATTGTAGGAATTGCACGACGTCCGTGGTTCTTGTAATTATAGGTGAATTAGGTTGTGCATAGATCGGGTTAGATTTTATTTTAGAAAACCCTTTTTTTTTGCTTTCCTTTTTTTTTATCATTTTATCCAGATTTATTTAAGAATTTTATTTTACTTCTATGATTATCCATAATTCCCTTTCACTTATCCCCCATCAAAACCCTATTTTTTTATTTTTTAAGTTTTTATTTGTCTTTAAAATACTAACATGTATAAAAATTTAATGTTTTCTTATGTAAAATTTACATTAATATCATCTTTAAAATTAATCATAAATCTTATGATTCATGATATGTTTTGATTCACAATTTTAAAAATAGGCTTTCTGATATTAATGATAGTGAATAAACTCTTTGAAAATCAAACAAACTTTTTTAACTTTTGTTTTCCTGAAAAGAAGCTGAAGTGTGATAAGCTTCTTGTCAATAAATTTGTAATATAAAGTTCAATAAGATTGTCTCCATTTTCGTTTACGTGAGAAAGAAAAACTCCAAAACTACATGAGATCACTTGATCTTTTTCTTTTGGTAAATCTTATACAAAGCTGGTTGAAATATTAAAATCCTAAATCAGACATTTAAACTTGACAAATCCTTAATAAGGACATTGACCCAAATTAGGATTTCATAATGTTGATAAAATGAGTTTAGTGCCCTTCCTCATTAATCCCAAATTAGTTGAAATATTGAAATCCTAGATCATGCTTTTAAGCTTGACAAATCTTTGATAAGGATATTAATTGACTCAAATTAGCATTTCAGAATGTTGGTAAAATGACTCTAGTGCCCTTTCTCGTCAATCTTAAATCTCTCTTCCTCCCTCTATTTTTTTTCCCCTTCCATTGAAGAAGCATGATTTTCTTGTTCGAGCAATACGCTGGTCAAAATTTGATCCTTGTTAGTCACCTGCTTCAGGGCGTGTCAACCCAATGCAAAGTTATAACAAATTGGAAAATATTAAAAAAAGAAAAAGGAAAAAAGGAATTCATACAGCTAAGGTTATATGGAATAATATTAACCAATCCCCTCATGAGCGAAATCTGCACACGTATGGTTGGAAGTAATTGTTTGCGCCTTGTTTATAGTTGAATTTTTTGTTTTGCTCGGTTGAAGAATAAAATAGCTCCTTTTTTATTCAGGGGGATGGTTGAATTCTTCTCAAACTTTCACCGAAGCTTTCTTTTTCTATGCTAAATCAATCTTGTTGATACTCTACCCTCAACAAACAAAGAAGGATGATTATGAAATATTGAAGTTAAATTTGGGTATGGACGTTTGGTTACATAGAAGGATATAATTAATTAGAGGTTTATTGTGTAGCCATTTGAGCCATTAATAACTTGAGGGCATGGAGGTAATTTAACCTAATTTCTAAATACGAATTTAGATCCTATAACCTTATTAATGATTTGTTAAATTTAATAACCTAAATTAAAATTTAAATATTTCAAATAGCTTTTAAAGGATTCGCCCTTTTCTTTTTAAATTTTCTTTGGCCACGATCATTATATATATAGCCTTTAGACACCATAGACACTGAGAACATCCATGCACTTTTATTTTTAATTATTATTTCATAAATACGTGCCTTAAGGTTTTGTTTGGTTTGATGGATGAGAGGCAAGGAGAGATGTGATATTTTAATATTATTTTGTTTGGATTGATTAGAAGGGAGGGGAGTGGAATGATTTTAATGTTACCTTATTTGATTTAGGAGGGGATGTGAGGGAAATTATTTTTATATGGATAACTTTACCCTTATGTTATAAGTGATTTTATCAAAACTCTATTAAATGTATAATAAATTTTAAATATAAATAAAATTTTTATTTTCTAAATTATAATCAACTGTAATCAAATGGCAACCACATGACGTCCCAAAAAATATGAAGCATGACATTAACTACTGTATGAAGTATAAATCATATGAATTTAAAAAATGAAGGTATTTTCTCTTAAGGCAGATAAAATCATGTGAATTATTATTCAATTTAGGAATTTTGAAATCACACATGACATTCATCGATCTCAACCAAAAATGAAGGCTTTGCTTGTGTTTGTTGCTACTGTATGGAGCATGACCAAATAAAAAAATATGGAGCATGACCAAATAGGGTTTAGTGTTTATGAAAAATGAAAATAGAAAAGGCAATTTTAGGTTATCATTAAAATTTTATGGACATTTTTGTCCAATCTAAATTTTTTTTAAAACCTCCCCTCCAAATCCCCCAATTTAGGGGGAAGAGGTTTTGAGGGGAGGGAAAAATTTTCCCGCTCCTCTCCTAAATTTTTTGTCTTCCTAATTAAGGGGAGGAGATCAAAATATCTCCCTTTCCTTCATTTCTTGTCCCCTCCCCTCAAATCAAACATAGTCTAATTGTGTGCGTCATTTTTTTTATGTGTTTTGATTAACTTAAGAATATATTTTATAATTTATAAGATAAGTATGTAAGAGGAGTTTTATCTCAATTTAAAAAAATAACTTCCGAAATCGTAATTTGAGATATAAAGAAACACTCGATTTGCGTTTTGATTATGACTGATTCAGAATCTTCTTTAGTCTTACCTATTTCTTCACTTTTTCAATCTTATTAATTAATTGTTCTCTCTCACCCTTCAATGTTTCAAAAGCTTTTATTTGAACCACCTTTATTAATTAATATAGTAATGAAAACGGGTAGTTCACTGGTAAGTAACATATGGCCTCTCATAAGGGAGGGTAGCTTCACTTAGAGCGTTTTTTATTTTATTATCTTTTTACGTGCATGAATTTATTATTTTGTGCGTGTGTGAGAGAGAGAAAGAGTCATACGTAAACACGAAATTATGGGTGAGGTTATTATTATTTTTATTATTTGGAATGCAACATGTGTATATACTCCTATAAAATACTACAGCTTTTGATAGCCATAAGCATTTCATTTTTTTTGATAGTTCATCCTCGATAAGAACTGTCCATTCTATAATTATCAAAAAAAAAAAGGAAAAAGAAAAAAGAACTGTCCATTCTATCAATGTGAATCGATGAATATAATTATAAGTTAATGACCCTAAAAGATGCATAATCAAAAAAATAATTCAAGCATATTACTCTTAGGTCCTTAATATAAGACATATTTACCTAATTTGATTAGATTAAATAAGTTAGTTAATATGACATGTATTTTTTAAAACATCATAGTCATTTTCTTTAATTTTGTCTCCTTTTTTATTATTATTTGGGGAGCATCAGTAGATGTTTTAGAAAAATATTAATAAATATAAAAAATATATCTTATATTTATATAAAATCAAAATCAACTCTCTAAATATGTCTTAATTAATTATAGGAGGGAATATAAAAAGTGTTAAAGACAGGTTCAACTTACTCATATTAGTAGGGAGAATTATAAATATGTCCCAAGATAAAAAAAAAATATTTTCTCTTATTCTTATTTTTACCAAGTCAAACTTTTGTATTTGCCGTAGGTAGTTTGGAGATTTTCTCGATCATTGGGGGCATGTATGTAATTCTCCCATTGTTAATCTGGAGAGGATATTTTGATTAAAAATCTATAATAATAAAATTTGTTGGCGTCAACGTGGCAAATAAGAAAGGAAATAGAAGAGTGGAAAACAAAGACGATCAAATTAGTGGCCAGAAGCAAACAATGGCTACAAAGTTGGACGAAGCACATCAATTTGATAAAAGCCACTCTTCCTTTGTGGACTTTGACGCCAACAATGACGCAAGCAAAGTAACAATATTTTGTTTATTATCCACAAATCAAAGAGCTAGTGGATGGGTTACGTTAGATTTATTCTAAAATATGATGAAATAGGATGTCTCAATCCTTATCATCTATATTTAAGATTTCTTTCAACTGATTTATTTAATTTATAAACTGATATATAATATAATGTTATATTAAAAAAATATATTTTAAAGAGATCATATCATATTTGTTTAAATTAAACAATTTATTTTATTTTCTTAATCTATTTAGATTAGTCAAATAGCTCTCAAAGGAATTTTTAAAATTGTACACAAAAATTTTTTAGTCATAAATCATTTTAGAGTAAAATATTACTTTACATAGACTAACATATTCTCATTTAATACAATAGTTTAGAGAAAAAAAAACAATAAACCAAATATTATAACTCTAGAACAATAACATATTTGAAACAACAAACAATATCAAAAACCTTAAATTAAAGAATTGAAAAGGATAAGGAGTATTTACAAATAATAATGTGTTTACTTCTCAAATTTCATATGTTATATCAAAGATTTGAACTATATGCCTAATTTGTTTTTATAAATATATATATTACATTGAATTTTTTGCCCATATATATATATGGAATTCGAACACAAATAAAATAGTCCATGCAATTCAAAGTTTTTTTTACAGGCACATGTATCCTTATATTGAATATAATCATATTCGAAGTATTATCATACACTAAATATGATGAGAACCTCTTTTAATAAGAATTTGAATCTTAAATCATTGTTATGAGGAATTATTCTCTTCCACTTAGCCGGTTGGCAGGTCATATTGGAAGTTAAACAAGAGAGTACTATTAACAAATGTGATTAAATGATTAAAATCTGTGAAAAAAAGATCAAATGATTAAAAATTATCTTTGATACTCATTGTTATTATTAAAATGATAAGTCATGATTACTTTATATATATTTTTAATGACTTGGTGATAGAAGCTAAGATATACAAATTTTAAAATATTATTCTGGTATATCAAACTACTTTCAATTCAGTATCTCTATACTTTTACAAATATCAATCACAGTAAAATTCTTCAGTTTCATATATGCACCGCAGTATCGATATATATATGGCTAACAGTCGGTGACCAAACCACGGTTTTTAATATTTCATGTAGTTTGTAGTTATTGCATTAATGATTTCATGCTTTCACTTCAATAATTTAAAGAAAAATTTAGAATCTAATACTTAATTAGAAAAGTATTGTTCATCAGTCTTTCATCTGCTCTTTTTTTTTCCTGATAAATTTAGGTGACATTGCTCATTTGTATCATTTTTGGGCAACATTATGTTGAGATAATAAAAGGATCTTATGGATAGCCACTACTCCTTTGTTAATATTTTGCCACAAAAATGGTCTTTAACCTAAAAGATAAGAAAGAAGGGTCATACTCACATGGAATCATATGTAGCATATGGTCTGACATGATGGTCATCCATTCAAATTATTAGTAGAGTGGGGTAATATTACTATTTTTTTAACACTTTTAGGGTGACACAAACAAAAACAAAACTTCCGAATACCGCTACTTCATTGTGAACACTTCTAGGCTAAAAATGATCTTTAATCCTATTTACCTTTAATGTAGCTGAGGCTTTATAAACGCGGCGTAACACATCTAATTTTGTACGCTTTTAAATATGATGAATTGAATAAAATTAATATTTGAGTATTCCCTCTCTCTTTCAAAGTTCTCTTCTCCCTCTATTTATGTGGTATCTCCTCCTTACTGTTCTACCAATTCTGTTCTCTTCTCTCCCCTTTTCACCCTCTTTACATCATGCCTATATATAATTCAAATAAAACTACATCCGTTTTTATTATTAGCTTAACGTAAGAATGACCCAAGTCATACCAGCAACATTTAGTCAAATATGACATGTGAATTTCGTCATTACAAAAATTAAAAACACACACACACACTTGTAAATCTCTTTCAAAAGGGGTCATTATTTTGAGAGCCACATGTGGTCGAATAAATTGACCACTTTTGCGGTAGTGGGCTTGGCTAGGTGGGTCCAATAGAACGACCGACTGGACTAAAGTGATGGTCCTTTGAATGAAACCTAAAGAAAGAAAGAAACCACCCCACAACAAGACCTAAAACCTACTATTTAGCTATATATATTATATATAATATATGTTTATGCACAGGTCTCTGCCGTGTCATGATTTCTTTGGATCGTACGTATATTATCGATCATCTTACCGATATGGTTTGGGACCAGAGATCTTCTACAAGTTGTGGTTGTACCATCTTATGGTTCTTAAGGTTTTTTAGGTTACTTTCTCTATGAAATATTAATAATACTGTGAATGTGGTTTTGAATCAGTTCAACTTCGCAAGAATGCATGAGTGGTGGTACACTGGTGGGGACGCTTTTGATTTGCTCATTGAGACAAAGTATTTGATTTGGGGACGCAACTGATGGAAAAGTGAAAGGAGTATATATATACAAGACTTAAATCACTAGACAATTAACGTGATATCTTCTACGTTGTCTGGTTTCTCTCTGTCGTTTTGAGCTAAATGAATATATACACACATGGACACATTAATTTCCTGGTTCTGTGGAATTAATTATACAAGATTATTATATATATGTTCCCTCCTACCCTCCTTAATGTAGGACATTTTTATTTAATTGAATTATATTAAAAAAGTTAGTTAAGTTGGTTGATATGACATGTTTTTTTAAAAATATCCTAATCATCTTCTTTATTTTTTTTTCATCTATCATTTACTTAATTATTGTTGAGTGAGTATCAATAAATATAAATTCAAAAAATATTGACAAATATAAATTCAACCCCCCAATTAGATTCTTCATTAAGGACAAGAGGGAGTAATTGTTACTCCCTCCGGTCCTTAATATAAAATATATTTGGGAAGTTGATCTTGATCCTAAATATAAGACATAGTTTACATATTTGTCAATTTTTTCCTAATTTACCTCTATTGATACTTTCTCAACAATAATCAATGAGAAGAGGGAATGACATAATTAAAGAAGATTACTAGGGTATTTTAGAAAATACATGTCATATTAACTAACTTAATTAAGTATTTTAAAAAATATAATATGTCATATTAACTAACTTAACTAATTTTCTTAATTTAATCAAATAAGGTAAATATGTTTTATATTAAGGACTAGAAGAATATTGTTTAAGGACCATTGTTTGTGTTGTCACAGATCGATAGCTAGCTAGGTATATTTTGGAGCACTACCACAAAAAGTAAAAGTTGTGGCGCTTATAATAATAATATTAGTGGCGCTTCACAAGTGCCACATATTAGAACGTCACTAAAACAAGCTGTCCATCGCAAGCGCCACAATAGCTAATATTTTTTTTAATTAAAATAACCAAGGGTGATACTTCTTAAAGAAAGTGTTACAGCTTGTATAGATCTTCCTGTGGGGCTTTCTTAAATAAGCGTCACTATTAATCTGTATTTTAAATATAAATTTTTTTAATTAAAAAAGGGCCTAAGGTGGCCCTTTCTTGAGAAAGCGCCACCTTAGGCCCTTTTTAAAAAAATATAAAAAAATAATTTTAAAAAAAATTAAAAAGGGCCTAGGGTGGCGCTTGCTTGAGGAAGCGTCACAGGAAGTTACTTCCTGTGGCACTTCTTCAAAGAAGCGCCACCTTAGACCATTTTTTAAAAAATTAATTTTTTTCGTATTTTTTTAGAAACCTATAATTATAATTAATAATACATTTTAAACATATTTTTATATCTCTACAACAAAATGAAGAGAAACAAATCAAAATCAAATAACTCCAAAATGATATAAATTAAAAAATACCTAATTAACAAAATCACTACTAAGTAAAATACAATTGCTAAGAATAAATAATTATATTATTTATGCAACTCATCAATATAATGTTAACAATTGTTGCAACAATAAAAAATTATAACTACTACATATCTTCACATATAACCTATATATAATAACATTTAATTTTATCACATTTATTTTTCGGCATACAAAAATGAGAATAATTTTTTCAGATTTCATAATAAATGAAATATAAAAGATACTGAGCAAATTAAACTATTAACTACTAATAAAATTATATTTGTAAGCTCAAAAATAAAATAAAAACTTACAGTATAGAGGAAGCTTGAACGGAGTGAGTGGAAATCTCAAACATAACACCTGAAAAAAAAATTAATAAGGGAAAAAGAGAAAGACAAAGTTGCATATATATTTAAATTTTTTAAAAAAAGTGGTTAACAAGACAATATGATATACGTAACTTCAAAATATAAAAAAAAAAAGAAAAAAAGGAGTGGGTACAACTTACAACATGGAATGAAACTATAAGAGGATGAAATTAGACGAGGGAGAAGGAGTAGGGTCAGTTTGATGCAATAAATTGAAATGAGCAAGGAGTGTCGCAAAAACAAAAAGAGGAGGAAGAGAAAATGTGAGAAGTGATGGAACAAAAAAAAAAGAGAAGATAAATGTAAATCGAACTTTTGAACGGAAGGAGGAAATGTGGGAACTACAAGGATAAGGGTGATGACACGTGTTGGATGAAGATTGGAGACTAAGAGGATAAAAGTGATGGAAGCAGATTACGGGAGAGAGAAGGGTTTAAATTAATTTTTTTAAAGAAAATAATACTTTGTGTGACGCTTGCTAGGCTAAGTACCACAGAAAATACGTAGCAGCTGTGACACTTTCTTAAACAAGCGCCACAGTTGTTGCTTTAATTTTTATTTTTTAAAAAAGACACTTTAGGTGGCGCTTTATGAAGGAAACGTCACCTAAAGTCCCTAACAAGCTGTGGCGCTTTCTCAAAAAAGCGCCACCTAAAGTCTTTTTTTTTAAAAAAAAAAATTGGAAGAAGCTGTGACATTTCTTTAAAGAAGTGCCACAAAAAGTACACCACTAATATCTATTTTTGTAGCAGTGGAGATTAGAAAGTGGAAAATGAAGAGAAAGCTAAGAGAGGAATCAAATTAAACTTGTCGGTCAACTGAACAGGAATCATCTAATTATATATGTTTGATATTCTCAACTATATTCTCCTTCGTAATCATTATAATATATATGATCATTAGCATGTTTGATTGGGATTTGATTTTAAGCACAAAAGAAGAGAAATTTAGATAGAATTCTTTGAAATGATTGTGTGTTGTGTTTTTCTGAACATGCTTCTAAGGAAATGTGTGTGGTAGAATGACAAAAATAGTATAAGAATGAAAACGACTAAAACAAAATATATGGTGCCTCATTAATTACATTGGAGTAAGCCATAGACATGGAGTTCTGATTTCTAACGGAATTTTAATTTCCTATAATTACTAAATACCAGATACTCCAATATATATATAATTTTTTTCCGACACTGATAACTTCAATAGCAGCTGCGTGTCTTCTACATGTCTTAAAGGGCATGTATTTTAGATTATATGAATAAGATGAGAAAACATATTTAGTTCAAATTACTTGTCTTGTCTCTTGTTTAAAATGTATAAATACAAGTTGGGAAATGTGTATTGAGGAGCGAAGAAGCAAGTTGAATGCGATGTTCTTAATATAAAATCTAGTTGATTTTTTTTTTTGAAAAGATTAAAAAATTAAATAAATTACTTTAAAACATTTATATTTATTATTTTTCATACATAAATTAATTTTACACAACATTTTTTTATATAAGAGGAAAACATAAAGAACAATAAACAAATTCTACGTAACACCCATACAACTCAGGAGGGAAAGCGTTGAGTCCTTAGCAAGGATCTGTAACCCCAGTCTAAGGTTTAAAGCTTCTTTAGCTAGGAAATCCGTTGTCAACATTGTCTTACTGATCAATCAATATGAGCTGAGCCTCCCATTCCTATTGAACAAGGCCTTACAGCAACAGAATCAAATGCCCATCCTCATGAAGTTCTAAGTCATCTTATTGTACCCAATAAATCACATCAGCGAGTCACAAAAGAGCTTTATTTTACAGTAACCAGCATCCCAAGTTCTACGAAGGCCCCATATGCAACCCTAAACCCCAGCAGAAAAGCTAGCATGAGCTTCAAGTTTGCACATGAAAGACTCAATGATGTCTCCATTCTCTAGTTGCAATACTCCACCACAACTCGCTACTTGACTCGAATACGAGAAGGCACCATCTACATATATCATCGTCCACTCTACCCTATCATAGTATGCATTATTATCTTGGATACTAGGACATGTTGGTTTGACTGATTCAAAATAATAGGATAGGTTCTGTTAGCTACGTGGGTTATGCATCTGATATGTGGGGCTCAAGTTTATTTATTATTATGTCAATATTGTTAGTCGGTCAAGTTAGTCAGTTCATGGGTATAATATTTTCGTCCATTTTTAATGGTCCTTGTTTTCAGCATTTGTTTGTTATTAATTTATCTATTTAAGGAGCCTATGTGTTGTATATTGACATCAAGCAATTAAAAGAGTGAATTTTCAGTATATATTTCCTTGCCTTTTCCTCTGTCTACTCTCCACCGACTGCCATTTACTTTCTCTTTTACCAATAATTGTGGTATCAAAGCAACCAGGTTTTGATCCCTTCTTTTTCTACTGTAAGGAAAAGAGTGTGAGAGTAAGCAAGTCGTGAGTAAAAGAGAGTCAAACACGAGAGCCAACGAGGAAGTCAAACACGAGAATTAGTAAGGAAGTGTGAAAGCTTTTCAAAATGGCCACAAACGGAATGTCCGCCACTTCTCAACCATTACTCCCCATCTTTAAAGGTGTAAATTACCATTTTTGGAGTCTGAAGATGAAGACCCTCTTCAAGTTTCAATAACTATGGGACTTGGTGGAGCATGGGTTCGATGATCCGTACCCAACGGAGCCCAGTCAATAGCTACGAGAATCTCTCAAGAAGGATTCTAAGGCCTTGTTCATGATTCAGTAAGCGCTCGATGATGATGTGTTTCCCATAGTTGCAGCAGTGTCAACTTCTAATGAGGCATGAGAGATTTTACAGCAAGAGTATTTGGGAGATAAGAAGGTAATTGCTGTTAAATTGCAAACGTTGCGACGTGATTTTGAAACTTTGCTGATGAAAAGCACGAAACCAGTGCAAGATTATATGTCTAGAGTTTCTGGGCTAGTTAATCTTATGAAGTCTTATGGTGAGAATTTTAGTAATGAAATTGTTGTGTCGAAAGTATTGAGGACTCTAACTGTAAAATTTGAACATGTGGTTGCTGCTATTGAGGAGTCTAGAGATTTATCTAACTTCTCTTTTGATGAATTAATGAGTTCCTTGTTAGCTCATGAAGATAGCCTGAACATATAACAAGAAAAGACAACAGAAAAAGCATTTCAGGTGAATGAAGATATGTCCTCCCACAAAGAAAAATCTGAGCATGGTGCTGGTAGAGGCAGAGGCAGAGCATCTCGTGGTAGAGGACTTGGTGGTGGTAGAGGAAGAGGAAGGTCTAATGACCAGAGGCATCACAACAAGGATGCAATTCAATGCCGATATTGCAAGAAATATGGTCACAAAGAGGTTGACTGCTGGAGCAAACAAAGAGATGGTCAGAGGGCAGTTAATTTTTCAGAAAAAATAAAAGAAGAAAGTAAGTTGTTTATGGCTCATTCCCTTAATACTCATGCCTCAAGTAATATATGGTTTGTTGATAGTAGATATTCAAATCATATGTCTTGTTCAAGATCTTTATTTAGAAATCTTAGTGAAACAAAAAAAAAAGTGATGTTCGGCTTGATGATGACAAGCAAGTCCAGGTTGAAGGAAAAGTTGTTGTTGCTATAAACAATGTTCAAGGTAAGGTCAAACTTCTCTCTGATGTGCAATTTGTACCCAATATAGCTCATAATTTGTTAAGTGTTGGACAATTAGTGAGCAGTGGATATCAAATTGTATTTGATGATGATATATGCACTATTTATGATGAAAAATATGGTCGTATTATTGTTGCTGTCAATATGACCCATAATAAAATGTTTCCTCTTGATGTTTCAACTATCATGAATAGTGCTTTGATTGTTAAGGGGAATAATGAGGCAACATTATGGCATCTACAATATGGGCATTTGAATGTGAATGGCTTAAAGATTCTAAACAATAAAGAAATGGTTATTGGTCTACCACATATTGTTGAACTTGACTTTTGTGAAGGATGTGTATATGGCAAGCAATCTAGGAATTCCTTTCCTGTTGGAAAATCATAGAGGGAAACTAATTGTCTTGAGCTTGTGCATGCTGACCTGTATGGACCAATGCAAACTGACTCACTTAGTGGAAGTAAGTATTTTTTTGTTATTTACTGATGACTACAATCGCATGAGTTGGATTTATTTCTTGAAGTTCAAATCTAAAACTTTTGAGAATTTCAAGAACTTTATAAGGCTTTGGTGGAGAACCAAAGTAAGAAAAGTATAAAGGCTCTTAGAACTAACAGAGGAGGTGAGTTTTTATCTAATGATTTTATTGCTTTTTGTGACGAGCATGGTATTTATAGGGAACTTACAACACCTTACACACCGGAGTAAAACGGTGTAGCTAAGCGAAAGAATAAAACGGTGGTAGAGATGGCTAGAAGTTTGTTAAAAGCAAAGAATATCCCAAACAAGTTTTGGGGAGAAGCAATTGCAACAGTAGCATATTTATTAAATATTTCTCCAATAAAGGTTGTCTTGAATCAAACACTATATGAAGCTTCGATGGGGAGGAAACCTCGAGTAAGCCACCTTAAAATTTTTGGTTGTATAACATATGCTTTGGTAATAACTTTTCATCCTAAGCTTGATGGAAAATCTTAAAATGTATTTTTATTGGCTATAGTCCTCAATCCAAAGCATATCGTCTATATAATCCCATATGTGGCAAGGTGATAGTTAGCAGGAATGTTGTTTTTAATGAAGAAGCTTGTTGGGAGTAGAATATTGAAGAAAAAGGTATTGTTGTTCAAGTTCCATTAGCATTTAATGATGTTAGATGTGATTAGTTTTGATGATGACAAATATAGATATCAAATATTATGAGAGCAAAAGTTTGCATAATATATTTATCTCTTATATTGACTAACTACTATATTTAATGTTGTATATCTTATAGATTAGTCAAAGAGATTGGAGAAAGAAGAGCTTTAAGGAACTAATGGGAATATCAAGATTCAAGTTCCCAGAAGAAATACTGATCAGAAGGGAATTCAGAAATCACTGTAGCAATTTGCACTGTTTGGCACTGTAGCATCGAGTGATTTTAATAATCACTCGAGTGATTCACTAATTCACTTGAGTGATGTTCAACGTTTCGTGCTCTGTTGTTCATCTAGCTGAGTGAGGTCTAGTTATTTGATCATATCTCTCAAAATACAACTCCGATTGAGACCAAACTAGTTGCATATGAAAATAGATTCCCAATGCATCATTTTGATACCAGAAGAAACATCAAAGGAGCTCAGATGGAGGAGATATAAGTGTTCGAATCTGGCATTCATATCAGCGTTACTTTATGGAACATATTTGTTATTTTGGCTATAACTCTCAAACCACAGATCCAATTGAGCTAAAACTAGTGCCATATGAAACTAGACTTCAAGAGCTTTCTATTGATATATAATATAGCAATTTTGGAGCTATATTCAAAGAGTTATGTCATCTGGAAGTTTACCCCTGCTTGCTGAAGAATTGGAAACGCAACAACGAAGTTAAAGTGATCTGAAGAACAGATCACTCGAGTGATATGCTAAAAATTGTAGATCACTCGAGTGATTCCAGAATTCACTCAAGTGATATGGGTTATTACGCAGATCACTTCCAGTGGCGCCAGAATCACTGCAGAAATTTTTCACTGTTCTGGATTTCACTTCCAGTGATGCCAAAATCACTCGAGTGATATGAGATTTTTCAGAATCACTTCCAGTGCGCCTGAAATCACTGCAAGAAAAATTCACTGTTTGCAAAATCACTTCCAGTGATGCCAAAATCACTCGAGTAATTATGTTGTTTTCGTAGATCACTTCCAGTGGATGATGAATCATTTCCAGTGAATTTCACTCTTTCTCAAATCACTTCCAGTGAACCAGAATGCACCTCTAGTGAAAGCCAGTATGCCTCAGATCACTACTGATGAACCAATATTTACTCAAGTAATATGAAGATCTTTCACTTCCAGTAATCATGCAATGCACTGCCAGAAAAACACAGTGTTTCTGAAAATCACTACCAGAGAATCCGAATCACCTTCGATGAAACAAATATCACTCCCACTGGATATCAATTGCATCAGTTCACTATCTGTCAGATAATATCCAAGCAAGTGATTATGATGATTTTGCAGATCACTTCCAGAGACGTGCCAAGATCAACTGATATGAAATTTTGTCAGTTTTACTTCTTGTTATCATCTATGATCACTCAGTGCACTCTTCACTAAATCGAAATCAGTTCCAATGACAGTCACATCCAGAAATCAAGATTACTGCCGGTGAAATGCTTCTGCAGTCAAGTGATAATTGTTTTATCAAAATCACCTCCAGTGAAGTTACACCGCACTCAAATGATTCTTATGTTTCAGAATATCACTACCAGTGAATTATAAGTTAACTCAAGTGATTCACTGTTCTCATCAGAATCACTTCCAGAAACTTGACAGGAATAAGGAAACAACCAGAATGATTTCATGGTGCACTCTACTGATGTGGATCACTTCCGGTGAAGTAGTTATCCACTCGAGTGATATTTAAAATATTCTCTAATGGCTATTTTCTGTCAGCGCATTACAGGTATTCCACTACAGTTCACATGGGAAGCAACCGACCAATATTTAACGATGACGAATTATGGGCAATATCAATATTTAACAGACGAGTCAACGAAACGTGCAAACAACTGAAGCATCTGTCAGAGCACACTATGGGTTTAAACGGGCAAATATCCAAATACACGCAACGGTCAAATGGAGCAATTGACTCTAACGGACGGATGCTTAACAACGGACCTCTTCTATAACTCAGCTATAAATAGAAGAGGATTCAAACTCAAAAAAGAGCGTACAGAAGAAAGAAAAACAAAAGCATGTTGATATCCTGAATCTTCCACCTCTTGCACTCTCTGTTCTTATCTGTTTATATATGATGTATCTGTGAGAGTGAGATTATTTGTGTTATACTTCAGTGAGCATTTATCTACTCTGTGAGAGAGTCTGTAAACACACCATCTATACTTCTGTATTGATCTCAAGGTAGAGGGACCTTGAGAGGCCTGATTACCTTACAGGAAAGTTGTTGAGAGAATTGCTAGTAGTACTTTCTACTCGTAAGACTTACAAGGTGTAAGCAGTAGATAACGTTGCTGCTTGTAAGACTTATAGTGGTGTAAGCAGGAGAGAACGTTGCTGCTTGTAAAACTTACATGGGTAAGTAGGAGATAAAGGTTTTCGGGATTGTTTTGCTCAACTTACCGTAAGAGGGTGTAAACCTTACAGTGTGTAAGGGGGAGTGACTTCGTAAGAAATTTGTAAAGGCTTTTCTTGTGCCCAGTTAAACAAGAAGATAGTAGATTGGAAATATCAGGAGGAGCCTGGGGACTGGATGTAGGTCATCGTGGATTGGACCGAACCAGGATAAATCACAGTTTGCATATTCTCTTCCCTAAGCTTTTACATTTCCAGCATCTAAGATTTACATAGCTGCTTATAATTTTATACTTCCACATGTATTGATTTGATAAGTTGGAAAAAGATTTTAAAAGATCACACTTTATTATCGTACACCCAATTCACCTCCTCTTGGGTGTCAGCCAGTTCTAACAAATAATACTCAAACTGTAACACCACCTCCTCCAGATTCTAATTCTTCCTTACCTAGTGGCGAAAGGCTACTAGACAAGCAAGTTCTCAATCATCAAGATCCTCCATTGAAACACCCCCAAGAAAGTTCAAATCTTTAAGAGAAATTTATGCTTTATGTAGTTTTGCTTTATATGCCTTTGACCCAATTTGTTTTGAAGAAGTAGCAGAAAAATCTAAATGGCAAAAGGCCATGGCAGAAGAGATGCAATCAATTGAGAAGAACTCAACATGGGAGTTGGGTGATGCTCCTGAAGACAAGAATGTTATTGGGCTCAAGTGGGAATTCCGAACAAAGTACAATGCTGATGGAAGCATCCAAAAACATAAAGCTCGACTGGTTGATAAGGGATACTCACAACAACGAGGTATGGATTTTGAAGAAACTTTTTCTCCTGTAGCTCAATTTGAAACTGTTAGAGTTGTTCTATCATTGGCTGCTCAAATGCACTTACCTGTGCATCAATTTGTTGTAAAGTCTGCCTTTTTAAATGTTGAGTTAGGAGAAGTAGTTTATGTCTCAACACCTCAAGGCTTTCTTGTCAATGGCAATGAAAGCAAAGTTTAAAGGTTGAGGAAAGCTCTTTATGGGCTAAAATAAGCTCTACGTGCATAGTATAGTAAAATTGACTCATTTTTCTATGAAAGTGGTTTCATAAGAAGTGAAAATGAACCCGCTCTTTACTTGAAACAATATGACAATGGAGATTTTTTGGTGGTTTGTCTGTATGTGGATGATATGATTTATATGGGTTCTTCAGAGTCCTTAATTACTGATTTCAAGTCTTGTATGATGAGGATTTTGGGATGACAGATTTGGGCTTGTTGCAATATTTTTTGGGCCTTGAAGTGATGTAAAGTGAAGGTGGAATATTTATGAGTCAAAAGAAATATGCTACAGATCTATTGAATAGATTTCATATAGCAAACTATGAAGTTGTAGCAACTCCAATGAACATCAATGAGAAATTGCAGCGAGAGGATGGAACAGAAAAAGCTAGTCCAAAATCCTATAGAAGTTTAGTTGGTGGACTAAATTATTTAACACACATTAGACCTGACATTGCTTTCTCTGTTAGTATTATATCCAGATTTATGCATGATCCTACAAAGCAACATTTTGGTGCAGCAAAGAGGATTCTTCGTTATGTGGCTGGAACAATTAATTTTGGCATTTGGTGCTTTAAAGCATCATATTTCAGTTTATTTGGCTTCATATACAGTGATTGGGCATGAAGCTTAGATGATAGGAAGAGTACTTTAGGTAGTGCTTTCAGCCTTGGCTCTGGAGTTGTGACATGGAGTTCAAAGAACTAGGAGACAGTGGCCCAATCATCCTCTAAAGCAGAGTATACAACAGCAACCTCAGCAGCTCGACAAGCTTTGTGGCTCATAAAACTTCTTGTTGATTTACATCATGAGCAAAAGGAAGCTACATAAATTTTTTGTGATAACAAATCTATAATTGCAATAGCAAAGAACCCATCTTTCCATGGAAGAACCAAGAATATTGATGTACAACATCACTTCATTCGAGCTGATGAAAAAATTAAGCTGAAATTTTGTGGCACAAATGAGCAGGCAGCTGATATTTTCACAAAGTCCCTTCCTCAAGCCAAGCATCAGTTTTTCACGTCATTGTTGGGAGTGTGTGACAAGTTTGAAATTTTGAATCAAGGGGAAGTGTTGGTTTGACTGATTCAAAATAATAGGATAGGTTCTGTTAGCTACGTGGTTTATGCATCTGATATGTGTGGCTCAAGTTTATTTATTATTATGTCAATATTAGTGGGTTAAGTTAGTTAGTTCATGGGTTTAATATTTTCGTTTAGTTTTAGTGGTCCTTATTTTTAGCATTTGTTTGTTATTAATTTATTTATTTAAGGAGTCTATGTGTTGTATATTGACATCAAGCAATTAAAAGAGTGAATTTTCAGTATATCTTTCTTTGTCTTTTCCTCTATCTACTTTCCACCGACTGCCATTTACTTTCTCTTTTACCAACAGTTTAGATGTTTCATTCAATGCCTTAGCCTGCTTCATGCAATTCACTATACCTTGGACTTCCACTAAACCTTCATACATACTGGTAGAGACATTTTGATGGATACGTTCATTACATCTCCATAATATCCAGCATGTAATGCAAAAGACCGCATTCTACTGTCCACTATCCAAAGCTTGACTAGCTGCTATATTCATCTCCAACCAGTCCCTAAGATTACTCTCCCAAAAACGCTTATCAGAAGGTAGAATTTCCAAGCTAAGCCAAAATGGTCTAGCTCGCTCACAGTCCCGGGACACATGCAAATTCATTTCAAATTAAGTTGAACATGCATTATTACTCATTCTATTGGGATGAATATTTCGACATGCCAAAGCGCACCATGAGTTAGGAGTCTATCATGTATGCACACCCATAAATATGTTTTGCACCTTTGGGGAGCTTGAAGTTTCCATTTCTTTGCCCAACACGAGACTCCCTGTTCATGCTCATCAACTAAAATTTGGTATGTCGATTTCACAGAGAACTAGCCACTCCTTTCATACTTCCAGCGAGGTCTCTCTTCCCCATGATGGTTAAGATCTTCTACTCTATTTGCTACTTCCCCCCAAGTTGATTTGATGCCACTCTATACTCTAGAGCCCGCACATTTCATCTCAATGGTGGGGAGTAGATCATTTAATTTCCATATTTATATTTAATTCGGACTACTTGAACCCACAGAGCGTCTTGATTCAAGACAAGACCCTACCCTACCTTTATCATGTATGCTCGATTTTGCACCATAGAGTGTCGTAACCTAAGTTTTCCCTTTACTTTAGATGTGCAAACCTTGTCCTAGGCTAAAAGATGTGCCTTCTTTTTCTCTGTAGTGGTACCTTAAAGAAAATTACGAGCATACTTATCCATATCTTTATAATATCCAGTAGGTAGTAGAGATGTCTGCATAACATAGCTGGGCATAACTATTGCTATTGATTTGACTAATGTGTTTCACCCAGCACACAGTGAATGACTCTTCCAATCAGACAACTATTGGTAAACCTTGTCTACCATAAACTGATATGTTGCTTTAGTAACCCTTTCGTGATGAAGAGGAACTCCCAAATATTTTCCTAAATCAACAGACATAGTATAACCAAGACTCTCACTAAATTGTGTTTTAACATTATAATTTAAATTTTGGGAGAAGAAGACTCGGGTTTTAGTAGCATTAACCTTGTCCTGAAGCCTCACAAAATTGTAGCAAGAAGTTATTGATTACCTGAACTTGATCCAATTTAGCTTAAGTGAAAATAACTAGATCATCTGTGAAGAATAAATGAGAGAGTAGTAGTCCATCCTTGTTAATTCGAATAGGTCTCCAATTTCCAAGGTCAATCTATTCTTAAATAAGGTGTGACAGCTTCTCCATGCAAATAACAAAGAGATAAGGAGAAAGGGGATCTCCTTATCTAATTCACTGGGAAGGCTTAAAAAGATTAGAACAACTTTCATTCCATAAAATTTGCATAGACGGTGAAGAGATGCAGTAGAACACTAGCTCAATTATGTGGTCTAGCAATGAAATTCCCCTAAGATAATTAACTACAAAAGACCACTCCACACAATCATATGCTTTCTCCAAATCAATCTTGATTGTTATGAATCCCTTTTTGCCTTTCATTATCTTCATGGAGTGGATGACTTCCTGTGCCACAATGACATTGTCTGAGCTAAGTTTTCTTGAAGCAAAGCTACACTGATTTGGGTAAATGAGATTGGCTAGGATGGGCTTGCTTCTGTTTACAATTATCTTAGTAATCATCTTGTAGATCATATTGCAAAGACTGATCAACCTGAACTCCTTTAACTCTTCTGAGTGGTCAACTTTTGGTATTAGTATCAGGAAGGTTTGATTAATTTATTTAATAACCTGCGGATTAACAAACACTCTATGTATAAATTCAACAATATCTGTATTGACCTGAGTCCATTCAGATTGAACAAATAAAGCATTGAGCCCATTTGGCCCTGAAGCTTTTATTGGACCCATGCTTCTCAAGGCTTACTCTATTTCCACTACCAATATGTAATGATCTAATAACAAATAAGGTCAGAAATAAGACAGTACTAAACAATAAATATTGAAATATCAATAGTGATACAATATTCCTGCATAATGATTCCGATACTGGATTACATTAAGGAAACAATGTAACAAGAAATAGAAAAGTGCAGAAAGAGGAAAGAAATCATAGAGAAAGAGGAGGGGACCATCAGAGGGAAAGTTTCCAATTCATTCCACACCCTGCATAACGGCCTCTGACAATATTATATCAAATCATCCAGCTCTCTCAACTTCCACGTTTTCTTCCTTATTCTCAAACTCTTCCTCATAGGCGCAAGGCTTTGCATTGGGCTATTACTCGGGGATCTAATTAGGCTTTGTCCAGGGCTCACATTGTGTTGATTTATCACATTACCGTCCCCATCAATTGGGACCTTGTCCACAAGTTCTAAGTCTGGATATAAATTGTGTAACTCATCTTTGCTCTCCTAAGAGTCTGGATATAGCCTATCCCATTTAACCAGATATTATGTAACCCAGGCATTATCTTGTTGAATCAAGCAAGTATCCAGGATGGCGATTAGTTGAATAATAGGTCTTTTAGGGATTGACATTAGAGGTAACGATATGTATGTCTATATAGGGTTAGTTCCTACATATTTCTTCAGCAACGAAGCATGAAATACTGAGTGTATGTGAGCATGAGTAGGCAGATCAAGTTTATAGGCAACCTTGCCAATTTCGTCACTAATCTTGAACGGAGCACAATAGTGCATCGCTAACTTGTGAAATTTACGAAGTACAACAAAGTGTTGTTGGTATGGTTTCAATTTGACCCACACCCAACTACCAACCTGAAATGTAATGTCAGTGCGTTTCTGATTTGCATATTGTTTCATCTTTTGTTGAGCCTTTACAATGTTACCCTTTAAAACTTCCTAAACAACATCCCTCTGTTCCAATTGCTTGTGCATATCTAAAGGAGTATCCTCTTCTGATAAATGGCACAAAACTGGTGGTGGGACCCTACCATATACCACTTTAAAGGGTACCATGCCAATCGATGTTTGGAACGAAGAATTGTACCAAAATTCTGCCTAAGGCAAATAGTTTAACCATTTCCTGGGAACCTCATGTACAAAGCAACGCAAATAGAGTTCAAGACATTTATTCAAAGATTCAGTCTAATCATCTGATTGAGGATGATACACAGATGTAAAACACAATTAAGCACCTTGTAACTTCATTAGATGTTTCCAAAAAATACTAGTAAAAGCCTTGTCCCTATCAGTAGCAATGGATTTTTGGAATACTATGTAATTTGACAATATTTTGAACAAAAAATTTGACAACTAATTGACTTGAAAAATTAGCAGGTAAGGCCAAGAAATGTCTGTATTTAGACAATCGATCCACCACAACTATAATGACAAAATTACCTCTTACAATAGACAGCCCTATAATAAAATCCATTGAAATTTCTTCCCAAGTTCATACTGGAATAAGCAGAGGATTTAAGAGCCTTGTTGGATGCAAATTGTCGATTTTAGCTTACTGGCAGGTCACACATTATTTCACATATGTTCCGATATCCTTTCGCATATTAAGCCAATAAAATAAATGAGCTATTTGGTGGAATGTTCGAAGATAGCCTGCATGATCTCCAATCAAGGATAAATGAAATTCATTCAAAATTCTAGTAATCAAGTCATATTGATCATGAGGAATTACTAATCGGTTTCACCAATACAAGTCATCTTGCTTGAGCTGATAATCTTTGTAAGCAAAAGAATCATCATTTATTTTCTGAATTAGCTCTAAAATCAATGGCGAGGATATGACCCGACTATAAACCAAATCCATGAAGGTAGATTGCATTGAGAAGAAGGCCATGTATGTGACTCTTGATAGAGCATCGACTGCTTGATTATGGCGTCTAGGCTTATACTCAATGGTAAATCAATAGCCTAACAATTTTGGTAAACATGCTTCTTGCTTGGGAGTTTTTATCACCTGATCACTAAGATGTTTGAGGCTAGCGTGATCCGTACGGATGATGAAAGGATGACCAAACAGATAATGCCAAAATTTTGACATAACCTCAATGATTGCGTGCAACTCATGAACGTGTAGTGACTGTGCTTGCATTCTCGGCGATAGTTTTTTAGAGAAAAAAAAGCAATCAAGTGTCTGCTTTGGCCGAGTACTACCCTAACCTTGACTCCAGAGGCATTTATTTCTAGTATAAATGGTTGATCAAAATTGGGAAGAACTAAAACTGAAGCGTGGGCTATGGCCTGTTTTAAAGCATCAAATGCTTGTTGGGCTAAGCCATCCCATTTAAAAGCATATTTTCCTAGTAACCGAGTTAGTGCACCAGCAACTTGAGAAAAAATTGTGAATAAAATGTTGATAATATCTGATGAGGCCCAAGAAGCCTTTCAATTGGGTCAAGGTTACTAGTGTGGGCCAGCGTATTATAGTGTTGACCTTAGATCCATCTATTTCAACTCCTTTTTTTTGAAATGATATGACCCAAATATTCAATATGTTGTCGTCTAAAGGCACATTTTGAAAGTTTGGCAATACAATCGTGACATGTTGCATATGAGCATACCAGGTGGCACTGTAAATAGGGATGTCATCAAAGAAGATCAACATGAAATGACGCAGATATGGCCGGAAAATCTCATTCAAGAGAGTTTAGAAGGTGGTCGAAGTATTTGTCAGTCCGAATGACATAACCAACAATTCGTATGAGCCTTGATGAGTCTGGAAGGCCATCTTCTCTCGATCGCTCTCCTTCATCAAAATCTGGTGATAGCCGGATCGTAGGTCCAATTTGAAATAATAGACCGAGCCGTATAGTTCATTGATTAGTTCATTAACAGTAGGTACGGGAAAAGCGTCCTTGATTGTCACCTCATTTAATACTCAATAATAGATGCAAAAACGCCATATTCCTTCTTTTTTATTTACCAGAATAACTGGAGCTGAAAAGGGGCTGATATTGGGTTGAATCAGGCCATCGATAAGTAATTCATTAACCATTTTCTCAATCTCATTTTTTTAGCTGACTGGGTAACTGTATGGTCGTACCTTTACTGGAAGTGTTCCTGGAAGAAGCTCAATATGATGTTCATGTCCCCTAACAGGTGGTAATCCCTTGGGTTTTTCGAACACAACCCAGTAATTTTAAATAATGCCATGGAGGTCATTTGGGATATCTTCTAGGACCGATTCTAACTCAAGGGTCACAGCTTCTAAAGCGTAGCATTATGCTATAGCATCAATATGTTGGATTCATATCAAGTGATGATACTGTGCTTGCATCACCGAATTGCCTCTGAAGCCTTGTAAAGTGACAAATTTTCCACCCTCTAAAAATTTTATTGTAGACAAATGATAGTCTACCACATGAGGTCCCAGAGTTTCTAGCCAATATGCTTCGATAACGACATCAACTCCCATTATTGGTAATATATAATATTAACATATAGAGTATAATAACTAATCTATACGGGTATATTAGTCACAATCTGATTGGTCCGCATAATTTGTCCAATTCCCCCCAGTAATCGAATCTCTGTAGTGTTTTCCAAAGGTAATTTTAGGTGATTGAAAATTCAGAGATGAAGGAAATTGTCTGAACTTCCCCCATCTAGTAACACTTGTACTTCAGTACCTTGAATGGAACCTTGGAATCAAATAGTAGCTGCTCCCTGAGTTCCTTTTAAGGCATGCAAAGACAGATGATGTAAAGTGCCTTCTGGAAATTTCTCAAGGGAAATTAATTCCTCAAACTTCGAGGTATCCTCTTCCTCGCCCTGTAACAACATGAGTTATTTATTAGCACATTTATGGTTAGGTGAAAATTTCTTATCATAAGTATAGCATAACCCTTTTTCGTGTTTAATCAACATTTCCGCTAGGGTCATTCTTTTAATGGGCGGCATATTAGGTGTAGGAAGTAGTGGTGGTAAATTCATCTTGCCTCCCCCACTATTTGTTAGGCTTAAACCTGGTCGTGAGCCAGAGTATGAAACGACAGGTTTGTTTCGAGTGGAAACCATTAGAGAACAAATGGTTGTGGTAGCCTTTAAGGAAATCCCATATCCTACTACCTCCCCCAATAATTTAGCTAGTGACATTGTCTTGAGCACGGTTGTGGGTTTATGAACCAAGATAGCACATCGAAGATGTGGTTTCAATCCGTATAGATAGTAGTCCAACAAAGCAGATTCAATTCCTCTATTCGATTAGCAAGCTCTGTAAACTCGGTGTGATAGTCATCCAACTGTCCTTGTTGCGTGAGCTTAAACAACTGTGAACGGGCACAATCAAATTGCGAAGGACCGTATTGTGCTTCTATGGCTTGTACCAGAGCTAGCCATATCGGAATCTATTGAGCTCGTTCCATCATTTGAAACCATGGCAATACCTCTCCGTCCAAATATACCGAGGCTATGACCAATCGCTGAGAATCTGCCACCTCATAATACTTAAAGTACTACTCCACCTTAAAGATCCACTTGAGAGCTTCGGTGCCATCGAAGCGAGGGAAATCCATTTTCACTTGCCAATACATTGGAGTCATGTATTGTACTAGTGGAATCCTTGTTGTCTCAGGGGTAGGCAAAGTACTCTTAGCACTTGACTCGAAGGTTTCGGATTTGCAGATAAGCACTTCCAGCAATGTTTCAAGTTTATTGAATCGCTCTTTTGCTTCTTCCATGAATTCATTATTCTTTTTCACATCTGTCTGTAGATCCTTCAAACGAGTATTTTTTGCCATCTTCGTCTCTCAATGAAGGCACCAAAATATAATGATATAATAACAAATGAGGTCAGAAATAAGACAGTACTAAACAATGAATATCGAAATATCAATAGTGATATAATATTACTGCAGAATGGTTCCGATACCGGATTACATTAAGAAAGCAATGTAATAGGAAATAGAAAAATGCAGAAAGAGGAAGGAAATCACAAAGAAAGATAGGGGACCACCGGAGGAAAAGTTTCAATTCATTCCATACCCTGCATAACGGCCTTTAACAGTATTATATCGAATCATCCAACTCTCTCAACTTCCATGTTTTCTTCCTTATTCTCAGACTCTTCCTCACAAGCGCAGGGCTTTGTATTGGGCTTTTACTCGGGGATCTAAATGGGATTTGTCTAAGGCCCACATTGTGTTGATTTATCACACAAGACTTGTTTACTAATCAGTTACAAGCACTCTAGATTAACAGGTGGATAACTAACATTAGCTTGAAGTGGACTCGCGGCTTTATTCTGTCTAGTTAATACAGTGGAAAAGAATGAGATTGTTTCCTTCTTTATATCACCTGCCGCATACAACCATTTGCCCTTGTAGTTTTTGATTGCTTCAATAGACTTTAACTTCCTCCATGCATTTGCCTATTGATGAAAATATCGAGTATTCTTGTCTCCCAAAGAGAACCATACACATTGTGCTTTTTGTGCCCACAACAAGTCTTCATGAAGAGCTTCTTCAAGGTCATTCTATAACTCTTTATGAAGATGAATAATGAACGAAGAAGGGCCTCATAGCTAATAGATTTAATTAATCCCCTCTAGCCATTTTAAGAGCTTGTTCTTACACCAACTTGGATGCCCATATTCTTCAGTTTTCCAAGACATTACCTTCTCCATGAATTGATGCACCTTATCCAACTAATTACCGCCAAAATCATCGTGCAATAGCCATGAAGCAACGAATCTAAACAGTTGCTCATGTCTAGTTATAATATGACTTAAAATTATACAAGACTATTGCCAACGCTTTAAGGAAGGAATCCACAACATTCACTAATATTTTATCTAGCTTGCTTTCATAGCCATCCCTGCTCCAAGTAAAGAAAGGGCCAGTAGTATGCGTATTCGAAACTCTTGAATTTACAAACTATTTGCAAAACTCCTTATCAATTGAGAAAGATCCCTCCCTCGTGATCTCCTTTCATTCTCAAATAAGATGCTATTAAAATCTCCACCTACTCACCATGTTCCATTCTAAACTCCTCCAGTTCTCTTCACAAAATTCAGCATTTAATCGAGTTAGGACTAGCGTAAACCTTGGTAACAAACTATTTTGTATCATTGACTTCAACCTCCAAATGAATACACTGTTCTGAGTCCCCTACAACCTTCACTTTCTAGCTCTCGTCTCTCCATATCATCCACAGGCCCCCTACTAAATCCCCAGGCATCCACAATATGAAAATACTTAAAATCCAACTTGCTTGCAATCTTCTGAACCTTGACCCCACAAGAACAAGTCTCAAAAAGAGATAACAAATTAATCTTGTACTTTGTACTTAACTCCCCAATCAATCCAAGGAACGATCGAGCCCCTACCCCTTACAATTCCAGAAAAGATAAATCATGGGGGAACATTTTCATGAAGGGGTTGGCTTTGAGTAAGCGTATTCAAAGTATCACAAACCTAGTCGTTCTGGCCAGGTCCCTGACATTTAGATCCCAGGAATTTTCCCTCCCAGCTGGGATCAGGATAAGAACCAGAACCAAGATTACCCTTGAGATCTTGGTTCCAATCCCAATTTTTTTTATTTTTGTAATTTTTACCCTATAAATTAAGTTATCATTTGATAAGATTTGTATAATATCTTTAGTTGGAGTTAAATCGTATATATAGTAATACTAAATGATGATGATGATGATGATGATAAAATGGTTAGGTAGCAAATCTACCCAGAAAGTATACGCCCAGGAGTAATGTTGCCCCATAAGTCTAAAATAGTAGCAATGTTGCCCTTATGTTAATAGAGGTTAAGTTTGACTGTTTTATTTGACTGAAACTCCTACATAGCACTCTAATGTGACACTCAATGACCCAATTGATCACCACATCATCTGATCCCTTACCCCCTCTCTCATCTTTTGCATTCCATCTCATCATCTTCCTCAAGCAAGAAACAAAAAGCCATAATCAGCCAGAAACAAATCTAGAATTCCAGAATTCCAGAAAGCCAGAAACATATCAGAAATAAACTAGAAAGAAAGACAAACAAATCTAGACTTGGTAGTCCAAGCAACCACATCGACTATGATATAATGTTCCTTATGTTCTCTCACTCCTCTGCAATAATTCTAAATTGACTACCTCTTGCTTATTTATGCTCAAACATATAAACTGAAAAACCATAACGGAATGCCAAAGAAACAAAATCCAAAGAAAGATTGAAAAAAAAATTATTGATGAAAGGGGAAATTAAAAACAAAATCCATACCCAATCTATTGATGGCAGAGGAGATCAAATCCACCTATTAAAAAGAAAATGAACATTCTAGTGTAGATTATTTTTCATGAAGGAAGAAGGAGGGAAATGAGATTTTGAGGAATATTGTTCCAATCTGAGAAAAAAGTTTTGGATCATCAATTGGGAAAGAATAAGGACCTAAATACCCACCACAGTCGGTGGAATTGAAGAAGGGCTCAATAGGGATATGCTCTTGACAGTGAGATCAAAGTTGACGCAGTGCTCAATTGTGTCAGCCTTGGACGTCATGGAGGAAGGGGAGTTGGGATTTGGGTTTAGATTTTGATTTGAGAATCAAACCCTCCATCACACCGCCATCTCAAATCACAAAAAGAAACCATGTCCACCAGTAAAGGTTGTAATCGGTGCAACGCTCAGGATTCATGTGGCTGTTGCAGCTATAAGGATAGAGGCGCTGTGGTTGAAGTAATTCAGTCATGAAAAATAGGTGGAGTATGCCAGGGATGGTGGACGGAGCGGCGTATTCCTCGATGAGTTGGAGATCCATCAACTGGAAAATAACAAGGACAAAGAAAGTAAAGAGAAGGAGAGGGGAGAGGGGAGAGGATGAGGTGGCAATTTTGTGAAGTCCTAACAGTCAATGTTCACGGAACTATTTGAGGAGGGAGACATTGCTACATTGTCAGACTTTCGGGGCAACATTGAGACTAAAAAAACTTTCATGGAAATATTGCTCTTGGGCGTATACTTCCAGGGCAGATTTGCTACTTAACCCATAGTAAAATGTTATTCTTCAATCTTAGATTAATTTGTGTAATTATTATGGCATTGTTAGTTGTTAAATAATGATCATTTTAAACAATAGAATATGAAGAATTTAATTAATATAATAATATTTAAAAAAAATAAAGACAAAATCCAGGATGCAATTTGCATCCCGGCCAAAAATCGGGACGGGAACCGGGATTGGGTTATCCAGTCCAGTCCCGGGTTTTGAGCACCCCTAGTTTTAAGGGCTTGTTTTGCAACTAGTATCTTCATTCATACTCGACGCTAGCCCATTTTGGGTATTGGTACCAATTGAGCCGTCCACCACTACAACCATACCATCCTCTAGGTCCATATCATGATTAAGTGTGTGTTTGGATTAACTTTTGAAGAATAATTTTTACGATTTACGAGATAAACGTGTGAGAGGAATTTTGTATCGATTTACAAAAAAAGACTTTTAAACCCGCAATTTGGGATTTACCCAAAGTTTGTTTAACTTTTTTAATCTCTTTAAAAAAAATAACCGAGTCTTATATTAAAGACCATGATAAAGTATGATGAAGGAATCTAAAATGTATGTGGAGACTAACTTGCTTACTCTAAACTGATGCATATAGCATTGGCAGTTAGAAATTGTTTTTGATTGAGGCTTTGCCTTCGTTATATTGAAAGTTACGTTTCAAACCGAAAGGGATGATTCTGGATTTGTTGCATAGAGAGGTGGCATTCGTTGAACGATATCTTATAGTTTAATGATATAAAAGTTGTTATATAAATTGGAGGAAATTTGTATCCTCTCCTTGTCCTTTTTTCTTAAAAGATGAATAGTTGAGATTCGGTGTTTTATAAAGAAAAAATTATAATGAAAGACTTTAAAAAAATAATATTTATTAAAAAAATATTAAAAATTATATTTATTTAGGAGGATCAAATATCATTTTAAAATACTAAATTACCCCTTAAATATATGACTATCAACAATACAATGCAAAAAAAAACTCAAACAGTCTCTATCTCTATCTGAATTATCGTTTGAGGATGTATATTGAAGCATGTTTGTAATCATGATTGATATTTTTAAAAATGTTTATATATATAAGTTAAGATAATACTATTCTCACATACTTATTACATATACCGTAAATCACGATTGAAAAGCTGGTTATAAAAATTTAAACCACTATTTCAAACAAGGGATTGGTGAAAGTGGAGACATATTGCTGGTCAGATTTGGCTATGGAAATCTGATATAAGGATGTGAAACAAAGCTGAGTTTATGTCAGAAATGGGGGATTCACTGCCAACAAATCAATAACCAGCATTGATCCAACTTTGTGAAGTTGATGATCGAAAACGAAGATGAAGGAAAATAGAGAAGAGAAGGAAGGATTGAGTGGAAGCCATGGGACAAAAGCTTCACGGGTCTTCTCAGTATTATTGGTTTTAATTTTTTATGACATTTTAGAATGAACCAACTCGTACAATGAAAAGCATAGTCGTTTCTGAACTGAGAAATTGTAATAATCTATTCCCTCTAATGAACCTGCCACCTGAGAAACCTTCTTACTATTTGTGGAAATGGCAACAGGGAGGAAGACGGTGCCAAATTGTCCGGCTTGAGAGTTTTTGTTTTGCCTTCTATTGGGGTAATTTTGTATTTTTTAATATTTGAATCTTTTAAATAATTATAAGTTTTAATATATTTTTAATAAATATTATTTTTTAGTTCTTTTATTATAATTTTTTTCTTTTATAAAATCATTAGTTTTTTCTATTTTTCATATGGTTTATAATTATAAATTGTTCAGATTAAATTTTAACGACTTATATTTTTATTTTTATATAATTTTTTAATATAATTTTAAATTAATCATTTTTCAATCTTAAGATGAAAATAATACTATGTAATACTATCTCTGGTGTTATTTATAAACAATTTTATCTCTTATGAGGTTGATCCCTTTTATAAGCAATTTTCACTCTGTGTCTGAAAATATAAACTCATTTTTCATATTTTACCCTTATTAAATACATATTATTTATAATTAATTATCACACACACCAAGAGTTATATTCAAGAAAGAGAGAATTTACTAGGAGAATGAAGTCAACAAAGTATTGGAAAACGTATTTTAATATCTCTCATATTTTTTATACATTCTCTTTCTATTTTCATAAATATGCGCATATATAAAAAAATATGTAATTTTTGACAACACACTTATTACTTTTAACTATCAGTTCATTTTGCGCAATCAAGAAGAAACTTGCTTATAAATAGGATCAGAGGGAGTATAAAAAGATGATGAGATAAATGATGAGAAGAGGATCTAGATTTAATGTGTGTTTGATTGGGTGATTGGGAGGCCCTAAAGTATTTATACACATAAGTCGAGTCAATATTTATCTCACATATTTATCTCATATACTATAAATTATAATTAAAAAATTATTTTTAAAAACTCTAATACTATTTCAAATCAGCTTATAAACCCACGTCAGTGTCCTTATATTTTTTTTTAAAAAAAAAAAAAGCTAGCATGCGTGACGTACGATACCACTCTGCTGCCGCCATCTGTGAGTGTCAGACTGTCCTCTCTATTGCTTCTTCCCTCCACTAGCTCCATTCACACTCATGATACAACACAATCGATTCCTTATCATCTACGACTAGACGTAGTGTTTCTTACTCTTAAAAATAATCTTTTAATTATGATTTATAATATATAAGATAAATATGTGAGAATAATTTTATCTCAATTTATATAAATAAACATTTTTAGAAAATCTAAAAGTGATACTAAACAAATATATAATAATATTCTATAAGAACTTAAATTTAAATTATTTTAGTTATTTTTATAAATGTGCGATAAGAATTATTTCAATATTTAATAATTTTTTTATTTGTGCCTTTTATTATATATATTGTATTAATTAAAGGTTAGTGATGTTTATCTTTATTTCATTTATTTCTCTTACTTACCCTTTATAAATAAGGGTATATTTAGGGAAAAAAAGTTTATTTCAAGACATATTTATTATTTTTAACTAGTTTTAACCACTTTCTTAAATCGTATAATTAGATTATCGGTCTTTTATAAATAGGATCAGAGAAAATAGTTTTGAAGAAAAATATACTCCTGCGAGTCCTTAATATAAGACATATTTAGACAGTTGATCTTAGTTTTAAATCTAAGATATAATTTTCATTATTATCAATTTTTTTTAATTTACCCATATTCATACTTTCTTAATAATAATCAAAGAGGAAAAGAAATGTAAAATTAAAAAGATAAAAAGAGTATTTTAGAAAATATATGTCATATTAATTAATTTAAATAATATTTTTAATTTAATCATATTAAATAAATATATATTATATTAAAAATAAGAGCCGAGCAACTCACGGCTAAATTGCTCGTTTAATCCACCAATCTTCAACAAAAACTTAAAGTCGGCAAGTTAGAAAGAAATTTGACCAAATTCATTTTACTTTTGGGGGTCACTTGAGCACTAGTGCTTATATGGGCCACTTCAATGGCCGATTTGTTCATGCCTAGCTGCGTCAGACCAGGTCAGGATAGTGGCTCGAAATCAACGAGGTTAGATACAGTGGAAAGATTTAAATCGTAAACTAAGATTTATATGTTGGTTTAGAGAAATGTTTATATTTAGTGTTTGACAATATCTTAAATATAAGAAAAAAACACATACCTACAAAAAAATATAATCCTAGGGACTGATCTCAACTTCCCCAAGGCTTGACGTAAAAGCATAATAGACAACATTATTGATAATGAAAAGTTTTATTCCATTAACATTTTTTCAATCTTGCTAGTGCATGCACATGCATAATAATTTTAAGATTTATTTAATAATTTTTTTAAAAAAAAAATTAGTTATTATCAGAGTACAATGATGCCCCATAATTAACATAACCGACTATACCTAATCTAATAAGAATTGTTATTGATGTAGCAGACATGTACCATATTATTTGAGGCAACGTTATTCAAAAGACTGTGGGATATAAAATATAGGCACTTCTTTCCAAGAGAATTATTCCATTAACATTTTAAGTGCATTTTAAGGCTTTTTTTTTTAATCGGAATAGAGCATTTTAAGATTGAGACTATAATTTTAAGATCATTTGATAATTGGGCCTATGAGCGTAATCGCAATAACACTGAGCAAAATATTTTCCAACCCATTACCCTTCAATCCTTCGGTTGGGGATACCAGTAATCGGACTTGTGTCTTTGTGGATTAGTTTTTGAAGAATAATTTTTATGATTTATGATGTAAGTATGTGAGAGGAGTTTTATCTCAGTTTACAGAAAGAAAATTCTAAAACTATGGTTTCAGATTACCCAAACACTCACGGACCCAGAAAACTCAAGCCATGAGGACCACGGTTACCCATAATTATCCTTCAATCCTATATGAGTTAAACGACATATTCATTTTATTTCTAAATATAAAAACTCAATCAACTATCTATCAAATTTATAATTTTTGACCCCAAAGCATCTCTATTAATTGTGCATATTATGAGAGTTTTCATTAAGAGATAGATTCAATAGACAAAATTAAAGAGTATTTCAAGAAAACCAATACCCTTTTGTTATAAATAACTAATTTAACTAATTTTCGTATTATACATAAATTAGTTATATAACCCTAATATTAATTTAGATGATAGTGCTACCAATGGAATGAGACATTCACCATACCTAAAAATTCCTTGGGAATATTGATCCAGAAATTAATCAGACCTTTATGACGTTGATACCTAAAGTTGACAAGCCAAAAAGAACGAAGGAGTTTCACCCTATCAGTCTCTGTACGGTCTTTTACCAAATAGTTACCAAGATGCTAGCTAACAGACTTAATTGCCTCGACTTGTGCTTTTGAGCCAATCTAGCTTTACCGAAGGCCATAATATTACTGATAATATTATAGTGGCTCAAAGAAGTGATACAATTCATGCGTAATAAACATGGGTGACGGGGCTGGATGGCCGTCAAGGTGGATCAAGAAAAGCTTATGATAGATTATGATGGGATTTTATTGAGGAATCACTTTATGATGCAGGTTTGCCAGAGAAATTTGTGCGAACTATCATGCTTTGTATTTGCTCCTGTGGTATGCGAATTTTCTGGAATTATGTACAAATGACGGAATTCAGACCTATAAGAGGTTCTAGACAAGGGGATCCTTTATCGCTGTATATTTTTATGCTATGCATGGAACGCATCTCGCAGAAGATAGCCAAGCAAATCCAACTGTGAGGATGGGGAGAGGAGGACCACCTTTATCTCACCTATTTTTTGCTGATGATTTGGTACTCTTTAGCTATACCGAAACGAGCCAAGTCCATCCTATAAAAAACATCTTGAATGATTTTTGCACTAGCTCTCGCAGAGAGATTAATAATAAGACAGAGGTGTATTTCTTTAACAATTTGCCGCAAGATTGTCAAGAGTAGATCAGCGATCAAATGGGTTTTAATCGAACGAACGAACTAGGCAAGTACATGGGGGTTCCCTTTCTGTATTAAAAAAGTCAAGGAGCAAAACCAAGCTTTTATTAAAAAAATAGTCTTTAAGTTGTTGTGCACTGGACCAGACTTATTATGGGAGTTTTGAGGAGTATGGGTGGGAATGATTTCGACGGGCCCTATTGGAAGAATATAACAACTGCTCATACGTATGGCAGAGTGTGAAGAACGTTTGGTCGGAGGTTGAGACAGGAGCAGGATGGGAATGAGGAGATGGGACACGTACTCGGTTCTGGACAGAAAATTGGGTCGCTGATATGAGCCCTCTAAAGTATTCTGCTTTCCGTGATATTTCCGAGGAGGAAGCAGTGTTGATGGTTGATCATTTTGTTGAAACTGATGGCACTTGGAAGTGGAATCTTTTCAGCAGGGATTGACCAGAGCATATATTATCTCTCGTTGCAGGTTCCAAGCCCCCAACTCATGATAATGGGGACGCACAATGCTAATGGGACACAACAGGTGATGGGAAATTCTTAATTCAGTCGGTGTATGAGCAGCAAATGGGATGTGGTCTAGAGATGGGAAGGAGCGCAACGTGTATGAGTCTTCTTATGGCTGGCTTTGTCATTAAACCTACTCACTAATGCAGAAAGATATCGCCACCATATGACTGCTTCTAACTTATGTACCAGATGTGGACAAATGGAAGAGGATGTTGAAACATCTGATGCCGACGAACTACCTCTCTAATTTCTTAAGGCGCAGTTTCCAAGAATGGATCGATCCAAAATCTAAGCAAGTATAAGTACTGTTTAAATCGACGAGGAAGATGGCACAAACCACCTCAGATCTACGTATCTCTGAATTGTGATTATTCCCTTTTAAATATTACCAAAACGTAATCCAAGACATTCTTTGAATTTAGAACTCCCCCAATACAAGACTGAACTTCAGGACAAGCAGAGCATATAAGCGAATATTGATCCAATATAAAACAACTTCCAGGACAAACATCCATTTATATATTAATGTCATGAAGAATCCTAGGGTGGGAGAAAATGGGGAATACAAGTGCTATAACGCTAGGCCAGGGAGATTTAAATTTAAAAAAAAAAAAAAGAAAGAAAGAAAGAAAAGAAAAGAAACCTTGTCCACTCCAGACATGTAAATATTTATCAACGGCAACCTCATTAAACATTATAGGCCCATGATAGGAAAAAAATTAAAAAAGAAATGATGGGCTACTGGAAAGAAGAACCAATCAGTCCTCAAACTCATGCATGTGATCTAAAAGGTAGTTGGCAGCCAATTCCTCATTTTTGTTGCAAGCAAAGTATACCTCCAATACGAGTGCACGATCAAATCCCATCGCTTCAAGCTGAGAGAGGTTACAGAAAAATCACATCACAACACATGCAAAATTTAACAAACGAGTAATTTCTATAATAAACGAGTAATGTTTTTTTTAATGGTTACATAATTGTTGGTCACGGTGATTCAGAAACAATATATAGATCATCATGTCGAAACGAGTAATGTTTATAACTGACTCTATGCATGTTTGAAATAAACAAGTTCAGGTTCAACCACTCGACGGTGATTTTTCCTTTTTGGTCAACAAAATGGTGATTATATTTCAGTAGGTGTGCAAGTGCGGGCAAAAACTCTAAATCCTTCAATTTGCGGCTGCGGAAATAATGCCAAAAAACAAAAACAAAGAAGCAATCCTTCAAATTTCTATATGGGTATCGCTGAGTACTCAGGACATGAAAAGATAAACAGGCACTTCTAAATGAGGATAGTTCTATTGAAACAGAAATAAACAACCAATCATCCAATGCATCACGTAGTTAAAAGGTCAAACTTACTCGTTCAATTGCTTCTCGCTCCTCAGGGGTAACAGCTATTTGTTGGGGCATGGCACCAGCCAGCTGCCCTAATATGTTCCTAAAGTGCAAGTACCAAAATTGACACTAATTGAGTAAGCCAAAAGAAACCAATCTAGCAGAGAAGAGGTAAAGATCCCTTACCCCTCACCACCTTCTGCTGGTTCATTTATCAGGCGAAGGAAGTCAGCCTGGTGCTCTTGAATCAATCTCATAAGATGAGGATTTTGCTTCCCAAGCTCTTGAAGCATAGGCTGCAATCCACAGAACAAAATTCAGCGAGCTACGAGAAAGATAATAGTAAATGTACTTTTATGAAATACCTGGAGTATTTGTGGATTTGCCTGCACCATAGCTCGCAAGGCTTGGAACTGAAACAAATATCACAAAATTATAGAATCCATGATAGACATGCCTTGAGTCATGAAATCCATATGGAGTGCGGACACAAGAAAGGGGCAGAGAAAATACCTGCTGACTATTGCGCAGAAAATCAAGGGTGCCAGCACCAGCAGCACCAGAACCAACATTGGGAAGGCCCTGTTATAGATAGTAAGTACCCCAGGGAAAAACACTACAATAATTTTGTTTAATGGCATACTGCAATGTGTCAATCTACCTGTGGAAAAAGGTCTAAAGGATTCGCGTTTGGTCCGCTTGTAGGAGCAGGCGCTGGCTGTGCAGCTTGTGGAGCTGGTGCAGGAGGATTTGCAGTTTGGGGACTTGCAGGCACTCGTGCCACAGGAGGAGCTTCAGCTTGCTCTGGAATACCCTGATGTTGATGGATGATTGTTATATAAACAAGAAAGATTTCAAGTAAATTGTGGGGAATAATAGTCAGCCACAATTTCAAATTCAAGTAAGACATGCAATGAAATTATCAGTTTCATATAAGCATACTGATCCACAAATAACTGGTCAGGTAATCAAGATAATTAAAAGAGCTATAATATTTACATACTGTATACAAATATTCAACGGCTCTTTCAGGATTATTGTAAGCAGCACGTAGAGCACGAACTACAGTGTCCCTATCCCAGCTCCCCCCACCCATATCAAGAATTTGCTGAATGGTTTCCTCCAAGTTGCTTCCAGCTACAAGGTTAGATGCTGCCAGCCCATAGACATCAGACTCTGACCTGCTTTCACAAAATTTCTCTCTAAGAAACCATAGAAGATATTCTTTCTTTTTAATACTTTTCTTTTGGAGACAAATTTGTCGAATTAGGAAATAGATAAAAGTATTGCTGCATTTTCAAATTGCAAAGACTGATAGAGAGAACTGTAAAACCCATGTTTAAACGTAACAAAAACTAGAACTTACACAGCTGTGCCTGAAGCAACAGGTGCAGAGGCAGGTGCAGGTGCAGGTGCAGGTGCAGGTGCAGGTGCAGGTGCAGGTGCAGGTGCAGGTGCAGGTGCAGGTGCAGGTGCAGGTGCAGGTGCAGGTGCCGGTGCAGGTGCAGGTGCAGGTGCAGGAGAAGGAGCAGGCCTGTCAAATTAAATCTTCATTTCACTACATTCATGTCAAAAATCTATGCAATCAAAGTGTCATCATATCAGGTACTCACGCAGCAGCAGGAGCTTGAGGAGTGGTTGAACTGGCAACAGAAGACGAGGTGGGAGTAGCACTTGCAGCTGGGGTCTGTATTGAACATGTAATCATTAGGTAATAATTTCAATACTCCAAGAAAGGAATGTCAATTGCCTCTGTAGCATGCAGAGGAATAAGACCAGCAAAAAAGAGTAGTAGCATTGGAATATTATTCTCACCTTGGTTGAAGGTGCAGCTGTAATAGTAGAACCCTCACCAGATGAGCTTTTGCTCTAGCATAATTATAAAGTATAAACACCAATTATAATTTTCAGATGTAAAAAATGGGTACAGTATTTGCTTTAAAGGTTGGGGTTGGTGGAAGGGGGGACAATAATGGAATCTTATTGGTAAATGCTGTAAAAACTACTCCGTGTTATGTCAGTATAGAAGAAAAGTGCTAAGTGGAAGGCCTTCAACGCTCAACACTTGCACCCACAGACTTCAAGAGAAAATATAGTTGGTTAAGGAAGTTAGAAAATGAGTGTAATGAAAACAATGAAGGACAATAAGCGAACTCTAAACAACCAAAAAAAGAAAGGAAAACAGAGTTTTAGCCAGCAACAAAACTCAGTATTAGTTTAAAATTGCTTAAAATTATTAATGGAAAGCCTGAAAATAACAGATGATCGTGGAAAAATTTTGAAGAAAACAGCAGAGTTCTAGTTCTTGACAACTTCTTTTGCAATTATTATATCCCAGATCCCATCAAAAAATCGAAATATATGAGCTGTCCCCACTCCATATTCAACAATGATACATGTCTGGTTTTTTAAGTTTAATCAACCATGTATTCAACCAAATAATAATAAGTGACATTTCAAAGGCCAGGTAGTTTATATTCACGAACAAGAAAATTTTACCTTAGAAAGCATAATTACAACAAAACTATTTTCAACCACATTATTTTCCTCCAAGGTGGTGCTATCTTTGAGGACCTTCCCTTGATGGATAAGCATCTGTTGTGCTGCGGGATAGACATCTGCGCCCTGAACAGTTTCTATATTTTTCTTCACTTCAGTAACCTGAAAAGAATATTGACAATTTATAGTCTATCTAGAAGACTAATATAATAGCTCAGATGCAAAATAACAAGGTAGGGGATTCACAAAATACGACATGCAACACAGAAGAAAGAGATCAATTTCTGACATATATAAATTTGTCTTCCTTGAGCTAGTTAGGCAACATTACTTGAAAATTCAACAGCCGGAAATCTACATCAAATAGCAAGGGATAGAAACCGATGCTTATTGAAAGGGATACCTCCAAGTTTAGTTAACAGCATCATTTCTCCCAGTTCACCATTCACCCAGTTGATTCAAATGTCAGGTTACCATTGTATCTAGAAATTATAAGATTCACCATTCACCCAGTTGATTCAAATAACGGTCTTTTGATTTGCCCAGCAGTTAAAAATACTCATAAGTCCTTCTCTTGGTTACTCATTACCCATGGTAATTTGAAGTTCAATAACATACAGGTTCCAGCCTGAATTATACATTCACTTATTGGGGGCAAAAAGAGTACTCTACACATCCTTTTAAGATATGCACGAATTTCTGATCTGATACATTAGTAGACATACAACCAATTTATTAATTAAAAAGACCAGTGTTGATTGAATAACCAAGTTCAATAATTAGACTACAATCTCGGTGCAATCATTCATAATCAATCAAATCTGCTATTTCCAAATTGACCAGGAAATAGGGTCAGAATAAAGGAGCTTTAAAGTTTAAATTTTAAACAGCCACACACTAAACATAACTTAAAAACAGTATGGTTCAAAATGAGCTTGATACACATACACACCTAATTTTAAATCATACTTATTGACTATCTACATATCAGCACAAAACTGCCGCAAGCCTTAACAGTGCCAGACCTACTCGTTACCATGTGTCAACATCAACAAACTATTCAGAAAATATTTCTCATCAAGTAGACTAGCGCAGTGTCTACAAACTATGCAAGTCAACCATCACAACTGTATTCCGTAAGATGGCCAGACAAGTGAAGCAGCCTGAAGAACAAACCAGTCAGTGAATGTTCGAAGTTCCGACACTAATATATTTCACCCATCCAAGAGCAATAGCTCTCAACCACAGAGCAATTTCACTTCAAAGCTAAATTCGACAACAATATGACAAGTATTTATGCGAGGGGTTTCTAATCGCCCATTAAATGCAACAACGACTGAAATACCCGATCGAAACCATCGAAATTGTCAAAACAAGAATGAAATTAAAACCCTAATTACCACTGAATTCAAGAGCTTCCCCCAGCCCGATGTCACAGGACCTCTGAAACAATCGAAAAAGAAATCCCGAATTTGCGATATGGAAAAAAATGAAAACATTACACGATATTAGATTTAATAGTTAAAAAGTAGACGAACCGTGTCTTCTGGCTTCACTTCAATTTCGAAGTGAGTGCCTTTCAGAGTCTTGACGAAAATCTTCATTTTCTGCAACTACCAGTCGATCACTGACCGAACAATCCCAAAATTCTAAACTTACCGGTAGGTTGTTGCTCCACCGATCCACAAAGGTATATACCCTAACAGGAGAGACGAAAGCAAAAGAAACCGAAGCCGCAAGAAAGAATCAGGTAGAAATCTTGTTCCTTGACGGGAAGAAGCGTTATTTTTTATTTATTTCTCCGGATCATAAATCTATCTATTTTCTTGTATCGTAACAACTTTATTATGATTAATTATTTTTAGAAATAATTTTTATATTTTCTAAAAAAGTCCCTCCTATTCTTCGTGATAAATCAATTTTAGATATTATTTTATATTTTATAAAATAATTTATTTGAATATTTTATAGCTACATTTAATATATTATTTTATAATTTCTAATATACTTTATTTTAAGATTTTATAGATGCAAATTTCATAGTAACAACTTGATTATATGTCCTAAGATAGTTTCAAAGTTTTATTGGTTTTAAACCATGCCTCTATTCTTTTAAGAGTTATTTAATTTAGAAATAAATTTTTTTATATTTTTTAAAAGACTGCATCTAAGATTTTATAATTAAAAAATATTTTTTAGGATGATCCTACCAACTTGATTGGTTTCATAAATTATTTTTAAATAAGTTGGGAATCTACTCATGCCACTATTTTGTTAGGAGCTATCCAATTTAATAGAATTTGTTTGGCACATCAATTATATTATGATGAGCTGAGGAATTTTTCAATAGAGGTAATATTTAGACTAATATCTTACACCCCATACTATTTGGGGGAAGAATTTTGATAATTATAAGGTATTATATTAATTATTTATTGGCTAAATTATGCAAAACCCCATTACACTTTAGATCAATTGTATATAACTCCCTAATATTTTAAAGTTTAAATTTAACCCTCGACTTTTTATTTTTTAACTATTAATCCGTTGCCGTTAAGTAATCGTTATCTTTTTATGGAAAATGTCACATCATATTATGAGATAACATGTGGCATCCTATATATTACTTTATGTAAATTACTAATTTTAGAAAAACCCCTAAACTTTGGATAGTCATAGATAACTCATGAATTTTGATTAGTTACAAATAACCCCCTTAATATTTCAAAATTTAAATTTAATTTTTTAAAAAAATTTGATTTATAATATTAAACCTCAAGCAGTTACTTTTATTATTTTAATAAATTTATTAATATTTTTACTATAACTTGTAAATTAAAATATTTTTTATGGCAAAAGCTAGAATAACATTATTTAAAAAATATAAAATAAAAATGTAATCATTTGCATAACATTTACCTATTTTCTTTGGATAGTTGAGCATTGATAAATGTCATTATTTGTGTTAAATATATTCTTAAGATAGTTGAGCATTAATATTTTAAATATTATATTTGTGTTAGAGGATAATTTTTTATTAGTAATACATATTTTTTCTTGAATCAGAGGTTCAACGTTTATTTTTATATTTTTCTAAATATTATTCTTTGAGTTTTTGCCATATAAGAAAACTATTTTAATTGACAAATGATAGTAAAAAAAACTCAATTAATTTATTAAAATGATAAAAGTAACAACATGAGGCTTCATATTATAAATAAAAAACTTAAGGAAGTTAAATTTAAATTTTGAAAGTTTATGGGAGTCATTTGAAACTAATCAAAGTTTATGGGGTTTTATAAAATTGATAATTTACATAGGATGTCATGTGTCATGTTATAATCTGATGTAGCATTTTTCATTAAAAAAAATAACTATCATATAACATCAAGTGTAATAGTTAAAAATAAGAGGTTAAGGAGGTTAAAGTTAAACTTTGAAATGCCATCATATGTAACTGACTCAAAATTTAGGAGGTTTTTGAATAATTTTAGATTATTTGTTATAAATCTTTTTAATTCTTCTTCATTATCAAGGAAAGCTGCAACCTTTTTCAAAATAATTATGAATTCTTTAACATGAACATAGTAGAAATTTTCTTTTTTTAATTTGTAGACATAATTAATAATTTTAAAATTTTTATTAATTTCTATAAATAATGACAAGACTGACTTAAACATAAAAATAAGAAAAAGTGTAGTTCCATGAAACCATTAAAGATTTGGATCTGAAATTTTTTTCGTCCTGGATCCAGAATCTAAATGTTTTAATCATAATTTTAAAGATTAAATTTTAAATTTATTTGAGATCAAAAGATAATATTAAATTAAAAATAGTGCAAAATTATGACTTCATGCCCATTAACATGTACTTCCCAAAAATTAGAATGATAAAAGGGAATTACAAATTTTTTATAAATCAACCGGGGAAAAAAACCAAAACTTTATTTGTTCCTTTTCTTCAATATTCTAATCCTATTGCAAATTTTATACTACTGTACACTATAATTCAGAAAGTTTTCGACTTTCAAGTTGTTTCAATTTCTCAAGAAGGTGTTTTGTTGGGATCCGGCTCTACTCATTTTTTTCAATCTGAATTGTTAGATTAAGATCTCAACAGTTCAAGTTTAATATAATATAAAAATATTATTATTATTATTATTATATTTTTATAATAAAAGAAAAGTCTGAACCATTGAGATCTTAATTCAATGTTTAAATTGAGAAAATAAAGGAAATGAAGGGGAAGGGAAAATGAGGAAAGCTAGATCGGTTTTGTTGATGGCTGAATAGCAATTAGAGTCTTCAAAAACAGTTTTTCAATCATGATTTACAATTACGAGGTAAGTATGTGAGAAGAGTTTTATCTCTATTTATGTGAAAAACACTTATAAATTTTTCAAAAATGACATCAAACATCCTAAAAATTTCTCTAACTGCTTCCCAGACACCAGTTAAAAATACTTTTCAAGAACAATCTTTTGTCCCAAATTTATAATTGGAACACTAAATTTAACAAATTTCTAATCAAGATAACAAGAATATTTGAGATTTCCGAATTTTCTCGATTTAGCTCAATGCTTCTTACTTTCTTCTTTTCAAATTAAGCCTTCTCTCTTTTTACATGTCCCATATCTCTCTCTTATGGAGAGGGGATGAGCATAAGGGTACGTAGGAAAAATCACTAAATTCCAAAATTTTAATTTGTCCTCACACTGATATGGAATTTGGTAATTTTAGTGTCCTGATTTGGATTTTAAGTATTTTAAAAGGATGTTATTGGGTTTTCCCAAAACAAAATAAAAAAATTGAAATATTCTTTGTTTTGAATTATGTTTCAATTTATTAAACTTACCATCATAATCATTTTTTATTTGTTGTAAAATAAAAGAAATCTGGGATAAGAAAAAAGAGCAAGAGAAGAGAGAAAATTTGAGAGAGAAAGGAGGGGGCATCAATTCTAATTTATTTATGCTTCTGGTGATTATAATGATTTGTACGAGGCCTCTATTTATAGGCCTTCAAGAGTCAAACAAAAAGTCACCATTAACTTGGCTTTTATTTTACCAACAAGTATTTATGAATTGTGAATAGGATATGAGTCGATGGACATCCACACAATTAATATTCATAACACTCTCCTTTTAATGTTTATTATGAATGTGCCTCATTAAAAACCTTAACCAGGAAAAACCCGGTGGGATTAAAACCTCATTAAAGAAAAAAGTACATAATACATATTGAAGTTGCCTCATTAAAAACCTTTTACCAGAAAAACCTTATGGGGCAAAACATTAGTTAAGGAAAAGAGTACAATACGGCCATTACTCCCCTAATAATAACATCATTTCCAATGTCATTTCGAGCATATTTTCCTTTTAACCGCCAAACTATGAATAACGCATTGTCACCAAATATTCTATTGAAGTGTATTCTTCTTATATATCTTCTCGATACGTTAAAATATCAATATATTTTGTATTTATCCTGTTCACTTTAGAACAATAAAATAAAATTATTTTGAAAATTATGAAATCTTATTTTTATTATCTATTATGTATCGATAAGAACTAAATTTTATCAATAAAATCATAATGAATACAATATTAATATGATATTTGAATATTCTTATAAAGTATAAGGTACTTCTAAAATATCAAATTCAATACATATTTTGCAAGTAAAATTATCTTTGGACATGCTTATGGCATTTTGGTTCCTTTAAGGACTTTTATGTAAACTTCATTGTTTAGTGAGCCATATGCGTAGCCTATATATAACAATATCTAACAAACACATAATATTTATTTCATATAGTTAACTTCTAGACTAATAATATCACTAGTACAAAATATAGATTTTATACCTATTTTTTACACCTGACAAAACATGATACGTGTAGAAAGTGTGACCGGTGGCATTTTCATAAATATATGAAGATGTAAGAACTTTCTACATGTGTTGAAAAGAAAACACGTGTAAAAAGTAAATTTTAATTTTTTTTTTATAAATTAACATTTTTTTAAATGTGTCTTTATAATCAAGCGTAATTAATGCCTTTCATTTTATTTTAAAAATTTTTTAAAAAATAAATAATTACTTTCTACACGGGCTGTGAGCTCAACCCATGTAAAAAGTAATCTTTCTACACCGGTTAGGCTCTCAAACGATGTAGAAAGTATCTTAATTTTAGTTTAAAAATACTTTCTACACATATTGAAAGCCCAACACGTGTAGAAAGTGTCTTTCTACACATGTTGGATCGAAAACATGTAGAAAACAAACTTTCTACAGAATTCCAACCGTGTAGAAAATATTTTTAAAATTGTTTTAATTTTTTTTAATATTTTATCCCTTTCTACACGGGTTGGGCACGTTTGGAAGCCCAACCCGTGTAGAAAGTATGTTACTTTCTTCACTCACAACGTTCACACACTCCTCACTTCTTCTCCTTCCAAGATTGATCCTGGCTCTCCAAAACCCACAACCTCCATTGCCTCCCTCAACCTCTCATCGTCGGACTTGACGTCCAATGGCGCCCTAATTTCCAGCGCAATATGGAGAATCCGGTCGCCATATTACAGCTCTGTGTCGGCCCTAGATATCTCATTTTCCAAATCCTTCACACTCCGAACATCCCCCAATCTCTGATCAATTTTCTCAAAAACTCGAATCACATTTTTATGGGAATTGGAATAGAAGAGGATGTGGAAAATTCCTATGTGACTACGAATTGAGTGTGGCTTCGTTCATTGATCTGCGCGATCTGGCCATTGACAAGTTAGGGGACAAGGAATTGAAGAAATCGGGAATCAAGGCTTTGGCCCGGCGTGTTCTTGAGCATGGTAATTTTAAGCATAATGGTTATAGTTTATAATTGTTAAGTTATAGTATATTTTATAACTATTTATTTTTTTAAAAAAAATTTCTTGCATGCATACTTGTTTGATTTCATTTTGCATAAATGTGTGCCTAAAATTTTGTTTGCTCGTTTCTTTTTATGTTTAGCACAGTAGGAACTGAATTTAGGGTTTAAGGGTGTCGAGCGTTTGTGGGGATATATATATTGATTCTGTTCTGGAACTTAAGCTTGTTTTTGTTGGATCATATTTATATCATCATATTTTGTTGCGGATAATTTGGATTTATGTACATCTTGCTAATGACATATTGCAGAACAGCAGGCGGAAGTGTTCAGAATTCTTTGGTGAATTTTGGAGGGTTCTTCCAAATGCTCTTTGAGATGTGATTAGGAATGGAGATGAGTTTGGAAGGAATGCTGCCCTTTGACTGGTACTTTCCGCTTATGTTCCCTTATTTTCCAACCCATACTTAATGAATGGGATGCATGGCTTTTCACCTTTTTTATCTTTTTGCATAAGAATGCTCCAAAAGTTGTATTGGGTGGGCAAAGCTTATATGCATATCCTTACCTCTTTGCTATTAGTCTTTCTTGTTAATGAGATTAAGTTGGTCATTCCCCAAGAGGAAAGGAACTTCTAGTCATTTTGTCTAATGCATTGACTATTTTCGAGTTCCTCTTACATTAAAATTCCTTTACTTGAAAGAATGTTAGAATTTTGTATTCTCGAGCATGAGTAAAATATGCAGTTTTGTTTTCATTTCATGTTCTCTTGTTTTAGAAGTTCCAAACGTTGGGATGATTTTTTTTATGGCATTATGCTTTTATTGTGTAAGCAGATTGGTATTTGGGAAGAGCGAGAAGTTTTTGGTTCTTGCGGTCAAATTCTTAAAGAAGAGTTTATTTGGAGGCATATGGACAATAGCAGCCGTAATGGGCAATCCATACCCGTGAAGCTAGTAATATATGTATTTATGTGTAAGATTTTGTGCACTTTTCTTTAATATTTTTTCTGTGAGTTGATCACATCTTGGATGGCCTTTCCTCTATATCAGAGACCATCTGCTAGGAATACATTCGAGAAACTAGTTTTAGGTTATCAAGTTATTTAGCTGTCTTGAGAAAATGTAGGAATGCCATTAGCTGTCTTGAGAAAGTCGACAAGGAAAATGGTCAAGAAAGTACTTCTGGTATTGATCAATTGTTTATACTCGCTTGGTGTGTTTGTATTAATTCTGGTTCACTCATCTAACTGGTTTGTATTGATTACATATTGTTTGTTTCTATTCTTTGTCATTTTTCCTTTTTTTGGGTGTAAGTCCTTATCTTGTTTATTCTATGTTAATGCCAAAAGCTTAGCTGGTGTTTCTGGATCAACTTGGATGCCTGCTCAGTTGATTTTGATTAATTAAATTAAGGGGATAAAATTGTAAAATGAGTATTGTTGTATATCCTAGTCAAGCTAGGTGAACATCTTGATACCGTCACTTCTTTTACCTAACATCTTCTTGTTGACATTTTGGTAGATTCTATAATCATTGGTAGCTAAAAGATGCTAAGCCATAAACTTGTGAGAAAAAGTATGATGGTATTAAAAGAAGCAAAAAGTTTTGTTGATCGAAAGATTAGACTTAAGTGTTCCTATTATTGTTATTGATGTCTTGGATTCTTGGTTTTAACATAGTATGGTTTTGAATTTTGGCCATAAGTTTATCTGGCTTCTTGACTTCCTAGCTATGTCTTTTCCTATAAATGATTGCAAGGGTTATTGTTCACTAATATAAAAATGCACATTTTTCTACAAATGATCCCACATTTATTATGAATTTGAGTAACATGGTCTTTGTTAAAGTACATTTATTAATTTGTAAACTATCATTGTAGACAAAAGGTAATATATACTAATGTTACTTTTGTTGTGATCAAATATACATACAAATCTAAGAAGAAGAAGAAGACTATACTTTGTGTGTCTGAAGTTCACCAGAGATAAGAGAATTGTTTAATTTGGGTTTGATCATTCAGTGAGACTGCACTTTGAGGTAACGTTTAGAATTTTGTATTTGGATAAATGGTATGTATAGTATGAGTTTGATTTCATGCACAGAGCTGTTATGATTTGGTCTGTTTTCAAAATAGTTTTTTGTTTTTTAAAACAAATATAAAAAAAAACATGTCTAAAAATGTGTTTTGGATTATATGTTTTGAAAAAAAAAATTACGAAAAGTAAAAAAAAATCAGAACATCTTTTTTATATTATGTTACTTTTTATCATACAAAATTAGATAAGAGATGGATAACGCTATACTTTTTATATGCTTGTGTTTATTATGTTAAATTCATCTGCTTTCTATTGTGATTGCTAGAACTTGATGATTGGAGACCAAGATTTTTTTTTTCTATATCAGCTTAGTAACTAAACCATTTGCTGAAATTTAAGATGGATTAATTAACTTTCTGCTGCAATCTAAACCGAAACTTTCTATCTGAAAGTTGATTGAGTGACTGTCATTGCTGAGAGGAAAAAAAATAAAAAACCACATTAAAATATACACTGCTATGTGTGTATTTGCTGCTGTGATAACAAATACCCTGATGCAAAAGAATTTTGCGTTGTTGCATTCACTGTAATTAGTTGCTACATTTGGCAATTTTTCTTTCTCCCTGAACCAAACATACTATTGTTGTGTTAATGTTTTCTGGACTGTCACCACTCATTTGTTTTGAAGATGGAGAGTGATATAAGTGAACTTTTCTTATCAGAAGTTAGCAAGATTACAGAGTTTGAATAGACAAGTGCAATTATTTGGAAATCCAGAGGAATTAAAGGAGGAGGAACGGGAAATTCAAGGTATGGGTGGGATTAATTTCTTGGTGGCTATAGCATTTTGATTATTTATCAATAAGGTAGCTAACACCTCACACATTAATGCCATATCTTGGTCCTTGGAAATTCTTTTGATTGGATTCTTTTGGGGCCATGGTGGTTTTGTTTTAAGCTCAATTTGTTGACGAGCTGCTTTGGCTTAGGAGTGGATAGCATTGTATAGCACTGTGCAGCCTAAGCTGTCAATTACACTATTTGTATTTGCTTATCACGGTTTGCACAGAGTTTAACTTCTTGGTCTTGAAATTTATTGTTCTGTTTAATTTATAATAGGAAAAAAATTAGGTTAAGGAAATGAGGGAATAGAGATACAAAGCCTCATATACATTTTATCACTTTTAGGATTTCAACCTATGAAAGGAAAGACTTTACCTTCTCAGCTTTTCTAGCACCGTAAGATTGGAGATTGTTGTTTTCAGGTCTGAACTTCTTGTAGGTTATGCAGTGATATTTAATGGTAGGTCAAAAATGAATTTTTTTTTTGTTCAGGAGAATGTAGTCTATCATGTTTCGATGTTTTGATTAGTATATGGCTCTGCCTCTTCATCATTAATCCTGTTATAATCTAATGGAAACTTGTTTATGGTTTCCTCTGCATATAGAATGTCTTCATAATGTAAATATCATGATATATATATATATATAACTTATATTTAATTTATGCAGATTATCACCAAAATGGTGGCAGCAAATGGAGTAAGACGTATTTGGATTGGTTAAAACGGACTGCTTTGGGTGCTTTATTCGGACCATTTGGTATTGGACTGTGAGCAAACTTCTCATGGAAGATCTTAGTTTTTTGTCACTGTTTGGTATTGTACTTGACTTTAATTGTACAAGTTTCATTGTAAAAGTGAGGCCAAGTTTTTTTATATGTATTGATATAGCTTTGTTAATATTTTGGATTGAAATTTATAATAAATTTGATATTTAAAATTAGTTTTGTTGTAATTGTTTTTATTTGTTAGGTATTTGGTTGTTTATTATCATGTAAACGGGTTTGTAGCATAATAAAAAAAATATTTTTTTCAAAAAATAAGTTTCTACACTTGACGAACAAGAAAAGTTGTAGAAAATCAACTTTCTACACCTGACGTAAGACAACAGGTGTAGAAAGTGAGACTTTCTACATATGACATCTCTCGTCATGTGTAGATAGAAAGTGGACTTTTTACACATGACGTCTCTCGTCATGTGTAGAAAGTCAGACTTTCTACACATGACGAGAGACGTCACGTGTAAAAAGTCCACTTTATACATGTGTTCAACAACACGTGTAGAAAGTTTGAACTTTCTACACCTATCATACGTCAAGTGTAAAAATCATTTCCGTCACATGTAAAAAGTCTTTTTCTGTACTAATGTATATACAAAAAAATTTTATCCACCACAAAATCATGTCACATCATAACCACCAATAGACTTTGTGAAAAATTTTATTTTAATATAAACACATAAACATCCATGTATCCCACAATACTATAATATTTCTAGTATTTGGACTAAAAGTCCTTAATTGTTACAATATAATCATATTTTTCTTGCGTCTTTTTCCATTTTTACTTTCCTTTTAGCCAATCATCTTTATGTCTACTTCTTATGACATATCTTTATATTAGATCCACATTTGTTCATGTAATATCATTTTCAAAACTGTTGTTAACAACTTTATCTTTTTGGTTCCATTTCTTAATCGTGGCATAACTTATTAAGATTTATACTACTTTTCAAGTACCTGAACCTTTCTTGAGGTTTTTACAATTAATTATGTCTCAACAATTTTAAGGAGTATCTGTCTCCTTAATATGATTATATTAATTATATGCTTCACTTTATCCATATTATTTATATTTCGAACCGAATGGTTTTACATGCTTCAGGCATGTCTCACTTTTATTTATACTAATTAAAGCACTTTTTATATGAGATTTAATAACTCTCATTTAGGTCTCATGAATGCATAGCCTAAAGAACTTATGGTTCATACTTCTATATTCGAGGGTCTATATTTAATGATAAATTGGTAATAATGCATTCCATGTGTTCTCTTTTCTAGTTATTCAATTGCTTCCCCTCATATTAGGAAAACATTATCAAATAATAATTAGTGAATCATGCAATATGAGTCTCCTAAATCCATTTGTTTCATTTAGAAACATCTTTTTATTTTATTTGAAGACAAACAAGAAGAAGGAGGTCATTACCCAACATTTTTTTTGAATTTTCTTTCAGTACCCATATATGTGCATTGTGGTGGGTTAATTGGAATAAGCATTGCACATTCAAGCTTTTTTAAGATGAAATATGTCTAGCTCCCAACCAAAAGCCAATTTTACTTGGGATAATTTTGTTGGCTTATATAAGTGCTGCAATATGTAAGATCAAATATGTTAATGCTGAAAAAAAAAATTGTTCTTATAAGCATTGAACTAGCTATAGAGCATATAATCTGAAAATTGTGTACTCAATGTAATGATTAATTCAAACAATCTTGTAAACTTCAGATTGAAAACTAATAATAATCACACATGCAACCATCTTATAGATTTATCTATCAAATTTATTAAACACTTGTATGGTTTACATGTTATTTCAGTGGGCTCATATATTTCAGTTCGATATATTTCCATATATGTGAAGATCCATTTCAAATCATAATTATTGATAATTAAGTTTCTTTGAGAACAAGCAGCACATAATAACTCTTGAATTATACAATATGTTGGCTATTCATGAGAATTTATTAGTTCTTCAATGGTTTTCAATACATAATTTTCAATAGTTTGTATATGATTCAGATGATCAAACAAGTCATACCAACAATAAATTTGTTTGGGGTGAGTAAACTTATGATCTGCTGTAACATGTTTTTTAAATAACAATAGACTTTTCAATTTCCATAAGATATTGGTTTAAAGTCGTAATCTAACATCTATTTTTGAGAGATCAATAGCTTTGCGATGAAGTCTATAAATAAAGTTTTTCAATATTAACTCACACTTATATTCTAACAATCTCCCCCTCAAGTGCTAGTCATATAATTATGCTTCCTTTATTTATGTTTTTTAAAGACATGCCAGTATATAGTAGGCCAATAACCTATCTTTTATTTCAAAGCCCAAGTACTTCAAACTTCACATACAATCATGGATTTCAATCCAATTGGGTTATCACTTTCAGACCCTCTGGTGAACCAAAGTTATGATGTAAATATATGGGTCATAATTTGTATTATCTATTATTTGTCCACCCATTGGAAAATTTGTATTAGTTCTTCAAGAATTATAACAATTTTGTTTCATTTAGTTCTTCAAGAACTACCATATAGTACTATTACATCACTATATAATCTCACTACTCATTCATTATATACTTCAATTTGCTTATTTTCATACATATGCACAGTATATCTTCCACCACATATAGAAATATGAAGAGATCCATGATCAAAATAAATTAAAGTCACAAGAAAATTATCCTACAGAAAATTCTCAAACATAGAAACTATGACACAATGACACATTATTGAATTAACAGACATTGTGAGAAATTCTCACAAAAATAAATCTATGAGAATTGTTTATTTAACTACAGAAGCTAACACATCTTTCTCATGGAATTACACCTATAAGAAATTATCGCCAATATTAAATCATAAGAAGACATTATTCATAAAAACCATTTCATGAGAAATTAAATTATGTGGAAAATTTATTAGATAACATAAGCTAACACAAATAATTTTGGAATAATTCTAGAAATATTGATTTTGTTCAACAAATCAAATTCACATCACCAATTTATAAGGAATTTTATCATAAAACTAAATAAATTCTCATTCTCTTAATTTAAAATGTCACATAAATATATGATTTTTCTTTTTATCTCAAATGTCACATAAAACTAATGTATGTACTACGTACGTATGTACATACGTATGTAGCACATCATGATTAATGTTTGACAGTTATATACAAAGAATATTTGAACTTATACAAAGAAAAGGGGGGAAGAGATTGAAGTCAAAACTAAAATGAAAAGTAGGGGTTAGAAAGTACCTTTATGTTGGAGTATATGAGTTGAGCATTTGTGGGAAATCTGTGAAGAAACTGGGAAGTATAAATTCTAAGAAGAAAACGTAGAGGTGGGTTTGGAGCTTAACATGATAAACTCCATCAGATACAAGATTAGCAAGCTTGTTTAATTCCAATATATGTATATATCATATCATGATTAATGTATGAATATTCATATATTTAAATTTACAAATAAATCGTACAATTATACATAAAGAAGAGAATTAAAGAACTTAATTGTATAGCTAGAGGTTATATTAATAAATACTAGCAATCCTTCAATTTGAGAGTTATAAGGTATAGTAACATTAACCATGAGATGAAATTCTACAAGAACATAAAATGTATGAACATTCACATACCATAATATTTAAATTTGCAAATAAATTTTCACTATATATTAAGATTTTAGAAGGACCAATAATTACTTTTTAATTATTTTTTTATTTGCTCTGTTTGATTTCATATATTGTTCATGAATTGTTATCAATATCACAATATCAAATACTTATAATAATTTATCCCCCACTATTTAATCACAATAAATTCAAACAATAATAAATTTTGATAACAACAAAAATTAAACGTCATGTAGCCTTTTAGGCTTATTATTATTTCTCTTGGCTTTACAATAAATCGGACATCTTTCTCCACAACTCATTGCCTGCTTTGATATTTTTTTTACCAACATCTCATATTTTTCCCTTTTATAATTTGGCCTTTATTTTTAATTAATTAATACATATTTGTCTATGACTTCTGGCTATACTATAACAATTGTTCATGACTTAATATTCAAATATCATTATTTTAATATCATCAAACATTGTTGTCTTTAATTATCAATTTGGGCATTGGGCATAAGTGATTATGTCAAAATATACTAATTAGTCCTTAGGACTATTACTCATTTGAATTATTACTCTTGAGTGACATAATTCTCTTCAAGTTATTTGTCTTCGGAACAATATATATAGAGTAAAAATACATTTTCAAAGCTACAAAGCCCTTTTTGTATTATCCAATATTTGAACCATAAACTTTCAGGGCTTTAATATTTATAACAATCCAATCATCAAAGTGCCACAAAATTTTTCTTGTCGTGCAATTTACTCGAAGATAGTGCTCTTTTACAAAATGAACCATTATAAAAAGTAAGGGTTAAAGTGCAAAAATACACATGAGTTTTTTCCAAAATAGCGCCTAACACCAAATACTTTTTTTAGGGGTAAAAGTGACTATGTGATTACAAAAATGAGTCAAAAGTCACAATTTCCGTTAAATAATGATGACACCTCTTTAATTTACCTTAAATGTGTCAGTTGTTGTCCATATGTTATTTCTGGTTGTGCAAGCATGCTCATAGTGACGGTTATGGATGATTCTGAACATGATGGTGCTGATTCTGTGTCTATTTGTAAATCTTGGTAAGGCAAATCTTGATAGCAATAGAGCATATAACAATTATATTTGAGGTGACTAGGGTGCTACTGGTGCTGAAGATCCATTAGTTGTTCACATACGTGATGAATTTTGGTCAAAAAGTTTGCTCAAACTCACCTTTTTTGGTCAAAAAGTTCAAACTCACGGTCAAAGTTTTCAAATTAACGTAAACTGTGTTTTTTGCCCCCACTTTTGTAATCATATAGTCATTTTTGCTCCATTTTTGTAACCACATAGTCACTTTTGCCCCTAAAAAAAGCATTTGGTATTGGGCGTGATTTTGGAAAAAACTCATGTGTATTTTTATACATTAACCCTAAAAATTGATGAGACTCCTTATCATCAAATCACAAAATTAAGAGTGTTATGGCTATTGGTCATTCAATGAAATTAAAATATCATATATATCCAATTAATCAATATAAACATATGTAAGAATAAAACTTAAACTTTAAATACTAAAATAAAAAATATAAGTATAACATCAAGTAAGGACAAAAAGAGAGAAAATCCAAATATTTTAGCAATACTAAATAAATATTCACAAACATGTGTTATAAATAAAACAAAGCAAAATGAATTCTTAAAATGTGAAATATAAAAACATAGTATAATAACATAAAACTTAAATGATCGAACCATCATAATAAAGAGAATTCATAAAGTCATGAAATAATTCATAGAGTAAGATAACAAAATTAAAACTTTATGGCTTCAAGCCATTTAATTCTCATGGATTTAGGCCAATGACTCTTATGGCTTCATGCCAATTAATCTCAAGATGAGAAATTGAATCTGTATGGCTTATAGCCATTTATCTTCAAGATAAATAAAAGTTGTATATAACTTCAAGCCATACAATAAGATACAAAATGAAATGTTATATGGATTTTGGCTATATACTTTAGAATAGGAAATCAAAGTAATGGCTTCTAACCATATAATTTCAGAATATGAAATCAGAGGTGTATGGTTTCTAGCCATAATAAAAGTAACATTATCAATATTACAGAAAAACTTGTAAAGGAGACTAAAATAAGATATAAAAACAATAGCAATACCTAATCTTAGCCATAAAACTCAATGTTTATAACAATGAGCAAAAGAATTTTTTTTAATTCCATATAGTGGCTCAGATAATTTCAGATAGATCAAATAAAGATACTATAAAAGAAAATATATGAGATGATTAAAGAAACAATGATAGAAACATAAATTTGTTAGAGATTTCATGCTTATAACACATTGTAAAAATAAAGGAAATATGGGATAAGAAAGAAGAGCAAGAGAAGAGAGAAAATTTGAGAGAGAAAGGATGGGAAGCAATTCTCATTCATTTATGTTTCTGGTATTTACAATGTTTTATACAATGCTTTTATTTGTAGGCCTTCAATACTCAATTAAAGAGTCACCATTAATTTGGCTTTTAGTTTTCCAACACGTGTTCATGAATGTTGATTAAGATATGAGTCAATGGACATCTATACAATTAATATCCATAACATTACTATTAATTTATCTTTTTTCCTGCGATCCCTTCAATATTATTAACTTCTATCTACACTACGAGTGTCGAATTTGAATAAAAGTTATCTATAATTTTGTTCAATTAAAATTATTTGTAAGCATATTATTTAATGTTCATCATTTTTGAATAGATTTATATATATGTTTTTTTTAAATGAACTGCATACTATATAAACACAGATATGGATGAGTTAAACCTACTGACCAAAGAAAAAAAAAGAATAAGTTCAATCAACTTGATTCAATCTCTAGATGCTGAATTTAAATGAACAACTTACTATATAAACATATATATGGATGAGTTTAAATGAACAACTTGCTATATTAATGTATGCTTCTTCTGGGACTATACGATCTAGACATATACTGAATTTGGTTAACCAATAATTGCAAGGAAATAAGGAATGCTGCCTACATCTTTCAGTGGAAATAAGTTGGTGATCACCCGTGTTTGCTTTAATTTATCCCACTAACCTAAGACATAGGAATTGTGTGAATAACTCAAAATTACCTGTCTTGTACTCCTATTCATCAGATTGATATTTGGGGATTCCCAAATCATTTTGAAATTAAAATTAATAGGGCAAAGAGTTTTTTTTCTTCCAACACACTATTGCAAAAAAATATTTTTTAGACCAATTAAAAAATATATTTTAGACCAGTTCTGAAAATGGTCTTGATATAGCCGGTCTGACTTTTTAGACCGGTTAAAAACCTAGTCTAAAAGTCATAACTTTTAAGACCGGTTGTAACCACAACCGGTCTTAAAAGTCTGACAATAAGCCCATAAACTACAAAAGTTCTTAATGTCACCCACAACCTTTAAGACTAGTTTTGTTGACAATCGGTCTTAAAAATATGATTTTTTTAATTATTTTTTTTGTTTCAACCTTACCTAGGCTAGTAAGCCATTTTAACGACAATTCCCTTTCCACACAAGAACAACACATATATATTAACAATCAGAAGCAATGGCAGCAAAATTACTACACACACATTTCACAGAAGTAACATTATCAATAAAAATCATTCAAAATCAATACATTCAATTCCAATGACAATTGATAACACATTATCAACTCATTCAATTTTCAGCAACAATATCAACAATTTATCATCATCAGGCATTTTGAAACACAATTAAGCACAATTTAACAATGATAGAAGGAAAATCTCAACATTATGCATTTTCAATCCCAAAACTTCTAAAGAAAAGAGGGAGAAGATAAATTTCTCATTATGTGCAAAAAATTCCTAAACTTTACAGAAAAGTGTAAGAAAATAAACAATAGTGATCTCATGACTATATCAGCAACCGCAACTAGTATCACCAATATCCCAGAAATTGTCCTAAGCAGAGATATAAGCCAAGTTAGAAATGAAAACCATAAGTATTATTAGAACAACATTGGATTAAAAAACTTACTAATCTTGTAAAAGCTCATAGATAAATTCAGCACAACAGTTGAGGATAAAATCAATATCTTCTTCAGGAAAGGGATCAGCAAGATCAAACATTTGTTTGTGTAACACAAGCCAAACAAAACATTAACTTATTAACTTAAAAACAATAAAGTAATAGAAAATTTTTGAAATATACATTTATTACCTTTTCGATAAAATCAGTCGTGCCTAGGCTGATAATATTGTAAATTTGCCTCAAAATATAAAGACCACATAAGTTAGACCCCGGTAGTTGCCTACGGCTCTGAAAAACATGACATCATCAAAGCATAGCTTATGGAACACACCTTAAAGAAAACAAATATGTACTAACATTTGGCGTGATCCATGTAGGGTCTTTTAAGTCACGAACATGCTTACCACACTTAGCGTATAGGAATGTCTGCATAGCCTTATCATCAAAATTACAAAGATTATTTATCTTGCACATAAAAGGTAATAACGTAAGAAAACTTACGAGTTCACGGTCTTCTTCAAGTTACTTCCCGGTTTCAAGTGGAGGGAGTATAAGAGGATGACTGTGTAACTAGCCTTACACAGAAGAACCAACTGCCAATGATCCCTTAAAAAAAGAGATGAATGTTAAGAAAATATAAAGCATTATATGTGTTTTGGAATATAAATTTGTTTCTTACCCATGCACATAAGGAACCAAGAAACAATCAGTTTCTGTTTCACTGAGCCTCTTTGATAAGTATATATGTTTGATAGCAGAAGTGGTCCCTTTCTCTTGGACATAATGAGAGCACATGAATCCAAATTTATCGCTTTGCCCAGAGGAGACCAACCTACGATTCATGTACCTACAATAACGCAAACACACAAATCAAAGTTAAACAACGTAATTTTTAAAATATTTACTCTCAATTGAAGAAGATACTTACATTAAAAACAGTTGGACAATCCCAACCGTAAGATATTGTCTAGGAGCGACCAGGGACATTAAATCGTCCCTATCAATATAGCATGTTGCCCTTGACTTCCCAACAGCTGAATCCGTAGGCCAACTTTTTGGTAGGAAGGATGTATCATATGCCATCAGAATCACTTGTTGCATGCCATTCAATGGAGGCTGTGAAACTTTATGAGGGAAGGGAGCTAGACTTGGGGCTCTGATCGGGGATTCCGCAGCTTGAACAGAAACAAGGTTCTTCGGCTGTGATATGAAAGTACCCAGGACATCGTTCACAATCTTGAACTCCTTATAAGGGATAGGGACAGGTGTATCTGTGATGATAACCTCTTCAACTGACACCCTGACTTGATCATCTATCATTTGCTGGTGGTGAACAGTTGATCTCAAGTTATGCACACTCCCTCGTGCAACTAACTGTCTCAGAGGATCCTCGACAAAAATGTCACAAGGCTCAGCAATTTCTTTTCCAGGACCCTCTGATGACTGCTCAATATTGCAACAACTCCCTTTAGTGCTTTACTTTTTAGGATCGAGCGAATGTGCCTAGGGAGCAATGGTATCTTGTCTAGTGCTGACCATAGCATACACTTCCTCCTTCATCTTGCTTAACCGAGCATCCAATAGTGCATCAAATGATGCTTCTGCCTTGGTCCTTGCTTTCGTCCTTGCAGTGGCCAACATACGCTTCAATTCGTCTCTCGTCACCACGTTTGAGGAATAGCGTAAGGGGGCTCCAAAGTAATCATTTATGCCCACCCCTCTTCCAACTCCCCTGACACGGCCTGGATGCTCACATTTTCCAGTAACAACTCTGAGGATATCATCCCTCCCCTCCACCTTAAAGGATCCCTCGGCTTGCTTTTTTTGAAGTTTCTCCTGTAAGATATACAAAGAACACACATGAGTAATGAAACATGATTACTAAATAGTTAATAACAACAACAATACTTACAATTTTTTCACCTACTATACGAGACTGTTCACTCGTATATGACGTACTACTCTTTTGGCAAGCATGCAACCACAATTCTTCGTGTCGTAGCGGAGATGATGGAGAAAGAAGAACAGAAGGATTGGATTGAGATGCTTCCTCCAATCTCTTCCGTTTGGTCGCTAACAAGTCCTTTTCGGCCTTTATGTATCCCCCACAAGACATTGTATGGGGGCAATCATTCTTCCTACCACTCTCTTATGTTTTTTGCCTTCTTGCCTGCGAATAAGAAATTGGGACAAAAAAAGGTTACAATCAGTATAGACGATTGATAAGAAAATAAAACACAATAAGTTAACTCACCAAAGCCTTTGGAGTAGTCCGAAGCCTCAAAAACTCTTGCTAGGTGGCTTCATCGATATATGAATACTTGCTACACGGAGTAGGACAAAGCTTACCAGCTTCCACCTCAATATGCACGTAATTGTTGGCAAGATTCGTCTTGAACTTCCTCCAGCACTCACAACAATATGTCATAGTCTTGTTGTACAAGAATTCACTCTGAGGGACGTCGTAGGTGAGTTGTTATGCATGCGTTAACACAGTTAGTGAAAAATTTGATAATTATAACATGCAGAAGAGAATTTTTATACCTGAATAGTATCCCAAATATGCTGCTTCACTTTTTTGTCGACATTTTTCACTCCTCTATCAAGATACTTGGCTTATTGCGTGCTAAGAGGCCGATGAAACTCCGATATCGACTTGCATTAGGCCCGATTGGTTTCCAATATTGATCAAACTCAATCGGTATCTTTTCACCGGCACTCCGACTGAGGGTAACGTCTCTCAACCGTGTGGCCCTCCTACCCCTCCCTACGGATTGGTTACTCGGCTCACTTTGATTCTGGCTCTAATTAATACTCGCTGGCTCACTTTGATGAGCACTAGGTGACTCCTGAGCCTCCTCACTAGGACGCCTTGGATCCGTCATTGTCCTGTTAAGACAAATTATTAAGTTAGTAAGCTATAAAATAACTGTATATATAATCTGGATATAACTCATTATGATAATTACTTTAAATAGATAGCTAACTTTTTGCTGTAGATTTATAAAGAGATATCATCTCATATCCCTTCACGATGATCATTTCTTATGTCGTGTTCATTATCTGTTTCATCTTCTTCGTTCAATTCAGGAAGACCCCTGGAAAAAGAATGAGTCTCGAGAATATCATAATTTGAGCGACTTTCCTTATCAATATCAAAGACCCTTTTTCCTTAGAGAGTTGCAGACCATATTTTATTTGCCTGGTCGGTAATATAGAACACTTCTTTCTCCTGATCTACCATAATGAAAGGTTCATCTCCAAAACTTCTACTGTTCAGATCTACTAATGTAAATCATAACTGATCAATCTTCACACCATTATTGACATCAACCCACTTGCATTTGAAAATGGGAAATTTAATTTTAACATAGTCAACCACCCAAATCTCCTCAATAACCCCATAATAAGGTATGGCTGCCAATTTAGGGTTCTTATTTTTTGAACTAATACATAGATTCAGCCACTAACATAACACCACTGTTATGGACAGTGGTCCTATCATCCAGGGACTTCGTGTAAAAGGTATAACCATTGATCACAAATGAAGTCCAACTTATGACATCAACCTCAGGACCACGTGCCATTTAATTGTATTAGAAACAAATTCTTCTCCATCAACCTTATGTTTGAACCAATGTGCAAAAGTTCTGATATACTCCCTAATTAACCTGTGTTCAGTCATTCGACTGTTTACTTTCCGCACAGTTTCTTTATGAGCATTCATGTAATCTTAAACTGCATCAACATTATTCAAGATGTACAAGTGGACTTGTTGTAATTCATCAGGATCTACACTCTTTGTTGTAGCCCCGCGTCTACCCCCTTCTTCATTATGGCGTTTTGAAAGGTCGATATGTCCTGTATTTGACAAATAATGTTGACAAAATTCCATGGCTTCTTCAGAAACATATTTCTAAACAATAGATGCTTCAGGCCGGTTAGGGTTCTTCACATACCCTTTTAGGATTTTCATAGTTCTTTCAATTGGGTACATCCATCAGAAATAGATAGGGCCACACAACTTTATCTCCCTCACTAGATGAACAATTAGATGTACTATGATGTCAAAAAAAGAAGGAAGAAAAAGCTTTTCAAGCTAGCACATGATCAGGTATCCTTCATTTTCCAATTCATGCAATCTTTCCGTCTCATTGCCTCTACTACAAATTGCATTGAAGAAAAAACAAAGTCTAGTCAATATGTGTTGAAGATCATATTCGACAATGCCTCAAATAGCTACTGGGAGTAGTTGTTGCATTAATACATGACAATTATTAGATTTTAGCCCTACTAACTTCAAGTCTTTCATCGACACAAGCTTCTTAAAATTTGAGGAATACCCTGACGGAACTTTAATTCCATGTAAACACTCGCAAAAACTTATTTTCTCATCCTTGGACAAAGTATGACAAGCTGGAGGACAAAAGGTTCTCTTACCATGTGGCCTCGGATGCAAGTCTTCTTGTATTCCTATTTCTTGGAAATCTAATTTTGTCTTCACGTCATCTTTAAAAATACCTTGTATGTTGAGCAGTGTCCCAACAATACTATCACATATATTTTTCTCCACATGCATGAAGTCAATACAGTGTCTCACATCAAGATTGCGCCAATATAGAAGATTGAAGAAGACCGACCTCTTTTTCCATATATTTTTCTCATTTCTACTCTTTGTAGCCTTATCGAAGATAACATTGATATTTTGTACATTTTCATAAATTTTCTCTCCAGTCAATGCCTCTAGAGCATCTTCAAACTCTTGGCCACCAAAAAAGGCTTTCTTTAATCTACGATATGGGTGACCTCGTCTAAGGAATCTTTTATAGCCAAGATAAATGGTCTTTCTTCCATGTTGAAGTTGATGGTAACATGTGCCTTCTTCACAAATCGGACATGCTTTGTGGCCTTTAATGCTATATCCTAACAAGTTTCCATATGCAAGGAAGTCATTTATAATACAAAAGATCATGGCTCGCATTTTAAAAGTCTCTTTCTTGTTCGCGTCAAAAACATCGACACCTTCATCACACAACTCTTTCAAGTCTTCAATCAAGGGTTCTAGGTAAACATCTATGTCATTTCTAGATTGTTTGGTCCCAAAATCAACATAGATAACATGATGTATTTTCGTTTCATGCATAACAAAGGAGATAAGTTGTAAATTACCAACAGAACAGGCCATGAACTATGTATACTGCTTAGGCTACCATAAGGATTCATGTCATCCGTGCTAAGCCCAAGTCTAAGGTTCCTAAGTTCTTCGCCGAAGGTAGGAAATAATTGATCAATTTTCTTCCATTAAGAAGAATCAGCCGGATGTCGAAGCTTTCCATCAGAAATCATATCATCCGCATGCCATCTCAAATTTTTGGCATCAATTTCATTAGCAAACAGGTGTTTGAACCTCGGTATGATTGGAAGATACCACAACACTTTTGCAAGGGCCTTATTTGATTTGTACCTAGGGGTTTCACATATCGGACACTGCTACTTTTTTCATGTTCTTTTCTGTACAATATGCAATCATTAAGGCATGCATGGATCTTTTTATACTTTATCCCTAGTGGACACAGTATTTTCTTAGCATCATAGTATCGGCAAGGCAGCACGTTATCATCTGAAAGTATGTCCTTAAAGGCCTCAAGTGTTTCTGAAAAACTCTTATCGCTCCATCCATATCGTACTTTCAAACTTACCAATTTCAATACTGCTTTCAACAATTGGTATTTTGTACACCCTGGGTACAGCGGCTTCTCAGCATCAGTACACATATTACCGTATGCATGTGATTGCTCAAAAGCCTCTTCTCCTACATCACGAATAATATCCTTTATCCGATCATCCAGATCCTTGTCATTATCATCAAAGGCTACTCCCCCTTGTTGAGAGTTGCGCTTGGAATTTTTAATTCTTCACCATGTCATACTCATACTGTATAACTCTTACAAAATCCTTCACAAATTAAATGAGTATATATATCTACAGCACTTAGTCGCTTCTCATTTAAACATTGTACACAAGGACAATAGAACATCCCACTATCATTACCGAAATTTCTTCTAGCAAATTCCAAAAAATCCGTCACCCCATTATCATATTCAACACCAGTCTGTTTAGCGTTTACCCAACTGTAATCCATATATTTCAACACCTTTGTTTTCCTTCTCTTCTGTATATTTTTCCCCTGGAAAAGGTAGGAGTATGATGAGAGTATGAAATCATTACACTCATCAAGTTACCTAATTTAATACAATTCTTCATCAGAATTTCTCATCAGATGTAATTACAGTCTGTTCCATTTTCTTCAAGTAATTTTTCCCCTTTCACAGAGTTCTTATTTTTATTCAAGAGATCACTACAATTATATCTGATTTTGAAGACATAAATAACGAAATTGATAGACTTAAGAAAGAAAATGATTCAACAGATTAAACAGGTTCATAACATCTTTAAGGGACCACTTCAACAGATTCAACAGAAAGAAATTAATAAACAACCCAATTATATCTTCAACAAATTCATCAGAAAGAAATTGATATGCAAAATGCGAAAGGTCAAGAACTTGTGATTGAACAGATTTATAACATCCAAATTCGTAAATCACAGACCACATCATCAAAGAATTAACTGAGATAGAGGAGACATTACTCTTACCTAGAGGTAGTGACCTTCGATTGTGGCTTGAGGAGCAGGAGGAGCGGCGGTTGCGGCGGTTGGAGAACACGGAGGAGATAACGGTGAAAAGATAGTGCACAGTCAGAGATTTCACGGCAACGGGTGCAATGACTGGAAGGTGGGAGAATTTTAGGTCAAAAAATAGAAAAGGAGGTGGCGGTGGCTGGAGCAAAGGGCGGAGAAAATTGTGGAATATGACCAGAGAAGAAGATGCAAAGCTGAGATAAAGCTTTCGTGGTGACAGAAATGACAGGGAGGGAAACAAAATGGAGGGAGATTAAGTTCGAATTACCGGACTTTTAAGACCGGTTATCCAAGTAACCGGTCTTAAAAGCATTTTTTAGACCGATTATTTGAATAGTCGGTCTTAAAATTACTTTTAAGACCGATTATATATATAACCGGTCTTAAAAACAAACCAGATTTTTTTTATTTTCTCAGTTAATTTTTAGACTGGTTCTAAATGATGACCGGTCTAAAAAATGGTATATTTTAGGCCGGTTTTTATTTTAACTGATCTAAAAAATTAAAAAAATATATTTTCTCTTTAAATAATTTTTATTTCTGTTATTTTTAAGACCGGTTATTTAAATAGCCGGTCTAAATAATTTTTTTTAGGACCGGTTTTTTATAAAACAGGTCTTAGAAATTTCTCTTAATTATAAAATTGTCACCGCGTTTTTCTTTTAGACTTTTCCCGTAAAAACCGGTCTAAATGTGGCGATCTAGATATCCTTTTTTGTACTAGTGACAAGAGCATTTTCTCAATCCACTATAAATAATAGTAGTAATTTTTTTTTCTTTATGAAATAAAATTTCTGTAAAAAAAGTTATTATTATTTCCTATCCCGAGGATACTTCGAGAGATTTGAATTTGTATTCAGGGAAATTTAGGGGTAGAATTAGAAAAAATGAATCTCAGATACATTACAAATAGAATCCGACCCCTTCTTTCATTTTATTTCTTTGTATTTTTTTAATATTTTATTCATTTTCTTTAGGCTATATTTGGCTCGATGGAGGGGAGGGAAGGGGAGGAATTTTCTTTTATCTTGTTTGGGTTGACAAAAAGAGAGGGGAGGGGAGGGATTTTAATAGTATTATGTTTGGTATAGGAGGGGAGGAGAAATATTTTTATATGGACAATTTTGCTCTTATTTCATTTAATTTGTAATTAATAACTTTTTAACATATTTAATAAAATATAATTATTATAAGGAATTTAATACATAAAATTATAATTTTATAATTATAAAAATTAAATAAATATAATTATAAATGACATTTACTATATAAAATTATAATTTTGTAATTAAATAATGAGAAGGGTATTGTGAAAATATTTTAAAATGGTATTGATATATTAGTCAATTTAAACTCAAACATTAATATTTCCCTCCAAATCCTCCCAATTTTAGAGGGGAGAGTTAGAAGGGGAGGGAGGGAGAATTTTAGAAAATTCTCCCTCCCCTCCTAAAATTTTTAGTTATCCAAACAAAAGTAGGAGAGCAAAATCCCCTCATTTCCCTCCCCTCATACCAAACACACCTTTAATATTGATGTACGCGACACATAATTTATGATGCAGAACTTTTTTAGTTCATCCTATTGGCTCGGCTCATCCGAAATAGTTGTTTATCACCTTAATCATAACTTGTTATTGTAATTCTAAATAAAATAAGTGTAAAACTTAAAAAAATTTGTATCACATGTAGATGATATAGTTGAGTTTTTTTTTTTTTTTTTTTTGGGACGGACGCATGTTATTCAGCTGGCCTTTGATGGTTTCCATTAAAGATAAGAAGAACAAAAACGATCGAAGTCTTCACTTATCTCTCCCTCCCTATATTTTCTCCATTCCACGGTGAGAAGCTAACTAAACGACGTTGCGTTGTTGCATCTCGATGGCACTGGTTCGGAGTTCAGATCCAAACCCGAATTACTATCGGCCGTAAGATCTTTAACCCCGTCTTTGTGGTCGCCGTCGTCTCCTTGGAAGTCATCCGCCTGGAACGACGGCTCCCAAGGATTCGCCGTCAAACTCTGACCCGAACCGTGAGCCCTCTCGAAGTACTTGACTGCCACCCGTATCCTCCTCAGAATTGCAAAGAACTCCTCCACCTCCCGCTCGTCTTCTTCTTCTGATTCGGTGGTCCTCTTCTTGTTCGTGATCATCTTCTCTGCATCATCGCCGCCGTCACGCTTTCTCTTCTCGAGATCCATTACTGTATAATACGACACCGTTGAACAGAGAATATGGGATGATTGAGGCCACGGGTTGTACTTATATAAGAGGCCAAACGGCGACCTGGAATAGAGAATTGGACACCTGTTTTTCGTGGGTGGTGCGGACGGAGCGGATGACACGTGGAGTGACGTCATCTGCTTGAGGCGTGATGACGTTAAAACGGTGATGAGTGCAACGTGGTGGCCCTGTAGCAGCTTAGAAATTTTGGTAGGCGGAGGAGAATCAATTTAGTGTGGAAGCTCAGAGGGTGACCTGAACCTAGCACCCAGGAGAGCCGTGGCCGTCTTATTAATATTGCATTCAGCTGAATCAAAGCTTGTTTGGAGTTCCTTACGCCTATTTGAGTTAGCTATACAAATTATTTTTATAATATAATTTACGGTGTACGAGATAATTATATAAGATAAGTTTTATCTTGAGCGTAAATGTGCTTCCCTAACGCTAATTTAAATAAGCCCTAAACTTCTTTCACCAACTTATGTATCCCGTGAATCATGATTGGAAGGCAACTTTAATTGTCATTCTAAATAAGTTCTCTTAATCAAGTTAAAAGTAGGGGGTGTTCAATGTATTCCGATCCCAATTGTTCCAGCTCGATCCCAAACATTTTGATCCCTGAAATTTTTCGTCCCGGCCAGGACCTGGATAGGGATATGTTGAAACCGGGATCGGGACCAGGATCACCTTTAAGATCACAGTCCTAGTCTCGTTCCCATTTTTTTTACCTTATAAATTAAATTATCCTTGTATTTTTTTAACCCTATAAATTAAGTTATCATTTGATAAAATGTGTATCACATCTTTAATTGGAGTTAAATCGTATATATCGTTATACTAATCCTAACTATATAATATATAAAGATAATAATAATAAAATGTTATTCTTCAATTTTATATTAATTTGTGTAATTATTATGATTTTATTAGGCGTTAAATAATCACTTTAAACACTAGATTATAAAAAATTAATTAATATAATAACATTTTAAAATTTAAAATTTTTTAAAAAAATCAGAAATCCTGGTTACCTGATCAAACCGGGACTAGGAACCGGGATTGGGGGATCCGATCCCGATCGGATTTTGAGCACCCCTAATTAAAAGAATCAGGGAATTAAGTAGCAAAAGTAATGCATCCTAATGATGTGATGAGTCAATATTTGAATTATTACTAGGATATATCCATAATGCCTTTATTAAGATTACCTTAAAAAAAAATACTAGTTGCTATAAAAAAAATCAACTTAAAAGAAGACAATTTTTGGAATAAAATTTGAAGAATAATCGGATTATTAAACAATCGTATACGACGCGGTCCAATTAAATTAATATTAATTCCTCCACCTGGGGCTAAATGTATAAATGTAGAAAGTTATTTATAAAACATTGTGCGTTAGTTTGTCATAAAATTAGCTTATACATAATGCAAGAATCTAATCATACTGGGGCAAGATAATAGAGATGAGAGGGAAATGAAATTTAAATCTTAGGGACTGAGCTTATACATCATGAAACAGGATTGCGTCTGTTTGAAATTAGCTTAAACATCATTAATTAATGTTGTGTTTGGTTGAGCGTTTGATTAACTTATAAGTATTTATACACGTAAGTTGATACAACCCTCCTCTCACATACTTACCTTATATTTTATAAATCACTATTAAAAATTTACTTTTGAAAACTTAAATCGCTATTTCAAACGAGTTATAAGCTTTTTTATTCTTTTATCTTATATATTATCTATATTAAAATTTTGCATTTTAAATTTTTGTAAGTCTAACTCATAAAACTTTTTCCTCTCCTTCTTTTTAAATCCCCTGTAACAAACATAGCCTTAGGTAGACGTGAGAAAACATATTAAAAATAAGAGCTGAAGGACCATGCGGCTTCTAGAAAGCAAAGGGGACCATTTCCATTGTCACGCCAGTCTCTCAATAAAGACGACCAGGTCCATGTCTTTTTCCTTTCGGTGTTCGAACCAAAATATCAAATTACATGGATCCTCTCATGGCGTGTACACAAGTGTTACTCCCTCCTTTATTTTTTACAAGATACTGATAATTGAATTGAGTTATTTGATAATATAGTTAAAAACAATTATATATATATATGATGAAATTTGTTTTATATCAATGCCCTCGTTTATATAAAAGAAGGAGAACATGTTATATTGAGTTTTTTTAGTCAGCTATAAGAATTAAATACAATGTGGCATGAATAATTTTTGTAATCAAGTAAGAGTAAAATAAAAAATTTATAAGAAACTTTTCAAACATCTACCAATACTATTTTATAAAAAAGAATAAAGTAAAGTATAGTATATTATTAAAACGAACGGAGTGAGTACTATGCTTACTAGTGGGCTTAGGGGCTGTTTGTGATAGCTTTTTTGGATCGGGCTTATTATATAAGCCCGATTCACGTAAATCGAGACAAATCTCCTCCACATATTTATCTCGTAGACCGTGAAAGCACTTCGTAGACCGTAAAAGCACCTCGTAGACCGTAAAAGCTACCTCGTAGACTGTAAATTACAATTCATAAGCACTTATAAAATTTTCATAAGCTATTCCAAACAGCTTCTTAATACCACAATGATATCACGTTCCCCAAAAAAAACAGAGAGAGGGAGAGGGACGTTGCTAGTTTTACTTTAATAAGGAGGCATCTCTATGCTTTTTTTAAAAAAAAAAATTGGTCAAGGATTTTATTTTTTGAGATTTAGAGGGTAAAGGGTAAGCGTCTCTCTCAATAGGTGTAATTTTTAAGATTTAAACTTATATTTTTATTTTTTAAAAAACAAGACTAGTTATTATCTCAACCGTGGGCATCTCTCTAGATACATGTGTGATGTACCTGTGCATGTGAACTTTCTGATATTCATTGGGCCTTTAATCATCCGTCATCATGCCACCGGCATAAATGGTGGTCCTTAGGACCTTCCTAACTACTAACTAGATTGGGCCAATTGTAATGCACATCATGAGTTTGGTCATAAATGGCAGTTTCTTGCCACTAGATGAATTAAGATTCGTATTTTTGATAATATATAAAAAAAGGTTATATTTAGTGTCCAATAGTGATTTGAATATGTAGTTTTTAATAAGAAGATATAGGATTAATGTATAAATTTGCTCTAAAAATTTTCACTGAATAACAAAGTTGCCCCTAAAATTTTTTTATATTCAATGTTACCCTGAAAGTTTTAAAACATAACAATATTACCTAATATCGTCTAAAAACTAATGTTGACTATTAACTTCTTTAACATTTAAAGGTAATATTGCTCTATTTTAATATTTCATGGGTAACATTGAATCTGAAAAAACTTTAAGAGCAACATTAATCCTCAAAGAATTTTTTAGGGCAGATTTGAACCTTAACCCGAAGATATATATGGTTATGAAAAAAATAAACGTTGCTTTGAATGAGAGGAAAAAGAATTCCATGAAGTAAACTACAAGAAAATGTAAACTGTATTTTTGAAATATATGTTGATACATACCATATGAAAATATTCTTGATAATTTTCGTTATAAAATTTTCAGACAAACAGTTATGTCCCAAAATATCAATTTATTTAATGGGAGTTAGTTTTTCAAGATTTTTATATAAAATGAATGGAAAAGTCAATGTGAGGTTCATAAAGTTCGGGTTTGTTTGATTTTGATGAGGTATATCATGTTGAAAATGAAGCTTAGCTCTTGTCTTCGTTGTTCCAAAAAGACATATCATTGTATGCGGCTAACTTATGAAACTTTTTAATGATTGGATTCGTTCCTTAAACCCTTAGGATTCCTTTCTACTCTCTGCCCCGTTCATCAGTCTCTTGCCGTTCCATCAATTGATGTGTTTTGGAGGGCTTGAGAGATATAAATGGGCCCACCATGGAGATTTCTAAAACTTATTGGGCTACGTTCCCATCTCTGTGGGCCTAACCAAGGGTCTTTAGGACCTTTCCACTTAGTTAATAGATAGATTGGGCCTATCGTACAAGTTATGCAGACCTAAACCTAATGAGTGCTACAGTTAGTGAGAGGAAACGGAGAAAAAATCCCAATTATTGATGGATTAGTTTTTAGAAAATAGCTTTTATAATTTACGAGGCCAGTATATGAGGGAAGTTTTATCTCGATTTATAAAAAATAACTTTTGAAACCATGGTTTCTATGGTTCCCAAACACTAGGGAAAAGAAAGAAAAAAAATTTTAAAATTATAAAATCTTAACCCAGATTTGTTGTTAATAATTAACAAGAAAATAACGAAATTTGATATTTACAACTCATTTTTTAAGAAATATCTAATTTAAAATTTTAAAAATTTAACTTATTTTTATGTCTTTTTCCCTGCTTCATTCTCATGAAAGTATGTAGTTAATTTTTTTTTAAGTGGATCTTGCACTTCTTAAAAATAGTTAAGTGCATATATCTCCATTATGTATAAAATAAATGACTGAGGCTTTTCATGTCTTCATTAAAATAGTGTTTTGTTATTTGGTTTCTTTAATGTCGCGCTTGTGTCATGCTCATAATGTGTTCTTCATTCCCCTCTAACTTTTTTGCACAACTTTTCTGGTACTAATTGTTGGAGCAGTGCAAAAATCTTATTTTTAGATTACGATCAAAACCAAAGTGAACGGAATAAATTGATTTTTATAAAAGTTCTCACTTTTCTCAGTGTTTGGCTCCCCGATGAATTGCCTATTTAGATTTTTTTTATAATGATTTACGATATACAAGTAAATTTATAAAATGAGTTTTATCTCAACTTACGTAAACAGACTTCTCCACCACCAACTCAAAAAGACCTTTAGAATATATCTTTGACTCAACTCATATATAGTCTACAGACTGAAGAAGTTTATGGAAGGTTGTAACAAGCTTAAAAAATTTCATAGGATGAGGTTATATTTATATATAGTATGTAATGATTGGGCTCTGATAAGCAATTTAATTAAAAAATGGCTCTATATAACAATATTCATTACGCCAATTCGGAAATTCGCTTGGTGACTCCGCTGTTTGGTATGCAAGGTGAGGGAAAGTGGATGGGGGAAAAATTTTTAAAGTCGGGTTTAAAAATAATTGAGAAGTAGGGTTAATTTTTTTTAATTAATTTATCTTATTCTTTTATCATACATCTTCTCTTTTCTAAAATTTTACTGTCCCACTTCATTAATTTTTTAAAAATATAACTCACAAAAAGTTTCCTCTCTCCCTCCAAATCCTTAATACCGAACAGATCCAACAGTTAGCTTTCATTGATAAGAGATCAAAAGTAACCATCCAATTATGCATCAAGAGGTGGCAAATTTGTCTAATCTTACCGTTGAGATTATCTTGAGATGAGTCGTCATTGATAAATTGCAAAGCCTCTGCAGAGACAAAATTCTGTGGTAATCTTGATTCCAACTTAGGTGAAAAGTTTTATGGATCCGGTAATCTCCACAAATGTTCAAATTTCATTGATAACCAAAACAAAAAACCTTTTTTTTTTTTACCTCTTTTCTTTTCTTGGTCAGAAACCACTCTTTTTACTTATGTCCAATTGAGCTTAACAAATGGTCAAATCTTGTCTAATAATATTGAATTTTATCTATATAATTATATGAAAATTAAAATATTCACTCTCCTTCACACACAAGTCACATGACCTAACTATACTGTTAGATTTGAAGAATCCATAACCTTACAAAGCTCATGTTTCAGAAAACTCACTCAATGTGAGATTCATTACCCTATCTTTGATTAAGTTTAGTACATCATTTGGTTTTTAATATATAACTTAATTAGGAAGTTTGTCTTATTTCTAAATATAAGATTTATTTTTTATATTTATCAATATTTTTATAATTTACCCCTATTAATGCTTCCTTAATAATAATTAAGTAAGAGATAATTATGAAAAATCATTTGGGTGTTTTGAGAAAAAAATATATTATATTAACTAATTTCCTTAATCGAATTAAATTAGATATATATGTTTTCTATTAATGTTGGGGGCAGCAATATTTTATGTCTAATCCAATAATATTATATTAAATACTAATTAATCATTGACCTCAAAATATTAAAAACTAATTCAATAGTTATATAATATATATATATATATATACATACACATACATACACGCGCACATGCGCTGTCCTTTATGGGCATACACGCACATGCAGCCCTTAAACAGAAGTCATTTTTTATTTAAATTAGATGTGTGTTTGGAAACACATGAAACCATAATTTACGTAAATCAAGATAAAACCCATCTCACATATTTATTTTATAAATAATAAAAATTATTCTCAAAAACTAATTTCAAACAAAGGATCAATAGAAGTCTTGACAAAATGGTAAAATATGACTGGGCGATGGGCTTTTTTTATTAATTAAATATATGAATATAACGCAGACAAAGGTCCAATAATATGATTTTGTCCTTACGTGCTGTACTTACACACCATATTATTGTCCGGCATTTAATTAAGCTTGATTCCCGCTTAACGTTTTCTAAGTTCTACTCAATCTTCTTTTCTTTCTTCACTCTCACGCTTACGCACTTTCTTCGTTCTCTTTTACAAAAACAAGCATGTCTTTAATTTTAACATTACAATTACCCAAAATATATATCATCTTGGTTGTCTCAAGATATAAGTAGCCTTCACAGATATTATATAGCTTAATCTTGCATTCGGCAAAAAAAATAGGTTTGAGTTTTCTCAAAATCATTTATTTTATTTTCTTTTTAGAATCTCAACTCTACCCTCATGCAAACAAAATTACGTTAAACTATAATTTTTTCATCCTACTTTAACTATTATTTTTTAACCTAAATAAATAAATTTAAACTATTAAAATCTTATCTACATAATTCATAACTGAAATACAAATAAAATTTAAAAAAAAAATTATAAAATACTATAATAATAATTTAAAAAAATATTAAAACTAAACCATTCATTTTTTAATCCAAAAGTAGGGTGTGATTTTGAGGGGGAAAAAGAGAAAATAGATTATAAGTGTATCTCCTTCCAAAAAAATCGCTTAATTTGATTGGTGATATGAATTAATTAAAAAGTTGATAGGCGTTTTGATCACAAAAGGTTATAAATATAATAATAATAAACAAAACCATTGCTTAAATTTCTTGGAAAAATCCCAATGTCCCAGCTAAAAGCAATCTCCAGAAAGATGCCTCAGTGTTATCCAATGATCAATTAAACATGTTTCTTCAAATGCACATCTCCGAAGAATATATAATTAGCAGTTAATTTAATTACCCCTCCAGTCCTAATTGCAAGAACCGGTTATTAGGAAATTTATTTTAATTCTAAATATAAAATTTTAATTTATTATATTTCTCAAATTTATAATTCTTTTCATATTACACATATTAAGGGGAAGTGACTTTGAGCTAATTAAGGGTGATGAACATTGAAGTCTAGACCATCTAGATTTATTTATTTTTTTGATTTTTTAAAAATATTTCAATGTGTATAAAATATAAAATAAAGATAATCTCTTAATTATTATTAATTTTTCAAAAATATATATTTTTGATATAAAGATCATCAATTGTTAATTTTAAATCTAAATTGTTGAAAATTTTAAAGATAATCTCTTCAAATTTTATGAGCAGATGACTAAAAGAAGTATTTTAGGTAAGCAGAGACAGATATTTTACCAATAACTAACTTAATCAATTTTTTAAATTTTGACATATTAATTATTTAATTAGTAAATCAATGATCGCAAAGAGAGTAGTGTTGAATACTACATGTGTTCCAAATTCATGAAAATGCATCTGCTGGTCGGAAAACTCTTTGCTCAGTACTCAGCAGCGTTTGAGAGTCTTGAAAAATATTAAATCTTTCAAATGCATATTTTCCATTAATTATAATTATGCAACATTTATTAATTGAAACGGTTTTTGATTTTAGTAAGGGCTCATCTGATACGTTGGAATTGATTTTAATAGAAATGAAAATTGAGATGGAGATGAATATCAATATAGATATGACGATGGAGATGAAATTTAAAAGTGTGTTTAGTACATTATGAAAATGATACATAATTTTTTAATTAAAATATATATTTTTTGTGTTAAAGACCACAACACCCTCATATTCTTTTTTTTTTTCAATCCTAAAACCAAGAACTAGGGACCCATCTTCGCCGCAAATCAGTCAAGCTTGTCAATCAGTTGAGCTCGATGAAGCTTCAGAAACTCTTCACCAAGGACCCATTTTCGCTGCCGATTGAGAGCCTGTTTGGAAATACTTGGTGGGAAAAAAAAGCCCATTAAAATACATAAGTTCATTCGGCTTGCTTAGAGCATTTGGCTGGTCTGTTTGGGTAAACGGGCTGACCCGTCTTTTTTTTTTAAATTAAAATTTATTTATTTTTTAAATTTTTACTCATTTTTTCTTTCATTTACTCACATAACATTTATTTTCTTTTATGTATTTGTGTTAGGAAACCAATTTCATTTTTATTTTCCTTTTTTATTCATCTAGTCACATCAAAAACATACAAACACATAATTTTTTAAATTTAATAATAGTAGAATAAATAAATATAATATGAAAAAAAATGTCAAATAAAAAAATGAGGAAGTAGTTAAACACAATATCACTAAGAACTGAAAACACCGACATCTAACTATCTGAAAATTAAAAAAATAATAATAAACGGGCCAACCCGTTTAATCCGTTGGTTAAACGGGCTCGGATTTATCAACCTGAGCCCGTTTATTTTGACGGGCCCGGCCCATATTACCGGTCCTAGGCTTGCTTTATATTTGTTTGGAAATACATTAAATCTGACTAGGCTTTTAGGGGAAAAAGAGCTTTTTTGTGTGGAAGCTATTTTTTTAAGTTTCTGGCAGTGGTAGATGATCTTGTTAAGGGTAGATGATCTAATTAAGATCCACTTCATGTATGAAAATTGTATTAAAATATATATTTATCATTTTTTAATTAAATGATTTAGTGTATTTTTCTTCTTACATTTTTTAACATCAATTGTAACTATATATATATGTATATGTATATGTATATGTATATGTATATGTATGTATGTATGTAGTATTCAATAAAGTTCATACCATTTTCAATCATTTTTCATATAAACGGGCTTTTTAAAAGCTAATCCAAACAGGTTCAAGGTTTAAAAAAAGTCACTTATGCCACTGCCAATCCAAACACAAATTGCATTTACAATCTGAATTTTTTTCAATTTGGCTTCTATAAAAGCCCATTTAGAAAAAAAGTCTTTTTTTCACCGCTAATCCAAACAGACGCTGAAACTTGTCACAGCCTTGTTCAATCAATCAAGTCTTTCCTATACCATTTCACCACCATCGGAAATTTGGAAGTGTATTGCCATCACAGATCTGTGTTCCCATCTTCTTCGAGACGTGCTCGCACAGAGAATAGCGAGACATTGAAGAGGGGACTTGAAATCATCGCAAATTTGGAAGTTTATTGCTGTCATGGATTTGTGCTCACTTGCACAAGTCATCGTTGTTGGTTGCTGGGGTTGCCACTACCAGTCACTAGAGTTTTCGCCGCATGAGGAGTCATCGCCGGTGGCCAAAGTGAAGCTTTTTGGAAAGAAAGAGGAAAGGGCACAGAAATGGAAGATGATGACAACCCATATTTGAAGTGAAGAGGTCGTCGATGATTGATAGATTAAAGGCATAGTAGATGACATTTTAGTCAAAAAAATATGGCCTCCATGAAACCCATTTCATTTCCATGGGTCTTAGCATGGAATCCAATTTGGATTTGGGTTCTCTCATTTTCCATTACTCTCCTCTTCCCTCTTTTTCTTTAATCTGGACCGTTGGATTAAGATCTCAACGGTCCAGATTTAATATATTATAAAATTATAATAATAATAATATTTTATAATAATAAATATTATTTTTATAATAAAGGCAAAATCTGAATCGTTGAGATCTTAATCAAACGGTCCAGATTAGCTCGTTTGGTTAAGCGGTCGTAAATCGGGTTTATTATATAAGCCCGATTTACGTACATCGAGATAAATCTCCTCCGCATATTTACCTCGTAGACCGTAAAAGTTACTTCGTATTCCGTAAATCACGATTTATAAGCATTTATGGAGCTTCCATAAGCTAATCCAAACGAGCTATAAATAAAATGATGGAAGAAGAGAGTAAGGAAAAATGAGGAAATCCAAATCCATCCAATTCAATCCATTTTGATGGAATTGATTTCAACATGAAAATCAATTCATGCAAACCAAACAAACATTCTTCATGGATTTTAATTATATTTCCATTTCCATATCTCCAATTCAAGCATACCAAACGAGGCCTAAGTATTTACCCAACACTAAAATCATAGTTTTAGAAATTATTTTCTACAAGTTAAGATAAAAAAATTTTCTCATATTTATTTTATAAATTATAAAAATTATTTTTCAAAAACTAATCCAAAACCCTCGTTACGTATCATTCATTGAAACGATGGATCGAGAAGGAAAAATTCGTTGCGCGAGTTCGATCCAATGATTGATGTGTTTTCTAAATAACTTTCCCAGATGTACTGCGATGATTAGCAGTAGTAAATTGCAATGTCACTGGTCAAAGGTTAAGGTGGAAATCAACCTAAAGAATATTTTATGAGGGAATGTATCAGATATTATAAATTTTTTATGAATATAAAAATACACATAAAATTTTTAAAATGATTTAAAAATATCTCATTCATTAAGTTAATTAACGTTGACCGTTAAGTAAAGATATAGGTCAAAAAATGATAAAAAATACATATAAATTTTCTAAAAGTAGTGTTATTTTTGCACTATTTTAAAAATTTCATGTGCATTTTTTGCACAATTTTAAAAACTGTATGAGTATTTTTGTAATATTTTTTTAACTATATATTTGCTAAACAATCAACATTAGTTGATTTAACAACCATGTTATTTTTACCCTATTTTAAAATTTTATGTGTACTTTTACACTCAAGAAAAGTTTATGGTGTTTGGTATCCTTAATGAAATGCTTAATATATAGATTTGCACCTTAACTCTAATTTAAATTAAGAGGATAAGATTTATCAAAACCAATATATATTTCAATTTTCAGCTTGAAAAAATCTTCTTTAAAAAAGGGAAAGAAAAAGAATACTCCATCCAGTTTTAAATATAAGATATAATTAATTTTTTTTTAGAAAGATTAAAGAAATTAAGTAAGTTACTTAATCATATCACATGTTATGTATTATTATATTATATATCAGTTTATAAGTTAGGTAAAATAATTTGAAGAAAAAATAATAAATATAAATATTTTAGAGTAATTTAATTAATTTTCTTAATATTTTAAAAAAATCAATTTTATTTTTTATTTAGAATTAAAATGAGTAACAAACAAAATAAGTTGGACACTCGTGTAACCTTTTTAGGTAGCAAATATGGTGGGAAAATAATTGCTCTAACAAATTTTTAGGCAACGGAAAAATCAGAAAGATCCAATTTGAGGAAAGAAACGAAATGAGATGGAGAAAACATATAGAGACAACTATGAGTAGCAATTGTTTTTGCAGCTGAAAACACTGTACCGTGTACGTGCTGTTCTTCTTGTTCAACAACTCAGATCTGAAGTCTAAATTATTCGGATTTTAATTCAAATAATATGAAATTTTAATGATTAACATATGTTTAAATATACGTGTCTTCAACTTCAGATCAGATGGATGTGTCGGCGTGAGAGGAGAGATGACTCTGACGAACAGGTTCAAAAGACACAGATCCAGAAGCAAAGGTTACTTAATTCACATTCCGAACTTCCGGAAAAATAAGACAAATTAATTAAGATATAATAATACTCCCTCCGTGTTCCTGTATATAATTTTTTTTAATGAGTTTATCTTTAAATGCAAAATTTTTTTTAATTTTTTCTTAATGATAAATGCACTTTTTTTCATGTTGCCCTCAATTAACTGGTATCCTACATATATTTTTTTTTATTTTTTTATTATTACTTTTTTACTCATTCGTAAATATGAGTATTTTTAAAGAAAAAATTAAATCTCTTACAAAATTATTGCATTTAAATATCTTTAATTGTTTTTTAAAATCTGTTAAAATACTATTATAGGTAGAATTAGAGGGAATAGCAATAATAATGATTAAAATATTAATGAAAACAACAGTCAAAGACATGGGTAATCTTATGATTAGAGTATTGGCTAAAAAACAGTACTCGTACCAAGTCCTATGTAAATCACATGTTGCAGACAGGATCACGAGGTGGACTCAATCAATCACGCTTTGGATTTTATTTTATATTTTATAAATTTTATACTCTCCTTATCAGTTATCATCCAATCTAATATACTGAGTAGTGACGAATTTTATTATCTTATTTCCAGATTCCTAATATCTATGCCTTAATTTGGGACCACCGACAGTTTTCTAGATCGAATCCTATCCTATAATCAAGTCGTTGGAACAGGATTTTATGAAAATAAGTAAAAAAATTAGGATTAACTCATGTTGCTTTGAGGCATATATTAGAGTCTATGCATGAATATATACATTTTTTTGTTCGGTACAATGCATGTATATATATAATTTTATTACTCAGCATCACTTTTTTGTTAGACCTGATCAAAGTTTTGAGCCTTTTAATTGGTAAATTCACATTTATTCTAATTTTTTTTACAAAAATTCATAATAAAAGTAAAAAACTTACATTTCAATCTATTGGTAAAACAAATAAGGATAGTGGGCAGAGATAGATAACGTGTGTTAGTTTTTTCTATTAGCACAAATCACATCTTCTTAGGGCGATCCTATTACATTAAATGTGGACATCAATGCTACCAAATTTAGGAGTTTACATATGAAGTTCATATATAAATTTATTAAATATGGTCAAATTCTAAAAAGTTAATACAGGTTTAAGAGTGAGTTGATATTATTTTCTAAGCTATAAATTTAAAAACGGTAAACTCAATGTGTTAACTCGTGAGTTCAACAGAGTTTGTAATTAGTATAAGTTTAAGAGTTACTTAACACGATTCTATATGATAGAAACACAAAAATGATAAAGTCAATGAGTCAACTTAAAAGCTTGACAACAATGATGACATATTTTCCAACAAGAATTCTAACCTTAATTCATCATATTGTAATTTGTGAGTGGCTAGCCTTTTATTGGACTTAAAATAATTAGTGATATGTGTCAATTTTGTTAAATGTGAAACACAGAAGGACAGATATTCCATAAACAAGATGATAGATTTGAATCTTACAATGGTAGGAAAAAATTGATGTTGTAAAATTTACCCTAATTTAAACACTTAAAATGTGACCTCTAGTACATTTTTCATCCATTTCACTAATTATTATATTTGAAATTTCATTTTCTTAAATGTTAGCAAACTTTTTTTTTCATAAAACATATAAATTTTCAATGGCATACTGTGATTTTATGGTTCGAGATTTACCAAAAAAAAAAAAAACGGGGGGGGGGGGTGCAATGAATGTTGAAGGGAGGTTGATTAATTAGTGAATGCTATTTAATGAAGAATTCTTCTGTTTAGATCTCAAAGGAAAAGTCACACTTTGGATTTGCCTCTTCACTCGATAGTCTTCCATGGACGATTTGACGGCCGAGAATCACGCTTCATACTCACATACTACTACTAGTATTGTTTTCCAAAAATTATTACATTAGACATAAATTTTCTTTTGGTAAAAAAAAGGGCATAAATTTTATTAATTGTTAAATCATTTATTTATTTATTTTCATTTAAATTAGATGTTCCTACTGTCGCGATTTTACAACGGTTAAGGTATATCCAAACCTTAAGTGCCTGTTTAATTTACGGAATTAGAAGTAATGTAATGATAATTACATAATTTGTTTTGTTTGTCATTAGGGAAATATGATGCATATTCATAAAAACGTTTGGTTGGATTACATCGAACATAAGAATATATGAAAATAATATAGCAAGTGACAAAATTACCCCTTATTACACATATAATAATGTATACGTTGGGCTCATGATAATTTTATTCATTCTGTGCAGTGTACACGCTGGGTTCATAGTAATTTTTTAATATTTAATTATGGAAATATTATACAGTGTATAGATTGGATTCATGTTAATTTTTTAATATTTAAGGGAGAATTGCTAAAAAAACCTTGCAAGCAAATTAATTGCTCATTGCTACCATTGCACACGGTGGGTGGTATGTTGCACACGGATGGATGATATGTTGCACACGGACGGATGATGTTTGCACTTTCGCAGGGATGTTTTTTGCACATATGGATGCTGATTGCACATGATGGATGCTTGCTTGCACATTGGTACCATTTAGCAATTAATTTGCTTAAATGATATTTTTTAACCATTTTCCCAATATTTAATGATGAGAATATTATTTAATGAGATATTTTAATATTTTTTTAATGGTGGAATATAATTTTTTTTTTCAAAATTTTTGAATGGGGGAATATTTCTTAAATTTTTATATTATTAATTTTTTAAATATTTAATGGTGGTAATTAAAATTATTTAATATTTAACCGTAATTATATGTGGGTATTTTGGTCAATTTAAAAAATTATAATGACAATAGTGTCATTTTCACTAGATTACAGGATATATGTATCCTCATTCATTAGTAATAGCAGCGTAATCATGATTATATCAAATGATGTAATCAATATTACAAAATGTAATCCTCTTTACATTATATAAGCCTAACCAAATTCTGTAATCGCGCTATTACATCAGGATTATATGTAATCATCTTTCATGTAACCAAACCAAACGGGCTATAAAATATTTTCTCAAATACATCTAGTACTAGTATGATAAAATATTTTATAATATATCTAATATTCTGGAGTATTTGTGTTTAATACTTTAAAGTATTTTTGTGCTTTGACGCTGATGCACAAGAAAATATTCTGGGGTGTTTGACACATCCAAAAGTCCAAAACAAATGATTCAAAACACTGGATGCATAAAAAAAACATGTTAAGATGTTTGACACACCTAAAAAAATAATTTATAGTGTTGAATAAATCACCTAAAAAAATATCTTAAAACAAATATTTTAAGACACGGGATACATATAAAAAAATACTGTATGGTACTAAATGTATTATAATCCTTTTTATAAACACTTAAAATTTCAATTAAATCATCATATGGATTTCTTATATTTTGGCAAAAAAAAAAAAAGGGAGAAAGCACACTCTTTTTTTCATGGACAAGGAGGCGTATGAATATGAGATACATAAGATCCCCTAACAAGGGGCAAGAGAAAAATCTGGTGGGAAGTGGTGGGGTGGGTCCCTCATGCATAACCCAAACGTGTGTGAGGGACCATGTGGGCCCCACTTGGCCTTCGTCCCGCCCCCTCTTCACATGTATGATGCATCCCCAAATATCCCAATCCCCGCCACCGCCATCCTTCTTCTACGTCGTCTTTTCTTCATTTTGGGTGCTTTGCTCCTTCCCTTTTTGACCCTTAAATAACATATAATAGGGTAAAAAATGTATTATAATTTTAAATATAAGGTAGAGTTAATTTTCTTTAAAAAAATATGAACAAAATTAATTAATTTATTTTAAAATATTTATATTTATTATTTTTTTTAAATTGTTTTACATAACTTATAAATAGATATATAATTTAAGGATACATAACATATGTTAAGATTAAATAATTTATTTAACTTACTTAATATTTTTTTAAAAAGTTAACTCTGTCTTATATTTAGGATTAAAAAAGTAAGATCAAGATGGATCCAAAAGTATTTTTATCAGGTACATTTACGACTTTAAAATATTTTATGATTCACCTAACATCATGAAGAATTTTTTTGAAGTGTTCAGTACCCTTAATTATTTATTAGTGCATCCAACAATGTCATGAAGTATTTTTATAGATGTATCTAATACCCTAAATTACTGAAATTACACAAAAAGAAAGTAATTCCGGGTAATATGCCCAGATCCACCTTAGTCCAAAAAGAGAAAGGAAAAGTAATCCAATAGAATTTTGAAATAGAAAAATAACTGTTGTTTATATTTTAAATATGTTGAAAAACCAAAAATATCAAATAAGTGAATAACACTAACAAAAATTAATATTATATTATTTGAAGGAAAAAAAAGGAAAATGACTCAAAAATACCTTGTAATGAAATTATTTGCTGATTGGTACCACATGTGCAAACAAGCGCCCCTTATGTGCAAGCATCATCCACATGTGTAAAATTCATCTCTGCGAATGTGCAAACACCATCCCTCGTGTGCAAAATATAATTCACCCGTGTGCAACTTATCACTCGTCATGTGTAATGGTAGCAATTAACAATTAACAATTAATTTTGCTTGTAAGGTAGTTTTTAGCTATTTTCTTAAAAACAATTAATATTATATTATAATTGTTTTGTTTCTTCTCACAGTACAGACAAAATAAACATGTTATGAGGAAGACAGAGTAATTTATCTTAATAATATTTGTCTCTTATTAAAAAAAAAAAGAAGAGTATGGGCTTTTTCTTATTTTTAAGAAAAAGTGTCGCGGTATATACTATGCTATTCGCTTTTTTGTAGTATATTATGGCAACTAATATCATGGAAGTGATCAATATAAATGACTCTATTTACTATTTAGTACTATGAAGATAAAAACTGGTGTTGTTATTTTAAGTACTGTGATTGCCCTTCTAAATAAAAGCTTTTTTCAATATGATTTTTTTTAATCTATAAACATTGAATTCACCATTTTTATATCATATATTTGATCGTTTGGCTGAGCTTATTTATATCGGGTTTATTATATAAGTCTGATTTATGTAAATTGAGATAAATCTTCTCCACATATTTACTTCGTAGATCGTAAAAATACCTCATATACCATAAAAGTTACTTCGTATTCAGTGAATCACGATTTATAAATACTTATGAAGCTTCCATAAGCTAATATGTCTTCTCTCGCTTCATGACTACAAAGTTACGTAAGATTTAATCTGACCTTCTGATGTGTTCCTTTATCTCTATCCGCCAAATACCAAAAATGTACATACATTTCCCCTCTCCCCATTTATCTTTCCTGATTCAGAGATCCTGCAAATATGTTAAATTCCAAACATAATGGCAAAAATAATTAAATCTCTTAATTAATAATAAATTCGTGTATTTTAGATAAACGTTGATCTTCAATTTTAGATCAGGATAAACCTCTTTTTGATCTTCTTAGATAAGGATAAATTAAAATTATAAACTCGCTGTAAATGCTTTTTCGTACAAAAACTGTAACCTGTTAGAAAAAATGAGAAAATTACAATAAGGTCATAATAAAAAATTTGATAAATCAAAAATCCGATTGCAATATGTAACGAATGACAATATATTTATAATATTCACTTGTTATTGAAACTTTTTAGTTAGTTAAAATTCATTTATTAGAAACTCAAGGTAATTCTTCAAAAAAAGAAGGATAATTACTATAAGATTAAAAAAGAGAGACTTAATTACTCAAAAGTCATAATAATAAACGAAAAGGATAAAAACAATATTAAATATAAATAATTGAATCTTAATCCAATAATCATAACAAAAAAAAGATAGAAGCCGACTAAGAAAAGAAAATGAAAGAAACCAACCGTGGAGCATATTTCTCATTTATAGAACTTTTTAATAATTAATTATTTTTTGACCTCATAATAATTCCCATGGGGAAAATCCATCTCAAAGGGGGAAAATATCACAGTGAAAAGCGGAAAGGTAACTCCGTCTGCTATATATTTTGGTGCTCTCCATCTGGTTCTCTTCAGCCCTCAGTGCCTTACTCCACAGTGAGCCATGGCTTCTCACACTCATTTAGCTTCTCTCTGTCTCTCTTTCTTCCTTCTTGTTGCTCTCACATGTGGAGTAGGAGCAGCTACTTCTTCTCCCAACGGCACCAAAATAGGCCAAGGCTATCGCCTAATCTCCATTGAAGAGACCTCTGACGGTGGCCTTATAGGTCACCTTCAAGTTAAGAAGAAGAACAATATCTACGGTCCTGATATCCAACTCTTGCAGCTCTATGTCAAGTAAGGCTCACCAAACTCACTCACATTCTCATTTTCCCCCATTTCAGCGGCACTTGATTTTTGAAGAAACATTGGATTGAGAGATTCTGGTTCGTGTTTTCTGATTTATAGAATAATCGACACTGATGTAGGACAGGACTTTCTAAGTGATGATGATAGCGGTGGTTGGAGATTTTTCCTTTGTTTTCCTTTTCTTTCTTTTGGTCTTACTTTCTAGTTTGGCCAAGGAAAAGATCTGTTCTCTCAAGTCAGAAATCTTATTCTCACTGTATTTTACGCCGTAATTTAAGCAAAAATTTGTTCAAAGTGTGTATAATCGAGCTCTATTGTTAAAATTTTCTCAGGCACGAGACAGATAATCGTTTGAGGGTACACATAACCGACGCGGAGAAGCAGAGATGGGAAGTGCCGTACAATCTGTTGCCGAGGGAGCAACCTCCAGCTCTCAAGCAGACGATTGGAAGGTCAAGGAAGAATCCTATCACAGTTTCAGAGTACGCAGGTTCTGAGCTTATTTTCAGCTACACTGCAGATCCTTTCAGCTTCGCGGTGAAGAGGAAGTCGAATGGACAGGTTCTCTTCGATTCAAGCTGGGATGATACAGACGCTTTTGGCCCAATGGTGTTCAAGGATCAGTACCTTGAAATTTCAACCAAATTGCCCAAAGATGCGTCGTTGTATGGCTTGGGCGAGAACACTCAGCCACACGGAATCAAACTTTACCCGAACGATCCATACACTTTGTACACAACTGATATTTCAGCCATTAATCTCAATGCTGATCTGTATGGATCGCACCCAGTGTACATGGATCTTAGAAATGTCGGTGGTGTGCCTTTTGCACACGCTGTTCTGTTGCTGAATAGCAATGGGATGGATGTATTTTACCGGGGAACTTCTCTGACGTACAAGGTTATTGGAGGTGTTTTCGATTTTTACTTCTTTGCAGGGCCTACTCCTCTGAATGTTGTTGATCAGTACACTTCCTTAATTGGAAGACCAGCTCCAATGCCTTACTGGTCATTTGGTATGGTTCAGTTTGCTTTCAATCCATTATGCATTGCACATTCTATCTAGTATTCCATTCACTGATGTATGTGTTATTATTATTTTTTGTCTTAATGTTCATGATCTGCTTCAGATTTTAGGGTTATAAATTTTAGGGCAAGTTTATGCATAAACTTTTTATGGATGGGCATTCTCGGTTTTAGCTGAGTAACATGTTGGCGGTGATTAAGGCTCAAGAGTAAAATGCTATTGCTGAATATGCACAATGCTCGTGGGAACCCAATTAGTCATTGTGTTGATATTTCAAGCTGCTTTTGCCTTAATGTATAGTTTTTTAATAGGGATGTTGTGGTTGCTTTTATAATTTTAGGTTGGTGGTCAGTCACCTTTCTGGTTTGCAATTAATATAGTGTGCTGGAACAATATATATCTTGGTATAGCTTTTAGGTCTAAAATAAAATCTGTCTGTGTTTTTTTTTTTTTGGTTCAGTAATTTATTACCTTTTAGGTCCACATGTAAAGCAGGGTCATACATAAAGTTGGGAGTTTATCTTTGCCGTATGAAAAAGATTCATCTTTTCCCCTAAACTTTTTTCAGTCTGGAAACTTGGCCTTTGTGACTTGCTTATATAAAGCAATCTGTGGGTCCTTGGTTAAAGAAAAAAACTATCATTTCACGCACTTAGTGTATCATTGTCCTTTTATTTGTTTTTTAGTAAGGGAGAAAGCAGATCCTTATTAAAGATTAGGTGTCATGGTTTATGGATGCCTTCCTTCTAAGGATAAGCTTCCTCATGCTGTCTGATCTTAACCTAAACGCAACTAGAAAAACTTTTGTTAGGAGTGAAGGGTGAAATGGGTGAGACAGGGGAGGTCATGTAGTCTCAAGTTTCATTTTAATTCAATATGGGATTTATGCTTGTAGATTTCATCAGTTGAATATTTTGGGTCGATAGCCTTGGATCATTATTTGTCCAGATCTATTTTGAATTGGTTCATGAAATTTTTGGCTTCCTAATAAGGTTCTCTTCTGAAAGAATTACAATTTGAATGAGCATTTCATTTTAAAAACCATGCACATAATCCTTTAAAGCAATTAATTTTGGAGTGGTGGGTTTGAGAGGGGAATTTGAATAAAGTATTAATCTAGTATTCCTACTGATTTGGTATTGCAGGATTCCACCAATGCAGATGGGGTTACCATAACCTATCCGTTATAGAAGAAGTTGTTGATAGCTACAACAAGGCTCAAATCCCACTTGATGTGATTTGGAATGACGATGATCATATGGATGGGAAAAAGGACTTCACTGTTAACCCTGTCAACTACCCTCGTCCAAAGCTTTTAGCCTTCCTAGACAAAATACACCGCATTGGTATGCATTACATTGTCATTATCGATCCAGGAATTGCTGTCAATGCCAGTTATGGTGTCTATCAGAGGGGCATGTCTAATGATGTTTTTATCAAGTATGATGGTGATCCCTTCATGGCCCAAGTTTGGCCAGGGGCAGTATATTTTCCTGATTTTCTTAATCCCAAAACGGTCTCTTGGTGGGGCGATGAGATCCGCCGATTCCATGAACTACTTCCAGTTGATGGCCTATGGATTGACATGAATGAAATTTCAAACTTCTGTTCAGGAAAGTGCACAATTCCCAAGGGGAAGCAGTGCCCCACTGGAACCGGACCTGGATGGATATGTTGCCTGGATTGCAAAAACATTACCAAGACAAGATGGGATGACCCACCCTACAAGATAAACGCTTCAGGAATCCAAGCTCCCATAGGCTACAAAACCATAGCCACTAGTGCAGTCCACTACAATGGTGTTTTGGAGTATGATGCTCACAGTATTTATGGCTTCTCCCAATCAGTTGCAACACACAAGGCGCTTCAAGGGCTTCAGGGAAAACGACCTTTTATCCTGTCCCGGTCCACTTATGTCGGTGCAGGCAAATATGCTGCTCATTGGACTGGTGACAACAAGGGCACATGGGAGGACTTGAGGTACTCCATATCTACAATGCTCAATTTTGGCATTTTTGGGGTTCCAATGGTTGGTTCAGACATATGTGGCTTCTATCCAGCGCCAACCGAAGAGCTCTGCAACAGGTGGATCGAAGTAGGTGCTTTCTACCCATTCTCAAGGGACCATGCAAATTACTACTCCCCAAGACAAGAGCTTTACCAATGGGAATCAGTTGCTGAGTCTGCTCGCAACGCCTTGGGTATGAGATATAGGCTCCTCCCTTACCTCTACACATTGAACTATGAGGCTCATATAAGTGGAGCCCCAATAGCCAGGCCTCTGTTCTTCTCATTTCCAAGCTACACTGCATGTTATGGCACCAGCACCCAGTTCTTGCTAGGGAAAGGTCTCATGATCTCTCCGGTTCTGGAGCAGGGAAAAACACAAGTGAATGCCCTCTTCCCTCCTGGCACCTGGTACAGCTTGCCCAACCCGACATCATTCATTACATCAAAGAACGGAGTCAATGTCAACCTCGATGCGCCGCTGCATGTGGTCAATGTCCATCTGTATCAGAACATCATTCTCCCTATGCAACGGGGAGCATTGCTTTCCAAGCAAGCGAGAATGACACCATTCACGCTCATGGTTACCTTCCCGGCCGGTGCAACCGAAGGAGAAGCTCAAGGTAACCTTTACCTTGATGATGACGAGTTGCCAGAAATGAAGCTTGGAAGTGGCTCTTCAACATACGTTGATTTCTATGCAAGTTTGAAACAGGGAAGTGTCAAGATTTGGTCACAAGTCCAAGAGGGTAAGTTTGCTTTAGACAAAGGCTGGATTATTGAGAAGATATCTGTGTTGGGATTGGAAGGAAATGCTGCACCATCGTCACTTGAACTTGATGGTGTACCTTTGGTGGGAGGATCTAATATGGAGGTTCGTACGTCAGATCAGAAGTATTCGCCGGAGGGACAAGAAGATTATGAACAGAAGGCAACAATGGTGGACGTGAATGGCTTGAAAATCCCTGTCGGCAAAAATTTTGCAATGACCTGGAAAATGGGGGTTTCTCGTTAGATTATTTTGTCTCTTGGAATTTGGAATCTTTAATTAGGACAGTGTGACATTTTCTTCTGTGTTTTCTTTTCAAAAAGTTGTTAGCATTGTTGATGGAGAGGAGATGAGCTTTAAGAATTGCGCTCGTCCTTTTCCATGTAAACAAGGCCCAAGTTTGTGAGCTTGTGTTGTAATTCTGTGCTGAGTGAGTAGTAGTGGATCTTGGAAGCTCTCGAATTAAAATTTCACCCATTTAAATGATCAAAAAATGATCACAATGCTTGATATTGTTGTGAAATTTAACATTTATAATAAAGGGAAAATTAACCACTTGTTCATTACAATTCTGCTCCAATTAAAACTCATTCTTTACGTATTGATTCAATATATTTCTTATATTTTTTACCCACTCAACTTTAACTTGATATAATTTAATTTTTATAATTTTAATAATTTAAACTATTTTTTTGTTTGAAAATTTACAGTCCTTCATCTTTAAAAAATAAAATAATATAATATATTTTTTGAAATTAAGTAACAAAATTATAAATAATTAAAACTATAGAAAGGGAGTTGTAGTGAGTTAATAATTAATTTTTTCTATAACAAATTATATTATTCCTAAGTTATGAACAGATGACTCATCTATGAAATCACAAGTTCATTCAGCTTTTTTTTTTCATTTTAAATTTTTCTGCCAAAATTTTTCACACTTTTTGTTTCTATTTTATTCTATTGATTAAATTAATAATCAATTTTCTTAATATTTTGAAAACACTTAGGTTTTTTTATTCTATATTTTGCATCTTTTAAAGTTAAAGAAATTTTAGAATGTAAAAAACATTTGAACCATCCAGATTTACTAGATGCTAGTATAATTTTTCATCAGTTTTTTTAAGGAGACAAAGCCAAGACAAAACATACAAGTCCAACAATATCTCTAATTCCCCATATGTTGAAAGGCGGATAATTGAGTAAGCTCAAGCCCAAAGCTTGACCAAGGCTCCAGTTTGCTTTTTTTTTTTTTTTGGGGCCATATCCCTGTATAATTTAAAACTCTCTCAAATAGTGACATTATTAGCGTAGAGTCTAAGAAAATAATTATTTTACTTAATGGCAGAATGTTATGCTATTGCTTATATAGTTATATTATACTTTGGTATACGGATACAGTAATATTTTTAATATAAAATAATTTTATTACCTTTTCTTTTATATCAGGTTGTTAAATTCTCTTGAATAATTCATACAAATTTATTTAAGAATTTTTTCCCTAATAGACAAAATACATTGGGTGTGTGTGTTTTCTACTTTTCTAATTTTATAGAGAATATTTTTTTCCTGAAATATTTTTTTAGAGAATGTACACAAGCTCATTAATGAATACTCCTCCGGTCCTTACTATAAGACATATTTATATAATTTGATTAGATTAAGAAAGTTAGTTGAGTTGATTAATATTATATATATGTTCTAAAACACCATAGTTATACTTTCTTAATTCCCTAATTCCTTCTCTTTTTAGACTGTTGTTGAGGGATTATTAATAGGATAAAATTATAAAAATATTAATAAATATAAAAATTATATTTTATATTTATGATCAAGATTAAATCTCTAAAATTATTTTATATTAAAGATTAGAGGAGTATGTCACTGTGTCAAGCCCAACGGGCCCCCATATGGTGCCTCTTGTTATAAAAAATATTTGTTTCGTCAAAGTCAAACCTTAGGATAATTTTCTGTCAGTTGCTGATAATAGAAGCATCTTTTGATAAAAAAAAAAAACCTTATTAGTATAATTTTAATTTCTTATGGATTTATTATATTTGATAAGGATGAGCGGGAAAAGTAACAGGAGGGGAGGGAGCTAAGTGAAGCCGCAGAAGGGAGGGAATTTTGGCGCGAAAGGAGGAGTGTGGGTCCACGTCGGCGGAGTGCTTGGCTGGCGTGGCCCCCACATGCTGCTGCTTCTGAATTAATGCCCCCCCTGCATGTGACTGATGATATTGATCCCCCCATGTCTCACGTGACTTCCCATCATCCCCCATTTTTTTTTATATTTATATTTATATATTTATCCAAATAAATATCTCCTGCGTGTCTGTCTCTCATTAATTAGGGTGGGTGTGGGTGAATTCCTTTTTGTGCGTTTGGTCGAATCAATATCTTCAACTGTGTCACTGTCTCAGTATTGACAATTACATTTAAATTAAATTAAATCTTCGCCACATCTATATATATATATATATATTTATTTATTTATTTATTTATTTATTTTGACCAACCTTCCTCATATCAGAATAGTAAAACATACAAATTGTGATAAGATAAATTATTCATAAATAATTATGATCAATATCAATAGCATTAGTATTTATTTTTGAGATTCCATACTATGCTGGATGCTATGTGGTTACTGGTATTTACGCCAGAGATGGGCGTCACCTATTAATATTTGTCCTTTGTCGTTGTTTATCTGTGAAACGTATTGGTGTCAAATTTACAAATTAACTTTTTAAGTTTACTGTTTTTATATTTTTAGTTTTTTAAATCTTTCTGAGTGATGTATTACTCTTGTTAGTTGTAAGTTTAATTTGGTCAACCTCATGAATTTACATACATAGTTTACCATTTTTATGTTTCCAACTCACAAAATTATGTTAATTCATTTTTAAATCCATTCTAATTTTTTTGATTTGATCAGTAGTTTTATATATGAATTTTAAAGAATTTTTTTTGTTAAATATGATAAATTTTGAACGTTGATAAATTTAATTTTAATTATTTAGATTTAAAATAAATTTAAATCAAATTATCGTTATTTTTATATTTTAATTATTGATTGTACAATATTAATATTTATTTATTGATAAAAATAAACTCTTATAAATTTATTATTCAAATTCACATATAATTTTATATCACAATCACGAGTTTGTTTAAATGTGTGAGTTAGAAAACTTTGATGAAATGAATATGTAAACATTAATATTAATATTATTAATGTCGTTAAAAGCTCACCAATTTTATTGCATTAAAAACGGGGAATATTCATGCACAATCTGGTAACTAACGCCTCATATATGTGTGTGCCAGAGAGACCCAGGATGGAGGCAACACTGTATATATGCGCTCTTACTGTCAAAAGGCTGGCTCCCCTCCTGCATTGTTCTCTTTAATCTTTATATATATATATATATATATATATATATATATTTTTTTTTTTTTTTTTGTTCAGTTTCTGTTTAAAATTTAAATATTGTAATGCCCTCTTACTGTTATAACGTATACTTACTAAATTGATTGTGGCAAGCCATGAGATGTTAAAGTGTGTTTGCCCGTAAATTTGTTAGGTCAAAACTGACTTTTTAACCATTAAAATGCTGTTTTACGAGGTTCCAGGGGTAACTTACATTTTCCTCAAGAGGCGCTTCTAAGCTGAGACAATTTTTTTCTGGTTTGCTTCTCGCTCTGCCTCATATTTATATTTAAATATTTTGAAATTGACTTTTCATTGATATTATCAAGAATAGTTTATTGCAGACCAACCATTTTTTTAGAGTTTATATAAACATGAATCACACTGTACTAATTAACTATTGCACCTCATGTATAAAACTCAATGAAGGTAAAAGTCAGTTTTGCGGTTGTTTATGAGGCTTAAATGCCTTCATGAATGTAGTAAAAAAAAAACTCATCTTAACCCTAAGAAGCCAGTTCACAAATGATTTGGTAATCTTTAGTCTAGAAGTACTCGGCCAGGCATTAGACACGGTATGTTACCTTACCCATTTACCAAAATGTATATATAATTGTATTTAATATATATATATATATATATATGTATGTATGTATGTATGTATTATTTGACAAAATTGAATAAATATAGTTATTCATCATTCAATTAGAATACAGTGAATAAACATATTTTCTATTTACTCACAAAATATGCATATTTTTTTACAAATATGTTTAATTAAGAAATTGATAAATTGAGTACTTGAGAAATAAATTATTACTAAATAGTAAGAGGATAATCTATAATAAATTAATTTGTTTCATTGGTGCATGAATTAAATCTAAAAAGTATCATTGCATAGAATATGTTTTTGAAATATTAAATTATAACTGTTTTTTGTATTTTTTTATACTACATTATTTTTTCATTTTTAGGAAGATTCTTGGACACTGGATCCTGCCCTATCCAACTTAGCCTGAAATAACTCCGACTTTCATCGGTGAGGGTCAGGCAATGGGCAAGAGTCATGCCCTACCTAGTCCTATTCATAAACACCCTTAAAATTTACTTATTAGGGTGTTTGGAAAACCGCATAATTAATTTAATTAAAAAAACTCTTATACTTTGCAAGACAAAATTCATTGAAATACCTTAAAATAAGCAAATTCAAATAATCACAGCCCTTCCCGTGTACTAAAAGCTTGTTCCAATGCTTAACGCTCATTACATGGTATCAAGATCCAAGAGTGGTGCATGAAGATGATCTGTTGGGAGAAACAAAAGAGACAAGGGATGATGGGAGCTTCCATGTGTCTCTGGTCAATCTTCCATAGGATCCGATTCTAATCAGTGCTAAAGCTAAAGTTTATAAAGGTTAAAACGGACCATTACATTTAGTTACTAATAAGAGGGAAAAAATGAAAAAATAGTCTTTTAAAATTGTCAAAATATACTGTAGAATTTTTTAATAATAAATTTCAATTATTCTAACAAGTTCATTAGGTTTACTGATAAGTCTATAGGCGCGTTATTAACATGTTTAGGAGGTACATTGACAAGTTTAAGGGCATCCATTGATAAGTCCATGAACGTTTATTGATAAATCAATAATTGAAATTTATTAAAAAAAAAAGTCCAACAAAATTTTTTGACAATTTTAAAATTTTAAAGAACCTTTTTTTTTTATATCCAATATCTGAATGTAATTTTTCTAAATTAAAAATTCGGTAGGGATGTAGCAGTGCTAGCTAGTCCCCATCCTATAACACAAAATATGAGCTTGTGACCATGCTTTTCTCGCGTAACGCTACTTTCTTCACCTTTCTTAGCTTGGATTAAAGAAGAGTTTAGAATGGAATGAAAAGGAAATGAATGAAAAATCATGTTTAGTTCGTATTTGAAATGAAAGTGAATTGATATGAAAATTTTTGTTTGATTGAAAGAAAATGAGATAGGAAAATAAGTTAAAACTTAAAAGATATTTTTACCCCTATTTAAAAAGTATTATTTAAAACCCCTTATTTTAAAAATATTATTTAACGGCTTATGTTTTCACTTTAGCCTCTCTAACTATATGCATCCTATAGGCAACACATGGTGATGAATTACTTTAAATAATTCCCGCGTAACTACAGATTAACCACCATCGGCAGCATGTAGTAAAAATGTGAAAGAAAGTATTCTATTTGTTCATGTTTTCTAATAACGAAACAGAACAATAACCATGAGATATTTACCAATCGCTTGTGGTTATACATTAATGAGTAAAAAACACTTTAATCACATATGTGTGATGGGTAGCTTATGGTTATACGAGACCAGAACAATATTATTAACTATTACATTATACCTATCACCCATACGTGGTCACAACCACTTTATGTGGTCTTATATTATTCATGGGTACGTCGTGGTTACAATATAGTCACCTACCAATGTGATAGTGGGAAGCATCGAGAAATCACAATCTATAGAAATTTCAAATGGTACAAAAAGAACAGGTGAGAGATGGTAGATTCGCCCTGAATATAAAGTATCCAAAAGCAAAAGCTTGACTTATGGAACTCTTGTTCTCAAAATTTTCTTTTCATCCCTCAATATTTCTCATAATCAAAGCTCGCACTACAGGTAGGAGCTAAAGACGAAGTTCAATCCTCTACTATAGTCCCTCTCTCTTAAGATTTAAGAACATTGCAGAAGAAGAAAACTTATCTTTCTAATCCCATCATTATCAACTTTAAGTTAGCAGTAGTTGTCGAAAGAAGGCCAGTCATTGCCGAAATAGTCTACTTGCAACCTCATTTTCTCAGCTCTCTCCCTTTCCCCCAGCTTTGCCAATGCTAACTCATCTCCAAAATGCCTCACTTTATATAACATTACCGTCACATAAGAAGCATTTGGATCCTTCTATCATTTTCTAATGTGCCAGTAAATGGGTTCCCACCATTTTTTGTGGGAACCCATTTTTCATTTTATTTATCCAATTGAAAATTGGAAAGGTGAGAAAATCTTTTCTGATGGAATATTTGAATCAAACAGCGGCTACCACTTTAAAAATGCTCATTTTTCAATTATGTAGCTCTATTTGCACTAAACCAAACAGGTCATTAATTAATTAGCTGCTAGTATTGGCTATGTTACAAAAATACATTATTAATCGAAACACACCCTGGCCTATGAGTTCACCGGACTTCCCTTATTAAGAAGGGGTTTGATTATCACAATGTTCGTGGAGGTATCACCTTATTTTGGTGGTAGCCTTTAAATGTTATGGACCATCTTTTAAAAAGCTCAGGATGGTGGCTAAGCTAGTAGGTGCTCTGCCCTTGAGTTGGGCTGCATCTAAACCCTTTCTCAAAATTTTTTTATGTAAAAATAATAATTAATTCAAACTTATGTTCTTTTTTAACTTCAGCATATTAAGAGTTTTTTTATTTGAAATCAATTCAATATTATAAAATAATAACATACAATTTTAAACCGTTTATGTGTTATAAATAATATAAATTCGCTTCCTACGTAAGAGGCTCATCTGGATCAACAATATTTACAAAATTCACTTTTATTCCAACTATATTTTGTAAACTAAAATAAAAATAAAAATTAAATAATGCAATAAGATTTATATATGGATAAAAAATAAGTTTGAACACCCATTAGGCTTTTATAACCCAGAAATACTAAATAAAAGTTGGTTGACTCAACGGCTGCAATGTTTTTAGTACTTATTTAGATTAGTAATGAAAGTTATTTTTTCAATGTGATTTATGATATATGAGGTAAGTATGTTAAATGAGTTTTATTTTGACTTGCGTAAATATATTTTTTAAATGACAACCCAAACAAACAAATCTTGGGATGTAACTTGCGACCAAAAAAAAAAAAAGGGAAAGAATTATAGTAAGGTCTCAAAAAAGAATTTAATTACCAAATAGTCTTGATGATAAGTAGAGTCGGTAATGAGGGTTCAACCTATGAGTTAGAGTTGACACTTTTTGTAGCCCACAAAAAGTGTGGGCTGTAACGACATAGCGTCTCCCGGGTTGAGTGGGAGATGGGAGACGCTGTGTTGTTATATTAAAAAGGAACCTTTCTAAGTGGTGCAAGTAGTTATCAAGTGGCTTTTGGGACTCAACTTCCTCCCAGATTGAGTGTTCGAGTCCTTGGGGAGGCGACTTTGGTGGGCGAGTATTGTGTGCCCTCAGAGGAAAAACCCTGTGGGGTGGGGACAAATCCTGGCTAACCCAGGGACTCATGAGTGAGAGACGGTTAGTCCGGCACTGCTAGGGACCCTAGGGATCCCGAATGGGAGACTAGAGACGCTATGTCGTTACACGGGTTAGCTCGCACTGTTGTTTTTTCTTTAAATTTTTTAAATAAAAAAGATGATAATGTCTCAAAACTCTAATGTCCCATGCTCCTACGGTGACCTCGGCACCTCCCAAATTATTGTATCTTGAGTGTTTAACAATGATTTGATTTTATTTGTTTGTAAATATGACAAAAGTGATGACTTTTATTTTTTGAATTATGTATTATGTTTTTGACTTTTTAGAAGTGGAATTATCATTGCTACGGAGGTAAATTTAATAACTTATATATGTAATTCAAACTTTCAGTAATCTTAAAAAAGGAAGGGAAAAAAAAGAAAAGAAAAAATTGTTGGTTGCCAAGTCACTGTAGGCTAAGGATGACATTTTGTCAGCTCACAAGAGTACAGTTGCATAGACCCATACTGCACAACCGAACAACATTGATAAGGGACTAGGGAGCAACAAAGCCATGTTATTATTATTATTTTGGGTCAGTTTGGTTTGATCCTATTACACCCTGCAGTGCAATGCAATATGATGCAATGATGTGTGGTTTGATTTTTAAGCAAGGTGCAATGAATTATTATTTTAACAATTATTTAAAATTAATATATCACACAAAGTCTATTTTACCGTTACTATAATCTTTTTTAAAAAATAGTTAAGAGCCACCTCGCTACCTCATCATAACTGTCACGCTATCTCGCCAAGGATCATCAGATAGCGATAGTTGTGGTGGTGAAGGATGGTAACGGTGTTGTAGCAGCGGCGGCGGAATGTAGTGATAGCAATAACAGTGGAGGAGGAGGTAGCGGTAGCGATGGTGGAGGAGGAGGTTGTGATGGCGGGCGACAACAATAGTGGACGTAGTGGTGACGAGGTTTGGCCGAGGAGGAGGAGGTGGAGATGGTAGTGGCAACAGTGGAGGTGGCGGTAGCGGCGGTGGAGGAGAAGGTAGTGGTGGTGGAGGGGGATGGAATAGGAAGAGGTAGTGGCGGCAACAATGGTGGGAGCGGCGGGGGAGGAGGTGGTAGTATTGGCGACGGCATGTGGCGGTTGGCGATGGCAACAATAGGGGAGGATGAGGTAGTGGCGGAGGAGGAGGAGGTAGTGGTGGCGGCGGTAGGTAGAGGTGCAGCGGTGGAGGAGGAGGAGGTAATGGCGGTAGCAGTTTTGGCATGATATGGTTAAGTGGAAAAAAATAAGTAAAATAAAGAGAAGTGAAACTAAAGGGTAAATTGAACTTTTTTAACCATGCAATAGATAGTAATGAGGATTCATAGGGGGGAGGTATGAATGGGGATTGCCAATTTTTTGGTAATCATCATTACCATGGTAAACTCTATTACTATGCTAAAGAGAAATCAAATACTCTTATCTTAATAATGCAATTATGATTACCATTGCAGGCATGCAATAGGGTTGAACCAAACAGACTCTTTATTCACTAAAACTTGTTATTAGACCACCTTCAATTCAAGTTTTTTGTTGATTAAATCTCTTCAGGAAGACTTTAGACAATAACAAAAAAAAAGAATTTATGATCATAGGTGAAGACTTTATGGCCCTGTTTGGTATGAAGCATCGATGGGTAGGGATTTGGATTGAGATTGGATCAGGGATTAAACCATAATATATTATTTGGTATGAGAGACTACAGATAACCAGGGATTGGGAGTACCACGAAAGTGATATTGCTGCAAAGCTACCTTCCCCTGGTATTGTGTTTTCAATCCCATGACTGTAAAATTGTAGAGACAAAAATATCTTTGATTAAAATATTTTTCGGACAAAAATAACCCCCTTGATTTTAACTTAGAATCTATCCCTCTCACATAATCCCTCTCTCTTTTTTCTTGCCAACGACATAATCACTTTTAACAATTCATTGCAGATTGTTCCCCCAAGATCAATCGCAGATTTGAGGTATTGTGTCTCCTCTTTTATTGCGTTATGATAAAGTCTTTTATCCCAAAATTAGACTGTCTTTAATAGCAAAATGCTAAGGATTCCTTGAGGTATACTCCGATGGTTTTGTCAAACGCTTTGCCCCTAAAATCGTGCTGTCACATACAAACTCATCCGACTCCTACAAATCCAAGGATGTCATCATTGACCCCTCAAAACCCGTCATTGCCAAGCTCTTCGTCCCTCGTTCTCCTTCTCGGTCACACAAGCTTCCTGTCTTGGTTTACTTCCACAATGGTGGTTTCTGCATCGGCTCTACCACGTGGCTTGGCTATCACCAGTTCCTATTCGACTTCTCTGTCGCCTCTCAATCCATCGTTCTCTCTGTTGATTACCGTTTGGATTTAGGGCATGTGTATTTGAGTCTTTTCATAACTAGTGTCTATTTATTAAATAAGATTAATGAAATTATTTATTTCAACTATTATTTTATACGAAACATATTTTTAAAATATTAATCACAGTACCAATCTCAATCTTAATTCATCAAAATTCAGTACCACATATCAAATAAGAGCTAAGGTTATATATATTTACACTTTTTTTTCTTTTTGTCAGAGAACATTTACACTTTAGGCTCGTTTGGATTAGCTTATGGAAGTTCCATAAGTGCTTATAAATCGTGATTCACAGAATACGAAGTAACTTTTACGGTATACGATATTGCTTTTATGGTCTACGAGGTAAATATGTGAAGGATATTTATCTCAATTTATGTAAATCAGATTTATAAAATAAGTCTGATTGAAAATAAAATTTCCAAACATGCTATCTAACGCTAACCTCGATCTGAATTAATAATTTCAAAAAAAAATTCTGGATTAATAACAGATTTAACAGCTCATAATGAGCAAAGAACAACAAGAGTGACCGCGCCACACTCTGTGACAAGCAAGAATTAGTTGACCAGCTCGCCACTTGCACGACTCAGCACGGTCTCCCATGCTCTTACGCTCACGTGACCGACACTGCTCTCAATACGCATATACAGTTTCCTTCCTTTTATTATTATTTTAACCTTTTTTTTTTGCCAAAATATTATTATTTTAACCACTTACAAATATCTTCCCATTTTATAATAATTCATTTCTATATGCTTCCTATTTAATACAAGTGTCTTTGACACTACCTAATTTTTTTGTGCGTGTCGTACGCGACGGGTGTTTATGCGTGTGCACGATCCTCCCTCGTTTTATTTTATTATATAATATATACTGACTAAAAGACACTATTAAATAAGTTTGGTTGGATTTATATTTATATATAAATTTGATTTATATAAATTGAGATAAATTTTTTTTATATATTTATTTTGTAGATCATAAAAACTACTTCGTCGATTGTAAAAACTACCTCATATATCATAAATCACGATTAAAAATTTTAACCGCTATTCCAAACATCCACGTACTCTTCACATTCACATTGTTCTCTCTCACATATTTTGAGCTAAGAAAAACATACAATATATATAAGTAGTTTTAAGTTTTAAGCATTGAAAATCTATGCAATTCTAAAATAATGAAAATAATAAATATAACTTATACTACCTATTCCTACTCCTACTTGTTGACCACATGCTAAGTGGTCAAGTAGACTTAATTTTATCATGCATTGTCATTAATTAATTAATTAGATGCATGCATGCTTCTGTTTGAATTATGATGATGATGAATTCATTTTATTTAGGGCCTTAATTGGTAATTTTTATTAGGCCTATTAATTGGTCATTTCTAAGCATATTGCGCTAACGTTAATAATTTAATATGTTTCATATTATACAAATCATACATGCACGTTTGTTTTAGCAACAAAAACCATGAGCGCGAATAATATATATTTTTTATAGACAAAAAGTAATTATTTCACTTCCATTTAAAGTCGTCCAAAATCATTAGATTCATTTTTAACCTTACCACTTTCCTCTTTTTATTAAATATACTAAAAAAATATAAAGTACTGATGTTTCTCATGGGGGGTTGTGACCCTATAATATTCACTCGTGTCTTGCAAGTAGAAATAGTAAAAGAATTTATGTGACGATTGTAAAGTTATTGTCAATGGATAATTTTGTGGTGGAAATATAAAAAAGACAGTAATTTTGATATCATCGTTATTTTAATTAATTTTAATTTTTAGTTAATTAAATAAGTTGAGCTGACAATCTATCAATCATCAATATTATTTTTGTTAATAGGTAAATTTGCTTTAAAAATTTTAAATTTAACTTAAAAAAATGAAGTAAATGACACATAAATTTTTAAAAAAATTTGCATATTAACAAAAATGATGTGAATGATATACAAATCCTCAGTTCAGTATATTTAATCAATTAAAAATTAAAATTAATTGAATTAATGACAAAGATAAAATTATTCTGTTTTTAATACTTTTACATAAAATTTCTCTTTCAAAAACTTTCTACATAAAATCATCTTTCAGTGTAAACTTTCAAGAAAAAGTTGTCAATTAACCCTTGGTGTGAATGCACAGTCGTACCTACAAAGAGTCGGGAGTAAGAACTGGCATTAAAGTATTTAACATGTTTTGCATAATTATTGAGCGATGATTTTTTGCGACAAAAAGGTAATTAATATTTCAGTTTCGGCCCTATAATCTTGAGGTGTGTTAACAATGAATGTTAATTTGTGTCTTAAATATACTAATCTGTTACGGCACAAGTTCTCCAATGGACAAAGCGTTGAGTCATCCTCAATTTATGAGGCCCTTTTTAAATTTATCACTATAATAAATATACAGTCAATTTTTTTTGAAGTCACTGTAATTATTGTTTATTAGAAAAATGGACTTATTTATTATTTTCTGTTTTTACTCATGAATAATAAGAATTCATGTTGGAAGCTTCGATATTTTTTAAATAAACGTCTTTTAATTTTTCTTAACACCCTAGCGACAATATTTTTTTAAAAAGCCAACAAATTGCATATTTAAAAGTTTAGAAAACGTGGACAACGATTTTTTTTTTTCTTTGACAATGAACACTAACAACTAATTAACAATTGACCTACTCCATAATTATAAATTTATTTTTTGTTTTGCAAATTAGAGAGGACTTTTTTGGCTTAGTTATTTTTCTCAAATCCATTCCATTTTTTTCATTTTATGAATTACTATTTGTAACCACAATACAGTAAATTACAATAAAGACCCGGCGCCACAAGCGCCAAGGAAAAAGACCTCTTCAAGCTTCTCTTCTAATTCATTTACTAAAATATTAATATTTCCCTTCAATTTTGCTTTTTAAATTTTTTTTGGCCCAACATTTCAAAATTCAAAGCATTGACTGAATTCACCGAATAACTAAAATCTCGAAAAATCGGGGGAGGTAAAGTGAATAAATCAGAGATATGGAAAGTTAAAATTTATCTATATTAAGAGAAATCCCCAAGGAATAACAGTGAAATTCGATTCACTTTGTTTCCTTTTTAACTTTCACTCTATCTCTTCCTTTCCTCGTGTCTCTATTTTCCTTCTTTTAATAATCACATTCCACAGTGAGAAAGAGAGAGAGAGGACAAAGATCACTATAATCGAATTCTTTATATATGTGCAGAACCAACCCAGTCTCTCTTCGACATTTTGACCAACGATAAAAAAAAAATAGTAATTGGGAGAAAGAAGAAATGGCAGAAATATGAGCGGAGGAGATAGAAAGAGACAGCAGAGAGAGACAAAGTAAGAGGTGGCAGCCACCATAACAGTGAAAAGCAGGGGGGGCGAGAGAGAGGTAATTAAACGAAATAACTCTTTTCTTTTGTTTGTTTATTCTGAGATTTCATTTCGCATTGATTTTGAGTCGTCGTGGTTTTTTTTTTTCACTCTTTTGTGTCAGAAAGAAAAAAAAATTCAAGGGTTTTGATATGTTTTGTATAGAGATTTGCGTCTGTTAAATCAGTGTACCAAGGGCGGCTTTTTCATCTTTTTTTTAAACCCTTTTCCTCAGAATCGGTCGGTCTTTGTCACTGGTTTTTATTTATTTTTACGCAGATCGATAAAACCTAGCAATAACTAATTTTTTTGTCATGATTTTGAGAGAAAAAATTGTAGCCATTGATTTGTAATCCTTTCTCTTCACTTTCTTCTTTAAATATCAGTTTCTTCACTTCACACTTCCCTCTTTGCAGCGAAGAGCACACAGCAACATAGAGCGAGAGAGAATTCCGAGATTTCTGCGAGAGATTTTTCCTAAAACAGTGCCGAGTACAAGGATTTTATGTCGTCTAGGTTTGAATCGGCAGTGATTGGGGCTCCGTTGAAGCTCTCTGTTTTGTCTGAATCCTTGCTCTTCCTGTTCTCTGTGTGCTCTATTATTCGCTGTATGCTTCTCTGTTCTTCCAGGCAGAGCTTGAATTTGGTGAACCCAACGGCTTCGATGCGTTTGAGATCCAAAAGGTTCGTAGATTTTTACTTATTTCTACGATTTCCCCCCTCTCTAATCTCCGTTAAACCCAATTTCTGGGTTTTTGGTTTCTCTTTGAGATTTGGGTCTGAATCTGGGTTTTTTTTTCCGTGGCTGGATTTTGCAGGACTTGTTCTGGAGTTGAGTGTTTCGGAGGCTTTCACAATATAAGATTCTCACGCCTTTTCATATTTCTCAGAGGGGATCTCACTTGATATTTTGTTTCTATTTCTTTGTTGGGTTTTTCGATTTTTGTTTTCTCTCGATCTTCAGATTCTGTTTTGATTTTCTCCGCAATTTTCTGGGTACTTTGAGGGGTTTTTGTTGGGTTTTCCCCCGAATCTCTCTCTCTCACTCTCTCTCCACCATGCCGGAGCCTCGAAATCAGCCGTCAACTCAGACTATGAACATGAACAATCCCTGCAAAAGGATGAAGCAACACAAGCAAAACCCTATTCCAACGAGAAAGCTTCGCATAATCTGTGACGACCCATACGCCACAGAGTCGTCTTCAAGCGAAGACGAAGGAGGAAACCAACGATCCGACACTCGTTGGCCGAGGAAGATGAAGCGAATCGTTCGTGAACTCACTCTACCTCTTGCTCCTGCCATTTCTAAATCCACTGAAACTGAAAGCTCATTTCAGGAAAGCAACAGTGGAGTCACCACCAAGTTTGCAGATAATCAAACCCAGAACAAGAAGAGGGTTTTGACCAAGACCCTATCATCAACCAAAAGCTCGTCTTCTTCATCCAGATTCAGAGGCGTCCGACAGAGAAAATGGGGGAAATGGGCTGCTGAAATTCGTGATCCCTTTAAAGGTGTTCGTATCTGGCTTGGTACTTACAATACTGCTCAGGAAGCTTCTCAAGCCTATGAAGCCAAGAAGATGGAGTTCGAAGCCATTGCTAAGGCTCAACAACATGCTCAAGCTCAATCTGATAAGAGTCACATTTTTTCGTCTTCCTCTGCCCATCAAGTTGCTGCTTCTGCATCAGAAGATTCAGAGAGTGTCTTCTCCCAAACCTCACCTTCCTCTGTGCCTGAACTCGATACCTCAACTTCCAAATCCACTGAAGATGCTGCCAACTCCATCAACAGCAGTTCAAGCAAAGAACATGACGAAGAACAAAAAGAGAATCAACGAGAAGAAGAACAAGAAGCAGCAGCAGCAGCAGCAGCAGTAGCTTCTGCTATAACTTTGGAGGTTGATAGTTTTGAGAACGAATTTGCAGAACTTCAAATCCCAGATTTGAGCTTCCTGAGCGAGCCACCATTAGTACAAGCACCACAACCAACAACAACATCATTATCTGCAGCAGCAGCAGCAGATGTTTCAGACATAAACCTAGGATTTGATCTGGAATGGGCTATGTTTGACAATTTTAGTAATGGTTTGGAGGATCCTTTTGGTTTGGATGACATGCAGATTTGTGGGTTTGATGAGGGTGACATGAATGCGAGTGAGCTGCCTGATTTTGATTTTGATCTATGTGCTGATGAGTTTGCTGGTTGGACTGAGGAGCCCCTCAATATACCTTGCGTATAAATTTTGCAGCTAGCTTCAACAACAACAACATAGGAATAAGGAAAAGGGCATTATTAATGAGTATTAGTATTTAGTATATTTTAGCAAGTACTAAGTTAAGTTTTGATGTGGTTTTGGTCCTGCAAGAATGTTGGTTCTTGTGAGTGGTTTTTGCTGTTTGTGTTGAAGAGTTTGCTAAGATGTATCTGTGGAGGCATATATTTGATGAGAGGAGATAGTAGTAGTAGTAGTAGTAGAGGAAGAAGAATCCTTTGGGTTTTCCTGAGCTATTAGAGCCGTCCAAGGGTTCTTCTAAAATCATCTTTTATAATTTATAATTATTATAGACTCAGGTTTATGTTCCTTTGTGTTTCTATGAATCAATCAGTTATTTTACAATTGTAATGTGTGTTCTACTAAAGCTCATGTTCCCAAGTCTTTCCGATGGAATCTTGTCTGTGGAATCTCTTGGGTTGCCTTGCCAAAACATTCAAATCCCTTGATCGACGATTCTGGATTTGGATTTGAGTTGCATGCATGTTTTCCTAATGTTGCTAGACTTCGATCTCAGAAATTATGCATTTTTCTAAGAAATGGTTTTTCAGTAAAATCATGATTTATTAGTATGTGAGAGAAGGTTTTTTTTATTCGTGTGAATAAATATTTTTGAGGGGTCTAAAAGTTATACCAAACAAACATGTTGAGGGATAGTTTATTTTTAACTTATAGTGTTTTTTTATGTAAACTGAGATAATTTTTTTTATATATTTATCTCGTATACTGTAAATCAGAACAACTATTTTTAAAGATTATTCAAATACTTAACTCTCGTAAATGCCTTTAACTTGGTGCATGTCAAAATATATATATATATATATATATATATATATATATATATATAAAAGTTGCCGTAGTGAGTGACAAATTTTGAGGGATTAAATTATTTTTCAAACCCAACTAATTTAAATAAAAAATTAAGGGTTTGTGTGTAAATTTATCACAATTTTTTACTAGAAACAATGTTGTACTAATTTTTTGAGTTCAATTTAATGATAAGGGACAATATTATTTTATTTTTACAATCCAATGCGAATATTACTTTTTAATGATAAATATGCATCTTAACATAAAAATTAAATGTAAGGTTAGTATTTTTTTTTATTTGACTAATGGCCAAATCCATTTTGAGGTTATTAGAATGTAAAGAATTTTTCTCCCTCATCTCTTCTAATAGGTGCATTTTCTGGATTTAAATTTATATTATAAGCCATAAAGAGTGACGCTACATCAACCAATTGGTACAGGGTTAGTATTTTGATAGTCAAAATCTGAAGTGGCAAAAAAGATTGAAAATTGGGAAAGGACAAGAAATAGAGTGTTTTTTTTTTTTTTTTGACCTGGAGAAATAGAGTGTTTGGGTGACATGAGAAATGAGGGAAAAGTAAGGAGAGCAAAGGGAATTTGGAGGGAGAAGGGTGGGGCCCATGGGGCAACTTTGTTTTGCCAATCAAAGCATATCGTCAACAAGAGGCAGCGAAAGCTATTCTTTCTATGCTAATTCCTAAGTGCTCGTTTGGTTGACCTTATATTGCCCCCAAGGCCCCAACCTTTTCTTTTAGAAAAAATAATAAAAAAACGGTTTTTATTTTATTTTCTTACATTTCGGTCCTTCATCGGATCCTCGTTGAGCCAGTAAACCAATCAATAAAAAGAATAAAAATCAAAGTGCTTGCTAGCTAGCACACTTGGTTCTGTCGTCACGTGTCATTACCTAAAATTTTCTATAAATGCATTTTCATCAACGTTTGCTTCTTCTTCTAAAATCAAGCAAATTCTATCCACCAAGATAATTACTAATTTACTATTATGATATCATTATTATTATTATTGTCCGATTCACCCTCGAGTGAGTTGATGGGATCCGATTCTTGCCTAATTGTATATGGTTCCTGTTGTATCTCATAGGTTGAGTATTATTTTTAGTTATAGTTTAAATTTAGAATTCGAATTTTCAAAAAGATGCATATTTAAATGCTGATTGATTCGGAATATATGGGAAAAAGTTGATTTGTGACCAGTGAACACTCTTTCAATATATTTTTTTAAGCCTTGTGTTGTGCGTGTAAAAGAAGAACAAGATGTACGTCTTTTTTTCAATCGTCAATGTATGAATTTAGGAGTAATATATTTAAACTAAATTCAATAGATGGCAAAAAAAAAAACAAAAACTAAATTTAGTGGTATTTAAGATCAAGCGCATTATTGCCGTAAGCGAGGCACTTAGACTAGGTGCCTCACGCGTACCCCTCGTCCTCTTCCCACATAAATTAAAACACATGTTTTCTTGTATTATACTTAATTAATTATAACTAGTACTATAATATCATATTATTTATAGTAGCTTATAAACATGAGAGTGGGAAAAAAATTATAAACATGACAACTTGCAATATAATCTATATTTTTTTATGGGTAAATATAATTTTTGGTCCATGAAGTTTGGTTCGATTTTAGTTTTAGTCCCTCAAGTTTGAAATCGATGTTTTAGTCCCTAAAGTTTACTCCGTTTATAACCGTTGGTCCTTAAAGTTTGAAAATGATTTGATGGCGCCTTTGACAGCTTTAATTCGTTTTACGTGGCGCTAACACTGTTAAAATAACTTATGTGTCATGCCTTTTAGAACAGCTGATATGACAAATATATTATACTATATTATATTGTATTGAAAAAAAAGAAAAAAAAGCATCAAAACGAAACGCACAAGCCAGAAATAACTTATGTGTCATGCCTTTTAGGCTCGTGCATTTCGTTTTGATGCTTTTTTTTTTTTCCTTTTTTTCAGTACAATATAATATAGTATAATATATTTTTCATATCAGATGTCCTAAAAGACATGACACATAAGTTATTTTAACGGTGTTATCGTCATATCAAAAGAATTAATGTTGTCAAAGGCGCTGCCAAGTAAGATAATTAAAACCCAGACCAATTACTAAATCGGCTAGGGTACTGGGTCAAATGTCAGTGGGTCAGATCGGAGTCAAACCGTAGCTAAATTAGGACAAAAATGGTCATAAAGTGAAGATTTAAGAGTTATTAATATGAAATTATAAAGAAAATAAAAAAAAATTGATTTTTTTTAAAAGCTGAATTGGATTGATTCCCGGACCGAACCGGTTTGCCAATTTTTGGGCTGAACCAATCAATCCAGTTTAGGTTTCATAACTTGACCATCAAGTTTTTTCAAACTTGAGGGACCAATAGTTATAAATAGAGCAAACTTGAGGGACCAAAACCACCGATTTCAAATTTGAGGGATTAAAATCAAAATCGAAGCAAATTTCAGGGACCAAAACCACCGGATAAATTTAACAGCGTTAGCGCCACATTGGATGAATTAACGCCGTAAAAGGCGCCACCAAGTCCTTTTTAAACTTGAGGACTAATTGTGATAAACGGAGTAAATTTGAGAAACTAAAACCATCGATTTCAAACTTGAGAGACCAAAACCAAAATCGGGCCAAATTTCATGGACTAAAAGTTATATTTACCCTTTTCTTATTTTAAAAGAATATCTTCCTTATTTAGTTTGTTATTAATTCATGGGAAAAATAGAAGAAAATACCATATAAACTTCAAAATTCTAAATTAGTGATTTCCTATTAAAATAAGTTATCAATTGCTATATTCTTATAGTTGATACTTATAATTTTATAGTCAACAAAATTAATTTGAGATTTTGAAGTTCAATTAGTATTTTTTTATCCTTTTTTCTTAATTAATTCATTTTTTTAAAACCAACTTAATAAAAACACAATTGAGGGGTCATTATTTCAATATTATACAAGGAATTACTGTACATAAAAAAAATACAAAGAATATGTTGGGAACTTAGGATAAGGAAATTACAAGAATTAACGAAAGGAAAATACTAGTTGGAAAGTGTATAGGGCGAGGAAATCAAAGAGAGAAAGGGACAAGGAATGGTATATTAATGATAAGAGGAGATCAAAACGACACGACGTCTGATTCCCCCCAAATCCAAAAGGAAGCAAAGTAGAATGATGCCAAGTTGGGTGAGGTGATGTCGTTTGTGTCATTTTCTCGAGGCTTTCAAGTTTTAATTTAATGACCTGGCTTGGTGCGACTTCATTACTTAAATTTATTTTTTATGGGATGTGAAAAGGAAAGAAGGAGAAGGAGAAGGAGAAGGAGAAGGAGATGGCATTACTTGGGCACCACGGTGGCATAGTGGGATTGTTATGATTCTTTGGGCTCAGTCTCAAAACGTAATGCCGTGCTATTTACGACATCGGCTTCCCTTTTTTTTTTTTTTTTTGACCTGGTCCCTATTTGTTTTTCAACTCTCACAACCTAACCTCCTCATAGTCAATTCTAAATATTGCTAGTATCCTCTACTGCTTATACTCTCTCCATCCAGAGCTTTTTTTTTTTAAAAAAAAATAAATTTGTCTCTAAATATAAGATCTTTTTAAATGTGTCTCAATAATAAATACATTTTTTTTTCATTTTGACTTCAGTTAATTATTATACTATATACATTCTCATATTTCACTATTATTCTCTCTCTCTCACCTATTCATAAAGAGGAACATTTTTTAGGGAAAAAACTTAAATTTTCTTCATAATTATTACATTTAACTACTTTTAACTATTTTTTAAAAATCTCACGACGATTCGGTTAAAATGTTCTTATTTACTCTATAGGGATGGAGGTAGTATAATACTAGTTACTAAATTAATTTGAGTTGATTAATAACATAAAACAAATAAATTAATTATAACAAATTTGATCTTATTTATCTAAAATACCCATATATAACATTAGATGATATCCCTCTGGTTCTCATTAGTTATTAGATAGTCTATTGTGGAAGAAATTGTTTGCCGTACATATAAATTCACTTAGAGAGTCATTAATGAGTGTTTTCAAATTTTACTCTTATTTAATGTTTGTTGGAAAAAGAAAAAAAAGGTTGAAAATGATTTGTAAATGAAAGAGAGAAAATTATAATAAGGTTGAACTTGAAGAAATTTTATTAATTTAAGATATGTTTAAAGGTTTAACTATTATTTCTTAATATGCGTGAAATAATTAAAATAGACTTGTTATTGTAACGACCAAGGTAGTAGAACATGATAGATGAAATGAATTAAGATTATGGTAGCTAATACAGGACGTGAGCCCGAAGGCAGTGTATTTGACTTACTCGTATAAAGGAAGTAGTTGATTGGGAGAATTTCTTTGATTTGTGTGAAAGATGAACAAGAAATATTTCACCCCATTCTGCATGAACTATAGATAAAATGAAATTACTTCACACTCAACACGTTTTTCCTCCATATTCAAGACACACTTGCATAAACAAAAAATAATTCAAATTCAATGTGTTCAAACAAAAAAGGGAAGAAAAAAAATATGAAATTAATGAAGACGACGAAAAAGGAAGGAATTGAAGTAGAGTATGTGGAGGGTATTAGCCCAGCAGCGCTATAGTCAAATCAGAGGATACGACATTGACTAAGGAAGAAAGAAGGAACATGAGACATCTCATGGAAACTTAGGACTATTATTTATGTTGAGCCCTTATTTTTTATATAGAGTATATAGTTTTAATAATCTTTTTTTTTTTGGATTAATCCTATGGTACCCACTTTACTACAACTCACTAGTTTGATTTATTGGAATATAAGTCCATAATGGGAGGAACATCGTTACCTATAAGTAATTATCTATATATTTAGGGACTCGAACATAAGACCACTGATTAAAACGAAACAACATATAAATTAATTTAAACGTTTGATGATACCTTTTTAATAGTCTGATTCTTAGGAATTGAACAAGAGTGTCGGAAATTTTTATAACTCTTCAATAATATGAATGTTAGGAATGTAACAAGGAATGTTAGGGCATATCCAAACTTAGTGAAGAAAATAAATCAAGTGGGTCATACATCATTATTTAAAACCAAAACCTTAAAGTAATAGAGATTTTAGCTAGTTAAGAAGTATTCCTCCGGTTTTTAATACAAAATATATTTAGAGAGTTGATCTTAGTTTTAAATATAAGAGAAAATTTTTATATTTTTCAACATTTTTTTAATTTACCTTTTATTGATGCTCCTTCATTAATATTCAAAGAGAAAAGGAGATGAGAAAATTCAGAAAAATAACTTAAGTATTTTAAAAAATATAAGCTGGGGATTAGGTACGTGTATATAGCACTTCCCACATAGTCATTAGTGATGTTATGTATATCCTCTCATAGTGTACATTGTGGAGCTAATAAGCACTTCCCACATGCTCTCCTACTTCTTCATTTCTTGTTGGCTTAAATTCAGAACTTAAGAATAAAGTTGGAAAGGTTTATTCAATATATATATAAATGCATTGCCCATTAATAGTAAATTTGGCCCAAAAAAATATTAATGAATTCACCAAACAATGAGGGTCTTCCACCAAAAGGAGCGAACCAAGATTCATTAAATATTATCCACCAAGCTCTAACTTGTCTTTTGTGACATTTTCATTTTCCTAGTATTCAAGCAGTAACTACTAGGTTATTTCATGTTTTAAATTCATGTCCATCTTCTTTCATTTTGTAAAGTCTTATTTGTAATGGTCCTTTTATTAATACATTTTGATCTTTTATTAAAAAAAGTGGTTGTTTTATTAGGCACTAATAAGTAATAACCATGTGTTATTGCCATTGAGACGTCATATATGTATGTGTGTCTAAGTACAAACAAAACAGTTAAAACATCTATCAACGTGACTAATATGCTTTAATTTTATAACGTAATGAATTAAGGTTTAAATCCAAATTTTGTTGTAGTAACTTGTAAGAGGTGCCTAAATTTATTGTAGGAGGATTGTGCCTATTAAAAAAAAAACTTATAAAACATGTTAATCGGAAGCTAGATTTGAAATAAATAAAATGATTTACATGCCATAGAAACTAAAACTTATTAAAATAAATGAATCATACAATGCATTGACATGAATTGCTCTTAATTCAAACTGCGGCCTGGAATGATTAGGCACACCAGGTTACTCACAGTAAAATAGCTTAATTAATCATACAGCTCCATTAACGCCACTTGGTTTATCATAATTATTAGCCTACTTTCACTACAGTTCAGGATTAACTTGTCAAAACTCAACACAATATATATAATGTTAGCAAAATATCTATAAGATTTTAAATTTTTTTTTTTGGAGATCTCTCAATCAAAACAAATATTTTAAACTGAGGTCTATATCATTGCCCAGTTTTTTTCCATGTAATAAATTTAAAAGGAATCATATCAAAATTCTCTTATATAAAATCAATATATATATATAAAAGAGGAATGATCAGAACTGACCCTTTTGAGAATAAATAACAAACGATAGTGGGAAAGAAGTTGGGGAGAGACATGAAGTATGGGCGTGAGAGCAGTTTAATAGATAGTTCATAGTTGAATATTATTAGAATTCATGAGGGCATTAAAAATAAATGGAAGAATTACATTTAGGTTTGTAAAAAAAAATTGGTTCTATTGATAATTTTAAAAATGTGAATTGATAAATTTAGGGATGTGATTGATAATTATATAAGACTAATTTTTTTTTTTCTCTCAAACGGACCTCAATATAATTTTTTTAAAATAAATTAGAAAAAAATTAAAAAAGAAAAGAAAAGTAAGAGATTAGGTATGGTGGGACCTTGAGATTTGAAAATGTGAGAGGAAAGAGAAGCGAAAATATGGGCTCTTGTGAGAAAATTTTGCTTCGTGGATCTGACGCTTTCACATATATTAAAAAACTAAAATAAACCCTGAATTAATGAACCAGACTATCAGAGAATCAGACTGAGACATGTTGGGAACACGGAATCATGAATTATTAAAAAAAAAAAAAAAAAAAAGGTTTAGTCAAATATTGCTACTCAACTCAACTACTCACTCTATAATAGTATGTGATTGTGTTGCTCCACTCTCGTGCATGCAACTCAGATTTTATTCGCCCACACACACGCACATATATTAATCGCATTAGCTAGATCCCACCAATAATTAAATACATAAATAATGATCAAAACAACCAAACTAAAATTGAATTGATTGTATATTTTGGTTGACAGAATTAATTACTTTGGCCTAGCTAGGTTAACGATACTGTCATTATTCATCTGTAAAATTCATTATTTCATTCGTCTATTCTTCCTTTAATATAATACATATTTAAATTTTTTTAGAAAGATTAAAAAAGTCACATAAGTCAGTTAATCATAGCATATGCCCTATATTACTTGATTATATATCAGTTCATAAATCAGACAAATTAATTTAGTATAAAAAGAAGATAAATATCAATAATTTAAAGTAATTTTTTTAAGTTCTCAAAAAAATAAATATATTAAGGACAAGAGGAATATCAAATGATGTTGCTAAGGAATATTAACTTGATTTTTCTTTTAAGAAAAACACTCAAGAGCAATGAATACACTGCAGAATTAGTAAATTAAAAATAATGATTATATTTACATTATGGTTCTCAAAAAATATTAAAAAAATATTCTTAAATATATTAGGCCCAATTTACATATTTTTTACAAGAAAAAGTTTAGGTGAGTTGGATTTGAGGGCCTGATAGGACTGAAGCATACCTCAAAGCTCAAATAACCCTTACGAATCACACGCTAACAAGATTATCATTATTAGCATATCTTATATATCTAGTTTTCAGAAACTTTTTGGTGAGACTTTCAAAGTATTTTTTATTAAAGTGGAAGCATTTTATAATATGAGTTGCTAAACACAATTGTATTGGAACCAAATACATTTTGGGTTGGAAATTGAACTGTGCATACACATGATGATCACCATCCTCCATTATATTTCAACAAGAATCTGATTAAAATACTGTCTGAGCTTCTAATTATGATTTGTTTCGTTGTCGCTCAATTATTATTTTATCCCTTTTGTTCTATGTTTATCAAAAATAATATTGTGCATATAAAATATGGATTATCATTTTTATTGCATCCCATATATGCTTTTTTAATAAAAAAAATCTGTAATGTGATCAATATTCCTTTCTTCTCTTCACATTTACATCTCAACACCATAGTGAGAGTATGGCATACTTCTCGATTCATTTTGGGCCTAAAACACATTCGTAGAGTCCAATAAGACGAAATAGACAGGCCCATATTTTCGTCGATCCAGCAGTGAGCCCAAATTTTGAAGAAATTTAATCTGTCCTTATATCTAAAACAAGTCCAACCAACGGATTGGGTTTAGTGGAAGGGGTTAATCCATTATAATGTGGTGAATCAAGATTCGAACACCTATTAAAAAAAGTATCCACATTTAATACCCAACAATATATTGAATAGAATTACATCCGAGATAGAAGAATACCAGTGATTAGGGGGAAAAAAGAGAGGAAGAGAGAGAAAAGGGCAAAAAAAGTTTTAAAGTAGGTAATGAAATATTAAGAAAAGAAGAAGAGAGAAAGATATGATATGACGTGATTGCCCTGATTTCTTTTGAAGAACATGAAGTAAACATTACATAATTAAGAATAGAAAAGGGTGGTACGAAAAAGGAGACATAATCATATTAGGGATTTTGCAGCAAGCCCTCAGCCTCATGTGGAAAGATCTTGAATTATATTCTCGTCTAAATAATCAAATTTATTTATACTAATTAACATTATTCAAACACACAAGCTTCATATAATTAATCAGAAATCGAGCATCCAAATAAGCCAAGTTCAGAGAAAGCCCTTGTGTTGGAAGCTCTTGATGCAGTCATTGAACATATCTTGGAGGCCTTTAAATGTGGGAAGCCCTAAAGCGGCAATCTTAGATGTGTCCATACTATGTGGGATGTTTTCTCCTTCATGATTGTTGCACCTACACACACACACATAAAAGTTTTGGCTTATATGTTGTGGGGCTTCTTATATATTCCCTCCTTCAATTCTTATTATAAGGCATACTTTAAAAATAATAAATGGTCCTTATTATAATTAAATCACCAGGATTACCCACATTTAATATCTTATTGATTGCGACTTTGTATAATTTCTTAGATATATAATAATTCATAGTATTAAATATGTGTAAATTTGGAAGTTCATTTTATTTTTAAACAATTAGTATCTCTTTGGATTGCTGCTAAATTAACAATCAATTCTGGCTAATAAACCCTGGTTTTTGGCAAAAATCATTCAAACTACCTAAAATCATTTACTTAGCTAACACCGTGTTTTATGGATAAGCTATTGAAATGATGGAGTAACAATGGAGGTTGGAAATGCATAAAGGACCCAAATACCCCCATTTTTTTTGGAGCTTATATAAATAATCACACTAGCTTATGCCCTTTTTAGTAATTTACTCATAAAAAAAAAGTAATTTTGGTCTGAATCATCCTCCAAACATTTTCAATTTTATCAACATCTCAAAATCTATTATCTTTAATCAATTTTTTTTCCACAATATATTTTCTGAAAGTTAATCCAAACACCCTTTTAACGATTTAACTATCCCTCTTTGATTTTGATGAACTCTTAGAGGTTCTTTGAAATAATAACTGCGGAAATTAATACCACCCCTAATCCTTAATATAAAATTTAATTGACTTTTTTTTAGAGAGGTTAAGAAAGCAAAATAGATTACTTAAATCATAGCATATAACACATGTTGTCTATCATTATATTATAAATCAGTTTATAAATTTAAAAAATTAATTTAAAAATAATAATAAATATAAACATTTTTATCTAACAATTTAATTTTATTAACCTCTCCAACAAAATCCAAGTTACTCTTATAGGTTTATAATATATAGAGATAGGATTTGAGAGTAAGGTCGAAGTCACCTGTGAGCATAGGGGTAAGAAGGATAGGCGTCACGAAGCATGTGGATGATGTGGGACCAGTGAGCCACAGGACCAGAACACACAATCCTCCCACTTGCCTTTGGATTTTCCATAGCTATCAAGTGAGCTGAGACGACGTCGTCTACATGCACAAATCCTATAGCTTGGTTTGGATACTCTCCTCTCAAACCTTTGATAATAATGCTGAGTAATATGAGCAGAGTACTGGTTGGCTGCGGCGCAAGTAAAGGACCAATCACGAATGATGGATTCACCACCACCAGATCTATCCCACCTTCCTCAGCCACCTTCCATGCCTCTCTTTCTGCCACAGTCTTTGCATATGCATACCATAGCTGCAATATTAACAAAGCATTTGATCATTTCTCTACAACCACGCATGTAAGAACATACTCCCATAGTGTTTTCCTCTTCTTTGTAGTACAATTTGTATTATCAAGTAGGTCTTATATCAAATTTAATTTGATTTCGTACGTTGTAACGCTTGCAGTATTGGAGATCCGTCCAATGTAATTCATTGAGTGGAGAAAGTTGGGGTGCGTCGTCTTGATATCTTATGGCTGAACAAGAAGAGGTCATAACCACTCTTGTCACTTTTGCTCTTATGCAAGACTTCAGCACATTCACTGCTCCTTTCACTGTTGGATCTATTAAGGTTTTCTGTAACACAGACCAAAGCAAGTGCATTCCCGCAAATAATATAAACCAATTAATTTCATATTAAAACTCATGTTAGTTGGTTAAGATCTGATCTTCCTTATAAGATCACAATTAATTGATGCTATGTATAAAGGGTTCTATTGTTAATGTATTGTGGTGCGTAGGGAGGTTGAATCCTCACCTAAAAGGAGGGTAACATAGTCCTCATCTTTTTTTGCTACCCTAAGTTTAGATTAGAATATATAAATCTCTCTTAGAAGGATTTATTATATTCATCGATCATTATTTTTTCGTTGATTTATGCAAAGTATTTTTCATCTTTTTAACATGATATCAGAGCTTAGTTGTTTTTGGACCCAATAATATTGAAGCCTAGCTAGTTAATGATTGTGGTTCTTGTTTTTCATCATGGTCTAATTCAACCTTCCAACAAATCAAAATTTCCATACTGGGTAGATTTGGATTGAAGAAGAAGCATAAATAGACTCTCTATGCATTTAAAGACTAGTTTCCTATAAAGTTCATGACAGAATTAGATGTAATTAAGGTGAGTGAGTGACCTGAACGTCGTCGTGGTAGTTGACAATGACAGGGGCAGCTGTATGGAAGACTCCATCAACGCCTCGGACCGCCTCATCGAAGCTTCCTTCTTCCATCAGATCAGCTTTCAACATTTTCAGCCTTTCTCTTGCTCCTCCCAGTTCCCACAAAAACCCTACCTTCTCCACATCCTCTGCCACACACAAATTTAACGTTATATATATATATATATATAAGCAATAAGGTAACTTCAATGTGAAGAACTGATGAAATCTTAAAATCTGAAAATGAAACCTGGGTTTCTAACGGTGGCCCTCACAGTGTGTCCCTTATCTAATAAAGCCTTCACAATGTAAGAAGCTATGAAACCAGTGCCCCCAGTCACGCAGTATTCTGGCATCTCTCTCTCTCTCTCTCTCTGTGTAATTTCCAAGTTTTATTATTGAGGTGATTTCTTCCTCAGCTAATTAACCTTTGGCTTTTATTTCAGAGAGGCAAGGCAAAGGAACTAATTAATTGAGCTGGAGTATCATGAAATATGCATTTCAATACTGTTAAAGATAGGTAGATGGTTCACTCCATTCATAATCATACGTTTTGCATGCATGTTGTGGAATGTTAGATACCTGTGAGCGTGACCATATTTGGAAGTGGAACTTTAATGTTTGGTTCAACGAAGGTGATATTCATTAAAGTTAGGTTAAGGGAGATTATAAACTTTGTTTAGTTTAAGAAGAGGGGATATGAGATTTGATTTCTTGTTTGGTTCAAAATGGTAGGTGAAGAGAGTTAATTATAAGTGGATAAATATATCATGTTCTCTTTATCTATATATTTTCATTCTTCTTTTATAATTTATTTATTAATAATAATTATTTATTAAATTATTAATAGAATTCTAACTCGACTATCATAAAAAATTAGAAGTGGAACAAATTTAATAGACTTAGTTAAATTGAGAATCAAAATCATGACCAAATTTATTACTTCCATGTTTTGTAAAAGAAAGCTTATTGCTTCATTTGTTTGCATTCAGAGATATTGGGTAACAGAAAAGAAAATATTAACTGAACTCTTAATAGTTATAGATGCCCAATTAATTGATAAAAACAACACCAGATAATTCCATTAATGCGGACAGAATTTGAAAAGAAAAAAGGAATCATCTTCCTCATGAAGACATCTGAGACTAGCAAGGACATGAGCAGTATAAATCAGTTACCAGATGTTTATCTGATCAAATGCAGAGAGACATTCCACACACTCAGCATAACTACAGTATGTTGCGCCAGGAGATCGTTTTGGACATGTCAATACATCAGAAGTACTACGTACTTTATCTTCATTTTATGAAACTGCCCACGTTTAAAATATTTTACTTATCACTAGAATGATGCTATTGAATAAGCAAAATACAAATATAAGCCGCTAGTAATCAAAATGAAGAAGACAAAAGTATGGTAGCCTATTGCACACCATTGAAGCAAAAATTAGTAATAATTTTTTATTTTAAAAGAAAGGTAAACTCAATGTTGATTCAAAAGTGTCAAATATTCAAATGATTACTTGACCAAATTTAAATGAAAAATTTAAACGAAAACGGTGCAACGGCACCTAGCACAGGATTAACAACAACGCATGAACAGATGACGCGGGGAACAAATTCAAATCAAGATTTTTTAATTGGCTTATTTGTTTCGCTTTTTTCGGTAGTCTTATTTGATCTTTATTGGCATCAAGAACACTTAACTCAGTATAACTAATCTTACCATCGCAACACAGCTTTCACAAATAGTTCTAGGACTTGTTGCACTTATACTAGATGCTTATATGAGTTTTGTAATATACGAGCTGTGATTTTTATCAATAATCACAGCTCCGAACACAAGAGCAGAGAGAGAAGAAACAATAAAGATTGAAATTACGATGCTGGAGGAGCAGGAGCAGGAGGAGGAGGCGGCGGCAGTTGGAGGAGCAGCCGGAGACGACGCTAGAGGAGTAGACGCGCGAAGGAGACGACGAGCGATCCACGGGTACTCTAAGAAATGGACGAATAGCACAGAAAAAGGGGTTTATAGTGGCGGGTAGTGTTGGAATATTAAAAAATTACTATGGATAATTTAGTCACAATTACACACAAGTTTTCTCTTACATAGAAAAGACCCTAAATATGGAGGTTTCTCAAATGAGGGGAGGTGAGTATTGCATGACAAAAAATTCTCCCTTCCCTCATCTTCCTTCCTTCCAACCAAACACATATTTTTTATCTTCAACCCTCTTCTACCCTCACCTAACCTAAAAAAATCTCTAACCAAACATATCCTAAGGCTACAAAATAATACTCCATCAAGTGATAAGTATAAGAAACAATTAACTTTTTTTTGAAAGATTAAAGAAGCTAAATATATTACTTAATCATAGTATATGTTATATATCATTAGATTATATATCAATTTATGAGTTACGCGAATTAGTTTGCAGAAAAAAATGACACACACAAATATAGACACACATTTTAAAATAATTTATTTAGTTTTATTCATCTTTTAAAAAAAATTAATTATATCTTATATTTAAGATCGAAGGTATTATTAGGTTTGTTTCTTTTTTAGATAGAGTATAATTAAGGGCCACAATAGCTTTGAAATAACATTCAAACCCCCAAGTAAAAATTATTTTGAAACAAAAGTCTTAATAAAATATGTCCTGTAAACATAGGGAATTAGAATTGAGAGTACAATATCCACTAACTACATTTAGTTTGTTAGCTTGGTTCTTAGCACAATAAACTAAGGCGAATTCTGTTGTCCATAAAAAAATGACTCTTTTTTTTTTAAAAAAAAATAATACAAACAATTACTTCTTTTATATATGGAGCATAAACCCCATAGTGTGAATTGTGTGAACTATCTCCCTGCCTTGATGCCACATAATTATTTATTAGTAACACAATCAAAACTAGGCAAATGACACAGAGTCTGAATTCTCCCTATATATAATTAGATAATTTATTGCTTTTAGTACTATAAGAAAATATAGAGCTAAAAGATTATGTAGAGGTATAAATATTCACGCAGTACGAATAGCTATTTCATGAAGTTTTGGCGTTAAATCTCTTGCCATCTAATGAAATCAAACCATTATACTAATATAGAATTAGTCTAGTGGTATAAGGTTTCATTAGATCCCTCTATATTTTAAATTCAAACTTTAGATGAAACATTTGTGTTGGGAGGAGAAGCTTCGAACCGAATACGGATAATAATATATAAAAAAAATAAATATTAGTTTTTCTCTCTTTACAATTGGGGTATATTTTGGTGTCCCAACTTTTTCCTTTTGGGTCAGATCGTCACACAGAGAGAGAGAGAGAGAGAGAGTGGACGGTAATGAGCCCAATCATATTAGTTATATTTTGTCCAACAAGAAAATTAGGTACTATTTCAATTGGAGATCTTCGTGGCCCAACAAGCTCATGAGATTTTCTAGAGCCCCGAACTTTACTAAAAATACCATCTCTAGTCATTTTTTTAAAGCAAACAATCTCTTGTCTTTATTATAAGACGCTTTTAATCACCTTACTAATATGAAGAAACTTAAGTCATTGAATCGGTCTGAAAGCAAAATTATAAATTCACCCATATTAAATATTATGATTACATCAAGAACTCATAATGAGTGCAATTAATAAAATATTAAGGAGGAACAATTTAAAAAAAAAGAGTAATTAATACCCTAGTGTCTAGGATAATCTAATTCATTCAGCAAGCGCCTTATAACAACGTCAAGAGGGAGTAATTATCAATATTGTGATATTATCAACGTCATAATGGTCCATGTTCTTATTCCTCAAGCAAATGAATGTAGATTCAAATTATAATACATTGTGTATGGAATAAACCTAATTAAGAACTTAATATTTTAAAGGGACACAATTTATATTACTAACAGATAATACTCTTGGCGTCTCATAGAAAAAGTAAATATCAAGATTCAACATGTTCATATAAAATTTATACTCATATAGTTACACAAGAATAGAATAATGAGGCTCCTTCAATTAATGCCTTTGGTTCTGTGCATTATCTTATATAGGAATAAGAATACAATAGCTAGGAAAAAAAAGTCCTAAATCAAGAATATCTAGATGTACACAAGTATAATTTACAATATACAAATAGTTAAATAATTATATAAAACTCCCTCCTTTGCCTTGTTATCTTTCTCATCTTTTCCAGATGGTGACACCAAGTCTATCTCTTAGATACCAAAAAGGTGCATGGTGCAGGGGCTTGGTCAAGCAATATATTGAACAATTAGAGCCTTTGACATCACTTGGTCTCTTGAAAAGTGTGCATCAATCTCAATGTGTTTGGTTCTAGTATGATGCACTGGATTAGAACTCAATGTGGCTACCCTTGTGTTATCACACCATATGACAGGTGTTTTTCTTTCTTTTTTTTAAAAAAATTCAGTTTCAATTCAGACTAGAGAGACTTTATTTTGACTTTGTGCTATATATGGTCACGAACTTTTTGTTTCTTAAATGACCATGTCACAAGGAAGTCCCCAAGAAAGACACAATAACCACATACTAATCTTCTATCGAATGAATAAGAAACCCAGTCTGCATATGAATAGGCAATTATGTCCAATATGCTTGATAGTTTGATATGAATGCTATATTGAATAGATCTTCATTCTAAAATACCTTAGAGCTCTCTTAACTGGTTTCCAGTGCTTTTTTGCAGGTTTGAATAAGAATTGACTGAGTTTCCTGAGTTGAACAATAAGCCTCATCAAATGTCAATAAATCTGCGAGGACTAAATTCACAGGGGCAATCTCTTTCATAAATGAACACAGCATATTATTCAATAAACTTATTTCAATTTAAAATATAACAATATTTAAAAATAAAAAAAAACAATCACCCATTCATTGTAATTTTGATTTAGTTCAACTTAGTGTTTTAACTGCTTAATTAGTTGGTCTCTACAGTCTACACTTTTACAAAATCATCTATTTTTTTAGAAAATAAGTTTTAAGCGAATCATAAATTAAAGGGTTAATGGATCAAACAGCTAAAACTTGAGGGACGGATTTTACCTTGGATTAAACTTTAGAGATTGGATTGTGATAAATAATTAATTTTCCCTTAAAACTATAATCTATCTCTTGAGACTAGTGATATATCCCTATTTTATCACAACATTTAATGTCTTATTTAGGGTTTTTATCATTAATTTTGGGCTAAGTAGGATTTATTGTGATTAATTTGAATGAATAATGATTGAGTGAAAATAGAGCTTAAAAGAGCAATATTTTCATAAATATTGTAATTGCTATTAATTGAGTTAATTTTCTTGAAATATAAGTTGCTATCTAATTTTGATTTCTATTGTAGGTCATTTTAAGAAGGTTGGAGCAGAAAAATAATTGAGGAAAGGCTAAGGAAGGACCAGAAAAGAAGGGAAAAAATAGATGTAAGGGAAATTATCCATCAAATAAAAGCAGCAATTGAGAGGAGGCCACGGGGTAAAAAAAACTGCCGAACGGGATTGAGACACACACCAACATCACCAGCGTCTTCCTGAAGTTGTGGCTGTTATTGACTCCATGAGTAGCTAAATTCTCTTGTGCTTCTTAGAGTGAATGTTATAGCTTGAGCTTAAGAGCTTTAATTAGAAGAGTATTTGTCAAACTCCTTAACAATTCGATATTCATAGAGTATTAAATGCATAGTTTATAAGCATATAGACATAGCATAAATATACTGATGATAAATGCTTGTTTACATTACAGGAAATCCCATAGGATTTGAAAAATATATACAGAGACCAACAGAAATAAAATTTGGAATTAAAGATAACCAGCTGCAGTTTCACTTGAACCGGCATCAATCACTGGTAATTACAGTTTTGCCCTTAGAACCGTTATCTTCTGCTGAAATATTTTATATGTTGAAAAATGGTGAGATTCGAATGAATCTTAGTAGTAACATACAATCTGACTTATAGAATGCGAAAATAAATATGCAATGCACCATGATATGTAAAATGCTAACTCGTGTTGTATGCATACTGTCCAAGACCAAACAACTGTTTGCAACCCCGGCTTAACTCGTGTCCATGGTCAAACGATATGTTTAGACCTTGGCTTATTCGCGTGTTGTGCCACAGGCACTGTCATGTTACAGAAAATAACATACACAATATATAAATAAATTTAACGGTTTTGTTAAATTTGCACATTTTTTAATTTTTCGTTGTTATTTTTGCCCCCAACAAAACATAAATGTGTCAGACGCTCCTTCAGTAAAAGTTAACCCTATTATATATTACTTATTAATTTCAATTTTATCCCATGCAAGGTTATCAAATTCGGAAATTTATAATCAATATCTTTTGACAAACTCTACCATTGGGCCTATATAATGGTATTATACATCCATTTTATGGCAGTACTGAAGTGACATTAAAATGACAATATATAATTCCCTAAAATCTTATGACACGTTTAGTACAATTTCATGCATTAAGATCTATCTTAATCCTTACCCTAATATACTACTCTACTAATTTAAAGTGCATGGTTGGCAGTTGGCAGAATAAGTCAATAATGCAATCCAATGTACCACTTTGATTTTTACTTATAAGTCCAAATTACCTAATTCTCATATATTACATAGAGTTAATTAACTCAATAAATATTGACTAAATTGATAAATTTTTTCTAATGCTGTCCTTGTTTATGAATGAATATTTTTCACCTCTTGTCTTCTCTCAACCAAAAATTTATTACAATTAATAAGGGTAAAATTGTAACACTCTTATTTATTACTACATTAAAAGTAGACTTATAATAAAGATCAAATTTTTTTCACAAACTGGACTTATAAATAGGATCAGAATGTTACTCCCTCTTATATTATATAAGGCAGTAGGCACCAACTAGAAGCAAATTTTTATCCTAAATATATAAGGTATCAACTTAAAACAATTTTGAGTTCCAAATATAAGGCACGAACTGCCTCATTAATGACTTTTTCCCACTTTACTCTTGTTATTGATTAAAGTTGAATGTTCGAAGAATTAAATCATATCTTTTAAAGAGAGTCAAAGTTAAAAAATTTATCAATTCAGAACAAATTTAATGACTTAACTATGATTTCTTAATCCACGAGAATTAGTGGTTGATGCTCTATAAATTACTCCATCTATACCTTTTTATAATAGCTCAAAATTTGAGTTACCTTAGTTCTTTTTATAAGAGGTTGATAAGAGTTGTCTGAGCATTTAATGAATTTTTTTTTTTCATTTTTACCCCTCATTAATTATATATATTATATTAATTACAAGGTTAATTATACTTATATTTACTCTATTTCTCTCCCTTACTTGACCCCTAATGAATAAGGGCATACTTAAAAAAAATTTATTTCAAACATATTATTTTTAACTAATTTTAACAACTTTCTTAAACCGCGTAATTCAGTTATCGAACTCTTATACATAAGATTGGAGAGAGTAACACACCTGTATCTATACTCTTTTTATGTATAAACATTTAGACATGTATATCATCTTTTTTTTTTTTTTTTGCATTGGTACAGTTAAAAGGATCGTTTTATATTTATTTTATTTTTTTATAGATAACATTATAAAATTTTTAATAGTATACGAAACAAATACATTGCATTCTCTGCTAGTATTCTTTAAAGTTTAAACCAAATGTAGCACTTTAAGTAATAGATTCAAACATCGAGAAGTTCTCTTAAGCTTTTACGAATAATTTTATTTGATCGACATCAAGGCACTATACATTAAGTGGGCCTACATTTAATCTAACTCTATTTAACATCCAGAAGACTTTTCCACTTCTCTTATTTATAAATAACTTCCTCTTTCATGAGGTTGATCCTTTTTATAAGTAAATTTTACTTTATGTCTGAAAATATAAATTCATTTTTTTTATTTTATACTTATTAAATGCACATTATTTATAATTAATTATCACACACACCAAGAGTTATATTCAAGAGAGAGAGATAATTCACTAGATGAATGAAGTCAACAAAATATTAGGGAAACATATTTTACTATCTCTCTTACTTTTTATACATTCTCTCTCTATTTTCATAAATAGGCGCATATATGAAAAAAAACATGATATTTTTAACATACTTATTATTTTTAATTACCAGTTCATTTTACACCATTAATAAAAAAGTTACGTATAAATACAGGGAGTACTTAATTAACGTCGTCAACTGCAATAATTAGTTTGGTAGCATTAATGGATGTAGTTAGAATGGGAAGAAAGGTTGTGTGGAAGAAAAACAAAGCCAAGTTATTAGTAAATGAGGAGAGAAGGTGGCTGTTGGGAGGAGTGTGTCACAACAGTTGGCAATTCAAAGTCAAATTCATTGACGCCAATATTTCCACTTGCATTTCTCACTATTTAATTACACACTCTCATCCAGCCATGCATCCAAAATCCCTAACTCTTTTTTTCTTTTGTGTATTTTTATTTTTCTCTTTTGTCAATTAGAGCGTCTCTTTCGTCTGAAGTGGCATTGTATGGTTGGTTTTAGCTCACAATTATATTGATTTTGCATCTTATTAACCAACTATGTATCCTCTTCATTTTACATGATTTTAGTGTTCGAATGTCCAAGTGAAGGTGAACTTATTAAGTTAACATGGAAGCATTGTTGTCAAACTTTCAAGTTCACTTTTTAAGTTTGCCATTTTTATATTTCTACCTTACAAAATCGTGTCGATTCACTGATAAAATTATATTAGTGGTAAACTCGATTAAACTCGTGAGCTTACAAACAGAGTTTACTATTTTTACAGTTTTATTTTATAAAATCATGTTAACTTTTTCAATTTGATCATGCTTAGTGGCTTTATATATGAATTATATAAAAAAAAATTTGTTCAATATGATAAATCATGAATGTTGATGGATTAAATTTTAATTATTTGGAATTGAAATATATTTAAATCAAATTTTTGTTATTTTAATTATTTAATTATACATTATTAATACTGATTTAATAATAAAAGTAAACTCTTGTGAGTTTATGATTTGAATTCATGATATGAGTTTATGCCATTGTCATGAGTTTGCTTAATTAAATTCTTGAATTTGATAACCTTGCATGGAACCTATATGGGATAAAGTTGAAGCTTTGCTATAATCAATAGAAGATCTATTAGCTGATTCAGATGGATCAAGAAAGATGAAGTATTGAAGTACACAATACTTGTTTAATGATAGGAAGGCCTTTTAGTATTGCACATAGTTAATAATATTGACATACCAGCCAATTTAGGGGTATATTATTGATAATTAGAGAGTAAATTATTATTATTATTACCAACTTAGATTAGTTTGAATCGTTAAGGCTTTTGTCCATTAACAATATATTGAATATTCAATTTTCAGTCTTTGTATATAAAGCAAAATTATTAAGAATTTACCATTTGTCCTTTGTATTAGAGGGAAATTAAGGTTTTTTTTTTTTCGGGAAGTTGTTGTGCAAGAGTAATGTTGTCCTAGAATTTTGTTAGGTTTAATGTCGTCCCATCCAAATGTTTTCAAATAGTAGTGATATCTCCTTAGCCGTTATCCAAGTTGATTTTGATTGTTAATTGACTAAATATACTAAGTCGACAAGTTTATGTATAATCCATTTTATTTTTTTAAGTTTGATTTATAAATAAGGAAAAAACTAAAAAATGCATCCTGTATGAAAAATTGAAAAAAATCAAAGAGGTGGGAGCATTTTGTATGGTGAAAAGAAAATCAAAGAGGTACCCATTTATCTCAGAGTTGTTGGAGTATAGTGGCGAAGGGTTTTTAATTGGTGGCATTGTTCTTAACAATATCTCTCAATGTGTCCAGCTATTAGTAATTAAATCTTCTTTGGCAAATGTTCCTTCTCCAAATCCATCTGCAGCTTCTTCTTTTTCACTATTGTTCACTCTACCAGTATAACACATTTAGTTAACTCATAATCAAATTTAATATAAAAAATTATCAAGGTGACATTGATACAATTCGAAAACTTCCAAACCCAAAAAACTTCAAGGGTAACATTGTTCATGAGTAAAACTTTGGGACAAACTTACATGTTAATAAAAATGATGTGAATAAACTGTGGAATATAATTGTCAACTCGGGATGTTTGATTAACTAATAACCAAACTTAATTTAGATAATAGCCGGGGGAAAATTGCTGCCATTTGGACAAAGTATTAGTCATAAAATGATGCATTTTTTACCCCATTTCAATGGTTATCTAATCAACAAATAAAGCTTAACCGAAACTATCATATATATCAATATGTGCAAATATGTTATATTTTAATATTTTTTGCCAACAACTATATATTGTAATATTTATTCATAAGAAATTAGACTCTTCTCTCTTTTTTCTTGCCAACTTAAACTCTTCATTAATGACGTGTTTAGATAATGAGTCCATTCTATGTAATGAACTGAGTGACAAATTTGAAACCGATCGAAATTCTTCTACTTTTCCCAATTCTCATCATAAATGGAAAGGAATCAATTTATTTTCCACAACCCTCTCATTGAAAGTATGAGTAAGCTTGAGTAGAGTCAACAAAAAGCATTTAAAATAATATTTTACACTTTTATTTTCCACCCTATATTTAATGCTATGTTGCTGTTGTCATTATCATGCTTCTCCATATATCCCAATTCAGACAGCTGCCTCACCCGGTTAGTCTATTTCCTGTGGGGAAAAAAAATTAGGTTAAAAATCCATGCATGTTTGTTTGGATTTAATGAAATTTTTCCTAACAATAAAAATTAATATACTCAAACACACTCATTATCTTGCAAACCATACCTGTCCTAATGAATCACTATGATATCACATTTCCACTAGTTTGATGCCTTTTCTTCCTACATTTAATTCATAAGAAATAAATAAATCAAAATAATAAAAAAGTTGTAATTATTTTAAATATTTTAAAAATTAATCTTAATGAAATGTACGAATGACATAACATTTATCTGAGACTGGTTTAATCGATCTAATCATTTTTAGCTTAAGAATATATCTCAGTTGTCAAGTCTCATCCATTATTATACTGTCTGTATTTTGATTTTTAATACCCAAATTAAAAAGGCTTGATGAAATGTAAGATTAAACAGCAACTCCAATAACAATAATTTGCGTGTGATATCATACTTTTTAAAGCATGTAGATACTAGATATATATATCATCATAACCTTAAGTTTCTGTCCTTTTGAGATTTTGATGAATTATCCAGTATAATATATATGCCAACTTTTTGGTCATATGAAGCATAACAATTGACAAACACTACAACATATTATATCATGTGATATGTGTGTGTGTGTGTTTTCAATCTTTTTTTCAAGAAACGAATAACAATAAACCAATTTTGTTGTGAGTAAAGAACGTTTAGTATGCTAGAGATGCATGTCATATATACCAACAAAGGCTCAACTAAACATATTTCTCCTCCAGTTCTTTTTATAAGATTGGAAATTTTGAATTGGTCCAGTACTTTTTATAAGATTTAGTTGAAGATTTTCTATACATTAAATGCATTTTTAACAATTTTATCCCTAATTAATATGCTCTCTCATTTTTTTTTTCATATTTCTTTCAACTTTTTCCTCATTCTCTCTCTCTCTCTCTCACTCTCACTCTCTCTCATGCTCTTATAAATAAGGGGATATTAAAAAAAGTGTATTATTTATTACTTTTAACTAGTTTTAACAGATTTTTTGAACCACATAATTCAATTTTTTGGATCTTGGGAATAAAAAGGACCTGAGGGAGTATTACAGATACCTAAATTACAAATAGGTTTATTTAAGGTTATTAACTCACATAAAACTTCCATGAACTTTGGACTCCATAGAAATAATCCCCTTAATATTTAAAGCATTACTCTGCTGGTCCTATTTATAGGGTAAAAGGAGAATTTTTTTTTCTTATCCTATTTATATATAAGGCACCTTATTTAAGGTTTTGAGGTTAATGTACAATTTAACCATTTACTTATTATTATATTGACTTTTTTTTATTTGATATTATATATACTAAGTAAGGGTAGAATTGGAAAGTTGTTGAATTCTATAGCAAAGTTAATGAGGTTTAAGGTTTTCCTTGATCTGTGTAAAACATATTGGAAGTACCTTATAAATAGAATTAGAGGAGTATAATAAACCTATTCAACTTTTTATTAAGTTTGTGCAGATAACCCCCCAACTAACATTAATGTACCCGTTAAATTTTATTTTTTTATGTGCATGTATAATTTCCTCAAACTTTGATTGATATGTAAATAACCCTGAACTTTAAATTTTATCAAAAAAAAAAAAACAATGTGCAAAATTAATCCTATGTGAGTTATTTGCATAAATATAAGAATTTAGGGGTTTTATTGTAATGTTTCAAATATTAGGAAGGTTAAGTTCATAATCATAAGGATTATATATAATTTAGCCTCTGCTTATATATATATATATATATATATATATATATATATATATATATATATATGGCATGATGATTTGTGGCAGCTTATAGTTACGTTGAGGACTTTTCAAAATGATCCAACGAAAATTTGTATATAATAAATTTAGGTTGTTCTTTTAACATGATTGTTAGGAAAGTGAAGTTGCATTAGTATGTGAGATTGAACCAACCACCAACCAACCAAAGCTTAAATGAAACCGAAACAGAAGAAAAGGAGAAAGCAAGTGGTTGAGACTTGGAGAGACCTGCAAATGGGAAGGTATAATCAGAAAGGAAAGTTGAGTTTGTGCTCCTCAAGCAATCCCCTATCCTATCTATCATATGAACCAGAAAAACTACTTCTTTTTCAACTGTTTCATATTTAATAATCACACACACACACACACTAGCTAAGTTCACTTAATTATTTTAGTTGGAAGATCTATACTAGTATGTCCACATGGATATATATGCTACCACCTTCTACACACACACACACACATCATTATCATCATATAACCTAAAAGCTAAAATTATATATATTTAATCTCTTGTCCGTTTCATTCTGGAATTTTGGGACCATTATATTCATATCGATCGATCACAACTGTGCATCCCGACCATTACAATATATTAATTGAATGGAATGCATGTGCAGGATACTATTACTTGCATGCTCCACTTGGAAATCAGGCTTTAATATAGATGGAACTAAACAGAAGGCGGAAAAATGTAAAATGAGTTCAACCCCAGAAGTAATAAAACAACCATATAATGGTCATGGATGAGTTTGCTGAGGAAAGGGTTGAATGTTGGAGATCTACCTAAACCCTATTACACCTTGATCTATTTTCCAACCACCAGATGTGTAATCACCCCTTTATTTTGTAAAACTAGTTGATTTAAAACATTTAGTCGTCTCGGGTTAAATTAAAATAAACTAAATTATGCAGTGAAGGGCACAACTTGGATCGTGTTCTTTTTAAGGAGCCTTTTATTTAATTCCTAGGCTAAATTAAGTGATAAAAACATTAAAAGGGGTTTTGAAATTGCTTTTTTTTTTAAATGATGGAAAACAACCTAAACTACTTTTTTTTTTTAGATTTTTGATAAAATGATGAATAAAAGTATGAAATTAGATTTAAGGAATGATATAATAAAATGTTCCTTAAAAGTAAATCTATGGCTATCCTAACAATTGTTTTTACCCCGTGGCCTCCTCTTTTCTATTCAAAATTGTTGTTCCCCCAATTCCTCCTCTCAATTGCTGCTTATAATTTCCCCGACATCTATTTTTTTCCTTCTTTTCTGGTCCTTCCTTAGCCTTTCCTCAATTATTTTTCTGCTCCAACCTTCTTAAAGTGACCTACAATGCAAATCAAAATTAGATAGCAACTTATATTTCAAGAAAATTAACTCAATTAATAGCAATTACAATATTTATGAAAATATTGCTCTTTTAAGCTCTATTTTCACTCAATCATTATTCATTCAAATTAATCACAATAAATCCTACTTAGCCCAAAATTAATGATAAAAACCCTAAATAAGACATTAAATGTTGTGATAAAATAGGGATATATTACTAGTCTCAAGAGATAGATTATAGTTTTAAGGGAAAATTAATTATTTATCACAATCCAATCTCTGAAGTTTAATCCAAGGTAAAATCCGTCCCTCAAGTTTTAGCTGTTTGATCCATTAACCCTTTAATTTATGATTCGCTTAAAACTTATTTTCTAAAAAAATAGATGATTTTGTGAAAGTGTAGACTGTAGAGACTAACTAATTAAGCAGTTAAAACACCGAGTTGAACTAAATCAAAATTACAATGAAGGGATGATTGTTTTTTTTTAATTTTTAAATATTGTTATATTTTAAATTGGAATAAGTTTATTGAATAATATGCTATGTTGATTTATGAAAGAGATTGCCCCTGTGAATTTAGTCCTCGCAGGTTTATTGACATTTGATGATGCTTATTGTTCAACGTAACTCAGGAAACTCAGTCAATTCTTATTCAAACCTGCAACAAAGCACTGGAAAGCAGTTAAGAGAGCTCTAAGGTATTTTAGAATGAAGAACTATTCAATATAGCATTCATATCAAACTATCAAGCATATTGGACATAATTGCCTATTCATATGCAGATTGGGTTTCTTATTCATTCGATAGAAGATTAGTATGTGGTTATTGTGTCTTTCTTGGGGACTTCCTTGTGACATGGTCATTTAAGAAACAAAAAGTTCGTGACCATATATAGCACAAAGTCAAAATAAAGTCTCTCTAGTCTGAATTGAAACTGAAATTTTTTTTTTTAAAAAAGAAAAACACCTGTCATATGGTGTGATAACACAAGGGTAGCCACATTGAGTTCTAATCCAGTGCATCATACTAGAACCAAACACATTGAGATTGATGCACACTTTTCAAGAGACCAAGTGATGTCAAAGCCTCTAATTGTTCAATATATTGCTTGACCAAGCCCCTTCACCATGCACCTTTTTGGTATCTAAGAGATAGACTTGGTGTCATGATGCAATTAAATTTAAAGAATCAATCAATATATAAAATCAGTAGGAAATCACATTATTGACAAACCGTTACATAAATATGATAAAATGCTGTGATATTTTATGAATATGATACTGTATTTGTTTTATTAAAAGTCAATAATTCACCTACTAATTAATATTTTTATTGGTGAAGGTCTAAAATAGTAGTACTATAAAATGAGTTAATATTTTACTTAAATTTTAATTTGAAAAGTATAATTAGCCCTTGTTTGATGCCCAGCTCTGCCAGACATTAAGCCCGGCCCAAAAATACCCAAACCTTTTTTGAGCCATTTTTTTAGGACTGAGCTAGGCATTTTTTGGCCAAGCTCGGGCGGGCATACTAGGCCATTGGACACTATGCTCAGCCCTATTTTAGAGCTCCTGTAACTATAAAAGGATAATATAAATATGAAAATCAGAATATATATATATATATATATATATATATTAAAATTGGCAAATATTAAGACTTGAGCAAATATCGAATCTAATTCAATAAATTTGATTTTAACAGATTTGCTAAAGTTTAGGAACATGAGAGAGTGGACGTTTAAGTAGATTGTGATTTAACAAGCTGCTAAAAATCAGAAGAAAAATTATATTGATTTTAGTCTATATAATCTAATGTAATCAAAATTATTTTCACGGCAATAAAACAATAGAAAAAGATTCAGCATTTTATCTCATCGTTTTTTCGTGCTCTCTAGTTTTTTCTAGTGCTTTTCCTTTATTTTTATCTTCAAACCAACAACCATCATCAGAAATTAGATATTACTTTTCGTCTGAGATTCTTCTTCCTAGATAATTCAACGACCTTGAACCTCAACTAATGAGCACTCGTTGTAAAAAAAATAAAATGAAACTAAAAACGTTAATTGAAAAAAATGAAGGCTTGCATGAGAAATAATCATGAGAGAAAGGAGCTGCAGAGTGAAGATCCATATTAGTGGTGGAGGACGGAACCCGCAATAACAGAGCCAAACCCATAAAAAGAAGAGTATGAGACTTACTAGAGAAGTTAAAAAATATTTAAGAATGAATTAGAAGAGTTGAATCAAATAAATTTTTTTCAGAATCCCACCTCTTTATAATTGATATTTTCATAATCTCGCCTTTTTAGATGAAATAATACTTAATGGTCCTTTGTAAATAACCATAATGTCTTGTCTTTAATATTAATTAATATATCAATAAAGAATATATTAATATATTGTTAGATTATTTAATGATTCTTTATGAAGAATAGTAATATATTGTCAAATATTTTTTTTATATTACAGGATACTTAACAGTTCTTTATAAAGAACCGTAATATGCTGTCAAATAATTTTTTTTTTCAGAATCCCACGTTTTTATATTAAATCATACTTAACAGTTTTTTTTATGAAGAATCATAATGTATTGTCAAATAACTTTTTTATAGACTCACGCCTCCTTATATTTGACATTTTTTATAATCTTACCTTCTTATATATGACGGTTATTATTTTTAACCGTTAAGTAATCTTAAAGAATACATAACAAAAAATTGTTTAGTATTGTAAAATATTTTTTTTAGAATCATGCCTTCTTATATATAATGGTTTTCATTGATAACTGTTAAGTATTCTTAAATAATATATATTGGTTCTTTATGAAGAACTGTCAAATATTGTCAAATAAATTTTTTTTTTTCAGAATCCCGCCTTTCCTACCTCCTTAAAATATTAATAGATAATAGATTAATATCTTAACAAATTATATTTATCTTATAAGTATAAATATGAGATATTATCATATGTTATCCTATATTTATAATCATACTTTATAGTTAATTATTATAATCGTTATATATTTATTTTGACTACATATTTCTTAAGAACTGTCATATTTATCACTAAATATGTTATTAACTACAACCGTTATTTTTGTGTTTTCACGAATTCCACCTCTTAATATATACATGATGATGCATATATTTGACCTTTATATTTTAGTGTTATAAATTATTGTGCAACCTCCACCTCAATACACATGACATTTATTTATTGTAACCGTTATTTATTAAGCGTTATATATACCGATTTTTTAGTAGTTGGGAGAGAGTAATACTATCACAAAATATATGAGTATATGTCTATGATATTTTTTTAAGATATGACTTCATTGGATCTAGGATATTTTTCACTTTATATGAAAAAAAAAGCCCAGACACAGTTTAATAAATTTAATTGGAGGAAAATTTAGAATATTATAGTGATATTTTTATGAAAATAAAATAGTAAACTTTAATCATCCTCTTAATTAATTTTTTTCAGACTCTTAATTATTGTACTTTAGTTAAACATATTTCATAAATAGGACTATATATATTGAGTAGTAGTTACTTCATACTTTTCAATTACGTACAGCCTCCTGAAAATGAAATTAGAGATAAATTACTTTAGTATCAGTATATTATTAGTAGTAGCACTCAAAACCAGCTGGCGTTTCGGTAAATTAACCGATAGTTTGGATTAGCTGTAGAAACTATTTTTCTACCATGATTTACAGTATACGAGGTAAGTATGTAAGATAAATTTTGTCTCAATTTACATGAAAATACTTTTACAATGCCAACTGAAACAGGCACTAAAAAAACAACAGCTGGGATAACAATATCATTTTTCCGCTATTGTTTAGCTAGGGGAAAAATGTGTTAACACATGCAAAAGCTAATATTTTTAAATAAAACAAACCCATTACACTTATTTTTAAATACACCCCCCAAAAAAAAAGGCTTATTCACAATTTGTCTTAGCTTGGTTACATTTTATTGCGTATGATATAATATTCATCAGCTATTACCAAATATAACCCTATTCAATTAATGTAAGTAGGTGAGGAAATTGAGTATATATATACCTATTAACTCACTTTTTTCAATAAAATAAAATAGAGGTATGTTTGTAAAAGGAGTATATGATTTTTTTAAAAAAATTAAGATTGTTAACTTCCTTTTTAATCCACGTGATTTGGTTAAAAATGTCATATATTTATAATTAGAGGGAATCCTGGACAACAGAATTAATTAATGTGCAACAGATAGTTATTTTCAGTTGGCAAAAAAAAAAAAAAAACAGATAGTTATTTAATTTTCAACGTTTATGTCATATACTTAATTTTTTTTAAAAAAACTTAATTTACATATCCATATAGTTCCCTCAAATTTAAATAAGATCCCTATAGTTTATTTCTTTTGAATTGAGTCCTAATACGTTTAATCCGTTAAACCCATGTATCCCTTAGAATAAAAACCGTTATACCCCCGTTGGTCAATTCAAAAGAAATAAATCACAGCGGGACCTCATCTAAAATTGAGGTAAATTATAAAGATATGTAAATTAATTTTCCCAAGTTTTTTTTAAAACTAAAACTAAAGAAGCCTAATACTTTAAACAAGATCAAATAGTTAACTTAATTGTTTGAAAACAAAAATAGAAGTGATATGAAAAAGAATAAAACATTAGAGCGAGAAAAGTAGGCTGAAGATAGTGATTAATTGAATTTAGCGTTTGTAACTCTCTTCCACAACTATTTGAAGAACACATCTTCAGTTACGTATGCAAATATATTTTATTTTATATTTAGTTGAAGATGGATTACACAGAACTTAAGAAAAATTGCTCTCGCTAGTGATATGTTGGATATGGGTGATATGGCTGGCCTTTGGATAGTAAATTGAATAATATGGGTACAATTTTCCCTAATACTCGTCCGATTCTACTATATGATTTAATTAGAAAGTTGATTATATTCTGGTCCTAAATGTAAAATTTATTTTTTATATTTATCAATTTTTTCTTAAATTACCCTATTGATATTCCCTTAAATAAGAGATTGAGTGAGGGAATTAAAAAAAATGATTCAAATGTTTTAGAAAAAAAAAAGTCATATTTATTATATATTTTATATTTACCTAGCTAGCTGCTAGCTCTGTATCCTTTACCTCTTTTTCTCGTTTTCAAATCACTACACGCTAATTTTAGTTGACCAAAAATAAAAACAACATTACAAGGCAATGATGTAAATTGGATAATCGATTCATTAACCAATAACCCAACACGTTGAAAAGCCGATATGAGTGAGTGTTTATAATCATAGTTATCCATTTATTCAAGAATGCTAATATTTTCCCAACCGTTGCTTTCTGTTTCAGAAAATTTTGATCCAATAAAAGGTCGACACATCAGAAAATAGTAGTTTAGTTTGGTTATCCACGAAAATCAATAAGAAGACTAATTAAGGTTGTCTGGCTTTTCTGGGTTCCAAAACGTGGAAAACAAAAGAACTAGTATATATATATGGGCAAGAGATAAAATATCGTTTTCAAAGATTGAATATTTGATCAAAGTAGGTTACATTACAACCCCAACCTCCAACTATCCCTCCGTTAACTACTGCAATGATAGCTTCAAGCCATTTTCTATTTACAACCAAGCAAATATAGTAACTTGCACGAAACAAAACAAATATCTTACTCCATCCATCTGATCCATAATATATGGCACTTCAACTAATTCAAAAAAAATAAGAAATAACAGTTAACTCAATAAATATGTCCTAAATTAAATTTTTTTCCAGTTTTTCACTTGTTGGAAAATGTGTTTGAAAATTTAACGAATGGGAAAATTGGAAATGAGCATTAATTACAAGGATAAGACTGAAAAATAAGCATTAATTATCTTATAAGTGACTTATATTATGGACCAAGTTATTTTCTTAAAAGTGCTCTATATTGCAGACCAGAGGAAGTATTATATTTATATATCATTAAGTATTCCATATTAAACCCTTTGGAGTGGTTTTGTGGTAGTGTGCCAAACATGGTCCAACGTTGTACCTAAAATAATATTTTACAAAGAACATTACTACTTACAAAGACTATATATACTATAAATTCTCATGTAAATATAAAGAAGTGTAAATTTTCTTAGAATTTGTAATTTTTTTTATTTTTTAAAATATTTTCTAAACATTTCATTGGCTTCATACAATTTATAAGGTCGAATATAATTAGTATTAGACAAATGAGTTTTATTTTAAAAAATTTCAATAGATGGAAAAAAATTGCAATAAAAACCTAGTATAATATAATCTTATAAAATATATAATTCATAGAAAATTTAACTATTCATAAATAAAAAATAATACAGTTCATTTCAAAGTAATACATAGAAAAACATTTCTAATTTATCATGATAAAGAGATGCAGCTCATTGGATTATTGGTAGTACATTAATAATACTATAATAGCATCATGTTTTGGGATGGTGCATGTGTGGCCCCAAACTTGGTTTCGGCTTGCCAAGCCACCCAAACACAACTTTAATCCACCTTAGGCAAACAAAATATTTAATATAATTGACTTAAAAAAACAATTTTTGGTAACACTTATTATATCTTAAAATTAAAAAATAAGAAAAAAGTAATCATTAAGAAATAAAGGTATAAATTTGATAAATTTTGCATACCTCAATTTTTGTGATTTAAGAAATGAATGGATGCAGGCTAAAATCTATGTGAAAGCATAAACACTCTTTAAGAAAAAAAAATCAAATGGACATGAAAATGCTAAATAATAAATAAATAAAAATGTTAATGATATCTAAAGTATTCATGATACTTAATTTATTTTGTTGACATGGTTACAATTCATGTATAAAAAGAGGTTAACACTTAGAAAATCTTATCAATATTATTATAAATATAAAATTCATAACAAACCATGCAATTTATAAAAATATTTATTATAATTATAATTATATAATATGATTAAATTTCCTACCTAACATACTTCACACTTTATATGTGTGTTTTTTTTAATTGAAGAACGGGAAAGAAAAATAAATAAATAAATAAAAATGATTGCCAGCGCTGCTGACTATATGGCCTTTAATATTCAACTGGCAAGCTATTTGTTTGACCAATGAATGTTAAGTATCGGCAAAAAAAAAAAAAAGGACCAATAATTGTTAAGTGGATGTGAGAAGTCTTACTCTATTGAATAATGATCAAACTCTTTTTTATGGTCAAATTGAATGATCAAACTCAACAAGACAACGTTGGATCAATCATATATCATTAGGTAAAAAAATTATGGTTGTCATTTGGGGCTTACTTTTTTTTTTTTAACCCAATAATATCTATCTATAGTATAAATTGATATCACGTATGGACAATGATTCAATTATATTTTTATTGATTTTGACCTTGACAGTGACTCAATTCACCTCTAGGATTAATTGTTATCGTATGATTTCTAATCGCAACTTCTCCAATAAAAAATGGTTTGACGAAATTTGATAATACTTTATAACTTGAATAATCAAGAGTTAAATTAAAAATCAATTACGTTAATTCAATGCACACAATGTATGCAAATACACTGGGAAAAAAAAAGGTCCGTCACATGTTAAAATAAACATATATTACGTGGAAAAATAATTATGATTAATTATATTATATTAAAAATATAACTGATTAAAATATAAAATAGTGAAAATACCTCAACTCTGCCGGCACAAATAAAAAATAATTTCCAAAACATAATGCTAAGTTCATTAAACTGTTGGGTTATAAATTTTTAGTTCAAATATGGGAAAACAATTCATAAAATGCATCTATATAGAGATTGGAACATAGTAATTAATGGATAAATATTATATCTATGGACAACAATTACTAGGTTACTTTTTAAGTTGCCAACATAAATAGAAAATGTTAAAGGGGCACTCTCTCGTGCCTTGTATACGTACTTAAGATTTTGATAAATATGATCAGAATATTTTTCTTGAAACGCAAGTTGTTGTTAATACATTGTACTACTGTTGTTGTTTTCATTCAAACCCCAATCTTAGCGCACAGACAAAAATTTAATGGTGGGGATCGGATGAAGAACTAATCGATATGTTATTTCTTTGACTTTATTTTTCTCTTTGAATGTGGGGACAGATGGGGAAGATTACTTTCTTTCATGTTTCCCAAGAATTGACAACTAATGAAGAAGTCAATGATATATAGGAGTATTTACGTTTGTGTGCGCGTGCGCTCTCATATTTATAAGTTCATATTAACCGAATTGTCTTATTAAAAAAATAAATAAAATTAGTTAAAAGTAATAAATATATTTATTTTTTAAATATATTCTTATTTATAAGTGGGTAAATGATAAGTGCCCGTTTGATTCACGGAATTGAAAGTAATGTAATGAAATGTAGTTGAACGTAATGAAATGTAGTTGAACGTAATGTAATGATGATTACATAATTTTCTTAGTTTATCATTAGGAAAAGATTATGCATATACATAAAAACGTTTGGTTGGATTACATTGAATATAAAAATATATAGAAATAATATAGCAAGTGATAAAATTACCATTTTCTACACATATAATAATGTACACGTTGGGTTTATGATAATTTTTTTTCATTCCATGTAGTGTACAAGCTGGGTTCATAGTAATTTTTTAATATTTAATGGTTAAAATATTATACAGTGTATATATTGGATCCATGTTAATTTTTTAATATTTATTGAGATATTTTAATATTTTTAATTATGGAATATAATTTTTTTTAAATTTTTGAATGGGGGAATATTTCTTAAATTTCTATATTATTAATTTTTTTAATATTTAATGGTGGTAATTAAAATTATTTAATATTTAACCGCATTTATAGGTGGCCATTTTGATCAATTTAAAAAATTATAATGACAATAGTGTCATTTTCACTGGATTATAGGATGTTTACATCCTCATTTATTAGTCATAATAGTGTAATCATGATTACATCAGATTTAGTAATTATGATTACAAAATGTAATCATTTTTACATTACATAAACTTAACCAAATACTATAATTACGCTATTATATCAGGATTACATGTAATCCTATCTTATGTAATCGAATCAAACGAGCAATAAGTGTGTATAAGGAAAATTAATTAGGGATAATATTGACAAAAATGCATTTAATGCTCACAAAATCTAAAAAAAAAAAAAAGAATCTTTTGAAGGGGACCGATCGGACCAATTCAAAATAGAGGACCTTACAAATAAGGAAAAAGGGAGTATATACATGGGCAAATTCGCAATGATTTCACTCCCTCTAATTTATGATAGAGTTTAAAAATTTTGTTATCCAAGTAAACATTTTAGAGCATATATAGATATTTAATTTGACTAAATGAGTAGACCAGAAGATGATATAATTTTTAAAAAGGTACTTAATATTTAATTTTCTAGCTAAGCAATACATATCAATATATCTATCTGTTTGTGTGTGTGTGTAACTTGATTATAATAAATTATAAACCGCAATAGAGCCGTACCTAGCTAAGCTAGTTATCTCTTGTTAGGTCCCATTAATAATCAATCATCTTTCTCATTGTTCATGCATGTGGGTGAAGATGATCGATGTTACTATAAGTTTGTAGTAATAATCAAGACAATGTTCAACTTTGATTTGCATATCCCACGTTTAATGATGGAAAGTAGCACAACCATTTTGGGCTACAAAAACACAAATAAACAATAATGAAATAAAGCAATAACTTGTGACTAGTGCGGTTTGGGTATCACGGAAGAATGAGCTAGTCTCTCGTAACGTGATAAGTCAGTATCTAAATTATCATTAAAAAAAATATCCACATTTAATATTTAATAGTACTTTGAATAAAATTGTCTTTAATTAGTCGGTATATATACTTATAATAATAAAAATATAGCAATGAGTGGGACAATAGAATAATTAATTTCAAATATATGGATGATGAGCTAATGTTCTTAATAGTCTAGTGACATAAAAACTCTTATATAAATGAGAGGTTATAAGTTTGGTCCCACTTATAATCGGAGACCGTTAGTGTCTGCTTTACCTCAGGTTGTTAACCAAAACAAGTGAAAGTATCTCTATATATACACACATATTTTTTTTTTAAAACGAAAGTGTCTATATATAATAAGGTATAATTAACCTGTAAAAATATGAACAAGTAAGATGAGAGGTTTATAGGAAAGAAGAATTAATAGCAAGGTTAAGGGAGCGTTGAGTGACGTCACGTCCTTCATTTATTCTCTTCGTCTAACTTGGCCCCTCTTGGCCTTTAAAACCTCACCCAACCCCTTCCCTTCTCATTCTCAAAACTTTCTCTCTCTCTCTCTCTCTCTCCCTCTTCTTCTTTGTCCTCTTAGTTCATTATTACCAGCTAGTTCTATTTGGTTCATATCGAAGATGCCTCCAATCTTGCCGGAATTCTCAAACTCAGTGAGGCTCAAGTACGTTAAACTTGGCTATCAATATCTTGTAAATCACATTCTCATCTTCACTCTCATCCCTATAATGATCGCTGTCTCCATCGAGCTTCTTCGTTTAGGCCCCGATGAGATTCTCAAACTCTGGAATTCTCTCCACTTTGATCTCGTTCAAGTCCTTTGTTCTTCTTTCCTCATCATTTTCATCGCCACCATCTACTTCGCCTCCAAGCCTCGGACCATCTTCCTCGTCGATTACGCCTGTTTCAAGCCTCCGGTGACATGTCGAGTTCCTTTCTCTACCTTCATGGAACATTCCAGGCTCAACCTCAGGGACAGTCCTAAGAGCGTCGAGTTCCAAATGAGGATTCTCGAGCGTTCCGGCCTCGGCGAAGAGACGTGCCTCCCGCCGGCGATTCATTATATCCCTCCCAAACCGACCATGGAGGCCGCCAGAGGCGAGGCTGAGTTGGTTATATTCTCCGCCATGGATTCACTGTTTGAGAAAACGGGGCTGAAACCTAAGGACATCGATGTTCTCATCGTGAATTGTAGCCTGTTCTCGCCGACGCCGTCGTTGTCGGCGATGGTGATTAACAAGTACAAGCTGAGGAGTAATATAAAGAGCTTCAATTTATCGGGGATGGGCTGTAGTGCTGGGTTGATCTCCATCGACTTGGCTCGCGACCTTCTTCAGGTGCATCCGAACTCGAACGCCGTCGTGGTGAGCACCGAGATTATTACTCCGAACTATTACCAAGGGAACGAGAGAGCCATGCTTCTGCCGAACTGCTTGTTCAGAATGGGAGGCGCCGCCATACTGCTGTCAAACCGGAGGTCGGAGCGGCAGCGAGCCAAGTACAGATTGGTCCATGTGGTTCGAACCCACAAGGGAGCGGATGATAAGGCGTTCAGGTGTGTGTTTGAAGAGGAAGATAAAGAAGGCAAGGTCGGAATTTCACTGTCCAAGGATCTCATGGCCATAGCAGGTGAAACACACACACACACACACATTATATTAGTATTATTACAGAGATTAATCCCTTTTCTATTTAAGGTTCACGTTAATTCTTTGATTGCTCGTTTTGTCACGTTAAAATTCTTTCTTAACATAAAAAAATAATTATGCATGGCGGGCGAACACACCATTAAAAATTATTTTATTTTTTGAAAAATTTGACTCACTGTAACTTTTTTTTTTAAATTGATTATTGATATAGCTCATACATATTAATATACTGATTGATGATTGGTTTTGAAATTTAAAGAAAAAAATATTTCTTAAAAAGGAAATACACTTTTGAAAATGATATCATCTTTTTCAATATAAGCTCAAGCTCAAATCAAGTCATATATATATATATGTATGTATATTCCGCTAAAACAGTTGGCTAAAAATAGTTTTTTCAATATGCCATTTAGACTAGGTTTTTTAGTCCATTTTTAAATAAAACCCCTCAAGTCTGGACCAAATTTGATCCAGGCTGAAAATCCTGAATTTAACTTCGGCATTAAATGCGTCCCCGAAATTGTTGAATCCAATTTTTTTGTCATCTGACTATTCCCTCCGTAACCGGGAGTCAGGCTAGAAAAAATACTACCACATAATTTAGTTTTAAGAAAAAGCATAAATATAACTTATTTCCTAATCATTCAAAAAAAAAAAAAAAGTCAGACTCTTGTGGTATTTCTACAATGGCAGGTGAAGCTCTGAAATCAAACATCACAACCATTGGGCCTCTGGTTCTGCCGGCTTCAGAGCAGCTTCTGTTTCTTCTGACTCTGATCGGCCGGAAAATCTTCGACCCCAAGTGGAAGCCATACATTCCAGACTTCAAGCAAGCCTTCGAGCACTTCTGCATCCACGCCGGCGGCCGTGCCGTGATCGACGAGCTGCAGAAGAACCTCCAGCTGTCGGCGGAGCACGTTGAGGCCTCCAGGATGACTCTCCACCGCTTCGGCAACACGTCGTCGTCGTCGCTCTGGTATGAGCTCAGCTACATCGAGTCCAAAGGGAAGATGAAGAAAGGAGATCGTGTTTGGCAGATTGCCTTCGGGAGTGGCTTTAAGTGTAACAGTGCTGTGTGGAAATGCAACAAAAGCATCAAGACTCCGGTCGATGGACCTTGGGCCGATTGCATCAATCGCTACCCGGTTCATATTCCTGAGATTGTCAAGCTCTAAGAAGAAGAAGATGAACAATACAAGGTTCATTCTTTGTGCTTGGCTTGTCTTATTACTTTGATGATAGTGGTCTGCTTTGCTATATATATATCCTTTACTTTTGCTTTTTCTTTTCTTAAAGGTAGGGATTTATTTGTGAATTTGCAATGAAATCCCTGTTGAGGTTCCTATATATATATATATATATATATACATATATGTATCATGTAATTAGGAGGGATACAAGTAAACTAAGTTCCCACTTGTATTTCATAGTGCTTTTGAAAGCTTGTACTTATATCACTTAAAATAAGAAATGTGTTTGAATTACCGTGTTACAGGAAAAATACCGAAAAATTCTCTATTGTAAAATTTATGGTCCAATCCAAAGACACTTAAAGGACTCCGTCCTTGAACACATGTCATTCACCTTCATCTATGTGTAACATATTTTTAGTTATGTATAGATGTCTTCCGTTTATACACAGTTAAATATGTATTATATATACACACAATTGAAGAAAATTGGCAACTACTAGAAATATGTTACACCTGAATCTTAAGCAAATTTTGAGTATCCTTAAGCAATAAATTTGTTTGGATAACATCCTCAAGTAACAAATTTTACAACAAGGATTTTCAGACAATTTTGATCCCCCCAAGTTTGATTAATCTCAAGGTAGAGTTGATGCAAAGATGTCACTGTCATTTTGCCTTAAATAATGGGTTTAGTCGCATCATACAACTTTTATATAGCCAAATGGTGCTCCTAGATCAGAATCTCATCAAACTCAGAATTTAAACAAACGTAACTTAAATTTGGATCATAGACTTGAAATATAAACTCGTAAGAGTTTATTTTTATCAATAAATAGATATTAATAGTGCATAATTAAATAATTAAAATATAAAAAATGAAAATAATTTAATTTAAATATATTTTAAATACAAATAATTTAAATTAAATCTATTAACATTCGTAATTTATCATATTCAACAAACTTTTTTTAATAAAATCCATATATAAAGCCACTAAGTATAATCAAATCAAAAAAATTAGCACGAGTTAAAGAATGAATTAAAACAATTTTGTAAGTTAAAAACGGTAAACTCAGTGTTTAGACTCACAAGTTTAACTAAGTTTATAACTATCACAAGTTTAAAAATGATTCAACAGTAAATAAAATTTTTAGTTGAAACATGAAAACAATAAATTTCAGTCAATCAAATTTTTTAAGATAGAAATATAAAAAGAGTAAACTCATGAGTTTAACAGATATGCTGAACAATTCATGAAAGACTAAAATTGAGATAAAACTCCCCTACATATTAATCTCGTATATCGTAAAATCTACCTCATATACCATAAATAAAAATTAAAAAATAATTTTTAAAGATTCTAATTATTATCCTAAATAACTTATTATCTTTAAAATATTATCGTTTTCTCTTTTAGCAGGTATCTTATTTCGTTGTCCTTCTTGTGCGGTTGTCATTATTGCTTGATTTGATGTTGGTCAAAAAAGAAAGTTATTGCTTGGTTTGAGATTTGATTATTCTCGTGCGGCAATTCATCTTACCTCGCATAGTCGCATATTCACCATCTGTTAGGATTTTAACGATCATGAATTATAAATTTTTAAATCATATTATTAATAACTTATTATGTGATTTGTGAAATAAGTTTTATTTTTAAGCTAGCTTTAAACCTTTAACTTTACAAAATTATTTATCTAAGCATAATTTTTTTAATAGAAACTGGATGACATTATCTCAATAATAGAGACCCACAACAGAAATAGTCCAAACTACCCTCTTTCATCAACATCCTCCTCCTCCTTGGAAGGTGGTCTACTAAGCATAATTTTTCAAAAAAAAAAAAAAGAATTAACATATTAATTTCACAAGTTATAAATAATAATATGAATTTTTATTAAATTTTGATAAATGCATGAAAAATATACTCTTCTTGTCCTATTCATAAAGTAGAGAAATAAGAGTTTTATAATATTTGTAAGTTATCTCATTAAATTTTTTATGACGTGCAAACTTTGCTCTCATTGGGTAGTGTGTATATTAAATAAAAATAAAGATAAAAAGTTATTCAATTTTATGACAACATGAATAAGGTTTAACGTTTTTTCTTAATATATTTAAAATATATTGAAAATGATTTATAAATATAATATTTTTCTTTATGAATATTTAACAATAGATTTTTGTTTTAGTAATTTTTTCCACATAAGTTACTATTATTTTATATTCAGTAAAAATGATGGGATTCCATCCTTAGTAATAATGTTAGTGACAGTATGGGTGGAGATAGGTCAAGCAGATCATGTTTTAGCTAAATAAGTTTGTGCCTATAATGAGAGTATAAAGTCTGAAATTGAATACAGACTTTTTTCAAGCTTTAAGTTTAACAAGTCTCTTAAAAGGCATATAAACCTGCCATGTGAGCTTTTAAAGAAAAACCTTACATTTTTTTTCTTTTTGTCAATTTAAAAAAAAAAAACCCTACCTATCAAGCCTTGAAGGCCGTAAGTAGGTCTTGAGCTACTAAAGCCTACGTTAAATACAGCATTTTGATAGGTTTCAAACTTCAAAGCATACATATTAAACCCAAAAATTTTGAAGTAATTTTACAACCTATATTATATATGATAAAAACATATCTAAAAAATTTATCGACCTAGCTTATAGGCTTTCATGTTCAGCTTTAAATTAAAAGGTCTGGTCGATTTACTTTAAAATGCTTGTAAATAAGCTTGAGGCCTCGCCAGCCTCCAGTTAGATCTAATATTTAATACTTTCAACAAGGATATTATTATGGACGGGTCAACATTTTAACTTAGCCGTCTTATAATACAAATTGTGATTGAGAAATGATGTAAAACTTTCACATCCACTGAAATATCCCAAAATTTATTTAAAAGTTAAGGATTAATTTATGAGAGTTAGATAGTAAGTCAAATTATGGAAGCTATGAAATTTAAGGAATCTTAAATTAGACAAAGGGAAAAATAAAGACCTAGTGTGTGTAATTAATAGGATAAAAATATACCTATATATATATAATAATTAAAACACACACATCATTTTCCCACACTTCACACGCCATGCGCACACACACACAATCATCTAATTAAATAACACACACACTTATTAATTTAATACTCACATGACTCACACACACTCACACATTTTTAATAATTAAAAACAACACTCTCTCTCACTCTCTTAATTATACGTAACACACAACACACACTTCACATATTTCTCAATTCTCATCAGCCAAGCATCCAAAAAGAGAGAGAGAGCAAGAGACACATAATATAGAAAGAGAGATACGTAAGAGTAATCGGTGCTATTAGAGGAAAGAAGAAGTGATTACAAGTTCTACATACAACTTCATATCCTAATATAGGTGAGTTCCCTTTTCATATTTTTAACTCTTTCTAGTTAATTTGAGGCTATTTTTTGGTAGTTTGGGAAGCATAAGAATATAGTATAATGAATCATTGTCTTGTGAGGTCTTGTTTTGGTCAAAATAGTGCATAAGAAAGGAATGAGAATTTGATAAATTTGAGGTTTCCAATCAATTTTACACGAAAAATTATGTGGTAATACATGTGGTTTTGATTTTTGGATGATTATATATAAGTCTAGAATTTTTAGAAAATAAGAGGAGTTGTTGTTCGGTTAGTTTCTCTGAAATCATATTGGTTGTAAAATACATTTCGGTAACCAAACCTAGTCCGAAAATTATGAAATTTTTCAGAAGGAAATTAGACATCTTAAGCTTTAATTTGATATATAATATGCATCATTTGGGTTTATAAATAGTGAGATATAAATTTTTAAAGTTAGATAATGAATCTGGAACATTTTCTGGTACAGATGGGGTTTGACGGAATTATGAAAATTATGTGGCTATAATATATAAATGGTAATATTTTTCCCTGAAAATAGACTTAAATAGGATCATATAGGATTTTGAAACATCCCATTTGGAGTTCTAGATATTTAGTTATGAATTTTAAAATTTAAGCTATTGAAATTGGAAAGATTTTCTACAGTGCGAGAAAACCTTAAAAATGGGAATTATTCATGGATAGGTGGTAGTGAAACGTATTTTTCTCTTAAAATAAACTTAATAAGTGACACATATAATTTGGAACCACCTTAATTGGATATTCCTAGGTCAATATATGAATTTTCAAAGATTATTGAAAATTCTAACAGAATTGAGTAATAGTGCAAAAATAAAAAGTAAGGGTATTTTTGAAATAATTGAGACTCTAAGGGTCAAGTTAAATACTTATAATTGGTTTGAGTCCATTAAATACCTATTGGATTTAAGGTATTAACTATAATGATAACCTACCAAAGAATATTAAATTATTTTGGAATAAGTAATAATTCGCCCGTCCGTAAATTATAAATTATAGGATTTGACATTTGTCTGGGACGCCTAAGAGACTAAGAACATGAACCAAATTTGGAAAGACTGTCAAGTAGTACATTATCTCTTATATCATATGTGATGCCATGTATGTGTATCATATCATCTGTATATATGTGCGGGACAGATAGTCCATAGGCGGTAAGACCCGTAAGTACAAGTTACACCGGGAGTTACCCGGGGGCGTCTTAAGCCAGGTAGGTTTGAGACAGAAAGCCCGTGACTGTACCTTGTATGAGGCAGAGGCCATGGGCAGCCAGATTGTGAATCTCAAGCGCTGTGAGTATGAGATAAGGGACCGGTTAGGCCCTTTTATGTGCTGCATTTCTGTAAGTTGTGTTGTTTGATGATTTGGTTTACATACTTAGTATTTGCATATTATATGAGTGATCTGTGTACTACTGAGATTCTTTTGAATCTCACCCCTTTTTCAACAAATGATATACAGCAAAGACGTCCAGCTCTAAGGGCAAGAAGGTAATATAAACGGACGAAGAAGAGGTAAATAAATTATGGAATGTTTGATTATTATTTTATTTTGGATGACTGTAAAATATTTATAAGTAGTAGTAGTAGCGATAGTAGTACTAGTACTCGTAACGCAGACTGTATAAGTTGTAATTCGTACGCTAGACTTTCGATAACGTATTGGTATCCAAAAACTAATAAGTTAACCATCACGACGCGAGCTATGGATGGAAAATGCTCTGTATTTTAAATAAATGATTTTGAAACTAATAAAGATAATGAATTTACAAATTAAAATTTAGACCATACATATGTATTTTAAAAAAAAAATTTGAAAATCCTATATAAATATAAGATTAAACTTTATCTTAAATTGAGAATTTAAATTGTTTTGGTCTCAGGTTTGAAACCATTATATATTTAAACTAATCTAAAGGCTTTTAAAAATTAAGGTGTTACATTCACACCTGAACAAACTCAAGGAGATTAATATTTGAGTCACTTAAAATATGATTGGATGGAAAGAAAAACCGGTGAAAATAGAGGAGTGAGAATATTAAGAATAAAAAATTATAAAAAAAAATACTATTTTTGAAGTTTTCACTCCTAATATTCTTTCCCTCTTAATTTTCTCTCCATCTAAATATAGGGTTAGAAAATAATTAATATTTATTTATCAATTTTGCCTATATAATTAATGTCTAAACGCAACTTTTAATATTCCTCCCTTATTCAAAACCTAATTTAATATAAGTAAAATTAAAAATTAACTTATTTTAATAAATTAGTTGAAGTAATTTATGTTATTAACAATATATTAAATAATTTTTTTAAGAGGAAATTAAAGGCAAAAAGCTGTCACATGTCCCTATATCAGGCTCGCCCCCAACTTTACAGCGCCTCAATAAATTAAAGACGGCCGATTTTCATTTATGAGTTTTTTTAGATGTATAAAACAATACTATATATATATATATATATATATATATATATATATATATATATATATATATAACTCAATCACATGATACATTGTTTTTATATATATTTGCAAGCTAAATACTAATCCCAACTACTCGAACATTGTCTATAAGTTATAATTATATTATTTTAACTTATTCTTCATGAGTCATATGACAAATAATAAATAGTGCAACTTGCGTGTGTACATTTACATGTCACTATTTCTTTTTTCTAAAAAAATTATTTCTATGCATTTGGGAATAAAGTGGAAAAATAATTTTTTTTTTAATGTGACTTTTGTAGAAGCCGAATGGAAAAAAAGTTATATTGTTAATGTAATTTGTGTTTGGATTGGTAGTGTGAGAAGTGACTTTTTTTTCTAAACCCAGGGAAAAAAAGCTAAAAACTACTTCAATGGGCTTCTAAAAAAAATATTTTTTTTCTAAAAGCCTAGTAAAAGCTAATGTGTTTACAAACGTGTCCGTAGATGTTAAATGAACTTTTATCCTCTAAATGAGATTTTTTCCCTCTCCAATAAAATTCCAAACAGGCCCTAAGACTTGCACATCATAAATTCATTAATGGTGAAAAACACTTCATCAATATATTCAATATTGATGCTTCAGCCGCATTAACGTACGTCAATTATATATCTGTTCTTTGTAGCAATATAATGTAAATTTGCAATTTTTGTAAACACTCGCATCCTCGGGAGTCTTCCCTCTCCAATTTCTTACTTCCTTTGTATTTTTCTTTTGCGTATTCAATCCGATTCATATAAGTCACTTTAATTAAATTATGAAACGATAGTAATTAAATATATTTTAAAATTAGAATATTTTCTAACTTTACTATATTGAATGAGGTTTCCAACTTTATGAGCCAATTTTTTTTCTTCTAAAAGTGACTTAATTATATTGTGGATAGGATGGATTATAACTCAGCCATTTTAAAAATAATGTATAAAAATTTTTTAAAAAAATTATGTAATAATCTCGACCACTTCTACCCTGGATTTAATATCGATAACTTAAAAGAGTTAACAAAAGGAAAATATTTACATTAAATTCTTTGTATCTATTTTGTTAAGTTCTCTAATCATATGTGACCATATGTTCTATTTTTTAATTATTATCTCTTAACTATAAATCCATATAAAATAAATATGAACATAGTCATGTGTGATTGGAGAAATTGATGTAATAGATATAAAGAACTTGATGTAAGTATGATCCTTAACAAAAATTAAATTATAAAAAAATTTACTGCATCACATTAAAATCTTAAGGCGTTTATTATTTTAAAATATAAATATTTAAAAAATATTTAATTTTTTAAATATGAAATATCCCAACTTTTGTTTATCTCATCGTATCTTATATTCAACATTTTAAATAAACTAGTGTTCTTCTAATTCAATTAATAAATTAAGTGAGTTAAAATTACCGATGTTATACGAAAGTATTAAATAATCTCTTCAGATATATCCGTGTGTGTCTGTGTAGACTATTTTATAGGAACATTGGATTTATCTGTATTTGTATTTAAGTTTATAATGATAATGATGTATTGGACAACAATTAAATGTGAAAATGAAGTTGAAGATAGGGATGGTATATGTACGTGAGTGAGTTTGAAGCGAACAGCATATATAACTTAGGGTCGGCAGGGAACGAAAGGCATATAAATTAAATGCAAATCATTAATACAGCAATATAAGATATAAAATATATAACAAAACGATTTCTTTTTAAGTTATTTTAAGTAATATAACTCACACATACTTCATATAATGTACAGATGGGAACACATCTATTGTTTAATTTATATGTAATCATCATTAATTTACTATTTTTCCTGCTAATTTGAGAGAGAATATGATTATATTATATAATTATATTCAAATAATAAATTGTAGAAAATTTTAGAAGCATATAAAAACAACTTTAAAAACTCATATAAATAAAACTATATTTATATAACGCTGGGTACAGCCCATACTAATGAGATATATTCCATTTAAGTTCATAACGATAATGATATATGGATTAGGACAATTAAATGTGAAAATGAAATTGAAGATAAGGATGAGTTATATATGGGTTTGAAATGAAAATAAGATATTTACTGAGGGTTCGTTGAGAATAAAATAGACACGTATATGTGAACGCAATAATTATATCTTTGGAAAAAAAATAAAGAAAAAAGAAGAAGGCAATAGTTATATTATTAAAAGATTATTGGTATTGGTTGAAGATATATTTATTTTATGATGAATCGTTGTCCCCAAAGTTGTTAGGCGTTAGCCAAATTTATCATATGATCTGTACATCTAACTGTATTCTATCCTCCTAACTCCTACATCATAATTTTTTCCGTATTTTACATTTCACATGCATAGGTTCAATGAATTTAAATAGTTTAAAGAGTAAAATTTGTACCATATTTTTGAAGTAAAGACGAGTGGCATAAAAATGAGACTATAAATAAGTTGATTTCTTTTATTTATTCATTCATTTTCCTTTAATTTTCTGTTTATTTTTTCTTTTAAAAGATATTCAAATTTAAATTAATTATATCAACACAAATTTCGACTTATTTAAGATTTTTTTTTTCATTTACAATTGTATGTCTCTTTAAATTATTAAATATCTGACCTCATAGTTTTTAATTCTAAAAGAAAGGAGAAAATTAACTTATGTGGTGTTGCTTATATCAACCAGGTCAATTTTATAGATGAATTTATAAGTGTACATATATATTTTAATAATTAATAATAAAAAAATAACAAATATATCCATCTTTCATTCTTAGATGAATTTATAAGATCGAGCTTATACAAAAATTTACAAAATTTCATAGGCAAATTCATAAGTGCATATAAACATTTTAACAACCAATAGTACAATAACAAATGTGATCAGTGATCTTCAACTAATAGATATACGCAATTTGATCTAATTTTTATCTATTTAAATTATTTGCTCTCAAAATGTAACCCACCCAATCGAACTCACTCCTGGAAAACAACATAAGAACTAATTGGAATAAACGATAAACGACCGACTAAAAAACTTTAAAATCTGTCACTGAGACAGAATGTTTGACTAAAAATCTCACAAATCTTGTGGGAACAACAGATCAAATCTCGCAGGGTGTATGGGCGTATGGCCTAGCTAGATCGAGTTTTGAATTCAAGTCTTAAATGAGACATTTGTGTTGTGAGGGGCAATCATAAACCCCAAACTTGATACCAAATGATAATATAAAAAAAATTAAATCAAACATTTTTTAATCGCTTAAAAAAATTTAAAAAACTGTCCCTGTTTAAATGTAAGAAAATCAGGGAATACTCCTTGTTGAAAATTGTATTGGTCAAAAGGATCTCAATTTGAGTATCACAACTTCCGTATATGAATTTCTACCTAATACCCGTTGCTTTCTTTATATAAAAATATATGAAGTCTTTCTGGTCAATAAAATTTTTAAACATATAGTTTTCGCTGATTTTTTTTCTTTAAATTTTGATATAATTGTTCATTTTCGCTTCTCAAAATATAATTTATTATTTTAAATATGGATAAATTTGAGGAGAAAACATGTTAAGACAAATTTAATAACATAATATGGATGGGAGAGAGTATATATCCGTCACATAAGGGTAATTATAAAAGTATTTAGTCATAGAAAATCACGTAGGAGGAAAGAAAGAAGAGGATGTTGTATGTGTGAAAAATCTTAACTACTTTTTCAAAAAGACAACTGGAAATGGCACCGTCATTAATGAAAGTGCCTACTCTTGAGGCCAAGTCTCATTCATTTGAATAAGTAGATGAAAAGTCTGGTAAGATTTGAGAACGGAAAATTTCTATTTATATCAAAGATCATTTAGAGATGGTATAAATAGTTTTATCTACTGTATTATGTTATCAAATTATGAATTTGAACAAAGAATTGAGATATAAAGAAGATAAAAAATTAAGATATTCAATATCCAAAAGAGAAAATGTAACATACCAAAAATTTAATGCAAGAATCAATTTATGAAAACTAGATAGTAAGTCAATTTATGAAACCTACAAAATTTAAGAAATCTTAAATTAGACAAAGGAAAAAATTAGGGCATAGTGTGTGTAATTAATAGGATAAAAATATACCTATATGTATATATAAAAACTTACCGACACATCCAAACAATTAATCACTCGTTCTTCTTTTCGTTTGGCATAGCTGGAGCGTTCTTGAATACACACACCCACGTACTCCTCCTCCTTCCATTCTCATTCATACAACACACACTCATTACTCCTCATCTTTTTCTTCTCATTTGGACAGCGCGCACACACATTCATTAAATAGCATGGAAAAAAAAACCGGACCGGACCGGCTGGTTAAAGGCAAAAACCGGTGAACCGGTTCGAACCGGTCAAAACCGGTGGTTCGACCGGTTTGCCTTTTTTTAAAAAAATAAAATACATTTTTTTATTCTTCTATCTACTATTGGGCATTATTTTTTAGGGAAAAATGAAAGTTTGAAGACCAAGATGAAGAGAAAAGTAAGTAAAAAAAGAATAAATCTAAAAAAAATGATTTTGAGAGGATATAATAATTAATTAATTATAGGAAAGGAGATGTCATTATATAAATATAGGCATCATAACTAATACTAATATATTTTAAGCATTTTTTACCTAAAGATCTTTACCATTAATAAATTATAATATTTTAATATGACCGGTTTGACCACCGGTTCAACCCTTAAATCAGTACTGTGACCGGTTCATTGACCGGTCCGGTTTTTTGTTCCTTGTTAAATAGACTCATATCAACCTCCTCCAACCATCATGTACGTTCAGCTGCAAAGAGAGTAAAAAAAAGAGAGCTAAATCAGAAAACAAAACAGAATAGAGAAGAGGGATACATAAAGGTGATCGGTGCCAACGGAGGAAGGAAGAAGAAGCTTCAAAACTACATGCAAGCCTATAATCTGATATAGGTGAGTTCCCTTCACATATTTCTAACAATTTTCGTTAGATTATAGGTTGTTTTCTGCTGGTTTGATTGGCTGGAAGTAAAAAAGTTCGCCGGAAAATTTATGTTACCGATCAGTTTCAAAACCAGTAATCATGTAACCATTTTACATGGGATTTTTGATCTCTTTTCTTCTGTAATCACGTCCCCAAACACAAGAAAAATGTTTAAGAGTAAAGTCGAAATTTTTGAGATTGGAGTGAAAAACCATGGTTGCATTGAGTTTTCTCAACTCTGTTTTACTCTCTGAAAAATAGAGTTTCTGTCAGAAAGTTCCAGAAACTTAAACGGAGGCTATAAATGAAGTTTTTGTCTGATTATTTTTCCTATGGAAATTTTAGGATGTGTTGTAGGATATAGAATCAAGAAGAGTACAATTTGGAGTCAAAATGAATGAGTTATTGAGTTTTAAACTTGGACTGTCAAAAACTGATGTTTTGGGAGAGAGTCCATTTCGTGTTGAGATTTGACCAACCTAATCATATCCAATATTTATGAAATTTTACATGGAGATAATAGACCTCCCAATATTTAAAATGAGTCATAAAATGTATCATTTGGATTTCTGTAGAGGGAGTTATGATTTTTGAAAGTAAGTTTTAGAAATAGGTGCAATCTGGAAGTCAAGATTTTGGCAGTTGGTTTAGTGGTGTATTTGAGCTATGAAATCTTTTCCAATGACCGTGAAATTTTTTAGAATGAAATTTTATATTCTAAGCTTTAATTGGATATATAATTTGTGATATTTGGATCAGTATAATTAGATATATGAATTTTTGAAGTTAGTTGCTGTCAAAATATGTTTACGGAAGTCAGATTGGTTCTCACGCGATTTTAGAAAACCAAACCTTAACAAAAAATTATGAAACTTTCTAGATTTCAAGTAGACATTCAGATATTTAAATTGATAGGTAGTTTGTAATTTTTGGACAAGTACATTAGGAGATATTTTCAAAGTTGTGCTCTGTTTCTGGAGAGTAATATGGAATAGTGGAATTTTGTGAAATTCTGAGAGCAATATGGTGAAATTGGGTAGATTTTGATATTTTTCCATGAAAACATATTTTAAGAGATTCATTTAGACTTTAGACCCAGTCAATTTGAAATTTTCTAGAATTAGTTATGATTTTTCAAAGTTGACTGAAAAATCTGCCAATTTTCTAAAAAATAGAAAAAATTGCACTATGCAAAATGATACAGTGTAAAAGCCGTTGAAACTGAGATAACCTTTAGAATATGATTAAAAGCAATAGTAAGGCAAGTAATAACCAATTACTTGTTAATTTTAATTTATAGGAATTGGTAATAGCCCGAGCCGGAGAAAAAAATTTGGATAAACAATTGGACCGAAAAAAGACCCAGGTAGTAATTCTTTCATTCATACACTATGTGATTATTTATATGTTGTGTATGTCATTTTCTGTAACATAACAGTGCCTGTGGCACAACACGCGAATAAGGTATGGTCTAAACATGTCGTTTGACCATGGACACGAGTTAAGCCAGGGATCCAAACATGTCGTTTGGCCTTAGACAATATGCATACAACACGAGTTAGCATTTTACATATCATGGCGCATTGCATATTTATTTATCACATTTTATATGATTGATTGTATGTTACTACTGAGATTCATTTGAATCTCACCCTTTTTCAACATTTAAAAATATTCCAGTAGAAGGTAACGGCTCTAAGGGCAAAATGTCTGAGGTCCGGTTCAAATGAGACTGCAGTTGGTTATCTTTAGTTTTAAATTTATCTCTTTTGAACTCTATATATTTTTCATATCCTATGAAGATTTCTGTAACATAAACAAGTACTTATAATCAGTATATTTCCGCTATTTTTGTATGTCGTCTGAGCTATGCATTTATTATTATGCAAATATCAAATTGTTAAGGGATTTGACAGAAAACACACACAGAGGGAGAGGGAGAGGGAGAGGGAGAGGGATTAGAATATTCCAAAGAAATCATGCGATCTAGCAAATTAAGACAAGTAGATTTTAAATGCAGTAGAGAAGAAAAAAGCGCTAGATATTTAATTATGATATGTTTAGACAAGAATAAGCAAAGCTTAATGGAATTAATATTTTGGTGTATTGTCCAAATCATGAACCTGACCTAATTAAGATTATGGACCTCCATCTCTCTGATCACATACAATGTTAGTAATTTCAATTTTAGTTTGGTAGCACCACTCAGATTCAAGTGATATATATATATATATATAGACTAATTAGTACTGAAACAGAGTTGCAAAATATGAGATAGCACAACTTATTAAAGCAAGTCACAGAGAAAGAGACGAGTGAGAATGATATAAATGAAGCAGTTAATTAAAATTATGCCTCTTCTTATCTGATCGGTCTTATTACTCAGAAGAGTACGTATTTTAAATGGGCCAAAATGGATCAACTAAAACAATTAAGCAAAATTTGTTCATATTAATTGTGGTGTATATATGATTTAGGATGTGGATCATTTGTATATTGTAGCCCTGTAACCAAAGTCTTATTATTTGTTGAATTAGTAAGATAATATATTTTTCTCCAATTGCATATAACCAATATAATTTCACACACAAAAGATCATGAATCCTTAACCAAATTCATTCGAACCATCCTTATTTAATTAAAATCTCAATTTTACATTGTTAATTATACTTAATTTAAATGAAGTTAATAAAGAGTGTACTTTCAATGAAGGCATATATGTATGTATATATGTAAATACATACATACATATATACACATATGCATATACATATGTATGTATGTAACACACACACACATTATATACATCTCTATGTATATAATGTGTGTGTACACATATATATATATATATGTATATAGACATACACACACATATATTTGTGTGTTTATGTGTGTGTGTATAAGTAAGCATAAGAGATAGGAACCGAATTAAAATATTTTAATTTATAAAAATTGTCAAACCCCTTAATAGTTCGATATTCACAGAGTATTAAACGCACAGTTCATAGGCGTACAAAATAGTAAAAATATACTGATAACAAGCGCTTGTTTACATTATAGGAAATCCCATAGGATTCGAAAAATATATACAGAGTTCAAAAGAAATAAAATATGAAACTAAAGATAACCAGTTGCAGTCTCACTTGAACCGGACCTCAGTCACCGGTAATTACAGATTTGCCCTTAGAGCCACTACTTTTTGCTGGAATATTTTTATATATGTTGAAAAAGGGTGAGATTCGAATGAATCTCAGTAGTAACATACAATCTAACATATAGAATGTGAAAATAAATATGCAATGACATGTCATGTAAGATGATCGAAAATATATGTGCACTTGCCCAAGGCCAAACGACATGTTTGCACCATGGTCTACTCGGTGCCCCTGTTGGGTCCCTGACCACAACTTGGAAAATTGGTGTGTCTAAAACACTAGCTTATATTACAAAAAATGACATATTCAACATATAGATACTCACACAATACATGCAAGAAAGAGTTACTACCTGGGTCCTTTCTCAGTCCGGCTGTTTATCCAAAACTTTTTCTTCTGCTCGGGCTATTATCAATTCCTATAAATTAAAATTAAAAATTAATTTGTTATTACTTGTATTACTACTTTCTTTAATCATATTATACTGATTATCTCAATTTCAGTGGTTTCTACACAATACAATTTTGCATAGTGCAATTTCACTATTTTTCAGCAAATTGGCAGATTTTTCAGTCAACTTTGAAAACTCATAACTAATTCTAGAAAAATCGAAATTGACTGGGTCTAAAGCCTAAATGAAGATATTAAAATATATTTTCATAGAAAAATATCAAAATCTGCTCAACTCAACAATATTTCTCCCAGAATTTCCCGCAATACCCCTATTCCAGATTACTCTCCAAAAACAGAGCACAATTTTGAAAATTCATATCTCCTAATTTACTTTTCCAAAAATTATGTTCTAACCATAAAATTAAGTCTCTAGATGTCTAGTTTAAATCTGAAAAGTTTCATAATTTTTGGTGAAGGTTTGAGCTTCCAAACTTTCGACACATCCAATCTGTTTTCCATAAACACAGTTTGAGAGCAACCAACTTCAAAAATTTATATCTCTTAGTATACTAATCCAATCAACACAAAATATATATAAAATTAAAGCTTAGAATATATAATTTAATTCTGAAAATTTTTATGGCCATTGGGAAAGATTACATAATTCAAAAATACCACGAAACCAACTACTAGAATCTGAACTTCCAGGATTGCACCAGTTTCTAAACCCAGCTTTCGAAAATCATAACTCCCTCTACAGATATCCAAATGATTCATTCTACCACTCATGTTAAATCTTGTTATGTTTAATATGTCCATCTAAAATTTCATAATTATTGGATACGATTCAGGTGGTCAAAATGGAACACGAAATGGACTGACTTCTAAACACGTCAGTTTTGACATTCTGTCTTCAAAATTCAATAACTCATTCATTTTGATTCCAAATTGTGTTCTTCTTGATTCTATTTCATACTACACATCCTAAAATTTCCATAGAAAAAAGAATCAGACCAAAAATCTATCTATAGCTTCCGTTTGAGCTTCTGCAAATTTCTGGTAGAAACTCTGTTTTCCGGCGACCAACACAGAGTTAATAAAGTTGACATGCAACCATGATTTTGGACTCCAATTTCAAAGATTTTGACTCTACATACTCTTAAACATGTTTCTTGTGTTTGGGGACATTTTTACAGAAGCAAAAACACCAGAAATATCACCCAAAATTGTCATAAAGTCATTGGTTTTGAAACTGAACGGTGACAGATATTTTCCAGCAAACTCTCTTAATTACAGCAGTCATGAATCCTCATGAACAGCCCCAAAAACGAAACAATAATGGGAAAAGGTAGAGAAGACTCACTTGTACCAGAATATGGAGTTGCATATAAGGTTTAGAGCTTCCTTGATCCACTTCACCAATCGTTCTCTTCCTTCGGTCACTCACGTCTCACTCTCTTCCTTTGTCTTGCTATCTTATTTTTCTGTTTCCTTCTGTTTCTGTTTTTCTTTCTATGTTTCTCCAGCTGCTTAGACGAAAGTGAAGAGCTGAAGGAGTTGAAAGGTTGAATAAATAAAGAGTTTCTATGATGTTGTTGAGCTTGGTGGTTTCCAAATGTCATGTATGTGTGTCTACGTAAAGGAGGATGTAGGTGTGAGTGTGTGTGTGTGGTGCAAGTGTGTTGTATTGATAGCATGAAATTATAGGGCTGTACGTGTGCTTCTCATAAATGAACAAGTGTGGGTGTGTATGTCTTATAATGTCGGTAGTTTTTTTTAATACATATAGGTATATTTTTATCCTATTAATTACACATACTAGACCCTAATATTTCCCTTTGTCTAATTTAAGATTCCTTAAATTTTGTAGGTTCCAAAATTTAATTTATTATCTAGTTTCCATATATTAATTCTTGCATTAAATTTTTGAGATGTTACAGAATTCAAGGAAACAGAATCAAAGGCTGGGTTTGATATATCTAGAGAAGTCTAGTTTTCAGTTACCAGGACATTTCAAAAGTTTATAATCTAATAATTTAGTATTAATAAACATGAGTGTCAAAGTGCACCTAATGATATAGTCAGAGATGACCAAATTTAGAATTGACAGATTGAGTCTTGAAACTAACTTATTAATTTATTTTTTTAAGAAATTAAAATAGCTTGTTAAATTCGTATGATCAAATAAATGATAAACTTAAATCTATTCAGTTAGATTCATTTTAATTTCCCATGCATCACTAGTTTAGAAACTACAACACATTGTTTATCACTTGTAATAGATGTTGTTATATATATATTGACTCACATCTATCAATATTACACTATAATTAACAAATAATGTTAGAAAAATTACATTCAAAGAAGAAGTAGAAGGTGTTTTCAAGACTGGTGGTTCTACCTAAAATATGGTGATATTTTTTTGGAGGGAAAATGACAGTAACAAGTTCTTTTCAGAGTAAATTTTTCAAACTTATAATATTTATGCACAACTATTTTAGTAACTTACTTGTAGATATATAGGTAAGAAAGAAGAATCATTTAAGGAACATGGCTATATAAGAAATTGACAGTTGCTAATTCAGCAGCAGCTGTTATATATATGGAATCAAGGTGCTTGTGGGACAAAAGACATTGACATAATAATATTTATAAATGTGATATCTCAGTGACAGAGCTAGTGTTTAACTTATAACGTGTACATATTTATATATGCCATATGGGTGTATTTATATATCCATATTATGGGGACACAACGCCAGTTGGATTTGCCTGCCCTTGTTTGCTTTTTTTTTTTTTTTTTGGTTGTTGATATTGATATGCAATTAATGCTACATTTTACTTCTCTTAGGGTTTTACTTCATATATAGATGTAAACCTAATTTTGTCTCCATTGCGTACAGCACACTGCTGGCTCAGTTTTTATTGAGTGTTTGGGTAAGTCTCAAACCTGGTTTCAAAAGCTATTTTTCATAAATCAAGACAAAACTCCTCTCACATACTTACTTCATAAATCGTAAAAGCTATTCTCCAAAAATTATTTCAAACGAACTCACAAGTCCCCTCGCCTCAGAAGTAGCTGTGGAAGAAGATCCGATAGTAGCTAGAGGAAGTAGCAAGTCTCCAGTCACTATAAGGTAACTTGGGATGCAAGCAACAAATATGGCTTAGGCACTTCCTGCCTCAGATCATCCAACTTCTGTATTTGGCTACCTGGGGGCATACTGAGGCAATGTCCTAGGCAGATGAGATTCTCCTTCGTTGTAAATGCCCTTTGAATCACTTCTATTCCCAAATCAATTCAAATACCTGGGGAAGGTCTTCAGAAACCACCTTAAGAACATACTAAAGTCAGACTGAGGGGATGAGGAAGGGGCATTGGCATTGGCATTGAGGAGCTTTCCTAACTAGTAACGACAGCCTATTTATACGACTATGTGCTTGTTTGGTAGAGCGATCTTGAATCGGGCTTATTATATAAGCCCGATTAACATAAATCGAGACAAATCTCCTCCACATATTTATCTCGTAGACTGTGAAAGCACCTCGTAGACCGTAAAAGCACCTCGTAGACTGTAAAAGCTACCTCGTAGACCGTAAAAATTACTTCGTATTCCGTGAATTACAATTCATAAGCACTTATAAAATTTTCAACCGCTATTCCAAACAAGCTCTATACCTTCTATAGCTTCCAGCTAAGCTGACCGTTTTGCATTTCTCTGAGAGACCCGCTCTTGACTTTAATCATACTCACTAGTAAGCGCAGTGGATGCTCCTTCATATAGGGACAGAGAGGCGAGTGATGGGCACTACTCATCATAAGAAAGCAGTCATGCAGATAGAAAGAGTCAAACAATGACTCGGACTAAGAAAGGGTCAAGCTACAAGCCCCTTATACCACACCAGGGGACATGAATATGAGTGGGTCTCACTATTGCACCAAGTTTTACAGAGTTGACTTATGAATTAATTGGGCGACTTATAATATAATTATATACAAATGAGAATTTATATTAACAACCAAAAACAGTATTTTATATTGATTATTATTTTTCTTATTATCTCTACTCCTCCGGTCTTTAATGTAACACATATTTACCTAATTGGATAAAATTAAAGTAGTTATTTGAGTTATTAATATAACATACCTTTTTTAAAATACTCTAATCATTTTCTTTAATTCCATTTATCTCTCTCTTACTTGATTGTTGTTGATGAAGCATTAATATGGGTAAGTTAAGAAAACATTGACAAATATGAGAAATAGGTCTTACATTTAGGACCAAGATCAATTCTCTAATTAAGTCAGTATAGGGAGTATTATCTATATTCCTTATCATCAAAATGTATATATTTTGGTGTGTGTGTGTGTGTGTTGCTATATATTGTTGAACAGATGGGAAATGAGGGTTCATTTATCAATTAATATATGGTCCCTTATAGAGAATAACGTAGATATACATATTGTTGTGGCTAAATATGTTACCTGAATGTCACCTAAATATATATACGTATAGGAGTCCTTGCTAGTTCTATATTTTCATGTTCATAGTTCTTTACCAAATGTTACTCTTGAGACAAGTTTTACATGTAAACGTACAGTTTGTGATGGGTAAAAAAAGAACCTTATATTCGTTACTTTTAGCTTTGAGATATACCAGTTAATTAAAAAAAAACCAAATTCAGTTTCAGTCTCATCTCAGATTGCTAAAGTGCTGACAAATCCAAATCTGACTTTGATTAATGATTCAGTAGCCATTGCCTATTCTTTAGGTCGAATCTAATGTATTGTTGTATATTTCTTCTCACCTGATCTCACCAGGTTATGTTTCTGGTTTAATTATTTTTCATGGTTGAAAGTTATTGGAAACGCATGCTTTTACTTAGAAGTAAAACGATATATGCATCTATGTTTTCTCCTACCCTCTAGGTCCTTAATATAAGGCATGATTATTAATTTGACTATATTAAGGAAGTTAATTAAGTTAATTTATATGACATGTATTTTCTAAAATACCCTAGTAATCTTCCTAAATTCTTTTATTCCCTTTTTTTGTTGATTATTGTTGAGAGAGTATCAATAGGGATAAATTATAAAAAGATTGACAACTATGAAAAATATATCTTTTATTTAAAACTAAAATCAATTTCCTAAATATGTCTTAAGGATCGGGAGGGAGTATATTTGAACAAAACATTTTCCGTACGAGTAACCCTTAAACATTAACATATCTCGTTCAATTGCACAAAGAAGAAGAAACAGCGATTGCATAAACTTCAAGGAAGAACATGTCCGCAAATCCGCAAATACACGAATCGCGTCAAGTAATAAAGTGATAAGTAAGATATCGTTCCCACGAGGATTTGGTTCCAAAACCTGGTTAAGTAGCGATTATTGCACTTTCGCCTATTCGAGTTGGACAATTATCACGGTGGAGGAAAACATAATTATAAACTAAAAAGAAAATATAAATACATTATTCATGGACTAGAAAGGATAATGCGGTGGAAGTTAAGATTGTTTATCCCCCTTGCATTTCATAAGTACTCATTTAAATCCCCACAATGTGAGCTCTCAATTATGGATTATGCTAATCAATGTCACTCATTTACCCATAAATGCTCTCTCAAGTCTCCAAATAGGTGTTTAGCTTAATTGGTTCATTAATCTCTTAATTGAAGGATTAAGCCCAGCCTACATTGCAAGACCTATGTGGCTATGTGAGGTCAATGAGTGTATCTCTACCTCATTAACAAAACCATCCATCCCTCTCATAGATTTCAGGTTCCTACACGATTAAACCCAAGTTCTACACTCAATCTAGTCCTCTCAAGCATCAACCAAATGAACCCAACAACCTCATTGGTGATCAATCAACAAGGAGCATTAAGAACAGAGTGAAATCAACATAAATTAACCATTCAACATAAATATAAAAGGGAAATAAATACTTAATCCATACAAGGGTTCTAAACAATCCAAACAATAAAACTCTAGCTATACATATTTATAAAACCCAGAAGAAACAGGGCATACATCAGTTACAAAGCAGAACAAAAGGGAAAGACAGCAGAAGGAGAGGAAAAACCAAGAGGAGAAGCTCAAATCTCTTCAAATCTTCAACATCTAGCCCAATCTCCACCTTCAAGCTCCAAACCCTAGCAGAGCATTGTCTCCACGGCACCTCCCAAATCCAGAATGAGTCTCTGCTTCAAGGTTTTGATATTTATATGCCCTAAAAATCGGTTCTCAATCAAAACGCGTAGCTGCAAAATTCAGGCGTTGGCCGTGGCCAAAAAGTTTCTGGCACATCTTTGGCTGCGGCCAAAGTTTTTTGGCCGTGACCAAACATCCTTGATGATGTTGTCAGCGGCCAAGCTTCCATATGAAGCTTTTTGGCCTTCTTCATCTTTTTCTTGCTCTTCCATGGTGCTTTGACTTCCTTAACTCCATTCCCACTTCTTGATCATCCTTTGGTGCCTCCAATATTAACCTATCAACACAATAAAATCTATAAAAACAATGTTGATGTAATTTTAATATAATTATGGGGCTTAAACAGAGAATTTACACATTTTTATCATCAATACCCCTGGGTACATTACTTTTGCACATTTATCATCAATTATCTATGAATTTACCTAAAATGTATGCAAAACTAAAGGCAAATGTGCCACTTTGACAGGAATTTCATAATGTTAACAGAACACCAGGCAGGCTTTAATGGGGTTATTATGGAAGCTTCAATGAAGACTTGCATTCAAAGCCCAGCTTCGAAAGCCACTTATATTAATTGCATATACTTCAAGATTTGCAAGATCAAGCCCCTACCAACGGGTTTAATGTGTGAGAGGGGGGGGGGGGAAATAGGGGAGAGAATAATAGGATAGAAAACTTTTAAAAATGATAAAAAAAAAAGATTTACTATTTTGAGGACTTCTATTCTTTCCCCTACTTTTCTCTTTATTCAGACATAAGGTTAATGTAGGAAATTGAGTTGTACCTAGATCCGATGAAGCAACCCAAGTGAAACCAAATGACAGAGAGGTGTTACACAACAAATAGGCATAAAAGAAATTACTTACTCTTCATTTCCCTTTACTTCTCTATATCCACCATTAAATTAATTTTGATTGGTTGGGATTTAATATCACTAAAAAAAACTTCCATTTTCGACTGAATTTGAGACGGAAAAAATTTCGTTTCAAAATTTGTCCAAAGACCGTTGGAAATTTTCTGACGGAATTTGAGAAGAAAATTTCCCACCGAAAAAGTCCATCGGAAATTCCTTCGTAAATCAAAATTCCATCGCAAATAAAAATTGCGACGGAATTTCCGATGGACCTATTCCATGGAAAATTTCCATCACAAATTCAGTCAGAAATTCTGTCTCAAATCCTAACGTAATGTTTTTTATGGAATTACTGACGGAAATTTTGTCGGAAAAGTTGACAAAATTGGTTCGTGGAAAATTCAATAGGAAATAGGTATTAATTAATTTTTTAAAATTTTTTATTATGATTTATTTAATTAATGATTTTTCTATTTATTATGTATTAATTATTTTATTATTAAAATACATTATGTTAATAATTTAGAAAAATCTTATACAAAGCTTTCTAAAATAGAGGAATTCTAAATAAAGATGATAAATTCAATAAATCATTAATCGAGTCTTTAACTATATTTAGAATTTTGAAATCTAAGTAAAATGACTTTAATGCCTCTCATATTTTTTTCTCCCATCTTTTTTACTAGCCCCTCTTTTCTCCCCTCTTAAAAGAATGTTTTTGCTTTATGATTTTATGTGTAACATCCCAAAATTTATTCAAAGGCTAAGGATTAATCTATGGGAGTTAGATAGTAAGCCAAATTATGGAAGCTATGAAATTTAAGGAATCTTAAATTAGACAAAGGGAAAAATGAAGACCTAGTGTGTGTAATTAATAGGATAAAAATATACCTATATATATATATAATAATAATTAAAACACACACACCATTTTCCCACACATCACACGCCATGCACACACACACAATCATATAATTAAATAACACACACACACTACCCACATGGAACACACACACACATTTTTAATTATTAAAAAAAACAACACCCTCTCTCTCACTCTCTTAATCACACGAAAGCACACACAAATACTCCTCATTTTCCATTTTTCATCAGCCAACATCCAAAAAGAAAGAAAAGAGAAAGTGAGTGAAAAAGAGAGAGAGCAAGAGACACATAATAGAGAAAGAGAGATACGTAAGAGTGATCGGTGCTACCAGAGGAAGGAAGAAGTGATTACAAATTCTACATACAACTCCATATCTTAATATAGGTGAGTTTCCTTCCCATATTCTTAACTCTTTCTAGTTGATTTGAGATTATTTTTGGGTAATTTGGGAAGCATAAGAACCTAGTATAATGAATTGTTGTCTTGTGAGGTTTTGTTTTGGGCTAAATAGTGCATAAGGAAAGAATGAGAATTTGAAAATTTTGAGGTTTCTAATGAATTCTATACAAAAAATTATGTGGGAATACATGTGATTGTGATTTTTGGATGATTATATATAAGTCTGGAATTTTTAGAAAATAAGAGGAGTTGTTGTTCGGTTAGTTTCTCTGAAATCATATTGGTTGTAAAATAAATTTTGGTAACTAAACCTGATCCGAAAATTATGAAAGTTTTCAGAAGGAAATTGGACATCTTAAGCTTTAATTTGATATATAATATGTATCATTTTGGTTTATAAATAGTGAGATATGAATTTTTAAAGTTAGATGATGAATCTGGAACGTTTTATGGTACAGACGAGGTTTGACAAAATTCTGGAAATTTTTTTGCTATAATTTATAAATGGTAATATTTTTAACTTAAAATATACTTAAATAGTATCATAAATGATTTTTAACCATCCCATTTGGAGTTCTAGATATTTAGTTATGAATTTTAGAAGTTAAGTTATTGCAATTGGAAATATTTTCTGGCAGTGCTAGAAAACTTTAAAACTGGAAATTATTCATGGATAGGTGGTAGTGGAACGTATTTTTTTCTTAAAATATACTTAATAAGTGACACACAAAATTTGGAACCACCTTAATTAGATATTTCTATGCCAAGATATGAATTTTCAAAGATTATTGAAAATTCTGTCAGAATTGAGTAATAGTGGAAAAATAAAAAGTAAGGGTATTTTTGAAATAATTAGGACTCTAAGGGTCAAGTTAAATACTTAGAGTTGGTATGAGTCCATTAGATACCTATTGGATTTAAGGTATTAGCTATAATGATAACCTACCAAAGTGTCTTAAATTATTTTGGAATAAGTAATAATTCGCCCGTCCGTAAATTATAAATTATAGGATTTGAAATTTGCCCGGGACGCCTAAGAGACTGAGAATAGGAACCAAATTTGGAAAGACTGTCAGGTAGTACTTTATCTCTTATATCATATGTGATGCCATGTATGTGTACCATATCATCTGTATATATGTGCGGGACAGATAGTCCATAGGCGGTAAGACACGTAAGTACAAGTTACACCGGGAATTACCCAGAGGCGTCTTAAGCCAGGTAGGTTTGAGGCAAAAAGCTCGTGACTGTACCTTGTATGGGGCAGAGGCCTTGGGCAGCCAGATTTTGAATCTCAAGTGCTGTGAGTCTGTGATAAGGGACCGGTTATGCCCTTTTATATGCTGCATTTCTGTAAGTTGTGATGTTTGATTATTTGTTTTACATGCTTAGTATTTGCATATTATATGAGTGATATGTGTACCACTGAGATTCTTTTGAATCTCACCCCTTTTTCAACAAATGATATACAACAAAGGCGTCCAGCTCTAAGGGCAAGAAGGTAATATAGACGGACGAAGAAGAGGCATATAAATTATGGACTGTTTGGTTATCATTTTATTTTGGATGACTGTAAAATATTTATAAGTAGTAGTAGTAGCGATAGTAGTACTAATACTCGCGACGCAGACTGTATAAGTTGTAATCCGTACGCTAGACTTTCGATAACGTACTGGCATCCAGATACCCGTAAGTTAACCATCACTACGCGAGCTAAGAATAGAAAATGCTCTATATTTTAAATAAATGATTTTGAAACTGATGAAGATAATGAATTTACAAACTAAAATTTAAACCATACATATTTATTTTAAAAAAAATTTGAAAATCTTATACAAATATAAGATTAAACTCTGTCTTAAATTGTGATTTTAAATTGTTTTGGTCTCAGGTTTGAAATCATTACATATTTAAACTAATCTAAAGGCTGTAGAAATTAAGGTGTTACATTATGCCTCTACATATCAACATTAATATATGCAAAATCAAATGAATTTTATGTTTTCTAAGAGAATAATCAAAAAATAATTCAAGCATGGCATTCCAATGCCATGATAGTATCATTGAATAATTTTTAATTGAAAATAAATTAATTGACATTAATGATTAAAAAATAAATGTGATTTTTTTATATAATATAGTTATTTTTACCAGGTGATACAAAACCCAAAAAAAAAAAACAAAGGAAGCATAACCCATACCAACTTCACTTTGAAAAAATGAATTGAAATAAAACTCATTTTTACCAATATTAGCTTAAACTAGAATGATTTTTCTTAACACATAAATGTGATTTTTTAGAAAATAATTTAATTAATATTTCAATTGTTAAGTTTTTCATTATTTAATATTAATTATTATTTTCTGACAATAGCAGCGTGTAAATTTTATTTACTTTGTCTATGGATATTTTAGAAAAAAGATGCAAAAGACACTTAAAATTTCATAAAATGGTTTACATCAATACAAAATTTTCTAAAAAATCTCTGTGTGTGTGGGGGTGTGAAATATAGTAAAATGTATACTTAATATATTTACTAAAATATATTCTTTTATAGTGGCATATATTATAAGTATTGTATGTCTTTGTTCCTGTTAATAAAATGATCACTTTGTTCAAAATATTGTATGTCTTTATACTGATGATGATAGTTAATATATTTAAACTAAAGATGAATCATATTTTTTAGTATTAAAATTAATTTTGATATATACAATTATACACATGTTGGAAAACATAAGTTAGGGAAAACTCTTTAACAAGGAGAGAAGATAAATCATTAAAATTATTTTACCTATATTTTAAAATCCTAAATTGAGTTAATGACTCAATTAGAGATTTGTTAAATTAGAGATTTATTAAACTATTAAAGTGTCTTAAAAGTTTCTGACTCAAAAGTAGTCTAAAGATCGTCGGAAATTCTGACTGAAAATGTTTGTAGGAAATTCCGTCGCAAATCCTAACATAACATTTTTTACAGAATTACAGATGAAAATTCCATCGGAAAATTTGACAAAATAGATTCGTGGCAAATTCCGTCGGAAATATGTATTAATTAATTTTTTTATTATGATTTATTTAATTAATGATTATTCTAATTATTATATATTAATTATATTATAAATTAAATGTTAAATTATTATTAAATTATAATATAATTTTCGGCAAAAAAAAGTATTAAGTTATAATATAAATAAAAAAATTATTAATTCATATTTATTATTGAAATTGATATATATATATATATATATATATGATAATATATTATATAAAAATACAAATACAAATTTTATAAATACAATAAAAATAAAATATATAATAAAATGAATAAAACAAGATATTAATAATATATATATATATATATATATATATATTATTAAACATTACAATTTAGTTTCTTTATTTTTTTACCTAAATATTATATCTAAATTTTTATTATTAATATCTTGTTTTATTCATTTTATTATATATTTTTATTTTTATTGTATTTATAAAATTTGTATTTGTATTTTTATATAATATATTATCGAATATATATATATATATATATATATATATATATAATTTTGCATTTAAATCATACAAGTTCTTCATAACTCAATTGGCAAAGGCAGTGGCACGCGTGTAAGAGGTCATGGCTTCGAATTCCAACTTGGTCATAAAATGCAACCAATTTGTGCTATGAACACGTGGCAGGCGACGGAGGGCAACACATGGCACACGATGGAGGGTGAGATGTGGCAGTTGACCAGGACATGGGCAGTCAGAGGTGAGGTAGCGGTGGCTGGCGGTAGGTACACGTGGCAGTTGCTGGTTGGAGGTTTCCGTCGAAAAGTGCCGTAGGCAAATTTGCCACGGAATATGCTATGGCAAATTCCCTCTCAAGTTGAGACGGAAAAATCCGTTGAAACTTGCCACGGATGTAATCCGTCACAAATTCTATCTTAAATTGTGAGGGAATTTCTGTCGGAAAATCTGTCGCAATTTGAGACAAAAATTCATTTTCCGTCGCAAATCAATTTGCAACGGCACTATTTCCGATGGAATTTTTTCCCTCAGAAATTCTATCGCAAAATAGTTTACGACATAATTCCGTCGTAAAAAACTTCGTTCCATCACAAATTCTGTCGAAAAATCAGTGAGAAATTGCCTGTTTTTTTGTAGCATATCTTAAAAAATATTGTTACATCAAAACACACACATATAAATTATTAAAATTTGATCTAAATAAGTCATGTCTTTAAACATTTTATTAAAATATTTTTATTTTATTTTTTACTTTTTATAATAAGATATTAAATTTTACTTGTTAAAAGTTGATCTAACTATGAAGATAAAGAAATGAAGGGGAAATGAAGGATAAGAGAATTAGAGATGATCTCTTGCGGATCAATAGGCACATCACATTCTGATTGTTTTCAATTGTGATCGCTAAATTGATCTAGCAGTGTAAGGTTTCATTAGATTCTTTTAGATCTCGAGTTGAGAGGTGTAGTCATAAACCCTAAATCGAATACCAGATGAAAATATTTAAAAAAAAAACTCTCCTCTTTTCACCTATAATAACCTTCCTCCATCTCTTTGCAAAAGACGAGTATATTACAAAGGAAAAACCCATACTTTATATTATTTTCATTTGAACTCAATGGTATAGACTCGGGCCCTGAGTAAACTAGTTATAACCCATCATTTAATTAGTCCCAACATCTATTTAATGAGACATTGAAAATTTGAAGTTATTTTTTTTATTTTTTAATATAAGATATATTTATCTAATTTAATTATATTAAAAAAATTATTAAGTTAGTTAATATGATATGTATTTTTTAAAATACCCTATTTATCTTTTTTAATTCTCTCATTCTATCTCCTCTTTAATTATTGTTAGAAGAACATTTATAAAAATAAATTAAAAAAATTGATAAATATAAAAATAGTGTCTTATATTTATAATCAAAATCAACTTTCTAAATAAACTTGATGAGGAGCACCTAATGCTTTGCATTTGCTGCATTAAGTAGTGAGGTTCCAAATGCTTTTAACTTTCTGTGTGTATAGGTGTGTGTGTTTATATATATATGTGTGTGTGTGTTATATTAGGTAGCTTTTCATGACTTGTTTAATTGAGAATCAAGTCAGAAACAGACCAATTCAATCCATTACGTGTTAATGTGTTAGGTACCCTACATTGAAGTGAAAATTTCACTAAAAGTATATCATGCAACCAAGTCGTAACTTCGAGAAATTAAAGTTTAAAAATAATCAAGCCTCAGTCGCTTTCTTTTAATAAAAATACAATATAAAAATCAAAAGTTGCACTTTCATAAAAAATGGGTAGCAGCAGCAGTAGTCAATATGAATAGAATTCCTGGTATGAGTTTTGACCCTCAAAAAAAGTTGGGAAAATTTTAAAAAAATATCTTTTAAATTTTAAAATTCTGTTGATAAAATCGTTAATGAAATTAATAAGAATGATAATGCAATTGAAAAAATATTTTATTGTTAAATCACCTATTTAGAATTTTAAAGTTTAAATAGTATTTTTTAAAATTTTCTCAAAAAAGTTCTAGTCCACATGGAAAAAAAAACAATATGCCCTCGTTTCAAGTATTTGACATTTAATTTTTTTTAATATATATTTTAGAAAAAATATCATTTGAATTATAAAAACTCTAAAATATCTACTAAATTACCAAAAAAATAAATAGATAATCTGATAATAATAAAATTTTGAAATTTTGAGTGTTGAAAAATTAATATAGAAATTAACAATTTAAGTATAGAAATTAACAATTGCAACTTCTCAAATTATCACTGTGTATATATAAGATACTAATTGTTATTTTTAAATTTACATTATCTATATTTAAGTTGTCAACAACCAGATTTCAAAATCTCATATTTCTATTAGATTATTTATTTATCCTTTTATTAATTTAATAGATATTTTAAGATTTTTTTAATTCAATTTTTTTTTCGTTTATTTCCCCCATATTGCAAGTTGGAAATTTGCTGTGCTAAATTATTAATAATAATAAAGTCAAGGTCATAGATTTGAGGTCTGACTCAGAGGAACCATAGTGCTAAATTTCGTCCACATTCTCGGTTCCAAATGTCGCGATTTCACCAAACCACAGGCCGAACAACTCCCAATCTCTCCCACGTTGAAAGGCGACAGTTTGGTTTGAGTTTTAATTGTATAAATCCTATTTATGTAAATAAGACAGAACTTCTTCACATATTTATTTCATAAATCATAAAAATTATTTTATAAATCATAAAAATTACCTCGTATTCTGTGAATCACGATTGAAAAATATTATAAAACTTTTAATCATTATTTCAAATATATCATAAACTCGTTTGAACCTCTGTTTAAAAGATTTATAAATATTTATATACGTAAATTAAAATATTTACTTCATAATTAAAATTATTTTTAAAAATTCTAATCTTAAAAAGCCTTCCTTTCTCCTCTCTAACGTGACCACACATAACCCCCGAATTCGATTCTCTCTCGGTTTTTTGGTGCGAGAAGAGAACGGAGAGAAATGGGTAACATCAAGAGCGAAAACTCATTGCTTGAGGATCTCATCGAGAAGGCAGGTGGTTGTGCGGTCACTGACGGAGGATTCGCCACCCAGCTTGAACGACATGGGGCTGCCATCAACGACCCTCTTTGGAGCGCTCTCTGTTTGATCAAAAGCCCTCAACTTATCAAGAAGGTCCTCTCTCTCTCTGCTTCATCGTTTTTATTTTACCTTTTTTGTTTTGTTCTCAATCTTTGAGTGAAAATGGGTTGTTTGTTTAGGTTCATTTGGAATACTTGGAGGCCGGTGCGGATATATTGGTGACTTCTTCTTACCAGGTTTTTTTTTTTTTTTGGCTCTGCATTGACAGTATTGGGATTATTTTATTTGTTCTGTTTCCCATTGTATCAAGAACAATCAACATCATACGAAATTGTAGGTTAAAAAATCTGTTTTCTGGAATGTTTGATGGCCAACAAAATTTCCCGGGTAGTGACGCGTTTGTGGACTAGTATATAGAGATTTATTCATCTGCTCTTACGATGACTATGCAATGCGGCCATGATTATGTTTGAGGTTGCTATAAAACTTGTCTGAAACGTTTGGTACAAGCATACAGCCTATAGAACACATCAGATTTTCTTGTTACAGCAGTATTTCTTAACTAATACGAGAATTGGTTGCCCCTGCTTTTTTATTCAATGTGAATGGTAGAGGCCTATGTGGCATGTACATAGGAGATATATGCTCGTATACATGTATGTTTCTTTAGCCATATACTGAATCAAGCTGCAAGAATCTGCTTGTATTATCTACTTACATTGCTCAAGGACACCTGAAATTGATGTTTGAAATCTTTATAACCTGATTGATATAGATGTTTTCTTAGAAACTTCTCTATAATTTTAGGCCACCCTTCCAGGGTTTGTGTCCAAGGGACTGTCCATTCAAGAGGGGGAATTACTGCTAGAGAGAAGTGTCAAATTGGCCGTCGAGGCTCGCGACAGTTTCTGGAATTCCATTAAGAAAACTTCTGGACATAACTATAGAAGGGCTTTGGTTGCAGCCTCTATTGGAAGCTATGGAGCTTATCTTGCTGATGGCTCTGAATACAGGTGCTTTTGTGCTCTTTTTCAGCAATTATTTTGGGTGGTTTTAATATAATTGCAGAATTTAGACATGCCATTCTTTTCTTGCAGTGGTTGCTTTGGACCAAATGTTACTTTGGAAAAGTTAAAGGAATTTCACCGCTGCAGATTGCAAGTTCTTGTTGAGGCTGGTCCAGATTTGCTTGCCTTTGAAACTATTCCAAACAAACTCGAAGCTCAAGTATGTTCGTCCTCCAATCAATGGTTTTCTTTGAGTAATGTACATTACAGTTAAGTAAATGTAGGAATCCTTGCAAAAATGAAAGCATTCAATAATTCAGGAAGCACAAATCCTATTTTGTAAAACCAGCAAGATTATCATTCTTATGTTCAGCATCCTTGAACTTGCAATGGCCAAAACAAGGAAAAAGAAATCCTCAAATCCATGATGATCACATGATGAACAAAACATGGCATTAAGTTTTATTATCTTTTATTTTCTCAGTTTATATAATGATAAGTCTTATTTATGATTTGCCTTACTTCCCTGCTCAATGTTGATTTCAGTTGACAATACTATCTTTCCTGTGTACAATCTTCCTAAAGGATTTTGTTGCCTCTATAACTTTTACAATAAGCACTATCATATTCTTATAGGTGAAGCAAGAATATACAGAAAAGAAATCGGTCTTGATTCTTTACTGATCTGACAGGTTATCTATCATGACTGGAGCATATTCTAATACTCATGTAGGTGGCTGTGGAAGCAGCTCCTGGTCATAAATTTTGAATGGTTCCAAAGATCTCGAACACCAAAGCCATATATGATTGTTAATGTTTAATTACTAATTCTTTTACTTTCAAGTTCAACATTTTCTTTACCTTATACAACTTATGAGGTTCTTGTGGGTCTCCTTTATTGATGAAATATATTGATCTTCATGAAAAATATATTTGCAGGCTTGCGTTGAACTGCTTGATGAAGAAAATGTCAAAATTCCATCTTGGATCTGTTTTACCTCTGTTGATGGTGAGAATGCCCCCTCAGGAGAGAGCTTCAAGGAGTGCCTCGATGTAATAAACAAGAGTGACAAAGTGAATGCGGTTGGTATAAATTGTGCACCACCCCATTTTATGGAAAACCTCATCTGCCAATTTAAGCAGGTACTGAAACTTCTTATTGTTTTTAGGGTTACGATGCAAATTTGCTCCGTAAGTTTTTCAGAATAAATGGAGCAATCTTGCTCCTTACCGTTTGGAAGTTAACGGTCAATATTAGTTTGTTAATGATATGAGGCAACATTTCTACGTTTTGAAATCTTGAGGTAACATTGAACCTGAAAAAACTTTTTGAGCAAATTTGCACATTAATCCTTATTTTTATCGAGTAGAATTCTTCAAAATAAATTCTTAGATAGAGTCTATCGATGAAGAGTTGAGTTGGTTGACTGAGTCAATCTTAAACAACTATATTAACATGACTGACAAACTTTTCAACAAGATCATTAATGTTTCTTCATAAAGTGGTTTCCTCTATTTATTTGTATAAAGATCTCTCCTTTAAAAAGGCTTTGTTATCTGTCATTACTGAATGAAATGGATAAAATATCTTTCTGCAGTTGACAAAGAAGGCAATCGTTGTGTATCCTAACAGTGGGGAAGTATGGGATGGTATAGCCAAGAAATGGCTGGTAAGTCAGTTTCCCTCTTTCTCTCTCCCACAAACGCTAATTACTAATTAAGGAATGATTTTTAAGTAAACCCAACTTAGATATTTAAAGTCAATGGCCAAAAAAAAGGTCAACGGGAGATTGATATCTAGTTAGTGGGACCCATTTAGTGGTGTTGGTGTGCATACTTAGTAATTTATCAATCCACTGTGTTTAACATTGGCAGCCATCAAAGTGCTTTGATGATGACAACATTGAAGGCCATGCAAGACAATGGCGAGATTTGGGAGCCTCGATCATAGGAGGTTGTTGCCGAACGACACCTTCCACCATTGAAGCCATCTCAAAAGCTTTGAGAGAAAAGTAGAGCTTCTGGTCTATTTGTTTGTCTCAAAGAACAGCGAGATGTTTTGTAGGGTTTTCTATTTTGTTGCATCAAATTAATGTTCATCCAATGAAAGGAATTTTGTTTCTTTTTCCTTCTCACTTTGCATAAATTACTTGAAGAAAGGAAATTGGACAATTCAGAATCAGGAATACATGAATGAGATTAATCCAAGTGTAGCCGCATGAGTTTTGATCTACACTAAATCTTTATTTTTTTGGTGTAAACTTAATATGTTTGGAATAGCTATTAGAGTTCAGCTTTTCAATTGTGATTTACAGAATACGAGGTAAGTATGTAAGAGGATGATTGTTTCGACTTATGTGTATAAACACTTATAAGCTAAGCAAACGCTTAACCAAACATACTATCAATGTTTTTCAAAGTTACTTTAAATTTGTGACTAATCTCTGTCAGACTGAGTGTTAAAGTTAAAGCGCTTGTCGACCGTACAACTTTATTTTATTGGTCTGATTGCATAATGAGAATCTTTTAAATTAGGCCTAGGACCCTTGGATCTAGTATCACATGAGGTTTGATCATCGCGTTAGGCACTAGAGTGGGTAATATGGGTTGGAATCGTGGGCCGAACTCGCCTAACCCGACAAAATGACCGGTTCGGGTTTTGTAAAATTGGGATTATTTGAGAGTGGTTCATTTAGGCCCGAACCCATATGGTCCCAACCCACGGCGGGTTGGACCACTGGGTTGGCGGATTGACCCATATATTTTTTTATATAACCCAAGAGGCAAAAGCCCAAGATGGCAAGACCTAAATTCATCCGAAAAACCACCCAATTTCCTCTCTTACCCTAGTCTCCTGTCACTCCTAGCAAGACCCAAATTAGCATAATATTATCTTTCACTTTATTTTATTATCTGTGGCAGTAACGGATTTACCTGTGGAAAAGCAAACTGATCGAGCTCAAGAAAATCTTACAGCTTCACATCATGCTTCAAATTTGAACACTTTTAATATTAACTAATTATTGATTATTTTTAAGTACTATTGAGTATTGATGACTTTTAGATTTATATTTATTTTGTCATATGTGGATTTGTGATGAATGTTTAATTTGTAATGAATTTGTAATTTTTCTTATGGTTTATATTTGTAGAAAAAAAAATTTAGTATATTGTGTAAAAAAAATTTGAAAAAAAAAATAATAATATAGGTTCAGCAGACCAACCCGCCAGTTATGGGTTGAGTTGGCTAAATACCAACCCATATTAATGCGATTTTTTAAGCCTAAACTCATATAATCCCAACCTGTAGTGGATTAGCCCAAAACTAGTGGGCCGGACCATATTACCACTTATATCAGACATTATACCTACCATCTAAACTATATATTAAAAAAAAGGAATTTTGGAAATTAGTACATCCAGGAACAACAAATGGGAAGAAGCCAGGCTATCTAAAGCTTCTTCTCTTTATTTGAGAGCCTGTTTGAGTTAACTTTACATAAGTCGAAGTAAAACTCCTTTCAGATATTTACTTTATACTCCGTAAATCAGGTTAGAAAAGCAGCTTCAACCACCAACCCAAACAGGCACTGAATCTTTCGTTCTTTTTTGGGATAAGGGGCAATTTTATTTTATAAGTTTTTTGGGGGCAATTTTGTCTGAGTCATTATCTTAGTTAATTTTGACAGTTAGTTAATCAAATATGTTGATTTGATAGCCCATATGTCATCCATATTATTTTTGTTAAAGTGTAAATTTGCACCGAAAGTTCATGTATCATTTGATTCGTTTTTTTTCAAAGTTAAATTTAAAACTTCCAAAGTAAATTTACACCTTAACAAAAATAGCTAGATAATATATAGACCATCAGCTCAACATATTTGGTCAACTCAGCATATTTGGTTAACTGACAATCAAAATTAACTAGATAATGGTCAGTACAAAATTACTCCATTTTTAACACTTTTAGAACAAAATTATCAGATCGGTTAAAAATTTCCAGCAAAAATGCCCAATAACCCTTCTTTCGTTTGTAATCACTAGTGACCTGTTGAAAAATTAAAAAAAGATTGAGAAATATGAGTATGGATTGGCCCAAAATTCAGAGAGAGAGGGGGGATTAAGAAAATGTAATCCCAAGCTTTCATATATATACAGAAATAAGAAACAGAAAATATTAAAATGCTTAATATAGATTGCACTGAAACAGAAAATGGCAGGACAATGATGAGAAAGGAAATCGAAAAATGAAAGAGGAAGAAGAAAAGCCAGAAAGCGATGGTGAATGGGCAACACGAAATGCATCGAAGAGCTAAATGTTGAAGAAGAGAGAGAGAGAGAGAGAGAGAGAGAGAGAGGAGATTCTAAATCCAAAAGAGAAGAGGACAAGAGAAACAGAGAAGGAACCAATGGAAGGATTTGGTGAAACATCTTCATCGCCGCATAATACGTGGCGCTACCCCACATCGATTTCTCTGCTGTTTTCTTTCACCCACATTCCCATAATATGAGCCTTTCTTTGTTCTCTTGTGACTTCCTCCAACCCACACCTTTCAAATTTTAATAATAGCCCTTTTTTTAATTATTTGGTGTAATAAGTAGGATATTCCTCAGTTATACATACATTCACAAAAGTGAATATGACATTTGGTTTTCTGGTAAAAAATAAATTTATTGACAAAAAAACTTTGGTTTTTTGAACAATGACCTTTTTAATGTTGACAACCATATTGAATTTTTTTATTAGATAAAAAGTTTCCCTCTCATGTAAGAGCAAATGATTCTTACTTCTCTCAATAAGTGTGTTTTTTGGGATTTAAATTTATGTATTTTTCTTAATGGGATGAAGCCCCTTACTATATCAAACAACAGCTTTTGGGTTATATTGAATTTTTTATATATATGAATGAAAATGTTAATAATTTTTATGAGGTTCTCCCTCCGGTCTTTAACAGAGGGCCTAATTAAAGAGTTAATTTTTGTCTTAAATACAATACATGTTTACCATATTTGTCAATTTTTTTTTTCTAAAATTACTATTATGATGCTCCTTCAACAATAATTAAATAATTAACAAAGAGATGGAGGAAATTAAGGAAAATAATTAAGGTGTTTTAAAAGCATGTCATATTAACTAACTTCCTTAACTCAACCAAATTAATTAAATTGGTCTTATATTAAGAACCGAAGGAAGTACTCAAATATCATTTTCCCAATAATAAAAATTCTATAAAAAAAAAGTTGTATTATTTACAAAGAATGCAACTCACTTTAATAAAAATGCGTATAAATGAATTCTTGTCTTAAAAATCAGTTGATGTACTTTTCTTTAAAATGAACATGTTTATTTATTTATTTATTTTGTGAATACTAGGAGTATCTTATATCAGCATGGAGACTAATCTTACTTAGGATATAGAAGGCGAAAAAATGGCCCTTAGCTTCCCAACTAATATTTACTTTATAGTTTATACAAAACACAAGTTATCCTTAAAATGATCAATAATAGAGAGTAGAAAATAAAAGTATAATAAAATAAAATATTCACATTCCAATATATTGCATGTGGATGTCTGTTTGCACTTTTCATAGCAAGAGACAAAAAGATTATTTTTTTAAATAAATAAATAAATAAAGGTGATAGGAAGCTTTCCCGAAACTCATTAGTTTACATTTACAGAGACACAATCGAAGTCACCTAACATTCAGTTCAGTTATATATATTATACTTTCCCATGTTCTGAACAGTAAAAAGTTAGAAGAATTAAACTATAATTAACAGCAAACAAGTTCCTTTTTAAGTTACCCGAATCTCCAAATCTTTTATTTCTTTTTCCTAAGAAGAAAAAACTCAATTTTTTTACATGATACTTAATTATTACTTGGAGTAATATATTAGTGCCATGATAACTTTGAATTAACAATGTTCAAGAGAATTTCTTATGTCAATACCAAGCATGTGTTTGCCCATGTGACCGGATTTCTCTCCTTTTCAATGCATGATGCATCATTCTACTGGCAAAAAAAAAAAAGGGAAAAAAGGGAAAATTTTATAATTAAAAACGAGATTGTAAAATTATTTTTTTTAATCCTTTTCTCACATGACAGTGATTGCTCGTACCAAACAAGAAAGAATCCAAAGTCCTAATAAAATTATTATTTAACAGCTAGTCTTTTGCACCGTCTAGCAATCAAAGCTACTCCTAGTTCGTGTAAAAAACAAAAACGATTATTGCCATTTTTTTTTTAAAAAAGATATCTCTTATGATATTTAAAATATTAAGTTGTTTGACTCTCTAAAGTCGTTGAGAGTTAATTTTCCAATAGGATCTGTAGAGATAAATAATGAAGCCTCAGAGTGTTAAAATCACCCTTTAAAAAATGTAAGTGAAGATCAGAATCCAAATCAGATCCTTTGCCAAAATATTTTAGAAACAAGTGATTGAGTGAAAAGAGAAAGAGATGAACAAGCAAACCCAGAATTTGCAGAGGATAATGTGGTACGTTCAGAAAATTGATGAATCTGAGAATCAACCAAATCAAAGAGGGCAAAAAAAAAACCACCTCCCAAATTTACATTCTAAAGATCTTTTCACTGAATGCTTCAGATTTTGCAATGCCCATTAATGGCCCCTCATTAAAGTCCCAACGATTGATGATCTCTGCAAAAACCCTTTTCAAGGACACTGAGCGAAGCAAAACAAACTTACCAAACAAAATTAGAAAAAGAATCAGAAGTATTATTTTTTATTTTTTAATGAAGTCAATGAATGAATAACTTTGACATTGTTTTAGGTACAACTAAAAGGCATGAAGCTCTGCTTTTTCATTACTCATAATAAACTCTGCAGTCTTTTGCCGGAGAGGAAAAAAAAAAGATATGACAGAAAGTGATTCGTTGGCCAAAAAAAAAAGGGGGGGGGGACAGAAAGTGATTCACTACGTTGCAGAACCTACAGAGATTTTATGCAGTAATAATAAAACAAAATAAAATAAAAATATATATTTTTAAAAAATATCACTCTTTCTGAATTTTAACTTGTCTCTCTCAGCTTCTTCTTGCCTTCTATACACAAACATAAAATGGTGACGGTGATGACCAAACTCAAATGCCAGACATCTCTCTAAAAAAACCTCCATTGATGATAGAAAAAGAATATAAATGATTTTTTTAGACCAAAATACCCTCTTTTTTCCCTCATAATTAATCTTCATTCGGCGGATATATTATTATTGGGAAGAAAGTGATGAGAAAAAAGCGGGTATTTTGGATGATCTTCAACAGAGAAAAATACACAGAGAAGAAGAAAAATCTAAGAAAGTGACTGAGAATATAATAATTCTAAGTACTTGTTAATTGTGAAGAGGATCTGGGCAACTTGGGACTCTTCTCTTTGTTTCCTCAAAGCCCTTTTGGGATGTTTGGTTGGTGCCGGTGGGACCAGAGGTTTTTCTTCCATGGAAGAAGAAGTGCTTTTGGAAGAAGCGCTTCTTGTGGTGGTCGCCGCCGCCGCCGCCGTTAGTGTGGGTGAATCTCACTTTGGCCCCAACATTTTCTGGGAATATCCGAATGGCCCCAACCAGAAGGCACGAAGGGTGGAAGTAGACCCATATCTGCAAAAATGAGAGGAGCAGAAGAAGAAGTAGCGGAGAGAAGTGGAGAAGAGACTTGCCGCTGGCGGAACACATGGCCGGAGAGAAAGCCACATCAATTTCCGGACGGAGATGCTTTTGGTTGTTGAAAATAATGAAACTTGACTTGGATCTTAATTTCTCTGATTTGTGTATCACAATGAGTGTGTTTGTGTTTTGGCCTTGTGGGGATATATTAAAGAGGGAGAGGGAGAGGGAGAGGAAGAGGAAACCAAAAGAAGTTAATTGACGGCTAGCTATTTTGAGAGTGAGAGACAAAGAAGGGAGGTTCACAAGATACAATACGGATTTGTATCTCAAATGAACCAATACGGTGTTATGTAGGATTTCTTTTTTTTTTTTTTAAAAAAAGTGTATTCCAAGTCCAAATATGATAGGAAGGTAAAACTTTGAAATATTAGTTTCATCGTTCGTAAATATTACATTTATAGGTAAAAATTGGTTTTATGAAGTTGTCAGTCACGTTTTAAATTTATTAATAAAATCATTTTTTTTTGTTTTTTGTTTTACCTGAATATAATTCTCCTAATTTTTATTTTATGTTTTGGATTACAAATAATAAAAATAAAATTAGGAAAAGCTTCCTCTATCTTATTTAGAATTCAACACAATTTGAATTATATTTTTTAGTAACAGGATTGATAAATAATTTCTTTTAAAAAGATAATAATAATTCACAAGTAATCATGTTGGTTTATCTCTCATTACGACGAGTAAAAAAATTTTATAAGGTATTTATTTAATTTGGATCTTTAAAATTATTTATATATCTGGTATGTTTTAAAAAAATTGATTAAGAAAAAGTCTCAATCCCATTGTTTGTATTGATATATGTATGAGTTATAAACAAATTTTCATAATAAAAATCAGAGCTATTATAATGTTTGGTTCTTATAATTTGTTTTTATTTTAGTTTTGGTCCCTATAATTTTAAATCATAGATTTAGGTTTCTCAATGGGGAAAATAGTCTAGATTTTCATTAAAATATATGAACTAATATTTTAGACAAAAAAAAATTTGAAGGATCAAAATTTATAGTTTGAAATTATAAGGACCAAAACCAAGATAAAAGTAAATTATAAGACAAAACATTTTATTAACCATAAAAAATTTAAAACTTAATAAAAAAATATTGTAATATGCTTTTCATAATAGGTTTGAAAGTAGGGAATATATATATATATATATATATATATATATATATATATATGAAAAAAACACTTAAATATCACTTGAATTTTAAAATATTAAATCAATGATTTCCCAAAAAAATTGAGTTGGCAATTTATATATTCTTTTTGTCAATCTCATTACTCTTATAATTAATAAAAATAATTTAAAATTTTAAAATTTAAGTAGTATTTAAGTATCTTATATATATATATATAACACTTAAATATCACTTGAACTTTAAAATATTAAATAAATGATTTCCCAAAAAAATTGAGTTGGCAATTTATATATTCTTTTTGTCAATCTCATTACTCTTATAATTAATAAAAATAATTTAAAATTTTAAAATTTAAGTAGTATTTAAGTATCTTATATATACACACACACACTCTCTCTCTCTCTCTCCCCTGTATGTGGGGCTTATTTTATTAATTTGACAAAAAATTTCAGAGTATTCAAACCAGCTGGCCCTAATTAGTGACTATGTGGAGGGGCAATATGGGTAACCTACAAGACAAAGACAACGAAGGAGGTGTGTTGAGTCATAGTATATATAGGTTTTGATAGCTAAGTTAATAGCTTATTATAAAATCAGGAGACCATAATAGTATAATTAACGTAAATTATACACTTACTATACATATATAATTATGCGATGTTATTTTGAGGGCATTATATGTGATGTGAATGCGGTCGTTCCAATAGCAATAAGCACTAATGTTTAAGCAGACAGTTGTAAATATAATATCACATCTTATCTTTAATATAAAAAATTAATAATTAATTAAGGATATTAAAAGATTAATTAAATTATTATATGTAATGAATGAGAGTTAATTTCATTAACTACTTTTTTCAATCATGTGTATTGAAATTATTCCTTATGAAAAATTTCTTTAATATACGTGCATGTAATATATTTTAGGATAAAAATTATAAATTTAAAAAATAAAATATATTAAAGTCTTATATTTAAAATTAAAATAAAATTTAGAAAGAATAGTGTATAATGTATACTAAAAAAAATAATAATGAGACCTAATATAATTGGGACTTAGCTGGATTTTTTAAATATTTAGTTGAAAATTCAATCTCTAACAGTGTACATGAAAATGATCATGTGGTCAATAATAAAACTATTTTAAAAAATCTACAGTACGAGGGATTAGTTACCACTAGTTAAGACAATACACAGAGCCTAGAAAAAAATGGGCGCGTGTTGATGTTCACAAACAAACAGCATAGTAAACAAGTACTAGTAGTAATAATAATAATAATAATGAGGCATGGGATTTTGGGTTTGAATATGTGAATGTCGGTGAGGAAGAATTTCAAAGAGGTGGGGCCAGGGGATTGGTTGCCATTTAACATAAATTATTATAATAATAATATGATTAACATTGAAAGTCAGTAATTAAATTAAAATTAGAGGGATGGGGCGGGAATCACGGTAGCGTGCAGTGTGAGAGAGTGTTGTGTTGGGGGATGAAAGTTGACGTACGTCACAAGATACTCTCTGTTCTGTTTTCCCTTCTTCTTCTGTTGTTACTGTTACCAGTAACATAATTTTCATGCAACTAATCTGTATGAGTATCTATTAAACCTAATATCTTTTTGGCCCCTTTTTACAAAAACAGCTTTACCTGCACTACCTCAAATAAATAGGATTATTTTTAATAGGAGCATACATGTACCTAACAAAAAAAAAACAAACAAAAATTTACCTGAACTATTGAATTATTTGAATCTTAAACATAGCAATTTTTTTTCTAAAAAAAAATCTTACAAATAATAGCAAGCATAATAGAAAAATTTTCCTAAAATATGCTAATCCCAAATCAATATTTGAAAATGGTGAGTCGTTGTCAAATCTCTAAAGACTAGTTTGGGCTTGCATGAAAATGTTTTTATGTGAAAGTGGAAATATTGAGCAAAAATAATAATCAATGGAAGAAAGTAGAGCGACCATCACATGCAAATAACAAAGGGACATATTTTTATAGGATTTTATTTTTAAAGTAGAGCGACCATCACATAGAAATATTGAGCTTACTAGCTAGTAATACTTGTCTACTTGTGGACTCTAAATCCTCGGGATTTTATTTTTTATAAGAGAAAAAATACCATTTAAATTTTAAAATTTTAAATCAGTGTTTTGCTTTTAAAATGAATTGTCAATTGTTAGTTAAATGTAGCTAATACTTATACTCTTATAATTAATAAAAATGATTTAAAATTTTGAAGTTTAAGTATTATCTTTTTTCCTTTTTTTATACTACCTCCCACAAAGGGAAAAAATTAGTTTACGAAAAAAAATTTAAAATTTTTTGATTAATTAAATTCAATTAGTTTGTCTCACATTCAATTTTTTTTTTCAAAAGTGTATCTACCATATAGTGGTATTTTCTTTAATCCTAAATATAAGTTATTTTTAATTATTATTTTATTAGAACTAAAAGTTAATTGCCTAATTAGAATGGTGATAAAACTAAATAAGTTTTTATGTTTACCACTAAATAACAAAATCAATTAAAAAAAGATATAGATAAATGGATCTGCCTTGAAAATACATAAGGCCATTTACAGGAAAACTAAATACTACCTCATTTAAAATATACTCATACTCTTTTTAATGAATGGCATCATCTTTCGATGTCTAGAGTGTAAAAAAAATTCATCTTTTTTAATAAATGCGCTACTCAAAATTTAAGATATAAGACATTTTTAATGCCCAAATTACAAAGAAACCAAGAAGAGATGGTAAGTCATAAACTTTGATTGAAAATGACAAAAAATAAACTCTCACATATTTAAAAGATAAAACCATGAATTGAATCCCATAGAACAAAAAATGGGGAAATTGTATCAAACTTTAAACAGTAGCAATCTTTTGACGAAATGTAATTAATACACATATGGTGACTTATACTCCCTCTTGTATCAAATGTAATTCACTTCTAACTTAGGGAGGCGATGGGGGGTTGAAAAACTATGGTAGAAAGGAAAAAAGTATGGTAGGAATAAAATGAAGTGTTTAGGTTATCATTTTTTTAAATAGGTTTTTATGTTAAAAGCTACTTTTAAGAAGAAGTCACTAAGACTTGCTTTTTACAATGAAGATAAGCTTTACTACCGTCAATCCAAACATAAATCATATTTACAATATGATTTTTATCCTATATTAAGCTTGTAAAAGTCATATTAAAAAAAAATCATTTTTGCCATTATTAATCCAAACGAGGCCTAATTCACACATAACTATAAAAAAATAAAAAAAAGTTAAATTTTTAATAAAATTTAATTGATTTTCAAAATTATCTTTATTAAATACACTAAACTCATGTTTTAAGCCAGATTTCTTTTTAAAAAAAATTACACCAAACCCAAAATTGTATTAATTTCTACCCTTTTCACTATCCTTATTAAATATGGACATGTGTGAAAAAATATTTAATACTTTTTAAAAATAACATCCATTAAACACAATTAAATAAGACCAAAGGATTTCGAAGGCAAAAAAAGAAAACATAAGACGAAAGGAATAATTAAGAGTTTTGGACTTTATATGCGAGTGTATTTTTTGGCCAGTGGTTTAAATGCTTATTTAGAATAACGATTATATATTTTAAAAATAATTTTTTAATTATGATTTATAGTATACAAGGTAAATAAGCAGGAGGAGTTTTATTTCGACTTACGTAAATAAATATTTTTGGGACTCTTTTAAAAATAATTTTTCAATCATGATTTATAGTATACAAGGTAAATAAGCAGGAGGAGTTTTGTTTCGACTTACGTAAATAAATATTTTTGGGACTCCCAAAAATATTTATTTACGTAAGTCGAAACAAAACTCCTCCTGCTTATTTACCTTGTATACTATAAATCATAAAAACTATCCCAAACAATGACTAAATTTATAACAGGTGGGAAATATTAATCTTACAAAAAAGAAAGGACTCAAATTAAAAAAGAGAGAGATATGTAGTACTGCACAACAGTTGATTATTTCACCAAACTTCTCGTGTTATAATTAATTACCTCATTAAACACAATTACATCAGTATGTACGAAATAGAAAAAAGATCCACAATAATGTCAACTAATTAGTGAAAAAAAAGTCAACTACTCCCTTCTATCATTTATATAAGATCATGAAATTTGAATTATTTTTATTTTTTTTATAAGAGTCTGATAAGAATTACCTAAATATTTAATTTTTTTAATTTTTACTCCTAATTAATTATCTATATTACATTAATTAAAATGTTGGTAATATTTATATTTATTTTATTTTTCTCTTACACTTGCCTCTCATAAATAAGGACATACTTAAAAAATAAAGTTTCTTTCAGATATGTTTATTATTTTTAATTATTTTTTTTAATTACATAATTTAATTATTAAACTCTTATAAATAAGATTAAAAAAAATAATTAATAATTTAATATATTCCCTTCTTCCCCCTTCTTCTTTATTTTTCCCCCTTCTTCTGTATATTCACGTGCTCTTTACTCTTTTTGCCAAGTGGTTGGGGCAAAAGTTCTCAATATCATTTATCTTCTATATAAATTCGGTTAATGTCCTCTCCTGTCTTATCCACCAATTAGAAGCCAATAATGAGGGGAAAATTGCCAAGATATGCAGAGCAACCCAAAGGATTTCTCATATATTTTATGGAGATGATTCCATCTTATATCAATTAATGATTAGGACAAGAGGTTAACATGTGAAAATCTTCTCACCTTTAGCCCAAATGTTTCTTTTACAGACAAACTAAATTTTTCTCAAGGGTTAGGGATCACTTACTATTATAAAAAAACACTTTTAACGTTAATTTTTTAATCATTTTAATATCTAAAAATAAGAAAACGCCTATGCCAAAGACCTAAAAAATTCAGGATACGGCGTCCATTAAAAAGGGACGTCTAAAGTTTTTGTTTCTTAAAAAAAAACAAAACTTTAGACGTCCCTTTTTTAAAAAAGGGACGTCTAAAGTTGTTTTTTTAAAAAAAAAAATTACTTATATTTTTCACTTTCTAACAATTAGAATCTACAGAAACAAGATCGAACAGTTCTTCATAAACCAAAATGTCCTTATAGATTAATATTGGTGAAGGATGATAAATCAAAATGAATCTACAATGAAGATAAATCTAAATCTTAACACAACAAAATACATATACAATAATCACAGGTCAAAACTTAGCCTATAAAAAGAAAAAATAATTATCCATACATTTTGGCCACAATAAGAGAGGGAGGAGGGAGGCCAACGGCGGGAGAGGGAGGAAAGAGGAACCAACAGCATTAAAGATTGACGAAGGACAATGGTGACGAGCTTAAACAGTGGAAAGAAATAGAGGAAGACGATAGAGGATGGTGGTGGAGAGAGAGGATGACGACCTTAAAAAAAGAGCAAAGATAATGAGAGGGAGTGAGAGAGAGAGAGTTATGGTGGAAAGTGAGCTTTAAGAGAGTGGTGGAAGAAGCAGCTTCAAGAGAAAATGAGATTTTTGAAATTTGAATCGAGGAAGCTAACTTGCGAGGTAAACATAACCTTGAAAAGAGTGATGTCAGTATCAGTTTGACTGATTTATGTGATCTTTAGACGTCCCTTTTTGAATTTGGGACGTCTAAACTAAAAAAAATTGACTTATAAAGTTTAAAAAATAATTTTTTATTTATTTTAGGCATTCCTTTTTTAAAAAGGGACGCCTAAAGTTTTTTAAAAAAATAAAAAAAAAATTTAATATTTTTTTAAGACTTTAGACGTCCCTTTTTAAAAAAAGGACGCCTAAAGTTACTCAATTCTCACTCAGAATTATAAAAATGTCACCGTCTTTATTTTTTACTTCCCTTTTTTAAAAAAGGACGTCTTTTAGGAATATAAAATCTACATTCTATAATAATGACTTTTCTTCAAGGTTTGAGAAATACTTTGGCACATGGGCTGATCCAAGGAGAGATAAGTCACTTACCTATCAACAAGTGCTCTCTTCTGTTGAAAAGAGAACTTCATCTTAGAAGGCAAAACTTCTATCCCAAACTAGTCGACTGTCACTACAAACTTTCACATTCTATCTCGTATTAAGCTTCCACATCACATTTTTGACAAGGTTTTCCAAATGCATTAGTTTATTTTGGGGCGCAATAGGAGATAAAAAGAAACTTCACCTTCTCAGTAAAAATATACTCTTTCTTCCAATTAACCAAGGGGGTCTTGGTATTCCACATATTAGAGTAGTTAATCAAGCACTTTTAGCCAAACTGGTTTGGTAGATCCATAGTGCCAATGACTCTTCACTTTTGGCTTCCACCTTAAAGATGAAATATGTTGATTGATCACAATACTCAATTATATATTAAAAAAAAATTCAATTCCTTGTGACTTTGGGAAGATATCATTGGTTATGCGTCCTTCATTATCAATAAATTAATATGGCAATTTGGTAATGGATTCTTAATTCCCAATTCTCACATTTTGTGGTAGCCCATGCAATATGGACAAGCTACTTTATTTTATAGCTGACTTGATACTACATGCTTCTTTTTCTTTCTTAAACCCTAGTCAACGGATTGTCTCACTTATAAGATCTATTTTATTCTCATGATGTGGCTGATGCTATTTTAAAGACTCAAATCTCTCTTTTAGATAGGTTAGATAAACTTTATTTGTCTAGCCATCCCTCTTGTTCTTACTTAGTGAAGGAAGGATTTAAACATTTTATAATTTCTGTCTGTGCTTTCTCTAATACTTTAAAATCGTTTTAGAAGTTCCTATGGTTCATCTCACTTTCTAAATATATACCTGCTTTTAATCTGAAAATTATTTCATAGTCCTTTACTTTCTATTGATATTCTTTATTTACATCATCTTAATTTTAAGGGACACTATAATTAATTACTCTCTAAATAAACTTATAATAAGAATTAAAATTCTTTTTCATACTGGACTTATAAAAAGAACTAAGTGATAACACTTTTTTGTTAAAAAAAAGTCTTACAAATAATAGCAAGCATGATAGAAAAATTTTCCTAAAATAGGTAATCCCAAATCAAGATGTGGAAATGGTGAGTCATTGTAAAATCTCTAAAGACTAGTTTGGACTTGCATGAAATTGTTTTAATGTGAAAATGGAAATATTGAGCGAAAATATTAATCAATTGAAGAAAGTAGAGCGACCATCACATGCAAATAACAGAGACATAGCTTACTAGCTCCATATCCTCGGGGCTTCCTTTTTTATACTACATCCCACAAGGGGAAAATTACTTTGCGAAATATTTTTTTAAAAAAGTTTAGATTTGTTAAATTCAATTAGTTTGTCTCACATTCAATTCTTTTTTTTCCCCCCCACAAAAGTGCATCTCTCAGATAGTGGTATTTTCCTCAATCCTAAATATAATTTATTTTTAATTATTATTTTATTAGAAGTAAAAGTTAGTTGCCTTGTTAGAATGGTGATAAAAATAAATAAGTTTTTATGTCTACCATTAATTATCACAATCAATAAAAAAAGATAGAGATGAATGGACCTGCCTTGAAAATATGTAATGGCATTTACAGGAAAACTGAATGCTACCTCGTTTGAGATACAAGACTTTTGTAAATCATAGGCATGTTTGGTATACTAAAATTAATTTTGATGGATATAAATATAGATATAAAAATATAAATGAATATAAAAATAAGGTTTAAAAGTGTGTTTGATATATACATGAAATTTATATATTATTTTTATTTAATATTTATATTTAAAATATAAAATTACTAATATACCCTCATCCAAAAAAAACCTAACTAGCGTCTCAAACATCCAAACCATTGTTTACCGCCATCAACCACTGTCTAAAATTACAGCCCTTAGCTGGCAAATCATTCAAACCCAAAAGATTTCATAAACATACAACATAGACTTGAATTAAAAGAGAGTGCTTTGCTTGAAATTGAAGGAGAAACGAAAAAATAAAAGAAATTGAAAAAGATCAGGTGGTGGGCAAACATGAGGTATGCTGGAATTTCCATAATCAAAATCGAAGAAGCTAAGTCAGATGGTGAATGGAGTTGCAGATCTGGAGAAATGAAGCCAAAGTGGAGAAGATGAGCTTCCAGCCACAGTCACAGTAGAGCTTCGGGCATGACTACTGAAAGGATGAGCCATAAGATCCATGAACAAAAATTTCATATTGTAAAAAAAGGGGCTAGATCTGACGAGTACTTTGAGAAGATCGTCGAAGGTCACATTTATGGAGTAAAGAGGATGAAGAGAGCTATCATGGTGGCAGGAGAGCCATATCTGATTGGGGTTTAATTGTGGGTTGTTAAAAGGTTGCCATCGTGTGTTGCCTGTGGTCGCCATTGCTGTCATCGGTGGAAGAGCAGAGGTCGCCAGTGTCGCTGAAATGAGGAGAGGTCGCCGTTGTTGCTGAAGGGAGGATGGGTAATTGTTGGAAATGTGAAGGTGGAATTATAAATTTTGACTTTTGAGATGTAATTCATTTTGGTAAAATTGACTTATTTAGCTTCTACATAACATTGGAATTAAGAGCCAATTCTATTATAACAAACAAACCCCTTTATAAAATTGAGATCCAATTTCATTTCCACCCCTTTAATTCCAACACACCAAATGAGCCACATGGGTATCTTTTGTTGATTTTGGAATGTAAGGAATTTTTGTCTTCCTCATTAAGTGTGTTGATCAGAATTTGATATATAAGATATTTTTAATACCCAGATAGCCCTGAAACCTAGAAGAGATGATAAGCCATGAAATTTATTTGAAAATGAAAAAAAATTCACAAATATTTAAAAGCTTAAACCATAAGTTAAATCGCATAAAAAAAAGAGAAATTGCATCAAATTTTAAATTAGACCAATTTTAGAAAATTGTAATTAACACCCATATGGTGACTTATACTCTCTCTTGTATCAAATATGAGTCATTTCTAATTAATTCACACAAAACAATAAAAAAATATATAAAAAGTTAAATTTGTTATAAAATTGATGTGATTTTCAAAATTATTCTTATTAACTGTACTAAACTCATGTTTTAACTTTTAAGACAATTTTTAAAAAAAAGAAAATTACATTGAATCCCAGCATCATATTAATTTCTACTCTTTTATATTACTTTTATGAAATATGGGCGTGTGTGAAAAAATTAGTTAATTCTATTTCAAAATAACATCCATTAAAGTTGACAAAAAAGAAAGAATAACATCCATTAAACACAATTAAATAAGGCCAAAGGAGTTCGGAGGCCAAAAAAAAAAAAACATAAGACCAAAGGAGTAATTAAGAGTTTAATACTTTATATGAGTGGGTGTATATTTAGACAGTGGCTTAAGATTTTATATTTAAAATAGGAGGGAGTAATAAATAGTATTTTTTAAAAAAGAAAGGAAATTAATAAATAAGAAAAGGTAGCATTCCCTTCTATTCTTTTTATAAAAGCTCTATAACTATATTACATAGTATAAGAAAAAAATGTTAAAATTAATTTAAAATAATAAATATATCTGAAATTAACATTTTTTTAAATATACTTTTATTTATGAAGAGGCATCAAAGAGGGAGAAAATAAGTAATACATGAAGAAAATTAAGGGAGAAAATATAGAAAAATATAAAAGAAAGCGTGGAGAGAAAATGAAAAAAAAGTTCACCTTTTAATTAATGCCATGTAAATGATTTATGGGGATTCACAGAAAAAAATCATTAAATATTAAAACAATTTTTATTAGATTCTTATAAGACAAAACAAGCAAATTTAAATTTTAGGTAATTTTAAAAGGAAGGGATAGAGAGTACGGCCCAACAGTTGATTATTTTACCAAACTTCTCATGTTATAATTAATATGTGTCATGATTTTATTCTAATTGTATTTTTCAATTGTGATTTATGGTATATGAGATAGTTTTTAAGGTTTATGAGATAACTTTTATGGTCTACAAAATAAATATGTGAAAGAGTTTTATCTCAATTTATGTAAATCATACATAAACATAAGTCAAAACAAACAAGTTATTTTATCTCATTAAACACAATTAAATGAGTATGTACGAAACATAGAAAAACGATCCACAATAATGTCAACTAATTAATATGTGCCATGCTTTTATTTATTTTTTTCCCTCTATTCACTTGCTCTTTACTCGTGGTCAAGTGGTTGGTGACTTGGAGCGGGAAAAAACAAAAAAAAAAAACAAAACTTTTCATTTGTTTGGTGTGAATCAGGTTTATATATAAGCCTAATTATGTAAATTGAGATAAACTTTATTTATATATTTACTTCGTAGATTATAAAATTACCTCGTAGATCGTAAAATCTATCTCATAGATTGTAAAAGCTATCTTGTAGATCATAAAAACTACTTCATATTCCGTAAATTACGATTGAAAAGCACTCATGAAGACCATTCAAACATGCTAATTATTAATATAAAAGTTCATTAAAAAGTTCTCCATATCATTTATCTTCTACTCATTTTAATTGTTTTTATAAGAGTTTAAAATTTAAATTGTCTTGATTAATTTTATAAGAACTTGACAATAATTGTCTAAATATTTAATGATTTTTTTACTCCTAATTAATTATATATTTTTATATTAATTAAAAGGTTAGTGATACTCATATTTACTTTATTTCTCTCTCTTACTTGCCCCTCATAAATAATGTCATACTTGAAAAACAAAATTATTTTAGACATACTTATTATTTTTAACTAATTTTCATAATTTTCTTAAACTGCGTAATTCGGTTATTGAGCTCTTATAAATATGATAAGATTGAGTATATAAATTCAGCTAGTGTCCTCTCTTAGGGGTGTTATCAAGACATGACAGGATCGAGAAACCTTGTTCCTGATTCCAATCCCAAATAAGGCTCAGGAAGAAAAATCATCCACGATCCCTATCCCAAAAAATTCCTGTCTCGATCGGGATTGGGAATTCCTAAAAAATCTCAAAGCATGCAGTATTCCAAAATCTATATGAATTATCTAGCAATAATTTAAAAATTGTAACAACTCCTCACTTAATTTGTAACATAAATATAATGATTTTGGTGTGAAATCTCATTTACTCACTTACAAGTCATTCAATATTAGATCTCATATAATACATTACATAATTAAAAATCCAAGAGTCCAATACATTACATAATCAAAAAAGCCTAATTATATGTCTAAAGCTTAAAAGATAAATTAAAGTACTTTTTTTAAGATTAGTCCAATACATTTACATAATCAAATAGACTAACTAATGTTGTTATTAATTTATAAAATCAAAACAGTACCTATGCATACATATTTAATTTATAATGAATTATAAAGTGTCAAGATATGCCAAGTAGCCCAAAGGATTTCTTCTTTTTTTTTTTCTTTGAAAGTACTGCTCAGAGATTTCAAGCAATTCAAATGATTTTAGACAGGAACTATCAATTAATGATCAGGACAAGAGGTTGACATGTCAAAATCGGATTGGCTTCTCTCCAATATTTTTCTCCATCATTTTCCTTTTTTTCCCTTTTTATAGTTGGATTAAGATCTCAATTATTTAAATTTAATATTTTATAAAAATATTATTATAATAATATTACTTAAAAAATACAAAATTTATGTTTAACTAAAATTTATAAAATTATAAAATTTATTTTTTATTTTTTAAGCAAAGTTATACTAACATTTTTATAAGATATAAAATTTAAATCGTTAAGATCTTAATCTAATAATAAAAAAAAAAGATTAAAAAGGGTATTGGAGAGAAGCGAATCATGTTAAAACCTACTCATCTTTATCCCCTAATGTTTTATATGCAGACAAACTACATTTTTATCAACGGCTGGGAAATCACTTCTCTTCAAGACTCAGGGAAACACCTTGGCACATGGGCTAATCTGGGAGAGATAAATCACTTATCTATCAACAAGTGTTCTCTTTGTTGGAAAGAGAAGTTCAGCTTGGAAGGCTAAGCTTGTATCGCAAGCTAGTCGTGTACCAATTACAAACTTTCATATTCTATCTTGCGTTAAGCTTCCACAACATATTTATGACAAAATTGATGTCAAATGCATTAACTTCTTTTGGGGTACAACAGGAGATAAGAAGAAACTTCATCTTTTCTGCAGAGATATATAACTCTTTATCATTACATATTTATGTATTTATAATGTTTAATATATAATAGTTATAGTTAATAAACATCATATATATTAAGATAAAAAATATGAAAGAATATTAGGATGTTTGGAATAGCGATTGGAAGTTCTATAAGTGCTTTTCAATCGTGATTTACGGTCTACAAGATAACTTTTACAGTCTACGAGGTAGCTTTTACGGTCTACGAGGTGCTTTTACGGTCTACAAGGTAAATATGTGGAGGAGATTTATTTCGATTTACGTGAATCGGGCTTATATAATAAACCCGATTAACTTAAATAAATCCAAACAACCTATATATAACACTTAAAAATAACGGTTAATTATACAAACCGTTGTATACTTGTACTATCCTGATATTTTAAATTCATTTTAAAAGTTCCTATGGTCCATCTCACTTTCTAAACAAATACCTGCTTTTAACCTGAAACTTATTTCATAGACCTTGACCTCCTATGGATATTTCTCGTTTATATCATCTTAATTTGAATAGACAATGTTCATTTGGTTGCGTACAAGCTAGATGAATATCTCTGGATATTCCTATGAATATTTTGTTTGGCTGTCCCAAATTTAGCTTTTCCTCAACTCCTTGCAATTTTTCTTTTCCTATCTACTGACTCTTATGAGTTATATGTAGTTTACTATGCTAATTAATATCATTTTGTTTCTTAAAAAAAAAATATTATTATTTGTAACCTGGCCCTATGTATAAATGCGTGTAATCCATAGGAAGGTTTCCAAGAAAATTATGAAAGGAGTGACATCTAAAAACAATCATTACAAAATTTTTTGTAAATAATTAATTCATAATATTCAACGAATTTTCTTAATTTGTATGATTAATTAATTACCAAATCCTTGTATTCATGACCGGAGGGAGTATTAATGTGGATGTGAATTCCCTATGTTTTTTCTTATTTTCTTCTCTTCCTCTCATCTTTACCTTTAAATTAAAATTTTAACAGTTAAATTTTAGTTTCTTATAAAATTAAATTACACTACTTTATAAGAGATAGAAAATAAACGGTTAAAAATTGATCTAGACAATTTACAACTAGAAACTACATAAAAATAGAAAAACAAATATTTTATAAATATAAGGAGTGATATTTAAATATTAAATATATAAACAAAATTTATTAATAAGCTTAAATTATTTTCAAAATGATTCATATTATATATTAAAAAAATTCTTCTAAAGACAATTTTTATCATACCAAGGTGAGAAGTGTTTTTTTTTTGGCCAATAAAAGTGTTTCTTTTTACTATTAAATAAGGATACAGTAGAAAAAATATTTCTTTTTTAGATAAAACTAATAAACGAACCCCTTTCATAAATTTTGATAAGGTAATTAGAGGTAAATTTTGATTTTCTCCAGCGCACATATGAGAAAATCGAAGACATCGCAGAAGAAGTGATTTGGACGTGATTAGATGTTTGACTACTGAGGTTGTGAACAGTACACAGTTCGGTTTAACTGTCATAGGTCTTCAATAATCTAAGCTCTGTGTCCCCTCATGTCACCCCCCATCCCTTCAATCATACTGTACCTTCCACAGCTTTCAACTTTTCATAGGAAAGGCCCAGAAAAAATATAGGAAAAATTTTAGAAAAAGCATTTTAAAAACATTCATAATTTTAAAGAAGTGTTAGGCTTTATTTATTTATTTTTAAATTAAAAAAATGATAAAAATGTCATTACATATATTTTTTTAAAAAAAGCAAAAACCCCTACCACTTATTTTATCAAAAACAAGTGGCTATTAGGTCACCAATGCTTTCCAATATATAATGTACAAACAAATACACACACACTCTTTAACTTTGACTCATGCTTATTCCTAAGTTTTATTAAGAAATTTATAATATTTTATTAGGTTTTAACAATTTTTGATTATCTAGTAAAAAAGTTTACAATGTTAGCTCATTCACTAATTTTGTTAAGGAATTCTCAACATTTTATTAGATTTTAACAATTTCCGTCCACTCAGTAAAAAGTTCACACAATGAGGTCTTTTCACAAGTTTTGTTAAAGAATTTACGAAATTTCATTAGATATTAACAACTTTCGTTTACCAAGTAAAAAAGTCACACTATGAGGTCATTTACAAGTTTTGTTAAAGAAATTAACAATATTTCATTAGGTTTTAACAACTTTCATTTGCAAAGTAAAAAAGTCACACTATCAAGTCATTCACAATTTTTATTAAAGAATTCACGGCATTTGATTAGGTTTTAATAACTTTTGTTAAAAAGTCACACTATCAAATTTTAACAATGTGTATTTTTTTTATGGAAAAACGAAAATTGTTAAAACATAATGAAATATGATGAATTTCATAACAAAACTTATGAATGACCTAATAGTATGAATTTTTTACTTGATAAAAAAAGTTGTTAAAACTTAATCAAATGTAGTCAATTCCTTAACAAAATTTGCGTATGACCTGATAGTGTGAATTTTTTATTTGGTAAACGAACGTTGTTAAAATTTAATGAAATGTCATGAATTTTTTAACAAAACTTGTAAATAGTCTGATAATGTGAAGCTTTTATTTAGTAAACAAAAATTGTTAAAATCTAATGAAATGTCGTGAATTTTTTAACAAAACTTGTAAATGATATGATATTGTGAGTTTTTCACTTGATAAAAAAAAATTGTTAAAACCTAATAAAATGTCGTGAATTCCTAAATAAAATTTGTGAATGGTGTGTATAACCTAATGAAATGTCGTGAATTTTTAAATAAAATTTGTGAATGAGGTGTGTCGTGAATTCCTAAATAAAATTTGTATGTGCACGCCAGCGCGCTCTTATTGTGTCTTGAAAGTCATTGGTGGGTATGTGTGTGTTTCTTTGCTTATTATGTCTTGAAAGTCATTGGTGGCCCATCTTTTGGGCAAACACTCCACCACTTTGGGAATGTTTATTCCCAATGGAATATTTCTTCCCACCGGAATATTCTCACCGGAGCTTAGGTGGCGGTTGGCCTGTGGTCACTAGCCACCAGAGCTTCAGTAGTGGCGGTCGATGGGGATAATTTTTTTGAAGAAAAATATCTATGAGGGTATTTTTGTCATTTCTTTTAAATTTTGAAAAAACAAATTGGGTACTAATATTTCTCTGATATTATTAATATTTAAAACACCATTTTGTCATTTCCTATTTTTAAAATTCATTTTGTGAAACTTCCCAAAAATATATCATAATACTAGTACCTTTTTTATACAATAATATATCATAATACTTTCAAAATATCATGTACATTATAAAAAATACAATATAATATTTTTAATATTATAAGAATATGTTGAATCATCAATACAATATATAAAAAAAGAGAACAAAAATCATTTGTCCTATTGGTTTGGGAAAGAGCCAAGTTCATAGCATAAAGTATGATAATTTAATTGATAAATTCTGGCCAGATTTCCTGGAATTCGAATTACATTTTAGAACTTGTAATATTATATTTCCTTCTGTACATATATGAACTCTTAATTTGTCCTTCATTTTTTTGTTTTGCAATATATTGTTTTCTGTTGAGTCTTTTTAAAAATTATTTTAGTTTCTGCTTTATGAGGAAGAAGGATGCATTTTTGTGGTGATTGAATTATTAAATTCTTTTATCAAACGCCAACTTAAGTCATATTAGAGAACATACATTTAGGTAATTATAATTTCATCCAAACATGTTGACATTGGGAAGCTTAATGACAGAATATGAGAAAGCACCTTCTCACCTTGGGATAAGAAAAAAGTTAACCTTCTCTTTAGTCCACTGCAAATAAATGTTTATGGTATGCATCTCTAATACTAAATATTTATATTTTATAATGCTAATGTAGTTATTTATGATATCGTCGTTTTCTATTAGAACCTCAAAGCATTGTGACTTTCTCCACAGCCCACGTCATGCGCCATGTCAGCCTCCTATCCTACCCATTACCCACGTTAGGTGCCATATGCCCATTTTAAGCTTCTGTCCCCGTCATGTGTTAGTCATCACCCATATTAGGCACCATGTTAGCCGCAAGGCCTAGTCAACCGCCCAGTCATCTGATGTAAGGTTCTCTCCTTAATTCCATAATATTAATATTATCTCTCAAAGACTAATCACAATAGAGATAAAATCTCAAAAACTATTAAATATTATAATATCCAATCCATGATACGATAATACAAAATATGTAGTCAAAGCAGAGTTTATAGGATGAAGGCCCTATGAGTGGCAATATACATCAATTCAATACATAATAAACAACAAGAGGCCATAGAGATATATCTATGCCTCAGGAGCTCCTCTCGACATTCCAGCACGGAAACTATCACCTGAAAAATGTTAAATCAACGGGGTGAGACAAAAGCATCAGTAACCAGCTTTCCAATTCATTACACATTATGACATGTATTCATGAGGTGCCAAGTGGAACAGTTTATATAATAAAATATTAAAAATATAATATCATTGTTTTGTACACAAATCTCTTATCATCAATGATAATATTATATCTCAAATCTCATATCACAATTCCCAAGTGCCTCCCATCAATCCAACCGAACCGCCTTATTTCCGCCGACTAGACACATGGGCTAAGTTAATATCCATGTTACTGGCCACTCAAAGAGCTCTCCGGTCACATGATGAGGATTGGCCAAAATCCACAGAGCATGTTTCCAGACCATGGGTCTTTCCCCTCATTGAACTAGTGGGGTGTCGCAGTCCCTCATTGAACTAGTGGGACAGTCCATCATTGAACTGGTGGGACAATATAAAGCCAACCATCGTGCACCAATGGAGGCTATACCACGTGGTAAAAATAACTTTCTCCATCTCAACCCAAACCAAACAACCCAACATGTATCAATAAATAGCTCAATAGGAATTTTCTCAAGATTTCCATACACATATGATGATATTCAAAATATACAATACATCTTATAATTTAAATCACATGGTTCCACAAAGCAAGTTTATAACAAAATACTCCTCAATATTACTCATTGAAATAATCTATAATATCCATATATGATTTTCAATCTCATAATCATTTTACAAAATACTCACAAACACACACCAACACACATAATAAGTGGAAAGTGGTTACCTCTCACCAAAGCTAATTATTATCACACTGTTCCAAATCCAAGAGCTCAAACACACGCCAAAATCAATCTATCACAATCAATTTACTACCCGTTAATAATTTTCTAAAAAGTCAAAATTATAACTTATTTACAAATTCTAATAATAATATCCTATAAAAAATTGAAAATAATAATTTAGGGTTTAAATTATAAAATGACAGTTCAGTCCTTCGAATTTCATAAATGACAGTTCAGTCCTCCAAATTTCATAAATGACAATTTAGTCCTCCAAATTTCCTAAATAACAGTTTAGTCCTCCGAATTTCATAAATGACAGTTTAGTCCTATGAATTTCATAAATGACAGTTTAATCCTACGAATTTCATAAATGACAGTTTAGTCCTTCAGATTTTAAACTATACCAACTAAAATTTCAATAATATCTTCATTAACCCAAATAAATTATTTAATCTAAATTTAATCGGTTTAAAAGTCCAAAATAACATTATTTATAAGTTGATATATATAGAAAATTCATTATAAAATCTTATATCAACTAAATAACAAAAATAAACCGATTAAAATTAACTATTAGTTATTAACTATATTCTTATAGTCATATACTGACAAAACTCAAACTTGTCCAAAATTCTAATCCTAAAATATTCTCTAATCAGTATAAAATTAATATCATAAGAAAGAGAAAATTATTTAGAAAATATTTCATAAAAGAAGTTTTATGATTAGAAGAGATTTTGAGTACCTTATTGATCCCCGAAGAAATAAAAATACTCCTATCAGAACCTTGCCGTCACCTTATTACACAATACTTCACGCAGAATTTGCGTGAAGTATGTGTGAGGGGGAGGTATTTATAATACCTCCTCCTACCTAACTTCTAATTTTTTTATTATTTTTTTATTCAATGTGTGGCACCTTACGGTGCCACACTCTCTTTTTAAAAGTGGGGGGCGCTGCCCCCACGTTTTATATATATATATATATATTATTTTAATAATATAATATAATATATTATATAATAATATTATATTATAAAAATAATATTTTATTAATTAATTTTTTTAAAATTTTTTTATTTAATTATTTATTTTTAGTACTAAAAATTACCTAATAAAAATGATAATTATAATTATATCCTAAAATAGAAATGAGGATGTTACGTCTGACACCTCAACTACCAGGAAGGCAAGCTATCCTACTCATTGGCTCGTAATCAAAACATGCTACATATGTCAACACAGTCTTAATCATCATCCAAATCATCTAACACCCATAGATGCCATGTCAGCATATTGTCCTAGTCATCAACAAAGTCATGCGCGGAAGAGGATTGTCTCCACTAACTTCTCTTTCCACTTAATGTCATAATCATTAGATCATATTTTAATTGGTGGGACTTAATGTTATGTAACAATGTTATAGTTGTGTTGGAGGAAAAAAAAAGTAACAATGTTATAGTTGTATATCTTTATTATATGTAATATAATAATACCATCCATTAAAACATGATCCAATGATTGAAAGATTAAGTAGAGAGAGAAGTTAACGGAGACACTCATCTCCCGTCAAAGACAATGTCTACTGCATGTTTAGTCATCCCACCTCACCCTACCATGTCAGCACACAATCTTAGTCATCAACCCACGTCATGCACCATGTTAGACGCTTGTCTTAGTCATCTGCACCTTACCCAACATGTTAGTTAATCATCCTACTTATCGCCTTGTCATCATCCTATATCCATCATCCGTCATGTTTGCCCACAGTCCTTGTTAATTGCCAGTCATTAGTCCATGTTACACATCATGTCAACCACACGTCCTAGTCATCTGCCCGGCATCAAACTCCTCATCCACTATGTCAACCCCTCGTTTTAGGGTTTGTTTGGGATCTCATTAGAAGCTTAAAAAAGTCCATTTGTAGTATCTACTGTATATAAGCTCATTTTTTAGTATTTGGGAACACACACATATCTTATGAGCTTTTTGAATAAATGAGCTTTTTGGGAGAAGCTTCTTTTCTCATTGCTTTAAGATCTAAAAGGGCTTCTCAAAAGCTAATCCAAATAAGTTGGTTAAAAAAATCAACTTCTACCACTACCAATCCAAATACAAATCGCATTTACAATCTGACTTCTGCAAAAGCCCATTTGAAAAAAAAAGTCACTTTTCTAATGGGTTTCCAAACAGGCACCTAGTTGTGAGCCCATTCATCATCAACTTTAGACACCATGTCATCACTTCATCTTATTCATCTGCTCAGTCATCACACACATCAATTGCCATGTCATCCTATTGTCCTAGTCATCGCCCAAGCATCAACTACATCACACGTGATGTCAGCCGACCATCATAGTCACGAGCTCACTCATCATCCACATTATTACTCGCCATGTTATCATTCCAACCTAGTCATTGACCCAATCATCATCCACACCACTTATTGTTCAGTTATATGGGTGCCAATAACGTGTGGACCGTCCAAAGGTATTTCGCTTTAGGAAAGAATGTTAATTAATAACATTAGTGGGTTAGACATGGCCAATCTAATTCAGGCACAAAAATGAACCGAGGCCGAACTAGGAAGAGCATTGAAGCATTAGCAATTTCCTCCATGGGTCATAAATATAAGTCGAGATAAAACTCTTCTCAAATACTTACTTCATACATAATAAATTATATTATAAAAGCAGTTCCTACTGCTAACTCAAACAAACACTAATTCTGTGGAGGCCCGGCTGCCATTTTTTATTGATGAATAGGAAGTCACAATTAAAATAAAATAAGTAAATATACCTTTTTAAATTTTTTTTTTAAAATCTTCCTTATCAATTACAATCACTTGTGGCAAGAGATGCTACTCTATCATATTTTATTATTTTAGGACGAGCGTATGACTGAATGAGTGACCTTGTAATGAGCTCAACAGATTAGATAATTTTATTGCTTCCACACAGGAAAAATAAAAATCCTATTAATTCAAACTTGCGTGGAAAAGAGGTTATTGTAATAAGCTTAACAGATTTGCTAATATTCTTGTCCTTGTACGCTCTTGGTGGGCCAGACAGTAAATGCATGGTTCTTTTTACTGGTCTTTTTTCCTTATTAAGTCGGCAAAAATTAATATGATCCTGTTGAGACAGGCCCGTATGGTTAAAATTAGCTATGGACAAGGACAGCTAATATTAATGACCCAAAATAAGAACGCCTAATATTGGCCCATTCGAACTACCATTGCCCCACATGGGAAAAATCAAAAGCTGGGTTGAGCTGTTCGCCTAAACACACCAAAATGTGGAAAATTGTTGTATATGCATTTAAGTTCCAACCTAATAAGTTACTTCCTCTGATGTTCAAGAGATGTTTAACAAATCTTGCGGCTCAAATTGGCAATTAAAAATAATAAGTGTCAAAATTATAAAAAATTTTGCCCTTAAATACCCTTGTTTATGAGGAAATAGGGGATGAGAGAGAATAAGAAAATTATCACATTAAGGAGGATTGTAAAAAAGAGAGAATAAGAAAATAAATATGGTAGAAAACTAGAAATAACATGTGCGGCGATTATTTCTTATAAATATGGGTTATAAAAATTTAATATATTGATATTAAATAAGCATAAAATGAGAAAGTAAGAAATAAACAAATAAAACATTCTTTGAATGCCTCTTGTAATTTGGAACGGAACGTGTGGCGATTGTTTCTTATAATATAATATGGAATGGAAATACCTTAAAATGTATAGCCTTCATTAATAAATGCTTCCAATGGCTGACCTAAACTAGACAACAGAGCAACCTAAAGTCCAGTTCTACTCATTTGTATAGTATTTCATCTGCAAGTCTAAAAGTTTTAGAAAACTTCCAATCTCAACATTATCCTGTACTTTACAAGAATACACAAAGTAAGCTAAATAGACTCTCGTTTCAAGAGCCTTGATATGTATAGCTTGTGTTTATTCTATCCATCATCTTATTATTATAGTCAAGAATTATACTCTCCTCGGTCCTAAATATAAGAGTTAGAGTTAGATCGGGGTTTAATTTGGTTACGGAAGAATGCCTGATTAAATATACCCGTGCGTTGCAAGGGATCGAAAACTATTACTACATATAGTAGCATCCATGAGGAACACCATAACATGATGATGCCTAAGCAAAGCCAACCGCAAAGCCATTATGTTACAATAAAGAGAATAATACACAGTAATTCATATCAAGCTTCAAAATCATCCGAGAATTTAGGCATATCCAGTCATACCAACTGTTGAGCTTACCCTGTTGGCTTTGTGAGAAGCTGGAGTAGTTGTTGCCTTGTTGAAGTACATGTAGTAGTATACGTTGAGAATCATGGTTGCAACAACAAAAACTGCTCCAGCAACGAACACACCTTTCCTCAGAGATTCACAGGAGAAGTTTTGAGCATATATCATTCCCCGGTATTTGGTGTGATAGGCGTTCTTACTTGCGCCGGCTATCAAGCATGCTTCAGCAACCAGAAAAGTCACCCTGCAAGTGCATAAAGCATAACAATGGAAATTCAAAAATCAGAACAGGGTTGTTGAAAGAATGATATTTATAGCTATGTTGCACAATTGCATGGTTTATTTTCACTAGCAACATTTGGAAGTGGGAAGTGGGAAGTGGGAACTATCAGGAGGCCAAAGCCGAATGTAAGTAAAAGCACAAACCATAACATGGGAAAAGGAAAGATTCAAGTTTTAAATTTTCCACATTTTTGAAACAGGATAGTTTCTAATTCACCATACACTTGTTCATGGCCAAAATGGATGAGGAATGATGTACCACGAAAATCAAGAAAACCTTTTAGTGGTGGGGCAAATGGGAAATACAATAATCATTAGTATCAAAATAACAAAGTGGTAGACATCATAATGAATAACCTTGCACAGATTAAACCCACCAAACTGGTTTGTTTAACACAAAAAAACATGGTGGGTTCAATTTGTATTTTGTCAACCTGCATAATTTTGGGGTCATGAAAGCAAGACCCGTTTAATCCACAACTTTGTTGACCAACCCACATAACCCATGGTATTCCCTTTTCTACAACTAATCCTAATAATTTAAAAAGATGGTATTTCAACTCTGACTACGTAATTATTTTAGTTTGTCTTCGTTTTATCTATTGGAGAGAGCACTATGGAATTTGATATATACTTATTTGCAATGAATGCTATCTGCCTTTTCTTTTAAAAACTTATTTTGGTGGCTACCTAGTGGGCCAGGTTTGAGATTTTTGTCCATTTAAAACTGCAATTGAAGATGCCATGGTTTCAGTCAGAATTCTTACCAAGATGACATAAAATATATAATGGACCATGCTCGATTTCCCCCAGGTGTTAAAGGCCTCCCAAAACACATGCACTTTGTCACTCCCATAAGCAGTGATTCACCTGAAAGGAGAAACAGGAATGCACCCACACCATATCCAGTTGCAACATCAGAATTGTAGGTGCAATATGTTTCGTTTGTTCTTTCATCTCTGAACATGGTTCCCTGTCAAGGAAGAGAAAGGAATGGTATAAAAGACAGAAACATAATAAGCATGTCAATAGCAACAATAAGAACAGCTTGCCACACATTTTAAACAAAATTGACTACGGCATATAAACTGATGCGTAGATTATGGTAGACATGTTCAGCCACTCATCAGAATCTAGGTTTTGCAACACGTTTGATTTGAAGGATAGAAATATACTAAAAGATTATTTATTTCTGTGCCACAAACTACCCCTTCACACCAATCTTAACTTAATCAAGAAAACTATCACCCCTGGCCTTTTATAATTCCAAAAAAGCATAAAGAACTTTACTGTATCTTGTAAACGTGTTCTTGACTAGAGATTTCTCTTATCTTCTATATTTTCAACTTATAATGTTCTTGACAAAAGCACCAGCCTATGAAGTAAACAATTAGCTCTTGATAAACCTCAAATAACACCTTCCCACAAGATAATAATAGCCCAGGATAACTTCAATGCTACATTAAATGAAGTGGTTCTAAAAGATTCAAGATACACAAGTTTCATTTCGGATTCTATAATCTATGCTAAAATTTCTAATCTCCAAGAAAGCCCACTCTTCAAGCCGTGGTGTAATGGTGTCCTTCCAATAGCAAGTCTCCTCTGTGAAAGAGCTAGACTTAAACCTGTAAAGATACCAACACACTTGATGCTACCTCTGAAACCAACTCTCAATGGTCAAGACTCGGAAGAATTGTTCTTGTCTTCATTCCATCAGAATATTTTACACAGACACATTAAACAAAGAGCCATACTTGGGTTCCTGGGCCTATATAGTCATTCAGTACTGGATTATAACAAAACTAAGGACTGAAATCAAAATCTCATATGCATTTCATCTTCCCTAAAATAAGAATAATTTATAACGCATAAGCTAAACAAAGATTTGCAGTGCCCAAAGAGATCTAGTTCCCAGACTATTCTCCCGTCACAATAAATTCAGCTGTAAAATGGGAAAATTAGGGGACATTAATAAGACCACATTTTTCCAATGTAAACATGTTCTGTTATGACCACTCGGGCAACAGTGTTGGACATTCGTATAAATACAGATATAATAAAGAGGTAGGCAGAGTAAGGCAAAAGGAGAGTGGAAATAGCTCATTCTTTAGAAAGCAAGCAGAAGAATTTAACACTAAAACAAGGGGAGGAAAGTGACAGTGATCTAATATACTCAATTTCTCTTAGGCACGTGTATCTGGAAGCTTTGTTCTATCCCCGAATCTTATGTACTGGGAATGAGTACAACCTTCCCATTTAGGAAGAAGATCAATATATTTCATCAAAGAAGATCAGAAATTAAGTATATCAAAAAATTTTCATCTTACTTGAAACTTCCTAGCTACAAAAAGTGCAAAATAAAGAACAATAAATATCAAATACAAAAAAATGTCAACAACTAATTTTACAGTGAATTTGACACAGCAGCACTAACAGCTTTCCTTGACTACAAAGCAACGCTCAGTCACATCCAACTTTGAAAGGTTCCAGAAATGAATTAAACTTACATACAATTATGAATCATTTCTACAAGGTTCTACGCCAGACAAGTAATTTTTCATATAACTCGTAATCATAATCTCCAAGCATTCTAGTGATAAAAGCCTTCGTAGTCAGTAGCGACCCAGCTTAACGTTTTAAGAAGTCTACTATTCTAGGATCTCAGGAAATATTGACATGCTTTGTAGTTTGCGTATCTGGAGTAAGACACCCTTGGAACCACAGTGTTCTGTACATTCCTGAATCAAGCACCTTATGTGGCTGACTGTACTTACAGAAATCTAAAAGAAACAGACCTATTACTTAACATGGAATGGTATCAAATTCAGAAGTAATTGATGCAAAGTTAAATGTCATTGTTTTTCGTAGTGGTTTCACTGGTAAATGAAGAATTTCTTTTTGTCTCCCTGAGATAATTCACCGCGTAACACAGTAAAGCAATCATCCACAGTCGTCTCCACCTCTCAGCAACTAGCAAACAAGGAACTCTTTCACTCGAGACACACAAACTATCGCTTAAAACATAAACCTTAGTAAAAGATAAAACTAACTCAAGAAATCACAATTGAACACATAGATCTCTAGCTACCAACTTAAAATCCCTGACATTCCAAAAAATGTACAAAAAGTAATAACAATTAACAACAGCTTTCCAAGTAAACGTCCAGATATGATCACAGAAAAATGTTATAATTAGTTTTCAAAAGTTGTGAACACCAAAAGATAGAGAGAAGGGCAAAAGAAGCTCACGACGCTTCTCCTTCTCTCAGCAGCAATGGCGAAGCCGAAGGCGAGTAAGCATAAAATCACCACCAAAATGTGCACAAGAGTGGAGCCTCGTCCCTCTACCATTGTTTGCCTTCCAGAGAGAAACTGCAATGTTGGGTTTCAGAGACTCTCTGTGCCTGTGAAGGGAAGGAAGGAAGGAAGGAGCCCTAGCTGAAGCGGAAGCACATTAGCAGAAAAAAGTGCCGAGTGAAGAGTCTGTAAAAAAGGTGTGAACAAAGTCACTACTTTGTGCGCGGTTCGAGGCTGAAGGAAAAGCTTTTGCAAAAATAACATAAGGTAATGGAACTTACTAGAAAAATTAACGTTCAAGGCCCCTAAGATTTAATAATACAAATTTTCCCTCAATAATGAATAATGCACCTTGAATTTTTTTTTAATAAATAATACAGCTTGAATTTTGTTATTGATTTTTTTTATAGAAAACTAAAATCATTTAAGGAAAATGACAAAAAAATACCATTTAAACTTTAAAATCTCGTTGACAAATATCTTAATGGGATTAACAAGAATTGTAATGAATTAATAATTCATTTTATTGTTAAATAATCTATTTAAAAGTTTAAAGTTTAAATGATATTTTTTTAATATTTTTCTAATTATTTATACATTCATAATTTCACGTATTAAAAAAGATGAGGAAAAAAAAATTACAGTGTCAAAAATTGACTCACTGCTCTCCCAATGTTGGCGGAAATATTTCATGGATGAGGTCTTCATTTTTCAATTTTAAGAATTATGAGTTTTAATGAGTTTTTTGGTCTTGTGGATCTATGTTAAATATTTTAAAATTTAAATAGTAGTTATGAATTTCGACCGAAAAAGATAGTCCTAATCAATTCATAGTACGTGATCACGTGCTAGTCAAAGGCGAGTCAATATTTGTATGATCATTGTTACTGTAATATTGTTAGATTAATGTTTTTTTTTTTTGACTTGGGGTGTGTTTGGAAACAGCTTCTAAGAATAGCTTATGAAGAAAAAAAGAAAAAAGTGATTTTAGAGAATAGATTATGGAACAAAAGTGATTTTAATAAAATAAGAGTGTTTAGATATTATGATTAGAATAACTTTTTTTATGGTAAAATTACTGAAAATGACATTAGTTTATGTGATAATTACATATAATTGATAAGATTATATTTTTTGTTTTATTTAATAGTAAATTTCTTAATAAATATAAAAAAAACATAACATCACATAAATTTTAAAAATTACAACATTAATCAATTATCCAACATCAAAAAATCAAAGATATATATATAAATTGTATAATCTAAAATCATTTATAATAATTAAATATATAGGATAAGATTATATTTTAGGTATTATTTAACAAATAATTGAATAATAAAAATCAAAGAAATTATAAACTGTGAAAAAAAAGAGACATACATACATTCAAATATATATATTAATAAATTTTACATTTAAAGTTCACGATTAATTATTTAATACCTAAAATTAATATAAGGAGCAATTTTTTCAATGCAGTTAATACAATCTTTTTTTGTCGTTCTCCTTTAGACATTGTCTTTCTTTGGCTAACAAGTGATACATTAGTGCTAACAACAATTCTAGATACCTCGAACTCATTATGAAAATGATATATTAACATTTAGTTATTATTTGTTAATAATTCAGTCTGTCAAAATAGAGATAAAATTACAGTTCACTTAATAAAATAATAAAGTACGACAAAACACTGAAAACACTACATAACTAATGCTCTTGCGTGTAATACCAAATTTGATCCCTTATATATCACTTTATGTATCCTTAAATTACAGACCCTTAATCATATCATATGTTATGTATCCTTAAATTATATATTAGTTTATTAGTCAAACTAATTAGTTTGGGAAAAAAATTAAAATATAAAAATATTTTAAAATTATTTAATTAATTTTTCAATCTGTAAAAAAGTGATAAATTTATATTATTAAATTTAAAACTAGAGTAATAAATTTTGACATATTTTATTTTAATAGGAAACAGTGATTTAAAAAAAACCCATCCCCCCAATAAATAGCGAACAAAGACATGGAAAGGAAAAAGAGAGAGAGAGAAGAGAGGGAAGGAGGAGAGTGAAATTCAAGTGGAACCCACACATAAAAGTAAGAAATAATAGCTTTTCCAAAACCATGGTTTTGGTAAAAAAGCACTTTTGGCATTTTTGCTAATGTTTGGTAAAAATTTTATAAAACCATGGTTTGGGTTGAAAATCACTTTTTTTCTTATTTGTCAAACACACACTTAGACCAATTTAATACTAAGGAAAATTTTAAAAAAATATAGTTAAAATTGAGAAATGACAAAAAGGTATAATAAATTCTTAAAATTCTAAATCAGAGCAAGAGTAGGAATTTTGGATTTAAAATCTTGAGTGAAAAACAATAATGCCCTCAGTTAAGTGGCAGGAAAAAGAAATATAGAGGGTGCACGATGGGAGGAATGATAGTGAAGCAGGTGCAAAAAAGTGGCGATACCAAAAATGAAAAAGTGACGGAAAGGATAATTGAGCCACAGGTAAAGAAATTTGAGACAAAAATCATTTTTGTGTTGTGATTCTTCAATGTGTATGAAAAATTGGTTGTGGTTTGTGATTGAGGTTTATCATATCGGAGATTTGTTTTATGGATAAGGGGTTGTTAGGTGAAGATGGATAAAAGGTAACGACTTTATGGTAACGTGACAATGTTGATGGTTGTGTGATATAGATTTCATTGTATTTGGTTGAATTATTATTGAAGATTGTCCCTTTTTTGTTGTTTGCAACTGATTAAGGGTTGAAAACTGTGTCAGTATAAACTTCAGTCAGCCGTCGATAGTAAGGTTGGAGGAGGGTGTTGTTATTAGTAAAAATGGAAATATGAAAATATATTGTGTTGGTGTTAATAATAAATGCAGGGAGATGATATGTGAGGTGTTGTTATTAGTGAAGATGAATATGTTAAAGTAAATTGTATTATTAATAGTAGAAGATGGTGTTGTTATTAAAGAGTGGGGCGTTGTTATTGGCCATTCAACTTGTTACTTTCTCACTTTTGCCTTTGAAGTTGATAAAAAAAAAGTTTAGTCGTTAATTTAGAAGATGATGGTGTTATTAGAGACGAAGGTGTTGTTATTGACCCTTCTAACTTGTTACTTTCCCCCCTTTTAGCATCCGAAGTTGTTAAACAAAAAAGTGAAGTCGTTAATGTAAAAGATCATGTTGTTATTAAAGAGGTGAGTATTGTTATTGACCCTCCAACTTGTTATTTTCCCACTTTTGCCTTGGAAGTTGATAAACAAGAAAATAAAGTTGTTAATTTAGAATGTGATATTGTTATTAGAGAGAGAGGTATTGTTATTGATCCTCCAACTTGTTACTTTCCTCCTTTTGACTCTGAAGTTAATAAACAAGAAAGTGAAGTCATTAAAGTGGAAGTTTGTAATGTTAATAGAGAGAAAGGTGTTGTTATTGGCCTTTTAACTTGTTACTTTCCCCCTTTTGCATCCAAAGTTGTTAATTAAGAAAGTGAAATCGTTAAAGTAAAAGATATTGTTGTTATTAGAAAGGGATGTGTTGTTATTAGAAAGGGATGTGTTGTTATTGGCCCTTTAACTTGTTACTTTCCGCATTATACCTTCGAAGTTTCTCCTATTTCACGCTGCCAAATTTAAGGTGTAATTCTCATTACATTCAACTCAAGTTTCACCTATTTCTTTCAACCATAAGAATCGATTTTATGCAACCAAAACGCTCAAACTTAAAAAAAGGAAAACACGGGAACATACCGGAGCCGATCGTCTCTCAACACACTGACTACTATCAAACCACCTTCCAACTCTATAGCACGCCACCGAAGCTCGGTCAAGAGATCTTCATTATGTTCCTCCTCTTCGCTCACCTGCACCATCCTTCTCTTTCAATCGTCGTGCCCCCTTCCCCTTCTAGGTTTTTCCTCTGTTTTTCAATCATTCTTACCCATGATTTCGGCCTTCCCTTTGTTTTTTTTTAACTTCACTTACGGTATTATTGTCTTTTGTACAAAATTTTAAATCCAAAATTCCTACTCTTGCACTGATTTGGGATTTCAGGAATTCCTTACACTTTTTCATCCTTTCTCAATTTTGATTGTATTTTTGTGAAAATTTCCCTTAATACTAGGTTCAGGCAAAAAAAATTAATAAAAAAAATATACTTAAACAGTAGTAAAAATAAAAATGATATTCTAAAAAAGAAAAACACACATAACAACGAACAAGCATATGGTTCAATAAGCAGAAAAATGGCAAAAAAAAAATGTTCGTTTTAGCTAAACCAAGCGTAATCTGATATTTATTTGATTAAATTTAATTTCCATTTCGTTGATCTCTTTTTTTTGTTAATTTTATATTCCTTTTATAAGTATATGTTTGGATTAGTTTTTAAAAATTATATTTTATAATTTATAAAATAAATAGATTAAAAAATTATCTTAATTTATAAAAAAAAGACATCTAAAACTACAATTTGATTTGATTGTTTCTCACCTTTGAAAAAACAAATTTTGCAGGTTTATGCAACATATATAAATTGGGGACCCTTTACTGTTGGCTCCAATAGCGAACTGTTTCTAGTCATGGGAATGTCGCCCATGATGGTGTGTGTCATGCACGCGCTAGTCTTAGGAGGAGCCTGCTATTGTAGAATGCCATCGCTTCCACCGTAGTTCTTGTGAGCCCACCAATATGATCCATATATTATTAGTATGCAGATACATAAAATAACAAACTTTTTTTTTTTTTTGTGCCAATAATAAAACAACAAGCTTTAGTTGATCATTACAGAGAACTAATGAAATTAAAATGAGATTACTTGCATTTTGAAGATGACGATGCATATTATATAATTTACGACCCCGACATGTGATCATCCAGATTTTGGAGGGCCGAACCGCTATTCTTTATCAATTACTCTTTTTAAGGAAAAAGAAAATTTACGAAATTGACATTTATTCTTTGATTAGGAAGTGGGACCGTGTTACACAGAACTCGAATTCTCTACAAGTATTAAAATTTAATTACTAATTAAAGCAAATGAAAAAATAAATCAAACTGTTTGTCTTTACATGTAGTGGACTCTGCGAGATATCTATGCTGCTTAGGATTTTTATTTTTTTGGAGTAAAATACTGAAATTCCATTAATAATCAAGTGGAAAAAAAACAAAGCAACAATTAAACAAATCAAGAGTATAAAATAAGTTTAGGTAAGTCTAAACTGTGGTTTCAAAAGTCATTTTTCATAAATCAAGATAAAATTATTTTCACATATTTTATTTTATAAATCGTAAAAATTATTTTTCAAAAACTGATCCAAACACATAAGACTAAATTCCCTCGTTAGCATCCACCAATTAAACAATATAGGGAGGTTGAACAGGATATAAAAAGGAGCTTCTATGCTTATCAAACTGAGTGCTTAGGAATGACAATTGGAGAATAAAAAAAAAAGATTTTCAATTATGTGAAAAGTAAGTATGTAAAAATAGTTTTATCTCAATTTATGTAAAGAGTTTTACTAAATTTATATATCATCTTATTGAAAACAATTCTATTCAAATATAGGTACTAAATATGAGTACATCAATCTAATTGATATAATTAGAAGCGGGTCCTTCTGTATTTTGTACAAGATACGAGAATAAATCATCACACTATTCTCAAATTATAAATGGTGTGGTTTATTAAAAATTATGTAATTTTATTGATATAAAAAAAAACACACGAGGAATGAAATTTGAACCGTGAGACATGATTTTTGTCCATTTCACTTTCAAACTGGGTTTTAATAAAATTTTATTATTGAGGGGTATTGTTTATAAATTATAACCAATTAATGAAAGTGACTCACGTTGATTACGGGCGGAACATATTTCGGTGGGATGTCATAAATAATTTGATTTTTATTTAGTCACATATTGACTCGATGCCGCCTTGATATTACGTGAGTCTTGCCTCTATTTTGGGTTGGTTTTGAACTTCTCAATTTACTTATGACTTTTCATTATGATTCAAATTTCAATGTCAAATTTCCAGATATTTTAACAAAGTTGAAGCTATATGAATTAGTTTATTTTAAGGGATTGTGTGTAGTATGTGATAGAGATGTGATTAGACTTTTATCTCGTAAAATATAAAATATTTTTTAATTGATTCTCTCATTTCCAATTTATATTACACTAAAATCAGCTGTGAGATAAGAAAGAAAAAACTAATTACTCCTTCAATCTTTGATATAAGGTATATTTATTTAATTTAAGTAGATTAAGAAAATTAAATATGACATTTATTGTCAAAAACACCGTACTTATCTCCCTTAATTCCCGCTCTTGAATACTATTGAGGAAATATTAATAGAGGTAAATTAAGTAAAAATTGATAAATATAAAAATTATATCTTATATTTAAAAATAAGATCAACTTTATATATATATATATATATATATATATATATATATATATATCAAGAATCGAAGAGTACCAAAAAGTTCATAAATGATCATGCTTTTTATTGCCACATTCTTCATTCTATTAATATAAAAAATAAATAATTAGTTTCTCCGATAAGTCTAATTCATTTGTAAGCAAGGAAGAGTGGGTATCCAGAGGGAGGTACGAGGTGGGGCACATATTCTTTTGGGCTATTTAGGTACATTTATAAAATTCAGAGATTTTTAATTAATTTCTTCGACCTTATTAAAAATTTATTGAAAGTATATGATTAAATCTAGAGTTTGATAGTTTGGCTGAATTAAATTAGAATATTTCTCCCTCTATTCATTACCCTTATTTCTAAAAAACATTATATATATGTTATCAATAGAAATAATTGAGGAAAAATTAAATTTTGGCAAGTAAAGTAATCTGAAGTCTTAGATTTAAAACCTAAACAAACCCTTATATAAATTGGATGAATTATATATAAAAAATTTTGGTCGTGATATGTCGCCTCAATGACACTAACACCAAGCTTGGAAGGAAACCAGTCAAATCACAGCAATGAAGCTCACATGCAAGTGTGCCACAAACCACCCTGGAATAAACATCCAATCCAACATGCGTGAGGATCATTTCTACATATTTTATAATTAAATTATTGTGGGTCCAATTATGTTTTATGCATAACACACAAATAATGTAACTTTATACCTATCTAAGTTGCAGGCATTTTCCCCACAAAAGGCGCTATCTAACTGTGATATACTTGTACCAAAGATGCTTTTTCCCTCTCAAGTTTCCTTTAATAAAGCTCCCTTATGTTCTTTAGTTGGGGGGATTCACAATTTGACATTCGCTTTAATATATCAAAACCTTCACTCACAAGTATAAAAGAATTGAAGGACACAATTAGACAGATTGGCCAACTCTAACCCATTATATATATATATATCAACAAAACTAGAATCTGCACCATTCTGATTCATTCATTCTGATCATATCTCCTGCATAATTTACAACACACAAGATTGTAAAATTTGGTCCCGAAACGAACAGAGAAGATAATATATATGTGTGTGTGTGTATGATTTGACTAGTTGGTACATGATGAACTGGGAATTTGGGTTCTCAAGTTCCAGATATCGTCGTCCCAAACGACGTCGCCGTACAACTTACTGAAAGCTTCGCCGGCGAGACCCATATCCCAAACGGAGCCCCACGACATTTGCTCGTAGTCCACCACACTGCCCAGCCATAGCCAATCGTAGGAATGCTCATCATCCCAATGGGTCAATGTCCAACCCGAATCATTCTCAGCCGACCCGGAATCTCTGCATTGGCTTTCATGTTCCTCTGGTTTTTCCTCCTTTACCGTCAGCTTCTGAACCTCTTTCTTCGCTCGCTTCCGGCCGATCTTCGAAGCGACATTCTCTCTTTTCTGATTTTTCATGTTATTTTGGGGTGTGATTGAAGAACGAAGAGCTTTTAAAAGGAGGGTTTTTTTTTTTTTTTGTGTTGTGTGGGTGAGGAAGATGACAATGGAGATGAGGATGAAGGTTTTTATTTATAGAGGAAGGAGCATGTGGGGGTTGCTTTGTCTTCAAGTTGTGTGGGTTAGGGAAACGCATTCATGTGAATCCCAAGTGGGCTTCCTTCAAGTCAAATACGTACTTTTTTATTTGCCCCTTTCCGTTTTTACTTGTTCCACTTGCATTTGATACCCAATCTGAATTTCTACAATTTGTTAGGTGTAATTACACTTTTTTAATTTATATATTTTGCATATATATACTTCAAAATAAATGGTTGCACACGATATACCCATTTCCACAATTTGTTAGGTGTAATTACACTTTTTTAATTTATATATTTTACATATATATATACTTCAAAATAAATGGTTGCACACAATATACCCAAAGCAAGTTTTACTCTTTTTATAAAAACAAATTTATCAAGCGAGGGGTCTTGATTTTAATATGTAAGTTCATGTGCTTTTAATGAAAGACAAAACTATATAAATAGATATCATAGTTCATTATATTAATAGTAAGTTCATGTAATCTACATATTCGTCACACGGATTTGAGGTTGTGAACCGCTTTAAGATAAATGACTTATATAAATGGACTCAAATATGGTTATATATAGGTAAGATCATTGCCTGATTTCCAAACCTGTCTAGCAATTTGTCTAATCTGAAAATGCTTAAATTTTTTCGAGCCGACTTTTTGGACGGAGCTAGCCAGTTTTTGGTTAGACTTGGGTGAGCATACCAAGCACTATGCACAACCTTAGACTCAACATCAAATCTATCGGTTTAGTGATATGAAAACTATGAATTGGATCCTAATTATAATTTGATGTTGTTAATGCGTACCCATTTAACTCTTATTCATCACACTGATTTAGAGTTAGAAAAGCGGTATAAATGTATTGACCATCACATCTAAACCCAAAATCATGGAACTTACACCTGTGTGTGGAAAGGAGGGGAAGGCGTGCGTGGTCAAGTGGGAAGCATGAAAATGGTGGGAGGGACAGTTATGTGCTGAGCTGTGTCGGCATGATTTTGACATTTAATTCTCCGTATTTTTTATTTTCATTTTATTACACTACAAATCTTAGCTGCTAGCTGTAACTTATTATATCCCTCTCCCCTCTCCCCACTTGCATTCCACAACTTGCCCTTATTTATATATATATATTTTTTATATATATATATATATCTCTCTCACCCAACTTGATCTGGCCCATCGTTCCCATCAACTTCCAAAAATGTTGCACTCTTTGCTTTTTTTTCCCTATAGAAAAAAACATTTAATTGACTTAATTGACTTGAGATTTGGAGTTAGATTTTACTATGCTCATCAATTTCCATTCGTCATTGAATCGGTTTGGGTATTGAGTTAAGGGTCAGTGGGGTTATATTAGAATCAAATCAGAGAGAAATTAAATATTTTAAGTTTATTAATATGAAATTCTAAAAAAAAATTAAAAAAATGATTTTTTAAAAAAGTAACAAATCAGGCCAATCACCAGCCTTGCCTGGTTCGGTCCGGGTTCCAAAACATGGATGCTCATAACAAAATGAGTGTTGCTTTATCTTTATTTTTTTTCTTGGATTAATGCATATTCTAACGCAAATGGTTTTTGCCTCTTACAATAAGTATACTTTTTTTTATTTAAATTTGTATTCTTTTTTTTTATAAGAGTGAGGCTGTTTACTAGTTACTACCTTAATTAATAACTTGTTGATAATATTCCTTTGCCCTTACTTATATCAACATATAGTATTAGTTTGGCGTGGGACATCAAAAATCAAATCAAATTTAACAAAATTGGGTAATACATGTTATACTCACATACTCACTCCGATCCAGAAAACCCCTTATAATATAATATATAGGTCCAGAAAAAGCCTCATAACAGTAGATACTTCCTATTAATTGAGTATATTGATAATTTATATGTTGTAACATTATTTATATTTCATGAACAGTGAAACTCCCATACAAAACATAGGTTGATAATCTAGTTTATTTATTTATTATATAATTAAGGGTATTTGTAAGTCACATTGAACTTGAAACTAATCCCATTTTTTATTTTTTATCATTTTATTAATCACCCAAAAACACATTATAACCCCTAATAGCCCAGGCCAATAAAACTCTAAAAAAAAAAAAACCTAGATGCAACCTATCTCACCCTTACCAAAGAAAAAGAAATCTGCCATCAGCATCAAAACGTTCCCATTTGCAGAACCATTACCTTTCTTAGCATCCTTCAACAGAATACGAAACAAAGGAAGTGGTGATATATGGGATTAGCTTCTTTTCAATACCCTTCTTATCCTTTCTCCTTTCCTCCCATTAGATTAACATTTCAATGGTTCAGATTTAATATTTTATAAAAATATTATCATAATTTTACTTAAAAGATATAAAATTTATTTTTAAGTAAAATCTATAAAATTATAAAAATTTATTTTTGTATCTTTTAAATAAAATTATAATAATATTTTTATAAGATGTTAAATCTGTACCATTAAGATGTTAATCTAATAATAAAAAATAAAAAAAGAATGGGAAGGGTATTGAAAAGAAGTCAATTCCGGTATTATATCAACCAACGCTACCAGGTTCACCCTCTTCACCCTCTATTACAATTCACAGCTAACTAATCTGTTGACATGTTACTCTTTCTTGTTACTAGAGAAATTTCCATATTTTTTAATTCAGCTAAGTCAAAAATAATCTCATGCATTTCCAACTTCCTCGCCAGTCAATTCCTTCAATTGTGCCCTCCTTACCGCACCAAAAAAGCCTCAGAAGAATCTGTCTTCAATATCACATATATTCCCCCTTCCTACTTCCTTCAGCGAACACAGTGCCTTTTTTATAACCAAAATCTCTATAACAACAACATAAATCTCATTTAAAGCTTAGAGTGTAGGATTTTTACATTTCTCAATAAGTGTATTTCTCAATATACAAACTTGTGTTCCATTAATCCAATTTTTATCCTTAGGAAGACTTGATCACATGTTGAGCTTTATTTAGCTACTTTTTATTTAAAAATCACTAGTTGAAAATTTTAAATATGTAGGTTGAAATTGTACTTAGACAAAAGGTTTATCCGCATTAAACTTAGTTTGACCATGGCATTGATTGCCATGGGTCAATGATGGAAAGTGCACTTTTGCATAAATTACATGAGATGCATAGGAGAGGGAATTTAGAGATTTGGTTAAGGACAATTTAATAATTTTAAATTAATCATGAAAACAAGGTAAAACTCAAGAAGCATTTCCAACCTAATTCCAGTTAAAACTCCTTTTGTTTTATATTCGAAACTTAAACAAGGTAAATACATGTATTAATCATGAAAACACTGCAAATACAGCCTCTCATTTTAGTAACTATATTGTAGGCAGTGAAAACCAACATAATGGACAGGTATAACCAATTTTTTATCATGTAACAAGGCATCCATTGACATCAATATGGTCACATGACATTGCTAAAACAATACTTTCATCTTCAATATCCTTTTAACTCCTTTTAAAGTGATGCTACAGTGTTTAATCTGCATCTTGTGACTCAACACATTATCTTGTGGTCTGATTGAAGAATGAAGAATTTTAGAGGGAGGGATTTTATGTTGTGAGGGTGAGGATTGAGGAAGATGACAATGGAGACGAGTATAGAGGTTATTTATAGGGGAAGGGCATGTGGGTTTTGCAAATACACATTCATGTGAAGCCCAAGTGGGCTATTCATTCAACTCAAATACGTACTACCGATTTCAGTTTTTACTTGTTCCACTTGTATTGGACACCGAATGTGAATTTCTACAATTTTTTAGTTATAATTACACTTTTTAAATTTATTCAGGTAAAAAAGGTACACTTATTAAAATATGACCCAAAGCTGCCCTTCTTTTTCTTTGTACAAGGAGCCAAGTTTTACTCTTCTTATATTTGAGCGAAGAAGCATTCTAATAAAACAAATTCATTGAGAAAAATTGCGGCATAACGGTGAAAAAACTCTTATGTAACTAAGTGAAAAGCCACGGATTTGATTTATAACCTAAGGTTGTTAGTGTTTGTTCTTTTAATAAAAAAAATAAATCCATATAAATAGGCATCTTAATTCATTATCTTAAGATGGCAAGTTCATGTAATTTACATGTGCTCACGCCGATTAGAGGTTGGGAAGCATTTTAGGATAAATAATTTGTATAAATAGACTCAATTAGGGCTGCATATAAGTATTTTAGGATAATTTTATTTTTTACGAAGATCAGGACATTTACTATTTTAACTAACCGCTTGTGGGCAGTAATTTAATTTATAGATTAATCCAATTTTTATGTTAATCACATGTTTGAGCTTTTTTTTAGACTAGGCCTATAAATAATAAAATATTCAAAAGTTTCAAGTATGGGCCGAACTTGACCTAATCTTTCTTTCCGCTTGCTTTAGGCCTCGTTAAGTTAAGTTGGGTCATTCCTCAAAAATTTAAGAAAAATGCATTTTCCCCCTTCGCCAGGGCAACATGAAATTTAAAATATTAGAAAGAAACTGGTCTCCTCCGTCTTTCTCATTGCATCAAAAGTGGTTTACAACTTGTTTTTTTAATAAAACTTTGGACAAATTTGGGAGAAGGGCCAAGAAAAAATAAAATTTATTGGAAAGGATCTTAGAAAAACTGTAATTATTTATAAGGGGCCAAATTTTAAAATACTCCATCCATCTTTAATATAATACATATTTACTTAATTTAATTAAATTAATGAAGTTAGTTGAGTTAATTTATATATAATGTATTTTCTAAAACATATTAGTCATCTTCCTTAATTTCCTCTCCTCCTTGATTATTGTTGAGGGGTATCAATAGGGGTAAATTAGAAAAAAAAAGACTGACAAATATGAAAAATATATCTCTTATTTAGGACTAAAATTAACTTCCTAAATATATCTTATATTAAATACCCAAGAAGTATTAATTTTAAAATACAAAATTAACTTCCTATAGTCTCTCCTTCAACACTAAATACTTTAGGTGCTAATTACATCAAAAAAATAGTTCAGGGTACAAGATGTACCTTAACCCAACAAGGGAACATATAATTTATATTTGAGCAAAATTTTAACCATGGTATTCCTTTTATAATAAATAAATATGACCATGGAATAGCTTTTGATTATTTTATAAGTGCGATTTATGTAAGTCGAGACAAAACTCCTCTCACATACTTATTTTATATACCGTAAATCACAATTGAAAATCACTTTTGGAGTACTAATTACTATTCCAAACACCCACAATACTTCATCCTATTCAAAATAGAAGTTTCTAGTTTTTTTTTTTTTATTTCCTGAGGTTACAGTTTGGACTTGCCTGATTATTTTAACACGTTCTGTTTTCAATTTTGCCCCACCTCTTCTCACCTTCTCTCATCGTGCTTCCCATTTATTCTCATTATAAATAATGGCATCATTGAATCAGATTCAATGACTGTTATATGGAAGAAATGGTGGGATTGCTCCAGGGGAAGAAGGAGGGATTAGGCGGTTAGAAAAAGCGCGTCACATGTTGATGGATGACTGGGAGGTAAGATTGAGGCATGTCTTTCGGTAAGGAAAAGGAGTGGCGGATTAGCTGGTCAAGTGAAGCTTCCTTCAAACTAATGTCTTTCAACTGCAGAATGAACCACAAGGTTTAAGCAACTGGTTGTATAGGGATAGTTTTAGCTTATCTGAATCTGTAAGTGTTATGTTTTAATTTTTATTCGGACTCATGCTCAGCTGGTAATTAAAAAAAATAAAATAAAGACATATTTAAAAAACAATACATAATTTATGTATTTATTATTTTTAATTAATTTTATAAATTATTTGAAGTTTAGATGCAGTTGATTATTAATTTATTATACTATGCATTTGGCAAGAAGAGGTCACCACTCACCACAAGCTTTGGGAACCAAAATCGGCTGCAGCAGAGCAAACAAGTCAAGAAACTTGTGAACATGGGACAACCGTCATCGCGAATAAACGTACTAACGTTCAGAAACAAAGGGGGAATCGTAAGCAAAAAGAATCCCTCATATTCTCTCGCACTCCCAACGGCAGGACATGCATTTTTTGGTTCTTTTCAGTCAGAGACAAGTTCGCGTAAAACACAAGCGAAGTCCTGTGGCTTCTGTCCCAAAAAGCAACAGAGGAACGAAAAAGCCAACAGAACAAGATCTCTTCTTTACATAACCTTTTTAATGTTCACAACTTCACATTGCAAAATACAGATCAAGTAAAATAAAATGTTTGTTGTGAATTTTTTAATCAAAATTTATAATAAAAAATATTATCTCAACTTACATGTATAAATAATTTTAAAATTACCGATCATAATCCTAAATCATATTATTTGTACAGATTTTTTTCCCTTTACTGAGCCGCTACCTACATTTCAAATGACTCGAGATGAAAACGAAAATTTTATTCGATTTCCACCCTCAAAGACGTGTAATTACAATGAAGAGAGGAGGATACACATTACTTGATCTCACTAGACTAGACTCGGAGAGGGCTAATCCCCTCTCGAACTTCTTCCTTGACCAGACTATTTTGGCCCTTACAAAGGATAATACGTAGTTACAAGACGCAGCATCAACATGACATTTACAGACACTTCTTTCTGAACATATTTACAATAGCCAAAAGATATTTTTCCTTTCACTCTTCTGCGCTTCCAAAATTCTTCTCCCGGTTAACAAAGTTTACTGTGTGGTTTACTAGTGGTGACTACTGCTAAAAGCTTTTCTCTTGTTCGAATTTGATCTTTTTCTCAAGATGCTGATTCTTCTATCTAGGCCAGGGCAGGGATGCGGCAATTGCGCCTGTCCCTGTCGAGGCAATCGAACCCCTCGATTCTCACAGCAGGATTGTTTCCAAAGTTGGAGCGAACACAGCCTCCTTTCCTGGTGGAAGATGAGGGAGGCGGTGAGAGCCCAGATGGGGAAGGAACCCGGGATGATGGTGAGAGCGGGGAGATCATCTCATCGCCAAAACGAGCATCTTGAATTAATGGGTTAGCTACTCGGCTTGGTGGTGACCCACAAAAAAATGGGGGCGACGAAGCTACCTGTGTACATGATTGCTCTATACTATAACCATCCTGCATTTCATAAATACAATTAATTAAAAAAGTTCAAGTTCACAATGAACAAAATTGAATAAATTGAAATTATAGGATCCATTTAGAGATGATCAGAGATCATCAGGTAGGAAATCAATGGAAAACGGAGACTACCTTGGTTAGGATGAGGTCCAGAGGATCACTCACAGCTTTTGAATCAGCTATATCTGCCTGGTAACTGCAGAAGAAGACAAGCCCGACAAAGCTCAATCAAGATGACTTCATTTGAGATTATTAGTTCAGATATATGAATCTAGAATATATAAGAGAGAAGGGACCAGAGTGAGAAAGGAATAAAGCATGTGTGGGTGTATTGTGAGGAAACTTTACCTAATATGCCACCGGAAGGGCCTAGCAGGGTGGTCGTTCACTGGGACGTTTAAGAGGCCGAGGCGGCGTGGTTTGGGACAAACCACAGGGTGTCTGCTGCTCATTTCTTCACAGGATGCGATGACTTTTTGCTGCTGGATCACGCAATGGTTCATTTTCTTCCTTGATTTCGGCTGTGAACGAGACCTACTCACAACCAAAGGATAGAAAGCAAAAAATTTAGGACATAACTTTAAATTTTAAAAATAAACGAGTAAAAGCATACTGGAAGTTTGAAATCATCAGCATCTTATATATTAATTTTGTCCCATATCATAAACGCGCATTAAGATTTGAACAGCTCAGAATAAGATAATAGGTCAAGCAGATAAACATAGATAAATATAAAAACAAGCTTAAAAATCATTAAACACGGAGCCAAATAGATTATGAGTATGCTCAGCTAGAAATAAAGCCCGAGAAGAAGTTTCCTTCCTGCACAAGAGAATCCAATCCCTAACATACAGACATCTCAGGTAGCAACTGACCTTCAGGACAAGATCTGATAGTTATCAGCGTTAAGAAAATTATACTTGAATTTGCCAAATTGGTGGCACAAATTGAGGGAAAGAGAATAATTAAGCCGACTACAGTCTACAGATAGACTATTCAACCATAAAATACAATTAAAAAAAATTAGCAGACATGAAATCGATTGGAACAATTTTGCTCGGAGCAGATCCGAAGAACCTCAACCTTTCTCCTCTTAAAGTGAAGTCATATCGGATTAAAACATAATTCAGAAAGGCAAAAACGAAGAGGAAAACAACCACAAAACGAACCAAGGATGAGAGCGAAGCTGCAGATCTAAGAACGCAGCTGGTAAATCAATTGCAGAAAGGTCCAGATTCAGAGTTTCCTTGAAGAAATGAAAGAGGAATTACCTGTAATCAGCTTCACTGTACAGCTCCTGCCAGAGGCTGAAGACTCTGAAAATCTATATAATACTACTCACAAAAACAGAGAAATCTAGAAAGAAACATAACATAGAAAAGTAGGTTAAGGGTTAGAGGAGAAGAAAAAGAACATGAAGAAGGAGAAATGTGTGATTTATTAAGAAAGACAAGAGAAAAATAAGAAAACAGAGAGGGAGAGAGAAGAAGCGAAGGAGATGGTAGGAGTGTGGAAGAGAGGAAGGCTAGAACAGCAGGCGCAAACCGCACTTGGCTTATATATATTTATATTTTATTCTTTTTAAATCAAATTACATTGAATATGTTTCAGTTTGTTTTGGTTGACATTAAGTACTGGGAGAGATATTTTCACTCCAGAGTTAAAAAGTTTGTTATCAAAACTTTCAAATATTTAAATTATTTATTTTATGATAAAAATTTCATTCAATTTCAAAAATAATTCAGGAATCACATTTATAGTTAAAATATGAGAAATATATATAAGTTTTAATAATACACAGTAGCATTTTCTCCCGTATTTTAATTTACTGTTCATGCGGGCGGTGCCTGCGGCGGGCGATGACATCGGTTTTCGCACCCACAAAACTCGTTTTTTTGTGGGTACGAAACGTTAAGGGAATAAAATAATATTAAATCGAAGAAAAAATCTTAAGTATCAACGGATCCGTTGAGAACGAGCTTTCCAGGAGCGGATTCAAAGACGCTACGTCAGGCGTGCACGTGGCAGACTCTCACGTTTTGTTTCACTAAAACGGGGTTTTATTGCTTTCGTTTTTGGGGAAGCGGATAAATAAACTTTTATTAATAAATAAAAATTCCACTTTGATACATTTAAACTTTAAAATTTAAAATAAGTGAGTTTTTAAAAAAATAGAAGTTATCAATTGTTATATATTTTTTTCAATCATATTACTCTTATTATTAATATAACTAATTTACAATTTTAAAGTTTAAATGGTATTTAAATATCTTTTTTCATTTAATAAAAAACCCATTTTACAGTATTTACATCTTTTCCCAATTTTTGATTGGGTACTTGTACTGTTTTTAAAAATTAAATCTATTAATTTTGCTATATTATCAGTACGCTATTAGTATCATTAGCCCGAACTAAGAGCTAATGATGCTAACAATACACACTTAAAATTTTAAAGATTTAGTGTATATTTGGATTATTTTTAAAAAATAATTTTTTACAATTTATGAAGTTAGTATGTAAGATAAGTTTTATCTCGACTTAAAAAAAAGGATTCTGAAACCATAATTTTTAATAATAAAATTGATAAAAAATAAATATATAAGATAAATTTTATCCCAAATATTCACTCATTAACAGAGAAAAAGGTATAAGTACTAAATCAATAATAAAATTGATAAAAAGTGTAAGTATCAGAAGCATGATTTTCCAGTTGGCCAAAAAATGATTTTCTGTGACAGACACTTATTATAAATTTATTTTAATAAATTCTCATACATTAAGGAATGACACTTAAATAATTAAGTATGTCTTAAATAGATAAAAAAATTTAAGTTTGACGTTACTCAAATTTTCCCTCTTTATATATTTACAACTCATTTTTACTTCTTCTTCTTTTCAACGAAAATTAAATAAAAATAAAATTTAAAAACAACCATTAATTATTTTAGAGTAAATATAACTTTTGGTCTCTGAAGTTTGTCCTGGTTTTAATTTTGGTCTCTCAAGTTTACTCCGTTTATTACAATTAGTCCCTCAAGTTTGAAAAGGACTTGGCCCGGCCTTTGACGGCATTAATTCGTCCAACGTGGCACTAACGCCGTTAAATTCGTCCGGTGGTTTTGGTTCCTGAAGTTTGCCTCGATTTTGGTTTTAGTCTCTTAAGTTTGAAATTGATGGTTTTGGTCCCTCAAATTTGCTCTATTTATAATTATTGGTCCATCAAGTTTGAAAGAACTTGAATCGGTGGTTCAGCTTGAAAATCGGCAAACTGGTTGTTAAACTGGTCCGGTTGGGAATCAACCTGATTCAACTTTTTTTTTTAAAATTGATTTTTTTTATTTTCTTTATAATTTCATATTAATAACTCTTAAATATTCACTTTCTAATCATTTTGGTCCCAATTTAGCTATGATTGACTCTGATCTGACCCACTAACTTTTGACCTAGTACCCTGACCGGGTTAATGACCGGTTCGAGTTTAATTACCTTACTTGATGACGCCTTTGACACCGTTAATTCTTTCGATATGATGCTAACACCGTTAAAATAGCTTATGTGTCATGGTTTTTAGAATAATTGATATGACAAATATACTATAATATATTATATTTTGCTTAGAAAAAAAAGGAAAAAAAATGTATCAAAACGAAATACACGAGCCTAAAAGGTATGACACATAAGCTATTTCTGGCTCGTGTGTTTCGTTTTGATACATTTTTTTCTTTTTTTCTAAGCAAAATATAATATATTATAGTATATTTGTCATATCAACTGTTCCAAAAGGCATGCCACATAAGCTATTTTAATGATATTAACGCTATTCGGACGAATTAAAGCTATCAAAGGCGCCACCAAATCTTTTTCAAATTTGAGGGACTAAAACCACTTATTTCAAACTTGAGGGACTAACTGTGATAAACGAAGTAAACTGGAGGGACCAAAACTAAAATCGGACCAAACTTCAGAGACCAAAAGTTATATTTAGCCATTATTTTTTCAAAAATTAGTTTAATAAAATTTATCAGAAAAAATTAGTGACAAGTGCTTATTTAAAAATTTTATTAACAAAAAAGAATTAATAATATTTTTATCAAATGATTTAATAATGTTTTATATATATAAAGTATTAATACTCTGCAAATTTTACATACACAAAGTACCGGTAGCTTGAAGTAGATCCTCGCACCAATAAAAATTTTAAATAGGAATTTTTACTAATTTTATCAATTATTATTATAATAAAATTTATATATATTTTAAAAAAATAGTTGAAAAAATATTGGGTTAAGTAGACTTTAAAAAAAATGCTCAAACGAAATCTTCTCAAGGCCATGTTTAGTATGTAGATTTTGATTTCAATAGATTAGGACTGAAGGTGGGACTAAGATAGGTAGTGGGAGTAATGATTTCAAATTACATTTGGTATAAAGTAATATTTATTGAGAATTTTTATATTTATTTCATTTTATAATCAGTTATAAATTATGAAATGGTAATAATGTCGTTTCTATTAAAAAAATAATAATTCCATATTCAGCACCCAATTCTCCAATTCACTACCCACACTCCATTTCCATTGGAAAACATGGGGCCATTCTTTTTACTAAGGTAAGAAAAAATCGGACTAAACCGATCGATTCAATCGGTGATTGGTTGATGAATTAAACCATCGAACCGGTTAAAACCGGTGGTTTGACTAGTCCACCCAAATTTTTTTTTGGAAATATTTTTTTTTATTCCTCTAACTACTATTTCACACTATTTTTTAGAAACAAATAAAAATTTGAAGACCAAGATGAAGAGAAAAATAGGTAAAGAAAGAAGATTTTGAGGAGATATAATAATTAATTAATTATAGGAAAGGAGATATCATTGCATAAATATAGGTACCATGACTAATACTAATAGATTTTAAACATTTTTTTTATCTAAAGATCTTTATTTTTATCTATAGAAATTTTAAAATATATTAATATATATATTACCACTAATAAATTATAATATTTTAATATGACCGATCCGACTCCGGTTGAACTATCGACCCTTGAATTTGTACTGTGACCAGTTCATTACTCGGTCCGATTTTTTATTCCTTACCTTGTATAGGGTTAACATTAGAATATTGTATTATAAAAGAACATCTCACCACGTATTGCGACCTTGAGTTAGCATAGAAAGCCATCATAAGTTTCAAATTAATTAAAAAAATTAAAAAATTGGAATTCAAAGAATATGCTCAAGGATGGAATGCGATTAAAAATCTAAAGCGGATGAACTCATGGAACTAGATCTAGGCATGTTGAAGAAGAAGGGGTGATTTGGTAAAAGAATTTTAATCCCAGATACAAATCAGCGTTTGTAAATTTGGGTCGGACCGGCCGGCTGGCGAACCAGGCTGGTTCGGTAACCTGTGTGATTCACCATTTAAAAAAAATCAATTTTGTTAATTTTTCTTTAGAATTTCATATTAATAAGCTTAAAATATTCAATTTTTCACCGGTTTAGTTCCGGTTTGACCCAATACTTTGATCGGTTCAATAATCGGTCCGATTTTCAAAACCTTACAAATTACAATACATGGTCCATGGCGCGGTGTTATAAATTGGGAATCCCAAAAGGATCATAATATTTAATCATTTCCCTAACTCATTCAAGATAACCATATTCGCTATTCGGCGGCAACATAAAGAGCTGTTTCTCCAGCTTGATTTTGCTGAGCCAGCAATGCATTTAGTTCAGATCCTTCAGTGACTGAAAGGATCTCCTCAACAACAGCCATGTTCCCTGATCTTGCTAAAAATTGCGGGATCGTGATTGGGATTGAAACTCTCTCCAAGAAACATTGTACTATTGAATTGTATCAGAGTCAGATCTAGGATGGAATGTGATTATAAAATAAAGCAGATGAACTCGTGTATTATATTCTTGGAATATTTCTATAACTTTTAACTTTTAGTTTGTTTATAAACTTTGTCTTTTTATTTTTTTTTATTTTGTTTGTAAAAAAAGGTGGTTATATAATTAACCACTAAAATTAAAATAAATAAATAAAATATATAATAGCTATTAAATAAAACATATCACTTATTAGAATACCATGTTAAAAAAAAGTAGATTACATAACAATTATTAACAAATAACTGTAATAAATTTAAACAAATAAATAATAGTTCTTTCAGACGAACCGTGATATAAAGTCTTAAACATGATAACAAAAAAAAACCTACCATTCTTCTTCTATTTAAACATCTAAAATAGAACACACTTGATATTTAGTCTATTCGAATGAAACCCACCAATATCTTAACCATATGGCTCTGTTTGGTACGAAGTACTAAGGGGTAGGAATATGGATTGGACCAGGGATTATGCTAAAATATATCGTTTGGTATGAGGAACTACGAATAACTAGGGATTGAGAGTACCACGAAAGTGGGATTGCTGCAAAACCACCTCCCCCTTGGTATTGCATTTTCAATCCTGGGATTGCAAATATCAGAGACAAAAATATCATTGTTTATAATATTTTTTGGACATAAATGCCTTCGATTAATTTTAACCTGAATCTCGAGACTTTGTTTTTTGTTATTTTTTTAATAATAAATATATTTTAACTTGTTCATAATTTATGGAGAATTATAAAATAAAATTAATTCAAGTATTCTATTTAAATATCACCGCATACCAAATATAATTTTAATTCCTTAGTCCCAGTCCCAATACCAGTCTCAATCCCAATACCAGCTACAATCTCAATCCATCAAAATCCAATACCTCGTACCAAACAGGGCCTATGGCTCTTATTGTCTTTTTCGGGCTGTTGGGAGTTGTTTTTAGTCAAATCCCACTATAAAAAGCCTTCGTCTGAATTCTCAGTGACAATCGCGCTAGTGAATGCACTTAACCCTTATCTCAATGGCTGTCGCGCGAGTTGTTTTCATTCATGAGCTCTAGCCAATTGGATTGCCTTTGTGAAGTCACGCCCCAATAAAGCATCCAAGGTGATGTTAAATTGCTTTTGTGAAGTTATGTTTTTTTTGGAAAACACATTATTGCTCTGATCGAAGGTTTCTTAAATTGTTTTTTTTTGAACTTGTGTTTTTGAAAACCCTAGTATTGTTATGATCGAAGGTTCCCTTCTTTTTATAAAAAGTTATCAGCCCATTACTTTGATTCATGATTCATACTCTATTGACCTTTTTTGAAGTGATTTTGGGAGATATGGATCCCTAAGCAAATACCTTTCCTTTCTTGAACGTATCCGTATCTTTGAAAGTTACTTCGAAAAGATCAATATGAATGTAATGAATAAACTAGTTCAGTTGTAACAAGATGCGATAAAGCATTCAATATAACATTAAATTACTTTTGTGAAGTTATGTATTTTTGGCAACCATAGTATGGCTCTGATCGAAGGCTCCTTTCCTAGTATAAGAAGTTGCCAACCCATTGTTTGATTTATGATTCCTACTCTGTTGATCTTTTTTAAAGTCACTTAAGGCGATATGAATTCCTAAGCAAATACCTTATTTCTTAAAAGTATCCATATCTCTGGAAATTATTTCGAAAATATTAATAAAGATGTGATGAATAAACTTGTTCAATTATACCAAGATGTGATAAAGCATTCAAAGTGACATTAAATTGCTTTTGTGAAGTTATGTTTTTTCCCAAAAAAAACCCATTATTACTCTGATCGAAGGTTCCTCTCATGTTTTTATGTTGAGCAGGTGGCACCAAGTTAAGAGCTCTGAAATTCAACATTGTGATCAATCATAAACTCTTCAATGTGAGAGTTTCTAAGCTAGTTGGTATCGACTCTATCTAATAGAGTAGTACTTTCTACATCGAATAGCCATGCAATATGGGATGATGGATCAAAGATTTTACAGGTTTTATGGCTTGAATCAATCCCACTTTTGACCTGTATATCTCATAATGTAAGTGTTCATCACCTATATTTTGTGTCTCATCAACAATTAAACCATGAAAGCAATAGGTTGGTGAAGAAAAACATGAATATCATCCGTAGATAGAAAAAAAACATGAATATCATCAGCAATTAATATGGATATTCGTAGGTTTTTCGTCCAACCCATGGCTTTCCAGGGTTAATTTCTGTGAAGAGACACAATTTATAGATAAACAATTACATTATCACTTAGATAGGTCAACAGTTACCATTGATTCTCTTCACAAAGCCTAAAATATCTTGATTTATCCCATATTGTATATAAACTCGATGTGAGAGGTATTATATCTATTATATACATTCTAGTCCAACTAACTTAAAAATTCTCACTTGAAGAATTTCACAACCTCACATCACGGTTATTATATAAAAACCGTCATATATTATAAAAGTTCATGATTTTTAATTAGGAAATGTTATCCTTGTACTAAGTACATAACGATTGTCTACGTGAGACCGTTATAAGTGTTATTAAAAATCACAGTTCTTGCAAAAGAACTGTTATTTATGTTACTGAATAAATTACGGTTGTCAAAATGAGACTGCTATGTATCATATAAACATTACCATATATTATGATGGTTTTTCATATGTGCTTGTCAATCAGTATCACAACAATACGCATATCATAACTTCACCAAACCTCAACACATAACGGGGTGTTATCTTATAATTGTTATAATAGGTCAAGATTAAATAACAGTTAAGAACCATAATTTATTTGCACGGAGTCAATATAACACTTGTATATATGACAATTCAAAATCATAAAATATAACAGTTAATAACCGTCATATATCATTATTTATATAACAGTGGACATATCAAAACAAGCGTTCCTACCTACTCCCTCCATTCTTTCGCCATGCACCATGTTCTTTGGCGCTCTAACGCATATGGGGAATCGTCCTGCCAATATTTGTAGGCATATTCCCAAAAAGATACACCACGAGGCATTGAGATAACCGAATGTCTTACAATGTTGGCATATATGAGGGCGTTAGAATAGATTATCATTGATTGCATGTAGAAGATAATTTTGTGCAAGGCAATTTTGGCCTCTCATACATGTAGATGATGGGATAATTTTCCTTTCTTTTTCTAACTTTGTAACCATACCAAACAAAATTATATAAAATATAAAATATAGAAGTTATATAAAATATAAAATAATACTATTTATAAATTATCAAACTTATTTCAACATCAATTTATACATGTATATACTCAATATCTAAGCATGAACTATGAAGTCCAATCGAGGAAGGAAAACATCATGGGTTATGACGTTACAATTAATTAATTGACCAGTGGATTTGTATAAAAACTCTAAAAAGTTATTCATTCTCATTATGTATAGAAAGAGGATAATGAGTGGAATAAGGGCTTAAAGAAATGGGTGGTGAAGACTAGGGACAAGTGCTTCTTTGGAAATTGAAGGCATGGGGGTTGGGAATTTTAGCCTCATCACTTGTGTAATGTTATGTCTATCTTCTCTTCTATAGATACTCCTAAAGTGGACGGTGTGTGGGCCCCACTCCCACTCATAATATCATCACAATTCCAACTCCATGTTTTAATTTAAAAGGCTGTATTTTGTGGATAATTTGAGAATTTGTAATATGAATATCTGCATCATACAATTGAAACTACGGCGGCAACAATTCCAAATTGCGTTGAAAAAAAAAATCTAAATTTTATAGAAGAATTTGAGTATGTCCAGGAAATATGGGATACCCGTTTCATCACTGTAGTCACGACGTCTAGCCGTTTTTTAACCCAAAAAATAAAAAAAAAATTAGGTGAATTTAGCCCTAGATTTCACCAGAGTTAGGGTATGCCTTATATATTGGCAACAATATTAAAACTCATGATCTTGTAGATTATAATAAAAATACTCCAATAAATAAAATAGTTGTGTTATGAAAAAATTAATTAATATAAAAAACAAAAAGAATCTGAGTGTTTGATTGGAATAACGATTATATCATTTAAAATTAGCTTTTTAATCGTGATTTACTGTATCCGAAATAAAGAAAAGAGTTTTGTCTCAACTTATATGAATAAACACTTTTGGAGGTTTTAAAATTATCTCAAACATGCACTCAATCTTTATACCAGGCTAAATCAATCCTCCTTTAGATAAAGAGATGAAATTTTTTTGTCCTATTTATAAAATGTGTTATTAATTTTTCATCACTAATTTTCTTTTGTAATTTTCCTTAAATGTTGGTCCAAGTTGTTTAATCTTTAAACTGTGTATAATTAATAGAGATAAAATTAAAAATTTATTAAATTTTGAAATTTTTCTCATGACTTGTATAAATAGAAAGGGAGTGAGAATTTTAAATGAATGTTATAGTGATGAGCTGAAAGAGCACATAAACAAGTGGTGAGAGTAATTTAGGGTGGGTCATAGCAGCTCCTGGGTGAAAAGTGAAAGGACACTGTAATATTAGTGTGTAGTGTGTAGTGTGTAGTGTGTAGTGTGTGGGTGTGAATTGGAGGCAATGGGTCCATCGAAAAATAAGGTTGGTGCAACCACCAATTTGCCCTTTGCTTGTGGTATTTTGCTATTAACATCAATAAATCCAACACACTCCCTAACTAATGCACCTACTCATTACTCCTTTTTTTTTTTTTTTTTTTGGCTCTCTTTTGCTTCTCCCACCATCCCTTTCACCTTCCCTCTTCCTTTATTCTTTTCTCTTCTCCAAATCACTTATTCTTTCAATACTAACCATAACAACTAATCAATAAGTTATTGATTAAAACAGTAAGTAACCTTATTTTTATAAAAAGAATAATATAAGTTCAAATCTTAAAAAGTATATTTGTTAAATTTAAGTTTGATAATGAACTTCAAATGCTTTTTTTTTTGCTAGAAAAATGTTACTCATTTTGGTCATTAAGATAAAATATATTTACCTAATTTAATTATATTAAGTAAGTTAGTTAATCTATCATGTATTTTTTAAGACATCATAGTTATCGTCCTTAATTCTCTTTTTTATTCTCCTCGTTAATTATTGTGGAGGAATCATCAATAGAAGTACATTAGGAAAATAATAACTAATATGAAAAATAATTCTTATATTTAGGACTAAGATCAATTTTCTAAATATATCATATATTAAGGACTGGAGGGGAGTACTTTACATAGCTTAATTATATTTTCAATTTGAAGTAATTAAATATTCTTCATGTTTATTATTATAAGGCATATTCTAGAAATTTCACATTGCAATTTATAAGACACTTTGTAAAATGTTAATAATGATTAATTAATATGTTTATTCTAAAATACTCTTGGAAAATACAAAACAATTTAGCCCCTATTAATTTGATTTGTTTTCTTTTAAGATAGTTAACTGTATCATTAAAGGGTATATTTGGAAAGACCAAAATATTTTTTTAGGGAGGTTAACAAATTGCATTGATCTCTTAATTTATTAAAAATTTCATACAATAAGAAGCCAAAGGAGTAATATCCTGTCATCCTATGATTCTCTCGTTAGACAAGGTTATCTACAAAGGTTTTACTCCTTTAATTTTAGTTGTATATGCATTACCACCCAAAGTTGATGGGATTATGTTCATTTTAATCTTATTATTCTCAAGCTTATTTTATTAACCTTTTCAATTCATGTAAACATCAAACAATATTATTATAGAAATTGTAATATATGACGGTTATTAACTATCATACATTATAATTTTGAATCGTTATTTATTTTAGACATATTATAATGGTTATAATATAATATTTGTTATGTAGTAAGGCTTGGTGAGGCCATGATATGTCCATTGTTGTGATAATAATTAACGGACATACGTAAACAACCGTCATAATATATAGTAATGCTTGCATAATATATATATAACGGTTCCAATTTAACAACCGTTATATATTCACTAACATATATAACAGTTCTTTCTAAATAACCGGTATATATCTTTGAAGGTAGTTTGGTAACAATAACAGTTGTTAGCTAACATATATAATGGTTCTTTCTAAATAACAGCTATATATAGTTAACCCAATGTGATTTATAGAAGTTAGTTTTTTAAAAAAACAAAAATGGGAGGGGTTTCTGCTTTCGAGATCCCCCCTGAATGTACATTCATAGAATGAATCACAATATATATTTACATTTACATTCATATACTGAATAATACAACAAATCAGAATATATTTACAATCATTCATGTGCATGTATTCACTATTAAAACAAAAAAATTTAAAAAAATTAAACAAATCATTAGTATCTAGAAATTTTCATTCATACTATGTTTTATTTACGCTCCAACTAACGTTGCATAGATGCCTCCAATTCTTTAGCCACTTCTTCTATTTTTGAGTTGCTAAATATCGTGCAAGTGGTATTAAATATTATACAAAAAGGAAATAATAGATGGAAGTTAGATATTGTAATATATAGCTAATCAAGGTTTTAACTGGAAAACAAAACTCATTCAATTAGCTACAAGGAACAGAGCAGTGAGTTTTCCAGATAAACATAGTGCATGACTAAGGTCAAAACCTATCTAGGCAAGACAAAGTAAAAAATAAGGAGAATGCGAAATGTATAAGATAAATTATACCTTAAAATAAGAAGAACAGAGCCCGCAAAGTAATGCGACCTAGCTAGGGATCCAAAATAAAAAAGCGAGTTAGGGCAATTGAAGTAACTCGCATGGCTGTCGGACCGAAGTTAAAAGAAAACAGTGGAGGGTGTAGTTCTTTGGATGCAACCGTCAACGACCGAAAAAGTCAACGGTGTTGTGGGGTTCCGAGGATGGTAGGTAATGTTCGACCAAAGATAAGCATATTAAGTATAATAACTTATGAAAGTGAAGAGGTGCAAGATAGCGGGTACGTGTTTTAAAAGACTTGATGAAACTTGCTCACGATTAGAAGTTTAGAACCGTTATAAAAGGTGATCTTTTCTTACGGTTCTTAATTTACAACCGTTATAAACCTTTAAACGAAGGTTCATGGTTTTAACATCACATTGTTAGGTTTGGTAAGTGGTGAAAGTGATTTCTCAATAACAGTTAGGTATTTGACATGGTATTTTGAAAAGTGACAGGTTTTACATAATAACTGTTACTTATTTGACTTTTTTTTAAAAATAATTTTTAAAGTTGATTTTTCAACTCCATAGTACAAACACAAACTTGAAAAAAAATGAGAGTTTGAATAAACTAACAAAAAAATAAAGAGTTATGTGAATGAAGGATTTGTTGCATTATCAGATTCATATCATTCTCCAGTAATTTGTCCACTTTTTCGATTAGAGAGCGAATAAGAGATATCAATTTCTTCAAACTTGTCCATACGTCCTTACTCTCCCATGTAATTGATGAAGAACAAAAGTCAGAAGTTGGATATGAGAAATTGGAGTAGATAGAAGTGGATGGATAAATGGAGTTCATTTTTTGAACGTTTAAATGTAAAGGGTTTCACGGATTATCCAGAAGAACGTGTCTTTTGGAATGAAAAAGGGTTACGTTATAGAGCCTTGTAAAATACCTAAATTAGTAATGGTTGTTTACTAATAACTGTACAGTGACAATTGTTTTTAATATTTTTGGGCTACATTACTCTAACGATTATTTTTTTAATATTCAAAAATTAAAAAAACAGTAGTGGCTTTCAGTCATCATCACTGTTGCTGTCCTCCGCCTCCTCCTGCCTCTCCCCCTCTCTTAGCACATCATCGACATTTGAGGAAGGATATGAAGGGTTTGACTAGAAATAATCATATACAACTTGATTGCGATTAAGGATGAGATCCAACTTTCTGTTCAGATTGTGGGCATGTCTATCAAGATGCCTTGTGGAGCAGTTAAGGCTAACCAACATTTACAACAAAGCCTCTATTTGAGGAGGAGTAGATGGTAGTGGTGGTGGGGGAGGAGGAGGCGGTGGTGGAGGAGTAGGTGAGGATGACAAGGAGGGCGAGTATGGGGATGAGGAGGAGGGCGAATGGAAGGAGTTCTTTGGTGTATGAACATGATGAGGGAGAGAAGAACGATGTTATGAAAATGTGTTTTTTAGAAAAGTAATATAAACAAAATGAATACTTTATTTTGAAAATGCACTTTTTATATTTATACTTTATATGACGATTATTTATTATAAAATATATTTTTTGTCGTTCAAACTTTACAGTTAATTGATGTAACCGTTATATATGTGTTTTCACTAATATAAGGTTAGAAGACGAATCATTTGTAAATGTCACATAATAGTTGTTTCAAAAGAACTGTTATGTTTGTCAAAATAAATTATGGTTATTAACTATAACTGTTATTTTTGTATTTTTATGAATTCTTTTTATAATATATGATTATGCGTATAATTAACCGTTATTTTTAAATGTTATATTATATGACCTCTACTTTAGATGTATAACGTTCATTACTTATAACCGTCGTATATTAAATGTTACATTTAAAACAGTAGTGGTGCAAGGAGTACATAATTACACACACACGGAAGGAGGGTGACGTGTTATTATCATCGGTCTGTTGAACCAAAGTCAAAGGAAGAGGAAAGGGGTAGTTGAGGAAAATCTTTTCCAAAAGATGTTAGTTATGACAGTACCATGCTATTGCTATATTGGTCTATTTGTGTCTTTGTGAAGAGCATATATATATAAATGATGTCAACTTTGATTAAGTGGAAAATTTGTAAACTGTGCTTTAGTGATTTGACCTAGTAATTTATAGGGCGATGAATCAACCAACACAAAAGCATGCAGGCACCAAGAAACCCCTCTAATAGGATATTTTTGTTTTTCTTTCCCCTTGTAGTTGTACCAAGATTGAAAGATTTTTTTTTAATATGTACATGTATTTTTTATTCAATGCAGCCATATTTAAGCTATTTTCCCGCACTAAATATGATCGCTCAAAGATTCAAATATTGGTCACTCACATTGTGAGAAATTAATTAATTCTATTATATCAATAGATCCAATCTTCTTTGATAGACTGGAATAATTTTACACAATATCTTATAAATTCAATCTAGTTACTATAAAATCTTTGTTTATTTAATATCATTTTCTTTTATTTGTAAGTTTTATAAATTACTCATCAAATCCAAAATATAAGTTTCAAACTATCGATTTACGTTTATTAAGAAATAAGTTAAAATTAGTTAAAAATAATAATATATAAAACATGGTGTACTTTTTTTTAAAAAAATATGCCCTAATTTATAAAAAAAATAAGTGAGAGAGACAATAAATAAGAAAATAGATAAAAGGTAACAAGAGAGAGTATGTCAAAATTAAAAAAAAACGTATTAAATGATCAAAGAAATTTAAATTATGGCCTGTAAAAATTCCATATCCCTTCACAAATCTAAAACTTATAGTTTGAATGGAAAGAGTATAATATTTTCATTCCCATGGCAATGTTAATTGTCTTACATAAAATTAGCTCCTCTCATATTTCACGAGGGAGAATTAGATATAAAATATAAATTAATGTTTTATATAAAATCGCTATATTCATGACTGATGATATGACTAATGTAATTTGTTGGCCTTTTCAGTTATTTTCTAAATCTATAGTCTTTCTACACACATTTTATTAGATAGTCTAAATTTTGTGGTCATCAAGGGATCAAATAAATGTTTCATATGCAACTCATCATTAGCCAAGGTTAAAAAAAATCGTAGAATGGAAGCATGATAGTGACGGATTGCAGAAGGAAGAGACAAAGTTATTGTATGGAAGGTAAAGTATAAGTCTCATGGATGGGAGGGTGAAGTTTGAAGAAGGAATAACTCATGGGCCGAACAAGGTTAAGGTTCTCATTATGTTTGGGCTATATCTAAACACAACATGGGCCTTTTGGCCCAGACCAAATATTGTTTCGATCAGACCAACTAGCTTGGAGAGGCCCAAAATGTGCTCTATGTTGCCTGGGCTCTATAACTTTGTTGTTGAATGCCATAGCACATACTCTTTAACCACAAATGCAATCAAATTACTTTCTTCCATCTTGATATAAAACATATTTATCAAATTTTATTATATTAAGTAAGTTAGTTAAATTAGTTAATATAATTTATATTTTCTAAAACATCATAATCATTTCCTTTAATTTCCTCATTCCCTCTCATATTTGATTATTATTGAAGGAACATCAATACGGGAAAATTAGAAAAAGATTGACAAATATGAGAAATAAGTCTTATATTTAGGATTAATATTAACTCTCTAAATAGATCATATATTAAGAATCATAGGGAGTACTTAACATGGCTTTCTCCTTCATTTATTTATGTGACTATCTTTCAAAATCAATGTATAAATTATTGAAAACATTTTCCCTATATTTCCACCAAAAGGCCACACACACTCACACACACAGCATTTTTCATTTTCAAATTGCTTCCTATTTAATTAACTTCCCAAAAACTATAACCTGCACTTATCTAAATATGTCACATTTTTAAGACTAAATAAAAGCCAACCTCATCAATTTACATACACAAAAAACTAACAGGCTCATATTTTTAAACATAGAAAACCTGATATCTATAAATTTGGGTTGATTTTTCCAACTGGTACTACAAAAGAATAATGATTAATTAAAGTGGTAGTCTGTCTTTTAGTAGTTTTGGCAGCTTTATGAACTTATGTTGGTTCTTACCACAATTTCAAATCTTTTGTATGCTTAACTGTCACAAAAAGTTTCACCACAGTCAAAACTAATAATAATACTACTTAGCAAAATTATAGTTAGATAAAAACCTCAATATATGCTATGACTACAATTATGGTTATTTATATAGTCCGAATGCCGGAAATACCCACCCAAGTCTGTTAAAAAAAGTCTAACCCGGCCTTAAAAAATAAGTCCATAAATTATTTGAGTATTTTTGGGCTAGAACACATACTATACAGGGTCAGGTATTGGGTGTCCTGCCCATTTGGTCTTGCTCGAAATGTATATAGAATTATATTTAATATATATAGATATAATATATATACATATTCATTATTTGATAAGTTTAACAAGTATTCAATTAGAATATAATGAATAAAGATATTTTCTATTTACTAATAAAATATGCATATTTTTTCATAAAGATATTTAATTCAGAAATTGGTAAATTGAGTTCTTGAGAAATAAATTATGATGTAATAATAAGAAAATAATATCTATTGAATTAATTTTTTTTATTAGCCATGAATTGAATATAAACAATAAAATCTAAAAAATACTATTGTATAAAATATGTTTTTGAAATATATATATATATATATATATATTAGATGCTTCTTTATTTTTCAATTTTATGGTCATTTTCGAATATGGAAGCTTACCCTGAAATTACTCAGGCTTTTACCAGATAGGTTGGGCATCAGGTTACAAAATACCATCTGTTCATCTTTTGGGTTGAGCATGGGCAAGAGTTATACCCTGCCCAGCCCTACCCATGAACACCCCTATCTACAATAGCATGAGAAGAGAAAAGGAGTAACACAAATAGATAGAATTCTTTGGGAAAAAGATAGTAAATGTTGAAATTGCAAAATCTTAAATCAGGCTTGTTACCAAGAGTTGATAAGATAATGATAAAACTTAATAATCAATTCACAACTCATTTTTTGATAAATACTTGATTTATAATTTTATAATTGCAAAGTTCTTTTTTTATCTTTTTCTTAAATTCTTTTGTTAGTAGGGCCCATGCATCCCTTTCAAACTAAAAAATGTCTAACTCATTCTAATTCATACCCATCCAATCATTAATATAACATATAATTAAATAATTTTAGTACATTAAGTATGATAGTTAAATTAGTTAATATGATACTCCCTACAGTTTTTAATACAAGATCCAGTTAATCTTTTTTTTTTAGAGAAATTAAAGAAGTTAAATAAACTACTTAATCATAACATATGATGTATATTATTAGATTATATATCAATTTAAAAATCAAGCATATTAGTTTGGAGTAAAACAATAAATATAAATAATTTAATGTAACTTAATTAACTTCTTTAACATTTTAAAAAAAATTGACTCTGATATTTATGACAAGAGATAATATGTTTTGTCTAAAATATTGTAATATTTTTTTTTAAATTTCCTTCATACCTATCATATTTAATTGTTATTAAGAAAACAACAATAGGTTAAATATAATAGAGGGAGAAGACATAAATTTCAACTTCTCATACCCACCGCCGCGGAAAGTGCATTTGGTCAATCCCCATTTTATGCTTCAGCTTAGCTCTTCTTTCTTCAATGCCCGTTTCATAGGGCAAAATGCTGATCCAAACAAAGGCTTAAGAAGTGGGTCAAGAGAAAACTAAAGTTGGATCAGTACAAGTGGCTAAATAGTAAATATACAGAGAGATTGAAACGAGAAGCGATATTAATAATGGAGGGATATTAATTATAATGTGGATCTCGAGAAGTGCGTTGATAAATGATATAATGCAAGAATCTTATTTGCATTGAATAGAAGATTGCATTCAGATTGATCAGAGGATCTACTGTCCTACGTAAAATGGAATTTGTCAGGGAAAATAATAATAATGATAATGATAATAATATTAATTATCATTATCATCATTGTTATTACAATATCTTCTCTTTCCCATAATACTCATAACTGAATTGTGGAGCTCCCCATTACCAAAAGGCTAGGCCTCTAACTAATCGTCTGGTCACTTTGTCCCACAATATATATATATATATATATATATATATATATATGGACCCAACACCCTCTCCAATTATTATTCTCTTCCTTCCTCTTTTTACCCATTCATTTCTCCCACCATATCTCACAATCCAACGACCAAATGGTTACCACGTTGGCAATATTTATTTTTGAAATATACTAGTAGCCCTCGATGGATTAAAGCTCAAACCCGAGTCAAGAACGGGTTATCTTAAAAAGACATATGTTCATGAAAAAAAATATTTTTTTATGATTTAATAATCATGTCTATTTTCTTACAATTGTAATTTTAAGTATTATATCTATTTATATGTGACCATATGTGCCGATGTGGGATAGATGGAGTAAATTATCTAAATAATAAAGTATAGAATAATGTTCTCCTCCCTCTAAAAAGATTTTCTCATATAAATGCTATATATATTATCTTCCTCTCTTTAGTGTATATGTTGTGTGATGTAATTGGAGTCATTGCTTTGATTTTATGTGGATGTTTTAAAGAGTCAATTAGATTTTATGTACATCCAAAATTCTAACATTTATAAATAATAACCTCTAGTGGATATAAGATTCTCTTTAATGAAGAAACTGAATTATAAAATAGATCTTATTATATTAAAAAATGGAGATAACATATGAATATGAATAATGTGACATATATGAGATTTCATATAAAATATATAACCCTCAATCATGCATGAAATTTTTATAACAAACTAATCTTGCATAACATTTATAAATTATAAATAATCTAATTCATTTCTCCAAACTCTATATAGTATCTCTCTACCTACCTTTATCTCGAAGTCAAGAGCTCAAATAGTAAATTAATAACTTAAAAAATGTTTTTAATTTAATTATCTACATTTATGAAATGAAAAAAGAGTGACACAAAAAATTTGGCTAATCTAAAATTCACTTAGAGTCTCTATATTTAATTACAAAAAGAATATGTACATGAGTGTTACGTTGTATGCAGCCGTGAATTTAAAAATTACAGATTCCTTCTTATTAATTTCAACTGGCTAATAAAGACACTGATATACCGCCACATAATAAGAAACCCTGCACGTTAAATAGATAGATGATCCTTATTATAAGTCAAACTGATTTAATATTTTAAAGTTTAAATGATATTTTTTTTATCTTTTTCTCATATAAAATTACAAATATTTTTTGTTGTCATTTTCTCGCCCTTTGTGGTAAAAAGACATTTTCTCGCCCTTATTATGAGTTACTTGATATAGTATTAATTAAATTTTTTTAATATCATCTGTATTTAAAATCATTAGCTATGAGAGTGATGTGTCAGTTATGATAAAAAAAATAACTATCATTAATATAAAATGGGAGAAAGATAATAAAATATTATTTAAATTTTAAAATTCTAAATTAGTGATTTCCTACTTAAATGATTAGTTTTTTTTTTTTTGGTTAAAGACATTTTCTCTCGTTCTGGTTCTTTCTTTTTGGTCGCATTTACTGATTGCCATGAAAAACAAAAAATGGGTTATATTTTCCATGACATTAATTAACTGCATGATAAAGACAAGTTTAAAAGAACTTTTCAACTTAAATTTGATTGCCTCGCCTGAGATGGAAGAAAGTTTGACCAATAATGACGAAGAAAATTTCCTCTAGTGATTGTGAGCTTGTTTGGGAACTCGGTAGAGAAGTGATTTTTTTAATGGGGTTTTTACAGAAGCCCAATTGAAAAAAAAACCAGATTGAAAATGTGATTTGTGTTTGGATTGGCGGTGGGAGAAATGACTTTTTTTTAACATTGAACCTGTTTGGATTAACATTTGAAAAACCCGTTTAAATAGGAAATAACTGAAAAATGTATAAACCTTGTTGGATACTACATATATATTGTTATAATTGATGTTAAAAAATATAAATATATTTTTTTAAAATAAAAAACTCAATAAAAAAGTTCAAAAGCCCATTGATAGAAGCTCAAAAGCTAAAAAAATGAGCTTAAGGAAAAAAACTCTTTTTTATTAAAAGCCCATTATAAGCTAATGATTTTTCAAACACTTATTATATGCTCTAATGAGCTTTTGATGTCCAAATGGGCTTTTTCCTTATCAAATGTGTTTCCAAACACACCCTGTAAAGTTGCCTCGTAAGTAAGGTTATTAAATCCGGATTGGTCACTGAATCAGTTAGAGTACTGATTCAAGGGTTAATGAGTTAAATCGGAGCTAATCTGGGGATAAACCGGTGAAAAGTTAAATATTTTAGATTTATTAATATAAATTTTTTTTAAAAAAATCAATTTTAAAAAAAATTAAAAAAAAAACTACGAACCAATCGGTGAACCGATCTGGGTCCGAGAACTATGCTCGTAAGGCTTCTGACCAGTGAAGAAGATGTTTGATGGATTTACTGCGAATTACTGTAATGGACCACCTCAAAAGTAATCATACGCATTATTTATGCTCTGTGAGAAAATTTTCAGATATAGGTTTGGGCAGGTTCGTCATTGCATGAATCTTCGGCCCCTTCCTCTCAAAAAAAAAAAAAAAAATGTCAGATTAATTTTCGTAGTACACCATCCAACCAGAGCTTCAAGCTTAGAGTGGTCCCACAATTACCTGATTAATTAGGCTACGTCTTCTTTTTTCCTCCAAACCCATTTCAGGTGTGAATGGGGGGGGGGGGGGGATGTGGACAAGATATTATGTATGGCCACTAAAATTGATCTTCAGTGATCATAATGTAAGAAAAAGAAGAAAAAAAAAGTTGATATGTGATCAGTAATTAAGCAAAATAAGATCTCTCTCATTTCTTTTTTTGGTAGCTTTTGTTCATGTGACATTATAGAGAATCAACTTTTTTTTTTTAGGCCTAATTGGGATAACTCTTAAAAATGTTTTCTCTCTATATTTAGATGAACTCGAATTTTTCACCTTATATTCTTGAGTGACCAAAACCCTTCCACTAGGATCAATATATTTTTAGTAAATTTTTTAAAAATAAAATGCTGAAATTCAAATGTATATGTATAATGTAAAATCTAAATCGTTCAAATTTAATTTCATTCAGAGCAGTAGAAAAATTGGATCTCTATATTTTTTATTTCATTTTTTAATGGAAATAAAGGATGAATCATTGTGTTAAGAAATTATTTATCTTTCCAAGATAATTTAAGTGCATTCTTTTATCTAAATTTCCCGGGAAGATCTTATATATACTATTTAGTTGGAGTGGAAGAGTGCAAAACTATAATTAGGACTAATACAATTTAGTGTTCTCCTTTTCTGATCTAAAAGTGTTTTCCTTTTCTAGAAAGCACTGGGTGCTGCCTCTTTTAATTTAATTTTTTGAATTTTAATATAATAAATACTTTTAATTCAATTAGATTATATTGTTTAAAGCCGCCGCAAATATATTACAAAAAAATATAGATGTTAATATATAAATTCAAATATATATTAAATATAGTTAACCATGACAACATAAGTAAGAAACAAATTAATGTTCGAGAAATGAAGATGCATATATGATTGTAGTAATTTTTTAGGGGAGAGTTTAAAATTGTATGTTCATTAATTTTGAAGAAGCAAGTGATATTACGTACGAATCAGGAAAAACATATTGTGCTAAAGGAAAAGCACTAAATTTCAATCTTTAAAATAATCATTCAAAAAGATAAATGTCTGGACAATTTCAATGACAAATTGACATAATTAACAAAAAAATATTTATTTTATTTTAAGAGTATTCTTTAAATGATAAGAAAATGTGATTATATAATTCTTCTTATCCCTATTATAAGTCACTTTTTTTTATATTATAATCCGGTATCCAGTTTAGATTTCGTGGTTGCTCCTCCCAACATAAGTGTCTCCTCTATGACTCAAACTCGAGACTTGAAGATATCTAATGAGGCCTTACATAGTTAGACCGGCTCTCTATGGTGATATATGGAACCTTTAATTACTTCATTATAATCAAGGAGAGGCCATGGACTTATTAACTTTGTCTAAAAATAATTTTTTTTTAAACTTTGTCTATAACTAATACTCCCTTCGTCCTTAATGTAAAACTTATTTATCTAACTTGATTAGATTAATTATAGTCGTTAAATTGGTCAATATGATATATATTTTTTAAAAATACCTAATCATTTTCCTTACTTTCCTCCATTCCTCTCTCACTTGATTATTGTTGAGGGAACATCAATCAGGGTAAATTAAAAAAATATTGATCGATAAGTGAAATAGGTCTTATATTTAAGACTAAACTCAACTTCCTAATTAGGTCCTATTAGTATAAATAAACACTACATTATGTTAGATTACATGTTTTGATGATAACAAAAGTTTTGAAAAGATATTACAAAAGAACAAAAGTTTTTGAACAATAAAGCAAGGATTTCTGAGGCCAACAATGTCATCACTCGAGTGACCACTCAAGTAATGAAGTAAGAAAACTTCCCTTGCTTTCGTGATGCTCTTTGTCAAGTTTTGGAAGGCATCACTCGAGTAATAACCCTGAATCACTTGAGTGACCACTCGAGTGATGAGTCAAAGGCATCACTAGCACAATACTGCAGTGATTCTGAAAGTGATCTCAAGTGAAAATTTTTTCTAAGTATAAAGTCACTTGAGTGATCCCATGCTTGAGATTACTAGCAGAACACTCGAGTGATACATCAAGTTAAAGATCACTAATAAAGTACTCGAGTGATCCATCAAGCGATCAATTGCAGATCACTCGAGTGATTTAATTTGTGGATCACTAGTAGAGCACTCAAGTGATCCATCAAGTGATCAATTGCAGATGACTCGAATGATGCAATTTGTTGACAACTAGTAGAGCACTCAAGTGACCTATCCAGTGATGTGTTTTGTTTTAAAACTCTAAGTAAAGATCACTCGAATGATGGACTCCAAAAAAATAGAGCATCTTCTCTTGACTCTCAAAATCACTGAATAATTATATAGTTTGTTCTTTTCAATTCTCTTTTACTCTAACACTTCATTATATTAGTGTATAAAGCTTTTTCCAGAGAAAAATGAAAAGATCATAAAGAGAGAAGAAAAGGCGATGTTGTGTCAGAAGCATTAAATGCGAGCGGTATTTGAACGAAGACATTCTCTCTGCTCTAACGGCTACTTTTTTACCACATACAAAGAATGTTCAAAGGAAGTAACAGTACTCTAACAAACAAATGAAACATTTACAATGGTCCTTTTTTTTCACTCCAACTATAAATATAAAGCATTCAAAGCGGATCAACCACCGAACTGAAAAATCATTCAAGTCTGCTTTAAAGTGCTATGTTTTCTTTCTCTTTGTACTATGTGCTTCAATATTTATACATTTACTCTTTGAGAGAGAATTTTATTAAAAAATCAATATATCTTATTGAGAGAACTTAAAGTAGTGGGACCTTAAGTTGGGTATTGATTTATATTGTGTAAGGGAGAGCGAGTGCCAGGTAAAGGAACTTGCAGTATACTGAAGTGCCAATAACTTATTGAATCTTGAAAGCTATAGTAAAAATCTCAAAGGCAATATGAGAACTAGACGTAGGTTAGAGAGATTGTGACCGAACTAGTATAAATCTCTGGTGTACACTTCGGTGATATTCTTCTAATTCTTAACTCAGATTTAATTTCTGTTAATCGTTATTTTAATTTTATTTTTTGTGCTTCACCCAATTTACCCCTTTTGGGTGAAACACTTGCATTAACATTTGGTATAAGAGAGTAGGTCTTCTTGTTCATGTATAACAACCTAAGAAGGATCCAATGACAAGTATGGGTGAAGGAATACTTCCTGACGGAGCTTCAATCGCTATACCTCCAGCCTTTAACGGAGAATACTTTTCCTTTTGGAAAGTAAAGTTCAGAGTATTTGTGATGGTTACAGAATACGGACTCTGGGAGGTCATTCAAAATGGGAATACGTACCCATAAAAATTGTTGAAGGACAACCAGTTCCTAAGTCACCAATAGAATTCGATGACAACAACAAAAAGCTCGTGACTCTTAACAACAATGCTATCCTAATGATCCAAATCGCTCTAAGTCAAAAGGAATATTTAAAGATTTGCACACTTCTAACAACAAAAGAAATGTGGCAAGCCTTAGAAATAGCCCACGAGGGAACTTCAGGTATAAAGGAAAACCGAATACTGCACTTGTTACAGAATTTGATCTGCTCTGAATAAAGTCAGGAAAGTCAATAGTTGAGTTTGAACTTAGATATACATATATTGTAAATCAACTGGGTGTACTTGGGAAGTTCTATGACTAGAATACCCAAGTGAGGAAGATTCTGAACATCCTCTCTAAAGAGTGGGAGGCTAAAGTCAAAGCAATAGAGGAAACCAAAGGTGAATCAATGTGATCGGTAGCTTATCTGTTTAGAAGCCTTTCCAAACATGAGAGTAAACTAAAGTTCAAATGTGAGCTAGAAGAAATCGATGACAAGAAAAAGAAAAGCCTGGCACTGAATGTGATAAAGGAAGAAAAGGCTCAAGAAGATGAGGAAGACCTTGATGATGACGAAATGGGCTAATAGTAAAAAGATTCAAAAAGTTCTATAAGAAAGGTCAGGGTTTCAGGAACCTTCAGAAGGGAGGAACTAGCAACAGAAAGGAGACCAAAGAACACATTATTTGCTATGAATGCGAAAAGCTATGACATGTCAAAGCAGAATGTCTAGAGCTTCAAAAGAGCAAAGAAAAGAGAAAAAGCAAGTTCTTCAACAAAAAGAAGGCATTTGTATCTGTAATATGAGGAGATAGTTCTTCCGATAAAGATAGAGATGAAGAAGAAGTAGTCAATATCTGTCTAGTTGCTCAAGAAGAATCAGAAGAGGACGAGGTAACTAATTCTAACCCTACTTACAATGAATTATATTCTGAATATAATGCTTTACATTCTAAATTTATCAAAATAGTTAAAGAATTGATTTCTTACAAAACAAAGAATAAAATTCTTGAAGAAAAGCTTGATGGATCTTATGAAAAGAATTGTGAAAATTGTTCTATTTTGCAAAAGAAAAATGCCAATCTGACTAAAACACTCAAAAAATTCACTAAAGGCAGTGAGATGCTAAATGTCATTTTAAAAGCACAACATTTTGTAAATGATCGGTTTGGTATTGGATATAATCCTAAATTAGACAAAAAGAAAGGAAGGAAGAAAACAAAAGGCAAAACATATTTAAATTATTTTCAACATTCTATATATGTATTAAATCCATTTATACACTGTAATAGAAAGGGTTATTATACTTCATCATGTTTTCATAAAAAGGAAGGTAGATTAGGAACCTACAAATGGGTACCTAAATGATCACATGTTCAGAAAGTGATTCATACTAACTCAAAAGGACCTAAAAAGATATGGATACCTAAAACCTAATTATATTTGATTACAGGTATGTTTCAAAGCATATAGAACCAACAAATGGTACATAGATAGTGAATGCTCCTGACATATGACTGGTAATCGAGAAAACTTCTCTATGTTGGAACCTAAAGAATGTGGAAAAGTAAAATTTGGAGGAAACTATATGGCAAGATAGCAGGAATAGGAGACGTCGGGGGTGATAAAGGAATTCAAGTAAAAGATGTGTATTATGTTGAAGGGCTGTATCATAATTTGCTAAGTGTGAGTCAAAGCTCAAATAAAGATAATTGGGTAATATTTGAATAAGAAGAGTGCTTAATTATGAGCAAGAAGGACTTACAAATAGAGAAGAAGAATCTCAAAACAAAAATAGAGTAACAAGAGAAGGTAATTGCTACACTCTTTTATATGAGCAATAGTATTTTTGAAAATTGTTTTCTATGTAACATCGATGGAAATTGGTTATGGTATAAAAGGTTGGCTCATGTCAATATACACCAACTAAGTAAGCTACTTAAAAATGATTTAGTTATTGGTTTACCCAAATTAAACTTCAAGAATGATTTAGTCTGTGATGCATGCCAAAAGGCTAAACAAACAAATTCATCTTTTAAATCCAAAAAGGAAATTACAACAACAAGACCACTGCAACTACTCCATATGGATTTAGTTGAACTAGTAAGAGTTAAAAGTCTTGGTGGTAATTTATATTCATTAGTTACTGTTGATGATTTCTCTAGATTCACATGAACTATTTTCTTGTCTTCAAAGGATGAAACCTTCAGTGAATTTATTTTATTTGCCAAGAAAGTGAAAAATAAGAAATGTATGTGTATTGTAGGTATAAGGACAGATCACGGAGGTGAATTTGAGAATCAGGCCTTTAGAGAATATTGTTACACTAATGGAATTTATCATAATTTTTCTGCACTAATGACACCACAACAAAATGAAGTCGTTGAAAGAAAGAATAGAGTCCTTACCGATATGGTTAGAGCTATGCTAAATAAAAAGAATTTGTGTAACACCTTACTTTCGTACTCGTTCTGATGAGTTTTACGCAGTGAATTTGAACCACTAAGCGATGTTCTTTTATAAAGCTTTTTCAAATCTCAACCTCAAAACAGGATTCGAACCTGTAGTTGAGTGGGATTTTTTGAACATTTCAAAATCTTACGGAAGCATATTCTAGTAGTTCACAACTTTGTTATTACTCATCAATTATTATCTTTTCTTCTAATTCAATTAGATTGATTCTCTTCTCATACTTAGTTCATTCATTTACATACACAAACTATGTAGCCACACAAGGCTTCCAAAGTGTCTAAGTCTAATACAAAAACAGTAGACACATTCTCATTTTCTTTCCACCTTCATATTTCCTTCTTGTAATCCTCTTCCTTGTTCTTAATGTACCTATAAGGTTGGGGTAAGGAAGAGTGAGATTTTAGAGAATCTTAGTAGTAAAAAGTGCTAACAAATGCATACAAGAAATGCTTTGTGCATAACATGCTTGCTTACATAAATTCATGCCAACATAATCACATATATGCATGCTCAATGTTTAACATATTACACTAATTGCCATAATATAAATAGAAATATAGCTTTACTCATTCACATATGCTTCATACAATTTATCAAAGCGATTAACACATCAATACACAAGCACACATATCAAGTTATGCAAGTTAGGAAAGTTCACTACCTTGTGGACTAATGTCATTCCTTTGTTTCCTCTTCTTCCAACTAAAGGAGTTTCTTGAAGTATTTTCCATTCTTCTTCTTTCTTGATTTCTCATGGCCCTAGATACCCAATCACTTCATTAGAGCCATGATAGAAAGTCATTTAAAGTGTATATTAAGGCCCAAGAAGTTAGGAAGGGCTAAACAAGTCGATTTTTTTCAAAAAAAAAAAAATGAAATGCTGGAATTTGGGGTCTTGGCCGCAGCTAAGAATCCTTTGGTCTCATCCAAAAATTTTTTAACCTCCTTTTGGCTATGGCCAAAATGCTTGCCGCAACCAAGAATCTGAACTTCCAGATTTTTCCTATTTTTTGGCTAAACTTCCAAAAATCATAACTTAATCTTCAAAATTCCAAATAGAGTGTTTCAAAGTTCTATGTGACCCTATTTAAGTATAATTCAAGGAGAAAATACCTCCTATTACCAATTACATGCCCAGAATTCCAGAATTCTCAAGTAATCCTTACTGCCACAGTATTGATTCCAGATTTAATGCTTAATTTCAAAAATACATAATTCTTAATGTACTAGTCCAAATGGCACATATGACCTATCAAATTAAATATTGATATGTCTATTTTCATTATTGAAAGTTTCATGGCCATTAGACAATATTTGTTCATTCAAAAACTTGACACAATTTCACTGCCTCTAAGAAATCACATTCTGTTAGCACTATGTTCAAATTCCAAATTTTGGATTTCAAATTTATTCTTTCTAAAATTATACCAACAACATATTCCTATAAAATTTTGTCCAAGGAATCTATTAGAGACCTCAAAAAAAAAATCATACTCCTCCTACCTGCCCTGTTCAGACCAAAAATTAGGGTTCCAAGCAAAACTTCACCAATTCACATTTTAACCACCAAACTATGTTTATATGCTTCCTAAACATCATATAACCACTTGTATATGATCAAAGCATCATGAAACCCCAAGAACCCTAAATTACCAAAAAATATGGAAGCAAGAAAAAAGCCACAAAAGTCCACCAACTAACACAATACTTATATCAATAGGAAGCTTAAGCTTACCTCTTTCACTTTTTAGGGCTTGCTCTTGATTTCTCCAACTTTGGCATTTTATAGACAGCACAAAACACCTCTTCTCAAGAAAATAAAACCATAAAAATGAATCTTTTAGTGAGAGAAACAACATTCTTGAAGACCTCAAGAGCAATAGAGGTGGTTTGGAAGGTGAAAATCACACAAGATGAGCTTACCTTGCTTGTGTTCTTCTTTTTCTCTTTCTTCAAGCTCCTTGGCTGAATTTTGCAAGTGAGAGAGAGTGGTGAGATGTTCTGATTTTTATCTCCCCTTATCCCATTATACTTGGCTGAAAATTGGCCAAAAGAAATGGAGAAAAATATGCGGTCCATAATTAATCTCCTTGGAAAAAAGTTGGTGGTAATTTGACCAAGTAAAATTGGGTTAAGTTGAGTTGAATTTTTATTTTTATTTTTCTTTTCTCTTATCACTTGAACAAATTATGCTACCCAAATGGAGAGGAATTTTTGTCTCAATTTCCTCACTTTATCTTACCATTAGTCAATTAATTTCTAAGTTGGAAAAGTTGACCAAACTTGGACTAATTGACCAAGTTTTTCCTTTCCCTTTTTGCCTTAAGTTGGATGGTTTCTAGGGTCAAAATGGGAGAGAAAAATTACTTTTCTATGCTTATAATTACTTCTTATTTTTTAAGAGCAAATCCGAGCCCTTTAATTTATCTTTCAATTTTAACTTCAAGATCAAATAGTAATTGTCTCTTTTGCCCTTGATTATGGCAATATTAATTCTTGTGCCATTAATTCTTTCAATTCTCTTTCTTAATTTTTTCTAGACACTTCTCTTTTCCTTTGGATCCGGGTTAGGTTTTATATCATACTGGCATATCCGAAAGGAATCAGGTACTTTCTTTTGATTAATTCGCACCGAAATTCATATTTTATTCCGGATGCGGTTTCTAATAATCATTTTTTCCTCGTTCATTTTTAGGACTCTTATTAAAATGGGCTTGGTAGTCTAATTTATTCAGGCTTATTCTCTAGCCTCTAGTCCCAAAATTCAGGATATTACAACATATCCTAAGTTTTCTGGACTGATACAATGAGGACTACATGTTATATCTCAAACAAAGCCTACATCATATCAAAACTTAGAAAGACTCTGTATGAGCTATACAACGGAAGAAAGCCAAACGTTGCTCATTTGCACATCTTCAGTTGTAAGTGTTTCATTCATAATAATGGTAAAGATAACTTAGGAAAATTCGATCCTAAAGTTGATGAAAGAATATTCCTAGGTTACTTTAATCAAAACAAAGCTTATAGGGTCTTTAATAAAAGAACATACATTTTTGAAGAATCAATCCATGTTGTATTTGATGAAAATGAATCATCTGACAAAGTCCTTGACAATGATAAGGAAATAACTACTTTACAAGAAAATATCTAGTCTTCCTCTAATCCTTCAAATCTTGAGGTTGAGAAAACTGAAAATGAAAATGTATCTTCTATATAGAGTCAACCTAGAGCTTAGAAGTATAACAAGAGTCATCCCCTAGACCAAGTTATAGGAGAAGTAAGTGAAGGTGTAAAAACAAGAAACAAAATCTTAAATGAAGTTAGCTTCTTTGCTTTTATTTCTGAACTTGAACCTTTAAGCATTGCTAAAGCCTTATCAGACAATGATTAGGTGATATCAATGCAAGAAGAACTAAATTAATTTGAAAGAAACCAAGTTTAGGATTTGGTACCCGACTTAAAGATGATCCGTTCATTGGCACTAAATGGATATTTTCAAAAACAAACTTGATAAATATGCAATCATTGTCATAAATAAGGCAAGATTGGTGGTCTAAGGCTATATAATCAAGAAGAATGCATTGATTATGAGGAAATAATATGCTCCAGTAGTAAGATTGGAAGCCATACAAGTACTCTTAGCCTTTGCATGCATCAAATGATTCAAACTTTATCAAATAGATATGAAAAGTGTATTTTTAAATGGATATTATGGAAGAAGTTTATGTGGAACAACCTCCAGGTTTTGAGGATATAGCTAAACCTAATCATGTTTTCAAACTAAAGAGTACTCTTTATGGCTTAAAATAAGCTCCAAGAGCTTGGTATGAAAGACTTAGTAAATTTCTTATCGACCAAGGTTTTGTCAGGGGAAAGTCGATACAACATTATTTATAAAACGAAAATAAAATGAAATTCTAATAGTTCAAATATATATTGATGATATCATCTTCGATACTACTAATGATCTTTTGTGCAAAGAATTTTATGAGACAATGCTGGGAGAGTTCAAGATGTCTATGATAGGAGAATTAACCTTTTTCCTTGATTTACAAATTAAACAAAGAAAGAATGGAATCTTCATATCTCAAACAAAGTATCTTAGGGAGATGTTAAAGAAGTATGGGATGGATCAAACAAATGGAGCAGACACTCCAATGAGTTCAACTACTCTACTTGATGCCAATGATAAAGGAGCAAATTATAATATCACTAAATATAGAGGAATGATTAGTTCATTGCTCTATCTTACAGTAAGTAGGCCTGTCATCCAATTCAATATTGGAATGTGTGCAAGGTATCAGTCGACACTAAAAGAATCACATGCTAGGATAGTTAAAAGAATTTTTAGGTATCTTGCTAACACTTCAAAGTTAGGCATCTGGTATCCTAAAGGAGGAAATGAATACCTTGTCACATACTCAGATTTTGACCATAGAGGATACAAAACAGACAGAAAAAGCACCAGTAGGCAATGTCAATTTGTTTGAGGCCCATTGGTATCCTAGTTCAGCAAGAAACATAACATATCGTCCCTATCATCAACAAAAGCAGAGTATGTAGCTGCATCAAGTTGTTGTGCTTAAGTGCTTTGGCTAAAGTAACAACTTCAACATCTTGGTATTTACTTAAGAGACATACCTATCTATTGTGACAACACTAGCACGATAATCTTAACAAATAATCCTGTTCAACACTCTATAACCAAGCATATTGATGCCAGACATCACTTCATTAGAGATCATGTTCAAAAGAAAGATGTCAAAGTGGTATTCATTCCTACTTATCTTCATATAGCTGATATCTTCACAAACCCATTGGCAAAAGATCAATTTTTATTTATATGAAGAGAATTGAGAATGGTAAATCCCAATGAATTGTAAGTATTTTCATGTTTATAAAAGTAATTTAATTATGTTTTGATCATAATTTAACCGACTTAAGCATCGAAGTGTCTATAAGTTTGTTTTACAGGAGTATGTCAAAATACCCTGCTCCATGCTAAGAGAAATAGAGATGAACAGAGGAGATGATCACCATGATATTACTTGAGTGATGTCTTGAAGTGATCATCACTATGACATCATTCATAAAAGTAGGAGTCTCGGACGAATGCATTGATTAAGATCAATAGCCTTCTCAGGTTTCTTTATGAGAACGCTGATGCTTTGACACCGAGCTCCTCTACTCCTGCTACATCTATACCAGCCTCAGCTCCAGTCTCTGATTCCTTACCAAGCAACGTCCTGTTCACCATGGCTGATCCCACATCTTTCATATAGGTTCACATAACTTTAGATGAACCTACTCCAGTACATCCTTCTATAGAATCCATACTAGTTGCCTCACCTACAGCCACAAAGCCACTCCTTCAATCTCATTCTCATCACTCTTGTCACTCTCATCACTTTGATGATATTGAGGAGTTAATGGTTTTATACTCTCTTTAGCCACTACCACTACTACCTTAACACTCTCCCATGTATGTTCCTGATCCTCAAGATTCAGTACAGGTCCCTGCTCTTCACCTTCCAGAGCCCATTCCATCTTACTCTCCTACCTTTGCTAATCAAGGAGGTGATACACATGATGATGCATCCTCTCCTATACTTGCCACTCCTATTACCGTCATTGATCCATCATCACCCAACTCTAGCCCTGGCTCTCCCTACTTAGTCCACCCTTTCTGATAATGCCAAAAATGGGGAGAAGGACTAGATAGTGATTTGATGAGTATACATTGTTTTTATGAATGATATAGCATGGGTGTGGGGGGAGTATCTATGTTATATTTTGATGTATTTATGTTCTATTGACTTGTATACATATTGCAAAGTTATGAAGCTTGTCAATGATATTAATCTTTTATGTGAAATTGAAGTTGTTATAATATCATGTTCTTGTGTATTAAAGCATGTGGGCTTATCACTTTTAAAGCATGTTATAATATCATGTTCTTGTGTATTAAAGCATGTGGGCTTATCACTTTTAAATTCTAGTGTGATCTGATTGTGTAAAATCATTTTTAAGTGCTATTGCGCTTTTTTGAAAAATTAACAAGTTTTGTCATCATAAAAAAGAAGGACAATGTTAGATCCCATGTTTTGATGATAAAAAGGGTTTGAAAAGATATTACAAATGAACAAAGTTTTTGAACAATCAAGCAAAGATTTATGAGGCTAATAATGTCATATAAGAAAACATCCATTGCTTCAGTGATGCTCTCTATCAAGTTTTGGAAGGCATCACTTGAGTGATGACCTTACTCGAGTGATTAGTCAAAGGCATCACTAGCTCAGCACTGCAGTGATTCTGAAAGTGACCACAAGTGAAATTTTTTTTCTAAGTATAAAGTCAATCAAGTGATACATCAAGTTAAAGATCACTAACAGAGCTCTCAAGTGATCCATCAAGTGATCAATTACAGATTACTTGAGTGATTCAAGTTGTGGATCACTAGTAGAGCACTCGAGTGATCCATCAAGTGATCAATTGCAAATCACTCGAGTGATGCAATTTGTGGATCACTAGTAGAGCACTTGAGTGATCCATCAAGTGATCAATTGCAAATCACTCGAGTGATGCAATTTGTGGATCACTAGTAAAGCACTTGAGTGATCCATCTAGTGATGTGTTTTGTTTTGAAACTCTAAGTACAGATCACTCGAGTGATGGACTCCAGAAAAATAGAGCATCTTCTCTTGACTGTCAAAATCATTGAATAATTATATAGTTTGTTCTTTTCAATTCTCCCTTACTTTAACACTTCATTGCATTAGTGAATAAGCTTTTTTCCAGGGAAAAATGAAAATATCATGAAGAGAGAAGAAAAGGCGATGTTGTGTTAGAAGCATTAAATGTGAGCGGTATTTGAACGAAGACATTTTTTTTGCTCCAACGGCTACTTTACCACATACAAAGAATGTTCAGAAGAAGCAACAGTACTTTAACAGATACATGAAACATTTATAACTAACAGTCATTTTTTTTCACTCCAACTATAAATATAAAGCATTCAAAGCGGATCAACCACCGAACTGAAAAATCATTCAAGTCTGCTTTAAAGTGCTCTGTTTTCTTTCTCTTTGTACTATGTGCTTCATTATTTATACATTTACTCTTTGAGAGAGAATTTTACCAAAAACTCAATGTATCTTATTGAGAGAACTTAAGGTAGTGGGACCTTAAGTTGAGTATTGATTTATATTGTATAAGGGGGAGCGAGTATCCGGTGAAGGAACTTACAGTATATTGAGTTGTCAAGAACCCATTGAATCTTGAAAGCTATAGTGAAAATCTCAAAGGTAATCTGAGGACTGAATGTAGGTCAGAGAGATTGTGACCGAACCAATATAAATATCTGGTGTACACTTCGGTGATATTCTTCTAACTCTCAACTCCGATTTAATTTTTGTTAACCATTATTTTAATTTTATTTTTTGCGCTTCACCTAATTCACCCTCCTCTTGAGTGAAACGCTTGCACTAACACATTAGACTTTAAATCTTCGCCTAATAAATTGTAATAGGGATGATATTTGAAAAAAATGCATTAATCATGAACCCATCAAGTGACTTATATTATGCATCAATATTTTTTTCTTTCTTCTGGAAGATGCCTTGAATTTGGACAGGAGGGAGTTCATATTTTTTCAAATGCACTGGAAATATTGAAGCAGCTGATTTTGCACCCTATTCTCGAACATGCCATCTTTTAAGGAATCATTATCAACATGTGTCTAGATATATAAGACAAGTGTTTGATTCAAATTCATGTCACAGATCTGAATCTAAAAAGCTAGACGTAAAATCAAACAAAGAGATAAATCTAAAGGAAGATCCAAACTCATCACAAAGCCACTTTCTCTCTCATCACTCTCTCTCAGCTTGCAAGCACAAATACACATCAAATGAAAAGGACTATGTGTAGGTAATCTTTGAGATAGGAAATTCCAAAGAATAAAACAAGCATCCTTAGATTTCAAAAACCCTCACAATAGATTACTGATACCAACCCTTCCTTGACGCAAGTCTAAGTCCTTCGGATAGAAGTTTAACACCCACCAGCCATTAATTGTGGACCATACAATATGCCCCTTCCCTTTCTTTAAACGCTATAATTTGCCCTGTGAACCCTCACGCTTATGTCCTGGTTTCTTTCTGGTATAAATGAAAAGCCTTCCCTTTCATATTTTTAGAGCAACCTTTAATGCTCAAAGTTGTGTTCAGTACATTTGATTGCCGTCCCTTGTGGATAAAGTTGTTTTGCCATTTTGTTTACTTTTTTTATGTGCTTCGTATTGTCATCATGATGATGAGAATTCCATGGAGAGTTTTGACCTCTAATTAGAGAGGAAATATTTATCTTACCTCTCAACAACAAATTAAAATCCTATTATGATTTAAATATTTGATGCATTGTTACTTTTTTTTAGGAGTATTTGATATCCTAGACTTATCTTCTTTGAACTCAAAGGACTTAGAGGATTTATCGACAGTCCAGGTTAATTTAAATTATAAGGACAGCAAAATTCTACCATCAATTAAGTATTTAACAATGTTGCATTCCTAAATCGAAAACTCAAAACCTCTAATTAATGTAGTTCAATTCCTTAATTACGAGTTGAACCAAGTGTTTGGTGTTTGCCTTGGTGTTACTTTAGCTTCAGGGCAAAGTACCTAGAGGCTAGAGTGGCTTAAGTGGTAGAAGATTAGTGAAAGTAATTAATGGAAAGGCAATATGTGTCCTTCTCATCAGTTCTTTCAATAATTAATTAATTAATTAATGAATGAATAATAATTCGTAGGCCTGGGTTCTGCAAAGACCCAACCTAAGATATTCATAGTTTCTTTTAAAGTCACGAGACCCACACTGTGCCTTTGTTCAAGTACATCAGTGAGAGGAGGAGGGGAGAGAGAGAGAGAGAGAGAGGAGAGAGAGAGAATGGCAGAGGGAACTGAGAGAGAACTTTCACAGCTCTCTTTTTCTTCCCACCATCAATGAAATCTTATTATAGCCTCTATATTGCAGTCTTGAACTGAAAGTCTTGCAAATTTATTTTTGTAGATACTTTAGTTTTCATCTTCTTCCCAATCTTTAAAGAGTGTTTAATTCGCCTCATAACATTTTTTTTGTCGGTACCATGTAGGTCTTCGCCCGCTACTCCCCCTCCACACACACAAACACACACTGATTCTTATTACCTTATCTTCTAGCTTCTGTATAATTATATCTGCCTATTATCTTCCTCTTTAATAGTTCTATACAAATCTCTCTTTCTCATGCTTTTGATTGACTGTATATTTGCCTCCAGGAGACCAGAAGAGAACCCGTTAGACCTCAACAATTTGCCAGATGACTACTCTAGGGATGGTAAACAAGTCCTTGAAGACGCTTCCTCTGGTACTAAACCTTTACTCATCTCAAATTAACATTAATTTGTGACCTTATCTCCCAATGATTAATCTAAACGTACGGAATTTCTACCACATACAGTGCAATTTAGTTCTTATTTTCTAGTTTTAATTTTCTACCTTTCCTATCTGCCCTCTTAATTTGTCGTCTTACTTTATTCTTCCCTCGCCTTTCTGTGTTTAAGTATCCGAGCGTTTGATCTTACCTCGCCCTGGTTTCTTCGTCCCTCTTCTGTAAGAATTTTTTTCTTAACAAACAAGTAAAAATATTATCTTGCGTACGAGTGTTGTGGGGGTGGTGTGTTAATAATTAATTTATTAAAAGAGTTTAGGGAAATGGGGCTGTGTTGGAAGAATTGCTTTAATTGGGTGGGTGTTTGGTTGGAGCAGGTTGCAGGAAAAAGAAAAGCGGCGGGAAGAATGGAAAAGAAGAGTGTGGTAAGGTCTATGAGTGTAGGTTTTGTTCCCTCAAGTTCTGCAAATCTCAGGCTCTTGGAGGTCACATGAACCGTCACCGCCAAGGCTAGTCTCTCTCTCTCTCTCTCTCTAAGATAAGAATAGAATGTTGAAACTCTTTGAATTAAAGGGTCAGGCACTAACTACTTTAATTTCTATAACCATAATGATCTTTGTTGTGATTTGTTGTGTATGTGTTTGTTGGATTTCACTGCAGAAAGGGAAACGGAGACCCTTAACCATGCTCGTCAACTCGTCTTCCGTAACGATCATTCCATAGCCCCTCATCACTTAGGGTATACGCGCACACACACACATATATACACGTACAAATTCTCAGAGATTACTATTTGCATGAACCGAATTAAAGCTCATGAATTTTTTCTAGCTTAATCAATCTCCTTGTTTTTGTATTCTTTATAGGTGTTGCCAACAACCAGTAGTGACAGGAGGGAGCTACAACAACGTAGGAGATCCAACGATGTCTCTGAGATTTCCCACATACTTGTCTCCTTCAACATCATCATCATCTTCTTCACACTATAATAACAACACCTCTCGTCACTACCACCCAGTGAGCCATTACTATGTGGGTCATGCTCTTCACAATAATCACACTTATGTGGGAAGCACTAGTAGTACCGCCGGCGGCGGCGAGTCTGGTTACACCTGCGTCGGAGCACCGGTGGGCCATGGGTTCGGTGGTGGTGGAGACGACGGGTCACTGCAGTACAATCATGGTTATAATCCTTCAGTGATAAATCGGTTTCAAGATGGATTCTGATATATACGGAAGGGGAGGAGGGTTTTTTTTTTTTTTTCCTTTTTATGTTTTGGAAGCTAGTAAGCATGATTTAAAATGTTTAAATTTGAAATTCATGAGTTGTAGTATTGTTGGAATGATCATCAAATATGTGGTTAATATGTGTTGGAATGATGAAGACAGCAAATAGAGACAAAGGTGTGATACCGAAACTCGGCTTGAGTTAGGAATTTTTTTTTTTTTTGGGGGGGGGGGGGAACCTAACAAGGGGAGCTGACAGATGGGGCAATGGGGTTAATGGAGAGGGAAGAGAGAAGAAGAACAGCTTTTGAGGTCATCAGCTTAAAACAAAAGAGTGTGGCCTTTAATTTGTATTCAATTGGTTTTGTACTATTCACTTTACCCAAAAAGCCTAACTAGTGCTAGCTGCTTCTACAATCTACATATTACAACAACTAGTTGGATTTCAACTAAGTGCTTCTCTCATCGAGTTCCTTTTAATTAACCCAGTTTGCTCTATATAGTTATGTTATGTATTACACAAGTAAGTCAGAAATATTTGTTGGCATAGCGATTATTATGATCTCAGGGTGACACCATCCCTCCACAATTACGTACGGCAACACACATAAGTAAGTCGGAATATAATATGTTTTTTTTTCTTTTATTTTTTTGGTTGTTTTACCCAAGTTCTAATTTTCCTGATAAAAGATATGGTGCAGCTGAACTTGTATTGCTAGAAAAAAGTTCAAATTTGTCAATGTTTGATTCATAGGAATTAGCAAGTTTTACTGATTCACAGTTTTAGAGAAAACCTTATTTGAGCATATTATCTAGCAAAACTATCCCATGGTATGGTAGGTTCCTTTTGTATCTTTGATCAATCTCTACTTATGTTACACGAGGAGGATCTTGATGAGAGTAGTTACTAGCTATTAGATGGTATATTAGTAATGTAATCCAGTTTTAAGTAAGAAAAAAATAATAGTCCGAATTTTTTAACGATAGTGTTTTGGTGCAAAATTCTACTGAAATTTTATCTTAAAAATAAATTAAAGATATTTTTATTATGCTATATTAAAATTGTAATATCCTTAGTTTATTCTGATTTTTTTCCATTTGTGAATTGTAGGGGGAAAGAAGAGTAGACTCTTATTAGTAGTCTACGAACCTATTTTACGCCTAGCCTAACTTATTTAGTAGTATCTGCTAAACCTATTGAGTTAGTTAAATAAGTCACAACTATTTTTATAAGGCATAACCTACAAACCTACATACTCAGCATATTTGTCTTTTTTTAAATTTGCACTATTATATGTAATTATATATAATATAATTTAAATCAATTTTACACACAAACGCAACCCTTTCATTCATCAACTAATCACCTCTCCCTCTCTTATCTTTAATCACTTAAGACTAATATGCTCTATTTAATATATAACATAAACTTTTAAATATGTTTGAAGGGTTATATACGGCCATAGAGACATATGCTCTGTTTAAATAGGCTTTCAAGCCTATTTAAAGACCCATATTTTAAGCAGGCCATTGAATAGGCATTGAATAGGCTTTAGACCATGCCAAGCCTTTTAAATTCTCAAGTTTGAACCTTAAAAAAAATATATATACCGGCTATTGCTCATGTTTTAGTTTAGACTCAAGCTTAGTGTTTGTTTGGTGCTGCTTATCATAAACATGTTCATTCAGACTGAGACAACTCATTTCACACACTTAACTCGTACATCATAAATCACGATTGAAAAATTACTTTTGGAGGTTCTTCACATACTTACCCCGTATACCGTTAATAACGATTGATAAATTATTTTTAAAGGCTTTAATCGTTATTCTAAAGAAGTCTTATTTGACTATAGCTTATAATAGTTTAGCCTATTTCAACCACTAGTAGTGTTAGGATGTATTTGATAGAGTAAGAAAATTTTGGAAAGAATAAAGGACTATATATAAATGAAGATGTAATGGAATCTCTGGCCAAAAATTTAAAATGTTTTTTTGAGTGAATTTTTGCTGAATTTAACATTAGAGATACTATTTTATTTAATTTTTTTGCGTGACATATTTTATTTTAATGTTGGATAGAGCGCAACAACACATGACCAAAAATCAAAAGTTTCAAGTCATAATATGGAGCTAGTTCAAGTGGTAAAAGGAGGGGTATGCAAATAAAAGTTAAATGTTCTTTTATATATATAACAATTTGTTGGTATGATGGTATCTCTAACGCTAGCTTATTGTTGTCATGTAAGTGTTTTATCTTTGTCGTCAACACTTATTTTCTAAAATTTTGATACTTTTCAAAACTACCACTTATGCTTTTTAAAAGCCACTTCTTCTATTTTCAAAAAAATATCCCTTATACTTTTCAAATGAAAATTTCATATAGCTAGTATAATAATAGCTTTAAAATCTTAAAAAAATCAACTAATAACTTCAAGAATAAAAATAATAATTTTAAAAAAGCATCAATAATAATTCATTTAATCTTAAAATTAAATTTCAATTTTTAAAATATTTAATTAGTATATATTAGCATAAATTATAATATTTCGTTTTTTTAATTTTTTTGGACTTGGGGATGAGTTACTGAGATGTGTGTGTTTCCATTAAAAAAAATATTGATCAAGTGGGACAAAAGAAGATGAATAAAAAAGACAGTAAGTGGTCAAATTTTTGGGTGATGATCCCCAGTAAAACTACCTTCTTCCATATCAGATGTCATATTCTATCCACAGAGAATCCAATCAATTACATTTCCTCTCCATTTCTTACGTTTAAGAATATATCTCATTATTCATTTATTTACTACACTTTCTCAACTTCAACCCAAACGAATTTGTAATTAATTACTTCCTCATATTTATGTTTCTGTTGTCAGCTAGAAAGCTCTGAAAGATTTTCAAAAGTAGTAAAAGTAAAGCTTCCTTAATTACCAAATTTTAATTTTTTTTTTTAAAAAGCCAGGCTAGCTAGTTTGATGACTTGGTATTTTGTGGTTCACGTTACACCAACAGATCGATTGGTATCTCTCTCTCTCCTTCTTCCCTGACTTATGAGAATTTAATGCCTCTCGGGATCAGAGAGAGAGAGAGAACATTGATGCGGTGTTTATCTCTGCGATATAAGCATAGTGCCAGAAATACACTAAAAAAGTTGCATGAAATATTGCATTCTGAACCTTGACCATAAGAAAAAGGGAAAAGTAAAACTCATCATTAGTACTGCGCGCAATAAGGCCATTGTATTACTCTCTTCAATGACTCTATCATGAACTGATGACTGAGTCTTAATACATTTCAATGACAGTGCTAATTAAATTGGATTCTCTGTCATAACAATGGATTGGCTGTCACATACATATACAGAAAATTAAAGTTGTTCTATAATTCATGTCAATTTAATAAGTACTCTCCGTAACAGCTTAACAAGCTGCTAATGAAGATTGAAGGGATAAATCATCTATTCAGATCGATGAAGATAGGGATATATAAAGGTATATTGTTGCTTCTTTAAATTCTAACGACTAGGATACATAGTAGAAAACATAGCCTGATCACTACCATAAAAATAGTTTTAATGTCACTTATTAACGTTGGTTTTCAAAAAATAGAAGTTAAAAAAGAGGTGATAGCATTTTTAAAATTTTGGCTTGTTTATTTAACGATTATTTTTAAAAAAAACAATTGTTGAAAGTGAACCTTTCAACAACTGTTTTTTAAAAATAATCGTGGAATGTGATTTTCCACGATTGTTTTGAAAAATAGTCGTTGAAAATTATATACTAATATTCTCAGCCCAGATCTGTTTTAATCCCAATCGTATCTCCTCTTCTAGTCGCGTCTCTCCATCTCAGATCCACCTCTAAACCCTAGTCCAACCTCCAATCACATCATCTGCCCCTCTCTCTGACCCCAGACACAACCTCTGTCCTATTCTCCGACCCCAATCATGACCTTCACCCTCCTCTCTGCTAGCGTTATCGCGACCCCTCTCCTCCTCGGCCTCACTCCAATAATCAGGAACATGCTTAGTCTATGCTCAAGAGTATGATGTGTGTGGATCTTTAGCACTTCCAGTCTTTGAGCAAAGTAACAACATTTGTTTAGGTATTATTGAGGTTGTAATGACAGCCCAAAAGATTAAGTATTCCTTGAGCTTGAGAGTGTTTGCAAAGCACTTGAGGTTTTTCTCCTTACTTTTTTATATGCAATTTTGTTTGGCTATCATTTTTGAAAGTTGAATGACAATTATATTTGCCAATTCATTGGAAAGGATTTAAAGTTAGGATTTGTATTGTATGTGAGTGTCAACTAGTACAGATTTCTAATGCTTAAAAGAAATATAGAAATATAATTATAGTTGATAGTTATTCATTATAGAACTTCGAGAGACGATGTTTTCCATGAGTGACCTTCGTATTTGCAGATGTAATCCAAATGTTTAATTTCCTATTTCACGCTTGAAATATATGTTAGTTGATGTTTAAGCATAGTATCAAGTGAAAACATAATGGATAAATAACATTTAACCATATTCGGATTGTTCTCTGTAACTCTATAACTTGTTTTGCTTTAGCAACTGATGAACTCGAGTTCTTGCTGTAAACTTGAGTGCAAACTCGAGTTCTCACTACACACTCGAGTTCCCACCAATTATGCATGTCTGAATAGTATTAAACTTCAAGTGGTTTCTAGAGATTGTGTGAAGAATTTTTCTCCAGACTCGAGTTCTTAATCCAAACTCGAGTTCCTTGTCTGTTTTTCAAAGTCCTAACTCAGGTTCTTCACATAAACTTGTGTTTCAGTGTTGTCAGCTTCTCTTCAGTTTGTCTCTGCCAAGAACTCGCGAGAGTTCATTTCGTAAGCTTGAGTTCCCTCCTGGCCAGAACTCGAGTTCTACTACCAAACTCAAGTTCTCCCAGTACTTCAAGGTTTTGACTAAGTTTTTGATTAAAACTTGTGGGAGTTCAACTTGCCAACCCGAGTTTCTTTTTCACAAGAACTCGAGTTTTTGTTCTAAACTGAAGTTCTCCATGTAGTTCAAATTTCTGATTAACTCTTCTGGATAAAACTGGCGAAAGTTAAAATGTCAACTCGAATTCCTTTCTTACCATAAATCAAGTTTTGATCTAAAACTTGAGTTCTCAAAGTATTGCAAGATTCTGAACAAGTCTCTGGATAAAACTTGCGGGAGTGCAAATGCCAGCTCGAGTTAATCTTGGGCCAAAACTCGATTTTTATCCCAAAACTTGAGTTCTGAACAAGATTTTTTTAAAAAAAAAGGGTTACAACGATTTTTTTTTTGTAAAAACAGTCATTGTAAGTCTCTTACAATGATTATTTTGAAACATACGTCTATCTTAAAACTTTCAACAACACTTACATACACATCTCCCTAAAAACAGTCGTTTAAAAGACATAAAAACAAACGTTAAAAGTTCATTCTGTAGCAGTGGATACTATTTCAATCACAAAAGTAACTTTAATCTTCTCTTTCAAATATCTATTAAGTACCCTTCTAGCTAGCAGCATCTATCATAATAGATTTTACTTGAATACTTTGCATGAAGCTTGATAATATATTAAATCAATTATATACTTGCATGATACATACATACATACCTACATACATACATACGTATGTATGTATGTAACACACACATATAGATACATATGTATGTAAGTATGTATGTATCTTCCTAATGTTCTGTGAATATTCTTGTTCTCATGCATATATATGTAGCAACTTGAAGAATATTGTTTGTACAGTAGTTTTCAAACTTGCGCCTGTATGTATAGCTGACTGGATCATCTTAATTTCCGTTTGAGATGATTTGAAATTGTGACAATTTTACTAACAGGCATTGGTGCTAATGGAAAGAGTTTTAACTGCTTAAGTATTAAGTATTGAGTTTGAGTCTGTATGATTATAGAAAACCTTTTTTTGGAGAGCTACCCTCAATTGAACCCAACAATGTTTGAATCTGACTCAATCAGATAATTATATCAAATAAAAAAATTGTGACAATTTTGCAACGGTTGTTCGTGATGTCTCGGTATATCTAGACTACAATTAAAGGAATAGCTAGGCCAAAAAGAATTGAAGTCAATCAAGGAAACCTGAGAGAACATGCTGATTAATTAAAATCATAAGTTATTTTCTGCCCACACTAATGCTGAATAAACCTGTAATATTTATGTGGTTAATGCCATATTATAATTCTTAACTAAATATGTCAATTTTTGGAAACCAAATTGTGCCTAGTCCTGAAGTAGGTAGTCTGTGCGAATTGAAGTGAATTAATTGACACATGCAAAAACTGACTGGAGCAGATAAAAATATGCCAAAACAAATGAAGAAAGGCTTTATCTCGATGTATGAAATGAAATATATTGATGGTTGAGCCAAAGCACTTTAACTTCTGCAAGCATTAATAGTAACCCTCAGTGAAGAAGGAGAGGCACCAAAAAAAAAAAAGGTAAAATAAAATAAATTATAATAACTAAACTTTTGCTACCATATATACAAAAGCAAAGGTGGACCATGTTAAAACCCTAGCCAAAAATAGAAAAAGTGGGAAAAAGAAAAAAAAACGAGCCCTGTCATGGAGTTTCACTGCATGAACACACTCACTTCTAATTACTAGACACAGTCTTAAGTTGTCGGAACCCTCCATCCAGAAATTTCTACAGACCTAAGACAGCCTTTGCATGCATGAAGTTTGGAGCTCTCTTAAATAATTTAAGGTCAATATCCTGCACTTTGCTTCAACTTGAACAGTTCCAAACCTTAGTTGTCTGGTCCAAAGGGTGCACCACTTTGAACACTGAACAGTAGTATAGTGCGGCTAAATTAAAGAACACTTTTTCGAAGATTATAGAGTAGTCTCATTTCAAACAGTTTGTTTGTATAATTATCTTCCCACGGGTTGTTCTAACTCATCTGTCTTCTAGGAATACAACAATTTCATATTTAACTCAAGTTTTAAGGCTGCTACCTTAGCTAGGACTCATTTTCAATAGTGTTTTTAGTACACCAAAAAGAACACATTTACTTTTTGTCATGATTTATATTGTGTTACACTATCTTTAATCCTTGATATAAGACTAGTTGACTACTTTAGTTAGAATAAAAACAATTAGTTATGTTAGTTGTTGATAATAAATATAGGTTGATTTTCCTAGCTAAGATATCATCTTTCATCATAATTATCTTTGAAAAAAATTATAAATTTGGGAGATAAAGATGATTAAAATCTTATATTTAAAACCAAATTTAAATCTTTAAATAGCTTTTATATTATGGACCAGAGGTAGTATAATTTATAAGATTATTGATGTTTATGGTCTCAAAATTTAGCTAGCTAGAATGAGGGATTTTCGGTAACCTACATTATTCCTTAATGATATCATTTTTCTTTTGGGTAGAAATCGTTAATGATATTTAATTAAATTATATTCAATGTTTTTTGTTTAAAATTTTGTACATGCCAATATGTATAGGATGAAATTATTCAAAATCGTATTTTCATAGGTAATTACATTCCTCAATTTTAAAACATGTTAATTGGGTCGTGGAATTATTTTGTGTAGTAGGAATGAGGTTGGAATTCGTAGGAAACTTGAAATAAAGTTTTTCTTCTCATTTCTAGGTGTTTGAAGAGCAATAAATTAAACACACAAGTAGATTACGAGTTATTTTTTAATCGAAAAGGGTCATGTTATAAAATACTAGTTAATTATCCTTTTTTTTTTCAAATTTGAAAGCACTCAAACAAGCTAGTAGTAGTAGTGATTCTTTTAAAACTTATTTCTCTCACATTTCAACATCTCTTAACTAAAAAGCATGTTGGGTATTGTACCAATCGATAACGACAAAGTAAACCCAGCCATTAATTTAATTTTGAGTGTCATTACATAGTGTACGTACACGAGATTGAAGTTTAGTAGTATATCATTTATCTTTAACCCTTTTTTTTATGTTGACATAAATTACACGTACGTACTTGGAAAATATGAAAATAACATTTTTTGATAAATTTCAAAAATGAAAAGTAAAGCATACAAAAAAAGACTTTAACCTAAACATAATATTCATAAATTAGGAAGAGTACTGAAAGTGTGATATGAAATGTTAAAACGAAATTACCATTTTATGCCTGAAAAATCTGCTTCCCAAGAGAAAAACAAAAGCTGTATAAGAAAAAGAGGGACAAAGGAAGCAGATCAGAACCGACCAATGGAAACAACTCCGTGTTAAAACGAAATTCAAGACAAGACAACGACCATTCATGTTTGAAACATAAAATCAATATTGTGTGCTAGCTTCTTTATTTTTCTTTTTCTTTTGGTGTGTGAATGTGTGTGTGTGTGTAAGAGACTAGAGATAGATAGATGAATCACGCGTTAGAGAGAAAAAAGAAATAATTATACCAATCCTTGTTCGTGCCTCTCGTTCACTCTCCCTCTTATGGATACTTATCATCCCCACCAAATTTTCTTTATTGGTCTTGTTCACTTCTGTTCTGTCCTTCCCCACTTCTTTCTGCTAACCCTACGTTACATCTTTGTCACACACAAGCACAAACTCTCTCTCCCCCCCTCTCTCTCTATACAAACACACACACACACATATATATGTATGTGTGTATATCTGACCACGGTGAATAATAAATGTACGGCTAGCTAGAGAGGCTCTCTCTCACGCAGAACTGTTTTCTGAAGTTTCATGCATAGGTACTGTTTCTTTTGAGTGTTTTGCATGAGAGAGGGATGAGGGGTCTTTGAGAAGCGTGAATATGAGAGAGAGAGGTGTGAATAAATAATACAAGGCCAGTAGTATTATTAATGAGTGTCTCTGAGAAAATCTCTGCATGTAAAATTTTATTATATATCATGGATGTGGATGGGTAATATACTAATAAATAGAGCTAGCGGGGCTAGGGCAATATATAGGGGTCTTTGATCTTGTGTGTGAGATAGACGTATATGTATAGCTATAAGCTTATAGGGTGTCTTAGGGTTTCAGCTTATTAAGCCTCCCTCTCTCTCTCTCTCTCTCTCAGGCTTTTTTCTTTTTTCTTTTTCCTTTTAGCTTGTGTGGTCACTAGGGTTTTTAGAGTGTCTCTGAGGGGTGTCCCGTAATGCCAACAAGAATGTTTGGTTTCTTCTGACTTCATTTTTGTGTCTTGTGTGTGTCTCTCTCTGCTCACACACATCACCAAACCCATCTCTTTTCCTTCTCTTGTAACCAATCATGCCGCCTTCTGCTTCTGCTTTTTTCATACTTTGTCTTTCTTTCATTCTTTGTTTTTTTGGTTGGGTGAAATAAGAATTTGGATCTACATTTTAGTAAGGAAACAACAAAAAGAAAATGTCTCTTGTTTTTTTAACTATTGTTCCTCTAAAGAAGATCATTGATGTTAATGAAATTAGTTCAGCCTTCTTTGATTGCCGGGGTATTATAATAAATTGTTCTATATATTAGAACTCTCACAATCATTCTGGTTGCTAGGGTGACCGACTATATATTGAGCATTTCTTAACAAATTTAATGATAAAATAATTATCATTAATTGTTCATCTCTCCACAAGAAAAAAATGGCGCTCCAATGGGATTGCATGAGTGCCCTGATTTAGGACTGCATCCATGGACTAACGAGTTTGAGTTTTCTAATGTGTCTTCTTCTAATATGTACCTTTATAATGTTCTAACCTCCCAATTATTCTTTTTCTCTTTTGATCATCATTAAATTTTAGATAAAATGAGTGACATTTTATTATTTTACCCTGATGAAATGGTACAGTTTTAAATTTTTTATAAAACATAAATTAAAGATGCGTGATTATGGAGTATTTTTCTTTTAAAAATTGTAAAAAAAATGCACCATCTAATCGCAATAAAAAAATTATCAAATTGTCACTATTTTATGTAGAACTCAAATTATCAAAAGGAAAAAGAAAAAAATATTTGAGAAGTTGAAGGATTACAAAAGATATTAGAAAGTATTAGAGAGAGGCTTATAAGAGGCCTAAAGCCCTTATTGAAACATTGTGATAACATGTATGATATATCATTTTGGTTTTTTTATAAGTACAATTTACTTAATTTTTATTTATTAAAAAAATTAATTAATATATTAAATATATCTTAAATTGATACATTTTCATAATTTTACCCTGGTGACTATAATAAAAAAATGAGTGGAATTATGATTGATTAGGTAATTAGTAAAATGGTCAAGCGTGATCAAATGACAATGTGATCATTATTGCATGATGTAGGGTGAGGTGTCCTCTGGTAGGGTAAACTTTAAGGTTTGATTGGACTCTCTCACTTATTAGTGAAGGCTAAGCCGACTATTGCTGCCGGGCCTATGTTCTCATGGCTTTATTATTAGGTTTTGTTCTTAATGCATCTTTTGGGCTGCTAGATTAGACCATACAGCCAACCTAGGAGCTACCTATTACGTACTCCGTCTCTATGGAATGAAAGAAAAAAAAAGATTTATTTATTTAGTAGTTTAATATATTTTTGAAAAAAAAAATAGATTTTTTTTTGAAATTATAAAATCTTAAATCAGTTTTATTATTAAGAGTTGATAAGAGAATGACAAAATTTGATAAACAATCACAACTCATTTTTTGTGAAATACCTTATTTAAAAATTTATAATTTCAAAATTCTTTTTCTTTCTTTTTTCCTATATTTTTTGCCATCTTTTCCCCTAATTATTACTCTCTCCAATCCTAAATATAAGATAAATTAAAGTTGACTCTTTTCAGAGAGATTAATAAAGCTAAATAAATTACTTAATTATATTATATATTGTGTATCTTTATATTATATATAAGTTAGACAAAATAGTTCAAAAAATGACAAATATAAATATTTTAAAGTAATTTAATTAACTTCTTTAATATACAAAAAAATTCAACTTTATCTTATATTTAAGACTAATGATACTCTATGATATACACACACACCGTTATCCCCTTTCTACTTAATTTTCATTATTTCTAATCTTTGACCAATTAAATAGCAAGCACAAAGAACACTTATAAAGGCTTTGTCGATGCACATTTGAAATTTTCTGAATTGGAGAGAAAGCGCAATTGCAAGCAAAAATGGGGAAAGTTTTGGTGCCATTCACCCTATTATAGATTACATGTGTAAAGGTTCATTATTAATAAATTAAACATCTTTGCAAATAATTAATTCCTGAGGTTTGTCTTAATTTTGGTGAGGCTTGGCACTCAACTCTTATAAACTATTTTTGATTAAAAAAAACACAATCAAAGACTCACTTATACTTTTCTTGTGTTAAATAGAGCATGTATTGTACCTGGAGAGAGAATATTCATTTTTTGCAATTGTATCTTGATTTCTCCCCATCATTACAAGGCAAATAGCTGTATTTAAATTAAAAATTAAATCTAATTGGATTAACTTCACCAGATGAATAATGTACATATTCATCCCAGTTTCCCTTATCTTTTTTCATAAACAATTAAGAGCTTAGTTGAGTTGAATCCCAAAGACTCACTAGCTAGAATCAAGATACTCCCTCCAATCCATAATATTTGTCACTTCAACTATATCACGAAAAACAATAAATGACAGTTAATAAGTCATTTAATATGTCTTAAAATGTAAAAAAAAATTTCACTTTTACCCTTATTCTTGAGAAATGTGTTTAATTGCATTAAGAATATTATTTGAGAGGGAGGAGGAATATAATGAGTGGGCAAATTAAGTTGGAAAGTGTATATTAATCATATGAACAAATAGAAAAAGGAGCATTAATTAAGGTGGAGGTAACTTATATTTTGAACCATACATTCTTTCTAGAAGTGTCATATATTATGGACTGGAGGGAGGGTCTATGCTTGAAGAAATTTTTACAAATTAGCCAAACGATAAATTTTGGCCTAATTGATAAGTTTTGGCCTAACTGATAAATTTTTGCAATTAACTTATTTATTTATCCATTCATATTTAATTTCTCATAAATATTACAGATATTTTCCCAAAATATTTGGAATAAAGTTAAAGATATCTAGCTCTTACTCTCTAATGTTTAATTATACAGAATGCATATACAGATTACTAGAATTTGATTACCTGCATTATTATTTCTTCGATATTTGTGCCCTTCCAAAGATGATTTTCTATGAATAAGAAATTATACATATAGATTTTTTTGGTAGATATATACATGCAGTGTCTTTCTTTCTTTCTTTCTTTTTTTTCTTTCTTGTTCCTGCATGAAATGAAAATTAATTAATTTTTCAGAAATTATTCTCCTCTATTTCCATAAACTGAAATGGAGAGCTTACATTTCTAAGGACTAAGAAGACATGGAAAAGAGTTGGTTGTACAACAATCTGAACCTACCAAGACAGTGATAAAATATATTCTCTTTGGTCCATTTCTCCCAAGAAATTATCTCAAAATCAGGGAACCATAACATTATTATTATTTTTTTAACTTTTTAATTAGACTGTTTCTCAATCACAAGCTAACTTCAAACCAACTTTTCAATTTAAATTTGCTCCTGATGGAAGTTATATATATAGAAGAAATGATTATTAATTAAGACTATGTGATGATGAAAGAAAGTTTCCTGTAGTGGTTATTTAAAAGCTTCTGAACCATATGAAGATGTTGGATGGATTTAATTAATTACTACTGCTTATTCTTGTTCTGATATGGACCACCTCAAAAGGTAATCATGTATGCCTACGCACTTTAAAGAAACATTTCAGATAGTTGAGGGCGGGGTAGCTAGTCAATGCATGAATAAATCTTTTTGGATCTTCCTTTGAAAATTATTATTAAACGTGTCACAAATTAATTAATCCTTCATAGTACCAACCAACCAACCAACTTCAAGTATATAGAGTGGTCCATGAACCACACCTGATTTTAATGCTTATATCTCTTTAATTATGCTTTGTCTCTCTCCCTCCCTCCCTTCCCTTCATATCTTATTTCAGGTGTAAATGAGTCAGCTAGCTAGCTAGTCAACAAGATATGGTGTCTCAAATCTCACTTTCAAGTTAATGTTTTTGACTTTCTCAGAGATTTCTGCTCCAAATTAATTAATCAAATAAAATTAACAAGCTGATGAAATAACATCTAGGGCTTCATTTTTTATGGGAAAAAAAAGAAATGTACGCAAGAAATTAACATGTGACTGTTTATTTTCCCATTTACTTAAGGAATCATTATTAGAATCCAAAAATCATAGATAACATCAGAAGGCTGTATCCAAAAAGCCAGAGGAAAAAATGAAGAATATGATAAAAGGTTTAACAAAAGGCAAGGCCACTCTCTCAAACTGTATATGCTCATCAAGTGAAAAGGACTATGTATATGTAATCTATAAGATACAGTATGTAGGAACTTCCAAAGAATAAAACAACATGCCTTAGATTCAAAACCCTAATAATAGATTCTGATAGCAACCCTTCTTTATGCAAGTCAAGTCCCCTAGATAGGCACATATAGCTAGAATTTATTAACACCCAGCAGGAGGAAATGAAACTATTGTGGACCATACCACACAAACATGACCAGATAATATCATTAACTACGCAAAAATGTGTGTGTTCCAACTATGCCTTGTCCTGGGATCTTTCTGGTGTAAACTTGCCATATCTTTCACTCTTAGGGCAAACCTTCAATGCTCCAACATATCTTCAGTACATTTCATTGCCTTCCCTTGTGGGTAAAGTTATTTAGCCATTGATTTATCACTTTATATATGCATTCGTTTGCTTTATTATTAATTGAACATTTTTTTTAACCGCTTGCTGCTATATACTATAGCCCTAGGGCAAAGGACCTAGAGACTGATGAAAGTGATAGAGGAGGATTAGTAATACTGATTAATAATAATGGCAACGTCCTTCTCATTTATATCTGCCTGATCCTTTAAATTTCAAGTCTCAACTAAACCAACCAGAGCACACTAGGCAATACCCAATTAAGTCACTTCTTGCTCTCTCCCACACCCTGTCATTTTTTATCTGTTTATAGTCACGAGACCCACCACTGTCAATTTCTTTTTTGTTATTAAAGTCAGGTATATATATAATCTTTAGGTTTTCTCTAAGCTAGTTTTTCTTAGACTACATCTTAAAAGGTACTACTACACTAGGTTAATTAATGCATTAATTAAAAGACATTTAGAATTTTACAAGTATAGTAAAAATTGTACCCATGAGTTGTTACTTGTTAGAGAGACACATCTTTTTATTAGCAACTCAGCTAAATTAAATGCGGGTTTGGTGATTGAATTACATGTGTTTGTGGGTGGGGGTGAGGGGAAAGAGAAAGAAGAGGGACGTGGCAGAGGAACTGATAGAGAACTTTCAAAGCTCTTTTTCTTCCACCATCACTCAACTGGCCTATATATTGCAGTCTCAAACTGAAAGTCTTTATAAGTTCATAAAAGAAAAGGCTTTAAGTGTGTTGTATGTGTTTTCCTCCTTCTTAAAGAGTTCTTGCTGCCTCTCCTACATTTTTCTTATCTGTCTCCCTCTTTGCCGGTACCATGTAGGTCTTCTTTTTAGTCTATCTTCTCTTCTTTTTCTGCTCTCTTGTATCTGTTTTCACACTTCAATATAACGTTTCAACTTTGTTTAACTTTGGTGTTTCTCAGGAGACCAGAAGAGAACCCATTAGACCTCAACAATTTGCCTGATGACTTCCATAGAGATGGAAAACAAGTCCTCGAAGATATCTCCTCATCTGGTAAAGTTTTCTCCTAGATAACTAGTGATCTCGTGTATCCTATTTTATGAAGAAGAATAAAAACATCAACCTTGACTTGTTTTTTGTTTCACTATATATCACAAAGTGATATGCTCCCAAGACTTGAGGAAACAAAATTTCCATTATAGAGTGCAATACTCTATCATTTTTTTGTTCTTCTTCTACCCTTCTTTGCAAGCTAGTAGTTCCAATAGGAAAGGAAAAAAACAAGGTTTAAAAGTTAAAGTATTTCCTTAAATTGTAGCGTGAGTGCTTGTTTATTGTCCATGATTTGGGTAACCAGAAGAAGTAGGTTTTTGAATGAAAGTTTGCTTTAATTGGGTGGGTGTTTGGTTGAAGCAGGTTGCAGGAAAAAGAAAAGCGGCGGGAAGGAGGGAAAGGAAGAGTGTGGGAAGGTCTACGAGTGTAGGTTTTGTTCCCTCAAGTTCTGCAAATCTCAGGCTCTCGGAGGTCACATGAACCGTCACCGCCAAGGCTAGTCTCTCTCTCTCTTCTTTCTTTATATACACACACACGTCTGTGAGTTTGTGTGGGCCAAAAACTGAGGCACACTAGTTGTTTAATGGTTTGATGGGCTAGAACTAGAAGCGTAGTCATTTCAAGCACATAAATTTCTTTGCTTTATACAATAAGTGTGATTGATTTGATTTGATTTGATTTGATGTATGTGTACGTGGTTTGTTGGATTTCGGCTTGCAGAAAGAGAAACCGAAACACTGAACCATGCTCGCCAACTCGTCTTCCGTAGTGATCACACCATAGCCGCCCAAGGGGCCCCTCACTTAGGGTATAACAGAAAATTTAGATTCCCTCCTCAGATTCTTCTTATTATATCTTTCACTGTTCAAATCAAGAACAAAGAACCCAACTTTAATTTAAAGATCAAATTTTTCTTTTCTTTTCTTTTCTTTTTTTTCAATATGGTATATATATATATTTAGGTGCTGCCAACCAGTAGTAGCGGGAGGCTACGGAGGAGGAAACATGGGAGATCCAACAATGCCTCTGAGGTTTCCGAGGTACTTGTCGGGTTCATCCACCAGCCACATATCTCCACCGCCACCTCCTCCTCCTCCACCGCAACCGCAGCCGTACATGTACGCGTCTCCGACGACGTCGTCACGACCATATCATCAACACCAGCACCACCAAGTGAACGACTACTATGTGGGTCACGTTCTGCACAACTACGCGGGCGAGTCATCGAGCTACACCTGTATTGGGGCACCAGTGGGTCAAGGAGGAGGGTTTGTTGGTGGCAAGGACGGGACACTGCAGAATCAGGATGAGACTTTGAATTGGGGAAGGAGCTATTCAGCGATCAATCGGTTTCAAGATGGCTTCTAACCAGGAAAAAAAAAATTACAAGTCTTTTTTACTTATTAATTAATTATCATAAAGACAACGAACGGCATCATCATCATCATCATTCAGAAAGAAGAGAGAGAGAGACATAACGAGACATATCAAGATGGGGTCATATGTATGAATGAGGAGGATATGAAGGAGTTTTTTTTTTTTTTTTTGTGGGTTTATTATTGTTGTTATTATTATGAGGGTACAGTAAGTGTAGGACAGCTTTTGAGCTCATGGACAGGGTCAGCTAGTTTGGCTTGGTGCTGTGTGTGTCAAGTGTGTTGTGGGGTTGTGAGTGTGTGTGTTTGTATTGGGTGTGTTGTGTAGTTGTACTATTGCTCAAACTGTGCAAAAAACTGGAGGAGACTAGACCTGGTGGGACAAGTTAGATATGAACTGAAAGTTTCCAAACCCTCCCTTTTTTGCTATATTTCTCTTCCTTTTGCTTCCATAAATACTACTTTACTACTTTTTTTTATCTTTATCGTACACATGCTTTAATTTAAAACCTTTTTTTTTTACTAAACATTTCCAATGTTTAGTATATCATCTTGTTGTGCAAACATAACAAGGTTCTCAAATTTGATATTTGAGATGCAACTCTTTCAAATTCCTCTTCACTCATCAATCAGTGTTTTGGGTAGTAAAATTGACATGTGTTTATTAAGTCTGTTATTGCCAAATTAACCGCAGGGATTGTTCATATTTGATTTTTAAACTGATAAAATATGGTAAATAAAAGAAAAGAAACACTTATGAGATGGTCATGCTGGGATTCATTATAACAAGACCAGCCAAGAAAAAATGGGGCATTATATATAGTAGTTTACAGATTCATCAACTTTTCAACAATTCTTCTAAATTACCTCTCTAGCTAGCATGATCACCTTATTAATTAACAGTTACTTGAACATTTTGTTGATTAATTGGGTTATGTTAGCAGGTCAGATAAATGATGTCAGCTTCACACTGAATTGATGAAAAAAATTTGAAGACATGATTATAGTCAGATTAGAGATTTCATTTTATATTAACTTTTTGTGGGGAAAACATGGGTATTTGTCTCTGATCTATTGACTGCCAAACATGTAATCTTTTTCAAGAAAGCATTCTGATCTCTTCCTTTTCATCTAATGATGTAATCATCAAGTATATTAAAATTATTAAAAAAAAATGAGAAGATGCTTTGCTTGTAGCAGTGAGTGAACACTACAGAAACTCAGTTTCGTTTAATGGCACATACGGAAGAATAGAAAGTCAAAGAATAACACTACTATACCAGAGGTAAAGAATAAACTCAGTCATCAGTCTCATCAGTCTGCTCGAGAAGCAATCAAAACACAGTCGTTTAATTGCAATTACATATTTGCCACAAGACCCCGCTATATATGCTCTTAGCAAAGATAATCCTCCTTGAGGCATTGTCTGACACTAAACGTAAGTATCTCTTTTAGTATGGATTTGAATATTCATTGGTTATATTATGAGGGACTAGCCCTTTCCACTATACTCAATTTGTGTTGGTAGTGCATGTTTATTCTTTGGAAAAGAGGAAATGAACAAAATAACCATTCACTCAACATATGATATCTTTTGTTTATGAGTGTGGAGAATATCAAGTTTAGAAATATTAATTAATTATTATTATTAGGGATATCATTTAGTATTTATTAAGATTAAATATGAATATTATATTTTAGAAATATGTCTTTAAGATATTATAATTTGATTAGATTATGATAGATTTTAGGGTTAGGGTTAATCTATTAGTTTGCCTATATAAAGGCCTCTTTGTATTCTCTTTTATTCTTAAGGATTAATAATACTAGTATTTTCATTGTGCTTCAACGTGATTCTTCAATTTCAATATGGTATCAGAGCCTTAGGGCTTTTAGGGTTTTCTTTTGGGTTCCAATCCTTGTCGCTGCTACTATTCATTGTTCACCGTCTCTACTTTTCACCGCCACTACTGTTCATGCAAACAGCAAGGAGCCGACGGCGCATAAAGGCACATGAAGCCTCCTTTCCGGCGGCGATAGTATGTTCTGACATCGACTCCCTATTTCCGTCAATTCCCAAGTGTTTTTGTGGCTTACTCTTACGTCTTACTCTTAAATTTATCATTAGGGCTCTTTCTTTAACCCTTGGTGGTTTCGTTTCCATATCTCATAGTTTCATATTTGGATATGAGTTTCGTCTTCTTTTGGCTACATTCTTTTGAGTTTGGTCCATGGTTAGTGTTCGTCCCTAGTGAGACGTTCGTTGTTGGTTTGGTCCCTGGTGAAACTGTTTGGTGTTCGTCCCTAGTGAGACGTTCGTTGTTGGTTTGGTCCCTGGTGAGACTGTTTGGTGTTCGTCCCTGGTGAGACGTTCGTTGTTGGTTTGGTCCCTTATGAGACCGTTTGTTGCAACTTATACTCTGGTTTGATACTCTTTATTGTTCAAGCTCTTGGTGAAGCTGGTGGATTATTACCTCAACCCTTGTTGCTAGAATTCCAGGCTATGGATCATTTATTTCTTGAAGATCAGTTGTTGCATGTGCAAGCTGCTTCTAGCTTAAGGGAGAGTGTTTATAATATCAAATTTAGAAATATTAATTAATTAATTATTAGGGATATCATTTAGTATTTATTAGGAATATATATGAATAATATATTTTAATAATATATCTTTAAGATATTATGATTAGATTAGATTAGATTATGATAGATTTTAGGGTTAGGGTTGGTCTATTAGTTTGCCTATATAAAAGCCTCTTTATATTTTCTTTTATTCTTAAAGATCAATAATACTAGAATTTTCATTGTGCTTCAACGTGATCACTCAATCTCAACAAATAGAAAAATTAGGCAAGGGTATCCATAAATTGCACTTATTCTATAAATGGATCATATATACTAGTGCTTATTTTTATACTAATATTACAATTTAATACAATTTATTTTATGTATGAATATATTGATGGAATTAATGGCCTTAAACGATCCATATACTGCTTGAAGATTTTACAAATTAAAATTATTTCTAAAATCTATAAAAATAGGTTGTCTTCAGCATTTCCGTTCAAAAAGATACTAATTAATAAGGTATTTTCATTCAAATAATCTGAAATACCTTTATAATATATGGAAAATCAGGCTACACATATTTTAGAAACATATATGAAGGGTAATTTTGAAAGGCACCAACAATAATAATTTTCGTCCAAAATAAAACAAAAATAATCTATCTCTTTGATTTAGAGTGACATTTAGATTTCTAGCTAAGCTCACTAATTGCCAGAAATATTACTTTCACGGTTCTTAATATAATGCATATTTTGAAGAGTTGATTTTGATTCTAAATATAAAACATATTTTTTTTATATATTTTTCAATATTTTCTCAATTTAATCCTATTGATGCTCTTTCAACAATAATCAAGGAGGAGAGGTAATGAGAGAATTAAGGAAAATAACTATGAAAATACATGTCATATAAAATAACTAACTAACTTTTTTAATCTAATCAAATTAGATAAATATATCTTATATTAAGAACTGAATGGAGTATTATTTATTTAGTTCTTTCAGTGTCATTTTTATATTTGCAACATTTTAAACATGAAATACATATATTACTATAAAGATTGAGATTTGAGATAGCTTAATTTTAATTTATAAGTACTTTTTATGTAAATCGAGATAAAACTCCTCTCACATACTTATCTCATATACCGTAAATCACGATTGAAAAGCTCATTTTAAAGATTCCAACCACTATTCCAAATAAGCACTTAATACATCAATCTAAGAAGATTTTTGAAATTTGTGGGCACCAATCTATAATTCTATGTACTAATAGTGATCAAGTTCAGCTCAAGAGACAGGAAATATTTCATGGGATGCTTCTTCAAGACGAATTAATATCCTTTCGTCCTGAAATCCTGTCTCTTCACAATGTCGGTTTGTAATTGAATTAATTAAAGCTCAGGCAGTCAATTATTTAAGCATGCAATATGAGTTCTGATTTAGTCTTCGTTCCATGAGTTTAATAAAGTATTCTTTATATGAAAAAATATGATATATGTGTGTGCGCATGTCTGGCCAGGATTTAAAACAAGATTTCATAATTTTTATGAAAAGCAACAAATTAGAATAATTCAAAGATTTGTTTTTTTGGGTTTTTTGGGGATTCGTTTCTCTTACGTTCTACGAATTGCTACCCTAGAGGGTCAACCCGATCCCAATAAAAAAAATTTCTTTTCTTTTCTCCCGTAATAGATGAGAGGAAAATTTTTATATACTACCTATTGTTCTAAATATAAAATCTAGTTAATTTTTTTAAAAAAATTAATAAAGTTAAATAAGTCATTTAATCATATTATATGGTGTATACAATCAAATTATATATCAGTATATATGTTGAACAAGTTAATTTGAAGAAAAAATGATAAATATAAATATTTTAAAATAATTTAATTAACTTCCTTAATCTTCTAAAAATTGCAGTGGTCTTATATTTAGGATTGGAGGTGTATTAAATTTAAAAAAAACATTGGTCGTATAGAGATCCAAAAAAGAAAACTTGAATCCTTCGTAACTTTAACGAAAAGTAGACCGGTTCGATGATGAGCAAACAAATTAACTGCACTATCAGTTGTATATGAATAACGAGAGAAGCAACAAGCCAGGTCTCCAATTTCTCTTTCACTACACAGTTCTTACAGTTCAATTGTTTTGGGAAAAAAAGACTTCGTTTTGGGTGTTATAGGAAAGGTTTAATTCACTGACTTCGTTTTGTCTTAGTTTGGTTTCGAAACCTTTGTTTTTGCTGTAATACCTAGTTACATTTCGAATATGACCAGGAAGTTGAAGTTGTGTTGTAATCCCAGAAAATTGGGAATGTTTCTCTTTTGCGTGAGCAACTTAAACTCTGGTTTCCATGTCACGAAAGGCAAAAAATTTGATGATGATGATGATGGAAGATCAGTACAATTGTTGAGGTCAGTTCTACAGAATTGAAAGCAAGTAATTAGTAATTACTACACTACTTAGACATACGTACATATATATATATATATATAGAGAGAGAGAGAGAGAGAGATTTTGCTGAGTCCTTTTTAAAGCATTGGTGTAACCTGTATATCATAGGGTTTGTCATTTATAAATATTTGAAAAACCCAAGAAAGGCACCTGCATTAGACCAGCATAAAAACAATGACCCCACAAATGGTTTAGTTACTCTCTCTATCTCTAGGCATCTTATAGCCAGTCTGAAGTACTCTTGATTCTTTAATGTCTCTCTCTCTCGGGATCAGGAAGATGTGAGAGAGAGATATATAATAATAGATCTTTGTGTAGTGAAGCGTATATAGGGGCCAGAACTACACTAAAAAAAGTGGCATGTTAGACTGTTGCACATGCCGAACCATAGAATAAGAAAGAGAGTATATATAGCGGCCTCATGTATATCACAACGGATAAAAGAATAATGACCCTTCTTACATAAGTGAGAGAACGTTTAAAGCTGCTAATTATAGCTTTATGCATTGCACAGTGCTCTTTGTAATTCAATTCCTACTACTTCGTTTTCTTCTTTAAAAAGAAAGACCACCTATTCCCCTATCTATCTATATATGATCAGGTTCTGAAATGAATACTACTAAAACCAAGAAACAAAACTCTATATTTGGTCTTTCAGAAGATAACGAGTATCAATATCAGCTTCCCCCAAAATATTTCAGGATCACTTTATTGCTCAAAATATTTTGGCATGTTTAAACAGTAGTATTTGTGTACTAATAAGTTTTTCACAGTAGTTTTCCCAGTCTGAAATCTCAATGCCCTAGTCCCTGTGCCCTAAATATTTCAACATGCCTGTATATATATATCCTTTCACGAAGTCATCAATTGACTGATAGAAATTAACCACATCTCTTTTTCACGTCTATTCATTTATATATATAGACCTTATATATATATATATATATGGAGTATATATGTAAGAGGATACAGAGTACTGTTTAATGGATTTGATGTACATGTTTTTGTTGTTATGTTTATGTTGCAACGCTGCTGGACAAGAATATATATTATATTATCTGTGTATACTTTTGGCCAACTCGGTTGGCTGAACAGAGCTTATCTTAAAATTTTGCTTTCTTCGTGGTTGATAAAATATAAAGAGTCAGATTATTGTTAGGCAACAGCAGCTTTTTAAACTAACTGATTGAAAGAATCCTGTTAGTATTTTGAGACAGCTTTTGCTGAATCTTTGCTTGGAGCTATTGTGATGAAAATCATAGTGGACGGTAGGTATCTATCAATTAGTCTTCTGCAACACCACCATATATATATATATATATATATATATATATATATATATATATATATATATATAATGTATATTTAACTTTGCAATTCATATTGCAAATTCTTGACCAACCCATATAAGAAAAGGAACTTCTCTTGCTTGTTTCCAATGCTATAAGTGTAAATTAATTAAGATATAGGGTTAATGGTTAATTTTACCTCTGAAGTTGTCATGTAGGAGTAATGTTGATCCGGAAGTATTTTGAAGAGCAATTTAGCCTCAGAAGTCTTCAAATAGTAGCAATTTCGCCTTAACCGTTATCTAAGTTAAGTTTGACCATTAGTTGACTAAGTATACTGAATTAACAAGTCTATGTGTTAACCACATCATTTTTGTTTTGAGTTAAGGTGCAAATTTTTCTACGAAGTTTTTGCTTGGGAATGATATTGTTCTAAAAGTTTCCAAATTGTAGCAATTTCACACAATTGTTATTTAGGTTAAGTTTGACTATCAGTTGATCAAATATGCAGATTTGATAGGTCCACTTTATTGCTTTCCAAGTTAGATTTATAAATAAGGCAAAAAATTTAAGAAAATGCATATCATATGAAGAATTGGAGAAAATCAAAGAGGTGAAAGAATCTTGTGCTGTGAAGAGAAAATTGAAGAGGTACCCTCCTATCTCAGTGTTACTGGGTATAGTGACAAAGGGTTTCTAGCGGCCTTGTTCTCTATAATCTCTCCCAGTGTGTCCTACATCCAGTAATTGAATCTTTTTCTTCATTATTCTTTAGTAAATGTGAGCTCCTCCTCCATCTGCAACTTCTTCATCTTCATCGTTATGCACAATATCAACTTAATATATTCTGTCAACTAACAATGAAACTTAATTTGAATATCGGTTAGGGTAACATTGCTACAATTTGAAAACTTCCAGAGCAATATTGATCCTTGATCCTAAGTGACAACTTTCATGGCAAATTTGCATCTTAAAAAATGCCGTGAACCTGTTAACTCAACATATTTGGTCAACTAATGATCAAATTTAAACTGGATAACAGCTAAAGCAAAATTACTAAGATTTAGTAATTTTAAAGGCAACATTTCTCCTCAAAAAACTTCCGGGGCAACATTGCTCATACGTGACAACTTCCAGGACAAAATTGAACCTTAAACCTTAGATATATATGAAGATGCCAATAAGTGAGTAACTTTAATTTTATCCTATGTCTCTTTTCATATTTCTTAATTTGATGGTTATTAAGACCAGTGATGAAATCCGACGTCACAGAGATTCATGCGCGGTGCTAAGGGGGGATGATTCTTCTTGCTTTACAACTTAATTATTTAAGAGTAAATTTATTTCCGGATCCGAATCTTATTGAAGTTTATTTTACTTCAAGTATGAAGAGAGGAAGATAATATGTGTGTGTGTGTGTTTCAATAATAATTAAATTCTAAACATCCGTGTATTTATGTATAGGAGAAATTGAGGGTTAGGACTCATTCAGAAATGCTATTACGAAAAAAGACCTAGAATTCTCCAGCCAAAAACACAGAATATAAAAGTGTACAATACAGAAGGCTTTTTTATGTGCAAATAAGGACCTGGTAAAAAGATATGCATTTTATCTTTCATGATCTGTATTTTAACTTTAGTATCTTGTGTTTTTTTTAATGTTTTTGGTTTGAGAAATCTAGGTCCTCGTCCCTAATTAAGGTTATGATCTGGTCCTTATTTCCAATTTTGATGTGTATATTTGGCAAGGGAGTGGTATATATAAGAAAATGCTGCTATATGTATTTATCCACATGTGTATTCATTACAATCATTCAATTTTTTTATTTTATTACTCAACAACTAATACGCATGTGTGGGCATTTAGTAACTCACACTCAACACCGATTGAGCCCGTGACCTACCCTCTTTGAGCTCTTGGTGCTTATCAGTTTTCTTAGCACTAAAATTTGTTCCCTATGATAACAAATAATTGGCATTCATCATTTTATTTTCCCTTAATGCATTATATGTACTCAATTTATTTTACTTTTTGAAGTCTCTAAAAAGATTTTCTCCTCTCCTATTTTTCTTCTCTCTAAATTGTACGTGAAATTAATCACTTCAAAGTATCTTTCATTCTTCCACTTTGCATGTCTATGCCAATTTTATAACCAAAAAAAAAAAATTAGAACAATAAGTTGAGGAAACAAATAAAAGGAAGGGAAAGAGAAAATACTCATGCCTAACAAGCTTCCCCCTCCACTTACATAATATCTGAAATATTCAAATCAAATTTTAATTATTCTAATTTAATATTTGAAAAAAAATATTACATTGAGTTGTTAAACTTTAAAATAAATAAATTCTAGACTATTAATTAAAATTTGATTGAAATAACAACAAATATAATGGTGAAGAGTGTTGCCTCAAATTCCTTTGTGGTATTATATTACTCCCTTCGGTCCTTAATATAGAACATATTTAGGGAGTTGATTTTGGTTCTAAATATAATATATAGTTTTCATATTTGTAAATATTTTCCTAATTTACTCATATTAATGTTTCCTCAACAATAATCAAGGAAAAAAAGGGAGGAGGGAATTAGAGAAGATGACTAGAGAGTTTTAGAAAATACAAGTCATATTAACTAATTTAACTAACTTCTTTAATTTAATCAAATTAGGTAAATATTATCTCTTGTCCTTAATATAAGAGCTAGTTAGGGTTGGATTTTGTTCTAAATATAATATCCCAATCTACTTTATCTTTTAAATTTATAATTCATTCTTCAAAGTATCTCTATTAAATAAACAATCGAGGGAGGAGAGAAAGGGGGAGAAAACTCAATAATAAATACTATTCAATTATAAGATGTCAACAAATGAGATATGTTGCGAACTATTTATAGTCTCAACTCTAACCCTAGGAATTAAAAAGAGAACATTCTAAAATCATATAATTAAATGCAAATAACATTAATGATAAAAGATAACAATCAATCAATATTAAAATATAATATTCCCTAATCGTCTTATTAATAATAAAAATCCTTGGTTTTAAGGGGAATTCCATCCAATAATAGCCATTAATAAAATGGTAATTTAGAAAATCAACTCATATTTATTACATATCACTAGTTTAACTAATCTTTTTAATCTTCCAAATTAATTAAGTAACTCTAATATTGAAAACTAGGATGAATGGAGTATACTGAAAGGAGGGAAATAAATAATAAAGTTTAGGTTGAGGAGACAATAATAGAAGTAAGATTGACATCAGAGTTATTAAACCTGGACCAGACCGGCCGGTCCAGCCCGAAAACCGAAAACCCGGGCAGGAAACCGGTCCAGTCCGGGTAGTGAACCGGTCTGCCTTTTTTTTTTATATATATAAAATCATTTTTTTTATTTTTTTTATAATTTCATATTAATAAGCCTGAAATCTTCATTTTCTTACCTGTTTGATACCGGGTTAGCTCTGATTTGACTCCAGTCTGACTTACTGATCCTTAACACAATATTCCGGCCGATTCATTGACCGATCTCAATTTAATAACCTTGATTGCTATAGTAGCCTCAGTCCTGAGTAGACAAAGCAAACCAAACCAAACTTGCAAAAATTGCATGTGTTGGACCATACTGAACCATACCTAAAATAGAAAATAAAGCAAAACATACACACCACTTTCCTTACAAGTCACAACACTACATACACTGTATTCTTCAGTTGTCGGAAACCCTTAAAATAATACTCACAGAAACCAGCTCAGAGAGAGAGAGAGAGAGACATTGCATGAACTTCGGAGCTCATAAATGATTTAAGGTTAATATCCAGCTGCTGGCTTCTGCTATACTACTTTACTTAGGTCGAACTTGAACAGTTTCAACCCTAGTTATGTCTTGTCACAAAGGTTGAGATTGTACATTCTTGAACAGTATAAGTCACAGTGTGTCACATTTTGCCTTCAAAAGTTGAGACTTGCAAGTGTCTTGTCTCATTCAAGTTCCTGGTTGGAACTTGGAACAACTAGTTCAGCTTCATTCTCTTATTAACTTCCTTAATTCCTGAACATATATATAGAATTAATTCATGTGGGGTTTAAGAACGAATTTACTTCTTAGTTTTTGTACAGTGTTGCTCAAACTTTAAGTTCAACGTAACCAAATAGGGTGAAAAAAAAGAGGAGAGAATCCTTTAAGTTCAACAATTTTAACTGGAATGCCCTAACTTTTGCTTCTTCCCTTTTGCCCAATTTGCTCAGAGATTGAGATAAGCCGTTCATGGTTGGTTTATGAGTAAAAGCTTAACGGCTACTTATAATTGAATGGGTTAGGTATATTTAAACGTGACGGTAAGTTATATTAGGAGAATTACATGTTTTGAAAAAAATATATAATTAGAGCTAAGATGATTATAAGTTAAAGGATACAACTTTAAAGTTTTAAATTTTAATCCAAGCGGCCACTGAAATGGGGATAATAAGCATTCTTCGGAGAGCTACGTAGATAGATTTTTTTTTAAAAGAAGAAGAAGAAGAAATGAACAGTACAATTGACTGCTTATTTTTCATGATTTTTTTTTCTTGTCACTTTTCATTATTCATTATACTTGAATTCCATGCCCCATTGGATGAATTTGCGTTTATTCTAAAAATCAAGTTCAATTTGTTAATTTCATGTGACTTTGGGCCTCTATGGAGCTAATTGGGCTGTTCACCAAGAAAACTTCCAAAATATAAAGTCAAGACCGCTAAAAGTCACTATGAGCATAATTAAGGGTTAGGTTTAACTGAATGATTGAGTTTATCATAATGTGAAAAACTAATATTTGAATTTTTTTTAAATAGGTTCCCACATTTGGGGTTTATTTGGTATGAGGGATTTAGAGGGGAAGAAAAATTTTTATGAGTGAAATTTAAAAAAATTGGAGAAGTTAGGTTAAAAGTTTTTAATTAATTTTTGTTACTCTTTTATCATATATCTCTTCTTTATTAAAATTTTATAACTCCACTTTTCTAATTTTTTAAAATTTAACTCCAACAAATTGTCCCTCCGCCTACTTTCCCTTCCCTCCCCTCATACCAAACAGCCTCTTAGTGTTTAATGTGACATCCTTGAAAAAAGAATAATACTAATTTATAATAATTAAAATAATAATATAATATAATATAATAATAAAATACTATTATATTATAATATAATATTAAAAAAATAATAAAGTTGGTAAGCGTCGACAATTGTGATAAGGGGGGAGCCCCCCTTATCTATTAAATAAAATAAAAAAAATTATTAAAATAAATTGGCGCCATTAGGCACCAATTGATTAAGGAAATGGGGTATAAATACCCCCTCCCCCTCAACACTTCCGGCGTGAAGTGTTGAGGAAAAACGTAGGGAGTGAGGTTTCGATAGGAGTGTTTTTGGTTCTTTGAGGATTAATAAGACGTAAACTCTCTTCTAATCATAAAGTTTTTTTTATGAAAAATATTCTAAATAATTTTCTCTTTCTAAATAATTTAAGTGAGGATGAAATGTTGCGACATCTGTATCGATGGACCTTTGCGACAGAGGAACGCTTGAGAAGGCTCGAGGACGTCAGAACCAATGAAGAGCCAAGTTGGGGAAACAAGAGTCATACCCAAGAAGTTAATGCTAACATAGAGGAAAAAGACAGTGTCCACTCTGAGATGGATAGGTCAGCAGATCAAAGGAAAGTGTTAGATATGTTCATAGTATGGAAGCATTTAGATCGTTTCCATCCTGAGACATTCTCTAGTGGATCGCCAATAGACACTGAGAGTTGGATTGATAGGCTGGAAATGATTTTTGAGTCAATTAGATGTGATGAATACCAAAAGGTGATTGCTGAGAAAACTCTGTTAAAGGGTGATGCGTTGGACTGGTGGAATACTGTGAAACCTACTGATGGGAACCAACTTGAGTATGATGAGTTTAAGAAAATGTTCTTCGATTATTATTTCCCCATTGCGATGAGGCACCAAAAGGAAGTTGAGTTTTTCATCCTTCGACAGGGGGAGATGGATGAAAACACTTTTATATCTAAATTCATGGGGTTAGCCAAATATGTATCGCAGTTAGACAGAACCAACAAAGCCCACAACAATTGGTTGGCCCGACAGATGTTCGAGAAATGTAATGATAGTGTCAAGGCGAGGATGGGCACTTATGACATCACTACCCTCGAAGAGCTGATTGCCAAAATTTGAGAAGTCTGTAAAAGATATAGAGATGCCGAGAGAGTTATGAGAAGGGATTCTCAAGGCTGATTCAATAGTCATATGTGAATATCATGGGGAATTAACAAGAGGAGTTACCCTTCGAGTTCTTGTGCATTTGGAAACAGAATGAGTTTTCAGCAGGGAAACTTCCAGCAGAGGAATCGTCCTTTTATAAATCAGAGCAAGAACAACAATACCAGGGCGAATCAAGGCTCCCAGCAAAGATCACCAGCATCAAGTCCTAGAGTGACTCAACGTCCTCCTTGTACTCATTGTGGAAGAATACATCATGGCATGTGTTTGACTTGTTTTAATTGTGGGGAGAAGGGTCATATTGCAAGATATTGCTTCAAGGGAAGGAAAGAGGATTAGACATCTAGACCGTCAATGCTTGGATAAGTTTTGCTTTGACTGCTGAGGAGGCGAAGGTTGCTCTAAATCTTATCCGAGGTAATGTTCTTCTTCAAGGACATCCTTTATCTGTTATATATGATTCTGGTGCTACTCATTCTTTCATTTCATATGACTGTGTGGAAAAATTAAAGCTCATTATGAGTAATCTACCATATGATCTGTTTGTGTCTACCCCTGTTGGTGTACATGTGAAAACTGTTACGATGTGTAAGAAATTGATGTTTGTATGTGAGGGTCATGAAACGACCATTGATTTGATTTGTCTACCTTTATGGGGTATAGACGTGATTGTGGGCATGGGTTAGTTATCATCAAATGATGTAACCTTGCAATGTAAGACACGAGCTGTGCAATTTAACACTTGCACAGTAATTAAAGATATTCCCCAAGATTCGATAATGATGTCTATAGCCCAGGTGGAGAAAAGTGTAAGTAAGGGGTGTGAAGCTTTCGTGGTGTTTTTCTCGGTTCAGGTAGAATCTCCAGAAAATATTGACCAGATCGAAGTGGTTAAAGAGTTTCCTGATGTATTCCCTAAAGGGTTGACTGGATTACCTCTAGAACGAGAAGTTGAGTTTGCCATTGAGCTTGCACCAGGGACAGAGCCGATCTCTAAGGCTCCTTACAGAATGTCACCTTTGGAGTTGGCTGAATTGAAGAAGAAGATCGAAGATTTGTTAGAAAATGGTTTTAATTGTCCAAGTGTATCTCCCTGGGGTGCGCCAATTTTGTTCGTGAAGAAGAAAGATGGCAGCTTGAGACTTTGCATTGATTACTGACAATTGAATAAAGTCACTATTAAGAATAAGTATCCATTGCCGATGATAGATGACTTGTTAGATCAGCTCATAGGTTTATCGGTGTTTTCAAAAATTGATCTGAGGTCGGGATATCATCAGTTGAGGGTACGAGCAGAAGACATTCTAAAGACTACCTTCCGTAATAGATATGGTCATTATGAGTTCCTTGTTATGCCTTTTGGGCTAACTAATACACCAGCGGTGTTCATGGATTACATGAATCGGATTTTCAGACCATATTTGGATTAATTTGTGGTGGTGTTCATTGTTGACATTCTTATCTATTCGAAGAGTGAAGAGGAACATCAGAAACATCTTTGAATAGTACTACAAATTTTGAGAGAGCATAGGTTATATGCGAAGCTGAGTAAATGTGAATTTTGGATAAAAGAAGTAAATTTTTTAGGTCATATGGTCTCAGCAAAGGGAGTAGCAGTAGACCCCAACAAGGTTGATGCTATATTGAAGTGGGAACCACCTAAGTCCGTGATAGAGGTGCACAGTTTTCTGGGATTAGCTAGTTATTATCGTAGTTTTATAGAGGGATTTTCTCAGATTGCCACGCCACTCACTAGATTGATTAAGAAAGAACAACCGTTTGTTTGGGATGAGAAGTGCGAGGCAACATTTTAGGAGCTAAAAACTCGGTTAACAAATGCACATGTTCTCACCATACTTAACCCACACAGACCATACACGGTGTACACAAATGCATCATTTAAAGGTTTAGGATATGTGCTTATGCAAGATGGTAAAGTTGTGGCTTATACATCTCGTCAGTTAAGGCCTCATAAAGAAAAATACCCGACGCATGATTTAAAGCTTGCAGCTGTTGTTTTTGCGTTAAAGATCTGGAAACATTACCTGTATGGATCTGAATTCAAGATCTTCAGTGACCATAAGACATTGAAGTATCTTGTGGATCAAAAAAAATTAAACAACCGACAGAGGAGATGGATGGAGTTCTTAAAAGATTATGACTATGAGTTGAAGTATCATCCATGGAAGGCAAATGTAGTTGCAAATTCTTTGAGCCAGAAGTCAATACACATGTTTCATATGTGTGTAATTGAGTATAATCTTTTAGAAAGATTATCAGAAGCCTATCTGGAACCAAAATCAGAGGTGATTTTGAGTACAATAGTTGAAAATTTTGACTTTTACGGTGATTTGAAAAAGGCCCAAATAGAAGATAATCGATTGTTACGTATCATAGAGGAGTTGAAAAATGGTGAAATACCTGATTATAATATTGGAGATATAGGTATATTGAGGTACAAGAAGATGATTGGTGTTCCAGACAATGAGGAAATCAAGAAGAAGATTCTGGAGGAGGCTCATCAGAGTAAATATACCATTCATCCAGGAATCACTAAGATGTATTGAGATTTGAAGCAAGGATATTGGTGGCCTAAGATGAAACGCGATGTGACAAACTTCATATTAAAGTGTCTACTTGTCAAAAGGTGAAGATTGAGCATCAAAAGCCTTCAGGGCTACTTCAACCTTTAGAGATTCCCCAGTGGAAGTGGGACAACATTTCTATGGATTTTATCGTGGGATTACCTGAGACTACAGCACATCATAACACTATATGGGTCATTATAGACAGATCAACAAACTCAGCTCATTTCCTACCAATCCATATGGGATATAGCTTGGAAAGGCTAGCTAAATTATATATGGAATGGATTGTCAAGTTGCACGGTGTGCCCACAGAGATTGTGTCAGACCGTGATCCGAGATTCACATCAAACTTTTGGAGAGTATTGTTAGATATGATTAGTTTTGATGATGCCAAATATATATATCAAATATTATGAGAGCAAAAGGTTGCATAATATACTTATCTCTTACATTGACTAACTATTATATTTAATGTTATATATCTTATAGATTAGTCAAAGAGATTGGAGAATGAAGAGCTTGAAGAATTAATGGAAATATCAAGATTCAAGCTTCTAAGAAGAAATACTGGATGTTTCTATGCTCATAAGGGAATTAAGAAGTACTGTAGCAGTTACTGTTTGGCACTGTAGCATTATCACTGTAGCAATACGGGTACTGTAGCAACTGGCACTGTTTGTCACTGTAGCATCGAGTGATTTAATGAATCACTCGAGTGATTTAATGAATCACTCGAGTGATTTTCTGAATCACTCGAGTGATTCTGAAAAAAACGCAATCACTCGAGTGATTCAGCAAATCACTCGAGTGATGTGCAGCATTTCAGAGTCTGTGCTTCGTCGAGCTGAGCGAGGTCTGGTTATTTGATCATATCTCTCACAATACAACTTCAAATCAGACGAAACCAATTGCATATGAAACTAGACTCCCAATGCGTCATTTTGACACCAGAACCAACATCAAAGGAGCTCATATGAGGGAGATATCAGTATTCTAATTTTACCTTCATGTCAGCGTCACTTTCTGGAACAGTATTAGTATTTTGGCTATAAATCTCAAACAACTGATCCTATTGAGCTGAAACCGGTGCCATATGAAAGTAGACTTCCAGGGCTTTCGATTGATATATAATACAACATTTTTGGAGTCATATTCGAAGAGTTATGACATCTGGAAGTTGACCTATGTTTACTGAAGAACTGGAAACGGATCACTCGAGTGATTTCAGCATTCACTCGAGTGATATGGCATTTCACTGGAAGTGATCGTAAAATCACTGCAAGAAAAATTCACTGTTTCAGATTTCACTTCCAGTGATCTCCAAATCACTCGAGTGATATCTCAAAATTTCCAAATCACTTCCAGTGATCTCCAAATCACTTCCAGTGATATCTCAATTTTTCCATTTCACTTCCAGTGATCTCCAAATCACTCGAGTGATATTTCAACTTTGCCAAATCACTTCCAGTGATCTCCAAATCACTCGAGTGATATCTCAAATTTTCCAAATCATTTCCAGTGATCCTGAATCACTCGAGTGATGCGCCAAATCACTTCCAGTGATTCTGAATCACTCGAGTGATGCGACAAATCACTTCCAGTGATTGAGAATTCACTTCAAGAAAAATACACTGTTTTGAAAATCACTTCCAGTGAATTCCAAATCACTCGAGTGATGCGCCAAGTTTTCCAAATCACTTCCAGTGATCTTGAATCACTCGAGTGAAGCTTGTAAAGTTGCAAATCACTTCCAGTGGATTCAAAATCACTGCAAGAATATTTCACTGTTTACCAAATCACTTCCAGTGATCATAAATCACTCGAGTGATATTTGCAAAGTTACAAATCACTTCCAGTGAATTGGAAATCACTCCAAGAAGAAATCACTGTTTACAAAATCACTTCCAGTGATCCCAAATTCACTCGAGTGAAATATGAAAATTTCAATATCACTTCCAGTGAACCAGCAATCACTGTCAGAAGTTTTCAACGTTTTCAAAATCACTCCCAATGACATTATATTCACTTCCAGTGATATTGCATTTTCTCATATAATGATTTATTGTTCCAGTATACACTTTCCTACATACACTATGATCCATTTGCTATTACCTTCATAAATAACAACTGATTTTGCTAGTGAAATTCTATTATTACTGATTTCTCCAAATTGCTATCAAAATCATATGGTATATCATTTTACTACTCAGTTGCGAAAACAAGATCACTCCCAATGGTCTTATTACTATTTTTCAGAAAACGCTTCCAGTGAATCATATAAGTCTGTTGAGATACAAATATTTTCTAACGGTTATATTCAAAGTGTATTACAGCTGTACTCCACCAACACGCACATGACAAGTAACTGAACTCTCCATTCAAACGACAACTATTCGTGGGCGGCAGAAAAATTCATAAGTAACGGAAGACAAATACTATTGCATCTGTCAGACCAATGGGCAAACTGTAAGAGACGCTGAAGCATGTGTTAGAGCACGATCAACGGGAAAATATTTAAATACACTCAACGACCGTGCAAAGCAATGGGACTCCAACCGAAAATGATATAGTAACTGTCTAAGCATCAGATGGGATTATAACAGAAGAATATCCGAATGGGCTCAACGGTCAAATGAATCAACAGACTCTAACGGATATCTTCCACAACTCAGCTATAAATAGAAGAGGATTCAAACACAGAAAAGCAAGCAACACAATGAGAACATGAACATGCTGATATTCTAAGTCTTCTACCTCCGACCACTCTTTGCTCTACTTCATCTTCTATATCATGTATAATTGAGAGTGAGAATATTTGTATTGTACTTCAGTGAGTATCCTATCTACTCTGTGAGAGAGTTTGTAAATCCTTACAAATATATTTCTGTATTGAACTCAAGGTAGAGGGACCTTGAGAGGGTTGATTACCTTACAGTGGAAGTTGTAGAGTGAATCGCCATTAAGAGTTTCTGCCTATAAGACTTACAAGGTGCAAGCAGTAGAGAACGTTGCTGCTCGTAAGACTTACAGTGGTGTAAGCAGGAGAGAACGTTGCTGCTCATAAGACTTGCACGGGTAAGCAGGAGAGAAAGGTCTTTGGGATTGCTTTGCTCGACTTGCTGTAAGAAGGAGTAAACCTTACAGTGTGTAAGGGGGAGTTACTCTTGTGAATTTGTAGAGGCTTTTCTTGTGCCCAGTTAAACAAGAATATAGTGGATTGGAAATCTCAGGAGGAGCCTGGGGACTGGACGTAGGTCATCGTGGATTGGACCGAACCAGGATAAATCACAGTTTGCATATTCTCTTCCCTAAGCTTTTACATTTCCAGCATATATGATTTACATATCAGCTTATGTTTCTATACTTCCACATGTATTGATTTAATAAGTTGCGAAAAGATTTTAAAAGATCATACTTTCTTATCACACACCCAATTCACCCCCCCTCTTGGGTGTCAGCCAGTTCTAACAAGTATTACAGGAGGCTATGAGAACTAGGATGAAGTATAGCACAGCTTATCACCCACAGAAAGATGGACAGACAAAGAGAACCATTCAGACCCTTGAGGATATGTTAAGGGCTTATGCCATTGAGTTACCTGATAGTTGGGATCATCATCTACCTTTGGCAGAATTTGCATACAACAACAGTTATCACTCAAGTATTCAGATGGAACATTTTGAAGCATTATATGGCAGAAAGTGTAGATCGCCTCTTTGTTGAACTGAGTTAAGCGAAAGGACTGTGATTGGACCAGATTTAGTAGATGAAACTACAAAGAAAATTGAGATGATTCGCCAAAAGTTGTTGACCGCTCAGAGCAGATAAAAGAGCTATGCGGATAAGCGGCGTAGACCTTTGGAGTTTGGAGTTGGTGATCATGTGTTCCTTAAAGTTACTCCAGTGACTGGTATTGGTAGATCTATTAAAGCCAAGAAGTTGACTCCCCGATTCATTAGGCCATACGAAATTCTAGAACGAATTAGACCAGCTGCTTATCGAATTGCCTTACCACCGCACCTGTCAGGTGTTCACAATGTGTTTCATGTGTCACAGTTTAAGAAATATCATCCAGATCCTTCCCATGTGATTACACCTGAAGAAATTGAGTTGAGAGAGAATTTAACCTATATATCTGAACCAGAGAGGATCTTAGATGTGAAAGATAAGTAGCTGCGAAATAGAACAATCCGACTCCTAAAAGTCTTCTAGAAGGGTATGTCTCCTGAAGATGCCACATGGGAAACCGAAGAGCAAATGCGGCGTGATTTTCCCAATTTATTTACTTAAGTATGTGTATATGTTTTAATAGCATTTGATATTTACGTTTGTATTGGTAACTTGTATTTTATTCTGTTTGGAGTGCCAGATGTGTGTTGAAGACTTTATTCTGAATTTTATTTTGATTTTGTGTTGTCAATTTTCATATTTATGTGTGATTATGAATTTTGAGGACAAAATTCTATTTAGGTGGGGAGAATTGTGACATCCTTAAAAAAATATAAAACATAATAATATTAATTTATAATAATTAAAATAATAATAAAATATTATAATATAATAATATTATATTATATTATTAAAAAAATAATAAAGTTGGTAGGCGCCGACAATTGTGATAAGGGGGAGCCCCCATTATCTATTAAATAAAATAAAAAAATTATTAAAAAAAATTGGCGCCATTAGGCGCCAATTGATTAAGGAAAGGGGGTATAAATACCCCCTCCCCCTCAATACTTCCGGCGTGAAGTGCTGAGGAAAAACGCAAGAAGTGAGGTTTTGATATGAGTGTTTTTGGTTCTTTGAAGATCAATAAGGTATGTAAACTCTCTTCTAATCATAAAGTTTCTTTTATAAAAAATATTCTAAATAATTTTATCTTTCTTATGATAGTGATTTTATGCTAGTTAGAGAATATTTTGAGGATATGATTTTAGGCAAGTTTTGAGTTTTGTCAATATAAGACTGTAGAAATGTAGAGAATAATTAATAGTTAATTTTAACCTATTTAGATTTATTATTTGATTGTTATGTGATTTTATAATTAATTTATTTTATAAATAGAATTTAAATTAATCTCCATAGGACCTTTTTACCGATTAAAATTTGTTTAAATAATTTATTTGGATTATTGGAGGTATTATTGAAGTTTTAATCGGTTTATTTTGTTAGATCAGAGCTCTATGAAAAATATGAGTTAGGATTTAATATTTAAATTAGAATTTGATATGATTTTAATCATGTAGAGATTTGAGGAGTTGTTTAATAATTGGATTATATCCATATAAATTATGAAAAAGAGATTTAATTATTTAAAAAGTTGATATTGAGGATTTTGTAATTATAGGTATGTTAAAGGTTATTTAAGGATTTTAATGAGTGCTTTAGGTTTATGAGGAATGATCTATGATTAAGAATTTTTAAGGAAATTGAAATAATTGAGGATAATAGTTGTAGAGAAAATTGAGTTGTAGGAGTTAAATTATGTAAATTAATTTTTTATTGTTATTTTTGGTTAATTGGTATCTACATTAATAATGTAGAGTTTTGTTGTAATCGGTGATTGCACGGGTTTTACTATCCAACTTAAGATTAAGCTTGGAATCGAGGTAACCGGGGTTAATTTATTTTATATGCTTGCTTTGGACTGTAAGGTATTTTATAAACCTTACTTTTATCTATATTACTTGTATGTGTTTTGCAAGATTATATTTATGTCTGAATATGAATTTATTTCAGTGAAGTAGTGTATTTTCCAATTTACATATATAAGTGGAAATTATTATTAAATTGTTACTGTTGTGATGGATATGTTGTTTGAGATGGAATGTTGTATAAGAATTTAGAATTCTCGTAATTATTTTTGAAAGCTGTATTAATTTATTATTTTTATATTACGAGATATATTGAGTTGTGTGAAAGAGATATGATGAATTGTGTGCCCATCGGCTCTCTCAATCCTGGACCGGATTTGGAGTTGAGTATTTTGGGCAGACACCTTCATGTTACGGTATATTGGTGGTAACATGGGAGGGGCAGTATTCTTGATGTGACTAGCTAACATTTGGTCGGGTATACTAGCACTGATAGGTTGTATCAGTCCAGAGGAGATAAGGAGGAGCAGGATGGATGAGTGGAGATAGTTTTATTCATTGATTATATTATATTAAGTTTTGAATTATGAGAATATTATTATTATTATTATTATTATTATTATTATATCAGTTAAACCTGTTTCTCTGACTTACAATCCTTTCCTGCATATTTTGTAAATTGATTTTGGTTATTGAGACTTTATGTCTCACTCCGTCATTATAAATAACTTTTCAGGCGAGACCTCTAATCTGGCTAGAGGCCAAGGGAAGCAACCAGAGGCATAGACGTTGAGAATCTTGTAGGCCTCTTTTGGTATTGGTGTTGTGTTAATTTCTATATTGTCATCATATGGCTCTCATGTTTTTATAATGCCACATTTACTGTTTGGATATTTGTCTTAGAATTAATGTTTAACCCTTGTTAGGCATGAGGCCTTATGTTGCATACTGTGATATTTTGATGGACCCACAACTACAGTTGTATTGGAAATTGTTTTGTGTGAATTTTTAAGACTTGTGGGTTAATTGTGATGTGAGATCAGAATAATAAATTTTTCTATAGTGAGTTTGTGCCCTAAACTTCGATATGTTTTGAGAGAATTTATGGGCGAGTTTATGCCCTAAACTCTGATATGTATTGAAAAAAAAATTACTGATTTTGTATAATTGTATTGGATAATACTTATTGTGAGAAATGGTCGTTTCATTTAATAATACCTTAAATATAATTGCCTCAAATAAAAAATATATATATCTCAATTAAAAGAAAATTTTTTAATCTTTAATTAAAAAGTCTAAAACTCTATTAAAACTTCTCAAGTACACTAACAATATCTTTCTTCTTCAAATTTTTTCCCCTAGTCTTATTTTTTTGGGTGAATTTTTTTCCCTTAATCTTTTATCAATAGAAGCAATCATTTATGTACTCCAATTCTATTCGTGTGCGTTATGCGTACATTCAAGAACGATTGTGAATTAATTTGTTATGATGTGGTTTTGCTTGGTTTCAGTTTGACAGTTTATAATTATAAAACCAAGGGCTTTGGATTCTATTCTCTATTTTTACGTTCTTAAACAATTCAGTACAATAATCTTTTAGAACAAGTTTAAAAAAATTAAATAACTGTTTGAATCATTATTTTAAAAATATATTTAAAATGATGATATGAAGGGTAGAAGAATTTAAAGGTAAAAAGGGGGTGGAAGAATAATTTTTATATTTACTTAATTGCCTTTAATTGAAATATAATGTTCTTCCTCTCTTCTCTAATGTAGAACATAAAAGTAACAAAAGATACTATGATTTTGTAAAAAAAATCATTTTGAAAACAGAAAATCAAATATGCCCTAAATTTAATTAAAAACACCCTTTTAATTCCTCTTATTCACAATTACAGCAGTACTAATTATTGGTGATAAACTATTATGAGTATTAATTTGACGCTTTGGGCCAAAAAAAAAAATATTTACAAAGAAAAGTTGGTAGGTAACTAGGCATAGATAGGCTTTATGGTTGGGCTGGACTGAGTGTGTGAGACAAGATAAACTCCAAAACTACTTATTCACGTAAATTGAGATAAAACTTCTCTCACATACTTACTAGGTATATTATAAATTATGATTAAAAAATTATTTTTAAAAACTCCAATTATTATTCTAAACAAGCACAAAACCTATAGTTGCGGGTCTAAATAGATCGGGCACCTAGATCCTCTCCTGTGCCATTCATCCTGCTACCCTCCTGCCATTCTCTCTCTCAAAATATCAAATATACACCAACCCGTCTAACAGAATGAGTTAGTTTCTCACAACATGATGAATTAAAGTTCAAATCCCCATTAAGAAAAGTGCTCACATTTAATACCCGAAAGCACCTCGAATAAAAGAATTAGGGAAAATTACATTTCGATCCCACACAAGAAAAAAAATAAAAAAAAAATAATCCACAACAGATTTCATTAACAACTTCATGTGCGTGTCATTGATAAGTCTATGGACGTTATTGACAAGTTCATGGGACTTTTTGGTAATTTTGAAATATAAATAAACCATTTTTTCATTTTTTCTCTTATCTCATACCTTAACATAATTTTCTCATAGAATTACCTCCAATAGGAACATACCGATGGAAAAAAAACATCAAATATACAAGCTACACTGTTCATAAGCTATAAACAATGAGTTATACTTTTTACAATGCATGGAACCAACATTTAACACTACATTACATTTTATCAGCATACAAGAACTAGAAGCCACTATTTGGTGGTATGTCCTATAAAAAAGGAATCACACACTACTTTCCTACTCCATCATATACAAGGAGCGTAGTTAGGACCAACGAGGACGCTAAACCAGTGAAAATCTGCAAAAGCATGGCTTCAAAGTTGAAAGATGGCAGAAAATAGGAAGGCGAGCTATGGTGGATTATGGAAGCAACATGCTCGAAATCACGATAGGTGACACTATTCGATAATAATATTGATGATGATGATGATGATGATGATGCTGCAGCAGCGGCTACAGCTACAAAATGCTACTATGTTTCTGAATATAAAATTTCATTTGTCGTGTAAATTGCACTGTCAATGAAAATTGGAGGTAGTAGCAAATGATTGATTTGTTCAATGGTATGAAGCATGAACCACACTTTTTACAGCGCACCTAGCGTCAAGCCATGAAATAATGTCGTCATGGACTGTGAAAATTCTGTCATCTGGTTCGCCTTCCAAGATGCAGTGGAAACCACCTTCATAGAGCTTTAGTGTCTTGTCCTTGCTACATGCTTTCTCATACAGAAACTGGCTCACCTTAGGATCTGTAACCTTATCGTCTGCTCCATGAAGAACTAATAATGGAGCAGATACCTGCAATGCCACATCCCATTCCCTTCCATAATGAAGACCTTCCCAATGTAATAAACGCAAAAGCATGCAGAAACTACAAACAACCATAGATGAAACCCAGAGAATGCAAAAGCTGACCTTCTGGACTTGTGACTCAATCTCTTGTGTGGCCCTTAAAAGTTCCATGCCAGTTCTAAGACGCATTTGATCTTCATAACATATAACATTGTACACAGCCTAGAAAATAAATAGTTTACGCAGGAATAACAATGTCAACCAAAGCACAATTTTGAGAGGGGTTAAAAAAAAACAAAGAAGATGCGCGCAAGTGTGTCACTAACTTGACTTGGTCTATATGAATCTTCATGGTCTGGTGTTTTAAGCATTTTATATTTTAAATTTTTCTGTTCTTTTCCTAGGAGAAAAGGGGTAGAGGCAGAGAAAAGTTGCACATTCATAAACAAGCAATAGGATAAAGTGGCCAATCTCTAGTTTTGAGGCGATGTCTGGCTAACAAAATCAATTTGGATAAAGTGCATATCATAATATCTGCTGTGATTTTTTTTTCCCTTCTTTTTGAATTGAACTGTGGTGAACTTTAAATACAAAAGTGTGGCAAATTCAATAATAGAAGAAATTATTGAGTTGTCCATGTGTTCGAATCCACAAACTCATGAATGGCCAAATTCATTTTTGTGGATTTTTAAAGTAGCGTGTTAACTTCTACAATAATGCCTTTGTGTTCGGGGTCACTGATCCTGAGTATGATGTTGCATGAAAGATACAGAAGACAATCGTATGCAGGAAAAAAGGCCCTAAAGACTCGGTAAATAAAAGATATTTGACAAAAGTACCAACCAATTTTCTTTTGCTGAGCTCTCTGAAGGCCAGCTCAGCTAGATCTTGCTGTGGAAAGAGTTTTGCTTTTGGCATCACTTTAGACAAAAACGTTAATACCTTCAAAACTGCATCTGGTGGTAACAAGTTATCTGCAACCTTAACAGCCACACATATAAATAAATTAGGCATCTTTATAGAGGTGTATACACTAATATAACATCCAAATAGGAGGTAGAATATAACAAATGGTCACTTTCATTCAATTCAAATGCATTCTGTTACCAATATCACCTTACTAAAACATTTACTGTCTTTAACTTTTTATAATGTTACAAAGGTTATTACTTCCTCTGAAACAATAAGCCACGCATAGTTAAAATAGAAGAGCAAAACTTCCTCAGAACAACAAATAATGCAATAAGCCAATAGTCAAGCCATGATTCTTCCATTCTGTTTAGCCATCAATTCTTGAACAGTAGATTGTATGAAATTTCCCAGCAAGTGCATGAAGATTTTAGGGTCGACAACATTTAAGAAAATGATCCACCTTTTATAGAAAGATAAAGAGTTTATTCACAAGAGTGGAAATTGAGAAAGCAGCACATTCAAAAGCAATTGCAACTATAGAGACTCAAATTATTTTTAGGGTGTAACCGAGACTATTTAAGCTTTCAATAATTTCCTTAAAAATTAAATGATCCACAATGACTAATGATTTAGAGTTTAACTCTGGGGACTCCTCTTCCTAAAATTATTTTCACTTTACAGGCCCAAAAGGAGTGGTAGTAGTCAGCCCATAGTCCAAACATAATTATCTAGTAGTTCACTCAGAAATAATATGTAGCAGCAAATTGAAAATATATTTTCTAGGCAGTTTGGTTAGATTCCATCAGTTTATTTAAATATGCTTTACGGTCACACAGTCAACTACAACTCCAAAGCAGTCCAAAGTCATTCAAACGTGACAGGAATCCAAAGGGCAATTTTGTCAATTTTGCTAAGTATCCTACGTGGCATTCAACTTTCAAGATGTGCAAGACAAATGGGTTCTCAATTAAATCATTTTATTTTTATTTTCTATGTAATTTTATTATTTAAAAGAGTCATTTTGCATTTTCTAGATTATTGGAAGATTTGATATATCTTTTAGATATTTCGGATTATTCTAAGAATCTTCTAAATTTATTAGTAGATTTCTTTTTAGGATATTATTCTAGATATATGAGTTGTCAAATAGGGATCTCAAGGATATTATTAAAATCTTATTATTATCCTTGATTTAATTATTTTTAAATGGCGTCTAAACCTCAATTAATATCTTAGAATATCTTTTTTTTTATTTTTGAGTCGTATTAGGGTTAGAAAGTTTCTCTATTTAAGGGTCAAGTTGTACTAAGTTATTTTCAGAGATTATTGAATAAGAAGTTTATTTTGCAAGTTTACTTGTGAGTTTGTATTCGGATAGAATACGGATAGGTTGCAAAAGTCTAATCAACTTTTGTGGGGCCTTTTTATACCTAAGGATCTAGAGACAAGTTCCTCTAGGGTTTTAGCTGATCAATCCCTATATTTTCGGGTTTTGTCATACAAATCCTGCATCAAAAAGTTTGATCCTCAAAGCTATCCACAGGCCCCTGAAGGCTATTAACAATTAAAAGACTAAAAGGCTATGCTAGTTAATTATAGAAATCAGGTCACTATCACTACATTCTCTCAATTCCTAAGCTAGTTGAGCACACCCCAAGCCTATAGTATTGTATTCTTGGTCTACAAAAGCCTTACCTCAACTAACTTCTCTGGATAGACTCCTCTACATTTCAAGAGATCGACAATTTTGGTTCAACACTCAACAACTCATTTTCAGTAATATCTGGATCTCATTTCAGGCAAAGATTCTCAGTGCTGAAAACCATCATCCCCGATCTGATATTTAGTAAAAATCATCTAAAGCCAGAAAATAAAGCAAAAATCCTGCAAGGCAGGATATTATTCCATTATTCCAAGATTGATGCATAAACTAACTAAGAAGTTACAGTTCATCAAAACTTAACATTACTGGGCATACTCAAATGTTTATAAAAAGGTCGCCTTTAAACCAAAGTCAGTGGCTTTTCTCTTGCCTTATAGGAAGTGCAATCATTTAAAACGTAAATGATTAGAACAACAATTTCAAGGCTGATAACCAGTTGTGACGCCTATTATGCTTTTCTTTATATTTCACATAATTATGCCTATGGCATAAAGGACCAAGAGTTCCATTGTTGTTTAAAGAATAAGATGAAAAGGAAAAACCGACAATTTAAATTAACAGGAGTTAGTATGTTTTGAACTTCCAAAATAAGAACAGAACTATGATGGTAGAAACAGAGAGAAACTAATCAGTATGAAATGGACTTTGATCTGAAACAGAACTTCTAAATTACAATGGTAGAGTTGTTTCACATCAACTGCAACACAGTAAAATGGTGTTACCTTACACATGGGCGCAACAAGGAGAACTCCATCCCAATTATTCGGTTCCTTCAAATGAACTTTGAGAGTAACTGCTCCCCCCATTGACTGACCCAATATAAATCGAGGCAACCCTCTTAGCTCAGGTCTTGCTGTCAATTAAGATGCAAAGCAAGGTCAAAAACATTTTATAGTTTTCAATGTTAAAAAAATAGTAATCTTGAATATGAAACCATGAGGAACAAAACATCATACATTTTATTTTTCTGTAGTGTTCTATAACATCGTCGACTAAATAATCGAAATTTGGTATGTAACCATGCAGTCCTTCAGAAAGACCAAAGCCAGGATAGTCCATAGCATAAACAGCATACCCAGATCCAGCAATCCGCCTGGCAATGCCTGAAAATTCAAACTCTCTCAATCATATCATATGATGAATCTCTTTAATCTTTAACCGCAGAAAAACCCAACATACTGATACTACTTATGCAGATTAAGAATACTTCTTGAATTAAGAGATTATGACAAACCTTCAAAGAAGAAAGTGCAAGTATCACCATACCCATGGCAGAAACACACAGCTGCCTTAATTGGAACGCCAGGTTTTGGCATCCAACTTTTGCAGAAAATTTCCAGCCCCCTCAAATTCCTTTCGTACCACTACAAGAAGTATCGAGAGTATCAACTCAATAGCCCCCTAAATTAATCACATTTTTTCACCAAGCTAACCTGAATTAATTTTAAAAAAGGAAAAAAAAAAGATAAAACTCATTTGATCCTCAAAATATGGGCCCAATGAAAATTGAATCCCTGGTTCACTTTCATACTGGAAAGTTTAACTTTGTAGAATAAGTATCTTTACTTCTAAAAGGATGAACTAGAAATCAAACCATATCTTTGGGTATCAATGTGATACAAAAAGAAGTTTGAGAGAGCCAATCAATACTAGAATCATAAAGCAACAAAATAATTCGAAAGAGAAAATAAGCAGAGAGTATAAGCTTAGCTTACCTCCTCAGTTCTGATCCCAGCAGGAGCCGTCTATGATGCCGATCAAAGACGAATAGAGAAAGAGATTGAAACATCAGTGAGTGATTGAACACGAAGAAGAGGAAGATTCTTGAAAATACCCAAGAGATCAAACGAACAAGCAAACCTTGAATAAGCAATGATCCAGCCCCTGTTGCAAATCCTTGAAAGCATCACGAACTTGGCGGCGAGTGTAGGAGAAGTCAAGGTTGCGCCTAGCGATGGCGTTTAACTCGTCGCTTAAGCCTTCAATCGGAGGCTTTCTCATGGCTGAAACGGTGAGTTTAGTGTTGGAGAGAGGGCGATTGGGAATGAAGTTAAATCTGGGCGTAGTGGGTAAGTGATGATGATGTAGAGGGTGTTGAAAGGGTAATGTGTGCGATCGAAATCGGAGTGTTTGAGAAAGCTCCATGACTGCTCAGCTTGGTGGTACAGGAGGAACTACTCACAATGCCCTTTTAGAGTGCTTCCTTCTCTGACTCCATTAATTTTGCTCCAACACAACCAAAGGGGAAAAGTGTGCATATATATGTATACAGTCATTTATTCATTTTGACCACAAATATCCATTAATTTAATGGAAGGAGTATTCCACACCTAATGTGATTTTATTCTTGAACGAGAGTCGGTCGGTGCTGAGACCAGTGTTAAATTGTGCAATAAGGGCTGTTTGTGATAGTTTTTTTGAATCGGGTTTATTATATAAGCCCGATTCACATAAATCGAGATAAATCTCCTTCACATATTTATCTCGTAGACCGTGAAAGCACTTCGTAGACAGTAAAAGCACCTCGTAGACCGTAAAAGCTACCTCGTAGACCGTAAAAGTTACCTCGTAGACCGTAAATTACAATTCATAAACACTTATAAAATTTTCATAAGTTATTCCAAACAGCCTGAAAAATACACAACTGGAAGTGTACAAGATTCCCTCATGTTTATTTAGGGGTTGGTATTAATTATAAATATATGATTTTTTTTAATGTTCGTTTATCTTTTTTTAATTTATTTCTATTGATACTCATTTAATAATAATCAATAAAGATTATTAAAGTGATTTAAAAAAAGGAGAATTCCAAAAAAATACCATTTAAACTTCAAAATCTCAAATAGGTGATTTAACAATAAAATGATTTGTTAATTGCATTATCATTCTTGTTAATCCCATTACCGAACTTGTTAACGGGATTTTGAAGTTTAAATAATATTTTTTTGGCATTCTCCCTTTAAAAAATACATATCATATTAGTTAACTTTACTAACTTCTTTAATTTATTTAAATTAGATAAATATGTCTTATATTAAATATCAGAAGGAGTATTTACTTTGACTTTAAATGCAACACCTCAATTAAATTTATATTTTTTTCTGAATTATCTTTATTAACTATATATATTAAGTGGTTTTTATTGTATTAAGAGAAAACATTTATATTAGGAGGACAGTCACGAACCACAAACCATATAATAGATAATAATATATAAAAAAAAGAGTTATTTCAATATGCATGATTAAAAATGATACTCAATAAATCAACTCACATTTGTTATAATTAACTTACTTAACTAAATTTTTTTAATATTAATAAATTAGTTATAATATAATTTTAGGAGAATTCTAAAAAAATACCATTTAAACTTCAAAATCTCAAATAGGTGATTTAACAATAAAATGATTTATTAATTACATTATCATTCTTATTAATTCCATTACCAAACTTATTAATGGAATTTTGAAGTTTAAATAATATTTTTTTAGCATTCTCCCTATAACTTTTATATTATGGTCGGAAGGGAAGTGAGTACTATTTTATTTTGTAGCGAGGCTTTCTTTTCAATCGCCGTTCTCTGCTGTTTGTCAGATCTTTGAAATTGACTTATGAGGTTGAACTTCGAATTCTAATTTCATATTTTTGACCATTGAGCGGTATTCTTTTTTTCCCATGCAATCTTTGGTCTTATGGTCGGTTCACGCTTGGTGGATCTAATCTCTGAATTTGAGGTAGGCTTATGTTTATCAATATGGAGGACAATGAAATATAATTAGACGATCACTTATTTAGTTTTTTTTTGGACAAAATACGATTATTTCATTAAAAAGTATACATTTGTTATATTTCAATTAAAGCATAAATCTTTCGTTAAGTTATAAATTTACTTTCTGAGAATTTAGAAATTCGAAATTTTGGTAGAGAAGAAAGTGCATTACAAAGACACGTGTTTCATACCGTGGACTTTTCTAGGCGTGATGGAATATATAAGGAGGAAGGGCACGAGATGTGGATGTCACGCTCACATGTGCAAATTGCGGATTTGCGGATGTTGATCCTTCCGAACTACTCTCCTTTTAACGCCGACCAATAATATAAGAATTAAGAAAGCTAGGTAATATAAAGATATATTCAAAAAAATAATGTAAGAGAAAAAAAAATGTGGTGTGTGAAATTAATGGAGTAAAATAGGTAAAAATATGTTTATTATTTAGACCGGTTCAAATGAAATCTTATAAAAAATACAAACTCATTAAAAAAAATATGACCTTATATATTGTGATGGAGGGATTATATTTTTCTAAAATATCATGATATTTTTTCTAATTCTCTCAATCTCTCTCTTACCTAATTGTTATTTAGGGAGAAATAATAGGGTAAATTAAGAAAAGACTAACAAATATGAAAAATAGTTTTTATATTTAAAATCAAGATCAACTTCTCCAATTAAATCTGACATTAAGGACTGAATGAGTATTTATTAAATTGAAAAATAAATAATATGTTATATTATATTTCAAACTTAATGTTTTGTTATTTTTTATAAGAAAAATTAATTACTTATCCTATTTATAAGAGCTCAATAATCGAATTGTGCGGTTTAAGAAAACTGTTAAAAGTAGTTAAAAATAATAAGTATGTCTGAAATAAATTTTACTTTCCAAGTATACCCTTATTTATGAGGGGTATGTTAGATATAATTAGTTTTGATGATGACAAATATAGATGTCAAATATTAAGAGCAAGAAGTTTGCAAAGTATACTTCTCTAATACATTGACTAACTACTATATTTAATATTATATATCTTGTAAATTAGTCAAGCAATGGAAGAAAGAAATTGAGGAATGAAGAACTTGCAAGAATTAATGAAAAACATCAAGATTCAAGTTCAACAGACTGTAGCGTATGGCACTGTAGCGCACTGTAGCAATCGAGTGATTTTAACAATCACTCGAGTGATTTTCCAGAATCACTCGAGTGATTCTGAAAACAGTGAAAATCACTTGAAGTGATTCACTATTCACATTCACTCGAGGATAGCAAACTAAGATACATACGAGCAAACAAAGCCATGAGAACCCAACAACATCAATATGCTGATAGCATAAGTCATTCTCAACCCAGACACTCTCTGTGCTTATCTATTTTATGTATCATGTACATGTGAGAGTGAAATATTTGTATTGTACTTCAATGAGAATCATATCCACTCTGTGAGAGAGCTTGTAAACACTTCATCTATATTTTAGAAGTGATCTTAAGGTAGAGGGAACTTGAGAGGATTGATCAACTTACGAGGGAAGTTGTAAAGTGAATTGTTAGAGACTTTCTGCTTGTAAGACTTACAAGATGCAAGCAGTAGAGAACATTGCTGCTCGTAAGACTTACAACGGTGTAAGCAGAAGAGAATGTTGCTGCTCATAAGACTTGCACGGGTAAGCAGGAAAGAAAGGTCTTTGGGATTGTTTTGCTCGACTTGCCGTAAGAGAGAGTAAACCTTACAGTGTGTAAGGGGAAGTAATTTCGTAAGAGATTTGTAAAGGCTTTTCTTGTGCCAGTTAAACAAGAAGATAGTAGATTGGAAATCTCAAGAGGAGTCTGAAGACTGGACGTAGGTCATCGTGGATTGGACCGAATCAGGATAAATCACAGTTTGCGTCTTCTCTTCCCTAAGCTTTTATATTTCCAGCATATATGATCTATATATTTGCATATGATTTTATAGTTCCATATGTATTGATTTGATAAGTTGTGAAAAGATTTTAAAAGATCAGTCTTTCTTATCATACACCCAAATTTACCCCCCTCTTGGGTGTCAGCCGGTTCTAACAGGGTAAATAAGAGACATAAATAGAGTAAATATAAATATTACCTACCTTTTAATTAATGCAATACATATAATTAATAAGGGGTAAGAATGAGAAAAAAAACTCATTAAATGTTGCGATAACTCTTGTCTAATTCTTATAAAAATGATAAAGGCAATTCAAATTTTAGGCTCTTATGAAAAAGACTGGAGAGAGTATTTAATCCTTATAATTTTACCAAGTTTGTAACTCCTTATAATTTGACTAGTTGCCACTTACCAATTACTCCCTCTGGTCCTTGTTTGAAGCAATTTTCTCTCTCTTGTGATTAGTATTTTTTATAAGCAATTTTCTTTTTGTGTCTCAAAATTTAAACTATTTTTTTTCTTTTCTACCCCTATTAAATACACATCTTTATATTAATTATCCCCCACTCACCACAATTCTTTTTCATTTACTCATTTATTACACATTCTCTCATATTTGTTACGCATTCTATCTCCTATACTCTTTTCATAAATATAGGTATATTTAAAAGAAACATGATATTTTTAACAAATTTATTATTTTTAAATAATTTTAACCATAAGTTCGTTTTACATTATTAGAATAAAAATTATTTGTAAAAGGACAGAGACAGAGAGTTGTTATGAATATTAATTATGTGGATGTCCATTAGCTTATATCCAGGCCAACCTGCTCTTCCAGTCAACATGATATGTAAGATTAAATATCACTTGTGTAGCACTGTTCATTACTGTAGAGACGGCTGCTGGCACTGTAGCAACGACGGCTGTTATTGTACCAATGACAGCTGGTTACTATTCACTTGTTTTTCTATAAATAGAGGCTTTGGCTGATGTATTGAGACACACATAAGTGAAAGAAGACATATCTCTAATTTCTCTCTTCTCTCTCTCTCTGTGATTGTCCATATATTTATAACACGTTATCAGCACGAAGTTCTAACGAAGGTATGGTCTGCTCATCGTTCCTTTGACAATCTTCATCTACCTTATTTTACAATACCTTTATTTGGTAGATATGGGATAATCTCAACCACTGTATGGAATTAGAGAGACACTCTTACCGATTATTATAAACATCGGGTTCCATGGCTAAGATTGGAGATCAATATTGTTCTTATATCTCATATATATCTTTTACAAGTTCATTTATATTATTATTATTATCGCCAAAAGCCATACACATCTGATCCTTAAAAATGATATGACTTATTGGAGATCACTATTGTTCTTATATCTCATATATATTTTTTACAAGTTCATTTATATTATTATTATTATGGCCAGAAGCCATACACATCTGATCCTTGAAAATATATGACCAGAAGTCATATTATTTTGATTTTTATATGATATGATATGGCCAGAAGGTATATCCCTATGATTTCCTATTATATGGCTAGAAGCCATATACTTTTTCATCTTCTTGTGTGGCCAGAAGTCATATTTCCTTGATTTTCGTATTTTTAAATTATATAGCCGGAAGCCATATTTCTTTGATTCCTATTTTGAAATTATATGGCTAGCAGTCATATAACTTTCATCTTTTAACTTATTATATGGCCGGAAGCCATATTCAACTTTTATTTATCCTGAAGATAAATGGTCAAATGCCCTATAGATTTAATTTCTCATCATGAAATTAATTGGCCTGAAGCTATGATATAAATTGGCCTAAAGCCATGAGACTATTTGGCCTGAAGCCATAAGAACTAAATGGCCTGAAGCTATAAAGTTATAATTTTTGTTGCAATATCTTACTTTATGAATTATTTATTGTCTTTATGAATTTCCGGTTATTATATTGTATTTTGATATTTTATATTTTATGAATGCCCCCCTTTTATTATATTAGTTTGAACTAAGTTAAATTTTGTGATATATAAATTTGTGGCTCTTGTTATTACTAAATAAAACTATTTATCTTGAATGACTTATCCATAATTTTTCTACACCACCATTTGCATAAAGGCCTCAAAATTCAATATTTGGTCATGAAAGACCCACTTGTTCTTTGAAACAATTTAAAAGAAATGTATGACCACCAGAAGATGGTCATCCTTCCAAAAGCTTGTATAAATGAATCCATCCAATTTGATCCTGCAGTAGTAATATTGTGAAAGAGGTTTAAGAAATATGTTAAATTAATTTGTTTACCTCCTTATGGATGAGTAATTAGCTTTTATTGAAAAACCATGAATCTCGTCCAACAGGCTTAACTCCATTCCCAGAAGCGAATGTAGTAATAAATGAATCTAATTGTGGCTGTGGACGTCGTTATAGTCGTAAGCATGACCATGGTCGAAATCATGGTGGTTCAAATTCCTACCAGAAGTAGGGAAAGATTGATAAGAACCATAAAAATGAAAATAGTGGGAAAAATAAAAATGCTGAAAATCCATATTATTTTTGTGGTGGCAAGGGTCATTGGTCTCTTACACCAAGAAACCTAGTTGAACTTTACTAAGAATCAATAAAAAAATGGTAAAGGATCAACAGTTGAAGTAAATCATGTGAATCAGGCTACAAATTTTTTAGTATGGAAACATGGATATTACCTATTTGGATGTTGCTGATTTCTTAACATAATTTATCTTTATCTATTTATGTTTCAGTTACTTTGATCAAATATATATATCTTAATTATGTTTTTATTTTTCCTTTAATAAAGAATGAATCTTACTGGCATCAATCCTGAAGATTTATGTCTCATTAATAGCGCAACAACCAACAACATACTCAGAAATGATAAATATTTTTCTTCCTTGGTAATGCAAAAAGCTAGTGTTTAGACTATATCTGATAGTATAAATTTGATCGAAGGCTCCGGAAGAGCTAATATTTTGTTACCTGAAGGAACAAAATTATGTATTGATAATGCAATTTATTCTACCAAGTCTGGAAGAAACTTGTTGAATTTTAAAGATATCCGCAGAAATAGAAATCATATAGAAACAACTAAAAATGATGAAGAATATTTTGTTGTTACAAAAATAGTTGCTAGTAGAAAATGTATATTAGAAAGTTGTCCTGTTTTTTCTTCTGGCTTATATTATACATTTATAAACACAATTGAAACACATGTTATTGAGAATCAGAAGTTCATCACCAATACAGACCAGAAGTCTGCTAATGTAAATTAGAAGCTTACAAATGAATTTAATGTTTGGCATGACCGGTTAGGCCATCCTGGTGCAATTATGATGCGACAAATAATTGAAAATTCATATGGACATACCCTGAAGTATAAACAAATACCACAATCCCATGATTTCTCATGTGTTGCATGTTCCAAGGGAAAATTAATTATTCACCCCTCACCAAGCAAAGTAGAAAATGAGTCTCACATTTCTAGAACAGATACATGGAGATATTTATGGGCTAATACACCCACCATGTGGACCATTTAAGTACTATATGGTTTTAATTGATGCATCAACTAAATAGTCACATGTGTGTTTAGTATCTTTTTACAACCTGGTGTTTGCGAGATTACTTGCTCAATTGATTAAATTAAGAGCACATTACCCTGATTATCCTATCAAGAAAATATGTCTTGATAATGCTAGTGAATTTACTTCAAAAGCTTTTAATAAATATTGTATGTCACTTGAAATTGATGTTGAACATCCTATAGCTCATGTTTATACACAAAATAGACTTGCAGAATCATTGGTTAAAAGGTTGCAACTGATTGTAAGACCTTTACTTATGAAATCTAATCTCCCAATTTCTGCTTGGGGCCATGCCATTTTGCATACAGTAATGTTAATTCGCATCAGACCAACTAGTTACCTAAAGGTCTCCCCCTTACAAATGATTTTTAGTTAGGAACCTAATATTTCCCATATAAGGACTTTTGGGTGTGCGGTATATGTGCCAGTAGCACCACCACAACGCACTAAGATGGGTCCTCAAAGAAGGATGAGAATATATGTTGGGTATGAATCTCATTCAATCATAAAATATTTAGAACCATCTACAGGAGATTTATTTATGGCACGATTTGCTGATTGTCATTTTGATGAATCACTTTTTCCAACATTAGGGGGAGAGAATAAGCAGCTGGGTAAGGAAATTAGCTGGAATGAATTATCATTGGCTCATTTTGATCCTCGTACAAATCAATGTGAACTGGAAGTTCAAAAGATAATTCATTTACAGAATTTAGCTAATCAAATGCCAGAAGCATGTACTGACCCAAAGAAAGTGACAAAGGCACATGTCACAGCTGCTAATGCTCCTGTTAAAATTGATGTTTCTAAAGGACAATCTACTATGAATAAATCTAAAGCACGCCTGAAGCATGGCAGACCCATCAATTCCAAAGCTAGAAATCCTCAAAAAAAGAAAAAGAGCAAACAATATAGATGGTCAAATTGATGATAATCAAGAAAATTTAATAGCTCTAGAAGAGTCATCTCCTGAAGAGATATTATCTCCAGTAGAGATATTTCAATAAGAGAATGTTGTAGTCCCAGAAGAGACCCATATACATGATATATGTGAAAATAATGAGATCTCAATAAATTATGTTGTGAATGAAATCCGATGAGATTGAAATAAAGTCAACGTTGACGATATCTTTGCTTATCATATAGTAAATGATGTAATGAATAATAATGAGAATCATGAGCCAAAATCCATAAGCGAGTGCCAACAAAGAAAAGATTGGCCCCTATGGAAAGATGCCATTAATGCATAATTAAAATCATTAGAAAAATGAAAAGTATTAGGACTTGTAGTCCTTACACCTAAAGATGTAAAATCTATTGGATGCAAATGGGTTTTTGTGCGAAAGAGAAATGAAAAGGGTTAATAAGATATAAGGCACGTCTTGTAGCCCAAGGCTTTACACAAAGACCCAGTATTAATTTTGAAGAAACATATCCACCAGTAGTGGATGCAACTACTTTTCGTTATTTAATTAGTCTACCCGTAAAAGAAGGGCTTGATCTGCATCTAATGGATGTCGTGAATGCCTATTTATATGGGTCACTTGATAATGATATTTATATGAAAGTTCCTGAAGGACTTAAGGTGCCAGAAGCATCAAATTCAGGTTCTCGAGAATAATACTCAATTAAATTAAATAAGTCTCTGTATGGCCTGAAGCAATCAGAGCGCATGTGGTATAATCGTCTTAATGAATATATGTTGAAAGAAGGATATAAAAATAATCTAATATGCCCATGCATTTTTTTTAAAAGATCTAGAAGTGAATTTGCTATAATTGCTGTTTATGTTGATGATATCAACATTATTGGAACTCCTGAAGAGCTCCAAAAGGCAATTAATTGTTTGAAGAAAGAATTCAAAATGAAAGACTTGGGAAGAACAAAATTCTATCTTGGATTATAGATCGAGTATCTCAAAAATGAGATCTTTATATATTAAGAAACCTGTACAAAGAAGGCTATATCAAGGGAGATAGAACGAAACATATTTCACCAAAATTCTTCTTTACTCGTGATCTTAAAAAAGATGGTGAAATAGATATCCAGCAAATCTGTTTAAATGAAAATCTAGCAGATTTATTCACCAAGTCACTTCCTGGTAGAATTTTTGAAAAGTTTGTCTATGACATTGGCCTTCACAAACTCAGAGATATCAACTGATGTTGTCAAGAGGAGGAGTCGATACACGATGTACTGTTCTTCTCTTATCTAAGTTTTGTCCCATTAGGTTTTCCTAGAAAGGTTTTTAATGAGGCAGCACTATACAGTGTATCAATAAATTATGTACTCTTTTCTTTTGCTACGTTTTTATCCCACTGAGTTTTTCCTAGTTAAAAGTTTTTAATGAGGCACATTAATAATAGACATCCAAGGGAAGTGTTATGAATATTAATTATGTAGATGTTCATTAGCTCATATCCAGGCCAACCTGCTCTTCCAATTAATATGATATGTAAGATTAAATATCATTGTGTAGCACTGTTCATAATGTAGCAAATGTAGCTGGCACTATAGTAATGGCTGCTGGCACTGTAGCAATAACGGTTGTTACTGTACCAATGACAGCTGGTTACTATTCACTTATTTTTCCATAAATAGAGACTCTGGGTGATGTATTGAGACATATAGAAGTGAATAAAAACATCTATCTAATTTATCTCTCTAGAATTTCTTTCTTTTCTCTCTGTGATTATCCATATTTTTATAACAAGAGTATAGTTTTACTGAGTTTTTGTAACTTGGTCCTTGTTAAAACCACATCAAATGAACATGATACAGGTGGACTCCATGCTGTCATTTTCTTGTCCGGAAAAATCTTCACTTTTTACTCAATCCATAGCTGGCATACGCCTTTCTAGGCTCATGATCCCCCCCCCCCCCCGGGGGAAATGCAAATATTGGTGGGCTCATATTAGCAAAAACACTATTAGTGGGCTCATACAACAATATGTAGGCCTAAAATTTAAGTAATACCAATGGTAGAGGGCTTCAATAATTATTTCACTAACCTAAGAATAGAGGCTTGGTTTTATAATTCTTGGGCTTATTCTAAGAAATTTAAAATGGCCCAATAAATCGATGCTAGTAGACCCACTTAAGTGAATAGCATCCCTTTCTTCATAAACTAAGTCCACAAATGCTTAGAGTTGCACTTTTAAATATTTGAGTAATATACTCCTACAATATTAAATATAAGACTTAGTTTAGAGTAAATTTTAATTTTAAATATAAATTTTTTTCTATTTTATCATATTTTTTAAATTAATTTATCTAACTTATAAATTGATATGATATAATATTATATATGATATAATTAAATAATTTATTTAACTTCTTTAATAATAACAAAAAACATGAGTAGATTTTACGTTAAAGATGAAAGGAGTATTATTTAAACATGAACCTTTAGTCGCTACGTTTTTGGCTCAACCAATCTAAAGTATGGTTAAGGTTTGATGCACAAGTTTAAAATCAGGGTCATTCAATCTCGTGGTTTCATCTTCAACTGATTCTGGATAAATTTGCCTTATTTAACATATGGAGCTCACAACAAGTTTAAATAACATTAGCTTCTGTTAAGATTATTATATACTATATTAATATTTTATATATTTTCATTTTGGGATATTGTATTTCATTTTATATATTCTGGCTAGCAATATTATATAAAGGTGCTAGGTTGTTCATTTGCCTATTGTTGTTATTGTGGATTTAAGTAACTGAATTAATTACTGTCTTATATTCACAATTGAGTAAATATATATTTAGAGGTGATTTTGTTAATTAGCTATCTGTTTGTATCAATTTTTAGTTATTTCATTGTGGTTTGCCTGAGCATAGAAATTCTTGTTTTTACTATCATGATAATGGCCAGGTAAAATTAAAAAAATAATATTAAAAAAAAAATCTAGGGTGACACTTCCTTAAGAAAGCGGCACTCTAGGTCCACGTAATATTAAAAAAAACTGGTCCAAATAAAAAAAATCAAAAAAATCTAGGGTAGCGTTTCCTTAAGAAAGCGTCACCCTAGGTCCACGTAATATTTAAAAAAATGCTGCAGCTAATAAAAAAATTAAAAAAAAAATATTTTAAAAAATAAATCTAGGGTGGCGCTTCCTTAAGAAAGCGCCACTCTAGGTCCACGTAATATTAAAAAAAACTGCTCCAGGTAATTAAAAAAATCAAAAAATATCTTGGGTGGCACTTTCTTAAGTCTACGTAATATTAAAAAAAACTGTTCCAAATAAAAAATCACCCTAGGTCCACATAATATTAAAAAAAATGCTTCAAATTAAAAAAATTCAAAAAAAATTAGGGTGGCGCTTTCTTAGGTCCACATAATATTAAAAAAAAAGTTTCTCCAGCTAATTAAAAAAATTCAAAATATATCTTGGGCGGCACTTGCTTAAGGAAGCACCACCCTAGGTCCACGTAATATTAAAAAAAACTGCTTCAACTAATAAAAAAAAGAAATTCAAAAAATAATCTTCGGTGGCGCTTCCTCAAAGAAGTATCATAGGAAGTTCCTACATAGCTATGACGCTTCCTTTTAAAAGTTTCATCCTTTGTTCTTTTAAATATAAAAAAAAAATTGGATGTTGTGACGCTTGTGGGGAGCGCCACAGCTTATTTTAGTGGCGTGTGAATATGTGACGCTCTTCAAGTACCACAAATATTGTTATTATAAGCGCTATAGCTTTTGTATTTTGTAGTAGTGTTGATATATCTTAGAAATATTATTGTTAGAGATTATATTTGATTAAGATTGATTTAGATTAGATTATATTAAGTTCTAGGATTATTTTAGGTTATGATTTGCCTATATAAAGGCTTTTGTACTCGTATTGATTCAAGGATTACGTATTAATCATTCAATAATATTTAGAAGTTCTTGTTTCCTCTTTATTTTAATCCTTCAAATTTCAACTGCTTGGGTTATAAATTACGTAGCAATCACATCCAAAGTAACACAAACCTGATTAAATTGTGAGCAAATTATCATTATATATGAGAGTATGGTGGACATGTTTCAAATAAGATATATGCACTTCCATTTAGCTGTAGGGACAGGGTATGTAGTATTGGGACTACACAAGAAGCCCAATGATGTAGATGAACCATCCTACCCAGTCTCATCAAAATAGCCCAACAATAAAAATAGATCAATCAGACCAAAGGTTCCTGACCAAGTGATCAAGCCACTTGGTCCTCTAATTCGAGGCATATTAATTAATTTAATTAATTATTATCATATGTTGTTTTATTTGCAAGGGGAGGAATGTAAGTTGTGTTTGGCTGTGCCATTTGTTTTTGAAGGATTCGGAGTGTACCTGGAAGTCCGAAAAAGGATAGGAGAACAATTGACAGAGATGCTTCCAGAGTTATTCATGAGTCCTATATAAAATTGACTCCCCCCAATCCTAATTATCCCATATATCCCATGTAGGGGCAGTTACGTAAATTTAACTTTAATTAAAACTGCCCATTTGAACCATGGTTATATAATAGCCTTGCTGGCATTAGACTTGAGCTATAATTCATCAATGGTGAACTTGGTATATTTCAACAATTTTTTTTTGTGGTTGATCAAATTGTTGTATAGCCCATGTACTGCCATAAGATTCAAGTCATCACATATAGTCAGGCTAAATAACTTCACTTTCACCGATCGGGTCAGGTATAATAGAAGGGGTTAATTTTTTATAATATGACAAATCAAAGTTTAAATCCTCACATAGGAAGATACATGTTCTTAAAAAAAAAAAAGGAAAAACTTTATTTTCAAAAAATTAATTATAAGATACAATTTATAGGAAGCCATGCTTACCTTAAACCCCTTTTTGGGGCCTTCGCTTAGCTCAAATCCGGATTCCTCCTCATCATTTTTCTCCTTTTTTTTTCTCCTCTTCCTATCTTTACTTTCAAATTTAAAAGTAAACTGTTGATTTATAATATCTTATAAAATTATATTATAACATTACATAGGAATAAAACAAAATAAGCTATTAACATTCGATATGCATTTACAACTGTAGACTATATGAAAATTTAAAAAATTTAAAACTATTGAATTTAACTGTTCATTTTTCAATATGATGTTAGAGATGAGATAATGAGCGGGGGGGAGATGAGGATAGCATTAGAGGATCCAAATCCTACCTCGTAGTGCATAGGAACATAATCTAATTTATTCATTTTTGGCATGATTAAAGCGATTAGTAGTTACTCCATTCTGTTCTTAATATATGACTTATTTCAAAAATTGATCTTGATTCTGAATATAAAATATATTTTTTTATTTATTAATCTTTTTCTAATTTATCCCTATTGATGCTCCATCAACAATAATTAAACATGAGAGAAAATTAAGGAATTAAGGAAGACGATTATAGTGTTTTAGAAAATACATGTCATATTAACTAACTTCTTTATTTTATTATATTAAAAAAATATATCTTATATTAAATATTAAAGGAGGTGTCCTTTAAATAAAAACAATTCATTGCCTTTTGATTCAAGGACTCAGCGTGATCGATCCCGTGAGAGCCTTTGCTAAGCCCAGCTTGGATAAATTCTGGCATTTTGTCGCTCATGACTGTACCTTTATTCCATAGGTAATTCTGTATCATCATCATTATTAAATTAGGAAAGAGCAACTTGAAAAAAATGACACCACCACCACATGAATTATTGCACAAACTTCTTCATTAGCTCTATTCATTAGCTAATGATAATAATACATGAGTACACGGTACGTACGTATACAATGATTAATTCGTTATTATTGGTCCTTAACTGGACAATTAGATTGTCTTTAATTTATATACTTAATTAAGGAAAGGAGAGTCCAAAATAATTATCTTGAAAAATTAAATTAGCAACCGATCATGGTTTTGTACGTATTAGGTTCCCGTGGGGGTTCTTTATTAACATGCACGGAGAACTTAATAATGCAACAAGGACATGCAAAGATGGAGAATAATTATTAGAAAAGTAACACAATGAAGTATTTGTTTATATATATACACCAGTCAATATAAAATAATTATCCTTTTTGAATGTTGAATAAAAGAAATGAGACTCCTAGTTGGGGAAGTTCTGTCGTAAAAGGAGCCTTAGCTAGCCATGAGGTCACCGCTATACATAGATTATATTGTTTTTCTTACTTATTATTTCAGCACTTTTAATTGAACATAAAACGCCCTGGGAAAGTTATCTCCAATTGGGCATGAAAATTATTGAATATAACCAAGTCAAATAATCATGTAAAAATTTTAATATATATCAGTATAATAAGTTATAAGAAAATGATATTGTTCAATTAAAAATTGCAACTTATTTGAGTTTTCATATATTTTCTTGTTTAGGTATAATATATACATGTACTCAGAAAGGGAGTAGCACTGTTTACTGCTTGTATATAGTATATCTTTATTCACATTTTATATTTTATATTAGTTCTTAATGAATACATAATTAATGCTTGCTATTTTTCTTAGGAAAAATTAGAGAAAATGACTAATGAAAAATAATATTTATTATAAAGGATGTTGAAAGACGTAATTATTTAGAAGAACCAAATTTTAAAATATTAATTTAAAAATATTAAATTACTTGTCAAACCTCATATAGTCTCTTTTTCAATCTCGCCCACGTACTATTTTAAAATTAATTTGAATTTTATTTTTAACCAAAATTAAAACCACCAAAATCATCCACGATGATGAGGGAGACGCTGCGGTGAATGCGCGTTTGAGTAAATTTTACTGTAGGCAGAGGAGGGAACCGCTGCGGTGTTGCTTAGGAGCTGAATTGAAAGCCAATCTTTAGTGGCAGTGGCGTTTAAGTAATATTTTGTTGCCAAGTAATATGATTAATTGATTACCCAATTAGATATGATAAGGATTAAATTATTAAATTTAAATGGACTAAGGACTTAATTTTAAGTGAGTTAAAAGTTGAGGGACCGAGTCACACCGGGTCATAGTTTAAAAATTAATAAGTGAATTAAAAGTTAGAAGGATAAAAGATTAATTTTTTTATATTAATTTCTTATTCAATATTTAGTTGCACATTTTATTGGACAGCACGCGAGGATGGATCTATGATAAAAGTGGGGGAGCATTAAGAAAATTAACCTTTATAATCATATATAACATACATTTTTGCATTTTGGCTAACAAATTTTGTAATATGGGAATTCAGTAATTTTCTGTAAAAGTTTGCAATTTCAATTTTAGGTTATGGAAATGGGGAGAGCCATTACCAGAAAACTAGGGATAAATCATAAATATATAGGCTAGGAACAATGGAAAGCACTAAACTTTAACTCAAAATCTTAAGGCAGCTTAAATATATAGGTGCTTTCATTTGATTATTGATTGATATCAAGCCTTATCGATGTTTTCACACAAGTTTTAAATAAAACCAGATTCTAATACCATTTGTTCGGAGATGAAACAGAGTGGAATGAGAATTGAGAAGCCCGAAAACAGGGAAAGAGAACAAAGGGGCCAAGAACAACGGAAGGACATCACATCTTAATTAACTCCAAACTTTAGTGCTCAAGTTCATCGATCTTTTCACTTTATTATTTTTTGTTAATGTAGAATTTAATTGAAAAGTTGAACTTAATTTTAAATATAAAATTTATTTTTTATATTTATCAATTTTTTTTAATTTATCTCTATTGATATTTCTTTAATAATACTCTTCTAATCCTTAACATTGGCCATGTTTGGATCAACAATCACTTAATTTATAAGTGTGATTCATGTAAGTCGAGATAAAACTCATATTATATACTTACCTCGTATACTGTAAATTACGATTAAAAAGCATTTTTGAAGGTTCCAATCGTTATTCCAAACACCCACACTATATAAAACATATTTGAGAAGTTGATCTTGATTCTAAATATACACTACTACAAATAAATATAGATATGACGCTTATTTTAATATTATTTGTGGTGCTTGTTCATATCCTAACGTCACTAAAAGAAGCTGTGACGCTACCCACAAGTGTCACAGCATGTATATATATATATTTATTTAAATATCACATAGGGTGGCGCTTTCTTGAGGAAGCGCCACAGGAAGTTCAAACTTTTTATGGCGCTTCCTTAAGAAAGTGTCACATAGGCCTTTTTAATTTTTTTATTATTTTTTTTAAAATTTATTTTTTAAAACCTTTATTTTTAAATAATCTTTTCAAAAAAATATTTTTTAAAAATAAAAAAAGAGGAAGCGCTACCCTAGACCTTTTTTTTCAAAAATATTTTTAAAAAAAATTTATTTTTTTAAATCTTTTTTAAAAAAGTTCTATGGTGGTGCTTCCTCAGGAAGTCACTTCCTCAAAGAAGCGCCACCTTAGACCATTTTTTTCGTTTTTTCTTTTAGAAACCTATAATTATATTAATAATACACTTTAAACATATTTTTATATCTCTACAACAAAATGAAGGAAAACAAATCAAAATCAAATAACTACAAAATGATATAAATTAACAAATAACTAATTAACAAAATCACTACTAAGTAAAATACAAGTGTTAAAAATAAATAATTATATTATTTATGCGACTCATCAATATAATGTTAACAATTATTGCAATAATAAAAAATTATAACTACTGCATATCTTCACATATAACCTATATATAATAATATTTAATTTTATCTCATTTAATTTTCAGCATACAAAAATGAGAATAATTTTTTCAGATTTCATCATAAATTAAATATAAAATATATTGAGAAAATTAAACTATTAACTACTAATAAAATTATATTTGTAAACTCAAAAATTAAAAAAAAAACTTACAATATAGAGGAAGTTTGAACGGAGTGAGTGGAAATCTCAAACATAACACCTGGAAAAAAATTAATAAAGGAAAAAGAGAAAGACAAAGTTGCATATATGTTTAAATTAAAAAAAATGGTTAACAAGATAATGTGTTATACGTAGTTTCAAAATATTTAAAAAAAAAGGAAAAAATGAGCGGGTACAACTTACAGGACGAAATGAAACTATAAGGAGGATGAAATGAGACCAAGAGGGAGAAGGAGTAGGGTCAGTTTAGTGTAAGAAATGGGACAAAAAGAAATAAGCAAGGAGTGTCGCAAAAATAAAAAGAAGAGGAAGAGAAAATGTAAGAAGTGATGGAACAAAAAAATAAGATAAGTGTAAATCGAACTTTTGGACGGTCATGAGTAGAGGAGAATGAGGAAATGTGGGAAGTAAAAGGATAAAGGTGATGACACGTGTTGGATAAAGATTGAAGACTAAGAGGATAAAAGTAATGGAAGCAGATTGTGGGAGAGATAAGGGTTTGATTTTTTTTTTAAGAAAATAATACTTTGTGTTGCGCTTCTTAAGCTAAGTGCCACACAAAGTACGTAGCAGCTGTGACACTTCCTTGAACAAGTGCCACAGCTGTTGCTTCAATTTTTATTTTTTTAAAAAAACACTTTTAAGGAAGCACCACCTAAAGTCACTAGAAAGTTGTGAGGAAGCGCCACCTAAAGTCTTTTTAAAAAAAAAAAATTTTAAAAATCTGAAAGAAGTTGTAGCCCTTCTTTAAAGATGCGCCACTAATACCTATTTTTATAGTAGTGATAAGACATTGTTTACCTATTTGTCAATGTTTTCTTAATTTACCCTTATTAATACTCTCTCAATCATAATCAAAGAAGAGACGGAAGGAAAGAATTAAGGAAGATAACTAGGGTGTTTTAGAAAATACATATCATATTAAATAAATTAACTAACTTCCTTAATCTAATTAAATTAAGTAAATATGTATTATATTAAGGATCGAAGAAATAATCAAGTGAGACAAAGATAAAAGGAATTAGGGGGGGGGGGAGAAAGAAAATCCACACCAACTCAAATCCAGTTTCTAACGTAAACAAATACTCAAAAAAAGCATGAAAGTGATAGGAATAAATGGTATGAACTAAAACTAAAAATATAGGAATTAGTCAGAGATTGACAAGCATGTAATGATCTACCATCATATATGTAACTATATAAGGTTTCCCCCTATATACATAATTACATACCATATTAATCCTTGATAATTATTGGTCTACCCCAACTTTTTATTTTTCGACATCGTCGGATATGGACGAGCAATAGAGTTAGCTAGAAACAACATTAATGCATTCTTCTTCAAAACTAAATGTATTTTTCAAAGGTGACATTGATATAATTCAAATGTGGGACCAATGATATTACAGTTTTGGTCAGCATCAAATCTGTCAAACTGGTGGGGGATAAAGTATCGTGGCAATGATTAAGGAGAGAAAAATTTTAAGCCAAGTTTCGTACTTTGAAGCAGCAATCATGTAGAAAGGTGGCGATATAGTCAAAAGTTCGCACGGTTACATCACAAAGAAAATTGAATGGGGAACTTTCATTTCGGTCGTCACTATAATTGGCTTTGTTTTATTATTATTATTATTATTATGTGTTTGTACCTTAGTTTTTATTCTTTTCATCTATAAAGGAAGAATCGATGGCTTTGTCGGTTCCCACAAACAATAGCCTGCAGGCTCAATTCGGTATGCGTCCATCAAAACCCATTTCTTCATCACGATTTGATTTGACCTCCTTCGTCAGAATATATAATAATTATTTGCTGACACATTTTTGTGTTTTTCTGACAAAGCATCTCTAATAGTTTGCTCGCCGGGGCAACTCTGTAAATGTGTTTTATTTTAATTTGATGACAGCTGAGTTTCATGGTACAATTAATGTGAAGAATGATTAAGAACATACATTAGAAAATTTTTATTGACAGAGTGTTTTTAGTGTGTCAAAAAGTTTATGGAAGTTCAATGTTTTGGTATTTCAGGTTCAAAAGTCATATATTTCAATTTGTGCAGTGAGGCGAGCAATTATCTATGGCTCAAACATAGTTTAAGAAATCAAGTGGTTTTTTACGCATGATAGAATGGTGTCAATCATTGAAAATGGGTAATTAAACTGAAAGTTAAAATTCAAATTCAATTAATTTTATAGTAAAACATGCATGATATCTGATCATTTAAATTTAAAACCAAACCTTGCATTAAACAATAATAAGAAGTAAATATATATTCTTAAGAATGTATATGGAATTTTTCACATGCTTGTTTCAAAAATTACTTCTCATCTTGATTCCATTTTCAATACACTTTATTCTAACACCTAATTAAGGGGTACTACTATTGTTGGTCTTTAAATTTTAATTAAATTTTAGTTTTAGTATGTATGCTTAAGTTAACACTGTTAATTACTTATGTCTAAATCTTTATGAAACTATAAAAACTATTGTTTTGGACGAAAAAAGTTTTGGAGAAGAAAAAAATAATGATTTTATATTATAAGGATCAAAATTAAAATTCAATGAAATGTTGTGGAAAATACTTTCAATGTAAAAATTTTAATAAGAATCTGTATAACTAAAATGACATAATCTATAAACACACAACAGTTATGTATACTATACAAAAAAAAACTCACAAGATTGCTAAAAATGATAATGAACTTTGATAAAATCTGAGCCCAACGTACGTTGTCTCCTTAAGACAATTTGTTCCCTCTATATGGATGCCCAAGGTTCTCGAACAATTGTCTCCTAAGATATAACGTATTGCGTCTTTAGAATGATGACATTATCAATCAGAAGCCCGAACAGACATAACGAGACTGCTTTTAGAATCGCATAGAATATGAGATGATTGCAGAATGCACTATGTAGTATATAAGAAATGAGTGTTATGAGATTGATATATATCTTTTCTGTCACTAGCACATTCTATTTATAGAACACGAAAATTGATTAGATGGACTTGACTCTTGCGGGTGAACTGGTATGTCGTGTGAGCAGACATACCAGAATGGAGCGAATAGAAGAAAATGATGATTCTAGCTGGCGAACTGGTGCGTCGCACGAACAAACACATCAGAACGGAGCAAACAAATGCATTGGTTCGGTCACAGCGTTTTGCTACAGCTGCTGTTGGGAGAATCACGGAGGGGTAAAAAATGAATTAAACAAAAGTTCAAGGATTATTCGGACAAATTAAAAAATAATTTTTTAATCTTATACACGCACAGACCGACGGCAACGAACCGTGGTGGACCAAGGCCCACCTACGTTCTCACTCCTCCACAAAAGTGGATTGGCCTAATGGCCCAATTTAGAGGTATGAAGTTGAGTCTTATATACACTCTTATTTCTCTTGATTTGTCAAATGTGGGATTTCTAGCCACACACCTTTTTCTCCTTCCTTTTTCTCTCTTCTTTTCCAACTTATTTCTTATTCATAAGACATTAAATTTAGACCCAAAATTCTAACATAAAATTATAAGAATCAATAATAATATTAACCCAAAAATAATGAGCAAGTGTGAAATGAAAATGATGCAGGGGGGCATTATAATCGTTATATAGTAGTTATGCATTCAAATTTGTATACGCTAATTAGGATAATGATATATGCAGCCGGCCCACTCCCTCATGAATCACATTCCATCAGAAGTCCAAGAGAAGAATATAATATATAATATGTCGCTGTCATTAAGATTTCTAAATTACATTGGTCTACCAGTTAATTATATTTAATTAAGTAATTATAGTCATCATATGTAGCTGAATGCCCTCGCAAGCCACGTCAACATCATTATCTTAAGTACGTCGTCAAATCACTATTATTATTATTTCAATTTTCCTCTGAAAGAAATTGGTCGGCTTCCTCCACCGTCCCTTTTCAAACGATACTAACTCAAGACCAAAAAAAAAAAAAAAATCATTATTTTAATACCAATATAATGAGGTAAATTATGGGTCCTTTTCTTTTCTTTTGTCTTTTAGAGGGAAAATAACTTTCATTAATATAAGCACACCAAATAACTAAGGAAAGTGGGTTTATAAAAAAGGATTAGTTCTTCACAATATGATGAACTAATGTTTGAATACCTATTGAAAGATATGTCTATATTTTATGATAAAATTGTCTTTAATAAAAGGATAATTGTGTAGGGGAAAAAAAAAGCATACTACTAGTAATGAAAGATGAAAATAATGAGCTTTATGATAACAAGAATTTAATCATAGAAAACTATGATATACTTAAACGTGAATGGTTAGTTGATTTTGAAAATGGAAGTTGCTTTGTATTTCTTTTCTGAATCATCCAAGCAAGTAACCCTTAGAGTCTCTAATCACGAAACTAATAGCAACATCACCAGATCTCTCCGCCAAAGCAAAATCTTATGTCCTTTTCTTAATTCTTATGATCAATAGTAAGCTCAAAAAATGCACGCGAACTTCAAGTGCTACTACTCATATAATCATAAAAAGTTTCCTCAATTAGCGAATCAAATCATTTTGGATTAAAAAGTTTCAGCTAAGCATGCTTTCAACTGAAATTTGGGATAGCTTAAGTTTATTGTATAAGTGCTTTTTACATAAGTCAAAATAAAACTTCTCTCATATACTTACCTCGTATACCGTAAATCACGATTGAAAAGCATTTTTAAAGGTTTCAATCTCTATTCCAAACACCCGTATATACATATAAATCGAGATAGCACTTCTCTCACATATTTACCTCATATACCATAAATTACGATTAAAAAATGGATTTTAAAAACTCCAATCGATATTCTAAATAAGCACATATAATCGCATGCAAAAGACTATACACTTGCTGTGCAATATTGATATAATCATATATGTTGATGGATAAAGATCGCACACCCAAATTGAATTTTCGATGAATCCTTAATTCGAACGGATAGCATTTCAGCTGCTAGTTAGGTCATCTTTCTTTTATTAAACTGTAATAATAATCATATAACAATTATTACTCACTGCTTTTTAAGTATGGGATGTCTTCCATGCCCATGTGTATCGAAAAAATTTATCAATGATTATGATTTGTTAGCTTTTCCTTTATATGAGTATTCATATTACTTTAATTTCGTGATACCATCATGTTTCAATGATATTGATATTAGATACTGAATTAATTATCATTTTTCTTGGGGAAACATTTTTTATATACCGCTTATAAAGATATGCAAATTAGATATAGAAGAAGTATCTAGAGTTAAGAGAGATGGATAATCTGCAGGAAGTATAAATTAAATACACGTTTTAAAGGGTCCTTTATAAGCATGATGAACTTCAATTATTATGTAACTGTTTCTTCATGAATTGTGTAAACTAGCATGCGAAAAGAAATATTATTCTATAATATTCGTTGGAGTGATGAGAGTAAAGAGATTAAGGTCTTCAAATCATGACACAGCTTGTAATTATTGCAACGTTGATAGGCTTCAACTCCTAACTTCAACACTTCTGACAAGTGACCATTTGCCATCCATATACAGGGGGCCTTTTAGAAAATATTACTATCGATTTTTTTTTAATAAAATATTTCATCAGTCTTTAATATAAAATATGTTTGGGGGAGAATTTCTGGCATTTTTGGTATATAGTTGTAGCTTAAAAAATAATGATTTTTATGTAAGTCAAGATAAAACTCCTCTCACATATTTACCTTGTATACCGTAAATTAAGATTGAAAAACATTTTTGAAGGTTCCAATCGTTATTTCAAACACCCACTTCAGCTAACTCGCAAGGATATAATGTAATTTCAGTCAACATTTAAAATTTTCTGAAATTTTACTACACTCTTTTATGTCAAAATATAATTAAGTTTTTGGATGAAAAGATAATGATTCTCTTATTTTATTTATCATGTAAATTGTTTTATTTGTCTTGTAAATGCCCATATTTATCTTATGAATTTTCATATTTATTTTGTAAATGACCAAAATATTTTGAATTCCATAAATTTTTTTTGAATCCTTTTATTTGTTTCGTAAATGTCCATATTTGTCTTGTGAATTTTCATTTTAATTTTGCAATTGGGAAAAATGTTTTTAAATCCTTAGATTCTTTCTAATTCCTTTGTTTATCTTGTAAATATCTTTACTTGTCTTATAAATATTTTTATTTGTATTGTAAATATCATTATTTGTCATATAAAGTTCTTTTAAAAAAAATAAAGAAGGGCATCATTATCTTTTTATTTACAAAACTTAATTTTATTTTGACACTTGAGTCTTGAGGCATGTTTGGTTAGAGGGGAGGGGATGTAAGGGAAGGAAAAATGAGCATATTCCCTCGTTTGATTTGAAATTTTGAAGGTGTGGAGATCTCAAAGTTTCCGTCCCCTCCCCTCCAACACTACTACTTTGGCTCCCCTCTAAATTGGGGGGCTTTGGAAGGAAGCCAAAATTTTAGACCACTTTACCCTTATAACCTATGTGCTATTCCAATAATGCCAATGATAAAAAATATTATGATAAATAAAAATATTATTATTAAAATATTTTATTAAAAAATAAAAATATATTATTATACAAAATTATTATAATTAAATATATATTATTAAAAATAATTTAATACAAAAAGTATATATTTATGAATAAAAAATATTATAATTATAACATATGCTCATACAAATTTAAATAAAAAATTATTATTATAAATAAAAATATTATTATTAAATTAATTTAAATAAAAATTACATCTTTAAAAATAAAAAATATTATCATAAAAATTAAATTTTCATAAATAAGAAAAATATTATAATTATAATTTATTTTAATATAATTTTAAATAAAAATATGTTATTATAAATAAAAAAATACTATAATTGTTTAAAATATATTATTATACAATTAATTTAAACAAAATATATATTATTATATTATTTATAAATAAAATGTTATTATATTAATTAATATCATGGTAGAATGATAAATTGCTATAATTTTCCCTTTCCTATCCCATATTAAACCAAATAAGGGATTATTAAAAACCCTTCATCTCCTCCCCCACCAACTAAACCAAACAAGGTAACCTTTTACCCTTTCTTTCATCACCTCCCCACCATCCCCTCTCTTCAAACCAAACAGACCCTTAGGGTGCAGGAAAATTATATCACATCCTTGGAGGCTTAATGAAATTTTTCTTATTTGGGGTGTTGATCTTTGTCCTAAATAAAAATATATTTTTTATATTTGTTAATATTTTCCTAATTTATTCCTATTTATGCTCTCTCAACAATAATCAAGATGGAGAAGGAATTAAGAAATTAAGGAAGATGACTATGATGTTTTAGAAAATACATGTTATACTAATTAACTTAGCTTAACTAACTTCTTTAATCTAATCAAATTAGATAAATATGTTTTATATTAAGAACTATAAGGAGTATTTGATAGTTTTAAATATTTTTTCATATATACCTATATTTATGTGAGAAAGAATATAAATTAATATCATGTTTGGAGTTTGATACAATTAATAATGATAATATTAAAATGGTAAAATAAGTGAAAAGTCCCTGTTTAAAAATTTTATATGTCAAAAGGATATGAATTCGAGTATTGGTAGTTTTTGTGTATGAAATGCTGTAGAATATTGATACTTTCTATATAAAAATATATCAGGTTCTTTTAGATAATAAAATTTTAAATAGAGACCTTCCACCGATTTTTCGTATAAAAATCACTTAAATTTAATGTTTTTGATTGTTTTAATTGATAAGTGTAAATTAGGAATGAATGTAGAACAATGGGAGGCTTACACTTTCCACGGTCAAAAACCTACCAATCCCATACTAAAATTAAAGATATTTACTTTTACTCAGTTTTTCTCTAACCATGCAAGTCACTTTAACATTTCCATGAAGAAAAACAAAACAACGAGATCTCATTCAAATTTGGCTGGCATCAATTTCTTTGTTGCAACATCTATTAGGTTGAATTAACACAAACAACTTTATGGACTAAATCACTAAACAATATCATGAGAGAGAGAAAGGCATTGACATGCATGGCCGAAGGGTTTTTTAATTGAAAATTACTTAATTTTTGAAGTTTATACATATAGCAGCAATTTATATATGGAAATTGCAGAAAAACGACATGAATAAATAATTTTAGTGAGAGTGATGATATATGATATGATGTGAAGTGATCAAACACATCACATGCTTGTCCAAGTTATAAATAGACTCGGTCTATATGTGAGTTTGCTGAGACACTTTAGTCATTTTTTTCTTGCCTATGAATATGTGAGGATGGCCCAGAAAGATCTTCAAATATAATAAGTGTGGCATGCACTTTGGGCGAATTATATTTGAACAAATCTTCGTCTATTGTTTGTTTGAATTATTGGGTAAAGATACAGTTATGGCCCTACACTGATTTTAGAGGTGTAATTTTGACCACAAAGTAATAAAATTAGAGTAATTATGAACCTCAACTAACGTAAGTGAAACTCCGTTTGCCACGTCATCATTTTGTTTGGGAAAAATAACCATTTTGTCCTTACAATTTTATGAAATTTTACAATTTTGCCCTTAGCAATTGTGTAACACTTTTAAATTAGTAAATGACCTCCAAATTTTCTGAAATTTTTCAAAATAAAAGTAGATATGATAAGCTTTAATTTGATAGGTCATATGGAATTTTATTTGGTCAAAATGACCATTTTACCCTTACAATTTTCACAATACTTGAAGAATTGACAGATTTATCATCAAACTTTAAAAATTCATATATAATTGTATAAATATCCAATTGGGGTCGTTCCAAAGCCTATGTGACCCTTATTAAGTCTATTTTTATAGAAAAATATAAAATTTAGTCAATAGAAACCTTAAAATTCCCATAATTTTTATTTTTGAAGTCTGCTCCAGAAAAACGTTAAATTCGCTGGGCAAAAACTTTTTTCTAGAGCAGACTTCAAAAATAAATATTTTTGGAATTTTGAGGCTTCTATTAGCTAAATTTTATATTTTTCTATAAAACTAGACTTAATAAGGGTCACACATATGCTTTGAAACCACCCCAATTGGATATCTATACAATTACATATGAATTTTTAAAGTTCAGTGACAAATCTGCCAATTTTTTAAGTATTGCAAAAATTGTAAGGGAAAAATGGTCATTTTGACCCAATAAAATTTCATATGACTTATCAAATTAAAGCTTATCATGTCTACTTTAATTCTGAAAAATTTCAGAATTTTTGGAGGTCACTTACTAATTTAAAAGTGTCACACAATTGCTAAGGGCAAAATGATTATTTTCCCCCCAAAAAATGATGACGTGGCAAACAGAGTTTCACTTCCATTAGTTGAGGTCCACAATTGCTCCAATTTTATTACTTTAGGGTCAAAATTGCACCCAAAAATAGTTCAGGGGTCAAAATTGCACATCTAAAAATAGTTTAGGGTTATAACTGCACATTTACCCTTGAATTATTCATAATCTATAGTACTCTCAGTTAATAAAAAATTTGGACTGCTTTGTGTTTTAAATTATATGTTTTACTAGGATTTTATTTTAACAATAAAATTTGAGCTAATATTTTATTTAGGGAGTGAGACATATAAGGATCTCAGAAATTAGAAAATCTCAAACACTACTACAAAAAATATGACGCTTTTTTTTTAAAAATATTATGGTGTTTTGCAAACGGCATAGTATCCAGTACCATAAGAAGAACTTACGGCGCTTGTTGAATTTTAAAAAAAGCCAGAACATTATATTTAATTATTATTATTATTATTATTTTAAAAGATTGACCTCCTACGGCATTTCCAATTAGAAATGCCGTAGGAGGTGAAGGCGCTTCCTGTAGAAGCGCCGTAAGAGGTGCAATAACCTCCTACGGTGCTTCCACAGGAAGCGCCATAAAATGTCCTTTAAAAAAATTGTGTAACTGATTTTTTTTCCTAATGAAACCCTCAATCTATATTTACATCCAAATCCATCATCAAACTTGCAGGTTTTCTTTGCAATATTTAATTCTCATCTTCATCTATCAAGCATGGAAGAACTCTAACTAAATATCTAAAGAAAAAAAATTAAGCATATACATAAGATTCATGACATATTTTAACTAAAAAAAGAAGAATAATAAGAAAACATACAGATTTAAGCTCAAAAATTAAAAAACTTACAATGTATAGGAAGTTTAAGAAAGCAGCGTTGAAACTTCAAGTAAATACCTGGAAAAAAAATTAAACATAAATATAAGATTCATGACAAATTTTAACTAAGAAGAAGAAGAAGAAGACGAAGAAAGTATATAGATTTAAACTTCTGTATATAAAAAAGCACTTACAAGCTAAAGGGTTTCTGTAGGAAATAGGAATCAAGACAATAGAGTGGGGACTGAAGGGATAAGACAAGATGGTGGAGTAATGGAGATCTAAAAAAATGGGAGCTGGAAGGCGCGCGAGAAAGATGATAATAACGGGCTAGTGAAAAGTTAAAATAGAATATTATATGGCGCTTAATGTACAAGTGGCATACAAAGTTTAGAAAAGTTTCAGCACTTTACTAACAAGCATCATAGCTTTTAATAAATAAAAAATAATGGCCTTAATTAAACAAACGTCGTTGAAGACAATAGATATATATTATTTTAAATATATATATAATATTACATAGAATATTATATATATAAAATATTATAAATATTAACGTCCAAGGCAATTCATATATTGCCTGGCTGAGGCAATAGCAATATATATTGCCATTGCCTCAGTATCGACGCTTCCCATGAAGCACCAAGGCAATAAATTTAGTGCCTTGGTCGGCGCTTCATGCAAAGCGCCGGCTAAGGTAATACACCTTGGCCGGCGCTTTAAGTTAAAGCGCCGTCTATTGTCAATTATTTACTTTTTTGTGTGTTTTTTATAAAGTAACTTAACATGTTTTTTTTAAATCTCCCTAGATCTGGCCTTCATCTATCATGCTTTATATATACTTAACATACTTTTTTGATTTTTACTTTGTTTAATTTTACATCATAATTAAAATTCAATTTTAAATTATATCTTCGAAGGCAATTATCAGATATAACTAACCCAATTTCAAATATTATGGATAAAAAATTTATATTTATAAGTAATATATATTTAATATTTATATATTTATTTTAATATTATATAAAATATAATATAATATTATATATATAATATTTATTAAAGGCACACAATTATATATTGTGTGGCTTTAATATAAGGCAATTGATTGCCTTAAGGCAATATATTGCCTCGACTTAAGCGCCGAATAAAGGCAATATACTGCCTTGACTTTAATCGGCGTTTTTTTTAAAACGCCGGTTAAAGTATTAATCTTAGCCGGCGCTTTTATAATTTTTTAACATTATTTTACTATATTTTTTTTCTTATATCAACTTCTTTACTCGACGCTTTATATGAAGTGCCGATCAAGGTAAATACCCTTAGCCGACATTTATAATAAGAAGCGTCGTAACTTATAATTTGTTTCCCTTTAAAAAAACAATTACCTACGGCTTTTTTTTTAGAAGCGTCATTAGAGGTGCGCCATTAAAAATATTTTTTGTAGTAGTGAAAGTATCCTTTAAAATGGCTCAATTCCTATAAATTTTTTATGGACTATTCTGGAATTTTTTTAAAAAATGACTGGCTTGTTTGGTTGGGCTTATACTTATGCATAAGTCCAATTCACGTAAATCGAGATAAAACTACTCCACATATTTATTTCGTAGACTGTAAAAGCTACTTCGTTTTCCGTAAATCACGATTGAAAAACACCTATAGAGGCTATACAAACATACATGTCCTTAATAAAATTAGTTGTCATTGACTTATGGTATGTTTGGATAGCCTCAATAAGTGCTTTTCAATCGTGATTTATGGAATACGAGGTAGCTTTTACGGTCTACGAAGTAAATATGTGGAGGAGTTTTATCTCGATTTACGTGCATAAGCCCAACCAAACAAGCCATTTGTTGTTATTATTTGATGTTAAAGTTGTTATTTGCATTGCTAATATATATATATATATATATATATATATATATATATTGTCATTTCCTTTTTTTATGTTCACATCAAGGGTATTTTGAGTAATTTAAAAAATAATCCCAAACCAATCCCTAGTTTGAAGTATTGATCGAAGAATTCACAAATTTAAAGAGAGTTTGTTTTTTAATCATTCTTCCTTTTATTTTTAAAGAATGTCAATTTTTCCACTCAGCACTAGTGCTGATAATAGCATCATTTGATGTTTTTGAGTTACATACGAAAGGGACCCAAGTCGGGGAATTCATGTTGAAAACCCAGATACTCGGAATTTGTAGTTTGTAGATATGACAATTGTTCCAGCTCGTCATTATTACTTGTGTCCCTGTCACATCTTTTGTCTCAAAAGGGGCAGTTTAAATATAAGAGAGTGAAAGTGATATTAATTTCTTATTTTTGTACTAATCCTGGGAATTCAGTTCTTAGATTCAGGCTTGTCTTACGTTATTTGTGATGCCATAGTTCGTGTATTATTTTGGAGTTAATATTGGTACGAGATTCTTAAAATCATATCCCGTATATATAGGGATTTTGTTAGAATTATATTTTATATAATCAGTGATTGTATATCAATATTATTAAGCAATTATATCATATTAATTAGAAAAATACACACTTGTATATATAAATAGGTTCACTTATACATATTTTGATTCAAAGAATTCATATTTATAATTTCCTTCTCTATTTATTATTTTACATGGTATCAAAGCCACCTAAGGCACTATGAAATTGGTTTTCCGGTGCTGCACTGTTCGGCAGCAATGTTCTACACTGTTTCAAGGGTACTGTTCACATGGCACTGTTTTGTATTTAGGCTTTCTATGTTCTTGCTTTTTTTTTTTGCACTGTTTCTAACGGTCTATTTCACCCAACCTAATTCTAGAAGTTTTCACACTCTAGCTTCACATTTTCAGGTAGGGTTGTGCATCAATTTCTAGTCTCGGCCTTTCCATCCTGAAAAATTTCGGGATCGGAAATGAGACTTCTCGATCCTGACTTTTTCCCGATCCCGAAAATATATATATATTTATATTTTTATTAAAAAAATATTTAAGAAGATAAGATCAAATATAAATAAAATGTGAAAATTCCTAATACCCTCAAAGTAATATCTATTCTTATAATTTTGTTGTTAATTTCATTTTTTATTTATTAAATAATTCTAATTTTTTGTTCTTGTCATTGTGCTTTTTGTAACTGAATCGACAATTTTAAGTATGTATTGAACTAATTATATATTTGTGTTGAACTAATTTAGTACAATATGATATTAAATAAATTATGTATTTATCCTAGACTAAAAGAAACAAAAAAATTAAAATAGGATTTTTTTAAGAAAAACAAAGGGGGTCGGGAAATTCCCGATCCTGTGAATTTCCCGTCTCATCGGGACGGGAAATTTTCAGGATCGGGATTGAGAATGATTTTCATTCCCAACCCTTTTCGGGATCGGGATTGGGAATGGCATTTCCCGATCTCGTCCCGTCCCGAGAACACCCATATTTTTAGGTGTGGATTTCCTGATTCTGGTGCTACCGACCACATAACAGGTAACCATAATTTATTTTTATCGTATGCCCCTTATGCCAACCTATCCTCCATATTTGTCACCAATAGACCCCCGGTCCGTGTACTTGGATCAATCATTGTTAAAGCAACTACATCCATTTCGCTATCTTATATTCTTAATGTTTCCGATCTTACATTTAATCTTCTGTCTCCCAATAAATTGACTTGTCATTTAAACTGTTTTATCTCACTACTCTTTGACCATTATTTAATCCAAGATCTTTCGACGAAGTGATAATGCGAAAGAATATTTTTCCACCATATTCACCAATTATATGCATAATCGTGGTAATCTTCACTAATCCTCATGTGTTGATACACCTACTAAAAATGGTGTTGCTGAAAGAAAGAATTGCCATCTCTTAGAAACTGCCCGAGCTCTCATGTTTCACTCTTGTGTCCCTAAATCCTTTTGGACTGATGTCGTGTATATTGCATATTTCCTCATCAATTTATGCCTTTGACTATCCTTAGTGGGCACATTCCATATTCCATTATTTTTCCTACTACTAAGCTTTTTCCTATTGAACCAAAAAAAGTTTAGCTGTGTCTGCTTTGTTCTGGATGTCCGTCTAAGTGTTAGTAAACTCGATCCCAAATCTTTGAAGTGTGTCTTTCTTGGTTATTCTTGAGTTTAGAAAGGTTATCGGTATTACTCTCTTGATCTCTATCGTTATCTTGTGTCCACTGATATGACCTTTTTTGATTTTTCGCCTTTTTTCAAGTCTTTGGTATTACCTGAGTCACCCTCCGTCTTTGATGAGCCTTATGATATCTTGGTTTATCGTGTCCCTGTCTTACCAGTACAGGCTGCTGTTCTGAAATCTGATATCATCGATGGTATTGATGTTGACAATGTTCTGCCTTTGCCAGTAACTACTTCGCCGACAGATTCTGTTCATGACTCCCTAGTTCCTGATCTTGATTCCCCATATCCTGTCATTTCTGTCCCTGATTCAATTGTACTTGATTCTTCTATTGATCCATCTGATAACCTGCACATTACCCTCCGAAAAGGTACCCGTCCCCATGGTACTCCCAAAAGATATGTTGAATATACCTATCATATCTCCTCCTTTGTGTCTTACTAGTATTTGTCTCTTGTTTCCTCTTCCCTTGTGGCCACCTTATAGTCCATCTCCACTCCTACCACCCTTCACCAAACCTTGACTCACCCTGGTTGGTGTACAACAATGGAAGAAGAAATGATAGAACTTGAAAAGGCTGGTACCTGAACTCTTGTTGATCTACCTTCTAGGAAGAATGCCATTGTATGTAAATGGGTATTTGTTGTTAAGACTAAGGCTGATGGTTCCTTGGAACAGTTGAAAGCTCGGCTTGTTGCTAGAGGTGGTCGGGCTGGCCCGTTGGGCTAACGAGCTAAACGGGCCCAAGCCCATTTATAAACGGGCTGGCATTTCGCGAGCCCGAGCCCGTTTAGACGGGCTAACGGGCTAGCCCGTTAGCCCTTCTTTTTTTATTTTTTTTAAAAACATTTTTTACTCCCTTTCTTTTTTATCCACTCATGTCACACTTATTTTCTTTTATATATTCGTGCTACAAAACTAATTTTTTTTACCTTCTTTTTTTTTGTCTACTCACATCACAAAAACATATGAATACATTTTTTTAAAATTTAATAATAGTAAAATAAATAAATATAATATGAAAAATGTGTCAAATAAAAAAAATTAGGAAGTCTTTAAACACAACATTACTAAGAACTGAAAACATTGAGATCTAACTTATTTGAAAAATATAAAAAATTTATTTTTTTTAAATAGTTAAACGGGCTGGCCCGTTCTATTTAGCCCGAATAATAAACGGGCTCAAACTTTCAAGCCCGAGCCCGTTTTTCGGCCCGTTAGCCCGGCCCAAATTACCACCTCTACTTGTTGCCAAAGGATATGCCCAAACTTATGGAATTGATTACTCGGAGACTTTCTCCCCTGTAGCTAAGCTCACTTCCGTTCATCTTCTTGTCTCTCTGGCTGCCACCTATCATTGAGATTTGAATCAATTGGATGTTAAGAATGCCTTTTTGAATGGTGACCTCCTTGAGGAAGTTTATATAGAGCAACCACCAGGGTTTGTTGCTCAGGGGGAGCATAGGAAAGTGTGCTATCTCCAAAAGTCATTGAATGGTCTTAAGCAAAGTCCTCGTGCCTGGTTCGATAGATTTTGTGGTGTGGTCAAGAAGTTTAGGTTGAGCCAAAGCAAGTGTGATCACTCTGTGTTCTACCAGCAGTCTAATGCAAGGGTGATTCTTCTAGTAGTATATGTTGATGATATTGTGGTTACTAGGAGTAACACCTCTAGAATCTCAGAACTTAAAGTCTTCCTTAACTCCTACTTCTAGACAAAAAACTTGGGACCATTAAAGTACTTTCTCGGTATTGAGGTTCTGAGAAGGAAAAAAGGCATCCTTTTGACTCAGGGAAATATGTTATTGATCTCTTAAAAGATATTGGAAAGCTTGGAGCTGCACCAAGCAGCATTCCCATAATACCGAATCTGTTCTTGGATTTTAATGATAGCATATTTGATGAGCTTCCTGATGACTTGAAGAAGAAGATTGATCTAGAGAAACTGAAGCCATTTACATCTCCTGAGAGATATAAAAGACTCATTGGGAAGCTGAATTATCTGATAGTAACTTGTCTTGATACAACCTTCTGTTAGATCCGGCTGATACCCAAGATGGGGTGAATTTGGTGTAAAATAAAAAATTTTAAGAAATTTAAAAATCTTTTAGCATCTCAGTGAAAATAATAAGTAAGAAAGTAATTAGGCATAAATCAACAGCTAGTCATTTAAGTAATGTATGCAGGGAATATAAAAGTTAAGGAAGAAAGGATGCAAACTATGGTTTATCCTGGTTCATTGATGACCTACGTTCAGTCCCCAAGCTTCACTTGAGATTTTCAATCCACTATCTTCTTATTTAAACCAGACACAAGAGAAGCCTCTACAATTCCACAAGTTTAGCCCAACACTTGTGAAGCCGTTTACAAATCTCTCACCGAGATACTCCCCCTTACTTACCGTAATAACACAACGTTTATGATGAAGGGTTACAATTAGTCTTCTCTCTCAGAAGTGAATAAAATGAACACTGAAGTACATTACAAATAATCTCACTCTCTAAAGTAAATTGTGTAGTCACTGAGAAAACATAGAGGAAATGAGAGAAACGTCAGTGTCGGCATTTTGACAGCGCATGTGCAACTCTCAACTTTGAATTTGAATGCTTGTCAATTTATAGTTGTTGTAGCTGAGATGAACGTTGGAGATGTTGAAGTATCCGTTAAGCACGTTGGTCTTCCCGTTGAGATTCTGTTGCTTTACAAAAATATGACTGTTAGCGATTTTGACACAATTTGCTTTTTATCCGTTGATCTCTTAATCCAAGTTCGATCACCTATAATCCTCATGTAAACTTGATTAGTGATGATTAGAAATGTTTAGAAGCAACATAATCAAGATTTAAATGAATTTGTAAGATTATATAGAAATCTGATACGGTGATTAAGAGAATCTGCTATCAGTATCACTCGAGTGCATGAGAAATAACTTGAGTGATCTTCTGTTGATATATACTGCACTTTTGGTTTTCTGAAGGTGACTTGCTAAGTATCGTGAGTTGTAAGATATCACTCGAGTGACATCTTATCACTCGAGTGGTCTTTACCTTTTAATTCCAGCACTGTCGCGAGTCACTTAGGAAAAGCTTGCGAGTGACACATTCTACTTGTGTGATCACTTACTCACTCGATTGGGAGTTCTTCATAACTTCCAGAGACCCCTGCGAGTGACTTTTAAAAATAGCAAGTGATCCCTTGTTACTCGAGTGGCCACTTACCCACTCGAGTGAATTCTTCTCAACTTTCAAAAACTTGGCAAGTGACTTGCTGTTTTTTACAAGTGAAGCCTTGTCACTTGAGTGGCCACTTATGCACTCAAGTAGTTTCTCAAATGAACTCTCAAAATCCATGAGTGACTTGCAGCAGCCTTGCGAGTAACGCTGAATAGTTCTGAATCACTCGAGTGGCATAAATCCTCACTGGAGTGATCTGCTTTCAAATCTCAGATCACCTTGCGAGTCACCTCCAAATTCCCACGAGTTAACACCATCACTCGAGTGTTTATTTATCAACTTGAATGAACTTACACAGCCTCAGATGATTGACTTGAAAAACTGAAGGTTAAGATCTTCACTCGTCAGTATCACTCATGTGCTCACTTCAAGTGATTTATATATTTTAGCTCCAAATATGGAAAATCACCCATCATCAAAAAGCTCTTGTCATTTATATTCCAATCTAAAAAGAATCAGCTCCAACTCAATTGTATGTTGCAAGTTATGATCAAAAGAGTGTAGATTGTGTATGCATTTTCGAGCTCCAACTTCCAGAAGACATAAATCTTTGAATATAACTCTAAAATTAGCATATTATATATTAATGAAAATATCTTTGAGTCTAGTTTCATATGGAACTAGTTTGAACTCATTTGGACTTGTAGTTTGAGATATATGTCCAAAATACGAAACATGGTCTGGAAAGTGATAATGATTTAAATGTCAACTTTGAAAATTCATATCTGCTTCATCTGACCTCCTTTGATATTGGTTCTGGTTTGACAATGACACATTGAAAGTATAGTTTTATATGACACTAGTTTTGTCTCAATCAAAGTTGTGGTTTGAGAGATATGATCGAATAACTAAAGCTCGCTCTAGCTGGACGAAGAACAGAGCTCATCAGAGCAGCTGAAACTATGAATTCACTTAAGTGATTGATGTTCCACTCAAGTGAATTTGAGTGAACAGTGTTTTCACTCGCTGATATCACTTAAGTGGCGTTTCAGAAGCTCGGGAGTGATCAATTGTAGCTCAAAAATCACTATTCTTTGTAAAAGCTTGAAATAGCTCATTTTAACTCGGAATTGAGCCATTCCAACTTCCATTTGATCGTAGAGACTTCCATTATCAAATTTAATAACTTGAAAATTGATATTCCCAATATATCTTGCAAATTATTCTTTCTTCAGTCTCTTTCTTCTTGATGATCATTCTTCAGATCCCAACCAGACAGCTTCTTTATTTTCTTGATAATCTTCAATCTTCTTCTTCCTCCTCTTGAATGATCCAACTTAATAACTTCTTTCTTGACTTTCTTCTTGATCATTCTCCATAATTCAACTAGATATCTTCTAATCTACATTAAATAAATCAGTTATTCAAGGTAGGGGATAAATATATTATGTAAACTTTTTGCTCCCAATGTTTAATATCTATATTTGACATCATCAAAACTAATTACATCTAACACCTTCTCGGTCAGTGTACTTAGCCAATTCATGGCATTTCCAATGGTGGCATAATGGGAAACTGTAGAGCATATCTTGCATTATTTGAAAGATTCCCCAAGTCGTGACATTTTCTATATAGATTATGGGCACACTAAAGTCGAGTACTTCTGTGATACGGATCATGCAGGATCTAAGGCCACAAGACTGTCCAATACGGGTTACTGTATGTTTGTTGGTGGAAACTTGATATCTTGGAGAAGTAAGAAGTAAGGTATTGTGTCAAAATCAAGTGCAAAAGCAAAATACAGAGCCATGTCACAATCAGTATAAGAAATTGTATGGATATTTCAACTCATGAAGGAAATTGGCATTACCATGACATTGCCTGTGAAACAATGGTGTGAAAATAAAGCAACACTACATCTAGTATTGAACTCTATGTTCCATGAGCTTACGAAGCATATTGAAATTGACTGTCATTTTATTCGTAACAAGATCAAAGAGAAGTTGTATCTATAGGACACATGCGATCAAACTACTAGCTGGCAAATCTTCTAACGAAAGCCTTAAAAGGGACACGGGTTAAGTATCTTTGTAACAAGTTAAGTATGATCAATATATATGCTCCAACTTGATGGGAGTGTTAGAATAATATCCCATATAATCATGTATTATATATCAACATTATTAGGCAATCATATCGCATTAATTAGGAAGATACACACTTTTATATACAAAAAGACTCACTTATACATATTTTGATTTAATGAATTCAAATTTACAACATCCTTTTCTATTTATTACTTTACAGAGGTGAAAAAAGGACTCGTTTCTTGTGAAAAACACGTTTAGGAGAAAAATTTTGGCATGCACTGTATACGATGATGTGTTATACGAACCATGTAATAATTGGTAAGGAGGCATTGATAGTAGCTAGTAAAACCATTAAGTTGTATTATTTGCCCATCAAAGTTGGTTTAGTATTTGTTTAAAATCACATTCAGGGTCTTTAAAGATGTTTATTCACGTAAATCGATATAAAACTCATCTAACATATTTATCTCGTATATCGTAAATTATGATTAAAAAATTACTTTTAAATATTTCAATCGTTATTCCAAACAAGTACTTAGTTGATGAAGATACGATTCATAACTTATAAAAATATTGGTTTTATAAGCATTTTTTAATTTAATCAAGTGCTTGTTTGGCATCATGTTTGGGACCCTTAAAAGTATTTATTCAATAGTGCTTGTTTGAAATAGCAATTAGAGTCTTCAAAAGTAGTTTTTCAATCATGATTTATGGTATATGAAGTAAGTATGTGAGAGGAGTTTTGTCTTAATTTACGTGAGAAGTACTTATAAGTTCTATAATAAGCTAATCCAAACATGCTAATAAATTCAAAGAAAACTCATCCTACATACTTACCTCGTATATCATAAATTATGATTAAAAAACTGGTTTTAAAAACTACCATCTTTATTCCAAAATAAACACAAAGTTTGGTGGGTAAGCACACAAGTGTTAGATGTTTCAACTTTGGACTCTCATACTTTCTTTCTTTTCAACCACAAATTATATAGGTTCATCATGGTAAAATACACACACTACTATAAAAAAACACTATAGACGGCGTTTATTTTTACAAATATTATGACGCTTGAGAAACGCCGTAACTTCTAGTACTATAAAAGCAACCTACGGCACTTCTTGAATTTCTAAAAGCGCACTTCCTACGGTGCTTCTGTGAGAAGCGCAGTAGGAGGTTCTGGGAGAAGCGCTATAGGAGGTCCTACACCTCCTATGACCCTTCTCCAGGGAAGCGTCATAAAAGGTCTTTGTTTTTTTTATAAAAAAATTGCGTAATTTTTTTTCCTTATGAAATCATAGATCTGTATTTACAGTCCAAATCTATCATCAAACTTTCAGATATCCTTTATAATATTGAATTCTCATCTTCATCTATCAAGCATGAAAGAACTCCAACATTTAAATTGCTTAAAATTAAGCCATACGTGTTACTGATACATGTCATAGTTCTACAGATGACTAAACTAATATTATTATATTTATAAGCTCAAAAATTTAAAAACTTACAATCTATAGGAAGTTTAAGAAGGAAGAGCTGAAACTTCAAATAAATACCTGGAAAAAAAATTAAGTATATATATAAGATTCACGACAGATTTTAACTAATGACGCTGGTTAAGGCAGATCTTTTTTTTAAAATAGATTTTAAGGATCTTATCAGGCATTTTTTAAGAAAGCGCCAACTAAGGTATATATATATTTTCCTTATAACTTTTTTTTTGCAGATTATTCCTATTACTACTGTTGGTACTTTGGATATATATATATATATATATATATATATATATATATATATATAGTTACACTATTAAGTTAATTATCAGTGAATCCACACTCACACTAACATATTTATATATACTTCGTACATATTTGAGTGCATGCGTGAGTGTACTTAATTAATCTCAAGGCTTTGAGTGCAACTTATATAAGAGTGACCTAATTATAACCACACACACACACATTATGAGTAATGAATGAAATCTAAACATAAAGTAAATATATAAAAAATTAAATGTGAGCAATAATGTAAATATATATATTATCACTAAAAAATAAAAAAAATAATGTTTAAACCTTGGATGGCTCTTTCTTGGGGAAGTGTCATCCAAGGCTTATCGCCAGTTATGAAACTTTGCTACAAAACGTCATAGTTTGCACTTAATTTTTTATTTTTTTTAAAGAAAAATCTTGCATGACGCTTTTTTAAGAAAGTGTTATAAAAGACTAACACTAAGCTATGACACTTATAATAAAAAGCGTCATAGCTTCTATATTTTTAAGAAAAATAATTATCTATGGTGTTGCTTTAAAGAAGCGTCATTAGATGTGCGTCATTAAAAGTCTCTTTTATAGTAGTGACAACGGTTACAAATTCCTAATTGAGTAATGAACTTAATTTGAGATTTGTTAAATTTGTTAATCTGATTTTGGATTTTCTTATTTCAGTGGGATTTATATGAGATTTTTCCAAAACTGGTACTGTTACTTACTATATTTTTTCATGTTTTTCATCCAACATGAGAAAATGAATATCCTTTGAATAATTTAATTTTCTGAAGTTTTTTCATTGTAAATTTTGTAATCTTACCGCCCTTATAAAATGAATGGAATATTTAAAACATAAAATGATGAGTCCGGATCTATCAAGATGGGCCCAAACTAATAGGGCCGTTGGTGTAAGAGTCCTCTTCTATATAACTACCGTTGATTGTGTGCGGTTATAGCACCTTACTCTATTACTTTAATAAAATATTTTCTTGCTAAAATACTTTTTTTTGCCAGATCTTGTCAAAAAATTCTATATCATGAAAATTTTAATTGATTAATCTCAAAATTATGTTTATTGAGCTAATATTAACCACATCCGTAATAAAAGTATAAAAACTAAATTTAACAACAATTAAAAATGACTATTATCTAATAATTAAAAAGGATAAATGTTCAATTTGCTTGAATATGTTACAAGGTAAGAAAAATATGAACATCATTTTTCTTTCCCTTTCACTTTCAACTGACCTGCTCCCTGAAAATTTTCTTTTACATTCTAACTAAGTAATATTAAAAGATTTTCTTGGTAATATAGTACTCGTTTGAAATAGTAATTAGAGTCTTCAAAAACAGTTTTTCAATCATGATTTATGAAATACGAAATAAATATATGAGAGAAAAGTTGTATCAACTTACGTGTATAAACACTTATAAACCCCTTAAAAGTGATACTATGGTACGGTTATAAAAATATGCTGACTAAATTCTCTCTTATTTTATATAATTAACAATAGCAATAATAGCTTTTATACCCCCACCCAAATGGTTCGTATATGTTTTGGTTGAAGGTATGGTATTTTTTTATGAGAAAAAAAAAGATATGGTATTTTTTTTTAAAAGTAATGATCAAGCGTTGTGTTTGGAGAAAAAAAAAAAAGGATTGTTTGGATGGGGACGTAACATAAGCGCCTCAAAGATGTCAAGTCAAGGAGTTGATTTTGTTGCATTTTTGACCTTTGATACCTTTGACCGTTTACTTGTGAGCACCGAATTTTTTTCACACACACTTAAAAGAAGAAAACAACCTCGGTTCGATTAGTTTATGGAAGTTTAATAAGTGTTTATAAATCGTTATTTACAGAGTAGAAATAATTTTTACGGTTTATGATGTTGCTTTTACGGTCTACGAAGTAAATATGTGGAGGAGATTTATCTCGATTTATGTAAATCGGACTTATAAAATAAGCCCGATTATAAATAAAGTTTCTAAACATACTAAAAAGATATGTTTGGTTCCTTCAAAGAACTATATATTTTAATATTACTTTACTCAGATTAATTAGTGGAGGAAATAATATATTTTAATGTTATTTTATTTAATTTAAAAGGAGAGGAGATGAAAAATATTTTTGTATACACAATTTTGCCTCTAATTCATTTAAATGGTTTTTTTTTGAAACTTTATTAGAGGTATAATAAAATATATCCTTATTTAAGTTATTTTTTAAACAAGTTATAAAATATAATTATAAATAATATTTAATATATAAATTTTAAATTTATAATGATTAAAATTGAATAAAATATAATAATTACATTTATTAATAATAAAAAAAAAGAAGGAGAATTCAACCAGAAACAATCCCTCAATTTAGCAGCTATTTTTTTCCAAAAATAAAAAATAAAAAATCTTGTGCTGTGCAAAAGAGGCTTCTGAAGCTTCCGCCATTCCTCTTCTTACACATTACAAGTTAGGCAAATTCAATCTATCCCATAATCACTCACACTCCCTCGAATTTGTTCTATTGTGGTTTGGTTTTCTCTTTCAATTTTTCTGCTGTAATTTCATGAGGATCAGGTGTTTGTGAGATGTCCCACCAATCAGAGGGGAGATGTGGTGGAGATTAATATGGCAACAAGATGAAGGAGGCATAGAGATCGAGAAGGAGAAGATGTAGTAGTCGAACTCGCCGGAGATGGAGAAGCAGCCGTCGGAGTTTTGGTGGAAGATGGAGGAGAGACAGGCGAGGAGGTTTCCCAGTGACGAAGTTGCTACTGCTATGAAAAGAAGCCGGAGACTGCATTGGGTGAGGATGATAAAAAGGGTAATCTGGGAATACCAAAAATAGATATGGGGGGAAGGGAGGGGAGGGGAATGGGGGGATTTTAATCCCCTCTCCTTATTTGGGTAACTAAAAATTTTAGGAGGAGAGGGAAAATTTTCTAAAATTCTCCCTCCCCTCCAAAAGTGGAGGAATTTGGAGGGAAATGTTAATGTTTGAACTCAAATTAATTAATATGTCCATGCCATTTTAAAATATTCTCACAATGCCCTTCTCATTATTTAATTACAAAATTATAATTTTATATAGTAAATGTCATTTATAATTATATTTATTTAATTTTTATAATTATAAAATTATAATTTTATGTATTAAATTTATTATATAATTATAATTTATTAAATATGTTAGAAAATTATTAATTACAAATTAAATGAAATAAGAACAAATTTGTCCATATAAAAATATTTCTCCTCCCCTCCCCTTCTATACCAAAGATGATACTATTAAAATCCCTCCATTCCCCTCTCTTTTTGTCAACCCAAACAAGGTAAAAGAAAATCCCTCTCAAACCCTCCCCTCCCCTCCATTTAAATCCCTCCCCTCCATCGAGCCAAACATAGCCTTAATATTTTCTGCATCAAATAATATTAATATAGTAACATATTTATATAAAATATATAAAAAGTAAAACCCTTAACAATTTATTCTTTTTTTTATCGCTAAACAATTTATCATCAAACTCTCAAATCTTTTCATTAATCACTCTCTCAATTTCTTCACCATTTAGTATATATGCCATTATATCAAGTTTTAATGGTTGAGATTTAATTAATACTATATATAAATATTATTATAACATTAAATATAATAAAAATATATAATGGTAAATAGAATAAATTTTAACTATTAAAAATTGATCTAATGGTGGATATACTAAATGAAGAGAGAGTGATCAATGGAGATACCATTTTTCCATTGGGGGAGTAATTGAATTTAATATCACTCTTATAAGTTTTAAGAACTAAAAATATACTTTTTAAACTCATGGGTCTAAAATAAGATTTTATGTAAATTTAAATGATTAAAAATATACTTTAGCTAAGTAATTACTACTCATAATTATCAATTATTCCTCTGTTTTTAAATATAAGATTTAGTTTGGCAGTGAATTTTGTTATAAATATAAGGCAGTTCTTCATTTTATCTTTTATATTATTCATTTTTCATACTAATTTGTCTAACTTATAAATAGATATATAATTTAATGTTATGGTTAGATATAAATATTTTAAAAAAATCATGTCACATATGCTATACATAATTAATTTATTTAGTTTATTTAATCTTTCTAAATTTTCAACCAAAAAAATCTCTTCAAATTAAATAATTAGGTCATACGTCAATAACTAGATTAGGAGTAGTATTTAGCCAGTTTTAAAGATCAAATCATTTTTAACATATTGCACGTCTTTCAAGTAATAAATAATACGATTTATTGTTAAATTTTGTGGGATACATAAAACTCATATTTAACAACGGTGATGATTTCACATGTTGCATTTGTCATATTTAAGATATCCTTGTTAAGAATTGAAGCTAAAATTGCTTCCCCAGAAGTCCATATATATAAAATAATAAGGCTTGTCTAGATTAGATCATGATATTAAATTTGTTTGACTACTTTTAGTCCCATACACGCTGTAGAAGGATTCCAAGTTTGTTATTATAGTAAATTAATTAAATTATTTCTAGTATTAGCATCCAAATGACCTCTCTTTTATTATTATTATAAGCAAATGAACTCTATACATGCAGTATAGCGAGCATGTGACCAACTAGTAAGGTTGATACTTGATTAAGGTATTTCCTTTGTTTTGGAAAAAAAAAAATTGCATTGATGATTCTGAATAATTTAAGAAAAATTCAAAATATCGTAATAAAAATGAAATTAAAATAAAAGATAATAAATAATTCATCGTTGATAATAATAACGATTATCATAAATAGAATGCACTTTACTTCAAAGTTCAAATGTAGAATAATCTGTATAATTTTATTATTCTTTTGTTGTGCATATATAGAAAGATTAAAATTTATTTTCGCATGATTGGAGGCAAAATTAATTCATATTTGTATTATTTAAAAAATAATGTCATTTCTTTATTTCTCGTCTATATATAGCTCAAATGACGCCAACAATTTTCCTCAAGACTTTCTTGAGCATGGTTGTGGGATCAAATCTCACATGTACGGAGTATGTATAATGGTGGGTGAGTCATAATAAAATAAAATCACTTATTACATAAGTATTATTTTGCAGCCAATTCCAACATTTTTTGAGTCCAATTAGGTAAGAATTTGTACGAGGGAGAGATAAATGACGGGAAATGGAATTTGAGTGATTGGAGGACGAGTGTACAATTTCTCATTTAATTCCAATCTTTCCTTTTTCCCTTCAAACAATACACTATTATCCTGAATTATCATGTGCAGTTTTTAATTTCTTTCAAGTCCACCTTAATTAATTTCTTCTTCTCCCATTCACATTTGATTTTTTTTTCGCCTCCATTTATCTCCTTGACGGTTAGCTCCCATATAGAAGTCCTTTTTCTCATTTCGATTTCTTATAAATTATAATACAAAACATATAAATGCGAATTCCTATATATGTGTGTTGGGTAGCATCAGCCTTCACAAACTAATTCATGTGCTGTGCGAGCAGAAAACAGAGAGAGAGAGAGAGAGAGAGAGAGAGGGGGAGGGAGGGAGGGAGGAACAAGAAGCTTAAGCTTGTAAGAAGCAGAACAGAGAAAAGATCAGAGACGGCCATTTTTGGGGCTTCTTCTGCAATTTGGCATTAATTTTGGGGCAACACAACGCCATTTCGCATTTCCATTTTCCAGCTGCTCACAGCTTTCTCTCACCTCTCCAACTTCTGACGCCAAAAAATCCAACCTCGCCACTCTCTCTCACACACACTCTCACTCTGCTCCACCCACACCAACACACCCTTTCTCTCTCTCCAACATTCTTCTTCTTCCTCCTCCTTATGAGACTTCCTTTCTTCTCTGCTTATTGTTCCCACCATTGCTCCTCCATTCACTTTCACCATTCATCATCCCTTACTCTGTTTTCTTCCTCTGCAAAGACAAACCGCTGGCCCCGAATGGATTCCGACCCAATCTTCTTCAGCCGCAACCGCCCTAAAGAGAAGGTGATTGTCATCATGGGAGCCACCGGCGCCGGCAAGTCCAGCCTCTCCATTGACCTCGCAACCCGTTTCCCCTTCTCCGAAATCATCAATTCCGATAAAATGCAAGTCTACAGAGGCCTCGATATCACCACGAACAAGATCCCCATTCACGAGCGCAACGCCGTCCCTCATCATCTCCTCGGCGACGTCGAACCGGAGAACGGAGAGTTCACGCCGTTAGATTTCCGTTCTCGCGCTGCCTCTGTCATCTCCGATATTACCTCCAGGGGAAAGCTTCCCATTGTCGTTGGTGGGTCTAACTCATTCGTTCACGCACTGCTCGCTGACCGATTCGACCCGGAGATAAATGTATTTGACGGGTCGTCGTCGTCGTCATCGTCGAGTTTGATCTCGTCGGAGTTGAGATACGAGTGCTTCTTTTTGTGGGTGGACGTGTCATTTCCTGTGTTGTCCGATTACTTAATGAAGCGAGTCGACGACATGCTCGACTCGGGAATGGTGGAAGAGCTGGCCAAGTTCTTCGACCCGGACGCGGACGATTTAGAGAATGACTCGGAGAATCGGACCGGGTTGAGAAAAGCCATCGGCGTGCCGGAGTTCGATCGGTATTTCAAGAGATACCCGCCGCCGGGAGGGCTAAGAGCGGAGGAGTGTACGAGTGAAGAGGATCGTTTACGGAAAGGTGCATACGAAGAGGCGGTGAAGGCGATAAAAGACAACACGTGTCGGCTAGTGAGAAAACAGTTAGGGAAAATCTTGCGGCTAAGAGAGTCCGGGTGGGACCTACAGAGGGTGGACGCGACGGAGGTGTTTAGGGCGAAGTTGGGAAAGTACGGCTGCGGCGACGAGCGGTGGTCGGATATTTGGGAGAGGGAGGTGATTCAGCCAAGCGTGAAGGTTGTGAATAGCTTCTTGCGGGAGTAGGTCTTCCAGCCAAATCCAGCTACTCTCCAACTTACAATTTTTAATTTCTTTTTCTTTTCTCTCTCTCTGAATTATTTCTGAAAATATTGGTAATTTGGAGGAACAAATGACAAAAAGGAGGAAATTAGAATTGAAAAGTTTGCCAGTTTTGGTTCACAGGTGCCAATGGATGACCAATTTTGGGGTTCTTGAATGCTAAAGAAAGCATTTTTATTTTACTTTTTAAATTAAAATGAAAAATAGACAATATAATGCACCAAATGTTAAGATACTAAAGTGCATTATTATAAATTTTAGGGTATTTCGTTTTTAGGAGAGAGGGAAAACATTCCAAGTGGCAAAAAAGAATGACACTCTGGATTCAGGGGCCAAGAAACTGAATAATAAATATATTATGATAGTTGGTTTTTAAAAAAATTAGGCCTGCATATTTTGAGAGTTAAGTGTCATTAATTTGCAATAATATATTTATAGATGCAATAGTGACTGAGTTAGTGGCTTTTTATTTAAATAAGCAAGAAGAAGAGCCAACTTTTGTCTTTTGTATATATGTAATGCATATATGATGGGGTGGCAAATAAAAGGTTGAATTTGTAGTATTATTGAAAAATAAAAACAATATTCTACGCTTCAATATACGTGGCTTTTCTGTCAAATTAAAGGACGCGAACAACTTGTTGTTCATTATTTATTCAATTAAATTATCTTTATGTTTAGAGTTGACCAATTGCATAAATATAAAATTAAAATACTCCCTCCAAGTCGTTAATATATGAATTAATTGAAGAATTAAACTTAATCTGAAATGGAGACCTATTTTTTATATTTATTAATATTTTTCTAATTTATCTATACTAATGATCTCTCGATAATACTAAAGCAAGAGATATATGAAGGGAATTAAAGAATATAATTATAGTGTTCTAGAAAAAATATATTAGATTAACTAATTTAACTTATTTTTTTAATATAATTAAATTAAGTAAATAAATCTTACATTAATGATTGAGAGGGAGTAAGTTTATGATTTTAGCTTTTACAAGAAGACAATGGTGTATTTGGAGAGGGGGGCAATATATCATGTGATTTCTAGTACATCAAAATATTTTGATAAAAGAAATTGATTGTAATGTTGGTGACATTTTAGATCATTCTCTTTGGCACTCAATATAAAATATTATCATTTTTACTTCATAAATTATTTTGTTCTACATAACATCTACAATATTTTTTATGATCATTATCCAACATCTATTATTTCTTAAACTTTTTTCGATCGAAATTATTTTTTAAACTTCAAATCTACAAAATTAATTATTTCAGTTTATTTGAATTTTTATTTTGTTTTATTATGTCCATCAATTGAGAAAAAATTTATATAGTTTTATATTGGAAAAATATTGACTATTTAAGAAAATATATCTTCTAGGGAAGGAAACATTTTTCAGTTTTTTAAATATAAGAAATGAATATAATCCTCCAGCCTACATTGTTTATATTAAATAATACTTTCGTTATATTAAAAAAGTTTGAACTATTGATGACTGTTCAGATCATTTTACTCATTTTGTCATTTAACCTAAATTTAAAGGACTCATGTATATGAAGTAATTTTATATTGGGAGGAAAAACAAACTAAAGTGTGCGTTAATCATCACAGAAAGAGTGACCGATTCAAAGAAGATTCAAATTCTCAAAATATTAAGTAATATAGGTCAACTTGGTTACGGATATGTTTCAGTTTAATTTGATGATCAAGTGTTAGTTAATTTCACGAGGAGCACTTTAAGATTTGTTTTGACTTATGAAGTTTATATTTATATATGGACATATCTATGTGTGTGGTTAAGTTATTGGGGCAACATGGATTTTCTTGTTGGCTTTGACGTTAATAAATGTTTAGTAATAATTAAACAATATTGGGATGTTGATAAAGTAATCATATCCATAATTATAAATAAACAAATATGTAAGGAGTTAGTGTTATTGGAACACATTATAGCCACGTAGCTGTTTTTCTAATTTGTTCATCTGATGATGGAAGAGAGCACAAAACAAGGATGTTGGCGACACCTCAGTCCCTGTGACCTCAGATGCTTCTAACCTTACACTGTACATCGTCTTTTATACGTAGAAAGTATGTGACTATTAAACAAATCATTATAGTCATCGAAGATGGTTTAATGACAATTATAAAATAAAGATAATAATGGTTTGATGCAATAAAATCATTTAAATGTCATTAAAATCAACTGATCAAACTACATTAAAACTACAATGGTATCTAAGGGCCAATTCAAAGGCCCATTTTCTAAACATTTTTACTAACTCAAGCTAACACTACTATAAATTATAGATTTAGTGGTGCACCTTGTATGTCGCTTATTTGAATAAGTATCACAACTTCAACTAATTTTTTTTTTTGTTTTTAAAATTTAGTTTTGCAAAAACACATTAGGTGGCGTTTATTTAAATAAGCGTTACAGCTGTTCATTGACATTAAGAAAGCGCCACCTAAAGTATTTTTCCAAAAAAAAAAATTAAAAAAATATAATTAATAGAAGCTATAGCACTTATTCAAATAAGCGCTATCCAATATTTTTTCTATTTTACAATTATTTTTAAGTTTCTACTAAAGATATGATCATATTTTATATATTTTCTCTTATTGAAAGCAAAATTATTCATGCGGTTGTTGATTATAAATATTAAAATCTATAATAAAATTAAAAAATGTTAAATTCTAATATTATATACAAATTTTATAATAAATTGGATGTGAAAAAATATAAATTTATTATATAAGTTAATGAATAATTTTTTACAATACATAATTTAGTAGAACTATATATTCTTTATTGATATAAATTCATATAACTATATTAATTATTAAATATATAATATTAATATTAATATCTTATGATTTAATTATAAAAAAAGTAAAATATTAGATCCAGAGATGACTTTAATTTTATAAAATTAAAATCAGAAATAAATGTAAGATATATTCAGTACTACTTTATTACAATATATAAATTAATAATATTATATTACATATTGAATAAATAATATTAATATTTATTAATATATATTTAATTACTATAAATTAAAAATACATTTTGGTGGCGCTTATTGAAGAAACGCCACCTAAGGTATGATTATTAAATTATTATTAATAAATTTAATAAATATTTATATTATATATTTATATATATAATACAATTATATTAATTTATATATTATAATAGATTACTGAACATATGTTACATTTATTTCTCATTTTAGTTTTATAAACTAAAATCGTCTCTACATCTAATTTTTAAATTTTTTAATTAAATTAGAATTTATTAATATTAATAATATATATTAATATAATTAAAGGCATCTAATTTTAATTCATTCTAATAAATTACTTAAAATAATATTTTATTAGATGAAATCGAATATTTTAGTTTTAGTAAAATTATATTAAATAATAAATATATGTAATTAATATTAATTTTTGTAATTAATTAATTAATTATATAAATGATAGGGTGACGCTTATTTAAAAAAGTGCCACCCAATGTCTTCTGAACTGATTATATTAATATTATATAATTAATAAATAATATAATTTTAGTAATTTATATATTTTATATATTAATTAATATAAAAATATAAAAATGGGAATTGGGTGGCGCTTATTGAGACAAGCGCCACCTAATGTGTACTGAATATTAATATTGTATAATTAATAAATAATATAATTTTAGTAATTTATATATTTTATATATTAATTAATATAATAATATTAAAAAATGGGGATTGGGTGGCGCTTATTGAGATAAGTGCCACCCAATGTGTACTGAATATTAATACCGTATAATTAATAAATAATATAATTTTAGTAATTTATATATTTTATATATTAATTAATATAAAAAAATGAGGAGTGGGTGGCGCTTATCTCGATAAGCGCCACCTAATGTCTGAAATTAATTCAAATCACCCTCCCCAAATCAATTTCCTGGTCCAGCACATCCCTAAGGTTTTTCGACCCCACCGTCGCCCCTCACTCCGTTTAGCTCAGCTCATCCGAACCCTTCTCGGTCCCTCAGCCCCCCATCCCTCAGCTCCCCTATCCCCGTCCCTCAGCTCCCATCCCCAGCTTCCCCCTACCCTCAGCTCTCTCCTTCAGGTCCGCTGTCAGTTCCATCCCTCCATTGTCTCAGCTTCTAAGGTGGGTCTCTTATATTCATAGTCACCTCTTTTCTTATACTTAAGTCTTGTTTCTGATGGACTTCAATTCATTTATTATTGTTTAGCTTCAATTTCCTCGCGTCTGTTCAGCTGCCCACAGTACAGCTAAAAGCCCCTTTTTTTTGGTCCCACTGCGAATCTGTAAGTTTGTCTTTTATTATTTTTTTAATATATTTGTATTATTTTTTTTAATATGATTAAGACCCTACCCTTTTTTGTTATTTTTAAATTTTAATAATTTTATGAATTTATCATTTTTATCAGTTAAATTTTTTTCATGTGCCCTGATATCATAATATAATAATAATGGCTAATTGGCTTAATTAAAAAAATAAAAAATAAGGAATTAGGGAACATTGCTCAAGAATCAAGAATCAATTGACATACTAATATAAATTTAAATGTTTTTACTATTATCACTTTCATAACTCCTCATTCATTGGCCATAAAACATACTTACTTTTTTAAAAAATATACTCTTTAAAACAAAAATTTTAAAACTTACTTTTTTTCTCCAAAAATCCAGTTGTCCTTTTTATTTGAATTTGAGTGTGACATAAGCAACTTGACATAAGCAATCCCTTTTTTGATTTATTTTAAATTTTTGTTGCATCTTGGACAAAGTGTTTTTTTCCGTCTATATATGTAATTGACAAAGTGAATTAGGATTTTTTTTTACCAAAAAAATTGGGATTTAATTATTTATTTATTTGGATTCTATAGTGACATAAATAATCTCACATAAGTTCCCTTTTTTGTGTTTTTTGTTTTAATTTTTATTGTATCTTGATCAAAGTCTATTTTTTTTTCATTTAAACCTATTGTGACCAATTGGTATAAATTAACTCATATACCCTTTGTAACGGATAATTTTCTAATTTAGTGTGTGTATATAAGTTGAAGGCATAGATGATTTTCTCATATATAGCAACTAACCACTATTTAAATCTAGGTTATTGAAACCATAGATGGATTGAAAATGGATGTCATTTGATCGGTGTTCAAGAGAATATATAGATGGGGTGAAAGAGTTTATTAGATTTGCAATTGAGCATACAAAAGATTCTAACAAAATCTTGTGTCCCTGTTTATCTTGTTGTTATGAAAAAGTGGATTAGTCCACTTTATTTGTTAGATCATTTAGTTTGTCATAGGATTGATCAAACATATACACGATGGACAAGGCATGGTGAGACAAACGACCTTGTAATGATCGGGCGCATGCCACCGGTGGTGCTTTAAATGAGTTTGACTGAAGCATGTGTGATGAAGATGATGGTTTTAAAGAAATGCTTAATGTGGTTGAACAGGTACTTTATAATTTTCCCAGAGAATTTAAGAAGTTGAAAGGTGATGTAGAGAAACCGTTATATACCGGTTGTACAAAATACACAAGATTGCTAGTAGTGCTGAAATTGTACAACTTTAAATCCCGCTATGGGTTGAGTGATTCGGGTTTCACCACACTCCTTGAACTTTTGCAAGATATGCTTACAGAAGAAAATGTACTTCCTACGAAGACATATGAAGCAAAACGAATTCTTTGCTCAACAACTGGAATGGGATATGAGAAGATACATGCATGCCCTAACGATTGCATATTATTTCGGAAACAATATGCAACGTTAGAGAAGTGCCCTAAATGCAATGCATCTCGATATGGGAAGAAGAAAGGAAAAAATCATGTCAATGTCGTATGGTATTTTCCTATTATCCCGAGATTCAAGCTTCTGTACAGTAATGCAGAGATATCAAAGCAGTTGACATGGCATGGAGATGATAGGATTGAAGATACACAGCTGAGGCACCCTGCAGATGCCCCTCAATAGAAGAAAATTGATCATGAGTATCCTGACTTTTCGAACGAGGTAAGGAACCTACGCCTTGTACTGTCAACTGATGGAATCAATCCGCACAACGTTCAAAGTAGTACACACAGCACATGGCCGGTAATATTGATGATTTATAACCTTCCTCCACACTTGATAATGAAACGTAAGTTTATGATGCTATCGATGTTAATTTCTGGGCCAAAACAGCCTGGGAATGATATAGATGTATACTTTGGGAAGATGACGTCAATGTTTATGATGGGTATAGGGAAGAAAGTTTCACTTTGAAAGCCATGATGTATGGCACAATTAATGATTTCCCAGCTTATGATAATTTGTCTGGATACAACGTTAAAGGATATTGTGCGTGCCTTATATGTGAAGATGATACTCATTCAGTGCGACTAGATAATTGTAAAAAAATGTCTATATGGGAGATCAGAGATTCTTACCATCAAAACATCTTTGGAGAAAGTGGAAAAAGGCTTTCAATGGTGACCCTGAAGAAGGTAGCCCACCAAAGATGTTGACTAGAGCTCAGGTTTTTGAAAAGGTAAAAGAGCTGGATAACAATTTTGGCAAGCCATATGTCAATCAAAACGGGACAAGTGGTTGAAAGAATAAGTCTATTTTCTTTGAACTTCCATATTGGAAGTCCTTATATGTTTGGCATTTTCTCATTGTGATGCACATTAAAAAAATATATGTGATTATAATTGGCACGTTGCTTAATGTGCAAGGAAAAAGTAAGGATGTTGTCAATACGAGGTTGGATTTGGTTAATTTGGGAATAAGAGAAGAGTTGGCACCTATTGAGAAAGGGAACCGCACTTATCTACCTCTAACAGCTTACACTATGTCGAAGAAGAAGAAAAAATTGTTTTGCGAGTTTCTAAAAGGAATTAAAGTTCCAGAGGGGTACTCTTCAAATATTAAAAATCTTGTTTCAATGAAAGAGTTGAAGTTAAAGAACCTTAAATCTCATGATTGTCATGTGCTCATGCAGAATTTCTTACCGGTTGGTATACGGTCTATCTTACCGAAAATATCAGAAAGACAATCACTAAACTCTGCATGTTTTTCAAGCTGATATGTAGTAAAGTGGTTGATTCAACCAAGTTGCAACATTTACAAAGACTAATTGATTGTACTATGTGTGAACTTGAAATGTATTTTCCACCTTCATTTTTTGATATTATGGTTCACCTAACTGTACACTTGGTGAAAGAGGTTCAATTATGCGGTCCAGTCTACTTGAGATGGATGTACCCGAACGAGTGATTTATGAAAATTTTAAAAGGGTTTGTTAAAAATAGATATCGACCAGAGGGATGTATTGCTGAACGGTACATGGTTGAAGAAGTAAGTGATTTTTGTGCTGATTTTCTATCAAATGTTGACTCTGTTGGGATCCCAAAGTCCCGTCATGATGGTCGAAGATCAGGAAAAGGAACAAGCGGGCATGAGGTAATCAAGATAGCAGTAATTGATTGGGAGTAAGGCCACTTGTATGTGCTACATAACACTGATAAGGTTGAACCATTTGTTGATGAACACAAGGTAGCTCTTCGACAATTATATGGTGATAGGAATGAAAACTTAATAACAAAAGAACACAATCGACATTTTTCAAGTTGGTTGAAAAAGCTAATTAATGATGAGATGGAAAATAATCCTAATTCAGTTTCTGAGAAATTGATATAGTTGTCAAAGAGACCGAGCTTAAACTTATTATCTTACAATGGTAATGCAGTCAATGGTTACACCTTCTATACACAAGAACAGGATACACGGAGCACGATGCAGAATAGTGGGGTAACACTTGTTGCTGATTCTTGGCATATATCCAATGCTAAAGACATACATCTTGTCTACGCACTAATGTCATACTTTGGTGTCATTGAACGTATATGAGAGTTAGATTACTCTATATTGAGGGTCCTTGTATTCAAAAGTAAGTGGGTGAACAACAACAGAAGATTGCGTACAGATGAGTTTGACTTTGTTCAAGTGGACCTTTCTAAAGTTTGGTACAAAGATGATCCTTTCATTTTAGCATCACAAGCAGAACAAGTGTTTTTCATTCCCGATCCTGCTAAGAAGAATTGGTCCATTGTACTCTCATCAAACAAGAATCGTCAAGAACAAGTTCATCTTGAAAGTCATGACTATTTGAATATTGTTCAGGAAGATCCTTCTTTCGAGCTTTTGGGGTCAAAAGATATTGGTATAGATGAAGATGAATATGAATATGAAGACGAACCCTTGTATATGAGACAAGATCATGCAGAGGGGACTTGGATTAGGATGACAAATCCATCTGCTAGGAGACTCAAATGATACACAACTGTCAGTTTAACAAGAAAGAGGAAAATATAATGAGTTCCTGATTTGTTTACTTGTATGTTTTACCTGTACCTATTATGTCAAATTCATTTACTTTGATTGACATAATTGTCACTGTGCGCTTATATTTTCTTTTATTTGTTTAACATGTAGGAAAATGGATTCTCCGCGTGAAGATGACATTGTTCCCACGCATGTTGGTAGACAAAGATTTGTTGAGCATGTCGCCCGTAGTAGGACTGTAATGGCGAGGTTGATCAAAATGAGAAGCAAGGGTATTAAATTAGAACTTGATTGGAATGAAAAAGAGAATCCAATTGGACCGAACAATAGCTCCCTCAATAATTTCACTGGGACTACAGTTCGAGACAGAGTTCATATTACAATTCAAGATTGGAGATGAGTGAAGAAACAATATGGGAATGAAATATGTGGTGAAGTCCAGGTAACACATTAATTAATTTATTATTCGGTTGTTTTGTTTCATATGATTACAATCTAACAAATTAGCTTTGGTTTTATGGCAAAGTTAATGTTGTAATTTTTTTTGTGATAGCGATCAATGACACAAGAGGTGCCATAGTTGGCGGCTTATGTTGGCCGTGATGATCTGCTAAACAGAGCACTGGGTGTACCTGAGTATGATGGTCATGTTTGAGGTACTGGTTTTGGCGTGACACAAACATCATACTTCAAACGTCAGAAGCGCTCGAACAAGAGTGACTTTTTACAGCTATGCGAGGAGATGAACAACTTCAAGCATCAAATGCAAGAACAATTTGATTCGCAAATGCGTTTGTTGCAAGAGCAAAACGCACAGCTGAGGGCAAACATTGATCAGTTAGTGCAGTCTAAGGCAATGCCAAATGTTCCTCCTTGTGACAGCCCAAGTGTGAGAGATAGTTGTACTTCTATCTCTAAAGTACATCTTCCTTCGGTAATTAATTTCTTCTCTAATTAATTGTTACATTGTCAATTAGTATATAACATAACATCCTAAACTGATCTATCTTTCACAAGGCGAGTTAGTGTGCAAGTTATATGTTGAATATTCTGGAAAGCACGCAGTTGTAGTGGGTGTTGCCTACAACACAGACAATGATACCCTCCACAATTCACCATTGCCTGAGAACACAATCTGAGTAAGGGTTGACGTATGCATAGATGATGATGCGCTATTACATATCCCTTCTCTGGATGATGAGACAATGGTTAAAGATGTTGTCGGCGGTTATGTTGCTTGGCCAATAGGTTTGATAGAGCCATGTCAGAAGGTAGTCAAGAACACAATTCCTTCTATTTTTCCTATGCACTACATCATTTAATTTCACGCTTTGTTTTTACAGGTTGAACGTTCTAAAGGAAAACAAGTTCAACTACATGGTAAGGTTTCAAAGTGTTCGACCACACAGCTGAATCCCAACCCCTCAGCTAGCCAACGGAGCAAAAGACAAACGATCTCATATTGCCATCAGTTGGCATGCATTGCACCTAGGTTGATACACGAATGAAGTTTGTCATTGCCATTTGATAGACACATCTATGGTGTTGAGGGTATAGAAGAACATATTACTGCTAATGTGTTGCATAAAATTTTCAACCGTGGTTGGATTGGTGCTTCGATCATCAACATATGGATTAGGTACTTTATTGTCATCATTTATCGTTGTTATTATTATTCATCTTTCAAATTTTTTGTCGTCATCATATTTTTTGTTTTTTGTAAAGGCACTTGTACCATGACATCTTGGTAGACGCACAAAAGGTCCAGTTCTCATTTGTCAACCCTTATCTCATTAGACAGCACAGGGGTAGAGTAGATCCCGATGCCCAATCCAATGATTTAAAAGAATACTTTAGACAAAAAAGCAAACCCAAATATGTTATTTCTGGTGCCATACAATGCGGGGTAATAAATTTATTATTAGTGGTCGTATTTCACTTTATATTTCTTTACTGTATTACTTTTACTATATCATGCATGGTTGAAGAAAAACTTTTAAAATATTTTAGGGCACATTGGATCTTGATTGTGATCAATGCAGTGACACCTTCTGCCCCTCGCATTTATTATATAGATCCTCTAAGTGGAGGTGTTCCTTCAGACCGTCCTCATTTGTTGCGGCTGATTAATAGGTAAGTATATATATGCATGTATATGTGTGTGTAAATATATATATTTGTGAAAAGACATTAAATGCCCTAACGTAATCAACATTTATTTTTTTTCTTAGTGCACTCACTGTATATAGAGCCTCTGCCAGCTTAAGCTTTTCTAGATCTGTAGATCCTGTCCATAGCTATACCTGGAAGAAGATACAAGTACTGATTTAAGAATTTAATTGCATTTTGATTTTAACAAAATTGTATTTTCAAATTTAGTTAACTATTTTATTATATTGTTACAGTGCCCTTTCCAGCCCAATAACGATGATTGCGGGTATTATATAATGAAATTCATGAAGGATGTCATTACTCATGATCAGCTTCAGGTTCCACTAAATAAGTCATTTTAGTACAATACATATTGTGTTTTAAATTTAATTAATTGTCTGATAATTAATGTTGAGTTATATTAATTCATTTTCTGCATCATTGTATTGGTGTAGTATTATGAAGACCAGCGTTCTGACAGTTTCACTGACAATCAAATCAATGAACTCATCGAGGAATTATGAGAATACCTGTTGAGGCACTATTTTGGCTAGCAATACTATATAAACATGCTAGATTGTTTATTTGCATATTGTTGTTATTGTGGATTTAAGTAACTGAATTAATTACTGTCTTATATTCACAATTGAGTAAATATATATTTAGAGCTGATTTTGTTAATTAGCTATATGTTTGTATCAATTTAGTTATTCTATTGTAGTTTGTATGGGTATAGAAATTTTTTTCACTGTCATGATACAGGAAAGGTAGGACACAAATATGGAAATGTTTGATAAAAAAAACTAGAGTGACGCTTTCTCAAGAAAGCGCCACCCTTGACCTTATTTTTTTTTCTTGGCAATTTAACAGAAAAATAAAAAATTCAAAAAAATATTTAAAAAAAATAGGGTCAAGGGTGGCGCTTTCTTAAGAAAGCGCCACCCTTGATAATTTAACAGAAAAATAAAGAATTCAAAAAAATATAGGGTGTCGCTTTTTTAAGAAAGTGCCACCTTATGTCAAAAATAAATTTAAACAAAAAATAAGCTCACGCATAACTGAAAATAAAAAAAATATTTTTAAAAAAATTTGGTCAAGGGTGGTGCTTTCTTAAGAAAGCGCCACCCTAGATCAATTTAATATTTAAAAAAAATTAATATAATAAAATCAAATTATATTAAAAATATATACTTAAGGTGTCGCTTATTGAAGGAAGCACCACAGGAAGTTCCATACAAGTTGTGGCGCTTTCTTTAATAAGCGCCACCCTTGGTTATTTTAATTAAAAAAAATAGTAGCTAGCACAAGTGCCACAATTTGTTTTAGTGGCATTCTAATATGTGTCGCTTGTTAAGTGCCACTAATATTGTTGTTATAAGCGCCACATCTTTTATTTTTTGTAGTAGTGTAACATTATATACTGGGGTGTCCCCAATTTTAAAATGAGAAATTTTTGTATGAACCTGGTTTAGCTCGTCCATTTTTGACATAGCCAATTAAAATATAACAACTCATGAGTTGATTTGGCACCTCCTAAATATTAGCTGGTATATTAATAAAATTAAAAAATTTCACAATATTCACTTTTTCATTACTTATGAAATTTTAATTGATGGATTCATTTTTTTAAGAAAAATAGCTAAGTAAGATTAATGTTAGCTAAGCTATTATATTTTAATTGATCAGACCACAAATAATATGACAAACTAGGTTCATATAAAAATTTCTCTCTTAAACTATATGAGACTTATTCTTTCCACACACTCATACATTAATGTCTTCTCCTAAATGTCATTCATAGATCTAATTCTAGGCGTTAGGATATATGTAGATAATAATCACAGGATCAAAGCATACTTAAGCCATCAGTACCAAAAAAAAAAACTTAAGCCACAATCACGTAATATAATTAAAGGCCCGTTTGGTTCGATCCTATTACACCCTGTAATATAGTATAATGCGATGCAATAGTGATGCAATACAATATTAATTATAGGGCTATTGTTTAGTTTGATTTGTAAGCCAAGTGTAATGAGTTATTTTTGTAATGATTATTTAAAATTAATATATTACACAAAATCTATTTTGCCCCTAATATAATCTCTGTAAAAAAAATAGTTAAGAGCCATTGTGTTGCCTTATAATAATTGTCACTCTATCTCGCTAAGGATCGTCCAATGTCGATGGTTATGGCAGTGAAGGCAATGGTTGTGATGGTGAAAGCGACAATAACAGTAATGTGGTGGTGGTGGTGGCGATGGCAGATGGTAACAGCTACAATGGTGGAGGAGGAGATAGTGGTGAAAGTGGCAGCAACAAGGCGTGGCGGCGGCGTAGTAGGAGGATGTAGTGGTGGCGACAATGGCAACGATGGAGGTGGCGGCCAGGATGGCAGGGTTGACAGTGGAGGAGGAGGTAGTGGCAACGGCAAAGGCAATAGTAGAGGTAGAGGTGACGGCAATAAGGGTGGCAACGACGACAATAGAGGAGGTGGCGGTTGCGGCAGCAACGGTGAAGGTGTCAATAATGGAAGCGGAGGAGGAGGAGGTAGCGGTGGTGATAGCAGCAAAGGTGGAGGTGGCGACAATGACGATGGAGGAGGAGGAGGTAGTGGTAGTAGCCACAATGGTGGAGGTAACAATGGTGACGTGAGGTGGAGAAAGTAGTGGCGGCGGTGGTTGTGGCATGATGTGACAGATGAAATGAGATAAGTGAAACAAAGACAAATGAAACTAAATGGTAAATTAGACTTTTTCAATCAAGCAATAAAGTGGTAATGAGTATTTATAAGGAGAGAGATATTAATGATTATTATCAATTTTTTGTTAATCATTATTACTATGGCAAGCCCTATTACTATACTAAAGAGCAATCAAATACTCTTATGTTGATAATGTAATTATGATTATGATTATCAGCATAAAATACAACTGAACCAACCAAATGGGCTCTAAGTGTATGTTACATATAAGTCAATACATTTCTATTTTAAAAATCGACTACCTAACAAAACATGATTGTGTCTGTGGCTATGTTCTCTAAGAATTTTTACCACATCAATTACGAAAAGAAATCGTAGCCTTTAATAAAGTCCTCATAATTTAAAAGCGAGAAGCTTACAAAAGATTAGGGTAACACAAAACCTTGAAACATGCCTAAAAAAACTTCTTAAAAGAAGTTCATAGTTTTTAATTTTCAATCCAACTCCAAAAGTTTGAGCTAAATTCAAAATTCCTTCTACACATGCTCATACACCAAAGCTTTTGAAATGAACCAAAACTGAAATCCCAATCCTTTTATTTTATTGCCTAGTTGAAGAAAAAAGATAGAACATATTACCTCATACTCGATCGAGATGAGCAAATTGAGAAGCAACATAATTCATGTTATAAACTAAAGCTTGCTAGTTGCGACTATATATACTAAACACATAATAATGTTAATTGCCATTTGAGCAGGCAAGAAGTTTCTCTATGTTTTATTGAGCTCCAAATTCTAACATAGTGTGGTTGTCTTTCCATGATTACACGTTGCACTTTCTAAATTATTCCAAAAAAAAGATATAAAGAAAAAAACCAAATTGGCTGACACCAATCAGACGTGGAACTCCCCCCACAAAATGGCTTAGTTAGAAGTATCTAATACACACAAACACACACACACACATGATTAATTATAAGCTAGGTCTTGTTATTGTAATTTAGATATAAATTAATTATGGTTCTTTGGTGGATTAATGGTGCAGGTTGTGCCAAATGATCGTATATATAAATCTCCAAATTGCTAACGCGCATGTGCATGTGTAACATAATCCACACAAAGAATAATAAGCCTGCAAGCTTTGAGACACAAACGCGCACACATGTGTGGGTGTATGTAATTAAAATATACATATGTAAGCAAGATGTTTTTTTTTAATAAGGAACGGAAAATGACATGTAATGTACTAGATACTCGCAATCGATGAATTACAAGAGAAGCATGATTTTAAAAAAAAGAGAGAGAAAATAACATGTAATTAATGTACTAGATACTCGCAATCGATGAATTACAGAGACACAAAACATTATATATATATATATATATAACTAATGTTCTACACATCACCTGCACCACACTCATGTTTCCTTATTCCTCCCGAATATACCATACATACATACATACATATGTGTGTGTGTTTAGTTTCGGTCAAAAAGTCATATTTGATAGATTTTACTCCTACTAATCAATTGCTTTTTGAAAAAAAACATGTTAATCATTTGCTACTAGATATAATTTCCTCTTCTATTTACAAAAAACAAAACAAAGAAAATAAATCACACGAGTCGATCTCTTTGTATATTTGCTTAACAGAAACTCTTATTCGATTAGATGCTGATCTGAATGCAAACTAGTCGCCTAAATATTTCACAGAAGTTAACACACACACACATGTTGTTATTAGAAGAATATGCTTCATATATATTCTGACATTCTTTACGATAAAGTTTCAATATACAATGATGCGGACTATTACAATAATAATAACAAAGTTGTAGGAAATAAATTAAAATGTCTTAGGATTGTACGAAATAGTATATGTGGAACTCGAACAACCAAATATTGAGAACCCTAAATAACGATAAATGATTGTCATGTGAGACTTTGTTTATGACTGTGTCGAATAATTAAGGATATTTCCCTTCATTGCTTAGTCCGAATAGATTCGCATATTAATCTAAAATTCTCATATCCCACTTGCCAAATAAGTGGGAATATGATCCTTAATTAACATCATCATTTGGAATTGTTTATATGCAACATGAGGATCGTGTTCAAAAAAGAAAAAAAACATACACAAAAGCTAAGAAAGATCTATTATTATAGCTGTTCATTATTGTAGATTAATGTTTCATATCGAATATTAATATTTTTTAACAATATTCTCCTATATTTTTATTCCATTTTATTATGAATCCTTGGTTTTTGATTTTTTTTTTTTGAAGTTTGGGCATAGAACAAAAATTATACGTAGAATTCAGGATGTATAGATGATGATTATCATTCTTGAAGATCACATGCCCACATCATTGAATAAGATAGAGACTACTTAGTTTAATTTAATCAGCCACTTGAAATATATCTAAGCTAAGTCTTCATCATATAATTATTACATAGCACGCTCTAATAAGGAAAAAAATTGGGTTACAAACTGGTTTCGATCTATCTTATAATTTTATTAGGATCTCTTATTGTAACTAATTGGTAGAAACCTTGGACAAATATAATGCAACTGCGGGTATTTTAATTTATTGACTACCACTCTGGTCCGATCCTTATCCTTTTTACAAATCTAGTTTAGAAAAAAAAATTAATTCCTTATTATAAGTCCACAAAGAGAGCAATTCATAACAATGTTATAATTTTTCTCCTTTTAAATGTGGAGAGGGAAGAAAGAGGTGAAGAACAATATATAAAATATTTTTTATACCCATTCTTCATAAATGAGGGCAAAATTATTAGGGAAGGTTATCAATTTGGGATATATTTAATGAGTTAATTAAATTTTATTAGTATGTGAGAATTAGATAAATTGGACTTATAAAAAAAAACTAGAGTAATACTAAGATGACAACAATGAGCATAAATGTGTGTGTGGGCACACATGTGTTGCAAACTCTAAATGGCTGGCAAAATATTATTGGGAATGAGATGCAAGCTAGCTGGGATGCTAATAGGGCATGTTAGATAACTATTTGTATAAATATTAAACAACACTACCTTGAAAACCACAACTTGGCCTTACTTAATTATACCACTTCTTTAATCCCTATTACATTAATTAATTATCATATTGATGTAGTAGTATTTGGTTTAGGCCTCTCCTTTATCATGAAAAAATATAGCTACAATAAAATGTATTTCGGATAGATATACTCATACACAAATTGTAAGTCAGTTAATGGCTTTAATGCCCCACATGGTTGGGGCAAAATAATGTTGATGTCATTGAAGATCATATATATTGGGCTGATTTTCAACATAGTTCAGTGAGTGGTTTGATTTAATCAAGCTGGGCTTTATTATATAAAAAAAAAAGTTGGGTTTTAAAACTCACATGTTACCTTCAAGTTTGATTTGCAATTGGTCAGCCTTGATTTGTGATTGGGTACACTCCCCCATGCGATGCATGGATTTATCAGCTTAATGATTCATCGGCTCCAACTTCTTTCATCATGTTCGAGTTGAGGTTCAAATGTGACCTTCGTGACACTCCTATAGCTTTGAATTATTTTGGATCTTGATATAGTTGGGGAATAAAAATTTTATTTATAATTTTGGGGCTAATAGATTGGGCCCTCTATTTATGATTTTGTAACTTTATTATAATCCCTACTAGTTTATCAACATGGTCAGTAAGCATTGTGCGGATCGACTAAAAATAATATATATAAAGTATTGTACTAATTATCAACATGGCCATAGATTTGTTGATGGTAGAACATGGTAGTTAAAAAGTGATGGGAGTACATACAAAACAATAAAAATGTATAATTTGAGTTGTACCCCTATCTTTAAGAATAATTCCCCCGCTTTTTCAATAAATAGAGATGTGGTATTCCTTCGAATTTAACGAACCCTTTTTGCAGAAAAATAGGGTGACAGAATCAAAACAAAATACAATAGTAATTTAACTCAAGAGCAAAGAGGAGGGAAACTCGAGAATAGAGCTTGGAGCTTGGTGCACACTGAGCACTCACCACGTATTACCTTTTATATAGGTAAAGAACATATGAGTATTGATGAGTCATATCATTGAGTAAATGAAGATTAAATACAACAACTTCTGACCATTGTCAATTGTAGTGATCTATGACAATTCAATATGGTTAATGTCTTAATGATAGAAATATAATTGTGTAATTAATTAAAACGCATAAATGCTCTAACGGTCACTTGTAAATACTTATCTTTTTTGCCTTTTTATTTGCTTAATTGTTTATGCAATTTATCGGCTCAATCTTAGAAAAATTAAAGGTTATCAACATGATGATTTATTGGTTGGAACTTCTATTGAGTCTTCCTCCCTAACAATTGCACATTAGAAAGTAAGATTAGTAGTGGAATTTGTTTTGCATTTTTAATTATATTCATCAATTGTCAATTAATAATTATAAAGCAATCTCAACCTTTGTCATTCCATTTATAAAATATTAATTACTAAATTATGTTAAACTTAACGGCATTAAAAGGAAAATTGATAACCAAATGTGCTCAACAGTGTTAAACTAATACGTTTTACAACATTTCTAATAATATAATAGACAGACAGAGAGATAGATAGATAAGTAGATTGATTATAAGGAACATTTAGGACCCATTGTCTTATGGAGTATTTATTAAGAATTTTATCTTTTGCTCTTATTGTATTGTGTGCATAATTGAATACATAAAGGGAGAATTCCAAAAAAAAATACCATTTAAACTTCAAAATCCCAAATAGGTGATTTAACAATAAAATGATTTGTTAATTGCATTATCATTCTTGTTAATCCCATTACCGAACTTGTTAACGGGATTTTGAAATTTAAATGGTATTTTTTTGGCATTCTCCCATACATAAACGTGGTATTAAACAATTAAGGGTTATGGGGTATTTTTATCTTGAAAATTTTAATTGATGGGTAATTTTGCTTTGAAAGTATAAAAAAGGAGCAATTTTGTCATGGTCATTATCCCAATTAATTTTGACTATTAATTAACTAAATATGTTGAACCCACTGTCCACATATCATTCACATCATTTTTGATAATGTGCAAATTTTCTTTGAAAGTTTTAAATCTAACTTTAAAAAACGATGAAGTAGATAACATATAGACTTCCATGTCAAATTTGCACCTTAATAAAAAAGACGTGGATGACATATGAACTATATATTAGCTCAACATAATTTAATCAACTAACGGTCAAAATTAAATAGGATAACAGTAAGGGCAAAATTGCTTCCTTTTTATACTTCCAGGGCAAAATTACCCCCTGAAAAATTTTTGGGGAAAAATTATCACTTAACCCAACAATTAATATGGACATTTTTAGGGAAAAAATTTAAATCTTAAATATGTTTATTGAACTCAATTGTATTTTTTTTTAGTTTGTGTAAGATAATTATTTAGTTTATATGAAATAGCTGGAAAGGAAGTATACAATTTGAGATGAGCGAGGATGGCATGGGGACTCATTTTTGTGCTCATTTCTATATAGGGAGACTTGTATGGTTCAAATACAGTTTCAATAGTACAAATTTAAAATTTTCAATCCATGATTTTTAAATAAAAAATATTTTTTAAAAAAATTGACAATTAAGAAACTTCCCTTATTTTAAATTAGGAAAAAATATATAAAAATGCCATTTGAATTACAAAAACCCCAAAATATATACTAAATTAGCGAAAGGATAAATATATAATCTGGTAGGAACATGAAATTTTAAAGTTTGGATGTTGGCAATTTGAGTATAGAAATTAATAACTTAGGTATAGAGATTGACAACTTGAGCTCCCCAAATTGTCACTATATATACTAAGTTGCTAATTATTATTCTTAAATTGTCGTTAACCATATTTATATTGTCAACACCTAAACTTTAAAATCTCATATTCATACCATATTACTTATTTATCATTTTGTTAATTTAACAGACATTTTGGGGCTTTTGTAATTAAAATGATATTCTTCTGTAAATTTTTTTCTTTAAAAACAAAAGTTAAATAAAAATATACTTGGACTGGTGGTGATCACCTAAATATGGAAGGCGTGGTCAGTAATGAAGATGATGGTTTGAGTGAATGACACAAACGGTTTAGTTTGGGAGATCCGAGGAGCGAGTGGACAAGTCTGAAAATACTAAAATAATTATAAAAATAAATGATTGTAGGGAATGGAGGAGAGGAGTGAGAGACGCATGAATCAAAAGGGTACGTGTGTGTGTGTGTGTGTGAAGATTATTAAAGGAGACAATGATGGTTCTTAGGGCAGAATCCAAGAATTAATGACAGTGCGCGTGCGGCTTTGTTTCCCCCTCTGCGCATGAGCCTATATTACTCTATTTATTTATTTATTTATTTATAAAATCATTACTACCTGATTAACTCCATTAATTATCGAGGCTAGAAGAGGCTTCTATTTTTAATAAACTCCTATTACTAACTTGTGGGGGACAACATATGAACATGATGAGTATACCTCCAATTATGCTTCTGCTCATCCAATGACGTGATTCTTCTCACACTTTTGATCCAAACTAATTTATTATTATTTGCAGGGCTCTATATATATATAAAAAAAACTAACAAAACATGTGCGTATATAAAAATACTAATAAGAGGAGGATTATTATAACCCCCATCCCAGTTCGTCGTCTCGTTCTTGCTGAGCATCTTACACAGGTGAGTAGGATAGATCGAGTTGTATAAAGGTATCTAAAAAGAGGCAAATGAAAATTAAAAAAACACTTAATAAAATTATTGAGTGAAACTTATTAGTTAATATTTATCTAAATGTTTATTTATTGATAAAACGTAATGACATCGCACAATTCATATATAGTTGATTCCATCTAAATGAGATAAATCTTGTTATTCAAAGAGGTTTTCTTGATCTTTAATATGTTAGTGGTTATCCGTTGTTTTATGCAATCTTTGGTGCATAATTCTAAAATTACATCCCTACAAAATTCCAAAAGGAAGAAGAAAAGTGTACTGAAATAGTAATAATTTGTGTGGGAAGCTAAACGATTCAGTTCACAAGGTAACTCTTCCCACATATCCAATCACGTTTATTTAAATTTAAGACCAAAAAAATGGTAAGTAATTCAATTTGAAGGACAAAAATGATAAGTAATTTAATTTTAAGAGTGAGTTAATTACTCATGGTCCTTGTTTGTGCTTATGTCTCTTGCAATTCGGACTAAACCTTTCTGGTTTTTTTTTTAATAATTTGGACTAAAGGGTGTGCCTTAACTGAAGTTCCCGACATGGGACCAATATGAATGGGAGCCCTTTTCACTATTGGGCCTTCATGGCCCAATAACTCCAAGTTTACCCTCTAAACTATTGCCCAAAAAAAAAACCCACATCATTCTTTGGAAAGGTTGGTAATAGAAGTAAATAACTAATCGGTTGATATTAAAAAAAAATAGTTAAATTTAGTTAATGGTCCCCTTTTGAGGTTTGCGCTACACAAGAATTAAACTTGTGTTTTTCTTCTAATGGGATGAAGCCGCTTATTACCTCAACCAATTTATTGAGATTTGAACTTGTGTTTTTCAAAAATATACTCTTTAATAATTTGCATTGGAATTACCTTTTGATATAAACATTCTCAACATGCATAATTAATAGGGGTAGTTTGAAAAAAAATTATAAGTTTGAGAGATAAAATTGATTGAGGTTTTATATATATGATCAAAGTAAACTGCATTACTAGCTCCTAGAACACTTGGTGTTAGAACATTCTGACATCCATGAGGGTGGTGAATTTGGTGTAAGATGAAAATTTAAGAACTTTGAAAAACTTTTCGCATCTTAGAGAAATCAATAAGTATGAAAGTAATAAAATCATAAATCCATAGACAATTATTTAGATCATATATGTTGGAAATATAAGAGTTTAAGGAACAGAAGATGCAAACTGTAATTTATCTTGGTTTTGACCAATCTTCGATGACCTACGTCTAGTCTCTAGGCTCCACTTGATATTTTCAATCCACTATCCTCTTGTTTAATTTGGATACAAGAAAAGCCTTTACAATCCCTCAAGTTTGATGGGTACTTGAGAACCTTAACAATCTCAAGCTTAATCTCGTACTTGAGAGTCACTCCCCCTTACAACTTGTAAGGTTACAATCTATTTCCTATTCAATATCTCAATCTTGAATAATTCTCATAAGGATAAAGTGATTACAATGAAAGTATACTTCTCTCTATATGAAGTAGATAATGATTAACATTGAAGCACAAGATAAGATTATGATTACAAAGCTTTGGCTAAGATTCAGAGTTTCGGCATTTCGACATTGTATACACGTGCTCTCTCTACTTTTTGTTTTGAATGATATTTTATTTATAGTTGATGAAGAGTATTTAGTTGTTGAGCTTTTTCTCCTTGTGGTTTAAAATATAACCGTTAGAAGTCCGTTGGAAGTAACCGTTGAAGTTTTTGACACAAAACAACTTTTTGTTGATCTTGAGTTTAATCCATGTTTAAGCACTTGAAATTTATACACAAGTATGATTAGTAATGTTTAGAAGTAATAAAAAGTATTGTAACAAGATTATATCATGCTTAGAATGACTATCAAAATCTACGACACGTTGTTTCTAAGTCTCTAATGAACAATCACTCGAGTGTGACTTTAAATCACTCGAGTGCTTACTTATCACTCGAATAATCTTCCTTTAGAATATTGCAGCACTTTTTGATCACTTGCAAGTGACTTACAAATGATCTTGGATCACTCGAGTAATTTACCATCCACTCGAGTGATCTTTATATAGAAGATCACATTACCTCAAAATCACTTGCGAGTAACTCGCAAGTGATGATCATAACTCGAGTGATCCTTCTGTCACTCGAGTGATCTTGACTTAGAAGCACAGGAAGAAGTGTGTATCACTTGAGTACATAACTTGTCACTCGAGTGATCTGTTCTTATTAGACCATAAAATTTCTGATCACTTGCAAGTGACTTGTTAGAATTTTGTTAAAAAACCTTCATCATTTAAGGGCAAAAGATATCACTTGAGTGCTTTAGTGAATTTTCTTAAAAGCTAAGTAGTTACCATTAGGTACCTCACAAATTCTCTTTTCATCACTCAAGTGGCATAGCTATAACTCGAGTACACTAGCACTAGTTGGACCTGGATGATGTTTAACATTTTAGATCATCACTCGAGTAGCACATTCTTCACTCAAGTGACCCTTTTCTTTTCAGAACATAGATAGTTTGGCACAGATGGGCATGACTCTTCTACTGTAACTTTAAATTTGGCAAACGAATTATCTATAGAAAGCTCTTTAAGTCTATTTTTCACTAAAACTAAAATTGATCACAAATACATTGTATTCCAAAAGTTATGATCTAATTCATAACGTCTGGTCTAGAACACAGTGTGGATTTTGAGCACCAACTTTCAAAGCTTATATCTCTTTAATCTGCCAATATTTGAGCACAAAATTAATGTCCATAAATCAAATTCTAAGTCTAGTTTTACATGAAATATGAAATAAGTTTCATCTCAATCGGATGTGTGATTAGAGAGATATGACCAAATTACTAAGTCTATGTCATGTTAAACGAAAACAGAGCTGAACAGAGTATGTTAAATTATGATCATCACTTTAGTGGAGCTTTTTTAACTCAAGTGAAACATGGAGAAATCACTTCTAATGGTGCAACTCGAGTGATAATGAAGCATAACTCGAGTGAAGTTGATATGATTTTGATATAAGGCACTTTAACTTCCGATTAAGCCATTCCATATTCCAATTTAACAAAACAACCTTCAATACCAAATTCAAGAACTTGAAATTTGATATTCCTATTATATTTTGCAAGTTATTCTTTTTTTAGTAACGTCTTCAATCTCTTTCTTCTTCTTCCTTTTGATCATTCTTATCAATTCAATCACTTCTTTCTTTTCTTGACTAATCCAAAATATATTTCATATTAAACATAGTAGTTAGTCAAAGTATAAAATAAATATATTATTTAAATTTTTTGGTCTTAAATATTTAATATCCATATTTGACATCATTAAAAATAATCATATCTAACACTTAAAAGTATAAAGGACTAAAAGACAAATTTATTTGGCAAACATGACCAAAGGGGGATTGGAACCTTTCCCCTTCCTTTCCCATTTTCTTCCTTTTTTAATCATTAAATTTACATTTAAATAGTCTAGATTTAATTTTATACAAAATATTATTTTTATTCTCTTTATTATAGTATTGAATTATTTATATCAAAATTTAACAATTTGTATTTAATTAATTATTTTTTCTTTATAATTTAACATTTAAATAATAATTTTATAAAATATCACATAAATATTGACCATTCCTATTAATTTAATGGTTAAAAAAAAGGAAAAAAGAAGGGAAGGTAAGGGTTTCGAACCAGAACTAAAGGAGAGGCCAACTTGCAAATGTTTTGAAAATCATTTAAAGCACGTTTAAAATGTCATGCCCCCAACTCATTTGGCTCTTTCTGTTAAATAAGTTTTTTTAATAATATTTTATACTAAGTTTCTCTTATTCTTATTTGTAACAAAGGTGAAGAGATTGTCTATACGTTATGTAAATTTAGAGCTAGGAAATCAGATTAAGCCTGTCGGATTGGCCCGTTTAAATCCTTTTAAATCATGAGCCGGGCTTAAAAAATATAGTTTTAAAAGGAAGTCGGGTCTAAAAAGGACAGCCTTGTAGGACTGAGGGCTAGCCCGTTAGGCCCTTTATCTTTCTTTCTTTTTTTTTAATTCCCCTGCCCCTCCTGCCCATGCCCTTGCTGACTCCTTTCTAAGAACCTTAAAATTGCTAAATTTACATATGATGATAATTTACTAATTTTTGATATTTTTACCTCTTAAACAAAGTCTACTACTTAAAGTGAAGTACAATCAAATTTCCTTGAAATTGATTATAGTGGCGAAGAAGATGAAAACAATATTCGTCATAATCATGTTGCTTAGAGTGTTTAGCTTTTTGCCTTCTTATGCTTTGCGTGAGACTATGAGTTACTTGTGGACAATATTGTTTACCTTTGATTATGAATTAGTAATTGTATTTATTTTATTGTATGAGGTGTGTAGACATATAGTTAAATCTTGTGAAAATGACTTCCGACCCTAGCTCGTATGCTCTCGCGTCGGACTTTAAAAAACAGTAATTTTTCTTTCCTCCAAGCCCTGTAAAATCGACCTTGATTCCAACTCTACGTAAATTATTGGAAATTTTGGTCCAAGGATTTCATAGGCATATATAGTAGCATATTAAAAGTCTTTAATTTGTGCCGGCTTCATTGTTTGATTTGTAAGTTATGCAGCTTTCCAATAATAATTAATAAATATAAATAATGGTACATATTTTGAGTAGATGTTCTATGAATGGCTCAGCTAAATTTAGACTACTGCTCGGAATTTAAAATATTTAAACATATTCAAATTATATGCCATGACAATGAAATTTAAGTTTTTATTTTACCACTTGCTCACCTTTATTCACAAGATTGACTTCAAAAAGTTTATATATTTGTGAGATTCGAAATGAAAGTAAAATATACACACACAAAAACTCCACAAGATTTTATATATTTAAGGAATCAAACTGAAAAGATCAATTTGTTTGAAAAACTTTAGCAGTTAGTACTAATTTACTAAAAACAAACTATATATATTATACCATGCATTATACAAAAAAAAATGGTATAAGTAGTATTATTCATAATTCATGCATAATTGAGCAAGAGAGCCTCCCCTATCAAGAAAAATCAAACCCCAGTTGATCCATTGAAAAAAAAAAACATATAAAATCAATTCATTCACATATCTCACTCTCACAGCTAGTACCGGTAATATGGGCCGGCCCGTTAGCCTAGCCAAATAAACGGGCTCGGGCCTAAAAATCCGAGCCCGTTTATTATTCGGGCCCGACCCGTTTAACTATTTAAAAAAAATTCCTTATATTTTTTAAATAAGTTAGATTTTAAAATTTTCAGTTCTTGGTGATATTGTGTTTAAAGGCTTCCTAATTTTTTTTATTTGACACTTTTTCATATTATATTTATTTATTTTACTATTATTAAATTTAAAAAATTGTGTTCATATGTTTTTGTGATGTGAATAGATGAAAAAAAAAAGAAAGTAAGAATGAAATTGGTTTCGTAACACAAATGTATAAAAGAAAATAAGTATGACATAAGTGGATGACAGAGAAAGGGAGTGAAATTTTTTTAAAAAAAGACGAGCTAACAGGCCCCGTCTAAATGAGCTCGAACTAGTAAAATGCCAGCCCGTTTATAAACAGGCTCGTAAGCCCAACGAGCCATCCCGATGGGTTCAGACTGACCCGTTTTACCAGCTGTACTCACAGCAGTGCATATTCGAAATCTTAAAGAAACTATTCACCAAAACTATAGCAACTTGTCAGAGTCAAATATAATTAACCCGTGTTTATTATGGTGGATGCCGAGACGAAGCAGAACACTTCATACGATACGTACGCAATTAAATAAAAAGTTTCAATTCTAATCAATAAATTAAACCAAATTAAAACCCCCACATGGCACGGAATATATATGTCCATATTGGTCAAAGGGTTTCACAATTCAACGCTCTCGTGTCCTTTAATTGTTAGGTTTAGTTTTTTAATTGTCTGCTGAATATCTTTTCCCACAAGAAATAAACTATAGTACCTAATAGAATAGTAATGTTGTTCTATAAATTTTCTGAAAGTAATATTTGATTTAGCTTTGGATTCAAAGTAGCACACGGTTTAACCCATTACACAAAATGTCATACGTGGATCATATGTATAACCCATTGGTAAATAATTATTACTATAATGCAATCACAAAAACTCAACTGAAAAAACACCTTCTGATTGATATAAAATATATATGTCTATTAATTGGTTAAGGGATTTCATAGGAATATAAAATGTTTATGTGTCTTCTTAATCGTTTGTTTTTTTTTAATTATATGGTTTTTTGCCAACCAGGAATATATCATTTTTTTTAATATCATTATATATGTGAAACCAGAGTACAAGTAAAGTTCATTGAAAAAAACATCCCAAGCAGAATACTAAAAACACTGAAAAATAAACAAACAACGTACATAGAATCCTTTAAAATCAACTGCTGCGATTGCAAGAGAGGTCTAAAAAATTCAATTTGCATGACAAAACTCCCTCAATGAAACTTTTAATAACTCAATCAGCTCCAAAGTTTGTTTTCATGAGAATCCATGCCCTTCAAAAGCGAAATCATATATATATATACACACACACCAATACCCAATTGAGCAGTTGTTCTATAAATGGCTAAAGTAATATAATATTTGACACTGAGTTGATCTCACATTATAAAGTCTAGTTAGATTTTTTTAAGTTTTAAATTTAAATTTTAGAAGAGACATTTGTATTAGAAAGGATAAATATAAACCCTAAAATTAGAATAATCGATTGCTTTGATAGCTGATAATATAATTTAAAAAAATACTAATTATCGGTGGTTGATAGTATTAAAAGAAATATAGTACTTGATTTTGGTACGTAGATTCAAAGCAGTACACGCCTCCACGGTTTCACTCCTTTCAACATATATTAAAACTTTATGGCCCATGGAGTGCTCACGTCAAATGTCATGCAGGCGATGGAATTATTACTATAACGCAATCTTATTTTGATTTTATCAATTGGAACTTTTGATTAATATTAAATTATATATGGAAAATTACATTTGATAATATTTTATTCCCATCCTTATATCCTACCCAATTTAATGCAAATTTAGTCAATAAATATAATGTAATTTTAGGATATCCTACCCAGGCCATATCCAAGTATCATTTTCTGCTCCACAATGTTCAAGTTACTATGTGGTCAATCTTATCTTGATTGATCATACCTACTCCTCATATGCTTATATTTGTAAGTCATTTCTAACAAATTTTATTGAAATTAAGAAAAATTTAAAATATTATCAATTTTATCTTAAAATTTAATAACTTTTCAACTTTATCCTTATTTAATATAGGCTTTATCCCTCTTAAGTGTACAAAGTTCACACAAATAGTAAATGAAGGGTGAATTTAGACATTTATATAAAAAATTTAATGATGAGAATTCTAAATTAGTAAAAATATTCCCTCTCTACTTTATAAATTGGACCAACCTACCAAATGAGTATATACCACTCTAGTTTTATTTATAACTCATTTTTAAGAAAAAATTTGGTTCTTATTATAAGTCCATTTTCAGAGTAATAAATACAATTTTTCCAATTTTTTCCAATTTTATTCTTATTAATTACAACAAACAAAAAGAATTTATTCATACTGATTCTTGGAATCATTCATAAATAAAAACTGAAAATCTAACTCAAATTAATGAGTTAATTAACTCTCATATGTATGTTGGAGTTAACTAATTGAGATTTATAAATATGACTCCCGAGTGGTGCATACGTATTCCCAGACCGTAGATTCTGATGTGTGTGTATGTGTGAGTTTATTGATTGCTTGAGGGCTGAGGCTTCACTATTTTCCATTTTCAAACCAGTTCCTCGGACTGGTACCAACATATATATGATTCTCTCCCTTTTCCACTATTTTTCTTTTATTTTTTATTTTTATAGTAATAAGTATTGTATGCTCTATATGTGAGGTTCCATTTCTTATTCCAGCCTTTTACGTTGTCTGGGTAAAACTTTGTTTATTATTGACTTTGGTGTTGCTGTTTTCATTAGGAAGCCTTAAATATACAATTTTAGAAAATTGATAATGCATAATGTTCATTGATTTGACATTCTCCAGGTCAACGATCCACTGATCCAATTCCAAGTCTCGAGTCTTGCTTATCCGTATTATCAACTTACGATTTTGATTTTCTTTTATAATATTTAAGAAAAAAAAAGTCATTTAAATATCATTCAAACTTTAAAACCCTAAATCAGTAATTTTGAAAATATGAGTTAATAATTATTATACTTTTTTTTTGTCAATCTTATTACTCTTATTATCAATAAAACTGATTTAAGATTTTAAAGTTTAAGTGGTATTTAAATATCCTTTTTTCAATATTTAATTTCCCGATTTCCATTTTTTTTAATTTATCCATTTTATGAGCAATATAAAGGTTTTTTTTATCTGAATAAAAAAGATTGCCTCTCGATATAAGATTTTTGTATAAATTGTTCACCGAGGAAGATTTGTTATTTTCTTCTATCAATATTTCATTATACCACCATTATGGTCGCTAAATTACTATATAATACTATTTGTTATTTTATTTGGCCATCACTATCATTATCATGGGACTACACCTAAAATGACACTACCTCCGCTTCTAAATATAAAATTTAGAAGTTGATTTTTTTAGAGAGATTAAGGAAGCTAAATAAGTTATTTAATTATGTCATATGTTGTGTATGATTAAATTATATATTATTTTATAAGTTAGATAAATTATTTTGAAGAAAAATAATAAATATAAATACCTTAAAAGAATTTAATTAATTTTCGTAATCTCTCCAAATTAGTCAATTGAGTCTTATATTTAGAACCGGAAGTAATAATATCATTTATCTTTGTATTTTGGACAATAATATCAATAATCTTGTTATGGTGTTGTCCTATCAATCAACGGAGGTGAGTTACCAACGTAGAGTTGGTCTAGTGATGTAAGGCTTCTCTAAATCTTTTTTAGTCATAAGTTCGAATACCAAAGGAGATATTAGTGCTAGAAGGGGTAATTATGAACTCTAAAATTGAGTAGAAGATTACTCAGACACTTGATAATAGAATTAAGAAAAAACGCCACAAAAGATTGATGGTATAAAAAAAAAAAGAAGGGGAGTCGGAAAAATCTTGTGAATAAAAAAATGTAGTTTTAAAAACTTACCTTTTTAGTTAGATGATAACATTTGAATCTAATATAATACTAGCTAGTAGTACATTAAATGTTATCTAATTATATGAAAAATTATATATTTGGTTTTATCAACTTAAAACACTACTTCAATTTTTTAGAAATAAAAATTAAGTCCTAATTAAAACAATTTCCAATTACAAACTGAAAAAGTAGTTGCAAATTATACCATAAAGGTGGCAAATAGAAAGGGATTAGTTACAACTTGCAAATAATTATTAATAAGGTCCCAAAACCTAACCATTATTAAGTTAATTATTTTGAATCTAATTGTTGTTCTTCCCCTATTATTTTTTTCCCAACTAAAACTTTTTGTCAATGCAACAGTGTTTTCAATATTTGCATGCGACTTTTACTTTGGTCTCCTACAGCCTAGCCACATAAGTCATGACAGACATATATTTGGAATTTGAGACTATCCCATTTCACACAGTTGATGTGTCACCAATTAATTAAATAATAATGTCAAATCCCTCCATTATATTACCGACGAAAACAATTTTGAACAGTTGATTTTTTTTTTTGTAATTACAAATATAAACACGTAATTACCAAAATGCTTAATATTCCACGCAAACATACAAAAACCATCCAGTGGGGTAATTAAAATATTTAGCCACCTTCACTGTAAAGCCCACAATGACTGCCCAGAATTGAAGTGCTACAATCATGGAGGCGAAAGGTCAAACCTACCTGCAGGCTTTATTACCACACAAATTAATTAAAATACAAGGCTACGCTTTTTTTATAGATTTTCTTGAATTATTTTATATCCAACAGTTCATTTTAATCTATGATTTTCAAATTTAATACTCTTTAGATTTTTAATGTAAGACCTAATTAATTAATTTGAGTAGATTGATTATGTTATTTAAGTTGATTAATATGTTTTTCTAAAGTACCCTAATCATCTTTCTTAATTGCTTCATTTTCTCTCATACTTGATTATTGTTGAGGGAATATCAATTTTTTCATTTGGAAAAAAATAATAAATATGTAAAATAAATCTTACATTTAATACTAATATCAATTCTCTAATTAGGTCCTATATTAATTACTGTAGGAGTAATATTTTAAAATGTATTTTTATGAATATTTATTTTCCACCAATTAGGCATAAAACTTATTACTATTCTTTTTGTAATCAATTTTTTTTGGCTAAATGAGTAATCAATTATTTTTATTGACAAGATGTGACGTGTGGGTGTTAGATTTTTCTTACAAATAATTAAAATTACGCATAATATTTTGAGGAGAATTAGGGTGAAGAGTTAGGGAAAGAAATATTTATTAATAAGAATATTAAAATTGTAATTATTTTGAAGAACCAAAAATTAAAATATAAATTTTTCATTTACGAAATTAACCTTAATAAAACTTCATACATTTTCTCTAACCTTGACCAAGGATAAAAATATTTATTAATAAGGATGGAGTTAGATAAAATGTACGAAGTTTGACTGGGGTTAATTTGTAATTGAAAACTTATACTTTTATTTTTTATCCTTCAAAATAATTACAATTCTTAAAATCTTTACTAATAAATAATTTTTCCCTTAGTCTCTCTTCCTAATTTTTACTCATTTTCAAAAATAAAATACTACCCACCTAAAAGATTTGTAAGATTTGATGTATCTAGCAGTTCCAGATCATCTTTTAAAATCATATATATACAACTTTTTTCTTACATCTGAAACATGAGTACTGTACATCCTACCTCCATTACAGATGAACAAAGGCTAATCTAACCTCAGAGTTAAAGTTGCTAATATGGGTTTTAATTATAGGTCGAACTTGCCCAATCTAAAAAAATGGGTGGTTTAGATTTTGTAAAATTGACTGTTTCGATGCGATTCTTTTTTGTCCGAACTCCTATAGGCCTAATTCGCGGCGAGTTGGACCACTAAGTTGGTGAATTGGATCATTTTTATTTATTTTATTTTTTAAAAAATATATGTGACTTCTCTATGTGTATTATGTAATTTAACACTATTAATATCAACTAATTATTGATTATATTGAATGTTAATGATGACTTTTGGATTTATGTTTATTTTATAATATATGTACTTGTGATAAATGTTTAATTTGTAACATTTGAGATTTTGAATTTGATGTTTTATTATTACTTTATGATTTTTTAATGTATTTTTAATTTTTTATGGTTTAGGTTTGTAGAAAAAAATATTCAGTATATTACTTAAAAAAATTTGAAAAACACAGTATAAAAAAAATTAAAAGAAAAAAGAAAAATAATATAGGTTGGGTGGGCTAACCCACCAACCTAAAAATTAAGAGTTGAGTTAGCTAAATGTTAACCCATATTGATAAATTTTTTTTTTTTTTACCTAAACTCATATGGTTCTAGCTGATTAAACCAAACCTGATGGGTACAGGTCAATCTAAATACAATCAATTTAGCCATCAAAAAGTTACATCACCACACAAAGCCTCTCCTTTCAATTACGTCCAAAATCCATCTTTCAATGTCATTTTCTCCGAATAATAATTAAAAAAAAGTCCCGTGTCAACAGTCAGAATCGCTGGCTACAATTAGCAACATTTTCCTTAATATATATATATCACTCCCATGGCTGTTTCTGCACCAAACAGTAGTTCCAAAATCCAAACTTCCCATATTCAATCTCTCTCTCACAATGACCCAACAACAACACCACCACCAATCCAAGCATATCATCAAAGGCCCTCGTCCTTCTCCACTGGCCATCAACAAAATCTCTCATTCCATCGGAAAACCCTCATCAACAACGGCGGCGGCGCCGTATCATCACGGCCATAATCATCAACAACAAGTAAGGAAGCCTGTCATCATCTACACCCACTCCCCCAAGATCATCCACATCAAGCGTGAAGATTTCATGTCTCTCGTCCAAAAACTCACCGGCAAGCCCCGTTCCCAAGACAACCACGTCGCAGTTTCCGGCGCCGGCACTGATAATAATCCGGAGTCTTCTTTCTCCGGTGAATCCATCATTAGTAGTATTAAACAAGAGAAGAATAACGAAGGTCAATCTAATTTTAATAACGAGATTACCAGCTCATCATCGGCGGCGCTGCTACATAATAGATGCAGTTCTACTTATAATTATGAAGCTCCTGATCTGAATTATGCAGATATGCCTCTTTTTACTCCGAACTCGTCAGATTTCTTGATCAGTCCTTACTCTAGATCAACGTTGTTTAAGCAATCTGCAGATTCACCCTTCGGTATTTTAGGTAATTTGATTTCGCCTTCTGCCTTGGAATTCATCAAAGAGCTTCCTGATTATTGAATTTAATTTTAACTTTGGGAGTTCATTTGCAAGTGAAGGTGGTCTTCAATCTGATTTTTCTAAATTTGTTTGTTTACTTTGAATAAAGTTTTGTATTAGATGCCTAGAATATAGAATTATTTTGTAGCTAGGTATCATCCACCATGAACAATCAATAAAATTTAATTTATTCTTTGTGGATACACACACACCAAGGGTATAATTAATTAAGTGTATTAGTTTGGTCTTTTTTCCCCTTTTGTTGATGTAAATTCATTTGATATCTTTGTAGTTTCATTTCATGTTTCAATGTGTAAAGTTTAAACTCTTCCTTGTTTGCTTCATCTCTTAACTTCGAATAAATATCTCTTACCAGCAACAATCGTTCTCATCATCATCTTCTTCTTCGTCTTCATCTCTTATTTTTAAGCTTAATTATTATTATGCCACCGTTAAATATTTTGGCGTTTATATTTCTAGAGTTATCTACTAATAAATTATATATTTTTGAATTAGTTTATAACTATCTGCTGTAAGTTGCACATAAATAAAATGATGCGTATGAACATGATCGCTGAACATTGTATATAAGTCAACTCGATTGTTGCTCATCATAAATTCATTTTTTTAAAGTACTATTTGATATATTTTAAATCCATATGGTTTTAGAAGCTGATGTTTCTTTCTTCTTGTTAGCTTTAATTTCTTGTCCACCAATAAATAAAACGTCTGGAAACAAATGCTTATGTTAGCAATATATAATATTATTAAACATTTGAGTAATTTTGGTTTACTTATAAAATAAGTTATTAGGGTTTCTTCAAGTTAATTAGTTGCTGGTTTCCTTCAGGATGCGAAAGCTAATGATTTTTCTTTTGATATATAATTGAATGATTTTTAACATTTTAGGTTAAATGATCTTAAAAGTTTTCATTTTATAAATTAATAATTATATTTAGGGGATAAATAGATGCACCCATATAAAATATGTATATTAGTATGATTTGCTCATATCATGCCTTAATTAATTATTTGATTTACTGGTTTTTAAATTATATTATATATTGTTCGAAAATGGCTCAAAAGCTTTTGGATAATTCTAATGATGCACCCGAATGGCTTTGAAACACTCAAATTAATACTTAAAATTTAAATGAACATTAAATTTTAACTAGGTTTAAATTAAAACTCAATTTCTAATATTATTCACTTTCGTTTTTTTAACTCCCCCCCCCCCCCACCCATTGGTGGTTGGGGGGGGGAATCATCTGGTGCCGATATTCTAGCCTATATAATATGGATATGTGGAACTTTAAAAAAGTGAAAATTTATGGATAATTTTGAAAAGAAAAATAATAAATATGGAAAACTAACAATACTGAGATGTTATATATAGGAATATATTATACCTGATAACTAATTTAGCCACAAAACTCGGGTATTATGCAAAATTTTGGGATAGGGACTTTCGAACATTTTATAAAAACATTATAAACAAATTCATTAATCATTTTTAATATGCATCGTAAATTCGTCTTTTGGTCTATATAAAACTGGGTGCTAATTAAATTTTAGTTCGTTATTATCAGAATACACAAACATATTTTTTTTTACGAAAGAATATACTTAAATAGATATAAATCACAGGAAATATAATTCGAATTCACTCTAAATGCGAATTATACAACATGAATATGGCTTTCATTTAATTTAGTTTTGAATTAACTAAACTGAAGCTTTTTGTTTTATTTACACCAACCATATCAATTTCAAAGAAAAATAAATATGGACATAAGTTTGTTCCTATATTATCCCCCTCAAACTCATATAATTATTGTTTCCATGGAAAATAAAGTCTAAATTAATCCACTTCAATTGATACTAACAATAATCTACGTATAATAATAACAAGAAAAAAGGTAAACAAAAAATAACATAGAGTCAGTCTAGCAGTGTAAGGTTACGTTAAATCCTTTCAAGTTTTTGAGTTCAAGTCTTAAAGGAAATACATGTATTAGATGGGGCAACCACGAACCCCGAATCGAATTCCGGATGATAATATCAAAAAAAAAGGAAAAGAAAAAAAAAGACTGAGATGGAGAGAAGGTTAAACGTGTAAATATTGTAGGTTTAAAAACGTGTAGATCTAACAAGAGGAAGCAAGACAGAAGCATCCAATTGGAAACTTTTGAAGGAAGCTAGAACCCTTTAGCTTCCTTCAAAAGTTTCCAATTGGATGCTTCTGTCTTGCTTCCTCTTGTTAGATTATATATATTATTCATTATATAATATCTAAGCAGCCACATATATAGACGCACACATTATATATGTACAATTGTACATAGGTTAATGAAGTCAAACATTCTCTCTCAAGTATCATTATAGTAATTGGAGCTTACAACTCAAAGGATTGACCTAAAACTTCCTTTCATTTGAAAATTCTAAGGCCAACTAATACTGATCGTTAACATGTACCATTTGATATTAATATTAAAGTTTGATATTGGAGAATTTCCTCGTAATTAATATCGTTTGGTTCAAAATAAATCTAGGGGTGTACAATTCCATGATTGACTTCAATGAATTATTGTCAAGTGAAAAGGTAATATTATGACATAAACCAATGCTAATAAACATAATTAAAACTTCTAGTCAACGTCATGAATTATATGATATATATGATATTTACTTAAGTTGCGTCCAATATTGTTTTTTGGTGTGTTTTGTTCGTTTGGAATAGTTTGTCTTCTATATACTATATATTTTTTGTTAAATTAAATAAAAATAAAAAAGATGTAATTGAGAGAAGAGAGAAAGACTTTTTTTTTCGTGGACAAAAAATTAAGAGACAAAGGGTGGCTAATTCCCATAAGGTTGCCTTTGACTTGAGGCAGCATCGATCCTTCCACGACCATGCTGTGCCCTTTGACCATGACAGATAAATGTTGATTGTAATCGGCATGTCAAGAAAAATAATCGTTTATATAATCAATTTATGTTCATACAATTTGTTTGCATTAAAAAAAATAAAAGGACTGAATTGCATATTTTTGTTTTAGCCTTGACCAGCTTCGTCATCCCTGAATCGAATCCTCGCCTCCATCTTTCCAACCACAAGCCATATCATACCTTCAATGCAACTTAGGAAAGTCATTTTTGATCGTATCACCATCATAAAGAATGGGCTAAGGAGTTGGAAAATGACCCGTTTTGAAAAGGTCCATTTAGGCTTGCCCTTTTTGGTTTGTTATTAAATGGGCCCACTAGGCCCACACTCAACATAAAAAAAATGCTCGTTTTATTCAAAAATCCCCATTCTTTTTTTCTTTTCTTTTTTTTGCCATATAAAACATCCCCATTGCACTTTAGCAAAAATATATGTAATGTGGCTTTGTTTAACAAGGGGGCTAGTATTTTATAATTTGGTGAATTAATATTTGAATCTTTGTTGATATAGGTACCCATATTTATAATATTCCCTCTGGTCCTTATTATAAGACACTAACTAACAAATATATTTAATCCTTTTTATAAGGCACTTGCTTATTTTCAAAGAGTATTAAATATTTTTTCATATATGCCCATAATTAATAAGGGTAATGAGTGAAAGTAATAATTAGTATGATATTATAATTTAGTGCAATTAGTAGGGTAATATTGGAAATTACTAAAATTTTAGGACAAATTTAATGAATTTAACTTTTTTTATTGGTTTGTGAAAATTATTATTTGATGCTTTATAATAAGAACTAGAGGGAATATGTTTGCATGGAGAAAAAAATAAGGAGAAAATAAGAGGAAGGAATACTGGGAGTTAAAACTTCCTAAAATAGTAATAAAAAATTACTATATTTAGGAGTTTTCCCTCCTAATATTCTTTCCCATTTAATTTTCCCTCCATCCAAATATAGCATTAATGTCTGACAATGTTTTAAATAAGATTGCATCTAATAAGAAGAATATGCAGATCACGTTATCCATGCTCATTACAATATGTTTACAAATTACTGAGATTTCATGAAAACAAGTGTCATTTTTAGTACATTGTATAGTCAAAGGAGATGAGTGATGCAGGAAAACAATGCATGCTTGAATATCTTGCTGCAAGCTATTTTATTGTGTCATTTTAAAGATTTTTTTGCCAATTCACATTATCAAAATAGTTGTTTTAAACTGAGCAAGCTCCATCAATTGATATAAGCGAATAAAATAATTCATTCTATGTGACTAAAATTTGAACATCAGTTTTTCTATTGACTTTGGGCTCTGCCCCCTTTTTTCATATTAAGAAGAAGAAGAAAAAGATCACCACTTTCAAATATTGATTTTATTTAATAAAAACAATGGGGTTAGGAATTTATTTTAAGACAAAACTTACCTCCAGTTCGTTATATCCAGTTCAACCAGTTCCCCAATTTAAAAGTGACACGTGGATTTATTAAATAAGGCTCATTTAACGCCGTTACTCTCCATATCTATCTCCATGTTCGTTCAACTCCATCTCTGCTCAAGACCCAAACTCGGATCCACCATAAATCTGACGCGATTCTCTTGTTCTCGATCGCCCCTCTCCAATTGCTTCCATGTTCATCGAGTCTCTATTATCCTATCTTGTGACCCCTCTAGACTTCTACTCCTCTGGACTCTAATATATATTTTTTTTTAAAAATCACTTTCGCAGACTTAGCCAGTCGTAGTATATGTATGTGTTCGATTTTTATTTTTCTTGTCATCGACTATTTTTTAAATCTAATCATATAGAATTATTTTTAATACCATTAAACTATTTGAACTTACTATACAAATAAAATTTATTTAAAATATTTTTCTCCTTCCATTAAATATAAAATGCACAGAGGCTCAGTTTGCGGCCATTTTACTTCCGCCGCAAAAATGGCGGGTCAGACTTGCCGGAAACAATGACAGCGTCCTTGTCCCACCACGTATCCAAGTCAGATTCCGTTACAGTCCCTAACGGCGACATAACTTTTCTCATGTCGCCTACCGTGACGCCGTAACGGACGTCATCTTTGACGTACACCTTATCCACCCCTCCAGATCCTACCCCTACGACCCTTCCCTCATTGGGCTCCCACTCGGCGATCACAGCTGGCGTCCGGCGCCGGAGGCGCGTGTCCCAAATCGTCAAAGCCAAATTCCCCGACGCGTTTTCTCCGGCTGAAAAGACAACAGCCGGAGACAAGCTCGACTGTGCAGGGGCGGATGTTTTTCCGCCGGACACCAAGGCTCCAGGGACGGCGGCAGCGGAGCAAGATGATTCATAATCATCGAAGTCTAATCCCAGCCCAAATCCTATGCTATCCCATAGCTTCACCACGCTCTTGCTGTTTGCGATCTCCGAAAGCGAAAAGATCTCTCCGATGCTACAGCGGCGTCGGTGCCTCACTTTACCACTCTGCAACTGGTCATCGAGCTGATGACCGGAGCCTCTGACCAGGAAATCTTCATCCACGCGCCACCAGTGGAAAGATCCACATGACTCAGCTTGCTCTTCTTCGTACTCCGATGACACAGTGGACGGTGACGAGTAGCTTCCGTCCTCGCCGTCAGAGCAACTGCTATAATCATCGAGATCGCTGAGAAAATTACTCGAAGCAAGAGACTGAGTCTCGTGGTGCAATCTGAGGATGAGAATCTTGATTCTGTTGACGATACTCCCGAAGGCAGCAACGAGAGCGAGAATCACAGCACTCCATTTACAGAAATTGTAAGCTGCGGAAACAGATTGAATACCTGGGAGAGATGAAGAAGCAATCTGGAAATTGTTGATTCTGTGAATTACAGGAACTTCCATGGTTGCTTCGGAAGAAAAAAATAGAGAGAGATTGAAGAAAGGGAAAGAGGAACAGAAGCAGGAGGGAAAATAATTGAACAGAAGTGGGGATATATAACATGGATAGCAGCGGCGGGACGAAGAAAGAGAAAGTAGGGTGGACACGTGGAGAAAACTGATTGGTTGGAGGGATTATTTAGAGTACTATTGCAGCAGGAGATCATCCCCACAGAGGAGGTGCTAATCTGGAATTCGTGGTTGTTAAGAAATACTGACTCATCACTTACTGGGATTTCGACACGTGGTAAAAGATCATTGGTATGGCCGGAAAACACCCCTTTCTTTTTTGGTTTTCTTTAAGTTTTGGTGAGCCGTGGTCGGAGAATGAAATTTTCATACGTTTTAGTTGAGTGTCTTGTTTAGTCGGGATAATGAAAAAAATGAAAGGAAGATAGAGCAAATATTTTCTTTTGTTTTTCGTAGTAAGTTTTTTAACATGAAAATGGATAATATTTTGTACTAAAATAGTGGGGCGACTACCTATTAATGTAGATATATTAAACAACGGAGATGAGAACATCCCGCATGTAGATGTATTAAACTGTTTTGCGGTGAAAAAATATGTTGGAATTTTCGGAACAATTCTCTTTATTTTTGTTTAAAAAATGCCAATAGAAGAGGTTTTAGCCACTTAAATACAAATATTTTCATTTTAAGTCTAAATGTGAAACAGTGAATGCAAAAAAATGTCCTTAAGATAATCACCTCTTAAGATTAGACAATATTTAAATCCAACATAATTAAATGGCCATATAAAATAGCCGTATTAATATTCATGAAAATTCCAAAATGTAAAAACTAAATATATAAAGACGTCTTGTCAGTAGAATAAGATAAAATAAAAAGTAATTTTATAAATGATAATGATTTTTTAGCTTTTTAATAAATAAAAGAACCAATTACATCCAATAATAATGATTTTTTTATAAACTCGGGATATCCACTGCTGGTAGCGTTGACTAATTTCCTCACATCATAAACTTTTATAAATAATTTTAGTATTGACCATAAAATCCCTTTATATACATTATTAGGGATCAACCCCCTAATTATATGCTTAAAAAACCCAACTAAATACCAACGTGCTAAGCCTGGCGGTTTGTCTAATAATAATGATGACTTTAACACAATAAACATGGTATGCTTTACCTTTTTATATATATATTTAAAATTTTTCCATTTTTTATAGTTATGCCAAATGGGCTATAGGTTGTTGGATTATGATGCGTGTGAAAAAACGTGGGTATGGATAAATTTTTATGCTTGAAAAAACTATTGTTGGAAGTTTTCACAAGAAAAATTATTACTGGATGGTTCCGTCAATAATTATATATTTAATCTCAATAAAAATGTTTTATTGAACATTTAACAACCAATGTTAACTCGTCAAAAAACACATTTTTATCATATTAAACATATCATACATATAAGTCAAGTATGAAAATGTTATAAAATTATTTTAAAATATAGTGGTTAGTTTGGTAATACATATAATTAAGGAGAAGACCTTTTTCAATTATAAATTGTTTGTCTTTTCGTATAGACTTACTTCTCTTTTTTTTTGGGACAAATGTGTAGACTTACTTTTAATTTGTTCGTTTGTTTGATTGCCTCCTATTAAATCTCAGCCATATAAAATTATTATCGTGGGACAGCAAGTTACAAGTATGTAATCCATAGCCATATATTTTAATTTTTTTAAAATTACATCGGAGAATATCATTGCCCAAATAAACTAATGCATGAAATTATTATTTTTTTTCCTTGAGTTATTGCATGACAGCACATACATATATCATGGTCCAGTCAAATACTAAGTATATAATTCATTGCCTTTCGTTTTTTCCTCTGTTTTCCGCAGGGGCTGAAAAGGCATTACAGAAAGAGGAATTATGTTGGTTGTTACTCGTTACTAGGACACTTTTATTTTTGTGAGAATTTCTTGAATTTAAAATTTTAATTTTATACTTTTAAAAAAATTATTTTTAATTTGCCCTTGATGAAATTTAAATTACTCTATTTGGTGTATTTGTCAAAAAATTATAGTTTGGTTTATATTATTAGTTAATTAAGAATTGTTGACGAATAACACTAGACAGCCTTGAATAAAAGGAGGCTAACTTAAAAGTCTTACCTCCTCTTATTTAATGGAAGACAAATAAATTAATTAAATACAAAAGTAGTATAGTAAATATTAACTTTACTAAATAATAATGAACTATTCATATGGCTAACTTATAAGCTTACAAAGGTAATTTAAATTATTTGGCTAAAAAAAGGTTAAGTTATATTATTCAAATTTATCAGGCCAAAAAATATTATTCAAATTTAGCATTTTTGTGGTCAAAATCAAATTTTTCTTACTAATTTAATATCTTTTGATAAATTTTTTTCCAGAATATTTTTCGTTAAAAATATATCTATAGACAAACTAGATATATTTTTCTTGTATTGTATTAGAGTGTGAATAGTGATCAGAGCGTAATATTCATGGCTTATGAATAGTATAGCCTGCGATATATATATTAAAATTTTATGTCCTTTTATATGTTAAAAAAATTATATCACAATGAATTTTTTCTTGATCACATTAAACCCAGGCAAGAACATAGGTGTGTGTGATGTATGCAGATGAAATCATCTCAACAACAATAACAGAGTATTAACCACACTTGGTGGGGTCCGCTAAATGCGTCACACACAAAAATATTTGTTTTCTTTCAAAATAAAATTATTTTGTTTTTTCATTTTGAATGATACTTGTTTGTATGTAGCCAATGGTTTGTTTGGGAGGATTTAAAATAAAATTGATCTCACTTATTCACCTCCTCGTACAATATAAAATCAATTAAAATAAAGTGATGCAAATGAGCACTAAGTAGTACACCCCCTAATTATAGATTTAAGACTCATTTTATAGTTCAAATCCAATTTAATTTTGGTATTATAATGGGCCTATTTGTGAGATAGAGCAAGAAATGCAAATCCTTATAAAATCTATACTCACTTAAGAGGTGTTCTGTAAGAATGAACATAAAATGAATATTTTGGCCTCATTTGCAAGGCAAGTCATTAAATTTTTTATAAGAATGTATAATTTTATCCTTTATTTATTATTGTATATTTTTTTGGTCCTATTTATAAGACACTTCTAATATTTTTCACATAGATACTTCATTAATTATACTGTAAAATTCAACAACCACTAGTGTAAAACACTAATTTAACTATATGATTTCTCATCAGTTACTTGAAAAATAAAAGCGATAATAGATATGACATATTTTTGCTTCTATTTTAAATGTACTTGATGTCGTAATTTATATTATGGTATCAATTGTATAAGCATCCGATGCCATAAGTAGGTTTATGATATTTTTGCATCAGGTAAAATTCAAACAGATGTCATATTAGCATTTATAGCATCGATTTAGTAAGCACAAGACATCATAGTTAATTAAAAGGATTTTAATTAAGTTTTGAAATTTTTTTGTAATATATATATTGAAAAATAAATAGATATTTTAAATATAACATTTGAAATTTTTAATTAAATAATGAAAACAAATTTTTAAAAATAAAAATATTATAGTTACATTAAAATGACATTTTTCAAGCCGAAAATTTATATGGTTGTATATTAATTGGTTGCATATGAAATAGGTTGTCAAATGAGAGATTATAAAATTTAATGTGTTTAAAATAATTATATTCTCAATACAGCGTCAATTATGATTATAACTATCACCATAATATGCAAATATGACATCAGTTTAGATAAGAACATATATCATAATCAATTAAATAATTACCTTCTATTATGACATCAGTTGTATTTTGATATAATGTTGTAATACATTTATTTATTTACTATGTCAGGTCCTTATTAACTGATGCCATAATATATATCCTTTTACTATTAAAAAAATGAAGCTACGTAATTTTGTTAGTTGGTAATTTCCAACAGATTATATTATAAAAATTATAATATAAATATAATAATAAAAAAATATATAAATATTATTGTTTCTTTTTTTAAGTATATGAATTTTTCAATAATATTATATAAAAAATATAAATATTAAATACAAATCAAAATTAAAATATATATTATAAAAATTATTTTTTTACTTTTTGAAGAAATAATATATTACTTATTAATAAATACTTACATGAAATAAGAAAATTAAAAATAAATATTATACACATACAGACAGATACATGTGTGTGTGTGTGTGTGATTTTGTAAATAAAGACTGCAGGTTTAACATAACTCAACTGGCAAAAGCATATCACTATATGCGTGAAGTCAAGAGCTTTAATCCTCCCTTTTATCACAAAATGCATCCAATTTATAACATGAATAAGGCGTTGATATGGACACGAGGTGATATGGACAAATGGTAGCGATGTAATCAACCGAACAATAGTGGCCGATTAGTGACATGACAACAACTGGGGTAAACCAATTTGTTTTCTTTATTCCTTTATGACATCATGTCATTTGTAACTGACGCCGTAATATATTCGTTTACGGTGTTGGGTTCTTTATAACTGACACCATAATATTTATTTTCTGCTACTCCAATGTTTACTACACTTTATATGCTGTAGCGATAATATATTTTTAACCGATGTCAAATATAGCATTTTGTATTAGTGAACTTTCCAACTTTATCCTTATTTAATATATATTATATCCCATTAATAATTCAACACAATAATAAATGAACACACTCACTTGAAAAGTTTCTGTCTGTTTTATAAATAGGATAAAAAAATTCTCTCTCTCTCTACCTTATACATAAAACTAGATGAGTTTTCGTAGGTTATTTTTTTATTTTCGTGTAGTTAAATAAGAATAAAGTTGAAAAGTTATTGACTTTTAAATTAAAGCATGAGTCTTAAGGTCTTTTTTATTATAAGCATGTTTGGTTGGGCGATTAAGAGACTTATAAGCAGTGTTTTGAAACCCGGTCCGGTTTGGGAATCAGCCACCAAACCTGGCCGGTTCGGTGACTGACCCGGTTTGGTACTTTTTTTATTATTTTTTTAAAAAAATCAATTTTTTAAAATTTTCCTTAGAATTTCATATTAATAAGTCTAAAATATTCAATTTCTCACCGATTTGACTCCAATCTGACTTATTGACCATTGACCCAATACTTTGACCAATTCAATGATCGGTCTGAGTTTTAGAATCTTACTTATAAGTGTTTATATATATAATTCGAGACAACACTTATCTTATATATTTACCTTATATATCATAAATCATAATTAAAAAATTACTTTTAAAGACTTTAATTACCGGTCAAAACCAGCACTATTTGTAAAAAAAGTGAAAAACATCTTATAAATATGACCGACCAATTGAGTATATCCCGTGAGAGGCAGTATTAGGTTAAGGTGAAATTAATTATTGGAGAAGGATAGGGTGGGCAATGCCAAAGACAAACCGTCCTCGATAATAACAAAGATGTGGGAGATGTGCATAATAAAAAGGTGGGGATGATGTGTTGGGAATATAAGTGTGTGAATGTGATGTCAACACTTAATCATCACAAGTTGCTTTAAGTCCAAGTCCACTATACCTCCTACCAATAGGCTCATGTCATATTTTAATTCCCACTAATTACACAACATTATTATAACTTTGTTACATGATACAAAATTTACAAATTGTTTATCCATTTTTGTTGGTCTTTTCACACACTCCCTCCAATCATATTTATAGCACTCGTAAGAAAAATTTTGATTGTTTTTTTAATTTTTAATGATATTATGTTGAATTACTTCCTTATTTTTTATTTAATATTTTTTTATATTATATTTATTTATTTTACTATTATTAAATTTAAAAAAAGATGTGTTTATATGTTTTTGTGATATGAGTAGATAAAAAAAAGAAAAGTATAAATGAAATTGATTTTCAAACACAAATACATAAAAGAAAATAAGCGTGATGTGAGTGGATGAAAGAGAAAAGGAGTGAAAATTAAAAATAAATAAATAATTTTTTTAAAAAAATACTGGAGGGCCGTTTACCAACTCTAATTCAATCAATAGATTGTGCATTAGTATTTTTTTTTTAATTTTGATAATACTCACATCATACAAATAGTTTGTTTGGAAATATGTTTGTGTGTTGGTTGTACTTCTTTTTAATGTGGCTTATAAGCACTTTATTCATGCAATTGATAGGAACAAACTTGAGAATATTAAGTATTAATTTAAAGAATGAACTAATGTAGTCTCAATCATTATTTGATTTTGGTGAAAATGTTAAAAATAACTTATAAATAAGACTAGAATAAATACCTCCTTCAATATTTTTCTACAAGTTAATGAGGTATTTAGTATATTTTTTAATATTGTCCCTAATAAAAGAAGACTAAAGGACAATGTGAGAAATTGTGATAATTTTCATTATTTTTTTAATGCATAAGTTTAAATATGAACAAAGTTATTTTTTTTATTTTCAGATAAAATTCATGATTTGATTAGCTCTTATTAATTATAGTAAAATACTTAAAAATGATTTATATAAAAAAAAGGAAGAGTGCCAAGTATTTGTTGAGATTATTGAAGGTCAAAACTCACAAATAAATACGAAAGTTTCAATCAAATAATGGTGCCATATGTAGTCAATGTTTCATGCCAAATTAGTTATAATTATAGGAGATAGATGTCTCCATTACTTTTTTTTCATTTATTTTTTATTAAGGGTATTTACTATTAATTAACTTTTAATGGTTGAGATTTAATAATATATAAAAAATATCATTATAATAAAAATCTATTATGATAAATTTCAACAATTAAAAGTTAATCTAATAATAAATAATAGAAAAAAATCAATTGAGAGCCCGGGCAAGGAAAGGCTTATTGCCTAATTGACATGCTCCCTTCCCCATTAAGAACGTTGAAGTAGTCAAATGATACAACCGGCATTTGCGGGCACAAGGCCTAACAATTTTTGACAAAGAAAAAGAAGCCACAGAGAGAGAGATTTGACGAAGAAGAAAAAGGCATTTTTGCCAACGTTTCCCTTATAAACTTAGAAAATTCAGTATACGTGTAGTCTAATAAATTTATATCAAGTTTTAATATGGTCTCTTCAATTGATAAAGCATATTTTTAGTTTCTTAATCTTAACACCTTTAGTCATGTTTAATAGAAAATGATGAGTTATCAAATTTGAATAAGAACTTTACAATTAAATGTTGGCAAACATACTTATCTTTTTGTAATACAAAATTAAAATAACCATGCGAATAAGTAGGTTTATTTTAATTTAAGAACATAAAGATATTATATTAAAGGATTAAAATTAAAATAAACTTGTTGATCTACATGTTTAATTCAATTTAAAGTATATATAATAATTATGTTAAAGGATTACAACTAAAATAAATTTGTTGGGAGAGAAGAACACAAGTTTAAATCTTGAGAAATATATTTATTATAAAAGGTGAAAACTTTTTACTCTCTAAACCTTAGAAGAGGAACCCTTGTTATTACCAAAAAAAATATTGATCCACATATTTATTTTAATTTTAAAATATAAAATAATTATATCAAAGGATTAAAATAGCTATGCTTCCCCTACAAGTTTAATTCAATTTTAAAATAATATACTGTAAATGATTACAAACATGCGTTGACAGCATCTAATTGCAAAATAACATTTAAATTTGTTGAGAAAGAATTTTTTTGTTAAATCAGACTAACAATGTTAAGATTAGAATACCAAAAATATATTTTATAAAAAGAAGGGACTAAGCTGATTGTGCGGTAATTGAACATCATCCAACATTGTAAGTGAAGGCAATATAGTCCATATAACTGGTGAGTAGAGAGAAATTCTTACATGAATTGGGTTTACCACATCATATGTGCACTATTTAATAAAATCACATCACATCGATCTCATTAAATCCTATGAGAGAGAGAGAGAGAGAAGAGAGAGATTGTATGTTAACAAATTATTGTATGAACTTAATTTACATGTCATTTATGATCTAACCAATTAAAATACAACAACTTATGAGTTGATTTCACACATTCTAAATATTAGCTAGCATATTAATAAAATTAAAAGATTTCAAAAAATCACTTTTCATTACTTGTGAAATCTTTATTAAGAGATGTATTTTTTTAAGAAAAATAAAAATATAAAATATATTAGCAGCCAACTATAATTAATGTTAACTGATTTGTTGTATTTTAACTAATCAGACCATAAATAACATGTTAAATAAGATTTACATAAGAATTTCTCATATTGGAGAGATAATTTCAAATGACATAAATGAGGAAAGAGAAGAGAAATTAAACATGCAAAATTTTATGAGATCGATATAGGATAATTCTATTGGATAGTGTACATATGACGTAGGCAACCGATTCATATAAGAATTCCTGTTAAAAAAAGTGAAGAACCAGTTAAGCATTGAAAAGGAAAGGAAATCAATATTTACAATACCTTGTTATTGAAAGGGGGAAAAATTGATGGCTAAAGGGTATATATGGCGTGTTTGATGGCTAAAAAATCTTATAGATTTGGTGAAAACCCAATCATTTCAATTTATGATACAAATCATTGCTTATTAGCTTATCATTACCTCTATTACTCAATAGTAAAGCAACATCTCCATCTAAAAAGACATGCTAGAACCTTCTTTGAAGTTTGAAGTGCGACAACCTTTGGAGTCTTGACTTGTGAGCATTATGCTACGTGCTAATCCTTTGATCTCTGTTGTATGATTTGTTGCCATCTTGGGCTTTATTAAAGACAAAGCGACATAATTATACATATATAATTCTTCTGGACTTTTATGTTATATATAGATAACTTTCTCATGTGATTTAAAATTTTCAATTCCCCAAACTTATAACATCCTCCTTAAATTACCTCAAAATCCACCATTTCATCAAAATATTAAATAATATTATATAAATATCATATCAAAGGAGCTCCGTCCACAGTACAAATCCCAATATGCAAAACATTCTATATATGCCATGATTGGCCAAAATGCCCTTAAGTTTGGCAATATACATTATACTCATAAAACTAAACGAGACATACAATTTGATATCAAATCAAATCTCGTTTGCTTCGTCCTTGGCACAACTATTTGGACTTCCGCCTAAAAATAATAATAAATTGACGGGATGAGTCATATAGACCCAGTAACCACTTTCATTTTAATAAGTATGCAGGAAATGATTATAAGATAGTTAATCGGACAATATAAATAATATAAAATATAATCTTTCAAATACACATTAATATTTAAAGAAAACAAATTTAATATGTACTCCTTCAACCATCCTTATAACCTCCTTAACCGCTGACAGAACCCATGGGCTACATCACATAATAGGTTTAGTCCCTTTAACAAAACTGCACCAAGCTCACTAATAATGAGGTGTAGCCCGGCCAAAGGCTACATAGCTCATATCAGACCATGTGTTCCCTTTCCGTCGAACATGGAAAGGTGTCACATGTCCCTTGAACAGACTCTTTTCCCGGCCAAAGGAAAAGAGTAGTACCAAGGGCCTTGAAAATGCCAAAGCCATCCATTGTGCACATAGTGACAACTATACCACGTGATATAAAAGAACCAAATCTCCTCCAATCACATCTCATCACATTCAACATCTCAACATCACCATCATTAATAATTTATTCTCATATATATCATAATCAATACTATACATCATCAATCATTCCAAATCATTCAGGCCCACTTAACTAAAATTTACTAAAAACATAATTCATACTATGATTGTAAATTTCATATATAAAATACTATAACATATTTATAGTAATTAAAAATATCAGCATATGCTTATAATCACATCAACAAGCATACAAGATAAATTGAAAAGTGGTTATCTCGAGTGCTTGACAACTAGAGAGAATTCAAGTTTAACAAGCCAAATTCATTCTACAATAAATATATAATTATAAGTTAATAAAATTAAGAATAATTGCTAACTAAACCAATCCCCATAATTAAGTCACTTAATTATTTTTAGAAAAATAACAATAATTTATCTATTCCTCAATAAAATTTTCTAACATTTCCTTAATTATTTTATTTACTAAAATATTTAACAATAGTAATTTTCTAATCACCTTAATTTCAAGTATCATAAAATCGTTAATATCAATATCCTAATTTAATTAAATCACTCTTCTAACTTATATGAGCATAACCTAATTATTAAATAATATTAACATATCTGATAATTGAATATTTATTACACTCATTTGTATCTCTTGATTAATAAATTCAGATTGTTTAGTAATAAATAATGGGCTTTTATGCTTATTTGGGCTTTGAGTGTTTTATTGGATTTAACATTTTTTAATAATAAAAATTCTAGATTTACAACTCTTCTCTATTTTGATCATAACTCTTGAACCAGATATCCAAATGATCTCATTATTGTCTCATTTTTTAGATGATTAAGAGGGCAACAATTGATATGAAGACTTGAAGGAAAGATTCGGACAAGAGGATAGTCAAAAATGTAGTCAATGTTATATGTATTTTTCTGGATTTTTATTGGGCTCAAATTTTGTAATGAAGCACCATTTATTATTAATTTCCATTTTGGGCTGAACTGATGGGCTTTGACCCATTTGACAATTAGGTTTTTACTTTGGTTAGCTGAAACAATAGGGCCGAACGGATTTGTGATGTTTTTGGATTGAAATCAGAAGTTCTTAATTCTCTGAAAAATGTTCTTCATGTTCTTCGTTCATTTTTTGAATTTTCCAGCCATGTCGGGCTAAGTTTCTGTGATTGACCTATGGATTGAGGATTCACGTTTCTAATCAGAGGACATACTTAAACCGGTAACGTAACTCGTTTCTATTTACTCTAATCGGATTCGATTTCTGGAATAGTTCGAACGTTTATTTTAATATTCGGATTGGTATATCCCAAGGACACAGTTCGAATTGGGTTACAGTGATACTGTGCGATCGCACAGTAGCACGCCACGCATACGAACAGAACCTAGACGATCGTCTAGTCGAGGGATTTTCTGGATGAATACAGAGATTTCGGTTCGTCCAGAACCAATAACGAGTTCGTTATAATTTTCGTCCGATGATGGTAGGAAACTATGAATCTCAATTCTAGGTCAGTCGTTTTAATCTGTTTGGTCTAGTTCGTTTTCAATTTCGGTCTTTAATCTGAGTTTATTGTTCGTTAATAGTTTAATTGAACCCCCCATCGATCATTGTTTCGAATGTTTTAGACTGCATGTAAATTCTGTGGGAAACGATCCAAGTTCTCTGTACTGCAAATTCTCATTGAAACTGGTTATTTTGGGAGAACTCGACAATTCTCGATCAAAAACATATCAACATTTATTAAAAATCATATCAAACTTTAATTTCTAATATCAAATTATGACATATAATTTTATAACATAAAATCTACAAAACTAAACCGATTAGAACTACAATAATATCTCCAATAATCCAAATAAATTATTTAATCTAGATTTAATCAATTAAAAAGTCTAATATAGAATTATTTACAAATTAGTTATATATAAAAATTCATTATAAAATCTTATAACCACTAAATAATAAAAGTAAACCAATCAAAATTAACTATAAATTCTCCTCAACATTTCTATAGTCTTATATTGACAAAACTCAATTTTATCCAAAATCCTAATATTAAAATTTTCTCTAATCAACACAAAATTACTATCATTAGAAAGAGAAAATTATTTAGAACACTTTTTATAAAAGAAGTTTTATGATTAGAAGAGAATTTGAGTACATTATTGATCTTCAAAATACCAAAATACTCCTATCAGAACCTTATCAGACGCACTTCCAGCACAACACTTCACCCAAATTTCTGCGTGAAGTGTTGATGAGAGGGGGTATTTATAATAGAATTGGCTGGCGTCCTTTGCAAAGGACGTCCGCTGCATCACTTTTTCTCTAAACTACACTGCTTTGGTGTAGTTTAGAGAAATGAGGATAAATTTTTTTATTTAAAAAAATAATATTTAATATTTTAAAATATTTTTCTGGACGTATTTAGTATCTTAAAATATTTTTTAAGTAGTATACAATATCCTAAAATAATTTTTAGTATTTTTAATTATTTAAAATATTTTTTTAGTTGTACCTGATGTGTTTCCAGATTGATTGCAATTTTACCAATAATGGCGTCCTTTGCAAAGGACGTCCGCTGCATCACTTTTTCTCTAAACTACACTGTTTTGGTGTAGTTTGGAGAAATGAGGATAATTTTTTTATTTAAAAATAATAATATCTAATATTTAAAAGTATTTTTTCAGTTGTATCCGGTGTGTTAGCAGACTGATTACAATTTTACCAATAATTTATTTTTTCAGCTCTAAAAATTACTTTAAAATATTTTAAGAGTAAAATTGCAATCAGTCTCCTAAAAAAATAGTATCTAGTATTTTAAAATATTTTTTAAGTAGCATATAGTATCCTAATGTAATTTGTAGTATTTAAATTTTTAAAATATTTTTTCAGTTGTACCCAATGTGTTAGCAGATTGATTGTAATTTTAATCTTAAAATATTTTAAAGTAATTTTTGAAGCTGAAAAAATAAATTATTGGTAAAATTGCAATCAATCTGGAAACACATCGGGTACAACTAAAAAAATATTTTAAATAATTAAAAATACTAAAAATTATTTTATGATACTGTATACTACTTAAAAAATATTTTAAGATACTAAATACGTCTAAAAAAATATTTTAAAATATTACATATTATTTTTTTTAAATAAAAAATAAAAAAATTTATCCTCATTTCTCTAAACTACACCAAAACAGTGTAGTTTAGAGAAAAAGTAATGCAGCGGATGTCCTTTGTAAAGGACGCCAGCCAATTCCATTTATAATACCCCCTCCGACCCCCCTTTCCTTTTTTTTAAATAATTATGCCAACCCCAATCAGCGCAGCCTTTTTATATATATATATATATATATTTTTTAATATTATATTATATATTATAATAATATAATATATTATTATTTTAATTATTATTATTTTTAATTATATTTATAAAAAAATCAAGATGTTACAAAACTAAACTAGTGTGGGTTTTGGACAAAGGGGGAAATTTTCATTAAAGAATGAAATTACAATCGGAAATGCGAAAACTATTATATTTAGGTGTAGATAATTTCCTTACTAGTAACTTTGTTCACTACTTGTTTGCACATATTTTAAAATTTAAGGAGCTTAGACACCTATAACTCAAAGTTTGAGGAGATTATATTTACACGAAAATAATTTAAGAGGTATATGATTGGTGTGATTGGGGTTTATCACTTTATCTATATAGAGTTAAAATTTAGGTTGGGTTCCTTCAATTCCAAAGTTTTAGAGGTTGAGAGGGTCATTTGTGTATAATTCACAGACCAAAAAATATTTGTATATAATTCAAAGTTTGAAAGAGTTTTGTGTAACTTAGCTTTAAAAAAATAGGTAGAAGTATGATTTTTCTTTAACTATAATATCATTAATCACAAATGATGATTGTTTGTAAAGATCACTGTTATTTTGAAAATTAAACTTAACATATCAATATTTGAAAAGGTTTTTTTTTTGAACATTTAAAGTTTCAATATCAGTATTTTTTGTTAGTGAAGCTAAGGCTGAAAAACTTAATAGACACCTTATAAAGTTAAGACATCAAAATGAAACATGGCGTAAGGGTTAAATGTGTATTTTTGCTAAAAACAAGTAATACCATCCAAAGCTTTCCACTGATTGAAACTGGGCTTAAAGTGATTTAAGATTTGGGCCTAGCTCAGACAAAATAATTTTATTTGGGCCTCAACAATAATTTTGAAAAGAAATGGGATTGGTCTTAAACTTCAATCACAACCCAGACTCTTTTGATTCATTGAATTTTTTTTTAAAAAATATTTAAATTAATTATTATCAATAATCATTTATCGCGTTAGTTTGTGAATAGTCAAATTTTTTTTTTGGACCAAAAACAGTCAAGATTGATTATATTCTGGAAATTTATTTATGTCGTCGAGAATCTAAATTTAATCTCTTAGTATATACAAAAAGAATTATATTATGTTAATCCATTTAGGAATATTCCTTAAGCATTTAATGAATCCATTTAGGAATATGCCTTAAGTATTGTTTGCGTTTCTTTGTCGCTGGAATGATTGGTATTTTACTTTAGTCTTATATTCTGTTACAAACAACTATATATATAGGAGATGCGTACCGTATAATTTTATTCACGATGGTGTCCTTTTCTAGTAGTTTTTGCAAGGCGAAGGAGAATAATTTGTGACACAAAATATTTTAAATACGTGAATAATCTATTCAGCAATCATTTTCTACCCAGATACATTCTTAATTGCTGTAAACATTTTTTATTAATTTACTATTTTGACCGCTGTTAATGGAGTAAAGGAAATTGCTCCCCCAAAATATTTTCTTCTTACCCACTATAAGATAATCACCATTTTTTTTCTCTCTTTTTAAACAACACTTTTTTGATGATGAGGAAAAGTTTAGATGAGTTAGGTTTTGAGAGCGCACGTTAGTGAAATTTAAAACTTTCGATTTTACAAGTTATGAGTCAACTCCTTACTAGTTGGATTAACTTTTATTGGCGAAAGATTTTTTTTTCATGCAATATCTGAAATAAATAATAATCTGACCGAATTATTTTTTTTACTGGAAATATATTGACTTTGAATAAGCTTTATATGAACAATTTAAAATTCAAAGTGTAAAAAAAATTGAGCAAAGAGATAGCTGGACATAAGCATTATATAATAGAATAAAAAGGTTAAAGGCGTCCTATTTATGAGTTATGTATAATGTGTTTGTTATATACACAATGAGTAATAACGAAAAAAAAAGAAAAGAAACATTATATATATCAGGCGTTGTGGTTAAGGTTTTTTAAAGCGTAAACCTGTAAGTTCAAACTATGTGAACAATACAACGAGTGCGCGAGTTTTGACCTAAAAAATAAGGACACCATTACATGGGAGGATTATATTTACTCTCTTTAATTCAGAATATAATACATTTTAACTAATTCACTGAAAATAAAAAAATAATAGTTAATTTACAAAATATGTCATAAATTATTTTTTTCATTTTTATCTTTATTGAAAAAATATGTTGAAAAATTTAATTAGTGAGCAAAATTGGAAATGAGCATTAATTCTAAGAATAAAACTAAAAAATGAGCATTAATTATATTACTTATGATTTATATTTTAGATCAAACTATTCTTATAAAAGGGCATTATATTATCTTATAGATTGGAGCAAATACTTGTTTTGTGTCGAAGGCCATTAATTTGCATTGCATGATGGTTTTCATCACTCGCATTTCAAATTTAAAGACATTTCTAGCATTAAAAGAATCCAATTGAATGTATTCCCTCAAATTTTGATCCTAAGAATCAAGTAATTAATACTTCAAATCCATATCAATATTAGTTTCTTTTCTTTTATGATTCTTTTTGTCTTTTTTTAAATATAAAAATACCAATATTTAATTTAAATATATTTTAAATCCAATAATTTAAATTAAATCTATCAACATGATTTATCATATTAAAAAAATATATAAAATTCATATATAAAATCATTGAGTATGATAAAATAAAATAAAAAGTTAACATGAGTTTACATAATTTTGTAAGTCAGAAACTTAAAAATAGTAAACACATTGTATAAAGTCGCAAGTTTAACTAAATTTGTAACTAATATGAGTTTAACAGCGGCTTAACATGATTTTATAAGATAGAGACACAAAAATGGTGAATTTTTATACTCTATGAGGGTCATTATGGTCATTAGCTGAGTTTTCAATGTGAACAGATTGTGATATCATATCAGCCAATGCCATTGATTTGCCTCTGAACGTTATATATACAGCTCATTAAAAGCACAACAACGATATTTTCTCGTTCACACAGTTCACACATGACACACTACCCCTGTTTGTTAGTCTTGATTATTATTATTACCCTATAAAATATCACACAGATAATTATTGAGCTCTGTTTGAATTTCAAGAGAATCACAGATTAATGGAGTTGTGCAGAATCCTCTTAGTGGCCATAGTCTCACTACTGGTGCTTCGCACCACCATAGCCTGGGGAGAAGATGGCCACGCCATTGTCTGTAAGATCGCTCAGGTACGAAAGTACCTAATTCTCTTTCTCTAAATCAAAGTTGTTAGATATATATATATATATATATATATATATATATATTGTGTTCTGTATCTGCGGTTCTTGATTTGTCTCCTACTTTTTTTGAACAGGCTCGGCTGAACAAGGCGGCGGCAGAGGCCGTGAAGAAGCTGCTGCCGAAATCAGCAGAAAATAATTTGGGGAGTGTGTGTTCATGGGCTGATCATGTTAAGTTCATATTTCCCTGGTCATCTGCCTTGCATTACATTGATACTCCTGATGACCTTTGCAGTTACCAGTACAACAGTAAGACCCTTTTGCTATTTCTTCTTCTCTTGTACTCTCCCTTTGGTCCTAAATATAGGAGCAGAATTTATTTTAGTTTTAAATATAGGACCTTAATCCAATTTGTCTTTTAAATTTATAAATTTCCCCCCTCAAACTACGCATGTCTTAAGGGAATTTTCATCAAGGGTTAGTTCTAATATATAGGATTAAGAAGGCTATTTTAGAAAAATCAATATAAATTTGTTTCAAATAACAAACCTAACTAATTCCTTTAATACCTGCAAATTAGATGTTTAGCTCTTATGTTAAGGACGAGAAGTAGTACTTTCTATGTTCATGACATTTCTTAGACAGCCATAGCTTTTGAGTTTTGACCAAGTCTTTCAACAAGAACTTCTGGCAACTCTGTTGGTTAATGATTGATATTTCTGGGTTTTTAATTTGAGTGAGAGTATTTGATTATACTCAATTGCCTTGTGACCATTCATTCAGGGGATTGCAAGGATGAGGATGGACTCAAGGGAAGATGTGTTGCAGGAGCCATTAACAATTACACCAACCAGCTCCTCAGCTATGGCAGCAATTCTGATTCAAAATGTGACCCCTCATTCAAACTCTGAATTTAAACTATTACATCATATCAATGAACTTGAATTTAAACACCTCCCAAGTCTTTACATTTTTTTCTTCTCCCATTCTCTATTGGCTAACCTAATTTCTGTATCATTATATCAGATAACCTCACCCAGGCACTTCTATTCCTTTCTCATTTCATGGGAGATATACATCAGGTATATATATATATATATATATATATATATATATATATCGACAAAGCGAGATCTCTGAACTGATCATCAGCCATATCCTTTATATCTGAATTAGCAGCAATTTGATTTGATTATCATGCTTAATTTGCAGCCTCTCCATGTGGGCTTTACTTCAGACAAGGGTGGCAATACAATTGATGTTCACTGGTTCACCAGAAAGACTAATCTTCACCATGTCAGTTCATTTCTTAGCAGTTCATTAACAGTTACATAAGTGATACTGAAGAATAGAGTTTATAGTTACGTAGTTTTACTCATATGAACTTACAATTAATACCTTGCTCCAATTGAATAATCCCATATAGGTTTGGGATGATAACATAATAGAGACAGCAGAACAAAGATTCTACGACTCCAACATTGATGGCTTCATCAATGCAATTCAACAGAATATTACGGTATTTTTGCAGTGAATTATGCTGTTATTTCATTCAAATTAAAAAAAAAAAATGTTTGATATCAACAAAGCTTCCCCACCCTGAACAGAAGGAATGGTCTGATCAAGTAGGAGACTGGGAGACCTGTGATGGTAGCAAGACCACATGCCCAAACATGTATGTTCAACAAGACTTAGATCTATTAATATATCTACCTATTTTGATTTTAATACCCACCGTTTTATTTACTACTCTCTTCAACCCTTAATATGAGGCATACTTACCTAATTTGATTAGAATAAGGAAGTTGGTCGACTTAGTTAATATGACATGTATTTTCAAAAATACCTTAATCATCTTCCTTAATCTTCTTCTTCCCTATCATCTTTGATTATTGTTGGGGGAGCATCAAATGGATAGATTAAGAAAGATTGACAAATGTGAAAAATAATTCTTCTATTTAAGACCAAGATCAACTTCTTAAATATATCATATATTAAGGACAAAAGGGAGTACCTATAAAATTCTGCTGTAATAAGGAAACTCCTCACATATGTTTTTTCTGTTAAGATATGCATCTGAAGGAATCAAAGCAGCATGTGAATGGGCATACAAGGATGTCTCTGAAAATTCAGTACTTGGAGGTAAGCCATTAGAGGTTTTGAATGTTCAAAAAGTTGCCGTCATAAAGTTCTTTTCCCTTTCTTTCTTTGACCCTTCCATGAAATCTCAAAACTCTGCAGATGATTACTTCTCATCTCGTCTGCCAACAGTAAATCTGAGGTTAGCTCAAGGAGGAGTTCGTTTGGCTGCCACATTAAATCGTATTTTCAGCTGAAATATCATGTTATTTTGCTATAATCTATTCAAATATGAATTTAATCTAATACATTCCTATGAAATGAAAATTTTCTACCTCATGTTTCTTGTGTATTCTTGTTCTTAACTTGATTATCTGTCTCTGATTCCTTGAGATTAGCAAACCAGTATACTTAACAGATTCAGATTTCTTACATTTCTAAGACCCAATCATATATAACACATTGATACTACAAAATAGAAGCCACATATTCATGCGCTCTGTCAGCAACCGAATCTTAAAGGCATTAATGTTACTAACATAGTTGCTCATATTTTTGTATAGCATCCCTGTGCCAACATAAACTATACTCCGTGAAGGCACTTGTATGAGGATATGAAGCTCTCAAGTCAATATTTAGATTGAAGTTTTTGAGAGTGGGCAATTCAAACATGTTCTTGTGTTGTCTTTGTTTTTAATAATAAGGAGATTTTTTCATTATGTATTTCTTGTTGCTAAGAAATATGATTAGAAGCCAATAACTGAACAACAGGTACATTTGAGTTAAAAGTTGACTCGGACATACAAACAGTTTATCAGAAAGAATTAATTCACAAATTTCCCTGTTTGATTCATAAAGAAAGCAATTGATGCAAAGCAGTCACAGACAGTCACTTCTTCATGAAGCTTTGTTCTTCACAACGAGGACAGGACACTTGGCATGCTGAACACAATAGTTGCTAACGCTTCCCAGAAACGCCCTGTTTCAACAAGATATCATCATCATTATTTTGCACCTCAAGATATAATACTAACTAGCTTCCTGGATGGGAATAAGGGTTCAAGACTATTTTTTTCTTGGAGATTATTTCTTTATTATTATTATTTTATTATTTTGGTGTGGATCTAAGGTATTCTAAATCACTTTGAACTTGAAACTAACTCCTGTCGGGCCTTGAGCAGTTAAGCTATTAAGGCATAGCCCAACAAGTGTCCTTTTTAAGATTTAAATTTGTATTTTCCTCTTTATGGGGTTAATGTTGTTGCCATCTTAACTAACAACTTATTGGTTCTTGGAGATGATTTCTTGTGTGTTTGATTTTTGTCTCATGCATGAATGAATTTTCTGAGAGTTGTGTTAATTTTCTACTCTTCATAGGCGATAAATGTAAGCATACAATAAGCATTGAAGATATGATATGTATTCACCAGTTTTCACCATCAACCTGAAGAATGGTTTAAGAATTTCTCTAAATTTAAGTTCTTTTAGTGCATAAATTACTATAAACGTAGTCAATTATGCGACTGATTGACAAAAAACAAAACTGTGGAACCTCTGTAGAGATCCGTGGCCATGGCTGCCAAGCACAAGTAACTGGACTTTGAGTTTCTCCACTGCTTCACATATTGCTTCTTTAGGATTTCCAGTTTCTGTGAGTGTCTCTGCATCAATCTACAGACACAAGACATGTGAGATCCTATGCTCATATACACTCCTCACAGATTGAACATCATTCTTGGAGAAATTAAGCATAAAAAACAATCAGACCCAAAGCCAAGAAAACCTTGTACGAATCCAAAGGCACAACATGAGCACACGTACAATCACTACGGTGTTGTTTTTGAGTCCAAACCTGAAGTTTACAACCAACAAAAATGGTGGAAAGTGGAACCGCATGAAACAATCTATGATGAGCACAAGTCCTTATAATCACACCCCAAAAGCAAGCTGGTTGTTGGAGTTGGGGAATCTAAGGGCTAAAGCTTATAAAGGTCCTTATTCAAGTTAACCTTTCCAACGTGGTACTTGTGACAATTTGTAATGAGCACAAATCTTTGGGAAAACCAAACACCGTAAGCTAGCAGTTAGAATTGGGGAGCCAAAGGCCTAATCCCCTCTTTTAGGGTCTGTTTGGTTGGAGGGGAGAGGAGGAGAGGGGATGAAAAATGAGCCCCTCCCTCCCTTTGTTTGGTATGAAAAGTTGGAGGGGAGGGGAGCCACATGAGGGGCTCCAAATCCCTCCCCTCCCCTCCATTTTGTTCCCTCCAAATTGGGAGGATTTGGAGGGAACAAAATATTTGATTATGTTGCCCCCAAGGCTTTTTTATATTTTTAGTGATACCTTTAAGCCAAAAAATAAAAAACGCACTCACAAAGTTCTGACCTCGTCTCTTACAGCTTATGTGATGCTTCTTTTACATAAAATTATAATCTCATTCTTTTTACTAATAATTATTTTAGTAATTCCAACCATGTGAATTAAAATAAATTTGTGTTCGCTTGGTAAAAAAGTTTGAATTTTGATAATTTATTTGATTTATATTGAGGTGTAAACTAATTTAAATAAATTTTATTTCAAAAAAATTAATTTAAATTATTTATATAAGCATAAAAAATGTAAGCTAACATATAAAGGTAAAACGGTAAATTAGTTATTATCTTCCCTCCCTATAATCAAACCAAACAAGATGACCTTCATCCATCTCCTCCCCTCCCATCCCTCCCTTTAAACCAAACAGGCCCTTAAGGTACCCCAGGTAACCCTCCGGAGACTTATGACAAAACCATGTTTTTAAATTAAAAAAATTAATAATGACTAGGAAGTTATGATGTTATGTAAAAAAGAAAAAGAAAAAAAAACAGGGAGGCAAGCATACCCCCTGTTGAGCACAGATGTCCTTAGCTTTCTTCAACAGAGCTAAAGTGAGATTGTTTTGGTTATCCCGCAAAGACTGCATCAACTGGGGGGCTGCAAAACAAAGGCAAAAAAGTAAGAAATAAGGCTCTGAATATCTGAATAATACTCATAATGTTTGTATTTGTAAATTGAAGGAGAAAGGGGGGAGAGAGAGAGAGAGAAGTAGGTACGGGCAGCACCGAAGGAGGAAGCATAAGCAAAACCAAAATGGTCAATGGGTTGAGCAGAGAAGACGATGAGCTTAGAAGCAGAAAGTGTATGAGAGAGATTTTGCAGAGCCCATTCCAAAGCGTATCTGCTGCATTCACTCTCATCAATACCAACCATCACCTTCGTCTTCTCTCTCCCTCCCTCTTCCATCTCTCTCTCTCTCTCTCAGTTTCTCACTGCACAGAGTAGGAACCTTCACCTTGGCTGAGATATGGTTCTCGTATCTACCATTCTTAGTTTCCTCTCGTGATTCAACGCATGCATGCCCATCTACTGCGACTTTGTTTGTTTATGAATCATGTGTCTTTACTCATTATTTTCCTCTCGTGATCCAATGCCACGACAACTTTTTAAGTGCCACTTTGTTTCTCAGTATCAAACATTCTTGTTCTCTTATTACATTTTTTGGATATGAATTTTAACAATAATTCGTATATATCGCCTAAATTATGCAGGGAGGTTCAATTAAGAAGTTCAGCTGGCTCAAAAGCGGTAAATTATCAAACACTTCTTGATGTCTCGTATCCTTCGAGTCAGTCGATTTTCTCATAAATTGTACTGTATATTAAAAGCAAAATGATACAGATAGTGTCCATACTAAAGGGACAAATAACATTGTTCAGAAGATTATCAAAGAGGGAGAGGAGACCATGGGAAGATGAAACACTTGATATCTTGATAAATAATATGATCATGCTGATGTGATATTGTAATTTGGAAATATTTCAAATGTTAGTTGTGTTAGTTAATTAAGCGAGCGGAATTAACCATTAGTGGCACTAGTCGTTTACGAGCGGCATTAGCCAAACGTGGTTTTAACCGTGCCTAATTAACTAAAATACCCCTGATTAGTAATAATGTTAGGTCTGTTTAGTTCTGATATTACTATTAACTATTACCGTTGATTACTACCTATATATATGGCAGCCCCCCACTGTACAGATTTAGACTTTGCATATTAATGAAATACGTACCATTCAGTTTCCCTATGTTTCTCTCTACTCCTCTCTTCTTTGTTCTGTCCCCTCCTCTCCTCTCTGTTCTTCTCTAATCCTTCTGATTTCTCCTAATTCTACCCTAATTCCCTAATTCATAAAGATTCATATTATAAACCTACATTAGTGGTATCATAACTCTACATTCTCGGCTGTGGTTATTGGTTCTCACGTGCTGCTCAATGGTTGACACAAGATCTTAGGAAAATTCAAGAAGAATGGAAGAACGGTTCAGCTGATTGAACAAGAACTAGGTGCCATCAATACATTGCAAGCATCATATAAGTCACTCCATGAATCAGTCTAGGGCTACCGAGAGGAGTTGTAGATGGTTTAGCGAGGAATGCAAGACAACCAATGGGGAATTCAAGAGAATTTCACCACCTTGACCCAAGAACTCAGAACCTTGGCGATGGCGGTCCAAAGAATCAACCAGAATGGGCACAACCGAGTGCCGTAAATTCAAGAAAGAGGAGGAAATGGCCGAAACCAGTATCCAAGACCCACACAATTCACCAAAATGGAATTTCCGATGTATATGGGGCAAGACATAGATACCTAGATTGCGAAGGTCGAACGGTATTTTATGATTGATGAAACGCCCAAAGCGTTGAAGGTTACTATGGCATCTATGCACCTTGTAATGACTGGTTTCAATGGCACCGGGCGATGGAGAGACGCTGGCAACAACCTCCTGCATGGGCTGCGTATGCGACACTGCTCCGAGATACGTTTGGCTAACCGTTTAAAACGCCCATGACTGAGTTCACTCATCTTCGGCAAACAGGGACAGTGTCGATTTCAATACCAAATTCGACCAGGTTTCGGTGAAACTCGATCTAACGGAGGAATATTTGGTTGACGCATACGTCTGAGCGCTCAAGGAAGAAATCGCTGACTCAGTTCAGTTGTTTAATCCAAGAACCTTGCAAGAAGCGCACCGGCTTACTCGAACCTAAGAAATTGTCGTCAATCGCCGTAGCTCGAAGAGCACTGTTGATCGGTGCTCGTGACAAAATTCGAGTACTTCACTGATGTCCACTTTGACTGCCTCCACAAGTAATAAGAATGGTTCTTTTAATAGTGGATACCCGCAGAAAGACACTAATGCTTCACAGAAATCACAAAATTCCTCTTTCGTCCCTAGAACCATAATACACCCAGTAAAGGCTTTAACTACTGAAGAAGAAGCTAAGCATCGAGCCAACAATCTTTGTTTTTTCTGCCATGGGAAATTTTCCAGAGATCATAAATGTCCCCAGAGGCAAAAGATGTAGCTCCATCTAGTATGGCTTGATGAAGAGGAATCCCTGGACCGAGGAGAGGCTTCTGAAGGGGCTGGTTCTGAACTTGACACCGAAACAGAGCAGTTGAGCATTTCCTTGCATGCTATGAACGAAAGTGATAAGATTGAGGCTATGAGAGTTATGGGTACTGCTGGGAAGCATTAATTACAGATTCTCATTGATAGTGGGAGCACGCATGATTTCTTGAATTTGGATACAACCATTAAGTTGGGTTGGCAAGTACATGAGACACCTGCTAGTGTAGAAATTGCGGGTGGAGGTAAGTTGAAGGTTCATGGGGTTTGGCATGGGTTTAGATGGAAGATGCAAGGTTTAGACTTCAATTTTGATTTTCGAATAATTGAGCTACATACATATGATGTGGTGCTGGGGTTGCAATGGCTTAAGAGTATAAGGAATGCTTTTTAGGATTATGAATCTTTGTCTATGCATTTCTGGAAAGATGGGCAACAAGTGAAGCTGCAAGCTAATTCCTTATTCCTTGAGATTTGTAGCACCCAAACGTGTGGAAACAAGCTTCCTTAAGGAGGAGCAATTATTCCTTCTGTAGTTGGTTGAAGTGAGAGGAGATATGATGAGTTGTTTTGCTATTCAGGATGCTACTTCTGAGTTTCCAGTAGAGATACAGGGGGTTCTGGGAGATTTTCAAGGCATATTTAGGGAACCAAAGGGGTTGCCTCTATTTAGACCAGGGCACAATCACCCTATTGTGCTAGAGGAGGGCACAAATCCAATTTCTTTGAAGCCATACAGGTACCCAGCTACACAGAAAGATGTTATTGAGAAGTTGGTGGCTAAGTTATTAGAGACTGGTGTGGTGCAAGAGAGTTGTTCTCCATTTTCAGCTCCTATAGTGCTTGTTAAGAAGAAGGATGGCTCTTGGCAAATGTGTGTGGATTATCGTGAATTGAACAAGAAAACAGTAAAAAAATTAGTACCCTATTCCATTAGTTGAAGACCTATTTGATGAGTTGAGCAAGGCAAGATGGTTCACAAAGCTTGATTTGAGGGCTGGTTATCATCAAATCTGGATGGTACTTGAAGATGCTTACAAGACGGTGTTCAAAACGCATTCAGGACACTATGAGTGGCTAGTAATGCCCTTTGGGCTTACTAATGCACAGGAAACATTTCAGAGAACTATGAATGATATCTTTTGTCCTTTTCTTAGAAAATTTATTCTAGTTTTCTTTACAGCCCCACTTTTGCAGATCATCAAAAGCACTTGAGGATTGTCTTGCAAGCTTTGCAGCAACATCATTACTTCATCAAGGAAAGTAAGTGTACTATCGCTGCTACAAGTGTGGAGTATTTGGGACATATTTTGGGCAATGGAGTGGTAGGAACCGACCCCAGGAAGATACAAGCAGTTGCAAAGTGGCCTCAACCTACTACCGTGAAGCAATTAAGGGCATTCTTGGGATTAGCTGGTTACTACCGGCGTTTTTATTAAGAGTTATGGGGTTATTGCAAGGCCATTGACTCTCTTGTTGAGGAAGAATGCATTTGAGTGGTATGAATCTGCAAGTGAAGCCTTTAACCATCTTAAACAAGCCTTGGTTTTAGCTCCGGTACTTGCTCTTCCTGATTTTACTAAACAGTTTGTGGTGGAATCTGATGTGTGTGGAGTAGGCATAGGGGCTATTTTGATGCAACAAGGGCAACCTCTTACATTTTTCAGCAAGGGTTTCTCTCCAAGACACTAAGGGTTGTCGGTTTATAAGAAAGAGTTAATGGTAGTGGTGCTGGTTGTGCTTCATTGGCATCAATACCTTGAAAGAGGGAAGTTCATTTCTACTGACCAATAAAGCTTGAAATTTCTATTGGTTCAGCAACTCAAAACATCATTTCAGATGTTATGGGTAGCTAAGCTTGCTGGTTTTGACTATGAAATTGTGTATAAGAAATGGTTGAATAATTCTGTAGTTGATGCTATTTCTCGCCTTCCTAAGCGGCAACTAATGCAAATGACTTTTAGCACTACCACACCTGAATTATTACAGCAAGTGAATGATAGTTGGCAAGCGGATGAATTTACTAGCTCTTTACTTGAGAAGGTGCAGCAACATGAAGGTGTATGGAGCCATTTTACATGGGATGGTTCTCTTTTAAGACGAAAGGGTAAGTTGGTTGTTGGTAAGGTGGAGGCTCTTAGATTGCATATTCTTGAATGGCTTCATGCAAGTCCTCAAGGAGGTCATTTAGGAATCCAAACTACTTATCAACGAATTAAGAGTCTCTTTTGGTGGAAGAAGTTAATACATGATGTTGTGGAATATGTGAAGAAGTGTGACACATGTTCTAGGTACAAGTATGAGGCTATAGCTACTCCGGGATTATTACAACCTCTGCTTATACCTAGTAGGGTGTGGGAATCGATTGCCATGGACTTCATTGAAGGTCTTCCCAAGTCCCAAGGGAAGGATACCATGTGGGTAGTCATTGATTGAATGAGCAAGTATGCCCATTTCATACCTATTGCTCATCCTTTTTCGGCATCTATCTTGGCACAACAGCTTATGGATCAGGTTTATAAACTCCATGGTGTACCGGCTGAAATTGTGAGTGATCGTGATTCTCTTTTTGTTAGTAGCTTTTGGAAGGAATTTCTTCATGTGTTGGGTGTGAACCAAAAGCTTTCTACTGCATATCATCCTCAAACAGATAGGTAATCAAAGGTGTTGAATAGGTGTTTGAAGACCTATTTGAGGTGTATGTGTTAGGAAAAGCCTAAGGATTGGGCTAAGTGAATTTCTCATGCAGAATGGTAGTACAATACAATAAACCACACAACAACGAAGGCTACACCGTATGAGTTGCTTTATGGGCAGCAACCTCTTTTGCATACTCCCTATTGATCACATAATTCAGTATTGGAGTTGGCAGATAGAAGTTTCACAGCTAGGGGGAAGTTCTGGCACTCTTGAAGCATCATTTGCATCGGGCAACAAATCTAATGAAGCAACGTGTAGATCTGCATAGGTCAGATCGTGAATTTCAGGTAGGGCAGTAGGTGTTTCTGAAACTTAAGCCTTATAGACAGACTTCTGCTGCAACTAGGGCGCTAGCTCCTAGGTTCTATGGGCCTTATAAGGTAATAGAGAAGATTGGAGCTATTGCATACAAGTTAGACTTACCCCCATAATCCAAAATTCATCCTACATTCCATGTTTCATTACTGAAACTATGCCCGGATCCTACTGTTAGACCTAAGCATCCTCCAACTGAATTTCCAGAATTGCCTCCGGCCATGTAACCAGAAAGAATTCTGAACCAAAGGACTAAGAAGCGGCGCAAGAGAATGATCAGAGAAATCTTGGTTCAGTGGAAAGGGCTACCGGATGAAGAAGCATCATGGGTTACTCTTTATTCTTTTCAGCAACAATATCCTACTTTTGTGGTTCCTAATCCTTGAGGTCAAGGATGTTTAAGGGGGGTATTGATGTAATATTGTAATTTGGAAATATTTCAAATGTTAGTTGTGTTAGTTAATTAGGCGAGCGGGATTAACCATTAGTGGCACTAGCCGTTTAGGAGCGGCAAACATGGCCTTAACCGTGCCTAATTAACTAAAATACCTCTGATTAGTAATAATGTTAGGTCTGTTTAGTTCTGATATTACCGTTAACTATCACCGTTGATTACTGCCTATATATATGGCACCCCCCCCCACTGTACAGATTTAGACTTTGCACATTAATGAAACACGTACCATTCAGTTTCCCTTTGTTTCTCTCTACTCCTCTCTTCTCCGTTATGTCCCCTACTCTCCTCTGTTCTTCTCTAATCTTTCTGATTTCTCCTAATTCTACCTTAATTCCCCAATTCATAAAAATTCATATTATAAACCTACATCACATGCCAATCCAAAGGATGCCCAAATAAGCCTTGTTAATGTCTAGAAGATCCCTTCGACAATGAAGCCAAAACAGTCCTGCACCCAGCCACAAAAGAGGAAAAGAATCTATAGATGAAGATTCTTTTTTGTATACTTTTCAAACTTGTCACTGAATTTTGTATACTTTTTAACTGAAAAAGGTTTTAGGGGGGAAAACTTAAGAAATGCAAGTAGGTCACAACCAAATATCATGGTAGAGCTAGGTGAAGCGATAAGCCATGAGAAGTTGCCTGCATATATAGCCATAGAAGCCACAAAATGAAGATTCATTCATATATAAATAAACAAGCCTCAAGCCTTGATAAGAATCAGAAGTAAGCTCTGTTGTATTTGTTCTTCTGATGGGGAACACAATCACTTTGAAACAACATCAAATACTTACATTAATCAACAGCTAAAAAGCACCTCTTTTGAGTCCGATCATTACAGGTTCAAATTTCTAAACTGCAACTTCTCCCTTCTTCACTTCAATCATGTTGGGTTTCATGACAGAATAACCAGAATAGTGTACAAGGATCACCTAGAACACTTAAAAACTCTAATTCTTCCACCATTGTTTATAAGTAAAAGACAATGACAGCTGATGAGGATATGAGAATTTAGAAAAACAGAGACATGAATGAAAAAGGAAAAGCACATTTCTTGTTCTCTTCAAATTTCTATTTCAATCCATGGATTGGCACTGGCAAACTTCATACATATGCATCAATAAATCAAAACCTAAAATACTTCAGATATATTTGTTTTGTACTTTGTATCTTGGATATTTTATATTTTTTGAAATTGGTATACTGCACTTGTATCAGAGAGCATCTCATTCTCTTCCCAATTCCCAGTAGGAATTGAAGGGATGCACATCACTAATTATCTTCCTGAATATTCTCATAGTTAAAAAGCTGCCGTCATTAATATTCTTTTTGGAAGCAGAATTAATTTAAGAGTCCTCATTTCGAATAAACTGCACAAATTTAGACTTCATCTCTGCTGGAATACGAACAGGACGGTAATTTTTGTCAAGCCACACAGCAGTACACTTGGCTTCCAAAATAGGCTGCCATCAAATTCAGAAAAATATCAAGAGAAACTATCAATAATGTGGAGAAAGATTAAAGTACAAATGACAGAGATGAACCTCTAGGCTTGGGAGCTTAAAGATGAAATGATCAAAGTACAATCGAGCAGCTGAAGAACCCGAAATTCTAACCCTCACAACAAATTTCTCTCCACTCTGGTTGCACGTTCTTAGAATGAAATCAAATATTAGTAAATAGAACAAGTGATGACCAAAAAGTTGAAACAGAGTATTAAAGGCTTACTCTTAGAGGAGCAAGGTATTTGAATGACAATTCTGACAGTGCCAATGCTTCACCGCTACGGGCCACAGCATCAGCACTAATACCAATGCTTTCTAAGAGTTCATGGCGACCTAATCAGCAAATTCATAGAAAAGCAATCATTTTACGGATGTAAGCTAGGAAGTAAGATTTACAGTTTTTATCAGCAAAATTCAGAATGATTCTAGAACTGTAAATAATAAGAACATCATGCATAGCCTTTGGCCATGCGATATGTTATCAACAACCACACAGACAGCACCATGGTCTTCAAAAATTAAGATATATTGTTTGTTTTACTTTTCTAGTAAAGTAGTGAATCAAATATAAAGTATTTCCTGGTATAACTCATGTTAAACGATAATAATTCAGTAAGAGAAGCAGTTCAGTGTGCTGCGAAATGAAAGACATAAAAGCTCATGAAATCTCACTATGTTGGCAATAACTTGCATAAACTGCATTGTTGACCACTCCATACTGGTCCAGTTCATAATCACGGACTTTAAATTCAACATCAAAGAACCCACTCATTCTACAAAATTACAGGTAAGTGTATGAGCAAAACCAGAATAGTATATTAGAGTATACGTATGACCACAAGCTTGTGAGAAGAAAATAATGCGAGATCCGAAGATTGAGTGAATTCCATTTCAATCAACTTTAATGAACAAACGCAAAATGCTAATAAATGCATGGACCACAATCCTGTCCAGTGTCCACCTAGAGTTTCAAAAGTATCCCTAACTTCATCAAAATTTCTTTTTTAGTTCAAGTCAAGAACGTGGGAACAAATATTCCAAAGATATATATAGGGCTAATGTACAAATTTGCCTCAGTAATTTTCACTGAGGAGTAATGCTATTCCAGAAGTTTTTTCAAGTTAAATGTCACCCCAGAAGTTTCCAAACATAGTAATGCCCCATACCATTAAAAACCTAACATTGACCATTAAAATTTTAACCATGAAGCTGCTCAATTTTAACACTTTTGGAGCAACATTGAATCTCAAAAAAAATTTAACATTACTCCTCAGTGGAACAAATTTGCACCTTACCCTATATACATTGTGCGATGATTTTATTTTCCAGGTGGTCACCGATAGAAATTGACATAATCCCGCAAATCCCGCTCTATCAAACGTCAGAAACCCTCCCGGAGTGCAAAATTGCATATACAAGGGTAAGCCAAGAGGATTAGATAAAATTTAGCATGGCAAACAGATAAGCTTCAATTTCAAGTTCTTAACACCGACATAAAATGCTGCCAGAAAAGTTTGGTTTCCATCGAAAGGAAGTTTTTATTTCATCCAATAGAAGCATTTTGTCCCCAAGTTCCTAGCTTCAATTTCTAATTCTACCCCCATCAAACAGATATGCAAGGAAGTTAATGGCACAGAATAAAGAGTAGTCCATGTCAGTGGAAATCGCAATTACCCTTTCCCAGCTTTGATATCAAAACTTGGTGGGGAAGCGAAGCTCCTCACCGGGATAACTGATCGGAGAGCAGGCGGCGGCTTGAAAGGCCGGCAGATAATCTGAACAGAAGGTGATGGGTGGTGGAGATGAAATGAGGTAGGATTGAAGATCAGAGAAGGCATCATCGTAGTAGCTAGCATAGTGGAAGGGAATGAAAATGGAATGAAAATGGCCGTAACACAGAAGGATTTAGGGATTTCCTTCGAAAATTAGAGGCGTTACAACCCATGCAGATGCAACTACCATACCGGCACTGCGTGGGATTTTCATTTTTCTCTCTTTAGGGTTGTTTGGATACATCGAAGGTGTGTTGGCATCTAAGAAAATTAGTTGAATGAGCGTCTTTTTTTTTTTTTTAACAGGATATTCTTAGTACCAAATATAAAGAATAAATCTTATTCATTTAAAATTTTAAAATAATTTTTTTATTTTTACTCTTATCAAATATATGTCACCCATTATCTCTTTAATTATAATAAATTTACATCCACTATTTTTCATATATACTTTTCTAAATAAGGATATGATTGAGGGAAAAATACATAAGTTATACATTTATTGCTTTTAATTAATATTTTTTAATTATGTGATTTTGATAATTGTTTCTTACAAAAAAGACAGGAGATAATATATTATAGGGTTAAGGTGTAAATTTACTAATGAAGTTTTACCGAAGGAGCGCCTGACACATTTATCTTTTGTTGGGTGCAAAAATACCCACGAATAATTAAAAAGGGTGCAAATTTACCAATGCTGTTAAATTTGACCTAACGGCGTTAAATTATAAGAGAAGAAAACCCCTAACGGCGTTAGGTCAAATTTAACGGCATTAGTAAATTTGCACCCTTTTTAATTGTTCGTGGGTATTTTTGCACCCAACAAAAGATAAATGTGCCAGGCGCTCCTTCGATAAAACTTTATTGGTAAATTTGCACCTTAACCCTATATTATACTGTATATATTAACTTTTTCAAAATAATAAATTACTCCTAAATATAAACTTTTTTAATATGTGTAATGAATATAGATATTTTTTTAAAAAATAATAAATATAAAAGATAAAATATATTAAGGTCTTATATTTAAAATTAAATCTAACCTCTTCACTTTTTTTATAATAGGGTATAGGAGTTTTATATTAGGGACCATGTATATATATACAAAGAATTTTATACGAGGGATCAGGGATCGTGTATGTATAATGGGGTTCAGGGTTTAAAATCCAACTTTTTTACCATCCTCAGTTTTTAATTCAGTACTTATATATTTTTCTCTTTTAATTAAATAATTAATTTTGCTCAGTTAACTCTGTTGGTCGTTATAACTTTGGGGAATGGGTCCCCCCCCCCGGGTGGCCCTTACTAAACTTTCACCTTCAAAATTAGGCCATTGATACGTTAAAGATGTGATAATCAAAGCACAACACACAGGCTTGGGTGGCATAGCCATTAGTTCATAACCCATGAGCTGAGCAAGATGATGGGTTGAAAAGTTCATTGGGTTGATTGGGCCAAATTATCAGAGTTCTATGGATTGGGCTTAAGAAATATATTATCCTTTAAATTATTTGTTTCTCTAAAATCATGTTCAATGTAACTTGATAATGACTAAAAGGGGTCTAACCCTCACAATTTGATAAATTAAAGTTTGAATTTCCGTTGGGAGATATGTTCATCAGTACCCCCAATAAAAGGATACATATACTTAGGGAAAAAAAAACCTCCCCTCTAAATGGATGACTAAATCGATAATTGAAGGAAAGTACTGTGAATAAAAGTCATATGTTTGTACCCATTAGATGCAATTTGAAATACACTATGTACAATGAAAAAAAATTGAAATGTTATAAGGTGGGAAGTATTTACCAATATGTTGCGCCCAAAATTCATCACTTTGAGAAAAAGTTTAAATTTACACGCAAATTCATCACCCTAAGAACAAGTTTCACCATGTGATGTAATGTGATGATTTTTTTTTTAAATTAAAAAGCAGATTCGTTCACTGCAAAAATGAGTTTACTTTTATTGATATGATAGAAAGATAGAAAGAGGCCAGTACACTTTGGCGCACTTGGCATGGTATGAGGCCTCCGTGCCTCCTCATCTGAGTTTGATCCAGACCTTGCACCCAGTAGGGTGCCAACAAAAAAAAAAGATAGAAAGAGAGAGAGTGTGTGTGTGTGTGTGATTGTGTGCAGCAGAAGGGGAAGTGCCACAAAGAAAGAGGGAGGGAGATAAAAGAAAAGAGGGGAAGATAGAGAGATAAGAGTGACCTTTTAATTTAAAGGGTTAAGGTGTAATTTTAGTAACAAAGTTTTATCTGAGGGGCATATGGTACAAATAAATTTTAGAAGGAGTAAAAATAACAATGAATAATGTAAAAGGGTGCAAATTTAACAAAACCGTTAAATTTGACCTAAGGTTGTTTTGGGTTTTCTTCTCTTATAATTTAACGTCATTAGGTTAAAAATAATTGTTTTGTTAAATTTGCACCCTTTTAAATTATTCATTGTTATTTTTACTTCTTTTAAAACTTATTTATACTAGACGCCAATCGAATAAAACTTTGTTGCTAAAATTGCATCTTAATCCACTTTTAAAATTTAATTTTCTCTCTCCTCCAGTATCACTTCTCCCTCCATATCTCTCTCTTTAATTTAAACTCTCACCCTCCAACCTACTTCCCTCCCCCTTTTTAGTTCATTTTTCCATCTAGTGTGTAGGTCATTATGTTATCTAATGAAAGCACAACAACTCAGATCTTTTTAATTCAAGTTGGTTGATGACTTATCTGAAAAAAAATTAAATTTTATTTTGTTTTTTAGAAATATATTGATTGATCATTGTGTTTTAGAGCTTGTTTGGTTCAACCCCATTACATGCATGCAATAGTAATCATGATTGTATTACCATGAGAAGAGTATTTGGTTGCTTTTTAGCATGGTAATGGGTTTTCTATGGTAATGATGATTACCAAAAAATTGGTAATCCTCATTCATACCTCCCCCCTATAAATCCTTATCACAATCCCATTGTATGGTTAAAAAAATCCAATTTACCCTTTAGTTTCACTTTTTTTTTAATTTTACTTATATCTTTTCATTTAGCCACATCACTTTACAACTGCTACCACCACTACCTCCTGCACCGCTGTCACCTCCACCTGCCATCGTCACCACTACCTCCTCCTTCGCCGCCCTCCGACGCCACTACCTCTTCCTCCACTGTTATCACTTTTACCTGTCGCCACCGCCACTATCTCCTCCTCCACCACTGTCGCCCCACAACCATCGCCGCCTGCCACCACTGTCACTACCTCCTCCTCTTCTACCGCCACCACCACCCACCGTCGCCAACACTATTTCCTCCTCCTCCACCACCACTGCCCCCGCCACCCCAACCGTTATTGCAGCCACTACCTCCTCCTACTCCATCCCCCTCCGCCACCACTACCTTCTCTTCCACCGCTGCTGCTGCCGCCACCTCCACCGTTGCCACCGCCACTATGACCTCTTCCTCTTCGGCTAAACCTCGTCACCACTACGTCCACTATTACGCCGCCCGCCATCACAACCTCCTCCTCCACCACTATTACTATCGTAGCCACCATGACCTCCTCATTCACCATTGAAACCACCACCGCCTCCTTTTCTACCTCCACCGTCGCCACCCCTGTCATCACCGCCACTACTTCCTCCTCCACTGTTGTTGCTATGACTACCTTCTGTCGTCATCGCCGCCACAACACTATTACCATCCTCCATTACCACAATCATCGCCATATGACGATCCTCAGCGAGATAGTGCGACAATTATGATGAGGCAGCGCGATGACTCTTAACTATTTTTTTTACAAAGATTATAGTAAGGGTAAAATAGACTTTGTGTGATATATTAATTTTAAATAATTGTTAAAATAATAACTCATTGCACCTTATTTAAAAATTAAACCAAACACTAGCCCTATAATTAATTTTGCATTGTATTACCATTGCATCTCATTGCACTACACTGCATGGTGTAATGAGATCGAACCAAACATGCCCTTAGTTTTTTTTTCCAAATTAAGATGTTTATTTTTCTTAAAAAAAATTAAAATATAAAATTTTCATATAAATCATCAGTCAACTAGAATTAAAATAATATAAGTTGTATCTCCATTGGATAGAGTTGTGACACTCAAGTATGTATGTATATATTTCCCCATTTTGCAACCTTCTAAGTATAATTAAAGTCGTGATGTCGCCTTCTATGTTACTCTCGTTTGTAATCTATATTCCTAGCTCTGTTTCCCACAACAAACATTTTATCCTCTCCATCATATATAATTAGTTGGTTATCTCCAAATCATACACCAAATGATATAATTAATTAACGAACTGATGTGAAATACTCCCATTCCTTTCAATGTGATTGCAAGCAGCCTACTTGAAATATGAGAATTTAAATAGTTAATATAATCGAACAAAGAGCATGACTCATCACATGAAAGACAAGTATTTATTTCCAAATCATTCAATTAATACCAAAATATTGTACTTCCCTTTCCTTACTATAAAACATCTTTTGGAAATTGATCTTGGTCTTAAGTCATAGTTTTTTTATTTATCAATCTTTTTTTAATTTGGCCCTATTGATACTACATCAAAATCAAGAAGGGGAAAGAATGAGGGAATTAAGGAAGATGATTAAGATGTTTTATAAAATACATGTCTTATTAACTAATTTAATTAATTTCTTTAATCTAATCAAATTAGGTAAATATGTCCTTATATTAAGGACCGGAGAGAGTATCTAATTATTAGTGATGCCAGTATTTAATAGAAGTTTCTCAAAAGCTAAATTAAATATAACTTTGAAAATTAAAGTAAAGTTATATATGATCTAATCTAATATAATCATAAAGCTTGTTTGGATAAGCTTTTGAAAAGATTATAATTGATTTTCATGTAAATTAAGATAAAACTTTTCTTAATTACATATTTACTTCATATACCGTAAATTACGATTGAAAAATTATTTTTAAAGACCACAATCGTTATTTCAAACTAACACATAATCATGTTAAAATTAAGTAGATTTTCAAAAAAAATTATGTATTAAATGATCACATGAGGCGTGGTCCAACAATTAATAACTCAAGTGTTTTTTTTTTCTTGAATGAGTAGGGCTAGAATCTGATCTCCTTCCTGTTGCTATCCCATCACTTGTAGTTCAATTTTTTTTTTCTGTTGGACGTGTCACATTCTGAAGTGTCCCTTTTAATTAATCAACTTGTCTGTAACATAGATCATTGATGCGTCCAAATATTTGATTATTAATAATGCAATGTATTTGCCCTTTCATCATCGATCCCACCGTTTCAATTTCTCATTGGTAATTCAGATGTCACCATCAAAACACAACTGATATATATGGATCATATCTAAGTAGACTTTTGGAAATAAATTGAGTGAACTATATGATTTTGAGTCCCATCTTAATTACTAGCAAGACACATCCTCATCATTTTGTTCTAATCTGTCATCTATACGTACGTTCTGTACATGTCATGTCGTACAGATGAGTCACTATTGATGACCTAAAATTTGAAAGATAAAATTATTTTATTTGGTAGAAAATAATTAATATATATGATATGACGATGAAAAATGAATCAAAAAACTAAAAGATAAAAATTTACATATCCATATTTGAATTCAGCATAGGAGAAGAAGTAGCAAGAGTCAATATGTTTTCAATATCTGTTTTGTTTAAACGTATATATGTCATAGATTGTACAAAACCAAAACACACTGTTTCATTAATTCATATGAATTTCAAATAGATATAGTAGTTGATATATAATAGACTTTTATTGCCTGTCATCATAAACTCGGTTTGTTACTAGATCCATGTTCAATTCTATACACGCTTCAAAATTATATGTGCTGTAACTTTCAACTAATTAAAGTGAATGAATATATGTATATGTATTATGTATGGTTTAAAGTTTTGAACTTGTCCATGGAGGCCAGGGTTATGATGACCGACAGGACAGAAAGCAGAGGTATCGTTTTCAAAGGTTGTCAAACTCACATGTAGTCGCAGTCAGGTAATGCATGAGAAAGGGATCAATCCATGCATATATATATATATACGATTCTTTCTAGGAAGTTGCATGCACTGCCCACTCTTCTTTTGTGGACCAGTGTTCATTGATTTGCGAGCCCGATGAAAGGGATTGCATTAATTCTCGTATAAGACCACCTATCTTGTTAGTTGAGAAAAAAGGGTTATTAGCAATTTTATTCGGATGATTTTTGTGGTAATTTTATTTCAGAAGTTTTTAAAAAGATAATTTTGTTTTGACTATTATCTCAATTAATTTTGATTAATAGTTGATCAAATGTGCTGACTTGACAGTTCACATGTCATCACATAATTTTTGTTAAGGTGCAAATTTACCATGAAAGGTTTAAAAAAGTTAGATTTAAAATTTTTAGGCAAAATTTACACCTTAACAAAAGTCACGTGGATGACATGTGGACTTCCAGCTTAGCATATTTGATAAATTAACGATCAAAATTAATTAAGATAATGGATAGGGCAAAATTGCCCCCCGAAAAACCTCTAGGGCAAAAGTTGCCCTTTGTGAAAATTTTTGGGGCAAAATTGCCCCTTAACCCTTAAAAGAGAGAGAGATAGAGAGAGAGAGAGAGAGAGAGATTTATGTGAATATAGTTTGTCATGTCATTTATGGTCTAATGAGTTAAAATACAGCAACTCAGTTAACATTAATCTTAGTTGGCGAGTCATGTATTTCATATTTTTATTTTTCTTAAAAAAAATGAATCCCTTAATTAAGATTTCGCAAGTGATGAAACAATGAATCTTATGAAATCTTTTAATTTTATTAATATGCTAATTAATATTTAGAGGTGTCAAATCAATTAATGAGTTGTTATATTTTAAATAGTTAAACCACAAATGATGTGGCAAACCAGGTACAACAAAAAATTTTAATTAAGAGAGATTCATGAGGGAAAAAATAATTTGGTACCTCTTAATGTAAAAGAAAAAAAAGCGCAAGAATACATCTATGATGAAGAATGGTTTAGATGATGAGATCTACACACACCACACATTCGATTCTTGATATAAGAGTTAGTTAATGGTAAAATTTGGTTTAAAATATAATATCTCATTCCATGTTGTTTTTTATATTTATTATTTCTTTCTAAACTAATTTATTTATTTTATAAACTGATATATAATCTAATGTATGTTAGATAAACATATTTTAAGAAAAATTATGTAACATTTATTCAAATTAACTAATATATTTTATTTTCTTAATTTATTTAAATTAGTTAAGGGTCTTTAAAGACAGAAGGGGTGAGTGACTTTTGCAATAAATATATGAAAACCTCATCTATGAATAATTTATAAACATATCTTGGTAAGTATATATATACATACTTCTTTAAATTATAGCTGTGTTTGAGTTTTGGAAATCTCTTTGCAAATAGTCCTTCTCAGAGCCATCATCATTCACCCATCAATTCTGATAGATATATCCAACTAAAAAACCTGATAACATAAAAAAAAAAAGAAAAGAAATCAATATATTCATATATAGTAATACTCCACGAGGTAATGTAATTTGTACCACTCAATTGGAAATTAAAATAGGCTAGCTAGTATCTGATATTTATCAGAGTCAAATGTATATTAATGATTGGATAATATCATATTTCAGAAGATGCATATATAGATTACATATTACAATCTCACTATACAACTGCGAGGAAGATCAGAATCCCAAATAACAGTGACAAAGATACTATACTACTCCCTCTGTTCTATATTATAAGAAACATAATCGTATCACCTATTCCATTCTAAATTATAAGAAACATTTAAAGAATGTTTTATTTTTTTACCTCTTATTTTTTCATTTTCCCCTTATTTAATATCAATATAATAAATTTTTACAACCTAAAAACCAATTATTTTTATCATATTTATTTTCTTATTCTCCCTCTTCTACAATCTTTTTTATTATAATAATTTTTTTATTCCCCATCTCCTCATAAATAAAGATACGTATTTTAGTAAAAAAAAGATTACAATTTTAACACATTTATTATTCTTAACAACAACTTCGAATCATGAGATTCCATTAAACGTTTATTATAATAAGAAATGATGAGAGTATTTTGCAAGAGTTTCTAGTTAAAAGGGTCATACAACTTATATTTGTTTCCCAATTATGTAGCCAACTTTTTGACCACCAAGCTTTGATGTGAAAATTACAGTACAGATTACGGTCTACTATGATTAACAAAGAAAAAGCCTGCTACTACGCTTTCATCATTTATTTCTCATTCGAAGTTTCATTTTCGCATTTACACACACACACACACATTAGTATCACACGTACGATATGTCATCAAGTACAAGATATTAATGTGGTGGCCACGTTGGATTGAAATAACCTTCCTCTCCCATCTTCTCCATCATCTCTTGGACTTCCCAAGTACTCGTATTATTCCTCTGCAACACACAAAAAGTTTCATTAACCTCATCAATAACTTTAGAGATTAATTATTTACCTGAAATTTAGCTTTAATTATAATAGTATATATGGGTACCTGGAAGGTTTCGGGGACATTATTGATGAACTCAGAAGTGTGAAAATCATAATGCATGGTTGCTGCTGTAAGCTTCATCGAAAGAAACTGAGAATGAAGGCAAATTATACATCTTTTAGTTCAATATGTTTGGATCAAATCCTCTGCTCTACCTTATAATAAGAGAGACCATATTCTGATATATATATATATATTCTCACCTCAATCTGTTGTTGCAGAGATTGAATATAATCTATGATCACATCTAACATTACTGCCATACCCATCGCCTGCAAGTTCTCAAGAATATAATAGCATGATCGAGTTATCACTTCGTATAAAAAATACTAAGATTCTCTCTCTCTCTCTCTATATATATATATATATACACACACACATGTATGTATGTATGTATACCTTGTAGCACCCTGGAACTAGTTCTTGCAAACATCGTAGCTTCTCGTTGATTTTCTCTCTTCTCACCTAGCAAAAGGCAACAGCAAAAATAAAATAAAATAATAAAAAAAATTATATTAATTTCTGGAATAGATAGATTCCTTTGATTTCCTTGATTGAATATTTGAAGGCTTACCCTTTCAGCTAAACTGTGGCTATCAGTTGCTTGACCTCTTTTGGCTCTTACATGGATGACGTCTTTTGTTTTCTCTTCTTCAACTTCAAGTCTTTTACTGTTTCTCTTCCTTTTGCTCATAACCTGCAGGCTCTGCAGAAATATGGGAACAAATTATTAGGGGGGAAACATAAACATGAGAAACAAAGAACATCAGAAAGTAGATGATATATATATATATATAACTGTTCTTAACCTTGTTGTTGTCAGCAGCAGAAGAAGGTACAGAAGAATCCAGAAAGGTTTGTGAATGTTGAAGAACATGATAAGTAGGAGAGATTGAAGAGTGAAGAGGCTGTGGATTAATATTATCGGTGTGGAGGAGAGGGAGATTAAGGTTTTGATCTGAGAAGGAATCATTATTGAAGAAAGCCATGAATTCTTGAATGTTGGACGACGAATTTTTCTGCTTTTTGCTCATCATGACCCTTCTATATGAATATCCCCACAAAAGCAATCTAATTTGGTGGCATATAAGGACACAAAGGATGGTCTTCATAGATAAAAGCACACCTCCTCCTTTTCATTCACCTTTTTTTAATTAATATAATTTAGATTCATAAGTAAGATATCATTTTTTTATCTGAAATATATATATATATATATATATATATATATAGTTGACAATAACCTCTTCATCATTAGCAGTGTCATTTCAAAGGCGAGAGGTATATATGAATCTAGTCATCTTGAATCATGTTCTCTTGTAGGTCCACTTTGAAATGATACATAAACTAACATATCTGGATATATATATATATATATATATATATATATATATATATATATATATATCCTTTCTTGACAATTCCATTATTTTATTTTCCTCCAATATGCATAGTAATAGAAGTTAGAGGTTAAATTTTTCGATAAACCGCTTAAAATTCATGTCATTACACCAATATATTTAATTATTAGATAAAATTTAGGTCAATTTACTTATATCCATTATGTTCAATTATCCAAAAAAATCGATATATGTTTAATTTTTATTAATAATAATGGCCTAACAAAATTTTCAAATTTCATCCACTTGAACTTTTATTATTAAGAAAAATCCTCAGGGAAAGATTTGATCAAAGAATTGAAGTAACAAAGTTGTAAGCAATGTTGAGGGGAAACTTTCTGTTTATGGAAAGCTATTCTTCCTAATTTTCTGGTTCTCCATCCCTTATACACTAAGAAAATTGTAAAAATTTATGTTTATCATCCTTCAAGTAATCTTTAGTAAAAATTATGCCATGCATTCATATTTTAAAGAAATTTAGGTTAGAGACTTTACAAAAATATATTATTATTTTAAGAATCAAAATTATTACTACCCTTTTACCACACATATTAAATTTTGAAAAAGTGTAAATTCAAAAACTATAATAGAATTTTCTTAGAATATAATCTTGAATAACCTAAGATTCTTTAACCTCATTTTTTAAAGATTCAGATTCTTAGAATATATATTTTCCCTAACCTTTTATGGAGATGGGCATATATGAGGCTATGCTCTTTTACTTGAAAGTTGAAACAGGGAGATTTGTTCATTTTCAAAAAATCTAAATTTGTTGAAACAAGAAGCAAACTACAATATATTTTCTTCCCTAAATATGATCCCATAATTTGAGTTATTAAATTGAAACCACGCTGTTCCCATCCTTGCCTATCATTCGTGAAAATTATATTCTCAGTTATATTTTATAAGACAAATCTATCTGCTTTATATAACTCAAGAAAATTAATTGACATCTTCAAAATTTTATCTTTCGATAAATACCCTTCATTATATATAAGCGCTTTTATCTCTCTTGATTAAAATTTAAAGCACCCTTTCTGAAGAACATTTTTTGAAAACAAAATATGAATTATTGTCTAGATTTTACAAAACATCTTATAAATAAAATCCCCAAAAAATTTTTAAAGATATTTTATTAAAAGTATGAAGGGAGTACCATCTTTCAAGTTGGGAGGTGCAGATTTCTTATAAAATAATAGGGATACACTCATCAATTTTAAATATGAAAATTTATGAATAAATTCATTTTTTTGAAGAGTGAATCCTCATCCTCTTATCCAATAGAGAAGAAATAAAGATATAAATATAATAACGAACCTATCTTTTTCTTTTTTTTTGGTAGCCCACCCGGTATCCATAGATTCACCTTGACTAATCCGGATTCAACCCGTGTCGCGCACCTGACATAGTGGGTGAGTCTCCCAGCGGAGATTTTCTGCATACACAAGGCTCGAACTCGAGACTTTGCTTAAACAGAACCGAGTTGCTTACCACTCGGACCAACCCCTGTTGGTATAACGAACCTATCTTTGTAGGTCAGGTGCGAGGCCCAACCACACTGATAAGTACATCGTACATACACACTAGTTAAACTTTTTCAATAAGGGTGACTAGTAAATTTTAAATTGTCTCAACCTTCAACCTATTGTTAGGTTGAACGATCATGTAAAGCAAATATAAATGGTGTTTTTGCATAAAATTAGAGAGAAAATGGCAGGTGAATATGATATACGAACGTTATTTTTATCCCACACTTTTCCTCTCGAGAATCTGATTTATTTAATAAAACACCAAACAACTAATACTAGTACTACTCAAAAACAGCACTCGCACGCGTTTTGGAAAAGATGAAACGATGCACCTAATGCCTAAACTTGCTATTATTGACTTTACTTTATGATTTTTCTTTCACTGGTGTTAAGATTATTATCTTGTCTTGTTTCTCAAGTCTTTTCAGTTATTGTTGGATTTTAGGTCAAAGTTCACCCTTAATGGCCAGACTATTTGTTCGGAAAAGACCCGAATCAAATGAAGAAGAGATTGTATGAGCAATTATTGTTGATGGAATCACACTTATGTGTGATTAATCAAGTAAATCAACATTAGAGAAGCCTCCTGATCCAAGAATTCAATGAAGTTGTTATTGCTGGAATTAATACTGCTTGGCAAGCAAGAAAGAGAAATAAAGGTTTCCACGTATTATTTTTCACCCCCAAGCAATCGAATGATTTTGCGCTTTTTTCCCACCTTGCTTTTTTCCCCTTCTGTTATGGTGCCTTGCTATGCAAATGAGGTTAGATTCTTGTAGTCTGATTTATTGTTTGAGCTTCGCTTACCCCGAACCAACGACTCAACTCAGTATGCTCACTTCCTATCTTTCTATTGGGAGGGGAGGGTGGGAGAGGAAATTTTAACCTCCCCTCCTTAAATTTTTACGTTACCAAATAAAGGAAGAGGAGTAAAATCCCTCCCTTCCTCTCAAACCAAACAAACTCTTATTATTCTAACACTTTTGTTCATGTTCTAACTCTATGTAATCTTTAGACCTTGTATTTATTTAGTTTTTTTTTTATCTTGGATAAAACAAAAATGTCTAAACTTACATACTTGCATACACAAGACAACAATGCACAATGGGGAAACTAAATTGGTTTCTTTTTTTATTTTGTCCTTTTTCTTTCTTTGTTTTTTTGCTTGACATCGTAAAGTAAATAAACAGGCAAACATAACACTTGACATTAATCTGGCAAAACAAATAAAGCGACATGCAATTATCAAAAGCAATCAAGAATATGCACTTTTCTGTCAAGAGAAAACTGGTGGGTAAAATGCTTAGTCCTGAACCATTTACTCATAATCCATTTCTAATCAGATTTATTTGTTCTTTTTCCTTTGTCTTTGATTTTGGTTTTGCCATGAAAAATCAATAGCAGTTTAATAACATCGCCTAGAGAAATCTGGGATGTCGATTCGTCCCTCCTTCGCCTAGAATAACCTGAGAACAATACCATGGTATAACTTCTAGCACAACATAAGAACATAGCATTTGCAGAATGGGATCAAGCAAATAGACAACATATCACACATGTACCAGTTCAGGGAGACCTTTGCTTTGCTTCAGCTATGTGGAACATAAGCTGCAAATATTTTGGTGAAATATTATTAAATGCTGAATTGGAAAATGTGGACTGCTTATAAGTTAAATGCTGAATAAACCATACCTTCGTTCCCACGTAAAACGACAGAAGTAAGCCACCAAGAACTGGCAGTCCTGTGAGGTGGAAATTCCAACGAGTTACTGATCCTATATAACAACATTAGAGTTTAAGGGTAAGGATACTGAGGTAGTACCTTCTTTTTGAATGAAAGAAGAAAGCAACCAGTTGATGCCTCCAGGTCCAGTAACAAAGCCAACCAGATTTGCCACCTGTCAAAACAAAACTCGAGTCTTACTCCAAAAAAGCACAAAAAGAAACTGTTTTAAGAGAGATATCGCCTAAATTTTCTAGCATTTTTATCCACAGCTTCCAAGCACACAACATTCCTCCTAAAAAAGCACAAATTGTTATGGTCCTAGTAGTTCAGAACTAATTTCGATTTGATGAAAATACCAATTAAAAAGCATAACAACAATACAACAAAGTTACATTGCGTTACTTTTTCATGACATTTTCAAGTACTTCTGATGACACTTCTTTTTATACATTATTTGAGGAAAGACATCACATGCACACTACCAGATGCAATATAGTTCATAGCATAAGGAAGAAATATGATATCCATATATGCTATAGCTTCCAGGGTTGATAAGGGACAAACCATAAGACAAGTAATTGTGACAGCACCAGCAACAGCACTGAGCTCACGAAATAAATATTCCCCAAAACCACTTTCAGCCTGATAATCATAACCACAATCACCAAAAGTTAGAAAGCAAGGAATTATGACTTTGAACTAATATTTATTATTTAAAAAAATGGACATTGCTGAGATGTTTACATATTCATTGAAAAGAAAAGGCCAGAGGGAGGGAGGTTTCAATGACAACACAACTTCAAATTTTTGGTAACACCCCATATATCCGTTTAAAAAAAAGAAGTTACATTTGGAGTTTCATCACCATCATCTAGACAAATTTTACCCATCCGCAGCTACTATTAAAATAATGAAAGGTGCATGTGTCATGGCCTTGATCACCCCAATTAAAGGTTAGAAGCACAGCCCCTTTCCTTGAAAAGTAAAACAACAACAACAACAAAGCCTTTATCCCACTAGGTGGAGTCGGCTACATGGATCGCATGACGTCATTATACTCTATCGAAAACCATATATTTAGATATATTATTAATCAAAAGGTCCCTCTCTATGATCTCATTGAGTATTCGTTTCGGCCTTCCTCGACTTTGTTTAACAGGACTCCATACTACTTGATCAACTCTTCTCACCGGAGCACTCAATGGTCTTCATTGAACATGTCCAAACCACCTCAAACGACTTTTTACCATTTTGTCTTCAATAGAGGCCACTCAAATTCGTTTGTGTATACAAGTATTACGAATCTTATCTTTTCTTGTATGACCGCATCCATCTCAACTACCCCCATTTTATGTTCATGTTGTCCCTTTAAAGCCCAACACTCACTACCATATAGCATTGCTGGTCTTATAGCAGTGTGATAGTCCTTGAAAAGAAAAGCATTTCTTAATAGTCATTTCATAAATCAATCAAAGAATAAACATGACAACCAAGCCCATGATAATAACTTAACATTGATAATAACTTGAATCAATTAAAGATAGAAAGGCACAAAAAGATGTTGCATGACCTGAAATGCCTTTGCTGCTGACTTCAGCACCAACTCAGGGATAAAGAATAAACATGTCAACCAAGCCCATGAAAGAAGCTTCCTAAGGACAATGAGAGTTATCAAACATAAGCTATAAAGTCAAACAATATCCGTTTCTATCTATGGAATGGATAAAACCGACCAACAAGAGAGAGTACCACTCCAAATCATGCCAGATGGCAACAAATGTGAATATGACCCATACATTGAGTAGCTTCTTTTGAGACCCCCCAAGAGGAATGTACATGTACCTGCACTTCCAATTAGTTCAAGCCATCATGAGGTAGAAGAAGCAGAAAATCAAAGCGAAGGAGTCTGTTGCACCTCACAAGCCACTTGTTAAAGGAAGCATGCCAATTTTTCCAAAAGCCCTCCAAACTGTGGCAATTATTGATACACTTTGGCATATTCTCTGGAACCTCAATGCCATTTATCTACAAGGCATGGTTCCAAAGGTAATATCTATAAAAAATTATAGTCAATATTCAAGCCAGATGCTTAAAAGTTACAGCAGGAAACATACCAGCGACCAGAACCGGAAATAGCGCCAGATCAGTAAGAATTTTAGCCACATGAAGTTTAAGACCTGAAACAAATTAATGATAAAGCCCTATGCTGATTCCAAGATAAAATGAAGACACAGGAAACAAGGACATCTAATGCTCTAACAGAGCAAGAAGGTAGGAGAGACATGAGAAACAAATTAACTTCTATCATTTATAAAATTGTTCCGGCAAGATAATAAGAATTACAGAAAGATCCCGATCACAAGGATCCTAGCTAAGCACATTATCAGCCTGTTTCCTTCTAATCATATTGCATACAAGACATGAGTTGGATAACTTGTTACTTTTCAGAAGTTAGCCCATTAACATATAAAAACATTATTCTTGAACGGTAAAATTACAGTACAGGAAAACCTGAACTAAATATATTTTTGGCAATCAAACTATATATATTTCTATTTGTTCTATTAGGCTCATAATGGAACTGATAATAATTAAGGGTTTTATATCAAATGATTTAAAACAAAATTTCTACTTCATGATTTAACATTCTTGGCATAATTGTTATTTTGGAAAATGATTGAAAATATGGACATATTTAACGAGAGTAACTAATTTTAAATATTTTCCCCAATCTTTGTGAAAGTTGTTAAACATCTTTTATAAAAAGCAGTGGAGGTAGCATATTGAACATAATCAAACCTTCAGTAGTCTTCAATCTTAACCAAAACTTGAACTTTTAAACTTAATCTAATACAGCCTAAGACACTGTCATGATGGTGGTGAATGTGTGACAATAATGAAAAAACTAATAAACTGCAACAACTACATAGGGTAATGTCAAGAGAGCAGAAGTAATCTAATCATTAGGCACAGTTAAGATCTTGCCAAATGAGCTAAACATCAACTGAAAATTGTGTTTGACTTTTTCCTCATCAGAATCATCATTACAACCCCAATCTGTATATGGTAATTATTATTAAGTCATATGGTGGGTTATGTGAATAAACCTACCAAAAAATTGTGTGAATCCAAAGAAAATTCTCCTTTTGATGATGGAAAATGTGTAACTAATTTGTTCCCGCTCTCTATTTTTATATATATACAATTAACAATCAACCTGTTTCAGAAATTAAGCAACAAGGATAGAGCACAAAAAGTAAACATCGCTAGACTTGTATGGCACATGTTCTCATATTATAATCCAAAAGAATAGCCACTTACCCCATATCCAATGATGAATACATCCATAGGAGACAAGTGCTTCCACAAACCACTTATCAATTAAAGGAGGGGAAAAGAATTCAGTATACCCAATAAGTAACATTAAATATGATCCCTTATTTTGCTGAGTTTTGAGGAACTGACCTGATAGCAAAGGCATTATAATAAAATAAATGTGTCATTAACTCCATAAGAAGAAGACTCAATACCCAACGGAAACCATAGCATATCACATTTCTGTTTAAATTACTACTCTGGGGAGCATCTAGCTGCAAGAACAGAACAAGAATCATTGACAAAACATATATTTAAAGAATCAAACAAAAATATTGACAGCAAGTTGAGACACATGAAACATTAAGAACACATCAGGCTATAAATAACCTAGCAATCGGATTGTAGTTTTAAAAACATTTATGGTTAACATCTATTCCTTGATTTTTAAATAACCAAACAACCAGAACAAGGTTATATTAAGAAAATAACTTGGTAACAAACCTGAGAGGCAAAAGCATTGAAGCTAACTATTGGACCTGCAATGTAAAGTGGTGCATATAGCAGATAACAAAGGTATGTGGTATATCTGAACCCGTCACTCTGCAAACTTCTCTCCTGGTATTGTAAACAAAGTATTGAACAAGGAAGAATAAGATCATATGTTTAACAGAAGGAATGATTATATAAAAGTAATCCAAAATGAAAGCATAAAGCGGAATTCAGTAACTACTATAAAAATCACTTATGTCTTGATCAATTAGCAAGCTGATCTAACCTGTAAAATTTGGTAGCAAGCTTTTCCTGATTTACATATATGGCAACGTTGACCATGCTTCTATAAACCATAAACAAACACATCAGGAAAACTATTTTTTGAGAATCACATCAATACCCAACAGAACAGAGCCTTAAATTTATACAGAAAAAGATTTCTGCTGTAAAATCAGAGAAGAGGTACATGTTGCTTGTATCTCAAACTATAAAATCTTTTTCCAACTATAAATATATGTAACAAAAGCCTCCCAGAATATCAAGACTTTCCAAAGCATCCTCTCTCTCACTCTTCACTCCTTACAGGGAATTTAATACGTTGTTATCTAAATAATAGGAAAATTTATAGTATAAGCTGCTAAAGAGAATGTATGCCTACAAGATGACACCAAAAGTTACTCTATACTGAAAATTTTACAATAGTATATGCCCTTGATATTTCTAAATGGCCATCACTACAACCTCAGCAGATCACAGATGTGATTGTAGAAATAACATATATATGTAACATATCCAACCAAATTACTCTGAAGAAACGAAAAGGTACCATATTCAGAAAGAATCTAATACCTCCTGATCAATATGAGACTCTAGATTTAACCAGTGATAATCCAATCCAAAGCTTATCATGCGCAGAACAACTGCCATAAATAAACTAACTTAGCAATAAAACTATATATATCAAATAAATATTTTCTTCTTGATGTAATACGTATGTAAATTAGAATGCTAAAATAGGCCTATTCAATTTTTAAATGTTGATATTAGCACATGTTTCTCTTGCCATGCAAGAATGGGAAGTATGCCATCTGATGTTAGTCTGATTGTATGGAGAATTATGTTCCAAAAGGAATGTATTAGTTTTCTTTTCTTTTTCTTTTTCTTTTTTTTTTTCCTTTTTGGGTTTTGAGCTCCATTTCATACCTAAAAAATGTTATTAGCCTACAAGCGATTATCAAATAATGTAACTTGATACTCTGTTTTAGAGTTAAAAGAGATTTAACCTAAAAAGTTTCAAGTGCATGTTGATAACATAGTAAGTTCCAATTCTCATAATGTGATAGAATAACAATTGAAAGATATATGATAAATTAATAACTGCACATTAATAGAAAGTTCTGAGATAAAGATACTATACTAACATAAAGAAACAATGAAGAAGACAAATACCAAAGTTGAAGCAAATGTGCCATCTAAAAGTGCCTCTGTAGTTGTCCAAAAATGCCAATTGTTTCCTGGAGTGTAAATGGATCATTTTAAGAAGGAATAACTGATAAATTGCAAACAACAGATCAGCATAATATATCTTACTCTCTCACCCAAATGTAGAGAATGAATATCCTTCATAAACACGATTGCAAAGGAGGAAAAATAAGTTATAACTCCAAACTATGAGCGTAAAATACTTCTTCTGAGCAAATATCTGCAGTAACATAAGTTTAGTATACGTGAACAGAGAAGAATTACTAAATATGGTAAATAAATGTCACAATACAATGCTCAGCTGAAAAGAAATCCATGTTATTCATTTGGCAACGCCAATAAAGTTAAGATTTCTTCAAGAAGCACTAACTGGCTGTGAAGTGTTAGGCTCCTAAAATTGTATCTTCCTGTGCAGTAAGAAGTACGATTACACAAAGAAACTTATACATTTAAATCCAAACAACAAATCTCACCCAAAAAAAAAAAAAATCCAAACAACAAAGGAAGGTCGCTAATACCTCACAATATCCCAAAAGGATTTCCTTATAATTTCTAAATATCGCATGCTACAGAAGATAAAGCAGACTAAGGAGAAAATCTCCAGTCACGGAAACTATACTTCATATAATATATTACCATGATGAAGTACAAAATTAAACAAAACAATAATACAAGGTTCTGCTAATACTACAGTAATATTTGTTCATTTGTCCTTTACACGCACCTTTACCAGAAGAAAATTGACTGTGGCTATTGATAAGACAAAAATTATGCTGTAGAGAAAAAAAGACAAAATGTTAAGAGTGAAGAAGGTAAATAATGCCAGTAGTGGGAGAAAGAAAAATAAATGCATGATAATTTAAATAAACCCTACCATGCTCCATGCAGGTATGATAGGTATATCAAAGAAAACAAAAGCCAGACAGCGGACATTCCCCTCACTTTTAAACTAAAGAACGATCTCATCAATTTCGCCAGAAGAGTGAAAATGCCAAAGACAACAGTAAGAACAGGTATATTTCCTCGAAAGTTCCTCCATTGGGCATCTGAGACATCCTTTATACGAAAAAGAACACTGAGGGTAATTGACAAGCCAAAGAAAATGCCATAAAGCATGATTTTATGCAACTAACATTAATGTCAGACGTACAAAACCCTGTGCAAGCATCAAGTACAAACTAGGAAAAACAAAAACAAAACTTGTCAAGCATGACAAGTTAGATGCCTGGCATAGATATCCAACTCTCACTGCCTATGGGTAGGAATAGGAACATGGCAAAGAGAGAATGGCAAGGGACATGTTGGTAAACAGGTTTATATACTTATATCGATCCAGTAAGGTTTAAATTACCTTCTCAGAAAACCATGGGATCCACTTGTTCATACAGAAATATATTAAAAACCTAACTGTATGTTAATGTAATTAAAATCAAGTTCATCCTCTTCATTTTAAGTGGTGATGTGTGCTTAGAAGAAGTCAAAATGCAAGGTATGCTAGCAAACCTAAGCTAAGATCAAAAATGGCTACAGATAAAATTATCATATTCATAGTTTGAAGTCAGTTTTATAATACGTCAGTTTCATATGTTAGTTTACTACAAGGCAGTTCAGTTATTTATATTCATCTTGGACATTCAGCCAAACAGTTTTATTTTCTCAGATAAGGGAAAAAATATTCCCTTGAACCATTGTTCCCAAGCAACCCCTCTCCCGTCCTCAAAAAAAGAACCCAAAGTCGTTCTACCTTGCTGGAAAATCAATCTCGCCACACCTAAATGTAAATTGTAGATGAACCAGTATTTTAAAACCTGAGATATGATAAAAGGCCTGAGCTTCCTCATTCTTACTGGTGAGAGAGAGGGAATCAGGCGTTTAAGCAAGTTACAATTGTTTTCTATAACCAGTCCACAAGGGAAAAAGGTAACATTAGTTTACCAATTATGTCCACTAAGTCAAGTATAAGGTAACATAAGAAGAGTGTCAGAATCAGTTCTAACCACTAACAATAGCTAAAGATAGATAGAATAACAGTATAGAAGTACAAAGACTGAAATAACGCCAGTAAAGCAGCATCATTTACCAACCTTCTCGAACAAAAAATGATTGAATAAATTAAGCAGTAGATCTTATGCAAAAGCAGCAATGGTTTCAATAGATGACGATAAAAAATTTTAAAGATAACAAGCTACAGACATCATACATTGAGGGGATGAGGTGTGAGCCATCCTGAACGTAACCCATAGATCCGTTTGTAGTAATCTATGACATTAAAAAACCACAGCACATTGCCCAACAATTAAGCAGAAGGTCCTATAAAATGAAGGAAAGTAGGGAATAGAGCCAAAAAAAAGAAAAAGAAAACTAACTCATATGGTCGAAGAGATATACCATTAGAAAGTTGAAGAGACCGGCGGATGATGATGACATAGAAAACAAATGCATAAGCTATAAGAAGGAACAACTCTCTTTGCTTCCACCGTTCAATCATGCTACGCTTATTGCATTTACCATCATTCAATTTTTCCTTGTTCATCGCTGATGTGCCCATTTGCTCCAATTCTCTTATATTAGTTTCCAATGATTAACACTTAAACACCACCACTTTCATGCGTCCAATGAAATGCGTTCCAAATTTCTTTTTAAGTGAGCAACAAGTCTGGAGTATTACTTGCAACTTTGAAGCAGAAGGAGCTATAACGGAAGATAAATTGAAGTGATCAAATAAAACCATAAGATTAGTTAATTCTGCGAAATACGTAAAATTTGCATCTCGAATAAGCCGAAATCTAGAGGAAGTAGGTAAGGGCACAGGTAGTCCATTATCACACCAAAGCGTTAACAGTGCACATCTAAAAAATAAAATTGTATCGAACAGAAAAACCTGAGATAAAGTGAGAGTGAACATGAGCGCCGGATTGGCGGAGTCTAACCGAAACGCCGCCCGCAGGTCGTCCCGTCGGCGAGAAGCTCAGACTGAGAAGATCAGAAGGAATCTGCTGTTGCCAATTCCTTTAAACGCACCGTTTTAGTTTTAGTTTTAGTTTTTTATAATATTTTCATTGTCTCGGGTTAAGGCCCAATGACTGCCCATCAGCCCATCCGCTGTTTCTCTTAACTGGGCCTCTTTTTCAATTGTACCTCGATACAAAAAAATTTAGGTGGAGAAATAATATTTTGATCTTCAGGAGGAGAAATAATTTATATTTTGATTTTATTATTATGTTGGAATGGTCGTTTGCATTTGAAATATTTCAAGTTCTTTTTAAAATTTTTCATATAATTTTTTAAATGAAATAAAATTAGTAATTACTTGCTTTGTTAAAATGAAGATTATGTACAACAATAAATTAAGATAGAATTTAAAATTTGGGGGTGATGAAAAGAAGCACTGTGCACTTATTTCAACTTAGGCTCGGAAATCTGGCATCTCAGAAAGTTGAATTCTTCTTATCGACCAGTTTTTCATGAGAGACTATCTGCAAATTACTTAAAACTAAAAGAGAGATCATTACTAGTGATGAGTGTCATTTTCATTGTCAAAATGAATAAAACATTCTTCATATCTTTCGTGATTATGAGATATCAAAGAATGTTTGGATCCATCTTAAAATGTCTTTTTAATTTCTTTGTGCTCAGGTTTACATGTTTGGCTATAGCAGAATATGTCTAAGAAGATAGGAAATGCAAGGTTCAATAGATGGCCATGGATTAAAAAAAAAAACTATATATTAGCCTCATATGCTGGCTACTTTTGAAGAACATATGTAAAGTCACTATATATGGAAGACACTAGAGCTTAAAGCTCCTGAAATTGTCCATGTATGTCTTTACCAACTCATGGAAAATCAACAAATGAAGGTAATTATTCCTCAATCTATGTCACTTCAATTGTAGTATTTATATGAGTCTAGACTATTTAGATTGAGTTAAGGGTTGATGTGCAAATTTGTCCTAATAGTTTTTGCGGAAGAGCAATGTTGCTCTGAAAGTTTTTTTAGGTTTAATATTATCTCAGAAGTATTAGAATGAAGTAATGTTACCATTTTTCGTTAAAAAGTTAATTATCAACGTCAATTTTTTAATAGTCAACGTTAATTTTGTAAAGGTAGGAGTTAACATTGCTATATTTTGAAACTTTCGGGGTAACATTGAACTTGAAAAAATTTTAAGGGCAATATTACTCCTCAGTAAAAATTTCTAAGATAAATTTATACGATAACCCATGAGTTAATTAGGACTTGGGATCACAAAGCTTTGCTGCCCTTTGTGGTCATGTTTGGTTTGATCTATCTCAGTATGGACTTCCTGACAAATCCTATATAGTTAAAGTGAACATGTTTAGAAGACTAAAATGCTCAAATTAAAAATAAAAAAGTAACATTATTGGTTGAGATTTTTTTTAATTTCTAATAGTAGTATGATTATATGTTACAATGTGAGTTTTTGGATTAATCTCAACTCACAATATTGAGGGATAGTTTCAGAGAAGTAGCTACTTATCCATGATTGACATTTGGATTAGAAATCCATGAAATTATAAATATTTTAATTTTCCTATTTTTAACGTTGAATATTTAATTTAGAAGTTGGTTTATCATTAACGTCTCAACCAAAAAAAATAATATTAGAAAAGCTATCATTGACAAGTTAAGAGCTACCATTTAAAAGTTATGTGACTTGTTATAATATTATTTTCTTTGGTTTGAGTCTAAATGACGTTCTCCCTAAAATATAAGGCATATTTATCATATATTTTTTAAATTATCTATATTGATACTCCCTTAATAATAATTAAATATAATAATGAAATTCTTCCGCTTAAACAAATATATTAACGTAAAATTTAATTAATGTAGGATGGATTAGAAAGTGATTTGCTTTTCCCACCAAAATTATCGTCTCCTCTCTTGATTGGACTTTCAAACCTTTTATAGCAAACCACTTCCATCTTTTTTAGGAAGTGACGTTCTCATCACGAGTCTAATAATACCATATCCCATGCCCTCTCTTGCTTTAATTATTGATTCTTTCTTCTCTTCTTTTTCCCTCAACTTTCCAATCATATAATGTCAAGGAACATATAATTGGAACATATGTCAAAATTATTCTTATTACACAACAATCATTCATGCTCTCAACCTATTCTTGATTATATATTCTCAATAATATATGTTGTGAGAATATATTAAAAAAAGTCCCACGTCAATAATTAGAGAGTGTTGAAGGTATATAATGTTAAGGAATTATAAGTCCAATCAAACTAATTTAAAATAGGTTTAAGTTATTTTAATAAGAAAACAAACTTAATAATATTTGGTATTGAACGTAAATTTAGAAAAATTTACATGTATTTTTACACATTAATCTTTTAAAATATATTGGTAGATCTTTCCAATTTAACATGTTACTGCTTTTTAATACTAAGTTGTTAGTTATCAAAAGCTTCTTTTTGCCGCCATAGTCTAAGCATATACCTTGTATTTCCATAATCAACTAAATCAATATTTTTCAATTACATAATTTTTTCAGTCAAATACGTTTCTTATGTGGGACATTATTATTTAGAATATAAACAGTACAGTCTCGTTCATTGATTAAGTTTTCCCCCGTAACCAGGAAAGAAAATTAAATCCTACTTTGAATCATTGTTAGTCTAATATCATGATGATGATTTCTGCTTACATGACTTTTTCTCTCTTGTAAGCTTCTCCAAACAAAAATAAATAAATAAATAAATATTTACTTTAGTAAATATGCTTAAATATGAAGAGGAGGCTACCTACTTTTCTAGGCATTTGATTTGACTGTAATTTTGTTTTTAACATGATGTTTGGTAGCCGTGAATAATGGAGAAGATGTGATAGGCCAAATACACGAAATGTCTTCTTAGAACAATCAATTTTTTTTCCCCACACAGCATGTGCAAGAAAATTAGAACACCCTCATAGATTATCCTGGCGGTGTTTCTAGTTTTTATGAAAATAAAGCAAGACTACTTTATAATTGAGGATTGTAATCCCCAATCCTTTTTATGAAATAATATTAATTATTTTTATGAGATTAAAGAAATCAGTTAAAATTAAATATTCAAGCAACTTTTCAGAATTGCTCTGCTTTGTTTGATAGGAGTATGATTGATTATTGGGGATGAAAAAATCCTTATTAAGGGCTTGTTTGGTTTAAAAGGGGAGATGGGAAGGGAGGGAATGGAGCCAAGGGAAGGGGAGGGGAGGGAATGGAGGGAGACCACCTTGTTTGGTTTGATTGGAGGGAGGGGAGGGAAGATGATAACTAATTTATCATTTTACCCTTATATATTAACTTACATTTTTTATATTTATATAAATAATTTAAATTAATTTTTTTAAATGAAATTTATTTAAATTAGTTTACACCTCAATATAAATCAAATAAATTATCAACATTTAAATTTTTTTTACCAAACAGACACAAATTTATTTTAATTCACATTGTTGGAATTACTAAAATAATTATTGGTAAAAAACATGATATTATAATTTTGTGCAAAAGAAGCATCACAGAAGTTGTGAGAGACGAAGTCAGAACTCTGTGAATACGTGTTTTTATTTTTTACTCAAGGGTATCACTAGAAATATGAAAAAGTCTTGTGGGCAAAATAGTCAAATTTTTGCTTCATTCCAAATCCCTCCAATTTGGAGGGAACAAAATGGAGGGGAGGGATTTGGAGCCCCTCATGTACCTCCCCTCCCCTCCAATTTTTCATACCAAATAAGGGGAGGTGCTTATTTTTCCTCCCCTCTCCTCTAACCAAACAGACCCTAAAGGTAAGAGGAAATGAGACAAAGACATTTTTTAAAATGAATCACAAACATTATATTACTAAAAACATTAGGCTTTTGTGGTCTAAAGGAAAAGGACTTTTGCCATTTAAAATCATGTCTTAAATTTGAATTTGTCTGAATGTAAAAAAATATCTATGGGAGTGTTATCCTAAATTGAACTCGACAATGTTTAAATTTGACTCAATTAAATAACCATATAAAAAAAATAATGGATAGAGCCTTGTTAGTTGTTAGTTCCTTTGTAAATTCTTTTATGACTTATGAGATAATTCCAACTAAGAAGGTGTTTGAAATAGTGATTGAAACCTTCAAAAGTGTTTTTCAATCGTGATTTACGGTATATGAAATAGGTTTTACGGTATACGAGGTAAGTATGAAATGAGTTTTGTTTTAACTTACGTGAATTGCACTTATAAAATAAACAAAAGCTAAACCAAACTAGTGAGCTCAGGCTTCTAATTTACTTAACTTTTTTTGGGGAAAATCATATTGGGGTCCCAGTAAAAAAAATCAATCACTAACATTTTTTACAACAAATGAGTAAAATGTAATGATAAGTTTTAATGTAGGAAATAATAACAGGCGGTACTAACTTATTAATATTATTGAGACTTTTTAAGAACTACAATTTGATTTTACATTTTATATAGTAATTTTATCTTTTTTTAATACAAATTATTTGGATTCAAGATATACATATCACTGTGCTTAGTGTTTGAGACTTGTCATTGATTACGTAATATGGTCAAAACCATTCATCCATTGAACATCATTACTTTATGACCAATTCACTCTCTTCCCTTCATTATTTAATAATAATAACAATAATAATAATCCACTTCTGCTCAAGATTTTTATTAATTTCCCACAGTCAAATCCTGTCCCTACTTCTCGTTTGAACAGTATATCATAAAATTGTTAGTTGATTTCGTGTCACCAAGTAGCCCAATAAAATTTTGACACCTTCATCAAACTCTAAACACAAAGTTACGTTCCTTGTTAACAAGCTGTACCCTATTCAAAAAATGAGTAATTTATGGGACCCAGTTCACAAGGGTATAATCAAAACTTAGGTATTTGTATGAGCTAACATGTAGCATGTTGTACAGTAAAACTACCACCAGACCCATAATCACTCAAACAAAATTCCGTGGGCATTATATATGAAGCCCCCTCCCCCCCATTGGATCCTCAATTCCAAAATCTCTTCCTCATACAGAATCTCACCTTCTCTTCCATTATCTCTCTCTCTCTCTCTCTCTTCAATCACAGAGCAAGCAACTTGTGCTACAGTGTTCTTATCATCACTCAACCATGTCTTCCACAGCTACAAAACCAGAGATTGGGTCTAATGAAGAAGAAGCTGAGCTCAGAAGAGGACCTTGGACTCTGGAAGAAGACAGTTTACTCATACACTGTATCGCTCTTCATGGCGAAGGTCGTTGGAACATGTTAGCCAAAACTGCAGGTACATACATAATACTACTACCTCCACTCTCGATCTTTAATATAAAATCTAGTTTTATAGTGTAAATTATACTATAACTGAGATCTGGATGGGAGGTGGTAATAATCTTTGATCTTTGACATCAGGGAAGATAAGTTCATCTATGTTCTGTGTTTTTCTCTTCTGCAAATTCCATATATAGTGTTGATGAATGGTTTTGTGTTAGGATTGAAGAGAACAGGAAAGAGTTGCAGATTGAGGTGGCTCAACTACTTGAAACCAGACATCAAGAGAGGGAATCTAACTCCACAAGAGCAACTTTTGATCCTCGAACTCCATTCCAAATGGGGCAACAGGTAATTATGATCAAATTCAGAAAATTGATCATCAACAACATCAAAATTTTGTCTTGTTACATCAGGAATAATTAACTAGAATGAATACATATATACATGGTTTTTGTTGTCATAGGTGGTCAAAAATTGCTCAGCATCTGCCAGGAAGAACAGACAATGAGATCAAGAATTATTGGAGGACAAGAGTTCAGAAACAGGCACGTCAGCTAAACATTGAGTCTGGTAGTGACAGATTCATCGATGCTGTTCGATGTTTCTGGATGCCTAGGTTGTTACAAAAGATGGAACAAAACTCTTCATCTTCCTCTTCCTCTGTCATCAACATGAACTCTGAGAATTCCCTGTCTCCTCCTCAAGGAGAATTCACAGATGTTGCAGCAAATCACACAAGCACAACCACCACCACCTACAACAACAATAATTATAATCTTAATTTCCCAGATCATTGTTCTCTGCATTTACAAGAACCGTCGTTTGAAATATCGGATAACCCGACAAGTACTGCTCTTATTCCTCAAGTGTTGGAGAACTACAACAACAACAATGTTTGGTTCAATAATCCAGTTCAAGATCGTAGTTATGGCATGGAAGGGCTAAACTTGGAGCCATTTTCTTCAAGAACTGAGAGTAATAATTATGGGATTCCCCAGTTTGATTATAATTGTCAGAGTTCAGAAAGTGATCAGTGGTTGTTAAGCAGCTTGGGAGAATATTCTTTGTGGAACTTGGATGATATGTGACAGTGATGAAGAACAGAAGGGAAAAAAGCGTCTCAATGTTGTTTTTAATCTTGGGATGCCTACAAGGAAAAGAAAACAAGACTTCTATTTTTCTGCATAATTAGAGTCAGAGAGACTTAATTAATTGTCTCCTTGGTAGGCTTAATTCTCTACTTGATAGATTATTATTCTGCCATAGGTGTTAAGGCTTTACGTTATGAGATATATGTTACAATTTAGGTGTGATTAATTAGTAGACGACGTATCTTAGTTATTTGATTTTATTAAAAACTTTAATCCTGATACGCAATATATATAGTCTTTCAGTTGAGATTTTCTTGCCTTATTTCTTTATATATATTTTTGAATTAAGACTCTTGTTATCATTTGATAGGCAAAAAGAAAAAGAAGAGACTCTTATTTACTAATTTGTATTACTGCCTCTACTACATTTTTATTCTGAAAATACAGCACTAAATATAAGAATCTGATGACTTTGATTTGCCAAATTTAGCATATATAATAGGTGGTGACAGTAAATGATGAGAAAAAAAATAACTGATAGGTTTGTATCAATAAATAAGCGTACAATGGAAGAGAAACATTACACTTTTTTAATGAACAAAAACAAAATCTAACAATATTAGAATTTACAATCATGTTCAAGATACTAATAATTTTTAAAATTAGGCACATCTTCTAATAAAAATTTAAACCTTAATTTATTATATTGTGTGGGATTAACTCTTTTCATTAAATTCAACCCGCTTGGTTAACAAATAATCAAAGCATGATCCAAAGAGCACATCCCCTTGAACGCAGCAAAAGCAACCCATTTTTAGTAGGGGGCTTGGGACCTCTAGTAATCAGTGCCTATCTCTCAACGAAGTTTTTATTTTTTTTTAAAGAAAATCATAAAAAATTAAAAAAATATATCATTTCATTACAGTAAAGATAATAAAATCTCACTCCTTTTATATAAAATTTAATAATTAAAAAGAAAAGAAACATGGAAAAATTTTAATCAACCCCATGGAAACAATTTTATTTTAGTCAACTCCCAAAAAATTTTGAAAATTCATTGCACCTCCTTAGATCAAAATGAAATTCATTTTTGTAGGTGAAAAGGTAATGATACCCTTACTTTATTTTTTTAATAAGAGTATTTATAAGATAAATAAGGGTATTTACATGACAAATAATGCATTTATGAAATAAATAAATACATTTATAAGATAAATAAATGAATTCAAAACAATCCAGTGAGCTAAAATGATTTGGGTCATTCACAAGATAAATAAAAAAATTAAAAAAATAAAGTAAGTACATCATTATCTTTTTACCCCACAACTTAAATCCCATTTTGGTTTAAAGGAGTATAGTGAAATTTAAGATTTTTTTTAAATTGAATGAAATAAAATTGCTTTCATAAGGGTTGACTGAACTTTTCCCAAAAAACATTTGATAAGTTGAGGTATTAGAGAGGGCATTAGATGAAAACATATTAGAGGCCCTAAATCTGTCTACATGCCCCTCTAACTTCTTGGATGCTCTTAAAGAAATACTCCATTCGGTTTTATTTATATATAATTTTCATTTTGATTGTGTAAAACGAATTGGTAGTTAAAAGTAATAATTATGTCAAAAATGTCATGTTTTTTTTTCATATATGTCCATATTTATGAAAATAGAGAGATAATTTATAAAAAATAAGAAAGATAGTAAAATATGTTTTCTCAATGCTTTATTGACTTTATTCACCTAACAAGTTCTCTCTCCCCCCTGAATATAACTCTTGGTGTATATGATAATTAATTATAACTAATATACATTTAATAAGGGTAAAATAGGAAGATCTTACATTTTCAGACACTAAGTGAAAGTTACTTATAAAAGGGATCAACCCCATAAAAGAGAAAATTGTTTATAAATAAGACTAAAGAGAGTACTCCTTAGTGGTTGACTAAAATCAACCAGTTATCAATTATAGTTAAACAATCACATTCTAATTCTCTCTCTCTCTCTCTCTCTCTCTCTCTCTCTCTCACACACACACACACACACACACACACACACACACACACACACACACACACACACACACACACACACGCACACACGTATATTACATATATAAAAACTTATAAATACAAACCATTAATTTTAACATACATGTTCATAATTGTGGTAATCGTTGTTAAGAGAAATACTTATATACTTTATGAGTATTATATTATCTAAACTCTATCCAATGAAAATAAAATAACTTAAATCATTTTAATCTTAGTTAGTTGTGACTTATCTAAAAAATTCAAATTTTATCTTGTTTTTAAGAATAATATTGGCTGCTCAATTTGTTTAAGTTTTTTTCCCTTAAATTAAGATTTTTTTCATAAAAACAATATAATATTTAAATTTTTTTTAGATGAATCATCAACCAACTAGAATTAAAATCATATAAATTATTATGTCTTTATTGGATACAATTAAGATAAAATAATGCTCATGAAATATATATTAGCATTTGTCCGAAATGGGGAGAAGCGATATGCATATATATATATATATATTTGGGGGGGGGGGGTTGTTGAAGTGATGGAGAGAAAGGGAAGGTGATGTTGAACAGAAACATTGGGAAGGCCTTCACCAACCTCTTTTACCAACAAAAGAAACAAAATCAAAGAATCTTATCAAAAAAAAAAAAAAATCAAAGAATCAAAGAGCACCCAAACAAATTGGTCCGCGCATGTGACGTGAACAGTTACACATCTTTCATTTGTTACTGTAGATTTTGAGCCCTCCTTTGATTCCCAACATTTATTGAGGGTCAATTCAATTGCCCTTACCACTGTCCTTGTTACTCCCCAGGCCAATTCCCTATTGAAGACATATCACACTTCAATGTAATCAATTTCATTTTAATATCAGAGTTAATTAATTTAAAAAAAAATTAAAAAATTAAAATAATTTACTTCATTATAATATATGTTATGTATCATTAAATTATAGATCAGTTTATGAGTTAGAAAAATTAATTTAAAAATAATAATAAATATAAATACTTTAATATCATTTATTTAACTTCTTTAATTTTTCAAAAGATAAAAGTCAATTGGCTCAAATACTAAAAACTGGAGGTAATAGTATATATTAACTAAAAAACACTTGTAAACCTAATAATTTTTTTTTAAAAAAATTGCAGTTAATTTTTTTTATCATTTTTGAACGTCTTAATCTTTGATAAAATTAGAAATGCTCCAAAGTTATTACCTATTGTGATTTGATTGAAGCTTTTACTCTTGTTCAAAATAAATCCCAGTGCACACCCTTTATATTAGCTCCATAGAAAAAATAAATCAATGATATAAATATTTTATATGAATCACTCCTTGAGTGTTGGGAGTTTTTGCTTGTTGACATGATTTAATTAATTTTCCACTTGATGTACTCAATATATATACATAATCAACGACATATGGAAGGATAAACATGAAGTGCTTGTTTGTTATCACTTATTTGAATTGGGCTTATTATATAAGCCTGATTCACGTAAATCGAGATAAATCTCCTCCACATATTTATCTCGTAGACCGTGAAAGCACCTCGTAGACCATAAATGCACCTCGTAGACCGTAAAAGTTACTTTATATTCCGTAAATTACAATTCATAAGCACTTATGAAATTTTCAACCGTTATTCCAAACAAGCTCGAAGTGACTTTTCCACACTTTTTTTTTAGAGTGAAAAACTGAATAGCATTACTAAATTAACAATTAGTACATCTAAAAATAAAAAAGTCTAGCGTTCCTTCATCACCAAATTTTCCACACATTTTAATTATGTGAAAGAATGCACTAGTAATAGTAATTCTAAAGCCTAATCAAGTCTATATGAAAGTCATGTCGTGATGAGGTTAATAATAGAATTAAGTGGAGCTTTTTAAGACAGGACAATTCATTCAGCGATGATAGGCGAGCTAGTTTAGTTTCATCCATTTATAAATAATGGGAAGTGATTGATGATGAGATCCGAAAGTGATGAGACTACTTTTGATGGAAGAAGAAGGTGATGAGTTTGAATTGGTGCTGCAAAGACGACCAAGAAACAGTGAAATCCAATCCAAAGAGAAATCAAAAATCATTACCATCAGCTTTTTGCATAATCAGCGGCTGAATTGTACAAGTGTGCACTTGCATTTGCCGCAAGTAAAAGCGAAGAAGAAGAGAAAAAAATAAAAAATATATATGAACCCACACAAGCCTGCGCATGATATTCATGATCACACTCTGACACAACACAACACTCATAACGCACATATCTTGATTTGACACGACTGATAGCTAGCTAGCTCTATATTTCTATGGAGGAGTAACCCTATATAATATGTGACTGCTTTAAAGTTTAAAGTTGTTGTCTTTTTGTGAACTTTAATAATACCACTCACACACTCTACCTTCCCAATCATTGAGCACACCTCTTTTATGCTATTTCTGCTTTTTTTTTCCCCTGAAGTCTTGATAACTGTCAGCACCTTACACAACTTCCTCCACATTTTTCTCACCTAAGGGCCGTTTGGTACAAGGGAAGGAAGGGCAGGGAATGAAAATGAGGAGAATATTGAAGGAAACTTAAAAAGGTATATTTATTTGATAGATATGAAAAGGTAACTTTGATTGAAGGAAAATGAAACATTTGATAGAAAGAAAACAAAGTGAAGGAAGTAAAAAGAATACATAAAATACTCAACACATTTATAATAAAGTAATAAAAAAAATGGGTTCAATCGATTTATCATTTTGATAAATCGATTTAGTTTATATTTGAAAATTTAACTGTTCTCGGCTAAATTTGGTAAATTGATTTATAATGTCTCATAAATCGATTTACTTTATAATTGAAAATTTAGTTGCTCTCAGCCAACTTTTGTAAATTGATTTACAATAGTTTATAAATCAATTTACTTTACATTTGAAAACTTGACTGCTCTAGGCTAGATTTGGTAAATCGATTTACAATGTCTCATAAATTGATTTACTTTACAATTGAAAAATTTAGTTGCTCGCGGTCAATTTTTGTAAATCGATTTACAATAGCTTATAAATCGATTTACTTTACATTTGAAAACTTAGCTGCTCTTGGCCATATTTAGTAAATCGATTTACTTTACAGTTGAAAATTTAGTTGCTCTCAGCCAACTTTTGTAAATCGATTTACAATGGCTTATAAATCAATTTACTTCACATTTGAAAACTTGTCTGCTCTCAGTCAGATTTGGTAAATTGATTTACAATATCTCATAAATTGATTTACTTTACAGTTGAAAATTTAGTTGCTCTCGACCAACTTTTGTAAATCCATTTACAATGGCTTATAAATTGATTTACTTCACATTTGAAAACGTAGTTGTTCTCAGCCAGATTTGGTAAATCAATTTATAATGCCTCATAAACCGATTTGCCTCACAGTACAGAAGATCTTGATTGTTAGATTTCATGTTTTGATGATAACAAATCATGTTTTGGAAGTCCATGGATTTTATATCAGCAAAAGAAGTGATTAAAGTGATCTGAGGAAGATCACTTGAGTGATTTAGTTAATCACTCGAGTGATATTCAAGATTACTCGAGTGATCATTAAAATCACTCGAGTGATGTGGAAAATTTCCAGATCACTCGAGTGATATGTGAAATCACTCGAGTGATGCGCCTAATCACTTCCAGTGATTGAAAAATCACTGCAAGAAAAATTCACTGTTTTGAAAATCACTTCCAGTGAATTCCATATCACTCGAGTGATGCGCCAAGTTTTCCAAATCACTTCCAGTGATCCTGAATCACTCGAGTGATGCGCCAAATCACTTCAAGTGATTGAAAAATCATTGCAAGAAAAATTCACTGTTTTGAAAATCACTTCCAGTGAATGCCAGATCACTCGAGTGATACCTGAAGAATTCCAAATCACTTCCAATGATTCTGAATCACTCCAGTGATATAGGATTTTCGCTGAATCACTTCCAGTGGATTGAAAATCACTGCAAGAATATTTTACTATTTGCCAAATCACTTCCAGTGGATTCAAAATCACTGCAAGAAGAAATCACTATTTACAAAATCACTTCCAGTGATTCTAAATTCACTCGAGTGGAATATGGAAATTTCATGATCACTTCCAGTAAGTCTGTAATCACTGTCAGAAGGTTTTAACGTTTTCAAATTCACTCCCAGTGATATCATATTCATTCCAGTAATGTTTCTTTCTGCCAGTAACTCTCTCAAACAATCATTGTCATCCACTTGCAACTACTTCCATGGAGATCAACAGTTTTTGTTAGTTAAATTTTGTTATTGATAATCATTATTAATTTCTCCAAATTGCTGTCAAAATCATATGGCATATTATTTCACTGCTCAGTTGCGAAAACAAAATCACTCCTGATGGTTTCTTTGATTTTCAGAAAACACTTCTAGTGAATCATATTATTCTGTTGATATGCAAATATTTTCTAACGGTAATATTTACAAGTGTGTTACAGCTGTACTCCACCATCACGCACATGACATGCAACTGAACACTCCATTCAAACGACAACTATTCATGGGTGTCAGCAAAACTTCAGAAGTAATGGAAGACAAATGCTGTTACATTTGACAGAAGCATTTTTGAATCAACAGACAAATTTACAACGGTCCTCAAAGTCTCTATTATATATGTCCAGCCATTCAAAAAATGAATAACGAAGAGAAACGCCTGAATACTCTACAAACAATATTGTTATAAGTGCTTCAAGCCTTCATCTGTACTTCAGTTCTTATCTACATACTCTGTGAGAGAAATTTGTCAGTCATACTTAATTATTTCCAATAGTGATAACTTAAGGTTGAGGGACCTTGAGTTGGGATTTAAGATTACCTTGTATAAGGGGGAGCGAGTGTCCAGAGGAACTTGCTGGTTGTACTGTGGTGCCAAGAACCCACTGAATCTTGGAAGATATAGTGAAAGGCTCAGAAAGATTTCTGAGGACTGGACGTAGGTCAAGTGGTTGAGACCGAACCAGTATAAATCTCTGTGTGAATCTTGGTGATATCTCTTCCTTTTTTTATTTACTGTGCTTAAAGTTTTCTAAATTGAATTTAAACTTCTGATTATTTTCAAATCACCCAATTCACCCCCCTCTTGGGTGAAAAGCTTGCTCTAACATTGATGTCATAAGTAAATCGATTTATGTAAGGCATAAATCAATTTACTCCTTGTTTCAATACTTAGTCTTTTTCTATAGGATTTGTCATTTGCTTGCTGAATTGATTTCCCATTAAAGTAGGTTAATCATCCTATCTTCACTAGTAAATCAATTTATCCTTCATATCAAATTCTTTCTCTATAATCTTAAGGTTTTGTTATCATCAAAACATTGTGGTGGTGGAGCTAACAACAACTTGGTGATTTACAACATATGTACCAAAATGTAGAAGGAGTACATGGATGCAAACTTTATCCCATGTTCAATTTTGTCATCCTCTAATGAACATGGATCAAAGTTTGCAGACCTAATCCAAAAGCAATTATATAATAAAGTTATTCACAAAACATAAGGTATATTATGATAGGTTGTCCAGCATGAATGACACATGTGTCCAAAATGATTGACTCATATGGCTACTTAGCACTTGATGAACCAAAAACCCATGTACTAATCATTGCCTCCATTTAACTACTGTTGCAGTAGGGTACGTATCCATGAGGCTTTAAATTGCACAGGAATCCTCTCAAACGTATTTAGTAGTTTGCATTCAGTAGTTACTAAGATCCAACAATTTTAATATAAGATGCATTCAGCTCATTAAGTGTCAATCCTGCAATGGCCAAAAGTGCATCGTATAGGTCAGCTCCCTTCGCATCAAGTGCATCTTTCCTTCTTTGCGATGACATTTGATTCCCCAGATTTGTGAACACATTGACAATTGTTTTTTTCAATGATGTAACAGTCTCATGCAGAACCTCGGCAAACACCTCAGAGTTATTCCGGCGACACTTCTTTCTTGATGAGGATGACCCATCAGATCTATGATTTAAGACATGGTCATGCTCTATGAAACTTTGCGAGAATTCCACATCAGTAGGAACATTATGTAGAGAATTCGGAACGTCCTCATCTTCTAGATGTTGGAAATTGTGCCCTAGGGGCCAATCATTGTACTTTGAATATTATCATTCAATAAATTTCTCCATTTGGTTATCACATTATTTGCATATTCACTGTGATAATTGTATCCTTGGATAAATCATAATGATTGTCCTAAATGTCCCTGGTCGGTCATCTATGTGGGAGCAAAGATGAAATAAGACCAGTATGACTTTGATAAGGTATGGGGATACTAATCAAAGTGTTAGGCACTTGTAGGAGTATAAGGTGCTGGACCGACCCGCTATGAGAAAGCTGCATGGATCAAGTCATAAGCTTATCTCATGTATAACCATGTCACAATGCCCTTTGACCTGAGATCATCATGGATTCCTACATGGGAGTCACTAAGCTTTGACTTAGTCAAAAGTCACCTTTAACCGGGTGGTGATAAAGGCTACAATCGGGCTTAATGGTTTTCATGTAGAGGAATGTGAATGGTCAAGATGGAATTTGTCCCTTACATTAGTGAGAGATATTACTGGGCCCCTCGATGAGTAAGTCTGAGAAATGTATGGCCATACTACGATGGAAAAGAGTTTCTACTTCTATAGTCAGACTACTCAGGGATCGAGAAAGTAATGGTCAGGAATAGGAGGATGACATTCTCCATGCCTCATCCTTGACCGAAATATCGTGTGACAAAAGGGACGTGATATGGTTATACGACAGGTTATACGACAGGTTATATCGTATTGTCGATCCTCATATGAATTGGGTAGTCGTAATGTCTTGCTAGAGGCCGCTTACGACTTGTGGGTTAGTGTAGTCATTGGCCACTGCCAACTTCATTTGGGCCTACAGGGTCGCACACAAGAATAGCCCAACACGAGCTATAATGTCCAGATTCATTGAATCTAAGATGCGTCTAAGATTCAATGAATACAATGTTTAATCTAGGGTGAATGAATTTTAAATATATATTTATTATATACACATGTTGTGTGAATATTTATTTGATAAATATTTATATGTGTGTTATATATATATTTATATTTGGAAAGGAATATTAATAATATTATATACACATATGTATTTTTTGAAATACATAAATACATATATAATGTATATTATTTGATAATATATATTATATATATATGATAGTATTATATTATATGATCATATGATAATATTATATTATATATATATAATATATATTATTTGATAATATATATTGAATATATGATAATATTATATTATATGATGATATTATTATATTGTGTATATATAAAGATATTATATGATAATATCTCATATTTAATTTATGAAGATAAATTAAATTCCATTGGCTCTTTATTCTAATTAAATAAATAGGTTAAATTAAAACTGTTGGACAGATTTAATTAAACCAGGTTTATTTAATTAGCTTATTAAAACAATTAAATGTTAATTGATATGATAAGGATTTTGAAATTAATTAAGATTAATTTTAAAAATCCAATATCCATCATAAAATAGATAACCCTACTAGTTATAAAATATGAGAGCTAGGGTTTTCTACACATGATGAAAACTAGAGAGCCACAAGAAAACCCTGGAAGGATATTAGAGGCGCTAGCACGCTGCCGGTGTTGGGGTCCTATTCGTGTGGATACCAGTAGAGGGAGCTGATATGAGTAGTTAGCTCCTCAAGATTGAAAAAGGCAAAACTCCAAGAAGAACTAGTTGGCATGTTGATGTTGGGGATGGTTAATCTCATACTCATAGAGATTGACGCTCTTTTAAGAAGAATTAGCGGACATGTAGATGCCGGGGAAATTATTTCAGGAGCAACCAAACATGGAGATTTGTGAACTCGTAATACGTTGATGATTGTGGGAATTCAAACAAACATGAATAAGGTACAACTCTTTCTAACTTGATTTAAATGCCGTTGATAGATCCGCAATGGGGATTGGTAAACTTTTGCAATTTTAATTTTTTTTATTCTTTCGTTGTGTGCCTACCAATCCTAACAGTGGCATCAGAGCCAGGTCAATTGTGCATTTAAATTGAGTTTTAGTGCTTATTGTGTGCTTATATATGTGATATATAAGTGGAACATGATTTTAGAAAGATTGAAGTCATAGTAGTAGTGCTGCAGATTTTCCTTTTTTAGAGGCAGTATGATTGTGACGAATATTCGAATGCTCAAATCTTATCCAATAATCTTAAAAATTTCCAGAATGAAAGTAGACATCCTAAGCTTTAATTTGATATATAATATATGCGATTTGGATCAGTATATTAGGAGATATCAATTTTTGAAGTTAGGCTTTGAATCTGTGACGTTTTCTCTAGCAGCGAAGATTAATTTGTGTTTCAGGAACAGTGAACATATAATTTTATGAAAATTATATTTTTCGTTGAAAACATACTTAAGGACGGTCAAATAGAGCTTTGAAGCACTACAATTGGATTTTTCGAGATTTAATTATGATTTTTCAAATTAAGATGAAAAATCTGACAGATTAGCGGGACTGCCGTAGCTAATTGTTCGTAGCTCAATCACGACATTTATTACTTTTCATATTGTATGAATTGTTGATTGTTGTGGTTTACTTCTCCAAATTGTTTGGGTATGGTGAACAACATGGCTTTAGTTTTTACAAGAGTTGTAATATTTAAATACGGCTTGCGTGCCGTGCCTTTCTCTAAATATTCTCATTGTACATTCTCTTCTCATCTCACTCCCCTCGTATGTTCAAACGAGGTTTCTATTAATGTAATTTTTCTCTTCTTATTTAGAGAAGTCCTCTCATTGGCTTGGGAGGATTTTAGGTTAGGTGAGCCATGTTGTATCACGTTTAAATTATGCTTTTGATTAGATCATATCATGCATACTTTTGTAGTTATGTGTATGAGATACAACCGCGATTACATTCACATAAATGAAACTAATCAATTAAAGCCCTCCGAATAAAATCTTAAGTCATAATGCCGTCAATTAATGAATACTTGTCAAAACCTAGATCGCTTAATTGTAGGTTCCACCAAAGTGGATGCATTTGAGTTATCTTGGTGAGGCAAGCATGAGTAATGGTGCTACTCACAAAATTCATTGTTGTTTCGACTTAATTGAGATCATCAAAACGGTTTTGGATCTCAAGGCATTAGATGAGATTAAACATGCTAGATCATATGATGATCGAATCCCATAAAGATCTAAGAGTTACATATGATGTAATTGGTAAAGAGGTTACCTACCTAAATAACTTGAATTTAAGCGTCCTGCCAAAGCGGACTTAAATTTAAGCAAAATATGGATCTTAGCCTACTAATTATAGCATTGAGGGTTGTTAATTTAGTGGGAGATTACAAAATAACTTTGCATATTTTAATTGTAGAATCATGTCAACTAGTAATACTACTACACTATTACTGCGATCAGTCCTTGAGAAGGACAAACTCAGTGGGACAAACTTTCTTGATTGGTTTAGGAACTTGAGAATTGTTCTCAAGCAGGAAAGAAAGCATATGTCCTAGATCAACCCATTCCTAAAGGGTATTAAAAGGAAAGGCGAGGGCAAGGGAAAGGGTAATGGCTCAGGAGGTAAAACCAAAGAGTCAAACAAGCCCGAAACTAAGCCTGCAGCCAAGAAGGTAAAGCCTCCAAAGGAAGGAGTATGCTTCTTCTACAATGAAACCGTTCATTGGAAGAGGAATTGCAAACTCTACCTCGAAGATCTGAGAAGAAAAACTAAAAGGATCAGGTCAATCGATTTGAATCCGACTTACCTATGGCATTGTCATCTAGGCTATATAAATGAGAAACACATTTCTAAACTCCATCAAGATGGATTTTTTTAATCATTTGATTTTGAATCATATGATACATGTGAATCTTGCTTATTAGGAAAGATGACAGATGCACCTTTTATTGGGTATAGTAAGAGGACCACTGATTTATTGGGCCTCATATATACAGATGTATATGGACCAATGAATATAGCTGCCAGAGGAGGTTATATGTACTTCATTGCATTTATGGATAATTTTAGTAGATATGGATATATCTATCAAATGAAACATAAATCTGAATCATTTGAAATGTTCAAAATATTCCAAAATAAAGTACAAAAACCAACTTGGCAAAATAATTAAAGCACTTCGATATGACCGAGGTGGTGAATATTTGAGCCAAGAGTTTATTGACCATCTTAAGAGTTGTGAGATAGTCTCATAATTAACTCCTCCAGAAACACCACAATGGAATAACGTTTCTAAGCAGAGGAATCGAACATTATTAGATATGGTTTGATATATGATGAGTTAAACAGATCTTCCACCGTTCTTTTGGGGCCATGCCCTAGACATAGTTGCGTTCACACTAAACGTGTTCCATCTAAGGCAGTTGAAAAGACACCATATAAGATATGGCCTGGGAAGAAACCTAGTTTGTCTTTCCTTGAAATTTGGGGATGTGAGGTTTATGTTAAACAATAAACCTCTAATAAATTATCACACAAATCCTCAAAGTGCCTTTTTGTGGGGTATCATAAGGAAACTAAGGGATACTATGTCTATAATCCCACCAATAATAAAGTGTTTGTTATCCAAAATGGTATCTTTCTAGATAGAGAGTTTATCTCTAAAAGAACCAGTGGGAGTAGGGTACATCTCAAAGAAGTTTGAGAGTCACAAGATAGCACAGAACCACTGATGGAAAATAGAGAAGACTCACAACAAGTTGTTGAGCCTGCTCAAGTAACATAAGGCCTACGAAGGTTTGATAGGACATGACATCAGCCTCAGAGATATGGATTTCTGATTACTAGAAGTCGTAATGTGTTTCTCATTAAGCAGAATGAGCTAACCACCTATCAAGAAGCCATAATGGGACCAAACTCTAAGAAATGGCTAAATGCCATGAAGTCTGGAATGCAATCCATGTACGACAATCAAGTATAGACCTTAGTCGATCCACCTAAAGGTGTTAAAACTATCAGGTGCAAATGGGTTTTCAAAGAAAAACCGACATGGATGGCAAAGTAAATGTCTTCAAGGCACAACTGGTTGCTAAAGGATTCACTCAAACTCATAGTATAGACTATGATGAAACCTTTTCCACAGTTGCAATGGCCAAATCAATCAAAATCCTTCTTGCCATTGCATCATATTATGACTATGAAATATGGTAGATGGACGTCAAAATGACCTTCCTTAATGGAAAGCTCCTTGAGGATGTGTACATGACACAACCTAAAGGTTTCGTGCGTTCAAAGAATTTTGGTAAAGTATGCAAGCTTCAAAGATACATTTATGGAATAAAGCAAGCATCTCGGAGTTGGAATCATTGTTTTGATGAAGTAGTCAAACAGTTTGAATTCATTCAAAACATTGATAAACCTTGTGTTTACAAGAAGGTTAGTGGGAGTACAGTTATATTTCTAGTACTTTATGCAAATGACATCCTACTTGTTGGGAATGACATTCCTACCTTGCAGAGTGTCAAGTCTTGGTTAGGGAAGTCTTTCTCGATGAAAGACTCAGGCGAAGCTACTTATACCTTAGGGATTAGAATCTATAGAGATAGATCCAAGAGGCTAATAGGCCTAAGTCAGAGTAGTGAGGGTCGTTGGACTGCTGTCAAGAATATCTTAAAGCACCTGAGAATGACTGAGGACTTATTCTTGGTATATGGTGGATTGGGTGATGAGTTCTATGTAACTGGTTATACAGAGATGATCTTAGATCGCAATCTAGATATATGTTAATTTTAAATAGTGGTGTAGTAAGCTGGAAGAGCTACAAGTAGAGTACTGTAGTAGGTTCTGCAATAGAAGTTGAGTATATAGCAGCATCAGATGCAGCTAAAGAAACTGTTTGGATTAAAAGTTTGTTATTGAACTAAGGGTGGTACCTACCACCCAAATCTAATAGATTTGTTTTGTGAAAATAGCGAAGCTATTAAGGACCAAACGTATACTCAAGGGATTTCATCTTATCATAGAAATCAATGATAGAGGTGATATAAAAATATACAAAGTAAGAGGAGAAGACAATGTTGTTGATCCTCCTTTTAAGTAGCTTGCACAAGCAAAGCATGAGCGTCATGTTAGAACAATGCGAATTAGGTAAACTAATGATTGTACCTAGTGCAAGTGGGAGGATGTTGGAAATTGTGCCCTAGGGGCCAATCATTGTACTTTGAATATTATCATTCAATAAATTTCTCCATTTGGTTATCACATTATTTGCATATTCACTGTGATAATTGTATCCTTGGATAAATCATAATGATTGTCCTAAATGTCCCTGGTCGGTCATCTATGTGGGAGCAAAGATGAAATAAGACCAGTATGACTTTGATAAGGTATGGGGATACTAATCAAAGTGTTAGGCACTTGTAGGAGTATAAGGTGCTGGACCGACCCGCTATGAGAAAGCTGCATGGATCAAGTCATAAGCTTATCTCATGTATAACCATGTCACAATGCCCTTTGACCTGAGATCATCATGGATTCCTACATGGGAGTCACTAAGCTTTGACTTAGTCAAAAGTCACCTTTAACCGGGTGGTGATAAAGGCTACAATCGGGCTTAATGGTTTTCATGTAGAGGAATGTGAATGGTCAAGATGGAATTTGTCCCTTACATTAGTGAGAGATATTACTGGGCCCCTCGATGAGTAAGTCTGAGAAATGTATGGCCATACTACGATGGAAAAGAGTTTCTACTTCTATAGTCAGACTACTCAGGGATCGAGAAAGTAATGGTCAGGAATAGGAGGATGACATTCTCCATGCCTCATCCTTGACCGAAATATCGTGTGACAAAAGGGACGTGATATGGTTATACGACAGGTTATACGACAGGTTATATCGTATTGTCGATCCTCATATGAATTGGGTAGTCGTAATGTCTTGCTAGAGGCCGCTTACGACTTGTGGGTTAGTGTAGTCATTGGCCACTGCCAACTTCATTTGGGCCTACAGGGTCGCACACAAGAATAGCCCAACACGAGCTATAATGTCCAGATTCATTGAATCTAAGATGCGTCTAAGATTCAATGAATACAATGTTTAATCTAGGGTGAATGAATTTTAAATATATATTTATTATATACACATGTTGTGTGAATATTTATTTGATAAATATTTATATGTGTGTTATATATATATTTATATTTGGAAAGGAATATTAATAATATTATATACACATATGTATTTTTTGAAATACATAAATACATATATAATGTATATTATTTGATAATATATATTATATATATATGATAGTATTATATTATATGATCATATGATAATATTATATTATATATATATAATATATATTATTTGATAATATATATTGAATATATGATAATATTATATTATATGATGATATTATTATATTGTGTATATATAAAGATATTATATGATAATATCTCATATTTAATTTATGAAGATAAATTAAATTCCATTGGCTCTTTATTCTAATTAAATAAATAGGTTAAATTAAAACTGTTGGACAGATTTAATTAAACCAGGTTTATTTAATTAGCTTATTAAAACAATTAAATGTTAATTGATATGATAAGGATTTTGAAATTAATTAAGATTAATTTTAAAAATCCAATATCCATCATAAAATAGATAACCCTACTAGTTATAAAATATGAGAGCTAGGGTTTTCTACACATGATGAAAACTAGAGAGCCACAAGAAAACCCTGGAAGGATATTAGAGGCGCTAGCACGCTGCCGGTGTTGGGGTCCTATTCGTGTGGATACCAGTAGAGGGAGCTGATATGAGTAGTTAGCTCCTCAAGATTGAAAAAGGCAAAACTCCAAGAAGAACTAGTTGGCATGTTGATGTTGGGGATGGTTAATCTCATACTCATAGAGATTGACGCTCTTTTAAGAAGAATTAGCGGACATGTAGATGCCGGGGAAATTATTTCAGGAGCAACCAAACATGGAGATTTGTGAACTCGTAATACGTTGATGATTGTGGGAATTCAAACAAACATGAATAAGGTACAACTCTTTCTAACTTGATTTAAATGCCGTTGATAGATCCGCAATGGGGATTGGTAAACTTTTGCAATTTTAATTTTTTTTATTCTTTCGTTGTGTGCCTACCAATCCCAACACTAGATTCACTTTATCTTCTATCATGCCAAGGGATATGCCTTCATCATCGACAACCCTATCCCTTGCCCACACAATGCATAAATTCTCTAAGTATGAAAACCTCTGAGTGTGAAATTATCCTTCCTTAGGATGCACCTGCTTGTCAGACATTTCATAAATATACAAGTTAGGAAAAGATTACCCAAATGACATATTTACTTAGCTTAAACCACAAAGTTATTCACATACCTTGATATATTCATTACACACCTCCTTCTCTTTAGTGACACATCTTGTGTCAGGATCCCAACCGAATCCAGAGGTGTTGGTGCCATAAACCATGTCATATACCGATTGCCACCTACGTTTCAAAGTCTTGATACGAGAGGTTATGTGAGGACATGCTGTAATTTGACATCTAGGGATTTTTTTCTTCCATCATCAACTGTAGAGAATTAGCAAATCTAGGCTTGAAACCATTGTCTGGCTTGAACTTCTGCTCCATCCTGAGTGTGACAAGGCATTCAACCAGCACCTTATCCTTCTCTGAAGACCATATTTTGATCTTGGTCTTATTTCCATCTTGACTCTGCTCCATCTAAAATAAACTCATATCCCCAAACAACTTGTGACGTTAAAAAACTTAACCATTGGACAATGTCATATATAATTCAACCACGTCAAAACTGCAACAACAATTATATTTAATGAACATAAGCCAAACTTGTTCCATACGCATAAACATGAGGATGAAAAAGGTTATAAAATAGATAATATCATTCTCAATTAGCCAAATAGGCAGCAAATATATCATTTGCCACTTGGTCCCTAAAGTTAGTCCACACATGGGAAGTTTCCATTGTCATCATGGGGTGTTCTCATTTGTTGCAGGTGTAGGTTCAAAAGTCTCAATCTATGCATTTAGAGGATCTTTAATATTCTTTCAACGAATGAGATTGTGAATCAAACAACAAGCCACAAAGTATCAATTTTGAATCTTCATCGGGTAGTATGAATGACTCTTAAAGATGGCCCAATGTAACTTAAATATGCCAAATCACCTTTCTATTATATTACAGGCTGCAGAATGACGCATATTGAAGCACTCTTGAGGAGTTTGCAGTTGGTGTCCTTGTCTCCACTCATTCAAGTGGTACCTCTACCCCCTGTAAGAAGCCAAAAATCCTTGGCAATTTGTGTAACCTGCATTAACTAAGTAATAGTTTCCCGAACAAACCAAACTTATCAATCAAACAATAATGTCATAACCTTTTGAATCAAGACAAAAAAATTAGTTACTTTAACATAAATGCCACACACATACCAATTGGTACTGACAGACCATGTGGTTTCCTTATAGCATATCTCTAAACCCTTCCATCTGTGACTGACCCTTCCCACCCAGGCAACACAAAGATGAATTGGGCATCAGGTGAGCATACACCTAGCACATTGGTTGTTATCTCTCCTTTTTTATTGCGGTACTGGGCCTTGTGTTGTGCAGGAACTTGTACACATATGTGAGTACCATCTAATGTACCAAGACAACCCTGGAAAAAGAAAACAATTTAAACTTTTAGCTTAAATGGTCAAACAATCATCCCATGTAATTAAAACATTTTGAAATTTTATATACCTTAAACCATTTCCACCGGTTATCATTTATGTCCTCTGGTATTGGCTCTAGTGCTTTCAAAAACCTTAATTGCAGTCTAATTGTCGCATTCAGCACAAGTTTAAAGTATCTATTTATTGTTCCACTAAACCTTCCAAACTTAAATTGAATCACTCTATTCTTAACATGATGCTCCAATATGTGCAAAAACATTGCCACTTGTTCATCAACTAACATATGTTTGGTGGGTCTCAATCCACCAACTGTGTCTAACAGATGACTTAACCTATCAAATGTCACCTGATAGATCCTAATTTGGTTGAGGCAATTGGTATCACTACTGTAGATCATAGCCTTCAAGTTTGCTCTTTTGGCATGAAAATCTAATGTAAATGACCTATCTTGTACGTGTCTCGATCTACCTGATCCTATGGAAACTATAATTGTAACAATCAGCCTTCTTATTGCTAGCTAAAAGCAAAGCTAAGCACCCAACCAACATTCAAAACAACATTTCATCCGATTCTTCATTCATACCTACAAAATTTTTTCCACACCCATTTCCTTTACATCGTAATGAACTATGTGCACTTTACAAACCATCACATTTAAAATGTTCTCATTTTACTCGCAACTAATTCAAAAAAATTGCCACTGCTCACACAACAAACAAAGCACACTCTCATCTTATTCAAAATAGGTAAACTTTGTCGATCTTTCATGTGTGTTCCCTCAATAATACTCACAACACATTTGAAACACAAAATCATGGTTTACTTTCATTTAAATAACATTTTTCATTGAAATAAAATGACACTAGTCACACAAGAACCGGACCATACTCTCATCTTATGTAAAATAAGCAAAATAATATACGGACCATAATGAAAACACAAAAAAAGGGTATAATTTCATTTAAATAACAAAGAACACTACACTTATAATATCACTTTGCGCAGGCCTACACTAAAATGAACAAACCATAATATAAAAAGTAAAATACACATCCACCGCCCATTACCTCTTCTCCAACTTTAAACTCCACCGCTGTTATGCTGTTTCATCTTCCAAATTCTTTTCCTCATAAACTCCCTTTACCCAAGCCTTAACCTCATCCTAGCTCCCTTTTTTTTATCACACTTTTAAAAGGGAAAACTTGTCCTCAATTACTGTCCTCAGAGAGAACTTAAGTGGAACCCACTTTTGGTAGGAACTCAAATTCCCATGTTTAAGGAAACATTGCCACTGGCGAGAATTTAACTTTTGGCACCAAATAATTTTCCCGTATGGGAACATTGTAATGTTCCCTTTCCCTCCCTCAAATTCCTTATACCAAACGGGCCCTAAATCTCGTTACCATCTATTTTTACTGATTCATCCAATATGTTTTTCATCCCTTGATTAACATCAATGTAATTTTTTGTTTTGAGACTAGAAATAAAATGATACAAAAAAATTAAAACCATAAAGATTATAAGGTGAATTTTAGGGCATCACTAAAATTGCTATAATAAAACTTAGAGGTTACAAATTTAAATTCTGAAAACAGCTTTTTCATTTGTACGGGTGAAGCCCACTACTATAAAAAGGGGTTTTAACGTCCCTATTTGGGCCTTTTAACGTCCCTTTACGGTGGGACGCCTATTCAAGGGATGTAGTAAAGAAAGACTTTAGGCGTCCCTAACTTAGGGACGCCTAAAGTTTCATCATTGGATAAAAAGTAAAAGTAACCATGGTTTCTTGCCTATCTTCTATTCTCCCCCATGTTCTCAGCATCCAACAAGAGGCAGGTATATCAAAATAACCAAACTTGAATTCGAATAACAAAGAAAAAGAACAGAAATCGAACATTTCCGTGCATAAAATGCCTCACCTTTGGATCTCAATGTGCTCGATTTCTCCAAAAAATGAGAAAAATTCGTGAATCTCTCTCTCAGTAGTTAGATCTGAAACATTCTTTACTTGAACCGTCCTCATCTAGAATAGAGAAGACCGATTGAGTTTCTAATTATGACAATATAATCAAACTAGAAGCATGGCAATATAGTAGAGTTGAGACTCAAATTTGGGAAATATTGACCTACATTGTGATGACTATTAGTAGCAGTATATGCAATTCGTACAACAAAAATATAACTACTTTGATTTTGAATGTAGAGTTGAGGGGTGTAAGCAGAGAGAGAGGTGGAGAGAAAAGGGAGGAAACAGTTTGAGCTAGATATAGGATATAAAAAAAAATCCTAGGAATAGGTGTCCCTATTGCATATAAGGACGCCTATATTGCAAAAAAAAAAACAAGTTTATGCATCCATCTTTTAAATAGAGACACAAACTATTCACAAAGTCTTTCAAATTTTCATTCTCGCCAAAGGAGCCCTGCTTTAGGCGTCCCTAAAAAGTTTAGGGAGCCCTAAAGTACATTTTACCCGTCCCTAAATTTATTTGAGACGCCTAAAATCTTCCAATATTTCAAAATTGTAGCTTATAATTACAGAAATGTCACTCCATCCATTTTTTACTTCTCTTTTTTAAATAGAGATATCTTTTAGGGTAGTAATATGTGTTTTTTTTAGTAGTGGCCTGTACATTTATCCCACCTAATGGGAGCACTCTCTGTAAGTCATCCTTTTTAGAAACTTGTATATATAGTAGCAAGAGTTTTATTAAATTTTTTGTCTGATCAAGAGATTAGTCTTTGCCCAATTGATACGTGTGTAATTATATATTGATTGCATTGAAGATATTAAAATCTTAAATACAGGTATATTGTTAGAGTTATTATTTTATCAAAATAACTTAACATGCCTCAATTTTATATTTTCAATTCAATGTCCAACTAATCAATACTCTCTCTTTTAACATATTCTAATAAAAGCAATCACCTACATCAAACATTTTTTTTTTTGGCCAATACACCTATATCAAACATTTAAACATTATAAAGAGAGGGCCATAAAATAATGAAGAAAGAGAAGAAGAGAATAAATAAGGGACGGTTGGTTTATCTTGTTATTTCTCAGCTTACTATTCATCGTACAATAATTGAAGTCAATTCACATACTCCACTTTATATTGTAAGTACATCAATAATCTATACCCAATCCTTGAAAACATGACATGGTGGCTAATAAGTTAGCTATATATATTGAAATCGATCGCCTTAGGATTTGAAAGATTCTCATTGAACTTATTGTAGCAGAAAAATAAAAAGCACATACAGATGTGTGCTCAAAGTTGTGCTTTCAGAATTCTGAGAACGTGCTAATCTTTCAGCCACTTAACAAGTCTACAGCATCATCTTTTTTGTTTGTACGTCTTTATCTTGTTTCTGCGCAGAATTCAGTAGCATATAGAATATATAAGATTAGGGGAAAATATATATATATATATATATATATTTGTGTCAGCGAGATTGATGAAAAAACCTTATAGTAGTCAGTTAAGTTCAGATTGTTCGTTCTCTCTTTTGGGGAAAAAAGTAGAAGATCGAACCTATCAGCATGTGCTAAACTATCCCTGTGAATCCGAACCTTTAAAGCTAAATAGATTAATTAGACTTGCACGTAGATAAACACAGAAATATTGATTTCAGAATTTCGAATTCATTCCATCTACAATATATTTTTTGATATATCGAGCTCTAACAATGATTTGAGAATTCGTAAATAAAATTGTATGTTAAGAAACGTTATTTAAAATTTTTCCCATTAATTCTGATCATGGTTAAATCATTATTAGGATTGTGTTAAGCACAGCTATTATTATGATTGTCATTCTGATGTGACTCAAGAACAATTATTAGAATTTTTGGGGCGCTGCAAAAATTATGTTTAAACTGTAGTAAGGAACAGTTTTTAAAGTATTTTAATAATTAATTGAGCATGATGATGAAAAAAAATTGTTATGAATGATATCTGAATAATAAGGTGAAAATTTTATAACTTAATGAAGATTTTCTTAAGAAAAACAAGTCATAACGAAATTAAATACATATTTGATAGTCTCAGTGTTTGTTTGCGAAACACTGCAATTAATTAAAAAAAATCTCTTTTATGTTTTAAGAAACAAAATTCATCTCCCATACTCTTTAGTCTCAATCCCTTTTATTAAATATTTTTCATATATGTGCCCATACTTAATAAGGATAAAGATAGAATAGAAATTAATATGATGTGTGATTAATAAAGATAATATTGAAAGTACATTAATTTTATAATAAAGTTAGTACTTTTAATTATTTTTATTGGTACATGTAAACTAATTAAAAATATCTTATAAATAATAAAGACCAGAAGAGTATTTATCTTATACCATACAAAAACCACTAAAAACAAGTTAATTTAACCACAAAAAATAATGGGGCGTGAAGGCACCAAACTCTTTCAAAGGAATATTGATTGAAAGAAATGAAAGCAGTTCCTTTTACTTTGCTTGCCAGGGAAGAGAGATGTCACCCCCACCTGAATGGCGAATTCAGCCATATTAAACTAAACTAGTCAATACTTAAAGGAAAAGGTTTTGGCTTAATTTTTCACCAAAAAAAAAATTAAAGGAGAACAATATTTCAGCCACTAGATAACCCAATAAGAATATATGTCACAAAACAATATTCATAATTATATAGGAATATATATAGATTGGAGTGACTTTTCTCTATGGATAAAATTAAATTGGATTTTCAGTCACACCATGCTTCCTCTTTATATATATGCTTTTAATAATGTATACATCAAATAATGCTATTGAGTGCGAATTAATTAAGTAGTATGAAGTCTTCTAAAAAGAAGTAGTTCGGGGAAGTTAAGGTTGAAGAGAATACTCTATAAAATTATTAAGCGGGACCTCTTGATCGATAATAGTGTTGATAGAGCATAATGGTATTGTGTAATCTATGTAATCGACCCTACATAATAGAATAAGACTTTATTTTTCTTGTTATTTTTGTTGTAATTTTATACATTAAGGTGATAATAGGGGGGAAAAGAAAAGAGTGATTTTGCTGAGGATTTTGAAAATGCAAACAAGATATATAGATGACCGTTTCATGATAGGGAATCATCCTCGGAAATACCTTATCTTTTTTCAATCAAGTGTATGTGAAAAGAAATAACAAGATTTTGAAGGAATTTGATTCACTCGTAATATGCCCTAGCTAGTGACAAACTAATTCATAATAGAGGCGCATTAGACTGGAATCTCATGCTCAAACTAAATTGACATATTTGACAGTTCGTGAAAAATATATATACTTGAAAAAAAAAACTATATGTGGATGTCGGTAATTATATCATATTCTGTATTAATACTAGAAAAAATTACAATAAGATCCCAAGTAAATGAAAATATGAAGAAATGGTCTAAGGGGTTGTTAATGACCCCTTGGACTATTTCTTCATATTTTCATTTGCTTGGAACCTTATTGTAAATACTCTGGGTCCCTTTTTTTTTTAAATAAGCATATGTATCTTTCTATTGAAGAGATAATCATATTCGAGACTTGTCGAATACTAAATATAAATACTTTTACATCGATTTAAAATTTGGTTTAATTTGTTATATTGTGAGAGATTAGTTATTTTTGTTAGACTCAACCCCTATTTCCTTCTGAGTCTTATTGTAAGCACCTATTATCAACTTCATAGAAAAAAATTAATCAATATTTTTAAAAGGTTAAAACCTTTCAATGAAATTCATTAATTAATTATTAGAGGAGATTGTTTTGATTAGTTGGGAGGTTTGTTTAATTGATTAGGAAACATTAAAACGAAAGACAAAATATTAATGCTTTAGACAAAAGATATTATATTAAACACTCAAGTCTTATAATAAAAACAAAAGTAGGTTATATAACACACACACACACATATATATCAACGTCCGTGACCAACAAAATTTCAATTGTATATGATTAAATACTCCTCTTATACTAAATATAAGATCTAGTTTGTAGTATAATTTACACTAAAAATAGATATTATTGATTCTAATTATAAGACATATTTTTTATATTTATTAATCTTTTTTTAATTTACCTCTATTAATGCTCCATCAACAATAATGAAGGATGAGAGAGAATGAAAAAATTAAGAAAGATGACTAGGGTGTTTTAGAAAATGTATGTCATATATATTAACTAACTTAACTAACTTCCCTAATATAATCAAATTAAGTAAATAAATCTTATATTAAGGATCATATTTAGTAACTAATTAATTTTCTTAATCTATTCAAATTACTCAACTAACTATTATATTAAATACAGATAGTATTAAATTTCACCAACAAATTTCAATTACTATTGATTTTAACTAGAAAAATCAAATATCATACGGGGCAGAAAATTTCGATTACCAGAAGCTTGACATGTATCTGTAACGCAAGGATAACACACACACACACACAACACATACACAGACAACTGAGAAATATAGCAGGAAACAAAAGCAATTAATGATTCAATAACATTCAGATTATCTATATTCTGACTTGGACTACATATACAGGTGATGATACAATGAACAAAGACACAAGGCAGTACAGGTGTTCAAATTTGTCTGTGAAATTTCACCAACTTGACTCTCCTAATTGGCGCATCGAAGCTGTTAAAATTAGTAGTCATAGGAATAATGATGATGAGTTCCTCAGTTTCTCTACTTTTGACTTTGAATTTTGATCAACGCAACAAGAAGTTTGGTGTTGAGTGAAAGGCAGCTGATGAAAACCACTAATTAGAGACAAATGGAATTAATTAAGGAATAGTGTAGTCGAACATCTTAATTTGACAAGTTGGGAAAAAAAAAACATTAATTTGACAAGAATAGTCACATTATCATCAGCTAAAATAATTTCTGTGTACTTTCTGTATGGACAACAGAAACCTTAAATCACGCCAACTATAGAAAAATATTTGGCAAATTTTTAATTTTATTCATAAATATTTTTTAAAAGAACTATCAGTACCATAAATATTTTTTGGGTGTAAAAATATCCATAAATTTTAAAAAATAAACCGATAATGTTAATTCCGTTAACTTTACTAAACGACGTTAGTTTTTTTTTTGTTCATGTGGGTCCCATCTATTTTTTAACGGAAAACTAACGCCGTCAAGTAAAATTAACAGAATTAGTATTATTAGTTTATTTTTTAAAGTTCATAGGTATTTTTACACCCACAAAATATTCACAATGCTGATAACTCTTTTAAAAAATATTTATGGGTAGATTTACACCTACTTTAAAAATATTAATGTGTGCCTTCTATATATTGAAAGTTCAATAGATGCAACATTGGAAAAAGGAACCTAAAAGAGTAAAAGCTAGGCCAAAAAATCAATAGAACATATCTGACATCAATAAAAAAATGCAGAGTAAAAGCTTAAGAATAATTAATTAAGGGCATTAGAATTTAGACAGTGAATACGCAGCAGACAAGGATGTAATAAATTAAAGCAATCAATTAAATTGGGTCTCAATTAATTATAATGTTTAAAGTCAACCTATGTCATTCTTTTAAAAAGTAGTATGCGAGTTTTTCTATAAGATTAAATTTAGGTTATAACAAATGCAATGAAATGGACCTAAACTAAAATGCGAGACTCTACTACTTAAATACAAAATGTAAATAACTTTAAAACTTATATGAGAATGAAACTAGCCTAAATGAAATGCAATTTTTGAAGGGTTTATATAAAAAGGGGAATTAAAATTCTAAGAAGAAAAAATCAACTAATAGTTAAGAAAATCAAATAAAAAAGATAATGAAGGTTTACTTTAGGTACGGTGAAAGAAACAATTTAGGATTCACATAGAGTTAACTTTCTTAACCCAAATCAATCAATTACACCAAAGAGAGATTGATAAAAGAGATGAATTAATAAATTTAATCACCTAATTGAAACATAGGAAACCCTTAAACTCGATAACACTTATTCCACTATAAAATTCATAATGAAATAAGTGGTGCGGTTAATTAAACTCATTAAAAAAATCACAATTAATTTCAAAATAATTTTAAAAATCTTGTTTACAATTGAATAATTGAACAATTAGACAATTAACCAACGCAATTAAACAATTAAAAGGAAAAATCAAATTGAAAATTAAATTAATAATGAAAACTCAATTAATAATTTAGTTAACAATCCAAATGTTTGCAAACAAAAATTCTAACAATTGTCTTGGCACAAATCAATCCAATTCAAAAGGAATATGTCTAAAATCTAAAACTAGATTGTTTTTAATTAATACAACTCAAAATTATTTAAAACTAAATAATTTCAAATCTTAAAATAAAATTGATAAAAGGAAATATACTCCTTTATAATTTTTAAATGCAAGTTTTAAACTGTAACTTCCTCCATACTCCTCCAAAATTATCTCTCAAATGAGCTTATACTCCCATAGATTTCTTCTCTTCAATCTCCTTAAAAGCCACGTAAATGATGAATAATGAATGGGCCAATGATGTGCGTGATATAATAATGGTGAGGTGAATGAATTGGAAGTGATGAATTGGTCAGAGTCGCACATTGTGTATGAAAGGAGATGATCTGAGAGGAGGTGAGTGTTGGCTCTCCCAGAGAGCATCATCAATCTTGTAATGGTTAGATATTTTTATAGAAGAATAAAAAAAATTTAACGTATAAGATTTAAACCCATTAGAATTTATTTGACTCATTTTATTTGGATTAGCTTATAAAAGTTCCATAAGTGCTTATAAATCGTGATTCACGGAATACGAAGTAACTTTTACGGTTTACGAGGTAACTTTTACGGTCTACGAGATAGATTTTATGGTCTACGAGGTACTTTTACAATCTACGAGATATATATGTGGAGGAGATTTATCTCGATTTACGTAAATCGGGCTTATAAAATAAGCCCGATTGTAGATTGAGTTTCCAAATATGTAAACATAATAGTCATTAGATTCTCTTTAAACTTCTAAAAATAATTTTGTACCATTAAATTTCCTAATATGTTTTTCCTTACCCTGCAAGAATTGAATGAAATAATGATCTATCAAATATTTAGAAATATTTATCCAATCACAAAATAGGAAATTAAAATATTAACAATTTAAATCCAATATTATCATGATTAATTCATATTTATATTGTTTTCTAAAATCGGATGATGATTCAAATATTTCCTAATAAATTCAAATTATCCTAAAATCATTCCCAAAATAAATGAATAAGGTGAGATATATATATATATATATATATATATATATATATATATATAAATTATGATTTATCAACAGGTTAAGGGCAATTTTGCCTGGAAGTTTTCACTGAGGGCAATTTTGCCCTGGCCATTATCTCAGTTAATTTTGACCATTAGTTGACCGAATATGCTGAGTTGGCAATCCATGTGTCATCCACGTCATTTTTGTTAAGGTGCAAATTTGCTCTGAAAGTTTTAAGCTAATTTTGAAAAGATATGAAGTAAATGACATATGGATTTTTAGGGAAAATTTGCATCCTAACGAAAATGATTTATATGACACATGGACAGCTAGCTCATCATATTTGATTAACTAATGGTTAAAATTAACTAAAATAATAGTTAAGAAAAAATCACTCTCCTTTCAAAACTTCTAAAGTAAAGTTGTCCCCAATAAAACTTTCAGGATAAAATTACCCTTCAACCCAACTATTTCTTTAATCTTGTATAACTAAGATGCACTAGATGTGTTATCAGCTTTAGCATCATGCCATGCCCTTGCATCGACCTCAATTTTTTTATTTTTGGATTAACTTTGTGAAAGTAATTAATTGTTGTAAATGAAATTGGGATAAAAGTCAATTATATATTTGAATAGGTTTTTAAGAAAAAAACAGTTTGAGAGAAATTTGTTTGACTCATATGTCATTTACCCAAAAGCCATTACATGCATGGGTTAATGTTCAATTTTGCTCCAAAATTTTTTGTATGGGAGCTTTGAGTATTCAAATTTTTTTTTTCTTATCAACATCACCCCCGGGCTATTAAAAATGTTACGGTTACTATTAGTTTTTTAACAGTTAAGATGACTTTACTTCTTTTCTAATACTTTTAGGGAATTATTGATAAAAAAATTTCCAATCTTCCAAATACCTACAGTTCCTATTTGAAAATGTTCGGAGGAAAATTAAACCTTAACCCAACATAATTTTATGCCTAAATTGGCATTGTAGGAATAGGAAGAAAATTTGGTTACCCCAAAAAACAACCCAAACATGGTCTAAGCTGGCTTCCTAGTTTAGTAATAACAACCTCAGAACGCACAGCCAATGAGTGTTGAGCTTTTAAGTACAAACACTATCGTCACAAACAATTAACAAACATGCAAACATACGTACATAACCTTATATATGTGTGTGTTTGTTTGGGCGTTTATACCCTTCAAAAATCTGATTATTGTCTATAAGTCCAATTGAATAGAGGTTACCATTCTTTGAGTGTTTGGGAGGATTTTTGTTGAAAAGCCCTTATAGTCCAATAGGCTATTTTTACATTAAACCATGAGGTGAAGCTTTTCAACTAATTTATCAATTGTCATTTCTTTTTTTGGATGTTGGTGATTTGTACAAATGCGAATGAAGTATGTTTTTTTTAATCAATGCATTATGTTTTCTTTCTATATAGTTGATTTTTGATGTGTAAAGCTTCAACAACAACAACAAAGCCTTTATCTCACTAGATGTGGTCGGCTATATGGATCGGACGACGTCATTGTGCTCTATCAAAAATCATAGATTTCGATATATTATTAATTAAAAGGTCTCTCTCTATGACCTCATTGAGTGTTCGTTTCGGCCTTCTTCAACCTCGTCTAATAGGACTCCATCCTGCTTGATCCACCCTTCTCACCGGAGCACTCAAAGGCCTACGCTGAACATGTCAAACCACCTCAAACGATTTTCTACCATTTTTTCTTCAATAGGAGCCACTCCCACTCGTTCACGTATATGAGTATTACGAATCTTGTCTTTTCTTGTATGGGCACTCGTTCATCTCAACATCATCATCTTAGCGACTCCCATTTTATGCTCATGTTGTCCATTTAAAGCCCAACATTCACTACCATATAGCATTGCTCGTCTTATAACAGTCCGATAGAATTTTCCTTTTACCTTATTAGGTACTTTACGATCACAGATAACTCCAGTAGCTTTTCTCCATTTACACCATCCGGCCTGAATTCTGTGATCGACATCTCCATCAATTTCACTATTTTGTTGTATAATTGATCCTAAATATCTAAATTTTGTCACTTGTGGGATGACTTGCCCTCCCAATTTAACTTCCACTTCTCTTTGGCTTTGTCCTTTATCAAACTTACAATGCATATATTCAGTTTTATTCCTACTAAGACGAAAGCTCCTCAATTCCAAAGTCTGTCTCCATATCTCAAGTTTAGAATTAATATCTTCTCTAGATTTAGCCAACATAACTATATCATCCGCAAAAAACATGCATGTAGGGATCTCCTCCTTTATAGGCTCAGGTAGAACATCTATCACTAGGTTGAACAAATAAAGACTTAACGCTGATCCTTGATGTAGTCCAATCATTATAGGAAAGTCCCTTGTAACACCTCCAGGCGTTCTAACATTGGTTGTAACCCCTTCATACATGTCCTGAATGACTTTGATATAAGCAACTCTCACCCCCTTCTTTTTCAAGGCTTTCCAAAGTACATCTCTTGGCATCCGGTCATACGCTTTTTTCAAATCAATGAAGACCATATGCAAATATCTTCCCTTACTCCTATACTTTTCTATTAGCCCCCTTAATAAATAAATCGCTTCTGTTGTAGACCTTCTTGACATGAATCCAAATTGTTTTTCAGCGATATTCATCTCCAACCTTAATCTGTGTTCATTTTACAAAAAAATTTATTCCTATAGGCTTGATTTTTGATTTTATAATCTTAATGAGGCCTTTAATTTTTATTATTCAAGTTTGAGGTGCACAATTAAAAAAAAATTTAGAATGTAGAAAAATAGGTTTGAAATCACTGCAACAGAAAGTTAAATCACAGACAGCAGCAACAGAAAGAATTATATATATATTTGCTAGTCAGGACAGAATATTCCTTTCTAAAGTCTAATGATTTGGGATATCTGAACTTGTTTTTGGGTTGCCCTTAAAAAGATCTGCAGTCAGGAGTTGTTGGGCTGATGAGCATGAACAAGACTTCAACATATCGGCCCAGTTCTCGTTTGCCTGCATAAGTTCAGACCCAGAGAAATGGTTACTTATAACCTTCATTTCGGCTACCAACGTCCTTCAACCCAAAGAAAACTTGGGGCATGTTTGATTTTGTTTTCAAAAAAGTTTTGTTTTTAAAAAAGAGAGTTGTTAGGTTTCTTTTTTATTTTGTTTTTGTATTTTTTATACCATTATCTATCTACTATTCACACTATACTACCTGACTACTGCCACGTCATTTAAATTTTTTTTAATAAAATAACTATTCAAACAGATTTTTTTTATTTTCTTATTTTCAAAACTTGTTTACAAAAACAATTCTATAAAACTGTTTTGGAGGAAAAAAAACACAAAGCAGAATCAAACGGGCCTTTATTCTTTTTTTCTCGATCTCATTAAGTATTTCACCATCTAGTAGCTTGGCAACGAGGATGATATTCTGTGTGTCTGTTTGGGAACGCGGTGGAGAAGTGAATTTTTTTTAATGTGGCTTTTACAGAAGCTAAATTAAAAAAAAGAAAGCCACATTAAAAAAAAGTCAGATTGTAAATATGATTTGTGTTTGGATTGGCGGTAAGAGAAGTGATTTTTTTTTTAATAAGCTTTTCTAAAAAGTTTTTTTTTTGGTCAAAAGCCCAGTGTTCCCAGATGAGTTTCCAAACACTCCTCAAACATATTAAATAGCCTTTTGGGTCCAAATAGACTTTTTTACCCCATTAATGAGTGCCGAGCCACAAGAGGAACTGCAAATTAAGGTCAGATGTTTCCACTTCCTATAGGTTACATTCTTCTCTTTGTTTTATCATATATATAGCAGCAAAGAGCCTGTCGCAGGTTGCTCTTTCATGGATAAGCGGGGTATTCCAAGGTACTTTCCTAGATCACACTCCTATACTTCTTGTTCAACTCATAGGACCTAGAAAATTGCACTTTAATGACTTACTTGAGCAACACATTTTGGTCATATTTCTGTTCATTATCTGGCTTGAGGCCCTGCAAAATTCAGTGATGCACTTGTTCATTGTTTCAATTTGCTACCCAAAGGCTTCACAAAAAAGAACAAGGTTGTCTGCAAAGAAAATGTGGGTTAATGGAGGTCCCTCTTTTTTTTTTTTTTTAACTTAATTAATGCCAACCTCTTCACATCTACTTCATCTGCAATGATGTGCCCTACAGAGAGTGAAAACTGAAAAGATATTGAGATATAGGATTTTCTTATCTCAGTCCTCTTAAAGGTTTGAACTTTGAACTCAAAGTTTGTTTTACCATTACATAGTACTTAAAAAGACACACTTTCCAAACAAAGCATTAATCAAGTTATACATAAGCTCTTCTTTGACGCCTAAGAGAGAAATTATGGTTTCATTTACATAGTACCTGAAATCCCATCCTAGTTAATCATAGGCCTCCTCTAAGTTGACCTTAGCTAGTAACAAACCCTTTTCTATATCCTTCTTTGACTTCATGAAGTGAATAATTTCTTGAGTAATTATTTTATGTTGTCACTACTTTGCCTTCCAGATAAACTGAGTAACCTCTTTGTTGAGTTCTCGCTTAACTCTTGCTCAGTTTGAGAAGGAAAGATGGATCTGCATAATTTTCACTTTGAAAACTTTGAAAAAGACATTGGTAGAATCTACAAGCAGTAATAGCCTTTAAGTTCTCTTGCTATGATGTGGTGCTCCCATCTCTTTCATGTGAAAACGTTGCCTAGAAGTTCGAGCCAAAATCTTTTTTGAACGGTACCGTGCTTGTTTGGAGTTTCTTATCATAAGCCCGTTTTAAATAGTGATTGGAGTCTTTAAAAATAGCTTTTCAATCATGATTTATGGTATACCAGGTAAGTATGTGAGAAAAATATTATCTCAACTTATGTATATAAATACTTATAAGTTAAAAATAAACCAATCCAAACATGTTAAATATTCATCTCATATATTTATCTCATACACCGTAAATTATAATTAAAAAATTATTTTTAAAGGTTTCAATTTTCATCCCAATCAAGCATATTCCTTTTATTGTCAATTTTAATTGGAAAAATTACACCAAAATCTTAGCCCAAAAAAATAATATCTGAAAAATCCCTATAACTTGTCAAAGACTTTGATGTGATTTTCCCATTCTAATTATTTATTATCCGGAGCCATCTCTTTCATATTTTGAGAGGGCCTCCGCTCCTCTAATAACATCACTCCCAAAACATGTTTTTGGTAACAATTCAAAGTGTATTTCAATAAGTCAAAATTATCATTCTAAGCTAATGATGTTATAGTTTAGTGGCATAAAATTAAAGCTATCCTATAAATAGAGGTTACAGGTTTGATTCCACTTATTATAACATAATGCCATTATTAGTGCCTTCCCCCTCCAATTCCAAAACAAAAGTGTGACAGTAGCTTCTGAGCTCAATATGATAAAATAGCATCTTTCGCTCTTTCATGTTTTGTGGTGGCAAAAAAATTGCCCCCACTTTTTTCATGATTTGTTTTTGTTACAAAACAATTATTTTTTTCCTTTTAACATATTAGATCCATTTTCTCATATATTTTGGCTATGAGAAAACAATTGTTTTGATGTAATGTAACTTGTAAAGTGATGTGCTAAACTGAGTGTATATATATAAATGATGGAAAATAGTTGGTAGATGGAAAGAGATGGTTTCCTTCTTTTTTTTTTCAATTTATTTTCTCTTTATATATTCCGAACATGTCAAAGACATATTATAGATTTGAAAATGTTGATCTTGTGGCCTATTGGATTGTGTGGAAACATTATCATATTATGAGATCACAATGCTTAACAATTGTGCCTGAAAAGGTACTTCCAAAATTGTGGCTCTACTCCTCTGGACTGCGCTTTATCATCCTACAATAATTTATCTATTTCACTTCAACATGGACTAGTTTTGAACTAACTTAACTTAGGGTAAACCTACAACTAACTGCCCAAATTTTATAAAAAAATAATACAAACTCTAGGCAAAGCAATCTTAAAAATTGTAGTTGTCATTTACTTTCTTCTATTTCTTAATATAAGACATATTTATCTAATTTGATTAAATTAAGAAAATGGTTAAGTAAGTTAATTCATATGACATATATTTTCTAAAATACCCTAGTCATCTTTCTTAATTCCCTCATTCCCTCTCCTCCTTCATTATTGTTGATGGAGCATTAATAAAGGTAAATTAGAAAAATATTGACAAATATAAAAAATATTAATTTGGGATTAATATCAACTCCCTAAATATATTTTATATTACGGACCGAAGTGAGTAATATATTATTAGTTAATATCAATACATACTCCCCCGACCCTTAACATAGGACCTAATTGGGAAGTTGATCATTGTCCTAAATATAATACTTATTTCTTATATTTATCAAAATCTTTCTAATTTACTCATATTGATGCTCTATCAACAATAACTAAGTAAGAGAGAGATGGAAAGAATTAAAAAGGATGATTGAGGCATTTTAGAGAAAACATGTCAAATTCACTTATTTAACTGATTTTTTAATATAATTCAATTAGATAAATATATCTTATATAAAAAATCAGGGTATATAAGATATATATAATAAAAGACTTTGAATAAACCGGATCAACTCAAAGAGTGGGAAAATTCACAACCTACAAGGCTTCCTTAGCTTTTCATAGAGTTCCATTAGATTACTAATCGTTTTAAATCTCTACATGCGTATGATATGATCCCGCCAATAACTTCCTTAAAATAAAATTAATTAACTAATTATCTCTCTCACGAGTCTACTAACTCAATAATCTTGTGACAAGGAGGAAAATGACTGCTAGAAAATTATAGCTAGGTTGGGTTTTTGCTCAAATGGACTCACTTGTATTTTGTACCTACCATAATTCATACAGGGTCATAAAAAAAACAAAGGAAAAATAATAGAAAAAGAATTTTGAAATTATAAAATTCTAAATCAAGATTGTTTCTAAAAATTGATAAAGTAATAACAAGGCTTGATAATTATTAATTCACAACTTAGAAATGCATTTTAAAATTTTATAATTTCAAAGTTATTTTTCTATCATTCTCTAAAAACAAATATGTTTTGAGCTTAACCAATAATTAAACTAATTGCTTAAAATTACAAGCTACCAAATAATTAATTAATGCAAATCCACTTACTCTGTCCAATCCCTTTTGTAAAACGTCTCTAGAATGTATTTTTTGGTCTTTTTATGAGACATTTTGATAATTTCAATTACCATTAAATATTTTTTTATATATGTTTATATTTAATAAGGATAATGAGAGAAGAGTAGGAATTAATATGATATTAGAATTTGATATAGTTAATAAGGATAATATTAAAAATCACTTAAATTTTAGTTTAAACTAATTTTATCTACACCAAAGAATTAGATAAAAACCTCTTCTCACAGCGGCAAAAGAGAGTATATAATAGTTGACACTTTCAAATTTCAGGTAACACATGTCATCTAATTATTAGTAAATTTTTTTAACAAAAAACTTATTATCAATGAGTTGGTTGAGATGTATTATATGTTTTTAATTAGTATATTGATAGAAATTAAATTTTATTATTGGCATAGGATGCTTCTAAGTTCTAATTTTACCAAAGAAACCAAAAGAAATACTTGCTATCTAATTTAAAAGAATAATAAAAATTTTATGAAAATCATAATTTTTAATATTTAAAAAGTAACTTTCTCAAAAGACACAAATAACAACTTAGTAATAAATTTGATTTTCTTTTTAGAAATGATTATATTTTTTCCAAAAATGTTTAAACTAAATTAGAAACAATATTGGGTTTTTAGATGTACTTTTTCCTTGAAATTATCCCCATTGGGCCCACCCCTACATGGGATGGGACATGATGCCAAGAGGATCAATTATCATCGTTGTGTTGCCACCACTCATGACAACGTCAATATGTTGGAAAATGTACAAAATCCCCTTAATAAAATAAGTTTAAATAATTTTTGGTCCCAAAAAAAAAAGTTTAAATAATTGACAGCAGGAAATTATCTTCAGATCTAGATGGATATATCATATATGTAAATGAGTTCATGCTATTTTTTTGTTTTTATAAAAGTTCATGCTATTCAGATCCATTGTTAACACATGCAATCTTATTTTATTTCTGCAAATTATCTGACATTATAATATTAATCTTCATGAAATAATTAACTCATCAAAAGACATGAGTCTTGAATATTTACTTTGTCTTTTGTTTATATCATTATATTAAGACAATAATTACATGGATTTGTTTTTGGTGGCAAAAGTATTCCTTTATGTATGGATGAGACCTGGTTTGCGAATCTTTCTTTAAAAAGTTGAAAACATGATTATGGGAATAAAAATTTCCATGTCAAGTTTAAGAATCCAAAAATGATTTTGATAACCTTTCTTTAAAAAAAAAAGGATAATCTTCTTATGGAAAATGACAACTTAACTCTCATTCGTAATTATGGTAGTTTTTTTTCCCTTTTTCTTAAATTTTATGAGTTTATAAGTGTCCTCTAATCATATGTGCATCAAATTTGTTTCTATAACCATTAACGTGTCACTTTAGTGACAACATAAAATGCCTTCGTAAAACATATATACTTATGTCCTTTAATCAGGAAAATGTGGTTGGCCAAAACAATCATGAAAATGTGAGTTTCTACTTAAATGAGTTTATATCTCGGATTAATAATTGATGATGTTTTAGTTTGAAATTTCCAAATTTATCTAAGGTCCAACTCAAAAAACATTATAAACTTACAAGGATGAGGAAATAAAAAAGTTACGCTGAAAATGAAAATAAACCCCTATATCATTCATATTCATTTATATATAACACCCTCCGCTCCACGATATAACTTTAACTAATTTACCAAAATCAACAAATAGTATTTAACTTATTAAATTTATCTTAAATTGAAAATAATTTTCAATTTTATCTATATTAAATGAGGTATTAAAGGAGAGAGAAAATATCAAGAATCATATTTAAACATTAATTATAGAAGCAAAATTAACAAATAAGCATTAATTTCTTTTTAAATGATTTATATCATGGACCCAGTTATTCTTATAAAAGAAACCTATCTTATGGACCGAAGGGAATAGTTTAATTACTTCTATATATCCAACTAAAACAATGAAGTGATTTTAAATCAACTCAATTATAATATGTCAGTATCTTGCTCTCGATATTGTCTCTTTTGGACATGTTATCAAACATGTCAAGAAGAGGAAGTATCCAAATACTTACAAGGTGTCTTTTATTTTCATTCTCAGTTGACATGGGACATCACACATGTGAAGATTGTTTGTTAAACAATTATCATGCATTGACTTAACAGATGTTGCATTTTTACACCATTTTAAAAACTTTTAGTATATTTTTGCACCATTTTCTTGATTGACATTATTTTAAACAATCAACGTTAGTCGACTTAACAGTCATAACATTTTTTGCACCATTTTGAAAACTCCTTTTAAGGTGCTTTTGCAACTTGAGAAAAGTTTATAGTGTTTAGTGCACATTGAGTAAAAGCTTATCTGTATGTTTGCATATTTACCCTTAAATAAAAACATATTCTCAAATAATAAATTAAATAAATACAAAAAAATTAAAAGTATTGTGTGTATATATATTAATTATGGCACTCCCTTTTGAACTAAAACAAGCACACTTTAAAATGGGCTTGACTTGAGTGAAATAGATAAGAGTGTGATTAAAGAGCTTGAACGTCATTGCAGAGATTTTCTATGGGGAGGCAATGATGATGAAAGGAAGGTCCACCTAGCTCCTTAGGAACTTATATCCAAAACTAGGGAAATTGGAGGTTTATGAAACATCCAAACCCAATAACTAAATACGTATTTGTAATATGGTCAATTATAAAAAAACCCAACTTTATAAGGTCAAATTAATCTCCCAAAATATTTTAAAATTAATAAAAATGAGGAAAAATCATATAGTCATGGTAAATACAAAGTACATAACATGAACTTTAGGAGTACAAATGAGCCTTTAAGACTAACTTCATATGTGCCTTCCCTTTCTCTCTACTAAAATAATCCCCTGAAAAAAAAAATAACCATAAGATCCAAAGATCTCTGTAACCATTGGTTATTTAGAAATATACATGTAAACCAAGATCGAGAACATACAATTCAAACTCACAATAAAATTAATTATATCTCTTTAAATAAAAACTTTCACAAACTAGTTCTCGATCTGGTTACTAAAACATCTTCCCAAAAAGGATTACAAATTTCATTTTCCAAACAATCTTCATAAGATATCACATATATAACATACCAAACAAATATTGATGCACATACCATTCTTATTACCCTGACCACCCCGTTGTAACCGTTGACTGGAGCCATAACTAACACATAATCCAACAAAAATACATCCATTACACATAATATCCAAATCATGAGGCGTCACCCTATCAAGGTCCCTAGCTTATCATGATTACACCATGGCTCCCCTCCTTTTAAGAACACAACCAAGGAGGTGTCACTGTGCCTTATCCCGGTTAAAAGGAAAGGTGATACCAAGAGCTCTAAAAATGTCCAGACTCATCAATATAATTTTAATCCAATATACAATTTCAAATCAATCATTCCATAGACACAACAAATCTCAAAACAGTTTAATATATACATATATAAATATATAATTGACAAGTATATAAAAAAATAACCAAGGTTACCTCTATTCCAAGCCTATTTTTATCAATATTTGAATACTTCCAGTTTACTAACACCAAATAATCCAACTTCAAAACTCTTCCTCTTTCTCTCTTCCCACTCACACTCTCACTTTCGCTCTCACATGCTCTCCCTCTCACTGATACGCACCTTGTGCGTATAAATAGAGAGGGAGAGGTGAGATTGGGGTGCAATAATGCACCCCCCTCTTTTTAATTAAAGGTGGGCTGCTGCCCCTTATATTATATTAATATATATAATATATAATATAATAATATTATAATAATATATTATTATAATAATACAATATATTATTATAATATTATATATATAAATGTATATGTTATGAAGATAGGGGGAGAGAGTTGGGCATAAATTATTATGGGCTCCAAATTATTTTATTATATAAATTTTGATTTATAAAGATAAAAATGCTTTTAGGTCTTTTCTAAACCTCAAATTACTTAATAAATTATTTACTAAGAACATTTAATTACTATTTAAAAAAAATTAGGATGTTACAGTTTAGGTATTAGGAATCTAGGGAAACAAAATGAGACTTTCATTATGAAACTGTGCTGGAATCTATTGAATAACTTAGAAGCTTTGTGGGTGAAAGTCCTTCGTGCAAAATACATGTGTAGAGGCAGTCATATGCCGAGGATTCATAGAAGCAAGAGCTCTTCCTTAACATGGAGAAGTATTTGTGATGTTTGGGGAAAATTCAAGAAGGGACTCCAAGTCAAAATTGGTGATGGTTACTCTACTAGTTTTTGGATGGAGAATTGGTCGAAAGTTGATTGCCCCCAGATTGACCTCTTACCAGGATATGAACTTGTGGTAGACCAAAGTGAGAAAGTTATCAGTTATATGAATCCTATGGGAGACTAGGATAGGTCAAGACTAGCATTTTGGTTCCAAACCGAAATTGTTAATCACATCATGAGTGCACACCCACTCAGTGAGAAGAGAGGAGAGGATAAATTTATTTGGCTACCCCCTCAAATGACATTTGTTTTTTTGTTAAGTCTACCTATAATTTCCTTTTTGCAGGTATTCATCAATAAGATGACAACTTTTAGAAACTGCTTTGGAAGTGGAATATACAGAAGAAAGTCAAATCCTTCATGTGGCTAGTTTCCCATGGAAAAGCTCACACGGTGCAGTTTAGGGCAAGGAAAGGAACCAGCACTACCGGTAGCTACCCTTTCAATTGCAACCAAAAGGAGGACATCATGCACCTTCTAAGAGAATGCCACAATGCCAAGGAGAGATGGCGTTTAGTGATCCAACCATCCTAATGGGCTACCTTCTGCAACCTTAGTGGTAAAGAATGGATCAAATGGAATTTGAAGCAAACAAATATGGAAGAATGACACAAGAAAGATCAAATAGGCTACTTTGTTTGGTTACATTTGTTGGGATATAAGGGTCTCTCGATGTAATCATTTATTCGATGAACGACATATGGCAAAGCTTGCTCATGGACAATCTAGTTTCTTCAAAGCCTGTTGAGACCATGACCTTCTATCCAAATGCTCCTTCTATTTAGATAGTAATAGGAAGGAGCAAGAGGATATAACAGATACAACGGGTTTTGTTAGATTAGAGACAGATGCCTCAACCTTACCCTTAAGAAGAAGCGGTTGTAGAGGAGTAATTAGAGGAATGCAAGAGGAGTGGTTGTGTGGATATATGTGCAATTTGACGTCAATCCCGTTGGCAATAGTAGAAGTTCTTGGTATTATTTATGGACTTCACTTATGTTGGAATTGTGGCTACAGGAAAGTGAAGGTGGTCTCTAACTGTATTGAAGCAGTTAATCTACTCTTTAGAGGATGCGCCATCAACCATTCTTTTAAGGATACTATTGATGAAGCTAAGAACCTAGTGCATAGAAATTGGAATGTTGTAATTCATCATGTATCTAGAGAAACTATTATTATAGCTGATAGTTTAGCTAAGTTAGCTCACAATCTTATAGAAAATTTTTGCATTCCTAATCAACCACCACCTTCCCATTGAGAGGTGGTGATTGACGAGGGAATGTAGGATAGTTTGCCTTTTTGGTATTCTTTATTTTGGATTGTAACTCTTTTATGAGGTTCTAATGGTATACAGCTTTTCATGAAAACAAAAAACAAAAAAAAAAGGCATGAATCTAATCTATTTTGTTAGAGCAAATTAAAAAAGATAAGAAAGATGGAGGACTAGAAATAAATGACTTATGCAAACAAAATGAAGCATTTCTAATGAAACTTTGTTGGAATCTTTTGATGAACAAAGAGGCTTTATGGGTCAGGGTTCTTCGGAATAAATACAATTGCGGGGAAGGTTTTAAATCTAATATTCAGAAAAAGGATGGAATTTCTTACACGTGTAGAGTAACAAATTCTATATGGGATAAATTCGATAAGGGGGTCGGGGTCAAAATTGGTAATGGTGAATCAACTTCCTTTTGATTTGATAATTGGTCCGAATTGAATAGACCCTCATTGAGCTTATTACTGGATATGAAGAATTCGTGGAAGAAAATGATAAAGTAACTAACTATATGGACCAGTGGGGAGAGTGAGATAGAAGTAAATTGAACATATGGTTTCAACCGTCAGTGGTTGATAGAATCATGTGTGTTCATCCCCTTGTGCAGCTAGAGGAGAGGATAAATACTATTGGAGGCCAGCTTCAGACGGTGCATTTTCTATAAAATATGCATACCATTTTCTTTCTGCAGGTACTCATAGGAGATGAAGAACCTATTTTGAAGTTATTATGGAAATTGGCAGTACCGGAGAAGATCAAGTCTTTCATGTGGATATTCGCGCATGGACGAGTTCATACGGCACAACTAAGAGCACATAGAGGAATTGAGGTGACATCGAGGTGCCTGTTTAGATGCGACCAGGAGGAGGATTTAATGTATTTAATGAGGGATTGTTACAATGTCAGGGAACGATGGATCTCAATTATAAAACCGATTTTATGGGAGAAGTTTTCAACACTTAATAGCATGGAATGACTACGGTGGAACCTCAAGAAAGAAGCAGACATAGATTTTACCAAGAAAGTCCAATGGCCAATCTTGTTCGGGTATGTCTGCTGGGATATATAGGTGAATCGATGCAGGAAACTGTTTGGAGAAGAGGTGGACAGTGATAGCACTAATGCTTATAATAGCCTCTTTCGTGCCAACTGAGACAGAGATTTAGTATCAAACTGTAAATTCTATACTAGTTCCAATACTAATAGTTCGGTAATTCAAGAACGTCATAATGGTTTTTTCTCTCTCGAGGTGGATGCATCAGTACTTGAGTCAAGAAGAAGCAATTGCAGAGGTGCTATTCACAGAGATGATAGAAGTTAGATATGCGGGTTTTCATGAAAACTTATATCTGTTCTTCCAGCAATAGCGAAAATTATTGCTATCATCCAATGATTATAAATATGCTGGGATTGTGGGTACAAGAAGGTGATTGTGATATATGATTGTGTTGAAGCTGTTAATATTATTACTAAGGGTTGTAATCTGAATCATCCCTTTAAGGATATTATTGATGATGCCAGACTTTGTTTGTTAAAGAACTGACAGATTTTGATTAAGCACATTCCAAGGGAAGAGAATAGTTTAGCAGATCATTTAACTAAATTAGTTCATAACCCTGAGGAAAATTTCATTCTATTTGATCTACCTCCACTTACGTATCAGGGGAGGTTAGATAGGTTCTTTGTATTTGTTATGTCTGAGATTGTGTTAATGTAATCCAGTTCTTCATTAAAAAAAACAAAAAAAAAAAACATGTCAACTTATATTAGATCAGCCATAGTCACGGCTGGCTACACATTTGACAAGAGATTAAGAGAAATAGATAAAGGAATGTAGATATTAGATGAGGAGTATATACAACTAAATTTTTTTGATGTGATACGTGACTAAAAAAAAAAGAAAAAGATAAACAAAAAAATAATTTTAAAATTATAAAATTTTAAATCAGATATTTCCTAAAAATGAATTTTGAATCGTTTGTCAAGTTTTATCATCCTTTTATCATTTTTTAGTAACAAACTAAATTTGAAATTTTATTATTTTAAAAAAAAATTCTGTGTGTTTTTTTTTTTAAGAAAATGTAATTTTTAAAAAATAATTAGTAAAAGTTGTTAGTAAAGCCTTGCAAGAAAGATTCTCCCAAATTGATAAGAAAGAAAGAGATCAAGTAAAAGAAAAGAATCCAATCCAGCCCAAATACCATTTTTCTCTCCTCCTCCATTTATGGAACCTGCTCCTACCTTCTCCCTCAATCAAACACACAAACACAGTCCCCAAAAGCTAAAAGCTGAAATTTCTGACTTCATATCCCCTTAATTCCCCACAAACACACATTCTCTCTCAACCATTCCAAGAGATTTCATTCAACAATCTGATTCTTAACTTTAATTCCCATTCTTGATGGCCATTGATGCGTGCTCCGACACACCCAGTACCGGAATCAGCCCTCGAATCTCCTTCTCCCATGATCTGAAGAAATCCGACGATGAAGATCACGATGAACGGAAATCAGACTTGTGTCTATTGGACTCCGGCTCCGACTTCGTTTTCTGCGTCGCCGGTGGCTTCTCTCACCAAATCTCTTCCGCCGACGAGCTTTTCTCCAATGGCAAGATCGTGCCCCTGCAACTTCACAGTGTTATCCATTCCCCAATTCAAACACATCAATCTCTCCCATCATCTCATCTTCGTTCTCAGTCTCAATCTCAGCCTTCTTCGAGCTCCAGATGTTCCGGGAAGAAGATGCTCAAAGAGTTCTTATCTGAAGACACCGAAGAAGACGACGACGAAGAAGAAGAGGAAGTTAGGGTTTCGTTTAAATCCTTATGGCAATTCAGGCGAAGTAGCAGTTTGAATTGCGATACGACTACGCGTGAGAGAGGCTTGATTCGGTCGCTACAATTTCTATCACGAAGTAATTCGACTGGTTCGGCATTAAATCCGACGAAACAAACAGAGATTTCGATGAAGGAAGCACGACGGGAGAAACAGAGGTTGCAGAAGCAATCCTCTGTTTCGAGCAGAAGATCGTCGTCATCTTCGTCTTCTTCTAGTTCAAGTACATATTATTTCTATAGCTCGTCGTCTCAGAGACATTTTTTACAGAAAAATCGTGGATCTTCTGCTAATGGAGTTCGAATTAGTCCTGTTTTGAATCTTCCACAAGCATATATTCCTAAAGGTTCTATGAGTTTCTTCGGATTTGGCTCTCTGTTCTGCAATGGCGAGGTTAAGAAGAAGAAGAAATAGTTTGAACTGTATTATTATTAATAATTTTTAATTGTTTTTTAAAATTATTTTATCTTTTTCATGCCCCAATCCTCGTGACCTCTGCTGTTTATGATGCTGTTCATGTACTTATCATGTGATCATACCTGTAAATTGACACTCAATTATCCTTATTTTTATTTGAATTAAGAATTTAAAATTGATTTTTTCATTTTTAAGATATATACCGCCGTCAGCCGTCAGCCGTCAGCCGTCAGCCGTCTTACAAAAGCCAACATAACATTTCGTTTACATTAGATTGGATTAATTTAAATTTAATTAGAGGTTAAATTATATAAAACTTCTTAATTTTATGTTAGTTGCATATAACTTCTATGATATTTTAAAGTTTAAATTTAATCCCCTGATTTTTTATTTTTTAACCATTAACCTCCTGTCATTAAGTGATCGTTATCTTTTTAACAGAAATTACTATATCAGGTTATGAGGTGACAAGTTACATCCTATATTAATTATTAATTTCATGAAACCCTTAACTTTGAATAATTAGAGATAACCTCTTGAACTTTAATTATTTACAAATAATCCCATGACATTTCAAAATTTAAATTTAATTCTCATAAAATTTTGATTTATAATATTAAACCACATACCGTTACTTTCTATCATTTTAATAAATGTATTAAAATTTTTACTATCATTTATTAATTAAAATAGTTCTTTTTTATAGTAAAAGCTAGAAGAATAATACTTAGAAAAATACAAAATAAATGTTAAACCTCTAATTAAAAAAATACATTACTAATAAAAAAATTAATGAGGGTAAGAGCTATACTCTAACAAAAATGTAATCCTTAAACTATCAATGCTCAATCATCCCAAGATTATATTTAACACAAAGGATGACACTTTTATACTATAAATACTCAATTAACAAAAAAAAAAAGTAAATGTTACACACATGATGACATTTTTATTTTTATATTTTTTAAATATTATTATTTTAGTTTTTCCATACAAGAAAACTATTTTAATTGAAAAATAATAGTGAAAATGTTAATAAATTTATGAAAATGATTAAAGTAAAAAAATTTAATTTATTTATTATAAATCAAAATTTTAAGAGAGTTAAAATTTAAATTTTGAAATGTTAAGGGGGTTATTTGTAAATAATCAAAATTTAGGGGATTATCTACAACTGTTTAAATTTAAAGCAAGATACTATGTAGGATGTCACGTGTCATCTCATAATCTGACGTGATAATTTCCGTTCAAGAGATAATAGTCACTTAACGACAGGGGTTAATAATTAAAAAATGAAATGTGAGGGGGTTAAATTTAAATTTTAAAATATTAAGAGGATTATATACAATAGATCCAAAATTCAGAAAAGTTTTGTATAATTTGACCTTAATTAAATCAATAGACTTATTGTAAAAAAAAGCGGATACTAGAATTCTCTCCATATAATCATCATCAATCTTAAATATAATTCTAACCAAACAAATCTTAAATATAATTCTCTATAAAGAACTCGTTCTTATTGTATATAATGGAAAAAATATTTTTATGACAAGATAAAATAAATTTTACTACTTTCTCCTATTCTCAATATAAGGTATATTTACCTAATTTGATTAAATTAAAAAATTTGGTCAAGTTAATTAATATGACATATAATTTCTAAAATACCTTAGTCATTTTCCTTAATTTTTTTATTCTCTTTCCTTCTGAATTATTGCTGATGGAAGATCAATAAGAATAAATTATGAAAACATTGATAAATATAAGAAATATGACTTATATTTAAAATCAAGAATAATTCTCAAAATATATTTTATATTAAAGATAGAGAAGGAATACTATTTTTTGATTTTGGCTTTTGGAATCTCGGGATTAATTTAACTCTCAAGTTCAATGCACAAAAATACTCTAATGAATCCTAGTATTATATAAACACACTTTTTGCCATATAAACGCACACACATAACTAAAAGAGAGATTAGGATCTACTACTGAATTTTAATATAAAAGCTAGTTAACTAATTTGAAAAGATTAAGAAAGTCAAATAAATCATTTCAAAGTATTTATATCTATCTTCTCTCCTAAACTAATTTGCTATAATTAAGTAATTTCATAAAAAATATATATAATATATGTTATAATTTATCTAGCTTCTTTAATCTCCCCAAATTAGTTAAGCTACTCTTATATTAATGATGAAGATAATATTTATTATATTGAGATAAATGTGTGGTCATACAAAAAATAAAATAAAATAAGATTCGTAATTATTATATATGCAAACGAGTTGGAGTTGCATATATTAAGAAGAAAATAAACATTGTTTGAGGCAAAACTGTGCCAGTAAAGAGGGCTTATCAAGCAATACAAAGTTCTCTAAATAGAGGTCAAGGAGGACCGAAGGGAACATGATTGGAAATAATAAGTGGGTGTATTATAAGGAATAAGTATCACATTATTTGGGATTACGGGGTCAAAGTAATAAATAATCTTTAACTATTAAATGGGCTAAATGGAGGAGTGAACTTATATAATTATGGGTCACATGAAAATTCATCAATTTTCCCTACACCTTGAGTTAAAAGTGGATTGGGTGTTTCTACAAAAGACCTATTGAAAAATTCAGCTTTATTTTTTAAAAAAAATGGCAAGCTGAAAAATTAAATACTTTGAAAATTCTTAATTATCTTGATGCCATTTATTGATTGTGTTTTATAAGAAATCTGGACATTGCTGGCTTTATGATTTCGGCAACTGATTTAGTGATATTTTATAATTAAAGGCTTATTTAGTTCGACTGAGGGGACGGATTTTAATGAAGGGGAGATGAGGGATTTTTATATTACCTTGTTTGAATTAATGAGAGGGGAAGGAAGGGGAGGGATTTTAATGTTACCTTGTTTAATTTGGGAGGGGAAGAGAGGGAAGATATTTTAATCTAGACAATTTTACCCTTTTATTTAATTTTTTTAAAATTATGTACAATGTTTGATAAAATATATTATAAATATAAAATTATAATTTAATAATTATAAAAATTGAATAAATATAAATATAAATATAATTATACTAATAAATATCCAAAATTATATTCTATATTTTTATTTACCATATATATACAAAAATAAGTAAAATATTATAATAATAATATATATGTACACAATAAAAAATTTTAAAATAAAAGTGGAGGGGGGTAACCAAAAACTTTCATAGGTAAAATGGTCAATGTGAGACAAAATATTACCCCTCTTCTCCAAATCTCCTCAATTTAGAGGGAAGGGAGGGGGAATTTTCAAAAAAATTTCCTCAAATTTCCCCTCCCCTCCTCTCATTCCCCCCTCAAACATAAAGGTTAATGGTTTTAAAGGATGTTTATTCTACAAGGCATGGAAGCAAATTCCTTCTAAAACTCTCTGCATTCCAACGTTCAGAAGAGTTTATTTAATGGCCATTAAATGGCTTTATGAAGATTGAATGGGCACTTACAAGCTTTATTCAACTGCCCAACGTCTCTCATTCTTTCCCTTTTATAAGGAGATATCTGTAAGAGGGTCACACACACTTTTGCTCTTGAATTTTTGAGCTCCTCTTTTTCTCCTCTGACATGATCTTTCATAGTTTTGTTTATCCTGTTTTGTAGAAAGGATTCATTTAATCTTTGGGTGGGAGCGCCGCTTCTTATATGCCGATAGTTGATAAATAGCTTTTAAGAACAATGTTCTCCGGCATAACTCAGATCAACTTCATTATTTGTAGGTTCTGAAGTTAATAATATATGTTTTACACTAGAAGGAGTTGAAAGATCCACTAAGTTGCGTAACACTCTAAGAGCTACTGCCAACAAACACTCAATGAGGTTATAGAGTGAATCTTTTGATTAATAATCTATCTAAAGATTTAATGTTCGATAAATCATAATAGCATCGTACGATTCATGTAACCAACTTTATCTAGTGAAATAAGGCTTTGTTGTTATGGTGAATAGCCAAGATGAAAAAAAAATTGAATATTTATTTTTTTCCTAATTTCGTTTTATTAGTGTAGAAAGGTTGGTTGTTAAAAAAAAACTTTTTTGTGCCAATAAATTAAAGGCTAGTGAGGGTGGGATTGTAATTTTGGGAGGTGAAAACTACAAGGTGGGGTGGTATTGAAATGGACAAAAATAGAAGAAGCATATTGCATATCACAATGCTTGGTGCTTGGGAGACAGATAAACATGCCCCATATGATCTCCCCTCCTCCTTTCTTCAATTTTTTTCCTATTCATTATTACATCTCCCTTCCCTTTGGTCTTTTCAATCTCTATTGTTTATGTGTCTTTCCCATCAACTTCTTTCTTTTTTAAAAAAAAAACAAAATATTTCTTGAAAAATTACTTAAATAATTTTAAGATATGGGATTTTCTTATAAGGGGGGGTGATTATTGAGAGGATGCATATAAATATTTTCCTTTTATTGTCCATGGGTCCAAGAACTTTTGTTTGTTATATATGTATTATATATTGTGTCATTTGTGTGGCTTGGGACCAGTGAAAAATCAGTCAAAAAGAATAGGCTGCGAAATAAATCAATGATGATTAATAGGGCCCTCCAACTTTTTTAGCTTGCTAATCTACATTACTTGCTTATGTTTATGATTTTTTTAAGTCGCTTGGTTTCTTTAATTATATTATGGTCCATTAGGAGATTAAACTTTTGTATTGTCTATCTGTGAGCTTATAATTAGTTGTAATCTAATGTGCCGTCTTTTGTCCAAAAAAAAAATGTGCCGTCTTTTTATTTGTATTCCTTCCCTCTTCTCCTGGTTTGTTAAATTATTCAGAAGGAATGTGAATGATATATATATATATATAAATTAAAACAACGAAATTCAAACAAGAAAACAAATCATTAGAACTTAATTAAACTAATAGAAGAGGATGAGAGAGAACAAATTTAAATTAAGAAAATTAGATTGAGAACTTAAAATCCCAATATCTGCAATGAATGACTTTAAAAATAAAACTTATCTTTAAACACTAAAAAACGATTTATAAGATTGAGAAAAATAACCATCCATAGATAAAACTCAGTTAGAGAGAGAGATTCATCTATCTCGTTTTGCTTGTGTTAATTTTAATTAAAATTTCATATTTATGTTTTAGGTTTTTTTTGCTAAGCACATGTATCTTCCTACTGAAGATAATCTTATTAGAGATACTGTCGAATATTAAATATGGGCACATTGACCAAGTAGTATGTTTTATGTTGTTCCAACTGGAAACGTTGAAATATTAGTAAATTAGTAATACTAGTTGGATGGGCTGGGCCTGGCATGGAGGTCAGGTCTTGGTCAGATTTTATTATTGGAATTTGGGCCATCACCTTAATTCCCACCATTAATTTCAAGTTCAAAGGTTAACTTGTACGGACCAAATTTGTTCATTATGGATTGGGCCACTTTTCTTACTTCCCTAGCTTGCTCAAGGATCCATCCAAGTCCAAAACTCTGTTAACTGCATGTTTGGGTTAGTGTTTAAAAAGCATATTCATATAAGTCGAGACAAAACTCTTCTCACATATTTAGCTTATATACCGTAAATCGTTAAAAAACAGTTTCTATTGCTAATATAAACAAACACTAAATCTTATTGGGGAAACAAAATCCTTTTAAAAAAAAAATTTGCATCTAATATTTGTGGTCATAATTTCATCTATTAGTTGGGTAGTTCCCTCTGTACAAGGTTTTCCTTCCAATATTTGAACTCCAAGGTTTTAAGTAAAGTCCATCTCAGGGATCAACCCAATGCCATTGAGCTGACCCTTTTTGGGCTTAAGCATTTTTTTAATAAGAGAAAAAGTTTGGAAAAGCTACGTCATTATTACATTTGTGTGAAATATGAGCGTACTTTTGACCAATTATACCCTTATGAAAGGAGGAAGGAGAGGTAAATGAAAGCCACGACAACGGCTAAAGAAAGAAAGGAAGAGATGAAAAAAAGCATATTTTGGAATGAATCTTAACATACAAGGTTCTAACTCGGACTGACGATTGAATTAGTTGGAATATTGGGTTAAAAGTCAGTGAATCAGACCAGAGTCAAATCAGAGCTAACATGTGGCTAAACTAGTCAGAAATTGAAGATTTCAATGTTATTAATATGAATTTTATGCCCTGTTTGATACAATAAAAGAGTTTTTAGAGAATTTGAAGTTGAAATAGAAGTTGAATTGGAATTGGAATTGGAGATGGAAGTGGGGTTTAAAAGTGTGTTTGGTATGACGATGGAAGCGATATATAATTTTTAATCGAAACATATATTTGTAATATAAAAATATCAAAATACCATATGAGAGAGAAAGTTGCTTATAAATTAATTATAAATCTATATCTCTCCTCAATATAACTCTTAGTGTGTGTGTGAGATAATTAATTATAAATAATATGTATCTAATAAGGGTAAAATAAGAAAAAGAAAATTACACTTTTAGACATAAAATGAAAGTTGCTTATAAAAAAGAACTAGCTCTATGAGAGAGAAAATTACTTATAAATAAGACCAAATGGAGTATAAGGATATAATGGTCATGAATTCTCACTTCCATGGAAGTGACATGAGTTCCATGGGTCTACCCAAGCATGAGGAAGTGGGATCCATGATACCAAATATACAAAATGGTGGAAGTCACTTCCACTTCCACTTCTCCACATGAGTTCATCCCTACCAAACGAGGTTAAGAAAATAAAAAAAATTGATTTTTGAAAAAAAAAATAGTGAACCAGGTTGATGCCTGGATCGGACCGGTTGACTAGTTTCCTGTCCAGTTTTCAAAACCCAGCTAACATATATCTATGCTTGGAAAGCATTATTGCCCTTAGCCCTTATGCCCCGTTCAGTACAATGGAAGAGTTTTTAGAGAATTTGAAGTGAAAATAGAAGTGAAACTAGAAGTGGAAATGGAGATGGAAATATGATTTAAAAGTGTGTTTGGTATGACGGTGAAAGTGTGATATAATTTTTAATCGAAACATATATTTGTAATATAAAAATATAAAAATATCCTATGAGAGAGAAAGTTGCTTATAAATTAATTATAACTCTCTCTCCCCACTTCAATATAATTCTTGGTGTGTATGATAATTAATTATAAATAATATGTATTTAACAAGGATAAAATAGGAAAAAGAAGCTTACACTTTTAGACATAAAATGAAAGTTGCTTATAAAAAGGATAAGCTATATAAGAGAAAAAATTGCTTATAAATAGGACCAAAAAGAGTATAAGGATATAATGGTCATGAATTCTCACTTCCATGGAAGTGATATGAGTTCCATAGGTCTACCTAAGGAACTCACTTCCATCGTTTTTTATGAAAGTGACTTCTATAAGAAAGTGGGATCCATGGTACCAAACATACAAAATGGTGGAAGTTACTTCCACTTCCACTTCTCCATTATGAGTTCCTCCATACCAAACTGAGGCACCTCTTCATTTCTTCTTTTGACCTACAATAGAAATCCATGTAAAGAAGCATCAATTGTCCTAGAAATCAATTAATCAATAACTGATCACCAATTATGACAATTTTACCGCTAATTAACATTAATCTCATGCAAGCACTCTTGGACACAAATAACAACAAATCAATGCAATAATGGCTTGTATACATATTAACTACCCAAAATAGCATAGAAAATGTATATAAATGTGAGTCTCTTCAATTCTCTGCCTATGCCTGGCTCTAATCAAAGTTGGGAAAATTGAGATCGAGAATTGGGCGAAGGGATAAATTCATTATAGGTGGTTCAACCAATGGTTCAAAAGATATAGGGAATGGAGTTCCTATTTTTGCAATCAATCGATTATCCCCTTTTATTCTAGTGGGCATCATGTGTAGATCTGGTGTTACTAGTCGAATGGAGTATATACACTAAAAATGTGGGGAAAAAAAATGTTAGAGGAGCTTAGATGAATAAACGTAAATAAATAAATAAGCTCAATTAGTACCTATCATATCTAGCATGCATGGCTAGTAAAGTCTGGGTCAAATGCCAGCCACCGTGCTTATTAATTCTATAGAAATTAAGTAATAAATTTGTCTATAAAACAAGATTTATTATTCAATTGAACAAATTAGTGATTTAAATAATTGGTAACTCACTAAAAAATAATTAAATTTTAAATAAGCATACTCTAAGTTGTAGGAGACCGCTTTCATTTTCACATGCTAAATTAGGCTTGAAATAAGGAGTAAAGGAAGTAAGTCTGACATGCTGAAAAATTAAGTTGTTGTCGATACACACTTAGCTTTGGTGAATAGGATGTTAGCCAAAGTGAATTTGACCTTTTTTAAATAATGCTTCTCTGTGTCACTTGCTTCAGGGAATGACACGTTAGCCGAAGGAAAGACCTCTACAGGGACTCTACTCTTTTTGTCATTTGCTTCAACGAATGATATGTTCGCAGAAGCGAATGTATGAAATATGCACTTAGTGAAAACGTACGTGATGGCACCAAATCTAAACCCTAACCCATTTTTCTCAATTAACCCAACTTCCTAAGATAAATTTTGGCCACAACCCTTTCCATCGTCTTCCTTTACTCTATTTCATTTCTCTCCTATTTATCTTCATCCACTTCACTCCCAACGTCCATCTCTTCCATTTCTTCCATTCTACAACAATATAATTTCCCTTCATTTCCTTCTATCTCCAGCTGGCATGGCTAAAGAATTCATCCTCTTTGGTGTTGTTTCTCAAGCTATGCGTGGTTAGAAGTTCCAACTCTTGAAGATAGTGAAGATGGCATGAGTATCCAAGCTTCAAGGGAGAGTTTTATATTTTAATCTATTTATTTAACTTTGTATTTATGATTTCTCGTATTGGAGATTATTTTTATGTGGTTGGACCTTTGTTACTTTATTTGAATAACTTTGTTGGATTATATTTGTGATTTAGATTTGTAATGAAGATTTGTGCTTATCAACATATATAGTATAATATGTGTTTCATTATGGTTCCATTGATTTCTTTCTATTAAACATGATGATTTGATTGATATGGGATTATACTTGAACCTAAAGCATTGCTAGTCCACAATCACACCAGTGCTTAATAGCATTTTAATAGTAAGAGTTTCTCTCTTTTGATATTAACCTTATGGGTTAATGAGATTTGATATTTTAGGAAGCTTAGTATCTGTTTGGAAACCTATTGGAAATTTGGTTTTTTTTTTCAAATGGGCTTTTGCAGAAGTCAGATTGTAAATGTGATTTGTGTTTGGATTGACGGTGACAAAAATGGTTTTTTTAAACCAACCTGTTTGGATTAGCTTTTGAGAAACCTTTTTAGATTTTAAAGCCAATGAGAAAAATAACTGAGAAAACAAGCTTCTCCCAAAAAGTTCATTTATTCAAAAAGCTCACAAGATGCGTGTGTTCTCAAACGCTTAAAAATGGACTTATGTACGGTGGATGCTACAAATGGACTTTTCTTAGCTTCTAATGAGATCACAAACAGACCCTTAGTGATTTCATAATTGCATTCAAAGTGATTTTTAATAGGGCATTAAAAAGTGATTATTTTATAAAGTTTAAAAATAATCATTAATTAATACACTAGACTTAATGGTATTTAAGGTTTTGATATGTTAAGACTTCTTTGATGTGGGCCAAATGTGCTATACAAAATTTATCGATTGATGGTAAGGAGTTAGAAGTGTCTAAGAGAGGCACACTCCAAAGTGGACAAATTTTGAGAGCGAGCCAGTATAATGTTATAAGTAATATTAAAGTTATGTTTGGCTCGATATCTCAATGAGAAGGATGTTATATTTGATATTAACCCCAAGAAAAATGCATAGGGTAACATTGTTTTTTGGGGGCTATTTGGTAAGGGATTTGGAGGGGAGGGTGGAAAAAAATTGAAGAAGTTGAGTTATAATTTTTTTTTTTTCATTTGATCAATGGCTTACCTTGAGGCTTAGAGGGCAAAATGTTGTCACATCTTCTAATAAATGTATTTTTTGGAATTCGAACTTGTATTCTTCTTCTTACAGGGGTGAAGTCCCTTATCACCTCAACCAAAAGCTTGTTGATGGGATTATAAATTTTAACAAAGATAGAATGTAAGATAAAATAGTAAGAAAAATGAATTAAAAACTCTTAACCCCGTTTCTTTAATTTTTTAAAATCAAACCAAAAAAAAAAATTCTCCATTCCCCGCGTACCAAAAAGCTCCCAAGGAAAACACATTCATACCTTAAACTAATACAAAATAATCAGAATGCCCTAAACGGGATCATTTATTTCTTTTACTGAGATATAACCGTTAATAATATATGTTTAGATTCGCATCGCATCTATTTAGTTGTTGATATTGATATCAATTTAATTTAATTTTTAGTTAAAAATAACTAGTTGTATGATCAAATAACATAACTAATTAATTCTGGTTATGATATATTGATGGTAATAGCTACAAAAATCATGTAAGGGAAGCTTCCACGACACTTGACGCATCATATATAAGCCATGTTCTTAAACTTTGATGGTGCGGATCGGAAAGTGACGAACTAGTCGGTAAATCAGTTCAGTTCAAGTATTTTTTAAAAAAAATGAATCGTTTTTTTATTTATTAGAATTTCATATTAATAATCTTAAAATCTCTAATTTTTTATTGATTTGGCCATGGGTTAATTCTGGTTTAACTCCGTTTTAATCTAATGATCTTTAACCCAACATCCTAACCGATTTAATGACATATCTTAATTTCAGAACCTTAATCATAAGAGGCCATAATATAAAACGCATCGTTTAGGCTGTACATTAAATAATGGATTGAAGTATATTAATGTTGAAAAGTGCAACCCAAACCCAGATGATCTAGCAAGTGTTTATATATATAATATATAAATAAGACCTTATATTAAAAATTAGAGATTGTATATATATAGACTCAATCTCCTTTAGCGATTGATTAAACTAGTGAAACCGCTGATTTAGAAATTATCAATTTTACTATCATCGCACCAGTAATAATAAAAGTAATATGTTTTTCCTAATTTTATATGTATTAAAAAATATTTTATACGGATTAAAATAATAAAAATAAATTTCATAACTTAGTACTAACATTTAAATACACACACAAGTCAACATTTATCCATAATTTTGAATTGAAATTAAGTTAATCAATTTTCTTAATTTTTGTTTTTATTAAATTTTATCAATCTTTTTATCTTAAATTATAAGTTATCCCCCAAAGGATTATATACAAAAAACCTGTATAATTTTTAAAATTTACAGTGAACCCTCCTAAACTCTTGTATATTTTATAGATAACTTCTATACGATTAATTTTGTATGTTACTTATGCCATGCAATTTAAAGTTTAGGGAGATTATTTACATATCAATCAAATTTTGAGGGATTATATGCATACAAAATATAATTTGATGGACTTCATAAAAATAATATAATTTAATGGAATATACAATTGATAGTTGAGGATTAATTGGACAAACTTAAAAATTCAGGGGGGGTCTACTATTACTGTTACTATTATTATTATTTTAATCGGGGAGGTCTATCCTTAAACGCTATTTATAGCTGATCCAAAATTAAGAGAACTTTGTATAATTTAACTTTTTTTTAATTACCTTTCAAGATCACCGAATCTCTCTCTCCTACAGAGGGATGTTTGCTTTCGAAGTAACAACACAAATTAATATCCTATTGAAATATCCCCCCGCTTATGAATTATGAATTAGCGCGCGCACTTATGATCTTTTATCTTAAAAATGTTAGGTACAAAATATATTTAAAATTATAGATTTTCATATAAATAATAATTATACAAAATTTCTTATATCCATTATATCAAATTCTTTAATTACACATAAATGATGTTGGTAAAAAAATTGCACATGACTGATAATGATATTATTAATCAAACTTTTTTTAAGTTTGATTAAAGAGTTTAAAAGGTTGCGCTTTCACATTTTCAAATCATAATATATTTAAAAAAATTTGATAGATTATCTTTTGTTATGATTTTTTTTTGTGAAAACAAAACAGACACATAATTTTGGGATTAAAAGAACCTTAAAAATTCTATATGCCTTGTATTTTTAATTACTTTATAGATTTTTAATAAGGACCAGGCTTAGGCAGATTCGTGTTTTTAAAACACTTAAATCATAGTTTCAGAAGCCATTTTTTATAAATCAAGACAAAGCTCCTCTCACATATTTACCTAATAATTCATAAAAATTATTCTCAAAAGTTAATCCAAACACAATAGAAATAATTAAACTCAATTATGAGACGGTAGTACCAATAATTGAATTTGGGTCTTCCCTCACTTGGAAACTCAATGATGAGGACCATGGTTACTGGTATAAGGACTATAGTTAGAAATTATGTCAAATTCTCTAATTACACATGATCATCATATGTAATATTTTTAAAATATCCTCATTTAATTATAAATTTACATAAAAAAGTAATATACATGATTTACGTGTGATTGAAGAATTTAACATAATAAATCAAGAAACATGTCCATAAGTTTTGTCCTTTATTAAAAGTAGATCAGTTGATTATTTATATTTATAATTAACACTTTTTTAGAAAATTATTATTATTTAGTAATTTAAATTTAATTGGTAAAAAAATAAATATATCCTACCCAATAGGCATATTATAAAAATTAAAATTAAAAATTAAAAAAAAACTAGGAAGTACAATGAAACTTTATTGAGGATCCGGTTTCTATGCTCGTCAAAATGATGAGATGAGCAGGGAGAGCTACTTATATTTAAACCGTTCAGATCTGATATGGATGATCAAGATTTAATTTTTTAAAATTAATGATTTTTAAATGAAAAATTATTTTTTAAAAAAATGTTAATTAAGAAATTATTTTTATTTTATATTTTCTACCCATTAAAATATTTTTTAAAAAAAAATAAAAAATAAAAAAAATTAAATCTGAACGGTCCAAATCAGATCTAACCGATTTACATCCTAATAGCTCCCCGGCTCATCAGGGAACCGGATCCCTTTATTGAGTATTACTGTATTAAAATCCAACAAGTATATGACAACAACATCGTACTGAATGCATCAATTAAGAAAGAGAGGCTCTGTGGAAGAAGAAATCAAGAAACTGTCGCCAAGGGAATGAGCCCCACGAACTTTGCCGATCCGAAATCCTACAGATTGACCAATTGACCTTCCATAAAGAAGGGGCTAGAAGCCGCGTTTAGTGAACGCGCCGCCATAACAACTGGGCATATGGTTCTCATCTCAATTTCAACATTTCAAATGGCACATGACAGAAACGAGTGGCATCCTGCTAACGACTCCTTCTGCCATATGCCTTTTTGTTCTTCCCCACTTCTTTCAACCAACACCAATAAACTCCTTTTCTTTTTTTTTCTTTTTTTTTATACAACCCATCCACCCTTTTTTCAAGGTAGATTGTGTGGAAAGTCTCTATTTAAAAATATTATTAGCTAGAATACTTTTTAGATGCGAGATCGAGTACAGTATTTTTGGGCAAAAATCCACTTCTTATCTCGCACGTTAAATTGAATTTTGAATGGTTATGATTGAATATTTTATAAAATTATTGATAAAACAATAAATTATTAAATAAATAAATAAACTTAAACTACTAAATTTTATCAACGAATTTTTAAAATTATAATAAAGAAATATTTTAAAAATATTTTATACAAAATTAAATCTAGACATCGATATCTCATATTTTGATCAAGGGTTAAGATGATGAATGAGATAAGAAATGAAGGGAAAGTTAATGGGAAGGGAGGTGTTGATTCTTTTAACCAATAAAATTTTTAATTAAGGACTTTTGATCAATTTTTCCTTTTTTAAATATATATAAAAGATTGTGCATAATTGATCTAGATATTTATATTTATTATATTTTTTCATTTCTTTAAAAATAAAATAAAATATAGAATGAAAATAATTTTATGATTGAAAAAATGACTATTAACAATAAAAAATTAAATTTATCTAAACATAGAAAGCTCGATAGAATTAATGCATGTTTGGATTAATAGTAAAAACTATTTTTCTAACGTGATTTACGGTGTATGAGATAAATATATGAGAAGAGTTTTATCTTAACTTGTATAAACATGCTTATGTAACGGTAACTCAAACAGAAACAACAACAACAAAAACAACAAAAAGAAAATTTGATACACAGCCAAAGAAAAATATGGTTGACATGATGAACATAGGTCAAATTAAAAGTTAGTGAAACATTAAGCCCGAAGAGCATTAGTTTAACAATATGTTTCATACCAATAACCCAACGGACTAATCATGCAACCGATAACTTAATTGGGGAAAAAATTTGATTTATAGATGCCAACAAAAAATAAACAAAATAGTGCACGCATATCTAGGCCAGGGATAGTCAACCAAATAAACATTTGAATCCAAAAAAAATATTCAAATATTAATCATAGATTAAAAATTTTATAATATTTAAATTTTTTATATTATTACCAAGTATCTGGTTCTCAGTTTGTGACTACCTTTTTCACTATAGATGTATCATTTAAAACTTGAACTTGAAACCTAAAAGGATTTAACGGTACCTTACATCGCAAGACCAACTTTATGTTGGTTTACATTTTTTATTAGTAACAAATAGCGGAATTCATTTATCAAATTCCACACAATAGAACCATATCGAACCTTGTTATTGTTAATATTAAAAACAAATCCAAAACATGATCCTTGAAATTTGGACTCAACTCGATCCATAACCAATTAATGATATCCCAATGTCATTATTATTATTCGGACCCCGAGTACCCGACCCTATAACTATGAGCTTGTTTGGAATAGCGGTTGAAAATTTCATAAGTGCTTATGAATTGTAATTCACGGAATACGAAGTAATTTTTACGGTCTACGAGGTAGCTTTTACGGTTTACGAGGTGCTTTCACGGTCTACGAGATAAATATGTGGAGGGGATTTGTCTCGATTTACATGAATCGGGCTTATATAATAAACCCAATTCAAGATCGTTCTACCAAACAAGCACTATATTCGGGTAAAAAACTCACAATCAATATGCCCCACCCACAGGCATGCAAGTTTAAACCTAAGACATTCGAGACAGAGAGTAAACAATGTACGAGGCACCTAGATTCCTCTGCACTACACTAGTACATATTTGTTGCTTCATATCCAGTTTAAACAAACATTGATGTAACGTGTAGAAAATTTTTAACTGATAGAAAAAGTGAAATTATTGAAGAACATAGATCATGTAACGTGTTCAACTTGGTGACAAAAAGAAAATTTAGAACAGAGAACTAAACAATAAATTATGCCTATGTATAAGTAGTAGCTACACGCTCAACTAACAAGAGCACCTATGGAACAGTACCATATAAATAATTAGAATCACATCTGTGCATGCGTGGTTTCATGTTGCAAACCACTTAACAATGTTGAGTGGTTTTAATAGTTTTCAACATAAATCTAAACATATTCTTAACATTTCAAGTGTTTGGTCATTGTTGTTCTTGAGTAAAGCAAACAACTACACATTTGTTTGAAGCTGCTTATAATAAATACGTTCACATAAGTTGAGACTCCTCTCACATACCTATGTAAATCACAATTAAAAAGTGAAAGGATGTTTCTGAAGGCTTGAATCAGTATGTGCAATGCCTTGGTAGGATGATTCGAGCAAAACAAGAACCTTAATGCTGAATACAGTGTATTTACTAGAAACAAATATCATAGACAATCAAGGCAAATAAATTGTGATGAGGCAGTGAAAGTCAAGAACTTCAAAACCAGGCCAAATAAAACTGAAGAGTACCATAAATATGTAGCTGAATCAAAAGGCTAGATCTTCATATTATTGACGTCACTTCTCAGTAGAGAATTATTCTTATAGACACAACGAATGAACTATACTATTTAACAAAAAAACAAATCAGCATTTGAAGTAACAAGGCTTACACCAACTGTTACTGAGAAGTAGAAGAAAAAAATAAAAGAGATCCATCAAAATCTCTCAATCAGAGAGATGTATCCTACACATGAATTAGCTTCTTGTCACAAATTACCAGTGATCCATCCACCAACAGCCAAAAAGCATTCTTCAAGTTCCCAAACTTTTGGCTGCCAATCCCATTCACTGCTACCTCTGCAAAGAAACCCATTAAAGAGTCAGTTCATAGACAACTTCAAGAAAAACATACCAAATTACAGCAGTTAACATTTTCCTATCAGAAACAACTATTGGAAAGACTCTAATGACAAATCAGTATTGGAAGAAGTAAATGGAAGAGTGCAATACCTTGCCATTCTCAGGAGTTTCAGGAACTTTATATGTATCAAGTGTAATCTCAGATAACCACAAACCAGGAAAAAGGGTCTGCACAAAAAATCAATGGGAATTTAAGATTCAGATGAAACAGAGTAGGTTACAGGAGAGAGAAGCTAAACCAGAAACATCAAAACAGGAGATTTGACGCAATACCATATATCACGAAATCAAATGTAATGTAAAAGTGTAGTGACGATTCCAAATTTTGAAGCGTCGGTGGGTGTTTTGGCCACAGAATAGGAATCTTGAAAATTGGAATTTAAAAAAGTGAAAAACGGGAATGCGATTGTAAAGATGGAAATCTACTTACATCCAAAGTCCTCTGGACGTTTCTGGGTCTCTTCTTCGGCCTCCGCGGTGGCCGGTGACCGACCAATCCAATGAAATCTTCTTCAATCTCCCTTTTCGAGAGAGGCACTGAAATTTTGGTCCTTTGTGGCTTTTCCGGTGAGGCTCTAAATTTCGGCGGCAACTTCCCGCCGTTAGCGATGTTGTCAGTCCTCGGCGGTGAGTGATTGAGTCTCTTCTCCTCAATCTTCAAACACTTGCCACTCCCGTCGGCAATCGGAGCCTTGCACGCAGCTCTCCTCGTCCTCAGATTCCACGGCCTGGCTTCCTCCGCCGCCACCGCCGCCGTAGAAGATGGAGCAGTAGCCGCCGGAGGCTCCTCTTGTTCTTTTTCCTCCTCCTCCTCCTCGTCGCCGGCCTCCTTCCTCAAAATTGCATCCTTCATCTTATCCGCCGCAGTCTTCAGATCAAACATTATCTTCTCCCTCACCGCCTCGATCCCGTCGTCTCCTCCGTCGCCGCCGTCTATTCTTGATTTCGAAATCTTTATCCTCTTCTCGGAATCCCTGCCGCTAAGAAGAAACTGCTGGTTCTTCATCATCTCGGCCTCCAATTCCCTCTTCCGAGTCACCTCCGAGTTCTCAAACCTCATCCCTAGAGATCGCCGATCTCCGGTCGATGGGGCGGCGCCGCCCCCGTCTGAAGTCACTTTCATGCACCTCAGGTGCCTCTGATTCCCCCACTTCAAACACGGCAATGTGAAATTGTGAAGATGCTTAGATCTTTCGGGACCCATCGCCATGCTCAAACTCTTCCTCTGTGTTCCGCCAATCCCACAAACACCATTTACCGGGAAAAACCAAAACCAGAAAAAATTAACAGAGCGAGAGTATTCAGAACAAAAGAGAGAAAACAAGCAAGCAAAACCGAATTAGGGCTTCGGGGAGCTGGGGATTTTGTGGGAAGAAACGTGAGAATGATTCGAAAGGAAAAAAGAAGAGGTCTTTGAGAGAAAGATTTTGTTAATTTTTCCTCTCAAGTTCGCCGGGAAACGCAAGTTTATATACGAGTGAGGGAAAAAGGAAGAGGGCGGTTTTAACGTTCGGGTTATACGACCTTGTACGCTAAATTGCGCCGTAGGTACTAGGTGCCCTCATCTTTTATTTTTATTTTCCTTGTGCTCCGGTTGTTTGAGAATAGTGAGTAGGGTCAGAGTGTTAAAGAATACCGTCGATGATGTAGACTAAAATATCATGACTCAATCTCATCCGTATATATTAACCCTTCTGCTGCTAAGTGAATTTGAGTCTCCCAATTTTGGCAAAGAAACGGAGAAGTGGTTGTCAATAATTAAAGGAAAACAAATCTTTAATTTATCTTAAACTATCTTGGCCAAAAAAAAAAATTATCTTAAACTAAAGATCACATAGATAGATTATTATGATTGTTTAAGGAAGATATAAAGGAAAAGATGATGAAATAAATCCTTTTTTTTTTTTGCTAAAATAAATTTAGGAAGTGCGGGTTCTTAAAAGTTAAAACAAAAGGTAATAATTTTATATGAGATAACACTCACTTTAAATAATTTTCAATGTTTATCAATATTATTTTTTATAGTATTTTGAACTTATGCATTTAAAATATTTTTAAAATATGAGATCAATTATATTTTTAAAAATACAAGTGATAATTTTATGGACATCGGTTATAAGTTTAGTTTTGAAAATAATTTTAAAATATTTTAATGTAATATAAGTATGAACTTTTCTTAAGTAAAGGACACCCCTGGGAGGGAAACATCTCTACCTTTTTTACCGTCTACTTCCTTCTATATTTTTATTTTTACCATTAGATCAATTTTAAATTATTAAAGTTTAATATTATATAAAAGTATTAATATAATATTAAGATGTATATAAATAAATTTAAATCATTTAAATTTGATTTAAAAAATGCTGGCCAAAAAAATTTAGTTTAAATACTTCATATCATTATACTTTTATTAATATATTTTATATATCTTTTTATTTTTTATAAGATATTAAATCTCAACCATTTAAGGTTAATCTAATTATAAGGATAAAAAAGTAAAGGGAAGCATTCTCCAATTCCCATTTCTTCCTTTACCTCCTTCCTATCCCCTTTGTCTTCCTTGAATCAAGATTCAATGGTCCAAATTTTGGTATTTTATAAAAATATCATTATAATTTTATATGAGAAATATATAAATAATTTTAAAATGTTAAAATTATATATGAACAATTCACAACGAAATGGGATCGACTTCTTTCTCTTACCCTCCTCCTCCTTTATCCTTCATTTACCCTCATTTTTTATTTACCATTATTGGATTAAAATTCTAATAGTCCAAATTTAACATCTTATAAAATTATTATTATAATATTTATTTAAAAAATATGTAAATAAATTTAAATTGCTAAAATTTGATCTAAACACTACTACAAAAAATACAATGAGTGACGCTTATTTTTAAAAATACTATGGTGCTTGGGAAGTATCATAGCTTCTAGCGCCATAAAAAAAAGTTATGACGCTTCTTAAATTTATGGAAGCGCCATAACTTATTTTTTTTTTTAAAAAAAAGTTTCTTATGGCACTTTTTCAGGGAAGCGTCATATGAAGCTTTTTTTTTAAAAAAAATAATTTCATACTTTTTTCTTTTCATAATAAACTCTGTATTTTATAGTATGAATTCACAACAAAATAAATAAAATCAAACCAAATCAAAATGAAATAACTCCAAAAAATAACTACATTGCGCAAATTAAACTAGTAACAACTAATAAAATTATATTTGTAAGCTCAAAAATTAAAAAACTTATAATGTATATGAAGTTTAACAAGAGAGAGTTGTAACTTCAAGCAAATACTTGGAAAAAAAATTATAAGTACACATAAAACTACAATATAAGATTCATGAAAGATTTTAAACTTAAAATAAAATAAAATAAAAAGAAACTATAGTGTCAATCGATAAAAACTTCTATATTAAAACAAAATAAAAAAGACTTACAAGGAAGTTTCTATAGGAGGAGACAATAAGAAAAAGAAAAGCTTATGAGATTTGAAAATTCAGTATGTATTTAGAGAAGAGTCACACTTATTTTCTCTAATACCAAAAGCTTTGGTGTAAGCTTTTCAATTGGATTGGACTGCGTATTTCTTCAAACATGAGAGACTTGGGTGATAGAGTGATGACTTCTGCATCTAGATCTATACATATAAGTCACAATACGAAGAAGAAAAGATATGATGGGCTGAACAAATTTTTTAAAATAAAGCATACGAAGAAGAAAATATATTGTGTGTTGGACAAATGTTTTAAAATAAAGCCTTATAGAGAAGGGAAGCTATGACCATTGCCTAGACAAACGTCATAACTTTCAATAATTGAAAAAAAAAAACAAGCAATGGCCTTATTGCCTTGAGCCTTCAACGGCGCTTGGACACCAAATGTTGTTAAAGGCAATAGAGGCAATAGCCTTCAACGACGCTTGTTATTGCTCTTAAAAGGCAATCTATTACCTTTTACGGCCCTTGGTGACCAAGCGCCTTTGAAGGCTATTGCCTCTATTGTGTTCAACGAAGCTTGGTGTTCAAGTGCCGTTGAAGGCTTAGACTTGACTTTTAGAGGCTTCTGTACAATACCTTAAAACTTAGCCTTAACTTTTAAAGACCTATTTACAATACCTTGAAACTTTTAAGGGTGGCTTTGTATGACTCTTGATTAGATAAACGCTATATAAGGCTTATATTTTTTTTAAAAAAATAAGGCTAGCTATGACGCTTGTCCAGGTAAGCGCTATATAATGGGTCTATTTTTTTTTAAAAAAAAACCCTGTATGGTGCTTCCCCAGTCAAGCGTCATACAAAATATTAAGCAGCTATAGCGCTTTCCTAGTCAAGCGTTATAGCTGCCACATGTTTTTTTTTTTAAAAAATAGAAGTCTCATCTGACGTTTATTTGAAGAAGTGCCATAAGATGAGCGCTACTAAATCTATATTTTGTAGTAGTGAAACTATTCACAAATGTAACAAAATATAGGGGAAAATCTATTATGTAATAGTAATCTACCACTCATCAGATTAAATTTTTGCATTTAAACTTTTTAAATTTTTTTAAGTAAAATTTCAAAAACACTTTTAGAAGAAGTTAAATCTAGACCATTGAAATTTCAACTGAATGATGTTGAAGGGAAAAGGAGAATAAAGAAGAGGAATGGCATATGAGAGAAGCCAATCACAAAATGGAGGGAAGTCGACGGTAAGGAAAGTGGAGGGGTTATTCTCCCACCCACTTGATCCCTCGATAATTACTTGACTATATGAAAGATAACATTTTGTATATTTAGTACTCTCTTCGATCCTTAATATAAAACATATTTATATAATTTAATTAGATTAAGTGCGTTAGTTAAATGAATTAATAGGACATGTATTTTCTAAAACACTCTAGTCATTTTATCTCTTAATTCACTCAATACCTTTTCTTCTTGATTTTTATTAAGGGAGTATCAATAGAAATAAATTATGAAAAAACTGACAAATATAAAAATGATGTCTTATATTTAGGACTAAAATAAACTCCTTAAATATTATATATTAAGGATCAAAGAAGTATCTTATAAATGTTTTATTTTGAAAATTTTAGGAACTCAACTAGACAGAGACATAGCAATAGTCGCAGCACAAAATTAGACCATATTCTTAATTTATACAAACTACAACAACTTAATGCATCACCATCCTCAGTACACTAGCGAGGTTGCGTTCAGCCGGTGATCTGAATGGGCTTCACGTCGGGGTTCTTCACCTCCTCCTTGAGATCTGTGACGGTCAGTATACCGTTCTCCATGCTGGCCTTCACCTGCCCCACCCTGGCATTCTCCGGCAGCCTGAACCGCCTTAGAAAGCGGCGGCTGCTCTCTCCATACGGTGCCATGTCGTTCTTGTCCTCCCTCTCCTCTCGATCACCTTCACCTCTTCCTTCTTCAGCCCCGGCAGGTCGGCCTTGAACGACGCTGTCTTGTTTGTCGGGTCGGGTCGGATCGAGGGCCAGAGATGGTCAAGTCCTCGAATGGATCCCACACGTTGAGAGGAGAAGGGGTTGAGGACATTGGTTCTGCGACCAGTGCCGAAGAAGGCTTGGAATCAGCGACATTGTGCGACCCTACTTTGGAAGAGTTGGGAAAGTTGTTTCCATCTTAATTGTTTAGATTTAATTTTTTTAATTGATAATTTTTAAATAAAAAAATTATTTTTTTAAAAAATATTAGTTAAGAGATTATTTTTATTTTAAATTTTTTATTTATTAAAATATTTAATAAAAAATATAAAAAAAATTAAATCTAAACTATTCAAATGAAAAGAGGTTAGCAGGGAAACTGAATTCAAATTTCATGTGGCTTTGGCTGCCTTATTTTGATATAATACTCCCTCCGCTTGTTTTTTATAAGGAATTTTTTTTATTGTGTAAAATGAACTAACGGTTAAATATATAAAAATGTCATGTTTCTTCTAAATATACTCATATTTATCAAAAGAACATATGAGAGAAAATACGTATAAAATATGAAAGAGAATTTGAATTAAATGACTGGATAAAAAAAGAATTAGTGATAAATGAAAATAATTAATGTAAAGATATGTATTTAATAAAGATAATTTTTTTTTTTAAAATTTTGAGATACAAAATAAAAAATTGTGTATATTAATGATTAATCACAAAAAATAAAATAAAAATTACTTATAAAAAACACGAAATCCTTATAAAATTAAGCCTTACTTAGTTGTCTAGATGGACATGACAATAAGCCTAAACCTCCTAGTCTCAAAGTAGGCCAGACCATAAGCTAATCAGGTGTATTTGAACTACATTTCAAAATTACAATTTTCCGTCTTCCTCAACCACTTGATCCAAAAATAATAATAATAATTAAATAATAATAATAATTAATATGTTCTGAATGCTACCAATAGATGTTTGTTTTAATGGGAGCATCAGCAAAATCAGATACTCATCCGGTGGTGTTTATATACGGCTTTCTCCTGCACTGGTTTTTAATATAAATATTTTTTTTGTGTTTTAAAATTTAAATTATTATTTTTTTCTACCTGTATTAAATATATATATCTTTATTTTAATAAATTACTAATTTTCTTTCATTCAATGATTTATTACTCATTCTCTCTGATAATGTATAATCATTCTCTCTCCTATGTTATTTTCATAAATAGAGACATATTTGAAAAGGACATAACTTTTTTATAAATTTATTATTTTTAACTAATCTTAACCGCCTATTTATTTAACGCAATAAAAAAATGTTTCTTATAAAAAGAACGGATGGAGTACCAAATGAAAATAAAATCAATATAATAATAAGTAAACGGTTAAATTGTACATTCATCTCAAAATTTTAATAAGGTGCTTTATAAATTAGACAAAAAAACTTCTCTCTCTTCCCTATAAATAGGATTAGAGGAATATACTTTCTCCAACCTTTTTTATAAGATCATTTTAATTGAATTACACAATTAAAAATTAATTAATGCTGGTTAAAAATAATAAATATATAAGATATGAATTTTTTTTCAGTATTGTCCTTTCTTTACAAGGAAACAAATAACAGAGAGAAATAGTGGTGAGAAAAGGTACAAAATAGAATGCATGAGAAAAAAAATTAAGAGAGAGAATAGAGTTAATGGGAAAATGTACAATTTTAACAACAATGTTTTATGTCAGGGGCATCTAATACCATTAAGTTTTTTAGGGAGCTAAAATATATATAAATATTATAAATTGGGGCAATTTTACCAAACCCGTTAACATGTTGTAAACGCCGTCACTTTAATGTATGTGGGTCCCACACAAAAGTAAAAGTTGAGAAGGTTAGGGGAAGAAAGGTAACCACCCATCCATCAAATGCCTTTTGTTCCATTTGATTGAATTTTGTCAAATACAAGGAAATTATAAGGAAAAATGGAGAAAAACGACACTCACAATAAGAGACGAAGTTTAAAGCTCTTTAAGGCATTTTAAAGAAATACTAGATTTACTATGGAGATGAAACCAAAGTTGAAGGCGTCAAAAATAACTCGGCATTTTGAAGAAACAACTCAGCATTATGGTTATCTGGCGTTTTCTCTGATCTCACTCTCATTGTGTCCAAAACCAAGTTGAAGACAATGGTGAAGGTCCCTTCTCTATTCTCTGCAGTGAGGAAAATCGCCGAAAAAGAGCATATCTTACCCTCTAGTTTTCGTTCTCGCTTTGGTTCTTCCGATGAAGAAGGAGCTTCCACAATGTTCAGTGGCTCCTTGCTCTTCCTCTATTCTAGAAAAACACTAGCGGCATATCTCTCTTGGCAATGATGATGGTTAGTAAACAATGAATGGTGGCCTTTTCCCTTCGTCTCTCGCTCTCCTTCTACTGCAAATTGATGAAGACGATGATGATGATGAATGGTAAAATGGGTGACGATGATGAATAGTAAAATGGAGGGAAAAATTCACAACGTATGGGACCCACATGCATTAATGTAACAACATTTGCATCAAGTTAGCAGTTGTGGTAAGATTGCCCCATTTTGTAGAGTTTATGTGTATTTTAGCACCCATGAAAACTTAATGGTGTCAGATACCCCTAACATAAAACTTTATTGTTAAAATTACACCTTTACCCTAGAATTAATTATAGATTCAATTGGTAGAAAAGCATTAGGGTGTGTTTGGGATTGTTTGGAGCCCAAACATGCATCATAACAATCAAAATTGACTTTTTGTGGTATTTAGATCAGGTTTTTTTTTTCAATTGGAATTCTAAAGAAAAAATTGCTTTAAGTCATAAGCCAACATTTCATACTTTTGGCTTTTTCTCCGTATAGAGAGAAGAAGTTTATGTCATGAAAAGAAAAGAAATTAAATACTTCATGAAGAAAAGATATCGAGTCCCACCTTTTTTTTAAAAGTCAATGCAAACATAAATCACATTACAAAAATCTAACTTTTACCATATTTTACGTTTGCAAAAGTCAGATTGAAAAAAAAATCATTTCTACTACTGTTAATCTAAACATACCCTTAATATTTAGACGACTCAAAAATAGATCTTATAAAAAGAACTAAACCAATTCAAAAAATGAGATCTTATAAAAAGGACCTAAGGAAATATAATTATATATAATTTAATTCAAATTAATTTTATAAATTATTTATAAAATTACTTAGTTATAATCTTAAGTTTCACATCTCATCATTCATACAAGCTCAATCCTTTAATTCATAAGCCTCTCCTTGATCTCTTCAATTGCTCAAGAAAACAACGCTAGCTCACTCCCTAATAATTGTTTAACCATGAGTTGTATAATAATTGTTGTAAGTTTATTTTAATGATGCCCACGTAAACTATTATAATCTCATTATGATGAGTTTGTCCTAATTTTTGTGAAAAAAATAAAAGAGGTAAAATTTAATTTTATATGTCACTACTGTATTTGATTAAAAAATATATCTCTTCAAATAGCAAATGATATGTTTTCCTTATATTTACTTCAGGCTTGTTTGCTTTAGCTTTAGCTTATGCATAAGCCCAATTTACTTAAATCGAGACAAACACTATTGCAAAAAATACTTTTAGACCGGTTAAAAAAGGCTTTTTAGATCGGTTTTGGATCAGGTCTTGATACAGCCGGTCTAAAAGGTATGATACTTTTTAGACCGGTTAAGAAATCGGTCTAAAATATAAACTTTTAAGACCGGTTGTCTAACAACCGGTCTTAAAAGTCTCACTTTTAAAAATTAGTTGTGAAGAAAAAAGGCCTTAAGATATACTTTTAAGACCGGTTCTGTTGAGAATCGGTCTTAAAAGTCTAGACTTTTAAGATCGGTTATGTTTAGAACCAGTCTTAAAAGTATATTTAAGACCGTAGACTTTTAAGACCAGTTCTCAACAGAACCGGTCTAAAAAATATGTTTTTTTTAATATCTTATTTGTTTCAACCTTACCCAGGCCAGTAAGCCATATTCAACGACAATCCCCTTTCCACATAAACAAGCAACAACACATGCATATATATTCACAATCAAAAGCAATGACAAATGTCTCATTATATGGAAAAAAATTCCTAAGCTTTACAGAAAAAATGAAAAAAATGGAAAAAAATTTACAATAGTGATCTCATGCCTATATCAACAACCAACTAGTATCACCAATATCCCAGCAATTTTCCTGAGCATAGATATAAACCAAGTTAGATATAAAAACCATAAGTATTATTATAACAACATAAGATCGGATTAAAAAACTTACTAATCTTGTAAAAGCTCATAGATGAATAGATCCAGGAAATCGGGCCGGCCCTTTTTAGCCCTTTTAAATCACGGGTCAGGCTTAAAAAATAGAGCTTCAAAAGGAAGTCAGGCCTAAAAGGGCCGGCCCGTTAGGCCCTTTAGTTTTGTTTTTTATTTTAATTTCACTGCCCCTCCTGCTCATGCCCTTACTGACTCTTCCCTAAGAACATTAAAATTGTTAAATTTACATATAATAGTAATTTACTAATTATTGATATTTTTACCCCTTAAGAAAAGTCTACTACTTAAAGTGAAGTACAATCAAAATTCTTTGAAATTGTTGATAGTAGCGAAGAAGATGAAAACGATAGTTGTCATAATCATGTTGCTTAGAGTGTTTAGGTTTTTGCCTTCTTATGCTTTGTATGAGACTATGAGTTACTTGTAAACAATATTTTTTACTTTTGATTATGAATTAGTAACTGTATTTATTTTATTGTATGAGACATGTAGAAGTATAGTTAAATCTTATGAAAATGGCTTTTGGCCCTGATGCTCTCGGGCCGGGCTTTGAAAAGCAACAATTTTTCTTTCCTCGGGCCCTGTAGGGTCGGCCCTTTTAGGCCCTGGCCCATTAAAGGCCCACCCCAATTCCCACCTCTATAGATGAATTCAGCACAACAATTGCGGATGAAATCAATATCTTCTTCAGGAAATGGATCAGCAAGATCAAACATCTGTATGTGTAACACCGAAACCAAACAAAACATTAAGTTACTAACTTAAAAACAATAAAGTAATACAAAATTTTTGAAATATACATTTATTACCTCTTCGGTAAAATCAATCATGCCTAAAGTGATAATACTGTAAATTTGTCTTAAAATATAAAGACCACATAAGTTGGACCCCGGTGGTTGCCTACGGCTCTGAAAAAACATGATATCATCAAAGTAAGCATGAAAGCATAGCTTATAGAACACATCTTAAAGAAAATAAATATGTACTAACCTTTGGCGTGATCCATGTAGGGTCTTTTAAGTCACGAACATGCTAACCACACTTAGCGTGTAGGAATGTCCGCATAGCCCTATCATCAAAATCACAAAGATTAGCTATTCTGCACACAAACTTTACACACAAAAGTTAAAAAAATAAGAAAACTTACGAATTCACGGTCTTCTTCAAGTCACTCCTCGGTTTCAAGTGGAGGGAGCATAGGAGGATGACTGTGTAACTAGCCTTACACAGAAGAACCAATTGCCAATGATCCCTTAAAAAAAGAGATGAATGTTAAGTAAATATAAAGCATTATATGTGTTTTGAAATATAAATTTGTATGTTTCTTACCCATGCACATAAGGAACTAAGAAACAATCAATTTTTGTTTCACTGAGCCTCTCTGATAAATAACTATGTCTGATGGCAGAAGTGGTCCCTTTCTCTTAGACTTGATGAGGGCACATGAATCCAAATTTATCGCTCTGGTCAGAGGAGACCAACCTACGATTCATATACCTACAATAATGCAAGCACACAAATCAAAGTTAAACAATGTAATTTTTAAAATATTTACTCCTAATTGAAGAAGATACTTACATAAAAAAAAGTTGGACAATCGCAATCGTAAGGTGTTGTCTAGGAGCGACCAGTGACATTAAATCATCCCTTTCAAGATAGCATGCCACCCCTGACTTCCCAACAATTAAATCTATAGGCCAATTTCTAGTTGGGAAGGACGTATCGTATGCAATCAGAATCACTTGCTGCATAACATTTAGTGGAGGCTGTGAAACTTCATGAGGGAAGGGAGTTTGACTTGGGGCTCTGATCAGGGAATCCGTGGCTAGAACAGAAACAAGGTTATTCGGCCATGATATGAAAGTTCTCAGGACATCGCTTACAATCTTGAACTCCTCAGAAGGGATAGGGACATGTGCGTCTGCAATGATAACCTCCTTAACTGACACCCTGACTTGATCATCTGTCATTTGTTGGTGGTGAACAGTTGATCCTAGGTTGTGCACACTCCCCCGTGCAACTAACCGTCTCAGAGGGTCCTCGAGAAATATGTCACAAGGCTCAGCAATGTCCTTTCCAGGACCCTCTGATGATTGTCCTATATTGCAACAACTCTCTTTAGTGCTCTGCTTATTACGATTAAGTGATTGTGCCTGGGCAGGAATGATATCTTGTTTTGTGCTCACCATGGCATATACTTCCTCCTTCATCTTGCTCAATCGGGCATCCAATAGTGCATCAAATGATGCTTCTACCTCAACCCTTGCTTCCGCCCTCGAGTGGCCAACACACGCTCCAATTCGTTTCTCGTCACCACGTTTGAGGAGGAATTGCGTGAGGAGGCTCCAAAGTAATCCTTTATACCCACCCCTCCTCCAACTCCCTTGACACGGCCTGGATGCTCACGTTTTCCAGTAGCAACTGTGAGAATGTCATTCCTCCCCTTCGGCTTAAAGGATCCCTCGGTTCTCTTTTTTTGAAGTTCTTCCTGTGAGATATACGGATAATACACATAAGTAAAGAAACATGTTTACTAAATAGTTAATAACAACAATGATACTTACAATTTTTTCACCGATCATACGAGACTGTTCACTCGTATAGGACCCACTACTCTTTTGGCGAGCATGCAACCACAATTCTTCCAATCATAGCATAGGAATATTGAATGGCATTAACGCCATTAATGAAATTAATGGTCGATGAATCTCAAATCAAATTAACAATGAATATTGTTTTTTTGGTTTTAATTTTGAGTGAAAATGGATGAGATTACAATAATAAATCTTTTTCTACATATTTTTTTCTGGATTGAAGGATGAGAATTAAGAGGTGATAAATAAACAATTTCGACATTCAATTATGTTCAATCGAACTACACATAACTCTTCGAAATTTTTACCAAAAAAATGACTTTTACCAGAGTGTGCACAAAAACCAGGTGAGATTGGATTGATTATCAATCCCGTGTCTAAGCCCTTGTGAGCCAACCCGGTCATACAAGGCTGGAAGCATATTTTGTGTTTATTACTTTTTTTTCAACCCCCCTAATTAGCCCCTTTGTAGGTAAGAGGGCAACTTTAATTCCCATGACTTAGATCCTTTAGACTCACCATTTAACTAATTTCAAGTCGGTGGAGGAGAGTGTAGGATATTTATTTCAAGGTTATTCCACCTACCAGGAAGGTCATCCTAAGAATCAAACTGAGGTTCTCATTCGTGAGGGTCGCAGCCACTAGCCACTTTGCCAACCGTTTGCTAGTTTGTGCTCATGACTTTGATGAGTATAAATGTGCTCATCATCAATGTATACCATTAAGTTTATTTTTGTCGGTTCAAATTCAATTTAACTTAATTTTTATATTTTAAATAACAATTTATTTTTAATATATGTAAAATTTAAAATAAAGATAATCTTATAATTATCATAATAAAAATGAATTTATCATTTAAAAAATTATAAACTAATAATTTTAAATTTTGACCTTTTAAATTTAAATTAAGGAATTTGACTTAAGTATTTATTTTTATTTTTATGTAATATTAACTTAAAAAATTGATTTATATTTTATGTGAAAGTAAAATGTTAAAGTTTTAAAATTTTGTATGATAATAATAAAATAATCAATTTATTACTCATGAATTTAAATAATACAAAATTATATATGTCTCAGATTGAGTGCAACGGCATTCAATCTGACCTTGATCCAATGCTTGATCTAACTTGGTTTTTATGACCAACCCAAACTTTGTAGGATCAGGACTACCAGACCATTAGGTTGATTGAATACCCTTAAACTTCCTTCATCTCTTCATATTTTTTTGGACTAGTTATTTGATGTCTAATACTATGGACTAATCTAAATCTAAATCTAGAAAAAAGCTTACAACAAAATGATTTATTAATCAATAACATTCAAACCTAGCCAAGACCTTATTTAGAAATATGGTGTCTCGTTTCGCCAATTTAAGGCTCGTTTATGACTTTTACATATTTAATTTTTTTTTATTTACGAGTAGAGTTTGCATGTTTTTTGTGCGTTGTTTATATTTAATTGAATAGAAAATGATATATTATATATATAAAAATTTTATATTATAGAAATATTAATTGAATTTAATGTTTATTTTGTATTACATTATTTTGTGGAAAAAGAATATGAAGAAAATACATAAAAAAACAAATAAAGTGAATGAAATGAAGGATTGATTATAAATAAAAGAGGTGATGTGGGGGGGATGACGCAAAGTGAGGGTAATGGTGACTTGCTTGAGGAAAGCGTGGAAGCGACAGAAGTGGGGAGAGAGAGAAAGGGATGGGGTGGAGGGAAAGGAATCCAGTGCATGCGGATTCCCATGTTCCTACGGTAGGCATCCTTCCGACGCAACACAATGCTATGTGTCTTCCACTTGGAAACAAAACCACTGCTCTTTCTACTGTTCGCGTCCACGCAACCACCTCTTATGCCCTCCTTTTTTTTCCTTTCCCTTTTCAATTCTTTAACATAACTATTTATTTCCTCGTGCAATACATGAAAATGTCTTATGATTTAAAATATAAAAATGAAATGAAAATATAAAAAAATAGTTTAGTGCACTTAGGGCAGCCTCAAAATCCCCCCCCCCCAACCCAAATCTGGTTGAATTGAACCTTTCTTGTAGTATAAATGTTGGAATTTTGAACAATAATTCCATAGATTATGAATAAGAAGTAGGTTGGAAGAGAAGAGGGAAAAGGAAGGAGAAAATAGTGTGTGGACAAAAGTCCCACATTGGACAAATCAAGAGAAATAAGAGTGTATATAAGGCTCAACTTCTCACCTCTAAAATGGGCCCTTGGGTCAATCCACTTTTGTGGAGGAGGGAGGACATACATGGGCCTTGGTCCACCACACATACGCGCGTGTGAGATTTAAAAATATTTTTTATTAAATTATTTTTTAGTTTGTCCGAATAATCGCGTTTTATTCCTTTATACCCCTTCGTGATTTTCTAAACAGTGCGGATGTGTGACCGAATGACCGAACCAGTGCATCCGTTCGTTCTGGTGCGTCTTCTGGTGTGTCCGGTTGCTCTGTTCTGATATGTCTGTTCGCACGACACACCAGTTCGCCAACAAAGAGGCACCATTCGCTTCTGTTCGCTCCATTCCGGTATGTCTGTTCGCACGACGCACCGGTTCGCCTCAAGAGTCAAGTCCATCTTATCAATTTCCGTCAACTATAAATAGGACGTGCTAGTGACAGGAAAAATAACTCTCAATCTCGAAACACTCCTCTCTTCTCATATACTGTATAGTGCATTCTGCAATCATCTCAGCCTGTGCGATTCTGAAAGTAATATCATTGTGTTCGTTCGGGCTTCTGACTGATAGTGCCATCATTCTGAAGACGCAATTCGTTCTATCCTGGGAGACAATTGTTCGAGAACCTTGGGCATCCGTATAGAGGGAACAAATTGTCTTAAGGAGACAACGTATGTTGGGCTCAGATTTTATTCAAAGTTTATTATTATTTTCGGAAGTCTTGTGAGTTTTTATATAGTATACACAATTGTTCTATGTTTACAAATTACGTCATCTTAGTTATACAGATTCTTATTGAATTTTCTACTTTATAAGTACTCAGAAACAACAATAAATTATACTACTTTTGGTCTTAAATATAAGATATAGTTAAATTTTTTTATAAAGATTAAAGAAGTTAAATAAATTATTTTAGAGTATTTATATTTATCATTTTTTTAAAAATAATTTGTGTGACTTATAAACTAGGGAAAATTCTATTAAAAGACAGTTAAATTATCTAAATTCTAAATTGAGTCACTAAACTTAACAAATTATTAATCATGTCATATAGAGCAAGGAGGGATCTAAAAATTGGGTCAAATTACACTCATGCCCCTTGGTCTGTAATCTTTTTACATTTCATAATTTAATCTTTTTTATAAATAAATTATTTTGAGTCATCAATTAATTATCCTCAATGTATTCAATAGAAAAAGAAAAAAAGAAATCATCATCAGCCCATGATTTCTTCAACATGATTATTTAAGAAAATATAAATAGAGGACAATGAATAATTAATCACCATGAACATAGTTCCAGAAGTCGATGGATCATGCACTACCCCATTCGCCTTCATGAACTAGTTGCAGAAATCTCTGGTGGAGTTTGATCCTATTATATACAAATTTTTTCAACGTTATGCTCAGGACATGATGGACATTTTAATAATCTTTTTCACACATAATATACTGCCACTCTCATCATGTTTTCATTTAATAATAATTATTTCGTTAGCTTGTTGATACTTTAATGACATTTTGGTTTGATCGAAGATTCTAAATAAAGAATTTGGTGAAGGTCAAGAAGACTTTTGGTTTCTTTTATATGTATAGTGACATGGATTTTTCAGACAGTGAGGTTGAAGAAGTCTTGTGTGGATACTTTTTTCCCCTCAATTTTTTTTTATTGAATACATATAAGATAATTAATTGATGATCAAAATAATTTATTTATAAAAAGGATTAAATTATGAAATGTAGAAAGATTAGGGACTAAGGGGCATGATTGTAATTTGACTGAATTTCTAAATCCTTCTTTGTTCCACATGACCTGATTAATAATTTACTAAGTTTAGTTACCCAATTTAGAATTTGGGTAATTTAACTGACTTTTAATAGGATTTTCCCTATAAACTAATATATAATCCAATGATGTACTACATATATTATGACTAAGTCATTTATTTAGTTTTCTTAATATCTCAAAAAAAAGTCAACTATATTTTATAGGAAAAATTCTAATAAAATACTATATAAACTTCATTAACCCACAAAAGTCTATTATAAGTTGGAAATGACAAATAAGGCTTTTAGGGGGAATCTGGGTTTATCAAGTTTAGGTATAAGGACTAAAAAGCCCTTGACACTCATTTACACACACTTTTCACAAATCAAACCTATTCTGTGGACTCTGTCGAATTTTCCCTTTCCCTGCCACAACTGTCTCTTACTTTCGTCGCCGTGAGTGGGAGTTTTTATTCTGAAGCTCGTCCTCCTGGCTGTCAGTGACCAAAATCCTCTAAGTCGAATATCACTCTCAGCTCATTATTCTCAACTCTCAATCCAATATCAGTGTGGCGATGACCTATCAGTCGTAGATAGCCTTCTTGAGTTCTCGTTCTCGACTTCTCCGATTCTCCCTTTTCCAGGCAATCGGCATTGGGCTGCTCCCTCTTCTTCCTCTTCATCAGGTCGGTTCCCTCTTCTCATTCTGCTATTGTGTTTCTATGACTTTGTTTGAATTAGTGAAAATTCTGAAGTTGTTGTCACTAGATTGTATTGTAAATCGATTATGTGGTTATGTGTGTCGGCTTGGAAATTGCTTGAGTTGTTCTTTAGTGACTTTTGGAACTAATTTGATTTGTGAGGAAGTGTAATTGACTATTCTACTTGTTGGATTGAGAGTTGTGAATGCATCAGAATTGGACTTCGATTTTGTCAATGTAGTTGAGGACTGATTCTTTTATTTGATAGTTTAGGGAATTCATATTTATTTTGCTAGGGAAAAAAACTCTTTGGTACCAAAGAAATTTCATTGCTCTTAGAACAATTGAAGTCAAAGAAATTTAGATTTGCTAGTTGTGGGAAATGTTGTTCTGTAACTTGTTGTAGCCACAAATTCTTTTTGTTGTGTAATATAATTGTGATCAATTTGTTGTGCTACTTATGTGAAATCAAAATTGAATTGTGTGGTTGATGTCTCATTTTAGGTTCTTTGGTTAGGGTGTAATTGAATTTGTTGTGAGTGTGGGATTTTTCTCTGTGCATGTCCATAATCTTTGATAATTTTTCTTGCTTATTAATTGAATTTGTGCCTCTCGAAAATGTAACATCAATTGTGGAATTCCTAGAGAATTAACAATTGAAAGCAAGAGCATTTTGTCACAGAGCCATAAAATTGCTTAAAGAAGGAAAATTGAAAGAAACATTAAAAGTTGCTTTTGTAGCTTTCTAGCAATTGAGTTCTCCCAATGTTTCCACTGATGTATCTATATAAAGAAAGTTGGATTATTAGTAAAGAAGAAGACTAAAGAGAATCTAAATAAGAAGAGGCATTTTTTTAAGAAAAATGAGATTATTAGATATACTTACTCTTGCACCTCCAAAAATAATAGTCAGCACATAGAATGTGATGTGGACGCCAGCTAGAACAAAAATAAATATATGTAGGTGTGATGCACTTCTTCTGCAGATCTTAATAGTACCTTACCCTGAAATTTATTTTTAAAAAAATTGCACAATAAGACACTATAGCACGTGGGAAAAAAATAGACATAGTAACGAGTTACTGGGGAAAATCATAGAAAGGATTCAATTCAATGTAACATTATAAATAGTGTTTGACGTAGAAGGCAATGATATTTTGGTAAAAAATGAAAGTCTAGAGAAATCCCTATCAATAATATTGAATATATGACATGATGCTGATAGAGAAAATGGAATTAGAAAAAAAAGGGTTTATTGTTTGACCATAATTTCACTTTGTCATGCAGGTGAGACTGTGGCGTTCATGTGTTAATCTGGCTAAACAATTGGAAGCTTGGTGTATCCATGGAGTATGGTCAGGATGAGATCACTAGTGCAAAATAGCATTTTTAGACCGCATTATTTAGACCGGTTATTGCGGATAAGGTCTAAAAGAAACACGCGGTGGCAATTCTGTAATTAAAAGTAATGTTTTAGACCGATTGTCTAAAAAACCGGTCTAAAAAAATATTATTTAGACCGGTTATACAAACAACCGGTCTTAAAAAACAATTAAGACCGGTTGTTTAAATAAACGGTCTTAAAAGTCAATAATTTAAGACCGGTTATTTAAACAACCGGTCTGAAAACAAATTATTAAAATGAATAAAAAATCACGATATTATTAAGACCGATTTTATAAATAACCGGTCTTAAAAGTCAATAATTTAAGACCGATTATTTAAAAAACCGGTCTTAAAAACAAATTCTTAAAATGAATAAAAAAATCAAGATATTATTAAGACCGGTTTTCTAAATAACCGGTCTTAAATATCAATAATTTAAGACCGGTTATTTGTATAACCGGTCTTAAAAGTACTTATTAAGACCGGTTATTTAAATAACCGGTCTTAAAAGTACGTTTAAGGCCGGTTATTTAAATAACCGGTCTTATAAAAGTCTGATTTTCAAACCTAGAACCGCCGCGAACTGCTCACTTCCAACGCAGTAGGTGATATTCCGCCGTATTCTCCTGCCACCTTTCCAGTTGCCGCCGCCGCTTCCACCTTCTTTCCCATATTCTGTTGTCGGCGTTTGAAACTCCCTCCAGCCTTTATCTCACTCCGGCGTGTTTTCCAGCCACTGCTGCCCCTCTCCTCCTGCGCCTCAAGCCACGGTTCAAATTACGTCAAACAGGTAAAACTCTGTTAATATAATGGCTGCAATTTCTTTCATTGTTCGGGATATTAATAATGGCTGGATTCTGGACCGTGCTTCTAGAATTGTTCATGCGAAATCTGTGCTTTTTGCTGAAGGCTGAAGGGCTAGCCCTTCTTGATGCTATTTCTTATTATTTAAAATTTGAGGTGTCAAAATTAAAATAGAGTAAAAATAAGAAATAAATATCATATTAACCCGTTTTTTGTTAATCCTCTTGGTGGACAATTCAAACCATGCCCTTATCAACCTTATTTTTAATCCTTTGATCTATTCACAATTGATCAATGACTTTGAAATCTGAGGTACTAGTAGTAGTAGATGAAGGAAGCGTTTAATTAGGTATATACTGCATATGGGTGTGTGTGTTTGGAATCAATCAATATAAGGGTGAAATTAGAAATTTAATCTATAATTAATGAGTTAACTAACTCTTTTTGGTATATAAGAGGTAGTTAATTTAGACTTATAAATAAAAATAGAATGATATACACAAAAGCAAATAAAAGTTGGGAAGAATGTGAGGGGTGGATAATAATAATGCTCTGATTGAGCAAGAATTGATAAATGGGTTGGGATAGAGACAAGAAGGACACAAATTTAAGAGGTTTCTACCAAACAAAAAGTCCAGAAAGCATCATGATGAGATGACAATGGAAAACGATATATCAAGAGAGCTAGAGAAGGGAACCAAGACCAGTTGTCTTATTGACCAGCTGGTAGTATACATGCTCATTTTAAATCCATAAATACTCCATCCTTATCATCATTATGGTCTTCAGATCATGCACCACCAATCCACCATACGGTAAAAGTCTTTTGTTTTTTTTTTGGTATTTAAAAGTTTAGGTGTGTACGATAAAAGTCTTTAAAGACGATGATTTGTCTTTGATTCCAAATACCCAATAAAACAATCATGTGGGCTCCCTTAAAAGTTTAGAAAGAAACTTAAATCAGAAGATATTCATCCTTCAGTGATCTTAGATGATCACTCGAGTGATAGGAAATTCACTTGAGTGATTCCCCTTCACTTACGTAATCTCAGCAAGTCACTTAATAACTCAACAATTTGTCTTAACAGTACAATGACGGATCCGGTGCATCCTACAGCCGAGGATCAGGTGCCTCTTATAGCAGAGGATCAGGTGCACCGTACTGCTCAGCACAGCGAGCCTCAGAGTGTTAATCAGGGGCAGTCATCGGGTGAGCCGAGTCACCAGCCTAGAAGGAGGGGCAGGACGGCCACATGGTTGAGGGATGTTTCCTTGAGTCGGTCTGCCGGGGAGAGGATACCGATCCAGTTCGATCAATACTGGAAACCGATCGGGCCGAATGCCAGTCGTTTTAGGAGTTTTGTCGGCCTCCTCGCACGGAATAAGCCTAGCATATTGATAGAGGAGTGGAGGAATGTCGAAAAAAAAGTGAAGCAGCATATTTGGGACACTATTCAGGTATAAAATTTCCTCTGTATGTTTCTTTTATCAAATTCATTTCATTACTGTCACTAACTCCTTTCATTCATGAATAACAGCTCACCTACGACGTTCCTCAGAGTGAGATCTTGTATCACAAGACTATGACATATTGTTGTGAGCGCTGGAGGAAGTTCAAGACGAGTCTGGCGAACAATTACGTGCATATCGAGGTGCCAGCTGGTAAGCCACGTCCTACTCCTTGCAGCAAGTACTCGTACATCGATGAAGCAACATGGCAGGAGTTTTTTAGGCTTCGGACTACTCCAGAGGCTTTGGTGAGATAACTTATTTTGTACTTTATGTACTTATCTTTTGTCTTTACTGTTTGTAACCTTTTTTTCCCATTTCCTATTCGCAGGCAAGAAGGCAAAAGGCACAAGCGAGCGGCAGGAAGAATGATTGCCCCCACACAATGTCTCGTGGGGGATACGCAAAGGCCGAGAAAGACTTGTTGGCGGCCAAACGGAGGAGATTGGAAGAAGCTTCTCAATCCGATCCTTCTGTTCTACTATCTCCACCATCTCCGATACGGCGTGAAGAGTTATGGTTGCATGCTCGCCGGAAGAGTGGTGGATCCTATACGAGCGACCAGTCTCGTATAGTCGGTGAAAAAATTGTAAGTATCGTTGTTCTTATTAACTGTTTAATAAACATTTTTCATTACTCATGTGTGTTTTTTGTATATCTCATAGGAGGAACTTTAAAAAAAGAAAGCCGAGGGAACCTTCAAGTCTGAGGGGAGGAATGACATTCTCACGGTTGCTACTGGAAAACGTGAGCATCCAGGCCGCGTCAGGGGAGTTGGAGGAGGGGTGGGTATAAAGGATTACTTTGGATCCTCCTCACACAGTTCCTCCTCCAACGTGGTCACGAGAGACGAATTGGAGCGTATGTTGGCCACTGCGAGGGCGGAAGCAAGGGCTGAGGCAGAAGTATCATTTGATGCACTATTGGATGCCCGGTTGAGCAAGATGAAGGAAGAGGTATATGCCATGGTGAGCACAAGACAAGACACCGCTCCTATCCACGCACAATCACTCGATCGCCATAAGCAGAGCACCAAAGGGAGTTGTTGCAATGTGGGACAGTCATCAGAGGGTCCTGGAAAGGACGATGCTGAGCCTTGTGATTTATATGTTGAGGATCCTCTGAGACGGTTAGTTGCACGGGGGAGTGTGCACAACCTAGGATCAACTGTTCACCACCTCGAGATGACAGATGATCAGGTTAGGGTATCAGTTGAGGAGGTTATTATCTCAGACGCACCTGTCCCTATCCCTTCTGAGGAGTTCAAGATTGTGGCCGATGTCTTGGGTACTTTCATATCATGGCCTAAGAACCTTGTTTCTGTTAGAGCTGCGGATTCCCCTATCAGAGCCCCAAGTCCAGCTCCCGTCCCTCGTGAAGTTTCATAGCCTCCACTACTGAATGTGATGCAGCAAGTGATTCTGATGGCATTTGATACATCTTTCCCGATTAAAAATTGGCCTATGGATTCAGTTGTTGGACCGTTAGGGGCGGCATGTTATCTTGAGAGGGATGATTTAATGTCCATGGTCGCTCCTAGACAAAATCTTACGATTGCGATTGTCCAGCTTTTTTTGATGTAAGTATCTTCTTCAATTGGAAGTAAATATCTTAAAAATTACGCTCTGTAACCTTAATTTGTGTGCTTCCATTTTTGTAGGTACATGAATCGTAGGTTGGTTTCCTCTGGGCAGAACGCTAAATTTGGATTCATGTGCCCAGCTCATGCCACGGAGAAAGGGACCACTGCTGCCATCAGACATAGATATTTATCACAGAGGCTCAGTGAAACAGAAACTGACTGTTTCTTGGTTCCTTATGTGTATGGGTAAGAAACATCAAATTTATATTCCGAAACATCACATATAATGCTTTATATTTGCTTAACATTCATCTCTTTTTTTCAGGGATCATTGGCAATTGGTTATTCTGTGTAAGGCTAGTTACACAGTGATCCTCCTCTGCTCCCTCCACTTCAAACCGGGGACTGACTTCAAGAAGACCATGAACTCGTAAGTTTTCTTGCTTTATTACCTTTTGTGTGCAAAGTTTGTGTGCAGAATAAGTAATCTTTGTGATTTTGATCATAGGGCTATGCGGACTTTCCTACACGCTAAGTGTGGTAGGCATGTTCGTGACTTAAAAGACCCTACATGGATCACGCCAAAGGTTAGTACATATTTATTTTCTTTAAGATGCGTTTCATAAGCTATGCTTTTATGCTTGCTTTGATGATATCATGTTCTTTTTCAGACCCATAGGCAACCACCGGGCTCCAACTTATGTGGTCTTTATATGTTGAGGCAGATTTACAATATTATCAGCCTAGACACGACTGACTTTACCAAGGAGGTAATAAATGTATATTTCAAATATTTTGTATTACTTTATTGTTTTTAAGCTAGTAAGTTAATGTTTTGTTTGGCTTCGGTGTTACACATACAGATGTTTGATCTTGTTGATCCCTTTCCTGAAGAAGATATTGATTTCATCCGCAATTGTTGTGCTGAATTCATTTATGAGCTTTTACAAGATTAGTAAGTTTTTGAATCCGATTTATGTTGTTCTAATAATACTTATGGTTTTCATATATATCTAACTTGGTTTATATCTCTGTTTAGGACAAATTCTTGGATATTGGCGATACTAGTTGGTTGTTGATTCAGGCAGGGATCACTATTGTCAATTTTCCTCCACTTTTTTCATTTCTCTGTAAAGCTTACGAATTTTTTCCATATAATGAGAAATATTGTACTGTTTCTGAGAATTGAATAAGTTGATCATGTGTTATTGGTAGTCATTGGAATTGAATGTGTTTGTTTTTAATGATTTTTTTTCATAATGTTCATTCTTTGATTGTTGAGAGTCGAGGATTGTGTATTGGTAGTTTCTGGAAATAAAAATGCTGTTGTCACTGCTTCTGATTGTCAATATATACATATATGCATGTGTATGTAATGTGACAGGGGGAATGTTGTTGAATATGGCTTACTGGCCTGGGCAAGATTGAAACAAATAAAACGAAAAAAAAAACAAAACAAAATTTTAAGACCGGTTCTCTTAATAACCGGTCTTAAATATATATTTAAGACCGGTTATTAAGAGAACCGGTCTTAAATTGTTATCTATTTTTTCCTAGTTAAACTTTAAGACCGGTTGTTGAAGAACCGGTCTTAAAAGTTCATATTTTAGACCGGTCTAAAAAGTGTAATACTTTTTAGACCGGCTGTATCAAGACCTGATCCAGAACCGGTCTAAAATATCGTTTTTAACCGGTCTTAAAAGTGTTTTTTATACCGGTGGATTCAAGAGTATAGGAAAAACCTAATGTGGTGGCTGGTAAATCATGAATTGAATAAGAAGAGGGAGACTTCTTTGGGACTCATAACTTCAGGAATGACACAAATCAGGAGGAAATGACTGCCATAATTCTGTTGTGACTGTAAATTTTTTCCATTCTAGGTACAAGTTAATTTTTGGAATTAACCAATCTGTTAAAGAGATTGACCAATGATGTTTAACTTATTTGGAAGTTATGACATTTTGGGGTAACTTAGGGTGGATAATTTTGGTCAGTGATGTTTTATATTGTTAATGTATGCACATTGACATCGGTGTGGGTTTTTTTTAATGTAATGTTAGTGAATAACTTACTGACGAATTGTAATGATGTTGACTACATTTGTAAAGAAGTTGACAAAATTTGTAATATGAATTACAAATTTTGAATGACTTATTAATGAATTGTGTAAAAGATATGGCCACGATTGATAGATTCACGCCAATTGAGTAATGTGAATAACAAAAATGTTAATGGGTTTGATGAGATGCATAATGGAAATGACAATAAGTGTATGTCTAATTAAGTTGTGTGAAGCTGTTGCCCCAAAGGGATGGCCTCTAACAAATTCCGTAATGGGAATAACAAAAATGTTAATGGGTTTGACGAGATTCATAATGCGAATGACAACAAGTGCATGTCTGATTAAGTCATGTGTGAAGATATTGCCCCAAAAGGGTGGCATCTGAAAAATTTCGTAATGAGAATAACAAAAGTCTTAATAGTTTTGACGAGATTCATAATGGGAATGATAACAAGTGCATGTCTAATTAAGTCATGTGTGAAGATGTTACCCTAAAGGGAAGGTCTTTGACAAATTCCGTAATGAGAATAACAAAAGTCTTAATGGTTTTGACTAGATTCATAATGGGAATGATAACAAGTGTATGTCTGATTAAGTTATGTGTGAAGATGTTGCCCCAAAGAAGTGGCCTTTGACAAATTTCATAATAGGAATAACAAAAAGTTTTAATGGGTTTGACGAGATACATAATGGGAATGACAACAAGTGCATGTCTGATTAAGTCATGTGTGAAGATGTTGCCCCAAAGGGGTGACGTCTCACAAATTCAGTAATGGGAATAACAAAAATTTTAACAGTTTTAACAAGATTTATAATGGTAATCACAAGTTCAGTAATGATGTTGGCAAATAATCATAAATCTTAATGACAACAACTATAATGCAAATGATCGATTGGCTTGTCAACATTAGTCATGCTAAGTAAACCTAATGCTAACAAGTCATGAAGCCAAAATAACATGTCCCTTCAGATATATAGGTGCTAACAATCAGGTGTAACCATTAACAAAAGTAGTAATGGTAATGACGAGTATATTATTAGGATTTACGAAAGCCAGATCCATCAAGACAACAACTGAGACATATATAGGCAAATAATATATTCACATTACTCATTCCACCTACACCTATGGCATATAAGTCATGACCCCAAAAGAACATGTTCCTCCTTGTATACATAACTTACAATAAAGTGTAACCATTAACAAAAGTAGTAATGGTAATGACAAGTACAATATTAGGATTTACAAAAACCAGATTGTGCATTACAACAACTATCATATACATAGTCAAATGACAAGTGAATATAGCGATTTCACATACACCTAATGTTTTCTTGTCATTCTCACCATAGCAAATATTCTTTTCCCTATACAGTACTTACAAAAAGGGCATCCTATATGTCATAACCCTTCTAATAAAAAATATGTGAAGGGATCCAAGTCATTATATATAAACTAAAAGATGACTTGCAAAATATTTACTCCCACGTCTGCACACCAAAGCTTAAGTCGGGTTTGGATTTTTGCACGTTCTTCTAGAGTAGCCTACTTTATGACATGAGCTGCAATTGTAACTTTTTTTTGTTTTGAAACTGTGACTCTTTCCTTACAAATCTTGGCCTGCCATGAGGTTGACTAGTCTTTGGTGGTGCCAAGAACTTTTGAGTTGCTATATTATCTAGTCGGTAGTCATTTTGGATTTGGTATGTCTATTGTCACAACTAGGATCATTGTTCTACTATAAATCTTTCGTTTGCTTGTAATCTTGAAGTATTCATCGACATAATTGTATTGTCACAATTGGGACCAACTACACATGGAATGTTGAGAAAAGGTCTTGCGTTGCACTCATTTTGTACAAATTCATCACTCATTCAATAACACACAGCCTCGTCATTGTAACACATTTACTCTGCAACTCCCACGAATTGATCAACCCTGCATGTATATTAATAAGTATTGTCAACATATTACTAAAAATACTATTGGAAATAACTATTTCTTTAGCCAAAAAAACCGTCACTTGCCTTTCTGTATCATCTATGGCCCTTCCTTCATTATCACTTCCTTTCAATACTACATACACATATGCACTACTGCCATTATAATGAAACAGATTTTCCAAAACGGAATCATTAATGAGATCTACTAATATCTTTTCATCAAAGCTTAAAGTATATTTAATGTCACACCAATGACCATCTGTACAAACCATCCTCCTATCATTACCCTCAATTCTTCAACTATCATTCCCTCTTTTATCGATTTTACCCTCACACTCCCACTACTATATTTAACTTCACCTTCAACATTAGTTACAAACTCCCCCCCCCCCAACATGGAAAAAACAAATAAGTAACTTCGAAGAAGGTGTTGCTCCAATATTCCATGTCATCTTGCATGCTAACCTGCAAGAATGCAAGAAAAAAATTAAGATTTCATAACAATATCAGTCATACATCAATGAAATTTCATCATTAAAAAAATCCCTACAACATACACTTGGACCATTGATTACTTCATCAAGATGTTTGACAATACCAATTTCGTAATTAACAACAAAGTTAAGCCTTTCTTACGTATTTAACCTCCAACTCCACACCCATGTCATGACAACATACATTTCTCAAGGAATTGACTAAATTAGTTATGCTCTTGACAGAATATGTTATGAGATTTACTAGAATAACAATGGTGTTGACAAATTCTATAATGGATTTGACAAGTATCATTAAGTTCTAACAACATGTGCTAAAGGGTTGACTAACAGTTTTGGCTTGTCACCAATTCAGTTATGCCAGTAATGAAACCAATCATGTTGTTCACAAATAACATCATGTTTCTCAGACAATCGTTTGGTTATGACAAAATGAGTAAATGCCTTAAATATTGTTGTTAATGGTAATGAGAAATTTACTTATGGTAATGACAAATCCTGTAATGGTGTTGACAACAAACCAGATATAGTCATGCTAGCAACTACAATACATGTAATGACAAGTTCTGTTTCAATAAGTCCTGTTTCAATGATAATGACATAACTAATCAATCATCCACATCAACTCAATGAAACCTATTTCAAATCAATAAACTATTCATTATACTACCTCTCACGGTTAACACTACCAAATACATAAATAACCTACACCATACCATCAATTCTATCGTAGTTACATAAAGTCCAAACCTTTAATCCACCTCAACCTACAAACCCACTTACCCATAACCAAAACCACCATAAATGACCTAAAATCACAGCACTATCGTCATTGTTCTTAGCCATCATTGACAACCCCAATAAATCATCTCCCATAACCTACGTAAAGGCCCACATTTTTCTATGCAACCACAATCAAACCTATTAAACCACACCCAAAACACACCAACGTCAACAATGGGAATAAGATGGTTATTATCTGATTCATCTGAAAAAGATTATGTTTGTCGAATATTTACTTACCATTAACTCTTTTCTTAACTTCCCTTTCTTCGACGTTGATTGGCCACCACGTTCTTCACCTTCAGCTTATAGAATTGTCCCACTCACTATAATTTTCCACACACCAGCCACTTAATGTCAAACCATTTTAAATGGGGAATTTTCGTCTTTCACATAAACTTGATAAACCCAGAATCCCCCCAAAGCCTTATTTATCTTTTCTAACTTATAATGGACTTATGTGGGTTAATGAAGTTCATTTGGTATTTTAATGAAATTTTTCCTATTTTATATTAAAATACTGGAGGGAGTAAAAGTAAAAGACGTCTTCTTCTAGTACTAAGGATAAAGATAAAGATAAGAGTGCTCATAGAGATATGTCGAGGGGAACACAAGCTTAGGCTTAAGATTGCACTAGTGAGATGCAGAATGAGAGTGAGACAATGAGAGAGAAAGATAATGGAAGCAACAAAAGATGTGAACTAAAGCAAGAGTGCAAGACTGAATGGTTGAAGAGGAAGAAGGGGAGGCTAGAAGCCGAGGAGAGGGAGGATTGAGTGCCTTACTGTGAAGTAATGTGAAGTGTACTTGTTTGAAATAGTGATTAGATTCCTTATAAGTGTTTTTTCAATCATGTTTTGTGGTGTTTGTCAATCATGTTTGGGATGACTTTTAAACCTCTTGAAAGTGCTTATTCACGTAAATCGAGATAAATCTCTTTTCACATTTACTTCGTATACTGTAAATCACGATTGAAAAGCTATTTTTAAAGGCTCCAATCGTTATTCTAAACAAGCAGGCTTGTTAGCAATAAGTGCTTTTGAGGTGTTCAATTATGATCACAAACAAGTATGTTACAAGAGAAAAGAGACAATTACTTAACTAGGGTTTGCTTAAGAGTAGAAAAAATAAACAAGTGGCAGGTTGGCAAGGAAACCTAATTGTGCAGGCTTGGGATGTCATTTTACTAGCCCATTTGAATGTGGGTTTTTCAACTTTCACCACCAAAAGCCCACAGATACTGTGAACTAGGCCTGTGCTTGGGACGGGACGGGATCGAGAAATCTCATTCTCGATCCCGATCTCGAGAAGTGTTTAGGAAGGAAATTGTTTCCCGATCCCAATCCTAATCTCAAGAATATCCTGAGTTCAGGATCGAGAATTTCCCAAGATCCTAGCACTCCATCATTCCCTGGATTTGCCTTGTGAAGTCCAATAAAACATGAAGTGGTGGTAGACGTGTAAGCACCGTCTTTTCTCAGCTTAAGCTTCCATAATTTACAGTTGAATAGTTAATCAAATAGAGAACCCAATGGCAATTATAGTAGAATAGTTGCGCGTTAAGCTTCCATCATTTATATAACTAGCCACTATGTCCTTTGCTCTCGATTCTATCTGATTAATTTATTATAGGTAGATGAAGATGAAAATTAAAATAAAACTCCAAAGATTTTAACTCATTTATATAACTTGCCACAATGTCCTAATTTCGTCTTTTCTTTTAATTAAAAAACTTACCTACCATGGCAACAGAGGTTTTGTGGCCTCAGGACTGCTTGGTTGAACGGAGTAGGAATGAGAGGCAGGAGCAAAAGAAGCGGGTGGTTGTTTGGACTTAGTCGGTGTCGCAGCCGTTGGTTTCGAAGAAACTGAGCTCCGATGACTCGAAGATGGCAAAGGGAAGCGGTTTAGTGATGGAGATTGGAGAAGGTGACGATTCTTAGGAGAGGACAATAAGCTAGTTTGCGATCTGTGTCTTCGATCCCTTCGAACATCGAACCCATAGCCATAAGAGAAGGGCAAAGAAAGGGAAATTAAATTAGGGCTTAAGAGTCTTGTTCGGTCATAGGAGAAGGGCAAAGTGTAGACTATCTCAAGCTTAGTATTGTTGTGCTTGTCAGTTGCCTCCTCAGTTTTACTGTTTAGTTAGAATTTTTTTAAAAAAAATATATAATAATTTTGGGATCAGGAAAAAGTCAGGATCGAGAAATGCCATTCCTGATCCTGATCCCGAATTTTTCCTTCCCTAAATTTTTGGGACGGGATTTTCCCGTCCCGATTTACTCGGGATTGGGACGAGAAATTGATGCACACCCTTACTGTGAACCAACACACAACCAGCGAGTTAGCACACTTTTGCGGCTTTACTTTACTATGGTAACAATAAAACTTATTTAAAATATAAAAAAATTATTAATCATATTTTGTGCAATTCACAAGAAAATGGATCTAATTATGTTAATTATACATCTTAAGCTTTTAAAATTAAAATTTTAAATAGATGACTTCATTTATAGTTAATTAAATAATAGTAATCACTCATGTTTTTAATACAAACATATTTATCTAATTTGATTAGATTAAGAAAGTTAGTTAAGTTAGTTAATATGACATGTATTTTTTAAAACACTCTAGTCATTTTTCTTAATTCCCCCCTTCCTTAATTATTGTTGATAAAATATTAATAGTAGTAAATTAGAAAAAGATTGACAAATATAAAAAATATTTCTTATATTTAGAGTCAAGATTAACGCTATAAATACATTTTATATTAAAGACTAGATGAAATATTTGTGTTGTTGAATACTCTTATTTTCAAAGGTTTGTTGTGGGAATGTTTAACCTACCCGGCACCAACATCCATTATAGTTATGACAATCTATATAAACCCATCTATATATAAAACTAAAATGAAACCATAATATCTTATTATAATATAATTTTTTATTACCGTATTTAATAATTCTTAACATTTTATTTGAGAGTTTTTTTATGTTTTTGCTGTGTTAAAAACTATACATTTTATTTATTCCAAATTTAAGATATTATTATTTTTATTTTAAAAAAATATATATTTAATAATTTTCATTGTGATTAAAATCATATAAATAGTCATCTTAATTATCAGTATGAAACAAATATAAATATACAAACATTTACATCCTTAATTATGAAGTCAACAGAAATGAAAAGATGTATTTGATGAGAAACAAAGGTGAAGAATTTTTTGAAGAAAGTGGGAAATAAAAAGTAAGCAGATTCAAATCAGAAAGTTTTTAGAGGGAAGGAAGGGTCTAACGGCTAGTTTGGTATATTCCCTTCACTCCCATCTGAAAACGCCACCGACCACAACTTTTACAGCTCATCGGCTCCGCCATGGCCACTCTCATCTTCCTTCTCTCACATCAACTTTTTCTTCCCTTAAAAACCTCTCTTTCTCTCTCAAATGACCACCCAGTTTCTCCCCCCCCCCCCGGAGATCGATACCCAGTAATCTGAATCAAAATGCACAGAAAAAAATCTCTCCTTTTCCAGAAATTCTCAAGTCTCTTGAGGATTCCCCTGTTCGTTCACAAACTCAGAAAACCCATAATTCCCAAGATCCTTTTGCTCAAGAGATTCAAGAAACGTAGCGAATTCAAGCTTCTCATGCATTACAACAACGGCTTCCATGGCGAGTATCAGTTCTCACCTTCCAGCTCTCCCCTGATTCAATTGCGTCGGAAAAAAGATCGCGTCAAGAACAGAGAGTTCAGAGATTTGTGCTCGTTGATGTTTCTGGTTCGGTGTTTGGGTGATTTCCGAGCTGAAGTTAAGGGCTTTAATGGCGGATTTGTAGAGAACCAGCTTGAGGAAGGTCTATCGGTTCCCGCCATTGGAGTTCGAGAAAAAGACTTGTGTGAGCCGTTGGATTCAGAAGACGAAGATGAGTCGGTTGATCAGAGGGCTGAGAGGTTCATTGAGAGATTCTACCAGGAGATGAAGATGCAGAGGCAAGAATCCATTTAATAATTTCATCAATGGTTGTTTTTAAGAAAATTATTTGCGTTTTAAATGTCTGTGACTAGTATATTCATTATTTGTTTGATTCTCTACAATTATATATTTGTTTTTTATATATATAATTGTCGAGTTGGTTTTGTATTTTTTTTTATTATATTTTTTTATCATGAAATTTTGTTATTGGGTCCAATATTGTTGTTCTGATGATTAATGGGATAATTGAATTTAATATTATATATTTTTTATGGATTTCCTTGTAATTATTGTTTTTGTGATTACACTGCATTGCAACTTTGTTTCGCTGACTTAATCACTAGCTAGTATTTGGGTTTTGTTTTAGGTAAATTCAATTACCTAATTTAATCTTATATTAACTAATAAAGAGATCGCGTAATACTATGCAAAAAAGAAAATGTGTCCCAAAATATTTTCTTCTTGAATTATAGGTTAGAGCGCAAAGGGTCCCTTTAAAGGAAAAGTGTAGAATTCTCACGTGAACTTTTGATTTGATAATAACGTTTTTAATATGAGATATATTTAGATACTTAATTTTGATTTTAAATATATAATATAATTTTTATATTTATCAATCCTTTTATAATTTATCTTTATTGATATTTTCTCAACAATAATTAAATAGTAGAAATAATGAGGAAATTAAGGAAGATTATCATGGTACTTTAGAAAATACATGTTATAGTAACTAACTTAATTAACTTTCTTAATCTAATTAAATTAGATAAATATATCTTATATTAAAGACTTTAGGAGTATGATATAAGTGAAAGAATCGGTAAATTCTCAAATTTGAGATTTTTTATCAACTTACTACATTAAGATTAGGCTGACTTTTCTTGCTTTACCCATGTCTGTTTGAACATGTGATATGTGGTGAGAAATATATATCTCTCAATCAACCAATATGACACCTGAACATTGACACTTTTCAATTTTAAAGGGACATGACTTTTCAAAAATTACATATATTCATTTTAAATTTAAAAATTTAATATATTTATGTTTTTAAATTAAAGAATGCAACCTAAAAATGTGAAGAAGAAAAAAAAGGTAATAGTGACTCCTCATATCCTAAATTTAAAAATAACTTGATGTAATGTAGCCTGAACTGTACTCCTCTTATTCTAAATTTAAAATATAATTTAATGGTAAATTTGAGTTCTAAATGTAAGACTTTTTTTTTAATTTTATCTAGTATATTTATCATTTTTTTCAAACTAATTTATTTAACTTAGAAATTGATATATAATCTATTATTATATGTAAATATTTTAGAGAGATCATATCATATATGTTATAATTAAATAATTTATTTAGTTTTTTTTTTATTTTTTTTAAATTAAATAAATATATCTTATATTAAATAATAATAAAATAATTCATAGAAGATCCCACAAAAGCAAACTAAATTGTGTAGAGTTTTTTGTTTAAACTTTAAAAAGTATTTATCTTATATTTTTATTCAAAAAAAACTATAGAAAAGAATGCAGTGAATCATATTCTAATTAAAAATGGTTGTCCCATCGATTAGTCAAATGAAGTGGGTTGGATAACTTGATAATGAAGTGGATGTCACAATAATAAACAATTGAATTGAAGAGAATGAATTTTTGAAGGCAATCATTGGAGCAGCTGTGGTAGGTAAAGTGGAAAACTCATCCTTGGAGGCTCATGTTTCAATTATCAAATTCTTGGAAGGCCAAAATGCAAATTATTAAAGTCTTGATCTTGAGCCTATTAGCCTAATAATATTTTTAGAAGTCTCATATCCCTATAGAACTGAAGTGTCATTCCACCCCTTACATCATTGCTTTCTTAGAAGTTGTCGATGTAAAAATCTATATTCTAAATGATGATCGAGTTAAGAAATTTAATGGAAAATTTTTAGGGAAAAAAAACCCTTAAAATATTAAAATGACAAATCTAACTCAATTTCAATAATCCTAACATATAAAATAAAATTTTGAAATGTTTATGCTTTTACAATACCATTACCTTGGTTGGCGGTGACTCCCTATCTGCTATAGGGGCTAACTAGAGCTCTATCACTCACAATTGGAAAGTTTTTTGTGACAAAGTTGATCAATAAAGTGTAGTAAATAGCTAATAAAGTGTTCATTAGTTATTTATTATGCTTGATCAGTAAATAACAATAAGCTCTATGAAATATTCATTTTACCATTCATCACCTATTTACTGCATTTCATAACTATTTAATATACTTGATTAGCATATGGCAACATGTTTTAGTAAATATCCGTTTTACATTTCATTAATGAGCTTTGCCACAAAAAATCTTGGCCATTGGTGGGATCGTCAAAGTTTTGGTGGCTAACAGGGGTGGCTAGCCGAGGGTGGGTGGCTTTTTTTTTTTTTTCAACTGAGGGGCAATATTGAAATTTCCTTTTGATACAAAGGATTTATGTGAGATTTTGCAAATTGGGATCACCTTCATAGGCTTTCCAAATGTTAAGGGTATTCATTTCGAAATTTTCCAAATTTAAATGGTAGAAATAAGAAATAGAAAATAATTATTCATAGCTCTAAGAAACCTTATTAGCACCAAATTAGATGAGAATCACAATGACTTTAAGAAATCATTTGTTATTTTCATTTACCAATGATGTGTTTGTAGTTAAGGAAACAAAATGCGCCTCTTAGCTGCCAAATGTTCTTTCACCAATCTCTCTTTCTCTCTCTTCCCCACCCTCCTCTTTCATTCATTTCTAAATCAGTAAATCTTCTTTATGAGAAATTAGATTCTTTATGATTAAAATAGATTGAAGAGAAAAAAAAAATAAAAATTAAATGAAGATTGTGGGTTCTTGGCAAGAGTTTCCATTGGCTGTTTCAATTTGTCATCTATGGAGACACCATGTCATTTGATTTATACTTTAAAGCATTATCAATTAACTAAATGCAGCAAATGATATAGAACTCAATTAACGATGATAGGTGTGAGATCAAAATTAACAAAATAGTTGTTTTTTTTACCAACATAAAGTTGGTATAGCAATCTAAGGCTTTATTAGATCCCTCTAAATTTTAAGTTCGAGTCTTAAAGGAGATACTTATTTCTAGAAAGGACGGTCACGAACCCTAAACCGGATACTGGATGATAATATTAAAAAAAAAGGTTGTTTCCTAATAAGATTAGACTAAAAATCGAACTATTTGCATATATGTGATAATATATTACATACTCTTCCGTCCAAAGACATATTTAAGGAGTTGATCTTGGTCCTAAATCTAAGATATAATTTTTATATTTATTAATCATTTCCTAATTTTTCTCTATTGATGCTCTCTCAACAATAATCAAGGAGGTAAGGAAATAAGGGAATTGAAAAAGATGACTAAGGTGTTTTAAAAAATATATGTAATATTAACTAAACCCAACTAACTTCCTTGATATAATCAAATTAAGTAAATATTTCTTATATTAAAGATCGGATGAGTATTTCATAAGGTAATATATTACATGCTTCCATAATATGAAATCATCTATATAATACTCCCACAGTTTTTAATATAAGATCTAATTAATGAGTTAATGTTGGTTCTAAATAAAACATATTTCATGTTTATCAATTTTGTTCAAATCAACTATATTGATATTTCCTCAATAATAATTAAGTAAGAGATGGGGGGAGGGAATTTAAAAAAAAATGGTTAGGGTGTTTTATAAAAAAAATATCATATTAACTAATATCCTTAATCTACTCAAACTAATTAATTAGGTCTTACACCAAATCACAGTAGCATGTCAATGCCGTGACTTGATTAAATATAGACATGATTAAATTAGAATTTAATTAAATATCATAAGTAAACCAGTAACCAACGTCCACTTAAGATCCTTGTCTCGTGCTCGCTGTTGGTGTGATGTTTGAGGGCGAGTGGTCCATGAAGATGGGCTTTGTTTCTTTACTATTAATGGATCGATGGTTTCTTTGGCCCATTATGAGTTGGACCCATTATGGGCCACATTTATAATATTGAAAGATGTTATCATAAAAGAATCCCTTCCATTTAAAACCCTTATGTAATGTAATGGCCCTAAAATGGATCCAGGCCGAAGTATGATTTTAAAGAATAAAGAACCGCTATTTATAACGGCAATAAATAAATAAACGCTATTTATGGGCTGCGCCTAATCTAGGATCTAATATAAATTTAAATTATAAAATATTAGAAATAGAATAATAATAATATATTAATTAAATATTTAAAATTTAAAATAATAAATTAATTTAATTAACCTATTATATTATTATACTTTAAAATTTTAACTTTAAATGTAGTAATAGTAAGAAAACTTACCATGGAGTTCTAAACTGGTATGTAAATACCCATATACAGTGGTGTGTTCATATCATGATAGAGAGACATTATTTTTTATTATTGTGAATAAGGATCGGATCCTACAGAGATTTTTCCCTCGGAAAATGAAAATTGTATAAGAGTTTCCACCAATCCCTCTTTTTTTTTTTTTAATCCACAACCTCTCTTTTCTTTCTCCACTTCTGTTAAAAAAAGAATTGGGAAAATCAGTGAAAAGTAGTCTATGTCTAGACATTTTATAGGCTAAAATAACATGATATGATTTTAATTATAGATAGTGCCGGTAACCTGTAAAATTCTACATGTAAAAAACATTAGTACTGGAATTCAGATCTTTTTAATGAATAAAATTTTTAAACATGGATTTTTTAATGATTTTACCAAGAATTTTGGATTCAGAAAAAAGGCATAATAATTTGCCCCTATTACTGTTTTACAACTTAATAGTATTACTTATATATATATATATCGCAAATTTAGGGGGTCTCTTGTGTTTTTTTTTTGGGGGTCAGTAGGCCGTCTCACGTTGGATCCATGCAAATTCAGAAATTGGCATTTAGGAATTCTTGCAACTAATAACTAATATGCCAAGTGCTTTCCAAAACAAAATCCATTTTTAATTAAGATTCATAAAAAATTAAACTGCTGATATTTTGTTCCTTAAAAGTGTAACTCTATATATATATATATATATATATATATAAGTAAAGGGAAATTGGTAATAAACCCTTATAACATACTAGCAGTAATTAACATGAACCATAATCCATTATCTTGCAGAATGCTCCCAATAATAATAAAGCAGATTCATAAACTCCATTGTTGTATTAAAGCAGATTAACTAATTACAGGAATGTCTCACAGATATCAAATATGAACGCATGTTTCATAGGCTGTGAGGGAATTGGTTAAGGCCACTAATTAATGAAGTGTGTGTACCACTCTGATTTTATTTATAAGTCAATTTTGATAAAAAAAATTTGGTCCTTATTATAAGTTCAGTTTTAGTGTGATTTTTGTGTGATAAATGCAATTTTTATAATTTTTTCCCTATTAAGTGCAATAATAAAAAAGAATTTGTTCATGTTGACTCTTGGAATCAATTATAAATAAGGGAAAAATTGAAAATTTAACTTATAATTAGTGAGTTAACTAACTATCATTGGTATGTGAGAGTTAGTTAATTGAGACTTATAAATAGAACCAGAGACCAGAGTGGTAGCTAGCAATAACTGTTTTTGATGTTATTTTCACATTATTTTTGGGTTATTCTTTTAAAAGACAATTTTTTTATGGAAAATACTTAAGGTTAAATTTCTTATATCTATTTCGTCAAATTCTCCAATCATATATGACAATGTGTCCTATTTTTGAATATGCTTAAATATGTTTTAAATCATAAATGTTTAAATATGCTTTCATTTTTTAAAAAATAACTTTTCTAAAACTATACCAAAGCATTTAAAACCAAAAAATGTCCTGGAAAATTTTATGAGGTTCCATAGAAGGAATAATCTATAATTACCAAAAAAGTCTTATAATAAGTTAATGGCATGTAATGACAAATTTTAATATACAGGAAATGACAATAAACCCATACAACTCACTTATCATTGGAACTTTTTAAAGATTACATTCATTTTTTGAAACTTCATAGTGATTCTTAAAAAAAAAAAAAAAACTTTCACATGAATATTTATTTATTTAAAAAAAAAAGAATTCTCATGAAAGGAAGCAAAGAAACTCGAACTAATTTGTACTCGCACTATATATTCGATGCTTTCTATGTGCAGAAACCTTCATGGCATGAAAACTAAGTAAGCATGAAGATGGTATTGTACTGTATTGACATAACAAACTTCATGTCTGGCCTTTTCTTTTGTTTAAAGAAAGAAAAGAATGTGTATAAGAAGTCCCCACCTACCAACTAGGTCTTTTATTAATTTGTTGTTTTTTTAGTACAATTATTTAGAGCCTTAGCAACTTACACTCAGCTCATGGGTTATATATATATATATATATATATATATATAGCTGCATGGCACTGGGTCAACTTTAACAATGGAGACAAGTTGTACGGTGTTCGTAGATTTAATTTTTAAGGTGGTCCTCAAAGTCTCAGATCCAAAACCAAACTTATTAGTGCAAGTGGTGGTCACACTGCTGCAACAAATAAAAATCTAACAAAAACGTTCATGTAGATGTTTTTATACACAAAAAAGGAAAACAAGAATTATTCACAATAACTTTATAATATAATTCTTATATCTTAAATGTATGACCTAGTTTGTGGGTGGATTTTAATCTTGAATGTAAGACCCTTTCTATTTTTTATCTTTTTATATTTATCGTTTTTCTTTAAACTAATTTATCTAACTTATAAACTCATATATAATGTAATGTTGTACAATAATATTTTAGAGAGATAATGTTTCATATGTTATAATTAATTAATTTATTTAGTTTATTTAATCTTCCTAAATTAGATAAATAGGTCTTACTTTAAGGACTTAATGAATATATAAGTATAGAATATACAAGAGCATTTTGACATGAAACGCTATGATTAATTAAAGGGAGAATCACTGTGATGGATTATAGAAGGAATGTAATCTTAATCAAAAAATGTCTTAATAACAAGTGAGTAGGGTGTATCTATTGTCATTTCTCATATAGCGCTTCAAATATTTTTAGATTTAATTAGTATTTAAAACAAAAATGTTGCAAATTTGAATAATACAAATTTCTACACCATATTATTTAACAGTTTTTTTTTTTTAAATATGAGCTAACACGCATACACGAGTTAGTCTTGTTGAACTTAACCTACAAATTAAACAAGCCACCGATTAATTCTTAAAATCATAGATAACCAACTTTAATTACCACCACAAGACTTCATTCCATGCATTATTACTCTTGTGGGAGACAACTTGCACTTATCTATCATAATCACAAACGCATAAATATATAATTATTAGTACGTCTTGTATATATGAATCTCTTCTCTAATTTAATATTAAGTAATTAAAACAAGCTTGTTATCTCTAAACAAGCATGCACTCACATTACGTGAACTTGGTGTAGCCAATGAGTGTGAATGTTTGTGAGTACGAAATCAAATAAAAGAACTCATCATCTTAGTCATCTTCCAACTCTTACAATGACCTTCCACATAATTAATTAGCTGTTAAATTCTTATTGACCAATAATAAGAAAGCTTCAATTCATAGCACGCAGACAAAGCTTTGAAAGGTCCATTTATATATACAAAATTAGAATTTTTTTACCAATAATTGATCAAGATGATCGCATAAAGATGGAGGGTGTGTGTGTGTGTGTGAACACATTATTTTTTAGAATTATATTAAATCTGAATACATAATAATTATATTTCCTTTAAATAAAAGTAAGAGTGCCCATGAGTTAGGCTATGAAAGTAAGAGTGTGCATATAATTATTCTTGACTTGCTTAATGTTTTGTATGTTACTATCAGCTCATCAACATCCGGCCACTCTAACCTAAACAAAATAAATTAATGTATCTTTGGTTTTATGTTGAGAAACATCAAAATCAATTAAGTCAGGCGCTTAGCAACAGCAAGTATATTTACATATAAGTTATAAGACCACTAAAGCAAGCAATATATTTAGAGCCAAAATCAATAATATGTAAAAATTTTTGGAAAAATATATCAATAAAGAGAAATAAAATTATATTCAAATAAAATAATAATAAAATAATATATAAGATAATAAGAACAAAATATAAGTAAAGAGACCCATTTAAGCAACTCATAATAATATGATTTTAATTAAATTACCACATTACTCGATCCTTAAAAGATATACTTGATCATAGCTAGCTCTCAAATGTTTTGACACCTCATCTTCTTGCTCTAATGCCACATGTACATAAAGAAGGATATATTTCCATCAAAATTGGTTTTGGATTAACCCAATGTCGCCCTTAACACATAAATGTCAAAATACTACATAGGGATTGATTTAAGAAAGTTTTAAATCATATGGGCTTATCTAGAATTTAATACAAAAGTATAAGGACTAGCTGATGATTAATTATTTCTTAATGAAATTTTCAATTTTTGAAGACTAATCTACTTATAATTAAACTTTTTTTTTTTCAATTGTCAAAGGAAACGTGCTAAACACTAGATAGTTGATTCACTGATTGGGAAATGTATATTTTTATGTACCTAATACACTGAACAAGATGAACTATCATATCATCTCTCTAGTTTATTTATTTATTTTTGTGTGTGTGTCAAGCTGAAGCCAATTGCAAGCAGAAATTGACAACCTCATTAAGGACATAATTGTGTGGTCCCAACATATATACTTGGGAAACCCTAATTGGGTCCCTTAATTAATCTTTTGTAAACATGCTTAATCATGCTCCTAATTTGATAGGATTTTGGTGACTAAGAGGTGAAAAGATGCCTCAACTTACTTCGGCTTTTTCTGATCTATATGTTTTTCCTTTTATGGGCTAACCTTAACCCAAAAAAGTTAACTTCACTATTCATGTACATTAAGCACACGAATACTGTCACTATATATAGTGATTTCTTTCAAATTGTCCAAATTTAATTAATTTGAATGAAATACAAAATTAAAAAAAAAGAACCAGATGGATGCGTAATTTTTATATTTATTTTCAATTTTTTTATTCTGTCTTACTCTTTCAAGAAAATATAAAATTGTCAAAATTAACAAATAAAACAGAATTTAAAATCGTTTTTTTTTTTGCCAGATCTAATAACTAGTCAAACATTTGAGAATAATAATTATAAGCGTGTAATAGGGGGTCCAATAATTCACAGGCAACACGGTGTGTTACATGAAACATGCAATATTTTCTAAGTTGTTTTTCACCAAGCACATGTGATTCTACGTACTAATATGTCAAAAAGCACTACAAGGAAGGAATAACAAGAAGTTATTTTTTCCAAGTGATGTTCAAGTTTTCAAAATGTATGATCATTACCATCCACAAATCAAACCAAAATTATCAATAACTTCAAAGCAATTGTAAAGTTCATTGTCGTACCTTAGAAAGCAAGGGGTTAAAAAGAGGGAAAAAGGGTCAAAATTTATATTCTTTTTGTCTTGTGGAGATCAACTACACATATTTCCAACTAACTAAAACTAATTATAAAAGCTAATATATATGGCTCAGTTAGCTAGAAAGGCACATGATGGTATCATTTACGCCCCTTGATTTCTTAAAGTACTTTTAATTAAGCGATTAAAAATCTTCGATTTGAGTCACTTGTTATTAATTAGCTTTCTAATTAATTAATAATGATGCAATCCATATAGGTGCAGCCAGCTGGGAAGCCTTGTCTTAATTAGTCACTTGTTAGCTTTCTAATTCCAGCTAGAGAGTTAACAGCCATTTCTGTGTCTACTATCTTCTCAACATAATAAACACTCTTCCTATTATCACCTTTGACAATAACCTACTGATTAGATATCAAGATTATTACTCTCTGAATTTTGGGAGACAGTGAATGATATCAATGTGGTGTTTATTTTGACTCTAACCAATCTATATATCCACCTAGATCCTCATCACATATTTAAAACACCCAATTTTTTTTTGGACGAATTTAAAACACCCAATTCATGATAGGGTTAAGCTGCAATTTAACCCTGGTAGTAACCATTCAAGAGTTCAAAAGGCTTTTGAGGAACAATTTCACCTCCGAAAGTGACTATAAACATAAGTAAATTCACCCTAATTATTAAAAAACTAATGTTGATCATTAAAAAATAGATGTTGATATAGGAGTAATTTTGTTTGTATAATTTTAGTCCTTAACTTTAAATATAATATAAGATATAAGAAAATATATGTCATATCAACTAATTTAATGAATTTTTTTTATTTTAATAAAAATAAATAAATAAATCTTATATTAAAAAAGTCACAATGAGTGTGTCATTGAAAATTAATTATGGCAATTGGTAATGGATCTGGAATGTTGACAATTAATTTGGGACCCACGTAATGTTGTATCAAACTCCTAGTCAAGATGAAAATAAGAAACACCACCAAATCATGAAAGGGTTAGTTGAGGTTTTTAGAGAGACTACAAAATCTTGCAATGATACCACTTCACCTTCTCTGGGAGGCACAAAGATCATCTCTCACCAAACCTATCTTCATAAGTAAACATACACTTCAATTAATATTCATCTACATATATATTCTCTTTTTTCATACTTCCTTTCCTTTTTTTAATTTAAAAAAATCCCTCAATATATTTGGTATTATCAATTATAGCCTGTACTGATGATCCTAGTAGTTCTAACAAAGACTTGTAATTCATGGTTTTAAATATGGATAAATTTTAAAAAAATTCATTTTCAAACAAATTTAATGATTAATAGGCATCTATTATTTGTTCAGATGGGATATAAAGATAAGAGGAAATGTATAATAACATGTTTCATGTTGAAGATACAAAGATTTATTGTATCATAACTATGGTAATAAAAGATCAAGTGGTAATAATCTTTACATACAAGAAACTTTTTCTTGACATGCATGGTTTAAATGGTTGATTAATTGATGCCGGAAATGGAGGATTCAATAGATGGGTTGTCTTAAAAAGTGGACATGTTAAAGCAAAAGAGAGTACCAATTAATGCACGAAAGCATGCTTAATTAGCATATATAGTGCACCATAGCACTTTAATTAAACTTGTTAATTACGATATGTGTTGCCCACCAATATCTCACCTCAAAGAGACCACTCTCTGTGATTTCATGTGAATACAAAAATTGTACCATGTTGACCACTTTATTAAATTTCGGCAGAAAGTCCATACAAATCCCACAAAATTTTCACACTTATTATTGTACTTCCCATGTCCTACATGTCCAAACATTGTGGGGCTACCTCATAATTTATTTATTTTTCCTTCTCAGTTCAACAATCTAATGCATTACTCTATATATACTCTTTGAAATCCAACCCACCAAAACAAATATGAATTTTGAAGTTACTTGTTGGAATTAATATACCTTAATTCCTATAATTTTGTGTGATATTGAAATTGTATAAATAATGTGGTTATGTTATGCATATTATAATATAGAGTAATATAACTAAATATACAAAAACTAGAATAACGGGTGCTGCATAAAAAAAGGAAAAAGAAAATCAGTCTATATGGGGAATGAGCAATGGGGACCAAGTGAAACCAGTTGCTTAAAAAAATTAAAAAATAAAATTTGAAAATGTACAAGAAGTTAAGCGAGCCTTATAGCTTCCTCAAAGCTCACTAATTAAGAAGCCGTTTAAAATTTAAATACTCTTTCAATAGAGCTGGCTAAATCAGTCACACAATTCAAGCCAGCCGAGCCAATTATTATCACGGCGCAGCAGGCGCAAGGCTTAGATGCAAGTCCAAGCCCAATGGGTCATCGAAGTTGGGACCACCATCACCTTTGGAAAATCTACTTAAAGATGGCCCATGGGCCCTACCATGTACGTGAGACCCCATGGACTCCCCAGCGCTGCCACCACAGGATAACATCCCGCCGCCCGCCGATCTCCCACTCTGACTACAGATAGTGCTATTAGTCGGCGAAGGGAACACGCACCCGTGTGATACTGACACGTGGAACGGCGGAGGAGCGGTACGCGGCCGAACATAGACCCAGGACGACGGAGTGGCTGCCGGAACCATGACGTGGCCCGCCGGAGAAAGTAAATGAGGCGGAGGGGCGAAGGCGGAGATTATCGGGTTCCTAACGAACGAAACGGCGGCGTTTCGTGAGGCTTGTAACTGGGCCCGCTTCAGCTGCTGCCGTTCTTTCTTGTGAGCGTTCTGGTGACCACCGAGGGCCTGCGAGTTGGCAAACTCGCGGCAACAATACTGACACTCGTATTTCCTGTCGCCGCCAGAGGAAGCGGGGAAAGTTCCTCCGGCGCCGGCGGATACGGGGGAATCCGGTGATCCAGATGGAGAAGTGGGCTTGGAGATTGGGCCTGCAGAGACATCTTCGTCTTCTTCAACTTGGAGCACGTTGTTGTGGTGGACGCTGAAGCCGAAAAGCTTCAAAGGGTTTGTTGGTTTAGAAGGGAAGAGTATTTGGTGGTCCTCCATGTGAGAAGAAGGAGAAGAGTGAAGCTGCTTCTGAGACAGAAGAAGAAGAAGAGAGAGTCGGAAATAATGGTGGCCTGGGGACGATGATGGGCTAGTATTAAGGTGTTCGGTGCATGTTTTGGGGTCTATTTATATAGGAAGGATTCAAGGGGCATTTGACAAAAATTGTGTGAAAGTGCAATAAAGCTAGAGTGGTCCTTGCAAATGAATTGTATTATTTATATCGGTATTAGTGTTATATTTGGCAAACCATAAAACATAAAACACCTTGAAGTCATTTTTTATAAATTAAGATAAAATTTTTTATACATATTTATTTTATAAATTGTAAAAATTATTATCTAAAATCTAATCTAAATATGTACTTACTCCAGTATAATACTGTCAAAATTAATGATACCATGACTTATTCTTTTGTAAAGTTTCTAATTAAATCCGCGGATTAAAATTAATACGATTCTCTTTTTTATTTGATCAAGGAAACTTAATCCTTTTTGAGATTTTAACTCTTAAGTCTTAATTACTCAGTTGAGGCTCGAGAGTATTTGCAATTTATGTCAATCTCTGGGTATTATTCATTATTCTTTCAATGCATATAAATTGATGCTAAGTCCAGTAAACTGATTTTAGTTTATTAGTAAATAAGTCATATACATAATAAAAGGCTAAAATATATTTTTAGTTCTTTAAGTTTACATGAAATATATTTTTAGTCCCTTAACTTAATAAAACATACTTTTTGTCCTATAATTCTAACACCATTAATGTTACTAACAAAAAAACGCTGACGCAACAAATTCAAGTGATAACTGTGTAATTAAATGCTATTAATCTTAAATTTAAAATATATGTAAATTAAAAAATCTCTAAGACTCCAATGAACCGGTCAATATCAAAATTTCAATTGTATTCAAAAATTATTTTAATAATCTAAATAGCAAAATCTTGATTTCATTTGAAGCAATTTGTCGGTTTTTTTATTTTAATAATCTAAATATATTATATTAAAAAATTAAAACTTAAATATACTTTGTCAACTACACAGTCATTACTTAAATAAGTTTGTTGCATCAACATTTTCTGTTAGCTACTATAACAGTGTTAAAAATATAAGATCAAAAGTATACTTTATAAAATTAAGGAACTAAAAGTATATCTTATATAAAATTGGAAGGACAAAAAATATACTTTAGCCCATAATAAAATAAGAACAGTAGGAGAGATCTAACAAGTGAGAATGACATAGAGAGAATTAGAAACAGGACTCAAGAGAAGGCACCCAATTAGGAGTATGGTGATATGCATGTGATAAGAGTATGGTCCAACTTCAAGTCCATGTAAAATGATTGGCTCTGCACCGTATCTTGCCATCTTTAATTTTTTTTCACTATTTTTTCTTCTTCACACAGCTTCCTTCACATACGTACAAACCCATTAAATATATAATATTCATTTTATCTCTGTATTATATATTTGGACCCATGACTTATAAGCTAATTCTATTAAAGACGTACAGTTTGATTTTCCAACCAATAACAAGAAGTACTGAGAGAGATTTATTGGAGGTTTCTCTGATGCAGTTAGGTTAGAAAAAGTAGAGACATTCATGTGGTAAAAATTTGCGTAAGATCACCAATCTCAGAAGCTTGCCCAGATTAATAATGTTTGATCAACCAATATAACACTTGCTAAAACAAAGCTAACATGTTTATTAATTATTCAAAAGTTTCAAACTCATCGATCAGCTCATCAGTGTTTGACCCCACTTCATATGTTTGACACGTAAGACATGCGTTTCTCCATAATAATAAATGCTCAAATTCTTGTTTTAACTGCAACATTAACTATTTGTTTAAGATTAGGACAGAAACAAGTGGCTTTGGTCATTTTGAGTACTTCTGTAATATCATATTCTCTCACCAGAGGAACTCAGAAACGTATAGCAGAACGAAACCCAATGATCCACCGTGATGCCCATGCCTGTACTCTTCTGCCGACCCCAACTTTTTCTGCACATTCAAAGAATTCAGAAATGCAATTTTACAACAAAACACACGCGCGCACACGAGTATAGAAGCTGCGATGTACTACTATTTGCTCCACACCTTAATATAAGAGTTAGCTAATAAATTTGTGAATATTAAGAAAATTATTTAACTTAGTTATTTATAGAGTTAAGGTATAAAAATAATTATTATTAAACGGTCAATGTATATAATAACAATAAATTTTTAAAATGCAAAAATAATATAAACATTATAAAAAAGGATAAAAGTAACTCTGCCTTTAAGTTTATCATAAACGGTCAATATATATAATTTTAATGTTATTGTCACTTTTATTTTCTTTTATAAATTTATAGTTATTTTTACACAAAAAAAAATTTATGCTTATTTTTGTATTTTTGGTATAAGTTAATGTTTATTTTTTCCCCTTAACTTTTATTTATAACAAGTGTAATTGATTTATCTAAACCATCCTTTTTAAAGATCATATTGGAACTACTCTTCCTTAGTGGGAATCTCTTTAATATATACAATCAACACTGATATTTTTTTTAAAAAATACAAATTTAGAAGATAAGTGGATTGAAGTCTAGTATTTAAAATTAAATTTAACTTATAAATAGCTCTTATATTAAAAAATGAAAGTAATAAACAGTATCTAACATACACTATTATAATGGACCCAGTGCAGTCTAATTTATAGTTTTTTTAGTCTGCTTTGGTGAAAAGAGATCTTGTTCGTTCATTTTGATCTGACAGTTGGAACTTTGCCACGTTCTCTGTTACGCTGTATCAAATGAAGGGTCATCCTTTTAAAATTTTGTGGTATATACAAGGCGTGTCTCAATAATGTATATTGGTCAAATTTGAAATATATCACGGATTGTATAGAGTTCTCTGAATCAGTCGTCCCCTGGTACTTATATATAACACTACTTGGATGACTCATGTGTCAACATCATGTTTCATCTCTCTTATGATCTCACTGGATACGCATGTTTCACATTATTCCAACCTCTTACCTCGCACACCATTTGCTCACACTTTTTTCAATATAAGCTCACACATGGAACCTAAAAGCTTATAATCCTATAATGTTTATATAGAAGAAGCTACATATGAAAACAAGGACGTTTCATGGTCTGGTACCTTTTTTCTTACACTACTCACTCACAGTTGGCTTGTTTGAAAGGCCACTTCTATATATATATATATATATATATATATATATATATATATATATATATATATATATATATATATGACTTTGCAGAGAGACAGATAGTGACCCATATTAATGAATGACAGTTAAAAACTTAAAATTCACTTCAAAAATACTGTTTCTTCACTCCTATTTATAGCTTTCACCAATCAGCTGTACACGTATGAGTTAGAATGAATCGATAGTAACATAATCTTTTTCAGGTAATTCAAGTCTTTGGGTTTCAAATGAAGAAAGAAAACTTTATAAATGTTACTCCATCCAATCCCAAACATAGGGCGACTTCTAAAAGAAATTTTTGATTTATAATATAAATCATTTGGTGAGTCCTTAATGAATTTTTTTTAAAAAATATTATCCATAAACAATTTATTAGAAGAAGTCTAATATAATGTTTCTTTGTACTCTTAAATATGGGCGAAGTTAGAAAAATGTTTTATTTTCAAACATAGCTAATGAGTTAAATACATCTATTTGATTCTAGTGAAATAGTTAGGGGTGAAATACTAGATTTCATCCATAAGACTAAATTAAACTCAAGATTCTTCTTAAGGGGTCGGTATTGAAACCCTTCTACTCAATCCAACTGATATTGGTCCAATAGGTGAATATTTAATCTCAAGTGTTCATCATCAAAAGACGTTTTTATTCTATTTATTAAAAAGTTATTTTGTATCAATTTTGTTGTGTTTGCAAAACTTAGGGTTTTGGTCCCACCTCTTGTCGTGTTGATAGCGATGAATAATTGTTTTAGGAAGTTTGCGTGATTGACGTTGAAATCTTAATTTCTCTATTGGTTTTCTTGCTTTGAGAGAGATATCATCGAATCTTACTAACTACGAGAGAGAGTGTGTGAGAGCTTTTGGGGTGCTTTAAAAGCATAATGATAATAATCATAATGGATTTAGCATAATTAATCAAGAAAAAAGAAGAAATATCTCCTTAATTGAATGCCAAAGTCTTCCTCACAACTCCAAAGTGACCCACCTTGTCCCCTCTTACTCATATGTTCTTTTTTTTTTGGGTTAATAATATTTTTATTCATTAAGTTTGTCCTCACTTTAGTTTTGGTTTCTGTAGGAGTAAAATTGTTGAGATTTTTATTGAATTATAAGAACCAATGTTTTAAAAGAAATAAAACTAGAGGGATTAAACCAATGGTTTGAAACTTGAAAGACCAAAACCAAAATGAGAACATAGTTAAGGACCAAATATTATATTAACTCTCTTTTTTAATACTATCAATCAGTATCCAGTGTTATTTAGAACCCTATTAATTACTAGGTATCCAAACAACCGACTACTCTAGTTTGAGAGTTTATGACCACTCCTCCCAATATAGGTATCTCTTCAGGGACTCGAACTTGAAATTCAGAGAGATTTAGCGGAGTCTTACACTGCTAGACCAACTTAGTGCATGTTTGAATTAGTTTTTATGATTTATGAGGTAAGTATATTATATGAGTTTTGTCCCAACTTAAAAAAAAACTTTTAAAACCAATGATTTCCTAAACACTTGCATGTGTATTCCAGTGGTTTCCCAAACACTTGCATGTGTATTCTTGTTCAATTTTCAAAGCTACCTCTCGCTATTAGTCAAATTTTCTCTTGTAAGAGATAAAGAAAGTGTCTTTGTAAATCCCCATGAAATGGATCACCTTTGAAGTGAAAGTTTGCATCTTTTTTAACCGTTAGATTTGATGATTAATCATCATTAACACAATCCTTCAAGTGGCCAATCAACTCAATTAAATTAATTAATTACCTGTAGGTTTCTAGTAGTTGTAATTTTGGGCTGTGCCATGGTTAAACGAAAAAGGTAAAATACTCAATCATATCATGGCATCTTTTAATATAAAAATTGCAGTTATGGACATCGGATCTTAAAAGAATATGTTAAAGGGTCTTCTAATTAAATCAAAATTAATTATCATTAAGTTTTACTAAACTTATTACTATATGTTTTAGAAAAATCTTAGCTATAATTCGAGGTTCTTCAGTAGTGATTTTCCCATAAACTAATTGTAACTTTTGCAAAATTTTGCGTTAAACCTTGAAGTAAATTTGATGCTTATAATCGGTTTTCTTAAAATCTTTTAAAACAATATATTAGCATTGGGGTTCTTTTGATGTAATTTTCCTTTTTCAGTTATCTTTTCCAGCTAGAGTGTTCCATTTCACGTCATGGAAGATGCAAATGGGTTATGAAGGTCTTTTCATAGAGAATTAATTAATCTTCTTTAGGTGTGGGTCCCAATGATTAAAATTTACATAACATGGGGGTTACTGGTGGAAATTAACAAACATATAATAATGAAGGTTAATTTGGGACTCACATTAGGATCTCCATTAATCAGAATCACAAAAGTGTTTTAACCTAACAATCCCTTTATGCTTTATTATGTGGATCCAATGATTTTCTCTATTGCAATGAAGAGAAAGCTATGTAGCTAGGGTTAGGAAAACCAGGGCTACCTAGCTAAATGGTCCACTTTCATCCCACTATATATATATATAATAGCATTATAGTAATATCAGATAGTATGACTGGCTATAAAGTCTATGAGCTTGGTTGTTATCACTTATCTGAATCGGGCTTATATAATAAGTCCGATTCACGTAAATTGAGATAAATCTCCTCCACATATTTATCTCGTAGATCGTAAAAGCACTTCGTAGACCGTAAAAACACCTCGTAGACCGTAAAAGCTACCTCATAGACCGTAAATTACAATTCATAAGCACTTATGAAATTTTCATAAGCTATTCCAAACAGCCTCTATATCTCCTCACAATTATCAATTTTTTTTTTAATTTTGAGAAAGTCCTAAAGAAAGAATGTGCTCCCTCCAGTCCTTAATATAAGATATATTTATCTAATTTGATTAGATTAAAGAAATTGGTTGAATTAGTTAATATGATATGTATTTTTCAAACACTCTAGTCATTTTCTTTACTTCCTTCATTTCCCCTCCTTCTTGATTATAGTTGAAGGAATATTAATATAGGTAAATTAGGAAAATATTGAAAAATATGAAAATTATATATATCTTATATTTAGGATCAAAATCAGCTCCTCAAATATATGTTATATTAAGGACTACAAGAATAATAATCAAAAAGTCCTACAATAATGAAGCAGCATACGGCAAGAAATGACAGCAAGTATTGATGTTAATTTGTTGTGGAACTTTTTTATAATTATATTCCTTCCTAAATCCATAGTGACTTTTCATTTAATTTTTGGCTAAATTAAACATAATCTCCACTGAACTTTGGACTACGCACAGATAACCTCCATCCGCATAGGTTTTGAAGCTCATGAAGGTTTGTTATCAAGTTCTTAAGATTAAAGGGTTATTTGTATATGGTTCAAAATTCTGAAGAGTTTTGTATAATTTAGTCATAATTTTTCTATATACACTCTCAACATTTATTTTTGTAAACACGGACAATATAATTCCAATATTCAAAAGTCAGTTTCAACAGAACATGAAAGAAAATTAACAATATGTACAGTACTGGAAATAGACGATCTCTCCTATAACATTATTGTGTAGTCTTATTCATGAAATGTTGTTTAAAAAAAAAAAAGGTACTACATCTGGCTGGAGAGAGTTAATTGTTGGGACCAGTAGTGGTGGCCAAGAAAAATACCTGTGTACCATTTTTTCTGTTGGTTTATCATAAATGCTTTATATTTTAGACAATAAGACCTGTTTACTTGTCAGATCAAGACTCAATTAGATTAAGTTATTCATCGCTTTCTTCATCACATAAGATTCCTCAATTTGATTATTCTTATCTCTACTTGTAACTGTTGTTTGGTAACGATCTTTTCACTAGCTAGGCATGGGATAACACTTTTAGGAAATTTACATATTCGAATCTTAATTAATTCAGATAATTGAATTGAAGAATAGTAAAAATTGTCATTATTTTCAAAGGCTGAAATTTTTTATTAATTTTTATGAAAAAATTAAAGAAACTTACATAATATTGCAACTTTTCTAAAATCTTGTGATAATTTTCTTCTAATCTAAATAATAAATCTCATTCAATTTTAACACAAATTCTCAAAACATATATAGATCCTCTCATGTGTGTCTCTTTTCCCGGCATTTGTTCTTACTAGTTTTAACCTATTAAATTTTTATTTGACTTTTTTTAATGGAACCGTGCATGAAAATTATTATATTGACATATGTATGGTTTATTGTAGTATAAGTTAATAATAAATAATTAAAAAACATAATAATACCTAATCCTACCTTACATGCTCCCCATATTAGAGAAAGAAGTGCTTGAATTGGTTCCTAATTGTTTCTAGCTCTAACGAAAATGATTCATATATAGATGATATATATTCTGTTCAAAAGCTCAATTTTATCGCTTCTGTTCTGTGGTTAGGTTTGTGGATGAGAATGAAATTCAAAGTCATGTGCAATAAAATTGGCACTCCAAACTCATATATATATATATATATATATAACTGCATTATTCACGCAACTGCATGTCTCTAAGGGGACTTGTCTTTCAACTTCCAATAATTACTTTTTCATATAAGTAGGCAAATCTCAGTCAAATTAGGGTTTCAATCTCCGACTCACCCCCAAAACATATATAGGTCCCTCTCCCTCCCTCTGCCCTTAATTTAAGCCCCAATTAACTTTTTTAAAGAGATTAATAAAATTAAATAAATTACATAATTAATTATAGCATATGTTATGCATCATTAGATTATACTCTTCTAGTTTTTAATATAAGACATATTTAACTAATTTGATTAGATTAAGGAAGTTCGTTAAGTTAATTAACATGACATGTCTTTTATAAAACACAATTGTTATCTTCCTTAATTCCCTCCTTCCATTTCCTTTTTGATTATGATTGAAGGATCATCAATGAAGGTAAATTAGGAAAAGAATGGTAAATATGAAAACTATTTTTTATATTTAAGACCAAAATCAACTCTCTAAATATATCTTATATTAAGAACCAGAGGAGTATATTAGTTTATAAGTTTGGCAAATTAGTTTAGAGAAAAATGATAAATATAAATATTTTAAATTAATTTATTTAATTTCCTTAGTCTCCTTAAAAAAATCAACCGAGTCTTATATTAAGAACCGAAGGGAATATATATATGTAGTATGTATGTATGTAAATTCATCAGCAATATCCATTCACATGGATGAACAGAACAGAAAGCCAAACACAGAGATTTAGTTGATATATAGTTAGAGTTGAGAATCTTTAATGAAAAATGTGTAGAAAAAGAAAGGGGGGGGGGAGAGGGGTTAGGGTTAGGACTTTGAGAGTGTGAGAATGTTGAGACATGAACTTAGGGTTTTTCCCCACTGATGTAGGGAAACACATTGGAAGGTGCATTTTTGATTGGATTGTATACAATTTGAAGAAACATGAAGGTACGTAGGTCCCACAACACTTGTGTATATATTACTGGGACCAAATGTGTAAGAGGTTCAATTTTGTGGCACTTTGCCCCCACATGAACACTTACTCTTTTGCTTGATGTTAAGTGGGAAGGTGATGATGAAGCAAATTGTCCTCTCATGCTTTCCATGTCTCTTGTTGATTCATTAACAACTGTGATCTTGACATTAAAATAGCTTAGCTTGTGAGAATTGTTTTATATGTTTAAAGATACCGCATGTGATGAAATCTATTTTTAGCAAGAGGAACTCTTATTCGATAAGCTATGTGCAACCTATTTTTAATTTTATGCAAAACAAAAATATTTTTATATAGCTGAAGATATATTATTACCCCAACTAATATCTAATTGGTCTAGCAGGATGAGATGTTAGGTCCCTTGAGCAATGTTCGAATTCGAATCCTAGGTTTGTGAATGGAGATGTGCTAGCTTGGGAGGATTGCCCCCTTTTATGGGACTTTGCAGTGCTCGAATCCAGATTAATTTGGGCTCGTGGAGTTCCTCGTGACAAGAATTTGACATGGGATACTGGATGGATGCGCAAAAAAAGATGGGAAAATCTCATTTAGGTCTTAAGGACTAGAAAAAATATAAAAAAAAAATTCAGTATATAATCCTCTATCAAAAAGGTTCTTAAGGGCCTCAATGATATAAATGGACTTGTCAATTACTACATTATGACTTGTCAATATAATCGTATACACTTATCAACGGAAGCTATTTAGTTAATATAAATGAGTTTGTCAATAACTACTCTATGACTTGTCAATATAGTGACATACACTTATTAATAAGAGCTGTTTTAATTAACATATATCATATTATCAATAGTCACTCTATAACTTGTTAATATAATCACATGCACTTGTTAATAAAGTGAATTTACATTTAGAATATATCTTACTGAGGTCCCTAAGGATTTTCTTGATAGAATATTCTACACTGAAAATTTTTTGATAGAGAAATCTACACTAGGACTTTTTAAATATTTTTTTTTCTTTAGGACTTGAGTGAGATTTTCCCCAAAAAAAAAAGATATATTATTATATATATATCTGAAGAAGAATTGCAACTTGCATGTACTAAAGAACCTAATTCCCTATATATCTTTTGACATAATAGGATAATTTTCAGTAATTTTTTCATAAATCTTTCAGAACTTTTAAATTTATTTGAATAATAATCCCCTTGTGAATTGCGGCGATTATCGTGTGACATATGAATAATAATATTTACCCTTTAAACTTTAGATTATTATATAGATAATTATTTTAAACTTCATATCATTTGCACATAAATTCTCTAACATATTGATTCCATTAGTAAAGTAACGGACTTAATTCAACAATAGGGGGAGTTCACACACACACATATTTATGCATGCCTTGAATCTAAGTTCATCACATACATTAGCTTATTTATTTGTCCTCTTCAACTTTTTTAGAACTTGGTGTAATGGTTCCCACCATAAATTTAGGAAAATGACTTTAGGGCGTCAACCATCTTTCCTAATTAATTAATTAATTAGCTGTTTGTTGATTAAAGTTAGATGCCTATATTATCACATAAGATCACCCAAATCTCGATTATGGCCCACCATTAGTGCTTAAGAAGGAACATTAAGCCAATGGGACAATAAAGGATCACAAATCACAAAATTCAAGTATATTTAATTTAATTAATTAGATATCATTAAGAGACACTACACCTATTAGAACTCACCCATTATTAACTTTCTAATAATCTTTTGTTCCTTTTTCCAACCATTACTTTGGAAGCATCCAAAAAGCGTGCACAGACAGCTCCAAATTAATGTGATTTAAATTAGTTTTTTCGAGTCTTAAAATCACTTTTAATTGCTTATCTCCAAATCACTTTTAATTCAAAAGCAATTAAACACTTCCCAAACGATGTGGGTGTGTGACTCAATTAGGCTCTTTACGTGTTCCAAGTGACACTACTACCTCTACTGCTTTTTAAAATTTCAATCACACCCCTATTTATTTAAATAAATTAAGCAAATTGGTGGATGTGATCAGATGAACCTATATATATACAATATATATAGCTTTAAGTCATGTGAAGTGACTCTCACTCAATAAAATTAATTAATTAATTAAACTATAATTAATATATGAAATCTGACGTGGAGCTGACTGTAGATTGTAGTACCATATTTTTATGAGAAAGAAAGGGAATGATTCTAAAGCCGGCCCCTTGTGATCTTTACAAATGTTTGGAAGCTCTTTCCCGTGAATCTAGTTTTGGTTGCAAAATATTATATATTCAAGTGGTTTTGGTCAATATAATAATAATAATAATAATAATAATAATAATAATAGAGGTGACTTCATCAAGTGTATCTGCAATGAATATACCATCCCATAGGATTATAAAATTATTAAGAGTGTTTAACCTCACTAAAATGCATTTTAGCACTTTTTCACACACCATAGGAAGGGACTTAAATTTAATTATAGTGTTAGCAGAATTAACAAAAGACTTGTTCTTATCCATTTGAATCTTCTTCATGGGTCTCCATTCACAAAAGTTGGGTTACCATCGTTGTTAATTTCGTATTGGTTTTAGTCTCATTCTTCTCAATATTTCAATAATTTGTTTATTGCCTAGGGGCTTTGTTAACGGATCCCCTATGTTCATTTTTTATCTCACAAAATCAATTGAGATTACACCATTTTTCAGCTACTACTATATAATATTATGTCTCAATTGAATATGTCTATGTTTACCATTAAAAGTTTTATTTTTAGCTATAGCTATTGCAAATTTGTTATCACAATGTAAAGAGACCGATGGTGTTAGTTTATCACCTAATAGAATATTGGGTTAAAGTGAAAAAATAGCAATGAACTATTTCCTAAAGTGCACCCAACACAACTAACTATTTCGATATGCAAAAGTAGACATGAATTTTTGGAATGCAAAAGTAGATATTATGAATTTTTTTGGAGCAAAAATAACAATTTTTGCACCTAAAATAGATAACGAAATTGCTATTTTTGCTCCAAAAAAAATTCATAATGTCTATTTTTGCATCCCAAAAATTCATGTCTACTTTTACATCTCGAAATAGTTAGTTGTGTTGGGTGCACTTTGAGAAATAGTTCATTACTATTTTTGCACTTTAACCCAATATTCTATTGAATGATAAACTAACACCATCAGTCTCTTTACATTGTGATAACAAATTTTGCAATAGCTATAGCTAAAGAGTGTATTATATAGCTCGTTCACTTGTTTTGTTTTTCTTGGAAGGGCTAGTTTGAGAGTAATTTTTTGAGTTACCAGGGGCCAAAATAAAATTTTATTCTTCGTTTTTTTTTAATCAACAAATCTATAGAGGAGATAGTTTATAGGGAAACTGCTCACCACTAAGCTGTCGTATAAAAACAATTGTGAGACAGATTTCGATCATACCACGACCGAAACGAGGAATCTAATTCTTAGAAGAGTGTGTGTGTGTGTGTATATATATCCACACTAGGATTGCATGTAGCTAGAAAGGGTCTTAGACATTTCTTAAACTATGTGATGTGTGCTTGTTCTTAACAAAACAAAACTTGGGATCAACAGTTAATTGTCCTTATTAGGTTATGGCATAATTGTCTCTTGGGAAATGCAAAGCACATGTATAATAATGACCTAATTAACTCACTAAACTGTATTAATTCTAATGGCTTAATTTGCAATAAATGAGTGTCAAAGCAAGTTTAATGTACGTGTTTCACTTAAATAAGTTATATCTATCCGATCCACTCCACTCTTTATTATATTCTATTTTTTAATTCATTAATTTATGTGTGTGTATCAACTTTCTATCATCTAGAACTCGTTAAAAATATTAATTAAGTCTTACCTTGAGCTGTGTATGTTTAGAATTTTTTTTTTGTCATTGAAAATTGGTTCAATTAATAAAGGGTTACTCTCATATAGTATACGAGTAATATGTATATTAAAATAAAAAAGCTGCTTTTAACGTGTTCAATTTTGTTGACCCTACTTCTGAAAACTTTTCCCATTTGTAAAAATATTTTTAATACTATTTCCAAATGTTTGATTATTGGTATGAATTCTTTCATATCTTCACAAGCATGCACACCTAATTAATATATATCCACACCAACAAAGCATATCTTTTTCTTAAGCAATTTAAAATAGTATTCCATTTCATTAGTCAATTTTTGATACAAGGTAAAGATATGTTTGGATTTAAGTTTGCAGATATATAAGGTTTTCTAACCTCAAGATTTAAACCAAAATAAACAAAGGAAAGTGCCTACTTATTAGGTAACTTAGTCCTAAGTGTTAGGTAACTCTATATAGTTCTTTTGTGATATAGCTTCCAAATGAAGTTCAAACCAATACATAGAAAAATTAAGCTATAAGAATCATGACACTCTAAGTATGCTTAGATTAAGAATATTGAAGTGCGGTCAGAACCAAAACTTTAGGGTAAGGAACAAGATAGTACATTTAATTAGGAAAGCGTAATCTGTTGAATTAGGTTTTGAATTTGATTGTTCTCGAAATACTTGTCTAAGGTGTTGTTTGTTAGAGTGTATGCGAGTGAGAGAGAGAGAGAGAGAGAGAGAATAAATTATCTCTACACTTTATTTGATATATCTACAATAATTATATTTCTAAATACTCTTCGCATCATAAATCTAAAACCCAATTCAAAGATAAATTTTGGTTTTAAATGTTAGACATTTTTTTATTTTATTTTTTATAATTATCATTTTTTTAAATTAATTTTCTTAATTTATAAACTAATATATAGTATAATGTCACACAAAAATATGTTAAAGTATACAATTAATCTTTTAAGTTTTACGTGAGGTATACTTTTAGTCTTTTAACTTTATAAAGTATATTTTTGGTCCTATATTTTTAACACCGTTAATATTGTTAATGGAAAATATTCACGTAATAAACTCTAACGATGACTATGCACCTGACAAAGCATATTTAAGTTTTAATGTTTTAATATAATATATTTAGATTACTAAACTAAAATAAACTGACAAATTAGTGCAAATAAAATTGAAGTTTTTCTATTTAGATTATTAAAATCATATATTTATATTATTAAATTAAATTTTTTTAATATAATCGAGGTTTTGATATTGACTGCTCTATTAGGTATTTAGATATTTTTCAATTTACACATATTTTAAATGTAAGATTAATAACATTTAATTATACATCATCGCTTGAGTTTATTGCGTTAGCGTTTTCTGTTAGCAACATTAACGGTGTTAGAATTATATAATATAAAATATATTTTTTAAAGTTAAGAGACCAAAAATATATCTCATGTAAACTTAAAAGACTAAAAGTATCATTTAACTCACAAATATTTTAGAGAGGTTATGTCACATATATTATAATTAAATAATTTATTTAGTTTAATTAATCTTTTTAAATTAGATAAATAGATCATACCTCCAAGATCAAAGGAGTAATAATTAATATGAATTCAAAGAAATCGCAGTAAGAAATTATTCACCCCCAAAAAGAGGTATAATAGTCACAAAACCTCGATCTAAATTAGGAAGATACTTGTAAGCAAGGTTCTGAAATCCGGACCGGTCATTGAAACGGTCGAGGTATTGGGTCAAGGGTTAGTGGGTCAGATCGGAGTCAAACTGGAGCTAAACCGGGGTCAAACAGGTGAGAAATTGAATATTTTAGGCTTATTAATATGAAATTCTAAAGAAAAATTTAAAAAAAATTGATTTTTTTTAAAAAAAGTACCAAACTGGGTCGGTCACCCGACCGGCCCGGTTTGGTGGCCGGTTCCCGATCCGGGTTCCAAAACATTACTCGTAAGATAAAAATAACCGGAACCGGATGGCAAAGGGTTATAAAAAATTAAGAAATCATTCAAGCCATATATGGGTGATTGGGTGAGAATTTAAAAAGACATTTCAAGATTGGAAGGTTATAGTTTTTTACAAGAGGCTGTTTGAAATAGCGATTGGAAGCTCCATAAGTGCTTTTCAATCGTGATTCACATAATACAATGTAGCTTTTACGGTTTACGAGGTAACTTTTACGATTTACGAGGTAAATATGTGGAAGAGTTTTGTCTCAATTTACGTAAATCGGGCTTATACAATCTATAAGTCATTCCAAACAGCCTAATATATATTATAAAACAAAATAATAGACTTATGTTGCTGGGTTATAACTGATATGTGTACTGTGACATAACTATGGATCGTTTTTAGATAATTAGTAACAAGTTTGAACCAAATTTAATTATAATGGAATGAATCCCAGAAATTTTAAGATATTATATATATAAGCTGATATATTTATTCGACCATTTTTCATAATTTTACATATTTGCAAGCGTAATTTTTTTCCTCATATAATTGATGGTTATGATGACTCTTAAGTATCTTGATTATCTTAATTATATGATTAGTCTCTACTATCAGCTTATTTTGCATTTCCTTAATTTAAAACTATATATGAATCATCAAATACACAATTGAATAGCTAAATATGGAAATGGCTTTTGTTTAATTCACGTACGTAACCAATTAATGAAAATGTGTAAAATACATCATCATTAGCAAATAATATGACGAAATCTTCGTTTAAATTCAGACAACCCCTGTCGCAATAATTTTTTCACAACCATAAGTTATTAACTTGTGAGAAATACGTCTTTAGTGCAAAAACGAATAAATATATCATTATAATATAAGTTATATACGTTCATCATGCTACATGGAAAATGGATTATGCGAGAGGCCCACTGGATAAATTATATATTGGAAACAGCTGGACTTAGATGTTTGCTTTCAGGACTTTCAATAGATACAAAACATTAAAGAAAAATTTTTATATACACCCAATGGCGTGAAGTTCGATTTTTTTCCAAAAAAAAAAAAGGAAAAATTACACTTATCATGCTTCAATTTTTTTACCTGATAGCAAAGAATTAAAAATTGTACTCAAATTTTGTCCTATTAGAAAATGCTAAATTCGTGCCAAAGAACAAACAAACATCAACCAATTTACAAACATGGTGTAACCTAACCAGGAATATATTCCAAAATATCAGAGAGACACAACCAGCCGGCACCTTTCAAAACATTCTCTTACCAGAACTACTAAGATTGAGATTAAACCATTTCTTTCTTCCAGATTTATCCTTCCCATCTGAGCTTCCATCTTCCTTGGGGCTCCCTTGTTTGGAATCTTCACCAGAAAATTTCTTGCTACTACTTCCATTACTCAGATTACTACTACCATTACCACTAGAAATGATTGGCCTGGAAACAGTGAAGCAAGAATGGATGCCATCTCTCTCCTTCAGAAGCTCGTCTACCTGAATTGGAAAATGCACTTGCCAATGTCATAGATATGAAAAGAAGTCGTAACAAGTTTTATCAGGTGGTACTCCCTCCGGTTCTTAATATAAGACATATTTGGGGAGTTGATCTTAGTCCTAAATATAAGACATATTTTTCATATTTGTCAATCTTTTCCTAATTTACCGTTATTAATGCTCTTTCAACAATAATCAAGAAGAGGGAGGGAAGGGGGAAATTAAAGAAGATAACTAGGGTGTCTAAGAAAATACATGTCATATTAACTAACTTCCTTAATCTAATCAAATTAGGAAAATATGTCTTATATTAAGGAGGATTGGGTATTTGTTAAATTGAATACTACTAATGAAGCACCAAAAGCCAAAGACAAAGTCATAATCTTAGTGGCCTTTTCTTTTCGGGCCATCCATTCTTTTGATGACTTATAAACAGTATATATACATAAACACATCCATCTGTGATAACAATGTACAATAGTGTCATTTTTTTGTCAGACTAAAACCTGCTTCTTACAAGTATTAAAAAAAAAAAGAAAGAAGGTGCAGCATAATGCACAAGGCTTCCACTAGATGGGGACTGGGAGGGATAGTTGTTTCTAAGATTTGAACCCATGATCTCCAAGTCATATGACAACAACCTTACTGTTGTGCCAAGGCTCACCCTCTATAAATTAAGCCAAGAGAAAATTGATAGTAAAATGAATGCAAATGCATACATATTCACAGATGCAATTGCATAGTGAGTAATAAAAGTGGCTCAGAGTATGAGAACATACTTCTTGCTTTTCTTTGGTGTATCTTTCAGTCACTTCTTGATAGTGTGCCAATGCCTAAAAATGAGACAATAAAAATAATATTTCAAAGTTTGAGGACCATAACACACTTTAGATCATCAATGACTAAAGCTAATAACAACCTTTCTATATTCTGTTTCAAATTGGCGTAGCTCATTCCTCTTTAGTAAAATTTTAGCCTCAATGTCCTTAAGTTTTTGGGTGGTATCCTCATAGGACTTTGCACAAAGCGCCTCAATGGTATAGGAGGCAGTCTTAAAGAAGTTATCTCCTGAATAATATAAACTTGAATCAGGGTGCATGATATTCAAAGAGTTGATTGGGCAAAAGGATCATGAAGCAATAGATTATCCAGACCATAAACTGCAAATATATGAGTGCCAGGCTTTAGTTCCGAAACTTCACAAGGTTGAAGACCTTCCAATCTTTTGAAGAAGGCACCTTCAGGATCCTTTGCCATTGCTAACTGCAACAAAGTACCAAAAATAATCACCACTTTCCTGCCCCCATACCACTGAACAAGAAAAGAAATACCAAACAGAAAGAAGAAAAAGAAATCTAGTGAACATAATTTACATACACCATTCACAGTTGAATCCAATCTGTACACTTGAAAATGTAAGAAATACATTCCTGCAGATGTCACCCTGCCAGTCTTTTCACTGTCTTCCTGTATATTAAGACAATTGCATTCACTAACAGTGCATGCCCAATGGTTGGTTGCACAAGTTGTATAGTAGCAATGACAAAATAGAAGCAGATTGCAATATGCTATCACAACTTCTGTAATGAATACAGTAAATTAGGTACATGACTATGATTAAAAAGATGTAGAGGAGGTGCTTGACTTTGGATAATACACAGTACCACAAAGCAGAGGACGCTATTCTAAGACTTCACTGATAGTAGATTAGTACTTTAATTGTTAACTATTCAGACGTCTACGGACATGAGAGATTAAGAGCATGAAAGAAAAAGGATACTTCAATTAGTGGATTATTAATTGAATAGTCAGTGGTAACTACTCATCTTCTAATCTGCAAATTCCTGTTTGCATCACAAATCAACCTACCAAATGATTATGTTCTGGTAGATTATGAAGACGAAAATTGAAATACTACTAAAAAAGTCAAATTTTTATTTTGACTCCTCGAGTTTAAACATTTTTAAAATAAAAGAAATTACATTAACAAGGAAAGTTCAAGTTAGAGGATAAGAACTCCTCAATCAAAGAAAACGTTCTCTGAAATAAAAATAGAACATCAGGCACCCTAGAAAAAGAAACAATATATGTTACCTGCAATGCTAGGCCATAGCCACCATTTACATCATGTTCAAAGTAGAGCAACTGAAAATTCAATATGCACTGTTACAATCCAATTTTATATTATCCAAAAATTATTATATTATAACATATGAGTCATTCATACCTTGAATTTGCTTTGTGCAGTTGACGTGACTCTTATTACAACACCTGACTCAGCTTGCTGCTCGTTTATTGTCACACCAAAGAAATGAGCACCTTGCTTCTCCACCTGCAGCAAATTGTAATTTAAGTAGAACTGTAGAAGGGAAAAAAGCAGAATACTGTATTTCTTCATCAACGGGAGAAAAAACAAAAATTGAAGTACCTTTCCACTAACTGAGGTTCCAATTGGAAGGGGTCTGACAGTAACTGTGCCATTCAGAGCTTCTTCAAGAACATTAGCTGAAATGGTGGTCTTGATAGGGACACCCAGCTTGCTATACTCAAATAAAATAAGAGATAAGTCAAAGTTAAATGGATTTGAAAATATGGAATTACTGAACTAAACACTCACCTGAACAAAGCTGCAAACATTGTGTTGACAGTTCCAAGATTGGACAAGTCAACTTCCATGTCCATGCTGTCTGCTTCAAGCGCCTGACATGAATTCACATAAAATCTATAGCTTAAAGAATGTCAAGTTTGAAAAAGAAAAATAAATATGGGGACATTATGAAGTGAGATGAGGGAAAGCACTAAAGGAATTAGCATAATTGATGTGAACTTTCATTTAGTGATAAAGATAGATTAATAGCCATGCAGACCCAAAAAATGGGCATCAATACCGCTGAATACAATAACAGTAAAAATTCCTTAATGAAGATAACAGAATGAAAACATGAATTTATGGAACTAATGATAACAAAATCAACAACAGAACAAAAGTAATTAAATACATTGTCTCTAATGAAACATAGAGCCTAAAATTCACACAAGCATGTATTGATGTATATACAATTCTGAACTGGTAAAAGCAACGAGTGAAGACATCTTATGTCCATTTTCATGCCTATGCCCTGCTCTCCTGGGCTGGTCTTCCTGAAAGTATATGGCCCCTCTGAAGGTCAACTTCTACTTTGCTAAGAAGTAAGATGCCAAAAAGATATGCTCTCTAAAGGAAATGTCATAAACTGTTCAAACATCACAGTTCTTTATCGTTTGGGCATAGGCATGGACAGGGAATGGGAGCGAATGATTCAGTGGGTTGAACCAAATGCATAACTCTAATATGTTCTAACTCTAATATATTCTCTCAAGGTCCCCAATTTTATGTTTATCATATCCCCTCCAAGGCTAGAAAATCCAGCATGGTACCAAAGCAAGCAACAGTTTGGAGATACAATAGATGTCTACATAATATATATGATGTTCACAGGAGTCAAGTACAAGCAGAAACTCTTGAAAGCAAATGATGAAACAGACCCCATTGTGATGCAGAAGAAGCAATAATTAAATAACTTCAATAGATAATAAGTGGGTTGGAAAACAGTTTATATTTTGAAGAATTATGCATTTTAGGCCAATGGGAGCATTTATGTTTCTATGTTGTATCAAACAGTGAAAAAGGACCAAAATAAAACACAGAAAAAAGGAGACACAGCCTTGATCCACATGCAAGGGGTAAGAGAGAGACCTCAAATCCAGCACTGTCATATTGCCTTCTCTTCTCTGGGTCAGACAAGATACTGTATGAAAATGCAACCTCTTTAAAGAGTTCTGAAGCTGCAGGATTGTCAGCATTTTTGTCAGGGTGATACCTGTCAAATTTATGAAGTAAATATATTTACATATTTTCATAATAATAATCATTTTTTCTTATACAGTAAGTACTAGAGAAATTTCTTAATACTACGAGATTTGACCAAAATGGGAGCATGAACGAAATTCTGTTGAGAATATCTTCTTAATAATCAATTTAAAAAGATATTGCTTAGAACGTCATACTTAAAGGTGGTTTTCCAAAGCAGTGAATACAATTCTACAATTAAAAGAGAGAATGCAGTTGGGCTCCCAATTGAGAGTATAACTGTGGTGAGGTGGATGGAGACGTCAATCACAGAATTCAAGCCGGATGGTATAAATGGAGAAAAGCTACGGGAGTTATTTGTGATCGTAAGGTACCTAATAAGGTAAAAGGAAAATTCTACCGCACTACTATAAGACCAGCAATGCTATATGGTAGTGAATGTTGAGCTTTAAAGGGATATCATGAACATAAAATGGGGGTAGCTGAGATGAGGATGCTAAGATGGATGTGTGGCCATACAAGAAAGGACAAGATTCGTAACACTCATATACGTGATCGTGTTGGAGTGGCCCCTATTGACGAAAAAATGGTAGAAAATCGTTTGAGATGGTTTGGACATGTTCAGCGAAGGCCATTGAGTGCTCCGGTGAGAAGGGTTGATCAAACAGAATGGAGTCCTGTCAAACGAGGTCGAGGAAGACCGAAACGAACGCTTAATGAGGTCATTGAGAGAGACCTTTTAATTAATAATATATCGAAATCTATGGTCTTTGATAGAGCACAATGGCGTCGTGCGATCCATGTAGCCGACCCCACCTAGTGGGATAAAGGCTTTGTTGTTGTTGTTGTTGTATAGCATAGCCATATCCTTCTATTCAAAATAATAATAATCAATTTGTTCTTCGTCTCCACCTCTCACCCTAGTCCCTACCTTTTAATATTTAGAAAAACGAAAAAAGAGAGGGAGGGAGGAAGAATAATGAAACCAAGCATTTTAACTTAAATCCACCTAACAAGAAGTTGATAGACAAGAGGGTCTGTAACAACCATCAGTAGCGTTGGTACAAAATTGCGAAGGGATTATCCCCACTCCCAAGAACTTAGCAAGATGCTACTATCAATTAGAGAACTATTATCATCATAGGATACTAGACATTTCTTTTTCCTTTTTTAACCCAAATAAAATAGAATTAAAGGTTAAGAGGATAGCAAGAATCACAAACAACAGGAGGCATGCAAGTTGCTCCATTGATTCTGCTTTGAAGATATAACTGTAATGTGGAAGGTTGACATAAGAAAAGGAAGTTCATCGCGCTTAAGCATTATTCAATTTTTTTTATCTCACTCAAAGATTATGTAAAAGTATCATGCAAAATATTCCTAGACCCAAACCCTTGTCCATTTAAAGAAAAACGAGGGAGGGGCAAATGACTATTTCATCGCAGAGAAAAGTTAATCACAACAAAATTGATGCAACTATAAGCTCGAAGGTCAGAAAACCTCCCACAAAGAAAATTTAGGCTTTCACAGCTAGAAGCATGTAACTAGAAGCAAAGACCTGGCACCCTAAAAACCCAAAATTATATTGTAAACGAAGTGATACCTATGAATTATTATTCCTAAAGAGTAAGAGGAATCGCGAACACCATCTTTCAGACCAAAGGAAACCTTATGTAGCACACCATCGTATAATCAAACAAATGCAACGAAAATCTAAAAGTAAACATACTTGAGGGCGAGCTTTCTGTAAGCAGTTTTTATCTCCGGATCACTTGCGTCCCTTGACACAGACAATACCTCATATGGATCTCGTCGAATTGCTGGGGCAGACGGTCCTTCCATCTTAGAACCCATCCCCTTCTCAACCCCCGTCCCTCTCACAGAGAAATTAATACAAATTCCTTTCTTCTTCCAACAGTTATTGAATGATCCTCTTCATCGACCCAACCAACTGCTACACCAAACAATATTTTCCACCAGAGAATTCAAAAACCAATAACAGATCAACACTAACCTATCAACAGGAGAAGACACACAATTCAAAGAGACATTGGATCGCTAAAAAACTTCCTCGAAATGTCGAAAAGAGCAATACGCATCAGCTGGAAAATTGGGATCTTACCCAGGGAGAGGTCTCACTTGCCAAGGAAAGAAAAAGGGGCAGATTGGGTTTTGAATTTCCAGAGCAGAAGTATCACGGCACGTACGATGACCAGGGAGAAAGGGCGTTTCTGTATTTGATTTTAAATTATTGATGAGGTTGTCTTCATTTTATTGTTAATTATTAATATATATGTGTATGGTAATTGTTTTTGATGGAATCATAAATGTCATTTATGATTCCATCAACATTTATGATTCCATCAAGAACAATTACCCCTAATCCACTGGCACACACACATATGTATGTATAACTTGTTGGATTTATTTAGTTCGATTCATATAAATTAAGATAAAACTCTTTTATATAGATCATAAAAATTACCTCATATACCATAAATTATAATTAAATATAGTCCACAAATATTATCAATAAACACATGCACACATATATAAACTACCATTTCCATCAAAAACAATTAAACCACACCCACCACACACACAGTGCACAAATGTTATCAATAATATTTTTATGAATAAGGTTATCCAAATTTTATTCACACCATTTTTTTAGGCAGTATTTTATATTAAATGTGAAAATGACGAGTGCTTAAATTAACTATTTCCTTTTTGTCAAAAAAATCAACTATTTCTTTGTTGGCAAAAAAAAAACTTATTTCTTGTGAGTTGATGTTTAGCATGTTATTTTATATCTAATTTTATTATAATAGATATCTTAATTCCTCTAAACATTTTGATGATTGTGAAAATCTACAATAAAATCAAACTTATTTTATAAACTAGAAAAAATTTAAAAGATTAATTAAAGTAAAATGTTAGGGAAATTAAAGTATTTTACTCCTTATATTTTGGGTTGGGGGCATGTTATTGATGAATTTTGTATTAGGGTTAATATAATTTTTGGTCTATGAAATTTAATTCAATTTTGGTTTTGATTCCTCAAGTTTGAAATCGATGATTTTAGTCCTTTAAGTTTACTCCATTTATAACTGTTGATCCCTCAAGTTATCAAATCTTTTTTAAATTTGAGGGACGAAAACTAAAATTGGATCAAACTTCATAAACTAAAAATTATATTAACTCTTTGTATTATGAAACAATTTTGCCTCAAATTGTGGTTTGTGTAACTTGTATTCCAAGAAGATATTTGTCATGAATTTCAACACCCCCCTTTTTTTTGTGAACCTGAAATCTTTGAAGATTCTGAACAAATTGGTAAATTATCATATCCTGTAGGCACAATTTACACAAACACACGCATAATTGTGATAGAAATAAATGCTACAAGAATTCTATCAACAATTCTTAAGAACACTAGTTAGAAAGAGAAAAATTACTATAATCAGAGAAGAATTTACCTCCACAGAGCGTGGTACAATTTTTTGGCTATCAACACCACAGTATAATTATTAAGTAGTTCGTTTGGATTAGCTTATGGAAGCTCCATAAGTGCTTATAAATCGTGATTCACAGAATACGAAGTAACTTTTACGGTTTACAAGGTTGCTTTTACGGTCTACGAGGTAAATATGTGAAAGAGATTTATCTCGATTTACATAAATCGGGCTTATAAAATAAACCCAATTATTGATAGAGTTTCCAAACAAGCTATTTCACAGTTCAAACTTTATATATTTCTTTAATTTTTTTCTTCCCATCATTCACCTACACCTACCAAACAAAAGTAATAATATTCATGGACTTTTCTTTTTATTAAAAAAAATACAAGTATGTGATTATTAATTAGAAATGGGAAATATATGATTGCAATATGTTGAAATCACCAATAACTTGGTAACATATGGGTCAAAAAAAAGAATTGCACTAAAAAGTGCCAATACTTGGTCTTCTAGGTGAGTGTCAAAGAAGATTGATCTCATAGGCATATAAACAAAATGCCACCTTTGCCGATCACCAATAACTTTATAGTATGTGGCATAAAAACCTCTTTTTATATATACAAAGTTACGGATTTAATCTCACTTATAATTAATCTCAAGTTATTAGTTTATGCACCGTTCAAGTTAGATAAAATGCCAACTCCAATGGATTTATATTTAAAAGTTAAAAGTTGGATATCTTGGTGGAGGCTGGTAATTTGTACCAATATTCTAAGGGACTGTTTGATTTCATTACATTCTGCAGTGCAATGCAATGCAATATTAATCACAATGCTAGTGTTTGGTTTGATTTTTAAGTAAGGTGTAATGAGTTACTTTTTTAATAATTATTTAAAATTAATATATCACACAAAGTCTATTTTACTCTTAATATAATCTTGGGTAAATATAACTTTTGGTCTCTGAAATTTGATCCGATTTTGGTTTTGGTCCCTCAAGTTTACTTCATTTATCATCTTTAGTCCCTCAAGTTTGAAATCAGTGGTTTTTGACCCTAAAGTTTACTCTGTTTATAACTGTTGGTCCCTCAAGTTTGAAAAGGATTTGGTGGCGCCTTTGATGGCTTTAATTCGTCCAACGTGACATTAGCACCATTAAAATAGCTTTTGTGTTATGCATTTTAGGATAGCTGATATGACTAATATATTATATCGTGTTGCAAAAAAAAAAATTAAAGGGCATCAAAATGAAACGCACGATCACGAAATAGCTTATATGTCATGTCTTTTAGGCTCGTGCGTTTCGTTTTGATGCTATTTTTTTCCTTTTTTCCTCATCACAATATAATATATTATAGTATATTTGTCATATCAATTTGTCTTAAAAAGCATGACATATAAACTATTTTAACAGTGTTGTGCTATATCGAAAGAATTGACGCCGTCAAAGGTGCCACCAAGTAAGGTAATTAAATCCGGACTGATCACTGAACCGACCAGGGTACTGAGTTAAGGGTCAGTGGGTCAAATCAGAGTCAAACCGTAGCTAAACTGGGACCAAACTAGTCAGAAAATGAAAATTTAAGAGTTATTAATATAAAATTATAAAGAAAATATAAAAAAATTGATTTTAAAAAAAATTGAATCGAGTTGATTCCCGGACTAGACCTGTTTACCGACTGGTTTGTCGATTTTTGGGCTGACCTGATCGGTCCAGTCTGAGTTTTGTAACTTGACCATCAAGTCCTTTTCAAATTTGAGGGACAAATAGTTATAAAAAGAGCAAACTTGAGGGACAAAAACCATCGATTTCAAAATTGAGGGGCTAAAATTAAAATCGAAACAAACTTTAGGGATCAAAATCACTGGACGGATTTAATGGCGTTAGCGCCACGTCGGACGAATTAACGCCGTCAAACGAGCCACCAAGTCCTTTTTAAACTTGAGGGACTAATTGTGATAAACTGAGTAAACTTGAGGGATTAAAACCATCAATTTCAAACTTGATGGACTAAAATCAAAATAAGGCCAAACTTAAGAAACTGAAAGTTATATTTACCTTATAATCTTTGTAGAAACAAATAGTTAAGAGTCATTGTGGTACCTCTTAATAACCGTCATGCTATTTCACGAAAGTTTTTCTGATGTCGATGGTTGTAGTGGTGACATCTACAACGATAAAGGAGGAGGTAGTGATGATGGCGTCGTCAGCAGTGGAGGTGGCGGTAGCGGGGGTGGCAGCGATGGTGGAGGAGAAGGAGGAGGTAGTGGCGGCGTCAACATCAGCGGTGGAGGTGGTAGTAGCAGGGGGTGGCAGCAATGGTGATGGTGGAGGAGGAGGTAGTAGCGGCGTCGACGTTAGCGGTGGAGGTGGCGGTAGCGAGGGTGGTAGCGATGGTGGTAGAGGAGGAGGAGGTAGTGGTTGCGATGGTGGAGGTGGCAGCAACGAGGGGTGGCGGTGGTGGTTGTGGAGGAGGGGAAGGTAGTGGCGATGGCGGTGGAGGTGGGGGTGGTAGTAAAGATGACGATGACGACGATGTAGGAAGCGACAGCAGGGGTGGCGGCAATGGTGGTGGAGGACGGGGAGGTAGTAGGGCCGATGATGGCAACGATGGAGGTGGCGGCAGCGAGGGGTGGATGCGATAGTAGTGGAGGAGGGGGAGGCAGTGGCGGCGGCGGAGGTAACGATAGAGGTGGCGGCAATGGCGGTGGAGGAGAAAGAGGAGTTAGAGGTGGTGACAGCGACAATGGTGGAGGTGGCGGCGATGGGGGCATCAGTGAAGGAAGAGGTAGTGGTGCTGTCACAATAGTGGAGGCCAGGTGACACTGGTGGCATGGGGTGGTGATGATGGCAGTGAAGGAGAAGGAGGAAGAGGACGTAGTGGCAGCGGCCGGGGGGGTGTCAACGACAGTGGTGGAGGAGGAGGAGGAGGTTGTGGCGGGGCGGTTGTGATATGGTGTGACAGATGAAATGAGACAAGTAAAATAAAGACAAATGAAATTAAAGAGTAAATTAGACTTTTTCAACCATGCAATGAGGTGATAATGAGTCTTCATGAGGGGAGAGGTATGAATGAGGATTACCAATTTTTTTGTAATTATCATTACCATGGTAAACCCTATTACCATGTTAAAAAGCAATCAAACACTCTTATCTTAGTAATACAATCATGATTATCATTGATTACATATAATGCAGTTGAACCAAATGGGCTCAAAATGTTTTTTTCTTATTCCTTTTGGTCATTTGATCTTTAAATTTTACATAAAATAAATAATATTTTAATATGTTAGCGCAATTAAGTGATATAATTTTAAAATTTTTATGATATTTTCAAGAAAGTATTATTCTACCTCTAATGAGCTAAAGATATCTTCTCCATGTCAACTTTTCTGTTTCTTGGTCAACCTCAAAGTGAATTTGTCTTGTCATTAGATTCCCCCCCCCCCCCTTCCTCTTCCTTCACTACTCTACCAGTATGTGATCTTCACTTCTGTTATATCTCTCACAGAAGAATTGGGCTTTGAGAGAAACAGTGTTTGTTGGTGACTTGGTGTAACATGAAGGGTGTCTTAGATAATGTTTTTTTTAATTGGAAACAAGTGGGCTGGCCGCCTAAGCCCAAATTAAAAGAAAACTGCAGTTCTTGGATTTTTGTTTAATAAAAAGGAGAATTTTATTCAAAAAGAGGTGTACAAATATAAAAGTTACTGTGAAGGAGAATTAATAAAAATCAATAAAAAATATATAAAAATTATTTAAAGTAAGATCAACTATAACACCAACGTGTACTAAAATATCCTCCGTTGTATAAGTATCACTGGTAAAAAGGTGGTGATTCCTAACTTCCCACAGCTTCCAACAAATAATGCATATCTCAATGTCTTCCAAGAAATGCCCAACTTGAATGCTCACAAGTTGTTACTTAACCAACATATTTCTCCCCAAAAAATAAAAAAGTATATACACATGTTATTTGGAAGGATTTTTTCCCTACATATTAATTAAGTCAGGTAATCCTTAAGAACATGATTAATATCTTCAATTCTATGCGTCTCCATGGCAAAGAGCACATTGCTAATCCAATATTATTCCTCTCCAGTATCTTTTTAATTTGAATATGAGGAGTCTTTCCTTAAGGAGGAGCCATAGGCACTCTTTAAGTGACTAGAAAATTCTACATGCAAGTCCATTTTGTTTTTGTATTGTTCTAAGTACCAGACTCAATAGCAACCTAGATTGGTCAAACTACAAAGTGGTGGACTGAGTTCGAATCCCACTTTATTTGGGAGGAAAATCTGGGGAGAGGTATCATAATCGTAAAGACTCGATCCGGATTAGTTAGTTGCTTAAATATACATAATAATGTGATATAGAAAAAACGCTAGATACAGGGTGGTCTAAAGGTTTATAAAAAAAGGAGACCTGATGTATGAACTTAGCATGATAAGCAGATCGCAGGTATTGGATTTTGCACAGTTGTTATGAACTTAGCTACCTGATGTATTTTAAGTTCAAACTTCAAACCCGGATGCCGACTTTATTCATGCATGGCAAAAGGTTCAAGAGTCCCAGGTTACGTACGTTGTAGTTTTATATTTTATATGTTCATTTGTTTGTGTTCCAAACGGACCTGAATATTCTTTCATAAAAATTTATCAATGAGACTTGGATGAAATAAATGTCATCTTTAAAAAAAAAAAAAAAAAGGTCCCATGACTATACACACACTTACATGCATATATACTTTACACTAAATGAAGGGAATGACTTAATTAATACAGGCAGCATGCGCATCTTCTATAATAATTTAAGATAACTAAGAGACTATGGGTGTGTTTGGATTGACAGTTGAAAAAGTGACTTATTTGAAAAGTGACTTATGGATAAGTTTGATTGGGTAAAAGTCAAATTGGTGTAAGTTGTTTATGTTTGGATTAGCGATTGAATAAGTGCTTTTATAAAAGTGAATGTGTTTGGTTTGTCTTTTTCTTAAATGACTTTTGAGATATTTAAAATAAAAAATTGTAAAATATATTAAAAGTGGAAAAAATGTATTAGAAATAATTTAGATAATTATTTTGCAATGAAAATGTAAATAAATTAGAAATAATACAAAGTCAAAGTTTCTTATATAGTCAAATATAACAGAACAAATCATATCAAATGTTCCCTACAATTAGATTTATGATGGCGTCACGAACATGATTTATTTGGATTTCAGATGTCCGAAAATCATTTGTTGATGATGGCTTTTAATCTTGACTATCATCCACCAAAATTGTATCATCATTTGCTGCATCCCTAAAGTGCTCATCAGTTTGGGAATCTCTTCTAATAAAATTATGTATAGCCATTGTTGCATAGACCATGCGCACTTGAGTGTGGAAGCTGTACTTGGGTATGTTTTGTAAGATCTGGAACCTATTTTTCCACACTCCAAACGTACTTTCTATTGTGCAACTCAAGCTTGAATGATAAAAATTGAAGGCCTCATTAGGATTCCGAAATAAGCTCGGTTGGTAAGCTGGAAGAAGGAGCTTATGAAATAAGCTCTTATTTTATCATAAGTCAGTTCAGAAAATACTCAAATCAAACATCTGAATAGTGTCCAACCAGCTTATAACTTCTCAATTGAGCTTATTAAGGACTTATAAGCCCAATCAAACACTCCCTATATACGCACCACCAAAATATAAAACATGCTAATAAGCGAGTGGCCACCGATATAAACTTATTATTATTATTATTATTATTCAAGTATCCTTAGTTTAGTGGGAAGTACTCATTTTCCATCTTTCGCTCTTGGGAAAAAAAGAGGCACAAAATGGATTTAGTTTGACCTCCTTATAAAAACCTACTATAAAGAATAACATGAAACTCAATGTGGAGCGAGGTAAAGCATCAAATAATTAATAATAATTAACAGGACCTTAATCCACACACTATTTAGCATATATAGAACAGAGCGGCATTAACTGGGCAGGTGTAATCGCACTTATAGTGGCTATAAATTTTATTCACCGAAGTATATCCACACCTTGGAGCTAGGAAAAAGTATAATCAACATCAATATTATATAGGAGTAGGACTCATTTTTTACTCTTTACAATATACGACAAATAACTTAATTACCTAGTTATAGTATTATATTTGAAGAAAGTGATGATATCCTTATAATGCTTGGTTATATGATATGTTGGGTTCATATATATAATTATTAGGACACATAATGGCAACTTTGGAGATATTTTCACTTGATAAAGTATTACAGTGTTTAATATAAGATCTATTTAACTAATTTAGATAGATTAATTAAATTAGTCATTTTTTAAAATTAGTTTCATTAAAATATCCTCTTAAATCATTTACATTTAAATTACACTGATAAAAACTTTCTTGACATGTATAATCAATATGGATAGTGTTTAGGGAAAAAATGATAAATATGGGGGCAAAATAAAGTGGATCATAAGGCTTGTTTGGAAACTCTGTTTCCAATCGGGCTTATAAAATAAGCCCGATTTACTTAAATCTCTACCACATATTTACCTCGTAGACCGTAAAAGTAACCTCGTAAACCGTAAAAGTTACTTCGTATTCAGTGAATCACGATTTATAAGCACTTATGGAGCTTCCATAAGCTAATCCAAACGAGCTAATAGTCTTATATTTAATACCAAATTTAACTTCCAAGTAACTTTTATATTAATGATTTAGCTTGTTTGGAATAGCGGTTGAAAATTTCATAAGTGCTTATGAATTGTAATTCACGGAATACGAAGTAACTTTTACGGTCTACGAGGTAGCTTTTACGGTCTACGAGGTGCTTTTACGGTCTACGAGGTGCTTTCACGGTCTACGAGATAAATATGTGGAGGAGATTTATCTCGATTTACGTGAATCGGGCTTATATAATAAGCCCGATTCAAGATCGCTCTACCAAACAAGCACTTAATGCTTGTTTCGGATCACTTTTGAACACTCTAAAAGTGCTTATTCACTCAAATCGAGATATATCTCATCTCACATACTTATCGCATATACTGTAAATCATAATTGAAAAGCTACTTTTAAATGCTTCAATTGCTATTTCAAATAAGCTTAAAGTTGGTCTAGCGGTGTAAGGCTCTGCTAGATCTCTCTAGGTCTCAAGTTCAAGTTTTAGATGAGTCACTTATGTTAGAAGGGGCAAAACCAAACTCCAAATAAGATATTGGATAATAATATTAAAAAAAAAAGGAGTGATATTTAAGAATGGAGGAAACCATGCGCACGATCTGCTATCTAGGTAAAGGATAAAAGAAACTGATTAGTAGTGGAGATTGTGATTGGATATAAATAATTAAGTGGAGGGTTTAATTATCCAAAGTTGGATTAATATAATTAATTAAGTGATCAATATATATTATATACAAACACCCACTTGCGTTTTAATGGTGGTGAGTGTGCCAAACATGAGAATTCCACGCTCCTTCTTATCTTATTATTCCACTTCCGCCGAGCACCACCACTTATCAACTTCCTTTTAGTTTTTATATATAAAAGACACTTGTATAAAAAGAAAAGGAATAGGTCAGTTAGTAAAATTTGAGCCCATACTTTTATATAAATTAAATAGGTGAGTTTAAATCATTTTGTAACTCTTAAGTGAAAATCTTATATTGATTAGTACGTATAGTACTACGTAATAGTTTGTAATACATACTTAAATACTCTCTTCATTTCTAGATAGAGGCTAGATGAAGAATTTGTTTTCATCCTAATTAAAAACTATTTAATCTCTTTTTTATCTCACATATTTATTATTTTCCCCTAAACAACTCTAATATATTGTATATATTAACGTGTGATGTGTGCAAGTGCAATCAATAAGGTAGTTTTCAATATAAATAATTAAAGGATAAATGTTTTAAAAAGACTAATACATATATTCTTTATAAGAGGAACTTTTTCAAGTAGTGAGACCTGTTTTAATTTTAGTGAGTTTTTTTTTTGGCACTCAATTTGCCAAAACATTTTTTGGAAAAAGAAAAATTATTTCAATCAATACAACATATATGACACAACATTAATGCAATTATATATGTATGACATTAATATATATATAGAGAGAGAGAGTAGACATTTTTCCATCACATAATTAATTAGATTGAACATTCACAAGTTCCATATATGAAACTAAGGGTGTGTTTGGAATCAGCTTTTGAAAATAGCTTATGTAAAAAAAGTAAAAAAAAAAGTGATTTTTGAGAATAGATTCTGACAAAATAGATTATGTGAAAAAAGTGATTTTGATAAATGAGAGTGTTTTGATATTTTGATCAGAATAGCTTTTTTCATTGTCAAATTACTGAAAAGGATATTAGCTTTTGTGATAATTACATATAAAGGATAAGATTATATTTTATGTATTATTTAATAGAAAAATTCATAATAAATACAAAAAATGACATAAATTTATCTGAAAATTAAAAATTATAACATTAATCAATTATCTAACATAAAAAAAAATCAAACACACACACACATTATAGGAAAAAAATGATATTGGGTTAATAATCACTTTTTTAATGGTCCAATTACCAAAAAGAACATTAGTTTTTGTGATAATTACATATAAAAAGATAATATTTTATTTTAAATATTTTCAACATTAAATTTCATAATAATACCTAAAATTAAATAAATTTGTCTAAAAAAATTAAAATTATAACATTTGGCAATTATATAACATCATAAAAAATAGCTCAAACATATATGTATTAATAAATTATATAAAAAATTTATATATAGTAATTATTCAAAATAATACTATATTTTAGATTGAAATAAATAATCCCCAAAAGAGGAAAATGGAGAAAGAGAGAGAAAAAAAGAAAAGAGAAAAAGCTATAAATTCTAGTTTTTTCTCAAACCACGGTTTTGGATCCAAAACCATAGTTTGAAAAAAAAAAAGTGATTTTCTTATAAAATGGGGTGTTTAGCATTTTTTCCTTGGAACCATGGTTTTGAGCAAAACCATGGTTTCAAATTGCTTGCCAAACACACTATAAAACTCGTCTAATGAGTAAGATTCAAAAACATAACCCAGGCCAAACCTTGCATCTAGTTTTTTCCGATCACATAATTTATTTCGTATTTTCTTTTTCTTTTTGCCAAAATATTTTGGGAGAATGCCAAAAAAATACCATTTAAACTTCAAAATCCCGTTAACAAGTTCGGTAATGGGATTAACAAGAATGGTAATGCAATTAATAAATCATTTTATTGTTAAATCACCTATTTGAGATTTTGAAGTTTAAATGGTATTTTTTTAAAATTCTCCCAAATATTTTTCATATTTGTATATAAATAATATATCTATGAAACCATGAACGTTTAGAACGATACATCTAGTTTAACTTCATATAAATAAACAAAAGATAATAATATCCGCATATATATTCTTTCAAGCTCAAACATGTTGATCAATGATCTTATTATATTACTAGTTGCACTTATTTGTGGTCCTTATTACAACGAAAATTTAATTAACTTCACATGTATCAATAAATTTAGTTAAAGTCAAACAATGTTTTAAAATTCATTCAAAACTTTAATGTTATCTTTGAAATTCATTAAATTATTATTGTTCCATATTTACCTCTTTTCACTTAACAGCAAGGGGATATGTTTTATCATGATAAACTCAAAGCAACAAAGAATAATAAGTTTAAAAAAACAATAAATGTATACTTGAGAGAAATAAAAGGGGTTTTTATAATAAATATCAAATAAAAGACTTTTTTTAATTAAATATTTTCTGTCATTTATTTCAACATAGAAATTATTATTGTCTTTGGGGTCAAGATGCCACATGTTTCCCACTCAAAGAATAAAGTCACGTTTCCCAATAACAATTTTTAATCATGCAAACATTATTGAGAGCATTTGTATAATGAAAGTTGAGAAAGAGGCGTGGGGTAATATATTGTTAAATCTCGTTTTTTTCTTTACTATGAGCTAATAAATCTCGTTTAAAACATTGTATGCATAATTGAGATAACAATGAATTTATAATTGGTGTAAAAGGAACATGTGTTATGAATAAAATATTTATATCATTGTCCATGCATCTCCCCATGTTACTTCAAATGTATGAAATGATGTTATCTTCCATGATTCTTGTAATTTATTACCTCATTTATATTAATGAAATTTATATGTTCCTTAATTTATGTTTCAAAGACATTTAACACGATGAAACATTTGAGTTGTAAAGTTATGCCTAATAATTGAAAAGTATGCATCATGTATTTTGTTATCACAAAAAAAAAAAAAGCTTGTATCATGTATTTGGTATATCTTCAATGTAAATAAGAAGTATTCTTTTTATCTTCAATCTCTCTAATTCTTTTCTTTTTTCTAAAATTCTTTCTTGCTCTTAGGGGTTGTTTGGTATGAGGAGAGGGAGAAAGTGAGCGGAGGAAAAAAAATTTTGAGTTAGATTTATAAAAATTAGATAAATGGGGTTAATATTTTTTAATTAATTTTTTAACTCTTTTATTTTACATATTCCTTTTGTTAAAATTTTATAATCTCATTTCTCAAATTTTTTAAAATTTAACTTATAAAGATTTTAAGCCCTTATGGACTATTTAGTATGAGGAGAGGGGAAGGGATAAAAAGTGAGAGGAGGAAAATTGTCTTAAAGTTATATTTAAAAAAGTGAAAAATTACACTCAGGTCCTGGGAAAGAAAAATATAAAAAAAATGGTCTCACGAAATGTCAAAATTACAGTGAAGTTCCATGGGAATTTTTTGTAATATATTGAAACTGGAAAAAGACTGAAATAACCTTGTCAAATAAATAGAGAGAGGGAAGAAAATATTATGTCAAATTCAAAAGCGAACGTTTGTGCGAAAAATCTATGGAAGGTCTGATCATAAGACAAGGTTAAAGAGGAAGGTATGAAATTGATGCAAATACCTCTATTATCTTCATTATTCTATTTGATTCATGTTTTATGTTAAGCAGCTAAACATATTCTTAGGTTTTCTTGATTCATCTTCATTTTTGCTGGAAAAATGGAAAAAAGTTGTTATCTTTTTGTGAATATTGTCCTCCTTTATACTTGTAAATTATAAAGGCATACCTAGGTAAATGCAATGTATATGCTTTAGCTGTGGTTTCAATGTGTCTGCGTAGGGTTTAGTATGCTCTATTTTTAGGGTGAGTATGCTGTTTGAAATTGTGCCCTAAGGGCCAATCATTGTACCTTAAACATTATTTTTATTTAAGAATTTCTCCTTATTGTTATCATATCATTTGCATGTTTATTATGATAATTGTATCCTTGGATGAACTATAAAGATTATCCTAAATGTCCCTGATCAATTATCTATACGGGAGCAAAGATGAAATAAGACCAGTATGACTTTGATGAGGTATAGAGATACAAATCAAAGTCTTAGGCACTTGTAGGAGTATAAGGTGATGGACCGACCCGCTATGAGAAAGTTGCATGGATTAAGTCATAAGCTTATCTCATACATATAATCATGTCACAGTGCCCTCTAACCTGAGATCATCATAGATTCCTGCATGAGAGTTGTTAAGTTTTGACCTAGTCAAAAGTCACCTTTGACTGGGTGATGATAAAGGCTACAATCGGGCTTAGGAGTTTTCATGAAGAGGAATGTGAGTGGTCAAGATGGAATTTTTCCCTCACATTAGTGAGAGATATTACTGGGCCCCTCGATGAGTGAGCCTGAGAAATGTATGGCCATACTGTAATGGGAAGGAGTTTCCATTTCTAATTTCAGGCTACTCAGGAATTGGGAAAGTGATGGTCAGGAACAGGAGGATGATGACGTTGTCCATGCCTCATCCTTGACCAAAATATCGTGTGACAAAAGGGGACGTGACATGGTTGTATAAAAGGTTGCATCGTATCATCGATCCTCATGTGAATTGGGTAGTCGCAATGTCTTGCTAGAGGTCGCTTGCGACTTGTGGGCTATAATAGTTTTTGGCCCACTGCCAACTTAATGTGGGCCTACAGGGTCGCACACAAGAATAGCCCAACAAGAGCTATGATGTCCAGATTCATTGAATCTAAGATGTGTGTAAGATTCAATGAATACAATATTTAACCTAGGGTAGATGAATTATATATATATATATAAATTCGAAAAATAATAATAATATATATAGATTATAATATTATTATAAGATGTTAGTTTTATATTTAATTTATTTGATAAATTAAATAATTAAAACTAATACAGATATCATATCTTAGATTTAATTTATAAAGATAAATTAAATCTATTGGCTCTTTAATTAGATTAAATGAATATGATAAATTAAATCTGTTTGACAGATTTAATCAAGCCAGATTTATTTGATTTAATTTGAATTTCAAATTAATTAAGATTAATTTTGAGATTCCAATACGGCCTACATCAGATATAAAATTCGAAGGGCTAGAGAACCCTAGGCCGTACGGAGAACTTGGAGAGCCGCGAGAAACCCTAGAAAGGCATATTGGAGGCGCTAGCACGCTGCCGCATTGGGTCTTGTTCGTGTGGATACCGGTAGAGGGAGGCGACCAGAGGTGTTGACTCCTAGAGATCGAAAGCACGAAAAACATAAAGGTACTATTCTAACTACTCGATTTAGACGTCTTTGATAGATCCGTGATTGGGATTCGAGGTTTTTAAACGTTTAATTTTTCTGCTGCGTGTACGAATCCCAACATATGCTCTGTTTTCGGGTTTATTGTGATCTGCTTCTGCAATGGAAGGGCTAAGGAATGATGATGATGGTGAAAGGTTTGTGGTTACATCACCTAGTATGCGAAGGAAAAAATGTGTTGCTAATAAGTACAGCGATAGTTGCCAATATATGTGATGAAGTTGTTAAAGACAACTGTAGGTCATATTAAATGTTTTACTTATGATTTAATGATGTTTGGAAAATGTTTCAAATGTTTGCTATGTTTTTTAGTATTTTGAGTTGCTTTTACTCATTCAAAGTGAGAATTAATCAACATTGTATGAAATTTGTGTGGCTAGAACTCTTGATGTACAAAGTCAAAATTTGTTGTTAATAGAGGCAGCGATAGTTGCTAATATAAGTGATAAACTTGTTAATGACAACTTTATTGTTCAAATAAACAGCGGTGATGGCTAGCACGTCTAGGAAGAATATACTATGTGCAGAGAATCTTGTGGGGTGCAAGTACTCTCCTAATTATAGATGTGGGACGGAACTGGGCAAGGTCATGACAGTTACACTATGTCTTACTATTCCACGAAAAAACTCTATGAAATTAAGGTTGGGTTCTTGTGGTTAGTTACTCATCTTCATAACAAACATACGGAAAAAGTTGTCTTTGTTGCAAGACAGACATAAGAGGAAGAGAACCAATTAGGCTGACGAAGATTGTACCTACGATTAGTGGTTCCTTGAGCTTATACAAGCTGATTATATTGATGCTAACTTTTTTGTAATAATCAAGTACAGTAACATTGTATTGCTGCGATGTTTTTGGTAATGATCAAGTTTAAAATTTTTGTATTTATGACCAGTTTTTTGTAATTATGAATTACACAGTCATTGTAATGAATTAATATTAGTGTTTCAGTTATGTCATACAAAAATAATGCTCTTCCTTTCACTTTCTTTTAGTCCATTGACAACTCCATGAGCATTTGATGACAAGTCAATGTGCGTCCATTTACAAGTCCACTAGGCTTGGTTGACAATTCCAGCAACCTCTGTTTAGAACTCCATGAGGCTCCCTTGACAAGTCAATGTGAGTCCATTGACAGGTCTAAGGGCTTTCCTTGATAAGTCCAGGAGCCTTTATTGACAACTCTAGGGGCCTTTATTGATAAGTCTACTAGAAAAAAAACGTTAATTTTTGACGGAAGAAAGCATAGACGATAGCGCCGGTGGGATACTGCCGATGCTGGAAAGGCGACGATCATGGAGGGGAGAAAGAATTGTTGTAATTGTTAATTTTTTTCCAACTAGGATGCCACATGTTCGTCCACATCAGCGTTTTTAGTTAAAATATAGGCTCTAAACGGTCAAAGTTACCCAAGTTAATGTAATAAGTATTTTTTCCCTGTTTAAATAAGTTCATAAGTATTTTTACACCCAAAGAAAGTTTTTAGTGCTGGGTGCACATTTGAGAAAAATTCATAGGCATTTTTGCTCCTTAACCCAAAAATAAATAATCAACCACAATTTTTTTTGAAGGGTGAACACTGACAGGTTGATGTTACAAACATCTTTAAACTTGTGTGACTTCTTATTTATACAAGAATTTTTATGCAAATATTAGTAAATTTATTTGTTAGGTAATATGGGGAAAAATATTTAGGTGAAACTCCTTATGTCCAATTTATAATTATATTAAGTTCTCCAATCATATATAACTATTTGTTTTATTTTAAAAATATTATCATTTAACTATAAATAAATGTAAAAAAAAATCCCTCCGGCCTATTTATGAGAATCCGTTAACTAAATTATGTGGTTTTTTAGTCCAAAAAAAATTTTGTGGTTTTAAAAAGTGGTTGAAATTAGTTAAAATCAATAATTGTGTTTGAAATAATTTTTTTTCCAATTATGCTCTTATTTATGAGGGGTAAGGAAGAGAGAAAAATAAAGTAAATATATGTATAACCAACTTTTTAATGAATGTAATATATATAATTAATAAGGGCAAACATAAAAAAAACTTTTTAAATGTTCAGACAACTGTTGTCGGGCTCATATAAAAAGAATCAAGGAAATTTAAAATTGGGAAAATTGTCCATAAATAATTTATTGAAAACTTATTTACCAAATGAGACTTTCAGGAACAAACAATCTTCCCCGTATGTAAAAGATTTTCCCTTGTGTTCAAACAATATTTCCCTGTGTTCAATATATCTTCCCTTGTGTGCAAAAAATCTTCTTTTATATCCCATTTGGTAAATAAATTTTCCATGATGTATTTATGAACAATTCTCCTTTTAAACTTTAGGCTATTACACAAAGGATAGAGAAAACAGAATAAATAATCATATGTGATTGGATAACTGGACATAATAAATATAAGGCCTTATTTATTTAGTATAAGATACTAAATTTTGATAGAGTAGGACTGAGATTGATAATGGAATTGGAATTAGGAGTAAGGTCTTTAAAAGTTGGTTTGGTGCTAATATTTGAATGGAGTGTTGGTATTAATTTTATTTAATAACCATTCATAAAAAAGCCGAATTTTTTTTTCAAAAAAAAAATCTAAATTTCCCATAGCATTTGGCATTTTCTCGGGAGGAGAAATTGATAATTAGTTCACGTGGAGGTGGAGAGCCACGTGAGCCAACTATATATTGTTCGCTATCTTTTATCGACCACAAGACAACGAAGCCCCTCGCTAGTTATTCTGGACGCTCTTCTGTCCTCACCGCTAGAGAAAAGCTCACAGTAAAGTTGGAGAGAAAAAATAGCAAAGAGAGAGAGAGAGAGGATATTTCAGAGACGCCGGAACAGTTTCAATGAATTATGGGGAAAATTTTGAGGGTAGGGACGCCTGAATCTTCAGGCAACTATATTCTCATATCGTCCTCTCTGTGTAATGGCGATGCCAAACGGAGCTCTGGCGATAGTAAATGGCAATATGAACACAGTTGATTCCTCATCCTCACCTTCCAAGACTTGCTTAAAAAACTCGCCGATTCTGATATTCTCTTTCTTCCATAAAGCTATTCGCTCTGAGCTCGATAGCCTCCATCGAGCCGCCTTGGATTTTGCCACTAACCAACAAGCTGCTGCCTCTGACATCAAACCCTTGTTCGACCGTTGTCACTTTCTTCATACTATCTATAAGCATCATTGCAATGCGGAGGATGAGGTGCGTTGGTTAGTGGAGTTGATGAGATTATTCTTCTCCTTATTTTGCTTGTGCAAGAGTTTTAGCCATCGAATGGGAGCGTTGATAAGTTGCCTATGTCTTGTGAGTTGTGATATCATGATTATTACAATGCCAGTGTAAACAAGATTCACTCAGTATGCATAGAAAATCAGCTTTCTGAAGGAGTCTATAGATTACTTCTCTGTTTCATTTAAATCTGATTATATGTGTAAAAGCACACCAAATTTTTTTTTTTTTATATATATATTTCCAACTTCCTATTGGATATAAGATAATTACAATTTTGAACGCCTAAAATGAGGTTTCTGCAAACTTCTACTTACATGCTAATGGTACTTTGGGGGGAACACGTCATTTTGACGTGATCACTGATTCTTTAGATCCAAAATACAACGAAGAATTCATATTACATTATTATTTCTAGACTATCTGAAATCTGGCACCCTTCATTTTTGAAGTATAATTACATATGATTTATCCAATCTGCTATCATGTCAACTTTGAATTCACAGGTCATATTTCCTGCATTAGATATACGTGTGAAGAATGTTGCGCGAACGTATTCCTTGGAGCATGAGGGAGAGGGTCTTCTTTTTGATCAATTGTTCAAGCTGCTAAATTCTAATTTGCTAGAGGAAGAGGGCTACCGTAGGGAATTAGCTTCTTGTACTGGTGCCCTTAGAACATCAATTAGCCAGCATATGTTTAAGGAAGAGGAGCAGGTATATATATGATGATTCCAGAGGTATCATTGATTTACCAGATTATCAGAGTTGTGGGTAAATTGAGTATTGTATTCAAACTTCAAGGATATTCTTTGCATAACTTCTTGACATGACTTTTTGCTGTATCTGCCTTCGTTTAAAGTGTTTTGTTTTGCCTGGATATAACCAAACACATAGTAGAATTTAACCAATTGAAGAATCTTTTGTAGAAGCAGTTCTTTTCTTTCAATGAACCTTTTTTGCTTCAGCAGTTGAATAGAGAGATTTTAATTATATGAAAAACTAACATATTAATTTTCTCTATATATGGAAAGTGCAATTGGTGCTGTTATGGAGAGAGTATGCCTTTCCAGATATGATATATGTGAATATCTTTAATATTTATGGTATATATTATTTGCTGTTAGACAATTTCTTGGCAAACTTGGGCTGTAATTTTTTGTTTGACCAACCATCCGTAGAGTTTTTGATACCAACTTCTACAAAATTCAATATCCAGTCATTGCATTGGGCAGGTCTTCCCCTTGGTTATTGAGAACTTTTCATTTAAAGAGCAAGCATCACTGGTGTGGCAATTTCTTTGCAGCTTACCAGTTAAAATGATGGCAGAATTTCTTCCCTGGCTTGCTTTGTATGTATCAACCGATGAACATCAGGATATGCTTAAGTGCTTGTGCTCAATAATTCCTGAAGAGAAGCTTCTTCAACAGGTAAGTGTCATTTGATTTGATGCTGTTGCATAATGATTGAATCAGAAAAATGTTTCAGCTTGAATTTTCTGATTGTCAAGGTTGTTTTTGGATGGATGGAAGGGGTGAAGATTAAATGTAGAAGCTGCATAAATGATACCAAGGCTCATTGTGAGAATGTTGGGACACATGACTTAACCGATTGTTCTGAAAAGGTGTATTGTGCTTGTGAACCTTCCAAAACTGGAAAAAGGAAATGGATGGAGCTAAGCATTGATCATACCAGTTCTTTTTCATCATGCCCTATTGATGAATTATTACTGTGGCATAAGGCCATAAAACAAGAGTTGATTGATTTAACTGAAGCTGTTAGGAAGATACAACTTTCTGGAAAATTTTCTGATTTGTCTGCGTTTAATGGGAGGTTGCAGTTTATTGCTGAAGTCTGCATCTTTCATAGGTGTGATCTTTATCCTCTTTATTATAATTTCTATTATGAGAAAGTTCAGTCTGGCAGCCTTTTGCGTTGTATTAACAATCTTTCAGGGAATACAAGGAGTGTGAGTCACGGGAAATAATTTCCTGCTTATTTAAAAAGTCATTGAAGTCATACCACCATCCCACCCCTGTTATATGTTTGGGATGATTCAATGTGGAATTAATATGAAACTTCAGGGATTTCTTTACCCTCCCTAGCACACTTTGGTAAATTTCCCGTCTTATAAAGAAAGGCCAGTCTGACACTCAGGCTCTTGTAACCAAAGAAAAAAAAAAAAGATAGAAGAGGCAAAAATGCAGAGAGAGAGAGAGAGAGAGATATTGATGAAACACAATGTTATATCATATCCTTTTTTCATTGGATCCTTTGCAGTGCTGACATAGTTTGTGAGCTTCTCATTTTCTTCGTTGCAGCATTGCTGAGGACAAAGTTATATTCCCTGCTATAGATGCAGATATTTCTTTTCTTGATGAGCATGCTGATGGGGAACTTCAGTTTGACAAGCTTAGATCCCTGATGGAAGGAATTCAGAATGCTGAAGTCAACTCATCATCTACTGAGGATTACGTGAAGTTGAGGTCTCACACTGAACAAATAAAGGACACCATACTGACGCACTTTGACAATGAGGAAGCTCAGGTGAGCTTATCTCTGTTTTAACTTTTAAAAGTGACAAAGAATTCTTCTAATGGGGTCTAAATCAGCCAAAACTTTTGTATGCTTGATGTCTTTCTGTCTAAAGAACCAGGATGCTTCGCTAGAAATTTATCTGTGTTTCAATTCAGCTTCAAAGCATTACCGTTGTGATTGGGCATATCTTACTGTCATTATGATCTATCTAACAACATCTCATGCTGATAGGTTCTACCGCTTGCAAGAAAACATTTTAGCCCCCAAAGACAACGAGAACTACTTTATGAAAGTTTGCGCTTAATGCCTTTGAAATTGATTGAATCTGTAATACCATGGCTGGTCGGATTTCTAAGTGAAGAAGAAGCGAAGTTATTTCTGCTGAATATGTATATGGCAGGTGTAGTGTACCCACCACCCCCTCCTTCAAATCATGTGTTTAATTTTCTGTTCTGTTTCTAACTTTCAAGAGTTATCTAATGCAGCCCCAACAACAGATTATGCATTAGTTACACTGTTTTCTGGTTGGGCATGCAAAAGAAAATCAAGGAACAATGATTCCTTTTCAAGTAAAACAGGTTTGTGTTCTGCAAGGAAATTATCGGAGATAGAAAACACTAGTCCATCATTCTGCATATGTGCACCTTCATTTAGTCCCGAGAAAAAATACTCATCCATTCTACAAGATGGTGCACATGGAAGTAGTGGACCAGTCAAATATGGAAAGCTAGAGCCAAGGAATTGGAATGATGTTTCTTCCCTCACGGGAACTGGAGAATCTTTTACCTTACCTGATAATCAGACTTGCTGTGTCCCTGGATTGGGGGTAAATGCAAGTCATCTGGGAGCGAATTCATTAGTCCCTACAAAATCTCTGCGATCGTTATCTAATGGTTCTGCTCCTTCCTTTAACTCTAGTTTGTTTGTCTGGGAAACAGATGTAGTCTCTGCTGACAATGGGTTCAAAACACGACCTATTGATAACATATTTAAATTTCACAAAGCCATTTGTAAAGACTTGGAGTATATAGATGCTGAATCTGGAAAATTGTTTGATTGTGATGAAAATTTCCTGAGGAAGTTCACTGGTAGATTTCGCTTATTGTGGGGTTTGTACAGAGCTCATAGCAATGCAGAGGATGATGTAGTATTTCCAGCATTAGAATCAAAAGAAACTCTTCATAATGTGAGCCACTCCTACACTTTGGACCACAAGCAGGAAGAGAAATTATTTGTAGATATTTCATCTGGACTCTCTGAGCTTACTCAGTTACATGAATCCTTGAATAATAAGAATTCATCTGACGATTTTACCAGCTTCTACTCTGATTATTCTGGTTGCTCTGATACCATACAAAAGTACAATGAGCTAGTTACAAAGATCCAGGGCATGTGCAAATCTATCAGAGTAACACTAGATCAACATATCTTCCGTGAAGAACTTGAGTTATGGCCACTATTTGATGTTCATTTTTCTGTGGAAGAACAGGATAAAATTGTTGGTCGTATAATTGGTACTACTGGGGCAGAGGTTCTTCAATCGATGCTGCCATGGGTAACTTCTGCTCTCACACAAGAGGAGCAAAACAAAATGATGGACACATGGAAGCAGGCTACCAAAAACACCATGTTCAATGAGTGGCTTAGTGAGTGGTGGGAAGGGCCCTCCTCAATTTCAAACACAAGTACACCTAGTGACCATGTTTCACTAGGTTAGCTGCTATTTCCAGTATTTGTGATCTCTACAGTGAATCCTCTGTTGTATTTCTTTTCAAAATCAAACTTAAATGTTATTATATGTTCGAATTCTTTCTAATGTACTCGACTTTTATTAATCTAGGTGTTGGTGCCTTTGGCAATTTGGATCATAGCTCTCAAGCTTTCAGGCCTGGGTGGAAAGATATATTCAGGATGAACCAGAATGAACTAGAATCTGAAATTAGAAAAGTTTCTCGAGATTCAACTCTTGATCCAAGAAGGAAATCCTATCTTATTCAAAATCTATTGACAAGGTCCGTTTTTTCTTTTATATTTTATAAACCTCTAAGTTCCGTTTCTTCTGTTTTAATATATTGTTTGGCTATCTTAGTCGCTGGATAGCTTCTCAGCAGAAGTCATCTAAAGAAACAGATGAATTTGGAAATGGAGATGTACTTGAAAGATCACCTTCGTTTCATGATCCAGAGAAAAAAATCTTTGGATGTGAGCATTACAGAAGAAATTGTAAACTTCTCGCTGCTTGCTGTGGAAAGCTATTCTCCTGCAGGTTTTGCCATGACAAAGTCAGTGACCATTCCATGGATAGGTAATTTTGTTACGTATGCCCGCGCACATATTCGTTTTGACCTAGTTATTTAGCATATATAAACTATATAGTAATGTGCTTGCAGGAAGGCTACAACTGACATGATGTGCATGCGCTGCCTGCAATTACAGCCAATTGGACCAGTTTGTGCAACACCTTCTTGTGGTGGTCTGTCAATGGCAAAGTACTACTGCAGTATTTGCAAGTTTTTTGATGATGAAAGGTATTTGGTTTGTCTATAATACCTTTCCCTCTTCTCTCCCCTTGAACTGTCCAGTGACCAGGCCCAATAACCGTAGAAGTAAGAGGATTGATACATATTTTTTTGTGAACTTAAAAGTGAGAGGATTGATTTTGCCTCAGGAAGGATCTTCATAGAGCAGTTTCGTCATGTTGCTTGTTTCTGTGTTTTGTATATGTTAAGCTTGTTGGAAATTCTGCGGTTTTATGATTTACTTATTTACCAAGTCTCATCTAAATTACAGAACCCCAAACTGACAATAGAAGAATTGGTGCTTCTTTTTGTTAAATTGAGTTAAAGTCCTACATTCATCCTGAATCCTATGATAATCTCAGAAACCGAGTTTAATGCTTTGTTAATGGTCTTGCATCATCTGTGATACTAACAAAAATAACATGATTTTTTACAGGACAGTTTACCATTGCCCTTTCTGCAATATATGCCGTCTGGGGAAAGGACTTGGTGTTGATTCCTTCCATTGCATGCAGTGTAATTGTTGCTTGTCAATGCAATTAGTTGACCACCAGTGCCAGGAAAAAAGCTTAGAAACGAACTGCCCCATCTGTTGTGATTTTTTGTTCACATCTAGTGCATCTGTCAGAGCCCTTCCTTGTGGCCATTTCATGCATTCCACTTGCTTTCAGGTCATTATCTTTTCCTTCTTTTCTTTTTCAGATCGCTGAGTGCAATTTTTTGTATGGACGTGATAAATTCTACATTTGTCCGCTCTTTTCAGGCATATACTTGTAGTCACTACACCTGTCCGATTTGTCGTAAATCGTTGGGAGATATGGCGGTATGAGATACACCCTCTTTCATATAAAACTTCATCATGCTTCTATATGTCATCGTTTCTTCGAGCAGCATCCATATTATATTGTATTCCCTTCTGCTTCACTCCACCTTCAAATCTTTATTCTATCATTCTTATATGTCCAAGTAGCTGAAATTCTCACCATGAGCGTCAAAAGCAAGGTTGTCAAATCAGGATACGAATTGTGAATCAGAAAGCCTATTTTCAGAATCATGAATCAACACGTATCGTGAACCGTAAGATTCATGATCAATTTTAAGGATGATATTCATGTAATTTTCACTTAAGAAAACATCAAAAGTTTGTGCATATTAGCATTTTAAAGGTAAATAACACTTTAGGAAACAAAAAAAAAAGGGTTTTGATTGGGGATAAGTGAGAGGGAATTAGGGATAGTCATAGAAATGAAAGGAATTTCTTAAATAAATTTGGACAAAATCAGAAAAAAGAAAACGAAAAAAGGGGTTTTCTAAAGTCAGGTTATGCCTGATCTAACTCAATCTGTGCGCAACCTAGTTCACCTAGAATCGCAATAATCACTGGTGTTGTGCGATTCCAGCTTGTATCGCTGTTGGAATTGCAAGATACATGCATAAGTAAGATACATTGTTTTTTAATCCAGACATGAGATACGACTCGAGATTTATGGGATTCTAATAGCCATGATCAAAAGTATTTGGATGATAGCAATTCCTTATTGAGAACTTGACTTGATGGATGTTCTGTAAATTACATTACACTCTACATGGGATATTGACTCAACTGAATTCATTTGTACAAGGACTGCGAAATTGAATTAACAGAAACCATAAGTAAAATATGATGTTAAAATGTGGGATAACGAACATTTGTAAAAACATAAACAACCGATCTTTATGACCACTTGTCCTTTCCATAATTCATTTCCAGTTGTTTAAAATATTAATCTGATAGTGATAGCAACACTTCAAAACATAATTATTATTCATCAGAAAATACGGACTTCTCATATGCGAAAGCACTTAAAGCTGACCAAAGATAGTGGAGATTTCGTTATGTATTTTGCAAAAGCATTAATATGAAAGCAATATGCCAAATATGAAGCATATTATCAACTTCCTATAACCTTTTGAGGAATATTTTGTTCATCATCTTCCAACAACAGTGACTTTTCTGTACTTAGTATTGCTTCAATGACCACTTGTAGGTTTACTTTGGCATGCTTGATGCTCTGTTGGCTTCTGAGGAACTCCCTGAAGATTATCAGAATCGCCGTCAGGTAAAATATTTTAACAGTGATGTCCCTCCCAAAGAACCATGTAAATTACCTTTACCTTTCAAAGGCTACACTAGCTGTTTTGATGTTGAAAAATTACGTCAACCCAGATTATAACTATGGTACTTTTGGCATTTGAACTCTTTCTTTTTTCTTTTTGACTATCACCCCGCTGGGTGTGGGCCGGGGTCAATCCCGGATGAGGAGGTACAAAGGCCTTACGCCGTGCCAAATGTGCCACACTGCACTGGCATTTGAACTCTTTTTCATAGATACGAGAATTTACTGGTAAATAATCGGGTTTATAGTTTTGTTAGAAAAAATCACTAGCAACCTTGTAAAGATCATTGGAAATTTTTGTTTGTTCGTTACAAATTATACATATCAGAAGATAGTAATTAATGCATTCAAATCAAAGTCAAACATGAACCAGGTGAGAGAGAAATGAAGAGGATCAATTTCTTTGTTGCATTTACGGATGGAAAATTAGAAATCCAATTTGATACATATGGTCTTGTTTTGCTAGGATATACTATGTAATGATTGTGATAAGAAGGGGACTGCACCATTCCATTGGCTATACCATAAGTGTGGGTTATGCGGATCTTATAATACAAGGGTGATTTAAGGTAACTCAATCGTCAATTCAACTGATCTACCTCTTGCTCCTTATGGTTGATGATAACCCAGCCTCAAGTTGATTTCCCATGTATAAATGTCTCTTGAATCAGAACGTTAAAGATTGGTCTGTAGCATTTTTTGTCTAGTCTTCCCAAGTTTTTAAGGTTGGTTCCACAAGTGGTGGCAATCAATAACACCGCATTTTCTGATTGGGTGATAGTATGAATTAATCTCTCTTTTTGTATCAGTTAACAGATGCCAAGTGCCATTCATTTCCTCCTCTGGTGGAACTGTGTGTGTAATTGGTATCATATCTTTCTCCTTCGTTGCCTAATGCTAATGAATGTGCTGTGATATTTGTATAAATAATTTTATGATACGATGAATCCCAACATCTGGTTCAATCAGATAACTTTTGGGATGCAACAGCATTGCAACCATATATAGCAGATGCAATTGGAGAATAAAGGAAGAGTTCGGAGTAAGGGATCTAAAATTTATGCAAAACCATAGATTTGATGAACAGTGGACTTTTGCATTCGAATGAAGATATTTTTGGTGATAAGCTTTTAAATGAAGATTTTGGTTCAACTTTAATGTGGCTTTTTTTTTTTTGGGGGGGGGGTAGTTAGTTATGCCTAAAGCTACATCAAACATTATTTGTTCATTCAATTTAGGTCTGAAATGTTTTTTATGCCTAGAAGTTAACCATCCCAAACAAGCCCATAGTTGGTAGTGTAGCGTATATGATATGGGGTATGTTTTTGTTCCATGGATATATATATATATATATATATATATATAGAGAGAGAGAGAGAGAGAGAGAGAGAGAGCATAAACAACATTGAGAAATAAAGAAAGGAATATCGTTATCCCACAGAAAAACAAAAAGAATGAAAGGAATATCTTCTCGAAGCACTGTCAAAGAATGCCAACAGTGGTCGAAAAAAATATGGGCATGAATATTTTCAAACAAATCAATTATAGTAAGACTTACAGAAAGACGTATGAGTTAGGAAAAGGATCTCCCGAATATTGAGAAGTTGTTCTAAAACTAGTTAGGGAACTTTATGAAATGGACGGAATCAATGAAAATATATAACCAAAAAAGCTATTGCAATAGCCCCACCCAAAATCCCTACACACACATAAAAAGTCTACTTTGTTCCTGACTCTATTGATTCATATGACTTTTCCTTGCCAAACTTTAAAAATTTCCAAGTGAAGCCCTTCCCAGTTCCCACTTCTCTTGGGAATTGGCTGTCATTTGATAGAATATTACAGTTTTTATGCTTAGGTTGCATCGTAATCATCAAGGCATGTCTCTATTTGCTGCTACTATATAATTTTATGTCTATTTCAAACAGACAGTTAAGCATTCAGCTTTATTTTTCTTTGTACAAACTCTAATATTCAATGTTTTGGTAAAACAAAGGGGTATGTGCCAAAATGTAAACGCCAAGCATCAATATCAGTAAACATTATGACAAGATCCTGCATCATATTTTACAACTATATATGTGATTCCATATTTTCAATTTTGTTTGGTAACTCTTTCGGATAGCATATTTTTTGAGGGAATTGAAGGGCAGGAATATAGAAATTATTGCCTTATTCCGTACTTTCAACTTTGTTTTACTTGAGAATGTTAGATTGTTTGTTTCAGTGGTGGTTTATCTTATAAGTGCTTATATATATAAGTCGAAACAACCCTCTTCTCACATTACTTACATCGTATTTCATAAATCACGATTAAAAAACATGTTTAAATACTTCAATTGCTATTCCAAACAAATAAATAAATAAATCGTTGACAATAAACTAATATGAAGTTGGTCGAGTGGTTTAAGATTCCGTTCCGAGTCTGCATTTCAAATCCTAGACACCTGTATTAAAAGAAGAAACTATGAACCCTAAAATTAGAGTAGTCGACTGCTCAAATATCTTATAATAGGATCCAAAGAAAGCGTTAGGTACTAGTTGAAAAGTGCATACATACATACATACATAATCGTTGACAATTAGAAAGGCCATAAACGAAAGAATTGCTCGTTCATGGGATGAATGATGGATTATTGTAATTTTTATATTGATTGAAGTTTAAGAATATATTCTTATAGTATGTTTGGAATAGTAATTGGAACTTCCAATTATACTTTTCAATCGTGATTTACGGTATACGAGGTAAATATATGAATGGGTTTTATCTCGATTTACGCGAATAATAAACAAAATTTGACTTTGCCTTTATTATTATTATTTTTTAAAATTTCAATATTTTTTGTACTTCGCCATTGATAGTATTTACTTGGGATCACGTTTGGGACCCTAAAAGTGTTTATTCACATAAATCGAGATAAAACTACATTCACATACTTATCTCATATACTGTAAATTATGATTAAAAAATTATTTTTAAATATTTTAATCAATATTCCAAACAAACACATAACGTAACTAATGCAAAACGCACAAGGCTTGTGCACAAGCTACAAGGTTAGTTTTGCCTTATTGTCCTTTGTTTTTGGAATTTTAATTATTTTTTGTACTCCGCCACTGATGATGTATCTAATTGGTCACGGCAATTCAATCTATTAATTAATGCCTTTGAAAAAAAATGAAAAAATTGGCTCAATGGTTAATATCTTGTTTTATGGCTATTGTCTATTTTTTTTATTTTTATTCAAATGCATCATATAAGTTATTAAATTTACCCTTTATTATAATAAGGCTGTGTTTGAATGTTTTGTATTAAAACTATTAGATGTAAAGAAACTTCAGTCTCAAAATAATTGTAACTCATATTTATTTTGATAAATAAAATAATATTTTCCACCAAAACGATAAAAATAATATATTTTATACACATGTTAACTAATTTTACAGATTTATCCAAATGTTTTCAACTGTTATTTCATGATGCCCTTTTGTATTGATGTTAATTTTTAATGCATCAAGGCTCAACCAGTGACAAGTTAAAGATTATTTGATTAGAACAAAATGTTTGAGTATTAAAATAAACTTTAAAAAGTCAATGATATTTTTCAGAATAAATATAATTATTTTCTGTACATAGAAACTCTCGCGATGATTTAGTTGAACAAAAAATATTCGATATACTGATACGAGCGAATGTAACAAAGAACAGCCACCATTGTTCAGTGACAAACAATGATGGCAATTATATAAATACTCCTCTCTCTCTCTCTCTCTATATATATATATATATATATATATATATATATATTTCAAAAACAACCTCATTGGTGGCAACGAAAGTCTCTGTCTTGCATTTCTGACTATGGTCTCAACTTGTTTACCTGACAAGGACATCTAAATAGTAAATAACCACTTTCTATATATATATATATATATTATTCATTTTGATTTTCTTTCATTGTTGTAATTGTCTACAGCAAGCAAAGTTATAAAATCTGAATCCATCATTAAATCGGTTAGGATATTAGATTAAAAGTCAATAGGTCATATCAGAATTAAACCGGAGCCAAACCGATAAGAAATTGAATATTTTAACCTTATTAATATGAAATCCTAAAAAAATTTAAAAAAAATTAATATTTTTTAAAATAAAAATACAAAAATAACAAGCCGATCACCGGACTAGCCCAGTTTAGTGATCCTGAATCCGACCCATTCCAAAACATGGATTGTTAGTACTTAGGACAATAATTTTTTAATTATAATATTATAGATAAATCCTCTTGATTAATTGTCATGTGTTGTTGAATTTGACATTAGCTGAGCTTCCTAAAAATGTTTGAGCGACAAAATCTAAGATCATTATTTTATTATTTCCAATAAACCTAGTTTTTGTTTAATTATTTCCATTTGTTTTTTCACTGGTCATTTTACTCTTTGTTTTCTTCTCCTTGTCCATGAATGCATGTTGACCCCTCTCGCTATTAATCATTCAGTAATAATTGATTGATTACTTGTAAATCCTTATTACCCGGTGCTTTCTACGAGTGATCTTTATTATAAGATACTAAGTGAGGTGTTATTTATATTTTTTTTAACGCCCATGTTTAAATTTGAAGCAATTTTTTTAACTTCTTAATATATATTGGGAAAATTGTTAAAAAATACATTTGAGACAAATTAATTGTCAAATACTACCACAAGTGTTCATAAGATCTTCCATGTGTTTAAAAATCTTCTATATAAATGTGTAAACATCTTCCATTGTATGCAAAATATCTTACGTTTGTGTGCAAAATATCTTCCGTTGTGTATAACAGATATTCTATGGTAACATTTGACAATTAATTTACCCATAAGGTATTTTTTAGTAATTCTCCCATATATATTTCTCTGGTTTCTTTATATGGCAAAAAGATAATATTTTTATCTTATTTACAAACTGTATTTAAATGAATTTATAATTGTATCCTTTATTTATTATTATTTAAACTTTGTTATTATGAGATATAGTAGTACTAGACTACCCGTATATATTAAATTAGGGTAATGTTAAATATTTATTAAATTTTAAAATAAAGTTAAAGATATTTAAGATTTTTGTTAGTTATAGCGAAACATGTTAGAAATAACTTTCTAAATATGATCAAAAGAATAATTCATGGCTTTAAAATTGGTTAAATTTGATTTGATATTATTTTTAAATAAATTTAATGACTTAAATATTAATCACCTCTTTTTGATTATAGTGAGGTGGCTGATTATGCCATATAATAAGAATAAGATGAAATATGATTAAAAGAAAAAAAAAAGCCCAATGTTACTGGAGATACTCTCTTTTATCTCTATTATAAGGCATTTTCATTTTTCAACCAAACTAAGAAAGAACAATTAATTTATCAAATAGGTCTTAATAAAAAAAATTTCAACTTGACCTTTATTAAAAATATGGATCAAAGGAAATGAGAGAGAAAAACATGATATTAACTGTTCTTCCTCTAGGATGGAGTTATATAAAAATATTGAATGAGACTAAATTCTCATTTTAATGGAAAATTGGAAGATGTTGAACCTATTTGAATTAACATTACGTAAGTAAGTTCTTTAAAATCGAGACAAAACTCATTACACATATTTATCTTATATATTATAAATTACGATAAAAAATTATTTTTACTACTAATTCAAACAAACACATTAATTAATAACTTTAGACGTCCTCTAATAGGTACGGATGAAATAGTAAATATTTATATTTTTTTTAAAAAAAAAAGTATTCAATTTTCGACATAAATAGCCCATCTAATTCTTAACTACACGCAATTGGACATCATTCTTTACAGCAAAACATATATTTTGTCTTGATGTAAATACCCTCCTTAGTCTATAACCTAAATTACCTAATTGCATACTTCCTTGAAACTAAAAATTCTCCAAATGAATTGTATTGAAAAAACTTTAAATTTGAGCGTAAGAATTCCCACACATACAAAAAAAGGACTTTGTAAGGGGGGAAAATTCATAACATAAACTTAAAAAAAAGATCCCTCAACTGTTAACGCAATTCAAAACTTTAAGTGTAAGAACAATAATATTATTAGCCATTTTTATTAATAAAATAAATAACATTAGCCGTGAAACTTTATATTATAAATGCAAATCTCTTTAATTCTTTTCCTGACAATGAAAATAAATAACATTAGCTGAACTTTTCCAATTCCCTCGAGCACATCATTTGTTTGATTTGAATTGGATTTATGTATAAGTCTAATTTACGTAAATCAAGATAAACCTTATTTACATATTTATTTTGTAGATCATAAAGTTATTTCATAGACCGTAAAAGCTACTTCATATACCATAAAAACGATCTCATATTTCATAAATTATGATTAAAAAATAATTATAAAAACTATCCACACAAACCTAACAATCATTCATTGATAGAAAACTAAACAGAAAATTAGTTAATTCTGTGAGGAAAAAGTCTTCTTCAGGATGCTTCCATCTTCATGTGTGCTCCTAACAAATGCCACTTGTTTGGCTGAAAAGGTGTCCCCTGTGGGCCCTGTCCCATCGAACTGAAAGAGTAAACCGAGTAACCAAACACGTCAAAGAACTTTAGCCCCCCTACAAAAAAAAATAAAAAAAACACGTCTCAATCAAGAGGGAGGGAGCTGGGCTGGCGGCTTCTCGAGTTCTCGTTAACTTTCGCCGTCGTTACATAACTTTCAACGGTCAAAAACTCCACAGAAAACGTCAATGTCGTTTTGGATATTCCTCCTCCTACCAGAGGACCAGTAACAAGACGGCACCATATCACCAACAACAAATCAAATGCGTTTTCTTTGAAGTTTCCGCTTAAATAATGATGATCTCACTTTTATTTGATCACACATATATAAGAGGATTCACACACGCATACGAACATCCCTCTCCCCCCCTCTCCTTCTCTCTCTAACTATCTGGTTTTCTTGTAACCGAAACAGAGAGGTATATAATCGAAACCAGCGAAACAGAGAGTCCTGTGTTGGCTAAAAGTTTTGATCTTCCTCGAGAATCTGTTATTATTTCTGCAGATTAAAGCTAATGCTCAATGTGGGTATTGAAGATTATCACCAAATCTCTCTCTGTGTCGGTGATCCTTATTTCATAGATTTGCTCTGTTTTGAAGCCTCTGCCAGATTAACCAGATAGAACAAGAACAGAGGAATTGATTTTTATTTTTTTGGTAAATTTTCTGTTTGGGGGTAAGAATGAAGAGTCAAAACAATCAAACCCCAACAAAGTTTTTGAATGTTCAAAGCCAGATGGTTCGTCTTCTTCCTAACTTGATCCTTCTGGGCTGTGGGATAACCATAGGGATTATCATCAGCTTCTACCTTCAGAACTGCAACTTCAGTGTGGAGTTCACTCGCTTCTCAATCTCTTCATCCTCATCATCAAGGATATTAACACCTTCACCAATATTTCAGAGACCAGAAACCGAAATGCCAAACATTCCTGCCTCCAAGTCTAAAAGTAGTTCTATGAAGGAGTACCTGAAGCCTCCTGTGGTCATGCACGACATGGACGAGGATGAGCTTCTATGGAGGGCTTCGATGTCTCCTAGGATCCCAGATTACCCTTTCCAACGTCTACCTAAGGTGGCCTTCTTGTTCTTGACCAAAGGTCCTGTGGATTTGGCTCCTTTGTGGGAGTTATTCTTCAAGGGACATGAAGGGTATTACTCTATCTATGTCCATTCAAACCCGTCTTACAATGGATCCGACCCGGAGAGCAAGGTGTTCCATGGCCGCAGAATTCCTAGCAAGGTCAGTTTGTTTCTCCTTTACTACTTTCACTTAATAATATGGTTAATTAACTTAACTAATCTTTAATTTAAAACATATTTATTTAATTTAATTCGATTAAGGAAGTTAGTTAATATAACATGTATTTTACAAAATACTCTAATCATCTTTCTTAATTCCCTCTTTTCCTCTCTTCCTAAATTATTGTTGAAGGAACATCCTTAAGGGTAAATTAAAAAAATATTAATAAATATAAAAAATATGTTATATATTTATAATCAATATCAACTCCTTAAAATTTTAAAGATTGGAGGAAGTATAAACTTTGGTCCTTAATAAAAGATTTTGTCTAGACTAAAGTGTAACTTACACTACTGACTAGATATTATATTAAGAATATGAGGTAGTAGCTTATTATAGGTGTCCAACCTTAATCAAACCCGCTGGAACATAGAAATCCTTCAGAGCCTATGAAAACTATAGTCAAGGCCTTATAGCTTAATTGACACCAAATGACTCCTTTTAAGACTTTATTAAGTGAAGTTTGTGAGGTTAAACCCTTTTTTTTTTTCCTGATAACAAAGGCAAGCTAAACGTTTAAAATACAAAGTGTAATGGATGGGTGTGTGAGTTAGTGGGGGGAAAACACTTTCGGAATATTTAGCTACATGCCTCTTTATTTGTACGTCTACAAGTTAATTTTATAAATACGTGGGATGAAAGAGAGAACCATTGAAGAGACCATAAGAGTAAAGAAAACGAACAAAACAGAGGAAGAATAACCAAGAGGCTAAGAAGTCTCACATGTTCATAGATTTAGTGTCAAGTTAAGGTCAATAATGGCAGTCATCCATGCGAACTATCTTTACCTTAATCTGAATCATGACATGATTAATCAATTGATTAATATTATTTACATTTTGAGTTCATTTTCCTTTTAGTATTATTCACATCAGCTATGCATTCGTTTCATTGTATTCATGTAGCTGCTGTAATCTCTGTAATAGAACAAAAGAATAACCATGAGGCTAAGAGTACGTAGGATTTAATTAAGCAGAACAGATCATAACCAAAAAAACAGAGGAAGACAAAAAACGATTCATAAAAGGTTCATAAGCTTAAAGTCTATAACGCAATTTACCCTTCACATTAACCAAACTCTTTCTCAAGAAATATAGCTATATATAGACAAAAGGATATGCTAGAAAGATAAATATATTTTTCAAAAAGCAAATGCATTTTCAGTGGTCCAACATCAAACTAGTAGAAAAAGTGAAAAACCTTGGAGATCTATCCTGTTTGTGAACTGAACTTCTAGTATTAATTATTAGTACAACAGTCACATTTATAATCACCACGTTCATCTTTCATGAACTGGTCCCATAATATAATTCCATATGGTACGTTTACTCTCTCCTTAGATCTTCCTCAAAGCTGTGTGTCCCACTTGTATCTCCAAGCACGGTAGGTAGCTCATGAGACCCAAAAAAAAAAAAAAAAAAACAGCTTTTTTTTTTTCACCTAAACATTCCCTAGCTTGTTCAGCAACCTGCCTACTTCCTAGGTTCTATTTCATTGCCCTTTTGCATTTTGCTTCTATAAGCAAAGAAAGCCACAATAAAACCCAGAATAAACCAACCAACAAGACAAATTCTTAAGCAACCGTTGTGACAAATATTTAAAAAAACATTAAAATATCATTAATTCCCTTGTTTGGTGGGGCCTGTAGATGGGAACCTGTTTTCCTGCTGAGCACTTTGCTTGACAGTGTTCAGATTTGATTAGATCTCCCTTGTAAGAAAAACACCAAGCATGAAACGGGTTTTTGTACATAAAAAGTACAAACGAAAATAAGCATTAGAATACTCTATCTCATAAATTAAAATTTTTTTCTCACTTTTACTTGAAAAATATGTTTAAAAATTTAATGAGTGAGTAAAACTAAAAATAAGTATTAATTATAAGGATAAAACTAAAAAATAAATATTAATTATGCTACAAAAAACTTATATTTTACGTTAGATTATTCTTCCATAAACGACATATATTATAGATTAGAGGGAATATCATTAATTCCCTTGTTTTTGTTGGGCCTGTAGCCCTATACATATCTACATGTCCATTTATTATAATTAGTTTGGGACAACCAAACTCACCCTTCATGAACACCGACTATAACATATGCAGGAAGTTAAATGGGGCAACGTCAATATGATCGAAGCTGAACGGCGGCTACTGGCGAACGCCCTCCTCGACATATCGAACCAGAGATTCGTGCTCTTGTCGGAATCCTGCATTCCTCTGTTCAACTTCTCCACCGTCTACACCTACCTCATGAACTCCAAGCAGACCTACGTCATGGCCTACGACGACCCCAGCTGGGTTGGCCGTGGCCGTTACCGTCCGAGGATGTTACCACAGGTGTCCCTCCGGCAATGGCGAAAAGGGTCACAATGGTTCGAAATGGACAGAAACTTGGCACTCAAAGTTGTGTCGGACAGAGTGTACTTCCCTGTTTTTCAAAAGCATTGTAATGGTGATTGTTATGCTGACGAGCATTACTTGCCTACGTTCGTGAGCATCAAGTTCTATGAGGTGAATTCGAACAGGTCGTTGACTTGGGTTGACTGGTCCAAGGGTGGGCCCCATCCGACCCAGTTTGTGAGTGAAGAGATAACTCCTGAGTTGTTGGAGAGGTTGAGGAACAAGAGGTGCAAGTATAATGGGGATGAAGAAGAAACCAATGTTTGTTTCTTGTTTGCTAGAAAGTTCTCGCCTTCTAGCTTGTCCAAGCTTCTTGACGTTGCTCCTAGAGTTATGCATTTCTCAAATGCTCAACATCAAGAAGATCTGAATGATTTTGATTGGAGCAATACTTTAAGGAAACTCAAGTGATATATATTTGTGTGTCATCTCCATTATTTGATTTATTCTTTTCACCATTCTTCTGGATACTATCTGCACTTCTTGTACCGGATTTCCTGTTTCTGTATAAAAACTCCACAGGTAGAGATCTTGGAAGGAAATTCTAATACGGGCACTTTGCACCATTTGTCCCACTAATTGAATATTGGTTTAAGTTGCATCTACACCATAGGCTCTCTCTCTTTTTTTTTTTTAAGACGCTTGTCTGATCACACACTACTCAATCGTCTGATGATCATACATTGCCCTTTATGTAACTTCAGTGTGCCTAGACATTGAGTGGGGTAGAAGAACATTAACTCCAAATTCTAAGCTTGGGTATGGGTTGCCTCCCCAACGCCTCAACGGTCTTAGAGATCAAACTCGCTCCTTTTAATGAGCTTGTCTAACCCTTCGATTGTTAAATCCAAGAACGATGGTATTAGCAATGAATGTGCTAAAGTGATTTTTGATACAATTTTACTCTTAAAATGTTTTCTCAACAACATTGAGTATACTAAATTTATAATACCAAGTGTTATTAAAAAATATTTAAGGATATTAAATGCACTAAAAATTACTTTGAAAGATATAAAACACTATTAAAAAAATACTTTAAAGTATTGAACACACTAAAAATTAATTTAAGATGTTAAGTACTATAACATACATATTTTAAGATATTGAGTTGAACCTTGCCCGTTAGATATTAGTAGCTTTGATCCTTAATATTTAAGTTAAAAAATTATTTAAATTAGTTATTTATAATAAATATGTGTTAGTTTTTCAAAAATGCCCTTTTAAATCATAAGGATGAAAATCTCCTCTTACATATTTAAAACATGGATACATGGGGGGAAATTTTAAATTTAGGAGATAAAATGAATTGATTCAAATCTATATTTAACATCAAATTCTAATTTCAACTTGCACTTATATTAAACATCAAAGTACTGTTACTAATTAGACAATAAAAGTTTAAGCCTGAAACCATAAAGGCAGAACAAGGACTGCAAATTTCGAATATCTCTTTCTTGCTTCTTTAATGGTCAAAAATAGCACCTTCACATTAAAGATAGCAACTTTAACAATCAATCTAGAGAATGGGAATAAATTCAAAACTGATTTCCCCTTCTCACTCAAAAAAGAGAAAACTTCATGCCGGTTCTGTTTTTGCTGATTGAAAGAGTAACACTCTGTTCTGCCTTCACATTTTGTTCTGTATCAATAAAAAGATGTGAACTTCAACTCTAGAGCTAGTAAATACAACAAATTTTCATTTCTCACCGATTCGATTATCAGAAATCCCATACAGGACAAGGTAACTAAATACTCAGAAAATGGTTGAAACTTGAAAGGAAACCCTAAAAACAGAGACACTTCAAGGAGCATCTTCAGACACACAAGGGGAATCAGACGCAGAGTCCAACGTGTCATTTGAGGGCCCCACGTCGACCCCACGAATCTCTTCGATCATCTTCACCACGTGGCTCATGCTGGGCCGTTGATCAGGCACAGCGGCCGTACACGACAGAGCAATCTGAAGTAGCCCCACCATCTCATCCTCGATATCCTTGTACCTCATAAGCTCAAGATCGAACACCTCCGCCGTCCATTCCTCCCTCACCACCGACTGTACCCACCTCGGAAGATCCACCACCGCACTGCCACCGTACCCACCGCCGTCCACGTTGGAGGGGCATTTCCCAGTGAGAATCTCCAACAGGACAACGCCAAAGGAGAACACGTCGGATTTCGGAGTGGATCTCCGACCGTCAAAGGCCTCCGGGGCACGGTAGCCGTTAGATTTCGGAGCGGCCGTGGTGGCGGGACCGGTAAAGATGGAGAGCCCAAAATCTGCCACGCGTGCATTTCCCTCCTTGTCGAGGAGGATGTTTGTGGATTTGATGTTACCATGGGTGAGTTTAAGGGATTTGCATGAGCTGTGAATAAAAGCCACCCCACGCGCCGCTCCGGCAGCTATTTTAAGCCTTGTGGTCCAGTCCAGTGGGGTCCGGCCAGGTCCTCGGTTCCCTGTCGGAAACGAAGAATTAGATTACAATTTCCCCATAAAAGTTTTGTATAATTACGAATTTTGACACTGGTTTCTTTGGAGAACTGGGCAAGAAGAGTTCAAATGGGTAGGTAGCTTACGCCTTACCAGACACTTTTTTTTGGGTCTTAGTGACTGAAAATCTGGCACTAAAGATAAAACTCATAAAAGCATAAGGACATGTTTCTGGAAAAGAACAAAAAGCAAAAGAAGTCGAGATAATGAAAATAAAAAGACACTCATTGTGGGCAGAAGCTCCTGTGTTTTTGACAGTTGCTTTCGTCTGCAACAGCTTTGCTCGTAAACTTACAAGAAAACAGAATATAAAAATGCCACTGCATCCTCAAATCCTTATAAGCTTTGACGCGCTGAAAATAATCCATCATTCACACGATGCAACTTCATGAATTTTTTTCTTTTAAAAAAGGTTAATATACAAATTTACAGCAGGTCACGGCTTAGGACCATTGGCAGTCCAGAAATTATTTGAGAAGCAATTTTATCAGGGAAGTGTTAAAAAAATAGAGGAAATTCGCCCTAACCAAAAGTGTAAGAAAATTAATGTTAACTGTAAATATTTTTAATGGTAAAAAGTAAATTTACTATATTTTACTTATTTTCGGGACAAAATTATCTTTCAAAAAACTTCCAAAGATCCTTCCGAGTAAAACTGCACCATAAAAGAAGGGGAAAAAAAAGAGGTAGGGGAAGAAGCTCTCAATGGACTCGACCCCATCACACCCAAAACTTTAAATGCAAAAATGAGTTGTTAAATCCTCACACACTGTTTTTGAATTTGATTTATGTAAAACAGGACGACCCCCTAAAACTAAATAGATCCATCATCACCACCCTACAGTTAGGTGTGTCTTACTCTGTTCATTACTCAGCTCTCTTTTTGCTCAAAAAAAAAAAATTACTCAGCTCTCTTGTTTGGCCACAAAGAAAGAAACAAGTGGGGGCAAATATTAAAAATGAATGATTAATAATAATTTAGTAAGCCACTAGTACTAAGAACAAGAGTACTTGCAAAGTCTCAAATGGTCCTCACAAGTCAATCCTGCTAACTAGAATAACCGGCGTTCTTCATCTATAATGTGGGAAATGATTTTGTCTTGTTTACCAACTTTTCGAGAGTTTATAATTATGATAATTATAATGATTGCGGTAAAAAAATGAAATTTTGACGTACCATGAAGAAGCCAGAACAAGCTTCCATTAGGCATGTAATCTGAGACCAGCAACTTCTCATCTCTGGCAAAATAGTAAGCCCTCAAATGAACAATATTTGGATGTCTCATCCTTCCCAGAATTTCCATGTGTTGTTCAAACTCTTTCTTCCCTCCAATCTGAGCATCTTTCAGCCTCTTGACGGCGACGACGCTGCCGTCGTCCAGAACCGCCTTGTACGCCGTCCCAAACCCACCTTTTCCGAGCATTTCCGCCGAAGCTCGGAGTAAATCCTCAAGCTCGAACTTCTTCACCCCTTCGAAGAACACCATTCGACCCCTCTCAAAACCGGACTGAAACGGGTACGGGCTCGATGAGTAAACGATTTTCTCAGTCTCCATTAGCTTCGACCCTTTTCCTCCTTCTTTCATTTTTGCGGCGTAGTTTCGCCAGAAGTAGCAGTACAGAAGAAGCGTGACCACTCCGAGAACCACAATGTCGCCGAGAATTATGGCAATTAGAGCTATGGGACTTATTTTTGCCGATGAGTTGGGTTTTCTGGGAGGTGTTGCTTCGTTTGAAGGCATTGAGCTCGGTGTGGATGATATTGTTGGTGTTCGTGGGTTACTTCGCGGCGTTAATGGCGACGCAATGGCTCCTTCAGATCCGGGTTTGCTGGGTTCGGCCACAAAGTTGGCGCATTTCTGAATCGGAGCTCCGCAGAGAGATGGGTTTAGACCGAAACTGGATTCGGGGAAACCCGACAGTGATTTGGGTATTTCGCCGGAGAGTCGATTCCCGGAGACATTGAAGTCTTGCAGGTTGGGAAGGTTAAGACTGGGAATGTTGCCGGAGAAACGGTTCTCGTCAAGTTGGAGAGTGAGAATGTGGGTCATGTGGTTGACCGTGGCGGGAATCTCGCCGGACAAGTTATTGTGAGACAGATCAAGACGGTACAAGCGGAAAAGCGACGTGACAGTCGCCGGGAAGCCGCCGGAAAACTCATTGTAAGAGAGGTACAAAAGTTTCAGGGCGGTGCAATTGGAGAGACTCGGAATGGGGCCGGAGAAGCGGTTTCGCTTCAGGCTCAGGACTCGAAGATGGGTTAGAGAAGTTAAAGGTTCGAAAGAGCCTCGGAGATCGAGGTCTTCGAGAACGAGACGCGAGACTCTGTTATGGAGGCAATAGACGCCGGACCACGAAGAACAAGGGTCAGTGGTGTTGTTCCAAGACGAGAGCTTGTTGAATGTATCTGAATCTGTTTTAAACGCCATGAGAGCTTCAAAGTCTGGGTTTTTGGAGCTATGAACAAGAAGAAGAAGACGGAAAAGTATAGAGAAGAAGGTAGCACAGTAAAGGGTTGCCGCCATTGTTGCAACAGAGATGCAGAGACAGGGCCAAACGAAGATGGGGCTCGTGAAGCAAGAGAGTGAGGTGGGTTTGTCGTTTTGGGCGATAAATGAGCTAGTTGTAGGATGGAATAGATTTTTTTTTTTCAAGGAGAAAGACTGGATGACTCGTTTAGATTTTAGAATTGCGATCGGAATGGTTAAAAATCACTGTTGTCCTGATTTATGTATATAACAACACTCACATCGTTACTTTTTTATAATCAATTTTTATTGTTATTATATAAAATAAACTTGAGTTAAGATTAATTATAAATAATATATATGTTAAAAATATCATTTTTTTTAAAATATACCCCTATCTATGAAAAGAATATAGAAAATAGAATAAATAATAAATATTAGAGAGTATGAGTATAAAATATGAAAGAAAATGTGTAATAAATAAGTTAATAAAAGAGAATTAATGGTAAGTGAGAATAATAAATATAAAGATGTGTATTTAGTAGAAATAGATAAAAAAAAAGTAGTTTGATTTTTGTAACAAGAGGAGAAAATTGTTTATAAAAAGATTAACTCAAAAAAGAGAAAGCTACTTATAAAAAAGACGGGAGTATATTATTAGTATCAATTGTGTAATTAAATGGAAGGTATAGGGATTTAAAGGTAATAAACTAAATGCCAGACAAATGTTAAATTTTATTCTTCAGAAAAAAAAAATGGTAAAATTTAAAATTAAGAACTTGTTTTTGTTAATTTTCTAAAAGATTATTAATAGATCTTGAAAAAGTACAACAATTCATTTTTATAAGGTTCTGAAATCCACATTGAACCAGTTGGAATACTGAATTAAGGGTTAGTGGGTTAGATTGGAAATAAACTAGAGTTAAACCGAGGCTAAACCAATGAGAAATTGAAGATTTTAGACTTATTAATATGAAATTAAAAAAATAAAAAAATTTGATTTTTTTAAAAAATAAAAAATACTAGACCAGACTAGTTTACCAGCTGGTCCGTTCGGGTTTTAAAACCCTATATTTTAATAAAGCTATTAGTAACTAGGAATAAATTAAATAGGAGGACATGTCAAGTTTAGTTTTAGGAAAAATTGTACTTAAATCTTAAACAAGAAAAAATACGGTAGAAATGTCTTTTGAAATCTCAAATTTATAAAAAAATCTAGTGGGATATTTTTACAATATATTTTAAATATGAAAAGTTTAAAATAACTCTATTGATTAAATAAAGAGAGGGAACGGATGTTTATGTATTCATTAAAGGTACTTTGGACTTTACATATTTAGAATATATTGTAAAAATATTTTACGAGACTTCGCTGTAAATTTGAGATTTCAAGAAAATATTTTTTTTATTTAGAGCTTAGGTACAATTTTTTTTAAAGTCAATTCGTTAGATAAACATAAAAAATAAATAACACCCTGTGTTATATAAAAAACTACCTCATATACCATAAATTATGATTGAAAAGCACGATTAAAAGTTTCAATCGCTATTTTAAATATATCTTAAATTACTACATCTTAACATATGGCTTTACAAGGTATGATCAGCTAGTTTTTATATAGTGTATACTATAAGCTATTTTTGGTAAAATGATTTGTCAATAACTTATCAAATCTTGTTATTATTTCATTAATTTTTTATAATGAATTTGATTTTTGTGATTTTGTAATTTTAAATTTTTTTCAGGTTAAATGTCATTTTTACATCGGAAGTATTGACTCAGGGGCAATTTTTCCTTAACCATTATCCCAATTAAGTTTGACCGTTAGTTGACTAAATTTCGAGGCAAAATTACTCCTAAGTGAAAACTTTCAGGACAAATTTGCTCATCAATTGAAACTTTCACGGCAATTTTGTCATTATCTCAGGCAAATTTGTCATGGAAGTTTTCACTTTGGAGTAAATTTACCCCTAAATTTGATTAATTAACAGTCAACTTAACTACAATAACGGTCAAGATGAAATTGGCCCACATTTGAAATTTCAGAGGCAAAATTACCCCAGATGAAACTTTGGAAGCAAAGATGCCCCAGAGCCAATACTTCCAGGGTAAAATGGTCTTTAACTCTTTTTTTTTCAGTTATTTTCCCTAGAATATATTATTTTTGATCCTATAAGTTAGTTAATTCTATTATATATTATGTGTGATTAAATTATATATCACTGTATAAGTTATTTTATGAAAAATATCTAATTTAAAATTTTATAATTTTTTTTCTGTCAATTCCCCCAATATTCTATCTTCAAAATAGGAGGAGTAATAGTTTTGGAAGCAGACCTGCTGCCTAAGACAAGACAATACCATCCTTCTAAGAACAGCTACTTGGCAAAGATGGTAAAACCTAAGGTAATTAAATTTGGACCGGTCATTGAATTGATTGGGGTATTGAGTCAAGAATCAGTAGGTTAGACCGGAGTAAAATCGGGGTCAAATCGGTGAGAAATTGAATATTTTAAGCTTATTAATATGAAATTGTAAAAAAAAATCCCCAATTGAACCGGTCACCGAACCAGACTAGTTTTCCGACCGGTTTGCTGGTTACCGATCCGAATTTAATAACTCCTGTAAACTCCCTCTCTTTTGACTTCTCACTCATTTTTATATTCCTTTGTTCAATCTAAAATAAAACTTTATAGATTTAAATATAATACTATTAAACTAAAGATTTATAACAATAAATAAATTGAAGCAAAAAAACATATAAATAATAAGTTGTTTTATTTAATAAAACTTACTCTCATTATACCCATCAGTCTTTAATATAATTTTTTTTATTTAATTTGAATAAATTAAGATTTTTTTAATTAATATGACATGCATTCCTCTCTTCATATGACATGTATTCCTCCCCCAGAACTCTCGACGTTAGTTTGAATCTGTGAGCATGTGGTACGGAAACTGTTCCTCTAAACCAACCAATATATCACTTGAATACTTACATGATATATATTTTTTAAAATATCATAGTCATTTTTTTAATTATTCATTTTTTCTTCTCTTTAATTATTATTGATAGAGCATAAATAAGGATAAATTATAAAAATATTAATAAATATAAAATATATATCTTATACTCCCTCCAGTCTTATTTATAAGCAAATTTCTCTCTCATGAGGCTGGTTCTTTTTATAAGCAAATTTTACTTTGTGTCTGAAAATATAAGATCATTTTTTCTATTTTACCCTTATTAAATACATATTATTTATAATTAATTATCACATACACCAAGAGTTATATTCAAGAGAGAGAGAAAGAACTCATTAGGTGAATTGAAGCAACAAAACATTGGGAACATATATTTTACTATCTCTCATACTTTTTATACATTCTCTTTCTGTTTTCGTAAATAGAGGTATATATGAAAAAAATGATAATTTAATTCATTTATTATTTTTAACTACTCATTTATTTTACATAATAAAAAAATTTATTGATAAATAAAATCAGAGGGAGTACTATTTTAGACCAAAATCAACTTAATAAACATAATTCATAACAAGAGTGAGTGGTCTTTTACTCTTTTTCCTCAATGGGAAAGCTGCGTGACTGAAGACAAGGAAGTGAGAGAGCAAACGGTTTGGGAGAAGGCGTTGGAAATCGAAAATGCGCTCCCCGCGCTCCACAGCCACAGACAATCAATGAGGATGGCTCGATGTTTTTAAATTTAGATTTTTTATATTGATATGTTTTAAAGATTGTAGTAATGTAAGAATAAGTTTTTTTTTTGGTTAAATTAAAATAAGACTCCCGTTCCATTTATAAGTTGTTTTTTTAAATATTTTTTAATCAAAATTAAAGAAATTTTTAAACTTTATTTATGCGGTCTGAAAACTAAAAAATTTCTTACTTCCTACGTCAACATTAAATAAAGAAAGGGTTAAGGTTTATTTCTTGGAAAATTAAAATAAAAGACCTAAATAAAATAAAATTTATTATAAAAGACTATAAAAATTATAATTACTTAGATGGACCGAACATCCTAATATAAATTCAAAATCACTAAATTTTTCCTAACCAAACCTTATATATTATCTCTTGTATTCATAATTAAAAAAATAACTAAAATCACCAATATAATAGATTATTTATATTATCAAATTACTCTATCTATATTGTCAACGTTATTATCAATTAAGATCTTTTTATAAAAGTAAAAGCTAAACTCATTTAATATTGTTCAGGATATAATTGATTACTTAGAATTTTTTTGAGTCTTATTAACATTAAATGAATTTTTTAACCAACATAAATTTCTTCTAAAACAAAAAACAAATCATATAAACTTTCTTGCATAAATTTTAAATTATAAAAGACCTTGATTTTTATTAAAATTATATGATCATATTTTTAGTTAAAATTTTTGTTGATTTTTAAAAATTAAAATTTTAAAAAAATTGAGGAAAGTGTACTTTTTTTTCTAGAGATATATGTGCAAGTTGTAAAAAATGAAAATTGAGAAAATTTTTATTTAATTTAGTGAAACATAAAATTTTGTATTAGTTTTAAAAATAGAAGGTGTGAGAGAATGGAGGAGGAAATGTAGAAGATTTTGTTAGAGGTATTTTAGTATTTTTAATTTTATATTTTTACATTTGGTTCTTCTAAATAATTATAATTTTTATGATCCTTCTTCATAAATATCTTTTCTCCTAGGTCCTCTATTATAATTTTCCCTTCATTTTTATTCTGGAACTTATCAACAAATCTCAATTGTACTCCAAAAGTTTTTTTTTAGCAGTAATACTCTGAAAATTTCTAAATCATAACAATTTTGACCCGGTTGTTATTCAAATTAAATTTAATCGTTTGTTGATCAAATATACTGAGTTGACAAGTCCACATGTCATCCATATCATTTTTGTTACGGTGTAAATATACCCTAAAAGTTTTTACACATGATAAATGTTGCCCCTGAAATTTTTTGGGTTTGATTTTACCCTAGAAGTCTTCAAATTTTAGTAATATCGCCATGACTATTATAAAAGTTAAATTTGATTGTTAATTAACTAAATATACTAAGCTGACAGCATTAATAACATTGGATAACAAGCCATAGATGGAGGAGTTTGCGTATGCTTGTGAGTAATGATGAAAAAGATTCAATTATTAGATTTAAGACACGTCAAGCAAGATTACCGTGAACAAAGCTACTAGTAACACTCTGCCGTTGTACCTCAATGACACCAAAGATAAATATATACTTTTTTTATTTTTTTCTTCATCACATAAGATGTTTTAATCCCTTTGATTTTCTCCGATCATTCATATGTATGCATTTTTTTTTAAAAAAAGTTCCTTATTGATGAATCTAACTTAGAAAAAAATAAAGTAGATGATAAATGGACTTACCAGATAAATATATTTGGCCAACTAATGGGTAAACTTAACTTTAATAACAATCGAAGTGAAATTACTATAATTTGAAAACTTTTAGGACAACATAGGTCTTGAGTGAAAATTTTCAAAGCAACTTTACACCTAAATCCAAAATAAAAATTATGTGGATGACATATGGATTGTCAACTAAGTATATTTGGTTAACCAACAGTCAAACTTAACCTAAATAAGGGCTAAGAAAAATTTATACGATTTGAAAACTTTCAAGGTGACATTACTAAAAAAAAATGTTCGCACCAAAATTAAGATTTTTTTAACAATTTGTGAGGCAAAAATGAATCTCAACCCAATAAAGAAATGTAATAAATAATCAACATAATATCTTATATAAAGCTTATAAAAATCCTCCTCCAAGTACCTTATAAATGTTCTCCCTCATGGAGCACTTTGTATAAACAAAAAAATTGAAGGGAGCATATAATTTGGCATAGTATAAAATTTACATCTCATTATTACATTAATTTATTCATTTCTAAACCAAATTTAAATTAATTTTTTTTTAGGGAAAATTAAAAAAAAACCTTTTAAACTTCAAAATCTCGTTGACAAAGTGGTTAATGAGATTAACAAGAATAGTAATGCAATTAAAAAATCATTTTATTAGGATTTTAAAATTTAATGGGATTTTTTAGAATTTTTTTTATGATGGTATTTTCCTCCTTTTCTTGTCTCATGACCATTTTTTTTTTGTCCTTTTAGGTAATTTTAATTCCCTTTAAAGTGGATTATTATTTTTGCTATGAGATTGCTTGAGTTAATGAAAGATAGTTGGAAAAATGAAACTTATACCTAACATCTTTTTTCAGAAATTTCTAATAAAACACTATATAGAAAATTTTAATTAGTCTCCATGATATCAAATTTATTTCAGTCAAAAAAAATTTTTAAAAAATAAAGTAAGGACTTAATTATTTTTATAACTATAAAATTTAATTTAATTTTGATACAAATAATACAGTTAAATTTTAAAATTATTTAGGGTCAATTAAAATAAAATTGCTAATAGAGGCTTGACTGAAATTTCTCCAATACTATATTTTTAAAAACTGTAATTGCTCTTCTTTTAAAGTCCTAAAGAGTCATTTTGCATGACAATTATGAGAAATTATACTTTTTAGAAGGAATGACATTAGTTTAGAAGATGTGAAAGAACCACATCAATCAATCAATGTGGGGAAATTATATCTTGTCAAAGAAAAAGTTGTCCAAAGCTTGTGAGTTATGACAATTAACAAGCCTACATTCTTTTCCTGCTTTAGGCGAACTTAGCAAAAAAGAAAATTACAAATAATATTTGATATTTTATAGTAAACTATGCTTCTTAGGCTTTGTTTGGTTGGGGGTTTCTGGAGAGGAGGTTAGATGAGAAGAAGGTTGGTTAGAGGTACAAAAAATATTTTTGGTTAGAGGGAGGGGAGGGGAGGTTAAAAATTTTGTCTTTTTTTTGCTCCGCTCCCTTCCCCTCTCAACCCTCTAAAATTGGGGGTTTTTGGAGAGGAGAGAAACATTGCTCCCATTTTAACCAAAATACCCCTATCTATTTTTAAATATTATAATCTTACCCATCTAATTTAAACCATTATGTCCCTCTTTGATCAAAATACACATACCTATTTTTATAAAGAAACCTCCTAAATTATGAATCAAATTTATTATTTTATTGTTTACATAGATTTAATTATATCTAATTTAATTTAAAGCTAATATATTTGCAATGAAAACCCCAAAGTCATGGACCAAATTTATATCTTATCAAAATCTCTTATAAATTATTTTATTTTAGCATTGATGACACATTGACTATGTCAAAACATATATTAATTTTACTAAAAATCAGAAGTTATCAAAAGTATATTAAAAATATTTTATCATAATAAAATTAATGAGATAATATGTAAAAGTCAATAAAATATCCTTTAAAATGTATGCAATTTTGCTATCATATATACTTGAGGTAATAGGTTTTTTGAGATTTATAAATTAAAAAATAAAAGAAGAAAGAAAATATATAAATAAAGAAAAAATGGTATTTTTGTCCATTCATGATTAACTCCTCTTACCTCCCCTTCTGAACCAAATAAGAAATCAAACCTCACCTCCCCTCTTCTTGAACCAAACAAAATTATAACCTCCCCTAACATAATTTAAATAAACCTCACATAACCTAACCTCCCTTAAACCAAACACATCCTTAAAGACCTACTCCTCACAATCCATGGATTCACAACTCAATTCTACTTGCAGGACCTTTCCTCTTCGGGGGTATAAATGGTTATTTTTGTTTTGGAATGAGTAATTTTATTCTAAAAATATAAAAAAGAGTGTAATTTTTTTCTGACCGTTATCCTAATTAATTTTAATTATTAGTTGATTAAGTATAATGAGCTAACAATTCACATATTATCAACGTCATTTTTTTAAGATGTAAATTTATATCAGAAGTTTATATATCATTTATTTTAATTTTTTTAAAATTATATTTAAAATTTCTAGCGAAGAAATACCTCTTAAACCCCCTTTGTTTGTGCATAAGGAAGTTAATGGTTAACCTTTAAGAGCTTCAAAAGCCATCAAGTTCCATTAATAGAGCTGTGTATTTGTTCTTTGCTTCTATCCAATTCTCTTCAATTTCATCTAGACTAGTTGATTTTAATTCCTTTCATAATCTTTGTTGTAATTATATTTTACCTTTGGTATTTCTAACTGTGTAATATTTATTTTCTTAATATCATTTTTCTTTTACCCAAAAAAAAACTAGTCATATACTCTTCTAATTAATCTGAAAGATATAAGTTAGATAAAATTTTTATAGAAATTAAGAAAATTATTTGTTTGTAAGATATACATATTAATTGATTTAAAATACATAATTTAATTATTTGCATTGAAAACTACCTCTTTAATAGAAACCCTCTTAACATTTATAATTAATAAGTATTGTTTAAAACAATTATAAATTTAAATGACAAAGTGAATTAATATGTTACATTTAAGTTCAAAGAAAACTACTATATTTAGAATGTAAAAAAAAAAAAAAAAGCCTTCAACTCTTATCATGCATTATAACTCTAATATCTTCTAAGTCAGTTTTAAAACAATTACCCTTTGGTTTTTAGTTGAAGAGGATCTTTTAGTCTTTCATCCCTTTTCTTAAGCAAAATAAATTGCTCATTATTCAAACCAGTCAAAGCAGTAAAGAAACATCCAACTAACTCATTTTGAATGTAGGCCCTTTAATATTTAATATAGGAGTTAATATAGGAGTTAGACAACTAAGGAGCATTACAAATTATTTAAATTAGTTATTTATAACAATTTTGTGTTGATTTATCTAAATTATCATATTTAATCATATGCATTGAAATCAATAGTGGTACTTTGAGTATCAAAGTAAACACATTGTCAAACTCTTACATATATGACATGCTGTAGTAATATTTATATTTTTAAAAAAATCAAATTAAATAATCTTCAAACTTATTCATAGATATTTTCAGGGATTAAAATTATATCTAATTTTATGAGAATTATTACTGATTTTTTAAAAAAACTTAAGAAATTTTAAGAAAATTATTACAGTATTATTGAAAATAATATATTTTAAAATCTCATAATTTTCTAAGATTTTGTAACTTCAATTTTTAAGGTCATACTCCTTACACATAATTTTCTCTATTTTTTAAGCTTGCAATACTTTGGAGCCAAATTTCTAGCTTGCAACACATGTAATTGCAGAAAGAGAAAAGGTTTCTCCTTTTTCTTTACTCAATCTTATGTCTTCTACTCTTTAGACAATTTTGAATATTCCTTACCCCCTAAAGAGGACAAACTCATTTCTCAGAAGCAAAAGAAAATAGAGCTCCAAGTTCACAGAAAAGTTCCTCTTCATCTGTCAATGCAGAAAAGCAAATGTTGAAATCTTTTATGCTTGATGATACATACAAAGAAAGAGAAAATGCAGAGATGCTTGTAATTATACAAAACCTCACACCAATTTAGAGTTAAAGCACTGAAAAATGGAATTGCATATTACAGTTTTCAAAAAGAGAAGATTATAAAATCTTGAAACAGATACAACGCAGACCATAATTAACAAGAAGAAATCCTACAACTTCATAATCTCACATGTTATTTGAGATGTGGAATGAACAGTAGATGTTGAAGAAGAAAAGAAAAAAGGCTTAGGAGGTACTTGCAAAGATTCCAAGCTTCCTTCCAACATTTCCACTACTTTACTCATTTCTGGTCTCATTGAAGGGTCAGTTTGTATGCACCATAAGCTCACCATTGTCATTTTTCTTATCATTTCTTTATCAGTATCATTCTTAATGAAGCCCAGTTCTAGTTCTTGATTCAGCTCTAGGCGCTTATAAATCCATTGCGGAACATATGTTTCACTGGAACGATCAACTTCAACATTCATGTTTCTTCTTCCTCCAACCATTTCTAGAACCGTCATTCCATAACTGAAGACATCTGATTTGTGAGACACGTTGCCATAGTTCCTTGAAAACACTTCAGGAGCAATGTATCCTACAGTACCCCTTGCTTCCAAAATGGACACAATCCGATCTTTTATTGGCAGTACTTTAGCGAGTCCAAAATCTGAAATTTTTGGGTAAAACTCGTTATCAAGTAGGATGTTATGAGGTTTTATGTCAAGGTGCAGGATTTTGGTTTTGTTGCAGCCCCTGTGTAAGTACTCTAATCCTCTGGCAACACCAACGGCAACATTAAACAGAGTTTGACAGTCCAATTGGTGTTCATATATGAATTTTTCGAGAGATCCATTAGGCATAAACTCATAAACTAGAGCTCTTTTGGAACCTTGGAAACAAAAGCCTAGAAGGCCAACAATGTTAACATGAGATGTCCTGCTGATACTTGCAACTTCATTAATGAATTCCTCATCAGTACATTTTAGTTGACTTAGCACTTTCACTGCAACAAGACGCTTGGTATTATCTGGTAGCTTCCCTCTATAGACCGTTCCATACCCTCCTTTGCCTAATTTGATTTTGAAACAGTCTGTGATTTTCTTTATCTCAGAGTAACTGTACTGTCTAGAAGAGATTGGTCCATGTTGCTTCAGGGAGGCTTCAGTTATTTGATGAATTTGAAGTTTTTTCCTCCAAGAGAGACTTGATGAAGCAAGAGAAAGAAGCTTTCTTCTATAGCAAAAGGCCAGGAACAATAATAGCACAGCAAGGCCCATAGAAGAAGCTACTGCAATAATTAAAAAAGAAAAATCAGAAACAATATATATGCAAAGGCTATCCAGTCATATTAAATAATCACTAATTTAACTTTTAGTGAAAGTGATGGCCTTGTTTAATCTTTCTTTTCATCATTGCATGAAGAACAAAAGCAGAGAAAAGTGTATGTGAATAATCCAAGCCTCAACAAACCGTAAGGACAAAAGCAGAGAAACTATTAGTATAAAAACTAATGATTTGAAATAACAAAGATCAAAATCAAAATTTGATCAAATTGTCAGAACCAACAATTATATAAAAAAATTTGTACCTATTGTTGCAATGAGTACAGTTTCTCCAGTTTTCTCTGCAAAGGAGAAAACAAATTAAATATAATACAAATGCTTAAAACTGAGTTACAAGAGTTATGCAGACACAAGTACCTTTGTCACAATAGAAGTTCCTGTTGCTGTCTAGTCGACATTGGCCACCTATGTTGTTGTAACACTTTGCACAAGCATCAGATAATTGTACTTCAATGACCATTTGAGCAGTTAAGAATGAGAAAAGATCTTTGGTATGAGGCTGGTGTTTACTTGGGAGCAGAAGAACAGAACAACCTGAAAAAGATCTTTGGTAATAATGATCTAGAAGAGGAAGCTTGTGCAAGTGGTAATGATAGATATTATAGTTATGGCAGGTATGGTTATAAACATTTGCAGCAGGGCTGATTTTGAGGCTGTGATCACATCTGAACAAGGTTATGTTATGTTTGATATGAAAAGAAACCAAAGGAGATGCACGAGGAAGAGTTAAATTCTTGTTGAAAACTTGACAAGTTTTCGATTTCAACCTCTTTCGAAGATCTATATCAGTAACAATAACAGAAAGAGAGTTATTCTGCTGAATGATGCTTGTGAGCTTTAATGGCCTTCCATTTTTCTCTAGCTGAATCGTTTTATTCGAAGATGGAGGATCATCACAACCATGTATCACCATCAAGCCACAATCCTGTCTTTCTGCTTTGGTGAAAGGGAAGTGGATCTTCCCAAGTTCTCCACAGTCAAATGATTGAGGACACTTTTCATGGTTTCCATTTCCAAGTCCAGCAAGAAATAGCAGTAACAATTCATAAAACAAGAGGATGCGAGACATGTAAAGTGGCATCATCCCAATTTGGTTTGCTTTTTCTTCAAAAGTATATCACCTATTTGAACTGTTTGACCTGGAAGAAGAAGCAAGAAGTGAGTGGAAATGAGAAAAGTAAAGATAAGAGTAGAGGATATAATGATACAAAAAGTAGAAATTATACCAAAATATGTGTGAATGCAAAGACCATAAAGGGCTTTTGCTTATATAGCTGAGTCTAAGATTGATGTGTTGGCTTGGAAAAGGGTTGCAAATACTGGGAAAATATGTAGGAAGGAGGCAGATGGTGGAATTCTAATTCCATGCTACATGCACAGTCAACAGTGACTTGCAAAATATTTTCGAGGATGAAGGTGAAGAATTTTAAGCTTAAGAGTCAATGTTTGTTTGTGCCGTTTCTAGAAATTAATAACATCAATATTACTTTGCCTCTCACTTTAGATATTTCTCATTTTCTACATTGTAGGATGAAGAGAATTTACGATAGAGATGAGGCCAAAAGAAAATTCCAAGAGTATTGCCATGATGTCAATGCGTGCGAAGCTTCTAAGCATCATCTCATATCTCCATAGAATTAAGAAGCTTTGATTTGACCAACTAGTTGTTGGTTGGGATGGTAAGTACTCTCACCCCGTAAAGAAGAGAACAAAAGTTTAAATCCCGAATAACGCATTTATTAGGAGATGTGAAAACCCTTTATGTTGTAAGTTTCAAAAGGAAAAAAAGGCTAGCTCCATCATAATATAATATTACACTTATGCTGATTGGAATAGTGATTGAAGTATTTAAAAAAAACTTTTCAATCATGATTCATGGTATACAAGATAAGTATATGATAGTAATTTTATCTCGATTTATGTAAATAAATATTTTTGGGAGTCCCAAACAAATAAAATAATGATGCCATGGGATCAGTTTTGACTTTTGACTAAGTCAAATTAGATATATTATTAGTTAAGTAATGTAGAAATGGCCTTAAATTAAATGATAAAAATGTTGTGGTTTAGAAAAAGTTAAAAAAAATGGTTAATACTATCTTTGGTTCTTTAAATTTGCCCTCATTTTGATTTTAGTCCTTCATATTTCTAATAGGGAAGTTTTCCCAATTTCCCTTAAATTTTATTGTTATTTTTTCTTTGGATACTTTCATAAATAAGGATAAAATTAGAAAATTATTATTATTAACCTTTAAGTAGATTTATATAATTAAGACCAAAATTTTCATCTACAACTGATCTTATAATAATGACCAAAATGTTATTTTAATAAAAGAAGGTGGGATCCAATATCTTTTCTTCATAAGGTATTTAATTTATTCTCTCTTCATGATAAAAACTTCTTCTCTCTCTATGGTAGAAAAGCCAAAAACATGAAATTTTGGCTTATGACTTAAAGTAGCTTTTTTCTCAAAAGTCCAATTAAAAAAAAAAGCTGATATAAACATTACAAAAAGCCAAAAAGTGTCTTTTAGCCATTGGGATGCATGGCCCTCCAAACTTAATTCCAAACACATCTTCAAACAATTTCTTAGTATTTTTTTTCTAATAAATATCACTCCAACTTGTTCGTCTATGATTATTAAAAATCTTACCTTTTTTTTATATGATCCATTTTAACATCATCATCTCAATTACCTAACTCTATATTTATATTATTATTTTAAAACCCAGCATTTCTTACCATCTAGCATTAGAGATCTTACCGCAATGTCATAAAATTTCCCTCTTACCTCGTTAGGTATCTCCCCTCATTCTCTCAATACGTTAAATTGTTAAAAGCGACTCAGCAAAACCATCAAATCAACCCAACACTTCAACCCCTCCCTCGTCAATCAACTTCCCTCTCCATTATTGATTTATTATGGACCACATTTCTCTCTCCTTTATCTTTTCTAATATGAAATTCACAGTAAATTATTATGAAATATTGTAATTTAATTTAGGTCTTGTTTTGATTCCTTATCCCAAAACAGTTTTTTTTTCATAACAAAAAAATTATTTAATAAAGAGCTTTTACTTTTTAATTAAGCGTTCCGCAAAAATATAGCAATGTGTTCTAGAAAAATAAAAAATCATAAAAAATCTTACTTATTTTTTATAGCTCTGTAAAATTAGGTAAAGAAAGCGAGAGTAGGTGTTTTAATTCCAATTTGGTAAATATATAATTCTAACAAAAAACAACCATATCACTGCCACGCTTCTCAATTCATTCTTCTTCAATTAGTTGTTTAGCAAACCAGCCATGAGCCACCTTTGTGAGCTACTGTCGGTCGATGACGACGTTGGCGTCATTTGATCGGAAGTAGCTTCTCTCCTTTTCTTTTCCACTTAAATCTTGAGGTAGCATTTTCTGTTCTAACCATTTTCTTTTTCTTTTTCTCAAATCAATCACTGTCAAGCTTTTAAAAGCTTTACGAAGCTTTTAAATATTCCTCCAAAGCTTTCATAGATGATCAACAATTATCAAGATATATTGTTAAATGTACTACTCAATTTGACAAGTTGAAGCCATTTTACAATTTTGCGTGGATGGTGTGTTTAACTAAGTATGCATAAATACTTTTACAGCAAGTTATATTCTATTTTTTAGGCATTTTGTAAGTTTAATACCGCATGCCCGCGTTAACATCCTCCCCATGAAAAATTTTAGCATATTTATATCTTCCCCCCTTAAAATATTATTTTTTTATCAATCATTCCAACATTTTTTTTTTACTTTTGCTTCCTGAAAATTATTTTAAAAAATAATTTTATGAAATTATTCTAAGAATATAAAAATTAAAAACAAATACTCATTTTTTCTATTACTATGAAATATATGAAAGTCTACCTCGTTAAATAATTTTATAAAATTATTCTAAGAATATAAGAATTAAAAACAAAATCAAACAAGTACTTACTTTTCTATTTTTGTGAAACATATGTATTGTGCATCTGTATTCTAAATATTGATTTAAGCAAAAAAAATTTACCAGGCAAAAAAAAAAGAAATTTTTTTTATTTCCTTAGACAATATGAATTCATATTACACTTAGTGTAGAACACTATAGCCGGATTATGTTAAAAATATATTTTACTAGCAACTACGTAAGTACATATAACTATAAGATGTAATAGATCTAAAATTAGAAAACTATATTTCAGCCTCGTCGGCTACTTTCTTATGTCTTAACGTTGAGATATTTGAATTGGGCCTAGTCTTTGACTTCGGATCTACCTCCGTTGAGCCCACAATCATTGGTTAACCATCATCACTTCCCACAAAGCACTCGCCCCCGAGAACGCCATTATGGTGAGAAAGCGACATTTCACTTTCCGGGCCGGGAATAAGGGCTGGCCCTTCACAAGTTTAAGCTTAAATGGGTCAGCCTATTTAAACGCGGTTTCTGTAAAATCCCTAATTTATAAAGCCCGTGGCCCTATAGGGTCGGCTCTTCACGGGTTTGGGCCTAAACGAGCATAAACTCATTTTAATTCAAATAAAATTCACTTTCAAGTTTTACAATTTAGTTATTATTTTATTTTAAATTGAGATACATTATTTTTAAAACTCATAATTTTCTAATTAAAATAATTATATAATGTCTAAATTAGCCCTTTTTTAAAAGTTTAAATGAATAAATTATTATAGAAAACCAAATAAATCAAATCATTTAATAAGTGTTAGTATGTTACTAATACTTTATCAGGTATTTAAGTGTCTCTCATTAATAATTTGACATAATGATATTATATATATATTAATTTATTTTAAAAAAATTAAACGGGCTTAAGAGGGTCGGCCTGCAACCTTTAAGCTTGCGGCTTTATAAGGCTGACTCTTTTTTAGCCAAATTCTTTATAGAGGCTCTAAAATATAAACCCGGCCCTTAATGATCTCAGTCCTACAATGACTAGTCTAAATGACTCAACCTGATTTCTCGACTCTATGTGGGGCTTCACTCTGATGATCACCCCTTTTGCTTCCGGTGACGGAGTAAATCAGAAAATACGAGGTTTTGCATGCAAAAGGCAAGTGACAATCATCATTTTTCCTAGTCTCCGAGCTAATTATTTCCCCTTGAAGATCGGTTTGGGTATTTGTAAGAACGGTTCCTTGACAATGTGTTACAAGAACACGTATTGTCTCATGCTCGCTCACTCTCTTTGAACGAAACCCCATTGTTGCCGATCTCTTGAGCTTATCTCCCTCCTGATGCTCAGGGTTGCCGATTGAAGATAAGATAATTTCTTGGTAGAGGATCTGTGAAGAGGAGGAAAGATCGAGAAATTTCCTGAAGAGAGAAGAGGAGATGGCTATCGAAAAGTGGAAGAGAGGGAGGGAGCAAACCAAGAGAACATGGAGAAAGAGCAAGTGATTTTATATACTTATGTTATCTTTATTTTATGTTATTTTTTATTTTACATTTTAATGTGTGCGTTATTTTCCTCTCAGTTATCAATATTATTTGATTTGATTGTATCTATATATATTTTTTTATTTCCTCCAACTAATTATAAATATTTATTTTTGTTGTCAATGTTTATATACTGTACTGTAACATTTATTTATTTTTGTAATTCTTTGTTTTATATTGTATTGTTTACATTTTATGTTGGTTATTTCGTTTTATAATTGTTGCTTATGTTTTCTTTCTCTGTTATTGGCTTTGTGTGTGTGAGCGTGTATTGTTTATATAATTTATTTACACTAATACAGAGTAGTATTATACGATTATATAATGTAATCTAAATGATCATGACTTTATCTATTGTTTATATTTGATTATGAATTTGACTTTACTTAATTTATTTTTATAGTATTTTAATTTTATTGAATGACCAAAAATCATAATATTCTTTATTTTATGATCGAGTGACTAGGTGCCCATTTGGTTCATAGAATTAGAAGTAATATAATGGAACGTAATGTAATGATGATTACATAATTTGTTTGGTTCGTCATTAGGAAAAGATGATGCATATACATAAAAACATTTGGTTAGATTACATCGAACATAAGAATATATGAGAATAATATAGAAAGTGACAAAATTACCCATTTTTACACATATAATAATGCACACATTGGGTTCATGATAATTTTTTTTATTCCGTGCAGTGTACACGCTGGGTTCATAGTAATTTTTTAATATTTAATGGTAAAAATATTATACAGTGTATAGATTGAATTCATATTAATTTTTTAATATTTAATGATATGAATATTATTTAATGAAATATTTTTATTTTTTTAGTGGTGGAATATAATTTTTTGAATGGGGGAATATTTCTAAAATTTCTATATTTTTAATTATTTTTTTAATATTTAATGGTGATAATTAAAATTATTTAATATTTAACCGCATTTATAGATGAAAACTTTAGTATTTAAAAAATTATAATGACAATAGTGTCATTTTCACTGGATTATATGATGTCTACATCCTCATTCATTAATCTTAACAGTATAATCCTGATTACATCAAATAATGTAATCAATAATATTACAAAATGTAATCATCTTTATATTACATGTGTCTAACCAAACACTGTAATCGCATTATTATATTATGATTATATGTAATCCTCTCTCATATAATTAAACTAAACAGGCTATAGAAGTCATATCACTTTTATGATGATTCTTTTGGAAAAAATACCATCAATTTTAGTAAATGGTATGAGAAGAAAAGTTTATGGCACTTTAATGATATAACTTTTACAAATATCAAATGCTGAACGCTAAAAGTTCAAAAATCAAATGATAAAAAAAAACAAAGAAAGAAAGAAAGGGTTATGGCTTATAAAAGATTTTTTTGTGGTCCTCAAGACTAAATTGATAATAAAAGAATTTTAACGACTCAAAAGACCAAATTGATAATGTACTATTGAAATGAAAGCATAGAACATATTTATGAGAATAATAATGACTATTACCGTATATAATACAATGTAAAAATTCACAATTGAAAGTTAATAATATTTTACCTAATCATGATCATTGAAAAATAATGTCTTTATGGTCATCAAAATAATACTATTAGTAAAAGTTATAAAATGGTCAGAAGTCATATAGTTAAATATGTATCAATTTATTAAAGGTAAAGGCCAAAATGATTGTGAAACCAAAAAGATCGAGAGATGTTATAAAAATATCAAAGATGCAATAACTTATGGAGAAAGATACCCAAATTTATTATAAAAGTAAGTAAATAAATAATCATAAGCCCAGGAGGCGATCCAATGTTTAATTTTTATTATTGTTTAAATTTATTTTGATTATCTTATGAAAGAAATTCTCATAAGTATTTGATATTGTGCTCTATCTTAGCTTTAACTTGTCCAATTATCATTTGCAATTTTTCTTTTAGTCTTTATGCTTTTGCTATATATTATATTATTCTTTTATACCATTTATTCCGTTGCTCTTTTATACATTTTAATTTTGTTATTGTATTATATACTTGTATTATCTTTGTTTTATATTATCTATTTTATATTACTTATTATTTTACATTTTAATATGTATTTATTTTATACTTCAGTTTTCCATATTATTTGATTTGATTGCATCTATATATTTGCTTTTTTCCACCAACTAATTATATATAACACCATGTGCATTATTATATATACATTTTTATTTATATTGTCAAAGTTTATATACTATACTGCAAGGTTTTGAAAACCTCCAGAAACTTTTCAATCTACTTATCTAGTTTGCCTTCACAAGTCTCTAAGAGTATGGAACTTTGGGTACATATAGAGGAGGGTTATCTGGAAAGCTGATTCTTTCTAGTAGCACATCATTCTCTTTAATTTTCTGTGCTTCCTCCTTCTGTTCTTCTTTGCTTTATTTCTTTTCTTCGTCATTTTCCTTTTTAATTATAGGATCTTTCAGTTATTTCCCACTCCTTAATGCAACGGCATTCATATGCTCTCTTGGGTTTCTTTCGGTGTCACTTGGTAGAGTACCTGGTTGTCTGGAATGCAGCATATTTGCAATTTGGCAAATTTAGATCTCCAAGTTCTTTATTGAGGCTTCTTGGCTTTTGAGTGTTGCATTAGTTCTAGCCATGAATTGAGATGTATTCATGGTTAGTTGAGCTAGTACATCTTCCGTATTCACTTTCTGTTGTGATGGATTTGGTGGTTGGAGAGCTTGTTGCTGGTATTTCCCTTGCGGCTTAAACACATTTTGATTATCCCTCTAACCCAAGTTTGGATGATTTTGCCAACCTAGATTGTAAATGTTTGAGAATGAGTAATTTCTTTGATTTTTGATGTAATGAGCTTGCTCTGACTAAGAAGGCATGAATGGGTATCCTTCTTGACATTGCATGCTCACATGAGGTCCTCTACATCGATCACATGTTTCATTAGGAATGCTAATTACATTTGCTTAATCTGCCAATGAGCTCACTTGCTTGGATATAGATACAACTTGAGAAGACAAAGTATTAATGATATCCAGCTCATGCACTCTAAGTACTTTATTTGAAATGTTATATTTAGATGGCCATTGGTATGCATAAGCTGCCATCTCCTCAAGTAGATTGTAGGCATCATCTAGACTTTTTTCCATTAAAGATCCTCCAGCTGCAGCATCTACAAGAATTCTGAAGGTCTGCATCATCCCATTATAGAAAGTTTGCAGTTGCCACCAATCTGGTAACCCATGATGAGGACATCTCCTTATATCTTCCCCATGCTTCATAGAGGCTCTCTAGTTCATGCTGGGTAAATGAGGCAATTTCATTCCTCAATTTAGCAGTTTTTTCTGAAGGAAAGTATTTTGCCAAAAATTTTTGCGCCAAGACATCCTATGTAATTATGCTTCCTACTAGTAGAGAGTGTAACCAGCTCTTAGCCTTATCCCTAAGTGAAAAAGAGAAAAGTCTAAGTCTAATGACATAATCAGTAACATCATTATGCTTGAATGTGTCGCAGATTTCTAGGAAGCTAACTATATGTGTGTTAGGATCTTCTGTTAGCAAACCACCGAACTGATTTGTTTACACTATCTGAATAATTGCAAGCTTGATTTTTAAATTATTGGCTGCTATTGACAGTTTTCTGATTCCAGAAATTGTCTCCATGACTGTTGGTATTGCATAGTCACGGAGTGTTTTGGTATCTGTTGCTTCTTCTCCTAGATTTGCCATCGAATTGCCTAGGATTGAAGCAGACTGCTTTTGAATCTTGTGATTTCTTCGAAAAGTTCTCTCGATCTTAGAATCAAAAGGCTGTAGTTCAGTCTCCTTCGATTTGGTCATGCACTAAGCAAAAGCTTGAAAAGAAACATAAGATACCAAAAAGAAAAATAAATGTAACATGAAGACAAAATTAGTATTAAAATTACTTGGTATTGATATTACCGACAACAATCCCCGACAACGGCGCCAAAAACTTGTTATGCGTGTAAATGATTTATTAAAAAAGTGCAAATGTACACTGCCGTAAATAAGTAATATAGAAGTGAGTAGAGTATCGTTCTCACGAGGATTGATCACTAAGTACCAAAATTGATAATCTTAATTGTATTTAGTGGATCGATTAGTTGGTGATTAAGATTACAAAATAAAAATGATTAAATATGAATGCAATTGATATGAAAATAAATATGAGAAAAAACCCTAGGGATCATATTTCACTTAGCAAATTTTGGATTGAATCACCTATCTATTATAGTTCAATTTATTCCACATGATTGATAGCCGATTTTCTCTAATTTAATTAGTAGCTTCTTCCAAGGTCAAATAATTCTATAATTAATTGATAATCCAATATATCCCTATATGAATTAAAACAATTAATCATACATTAAAATTTATAGAACTCATTAAGACTATACAACCCATATAAATATATTCTTATTTCATATGCAAGTATGGTTTTAATTATAGGATTTACACATATGCATCTCCTTCTGGTTTCAACTTTCATATTGAAATCATTTAAAAGATGGTCAATCAATTGAAAGCATCAATAACAATAATCAAAACTCAATCGTGAAGGAAACATTAAAACTAGATTTAATAAGCTAAGATTCAATCCGTCATTAGTAAGTTGCATCATTACCCTAGAAAAATGAAAATTTAGCTCATGATGAAATTAAAAACAAAACCAAAATACATTGAAACTTCATAAAACATTGCATAAAACTTAATTATTAAATTCTAAAATATAAAGATACAACTAAAAGATGCATGAAAATGGAAAAATATAGCCTTCCTTATAGAAAGTAAAACCTTCCATATAGGTGGCAACCTATATCATCCATGAAGGAGGTCTACCTAAGCCTTTCAAGAAGAAGGTATGCAAGAAACAATAAAATGTAAGAAATTAAACTCTAAGATTTTGTCTCTCCTTGTCTCTTCCACTCCTCTACTTATAGATTTATGGGGTGCAAAGATTTCCACTTGTTAGGTATAAATCTTGACTTTAAGCCACCAATGTTGACCATGTGGCAACCATATTTCTTGATTGCAGCCGAATTTTAATAGTCAAAACGATGGATTCTCATATTTTTGTCTTCATAAAAGTTGTATATATGGATATTAGCTTGAAAATGTATATGAAAGCTCCTCATTTCAACATTTGTAGCTCAAATTATGGTCAAATTAGTGGGCAAAGGTCAAAATTGGGCAAATCCATATTCTCAACTTCTAAGAAAAATTCAAAACTCTTGAAGATAGAATTGAGTTTTAGCCTCAATATAAAAGATGTAGGAATTTTTCTTAGCTTTTTATCTATATAAAGAACATCTCAATCCGACATCTAGAGCTTTATATATTGTTTGAAAATTGAAACAAGATTAAAATTTAGTATTTTTCGATAAGTTCTATTTTATACCAAAATCATTATTTATTTATCAATTACACCCAAATTCATTAAATTAAACTTAAATATCATTCAAAAAAACATCATATAAGGAAAAATAAATATGAAAATATTTTACTTATCACCTCCACTTGTTAATGGTTGCTCTTTCACTTGTCATTAACAATCTATGAGACTTTTTTAATATTATTTTCTTTAATTGATACTTTAATGTGATTTTTCCTTTTTTTTTTCACCTGGTCAGGTTGTCAATACATTAAATCACTTTTTTAACAAACCCATCTTTTTGAATCTTCATATCTTCATCTAATTTTACTAACTCCCCAATTTTTCTTAAATATTTTTTCCATAATCTAGAATGATTAAAAAGTTAAATGTGTGTCTGTATATATTTTGACTATTTAATACTTATCTTAATTTTGTTAATAATTTGATATTTTATTTCTTATACATATATTATTATAGAAGTATATAAATATTATTTTTAATTTAATTATTATGTCACCGGTCCAACTAAACGACTAGATCGATCTGACCATTTGAACTATGACCCATTGATCTTTTTGATTCGACGTCCGATCCGGTTTTTAAAACATTACTGTATTGTAACCTTTTTTTTTCTTTTTGTAATTCTTTGTTTTAGATTATATTGCTTACATTTTAGGTTGGTTATTTCGTTTTATAATTGCTGCTTATGTTTTCCTTCTCTTTTATTGGCTTTATATATATGTATATATGTGTGTATTTAATGTTTATATAATTTATTTACATTAATACGTAATAGTGTTATATGATTATACAATGTGATCTATATGATCATGGCTTTATCTATTGTTTATATTTGATTATGAATTTAAATTTACTTAATTTATGTTTACTATATTTAATTTTATTGAATGACCAGAAGGCATAATATTCTTAATTTTATAATTAGGTGACCGGAAGTCACATTCCTTTTATAATGGTTCTTTTGTGAAAAAATACCATCAATATTAGTAAATGGCATGAGAAGAATTTGTGGCACTTTGACAATACAATGTTTACAAATATCACATGCTAAAGGTTAAAAGTTCAAACATCAAATGATAAAAAAAAAGGGTTATAGCTTAAAAAACATTTTTTTGTGGTCCTGAAGACCAAATAGATAATGAAAGAATTTTAGAGGTTTAGAAGACCAAATTGATAATATGCCATTGAAATGAAAGCACATAACATATTTATAAGAATAATAATGGCCACAACCATATATATTACAATGTAAAAATTAACAATTGAAAGTCAATAATATTTTGCCTTGCCATGTGAAAAATAATATATTTATGGTCATTAAAATAATATCCTTAGTAAAAGTTACAAAATGTCAAGAAGCCACGTAGCCAAATATATATCAATTTATTAAAGGTAAATGCCAAAATGATTGTGAAACCAAAAATATCATGAGATGTTATAAAAATATCAAAGAGGCAATAACTTGTGGAGAAAAATGCCCAAATGCCCAAATTTATTGTGAAGGCAAATAAATAAATAAATAAATAACAATAAGCCCAAAAGGCTATCCAATGTTTAATTTTTTTTATTGTTTAAATTTATTTTGATTAACTTGTGAGAGAAATTATTATAAGTATTTATTATTGTGATATTGATAAGTGTTCATGAGTGATATGAAATCAAATAGACAAAAATATAATTATTGGTCATTTTAAAATTTTAATATAATATCAATTTATTTACAAATTTAAATATTATAGTGTGTGAATGTTCATAATTTCATAGCTTTTTAGGATTCTATCTCATGGTTATTGTCATTATGCCCTATAATTCTCAAATTAAATGGTTTCTAGTATTTATTCATATAACATTCAATTATACAATTAAGTTGTTTAGTTCTCTTTTTTATGTATAATTGTACAATTTATTTTTAATTTTAAGTATATGGTGTATATGAATATTATTTATATATATCAATGGAGTTTACCACGTCGGACCTACCTCTATTTCTTCTTGGAACTGGTGCTTCTCTGTTGCACTATAGATTTTCCAACAAACACTCAACTCATATACCTTAATATCATGATACTTTCTTTCATAAGTTAAGGGGCAAAAATGCTCTAAGTTTTCACCTATAGGAAATGAGCACCTGGAAATTTTTTAGGGGACAATATTACTCTAAAAGCTGATCTCAATTTACAATCACCCTTTATTTTAACAGAAAACTTAGATACTAATAAACAAAGCCAAGGGCAATATGCGATGGGAACTAAACAAAGGTCATTCTTTCTCTTTACTGCAGCAGCAAATTTCTCAGTCATGTCCATTTGTTCATGTTTTTCCCCATTAGGAAGTTTCCAATCATAATGATAAAGCAGATTACCAATCACCAATTGTAAACTCAAAGTTTGTACCTCTGTAATCAACCAAACCATCAATAAATCTCTCAGGCTAAAATTTCTCTGGTTCATTCCAATAATCAGGATGTCTTCCAGTGGCCCAAGCATTGACCATCACTTTTGTTTTGAGAGATATCTCATAGCCATTAATTTGACATATCTCACTGTTTTCTCTTGCAACTAACAACACACCTGGTGGATGTAACCTTAAAGTTTCTCAAATCACTAAAGATATTTTAATCGATCAAGTTCTGACTCATCCACGTATCCTTTTTTTCCATAGACCCTTTGTACTTCTTGTCGTGCCTTCTTCATGACTTCTGGGTTTTTCGTCATGTCTGCCATTGCCCAACTCTGTTGCTGCTGCTGATGTTTCAGTTCCTCCAACAAATATGTCCTGAAAAGAATCAGTGCCATCATTAATTAAAAGTCAATAGTATGTATATTATGTTTGTGTCTATGGGCGGGGTTCATTGCAGCTAAGACTTCATTGTTTTTGCAGATCAATTAATTACTTCTGGTCCTTAATATAAAATTTAGATAATAAACTTAGTATATTAAAAAAATTAGTTAAGTTAATTACTTATAATAAATAGGTATTGTTTTTCTTAAAATACCTTATTTAATCATGTACATTTGAAGTACCTTTTACGTAACCCATTAATAAGTGCAATCAATAAGAATACTTTAAAGAAAAATACATATATTTAACAGATAATGTTGATCAATCTTATATTTAAAATCAAAATAAACCAATTGCCGGACTCTTATATTAGGGAGCAAGGGAGAAATAGCCTAGTCCTAGTAGTAATTGACAAATGGCAGATGTAAATAAATAATTAAACATATCTCTCTGAATTAAACTCGTGTATTTGCATAAATGCCCGAGGAGGTTTTTCAATAATACAAGCTGTTGTGGTGGATCAACATACCAAACAAAGAGAGAAAGCAAGCAATTGGAATACTATATTATAACAAGTCACGCAAAAGTCAAATTATGAACCAGCATGAGGTAATTGATAAACATAAAATACTCCCTTTAAGTGATTTATACAAGACTTATTTACTTGATTTGATTAGATTAAATAAGTTAGTTAAGTAATTTAATATTACATGTATTTTTTAACATCCTGATTATCATCTTTAATTCTCTCTTTTCATATCATTTCTGATTATTTTTAAGGGAGCATTAATATAGATAAATTAAAAAATGATTGACAAATATAAAAAAATAGGTTTTATATTTAGGACTAAAATCAATTCTCTGAGTATGTCTTATTTTAAAGACTGGAGGGAGTAATAAATTTCATGACCAAGCATGAAACATTGGATATAAATCATACATGCAAAGTGTATATTTATAGTGATGATTAATTAAACTAAGACTTACTAGGAGAACACAGCTTTGATGTTGTTGAGAGTTAAGGGGACTTCAAGGTCATTCTCTTTCTGAATCCTTAGAAGAACATCAATGAGGTCCTCTTCATTATCTGCTTCTCCTGTATCGCGACTCTTCTATCCTAAGTGATCATTAAGGATATTAGTGAATACCCTGTTAAGTTCTTGACGGGTCTTTTCAACTTTTGCTTTTGTCCCGCTGATCATACGAAGGAACTTGAGTGAAGGATACAGATCACTAATCGTTAAGCCACTCACAATCTCTACCATGTTGGCAAATATCCTTCACTAAGGCAGAAACTTCCTCTTCCCTTATTTTTCTGAATGTATGGACTCTCTATGAAGACAAAAGTTCCAAGTACATATCTTTTGAAGTTGCCTCCAATAGTTTCCATAAGGAGAGAAGACTATTTATGTGCTATCATATCCATTGATGATCAAGGCTATGGAGTATAAGATAGTTTTGTGGCGTAAGGATTTTAAGAGAAAGATCAACAGGTGTGGTTTTATAATCAACTAGGTATTCTCTATCTAGGTGCGTTGCACGGACTGATGTGCATTATTGGATAATATATCCAAAAATTGGTTTTGGAGAACTATATCATTTATTATAAGGTACTTATGTTATCACGCTTAAGTTTAGATTTGTTTTTTGGTAAGAGTTTTGAAGTTTAAGTAAATGTATGTCGTGTATTGGACCTATATGAGTAAGGGGATTCTATTTATCCTTTTGTTCCTGTTAGTTTATTATTTGCTTGTTTGATATATATGTCTATAAAGAAGCATGTGGCGTATGTATTCTATTTTGGGGATAGAAGTACATAATAGTCACGACAATGCAAAGTGTGTGTTTTGATGTAGCAATTGAAGTTTATTGGGTTTATTTTTATTATTGATTTTTTTTTTACATTTTTTCATATTGTATTCAATGTGATATAACACTATTAAACTAATAAATGCTACTGCCAACCCTATATGAGAGATGGCCATGCCTTATAAAAATCTTTTTGGCACACTCTTCCAAAAAAAGAAGAAGAAGCTATTATTAGTTGTTTTTTTTTCAAACATGTTTGTGAGAAATGAATAGTTATTGTTCTAAATCTCACAATCACAAAAAGGTTTTTGGGGAATATAGTTAATAATACAAAGTTATCGTTTGAATAAGATAAAGGAAGTCTATCAACCGAATGATCAATTAGATAAAAGAAGTTTATCAGCTGAAAGATTCAACAGTTTGAACTTTTTTTGTGTCCCTTCCAACATATAATGATATTGGCTTTCTAGATGTAGTACATGATTGAGTGTGTTCTTCGTGACAATTTTGTAAATCTAAATTTATATGGATCTTAATGCAATCACATGAATGTCTAATAGTTGATAAATGTTGTCTCTAAATTTCATTCATTCCTTTTCATGTTGCGCACATTATTACCCACATATTACGAGATTGTTAAGAGGCAATTGTTTAATGGACTCTCATATTTTAATTAATAATGTATGAATGAATAATCTCTTTATATTCTTCATAAGTAAATGTTTAATGGCTATTGAATGTTGTCTTTAAATTTCATTTTATTCCTTTTAATGTTACTTACATTTTGCCTATGTATAGGTGTTCACATTTTTTAAGATTACAAGCTTAAAAATTAATTAAAGTGAATTTGCATCTTTAGTCAAAAGACACAATCACACTATAGAAATGACTTGTAATAAAAATAAAAATAATAATAAAGGAAGCAAAGAAAAATGAAATTTGTATATGGTTTTTCAAAATGTAGTAATAAGCTAGACTCATGCTTCTAATCATTTCAAACCACAGATAAATTCGGACACTTGAGAATTTTGTCAAACAAGCAATTAATTTTTCTTACAACCAACATAGTCCCCTATTCTTGATGCAAAATCTTTTTTTTAGCTTTACATTCACCCTAATGTATTGTTTCTAATACATTTTTGGGGTTGGCTCAGACTCAATGGGTACATTCTATACATGTATTCTAAATCTTTATTAAATGAGACATTGTCTCCATTAATTTTTGAGTATCATCAATTTTTGATATAGTGAGCTTGTAAATGAATAATATATTTTGACATCAGATGAATCAATGATTTATATGTTTAATAGATATTAAATGTTGTATTTTATAAGAATAAAGTTATGTGCTTCCTTAAGAGTTGAGAAGCATAAATGTTGGAAATATGTTTTGTGCTAGAATATGATCTTTTGAGTGTTAGTTCACTTTATATTATACAAAAATAAATTGATGAAGTAAATATACAATCAAAAACATGACCTTTCAATGTTTAACCATTGTGATAGAACCAACATTGATAAATTTAAATTGCTAAAGTGTAGTAGGGAGAAAAAAGTGACACCAGCAAAATTTCAATAATTTCCCATATTCATTTCTTCTTCTTAATCGATTTGAAGCCACATAAGATCTATGTGTCATGCAATTGCTAACAAATTCACAAAGCACTTGATTTGTGTTTTTATCAGGCATCTTTTTAAAAATGATTTTGTGAAACTGTATTAAATATGACAACTACAATTTGGAATATGTAAAATATAAAAATAAAAATATTGAATGTTTCTAACTAATTTGTTTTTCATTGTTTTCTATTTAATAGTCTTGGAAATATGTTTTGTTGGGAAATATATGAGCTTTCGTATGTCTTGGGTCACTTTATATTGATCATTTGTTAGATACCTAAAATTTTTTTAAATGATAATTTTTTTTTTCAGAAACATATGATAAGGTCTTCTTGTCGGAAACAAACTCCATTAGAACATGTGTAATATAATAACTGATATATCCTTTTGGGCATCTATGATATTGAAATGATCTTGAAGAACATTTTTTATATAGTAATATTTTCTAGAGCAAAAACAAAGTTAGTTGAAAGATTGTTTACAAGTAACCACAAACATGGATCGTACCACTAATAGCCTCATATATTAATATTTACAATTTACATAAGTATATGAAAGGTGTATAGTAAAAAATCAAATGCACTTGTTTCATTTTTTCATTTACTATTTATAGTTAATATTCAAGTATTTTTTTTGTTTTCCTAACGATTCATAATTAGCATTTAATTGATTTTTTAAAGATGACACTCTACTATTCAAAAGGAATGTAAAAGGGTGCGGTTAACATAATACCTTTGGGCTTCTCTCAAATCTTGAATTTCCCATATTATGACTCTTTGTAGCATTTATTTTTTATTTAATTAGAGAGCAATTTCTTCCCTAATGGATGCTTACCTTGGTCATAAAAAAAGTCAAAGGACACACACACACCAACACACTGTTTTCTGAACGAGGTTAATAAAAATAGTATATTTAATTAGAGTAGTTAATTTTTTGGAAAAAATTATCCATTATACAAACAATATTGATATAATACAAAAAAATAAATAAATTATTATCTAATAATTGTTATTTCAAGTTAAATGAATTCGATTTCTCTAATAAATTGGACGTTCAATATTATAAATAAAAAATTATATTTAAAAAGGTTATTCATGACTCCAGTTTGAGAGCTAATCCGTAAAATGGGGAAGAATATTAAATGAGCAATAGAAATACTTGAAAATTTCATTTGAATGGAATGCAATTTTGAATTTTTTTTATAAAATTTTTGATTTTGTAATTAAATTTTTCATAATAAATTCTTTAACCAGGCATCAATTATAAGTTCAAATGGCGAGTGATTAAAGCTAATATTTGTTTGTAATAGTGATTGAATCTTTTAAAAATAATTTTTTAATCATAATTTACGATATACGAAGTAAGTATGTGAGAGAAGTTTTATTTCGATTTATATAAATAAACAATTTTAAAGATTTCAAAAGTGATCAATAACAGGCACTTAGTAATGAAGTCCACCCTCACAAATTTGTTTTAAATTGCATTACGAACTATTTTGGATTATTTTACATTGAATAAGTAAAATGAATTACTTTTTTATACTCCGGAAAGCAAAGTAAAATGAATAATTATAATGCAAATGGAGGAGGTTGGACTAGAGGTAAAGGAGTGAGTCAAGAAGATTACAGAGGATTCGATGGGTCGAAGCCTACCCTATATTTAGGCTGGCCTGTTCTATAAAGAAGTAGGAACAAACTGATGCCTTTTAAGAGGAATAAGCCCAGCTCCTGATTTTATTCGAGACAGCCGCATATTATCTTATGAATGTGATTTATATAAATTGAGATAATTTTTTTTATATATTATAAATTATGATTGAAAAATATTTTTAAAGGTTTCAATCGTTATTCCAAACATCCACTGTGTTTGGTTCATTGGAGAGAAAGAAATGAGAGGGATTTTAATGGAGGGGAGGAGAATGAAGGGTTTGAGAGGTTTTTTTATTTTTAAAATCTTGTTTGGGTTGAAAAGAAAAGAGGGGAAATGAGATATTTTAATATTACCATGTTTAGTATATAAGAGGAGGGGAAGGAAAATATTTTTACATGGACAATTTTTCTTTTATTTCATTTAATTTGTAATTAATAACTCTATAATATATTTAATAAAATATAATTATAAAAGATATTTAATACATAAAATTATAATTTTATAATTATAAAAATTAAATAAATATAATTATAACTAACTTTTATTATATAAAATTATAATTTTATAATTAAATAATGAGAATGATATTGTGAGAATATTTTTAAAATAATATAGATATATTAGTTAATATAAATTCAAACATTAACTTTTCATCCAAATTTCTTCAATTTTAAAGGAGAGAGTTAAGAGGGAAGTGTTGAGAAAATTTTAAAAATTTCTCCTTCATTTCCTAAAAATCTTAATTATCCAAATAAGGGATCCAACTAGTACTGGGAAAATGGGCCAGCCCGGGCCCATCGGGATAACGGGCTGGCATTTCGCCAGCCCGAGCCCGTTTAGACGGGCTAACGGGCCAGCCCGTTAGCTCGTCTTTTTTTATTTTTTTTTAAGTTTATTTTTTTAAAAAATTTTTTACTCCCTTTCTCTTTTATCCATTCATATCATACTTATTTTCTTTTATATATTGGTGTTACAAAACTAATTTTGTTCTTAGCTTCTTTTTTTTTTATCTACTTACATCACAAAAACATATGAATACATTTTTTTAAAATTTAATAACAGTAAAATAAATAGATATAATATGAAAAAAGTGTCAAATAAAAAAAATTAGGAAGTCTTTAAATACAACATCACTAAGAACTAAAAACATTGAGATCTAACTTATTTGAAAAATATATAAAAAATGTTTTTTATTTTTTTTTAAATAGTTAAACAGGCCGGCCCGTTTAACTCTCGGGCTAAACGGGCTGGGCCCGTTTAGCCCGAATAATAAACGGGCTCGGACTTTCAAGCCCGAGCCCGTCGGCCCGGCCCAAATTACCACCTATAGATCCAACATACCAAACAGACGCTTAACAGGCTTATAGGCTAATAAAAAGCTTATTAGGTGTGTCAGGCATTTAAAAAATTAAAAATAATTATGTAAAAAGTAAAAAAAGAAAATCACAGACCCTTCCCGATTAACCCATATCCCTTCCGCTCTTGCGTCATTTTCTTCCCCACTCTCGCTAGGTCTGGCTTGCTTATCACTCTCGTTCACTCGGCTGGCCCCTCTCTCAGTCTCTCCCCCTCGACTCCGTCACCGTATTAGTCTTCTCCGGTCTCTCACTGTCTAGTCTTCCCCCTCATCTCATCACTCGTGTCTCACTCTCTTCCCCGCCTTCAGTCTGTCTCGTTCTCTCACTCACCGGCCAGCGCAGGTATGTTTTAGGTTAATGCTCTCCCTTTTATTTTGCGGCAACTATGATTATTTCTCTTCCTTAATCTTTTGTTTATAGCTTCTAGTATACAGTAGAAAACCCACTAGAAAGTGAGTAATAAGCAATTCTTATCTCTGATTTTTTTTTAACAGCAGAATAAAGTTTCGATTCTTAGCAACTAGAAGCAAAGATAACATTAGTTGGCACTGGCTGGGTTTGGAGGCATCCGCTGGTATTGATACTGAAGCCGTAAAACCAAATCAGAGATTTTATAATTATAACTGGTCCTTGTATTCTGTCCTTTAATTTTCAACAACATAAAGGTTTGTGAAAATATTCCCTTGCCTAACATGTTTTCATGTTGTCTCCTCCTGTAGCTCTCAGCATGTTCCAGTCATATTATTACTAAATCTTCTTGTTTCTTAGGATTATTTCCATGAAGCAAATTGTACTTTTTAATTAATCGATGTTCTGTTATTGTATTTGGTGTAATCTGGTTGATTAATTAGGTTATTAGCAGGTGGAAACAGGCCAAGCTTCACCCTTAACAGGCTTTTCTTATAATCAGTTGGCTTGAGCCTGGCCTAAAGCTTGTTAAAAAGGCCTGAATTTTTGAAAACCTTATAAACAGGTGTTTTTCGTGAGGCCTATGGCCTGTTGGCCTATTTATAAGTTTTTAAAAAATCCAGGCGTTTTTAACAAGATTTAGGCTAGACTAGGCCTTTGTATTGGCCACGCTTAAGCCGGAAAAAAGTTAGACTCATGCCAACCTATTACAAGATAGGCCTGGCTTGGTTTGTTTCCACCCATTAATGCAGCGTTTCAACCAAAATACCTAATCCCATTTCCTTCTGGTGCAAGGCAAAGGACTGCAGATGGAGAAAGTGGAGAGAAAAGGGTGAGAGGGAAATGGAAAAACAGAAAGAGTGCTGATAGAGGAATTGAGAAGGCGAGAAAGGGAGGAGTTTGAGAGAAGGGATAGTGCGTGATAAAGCCTCTGATACTGAACCAGAGAGAGCCAGTGATAGAGGAAGAGTGTTAATTTCAATTCAAGTAGCTATGGAAATTGTAGAATCCACAGCTCCAGTGGCAGAAGAAGGTGAGCTCTCAATTGCAAGGGGTGGGCCCATATATGTTCCAAATCTTGTTGGTCCCTGCACTAGGGTTACTGAGTTTGAGAATTCTATCGTCTGTGAACTTCAGGTATGAATCTTCCATTAATCCTTGATGTTTTTATTGCCAAAAAAAGTGCGACAGGTTCTTGTTTCTGCCCCTGGCTTATGCTAAAAGTGTACTGTTTGGTTTATTTGGCAGAATCTAGAGGCAGAGTTGCACCAAAATGCTTTTGACCTTTGTGATGATGATATCTCGTGGGTACACCTCATGTGCTTTTTTGTGTGCTTTTCCAATTCTAATATGTTTTTCCCTCTTTAGAGGCACTGACTTGTGCCGTTTTAGAGTTGATGAGCTTAAAGTATATACGGAAGAGGAATTAATGAATATGGCTTTGAAGAAAGCTTTTGAGGTATGGTCAACAATTCTGCTCATAGCTCTCTGTATAACCGTCCCATTACTTATTCTTGTGCTATTTCAGATTACGGAGAACAATGAAAATCATCCTCCAACTTTGGACCAATCTAATGAAGGGTGAGTAATTTTTTTTTTTTTTGATATGTTTATGTTTGGCTTTATGTGGAGAAAATTTGGCACCTTCGTAATATGATCATCCATTTTTGTGCATATTTGCAAGGCATCTCAATTGTTTGTTACTTTTTCTTTTTGATACATCTATTGTATTTTACTTTAGTATTATTGCTTTTGACAACTTAAATGGAAGAAAGGGAAAAATTCTCACTATTGTATTTAAGTGTTTTGCTTGTCTAGTTTTTGGTTTCTCTCTCTTTCTGAAACTTCTTTCAGGTATCATTCTAATTTATGTATTAGTGAACTTCATAAACTGGTTAAAATTTTCTTCTTGGATCACGGGGCAGAGATAATCTTTTTGGAATACCTGATCCTGTCAATACAATTCTCTTACTGATGGATGTACCAAAAAGTAGTGAATAAGCACCATATTGATTTCAAACATGCGTTTGAGGGGAACCATATGAGTAGTTGTGTCAAAGATTTGGAATGTATTATATGTTCTTTCCTTGCTTGTTATGCCATTATATTCTTGCTTTGTCGTGGCAGAATCTTTTTTTGTTCTGTTAGATGTGATGTGTGGGCCATTGAGGCTTCAATCTAGTTGTGATAAATGCACCATGTGATTGATGTTATGGTCTTGCAACTTCCAATATTTATGAACTCATTGTTTTGAACATATTGTCCTTCAGGAAAGTAGATGACCACAAAACATCAAGCAAAGATCATGCTTCTTCAAATACAAATATCTGTGGTGAAGAATCAGGTGCTCCTACATCATTTGAGCCATCAAATCGATCATCTGAAACTACAATCAATAGAATTATGGCGGGAAAGATCTCAAGGAGAAAAAGAAAAGGCACAAATGCAATATGTATTCAAGTATGTTGATTTTCTAAAAACATGCATGATACCTGGTTAATTTTTGCAGCTCATGGCATCTAACTCTAATCAGTGTAAAAGAAGCAGAAGTTGATTTGATTGTTCATACTGTCTATTGTCTTTTGTTAATGAAAACTATTTTCCTGAATATGCCTACTAGATCATTCAGTACTAGTTTAATGTTTCTATATTCATTCCCATGAGGATGTCTACTCTTTTCTCAGCTGGCAGCAAAGAAAAACATAATGGAGATTGTTGAGCTTATGATCATAAGGGTACAGAGTAGTTTAAGTGAACGGGTTAAGTGTGCCCATAGCTCCATATTAGTATTCATGTTTATTTCCATCTGCAATGTGATTAAATTTGCAGATAGGTGGGGAAGGTAGGCTGAACAGTTAGAAACTGGTTTTGCATATCGACTCTGGAAGTATAAGTGTGCCTTCTCTTTTCTGTTTTTCTTTTTTTTAAATGGACAACTGAAATGTTGAATTTTCCACCCTTTACAGAATATTCCTGAAGCATTACATAATACTGCTTTCTTTTTTCCTTGTAATGAATAGGCATTTACTTTTGTTGAATATTTTTATGTATTTCTTATATCTTATAATTGACCGATTTTCAGAGTTGTTGTACAGAAAAGGCGGATGAAGTTGTAAAAATCAAGCAAAAGCAGGAAGAGGACAAAGTGGCAGTCAGGCTTCATTCATTCAAGTATGTTTTACAAATATGTGTGTGAGATTTTTTCCATTTCCATATTAAGTTCTGACTTTCTCTTGTCTCTTGTCTAGTCCTGCTTGCAAGATCAATCAATCTGCCCTCAAATCAGCTAGAACTGAGAGGATGAGATCCCTTAGGTCTACAAGTTCTTCCAAAAAGGTTAGTTTGAGATTCTTCACTCATTATCTACTGTACTTGAAATTGTTTATGGTTCATTTTCATGACACACACACACACACACACACTTGTATACGTTTTAGATATCATGTTTTCACGTTTTTTAATTCATTTTTTAATGTCATACCCTTGCAATATGGATCATAATTACTCATAGGAGGGCTGAGGCTATTACCTGATACTATCATTTATCCTTTATTTTCAATTGAAATTAAATCAACAGATTTACGAGATGGCAATCATATGAGAAGTAGAATCACCAAATACTAACTATTAAAATTTGCAGTTTGACTTTGTAAAATAATGAACATTGGAACTTCTATTTTCATTTGATGTGTTATTTTTTATCCTTTTCATTTACCTATGATTGTGTAATGAAAAAGCGAAAAAATCAGAGCAAAAAGAATGCAAAACTGGAGAAAGGTAATGAGTATGTCAGACCAGGTGTGATCAGTGTTTTATTGCTCCTTTGTGCCAATACATCCTAGAGTAATTATAGGATAACTAATGCTAATCACCCCTTAATTGCTTCAAACAGAATATAAGATTCTAATCAGAGAGAAACAAAAGATTCTAATATATCTGTTATTATTGAGAACAGAATAATACAAAATTACTCCCAATAGAGGAGCAGCCAAGGTCATGTGATCTTAGGCTTTTCCTGTGGGATGTCATTTGAAATCCTCTCTAACTGAGGATTCTAATCTCATGCTATGTTTGTGCCTTTCTTTTGTGCGCATTTGGAGGAGCAGGGGCTGGGGCCTTAAATTGACTCTGGTTTTTCTTTCTCTTAAAATTACTTCTGCTGCTGCTAGATATATTCTTGTCTCTGTTGGATTAAACATTAAACATGTATTTAATTCTATGATTTTATCTTGAAGAAGATAAGTCTACAGCCAACTGTAAAATTTTCCAAAGTTGAAATCATTCGGTTGTGATGGTAAAATTGTGCGCATTTGGAGGACGGGGGCTGGGGTCTAAAATTGACTCTGGTTTTTAATTTTCTTAAAATAACTTCTGCTGCTGCTAGATATATTCTTGTCTCTGTTGGATTAAACATTAAACATGTATTTAAATTCTATTATTTTATCTTGGAGAAGATGACTCTACACCCAACTGTAAAATTTTCCAAAGTTGAAATCATTCGTTTGTGATGGTAAAATTGTGATTCCAAGATGACAACCATGCTGTTATTGTCTGCCGAACACTGATGTTATCTTGTCATCGTTTCATTAAATGACTTCACATGGATTTTCGGAATTATCTTAATTTATTTCAACAGGTTCTTATAAACATTTGAACTATTTTGGAAATATAGTGCTTCCCCCCATCTTTCATATTATTATTTATATTTATTCCTACTCTTTGATCATGTTTAATTATTTACAGGTTAAGTCAGTAGGTCTTCAAGAGCACATACCTGTGCCATACCCTGAAGTTGTATTAACTGTGGAGGTTTACCATAATGTTCGAAAGTGTGTAAAGGTATTTTAATGAACTTTTTTTATGTTAATGAAGGTGATTTATCTAACATGTAAGAAATATCTTGCGTTACTAATGATAAGCGATGTCTTTTTAATTAGACCCAAGAATTATTGCTTCTTGGAGGACAGACTTTAACTGCCTTAAGGGACAAGATCTTTTGCTCAATAAATCAAGTGATGGAACAAGCTGGACAGCATGATCCATCTGGTTATTTTCTCATTGAAGTAAGAACCTTTACTTGTTCTTATTATCAGGGGATTATTTAACTTATTTTTAGTTGAATCTGACTGAAAGCCATTTCTCTGTAGGATGTATTCTACGTTGATATGAGGGATCCGTCTGCTATTGATTATACCATACCTATATTTGATTGGCTTAGAAACTCAAAGGAAGAGGCACAAAGAAAATGGGAGTGTATAATAACTGGGGAGTTAAAACAGAAACAAAAAGCAATCATGGGTGAAGCATCGGTCTCACACTTGCCTCACTTGACATCTGTTGACATGCAGAAGATACGTGTTTGTGACATAAGATTCCGACTTGGCGCTGGATTCCTATACTGTCATCAGGTATTTTTCTAGCTTTATGCCTGGCTGAAAAATAAGTTTCGTTTTATTCTAGATTTATATCCAATTATATTATAATTTTTATTAGCATTATGTAGTTATGTTCATTAATACTCCCTCCGATATTAAGACATATTTACCAAATTTGATTAGATTTAGAACGTTAGTTAAATAGTTAATATGACATGTATTTTCTAAAACACTCTAGTCGTCATCTTCGTTAATTCCCTTTTCTCTTTAATTATTGTTGAGGGGACATCAATAGGAGTAAAGTGGTAAAAAACTGACAAATATGAAAAACAGGTCTTATATTTAGGACCGATATCCCGAAATAGGTCCTATATTAAGGACTGGAGGGAGTATTCTTTATAATATATATATATATATAAAATTATTTTGCATGTTTAACAAAAATAATATGGGAAATTTATCCCCCCTTTGGCCAAAGTGTAGATGGATTTCTTTAGTGTGAGGTTAGGAGGACATTCTATAAGCATTGGCAAGATTTGTTGTCCTATGGATATAAAATAGATGACAAGATCCAATGGCGAAAGCGCTTATTATTTAGAAAAGAGACGATCCTTTATGTGCTAATTCAGTCCCAACTAAGATATTGATTTATAAAGTAACGTTCTTTAATGTCAACCTATAATGATTATCACTTGCTTCTATATGATATAAATCTTTTATGTTCCGTGCACTTATGGGGCGTTTGATTAGTGTGAGGGGGAAAGTTCCCTTTCTCTTGTCAAAGAAAACCAAACATGTAAATACATTTGTTATATACATGTTATTTTTATTTAACAATAAAAAATATTTTTGCGTATTTTTATCTTCTCATATACTAAATCACTTTTTCTTTTTATTCTTGCAAATCAAACGGGCTTTTAGTTTGGCAAGAAAGCATGGTAATTTGTTTATTTGCTTGTAAAACTGCAGGGAGACTGCACTCACACACTAGTAATACGAGATATGAGGTTGATTCATCCTGACGATGTGCACAATCGAGCTGCTTATCCAATAGTTACTTTCCAACTAAAGTTCCGTTTTCAGAAATGTAGTGTTTGTAAGATTTTCAAAGCTACAAAGGTCACTGTGGATGACAAATGGACGCCAGAAAATCCTTGCTACTTTTGTGATGAATGCTTCTCTCTTCTTCACATAGCAGAAGGTGGCTATCCTCAATATGCAGAATTTCATGAGTATGATTATCATCATGATTAGTTGCCCTCTGCCCTGAACATCACACGACGTTTAACTCATCAATTGCTACATGGGGTATCATCAACATTGCTTGGAATTTTTATTTGATGACAAGCATTTGATGGTAAGCTATTAGAGTTCCAGTCATTTGTTTTGCATTTCGCAAGAGTTGATGAAATGATTTGTTTTGGCTTGCTCAATCTGAAGCATTTATTCAGGGGAGAATTACTATGAGGTGCCAAGTAAGGGATTTAATTGCTAAAAAATTCTAATGACAAGTGAGCAGCATAAATCTATTGTTATTTCCTGTACTGGAACTTGTTATTGCATGTTCCTCAGTTGTTATTGTATTTTTGGGTGATTAAATCTCTTCTTTGGGACCTTATAGTAATTCCCTTTTTATTCACTTGCAAATTGACTGGATGCTCACCGCCTCTAACTATATTCACATGCAGATAGCATGTCATTTTGGAACCTCTTTTTGTTGCTTTGGAAAGTTCATTAGAGTTCCATTGCAATGGAGATGATATAGGTGCCTATTTGAATTATCTAGCATAACACTGTCTGGACAGAGCCTCTTATTGCAAAAGAAAGAAGTCACGCTACTCCATAAACATGTGGATCCTTGTTACTGAGGTTTTTGTTCTGTGTATATGAGATGATTTTTGTAGGGATGGCCAGTTCTTATTTACAAGAGATATTAATAGTTTGGCTGAAAGTTTCTGTATCATTTTTCATTTTTGCTTCCATTATTTGTTGGTTAGTATTTCTGCTTCAATTATTGGTTAGTTCTTTTCTCTCTCACTCACTCACTCTCCACAAGTGTGTTTTTGGAAAATAAGTTGCATTTTTTACGTAGTAGTATCTATTGTCTTTATCACATTTTTAATAAACCTTTTGATTTATGTAATTTGGTTATTTTCTCTAATTCTCTTGCTATTGTATCTTCACTTGTTGGACGATTTTGAGTTGTAGAGGAACGAACATTGGGCACCACAGTTTTTCGCTGTCCTTGTCTTTCTTTTCAGCATTGCGTGCAGAACAAAAAGCAGAGAAGTGTGTGAATACTCCAAGCTTCAATAATAAGCTTGCCCTTTAAGTATTATGTTTATATTACAACAAAATTACAACAGAATGAATAATTAGTAAATTTTTTTAATCATTTTTTAAAGTTTTTTTTAATTTTATTTTATAAAATTTGGGATAATAGACAAACTTCATCAAAGCATGGTATAAAAGATTACATTATAAATGGGTCACTTTACATGGGTTAGCAAAGGGGAAGAAGCCTCAATTGCATCAAACTCCTGCAGGGTTTGGGCGATCACATGCATGTGTGACCTTGTGACTCAGTGGTGCATGTTTGACCTTGTGATTCGGTGGTGCAGTAGCAGCGAGGGGCGTGGTTGCGGGGATATGAGATACACAACTCTTCATAGAGGACATAAAGCTGAGGACAAATTGAAGGGACATGCGTGACTATTTGTAGCCCTTAGTGCTAAGTTTTCATCTAATTCTAGACGCTTGTATATTCAATGAGGAAAATATATTTCGCTCGTGTCATCAACGTTGACATTGACATTCATTTTTCCTCCAACCATCTCTAAAACCATCATCCCAAAACTATAAACATCTGATTTGTGAGAGACGGCACCAAAGTTTTTGTAAATTACCTCAGGAGCAATGTATCCTATGGTTCCTCTAGCACCCAACATGGATACAACACTTTCATTTCTAAGGCATATTTTAGCTAGTCCAAAATCTGAGATCTTTGGGCAAAAGTTCTCATCCAATAAAATGTTATGAGGTTTTATGTCAAAATGAAATATCCGAGTGTTACACCTTCTATGCAAATACTCTAATCCTCGTGCAACACCCACTGCAATTTGGTGCAATATTTCACAACTCAATTGGAGATTACCCTCAAGAAGATCTGCTTCATTTTCAAAGATGAATTTCTCTAATGATCCGTTAGCCATAAACTCATAAACAAGTGCCTTCTTTGATCCTTCAAAACAAAATCCCAAAAGAGTGACAATGTTAACATGAGAAGTCTTGCTTATGCTTGCTACCTCATTGATGAATTCCTCTCCGTCACCTTTTGTTTCCTTCAAAACCTTCACAGCAACTGGACATTTGTCATATAAGTTCCCTTTGAACACACTTCCATAGCCTCCTTGCCCTAATTTTTCTTTGAAACAATTGGTCATTTTCTTTATCTCCGAATAGTTATATCTTTTTATGGCAAGTGGTCCGTGGCTCTTTAGAAAGGCTTCAAAATCTTGATGAGCTTTAGATTTGTTTTTCCAGAATAATGTCCTTCTAAACCAATAGATTATAAAAACAAAAACTCCTACTATTGCAGCTGCTGGAACTGTGATTAATAAGAACAGAGGAGGTGAGGTTATGCAAAATTGTGGGGCATTAACGAGTAATATAAATGCTGGTTAGCTATCCTATTGTTTCCGTAAGGATTCTTTCAACTATATATGTGTATCTGAAAGTGGTAAACTGATTAGATGATCTACTTGATGATCTACTTGTTTTATGGCTATTGAGAAGAAAAGGGGATCATTATTGTGAATTATTATCTGAAAGTGGTAAATTGATGGAAATAGAAAAAGAAGGAAAAATCTAAACGGATGGGTGAGTTTTAAATTTAAAAGTATGCTAGAAGTGGATAAAATGTTAATGTAAATTATTACCTAGTCCAAGTACCACCTTGAAAGTTTTACCCTTACGCTCTGCAATCAAAGGAAGAACTATGGTAAAGTTAACATTAAAATGATTATTTAACCTTCAGAAAAAGATTCTATTTTTATTCCACAAAAATTGAGATATTGTATTTGATATATTTTTAATATTACGTTAAGAAATCCATCTTTTTTATCAGGGCCTGAAACATGAGAGCCGTACATCTTTTATCTTAGAGATGATGTCACATCAATAAGAATCATCAAGAGGTTTTTTCTTAAACCAAACTCAACTTCTCCACACACATAAGAAACATGACAAATTTATTTGATACGTGGTCTAATTGCATTTAAGGAAAATGAAAAGAGAAAAGAAATTCCATTTTCAGACATATGATTCCAAAGATGTCAAGAATGGTGGAGTTTCACCTTAGAAAAGAAAAAAACTCACTTGCGCTTGGATGCAAAAAGTAAGTAACAGTAAACTAAAGGCATCAATTAGTGAGTTACTCATTTGGGGTGAATTTTTATTCTAAATATAATATTCTTTTTATATCCATTATTTTTTTTAAACTAATTTTTTTAATTTTTATATTTATATATAATTTAATGTTACATAGAAATAGTTTAAAAAGATCATGTCAGATATCTTACATTAAACCAGATGAGTGCATATTTGATTAAAAAAAAACAACATTATTTTTTTTTTGGCCGATCAAAAAACAACATTAAAAAAATTAGGGAGAATTCTAAAAAAATACCATTTAAACTTCAAAATCCTAAATAGGTAAATGATTTGTTAATTGCATTACCATTCTTATTAATCCCATTACCGAACTTGTTAACGAGATTTTAAAATTTAAATGGTATTTTTTTAACATTCTTCCAACAAATTATCATTCGGAAAGAATATACCTTCGTCACAGTAGAAGTTCTTGTTTCCGTCAAGTTGACACTGGCCTCTGCTGTTGTGACACTTAACACAAGCATCAGATAATCGTACATCCAGAGTCATTTGAGCAGATAAGAACGCCTGAAGGTCTGTGCTATCAGGAAGGTCCTTTTTCGGAAGCACAAGAGTTGAACATGCTGAGAAATGACTTTTTTGTTCAGGCTGAAGATCAAGGAGTCGGCTGTAATGATAGATATAAAAGTTTCCACAAGTATTATTAATAAAACCAGTGGGGGTGCTGACATTGAGTTTGTGGTCGCATTTGAACAAGGTTATGTTGTATTTAATATAAAAAGAAATTAAAGGAGAGCTTGCAGGAATTGGAATATTGTTATTGAAGGCATCACAAGAACCATTGGATTGCAAACGTTTGTCCAGATCTTGGTCAAAAACCGTAATAATTGTTTGCTGTGGATAGACACCGTTAAGCTCCAAGAATGGCCTTCCATTCTTCTCTAGTTCAATCGTTTTAATTGCTTGTGGATTTGAACCACCACAGTTATGAACCACCATTAAGCCACAGTCCGGAAATTCTGGCTTGGTGAAAGGGAACTGGAGGCTCCCAAATTCTCCACAATTGAAAGATATGGGACACTCAACATGCCTCGCATTTCCATACCTAACTGAAACAAGTAAAAGGTGAGAAATCAAGAGGAAACAAAACTCAAAAACCAGATCCATAATTGAGAATTCTCTACTATTTGAGCAAAACAATAAAGGCCTCCAACAAGAGCCTCATGTAATGATTAAGTTCGTATTATATTTCCACCTACTCCCCAGTATATAATCCACAGTTCCTACTTGAACAGTTTGATGGCGCAGGTTGACTTCGTAAATGAGAAAAGGGCCTGAAGAAAATTCCAGGTGGGGTAGGCAACAGGGTTTCGTCGAAAGTTATGTTGATCATTCCAACTAAGAAGACAAGATAAGCTTTCCGGGTTGGCCCATTGAATACGGTACCCTTCAAAAATCTCACATTTTCAAAGTAGCTATTAAAAACAATCAAAGTCAGCTCCTTACATGTTTGACAAACCATAAAATCGGGTTTCAGGAACCCATTTTTACATGTCGAGATAAAATTCTTTTCACGTACTTACTTAATATATTATAAAAGTTATTTTTTAAAAACTAATCCAAACATAAGACTTTATTTAACCAACCAATGTATGACAAAGATATTACTTTTGGAAGTGGAACTACAAGACTCAGTGCTTATGGTATAGAAGGTGAAAGCAAACTACTGAAAATTGTGCTAAAAATGAAGATCCAACCCATCAAATTATATGAAGCAGCAATAAAGCTAAGTGATTGTTTGTTATCACTTTTACCAATCGGGCTTATTATATAAGCCCGATTCACGTAAATCGAGACAAATCTCCTCCACATATTTATCTCGTAGACCGTGAAAGCACCTCGTAGACCGTAAAAGCTACCTCGTAGACCGTAAAAGTTACTTCGTATTCCGTGAATTACATTTCATAAGCACTTATGAAATTTTCAACCGCTATTCCAAACAAGCTCTAAATCCTCTACTAATCAACGCGTTGCTTGATAGTATGACCATCTTCTAATTAGGGTTTAGGGTTTAGGGTTTAGGTGACGAAAATTCTAGTTGTGAGAGGGCTCACAGTAATTTCTGTTGGTTTGGAATGGGTCAAAGAGAAAAACGCGTGGTAAGGTGCACGCATATGACTATGGCAAAAGTCGTAAAATTGAAGACTGTGATGTTTCAGAATCTTGCACTTCAGGCATAATTTCGAACACCTTGTGTGCCCCAGCTTAATAAATGACAATAGGGTTCAGCAAATTTAGGAAATGTACCCCTTTAACTTTAAATTTGTAATTTTATAAGTTAGGTAAAATAATTTAAAAAAATAATAAATATAAATGTTTTAAAGTAACCTAATTTATTTTTTTAATATTTTTTAAAAATCAAATTTTTCTTATATTTAAAAAAAGAGTGCCCTTCTAACTTTAAGCTTGCAACTTTATAATAATTTTCAACTCGCCTAAATCCCACTATGGGTGTGTTTGGTTGAGCTTTTCTTCACTTTTAAGCTCAATTGAATGCCAATAAGCTCAATTGAAACTTAATTGAGTGTTTGGAAAAAGCTTAATAATTAAGCTCTTAAAAGAAAATAAGTAGCTTTTTCTTTAAGCTCCTTCATGTAGCTTTTACGCAGCTTAATGTTACCGTTAGAAATAATAATTTTCTTACCAACCAAATATTCCACCTAATATTCCTTCACTCTTGGTTTCTCCCCCCTCCTTCACTCTCGATCTCTCTCAATCTCAGATTCTCGGTGTGCGATTCCAGCTCCGTCCTCCATCAATTCCAGCTCCGCCCTCCATCAACTCGCCATTGTTCTCACTCAAAGTGTTGGATCTCTCTTCCCTCCGTCGGCGGCAAGGCAAGGTTCAACCTCAAGAGCGTGTGATATCTACCTTGGATCTGTCTTCATCTTTGAGGTTAGATCTGTACGAGGGTGTGTGATTAGTTCAAGCTTTGGTTTTGAGCTTCATCTACCTTGGATCTGTCTTCATCTTTGGTTCTGAGCTTTGGTCGGCGTCTTCCACTGTGATTAGTTCAAGCTTTTCCGGCGATGGCCTGTCGAACGGAGTTTGCGGCAACAACTAGTCTTCAACCTTCTCTCTCGCCGTCGATCTACTCTCCAACAGTGTGGTTTGCAAAGTGGTAAGCGCCGAGCCCTCCACCACACGATGACCTCCTCAAACCTCATCTTGAATTCAAAGCAGAACCACGGCCATCCACCATATCTTGCTCGCTAACTTGAAGTGGTAAGCGCTGCTGTTTTTTTTTAAAATTAATTTGTTTTGTCTACTGTAACCGAGCAAACCGATAAGGAAAAATGCTCTGTCTTCATCCACCATATCTTGCTCGCTAACTTCACACATATTTGTTTTTTTATATTAATTAGTTTATTTGATTGGATTTCTTTCTGTCTGGGAAATTCTGATTTATGCGCCAGAAGCCTATTGTGAAAGGATTCCTGATGAAATTCACAAAGACAGAGGCTAGCTCATCTTGATGCTTTGAGAATGAATGATTAGCTCCTTTTATGATATGTAACTTGTGGTTGGGTATTAAGAGTACACAGCACTCTGTCCCTGGTGCTTATTTAAACTGATATTGTTTGGGATAATAAGAAAAAGCAACCCAAGAGAAGCTTATTCTCAAAGCACACCCTCCTTCTCTCTCTCTCTCTCTCTCTGTTTGGCCTCTAATAGTTTTCTGTACAAAGCAACGAAGCAAAGCATCTCTTCGTCTCACTCCTCCACATCCGTGTTGCTTTCCCTTGTAAGTTTTAACATTTTTCTTTGCTTACAGAGATTAGCTCCTACTTTTCCTTTATAGATTAATAATCTATACTATAAAACCTGTCGGTTGTATCTTTCTGTGCTTAAATCCACCCGAAGTTTGGAATGTCTACGTAATCTTAAGGATTTTCATGTGGTCAAAATGGGTCATCCAGTTTCAACTTTATCATTTTTTATTTTGTTCTTCCTGGCCTGGACAAATTTTCACAAGTTCTCATTTTTAATAAGCCCATGACCACTTTCCCATTCACCTTATCTTCTCCTTCTCGCTTCATCGCTTAAATGCCTTCTCTTGTTGAGAGGCATTAAGTCCTCTCATTGCAATATATATATATATATATATATATATATATATATATATATAGAACCATCTCAATTTGTTCATTCTTCAATTTGTTGTTTTTTCCTGACTGTGTTTTGTTTCATTCTTTTACCGCTCTGCATTTAATTTGGGGAAGTGGAAAAACAAGACCAAAAGAAAATATATATCAAAGTGATATGACATTGTATTTTAGAAAATCTTGAACTGTAAGCACCCTGTAATATATATATCAAAGTGATATGACACTGTATTTTAGAAAATCTTGGCAAACTCACGGGACAAGGAAAATGAAAGTCATCAGAATTTCCTTTATTGCTTACCTGCATCCATTCTCAATCTGAAGACATGCTTCATGTATATTGGTATTTATTTCGTTCTTTATATATATATATATATATATATATATATATATATATATATGTATTTTGTGTTGATAATTTAGGGAAATTTTTGGTAGAGTAGGTGTAAAACTTTGTTATAGGAAAAAATGGACAGCAAAGCAAATTGGGATGAAGAGACAACTGAGATTTTCGTTAATGCATGCGTTGATCAAATTTACTGCAAAGAACGAAATGGGTTGGCATTTACAAAAACAGGGTGGAACAACATAGTCTCAACATTCAATGAAAAGACGGGAAAATCATATGATAGGAAACAGTTGAAGAATATGTTAGACATATTAAAGAAGGATTTCAAGATCTGGGTTTCTTTACTGAAAGAGACTGGTGTAGGCTATGACCCCGCATCCAATAAGGTGTCAGCAACCGATGATTGGTGGACTGAGAAAATACAGGTTTAAAGTGATTTTTTTTAATTAACATAGGTTACTTGACTATGGTATTGATTTTTTAATTAAAGTCTTGACTTGGTTTACCTGGCAGGTGAACGCGGGATACAAGAAGTTTAGGCGTTCGGGCCTTATGTTTGAAAGAGAGCTTAGAATTATATTTAAGGATGTTATGGCCACCGGGGATGATATTTTCTCACCCCGCATGACTCAACCTCCCGCGAATCAGGAAGAAGGGAACAATGTTTATAGACCCGGAATATATGAAGTAGAAGGGTCTGGTGACAGCAAGGACGAGAATTTTGGTGTAGACCCTGCAGTTAGTACAGGAGTAACCGATGAAATGGCCAGCATCAGATTAGCCACATCAACGCCATCAGACACAGGTCCTTCTGCATATGCTTTCCTACAGAAACGAAAGAGAGGTGAAGGGTCTAGTAAGATCAAAAAGCAAAAAGCACCGGATGTAAAGCAAATAGCTGATGCTATTAGTGCCATTGCTAATGTGACTGTGGATAGAGAAGCTGCCTTGACAGAGACTGATGAGACTAGCATCGGAGAGGTTATGAAATATCTGAAGTCCTTTGATGAATTCAAGCGTGACATACCATTTGGAGTCCGGTGTATGAAGGCTCTAGAGAGCAAGGCACGTCGGGAATTTTTTGTGACATTGAAAGGAGAACCTGAGTACTTGTTCCAGTGGTTGCGTTATCTTATAGAGGAGCAGTAGCTCCAACTGTAGTTCATGTGGGGATGCCTGACTTAAGACAATTTTAGTTTTTTTTTTAAAAAATATTTAGGCTTATATGACTTGTCGTTTAGAACGATTTATGTGGTTTATATTTGTATGGTAATGTTATCTTTCTTACTCCTGTTGCTCACACCTAAGTTTAACTACAATCACAGGTACATCAATGGCAAATCGTAACAATCAAAACATGTTACAAGGGATGGAGGAAGATGAAGAGCATGATAATGCTAATATTCTTGACGCCCAGTTAGAAATGAATGCACAATTATGCGCATTGCTTAGTCAATATTTACTACCCTATCTATGTAGACAACCGTATAGAATGAGTACGCGAACAGGTCACCACTGGGTGCAAGAAATTTTAGCAAGTGAAGGTTCAAAGTGTCATGAGATTTTTAGAATGGAAAAACATATATTCTACAGTTTATGCAATAAGTTGGGTGAGCATGGGTTAAGAAATTCTATGAATGTAGGAGTCGAGGAAATGGTTGCGATGTTTTTGCTCACTATCGGACATGGAGTAGGGAATAGGCTAGCACAACAAATATTTCAACACTCTGGCGAAACCATTAGTAGGCTGCTACATACTGTTTTGGATGCGTGCCTTAATCTTGCAACTGAAATTATCAGGCCAATCGATCCTGAATTCCTTGAATGTCATCCAAAAATAAAGAACGATGACTGATATTTCCCATTTTTCGAGAATGCTATTGGAGCTATAGATGGAACTCACATCAAGTGTGTGATAAGTGGACCGGGCCGGGAAAAGTTCATTGGGAGAAAGGGATATCCCACGCAAAATATCATGGCTGCTTGTGATTGGGATATGTGCTTTACGTTTGTGTTAGCGGGATGGGAAGGTTCAACACATGATGCTCGTGTGTTTCACTCTACTGTGTCAAATCCAGCCATGAATTTCCCACATCCACCACAAGGTATGTTTTGGTATACTTCAGTTATGTTATTTCACTTTTAAAATAATCTAACGTTTGCAATTATTTTAACTCATATTAGGCAAATATTATTTGGTTGATTCTGGCTATCCATCATCACTTGGATTTCTTGGTCCGTACAGAGGTGAACGTTACCACCTCCCTGAATTCAGGAATCAACGGGGGTTTCGGAATCCTAATGAGGCCTTCAATTTTTATCATTCAAGCTTGAGATGCACAATAGAAAGGACGTTTGGAGTGTGGAAAAATAGGTTCCAGATCTTACAAAACATGCCAAAGTACAGCTTCCACACTCAAGTGCGCATGGTCTGTGCAACAATGGCTGTACATAATTTTATTAGAAGAAATTCTCAAACTGATGAGCACTTTAGGGATGCAGCAAATGAGGCCACAATTTTGGTGGATGATAGCCAAGATCAAGAGCCATCATCAACAAATGATTCTCGGACATCTGCAACCCAAATAAATCATGTTCGTGACGCCATCAGGAATCTAATTGTTGTGAACATTTGATATGATTTGTTCTGTTATATTTGACTATATCAGAAACTTTAACTTTGTATTATTTCTAATTTATTTACATTTTCATTGCAATTTAATTATCTAAATTATTTCTAATACATTTTTCCACTTTTAATATATTTTACAATTTTTTATTTTAAATATCTCAAAAGTCACTTATGGAAAAGCCAAACCAAACACATTTATTTTTATAAAAGCGCTTATCCAATCGCTAATCCAAACATAAACAACTTACACCAATTTGACTTTTACCCAATCGGACTTATCCATAAGTCACTTTTTAAATAAGTCACTTTTTCCACCGCCAATCCAAACACACCCTATATCTTTCATATTTGGGCAATTTTACAGAAGTAGGTTACTTTTGTGAGAGCAAGCTTTTCACTCAAGAGGGAGGGGGGGTGAATTGAGTGATTACAAAATAATCGAAAGCTTAAATTCAATTTATAAAACTTAAAGCACAGTTAATGAAAGGAAGAGATATCACCGAGATTCACACAGAGATTTATACTGGTTCGGTCTCAACCACTTGACCTACGTCCAGTCCTCAGAAATCCTTCTGAGAGTTTCACTATATCTTCCAAGATTCAGTGGGTTCTTGGCACTACAGTACAACCAGCAAGTTCCTCTAGATACTCGCTCCCCCTTACACAAGGTAATCACAAATCCCTACTTAAGGTTCCTCAACCTTAAGTTAACTCTATTGAAAATAATTAAGTATGAATGACAAATCTCTCTCACAGAGTATGTAGATAAGAGCTGAAGCACAAATGATGAACTGAAGTTTTTTGTGAGGATATTGCTTGTAGAGTATTCAGGTGTTTTTCTTCTCTGTTATATTTTTCAAATGGCTGGACATATATAATAGAACCACTTGAAGACCGTTGTAAATTTGTCCGTTGATTCAAAGATGCTTCTGAAAAATGTAACATCATTTGTCTTCCGTTACTTTTGAATTTCTGCTGCTACCATGAATAGTTGTCGTTTGAGTGGAGTGTTCAGTTACAAGTCAAGTGCGTGATGGTGGAGTACAGCTGTAACACACTTATGAATATAACCGTTAAGCAATATTTGTATCTCAACAAATTAATATGGATCATTGGAGGTGTTTTCTAAAAAGTGACAGTAATAAGACCATAGAGAGTGATCCTATTTTCGCAACTAAGTATTAAAATGATATACCATATGATTTTGATAGCTATTTGGAGAAATCAGTAATAATAGAATTTCACTAGCAAAATCAGTTGAAGTTTATGAAGGTAAAAGCATATGGAAACAATAGATCATTATATGAGCAAGTGCAATATCACTGGAAGTGAATATAATGTCATTGGGAGTGATTTTGAAAACTTTGAAAACTTCTGAGAGTGATTGCTGGTTCACTGGAAGTGATATTGAAAATTTCATATTTCACTCGAGTGAATTTGGAATAACTGGAAGTGATTTTGTAAAGAGTGATTTCTTCTTGGAGTGATTTCCAATTCACTGGAAGTGATTTGTAACTTTTCAAACTTCACTCGAGTGATTCATGATCACTGGAAGTGATTTGGTGAACAGTGAAATATTCTTGCAGTGATTTCCAATTCACTGGAAGTGATTCAGCGAAAATCCAACATCACTCGAGTGATTGTGGATCACTGGAAGTGATTTGAGAATTTTGGCGGATCACTCGAGTGATCTCAGCTTCACTGGAAGTGATTTGTAAAACAGTAGATTTTTCTTGAAGTGAAATCCCAATCACTGGAAGTGATTTGCCGCATCACTCGAGTGATTCACAATCACTGGAAGTGGTTTGGCGCATCACTCGAGTGATTAAGAATCACTGGAAGTGATTTTTAGAACAGTGAAATTTTCTTGCAGTGATTTCTCGATCACTGGAAGTGATATGCGGATCACTCGAGTGATTTCCCATATCACTCGAGTGATCTGTTATTTTTGCGGATCACTCGAGTGATTTCAGCGATCACTCGAGTGATCTTGAATATCACTCAAGTGATTATAAAAATCACTCGAGTGATCTTGCACAGATCACCAGAATTGCTTGCTTTGCTGATAATTAATCCATGAGCTTTCAAAACATGATTTGTTATCATCAAAACATGAAATCTAACAACTTTTTCAAATCTGACCTAAATATGCTTTCAATTACGAATCAGATGGATAGGTGAGCGATTGGCTGTTTCGTAAAGAAATGGAGATGAGGTTGACAGAGGCCTGATTGCCATAAATGACTAGAGCGGGAAACGGGATGAGGTAACGGGCCTATCTCGTCGGGTCGGTTCTTTTAGGCTTTAAATTTATAAGGGTTAGTTTAAGATTTTAGCCTTAAAATTAAAAGTGGGTCTAAATGGGTCAGCCTTGTAGGGTCGAGGACCTAAAAGGGTCAACCCTGTAGGCCCTTATATATATATTTTTTAATTTTTAAAATTATTTATATTATAATAATATTATTGATTTTTTATATTTTGTTGATGATGTTACAAATATTTAGTTGTTATTATCTTTTTTAGATTTAAATTTCATAAGAATATCTTGTATTAAGAATCCTAAAAATTAAAAATTTATAAAAGATATTTCTTATTTTATAAGAAAAATATATTAGATATTTTTTATTTACTCCAAAGTTTCACATATGATGGTAATTTACTAATTTATTTGTATTTTATATTTTTTATAGAGTTATTTATCTTTTTGGTTTATTATTTGTTACAGATAAAGATTATGGATGTATTCATGATGTGGGATAATAAATTCTTGATATGTTTACCCCTCAAGCAGACCCTACTACTCAAAGTGAAGTACAATTGAATTTCCTTGAAATTGATGATAGTTGGAAGAAGATGAAAATGATAGTCATCATACTCATATTGCTTAGAGTGTTTAGCTTATTGTCATCTTATACTTTGTATGAGATTGTGAGTTATTTATGTACATTATTGTTTACCTTGATTATGAATTAGTAACTGTATTTTTTTTATTACATGAGGCGTGTAGACATGTAGTTAAATCTTGTGAAAATAGTTTCCGGCCCTGGCCCTCATGCTCTTGGGCTGAGCTTTGAAAAAGAGCAATTTTTCTTACCTTGAATCTTATAGACTAGCTCTTTTAGACCTTGACCCTTTAAAGACTGGCCTTATAGAAGCAGGCCAACCCTGATTCCCAACTCTATAAATGACACAAGAAGGACTGACATCTAACATCACTAATGTGGGTTTATGTTTGAAACTAGGCGGACTATATTTTTCATTTGCAAAATTTTAGTGCCAAATAAATTTGTGTGCAATACTTTTTTTTGTTTTTGATGAAATGTCAAGCTAGCATCATTTTCTCCTCAAATTGTACAGGATTCATTGTCGTCTCTGCAACTTTCTCTTTTGGAGCTGATGTGCTGATGTGGAATCAATTTTATTACTCACTCTTGTCATATAAGATGACTCATGATGAGTTGTACGTCGGAGGATAATAATATTAAAAAAAAATAAAAAAAAGAGATTGAATTATAAACAAATTAAAAATTCTAAGTTGCACTGGGTCATAAGTAAAAAAATAAGTATGTGAGTTAAAAATTGAACGACTGTATTAAGGGTTTAATTTTCCTTAATTTTCTCTTCTTTTTTAAAGAGCTAAAGAGAGTTATTTTTTATTATTAATCTTGTTGAATTGCAATTGCTAAACCACGAGAGAAAGAATAAAATATACAAATTCACATGATAAAATTTCATCGAATTTTTGCACCATAAAATTCATCAGTTAGTGACATCCCAAAAATGATAAAAATGCCCTTTACATGATATTACAATTCGCCGAATAAAATCACCACACATAAATCAAATACGTGATCATAGATCCTAGAAAATGGCGCCGGACACCAGGGGCTCAAAAAGGTTATCAAGACAAAAAAATAAAAAAAGTATTATAGAGAGGGAGCCTAATAGGAACACTTGCTCAAGTACTAACGTTGGGCGTTGTAGATTGGCTTACCCATTTATCAGCAACACTAATAGGAGAACGAGGTCGTGGATTTGTGTTCTTCGCAATTTTATTAAATTCGGATCGGTCACTAAATTGGTTGGGATACTGAGTCAAATGTCAGTGAGTTAGATTGAAGTTAAATCGGAGTTAACCCGGGGATAAACCGGTGAGAAGTTGAATATTTTAGACTTATTAATATAAAATTCTAAAAAAAAAATCAATTTAAAAAAAAAATTAAAAAAGGTAACCCGGATTGGACCGGTTTACCGGCCGGTTCGTCGGTTCCCGGTCCGAGTCTGAGAACTATGGTTCTTCAACAACCCAACCTCATCCCAACTGGGTGATTCCGGCGGCAACCGTGGGGCTCCTGTACCCGATCACTCCCACTGCCACTTTGAATCCTGTCCAACGTCTCCAAAACTTCCTCCATGGAAGGTCTCAATTCCTTATTAGTCTGCAAACACTGAAACGCCAACTGAGCCACTAAGATCATCATCCTCTTCACTTTCCGATCACTCTCAAACCAGAGCCATCACTAGTATAAAATATAGATTTTAGACCTATTTTTTACACCTGACAAAACATGACACGTGTAGAAAGTGTGACCGGTGGCATTTTCGTAAATATATGAAGATAAATGAATTTTCTACACGTTATATCTTACAACACGTGTAGAAAGTGGGACTTTCTACACGTGTTATGAGAGAACAGGTGTAGAAAGTAAATTTAAACTATTTTTTCTTTAATATTAATGGCTTTAATTTTAATTTTTTTAAAAATAAATAACAACTTTCTACACCGGTTGTGTCTTAACCGGTGTAGAAAGTCTGATGTTTCTACACGGGATGGATGTCCAACCCATGTAGAAAGGTTTCTACATGGGTTGGACTTCCAACACGTGTAGAAACATCAGACTTTCTACACCGGTTAAGACCCAACCGGTGTAGAAAGTTATTTTTTTTATTTTTTTTAAAGAATAACGCCAACTTTCTACACCGGTTGGGTCTTAACCGGTGTAGAAAGTTACTTTCTACACCGGTTAATACCCAACCGGTGTAGAAAGTTGGCGTTATTCTTTAAAAAAAAATAAAAACTCTCGCATTTGCTTGTTCTTCCTCAAAACTCATCGCCAAAACCTTCTGGATTTGCTATCTCGGTGTCCGACCTCTGCTTGGGCAAGCCGGCGTTGAAGCCGCTTCCACTGTTTGCTACCGTTGCCGACGCCCTAGCCGCCATCAAAACCTTAGACGACAAATTCATCAGCGTCTGGTACTGCAACGATCACTCCTTCGCTGCTCGAATCGGCTGCGCCTGTCTCTACGATTTTGCCTAAAATTTCAGGTCTCGTGAGGCATCTTGAGCCATCTTTTATGTACTTCTCACTTACCATATGATTTGTTCTGGAAATGTTACTCTTCCCCCTTTTCTTCTTTCTTTTCCCTAGATTCTTGTGGTGATTTTATTTATTTATTTTTAATTTTCACTAGGTTTACTGCATATCACTTGAGACTTCTGTGGAATTTTAATTGTTTGGTTGAAACTTGAAAAGCACGTAGTTCTGTTTTTTTTTCTCTTTAATTTTTGCAGTGATAACTGGAACAATGTCACTATTTAATGGCTTGTTTAGTTGACAAGTTCATTTATATCTGAAGTTGAACATATACGCACATTGGATCTCTAATTATCAATTGTTTATTAGCTTGTAGATCTGTAAATTTCACCAGTTCCTTTAGGTCATTCATTTGTATCCTTACAACTAAAGTCATAATTTTTATGGCTTTTTTAATAAGATTCATTTTGCGAGCATCTGTGTTCTGCCAATTTACTGCCTCATACTAGTTCTTTTGATCATTCATGACCTTAACCGTGCAGCTATAGCTGAGTCCTTTCAAAATTTTAGAAATTGTAACTTAGTTATATTGAAATGATCTACAAAGATAAATTTGTGTAAGCTGATAATGGGTTACATTGTTATTAATAGATCATGATTAGGAAAATGATTATATAGATTTTGGATAATACTTTTAACATTCTTACTGAATTCTTGTTTTGTAAATGTTCTTTTCAACATGAAATATGTAGTTTTGTGAATCACTGCTTGTGAGGATTGCTACGGCTAGAGAGGAAGTGAAGCATGTTAAGAATTTTGATTATGTAGTTGTGAATGCTAAAGGGAAGCTTGAAAATGCAGTAACATTAGTGAGTTCCATAATTGATGCTGAGAAAGCTAAGGTATGGCAAATGAGTGTTGTAGTATAGGTCATTTAGCTACTATGATTGAGGATTTTTAAGCTACTCCATACTTATTAATTGCTTTTTCAGATACTGAATCAGTTGTCATTGCGATATCATTAAGTGAGATATGATTCTCTTATTTACTCTTAAGTGATATCTCTTATTTTTTTTATTAAATAAGGATATTCTACACCGGTTGAAGTCCAACCGGTGTAGAAAGTTTAGGACCTGACTTTCTACACCGGTTGAGGACCAACCGGTGTAGAAAAACTTACATTCTACACCGGTTGGGACACAACCGGTGTAGAAAGTAGAGTTTCTACACCGGTTAATTCCGGACCGGTGTAGAAAAACTTAAAAAACTTACATTCTACACCGGTTGGTCCACAACCGGTGTAGAAACTCTACTTTCTACACCGGTTAATGCATCAACCGGTGTAGAATCTGAAAAAAAAAATTATTAGACTTCCCTCCCTCCCTCCTTTTCATTTTGCCGCCACTTAAGCTCTCATCCCTCCCTCCCTCTCACGCTCAGCCGCGCGCCAATCTCTGCCCTACTTGAGTTCAGAGTCCTCTCTCCGTCACCACCGCCATCTACGTCACGCCATCTCTCCCTCACTGCCGTGATACCTCTCTCCGTCATTGCCGTGATAGCTCTCTCCCTCGCTGGCGTTGGCGCTTACCGGGATTTTAGGCACAAAAGGTTTCGTTTCGGGCAGAATTGGGCACTGGAGTGAAAGTAAGCATTTGTTTCTTATGTTAGATCTTGCCAAAGTAGAATTTTTTTTTGTTAATCAACTAACAAATGGGCTGCCTGGTGATTCTGCATCTGATAATTCTAAACCTCATGAATTCTTTACTCTCCTGGGTAAAATGATATATATGATACAATTGGGAGCATGTATTGCGTTCTATGTTTGTAAATTCTGTTCTGTAGAAGGATAAGAAGAAAGTTATAAGCCTTAATAAACCAATATAAGACGTTAGACTTTTGGAAACCCATAATATAGCTCGGGTCAGCTTCCCTATTAGAATAGGAGCCTTAATGAAAGGTTGTGGGTTGGCACTAAGGCTTCCCCATCCCCCCTCTTCCTTTTTTTGTTTTGTGTGTTTTTTTTTGTGGGGGGTGGTTGTTCTGTTTCTCCATGCCTTGTGAAGCTTAGGCACTATGCCCCTGGTGTTCCAATAATTTTAGTTGGAACGAAGTTAGGTAATCATTTTCTGACTCTTTAAGCCAAAAGTTCCTCTTATGACTCGATCCTTCAATAAATTGGCATGCTGTAATTGATTCTTAACATGCCTGTTGCAAATGCTGTAAAATCTGTTTTTTAGCAAACTATTTACGTTAGACTGAAAAATCTGCAAATATGGATGATGACGTCAAGAGTTACCTTCCTGGTCCAACAGGTTCTCTTGTATCATTTTCTGTTGAAGTTTGTTTGCACATATGGATCGTAGCTGGATTTATGCTAGACGAACTAGTGATGAGTACGATAATGGGGTGAAGAATTTTTTAGAATTTGCTATAAGAAATGCTGGTGGTGATAAATCTGGGAAGTTTTATTGTCCTTGTGTAAATTGCTTAAATTTGAGGCGACTATGTGTCGAAGAAATAAGAGAGCATTTGATATGTGATGGGTTCTTGAAGAGTTATACACGATGGGTATGGCATGGTGAATTAGTAGAAGACCTGAGTGCATCTAAAGAGGTGGAAGTTGATGTGGACATGGATGATCGACTAGAGGACATGATTCGTGATATTGGCGAAGAGGCCTTTGAACGATCACATGCATATGATAACTTGTCTAGTCATACAGAAAAGCCATTATACCCGGGATGTACAAAATTCACGTTGCTGTCTGCTGTGGTGAGATTGGTCCACTTGAAAGCAAGGAATGGGTGGAGTGACAAGAGCTTTACAGAATTGCTTGAGTTGTTGACAAGCATGCTTCCAGAAGGTAATGAATTACCCAACCGTAACTATGAGGCAAAGAAAATATTGTGTCCCTTGGGTCTACAGTACAAAAAGATTCATGCATGTCCTAACGATTGTATATTATATAGAGAAGAGTTCGAAGGGGAGCATAAGTGTCCAAAATGTGGTGCTTCACGGTACAAATTGAAAGGGAATTGCGATACAGACTTTGATGAGACTACTAAGGGCCCTCCTGCGAAGGTGTTATGGTATCTTCCAGTGAAACCAAGGTTCAAGCGATTATTTGCCAATGTGAATGATGCAAAGAACTTAAGATGGCATGCAGATGAGAGAATATCAGATGGGAAGCTTCGCCATCCAGCTGATTCTCCTCAATGGAAGAAAATTGATGACATGTTTCCTGAGTTTGGAAAGGAGCCAAGAAACCTCAGGCTTGGGATGTCTACTGATGGCATGAATCCTTATGGCAGCCTCAGCAGTACTCATAGTTCATGGCCTGTCCTCTTAGTGATTTACAACTTGTCTCCTCGTCTGTGCATGAAACGCAAGTATATTATGTTGTCTATGGTAATTTCGGGTCCAAAGCAGCCAGGAAATGACATTGATGTTTACCTAGCCCCTTTGATTAAAGACTTGAAAGAGTTGTGGGAGATAGGTATGGATGTGTTTGACGCGAATCGAAAAGAGGTGTTCAACATGCGTGCCATGATCTTCTGTACCATAAACGACTTCCCTGCATATGGAAACCTATCTGGGTATAGTGTTAAGGGACATAAAGCATGTCCAATTTGTGAAGCAGGCACATGCCACCATCAACTTAAACATGGAAAGAAGACAGTCTATCTTGGCCATCGGAGATTTCTCAGCCAAAATCACCCTTATCGTAGATTAAAAAAAGCTTTTTATGGCCATCAAGAGTATGGAGATGCTCCAGTGCCATTGAATGGAGAGCAAGTTTATGAACGGGTGAAAGACATCAATGTTATCTTTGGAAAGACGCAGAAGAGTGCATATGTTAAAAATATATGGAAAAAGAAGTCTATATTTTTTGATCTTCCATATTGGCAAAGTCTTGATGTGAGGCATTGTATTGATGTTATGCATGTCGAGAAAAATGTGTGTGATAGTATTATTGGGACACTTCTCAATATAAAGGGCAAGACCAAGGATGGTGTCAATGCAAGATTAGACTTGATTAAAATGGGAATACGAGATGAGTTACATCCACAGCCACAAAGTGAGAGAACTTATCTACCTCCAGCCTCTCATACCTTGTCTAAGCTTGAGAGAAGAAGCTTTTGTGATTGTTTACATGGTGTCAAAGTTCCTCAATGGTATTCTTCAAATGTTAAAAAGCTTGTGTCGATGAAAGATTTAAAATTAGTGGGCTTAAAGTCTCATGATTGCCACATCTTGATGCAACAACTACTTCCTGTGGCTATTCGGGGCATATTGCCAGATGATTTGAGACACACTATAACTAGACTATGCTTCTTCTTTCATGCCATTTGCAACAAAGTGATTGACCCTGATAAATTGGATGAACTAGAAAAGGATGCTGCTATTATCTTGTGCCAACTTGAGATGCTCTTCCTTCCTTCATTTTTTGATATCATGACACATCTGATTGTTCATTTAGTGAGGGAGATCAGGTTGTGTGGCCCTGTTTATCTACGATGGATGTACCCAGTTGAGAGATACATGAAAATCCTTAAAGGGTATGTGAAGAATCCATACAGACCTGAAGCTTCCATGGTTGAAAGATATATTGCCGAAGAAGCTATTGAGTTCTGTTCTGACTACTTGTCAAACGAAGAAGTTATTGGGCTTCCTAAATCTCGTCATGAGGAGAGATTATTAGGTAAGGGTACACGTGGGGTAACAGTGAAAACTAATATGGATCATGATGCAGTGTTACAAGCACACTTATACATTTTGAATAACACCGATGAAGTTCAATATTATATATCTATTCACAAAGAAATTATAAGGGCACAACATGGTCGCATGACTGAGCAAAGGTTATTGCTTGAGCATAACAAGACTTTCCCACAATGGTTAAAAAAACAAGTAGCCAATGATAATAGTGTTTCTCAAACTATAAAATGGTTGGCACTGGGTCCTAACTTCAATGTCATATGTTGGAGTGGATACGATGTCAATGGGTATTCCTTCTATACGAAATCCCTGGATGACAAGAGTACTGTTCAAAATAGTGGCGTTATGGTTGTGGCTGAATCCATGCATTTTTCCAGTTCAAAAGACAAAAAGCCAAAGTTAGCAGCTATGCCTTATTTTGGGGTTATTGAAGAGATTTGGGAGGTTGACTATACTAAATTTAGAGTTCCAGTTTTCAAATGCAAGTGGATTGATAATAATAGTGTTCAAGTGGATAAGTATGGATTTACATTAGTGGATCTTAAAAAATTAAAGTACAGTGAGGAGCCCTTTATTTTAGCAGCCCACGCAAAACAAGTGTTTTATATAATCGATCCAGCAAATAAAAGTCGCTCCGTTGTTCTCCAAGGAAAAACCGTAGTTCACAGTGATGATAATAAGGAATTAAACTATGATGTTTCTGAGACTCCATGTTTCTCTTCAGGGTTGCCTGAATTAAATGAAGTTCATTTAGATGACATACATGCCACAAGAACTGACCACCATGAAGGGATATGGGAGAATATATTTACTCCTATGTGATAGACTTTAATTGAAAGTAAGAAAAGAAGAGTTCGTTGATTAAAAGTAAGAATATATTTACTCCTATTTGATAGACTTTACTTACCTTATTTCATTGTTAAATAGGAACATGGAGAAGGATCCCCCACAGATTGATGATACACATTCTGGGCATAGCAGCCAGTCTTCTCAGAGAAAAAGAAAGGGTAGACGTGGCACGACACTAAAAGAGTTGACCAAGAGTCGAACGAATGACCAGAAGATACCGATTCAATTTGATGGGCAATGGAGACCAATCGGGCCTACCAAGAGCAAGTTTATTAGCTTTGTTGCCCTCCAAGCACGTAGCAAGCCTAGCATAACGATTAAGGAGTGGAATGAAGTGGATCAATCTATCAAGGATCAGATTTGGAACACTATAGCGGTATAACACTATACACCTATGAACTTTTGTAACTATTACATTTATTCATGTTACTAACTAATATAATGACTTCACAGCTTACTTACGACGTTCCTCCCAGTCAAGTCTTAAAGGATAAATTGTTGTCATATTGCGCGGAGCGTTGGACGGCCTTCAAGACCTCTCTAACTAAAAGATTTGTGCATGTCGAGGTAGCAGAGGGTCAGAATCCTCCTAATCCTTGTAATGAGTATACATTTCTTAACGAAGCTACATGGAAAGAATTTTACAGGATAAAGACTACACCAGAAGCCTTGGTTAGTTTTTATTCACTTTAATTAGTTAATTACTTTATTCTCATTTAATTTTATTGATTAATGATTTTTTGGTTTCTTATAAAAAGATTAAAAGGGAAAAAGCTATAGCGAGTGGTAGAAAGAATGATTGCCCCCACAGATTGTCTCGTGGGGGTTATGAAAAGCTTGAAGAAGTAATGATGAAGGAGAAGCAGAAGAGGCGACAAGAAGAGACTCAGTCTGATCCATCTACCATTATATCTCCACCATCTCCAATATCTCGTGAAGAAAAATGGAGGGCCGCACGTCGAAGGAAGACTGGAGAGTATACGAGCGAGAAGGCACGCGTGATTGGTGAAAGGATTGTAAGTAATTTAACATCAATCCTTATTATTTTCTTTCTTGTATAGTAACATATTAATTATGTTTGTTATTTATATATTACAGGATCAACTTCAAGTAGAACGTGCCCAGGGAGCCTTCAGTTCACAGGGAAGCAGGGATGATATCTTGACGGTTGCCACGGGGACTCCGGACCATGGTGGTCGTGTTAGGGGCGTTGGACGAGGAGTAGGCATAAGAGACTACTTTGGAGCACATAGACGTTATGCCTCCCCGGGAATGGTCACCAAGCAAGAGATGGAATTGATGCTAGAGAATGAAAGGAAGCAGATGCAAGTAATATTAGAGAATGAAAGGAAGCAAACGGCCGCCCAGATGTTACAACTGAAGGAAGAAATGATGAGCATCCTAAGCTCACGACAGGACACAACTATCCATGCGACAAGTTCTCCTGCAGTTCAAAGTACAAATGGGAGTTGTGTTCTTGGGCGTAAATCTGAGGAATCTGGAGTCCAAAAAAATAGTGAACCTTGTGAGTTATATTTAGAGGACCCTGATAGACGCTTAGTAGCACTTGGCGCAATACAAAACTTGGGGCCAATCGTCCACCACGAGCAAATGCAAGATGACGAAGTGAGAGTGGTGATTGGAGAGGTAAAAATTCCAGATGCGCCTGTTCCATTTCCTAATGATGAGGTGAAGATTGTGGGTGAAGCCCTCAAAACATTCCTTAGATGGCCAAAGAGACTTGTCCGGGTTGTTCCAGCTGCAGTTCATCCTGAAGTATGAAAATATTTGTCTTCTTGATAAGCAGATGCAATTTTTTCATATTAGAAATTTATAACTTGCAATTATTACTAACTCTTATTAATTTTTGTTTATTTAGCAAACTACCCCATCCAATGAAGTAGTTCCACAACTCCAGCCCCAACCGCAGACCCACAACCAGGTGAAGCCGCTTCAACGTCTGTGTATGCTGGCGTTTGACGGATCCTTCTCAATTGAAGTATTGATGATGGATCCAGACGTTGTGGGTAAGAGGGACATATTCGTGCATATCGAGCAGGAGGATGTAGTGCGGATGTTAATGAAGGATCAGATTACCATACCGCACGTCCACTTGTTTATGATGTGGGTATATTTTTAACAATATTACTAAGTATTCAACATTTGATTCTGACATGCTTTAACTATTGTAGGTACCTCCATCGCCTTTATACTTTATCAGGGAACGGTGACAAGTTTGGATTCCTTTGCCCGATTCACATCCAGAAAAAAGGGAACACTTCCGCCATAAGAGAGTCATACCTTCGGCAGAGGCTCTGTGAAGATGGAAAAGAGTGCTACCTAGCGCCATATGTTCACGAGTAAGAAAAAGTTTGTAATTGATACCTTTCTTTTATGAATATATATAATTCATACCTCTTTTTGCAGCACTCATTGGCAGTTACTGGTTCTATGTCCAAAGCAAAATGTCGTCGTTCTTTTATGTTCATTACATTATAATCCGGGAAAGGATTTGAAGAAAACGATGGACACGTAAGTATACTTTGACAATGACATTTTATTTGCAAATATGTAAGTTTTTTAGATAACCTACCCTCTTTTATATATTTTTCTACAGGGCAATGGAAACGTACCAAAGAGTGGTTAAGAAAAAGCATACACATGAGCTTAGGGAGACTATCTGGATACAACCAAAGGTAAACAGTTTCAATCCTTCTATGAACATAGTTATCGTGTTCACATATATAATTAATATAATATAATGCATGTTCAACTATAGTGCCGTCGTCAAACGGGGAATAAGGCTTGTGGATATTATGTGATGAGGCACATGTTAAACATCATCCTCTTGGGTAGTACAGAATTTACAAAAGAGGTAATTGTATTTAATTATGTTTGTTTTATTAAGTTCATTTCTTAGTTATTAAATTGATGTGATTTTTTATTTTCAAATTTGTAGATGTTTGACATTACGGATGCATTTTCCGAAGAGGACATTGATGACGTTCGCACACGTTGGGCAACTTATTTTTTAGAGATCACAAAGTTGTGAGTGTAATGTTAAATATGTAAAGTTAATAACAATTTGGTATTAGACATGTTGAATTTTATTGTCATTGTTTGGTATTGGGTTTGACTATAATTGTACAAATTTCGTTGTAAAAATAAGGTCAAGTTGGTGTACCTTTATATGGCTTTGTTAATATTTTGGATAGAATTTGATATTTCACATTAATTTTGTTGCAAATTATTTTTTTTATCAGGTGTTTTGTTGTTTATTATTATGTAAATGAGTTTATACAAAAATAAATTTTTTTTCTGAAAATGAGTTTCTACACCTGACTTAACATATCAGGTGTAGAAAGTGGGACTTTCTACACGTGACCCCTGAAGTCAGGTGTAGAAAGTCCCAAACATACCACTTTCTACACCTGACTTCAGGGGTCACGTGTAGAAAGTCCAAACTTTCTACACGTGACCACTGAAGTCAGGTGTAGAAAGTCCCAACAATACCACTTTCTACACCTGACTTCAGGGGTCACGTGTAGAAAGTCTAAACTTTCTACACGTGACCACTGAAGTCAGGTGTAGAAAGTCCTAATATACCACTTCTACACCTGACGTGAGTGGTCACGTGTAGAAAGTGTGGACTTTCTACACGTGACCCCTGAAGTCAGGTGTAGAAAGTCCTAAAAAATACAACTTTCTACACCTGATTTCAGGGGTCACGTGTAGAAAGTCCACACTTTCTACACGTGACCACTCACGTCAGGTGTAGAAAGTTGACGTTTTACACCTATTTAGGAAAAGTCACTTGTAGAAAGTGTGGACTTTCTACACGTGACTCATCAAGTCAGGTGTAGAAAGTGGGACTTTCTACATGTGGTTTACGACACATGTAGAAAGTCTCGATTTTCTACACCTATTGTTTCTACACGTGTTTGATGTCACGTGTAAAAAGTCCATTCCGTCACATGTAAAAAGTCTTTTCTGCACTAGTGCATGTTTTCCACAAAGGCCTCCAACAAGAGCCTCATGTTTTTCACCTACTTGAACTGGTTGATAGCGCATGTTGACTTGGTAAATATAATAACCATGCGATGCAAGACTTGGTGAAAGAGACCTGAAATTGCAATAAGTGTTGACTTGGAAATTGAAGGCCAAGACTGGTGGTTATGCGTGCTAGGAGGGAGGAGGCCAAACTAGTCTTGTTTGAACTAGTTATGTTGCATGCTGCAAATTAAAAATAGCATCGTAATTGTAGGACGCGGAATGTCTCAATTTTCCTTTGTGGTCCATTTCCATGCACTTTCACTTCTTTGTTCTTCCACACAACGCAGTTGTGGGAGAGACATGGAGAGAAGCTCCGTTTAAAGAAAATAGTGGAAACCACTAACCAATAAAAGTCTGGCAGAATTGATAGATAGCTGAGTCTCTTAAACATAATGTCTTAGGTTCGAATTAAGCCGTATGCATAGAAAAAACTTTGTTAAGGAAAGAAAAAACTTTGTTAAGGAAAAAAGAAAAGTAGTATTACATGAATTTCACTTTCTATGACATAGAGGAGCAGTGCATTCATTGTCACCCTGAATTTAGCTTACCTCCATTTAAATAAGCACCAATTATTGTGTAAAAGTAATTATAAACCTTTTTTAGATGTAAAAGTAATTAAAATGTGATTTCTTGAATATTAATTCATAAATTTTTCTATTGCTTGTACAAGTTTGAATTCAAGTGGATTTTATTTATAAGATGATTAAGGGTGATATGGATTTTTTTAACCCTGCCATGTGTATATGCAATCTTCCATTACCTCTTAGTTTTCCTTTTAGATCTCCTCCCTTTCAATCTTTTCAGGGTTGGTTATAGGATTGCTTTAACATTTGCGTTAACGGTACTTTTAAGGCCACTGATTCATGTTGGGATTTTAGCTTTTGAAGTTGGGGTGACAAGTTTCTTTCGCTTCCTCATTCTTGCTAAAATTAAAAAAATGTGACTTCTTGAATTTTAATTCATAAAACTTTCTTTGAATTGTGTCATTTTAATCCCCAAATTGATAAAACACTTATAATGCAAAAGCCAAAGAAAAACTTATGAATTAATGTTCAAAAATCCACTTTTTAGTTATTTTAATTTTGCTTCAAAAAAAAAGTTTATGATTACTTTTTCATTTTTGGTATAAGTTAATATCTATTTTAATACCTTAACCTTTCATTAAAAAGCTCACAGTAATAGAAGTTTGGAGTATTAACATTATGGTCATTTTTACCCTCTTTTATGATGTTTATGATTATTTTTGCTCCAAAAATTAGTTCATAATTATTGTTGCACTTTTCAAAAAAAGTTCAAAAATATTTAAACACCTTGACCCATCATGATATCATCTTTATATAATATTAATTTTTAAAAAAATTATGAAATCTTGACAGCAGAGATCAACCATGTTTTTGTGTTGGGGAACGTCAGGGATAGGAACTTTTTTTTTTTTTTAATTAAAAGCTAGGTTAACAACTTAAGTCATGGATATTTTTTATGGAATATCCCCACAAAACTTCCTCCTTGTCTATAATGATACTCAAGGAAGTGATATTTTCTCGTATGCTTAATTAATAATACTTCTCATCTTTAATATAAAATCTAATTTTGAGTGTAATAAATTTAGTTTGCACTACAAACTATCTTATACAGTTATACTCTCTCTGGTCCTATTTATGAGAACTCAACAATCAAAATGCACGGTTTAAGAAAGCGGTTGAAATTTTTTAAGAATAATAAATATATCATAATTAAATTTTTTTTCAAGTATGCCCTTATTTATAGGGGGACAAGTAAAAGAGAAATAGAGTAAATTTAAGTACTACCAACCTTTTAATTAATATAATATGTATAATTAATGAGGGACAAAAAAAAACTCATTAAATGTTTAGACAACTTTTATCGTGTTTTTATAAAATAAGACCAATGCAATTCAAATTCTAGATTCTTATAAAAAGCATGGGAGGAGGTATTAAGGATCGATAAATTTGTACTAGAAACTAGATCTTATATTAAACATTAGAGAGAGATAGTACTAAGTAACATAAGTACTGATACAAAAAGTAAAAATGCTACCAAAAGATGTGTGCATCCAAAGAAACCATAAAGATCTTTTGATTATATAGCCGAGTCTAAGATTGATGTGGTGGCTTGGAAAATGCAAATACAGGGGAAATATGTAGGAAGGAGCCAGATAGTGGAATTCTAATTCTATACTACATGCACAGTCAACAGTGACTTGCAAAATACTTTCGAGGATGAAGGTGAAGAATTTTAAGATTAAGAGTCAATGTTTTATTTGTGCCGTTTCTAGAAATTAATAATAATACTTTCATATTTGTTTATTACTTTTAATTTTGAATGAAGATAATTTCTGATTTAAGAATCAAATATTCAGTTGAGTATCCTCCAACTTTTATGTTAATTTTACCGATATGTTGCTTCATGAGTTAAACTTCAAGAAATGCATGAACTAATCATTTTCTACATAGTAGGATCAAGAGAATTTACGATAAAGAGAGATGAGGGCACAATAAAATATCAAGAGTATTGCCATGTTCTTGTCAATGCCTGCGAAGCTTCTAAGCATCATCACATATCTATGTAGTATTTAAAAGCTTTGGTTTGATAAAAAAGGAGTTGGTTGAAGTGGTTAGTAGCTTCACCTCTTAAAAAATAAATCATAAGTTCTAATTTTGAAGAGCGTACTTATTATTAGGAGAGGCAGAAATATTTACACTCTAAGCTTGTAAAGGAAAAAAAAAGCTATCTTCTTATAAATTTTACCTTTATGCTCTCTACAATCAAAGGTAAGTGATCGGTTTTAACTTTTGACTTGGTCAAATTAGTTATATTATTAAAGTTCATATGGTCTTTAGCAGAGAAGGTCATAGATCTCTACTTCATGTTTGTTTTGTTCTAATACTAAATCATATTACTCTCTTTAAATTACAGCTTCTGAACATATCATGATATTCTGAGATTACCTTGCAAGTTGCTAAGCTATGAAAACCACAGGCATAACATCAAACGTGGGGTTCGATCAAAGAACCTCCCATTAAATTTTAAGAGACAACTGGCTCTTCAATATGATAACACTTCAAGAGTCACATGCCTGAAATTGTTTTTACACAAAGCAATATTCAATGACAAAAATCCTGTGGTTCTGTAATGTAAAAATGAACAAATCAAGTTAAAATTGTTGATAGCATTGTCCTTAAATTAAGCAAGATATTATAAAAGTTTTAAGTTTAAATATCTTAAAATCACAAATAGATTCAAATTTAACTAGAAATGCAAAAAAATAAAGGGTGGAGATGCAATTCTACCCATAAACATTTCCTAAAAAAGCTACCAGCACAGTAAACATTTTCTGGGTGTAAAACTACCTATAAACATTAAAAAGTAGACCGATAATGTCAATTCCGTTAATTTGGACTAACGGCGTTACTTTTTTGTTCATGTGGGCCCCGCCTATTTTTTTTAACTAAAAAGTAATGCCGTCAAACAAAGTTAACAGAATTGACATTATTGGTTTACTTTTTAATGTTCATAGGCATTTTTACACTCAGAAAATGTTTACTGTACTAATAATTCTTTCAAAAAATATTTATAAGTAGAATTGCACCTTCGTCCAAAAATATAATTGGGGAAACGTGTTACCATAGCAAAAGATATTTTCAAATTGACAGCTTCACAGAATTATATTATACAGAAATTTTACAACATGGCACTACATAATTATATTATACGGAAGAGTTATATTTTGTTGAAAACTTGACAAGTTTTGGATTTCAACCTCTTGAAGATCTATATCAGTAACGGAAACAGAGTTATTCTGCTGAATGATCCTTGTAAGCTTTAATGGCCTTCCATTTTTCTCTAGTTGAATCATTTCATTCGAAGATGGAGGATCATCACAACCATATATCACCATTAAGCCACAATCCGTCTTTATGCTTTGGTTAGTGAAAGGGAAGTGGATCTTCCCAAGTTCTCCACAGTCAAATGATTGAGGACACTTTTCATGGTTTCCATTTCCAAGTCTAGCTAGAAATAGCAGTAAAAGTTCAGAAAACAAGAGGGAAGCAAGACATATTAAGTGGAATCATCCCAATTTGAACTGGTTGACCTGAAAGAAGAAGTAAGATATGAGAGGAAATTAGAGAAGCAAAGACAAGAATAGAGGACACACACACACTGATACGAATGGTAGAAATGTTATCAAAAGATGTGTGAATGCAAAGAAACCATAAAGAGCTTTTGCTTATATAGCTGAGTCAAAGATTGATGTGTTGGCTCGGAAAAGGGGTTGTAAATAAAGGGGAAACATGTAGGAAGGAGGCAGATGGTGGAATTCTAATTCCATGCTACATGCACAGTCAACAGTGACTTGCAAAATACTTCTGAGGATGAAGGTGAAGAATTTTAAGCTTAAGAGTCAATGTTTTGTTTGTGCTGTTTCTAGAAATTTATAATAATACCTTCATATTTGTTTATCATTTTAATTTTGAATGAGGTTAATTTCTGATTTAAGAATCAAACATTCATGTGTGTATCTCCAACTTTATGTTAATTTTACCGATTATGTCGCTCCATGAGGTAAACTTCAAGAACTACTTGCACTAATGATTAATTTTCCTTTCGACAAAAAAGACAGGATAACTTCAATATTAAATAGTCTCTTACTTTAGATAATTCTCATTTTATACATAACAGGATTAAGAGAATTTACGATAAAGAGAGATGAGGCCAAAATAAAATTCCAAGACTATTGCCATGTTTTTGTCAATGCTTGCAAAGCTTTTAAGCATCATCACATATCTATATATAATTTAAAAGCTTAGATTTAACCAACTAGCTTTTGGTTGAGGTGGTAAATGGCCTCACCCTATAAGGAGCAGAACATAAACTTGAATCTCGCGAAGCACACTTCTTAGAAGAGGCAAAAACTTATGCGCTCTAAATTTTGATTAGGGGTGTTTAATGTATTTCCGTCCCGGTTGTCCCAGCCCGGTCCCGGAAATTTTAATTCCGGGAATTTCCCGTCCCAGTTGGGACCGGGATTTACCGGAACCGGGACCGGGACCGGGACCGAGATCACCCTTGTTGATCCGGGTCCCGGTCCCAGTCCCAGTCCCTGTTTTTTTTTATTTTTGTATTTTTTATTCCATAAATTAAGTTATCATTTGATAAAATGTGTATTACATTTTTAGTTGGAGCTAAATCGTATATATCATAATACTAATTCTAACTATATAATGTATAAAGTTAATAAATAAGATGATGAAGGTGATAATAATAATAATAATAATAATAATAATAATAATAAAAAAATACTATTTTTTAATTCTAAATCAATTTGTGTGATTATTATGGCCTTATTAGCCGTTAAATGATTATTTTAAACACTAGATTATAAACAAATTAACTATTATAATAATATATTTTAAATTTAATTTTTTTAAGAAAACCAGGAATTCCCAGTCTCATCCTGGTCTCGGTCTTGGTAATCCGGGACCGGGATGCATATGTGCATCCCGGCTAAAAACCGGGACCGAGACCGGGATTGTGGGATTCCGGTCCCGGTCCCGGATTTAAACACTCCTAATTTCGATAAAAAAATAAACACTACCTCGTTAAAATTCTTAGTGATAGAAAATATGAGAAAACTTTTAGGGGAAAAATTAATATTTTATTTTATTTTAACCAAGAGCAATTGGGATTACTTTCGTTACAAGTGGTTACCTTTTTGTTTTCTCTTGGAAATGGACTTTGTAAGTAGATTGCGAATTTTTTCTAAGAGAAAGTGGTTACTTTTTGTTTTCTCTTGCAAGTTGATTACCATTTGTAAAACTTGCAGGTTCTTTTTATTATTTTTATAAATTAAAAATTGCTTTCTTGCTAGTCTATAGATAGGAGTTCTCATCTTTTGTGAAGACAAACTTGAATGAATGAGAATATGATGGTTTATGAAATTCTCTCTCTCCTTCCATTTGTCTCTCTTATTTTCCCCTTCAGTTTTGATCCTTTCCTCCTCCCCTCTCTGTTTCTGTTGTTCTTTACTTCCATGTTTTCTTTATTTCCTTTTCTCAATCGGTTTGAGTGAGAATCAGTGTGTGAGAGTGAGTTTTACATCACTTACCTTTATGCTCTTTGCAATCAAAGGTAAGTGATCATTTTTTACTTTTGACTTAGTCAAATTAGCATTATTAGTTAAGTAATGTTCGTGTGGCCTTAAATAGAGAAGGTCATAGATCTCTACTTCGTGTTTGTTTTGTTCTAATACTAAATCATATTACTATCGTTAGGTTACAGCTTCTGAACATATCATGATATTAAGAGATTATCTTGCATGTTCTAAGCTATGAAAACCGTCGTGATGTACTTGTAAAACTTACTCACACATACCTAATCTCACACAAACAGATTTGATCTAGGGAACGGAAGAGCAAAACAGAGGAGAGGGAGAAACAGGGGAAAGGGGAAGGATGTTCAAAAATAGAGGGAAAAGTGAGAGAGACAGATAGAGGAGAGAATCTCATAAGCAATCACAATGACATTCAGAAGGTGTGTGTACAAAAGATGAGAACTTCTATTTAGAGACTAGCAAGGAAACAACTTATAATCTACTTACAACAAAAAGTAACCATTTGCAAAATAGACGACTCACAATCCACTTGCACTTGCAATAAAAAAAAGTAATCCTACTAGCTCTTAGCTACTTTGTCCAAAAATTAAATATTTCTAGCTACTTGCTTTAGCTAAAAGAACATAAAATAAAATATTAATTCCTCCTTCTATAGTTCTTTCCTTATTTTCTATCAATTCCCATGTTCTATCACACATGCATAACATCAAAAGTGAGATTCCAGCAAAGAACCTCCCACTAATATTCAGAGACAACTTGCTCTTCAATATCATAAACACTTCAACAGTTACATGCCCAAAATTGTTTTTACATCATACATCAATATTCAATGATAAAAATCCTATGGTAAAGTTAAAATCTTAAATAGCATTGTTCTAAAGGAAGATATTATGAAAGTTTTAAGTTTAAATGTATCTTAAAATCACAAATAGATTCAAATTTAACTAGAAGAACACAAAATTGGGGAAACATGTTGCCATAAGAAAAAAATTATTTCCAAATTGATAGCTTCAGAGAATTACAAAATTTTTACATTATCGCACTTTAGACATCTCTTTGTCTATTTCTTTTTCAACTGGCAAGTTTGACAAAAGTTTTACAAAAGAGAGAAGTCACCACAATACAAGTCTAAAAGCATTACCATGTTCTTGATCTTGATGTGTCAATACATGCCAGCTTCTACGGCTAAGTAGAGATCTTATTTGCAAATGCTAAGCATGCATAGAAATAGAAACCTATGAACCCCATAGTATCATGCCTTGATGAAAATTAAACGCCTCATGCCATAGAAACTAAGGAATCAGAGAGTTGAGGAAGAAGAAGGGCATGCTGATCTTGAAGGAGACGATAAGTAAGGTTTTGGTGGAACCTGTAAGGTCTCAACTCTGTCTTCAAGCATCTCCGCCAATTTACTCATCATTAGATGCTTTGCAGGGTTGGTTTGTATGCACCATAATCTTGTTAGCACCATCTGCCTTATCCTCTCTTTGTCACTTTCATTTCTAATGCTCCTTAGTGCTAGGTCTTCGTCTAATTCTAGACACTTGTATATCCAATGAGGAAAATATATTTCACTCGTGTTATCAATGTGTTATCAATGTTAACATTGACATTCCTTCTTCCTTCAACCATCTCCAAAACCATCATCCTAAAACTATAAACATCTGATTTGTGAGAGACGGCACCAAAATTTTTGTAAATTACCTCAGGAGCAATGTATTCTATGGTTCCCCTGGCACCCAATATGGATACAACACTTTCATTTCTAGGACATATTTTAGCAAGTCCAAAATTTGATATCTTTAGACAAAAGTTCTCATCCAATAAAATGTTGTGAGGTTTTATATCAAAATGAAATATCTGAGTGTTACATCCTCGATGCAAGTATTCTAATCCTCATGCAACACTAATAACTCTCCATATTTTGTACATTTAAAAGGATATTTTGGAGATATTTGGAGAGTTATTTAGGCAAATTTTAAAAGATTTCTATGAAATTTTATGAGATTATAGGAGCAAATTAAATTAGTGAATCATTTGAAGCTTTTATTTTAAATATTATAGTTTTAATTTAAAATAGAAATAATTTAATTTAGGATTATAATAATAATAATTATTCACTGTTCTGAAAAAAAAGGTTTGGGAAAACTCAAAGCAAAGAACTCATATTTTTAGAAAATTCTGATTAAGCTCTAAAACATTTTAAAACTCTTCACTTAAGCCCCTTAAGAAAACTTTTTAAAAATACTCACTTAGGTCTCTGGTCAAAACGCGGTTATTATTGGCAGCTGGAGAGTGAGCTGAGTGAGCTACGGGGATCTGGAGGGGGGAAGTTACGGGTTTGAAGTGAGAGAGAGGAGCGGCGAACTGTTCATCATCTTCCCGTCATTACTGAACCAGAAAAGAGCTGAAAGGCGATTCTGGGCAGGAAATTTATTCATCCTTATCATTGAAAACCAGAGGAATCATCTTTTCGGTGAATTCAGTAGCTCACTAGGAGAGATCGAAGCAAGCTGAGAGTTGGGTCGGCTGGAACTGTGGTGGCTAGTTCTGAAAGGAAGAAAAGGGAGACTGAACAGCGGCCATGGACTACACAGAAAAAAGAGAGCAGAGTGTGGCAGAGCTGCGATAGTCATCTCCATTGAGCAAATAGAAGAGAGAGACCAGAGGAAAAGCTGAGAGGCGAGGTTCACTGGTTCTTCATCTTATTCATCAGATTTGGAGAGGTAGCTTCTGCTTTGGTGGAGGCAGCACTGTTTTTCTACACTGTTCATCATCTTTTCCGGCGTCTTTAGAGGCAGCTACTGGTTTGGAGCTCTTATCATCACTGTTCATTGGAGCTTCTTCCTCGTCTGAACCAGAGTGCGTCGATTCTTGATGATAAGCAACCACTATCATCATCTTCTTCCTCAATCTGAACCAGAGGATGCGAACAGAGTTGGAGCGAGAGAGAGACGCATCTAAGGATGTTTTTCTCAGCTGGAATTAGCAACTGAAGCAGAGGACAAATATAGCTCGTAAAGAAATATCTTTAGCGGTTTTGTTCTGTTTCTTCTTTCAGTTTAATTTCCAATATGATTTTGGCTTAGGATTTATTTGCTGCTGCTATGATTGTGTGTAAAGTCATGTATGGCTAATTTTTTTTAAACTTAGAGTAGTTATGAACTAATTTGAGGATTTGAGTATGTATGAATCAATTAATTGTGCTTCCTATATTTTAGTTTACTTAATTTTGTATTATTTTGACAATTTAGTGCTTGATTACCATTAAGTATGAATTGGGGAATTTAGATTAATTTTGGAAGAGGGGTCTTAATTGGACCATAAGATTAAGTAATGTGGGGTTAGAATTAATTCTAATTTTTCAAAAAGATAGGAATATATCTATTGGACCCATATAATCATTTTAGAGTGAAATTAGACATTTATTGCCTCTTGAGTAAATTAGTTAGGAATAACAATTTTAACTTGAAAGAGGGGTATGAGTGATTGGAAGATACTTATATCTATTTAAACTCTAGATTAAAAAATTAACATTAAGTGCATTTAATTTGGTTAAACACCGACCTATTATGAGAAAGTTGTAATATCCCAAATTTTGTTCACCAAAATTCCATGTACATTGTTATATTAAATGGAATAAAATGCTGAATTTTGGTACACTTGAGATGGTACAAGAAATAATAATGAGGATGATTAAACTAAAAGACTCATTTTTGTTTTCTTAATGGGACTACATGATTTATGCTTGCATAAGCAAGACATATTCAACAATTCCCTTCCCTTTTATTTCAATATTTCATCTAAGATAAGAATAAGAAGGAAAGAAAAGAGAGCTTAATAAATTCTCATCTTCATCTTTTTATTCAAGATAGGACAAAAGCATATCAAGAAAAAAAAAAAAGGCAACACAACAAAGTTCCTCCACCTTTAGTCAAGCATTTTGGTAAGGATAAATATTTAGTTCACACACATACACGTTTCCTCCTTCAAGTGAATACATACAAAAGATTATATCAATATCCTCTTCCTCATTAAGTTAACAAAATCAACTATATTATAAGGAGAGTGATACAAGTATCATTTATTTATTTCTCTTATCTGGTATAGAAACTAAACTCAAATGTTTATTCAAACTCAGATGTGTTACAATTCCACTTCTAACACCTATTTATACTACTCAAGAGAAGAAAAATAATAATATAAGAGTCAACAATCACTGCTACCAACTCCTTTGCTGACCACCAACCCTTCAGCTAAACCTTGCCGACGTCTACCGACATATTCGATGCATTCACATTGGCCGACTCTGTTTTTTTATATTTATACTTCCTCTGTTTTTTTCGTGTCATTCTCCCGGGGTTGGACAGGACTCGTCCTCGAGTCAGAATTAACATCATCGTCAAGATACGGAGATAGATCCGCAACATTGAAAGTGGCTGAAACACCGTAAGTACCAGGCAATTCCACTTTGTAAGCATTGTTGTTAATTTTCTGCACAATCTTGAATGGACCATCAGCTCGAGGAGATAACTTGGCATTTGGTTGCTTTGGAAACCGTTCTTTTCGCAAATGTATCCAGACCAAATCTCCTACATTAAAGACTTGCTGCCTGCGATGCTTGTCTCGTTGTGCCTTGAGTTTCACATTCTGCTTTTGAATCATATCACGAACCTGTTCATGTAGCTTCTTAATTTCTTTAGCTCTTTGGTCTGCACCTTCACTGTAATAATGCTTGTCTGGTGAAGGAATCAAGTCTAATGGATTGAGGGGTCGAATGCCATAAACGACTTCAAATGGACACTTTCCAGTTGCCTGATTGACTGAATTATTGTAAGCAAATTCAATTTGAGGAACAATAAGATCCCACTGCTTCAAGTTCTTTCCAACAAAGCTGCGTAATAAATTTCCAAGAATCCTGTTAACAGCCTCTGTTTGGCCATCAATTTGAGGATGACTAGCACTACTAAACTGAAGCTTAGTTCCCATCTTTTTCCATAAAGTCCTCCAAAAGTGGCTTACAAACTTGTTATCTCTATCAGAAGTGATAGTTTTGGGAATGCCATGAAGACGAACAATCTCCTTAAAGTATAAGTCTGCAACTTGAACCGCATCATTAGTCTTTTGGCAAGGGATAAAGTGAGCCATTTTTTAAAAACGATCAACAACCACCATTATAGAATCCTTTTATCTCTGGGTCTGAGGTAACCCAAGGACAAAATCCATACTCACATCCTCTCAAGGTGCTTTAGGCACTGGCAACGGCATATACAACCCGGTATTTTGGCTTTTGGATTTAGCCAGATGGCATGTTCTACATCTTTGGATATGTTTGTTCACATCTCGTTCAAGCTTTGGCCAATAAAAGCTCTCCTTTACTAGGGCCACAATTTTTTCTCTACTGAAATGACCAGCTAATCCCCCATTATGGGCTTCCCAAATTATAGCCTCACGTAGTGAGCAACGAGGAATGCAAATAGTTTTTTCTTTAAATAAAAATCCTTCTTCCCTGTAATATTGCTGAAATGGTTGAGATTCAGTGGCATTCCAGGTACCTTGGAAATCAGGATCATCTTGATACAACTCTTTTATAGTTTCAAAGCCTACTACTTTGGCTTGCATAGTCGTTAATAGAGCATGTCGATGACTAAGTGCATCAGCTACTGAATTTAGGACACTAGCCTTATGCTTGAGTAAAAACGGATAGGTCTGCAACATTTCACTCCAAGCGGCATGCCTTTGATTGATCTTTTGTTGAGAATTTAAATGCTAGAGTGCTTCATGGTCAGAATAGAGGATAAACTCCTTATGTAACAAATAGTGGCTCCAATGTTGCAAAGCTCGGACAATAGCATATAATTCTTTATCATAGGTAGAATATTTGAGCTTAGCGTCATTAAGCTTCTCACTGAAGAAAGCAATTGGATGGCCTTCTTGACTTAGAACAACACCAATTTCGGTGTTAGAAGCATCACAATTGACCTCAAACACTTGGTCAAAATTAGGAAGTGCTAACATAGGAGTTTCTGTCAAGCATTTCTTCAGTTCCTCAAAACTTTTCTGAGCCTTTTCTGTCCATTGGAACTTGTCTCCCTTGATGCAATCCGTAAGGGGTGCATCAATGGAACTAAAGTTTCGAATGAACCTCCTATAGAAGGAAGCTAATCCATGGAAACTTCTAACTTCTTGGATAGATTGCGGAATTAGCCAACTGTTAATGGCTTCAATTTTTCTTGGGTCAACCCGTATACCTTCTGCCGTGATAATATAACCCAGAAAATGACTTCACTTGTTAAGAAAGCACACTTCTTCAAATTAGCATAAAGTTTCTGCTCACGAAGAGTTTGCATCACTTGTCGTAAGTGCTCTAAGTGATCTGCTAGGCTCTTGCTGTAGATAAGAATGTCATCAAAGTAAACAACAATAAACTTGCCAATGAAAGGGCGAAGGACCTGGTTCATCAAACGCATAAATGTACTAGGAGCATTTGATAATCCAAATGGCATCACATTCCATTCATACAACCCATCTCTGGTTTTGAAAGCGGCTTCCATTCATCTCCGGGACTAATTCGGATTTGATGGTATCTACTACGAAGATCAATCTTAGAAAAAATTATGGAGCCATATAATTGGTCGAACATGTCATCGAGCCTAGGTATCGGAAACCGATACTTAATTGTGATCTTGTTGACTGCACGACAATCTATGCACATTCTCCAGCTTCCATCCTTCTTAGGTACTAGAAGTACAGGTACGGCACAAGGGCTAACACTTTCACAGATCAATCCCTTCTTTAGTAATTCTTCAACCTGACGTTGAACTTCAGCATGTTCTTGGGGACTCATCTTATAAGCTGGCTTGTTAGGAATTACTGCTCCTGGAATGAAATCCATCGCATGTTGAATGCCTCGCATGGGTGGTAATCTTGACGGAATGTTATCTGGGATCACATCAGGAAACTCAACTAATAACGGTTGAACCTCTGGTGGAATAGAAGTTCCATTATTTTCCTCGAGCAATAGAACAAGACCCATAACTAGGCCTTCTGATTTGGTCACCTTTAATTGGGACTTCTCAACTAGAGACACCAACAGTTTGGTTGCAGTTTTGCCTTTGTTGTGTTAGTTTGGTGGTAAGGGTGCGAGCTGAATTTTTATACCATCTTTCTGGAAGGAATATATGTTGGCATGACCGTCATAGAGAGCACGTCAATCATATTGCTAAGGTCTCCCTAACAGAAGATGACATGCATCCATAGGAACAACATCACACCAAACTTCATCGTGATACTTTTTACCAATAGAAAAGATAACAAGGCATCGTTTAGAAACTTTTACCTCACTTCCTTTGTTAAACCATTGGAGCTTGTAAGGGTACGGATGGTTGTGGGTTGGCAGTTGCAACTTTTCTACCATGTAGTAAGAGACTACATTTTCACAACTTCCGTTGTCAATGATAACATCACAGACTTTTCCTTGAGCAGTGCAACGAGTATGAAAAATATTGTGACGTAGCCAAGGCTCTTCTTTTGCTATTGCTGTATGTAGGCTTCTTCTAATCATAAGTGTTTCACCATGATCAGCAAAAGTGACTTCTTCATCAAAAATTGGTTCCTTATTAAACACTGGTTCTTTGGCAGGAATGGAATCCTCTTCTTCTTCAGATACTGCAGAAGGTTCCCCTTCAATAATGGTGACAACTTTACGGTTAGGACACTCTGAAGCGATATGACCAAACCCTTGGCATTTGAAGCATTTAATTGGTTTGGAGCTAAACTCCTTGGAGGTCTTTGGTGGAGGCTTGCTTGAAGAGCTAGGTTGATTCACATTTGCCTTACATCCATCAGAAGGAACTCTGGTGGAGGAAGACGGTTGGTACGGAAACCTTTTGGGTAACTGCCTCTCGATACAGATGGCTAGACGAATGACATCGTCTAGGGTCCAGTATTGTTGAAGCTGTACTAGATGGGCAATATTGGTATTTAATCCTCCCAGATAACGGGCTATTGTATGCTCCTCCTTTTCTTGGATATCACACTTCATCATGAGCTTTTCAAATTCCCTGGTATATTCTTCCACAGACATAGTCTTTTGACGAATATTATGTAATTGAAGAAAATTATCTTGATAATAATTTTCAGGAAGAAACTTACGTGAGAGCTCTCGTCGTATCTTGTCCCACGTTCTGATCTTGCCTTTTCCTTCTCTTTCACGCCTTTTCTTGAGATTTTCCCACCATATAGAAGCATGTTTCTTTAGCTTGATGGCGACAATTTTAACCTTCTGTTTATCAGGAATCTCCTTGTATTCGAAAACTTGTTCGACAGTTTGAAGCCAATCAATGAAGTCGTCTGGCTGGAGCCTTCCTTCAAATTTGGGCACATCCACCTTAATGTCATTAGGGCAGAATAATGGTTGTCGAGGACGGCGGCGATAATCAGTGGATGACGAACTACTGCTATCCAAATCGCCTTTTGGGGGTTCTCTGCTAGTTTCTAGCAAAGCTTGTTGCATTTCTACAGTAGCTTCCAGCTCTTGTAGCCGTTGCCTCATTTCTTTCATCTCAATCTCGTGCGTATTCCTACGTCTTGGAGGCATTTTGGGGCAACATTTGTAAACTTAGGGCTTAAGGTACACAATTATTACGTATAAGGTGGAAAGATATAGGGATATGATTAGTGTTTTTGGGAAGGAAAGGTAAAAATGTAATGTTGGCAAAATTTTTGGGGTCAAATAGTAATTTTGGAAAGTTTTGGGGCAAAAAATGTAATTTTTGTAAAGATTTGGGGTCAAATTGTAATTTCAGAAAGTTTTGAGGCAAAAATATAATTTTGACAAAATTTTGGTCCGAACGTACAATTTCTGAAAATTATGGGTCAGAAATTGTAATTTTAACTAAAATTCTGGGGCAAAATTGTAATTTTGAAAAGTTTAGCTGACTGTACCTGATGACGTGGCAATTCCGACATGTGGCAGTCAACGGTTGGCTGATATGTCGCTGACTGGACATGTCAGGATGACGTCATCGTCTTCAACCTCTGGATTCCGGCAAGTTTCCGGCGACCACGAACACTATTCCGGTGACCATGAGCACTATTCCGCGATGCTCGTGGCGGCGCGTGGAGACCGTTTTCGACGATGTCCAGCACTTTCCTAAGGTTTTACGGCCTTCTGAACACACGATGGTGAGGTTGGTTTCTTCAAAAAAACTCCAAAGGTGAAGTTCCAACACCCCCATTTTCTCAACATTTTTGTTTCTCACCCACTTCTCACTCTCTCGCTTCCAGCCTTTTGGAACCAAGCTCTGATCTCAAAATGGTATAGAAACCAAACTCAAATGTTTATTCAAACTCAGATGTGTTACAATTTCACTTCTAACACTTATTTATACTACTCAAGAAAAGAAAAAAAATAATATAAGTCAACAATCACTGCTACCAACTCCTTTGCTGACCACCAACCCTTCAGCTAAACCTTGCCGACGTCTACTGACATATTCGATGCATTCACATTGGCCGACTCTATTTTTTTTATATTCATACTTCCTCTGTTTTTTTTTCGTGTCATTATCATTTATGCATTCCAAAAGTTGGAAAAGGCACTAGTGAAAGAAAGAGAATTTGATCGAAACATTTCTTTATCTTTTGGCTCAACAAGGACGATTAGCACAAGGGAAGAAGTGAGAGTGTGATATCACAATTTGTCTTCATCAATTGTTTTTCAAATATTTCGGCTAGCAAAAGAGGAGATGAACATAAAATTGCCACATGTATTTCTTCTCTTTTTCCTTAAGTGCTTTCGGCCAAGATAAATTGAAGCAACTGAAGTGAATTAAACAAGACACAATTTCACTCTCTAACACAAGGAAATTCGGCTAACTTGAAGAAAGAAAAGAGAAATAGAAACTTGAAGAACAAAGTCTAGTAAGGGATTCTAATTGGATTTTCATCTTGTAAATCACCTCTTTAGCTCAAACACTCTTCACAAACCTTGTTTCTCTTGGCGAGAGCTTCATTTCTACGGTTTTAGAATTTCAAGAGGAGGTGTTTTGAGTCTTCTACCAAGAGTCAAAGTTAAAGAATCAAAGAAAGAGCTTAAGAAAAAACAAGAGGTGAGTTTGAGCTTTGATTTGAACCAAATATTATGTTGTTTGATTGATTTTTGTGAATTTTCTTGGCTGCCCTGAATCTCAGTTATTAAGAGGAATTAGTGTTATGATCAAATACATAATGTTATATGATGTTTAAAGAGCATATAAGACTTGTATGATGATTAAATTTGAAAGTTGGTGATTGTTGGATTATGTTGTCACTTCTGGTCAGAATAGGACGTGTATAAGGAGTGAGAATTTGGTAAATTTGATGTCACCAATGGATTCTACACGAAAAATTGTGAAGGGATACATGTGTTCATGATTTTTGGATGTTGGAATAAAAATCTGGAAATTTATGAAGTTGTAGGTGCATGCTGTTTGACCCCCAATTTTTGCCAAAATTTTATTTTTGTCCCAGAACTTTCTGAATTTTCATTTAACCCCCAATTTTTGCCAAAATTATATTTTTGTCCCTATAATTTTTTGAATTCACATTTTGGCCCTAAGTTATTTCCAAAATTACATTTCTTGCCCCAAAATTTCACCAAAATTCCTATTTTACCCTTACTTTTCCAGAAACACCAATTCTACCCCAAAATCAATACAAAATGGCTCTAAGACACAGGAATATGCTCGAAATTAAGATGTGAAAGAAATGAAACGCCGATTGCTGGAGTTGGAGTTGAGGTAGCGGTTCAGCGAGTTTTATTAAAAACTTGTAATAAAGCACCTAAAGCAGATGATGAAGAAATTTATCTTTGTGAAGGCGAGTCATTATACGTCGAGGAAGTTACGCCCGTCGATCAAGCAGACGATGATGAGCTTTACCTTTATGAAGAAAAACCAATATATGATGATGAAGTCATGCCCACTGATCAAGCAAATGATAAGGAGACTTATCCTTATAAAGGTGAGCTAGTTTATGATGAGGAGGTTACGCCATCAGATCAGGAAGAAATTTTGATAATTAAACAAAATCTGTATACAGCTGTGATTAAGGAAGAACCTTCGCTATGCTGTAACAATTTTCACACTCATTACGCTTTCCAGGAAAAAATTGCAATAATGGAAGTTGTGAAAATGTAGTATCTAACTACATGGTGCAGAAATTAAAACCATCAATGCTTGACCATCTGCATCCTTACTGGCTTAATACTGGAAGTGAGGTGATGAAATTTGAATCACCGCAGGGAGTTACATCATTTTCAGATGTGCTCGCTGATAAAATTCCACCGAAGTCACCCCCTAACAAGCCATATTACAATGCAGATACAGGCCAACAGGTCCAAAAAATTAAGAGACTACATGAGCCGTTCCGTGATAGGATTCAAAAATAGAAACCCAAGGCACAAAGGAGCAACGAAAGCAGTGAATCTTTAATGTGGGAGATTTAGTTTGGATTCATTTGTGATTCTTAAAGCATCTAAATGCCAAACTATCTCCATGAGTTGAAGGTTCGTTCAAGATAGTGGAGAAGATCAATGATCATGCTTACAAGGTTGAATTTTCAGGTGCTTATGGAATTTCGGTCACCTTCAACGTTGCTGATTTATCTCCCTATATTGAAGATGATACTAATTTGGACTTGAGGATGAGTTTTGTCCAACCCAGGGAGAATGAAATAGAAGCGAGAGAGTAAGAAGCATAATAACATGATAGAGAGCTGGGCCATGAGACATACGAACGTGGTGGCTTTTGACATACGAACGTGGTGCTTTTGCTTTATTCTTGTTTGCCAATGTCTTGTGTCTATGCTATCATTGTTTCCAGTCTGTACCAATACTTTGATGTCTGTGTCTGTTCTTACCTTCCAGTGTGTGCAGAGGATTCAACGTTTAGTATAAGGAGTCCTTCTGCTTGTAATACATCGAAGAGTTGAATAAGAATTTGTTTCAGAGTGTTTCTGTACCATTATCATTTGGAAATAATATACCTTCAACCTTGCAGTAAAACTTATTGTTGGTGTCAAATTGACACTGGCCTCCGTGGTGGTTGTAACACTTATCGCAATCATCGGATAATTGAAACTCAAGCATCATTTGAGCAGATAAGAATGATTGAAGGTCCGTGGTATCAGCTTGGAAGCACAAAAGCTAAACATGTTGAGAAAGAGCTTTGTTGGAGAGGTTTAAGAAGATTAGGGTCTCTACTATAATGATAGATATCAAAACCATCACAGTTATGCTTAATAAAACCAGTTTGGTGGATGTCATTGAGGTGGCGGGGGCATTTAAAGAGTGTTATGTTATATTTGATATCAAAAGAAACCAAAAGAGAGTTTGCAAGAATACTGATATTGTTGTTGAAGGCCTCACAAGAACCATTGGATTGTTAGCAAGTATGTAAATCTGAGTTGAAAACCTTAATCACATGTAGCTGTGGAAAGACACCAGTAAGCTGCAAGAACTTTTTTCGACCCTTGTCAAATTCAACCGTTTTATCTGAATATGGATTTGGATCATCACAATTATGAACCATCATTAAGCCACAGTCTGGTCTTTCTACCTTGGTGAGAGGGAACTGAATGCCTCCATGTTTTCCGTAGTTAAAGGATGTAGGACACTTATCATGGCTGGCGTGTCCATAACTGGAAGAAACAAGTAAAAGGTGAGAAATCAAGAGGAAACGAAACTCAAAAACCAGAGCCATGATCACCCCAATTTGTGACTAGAACAATGAAGAACTCCAACAAAAAACTCATCAATAAGTTAGTTTGGACTAATTATTTCTACTACAAGATATAACTTAAGTTCCTGCATGCAGTGCTTGATACACAAGTTGACTCATAAAATGACAAGGCAAGACTTTGAATCTTGACCATTCTAACAATAAGAAGATAAAATTTCAATCCAAGTTGGCCTATTGAACATGAAGAAAGGGGTGGTTGGCCTGGGTTCATTTATTGAACATGAAACATGGGGTTTTCAACATTCCACTCTCAGATAATGCTTCTTTTTCCTTAATTCAAACTTCAATGTCTAATTGGTGGAAGGTTTTTCTTTGTTTGAGGGCTTCGTGAAAAAGTGGGTGAGCCTCAACACAAATGGTAAGATTGCTACCATGTGATTTAGAGATTACGGGTTGCTGCCATGTGGTTTAAATCTTGGAAGCAGCTTCTCCGCTTGTGGAATAAAGCTGCGTATATCTATGTGTCCCCATACTTCACTTAATGGGAGTTTTGTGTATTGAGTCATCCTAGTGTGCCTAGTGAAGGACCACATTCCAAAAAATAATATTGTATTCTTGGTTGGTCGAGGCTTTCCCTACTATGACCGCACATTATTAGTCACCACCAAAAGATAAGTGGGGACTAAAATTAATGGAGGACTTTATTATAATGAGTGTTGACTTAGAAATTAAAGGCGAATATTGGTTAAACTTGTTAAAAGGGGCCAAACTTGTGAAAATTATGGATAACAATATCTTTGACAAGGAAATTTTGAACTAGTAATTTAATTCTGCATGCTGCAAAAATATCACCTTAACTGAATCGATGAATTCTTATCAAATGTGGATTCATAAAACAATAAACATGTAACCATGTAAAATTGTTTCTTTTTGAGCAACAACATAACATGTTAAAAAATTATAATTAATCATCACTGGCGATCCTTTGTTTATGTACATATCTGTCAACCAAAATCTCTTTTTGCTTGTAAAAAATCTTTGTCATGTTTTGAATTTTCCTAGAGATCTCATCTCATTAGTGTCTCCAAGCTTCTTGCCCATTCATGTTACTAGGTATTTTGAGTTTCATCGTATAATCTCAAGTTAAAATACACTTGGGAGGTTCTCTTGATAGAAACAATCAGTTCGTACCAACTAGTATCAGAAATGTAACAGTCACTAATTGTAGAGGCCAGGCTTCTCCTAAAAATATATAAAGGTCTGCTTCCAGCTCCTCTTCTATATATTTCATTTCCTTCCGTTTTGAGGGGTAATCCAAGTGTTAAAATTTAATTGAACAATTGTTAAATTGTCAGACTTGAGACAGCTCCTTTTTCATTTCTTGTTTCCTATAGGCAAGATTGAGGAAATATTTACGATAAAGAGAGAAGTCACTATAATTCAAGTCAAAAGGCATTTCCAAGTTCTTATTTGCAAATGCTAACTTCAGAAAAGAAGCAGCATGCACATAAACAAAAGCATAAGAGCCTTAAAGTATCAGGCGTCAATGAAAAAGCCTATTAGTGGAGATATTATCAGAAAATAACAAGCAAGCACAGAAACATTAAAAATATAGACAAAAAAGGCCACAATTTATACAAGTCAACAAGCATAGAAACTTCAGTTTATTAGTAGACATCTTATTAGAAAATATAACAAGCACGTACAGAAACATCAACATATGACCTTGGAGTATCACGCCTTAGCAATTAAAATGCTCCAAAGCATAAAAACTACTGAATCAGTGAGTTGAGGAAGAGGAATGGCATGGTGATCTTGAAGGAGATGATAAGTAGGGTTTTGGTGAAACTTGCAAGGTCTCAACTCTGCCTTCAAGCATCTCCACCACTTTGCTCATAATTAGACGCTCTGAAGGGTTCATTTGTATGCACTATAAGCTTGTTATCACCATCTGCCTTACCCTCTCTTTGTCTGCTTCATTTCTAATGCTCCCCAGTGCTAGGTCTTCATCTAATTCTAGACGCTTGTATATCCAATGAGGAAAATATATTTCACTCCTATCGTCAACTTTGACATTTACATTCCTTCTTCCTCTAACCATCTCCAAAACCATCATCCCAAAACTATAAACATCTGATTTATGAGAGACGGCGCCGAAGTTTCTATAAATTACTTCAGGAGCAATGTATCCTATGGTTCCTCTAACATCCAACATGGATATAACACTTTCATTTATAAGGCATATTTTAGCTAGTTCAAAATCTGAGATCTTTGGATAAAATTTCTCATCCAATAAAATGTTATGAGGTTTTATGTCAAAATGAAATATCCGAGTGTTACGCCTTTTAGAAGCCATAGCTTTGTACCATTATTCTTGTCAAGTTTAATACTTTTGTTTGAACTTGGATGATTATCATCACAGCCATAAACTGTGATAAATCCACAGTCTTGAAGCTCTGGCTTGGTGAAAGGAAAGTGGAATGTCCCAAGTTCTCCGCATTGAAACGAGCTGGGACAGTTTTCATGGATTCTATGAACATGCCCAGATGAGAAAACAAGTAGCATAAGGTGAAGAAAGAAGAGGGTAGGAAACACAGAAACTGATGAAGAAGCCATGCTAGAATTTCAAATCAAGAAAATTGTGAAGAAGAAGAAGAAGCTGAGTGTTCTGTAATTGAAGACAAGTGCCTTCTGGGGATTGTGATTTCAGTATCTTGGCAACATATCACGTACTTGAAGTGATTCATGCGAGAGAGAGTTGACTTAGCTTGGAAAACGAGTGGTGAAGACTTGATGAAATGGTCTTGACAGAAAATGCAAGGAAGCCAAGCCATGTGAGACATGCACACTTATATTTTAAGACCATGGGAATGTCGTTTGCACCAAAGAGACGCACTTCTTGTATTGCTTGACGTTGAATTCAATTCATTGTTTTTTATAAGGCCAGAAATTAGGGAAAATTAATCGGTGCTCTGATAGTTTTGTACACAGGTACTCCACAAATTAATCGTTTTATCTGAAGATGGATTCAGATCATCACATTATGAACCATCATTAGGCTATAGTCTGGCCTTTCAACCTTTGGTAAAAGGTAACTTGATGCTTCCAAGTTTTCTGCAGTTAAGCGATGTGGGAAGCCTATCATGGCTGGCGTGTCCATATCTAGCATAAACAAGTAAAAGTAGAGAAATCAAGAGGAAACGAAACTCAAAATCCAGGGGCATGATCCTCCACTTTGTGAGAAAAGCACTAAAATAACTCTAATAAAAGACTTATTATCTAATACTCCTTTTGGTCGTTAACGTAGAAACTAATTGATGAGTTAATCTTGATTCTAAATATAAGATATATTTATCATATTTATCAATCTTTTCCAAAAATACCTTTTATTGATTCTCCCTTGATAATAATCAAGGAAGAGAGAGGTGGAGAGAATTAAAGAAGATGACTAGGATGTTTTAGAAAAAACATGTCATATTAACTAATTTAACTAACTTTCTTAATCTAATTAAACTAGGTAAATAGCTCCTCTTATCAGTCTCTTTTTCTACTGAGCAAGATCACGAGAAATTTGATAATATTGATAAGGCCATAATACAAGTCCCCAAGCATTACCATGTTCTTGTTGTCTGTGCATTCCAAACTTTCAGTGTATTAGTAGAGATCACATCAGAAAATCACAAGTACATACAGAAACATAAACATATGACCATGGAGTACCATGCCTTAATTAATAATTAAAATGCTTCAAAGCATAAAAACTACTGAATCAGTGAGTTGACGAAGAGGAATGGCATGGTGATCTTGAAGGAGATGATAAGTAGGGTTTTGGTGGAACTTGTAAGATCTCAACTCTGCCTTCAAGCATCTCCACCACTTTACTCATCATTGGACGCTCTAAAGGATTAGTTTGTATTCACCATAAGCTTGTTATCTTGTTATCACCATCTGTCTAATCCTCTTGCCACCTTCATTTCTAATGCTCCTTAGCACAAACTCTTCATCTAATTCTAGGCTCTTGTATATATCCAATGAGGAAAATATATTTCACTCTTATCATCAACATTTACATTCACATTCCTTCTTCCTCCAACCATTTCCAAAACTATCATCCCAAAGCTATAAACATCCGACTTATGAGAGACTAAATCAAAACTTCTAGAAATCACCTCGAGAGTAATATATCCTATGGTTCCTCTAGCACCCGTCATTAATACTATATTGTCATTTCTAAGGCATATTTTAGCAAGTCCGAAATTTGAGATCTTCAGGCAAAAGTTCTCATCCAATAGAATGTTGTAAAGTTTTATGTCAAAATGCAATATCCAAGTGTTACATCTTATGGGCAAATACTCCAATCGTCATGCAACACCTATTGCAATTCGGTGCAATATTTCACAACTCAGTTGGAGATTATCCTCAATACGGTCTGCTTCATTTTCAAAGATGAACTTCTCTAATGACCCGTTATCCATAAACTCATAAGCAAGTGCCTTCTTTGACCCTTCAAAACAAAATCCCAAAAGATTGACATTGTTAACATGGGAAGTCTTGCTTATGCTTGCTACCTCATTGATGAATTCCTCTCTGTCACCTTTTGTTTCCTTCAAAACCTTCACAACAACGGGACATTTGTCATGTAAGTTTCCTTTGAACACACTTCCATAGCCTCCTTGCCCTAATGTTTCTTTGAAACAATTAGTCATTTTCTTTATCTCCGAAGCTATATCTTTTTGTGGCAAGTGATCTGTAGCTCTTCATAATGGCCTCAAAATCTTGTTGAGCTTTAGATTTGTTTTTCCAGAATAATGTCCTTGTAAACCAGTAGATTATGAGAACAAAAGATCCTACAATTGCAGCTGCATAAACTGTGATTAATAAGATCAGAGGTGGTGAGCTTATGCAAAATTGTGGGCCATTAATGAGTAATATAAATGCTGTTAGCTATCCTATTGTATCCGTAAGGACTCTTTCAACTATGTGTATCTGAAAGTGGTAAACTGATTAGATGATCTACTTGTTTTATGACTATCGAAAAAAAAGGGAATCTCTATTGTGAATTATTATCTGAAAGTGGTAAATTGATGGAAATAGCACAAAAAAAAGGAAAAATCTAAACAGATGGATAAGTTTTAAATTTGAAAGTTATAATCAAGAAGTGAAGAAAATGTAAATTATTACCTAGTCCGAGTATCACCATGACAGTTTTACCCTTACGATCTGCAATGAAAGAAAGAACTATGGTGAAGTTAACATTAAAATAATTATTTAACCTTTAGAAAAAGATTCTATTTTTATGCCACAAAAATTAAGAAATAGTATTTGATATATTTTTAATATTACGTTAAGAAATCCATCTTTTTCATCCGAGCCTGAAACATGAGTGCCGGTATGACTTTTATCTTAGAAATGGAATCACATCAATGAGAATTATCAAGAATTTTTTTTCTTAAACCAAACTTAGCTTCTTCACACACACACAAGAAACATGGAAAACTTTTTTGATACGTGGTCTAATTGCATTTAAGGAAAATGATAAAAGAAAAAAAATTGTATTTTCGAACATATGATTCTGAAGATATTAAGAAAGGTGGAGTTTCACCTTTGAAAAGAAGAAAAATCACTTGAGCTCGGATGTAAGAAGTGAATAACAATAAATTAAAGGCATCAATTAATGAGTTACTGGTTTGGGGTGAATTTTATTCTAAACGTAATATTGTTTTCATTTTATCCATCATATTTATCATTTTTCTACAAACTAATTTTTTCAAGTTTTATACTAATATATAATTTAATGTTACATAGAAATAGTTTTGAGAGATTATGTCATGTATCCTACATTACTCAGATGAGTGCATATTTGATTCAAATTAAAAAAACACAACATTAAAAATATTATCATTTGGAAAGAATATACCTTCAACGTCACAGTAGATTTGAGTGTGGATTTGAATAATCACTGTTACGAACCACCATTAAGCCACAGTCTGGCAATTCTGGTTTAGTGAAAGGAAACTAGAGGCTCCCCAAGTTCTTCACAATTGAAAGATATGGGACACTCAACATGCCTCGCTTTCCATACCTAACTGAAACAAATAAAAGGTGAGAAATCAAGAGGAAACGAACCTCAGAAACCAGAGCCATAATTCCCTAGTACTTTTTGAGCAAAACCACAAAGGCCTCCAACAAGAGCCTCATGTTTTTCACCTACTTAGAATTTTTTCATGGTTGGTTATGTGATTACTTCAATATTTGCGTTGACGGTATTTTAAATGCCACTTATTCATATTGGGATTTTAGCTTTTGGAGTTTGGGTGACAAGTTTCTTTCGCTTCGTCATGCTCGCCAAAATTAAAAAATGTGACTTCTTAAATATTAATTCATGAAATTTTCTTTGAAATTTTAATCCCCAAATTGATAAAATACTTAAAATACAAATATCAAAGAAAAAATTATGAATTAATATTCAAAAAGTCACTTTTTAGTTACTTTAATTTTGCTTAAGAAAAAGTTTATAATTACTTTTACACTTTTGGTATAAGTTAATAGCTATTTTATCATCTTAATCTTTCATTAAAAGCTCACAGTAATGGATGTTTGGGATTATTAAAGTCTTGATCATTTTTTTCTCTCTTTTATGATGTTTATGGTTATTTTTGTTTTAAAAAATAGTTCATGGTTATTGTTGCACTTTTCAGAATAGTTGAAGATTATTTAAACACTTTAACCCATCATTATATCATCTTTATATAATATTAATTTTGAAAAAATTATGAAATCTTGACAGTAGAGATCAACCATGTTACTGTGTTGGGGTACATCAGGGATACGGACCTTTTTTTTTTTTGGAAAAAAAATCACAAGCTAGGTTAACAACTTAGGTCATGGAAATTTTTCATAAAATACCCCCATAAAACTTCCTCCTCGTCTATAATGGTATTCAATGAGGTGAGATTTTCTCGTATTCTTAATTAATACTACATCTCATACTTATTATAAGACCTAATTTGGAGTACAATAAATTTAGTTTGCAGTATAAACTAGATTTTATACAGTTATATTTCCTCCGATCCTATTTATGAGAACCCAATAACTAAATTGCGCAGTTTAAGAAAATGGTTGAAATTTGTTAAAAATAATAAGTATATCTGAATTAAAGTTTTTTTTTCCAAATATGCCCTTATATATAGGAGCAAGCAAGAGAGAAATAAAGTAAATTTAAGTACTACAAACCTTTTAATTAATGCAATATGTATAATTAATGAGGGGAAAAATGAAAAAAAAAACCCATTATATGTCTAGTCAACTCTTGTTCTGCTCTCATAAAAAAGATCAAGACAATTCAAATTTTGAACTCTTATAAAAAGAACAGGAAGAAGTATTAAGGATCGGAAAATTTATGCTTCAAACTTGATATTATATTAAGGAGCGAAGATAGTATTATGTAACATAAGTACTGATACAAAAAGTAAAAATGTTACTGAAAGATGTGTGCGTGCAAAGAAACCATAAAGATCTTTTGCTTATATGGCTGAGTTTAAGATTTGATGTGGTGGCTTGTAAAATGGTTGCAAATACAGGGGAAACATGTAGGACGGAGCCAGATCTCTAATTCCATGCTACATGCACAGTCAACTGTGACTTGCAAAATACTTTCAAGGATGAAGGTAAAGAATTTTAAGCTTAAGAGTCAATGTTTTGTTTGTGCTGTTTCTAGAAATTAATAATAATACTTTCGTATTTGTTTATAACTTTTAATTTCAAATGAAGATAATTTCTGATTTAAGAATCAAATATTCAGTTGAGCATCCTCCAACTTTTTTGTTAATTTTACCAATTATGTTGCTCCATGAGTTAAACTTCAAGAACTGCATGAACTAATCATTTTCTACATAGTAGGATCAAGAGAATTTATGATAAAGAGAGATGACGGCACAATAAAATATCAAGACCATTGCCATGTTCTTGTCAATGCCTACAAGCTTCTAATCATCATCACATATAAGCTTTGGTTTGACCAACAAGCATTTACGCTATAAGCTTGGAATGGGGAAAAAAGCTACCTTCTTGAAAATCTTACCTTTAAGCTCTCTGCAATCGAAGGTAAGTGATCAGTTTTGACTTTTGACTTAGCCAAATTACTTATATTATTAGTTAAGCATCTACTTCACGTTTGTTTTGTTCTAATACTAAATCATATTACTCTAGTCAAAGTATAGTATCTGAACATATCATGATATTATGAGATTATCTTGCAAGTCGCTAAGCTATGAAAACCACAGGCATAACATCAAACGTAGGGTTGGATCAAAGAACCTCCCATTAAATATTAAGAGACAAATGGCTCTTCAATATGATAAACACTTCAAGAGTCACATGTTTGACGAAATTGTTTTTACACCATAAAGCAATATTCAATGATAAAAATCCTGTGGTTATGTAATATAATAATGAACGAATAAAGTTAAAATTTTTGATAGCATTGTCCTTAAGCAAGATATTATAAAAGTTTTAAGTTTAAATGCATTTTAAAATCACAGATAGATTCAAATTTAACCAGAAGTGCAAAAAATTGAGGAAACGTGTTGCCATAGCAAAAGATATTTCCAAATTGATAGCTTCAGAGAATTATACAGAATTTTTACAGTAGGGCACTTCAGACATATCTCCTTTTGTTTGCTTCTTTTTCAACTATCAAGTTTAACAGAATTTTTACAAAAGAGAGAAGTTACCACAATACAAGTCTAAAAGCATTACCATGTTCTTGATCTTGACGTGTCAATACATGCCAGCTTCTACGGCAAAGCAGAGATCTTATTTTCAAATGCTAAGCATGCATAGAAATAGAAACCTATGAACCCCATATCAGGATCATGCCTTGATGAAAATCCAATGCCCAACGGCATAGAAACTATGGAATCAGTGAGTTGAGGAAGAGGAAGGGCGTGATGGTGATGTTGAAGGTGATGCTAAGTAGGGTTTTGGTGGAACTTGCAAGGACTCAGCTCTACCTTCAAGCATCTCCACCACTTCACTCATCATTGGACGCTCTGAAGGTTTAGTTTGTATGCACCATAAGCTTGCTATCACCATCTGCCTTATCCTCTCTTTGTCACCTTCATTTCTAATGCTCCTCAATCCAAAGTCTTCATTTAATTCTAGACGCTTGTATACCCAATGAGGAAAATATATTTCACTACTTTTAGCAACATTGACATCCACATTCCTTCGACCTCCAACTATTTCAAAAATCATCATCCCAAAACTATAAACATCTGACTTCTGAGAGACATTACCAAAATTTTTAGAAATTACCTCCGGAGCGATATATCCTATGGTTCCTCTAATACCATTCATAGATACAACACTCTCATCTCTCAGGCATATTTTAGCTAGTCCAAAATCTGAGATTTTTGGGCGAAAATTCTCATCCAACAAAATGTTGTGAGGTTTTATGTCAAAATGTAATATTTGAGTGTCGCATCCTCTGTGCAAATACTCTAATCCCCGTGCAACACCCACTACAATTTGGTGTAATATCTCACAACCAAGAAGGTTTGCTTCGTGTTCAAAGATGAGCTTCTCTAATGATCCATTAGCCATAAACTCATAAACAAGTGCCCTCTTTGACCCTTCAAAACAAAATCCTAAAAGAGTGACGATGTTAACATAGGAAGTCTTGCTTATACTTGCTACCTCATTGATGAATTCCTCTCCGTTACCTTTTGTTTCCTTCAAAACCTTCACATCAACTAGACATTTGTTATATAACTTCCCTTTGAACACACTTCCATAGACTCCTTGCCCTAATTTTTCTTTGAAACAATCGGTCATTTTCTTTATATCCGAGTAGCTATATCTTTTTGTGGTAAGTAATCCGTGGCTCTTGAGCAATGCTTCAAAATCTTGTTGAGCTTTAGATTTGTTATTCCAGAATGACGTCCTCCTAAACCAGTAGATTATAAGGACAAAAATTCCTATTATTGCAACAGCAGAAACTAATCAATAAGATTAGACGAGGTGAGCTTATACAAAATTTTGAGTCATTAATGATAAACACAAACATTTCTTTTTTGGTAACAATGAGAAACATAAATATTATGGGGGTAGTCCTTATTATAAAGAACAAATACCTTTTATCAAAAATTTTAAAATGATTTTTTCATTTTTATCCCCATTAAATATATATCATTCATCATTTCTCTGCAATAAATTTTGACTCTACTTTTCATTTACTCTCTTTAAAAATAAGTGTACCACTCAAGTGCCTATTTATAAGTCACTTTATCGCAAATCAATAAATTATTAAATGGATAATTTTTTCCAAGTTTGCCTTCATTTTTTAAAGGGTGTATATTTTTCTCACATCCATTTATATTACTACATTTACATCACTATACATTTATTAATATAAGTCAACCGGGGTAAAATTAACAAAATCTCATTTAGAACCCTATAAGTGATTTATATTTTAAATAAAACTTTTTAATTATAAATAATCAATAAATACGCACAGAGTGATATAGTTAGAAAGAAAAGTACAAATCTGATAGTATATTACTTTAAAGTAATATTTTGAAGATTTTGATACTTGTCACTTGTTGCATTTGATTAGCTCTCCTATCGTTGTACAAGGACACCTTCAACTATTTTTATCATATAAAAAAAGATTCCTTATTAGTATAACATCTATCCCTCACTCTCTCGCAATAAATGTTAAATTTTAACTTCATGATGCAAGGTCAAAAAGAAAAACTTCATTATGACTTTTAGGATATTTCTTAGTTTATCGTGACGACAGTTATGCATACTAAACGCTAATATTTTGGGATTGACTCAATAATAATAAAGGTTAATTAAATACAATGCATCACCTGGACCAACTATAACCGCCAACTTCCCTGATTCCTTGCCAAATAAAAAATGAGTTAGTAAATTGCAGTTAAAACACATATACAATACTTTTTAAGAGATAACAAATTTAAAACTTAAGATCCAAAATTCGGGCCGAAAAAAAATAAAAAGAAAAAGAATAAGCTTGGTAATTAAGATGAACCCGAATAAAATCCTAAAGATCAAGGTAGGTTAAAATTTGAATTTAATTGTGCATCCAAGAATTCCAACTTCAATCCGTTAACAAGGTTAAAAGAAGATAAGGAAGGGAAAAAATAAAGAGAAATACACTTGTGATCTCTTTTAGCTTTTAGGCATATGGAGCTCAAATAATCAACCGAAGGCACCTTTTTTTATTTTTGAACGATCAAATCCATTAAATAAAAAGATTATACATACATGAATCTATAATCATAATAGGATATGACTGCAGTGAGTTAAAAACATTGCGATGAATGTAATCTGTCCTAGTGAAATGCTTTAAAGAAAAGGAAGTTAGAAGCAAAGATACGTCGGTGTATAAAATGTTTGCTAAGTTTTCCTTTAAACCATCCTTTGGCAAAACTTGTTTCTCGATAGAGATTACTTTAAGGTGCCTGTCAGATGTATGGAAGAAGCTTTCTATCTCCATTTAATTTAATATATCCGTTAGATTAAATTTTAATGGTTGAGATTTAATATTATATAAAAATATTATTATAATATTAAATATAATAAAAATCTATCATGATAAATAAAAAAAATATCAACCATTAAAACTTGATCTAATGGTGGATACATTAAATGATGAGAGATGAGACACCCGCATCTCCTTTGCAACTGTACCATATTTTTCCATGAAAATAATGCATTGATATTGATGCACTTTTTAAAAAAATTAAATTAAAAATCTCAAAAAATTATGCACTTGTATACTTCTTTTTTTTTTTTTTTTTGACCTGAATGCACTTATATACTTGATGACGAAATTTTTTTACAGAAGGTGATCGGACAGCACCACACAAACAACAAACCTTCTACAGTTGAACATGTAATGAGATGGTCGCGGTTGCGGCCAAAGCACCTGAAGCCAAACGCCGGTTCGCCGACGACGAAGCCACACCTGCCTCCACTGCTCTGGCATATGTCGCACTCACTCGCCGTCCAATTGATTGGCTTCAACAATAACCCTCTTACCAAAGCCTCCCTTATCCCTCCTTCCATATTTTCCACCACCGTCCTCGCCCCTCCCCTGCAATGATCGTTCGCATATTTCAACTTCTTCTTCTCATCATCCACAGCCATACCCAACACCGACCTCGTTCTGTTCCCTTCGTAACACCCCACTACCTTCTCTTTGATCTCCTCCGGCAGCGACTGTGAGTCACAATCGAACAACAGCACCACCTCCTTCTGGTTCGGAGCCAAGGTATACCTGTAGTCGAGAGTGAGGTTGTTGGAGAAAGAGAGACAAGTAGTGGAATTGAGGACTGCAAAGCTAGGGTTGGAGACTCGAAGAGATTGATTGTGGTAGAAAATATCATGGATCATGTAGGAAGTATTGGAGAGATTGAGCATGGGGAAGCCATTGGAAGCACAGACAAGGCCGAAACTAGGGAATCCGCAGAAGGAGTCCTCCTTATCTTGGATATAGAAGGGATAGGTTATAGTAGGGCCGTTTCCACATGTTTGGGGCTGACAAGCTTGGAAGTTGGGATTCACAGAACAGAGGGTGGTTGTGATTAGAACAGAGAAAACAAGGATGAAGAAGAAGGAGGAGGAGGGCAAATTACAAGAAGAGACCATCCTCTCTCGGGTAAGACTTGTTTTTCCTCCAAACTTAGAATGTCTAATTGGTGCAAGGTTTTTTTGTGTCGGTGTTCTTACTGCTTAGTGAAGAACCATATTTATAAAACTGACATCCTCTGTTCTGTTCTGGACGAGCCTCCAGAAGATAATTGTGGAGATTAAAAATAATGGATCTCACTTGGGTGTTGACTTTAAAATGGGGAACAACGTGTTAAGGGGCCCATTGAAAATTACGGATCACAAAAACTTGGACGAGGAAATTAAATTCCGTTTGAACTAGCATGCTGCAGCAGAAATAGCGTCATAATCATCGTATGGAATGTTGATCAAATACGAACACGTGAAACCACATGCTCCCTCCTTCTATTTAATATTCAGAGAATTGATATTAATTATAAAAATAATACATAGTTTTTATATTTATCATTTTTTTTAATCTACCCGACTAATGTTCATTTAATATAATAATTTTTTATTTTTAATATATTTAAATAGTATTTTGAAGATATTTAGAGAATTATTTTAACAAATTTTAAAAGATTTCTAAGAGATTTTAGAAGCAAATCAATTTAGTGAATCATTTTCAGAGATTTTAGTTTAAATATTATGGTTTTAATATAAAATAGAAATGATTTAATTTAGAATAATAATGATAATAATTTAATATAAGGTATTATAGTTTGGGCTTATTTACTTTATATTAGTTTGTGGAAAATTTTAGATTAGGACCCTCATGAAGATTATGGTTGGAATCACAAGTTTATATTTTCATATTTCAAGATCCAATCTGTAGTGAGTTGTAATGAGTTTGGATTGGGCTGGAGCTTGAATGAGTTGGGCTGGTCTTACTTTAGTGGACTTGGGCTAGAATTGTAAAGAAGCAAGGTCCATTCTAATTGGAGGGGGCTGGATATGCAGACAAGGCAGAGACGGAGAACAATTGAAAAAGCAGAGAGCCGCCGAATGGGTTCGGGAGCTGACGGAAAGAATCAGAAAGAAAGGAGGCCGCTGGTTCTAGAGATTTGAAAAAGAAAAAGAACAGAAGGAGTGCAGCTGGTTCTGGAGAAGAGAAAAGAGAAAACGCGGGGGAACCAGAAAGAGTGGTGGTCTGAGAGGCAGCGGCTGAAGAGCGAGTAGAAGAGACGCTGGTTTGGAGAGGAGGATAGCAGCGAACTGTTATCACTGTTCCATCGTCATTACTGAACCAGAAATGAGAAGAAACAGAGGAGACTTCGAAGGGGGGGGGGAACAGACGTATTGCACAGTGATTATTTCTGTTTCTCTTGCCTCCATGAATCTGATTCTAAATGTTGCGGCTGTGACTGTTTGTGAAGCTATATGTGTGGCTAGGTGTTTTCTAACCTATAGTAGTTACGAATCAATTTGAGAATTTGAATATGTATGAACTAATTAAGTAATGTGGATTAAAATTTATTTTAATTTGTTAATAGGATATGAATATATATATTGAACCCATATAATTATATTAGAGTGAAATTAGACATTTGTTGCCTCTTGAGTAAATTAGCTAGGGATAACAATTTTAACTTGAAATAGATGTATTAGTAATTAGAAGATACTTATATCCATTTAAACTCTAAACTAACAAATTAACATTAAGTGTATTTAATTTGATTAAATACATGCTCTAACCTTGAAAAATGGATTAGCTACTCTAGATTGTCTTCCTCTATTTAAATTTTATAAATATTAAATTTAGGATTCTTACTTTTGTTTAAATTGATTTTCGAATTAGTTTTCTTCTTTGATTTGCTCAGCTTAAATGAAAATAAAATTTTAATGCCTAATTATCTATTTCTTTGAATATCTGTGGGATGACTTTGATTTGCTATTATACTATTTTCAAGGCCCGTATAATTACGGTGCTTATTTAAATTTCAGTAGCATCACAATAATTAATAAGGAAGATGATTAGGTATTTTAGAAAATATATGTTATACTAACTAATTTAACTAACTTTCTCAATTTAATTAAATTAAATAAATATATCTTATATAGAAGATTGACGAGAGTAACATGTTTGAAAATTAATAATTAATCAACGTGTCCAATCCTTGTGTCCCTGCACCCTAGAATCACTCTTTGCTTGTAAAAATCTTTGGCATGTTCCAAATTTTCCTAGAGATCAATATCATTAGTATCTCCAAGTTTATTTCTTGCTCATTCATGTTAATAGATAAAATGCATGATGTGATGGAAGAAGAGTGTCTCCATTGATTTTTCTCTCCATTTACTCTTCATTGAGTGTATATACCATCAGATCAATTTTTAATGGTTAAGATTTAATAATAATATATAAAGAATATCATTATAATAAAAATATATTATGGTAAATTTTAACCATTAAAAGTTGATCTATCGATAAATACACTCAATGAAGAATAAATAGAGAAGAATATAAATAGAGACACCCCTCTTCCTGGAATGACCACCGACTTCCCCGTCAATACTAAATACAGAGTAATGAATTAGGAAACTCTAGCTAGGGGACCGTGACAAGATAATTGGAAAAAAATAATAATAATGGAGGAATTTTGCAACGAGTGTTGACTTGGAAACAAAATGCTAACATTGGAAAACCTGTTAGAAGGAGGGCAAGGCTTTTGAATTAACTATTTAGCTGCATGCTTTCTTTTGAAAATCCAAAATATTCCTTAGTTCTTACCCAATATAACCGGTTTCAAAATTAATCAGTTTGGGCACTCCTTTGTTTTTGTACCTATTTGTCCATCAAAATCACTTTTGAATGAAATATTATGCTAAAAGTTGATGAAGAGAATCTTTGATCTATTCATTCACTGGCAATAGTGTAACATTTCCAATTGAAAGCTGTGGAACAGTGCTGACTCGCCTATGAAATTGTTACTGACAGCAATACACTAACCCACAAACCAACAAAGATGATAGAATTGTTGAGATCTATTATTGCATTTTCTCACTTTAAGCATTTCTTTCTATAATCGGTCTCTTTTTCTAATTAGCACGATCGCAAGAATTTTTACAATATAGATAGAAAACGCCACAATAATACAAGTCAACAAGCATTACCAAGTTATTGTTGTATTCTCTATAAATTCAAAACTTCATTGCATTAGCAGAGATCTTATCAGAAAATAACAAGCACTCACAGAAACATATACACGAGCCTTAATGATATTGCCCCAAATAAAGCATAAAAACTATGGAATCAATGAGTCGAGGAAAGAGGAAGGGCGTGATGGTGATGTTGAAGGTGATGTTAAGTAAGGCTTTGGTGGAACTTGCAAGGTCTCAACTCCTCGTTCAAGCATCTCCACCACTTTACTCATCATTGGCCACTTTGAAGGGTTAGTTTGTATGTACCATAAGCTTATTATCACAATCTGCCTTATCCTCTCCTTGTCACCTTCATTTCTAATGCTCCTCAATCCAAAGTCTTCATTTAATTCTAGATGCTTGTATATCCAATGAGGAAAATATATTTCACTGCTATTAGCAACATTGACATTCACGTTCCTTCATCCTCCAAGCATTTCAAAAATTATCATTTCAAAACTATAAACATATGACTTCTGAAAGACATTACCAAAATTTCTAGAAATTACCTCAGGAGCAATATATCCTATAATTCTTCTAACACCAATCATGGATACAACACTTTCATCTCTCAGGCATATTTTAGCCAGTAAAATATATGAGATCTTTGAGCGAAAGTTCTCATCTAACAAAATGTTGTGAGGTTTTATGTCAAAATGCAATATCCAAGTATTGCATCTTCTATGCAAATACTCTAATCCTCATGCAACACCCACTGCAATTTGGTGCAATATTTCACAATCGAGGAGGTTTGCTTCATTTTCAAAGATGAACTTCTCTAATGATCCATTAGCCATAAACTCATAAACAAGTGTCCGGCCTCTTTGACCCTTCAAAACAAAATCCTAAAAGAGTGACGATGTTAACATAAGAAGTCTTGCTTATACTTGCTACCTCATTGATGAATTCCTCTTCGTTACCTTTCGTTTCCTTCAAAACCTTCACAGCAACAAGACATCTATATCTTTTTGTGGCAAGTGACACTACAAGAAAAACGGGTTTCAGTGACAACATTTGGCGGCGACAATAAGGTCGCTGCAGAAAGTATTTACTTTCAGCCGCGACTTACTTTGTCGCCGCTGAAGGTATACCTTTTAGTGGCGACTCTCATGTGTCGCCGCCGAAAGTCTTGTTTGTGATTTTTAAAAATTTTAGTTTTTTTAACTTTATGATATTTATACAATAAATATGTTTATTGATATAATTTCTTATGAAAAAAATAAAGTAATTCCTTGGATTATTGTAAGATAAAGAGAGTTTGAGAGATAATGTGTTGTGTATGAGATAGTAAGAGAGAGGGAGTGGAAAGAGAGTAGTATGATGTGTATTTGAGAGGAATTATAATTATGTTGGTAATGGTGTGTATACATACATGCGTAAGATGGAGAATTAAAGATATAATGTGTGTGTGAAGAAGAGAGTACAAGCATAAGAGAAGGGATAATTTATAAGATAGGGAGAGAAGACGATAGTTTAATTATATCAATTGTTTCTTCCCCTCTTTCTTATTTTTCAATTAACTTACTTGACAAGATAATTAGTTATTGTTGATTTTTTTTAAATGTCCTAAATTCTTGGGTTGTTATAGTATACTTGTTTTTTTATAAATAGTATACTTAAATGGAATGATAATATTATATAGTGAATGTTTGCAAATAGAAAGAGTGAAAAATAATAGTTTTTCTTCTAACTGTAAAAAATATAATATAATTGGTTGGGTCAATAGTAATTAATTAAGGAATGTGAGAAAGATATAATTAAATAAAGGTTTTTTTTGTAAATAATTAATATTTTTTATATTTTTATTATTTGTTTTCAAACCTTATCAATTAGATGCTATTGGCAAAGTGGTGTGGTTTCTTGAGTAAACTAGGAGGCCAAAGTTCGATCCCCCCTAATGACAATTTGCTTCTCTTTTGTGATGTTTTAAAAAGTTACAGAAAAAATATTATAAAGTATGCATATTACGGTTCGAACACCGGACGTGTTGCTTCAATTTGAAAGCTTACGCCAATTGAGCTAATGGACAACTTTTACAATCTGCTAAAACTAATATATGTATATAATCTTTAATGTAATAAAAATATCCACAAACCCCGCCGATACTTTCAGTTTCGGCGGTATTTTTTTTGCGTTTCCCTCTTCCAGCGCCTTGGAGATTGGCTTAAACACTATTCTCGCTTCTTTCCTGTGGCACCTTTCTTGCCAATCAAAGTTTCGTCTTCCTCTGTGACAAATCTAACCTGAACACAAAGAGCTTCGACGACAAAATGCTCCTGGCTGTTGCTCTCTCGTTGTAAGGATCTGTACCCATCATCATCTTCAGGGATTTAGGATCTGCTACTTTGGTACAAATCTGGTTAGATTTTCGATACTATTATTGTGCTTGTGTTTTGTGACTTAAAAACCATATTTCTAGTTGCAGGCTTGGAAACTCAAGACTGGGCTGTGATTATTACGGTTGATGATTGATAAATCAGCTTTTACATTGCAGAGCAGCTAGCTGTATACGATTGGGGGAAAATGTAAAGGGATTTCAATCATAAGTGGGCCTATGTCATAGAACCGTGTGAACATTAAGTAAGTGATATATTAAAAGACCAATTTATAATCTATTATAGTCCAATAGAAAGAGAATTCATTTAGTGTTTGATTTTATAATCTATAAATCAGAATAAAAAAAATCATAATATTCCTGGATTTTGATGGAACTCTGTTCCTAATTGTTGTTGGATATTTTTATATATAGAACTTGTTTATTATGATAGTTATTATGGTTTTCTTTGAATCTGAGAGCCATGTTAAAGAACATAGAGGATACTTTTTATTTCAATGATTGTTATACCCACGTTGTACATTGAGATTGATAGATGTTATTTCAGTCTTTTTCTGAGGTATGCTCAATGATATTAAGAACTTTTTCTTGCAGAGGGAGTACTGTCTTTGAGTTATGTTGCTTTATGCATCCAGAGACAATTAATAACTCTTTCTTAATATGTCTGAGTTATTACTTCTTAGTAATTTTCTTTTGGTCAACAGCTTCTAATAATAAAAGATATTTATTAATATTATTACTAGTCTGAATCTGTAATATGTTTTATATCCAAGTGAGGAACTGGAAAATCTTACCAGTATGGACACCTGTTTGACATAAATTTGTATTGTTTTATGAAGCACTGTATGCGCCAATAATAAATCAAACTCATGCTGATGGAATAATCTGGAATATGAAGTATTTCAAATGGAATATGTTCATTTGGTCATGCCATAATTACACAATATAACAATTTGATTCATGAGAATTCGGAATGAGCAACAATAATGTTATAGCTAGCTAATATGGTTGATGTAAGCTTAGCGATGATTAATAATTTACCATTCCTTATAAGTTATATTTTGTTTAGTTATTCCCCTTTTATAAGTTATATGCTAGTATTGTTAGAATCTCAAGGATTTCAATGTTAAAAATCAAATAAAAAAGCCATATGGAGTTAGATAATGAGAGTGGTCTGGGTGGAGTTTGGTTTTAAAGTTAATTGAATTAAAAAGTGTTGGCAGCATGTTGATTTAGACATTTGCAAATATAGAAATATATTGTCTTTCATATGAGGCTATGATTATGATTTATGAATAGGTAGGAGGGATTTTGACATCTTAATTGCAAAATATTGAGTTCTGTTTTTGTAATTAATTAGTTTTTTATATTTTTATTATTTTTTTCAAAGTTCATCAATAAGATGCTATTGGCAAAGTGGTGTGGCTTCTTGAGTAAACTAGAAGGCCAAAGTTCAATCCCTCCTAATTTCATTTTGCTTCACAAAAAGGAAAAAAATATAATATAGCATGCCTATTACGCTTCGAACATAGGACGTATTGCTTCAATTGAAATGCTTCGCCAATTGAGGAGCCAACAAGTGGCAACACTGGCATAGGTTGCAGGGATAGTAACAGGGGGGACAATAACTGGTGCTGAAAAATTCCTCAAGGAAAGAAACCCAGATATCAAGGTTTCTGTCATTAAATTGCATGTTTTTCTAGGCAAAGGACTTTTTGTTCTTGACATTTATGCTAATTTCATGATTTTCACTGTTTTCTTGCCAGTTGTATGGAGTGGAACCAACTGAAATTGCGGTCCTGAGTGGAGGAAAGCCAGGTGACTTCCTTCTCTATATACATGACTGAATCTTTCTGTTTGTTTTATACTGGACAAGAATTAATTGACAGTGAAACACGAGTCCATGTTAGTTCTCTCTAAGCATGTCAATATTTCATAAAATTTTATAACTGTTGTGTCTCATGTCTTGCACATTTTCTAAAACATAACTCACTAATTATGACTCATAAAATTTCAAGAGGTGCATGCAAAGATGGAAGCAAATATTGTAGAAGAACGTGTAAGGATGGAAGCAAATCTTGCAGAAAAACGTGCAAAGATGGAAGCAGAGCGCGCAAAGATGGAAGCAGAGCGAACACAATTTCAGCACAATTTCATCAACTCCTAGTCTTGTTAGCCTATAAGCTAGTCATTCTCTATAGTTTTCATATTTAATCTTTTCAATGGGCAATCTTTAAACCTTGTACAAGACATTTAAAACTTGATATTAGTTTTGAAGCATTGTGAGAATCAAATGTTAGTTTTGAAGAATTGTGTTTATATCATTGCTAGATTAAAATTACTTTTGATCTTTACTAATAGAATATAGGTTTTGATTTTAGTAATTTACATTAAAAATTGAAAAAAAAAATTGTAACTTTCGGTGGCGACAAATGTTGCCGCTAATACATGTTTCTGTGGCGACAAAATTGTTGCCGCTGATACATGTTTCTACAGCGACATAATTGTCGCCACTGATAAGAGCTTTTGCGGCGACAAAAATGTTGCCGCTGATACATGTTTCTACGGCGATAAAAATGTTGCCACTGATACATGTTTCTGCGGCGACAAAATTGTCGCCACTGATAATAGTTTTTGTGGCGACACAAATGTCGCCGTTGATACACGTTTCTGCGGCAACAAATGTCGCCGCCTATACCCTACTTTCAGTGGCGACGTTGGTTTTGGTGCCTTCCCATGTACTTTTAGTGGCGACAAAATGTCGCCGCTGATTGTCTATTTTCAGCGGCGACAAAGAAATGTCGCCGCCAAAAGTATCAGCGACAGTCGTTTCGGCGACGACAAAATGTCGCCACTGAAAACTTTTCAGTGGCGACTTTTATACTTTTAGTGGCGATAAAAGTCGCCGCTGAAAGTTGATTTTTTTGTAGTGTGATCTGTGGCTCTTTAGAAAGGCCTCAATATCTTGTTGAGCTTTAGATTTGCTTTTCCATAATATAGCAATTTCATCAAAAATTAACGTCCTAAACCAGCAGATTATAAGAACTAAGGCTCCTACTACTGCAGCTGCGGAAACTGTATGAACAATATTAGAGAAGGTGAGATTATGCAAGATTTTAGGGCTTTAATGAGCAGCATAAATACTGATTAGCTATTCTATTATTTTGGCAAGGGCTCTTTCAACAAGCTTGCTTAGTTTAAGATCTCTTCACTCTATCTATCAACGTTACATTTTGATTTCCTGATGACCTTTAAACTATGTATGGAAGAAAAGTGGGGGTAAACAGGGAGAGTGAATATTATAAAGGAAAATTTCCCAAAATGGTAAAACAATTTTACTATTTTTGGAAATTTCCCCCCCCCTAATATTCTTTTCTCCTAATCTTCTCTTCATCCAAATATAGGGCCCGTTTGGTTCAATCCCATTACATCATGCAGTACAGTGCAATGCGATGCAATGGTAATGCAATGCAATATTAATTACAGGGCTAGTGTTTGGTTTGATTTTTAAGTAAGGTGCAATGAATTATTATTTTAACAATTATTTAAAATTAATATATTACACAAAGTCTATTTTACCCTTACTATAATCTTTGTAAAAAGAAAGTTAAGAGTCAGGTGGAGGAGGAGGAGGTAGTGGCGGCGATACCGAGTGGTGGGTGGCTGCAGCGATGGAGGAGGAGGAGGTAGTAGTGGCGGCGGTAGCAAAGGAGGAGGTAGTGGCGGCGGTGGCGACGGAAGAGGAGGAGGAGGAGGTAGTGGCGGCGGCAGAGGTAGAGGAGGAGGAAGAGGAGGTAGTGGAGGCGGTGGTAGGGGGCGGCTGCGGCAGCGGAAGAGGAGGAGGAGGAGGTAGTGGTGGTGGGAACGGAGAAGGAAGAGGTAGTGGCGACGGAGAATGATGAGTAGTGGCAGCGACATGTGTCGGTGAGGGAGGAGGAGGAGGTAGTAGCAACGGGGCCGGGCGGCGGCGGATGAGGAGGAGGTAGTAGCTGTGCTGCCCGGTGGTGGCAGCGGCAGAAGAGGAGGAGGTAGTAGTGGTGGTGGAAGAGGAGGAGGTGGTGGCTGTGGTTGCAGCGGCAGAGGAGGAGGAGGTAGTAGCGACGGCAGAGGAGAAGGAAGTAGTGGTGGTGAGAACGGAAAATGAGGAGGTCGTGGCGATGGTGGCCAGTGGCGGCGGCGGAGGAGGAGGTAGTAGCAGAGGTGCCGGGTGATAGCAGCGGTAGAGGAGGAGGTGGTGGCGGCAACGGCAGAGGAGGAGGTGGTGGCGGCAGGTGGCGGCAACGGCAGAGGAGGAGGAGGTGGCGGCGGTGGCGGCACGTGGTTGCAGTGGTGGTGGCCGGCGGTAGCGATTATGGTGATGTGGCTAAGTAAAAATATATAAGTAAAATAAAGAGAAGTAAAACTAAAGGGTAAATTAGACTTTTCTAACTATGCAATGGGATGGTAATGAGGATTTATAGGGGGGGAGGTATGAATGAGGATTACCAATTTTTTGGTAATCATTATTACCATTGTAAACCCTATTACCATGCTAAAGAACAACCAAACACTCTTTTCATGATAATGCAATCATGATTACCATTGCATGCATGCAGTGTAGTTGAACCAAACGGGCTCATAGAGTTAGGATCTATTTTTGTTCATCATGTGAAAAGTAATGCGTACTCAGGGCTAATGTTTTGTGTTGGACTCGATAATAATAGAGGTTAATTAAATACAAGTATCACCTGTAGCAGCTATAACCACTGACTTCCCTAGTAGATTATAATTAAAACACATATAACCTCAATACTTGATTTAGAACATTTGTAACTAGTTTCCTTCTACTTTACAAAGATTAAGAAATATAATCAAAAGTAAATTGTATCATTAAAGTGATAAGAAATTTATTACTACTTTTTAAGATTATTCTCCAATTAGAATCAATACATATATCTTAATTACTTTTAGTTTCTTTTTTACATATATAATCTCTCTCTACAACATAAAAGAAGAATTTTTAATACTAATGACTTTTAGAAAGTCATTTATATTTAGGACCAGAAACCTTTTAAAAGATGTCTTATATTAATTAAGGACCGGAATGATATACAAAATACTCTCAAAAGAGATTAGAAATTTGAAATGTGATGTCTGAAAGACCAAAAGAAAAGGAAGAAGCGCCGTTTGGGATACGGATGAGCCCAAATAAAATCCTAAGGATTAATGTTGGTTAAAATTATAATTTAATTGTGCATGAAACTATGGAAGGATGCAAACTTTTCAATTCCATAACAAAGTTAAAAGAATAAATGGAAGAGACAAAGGAGAGGGGTCATTTTATATATGTGTGTGTGAGACTCGTAAATATTTCATCAAAATTATTTTAACAATGTTTTTTTTATTAAACCACTTAAAATTGAGTAAGTTTTATTTTTGTCTTTAATTAAATTTATCAATTTGAAAAAAAAAGCACTTCTCATTCTTTTTTCAATAAATGATATTTAAAAAAAGGGAAAAATTCATTTAAAACTACCTAAAATAAAAATGTCATTTTTCACAACAAAACTTGTAAAATTATTGTCAGAGCTTCAATCGCCAACTGTAGTAGGCCGCGCCACTCTCTGGCTTCGGAAAAAAGAGGGGCTTTGAGAAAACAAGTGAGGGTTATGAAGAAAAATACCTACTATTTACAAACCCAAATTAGGTCCTTGCATTGACCAACTAAAAAATTATTGAATTTGCTGGTCTGAATTGAGATTTCTCTATTTTAAGTGGTTTAAAATGGATATTTCCTTTGTTTTTTTAAGAAGCACTATAAGGTTTTAAAAAAAGAATTTATTTATCAAATATTCTTAATAACAAGTTACTAGTATAGAGTTGTTGTCATCTTCTTTATTAGAATTTGTTATTGCATATCACTTACTTATTATAAAATTTTTTAATGATTACATTCATTCTTTAAAACCTTATAATAATTTTTTCTTTTTTTAAATTAAAATGGGAGTCACAAACAAGAAGTTGATATTACAAATAGGACAAAACACACAACATTAATGGGAAATTCCATGCTACTAAGCTAAACACGTTAGCAAATGGCCTTTTCCATTTGGAAAAAAAAATAGATATATAAAATAATTAAGGAAAATTAATATTGTGGCTTTTATAGTTTTAAATTTTGACTAGATTAAAACCAAGTCGCTACATTTTAACTTGGTATCACTCAGTTTCTATAATTTTGATTTGGTTATAACTCAGTTCTTAAACTTTGACTCATTACAACTTAGTCCCTTTAATTTTGACCATTTTATAATTTAGTTTTTAACCTTTATTATATATATATATATGATTTTATTTTCTAAAACATGATCTAAATTATAAAATATTTAAAACTATAGGGATTTAGTTGTAATGAGTCAAAGTGAAGAGATTGAATTATAACTGAGTCAAATTTATAGGAATTGAGCTACATTGAGTTAAAGTATAGGGAATGAGTTAAAACTATATGAAAAACAATTAATTTTCTCAAAAAAAAATTAGGAAAACTTTTATTAAAGGACCACAAGACTAAATTTATTTCAATTAAGGACTAAAACACTATAAAATTTCACTATAGGACTAAGGATCAAACTGAAAATAAGTCTTGTAAGTGAAAAGATAATAATACCCCTTGTTTTATTTTTTTAAAAAAGGTTTGATCGTCGTCGGAACTTTGGCGACTTGTCACCGATAGCTGCCAGGCCAGAGCGGCCACTGCCGGCAGGTCATCAAAGCTCCCATGCCGACTGTAATATCCTGAATTTTGGGATTAGAGGCTTAAGATTTAGCCTAAATTAAAGGGGACCATTAGATCCCTGTTTGGCAAATGTCATAGTGAGGCATAATATTATTTTTCAAAATTCTTTTATATCATTGGATATTGAAAGAAATTATATTGGTGAGCTAAAGCGCTTAAGGAATAACAAAATAAAGCAATTGAAAGTCACACATAATATAGTAAAATGGAACACAAAGTGATTTTGCCACCGGTAAAATTCTCAATATGGCAACGATGATTGTGTGACATTTTTCAATGGGTAAATGATTTTGAAAAATTATGAAACCTTTCAGAGTGAAATTAGACTTATCAAGATTTAATTTTATAGGTTATATAAGTCATTTGGAGCTGTACACAAAGAGAAATAAATTTTTGAAATTAGCCCAGCGAAATTAACTATTTTCTGGGGCAGCATTCAAAGATTAAAATTTTGGGAAGAGTGAGCTTCCAATTGGCCAAATGTTATATTTTTTCTTAAAATAGACTCAATGAGGGTCTTATAGCCTTTAGAATCACTCCAATTGGATATTTGTACAAAATTAGTTATGAATTTTCAAAGTTTAATGAAAATTCTGCTAAATCAAGCATTATATGCGAAAATTTGAATTTTAGGCCAATAGGGAGCTGACACATGACAGGTCACTTAATACTCCATTTAATCATCAATTCCCTAGTACAAAAAACAGAACCGGACCGGCCGGTCAGACCTGAAAACCGATGAATCGACCGATAGTCCGGTCCTATTGGGGTGTTAAACCAGTGAACCGATCAAATCGGTCTGAACCGGTTAAACCAATCAAAACTGATGGAAACTGGTGGTCAAACCGGTCCCCTTTTTTGTAAATACATTTTCTTATTCTTCTAACTACTATCTCAGGCTATTTTTTAGGGAAAAATGAAAGTTTGAAGACCAAGATGAAGAGAAAAGTAAGTGAAGAAAGAACAAATCTGAAAAAAAAAGATTTTGGGGGATATAATAATTAATTAATTATAGGAAATGAGATATCATTGCATAAGTACATGCACCATAACTAATACTAATAAATTTTAAGCATTTTTTTTCTAAAGATCTTCATTTTTATCTATAAAAGTTTAAAATATATATATATATATATATATATATATATATATATATATATATATATATTGCTGGTAATAAATTGTAATATTTTAATATAACCGGTCCGACCTCGGTTGAACCATTGACCCTTGAACCTGTACCGTGACCGATTTATTGCTCAGTCCGATTTTTTGTTTCTTGAATTCCTCATCTTCTTCAGCCGATTTTCTGCATGAAATAAGAACAAAAGAGTGAGAGAGGGAGCTGAGAACATGAAGAACGAAGGAAAGCTAGGGTTAATCAAGAAACCAAGGTAAGAAGTTGTAACCTTGTGATTCTTGCTTCCTAATCCCTCCATAACATCTCCTATTCATCTCTACTCCTTTAAATCCATGGAATTTCAGCTCATTTAAGAGTTATGGAGTGAGAGTCAAAAACGTGTAGGGAGAAGAAGAAGTGGAAATCAAGAGGTAAACCTCTCATACTTGTTTCTCTTGCTTGATTGATGCTATTAGAGTTGTTATTGGTTTTATTTTGGGTGACTTGTGAAGATTGGATGGTGGAATCTCTAAGGTGTTATGTTGTTTAAACATGCTTCTAATCATGTGTAATGAGTATTTAAATAGCTAATCATTTGATTAGGAGTAGTAAGGAAGTGATTAGGCAAAAAAAATGAGAAAACAACAAACTATTTTTGGGAATCCTTAGATTTTCCCTGTACTGTTTCATGTAGGAAGAGTAAGAATTTCATGATTTTGATGCTTCCATTGGCTTTAGTAGGCAAAATTGTGAAAGTATGCAAGTGTTTATGAATTTTGGATACTTATATATGAATTTGGGAAATTATGAAGTATAGGAGTGCATGTTGCCTAAATCTGCCCTGTATGGCAGTCAAGGTTACGTGTGATGTTTGAAGGTCTAAAACTTGTCCAAAAATTCTGAAACTTTTTAGGCTTAAATAATACATATAGAGCTTTAATTTTATAGGTATTTTGTAATTTTTCGACAAGTGTGCTAGAAGTTATGATTTTTCAAACTATGATTATGTGAATCTGGAAATCTCTAGAGTTGTGTTTAAACGAGTAGACCTATGTAATTTTTTGATATTATTTAGCTTATTCTTATATTTTTCCCTTAAATTAGACTTAAATATAGTTAAATATAAATTAGAACCACTTAATTTTGAACTTCTTAGAATTAATGGAGAATTTTTAAAGTTTGGCCTTATTTTTGGAACTAAATTTGGAACAATGGTCTTCAATGAAATTTTGGGAATAATTTGTCTATATTGAGGAAACCTAACTATTTTTCCTTGAATTTTCATTGAAATATATTCATTTATGCTTTCAAATCAGTCAATTGTATTTTTTTATAATTATTTATGATTTTTGACATTTGGACATGATTCTGAAAACTGTCTTAGGATAGTGGAGAGTTATCATGAAATCTGAACTTGTGGGCATGGTTACTGTGAGATTAATGATTTTTAATGTAAAATAGACTTAATAGGGGTCACATAAGCCTTTGAACCACCTCAATTGGAGTTATATAGAATTAATTATCATTTTTCAAAATTTGGTGAAAAATCTATCAATTTTATGTTTTATGCAAAATTTAAGACTTAATGGCTCAAATGTAATCGGTTAGAACTCCAAGGGTGAAAGTGAACCTTTGAGGCTAATGTAGCCATTAGGAATTCACTCATCATGCCTCTAATGATGTCATTCTTATCTAGGGTCATGAAGTGTTAAAGAAGAAGTAATGGTTGGAAGATCAATGCGCATGAGGAGGAGGAGGAGGAAGATCAAGGCACATGAGGAGGACATCAAGTAAAAGGTAATGAATTTACCTATCCTACATGTATTTAATATATATGTTTTGCATTGATCTTGTGACTGCTCTGCCTAATTGTGTTAAATATATTTGATTGATTGAAGCTATGTTATATTTGTGCAATGACCATGTGTATGTCATAACATTAAGCAAGCAGATATGTCATTATGTTAGCATGAATATGGTAGGCAAGCATGTCATGTATTAACTATATGTCTTGTATGTATAGTGATATTGTTTATTACTGAGATTAATTTAAATCTCACCTTCCTCAAACCAACCATTTAGACATGTGGTAGAGGTGGGAAGTAAGAGTTGTACGTGAAGAGAATGTGATGGTAGTGGACCGAAGATTCAAGGATCCGAGTTTGTATTGTATTTGATTCCAATATTTGATAGCCTTATATGGCCATATATGTGTGCTATGTATGTAATTACACGTATGAATGAAGTTTTAGCAGAGAACGGCTATAAGAGAACAGCTCTAATTGAATTGAAAGAAATATGCCCGCATACTTTGATTTTATAGATTTAAGATCCGATAAGGCATTGGTGATGTAATAAATCTAGTGAAAATATTTTTAAGTATTCTACCCTTTGAAAAATCCATCTCAACCCTAGGTTCAAGTCCTAAGTTGAGTTTGAGAGATTTATGAACTATTATGAGGTTCAGGTAGTCCGGGTTCAAATCCTAGTGCCACGAATGATTTCATTACTCATCTCTACTGATCTTAGGCTATTGGAGAAGGGTGTCACACCGACTGGTCGGAGCTCCAACCACCAAAATTTAATGTGTTGTTCATGGAAAGATTCTGAGTAGAAGGATGACCTTTTTACGTGAAGGTGACCGGAAGGCACCAATACAAAGTAACCAACCTGCTGCCGAAGAACATCTACGAAGCTTATTGCTATCGTGATAGAAGCACCTGAAGCCATTCTCATCTTTGTTGACAAAGCTACACCTCTATCCGCTGCTTTTGCACGTGTCACACTCATCACTCACCGTCCAATACATTATCTTCAACAAGAACCCTCCTCCCAAAGCCTCTCTTATCCCTCCTTCCACATTCTCCACCACCGTCGTTGTTATCGCCCCACCCCAGCAATTATCCATCGCATACAACAACTTCTCCTCTTTATCATCCACCCCCATAAACCCAATACTGACCCCTTTCCTTTCCCTTCAAAACACCCCAATCCGTTCGTTTTCATCTCCTCCCGCAGCGACACTAAGTCATAATTGAAGAACAGCCTCACCTTCTTCTGGTTTGAAGCCGAAGTATACTTGTTCTCGAGATTGAGGTCGTTCAGGGGATATAGTCAGGATATTAGTAAGTTAGGGTTGGCGAGCCTAAGAGAGTGATTGTGGTAGAAAATATCATGGACGATGTAGAGAGTATTAGAGAGATTGAGCATTGGGAATCCATTGGAAGCACAGACAAGAGAAAAACCAGGGAATCCGTAGAAGGGGTCTTGTTTATCTTGTATATGGATGGGATAGGTTATGGTAGGGCCGTGTCCACAGGTTTTGGGCTCGCATGCTTGGAAGTTCGGATTCACTTCACAAAGGGTTTCTGAATAAAACACAGAAGACGAGGATGAAGAAGGGGGTGTTTAGATTCATTTGGGATTTGGGAATTCTGAGAGAGAAGGAGGAGGAGGCAAAAAAGAAGATTAAGAATATTGTTTTCCTTTCAAATTTGAATGTCTAATTAATTGGTAGAAGGTTTTTCTGTGTTTATGTGATCGGTGAAGGACCATGTTTCAAAAAATGACACTCTTGTACTTCACATTAATTAGTCACCTTCACAAGATGAGTGGGGACTAAAAATAATGTAGTAACTTTATTGCAATGAGTGTTGAGTTGGAAACAAAAGGCCAAGACTTGGTAAACGTCTTAGGGGGCCAGACTTTTGAAAATTACGGATAACTAAATCTTTGACAAGGAAATTAAATTTTGTTTGAAAAAGCAAGTTATGATGCATGCCGCAAAAATAGCCTCATCCTTATAGTATGGAATGCTTATCAAATATGGGATTTATGAAACAACGAATATGTAACCATGCAAAGTTGTGTCTTTTTTCCAACAATAGCTTCATGTACATGTTAGAAAATTATATATAACTAATTAACATGGGCAAACCTTTAGCTTATGCCTATCTATACCCCGAAATCAATATTTTCTTGTGAAAATATTTGGCATGTTCAAAAGTTTCTTAGGGATCGATCTATCCTTAGTAGCAAGTATCCACGATATGACATGGACGATTACAAAATGTGCAAAACTTAGTATTAGTTGAACTAGGAGCATAAAAATTCTTCTGATTAGAAGAGATAGCATAACCAAATTGGCGAGCTGGTCCTTTACTAAACAAAATAGTAGGCTCATAATTTGGTTGCATCTCAGGCTCTTATTGCAAAACTAATGAGAAAACCTTATTCACTTATGGCAAAGGATCAAGCAACATAATTTGAGACTTTATAGAAAGGAATCGATCATTGAGACCTTTCAAAAATCGAAGTGTATAATCTTGACACGATAAACAATACAAGAGCATATGAAATTACAAGAACAATGCGTAATCGGCTGAAGAATCATATATTCATCCCAAAAAATCTTGAGTTTAGTAAAATATTCACTAACCGACAGATGGCCTTGTTGAAATGCAAAAATCTCATCCTGTAGTTCTGCAACTAAAAAAATCACTTTGAGCGAATCGATCCTTCAAATCAGATCAAATTTCATAGGCTTTATCAATCTACAATATACTCTGAGCAATCGTAGGAGAAAGAGTGAGCCAAGTATAGACCTTGGTATTGCATCTTAGCCAAGCTGAATATAAAGGATCGGAACTCAGAGGAGCATGTATTGATCCGTCAACAAACACCAATTTATTCTTAGATTGAAGCATCATCTTCATAGCTCTTGACCATGTGTGATAATTTGGTTTGGTTAAGACTTATAAGGATTAGGGCTGGATTCTCACTAGGATGTAAATAGTAAGGGTTTGAAATATTCTGAATAGGATTAGAGGTAACGCCGGCAGCAGAATTGCCAGGAAAAACAAAGGATGAACTCATGGCGGAGTAGTGTGCTCTAATACCATGAAACAATCAGAATACAGAAACTTCGAGAACACAGAAGGGTCAGAGCAAGAAAGGAAGAAAGAAGGAAGAGGAGAGAGAAACTATTTATTGTATTCAAGTATGTAAAAATGATATTATGAGTATATATAAGAATGATACAACCGGTTTTCTCTTTATATACATGTAACAAATAATAAATAAATAACAACTTAGACTATTCTACCTTCTCACTATAACACGCCTAACTAACTAGCCTTTATCTCGTAACTCAGGCTTACATTTTGTCAAGTGTCTCTAAGTTTCTTCCTCATTCATGTTAATAGGTATTTTGAGTTTCATCATATAATCTCTAGTTATAACTCATAGGGGAGGTTCTCTTGATAGACAAAATCAGATCGGATGTGGACTTATTCTTTTGGTCTTATATAATTTACAATTCAAACAAAAGCCACCGCCAACTTTTATTTCTGTCAAGAATCACTGTCTAATTTAGTACATTTGGCTTTATGTTGAAAACCACAAAAAAATTATGATATTGATAAGATAAAAAATACTGAGAACTTCGCGTTTGTTTTGTTGTAACTTAAATCATAATACCCTCGTCAAATTACGGTTTCGCTACATAACATGATATTCTCATGTAAGCTTGCAAGTCGGTAAGCTATATAAGCCATACGCGTTGCATCAAAAGTGGGATTCAATCAAAGAACTTCCCATAATTATTAAGGAAATAAAGTTAAAATCTTTGATAGTATTGTGCTTGAGGAAGATATTTTATTTTTGAATTATTAAGTTTAAATGTATCTTAAATCACACAAAGAATCAACTTCAACCAGAATTTCTCTAAATTGGTGTCTCTTTCATTCAGTTTGTTTGTCTCTAGTACACAAGTTATAAATTTAAGAATGTAGAAATGATATAAAAAAAGGGTGTGTGTATGGAAAAAAATGATAAAAAGTAGAAATATTGGCAAAAGATGAACGCAACAAAACACTGAAAAGCTTTGGTCAATGACGCTAAGTCTAAGACTGCTGTGTGGATTTGTAAATTAAATAGGCTGTAAAGATTGCGCAAACATCATGCTGTCATAGCAAAACATTTTCAAATTCAAAGCTCTGAAGAATTGCAAAATTTTTACATTGTCACACTTCACACATCTCCTTTTGTCTGTTTCTTATTCATCAGGCAAGATTGACAGAATTTTTACAATAAAGATAGATGTCACCACAATACAAGTCTAAAAGCATTTCCATGTTCCTGTTGCGTCTATACATGCTAAACTTTAGTACATTAGTAGAGATCCTATCAGAAAATAACAAGCACACACAAATTAAAAACAAAAACATATGGACCTTCTAGTATCATGCCTTAGCAATGAAAACGCCTCATAAAAGCTAAGGAATTATAGAGTTAAGGAAGAGGTAGGGCATGGTGATCTTGAAGGAGATGACAAGTAAGGCTTTGGCGGAACTTGTTAGGATTCAGCTCTGCTTTCAAGCATCTCCACCACTTTATTTGTCATTGGACGCTTTAAAGGGTTGGTTTGTATGCACCATAAGCTTGTTATCGCAATATGTCTTATCCTCTCTTTGTCACCTTCATTCCTGATGCTCCTTAGTGCAAGCTCTACATCTAATTCTAGACGATTGTATATCCAATGAGGAAAATATTTCACTGCTATTATCAACATTCACATTCCTTCTTTCTCCAACCATTTCTAAAACCATCATCCCAAAGCTATATTAACATCTGACTTCTAAGAGACTACACCAAATCTTCTAGAAATTACTTTAGGAGCAATATATCACATCGTTCCTCTAGCACACATCATGGAGGGACACATCATGGACACAACACTCTCATTTCTCATGCATATTTTAGCGAGTCCAAAATCTAAAATCTTTGGGAAGAAGTTCTCATTCAACATAATGTTGTGAGGTTTTATTTCAAAATGCAATATTCAAGTGTTACAACCTCTGTACAAATACTCTAATCCTCGTGCAACACCTACTGCAATTTAATTTGGTGCAATTTTTCACAACTCAATTAGAGATTGTCATCAAGGAGGTCTGCTTCATTTTCAAAGATGAACTTTTCTAACAATCCATTAGCCATAAACTCATAAATAAGTTCCTTCCTTGACCCTTCAAAACAAAATCCTAAAAGAGTGACAATGTTAACGTGAGAAGTCTTGCTTACACTTGCCACCTCATTGATGAAGTCTTCACCGTTGTCTTCTGTTTCATTCAAAGCCTTCATAGCCATCGGACATTTGTCATGTAACTTCCCCTTGAACACGCTGCCATAGCCTCCTTGCCCTAATTTTTCCTTGAAACAATTAGTCAGTTTCTTTATCTCCAAGTAGCTATATCTTTTTGTAGCAAGTGACCCGTGGCTCTTTAGAATGGCCTCAAAATATTGTTGAGCTTTAGATTTGTTTTTCCATAATAACTTCCTTCTAAACTAGCAGATTATAGGAACAAAAGTTCTGACCATTACTGCTATAAAAACTGTGATCAATAAGATTAAAGGTGAGATAATGCAAGACTTTGGAGCATTAATGAGTAACATAAATACTTATTAGATATTCTATTATTTCTATAAAAATCTTCTGTCATATCCTGGATTTTGAGCCTATAAATTTAAGAATTAGCTTGAAATAAGTAAGTTATTAGGTACAATTGAGCAAGAAGTCCTACAAATGCCCTAAAAGAATAGAATGATTGTAAAATTCAAATCTCTCGAATAGAGGTTAAATGAGTAATTAAAGGTTAGTCGAAGACCAAATAAAGTACTAGAATCTCCAAAGTAACATTGTATATATATTGTCTAGATTTGGGCAAAAGCGTAATTTATGAAAATTACAACACGAGTAATTTTGAAAGTTATACCCGAAATTTCAAGAAAAATCCTTAAATACACAAGAAGTTAGAGAATAATTTTCATGACTACATTTGAGGCTTAAATGAAGTATAAATGAGAACATGACCTCAAAAAGGAATTTTAAAAATTATTATGATTTTGGTTAATTAAAGGATAATTAGCCAATTTTTATTCTAAAAAATATCATGAGGCCTCAAATAATTGAGAAAAAAATAGGGGAAATTATTTTAAGATTCATATGAGTTTAGAAAAATGATTTCATGCCCTAAAAATTGAAATTATATATTAAAGAATATTCTATGGGCATTTTATCCAAGAATAAGTCAATTTCTCGAGAAGTATGGGAAAAATACTTAAGGACCAAATTTGAGTTTGAGAAAATGTAGGGAATGATCTGACTCCCTAATAAATGTAAATTTTTTGATGATATCACTTTGGGAAAAAAGATATATAAATATCATTTTAATTTTTAAAACCTAGAAAAATCCATTAACACATGCAAATGACAATGTGGGGATGGGGTGAAAATCTAGGTTTTTTTTATTTTGGGAGAAAATACCAAAAAGCCCCATTATTCAATATTTTTATACATATTGTCAGTACTTATTGATTTTTTGAAAACCATTACAGGTTTTTTCAAAACTATTACTCTTTAGTCAATCTCATTACTCAATTGGTCACAATCTAAAATTATTAATTTTGTCAAAATCATTACAGATTTCATCAACACCACTATTCATTTCATCAATCTCATTATTCAATTAGTCACAACCAAAACTCTCTATCAATCATTTTATACATATTATCAGTACTTACAAACTTTGTTAAAATTATTACAGATTTTGTTAAAACCATTACTTTTTTAGTCAATCTCATTACTCAATTAGTCACAATTCAAAATTATTGATTTTTTCATAATCATTACAGATTTCATCCACACTACTATTCATTTCATCAATCTGATTATTCAATTGGTCATAACCTACAACTCTTTATCAATCATTTTATACATATTATCAATACATACAGATCTTGTCAAAACAATTATAGATTTTGTTAAAATCATTACTCTTTTAATCAATCTCATTACCCAATTAGTCACAATCCAAAATTATTGATTTTGTCAAAATTATTACAGATTTCATCAACACCACTATTCATTTCGTCAATCACATTACTCAATTGGTCACAACCAAAAACCTTTTTATCAATCATTTTACATATATTGTTAGTACTTATAAATTTTATCAAAACTATTACTCTTTTTAGTTAATCTCATTTCTGAACAGGTTTTTTTTCCTGGTTATACATTTTCATCACGACGCTTCCATAAGCAATAGCAAGCCTTTGGATATTGAAACAGATGAAAAAAGCAATTCTCTAGTACTAAGGGCACAGATCTGATCCCAAAAAAAATTTAAGAAGGAGAGGTTGGTGACCAACGGTGACTGAGAAAGATAAGAAGAGGTTGGTAATGGCAGCACAAATCAGAGTCTTCAAATCATCGGCATGTTGGTACATGATTCATCCCCTAAACAGATATCAACTTTCAAATTTGAAGAATTTGATGAACTATGGAGTTCACTTTTTTTTTGGCGAGCCCCTCAAGTAAAAATGCAAGACACAGAAGCATAAAAACGCATTTCATATAGAATCTGGTTGTGAGCCTCTTTTTATACAGAAAGCATAAAAGCAAGAGGAAATAGATAATGCTGGAGGGAGAAGATGAGATTTCAAAGGATTCTCGAGGGAGAGGCGGAGGTGCATAACAGTGGGGAAGGACATGGAGAGAGAGAGGAGAGAAAAGAAAGTGAGAAATAGGAAAAAGAAAGAAGTGGGCATCTTAATCTTTTCACTTAGACTTTTATATCCCATATTTCTATCAAAGGACTTCCGTATCATTTACAAGTATTAATAGACTTTTCTCAGTTTTAAAAGTTTAGATGGTATTTATCTATCTTTTTTCCTTTCCCTTTTAGCCTTATGTTTAAAATATTTGTAAATGATTAATTACATAGATGTCAAGAAATTGTCCTAAATGCTCATCATAAGTTCAAAATTTATTTGGACCAGTTGAGGGCCCAAGAACGAGAGTGAATGGCGTGGGTGGGAGTATGATTATGAGGGGAAATTGTTAAATTATTGGGCCATATTCAAGAAGCAAAATGAAAATAGGTATGATTTTGTTGCAAATTCAACATCTCCTCCCGTTTCTTTGCTCAAGACTACCTATGGTTCCTAAAACCTCTCTTTATTTCATGTTTAGCAAGAGGGGAAAATGAAGTTAGAATTTCAAGAGAGGAAGGTCCAAAGAATCAAACAAGGGGCCAAGGTAAGTAGTGATTGTTGATGTATTGATGTTGATTTAATGATGTGGACGATGTTGATGATAATAGATTGTGTTGTTTTTGAATTTATGAGATTTTGGGGAGTAAGATAAACCAAGGGAGGTGCCGTCAAATTTAGAAAAAGTATAGAAACCTTGATTTATGAGTAAATTAGAATTAAGAGAGTCATTAGAGATATATGGAAATATGGTAGTTTATGGATTGGAATGTTGGAAATCATTTTTCCTTTCCCAATTGATAGCCACTGTACGTACAGGGAAGTTTAATAGAGGTGGAATTTGATTTTTTTTTTATGCTTCCACCAAAATGGAAAATTATATAGGGTATACGTGATAAAGTTAGTTTGGAAGTATTAGACATCAAAGTGAAATTTCTGCCCCTTTATATATCACATTTCGGTTTTGGCCTAGATGAAAGAGAAGGAAGTTTATTTTGATCCAATAAAGCTCCAAAATGATTTCCTCATGAAAAATTGTGTGGTAAAATGATGGCACAAGAATTTTTATGCCAAGGGAAAATAAAGGGAAAGAATTAAGATAAAGAAGGAATTAAATGGAGTTTAAATTACTACTATAAAATAGGGATTTAGTGACACTCCTCTTATGAAACTTCTTTAAAGAATCATCAAAGATAGTTATTATTATTGTTAAAAAAATATTTAGAAGTTATGGTGCTTACAATTATAAGTGTCATAGTTAGCGTTAAGCTTCTATGATACTTGCCTAAACAAATGCCAAACAAGGCCTTCATTTTTTTTTAAAAAAAAAAACAAAACATCATAGCTAGCATTATTTTTTTAAAAAAAAAAAAGTAAGTAACTTGTATGGTGCTTTCTAGGCAAGTGCCTTCCAAGGCCTTGTCCATATTTTTAAAAAAATATATAAGTCACTGCTTCCCTTTCATTTAAAAAAAAATAGAGTAAGTCAAGCTTTAGCGCTCGCATTGCAAGCGCCTTTACTTCCTTTACATTTAAAAAAATGTTCCAAACTTTAAAAAAATTAAAAACATAAAAGGAGGGAAGCTTTGGAGCTTCCTAAAATATCGCCATTGCTTCCCATTTTTTTTAAAAAAAAAATGGGAAGCTTTAGCGCTTCTTTAGGAAGCACCAAAACTTTCCAATATTTTTTTTAAAATGGGAAGTAATGTCGTTTTTTTAAAAAGCGTCAAAGCTTCTCCTATCTTTATATAAGGTTTTATAAAATTTAAATCATTCCGCCATTATCGCCCTCTTACTTCCCATTTCTCATAAATCTTATATATTGCTCCCCCATTCCATTAATGTACTAGCTTTCCTTATTCATGGTCCACATTCCTTCCTCTCTTTGACAGATGCAAATAGAAACTTCATTGGTCCCCCATTTTCTATTTTTTCTTGTATCCTCCTCATGCACATTTTTTCAACATTTGGTCTCCACTTCCATTGCAGTACAAAGCTTCCTCTTCCACATGTTTTTTTTATTCTTGTCTCGACCTCCTACAGAAGCTCCCTAGCTTATAAGTGTTTTTTTAACATTTTATCCACGTTTTCTTTTTAGTTAAAATATATCATGACTCTTATATGTTTGCTCATAATTTTTGTTTTTCAAGTATTTATTTGAAGTTTCAACTCCGTCTACTTAAACTTCCTATACATTGTAAGTTTTTAATTTTTGAGCTTACAAATATAATAATATTAGTTTAATCATGCGTAGAAGTAACGTACATGGCTCAAGTTTAAGCAACTTAAATGTTGGGGTTCTTTTATATTTGATAGATGAATATGCAATATTGCAAAGGATACCTATAAGTTTGGTGATGGATCATTCTACAAATATAATAATACTAGTACATGTTGTCAATAGTGAAAAAGTTGTTGTGAATGGCATTGATGAATTGGAAATGTTATAAATATTGCTGATAGTTTAATAAATGATTGTTTTAAAATCAATTAATTTAATAAACACGGCTGGTAGTATTTGTGTTGGCTTGTTATGGAAACAATTACTTTAACTATGATATGTAGTGTTGGCAAATATGATTTATTTTTTTGTGAGTTATGAAAAATTATTATAATGCTACGGGATTAATTGGTTGATTATTTGTGACTTAAAAAGAGTGTTTAATATTTTGAAAATTTTAAATTTTAGGATGTTATGCTGCTGATTTTTTTTTAAAATAAAAAAAAAAGATAAAAGTAATTAGTAACTGCAAGAGGCAAGCAACTGACCACTTTTAAAAATATATTTAAATTCTTTGTGTGCATGATTATTTATATAGTATTATGAAGATAAATGCTTTACTTATTCTTGTTTTATTTATTCACTTTAAAATTAGTTGTACATTATAATTGTTGTAATATAATATATTTTGTAGTGATTTTATGAATTAGTTATTTGTTTCAAATTATTTCATTTTACTATCGTATTGTAAATTGCCTGTGTATTTAGACTGTAAATATAGAGTTTCATTAGGAAAAGAAAAAATTACAAAAAATTATTTTAAAAAAAAGACCTCCAACCATAGGAGGATTAAGGAGGAATAATCTTCCTATAGCGCTTCATCATGAAGCGCCATAGGAGGTATAATCAATACCTTCTTTGATGAAGCGCCATAGGAGGTTTACTACAAAATGAGATCAATTATACAACAAAATTTGTTGTATCATGAATTGCTCATCCTTCATCATGAATCGCTGCAAATGATAAAATTAGATATTTGGGATCAATTATACAACAAAATGGTGAAATTGATTGGGATGTTAATCATATAATTCAATTTGGATGGTATAAATGGAGAAAAACTACTTGAGGTATTTGTGATTGGAAAGTATCTAAGAAGGTAAAAAGGAAGTTTTATCACACTGTTATAAGACTAGCAATGATATATCGTAGTGAATATTGGGTTTTAAAGGAACAATATGAACATTGAATGGGGATAGTCAAGACAAGAATGTTGATATGGATGTGTGGTCATACAAGAAAAGATAATATTCGTAATAATTACATAAACAAACTACTTGAATTAACATTTATTGAAGAGAAAATAGTAGAATATCATTTAAGGTGGTTTGGATATATTCTAAAAAGTCATTATGTATGATGGTGAAGAGGGTTGATCAAGCAATATAAAATCCTCTAAAATGAAATCGAAAAAGACCAAAGCGAACACTCGATAAAGTTACAGAATAAGATCTTTTAGTTAATAATATATCTAAGGATCTGATTTTCATCATAGCATAATGATATCATACGATCTATATAAATGATCATATTTAGTGAGATAAGGCTATATCGTATCATTGTAGTAAACGAGCAAGCTTACATGCCAATATGTCTTGACATGCGAAGCCCATGTTACTGATTAGTGCCATATAGTACTTTTAACAGGGGAAGTCTAAGTTCCATTGTTTATAATTTATAAAACGGCACCATTAAATTTCCCAAAGCTCAATCCAGCTTTTGCAAATTAAAAGCGATGCTTACTTTATAATAACTTGAGAATATCACATATACATCTGTCACTACTACTTTATAATGGGATCTAAGCAATTATTTGACCTATAAAAATCATAAGTACAAGAAAAACAGGAGAGAAATGAGAACATGAATATGTGAAGAAAAAGCTATGAGACTCTAATCCCACTAGGACGCTTGCCTTCCATAGCGTCCTTCTTGTTGCGACAATCAGCACAAAGAAAAGGGCCTTGCCAAGGCTTAGAGGAGGTAGAGAAAATGGAGCCAGCATGAACAGATATGCCTTCACTTGAAGCAAGATCTATCTGGCACACTGCGCACACAAAAATCCCTGAGGTTGATGATGATTCCCCTGAATTCCCTTCATTCCCTAATCTGCAACATTTGCTCAAATGTTCATGTTTATGAAACAACAATGAAAATGATGCACACGAAAAAAAGAAGATACTCATCCAGACTTTAGTATAAGATCTAATTGAAGAGTTGATCTTAGTTTTTAATGTAAGACTCATTTCTCATATTTGTCAATCTTTTATTAATTTACCCATATTGATACTCCCTTAACAATAATCAAGTGAGAGATTGAGGTAATTAAAGATAATTAGGATGTTTTAGAACAAACACGTCATATTAACTAAACTAACATCATTAATCTAATCAGATGAGGTAAATAAGTTTTACATTAAAGACCAGAGGAAGTATACGAAGAGTCAAAGAACAATAAACAAAACCTAATTAAAGTTCCTTGAGCATTTATTAGTAGGTTGTATCATGAAAATGTAATTCATGGGGGAATAGTTTTCAAAAGAGCTAAATGGAGAACTAGGAAAATCAGAAGAAAATAGTTAGGTGTAGTTTTTGGGTGAACCAATTCATAATACTCTCTAGTCAAATTGCAATTCCAGAACATTCTGCCATTAACTTGCAAGTTGCAGAGCTATAACAGGAATAGAATCCAAGGTAGGAATCAGTGGAAGAACAATCCATGAATTTTAGAGGCAACAGGGCTCCATAAGATATACTCAATACTAAATTAATCATCAACAGTAACATGCTCAGGCTTACACAAGAATGCACGGTTCAGTGATAAAAGTGTGAGGTCCAATAAAAGAGAGAAAATAAAGCCTAAATCTCTGCTCCACGTTAAAATCACACATAAATACAGCTCTCATCCTCTTCCCTGTTCTCTGTGTCTCCACTTTTTCCTCATATCAAATTTCAAACAAATATTAGCCATCACTTTTAACAACATAAAATCTGATGGGGCAAACAGATGTTCAGAGAAGGAAACCATGATGCAAGTCATTGTCATGAGATTTTGTATGATACCTCCAAAATTGAAAACTTTTGCTTCAAAGAATGTGAGATTACCTTTCAGCGAGCATTGCTGATCCTTCTTCAAACAGTTCCTCTACTATATTAACAGCTGAAAGCCTCTTTGACAGCTTACTAGTGGAATCACTAGATTTCTTCCTGAATAGTAAAGCTCTCAATTTATTCTTCTTTTTTGGGGGAGGAGGCGGTGGCAATGCATTATCAGGAGGAATTATGTCAACTACTATGCAAGTTGTATCGTCCCTTAAACCTCTAGTACTTAATGCTTCCTGAATGACCAAGGGGAGTAATTACAGACTTGAACATATACGAATATGAGCACAAATGTCACATACGTTCAACATGAATCTAAAGTCAAAACTCTGGGTAAAAGGATTAAAAATTAGCATTATGAAGTATGTTACCTTCACAACCTGCCTAGCAGCAAGTTCAGCAGGCAAACCCCGACAAGATTTTGCAGCTGATTCGGAGGATAGAGCATCCCAGATGCCATCAGAAGCAATTATAAGCCTCCCACCAGCGTTTGAAAGCTATAATATAGGAACAACATCAGGTTTCATCCTGAAGACAGACCTAGCAGCATGCATATGCTTAAGAATCAAAGCTTGAAAGTAGAAGATATTATCTCCAAATAATGATACCTTCACTTGTTTGACATATGGTATTGGAACTATAAACTCCCCGACATCGACATCTCCAATTGACCTAGAAAGGCACAGACCCCCTGGCCAACAACGAAGGGGACCGATCTGAAATGATTCAGAAACACAATACATTCAAAAATATAAATGGATATGAAAAATATAGAAGTCCTTAACATGGAAGATGAAAATTGAAAACAGAAAAATAATTGAGTTCTCTCTTCCTTTTTTAAATGTTTAGTAGAAAAGGTGACATGAAGATAAAATGTTCCCACCTCAGCACCACCATAAATACTAAGCCTTCCAACTTCACCTCCACTTGCGGTAACACGTTCTCTCCTGCAAGTACAGACAGTGCAAGTGATTACCATGTGCATACATAAAATGGTAACCAAGTAAGACCTAGAGATAAAATCATACTCTTCAATATTCTCTTCAAGTCTGTGATCGACAGTTAAGTTAGTAATAGGGCCACCTTGGGTGTCTAGTATACAACGGGAATCACCAACTGATGCAACCGTCACAGTCCACCTATCAACTATCACAACTGTGGCTGTAGTGCCAGAAGTTTCTCCTGGAGGAAACCAAATAGGACACAAACTTAGATAAGAATAATCCAATCCCTGGTCTTCCTGATCCATATTTCATTTCCCTCCATTACCAAGGGGAGGGAGAAAAAGGGAATAAGGGCTATAATTCCACACCTCTTCTCTGAAACTCCTTATCAGTCTTCACAAACCCAGCAACCAATGCCCTAGGTAATGCCTGAAGCCACTCATCTCTTCCAAGACCTCGAGGAAGAGCGCCCAAAATGTGATTTAACAAATTTTCCCTGCTAAAAATTGCTGCAGCATTTCCATTGTGACCATCAAAGATCTGCAAAATCAGAACCAAACAAATGTTCACTTTGGGCACATAAATCAAATCTACAAGCTGAACATTTGTCCCTCTACACTCTCAAGTCGGAACATACATGAAATTTTTACTCATACACACCAGAACTGAAAACCAGTAATCTTCTAATTGGCAGTTGCTCTGGTATGCAGGGCATGTGAAAAACACTATAAGATAGAAATAGAGAAAATACCGCATATACAGAAAATGCTGATGAAGAATTTCCAGGTATTCCCTGACAATCGGTCTTTATTAAAAAGTAATCCTCCCCTTTCTTAGACTGAGCAGCATGTCCAAACCTCACAGTGGGCTTCTCCATCTTCTCACTCCTCATCTCCCTGCTTATCAATGCAGCAAGAGGCACGAGATTATGATGGTGGCGCCGCCCTCCACCAGACGCCATATCTTGGCCACCACAAACAGCCCTTTTCTCGGACCAATATCTCAAATTTAGTAAGCTCTCTTTCTCACAAGCATATTTGAACTCCAAGTAAGAACACAACAAACACACTACACAAGGAAATCATCAGCAAGGTTGTTCCACGCAGTAATTGGCAGAAGAACACAAAAATGAAACTGGCTTCAGATCAACTTCATCCAACTCGATCTGCACTCATCACAAACGAAGTTATCAAGCTAGGATCTAACCATTACAAACTGATCTCCAGCAATAATTAGGCTAAAGTAAAACCAAACTGATAATGCATACTAGACTACAAGTATAACAACAATTTGTTTCAACAAACTTTGGCTTCTATCGGACTTCACGGAAAATGACATTTGAAGTTCCTAAGTCAACACTACTTGTATTAATTTCGAGAAAGAAGAAACTTGAAGCTTGTGTCATGCTTTTCAAAGCAGCTAAAACAGAGAATAAAAACTCCAGAAAAAAGAATTAAGGTAGCTGAATTACCCGCGAGAATGTCTGTCTGCGTGCCCCGCAAAACAAGATGCAGATCTGACTGAGAAGTAAGCAAACACACAGAGGAGAAGAACAGAAGATATCAAACTCAGATACGATACGCGTATTGATGACAAGGTATGAACTGTAAAACCCAATAATCTAAACCCAAACTCTTCGATTCGATTAAATAAAAGCCAATTCCTCGGGATGGGTTAAGGATTAAGAAATTCGGGATAATAAAAAAGAAGGCATTAAAATATTTGAGGACCAACCCGGGTCAGCTTCTGAAAAAAATTTCCACGCCAAGCACCTGTACAGAGATCCTCTTTAAATTGCGTATTCTATTTCCCAACCAGAAAGGGATAACACTAAAGCACATGCCTTGGGAAAGTGTCAAGCTAGGCTCCATACATTTGAGGGAAAGAGGCGAGACAAAGTGGCTTTGCTGACTATGAAGCCTATCGTCCCTAGAAAAGATTGCACATTCTTCTATTTCGGTTGAAAGTTGGTATCAAAAAAACTTTTCTTCTCTGATTCCTTGTGCCGGAGGAAAAAGTCTACACAACAAACACTAACAAACGGCAAATTTAATAGCTGATTCGAGCAAAATACTGTGCATTGTTCTGGTTCACTTGCCTCTGAGTAAGAACTTTCAACGTTATTTTCAAGACAATAGGGGTAACATGATAGTACATTGACACTCGCTTCCGTCCTTCGTCTTTGACTCTTTGGTCATAATAAATCTCGCTTCCCCTATCATTTTTTATTAATTTTTTTATTTTATGAAGATAAATTAAAAAAATTAGTTATATTAGTTATTTGTAATAAATATAAATTTATTTTTTTAAAATATTATTTTTTTCATCATAACTACTCTTAAATAAAAATTAATTAATTAATTAATAAAGATATTTTTAAAAAATATTATAAATTTAGAAGATAAAATAAATTGATATTTTATATTTAGAAACAAATATAATCCCTTATTAGTTTTTGTACTCAGGACCGAAGGAAGCATTATTTTTTAAACTAATAACTTAAATTTTTATATGGTGAATAAGTTAGCTAAATAGTTAAAATAAGAGATATTTTTTAAAAAACTCAATCCATATTTTTTTTATAAATAACAAACTTATCTAAATTTATTAAACCATACGAATTGGTTAATTAGTTTCTATTTTTAGAATAAAACAGAGTGCTATTTATCAAATTAAAGTGGTAACATAATATCAATATCCATGTGCTCATTGAAAAATGGTTGTCTAGAAAATGGAAAGTTCACCAGAAATTGGACACTTCCTGTATGGCATGTATCTAGTTTTAGGTGACCCTTCAACTCTACCTGTTTATTGCTCTACTAGCTGTTTTAATATAATAATTAAATTAATTATGTTAGTTATTTATAATAAATGTATGTTGGTTTCATTATACTTAATTTTGAGGAGACAGAGTGGTTTAAAGTTTTATACTCATGATTAAAACAAACCTCTTATATAATCCATATATTTAGGACTAGAGATAGTGCATAATTAACAAAGATAAATTAAGTAAAATAAACCATAAAATCTTAAGGAGACGTTTGGGGTCAGTTGAGCTATAAGCCTCATGAACAACTATACTTAGGGTGTTTTTGAAATAAGACGGGATCAGGAAATCCCATTCTCCATCCTGATCCAGAGAATGGTTTGGGAATGATTTTCATTCCTGATCCCTTTCTTTTTTTAAAAAAAATTATATTTTTTTTTTGTTGTGTTTCCTTTAGCCTAGGACAAATATATAATTTTTATAATATCATATTGTACTAAATTAATCTAATACAAATATATAATTAGTCAAATACATGCTTAAAGTTTTCGATTCAACTACAAAAAGCACAAGAGCAATAACAAAAAATTAGAATTATTTAATAAATAATAAATGAAATAAACTACAAGAATAGATATTACCTTAAGGTATTAGAGATTTTCACATTCTTTTTACATTTGGTCTTGTTTTCTTAAATATTTTTTTAAAAAATGTACACACATATATATTCGGGATTGGGAAAAAATCGGGATCGGGCCAATCCTGAATTTTTCCTATCCCAATTTACTCAGGATTGAGATTAAGATGGAAAAATATTGATCACCCCTAACCATACTAAACACTTGCTCCAACCAAAAAAAAAAGTAGGGATTGCAATATTAAAAGCACCGACCACAAAAGAAAAAAAGCAATAGATAAAAACATAATAAAAATGGTTAGAATCTAAACCATGCTTTGTGGTATGATGCAATCTAAGAGAGTTTTCAAGTTGTCATGTTACCATTGTTTTAGGACAACCACAAAAGTCACTTCCAAAAGCAACACATATAACACACAACAACGCTCTAATTACACAGCTTTTTCTCTTCCCAACTACCTCTTTTGATCCTAATTATTGTAACGTTGAATACTTATAACCCATCCATGCGCCACCACAAATTGCATATTAAATGCCCTTTTATATATTCTCATATTCAATTCGTAGTATTATAGCAGCCACACATTAGCATGTCATTTATGATATATTGTTGACAATGACAAATTTTAATTCAACTAACTTGATTGATGTACCAAATATTTAGCATTCCATTTATTCAGATTGGTATATAAGTGAGGTCTGGTTCCCGATTTGATATTTGTTCTTATTTGGTATTTTCTTCCCCTTTCATTTAATTTTAACTTTTGAAGTGATAGAGAGATATTGGATTATTGAGTTGATTGAATACTCTTAAACAGAGCTTCAAGCATCAAGCTAGAGTTATATAAGACATAAAAGACACTTAATTTGCTTCAAATTACACCTCTAATATTAAAAAAAGGGTTAAAATGGTGAAATTAGAAGAAACCACCATCGTTTTAATATTAGGATATACTAATTTATTTTTTTCATGATGACAAAGACAAACTTAACGCTTGAGATACAAAAGATAAGAAATTACACCTCCCCACCATATTGACAATCCAACAAAGGTGATAATTACATTGTCATTAACAATGAATATTTTGATAAAACTACACAGCTATAGAACTACACCCATTACCCATAGAAAAAGAAAAGAGTTTGCTTACTGAAAAAATGCTACCTTGTCCCCTTCTTATAAGTTACAAGTAATGGAATTACGTAAATTAAGGAGTGAACTAAAATTAGATAAAGGCACTAAACATATAAACAATACTTTCCTAATCTTATTTATTAATCACTTTCAATATATTTTACTAGAATAAAAAAACTTTAAATTTTATTAACTTTGTCTTAAATTTAATATTACTTGCAGTCCTAAATACAAGATCTAATTGACTTTTTTTTAGAGATTAAGGAAACTAAATAAATTATTTAATCATATCATATATTGTGTATGATTAAATTATATATTAACTTATAAGTCAAAAAAATTATTTCAAAAAAATGATAAATATAAATATTTTAAAGTAATTTAACTAGTTTATTTAATATTCCCATAAAAGTCAAATTTAAGACCAAAGGTAATAACTTTTCAACTTTACCCATATTTATATATATTTTAATAATGTGACTTACATATAAGGTAAAAAAAACATTCTCCTTTTGCCTTATAATGGGATAGGGTGAGAGAAGTATAACATTTTTTCCAAATATATTTTTATTTATAGCGAGGGAAAGAATATATGAGAAAAATAGATTAAAAAAATATGTAATTAACTTAAAATAAAAATAAAAAATTATTAAAATTTTATACATATACAAGACTACAAAGTGTAACTTGTGAAAAAAAAATCACAAAAAAACTTGTGAAAAAAAAAAGAAGAGTTTTATTTCTTATTCTTGACTATTTGTTCCAACCCAACTTGAATTCTATTTCTTTTGGAAATAGCGAATTTCTAAATTTGTGATAAAATCACATCTACGTTAAAATTCAATATTTTAGTTTTTACATTTATTTTGCATGAATTTTAAAACTTCAATTTTGCTCCCCTCGTATCACACAATTCATGTCAAGAATGCACATAAAAAAATTAGCATGATAACCCTTATAAAAAAAGATGTAATTAAACCAGTTCATAAAATTTTATTTCCAGGAAAACAATAAATAAATTTCACTGATCAGATCTTACCTTTATTTTTATTTTATTTTTTTTGTAATTCCATTATGCTTCAAAATAAGTGAACGGATTAGTTCGTAGATGGACCTTCCATTGGCCCATTGTTAGAAGGGCCAGTTTATATTGCTCGCACTTTATGCGATGTAGAGCCCATTTATTACAACTAATGACATAATATTCAAACAGTTATTTTAATTTGTATACCCTCTTCTTTGGGTTCAACTTATAAAGGGGTCCAACACTCTCGTTAAAAGTAGAGCTGGTAAAACGGGCCAACCCGCAACCCACCAACCCACGGGCTGCACGGTGCGGGCCCGTGTAGCCCGCACTTTTGCGGGCTGGCAAAGTGCCAACCCTAACCTGCAGGGTGTGGGTTGCGGGCCAGCCCGCGAGCCCGCAATTTTTTTTTTCAAATTTTTTTTTACATTTTTTTTAGAAGACCGAAAATATGAAATACATATATATGAGTTATTAAATTTACTTTCTTACCATCAATCATTTTTCTTATAAAATTTTAAAAATATAATCCATAATTCAAAGAATAAAGTTATCAAATCTGTTAAAATTTATTAAAAAAAACATCAAATTATCCTCAAATAACCAAGATATAATAATTTTTTTTAAAGAAGAAGGAAAAATGCTAAGATTTTTTCTATTTGGATTGAGAGGTACTAAGATTGGAGTAGAAAATTTATAGGTTTTATGAGCTTATTATATATAAATTTTTTTTTGCGGGCCAACCCGCCAACCCGCGGGTTATGCGGTGCGGGCCTGTGCGGCCCGCATTTTTGCGGGTTGGGATTTTCCCAACCCTAACCCTGTCCTAACCCGCGGGTTGGACCCGTATTACCGGCTCTAGCTAAAAGGAGGAGTTTCGATCCTAGAGTTGATCAAAGTGTTGGAGGAGGAATCCTAGCTTTTGGGTATCTAAGTAAACACTTAAAAGTAATTAACGGCTCGTCCTATTTAACATTGATATGACTCAAGAGAAAAGAAGATTTCATCCTATTTTTGGATTGTGGGTGAACCCAACCCTTTTCTTAAAATTTCAGTATATTTAAAAAAAAAAACTTGTACAGTACGACAAAAAAAAGTTTTTTAAAGTTTTTAACTCTGCTTCCATGATGTAGTAAGTAGTTGAGGATTACGTGGAATCCAATCTTTAATACTTCTAGTTGGACATTATACTATTGAGTTAAAAGCTGGTGTGTTATTTCATGTCATACTTGAATATGAATATGGCTTTAAGCTCAACCTCTGTAATACTCTCAATGAGTTTGAAAATAAATGTATCATTTATTTAATTATTTATTTAATTACAAGTGTCTTTATTCTACTCTTTCATAGATTATTAAATCATCTTTATTTTTTTATGGGACCACATCTCTACCATTTTTGGCATCAATCAAGCAATTTGCTCAAATAGCTAGTTATATGTGAGGAATAGGAAATATTATGTTAGACCATATTATGTCATTTTTCTCTTTATTTAATAATTTAGTAGTTAATTATTCTTCACACACACGCCTATTTTCCTTGTTGCCTTTAATAGCCTTTATGATGTACTGCAACTTTTGTTATTGATGTCACACACACACACTTGCCTACTTTCCTTGTTGCCTTTAATATTGCCTTTATGATGTACTGTAACTTTTGTTATTGATGTCATTTGACCTTTTCATTGAAAGAAAGAAAAAAAAAACTCTATATACTTGCCTACTTTTGTTGCCTTTGATATTATCTTTGTGATGTACTCCTAATTTTATTTATAAGTAATTTTTTTTATTATATAAAATAAATTGGTAGTTAAAAGTAATAAATGTGTTAAAAATATTATATTTTTTTCATATATACCATTATTTATGAAAAAAGAGAGAGAATGTATAAAAAATAAGAGAGATAGTAAAATATGTTTTCCCAATGTTTTGTTGATTTCATTCACCTAGTGAGTTCTCTTTCTCTTAAATATAACTCTTGGTATGTGTGATAATTAATTATAAATAATATGTATTTAATAAGAGTTAAATAGAAAAAATGAGCATTTTTAGACACAAAATGAAAGTTGCTTATAAAAGTGATGGGCCTCATGAGAGAGAAAGTTGATTATAAATAGAATCGGAGGGAGTATTGTAACTTTTATTATTGATGTCATTTGGCCTTTTCATTGAAAGAAAAAAAATTTTCTAATCCTTAATATAATATATATTTATCTAATCCGATTAAATTAAGAAAGTTAATTGAGTTAGTTAATATGACATGTATTTTTTAAAATACTCTAATCAGCTTCTTTAATTGCTTAATTCCTTCTCTTTCTTGACTATTATTGAAGAAGTTTCAATATGGATAAATTAAGAAAAGATTTGTAAACTATATCCTATGTTTAAAATCAATATTAATTTTTAAAATATATCTTATATTAAGAATTAGAGTCTTATTGAGGTTTCAATTTCAAATTCTTTCCCTTCTATTTCCGAAAAGATTGATCGCTATCTGATCGTGGCATTAAAAAATTAGCAAACAAATAGTTATTTCAAAAGATTAATCACAACTCATTAACACTATGATGAGACAATATAAATTTTTAACAATAAAAATATTCAAAATAAGTTAATTAAATTTATAAAAAAGAAAAGGGATCGTTTTTTTTTATACATCAATCGCTTTAAAAATAAATAAATTCTTTTAATAGAAAAACATATACACTAATTCTTTTTTCCCCCTTCAAATCGTGTATACTAAATCATATTTTATGAGTCACCCTTGGTGTCTCATACTCAACTCTTCAAGGTACAAGAGAAACTAAATACATGAATAATTATAAATAAGGGTAAGAGGCATTTTTATTTTAAAAGTTTTCATCGAGGAGTAATTTTATCTTGAAAGTATAAAAAATAGAATAATTTTGACATGCACGTTATCCCAGTTAATTTTTGTTAGATATGATTAGTTTTGATGATGATAAATATAGATGTCAAATATTAAGAGCAAGAAGTTTTCATAGTATACTTCTTTAATACATTAATTAACTACTATATTTAATATTATATATTTTGTAGATTAGTCAAACAATGGAAAAAAGAAATTGAGGAATGAAGAACTTGCAAGAATTAATAAAAAACATCAAGATTCAAGTTCAATGGCACTATAATAGTTGACACTGTAGCATACGGTACTGCAACATATGGCACTACTGTAGTGTACTGTAACGCACTGTAGCAATCGAGTGATTTTAACAATCATTCGAGTGATTCTGTAAATAGTGAAAATCACTTGAAGTGATTCACTATTTACTCGAGTGATGTTCAGTTTTTCATACTCTGTTTTTCGTCCAGCTGAGCGAGGTCTAGTAATTCAATCATATCTCTCAAAATATAACTCAGATTGAGATGAAACTAATTGTAAATGAAAATAGACGCCCAATGCGTCATTTTGACACTAGAACCAAAAGCAGTTCAGATGAAGGAGCTATGAGTGTTGGAAATTGAAACTTAAATCAGCGTCATTTTCCATAACAGGTTTGGTAATTCGGCTATAACTCTCAAACCAAATATCCAATTGAGCTGAAACTAGTTCCATATGAAACTAGACTTAAAGAATTTTCCATTGATATATAATATGGAAAATTTGGAGTTATATTCAAAGAGGCATGTCATCTAAAAATTGACCCTCGTTTGCTGAAGAATTGGAAACGCAACAACGAGTTAAAGTAATCTGAACAACAGATCACTCGAGTGATATGCCAGAAATTGAAGATCACTCAAGTGATTCCAGAATTCACTCAAGTGATATGACTTATTTCACAGATCACTCGCAGTGACATATGAAATCACCGGAAGAAAATTTCACTGTTTTGAAATTCACTTCCAGTGATCTCCAAATCACTCGAGCGATATGTGAAATTTTCAGTATAACTTCCAGTGACGGTCATTTCACTTGAGTGATCTCTGAAACTTTCAGAATCACTTCCAATTCATTGAAAATCACCAGAAGATTTGCAAAATCACTCCTAGTGCAGCCGAATTCACTCGAGTGATTAGCTATTTCCGCAGATCACTTCCAGTGTAAGCCGAAATCACTTCAGGAATATTTCATTGTTTTGAAAATCACTCCCTGTGACATGAATTTCACTCGAGTGATTGTCCATTTTAACTGATCACCTCCAGTGCCATACCTGATCACTCCCAGCGAATATCAGTTACCTCATATCACTTCCAGTTAGTGATTACTCAGTGCACTCTTCACAGTTCCGATGACAGTAAATCAAAATCACATCCAGAAATCAAGATCACTACTGGTGAACCAATATTTACTCAAGTGATATGAAGATCTTTCACTTCCAATCACTTCCAGTAATCACGCAATGCACTGTCAGAAAAATACTGTGTTTGTGAAAATCATTACTAGAGAATCAGAATCACCTCCAAGAACCAAGATCACTTCCTGCAAGATAATATCCAATCAAGGGACATGTTTAATTTGGAAAATCACTTCCAGTGTTAGCAGTCCAGTGCACCTCCAGCGAAAGACGTCTCAAAATCACTTCCAGTGTTAGTAACCCAATGCAACTCCAGCGTCTCAGATCACCTCCAGTCATGTGTAATTCACTCATGTGATATGTTTAGAAAATCAATCAGTAAACTAGATCACCTCCAGTGAAATGCTTCTGCATTCGAGTGAAATGTTGGTTTGAGAAAATCACTTCCAGTAGATTGTATAATCACTCGAGTGATTCAGTTCATATCAGAAGCACCTCCAGAAGCTGACTGAATCAGAGTGAATTTCAAAGTTCAATCTCTAATCAGTATGTTTACACTTGTTGCTATACTTAAACATCATTTAACATTTATTTCAAGTGTGAAACAGGAGATCAAATATTTGGATTACATCTTTATATACGAAGGTCACTCACGAAGAATATTGTCACTGAAAATGATGAAGTCCCAGAGCGTAGAAATCCTGTCTCTGATTATTGATCAAATTTATTCATGACTAATACTCCATTGTATCAGTGGTTGAAGTGTTTCTCCAAATTAACAATGAAGAATTCATGGGAAGAGACAAACAGTTGTTTCACGAGAAGCTGAGCATCCACTAATAATGGCTAGTTTTTCAAACGTGGAAAACTGTCAGAAGAAGTAGTGCGTCGACAATGGCCATATTGAAATGCTACCAACGGCTCTCTTAACTCAGCTATATATATGGAAGCATTCAACGAAGACAATCAACGATGAGAATGCAAATATGTTGATATCATAAGTCATCTACTTCGACCAATCTCAGCTCTTCTTCATTTTCTATATCATGTATCTGTGAGAGTGAAAATATTTGTATTGTACTTCAATGAGCATTTTACACACTCTGTAAGAGAGTTTGTAAACACTTCATCTGTATTTCATAAGTGTTCTCAAGGTAGAGGGACCTTGAGGATTGATTACCTTACGGGAAAGCTGTAGAGTGAATTGCTAATAAGACTTTCTGCTCGTAAGACTTACAAGGTGCAAGTAGTAGAGAACGTTGCTGCTCGTAAGACTTACAGTGGTATAAGCAGGAGAGAATATTGCTGCTCGTAAGACTTGCACGGTTAAGCAGGAGAGAAATGTCTTTGGGATTGCTTTACTCGACTTGCCATAAGAGGGAGTAAACTTTACAGTGTGTAAGAGGGAGTAATTTCGTAAGAGATTTGTAGAGGCTTTTCTTGTGCCACGTTAAACAAGAAGATAGTGGATTGAAAATTTTAGAAGGGGTCTGGGGATTGGACGTAGGTCATCGTGGATTGGACCGAACCAGAATAAATCACAGTTTGCACATTCTCTTCTCTAAGCTTTTATATTTCCAGCATATACGATTCACATAATTGCTTGTGAGTTTATACTTATATATATATTGAGTTAACAATATGCGAAAAGATTTTAAAAGATTAGACTTTCTTATCATACACCCAATTCACCCTCCTCTTGGGTGTCAGTCAGTTCTAACAATTTTAACTGTTAGTTGACCAAAGATGCTGAGCTGACAGTCCACATGTCATCCACGTATTTTTTCGTTAAGGTGTAAATTTACCTTGAAATTTTTAAGTGTGCGTTTGGATTAGCTTTTGAGAATAGCTTTTACGATTTACGAGGTAAGTATGTGAGGAGAGTTTTGTCTCGATTTACGCAAACCGTGGTTTGAAACCACAGTTTGGGTGTTTCCAAACACACCAATTAATGACACATTGACTTTCAGTATAAATTTGCCTCTTAATAAAAATGACATGTATGACATGTGAACTATTAGCTTAACATATTTAGTCAACTAACGATTAAAAATTAATTGGGATAAATATAAATTTATTAAAAATTAAAACCGATAAAACTAGTGAGTAATAAATGGCTAAATAAAAATAAAAAAAATTTAAATTTTTTTAGCTGTATTATTAGTTTAGATTAAAATACATATTTTGATATTTAAATTTAATTATTATGTTATGATCGTATTCGTGGTAGTGGAGAAGCGCGGACTCGCCGAGGAATCCGATTTGACGACATCTGGTCCACTTTCAAAACTTGCCGGCAACATTAACCTCCTCGCCTCGTTTCTCTAATCCCAAAAATTGAAAATCCACGATTATTCTCAAATTGCCAAGAATGTAATGAGCTGCTGCTAGCTGCTTCGCCAAGAAAGGTCCACGAATTTTGCGGGAACGTCTGCTTTAACATTGAGAAAGGTTGAACCAACTCTCAAGTCCGCACCCTTTAGCATCAGGTACTCTGGGAAAGAATAAAAACAAATTCCCAGAAGAATAGAGACAAGAAAAACGCAAACATTCAGTCAAATTCCCATGAATTCCTTAGGCTTTTTCCCATTCTAAGTCGTTTTGTTCACGCCCACCTCGTTCTTAGACGAATTCACCGCTTCAACAAACCCTTCGGAGAAGTTAACAGTAAATTCAATAGCCCGTCTTCTGGGATATTCGACAGCTCAGTAATTGCGGGATTGGTATAAAAGTAGCCATTCTGAAGATCTGCCATGAGAATTCGATTTCGCTTTGAGATAGTATCAAGGGATTTACTTCGGTTCATTTTTTAGAAAAATTTTGCATTAGCTTGTTTTCTTTAAAATGAGTAGTAATGGTAAATCTCATGGTGGTAATCAAAGCACCAGAGATGTCATCTGCAACGCGGGTGCTGGAGCTGCTGCTGGTAAGTTACTCTGCTTCTGATCCTTGTTCAATTTTAAGCTCAGTTTTATTGCGTTTATGTTGTTTTCTTCTGTTTTCATTCCAATCGCTGAAGGTTACTTTTCTGTTATTTCACTTTAATTCTGTTGTATTATTTTCTTTTTTATATAGTGAATTGTATGTTTTGAGTTACAGTTATGTTCTGTTTCTTGCTACAGTTAGTGTTAAATTTATTACTAGAGGATTGACTTGATTGCATTGCAGGGGCTATAGCGGCTACATTTGTTTGTCCACTGGATGTAATCAAGACGAGACTACAGGTTCATGGCCTTCCTCCTGGGCAGAAAGGCATGCTAGAATTATGTTTCTTTCAGTCAGTTCACTTTACTTAATTCTCAATTGCTCAAAGACAATAGTTCTGCGTTAACTCGTTAAACATTGAGAAGATAGAGAAGTAATCTTGGTTGAGATAAGTTTGAAAACCTGGGACTTTCATATATGTGATAAAATGGTGTTTCTTATCTTTAAAAATTAAGTGTAAGACTGAGTCACCAACTTGAAGCTGGAGGTTGTACGTTCTACAGTTGTACTGAATCATTTCAGTTCTATGAGAATTGTCGTAGATATTAGTAGAAGTACTGTTCCAACATGCATGAATAAATTAGTTGTCAATGGATTTTTCCTCAAGCTGTGGTTGCCTATTTCTTAGGTAGTGTCATCTTCACAAGCTTACAGAATATTGTCAGGACTGAAGGTTTCAGGGGAATGTACCGTGGCCTTTCCCCAACAATAATAGCATTACTTCCAAACTGGGCGGTGTGTTTCTCTTCCTGTTGTTCTCTAATTACATCTTTATACTTTCTATAAATAATTATCATGACCAAAAATTGCAAGATCTGGGGCTTAGGACTTGAGGTGTACTTGTGAGTCTTTTATCCTCCCCCCTTTTACATACTGCAATGTTAACATTCAATCTCTTCCTACCTACTTGCAAACATTTTCGCACTTCTCCCTTAGAGAAATGTGTCGCTTTAAAATCAACCACTGCTACCTACATCATGATGGTTCTTTTTCAAAAGTATATGGTTGAGGGATGAATATTTATTATATTAGAATAAGAATGGTATTCTTTATAGCACCCAGTTATGTGTTTGTTATAGTTTCTTTTCATATTTCTTGTAGTGTAAAAATTATATTGTTTTCATTTGTAGGTGTACTTCGCAGTTTATGGTCAACTGAAAGGCTTTTTCCTTTCACAAGGTAAAAATTATGCAAATGCTGAGCACTAAACGCAGGCATTGTGTCTTCATATGAATTTCTTAAAGGCTTACTACTAGATTATGTGATTTATTTCAATCGCGGTTTCTTTTCCTGGTTTGGATTTATTTTTATAACATTCTTTATTGGTAATACTGTAGCAGATGGTTGCAACCAATTATCAACTGTTGAAAATATGGTAGCTGCTGCTGGTGCTGGGGCAGCAACAGCAATTTCAACAAATCCATTGTGGGTTGTTAAGACCAGACTTCAAGTAAGTATATGCTTATCATGCCTGTAATTTCAGTTAAAATATGAAAAAGTAGCCTATGATTTTTGAGTTCACAATCACTGCTTCTCAATCTTTCATGCCCACGCATCTTATATCTTGTTTCTTTGAATGTAGTTTTAAGCTCCTTGGCTGCACCTGTAATACTTGCTTTCCCAACTAAGTGATTAGGCTTGAAAATCTGCTTATGCTCTAAAGTAGTGTAGTTCAAGATTGCTTATGGCCAATCCCTCTCTTTTCCCTTCTCTTCATTTTGCTTATGGGTACGTTGGGTCTTTTTTTATAAAAAAAAAAAAAAAATCCGTTACTTCAGAATGAACTTTAGAAACAGAATCAACTGCTTAGCTTTCTTACTCTCTTTTACCTAATATTATTCTGAAGGTTCCTAACTATTCCATGTAATTGATGGTTTGCTTTATTTTTATTTTGGGCATTGATTGATTTCTTTTTTCCCCCAATACACATTAGACACAAGGAATGAGGTCTGATGTTGTTCCGTACAAAAGCATTCTTTCTGCTTTGACGAGGATAATGCATGAGGAAGGTATACGAGGACTGTATAGGTAAGTTTTTTTAGTTGTAATATATATACTATTTGGCTTGATGATTTTGGGAAAGTTATGTGTGAAATATAAAGGGGTACAGCTTTTGCGGCTGCCCTTTTTTATGCCTGTGTTGGCGGTGTATTAATGTATAACTTCATTATGGTTATGCCAATGAATAACTAATACCCTTTTTTCCTATAAGCTGCATTAAAATGGCAAAAAGATATTAACATAACGAAGAAATTTTTTTTCGTATATTGGAGAGAGCGACTGTCTTTTAATTGAAGTAATGGTTGTTTATGTTACATTTTTTCCGTTAAAAAAATGTAATGAATCTTATTTTGATCAGCTAAACATAATGAATATTATTTTTATTAACCACATGCTGACAAAAAGCTGATATACTGTACTATCTAATAAAAAGTAAATGTCTATGGATCTTCTGGAGCCTTTAACTGCTAAGTAGCCTCGTCTGGTATATCTGATGATGGGGAAAAAGACTGTAAATTAAGTGTTATGGGTTAAAGTAAAATTTGATAAATGTGTAAAGAATTAACAATCTAGCATAAATTGTGGATGATTGCAGATGATTTTCATTGTTATATATAGTATCTTTTGTGATTTGTCTCCTGCCCATCAATGCAAGTTTATGATGCACACAGACCTCATGATATAATGAAGAATACATTGATGAAGAAGTTTCTAAAATATCACTTTCCTCTCAACCTGGTCCTCCAATTGTAAACAAGTTGGTCTCCCAAAATGTTTTTTTCCCAATCAGAATGATCCTTCACTTAAGCAAACTTAAAATGCTTGCCGGTGTGGCATAAATGGGAGCTCATGAGGATGCTGACTTATGAACTGAACTTGCCTAATGGCATTTCACATAAAAAGACATCGTTAGGTAAATTTTACAAAGCTAAGTGGCTGTCGGTGTTATGCCACTTTTGGGAAATGCCCGCTCCACAAGTGTTGATGGCCATATAAGCTTCTGTTAATGCCACATCAGCAAGTTTGTTAAATGAATGTGACCTTTGTCTATTAGATAGAACATTTTGAATGGGGAAAACTGTTTTTGACGACTGTTAGTAACCTTGTCCTGACTTGGTAGGACATCAAAACAAATCCTGCACTGATATTGAAATTAAAACCACACTCTGGACAGGACTTATTGAAAACAAGACTTTCCAAAACTTACAGATCATAACTCTCAGTGTTATTGCTACAGAGAAAAGACTTGTTGGTACAAAAGCAACAAGCATGGCGCACACAGAAATACTCTCACACAACACAATAAGAAAGAGAAACACAAGGCCGCTACTGACTTTTGAGTGGTCAGTTACATCCTCTCCCTTCTGGGCCCTTCGCTAAAACGTTCTTCCCTCCATGTGATCCCTTTAAATGCTCCACTTCCTCCACAATAAGTGTCCCCTTTATCTATTCTTCCAACTACTCTTTTTGACCTCCGGTGCCCGTACTATTTATTGATTCATGTAATGTCAACCCATTTTTTATTTCTAATAGCCATGTGCTTTTGATCTGAGGTGAGGGTTTAGGTTGAGCTTGAGAATGAATCCTATTGAGATGCTTTACTTTTGGAGAACAAGGAATTTAAATACGAAATTCTTGAAGGATGAAGTTGTCAATTTACTCTAAAATGAAAAAACAATTCAAGAAAAAATGAAGTAAAAGAAACGCTAGATGATGATGACAGTGATATTTTGTTCTTGTGAAACAGTGGCATAGTGGCTTCCTTGGCTGGTGTGAGTCATGTTGCAATTCAATTCCCTGCATACGAAAAGATCAAGTCATACATGGCGAAAAAGGGTAATTTTGAAAACAAAAATTTGTTTACATATTCATCTGTACTTGGAGCAAATAAATCTCTATCTTTTTTCTGAAGCATTGCTGATTAAGTAGAAATTCTGAATACTTCAGATGATACAACTGTTGACAAACTTGGTCCAGGAAAGGTTGCCATTGCATCCTCAATTTCAAAAGTTATTGCCTCTGTAATGACTTACCCACATGAGGTATACCAAGCCTGGCTAAATTAATTTGCAAAACAATTGTTGGATCTCCATCTGCAATAGCTGTAATTATAAAAATTTTAATTTCTTTCTTTAATGTCGATTTCCTAGGTGATACGTGCGAGGCTGCAGGAGCAAGGCCAAGCCAAATCTGCCGGGGTCCGGTATGCCGGTCTTGTTGACTGTTCTAGGAAGGTGTTCCAAACCGAGGGCCTTCCCGGCTTCTATAGAGGTTGTGTGACAAATTTACTAAGAACAACGCCATCAGCTGTAATTACATTCACCAGCTTTGAAATGATACACAGGTTTCTGCAACGTGTTGTGCAACAGGACATGGGGTCCTCACAAGGGTTTGGTAAACCAGATGATGATCTTAGCAAGCCCCAGCCAAAAGACAGTGACATAAAATTTGAAAACAACTCAGAGTGGAGGCAATCACCATCTGAGTCTAATAAGACAGCTTTAAATAAAGAGCAGCTATCTAGACACTGATAAGGGAGTTGTGTTATTTTCTGTAGTCGTCTTTTGGCTTTTATTTATTTATTTATTTTTTATTTTAATTTTAATAAGTTTGGGGTCACCTCTGAAAATTCTTGTATGGGATGCAAATGCTTGATTCAACACGAATATGTAGTGTGTTGGGCCCAAAACAGGGAGGTTGAATAAGGTTGAAGGCCATTCTGAAATGAAAAATAGATGGAGCTGGATTTTTTGTTAATCTGGTTTTGCTTTGTGCCCACTTAACTCATTCATCCAGTCACCAAAAAAAGAAAAAAGAGAAAAAATAGAAAAAACTTAGCTCATTTAGAACGTCACAGAAAAGAGAAGAAAATTCATCTCATAAATTCACCTTGAAGAGCTTGAGGAATCTTCAAATTTAGAGGATAGCTTGTTCAACATGTAATACTACCTAGTCTATCGTTTTTGCTAATTTAAAAATAGGGTTAAAGGAAAAAATGTCTATGTGTTTTTTTTTTAAATGGACACCCAGTAACAAATACTTTTATTGAATGTAAAAATGCCTATAAATTTTTGAAAATGGGGCAAAAATGCCTATATCATTGATGGATACTAACGTTAGTTATGTGGGACCCACATTATTATTTTTTGAGGTATAAAAATATCTATGAATTTTTTTTAGTGCAAAAATGCCCATGAACTTTTTAAAATGGGGCAAAAATTTTAACACCGTTAACTGGTACAAACTTCTATTTTGTATGATCCACATTATTATTTTTAATAATTATTTAATTTAAAAAAAACTCTCAAAAGCACTCAATGACTTCAACGATTCACTCTTCGGTGCTTTCAAACTCTACCAAATTTTAGGTTTCTAGTGTACATTCAATAAAAGTACCAATGTGATGATCACAAGCCCAAGAGAGAGCCAATCTCAAAAGACCAGCCTATTGGGAGGGAAAACCCCTTAAACTTATAAACCTCACTTTACTTGTGAGATTTCATGATGTGAGACTCACAATACTATGCAAAATTTTTTTTCATTTGAATTCAAATAATGAACCTCTTAAAGATATTGGTGATAAGTGATGAGACACTAATAGTTGATTTGCACTCAATGACTTTGGGGCTTCTTTCTTTTGATGTTCTATTAGCTTGACTAAATGAAGAAGCAATGTTATTCTGTAAAATGCTAGGCCTAAGTTGGCAAAGAAGCGTGTGGTAAAGAAAGACGACGCTCTATGGAGATTGAGAGCGATGAAGAGTAAACCGTCTGACGATGGTCTCATAGGAGATCAAAGGAAGAGAGTTAGGGAAGCATGAGGTACAAACTTTTATTTTGTAGGATTCATATTATTGTTTTTAATGATTATTTAATTTTTTAAGAAAAAACTCCACCCTCTTTCTCTCTCTTTTCCACCCCTTTTCCTCTAATCTCCCTTGAGCTTGTGATCATCATATTGATGTTTTCAATAAATGCATACTAGAAGCTAAAACTTGGTGAAGAGTTTGAGAACACTGAAAAGTGAATCATTGAAGTCATTGAGTGCTTTTTAGAGTTTTTTTTAAAAAAATTAAATAATCATTAAAAACAATAATATGGATCCTATAAAACATAAGTTTGTACCAGTTAAGGGTGTGAGCATTTTTGTCCCATTTTGAGAAGTTCATGTGTATTTTTACACCAAAAATTAATTTTATGGGTATTTTTGCATCTCAAAAAATAATACTGTGGATCCCACATAACTAACATTAGTACCCAATGGTGTTGATATTTTTACCCAATTTTAAAAAGTTCATAGACTTTTTTTCATCCAATAAAAATATTTAATGCTGGGTGTCTATTTAAAAAATGCTCATGAACATTTTTACCCCTTAACCCTTTAAAAAAAAAAAAAAGGATTCTTATTCTTCTTACCATTACCAAGATTGATAATAGAGGTATAATATGTTAAAACTTTAGTTGTGGTCATGGAATGTCTTGAATTAGAACAAATTTTTATAATGAAAATTGGTATTTTGCCCACTCTGTAAGTAAGATATGCTTTTAGTTTTTCTTGAACTTCGAATCTTAAACCTCATCTAAACGTGACAAGTGGTGTAATTGTTGGGAGAATTAGCCATCGACCCCAAATTATGTGCTGTGCTGCTGGGGGGTGTTTAGAGAAGAAATCAATCAACTTCGAAATAAAAGCAGAGAAACCAAGTACAGATTTGAGGTTTGTTTGGTTGGGTTTATATTTATATATAAGTCTGATTTACGTAAATTGAGATAAAATTATTCCACAAATTTACTTCGTAGACCATAAAAATACTTCGTAGATCGTAAAAACTACCTCATATTCCGTAAATCACAATTAAAAAGTATTTATAGAAACTATCCAAACATATCATTAGACTTTTCTTATTTTAAACAATGAAATATGAAATATTCCCATGGAGAATATTTTACATCCATGTCGCCTTTTTGTTGGAAAAAAAAAAAAAGCTTACAATTGATGGAGCGTGAACAAGCAGATACTTTTTTTTTCCCCTTGTGACCTTGAGAACATGCTTTATACTTGTGATTTGTAAATACTGAAATTAATTTTAACTGTATCGTAATTCATAAACATTATCCACTTAAGTTTCCAAGCACCATAAAATTTTTATTACTCGAAAACAGAATCGAGCCCAGGGCGCCAACCTCTCTTCAGCAATGTTCGGAGGCGAATGCCCCTCCAAACCGGTTTGGGTGACCCGGGTCCATTGCTCCATATAGCCGGACCGCCAAGACCAACCACCGTCCCCACCGAATCTAACTCTCTCGTCGGAATCTCCTCCTTGGCTTCTTCTTTTGGCGGGGAAGACACGAAGAGTTCCTTCAAAGAGTTCCGTCGCATCAGTTCCTTGCGTTTCTCCTTCTCCTTCTCCTCCGATGCACCAATCAGATGATTCTTCTGAATCGGCGAATTTCGCCTCCTTGGTGGTGACTGGCTGCCCGTGTTTCGGTTTAATAGCATCCGCAGAGTGGTTTTCCGCCGGCGAAATTGAATCATCGGGCTTGTCCTTGGGCTTCGTGTCGGGCTCCGAGCCTTGCCACACTGCGTCGCGAAAAGCTTGAATTTCTGAAGCGTCGCCATTTCCTGGTGAGTCTCTCTCTATCTCTGAGTGGAATTCTCTGAGTGCGAGTCTGTGTGATTCCTTTTCAACGTTTAAAGGCTCTTTAAAACGTACTTGTTTGAGTTTCAGTGACTTTGAATTTGACTTTGAATTTGAATTGGGTGATGATTATGAAGGGAACAAAGGGAATTATGATTTCAAGTTTGGGAGGCAGAGCGTGATCTGTTTTGGAAATGGTTTCCTGTGTTCTTTTCCCTTTTCATCCCATGACACAATTGATGGATTGTCTTCTGTTTCTCTCTTTATAATTTCAAACAGATGATAGAGAATCAATCATCAATGGTATGGCCAAAAGATATCAGAAAAGGACTTTATGGCCTTTTCTGAATGTCAGACGGAAAAACGAAAAAAGTCTCACAGCTCTTCGTTTTCCATCTTACTACTTGAATATAAAACCAATCCATCAATAATGAGCTTTCATTGTGAAGTCAAAATGGAAAAATTGAATAAAATATTCACTAACTTTCATGAAAAAAAAGAAAACAAATCAACAGCTATTAAAAAGTAAAAATAAAAAACAGTGCAGGCCGTCATCAACTTGTACTTGTTATTGCTTATAAAAAACCAGACCCACTCACGCGGAATGTTTCACTTCTTTTTTATATGAATAGCGGGCAAAATTTAACACAACAAGACATATTTTTAACCAACAAGAGTTGGTACCCAGTGGTGCGCGGCTCGGTATCCCCAGAGGAAAATGCGAGTTCAAGTCCGGGGAGGAGAACGTTGGTTTAAGTTCGGGGAGGCGCTTTTGGTGGGAGGTGATAAACCCAGGGCCAAAGGCTCCAACGTACGCCAGGTCCCCTGACTTGAGATTAGTCTTATAAGCAGTAGGATATTCGGTACTATCTCAACAAGTAAAGCGGCTAATTATAGATGTGTATAAAAAAAAAAAAAAGGGGAGAGAGAGACATATTTTTATTGAATTTGCTGAGTTATGGGGGGAAAACCGGATCATAACAATTTCCATAGATATAGATGAAGACATTTGGCTCGTTCCCATAATCCGTTGCCCCATGTAAAATCCATCAGATCGAAGTGTATTTTTTTAATATTTAATTGGTTAATAAAATTTTAAATACAAGTGTTGCATATTTTAAGTATGATAATAAATTCTTTAAAGCTTTAATAATAATTTTGATTCTCGGATATGATTTTCCCTATGAAAAACTGTCTTGCAGTAAATAGAAGTAGAGTGATAAATTGATGGCTTGGCAAGGGAATGAGGATCCACAGCTGCTCAGGGATATCTAGGTTTATGTCTTAAGTTGGATTGCGTTTGTTTGACTTAAGTTGGATTGCGTTTGTTTGATCTGTAAACTTTGTCTAAGGCACAGCATGATTATGAAGAACCCTTATTTTTCAGAAACAGAGCTTGTTTTGGGAATGGTTTTCTGTGTCTCTTTCCTTTTTCATCAGGACACAATTGATGGATTTGCTCTCTTTCTTTCTTTGAATGAGTGTGTTTGGATATAGTTTTTAAGAATAATTTCTGGAAAAAAAGTAAAAAAATGTGATTTTGATAAAATGAGAGTGTTTGGGTATTGAGTTGAGAATCACTTTTTTTTAGTGGTCAATTTTCTAAAAACGACATTAGCTTTTGTGATAATTACATATAAATGATAAGATTTATATTTTATGTATTATTTGATATTTAATTTTATAAAAAACACCAAAAATGAAATAAATTTATCTAAAAAATGTAAAATTATAACATTAGTCAATTATCTAACATAAAAAAAATCGGCTCGGAAACCAGTTGAAAAACTAGTTTTGTTTGAGGTACCCAGTCTTTTAAAAAAATCAATTTTTTTCTTTTATAATTTCATACCTAAAATCTTCATTTTCTCACCAATTTTGTTCCGGATTATCTTCGGTTTGACTCACTGACCCTTGACCCAGTACCTCGGGTAGTTCAATGACCAGTCCGAGTTTAATTACCTTGGGGGGAGAGAGAAGGGAAAGAGGAAAGAAGAAAATGGAGAAAGAGAGAGAAAGAGGAAAGAGAAAAGGCTAAAAATTGTAGTTTTTGCCCAAATCATAGTTTTAAATCCGAAACCATGGTTTGAGAAAAAAAATGATTTTCACAAAAAATGAGGTGTTTGGCAATTTTCTCACAAAACCATGGTTTTGACAAAATCATAATTTCAAAAATGGTTGCCAAACATACACTCAATCATCAATGGCTCAATTTCTTTCTTTGAAGGAGACTTTATGGCTTTTTCCACACGTAAGACTGAAAAACAAAAAAATCTTAGATCTTTGGTTTTCCTTGCAATTTCTTGAATATAAAACCAATCCATCAACAAGAGTTAAATTATGATCTTAAAATAGAAAAAATTAAATAGAAGTTCTCATGTTGAAATCTTTATATTCATCTATTGTCATGAGAGAAAGATAAACCAAGAGTTATAAAAAGGTAAATCACTGCAGATCATAATCAGCTTTTATTGCTTATCTTTGTTTACTGAATTTAAAAGTAGTTAATCTATTATGCCATTTATCAGTGACGTCTTTTGTTGAAGGCATTGACTAAATATTTTTCATCAATATAGCCTCATTGTCGTCTGGTGAAGGAGGAGGTGGTGAATGTTTCATACCACTATGCAAAGTCCCCGTTACCCCATGATTATTCACTTCTTCTGGACAATTGAGTTCCTCCTTCCCACTCCCAATTCTTGTTAGTATCTCCAGAACCTCATACATGGAAGGTCTCAATTCCTTGTCTCCTTGTAAACACTGAAAAGCCAACTCTGCCACACAAACTATCATCCTCCTAACCTCATAACTTGACTCAAAACCAAGAGAAGGATCAACTAGCTCTTTTATTGCACTTTTCTGAATCTTCTTTATTGCTAGATTTGCCAGAATTATCTCCTCTTTAGGCCTGTTCATATCAACTGCTGGCTTAGATGATATCAACTCAATGAGTACAACCCCAAAGCTATAGACATCACTTTTGCTAGTAAGTTCTTGGCCTTGGTTAGATTCTGGGTCAATATAACCAGGGGTCCCTTGTGGAGTAGTGGAAACATGAGTGACATGGATGAGGGACAACCTTGAAAGTCCAAAACCTGCAACCTTAACACAGAGATTGTTGCCTAGGAGAATATTGTCGGTTTTGACATCACAGTGGATGATATCAGAAGCATGAAGATATGCCAATGCAGTTGCAGTTTCTATGGCTATTTTCATTCTTACATGCCATGGTAGTAAACAAAGGTTGGCTAGCTCACCATGAAGATGACCTGAAACTGAGCTATTTGGAACATATTCATAAACAAGGAGAAGTTCACGACTGTGGTGGGAGGTGCAGCCACAGAGAGACACAATGTTTTGATGGCGCATGCGAGCAAATATCTCAACTTCATTTATAAACTGTTCAAGTCGTCTATAGTTCTTGTTACTTAGACGTTTGATTGCAACTTCTCGTCCATCTTGGAGTTTTCCTGGTTATTGAAGATCAAAGCATGAGTTAGACATTATTTGTTTACTTGATATCATTAACTCACCAAACAATTTTGAAGTAAAATAACCAAATTATTTTTATAAAACTAGGAGGATCAAAACTGTGGTTAAGCTTCATAGTTATACATTCCATACCATTACGAAAGAGAAGCTGTGTAAGACATGTAGTATTCTTGTACTTTCTTAATAAAGCACTGTAAAAATTATGCTTTTTGTGTTCAAGTCCTTAGTCTAACAGGTTCCATAGAGAAGGCTCCATAGATGGTTTTGGTATCTCCTTTATCTTTTTTAACTCCTCTCCCTTGATTCCCCTCTGTCTTCCTCAAGCACAACATGACTCCCTAGAACTCTTGTTTTCAATTACAACACAAGTTAATAATCTATGTTCATTAAAGCAAAGTGCAGTGTTTGATGGCATTACCGTAGTAGACAGAGCTAAGGCCTCCATTCATAAGTTCTCTTGAACGGTCAAAATTATTTGTTGCTTTTTCAAGCTCCTCATATGAGAAGAGGCGGATCCCTAAATACCTGCCACTTTCTGGACCAGTGCCAGAGTTGGGATCAATTGCATTATTGTTTGTTGCTTGCAATTGGACACTTGAAGAATGTTGTTTGTAATGCTGTTCAAGTAGACACAAAGTTATTATTGCAAATCCTATTGCACCAATAAATAAACCTGCAAAAGAGGATAATCCACTTTAGATGTTTTCACTTTCAAATTATAAGGCATAGTATGGTAATGGAAGAGAGGAAAAGAAGCATAGAGAGAGAGAGGACTGGAAGTTGAAGATAATCTTTTAACTTTATCATATCATGAGAATTTTTTATAATTGGAGTTGAAAATGTGCATGTTCCAAGAGCACTGGAGTGAAGAAGATAGAAATTTGATTCTGAAAAGTGTGAAAAATATTAATTCTTCGTGGATCATTTCCTAATAGTATGAAACGAGGAATTAGTACATCTTTGACTGAAGAGATATTGAAATATGTTTTTTTCCAAATTCAGTTGTCTGTATGAATTCATTAGTTCAAGAATAGTACATATTTTACATCACAAATTAACTTTCTCAAAGATATGAGGGTGATTTCCCCCCCTCTTCATAGTAACCTAGGTGAGATTCTCTGCTACAATGTTGAAATGATGAGAATGCGAAATAATAACACTAGAGAAGGAAGACATTTTGAATTTGACATAGCAGTAATTTATTATAAACAGGAGTTATGAACATTACCTGCAAGGCCAAGTTTATACTTCATGTTGAATGGCTCACTCCCAGTCTCTGCAGCTAAGGTTGAGAGAAGAAATGATTACCAGTATCTCAGCGTCAAATTTGTATAGACTGAATGAAAGAAGTGCAGATAGCTAAAATGTCCAAAATTCTAATCATCTAGATAAGATATAAAATTCTAGTGTGACCATAGATCCGAGATTATGGTAATGATAACAGGGGAAGGTCAATTTAATTTAGAAGCAAGAAGTAAATTCTAATGGTATATACTTTGGGATGAGTATGAAATATGCATAAAGAATTTATAATATGGAAAGTATATATATATAATTGATGTTGCTGGAGTGTACCTATGTCACAGTAGAAGTTATTGTGGTTGTCAACTAGACATTGGCCTCCCCTGAGGTTGTAACACTCATCACAACCATCAAATAATTGCACTTCAATATCTATTTCACCGCATGAGAATGATGAACAATCTGGGGTATATGTCAGGTTCTTACAAGGAAGCTGAAGACTGGAGCAACCAGTTAAAGAGGTTTGTGGCTGATCAAGAATGGGAGGAGGAGGAGGCAATTCTAAGGCGGGACAAAAGATATCGAATTCAGGACAGAGATTGATGAAACCAGGAGGGGGGCTGAGGGTAACGTCGTGGTTGCATCGGAACAGGGTGGTTACGTTGTGTTTGACATGAAAGGAAGCCAAAGGAGAATATAGAGGAAAATACATGTTTCTGTCGAACACTTCACAGGTTGGACGCGGAACTTGGTCAAGAACTGTGATGAGATTCTCCTGCTGAACCAAATGTGTAAGAGGTAATGTCCTTCCATTCTCCTCCAGTTGAATTGTTTTATTTGAAGATGGGTCATCACAACCATTTATTGTGATAAAGCCACAGTGTTGGAGTTCTGGCTTGGTGAAAGGGAAGTGCAGGCTCCCAAATTGGCCACAATCAAACGATGTGGGACACTTGTCATGATGCTCCCCATTTCCATACCCAATTGAGAGAAGAACAAGGACAAAGTGAAAAAACAAGAGGAAACGAGACACATATACCGAAAACATCCTCCAGGAAGAAAACTATAGACTGGTATGAGAACCTGATTTTCACTATTGGACTGAACTTTCTTCTCGATATATATCACATATTTGAACTGTTTCATTCACCATGACTTTGAATATGACTGTGGAAGACTTTGACGAAATGGGGTTGAGAGAAAATGAAAGGGAAGGCAGTCCTGTGATGTGACACTTAGTCTGAACTTACTTTGTTTGTTTGGAATAGCGATTGGAGCCTACAAAAGCAGTTTTTCAATTGTGATTTACGGTGTATGAATTAAGTATGTGAGAAAAATTTTATCTCGATTTACGTGAAAAGCACTTACAAGCTAATTGCACGCTAATCCAAACATGTTAGCAGCTGTGTTTGGGATGGTTTTTAGAACTCCTAAAAATGCTTATATACATAAATCAAGATAACACTCTTCTCATATATTTACCTAATATATTATAAATTATGATTAAAAAACTGTTTTTAAATACTCTAACCACTATTTTAAACGAAGACTTGATTTAAGTCCTTGTCCCACAAAAAACGTCTCACGATGTTTTCAAAGTCAATGTTCAAGGTCTAAACTTTAGCTTTGCGAATTTTTTTAAACCCTCTAAAGAACGGCGAAGAGAGTGAAAATTCTTGGGAAGTGTGGGTTTAATCTCATTTGGGTTTTTTTGGGCCTCTTACTTGTGGACTAACATGGCTCAGGTGTGATATGTTTCAACAATGGATCGTTCTGGCCCAGACAAAACAGGTCCAAATTTCTTTATATAAAATAAATGTCCATGCTTGGTTTTTTAATACGTTTCTTCAAGATTTATGCAATATTTTATTCCAAAACAAAAAAAGATTTATGCAATAGAAATGAAAATAGGTGAATCTAAAAGGAGTGGCCTTAAAAATACTAGAACAAAGCACCATATATTTATAGAGAGAGATTCCCTTTTTATTTTAAAATTTAATAATGATGAATTTCTTAACACAATCATCTCAAATCCCCAATAAACTGGTTATCTAATGCAAGTTTTTATTTTAATTATTATATGGGCACGCTTTTCTCCAATATGTCTCCTTGTCTTGAACCGTTTGATACGAAACTTGAATTGAAAAAATGAATTGGGGAAAAATGGAAGACTTGGTCAAAGACGCTTGAGAGAAACATTATGAGGTCATGAAGTGGAGAAGCCTTGTGATACACTCATGTCTGGTTCAGTGGCTTCTTCCTCATTGTTCTAGCACAAGGGTTTAATTATTTTTCATCTTCAATTCAAAGCCCACCTTCCTTCACTTTCAAATCTTTGAATCCAAAATTATTTATCTGAACAAAATTAAAAATGGATTCTTTAAACCAAAACTTAATTTACTAAAATATTTTCATACAATATCACCGAAAACAAATATTCATACAAGTTTAAACATAAATAAGAACGTCTAGAATAATATGTTAATAATTTTGATTGTCATCATTAGATAATATTTTCCTTCTCAAAATCTGTCTTGCGGTACAAAAATAAAAGTAGAGTGATGAGCATGGTGCTTAAAAGTTTTATAATTAACTTTTATAATGACGGTTAGTTCAACTCAAGCTGTATAAAATGCTTATATTTCCTAAAATAGGGTCTAGAGTTCGAGTATTATATATATATATATATATATATATATATAATAGAGTATTGTGATTTTCTAACAAATAGAAGTAGATTAATAAACATGACTTTTAATTAATTATTTTTTGTCGGTAAAAAACTAAATTTTTTTTATTAACTTCAAGTAACATCAATTGATACAAGTGGCTTGATCTATGTTTATTCTCTCTATTTGATATGGCTATTTGTACGAGTCATTTATATTCGAATATTATTGAGCTCAATTGAGGTGGTTTTTTTAAATATATTTTTTTGCATTCACATACACTCTAACATGAGACCACGTGCTTAAGTGTTTGTTCTCATTATGGTGTGAAAAAATCTCTCCAGAAGAGCTTTAAATTCATGTATTTCCATGTGGAAATTTGGAATTAGTTATACTAGTCTATGTGGTACAGGAACGTAAACACACTGATTTAATTCACTTCTTCAATGACTTACAAGCACACAATGACTCCTATTTATACTACTCCATCCCTCAACCATGAGCAGAAGCAACTGAAATACAGACTGGAAATAAATAATTACACAGACATAAGCAACTGGCAGACAGGAATAAAGCAAAAGTAAAAGATTCAACATTCATATGTCTCATGACCCAGTCCCTCTTGTTTCTGTTTCATTCTCCCCGGGTTGGACAAACCAATCACCCCCTCCTTTTGCTTATGGCAGACAACCAACCACCACCTCCATTTTTCATGCTTTGTGTTTTTTGCTTTTTTGCTTTATGTGTGGTTTTCCAGTTGTACCATTAGTTGTCCATTGATTGCTTCTACTTGTTTTCCTGTCTGTACAAGAGCTCCTCAACTACTATAAATAGGAGCCATTGTGTGTTGTAATGGATCAGTGAAGAATTTGAATAATAAGTGTGTATTCAGTGTGAGTCCTTTGAGTGTGTTCCTGAACCATTTGGTATCAGAGCAGCAGTTCCAGAGGGAGGAGAACGCCGAAAATCAACGGAGGAAGGCACTGGAAATTTTCGGCGATCGGAACATTTCGGACACCTTTGAAAGTATACACTCCGGTCATTTTCAGATGACAAAACCATCACCAAAGTTCTCAGGAGGCCAGAAAACCTTGAAAAAGGGTCGGCAGACGCCGTGAAAGTTCTCCACGCGCTCTCACGCGCCGTCACCAATGTCCCACGCGCCGGCGACTGTAACTACATGCGCTTCACGCACTGCTGGAGGTTGAAGATGACCACGTCATCAGACACGTCATCGGTCAACGATGTGCCAGCAAATCAGAGGTTGACACGTGTCAGATTTGCCACGTCAGCACTGCCCAGTCACCAGTATTTGCGTTAATTGCAAATTTGGCCCAAAAATTTGGTTAAAATTACATTTTGGACCCCATAACTTTCATAAATCATATTTTTGGCCCAACTTTTTGAAAAATTTACATTTTGGCCCCAATACTTTCTATAATTACAATTTGACCCCCCAAATTTTTCCAAAATTACATTTTGACCCCTGAATTTTTTTCAATTCACTTTTTCACCCCTAAACCTTCCCAAAATTACACTTTTACCCCTGAAACCTTCTCAATTCATTGTTTCACCCTGAAACCTTTAAAGTTCACCCTTTTACCCCCTTAAACTTTCCAAAATTACATTTTTATCCTTTTCTTCCTTGAAATACCCTACCTACCCAATACCCAAAAATGCCTCAAAGACGCAGGAACGTACTTGAAGTTGAGATGGAAGAAATGAGGCGTCGTTTACGAGAGCTGGAAGCTATAATAGAAGTTCAGCGAGCCTTGCTAGAAAACCGTAATGAACAACCAGAAGCTGATTCTAATGGAAGCTCATCTTCCTCTAGCTACCATCGACCTCCTCAACAACAGTCCTTCCGCGCTAATGATATCAAGGTAGACATTCCTGAATTTGAGGGGAGACTACAGCCAGATGAGTTCATTGATTGGCTTCAAACAGTAGAACGGGTTTTCGAATACAAGGAGATCCCAGACGAACAGAAGGTCAAAATTGTAGCCTTGAAACTAAAGAAACATGCTTCTATTTGGTGGGAAAATCTCAAACGAAAACGAGCACGAGAAGGCAAGCATAAAATTACTAGCTGGGAGAAAATGAAGTGACAGCTCACCAATAAATTTCTACCAGAACATTATCAACAGGAGAATTTTATACGGCTATAAAATATTCGACATAATTCCTTGTCGGTAGAAGAATACTCCAGAGAGTTTGAGCAACTAATGATGAAATGTGACATCCAGGAGAAGGAAGAGCTAACCATTGCCCGGTACCTTGCAGGTTTGAACCCTGACATTAGCCGTATAGTCCAGCTTCAACAATACTGGACCCTAGATGACGTGATTCGTCTAGCTATCCGTGTAGAAAAGCAAACGCCCAAAAGATCTCCTTTTCAACCGTCATCTTCCTTTCAACCATCTTCTTCCAGAAGGTATCCTGACAAGACAGCAACCACACAAGCCAAGCCACAGTATAACACAGCAATCCGACCACCACCAAAGACTAGCAACGTAACTGGCTCTAAAACACCAAAATGCTTTAAGTGCCAAGGATTCGGCCACATTGCTGCAGATTGTTCTAACAGGAGGGTCGTCACTATCAGAGAAGGGCAAGCACTTGAAGTTCCTACAGAAGATGATGAGGAGAATGTCTTTTATGAAGAAGAGCCTATTTATGACGAGGAAGTTACGCCCGCCGATCAGGGAGAGATGCTGGTAATTCGACGAAGCCTGCATATGACAGTGGTTAAGGAGGAACCCTGGTTACGCCGCAATATTTTTCACACCCGTTGCACGTCACAGGGAAAAGTTTGTAATGTCATCATTGACAATGGAAGCTGTGAAAATGTAGTCTCTGACTACATGATCAAGAAACTGAAGCTGCCAACACTTGACCACCCGCATCCATACAAGCTGCACTGGCTGAATACTGGAAATGAGGTAAATGTTTCTAAACAGTGCCTTGTTACTTTTTCCATTGGAAACAAATATAAGGATGAAGTTCTTTGTGATGTGGTTCCTATGGATGCATGCCACCTGCTACTGGGAGGCCATGGCAATATGATCGGTATGCTCTACATAATGGACGAGCAAATACTTATTCCATCACGAAAGACGGAGTTAAGATCAAATTGACACCTTTGCCACCCAGTAAAATTAATACTACTTCCAACGAAGAGAAGCCATTGGTATCATTAATGACCAAAGAAGAACTCAAAGTAACAAAATTTGAGCCACAGACGATGAGTTTCATACTGGTACTCGAAAAGAACAGAAAGTCTGACATTCTACCAGAAGTCTTGCCTTTACTTTCTGAATTTGCAGATGTCGTAGCTGATGAGATACCAGCTGGATTACCACCGATGCGTGATATCCAACATGCCATTGACTTTGTCCCTGGAGCAGTCATTCCTCACAAGCCTGCCTACAGGATGAGTCCTCAAGAACATGCAGAAATCCAGCGACAAGTTGAAGAGTTGTTGAAGAAAGGGCTGGTTCGAGAAAGCATTAGTCCTTGTGATGTACCTGTTCTTCTTGTCCCTAAGAAGGATGGGAGTTGGAGAATATGTATTGATTGTAGAGCTGTCAATAAGATCACTATCAAGTATCGGTTTCCGATACCTCGACTTGATGACATGCTAGATCAGCTACATGGTGCTACTATTTTCTCCAAGATTGACTTACGAAGTGGGTACCATCAAATCAGAATTCGTCCCGGGGATGAATGAAAGACTGCCTTCAAGACAAGAGATGGCCTGTATGAATGGAATGTGATGCCTTTTGGGTTATCCAATGCCCCTAGCACATTCATGCGATTAATGAATCAGGTATTGCGCCCTTTTATTGGCAAATTTTTTGTGGTCTACTTTGACGATATTCTAATTTATAGCAAGAGTCAAGAAGAGCATTTGGAGCATCTACGACAAGTTTTACAAACCTTGCGGGAACAAAAGCTGTACGCCAACATACAGAAGTGCACTTTTCTTTCCCAAGAAGTTATGTTCCTTGGGTACATCATAACTGCCGAAGGTGTTCGAGTTGACCCCAGTAAGGTTGAAGCCATCAATAGCTGGCCAGTTCCGTAGTCTATTCAGGAAGTCCGAAGTTTCCACGGGTTAGCCTCTTTTTACCGGAGGTTCATACGCAACTTTAGCTCTATTGCCGCACCACTTACAGATTGTACTAAAGGAGATAAATTTCAGTGGACCGAGCAAGCCCAGAGAAGCTTTCATGAACTAAAAAGGGTACTGACTAAGGCCCCCGTTCTAGCTTTGCCAAATTTTGATCAAGTATTTGAAGTTAGTTGTGATGCTTCCAAATCAGGAATCGGTGCTGTACTCAGCCAAGAGGGACACCCAATTGCATATTTTAGTGAGAAACTTAATGATGCTAAGCTCAAATATTCCATCTATGACAAAGAATTCTATGCCATTGTTCGAGCTTTGCAGCATTGGAGCTACTACCTGTTGCATAAAGAATTTATCCTCTATCCTGACCATGAAGCCCTCAAGTATCTGAATTCTCAACAAAAGATCAACCGCAAGCATGCCCGCTGGAGTGAAATCCTGCAATCTTATCCATTTCTGATTAAACACAAGGCTGGAATCCTGAACTCAGTAGCTGATGCGCTTAGCCGTCGACATATGTTGTTGTCAACAATTCAAGCCAAGGTTGTTGGGTTTGAATGTGTTAAAGAATTATACCAAGATGACCCAAATTTTCGGGGATTATGGGAAGCAACTGCAGATCATCCTTTCCAGTAATACTATAGGCATGATGGGTTTCTATTCCGAGGTAAAACCCTATGCATTCCGCAGTGTTCCTTAAGAGAAGCAATAATATGGGAGGCCCATGATGGAGGATTAGCCGGTCATTTTGGCAGAGATAAAACAGTCGCCCTAATCAAAGAAAATTTTTATTGGCCTAGACTTGAACGAGAAGTCAACCTACACATACAAAGATGTAGAACGTGTCACTTGGCTAAGGCGAAAGGTCAAAATACAGGATTATACATGCCATTACCAGTACCAGAAGCACCTTGGGAAGATGTAAGCATGGATTTTGTGCTTGGGTTACCACGAACGCAGAGACAGAAAGATTCTGTCATGGTAGTTGTTGACCGATTGTCAAAGATGGCCCACTTTATTCCTTGTCAGAAAACCAACGATGCTGTACAGGTTGCTGATTTGTACTTTAAAGAGATTGTCCGTCTCCATGGCATCCCTAAGACTATCACCTCTGATCGTGATGTCAAATTCCTTAGCCATTTCTGGAGAACTCTTTGGAAAAAGATGGGCACTAAGCTACAATTTAGTAGTGCTAGTCATCCACAAACGGACGGACAAACAGAAGCTGTAAATAAGATTCTTGGCAATCTTTTACGAAGTTTTGTTGGAAAGAATTTGAAGCAATAGGATCTTATTCTGGCTCAAATTGAATTTGCTTATAACAGTTCCTTTAACCAAGCTACTGGTAAATGCCCTTTTGAGGTTGTTTACGGTACACGACCTCTCAGTCCATTAGATCTGGTTCCTTCAAATGATAAGCAATATTTTAACACAGATGCAGAACAAAGGGCAAAAGAAGTTAAGAAACTACATGCACAAGTACGTGAAAGGATCCAGAAGCAGAATCTGAGGCTTAAGGCACAACGAGACAAACATAGGAAGCATCAAAATTTTAATGTTGGAGATTTGGTTTGGATTCACTTGCGCAAGGAACGGTTTCCAAAACAACCTAACGCCAAATTATCTCCACGTGCAGATGGTCCATTCAAAATTGCAGAGAAGATCAATGATAATGCTTATAAAGTGGAGCTACCAGGTGCTTATGGAGTTTCTGCTACCTTCAATGTTGCTGATTTATCTTCTTATATTGAAGATGATACTAATTGAGACTCGAGGACGAGTTTCGTCCAACCCGGGGAGAATGAAACAGGAATAACATGGCAGACAACCAATCACCCCCTCCTTTTGCTTATGGCAGACAACCAACCACCACCTCCATTTTTCATGCTTTGTGTTTTTTGCTTTTTGCTTTATGTGTGGTTTTCCAGTTGTACTATTAGCTGTCCATTGATTGCTTCTACTCGTTTTCCTGTCTGTGCAAGAGCTCCTCAACTACTATAAATAGGAGCCATTGTGTGTTGTAATGGATCAGTGAAGAATTTGAATAATAAGTGTGTATTCAGTGTGAGTCATTTGAGTGCGTTCCTGAATGGTTTTCCCAAAAAATGACCGGAGGTGGCACTTTCGAAGGTGTCCGAAAGTTTCCGGCGACTTTCCGGCGAGTCTCTTGGTGGCCGTTTTCGACGAGTACCGGCACTTTCTTGAGGTTTTCTGGCCTTATGAACACGATGGTGAGGTCTTTTTTCCTGAAAAATGACCGGAGGTGGCACTTTCGAAGATGTCCGAAAGTTTCCGGCGACTGAAACTTTGAATCCTCTTCCTCCATTGATTTTTCTGGCGATTCCATCTCTGGAACCCTTTTCTCTGATACCAAATGGTACAGGAAATAAATGACTCCTATTTATACTACTATTTATACTACTCCATCCCTCAACCACACAATGACTCCTATTTATACTACTTCATCCCTCAACCATGAGCAGAAGCAACTGAAATACAGACTGGAAATAAATGATTACACAGACATAAGCAACTGGCAGACAGGAATAAAGCAAAAGCAAAAGGAAAAGTAAAAGATTCAACATTCATATGTCTCATGACCCAGTCCCTCTTGTTTCTGTTTCACTATGTATAATATAGAACTGTGACAAATTGCATTATTCATCATACAATTAATTTCTCACGCTCTTATATATAATACGCAAGACTCAAACTAGTCTTACAAACAAAATCTACTTTAAAATGAATGTTTAATTTACATCTGCCCATCAGTAACAAGACTCAAACTAGTCTTACAAACAAAATCTACTTTAAAATGCATGTTTAATTTACATCTGCCCATCAGTATGATTTGGTGTATGGTAATTAACAAATTAACTAATTAAGCACTAACATTAGAGGTAGTTGACTCCCTCTGGCATTTATGTGTGAGGAGTTTTGGTGGCCGGAGCTGGAGTCAGTGACTTTGTAGCTTTCAATAATATAGCTTCATCGGAATCTGGTGAAGGAGGCGATATTGGGCCACTGTATGAAATCCCATTCACTCCATTAATATCGACTTCCTCTATGCCATTTTGTTCCTCCTTTCCACTCTCAATTCTTTTTAGAATCTCCAAAACCTCAACCATGGAAGGTCTCAAATCCTTGTCCCTTTGTAAACACTGAAAAGCCAACTCTGCAACTGAAACTATCATCCTCCTAACCTCATTATCTGTCTCAAACCCTAGATAAGGATCAACTAGCTCCCCAAAAGCACTTTTCTGAATCTTATTCCTAGCCAGATCCGCCAAGTTTATCTCACCTTTATTCCTTCTGATATCAACTGGAGGCAAAGATGATATCAGCTCAATAAGCACAACCCCAAAACTATACACATCGCTTTTGCTAGTAAGGTGGTAACACTGGTAATATTCTGGGTCAACATAGCCTGGTGTTCCTTGGGGAGCAGTTGAAGCATGGCTGATATCATTGGGAAACAGCCTCGAAAGCCCGAAATCTGCAACCTTAACACAGAAGTTGTCGTCTAGGAGGATGTTGTTGGTTTTGACGTCTCGGTGAATGGTGTCAGAAGCATGAAGATAAGCTAATGCAGATGCAGTTTCTATGGCTATTTTGATTCTGATAGGCCATGGAAGTAAGCGACAATGGGCTAGCTCGCCGTCGAGGTGACATGAAAGGGTTCCATTTGGGATGTGTTCGTAGACAAGTAGAAGTGCTCTGCAATGGCGGGAAGTGCAGCCATAGAGAGAGACAAGGTTTTTATGGCGCAAGCGAGTCAGGATGTTTATTTCATTCATGAACTGTTCTATTCGTCTGTAATTATGATCATATAGTCTCTTCACTGCAACTTCTCGTCCATCTTCGAGTTTTCCTGGTGGTTATTGAATATTAAAGTGTAAGTTAGATGTATTGTTTAATTTTCTTGATATTATTCATTCATAAATAAATATGAATGAGGAAACACTAAGTTAATTGGAACATTTAAAATAATACGAAAATCAGCCAAATTATTTTCGAAAAATTTCACCTGTTCAGGACTACAGGACTACAGAGATCCTATAAGAGCCTAATCAAAAAACTATATGCATGGACCTGATTACAAATCCAAGTGAAGCTATAAGAACCTCATAAAACAGAGAAAAAACTCCAGGGACTTGGATTAAAATTCAGGAGAAACTATTGGAACTTCCATATATTAATTTTCTCAATCATTTTTAATAAACCTAGATGAATTGTGAGCCTAAGTAAATAATATTTGTACCATTGCAAAAACATTGTAAAAAAGATATAGTAGTATGTTTTTTCATGCAAGTCCCTAGTCTTAGAAATCCATGGAGAAGACTCCATAGGTGGTTTTTAGATATCTTTTTCCTCTTCTGTAACCTCTACTACAAAAAACCCTCATTTTTTTTTTCTCTGTTTGATTAAATTAAAAGCATATACAGTGTGTGAGAGGATTATAATTACCATAATAAACAGTGCCAAAGCCACCACTTCCAAGTTCTCTTGAATGATCAAAATTATTTGTTGCCTTTTCAAGCTCCTCGTAAGAGAAGACAGGGATCCTAAAATAAGCCATGCCACTTTCAAGATCAGTGTTAGAGCTACGAACAATTGCGCCATTGTTTGCTGATTGCATCTGGCCATTTGAAGATGCATATTTGAGTTTGTTATGTTGCTTACGTTGCCGCCAAATTATGATCAGACAGCCTATAACTACAATCATTAAACCTGCACAATACGAGATCCCCACTTTATCTGTGAACACTTCTAAATTATAATCTATTATACCTGATGAAATGCTTTGTAAGTTGTAACTTCAAGGCATCTTTAAAGAGCTTTTAAAAGATCATAATTATAACATTAATTACCTCCAAGCCCAAGTCCAAACCCCAACTTCAGCAACCTGTTGTCTTTGTCTGCAGCTTGATATGAGAGAATAAATCATGTGTTAAAAGGCAATATATCGGGCAATATAATTACCAAAGCTAAGATAATAAAATGTTCACCATGGCCATTTGAGGAAAATCACTTGAATGTTTACACACACGAGTAGCAGGTCAAATAAATGAATGAAAAAAGACAAGGAATTCATCACACAAGCACATATGGAAAGCACATATAAAAGGCATAGTAGTGTGTGCATATAAACCAATGTCCAATTGGTCTAGCGGAATTAGGCGCTAGATCCGTTAAAAACATCCAAGGTTCAATTCCTGGATTATGAATGGAGCTGCTAGTTTGGGAGGGTTGCCCCTGTTATGGGCCTTTGCATACCTGAATCCGGGTTAGTCCCAGCTCGTTGAGTTCCCCATGATACAAAGGCTGGCTTGAAAAAAGAAAAAAAGAGTGTGCACATATATATATACCTATGATGCAGCAGAACTTATTGTGGTCGTCAACTAGACATTGGTGGCCTCCCTTGTGGTGGTAACAGTCATCACAATCACCAGATAATTTCACTTCAATATCTATTTCAACGCATGAGAATGATGAGAAATCAGTGGTATGTGTGAGCTTCTTACAAGGAAACTGATGATTGGAGCAAGCAGGTAAAGAGGTTTGTGGCTTGTGAGGAGGAGGCATGTGTGAGTCGGGATAAAAGACATCGAAGTCATGACAGGTATGCATGATGAAACCATCGCGGTTGCTGGTGGTGGGACGAAGGTGGTGGTTGCATCGAAACAGGGTGGTTACGTTGTTTTTGACATGAAAGGAAACCAAGCGAGAAAATGGAGGAAGAGGTAAGTTATAGTTGAAAACTTCGTCACAGATTGGATGCACATCTTGGTCAGGAACTGTGATGATGAGATTCTCCTTCGTCTGAACCACACTCGAAAGAGGTAATGGTTTTCCATTCTTATCCAGTTGAATTGTTTTATTTGAAGATGGGTCATCACAACCATTTATTGTGATAAACCCACAGTGTTGGAGTTCTGGCTTGGTTAAAGGGAAATGGACCCTCCCAAATTGGCCACAATCAAAGGATGGAGGACACTTGTCATCATGCTTCCCATTTCCATACCCAGCTAAGAGAATAAGTAAAAAGTGAAAAAACAAGAGGGAACGAAGAAACAAATGAACTAAAGCCATCCCCAAGCAACAAAACACTAAATTATGATTGAACTGTATATCTGTTGCCATTATATCATTATATCACCTACTCGAACTGCTTCATACGCAGTTGACTTGGAATATCACTCCCCAAGACTTGAGGAAAAGGGCTTGCGAGAAAATAAAATAAAGGGTAGTTTGGCTATGCGACACGTACCATGAATCTTGTTTTAAGTATATGAACCATTTTCCGCCTAGTTTCCATTTTCCGCGCCTTAAAAACTTCTCACACGCATTTGTTAATTAGGTCAACGCTCAAGGTCTTTGATTTTGTTTTCTAGGTTTTTGACTTGCTCAACATTCCAATGACCCGCAAAGACAGTGAAACTTCTGTATTGTCACCACTTCAACAGGAAATTTCCTCTCATTCGTGGACTGAAAAAGGCCCAAGTGTAATCCGGTTTAAGAATAATGGAGTTGGCCCATCCATAAACTGGTCATTGCTTTCATAAAGCCCAGCCCATTATACTAATTCATATTTCATTTTAGCCTTATACAATCCATTTTTTCGTAATAATAATGACAAAATTTAAGTGAGTTGTGTCTCAAGGGTTCATCAGGAACAACACATGCTTTCAGGTTTAAAGAAAGCTCATAAAAATATTTACAAATCACTCATCAACAAAGTCTTTACATTAGCAGCAAGTTTTAAATTCACAACATTATGGGATGACCCAACTATCCCTACCAACTAGACCAACATTTATTAGTCATACAATCATTTTCTTATTTTATCATGTTTTTTCTAAGAACTGAAAATACATTCATTACTAATAAATGTAACATATAATTATACATTTGAAATATACTTTATTAACAAGTATGTTTCATATGTATACATATTTCCTTCTCAACCTTTATTATTGCTATCATGTGGGTTTAACTATAAGTGATTATTAATTAGGCACTCACATGAACTATAGCTGACTCATTATTGTGAGTCGCAATTTTAGATGAAGGCAATGATTTTATATTCCTCAACAATCCAAGTTCATCACAATCTGGTAAAGATGGTGATGGAGAATGAGCAGCCTCACTTTGTGGAATCCCAATAGCGTCATAAACATCTACTTCTTCAATCTCCTCATTCCCACTCTCAATTCTCTTCAGAAACTTCAAAACCTCATCCATGGAAGGTCTCAAGTCCTTCTCCCTCTGTAAACACTGAAAAGCCAACTCCGCCACCGAAATTATCATCCTCCTAACCTCACTATCTGTCTCAAATCCTAAACACGGATCCACCAGCTCCCTAAATGCACTCTCCTGAATCTTCTTCAACGCCAGATTTGCCAAGTTTATCTCATCTTTGTTCCTTGTAATATCAACAGGAAGTAAAGAAGATATAAGTTCAATAAGCACAACCCCAAAACTATACACATCGCTTTTGCTAGTAAGCTGGTAACACTGGTAGTATTCTGGGTCCACATAACCTGGTGTTCCTTGTGGAGCAGTGGAAACGTGTGTGACATTATTGGGAAACAACCTTGAAAGCCCAAAATCTGCAACCTTAACACAAAAGTTGTTCTCTAGGAGGATGTTGTTGGTTTTGACGTCACGGTGGATAATGTCTGAAGCATGGAGGTAAGACAAAGCAGTGGCAGTTTCTATAGCTATTTTGATTCTTATAGGCCACGGAAGTAGACTACGTTTGGCTAGCTCGCCGTGAAGATGACAGTAAACGGTGCCGTTTGGAATGTATTCGTAGACAAGGACAAGTTCTCGACTGTGAGATGGAGTACAACCATAGAGTGATACAAGGTTTCTATGGCGTAAGCGAGTGAGGATCTTCACTTCGTTTGTGAACTGCGCTACTCGTCGATAATTGTGCTCGTAAAGATGCTTCACTGCAACTTCTCTTCCATCTTTCAGAATTCCTAGTCATAGAAGATTAAAACACAAGTTTATTATGAGTAAGATGCAAGATATTTGGAAAAATTAATCTTTTTGCCTTTTTGACTTTATTGAGTTTTTTAAACTTTGACTTGTAGTTTAGTCTCTATAGTTTTGACTCAGTAGATATATAATCATTGAACTCTAATTCACTCCAACTCAATGAGATCACTATAATTTTATCATTTAAAACTTTATTCTATAAGTTTCATAAAATATATGATTTTATTTTATAAAATATGGGAACTAATATTTTAATCAGTTAACTATACAGAGATCGAGTTAGATTGAGTCAAAATTCAAAAACTGAATTATAAACAAGTCAAAACTATAGGGACTAAGTTGCACAAGGTTAAGTTTTTATGATTGAACTATAAATGAGTCAAAATTATAAGGACAAATAGATAAATTTTTCCTATTTAATTTTTTTTCAAGTTATAACTAGGGAATTGATGGTGAAATTGATGGAGATGTCAATCATGGAATTCAAGCCGGATGGTATAAATGGAGAAAGACTACTGGAGTTATTTGTGATCGTAAAGTATCTAATAAGGTAAAAGGAAAGTTCTATTGCACTGCTATAAAACCAGCAATATTATATGGTAGTGAATGTTGGGTTTTAAAGGGACAACATGAACATAAAATGGGGGTAGCTGAGATGAGGATGTTGAGATGGATGTGTGACCATACAAGAAAAGACAAGATTCGTAATACTCATATACGCGAACGAGTTGAAATGGCCCCTATTGAAGCAAAAATGGTGGAAAATCATTTAAAGTTGTTTGGACATGTTCAGCGAAGGCCATTGAGTGCTCCGATAAGAAGGGTTCATTAAGCAGTATGGAATCCTGTTAGACAAGGTCGAGGAAGGCCGACATGAACGCTCAATGAGGTCATAGAGAGAGACCTTTTAATTAATAATATATCAAAATCTATGATTTTTGACAGAGTATAATGGCGCCGTATGATCCATATAGCCGACCCCACCTAATGGGATAAAGACTTTGTTGTTGTTGTTGTTGATAACTAGGGATGAAGTTGTTGGGCCAATTCAAATTGAAATTTTCAAAGGAAACCCATGTTTTTAAGGTTTTAGATATGTCTTCTTACTCAATTCCTTCGTCTTAGGCAAAACATCACTTTGAAGAACCCTTTTTTCCTGAAACAGAACAATGATAATTAAGAAGGAAGTGTGAAGGAATAATTATATTACCATAGTAAACAGTGCCAAAGCCACCAGTTCCAAGTTCTCTTGAAGGGTCAAAATTATCTGTGGCTTTCTCGAGTTCTTCATAAGAGAAGTGGGGTAACCCCAAGTAGGCTCTGCAACTTTCTGTGTTTGCATTTGAGAAAGGATTCCTTTTATTTTTGTTTGTTGATTGCTTTTGGACATTTGAAGATGCAAGTTTTTGTTTGTAATGTCTTTGGCGTAGCTGACAAATTATCAGAATAATTAGAAGTACAACAAATAATCCTGCAGATAAGGAAAATCCCACATCAGTCATGACCACTTTCCAATTATATATAATCCATTGTAATGGAATTGGAAAAGAAAGAACGACAGAAATAGACTGAGATAACTCTGTTACTTTATCATATGTGGAATTTGAATAATCAAGTTCAAAGTGTACATATCTTCACAAGGCTGGAGTGTACAAGATAAAATTTTTTGGAGATGCTAATTATTTTTTATATGCACTTTTTTTTTAAGGTCATAACTCATAAACCTATTATATTCTGTACACAGAGAGTTTGAACTTCTAATCTCACACCTAAGAAAGCCTTGAGAAAGGCATTTTGTGTCGATTGGACTATAAGGCCCTAAACAGTAATTCAATTTTTTTTCCAAAACAGGAAATCATCCTTTTGTAAATTAATTCAAAATCAGCATCAATTATAGAAGTCTATAAGGGTCTAACTTTCTCTGTTTCTATCCATCCTCTTTGTTCTGTTCTCTCTAATTTCAGAACTTCTTCACAAATTCTTTACTGATCTATATTTGAGAAGGAAGAAAAATTTGACATGAGTAAAGTATGATAAACTAAATCGTTAAAATACGTGGTGAAATTAATAAATAAATAAAAAAAAAGAAACTATGTACATCACCTCCTATTCCAAGTCCAAATCCCAGCATGTAGCCCTTACTTGTGTCCTCTGCTGATCAAGTTCAGACAAGACATCATTTGAAGTTAGCTAAACAACAAATATGTGTGTAAGCACAAAGCGTTTATAAAAGGGATGTGGCTAGAATGTACCAGATTTGCAGTAAAACTCATTGTTGGCGTCAACAAGACACTGGCCTCCCAAGTCGTAGTAACAGTTATTACATTCATGAGACAATCGTACTTGAATAACAATTTGACTTGTTAAGTACGACAGAAGATCATGATTACTATGAGACATGTCTGTACTTGGAAGCTCAAGAACTGAACAATTAGGGAAAGAACCAATTGGCTTCTTAGTATTATTATTGTTACCTTTAAGCCTGGATGAGCCTTCCCAATAGACATCATAGTCACCACACACGTGTTTGTGAAAATCAGCCGGAGGACTCACATTGTGGCAGTGACCACATTTGATCCAAGTGTAGTTATTTAGGATCTGAAAAGAGACCAAAGCTGAGTTTGGAGGACTTAGGTTCGTGTCTAAAAGTTGGCAATAACTTTTGGATTTCAGAAGCCTGTCTAGATCTTCATCCAAGACTGTGACGGTGTTCTCGTTGTTTACGCCTTTTAGAAGCCATAGCTTTGTACCATTATTCTTGTCAAGTTCAATACTTTTGTTTGAACTTGTATGATCATCACAGCCACGAACTGTGATAAATCCACAGTCTTGAAGCTCTGGCTTGGTGAAAGGAAAGTGGAATGTCCCAAGTTCTCCGCATTGAAACGAGCTGGGACAGTTTTCATGGATTCTATGACCATACCCAGATGAGAAAACAAGTGGCAGAAGGTGAAGAAAGAAGAGGGTAGGAAACACAGAAACTGATGAAGAAGCCATGCCAGAAGAAGAAGAAGAAGAGTGTTGTGTAACGAAAGACAAGTGTTTTGTGGGGATTTGAGGTTTGAGTGTGTTGGCAATTATATCACTTAGTTGAAGTGATTCATGTGCAAGAGAGATCAGAGTTGACTTGGAAAACGAGTGGTGAAGAGTTAGATAGAAGAAGCCATGTGAGACATGAATGCTTAGAGAATTGAAGACCATGGGAATCTCGTCCGCATCAAAGAAACGGCACTTCTTGTGGAGGTTGATGATGTCCAATTCAATTCACCGTTTATTGTAAGGCCAAAAATTGATAACCACACACACACACACAAATCATTCCAATTCTTTTATACTGTCTAGTTACTGCCTTGTTGAGACGTTAAGTTGACCATATACCAACCATTCCTTTTTCCCTCCATCACACGCCTTCTTCAAAGTAGGTAATTCTCTTCTTGTGCTTAATATAATACCTAATTAAATAATTAGAGTTGATTAAGAATATTAGTTAAGTTAGTTAATAGGGTTAAGGTGCAAAAATAGTAATGAACTATTTTCTAAAGTGCACCAAATACAACTAACTATTTTAGAGTGCAAAAATAGACATTATGAATTTTTAGGATGTAAAAATAGACATTATGAATTTTTTTTGGAGCAAAAATAACAATTTCTGCACCCTAAAATAGATAACAAAATTGCTATTTTTGCTCCAAAAAAAATTCATATTGTCTACTTTTGCACCCTAAAAAAGTTAGTTGTGTTGGGTGCACTTTGGGAAATAGTTCTTTACTAAATTTGCACCTTAACCCTAGTTAATATTCCCTCTACTTTTTGATTATTGTTGAAAGAACATCAATATAAATAAATTAAGAAAAATTTGATAGACCAAGTGATCAACTCCTCTAATAGGTCCTATATTAAGAACTTGAGGGAGTATAACATTTTTTTTTCTAAAAGACCCTAATCATTTTTCTTAATTTCTTCCCTCCCTTTCCTTCTTGACTTATTGTTGAGAGAACATCAATATGGTTAATTTGGACAAAATTAAATAAACATGTTAAATATATTTTATATTTAAGATCAAGATCAACTCTCTAATTAGATTATACATTAGGAACCAAAGGAGCACCTTTTTGGAGAGAATTCAGCTTGTGATTATAACTATCACTAGTCATTGCATCAATTGTTTCTCCATCACTAAGCTAAAAGCTATATATGCCACACAGTCTTAAATATAAGATAGAGTTAATTTTTCCTGAAGAGATTAAAGAAGCTAAATAAACTACTTAATCATATCATATGCTTATGTTATTAGATTATATATTAGTTTATAAGTTAGGTAAAATAATTTAAAGAAAAAATAATAAAAATAAATATTTTAAAATAAATTTAATTAATTTTCTTAATATTTCCAAAAAAAAATTAATTATCTCACAACTGGACGGAATAGCTGCCAGTTAGAACACAGAAAATTCCATTTAACTACCGCGTATTTACCCAAAAGCCATGTTCTGATTTGACTCCTTGAACATTCCAGAAAACTCTGTATTTGAAATTGAAGATGGAAATTAAATCATAAATGCATGGGAGAGAGTAGTGGAAGATGGTGTGCCAATTATTTAATAAAGGTAAATTTATCTATCTATATCAAAAATTACTTATAATCAAATTTTATGTTCTGTTCCTATCCTATAAATACCTATTTAGATTACACTACTACAAAATATAGATTTAGTGGCGTACCTTTTGTGGCGCTTCTTTAAAGAAGAGCCACATTTTCTTCTAATTTTATGTTTTTTAATTTTTTTTAAAAAATACTTTAGATAGCACTTTATTGATAAAGAGCTATAGTTGTGTATCAATCTTAGGTGGCGTTTTTTTTGAAAAAGCGTCACCTAAGGTATTTTAAGAAAAAATTAAAAAACATAAAATTAAAAGAAACTGTGACACTTACTAAAATAAACGTCATCCAGTAGCATCTTTATTTTACAATTTCTTTTTAAATTTCTGCTAAAGAAATTATCTTTTTTTTATATAGTTTCTCTTATTGAAATCAAAATTATACATATTCAATTCATTATAAATATTAAAATCTATAATAAAATAAGAAATTATAAATTATAATATTATCTATAAATCATATAATAAAAATGAATGAAAATAGAAATAAATTTAAAATATGAAGTTCAAATACTAATTTTATATTTAGATTTCTATATATATTAAATATATTCAATTCATTTTATATAATTTATTATATAATTATATTAAATTTTAATAATATATTAATATTATATATTAAATAATTAATTATTTAATATAATAATTTTAAAATTATTTAGGGTGGCTCTTTATTAAATAAGTGCCACCCAATCATATTTTTAATAAGTTAAAGACATAAATTGAATATATCAAATCGTATTATAATTAAATATTTAGATTCCTTTATATATTACACATATTCAATTCATTTTATATAATTTATTATATAATTATATTAAATTTTAGTAATATATTAATATTATATATTAATTATTTAATTATTTAATATAATAATTTTAAAATTATTTAGGGTGGCGCTTTATTAAATAAGTGCCACCCAATCATATTTTTAATAAGTCAAAGACATAAATTGAATATATCAAATCGTATTATAATTAAATATTTAGATTCCTTTATATATTACACATATACAATTCATTTTATATAATTTATTATATAATTATATTAAATTTTAAATAATATATTAATATTATATATTAAATAATTAAATGGGTTAATATAATATTTTTTAAATAAGGGCCATGCAATCCAATTTCAATTAAATTTATTAAGTTAAATTAAATAAGAAAGAAGTTGAATATATGAAAGTAGTATTATAATTATAAATTTAGATTTCTATATATATATATATATATATATATATATATATATATATATTCAATTCATTATTATATAAATTAAATTCTATAATAATATAAGATATTATAAAATCTAATATTAATATATAAATCATATAAATATATAATTTAGTAGAAATATAATATTATCTATTAATATAATTATATCTACCATTAAATAAATAAATAATAATATATTATATTTTAAATATTTAATTCTATAATTTTTTTATTTTTTAAAAACTATATATGGTGGCGCTTTCTTAATTAAGCACCACCCTATACCTTATATAACTTTACTTTTATTAATTTAAAATAAAAATAAATTTATAATATGAAATTCATATCCAAATTTTATATATATATATATATATATTAAATTCATTATTATATTGAATTTTATACTAATAAAAGTAATTATAAATTATTATTCCAAAAGATAAATAATATATACATCTAATTATATATTTAGATTTCGATATTATATATATTCAATTATTTATATATGTTAAATTATATAACATAAATTCTAATACTAATATATAAATCATATAAATATATAATTTACTAGAAATATATATTCTATATTGATATAAATTTATTAAATATTAAATATATAAGATTGATATTAAATAATATTAATTTAAAAATTGATATTGGGTGGCGCTTAGTCAAAGAAGTGCCACCCAATGCACCTTTAATTCCCTGCCAGGTTTTTCTTTACTTCTCAATTCCCTCCATCTCATCAAACCCCTTAGCTCCGTCTCTCCGCCGCCCGCGTCCCTGACCCTCAGCTCCCTCCCTCAACTCCGTCTCTCAGCTCACATCCCTAACCCATTTCACTGTCAACCCTTAGCTCCCTCCCACAGCTCCGTCTATCAGCTTGCGTCCCTGACCCATTTCACCGTCAGCCCTTAGCTCCTTCCCTCAGCTACATCTCTTAGCTTGCGTCCCTAACCCATTTCACCATCGTCCGCCCCCAGCTTCCTCCCTCTCTACTTGCGTGTGATCTCTCAGCTCCCTCCCTCTCAGCTTGTCTCTTAGCTCACTATTTCATCCGTGAAGCATCCCCACAACATTTTTCTCAGCAGCCCAAAGCTCCCGTTTTGGTCCCCACCGGCTCTAATGTCCTCCACTTTTGGTCCCCACAGCAAATCTGTAATTTTGTCTTTTATTATTATTATTTTAAAAATATGATTAAGAACCTACTGCATACATGCGTCCCCTTCCCTTTTTTGTTTTTTTTTAAAATTTTTGTTTGTGTCTTGGACAAAGTCTCTCGACTTTTGTAATTGACAATGTGAATTAGAATTTATTTATTTATTTGGATTTCATAGTGACATAAGCAATTCCCTTTTTGTTTTATTTTTAATTTTTGTTGTGTCTTGGACAAAGTCTTTTTTTTGTTAGTCTATATGTGTAATTAATAAAGTGAATTAGGATTTATTTATTTATTTAGATTTTACAGTGACATAAGCAACCTGACATAAGCATCCCTTTTTTTTTAAATTTTTGTTGTATCTTGGACAAAGCCTTTTTTTTATCGGTCTATATGTGTAATTGACAAAGTGAAGTGTGATTAATTTATTTATTTAGATTTTATAGTGACATAAGCAACATGTTTGTTAAAACTTTTCAAGAATCAAGTTGTTGTCAAATTTCAACAAACTAAAACCTGGGTCCCAAGTGTAAAACTACAATTCCACTGTTTAGGCTTTTTATAAGAACATGGAGAATGAAGCTTAAACTATTAAATTTCTCATAGATGATTTTCTCATTATAGCAACTAACCACTATTTAAATCTAGGTTGAAGCCATAGATGGATCGAAAAAGGATGTCATCTGATTGGTGTTCAAGGGAATATATAGATGGGGTGAAAGGGTTTATTAGATTGCAATTCAGCATACAAAAGATCCTAACAAAATCTTATGTCCCTGCTTATCTTGTTGTTATGGAAAGTGGATTAGTCCACTTGATTTGCTAGATCATTTAGTGTGTCATAGGATTGATCAAACATATACACGATGGACAAGGCATAGTAAGACAAATAACCCTTGTAATGATCGGGCGCATACCACGAGTGTTCTTCGAATTAGTTTGACCAAAGCATGTGTGATGAAGATGATGATCTTGAAGAAATGCTAAATGCGGTTGAAGAGGTGCTTCATAACTATCCTAGAGAATTTGAGAAGTTGAAAGGTGGTGTAGAGAAACCCTTATATGCCGGTTGTACAAAATACACAAGATTGCTAACTGTGCTAAAATTGTACAACTTTAAAGCCTACTATGGGTTAAGTGATTCGAGTTTCACCGCACTGCTTGAACTTTTGCAAGATATGCTTCCAGAAGAAAATATACTTCCTATGAAGAAATACGAGGCAAAGCGAATTCTTTACTTAATAACTGGTATGGGATATAAGAAGATACATGTATGCCCTAACGATTGCATATTATTCTGGAAATAATATACAACGTTAGAGAAGTGCTCTAAATGCAATGCATCTCGATATAGGAAAAAGAAAGGAAAAAGTCTTGTCAAGGTCCTATAGTATTTTCCTATTATCCCGAGATTCAAGTGTCTGTACAATAATACAGAGTTCTCGAAGCAGTTGACATGGCATGCAAATAAGAGGATTGAAGACACGTAGCTTAGGAACCATTCAGATGCCCCTCAATGGAAAAAAAATGATCATAAGTATCCTAACTTTGCGAATGAGGTAAGGAACTTACGCCTTGCACTATCAACTGACGAAATCAATTCGCACAGTGTTCAAAGTAGTACACACAACACATGACTGGTAATATTGATGATTTATAACCTTCCTCCACACTTGATAATGAAACATAAGTTTATGATATTGTTGATGTTAATTTCTGGAAAAGGAATAACAGCAAAAGATCAGGAAAAGGAATAAGTGGGTAGGATGTAATCAGGATAGCAGTGATTGAATAGGAGCAAGCTCACCTGTATGTGCTACATAACACTGATGAGGTTGAACCATTTGTTAATGAACACAAGAAAGCTCTTCGACAATTATATGGTGATACGAATGAAAACTTAATAACAAAAAAACACAATCGACATTTTTCAAGTTGATTGAAAAAGTGCATTAATGATGAGATAAAGAAGAATCCTGATTTAGTTTTTGAGAAATTGATATGACTGTCGAAGAGACCGAGCTTAAATGTATTAGCTTACAATAGTTATGCAATTAATGGTTACACATTATATACATAAGAATAGGATACACGGAGCATGATGCATAATAGTATGGTAACACTTGTTGATTCTTGGCATAGATCCAATGTTAAAGACATACATCATGTCTACACACCAATGTCATACTTTGGTGTCATTGAACGTATATGGGAGTTAGATTACTTTATGTTGAGGGTCTCTGTCTTCAGATGTAAGTGTGTTAATAACAACAGTAGATTACGGACAAATGAGTTTGGCTTTGTTCAAGTGGACTTTTCTAAAGTTTGGTACAAAAATGATCCTTTCATTTTAGCATCACAAGTAGAACAAGTGTTTTTTATTCCCGATCCTGCTAAGAAAAATTGGTTCATTGTACTCCCATTAAACAAGAATCGTCAAGAACAAGTTGATATTAAAAGTCATAAATATTTGAATATTGTTAAGGATGATCCTTCTTTTAAGATTTTGGGGTCAGAAGATATCGACATAGATGAAGATAAAGACGAACCCTTGTATATGAGACATGATCATGAAGAGGGGACTTGGGTTAAGCTTTCAATTCCATCTATTAGGAGACTCAAGGGATACACAACTGTCAATTCAACAAAAATGATGAAGAAGAAAATTTTAAATCAAACAAGAAAGAGGAAAAGATAATGAGTTCTTGACTTGTTTACTTGTATCTTTTACCTGTACTCATATATGTCGAATTCATTTACTTTCATTGACATGATTGTCACTGTGCACTTAAATTTTCTTTTATTTGTTTAACTTGTAGGAAAATGGATTCTCCGCATGAAGATGACAATGTTCCCACACATGTTGGTAGACAAACATTTGTTGAGCGCGTCGCCTGTGGCAGGACTATAATGGGGAGGTTGATCAAAATGAGAAGCAAGGGCATTAAGTTAGAACTTGATTGGAATGAAAAAGAGAATCTATTTGGACTGAACAGTAGCTCTTTTAATAATTTCATTGAAACTACAGTACAAAATAGAGTTCCTATTACAATTCAAGATTAGAGATGAGTGAAGAAACAATATGGGAATGAAATATGGGATGAAGTCTAGGTGAGACATTAATTACTTTATTATTCGGGTTGTTCTATTTCATATAAATACAATTTAACAAATTATCTTTGGTTTTATGACACAATCTTGTTTTGTTTTGATGGTGATGATCAAGAAAACTCCGTGCTCAGAAAAGCCAGCAAACTCGTGAGAAAGTTTCATTCCGATCTTATGAAATATTTCTTGAGGGATGATAACGAGAATATCATTCCAACATCACCGGAATTATACAACGGGATCATGAGTCAAGAAATGTAGGATGAGTTTGTAAGAACACATACAAGTCAAGAATTTTAGGTAATGTGATATTATACTTTACAAACTACTTGTAATATGTTTGTAATTAATATTTATTAATATGAATCATTTGGATCTAAATAGGAGCTAAGTGAGAAGAATCGCTCCAATGCAATCAATATGTCATACCGCTATATACAAGGACCTGTATCTTATGGAAAGTTAGAGCAAAAAATTGTAAGAACTAATGATTAATTCTTTAATTTGTATGACTAATTGTTAACTTCGATGACTAACTTACATATGCAGATAGAAGAATCAAATTCAGATATTACATTGGTTTCACGATATGACTTGTAGGTAGCCGGTTGCATAAACAAAAAAGGGGAGGTTCGAAGTGAAGAAGCAAGAAGAGTTGCAGAATATTGTATAAGTATTGAAACATATGAGTACATACAATAAAGAATTAACATTGCTTAAATGATTCTAGTTTATAGTAACTAATAATGTTGTAATTCTTTTTGTGATAGCGGTCAATGACACAAGAGGTACCAGAGTTGGAAACTTATGTTGGTCATGATGATATACTAAGAAGAGCGTTGGGTGTACCTGAGTATGATGGTCGTGTTCAAGGTACTGGTTTTGGTGTGATACAAACAGCATGCTTCGTACACCAGAAGCGCTCAAACAAGAGTAAGTTCTTGCAACTGTACGAGGAGATGAACTCCTTCAAGTATTAAATGCAAGAACAATTTAATTTGCAAATGCGTTTATTCCAAGATCAAAACGCGCAGGAGGGCGCACATTGATCACTTAGTACAATCTAAGGCAATATCAAATGTTCCTCCTTGTAACAGCCTAAGTATGAGAGATAGTTGTACTTCTATCCCTAAAGTCCATCTCCCTTTAGTAAATAATTTCTCCTCTAATTAATTGTTACATTATCAATTCGTGTATAACATAACATCCTTAACTAATCTATCTTTCATAGGGCAAGTCAGCGTGTAAGTTATATGTTGAACATTCTGAAAAACATGCAGTTGCAGTGGGTATTGCCTACAACACATATAATGATACCCTCAACAATTCACCATTACCGGATAACACAATCCGAGTAAGGGTCGACGTTTGCATGGATGATGATGCGCTATTACCCATCCCTTCTCTAGATGACGAGATAATGATTAAAGATGTTGTAGGCGGTTATGTTGCTTGGCCAATAGGTTTGATAGAGTCATGTCAGAAGGTAGTTCATTTGCAATTCCTTCTACTTTTCCTACGCACTACATCATTTAATTTCATGATTTTTATAGGTTGAACATTCTAAAGGAAAACAAATTCAACAGAATGGCAAGGTCTCAAAGTGTTCGACAACAAAGCTGAATTCCAAAGCCTCAGCTAGCCAACAGAGCAGAAGAAAAATGATCTCATATCATGATCGGTTGAAATCTATTACACCTAGGTTGATATACGAAGGAAGTCTGTCATTACCATTTGATAGACACATCTATGGTGTTCAGGGCATAGCTGAACATATTACTGCTGATGTGTTGGACGAATTTTTTAATTGTGGATGGCTTGTTGCTTCGGTCATCAACATCTAGATTATGTAATTTATTATCATTATTTATCTCTATTATTTTTATTATTTATCTTTAATTTTTGTTGTCGTAATCACATTTTTTGTTCTCTGTAAAGGCACTTGTACTATGACATCTTGGTAGACGCACACAGGGTTCAGTTCTCATTTGTCAACCCTTATCTCATTAAACATCACGGGGGCCGAGTAGATCTCGATGCTCAATCTAATGATCTAAAAGAATACTTTAGGCAAAGAATAAAACCAAATATGTTATTTCTGGTGCCATACAATACAGGGTAATTAAGTTATTGTTCGTGGTAGTATTTCACTTTATATTTTTTTTGTATCACTTTTATCATATCATGTATGGAGAAGAAAAACTTTGAAAATATTTTAGGGCACATTGGATCTTGTTGTGATTAATGCAGCGGTATCTTCTGACCCTCGCATTTACTATATAAATCTTCTAAGTGGAGGTGTTCCTATAGACTGTCCTCATGTATTGCGGCTGATCAATAGGTAAGTACATATATGCGTGTATGTGTGTGTAAATATATATTTGTGTAAGTCACTAAATAACCAAAAGTAATCAACATCTATTTGTTTCCTTAGTGCATTGACTGCATATAGAGCCTCCTCCAGCTTAAGCTTTTCTAGATCTACAGATCCTGCCTATAGCTATACATGTAAGAAAATAGAGGTATTGATATAGGAATTTAATTGCATTTTGATTTTAACAAAATTTTATTCAAAAATTTAGTTAACTATTTTATTATATTGTTACAGTGCCCTTTCCAACCCAATAACGATGATTGCGGGTATTATATAATGAAAATTCATGAAGGATGTAATTACTCATGATCAACTTCTTATTCCACCAAAAGTAAGTCATTTTAGTACAATTCATATTATATTTTAAATTTAATTAATTTTCTGATAATTAATGTTTAATTATTTTAATTCATTTTCTGCATCTTTGTATCTGTGTAGTATTATAAAGATCAGCGTTGTGACAGTTTGACTGATAATCAAATCAATAAACTCATCGAGGAATGGTGTGAATATGTGCGCAAGCAATGTTCTAGCTAGCAATACTATATAAGACCAAACGTTTTTTGTCAAACTTGAAAGCTATTTTTGGTCCACCTATGAAAAAGATTATGAGAATAATCATGGATTGAGTTGTCAAGGCAACAACTTATCTTTGAAAGGATACTCCAATACAAAACCTAGGAAAATGACAATGGAGTAAAGAAATAGATAATAAATTTCTGTTATCCATGGAATTAGAACATAGAGCATGTTCTGCCATCATTTAAGGAGCCATATGACTAGAGAATTTTCCATGAGTAACTTGGAATCAATGGTGGATAGAAGGATCTATGATGTGGATCCTAAGTATCACAGCAAGGCGAAACATACATTTGATCCATCTTTGTGAGAGATATATTTTTTCAAAGAAAGAAAGCAATAGTTCAATGTCCTTCTGCTGACAGAATATTGGTTGATCCCCTTACTAAGCCCATAGCTTAATATTCATTGAGTTAGTGAAGATCTTAGGGCATAAACAAAATAAAAAATCTTGAACTTCTTTTATATGGAGATAAAAGAAATAATATGAATGTTATGAGTAAATACATGTAAAGTATATAATTTTGTATGCCGTATAGGTTAGAAAAAGTTGGTTCATTCACACAAACAACTGTCTTCGCATGTTTTGTAGGGGACATGGGAGGGTAAGATGAGCAAATGATCACTATAAGATGGTTAAGTAGAATATTTGCTTTAGAGTTGTCTTAGTTAAGTTAAGATGAGATCCATGTGTATATATATACACAGAAAATGAATCAAAGTATGAATACATACTTGTAGCCAAGCATAGAACTCTTTTTTTCCACAAATGACATATTGTGAAAAAGAAAGTTTTAATTCAAATGTTGAGTACATTTTGGAACTGTTTCTTGTACGGTGAAAGAGAAAAGAAATCGACATACTCTATAAATCATTTACCGTAGCATGAAATTCATACTGCATGTGCTTGAGAGTTAAGACTACAACATGGAACGTAGGTGAAAGATCCCTGGTTCACTATGGTGTGAGTCTTAGGAAGAAAGAATCCTTCCATGACACTCTTAATACTTAGACGGCATTATGAAAGCTTGGTTTGGTGACAGCTACTTTAGTTGAAGCTCTATGATCACACACGATTTGGTCAAACGAGTGAAAACTAGGAAAGCAACCAAATCAAAACAGATTGATGTTTAGTTAAAAAAAAGATTTACTCATAGATATTTGAGATATGCTAATGTCTGTGGTTGACCCCTTACTAGTTCTATGTGTAACTAGTAAGTGCAGATACTATGCGCACGAAAAGCAATATGAGTTAATCAACATATTAACTCGAGAAGGATTAGATGTGTCATGAGAAATGCGTATGGGAGAATCTGGGGCATCTGAGGCAACAAAGAAATAGCTTACAGATTTATAAAGGGTGTTATTGGATGCTGATCCGATATGAGAGATTTCTAGTATCACAAGCACTAAATTTTTTTGAAGACGTTTTGCCTACGCGGTCATGGTAGACACCAAGTATGAAACAGGAAAAAGTAACGAACGCATTATGGGAGGCCCATCAAGTGCGAGTTGGAGATGTTGGACTTTGAGACTAAATCCTCTCTTGATAGGTTGGACTATTTGATTAAGATACAAGTAGTCTAATCAAATAAGAAATAAATCAGCATTAATTATGGATTTAGAAATAAGTTAGTATTAATTATAAGATTGTTAATTGATAATCAAGTCATCATAATTCAGAAAATTAATTAAGAATTAATTCTCCTTATTACTAACTTAGAAGGAATGCACATTACTTCCTAATTAGTGGCCACCTTAAACCACTATAAATAAAAGGTGCATCCTTCAGTTATAATCTATCCCTGCCATTGAGTTATCTAGCAATCTCTTTTCTCTCCTACCATCTTTCTTATTCTGGTAATTTGCTGTGCCAATCCTAATTAGGCTCTAGTAGTCTAATAATTGTGTGAGCATTATTATATTCAATTAATGGAGTATTGGAGCTTTGACCTGGATCCGAACGTCGATTTGCCCAGGTACGCTAGTCTACTCTCTCTCCTTATATTTTCTTATAGTTATACTCATAAAAAAAATAATTAGATAAACAACTAATATTATACAAGCGTCTCTACAAATCAAAAAATAACATTATTTCCTTAAAAAAATATATCCATTATATATAATATAATCAGAATGAATTAGGAGTTACAAAATAAATCTCAATAGCACAATAAAAATATGCTCATTATAATTAAATTAATCAAAATATAATAAACTCAATTACTACATGTACTTCTATCTCTTACAAGTTACAAATACAACTTACCTTTAAATTTTTCATTTATATCCACATCAATCCTCAACCTTTGTCATCATAATGATCTTTAATAAATCATGCATGATAGTAAGTGATTATTAAGAACTCCCAAAAGTTGAAGTTGATTCACTACGCCATTTTTTAGTCGGGCAATGACTTGATACTTTTCAACAATCCAATTTCATCAGAATCTGGTGAAGATGAAAAATGTAAAGGACCACTATGTGATATACCAATAGTACTATTAACATCAACTTCAACAACAACATCATCAAACTCCTCATTCCCACTCTCTATTCTCCTTAAAATCTTTAAAACCTCATCCATGGAAGGTCTCAAATCCTTTTCCTTCTGTAAACACTTAACACAAGCATCAAATAATCGTAAATCCATAGTCATTTGAGTAGATAAGAACGCCTGAAGGTCTGTGCTATCAGGAAGGTCCTTTTTTGGAAACACAAGAGTTGAACATGTTGAGAAATGACTTTTTTGGTCAGGCTGAAGATCAAGGAGTCGACTGTAATGATAGATATAAAAGTTTCCACAAGTATGTTTAATAAAACCAGTGGGGGTGCTGACATTGAGTTTGTGGTCGCATTTGAACAGGGTTATGTTGTATTTAATATCAAAAGAAATTAAAGGAGAGCTTGCAAGAATTGGGATATTGTTATTGAAGGCGTCACAAGAACCATTGGATTGCAAATGATTGTGCAGATCTTGGTCAAAAACCCTAATAATTTTTTGCTGTAGATAGACACTATTAAGCGCCAAGAATGGTCTTCCATTCTTTCCTAGTTCAATTGTTTTAATTGCTTGTGGATTTGAATCATCACAGTTATGAACCACAATTAAACCACAGTCCGGCAATTCTGGCTTGGTGAAAGGAAACTAGAGGCTCCCAAGTTCTCCACAATTAAAAGATCTAGGACACTTAACATGCCTCGCATTTCCATACCCAACTGAAAGAAGTAAAAGGTGAGAAATCAAGAGGAAACAAAACTCAAAAACTAGATCTATAATTGAGAATTCTCTACTATTTGAGCAAAATAATAAAGGCCTCCAACAAAAGCCTCATGTAATGACTAAGTTCGTATTATGTTTCCGCCTACTCCCCAATATATAATCCACAGTTCTTACTTGAACAGTTTGATGGCGCAGGTTGACTTCGTAAATGAGAAAAGGGCCTGAAGAAAATTCTAGGTGGGGTAGGCAATAGGGCTTCATTGAAAGTTATGTTGATCATTCCAACTAAGAAGACAAGATAAGCTTTCCCGGTTGGCCCATTAAATACAGGATCCTTCAAAAATCTCACAATTTGAAAGCAACTATTAAAAACAATCAAAGTTGGACGCAACACTTTCTTTTCTTTTCTTTTATACCTACATGTTTGACAAACCATAAAATTGAGGTTTCAGAAACTCTTTTCCGCATGCGGAGATAAAATTTCTCTCACATACTTATCTAATACATCGTAAAAGCTCTTCTCTAAAAGTTAATCCAAACATACACTATTTTATCTAATCGGCCAATGGATGACAAAGATATTGCCTTTGGAAGTGGAACTATAAAACTCAGTGCGTTTGGTATAGAAGGTGAAAGTAAACTACTGAAAATTGTGCTAAAAATAAAGATCCAGCCTATCAAATTATATGAAGCAGCAATAAAGCCTTGAGAAATGCCTCCTTGCCCTAATTTTTCTTTGAAACAATCGGTCATTTTCTTTATATCCGAGTAACTATATCTTTTTATGGCAAGTGATTAGTGGCTCTTGAGAAATACCTCAAAATCTTGATGAGCTTTTGATTTGTTATTCCAGAATGATGTCCTCTTAAATCAGTAGATTATAAGTATAAAAAATCCTATTATTGCAGCTGCAAAAACTGTGATCAATGAGTAGAGGAGGTGAACTTATGCAAAATTTCGAGACATTTAATGATAAATGCAAACATTTCTGTTTTGGTAACAATGAGAAACATAAATACCCCATCCTTATTATAAAGAACAAATCCATTTTATCTTAAATTTTAAAATTGTCTTTTATTTTTTAACCTAATTAAATATATATCACTCATCATTTCTTTTCAATACAATTTGAATCTACTTTTCATGTACTCTCTTTATAAATAAATGTACCATTCAACCGCTTATTTATAAGTCACTTATATCTTATGATTAAGTGCCATTTTTGCCTCTCATTCACTGAGGGCCAATTTTGGTCTGGAAGTTTTTCGAGGACCACTTTTGTCCTGAAATGTCAAATTTGGAGCAATTTTACCCTGACTGTTATTCCCGTTAAGTTTGATTGTTAGTTAACCAAATAAGAAGAAAATTTGCTACTACTAAATAAAAACTTTCAAGACAAATTTACACATTAACAAAAATGACTTAGACAATAAAATTACCTTGAAAGTTTTAACTTTTGAGTAAATTTGTTCGAAATTTGATCAACTAACGGTCAAACTTAATTGTGATAACGGTCACGACAAAATTACTCTAAATTTAACACTTCTGGGGTAAAATTGCCTCTCAAAAAACTTCTGGGACAAAATTGGCTCTCCGTGAATACTTCCGAAGCAAAAATGGCCTTTAACCCTATATCTTATTCTTGCAAATCAATAAAATTATTAAATGAAATTTTTTTTTTCCAAATTCATCCTTATTTTTTAAAGGGTGCACATTTTTCTCACTTCTATTTATCTCACTGCATTTACACTACATGCATTTATTAATACAAGTCAATAAGGGTAAAATTGACAAAACCTCATGTAAAACCCTATAAGTGACTCATATTTTAAATAAAAAATTTTTGTTACAAATGATTAATAAATAGGCACTGAGTGATATAGTTAGAAAGAAAAGTATAAATCTTAACCATGAATTACTTTTAAGTAATATTTTGAAGATTTTTGTCCCTTGTAACATTTGATTAGCTACCCTATTTTTGTACAAGGACACTTTCAACTATTTTTATCATATAAAAAAAGATTCTCGCAATAAATGTTATATTTTAACTTCATGATGCAAGGTCAAAAGGAAAAACTTCATGATGAGTTTTAGGATATTTTTCATGATGACTTTCAGGATATTTCTTTGTTCATCGCGACAACAATTATGCATTTTAAAGGCGTTTTGGGATGGACTCTATAAAGGTTAATTAAATACAATGCATCACCTGGACCAACTATAACCGTCAACTTCCCTGATTCCTTGCCAGATAAAAAGTGAGTTAGTAAATCACAGTTAAAACGCATACAAAATAAATTAAAAGATTACAAATTTAAAATTTAAGATACGATAAAAATCAAAAGAAAAAGAATAATCTTGGAATTATAAGATGAACCCGAATAAAATCCTAAAGCTGAAGGTAGGTTAAAATTTGAAATTAATTGTGCACCCAAGAATCCAAACTTCAAACTTCAATCTGTTAACGAGGTTTAAAGAAGATTTTTTTTGGGGGGGGGGTCTAAATTTTATACAAAAGCCACCTTAGAATACTTCATCCAATTTTTTTAAACAGAGTTTCTAATTAAAAATTAAAAATTGAGTTTTATTCATAAATAAATTCCAGTGTGTTTTCTCTATCATGAGTTCTCTCTAAAATCTCTCCCCCTTTTTAAAAATTGAGTTGCTGCGGAAGAAGCCACACCTCCCTCTGCTGCTCTCGCAGCCGTGGCACTCACTAGCTGTCAAATTCAGTGGCTTCAACAAGAATCCTATTCCCAAAGCCTCCCTTATCCCTCCTTCCATATTCTCTACCACATTCTTCATCGTCCCACCCCTGCAATTATTCCTCGCATATTTCAACTTCTTCGTTTCATCATCCACCCTTATGCCCAACACCGACCTCATCTTGTTCCCTTCATAACACCCCACCACGTTCTCCTTCATCTCCCCCGGCAGCAACGGTAATTCACAATCGAAGAACAGCAGCTCCTCCTTCTGGTTCGGAGCCAAGGGAAACGTTACGGTGCCAGTGAGTTTGGTGGAGGGTGAGAAACAATTGTTGGAATTAGAGATTGGAAAGTTAGGGTTAGAGACTCGAAGAGAGAGATCGCGAAAGAAAAATTCATTGACGATGTAGAGAGTATTGGAGAGATTGAGCATGTGGAAGCCATTGGAAGCACAGACGAGGCCGAAATTAGGGAATCCACAGAAGGGGTCCTGCTTATAGTGGATAAAGAAGGGATAGGTTCTGGTAGGACCGTTTTCACATGTTTGGGGCTCACAAGCTTGGAAGTTGGGATTCACAGAACAGAGGGTGGTTGTGATTAGAACAGAGAACACGAGGACGAAGAAGGAGGAGGAGGGTGACCTAGAAGAGGAGAACATCCTCTCCCGGGGGTAAGTAACACTTGTTTTTCCTTCAAACTTGAATAGTGTCTAATCGGACCATTCTAAAAATGACGCCTTCTGTTCTGTTCTGGTCGATAAGTGGAGATAAAAAATAATGGACGACTTTATTTCAGTGAGTATTAACTTGAAAATTAAAGGTGAACAAAAAGGAGGGGCCCATTGAAAATAACGGATAACAAGAACTTGGACAAGGAAATTAAATTCCGTTTGAACTAGTCATACTGCATGCTGCAGCAAAAATAGCGTCATAATCATGTGGAATATGCTTATCTAATACGAATTCATGAAATAATAACGGGAAAATACCAATTAAATTCTCTTGAGATTCTCAAAACCTAAATCAAGCCTACACTTTCAACAAATCCTTGATAAGACCTTTTAGCCTTATTAGGGATTTCCTAATATTAAATGACAACAATATCCCTGGTCTATTGAGAGTAAAACTTGTAGAATTTCGTCCACATAAATTAAGAATGATATTTGATGGTGTACTACTACACTCAAGGGAATGGACGCACTAGAACCAATCTCTCCTATACAAAGATTACCACATATTGTCAAAACATAGTGAGAGCTCTCTGTCTTCGGCAAGTCATGGAGAGACAGAATCGTGTCTACAGAAAGGAAATAAGTATAGTGAAGAGAGGTCCAGAGATATGTTTTTTATTGGTTATCCTCCATAGCTATGATTCTCCTCCATCTTCATGGCTGAATCTATCTATGGTTTGAAGAATTGGGCTGAGGCCTGAAACGCTCTAAAAGAGGATTTTGTTTGAGTTCTAAATTTCTACTACCACATAATGCATAGAGTTAATTGGGGTTGGAAGATAAATTGGTAAAATGGGTGTTTTGTGTTTGAGAAAATGGTAAAAAAAATTCTCTAGAAAAAGGGATTGATTGTGGATAGTTTAATTCTTTTTTGGGTGCCTATTATCTTGTCATCTTTTTGAAATTTTGGCTTCTTTTGCAACATGCTGCATCATAGTGTTTGAACCAGACACTCCAAGTTTATTCCTATTTTTTTTTAAATATATATATAATAATAAATATTAAAAAGGTTGTGGGAAATCAATAGAACAAAATTGATTTTGCCTTCGCTACACAACAACTTTCTCTTTTGCTTTCAAATAGAGGGGTGTTGTCGTTTGACAAAACTAGAAATTTCCTAATAAGACTAGGAGGTTTTACCGAAGATTTGTTGAAACTTGAAAGTATAGGTTTGATTCAAGTTTTGCGTATTTCAAAAGGATTTAACTGAAATTTTCCCAACAATAAATATGTGACCATGCAAAAATTGTTCCTTTTTGCGCAATAACAACATAACATGTTAGAAAATTAATAATTAATAATAAATACAGAGTAATGAATTTAGAAACTCTACCTAGGGTATGTGAAAAGATAATTCATGGGGCTTAAAGGATATTTTTATCTCAAAAGTTTTCACCGAGAGGCTATTTTGCTTAAAAAGTTTTTCAGGCTACAATTTTATCCTGAAAGTTTCTAAAATAGAGAAATTTTTTCATGATCGTTATCATAATTAACTTTGCCTATTAGTTGACCAAATATGTTAAGTTGTCAGTCCACATGTTATCCATGTCATTTTTGTTATGATGCAAATTTTCCTTGAAAGTTTTAAATCTAACTTTAAAAAAAGATGAAGTAGATGACACATGGATTTCTAGTGCAAATTTGCAGCTTAACAACAATAGTATGGATGACATGTGGACTGCCAGCTTAGCATATTTGTTCAACTAACACAGTCAACATTAACTGAGATAACGGCCAAAGAAAAATTGCTTCATTTTTTACAATTTTAAGGTAAAATTGTCCTTCGGTGAAAATTTTCAAGACAAAATTGCCTCTTAACCCATTAATTGGGAACAAAAAATAACAGAGGAATTTTGCAATGAGTGTTGACTTGGAAACGAAGTGCTAAGACTGGAAAATGTGTTAGAAGGAGGGCCAAGCTGCATGATTTCTTTTGTGCAATTCAATATGTTCCTTAGTCTTACCCAATATGTATAACCCGTTTTAAAATTAATTAACTTGGGCAATCCTTTGTTGTTGTACCTATTTGTCCATCAAAATCACTTTTGAATGAAATCTTATGCTAAATGTTGATGAAGAGAATCTTTGATCTATTCATTCACTAGCAAAAGTGAAACATTTCCAATTCAAAGCTGTGGAACAATGCTGACTCGCCTATGAAATTGTTACTGATAGCAATACTCTAACCCCCAAATCCCACAAAGATGATAGAATTGTTGAGATCTATTATTGCATTTTCTCACTTTAAGCATTTCTTTCTATAATCTGTCTCTTTTTCTGGTTAGCATGATCACAAGACATTTTACAATATAGCAAGAAAAGGCCACAATACAAGTCCACAAGCATTACCATGTTATTGTTGTCTCTACAAGTGCAAAACTTCAGTGCATTAGCAGAGATCTTTTCAGAAAATAACAAGCACTCACGGAAACAAAAACATATGGGCCTTCTAGTATCATGCCTTAGCAATGAAAAACGCCTTATAGCATAAAAACTATGAGAGAGTTGAGGAAGATGAAGGGCATGGTGATCTTGAAGGAGATGATAAGTAAGGTTTTGGTGGAACTTGCAAGGTCTCAGCTCTGCCTTCAAGCATCTCCACCACTTTGCTCATCACTGGACGCTCTGAAGGATTAGTTTGTATGCACCTTAAGCTCGTTATCACCATCTGCATTATCCTCTCTTTGTCACCATCATTTCTAATACTCCTCAATGCAAGCTCTTCATTTAATTCTAGACGCTTGTATATCCAATGAGGAAAATATATTTCACTCGTATCATCAACGTTGACGTTGACATTCCTTCGTCCTCCAACCATTTCCAAAACCATCATCCCAAAACTGTAAACATCTGACTTCTGAGAGACTACACCAAAACTTCTAGAAATCACCTCGGGAGCAATGTACCCTATAGTTCCTCTAACACCCATTATGGATACTACACTCTCATTTCTAAGGCATATTTTAGCAAGTCCGAAATCTGAGATCTTTGGGCAAAAGTTCTCATCCAATAAAATGTTATGAGGTTTTATGTCAAAATGAAATATCCGAGTGTTACATCCTCGATGCAAATACTCTAATCCTCGTGCAACACCTGTTGCAATTTGGTGCAATATTTCACAACTCAATTGGAGATTGCCCTCAAGAAGGTCTGCTTCGTTTTCAAAGATGAACTTCTCTAAGGATCCATTAGCCATAAACTCATAAACAAGTGCCTTCTTTGACTCTTCAAAACAAAATCCTAAAAAAGTGACAATGTTAACATGAGAAGTCTTGCTTATGCTTGCAACCTCGTTGATGAATTCCTCTCCGTTACCTTTTGTTTCCTTCAAAACCTTCACTGCTACTGGACATTTGTCATGTAACTTCCCTTTGAAAACACTCCCATAGCCTCCTTGTCCTAATTTTTCTTTAAAACAATTGGTCATTTTCTTTATATCCGAATAGCTATATCTTTTTGGGGTAAGTGATCCCTGACTCTTTAGAAACGCTTCAAAATCTTGATGAGCTTTAGATTTGTTTTTCCCGAATATTATGATTTTATCAGGAAATAACGGCCCTCTAAACCAGTAGATTACAAGAGCAGAAACTCCTAATATTGCAGCTACAGAAACTGTGATCAATAAGATTAAAGGAGGTTAGATTATATGCAAAATTTTGAGGCAACACTAAGTAACATATATATATTGATTAGTTATCCTATTTTTTCCATAAGGACTCTTTCCACTATGTTTAATATGTATAAAGGGCTTAAGGTACACCTTGCAATTTTGTCCCAAAAGTAATCACTCAGGAGCATTAGATATTCGAAAGTTTTTTTATGAGCAATTTTGCCCTTAAAGTAACCAAAATGTGATAATGTTACCTCTTGTAATTAAAATGTTAACCATCAGTGTTAGTTTTTGAATGTTAACAATCAATGTCAGTTTTTTAACAGTAAGGGCGAATTTAATTTTGCTCCTTTTTTTAATACTTCTAGGGTGAAATTACTCCTTAAAAAACTTCTAGATATCCAATGTTCATGAATGGTTTTGAGGTAAAATCGCACCCTAATCATGTATAAAAAACATCCTTAGTTTAAGTTTTCTGTTACTCCCAATTAAAGTTAAATTTTAATTTCATGATGACTTTTAGGATACATATATCTTTGTTCATCATGGGGACAATTAGGAGTACTCAGGGCTAATGTTTTGAGTGGGACACGATAATCATAAATGTAATTGAATACAATGGATCCCTTGCCAAATAAAAAAACAAGTTAGTAATTATAGTTAAAACACATATATACACAAAATACTCTTAACCTTATATTTGAATAGAAAGAAAAGTGGGGAGCAGATAGGGGGAGAGAATACTAGGATTGAAAATTTTCAAAAATGGTAAAAAAATTTACTATTTTTGAAAGTTTTCTCTCCCATTATTTTTTCCTCCCTAATTTCCTCTCTATCCAAATATTGGGTTAAAGATTGAAAATTTGAAATTTAAGATCCTAAAGACCAGAAGAAAAAGAATAAGCTTGGAATAAGATGAGCCCAAATAAAAGCCTAAAGATCAAGTTTGGTTAAAGTTTAAATTCAAGTTCTTTCTTCTTCCAACCAGTTCAATAACCATTATTCCATATAGACCTTTGTTTTATGGCTTATTCAAAAATAAGCGAAAATCACTGTTGTGAATTATTATCTGAAAGTGGTAAATTGATGGAAAGACCCCAAAAAAAAAAAAAAACACACACACACACACACACAAAGGAAACTCTAAACGGATGCACGTATGTAAGCTTTAAATTGAAGTTATAATCATGAAATCAATTAAATGATTATGTAAATTACCTAGTCCAAGTAGCAAATGGAAACTCTTAATCTTATGCCCTGCAATCAAAGGAAGAATAAGATGAAGTTAACATTAAAATAATCAGTTAACCTTCATAAAAATATCCTATTTTTATGTCACCAAAATTGAATAATAATATTTGATATATTTTTATAACGACAAATGAAATGCATCTTTTTTATAGAGGCCATACACACGGGTGTCATCTTTTATCTTAGAAAAAGTCATATCGATAAGAATTGTCATTAGTTTTTTTCGCCTTAAACCAAACTCAACTGCACAGACATAAAACATTGCAAACTTATTTGATATAAAATCTAATTGCATTTAACGAAAAAGATTTTAAAAAAAAAAAACCTCCATTTTCGAATGTGTGTGATGCCGAGGATAAAAAAAATTTTATAAAGGTTCCGCGAAAGGTGAAGTTTTGTTGTAGAAAACAAGAAAAATCACTTAAATTCGAGAGCAAAAAGTGAACAACAGTAAACTGAAGACATAAATTAGTAAGTTACATGTTTGTCTCAAAAAACGACATTAAAAAAGTTATCATTTGGAAATAATATACCTTCAACCTTGCAGTAAAATAGTTTTACCAGAATCATAATAATGATTATGATGAAATCAAGAAGCTTCTTCTGGAATACTTTGGTCTGCTAAGAAAATTTTTGAGAAGGGTAAAGAGAAGAGTCTAAAGGACGTGGCTGGTGAGAATGTGGACGCTGCTCGTAGGTTGGAGAGGGGCAAAACTCCAAAAAATATGGCGCGGAGGCTGCTTGTGGACTAGAGGAGAACTTGTACAACACTTAGCTAGGAAATGAGCAGCGAGGCAATGGATCAAGAAAGATTTTGCTAATAGGTATGATAACTCTATTTATATTTTAGAGAATCTTGCACAATTGAACAAAGAGAACAGTCTAATACCATGTAAAATATTGAAATATGAATGAATTGCTTGTCATTCATAACGACCATACATGTATTGCCTACACACACGAGTAGCAGGTAACGTAAATGAAAGAAAAAAGATTAGGAATTCATACATACTCTTTTGATACTTAATGTTGGACTTAATTGGGGAGTTAATCTTACTCTCAAACGTAAGATCTATTTCTCATATTTATCAATATTTTTTTAATTTATTCTTATTAGTGCTTCAGTAAAAATAATCATATAAGAGAGAAATGAAGGGAATTAATAGGGATGATGATTGGAGTATTTTAGAATAAACATATCATATAAATTAATTTAACTAACTTTCTTAATGCAATTATATTAAGTGAATAGATTTTACATTACCGGAGAGGGTATATGAAAAGTATGCATATAAAAGGAATAATAGAGTATGTATAGATAAATATACCTATGATGCAGCAGAACTTATTGTGGTCGTCAACTAGACATTGGTGGCCTCCCTTGTGGTGGTAACAGTCATCACAATCACCAGATAATTTCACTTCAATATCTATTTCAACGCATGAGAATGATGAGAAATCAGTGGTATATGTGAGCTTCTTACAAGGAAACTGATGATTGGAGCAAGCAGGTAAAGAGGTTTGTGGCTTGTGAGGAGGAGGCATGTGTGAGTTGGGACAAAAGACATCGAAGCCAGGACAGGCATGCTTGATGAAACCATCGGGGTTGCTGATGGTGGGACGAAGGTGGTGGTTGCATTGAAACAGGGTGGTTACGTTGTTTTTGACATGAAAGGAAACCAAGCGAGAAAATGGAGGAAGAGGTAAGTTATAGTTGAAAACTTCTTCACAGATTGGATGCACATCTTGGTCAGGAACTGTGATGATGAGATTCTCCTTCGTCTGAACCACACTCGAAAGAGGTAATGGTTTTCCATTCTTATCCAGTTGAATTGTTTTATTTGAAGATGGGTCATCACAACCATTTATTGTGATAAACCCACAGTGTTGGAGTTCTGGCTTGGTTAAAGGGAAATGGACCCTCCCAAATTGGCCACAATCAAAGGATGGAGGACACTTGTCATCATGCTTCCCATTTCCATACCCAGCTAAGAGAATAAGTAAAAAGTGAAAAAACAAGAGGTAACGAAGAAACACATGAACTAAAGCCATCCCCAAGCAACAAAACACTAAATTATAATTGAACTGTATATCTGTTGCCATTATATCATTATATCACCTACTCGAACTGCTTCATACGCAGTTGACTTGGAATATGACTCCCCAAGACTTGAGGAAAAGGGCTTGCGAGAAAATAAAACAAAGGGTAGTTTGGCTATGCGACACGTACAATGCATCTTGTTTTAAGTATATGAACCATTTTCCGCCTTAGTTTCCATTTTCTAAGCTTAAAAGCTTCTCACACGCATTTGTTAATTAGGTCAATGTTCAAGGTCTTCGATTTTGTTTTCTAGCTTTGTGACTTGCTCAACATTCTAATGACCCGCAAAGACAGTGAAACTTCTGTATTGTCACCACTTCAACAGGAAATTTCCTCTCATTCGTGGACTGAAAAAGGCCCAAGTGTAATCCGGTTTAAGAATAATGGAGTTGGCCCATCTCATTGCTTTCATAAAGCCCAGCCCATTATACTAATTCATATTTCATTTTAGCCTTATACAATCCATTTTTTCGTAATAATAATGACAAAATTTAAGTGAGTTGTGTCTCAAGGGTTCATCAGGGACAACACATGCTTTCAGGTTTAAAGAAAGCTCATAAAAATATTTACAAATCACTCATCAACAAAGTCTTTACATTAGCAGCAAGTTTTAAATTCACAACATTATGGGATGACCCAACTATCCCTACCAACTAGACCAACATTTATTAGTCATACAATCATTTTCTTATTTTATCATGTTTTTTCTAAGAACTGAAAATACATTCATTACTAATAAATGTAACATATAATTATACATTTGAAATATACTTTATTAACAAGTATGTTTCATATGTATACATATTTCCTTCTCAACCTTTATTATTGCTATCATGTGGGTTTAACTATAAGTGATTATTAATTAGGCACTCACATGAACTATAGCTGACTCATTATTGTGAGTCGCAATTTTAGATGAAGGCAATGATTTTATATTCCTCAACAATCCAAGTTCATCACAATCTGGTAAAGATGGTGATGGAGAATGAGCAGCCTCACTTTGTGGAATCCCAATAGCGTCATAAACATCTACTTCTTCAATCTCCTCATTCCCACTCTCAATTCTCTTCAGAAACTTCAAAACCTCATCCATGGAAGGTCTCAAGTCCTTCTCCCTCTGTAAACACTGAAAAGCCAACTCCGCCACCGAAATTATCATCCTCCTAACCTCACTATCTGTCTCAAATCCTAAACACGGATCCACCAGCTCCCTAAATGCACTCTCCTGAATCTTCTTCAACGCCAGATTTGCCAAGTTTATCTCATCTTTGTTCCTTGTAATATCAACAGGAAGTAAAGAAGATATAAGTTCAATAAGCACAACCCCAAAACTATACACATCGCTTTTGCTAGTAAGCTGGTAACACTGGTAGTATTCTGGGTCCACATAACCTGGTGTTCCTTGTGGAGCAGTGGAAACGTGTGTGACATTATTGGGAAACAACCTTGAAAGCCCAAAATCTGCAACCTTAACACAAAAGTTGTTCTCTAGGAGGATGTTGTTGGTTTTGACGTCACGGTGGATAATGTCTGAAGCATGGAGGTAAGACAAAGCAGTGGCAGTTTCTATAGCTATTTTGATTCTTATAGGCCACGGAAGTAGACTACGTTTGGCTAGCTCGCCGTGAAGATGACAGTAAACGGTGCCGTTTGGAATGTATTCGTAGACAAGGACAAGTTCTCGACTGTGAGATGGAGTACAACCATAGAGTGATACAAGGTTTCTATGGCGTAAGCGAGTGAGGATCTTCACTTCGTTTGTGAACTGCGCTACTCGTCGATAATTGTGCTCGTAAAGATGCTTCACTGCAACTTCTCTTCCATCTTTCAGAATTCCTAGTCATAGAAGATTAAAACACAAGTTTATTATGAGTAAGATGCAAGATATTTGGAAAAATTAATCTTTTTGCCTTTTTGACTTTATTGAGTTTTTTAAACTTTGACTTGTAGTTTAGTCTCTATAGTTTTGACTCAGTAGATATATAATCATTGAACTCTAATTCACTCCAACTCAATGAGATCACTATAATTTTATCATTTAAAACTTTATTCTATAAGTTTCATAAAATATATGATTTTATTTTATAAAATATGGGAACTAATATTTTAATCAGTTAACTATACAGAGATCGAGTTAGATTGAGTCAAAATTCAAAAACTGAATTATAAACAAGTCAAAACTATAGGGACTAAGTTGCACAAGGTTAAGTTTTTATGATTGAACTATAAATGAGTCAAAATTATAAGGACAAATAGATAAATTTTTCCTATTTAATTTTTTTTCAAGTTATAACTAGGGAATTGATGGTGAAATTGATGGAGATGTCAATCATGGAATTCAAGCCGGATGGTATAAATGGAGAAAGACTACTGGAGTTATTTGTGATCGTAAAGTATCTAATAAGGTAAAAGGAAAGTTCTATTGCACTGCTATAAAACCAGCAATATTATATGGTAGTGAATGTTGGGTTTTAAAGGGACAACATGAACATAAAATGGGGGTAGCTGAGATGAGGATGTTGAGATGGATGTGTGACCATACAAGAAAAGACAAGATTCGTAATACTCATATACGCGAACGAGTTGAAATGGCCCCTATTGAAGCAAAAATGGTGGAAAATCATTTAAAGTTGTTTGGACATGTTCAGCGAAGGCCATTGAGTGCTCCGATAAGAAGGGTTCATTAAGCAGTATGGAATCCTGTTAGACAAGGTCGAGGAAGGCCGACATGAACGCTCAATGAGGTCATAGAGAGAGACCTTTTAATTAATAATATATCAAAATCTATGATTTTTGACAGAGTATAATGGCGCCGTATGATCCATATAGCCGACCCCACCTAATGGGATAAAGACTTTGTTGTTGTTGTTGTTGATAACTAGGGATGAAGTTGTTGGGCCAATTCAAATTGAAATTTTCAAAGGAAACCCATGTTTTTAAGGTTTTAGATATGTCTTCTTACTCAATTCCTTCGTCTTAGGCAAAACATCACTTTGAAGAACCCTTTTTTCCTGAAACAGAACAATGATAATTAAGAAGGAAGTGTGAAGGAATAATTATATTACCATAGTAAACAGTGCCAAAGCCACCAGTTCCAAGTTCTCTTGAAGGGTCAAAATTATCTGTGGCTTTCTCGAGTTCTTCATAAGAGAAGTGGGGTAACCCCAAGTAGGCTCTGCAACTTTCTGTGTTTGCATTTGAGAAAGGATTCCTTTTATTTTTGTTTGTTGATTGCTTTTGGACATTTGAAGATGCAAGTTTTTGTTTGTAATGTCTTTGGCGTAGCTGACAAATTATCAGAATAATTAGAAGTACAACAAATAATCCTGCAGATAAGGAAAATCCCACATCAGTCATGACCACTTTCCAATTATATATAATCCATTGTAATGGAATTGGAAAAGAAAGAACGACAGAAATAGACTGAGATAACTCTGTTACTTTATCATATGTGGAATTTGAATAATCAAGTTCAAAGTGTACATATCTTCACAAGGCTGGAGTGTACAAGATAAAATTTTTTGGAGATGCTAATTATTTTTTATATGCACTTTTTTTTTAAGGTCATAACTCATAAACCTATTATATTCTGTACACAGAGAGTTTGAACTTCTAATCTCACACCTAAGAAAGCCTTGAGAAAGGCATTTTGTGTCGATTGGACTATAAGGCCCTAAACAGTAATTCAATTTTTTTTCCAAAACAGGAAATCATCCTTTTGTAAATTAATTCAAAATCAGCATCAATTATAGAAGTCTATAAGGGTCTAACTTTCTCTGTTTCTATCCATCCTCTTTGTTCTGTTCTCTCTAATTTCAGAACTTCTTCACAAATTCTTTACTGATCTATATTTGAGAAGGAAGAAAAATTTGACATGAGTAAAGTATGATAAACTAAATCGTTAAAATACGTGGTGAAATTAATAAATAAATAAAAAAAAAGAAACTATGTACATCACCTCCTATTCCAAGTCCAAATCCCAGCATGTAGCCCTTACTTGTGTCCTCTGCTGATCAAGTTCAGACAAGACATCATTTGAAGTTAGCTAAACAACAAATATGTGTGTAAGCACAAAGCGTTTATAAAAGGGATGTGGCTAGAATGTACCAGATTTGCAGTAAAACTCATTGTTGGCGTCAACAAGACACTGGCCTCCCAAGTCGTAGTAACAGTTATTACATTCATGAGACAATCGTACTTGAATAACAATTTGACTTGTTAAGTACGACAGAAGATCATGATTACTATGAGACATGTCTGTACTTGGAAGCTCAAGAACTGAACAATTAGGGAAAGAACCAATTGGCTTCTTAGTATTATTATTGTTACCTTTAAGCCTGGATGAGCCTTCCCAATAGACATCATAGTCACCACACACGTGTTTGTGAAAATCAGCCGGAGGACTCACATTGTGGCAGTGACCACATTTGATCCAAGTGTAGTTATTTAGGATCTGAAAAGAGACCAAAGCTGAGTTTGGAGGACTTAGGTTCGTGTCTAAAAGTTGGCAATAACTTTTGGATTTCAGAAGCCTGTCTAGATCTTCATCCAAGACTGTGACGGTGTTCTCGTTGTTTACGCCTTTTAGAAGCCATAGCTTTGTACCATTATTCTTGTCAAGTTCAATACTTTTGTTTGAACTTGTATGATCATCACAGCCACGAACTGTGATAAATCCACAGTCTTGAAGCTCTGGCTTGGTGAAAGGAAAGTGGAATGTCCCAAGTTCTCCGCATTGAAACGAGCTGGGACAGTTTTCATGGATTCTATGACCATACCCAGATGAGAAAACAAGTGGCAGAAGGTGAAGAAAGAAGAGGGTAGGAAACACAGAAACTGATGAAGAAGCCATGCCAGAAGAAGAAGAAGAAGAGTGTTGTGTAACGAAAGACAAGTGTTTTGTGGGGATTTGAGGTTTGAGTGTGTTGGCAATTATATCACTTAGTTGAAGTGATTCATGTGCAAGAGAGATCAGAGTTGACTTGGAAAACGAGTGGTGAAGAGTTAGATAGAAGAAGCCATGTGAGACATGAATGCTTAGAGAATTGAAGACCATGGGAATCTCGTCCGCATCAAAGAAACGGCACTTCTTGTGGAGGTTGATGATGTCCAATTCAATTCACCGTTTATTGTAAGGCCAAAAATTGATAACCACACACACACACACAAATCATTCCAATTCTTTTATACTGTCTAGTTACTGCCTTGTTGAGACGTTAAGTTGACCATATACCAACCATTCCTTTTTCCCTCCATCACACGCCTTCTTCAAAGTAGGTAATTCTCTTCTTGTGCTTAATATAATACCTAATTAAATAATTAGAGTTGATTAAGAATATTAGTTAAGTTAGTTAATAGGGTTAAGGTGCAAAAATAGTAATGAACTATTTTCTAAAGTGCACCAAATACAACTAACTATTTTAGAGTGCAAAAATAGACATTATGAATTTTTAGGATGTAAAAATAGACATTATGAATTTTTTTTGGAGCAAAAATAACAATTTCTGCACCCTAAAATAGATAACAAAATTGCTATTTTTGCTCCAAAAAAAATTCATATTGTCTACTTTTGCACCCTAAAAAAGTTAGTTGTGTTGGGTGCACTTTGGGAAATAGTTCTTTACTAAATTTGCACCTTAACCCTAGTTAATATTCCCTCTACTTTTTGATTATTGTTGAAAGAACATCAATATAAATAAATTAAGAAAAATTTGATAGACCAAGTGATCAACTCCTCTAATAGGTCCTATATTAAGAACTTGAGGGAGTATAACATTTTTTTTTCTAAAAGACCCTAATCATTTTTCTTAATTTCTTCCCTCCCTTTCCTTCTTGACTTATTGTTGAGAGAACATCAATATGGTTAATTTGGACAAAATTAAATAAACATGTTAAATATATTTTATATTTAAGATCAAGATCAACTCTCTAATTAGATTATACATTAGGAACCAAAGGAGCACCTTTTTGGAGAGAATTCAGCTTGTGATTATAACTATCACTAGTCATTGCATCAATTGTTTCTCCATCACTAAGCTAAAAGCTATATATGCCACACAGTCTTAAATATAAGATAGAGTTAATTTTTCCTGAAGAGATTAAAGAAGCTAAATAAACTACTTAATCATATCATATGCTTATGTTATTAGATTATATATTAGTTTATAAGTTAGGTAAAATAATTTAAAGAAAAAATAATAAAAATAAATATTTTAAAATAAATTTAATTAATTTTCTTAATATTTCCAAAAAAAAATTAATTATCTCACAACTGGACGGAATAGCTGCCAGTTAGAACACAGAAAATTCCATTTAACTACCGCGTATTTACCCAAAAGCCATGTTCTGATTTGACTCCTTGAACATTCCAGAAAACTCTGTATTTGAAATTGAAGATGGAAATTAAATCATAAATGCATGGGAGAGAGTAGTGGAAGATGGTGTGCCAATTATTTAATAAAGGTAAATTTATCTATCTATATCAAAAATTACTTATAATCAAATTTTATGTTCTGTTCCTATCCTATAAATACCTATTTAGATTACACTACTACAAAATATAGATTTAGTGGCGTACCTTTTGTGGCGCTTCTTTAAAGAAGAGCCACATTTTCTTCTAATTTTATGTTTTTTAATTTTTTTTAAAAAATACTTTAGATAGCACTTTATTGATAAAGAGCTATAGTTGTGTATCAATCTTAGGTGGCGTTTTTTTTGAAAAAGCGTCACCTAAGGTATTTTAAGAAAAAATTAAAAAACATAAAATTAAAAGAAACTGTGACACTTACTAAAATAAACGTCATCCAGTAGCATCTTTATTTTACAATTTCTTTTTAAATTTCTGCTAAAGAAATTATCTTTTTTTTATATAGTTTCTCTTATTGAAATCAAAATTATACATATTCAATTCATTATAAATATTAAAATCTATAATAAAATAAGAAATTATAAATTATAATATTATCTATAAATCATATAATAAAAATGAATGAAAATAGAAATAAATTTAAAATATGAAGTTCAAATACTAATTTTATATTTAGATTTCTATATATATTAAATATATTCAATTCATTTTATATAATTTATTATATAATTATATTAAATTTTAATAATATATTAATATTATATATTAAATAATTAATTATTTAATATAATAATTTTAAAATTATTTAGGGTGGCTCTTTATTAAATAAGTGCCACCCAATCATATTTTTAATAAGTTAAAGACATAAATTGAATATATCAAATCGTATTATAATTAAATATTTAGATTCCTTTATATATTACACATATTCAATTCATTTTATATAATTTATTATATAATTATATTAAATTTTAGTAATATATTAATATTATATATTAATTATTTAATTATTTAATATAATAATTTTAAAATTATTTAGGGTGGCGCTTTATTAAATAAGTGCCACCCAATCATATTTTTAATAAGTCAAAGACATAAATTGAATATATCAAATCGTATTATAATTAAATATTTAGATTCCTTTATATATTACACATATACAATTCATTTTATATAATTTATTATATAATTATATTAAATTTTAAATAATATATTAATATTATATATTAAATAATTAAATGGGTTAATATAATATTTTTTAAATAAGGGCCATGCAATCCAATTTCAATTAAATTTATTAAGTTAAATTAAATAAGAAAGAAGTTGAATATATGAAAGTAGTATTATAATTATAAATTTAGATTTCTATATATATATATATATATATATATATATATATATATTCAATTCATTATTATATAAATTAAATTCTATAATAATATAAGATATTATAAAATCTAATATTAATATATAAATCATATAAATATATAATTTAGTAGAAATATAATATTATCTATTAATATAATTATATCTACCATTAAATAAATAAATAATAATATATTATATTTTAAATATTTAATTCTATAATTTTTTTATTTTTTAAAAACTATATATGGTGGCGCTTTCTTAATTAAGCACCACCCTATACCTTATATAACTTTACTTTTATTAATTTAAAATAAAAATAAATTTATAATATGAAATTCATATCCAAATTTTATATATATATATATATATATTAAATTCATTATTATATTGAATTTTATACTAATAAAAGTAATTATAAATTATTATTCCAAAAGATAAATAATATATACATCTAATTATATATTTAGATTTCGATATTATATATATTCAATTATTTATATATGTTAAATTATATAACATAAATTCTAATACTAATATATAAATCATATAAATATATAATTTACTAGAAATATATATTCTATATTGATATAAATTTATTAAATATTAAATATATAAGATTGATATTAAATAATATTAATTTAAAAATTGATATTGGGTGGCGCTTAGTCAAAGAAGTGCCACCCAATGCACCTTTAATTCCCTGCCAGGTTTTTCTTTACTTCTCAATTCCCTCCATCTCATCAAACCCCTTAGCTCCGTCTCTCCGCCGCCCGCGTCCCTGACCCTCAGCTCCCTCCCTCAACTCCGTCTCTCAGCTCGCATCCCTAACCCATTTCACTGTCAACCCTTAGCTCCCTCCCACAGCTCCGTCTATCAGCTTGCGTCCCTGACCCATTTCACCGTCAGCCCTTAGCTCCTTCCCTCAGCTACATCTCTTAGCTTGCGTCCCTAACCCATTTCACCATCGTCCGCCCCCAGCTTCCTCCCTCTCTACTTGCGTGTGATCTCTCAGCTCCCTCCCTCTCAGCTTGTCTCTTAGCTCACTATTTCATCCGTGAAGCATCCCCACAACATTTTTCTCAGCAGCCCAAAGCTCCCGTTTTGGTCCCCACCGGCTCTAATGTCCTCCACTTTTGGTCCCCACAGCAAATCTGTAATTTTGTCTTTTATTATTATTATTTTAAAAATATGATTAAGAACCTACTGCATACATGCGTCCCCTTCCCTTTTTTGTTTTTTTTTAAAATTTTTGTTTGTGTCTTGGACAAAGTCTCTCGACTTTTGTAATTGACAATGTGAATTAGAATTTATTTATTTATTTGGATTTCATAGTGACATAAGCAATTCCCTTTTTGTTTTATTTTTAATTTTTGTTGTGTCTTGGACAAAGTCTTTTTTTTGTTAGTCTATATGTGTAATTAATAAAGTGAATTAGGATTTATTTATTTATTTAGATTTTACAGTGACATAAGCAACCTGACATAAGCATCCCTTTTTTTTTAAATTTTTGTTGTATCTTGGACAAAGTCTTTTTTTTATCGGTCTATATGTGTAATTGACAAAGTGAAGTGTGATTAATTTATTTATTTAGATTTTATAGTGACATAAGCAACATGTTTGTTAAAACTTTTCAAGAATCAAGTTGTTGTCAAATTTCAACAAACTAAAACCTGGGTCCCAAGTGTAAAACTACAATTCCACTGTTTAGGCTTTTTATAAGAACATGGAGAATGAAGCTTAAACTATTAAATTTCTCATAGATGATTTTCTCATTATAGCAACTAACCACTATTTAAATCTAGGTTGAAGCCATAGATGGATCGAAAAAGGATGTCATCTGATTGGTGTTCAAGGGAATATATAGATGGGGTGAAAGGGTTTATTAGATTGCAATTCAGCATACAAAAGATCCTAACAAAATCTTATGTCCCTGCTTATCTTGTTGTTATGGAAAGTGGATTAGTCCACTTGATTTGCTAGATCATTTAGTGTGTCATAGGATTGATCAAACATATACACGATGGACAAGGCATAGTAAGACAAATAACCCTTGTAATGATCGGGCGCATACCACGAGTGTTCTTCGAATTAGTTTGACCAAAGCATGTGTGATGAAGATGATGATCTTGAAGAAATGCTAAATGCGGTTGAAGAGGTGCTTCATAACTATCCTAGAGAATTTGAGAAGTTGAAAGGTGGTGTAGAGAAACCCTTATATGCCGGTTGTACAAAATACACAAGATTGCTAACTGTGCTAAAATTGTACAACTTTAAAGCCTACTATGGGTTAAGTGATTCGAGTTTCACCGCACTGCTTGAACTTTTGCAAGATATGCTTCCAGAAGAAAATATACTTCCTACGAAGAAATACGAGGCAAAGCGAATTCTTTACTTAATAACTGGTATGGGATATAAGAAGATACATGTATGCCCTAACGATTGCATATTATTCTGGAAATAATATACAACGTTAGAGAAGTGCTCTAAATGCAATGCATCTCGATATAGGAAAAAGAAAGGAAAAAGTCTTGTCAAGGTCCTATAGTATTTTCCTATTATCCCGAGATTCAAGTGTCTGTACAATAATACAGAGTTCTCGAAGCAGTTGACATGGCATGCAAATAAGAGGATTGAAGACACGTAGCTTAGGAACCATTCAGATGCCCCTCAATGGAAAAAAAAATGATCATAAGTATCCTAACTTTGCGAATGAGGTAAGGAACTTACGCCTTGCACTATCAACTGACGAAATCAATTCGCACAGTGTTCAAAGTAGTACACACAACACATGACTGGTAATATTGATGATTTATAACCTTCCTCCACACTTGATAATGAAACATAAGTTTATGATATTGTTGATGTTAATTTCTGGAAAAGGAATAACAGCAAAAGATCAGGAAAAGGAATAAGTGGGTAGGATGTAATCAGGATAGCAGTGATTGAATAGGAGCAAGCTCACCTGTATGTGCTACATAACACTGATGAGGTTGAACCATTTGTTAATGAACACAAGAAAGCTCTTCGACAATTATATGGTGATACGAATGAAAACTTAATAACAAAAAAACACAATCGACATTTTTCAAGTTGATTGAAAAAGTGCATTAATGATGAGATAAAGAAGAATCCTGATTTAGTTTTTGAGAAATTGATATGACTGTCGAAGAGACCGAGCTTAAATGTATTAGCTTACAATAGTTATGCAATTAATGGTTACACATTATATACATAAGAATAGGATACACGGAGCATGATGCATAATAGTATGGTAACACTTGTTGATTCTTGGCATAGATCCAATGTTAAAGACATACATCATGTCTACACACCAATGTCATACTTTGGTGTCATTGAACGTATATGGGAGTTAGATTACTTTATGTTGAGGGTCTCTGTCTTCAGATGTAAGTGTGTTAATAACAACAGTAGATTACGGACAAATGAGTTTGGCTTTGTTCAAGTGGACTTTTCTAAAGTTTGGTACAAAAATGATCCTTTCATTTTAGCATCACAAGTAGAACAAGTGTTTTTTATTCCCGATCCTGCTAAGAAAAATTGGTTCATTGTACTCCCATTAAACAAGAATCGTCAAGAACAAGTTGATATTAAAAGTCATAAATATTTGAATATTGTTAAGGATGATCCTTCTTTTAAGATTTTGGGGTCAGAAGATATCGACATAGATGAAGATAAAGACGAACCCTTGTATATGAGACATGATCATGAAGAGGGGACTTGGGTTAAGCTTTCAATTCCATCTATTAGGAGACTCAAGGGATACACAACTGTCAATTCAACAAAAATGATGAAGAAGAAAATTTTAAATCAAACAAGAAAGAGGAAAAGATAATGAGTTCTTGACTTGTTTACTTGTATCTTTTACCTGTACTCATATATGTCGAATTCATTTACTTTCATTGACATGATTGTCACTGTGCACTTAAATTTTCTTTTATTTGTTTAACTTGTAGGAAAATGGATTCTCTGCATGAAGATGACAATGTTCCCACACATGTTGGTAGACAAACATTTGTTGAGCGCGTCGCCTGTGGCAGGACTATAATGGGGAGGTTGATCAAAATGAGAAGCAAGGGCATTAAGTTAGAACTTGATTGGAATGAAAAAGAGAATCTATTTGGACTGAACAGTAGCTCTTTTAATAATTTCATTGAAACTACAGTACAAAATAGAGTTCCTATTACAATTCAAGATTAGAGATGAGTGAAGAAACAATATGGGAATGAAATATGGGATGAAGTCTAGGTGAGACATTAATTACTTTATTATTCGGGTTGTTCTATTTCATATAAATACAATTTAACAAATTATCTTTGGTTTTATGACACAATCTTGTTTTGTTTTGATGGTGATGATCAAGAAAACTCCGTGCTCAGAAAAGCCAGCAAACTCGTGAGAAAGTTTCATTCCGATCTTATGAAATATTTCTTGAGGGATGATAACGAGAATATCATTCCAACATCACCGGAATTATACAACGGGATCATGAGTCAAGAAATGTAGGATGAGTTTGTAAGAACACATACAAGTCAAGAATTTTAGGTAATGTGATATTATACTTTACAAACTACTTGTAATATGTTTGTAATTAATATTTATTAATATGAATCATTTGGATCTAAATAGGAGCTAAGTGAGAAGAATCGCTCCAATGCAATCAATATGTCATACCGCTATATACAAGGACCTGTATCTTATGGAAAGTTAGAGCAAAAAATTGTAAGAACTAATGATTAATTCTTTAATTTGTATGACTAATTGTTAACTTCGATGACTAACTTACATATGCAGATAGAAGAATCAAATTCAGATATTACATTGGTTTCACGATATGACTTGTAGGTAGCCGGTTGCATAAACAAAAAAGGGGAGGTTCGAAGTGAAGAAGCAAGAAGAGTTGCAGAATATTGTATAAGTATTGAAACATATGAGTACATACAATAAAGAATTAACATTGCTTAAATGATTCTAGTTTATAGTAACTAATAATGTTGTAATTCTTTTTGTGATAGCGGTCAATGACACAAGAGGTACCAGAGTTGGAAACTTATGTTGGTCATGATGATATACTAAGAAGAGCGTTGGGTGTACCTGAGTATGATGGTCGTGTTCAAGGTACTGGTTTTGGTGTGATACAAACAGCATGCTTCGTACACCAGAAGCGCTCAAACAAGAGTAAGTTCTTGCAACTGTACGAGGAGATGAACTCCTTCAAGTATTAAATGCAAGAACAATTTAATTTGCAAATGCGTTTATTCCAAGATCAAAACGCGCAGGAGGGCGCACATTGATCACTTAGTACAATCTAAGGCAATATCAAATGTTCCTCCTTGTAACAGCCTAAGTATGAGAGATAGTTGTACTTCTATCCCTAAAGTCCATCTCCCTTTAGTAAATAATTTCTCCTCTAATTAATTGTTACATTATCAATTCGTGTATAACATAACATCCTTAACTAATCTATCTTTCATAGGGCAAGTCAGCGTGTAAGTTATATGTTGAACATTCTGAAAAACATGCAGTTGCAGTGGGTATTGCCTACAACACATATAATGATACCCTCAACAATTCACCATTACCGGATAACACAATCCGAGTAAGGGTCGACGTTTGCATGGATGATGATGCGCTATTACCCATCCCTTCTCTAGATGACGAGATAATGATTAAAGATGTTGTAGGCGGTTATGTTGCTTGGCCAATAGGTTTGATAGAGTCATGTCAGAAGGTAGTTCATTTGCAATTCCTTCTACTTTTCCTACGCACTACATCATTTAATTTCATGATTTTTATAGGTTGAACATTCTAAAGGAAAACAAATTCAACAGAATGGCAAGGTCTCAAAGTGTTCGACAACAAAGCTGAATTCCAAAGCCTCAGCTAGCCAACAGAGCAGAAGAAAAATGATCTCATATCATGATCGGTTGAAATCTATTACACCTAGGTTGATATACGAAGGAAGTCTGTCATTACCATTTGATAGACACATCTATGGTGTTCAGGGCATAGCTGAACATATTACTGCTGATGTGTTGGACGAATTTTTTAATTGTGGATGGCTTGTTGCTTCGGTCATCAACATCTAGATTATGTAATTTATTATCATTATTTATCTCTATTATTGTTATTATTTATCTTTAATTTTTGTTGTCGTAATCACATTTTTTGTTCTCTGTAAAGGCACTTGTACTATGACATCTTGGTAGACGCACACAGGGTTCAGTTCTCATTTGTCAACCCTTATCTCATTAAACATCACGGGGGCCGAGTAGATCTCGATGCTCAATCTAATGATCTAAAAGAATACTTTAGGCAAAGAATAAAACCAAATATGTTATTTCTGGTGCCATACAATACAGGGTAATTAAGTTATTGTTCGTGGTAGTATTTCACTTTATATTTTTTTTGTATCACTTTTATCATATCATGTATGGAGAAGAAAAACTTTGAAAATATTTTAGGGCACATTGGATCTTGTTGTGATTAATGCAGCGGTATCTTCTGACCCTCGCATTTACTATATAAATCTTCTAAGTGGAGGTGTTCCTATAGACTGTCCTCATGTATTGCGGCTGATCAATAGGTAAGTACATATATGCGTGTATGTGTGTGTAAATATATATTTGTGTAAGTCACTAAATAACCAAAAGTAATCAACATCTATTTGTTTCCTTAGTGCATTGACTGCATATAGAGCCTCCTCCAGCTTAAGCTTTTCTAGATCTACAGATCCTGCCTATAGCTATACATGTAAGAAAATAGAGGTATTGATATAGGAATTTAATTGCATTTTGATTTTAACAAAATTTTATTCAAAAATTTAGTTAACTATTTTATTATATTGTTACAGTGCCCTTTCCAACCCAATAACGATGATTGCGGGTATTATATAATGAAAATTCATGAAGGATGTAATTACTCATGATCAACTTCTTATTCCACCAAAAGTAAGTCATTTTAGTACAATTCATATTATATTTTAAATTTAATTAATTTTCTGATAATTAATGTTTAATTATTTTAATTCATTTTCTGCATCTTTGTATCTGTGTAGTATTATAAAGATCAGCGTTGTGACAGTTTGACTGATAATCAAATCAATAAACTCATCGAGGAATGGTGTGAATATGTGCGCAAGCAATGTTCTAGCTAGCAATACTATATAAGACCAAACGTTTTTTGTCAAACTTGAAAGCTATTTTTGGTCCACCTATGAAAAAGATTATGAGAATAATCATGGATTGAGTTGTCAAGGCAACAACTTATCTTTGAAAGGATACTCCAATACAAAACCTAGGAAAATGACAATGGAGTAAAGAAATAGATAATAAATTTCTGTTATCCATGGAATTAGAACATAGAGCATGTTCTGCCATCATTTAAGGAGCCATATGACTAGAGAATTTTCCATGAGTAACTTGGAATCAATGGTGGATAGAAGGATCTATGATGTGGATCCTAAGTATCACAGCAAGGCGAAACATACATTTGATCCATCTTTGTGAGAGATATATTTTTTCAAAGAAAGAAAGCAATAGTTCAATGTCCTTCTGCTGACAGAATATTGGTTGATCCCCTTACTAAGCCCATAGCTTAATATTCATTGAGTTAGTGAAGATCTTAGGGCATAAACAAAATAAAAAATCTTGAACTTCTTTTATATGGAGATAAAAGAAATAATATGAATGTTATGAGTAAATACATGTAAAGTATATAATTTTGTATGCCGTATAGGTTAGAAAAAGTTGGTTCATTCACACAAACAACTGTCTTCGCATGTTTTGTAGGGGACATGGGAGGGTAAGATGAGCAAATGATCACTATAAGATGGTTAAGTAGAATATTTGCTTTAGAGTTGTCTTAGTTAAGTTAAGATGAGATCCATGTGTATATATATACACAGAAAATGAATCAAAGTATGAATACATACTTGTAGCCAAGCATAGAACTCTTTTTTTCCACAAATGACATATTGTGAAAAAGAAAGTTTTAATTCAAATGTTGAGTACATTTTGGAACTGTTTCTTGTACGGTGAAAGAGAAAAGAAATCGACATACTCTATAAATCATTTACCGTAGCATGAAATTCATACTGCATGTGCTTGAGAGTTAAGACTACAACATGGAACGTAGGTGAAAGATCCCTGGTTCACTATGGTGTGAGTCTTAGGAAGAAAGAATCCTTCCATGACACTCTTAATACTTAGACGGCATTATGAAAGCTTGGTTTGGTGACAGCTACTTTAGTTGAAGCTCTATGATCACACACGATTTGGTCAAACGAGTGAAAACTAGGAAAGCAACCAAATCAAAACAGATTGATGTTTAGTTAAAAAAAAGATTTACTCATAGATATTTGAGATATGCTAATGTCTGTGGTTGACCCCTTACTAGTTCTATGTGTAACTAGTAAGTGCAGATACTATGCGCACGAAAAGCAATATGAGTTAATCAACATATTAACTCGAGAAGGATTAGATGTGTCATGAGAAATGCGTATGGGAGAATCTGGGGCATCTGAGGCAACAAAGAAATAGCTTACAGATTTATAAAGGGTGTTATTGGATGCTGATCCGATATGAGAGATTTCTAGTATCACAAGCACTAAATTTTTTTGAAGACGTTTTGCCTACGCGGTCATGGTAGACACCAAGTATGAAACAGGAAAAAGTAACGAACGCATTATGGGAGGCCCATCAAGTGCGAGTTGGAGATGTTGGACTTTGAGACTAAATCCTCTCTTGATAGGTTAGACTATTTGATTAAGATACAAGTAGTCTAATCAAATAAGAAATAAATCAGCATTAATTATGGATTTAGAAATAAGTTAGTATTAATTATAAGATTGTTAATTGATAATCAAGTCATCATAATTCAGAAAATTAATTAAGAATTAATTATCCTTATTACTAACTTAGAAGGAATGCACATTACTTCCTAATTAGTGGCCACCTTAAACCACTATAAATAAAAGGTGCATCCTTCAGTTATAATCTATCCCTGCCATTGAGTTATCTAGCAATCTCTTTTCTCTCCTACCATCTTTCTTATTCTGGTAATTTGCTGTGCCAATCCTAATTAGGCTCTAGTAGTCTAATAATTGTGTGAGCATTATTATATTCAATTAATGGAGTATTGGAGCTTTGACCTGGATCCGAACGTCGATTTGCCCAGGTACGCTAGTCTACTCTCTCTCCTTATATTTTCTTATAGTTATACTCATAAAAAAAATAATTAGATAAACAACTAATATTATACAAGCGTCTCTACAAATCAAAAAATAACATTATTTCCTTAAAAAAATATATCCATTATATATAATATAATCAGAATGAATTAGGAGTTACAAAATAAATCTCAATAGCACAATAAAAATATGCTCATTATAATTAAATTAATCAAAATATAATAAACTCAATTACTACATGTACTTCTATCTCTTACAAGTTACAAATACAACTTACCTTTAAATTTTTCATTTATATCCACATCAATCCTCAACCTTTGTCATCATAATGATCTTTAATAAATCATGCATGATAGTAAGTGATTATTAAGAACTCCCAAAAGTTGAAGTTGATTCACTACGCCATTTTTTAGTCGGGCAATGACTTGATACTTTTCAACAATCCAATTTCATCAGAATCTGGTGAAGATGAAAAATGTAAAGGACCACTATGTGATATACCAATAGTACTATTAACATCAACTTCAACAACAACATCATCAAACTCCTCATTCCCACTCTCTATTCTCCTTAAAATCTTTAAAACCTCATCCATGGAAGGTCTCAAATCCTTTTCCTTCTGTAAACACTTAACACAAGCATCAAATAATCGTAAATCCATAGTCATTTGAGTAGATAAGAACGCCTGAAGGTCTGTGCTATCAGGAAGGTCCTTTTTTGGAAACACAAGAGTTGAACATGTTGAGAAATGACTTTTTTGGTCAGGCTGAAGATCAAGGAGTCGACTGTAATGATAGATATAAAAGTTTCCACAAGTATGTTTAATAAAACCAGTGGGGGTGCTGACATTGAGTTTGTGGTCGCATTTGAACAGGGTTATGTTGTATTTAATATCAAAAGAAATTAAAGGAGAGCTTGCAAGAATTGGGATATTGTTATTGAAGGCGTCACAAGAACCATTGGATTGCAAATGATTGTGCAGATCTTGGTCAAAAACCCTAATAATTTTTTGCTGTAGATAGACACTATTAAGCGCCAAGAATGGTCTTCCATTCTTTCCTAGTTCAATTGTTTTAATTGCTTGTGGATTTGAATCATCACAGTTATGAACCACAATTAAACCACAGTCCGGCAATTCTGGCTTGGTGAAAGGAAACTAGAGGCTCCCAAGTTCTCCACAATTAAAAGATCTAGGACACTTAACATGCCTCGCATTTCCATACCCAACTGAAAGAAGTAAAAGGTGAGAAATCAAGAGGAAACAAAACTCAAAAACTAGATCTATAATTGAGAATTCTCTACTATTTGAGCAAAATAATAAAGGCCTCCAACAAAAGCCTCATGTAATGACTAAGTTCGTATTATGTTTCCGCCTACTCCCCAATATATAATCCACAGTTCTTACTTGAACAGTTTGATGGCGCAGGTTGACTTCGTAAATGAGAAAAGGGCCTGAAGAAAATTCTAGGTGGGGTAGGCAATAGGGCTTCATTGAAAGTTATGTTGATCATTCCAACTAAGAAGACAAGATAAGCTTTCCCGGTTGGCCCATTAAATACAGGATCCTTCAAAAATCTCACAATTTGAAAGCAACTATTAAAAACAATCAAAGTTGGACGCAACACTTTCTTTTCTTTTCTTTTATACCTACATGTTTGACAAACCATAAAATTGAGGTTTCAGAAACTCTTTTCCGCATGCGGAGATAAAATTTCTCTCACATACTTATCTAATACATCGTAAAAGCTCTTCTCTAAAAGTTAATCCAAACATACACTATTTTATCTAATCGGCCAATGGATGACAAAGATATTGCCTTTGGAAGTGGAACTATAAAACTCAGTGCGTTTGGTATAGAAGGTGAAAGTAAACTACTGAAAATTGTGCTAAAAATAAAGATCCAGCCTATCAAATTATATGAAGCAGCAATAAAGCCTTGAGAAATGCCTCCTTGCCCTAATTTTTCTTTGAAACAATCGGTCATTTTCTTTATATCCGAGTAACTATATCTTTTTATGGCAAGTGATTAGTGGCTCTTGAGAAATACCTCAAAATCTTGATGAGCTTTTGATTTGTTATTCCAGAATGATGTCCTCTTAAATCAGTAGATTATAAGTATAAAAAATCCTATTATTGCAGCTGCAAAAACTGTGATCAATGAGTAGAGGAGGTGAACTTATGCAAAATTTCGAGACATTTAATGATAAATGCAAACATTTCTGTTTTGGTAACAATGAGAAACATAAATACCCCATCCTTATTATAAAGAACAAATCCATTTTATCTTAAATTTTAAAATTGTCTTTTATTTTTTAACCTAATTAAATATATATCACTCATCATTTCTTTTCAATACAATTTGAATCTACTTTTCATGTACTCTCTTTATAAATAAATGTACCATTCAACCGCTTATTTATAAGTCACTTATATCTTATGATTAAGTGCCATTTTTGCCTCTCATTCACTGAGGGCCAATTTTGGTCTGGAAGTTTTTCGAGGACCACTTTTGTCCTGAAATGCCAAATTTGGAGCAATTTTACCCTGACTGTTATTCCCGTTAAGTTTGATTGTTAGTTAACCAAATAAGAAGAAAATTTGCTACTACTAAATAAAAACTTTCAAGACAAATTTACACATTAACAAAAATGACTTAGACAATAAAATTACCTTGAAAGTTTTAACTTTTGAGTAAATTTGTTCGAAATTTGATCAACTAACGGTCAAACTTAATTGTGATAACGGTCACGACAAAATTACTCTAAATTTAACACTTCTGGGGTAAAATTGCCTCTCAAAAAACTTCTGGGACAAAATTGGCTCTCCGTGAATACTTCCGAAGCAAAAATGGCCTTTAACCCTATATCTTATTCTTGCAAATCAATAAAATTATTAAATGAAATTTTTTTTTTCCAAATTCATCCTTATTTTTTAAAGGGTGCACATTTTTCTCACTTCTATTTATCTCACTGCATTTACACTACATGCATTTATTAATACAAGTCAATAAGGGTAAAATTGACAAAACCTCATGTAAAACCCTATAAGTGACTCATATTTTAAATAAAAAATTTTTGTTACAAATGATTAATAAATAGGCACTGAGTGATATAGTTAGAAAGAAAAGTATAAATCTTAACCATGAATTACTTTTAAGTAATATTTTGAAGATTTTTGTCCCTTGTAACATTTGATTAGCTACCCTATTTTTGTACAAGGACACTTTCAACTATTTTTATCATATAAAAAAAGATTCTCGCAATAAATGTTATATTTTAACTTCATGATGCAAGGTCAAAAGGAAAAACTTCATGATGAGTTTTAGGATATTTTTCATGATGACTTTCAGGATATTTCTTTGTTCATCGCGACAACAATTATGCATTTTAAAGGCGTTTTGGGATGGACTCTATAAAGGTTAATTAAATACAATGCATCACCTGGACCAACTATAACCGTCAACTTCCCTGATTCCTTGCCAGATAAAAAGTGAGTTAGTAAATCACAGTTAAAACGCATACAAAATAAATTAAAAGATTACAAATTTAAAATTTAAGATACGATAAAAATCAAAAGAAAAAGAATAATCTTGGAATTATAAGATGAACCCGAATAAAATCCTAAAGCTGAAGGTAGGTTAAAATTTGAAATTAATTGTGCACCCAAGAATCCAAACTTCAAACTTCAATCTGTTAACGAGGTTTAAAGAAGATTTTTTTTGGGGGGGGGGTCTAAATTTTATACAAAAGCCACCTTAGAATACTTCATCCAATTTTTTTAAACAGAGTTTCTAATTAAAAATTAAAAATTGAGTTTTATTCATAAATAAATTCCAGTGTGTTTTCTCTATCATGAGTTCTCTCTAAAATCTCTCCCCCTTTTTAAAAATTGAGTTGCTGCGGAAGAAGCCACACCTCCCTCTGCTGCTCTCGCAGCCGTGGCACTCACTAGCTGTCAAATTCAGTGGCTTCAACAAGAATCCTATTCCCAAAGCCTCCCTTATCCCTCCTTCCATATTCTCTACCACATTCTTCATCGTCCCACCCCTGCAATTATTCCTCGCATATTTCAACTTCTTCGTTTCATCATCCACCCTTATGCCCAACACCGACCTCATCTTGTTCCCTTCATAACACCCCACCACGTTCTCCTTCATCTCCCCCGGCAGCAACGGTAATTCACAATCGAAGAACAGCAGCTCCTCCTTCTGGTTCGGAGCCAAGGGAAACGTTACGGTGCCAGTGAGTTTGGTGGAGGGTGAGAAACAATTGTTGGAATTAGAGATTGGAAAGTTAGGGTTAGAGACTCGAAGAGAGAGATCGCGAAAGAAAAATTCATTGACGATGTAGAGAGTATTGGAGAGATTGAGCATGTGGAAGCCATTGGAAGCACAGACGAGGCCGAAATTAGGGAATCCACAGAAGGGGTCCTGCTTATAGTGGATAAAGAAGGGATAGGTTCTGGTAGGACCGTTTTCACATGTTTGGGGCTCACAAGCTTGGAAGTTGGGATTCACAGAACAGAGGGTGGTTGTGATTAGAACAGAGAACACGAGGACGAAGAAGGAGGAGGAGGGTGACCTAGAAGAGGAGAACATCCTCTCCCGGGGGTAAGTAACACTTGTTTTTCCTTCAAACTTGAATAGTGTCTAATCGGACCATTCTAAAAATGACGCCTTCTGTTCTGTTCTGGTCGATAAGTGGAGATAAAAAATAATGGACGACTTTATTTCAGTGAGTATTAACTTGAAAATTAAAGGTGAACAAAAAGGAGGGGCCCATTGAAAATAACGGATAACAAGAACTTGGACAAGGAAATTAAATTCCGTTTGAACTAGTCATACTGCATGCTGCAGCAAAAATAGCGTCATAATCATGTGGAATATGCTTATCTAATACGAATTCATGAAATAATAACGGGAAAATACCAATTAAATTCTCTTGAGATTCTCAAAACCTAAATCAAGCCTACACTTTCAACAAATCCTTGATAAGACCTTTTAGCCTTATTAGGGATTTCCTAATATTAAATGACAACAATATCCCTGGTCTATTGAGAGTAAAACTTGTAGAATTTCGTCCACATAAATTAAGAATGATATTTGATGGTGTACTACTACACTCAAGGGAATGGACGCACTAGAACCAATCTCTCCTATACAAAGATTACCACATATTGTCAAAACATAGTGAGAGCTCTCTGTCTTCGGCAAGTCATGGAGAGACAGAATCGTGTCTACAGAAAGGAAATAAGTATAGTGAAGAGAGGTCCAGAGATATGTTTTTTATTGGTTATCCTCCATAGCTATGATTCTCCTCCATCTTCATGGCTGAATCTATCTATGGTTTGAAGAATTGGGCTGAGGCCTGAAACGCTCTAAAAGAGGATTTTGTTTGAGTTCTAAATTTCTACTACCACATAATGCATAGAGTTAATTGGGGTTGGAAGATAAATTGGTAAAATGGGTGTTTTGTGTTTGAGAAAATGGTAAAAAAAATTCTCTAGAAAAAGGGATTGATTGTGGATAGTTTAATTCTTTTTTGGGTGCCTATTATCTTGTCATCTTTTTGAAATTTTGGCTTCTTTTGCAACATGCTGCATCATAGTGTTTGAACCAGACACTCCAAGTTTATTCCTATTTTTTTTTAAATATATATATAATAATAAATATTAAAAAGGTTGTGGGAAATCAATAGAACAAAATTGATTTTGCCTTCGCTACACAACAACTTTCTCTTTTGCTTTCAAATAGAGGGGTGTTGTCGTTTGACAAAACTAGAAATTTCCTAATAAGACTAGGAGGTTTTACCGAAGATTTGTTGAAACTTGAAAGTATAGGTTTGATTCAAGTTTTGCGTATTTCAAAAGGATTTAACTGAAATTTTCCCAACAATAAATATGTGACCATGCAAAAATTGTTCCTTTTTGCGCAATAACAACATAACATGTTAGAAAATTAATAATTAATAATAAATACAGAGTAATGAATTTAGAAACTCTACCTAGGGTATGTGAAAAGATAATTCATGGGGCTTAAAGGATATTTTTATCTCAAAAGTTTTCACCGAGAGGCTATTTTGCTTAAAAAGTTTTTCAGGCTACAATTTTATCCTGAAAGTTTCTAAAATAGAGAAATTTTTTCATGATCGTTATCATAATTAACTTTGCCTATTAGTTGACCAAATATGTTAAGTTGTCAGTCCACATGTTATCCATGTCATTTTTGTTATGATGCAAATTTTCCTTGAAAGTTTTAAATCTAACTTTAAAAAAAGATGAAGTAGATGACACATGGATTTCTAGTGCAAATTTGCAGCTTAACAACAATAGTATGGATGACATGTGGACTGCCAGCTTAGCATATTTGTTCAACTAACACAGTCAACATTAACTGAGATAACGGCCAAAGAAAAATTGCTTCATTTTTTACAATTTTAAGGTAAAATTGTCCTTCGGTGAAAATTTTCAAGACAAAATTGCCTCTTAACCCATTAATTGGGAACAAAAAATAACAGAGGAATTTTGCAATGAGTGTTGACTTGGAAACGAAGTGCTAAGACTGGAAAATGTGTTAGAAGGAGGGCCAAGCTGCATGATTTCTTTTGTGCAATTCAATATGTTCCTTAGTCTTACCCAATATGTATAACCCGTTTTAAAATTAATTAACTTGGGCAATCCTTTGTTGTTGTACCTATTTGTCCATCAAAATCACTTTTGAATGAAATCTTATGCTAAATGTTGATGAAGAGAATCTTTGATCTATTCATTCACTAGCAAAAGTGAAACATTTCCAATTCAAAGCTGTGGAACAATGCTGACTCGCCTATGAAATTGTTACTGATAGCAATACTCTAACCCCCAAATCCCACAAAGATGATAGAATTGTTGAGATCTATTATTGCATTTTCTCACTTTAAGCATTTCTTTCTATAATCTGTCTCTTTTTCTGGTTAGCATGATCACAAGACATTTTACAATATAGCAAGAAAAGGCCACAATACAAGTCCACAAGCATTACCATGTTATTGTTGTCTCTACAAGTGCAAAACTTCAGTGCATTAGCAGAGATCTTTTCAGAAAATAACAAGCACTCACGGAAACAAAAACATATGGGCCTTCTAGTATCATGCCTTAGCAATGAAAAACGCCTTATAGCATAAAAACTATGAGAGAGTTGAGGAAGATGAAGGGCATGGTGATCTTGAAGGAGATGATAAGTAAGGTTTTGGTGGAACTTGCAAGGTCTCAGCTCTGCCTTCAAGCATCTCCACCACTTTGCTCATCACTGGACGCTCTGAAGGATTAGTTTGTATGCACCTTAAGCTCGTTATCACCATCTGCATTATCCTCTCTTTGTCACCATCATTTCTAATACTCCTCAATGCAAGCTCTTCATTTAATTCTAGACGCTTGTATATCCAATGAGGAAAATATATTTCACTCGTATCATCAACGTTGACGTTGACATTCCTTCGTCCTCCAACCATTTCCAAAACCATCATCCCAAAACTGTAAACATCTGACTTCTGAGAGACTACACCAAAACTTCTAGAAATCACCTCGGGAGCAATGTACCCTATAGTTCCTCTAACACCCATTATGGATACTACACTCTCATTTCTAAGGCATATTTTAGCAAGTCCGAAATCTGAGATCTTTGGGCAAAAGTTCTCATCCAATAAAATGTTATGAGGTTTTATGTCAAAATGAAATATCCGAGTGTTACATCCTCGATGCAAATACTCTAATCCTCGTGCAACACCTGTTGCAATTTGGTGCAATATTTCACAACTCAATTGGAGATTGCCCTCAAGAAGGTCTGCTTCGTTTTCAAAGATGAACTTCTCTAAGGATCCATTAGCCATAAACTCATAAACAAGTGCCTTCTTTGACTCTTCAAAACAAAATCCTAAAAAAGTGACAATGTTAACATGAGAAGTCTTGCTTATGCTTGCAACCTCGTTGATGAATTCCTCTCCGTTACCTTTTGTTTCCTTCAAAACCTTCACTGCTACTGGACATTTGTCATGTAACTTCCCTTTGAAAACACTCCCATAGCCTCCTTGTCCTAATTTTTCTTTAAAACAATTGGTCATTTTCTTTATATCCGAATAGCTATATCTTTTTGGGGTAAGTGATCCCTGACTCTTTAGAAACGCTTCAAAATCTTGATGAGCTTTAGATTTGTTTTTCCCGAATATTATGATTTTATCAGGAAATAACGGCCCTCTAAACCAGTAGATTACAAGAGCAGAAACTCCTAATATTGCAGCTACAGAAACTGTGATCAATAAGATTAAAGGAGGTTAGATTATATGCAAAATTTTGAGGCAACACTAAGTAACATATATATATTGATTAGTTATCCTATTTTTTCCATAAGGACTCTTTCCACTATGTTTAATATGTATAAAGGGCTTAAGGTACACCTTGCAATTTTGTCCCAAAAGTAATCACTCAGGAGCATTAGATATTCGAAAGTTTTTTTATGAGCAATTTTGCCCTTAAAGTAACCAAAATGTGATAATGTTACCTCTTGTAATTAAAATGTTAACCATCAGTGTTAGTTTTTGAATGTTAACAATCAATGTCAGTTTTTTAACAGTAAGGGCGAATTTAATTTTGCTCCTTTTTTTAATACTTCTAGGGTGAAATTACTCCTTAAAAAACTTCTAGATATCCAATGTTCATGAATGGTTTTGAGGTAAAATCGCACCCTAATCATGTATAAAAAACATCCTTAGTTTAAGTTTTCTGTTACTCCCAATTAAAGTTAAATTTTAATTTCATGATGACTTTTAGGATACATATATCTTTGTTCATCATGGGGACAATTAGGAGTACTCAGGGCTAATGTTTTGAGTGGGACACGATAATCATAAATGTAATTGAATACAATGGATCCCTTGCCAAATAAAAAAACAAGTTAGTAATTATAGTTAAAACACATATATACACAAAATACTCTTAACCTTATATTTGAATAGAAAGAAAAGTGGGGAGCAGATAGGGGGAGAGAATACTAGGATTGAAAATTTTCAAAAATGGTAAAAAAATTTACTATTTTTGAAAGTTTTCTCTCCCATTATTTTTTCCTCCCTAATTTCCTCTCTATCCAAATATTGGGTTAAAGATTGAAAATTTGAAATTTAAGATCCTAAAGACCAGAAGAAAAAGAATAAGCTTGGAATAAGATGAGCCCAAATAAAAGCCTAAAGATCAAGTTTGGTTAAAGTTTAAATTCAAGTTCTTTCTTCTTCCAACCAGTTCAATAACCATTATTCCATATAGACCTTTGTTTTATGGCTTATTCAAAAATAAGCGAAAATCACTGTTGTGAATTATTATCTGAAAGTGGTAAATTGATGGAAAGACCCCAAAAAAAAAAAAAAAAAACACACACACACACACACAAAGGAAACTCTAAACGGATGCACGTATGTAAGCTTTAAATTGAAGTTATAATCATGAAATCAATTAAATGATTATGTAAATTACCTAGTCCAAGTAGCAAATGGAAACTCTTAATCTTATGCCCTGCAATCAAAGGAAGAATAAGATGAAGTTAACATTAAAATAATCAGTTAACCTTCATAAAAATATCCTATTTTTATGTCACCAAAATTGAATAATAATATTTGATATATTTTTATAACGACAAATGAAATGCATCTTTTTTATAGAGGCCATACACACGGGTGTCATCTTTTATCTTAGAAAAAGTCATATCGATAAGAATTGTCATTAGTTTTTTTCGCCTTAAACCAAACTCAACTGCACAGACATAAAACATTGCAAACTTATTTGATATAAAATCTAATTGCATTTAACGAAAAAGATTTTAAAAAAAAAAAACCTCCATTTTCGAATGTGTGTGATGCCGAGGATAAAAAAAATTTTATAAAGGTTCCGCGAAAGGTGAAGTTTTGTTGTAGAAAACAAGAAAAATCACTTAAATTCGAGAGCAAAAAGTGAACAACAGTAAACTGAAGACATAAATTAGTAAGTTACATGTTTGTCTCAAAAAACGACATTAAAAAAGTTATCATTTGGAAATAATATACCTTCAACCTTGCAGTAAAATAGTTTTACCAGAATCATAATAATGATTATGATGAAATCAAGAAGCTTCTTCTGGAATACTTTGGTCTGCTAAGAAAATTTTTGAGAAGGGTAAAGAGAAGAGTCTAAAGGACGTGGCTGGTGAGAATGTGGACGCTGCTCGTAGGTTGGAGAGGGGCAAAACTCCAAAAAATATGGCGCGGAGGCTGCTTGTGGACTAGAGGAGAACTTGTACAACACTTAGCTAGGAAATGAGCAGCGAGGCAATGGATCAAGAAAGATTTTGCTAATAGGTATGATAACTCTATTTATATTTTAGAGAATCTTGCACAATTGAACAAAGAGAACAGTCTAATACCATGTAAAATATTGAAATATGAATGAATTGCTTGTCATTCATAACGACCATACATGTATTGCCTACACACACGAGTAGCAGGTAACGTAAATGAAAGAAAAAAGATTAGGAATTCATACATACTCTTTTGATACTTAATGTTGGACTTAATTGGGGAGTTAATCTTACTCTCAAACGTAAGATCTATTTCTCATATTTATCAATATTTTTTTAATTTATTCTTATTAGTGCTTCAGTAAAAATAATCATATAAGAGAGAAATGAAGGGAATTAATAGGGATGATGATTGGAGTATTTTAGAATAAACATATCATATAAATTAATTTAACTAACTTTCTTAATGCAATTATATTAAGTGAATAGATTTTACATTACCGGAGAGGGTATATGAAAAGTATGCATATAAAAGGAATAATAGAGTATGTATAGATAAATATACCTATGATGCAGCAGAACTTATTGTGGTCGTCAACTAGACATTGGTGGCCTCCCTTGTGGTGGTAACAGTCATCACAATCACCAGATAATTTCACTTCAATATCTATTTCAACGCATGAGAATGATGAGAAATCAGTGGTATATGTGAGCTTCTTACAAGGAAACTGATGATTGGAGCAAGCAGGTAAAGAGGTTTGTGGCTTGTGAGGAGGAGGCATGTGTGAGTTGGGACAAAAGACATCGAAGCCAGGACAGGCATGCTTGATGAAACCATCGGGGTTGCTGATGGTGGGACGAAGGTGGTGGTTGCATTGAAACAGGGTGGTTACGTTGTTTTTGACATGAAAGGAAACCAAGCGAGAAAATGGAGGAAGAGGTAAGTTATAGTTGAAAACTTCTTCACAGATTGGATGCACATCTTGGTCAGGAACTGTGATGATGAGATTCTCCTTCGTCTGAACCACACTCGAAAGAGGTAATGGTTTTCCATTCTTATCCAGTTGAATTGTTTTATTTGAAGATGGGTCATCACAACCATTTATTGTGATAAACCCACAGTGTTGGAGTTCTGGCTTGGTTAAAGGGAAATGGACCCTCCCAAATTGGCCACAATCAAAGGATGGAGGACACTTGTCATCATGCTTCCCATTTCCATACCCAGCTAAGAGAATAAGTAAAAAGTGAAAAAACAAGAGGTAACGAAGAAACACATGAACTAAAGCCATCCCCAAGCAACAAAACACTAAATTATAATTGAACTGTATATCTGTTGCCATTATATCATTATATCACCTACTCGAACTGCTTCATACGCAGTTGACTTGGAATATGACTCCCCAAGACTTGAGGAAAAGGGCTTGCGAGAAAATAAAACAAAGGGTAGTTTGGCTATGCGACACGTACAATGCATCTTGTTTTAAGTATATGAACCATTTTCCGCCTTAGTTTCCATTTTCTAAGCTTAAAAGCTTCTCACACGCATTTGTTAATTAGGTCAATGTTCAAGGTCTTCGATTTTGTTTTCTAGCTTTGTGACTTGCTCAACATTCTAATGACCCGCAAAGACAGTGAAACTTCTGTATTGTCACCACTTCAACAGGAAATTTCCTCTCATTCGTGGACTGAAAAAGGCCCAAGTGTAATCCGGTTTAAGAATAATGGAGTTGGCCCATCTCATTGCTTTCATAAAGCCCAGCCCATTATACTAATTCATATTTCATTTTAGCCTTATACAATCCATTTTTTCGTAATAATAATGACAAAATTTAAGTGAGTTGTGTCTCAAGGGTTCATCAGGGACAACACATGCTTTCAGGTTTAAAGAAAGCTCATAAAAATATTTACAAATCACTCATCAACAAAGTCTTTACATTAGCAGCAAGTTTTAAATTCACAACATTATGGGATGACCCAACTATCCCTACCAACTAGACCAACATTTATTAGTCATACAATCATTTTCTTATTTTATCATGTTTTTTCTAAGAACTGAAAATACATTCATTACTAATAAATGTAACATATAATTATACATTTGAAATATACTTTATTAACAAGTATGTTTCATATGTATACATATTTCCTTCTCAACCTTTATTATTGCTATCATGTGGGTTTAACTATAAGTGATTATTAATTAGGCACTCACATGAACTATAGCTGACTCATTATTGTGAGTCGCAATTTTAGATGAAGGCAATGATTTTATATTCCTCAACAATCCAAGTTCATCACAATCTGGTAAAGATGGTGATGGAGAATGAGCAGCCTCACTTTGTGGAATCCCAATAGCGTCATAAACATCTACTTCTTCAATCTCCTCATTCCCACTCTCAATTCTCTTCAGAAACTTCAAAACCTCATCCATGGAAGGTCTCAAGTCCTTCTCCCTCTGTAAACACTGAAAAGCCAACTCCGCCACCGAAATTATCATCCTCCTAACCTCACTATCTGTCTCAAATCCTAAACACGGATCCACCAGCTCCCTAAATGCACTCTCCTGAATCTTCTTCAACGCCAGATTTGCCAAGTTTATCTCATCTTTGTTCCTTGTAATATCAACAGGAAGTAAAGAAGATATAAGTTCAATAAGCACAACCCCAAAACTATACACATCGCTTTTGCTAGTAAGCTGGTAACACTGGTAGTATTCTGGGTCCACATAACCTGGTGTTCCTTGTGGAGCAGTGGAAACGTGTGTGACATTATTGGGAAACAACCTTGAAAGCCCAAAATCTGCAACCTTAACACAAAAGTTGTTCTCTAGGAGGATGTTGTTGGTTTTGACGTCACGGTGGATAATGTCTGAAGCATGGAGGTAAGACAAAGCAGTGGCAGTTTCTATAGCTATTTTGATTCTTATAGGCCACGGAAGTAGACTACGTTTGGCTAGCTCGCCGTGAAGATGACAGTAAACGGTGCCGTTTGGAATGTATTCGTAGACAAGGACAAGTTCTCGACTGTGAGATGGAGTACAACCATAGAGTGATACAAGGTTTCTATGGCGTAAGCGAGTGAGGATCTTCACTTCGTTTGTGAACTGCGCTACTCGTCGATAATTGTGCTCGTAAAGATGCTTCACTGCAACTTCTCTTCCATCTTTCAGAATTCCTAGTCATAGAAGATTAAAACACAAGTTTATTATGAGTAAGATGCAAGATATTTGGAAAAATTAATCTTTTTGCCTTTTTGACTTTATTGAGTTTTTTAAACTTTGACTTGTAGTTTAGTCTCTATAGTTTTGACTCAGTAGATATATAATCATTGAACTCTAATTCACTCCAACTCAATGAGATCACTATAATTTTATCATTTAAAACTTTATTCTATAAGTTTCATAAAATATATGATTTTATTTTATAAAATATGGGAACTAATATTTTAATCAGTTAACTATACAGAGATCGAGTTAGATTGAGTCAAAATTCAAAAACTGAATTATAAACAAGTCAAAACTATAGGGACTAAGTTGCACAAGGTTAAGTTTTTATGATTGAACTATAAATGAGTCAAAATTATAAGGACAAATAGATAAATTTTTCCTATTTAATTTTTTTTCAAGTTATAACTAGGGAATTGATGGTGAAATTGATGGAGATGTCAATCATGGAATTCAAGCCGGATGGTATAAATGGAGAAAGACTACTGGAGTTATTTGTGATCGTAAAGTATCTAATAAGGTAAAAGGAAAGTTCTATTGCACTGCTATAAAACCAGCAATATTATATGGTAGTGAATGTTGGGTTTTAAAGGGACAACATGAACATAAAATGGGGGTAGCTGAGATGAGGATGTTGAGATGGATGTGTGACCATACAAGAAAAGACAAGATTCGTAATACTCATATACGCGAACGAGTTGAAATGGCCCCTATTGAAGCAAAAATGGTGGAAAATCATTTAAAGTTGTTTGGACATGTTCAGCGAAGGCCATTGAGTGCTCCGATAAGAAGGGTTCATTAAGCAGTATGGAATCCTGTTAGACAAGGTCGAGGAAGGCCGACATGAACGCTCAATGAGGTCATAGAGAGAGACCTTTTAATTAATAATATATCAAAATCTATGATTTTTGACAGAGTATAATGGCGCCGTATGATCCATATAGCCGACCCCACCTAATGGGATAAAGACTTTGTTGTTGTTGTTGTTGATAACTAGGGATGAAGTTGTTGGGCCAATTCAAATTGAAATTTTCAAAGGAAACCCATGTTTTTAAGGTTTTAGATATGTCTTCTTACTCAATTCCTTCGTCTTAGGCAAAACATCACTTTGAAGAACCCTTTTTTCCTGAAACAGAACAATGATAATTAAGAAGGAAGTGTGAAGGAATAATTATATTACCATAGTAAACAGTGCCAAAGCCACCAGTTCCAAGTTCTCTTGAAGGGTCAAAATTATCTGTGGCTTTCTCGAGTTCTTCATAAGAGAAGTGGGGTAACCCCAAGTAGGCTCTGCAACTTTCTGTGTTTGCATTTGAGAAAGGATTCCTTTTATTTTTGTTTGTTGATTGCTTTTGGACATTTGAAGATGCAAGTTTTTGTTTGTAATGTCTTTGGCGTAGCTGACAAATTATCAGAATAATTAGAAGTACAACAAATAATCCTGCAGATAAGGAAAATCCCACATCAGTCATGACCACTTTCCAATTATATATAATCCATTGTAATGGAATTGGAAAAGAAAGAACGACAGAAATAGACTGAGATAACTCTGTTACTTTATCATATGTGGAATTTGAATAATCAAGTTCAAAGTGTACATATCTTCACAAGGCTGGAGTGTACAAGATAAAATTTTTTGGAGATGCTAATTATTTTTTATATGCACTTTTTTTTTAAGGTCATAACTCATAAACCTATTATATTCTGTACACAGAGAGTTTGAACTTCTAATCTCACACCTAAGAAAGCCTTGAGAAAGGCATTTTGTGTCGATTGGACTATAAGGCCCTAAACAGTAATTCAATTTTTTTTCCAAAACAGGAAATCATCCTTTTGTAAATTAATTCAAAATCAGCATCAATTATAGAAGTCTATAAGGGTCTAACTTTCTCTGTTTCTATCCATCCTCTTTGTTCTGTTCTCTCTAATTTCAGAACTTCTTCACAAATTCTTTACTGATCTATATTTGAGAAGGAAGAAAAATTTGACATGAGTAAAGTATGATAAACTAAATCGTTAAAATACGTGGTGAAATTAATAAATAAATAAAAAAAAAGAAACTATGTACATCACCTCCTATTCCAAGTCCAAATCCCAGCATGTAGCCCTTACTTGTGTCCTCTGCTGATCAAGTTCAGACAAGACATCATTTGAAGTTAGCTAAACAACAAATATGTGTGTAAGCACAAAGCGTTTATAAAAGGGATGTGGCTAGAATGTACCAGATTTGCAGTAAAACTCATTGTTGGCGTCAACAAGACACTGGCCTCCCAAGTCGTAGTAACAGTTATTACATTCATGAGACAATCGTACTTGAATAACAATTTGACTTGTTAAGTACGACAGAAGATCATGATTACTATGAGACATGTCTGTACTTGGAAGCTCAAGAACTGAACAATTAGGGAAAGAACCAATTGGCTTCTTAGTATTATTATTGTTACCTTTAAGCCTGGATGAGCCTTCCCAATAGACATCATAGTCACCACACACGTGTTTGTGAAAATCAGCCGGAGGACTCACATTGTGGCAGTGACCACATTTGATCCAAGTGTAGTTATTTAGGATCTGAAAAGAGACCAAAGCTGAGTTTGGAGGACTTAGGTTCGTGTCTAAAAGTTGGCAATAACTTTTGGATTTCAGAAGCCTGTCTAGATCTTCATCCAAGACTGTGACGGTGTTCTCGTTGTTTACGCCTTTTAGAAGCCATAGCTTTGTACCATTATTCTTGTCAAGTTCAATACTTTTGTTTGAACTTGTATGATCATCACAGCCACGAACTGTGATAAATCCACAGTCTTGAAGCTCTGGCTTGGTGAAAGGAAAGTGGAATGTCCCAAGTTCTCCGCATTGAAACGAGCTGGGACAGTTTTCATGGATTCTATGACCATACCCAGATGAGAAAACAAGTGGCAGAAGGTGAAGAAAGAAGAGGGTAGGAAACACAGAAACTGATGAAGAAGCCATGCCAGAAGAAGAAGAAGAAGAGTGTTGTGTAACGAAAGACAAGTGTTTTGTGGGGATTTGAGGTTTGAGTGTGTTGGCAATTATATCACTTAGTTGAAGTGATTCATGTGCAAGAGAGATCAGAGTTGACTTGGAAAACGAGTGGTGAAGAGTTAGATAGAAGAAGCCATGTGAGACATGAATGCTTAGAGAATTGAAGACCATGGGAATCTCGTCCGCATCAAAGAAACGGCACTTCTTGTGGAGGTTGATGATGTCCAATTCAATTCACCGTTTATTGTAAGGCCAAAAATTGATAACCACACACACACACACAAATCATTCCAATTCTTTTATACTGTCTAGTTACTGCCTTGTTGAGACGTTAAGTTGACCATATACCAACCATTCCTTTTTCCCTCCATCACACGCCTTCTTCAAAGTAGGTAATTCTCTTCTTGTGCTTAATATAATACCTAATTAAATAATTAGAGTTGATTAAGAATATTAGTTAAGTTAGTTAATAGGGTTAAGGTGCAAAAATAGTAATGAACTATTTTCTAAAGTGCACCAAATACAACTAACTATTTTAGAGTGCAAAAATAGACATTATGAATTTTTAGGATGTAAAAATAGACATTATGAATTTTTTTTGGAGCAAAAATAACAATTTCTGCACCCTAAAATAGATAACAAAATTGCTATTTTTGCTCCAAAAAAAATTCATATTGTCTACTTTTGCACCCTAAAAAAGTTAGTTGTGTTGGGTGCACTTTGGGAAATAGTTCTTTACTAAATTTGCACCTTAACCCTAGTTAATATTCCCTCTACTTTTTGATTATTGTTGAAAGAACATCAATATAAATAAATTAAGAAAAATTTGATAGACCAAGTGATCAACTCCTCTAATAGGTCCTATATTAAGAACTTGAGGGAGTATAACATTTTTTTTTCTAAAAGACCCTAATCATTTTTCTTAATTTCTTCCCTCCCTTTCCTTCTTGACTTATTGTTGAGAGAACATCAATATGGTTAATTTGGACAAAATTAAATAAACATGTTAAATATATTTTATATTTAAGATCAAGATCAACTCTCTAATTAGATTATACATTAGGAACCAAAGGAGCACCTTTTTGGAGAGAATTCAGCTTGTGATTATAACTATCACTAGTCATTGCATCAATTGTTTCTCCATCACTAAGCTAAAAGCTATATATGCCACACAGTCTTAAATATAAGATAGAGTTAATTTTTCCTGAAGAGATTAAAGAAGCTAAATAAACTACTTAATCATATCATATGCTTATGTTATTAGATTATATATTAGTTTATAAGTTAGGTAAAATAATTTAAAGAAAAAATAATAAAAATAAATATTTTAAAATAAATTTAATTAATTTTCTTAATATTTCCAAAAAAAAATTAATTATCTCACAACTGGACGGAATAGCTGCCAGTTAGAACACAGAAAATTCCATTTAACTACCGCGTATTTACCCAAAAGCCATGTTCTGATTTGACTCCTTGAACATTCCAGAAAACTCTGTATTTGAAATTGAAGATGGAAATTAAATCATAAATGCATGGGAGAGAGTAGTGGAAGATGGTGTGCCAATTATTTAATAAAGGTAAATTTATCTATCTATATCAAAAATTACTTATAATCAAATTTTATGTTCTGTTCCTATCCTATAAATACCTATTTAGATTACACTACTACAAAATATAGATTTAGTGGCGTACCTTTTGTGGCGCTTCTTTAAAGAAGAGCCACATTTTCTTCTAATTTTATGTTTTTTAATTTTTTTTAAAAAATACTTTAGATAGCACTTTATTGATAAAGAGCTATAGTTGTGTATCAATCTTAGGTGGCGTTTTTTTTGAAAAAGCGTCACCTAAGGTATTTTAAGAAAAAATTAAAAAACATAAAATTAAAAGAAACTGTGACACTTACTAAAATAAACGTCATCCAGTAGCATCTTTATTTTACAATTTCTTTTTAAATTTCTGCTAAAGAAATTATCTTTTTTTTATATAGTTTCTCTTATTGAAATCAAAATTATACATATTCAATTCATTATAAATATTAAAATCTATAATAAAATAAGAAATTATAAATTATAATATTATCTATAAATCATATAATAAAAATGAATGAAAATAGAAATAAATTTAAAATATGAAGTTCAAATACTAATTTTATATTTAGATTTCTATATATATTAAATATATTCAATTCATTTTATATAATTTATTATATAATTATATTAAATTTTAATAATATATTAATATTATATATTAAATAATTAATTATTTAATATAATAATTTTAAAATTATTTAGGGTGGCTCTTTATTAAATAAGTGCCACCCAATCATATTTTTAATAAGTTAAAGACATAAATTGAATATATCAAATCGTATTATAATTAAATATTTAGATTCCTTTATATATTACACATATTCAATTCATTTTATATAATTTATTATATAATTATATTAAATTTTAGTAATATATTAATATTATATATTAATTATTTAATTATTTAATATAATAATTTTAAAATTATTTAGGGTGGCGCTTTATTAAATAAGTGCCACCCAATCATATTTTTAATAAGTCAAAGACATAAATTGAATATATCAAATCGTATTATAATTAAATATTTAGATTCCTTTATATATTACACATATACAATTCATTTTATATAATTTATTATATAATTATATTAAATTTTAAATAATATATTAATATTATATATTAAATAATTAAATGGGTTAATATAATATTTTTTAAATAAGGGCCATGCAATCCAATTTCAATTAAATTTATTAAGTTAAATTAAATAAGAAAGAAGTTGAATATATGAAAGTAGTATTATAATTATAAATTTAGATTTCTATATATATATATATATATATATATATATATATATATATATATTCAATTCATTATTATATAAATTAAATTCTATAATAATATAAGATATTATAAAATCTAATATTAATATATAAATCATATAAATATATAATTTAGTAGAAATATAATATTATCTATTAATATAATTATATCTACCATTAAATAAATAAATAATAATATATTATATTTTAAATATTTAATTCTATAATTTTTTTATTTTTTAAAAACTATATATGGTGGCGCTTTCTTAATTAAGCACCACCCTATACCTTATATAACTTTACTTTTATTAATTTAAAATAAAAATAAATTTATAATATGAAATTCATATCCAAATTTTATATATATATATATATATATTAAATTCATTATTATATTGAATTTTATACTAATAAAAGTAATTATAAATTATTATTCCAAAAGATAAATAATATATACATCTAATTATATATTTAGATTTCGATATTATATATATTCAATTATTTATATATGTTAAATTATATAACATAAATTCTAATACTAATATATAAATCATATAAATATATAATTTACTAGAAATATATATTCTATATTGATATAAATTTATTAAATATTAAATATATAAGATTGATATTAAATAATATTAATTTAAAAATTGATATTGGGTGGCGCTTAGTCAAAGAAGTGCCACCCAATGCACCTTTAATTCCCTGCCAGGTTTTTCTTTACTTCTCAATTCCCTCCATCTCATCAAACCCCTTAGCTCCGTCTCTCCGCCGCCCGCGTCCCTGACCCTCAACTCCCTCCCTCAACTCCGTCTCTCAGCTCGCATCCCTAACCCATTTCACTGTCAACCCTTAGCTCCCTCCCACAGCTCCGTCTATCAGCTTGCGTCCCTGACCCATTTCACCGTCAGCCCTTAGCTCCTTCCCTCAGCTACATCTCTTAGCTTGCGTCCCTAACCCATTTCACCATCGTCCGCCCCCAGCTTCCTCCCTCTCTACTTGCGTGTGATCTCTCAGCTCCCTCCCTCTCAGCTTGTCTCTTAGCTCACTATTTCATCCGTGAAGCATCCCCACAACATTTTTCTCAGCAGCCCAAAGCTCCCGTTTTGGTCCCCACCGGCTCTAATGTCCTCCACTTTTGGTCCCCACAGCAAATCTGTAATTTTGTCTTTTATTATTATTATTTTAAAAATATGATTAAGAACCTACTGCATACATGCGTCCCCTTCCCTTTTTTGTTTTTTTTTAAAATTTTTGTTTGTGTCTTGGACAAAGTCTCTCGACTTTTGTAATTGACAATGTGAATTAGAATTTATTTATTTATTTGGATTTCATAGTGACATAAGCAATTCCCTTTTTGTTTTATTTTTAATTTTTGTTGTGTCTTGGACAAAGTCTTTTTTTTGTTAGTCTATATGTGTAATTAATAAAGTGAATTAGGATTTATTTATTTATTTAGATTTTACAGTGACATAAGCAACCTGACATAAGCATCCCTTTTTTTTTAAATTTTTGTTGTATCTTGGACAAAGTCTTTTTTTTATCGGTCTATATGTGTAATTGACAAAGTGAAGTGTGATTAATTTATTTATTTAGATTTTATAGTGACATAAGCAACATGTTTGTTAAAACTTTTCAAGAATCAAGTTGTTGTCAAATTTCAACAAACTAAAACCTGGGTCCCAAGTGTAAAACTACAATTCCACTGTTTAGGCTTTTTATAAGAACATGGAGAATGAAGCTTAAACTATTAAATTTCTCATAGATGATTTTCTCATTATAGCAACTAACCACTATTTAAATCTAGGTTGAAGCCATAGATGGATCGAAAAAGGATGTCATCTGATTGGTGTTCAAGGGAATATATAGATGGGGTGAAAGGGTTTATTAGATTGCAATTCAGCATACAAAAGATCCTAACAAAATCTTATGTCCCTGCTTATCTTGTTGTTATGGAAAGTGGATTAGTCCACTTGATTTGCTAGATCATTTAGTGTGTCATAGGATTGATCAAACATATACACGATGGACAAGGCATAGTAAGACAAATAACCCTTGTAATGATCGGGCGCATACCACGAGTGTTCTTCGAATTAGTTTGACCAAAGCATGTGTGATGAAGATGATGATCTTGAAGAAATGCTAAATGCGGTTGAAGAGGTGCTTCATAACTATCCTAGAGAATTTGAGAAGTTGAAAGGTGGTGTAGAGAAACCCTTATATGCCGGTTGTACAAAATACACAAGATTGCTAACTGTGCTAAAATTGTACAACTTTAAAGCCTACTATGGGTTAAGTGATTCGAGTTTCACCGCACTGCTTGAACTTTTGCAAGATATGCTTCCAGAAGAAAATATACTTCCTACGAAGAAATACGAGGCAAAGCGAATTCTTTACTTAATAACTGGTATGGGATATAAGAAGATACATGTATGCCCTAACGATTGCATATTATTCTGGAAATAATATACAACGTTAGAGAAGTGCTCTAAATGCAATGCATCTCGATATAGGAAAAAGAAAGGAAAAAGTCTTGTCAAGGTCCTATAGTATTTTCCTATTATCCCGAGATTCAAGTGTCTGTACAATAATACAGAGTTCTCGAAGCAGTTGACATGGCATGCAAATAAGAGGATTGAAGACACGTAGCTTAGGAACCATTCAGATGCCCCTCAATGGAAAAAAAAATGATCATAAGTATCCTAACTTTGCGAATGAGGTAAGGAACTTACGCCTTGCACTATCAACTGACGAAATCAATTCGCACAGTGTTCAAAGTAGTACACACAACACATGACTGGTAATATTGATGATTTATAACCTTCCTCCACACTTGATAATGAAACATAAGTTTATGATATTGTTGATGTTAATTTCTGGAAAAGGAATAACAGCAAAAGATCAGGAAAAGGAATAAGTGGGTAGGATGTAATCAGGATAGCAGTGATTGAATAGGAGCAAGCTCACCTGTATGTGCTACATAACACTGATGAGGTTGAACCATTTGTTAATGAACACAAGAAAGCTCTTCGACAATTATATGGTGATACGAATGAAAACTTAATAACAAAAAAACACAATCGACATTTTTCAAGTTGATTGAAAAAGTGCATTAATGATAAGATAAAGAAGAATCCTGATTTAGTTTTTGAGAAATTGATATGACTGTCGAAGAGACCGAGCTTAAATGTATTAGCTTACAATAGTTATGCAATTAATGGTTACACATTATATACATAAGAATAGGATACACGGAGCATGATGCATAATAGTATGGTAACACTTGTTGATTCTTGGCATAGATCCAATGTTAAAGACATACATCATGTCTACACACCAATGTCATACTTTGGTGTCATTGAACGTATATGGGAGTTAGATTACTTTATGTTGAGGGTCTCTGTCTTCAGATGTAAGTGTGTTAATAACAACAGTAGATTACGGACAAATGAGTTTGGCTTTGTTCAAGTGGACTTTTCTAAAGTTTGGTACAAAAATGATCCTTTCATTTTAGCATCACAAGTAGAACAAGTGTTTTTTATTCCCGATCCTGCTAAGAAAAATTGGTTCATTGTACTCCCATTAAACAAGAATCGTCAAGAACAAGTTGATATTAAAAGTCATAAATATTTGAATATTGTTAAGGATGATCCTTCTTTTAAGATTTTGGGGTCAGAAGATATCGACATAGATGAAGATAAAGACGAACCCTTGTATATGAGACATGATCATGAAGAGGGGACTTGGGTTAAGCTTTCAATTCCATCTATTAGGAGACTCAAGGGATACACAACTGTCAATTCAACAAAAATGATGAAGAAGAAAATTTTAAATCAAACAAGAAAGAGGAAAATATAATGAGTTCTTGACTTGTTTACTTGTATCTTTTACCTGTACTCATATATGTCGAATTCATTTACTTTCATTGACATGATTGTCACTGTGCACTTAAATTTTATTTTATTTGTTTAACTTGTAGGAAAATGGATTCTCCGCATGAAGATGACAATGTTCCCACACATGTTGGTAGACAAACATTTGTTGAGCGCGTCGCCTGTGGCAGGACTATAATGGGGAGGTTGATCAAAATGAGAAGCAAGGGCATTAAGTTAGAACTTGATTGGAATGAAAAAGAGAATCTATTTGGACTGAACAGTAGCTCTTTTAATAATTTCATTGAAACTACAGTACAAAATAGAGTTCCTATTACAATTCAAGATTAGAGATGAGTGAAGAAACAATATGGGAATGAAATATGGGATGAAGTCTAGGTGAGACATTAATTACTTTATTATTCGGGTTGTTCTATTTCATATAAATACAATTTAACAAATTATCTTTGGTTTTATGACACAATCTTGTTTTGTTTTGATGGTGATGATCAAGAAAACTCCGTGCTCAGAAAAGCCAGCAAACTCGTGAGAAAGTTTCATTCCGATCTTATGAAATATTTCTTGAGGGATGATAACGAGAATATCATTCCAACATCACCGGAATTATACAACGGGATCATCAGTCAAGAAATGTAGGATGAGTTTGTAAGAACACATACAAGTCAAGAATTTTAGATAATGTGATATTATACTTTACAAACTACTTGTAATATGTTTGTAATTAATATTTATTAATATGAATCATTTGGATCTAAATAGGAGCTATTTGAGAAGAATCGCTCCAATGCAATCAATATGTCATACCGCTATATACAAGGACCTGTATCTTATGGAAAGTTAGAGCAAAAAATTGTAAGAACTAATGATTAATTCTTTAATTTGTATGACTAATTGTTAACTTCGATGACTAACTTACATATGCAGATAGAAGAATCAAATTCAGATATTACATTGGTTTCACGATATGACTTGTAGGTAGCCGGTTGCATAAACAAAAAAGGGGAGGTTCGAAGTGAAGAAGCAAGAAGAGTTGCAGAATATTGTATAAGTATTGAAACATATGAGTACATACAATAAAGAATTAACATTGCTTAAATGATTCTAGTTTATAGTAACTAATAATGTTGTAATTCTTTTTGTGATAGCGGTCAATGACACAAGAGGTACCAGAGTTGGAAACTTATGTTGGTCATGATGATATACTAAGAAGAGCGTTGGGTGTACCTGAGTATGATGGTCGTGTTCAAGGTACTGGTTTTGGTGTGATACAAACAGCATGCTTCGTACACCAGAAGCGCTCAAACAAGAGTAAGTTCTTGCAACTGTACGAGGAGATGAACTCCTTCAAGTATTAAATGCAAGAACAATTTAATTTGCAAATGCGTTTATTCCAAGATCAAAACGCGCAGGAGGGCGCACATTGATCACTTAGTACAATCTAAGGCAATATCAAATGTTCCTCTTTGTAACAGCCTAAGTATGAGAGATAGTTGTACTTCTATCCCTAAAGTCCATCTCCCTTTAGTAAATAATTTCTCCTCTAATTAATTGTTACATTATCAATTCGTGTATAACATAACATCCTTAACTAATCTATCTTTCATAGGGCAAGTCAGCGTGTAAGTTATATGTTGAACATTCTGAAAAACATGCAGTTGCAGTGGGTATTGCCTACAACACATATAATGATACCCTCAACAATTCACCATTACCGGATAACACAATCCGAGTAAGGGTCGACGTTTGCATGGATGATGATGCGCTATTACCCATCCCTTCTCTAGATGACGAGATAATGATTAAAGATGTTGTAGGCGGTTATGTTGCTTGGCCAATAGGTTTGATAGAGTCATGTCAGAAGGTAGTTCATTTGCAATTCCTTCTACTTTTCCTACGCACTACATCATTTAATTTCATGATTTTTATAGGTTGAACATTCTAAAGGAAAACAAATTCAACAGAATGGCAAGGTCTCAAAGTGTTCGACAACAAAGCTGAATTCCAAAGCCTCAGCTAGCCAACAGAGCAGAAGAAAAATGATCTCATATCATGATCGGTTGAAATCTATTACACCTAGGTTGATATACGAAGGAAGTCTGTCATTACCATTTGATAGACACATCTATGGTGTTCAGGGCATAGCTGAACATATTACTGCTGATGTGTTGGACGAATTTTTTAATTGTGGATGGCTTGTTGCTTCGGTCATCAACATCTAGATTATGTAATTTATTATCATTATTTATCTCTATTATTTTTATTATTTATCTTTAATTTTTGTTGTCGTAATCACATTTTTTGTTCTCTGTAAAGGCACTTGTACTATGACATCTTGGTAGACGCACACAGGGTTCAGTTCTCATTTGTCAACCCTTATCTCATTAAACATCACGGGGGCCGAGTAGATCTCGATGCTCAATCTAATGATCTAAAAGAATACTTTAGGCAAAGAATAAAACCAAATATGTTATTTCTGGTGCCATACAATACAGGGTAATTAAGTTATTGTTCGTGGTAGTATTTCACTTTATATTTTTTTTGTATCACTTTTATCATATCATGTATGGAGAAGAAAAACTTTGAAAATATTTTAGGGCACATTGGATCTTGTTGTGATTAATGCAGCGGTATCTTCTGACCCTCGCATTTACTATATAAATCTTCTAAGTGGAGGTGTTCCTATAGACTGTCCTCATGTATTGCGGCTGATCAATAGGTAAGTACATATATGCGTGTATGTGTGTGTAAATATATATTTGTGTAAGTCACTAAATAACCAAAAGTAATCAACATCTATTTGTTTCCTTAGTGCATTGACTGCATATAGAGCCTCCTCCAGCTTAAGCTTTTCTAGATCTACAGATCCTGCCTATAGCTATACATGTAAGAAAATAGAGGTATTGATATAGGAATTTAATTGCATTTTGATTTTAACAAAATTTTATTCAAAAATTTAGTTAACTATTTTATTATATTGTTACAGTGCCCTTTCCAACCCAATAACGATGATTGCGGGTATTATATAATGAAAATTCATGAAGGATGTAATTACTCATGATCAACTTCTTATTCCACCAAAAGTAAGTCATTTTAGTACAATTCATATTATATTTTAAATTTAATTAATTTTCTGATAATTAATGTTTAATTATTTTAATTCATTTTCTGCATCTTTGTATCTGTGTAGTATTATAAAGATCAGCGTTGTGACAGTTTGACTGATAATCAAATCAATAAACTCATCGAGGAATGGTGTGAATATGTGCGCAAGCAATGTTCTAGCTAGCAATACTATATAAGACCAAACGTTTTTTGTCAAACTTGAAAGCTATTTTTGGTCCACCTATGAAAAAGATTATGAGAATAATCATGGATTGAGTTGTCAAGGCAACAACTTATCTTTGAAAGGATACTCCAATACAAAACCTAGGAAAATGACAATGGAGTAAAGAAATAGATAATAAATTTCTGTTATCCATGGAATTAGAACATAGAGCATGTTCTGCCATCATTTAAGGAGCCATATGACTAGAGAATTTTCCATGAGTAACTTGGAATCAATGGTGGATAGAAGGATCTATGATGTGGATCCTAAGTATCACAGCAAGGCGAAACATACATTTGATCCATCTTTGTGAGAGATATATTTTTTCAAAGAAAGAAAGCAATAGTTCAATGTCCTTCTGCTGACAGAATATTGGTTGATCCCCTTACTAAGCCCATAGCTTAATATTCATTGAGTTAGTGAAGATCTTAGGGCATAAACAAAATAAAAAATCTTGAACTTCTTTTATATGGAGATAAAAGAAATAATATGAATGTTATGAGTAAATACATGTAAAGTATATAATTTTGTATGCCGTATAGGTTAGAAAAAGTTGGTTCATTCACACAAACAACTGTCTTCGCATGTTTTGTAGGGGACATGGGAGGGTAAGATGAGCAAATGATCACTATAAGATGGTTAAGTAGAATATTTGCTTTAGAGTTGTCTTAGTTAAGTTAAGATGAGATCCATGTGTATATATATACACAGAAAATGAATCAAAGTATGAATACATACTTGTAGCCAAGCATAGAACTCTTTTTTTCCACAAATGACATATTGTGAAAAAGAAAGTTTTAATTCAAATGTTGAGTACATTTTGGAACTGTTTCTTGTACGGTGAAAGAGAAAAGAAATCGACATACTCTATAAATCATTTACCGTAGCATGAAATTCATACTGCATGTGCTTGAGAGTTAAGACTACAACATGGAACGTAGGTGAAAGATCCCTGGTTCACTATGGTGTGAGTCTTAGGAAGAAAGAATCCTTCCATGACACTCTTAATACTTAGACGGCATTATGAAAGCTTGGTTTGGTGACAGCTACTTTAGTTGAAGCTCTATGATCACACACGATTTGGTCAAACGAGTGAAAACTAGGAAAGCAACCAAATCAAAACAGATTGATGTTTAGTTAAAAAAAAGATTTACTCATAGATATTTGAGATATGCTAATGTCTGTGGTTGACCCCTTACTAGTTCTATGTGTAACTAGTAAGTGCAGATACTATGCGCACGAAAAGCAATATGAGTTAATCAACATATTAACTCGAGAAGGATTAGATGTGTCATGAGAAATGCGTATGGGAGAATCTGGGGCATCTGAGGCAACAAAGAAATAGCTTACAGATTTATAAAGGGTGTTATTGGATGCTGATCCGATATGAGAGATTTCTAGTATCACAAGCACTAAATTTTTTTGAAGACGTTTTGCCTACGCGGTCATGGTAGACACCAAGTATGAAACAGGAAAAAGTAACGAACGCATTATGGGAGGCCCATCAAGTGCGAGTTGGAGATGTTGGACTTTGAGACTAAATCCTCTCTTGATAGGTTGGACTATTTGATTAAGATACAAGTAGTCTAATCAAATAAGAAATAAATCAGCATTAATTATGGATTTAGAAATAAGTTAGTATTAATTATAAGATTGTTAATTGATAATCAAGTCATCATAATTCAGAAAATTAATTAAGAATTAATTCTCCTTATTACTAACTTAGAAGGAATGCACATTACTTCCTAATTAGTGGCCACCTTAAACCACTATAAATAAAAGGTGCATCCTTCAGTTATAATCTATCCCTGCCATTGAGTTATCTAGCAATCTCTTTTCTCTCCTACCATCTTTCTTATTCTGGTAATTTGCTGTGCCAATCCTAATTAGGCTCTAGTAGTCTAATAATTGTGTGAGCATTATTATATTCAATTAATGGAGTATTGGAGCTTTGACCTAGATCCGAACGTCGATTTGCCCAGGTACGCTAGTCTACTCTCTCTCCTTATATTTTCTTATAGTTATACTCATAAAAAAAATAATTAGATAAACAACTAATATTATACAAGCGTCTCTACAAATCAAAAAATAACATTATTTCCTTAAAAAAATATATCCATTATATATAATATAATCAGAATGAATTAGGAGTTACAAAATAAATCTCAATAGCACAATAAAAATATGCTCATTATAATTAAATTAATCAAAATATAATAAACTCAATTACTACATGTACTTCTATCTCTTACAAGTTACAAATACAACTTACCTTTAAATTTTTCATTTATATCCACATCAATCCTCAACCTTTGTCATCATAATGATCTTTAATAAATCATGCATGATAGTAAGTGATTATTAAGAACTCCCAAAAGTTGAAGTTGATTCACTACGCCATTTTTTAGTCGGGCAATGACTTGATACTTTTCAACAATCCAATTTCATCAGAATCTGGTGAAGATGAAAAATGTAAAGGACCACTATGTGATATACCAATAGTACTATTAACATCAACTTCAACAACAACATCATCAAACTCCTCATTCCCACTCTCTATTCTCCTTAAAATCTTTAAAACCTCATCCATGGAAGGTCTCAAATCCTTTTCCTTCTGTAAACACTTAACACAAGCATCAAATAATCGTAAATCCATAGTCATTTGAGTAGATAAGAACGCCTGAAGGTCTGTGCTATCAGGAAGGTCCTTTTTTGGAAACACAAGAGTTGAACATGTTGAGAAATGACTTTTTTGGTCAGGCTGAAGATCAAGGAGTCGACTGTAATGATAGATATAAAAGTTTCCACAAGTATGTTTAATAAAACCAGTGGGGGTGCTGACATTGAGTTTGTGGTCGCATTTGAACAGGGTTATGTTGTATTTAATATCAAAAGAAATTAAAGGAGAGCTTGCAAGAATTGGGATATTGTTATTGAAGGCGTCACAAGAACCATTGGATTGCAAATGATTGTGCAGATCTTGGTCAAAAACCCTAATAATTTTTTGCTGTAGATAGACACTATTAAGCGCCAAGAATGGTCTTCCATTCTTTCCTAGTTCAATTGTTTTAATTGCTTGTGGATTTGAATCATCACAGTTATGAACCACAATTAAACCACAGTCCGGCAATTCTGGCTTGGTGAAAGGAAACTAGAGGCTCCCAAGTTCTCCACAATTAAAAGATCTAGGACACTTAACATGCCTCGCATTTCCATACCCAACTGAAAGAAGTAAAAGGTGAGAAATCAAGAGGAAACAAAACTCAAAAACTAGATCTATAATTGAGAATTCTCTACTATTTGAGCAAAATAATAAAGGCCTCCAACAAAAGCCTCATGTAATGACTAAGTTCGTATTATGTTTCCGCCTACTCCCCAATATATAATCCACAGTTCTTACTTGAACAGTTTGATGGCGCAGGTTGACTTCGTAAATGAGAAAAGGGCCTGAAGAAAATTCTAGGTGGGGTAGGCAATAGGGCTTCATTGAAAGTTATGTTGATCATTCCAACTAAGAAGACAAGATAAGCTTTCCCGGTTGGCCCATTAAATACAGGATCCTTCAAAAATCTCACAATTTGAAAGCAACTATTAAAAACAATCAAAGTTGGACGCAACACTTTCTTTTCTTTTCTTTTATACCTACATGTTTGACAAACCATAAAATTGAGGTTTCAGAAACTCTTTTCCGCATGCGGAGATAAAATTTCTCTCACATACTTATCTAATACATCGTAAAAGCTCTTCTCTAAAAGTTAATCCAAACATACACTATTTTATCTAATCGGCCAATGGATGACAAAGATATTGCCTTTGGAAGTGGAACTATAAAACTCAGTGCGTTTGGTATAGAAGGTGAAAGTAAACTACTGAAAATTGTGCTAAAAATAAAGATCCAGCCTATCAAATTATATGAAGCAGCAATAAAGCCTTGAGAAATGCCTCCTTGCCCTAATTTTTCTTTGAAACAATCGGTCATTTTCTTTATATCCGAGTAACTATATCTTTTTATGGCAAGTGATTAGTGGCTCTTGAGAAATACCTCAAAATCTTGATGAGCTTTTGATTTGTTATTCCAGAATGATGTCCTCTTAAATCAGTAGATTATAAGTATAAAAAATCCTATTATTGCAGCTGCAAAAACTGTGATCAATGAGTAGAGGAGGTGAACTTATGCAAAATTTCGAGACATTTAATGATAAATGCAAACATTTCTGTTTTGGTAACAATGAGAAACATAAATACCCCATCCTTATTATAAAGAACAAATCCATTTTATCTTAAATTTTAAAATTGTCTTTTATTTTTTAACCTAATTAAATATATATCACTCATCATTTCTTTTCAATACAATTTGAATCTACTTTTCATGTACTCTCTTTATAAATAAATGTACCATTCAACCGCTTATTTATAAGTCACTTATATCTTATGATTAAGTGCCATTTTTGCCTCTCATTCACTGAGGGCCAATTTTGGTCTGGAAGTTTTTCGAGGACCACTTTTGTCCTGAAATGCCAAATTTGGAGCAATTTTACCCTGACTGTTATTCCCGTTAAGTTTGATTGTTAGTTAACCAAATAAGAAGAAAATTTGCTACTACTAAATAAAAACTTTCAAGACAAATTTACACATTAACAAAAATGACTTAGACAATAAAATTACCTTGAAAGTTTTAACTTTTGAGTAAATTTGTTCGAAATTTGATCAACTAACGGTCAAACTTAATTGTGATAACGGTCACGACAAAATTACTCTAAATTTAACACTTCTGGGGTAAAATTGCCTCTCAAAAAACTTCTGGGACAAAATTGGCTCTCCGTGAATACTTCCGAAGCAAAAATGGCCTTTAACCCTATATCTTATTCTTGCAAATCAATAAAATTATTAAATGAAATTTTTTTTTTCCAAATTCATCCTTATTTTTTAAAGGGTGCACATTTTTCTCACTTCTATTTATCTCACTGCATTTACACTACATGCATTTATTAATACAAGTCAATAAGGGTAAAATTGACAAAACCTCATGTAAAACCCTATAAGTGACTCATATTTTAAATAAAAAATTTTTGTTACAAATGATTAATAAATAGGCACTGAGTGATATAGTTAGAAAGAAAAGTATAAATCTTAACCATGAATTACTTTTAAGTAATATTTTGAAGATTTTTGTCCCTTGTAACATTTGATTAGCTACCCTATTTTTGTACAAGGACACTTTCAACTATTTTTATCATATAAAAAAAGATTCTCGCAATAAATGTTATATTTTAACTTCATGATGCAAGGTCAAAAGGAAAAACTTCATGATGAGTTTTAGGATATTTTTCATGATGACTTTCAGGATATTTCTTTGTTCATCGCGACAACAATTATGCATTTTAAAGGCGTTTTGGGATGGACTCTATAAAGGTTAATTAAATACAATGCATCACCTGGACCAACTATAACCGTCAACTTCCCTGATTCCTTGCCAGATAAAAAGTGAGTTAGTAAATCACAGTTAAAACGCATACAAAATAAATTAAAAGATTACAAATTTAAAATTTAAGATACGATAAAAATCAAAAGAAAAAGAATAATCTTGGAATTATAAGATGAACCCGAATAAAATCCTAAAGCTGAAGGTAGGTTAAAATTTGAAATTAATTGTGCACCCAAGAATCCAAACTTCAAACTTCAATCTGTTAACGAGGTTTAAAGAAGATTTTTTTTTTTGGGGGGGGGGGTTGGGGATCTAAATTTTATACAAAAGCCACCTTAAAATACTTCATCCAATTTTTTTAAACAGAGTTTCTAATTAAAAATTAAAAATTGAGTTTTATTCATAAATAAATTCCAGTGTGTTTTCTCTATCATGAGTTCTCTCTAAAATCTCTCCCCCTTTTTAAAAATTGAGTTGCTGCGGAAGAAGCCACACCTCCCTCTGCTGCTCTCGCAGCCGTGGCACTCACTAGCTGTCAAATTCAGTGGCTTCAACAAGAATCCTATTCCCAAAGCCTCCCTTATCCCTCCTTCCATATTCTCTACCACATTCTTCATCGTCCCACCCCTGCAATTATTCCTCGCATATTTCAACTTCTTCGTTTCATCATCCACCCTTATGCCCAACACCGACCTCATCTTGTTCCCTTCATAACACCCCACCACGTTCTCCTTCATCTCCCCCGGCAGCAACGGTAATTCACAATCGAAGAACAGCAGCTCCTCCTTCTGGTTCGGAGCCAAGGGAAACGTTACGGTGCCAGTGAGTTTGGTGGAGGGTGAGAAACAATTGTTGGAATTAGAGATTGGAAAGTTAGGGTTAGAGACTCGAAGAGAGAGATCGCGAAAGAAAAATTCATTGACGATGTAGAGAGTATTGGAGAGATTGAGCATGTGGAAGCCATTGGAAGCACAGACGAGGCCGAAATTAGGGAATCCACAGAAGGGGTCCTGCTTATAGTGGATAAAGAAGGGATAGGTTCTGGTAGGACCGTTTTCACATGTTTGGGGCTCACAAGCTTGGAAGTTGGGATTCACAGAACAGAGGGTGGTTGTGATTAGAACAGAGAACACGAGGACGAAGAAGGAGGAGGAGGGTGACCTAGAAGAGGAGAACATCCTCTCCCGGGGGTAAGTAACACTTGTTTTTCCTTCAAACTTGAATAGTGTCTAATCGGACCATTCTAAAAATGACGCCTTCTGTTCTGTTCTGGTCGATAAGTGGAGATAAAAAATAATGGACGACTTTATTTCAGTGAGTATTAACTTGAAAATTAAAGGTGAACAAAAAGGAGGGGCCCATTGAAAATAACGGATAACAAGAACTTGGACAAGGAAATTAAATTCTGTTTGAACTAGTCATACTGCATGCTGCAGCAAAAATAGCGTCATAATCATGTGGAATATGCTTATCTAATACGAATTCATGAAACAATAAAGGGAAAATACCAATTAAATTCTCTTGAGATTCTCAAAACCTAAATCAAGCCTACACTTTCAACAAATCCTTGATAAGACCTCTTAGCCTTATTAGGGATTTCCTAATATTAAATGACAACAATATCCCTGGTCTATTGAGAGTAAAACTTGTAGAATTTCGTCCACATAAATTAAGAATGATATTTGATGGTGTACTACTACACTCAAGGGAATGGACGCACTAGAACCAATCTCTCCTATACAAAGATTACCACATATTGTCAAAACATAGTGAGAGCTCTCTGTCTTCGGCAAGTCATGGAGAGACAGAATCGTGTCTACAGAAAGGAAATAAGTATAGTGAAGAGAGGTCCAGAGATATGTTTTTTATTGGTTATCCTCCATAGCTATGATTCTCCTCCATCTTCATGGCTGAATCTATCTATGGTTTGAAGAATTGGGCTGAGGCCTGAAACGCTCTAAAAGAGGATTTTGTTTGAGTTCTAAATTTCTACTACCACATAATGCATAGAGTTAATTGGGGTTGGAAGATAAATTGGTAAAATGGGTGTTTTGTGTTTGAGAAAATGGTAAAAAAAATTTCTCTAGAAAAAGGGATTGATTGTGGATAGTTTAATTCTTTTTTGGGTGCCTATTATCTTGTCATCTTTTTGAAATTTTGGCTTCTTTTGCAACATGCTGCATCATAGTGTTTGAACCAGACACTCCACGTTTATTCCTATTTTTTTTAAATATATATATAATAATAAATATTAAAAAGGTTGTGGGAAATCAATAGAACAAAATTGATTTTGCCTTCGCTACACAACAACTTTCTCTTTTGCTTTCAAATAGAGGGGTGTTGTCGTTTGACAAAACTAGAAATTTCCTAATAAGACTAGGAGGTTTTACCGAAGATTTGTTGAAACTTGAAAGTATAGGTTTGATTCAAGTTTTGCGTATTTCAAAAGGATTTAACTGAAATTTTCCCAACAATAAATATGTGACCATGCAAAAATTGTTCCTTTTTGCGCAATAACAACATAACATGTTAGAAAATTAATAATTAATAATAAATACAGAGTAATGAATTTAGAAACTCTACCTAGGGTATGTGAAAAGATAATTCATGGGGCTTAAAGGATATTTTTATCTCAAAAGTTTTCACCGAGAGGCTATTTTGCTTAAAAAGTTTTTCAGGCTACAATTTTATCCTGAAAGTTTCTAAAATAGAGAAATTTTTTCATGATCGTTATCATAATTAACTTTGCCTATTAGTTGACCAAATATGTTAAGTTGTCAGTCCACATGTTATCCATGTCATATTTGTTAAGATGCAAATTTGCCTTGAAAGTTTTAAATCTAACTTTAAAAAAAGATGAAGTAGATGACACATGGATTTCTAGTGCAAATTTGCAGCTTAACAACAATAGTATGGATGACATGTGGACTGCCAGCTTAGCATATTTGTTCAACTAACACAGTCAACATTAACTGAGATAACGGCCAAAGCAAAATTGCTTCATTTTTTACACTTTTAACGTAAAATTGTCCCTCGGTGAAAATTTTCAAGACAAAATTGCCTCTTAACCCATTAATTGGGAACAAAAAATAACAGAGGAATTTTGCAATGAGTGTTGACTTGGAAACGAAGTGCTAAGACTGGAAAATGTGTTAGAAGGAGGGCCAAAAGCTTTTGAATGAACTATTTAGCTGCATGATTTCTTTTGTGCAATTCAATATGTTCCTTAGTCTTACCCAATATGTATAACCCGTTTTAAAATTAATTAACTTGGGCAATCCTTTGTTGTTGTACCTATTTGTCCATCAAAATCACTTTTGAATGAAATCTTATGCTAAATGTTGATGAAGAGAATCTTTGATCTATTCATTCACTAGCAAAAGTGAAACATTTCCAATTCAAAGCTGTGGAACAATGCTGACTCGCCTATGAAATTGTTACTGATAGCAATACTCTAACCCCCAAATCCCACAAAGATGATAGAATTGTTGAGATCTATTATTGCATTTTCTCACTTTAAGCATTTCTTTCTATAATCTGTCTCTTTTTCTGGTTAGCATGATCACAAGACATTTTACAATATAGCAAGAAAAGGCCACAATACAAGTCCACAAGCATTACCATGTTATTGTTGTCTCTACAAGTGCAAAACTTCAGTGCATTAGCAGAGATCTTTTCAGAAAATAACAAGCACTCACGGAAACAAAAACATATGGGCCTTCTAGTATCATGCCTTAGCAATGAAAAACGCCTTATAGCATAAAAACTATGAGAGAGTTGAGGAAGAGGAAGGGCATGGTGATCTTGAAGGAGATGATAAGTAAGGTTTTGGTGGAACTTGCAAGGTCTCAGCTCTGCCTTCAAGCATCTCCACCACTTTGCTCATCACTGGACGCTCTGAAGGATTAGTTTGTATGCACCTTAAGCTCGTTATCACCATCTGCATTATCCTCTCTTTGTCACCATCATTTCTAATACTCCTCAATGCAAGCTCTTCATTTAATTCTAGACGCTTGTATATCCAATGAGGAAAATATATTTCACTCGTATCATCAACGTTGACGTTGACATTCCTTCGTCCTCCAACCATTTCCAAAACCATCATCCCAAAACTGTAAACATCTGACTTCTGAGAGACTACACCAAAACTTCTAGAAATCACCTCGGGAGCAATGTATCCTATAGTTCCTCTAACACCCATTATGGATACTACACTCTCATTTCTAAGGCATATTTTAGCAAGTCCGAAATCTGAGATCTTTGGGCAAAAGTTCTCATCCAATAAAATGTTATGAGGTTTTATGTCAAAATGAAATATCCGAGTGTTACATCCTCGATGCAAATACTCTAATCCTCGTGCAACACCTGTTGCAATTTGGTGCAATATTTCACAACTCAATTGGAGATTGCCCTCAAGAAGGTCTGCTTCGTTTTCAAAGATGAACTTCTCTAAGGATCCATTAGCCATAAACTCATAAACAAGTGCCTTCTTTGACTCTTCAAAACAAAATCCTAAAAGAGTGACAATGTTAACATGAGAAGTCTTGCTTATGCTTGCAACCTCGTTGATGAATTCCTCTCCGTTACCTTTTGTTTCCTTCAAAACCTTCACTGCTACTGGACATTTGTCATGTAACTTCCCTTTGAAAACACTCCCATAGCCTCCTTGTCCTAATTTTTCTTTAAAACAATTGGTCATTTTCTTTATATCCGAATAGCTATATCTTTTTGGGGCAAGTGATCCCTGACTCTTTAGAAACGCTTCAAAATCTTGATGAGCTTTAGATTTGTTTTTCCCGAATATTATGATTTTATCAGGAAATAATGGCCCTCTAAACCAGTAGATTACAAGAGCAGAAACTCCTAATATTGCAGCTACAGAAACTGTGATCAATAAGATTAAAGGAGGTTAGATTATATGCAAAATTTTGAGGCAACACTAAGTAACATATATATATTGATTAGTTATCCTATTTTTTCCACAAGGACTCTTTCCACTATGTTTAATATGTATAAAGGGCTTAAGGTACACCTTGCAATTTTGTCCCAAAAGTAATCACTCAGGAGCATTAGATATTCGAAAGTTTTTTTATGAGCAATTTTTCCCTTAAAGTAACCAAAATGTGATAATGTTACCTCTTGTAATTAAAATGTTAACCATCAGTGTTAGTTTTTGAATGTTAACAATCAATGTCAGTTTTTTAACAGTAAGGGCGAATTTAATTTTGCTCCTTTTTTTAATACTTCTAGGGTGAAATTACTCCTTAAAAAACTTCTAGATATCCAATGTTCATGAATGGTTTTGAGGCAAAATCGCACCCTAATCATGTATAAAAAGCATCCTTAGTTTAAGTTTTCTGTTACTCCCAATTAAAGTTAAATTTTAATTTCATGATGACTTTTAGGATACATATATCTTTGTTCATCATGGGGACAATTAGGAGTACTCAGGGCTAATGTTTTGAGTTGGACACGATAATCATAAATGTAATTGAATACAATGGATCCCTTGCCAAATAAAAAAACAAGTTAGTAATTATAGTTAAAACACATATATACACAAAATACTCTTAACCTTATATTTGAATAGAAAGAAAAGTGGGGAGCAAATAGGAGGAGAGAATACTAGGATTGAAAATTTTCAAAAATGGTAAAAAAATTTACTATTTTTGAAAGTTTTCTCTCCTATTATTTTTTCCTCCCTAATTTTCTCTCTATCCAAATATTGAGTTAAAGATTGAAAATTTGAAATTTAAGATCCTAAAGACCAGAAGAAAAGGAATAAGCTTGGAATAAGATGAGCCCAAATAAAAGCCTAAAGATCAAGTTTAGTTAAAGTTTAAATTTAAGTTCTTTCTTCTTCCAACCAGTTCAATAACCATTATTCCATGTAGACCTTTGTTTTATGGCTTATTCAAAAATAAGCGAAAATCACTGTTGTGAATTATTATCTGAAAGTGGTAAATTGATGGAAAGACCCAAAAAAAAAAACACACACACACAAAGGAAACTCTAGACGGATGCACGTATGTAAGCTTTAAATTGAAGTTATAATCATGAAATCAATTAAATGATTATGTAAGTTACCTAGTCCAAGTAGCAAATGGAAACTCTTAATCTTATGCCCTGCAATCAAAGGAAGAATAAGATGAAGTTAACATTAAAATAATCAGTTAACCTTCACCAAAATTGAATAATAATATTTGATATATTTTTATAACGACAAATGAAATCCATCTTTTTTATAGAGGCCATACACACGGGTGTCATCTTTTATCTTAGGAAAAGTCATATCGATAAGAATTGTCATTAGTTTTTTTCGCCTTAAACCAAACTCAACTGCACAGACATAAAACATTGCAAACTTATTTGATATGAAATCTAATTGCATTTAACGAAAAAGATAAAAGAAAAAAAAACCTCCATTTTCGAATGTGTGTGATGCCGATGATAAAAAAAAATTTATAAAGCTTCCGCGAAAGGTGAAGTTTTGTTGTAGAAAACAAGAAAAATCACTTAAATTCGAGAGCAAAAAGTGAACAACAGTAAACTAAAGACATAAATTAGTAAGTTACATGTTTGTCTCAAAAAACGACATTAAAAAAGTTATCATTTGGAAATAATATACCTTCAACCTTGCAGTAAAATAGTTTTACCAGAATCATAATAATGATTATGATGAAATCAAGAAGCTTCTTCTGGAATACTTTGGTCTGCTAAGAAAATTTTTGAGAAGGGTAAAGAGAAGAGTCTAAAGGACGTGGCTGGTGAGAATGTGGACGCTGCTCGTAGGTTGGAGAGGGGCAAAACTCCAAAAAATATGGCGCGGAGGCTGCTTGTGGACTAGAGGAGAACTTGTACAACACTTAGCTAGGAAATGAGCAGCGAGGCAATGGATCAAGAAAGATTTTGCTAATAGGTATGATAACTCTATTTAGATTTTAGAGAATCTTGCACAATTGAACAAAGAGAACACTCTAATACCATGTAAAATATTAAAATATGAATGAATTGCTTGTCATTCATAACGACCATACATGTATTGCCTACACACACGAGTAGCAGGTAACGTAAATGAAAGAAAAAAGATTAGGAATTCATACATACTCTTTTGATACTTAATGTTGGACTTAATTGGGGAGTTAATCTTACTCTCAAACGTAAGATCTATTTCTCATATTTATCAATATTTTTTTAATTTATTCTTATTAGTGCTTCAGTAACAATAATCATATAAGAGAGAAATGAAAGGAATTAATAGGGATGATGATTGGAGTATTTTAGAATAAACATATCATATAAATTAATTTAACTAACTTTCTTAATGCAATTATATTAAGTGAATAGATTTTACATTACCGGAGAGGGTATATGAAAAGTATGCATATAAAAGGAATAATAGAGTATGTATAGATAAATATACCTATGATGCAGCAGAACTTATTGTGGTCGTCAACTAGACATTGGTGGCCTCCCTTGTGGTGGTAACAGTCATCACAATCACCAGATAATTTCACTTCAATATCTATTTCAACGCATGAGAATGATGAGAAATCAGTGGTATATGTGAGCTTCTTACATGGAAACTGATGATTGGAGCAAGCAGGTAAAGAGGTTTGTGGCTTGTGAGGAGGAGGCATGTGTGAGTCGGGATAAAAGACATCGAAGTCATGACAGGCATGCATGAGGAAACCATCGCGGTTGCTGGTGGTGGGACGAAGGTGGTGGTTGCATCGAAACAGGGTGGTTACGTTGTTTTTGACATGAAAGGAAACCAAGCGAGAAAATGGAGGAAGAGGTAAGTTATAGTTGAAAACTTCTTCACAGATTGGATGCACATCTTGGTCAGGAACTGTGATGATGAGATTCTCCTTCGTCTGAACCACACTCAAAAGAGGTAATGGTTTTCCATTCTTATCCAGTTGAATTGTTTTATTTGAAGATGGGTCATCACAACCATTTATTGTGATAAACCCACAGTGTTGGAGTTCTGGCTTGGTTAAAGGGAAATGGAGCCTCCCAAATTGGCCACAATCAAAGGATGGAGGACACTTGTCATCATGCTTCCCATTTCCATACCCAGCTAAGAGAATAAGTAAAAAGTGAAAAAACAAGAGGTAACGAAGAAACACATGAACTAAAGCCATCCCCAAGCAACAAAACACTAAATTATAATTGAACTGTATATCTGTTGCCATTATATCATTATATCACCTACTCGAACTGCTTCATACGCAGTTGACTTGGAATATGACTCCCCAAGACTTGAGGAAAAGGGCTTGCGAGAAAATAAAACAAAGGGTAGTTTGGCTATGCGACACGTACAATGCATCTTGTTTTAAGTATATGAACCATTTTCCGCCTTAGTTTCCATTTTCTAAGCTTAAAAGCTTCTCACACGCATTTGTTAATTAGGTCAATGTTCAAGGTCTTCGATTTTGTTTTCTAGCTTTGTGACTTGCTCAACATTCCAATGAACCCGCAAAGAGAGTGAAATTTACGTATTACCATCATTTCAACAGGAAATTTCCTCTCATTGGTGGACTAAAAAAGGTCCAAGTGTGACCCGGTTTAAAAATAACAATGTTGGCCCATACATAAATTGGTAATTGCTTTCATAAAGCCCAACTCATTATGCTAATTCATATTTCATTTTAGCCTTGAACAATCTTTCTTTTCCTAATTTAGGTGAGTTGTGTCATGAGGCTCATCAGGGACAAGACATGCCTCTAAGCTAAAACATTTATAAAGGTATTTATATATCGCCTATCAACAAAATTCTCACATCAGCAGTCAGATTTCATTTGACCCACATTCTTGTGGTATGAATCAACTCCCTACCAATTAAACCAACATTTATTAGTCATACAACCCTTTCTTATTTTATCATATCTTTTCTAAGAACTGAAAATACATTCATTGCTAATAAATGTAACATATAATTATACGTTTGAAATATACTTTATTAGCAAGTATGTTTCACATGTATACATATTTGCTTCTCAACCTTTATTATTGCTATCATGTGGGTTTAACTATAAGTGATTATTAATTAGGCACTCACATGAACTATAGCTGACTCATTATTGTGAGTCGCAATTTTAGATGAAGGCAATGATTTTATATTCCTCAACAATCCAAGTTCATCACAATCTGGTAAAGATGGTGATGGAGAATGAGCAGCCTCACTTTGTGGAATCCCAATAGCGTCATAAACATCTACTTCTTCAATCTCCTCATTCCCACTCTCAATTCTCTTCAGAAACTTCAAAACCTCATCCATGGAAGGTCTTAAGTCCTTCTCCCTCTGTAAACACTGAAAAGCCAACTCCGCCACCGAAATTATCATCCTCCTAACCTCATTATTTGTCTCAAATCCTAAACACGGATCCACCAGCTCCCCAAATGCACTCTCCTGAATCTTCTTCAATGCCAGATTTGCCAAGTTTATCTCATCTTTGTTCCTTGTAATATCAACAGGAAGTAAAGAAGATATAAGTTCAATAAGCACAACCCCAAAACTATACACATCACTTTTGCTAGTAAGCTGGTAACACTGGTAGTATTCTGGGTCCACATAACCTGGTGTTCCTTGTGGAGCAGTGGAAACGTGTGTAACATTATTGGGAAACAACCTTGAAAGCCCAAAATCTGCAACCTTAACACAAAAGTTGTTCTCTAGGAGGATGTTGTTGGTTTTGACGTCACGGTGGATAATGTCTGAAGCATGGAGGTAAGACAAAGCAGTGGCAGTTTCTATAGCTATTTTGATTCTTATAGGCCACGGAAGTAGACTACGTTTGGCTAGCTCTCCGTGAAGATGACAGTAAACGGTGCCGTTTGGAATGTATTCGTAGACAAGGACAAGTTCTCGACTGTGAGATGGAGTACAACCATAGAGTGATACAAGGTTTCTATGGCGTAAGCGAGTGAGGATCTTCACTTCGTTTGTGAACTGCTCTACTCGTCGATAATTGTGCTCGTAAAGATGCTTCACTACAACTTCTCTTCCATCTTTCAGAATTCCTAGTCATAGAAGATTAAATCACAAGTTCATTATAAGTAAGATGTAAGATATTTGTAAAAATTAATCTTCTTGTTTTGATAGTTTTGACTTTGTTATAATTTAGTCTTTAAATTTTAACTCGATATATAGTTTTGACTCAATCGATACACGGTCCCTAAATTTCAATTTACTCTAACTTAATCACTATAGTTTAATTTTAACCATTTAAAATTTTATTCCCTAAACTTTGTAAAATATATAATTTTATTTTTAAAAATATTGGGATTAATATTTCAAAATGTTAATTCTATAATAATCGAGTTACATCAAACTAAAGTTCAACGACTGAGTTAGAACCAAGTAAAACTTAAAAAGATTGAGTGGTATTAGGATAAAATATTTAAAGATTTAAGATATAAATGAGTCAAAACTATAAAAACAAAAAGATTAATTTATTGTATTTTTTTTTTCCCAAGTCAATGAGTCATAACTAGCTAGGGATGAAGTTGCTGGGCCAATTCAAATAGAAACTGTCAAAGGAAACTCCATGTTAAGGTTTTAGATATCTCTTCTTACTCAATTCCTTTGTCTTAGGCAAAACATCACTTTGAATAGCCCTTTTTACCTGAAACAGAACAATGATAATTAAGAAGGAAGTGTGAAGGAATAATTATATTACCATAGTAAACAGTGCCAAAGCCACAAGTTCCAAGTTCTCTTGAAGGGTCAAAATTATTTGTGGCTTTCTCAAATTCCTCATAAGAGAAGTGGGGTAACCCCAAGTAGGCTTTGCAACTTTCTGTGTTTGCATTTGAGAAATGATTCCTTTTATTTTTGTTTGTTGACTGCTTTTGGACATTTGAAGATGCAAGTTTTTGTTTGTAATGTCTTTGGCGTAGTTGACAAATTATCAGAATGATTAGAAATACAACAAATAATCCTGCAGATGAGGAAAATCTCACTTCAGTCATGACCACTTTTCAATTATATATAATCCATTGTAATAGAATTGGAAAAGAAAGAACCACAAAAAATAGACTGAGATAACTCTGTTACTTCATCATTTGTAAAATTTGAATAGTCGAATTCAAAGTGTACATATCTTCACAAAGCTAGAGTATGCAAGATAAAAATTTTTGGAGATGCTAATTGCTTGTGATATATAATTTTTTTAGTCATAACTCATAAATCCATTATATTCTCCACACAGAGGGTTTGAACTCGTAACTTCACACCTAAGAAAGTCTTAAGAAATGCACTTTATATCGATTGGACTATAAGGCCCAAATAGTAAATTCAATTTTTTTTTTTTGGAAAAAAGGAAATCATCCTTTTGTAAAATTAATTCAAAATCAGCATCAATTATAGAAGTGTACAAGGGTCTAATTTTTTCTGTTTCTATCCATCCTCTTTGTTCTGTTCTCTCTAATTTCAGAACTTCTTCACAAATTCTTTACTGATCTAAATTTGAGAAGGAAGGAAAATTTGACATATGAGTAAAGTATGACAAACTAAATCGTTAAAATACATGGTGAAATTAGAAAGAAAGAAAGAAACTATGTACATCACCTCCTATTCCAAGCCCAAATCCCAGCATGTAGCCCTTACTTGTGTCCTCTACTGACCAAGTTCAGACAAGACATCATTTGAAGTTAGCTAAACAACAAATATGTGTGTAAGCACAAAGCGTTTACAAAAGGGATGTGGCTAGAATGTACCAGATTTGCAGTAAAACTCATTGTTGGCGTCAAGAAGACACTGGCCTCCCAAGTCGTAGTAACAGTTATTACATTCATGAGATAATCGTACTTGAATAACAATTTGACTTGTTAAGTACGACAGAAGATCATGATTACTATGAGACATGTCTTTACTTGGAAGCTCATGAACTGAACAATTAGGGAAAGAACCAATTGGCTTCTTAATATTATTATTGTTACCTTTAAGCCTAGATGAGCCTTCCCAATAGAAATCATAGTCACTACACACATGTTTGTAAAAACCATCGGGACGACTCACATTGTGGCAGTGACCACATTTGATCCAAGTTTTGTTATTTAGGATCTGAAAAGAGACCAAAGCTGAGTTTGGAGGAAGACTACGACTTAGGTTCGTGTCCAAAAGTTGGCAATAACTTTTGGATTTCAGAAGCTTGTCTAGATCTTCATCCAAGACTTTGACGGTGTTCTCGTTGTTTACGCCTTTTAGAAGCCATAGCTTTGTACCATTATTCTTGTCAAGTTCAATACTTTTGTTTGAACTTGTATGATCATCACAGCCACGAACTGTGATAAATCCACAGTCTTGAAGCTCTGGCTTGGTGAAAGGAAAGTGGAATGTCCCAAGTTCTCCGCATTGAAACGAGGTGGGACAGTTTTCATGGATTCTATGACCATACCCAGATGAGAAAACAAGTGGCAGAAGGTGAAGAAAGAAGAGGGTAGGAAACACAGAAACTGATGAAGAAGCCATGCCAGAAGAAGAAGAAGAAGAGTGTTGTGTAACGAAAGACAAGTGTTTTGTGGGGATTTGAGGTCTCAGTGTGTTGGCAATTATATCACTTAGTTGAAGTGATTCATGTGCAAGAGAGAACAGAGTTGACTTGGAAAACGAGTGGTGAAGAGTTAGATAGAAGAAGCCATGTGAGACATGAATGCTTAGAGAATTGAAGACCATGGTAATCTCGTCTGCATCAAAGAAACGGCACTTCTTCTTGTGGAGGTCGATGATGTCCAATACAATTCACCGTTTATTGTTAGGCCAAAAATTGATAACCACACACACACACACATCATTCCAATTCTTTTATACTGCCTAGTTAGTGCCTTGTTGAGACGTTAAGTTGACCATATACCAACCATTCCCTTTTCCCTCCAACACACGCCTTCTTCCAAGTATGTAATCCACTCTTTGTGCTTAATATAATACCTAATTAAATAATTAGAGTTGATTAAGGATGTTAGTTAAGTTATTTAATATTCTCTCTCCTCCTTAATTATTGTTGATAGAGCATCAATAAAGATAAACTAAGAAAAATTTGATAAACATGAAAAATAAGTCATATATTTAGGACCAAGTGGTCAACTCCTCTAATAGGTCCTATATTAAGGACTTGATGGAGTATAACATTTTTTTTCTAAAACATTCTAATCATTTTTCTTAATTCCTTTCCTACTTGATTTATTATTAAGAGAATATCAATAGGGTTAATTTGGACAAAAATAAATAAACATGTTAAATAGATTTTATATTTAAGATTAAAATCAATTCCTCAATTAGATTATACATTAGGAACCAAATGAGCACCTTTTTGGAGAGAGTTCAGCTTGTGATTATAACTATCACTAGTCATCGCATCAATTGTTTCTCCATCACTAAGCCAAAAGCTATATATGCCCTACAGTCTGAAATATAAGACATAGTTGATTTTTTCTGAAGAGATTAAGGAAGTTAAATAAGTTATTTAATCATATCATATGATGTATATCATTAGATTATATATCAGTTTATAAGTTAGATAAAATAGTTTGGAGAAAAAATGAAAAATATAAATATTTTAAAATAATTTAATTAGTTTTTTTAATATTTCTAAAAAAAATTAACTATGACTTATATTTAAAACTAGAGAGTAGCTGCTAGTTAGAACACAGCAGATTCCATTTAACTACAGCATATTCACCCAAAAGCCATGTTCTGATTTGACTCCTTTGAACACTCAAAATTTCTCAAAAGTTAATGTTCAAATCTTAACATCTGCCGCTTGCTAAGCCGTCTAGGAAGGAGAAGAGATTGGAAATTCCAAGAAACTCTGTATTTGAAATTGAAGATGGAAATTAAATAATAAATGCATGGGAGAGAGAAGTGGAAGATGGTGTGTCAAGGAATGAGTGCCAATTATTTAATAAAGGTAAATTTATCCATCCATATCAAAAATTACTTATGATCAATTTTTACGGTATGTTCCTGCCCTATAAAATGATTCAAAGAAGTATACTTATCTCAGAGCTCTTATGCTACTATGCCATAAAGGTTATTGGCATCAAATACACTCCCCATTCTTTTTATAAGATAAACTTTGAGATTGTTTGAATAAATTAAAGCATTTTTTTCTCAATTTAGCCCTAACTAATTTTATATATTCTTTTTCATCTTTTTTTCTTCCTATATATTCCTTCCTCACATTTACCATCTTAGAAATAAATAGTATATTTAGATAAACAAAATATATTTCTTATAAATATATTTATTACTTTTTTTTATGATCAATATATTTATTACTTTTAACTTAACGGTATTTTTTATACCGCGTATTTTTTTAAGGGAAAATCCCACAAAAATAAGTTTAAAATTGAGGAAAGGCATATAAGGGTGTCAAATATACAAAATCCTATGTCAAACCCAGAGAAAAAAACTAGAATTTCAAAATGTTCTAAATTTACTTATATACCCTTTTTTTTTATCTCTCTCTCTCCTTCCTGTCCGTCACCCCTATCCTAACACCAATAAAGATGATTTCACAAGAGGGTTCATGATTTTGAGCTTCTTAGCAATGACAACTGTAAGATATATACGGCCACCGGTATCGCGGCGACGAAGACCACATGAAGATTGTCGTCCTGTGCAGTGATAATTTGGTCATAAGGTTGTTTTAAAGATAAGCAGCAGAAGATCGTAAAGTTTTTGAGACATAAAGTGAATAGAGAGGGTGAGAAAATGACAGATCATATATAAGGTCTCCAGAGGATGAGAAAGAGAGGGGGACAATGAAGTAATTTTAAAACATTTCAATATCTCATATTCTTTTCCTTGATCTAATATGGATTTTGCATATTAGACACCCTTATATGTTTTTTGTTAATTTTAAAAGACTTTTTTTTTCTGACCAGCACCCAGTGGATTGATGATTATTGAGTGGCCCTTAGGCCACTCTCACCCCCCAACCAAGTTCCACGTGTGCCATTGTAATGAAAGAAAAAAAGATTTTTTTGGGATTTTTCACTTTTTTTTTTAAATATTATAAAAAGCATAGGAGGAGGGAGTACTGATTTTGACTATTGTGGCCATAATTGTACTAATTCTATGGTCTTCGAGTTCTCCCTCATGTCCAAGCTAGATATTAGATCAAGTCCTTATTGAAACGGTCAAACTACATACTTATTATAACCAAAAGTAAATTGGGAAAATTTCATTAAAATATTATATAAATATGCTTAACCTAAAAAGGTCTATTAAAGATTAAAAAGGATAAAGAAAGACCTAGGTAGGAATTTGGGTTTTAAATATTTGGGCAAAAGACCAAACTACCATTCTCTTCACTCTTCTCTCTCCACTCCATGCTCTCTTCTTCTCCGTCTGGGTCATTTTTCGTTCAGTTCCACAAAATTAAAGAAGAAAAAGAGTGAGCTTTCATTTTTCATTAAGCTCCACAGGATTAAAGAAGAAGAAGAAGAGTTAGCTTCCATTTTTCATTCAGATCGCGTTCTCTCTCTACTCCAACAGAGAAAGAGAAATAGAGGATAGAGATGACACACCGGAGATCCTTTCGTCCTTACTCTGATTGCCCTTGAAGGTGGAAGAAACCAGTTTCTAGCAAGCTTTTTCAGTTTCTGGCAAAGTTCTGTAATTTTCGACGAGTTCATGAGTTTTCCGGCAAGTTATGAATTTTCCAGCAACTTTTTCAGTTTCTGATGAATAGTAATGAGATTGACAAAATGAGTAATGATATTGACAAAAATGTTAGACATGATTCACTAACATTTATGGCCTTTGCCAAAATTCGTAATGGTATTCACAAGAGTAATAATGAGTTTGACAAGATTCCTAATGGTTTTCACAAGAATGTTTCTTTATGGACAAAAACATTAGACAAGATTCACCAATTTTTGTGGCCTCTAACAAAATTCGTAATGGGATTCACAAGATCAATATTGATTTTGACAAGATTTGTAATGGTTTTCATAAGAACGTTCCCATCACGAATTTTGGTGAAATGTCACAAATGCTAATAAATCCTGACTTGTATGTTTTCATCAACAAATTCTTGTCAAAACCATTACAATTCTTGTTAAAATATTACTAAACTTGTCAATCTCATTACGAGTTTAGTAATGATTTTGTCAACCTCATTACTCATTTTGTCAATCTCATTACTCATTTTGTCAATATCATTATTCAATTGGTGTCAATTCTTTTACATATATTATCAGTATTTACGGATTTTGTCAAAACATTATTAAACTTGTTAATTCCATTACTCATTTTGTCAATCTCATTACTATTCATTATCTTCTACTATTCACCTTCTTCATCCTCAACCTCCTGGCTTTCTCCAATATCCTCAACAAAACTCTTCTTTGAGCTGCATAAATCTTCTCTCCTAACACTACCTCTCAGAACCACAACACCCAACCAATTTCTTCCTACTTCAAATGTTTCTCATTTTTGTTTTGAAGACACGTACACACACAAAGAGAGAGAGAAGATGTTGTGAATGGAAAGAAGAATGTTGTCTTCTTTAGTGAAAATGTGAGGCAAAAGCTTTCTAATAGTTAGATGAAAATGTCGGGAAGAGGAAGAGGAAGAGGAAGAGAGGGTGAGGAGAGAGAAAGAATGTGAGGGACATTTTGATAAAAAATTTAAACTTCAAAAACATAGATTCCTCCCCAATTATCTATCTATCATTTTCATATATTAATAGACTTTTTAGGGTTTTGAAAGTTCACAAGGTATTTAAATAAAATTTTTCCAAGTAAATTATAGTCTTACTTTTTTTTTTAGAATATTTGTTTGAAGTGCTGTTTGAAACCCCATTTATATCGATCCATGAAACTTATAAACAGTGTCCAAAACATTTTTTTCAGTTAACTTTCTGAATTGTTGAGCATTCAATTTTGAATGGTGGCTTTAATTGCATCAAACAAAAGTTGTATGGTTAAAATATCGTTTTTGAAGTGTAAATATATATATGAGTAGAAGGTACAGGTTGGATATATATATCAAATTTATTAAGTTAGTTGATAAATAAATATCCTCCTCGTGCATCTTGCATTAGATATATTTGCCCCCATTTTCTTATATTAAATTTTAACAAAGAGTGCTAATATATTAAACGTAAAACTTGTTTATCACGACCTAAAGAAGCCATAAATTTTGTTAATTTATCTATGATCTAGAGCCAGAAATAAGGATTGCCTTTGCAAAACATCTTTAATTGGTTAATATTAAAAATTTGTTAATATTGAAATCATTTTGGAAATTTGTTAATATTAAAAATTTACATAATTTCAATTCCATATATATAAATGACCACCATCTGTCTTTGTTTGATTACATCATATGTAAACTTTTGGTTAAACAAAAAAAAACTGAAATATTTGTAGTAAGGATTCATTAGAGTTATTGATTGTAAAATTTTTGTAGAGTTAAGAATTAGGACAGTGAAAAAAAAGGGTTGTACAAGAGAAAAATAGAAATCCCATAAATATTTCTTTTCATATCTCATTTTTCTCTCTCAATTTCATAACAACTTCACAATTAAAATCTTGAGTACCATACTTTTTGTCATAAGATAGACAAACATTTAATTTACCATACTTCCAAATTGAAAATATTCTTGAGGCATGAAGGAATCACCCATTAAGAAGCAATGTTCCAACTTTCAAGAGATCCTTTGAGATGATGGTTTCTATCTACCAAGGCCTAATCCAATAAGCATGACCACATGATAAAGGCTTTCTACTAAGAGGCCCAAATGGTGTAAGGTTCCAAGAAACTTGCTCAAGAGTCAAGAAAGGCATCATATATAGCATTAATTAGGAGTAGATTTGAATAAGGGTTAATGATTTTGACTTGAAGATTATGTTTTGGGATAGTTAATTCTACACCATACACTGGTTTAGCCTGAAGGAGTAATTTTCTTTTTTATTATGTAATAACATTCTATTATCTCATTTTGAAAAAAACTATCATATCTGATCTTATTTTGTCTTTAGACATTCAATCTTTGTTTATTGTGTTCTTATCCTAGATTTTAAATAGAGTCTTAAGAATTTGAGTTTCTGATAACTAAGCTAACAAGAAAGAATTCACACTTTGGCTTGCAAGTATGTTAAGACCTTGAGTTTCAAGAACATTTTTAATTATTGTAGATTGATTTTCTTGCAACTATAGATCAACACTGATGATCTAACCATCACCCTAATTAAACAACGAGAGGCAACAAGTGAGATATCTGATATTCAAGAATTGTAGTATTGTAATTTGTTGTACTCATCATGAAATAATTAGATAAACAACTAATATTACACAAACGTCTCTACAAGTCAAAAATTAACATTATTTCCTTAAAAAATAAAAATAAAAAATTGATATCCATTATATATAATATAGTCAGAATGAATTAGGAGTTACTAGATAAATCCCAATAACTCAATAAAAATATGCTTGTTATAACTAAATTAATCAAAATATAATAAACTCAATTACTTCATGTACTTGTGTCTCTTACAAGTTACAAATACAACTTACCTTTAAATTTTTCATTTATATCTACATTGATCCTCAACCTTTGTCATCACAATGATCTTTAATAAATTATGCATGATAGTAAGTGATTATTAAGAACTCTTAAAAGTTGTAGTAGATTCACTATGCCATTTATCAGTCAAAGCTAGAGGTGGTGAAGGCAATGACTTGATACTTTTCAACAATCCAATTTCATCAGAATCTGGTGAAGATGAAGAATGTAAAGGACCACTGTGTGATATACCAATAGCACCATTAACATCAACTTCAACAACAACATCATCAAACTCCTCTTTCCCACTCTCTATTCTCCTTAAAATATTCAAAACCTCATCCATGGAAGGTCTCAAATCCTTTTCCTTCTGTAAACACTGAAAAGCCAACTCTGCCACTGAAACTATCATCCTCCTAACCTCATTATCTTTCTCAAAACCAAGACAAGGATCAACCAACTCCTCAAATGCACTTTTCTGAATCTTATTTACAGCTAAATTTGCTAGATTTATCTCATCTCTAGGCCTGCCCATATCAACTGCTTGCATAGAAGATATCAGCTCAATAAGCACAACCCCAAAACTATACACATCACTTTTGCTAGTAAGCTGGTAACACTGGTAATAATCTGGATCAACATAACCAGGGGTCCCTTGTGGGGCAGTGGAAACATGGGTGACATCACCAGGGAACAACCTCGAAAGCCCGAAATCAGCAACCTTAACTGAGAAATTGTTGTCTAGAAGGATGTTGTTAGTTTTGACATCTCTATGAATGGTACCAGAAGCATGTAGGAAAGCTAATGCAGTTGCAGTTTCTATGGCAATTTTGATTCTTACAGGCCATGGTAATAATAAACCTCGGTTTGCTGGTTCGCCATGGAGATGGCATGAGACTGTTTTGTTTGGAACAAATTCAAACACAAGGAGGAGTTCATGGCTATGGCATGAAGTGCAGCCATAAAGGGACACGAGGTTTCGATGGTGCAACCGAGTTAGCATCTCAATTTCGTTCATGAATTGTTCGAATCGCCTATAGTTGTGGTCATATAAGTGCTTAACTGCAACTTCACGTCCATCTTGGAGCTTTCCTGGTTATTTAAGATCAAAGAACAAGTTATGAACAATATTGAAGATATGTTTCTAAAAAGAGAGCATGGTGAGTGAATTTTACCATAGTAAACAGAGCCAAAGCCTCCATTTCCCAATTCATTTGAACGATCAAAGTTATTTGTTGCTTTCTTGAGCTCTTCGTAAGAGAAGAGGGGTACCCCCAAGTAGATTCTGCCACTTTCTGGGTCTGCATTGAAGTATGGATCAATTGTATTATTGTTTGTTAATTGCAATTGGACGTCTGAAGATGGATGCTTTCGTTTGTGATACTGTCGATGTCGCTGCCAAATAATCAAAATGCATAAAACTCCAGCAAATAGACCTGCAAAAGTGGAGTTCCCACTTTTAATATGATAATTCTTAAATTTAGCCATTGTTAAACAAGAGAGGAAGCAATGAAAAGTTTGTTTAAGATGATTTTGGAACTTCAACAGCTGTTTAGTATTTAAGTTGATAATCTAACTTCTTACATGAGAAACTCTAATACTGCAGCAGAACAAAATATAAAGAACCAGAAAATAACTAACAAAAAGGTCATCAAGATGGAAATATTTTAATGGTAGGAATAGGAAGTGTTCTCAGGATTCCTGAAAGAGAAATGGAATGGGAGCGATAGCCAGAAATGGGGGAAGAGAACAAATGAAATTTTCTGAAATATTGATGGATGGGAAAAAGAGTGAATTCTTAAAAAAGGTATAACATTAGAGAATGAATATAAGAAGATTATGTATATTACCTATCCCAAGTCCCAGTGCCAGCTTCCAAAACTTTCTTGGATCAGGTAGAGCTGCATGCAATAAAAAAGGGAACAAATTGAAGTTATAAACACAAACAAACACAAAGTATAAGACCAAATTAGTGTAGAGCCAAAGCTTTATTGGAAGTTAGGTGGGGAAGGGAACAGGAGGAGCTCAAGGAATTGGAATATCAAAGAAATAAGATATAATGAAGTTAGCAAGAATAAAGGTCAGAGTTGGGAAATTGATACAACCATGTGAAGGACAAAATTAGTGAAGTCGCATGATGTGTCAAAAAGCATCAAGAATCCTTCAATTGGGAAAGAAAGTGTACAAGGTTTATTCTTCGATATACATACCTTTGTCGCAGTAAAACTTATTGTTGTTGTCAAGTTTACACTGGCCTCCATGGTGGTTGTGACACTTATCACAGTCGTCAGATAATCGTACCTCAAGCATCATTTGAGCAGATAAGAAGGATTGAAGGTCTGTGGTATCAGGCAGGTCTTTCTTGGGAAGAACAAAAGATGAACATGCAGAGAAATAGCTTTGTTGGACAGGTTTAAGATTGGGGTATCCACTGTAATGATAGATATCAAAGCCAGAACAGTTATGTTTAATAAAACCAGCTTGGTGGCTGACATTGAGGTGGTGGGGGCATTTAAAGAGTGTTATGTTATATTTAGTATAAAAAGAAATCAAAGGAGAAATTTCAGAAATACTGATAGTGTTGTTGAAGGCCTCACAAGAACCATTAGATTGTAAGCGAGTGTGTAAATCTGGGTTGAAAACTTCAATCATATGTAGCTGTGGAAAGACGCTGGTAAGCTGCAAGAATTGTTTTCCACTCTTGTCAAGCTTAATCGTTTTGTTTGAATATGGATTTGGATCATCACAGTTATAAACCATCATTAAGCCACAGTCTGGTGTTTCTGCTTTGGTGAGAGGGAAATAGATGCTTCCAAGTTTTCCACATTTAAAAGATGTAGGACATTTGTCATCGTGTCCATAGCTAGCTGAAACAAGTAGAAGCAGAGAGATCAAGAAGAAACAAAACTCAAAAACCAGAGCCATGATCCTCAACTTTGTGAGCAGAACACTAAAGAACTTCAACCAAAGACTCATAATTAAATGATAGTTTAGTTTGGGATTAATCTTGTTTATTTCGACCTTCCCCCACAAGATATACTACCCTCCAGTTCCTACTTGAAATGTTGGATACGCAAGTTGACTTGGAAAAAGACCAGGCAAGACTTGGTGAAAGAGACGTGAAAGGAAAAAATAAGAGGTAGATATAAGTATAGGGGGAGTCAATAGGGTCTTGTTGAGTGTTTTATTCTAGAAAAGAAGCTAAGACAAATTTTGCATCTCAAGTTGTCCTACTGGATCTTGGACCCATAAAATGTTTTCATACTGTTGTGCAGGCTTAACGTTCAAGCAATCAAATTTAATGGAACTTCTTTTTGTTCTTCCTTTATGACTTTGTCAAACCGACCAAAGGATTGGACGACAAAGATATTGCCATTGGGAAGTGGAAATAATAGACTCAGTGCGTCTGGTATTGAATATGAAAGTAAAGAAAAGATGATTATTGTGCATGCAAGTCCTTATCTAAATCCAAAAATTCAACGAGAAAGGACCACATTACGTACACAGACATATGAAGTGGATAGTGGGAGGACACGTGTCTGGAATTTGTCGAATGATGAGAAACTGATCAGAGAAATATAGATCAAGAAATTGGTGATTCCTAGTATAACAATTAGACAATGGTTTATTTTGATAATAATTATAACACCTCAATTTATTTTATCTTTAAAATTTATAATTTTTATCTCAAGCATATCCCTATTAAGGGAATTTCTGTCAGTGGATACTTCCAACACATATGGTCAAAAAAGGTACAAATCAATTCATGTTTGCTATAAATAATTAATTTTTTTAATGTTAACAAATTAATTATCTAACTCTTATATTAAATATTAAAAATAGCACTAAAAATTGGCGAAAAAAAGGAAAGAAATAGCACTAAAGAGATGAAGTAATGATAAAAATCCGTTGTCTTGTTCAAGCATGTTATATGTAATAATAGTTTAGATTTAAGAAAGTCCAAAAATTTGAGAATCAAATTGTCTGCAGTTGAAGAAAGAATTTATTGGTCAGAATAAAACACATACAAATAATGCTGAACAACCTTGAAAGAGAATCCAAGTTCAAAACTTGGATTCAACCATTCTTCTCCTCATCATCTTGTATTGCAACTAGCCTTTTGCTTGGATTTTAAGGGGCTGTTTGGTGTGGGGGGTTGGGTAAAAAAAGTTTTTATGAGTTAGATTTAAATAAATTAGAGAAGTGTGGTTATAAAATTTTAATAAAAATAAGATGTAAGATAAAAAAATTAATTAAAATTTTTTAACCAAACTTCTTTAATTTTCTTAAATCCAAATCAAAAAAAAAATTCCTCCCCTCCCTTCCAAATTCCTCATACAATACAGCCCCTGAAAATCAACAAGATCCATCTACCTATACATTTCATATCAGAATATATTAGGTTGAATCTTGATCTCTCCTCTTATAGGTTTATTTGTTTTAACTTTCACAATTGTATAAGTTCGATTTATGTAAATCAAGATAAACCCTCTCCACATATTTACCTCATAGATTGTAAAAGCTACTTCGTACCGTAAATCACAACTTATAAACACAGCTATCCAAACTCGTAGTTACATTATAAATAGCCATCCTTCTCAAATATAAATAGCTCTAACGTCTAAAAATATTGAATTCAAGTTAAAAAGGCCCAGAACCGAATTTGAAGTAACGTCACAAAGCTCTCGTAACCAAACAAGACCAGTTTTGCCTAACTGACATTTGGTAAACAGTTAAAGTTTGATATTATCATCCGTGTCGGTTTGGATTCATGACTACTCTTTCTAAATAAGTGTCTCGAGACCTAAAGAAATTTAGCGAACCTCACTGGATCAACTTCATATTAAATTTAAAAGACTTGTTTTTGTGCTTCAAAACATCATGCTGGGAAGCATCAATATGCAATAAATATTTTAGCTACCGCTGTTGCCCATCACTTGCTTTGCTTTCTGTTCTTGTTTGATTTATATTTATATAAATTAATTTATGCAGTTTAATTAATCATGTAATATTATATTATATTATAAACTGATTTTTAATAATTACATGTCAAAATTATCCAATTATTTTTCATTTTGTTAAAATCAATTTTATAAAAATAATATTTAAACACAGATCACATTATAACAAAATAAATTCCAACCAAATTCAATTTTCCAAACTAACAATAAGCCCTCAAGCCACACACACACACAAGGCTTACTTCCATCTTGGCTATTTTGTTATGTTCCTCTTTAGCCCAACATGAACCCATCTCACTTCATGACCAAATTTTCTAGGCTGCTCTATTTAGTCTAGGATATTTAATGGAAGGAAAAAAAATCAATGTCCACATTAAAATAAAGTAAAAACATTAATACACACACACACATCATATTTACATTTTTTTTTTTTATCAGTTAACTGAATCTAGTTAGCTCTCGTAACATTTATACTTGCACACTCTCAACCTTTGTCATCTGTGAGATACGGAGTACAGGTCAATGGTTAATAAAACTTGATAGTTGATTATTAGACACTCCCATGAGTTGTAGTTGACTCACTATGCCATTTATCAGTAACAGCTTTAGGTGAAGACAGTGACTTCGAACTTTTCAGCAATCCAGTCTCGACACAGTCCGGCGAAGGTGGTGGTGATGGACGAATAGGACCGCTGTGTAATATACCAACAGCGCGATGACTATCCACTTCTTCAAGATGATCAAACTCCTCATTCCCACTCTCAATTCTCTTTAGAATCTCCAAAACCTCATCCATGGAAGGTCTCAATTCCTTGTCCCTCTGTAAACACTGAAAAGCCAACTCTGCCACTGAAACTATCATCCTCCTCACTTGTTTGTCTGACTTGAAACCAAGAGAAGGATCCACCAACTCACCAAATGCACTTTTCTGAATCTTATTTATAGCTAGATTTGCTAGATTTATCTCATCTCTAGGCCTGCTCATATCAACTGCTGGCATAGATGATATCAACTCGATAAGCACAACCCCAAAACTATACACATCACTTTTGCTTGTAAGCTGGTAGCATTGGTGATAGTCCGGGTCCACATAACCTGGTGTCCCTTGTGGGGCAGTGGAAACATGAGTAACATCATCAGGAAACAACCTTGAAAGCCCAAAATCTGCAACCTTAACTGAGAAATTGTTGTCAAGAAGGATGTTGTTGGTTTTGACATCCCGGTGAATGGTATCGGAAGCATGGAGGAAAGCCAATGCGGTTGCAGTTTCTAAGGCAATTTTGATTCTTACAGGCCATGGTAGTAAACCAAAATTAGCTAATTCACCATGGAGATGACAAGAAACTGTCTTGTTTGGAATGTATTCATACACGAGGAGGAGTTCACGGCTATGACATGATGTGCAACCATAAAGAGACACAAGGTTTTGATGGCGCAACCGAGTTAGTGTCTCAATTTCATTCATGAACTGTTCTACTCTCCGGTAGTTGTGGTCATATAGGCGCTTAACCGCAACTTCACGTCCATCTTGGAGTTTTCCTGGTTATTTAAAATCCAAGCACAAGTTATAAACAAGATGTCATGTTTCCAAAAGGACATAATCATGTATATCTCATTTAATCTATTTCATCTTGGCCACAGGAGATGAACAGGTATACTGATTTAGTGGGCATAAGAAAGACCCAACTTGATGTACTAAGTGGAATTATACCTATAATAGTCCCTCAACTATTACAAATAAATCATACCACGTGTATGTTTATATATTCCAATGCCTTTAATTTTTCTTGGACCAAAACCTATGCCCTTAATTAGAGGAATTATATAGAACACAAAATAGCTTTGCACAAGTCACTACAAAAATTGGTATTTTTCATACAAGCTTCTCTTTTAAAAAGTAACCATCGAGAAGATCCGGAAAAGCCTCTAAAATTTCTCTTTCCTCATAAATGATATCTTATCACTTCTCCTCTAAGATAATATAGCCAATAACTCAGAAGAACCTTTCCTTCCCTAAAAAAGACAAGCTTATAATCTATATATGTTTAAGAGGAAAGAAAATCACAAGTAAATTACCGTAGTAAACAGACCCAAAGCCTCCATTTCCCAATTCTCTTGAATGATCGAAGTTATTGGTTGCTTTCTCAAGCTCCTTGTAATAGAAGAGGGGTACCCCCAAGTAGGTTCTGCCCCTTTCTGGGTCTGCATTGGAGTAAGGATCAATTGTATCGTGGCTTGTTAATTGCAATTGAACGTCTGAAGATGAATTCTTTCGTTTGTAATAACGCCCTAGTAGCCACCAAGTTATCAAAATGCCTAGAAGGCCAATAAATGAACCTGCAAGTGTGGAGTTCCCACTTTTAGTATGATCATTTTTAAATAGGGAGTAAAAAATGAAAAAAAATCGATGAAGAACATCTTGGAACTTTGTCAGCTGAGTTGTTTTAAGTTGTTTAGTTGAGAGTGTGCATCTCATTAACCGGAGGAATGATTGACCAACTCTCTTATATTTCTAATTGGACATCTTTTGGAAAAAAGGGAAAGAATAAATCAAAGTTATTACAACCAAGAGAACAACATATACTAATCAGAAAACAAATAACAAAATTGATATAAAACAATAGTATAAGATGACATCGTGTATTACCTAGCCCAAGTCCCACTGCCAGCTTCCAAATTTTACTCCTATCACGTGCAGCTGCAATCAAAAGAAGACAGATTTTGAAGTAAAAACCAAAATAACCACAAATTATGGGACAACATTAGTTGAGAATCAAAAACAGTAAGATATGATTGGGAGTTAGGCGAGGCTGGTAAGGAAAGGAGTCCAAAGAATTAATGAAGAGCAGAAAAGTTTACAAAGAAACATCAGCTTTTGTCACACTAAGGAATAAGAATATCAGATATATAATGAAGTTAGCAAGAAAAATCAGCTTTTTTCCAAAGATTACAAAGAAAATCATTTAAAATTTGGAAGCAAGAAGTACATACTAGTAAATTAAAGACACAAATTTGTACAACCAAGTCAGGGACAATATCAAAACATGCGTAACAATCTCACTTATCCTTAAAGTTATTAGGCCCCATCAGAGCCTTGAAAAACTTATAGAACCCATCATTTGGAAAGAACATACACAAGGATTGTTTTTGGAGTGTACCTTCGATGTAGCAGAAGTTCTTGTTTCTGTCAAGTTGACACTGGCCTCCGCTGTTGTGACACTTAACACAAGTATCAGATAATCGTACATCCAGAGTCATTTGAGCAGATAAGAATGCCTGAAGGTCTGTGCTATCAGGAAGGTCCTTTTTCGGAAGCACAAGAGTTGAACATGCTGAGAAATGACTTTTTTGGTCAGGCTGAAGATCAAGGAGTCGGCTGTAATGATAGATATAAAAGTTTCCACAAGTATGTTTAATAAAACCAGTGGGGGTGCTGACATTGAGTTTGTGGCCGCATTTGAACAGGGTTATGTTGTATTTAATATCAAAAGAAATTAAAGGAGAGCTTGCAAGAATTGGGATATTGTTATTGAAGGCATCACAAGAACCATTGGATTGCAAACGTTTGTGCAGATCTTGGTCAAAAACCGTAATCATTTTTTGCTGTGGATAGACACCGTTAAGCTCCAAGAATGGTCTACCATTCTTTCCTAGTTCAATCCTTTTAATTGCTTGTGGATTTGAATCATCACAGTCATGAACCACCACTAAACCACAGTCCGGCAATTCTGGCTTGGTGAAAGGGAACTGGAGGCTCCCAAGTTCTCCACAATTAAAAGATCTAGGACACTTAACATGCCTCGCATTTCCATACCTAACTGAAAGAAGTAAAAGGTGAGAAATCAAGAGGAAACAAAACTCAAAAACCAGATCCATAATTGAGAATTCTCTACTATTTGAGCAAAACAATAAAGGCCTCCAACAAGAGCCTCATGTAATGACTAAGTTCGTATTATGTTTCCACCTACTCCCCAGTATATAATCCACAGTTCCTACTTGAACAGTTTGATGGCGCAGGTTGATTTCGTAAATGAGAAAAGGGCCTGAAGAAAATTCCAGGTGGGGTAGGCAACAGGGCTTCGTTGAAAGATATGTTGATCATTCCAACTAAGAAGACAAGATAAGCTTTCCGGGTTGGCCCATTGAATACGGGACCCTTCAAAAATCTCACATTTTCAAAGCAGCTATTAAAAACAGTCAAAGTCAGATGCAACACTTTCTTTTCTTTTCTTTTTATATGTGCGTGTTTAACAACCCACAGAATCAGAAACCCTTTTCCCATACTTAACCCTACATGGATCCTAAAAACTACTCTCCAAAAACTAATTCAAACATATAGCTTTATCTAACCGGCCAATGGATGACAAAGATATTGCCTTTGGAAGTGGAACTACAAGACTCAGTGCGTCTGGTATAGAAGGTGAAAGTAAACTACTGAAAATTGTGCTAAAAATGCAGATCCAACCCATCAAATTATATGAAGCAGCAATAAAGCCAAATCCTCTAGTATCATCGCGTTGCTTGATAGTATGACCATCCTCTAATTAGGGTTTAGGGTTTAGGTGACGAAAATTCTAGTTGTGAGAGGGCTCACACAGTAATTTCTGTTTGTTTGGAATGAGTCAAAGAGAAAAACGCGTGGGAAGGTGCACGCATATGACTATGGCAAGAGTCGTAAAATTGAAGATTGTGATGTTTCAGAATCTTGCACCTCAGGCATAATTTCAAACACCTTGTGTGCCCCAGCTTAATAAATGACAACAGCAGAAACTGCTGACAAATAGGGTTCAGCAAATTCCAAAGGGTTTGAAAAGATGAACAATTGTTGTGAAAGCAGGAGAAAAAGTAAAAATTAAAGCAGTAAAAAACAATAAATTGAAGTGTGAGGGACGTACATTTTCAGCAGTCTTCTTCTTCATCGATTGATCTAGCGGCAGAAAACGTAGTCAATAACATCAACAACATTGTGGAGGGGGAGCACCATGAAGCAGTGGCGGAGAAGGTGGAGGAGTTGGAGGTAGACCATGACAACCTCTGGGATGAAATGGACACAGAAGCAAGCAATCAGACGACACGTACTCATCCTCTTCTGTGTCCATACCTATCTCCATCCCAGAGGATGTTAGATCATCCTCGCAACTTCTCCATCCTCTCAGCTTGTGCTTGAAGAATGAGGGGCCGTAGAAGAAGACCACGCTTAAGGGTATGTTTGGTTGGAGGGATGAAAATGAAAAATGAGCCCCTCCTTGATATGAAAAATTAGAGGGGAGTGGAGTCAAATGAGATGCTTCAAATCTCTCCCCTCTCCTTATTTTTGTTTGTTCTAAATTGAGGGGATTTGGAGGAAAGTAAAATATTTGATTACTTAGCCCTCATGACTTTCTCATATTTCCATTTATTCCTTTAAGTAAAAAATAAAAGCACACACTCATAGAGTTTTGACATCATCTCTCATAGCTTATGTGATACTTCTTTTGTATAAAATTACAATCTCATTTTTTTTATCAATAATTATTTTAGTAATTCTAACAGTGTGAATTAAAATAAATTTGTGTCTGCTTGGTAAAACAAATTTGAATTTTGATAATTTATTTGATTTATATTGAAATGTAAACTAATTTAAATAAATTTCATTTCAAAAAAATTAATGCAAATTATTTATATAAGTATAAAAAATGTAAGTTAATATATAAGGATAAAATAGTAAATTAGTTATTATCTACCATCTCCTCCCTTCCCTCCAATCAAACCAAACAATGTGATCCTCTATTCATTCCCTCCTCTCCCTTCCCCTCCCCTCCATCCCCTCCCATCTCATCCCCTCTCTTTAAACCAAACAGGCTCTAAAAGCACTACTTCTTTGGCTTTTTCAATTTTCAGTCTTCGTTTATGGTGTGAGATAAATGTATAAGAGTGGTTTTATCTCGATTTATATAAATAAATATTTTTAAAAACTATCACAAACAAGCACTAAATAATTTTCATCTTGCTGAACTAAAAACATGTCGTGATCCTAAAAGTGATTTTACACGTAAGTCAAGGCAACACTCATCTCACATGTTTAGCTCATATACTGGAAATTATGATTGAAAAGCTATTTTTAAAAATTTTAATCGCTATTTCAAACGAACACTAAAAAATGTTTGTGATCACGATGAGATCCTAAAAGTGTTTATACACGTAAATCGAGACAACACTCCTCTCATATACTTACCTCGTATACTATAAATCACAACTGAAAAGCTGTTTTTGTAAACCACAATTGTTATTCCAAACAAGCACTTAATATTTCCTATCTTTGGCAATTTACGAGTGTTTGGGTAAGCTCCAACCCGCGATTTCAAAAACCCTTTTTACAAATCAAGACAAAATTTATCTCACATACTTACCTCATAAATCATAAAAATTATTATTCAAAAACTAATCCAAAAACACACAAGCACCATAGTAGACCACACGCTTTCCGGCCTGCATCTCTCCAAGTTTGAACCTTTTTAGTGTGTTTCAAAAAGTTTTTTTTTTGAAAGAGTTTATAAATGCTAACTCGAAACAACACTCATATCACATATTTGTTTCGTATATTATAAATTTTGATTAAAAAACTACTATAAAAAAGTAAAATTTTCAACTTGCTTAAGGGGCTGTTTGTGATAGCTTTTTTGAATCGGGCTTATTATATAAGCCCGATTCACGTAAATCGAGATAAATCTCCTCCACATATTTATCTCGTAGATCGTGAAAGCACCTCGTAGACCGTAAAAGCACCTCGTAGACCGTAAAAGCTACCTCATAGACCATAAAAGTTACCTCGTAGACCGTAAATTACAATTCATAAGCACTTATAAAATTTTCAAAAACTATTCCAAACAGCCTCTAAATCCCGTTGTATCTTTCTTATCAATTTTGCAGAAGATTATGCTATCATCGGTACACTACACGCTTTTCAAAGTACTCCCTGAATGAAATAGAGGTGACTTTGTTTAGAAGAGATTAAAAAAATTTAAATAAATTATGTAATTATATTATATAATATATATTTTTAAATTATATATATCAGTTTATAAGTTAAGTAAGATAGTTTAAAAAATGATAAATATAAATATCTTAAAATAATTTAATTTATTTTTTTAATATCTCTAAAAAAATCAATTTTATCTTATATCTTACAAAAAATATTCCTTTAACTTTAAGGTTGCAACTTTATCATAATTTTCAACTTACCTAAATCCCACTATATCTTTCATATAGGCAATTTTACAGAAGTAGGTTACTTTTTCAAATTTGACCTAAATATGCTTTCAATTTCGAATCAAATTTGACGTATCAAGGTGTTTGGAATAGCTTATGAAAATTTTATAAGTGCTTATGAATTGTAATTTACGGTCTACGAGGTAACTTTTACGGTCTACGAGGTAGCTTTTACGGTCTACGAGGTGCTTTTACGGTCTACGAAGTGCTTTCACGGTCTACGAGATAAATATGTGGAGGAGATTTATCTCTATTTACGTAAATCGGGCTTATATGATAAACCAGATTCAAAAAAGCTATCACAAACAGCCCCTATATCTTTCATATCTGGGCAATTTTACAGAAGCAGGTTACTTTTTCAAATTTGACGTAAATATGCTTTCAATTTCGAATCAGATGGATAGGTGAGCGATTGGCTGTTTCGTAAAGAAATGGAGATGAGGTTGACAGAGGCCTGATTACCATCAATGACACAAGAAGGACTGATATCTAACATTACTAATGTGGGTTTAATTTATGTTTGAAAATAGGCGGACTATATTTTTCCTTTGCAAAATTTTAGTGCCAAATAAATTTGTGTGCAATATTTTGTTTTTTTTTTTTTTGATGAAATGTTAAGTTAGCATCATTTTCTCCTCAAATTGTACAGGGTTCACGTCGTCTCTGCACCTTTCTCTTTTGGAGCTGATGTGCTGATGTGGAATCAATTTTATTACTCACTCTTGTCATATAGGATGACTCATGATGAGTTGTACCTCGGAGGATAGTAATAATATAAAAAATGAAATAAAAATAAAATATTAAATTATAAATAAGTTAAGTGAGTGAGTCAAAAATTAAAAGACTAAGAGTTTGATTTTTCTTTTCGGCAAAAAAAAAAAAAAAGAGTTTGATTTTTCTTAATCTTCTCATCTTTTTTAAGAGCTAAAGAGAGTTATTTTTTATTATTAATCTTGTTGAATTGCAATTGCTAAACCACTAGAGAAAGAATAAAATATAAAAATTCACATGATAAAATTTCATTGAATTTTTGCAGTATAAATTCATCAGTTAGCGACATCCCAAAAATGATAAAAATGCCATTTACACTACAACTAACCAAGGATGGTGATGCCTTAAAAATACAATATTTGGGCGGAAAATCAAAGACTGGATAGTATAATGGTTGTTTTTTTATTTTTTCGCCAGAGATCGTGTGATGTTAGTACGTAACAATTTACATGCTTGATATATTCGATTGCTCAAATACATGATAATAGAACTTAGAAAATGGCGCCGGACACCAGGGGCTTAAAAGGGTTATCAAGACAAAAAAAAAAAAAAAAGTATTATAGAGAGAGAGCCTAATATGAACACTTGCTCAAGTACTAACGTTGGGCGTTGTAGATTGGCTTACCCATTTATCAGCAACACTAATAGGAGAACGAGGTGGTGGATTTGTGTTCTTCAACAACCCAACCTCATCCCAATTGGGTGATTCCGGCGGCAACCGTGGGGGCTCCGGCTCCTGCACCCGATGACTCCCACTGGCACTTTGAATCCTGTCCAACGTCTCCAAAACTTCCTCCATGGAAGGTCTCAACTCCTTGTTAGTCTGTAAACACTGAAACGCCAACTGAGCCACTAAGATCACCATCCTCTTCACTTTCCCATCACTCTCAAACCCAAGAGAAGGGTCCACCAGCTCGCTCAGCTCGCTCCTCTGAATCTTCCTCACCGCTAAGCTCGACAAGTTAATAGAGTCCGAGTCCCGGCTCATGTCAATTGCCGCCATCGATGTTATGAGCTCGATGAGCACAACTCCAAAACTATAAACATCACTTTTGCTAGTGAGCTGGTAGCAATGGTGATATTCGGGGTCGAGATAACCCGGTGTGCCTTGAGGAGCAGTGGAAACATGGGTGACATCGGTGGGGAAAGACCTTGAAAGACCAAAATCTGCAACCTTAACGTTGAATCCTTCGTCGAGGAGGATGTTGTTGGTTTTGATGTCACGGTGGATGATGTCAGAAGCATGGAGGTAGACCAATGCTCTTGCCGTTTGGACGGCGATCTTCATGCGAGTGGACCATGGTAGGACGGTGGGCTTTTTGGGATCTCTGTGAAGGTGGAGGTGATGAGCGACGGTGCCGTTTGGGATGAATTCGTAGACGAGGAGGAGTTCGCGGCTGTGGCGGGAGGTGCAGCCATAGAGGGAGACAAGGTTTTTGTGGTGTAATCGAGTTAGGATCCTCACTTCATTCATGAAGTGTTCTACTTGTTTGTAGTTTTGCTCATATAAGCGTTTTACTGCAACTTCTCGTCCGTCTTCTAGTTTGCCTAATTGAAAATACATAATTATTAGTTAATCCCAAACAAGACCAGGTTTCTATGCCCACCCATTCTATATATATCCACACACACGTTTTAGGAGAGAGGTGTATTGGTTAAATTTTTTCAATATTACCCCCATTTAAACATTAACTATGCATATTTCCGGTGTATCAAAAAAAAAAATAACTGTGCAAGAGAATACAATACAATACAAATCTGAAAAAATTCTATTTAAACATGGGTAAAATAAAAAATTTAGACAGAATTAATGACTTAATCACACCTCCTTTGTTTCGATTTAAAGGCGCCTTCTAATAAAAGTCAAAGGGAGTATTTTACTTGGGTCAAATTCACAAAGCAAATTTCCACTCTAATCCTAACACACGTTTTAGAATTCTGGTATGGTACTGAATATAAGTCACTCAACAAAAAGTCAACAATATGAAATTCTTCTTTTCCACAAACGCCCTTATAAATTGTATCATAGAGAAATTATGCAAGAAAGAAATTAAGAGTAATTAGATACAATGATTTTAATTAGAGGGTAATTGTTATGTAAATAATAATAGTATGTCAAAGTTAGTTAACCTAGTCAGTTGAGATGGTATAAACTATTTTTAAGTTAACTTATTTTTCTTAATTATGGTGTAGTTAGGGTGTCTTGTAATAAAGACAAGAGTGGTATGCATTCACAATCACATACTCCTCCACGATCCTTAATATAAGACATATTTGGAGAATTAATCTTAATCCTAAATATAAGACATAATTTTTATATCTGTCAATCTTTTTCTAATTTACCTCTATTAATACTCCCTCAACCATAATAAAGTATGAGAGGGAATTAAAGAATATAGCTAAGGTGTTTTAGAAAATATATATCATTTTAACTAACTTAATCTAATAAAATTAGATAAATATATCTTATATTAAGAACTAGAAGGAGTATAAAAGTAGATAAAGACCCATGCTAGACTCAAATAATGAAATTATATATGTATTGGGGTTGGACCCACCATAAAGAAGAATGAATGAGAGGGAGGGGTTACCGTAATAAACAGCGCCAAAGCCTCCATCTCCAAGTTCAGTGGAAGGGTCAAAATTGTTGGTAGCTGATTCAAGCTCGGCGTAGGAGAAAACAGGGATTCCAAAGTAAACATTGCTACCCTCCATGTTGGAATGACCACCAGATCTGTTTATTGAATCTGAATCTCCATATTTTCTTCTCCTCCACCACCACAAAATCGTCCCCATTGCTATCATCCATGGCACACCAATCCCTATACCTGTATTGTATCAATCAATCAATCAAACTTGTATTCGTCTCATTTCACCACTTTGACTCTTTCATTTTCTTCATACCAAACTTGACCTTCAAGTAATGGAAAGCAAATTACAAGTTAGGAAGAGAAGGTACATTACCTAATCCCACTCCCAGTTTCAAAGTCCGTTTGCCTGCACCTGAAGTCAAATGAATCCATTTAAATGGACTGTTCATAAATCAAAAACATCTAGTCTCCCTATATATATATTATTCTTATGCCTACAACCTTTTCAAACAGCCATCATAAAATATATAAAAATATTAAATTTATGCAAGTTTCTTTTTTATTTTGGAAATTTTGCAGTTTGAGTTCTTATACTAATCATAGCCAACAGTTTTGGACCGTGCTAATTTTTTTTTAAATCATTTGAATGCAACCAAAATAAAATAAAATATGGATCTTGCCAACCAGTGCCACTAAAACATGAATAGATAGATTTTCTGAAGTGAGAAACATAATCTCATGTTCACTCTACGCTAGGAACACTAAATGAATTTTCAATCACTACTAGTTTAAATAAAAAAAAAATCTATTAGTATTATATCAAATATTATTTTAATGAAACACTCAGCTATAGGCAAGAAGTACCAACAAGCTAAGAAACGCCTTTTCAAATGGCAAAACATCCCATTGTATATAAAAACATCATTTAGATTCTTTTTTTTTTTTGGATTTTCTAACTTTACATATTTTTGTTGTATATCAATTATCAAGCATAAAAATATGAATAAAATATCCCAGCACCCCCTCTATTTTTATCTTAATTATAGAGACATCCCTCGTATTTTAAAATTTTTTTTTTTTTTTTTTTTTTTGCTAAAACGAAACACCCGCTAGAATCCAACAGAAAGTTCAACGTACAACAAGAAAAGCAAATAACAAACCAAACAATACATACAAAAAATATAAAAATAGTAAAACTAGAGGGTAAAGCACCTTGGCAACAAGAATCGACTATTTTTTAGAGACTATTTTCATCCACCCAACTATTGCATACAAGAATGCTAGTTAAATAACATTCATTGGACCAAAAAATCCTTCAGTAACTTGAATGCTATTTTAAAATAATTTATGTTAAAAGTTTAATGTGTTTATTTTTAAAGTTTTTATCACATTTTAATTTTTTCAGTTTTGTAAACATATTAGCAATTTTAAATATTTTAACACAATTTTAATCAATAAAATTAAATATTTTAGAATCTTTAACAGAATATTCTTAACGATGTTGAAAAATATATTAAAAATATAGGTTTAAAAAACAGAGAGTAGTTCTTCATAATCTCGAGAAACATAAAGGAAGGTCATCGTATTTTATTTTAAAAATACATGGATTTTATGCATATACCTACCAATAGTTTTTTTTTACTATTTTGGAAGTATCAACAATTGAACAATGGCATATTCTCTGAGAAATCAACAATTGACTGCTCTTTATTTGGTTTGAAAGGGTCAAAAGATCAAACCAGTAAGTATTTTAGTTAATCATCCAACTGATTATACAAATATATAACACACATCTTTCGGTGTCACAACGTCAAGATATAACTGTTTAAATATTGACAATGAACACTTGTTTAAATAACAGTATGAGTAAATAGATAATTATAAGTAGGATTTGAAAGTCAAGTACAAGACGTCACCTAACAGCTAAACATGAGTGGGAGTATCATTAAAATAATTTAGACTAATATTATTCCAATAGTCAATCATTGATCTTAAACTAAACAATTTGGCACATATCATACATGATGAATTGAGATTTCAAATTATCACAACTATTTACAAAGTAAATTCCATGTCAATCTTTTCCTGTCCTAGCTTTTTTCATCGATTCAAAATTCAAAATATAATTAGACATATGAAAAAATTAAGGCTGCGTTTAAAAACTACTGCAGGTCAAACAATTCAAGCACGCAAGAATTTCTCACCACCGTCACCGTGCTTGACTGGCACAATGAATATTTTTCAACTGCTTGCATGTTTCTTACACATAAATAATCTTTAAAAACCAAAAATAAAAAACATAATAATTAAAAAAAAACAACCATTTCATCATTATCGTCATTAGCCAACATCATAATGAAAGTGGGAACATTAACAGTGGATCCTTTCCATTTGTAATATCACTCTAACTCCCTATTGTAAGAAAGAATATCAAATGTGTGGCCCATATTTCAAGTCACCAAGTGGCAAATGGGGTATTAATTAACTTTTTTCAAAATTTCCCATATTTAAACTTTGATGCAACTTTCATTTTTTTTTTTCTCAAGATGTAATTCATGCTCTTAAATAATGGTAAATTATAATCACCAATTCGACCAATGCAACTGAGTTTGAAGCAGAGTACAACCAATTCTCCCTTATACCCAAACTAAACCCTGAACTGATTTCAGGTTCAACAAGTTAAACTAGAGGTGATAATATGGTCCAGCCCATTAGGTTTGGACTAACCCGCCGTGGGTTGAGACTATATGGGTTGGGCCCAAAAGGACCGCATTAATAGGGTTGGCAAACTCATAACCACTGGGTTGGTGGGTTGGCCTGCACAACCTATATTATTTTTTTAAAAAACAATTAACACAATATACTAAAATTATTTTTTTTACAAACGTAAACCATAAAGAAATTAAAAATTTATTAAAAAATAAATATTAATCACAAATCCACACATAACAAAAAAAACATAAATCCAAAAGCTATCAATATTTTAGTATACTAAATTTAAAAAACATAAATCCAGAGGTGGAGGAGTATACTAAATTACGAATACCACTAACTCTCAAAGACTCAAACTGGACAATTGGCAACAAGTCACAACCCCAAAAAGCATCAATGGAATGGACAATAATGAATAACTCAGAAGGCTATGCAAATTGGATTAGGTCTTGTTTGTATTTGATCATTCACTCAATCTCCCTTGTCCAATAGAAATTAGACAATAATAAAAAAAAATATGGGTCAACCCACCAACCCGGTGGTCCAACCCGTCATGGGTTGGGACTAGAGCCGGTAATACGGGCCCAACCCGCGAGCCCGCGAGTTAGGACTTTTCCCAACCTGCAAAAATGCGGGCCTGTACATCGTGGCCCGCGGGTTGGCAAGTTGGCCCGCAATTTGTTTTATATATAATAATCTCACAAAACCTATAAATTGTCCCTTCCCATTTTGTTACCTCTCAATCCAAATAGAAAAAATCTTAACATTTTCACTTCTTTAAACAAAATTATTATATATTGGTTGTTTGAGGATGATTTTATGTTTTTTATGTATAAACTTTGATAGATTTAATAATTTTATCTCTTGAATTATGGATTATATTTTTAAATGTGTATAAGGGGAATAATTGTGCTAGGAAGATAAATTTAATAACTCACATATATGTATATCGTATTTTTGGCCGTCTTAAAAAAATATAGAAATTATTTTTTTTAAATGTGGGTCCGCAGGCTGGCTCGCAACCCGCACACTGCGGGTTAGGGTTGGCATTTTACCAACCCGCAAAAGTGCGGGCCGCACGAGCCCTCACCGTGCGGCCCGCAGGTTGGTACGGGCCAACCCGCAACCCGCGGGTTGGCCCGTTTTACCAGCTCTAGTTGGGACCATATGGGTTTGGATCCAAAAGAACTACTCCTAAATTGTCTCAATTTTTCAGAACCCAAACCGTTCATATTTACGGGTTGGGCAGGCTCGACCCGTGGTCTCAACCCATATTACCACCTCTAAGTCGAACCAACTGTGAAGTCTAGAAGACTTTAAATAAATCCCATTTCTCATTTAATCCTTGTCATATCAGTTATGGGCTAAATAAAGGCCTTAAGCTATGTGGCCTAATGGCACCAAGTTTCTTTGCTTGCACCCTGTTCAACTGCCTGTTGGTAATAGTCTTGTAATCTAGAGGTATGAAATTCTCTCTATAAGTGAATGGCCATAGGTTTAAACCTATTACTAGTCTCATAACATTAGTGCATGCCTCCTAATTAAGGGGGAAAAACGTTAAAATGTTTAAATGACTTTAACCTTTTGTTAAAAGTGTAAAAATAACCAAAAACTATTTTTTGAATCAAAAGTAAGACTAGAAAAGAATGCAAAACCGTTAACACCATTAAACCAATGAAAACGTCTGTTAATTGTTTGGGTTGCTTGTACCAGGCTTGTGTCCAACACAGAACTTAAATATCAAATAATGGCCACCTCATCATCTCCTTCATCTCTTCAACGTCGTCTAACAGTCCGATCCTAACCCTCGCACAAAAGCATCGAAGAAGGAGATGGAGCAAAAACCACTTAGTCGTTGCTCTAGCACAAGTCGCAAATGATCACAATCTCACATCTGCAAAACATATCCATCTCTGGCAAGCTTGAAGCTTGATTTCTGAGCTTCTTTCTTTCTACAATGATTGATCTTCATTGTTAAGTAAGGATACACTGACGGAAAGGGTAGCAGAGACGTAAACGACGTTGTCGTCTCTGCCATTGGACCCACCGCTGTATATGAGAATCCGCCATTGCTCACTTGCTTTTTCTAGCTACTTGTCACGCACTGCAAGGAACGCTAGATATTCGGTATGCAAGACACTCTGCTTGAGTAATGAGTTGTGTAGATATTGGTAGAATTATGTAGAGAATTCTAGAAATATGATGATGTAAGCGATGACATAAGCGAAGATGTAAATATCTAGATATTATGGGAGAAAGTTCTGGAGAACCATTCTCAACCGTTGGATGTATTCGATCTTGACTGTCCATTAAGGAGGTGTAAGGCTATAAATAGGGGTGCCTCCCTCACTTGTAAACCATCAAAAGCAATTCAAACATTTGTCATTCAAGAGCTTCTCTCTCTAAAATCATCTTTCTCTCTCTAGAAGTTCTCTTGTAATCTTTGAGTTCTTTGCCTACTCTTGAGGGTTCGGCTGGCTTAGCCAAGATCAGGAGGTATGATCAAGCTAAGGCCGGCACTGTACAAGGAAGGGAGTTCCAAATCCGTGACATACTGCTGTAATTTGAAGTGGAAAGATCGGGTAGAAGATTTTACCCCTTATTTTCTAGGGTTAATGATCATTTTTACCCTACAAGTTTTAAATGTGGAACAATTTTGCACTACCCGTTATCCTAATTAAATTTGACCATTAGTTGACCAAATTTTGGGACAAATTTACTTTTAAGTGAAAACTTCCAGACAAATTTGCTTCTAAGTTAAAACTTTTAAGGCAATTTTGTTATTATCTTAGAGGTAAATTTTGCCTTGGAAGTTTTTACTTTAGAGTAAATTTGCCCTTAAATTTGGTTAGCTAACAGTCAACTTAATTACGATAACGGTCAATGCAAAATTGCCCCACATTTGAAACTTTCGAGGCAAAATTACCCCAGATAAAACTTTCAGAGTAAAATTTCCCCTCAGGCAATACTTCCAGGGTAAAAAAGAACTTTAACCCTAATTTCTATCTTTCCAGAAAATTTTTCTAATTTTGGTATTATTGTTGTCAATGATGGTGTTGAACGCAATTGTTCATCAGGTATTATGCTTAGCATGCTTTGCCTTCCGTTACCCTGCCTCTAGTTTCCTCAAAGAGCAAAAAAATGGTCATGAATGTGGTGCAGTGAGCGGAGGACGGTACTCCTTCAATTTACGGTTTTGAAAATGAGGATGTTGATATTAGATTAATAATAAAAAAAAGTTCCTCTTTTCTTCTTTAATATAATACATTCCTTGTTTTTTTCCTTTTCTATTTCCAAGTAATATGTCATTAGTGAAGGGTGCCACACATACTACACTAACACAGGTCAGATCCATGTAATCATCTATGTGCCTGTTTGGGTGTGGAAGCTACTTTTCTGACGTAATTTACAGTATACGAGATAAATATGTTAGAAGAGTTTTGTCTTAACTTACATTATTAAAATCACATAGAATAAGAGATATGTTTCCATATATTAAGGAATATGTTAGGTGTTAGAATCTCATTACTTTTATATAAATAGACTTGTATATGGTGTTTTGATTCAAGGAAATACAATTCTTCCGTCTAAGATTATATGGTATCAGAACACTAGGTTCTAGATTTTTTTCTCTCCTCTCTGCCTTCAGTTTTATTTTTTGTGCGAGGAATTTCCAGATTTCAGTTATACTTTTCCAGATTCTGGTGAGACTTTGAATTTTCCGACAAGGAATTTCCAGATTCCGGCGAGGAATTTCCAGATTCCAGTGAGAAACTTTGAATTTTTCTAGCAAGGAATTTCCAGACTCCGGTGATTTTTTTTTCTCTGTCGATTATTAGACACATTGCTCCTATGTTTGCTACTATTCATCGCATTGTTCAGTCTTGTGGTCGATACTGTTCATCAGTAGCCACCCGATACTATTCATATGTACTATTCATCGCACAATTTGGTACTATTCATCAGCACTGTTCATCTTGGGCGCTATTCATCATAATATGGTTAGTGGTTTCTACCATGTTTCTTGGGTCTTGCTATTATTTGAAGGTGTTTACCTTTGATGGTTGCTGTTGCATTTGGTTAGAGGTTCTCGTTTGCTCTGTTTGTAGTATTTTTTGGACTTTGTGGTACTTCAGGATTTCATTGGATTTTTTTGTTTTGTTTGCTTATTGGTTATTTTTTTATGGTTGAATCAAAGAACTCTTATATGTTGCCTATGTCTACTAAGATTACTAATTCCAAATTAAACTGGATAAACTATAATGATTGGAACAAGACTGTGAGGATTTATCTTTTGGGAATTAAGAAGGAAGCCCATTTAACCCAAGACCCTCCTTTTGGTGATCATGACAAAAGTTAGACTTGGTCTAGAGCATATGCTCAACTATTTTTCCAAAGTCTAGAGCATATGCTCAACTATTTTTCCAAATCTGGAACTCTATTGAACCATGGATTTTGTCTTCTGTCAGTCACTGCAACATTGTGAAAGAAATAATGAATTATCTTGAATTTATGTTTTCTAGTAAAGGAAATTTCACTCGAACTCATTAAGTCTATAAAAGATTTTATCGCTCTCAGCAGCAGGGTCGTCCCTTGAAGGATTTCTTCTTGGACTTTAAACGATTGTATGAAGAAATGAAGGTCATTATGTCTCCGCAAGCAGATCTTTAGATCCGTATCAAGAATCTAGAGTTTCAGGCTATCATTAGTTTTCTTGAAGCTCATGACCCGTCTTATGACATCATCCGATCTCATATTCTATCTAGTCAGGAGCGTCCATCTCTTGAAGATGTGTTCTCACAGGTCCTTCATGCTAATAGTTTGATTCGTCCATCTGGAAATTTGACGGCTAGTGATTTGAACGCTCCATATTCCGTTCTGTTTCCTACCACTAAATTGTTTCCTATTGATCCCAAAATTTTTTGTTGTATTTTCCTTGTTCAGGATGTCCGCCCAAGTGTCAATAAACTCGACCCTAAGTCTTTAAAGTGTATCTTTCTTGGTTACTCTCGAATTCATAAAGGTTATCGATGTTACTCTCCTGATCTTCGTCATTATCTTGTGTCCACTGATGTGATCTTTCATAAGTCATCTCCTTTCTTCAAGTCTTCGAAATTATCTAAGTCTCCCTCCGTCGTTGATAAACCTGATGACGTCCTGGTTTATCGTGTCCATATCTCACCAGTACAAGATGTTGTTTCGAAACATGATATCATCGATGATTTTAATGTTGCCCATGTTCTACCTTCACCAGTAACTACTTCACCGACGAATTCCGTTCTTGACTCTATGGTTCCTGATCCTTATTCCCCAGATCCTGTCATTCCTGTCCATAAACCAATTGTGCCTGATTCTACTGTTGACCCATCTAATGACTTGCCTATTGCCCTCCGAAAAGGAACCCATCCTCATTACCCTCTCAAAAGATATGCTTATTGTACTTATCATATCTCCTCATTTGTGTCCTACCAGCATATGTCCCCTGTTTCCTCTTCCCTTATGGCTACCATTGAGTCCATCTCCACCCCTACCATCCTTCACCAAGCCTTGACTCACCTTAGTTGGCGTGCAGCGATGGAAGAAGAAATGATAGCCCTTGAAAAAGATGGTACCTGGACTCTTATTGATCTACCTTCTGGAAAGAAGGCCATTGGATGTAAATGTGTGTTTGCTGTTAAGACTAAGGCTGATGGTTCCATAGAACGGTTGAAACTCGACTTGTTGCCAAAGGGTAGCCCATATTTATGGAATTGATTATTCTAAGACTTTTTCACATGTGGCTAAGCTCACTTCAATTCGTCTTCTTGCCTCTCTGGTTGTCATTTATCATTGGGATTTGCATCATTTGGATGTTAAGAATGCCTTCTTGAATGTGACCTCCTTGAGGAAGTTTATATAGAGCAACCACTTGGGTTCGTTGCTCAAAGGGAATCTAGGAAAGTGTGCTACCTCTGAAAGTACTTGTGTGGCCTTAAGCAAAGTTCTCGTGCATGGTTCGATAGACTTTGTGGTGTGGTCAAGAAGTTTGGATTGAGTCAAAGCAAGTGTGATCACTCTGTGTTCTACCAGCAGTCCGATACAAGCATGATTCTTCTAGTAGTGTATGTTGATGATATTACGATTACTGGAAGTAACATCTCTGGAATATCAGAACTTAAAGTCTCTCATAACTCCCACTTCCAAACAAAAGACTCGAGACCATTAAAGTACTTTCTCGGTATTGAGGTTTTGAGAAGCAAGAAGGGCGTCATTTTAACTCAGAGGAAGTATGTTCTCGATCTCTTAAAGGAGACTAAAAAGCTTGGAGTTGCACCAAGTAGCATTCTCATGATTTCGAATCCATTCCTGGATCTTAATGATAGCATGTTTAATGAACTTCCTGATGACTTAAAGAAGATTGATTCAAAGAAACTGAAACCGTTTGCATCTCCTAAGAGATATAGAAGACTCATTGGGAAGATGAATTATCTGACAGTAACTCATCCTGATATAACCTTCTCGGTCAGTGTCATTAGCCAATTCGGGCATCCCTAACAGTGGTACAGTGGAAAGCCTTAGAGCATATCTTGCACTATGTGAAAGGTTCCCCAGGTCATGGCATTCTCTATACAGATTATGGGCACACTAAAGTTGAGTGCTTCTATGATACGGATCATGCAAGATCTAAGCCCACAAGACGGTCTACTACAGGTTACTGTGTATTTGTTGGTGAACACTTGATATCTTGGAGAAGCAAGAAGCAAGGTGTTATGTCAAAATCAAGTGCAGAAGTAGAATACAGAGCCATGTCACAATCAATACGAGAAATTGTGTAGGTATTTCAACTCATGAAGGAAGTTGGCGTCGCCACGAGATTGCTTGCAAAGCTATATTATGACAATAAAGTAGCACTACATATAGCATCGAACTCTGTGTTCCATGAGCGTACGAAGCATATTGAAATCGACAACTACTTTATTCGTGATAAGATCAAAGAGAACATTGTATCTACAAGGCATGTGCGATCAAACGACCAGCTGGCAAATCTTCTGACGAAAGCCTTAAATGGGACACGGGTTGAGTATCTTTGTAACAAATTGGCATGATCAATATATATGCTCTAACTTGAGAGGGAGTGTTAAAATCTCATAGAATAAGGGATATGTTTCCATAGAATAAGAGATATATTTCTATATATTAAGGAATATGTTAGGTGTTAGAATCTCATTAATTGTATATAAATAGACTAGTATATGGTGTTTTGATTCAAGGAAATATAATTCTTCCTTCTAAGATTACATGCGTAAATATGTTTTTCCACCGCTTTCTCAAATAAGCCCTATGTCACCAAATTGTCAAGCCTTACCTCATAAGCAGTCACCGTTCATTGGTTTAACAGTGTTAACGGTTTTGCACTCTTTTTTAGAATTTAGGATTATTTTTGCTTAAAAAACAGTTCATGGATAATTTTATATTTTTGAAAAAAAGTTGAAGGTTATTTAAATAATTTAAAAAGAAAAAAAGAAACTCCATCTTTGGATGGTTGGTGTTTCTTTGAATTCCAACATCTATTGGGAAAAGAAAGCGTAATGTTTTTTTCATCACAGTAGTAAATCAAGAGTGAATCTGTATGTTATGATTGAGCTAAGAAACTTTGTTTAAAACCACCTCTTAATGTAATGTTAAAAAGAGAACCTTTTAAATTAAAATCTTCCAAGCAGAATCATCTAGTGACAGGACTGATAATCGAAAACAACACTACATTTTGTCAGGTTTAAGGCTATTCATCAACTAAACGCAGCATTGAGCATTGAAGACACAGAAATGGCAGTAAAGGAAGACAAAGAGAAAGAAAGAGACAAACCAGAATGACATCTCACAAGATGGTTGCGGTCGCGGCAAAAGCACCTGAAGCCAAATCCATCAGTGTGGACGAAGCCACACCTTCCTCCACTGCTCTGGCATCTGTCGCACTCACTCGCCGTCCAATTGCTTGGCTTCAACAAGAATCCTCTTAACAAAGCCTCTCTGATCCCTCCTTCCAAATTCTCCACCACCGTCGTCATCGCCCCACCACTGCAATTATCATTCGCATACTTCAACTTCTTCGCTTCATCGTCCACCGCCATACCCAACACCGACTTCGTTCGGTTCCCTTCATAACACCCCCATACGTTCTCTGTAATCTCCTTCGGCAACGACGGTAATTCACAATCGAAGAACAGTCGCACCTCCTTCTGGTTTGGAGCTAAAATATAGCGGTAATCGAGAGTGAGGTTGTTGGAGGGAGAGAGACAATTGGTGGAATTGGATATCGGAAAGTTAGGGTTGGAGACTCGAAGAGATTGATTGTCGTCGAAAATTTCATCGACGATGTAGAAAGTATTGGAGAGATTGAGCATTGGGAAGCCATTAGAAGCACAGACAAGGCCGAAAAGAGGGAATCCGCAGGAGGGGTCTTGCTTATCTTGGATATAGAAGGGGTAGGTTATGGTTGGGCCATTTCCACAGGTTTTGGGCTCGCAAGCTTGGAAGTACGGATTCACATCACAGAGGGTAGCTCTGATGAGAACCCACAAGACGAGGGTGAAGAAGGGGGTGGCTGGGTTCATTTGGGATTGGGGGCTTTTGAGAGAGAAGAAAGAGGGCAGATAAGAAGAAGAAGAGGAAGAGAGATGAGTAGGCCAGGGAAGTATAAAGAAGAATGGCGATGGGGAGGGCATGGCTATGGTGGCGGGAGGTTTGACCTGTGAATGGTCTGGGGGCTCTGACATCACATCTTCGTGAGCTAAAGGATTGTGATGGTTCGTCTTTCCTGCCTCAAAAGTTTGACCTTTTATTTTGTTAAAACATTAGCTTGTTTGGAAACTCTGTTTCTAATCGGGCTTATAAAATAAGCCCGATTTACGTAAATTTCTATCACATATTTATCTCATAGACTGTAAAAGTAACCTCATAAACCATAAACGTTACTTCGTATTCAGTGAATCACGATTTATAAGCACTTATGGAGCTTCCATAAGCTAATCCAAACGAGCTACATCTCAATTTTACTCTGATAATTTGTCGTGGGGAAGCGATTTCGCTTCAAAAATTTTTAAATCATCACAATTTTACTGTAGCCATTATCTAAATTTGATTTCACTGATAGTTAACCATATACATGATGAGTTAACAGTTTACCTCACATCCACGTCATTTTTATTTTAGGTTTAGATATTAAATTGCCTAAAAAATTTTCACTTAAAAGAAATTTCAAAATCGTAACAATTTCATCTCGATTATTATCTAAATTAAGTCAAGAGATTTCATTTACGCTATTAACTTAACATATTTGATTAATTAACAATTAAATTTAACGTTTATAATAGTCAAGGCGACATTGCTATAATTTAAAAATATTCTAAGTGATATTGAATATAAAAAAATTTTATGATAAATTTGTACCTTAATAAAAAAATAACGTGAATAATACATGAACATGTCAGTTTAACATATTTGATCAACTAACAATTAAATTTAACTTAAATAACAGCAGGAACAAAATTGCTACGCTAAAATTGAATTTTTTTGACAATTTAAAAATAAAAAGCCCTTAACCCTTTAAAAAAACAAAAACTAGAACATAGTTTTATCTCATCTCTAATTTCTTGAAACACTCATCCACCACCCACTTTCCAAAATCTTATTTTGAAGTCGGAAAATTTAGAGTCACATGCAATACGGATACTAAAAGTTAGGGAGCTATATGTACAATTTAACTTAATTTATATTGATGATATACTCTTATTTATATTAAAGATAATTTTTTTTATATTTAATATAAGATATATTTATCTAATTTAATTAGATTAAGGAAGTTGGCTGACTTAGTTAATATAACATATATTTTTTAAAACACCCTAGTTATCTTCTTTAGTTCTCTCATCATTTTTCTCTTTGATTATTGTTGAGTTAAGGAGCATCAATAAAGATAAATTAAGAAAAGATTAATAAATATGAAAATTATATCTTATATTTATAACAAAGATCAACTCCCAAAATATGTTTTACATTAAAAACCAAAAGAGTATTGTTTAGTATTGATATATCAATTATTTTTGTTTTTTTGTTTGTATTAAGAAAATAGTTACAAGAAGCAGGTTGGCAAGCAAACAGTTGAAAAATATGTATGGATCATTCCACACGTTGGCAAAATCCCACCCCCACTACTCTTTTTCCTTCTTTTCCTTTTCGGTCAAAATATTTCCTCTTTTTTTTTCCCGTTAACTTCCCCCTCCAATTGCTTTTCAGCTTTCCATGGACAAAATTCAAACCGCCCAAAAAAGATTCTCCGTGTTTTTTGACTATTTAAAAATGAGTTCGTAGATGAATACGACGGAGGCAGAAATATATAAAGAAAAAAATTTACTAGAAAAATAAAATTCACAAATTAATTATGAAGAACAACCTCAAATTTACCACTACCATTCATAAATAACGCAGCAAAATTTACAACTAAAAAATATTTAACATTTTATCATTTAAAATCTATAAACTTATAGGGGAAATAACAATTTATAAATATAGATTGAACAAATATAATTATGGGAGAATATCATTTGACAAGTGGATAAATTAAGAAGGTGGCATATTGCGAATGTGGTCAATGGCGACGACAATTGAATACTATAAATTACGTGAATGAGGAAGCAGGGGATTGATTATTTGGTTACCTTATATGGGGGGGGGTCAGAGGTTGTTACTGTACTCCCTAGAGAAAGTTGGAAATAAATTCTGACAACAAATTATTTTTAAACCCAACCATAACTAAATTCTAATCGGAATTTTAACAACTTTCCTCAAGTCCTTGTTGTCCCACATGCAATGTTGACTTCGGCTTTGCCGTCTCATTTACAAATATGGTGTTACCCGTTATTTAATGTAAGAATTACACACACAAATATCTAAGTTAATTAGATTAAAATAGTTAGTTAAATTAATTAATATAATATATTTTTTTAATACACTTTAATCATTTTTTTTGTTTTTGAATTTATTCCATCTTACCTTTATTTGATTATTTTTTAGAAAGCATCAATCGAGACAAATTAAAAAAATATTAACACTTTTTTTTATATCTTCCATCTCAGCTTTTTTTGATTAGTTTTAAGAAAGCATCAATAGAGATAAATTAGGAAAAGATTGACAAATTTAAAAAATAGATCTTATATTTAAAACGAAGATTAACTATATAGGTCTTATACTAATGATATGAGAAGTGTAATTTTAAATTTGGTCTTTGTTTGTTTGAGAGGTTTTTTTAACTATTACTTAATATTTTTAAAGTTTATTATGATTAAATTTTAAAACGTGGTGAAAACTTCTCAATTCTTAAGATATCGAAGCCAACGTTAACTTTTTGGATTAGGAAAAAGACACTTACATATCAATTAAATTTTAAAATACTAAATTAATGATTTTTCAAAAAATTGATTTATCAATTGTTATATTATTTTTATCAAAAAAACTAATTTAGGATTTTAAAATTTAAGTAGTATTTAAGTATACGACCTTTTCCCTTTCATATTACCCATGTTTAATTTCTTTTTCAGCATTTAGCATTAAATTTTATTTTTTTTAATTCTTTCAAATATTAAATTGAGAATTTGTAAAATGAAAGGATGAATAATAATAATAATAATAATTCAAAATACTTTGCAGAACTCATTCCCCCCCCCCCTTTTTTTTTTTTTTTTGCCAGTTGCATATGTCGACACCATTGACTTTACAGAGAGAAAAATTCAACCCCGTGTCACAAGTAAAGAAAAACCACATGGAACCGAAATAATGTGATAACTGTACTATTGACCAAACGTAACCACACAAGTCTCATCTTTGGTTGGATGATGATGAGCTTATTGTACACGTTGTAGTTTCAAATGAGCCAGACGATATTGCAGACTCTGATAGTTACATGCATCATCACTCAATTGCTAGGGTGGGTCATATATAAGACTAGTGATCATGAAGCTAAGCTCAACCCTCCATTTCCAACAGAAGACGCCCAATAATAACAACAATAACAAAAATAAAGTCTTCGGCAATATCATAGTTTATATGTTATTATTATACTTTATTAAAAATCATATATTTAAATAAATTATTAATTAAAAGATATTACTCTATAACATCATTGACTGTTTATTTCGACCTTCATTTTCCTCTTCTTTTTTTGAGGACTCCCGGTGTATTTAGATCAACTTTTGAAAAAGAATTTTTTAAAAAAAAAGTAATTTTAGATAATAGATTTTGGAGAATAGCTTCTAAAAAAGTTTTTTAAAAAATAGCTTCAAGAAAAACCATGATTTTTCAGTTAAAACTATAGTTCTACAGAATTTAATAATATTTGGGTAATTTAACTCAAATCATGGTTTTAGAGAAAAAAATGCTTCTGACTTTTTATCCAGTGTTTGGATAATTTTTTTCCAAACTATCGTTTTTACTTCAAAAGTCCAAACACATATGTACATATTATTTGACGATCAACTCTCTTACCCGCGCATCTAAAATAGCCTTCTTTAAATATGTACAAATAATATCAAACGATTTTTTTTACCATTTTTTCTCTTTCAATAGTTACCACTTCAATTCATTCATTTATATGATCATATTATAAATCTTATCTTTTTTTGATATACTCATATATTTACCTTAATATCCTTATTTAATTATCCCAACTTTATATTCATATTCATATTGTTGTTTTAAACCGAGTATTTATTACCATATATAACACAACTGGCGAAACCTTTCTCTTACCTTATTAAGTATTTCCCCTCCGAACACGGTACATTGCTGAAGTGGACGCAGCAAGACTATCAAATCACCCAACACTTCAAAGTCAAGGAATGAGCTCCGGGCCAATTTTTTGGATATGTATTGAAATTTGGATTGTCTTATAAGTTTTAGACAATTTAGATTTAATTTTTTTAAAAAAATTATTTTAATAAGTATATAATTTAAAATAAAAATAATTTCTTAAATAATATTTTTTAAAAAAATAATTTTTTTATTTAAAAATCATCTATTTTAAAAAAAAATCAAATTTAAATCATTGAAATCTAAATTTAAATAGTTCAGATTCAGACGATTTTTTAGTGTCTATGTATAGGATATACTCCGAAACTGGTTCCTCAAAGTCAAACACTCCACTATCAGCTTGCCTCTCCATCATTAATTTATTATGGACCACTTTTCTCTCTTCTTCATCTTTCCTGATATGAAATTTACAGCAAATTATTATGAAACATTCTGATTTAATTTCGGTCTTGCTTGATTCCTTGTTCCAAAACATTTTTTTTTTGTTTCTTAAAACAAAAAAACTTATTTAATAATTAGTTTTTACTTTTTAATTTTTAATTTAGTGTTATGCAAAACAAAAAAAAAAATTAATATAATATTTAGTTCTTTGAATTTATCCTCATTTTAATTTTAATCTCTCAAATTTCTAAACTTTAGTTTTGATTCCTGTAAGATCAAAATAGTCTAAGGTTTTACGGAGGACCAATTTTTTTTTTCTTCGTTCAGTTGCTTAGTAAACCAGTCACGAGTCGCCGTTGTCAGCGTCGTCCGTCCAACTTGCTGCTTTGAACCTTAAGCGGCTTTCTCTGTTTTAACCAATTTATTTTTCTTTTTCACACATCAATCATTATCAAGCTTTATGAAGCTTTTAAATATTCCTTTGAGGCTTTAATAGATGATCAACAAAAAAAAAAAAAAAAAATATATATATATATATATATATATATATATATATATACACACATATTGTTAAATATACCAATCAGTTTGACAAGTTGAACCCATCTTATAATTTTACGTGGATGGTGTATTTAATTAAGTATATTTTATATCTTTCATATTCTAATCTTCCCTAAACTTGTTTTAAGAAAATTTATAGAATTATTCTAACAATATAAAATTAAATCAAACTAGTCCTTTTTTTTTCTATTTATATGAAATATATGAAAGTTTACCTTGTTAACAAATATCCTTGGCCAAACTAGAATGTACGAATACATGTATTCGTTTGTCTTCTAAATATTGATTTAAGAAAAAAGTTTTGTTTGAGCTAAACTTTTTTATTTCCTTAAAAAACTATAAATTCATATTACACTTAGTGCAGAATACAATATTTTCGCAACTACATATAAGATATAAGATGCAACAGCTCTCAAATTAGAGGAGTATATATGCATCCCCATATAAAAATTTTAGTTTTCACTTATAAGTTATTGGTTGAGATGATAGAAGCATCATCCTCATGAAACAACACAAGTTTTAATTTTAAGAAAAATAGTTATTGAGAGAAGTAAAAATCCTTAAATGCATTCTAAATTTCGGAAATGACTAGTCTCAAGTCCAAGTCTAAAATGGTCTAGTAATAACTCACCCAAAAAATTCAGTTTTGGGCTCTACTTTCCTAACGTTGAGATGTTTGGATTGGGCCTAGTTTTTGACTCGGCTCTAAGCCGCCATTGAGCCCATAAATATTGGCGATCCATCATCACTGCCCAGTTCCCACGCCACCCTCGCTGGTCGCTCCCGCGAACGCCATTTGGTTACGGAGAAAAAGCGGGATTCCACGTTTCGGCACGTGCAGCTTCGCTCCGATTCTCCCCCTTTTGGTTCCGGCGACTGCGGAATCGGAACATTACGAGGTTTTGCATGTTAAAGGTATGTGATAATCATCATTTTTTCCTAGTCTCCGAGCTAATTCTTTCTCCCTGAAGATCGGTTTGGGTGAGTGAGGTTGGGTATTTGTAAGAACAGTTCCTTGACAATGTGGAGTCCAAGTGAGTTGGTACAGCGTTACAAGAACTTGTATTGTCCTATGGATAGTATGAGTTTTCATTGTGAGCACTTGTATAACTTGGTTCTGTCCCTTATTATGTAATTGTTGTTTTCTGGGTTTTCAACCCTGTGGTCACGGGGTTGAGTCATGTAAGCACAGTCTTTTGAAATAAAAATGGTAGGGTAAAGCTGCTTACAATGGATCCAAAGAGGGCCATATATAGTGGGAGCTTTGTGCACTGTGTTGTCTCTAGTTATTAGCCATTTAGAATCAGTTCCAAGTTTCAATTGGGTTTCAGAGGCCAGTTCTGTCTTGAAGCAGTCTGATCTAGATTAAATTCTGCCAAATCTGTTGTCACTTTGCAGAGTCTAGCTGGGTTGTATATAAAAACTATTACCAATCTTGTTCTTTGAGAGACTCAGAACTTACTCAAGGAGGGTTATGATAATGAGTGGTGGTCTTTTAATGTTCAGAATATGACCCTCTTAAACCTTAGCTCCTTGCTGGGTTGAATGGACTTGGGGGAGTTCCTTTCCATCACATGGTGATGAATCGTAATTGCCCTATACTCATTTGACATATAATTATATGTTTCTAGTTAAAAGACCAAGATGTTTTATCCTTGAATTCAATATAAGCTATATGCAAGTATATCTTGTTGGCACAATTTTGAATTCAGTTACCTATTGGTATTTGCATTGTTATGTTGATTCATCCATCCAATGAATCATTCTCCCCAAATTAAATATACTTGGTAACTTGCAGGCTATTGTGTTCTTTTTTGGAGTGAACATTTTACCTGGTTTATTACTTAGATTACTTAGGTTACTTAAATGCTATTGCTTTATGCATGCCACTGGGACAGTTGCAAGGGATGAGTAGGTGATGGATTCCAAAATCCTTAGTATATTATGATACATGGATGTTTTCGGGCTTGTTTGATCATGTGGTAGAATAGTCATAAATTTTTTGGCTTGTTAGTTAACAAGAATCTAAAATGACCTTAATCTATTCATTTCACATGTCTCATTCACTCTTAAACATCAAGCAGGATGCCTCCATTTCTGTTGCAATTCATCAATAGAAAAACCATGGCAAAAAAGAGGAAAAGAAGATGCAAAAAAAGAATATTGAAAGGGAAATACGATGTGGACTGGTCAAGTCTCCCTCAAGGTATCATTGAGATGATTGTGGAAAAACTGCCTTTAATTGATCGCGTATCCCTCAGTAAAGTTTGCAGAAGCTGGAATGATGTTCTTGTTAAAGACCTTCCTTGTTGGCAAAGCCATGGACTTCCTTGGCTTCTAGTGTCAGGTGAGCAATCTAAAGAAAATAGAACTTGTATCAGCATACTAGATAATCGGGTTTGGGAGTTGAAGCTGTCAGAGGCATATGGAAAGTATTGTTGGGGATCATTTCAGGAGTGGTTAATTATGGTAAAAGATATGAACAATTTCATTCTTGAAATTAAGTTGTTGAATCCTTTTACAAGAAGCCAAGTTACTCTACCCCCAATATGGAACCTTTACCACAAGATAGTACTCTCTGGGCGTCCTTTTGAGGATGACTTTGTGTGTATGCTTCTGCATAGTCAGCACAAGGAGCTGGCTTTTTATATGCCTGGTGTACAATCATGGCTTAAACACAAATTGACGGGTGAACCATTTGAAGATGCTGTGTTTTGTAAAGGAAGTTTTTATCTCTTAGATAAAAGTTCTAATATATGGCAAATTGATGCTAAAGATATCTGCTCTAGCACTAGTAAAGGTGATGTTCATTTTGGAACATTGTTCGAACCAGAAATACATTTTCATGAGACAAAAATGCCAGATTTGCTCCAGTTGAATGAAGTGCGAATACTAGGGAGGCATGATGAGAATCACATTTTAAGATATCTTGTGGAAGCTTGTGGAGAGGTTTTGCTTGTTTGTAGATATTTTCACCCGAAACAAGATCTAGTGCTTGATACACAAAAATTAGAAGTATATTCGTTAGATCTTTGTCAATTATCTTGGATAAAGGCTGAGGATTTGAAGGATCGAATGCTTTTCTTAGGAAAATGCTGTTCATCATCATTCTCCACTGAGGAACTTGGAGTTGGAATTAGCAACAGCATTTATTTTACCAACGATCAGGCCACTCCTTGGTGGAATGAGTGGGATTCAGACCATTTGAAAGATATAACAACTCGTCTCGGCTTGGTCAAGAATGTTGGTAGAGACTGGGGCAATTTCAAGCTTGGAAATGATGATGGTGAGCCTTTTAGCTTCCGGGGCAATATAGAGGAATGGCCGTACACTTGGTTTACTGCACCCATATGGTGGTACTGCAAGTATGTTCCTCCTATCCAAAGAGTTTAAGGGCCACTATCTTTAAAATTAAGGAAAAAAATGATTTTAGTTAAGTTTAATAACGCTTGAGTTGTTGGGAGAAATCAAGGTCATCATGAAGGTTTTGTTGGAAAAAAATAGCTTCTTCCAACACATCCCTAATGTCTTTAGCTTAAATTTTCCCAACAATTCTCGTACTCCCAACAGCTTTCTCATATTTAGCTTAACTGAAATTACTTTTTTTTATAAATCTTAAACAAACTAGCCCTTAGTCAAGTCACCATTGTTAATATAGATAGTTAAAGTTGGCTTGCATTTTTGAAGCACCTTTTTAGAGCTAGCAGGGGCCTCTTTGTTTTGGTAAGGCTCATGTTTTTTTCCTGGCTAGTGGGCAAGCCAACATGTGTGTGTGTGTGTCCCCTACCTACAGCCAACATGGTTGATGATATGTATGTAGGTTGTCACTGCTTGTTTTCCTTGTGTCTATAAGTTGGTTTGTCTGTTAAAGTGAACCTAATATTAAGGATTGGAGGTAAGGACGGGTGGCAGTAGCATGGTTTGTTTGGTGCTTGAATATTTATTATCTTAATTGTCCTTTAACTTCAAATTTACCAGAGAAAGTAGTTTAAGATGCTGCCCCTCAGATTTATTCGTTAGATCAACAAGAGAACCATATTGTTTAAACTTAAATAATCTTTTACTTGTGATTATTTAGCAAAAACAAAAGATAATTGAAGATATTGTGGCAAATCTAGACGCTACTTTATATTTTTTTTAACCATTCTTTCAGATAAGTTATCGTAATAAAGATTTAGATGGTAGAATAGCTTTAATTAACACTAAACTACTGAAGGTACTTAATTACTAATTAGATAAATTTCAGGGAAAATTTACCACCAGAAACAAAGTGGAAGGAAGTAAGTTGTTTCTTTGATTAGAATAACAACTATTTGAACCTCAAGAAACGAATTAAATATTTTTTTCGAGTGAAAGAATATTTTGGCGCTTTCAGAAATAACATATGATAAAAACTTTATTTTTTTAGAAAAAGTCACATATATATAGACTTGTCTTTCTTTGGTGAATTCTGCCAATAATAGATAGGTGAGGGAATAGCATCCTGGACATGGGGGGTTATGGATGAAGAATAAATTCCAGATTGATGTTAAGTATCAACCTATCCTTTTATGATTTGAAATAAATAAATAAATAAGCTTCATTTTCAGGGCATCGCCACTCACTAAGGAACAAAAAACCGGATCGGGCAATGAACCGATCAATGTACAGGTTTAAGGGTCAATAAGTCAACCGAGGTCGGAACAGTCATATTATAATATTACAATTTATTAGTAGCAATATATATATATTAATATATTTTTAAATTTCTATAGATAAAAGTGAAGATCTTTAGAAAAAATATGCTTAAAATCTATTAGTAGTAGTTATTGTGTCTATACTTATACAATGATATCTCATTTCCTATATTAATTAATTATTATAACCCTCAAAATCTTCTTTTTTTATATTTGTTCTTTCTTTACTTACTTTTCTCTTTATCTTGATCTTCAAACTTTCATTTTTCCTTCAAAAATTGCGCGAAATAGTAATTAGAGGAATAAAAAAATGTATTTCATAAAAAAATTTAAAAATTGGACCAGTCGAACCACTGGTTTTTAATGGTTCACCGGTATAATACATGAACCAGACTGGATCACCAACCGGTTACCAGTTCAACCGATCGAACCGGTCGTTCTGGTCTGATTTTTTGTTCCATGCCACTCACCTTTTCATTTTCTTCCACTTTTTCTCGCCCACTCAATATAATAAAATATTGTGATTGATTTGCCCTCAAGTTTTTTTTTAAATTTTTTTTTAGAAAAATACAATTAAAAATGGAAAAAGATAAATTAGTGTTGTGAATTTATTAAATCCTAGGGTCCCGTTTGGTTCGTTGAAAATCAGAGAAGGGAAACGAAAAATCGCATTTTCAAGCTAGCAGTGGTTGTTTGGTTTACCATTTTTCCAGAAAAATATTTTCCAGCGGCTAACAATTCTCCTTCATCCATGGGAATACCTCTTCCTTCCATTATTGGTGGGAACTCATTTTCTAATGGTGGTAAATTCCCAAATAACCCCCCCCTTTTTTTTCTTCAATGGCTATCACCGCCTCCTCATGTGTAGATCCATCAGTGATGGCGGAGGAAGAAGACTTTAATGGTACTTCATGAAAATTAAGGTGCTTAATTTATGAACAGGCCGCGAGTACTTTCATGGAGGTACTCAAGTACTTCGTGGAGTTACTCGAGTACCTCCACTGAGTACCTTCACTCATCAAAATGACGTACTTGGTGGAGGTACTCGAGTACTTGCACTGAGTACCTTCACTAATCAAAAAGATTAATTACATAAATAAAAATGCATTCAAAATGGATCTAACACTAAAGCACATACTTATTAAAAGATTTATAATACAAGGGCAAAATTGTCTTTTGTTCATTTTCCTATTTTATTTTCTTCAAACCAAACAAAAATTTTCTTATCTATCTATTTTCTTTTCCAATGCGAACCAAACACTTTGAAGGTAAAATATTCTCCCCTCCTTTCCACTCTCTTCCTTTTTATTCCTTTTCATTCCCACCAATTCTTTGAACTAAACATGCCCTAGGTCAAAACTAAAGTAGGAATTTGAGATTTCCAATTCTGACAAAATGATCACATTGCCCTGAGTTAAATTGTGAAACATGAAAGTGAAGTCGTTAATATAAAATATGATGTTGTTAATATAGCTACAGATGTTATTATTGACCTTTAAAACTTGTGCCCTCAAAATTATCCCTGGTTTTTGGAATATAAAGTTGTGAAACATGAAAGTAAAGTTGTTAATGTAACATATGATGTTGTTAATATAGATACAGATATTGTTATTGACTCCTAAAACTTGTATCCTTAAAAATTTTCCTGGTTTTTAGGATATGAAGTTGTGAAACATGAAAATAAAGTCGTTAATATAAAATATGATGTTAACATAGATGCATATGTTGTTATTGACCCCTAAAAAATTTTCCCTGATTTTTGGAACATGAAGTTGTCGAACATGAAAGTAAAGTCATTAATGTAAAATTTAATTTTGTTAATATAGATATAAATGTCGTTATTGACCCCTGAAACTTTTGCCCTCAAGTCAGGACATTTTGGTCATTTGCTCAGAATTGGAAATCCCAAATTGTTACTTCAGTTCTGACTTGAGATTTAATAAATTTGCAACATCAATTTATCTTTTCCCATTTTTAATTATATTTTTCTAAAAATTTCCCCATTTTTTAGTGATCACGTCAAAAAAAAACCCCCGTGTTTTATATTTCTTTTCAAAAAGATTTAGTTTCATATTAATTTAGTCCACTTAAAATATTGATATCAAATTTAGAATAAAATATAATGTAAATGTACTATTTTATACTTTAATAAATTTATTATTATGCACTCATATTCACAACTTATACAAAAATATATCAATTTTTTAAAATTATTAATCACTGAATAAATTAATATTTAAATTCTTTGCTACTATATTTATTTGATGTTTATATAATAAAACAATATTCTAGATCGATCATTCGTTGCAAAATAAGTAAAACACCTTTTTTTTTAAATTATCAACGGAGGCTAACTTATTCAAGGAATTTAATTTGTAATAATAGTATTTAATTTGTAGTTGGATTTGAATTGTAATGTGCTATCATGGTTGTGTCCAGCATGAAAGTTCTCTGCTGGTCAAAAAACAAAAGTATGAACTACTTTTTCTGTGGGCACTCATTAGTATATTCACTAATTGACAATTTTGTTGATTATTAAATTTAAAAAAGGAATCAAATTGGACAAAGGGTTTTTTTTTGGGGGGTCAAAATTGGACAAAGAGTTGGGTGCCCTCAATTTAATGATAATTATTGATTGAGTGAAGTGGCCAATTATTATGGTCCAGAGAACTGGGTGAATTCACCATAAATCAGTTATTCTATAAATATTTTTATTTTTCAGATTGTCCTTCTGCTAAATAAATCCCTAATGTGTTTAGCTTAATTTTTAAATTATCCACGGAGGCTAACTAATGAATTTGATTTGTAATAATATTTAATTTGTAGTGGGATTCAATTGTAATGTACTATCATGATTCTGCCAAGCATGAAGGTTCTCTTCTGATCTGGTCAAAAAAATAAAAGCAACAAAGAAAAAAAAAAGTATGAAGGTTCTCTGCTTTTCCTGTGGGCACTCATTAGTATATTCACTAATTGACAATTTTGTTGATTATATTATAAATATTTCAATATTTAGTTTAGATGATCATAACCTTTTAAGATAATTCTTTTAGAATTCTACACTTGAACCTATATAACCTACCACATGAATGGTTTTTTGAGAGTTTTTTATGATTAATATACATAGTCTCTAAATATTACATATTGTACAATTATATAGATTTAATCCTTGTTGTAACTCTTTGATATAATTTAAAGACTTGTTGTCTATAAATAGTGGTTTTGTATCAAGTAATTAAAAACATCTAAATGAATAAGATATTGTTCTATCTTTCACTCCCTTCATCTCAATCTATTATATTTTCTTGATTTCATAACATATTATTAAATTTAAAAAAGGAATAAAATTGGAAAAAGAGTTGGGTGCCCACAATTTAATGATAATTATTTATTATTGATTGAGTGAAGTGGCCAATTAAGTATTGTGGTCCAGAGCACTGGGTGAATTCACCATTAAACAGTGATTCTATAAAGATTTTTATTTTTCAGATTCTCCTTCTGCTAAATAATTGTCAATTTTTCAGACCCAAACAAAAAATATACGTGTCAATTTTTTTTTTCCAAACACGATGAAGGGTCACTTAATTTTGATTTGTCTTACAAGAACTATTGTTATATCTAATTTAAATGTAAGGTATTGTTATATCTAATTTAGGATCTATGCAACAAGCCAATACTTTAATTTTTATACTTCAAGAATTTTCATGCAAGGCTTTCAACATTTTGTAATTTGTATAGCTATAAAAAAAAACATTTTGTATAGTTATAATTATAATGTATTTGATTTATTTTCTGACATTTTTTTTAGAGATGTATACTTGCGTAGGGGTAGCGAACACACACATCACACATCGATAGTTAAATTATACTTGAATGATTTAGACTTTTTCAAAGTAAAAAATGGTAAAAGAAAACTAATAAATATATTATCTAAACTGTTAAAATTTAATTTAGCCAATTTAGGTTAGATATGTATTTAATACTTATCACTAACCTACGGGGAATCTAATGTATAGCACCAAGAATTGTTTATACGTGATTATGAGGCAACTTTGTTGACTTGGTTTTGGCTGCACCATGGCACGAATACATGCCTGGTCAAACAAAAATAATTCAAGTGAAATATATTAAGTATTTTTTATTTTTTTCGTTGATTAAAAAATTTGACAAAAAGTCAAACAATTTGACTAGGAAACGGGTGAAATTATTATGGTTTAAGTAGATGGATATTTCAAAAATGATCTACGAAGAACTAATCAAACGCTAAATGAAACCAAATCAACTGAAACTAATGGAACAAGCAAACACTGACCAACTTTAGTGTCGAATTTATATTTATTTTTCACTTTTTATCCAAATTAGAGTTTTAAACTAAATTATTTATAATGGAGATATGTGACACTATATAAACTTTAATAAACTTACAAACTTATTTCATATAAATTTTTTGTCATGTACAAATACTTTCTTTTTTTTTTCAATTTTTGGATATTCCTATATATCTATTCTAAATAATTAATAATTATGGTATGTTGTATTTCAAAAATCAAAATAGTTCCGTCCTAATTTGACCATATTTTGATAATTAAACCAAACTATTTTTTATGTATGGTAATAACAAACAATCCTTTATGTTGATTTAAGACCAATTTAATACTTATACTATTTACTTTTTTAATAAAAATATAATAAGTGAGTATTTTGTTACTCCTCCGGTCCTAATTATTGGATAACATTTAAGAGTTGATATTGGACTTAAATATAAGATATGATTTACATATGTATCAATTTTTTTTAATTTACTCCTATTGATGCTCCCTCAACAATAATTAAGGAAAAGAGAGAATGATGAAATTAAGAAAAATTGTTGACAAATGTAATTAGAGAAACATAATAGAGAAGATGAAGAATCTTATATTATGAGGGAGATAACCAACTCCACTTGGGGATTAAGAGTGATTTCCCTCTATAGAAAAAAACTCAAATTAACCTCTTTCTAAATATGGTGAGGATCTAACTATCGTACACACTTAACACATTAATCATGATCTCTTATATAGACTAGGGTCTCAACCAACTAACTCCTCATTTAATTTCACATTAATATCTCTAACAAAAATGTTTAGGGTGTTTTACAAAATACATGTTATTAACTAACTTAACCAACTTCTTTAATTTAATCAAATTAGATAAATATATCTTATATTAAAGACTAAAGGAGTATCATTCAATATAACACACTAAACATTTTTTTTAAGATATCTTTAAATGTGAGGTTGTGAGTTTGAAGTCACACACAGAATATATAATGGATGTGTGCGTTATGACAAATACACACTCGATGCGAGTCATGATCATTAAAGTAAATTCTCATGTCGTTTTTTTTTAACAAAGAATGTAATAGGAAATACTTTAAAATTATCTGAATTAATCAACATATGAAAGAATGCATTTTAACCTACCGCTTTCCTGAGTTTATATAACGTCTTTATAACAATACAAAATGTTCTTTTTATTTGAGTTGAAACTTAATGGACATGTTAGAATATTCTGGCGTGTCTGGAGTACGATTGTTAAACTTTAATGCCTACGTTTAATCAGATTATAGTGGCGAAAATGATTATGATGTACAGCAAATACACTATAAGATATGAAGAAAAAAAGAGATAATATAGTAGAAGTATTGTGATCAATATACTAGAATTTATATATTCCAGATTTCTCATTTTAACTGAACCATTTACGCTTATTTATAACGTTCTTTGTGTCCCTTCCTCTCTACCAACATATCCTTTCTTGAAAGAAATAATATATCATTTTGATGGAGAGAAATAACATATCAGTGAAAAAATATCTTACGAAGAGTTATAATCTATCAGTTAAAAATATGACTCTTAGTAATTAATAAATATTACATATATTAACCCAAACTTTTATATTATTTATATTATTGTCCCAACATCTTGGACTTGAACTTAATCCATCAAATGTGGACCAACCCATTTTCCAACAGGACTTAATAAAATGATAAAGATAATACTGTATGAATTATAAGTAACTATATAATATCGAGCCTAAACTACTTTAAAATTTGACATAAATATTAAAGTGGCATTACATCATGCGATCCCAGCTAATTGCATTCTTTTAAGTATTTGATTAAAATAATTGTTAGAAGGAGGAATTAGTTAAGATGATTAGTGTTAATCACCTAATTATTAGATAGCTCTAAAACTTTATATAAATGATCTTAGTTCATTAGTTAAAAGAGTGAAGGAATATTGATCCCGTAAGGTCAAAAAAGAGGATATTGATTCTGCAAGGTCTCTCCCTTAATAGAGGAGTTTATTTCAAAGGTTCATCACCTCAAGTAGGGATGATCATTACTAAATTTAAGTGGATTGATTTATTTAGGGTAAATGTGCAATTATGGCCCTGAACTATTTTTAGAGGTACAATTTTGGTCCTGAACTATTTTTGGGTGCAATTTTAACCCTGAAGTAATAAAATTGGAGTAATTGTGGACCTCAATTAACAGAAGTGAAACTCCGTTTGCCACGTCATCATAATGTTTGGGGAAAATAATCATTTTTCCCTTACAATTTTGTGAAATTTTACAATTTGGCCCTTAGCAATTGTGTGACACTTTTAAATTAGTAAATGACCTCTAAAAATTCTGAAATTTTTCAGAATAAAATTATACATGATAAAATTTAATTTGATAGGTCATATGAAATTTTATTTAGTAAAAATGACCATTTTGTCATTACAATTTTCGCAATACTTGAAAAATTGGCAGATTTATCACCGAACTTTAAAAATCCATATCTAATTGTATAGATATCCAATTGGGGTGGTTCTAAAGCCTATGTGACCCTTATTAAGTCTAGTTTTATGAAAAAAAATATAAACTTGAGTTAATAAGAACCTCAACATTTCCAAAATTTTTTATTTTTGAAGTATGCTCCAGAAAAACGTTAAATTCACTGGGAAAAATTCAAAAATTTATTTCTCCTTGTATAAAACTCTAAAAATTATATATGACTATCAAATTAAATTTTATCATGTTTACTTTTATTCTGGAAAATTTCATATTTTGTGGAGGTCATTTACTAATTTAAATGTGTCACACTATCTGACTGCCTCAACAGAAAATTACATTGGCAGCAACTTCAACTTGTGTACCAAATAACTTATCAATGCTTCCATGGAAGTTTTTTTTACATAGGTGAGAAACGGATGTTTGTATTTTGTTTGCACGGGTGCTCATTGATCCAATTAAAATACATTAGGGGCAAAATTGCACCCTTAGAAAATAGTTCAGGGTTCTATTTTCAACTAACAGAAGTGAAATGTTCATTTTCCATGTCATCATAGTTATTTGGTACACAAGTTGAAGTTGCTGGTAATGTGATTTCTTATTGAGATAGTCAGATAGTGTGACACTTTTAAATTAGTAAATGACCTCCACAAAATTTGAAAATTTTCAAAATAAAATTAAACATAATAAACTTTAATTTGATAGGTCATATGAAATTTTTAGAGTTGTATACAAGGAGAAATGAATTTTTAAATTTTGTCTAGCGAATTTAACATTTTTCTGGAGCAGACTTCAAAAATAAAAATTTTAGGAATGTTGAGGTTCTTATTAACTCAATTTTATATTTTTTCATAAAACTATACTTAATAAGGGTCACATAGGCTTTAGAACCACCCCAATTGGATATCTATACAATTAGATATGAATTTTTAAAGTTTGGTGATAAATCTGCCAATTTTTCAAGTATTGCGAAAATTGTAAGGGCAAAATGGTCATTTTTACTAAATAAAATTCCATATGACCTATCAAATTAAATTTTATCATGTATAATTTTATTCTAAAAAATTTCAGAATTTTTGAAGGTCATTTACTAATTTAAAAGTGTCACACAATTACTAAGGGCCAAATTGTAAAATTTCACAAAATTATAAATGTTTATTTTCCCCAAACAATATGATGACATGGCAAACGGAGTTTCACTTCCGTTAGTTGAGGTCCACAATTGCTCTAATTTTATTACTTCAGGATCAAAATTGCACCCAAAAATAGTTCAGGGTCAAAATTGCACCTCTAAAAATAGTGCAGGGCCATAATTGCACATTTACCCATTTATCTATTGTAAACAATTATTATCAATAAATATTCTTCTTGATTTGCTTTAACAATAATGAAATACAATCAACAATTAGCATGTTGGGATAGCCTCCATAAGTACTTTTCAATCGTGATTTACGGAATACGATGTAGCTTTTACGGTCTACAAGGTAACTTTACGATTTATGAAGTAAATATGTAGATGATGTTTATCTCGATTTACATAAATCAGACTTATATATAAACACAATTCAAACTAAACAAGCAGGTTGATTTTAATAAAAGGATGTGACAATTTACGTACGAGTGTTTGACCACCAGCCGACTCTTCATAAAAATGTAATAGGTAGAGAAACTCTAAAGTAAGTCATCATTTTCATTTTTGATTATTCCAAAGCAAGGAACAAAAAATCAGACCGGTTAATGAACCGGTCACGGCACTGGTTCAAGGGTCAGTGGTTCAACCGGGGTTGGACCGGTGGTCGAACCGGTCATACTAAAATATTATAATTTAATTGACAATAATAAAATAACCATAATTCAATTTCATAATTCAAAAGTCATTACTAACAATAAGTTAGTTCTTCAAAGTTGAATCAAAATCCATAATGGTAGGCGCAGATGGATCAATCACGCGGCAGCGTCCTCCAACTTGCTGTCCGCTCCCCTTCACTTTCTTTGCTGGATGGGAAGATGCGAATCGCGAAGGCCTTCCCACCACGCGAAGTTCAAACCTCGCTGGAGAGAGAAAAGCGAATTGAAAACCAGCCTCAAATCCCTTTGCAATCGAAGGTGAAAGTGGGAAAAAGACGACAAAACCCTTCTTTCTTTGTCAGCCGACTTGAAAGGTGCTCTCAGTGTACCGCCACACACACCCAGACATTAGACCAATTGTGGCTGGCCCAACAGTTTCTAGAATGCCGTTGTCATGATGTTGATCTGGCTTCTACGACTACGGCAGTAGCCTAGCTTCGAATACGCGCATTGGAGCTCTTCGCTCGATGTCTCGGATCGCTCCGTTGTAAACCGCTGTTTCGTCGGGCGGTGGCTTATTTCTAACACCCCCTTACTAGATTAGATCGGAAACTCAGAATCGTGAGGTCGGACGAATGTTGAAGTTCTCAGCCTGGTTCTTGTTTGTCTTCGCCGATGTCGAAGGTCGCCGATGTCAAAGTTCTCAGCTGGTTCTTCGGTGAGGTCGGACGAATGGGGGAGAGGGAGATCGATGACGCTGAAACCTGAGACTGAGATGTTGATTGCTGCTGAGTTCGCGAGCTGAGGGGATTGGGGAAACCTGGAAATGACGGTGTGGAACGGGTAGGGTCGGACGTGGATCACCCAACCCAAAATCCCCAAAACGACGTCGTTTTAGGGCGAAGGAAAAAAAATGGCGACCCGACCAACCCGCGCGACCCCCCGGGTTGGCCGAGTCGCGACCGGTTTGAGCGAGTCAACCCGGTTTTGACCGGGTTGACTTGCTAACCGGTTTTTCTGTGAACCGGACCGGGCTGATGGCCGGTCGACCAGTTTTCCGGTCCGACCGGCCGATCCGGTCCGGTTTTTTTATTATTGCTCCAAAGTCCATACCTATCCTATATAACTATTACCTTTATTTTTGTCAACTTGCTATTGAATCTTGTTACTTATAAAAATAATAAATTTGTAAAATGCTACCCATTGTATTTTTACTCATTTTTAATTCTAATAATAAAATTTACATAGACAATTTTATAAAAATCCATTCATTATTTTGCATACTTTCAAGGGACAATGACACTAAAGTACCCTGAAAATATAAAAATAAAAAATAAGGATCCTGAATTTCAATATTCCCTAATCAATCCAATTGTCCTGATTTGAAATTTAAAAATGTTGTGAAAAGACACCAATGCTCTCTTTTTTTTTTCCTTAAAAAAACAAAAAGAAGAAAAAGTGCCTTAGCATCCCTTGAAGATTGGTAACTGGTTACCGGAACTCTAATACGAGAAATCAAATTAGTAAATAAGGAAGTAAGAGTATTAAATAATGAGATAAAAGTAATAACTAACAAAAATAAAGTAGTAAACATGGCCCTTGTGTCGATTATTTTAAAATAACAATTTTGGTTTTGCCATTAACTATTTTTATTTTGCTATTTACTACTATACCAGTGTTAGAGCTTTGGCACCAGTAACCCCACTAGCAGTCAATCACTTGAACTCCGACAACAACGAGCAAAACCAAAGTACTCAATAGATAGCAAAATAAAAGTAGTAAATAGGACCACTGTTACCAATTATTTTTTAATAACTATTCTAATTTATCTACTTATTGTTTTGGTTTTGCTGTATACCACTCTTGTTTTGTTATTTACTATTTTGGTTTTGCCAATCATTGGTCGGCGGCCGCTTGCTAGTAAGTGATGTTGCAGTGCCATTTTTAATAAAGGGTTAAATTGTAAATTTGACAACAAATTTTTAGCAGCGCCTGGCACAATAATATTTTGTTGGGGATAAAAATATACATAAAGTTTTTCTAAGGGGAAAAAATATACATAAAGTTTTCCTAAGGGAGCAAAAACACCATCGCATCTCTACTTTATTGATTTCTTAGGCAATCGGGGTACGGTCAATGAAGTATACAACCCAATGACTGTCGGGGATCAATGTTTGGTGAAATTTACATCTCAAGCAGAAAAGCAAGAGCGATGAAGCGTGGAAGAGAAAGAGAATGGTAAGGAAAATCTCAATTACACCGAGTAGATTTCATCAATAGGGAGGAGATCAAAGAGGATGTCAAAGCAAACATTGATCCACGACAGTCATTGGGCTGAGTACTTCATTGACCGTAACCCGATTGCCTAAGAAATCAGTAAAGTAGAGATACGATAGTGTTTTTTCTCTTTTAAAAAAACTTCATGTATATTTTTCCCCTTAGAAAAATTTTATGTATATTTTTGCCCCCAACAAAACATTATTGTGTCAGGTGCTCCTCCGCTAAAAGTTTGTTGTCAAATTCACACCTTAACCCTTTAATAAAAATATGACGTCGGTGATGTCTTTTTGTAACATTTCCAAATTTCAAATTGATACAAACGAAATGATTTGGAATTATTAAAATTTAGCACCCGATTTGTCTTTTTAATGTTTTAAGAGTATTTTATTGTCATTTTTTTCTAATTAAGTTAAAACTCTTGTTTGATAAGCATAAACTCGGTTCACGTAAATAGAAATAAAATTATTCCACATATTTACTTTGTAAACCGTAAAAAGTATTTCGTAGACTGTAAAAATTACATCGTATTCCATAAATCATGATTGAAAAGCACTCAAAGATACTATAAACATTGAATGAAAATCTAATTAATTAAATTATACAAAAATATAATTGTTCAAAATAAAATTGTGCAGCTACCGTTGCTTTGAAAACTTTATCCAAATTCCAAATTGAACTGTCTAAGAATGAACTCTTCGACAAAAACAAAAATTAATGAACTGCTAATTGCCAAGCGATCTGGCAAATTTTAAAATTCTTTCTCTCTTTTTTAGAGGAATCGTTTTCTAATTTCTTCTTCGCTGCCCATTCATTTAGTCAGAGCCTGCTTTTTGCCCATCACATTCTTCTTCCTATTCTCTCAATTGCTTCATCCTCTGTGCCATTTGCATCGATCCCTTCCGCTTTCTGAGATATTTACTCTATTGCCCTTCGTCGGACCCACCAGCCCTCCCTGCACTCTCCAATCAGATCCATTTTCTGCTTCCATCCACGTTGGGGTATTTATTTAATTCAATTTCCCATCACGTTTTCATCTGCTCGCGGATTCACAGAACCTTCAAACCCTTCGTCAAAAGCCCCTCATTTTCTCCTTCATTTGCGTTATTCCTCCGATTAATAGCCATTTATGCGAACTTCTCAATCTCGAAGAAGATTGTCGTAATATCATTGACTGTACATATACTTTGGGGTCGTCGGATACCAGAAAAGAGAACTTTTTTGTTTTTCTTTTTTCTGGGTCCTTCTCAGAGTTGCATTTTTGTGCTACTTTTTTGGACTGGGTGCACAAATGTTGGGTGCCGGATTACAATTTGGTCTCTCCCGCGTAGAAGATCGGTTTTATAATCCGGTGAAGGCACGTCGGTCTGCTCTGGAGAATGATAGACTACGTAGAGCTCACAGCGATTTGTCGGCTAGTCGTTTAGAATCTGATGAAGCCAAAAAGTCAGTTTGTGTACCTGTGGTGAAACCATTGAGTAATTTAGAGCGGTTCCTGCAGGCGATCACGCCGTCTGTGTTTGCTCAGTACCCCTCTAAGGTTACAATTCTTACCAGCACTCAGTTTGATTTTTTAGGTTGGGTGGGTTTTATTTATTTATTTTTCTCTTGTTCTTTCATTGGTTGGTCACTAGAAGGAAGAGGTTAGCATAGGCGAGTGATAAAATTGCTTTTCATTGATTTCTCATACTCTGATTAGGCGTTTGTAACATACCATCTATGTGAAATTAAAAAAAGAAGAAGAAGAAGAAGAAGAATCAAGGCTTTATGTAGTTTTGAATGAACTGAAGGAATGAGGAGCAAACTTTAGTGAATTATTTTAGGAGGGATCAATTTTCTGTTAAATTTGTTAGTTGCTGCATCACTTGTGGATGGGTGTCTGGCACCATGTGCTTTTTATCTACTGTGTTTGCTAATATCTATTTGTACTGTTATCTGGATATTGCAGACGACCATGAAAAGTTTCAAGGCATGTGATGGAGAGTTTCTACCTTATTTTGTTCTTGGTGATTTGTGGGAATCTTTCAGGGAGTGGAGTGCATATGGTGCAGGAGTGCCCCTTGTACTTAACGATAATGATAGCGTTGTTCAGTATTATGTTCCCTATCTTTCTGGAATTCAAATTTATGTGGATTCTGTGAAACCATCTCCAAAGTCAAGGTAACTGTAAACCCTGTTCAAATGATATGTATACTTTTTATTTTTTTTTTGTAAAGTATGTATGTAAAGTTAGAGTGCATTATTGAATGCTTGGTTGTCATTTGTTTATCATTCTTCAAAATTTTCCTTTTCATTCAAAGTGTTGGTACATGATGTTCTCTTTTATATTGTGATGGCAGTGCCAATGACATGATAATTGGGCATATTGTATGTCTTTTAAACGACATTTTGTATTTTTTCCTTTAGTTGGCTATTTCATTGCTTTCCCTTCCTACTGTCGTTGTCATTTTATTATTTCTCCCTCGTAGATGTACTACCAGCTTGTTTCTACTTATTCTCTTTAAAATGGAAATTGAATTCTTTACTATGGTATTCTATGTGAGTAGAGTATGCGAAACAGTGTGAATGCACATGGACCTCAGGGAAACTCTGTAAATATGGTGCCAAGTTTGATAGCAAATTGGCCATTGATTGTGTCTGTGAATTAATCAAATACACCTTTAAATGTTGACTGTTGCTGTATCAAATGCTTTTGATCATATCATAGAAATCAACCAAATTGGCCAATGTTGAAAGCCCACTTTCTGACTCTGTCTCTCTCTCCTACGTTCTTACTATTAATTTGGTTCACTGGCTCTAATTTTTCAATACTATTGAATTGTCACCACAGCTAAAAGTTTTTTACTTTTATTGTATAGAACAATAATGTGTGTTTCACTTTTTAACAGGCGACTGGGTGAGGATAGTGACACTGATTTCAGGGACTCAAGTAGTGATGGTAGCAGTGATGGTGAACATGAAAGAGGATTGAAATTTTTGAGGGACCAAAGAAATCTTCATCCTTCACAGGAGTTATCTCATCAGATGGACAGATTATCCTTGAGAGACCACCATAATACCCCTCAGGATGGCTTTTCTAGTGATGAAGGTGAGGCAGTCAATTCTCAAGGCTACTTAATTTTTGAGTACCTTGAACGGGACCCTCCTTATAGCCGTGAACCTTTGGCTGACAAGGTGTGTTAACTCTTGATCTTGGCTTTCTACTCAGTCAGTTACCCTGAAATCAAGTTGTCATTCATTATCATTAGCTCCCTTTCATTCAGTCTTTTGATTATATTATCTGTTTGTGGGTTGGGACAGATATTGGATCTTGCTTTTCGTTTCCCTGAGCTGTCCAGCCTTAGAAGTTGTGATATACTACCTTCCAGTTGGATTTCTGTAGCATGGTACTATTTCTTACCACTTTGCTTTTTTGACGAGCTTTTAGATGTGTGAGCATCTCAATTTTCTTTTCTACTTGTAGGTATCCTATTTACAGAATACCGACTGGACCAACACTGAAGGATCTTGATGCTTGCTTTTTGACGTTTCATTCTCTTCATACACCTATGGGAGGTAGGCTGTGATTCTTCATTTCTGTTGCACTGAATTTGTGCTCTGTAATGAAATCTTAGAAAAATTATTAAGGACCGTGAGATTACTGTAGATTGCTAGAGGTTAATGATTGAACAGCTTTATTAATATCCATGAAAAACAAATTGTTTTTTTTCCCCTCCAATCAGTTGCATTTATGAGATTGAACACATTTTTCAGGTTCTCAAGGAGGCCAGGCCCCAATAGTGGCATGCCCTAGTGAGATGGATGGCATTCCCAAAATGTCTTTACCTGTTTTTGGTCTTGCTTCATACAAGTTCAGAGAATCTATGTGGACTCCAAACGGTGGATATGATCGCCAACTAGCTAGTACTCTCTTGCAGGCTGCTCATGATAGGTTAAGAGAGCTTCAGGTCAATCACCCAGATTTTCTGTTTTTCTGCCGGTGATGCCGTGAACTTGGATCTTACTTTGGCTGTTAAGTAGCAGTCCTAGCTTGGCCCCTTTTTCAAATGCTAGATTCAAATGAAATCCAGAGTTTCTCACTAAATTTGATAGGAAGAAAAAAGCGTAAAAAGAAAATGGTAAACTCTTTTCCTTGTGATTTCTCTGCTTTGGTTATAAAAGCAGTGAAGCTTTGGACAAGCATATCTATAAAGGCTCCTCTGGGGATGTGTTTATGGTGTATGTGCAGAGTTTGAGAAGCTTTGCAAGTGCTGGATTATATATATGGTCCATCAATTGTTACTGGGTCTTTTGGAACTATATTTATGATTAAGTTAAGAGAAGAGGGTGTTTTTAATCCTTATTTCCTGATCAACAGTAGGGTCTAGCTTTAATTTATGGGGGAATTTTGACAGAAAAAGCATGTTAGATCTGCTTGAATTGCCCCAGATATGTTGTTGAATTATATGTAAAACTTGTTTTAGACTAGTTTTGGTACTAATAAAATTGTTGTTAGTAGGATAAAATATTGGGTGTAAAATGATTTTCATGATTATGTTATGGTTGATTTTGAGATGATGGTGATGTTCATACTTGGGAAATCTTGAATCAACTCTCATTGTAACATCATCTTGATAGCAAAAGCCTCCCTTAACAAAACCCATTCTAAATTACTTTCTGCTATCTCAACAATATTTTAATTTCATGAGTAAATTAACCTACATTTTGTTTGTGGAGGAGGGGAAATATCAAAATATCAAAATCTTGAATTTGTATCCCAGCTGATTCTCCATTTTCTTTATGTTTGCTGTTTTATGCCAGCAAGTCTTTTTTTAAAAAAACAAATTTATTTCATGTCACCCTTTATGAACAATGTTTTGTATAATTATGTGTTGCATTGTTGCTTGAAACTAAGACATCAAAATGCCCTAAACACTATAATGTCAATGAAATGGTCTTACCAGCCGTTCACCAATTGCTTTATGATTGATCTGTTCTTGCTAAATTTTATCTATTTTATTTTATGTTCAATTTAGAGTTATTTGACCAATTTGTCATGTCAAAGGGATTTTTCAGTCAAGAGATACTTAATTTTATAATAAAAATTTGTATAATTTAAATTTAAATTGCTTCTTAAAATTAAATGTGATATTAATATTAAGTCATGAGGTTGACCTCTTTCCCCCTCACAATTTGTGATCTGTAGTGGGTCTCAATATGATTCAAATCATGGCGAAATTTTGGCCATCTTTAAAAAGAACAAATGGGTTTCACAGGAATCTCAATAAATTCTTCCATTTCTTCCAAAAGCAGATGAAATCATATGCTTCTCACGACTTGGTGAATGGTTGGGACACTTGCTCCGTTTCTTAATAACAATTATTTATCTAGTTTAAGTAGATTAAAGAAGTTAATTAATATGATAGTTTGTTTTAAAACATCCTAATCATTTTCTTTAATTTCCTTCATGCCTGTTTTAAATTGGATGAAATGAATGAACTGCAATGGAAATCAAGTTCTCCTTTCTCTCAAAATTAACATAAACAGCCAACTATCACTGTGAGACAGTCAGTTGAAGAACTGATTTCTCCTTAACACTTGAACAGACATTTTAAGATACTACACCATACTTGTAACAACTCAGAACATCTAATAGCTACATTGAACAAACATTTTAAGACAGACAAAGACACAATACAACCTGCTAGACCTCAATAAAAAAAACACAACCCAGGATCTGTGTAAAGCCATTAAACTTCATGTGTGGATTTGACCCTATCTCTTTTGAAGAAGAAGAAGAAAGGTTTCAACAAGTGGGGAATGGTGAAGCACAAGCATCAGCAACCTTTCTGGCATTAGGAGAGTTGACAAGCTTCTGGAGATTAGGGTCCTTCATGTAGCCACAAAGGCAAGGCCTTTGTTCTTTGAGTTTTGTGCAGCACAGAGATGTTGGAGGTGTTGAGGAAGTGATGGCACTCGCACATGCACTGAGCTGAAGGGCATTGCAGGTCACTGCCATTGAAACTTCTGTTTCTGCACAAAACAGAGCAAGCATCACCCAGAAAACAGAGCAACCATATGGGAACTTCATTTTCCGAGAATTGATGAGAACAAAGACTATAGTTTCAGAGTTGAATGAATGTGAGACTCTCTGATGGATTGATGAAATGAAAATGTGTTGGTGGTGAAAAGTTAGGTGGGTTTCTTCACTATTTATAGAGAAAAATTTGGAATCACTTTGCGGATGTTGCTGTAGCAGAGAAGGCATGCTTGTCAATACTAAGAAATCTCTAGATAAATAAAATGATGAACAAATAAAATTTATTACACACACATATAGATAAAGATGTGAGAATTAATTTACTTTAAAGAAAAAACATATTTGGATTAGTGGGTTTTTAGCTTATTCATACCAACATTTTAATTGTCTGTTTTGATATGTTATCACTTAACGCAGCAAATGATATAGAACAATAATGGTAGAAATGAGATTCAAATTAACAATAAGAAAAGAGATTTTTCTAATAAGATTAGACTAAAATTTCGAAGACCCTATGGAGAATGACATTTAAATGCTAAAAAGATCAAATTTATGACATTTTGGTCTTTTTTAAAAAAAATTCTGAAAAATGAATTACAAATAACAATTCAGACAATTGCAAACAGGAATCCTAGTCGCTAATTGAGAATTATATTCAAAACTTAGATTCATAATTTAGATTTTTTAATTTACAATTTTTTGAATCAATATGTACAACTCTTTTTTTTTAAAAAAAATTCTTAAAAACCTAAATATCATTAATTCAATCTAAGAGTTTATTGTCATCCTCCGAAAACAATATTAACTCAAATAGGCTGAAAAAAAGGTAGGCATGGATGGCTCATATTATAACATGGTTTTGCGGAGCACTTTGTTCCCTTAATTGCCTATTTGAGCTGCTTTTATTAGAGTAGGGTCGCATTGCTATTTGTTATTGCCTCCATCATTTCACTAATATGTTAAAATCAATATAATAAAAACCATTATTAATTTTTATGTATTTTTCTATTAGAAAATGATGAACCTCAATTAGAGTCCACCAATGAAATCAAAATATTATGTATATGAAATATGAATGGGCCATTCATTATATTTAAAAATAATTACTTCCTCCTATTCTTAATATAAAAAATATTTGAGGAGTTGATTTTGATTATAAATATAAGACACAGTTTTCATAGTTATCACTTTTTTTTACTAATTTATCTTTATCAATACTCTCTCAACAATAATCAAGAAGAAGGGGGATAAGAGAATTAAAGAAGATGCTTAAGATGTTTTATAAAATATATATCATATTAACTAACTTTCTTAATCTAATTAAAATAAATTAATATATCTTATATTAAGGATAGAAAAAGTAAGCCTCAAATCAGAATGTTGAATATAGAAGTGGGGGAAAAGTTTAATGGAAAGTTTCTGTAGCATGTCACGCTTAATTACTCCTAATTAGCCGCTTTCGGCGATGCGAAATGTGTAATTAATTAATTTGACCAAACCAGAAATGTGTAATTAATTAAGACTCAATGGGTTTCTCTTCGTTTTACCTTTGGTCAAAATTCACGAGCCCTTCCAATCATGACATGACCTTCACTGTTTTCCCCAACTCATCAAAGTCATAATTATAGACTTTAGGAAAAATTACGAGTTAATATAAATTTTTACTCTTTAAAATTTAACATGATTTTGATTTTGGTCTTATAAATTTAAAATCGATGATTTTGATCTTTTAAGTTTACTCTGTTTATAACTGTTGGTCCCTCAAATTTAAAGAAGACTTGATATATTACCATAAACTTGAAGGACCAACAGTTATATTAACCTAAACATCTGATTTAAGGCTCAAAGCAACGGGTTATTAATTAGGGTTAGATTTCTGATTTCTTTTTTGTAAAAAAATGAAATGTAAGTATCAATTTAAACGATTTCAAATAGGAATTTCAGTTGCAAACTAAGAGTTATATTTAAAACATAAATGTATTACCTGCAATTGAGACTTTTGAATTTACAATTTCCTGCATCAATATTTGCTACTCATTTCAAACACGTAGTCAAACCATATCTAAGCGTGGCAGATTGTGCTGCTACTGGAATAGAGTTTGGCAATTTTCTCACAAAATCATTATTAAAATCATGGTTTTAATAGTAGTTGTCAAATACACACTAAGTGAATAACTAGCCGATGACAATAAGATTTTGAATTTGGAAGAAAAAAAAAGGTAACAGTATTTGGAATAATGCAACTACTCACAGAGACTTGTGTCCTCAAGACATAAGCAAAGGAATCAATCAATTTATTATTTAAATAAACTATTACATGTATTCGGCCATTCACATAATGGATCAATTTAAAGTAGATCCTCTATTTTTAAAGTGTCCAATTTTTCGACCCAAAAAAAAAAGTGTCCAATTCCGCTTCGATATGATTGATACATATACATATAAAATAAAATTATTGGATAATAGTTCTTCCCTTGTCAACTTAGTGATGTAGTGTCATATAATTATATATTATATACATGAAAAAGTAATTAATTACACAATGTAATGGGGATCATGGATTACAACGATATGTTATCATAATATAAATTGGAACTTGGAAGAATGAATGTATTAATAAGTGATAATGTGGTCAAAAAAATTGTACTAAATGATATTTTATTTTATGTAATGATATATGTAATCATGAACAAAATCAATGTCATTATTATTCAATAATTTCAACCTTCAAATTTGAATTTTTTTTAACCCTAGCGTAAGTTTGCCCAAATAAGAAATTGACTCCAAAAATTTGAAATGTTTATTACTCACTTGTTAATATTTTTTATTTGATATTATTAGTTGAGAGAGCTCATAACCTTTTCTATATCATCAAGTGAAAGGTTACAATGCATTATATAGCAATCAATGCTGGACTATAATGAGTCATAATGAGAGATTATTACAGTTAATTATACAAGAAATCATAATCTTTTCTAAACTAGGTGCACTAGAATCAGGGATATGATAGAGCTTAAATCACGGGATTGTGATCATTGGCTGATTTCTAATACTCCCCCTCAAGCTGGAGAGTATATGTCAACCATTCACAGCTTGCACCGAAATCTTTCAAATTTAGCCTTACCTAGCGGTTTTGTTATAACATCTGCAATTTGATCCGTATATCGTATGTAGGATAAGTTCATGATGCCTGCTTCTATTTTTTCTTTAATAAAGTGCATGTCTATCTCAATATGTTTCGTTCGATCATGATAAATAGGATTTCTCGTCATCTTAATGATAGCTTTGTTGTCACACCAGACTTGCATAGGGCTCTCGTATGGAATTCCTAATTCTTTCAGTAACCTGATAACCCAGAGTCCTTCACATGTTCTGTCATTCACAGCTTTCAGTTCTGCTTTTAGCACTACTCTTTGATACTACAGTTTGTTTCTTGCTTCTCCATGTCACCAGATTTCCCCTCACATGTACAATACCCTGAAGTTGACCTTCTAGTTTCTCGGTCTCTTGCATGGTCTGCATTGGTGTAGATTTCTAAGTTTCTGGCTATGCCCTTCTTAAAGAATATTGCTCTTCCTGGACTGAGTTTCAGATAACTCAAGATTCTATATATAGCTGCCATGTGTTCTTCCTGTGGTTGATGCATAAACTAACTTACTATCCCAACGGCATAGCTGATATCTGGACGTATGTGGGTTAGGTGTATCAGCTTCCCTACAAGTCGTCTGTATTGTTCAGAGTCAACTGGGACACATTTCTCTTTGATTTCTAGATGGAAGCCTTCTTCTATCAGTGTTCCTTCAGGTTGTGCCCCTAACATTCCTGTCTTATTCAACAGGTCTAGGGTATACTTCTGCTGTGATACATCGATGCCCCTCTTACTTCTTACAAATTCCATCCCTAAGAAGTATCTCATTTGGCCGAGATCCTTAACTTGGAATTCAGTGGACAAATCCCTCTTTAGTTGAGCAATAAAACCTTCATCATTTCCGGTAATGACTATATCATCCACGTAGACGATTAGGATAGTAATTCTTCCTTCATCATGTTTGATAAACAATTTCTTTATTGCTTTGTTGAATCGGCCAAACCATGACCTTGGGGACTGCTTTAATCCATACAGTAACTTGTTAAGTTTGCAGACTGAGCCGTTTGGAGCTAAGACTCCATCTGGAACTTCCATATAAACCTCTTCCTCCAAGTCACTTTTAAGAAATGCGTTCTTTATGTCTAGTTGATGCAGTGACCAATTCAAGTTAGCTGCAATTGACAATAGTACTTGGATTGTGTTGAATTTGGCTACTGGAGTAAAGGTCTCCTTGTAATCAATTCTATAGGTTTGCATATATCCTTTCGCAACTAGTATTGCTTTATACTTGTTGATGCTGCCATCAGGATTGAACTTTGGGGTAAAGATCCACTTATATCCCACAAGCTTTTTTCTTGGAGGGCAAGATATGATTTTCCATGTTTTGTTTTCCTCAAGTGCCTTTAATTCCTCTTCCGCAGCTTGTTTCCACTTTGGATCAATCATAGCTTGTTGAAAGGTGATAGGGATTTTAATTTGTGTATTGTTTACAACAAAACTCTGCATCTTGGCAGACAAATTACTATATGAAACAAACCGTTGAATTGAATGCTGAGTACAAGACCCTACCCCTTTTCTCAGTGCAATAGGCCAGCCCATCTCTTCAGGATCTATTCTCGAGTTAGATTCATGGTCGTTCCTTAGAGTGGGATTGACGCTTCTCTCTGCCTCCTAAGATTGTTGCATGTTATCTCCTTCTGATCCACCTCCTCCATCAATCACAATCATGATCTCAACCTATGTTTCTAATTCATTAGGGTGGGTATTAGGAGATGTAGGAGGTAAGGTATTAAAGGTTGGTGGAAAGGTATCATTGGCATCAATGAAGTTAGGCAAGGTATTAGTGGTTTCTAGGGTAATAGGTAGGGCATTGGTGATTTTGGAAGTTTGTTCATGTGAAATTAGCCATTCAATGTTTGAGTATTCCCCCTGAATGGATAATTTGGGATAATAAACATCCTCCTCGTAGAACACGGTATCTTTAGAGGTATACAGCTTCTTTGAGGTGGGACAATAACATTTGTACCCTTTTTATGTGGAGGAGTAGCCAAGGAAAATGCATTTCTGAGAATGGGCATCAAACTTACTTCCATCAGGAGTATGGACAAAGACAATACACATGAACCCTTTCTGAGGTAATGGATTGATAAGTAGGCAATTGGGAAATGTGGTAAGGAGTGTTTGGATAGGAGTGGCATAATTGATGACTTTGGAGGGCATTCGGTTGATGAGGTAGGCCGCAATTAGGACTGCATCTCCCCAAAAAATCGTGGGCACATTTCTTTCCATCAGCAGAGTTCAAGTTACTTCCAACAAGTGATCATTCTTTCATTCGGCAACCCCATTCTGTTGAGGCATGCAAGGATAGAAAGTTTGATGGTAAATTCCTTGCTGATCAAGAAATTCTTTAAAGGTACTACTTATGTATTCCCTACCATATTCACTTTGTAAGACTTTGATAGAAGATTGAAATTGGTTTTACATAAAGTTATGAAAGTTGTGGAAAACTTGGGCAACCTCAGATTTTTCTTTCATCAAGTAAACCCACGTGATTTTGGTGTGATCGTCAATGAACGTAACAAACCATTTCTCATTCGTCCGGGTTTTTGTTCTTGCTGGGCCCCATATGTCATTATGGATGAGTGGTAGGTTTGTAGGACTGTTTTGGGTAGGAAGATCGTATTTATTTTGCGAATTGACAAGTTTCACAATGAAAAGGAACATAATCTTTATTGAACAAACTTAGAAACATATGTCTCATATAATCAAAACTAGGGTGTCCCGAATGACAATGTTATAAAAGTACATCTTTATCTTGAGAACTTAAGCTAATTAGAGCTCTTCGTGCATTCCAAATTGCTTTATTCTCCTTCTCGAATCTCTCCAAGTAGAAAAGTCTATCCTACTCTTTAGAAGTCCCAATCATCTTGCCCGAGTTTAAATCCTAAAACAAACACACATCATCATCAAATATCACACGGCATACATGTTCTTTTGTTAACTTGCTCACAGATATTAAGTTACAGTTAAGTGCTGGAACAAATAGAACATTGTGAATGTGTAGTGAATTACATAGTATGACTATGCCAATTCCTTTAACTTTGGTGAACACCCCATTAGCAACTTTGACTCAAAGATTCTCAGGACATAGTTTAAGAGATGTAAATAGTGTTCAATTACCGGTCGTATGATCTGTGGCTCCTAAATCAACTATCTATCTATCACTCTAGTTCGTACAATATTGAGGACTATAATAGATTTACCTAATTGTATCAGGTTAACACTTGGCAAAAAGTTGGACTTATTCTGTTTCTCAAGTATTCAATGAAGCATCTGCAATTCTTCCTGACATAATGAAGTAGTATCCTCATCCTTCTGTTCAGTTGAAGAAAGATGGCCCTGTGGTTTGCTAGTTGACAGCTTGCCGTGCAGTTTCTAGCATTCCTCTTTGATATGACCCTTCTTCTTGCAATAATGGCACCATTTGTTTTTTCGTTCCTCCTATGGTCCTCGTACTGCAAGTGCTAAAGTCTCAACTGGACTTGTGCTGTTGTGGTTCAAGAGTTTCCTACTTTCTTCGAACTGCACATAGTTGACGACATCAAAGAGGTGGGGTAGGGGTTTGATTCCTATTATTCTGCCTCGTATTTCCTCAAATGAATAATTGAGTCCAAGGAGAAAATCATAGACTCTCCCTTCTTCCACTATCTTCTTGTATAACTGAGCATCCTCCACATGTTTCCATAGATGCACTTCAAACAAGTCATGTTGTTGCCAGAGTTTGACTAATGCATTATAGTAATCAGTGACTGTTATGTTACATTGTCTCAAATCTCGAAGTTGTACCTTTAAATGGATCAAGGCAGCCGCGTTATCAAGTGAGGAATCGGTTCTTCTGGCTGCATCCTAAATCTCTTTCGTAATGTTTTCCAAGAGATAGCCTTCACTTATATCAGCAGTCATAGAGTTACAGAGCCAAGTCATAACTTGGTTGTTTTCAGCAAACCAAGTATCAAAGTTTAGGTCATTTGGGGCTGGTTGTGGTACTGCCCCGTTGATGTATTTCTCCTTTCGCTTTCCTCAGATATACCTCACTACACTTTAGGACCATTGGAGGTAATTTCTTCTATTGAACATATGGTTAATAATCATACTTTAAGGTTTTGGAAATTCTAGTGCCATTAAGATGCTGCTGAAAGTGGATGAAGTTGTAGAAGAAGATGAAGTGTTGAATGAGGAAGAGAGTGTAGAATTTGTACCTGACATTAGTGCAACAGGATGAGGTCCATTTTTAGATGAATTTACAGGGATAAAGCCGAAAAGAGGAGGAAATTCAGAGGGATTTATGGTTCTGGAAAAATTTAGAAACTCGCCGGAAAAGTCACTATAGCTGATGGTGCGTGGGCTTCACGTGTTGGTACTGTGGTGGCGCGTGAAAGTCACGCGCTGCTCCAAACGCCACCACACTTCTTTGTTAGGCCGATCAGCGGTCTCCAGTCCTCCCTGTGCCGGCGGTGTAGTGCCACTCGTCGTCCTTCACCAGTTTCTAGTTTCGGTGCCCTTCTCTCTCTCTCTCTCTTCTGTCGCTCTCTCTCTCTCTCTGTGTTATGGCCACTGGTTTTAGCCGTGGGTAGCCATCCAGCGCTCTCTCTCTCTCACTCTGATACCATATTAGTTGAGAGAGCTCATAATCTTTTTTCATATCATCAAGTGAAAGGTTACCGTGCATTATATAAGCTAGTGAAGGAGCAACCAATGCTGGACTATAATGAGTCATAATGAGAGATTATTACAGTTAATTAGACAAGAAATCATAATCTTTTCTAAACTAGGTGCACTAGAATAAGGGATATGATAGAGCTTAAATCATGGGATTGTGATCATAGACTAATTTCTAACAGATATTAAATCACTTAAAAAGCCAAGGGGCTGAGCGGAGCGAAATATAGGCTAGTCTCTTGTAACATAATAAATCAAAATTTGAATACCTATGTAGAAATATGTTAGCGTTTAATGCGCAATAAAACCTTCAATAGAATGATATATGTGCCTATAAAAAAATTAAAACCAATAATAAGTGAGTCATATGTGTACACAATCTAAAAATTTAATTAAGGAGAGTGAATATTTGCATGTCAATTTTGAGAGTACATAAAAAAAAAGGTTATAAGCATATGGGGAATAATTTAATTAAATTATAAACATTTAGTTGTTCTTAATTACCAATAGTTTTTAAATAGAATATACTCGTAATAAAAGAAGGAGAAGGAGAAAGGATAGGTTTTAGGTGCGTGAGAAGGATGGAATAGTAAAAAGCTTGAAGTGCATGCAAAAGGCATACCTTTCCTCAATGAATCTATCTCTATGAAACGAATTATATTAATATCTTTGTTTCCAAGTTAAGAACAACCCTTCCCTACTGATTAATTAATATTACATATCCCTCTTGGACTTGTAATATATATGTAGCCTTCATGGATCATATGAAATGAATCATTCAGAATTATTATTATCATCGTAAAGCAATACAACAGATCCAAGAGAAGAGAATATTAATCTAATACATCAAAGTTTGTTCTCTCTCAAAATAGACACAACACCATGCCAAGCCGTTCTTCTTATGAATCTTCAAAACAGCCCAAGTTTTTTGGTTACGGCAGATCGCTGCACACTGAACTTCGTGCCGGAAAGTGTAAGACACTTTGTAGCTTTATATATATGCCTCTCTTTTTTATTGTTCTTTTTTTTTCCAAAAAAATTATCGTGCGAGTAGGAAATAATATTGAATTTCTGTAACGTAGGAAGCATGTTTTGATTGCATCCTCACCTTTTTTTTCTTTTCTTTTTTTTTCATGGTTTGAAAACTCAGTTTGTTTGGTCAAGAGTTTTAGATAAGATGATGTAGAAGTTCATCATATTTAGGCTTTAGTCATCCTATATTGTAAGATTATATGTGATTTATACATAAATATTCTATTTACTTGTGGATTAATAATGCCTTTGAAGTATTATTAGTTTGAAAGTTGTATAAATATTTGCATATATTTTTATTAAGTTATAATATTTTAATCATTGTTAGTTTGGCCTCAGGTTGATTCTAATTTAAACCACTAACCCTTAAATCATTGTCTCAATCATTGATGGGCCCAAACTTTTAAAAACCTTACCTATTTTTTTTTGGTGTCGTTTAAGATTCCAGACCTCACCTACAAGATATTTAATTCATAATTTAACCAAATAATCTATCATTTTAAATAACGTCACATTTTACAAATACACTTGAAGGCAGTACAACATGAACAAATTAAATTAATAAAAGATATATATATATATATATATATATATATATATATATATATATATATATATATAGTTCCTAATTCGTATGAATAATTAACCTCTTACACAAAAGAATTTTGCCACCAAAGAAGCAGATTAATGAATATGAATTTGCAGTGGCAGATATAATGCTTTGGAAGGATAAGAAGAAGACAGGTGCACTAGTTGGAGCTTTCACCTTCATTTGGTTCCTCTTTGAAGGCTTGGAATATCCTTTTGTTACCCTTCTTTGTCACCTCCTCCTCGCCTCCATGCTCCTCCTCCTCCTCTGGCACAACGCCGCCGGACTCATCACTAATTGGTAAACACAAAAATTCATATATATATATAGTCATTTAAACTGATAATACTCAAATATGACTTAGCTGTTTATTATCTATTTATCAGATAGTCATTTCCTTCTTTCTTTTTTATCAATGGCGATTGGTTCGAATGAATGAATTACTCTATACCCTTTTAAATAAAGTCATAGATTTAACCTTACAACCCAACAATACTCGAATCTATTATCAGATAGTCATAAAAAAAATATTAATATTTGATGATGTTCTTCGTAATTGGCAGGGGTCCCCCCAGTGTTCATGATCTTGAAATCTCAGAATCCACAGTCAGACACTTGTGTGCAAGACTCAACTGGTTCTTGAGGAAATTCTATGAGATCTCTGTTGGCAAAGATCTCTCTCTCTTCTTTGGGGTACTCATAATTAAATTAAAATTCAAATATTGATTTTATACTTTGATTAATATTCCTCAAATATCGTTAGTAATTAATTTTGAGTGCTTGTTATTGTTCAGACGATCGCTGGTCTGTGGATCTTATCAGCCATTGGGAACTATTTCTCCACTTTGAATCTGATATACTTTGGTACGATCTGAAACTGATGATCGATATATATGGATCATAATTAATTAAGAAATTTTATTATTCAGCCCTATTAATTAATCATTACTATTGATTTTGTGTAATATTGAAGTGTTTCTGTGCATGGTGAGCTTACCTGTGATGTACGAGAGATATGAATATGAGGTGGATTATCTGGCAAGCAAAGGCAACCAAGACTTGAGAAGATTCATGAACACACTCGATTCTCAAGTTCTCAACAAGATTCCAAGAGGACCTGTCAAAGAAAAGAAATATAAATAAATTAAAAGGGAAGATAATATAATATTGTATTGAAAAATTTCATTTTGTGTGTTTAATTTCCCATTGCTTTACTTCAGTCAAATGCGCTTCATGTTCATGTATTACCTCGCTTTGTAAATTTCTAACAAGGCCTTGAAATTAGATTGATTGAATCTTTGCATGTTGTTCCTGTAGAAAGAATAGTAACGTGAAATGGGAGTCATATTCACGGTTCATAAAAATATAAATTGCAATATTTCAAAAGTTTTCATTCCTTTTGAATATATTTTTGGTTCAAGCTCTGAATTATTCTTATGGGCTATGGCTCTGCAGTCTGTATATATATGGCGACTTTTGAGACTTTAATATTTCTTTTTTTCCCACGAGACTTTAATATTTCATAGCAATAATCTATCATTCATATATTATTCATTCATACATACAAGCACACTCTATTGGCTAATGAAAAGAAGAAAAAAAATCCTTGTGGCGGTTTTAAATTTCACCCTCTTCACATCATATTATCCAAATTTAGTTAGCACGTTTGAGATTTAATTTTTGTTTTTTTAAAAAAAATCATTTTTATGTATACAGAATATAAAATAAGGATAATATTTTAGCTGAAATATTGAATAAGGCTAAAGTAAAAGGTTAAGATGGACACTACAGTAATAATGTAATGAATGGAAGAAAAAAGAGTCCGGCTCCCTTTCCTGGCCTCCCATCCTCTGGCCTCTCCCATACCCCAAAACTATACCGTTTTGGGGTAAATGGGAGGGGGCTTCACTTTTTTTTAAAAAAAATAAGATTAAGGGTTTTGAAGTATTTTTTTTAAGTAGCATCTAATATTCTAAAATATTTTTTTGTGCACAATATAACATAAAATAGTTTTTAAGTAGCACTCAATATTTGACAAGGCGCATCCTGAAGTATTTTTTCAGTAATATTTCATATTCTAAATCTCATTTAATATCCTAAATTATTTTTCTAACTATAACAAACAAGCTCTAAAATGTTTTTATAGTTGCAATGAGCATTCTAAATTTAAGATAGTAAGTGTTGGAAGTGCTAAAAAAAATAATTCATGATGCAACTTGTCAGATACTGGGTGCTATTTAAAAATTATTTTATGATACATTGTACACAAAAAATTATTCTAGAATATTAAATGCTACTCAAAAAAAAACTTTAGGACACTAAATCTTATTTTACATTAAAAAAAAAAGTGAAGTCCCCCCCCTCTCATTTACCCCAAAACGGTGTAGTTTTGGGGTATGGGAGAGGCAAAGGATAGGAAGTGTTGGGAGGGGAGCCGGACTCAAGAAAAAAGGGGAAGTAAGACAAGACAAGAGAAAACTATTTTTATATACTTACCTTATAAATCATAAAATTTATTTTTCAAAAACTAATCTAAACCATGATTATATAACCCGGACCGGCTGGTTCGGACCGGGAACCGCCGAATCGGGCAAAAAATCGGTTTCAGGTTGACAAATAACGGGGGTCACACTGACCTGGTCGACCCAGAACGAACCGGTGTGACCCGGTATTAACCCGGTTGACTCGGCCGGTTTGGCGAGTCAACCGGGTTAATTTTTTTTTCAGAATTTCCAAGGACGAAACGACGTCGTTTCGTCCTTGGATTTTTTTTAAGGTATTAGATGAGTTCAAAGACGAAAATAAGTTCAAATGCCCTGAAGCTTCTTCAGAGGTTGAATGCCGCAAGCACAACACCTCCCCCTCCTCCTTCTTCTTACTCTCAAATCGGTGTCACTCTCTCAGTTGTCGAACTCGAACGCGTCTTCGCCTGAGCTTCAGCCATACTCTGCCAACGTTGGGTCGCCGTTTGCGTGGCTAGATTTTGGCTTCACCGTTTGCATTGCTGGGTCTTTCTTCGGCATCAGAGACCATGGCCACGGCCGATTGCAAGGTTTGAGTTTTGGGGTCCCAAAGGCTTCAACTTTCTTCGTCACTTTTTCTTGATTCTTCAGCCGATTGAAGCCGTGGGTTTGGTTTCGAATTTCGACTTGCTCCTTCTATGTGGTTTGGTTTCTCACTTTCTATGTTTATTTGATTATTTCAGTATTTCGGTATGTGAAGCAAACCAGAACACTATGACTAATGCTGATGCTCTGTATTTTGGTTTTTTTTTATACATACTGATTGTGATACTGAATACTGATTGTGATACTATCTATGGCCATGGCCGATTGTGATACTGAATAATGATGCTCTGCAATCTGCATTTTGGTTTTTTTTGGGATACATGCTGATGCTCTGCGTTTTTTTTACACAATGATGCTTTTTTTAGTTTTTTTTTCATTTCATACGCAATATATACCATCTGTGATCAGCTTTTATGAAGGAATTGAATTGTAGGAATTCTGGTAAGAAAATATTCAATTATGAGATATATTCAATTCTGGTAAGAAAATTTATGAATGAATTGAATTAGGGGTTACATAATACATACTTACATAGTTACATAACTTACATTACGTGGATGAAGTGAATAAAAGACTATTAAATTGAAATAAAGCATTGGAATATTTTTGCAGATTCTTTTGTGGAGCAAGTCTCCTCTGGAACTTGTGGTTTTATATTTGAAATTTTCTGTTAGGTACTATATGAATGAATCATTTTGAGCTTAGATATCCTGAAAGCTTAGATATTTGAAATAATGGAAGAAGGACATAATGGAGCTGAGAAAGAAACCAGTCAAATTGCCCCTAATATTAATTCTACCAATCCTCCTGATCCCATCAGTAATAGTATGCCCATATCACAGTCATCATCAAGGAGTTTGAAAAAAAAAGACCCAACTTGGCAATATGTTTCAGTTAAGAAATAGGGGAAAGTAAATGTTTTTACATGTCTTTTATGTGGTTCAAGTTATAGGGGAGGTGAGATTAATAAGCTGAAACAACATTTAGCTGGTGTGAGTGGCCAAGTGAATTCTTGCAAGGAGGTTTCCCATTATGTTAGAGCTAGAATGAAAGAATCTTTATTAGAAGGTTCAAAGAAAAAAAAATGTTCACAATGATACAGTAGAAGATGAAACTGAAGAGGTTCAAGAACCAATTGGTTCAAAGAGGAAAGCTCCTGTGCCTGGGAAAGTTGACACTTATTTTTCATCTAGGACAACTCCTTGTGCCCAACCAAGTATAAAGAGTGCATGGGCAAGTCAAGAAGCACACTACAATGCAAAAATGGCTTTTGCTCATTAGGCTTATGTCAATTGTGTTCCATTTAATGCAATAACTTGTCCCTTATTTTAGAAAGCTGTTGATGATGCTACTGCAATTGGGCCTGGGTTTAAGGTCCCTAGTTTTCATGAGTATAGAGTTAGCATGTTGAGAGATTGCAAAAAAGAACTTCAACTACTGATTGATAGCCATAGAGTTAAATGGAAAGAAAATGGTTGCACTCTTATGGCTGATGGCTAAACAGATGTTAGACATAGAACTTTAATTAATTTCTTAGTTTATTCATTTCATGGCATGGTATTTGTGAAATCAATTGATGCTTCGGATCTAGTTAAAGATGCCAACACTTTATTCTCACTGTTCACGGAAGTTATTGAGTGGGTTGGTCCTAAAAATGTAGTCCACGTAGTGACTAACAATGCTGCTAATTATGTAGCATGTGGTAGATTGATTAAAAAAAATATAAAACCATTTATTGGTCACCTTGTGCAGCTCACTGTTTGAATCTTATTCTGAAAGACATTGCATCTATGCCTTATGTGTCAGACCTTGCAAAGAACGCATCTAAAATCACTGTATTTGCATATAATCATATGATCTTCTTGCCATGGTTAAGGAATAGACCAGGTTGGAAGGAAATTGTACGTCCTGGTACAACAAGATTTGCCACAACATTCATCACCCTTCATAGCATATATTCGCACAAACATAAATTACAAGCTTTGGTTGTTGATCAGCATTTTGTGCAGCACAAATTAGCAACCACTGAACCTGGGAAAACTTTCAGTGCAATCGTTCTAAATAATCAGTTTTGGGATGATTGTTTTGAAATTGTGCGACTTGTGTCTCCATTGATAAGATTGTTGAGGATTTTGGATTCGAATGAGAAACCTTCAATGCCTTATGTCTATGAAGGCATGCAGAGAGCTAAAAATGGTACAAATGACATTTTTCAGGGGAAAAAGGAACTATACAAGCCTTACACGGATATTATTCAAAGTCGTTGGGATAAGCATTTGAAAAATGAACTACATGCAGCGGCATATCTATTAAATCATGCATTCTTGTATAGTCCTAACTTTATTCGAAAGCATAGACTGATGGATGCTGTGGTTAATTTGTTTAAGGCATACTCACCTGACAATGATGATCATTTTGTTACAATGATGCAACAAATCAGTATGTACCGTGAACGTAAAGAATCATTTGATAAGGTTTCATGTAAAAAAAAACAGCCCAAAAATTAGTCTCTCATAAGTATATTAAGTTTTATATTAGAAATCACATATTATGATTATTATTTAGTAATACACACTAAATGTCTTTTATTTTACTTTGAAGATGAGTGGTGGTAATACTATGGAGGTTCAGTACCAGAATTGCAACAAATTGCGATACGTGTTCTTAGTCAAACTTCTTCTTCTTGTTGTTGTAAAAGAAATTGGAGCTTATTTGAGCGTATCCATACTAAAAGAAGAAACAAATTGGAGCATCAAAGACTTAATGATTTGGTTTTCACAAACTACAATTTGAAGTTAAAGTTTATGTAACTCTTTTGGTTGTTATATTCTTTTATTAAATGTACATTTCATTAATATTAATCTTTTATTATATTGGTATTGTAGGAATCAATTGAAGAAGAAGAAAGATAATTATGATCCTATTGATTATGAGTCAATTGATCGACTAAACTTTTGGGTGCTTGAAGAAGATCCAACTCCTAAATTTAATGATGTTGAAGCAACAAATATTCAATTTGAACAAATAGCAAAGGATTATGAAGGTTTGTAAATTCTAAATATCTCTTCTATTATCTAAGATTATATTCTTATTTCTTAAATAAAAGAATATAACTATGTTTTTAGCTATTACTAATTTTATTCAATTGATATATAGGAGATGATGATATTGCTAAGGTTCCATCTTCAATTGATGACTCTGTTGCTTCTAGTGCCTTTACTTTTCCTCCTACAGCCCCACCTCCTAATGTCTCAATGCCTAAAGAGTTAGATGATGTAGTTGATGCTTATTTTAATGATGATAATTATTAGTTTACTACTTTTGTCACTCAAGGGGGGAATATTTTGTCATGATAAACATGTTTAGGTGTAAAGAACCTTTGATAACTATATGATTTTTTTGATGTTTTTAGTATTTTGTTAGTATTTGGAATTTGAATATATGATATTCATAATTTGGATGATGTGATGATAAATTACATTATCTTAAAAAAAATTTACTCCTCACTGGTCTGGTACCGGATTAACTCCGGTCTGACCCACTGACTCTTGACCCAATTCCCCAACCAGTTCAGTTACCAGTCCAAGTTTAATTACCTTGATCCAAACACATAATAATTGCAATAAATGTGGGAAGCAATAATGAACCGAAGAGGAAAATGAACAAGTCATACAAATCTTGGGGCCACCTATTTATTTGGGTCACTCCCTTGGATAAGGATAGTTTTGGGCCACTTTTCACACCCTCCAAACATCTGTATTCCCTAAAATCTACATTAATTGAAACTCCTACCTTAATATATATATATATATATATATATATATATATATATAACCAAGAAAAGAATGTGGCTGTTATCCTTCTCATAAATTCATTTGTAATGCATATATATAAGGGTCCATGAAAGTTATCATAGAAAAAAAGTGTACATAATTGGAGGGAATTTGTTTATCATCATATAGAAGAGGAAGAAAAGGAAGGACTTGTATTGCTTATAGTTAGTGATAAATGGGGAGGGAATGGAAAGATTTGAAGAAAATAACACAACAAGAAAGAGGTGTTAGCTATGGCCATGAAGTTGGAGCAGTAATTTTTGTGTTGTGGGCAGCTTTGTTCACACTCTCACTTCTCTCTGCCCTCATCTTCTTCTGTTCAGATGGCGCCTCCGCCAATGACACTGGCAGAGCCGCCGCGTCGAAGCGCGATCACAGATCCTCCGCCGCCGCTTGCGGCACTGCCTGTGGTAGTTGATCTGCTTTCACCACCAACCATATCACAGGTTTGTAGTACTGCCATGTATGTTTTGAATCCTATGATCTATCAACCCTGTCAAAAAGAATTTAATTTTATTATTTTAACTACTCTCAAAAGTTTCTGTTTCAACCCTAAACAATAATATAAGCACCTCATATTTTGGCATCTGCATCAGGGCTAATTACACAAAACTGAAAAGTTAATCATATTATAATTACCAAGCAATTAAATCAAGATTTTCCAGAGTTCTCATAACAGACGTCTTGGTACGTTATGACATTGAATAAACTAACTGCATCATAGAAAAACTTGGGGTGGCATAAATTTACTGAATTATTGATTTTTTTTCCAATATTAATTAGTACTAGTAAGCTGCACATCAAATATACTTCTCTAATAGAATTATACGGGGGACCCCAAAAAACAATTACAGACAAATAATTATATCAAACAACATCAACCATCAAGCTGGAATAGCTCAGTTGGTTAGAGCGTGTGGCTGTTAACCACAAGGTCGGAGGTTCAAGCCCTCCTTCTAGCGACTTTTTTTTATTTTCTTCACCCATGAAATGGGCCTGGCAAAATGGGTAAACAATACCATTTTGGGTATTATTACGCATTGGGCCTATGGGCCTTGAAAATGGGTAAACAGCACCATTTTGGGCATTATATTATTGGGCCAAGCTTCTTTTAATTAAGCTGAGTCACTTTTACGAGTCCGGCTACTCTAGAGGTGATAATTTGAGCAGCTAACGGGCTCGGGCTTGAAAGTCCGAGCGAGCCCGTTTAGCCCGAGAGTTAAATGGGCCGGCCCGTTTAACCAATTTAAAAAAATAAAAATATATTTTTTATATATTTTTCAAATAAGTTAGATCTCAATGTTTTCAGTTCTTAGTGATGTTGTTTTTAAATACTTCCTAATTTTTTTTATTTGACACTTTTTTCATATTATATCTATTTATTTTACTATTATTAAATTTAAAAAAAGGTATTCATATATTTTTGTGATGTAAGTAGACAAAAAAAAAGGTAAGAACAAAATTGGTTTTGTAGCACGAATATATAAAAGAAAATAAGTGTGACACGAATAGATAAAAGAGAAAAGGAGTAAAAAAATTTTAAAAAAAATAAACCTAAAAAAAATAAAAAATGACGGGCTAACGGGCCGACCCGTTAGCACGTCTAAACGGGCTCGGGCTGGCGAAATGCCAGCCCGTTTAGCCCGTTAGCCCAACAGACCAGCCCGAGGGGCTCGGACTGGCCCGTTTTCCCACCTTTAGGCTACTCTCCCATACTTTTCCATCATTTTCCTCTCCTTTATAAAAAAAACTATACCGCTTTGGGTATTAAAGAAAAAAGGTTGTGCCTATTTTTTTTTTTCTCAAAATAACATTCACCACCTATTTTATTAGTGACAACTTGTATCATAAACTAATTTTTATGCACTCTCAAATATTTTTTCAATAACAACTACTGTCTAATAAATGATACCATAAAATATTCTTTTTAATAACACCCAGTTTCATAAATTAATTTTTAACTCAATATCTAGATAAATATTTTTAATAATACTCAGTATTTTAAAATAATTTTTTTTACATCTAATCAAGGCATTTAAGGGGTAGAGTACTATAAAAGTCACTCACTATTTATATGTGGTTTACTAGAGCAATTACTGTTAATAAACGGTTTACTATAGAATGGCTAAACAAACCGTGTATAAACAATAACTGTTACAGTAAACCGATATGAAATGTGACCGTCTCTATCCCTTAAATGCCTTCTTCAATTCTTCAAATATTTTATTTATCATCACTCTACATCTTTAGTATTTCTCTTTATAATTAAAAAAATATTTTAAAATATTTAATACCATTTAAATATATATATATAACCTCCCACTTTTACATTAGTCACCATAAAGAATCTTTTCTTCATCTGGGGCAATAATCTTCAGGACGATGATTTATATAACTCAAACCATCTAGCTTTCTTTTCAAATTGTTTATTCTTTAGGTTGATGCTTAGTCACAAGCCACCTACTATATTATAATTTTTTTTAATTATTTTATAGGTAAAACACCGAAAGGTGCTAACCTGAATAGCTGAATCATAACTCAACCATGCATCTCAATCTCACAATAAAATTATTATTTTGTAAACACACTATCTACCGCATTATAATAACTTTTTTTATTATTTTATAGGTTTAAGTTTTTTTGTTATTACATTATTAAAAAATACAATTTAAAAAAAACAAAAAAGGGTGAAGCTACCAACCCATTTGAAAAGGAGGGAAGGCACCTAACCCATAAAATAATTTATAAATAATAATTTTTTATCGAGTAAAATTAATATTTAAAATAATAAATGTATTAAAATTATTATATTTTTTTTATATATGTCTTTATTTATAAAAACGAAAAAATATATATATAAAAAAATAAGATAGTAATGCTTTGTTGTTTATTGATTTCGTTCACCTGTTCTTCTGAAGATAACTATTTGTGTATAAGATAATTATAAATAATATATATTTCATAAAGATAAAATAAAAAATAAAATTTTATTTTCAAACACAAAATAAAAATTATTTATTAAAATGACTAATCCCATAAGAGAAAAATTATATATAAATAAAATCAGAAGAAGTAATAAGTAACATGATTGTAAAATAATAATTTTATTCTGAGACCCAAATACAGGGTTGAGTTATGATAGAACTATCACGAGGTTAGACTTCTGCTGTGAAATGGAAATGTTCCTCCGTTTATGCCTCAAATTTTTTATTCGTACTTCTCTTGCTACTTAGTATTTTTTATTTCTCGTCATGAAATGAATTGTACAAAAAAAGCATGCCAGATCCATCAGTTCAACTAATAATCGGTCACAGTTTGATTGGTAGGTTAATTATCCGATCTAATTAACTAATGACTGGTGAATTAATAAAACTGATGTTTAAAAACATTTAAAAAAATAATAAATAATAAAAAAATTATTTAAATGAATATAATAATTATAAAAAATAAAATATCATTATATAAATATAAATATCATAACTAATATTAATAGATTTAAAATATTTTTTAAACAAATTATTTTTAATTATATATTTTCACTAATAAATTAAAATATTTTAATATATCCGATCGTACCTATAATTAGATCCTATTAACCTATTATTGACCTTTGATTATTTGCGTGACTCCGGGTTTTTTCCTTGAAAATGACTAAAAAATATTGTCGTCACAGGGTGATTTAAGCCTGTTCATAAAATTTCAGCAAGTAAAATCAAAATTCAAACCTTTTGTTAATATAAATCAATATTTTTATTTTTAAGATCGCTTATTCTTCTCCGTTGGCAAGTTGAACTAGTTGTTGAAATTTTTCCTGAAACTGATGCTAATTATTTTTCATAGAGCCGTGATAGAATTAGTTCGGATCTGCGCCTTTTCTAATTGTTTGGAATAAGATTACAGTCCTTTTAAGAATAATTTTTCAATCGTAGTTTATGATATACGAAGTGATTATATGAAAAGAGTGTTCCCTCGATAGCTGTCTAAAAACTTGCCAAAACACACAACATATCAGAAGCTCACATATAAGACGATGGAAATTGAAGAAACTAACAGACATCACAGAGTGAGGAAGAAATAAAAAGATGCAGATAAAACAAGTCAAAACTAATTTAAGATACAGCAATAATAGCATTTGTATGAATATAAATAAACCTGAAAGAGTGATGAGGAGGGAAATTAAAGGGGAAAATCAAGGGTATGGGAGGCATAGGAAAGAGAAGATGTACGGTCCAGAATGAAGAAGGAAGGACATGGATGTAAGTATCCTCTTTCCTAGCTTCCCACACCAATGGCTTTTCCCCTCTTCATAAACAGCCATTTCTTCCTTATCTCTCTTTCCCCTCCCCCTCTATCATCTCCTTTTATATGCATCATACCCCACTTAACCCTAATTCAGGGTCTTTTTTGTATTTTCCTTACCATTCTCCTTTATTATTTATTACTATTTCTTTGCCGCTTTATCCCCTCCCTCCTTTTCTTTCTTCATGCCCCATTAATAAAGGAGAGTGGTAAGGAAAATCCAAAAAGATCCTGAATTAGGGTTAAGTGGGATGGGATGGATACTGTTAGTGATTTAAATATAAGGTAAATATGTGTTGGTAGGATTATCTTAATTTATGTATATAAATATTTTTGAAATTTTTAATTATAATTTTAAATATGTTTTTATGTGTGTTTGAATTTATTTTTAGATAATAACTTTTACAATTTATGAAATAAGTATGTGAGAAGAGTTTTATCTTCACTTATAAAATTTAAACTAATTTTATATTTTCTACCCTTATTAAATACAAATCTTTATATTAATTATCCCCTATTCATTATTAATTATCTTTCATTTATTCATTTATTATACATCTTCTCTTATATTTTATACTTACACTTTTTCATATTTATTATTTATTTTCTCTCCTATATTCTTTCTATAAATAAAAATATATTTAAAAATATATATATAATATTTTTTATATATTTATTATTTTTAATTAATATTAATCGTCAATTTATTTTATATAATAAAAATAAAAATTACTTATAAAAAAATTTAAAAGGAATCTATCCCCAAAAAGAGTCACGGACGTATGGGGTATTGGGTCGTTGTCGTAATTCGTGGTGGCAAGTTTCGAAACTTATTAGTGGTGGGTCCCACAGGGCAAAAGTAATAGGAATCACATGTCCTGGCGCACATTTCCCGACGAACACGCATCTCTGACAAGTGACCGACAAGCCAGGTCCCTTCTCCTCTTCAATTTTCCAAAACCTTTCAATTACGTTATCTTATCGTATCTTTTGTATTAACCCCTCCTATTTATTTCACCCATGTTATATATAAAAGTTTTTTAGGAGAATGTCAAAAAAAAAATATTATTTAAATTTTAAAATCTCATTAATAAGTTTGGTAATGAGATTAATAAGAATGGTAATGCAATTAACAAATCATTTTATTATTAAATCACCTATTTGAGATTTTAAAGTTTAAATGATATTTTTTTAAAATTCTCCCAAGTTTTTTTAAATAATAAATATAGATTTTTTATTTTACTCCCAATTAATTATTATACTATATATATTTTTTCTCAATTTTTTTATTATTACTCTGTCTTTTACCTATATATAAATAGGAATATTTTTTAAAAAAATTAAATTTCTTAAATAATTATTAGATTTAACTACATTTAACTGTTTCATAAAAGTGAGAATGCCAAAAAAATATCATTTAAACTTCAAAATCCCGTTAACAAGTTCGGTAATGGGATTAACAAGAATGATAATGCAATTAACAAATCATTTTATTGTTAAATCACCTATTTGGGATTTTAAAGTTTAAATGGTATTTTTTTGGAATTCTCCCTTCATAAAATCTCCCCATTTGATTAAAAGATTCTTATATAGAAAGACACAATGAGCATAAGAGTCAAATAACTGAATTATATGATTTAAGAGAGTGATTAAAATTAGTTAAGAATAATAAATATATCTAAAATAAAATTTTCTTTCCATGTATTAGAAGGAGAAATATAATAAATATAAATATCACTAAACTTATAATTAATGTAATGTATATAATTAATTAGGAGCAATAAGAAAAAAAAATGATTAAATGCTCATATGACTCTTATCGAGTCCTTATACAATGGATCAAAGCAATGCAAATTTCAGGCTCTTACAAAAAAGAGATAATAGAGTATTTGATTATATATCCGCAAGGTAACTTAGTTTGAAAAAAAAATTAAATATAAATAAATATTATTTATTAATTTCTTTAATCTCTTTAAATAAAATCAAATGACTCTTATATTAAGTATAGAAAAGATTACTTTTTTTTTAAAGAAAAAAAAGATCAACAGACAAATAATTAAAGTTTGTGTGAAATGAAACGACCCTTTCTCACAAACAACAATTATTCAATACAGTTATATAAAATTAGTGATAATTTTTTTAATACATATCAAAGTTCAAGACACAAACTCGCCCACAAACTCTTATCAAAGTTCAAGAAAATTATTTAGAACATTTTTTATAAAATTAGCTTTGTAATTAAAAGAGAGTTTATGTACTTTATTGATATTCGAAGAACAAAAAATATCCCTATCAGAATCTCATCGTCCGTATGCCTTCTCAAACACTTCACTTGCGTGAAGTGTTTAGCTAAGGGGTATTTATAATATCCCTCTACTTCTGAATTCGTTGCTTTGGCGCCTAATATATATACATATATTTGATTGACAAAAAGGGATAATGCTAGGCACCAATTTCAGCGCCTACCTTATCTATATATTAATATAATATATTATTTTATTTTATTTTATTTTATTTTACTTTATAATATTATATTATTATTATTATAAGAATATTACATGAAAACTGAGCTCGTTTGGATTAACTTATGGAAGCTCCATAAGTGTTTATGAATCGTGATTCACGGAATACAAATAGGTTATTTGGAATAGCGATTGGAAGCTTCATAAGTGCTTTTCAATCGTGATTTACGGTTTACGAAATAATTTTGACGGTCTACGAGGTAGCTTTTACGGTCGACGAGTTAGCTTTTACGATCTACAAGGTAAATATATGGAGAAGATTTATCTCGATTTATGTGAATCGGGCTTATATAATAAGCCCGATTAACTTAAGTAACTTTTACGGTTTACGGAAAGCTTTTACGTTATACGAGGTGCTTTTACGGTCTACGAGATAAATATGTGAAGAAGATTTATCTCAATTTACATATAGTTTATTTATTATCATTTATCTAAATCAGGCTTATTTTCATAAAAACTCATCCAAACGAACTCTAATCGATAAATTTCAAGTTTCTTAACTTACCTTTTGTAATAATAATAAAAAAAATACTTAAAGATGTTTTTAAACAAGTACAACGTATTTTCAGTTGGGTGCCCAGTTGAAAAGCAGATAATCGGTCTTGATACTCTTGGGTGACAAATTTGGCAACGTGGGATTTTCAAATAATTTTTTTTAGGGTTAAAGTTACAAATTTAATAATTAAATTTTAGTGGGAAAAAATAATAATAAATAATTAAAAAAATATAAATTAAAAAAAACAGTTAAATTTAAATTATAAGAGAAGAAAACACATAACAACATTAATTCAAATTTAATGATTTTTTTTAATTTAGACAATTTTTAATTGTTAATTATTATTTTTATTCTTTATAAAACTTATTTATATCAGACGCACAAAACTCTATTATTAAAATTACATCTCAATAGTAGAAATTACTTTTTCAATATAATTTATAATATGCAAAGTAAATTTATAAAAAAAATTTTATCTCAATTTATATAAACATATTTTTCCAGCCCAACAGCCCAACCCAAACAGGTCATAACTTTATCTTGTGTTCATCTCAGTCTCTCAAAATGTAAAATATCATAATTTTTATTAAATTATAGGATCAACGTCTTGATTAGGATAAAATTAGAATCGTTGGAACTCTGCCGGTCGGCCACTATCAAGAGGCGTCAGTTGGCAATTGGCAAGCGCATGATATTTACAAACAATAAAAATGAGGGGCGATTATGTCTTTTGAATAACATTTAAAAATTCCAAAATCTGATTTACTAATTTTTTTTACCTGAACAAAGACTGATTTGATACTATTGAAATTGGCATTTTTTTGTTCCCATTAACATCTTACAAAGATAACTTTTTAAAAAATTATTCTCATTTTAACAATTAATTAGTAATAATTTTCAACAACTTATTTCGGACAAAAAGGAAACATCATCATCTTCCAGAAATGCATTATTATTTCTTATAAATAATATTATAAGAACGATAAAGAGGTAATAGTAAAGAATGATAAATTAATTGAGGGAATCAGTTCTGTACAAATGATCCCATTGGGTTGGCTAAGAATTAGTTGGTTTCAACTTGGATTGGAATAGTAATTGGTATAACAAAAATGCTTTTCAACCATATAAAATAGATTTTACCATATACAAAGTAAATATATAAAAAAAAAATTGTCTCAGTTTGTATGAATCACATTTATAAAATAAACAAAAAACTATTCCAAACAAAGCGTTAACTTTATTAAAAATGGAAACTGGAACATATTCGAAAGAGAAGGTGGGGTGGGACAAGTGGGGCAAAAAATCGAAAGCATCGTCACCCAAGTTTGGGTATAAAACATAAAGTTCAACGAATATTTAATTAAAATATCAATTACGTTCTCTCTCCATTTATTAAATTATTGAAAAATTCTCTCTTTCACAATACCACATCTTTTCTTTTCTTTTTTTTATTTTTCTTGGGTAAGACAAGGAATAGAAGCAAGAGAACTAATCCTCAGCCGGAAAAAAATCCAAACTTGTTTATTTTGCCGTCCAAAACAAGCCTAACTAAATGGAATGATATCCATGAGCATAACTGTAATTAAATGTATACTGTTGAGCCACCAGTCTTATAATTAAAGAGGACACAGTAAAATCATCCAAATAAAACCTGTGTGTTTATCATTCACAAGGAAGACTTTCTTGGGTTCTATATATAAAACAACAGATAATAGAATTTACAACAACTGAAAGTTAATTAGAAACACAAACAATCGGATTATTACAAAACCTCATAAAACCCATCGAAACATGTATTAGCTACAGATCCTTAAAACTCCGAACAACAGAGTTAAGTTGTGTGCTACAAAAAGAAAGATCGATCAGACGACTCAGAAGTGAGGATGATCCGATACAATCGAGTTTATAATATAGATCTATACACACAGACCTTAATTAAGATGAAGAAGAAGATGTTGCTGATCTGATGGTTGTAGAGATTATGAGAAGGGGAAGATCAAGGGTATGGGAGGCATTGGAAAAAAACAGACCAAAATTCAGTCCTAGAAAATAGAAAAATATTAATCTATTATTTTCCAAACCTCCCACACCTGGGACTCTTCCCTTTGACGAAGACGAAGATGAAGAAGGAATCAATGAAGGAGAAAATCAAGGGCATGGGAGGCATTGGCAAGAAAATTCATGAAAACAAAATTATTTCTTCATTTATTTTCTTTCCAAGTCTCCCACACCCATGACTTCTCCTCTCTCTCTCTCTCTCACTCTCTGGCTCTCTCTAGTCTCAATCCTATCGTTTATATATATATATATATATGTAAAAGCTCCACAAAACCCTAGCACGGGGGTTACAAATGCCTTTTCATCTCCCCACTACTTTTCTAGTTTGTTTGTTTATTCCTTTATTTAATCTTTATTAAAGTCTTGATCTTTAGCCGTGCTTGTTGATTTTGGGGCCACGAGTGAGTGGAATCTTTCTTTCTTTGTGTGCGTGGGATTTCCCGATTTCTTCGTGTCATCCTTGCGCTGCCCACACGGCCACACTAATCTTCTTTGTATCATTTTAATTTTTTTATTTCATATAAATTTAGGTAAAATAAAAAAAAGAATATTAAGATAGAAGTCATGTTGAACCCTTAAACTTTCAAAGAAATCTTATAAAACTATCTATCAATGATTTGGACCTTTCTCTGTTTTTTTAAAATTCTTAAAACAGTTTTATAAAATGTTTTTGGAAATAAATTTTGAAAAAACACGTGTTTGTATAGTTGTTTTAAAAAATTTGTTTTTGTAGTGAGGTGATAATAAGATATAGTCTGTGCTGACACAACAGTAATTGTTATTAGTAATATAAAGTCGAATATAAATAAGTAACAGTCTTTAAAAAATAAAAAAAATTAACACAAGAAAACACCTTAAAACAATTTTTGCTCTTTAGCTTTTCAAAATAATTTTTTGTTTTTAACAACAACTCATATGAAAAAGTTTTCAAAACAATTTTTATTTTTAAAAATAAATTTTTTTAAAAAAGAATAAAATCAAACAAATTTCAGTGTTCCCTCCAAATTCTAAATTCTCAAAAGCCCCAAATTAGGTAATTTGGGGGAGCACTTAGTGATGAATTGAAAATATGATTAAAATTTTTAAAAATAAATTTTATAAGATAAATATTATCTTAACTTAACTGCATAAAAAATTATAAATAAAAATAAGCTAATTCAATCATGTTTTGACTGTGTTCTCAAATCTCAATTAATAACAAGAGTAGTTGAGGTGCCCCTTGTCAGGTGTCAGCCTTCAATTCATTAAAAAGTTATGGTAGGGAAGGAAGCTCCGGCAGCCGCATGAGTTGAGGTTTTTTTTATTTTAAACAAAAGTGCTAGGTGGAATCATACCCATGGCCATTTTTTTAAAGAGTTGTAAATTTTTTTGGAATATAAAAATATTTATCAACATTAAAAAAATAGATTTATAATATCAATTCTATTATTTTGAACTAACAATTTTTTTTTTACATGGCCCTACCTATTATTTTAAATAAAAAGTAGTATCGTCAAGTTAACAAAATTAATATCATCGGTCTATTTTTTTAATATTTATAGATATTTTTAAACATAAAAAATATTTATTATGCTAGTAACTCTTTCAAAAAATATTCACAAGTAAAATTGCACATTCTCTCTAAAGAAAATTAAAGCTAACTAAATAATATTTTAAATTTTGTAACATTTTAAAATTTTAAATCAATTTTTTAATATTAAAATTCAACATACTACTATTTTATCTTTTATCAATTTTAATGATATTTTTTTATCTTCCTCTCAGAATAAAATATAAAAGCAAAATACTACTATTGTACCTTCTTTATGTTTAGTACTGGATGTGTGAATATTAATTGGTTGTTTGTTATCACTTAGTGCTTGTTTGGTAGAGCGATCTTGAATCGGGTTTATTATATAAGCCCGATTCACATAAATCGAGATAAATTCCTTCTATATATTTATCTCGTAGACCGTGAAAGCACCTCATAGACCGTAAAAACTACCTCGTAGATCGTAAAAGTTACTTCGTATTCCGTAAATTACAATTCATAAGCATTTATGAAATTTTCAACCGCTATTCCAAACAAGCTCTAAATACCAACCATCTAATAATAATCCTTAGCAAAAAGAAATCCAATAATAATCCATATTTGTGGCCTACATGTTATGTTAAACGGTCTCCCTTGCCTCCAATAACTTTCTAATGAATGAACACTGACATCTGACAATGGACGCCTCAACCACTCCTGTTAGTATAATGACAACTCATTAAGTACTTCACCAAATTTTCTCAAAAATGATGTCATCCAGCGTCCACACATTTTTTAAAATATCTAGAAAAATGGAAAGAAAATGGCTTGAAATGAAAAAAAGGAAATTACATTTCGAATGAAAGACCATTAATATTTAAAAATGTCTCTTTTTTTTTTTTGCCTCCTTGAAAATGTCTATTTCTTAACATAAATTTTGTCATTACATTTATTGTCTAAATTTCAGAATTAGTTTCTCATGTAAGATTTTCGTCACATAATCAGAATATTATTCTCCCTTGAATGAACGCGGACAAGTGACCCCACAATCACTCCTTTGAAATCCACGGCAGTAACTCAATTAGTGCTTCACGAATCTTGGCAAAAAATAATAATAATAATTAGTGCTTCACGAAATTTCCTCGAATCTTTGCCCCACCATCCCCCACTTTATATTTAATAGGGTTAATATAATTTTTAATTTTTTAAGTTTGACTCGATTTTGATTTTGATTCCTTAAATTTAAAAATGATTTGATATATTATCATAAATTTAAAAGACTAATAATTATAAATAGAGTAAATTTGAAGCACCAAAACCAAAATCAGACACAACTTTAGGGACTAAAACCACCGATTTTAAACTTAAAAGACCGAAACTAAAATCGAGCTAAATTTCAGAGACTAAAACCATCGATTTCAAACTTGAGAGACTAAAACTAAAATCGGGTAAATTTTAGGAACCAAAAATTATATTAACTTTATTTAAAAATAAATAACATTCTGATTTATCCATGTCAAAAATAATAGGTTTATATCAACTAAAGTGTTTGTTTGAAACAGAAATTTAAACCTCTAAAAATAATTTTTTAATCATGATTTAAAATAAATATATATAATAAATTTTATTTTGGTTTACATGAACAACAATTATAAAATTTTTAAAAATAATACCGAACATACTTTATGTATATCATTATCCTTAAATATTTATAAGAAAGAAGCACCACGTATCATTCACTAATTTTTTATTTACTATTTAAATAATACAAATTTACAAGTAAAATTTAGACCTAAGCATATTTCTCCAATGGTCCTAGGGCACATGGAGAGATTCCAAAATTTATCACCATGTTTGCTTTTTTTATCCATTATTACTTACCCTTTCTTTTTGCCATCCATTATTAGTTACCCTTGTTAATGTTAGATTTTGATTTTTGGGTACTATTAATTTCACTGTGTCTCATCTAATCAAAGAATCACGGGAAAAATCTAATTGAAGAAGAATTAATGTTGAATAATAGATGTATTTCACGTCTACTATAATAAACCAACGAGCGTAATTTTAAATGATAACTCTGGGAAAGAAAAGTAATCCCTTCGGCCTTTGGTTAAGCATTGAACTTTGAAAGCTTTTTGGTCTGAAAAATCTCTCAAGCAAACTTTTTTTTTTTTTTTTCGTCAAAATCTAAAGGGAACTCCACAAGCTTGTTTTGTGCAACAAATACGGACATTAAAATGGAGTAATATAATAATCCTCCCTTGATATTATCAATTTCTTTATTTTTTAAGCTCAATGTGAAATATTTTGTCAAGGACACCATATACCATAAAGTTTCTTTAAGTATAAAAGTACAAATAAAATAATATGTAACCGATGTTAAAATGGTGCAAAATACACAGTCAACTTATCAATACATTTACTAAATAGTCAACTTAACTTACATACTTACTAAACTAACTGTCAACTTTAATACGCGTGATATTTTTACAATATTTGAACAAATTCATATATATTTTTATATTAATGAAAGTTTATAGCACCTAATATTTTAAAAGCTGAATTAGACAATAAAAAACTAGGTTTAAATAATTAAAACGGTTGGATCATTCAAATGATGATATAATAATTAAAAATTATTATTATATAGATATATAATATATATAATATCAAATTGTTAAATAATTTAAATAAAATTTTTAATAATATAATTTTATGAGTTTGTTCATAATTAGTTTATATTAAAAAAATTTATTATTTGTAACAGATTAAAATAAAGGGTTTGAAGAAGTTATTATATAAATTGAGATAAAATTTTTAATAAATCCTTACTTTATACATATTAAATTACATAAAAAACAATTTTTACCATAAATTACATTTTAATAAAATAATTATACGAAAAGAATTTTTCCTCAACTGTAATCACCAAATTCAAACATGCCCTTGGAATTCGAATTTTGAAGCTTTCTCTTTACTTCTGAAAACACATTCTCTCACTTCTTCTTCCTTAGAAGCCGCTGAGGCCGGAACCTTGAACTTTTTCGGATCAAAGTGAAATGGCTGAAATCTAAAGGGCATGGAAGAAGGGATAAAAGACTTTATTTTCGTGTATTAAATCAACTCCATTGGTGGTTATCTATTGGGGTTTGGCTTAATTTTTTCTTCTTCCTCTCTCTCTCTCTACTTCTCGCTGAGATTTCTATGGTTGTCCTTGTTCTTTCAACCAATTAGTACCTGATGGCTCTGGTGGAATACCTTCAGGATTAAATTCGCACTTTGAGTCTTATTTTTATTGTCATGTTATTAGCTTGTTACCGGAGAATTGAAGGCCAAGTCTAATCCTACATTTACCTGAAGAAAAAAATTAGGGAGAAAGGAATATTAATAGGAATAGTTAATTTCTTACTTATCCTAGTCATATATTTTTGTTTACTTCGTTCGTCCCTGTCCATCCTCGAGGGTCTGCTTTTTATTTACTTTTATTTTCTTCGTCCCGATCTATCCTTGAGGGTCTGTTCGGTATTTCAAACTTCAAAGGTTTTTCGGCCGCCCAGTACAGTAATTACTCTCGCTTGGGCGATCGATTACAATAAGGAATGGATCCGACCCGTTTCAGAGATTTGTAGTTAAAAACCGTTGGGTCCCAGTCCATCTCCGGCACGAAAAACTGTTTTCCGGTGGAAACCGAGCCGAGTCCAGTGGATGGTACAAGTAAAGGATTCGACCGACTTCATAGATTTGTTGTTAAAAAAACAAAGCATGGAGATTATAATCAGATGACAATCTATGAAGAGTATAAAACACAAACAGAGAAAGAAGAGGAAATGGTTTACCTCTTTAGGAAGAGATTTGAAATGAAGGAGAAGAGAGAGAGAGAGAAGAGGAAAGAGAGGAACAAGAGGGAATGATAGGAATGGGTGGAATCGGAAAAAGAAGCCAGCGAAGAAGGGATTCTTCTGGGTAAGCGTTTTCCCGACCCTCCCATTCCTACAACTCCCTCCCGCTTTCTCGCTTTCCATTCTCTCTGTCTTTGTGAATGAAGTGAAGTAGTGAATACACTCACAGCGGCAGCCTCAATTATTATAGGGGTGAAGTGAACGCCGTGCCGTGTTCTAGGGTTTCTGTCAGTTTCCGCGAACCTCCAGTTTAGGTGTAGTGCCTAAAACAACCCTCTTGTTTCTGGGAAAAAGGAAGACGCAATCGAAACGATAACAGGGGTATACACGGGAATCCATTGTTCCTTGCTTCCGACAAAAGTAAACGCATCTCCAAACCACTGTCTACGCCTAGGGGACCTTTACCTTTACCTTAGATTTTTGCCAAACCCAGAATTTTTGTCAAATACTGAAATCATATGTTTTTTTTCTGGAAGTCGAAGAAAAATTCCTCTAACATAAATTGTAAAAATTATTTTTTAAAAGTTAATTAAAACAACCGCTGAATTCTAAAAGGTAAAGTATAAAATGTCACTGTCTCACTTTAAAGTGAGAAAAAAAGTCAAGCTTGAAGAAATTTTTTTTAATTATGATACTTTAAAAATAAATACAATCATTAAACTATTTCTATAGTCAATTATGTGGGCCTTCGTGCGCGAGAGATTTAACTACACGTATTGGGCTAATGGGCTCGTCGTTCTTTTTGGGGTTTTGTTCCTTTACGCCTACAACTTCATTTCGGATCAAATGGCTTAGTGATTAAACCCTCAACCTTGTAACCCAAAGAAAAAAAACCCAACCACATTATCTCTAAGGGCCGGTTTGGTACACTGGAATTGACTTTAATGGATATGGATATAGAAATAGAAATAGAAATGAGATTTAAAAGTGTGTTTGATATGTACATAGAATTCAAATATTATTTATATTGAGTCTTTATATTTAAAATATAAAATTACTAATATGCCAACCTAAGAAGGTGGGATGAGATAAAACAATTGTTATTAAACCCGAACTGGACCAGCCTGTCCGACCCGGGAACCGTCCTGAAAACCGGTCTAATGTCCGATCCAGTTTGGTTTTTTTTTATATAGAATGATTTTTATTTTTTTAAAAAAATCATATTAATAAGTCTAAAATATTCAATTTCTCATCAATTTGACCCTGATTTAGCTCCAGTCTGACCCAATAACTCTTGATCCAGTATCATGACCGGTTCAGTGACCGATCTGGGTTTAATAACCTTAGATAAAACTATGTAAGTTGAAGGGTAAAAATGGATTTAGGTACATAGAATTGCAAATCCTTGCTTTTTGGGTGGAAGCCAATTTGATGGAATTAGGGAGATTTGGCTTCCACATGGAATTGCAAAAATTTCCAATTCCATCATACCAAACAAACTTATGCATGGAATTAAGATCCAATTTCAATTTCATAACCCCAATTCCATCATACCAAACATGCCCTAAAAAATATAAACAAATACATTCAAAACTTCTTACAAGTTAAATTAGGACAAATTTGAAGTACTTGCTAATTGTCATGTGATCACGTAAAACTATGGTATATGAATAACTTTCACATTTTCTCCATCCCATTATGGTTACTACATTTTAAAACAGTACTTTATTTTATAATTCTATTTCAAAAAATTATAGCATTAATCTCTTTCTACCTTATTGACATTACTCGTTCAAATCATAGCGACATTAGGTCCTAAATTCACAACTCAAAATCAAGGGAATGCAGGTCACTTGCAGATAACCAACAACCACGGCAAAAATAAATTCAGAATGAAAAGAAAAAAGTGCAGATCACTTCATAAAGGCTACAGTATTAAGAGACAAAAATAAAAAGGATTTATTCATAAAAATAAATGCCAGATCTTATAACTTCAAGCAAGCACTCTATAAAAGATTGGGTAAAGGCCGATCCAAAAATAACTGGCTCCAATTATAAATTGCTCACTTTGAAAGGTATCAATCAACACCATTACAACGAATCATCACTTTTTCATTTTTCCCCAGCCGAATAGTTTCAATTGCCACGCATGGGCTTGGGATAACCAAAACACTGCAAGTGCGTGGAATTCACAAACTTCATACTCTGAGGAATAAACAGACAGACAGAGATACAATGAACGACCACATCCTCTCCAAAAATCCTGCTCAAGGGGTTCAGAAAGCCTATTTTTTCGTCCTCTACTTAAGGAAAGTACATATGGAACTAATTATTCTTATCTTATAATTTTTGTCCATGTATGTATGTAATTACACAATCAAGAATATCATTATGTACCACATTCTGAATTTTCAGTCATATAACACTTTCTCACCATGGTTATCAGCAGTTGAATTGGCGTTATTTTATCTGTGCAGGTTCATTGGCCTGCTGGGCTTAGGCTGTGCTATGGCTTTCTCTTGTTCAGTGAGTGCATGGCGGAAATGGCATCTGTGGCCATATGGGCATACAACACCAGCAAGGACCATCCTGCAAACCTCAGTTTTGTAGCGTGGATGGCGTATGACTGGGCGGAGTTCATCAATACCATGAGCGAATTGGCACTGATCCTTATAGGGGCATGTCCCTGTCTCCTGCCATTTGTTGCAGAGCTCCGTCTTGAACATGCCTTGGTTATACACCACCATTTCCAGAGGCTCCTCCTCCTTCTTCCCTCCACGCACATATACCTTTTGCTGTATCAAAATTTAAACAGCAATTACCAAACATTATTTTTCAACAAATAAGGACATAGTGAACCCCCCCCCTCCTTATGGAAAGAAAACTCAATTTAAGTCCAATTCACTTGTTTACATTAGACTTTAAATGTTGTTATATATGCTTTATATTTTGAGTCCAATTCACTTGTTTACATTATTTTGGGTCTTTAACTATACATATATTGTAGTCTTCATTGGACAAATGATTTTTAAAGACTCGATGAAAACTTGATTTCTTCTGTTCCTGCATTTTTGGTTATATCATATGCTTTTCAGATAACGCATTCACAAATTTGGCCAGAGACAAGTATGTATCTTAGGTCTTCTTATGTATATGCAACCACACCCCATCTCAAAAGGTCCCCACAATATTTTTCACAATTAAGTTACTTTTGTTAGGCAACTAAATAATTAAACCAAAGGGTTAATTTGCAATCCCAAAAAAAAATTGAAACTTACCCAGGAAGCAAGCAAACGAAATGTCACGTACATGTGAAGAAGGAAAGATTAAACCCAAAAGAATATATAGATGATGCAACAACCAAACTACTCTGTCGTTGCAGCTACCAGCTAATGACTAATGACGTAGACAAGCAAGCAATGTTTTCTTCATTTTGAAGAAAAACGGGTAACAACTATACACCAAGCAAGCAAATCTATTCGGTAAATAACGATAAAGCAATAATCACAGGAAAGAGAAAATAATAATATAAAATAAACAGTAAAGTCAAATATGGGATTTTCTTACAACGACTTCAGTTGGAGTCAAAGATGTGCGCGGCCGAGTAGCGCCCTTGGTGCGACTTCCATTGCTGGCACCACCGGTTGCAGCCTGAGCAACCTTCAAGTACCCATTTGACCTTACAGATATACTCTTGGGCAGCGAGAACCTTTCCACTTCGACAGTATTCTCAATCACGCTTGTTGGGCTCTCGTTCAAAGCCTCTTGATCCTTATTCCAATTCTCACAGTTCTCTTTCCCATCCCCGAAATTGTCCTCAATTCGTAAGCCACGAAACCCATTTATAACGTCAAATGCTTCTGTTTGACCCGAGGACCCATCCAATTGATTCTGGACCGAAACCTGAATGAGGAGGCTCAATTGGTTGTTTAGCTCCCTGTTCGCAGCCCGAAGTTGGCTGTTCTCCTGCCGCAGAGCCTCGATCTCCTTTGAGGTTTCGGCTATGCGATTTAGCCACATGCTTTGGCGGTTCACCATATCTTGATGATTCTGTACGGCACAGGAGTCGTACAGGGGACTCTGAATCATCGAGTCACTGTACTTCAAGGGAGCGTTTCCTTCGTACGAGTGAAGCGAGAGATTGACATTGTCTGTCGCAGACAGGGATGGTTGGTCAGAAAACAGAGTGGAGTAGATGGCACTATAAATGGCGCTATTCGACTGCATTTGACCAGAAGTAGCGATGCTTGTTCCGGCTCCGCCATTAGGAGAAGAGCAACCTTCCTTATTATGCATTTTCGCTATACAAGATTCAACTAGCGACAGAAACAAGAAAAATTCAGAACCGCTAAAATTAATCAAGCAATCGAATCTTGAAACAACTCTAGCGTACTAGTTAATTTCCATTATACCGAAACCTAAGAACTCGTTCGAATCAAACGCATAAACCATTTCAAAGATCCTAGCTAATCACATTCCCGGAATTCAAGAAATATCAGATTCGAAGTCGAAATGCATCGAGAAAATCGAATCGGAGAAATGAAGTAAAAGAACGAATAAACAGTGGAGGCGAAAAAGAAAACGAAGGAACCATTACCTTGCGAGTCAAGAAGAGAGAGTGAAGCTGGTCCTGTGTTATTTAGAGAGAGAAACGAATATGAGAGAGAGAGTAGGGGGAGGGAGATTTTATAGGGAGCATGGTTAGGAGGGAAAAAGAAAGTGTTTGGTGAGAGAGGGAAACTCAGAGAAAACGAAAAACAAACCGTCTTCAACACACCTTCTAACAGAATACAGTACACTATTCGTAGCTCGGTGCAAAATTCCAGGTTGGAATATTTTTTTCCCGTAATTGCCCCCAATGAAAAACTTAAAATATCGTATTCTCATATTCTGACGATCGCCTCCCAGGGTCGTTTAGTAATTTGATCTCGCATGAAAAATTGCCCGGGGTTTGAGCGCGAAGTTTGTCTGACGAATACCAAAACTGCCCTGGGGTTTGAAATTAATCTACAATTATGCCATTCTTAGAAATAATTACATTGCTTCACTTACATTTTTTATTTCATTTGTTGAATTTAAAAATGAAGGAAATTTGGATTCTACAAACTACAATTTGGCAAATAGAACTCCAAATAAGTTATATAAGAAAATTTATAATGGATTAAAGGGTATTTTTTTCTGGAAGTATTGGCTTAGGGGCAATTTCGCCCCGAAAGTTTCATATAGGGGCAATTTTGCCCTAACCGTTATCCAAGTTAAGTTTAACCGTTAGTTGACCAAATTAAGGGGCAAATTTGCTCCTAAGTGAAAATTTTCAGGATAAATTTAATCCTAAATTGAAACTTTCAGGTGGAGCAGGGAAAACAGGCCGAGTCTATCAGGCTGGCCTATTTAGGCATTGAATTTGTAAAGGTTGGGCATAAAATTTTTGTCTCAAAAATGAAAGCGAGTCTAAAAGGGTCAATGGCCTAAAATTGCCCTAGAAGTAGAGGTAGGAAAAAGGGTCGGCTTGGCCTTACATGGCCGAAGCTATTTTAATAATTTTTACTATTTTTTTAGTTTTTAAAGCAATTGTGAGGAGAGAAGGAGAGGCGTTGCGCTTGGATCCAGTGACTCTCGAGACTACTGTGACTGTGAGTGTGAGAATGTAAGGGAGTAAGGCTATGAGCTGAGTGCAGAGATGGAGAGACGGTCCGTAGGCAAGGGCGCAAGGTGCTGAGGTGAGTGAGTAAGAGTCTGTAATGGCCAATTGCTTAACCTAATCAGCTAACCTAAGTGCCAATTGGAATAGCCGACAGCCGACTAGGACAAGGACATATGTCACTGGGTAATTAGGTATTAAAAAAAATATATACAGGATATAAAAAAATTTGGGTCAAACTGGACTAGACCAAGTGGTCTGAGCCCTTGGCTCGATGTTTAGTTCGGCTCGATCAGATCAGTCTGATCTAGTCTTTTTAAAGTGTCTCAGACCATTCTCTTTTCTTTCTGACCTAGTCGGGTCGATCTACCCAGACCACCAGACTTTTTGGACATCCCTAATGCGTATAGTTTACACCCTAATTTAAAAAATATTTATATTTTAAATTAGAACTTCTATTATTATAATTTTTAACAAAAACTAAAAAAATAGTAAAAATAATTAAAATAGCTTTGGCCTTGTAGGGCCCGGGTCAACCATTTTTCCCAGCTCTACTTCCAGGGCAATTTTAGGCCCTCAGCCCTACAGGGTTGGCACGTTTAGGCACTCGACCCAACAAGGTCGGGCCTTTTAGACCCACTTTTACTTTTGAGACAAAAATCTTAAGCTCGACCCTTACAAATTTAGGGTCTAAATAGGCCGGCTGACAAGCTCAGCCCGTTTTCCCTACTCCACCTGAAAATTTCAACTTAGGACCCAATTTGCCCTGAAAGTTTTTATTTGAGAGCAAATTTGCCCCTCAATTTGGTCAACTAACGGTCAAACTTAACTGGGATAACGGTCGGGGCAAAATTGCCCCACATTTGAAACTTCCGAGGTAAAATTGCCCCAAATAAAACTTTCAGAGCAAAATTGCCCCTGAACCAATACTTCCGGGGCAAAAATACCCTTTACCCCATTTATAATTCTCTATAGTAATGGATGGATCAAAAAAATTTTGTAAGGGAGAAGAGTGAAATCTAGATCTTTACACATTCAACAAAAAATGTGCTTGTGGATGTAAAATCAGATAAACATTAAAAAAAAGGAGTATAGAGACAATTTATTTTTTATATCACTATTTCTTAATTACATGTGCATAAAATCTGCAATAGAAAGAAGAAGGAAAAAAATCTCCTTTTGACTCAGTTTTGATGTATGCAATAATGCAAATGAAGCTCGACTATAAGATAAAAAAAATACAAAAGAAGAGGTACATTGGTAAATTTTCTGAAAAAAATAAGTTTTTAATTTTATTGATATAACGATATTGATGCTAATATATTGATGTATATGGATGAATAAACAAAGCAGTAATGTAAATGTGAAATTAGTATTGGGAAGGTTATCTACGTTGCATTGCTCATGTGGATTGTGCATTTTTTTAGAGTTTTTATGTTTTCTAGCAGCTTTTTTTAGTGTTTTTACTTTATACATAAATATAGATTACCTTATTTAAATTTGAATTCAACTAAAAAAATCTTACTTCCTTCCCTTTAAATACAAGACTTTTTTTAAAAAAAAGTATTATATTACAATATATATATATATATAAAGACATTTTACAAAATACCAATAATTATTTATATGTTTCTAATGGGAGGAAAGTAATTTTGATATATTTCTATTGAAATTTTAGGTGAAAAAAAATAAATTTCCTTTCTAATTTCTTAAAATGTCTTACATATAGAAATATAGGAATTTTTTTAAAAAAAATATTATAATTTTTTGGAGTGACCCGTGAGGAAAAAAAATTACTGTATCATTTATGGGAAGATATCCGTAAGCTAGATATAAAGATCATCTTTTAATTTTAACAGTTATATTCAACGGGAACATGTCTAATTTATTGATTGTGGTATATATATGTAAGATGTTTATCATAAGTTTTAATCTATCAATTTACTAATTGCTTTTTCGAAATAGCGATGGAAGCTTTTAAAAATAATTTTTCAATTATAATTTATGATATATGAAGTAAGTATGTAAGATGAATTTTATCTTAAATTATATGAATAAATACTTTTAAGAATCCCACAAGTGATCCCAACAAACACTAATTGTCGCATCACCTCATTTGATGTACTAAATAAATGAAACAACCTTTATTTTAAAGCTTTAATAGTACAGTATGACGTAGCAAATTAAAATTAAAAAACAAATAGCAGATAGGAAAAATGACAGAAAAAGAATATGGAAATTATAAAATGTTAAATTAGGTATTTTTCATAAAATGAGTTACTAATTACTTATCAAGTGTAGTCATTACCTTATCAATTCTAGACAACAAATCTAATTTAGGATGTTTTAATTTTCAGGTTCTTTTTCTACCATTTTTCCTAGCAAAAATCTTATATGGGTAGTAAATATCTTATCTTATAAGGTCCATTATGAGTTTGTTTAAATGTTAAATGCATTTTTACATATTCTACTCTCTATCAATATACTCTCTTTCATTATCTTTAATTTCACCATATATTCTCTCTCAAATTATTTCTCACTTTCACCTACCCACTAATAAATAAGGATATTTTATTTTAAAAAAAAGATATATCTCTTATATATTTATTATTGTTAACTAGTTTAACAATTTTTTTGAATCAAACAATTAGGTTATTAGAATCTTATAATAAGGGATGAATGGAGTACTATTTAAGGTTTGAGGCATGTTTTATGCCCAACCACTGACTAGCCCAACTTTTTGTGCACCAAGAGAGGCAAAATCAAACGTTAACAAAGTGGTTGTCTTGATGATGAGGCATTAGTAATTAGATTATTGTGTGCAAGGTGAAGAAAACTTGACCATTGTTACGCCGATTCCTTGGCTTACCATGATCATATAAAACATGTTGATACTGTCATCATAAATATATTTTAAATTTAGTAGAGAGCCATTCACTTTAAAAAAAAATTCAGTCTTTAACTATAAGTGGTTAGCTAATGCCTCTACTCCTTGGTCTTTTTTTTTTTTTTTTTTAAAAAGATAATTTATTTAACGAAACAATAAAAAAATACAGAAAACCATCAATTGATCCTGGATTAGATTGAGAGCTCAAAGTCTGGAAACATAAACGTATTACAATATATTAACATAATCACGAACATAATAACTCCTGAAACAAATAAAATAAAGAATGATAATTAATAAGTCCAATAAACCGTCATCATTCTAAAGATCAGTTAAAATTTGAGTCTCATCTTGAATAAGCTACAACGCCTTCAAACCTCACACTACTTGAAGTCCCATAACCCTAGAGTCACTCTGCTCCTTGTTTTAAAATGAATAAATACAGTAACTAAGTACCACATTTAAGGTAAGAAATCTAGGCATAAATATGTGAATCCATGAATAGGGTCCCACCAATGGAAAAGCAAAGGAAGAAACAGTAGGAGTTAGAGAAATGGAAGCAATTGACGAAGAAGAAATGCTTGAAACTGAAGATAAAGGGAGGGAGGGGAGGTGGGTTCTGTTGCTGGTAAGATTACCATTTCTCAAGTAATGAATTTGATTAGGACATTGGTCGTGTAGGAAGATAGAACACATCATTATTTATATATTAAATACTATTTATTATTATTATTATTTAATATTAATAGGGCTTTGCTTCTTTATCACATTTACAACAACTTCGTCGTCTCCTAGCTTCTCTATCAATTTCTTATATCAACTTGTTTGGTGACTCAAATAACATCCCCATCATCCACATTCTCTCCTAGTCACCCAAGATTTAATCAAAATTACCAACAACAAAAAAAAATCCAAATGTTTGTTGTTAGAACCAATAAAAAGTACATTTGTTTGGTTGATGAAAAGAGTAAAGAAGAGGTAATGTCACTGTAAATAATATTTATTCCTATGTTATACGTTTATATAAAAAATAAGTATTGTTGAATAATGATACAAATAATTTGACAAAGAATTAACCTTTCCACCAAAGATTTGTGTAATATTTTCCATCATTTAATTTCTATATATGATCTTTTGCTTCATATACTCTTTGACTTGCTATTTCAGGTGAACATAATTAAATGCTAAAAAGAGACAAAATGTTGTTATATATAAATTAAAAACACAAGAAAATAAATATTTAAATTAAAAAATAATAATTTTTAATAATTTTTGTTATCTATTATTATTCTCTGTTTAGAAAAATACTTGAAGGGATACTTTTTAAATATTTATTATTAAGTTACTTCAAAGTATATAAAAATTAATTTTCTTTTGTTGCTTAATTAACGATGCATATAATCTGGCTTTTAATTACTACCTCCATCCTTTTTTTATAAGTTAGTTCCAATATTTTTTTTCACGGAACCATGTAGAACATAAAAATTTAAAAAAAAATTCTACCTTATCCATTTTAAATAAATCTTTAAAAAAGCCTCATAATTTCCTACAAAAAAAATAGAGATTAAAAAAGTTGCAAAAAATAGTCAATGTGGTACTACCTTGTAATAATGTTTCATACACGATTCAGTACTGTTTTGTGACTTACGTGACTTCTTATAACTTTAATATATTTATTAATTATTAATGATTGGTTATTGATAACAAACATGAAAATAACTTCCCAAATGTTGTTGTCATTAAGTTTTCCATAATGTAACAAACTACTTTATGCCATATTAAACAATCTCATAATATGTGTGCGTATATTTTTAAAAAATTGAGTCAAATCAAATCTGATCTGATCTATAGCAAAATTAAGTTGGTTTTTTATTTTGCTCGAAGGGGCTTTGTTGTCTAGTGTGAGGCGGTTGTTAAGTTAGGGAGACAATTCTTCTCAGGGAAGAGCCTTTCATGAAACAAACAATGATGGTAGTACTGAGAGATTATCTTTCACTTTCATTACAGCTAATTAGGGTTTCTATTATAACTAATATTTGATGGATATATTCACTAGCTGGTCAATACATTGATCATTATCATCAGTATTACGTTAATATGTATTTATTATTTTCGTTTGGATTAGCTTATGGAAGCTCCATAAGTGCTTATAAATTGTGATTCACGGAATACGAAGTAACTTTTACAGTTTACGAGGTAAATATGTGGAAGAGATTTGTCTCGATTTACGTAAATCGGGCTTATAAAATAAGCTAAGCCCAGACAAACAGAAGACAAGATTTGAACTCCATTAGTCAAACTTTGATTCTAGTCAATCGTATACGCTTGATTTTTTTTTTCATTTCTTAATTATGCAATCAATCTCTTTATTGATTTTTATTATATATTTTTATAAATTCAAGTGAAAATTTCACTGCACCTTTCGATAACAAATTATTCTTAAACAACCCCCAAAAATTTTAAAACTTCTCTGTTACCTCTTAAGGCTAAACTAAAATTATATTTTTTTTTGCTGAAAAGATATTTATGCCTTTGTCATGTACATAGCTTATACGATCTTATAAATTTTTATATGTATCTTATGAATACACATATTTAACTTATAAATTATCGCACGTGTATTGTAAATAGTATGCATTCTTGTAAATATGCTCATTTTCTTGTATATGGTCGAAATGGTTTTGTAATTTAATTTATTTATCTTGTAAATCAGCATATTTGACTTGTAAATTTTTACATGTATCTTGTATACAATTATATTTGACTTGTAAAGTAAGGGTGTAACTATATTTTCACCCAACAATTTTACTTTCAGTTTAACCCTAGGAGTGCATTGAAGTTTCAAAAAGTTTTGGGGATATTCGAGAATAATTTGTTACAAACATGGTGTAGTGAAATTTTCCCTAAATCCAAAATAGCAAGGAAAATCTTTAAAATGGTGTGAGATTTTTAAAATTTTTTCCCCTACTTGTTATATATAATCCAGATTTATCTAAGAGTACAAAAATGAAGTTGTTGATTAGGTTGGTACATAACTACATATTTGGATTGTTCAATGTCACTTTTGAGTAAAATTATAATGAATTTGAAAAAAGAAAAAACATGTGACAAGCAAACACAGTAATGTGAAATCTATCAAGTCCATTTACTAACTGTTTTATGATTTTTTTGGCCCAAAAAATGTTTCATGATTTTTTCGGTTAAAAAATGTTTTATGATTTTAATCGGACTTACTTCTTTTTCAATATGTTTACTAAAATTTATAATAAATGACACTATTTATAAACTATGAATATGAATCTTGTATTGCTCCTAAGCTTATCAACTTATTTTTTCCCATAATTCTAAATTTATACATAATAAAATATTCATGTGTTCTGTGTATATTTGCTATTGGCAATAGCAGCTTCCACCAAAATTATGATTTTCGTACATTAAAACATGTGCGAGTGAATCTTAGCTTGATTAAAAAATAATTGAATTGTTTCTCAATTTCTTAAAAGAAAGAGCGGCTTTTATTTAAAGAAAATTGCCTGTTTAATAAATCTATTCAATTCAGCCTATTAAAAATAATTTCAAAATTAAAATAAATTAAAGTGATTTGTATCAATTGATTGACTTAATTAACTCAAATTAAGTCAAAATAAGAGAATTTGGATTTGTTTTAGGAAATCACTGATCCTAATATGCATTTTTTTTAATATAAAACATATTTCAGGAAAAAACTAAATTCTGTATAAAAACAAAAAAAAGGAAAAATTCTAAATAAATATTATTTGAATTTATGAAATCTCAAAAAGTCTATTAACACTTGTAAATGAAGAAGAGGTTATAGGGATTAAATTGAGATTTTAAAGCGTTGGTGATTTTACCATAATGTCCCTCAATTTTTTAAATTAAAAAAAGAGAGAGAAAAGAGCACCATTGAATTTACTTAATACTATTACGCTTCTAGTCTATGATATTACTCATTTAATCAATATCATGACAAATTCAGTTATTTTTAACTTTGATTTAGTTAATACCATTACGTTTTTATTTATACTATACATATATTTACTCAAACATGCATGCATGCATACATACAATCATTTTCAACTTTAATTTAGTCAATACAATTATGCTTTTATTTGTACTATACATATATTTACTCTCTCTCTCTCTCACACACACATACATACATACATATATTTACTATACAAATGGCCATCATGCCATTTGTATAGTCTTATACCATAATATTATTATGGAACAAGAATGAAGATTCAGTCATTTAAATTATTATGATACATTTTTTAGGCCAAATATTATTTTTCTTAGTTTGAAGTTCTGCTCTGATCATCTTTCAAGATTTTCACGGCCTATGTGGTCGTTTGAAGTGGTTTGCTAGTGGTCTCTTTCTCTCTCACTAGACTCACACATACACTTATATATTTCTTTATAAAAGTGGGTCACACTAAATTCTTACCATTCGGATACCTTATAAGTATAAGGCTATATTTGGATAGAGAGAAAAGTAGGGGGAGAGAATAATTTTGAAAATAGGAATTTTTTTATTATTTTTGGGAGTTTTTCATCCTAATGTTTTTTTCTCTTCATCGGAACATAGGCTAAATATTAATACTCATATGGTCTTAAATATAAGGTCTATTTTATAATTCAGAGAGTAATATAAGGTATTCAGAGAAAAATAAAGACAAACAAGACTAATGAGAATAAATTATGATATAAACCTACATACAATTATTTATTTATCACATTCTCATTGTATGAATATGTATATACTCCCTTTGGTCCTAAATATAAGATAAAATTGACTTTTTTAGAAATATTAAGAAAACTAATTAAATTAAATTAAAATACCTATATTTATCATTTTTTTCTCTAAACTATTTTGCCTAACTTATAAACTCATATATAATCTAATAATATAAAATATATGATATGATTAAGTAACTTATTTAACTTCCTTAATCTCTAAAAAAAAAGTTAACTATGTCTTATATTTAAGATCGAAGAGAGTATTAAATTTCATTTTCTTAAAAAAAAGGGTTAAATATCTTTTTTGCCCCAGAAGTATTGTCTTGGGGGCAATTTTGCCCCGGAAGTTTTAAATGTGGGGAAATTTCACCCTGATCATTATCACAGTTAAGTTGATCGTTAGTTGACCAAATTTAGGAGCAAATTTGTCCCTAAGATAACGACAAAATTGCTTTGAAAGTTTTAACTTATGAACAAATTTGTTCTGAAAGTTTTCACTTAAGAGCAAATTTGTCTCGAAATTTGGTTAACTAATGATCAAACTTAACTGGGATAACATTTATGGCGAAATTGCCCCACATTGAAAAATTCCGAGGCAAAATTATCCCTGAACCAATACTTCTGAGGTAAAAATAATCTTTAACCCAAAAAAAAATTAAAACTCTCTCTCCCTCTCCCTCTCTCTAAATATATAAAAGAGATACATTTAATGTAAATCTAGTGTGAACCTACATTGTAGAGAAGGCTAAGTCATGGTGACGGTCAAAAACCAGTAAAAGAAAGAAGTGTGAAATATAGAAAGTTGGTTTAAGTTCATAGTTGAATCCCTTGAAAAATAACTGCATCTAAATTTCCTTTACCTTTTTGAACCGTTTCATTTTGAATAATTTTGAACTTTTTATTTGGTTTCCTTATGTGGCGTCAAACTTGATGACGTGGCCCAACGCAACCAAAGAAAACTCATACCATATTAGCTCCATTGTTCTCATCATAAACTTGATGAGGACCGTACGTCCTTCAAATTAAAATCTTTTTTCTCTCACACACACAATTCTAAAGAGCCCTTTCTGGTTTATTAATTTGATAATGGAAGGTGGAAGAGTTTCACTATTGAATTGTGTTCCTAGCTTTGCACAAGGCACTGACATTTTAGTTGTTCATAGTGACACTTTGTGTCTTGGCCATCTTTCTTCACTGCTTCGCCAATGCTCATTTAAAGGTATCCCACTGTAATTTAGTTTCTATAGTATATACCTTCTTTTCTGATAACTTTCTGACCCATGGACTTGACCTAATATCATTGTATCTATGTGAGTATGATAATCCATATTTTTTCTTGTCTCTCTCTTTAACTTATCTATGAAGTACTTTAAAATTCTCTTTATTGACATAGGGTGTGTTTGGGGGGGGGGGGGAGTTCATGGTCCCAAAACCATACCACATTTTGGTAAAAGCAATATGCTTTAGCCAAAACATGTTTTAGGGGAGGAGAGAAACAACCCTCCAACATGTATTCGATTCCACTTGTAACTTCAAGCCGTTAATGTCTATCTTTCTATTTAAAAAAAAAAATCACATCATAACCAAATTATTGGTCATAATAAATTTGAATTTGGATCATTAAATTAAATACTCCCTCTAGGTCTTAATATAAAACATATTTACCTAATTTGATTAGATTAAAGAAGTTAGTTAAGTTAATTAATATGACATTTATTTTCTAAAACACCCAAATCATCTTCCTTAATTCTCTTATTTCCTCTCATCCTTGATTATTGTTGAGAAAGCATCGATAGGGGCAAATTAGGAAAAAATTGTCAAATATGAAAACTATGTTTAATATTTAGGACCAATATCAACTTTCGAAATATGTCTTATATAAAGAACCGCAGGAAGTAGTTGTGTCCATTATATCTGCCATCTCTAATCTACAGTAACACATCTGAATAAATCTGTAACTGATAAATGAAGAAATGAGAAACAACAATGTTAAGGTTAAGGAGCCATACATTCTGCAAAAGCTGATGTATCAATGGTAGTTTCTGCATTAAAATACCAAAACTAGATTAACATAGATATATGTAACAAGTAATTATAATTTGTTTTGTTATTAAGTAGTTACTGCTACAAATCAAGCATCAGCAGCAATTGACATGGTTTGTCAACAAGAAGGAAGGTTCAAACTTGTGATGGCTAAAGCCAACATGCCTGACATGAGCACCATTTCTTTTCTCAATACACTTCTTCTCAAGCATATCACTGTCATCTGTGAGTTATCCAATTTTCTTTGAAGTTCATTTGATTAATCTCAAAGACTATTAATCACTCACAAAATCTTAACACTTTCCATCTTAATGATGATCAGTTATATGCTCTGGAGAAAATGATGGTGGAGCAAAGGAAGCTTTTGATAGAGGATGTTGTTATCTCCTACAGGAACCAATCCAATCACAGGACCTCATATCTTTGTGGCTTCAAGTCTATAACTCAAATACTAGCAACTTGGCACAAGAGATTCACATTGCAAAATCGAAACAAAAGGTATATACTCCTTCCGGTCCTTAATATAAGACATACTTACCTAATTTGATTAAATTAAGGAAGTTAGTTAAGTTAGTTAATGTGACATGTATTTTTTAAAACATCCTAATCATCTTCCTTAATTTCTTCATTTCGTCTTCTCCTTGATTATGGTTGAAGGAGCATCAATAGGGGTAAATCAGGAAAAAATTGTCAAATATGAAAACTATGTCTTATATTTAAAACTAATATCAACTCCCTAAATATGTCTTATATTAAGGATCGGAGGAGATTTCACAAAAAGAGTTTCAACATATTAAGATTAGATATGCATGTATTACTGTCATGTCTCTAATACAAGAGTTGCTTAACTAATTTAGATAGATTAAGAAAATTAGATAAGTTAATTATTTATAACAAATGTGCAAAATGTGGATTGACGCTATCAATTGATGAAAACCTCTTAACATGTGAAATCATATAGGGCTACTTTGGGGGGAAATTATAAATTTAGGAGATAATATGGATTGAAGTCTTATATTAAGTACCGTTAGGAGTATATTGTTTGGATGTGAAACTGAATTAAAGTTGCACAGTATTCACAGTAGTCAATACATGTTGGAAAAACAGTTTCATTTTAAATCTCTTATCAGAGGAACGAGATCCTTGAATATGACAACCTATGTAAAACAAAAGGGCAGATTAAGCTGACTGCTCTGGTTGAGGAAATCATGGGAAATTACAAAATAATTAATGTTGATTGACTTATCATTGCCAGGTGCATGAATCAAGTGAAGAACAAGACAATACTTATAATGACGTGAGAGTCAAGAAAAAAGGGAAAAGAGCACATAACTCAAACCAGGTGAAATTAGACAACAATAACAATCATCATGCTGCAGAAATGGAGGGAGAGGAAACAAGAGAGCATAACGACAATAAACGGTTCCCTCAGAAAAAGCCGCGTATTTCTTGGACTTCGGATCTGCATCATAAGTTTGTACAGGCCATAAGTGTTCTGGGGGAGAACAGTACTATTACTTCTAAATTCATTTCATCTTTTACTTTGTTCAGTACTATTTGTGATAATTCATGAAACAACCTGAATTTTTGTGTTTGGTTTTAATTTTGCTTGTAGATATTCGTCCAAAATTGATACAAGAGATCATGAATGTTCCTTACCTGACATGTCGCCATATTGCTAGCCATCTCCAGGTACTTTTCTATCACACAAGTCTTCCTTAAATTCTGCACTTATTGGTATATAATCCACAATTAGTGCCTTCATCAATCTGCTATTATTTTGTTTTCTCTTCTTATATTTGAATATAAATTCCTTTACAGAAATTCAAATCTGAAGTAAGGCGTCTTCAGGATAAGTGTAAATCATCAAACTCCAGGGATGGAGCCAAGTCATCCTCATCAATACAGAGCCAGTGTCAGCCAGGTGAGTTGGAATTTGAAGGATTCTACTTATAAGTAAAGACATAAGAGTAATGTTAAACACTGAGATCCAACCATTAAAGCAGAAAAACAAATATTTCCAATTAAGAAACAGTTAAATATGACTATGTTGTTAGCTTCTCTGTGTATTTTCAGTGCATTTCTCATGTGTACATCATGTGAATTTTCTCAGGTTACCCCACATCAGCTGCTTTCCAAAACCATTTTGCAGTGAGCTTTTGTGGAACCGAAGATCTAGAAGCTGTAGTGAGAGGAGCTGTGCCAGATGCTTTAATGAATCAAAGCCAAACCCTAACTGAAGATAAAAACATATTAAGAATTCATGGAGGAGACAGTGAAGGCTATGACTGTTTTAGAAGGGGTCCAGGTCATATAACCCAAAATTCTGAGATACAAAGTAGTTGTATCCATGGGTACAATACCTTAGATAGTTGCAATCCTAGATCTGCATTGGTGGGAGGACATGAATTAACTGATCAAAATAATACCCTGACACAATATGACAGTGTCTTGAGATTTGTTGGAGAAGGAGATGATTGTTTTGGTAAGGAACCATGTTCACAAAACTCTGAGATGCTAAGAAATTCAGTCCTTGGTTACAACTTTGGTCAAAAGAAGTCTGATAACTACAAACCTAGTTGTGATAGCCTTTTGAAGTCCAAGATTGATGCTTTGAAGAATCAGAATCAGACTTCAACAGAATATAATAATAACTCCAGATTTCTTGAAGAGGACTGTGATAATAACTCTAGTTCGCCGCAGTCTGATGCATATAGCTGTTTTGGAAATGCACCCAGTTCAGATGATATTGTGATGCTCAATAAGTATAATATATTTGGAGATTGTTCATTTGCTCTTATATTCTTATTTGACGCCTCTAATCATCATCATCATCATCATCACTATCCCTAAAAGTGTTCTGGTTTCATGTGCTTGTAGGTCTCTGACAGGAGCTTCATGTCAGAACTGTACTTGGATGGATTCTGGAGTTTATGGTGACCTTTGAAGCAAGTCGGTTTATAGCCACTCAAATATTGATATAAACGAAACAAGTTAGACTCAAATATCATAGGAAACTAGATATTAAGGTTTTCTTTTCCGTGTTGTGATGTGGAGGCATGTATTTATATGTATGTATTTACGTCTGCCATAGACACAAAAACTCATATATATATAGCCTTATTTGAATCTGTATCTTTATACATATCCCAATATAGTGTATATGTGGACCAAATATAAGATATTATATTTCTTACACATGAGATCAGCTTATATGACTCATTCCTTTATTGTGTAGCACAACAGAGAATCATTTCACTTGTTTTTTAAAAAAATCGTTTTTGTTATTTTTCATACATTTCATCCAATATCAAGGAATTTTTTAAATATTATTATTTAAAAAATAAACAATTATACAACAAAGATTTATAACTACTGGACTAAATTACTTGAAAATTAAATATATGACCTAAATTAAAAACTTCATGAAACTAGTGTGCCAAAGTAATAATTTAACTTCATTTTTTTGATGAAAGTATAATTTAATTTCATTACTATTTTGTTTAACTTCAAATATATCATGTACTTATGCTCATTTATATTTTTGTGTGCATAAATTGGTGTCTTTATCCTGGATCGTTAATAAGGATTAACACAAAATTGATGATTTTTAGGTGCAGGGCGCTCTTTACAGATTTAAGAATGAAATAACCATAAGGGGATGACTTATAATTAACCAAGAATTTATTCTTTAAACTCGTGTATTTATAAATGTATCTGATGACTCAACATATTCATTTGTGAACCAAAACAATGGGATCATAGGGAATTTGTGATTAAATTAAATAATTATAGTTTATAGGAAAAAAACACTTAAATACCACTTAAACTTTAAAATATCAAATCAATTTTTTCTCAAAAAACTGAGTTATCAATTGTTATACTCTTTTTATCAATCCTATTAATCTTATAATCAATAAAATCAATTTAAAATTTTAAAGTTTAAATAGTATTTAAGTATCTTTTTCTCCAATTTATATTAGGATAAAAAATTGAATATTGCACAGCCACAACATTCTAAAGAAGTGATGATCACTTTCTGGCAGAAAACTTGAGGAAATAAACTCCATACGTGTAGTTTTCTGACATCAAGTTTAGAAAATTGAAGTTTGAATGGCTAAAATACAATCTAATATGTTTGATTAAAAAGTGGGGATTAATCACTACTACTACTGACAGTAAATACCTTGAGCCTACCAAATAAAAAAAAAAAAGTAGAATTCATCTGGATTCAATAAGAATTTTGAATATAACCAGCATTTAATAAAAACTCAACTGTAAAACCACTAATATATCAATATATTGTACAAAATTTATAGAAAGCTATGCTTTGTATAAACAATCAATAATATGACTTGCTTCAAACTCTGAAATATGAGGCCCATATTCTCAAATATCACTATTGCACTGTGGTCACTAAGTACCACTAACTAATGACATTATGTTACCATTCAGCACTCTAATTCCTGCAATTTTAGTTTTCAGAACAAAACTATAGTTTCTAATTTGAAACACAACTTCTTGATATGGTTATTTGTCGAGTATTGTCGGAACCAATTGGAGGTAACTCTCCCAAAGGCATTTTCTACATTCATAATAACTCAAACTCAAGACCTCGTACTTAAACGGTCAAAACCCCTTCTACTAGCCAGGACCAACATCTGTTGATTAATTTGAAACAAAGCTAGGCATCGCATCTAAATATCTATTTTGCCTGTTTATAATGCTATGTAAAATGAAAAAGAATTGGTTTAATAAATTGCTAACATACTGAACAAATTTGATTACCAAAGAAATCTCTCTACATCTACAAAACTTCACTTATTTATATTGGTTATAGGGCCTTTAAACCAATGCCTACCCCAAAGTATCCAGTAAGAAACTACAAGAACCAGCAAGCATCCAACAGCAACTGGGGTGTAGTTGAGTGTCTCAACAGTTATTGGGTAAGAAACAGGCAATGAGAAGAGGACAGAGATGGTGGCCACCCAAAGAACAGCGACCCAGCCAACGATGACCCCATACCGACCCAAGTTGAACGGCCCAGGGATGAAGGACTTCTGTGCCAAAGTCACCCTAAAGAATATAGGAAAAGCATAGGCAATATAGAGGCCAATCGTCGCTATGGACACCATAGCATCAAATGCCACAGTGCTTCCAAGAGACTGCAGTGCAAGTAGAATTTAGTAAGAGGATAGTGCAATGAAAAGAAAACGGTTAATACGGTGTTTGATCCTTATAGTTTGCCCTTTTTTAGTTTTGGTCTTTATAATTTTAAACCATAGGTTTTGGTTTATCAAGAAGCAAAATAGTTTAGGCTTTTATTAATATACAAGGACTAACGTTTTAGACAGAAAGAGTTAGAAACTTGAGGGGCCAAAAACTATTGAAACTATAGGGGCCAAACCAAGATGAGGGCAAACTATGAGGATCAACCATTGTATTAACCCAAAAGAAAAAAGAAGCTGATGTTGTAGAGAACTACAGAACAGATGGAACTTCGTGACCAGCCTTATGGTTATCCCATAAATTAGGATTTGTTCGTACTAGATGATATATATAAATTTTTACAGGTTGCAGTAGAATAAAGAACCTATTAAAATTTGTTTGAAAAGATGTGAAAGCCATTCCAAGTGTTTTTCTTATACTTTTAAATTAGCAGACTGATAAGTGATTTGGAATTTTCGTTTTCAAATTAAGGAATTTGTCACTTGTCAGTTTGTATTTTGTCCATATTTCAATCCTGTCCGGCTTCATCCCTTGCTGAACATCAACTTTTAAGTCAAAAGGTTCAATGGCAAAATAAGAAGTGATTTAAAAGGAAAAATCTTATATCTGTTTACTTTGTCACCAGTAACAAGACAAATCCAAATAAAGGATGTAAACAGATTATTATCATTAAGAAAAAAAATTCACCAACTCAAATGAAAAACAGATCATCATCATCAGCAGCAGCATAATGATATTTTTACATACCGTTAATGCCATGCAAAATGATATAAATGCAGATAGCCAAACTGCATTTAGGGGGACATCCTGCTCATTCACTTTATGCCATAACGATGAAAATGGCATGGCTCCATCTCTAGAGAAAGCATAAGCCATCCTGTTCAAATAGTGAAGCATCGAAGTGATAAGAGAGATTGAATTCCTCACAAATGAAAAATCACATCTGGAAACTACTGTGTTTACCTTGAGTTGCTAGTAACTGAACTCATACCACAGAAAAATATGGCAACAGCAACTACTCCAAGGCAAATAATGCCCCCGACTCCACTTCCATACCTTCTCTTGAATGCTAGATAAAATATTTCAGCAATGGCATACCCACCGGCATCGTTATTTTCATCCAAAAGGTGAGAGATATCAGTAACAGCAAAGGTAATACCAAGTATATAGCCCCATCCAACAAGAATAGATATCCCAATGGCACTGATGATTCCTTTGGGTCCATTTCTATCAGCATTCTTGGTTTCCTCTGTCTAAAAATAGGAGTTAAATAAAGAGGAGGTTTATCCAAATCATCTAGAAATTTTAATGAAAGCATAAAAGTTAAAACATGGAAAAACAAAAAAGTTCAAATTGCCCAGCCAGTTTTCAGCTTTAAGCTGGCTTCAAGAACTCATTTACACATCATATTGCCATGATTTTTTCTGGGATTCAATCAAAAGGGATCAAGTGTATATAGTCTCAGAGAACAGCTATTGAAGGGATCGCAATTCTGTAAAAGGAAAGAAAAATAGAAAAAAGATTTACCATATGAGCAGATGCATCATATCCAGTCAGAGTGTACTGACTCATTAGAAGTCCCAGGAGAAATATGTATACCCTGCTACTGATTCCTTCTCCATTATCAGCATTGAAATGAGTGAAAACAAACTTGGCACTAGCTCTTTCCGTTGCAACAGATGGAATGAGAATCATAAGCAAGAAGACACCTAAAAATTGGTCATACCATGATAAGTAAATAAAGGCTTTCCCCAAACACTAAAAGGAAAGACAAAAATTATAAAACAGGAAGTTTGTTCTTCACACCTACAACATTCCAGATAGCAGCTAACTGCCCAAAGAATGATAATATTGAGATAGGAAGGCTATTTAATATAGCATGTAGGAGCAAAATGCCCCCATGGAAACCGATAACTACATACTTGGATGCCTCATATCCACCGCCATTTTTCCCTCCTGTACTAAGGAGAATGATAACCTGAATCAGTTGTGCCAGTGAATAATCTACACTTGTTGTCACAGCCCACTGAAAATTAAAAAGAGAACAACAGTTAGAGCTTGAAATGTTACAACAGAAAATCTCCACGCCCCACACAAAGTTTGACCTCTCCAGGAGCAGTAAAGGATGTTGAAAATCAAGTTTTTGCATCTCAAGAATACCTGACCAACAATATTGAACCTGCAAGAAAATAAAAATCATTCAATGTCCATTGGAGAAATAATTGCGGAAAGGCAAAAATGACATTGTCTTTTATGATTGGACCTGTGCCTCTTATTGAACAGTCAAATTCAATTTTAGGCTCAATGGCATAACCATCGTGCTGTAGGCTAGCCAAATAAGAAAACGTTGTATAAAAGAGCCAGAGAAACATGAAGCTGAATTAAGTTCTAAGCAAAGCCTAACTATAGTGCTCTAGGCTAGCTCAGTTTCAGTAATGGAGCTTAATGTTTGACGTAGGAGATTAATTTTCACTTCACTTGTCCCTATTTGGAAATTAAAGGTTGTAGTATCCGTATTCTCAATGCATCGAGACAAGTACTCCCCATATTTCAATGTAGTTTGGGCATTCAGCATAGTGATTAATATTTCTCAGGGACCTAATATAATTTCGTGTGATATAACTCAGACAAGAAACAAGTAAATACATAAAATAGTAAACACTTAGTTATGTGTATCACAGATCTGAATCTGTAGAAATGAGAATCGAACTCTCGAGAGGAAGAGAGAGAGAGAGAGAGAGAGAGAGAGAGGAAATGAAGACAGAAAGGAACGAAGAATTAGAGAAGAACTGAAATGTATTTGCATACTCTATAATGTGTACATCACTGATACATAAACAAGTGTATAAAGCTAACTTGAGCTAAGTACAGCTGGCGAACTACTTAACGCTAACTAAATTAGTTAAGAACTAACTAGTACTTACACATAACGTCTTTCAATGTGATTAGATGAGAGAGTTCAATGCCCATGTGAGTGAGACTCCCCACGGAAACAAAGAACAAAAAAGAAGTTTCACAGTAAAATCCAGGACAGTGTTGACCTATTGAATAGGGTCATAAATGAAAAGCAAGGGCTTAAATCCAAAAGTGGAGTCATGGAATGAATGTCATGATAACTGAAGCAGGAAGGGTAGGCTGGATCTAAGTAAAGATCAAAGGTTCAACTCCATGTCAACCAAATAACAACCATAAGATACTTGTTTTGCATAAGCCTCTATATTCTAATGATTTCTCCTTCCTATTAAGAACAAGGTCAAAGAATCATATGTTAAATGCTATATTATCAAATGAAACATGTGGCAAACGAAATAAAAGAAGATGAAATATTACCAGCCAGTAATCCAGGAGGCAAAAGGTGCCCATCCCGGGCCAGCAAGCTTGGCACTCCAGTAGTATAACCCACCAGAAGTTGGGTAAGATGAGCAAATTTCAGCCATTGACAACCCAACTAACATGGTGAAACCACTAGCTACAAACCAACCATACACGATAGACACAGGGCCCCCATAGGTTAACCCATTGTTGTAGAGAGTTGTGATACCAGTAAGCACTGATATAATAGAAAACGAAAACGCAAAATTTGAAAGGACCCTGAAATTAGAAGAAAGGAAAGGGGAAAAAACAGAACATAATCCATGACAAGCCCTATGAATTGGAAGTCAACGTTAACACACAGAGGAAAGGAGGGAACTTTACGATAGATCACGCTTGAGCTCTTGTTTGTAGCCAAGCTCATGAAGACGGGCATGGCCAGAGTCAAGTGAAGCATCGCCATGTTCAACTTCATGATGAGATGGGAGTACCATCTTCTTGACCTCGCCTTCTTTAGAAGCGAGGAAACTGAGAAAGGCTCTAGTCTTTTTGCTTGTTTCAGAGTAAAAAGACGAAATGGAAACTCTGAAATCGAAATGATTTGAGGAGAGAGTTATGAGAGAGGACCAACCTGCTAGGGCATTTATTGTCAACAAAGATGGCATTTTTTAATTTGGTTCCATTTGTCCTTTTGTCAAAGATTCTAGCTCCCAGCAGAATCGAGCTGACAGGTGAAAGCTGATGTTCTTACCACCAGGAAGACGCAAGCAGCTGATACCGCCCCCTCAGGAAACGAACTCGTTATGACCATTGAACTTGTCAAAGATTTTATTTATTTTCTTTTCCTTAAAAATATTTTATCATTTACCTCCAATGGCCTTGAAAACAACAGGTTTATATTTAGCGATAGCCAGACTTAATACTATTGGATTGGAACTATTTGAGCCGTTAAATTTGAATTCTTTATTAAGTTAGGATGTGATAATGTGATGCAATGTTTTTTTTCCCCTTTCTAAATTCACTCACACACTATTGACCTTTCTCATGGAAAATCTCTCGACCATTTTTCACTATTGATAAACCTTACTTAGTTCAAACTAGGAACTTCTCTCATTTAAAGATGCTTTACCCTGGATCTTAATATTATGTTCCTAATTTTTTTAAACTAATTTTCCTGATTTATAAACTTATTTAGTATAATCTAATGATATATATAAGTATTTCATAGAAATCATATAATTATAATATATGTTATAATTAAATAATCTTTTTAATTTTTTTAAAGGGTGATGGGGCAAAAATGCCCCTATATTCTTGTGAGATGGGCATCCAGCACCAACAAATTTTTTAGGAGCATAAATGCCCTTCAATTTTGAAAAGGGGGCTAAATTACAGGATCCATCATGTACCTGTTAACGTTCGTTAGTTGAATGCGGTGGGACCCATTTTTATTATTTTCCTCATCTTCCTTCACCAACTAGCCATTATCTCCTTCAAGCCTTCTTCTTCTTTGATTCTTCCTAACCTGCGCTTTCTTCTTTGCTTCTTCCTCTCCATTGATCTCCTTCACTTCTTTGATTCTTCCATCACCTTCTTTCTCTCACCACTACCACTGGAAACCACAGAGAAGAAGCATTGCAGTAACGTTATACCACCATTGCATTGCAACTGCTTTCCTCTGTTTTGATTTTCACCACCATCGGCAACATCACCACCGATCCCTCTCTATCTCCTACATCTCGCCACCATCATTTTTACTGCACCATCACTTTCTTCCCTCTTCACTGTATCTCAACACCATTTGCTCCGTCACTTACCACCACCATCAATCATCACCATTGCTAGAGATTTAAGACTGTGAGCTTGCTACTTGTCATCTTCCTCACCTCCGTCACTTCAGTACCGTATTGCCATTACTCCTCCTTCCTCTGTTTCTTATAGTTCCAAAACCACCAACATCCTATCGAGTGCTTTCACCATTGTTCTTGTCATCGAAGTTGGAACTCTGGGGAGACAGAGTTTCCGCTTCCTTCTCCGATCACATCATCACCCGTGCCTTCTTTCTCACCTCAATTTGCTTCACCACCTTCGGTTTTCACCGTAGCTCACTACCGTCAGACACCACTTTCAGACTTCCTTTTTGATTTCCGTCAAAGTTCTATGAGTTTCAGTGATATCCATAATTCTCCGGCAAGTTGTTTGCATTTTAAAACTAAGTGTTTTGCAGTCTCCGGTGAGTCCTATTCCTACCACCGTCACCATTGTTCTGTTTCTCTTTTTTTTCTCTCTACTACACCGTCCTCCGTCAAGAAAACAGAGCCACAACCAACTTCTAGAGCACCATCGGCGAGTTTCTGTGATTGTGGTGCTGTTTTTGAGTTTTCCGGTGACACCTCCGGCCCCATTTCCGGTGACAACTTGAACCAGCGAGAGAGAAAGAGAGCAGGTATCATAGCTGAGCAAGAAAATCTAGAACCACACAGTCAGCCATCTTAAGCACGGTGTGGAGATTTTGAAGATAAAAACCAGAGGAGAAGAGAAGAGAGAAATCGTGATGTTAACATTGGGAGAACAGAGTCCAAGTTGCATGGCGTGAACAGTGCTTGTGTTGGATATTCAATGGAGAGTTGGCAGTAGAAGAGAAGGAAAATAATAAAAGTGGTGAGAGAAAGAAGGTGATGGAAGAATCAAAGAAGAAGTGAAGGAGATCAATGGAGAGGAAGAAGCAAAGAAGAAAGCACATATGAGGAAGAATCAAAGAAGAAGAAGGCTTGAAGGAGATAATGGCGAGTTGGCGGAGGAAGAGGATGAAAATAATAAAAATGGGTCCCACCGTATTCAACTAACCGATGTTTACAGATACATGACGGATCGGTAATTTAGCCCCCTTTTTCAAAATTGAAGGGCATTTATGCTTCTAAAAACAATTTTTGGTGCTGGATGCCCATCTTACAAGAATATAGGAGCATTTTTACTCCATAACCCTTTTTTAAATTAATGAACTGGTCTTACATTAAAAATAAAATATAGTATATTTAAAGTTACTGTTTATTGGGATTGCATCGTCTTTAAATTGACATGATCGGTGGTAGTAATTGCATTTCTGCATGAACATGTCTGTCTTACAACTGAAGTAACCAAATCAATTTGAATTTTTTTTAAAAAAAGAGAATAAGATTGGTGAACCTAACGATATCTAGGTAGCTGTCTCCCTCGTGCAAAGAATCTCCATTGTCGGTGCCTGATAATATTGACCGTCAGATGTAAAAATGGACGGTGCGGATCTTCGTTGAATTCAGATTTTTATTTAAAACTATTATATATTTCATCTATGGACATTATTGAAATCTTTTATATCCCAAAGCATGGTATGAATCGATATAATTTTTGAAGTACAACATGGAACATAGATCCATAGAATGATTAATTTATTTCATCTAACGGCTATTCTCCATTCTTTTGCGGAAAATATCTTTTTTTTTTTTTGGTAAATATCTTTATGACTTCAACCCCAAACATATTTTACTAATATACATAAGTGAATCATGTGCGCTTTTTATGGCCCTTGAAGAGAGGATCACAAGTGGAACAAAATGACCCACTTTTTTATTGGGAAAATCACATTAAAGCCCAACTAAAAAAAATAATAAAAATTTTATTTAGATCCTAAATAAAAAAAATGATAAAATAGTCATTTAAAATATTAAAATTGTATTTAAGTTCATGAGACTTTCTTATAATAAATTTTAATTTTATTAATAAGTCCATAGACATTTAACAATTAAAATTTATTATAAAAAATTCCCACAAGACTTAAATATAATTTTGAGATTTGAAGTGACCATTTAATTGTAATTTCTTTTACCTGGGACCTAAATACAATTTTCTCAATAAAATAATATCAAAAAAAATCTCAATACAAGTGAAAGAACAAGTTATATAAATTTCCTCTTTTTTATTTCATTCATGTGCCGAAAACAATTATTATATCAATCATATGATAATAATGTTGTGCTATTAGAATATTTTGGAAGTTAGGGGAAAGGATAGAAGAATAGAAGTGGACAAAAAGTGTCTTCCACGTTTCCAGGTCAAAAAAAACCATGCCCCCACGTGGAGCTGGCATGTGATGAAAATAATTTTTTATTTACCGTATGTATAAGATGAAATATATGGCCTTATTATATATTTATTATTTATTTATTTATTTCACAATATGAGTATTATTTTGGGTAGATTTCATAAAAGTGCTGTGGGTAAGTTAAAATTGTATATCGGTTTTGTTTGTTACACTTCATTAGCTATTTACAACATTTGATCAGCAAATAACAAATTTTTGTCAACGACCATATATTTTAATAGGAATCCTTGTTTTGACATTTTCAAATATTAAAGGTATTTAATTAGAATCTTTCCTTTTATTTTCATTAAACAATTATTGGTTTCATCCTGTAATATTTTATTTTACATACCCACCCACTAACTAGTTTATTTGCCAGTAATAATGCCCCACTAACTAGTCTAAAAAAATATAACAAGCAAGTCCAAAATAGGTCTAATAATATTAAATCAACTAAAATGAAATATCCAACATTCAATTTAGTAGAATTATCTCAAAAATCAATAAATTTAGTAAAATTTATAATTTTTTAAAACGAAACAATTCAAATCAAATTGAGTGAATTTATATATAATTTATAATTCTATACCTGTATTTTTAAAAAAAATTTCTTTAGTATATGAATTATGAAGGTCATGCGAATCTGAGTGTGAAAATTAGCTTTAAGTTGATTATAATTTAAACTAATTGGAACTTTAGAAAATAAAAATATGATAAATCCAACCGGACCAAATCATTTAGTTCAATTCAGTTGAATAATTTTAGGAAAAAAAAATAGATCCAATTATATTTTAATAAATCAATGGTTTATGTTTGTATGATTAAGATTGAGATTTAAACCAGCTAAGTTATGAACACTCCTAACTGCATAAGGCAGTTTTTTTTATAAGAACAGTATCAGGCATTTTTCTTTTTCATTCCTTTGCTGCCTTCAAAGCCTTGAACATCTTTTGTGTAGGACTCACCTTTTGGGCCCTCCTCATTTCAAACTACAAAGCCTAAACACATTGCCATGCCTTGCATGTTTTTGTTTAAAGTTATTATCAAGATGGCTAATTAATCAAGACTTAGGCTTGATTAACAGAGCTAATATGGTCCATAATATCTACTCCCTCATGTCTTTAATTATGATCATTGTCCTTATAATAAAGACTTCTGACTTCTTTCATAAATAACATGTTTTGATTAATATAATAAGGGTTAAAGAGTATTTTTACCTCAAATTTTTACTGAGGTGTAATTTTGTCCCAAAAGATTTATAGGGGCAATTTTATCCCAAAAATTTCAGAAATTGAGCAATTTTATCATAGCCGTTATCCCAATTAATTTTAAATCATAGTTGATCAAATATGTTAAACTTACAATTCACATGTCATCCACATCATTTTTATTATGGTGCTCTTCAATCCATGATTTTTTCTTTATTATCTCTAATTAATTATAAAACATATGCCATTGAAATAGTGAAGAACTCAAGATGATAGTAGAACGCGAGTAACACTAACAACTAATAACTACAGCCTAGAATTATAAAAGGAAAAACACAAACACACACATTTCACCAAAAGGTGGCAGATCAAATTCCGTTGCAAAAAAATCTTCGACCGATTCATGTGAGAGTTCATTCTTTTCTTATATGTGAGGATAATTTGATTCTACTTCACTCCTTCAAATTTTTCATTAAAATATATATATTATATTAAAGATAAAAGTGAGAGTATTTTTTTTTAAAAAAAATACTTAATTATAGTGTCCCCGTCTTAAGCTGTTGATTGAGCTGCAGCCTCAATTCTTAAAAAAAGAAAAAGAAAAAGAAGAATGCATGTTTGAATTCTAAAAAATTTGTTTTGAAGCAAGCACTTGACCAAATTAAAAAAAAAAAATCTCACTTCCCTTCACTCCTCAGTAGAGTCGGGAAATTGGGCCGAGCCTGTCGAGCCGGCCCTTTTAAATCACAGGCCGGGCTTGAAAAATGAAGCTTCAAAAGGAAGTCGGGCCTAAAAAGGCCGGCCCTCATTAGGCCCTTTAGCTTTATTTTTTATTTTAATTTTACTACCCTTCATACTCATACCCTTATTGACTCCTCCCTAAAAACCTTAAAAATTGTTAAATTTACATATGATGGTAATTTACTAATTCTTGATATTTTTACCCCTTAAACAAAGTCTACTACTTAAAAGTGAAGTACAATCAAAATTCCTTGAAATTGATGATAGTAACAAAGGAGATAAAAACGATAGTTTTTATAATCATGTTGCTTAAAGTGTTGAGCTTTTTGTCTTCTTATGCTTTTGTATGAGACTATGAATTACTTGTACACAATATTTTTTACCTTTGATTATGAATTAATGACTGTATTTATTTTATTGCATGATACGTATAGACATATAGTTAAATTTTATGAAAATGACTTCTGGCCCTGGCCCTGATGCTTTCGAGACGGGCTTTGAAAAACAGCAATTTTTCTTTCCCCAGGCCCTGTAGGGCCGGCCCTTTTAGGCCCTGGCCCATCAAAAGCCAGCCCTATAGAACCAGGTCGACCCTGATTCTCAGCTCTACTTCTCACTCCTCAGTGTAGCATTTCTCATACATTTTTCCTTTTATATATATATATATGATTTGTCTTTAAAATATTAAAAATGATAAATGTGTGAGTGAGAGTGGAGAAGAGAACTAACCAGCCGGTGCGCCAAGAAGCAAGCGGGCCCCAACGGCGCCCACACAGCATCGCGCTCCAGAAATAGAGGCCTCCAGAAGTCGGAAACGCAGAACAAATCTCAGCCATCGATAGACCCACATCCATCGTCATGCCTCCCACAATCAACCATCCGTACACCAGCGTCGCCGGACCTCCATACCTTAGTGCCATGCCGTACAGCGTCGTCAGTCCCATCAGTACCGAAATTATCGAAAACGCCATCGAGAAGTTCGCCACTGCCCTGCATTTCGCACAATCCATCACAATGCCGTTTTCTCCGATAGAAATGAGAGAGAAGAGAGAATCGCCAGTTTGACTTACGATAGATTGCGACTAAGCTCTTGCTTGTAACCGAGCTGCCTGAGTCGTAGGTCATCGGGATTGCTCACGTCGGCGTCGGCGAGAGGGAAGTACGAACCTCCTTCATCTTCTGAAATTTGAACTGTACCCTCCATTTGGTTGCAGTTAGCGATTCCTTTTGGATTGGATTTTGAAGGTTTTTTGCATGGGAAAGGAATGCAAAGAACGGATCATTAAACAGCCACTCGCTAATTGTGCAGATCATTTATCAAATAACATATTTATTTATTCAACCAACTTTATGACACATTTTTAAAATTTTTTGAGAATTAGTTATCCACTTTTATAAAAGAGATGAAAGGGAGTATTTATCAAGAATAATTGAGTCAAAAATCTAAAGTAATTGAAAAAAAAAACTCTGAAAAGAAAGAAACAGAGTAATATAATTAGACTGAATCTATTTTTCATTTTTAATTTCAACATTACTTTCTAATTTCTAATTCTAAAAGGTTTATAAATTTAATTTGAGCATGCGATATCTTAATTATAACAATAAGTCAGATCAATAATAGATACTCCAATTGAAGATGCTTTGGAAGCTTCAAGAAACTAGCATTAATAAGTTCGGTGTGCATATTATTATGTGTGAATAAAGAGAAGTAAATTTGACCAACCAACAAAAAAAAAAAAACAGTTGATAAGAAAATAAATGCTAATTGTACTGATTTTAATATCATTATTAAATAATAATAAAAATTATAATTTTCATAAACATGATTTTCAATAATATTTTATCAGTTAAAAATAATTTTTATTTGAATTTCAAGTTGTGCAAACAAATTTAAAACTTTATTAAATAGCACAGATTATAATAAAAGCTAATATTATTTCATTAAAATACCTAATATTAAAATATTATAGCAACTTGATGATTGATTAAAATTGTGAAACAACAATTATTTCAAAATAAAATTAAAATGTGAATGCCACAACTATTTTAAAATAGAAAGAATTGTTATTACCCTTATCTTTTCTCCCTTGTTTAGTTACATGGGCCTCAACCAATCCGTCATTAATAATTCACCACCAAAACTCTTTCCCTGAATAATAAGTAACAAGTCTTTTAATTTTGGGTTATAGTGCAAAAATACTCTTATGTTTATGTGAGATATGCATCCAACATCAAATTTTTTTTCTTACAAGTATAAATGCCCATCAACATTGAAAATGGGCTAAATTGCAACATCCGTCATCTGCCTATAACATCTGTTGGTTGAATGAGGTGGGACCCACTTGTATTACTTTTCACTTCTTCCTCAGCCAACTCTCTCCTTCACTTCTTCCTCTGCCTTCTTCTTCTTTGATTTTTCCTTATCTGCTTTCTTCTTTGCTTCTTCCTCCTCTGCCTCCGACCAAACATACCAGCTGGTGGATGATCCCACCACCGATCACTATTAGCTTTTATGTGATTTCCACGAGTTTTTGTGATTCCAGAAAGTGTTCCTAGATTTTCGATTAGAGCTTTGAACTTTCCGGTGACAAACCCAGTTTCCAGCGAAGCATGGCAGAGTTATGGATACTCAGCTTTATAGTGTTGGTCTCCAATTTGGTTTGGTTACTCTGAAATTCCTTAAACAACCCAACACAAAACTGCCGCAAATCAACTTGTCGGAAGTGGGGGTCGGAATCTACAGAATTTTGCCGGAACTTACAACCCAAGCTGGCAATAGTGCTTGATGGAGAACGAAGGAAGAACTGTGGTGAGTTGAGGAAGGGACGGTGATGAACTGACAGTGATGATTCTAGTAGGGAAAAGCTACTCCGGCGAGCTGGTATGTGATGCTTGTGACAAAGGAAGAAGGTCCAATCAGTGGTTCAGTTTTCCTCCTTTACCCAGAAGTGTTGACGGCAGTAGGAAGGGCTAGAGATGGTGGTTAACTGCACTATTGGAGCTTTCCCAAGCAACTCCCAATTCTTTGTGTTAGTTCGGTGTTTAACTCGCTATTGGTTCAAGGAATTGCTGGAAATGGGGCCGGAGATGGTGTCGGCAACAATGGGAAAATAGGGGATGAAGTCCGCTGCATGTGAGGAGATTGACGGTGATGCAAGTTTGAAACAGAAAAAGCCAATGGTGTTGGTGAAAGAAGATATATGACACTGTATACGGTGGAGCAAGTTGACGTGAGAAAGAAGAAAGCAAGGGTGATGGTGGTGAGCTACGGTGAGGAAGAATCAAAGAAGAAGAAGGCAGAGGAAGAAGTGAAGGAGATAGTTGGCAGAGGAAGAAGTGAAAAATAATAAAAGTGGGTCCTACCTCATTCAACCATAGACGTTATAGGCAAATAACGGAAGTTGTAATTTAACCCTTTTTCAATGTTGATGGCATTTATGCTCTGAAGGAAAAAATTTTGTGTTGGATACACATTTCACACAAGTATAAGGACATTTTTGTATCATAACCCTTTACTTTTTAAACATATAAGGTGAATGTGGCATATAACTTTGGAAAAATTGTTCAAAAGTACTTTATTAAAAACTTATTTGCCAAATGAGACATTCGCGTGCAAACAATCTTCCTGTGTGCAAAAAATCTTCCATTGTGTTCAAAAAATATTCCTTATGTTCAATATATCTTCCCAATATATGTGCGAACAATCTTCCCTTATATGTAAAAAAATTTACCTATGTTCCATTTAATAAATAAGTTTCTAATGAGGTCTTTATCAGCAATTCTACCTGTAACTTTTGGCTCCAACTGGAATTAATACTCTCTTTGGTTTCGCATTAAAAAAAAAAATACTCTCTATGTTTCTTTTCATAGGATATCTTTCAAAATATTTTAGTATTTTTATTTATAAGAAGTTTTTTAAAACCTAAGTAGTAATTAATATTTTTTTCAAAAATACTCTTAAATAGGTGTTTCGGATTAGTTAAAAGACTATAGTACTTAATAAAGAGTATCCGTGAAAAGTATGAAATGATGTTAAAACTTAAAAGCATCAATTATTTTTGAAATTTGAATAAAATAGATAAATTTCTCAAATAAAAGAAAACAAATTAATTATAAAAGGACAAGTTGCCTTAATTATTTTAAAAATGCCGATGGACTTTTCTGCTTAGGGCTTAGTGAGTGTTTTGTAGTTCTGAACCTCGTTTCAGAAGTTATTTCCTATAAATGAAGATAAAACTCTTCTCACATATTTATTTCATAAATTATAAAAACTATTTTATAAAAACTAATACAACCATCCACTTAAAATAGATGATGCATGTTTTTGGGTCGTCACACTTTTTACCTTGTTTTGGGTTTCATAGTCTAGCTGCTTCTAATACCCCCCGGTCCCTATTATATGACTTAGATTAAATGGGGATTGAGTTTAGTCTTAAATATAAAATTTTACTCCATTTTATTTTTATATTTATTATTTATTTTAAACTAATATATTTACTTTCTAAATTGATATATAATCTAATATTGTAATAAGAATTTTGAAGGGATCAAATCACATTCTTTATAATTACTTAATTTATCTCATTTCTTTAATTTAACCAAATCAATCCAGTAATGTTATATTCAAGTAAAAATCAACTCAGCTAAATCATTTAGTTTTTTATATTTGTATTAAGTCTTATTTTAACCCTTTAAGTGTAAAAAGAACATTTTTAATTCTTCAATCCTAACATTGTTAGTCTCACTTAACAGAAAATATTGACTCATCAAATTTAAATAATGACTATATAATTAAATGCTGAGAAATCATACTTACATTTTAATATTTTTTATATTTAAAACAAGCCTGAAAAGCAACAAACTATAACTAAGAAATTCAGAATAAACTTTAAGAAGGGAAAAAAGAAAAAGAAAGTAATAGAGAAATAGATAATGGAGGAATTCTGAGGGCAAGCTGAAATCTAAAGGAGACATACTTCAGCATCCAGAACTTGTTGATCAGTTCCAAGTGGCAGTAGAATTGTTGCCATTTTGAGTGTCTCGTCCTAAATTTTTCGAATCCATTTTATGAAGATGCATAAGAATTGGTCTATCTCCTTATGCTGCGTAGTCATTATTCATTCTCTCTAATTTCACGTATGTCCCTTGCAGGGATGAGATGCCGTCGCAGGATGAATCACAAGAATGAATCCTAGATAGAATTCCTCAAGATACGTTTGTTTTCATTTTCATTCTTTTTTAGTTTACAATACTTAAAATATAAAATGTTATATTAAAATGTAAAAGTGCTTTATCAGAGTTTAATTGCACAATCATAACTTAAGTTTGATGAGTCATCATTTTCCGTTAAGTGGGATTAACTATGTTAGGATTGAGGATTAAAAATGCTTTTTTTAAACTTAAGAGACTAAAATAAGCCTGTATACAAATATAAAAGGACTAAACTTATACTTTAGCCAAATTTACTTCTACCGGAACAAAAAGAGATCAGCTACAGTCTAATTTTATATTTTTTTATACTAAAGATTTAGTTTTCAAAAAAAAAAAACTATATATATAATGAATGGGATCTTGATCAAAATTTAAAAGTAAACAAAAAGTATGTTTTAAAGTAAAGGGCGTTAGTCTCATCATTTTTTTATTTAAAAAAAATGTTGTGACAACTTAAGCCTCGTTAGGTAGGAAGGAACTCATCGGAGAGAAGTGGAAGTGAAAGTGAGTTCCACCATTTTCTCTGTTTGGTACCATAGAAGTCACTTTTTCATGCAAGTCACTTCCATAAAAAATGATGGAAGTGAATTCCATCACTCACCCCATGGAAGTGAGTTCCACCTCCACTTCTTTGGGCTTATTTACCCTACTACCCTCCCACCCTTTCTTCTTCCCTCCACCGGCAACTATGATTTTCTACCATGGCGGTGACGGCGGCGGTCCTCCGTCTTTTTGTTAGTGGCAGTCCTCAATGGTGACTATGGTCTTTAGGTGGAAGAGGCTTTTTTTTGTTGGAGGGTATTTTAGTATTTTCATATTACAATTATATATTTTGATTAAAAATTATATCTCACTTCCACCGTCATACTAAACACACTTTTAAACCTCACTTCCATCTCCATTTCCACTTTCAATTCTACTTCTATTTCAACTTTCAATTCTCTGAAAACTCTTCCATCATACCAAACGGGGCATTAAAGTATCAGATAATACTAATAGAGTATTTCTAAATCGTGTAATCGGGAAAAAAAAAAAAAAAGAGTACTTCTAAATCAACAAAGTCATCTCAATCAAAATTAAACCTACACACCACACCACATGAATGACAACAGCCAATGATCCCAGAAGTCAGCAGCTTATCTGATCTTTAGCAAAATGGGGGGCAATGGTTGGTGAAAATTCTGGGAAATAAAGTTCGAAGCCACATAGTTATCTATCTGCACTTGAGATTCAAAAATAGCCTAAACTCTTAAGAGATTATGGACATTTAGTATCTTCCCTTTCTCTTTACTGAACTTTGAATGCAGAGTCAGATATTGGCTTGTTTGAGTTTGCGATCATACTGCAATGTGGGGGTATATATACACAATCTGAGGCTCATCATAAACTTCAAGTGCTTAAGCGTGTGCCCTTAATTAAAGACTATCATTGTTAATAGCATAGGACTGAAGTCCATTTCGAGATTCGGCCAACATCTGGAAATATGCATGAGGTCCCCAGCCTACATAATACAAGCTAGATAAGTCAAATTAAGCTCCATTTTGACTAATCATTTTTCTTCTTTTTTCCCCTATCTGATAATTTACAGTGCATTATCGGTATCTTAAGAAAAGAAAGAACTGAAGTATGAATGTGTCGCAATGACTTGCATAACAGCTGATGCAGATTTCCTATTACTTAAAAACTCATTGTATAGTTGGCGAAAAAAGAAATAAATAGATTCGTATTGAATTATTTCATTAACCCGTACTAAAAATTCTGTGCTATGGGTTCTTAGAGGGACATCTCATAACAGCAGCAAGGATTCATGTATGAGTATATATTTCTTTGGCACATATCTTTTCAGATACTAATAGTTAAAACAACTAGTCATATTGCTGATGCAAAACGCATAATAAAAAAAAAGAAAACAGGACAAAAGGAAAAGTAGAGAACAATATTATTAATTAAAGTCTAAAAAAATTACTACAAAAGAACAGTTCATGGACATACCATCTTTGTCGTACGGAGGTGGAAAGAATTGCAAGTAACAAAACGATGCTACTACTATCCCTGCATAAAAAAGATACTCAAATAAAAAACTTGACAGAATATAAGAGATTAAAAAAAAAACAAAGGAGCATGTTTGAATTGTTATAACAGACCGCAGGCAACAGAAAAGTACCTATAAGACCTCCAGCAAATACATCTTCCCAATGATGCCAATAATCATCAACTCGAGAGACTCCAACCAGAGCTGCCATGAGTATTGGCAAGAAAACAATACAGAGCTTTGCAATGTGACCCCTACGATCAAATGCCCTAACTTTTCCAGATAGATACCAAGCAAGAAAGCCAAGACCAGCAAAAGACCCTGCACACAATAAGTGAGTCTTTACAAGACTACATCGTCGAATTCTATGAAGCCTGTGATAAACTCTTAATCTAGAACAGAAAATTGAAATCTATCCCCAAGATAGACCAACAAAACCAAAAATTCGAAATTTCCCTTGCAAAATAGTTGAATCATGTAACTATAAAACTTGAGTCTTGTAATAGACCTTTTATAGTAGTATGATTATATATGGACGCTCAGAGCCTTGGTGCACTTTTTTTGTGTGGAAGCTAGCTTGTCCATGACTTCTTATCTTGTGATGTTACTTTAATCAAAAACAACTTATGCTTTGACTTAAACCATCAATCATTTAAACTAATTAAGCATGTAATCAGTAGGATTGATGAAAGTACATACAAGAGGTATGCCCACTGGGAAAGCTCTTGTATCCCTCCTTGATAACACTCAGATGTCCAGTACACTGAACAGCTCTTGTTAATGGCTCGAACGCCTGATCATATCACACGCCAATTCACCAATGCCAATCTTAGTGAGCACATTATTAAGTAAAAGCAGTATGCATCACATGGAAATGATGTTAATTAGTTAATCTGACTGGTTTAAAATTTACAGCATGGAGAACCCACCCCTTTGCCATCAGGAAAACAACGCCAGAAGAAATCTGGACGTGGCCGTCCAACCCCATCTTTAATAGCATCAGTTATAACCGCAGTAATGAGTACAGAATATAGGAGACCTGAACACGCATTTGGCAATACGTAATAAGATTATGGTGAAACCAGAGTGACGCGGGCAAGATTCAAAAGTTCAAAACGTACCCAATATAGCCTGGTGGAAGTCATAAACATCCTTGCGAATGATGTAGTAAACAAGTATGACAATAAACGGCACCAGTATTGCTATCAACTGCCCAGAATATAATGAAAATCAAGAGTTTATCTTTTGATTTGATCTTGTTAATCATCAACATCACATGCAATATCAGCATGATATAAATTTCTTTTCAATGAAATTGATCCAAGGAAGAAAAACTTACTGGAACAGCCCAAAATGGAATTGTATTGTCTTGCAACGGGAATCTCAGGTCTGTCATCATCCACTCTCCAACAAAGCGTTGAAATGGATTTATCACATTCAAAATGACATCAATCACAGCAAGAAGCATGAGAATCAACCAGTCATGCAAATGTCTTCTTGCCACCTTAGCTCCATGTGATCGGATGGTGTGCACACCCAAATGGATTTCAGGCATTTCTTGTTGGAAGGAAAAAGAGTAGAAAAAGTCATGTTAGAAACTAAAGAACCGGAAATCAACGGAAATAAAGTGAGAGCAAAGACAGAATGGAGTACATAATGAAGAAATGTCAAGAGACAGACATTTGCTGTTATAAAGTCACATCAAGAAAATAGAACAAAGCAATAGTCATCTAGCAAACCAAAAGAGAGCAGCGCAGAAAATAATATGCTTTTCAGTTGGTTAATGGAGAATGAACCTGAATTTACAAACAAATGTTCATTTTTTATCATTCAAGGAATCAGTGATGAACCTACGAATGTAATTATGTACTATTATCATCAACATTAGACTCGATAACTCTTCTATCTTAACACTATTTATTTTCCTTTCTTATATTTATTTCCATATCATTAGAGGTCATATTGATGATATTTTGCCAATTTTTGTAGCTTTTTCCTCTATTTTTTCTTGGTGAGAGCTTTTTCGTCTCCTACAAGTAAACGTATATTAAACAGCATTTTCATTGGAGGTAGAGACAAAATCTCGGTTTAATCCTTACAACCCCTCATGTGATTGTAATTACAATCACAAAAAATGTTAATATGATTTTTGATCCTTAAGTTTGCTCTTATTTTGGTTTTGATCCCTCAAATTTAAAACATGAGTTTTTGGTCTCTTAAGGAGTAAAATAATTTAAATTTTTATTTAATGATAAAGACTAATGTTTTAAATAGAATAAAATTTAAAGGACTAAAACCTCTGATTTGAAACTTGAGAGATAAAAAACAAAATAAAGGTAAATTTGAGGGATTAACCACACAAAAATTAATATCCTTATGGACGAAAACAGTTACTCTGCCCTTTTCATATTCCAAAGCTACTTCGTTTCCATCTTTTTCCAAATCTAATTTGCTACCCAAGCAAGAGTTCATTCAAGGCTCCTCGAGCCCCAAAGAAATGAACAATAAACTCTCCTACGGACAATTATTTTAACATCATATGGTTCTGATAATACATAATAGTAACTATTTTGTTTTATTATTGTCGGTTTAAACAAACTTCTTTCCCATCAATGGAAGAAAGAAAACCTAATTCTGAGTCAATATGACAAGTTTTGGCTCTTGGTTTTGAATGCACAGTTCTGCAGAAAATAACACAAGTGAAACCAAAAAGAATGCTTCCTCAAGTAATTTGCAGTTTCAATTACAAGCATGAAGTTGCATAACTGGAAAGAATTTCACTCCAATTTGCAGGAACCGCTAAAGAGAATCATCAGTAATTATAGATAGCAGAGGATGACAGAAGATTATAAAAGCTAATTAAAATCTCCAGTCAGTCATGTCAGATGGAATAACACAACTCGCAGATAAAGAATGAAAAAGGCCAGGATTTCTAATTCAAATTTAAACTACACTGTAATACTCGTAATTAATAACAGAATGAAAGAAAAGAGGCATAACAGGAACTGAAGAAAGAAAACAAACACGCATTACAGCTTAACTTCTGAGAAAAGAAAACCAGACTCAAAAAACCGTAAATCAAACACGTGAAGAAGCAAAGAGAAACGCAATGCAGAATTGATAAGAGAAAAATTGAGGAAGCAAGGGGTAGTTACCTGCACGAAAATTGAAATCGAGCAAAGAAGGAAATATGAGAATTGAGGAAGAAGAAGAGGGAAGGCGCGTGGGAGGAACGTGGAATGTGAAGGAAATGAGGAAAATGGCAATGCGAAGGAATGTGGAAAAGCATCTAATGGCTGATTTGCTGATAAGTGACTTTTTTTTGTGTAATATGCTCTCTGCAATGTTGAGAAAAGCCGGGAAATGAAGACGACCGGTGGGCCTGATGGCGACCAAAAAAGAAACTGAAAAAAAGAAGATATGCCAAATTGCAAATTTAAAAGTGTATTACTTTTTTAAATATTTTTAATTTTTTAAAATTTTAATTTATATCACTGAATTTAGTGTGATTAATAAGGATAATATTAAGAATTTTACAACAAAATTAAATATATTTAATTATTTTTATTTGTATGTGTGAATTAATTTCAAACGTCTTATATAAAATAAGGATAGGAGGGAATAATTTTTTTTCAAATTTAACTATTCATATTAATTACACATATTAAATGAATTTTATAAAGAAATATTTTTAATACACATTATTTTAAATACATTTTAATAAAGTTGACACACTTTTTTTTTATAAATAAATAAATTAACAACAGCTTTGTAAATTTGTTATCTAATCTTGTGAGGGTGTAATGTGTATGTGTGCATGTATTGGGGAAAAAATTTATGCATATATGTATCTTTCTAACTGTGATAATATTTCAACTAGTTTACGATGCTAATTATTTCTGCATGTTTAGTGCTTCTCTCTCAAAACCCATATGGCATCTTCTTTTTTCTTTTTTTTTGGGCAAGACATATGAGTTAAGCTATAACTATATTTAATGCTAATCAAACTTCTGGTGCCCCAAAAATAAGTTCCTATTAATAAAGATATATTGAGCATTTGAGCATCAAAGAAATTAGGATTCACTCTAACAAGTTCAAACTTTGTTCCCAACTAAATTACACACACACACACACCACACACATATTAATTATAATTCACGTTTAGCAAATAATAACAATTAGAAATGGGAAAATTTCAGAAAAATACATGGGAAAATGGGAAAGGATAAATCAATGCTGTGAAATTGTGAAATCCTATGTCAATTCTGTGTCAGTATGGTGAAGGAATATGATATTTTGAAATTCTGATGAAAAGACGTTCATGCCCTTCAACTCTCCCTCTCTCTCAGCTCCGAATAACAACATCAGCGTCTTTATTAACAACTTCATTTTCTTCATTTACAACTTTGTATCTCAAAAACCAATATATGTTCACAAGTTTCAGAGCTAATAACAACACTCGTCTCTATATTAACAATAACATATTTTACATTAACAACTTCACTTTCTTGTTTCACAACTTTGTATCTCAAAAACTAACACATGTTCACAAGTTTCAGGGGTCAATAATAACACCTGTATCTATATTAACAACAACATATTTTACATTAACAATTTCACTTTCTTGTTTCACAACTTTGTATCTCAAAAATCAACATATGCCAAGAATAAGTTTGAAATTAAGAAGTTTCAGAGCTAATAACAATACCTATCTCTTTATTAACAATACTATATTTTAGATTAACAACTCGACTTTTTTGATTCACAACTTTCATATATCAACTTCAAACTTATCCTTGGGAATGTGTTGGTTTTTGAGATACGAATTTATGAAACAAAAAAGTCGAGTTGTTAATCTAAAATATGGTGTTGTTAATAAAGAGATAGATGTTGTTATTGGTTTTAAAACATGTTAATTTTAAATTTATCCCTAACATGGTTGGTTTTTGAAATATAAAGTTATGAAACAAGAAAATGAAGATATTAATGTAAAATATGTTGTTCTTAATATAGAGACGGGTGTTGTTATTAACCCCTGAAACTTGTAAATTTCAAATTTATCACTGGTGTTGTTGATGTAAAGTATGATGTTATTAATAAAGAGTCCGGTGTTGTTATTTTGAGCGTAGAGAGAAGGAAAGATGAAGGGTAAGAGCATTTTTTTACCGAAATTTTGAAATCTCATATTCCTCTACCGTATTAACACTGAACTGATATGGGATTTTATAATTTCACAGCACTGATTTATCTTTTCTCAATTTTCAAGGTATTTTGTTGGAATTTGCCTCTTAGAGTGGAGCAATACATTATAAATTAAAATAAATGTATCCCATTTAATCTATTTATTTTGAATAGGTTATCAACTTTAATCTATCTCATTGAGTAAGTTCAACAACTCGGCTCACTCAACTCACCAAAAATTTTACAACAATTTCAATTTTTTTTTAAAGAAAAAATAAAGGAGTAATTAATGTATTCTAATGATAAGATTCACGTAAAATTCAATCAATTAGTCCAAACCATTAACTAAACTTTAAAACTTAACCACTCCATGACAAAAATGCTCCTTCAAACTTTAACAATCTCATAAAATAATTACTCATTCATGTCCTTAATATAAGACATATTTATCTAATTTAATTAAATTAAAGAAGTTAGTTAATTTAGTTGATATAACATATATTTTCTAAAGCACTCTAGTCATATTCTTTAATTCCCTTCTTCCCTCTCCTCATTGATTGTTGTTAAGGGAGCATTAATATAAGTAAATTATGAAAAGATTGACAAATATAAAAATTATATTTTATTAGTTAAGACCAATATCAACTTTCAAAATATATCATATATTAAAGACCGAAAAAAATACTTAGTTAATTGAGATCTCATTTTTAGCCACCAAAAAAAATTGAGATCACATCAAAACAACAAGTTCTTTTAGAAATATCAACGTATCATCTATAAAATTATTAGAACTGATTCAGGGATCGCTAATTATATAGGTTGACCTTGATAGTGGGTTATATGTAAATTGAGCAAACATATACATATAAACAAAATCACTTTTCATTTAAATTTACCATTCACTCACTATTCATAAAAAAGTAAATCTCATTCTTTGTAAATTTAAGGGTTAAAGTGTAATTTTAGCAACAAACTTTTATTCAAGAGGCGGTTGGTACAAATAAGTTTTAGAAGAGGTAAAAATAACAATGAATAATTAAAAATTGTGTAAACTTAGTAAAACCGTTAAATTTAATATTTTTAATTGTTCATTGTTATTTTTTACCCTTTCAAAATTTATTTATGCCAGACGCCCATCGGATAAAATTTCGTTGCTAAATTTGCACAATAACTCTAAATTTAATTAAAAATGCCCTTACACCCATATGCACAAAAATAATTTTGAGAAAATTTCATCTAGGTTCTAAATAAGAGAAAATATAAAAAAAGTCCCTTAAAATCTTAAAATTACATTTAAATCCCGTGGAACTTTTTTTATAATAAATTTTAATTTTGTTGACGAGCCCATGGGCATTCACTGACAAGTCCATAGGTACGTCATTGACAAGTCCAAGAGCTCATAATTAATAAGTCCAGAGGTGTCAATTGACAAGTTCAAGACCATCCATTATCAAGTTCATGAGCGTCCATTGATAAATTCATGGGTATTCGACATCTGAAATTTATTGTAAAAAATCTCAGAGACTTAAATATAATTTTGAAATTTAAAAAAATTATTTTTTTTACATTTTTTTTATCCGGGACCTAAATAAAATGTTCTCAAAAATTTCCTATTGGAGAATCAAATCATATGACTTAGCATGAATAAACTAAATGATGTGATAGCGTATAAATCACACTAATAATGATTAATTGTCCGTGAAAATTGGATGACATAGAAGTGATAGAACAGAACAAATATACTCCGTATTAATTTGTTTATTGGGCTTGTTTTGCGTAATAACTTTTTTGAAATTAACTTTTTATGGGATAATCTAAGTCTCCTCATTGAAATTAATAGCCATTATCTTAATTGTTGTCCTTATTTAATTAGTTGGACCATAAATGATGTGGCAGACCAAGTTTATATAAGAAGTTCTCGATTGAAGAGACATTTTCAAATGACATACATAAGAAAAGAGAAGAGAAATTAAACACGTAGGATTTAATAAAATTGAGATGATATGATTTTATTGTGTAGTGGACAGATGACATAATACACCTACTTTATGCAAGAACTTCTCCGAATATTGAGATGATTTCATAAAAAAAATAATCATACACCGATTCTTAAGAACTTCACACTAGTTAGACCATTTCAAGATAATAACATAAAATTCAAATATTTAAGAGGGATTTTTCTACCCTTCTTCCTTTTTGCAACAACTTTTCAATCTTAACTAAATGTTAGTATGGTCAAGAGTTGATTATGATTGATTATTATCAATTTCATGCGCAGCTGGTGAAACCCTCCTTCTTTAGATTCCTCAACTTATCTCAATTTACTTAAAAAAATTATTATTATTATTATATTATATGTAATAAGTTAATAACTTCAGGATCAATTCAATAACATTTTCGTAATAATTTCTTTTCGGCCTTTTTAAGAGGAGTGAGAGCGATTGTTGATTTCATCAACCCTTGCCCTTTGGTTTACACTAAAAGCCTACCAACATTTCATTGGCAAAAGAATTCAGGTTCTTTGCATTATACTGTAAAAATCAAGTATAAAAAATTTATACAATTACTTTCCTTTTTTTTTTTCAATTAATGACTACGTCACTGCGTGATTTCTAGATTCGATTCACAATCAGCATGAGAATCATTTCTTTTTTAAAAAAAGTTATAGAGAATGAAAAAAAAAGTTTATAACCTTTTTTCCGCCTTAAAAAAACGTTTATAACCTGCTGCTGTGGCCTAATTAGGTTATGTTATTATATTTAATTATTTTTAAATGAGTATTAATAGAAGTAATTTGGAAAAAAAAAAGAAAAAAGAAAAAATGAATGTCTTATATTAATAATAACAACAACTTGAGATTTAGAAGATGACACACACACACACATATAGGGACCAAATAAAAATTTAAATTAGGACAGATAAATATATACATGTTTTGTTCTCTCTTTTTTGTAGCAAGTCCTCGTAATAGGCCAACCCAAAATAATTCAGAGTTAGCCCTTCGTATCAGTTGGGACTTTTTTTTTTTTTTGGCCTGTGTATCAGTTGGGACTAAATCTTCCAAAGAAAGAAATATTTATTTCATAATACCTCTGCATGTTCCTTGTTGGGCTTTTTCCATTAGCTTCACGCTTCGATTCCATTCTTAGCCCTTCTTGTCAAAATGGAGACGCCTTTGCTTTCATGGGCCTGTAATAACAAAGACCAATTTGTATTACTATTTTTTTTATACTTGAATTAGTGTATTATTTTAATGTTTATTTGAATTAACGGTCGAGAAATATATATATTTTTCTAATGTGGTTTTTGTAGAAGTCAGATTGAAAAAAATTTATATTGTAAATGTGATTTGTATTTAGATTGGCGGTGGGAGAAGTGACTTTTTTTTAAACCCAGTTAAAAAAAATCAAAAGCTACTTCAATGAGCTTATAGAAAAAGAAGCCTTTTTTTAAGCTCAGTGAATGTTACCGTGTTTCTAAATGGGTCTGCAGATGCCAAATGAGCTTTTACTCTCTAAATGAGCTTTTTCCCCTCCTAATGGGTTCCCAAACATGCCATTAATTCGCAACCAATTATATTATGTCCAGGTGGAGAACTATGGTTTAAATTTCCATTAAAAGATGTGTTCATATTTAGTTTCCGACAGTGTTTCGAATAAGATTATCTCCAATAAGAGAATACTTATATTTCACAAGAAAAAAAAAATCACTATGTTCTACCTAAGAACTCTTCCTGACCGAATAATAAGAGAGAGCTAGTTTGAAGGTTGGTTTGTGGCCTTACATATATTATCCAATATATTTTATCTTTAATATTTATCATTTTTTAAACTAATCAAGTTATTCTAGTATTCTATAATTTATCTCAAAGTTTTCACTGAGTTCATTCCTTGCCATAATATTTGTTGTGAACACTACTACTCATGTTCCACCTTATCTTATTCACCCTAGTTGAAACGACAGATTTTTAGATATGCGAACAATTAATGTTTTGTAAAGGTTACATGTGGTGTCCTTTGAAATAATTTGAATACATTCACATAATATATGAGATTTGCAATTGTCATAACTATGATTTTATTTAGAGAAAATTGTTCAAAAATACCTCATTGAAAACTTATTTGTCAAATGAGATCTTCGCGTGCAAACAATATTCCCGTATGAAAATTTTTTTCCCTTTTGTTTAAAAAATCTTCTATGTGTTCAATATATCTTCCTTATGTATGTGTGAATAATCTTCTTTTATATGCGAAAATATTCTCTAAATCTCATTTAACAAATAAATTTATAATAAAATTTTTTATGAGCAATTCTTCTTTTTATTTATAAATAAGGAAAGGGGGTTTTTTTATAAAGAGGGAGTTGGAATACCTAATATAACTAACAACTGTTTCATAAAGAAGCAGTGCTATGTAGGAGGTAGATAATTAACGGGCTAAGGGCTAAGGCCCAATTTTAATTCAAAAGTTTTTGTGCATCAGGGCTTTGTACGTTTTTTTAATTAATTTTGTCCGAAAAGTCTTAAAATAGAAACAATATCATCCTAGTCTTCGTTAAAAATGTTCTAAGGCCAGTGTTAGTGTTCTTAACTATCAATGTCAGTCTGTTAGCCGTCATGATAAATTTGTTCACTTTTTAACACTTCTAAAAAACAAAATTGATCTAAAAAACATTTTCGGTCACTCACAACTTTTACCTAAAAACTTTAGAGCCAAAATTAAATTTTTACCTATAACTAATTTGTAGAGATTAAAAAAACTAGTTAGATTAATTATCTAAAAAATGAGAGTTAGTTTTTTTAAAATACCTTTTAATAATTTGCATTGGAAATTATATTTTGGTGAGAAAGCCTCTTAGTATGTGAAATCGATGAGGAGAGTTTGAGGGAAAAAATTATAAACACACTCACACATACAAAATATGTCAATAAGAGTTTAAACTTAAGACCTTCTTCAAGTGTAATGGGTTTCACTATTATTAGGGCAACTAACGGTTAACTATTATAAATTTTTATTTGGTATAAGCATCTAGTTTACCGTATTATCAAGTTTAAATAAGTGATAACTCTTTTAATTCAATGAGACTAAATTAAAATTCATGCAACATTATAAGCATGTGAAATTGTGAATAACTGAAATTTAGCATAAATTAAATAATTTCTATATAAATATAATTCATTAATTCGCTGGCACGCCGGTCATTTCAATTGTCAACAATAATATAATTTATTAGATGATAAGAAGAGTTTAGCTTAAAGGAGTCTTATCCTGAATGGATGATGCTGCATAATAAAATATTGAAATGTAATAATTCACCAAAAAATATAAATTAAAATGTAATAATGGAGAGGAATAATATTCTTTATTTATTTTTAAAAAAGGGAGTAAATCGTTTAAACCAGGAACCTTCCAAGGAAAGATAGTAACCAGCATTATTATTACAAACATTTTTTTTCCGTTACTATTATTACAAACATATACTAATATGGTTAACCAAAAGCCTTGTATCTCAAGCATGCATATATTTATCTTTTTGTGAGACGAAGTACCCTACCCCAACACCTTTTGTAGTATATCTAACATCCTTACGAATTTTTATGCCTAACACCCTAAGGGCATGTTTGGCATGATGGAATTGGAGGTGGTGAAAATAGAATTGGGTATCAATTCTATCATGAGACTTGTTTGGTGTGATGGAATTAGAAAATTTTCCAATTCCATATAGAAGCAAAATATGTATAATTCCATCTAAATGAATTCCATCAAAATATCTAATATTTACAATTCTATCTGGTCATTTCCATCCATTACCCTCCTTTATTACCTTCAACCTCCTAGCCGGCAAGGACGATGGTGACCTCTGCTCATTCTTTGACAGTAATATAAGAAAATCCTAGAGTTCTTGAGTCCAAATTGGAGTTGCAAACCGGAGAACCAGAGACCACCGTCATCTTCAGTTTTTTCCTCTACCAACACAACACCTCACTTCCGCTATTATCTTCTGTTTTCACAGTGGAAAAGAAGAACCAAAAGCTCTGAATATAGACTGGGATAGAGTGCCACGAAGGTGAGGGACTGTACCTCTGACCTTCTTCTTCATGAGAGCCTGATCCGATATTAACCGAGAGCAAAGCTTCACTAGCACCAAGGTCAAACTTGGAAGGGAGAGAGAAGCTCGAGAGATGGAAAAAGAGTTCAAATTGTTCTTTCTCTGAACTTCCCAGCGAGTTCTTGAATTTTCCAGCGAGCTTTCTTCAGATTACGGCGGACTTCTCCAGATTCCGACGAGCCTCTTTTTCATAGCACCGGCGACCTTCTCTTTCTCTCCACTATTTTCTTCTTCACCGAGAAACCACCACCGTCCCTTCTTCACTCCCTCTCCTTCGTTTGCTCACCACAGAACGACCTCTGCTCACTCACTCTCCAATCCTTCATTTTCTATGGCGGTGCCCCTTCAAGCTTAAGCCTTGATGTTCAATAGCAAGGAAGAAGGAGAGATCTATTTAAAAGGGAGGAAGAAGAGAAGGAGTAGCTAGAGCTGTCTAGTCGGAGAGGAAGAAGGGGAGGGAAGAGAGAGAATATACTTTTCGAAGAAGAAGAAGGGATGTGCTGGGAAGGTTTTTTTATTATTTAGGAGGTGATTTTGTTCTTTTGATATAAAAATTAAATTTCATTTCTATGATATACCAAATATACTTTTAAAATTCATTTTTATCTTTATATTTATATCATTTTTATTTCCATTTCTATCAAAATTAATTCCATAATATCAAATAGGCCTTAAAGTGTTTTTTGTACATTGATACTGGATACACCAAAAAATATTTTAGGGGCCAATCAATCTAAAAAAATATTTCAACGTGCTAAATGCATATTAATATAATATTTCAGAATATATATATATATATATATATATATATATATATATATATATATATATATATATATATCACAAAATATTTTAAAATGTTGGATATACTTAAAAAAATATTTCAAGCAGTTGAATGTACTTTAACCCATAAATAAATCATACTATTAGTATCTTGTAAATAATATAATTACTGTATTATAGACACACATATTTTGCCAACCATACACACACATACATTAAAATTATAATATTTTTTTTGGCAACTAATTGAAAAATAATTTATTTTATGTTTTTATATACATAGACAGTAGGCACATCATAATTATTATAGCAAGATTCTAGCCTGGAACCCGAAGTAGATGTGAACATGCGGTATATAGGATTAGATTAGGGGGAATATAGGGTGGAGTGATCACTCATAATGAATTGATGAACTAGGCAACACGGGCCCACCAATTAGTGGGGACCATCATCAGGCATGCTAATAGGCGGCGTCACAACTTGAGGGTCGTGGGGCCCAATTCTCCTATTTTGATGACTTTGTTTGGAGGAAGCACATAGTCGTATTTTTCAAAGGTGAATATTTAATTGGGAAAATTTTAGAAAAATACTATGAAAAATAGGAAAGGATAAATCAGTGCTCCAAAATTATAAAATCATATGTCAATTCAATATCAGTACGACGGAGGAGTATGAGATTTTAAAATTTTAACGAAAAGACGCTCATGTCCTTCAACTCTCTCTTTCTCTTAACTCGAAATAATAACATCGGCTTATTTATTAATAACACTGTATTCTACATTAATAACTCCAATTTCTTCTTTCAAAAACAAAAAATTCACAAGTTTCAAAGGTTAATAACAACACATGTCTCTGTATTAATAACACCATATTTTATATTAACAACTTCACTTTCTTGTTTCAGAAGCCAATAACAACACCTCTCTCTTTATTAATAACACCATATTTTACATTAACAACTTCACTTTCTCAAAATATGAAGTTATTAAAGAAGAAAGTGAAGTTGTTAATGTGGAATACGGTGTTGTTAATAAAGAGACCGATGTTATTATTTCGAGCTGAGAGAGAGAGAGAGAGCACTGAAGGACAGGGGCGTATTTTCACCGAGATTTCATAATATTAGATTTCTCCACCTTACTGATATGAGATTTCGTAATTTCGGAGCATTGATTTATCATTTCTTATTTTTCATGATATTTTTCTAAACTTTTTCCTGTTTAATTTATGATGGACTTTTTTTTTTTTTTTTAACAAAATTTCTGATACAAAATTTCTGATAGACTTATAAGACCACTTTTTGATTAAGAATATAAAATTCCTTCAAGTTTCTTAACCTACCCACTTTCCATACCCTCACGATACTATCATTTCACACTTGACTTCTCTCCCTTCATGATGCTTTCTTCTATTTCTTATCAGTGTGCCCTTTGAAGATTCCTTCCTACCAAAAATTTTATAATTATTTTGAAATTTATAACTAATATCGAATTTAATATTATTAAAATAGCGAGAGTCACTATTTTATTTAGTTTGGGAATGGGTATAATCAGCTTGCTATCTATAATAATATTATTAAAATACAAAAATTAATTTGTTGATGTTATGGTTTACCTCATTTTAAAATCAGGTCCTGTAGTTTACTCTTTATTTTGTTTGAATTGGATCATTGTAGTTTGATTAGTGATATGCATTCTGGTAATCGTGGTCAAACCCACAAGTCCCACATCGAGAATTTTGTGAAGGAAGGGGGGACCTTATGCTATAAAAGGAAAACCTCCTACCCTTATCCTTATCTCATAATTGTCTTATCATTCTTTAAGGTATTTTGTATTTCCTCATCTTTTATATTATTTTATTTGTAATTATTTGGAGTAAAATTAAATTTTGATATTCCTTTTATTATTGTCTTATTTATTAACTGTTATTAGAAATAGTAGTTGTGATTTATTATATTATTAAATTACGTCTAAAAACTTTGTTTTCTAATATTGTGATTTTTTAGTATAATTGGTTAAGCTTTATATATTATGCTTTTGCAATAATTGGTATCAGAGCAAGGTTCTGTCTAAGTATGCCATTTGGTTGTAGTATAGTTTGAACTTCCACATCAGAAAAGAATTACTTTGAGCTTTTACATTGACAGCTATTAAATAGTATGTGGAGCAAAAATGACGGACAAAAAGAATAAAGAATCTGCATCAAATGTCAACAATTCGTCGTTGGCATCTTCTCTTTTAACAAGAATTGTGTTTAAAACGAAGTTTGCAGTTGAAAATTTTGACTGATTAAAACATTTTTGTATGTGGCAAGGTGAGGTTCTTGATGTCCTTTTCCAACAAGGACTAGATCTTACTATTAAAGAAAGGAAACCAGACAGCATGGGGGAGGAAGACTGGAGGATCATCAACCGTGTTGCTTGTGGTATCATTTGATCGTACTTTTCAAGAGAATAAAAGTATCTATACACGAAGGAAATTTCTGTATGTAGATTGTGAAAGGCAATGGAGGACAAATTCTTAAAGAAAAGATTGTTTCACTTCACTTATATTCTTGGTACCACAGTAAATGATCATATCCCCAGCTTCAACAAGTTGGTAACAGATTTGCAAAATATGGATGTGACTTTTGAAGATAAAAATCTGACCTTGATATTATTGGGATCATTTCCTGATGAGTACGATCACTGGAGACTACTCTACTTCACAGTAAAGAGGAAGTATCTCTCAAAGAAGTTTATTTTACCTTAAACAACTACGAATAAAGAAAGAGAAAAATAAAGAGGTGGAAAAGCAGAGGCATTAGTCCTGAGAGGACATACTGAAAACCATATGAGATCAAGGAAACAGAGATCCATATCAAAATCCAGACCCAACAAAGATGAATGTGCCTTTTGTCAAGAAAAAGGCCACTGGAAGAAGGATTATCCAAAGTTGAAAAACAAAGCCAAATATAACAATGGGAAGGCTATTATAGACTCAAATGTAGCTGACTATGATGGTGAAAATTTATATCTACAATGACTTCGTCAAAACCATTAGACGTATGGTTGTTAGACTCAACTTATAGCCATCATATATGTCCTAACCGAGACTAGTTCACTGATTTTCAAGAAAGAGGATGTGGAGTTGTCCACACAAAAAATAACATTTTTCTTACCACATATGGCATTAATTCAATTTAATTAGAACATTAACAGATGTTCGTTATATATCGGATTTGAAGAAAAATCTCATTTGTGTAGAAACTCTAGATTCAAAGGGGTTCAAAATCACTGCAAAAAGTAGAGTAATGAAGATATTTTCTGGTACACTGGTGGTAACGAAGGGTGTTCGAACGAACAATAACACATATTACTATCAAGACAGTACGATTATTGGAATAACAGTAGTGACATCCAATGATAAGAATGAGGTAGAAGTGATCAGGTTGTGGTGCATGCGCTTAGGGCATGTTGGGGGAATATCCTTGAAAGCTCTATTAGATCAAGGATTGTTAAAAGAATTAAAGAGTTGTAGTTTGGATTTTTTTGAGCATTATGTAAAGGGGAGACAGACAAGTGCCAAGTTTAGTATAGCTATTCAAAGTACAAAGGGTATTTTGGATTATGTTCACTTTGATGTTTAAGGTCCTTCCAAAACACATTCTGAAAAGACCCTTTCTCATAAACAACTATTATTCAATATGGTTTTACAAAACCTGATTAACCAGTGATAATTGAAAACTATTTCTTATTCAAGACATATCGGAGTTTAGGGCACAAAACTCACCCACAAACCTACTACAGAGAAATTCATTGCTCTGATCACACATAACAAATGGGAGAAAATCATAGCCCGTGAGTTTTACAACAATGAATCTCACAACTAAGAATCCACACAAAACAATTTCCAACACATATGTGGTTGTGGGTTCACCAAAATGTCAGAGTATGCAAAATAATACCTCAGGCATAACAAGGGTTAAACAGTTATCCAAACAATAAATGTAGTACTCCAAAAATATGAGGGCCTTATAATGGCAATATAGAAGTTAATACAACACCAATACCAAAAGAAGCTTACAAGGTTCTCAACGCCTATGCCTCTAGTTGCTTCCCTTGGTTTATAAAATTTTCTATAATAATTTTCATAAAACTTCACTAACTCGTTAAGACTCACAGGTTTTCCCTTTTATTATTATTCATCAGAGTTTGTGAGCGAACCTCTGCTGAATTTATATAATCCATCTCACATACACATTTCATTAGCGAAAGAATTTAAAGACGGAATTTTTCGGTCACTAAATTAGCGACGGAATGTAATTCCGTCGCTAAATTCTGTCACTAAATATTAGTGACGGAATTTAGAGTCAGAGAAGCATGTTTAACTGACATAATAATAATAATATTCTTATTAATTAAACTTCATATAATATGATCAACAATTAGAATCATCCACACTCATCCATCTTGTTCCTCCTTATAACTTCTGGATATGGTACATACTATTAGTGCTAGTATACCCGACCAAAGGTTAGCTAGTCACCTCAAGAATATTGTCATCTCCCATGCCACCACCAATATATTGTAATAGGGAGGTATCCACCTAAAACACTCAACTAAAAATTATGGCCAGGAATGAGAGCCGATGTGCACAATTTCACCATATCTCTTTCACACAACCCAACATATCCCATAACAGAAAAATAATAAATTAATATAGTTTTGAAAAACATTTACAAGATTATCATACCTTATACAACATTCTATCCCAAACAGCATAATCATCATAACAATAACAATCTTAATAATAATCTATGCTCATATATATACGTGTTTAAAAATACACTGCTTCACTGAACTAAGTTCATATTCAAATATAAACATAATCTTTCAAAACACATACAAGTAGTATAGATGAAAATAAGGTTCAGAAAATACCTTACAGTCCAAAGCAAGCATATAGAATAAATTAACCCAAATTACCTAAACTCTAAGCTTAACCTTAACTTGAGTAGCAAACACAAGTAATCACCGATCACAAGAAAACTCTACATTATCAATGTAAATACTAATTAATCATAAGCAAGAATAAAATAAATAATTTACGTAATTCAACTCCCGAAAACCCAATTTCCTCTACAACCATTATTCTCAATCATTCCAATTTTCTTAAAAATTCTTAACCATAGTTCATTCCTCATGAGCCCAAATCACTCATTAAAATCCTTAAATAACCTTTATATCATTTTCTCACATCAACCACTTAATTTTATAAATTAAAGTTTCACCTTCAACATACCTATAGTCATAAAATCATCAATATCAACCTTCTAGACCAATTAAATCTCTTTTTTCTAATTTATATGAGTATAATCCAATTATTAAAAAATTCTTCAAACCTCCACATAATCAAAATCATATCAAACTCTAACTTAAATATTAAGTCCTAACTCATATTTTCACATAGCTCAAAATTTAACAAAATAAATCGATTAAAACCTCAATAATACCTCCAATAATCCAAATAAATTATTTAAACTAACTTTAATAAGTAAAAAAACCCTATAAAAACTAATTTATGACCTGTTTATAAAATAAATTGATTATAAAATCATGTAATAACCAAATAATAAATTTAAATCGATTAAAATTAACTATTAATTATTCTCTACATTTTTATAGTCATATCTTGACAAAACTCAAAACTTGCATAAAATCTTATTCCCAAAATATTCTCTAACAAGCAGAAAATTACTATTATTGGAAAGAGAAAATTATTTAGAATATTTTTCATAAAATTTTTTTTTGTGATTAGAAGTAAATTTGAGTACTTTATTGATCTCTAAAGCTGCAAAAACTGAGACTTTACGACTTTATTCCTCTAAAAATTCTATTTCATCTCATTGACGAAGTGAAGGAGGGGTGTGGGTTTATATAACCCCATCCCTTCGTCACACCACTAAAAGGTGGTGTAACTTTTATTTATTTATTTTATTTTTTTAAATAGATAGTGGTACCACCACTACCTTTTAGTTTACCACTACCTTTTAGTTTCGGTGCCACCCTTTTATATTTTTTTATTATTGTATTATTATTTTTTAAAACATATTTTAACCAGATTCCTCTTTTCTTTCCCCCCCCAAAAAATGACTACTAAATTCATAATTATCTTCAAATTATAATTATATCTTAAAAATAAAAATAAGGATGTTACACTTTCATTGGGAGGAAAATATTATTTTGTAACCTTTGTTGACGATTTCTCTCGAAGAGTCTCTGTGTATAAGATGAAAACTAAAGATAAAGAATTGGAAATTTTTCTCAAATGGAAGGCGATGATAGAAACACAAATAGACAGAAGGATCAAATGTCTTCGTACAAATAGCGAAGGAGAATACATTAATGATCATTTTCAAGAGATTTGTAGGGATGATAGCATCGTCAGAAAATACACCACAACAAAATGGAGTGGCAAAATGCATGAATCGGACTTTGCTGAAGAATGTTCGGTGTATGTTGTCTAATACTATATTGGCAAAGAATTTTGGCTGAGGCAATAACATATGCGTGTCACCTTATTAATCATCTACCATATGCTACTATTGATAGAAAGACATCTTTGGAACAATGGTATGAAAAACTTCCTATAAACAATGATTCTTTGCATGTGTTTGCCTCAACTGCATATTATCATATGAAAGAGTCAAAATTGGATCCTAAAACAAAGAAAGCTATCTTTTAGGGATCATCTCTAGAGTTAAAAGATATCGTTTATGATGTCTGGAGATAGAAAATTATATTCGGTAGGGATGTTATGTAGTAAAAAAGATAGCAGTTAAAGATACCAAACAAATTGATGGTGTTTCAAAGCAGGTGGAGTTTGAAGGAAATATAATTTTTCCAATATAAGGAACAAATGAGACAACAAAAAAAGACTTTTTTACGGAAGAAGAAGAGACAGTTGAAAGGGAGGTTCCAACTCTTAAACCTCAACAACAAAATGAATCAATAGCAACCAGCAAGTAAAAATGAATAATAAGAAAGCCTAATCGTTTCATGAATATGGTGGTTTATGCAATCTCAATTGTAGTTGATGATATTCCTTCAACTTATAAAAGGGCTATCCAAAGTTCAGAAAAAAGATAAGTGGAGGAATTCCATGAATGAAGAAATACACTCTCTTCATATGAGTGGTACGTGAAAATTGGTCAAACTTCCGAATGGTAAGAAAGCAATTGGTTGCAAATAGGTGCATGCAAAGAAAGAAGGATTTCTTAACGAATGTGATGTATGCTATAAAGCAAGATTGATAGCTAAAGGTTATGCACAAAAGGATAGAATTAATTATAATGAGGAATTTTTTCCAGTTGTACAACATTCCTCCATTAAAATTTTGTTGTCTTCGGTAGCATAGTTAGATTTGAAACTAGTTCAAATGGATGTTTAAATTTCATTTTTAAATGCAGACTTGAAAGAGGAAATCTACATGACTCAGTCAAAATGATTCAAAGTTGCTAGAAAGGAGAATATGGTGTACAAACTTGAAAAATCGTTATACGGATTGAATCAGTCTTCGAGACAATAATATAAATGATTTGACAAGTTTATGTTGAATCATAAGTACATAAGAAGTAAGTATGATCATTGTGTCTATTTACGTAAGTTTGAAGATAGATCCTTTATATATCTCTTTTTATATGTTGATGATATGTTGATAGCTTAGAAAAATTAAGCAGAAATTGAGAAGCTAAAGATTCAACTAAAAAAAGAGTTTGAGATGAGAGATTTAGGTGAGACAAAGAAGATTTTTGGCATAGAGATAACAAGAGATAGACGATCAAATAAGCTCCTTTTATATGAAAATGAGTATTTGAAGAGGGTACTAGATCGATTTGGTATGAATGATAAAATAAAGTTTGTTAGCATTCAACTTGCCCCTCATTTTAAGCTTAGTACTGTTTTGTCGCTAAAAAATGAAAAGTACCATACGCAAATGCTATTAGTTACATGATGTATGCAATAGTTTGTACAAGACCTGATATTTCACTGGCAGTTAGAGTTGTGAGTATGTATATGCATGATCCAGGAAAGGACTATTGGCAAGCTGTGAAATGAATTCTACGGTATATTCATAATATTATAGATGTGGGATTGGTCTTTGAGTAGGAAGATTATCAATGTTTAGTAGAATATTGTGACTCAGATTTGGCAAGTGATTTGGACAAAAGAAGATAAACTACTGGTTATGTGTTTACTCTTGCAAACACACCAGTTAGTTGGAAGTCTACTTTACAGTCAATAGTTGTTTTGTCTACTACGGAGACATAGTACATGGCAATTATAAAGACTGTGAAAGAGGCAATTTGGCTTTAAGAATTGCTTGGAGAGTTTGATATTAATTAAGAAAGCATCATAGTATTTTGTGATAGCCAAAATGCTATTCAATTAGCAAAGAACCAAGTTTATCATACAATGACAAAGCATATTGATGTTCGATATCACTTTATACGAGAAATTTTAGGAGAATGTGGAGTCATGACATGAAAAATACGGATAAATGAAAATCCTGCCGATATGCTGACAAAAATTGTAACTTCTGCCAAAATTTCAACATTGTTTGAATCTTATCAATATTGTTAAACATTGAATATTGAATTAAAGATACAACCATAATTTGTAACTAGGAGAACTTGAGAATGTGGAAATTTGTTAAGGTGGAGATTTGTTAATCGTGGTAAAACCCACAAATCCCACATTGGGAATTTTGTGAGGGAAGGGGGGGGGACCTTATGCTATAAGAGAAGCCCCCTCCTACCTTTATCCTCATCCCACAACTGTCTTCTCATTGTTTAAGGTATTTTGTATTTTCTCCTCTTTTGTATTATTTCAATTGTAATTATTTGAAGTGAAATTAAATTCTGATATTTCTTTTATTGTTGTCTTATTTATTAATTGTTATTATATATAGTAATTATAATTTATTATATTATTAAATTACGTCTAAAAACTTTATTTTTAAATATTATGATTTTTTAGGATAACTGGTTACGCTCTATATATTCCACTTCCGCAACACATTCATTCTCAAGTGTAAAATCTATTAATTTAATTTATTTAAATTTTATGGGCTTCATAAAATCTCTTTTGTTTCATTCAACACTATTTTAACACCCATATATTTTTATATATGAAATTTTATAAAGTTTATAAATTAAAATTATCAAATCAAACCACAATAATTCTAGTGGAGGGGGTTTGTTTGCTCATGTACGATGCCTCAAGTTTAAGTTTACATAAATACTTTTTTTTTTGCCTCTAAGTTTACATGAATACTAAACAAATACATTTACAATAGTTACCTTAATCTAGTTTGACAATGTTTAAATTTGATCCGATAGTCTCGCAAATAAAATTATTGAATCCAAAAAGCATTATGTATTTTGAATTTGTATATTTATGTTTTACCCCCTATTATAATGACACGTCATTTGTTCAAACTTGGTTTATTTTTAATTATTATTCTCACGACATCAGGATCAATTATATTCACTTTTATATTTTAACTCACTCACCGACCTTTTTTACTAGTCATAGCATATGGAAAATGTGCGTCAGACTCCATGGTAAACCCTCCTTTTAGGTTTTAAGTTTTAACCATAAAAATTAAAAAAAAAATAAAGAAACTCCAGCCAAAATGCTTATGGTGGGAGATGGGGGGTGTCTAAATATCTCGTTTCCCATTGTTTCACCCGATTCCTAATATTTTGATTTTGAATTTTTAATTTTGGTTAGATCTAGGACGGAAATTGGGGTCACTCTTAAGATTTTTGTCCTGATTATTTATTTATTTTTTATCTTATAAATTAAATTATCCTTTTATTTTTATATTTTTTACTCCATAAATTAAGTTATCACTTGATAAGATGTGTATCACATTTTTAGTTGGAGTTAAATAATATATATCATGATATTAATCTTAACTATATAATTTATAAAGATAAGAAGAAGACGAGGACGACGACAACAACAATAACAATAATCTTATTCTTCAATTTTAGAGCAATTTGTGTAATTATGGTGACATTGTTAGTTGTTAAATGATCACTTTAAATAATTAAATATAAAAATTTAACTAATATAATAATATTTAAATATTTTTTTTTAAAAAGCTGATATTTCCCAGTCCCGTCCTAATTTTAGGACTACCTGGACTAAGATGCAACTTGCATCCCGACCAAAAACCAAAATTATGAATTGAAAACCGGGATTGAGGTATCACAGTCCCCTCCTAAATTTTGAACAATCCTAATGGGAGGGCGTAACATGTGTGTTGATGAAGATTGAAAACAATGTGTATCTGTACTAATATTTTTTAATTAATTTTTCAGGAAGAATTTTTTTTATATATAAACAAGAATATAAAATTGAATACTTGGTCACTTGTTAAAAAAACATGAAAGTCCCTATTCACACCCACATGAGTTGATTAATTTTTTTAATTAAAAGAAAACAAGTTTTTATAATTAATTTAATTTGGAAAGCAAAATAAAATTTAAATTTAGATAATTTATAATAAAATAAATTAATTTAAATTATTCAACTCAACAATCAATCAAACTTCTTTTTAGTTGAGATGATTTATATGTCTTCCCTATAATATATGATCCAGGATAAGCTAAGTGTAATACACATACACCCAACGTGGTCATTTTCTTTTAAGAAAATATAGTGGTTATAGTTTAGTTAAAATAAAAGGACGTACAATCTTTTTAATACGTATAATAGTTGGATGTATCCGCAATAAACCAGATGGTTAATTGTTTCTGTATTAAGGCTTTTGTCTGTAAACTAAGATCCAAAGAGAAATTGATGTTAGTGATGCATTTTCTGTCGTGGCCTCACCGTCGAATACGACACTGACCTGAATCAATAAATAAGGGGGGAAAGTTGTAGGGATCATTGAAAATTTATGTGGAATTAAAATGACGTTTAAATAATGTTTTTAGATTTTTTAGAAAACTTATTATGAAGTCCTAAGAAAAGAAAATGAAACAATAAAAATCCTACAACAAGTAAACAACATGAAGATGTTGTTATTTTTTACATTGAAATTTAATCTTACTTGTTGTGAGTTATTTTGATGATTATATAGATTTTCCATGATTTTCTAACAGGATAAAAATTTGGATATTTTTAATTGTATTTTCAACAAAACAATTAATTGCTTCCATATGAAAGTGACCGGATGACGCGGACCATTTGACAATTGTGTACGCATGAATGGTTGGTTTCAAATCACATACTTATCTAATTTTTAATATAAGATATAATTAATTTTTTAAAAAAATTTAAAAAGTTAAATAAATTATTTAAAATATTAATATTTTTATATTAAAATAATTTATCCAACTTATAAATTAATATATAATCAAATGATGTAAAGCATATGCTATGACTAACTTACTCATTTAGCTTCTTTAATCTCTAAAAAAATCAACTATGAGTTATATTAAGGATTGGAGTCCGGAGGAGCATTATATTATCATATTTGATTTTTTTCATATTATTAATATATAACATAGTTTTTTTATTCATAAAATTCAAATTATTCTCATCTTAATTAAAATAAATTAAGTTATTTTCCACTTGAATTATTTATCATGGGCTTGAAAAGGATGCCTTCTATTATACTCTAACAAGTATATTTTTTCCCTAAAGATAAAATAGGAATATATTCCTTTTACATTGTCAAGTATATTTAGCAGGTCCCTTTTTTTAAAAAAAAATCATAAAGTATTTTTTTTATAAAAAATGTAGAGAGGATGCACAACAAATTACATTAAACAATCAAAATTTATGACAAACATAGCTTTTGGCAGCAGGAGGAATGTTAAAAAATTGCATCAATGCTTAATCTGACATTACTTGTATAAACTTGGTTTAATAACTGAAAGGCATTTTAGTAATTCAACAATAAAATTTAATTAGCCACTTGATTATGCAAAGTAATCTCATATTTTGTTGGACTTCTTTGCTACAAAATTACTTATATGTGAAGCTTTAACGTGATTCACCCATTAAAAAGGTTATTGAGAATCAACACTATTGGATTAGCTTATAAAAAGTTTATAACTGTTTTTTACGTAAATTGAAATAAAACTCTTCTCACATACTTATCTCATATCCGTAAATCACGATTGAAAAACTGTTTTTTAAGACTTCAATCGTTATTCTAAATCCATAATCCATATAGATACTATAAACACCAATATCTCCTATGCGCTTCATAATTTATATAAACTCATAAAATAACCAATTTACTTAATACTATTTAACTCTTAAAAAATAATACTGTAAGTCAAAATCTGGGCTTGGACTAAGCTCAAGAAAAAAATGAATATTAAGTTCAGCTCTTTTAGTCATGGTTAATAGTAATAACCCTTCTATATAAAAATTGTTAATTGAGATGGTAAGCGGTTTCATCTTATAAGAAGGAAGGCACATATTTAAATCATGAAAAACACAATTATTAAGAGAGTTTTAATCTTAATGCTCTCGGTCTAACAAAGACTAGGCTCAAATATAAAATAATTTAAAAATATTTTGGATTCGCTCCACAAAAAAAATGTATCCTTCCAACTGCTGTAACTAGTCTTTTAAGCATGTCACTATTTTGAAGCAGGGATTATAGGATGCTGTTCATTCCTACCAAATTTTCCAAAAAAACAAATGAGAACTTATGCACCTTACATTAAAATGTCACTTACTCACTTTCATGAGAAAATGCCTTTTTAATAAAAATAATACACACACACATATACATATTAATTAATTAAATGTAAAGAATGTAACTAATACTTGACACTCGTAAGTCGTAACATATGGATGGTTTATTAAATAAAAATTAAAGGTTGCATTATGATCAATTGAATAACAAGTGTGTACTTTTGATTTAATGGTATGCTACATTAATACATTTAATGAAGGAAACTCCATTAAGAGAAAGAATTGGTGTAGCCAAAGACGGTTGGCACAGATGGTAAGGAACGGGCTCAAGTCCCAAAAGGATGAGAGTTCGATTCCCGCTGCCGTTGTGATGACTCTTTTGGTAGGCGATCTCGTAAGTCCCTTGTAAGTGCTTAAAGAGCCCTGGGGCCGTGCCCTGGCCTTACTGGGGGACCGATGCCAAACCTACCTAAACTTTTTGTTATATATATATATATATATATATATATATATATATATATATATATATATAAAAGAATTGGTGTAAGTCTTAATGTTAATAGTAACGAGCATTTACTCCCCCACGCGTTGCGCGGTGTGCATTCCCTCCCTTTACGTATGCCTCTGAAACTTATTCCATTACTGCCTCCCTGCTCCCAAGGCAGAGCTTGGGCTTTCTAACAATTACACCATTTTATATGGGTTATATTATCTTCAATCAAATTCTTAACCAACATTCACGACGCTTTCATATCTAGTGCAATATATGAAACAAAATGGGTGACATAATTGCATTACCATCGCCTGATAAGGCATCAAATCTTGAGTTCAGATTTGTTGCCAAATTGCTGATATCGCACAAAACCCTAATCCTTCTCTTATGTTTTGAAGGGGGACATGTTCGGGCTGTGAGAAGATGCTCAGCCTGAGTATGAATGTTGTTTTCATCATCCATACTTATCTCATAATGAAGTTTAGAGTCATTTCCAGATGGAGGGAAATGAGGGTAACTATTGTTATCCATCTAGTATATTGCTTATCTAGAAGCATTAGTCACCTTTGTTCTAACGATAGATCAATAGAAAAGGGACTAAGATTATATCAGCCTTAATTTCGTGGGTTTTACTCACAAAGAGTAAAGGGATAGAAAAGAAGGAAAAAAGAGTTGAAAAAGAAAAGCTAGAGATGAGGGGTTTTACTCACAAGCAGTAAGGGGACTGAAATCCCTCAACTCGATAATTGGTTAGTTAGGCACAATCATATACACAAGACTGAAATTCCTGAAGATATCTCACTACCATATCTTTCAGTATCAGCTAGATATATAGCTGGATTCAACCCTCATAGGGTTGTAGTTCGCCACTATTCTTATTGAACCTCTAAGTATTTGCAGACAAATTCCCAGTAACTTCCTTTCATGACATAAACCTTTTTTCTCAAGTGAAAAAAATAGTTGTGTTTTAGATTTTTATCAGTATTATCTATCCCTAGAAACTTTAATTTACCGGTGGTGGTGATAGGTGAAGGAATGTGAGCAAGCTGAGTGGCTGGGAACCTTTTTTCATGACGCAAACCTTTTTTCTCTCACTACGTGTCATGTTATTAATTTATAAAAGTTAATAATTTCATGGTCTAATTCCTTATATTGAATAATTGTACAGAATATTAAAACTCCAAACCATGTCCCATCGCCACCTTATGTGTTGACTTTAAACATCCTACTCCCTACATATTTAAATGCCTCAAACCTAACATGCTAAAGTTTGACACATGAATTATTAGATACATTACATACGACACCAAGCAACTGGAATTGTGAATGAAGATATGGACTTTGCATTGCCATTGAATAAGTGAGAAAACAATAACTATGATTACAATATTTACAATTAAATAACGTTACATACACATACATTTAGTATCACCCCCTCCCCTGTATTCATACTTCAATCCAAATTTGTAAGGGGAAAAAAACTCTAGCACCTTAAAACATTATGACAACATATTTGTAATAACAACCACATATGCAGTTAGCTTTGCATCACTGCATACTTTCAATGTCGTTAGCTATGCCTTACATTAGCATACTTAAGACAATGTACCCTTATCATATTTAAGAAACAGTGGATAGGAAAAAGGTGGATAAAAAATTGTAATAAGCAAATGCAAGTAAACATTTTTTAGAGCAAGACAACACACTATATAAGACATCATAAGAGTAGTTGAGTTCATACATATCCAAAACATCAAATTACATAAAAGCCACTTAGTTCTTAACATAAGTACTAAGATTTCCCAACTTAAGCCAACAAACATCAAAGGGCTAGGAACAAAATACATGCAAAAAGCAATATGAACTCCACCAAAAGATATTAGTACTGTAAATCCACACCATCTAAGGCATAACATACAGACATAGTTGATAAAGATAAACTAAAAATACAAAGACAACATGAGAAACAACACAAAGCATCATGACTCCTACATCTTCTCTTGCTTTATAGTCTTCAAAGGCTTAATTGGAGATGAAATCATACTTGGTCCTTCCTTGTCAGTAGCTCCAGTTACCTTCTTCCAAGTCTGCTTCCTCTTGCCTTTAATAGCTGGCCTAGGCACAACTTCAGCTAAAGGCAAATAATCTAATCTTGGACTCTGACCTTCCTTTGATTCAATAAACGATATTGGAGTGACTGCTGGAGCTCCACCATTAGAGTCAGTGACCTCCACAACCTCGCATCCAGTGTTCTACAAAAAATAAAACCAGAATATAGGAACCTATACATATGAGTATAGAACTTAAAACATGCGTGGTTAATCATCAGACCTCCACAATCAATGAACTGTGGTGATCTTCAACCTAAACAAAGTAATATGAATATTAGTATTTTGTCTCATCATTAATCACTGAACTATGTACCATGGAAAGTACTCATCCAATATTTACTGAATTAACAGACCTCATTGCTGGCTTCATTAAACTGGTCTAAGAGGTCAGTATATTCAGTGTATGATGAGACACTAATGCTAGAGTTAGGGAAATCAATATTGTATTTGTTTAGCTTCAACTTGAGCAACATCTTCCTTCTAACAATATTATCCAACTCATCCGGAAAGTCATACGCACAATCCTCCTAGACACAATAAAAAATACACTAAGTGAAAACTAAATCAGACTATATTACTATAAAGAACATATTATTGACACATTTGGGCACTAATAACATGACAAACCTTCTCAAGTTTAACCTTCAATTCAACAACAATACTTCTAATAAGCTGAACTGCAAACTTGTCAAAGAACACCACATATGCTTTACCGGTCTCATCACTCACTGTGTAATGGATCTTAAACCTATAAAATATATTAGTTAACAACATGTAATAGTCATTTAAAATTTTTATAGTTTTTATTGCCTTGAAATAAAGTGATCTGACACTGAACATTACTTTGGTTCAATAGTTGCTGGAGTCTTTTTACACAACATGCATATTAGTTTGTTATTCTCATACTTAGGTTTGCTACCACATTTTGGACATCCATCGTACATCCATCCATGACGGGTATCAAGCTTAACAATGTCACAGTAAATCAAGAAGAAAGCATCCTGCCAACATATATTAGCAACATACATTAATATTCCAAATTATACACGATGTATGGAAATAGTATTTTCCAGTATTAAGCCATATGTACCAGCTTCTGATTTTGAATGTCAGATATCTTAATCCTAGGATGTGCATGTAACATTGAATTGGTAGATTGATTAGTTGACATGGAAGGGACAACTTGAGCTGAACTACTGATAATAAGAGAAGGCGAGTGCTTGGAACTGCAGCAATACGAATGTTCATATCAACTAAAAATCTATATTGTTCAAACATTTGTATTAACAATATAAAGTCACATTTACCTCTGGATAAAGTGTTTCACCTCCAGGAACTTCTCATTTAAAGAGACTCTTGTTGCATTGAATGAACTACACACCTCTGAAAGTCCTGTAACATATTTACATTAAAAGGGGTCAGTGAACTCATATGACAACCTAACTCATGGCAACAATTATTGAGATGGTCTATAAATCATTTATGATTCACCTTCATCATTAAAACCAACTTTGGCCAGCTGCAATATCATAACGACAGGTGGGGCTATCTTGGCAATGGAAGCCATACAAACGTTCACAGCACATTCATCATATAGGACACAATTAACAGAAATACCCCTACAGTAATTATGCATGTTTGTTATTAACTAATCATCCATACAAACAAAACATGGTAGTCATATATACTCACTCCTCATCTCCCAGAGTGAGCCTCAGTTTGTGTTTAGTCTCCCTATTAACTCTATACTCCTCCAATGATTCCATTGACATTACATAACCAATAACATCTAAAACAGGAAGCAAATGAAATCATACTCCAGAAACAATGTATGAACATAACAATAAATAAGTAAAAACATGGATGCACCATACCAATGAGATAATCAACCGGATCCTTATCATCAATCTTCCTTATCTGAGATATAGGCACAAAGCTATATGTGTAATCAACAACAGCTCCTTCCAACTCCTTCATGTATATTTGTACACCCAAAGTAATCCTAAATGGATGATTTGTTGCCATGTACTCTTTGGTGTTGGGGGACACAACGGAATTGGCTATAAAGTAAGTCTTCCCCTTAGTCACACTACTCATATACCTATCAAAGAGGGCTTTGTTCATCATAGATGCCTGAATCTTTGTACCCTGTATGCATAAGGAGTCATATTATATTATAAGACATGAAAAATAACCTCATCGAATTAGTGTTTACCCATATCTGACAGTAACAATAAATGAACCATGCATGCTAAAGCTTACTATTTCATCTACCAACATCATTGATATACAAAACAGGTCATTGGGGGACTCCTTTTGATAAACATTCCACTGGCGAAGCACTTTTGCAACTATCCTCCACCTATCTGTTCCATTATTAATGGCCTCTATGAGAGAAACTCGAGATACAAATCTAGACAGAGAGGAAGATGCCATAACTAAATCAAATCTGTTTTAGAAACTAGGTGAAATTAATGTTCTCAACTGCACGATATAAAGCATTAAAGGCTGCATGTGTATATACTATTACAACTTAGTTGAAAAGCGCGGGAACTTACCTCCCCATATGTATCATATCCAACATCACAGTACTTCAAATCCCTTAAATTCAGCATTAACAGATACCATAAGCAATAACATGGGACTGAAGGAAAATTATAGGCGGTAACATACACCTTACCTTACATCTACCTCTACCCCCACATCATACACAGTAACTTAATACATACTAGCTAATAACAATATAGCTTCGACCCTAAGAATAGCAATAATTAAATGGTAAATCCAACACTATCCCCTATAAGATATCATGAACTACTAAATGTACAACATTTATTATTGATCTGAAAGTTGCTTTGGAACTTGAGTCACATGATATTATGATTACCAAATGAAGTCATGGATTTCATCGGAAGAGTTGAAACCTCTGAAGCCACTGACAACACCATACCTCATTTAATATATGTATTTGCGCAGACCTGCTAAAAATAATAGATCTACTGAATATTGAAGATAGTCTTCCATATTTAATTATTATTATTAAGTTCTTTAGTCTGGTAAGTAAATAACACAGTCAAAACGTTCTGCCCTGACATAACCATACTGTCATTTAATGCCCTATAACATAGAAAACTATAGTACAATAGTGAAAGGGATGTCTTGATCACTAAATAAAGTGGTTTTGGCATTGAAAGAGCTAACAATTGTTAAGCCACTGACAACACCATACTTATTTAATAAGTGTATGTGCTCACACTTGAAAAAAAATACATATACTAAAAAAGGAAGACAGTCTTCAACATTCCATTATTATTACAACTTATTTTGGTATGGTGGCTAAATATCACAGTTAAAACTTTCTACCCTGACAGTACCATACCCTCATTTAATGCCCCATAACATAGAAAACTGTAGTATAGTGCTAAAAGATATGTTATGATCACTAAATCAAGTGACTATGTCATTACAGGAATAGAAATCTCTCAAGCCACTGACAACAACATACCTCAATTAATAAATGTATTTGCGCATACTTAAGAAAGAAACAATATATATACTAAAACCCACAATATATATACATTACCTCCATATTACATAGTTGTAGCAATATTTGAGGGTGGAAGTGTGTTTTTTTGCATAAAATTCTATACAAAAAAAGTGTAAGGACATTGGATTATGTCATACGATGGTGAGTGCCACAATAATCTCACAGAGTGAGGTGGTGAACTTAAGTAGAGCTTTATGATACATGTATAGTAATAATATCATTGATTGCAAAATAACTTCACATGGTAGTGTCCATAATAAGAAGAAGAGGACCAACTATAGTTGCATTACATGAGTTCGCGATTAATATAGGAGTGTAACTTAATTTGACTAATAATTGTGCAATGAAACAATGGTATAATAGTTTTTTTCAGCTGAGATGAACTTTTTGACAATAAAAGAGTTTCTAATACATATTTTTGCATTCCTTAGTTCATTATTAGTGATATGAATGAGGGAACGGACCGGCTAGAAAACAAATTTAAAAACACGAACGGAACGGATGATCAAAGGTAGGACCTTAAGAGAACCTGTCTCTTACAACCCTAGCCATAAAGACACCACAAGGATGATCGGTCCTTGATACAGTCAGAGTATTCGCACGAGAATACAAACATGCAAGCAAAGCTCACACAAGAGAAATAAAATTCTCAAAGAACAAAGTTCTTATTCATATCATTATCATCTTCTGAATTGTTTAGTACAAAAACGCAGCCTTCATATATAGGCAATAAAAGAACACTCTAGAACTCTAAACCTAGCCATAAATGCAATAAATGATGCCTTAATGATGATTGATTGTCTTGGTTGGCACCATTCAAGCCTAAAAGTATGAGGAAATTACTTATTCTTCAAGACTAAGTCAGTTACCAAAAAATAGAAAACTAAATCAAAGAACAATCTTTGACCAAAAGGTCTTATTTAATGCAAGTAAAATAGAAAACTAATTAAATCAGATGTGATGCATAAGGATGCCTTCTAAATGCTTCTTGAGTTGTCTTGTACATAACTTATAATCCTCCACCAAGGCACATGCTTGTGACATAGTATTTAAAGTAAATTCTTTAATTTGGACTGCACATGGGCCTTGTACATCATCATATTGGGCTTATTGCTTTATGTTATACCCATTTCATGGATCTTCATGCTTTGCCATGTGCTCAAGCTTCTAGGTGTTGTAAAAGCATGCATATAGGCTTGAATACGTATGATTATAGCCTCATTTTCACCCTCAATATATATACTAACATTATGGGCCATTAATGAAGCAAATTGAAGCCTCAATATTTGTTCCAGCCTCTCGAACAACTCACTCTTTTTTAGGCTTCTAGTAATTAGGTCCTTGATGTCATGTAGAGGATCTTGGGCTTGCTTAGAATCTTCTTGTATGATATAGACAACATCATGTTCATTGTATGTGCCACCTATGACGTGTTTGCTATGGATGATGCCACCTTGGTTGCCAACTTGGATGCCTTGTTCAATAACATATAAGACGCCATTTGTACCTCTATCAATTAGTTTGATGTGTATACAACTATACATATCAGTTCATCCCCATATGATTCGACAACTATTTTAAGATTACTGACTACTTCAATACTGATGATTACATAGTGTTAACATAACCTTATACAATAAAAAAATGGCAAACTTCATTACTGGTATACTACATCTGCCTATCAACCATAAACATGACACAAATACTTGATCACATTAGCTACCATGTTGGTTCTGCTTAATATATAATTACATCAGATATGGAAGTACTAATCCATATTCACTAGTAACAAAAAATGAAGTTCACGCATCCAAAAGGTACCAAAATACTATTAGGATTACTCCTCAGTCAATTTAACCATCATGAGCAACCTCAATACTTCCTTGTCCTGAACCTTGCCATCAGTGCCCTCTTTACAGGCATGATTTCACTAAACTTGGGGTTCCAAAATACCCTGGTTGTTGAGGAATAATTCATCAACCACACATGCCCTACAATATAAAAAATGTGAGTGCCACACTTGAATCAGTACTTATACGGTTAAAGTAACTTATGTTTGTTCTGAATCGCTAAATTACCTTAATATCAAAGACAATAGCATCGAGGTAAAATTACCTTCTTATAAATCACAAATGGAGTGAAAATTATTAGTTGAATTACTCATTGAGGTAAGAAACCATTAAGAGTAGAAAATGAACATGGTTCGAACATGTGAGGCATCTTCATGGCCGAAAACATTAAATTCGTACCTCTCAAGCAGCACGAGGGAGATGACCTTTTTTCCTGAAAAAAGGTCATCTAAGAAGGGAAAACAAAGATCCAGGCAGCAGCATACGCTAACGTAGTTCCTAGCACGATCTCCATATAGGAGCTAATCGACCCCGTACAACATCCCCAAAGTGTCTGGCCCCAAATCATCCAAACTAATATGAGTATTTAGAATGTCCCTTATGGCCAAACACGCTAAATATGTATGCTATCTTAAAGGAAGAGGACGCAACGAATAAGAATAGGGTAGCCGAACATGAGCTCCTTTTGATTAAAGCAGAATTTATAACAAAACAGAAGTGGTTTGAGGAGGCATTTGATTTGCATATCCTAGAACCCATTATAGAAGGTAACCTAGGTTTAAATGCTACTCATACATCCCATCACAACTAACTTTTAGTCCACATATCCAGCCACGTGTGTGGCTATTTAATGGAGAAAAAGGAGAGCACCATATCCAAAATCCAGCCACACAATGCTTTATTGGAAACCAACGCAAAACATATATAGCATTAAAAAATTGATGAATTATTTTAAGTTTTATTTTTAATTGAATACAAATACAATGAGAATTAAAGAATAACAACACACAGTCTAAGAACACAGTGGAACCCATACCCTGTATTTCCAAAACCCCACGCAACATGTAGATGTACACTTAATGAATGTCAACAAATTAACTCAGTAACCATTGTCAAATGTTGCAATATACTAAAGATCATGACTAGAAAGTTGAGGAGCCTTGTATCAAAAAAATTAAGGAGCCAAACATGAGCCGCAACTGTTTATTAAGCTAACATCAGCTCTATGAATAGTATCTGTAGAGACAAGCCAATAGCAAAAATGGCTTAGAGAACAATGACAGGCATTACATTTTAATGATATATTGATAGCTAACGCATCAAATACAAACTAAATGACATGAAAATGTCAAGTGTCAACGGTCATGAATTTATTGTTAAATAAAAATAATTTACTTTAATTTAAAGTATGTATGAATGCAAAAAACCTCAGTAAGAGAATTACCCTAATTCCGCCTAACCACATTTAAGAATAAGTGTTGGTTCTACAAAGTTTGTTGTTTTACTACATTAATCAAACTCGAACCTAATTCACTCATATGAATGTATTAAAAATGTTTAAATTATCGGCCCTGGTACTGTTTTTTCTCTCCCTGAGAGCTTTGCTAGGGTTTATCCCTCTCCTCTTCCTTTTGGTGGAATCTTAGTTGTTAGGAATCTTTCTGGCAATCGATTGCCTCTCTCTTCATTTCCTTGTTTCCTTTGTTTTCTGCCTTTGGGTAGTCTGTGGAGATAAGCTCTATTTTTGGGAAAACCTTCTCTTATTGATTTGAACGAGTCAGTTTTTAAAGCAAGCTTTAAAGGGGTGCTGGCTCAACATGGAGTTAGCTTCAAGTGTTAGTCAGTATCTAGATATTGAATAGTATGGAGAAGATTCAGAACAGTACGATAAGAAGTGCATAGTAGGAAGAGTCATTACAAAGATGCGACTTGGTATTGTAAAAGTGAGGGAAAATGTCCTTACAGCTTGGAAGTTAAAAGAAGATCAAGTGGAAGTTGAAAATATTGGTGTTAACACTTAACATGTTCTCTTTTAATTTTAATAAGATTGAAGATGCTCGAAGGGTTCTTTCGGAGAGTCAGTGGACATTCCGACAACATATACTGTGTCTCCAAAGGCGTGATGCATTTGTTAGTGATTGTGAGATTAATATAGACAAATGCCTCTTCTGGATTCAACTCCATAATATGCCTCCTGAGGGAAGAAGTTTGGCTAACTACAGAGCTTTAGGGTCAAAAGTTGGAAGAGTTGTTATTGTTGAGGACCTAGGTCCTGGGAAGATTAAGACGAAGAGCCTTGGAAGTATCAGGGTTGAAATTAAAATTGGCGAGCCTTTGGTTCTGAGATTTTTTATTACTAGACCAGTCAAGAAGGATGGCCAGAATAAGTCGGTCAGGATTCAGGTGAAGTATGATCGCCTTTTAAAGTTCTACTATATTTGTGGTAGACTAGGAAATGAGAGTAGGAGTTGTGATTTGGAAGCAATCGGTAGAGATGAAGGCCATAACCAACGAAGGTTTAGTGCTAATATATGCACATCGGTGTTGAAGGCTCAAATCGGTATACCAAAGAAGATGGGAAATTACCAGACAAAGGAGAGCAAGGTTTAGCATGGGGAACTTGAGAAAATTAACTTTTTGTATGGGAAAGATGGGAATATTGAGCCAACCGATACTCTGGGAGAATGTTCTCAGGATTTGAGTGGGGAGCAGTCTGTGGAGTATAATAAATCCTCCATAAATGAAAACATGCCAATCTTTGAATTGGAAAATGATATTCACATGGGGTGCAAGTTGTCAAACCCCTTATTATTTTGACATTTATCAAAGTATTAATGCGCAGTTCGATGGGCAAAAGAAATAATACAATATACTGATATAAAATTCTTGATTATATTACAAAATATTCCCACATGGTTCATACAATTTATAATGTCATTCCTAGTTACAAAATACAACTAGTAGATAACCAACATAAAATCTTCTTGATCTCCACTGGACCTTCAGCTACCAGTAATCGTTACTTTGCCCTTTAAGCCGTTTCTACTTGCTGAGATAAATTTTAAATTTATGGAAAGGGGTGTGATTCAAAAGAATCCTAGTAGTAACATTATATCAATCATATGAAATGAGAATCGTAAACATGCAATGTCACATTTATCATGATGCAGCAATCAAAATGCTAAGCACATGCAAGACAATGCTCATGAATCAAAAAGATGATTTTGCCAGGGTACAAAATGATCGTTTGTTCCTGACTTGCATAAATAACAAAGCATACAATGATCATCCTGCACACAACATACTTATGATCACATCCACCAGTTTGTAATCATCCTGAAACGACCCTTTCTCACAAACAACAATTATCCAATATAGTTATACACAAACTCGCCCACAAACTCTTTTACAAAATATCATAGTTTAGAGCACAAACTCGCCCACAAAATCTTTTACAGATAAATTTATTATTTTGATCTCACATCACAATTATCTCATGGGTTACAAAATGATTTCCAACACAAATATCCAAACAGTAAATGTGGCATTTTAAATACATGTGGGCCCTATAATGGCAATATAGAAATTAACACAACACCAATACCAAAAGAGGCCTACAAGATTCTCAACGTTTATGCCTTTGGTTGCTTCTCTTGGCCTCTAGCCAGATTAGAGGTCTCGCCTGAAAAATTATTTATAATGATGGGGTGAGACATAAAGTCTCAGTAACCAAAATCAATTTACAAAATATGCAGGAAAAGATTGTAAGTCAGAGAAGTAGGTTTAACTGACATAGAATAGTAATATTCTTATAAATTAAAACTTAACATAATATAATCAATGAATAAAATCATCCCCATTCATCCATCCTGCTCTTCCTTATCTCCTCTGGACTGGTACAGCCTATTAGTGCTAGTATACCTGGCCAAAGGTTAGCTAGTCATATCAAGAATACTGCCCCCTCCCATGCTACCACAAATATACCGTAACAGGGATGTGTCCGCCCAAAACACTCAACTCCAAATCCGGGCCAGGATTGAGAGAGCCGATGGGCACACAATTCACCATATCTCTTTCACACAACCCAACATATCCCGTAATATAAAAATAATAAATTAATACAGCTTTCGAAAACAATTACGATAATTCTAAATTCTTATACAACATTCCATCTCAAACAACATATCCATCATAACATTAACAATTTAATAATAATTTTCATATATATATATATATATATATAAATTGGAAAATACACTGCTTCACTGAAATAAATTCATATTCAGACATAAATATAATCTTGCAAAACGCATACAAATAATCTAAATAAAAGTAAGATTTATAAAACACCTTACAGTCCAAAACAAGCATATAAAATAAATTAACCCCGGTTACCTCGATTCCAAGCTTAATCTTAAGTTTGATAGTAAAACCCATGCAATCACCGATCACAAGAAAACTCAACATTATTAATGTAGATATCAATTAACCACAAATAACAATAAAATAATTAATTTACATAATTTAACTCCTATAACCCAATTTTCTCTACAACTATTATCCTCAATTATTCCAATTTCCTTAAAAATCCTTAAATAACCTTTAACATACATATAATTTCAAAATCCTCAATATCAACTTTTTAAATAATTAAATCTCTTTTTATAATTTATATGGGTATAATATAATTATTAAATAACTCCTCAAATATCTACATAATTAAAATCATATCAAATTCTAATTTAAATATTAAATCCTAATTCATATTTTCCATAGAGCTCAGATCTAATAAAAATAAATTGATTAAAACCTCAGTAATACCTCCAATAATCCAAATAAATTATTTAAACAAATTTTGATCGATAAAAACGCCCTATGGAAATTAAGTAATATCCTATTTATAAAATAAATTAATTATAAAATCACATGACAACTAAATAATAAATCTAAACAGGTTAAAATTAACTATTAATTATTCTCTACATTTCTACAGTCTTATATTGATAAAACTCAAAACTTGCCTAAAATCATATCCCCAAAATATTCTCTAACTAGCATAAAATTATTATCATAGGAAAGAGAAAATTATTTAGAATATATTTCATAAAATAAGCTTTGTAATTAGAAGAAAGCTTGAGTACCTTATTGATCACCGAAAAACTAAAAATACTCCTAACAGAACCTCACTTTTCTAATTTCGCCTCAACACTTAACGTAGGAAGTGTTAAGGGGGAGGGGGTCCTCAGTCAATTGGCGCCAATTTTAATTAATTAAATTTTTTATATTAATATATATGTAGATAAGGAGACACCCCTTATCTACTTGTACGGCGCCTGCCAACTTTAATATATATATATATATATATATATATATATATATATATATATATATAATATTTAACTTTTTTTTAGGATATCACACATCCTGCACACATCATAATTATGATTACGTCCTATCCGCCATTCACACAACACCAAATATGCCCATCCACCAAATATACAGAAATCCACAAGCTATGCAGCACACAGGTAAGCACAACCCAGCTATATAGCACACATGTAAGTACAGCTCCCAACCGCCAAATCACTCGACTATAGTGTAACCATACAACATGTGATTACATCCCATGTGTAACAAAACCACATAGGCCCATCCGCCACACTTGCAACATATTGTACAGAATATGGCAAAACAATGCATATTAACATTCACATAAAATATAAGAGATATAGTTACTACCTGGCTCATTTCCATGGCCTAACTTCTACTGATCCTTTAACTCTTTGTCTGGCTCGGGAAAATACCAAATTCCTAAAATTCCCAAAGTAATTGCAAATGAGTTATTACTCATCCATGCTTTATTCTAGAATTTATAAGTTGGTTATCTTAGCTCAAAGACACATATTCACCAAAATGCCCCTGAGGGTTTTCCAAAAATTATGACCCTGACTAATCCTATATATTTTTGCATGTAGAATCCATTTTTGAACTCAAATTAAGCAAATTCCAGCCCCAATTACATATTTGCCCTTGGCAGCCCTAACTTAAGGGTTTTAGGGGCAACATTGTCATTTCATATTCTGAGGCTTTTCACACTTTATACTCTTCATAAACCCAAAAAAATTTTCCCTTCTAAACATCATGGGACCATTAGAATCATAAAATTTCAACCCAAACATGACAAAAATGGCCTTGGGAAAATCTGAAAAGTTAAGGAAAAATGTTGTTACTTGATTTTAAATGAATAAATCACCTTCTTTTCACTTGTTTAACCACCCAAACCTTAATTTTTACATAATCAATGGAAATTTGGGCAGCATCTCCCCTTAGACATTGGACATCCCAAGTTTACAAAATTGCCAGAAACAACCAATAACCAGCCAGAGATTTACCAGAACTCAGTTTTCATCAAGAATTCTAAAGTAATAAGAACTTACCTTGCTTATTCCTTTATTTCCTTGCTTTAGCCGAAATCTCCCCTTCTTCTCCTCAGCATTCTTGCTCGTTAGACGACATATACTTGAGCTTTGAACCTTATTCCTCCTTCCTCCTCTTCTATCTCTCTAGTTCTCCTCCTTGGCTTTCTCTCTTTTCCTCCCTTTCCTTAGTTGGCTGACTTTGGCTTTAAAATAGGCTAAAGATAGAATTTTGAAGAGTTCTCTAGAAACCATACTTGGCATCATCCTATTGGCTACCAATTAAATATCTTGTGATAATTGCATATTTAATTATAAAATTATTTTATAAATTCCATTTGTCCCCTTTTTTTAGAATTATTTATGAAATAATACATATTATTTTTATTTGGGTCAAAATGACCATTTTTCCCTTGCCATTTCTCCCAATTTCGCAACATTTGAGAAAATTGGAAGAATCATCACCAAACTTTAAAAATTCATATCTAATTATCTAAATATCCAATTGAGATGGTTCCAAATTCTATGTGACCCTTATTAAGTATAGTTTTATAGAAAAATATAAAATTAGGCTAATTGGAAGTACACCATTTCTAGAATTATTATTTTTAAAGTCTGCTCCTGAAAATGTCAAATTTGCTGGAAAAAATTCATATCTCCTTATATACAACTCCAAAAATTCCATATGACCTATCAAATTAAAGCTTATCATGTCTGCATTCATTCTGAAAAGTTTCAGAATTTTTGGAGGTCATTTATTTATTTGAAAGTGTCACACAATCCGACTGCCTTATCAGAAAATACACTAACTATCTTGTATAGCAACTATTTAGTTGTGTGTGACTTTATTGGCTTTGTTTTACTACTTTACATGCTATTTTATCATGGAATACTATAATAGTTCCATAATACTCAATGATTAAAATTTTGGGACATTACACAAGTCGGTCCCACATCCAGTAAGAAGGAAAGTTAATATTACAAAAAGAAGGAATATGGGCCAGCCCTCTAATGTGTGAGCTGATCTGAAATAGCCTAAAGTAACTTTATCGGAGGTTAATGTAAGGAAAATATATGTTGAGATGGGCTGGTTTGGAGATTGAAAGTGGAACCCAAAATGCTAAAAGGCAGGGAGTAGTAATAAGGGATATTACGGAGGAAGTATAGGAGGCCCAAAATGTGGAAGTGACAAATGAATATGTGGGGGAGGTTAAAAATTTAGCACTGCAGGTAGCAAGGGTCAACTTAAAGAGATGTGCCAATGAAAAGTGGATCTCGCCTCTGTCAAAAAGGAAGAAGTCCCATGCCTAAGAATCCCCAGGTTTTGCTGAAGAAAAGCAACAAGCTGAGAAATATCTTCGAAAGGTAGTTGAAAGAGGAATTTCTACATAGAGGAGGAATATGGTTTTTTTGATGAAAACGCTACTGTGGAGACTCTCTCTGAGGTAACTATTCTGCCTTCTAATATTGAGAATTATAATTATGTTCCAGGTATGTCGGGGGGGCCTGTCTGTTGAGAAAGGGAAAGCTGAGAAGAAGCTTTTCAAAGGAGAGAATTCTATTTCTATGGGGGAAAGGGGTGGTGACTGGCCTTCTCTAGTCACCAAGGATTTATAATTCTTTCCTGGAACTGCCGGGGTCTTAAAACCACCTCAGTGGTTCAAAATCTAAGGTTCCAATGCAAAAAAATTCAATTTGGTTGTTGTCTTCTTATCTGAAACAAAGATGCAGAGAGTAAATATGGAGAAGATTAAAAGGAAGTTGGGGTTTCATCATAGTGTATATTTTGATCCAGTTGGTAGGTCAGGGGGTTTGGCACTTTGGTGGAAGGAGCAAGTTTACTTAGTTGTTGGAGTAATTAGCATATTCATAATTCATATTGATGAGTTTAACATAAATGGGAAAGATCATGGTGCAGTGTCTTGTGTTTATGGTCAGTGTAATTTAGCACAAAAAAGACTAAATCTTACTAATCTAAAGCTTGCATCTCAGGTTCCATGGGAAATTTTAGGGGATTTTAATGAATTGTTGTATCAATCAGATAAAGAAGGGGGGAGATTGATTCCTATGAGGGATTTAGAGCGTTTTCACTGCTTTATGATTGACTGTGATTTACTTGAGTTGGAAACTAAGGGGAGTAAATAAACCTGGATGAATATGAGAGATGGAGAAGGATTTATAAGGGAATGTTTGGATAGAGTAGTTGTGAATGGATAATGGAGGAGTCATTTTTCTAAAGGGTTATGTTAGGTGTTGGAAGCAGTTGGGTCAGATCACTCTCCTATACTGTTGAATTTTGAGCATAAGGAGTCGATGTCTCCTAAGTTGTTTCGCTTTGATCAAAGATAATTAGAATATCCTGAGTTAGAAGATTTGATAAAAAAAATCGGGGTATTGAAGGTGGTGATATTAATATTGAGGAAATAGCTCATAAATTAAAACTTCTAAGTTCTGCACTTGAGGGTTGGAGTAAAGGAAAGTTTGGGAACTAGTTCAGGTTGGCTAAACAATTAATAAAGTAGATCAATATGATTACGACTGGACCTTATGCTAGTCACTTGACAGAGGAGCTTGCTGACTTAAAGATAAAATTGGAGGAAGCATGGAAGCAAGAGAAGTTATACTAGGCTCAGAAATCTCGAATTCAGTGGCTCACTTGTGGAGACAGAAATACCAAAATTTTCCATATGTCTACAATTCAGAGAAGATGTAGGAATCATATTTTGAGGTTGAGAATTTTAGAAGATGAATGGATTGAGACAGAGGAAGGTATTGGACAATGTCTTAACCAGTTTTACTCTGAGTTATTTTCTTCAAATGGGACAAGAGATTTCAAGGAAATTATGCAATATGTTGATACTGAAGTTTCAAATTCTGATAATGATCTCCTCATGAAAAGAATAACTAAAGAAGAGGTCAATGATGTTGTTTTCAGTCTTGGAGGCTCAAAAGCACCGAGGCTAGATGGCTTCACATGAGTCTTTTATTAGAAGCATTGACATATTATCGGAGACCAGGTTTGCAATCTAATTACCCAATTTTAAAATCTTGCTTAAGAAGCTAATTTCGGGATGCCAAAGAGCTTTTGTACTGGGATGTTTAATACAGGATAATATAATTATTGTCCATGAAACATTTCATCGTTTAAAAAGGAAGAAGGCTAAGGATGAAATGGCTATCAAGTTAGATATGAATGAAGCTTATGACTGTGTTGAATGGAATTTTTTGGTTGCACTCATGTTGAAAATGGGTTTCTCGAGATCTTGGGTTGAACGCATTTTATGGTGCATTTCATCTGTGAATTTCTCTCTTATGATGTCGGGCAAAAAGATGTCAAAGGTGTTTCCAAATAGAGGTCTTAGACAAGGGGATCCATTATCTTCCTACCTTTTCATTTTAGTAAGCAATATTCTGTCTATAGTGATTGAGAAGTGGCAAACATTGGGCCGAATTCAATGTATTAAAATAGCACCAACTTGTCCCATCTTAACACACTGCTTATTTGCTGATGACTCAATCTTTTTCCTTAAAGCAGAGATTGAGAATTGTAGAAATTTGCAATATATATTCAAGCTTTATTGCCAAGCTTCTGGACAATTGATAAATTTTAGAAAATCCTGCTTGTATTTCTCTGAAAATGTTTCAGCACTAATAAGGGAAGAAATTGTTCATGTGTTTCAGATTGCAACTGTTGATGCCCCGGGAAATTACCTTTGCCTTCCTATCCTATGGGGGAGATCAAAAAGATAATCTCTTTCCTTTGTGGTTGATAGAGTCAAGAAGAAAATGTTGAGTTGGCAAAAGAACTTCTTATCAAAAGCTGGACATGAAGTATTAATTAAAGCAGTAGTAAATTCTATTTCAGTTTATTATATGTCATGCCTTCTCTATCCAAAATCTGTTTTGGCACAGTTAGATAGTTTTATTTCTGGATTTTGGTGGAACAGTTCGGCTGAGAAAAGAAAAATCCATTGGGTGTCTTTGGATACTCTAAAAAAGGCTAAAAGAGAGGGGGATTGGGCTTTAAGGATTTTGAAGCTTTTAATATTTCTCTCCTTGCTAAAGTTGGATGGAGAATATTGCAAGAACCTCAATAATTTTAAGCCCAAGTATTAAAAAGTAAATATTTCCTAAGAACTTCTTTGATTGAAGCAAAAAAGGGGAGTTCTGTAATATCCAATATATATATATATATATAATTATAATATTATATTATATTATATTACAACGTGGGCAGTATGAGGGCTGCCCACGAGAATAATAATTTGATAATGGAGGGAGTGGTTATCCACTCCCAACGTCCCCTCAAATTCTCTATAAAACCGCACAAGATGTGCGGTTTTATGAGAAAGAAGAGTTAGAAAAAGAGGGAGAGAACGGGAAGACAACAAGGAGCTTATTTAAGGTTTTCTGAGGTAAGTTATTTATTTTATAAGATTATTTAGATAGCTAAAATAACTTATTTTCAGCAAATTTCTTTCATGAAAATTATTCCATGTATTTTTCTCTTTCTAATAAGGATAATATTGTACTGATTAGAGAAATATTTTAAGATTAGTATTTTGGACAAGTTTGAGTTTTGTTAGTATAAGGCTATAAAAATGTAGAGAATAATTAATAGCTAATTTTAATCGGTTTATTTTTCTTATTTAGTTGGTATAAGATTTTATAACGAATTTTCTATATAATTAGTCTATAAATAATTATATATAGGACTTTTTAACTGATTAAATGTGGGTTAAAAGCTTTATTTGATTAATGAAGGTATTACTGAAATTTTAATTGGTTTAGTTTCGAAATTTGAAGGACTAAATTGTCATTTATGAAAATCGGAGGACTAAACTGTCATTTATGAAATTCGGAGGACTAAACTGTCATTTTTGATATTTGAAGGAATGAACGGTCATTTCTAAAATTTAAACCTCAAACTGTTATTTTTCAGTTTTTAGAATATCTTATATATTATTATTAAAAATTTGTATATAAGTTATAATTTTGATTATGTGCAATTTTGGAGAGTTATTAATGGGTAGTAAATTGAATATGATAGATTGATTTTGGCGTTTATTTGAGCTCTTAGATTAGGAGCAGTGTGGTAATAAATAGCTTTGGCGAGAGGTAACCACTTCCTCTTGTTGTGCATGCTTGTATGATGTTTGTGAGTGATTTTAATTATGCATATTTATAAATATGGTTGCTGATATATGATGTGGTTTTGGAAAATGTGTTGTTAATGAAATTGTCTTGTGGGACTTATTTTCATTGAGAAAATGACTAGCAATATCATATTATATGAGTTGGTATTTATTTATGAGATTGGAAAGATCCTTTTTGATAATTATGAAATGATAATGACATGTCATAATCACATAATATTGATAAGATAGGGGATGGTGGATGTTGAATTAATGGGAGGTTACTCAAAGAGGAAATAAGGGGGTGAATTATTGTACAAAAGAAGAAATAAGGTGGTGGACATCCAGGTGTACACTGGTTAGTCCTTTGGCCCATTTGTATTCCATAGGGCTATGACACCCTACTAATGTATTTAGAGGGGGAACTCATGGTCTGGTCTTGTGCTCTGTGGATTTTGGCCTATCCATATCACTTGATCGGTGAGCTTGTTGAGTTAGCTACCAGTAATATGGGTGAGTACTAGCCCATGGGTTCAGTCAGAGGAAATAAGGTGGAGAGGAAATAAGGGAGGAAAGAAAATAAATTATTATGTATTGACTCTTGTACACTTATATGGTAAATATGAGAATGAGAATATGGTATTGTGAATTATTATGAAATTATTCGTATGGACAAGTGATGTTTTAATAATGTTATACTTTTATAAATGTCCCACTTGGCACCTCACGGGCACATACTTGTATGCTCGACGAGATGGATTGCTGGTTACTGAGGCTTTTGTCTCACCCCGTTGATTTAACATGTTTCCAGGTGATATTGTCGTGCGGGTCCATCAGGGAAGACTCTGGAAGCTTAAGCTACTTCTATAAAAAGTAGTGCTTCCATATTTTTAATATATGTTGGATTATTGTATAATGCCACATTAGGGCTCATCTTGCATACTCTGATATATTTCTGAGAACTTGATATATTAACTATATATTTTTAATTGCTTCTGATGATGTTAGAAGGCTTGTATGGCTTATGATGTATTCTAAACTTGTGGATCCACAATTTGATCTGATAAGGATATTTTAATATCTGATGAGATATTATTCAACAAGGAAAAGGATTTTATTTTTCCATGGTTAAATTTTTAAAAGATGAGCTGTAATATTTTATATCATGGTAGACTTTTGGAGAATTGAGTTTTAATAATAGGATTTTACAGTGTTAAGGAAATGATTTTACAAGTTCTTCCTCTTGGTTATGGAATAACCTTCTTGCTGGAAGACAAGTGTTGGAAGGAAATATAGCAATTAGTGTGGGCAATGGATTGAGTACCAGGGTATGGGAAGACCTATGGATCTGCAATCTGCCTAGTAATAAACTCTTCTCTCAATGTCCTCTTCCCTCCTTATTGAATATTACAGTGTCTGATTTAATAAATGGGTCTGAATGGGATTTGTCCTTGATCAATGAACATATTACTCATCATGAAGCTCAAGCTATTCGAGGTATGGGTGTAATCATGAGTGACAGATTAGACAAATGAATCTGGTTAAGGGGAAGAAGAGTAAATTATTCAGTCAAAGAAGGATATTGATGGGTGACGGCTAACAATCCAGGAGGATGTGGTAGTTCTGCAGTACAACCTAATAGAAGAACTTTTAACTTGTGGAACCAAATTTGGAAGTTGAAAGTTCCATACAAGGTTCGATCTTTTATGTGGAGGGCTCTCTCTAATGCCATTCCTTCTATGAAAATTTTGAAAAGAAGGAAATGTGCTAAAACTGAATTATGTCCTATTTGTAAGTGTGATTGTGAAACAGTTAGTCATATCTTTTTGGGGTGTGATTGGGCTAAAAGAGTATGGTATGGAAGTAATTTCTCTTTTCTTTCCATGCACAACCCCATATTGAGTTACTTGATTGGATATCTAAATTGTTTAGTCACATTTGCCTCTTAGAATATGATAAGGCCCTTATTGCAATTATACTATGGAAAATATGGAAAGGCAGATGCGCCTTCATCTTTGAACATAAAAGACATGATTCAATCTTCACTTTTATGCTAGCAGGGCAGCTTCTTCCTAAATTTTGGAAAGTAAATAATTGGCATAAAGAGCTTGATGATCAAGAAATTCTAACAGTTCATGAACAAAGTAAAGATCACAAGTAGCATCCTCCAGAAGGTATTGTCTTAAGATTAATATTGATTGTGCCTTTCTTAATAATGGCAAAGCTTCAATAGCGTTTGTTCTGAGCAAGCTTATCAAACCCGGACTAGTCACTGAATCGGTCAGGGTACTAGGTCAAAGGTCAGTGGGTCAGATCGGAGTCAAATCAGAGCTAAACCGGTGAGAAATTAAAAATTTTAGGCTTATTAGTATGAAATTCTAAAGGAAAAATAAAAAAAAAAGAAATTTTAAAAAAATTAAAAAAAATTACCCAAACCGATTCACCGGCCGGTTCGCTGGTTTCTGATCCGGTCCGATCCGGGTCTGATAACCCTGGTTTTGAGAGATTCAAATGGTTTTATTTTGGATGGTTGTGCACAAGAGATTGTTGTCTCGTCAATTCTAATGGCCGAGTCTATGGCAATGTTGCAAGCTATGCAATATATTCATGATAATCAACTTTATGATGTTATTATTGAGCCGGATAATCAGTATCTCATCTCTTGTGTTAATGAAAAGGCTGATCCTCCTGATTGGCATGTTATGACTATTGTAGAAAATATCTTTTTTATAAAGAACTTATGCAGAATCCTATGTTGCAGATGGATTCCTAGAAAAACCAATATAGTTGTTGACTGGGTAGCTCAGGCTATGTTACAGGGGTGATGCCTTGATGATTGGGTTACAAGACGTCTAAGACTTTTATTGAATTTACTGAACTATGATATGAGGAATCCTTTTGATAGTACCTAATACATTTTTGTTGCTGTGTCTGTAATTTTTCTTTTTTGTTGTTTTCCTTGTTGCTTTCCAGTCGGTTTCTTGTTATTGTATTTTTATTTTATCAAAGTGAAATGAGATTTCTGTTCTGGTAAAAAAAATGTTTAAATTTAACTAGCAAGAAACCGAAAAAATTAAAATAGGTAAGGCGTGGATATAATATTAAAACTAAATTATGGTGTAGACTATAGGGGATGGTAATTAACAATTAAAATAATGCAATAATAATATGGAGTTATCGTTGAATGGTCTTGATGATTTCAGTTACTCCGTTTTGTCTCCAAAGGACACAGAGCCACGTCTACAAAATTATATTATATTAATCATCAGTATAAAAAATGATAGTAGTAATAATTATCAACACGACCAGACATAAAAAAGTATAAGAATCAATGTAACAAATGTATAATAATCATAATAATAAGTCAAGAACATACTACAAACACAAACGAAGACATACAACTAACTTCACTGAGCTGTCCAACCTTCGCAAATGACAAGGCACGGAAAATCTTAATAATTTTTTTTTTTTAATGTAGATGGAGGAACATGATTATAATGTAATATACTTCATCTGGTTTTTAATATAAATATTGTGCCCATTTGGATTAGTAATGAAAAATTAATTTTTTACTACGTTATGAATTAAATATATGAAAATAATTTTATTTTTTAAAACGTAAAATTAATTAATTTAAGAGAAACCAAAGATGAACTTAATATATATATTTCTAAAAGTAGTTTGTATCATGAAAAGTAAACGATAAGGACTAACTTAATTACCTTGAATTCATTTCTTATAATTAATAAAGATATTTGTGAAAAAAATGAAATTAAGATTATTAACCTTTTAAAAAGTGTCATATATTTAAGACCTAGAACCCCTATTAAAGCTGTCTTAGGGCCTATTTGATTTGAAGGGAGAGGAGGGAGGGAGTGGAAGGAAATGATAAATGATTATCTTGTTTGGTATAATTGATGGAAGAGGAAGTAAGGGATTTTTAATGATTTTTTATTTAGTTTAAAATGAGATAAGAGGGGAGGAATGATAGTAATTTACTATTCAATTCTAATATATTTGATTATAATTTTTATTTATAATTAATATAATAATATATATTTTTCATTATAATAATATATTTATTTAAAATTATCTTAACATATTTTATAATTATAATATATTTTTATTTATGAAATTTATTTTTTATTTTAAACCAATTTTATAATAATATTTTTATTCGTAAAAATTTAATTTTCTTAAATTTATTTCGTAATAATATTTTTTTATTTAAATTTGTATGAGCATATGTTATAATTATAATAATTTTTTATTCATATATATATATATATATATATATTATAATATATTTTTAATTATAATTATTTTTTGTAATAATATATTTTTATTTTATAATAAAATATTTTAATAACGTAATGAAGAATTGGTGGGAGTACTGTGTCAAAATTGTGTTTTTTATTTACATTATTTTCCCTTATAAATAATGTAAAGATTGAATTTTTAATTTAATAAATGACTCTTTAAATTAAATGATAATATTGTACTTGCTCATGTCCTTAGTGGTGTGAAATAAATGGCTGAAGAAAAGAACAAAAACAAAACGAATTTTTTTGTTTGTCAGAAAAAAGGAGAAACGTTGAATCATAATCCCGCCTAATACTCCTCTTTGATTTATAACACTACTATATATAAGATTGGTTTAATCACTTTATGCGGGTTAAAGTCATTTCAGAAAAAAAAAATCGTGTTTAGAAATCTATTTAAAACTTAAAAGACCTTATATATTTTTATAAAAAAAATATCAATATTCTGCTGGTTTTAATACAGAGAAACACTGATACTGCATTTTTAAATAAAGACTTTTCACCTATTTACCAAGTATTTATTAAAATGAGTTATAATATTAAATATATAAAACATTCATAATTTTTTCAAAATATGAATTTTACAAAAATTAATATTACATTAGTTATAATAAATTATTTATTTATAAAATTTAATTGTATAAAAAAGATAGAATAAATAAATAAATATTAAATACTTTAAAATGGAATTGAACTTATATCGTAGACAAGGAGAATATTTCAGAGGCACGGATATTTATGGTCTGTTTGGTACAACCGAAAGAAATGGATGATAGGGATTTTAATAGGGAGTGGAGATGATGTGATTGATTTTAATATTTCTTTATTGAAAATGATAAGATGAGTGATTTTAATATTATCTTATTTGATTTATAAGCGGAGGTGAGAAAAAATATTTTTACATTAACAAATTTACCCTTATTTTATTTAAGTTTTTTTTATAAAACCTGTAGAAAGTTTAAATCATGTAAACATGTTGTATATATTTTTAAAATATACATTTAAAGTGAGTGTGTGTGTAAAAGTACATAAAACTTAAAATTTAATTAAAAAATATTTAAAAAATAAGTAAAAAAAATACTAATGTGGTGAAGAAGGCTGGGAATACCAAAAATGGATTAAAAAATCACATCAAAGTAAAATATTAATTTTCTCCTTCAAATCCTCCAATTTAGAAGGAGAGGATTATGAGGGATCTCCCCTCCAAAACAATTTATAGTGCCAAATATGGGGAATCACTCCCCTAGGCTCAAACCAAACATACCTTTGTCTGGCCAAGAATCTAGAGATTTTTTCCCGCGGTATCAAATCACGAAATTAATCATCTCCTTCCATCAGAATTGTCAAGATGCCTGAGCTCTAAACATCATCGTTTTCACCATAAATAATTATAAAGTCTAAAAACTGTATGTAATAAAAACATAATAATTCATATTATTTTAATTTTAGTTGACCGGTGATTTATATAAAAGAATTTAAATTTTTATTTTTAAAAAAATAATATTAGTTAATCATTTTGTTTTAGTTTTTTTTTCAAAATAATATGTTTGTTATCCTTAAAAACAAAATAAAATGTAAATTTTTTTATATAAGTTATCCGCCAACTAAAATTTTTTCAGATGATATGTTTATTTATTTTTTCGGGTTGTACAAGGACTAAACTTTCACCATACTAAAGGAAAAATACTCCATCAATCTTTACACAATATATTAATTATTAATATATTTTAAAGATTTATTCTACCTTTTCTTTAAAAATAAATTTTTATTTTAATAGTAAACTATAATAAAAATGATATTGTTCAAAATTAGTAGTAGAAGTTTATTTGTTTTATTAAATATAAAATATAATCCGTACTATTATATTGTTAGTATCGATTGAATGGAAAGCTCGAATTTAGGGGATCTATTCGTTTATACCGTCAGTTCTAATTATCCAATCAAATATTATCATAGATAATTCTTATTATTAATAATAATATAATAGAATTTTGAAATTTTATTCATATTAATTATTATTATTAAAAAAATGAGTTTTTTATGATTTTTTTATAATAAAAATTCATTGCTGGTAGGGAAAGACGAATGGCTGAAGTCCAAGGAGAAATGAGGGAGATCAAGGCATTCTTGAGGGAATAAATTATTTTATTTAAATTATATTTTTATTTAAAAATAAAATAATGTAAATTAAGAAATGTTATGTAGGATTAAACACTTTAATTAAGTGATGCACTGAGCTCTGATAATTAACATTTAATTACCCATTTATTACTTGATTAATTAGATGTTGTTTGTTATTACTTATCTGAATCGGACTTATTATATAAGCCGGATTCACGTAAATCGAGATAAATCTCCTCCACATATTTATCTCGTAGATCGTGAAAGCACTTCGTAGACCGTAAAAGCACCTCGTAAACCGTAAAAGCTACATCGTAGACTATAAAAGTTACCTCGTAGACCGTGAATTACAATTCATAAGTACTTATAAAATTTTCATAAGCTATTCCAAACATGTTCTAAATATATAAAGATTGTGGGGGTTAGAAATATATTTTACAAATTTAAGGGATTAAAATGAAAGTAAATGCAAATATAAAGGACTAAAGATATATTTTAGTCATAAAAAAGTTTATCTAATTGATTGATACTGATATTCCTATACACTCAAAATCAAATAACTTAAAATTAATTGAAAATAATAAATATATCATAAATGAAACTTTTTTAAGTATACCATTTTTATAAGGGGCAAGTAAGAAAGAAAAATAGAATACTAATAAGAGAAAATATAAAAGAAAATAGAGTATAAGAAAAAGATGATGAGAGATAATAAGATTAATTAGGCGTAAAAATAGTAAAAACATATTAAATGATTACACAATCTAAGTAGAATCTTATAAAAAGATTAAGACAATTTAAATTAAGATTCTTATAAAATACATAAAATATTTTTCAAGTGAGTCCATCTTCTTAAAAAAAATTTATTATATTAAAAATTTTAAAATATTTTTTTAGATATATCTAATATAAATTATCTAAATTTTACACGTAGAATTAAAAAATATACTACTGATCATACATACACCTAAAAAAATATTTCACGTTCTGTCAAAAACTACTCCAAGGAACGCCTGAAAAAAATGTTGGATCCACCTTACCCAGAAAAAAAAATTAAATAAATGAAAAAACAGCTGGAGAGGAACCAGGTGTGGAGTAACTATAAGAGCATCCAGCCTTAACTCTCGTTACTCTTCCCACTCTCCTTTACTTCTCTCTCTCCTCCAAAGGAGGCGGTGCCCCCGAGCAAAATCCTCCTTTACCACCCATGGAGGCGCCTCCTCCTCCTCCTCCGCTCACTGCTCCGCCTCTCGCCGCCGTCGTCACGCCGACGATGCCACCATCTCATCTCAACTACCCTGACTCCGTTGATTCTTCTCCTCGTTCCCGCAACGCCGACTCCTGGGATGACCCTTTCCCTCCCGCCGCTGCCTCCTCCAAGCTCCGCCTCATGTGCAGCTACGGCGGTCACATCGTTCCTCGCCCTCACGACAAGTCTTTATGTTACGTCGGTGGTGATACTCGTATCGTTGTCGTTGACCGGAACACCTCTCTCTCCGACTTGTCTTCGCGCCTCTCTAAAACCTTCCTTAATGGCCATCCCTTCACTCTCAAATACCAGCTTCCTAGTGAAGACCTCGATTCCTTAATTTCTGTCACTACTGATGAAGATTTTGATAATATGATCGATGAGTATGATCGAACTGCTTCGACTTCTTCAGTTAAGCCCTCCAGAATCCGCCTCTTCTTGTTCCCGACGATGCCTGAATCGTCGCAGTCGATTGGGCCTATACTTGATAATTCGGCTAAATCGGATGACTGGTTCCTGAACGCGCTAAACGGCACAGGAGTGCTCAACAGAGAGTTTTCTGAGTCCGGTTCTGTGAATTGCTTGCTGGGTCTCGATGATGAGGCTGGTGGGAATAACCTGGACTTGGTTTCTAGGGAAAATGAAGTTGCTCAACAATCTGGATCTTTCGGTAATGGCAAGAATATGACGAAGCAAGGCCAGGATGTTCACTCTGTGCCTGATTCCCCTATGCTGGAAACGACCTCGTCTTTTGGGTCTACTTCTTCGTCACCTTCGCTGGCGAATTTACCGCCGATTCGCGTTCATGTGGTGGATGATAGTAGTGTTAGGGTGCAAGATCAGAAGGCAGTCGGAATTGAGGATCAGTTTGCTCAAATGGGTGTTGTTGGTGGTGGTGGACAGAGGCAAGATGAGGGATTTGTCGTTCTGTCTCCTCCTCCTCCTCCGATGCCGGCGAGCATCACAGCCCCGGTGGTTGTGCCGATTAGCTCCGCCGTTGTTTCTGCCGGGGATTACCAGAATCGGGTTTTCGCCGACGATGAGAGATCAGACCACGGAGTGCCTATGGGCTACAGAAAACCGACGACACAGCAGCCACAGCCCCAGCCTCAGAATCTGCCTCCTCAGTTTCAACAGAAGTCAGCCGGCTTTGTTGATTTGCCTTCCCCAGATTCAGTTTCAAGGTATCTTCAAACTCCTCTAATTTTAGATTTTCGACAGTGCTTATTATATAGTATTGTTTTCTATATCGTTTGATTCTGTATACACAAGTGTGGGATTCCATACCAGTTAGCTTAGCTTATATACTTAATTAGGTGCTTGGTACTTGTTATAATTGTGCAGTGATGGTAGTGTTTCAAATCCATTGTCACGCCCAAGGCCTGTAATCTATCAAGAACAAGTTCAAATTCCCACTGTTACTACAAGGTTTCCTAGTAATCCTGCTGATCCAGTAAAGCTTAATATGTCTGATCCTCACGCTCGGATCCAGATACAGCAACAGGTGCAGGACCCTGGATATGTATTGCAACCACAATTTGATCCGCAGCAACAACCTCAACAGCAGCAGAAGCAGCAATACATACCAAATTCCCATTTCATTCATCATACTCCTGCCGGAGCGATGCAGATCCCAGCATATTATCCTGTATATCCTTCCCAGCAACAATCTCATCCTCAGCATCACCCTCAGCTTGATCAGCAATACCCAGTTTACTATATGCAGGCAAGACAGGCACAGCCTTACGATTTATCGATGCTGCAGCAGCAGCCGCCTAATATTGGTGAAACCAACACGGCCATTCCTTCTGGCCGACCCCAAGCTCAGCCAAATCCGACTATGGCTCCATCATCTGCAGCATACAATCCTGTAAGAAATGTTCCTATTCCGAAGGCTGAAATGGCTGCTGGTGCATATAGAACAAGTGCAGGCATCCCCCAATTAGTTCAAGTCCCTTCTACTCAGCCTCAGCCTCAACCTCAACCTCAGCATCAGCATCAGCATCAGCATCAGCCTCAGCATCAGCATCAGCATCAGCCTCAGCATCAGCATCAGCATCAGCATCAGCATCAGCCTCAGCCTCAGCCTCAGCCTCAGCCTCAGCATCAGCAACAATTTGTTGCTTACTCTCAAATTCATCATCCCTCTCAGACTGCTGCCCCGGCAAATTATGCAGCTTATGACTATGCCGATCCGGCTCATGCTCAGATATACTACACCCAAACTTTGGCTCCTACCATGCCTTCACAGTACCAGACCATGGCAGCTCCACCTGTTGTGCTGCCAGAAGTTTCTTCTCAGCTTCCTTCTGATAGCATCAAGCAGCAGATAAGAACCTCACAGCCAATATAATAGGTTCTTAACTAAAGAAACAATTTTGAAGAAACGGGTTTGGTTTCTCCCTTTAATTTTTATACTACTTGATGTCTTGCTATGGTACCTGTTTGTGGTCTGGAATTGTGATTATATAATAAGAAGAAACTCGTTTCCAACTTGTAATATTTCTTGTAAGTCATAATTTACTGGAAATTAAAAGTGTTCCAAGAGTTTATACTGTAAAAGTTCAAGAATCCTCTGTACTTGGAAGTTTATACTATCAATTATTGAATGATTGACATAAATTAGAGGGGCATTCTCTTATGGCATGGATCTCTCATTGATGCTTTTTGTGAAATTGCTGACACTATTTTGTGCGCCGTAATGTAATTTTCTGCCGCTGGTCCCTTCTGAGGTTTTGACCATGAAGGACCACTGGGAAATAAAACGTTTTTCTTGGTTTTATTGGACCATTTATTCTGAGAAATTGTTGGTATCTCGCAGGTGATGTGGATTTGCTACACATTGCATTACCTAACAAAAACATTATTATAAGTTTGGTGAGTCTGAATTGGATTGTTCTTTGACTTGGTTACATTTTGAAATTCGCTTTGATCATTGATGCCAGCCTATTCTTCTCACATGTTACTTCGTAATTTTGTGAACCCTATGCGTGTCGGCTTCTACAACGCAGAATACACTTGGAGTGCATGACTGATATACAGTGATTTGACACTAACGTAAATATTTATGTTTTTACGGTCGGACTTGCATCACAGCCTAGCCATCATTAGTCAATTTTTGCCGGGAAAATGGCATTTATGTCTGGGCAAGAGAAAATACAAGGAATAAAAAATTAGACTAGGTAATAAATTGGTTATAATATAGGTTCAAGAGTTAATGAGTCAATCGAGGTCTAAACAGTGGTCGGACTGGTCATATTAAAATATTATAATTTATTAGTGATAATATATATATATATATATATAAATGAAGATTTTTAGAAAAAAATGTTTAAAATCTATTATTATTAGTTATAATTCCTATATTTATGCAATGATATCTTATTTTTTATAATTAATTAATCTTTTTTTTAGATTTGTTCTTTATTTACCTACTTTTCTCTTCATCTTAGTCTTTAAACTTTCATTTTTTCCTCAAAAATAGCGTGAGATAGTAGTTAGAGAAATAAAAAAATATATTTCACAAAAACAAAAAAAGAGTAAAACATGCAATTGGTCCAACCACCGATTTTTACCAGTTCAAACTGGTTCACGGGCTGATGCCTGCATCGGACCGGACCACTAACCGGTCACCGGTTCAACCGATCGAACCAGCTGGTCTGATCCGGTTTGGTTTTTTGTTCAATGAGAAAATACGCTAAAATTGTCCATTGAAATCTCAAAATTACAGAATTTTTTGCAATAAATTCAAATTGTCAAATGTCTATGGATTTATCAATGGACGCATATGGATTTGTTAGTTGACACTCCTGAACTTGTCAATGAAATTTGAATTTATTGTAAAAGATTTTCACGGGATTGAAATGCAATTTTGAGATTTCAATGGATATGTTATCGTATTTTCTCTTGTCTGGGACCTAATTCTTTAACATATAATCTTTCTTTTAAAGAATTTCATAATAACAAAAAAAAAACACCTTTAAATTTATTTTGTAGAAGCATATATGCACAATACAAAATAGAAGGGATGAATATGAATTATATCCTCTTTTGATAACCTTAAAATGCAAAAATTAACATAGTTTTCACAAAATAATGCAAACAACACAACTTAATTTTCATTGTTGAAAAGTTGGCTTATACTAGTTATATGATTATTAGACATTAAGTTTAATAAATGTTTGAAAATTTTATTTTATTTAAAATAATAATTCATGGGACAAAATTTCAAGTTTTAGGGTTCATGTAATAATTTGACAATTGAAATGATTGTATTTCGTCCAAACAAAATATTTGTGATTATGAATTGACTATTTAGTGTTTATTTAGGATAATGATTGGAGCCTTTAAAAGTAACTTTTCAATCGTGATTTATAAAATAATGGATAAGTATATGAGAGGAGTTTTGTTTCGATTTATATGAAAAACACTTATAAACTAAAAATAAGCTATCTCAAACACACAATTAGGTGCCTCATATTACATATACATATAGATATAGATATAGATATAGATATATATATATATATATATATATATATATATATATATATATATATATATATTAGTATTGATAAGGGTTCAAATGACTTTCCTTTCTTTTTCAGTAATGAATTTAAATATCTATGCAAAACAACTTTAATTTTAAATAACTCGCACTTATTATATCCTCTCCTTTCCCGATTTGACTCATAACCTCAGGTTTAAGAAAATATTATAAGAGCAGAGGTACTTGGTGCTAGTTGGGCCACAAGTCCCCAACATGGATACAAAACTATTCAATAGGAGTAAGTTTTATATGTATGTGATATAATACACCTTAATTTGAATTAGTCAAAACATAAATTAATTTGAATTAAAAATGTTGAAATATACAAAAAAAAAAACTTAATTACTGAACTACCCATCCACATATGATTATGATCTGATTCTTCCAATATTGTTCATGATGACTTAAGAGTCATATTTCATTATGTTGCCAAAAAAGAGAGAGAGAGAGGGAGAGAGTCATATTTCATTATGAGATAGTGGAATAGCATAATCAAGAGTCATCTTGGAAGGCAAGAAAGAGAGTTGATAAATTTTGACATTCTAATGATGCTTTAAGCCGACTTCACAGGCACAGTGCTTTAGATTCGATGTTTTATTCTGTGTGCTATAATCATGAAAAATATTAGTTTAGTGGCTAATTCTTGCTTAATTTTACAACATTAACTTCTAAATTCAAGGTTTAAGGAGGGAACATTGAGCCGCTCATGAATCAGCAAATTGTGTTTTTATTTGCCTAAGTCTAAAACTCCAATTTGTCCCTTTCCCTCAATCACTTGCTACTTTTAAGAAATTATCAAGTGTCGATATCTTATCACCTTATTGGAGATTCCATACACTTAATTACCATGAGTTCACTTTTTTACTCTCCGTACCTAGTAGGATGTTGTTTTTTTTTTTTTAAACCTGATGTAGGATGTTGTTAATTCATATGCATTTTTTAATTAATTAGTTTTACTTATTTTTTTTTCTCTAATCACATACTTCATTCAGTTCTAAATATGGGATATTGTTGAGGATTTTAGTTCGGTCTTTGATATAAGAACTTATTATCTGTTACTCCCTTGTTCATTTTTATAAAAAACAATTAATTAAATCATGTTATTTAAAAGCTGGTTAAAATTAATTTGATACGATAAAGATGTTAAAAATGTAATTTCTTTTCATTAAAAATACCCTCATTCATGTGAAAACAGAGAATGTGTGATGGTGAAAGAATGTATGGAAATTAAATACAATGATATAGGTAACATGAGTAATTAAATGGGGATAAAATGAGAATATGCCATACCCATAAATTGTCTCTTATAAAAAGAAAGGAAGGAAGAGAGAAACTGTCTATCACGTTAGTTATTTTTTTCTATAATATTCTTATTTAATTCATCAATTTTTTATATTTAAATGGATGAATTACTCGATGATCCAATAGGTGAGAAGGATATTTCAGGAAAATTATTACTATAAAATGTTGACAAATCAATTACCAAAAAAAAAACTCAACCTTTTTCCTTAGGCCTGATTGATATGAGGGATTTGGAAAGGTGGGAGGGGAAGGAAAATTTTTGAGTTAGATTTTAGAAAGGTTGAAGAAGTGGAGTTATAAAATTTTAATTAGAAGCGTTTAAAGTGTCTCAGTCCCAGCCATCCCACCCCAATCCCGGACATTTTGATCTCGGAATTTTCCTTCCCATTTGGGACTAATACCACCCGGGATTGGGACACATTGGGATCGGGATCACCCTTGAGATCCTGGTCCTCCTTTTTTTCCTCATAAATTAAATTATCCTTTTATTTTTGAATTTTTTATCTCGTAAATTAAGTTATCCTTTAATAAGATGTGTATCACATTTTTAATTGAAATTAAACCGCATATAGGATGATACTAATCCTAATTATATACTGTATAAAGATAATGATGATGATAAAATGATATTTTTCAATTTAGATCAATTTATATAATTATTAAGGCTTTAATAGTTGTTAAACGATCACTTTAAACAATAAAATATAGAGAATTTAAATAATACAATGATATTTTTTAAGTTTATTAATTTTTTAAGAAAATAATTAGGATTTCCGGGATGTAAATCCAAAAATCAGGATCGAGAACAAGGATTTGGGTATCTCGGTCCCATCCTGGGGTTTGAACACCCCTAATTTTAATACGAAGAATATGTAATATAAAAGAGTAAGAAAAATTAATTAAAAACTTTTAATCTCACTTCTATAATTTTTAAAATCCAGATTAAAAATTTTTTCTTCCCCTTCCTCTCCCTCCCCACCTCATACCAAACAGCTCCATATTTATGCTTAACTTCTTTTCTTAATCTTTGTGAATTAAGTAAAAAGATCTTATGTATGGGATAAAAAATAATTATACGAATGATTTCAAATAGTTTGATTTTAATGAGTCCATATATAGAAAGAAGAAAAGAGTTTATGAATCCGCCACTTACCTTATTTTTCTTATATGGATTCAATTTAATGTGTGCTAGTGGGTTATGGTGATTAATTTTAAGTATTAATGCATTACCTACCACTCTTAAGATTAGCTTTTCTATTCATCTTTAATTTTGTAATTTAGAATTAGGTATTCTGATCTACAGTTGAAAAGGACCAAGTCATGTGAAGAGGTAATCACTATTAAAAATATATGCTTCTTATATTAAAATAAAAAATAAGTACAGGCTACAACCTCCTTAAAATTTGAAAAAATTTACATTAAAAAAATTGAAGAAAGTTTGAGTGGACTATTTAAAAATAAAAATTGTTCTACAAACATAAAATGAAACTTGCCTTTAGTCTTTCTTGTGGGGCCAAATGCTAAAATTTTGGTAATCTATATGAAGTGATAGGAACATGCGAAAATTCCAAGTGTTGGAAGTAAAGTCTCACTTTTTCAGGGGGAGCATAAATTCTGGACATATGCAATGCTTTTAAATTTTCAAAGAAAAAGACAGCCACAAATGAGGCATGTTTATTCTATTCTCCGTTTTATGTTATTATATCAATTTTATAGAATAATTTTTTTGAATAAGTTTTGGAAATCAAAAGTTAAAATAATTTATTCAAATCGTTATTTTGAAAAACATATATAAAATAAGAAAGTGAATGGTAAAAGAATAGTTTGCTTTATTAGTATAATTGTATTTAATAAAGAAGGCAAAAAAATGTATTTAATAAAAATATAAATTTCTCCCCCTTTTCTTTAATTTTGTATGATAAAAAGTAACAAAATGTTAGAAAAATGTTCATTTTTGTAAATCACATTTTCAAATATTTAGATTCCTTCGTTTGAACTCTCTCAATTGATTTTCAATCAAGAGATATTGTCCTTTGAATTATGATATTGTTTAGCAAACCTTTGGATTATGATCTAATGGTGTTGAAATATAAACCGTTGCGTATTTGTTTTTTAAAATAAAATTTCACTGCTACATGGTAATTTTTCTTTTTTTTTGTTTGGCTTTTTTAAAAAAAATATTTTATCTTATTAAAATTTGGTTTGCTAACTTGTTTTAATGAGAGAGGAGTTCAATCTAACAATTACTTGATGCATTACGGAGGTTTTTTGAAATAGTACTTGTCCACTTGATATTCACATGATCATGAATTTTAATAAAAAATAATTTCAATATTAAAAAATCAATTACCCTTACCTAAGACATAAATTAATGGGAGAATTCTAAAAAAAATATCATTTAAACTTCAAAATTATAAATAGGTGATTTAACAATAAAATGATTTGTTAATTACATTATCATTCTTGTTAATCCCATTACCGAACTTGTTAACAGGATTTTGAAGTTTAAATGGTATTTTTTTGACATTCTCCCTAAATTAATTAGATTAAAAATTGTAAGAGCATTGTTTTTTTAAACAATATCAAGAAATATATGAAAGGCATAAACTGAACAAAGAGAAAAGCCCAATGCTAATAATGGTATCGGATGATATGCACAGTGAACAGAATTAAGGTATTTATGTATCAAAAAAAAGAATTAAGGTATTTTGAGAAGAAAAGAAAGCATATTGGATAATATATAGAATAAAGGAGGCTAAAATATGGAAACCATTACACAGTACGCAACCAATTCCTTGCTAAATTCAATGCCAGCGTCTTGATACTCTATCTAGTAATTATTACTCCTTTCCTTTGCTTTATCATATAAGATATATTTAAAGAGTTTGTCTTAATTCTAAATATAAGACATAATTTTCATATTTGTTAATGTTTTATTAATTTACCTCTATTGGTGCTCTTTCAACTATAATCAAAGAAGAGAGAAGAGAGAAGAGGGAATTAAAAAAGATGACTATGGTATTTTAAAAAATACATATTAAATTAACTAATTTAACCAATTTCATTGATCTAATCAAATTAGGTATATATATTTTATATTAAGGACCGGAAGGAGTATAAGTTACTTTCAACTAATTCATATGGACATAGTTAATTCATTAAATTTGAAATAATAAAAATCTTCAACTTTATCTTGAGATTTAAACATCTAAACATCAAGTACAGGGACAAAACTGATAGATAAACACGGGAAAATTTCAAAAAAATGTAACTAAAAATGAAAAAGGACAAATCAATACAGCAAATTTTTCAAATCCCTAATTAGTTAGGTGTCAATACAGACGAAGAATCTGAGATTTTGAAATTTCGATGAAAAGACAATTTTACCCTTCAGCTCTCCCTCTCTCTCAACTTGAAATAACCACACCGCACTTTTGATTAACAATATTATCTTCTCCATTAATAACTCCAGAGATAAATTTAAAATTCACAAGTTTCATGAACCAATAACAATACCAGTTTCTATATTAACAACACCGTATTTTAGATTACGGTGTTGTTATTTAAGGGCCTATTGTTGTTAATTAAGAGATCAGTGTTATTATTCCGAGCTGAAAGGAAGGGAGAGCTGAAGGGCAAAATTGTCTTTTCGCTGAAATTTCAAAATCCTAGATTCCTCGTCCGTACTGACACCTAACTGATTTGGGATTTAGCAAATTCGCTGTACTAATTTGTTCTTTTTCATTTTTGAATGCATTTTTCTGGAATTTCCCCAATAAACATTCCAAATGACTTGAATATTAAGGACGAAAGAATGCTTCCAGAAGGCACTCTATAATAATAATAATAATAATAATAATGACCAGAGGGAATAGCTTGTCTTCTTGCCCTGGCTGACTCATCTCACCTTCCATCTGAGCCAGGTTTAGAGTCATTCATCTGCACAATTTCAAAATGCAAATAAAAGCTTAGTACTAAATGACATAACATAAACAAAATGGGCAAAAAAAATTAAAAGCTTTTCAAGAGAAAGTACCAAGCGCTAAGTTTAGCTAATAGGAAGTTTGTGTTGGTTTACCCAGCAGTCTTGCAGAATGCTTCTTAATATGTTGAGGAAAAGGGATGTTGTTGTGATGCTGTAGCAAAATTTAACAGAAAAGAAATGCTATTACCAAGTCTTCATATATTATAATTATGGAGAGATGAAAATAGAAGTAGTAGAAAAGGCATGGATGAATACAATACCAACGAAAACAAATTTCAGATAACTTTGCCAGAGAATTCATGGTCAGCAAAAAGCTTATTAAGTACAAACTAATCTAGCATCAGGCACTACTAAATAAAAGGATTCGCAATCTCAAAATATTCAATATATTCACCCCAAAATTTTATGTTCAAAGGCGCTCTTTCACAATGCCTAGAAAACCAGAGAAGGACAACGGAGATTGAGATGCTGCAAGGATGGAGGGAGAGAAGTAGACAAGACATATTGACACAGAAGAAAACACTGAAGGAAGATAAGTGAGAGAGTGGGAATGAGATTTAAGACAGAGATCTGGGATGAAAGTGGGATGGGGAAGTTGAATGAAGAAAAGAAGCAGTTGAGAAAATAGAGAAGGGGTTGGAAAGAAAAAGAAGGAAGAAGTTAAAAGGAAGCAAGCAGACAGTTTAAATATAGATGAGAAAACAAAGAAATGTATGGAAAAGGGAATATGAAGTGGGAAAAAAAAAAGTTTCAATAAAACCCAGCCTAGGAAAATAGGACTCATGAAACATTGAGAGAGGAGCTATCGCTTAAGCCAGATTTTAAAAATGGCTTCCAACTAAAGTATTAATACACATAATGAGAAATGAGATGAGGATAACATTATAACAGGAGAAAAGTTTCACTTCATTGAATTTAAACACATCATTTCACAATTGAAATAGCTTCCTCCCCACTATTGCTTTCCTAATCTCAACCTACCTTCATCCCACAAGATAAGAACAGGACCATGCCTAGCAGGGTCACATCACGACTGTTTATATCATCAAGTCCTTTCACTTCTATATGAGACATGTAAATAGCAACAACATCTACTTGACATCCAAATACTATAGTTTAAATTGTTTTTAGTTTGGCAGCAAATATGAAGCTATCTTCCCATCCCCTTCAGCCAATACAAGTCCATCTAAGGAGTATAATGTTGGGGCAAAAACCTTATTCTGTATTTCTGAACGCCATCAGTGAAAATTAATTCTCCTCTCAATGTAAGTTCATAGGTTCATCAACTAGCCACCGATGTATAAGAAATGCACGTAAGCCATCTGCAGCTTGGATAAGTGAGATTAGTTCATGCAGATAAAGAAACGAAAAGTCACAAACAATCATGCGTGTAAAATAACAAAAGGAAGAAACAAAACCTCTTGGTTCATTTGTTAAACTGGTAATAAGCCAAAAGCAAATTAGCTGAATAATGAAAAATCTATGTTGCAATTGGAGTTATATATGAATCACATTTATCAATTTGACATCTTACCAATTTCACCATGGCTAATAAATTTGACCAAGTTGACACCAGGCAGCAGCATTTTCCGAAAGAATAGACAAATAGTAAGGCTGATCATTGCTGCAAGACTACGCACAGAAGAAACTCCTTGACGGGCGTTGTCAGATGGTGAAGAAGCAGTACCGCATAGAGCAGCACCCCTGATGGAACTGGCATGCTCATCAATCGAGAGTCTTTTCAAGGAATTGTTATGTTTCAGGTATCTCCAAGACTTTCTGCAAGTATGTTGCTAACAGAATCTTGCAAGGAGTTGTTAAACATCAACGTTTCCTGACTCTTTTCTTCGTTGACATCAGATCCAATCAACAATTTATGAGTGATAGCATCTGGAAACCAACCCTTTTCTAACATCAAATCCAATAATCGATGAGCCTCATGTTTCTTATCCTCTTTCCAAAGTCCATTTATCAGTAAGTTATACATTGCTGAATTCAGAATTTCACCATCTAGAAGTTTATCAATTGCACCAGAAATCATACATAACTGAGAATGATTAGCAATAAATTCCAGTTGATCATATAATCTAGCTGGATCAGGAAATAGACCTTCATTAACCATCATGTTAAAAAGTAAAACATATTGGTTTGCTCGATTTTGCTGACTCATACTTTGAAGAAGGAAGCAATATGCTTCCATATCAAGGTTGCAGCCCTCTATCAGCAATCTTGAGAGGATTACAAATAGATATTTTTCCTTCCCTGATTTAGACAACTCATGCATCATAATAGTGTGGACGTCAATCAGACAAGAAATGCCAGAATAATAAGCTAGCTGCCATAGCCTTATGGCCTCATTGACCTTTCCTACATTACAAACACTCTTAATCAACTTGTAGAAGGAAAGGGGATCAAGTGAGCATCTCTTTAAAGCCATGTAATTAAAGACTTCAGTGGCCTCTTCAGTTTTGTTAATGTCACATAAGCCTCCAACTAGTTCAGAATAAGATGTAAAATCCAAAGGCCAGCATCTGGCACAAACTTGGCCAAACAATTCCATTGCATTTTCATACCTTTTGAATCTACAGTTGCCAATTACAAGAGCAGAATATGTGATATGGTCAAGTGTAATTGAAGATGTGATCATTCTTCCGAGAAGTTCGTATGCTTTTCTAGTCTCTCTATTCTCGCAATGCCATCTGACAATAATATTCCAAGAATAACAATCAGCTATATTTTTCTCAGACATTGTTCGCAGCAAAGCATTAGCTACCTTAATTTTACCAGCATTGCAGCAACCTTCAAGCAATGCATTGTAAGGAGGAGTTTCAACAACTTGTTTATCATCCAAGAACACCAAAGCCTCATCGAATTTCCCTAACTCACAAAAGCAGTTCACCATATCAACAAATACATTAAGAGCTAGAGGAGTACCACTTTCTATCATCTCGTTTATGAGGTATACAGCAGAATCCAACTGAAGATTCTTGCACAAACACTGTACAAGAAACTCGTAAATGAAAGAATCAGGTGTAAAATCAGAAACTTTCATCATCTCAAACAACTTTACTGCCTCCTGTAGTTTATTCTCCTGGCAAAAGACAGGTATGGAACATCTATAAAAACTTAAATCTGGCACAAACCTGAGTTCAAGCATTTGTACTAACACTAGAGTAGCTTCATCCACTCGATTGTTTGCAAAAAGACCCGTTACAAGAATCTCATAGGTCTTACTATTTGGACTGCATCCTTTTTTGTGCATCCTTCTAAATTGATCCAAAGCCAAATCAACTCGATTGGCCGCAAACAATACCTCCAACAAATAATTTAAGGTTTCGATTGTGGGTAAGATTCCTGCTTTGACCATCTCTTTGTAAACAAACAATGCGTTTTGAAAATCTCCATTTTCTTTTGCAAGAGCACCCAATAGAACATTAAACACATGTGCTGGGGGCCTATAACGGCCAAAATCCATGCTCATAAAAACTGTCATTGCTTCGTTAAGCCTAAAATGCCCAACAAATGTGCGAATTAACACTACAAGGGCCTCTTCGGCTCCCGGGCATCTATCCTTCACCATATTTTGACAGATAGCCCCCATCTCCTGAACATTTCCAGCCATACCTAGTTTCAAAATCATTTGATAATATGTATTGGCGGTGTGTCGGAAACTCTTCTGCAGAGCAGCCCAATTGAATATCTTCACTGCTGAATTCAAATCGCTTGTCCAGTTCAAAACCTGGATTAAGTTCTCCGGTACAAGTTTGCTCCTCAAAAAGTTAATATTTTGCTCGAATTCAGACGAGTCCTCTGGATTTTGAATCCTTTCCGGTACATCTTCAATATGACTTTCGCAGGAACTTGAAGAAATGCAGGCACTGGGATATAACCATTTATGGATTCGACAAGCATATGCCACAGGTGCGAGCTTTATCATCATCAAGCAATGCATAGATTAGCCAAACGATTGTAGTTTCGAAGAAGGAATTGAAAAAAGAGAAAATCAGAGAGAGAAGTAAAAACAGAGAAAAATCATAATCTGACCTTAGACCTTAGAAGCATGAGATCAATAAGGCTGAATTAAACAAGATAGATATTAATATCCCTGCATTGTGACAGATACAGAATGATTTATATTTCTTCGGCCGTCCAACTCTATGTCAATGTGAACTCGCGATGGCACCTGCCTTTGTATAGTCTCCAAAGACAAGTAGAATCGGCGAATTAATCAAAGAACATGCGATTGATGGGCCTGGTCGTATACTCGTAATATTGAATCAGATTATCAGAGTGAACACATTTCATTAGGGACCATCAGCGCCGATGATGGATTCTTTATCCGGAAGGGGAATATTTTGAATTTGTTAACGAAAGCAAAGGAAAAGGTCAGTCGTTAACCTAGAGAAAATTCCAAGTGTCAACATAAAGAGTGAACAGCTTTTGCAATCGAAATTTGGTCTATATTATGTTAACCACATTTGAATGCTCATTTTAGGCAAAATTCCTTTCTCACACATTTTGTCGAACATATGATGTACATAAAAATACCAAGGTCGTGAAACAAGTTCCTTTTCAAAATACTGACCAAACAACTTTATGCATCAACATTCAACAAGGTGCAAATATTTTATCAATAAAAAATAAAATCCCAAATTTCTTATCAATGTTTTAGTTCATTAAAAATGAATAATAAATCAAAGATAGCTCAATCTATATACAAAACAGAACTAATTAAACTTGAGAAAATATATACCTAGTTCAAATGAGCTTTCCTCCTCCGCTCCTTCAACAGGTCGTACATCCAACACCCTCCCCTGTTACAAGCATTGCAGCAGCAAAGGTGAGGAAGAACAGATAACTTATACACCACAGCCTCACACACACTGCGGCGCAAGATATAGGGAAAATAAGAGATAATCCATGGAAGAGGGAAAAGCGAAATTAATGGCCACCTCACACCTCCATTTGTATAGAAAATCGAATAATATCTAAGCTAGGCACCCAACCCACCAGCGATCTTCACTGCTTTACTCGTCAACGGTGTCTCTGATTCGTCCCTACCCACCATCTTCTCCATCATCTCGAGTGACTTGTTATCCATCAGCGTCAACACCCTCACCACCGTTTGTCGTCTCTCTTGCCGGCGTTGCTGCTGTTCTCCGTTCGCGGGAGCCTGTCAGCTATAGCGTCAAAGCTTCAATTTTTTTTCCCCAAATTTTTTTTTTTTTGGCGTGGTTGCGTTTTTCGCCCCCTTAGGATCACAGCCAGACCAAACGGCGTTAGATGATGACCTGGTTAATAAATCCAGGTGGCCCTTGTTTTATTGGAGAACTGTAAAATGGATAAAAGGATCTAGAACTTCGTTTTTTTTTTAACTAGAAATCTAGAACTAAGAGGGTGTTTGGTATGGCGATGAGCTTGTTTGTGATAGCTTTAGAGACCCTCAAAATGTTTATTTACGTAAGTCGAGACAAAACTCTTCTCACATATTTACCTCGTATATTGTAAATTATAATTGAAAAGCTGTTTTTAAAGACTTCAATCGCTAAATCAAACAAACACTTAAAGGGATGCCCAATCGCACGATTGGGACCCAAAAGGCCTTATGCTACCATGTTATTTTTTTTTTAGTATTTGGGCTGTCTGGTAAGGAGAAAGACTTATGCCCTATTTGGTACGATAAAAGAGTTTTTAATGGAAGTAGAAGTAGAATTGAAAGTGGAACTGGAAGTGAAATTAAAGGTATAACTGGGTCTTAAAGTGTGTTTGGTATGACGATGGAAGTGGATAATTATTTTAATTTAATATATGTATTTATAATATAAAAAGACTGATATGTCCTTATCCAAAAATAAAATACCAGTCCAAACCCCAAACATCAAAACTTTCTTAAAAATTTTGGTCAAAATTTTTCACTTCCATAAAACTCTCCTCAATTCTATAGGTCTACCCAAGGAAGTGACTTCCATCATCACTTCCATCATGGAAGTGGATTCTAATCTACCAAACAATCTAATTTAAGGATTCCACTTCCACTTCTCTAAATTTAATTCCAATGTATCAAACGGGCCATTATGGTCCTTTTTCTCATTCTCTTTTTCCTGCACCAGACCCAGCATCTCTCTCTCTCTCTCTCTCTCTCTCTCTCTGCGCTCCCAAAGCGTTAAAGCAACTTCTGTTCCTTCTCGATTATTATGTATTATTATAAAATTCAATTATGATATATTCAGTTATTCATTTTCTGCTTGATTCTTTGCTTTCCTTCAAAACTTCTCCCAAATCCTACTACCACCCTTCCATAAATCACAACCTTCTCTGCTAATCTCGAAAATTCATTTGAGTCTATATCTCTGTCTCGTTCTCGTTTTATGTTCATATTTTGGTGCTCGGAAGCCGAGATTTATAGTTTAGCTCATTGGTTTTGATTGATCTTTGCTGGTAACTGGTAAGGCATGTATGGAAGCGGGTATATCAAGGATTTGACAGTGTAACGTTCAGCGCGTTGATTCGGCTGAAGGGAAGAAGAAGAATAAGAAGAAAGGGATAGAGAAGTACGAGTTGGTGAAGGATACATGATCTAGGAATTTCAAGGGTGGCTAGGCATATACGCAACAAAGAGACCAAGGAGCTCGTTGCCATAAAGTATATTGAACGAGGCCCCAAGGTGAATGCAATTTATGAACTTCTTTCTTGCTTTGTATAGCATTTTTTAGTTAAAAAGTTAAAACTATTGTCTTTGCGATTATTACTTTGCAATTCTTGAAGAATTTTATGTGTCTATTTGTTTGTATAGTTTTCTTTTTCCTTTTTGGCTACATGCAGTATTTTATATACACATCTGTGTGTGTGGACCCCTAATCTATGTTTTATAGATTGATGCAAATGTGGCCAGGGAAATTATAAACCATAGATCTCTTTGCCATCCAAATATAATTCGTTTCAAGGAGGTCTGTACCCATGTGCTTTTATGATTTATGAACCAATCATGCTATGCTTTTAGAGTGGTTATTGTCTAATATGGGTTTTCGTCACCTTCACTTGAATTTTGTTCATTTCATACTTTAATTAATCTCACACCTTTGAAATGATTTCAATATATATTAGACAAATATTATTTGGTCGATGCTAGCTATCCCACACCAGTGGGTTATCTTGATTCCTATAGATGTGAGCGTTATCACTTGCCTAAATTTAGGCGTCAACCTGCATTTGAAAATGCTAAAGAGACATTCAATTTCTACTATTCTAGTTTGATGTCAACTATTGAAAAGACTTTTGGAGTGTGAAAGAATAAATTCGAAATATTGCAAAAAAAGATGTGCAAATACAATTACAAAACACAAGTCTGCATTGTTTGCACAACAATGATCATACATAACTTTATTAAGAGAAATTTTCAAAGTGATGTCAACTTTAAGCAAGCAGAAGTTGGGAATGTAGCTCATGAAGATAATAATAATGTAGAGGATGAGGCTTCCTCGACCAATTATGTTGGGACATCTTCAACTCGATGAATCGTGTTCGTAACATGATTAGACACCAACTTGTGCGGGACATGTGATGAAATTAGTTATGTAATATTGTTGATCAAATTTCTGTATCTTGGCACCACATTTTTTATCTTCCATTTTTCCACTTCTTCATAATATTAAAATCTTTTTTTCATACAATTATCATAAAAAACACTTATACAATCACTAATCCAAACAAGTTTTGATTTTCACAAAAGCACTTATTCAATGGCCAATTCAAATGTAAATCATATCACATAATTTGACTTTTACCTAATTTTAAGTTTTCATAAGTCAGATTGTAAATAAGCCACTTTTCGCACCGCTTTTCTAAACACACACTAAGTTTTGTCCTTCATAAAGTTACTAAAATATCCCAAAATTTAGCTTCTTTAATTATAAACTTATATACTTCCTCAATCCTAGATATAAGACTTAATTATTTTTTTACAATAATTAAATAAATTACTTAGTTATAATATATGTTGTGTATCATTGGATTATATATTACTCCTTTCGGTCTTAAAATATAAGACATAGTTGACTTTTTTTTTTGAGAAATTAAGAAAGTTAAATAAATTACTTAATTATACTATATGTTGTGTATCATTATATTATATATTAATTTATAAGTCACACAAATTAATTTAAAGAAAAAAATATAAATATAAATATAAATATAAATACTATAAAATATTTTATTTAACTTCCTTAATCTCTTTAAAAAATTAACTGAGTGTTATATTTAGAACCAAAAGTAAAATTATCATTTATCAATACACAGAGGGTTCGAAGTCTAAAGCCAACAACCAACAACAAACAAGTTTCAGCTAGATTATCAACTAATTTTCATTAATAAAATTTAGTTAAGGATCAGAGGGAGTAAAAAAAATTTTAATAAAGGGTGTATTATAAATTAAAGGTTAAAGTGCAAAAATACCCATAAGTTTTTATCCAAAGTGCACCTAATACCAAACATTTTTCAGAAGTATAAAAGTATTTATGAACTCTCAAAATAAGGTGTAAAAATAACATCACCTTTAAATCTAACATATCATCTTATTTTTTGTAGTGGATCTCATACTATTTACATAGAAATACCAAAATGGCCTTTATTAAAAAAAAAAAAAAACAGAACACCCCTCCCCCTTCCAAACTCAATCTGAGATCTCTCCCTCCCAACCTTAATCTGAGATGCCAACAAAGAAGGAAACCTGACTAGGGTCGAAGGTTCAGCTAATGTATTGTGTTTGCCATTGTAGTTAGTTTCCATCTCTGTTTTATACCAGTCTCTACTAATTAATCATAATGAAAGAAAACATGAATAGTATTGGTAGAAGCAATTGTAAAACCAAACACTTTGGTCAATAATAGCCTATCATTTTGGATATACTACTATAATAGTACAATCGATCAAATGGGTTTAAACTTTGTTTTTATGCCAGAAAAAATTGAATCTATGGGGAGAAAAAAAATCATTATCCCAGAAATTTGTATTTCTACATAAAAACTATGCGACTTTACAAATTTTGTCCAATAATATCTTTATTTTTATTTTTAAGATATAATTATAATTTGAAGATAATTATTTTAGTAGGTAATTTTTTAAGATAAAAAAAAAAGAAAGAAAGAGAGATCTGGTTAAAATATGTTAGAAAAATAATAAAATAATAATAATAATAATAAAATATTATTATTATTGGCGCCATCTCTTTGACAAAAGGAGGTGGCACCAATATTATTATTAAAAAAATTAAGGTTAGGTGGAGGGGTATTATAAATATCCTCTCTCCATACATACTTCACGCAAGAGAGTTGCGTGAAGTGTTGTGCATGAAGGCATACGATGAGGCTTTGATAGGAGTATTTTCATGTATTTGGGATCAATAAGGTACTTAAAATCACTTCTAATCATAAAATTATCTTAATAAAAAGTGTTCTAAATAATTTTCTCTTTCTTATAATAGTAATTTCTTGCTTATTAGAAAATATTTTAAGATTATAATTTTGGGCAAGTTTAAGTTTTATCAGTATATAACTATAAGAATGTAAATAATGATTAATAGTAAATTTTAATCGGTTTACTTTTGTTATGAAATCAGTATAAGATTTTATAATGAATTTTCTATATAATCAATCTATAAATAATTCTATTTTGGACTTTTTAACCAATTAAATTTGAGATAAATAATTTATTTAGATTATTGGAAATATTATTATAGTTGTAATCGGTTTAGATCTTTTATTAGAGCGAAGATTTATAATTTAGCTATTTTTTAAATTTGGGGATTTTATATAAAGAAATGAAATTGATAATAATCCATTACTTAAATGGGTTATTTGAGTTAAGAAAAAATTTTGAATTAATAATTGAAATTTTAGTGTGAAATTAGAATTTTTGAGAGTAGTTAATTCAAAACTTTAAAATTATAGAATTAAGTTAATTTTCTAATAACTTAAAGAGTTACTAATGTATAATAAATTGATTATTGTAGATATTAATAAAAAGAAAGTGATGTCAAGGCAAGGGGACTCCGTGGAGCCCTAGAGAGCGTTGCGACGGTGGTTGTTAATCTCCGTTGCCCATTACGGTGGAGTAAAGAGGGAGATTCTGATTTGTATCTTGCGAATCGGAATCTGGTGAGGAAGAGAGTGGTGTGGGGTGAATAGAGGCTAAAGGGAAGTTGGTGGCTGAAGCGGATTAGAATAGGAAGAAAGTTCAGAAGAGGGGTGGAAGCTTTTCAGGTAAGGTTTTGCTGAAACCTCGTGTGGAAGAGTGGATGGAGGACGAATCATTGAAGAGTCAGGGGAATTACAAGGACTTGCTGATAAAGAACATTACGCCGTCTTGGTGTCATCTGGATGAGGGAATGGAAGGTAAGACGAGAGCGATCACAATTGGATTTGATGATGTTGTGGAGCCAACGAAAGGGATTTATGTTGACCTGAGTGATCCACTGTGCCCGAATTTTGTGTTAATTGACTCAGAGAAGGAGAGGCTCCTGAAGCCATTCAAAAGGAAGCTGATTATAAAGATGCTGGGTTCTATTGCGAATTATGACTTCATGTGTGGTAAGTTTGCTTAGATTTGGGGTAAGGTGGGGAAGATTTGGGTGTTTGATTTACCTAATGATTTCTATTTAGTTAAGTTTCAAAGTTAGGAGGATTATGATATTGCATTGACCTGGGGGGTCCATGGGTAGTTGCGGACCATTATCTTAGTGTTATGAGGTGGAGAGCTGACTTCAATCCAAGGAAGGAGGTAGTTACTAGGGTAGTAGCCTGGGTAAGGTTGCCGGATTTTCCAGCTACCCACGATGATATGAAGTTCCTGTATAACTTGAAAAATGTGATTGGGGAGGCTATAAGGGTGGATGTTCCTACTGCTCAGCACGGTAGAGGGAAATTTTCCAGGATGTGTGTGGAGCTTGACTTGTCTAGGCCTCTGGTGCCTAGGTACAATATTGAGGGTTAAGTGTATTCCATTGAGTATGAATGTATGAATTTATTGTGTTTACATTATGGACGGTTTGTGCATGTAAAGGATGTGTGTGGAGAGTTTATAAAACTACAGGAGGGGAGGCAGAGATCAAGTAAAGAAGGAAAAGAGGTTGTAGAGGAGAAGGCCAAGGAGGTTGGGGATGAGGTGGAACAAGAGATATGGAAAGTGGTGCAAAAACCTTGGAGACTGAGGAGCACCAAATTTATGAATGGTGGTAGGAGTTATGCAAATAGATTTGAAGTGCTGAAAGAGGGAGTTGGGCTTGTAAAAGGGGGAAGACCTCTAATGGATGTTACAAACCAAGCAACGGCTAAAAGTGGGGAGGTAAAAGAAAGGTTTGGGGATAGTAGGATAAAGGGGAGAGCCCAGGGAGATGGAAGGGATAGAGGTAGTATGAAGATAGTGAATGGGGATAGTAGGGGACCTAGTAAGGGTCAAGGGGAGTTGAGGGAGAAACATGGTAGGTTAAAAATACCTCAAGGTCTTGTAAAGAAGAGTCCAACTGTTGCTGGGGTGTTTGGCAAGAAGTTTGTAGAGGAGGTTAGCTCTCTGGGAATGCTTGTAGACGGTGAGGAGGTGATGGATGGAGGCTAGTCGAATGTTGAGGAGTTTAAAAAAGGTCAGTTAAGGATGGAGGAGGTTAGGAGGTGGGCAGACTGTGTTGAGAATTTTCCATGAAGATTGTTGTATGGAATTGTCGTGGAGCAGCTGATAAGGGCTTTGTTGCTGCCACGAGGAATATGTGTAGAGAGTTTAAGTCGGATTTGGTTGTTTTGTTAGAGCCTAGAGTGAGTGGAATGAGTACTTGGAGAATCATAAGAAGCTTGGGGTTCAGTTTCTATGAGGTTGTGGAGGCTAAAGGTTTCGTTGGTGGGATATGGATGATGTGGAAGGAGGAAGGTTTTGACATGAAGATTATGGAAAAACATGAGCAGAATATTCATTGATGTTTTGAGAATGGTAAGGAGGAGGGATGGTTTTTCATAGCATTATATGCTTGTCCACAAGAAGAGGGGAGAATCGAGTTGTGGAGTAATTTGGATAGGCTGGCGAGTCAGATGGAAGGGAGATGGCTTGTAGCAAGGGATTTCAATAAAATTGCATACCCTTGTAAGCAGAAAGGGGGTGCTAGAGTGAATGTGGGGAAATGCAATCTGTTTAAAAGAAGATTGGAGGATTGGAACTTAATGGATGTGGAGTTGAAGGGTCCTAGTATTACATGGAAGGGGCTAAAGTGGAGGGGTCATGATCAGTTGTTCAAGAAGTTGGACAGATGCGTGTGTAACCTATAATAGCAGAGGGAGTTTCCAAATGCAATGTTTAGGGTGGGTGCTCGTATATGTTCGGACCATCATCCTATTTTAATTGATTCCAAGATGGTAAGAGTGTTTGCAAGATGAAGGCCTTTCCGTTTTGGAGCTGCATGGTTAACATATGGGGATTTCAAGGATTTCTTGAAAGAAAAGTGGGAAGGTAGAGTGGAGGCTCCAGTGGCTTTGTGGAAGTTGCAAGGGGAACTGAGATCATGGAACAAGGATGTATTTGGACGCACTAAGCACAAGAAAAGGGAAGTACATAGGCAGATCAGGGAGGTGCAACATAAGTTAGAACTTGAAGAGAGGGGTGAGTTGGAGGAAGAGGAAATGAGGTTACAGAATGAGTTGGCTTAGATTTGAAGCAAAAGGAGATAATTTGGTACCAGAAATCTAGGGGAAGGTAGATTGAGCAAGGGGATAGGAATACAAGGTACTGCTATATGAAAACGATAATTAGAAGGAGAAGGAATAAGGTGAAGATGTTAAAGGATGATAAGGGTAAGTGGATAATGGAGGAGGAAGGATTAAAAAGACTGTGCACATGCTTTTATCATGAGTTATTTCATGAAGAGGAGAGTAATAGGTACTGGCATCTAACAAAACAGGAGTGGGGGCTGTGAAGGAGGAAGAGATGGTTAGAGTTGGGAGAGCATTACAAGCTGAGGAGATTCGTAGGGCCTTCTTCAATATAGGCAGCTATAAGGCGCCTGGATTGGATGGGTATCAGGAAGTGTTTTATCAACATAATTGGAATGTAATGTGTGGTAGTATATGCGAATATATTAAGAGTATTTGGGAGAATCTTGAGAAGGTGAAATAAGTGAATAAAACCCTTATTGTATTGATGCCGAAAACAGAGAATCCAGAGGTGGTAGCTCACTTTAGGCCAATATCACTGTGCAACGTGATATATAAGGGTTTGACAAAAATTATTGTGTAGAGGTTAAGGGGTTTGATGGACAAATTAGTATCACCATATCAAGCTAGCTTTGTGTCAGGGCGTAGTATTCAAGAGAACATAGTAATTGCAAAGGAGGTGACGCATTTGATAAGCAGAATGAAAGGAGGTAAGGGTTTAGTAGCAATTAAAATTTGATTTAGAGAAAGCAAATGATAGAATGAATTGGAATTTCATTGTGAATATGTTAAATGCGATTGGTTTGCCAAGTCCTATTGCGAATTTAATTAGACATTGTATATGTTCGGTGAATATGTCTATACTGTGGAATGTGGATAAGGGGGATGAGTTTTATCCGTCTAGAGGAGTGAGGCAGGGGGATCCATTATCTTCGTATTTGTTTGTGCTAAGGATAGGGAAACTTTCCCATTTGATTTCTGATGCTGTGAGTAATAAATAGTGGAAGCCATTGAAAATAGGGAGGAATGGAGTGGATATAACTCATTTAATGTTTGAGGATGATCTATTGATCTTTTGTGAAGTTGATATGAAATAGTTGTATAATTTGATGGATTATCTGGACTTGTTTAGGGTTATTTCGGGTAGAAGGTTAACAAGCAAAAGACAAGTATTTATTTTTCTTGAAATGTGCATAGTAGCAAGCAGGAGGAGTTATGTAGAGTATGTGGGTTTTAAAGGAAAAAAGAGCTTGGGTGGTACTTAGGTGCATTCATCACTAGTGGAAGGGCATCTATAAATAAATTCCAATTTATTATTAATAATGTGCGTGGGAAGCTTTGTGGGTGGAAGAAGTAGTGTCTGTCATTAGCGAGTAGGCTAACATTAGTGCGATCTATGTCATCTTAAATTTCTGTTTTCACTATGCAACACGCCACGCTGCTTGTGAGGGTGTGCTAAGAGATTGAAAGGATGCAGAGGGATTTTGTGTGGGGGTCCAATAAGGAGAAAAGGAAGTTACATGCGGTTAGTTAGAGGCAGATTTGTTTGCCAAAGGAACAAGGAGGGTTTGGCATTAAGGAAATGGAGGGAATGAATAAAGCGTTGTTGGGTAGGATTGCATGGAATGTTGTGGCTAAACCAAATAATAATTGTTCCAGAGTCTTAAGGGAGAGATATGGTAGGAAGGTGGATTTAGTTAGGGAATGTGTGGTTAAACCATCGGATTCGAGTTTATGGAAATGTTTGGCAAGTTTATGGGATGAGGATGTATAGGTGAGTGGGGATGTATGCCTCTATGATTGGGCATACAGGAAACCAGTATGAAGCCTTGTGGGGTGTGGTGTTAAGGATTTAGTTAATGAAAGGGGGGAATGGGGGATATTATTTTTGAAGGATTATCTAGGTGAGGAGGAGGTTTTAAGGTTGCGTACCAGGGATGTCCAAAAAATCTTATGGTCTGGGTAGACCGACCCGACCCGGTCCGAAAAGGAAAAAACTAGTCTGGGACAATTTGAACGGGTCAGACCGGACTAGTCTGATCGGGCCAGACTAGACATCGGGTCAAGGGTTCTAACCCTTCGGTCTAGTCCGGTCTGACCTGAAGGTTTTTTTAATATTTATGTAATTTTTTTTAATACCCTCCAGCCTGCCTCCACAGTCCGCACGTTTCCCGTCACTGGCCCAATTTTAGTCTTGAATAATGAATATTGAATACTCCATTAGTCCATTATCAGTAAAGTTTCAAATTCAATTGAATCCAGAATCCCTCAATCCCGACTGAACTCACTGAAGTGAAGACTCTCGACTCTCGACTGTCGGCGGCGACTACTCGGCCATTCCCCTTTCGCCTCTCAGTCTCATCTTAGCCGTGGTCGGTGGTCCTCCGTCTCTCAGCTCTCGCCTCTCGGCGGCGACTACTCGGCCATTCCCCTTTCACCTATCGGTCTCATCTCAGCTGTTGTCGGTGGTCCTCTGTCTCTCGACTCTCGCCTCTCGGTCTCATCTCAGCCGTGGTCCACCGTCTCTCAGCTCCCGATCTTTCCGAGTTTCAGTCTCTGGGTTCTCGATCTCATCTCAGCCACTCCTCCATCGTCTAGGCCAGCCGTAGTCCTCCGTCTCTCGCCTCTCTCGGTGTTTCCATCTCTGGGTTCTTGATCTCTTCCTCCATGCCTGCAACAAGAAGTTGCACGCAATGGTGTACCGTACGCCACCACGCCTAAACCAGATGCCTCAATCTCCAACAAAGGTTATTTGAGGTAGACACTACACTTAGAAATTTATAATAAGGCTTTTCACATTTAACTGATTTTAAGTTTGTGCTAGCCATGATTTTGAACTAATTTTTAAATGTTATAACATGTGCCCTGTGGCAATGTCACTCTGTTGGAACCGTGGTTTTGTGCTTGCTGGGGATGCAGATTGTTCTGCATATGTGCGGTCTATACAAAAAATTGGATTAGATCAGTAGTGATAGGTATGGTTTTTGGATTTATGAAGGCTGAAGAGGAAAGTGAAGTGAGGGTGATAACAGATTATGAGAGATCACAGAAGTGGAATCATGTAAATTTGAAAATGACTATCCGGGTGTTACTAAAAATGAAATACAATAAAATGACTCTCTGTTGGGTTCTTTTGTCATCAGATATCCATTTCTCAGTTTGCACATTATTCTCTTAAGTGCACCTTACCCTACAGAGGTTCTTTTTCTGTTATTTAAGTATCTAGATCTTATGCATCATCAATGCAATGTCTATAACTGCCATGTTTGTTATCCTGCAGAAGTAAGCATCTCTCCTTAGATAATACGCAAGACTCATAATCTTTCATCTCAGCCACTGTCTCAGTCCTCCATCGCTCTGGGCAGCCGTGGTTCTCATTGTTGCAGGCATGGAGGAAGAACACACTTCAAGTGTTGACCTATCTCAGTCTTCCAATATTGGTGAGAATGAGACTCCTGATGGAACATCTTCTATCCCTTCCAATTCCAATAATCCTCACCAACCTCCAACCTCTGTAGAATGTCCTCCTCCTACTGAAAATGAAACCACAAAAGATGCTAGTAGGAAAAGAAAACAACCTGAGAAAAAACAATCAGAAGTGTGGGATCACTATATTAAGTTACTGTTGGAGGAAACATATGGAGAGCTTAGAGCTGCATGTAAGTACTGCACTAAGGATTATGCTTGTGATCCAGTTAAATGTGGTACAACTTCTTTAAAGAGACACTAAAAAAAATGTCCGAAAAATCCACATAGGGCTGCTGAAATACCGAAACAATACATGTTGAACTATGTTTCTCAAAGTGGGGAAGGGGGAAGCTTAGCACCTCACTTGTTCAATCAAAAACGTTGTCAGCGGTCTCTAGCAGAGTTTATAATATGTGATGAGATGCCATTTAGAATGGTTGAAAAGCAAGGGTTTAAATCTTTTGTAAAAGAGTTAGAGCCACGATTTCAAATCCCTTCTAGACAAACTGTTGCTAGGGATTGTTGGCAATTATATCTTGGTGAGATGCGAATCTTGAAGAGTCAATTGAAGCAGTATACGAGTCGTATTTGCCTCACTACAGACTGTTGGACATCAGTTCAAAACTTCAATTACTTATGTCTCACAGCTCATTTTATTGATAAAGATTGGAAGCTACATAAAAGGATTCTTAACTTTTGTTTGATTGAGAATCACAAGGGTGATACAATTGGAAAGACTATTGAAAGATGCTTATCAGAATGGGGCATTCAAAATGTGTTCACCATGATGGTTGATAATGCAACATCCAATGACACAGCCTTGTCTTATTTGAAAAAACGACTTATGAATTGGAAGGGTCTTGTTTGCGGTGGTGATTTTCTTCAACTACGGTGTTCTGCACATATTCTCAATTTGATTGTATTCGATGGCTTGAAGGAATTGAAAGATGCCTTTGAATCAATTCGAAATGCTGTAAGGTATGTTCGTTCCTTCCCGGCTCGCCTCAAAAAATTTAAAGATTTATGTGAATTGAAAATGTTGGATTCAAAAAATATGTGTGTCTTAAATGTTAGCACTAGATGGGAATTCTACATATTTAATGTTGGATGTTGCTTTGAAATTCCAAAAGGCGTTTGAAAGAATGGGGGATGAAGATAGAGATTATGTGGCATACTTTAAAAAAATGTCAAAGCATGATAACACCCAAGATGTTGATAACAACATGGATATTCCTAATGGCCCGCTTAACAAACAAGCTTGGAATAAGGCAAATGTCTTTCTTAAATTCCTACAAGTGTTTTATGATGTGACCTTACAATTTTCTAGCTCGCTCACAGTTACTGCAAACATATGTTTCCATAAAATTGCATTGATTCAAGAGTTGTTGAATGAGACTCTTGTGTCCGAGGACCCTCTTCTTAGGGAGATGTCCTCAAGCATGAAGATGAAGTTTGATAAATATTGGGGGGCAACAGAAAATATGAATCCTTTGTTGATTATTGCTGTGGTTTTAGATCCTCGATACAAGCTTGCCTACATCAATGATGTATTAGAGCAACTTTTTCTTGATTATCAACTTTGCATGTTCATGAAAAACAAGGCAAGAAACACTTTGTATCGCATGTTTGAAGAGTATTCTGCAAAAATTGGTGTTGAAACGGGCAAGTCACATAGTGTGAACACTTTGAACTCTTCTGCTAGTGGCAACACTCTGAATTCTTCTGGGAGTACCATAACTTCCACTGCAAATACTAGTAAAAAAGACCCTGGTCGTAGATGGTTGGCATCCCAAAAAGAAAAGATCTCATCAGTAGATCCTTAATCTGAATCGGATAGATACCTTTCAGCTAGTATAGCTGAAGAAGTTCATGTTGATGATGATGATTTTGACATATTGATATGGTGGAAGGTTAATTCTTCCAAGTATAGAGTGCTTGCGATGATAGCGCGTGATATATTCTCTATGCCAGTATCTACAGTTGCTTCTGAAGCAGCTTTTAGCACTGGAGGACGTGTTGTTGATGATTATAGGAGTAATCTATCTCCTAAAATGACTGAAGCCCTTATTTGTGCCCAAAATTGGCTACTGGCTAAGCAATCTATTTCAGAATTAGCTAATTTATTCTCTGAATATGACAACTTTCAAGAGACTGATAATGTTGTTAATGTTCCAAGTAATATTTCTAATTCTATACTCATTATTTAAGTTTACATATTTCATTATTACTAATTTCTTAACATAATTTGTTTTTTAGGTGGATCGAGTGTCATTGAAGATTGAGAAGAGAAATGAATGACAATGGATGCTCAAGAAAAATGAATTATATCTTAATCATCTTAATGTGATAGACTTGTTGTTAGCTTTAATGTGTTTAATTCATTGTTATGGACTTATGGATTGTATTGAAGTAACTTGTATGATGTTATTTTTTATTCTAATTCAATGTTGTTGGAAATTATTATGGATTTATGATTGAATTGTAATGTTTTGTGATGTTTTTTTTCTTGATTATAGGTATTATCATGTTAGGTTTATTATGTATTTCTTCACCTTGTCACCCTAAATTTAGGGAACAAAAATTTCAAACAGCTCCTCCTGGACTGCCTGGACTGGTCCAGGCAGTCCACTGGACCGGTCTGGTCCAGCCCGAGCTCGGGTTACTCATGTTCCTAGTGTTAACAGAGGGGGTGATTACATTAGGTGGAAAGGGACAAACACGATGAAGTATATTGTTTCTAATATGTATAGAAGGTTGTATAAGAGAGAAGGGGTTACTGAGGGTGTTTAGAAGAGGATATGGAAGTGGAAGGGACCAAGGAGAGTTTAGGTCTTATTATGGCTCAGTGTGCAGGATTGCCTATTGACAGCCAATAGAAGAGCCAAATTGTTGGGAGGCTTGGCAAGTTGCAGTAGATGTCAGAAAGGTGAGGAAGATCTGTTGCATGCATTAAGGGACTATGGAGTAGCAAAGTCTATCTGGAGTGTAGTGGGAGGAGGGGAATTGGAAGACAGTTTCTTTCAGGTTAAAGTAAAGGATTGGATTAATGGGAATTTAGGGAAAGGTGGCAAGTGGGCGAATTTATTTGCAGTAACTTGCTGGTGGCAATGGCAGTGGCATTGGAGAAATAAGACACTTTTTGAGGAAGGTTTTGTTATGCCTCTAGTCTAAAAAATATAATAGATAAATATGTTTGGGAAATGGAGTGTTTGGGAGGTAAGGAAGGGCATTTGGTGAGGAAGAGGGAGGATGGAAAAAACCTGAGAGTGGATGGTTGAAGCTGAATTTTGATGGGGCGGTCAAAGGAGGTGTAGGGTTGGCAGCTTGTAGAGGAGTAATAAGGGATTGTCAAGGGAGTTGGTTAGGTGGGGTTTTCTAAAAATATTGGGGTCTGCAATGCATTTGAAGCATAGATGTGGGGAGCATTATGGGGTTTAAGATTAGCCAATGAATTGGGGGCTTCTCAGCTAATGGTGGAGGGTGATTCAAGAGCTGTTATATCAGTTTTACAGAATTTGGTGAAGGCAAAAGAACCAAGTGGTGCACTGCAGAAGCTTGTTGCTGATTGTTTAAGGTCTGTTTCCAATGTACGTTTTCAGCATACACTTAGAGAAGGTAATAGAGTAGCGGATATGTTAGCAAATTTGAGTTTTGTTTCAGGTTTTGGTATTGTTGAACATGTAAGTGTGCCTGATGAGGTTCATGATTTAGATTTGAGTGATGGGAGAGGGGATACGCTATTCAGGGAAGTTTTAGTTGAATAAAGTGATAGGAGTTGTGCCCCATTTACCCAAAAAAAAATTGATTATTGTAGATTGATTTTTGGTGCGTGTTTGAGCTTTTGGATTAGGAGCTTGTGGTTATAATTTGCTTTGGTGAGGGGTAACCACTTTTCACTTGATATATGTGTTGTTATGTTGTTTATGAGTATTTTGTAAAATGATTATGAGATTAAAAATTGTATGTTGATATTTATTAATTATTTCAATGAGTAAAGATTTATTGTGATTGAGAAAGTTATTATAATATTGAGGAGTATTTTGATATAAAATTGCCTTGTGTAACTTTGTGATTTAAATTGTAAAATATATGTATATATTTTGAATATCCTCATATAAATATGGAAATCTTAAGAAATTTCTATTGAGCTATTTACTGGTACATATTGAGATGATTGGTTTGGGTTGAGATGGAGAAAATTATTTTACCACGTGGTATAGCTTCTATTATTCACGATGGTTGGCTTTCTATTGTCCCACTAGTTCAATGAGGGACTGTCCCACCGATTCAATGAGGGACTGCCCCATTGGTTCAATAAGGGGAAAAGACCCATAGTCCATGTATGTGCTTTGAGGAATTGGTCAATCATCATCACATGACCGGAGAGTTTTTTGGAGTAACCAGTAACATGGATAGTAACTTAGTCCATAGGTTTAGTCGTCGAAAATAAGACAGTTCGGTTGGATTGATGGGAGACAACTTGGGAATTGTGATAAGGATTCCTAATATGGAATTTGTGAAATCAAATTGTGATAAGAAACTGAGATATAGAAATTATGATAAAAATTCATGATATAGAATTTGTGAAAGGAAATTGTGATATGGAAATTTTGATACAGAATTCCTTATATGAAATTTGTGAATTATATTACTAATACTTTGTTATATAAATTGTTCTACTTGGCACTTCATGAGCACATATCAATATGTGTAATGAGTTGGATAGCTGGTTATTGAGGCTTTTGTCTCACCCCGTCAATTTAATATTTTTTAGGTAATAGTTCTATTACTAGTCAGTTGGGGAAGGCTCTGGAGACTTGATTATTATGATAATCTTTGTAAAGCCTTCTCCTTATTATTTATGTGGGGAATTGTTGTGTATTGCCACTACAAGGTTCATGTTGCATGCTCTGATATAATAATATGATTTGGATTATGCTGTTTTCTATCATGGATAAGAAATTCAAGTTGATATTTTTGATTGATTATGGTTTGATTTACAAAGCAATGAGAAGAGTTTTACTATCCATGATAAATTTTAAATGATTAATCTATTCTTTTCAATAATAGGTAGATATTTGTAGGGATTTAAATCATTTATTACTGTGGTAGAATTTTTAAATGATTTTTCTAAAATGATTAATTTTTGAAAGATGAGCTGTAATATTTTCTACGATGATAGACCTTCGGGATTAAATTTCCACTTTTACTGCAATAGTATTGTTTATTTTCAAAAGATTTGATTAAGAATACATAGTATTGAGTTCTATGGAAAGGATTTTACATGCCCCACCAAAGTTGGAGAAAATCCTTATTCACTATCCCGGATCGAAAATTATACCTTTACATCAAAACTATGGTGAAAATCTATATGGGTAATTCTCATAGTTGTAATTCATCACAGCATCACCGTCGCACTTCGAAGAGGTAGAGTTCGTAAAGGTCATGGCTCGCCGCCTCAGTTCTTACCACTGTTGACATTGTGTTCTGCAGTTAAAGCAATCATAACTTCCACCCTTATTATTGCCTCTAACCCTAATCGCAGCCCTCAAACCTTTTCATCTGAATCTTAGCTTTCACCGCTGATCTCCGAAAATCTCAATCACTTCAAATCGATCTCCTCTCACTTATTGATCAGTGAGGGCGAGGAAGAAGAAGTCAAGCGTTCACCGTGCTTGATTTGCCATCGTCGCTGGTCTCTTGTCTTTCTTGGAAGCGGCTTCTCTCCTATTCTCTTAGCGTCCGTTGCCGTCCTTTACCTTGAAACAACGCCGTTTTGGCGCAAAAAACTAGAGCATAAAGCTTTTTTTTAAAAATAAAACAATATTCAACATCCTGAAGTATTTTTGTAGTACTAGTTAGTTACTTAAAATATTTTTTCAAGATCTTAAAATAATTTTTCAGCATTATCCAGTGTTCTGAAGTATTTTTTTAGTTCCAGTCAGTACTCTGAAATTTTTTTGGTGAGATATTTTAGGATGTTAGATGCACTAAAGATTAGTTCAAGATACTGGATAATATTTTAGGATGTTGGATGAACTAATGTTTAGTGCATCTAACATCCTAAAATATCGCAGCAAAAATATTTCAGAGTAGTGACTAACACTAAAAAAATCCTTTAAGATACTAAATAATACTAAAAAATTATTTTAAGATCTTGAAAAAATATTTTAGGGAACTAAATGGTACTAAAAAAAATACTTCAGGATGTTGAATGCTGATTTTTTTTTTTAAAAAAAAAAGCCTTCTGCTCCAGTTTTTTCAGCCAAAACGGCACAATTTTAAGGTAACGGATGGCAGCGGACACTAAGGGAATATGAGAGAAGCCGCTTCCGTCTTTCTTTGCCAGCATCTTAGATCGAGGTTGAGGGGGAGAGATCTCATAACACATATCGAACTTGGGAAGGGGAATTTTTTTTTGGGATTAGGGGCATTTTGGTATTTTTAGGAAAATGGTGTGGGACCCATTATAAAAAATAACGGTGTTAAATTAGATTTAACGGTCATGATATTTTTACTCCCATTTAAAGAATTTTGAGTACTTTTAGATCTCTGAAGAGTATTTAGTGTTAAATACACTTTAAATAAAAATTTATCAATATTTTTATAACTTAACCAAGAAATCATAACATGTGTTTCCCTCGCAATAAGCCTATAATGCCCTAATACAAAATAAAATATTGCCGAGAAAGGTGCTGCCAGCTTTGATTAATTTGAACATATGCTGGAGGAGAGGATTATGGGTAATAAGCCAGAAGCTATCCCAGTCCCACGCATAGCACACGGCGGTCACGACCTTTCTCAAAATGGCAACTATCCAATTTGATATGTTCTCCTCCGGCCTCCACAGAGTCTCTTCCTCCTTCCGCTCCTTCGCTTCAATTCGTTCACTCCCACGCGCTACCGTTCGCCGTCTTCTGTTCCCGCCGCCACCGACCTCCTTCCTCCCTCTCTATGCCTTCTCCACCGACTCCAGCGAGGCCATCGTTAAGCTACCCGATAAGCCTTCAGTTTGTACCGCCGACGAGCTCCATTATGTTTCCGTCTCTAATTCCGATTGGAGGCTCGCTCTCTGGCGCTATCATCCTTCTCCAACGGTAAATTTTCACGCCTTTTGGTTTGATCTTTATCCTCATTCCAATTGCTTCAGTTTCTTCTTTTCCCCTGAAAAAAGAAATTCTGTGGTGGTTATTTTGTGTGGGATGTGTTTAAATTTATTATAGGCGCCTCCTAGGAATCACCCGCTGTTGCTGTTGTCGGGAGTGGGGACCAATGCAATTGGATATGATCTTTGCACGTCAGAGGTAATAATTTTTTCCTTCTATTTGTATGAATCAGATCGGTTTCAAAATTTCTCTTGTTTGATGATTGTGAATCGGACTGCTTAATATCACTCTCCTTCGGAATTACTTGAGTAATACGTCTACACATGTGCCAGTCATAATTAACAGCGTATCAAACTTTTGAGTTGATGTGATACTGATGAATATTATCCAATGCACATATGCTTTAGTCCCACACAGTTAATTGCCCTTGTGTTTATCCATGTTTTTGGTACCCTAATGTTATTTAGCATCTTTATCTTATTATTAGTCATGATTGCAATGTAGCTAATTAGTAGGAATCAGAGGCTTTTGATACTAATACATCATTCTGAATAATTGCGTGACTCCAATGTCTATGAGCTAATTAATAGGAATAAAAAAGCTTTATTATCACATCTGTTTTTCCTTATCGTGTTCTTGATTGTTTATCCTGTATTTCCTGCTAACAAGTGATATCTCTGCAGTCATCATTTGCCCGTTACATGTCTGGTCAGGGATTTGAAACATGGATTCTTGAAGTGAGAGGTGCTGGGTTGAGTGTACAGGGCTCTAATTCCAAAGATATTGAGCAGAGAGCCTTTGAAAAGTCTGAGAAAATGGAAACTGCTTCAGAAAGTGCAACCAATGGGGCCATCCCTTCAGAACAGAAGTTGAATAATATTTCCCGTGCATTGCCTGAATCTGACATATCTGCTGCTGAAAGAAAAGAACCTGAGAAATTGCCTGTTGATGAAGACCTAACTGGGTTAGCTACTGTTTGGGATGAATCGAAACTGGTAACAAGGTTGACAGAAACATTAATGCAATTATCAGAAAGAGTTTCTGGCTTTCTCAGTGAAAGTCAATCCAAGGTCATGTCTGCAAAATTACTTGATCAAATTTCAAAACTCTTGGTAGATTCTCCACTTTTTGAACAATTCAATGAGATTAGGGGGAAGCTTTCAACTTTGTTGGCAGCAAGGCAAAACTCTAGTGTCACTAGCCAAATATCTGATTTGAGTGAAAAGTTAGTAAACATTATTGAAGAAGGTCAACGATCTCTTTCACCTCAATTTTTAAATCTACAAGAGCGCTTTACTTCAACATTAGAAGATTTTCAGAAGCAACTCGACTTGATTGTGAAGTATGATTGGGACTTTGATAATTATTTGGAAGAAGATGTTCCTGCTGCGGTGAGGTGACATCTTATGTTGCTAAAGAGCTATATATTTTGACTGCTCATAGCTCATAGCTCATAATGATAATATTTTTGCTGTAATTATTAAACAACCCATTTGCATACCCTTTCTTTTATAAAAAAATTAAAGAAAACTTTCCCTGGTTTAATATTCCTGATGTGATTGTTACTTCTACCAATGCAGATAGATTACATATTGAAGGAAAGTAAGCCAAAAGATGGAAAACTGCTTGCAATTGGGCACTCCATGGGTGGCATCCTGCTTTATGCAATGCTCTCACGGTTTGGTGAGTTTCTCTATAACCATTATCTTTTAACAGATATAGTTTGACCACATATTGACTTTCCTTGATTGGAAAATATGTACAACCTGTTGGGGGATTGAGTTCTCAATTGTAATTACTGACAGCAGGATATTTAGCTGTAGCGAGACTCTTTTTTACATATAGATGCTAAGTGCAAACTTTTTCTGGTATATATACGAAAAGTAGAATGGCATTCATAAATAGCAACCATAGAGGTCCAGATTCCAGAATTGGTCAAAAACTGAAAGGAGAACATTTGACATTACCATTTTATCAACTCACATGGACAAGTATGCCTATTCATAAGTTACTTATTTTTACCTTTTTCCCTTTTAGGTTTTGAAGGAAAAGAACCTAGATTGGCTGCAATTGTTACATTGGCATCCTCTCTAGATTACACATCATCTAAATCAACTCTAAAGTTGCTATTACCCCTAGTAAGTTTGCTGATTATCTCTGTTTGGTTGCTTTCTAGATGCATTAGGTGGTTAACTTAACAGGATCGCTGGGGAACTAAAATTGGGACACTTGTCAAACAGGCAGATCCTGCACAAGCTCTGAACGTCCCTATTGTTCCCTTGGGAGCAATGTTGGCTGCAGCTTATCCTCTTACATATCGTCCACCATATGTATTGTCATGGCTAAACTCTTTGATTTCCGCTGAGGACATGATGGAGCCTGAACTTTTGAAGAAGCTGATCTTGAGCAACTTTTGTGAGTATTTCTGGCAATCTGTGATGAAAGAGAACGTGTGAGTTGTGAAGTAAAAGACACTTATTGCGTAAAAGGGATATCCCTTCTTTTAGAAAAACATCAAACTGAGTTTGTTTAGAATTTCTGAAAATAATAAAGTAAAAATACTTATCAAGTATGAAACTGTAAAAACTACTGTGATTAATTATTAATCAATAAATTGATTGTCAAGAGATCTAGGAGATGTTTACTTTACATCATTCGCCTTTCTTGTCTAAACTTCTTAATCTTTTGGTAGTCTCCCCATCAAGTTAATTTATGGACAACGTAGTTTTTTGCATTTTTTGTTAGAAACCAAAAGGACTTTGTTTTGATGGTCAATAAATGCAAAAATGGTATCTATCACTGACCTTCCAGCATGCTTTCCATGGCTGTCATATTGATCTACAAGCGCCCCTTTCTTTTTTTCCTTTTTTTGTCCAATTTTATTAAAGGCAATGTTTTAGGTCCACGACTCTTGTATAACATCTTCTTGACTTGTAAAACCTTTGAATACACTTCAGGGTAGACTTTGGCATCATAGTTAAATTTCAATTGTCAACTACAGAAATAGGGCGCTAAGGATTGGGGACAGGGTTTTCTTTAGGCCAAGGTTGAGTGGTCAGCTCTAGTTTTTAGCTTTCATCTCCACCCCCACCCCAAAAACAAAATAATAAAAAACAAGCCACAGACACACGAGCGCACTGACACAGATATTGATCCCCCCAAAAAAAAAAGATTGGGAGATCTTATGCAAGATGAATTTTATGGACTTAACAGATACTTCAGCATGGCATGTTAGTAATTGATTTATATTCATTCCTTGATACCATGTGGAATTAACAACTGGTGCCAATTGTGGTGAGCAAGGGCTGGTGGTTTTAGTAAATTTAGAATGATTAATCATTAAAGGATCTGGAATGCTGTGGTGCTCTTGAATGTGCATGCTGTTTATTATGTTTTCCCCCAAATATGAATTGAAGATTGATTATTGTAGAAGAAGATAGAAAGTACAGTGTTCTTTGGCTTTATTCTTGTGTTGAGCAAATTATATGTTGACTGAGCAAATTATAAGATTGGGAGATCTTATGCAAGATGAATTTTATGGACTTAACAGATACTTCAGCATGGCATGTTAGTAATTGATTTATATTCATTCCTTGATACCATGTGGAATTAACAACTGGTGCCAATTGTGGTGAGCAAGGGCTGGTGGTTTTAGTAAATTTAGAATGATTAATCATTAAAGGATCTGGAATGCTGTGGTGCTCTTGAATGTGCATGCTGTTTATTATGTTTTCCCCCAAATATGAATTGAAGATTGATTATTGTAGAAGAAGATAGAAAGTACAGTGTTCTTTGGCTTTATTCTTGTGTTGAGCAAATTATATGTTGACTGGTCAAGAACTTGGGGTTGGATAAACTCATTCAAGTATGCTTTATTTATGCTCTCTATTGTTGAGAGTCTGATTCATGAATGGCTTAATGTAACTGACCTTCATTTGGTGCTGTCTCCATTGGCAGGTACCATACCTGCTAAGCTTATCTTGCAGCTCACAACAGCATTCCGAGACCATGGATTATGTAACAGGGATGGGAAATTTTTCTACAAAGATCATCTACACAAAAGCAACGTCCCTGTCTTAGCAATTGCTGGAGACCAAGATCTTATTTGCCCACCTGAAGCTGTGGAAGGTATTTTGAAATTTTATAACGTTTACATACCATACTGTTTTCAAGAAGTTAATCAAGTCTTTTTTTGTGGCCCAGAAACCGTTAAGCTGATTCCTCAGCAACTGGTCACCTATAAAGTATTTGGTGAAGCTGGTGGTCCACACTATGCTCATTATGATTTGGTTGGAGGGAGACTGGTATGAAGCGTTTCCTAGTTGATTATAATTGCCATTTTTATTTTTTAAACATGGAAAACTATTGCTGAGAAATTGGCTGTGGATTTACGACATGTGAAAACTATTTCAATTGTCATCTGTTCCATTTGCCTGGTGGAAGTGTGGGTGAGGTTTGGAGGTGGGTGATATACGCTTTTGAGACCACGTTGGGAGTATAGTAAAGAACAAACGTTACAGGAGAGAAAGTTCTCCATTTTATATGTTAGAAGAACCTAAATTAGAGTACCAGTATTCTGTGTGCGCAATATTTGCAGATTACCGGTGCTTTTTGTATATAAAAATTTATCAACCCCATCTCACCTATAAAAATTTTCAATGAAGGACTTTTTCCAATTTTCCCTTCTTTTTTCAACCTACAAGACTTATTTTCTTTTTGTAATACCTATATTAACTCTTTTCATCTTTTCTTATTCAAAAGTCTCCTAATATTTTAAGATCTTTAACAGTTCCCATGCATCATTCAACAGTTCAAGTATCAAATACTGTTTAGTTGTTTTTATATATTCTTGCTGATTTCCTTGTGATTCCTTTACTATGCATTTCTGGGTGCAGGCAGTGAAGCAAGTTTACCCCTTTATAATCGAATTTCTAAGTAGTCATGACCAGTGATATACACAATCAATTTCATGGAGTGGACAGATCATGCTTGGTTTCCAATTCCTACGGGCATGAGGTTCCCTTCTCTTGTTGTTTTTGTACATGAAGGATGAAATGCAAGATGAATATAGTGATGGGAATATAAATCAAGAGCATGTAGTAAAAAAAAAAAAAATCTTTCACCTTTGATTCAGAAGTAACTGTTCGATTTTGTACTTAATTTACTTTACCTGTTAATTATTCAGAAGTCGCAAGCAAAATGGCTGATCCTTTTGGAGTGTCGTGGATAATGTTCATCTTGAACATTTCCACATGAATATGCCTACTGAGATCAGGAAAAGAAGTGGAGGAATGTGGTGGCAAAAAAAGAAGAACAAGGGGAATGTGGACTTACTAAATTTTTGTAAAAATATAGAAATATAGATCTAATTGTTTTTCATGTAAAAATAGATTATTTTTTTAAACAAGAGATGTCCATCCTATCCCTATACAAACAGCTTTCTGGTAGATTTCCCCCCTAAGCATATGTGTTCTCTTATTAGAGGTAATTTTATTCGAGAGGCACTGTCGAGCACTAAATATGAACCATTCTTCAAGAGGGATTTAAATTTTGATTTGTCACGTTGTGAGGGACTAACCCTTTCCGCTAGACTTAACCTTTTGGTTCCAACACATTTAATTGTTACAAATACAAATTGCTTAAATTTTTGTTAGATAACAAAAGTTGTTTTTTTTTATTAAAAAGTATTATCTTTTATAGAACTTTTGAATTTAAATGATTTAACTTAAATATAAACAAACACAATATGAAAATATTCTAATTTAGACATTAAATAAACCCGTTATGCAGACTTTTTCGCTCCAATTTCTTACCATCATCGAAACCAACCACATAGATTATTACTCCTAACTTTCGGATGCCACCGGGAGATTATTACTCCTAACAAAGATAATTTTGTCCGGTCTAAAATGTAGAAAATGAAAAAGCTAGTAAAGGAATTTGCTTCAATCTAAAATGTAATACTCCCTTCAGTTCTTAATATGAAATATATTTACCTAATTTGATTAGAGTAAGTAAATTATTTAAGTTAGTTATTAAGTATATGTTTTCTAAAACATTCTAGTCATCTTCCTTAATTTTCTTATTGACTATTGTTGATGGAGTATCAATAGCAAGGTTCTGAAAACCAGACCGGTCAGGGTACTGGGTCAAGGGTTAGCAGGTCAGATCGGAGTCAAATTGGAGCTAAACCAGGGCCAAACCGGTGAGAAATTGAATATTTTAGACTTATAAATATGAAATTCTAAAGAAAAATTTTAAAAAATTGATTTTTTAAAAATAATTAAAAAAAATACTGAACCGGCCCAGTCACAGGACCAGACCGGTTTAGCCACCGGCTTACCGATTCCCGGGCCGGACCGGCGGGTCCAGTCTAGGTTCAAGAACCCTGATCAATAGGGTAAATTAGAAAAAGATTGAAAAATATAAAAAAATATGCCTTAAATTTAGAACTAACATGAACTCCTCACGTATGTCTTGTATTAAGGACTGGAGGGTTTATCTCAATTCATTTTGTCTCGTACAATTAGACTCCCCCCCCCCCCAATTATTCCCATTTATCGAATATATTAAAGGGGGATTTTCATCAGATGATTTCAATCCAAATTATTGAAAACAGTATTTTAGAAAAAGTGAAAAACCAAGATACATTTTGTTTTCAAATAACTAACTTAAATATTTTTTGTGATTTTTGTAAATTAATTATCTACCTTCTACATTTAGAATTCTTTGTCTTGCATTGACACCATTTTTTATAATCTTTTTTGTCTTTAATATAAGATATATTTTGGGAGTTGATCTTGATTCTAAATATAAGGTATAGTTTTCATATTTGTCAATTTTTTTCTACTATGCCCCTATTGATACTTTCTCAATAATAATCAAGGAGGGGAGAATGAGGGAATTAAAGAAGATAATTAGAGTGTTTTAGTAAATACATATAATTAACTTTCTTAATATAATCAAATTAGATAAGTATGTCTTATATTAAGGAGCGGACGGAGTATTTGGTATATCATACATTAATATTCTTATCCATTTTTATTTTTTTGACTCATGTTTTTTTAATATACATGCATACTTATCCATCATTAGAGCCGGGAAAACGAGCCGAGCCCGTCGGGCCGGCCCGTTTAGGCCCTGAATTTATAAGGGCCGGGGCTGAAAATTTTGCCTGAAAAGTGAACGTGGGCCTAAAAGGGCCAGCTCTGTAGGGCCGAGGGTCTAAAAGGGCCGGCCCTGTAGGGCCACGGGCCGACCCTTTAGGCCCTAATATACTTTTTATTTTTTAAAATTATTTATATGATAATACTATTATTGATCATTTATATTTTGTTAATGATGTTGAAAATATTTAGTTGTTATTATCTTTTTTAAAATTAAGTTTCATAAGAATATTTTGTATTAAGAATCATAAAAAATTTATAAAAGATATTTCTTATTTTATAAGAAAAATACGTTAGATATTTCTTATTTACTCTAAAGTTTCACATATGATGGTAATTTACTAATTTATTTGTATTTTATGTTTTTTATAGAGTTATTTGTCATTTTAGATTATTCTTTGTTGTAGATAAAGATTATGAATATATTCATGATTTGGGAAAAGAAATTCTTGATATTTTTACCCTCAAGTAGAGCCTACTACTCAAACTGAGCACAATCAAATTTTCTTGAAATTGATGATAGTGGTGAAGAAGATGAAAATGATAGTCGTCATACTCATGTTGCTTAGAGTATTTAACTTATTTCCTTCTTATACTTTTGTGCGGATTGTGAATTATTTGTGGATACTATTTTTTACCTTTGAATATGAATTAGTAACAGTATTTATTTTATTGCATGAGGCGTGTAGACGTGTAGTTAAATTTTGTGTAAATATGTTCAAGCCCTGCGGGCCGGGCTTCGAAAAACAAAAATTTTTCTTACCTCGGGCCCTGTAGGGCCGGACCGACCCTGATTCCCAGCTCTATCCATCATCACAACCATTGTTACAACCTATAACACTAAACCATGCAACTTGCTATAAGAGCCTGCAAAGAGACCCATCACCCATAATCTATAAACTTTTTACCCGGCCAAAGGCCCAAACACAATATAAAAAGAAATAAGACAAAAAAAAAAAAAAAAAAAACCAACAAGTAAGCGATGGCCGATGGGTGTTAATAATAATAATAATAAAAAAACAAAGTATTGTTTGATGGCGGGAAAGTATTTTCCCGCGTTTTAGATTTCAGATCGGAAACCCTATAGAACCCATTCTTCCACTGCACTTCGTCTTCCCTCCACACCTCTTTGCTCCACCGTCACATTCTCATCTCTCTGTCTCGCTTCCTCTCGATCACCACCGTGAGACCACCCTACACTTGTAGAGCCTTCTTGACTTCCCAGTATCGTGGTAGCTTCCTTCTCCGATCTCCTTCAATGGTGCCACCCACTTCTACCATCGATCTCTGAGATTAAGAGTTCTTACCACCCGTATTCACCAGCATCACAAGGTACCCTTCGGTTTGGATCTGTATGGTTGATTTCACTTTTTGATGTTCCGTGTAATAGGAGATCCAATTTGAGTATGATGTGTTCTGCTTTAATTGTAGTTTGAGAAGGTTTCGGTGTTCTTTACAAGTGATACAATCTGTTTGATCACATTTGTTGACTGAATTTCTTCAACTTTAATTCTGCAGGCTGTCATTTGATTGAATCTTTGTCTTTTACTTCCAAATCTGACTTTGTTTCTGGAGACTCTTGAATTTCTTTAACTTCAACGCTGCAGGCGGTCTTTACCGTTGAATCTTTATCTTTTACTTAAAAATCAGAGTTCGTTTCTAGAGACTTTCAATTCTGTGCTCGAATAACCCTGACTTTGAAAATACAAGTAGAAAGAAAGGTCCGGATGACATGAAAGTACTTCAATCTCCAAGCTGTGTAAAGGAGAATTGATGCAATAATTGGATCCATTGATAGTTGAGAGTGAATGTTTTGGGGGCACAAAGATTAGATTCCAATTATTAAGTTTCATTTTAAGGAAACTCCACATTTGGATTACTTATTATGGGGTAATGTTTTGATCTTTCTTACTGATAAATGAATTTGATTCTCTGAATCTGTATACTTTTTCAACTTAACATGAGCAAGATTCTCCCTTTCTGGTTGAACAGTTTGTATTTATTCCGCTTTTGAACCCTTCACTTTGATAAGAATGTTTTCTCATGTCTATCTTATTAATCCATGCTTGATAATACAGGCCATGATCCTCCCTTATTTTTTCTCTTCTGTATGTTTGCCATGTTCTAGTTTTACAACTTGATGTGGGCTTGTATTTTCTTGTTGATTGTTTGAACGAATTTGGTTTGTGCTTGTCCGTGCAGGGTAAGGATTTCTTCTCCGGTATATTGAAGTAGTGCAAGAATCGTAAGTAGCATCCATATGGAGTTGCGAAGTTGTGGTAATCTGCACTACATCCAGGCTATTCAAGGCGGTTCAACAGTGAAAATCCTTAATGTTACTCGTGGCAGGCCGAGACTTAAATTTAAAGAACTCACAGATATATATGGTAGTTCCAAGTTAGACGATAATGTAAAGGTTGAAAGGTCATGCATTTCTGAAGTGGAAAGAAGAACGGTAAATTCTGAATCTGACGCTGATGCATGCAGCGCCAATGATGGCGATGAGGACAATGTCTTGGAAGATTGTAATTTTGGCAACCTTACTCTAAAGCAAATCCAAGAGAGGTGCAAATCACAGAGGAGAAAACATTCGCAAGGTCTTGGCACATCCAAAAGAAAAATAAAAACTGAGGCTTCCTCATCTGAAGAACACTGCATTGAGAATCATATAGCATCAGATGATTCTGAATTCATGGAAACTCTCAGTAGCTGGAGATCTAAGTTATCAAAGAATAAGAAGGCCAAGAAGAGGAAATGCATAAAAGATCAAGTGTCTACTGTTACACAAGAGGTCACGTCTGTTGTAAAATCTGAAGTGATCCAAAATAGTCAAGAGTCATTGTCATCCAGTGAGAATTCAACTGCACTTGTTGAATTGAAGGTTGAGGTTCCTGAAAGTGATTGGTCTGATCCCTGGAGAATGTTATGCAATACTAGTAATAGTCTTCAAGCTTGTTGCTGGCCTGAGAACTCTCTCGGAATAGTAGCCATAGAAGAGCCTGAGCCCGCCAGAGAATGTGTATTGGGTTATGAATTAGATTACGAGTGGAAAGAGCATGCTGATGTTACCCCACTTCAAATTGTATGGAACTCTAACACTGATGTCTTGACTAGTGATTCAAAGCTGATCAATGATCAATCTCAAAACCTGCCTGCAGTAGAATTTGGAAGTGAAGAATGTATCATGCAACCAGATCTCGATTCAATCTCCTCACAAACAATCAATAAAGATCAAAACATCGATATCTATTCTAATCAACCCGACAGTCACATCACAGTCACGCCACTCATTGCAAATGAAGATATTCACTGTGTGGATCTAGATAATGGAGGTAACGATGCTTTTTTCAGTGACTGCAGTAAAGCTGAATATACATCGGTCAGTGAACATGGCTGTAATCCTGATGGATCCTGGAATTGTGGCTCAGATGGTGATGGTTCGCCGGATGAATCCCAGGATTGTAGCTCAGATGATTCCCCTGTATCAGAGGAGAAGCAATTGCTTACTCCTGCAAGTTTTAATGAGGAGAGACATGCCAGTGTAGCTACTGATGAGCCTATATCTTGGGAGAGTCATCAAAGCAGTTCAAAGATGCATCTTCCTCAAAGGCTCTTATCAGGAAGAAAGGTGAAATACTTGATTCCAAATATCTTTTTGTCTTGGCTTATGTTGCTGCTGCTTCTCATTTGTTTGGTTCTTTCCAGATCATTTCGCCGTCTTCACAAATTAAGCTCTGCAAAGCCATGCAGTCCATTGATTTACATGACAAAGAATATACAAGTAAGTGCCTAAAATTCAGCCTGTGCACGTATATTTTGCTTCAGTCTCACTGTTACAAACTATAAACTCCAAATACATGGAAAGAAATATAAGTCACTAGAGGCTAGATATCATGTTAAAAAAGACATGGTGGTTTTTATAGTAAGTGGGCTACGTACGATGAGTATCTTGATGAGAGAAAGCCGAACCATTTGGTTGGTGGTGCCAGAAACAAGATTTATTTTTGTGACCTTATGTAACTGAAATAGCTTTTGTTGAGATGTCAAGGAAATAAAATATGTATTTTCTGACATTTTCTGAGTTAAATTTTCGTTTTCTGGGATCTCAAACGAAATAATTGCAATGTCAAATAGAACTTTATTTTCTACTTATCTTGTTTTGCCTGTGTGTTCATGAATGCTATAATGCGAAGTTTGAATTCAGTTCCAAACACAATTCTTTTCCTACATTTTGTGTTCACTTCTTTTGCTTGATTATTGTTGCAGCATGTAAAGGGAAACTACTCTTTGGCGAGCAGACTGATGACGAGAAGAAAGACACTACTGAAGAACTTGATGTGATTGAGGGAGCTCGATTTACTAAACATTGTAACAAGATCCGTAAGATACCAAAGCCTGTTAAAAGAGTTTCCCTTCCTCAAGGCGTTCAAAAGAGTTCTCTTCCATCGCGTTCAGCTTCTCGCCTCAGCACTGGGCTCACATCCATGCAGAGTTGCGCAAGGAGCGCGATTTTATTTTCCCGGAGGCAGATGCACGATGCCGAATGCCTTGCTATGAAACTAACAAATGAATTGAAGTCAATGAAGGACATTATGGCTACCATGTTACGCTCTGAATTATGTCTGACCACACCTTTGAGACATAAAGTAAATGAGGTATGATAATATTTATAGCACCTTTATTCGCTAGTTACTGATACTGAGGTCTGTGGTGAAGATGAAAAGGATGAATATATCATTGAAGCTTGTTATATAGTCTACAAGTTTAAAATAAAGTAAAAAATGTGGAAGGCAAATTTAGTTTATTTAGACTTGGGGATCTAGTTGAGATGTAACATGAAACTGTTAGTTATGGTGCTTTAATTACCTGGTGAGCAGTTCTACTCTGATATGACTAAATAAAGACAGATTCTCATTTTGTCGACTACATGAAGGTTAATTTTATTGCTTTCTTTTGAAAAGCTCGGAACTTCGCACTACAGTGCTGAGGTACATAATCATTAATTATTGCTGAGAGCCACTTGAACTTAGATTGTGTAGGTGGGGAATAGTTACAGTGGTGGGTGTGGGTGGAGGTTGAACTTCTAACAAAAGATCGAAAGTTCGATTTTCTGTGTACCCTAAGAAAAACATATAGTTAAATTAATCTAATATAGGAAACCTTTAAGATGAGTACTGGAGAATCTGCCTTGTGTTCAACTTCCCTTGATAGATACTCAAACTCTGGTAAAGTCTAAATTCTTGTCCTCTTTAGCAGGTCTATATATAATCCTCCTTGCAACCTAAATATTTTTTTGTCATCTGTATAAGCAAATCATGCTGCTTGTGACTTTTGATCTTCATAATTTGAACATCTAAATTTTACCAGTTTCTTGCAACCTAAATATTTCTTTTTTCCATGCTGATTCATTGTGTCTATTTCTGGAAATTGTTCACATTTTCAGGCAAGAATGGCCGTGAAGAAGGCAACAAGAGCTGAAGAAACTGCAAAACGGTCCCTCTCCCTTATGGCAAGGGATTGTAACCGTTTCTGTAAGCTAATGGTTCGTACTACTATCATAATCCTAATCTTGAACATCTTACTTTTCACACTTTTGGTTAATTACTAATTATTATTGTTGGCCCTAATTGATTGCAGCAACTAGCTGATGAAGGCTCCTCTGCTTCTCAAGCTGTAGTGCACAATAATAATAAGAGTAATAAAAAGATAGCTTTCGCTGATGAAGCTGGAGGAAGGCTGTGCCAGGTCAGATTTTATGAGAATGAGGAGGGATCATTGGTAGAAAGTGACAGAAAGGACATAATTCTTTGATAATTCTATATATATATATAGCCCTGTCCAGTGCGTATAATATTCGTTTCATATTGCAATCTTTCTAATAACCCAACAATCATATCTTAGTGGCTCAATGGATTACCTGTTAGTGTAAGAAATTCCAGATTCTTAAGCTCTAGGTGTCCAGTTTTTCCCCCAACAATAAAAATATGCAAATAATTATGAATGTGTTAAAAAAACTGGTGGCCAAAAAGAATAAATTTAGTATGATGATGTATCACGATTCCTAAATATCTCTTTGTATCATGCTCAATAGTATCATGCGAGGAGCTTGTAAATCAGAATACCTTTTTTTTTTTAAATAATCTAATATAACTTTAAGAATGATACCATTCAATAAGATGTATCAAAATTTCTAGATACCTTAATGTGCAGAACATTTTTATTCTGCTGTTGCACCCACACTCACTTTCATTGACAACAATTATCAAACCTACAAAAGTAGAAACTATATAACTTGTAAGCAACATGAACTTTCTAAGTATGATGAGGAACTTGAAAGCAAACATAAGATCAGCCCAATCATAACTCAACCACCACCTTAATTATTGCCTATTCACAATCTTCAACATTTCCATGTCTTCAACAGTTCTACCATGTAATCAACATATAGTGTTTATAGTTACAAGTATAGTTAAATCTAGATTCAACATGATAAAAATGAATCACTACAGAGAAAAATGAGCCCCCCAAAGAAAGCCTAAATGTAAATAACTCTGATTGCACAATTACATTTATATTCTCTAATGGAATATCTACCGCAGAATCATGTTATTTACCAAATCAGATGCCATTGGAGGAACACGCAACATTGATCAAGGGGCACCAGCACCATTCAGCAAGATTTTATCCTATGGCAAAAATAATAAGGAAAAGATAAATTATTAAAGATGTTTAATCTTAAAAATTAAAAATATAGCAATAGAGGATAAGAATAACATATGAAGATGAGATTGAATAGTTGATGCATATATGAAGAATGTGGCACATCACATTAAAAATGATTTGCTTCTTCATACACATAAATTGGCAACATAGTTGTCACAACAATTTTGCATAAGAGAAGCAATATATCACCATTACCTTTCATTAGGAAAAGGAAAGATTATAAAGCATTCTAGAAAAGCAACGTAACAAAAATCATTTGTGCCATACCTTGTTTCAAGAAGTTCAGCAAGCATGTTGCACAGTAGCATCGGACACCTTAAAAATCTAAGAGAAACTGTTAATTTAGAAAATAAAAGCAAAAGGTAACAACCTATAACAGAAGACTTTTTGCCTGAGCAAAAGGTTCCATTTGTACATGTTGTAAATGCTCAATAGTCAAATTAAAAATCACTATGTGCAAACATCTTCCTTGGACTGTTTGCTTCTCCCTTCTTTCTTTGCTGTGCAAACTTGTCAGATCGTCAAACTGTATGTGCCCAGCTCTCTATGTGACTTTAATATGCTCATTTAATTGGATAGGAAGTCAGATACTTAGAATGCCTAGCTCTCTCTGTGACTTTAATCTGCTTATTTAATTGGATAGGAAGTCAGATCCTCATAATGCCTAGCTCTCTCTGTGACTTTTATCTGCTCATTTAATTGGATAGGAAGTCAGATCCTCATAATGCCTAGCTCTCTCTGTGACTTTTATCTGCTCATTTAATTGGATAGGAAGTTTACACAAAAGGAGTATATTACTTTTCTTATTGACAAAGGGCACCAGCTCCTTGTAATAAACTGACCATGCACTTGTTTGACCACCAAAATGGGTCTTCTCTCCAAAATACATCTATGCCTATCAAATATATTAATTGACATCGATTCCCAATATCCTCAAGATCTACAAAATACTTGTACTTGTCATGGCCCGTTGTATGTCTACTAAATATTTTACGTGTATGATTGAAAAAGTTACTCCATCTTATTGAATCAACAAATCCACACATGCCTGTAAAATTAATTACTCACAAATTAGCAGACTGCACAGTTGCAGAAAAATTTATACTCCTTTAGCCTGCATCATAGATGAATATTTAGTTCGGATCATTTTATTTATAATCTTATAATCAGGTAAAAAGAAAAGCTTCATATAACTTTTCTGATTTTATCTCTTCTTTCTCTTGGCTTATATATATATATGTTCTCAAATGTCTAATTTCCAATTAAAAATTAAAAGTTATGTTTTGGTCTAGCATAACTATTATGATAGCCAAAGTATAAATTTCAAGTTTCTTTGTCTATTATATCAGGTATAACCATCTGCTAAGAATGTCCTCCTCAATTGATACTTCCAAATGGAGAGATATATAAGACAAATGGTTTTATATCACCAGTTAATCTTCACAATTTTAAAATTGCATCACCTATTCTTTGTTTTTTCCCCTCATGAAATTTCCAAATTGCATAACATTGAAGGTTCCAACTTGAAATATTGTAGATATGGGGAGGTGTTATTTTTCCCATGTTTAAAGAGCCCTTTTCATAAGTTCTATGTGTCTCTCCTTCAGCTGTCTTTTTCTTCATAGTGTGAGATGAATGATAGCTTTATACACAATCATAACTTCATAACCAAGTAAATGATACTTTCTCATCTCACAGTTATTTTTAAACATTTGTTAATTAATAGTGTGTAAACATATGATGTAAAGTTGTCCATATAACCAAAATGGCTAAAGCTATTGTCACAAGCTTATATATCCTTCATCTTTCTTATTAGATATCAACTCACAATCTTCTTTTCACTCTTCATCTCTAAATTCAGATAGTTTGTAAAATATCAAGAGGCATAAAAGAAGGGAATGAGTGACATAGCAATGATTAATGATAATCAAACATCAAACATTTCAAGCATATTAGTCTTATTGAAACCATTAAATCTTCTATAATATATATCTTTAATCTATAATATATAAAAATAATAAGAAAAGAATCATTAATCTTCATGCAATTTTGCCCTTGGTGGGCAATTTGAACTGTGCCCTTTTTGGGCAGAATCATTAATCTTCAACACAATAGAAAGCAAGAAATGAGAAATCTGAATCAAAAAATAAGAGGGACATCAAGAAATTTCCTGCTTTCCGTTTCTCTCATATCTCCTCATAGGCAAACAAAACCTGAAGATTCCTGAAGAAGTTAATACACTAACCTCTTGATATGTATCCCCTTGCTTTACCTTCACGACCTCAGAGAATAAAATCTGCAATGGCAATGATATCCTCTTGATCTCATGACTTCCAACATTAGCCTCCATTGCTATGTTCCAACACTGTCCTCTCAATCTCTGAGTATCCTCCACATCATGATATGTACCCCCTCATAGCCATCCACAATGTTCCATTTGAAGATGCCAAGAAACGAGCACAATGAACCATTAAAAGTAAGAAATGATAGTTAAGTATTTAAGGGCTTGCTTGGAAGTCCTTTAATCTTCATCCACTGTAGGAGACGACGGTTGTCAAACCACTAAACTTCAGTAATGGGAGGGCCTCTCTCCAGACTTGCTGCATCAGTGTAGGAGGAATCCATCGGACATCCAACGGATACAAAGTCCTCACTAGTCTTCCTCGCATTCTTCCCTGGATGGACGTCGGCCAACTAAGCTTGTGGAAAGTGGTACATGCCTTGTAAAATGACAACAGAAAGTGTTTCAAAAAGGGAGTGAAAGAGATGAAGGCTTAGTGTGTGTTTGGAAACACACAAAACTGTGGTTTCAAATCATGGTTTGCATAAATCGAGATAAAACTCTTCTCACATACTTACTTTGTAAATCGTAAGAGCTATTTTTAAAAGCTAATTTCAAACACATTTAGTTTCATATGGTAGGAGGAAAAAGGGAGGAAGGAATGAATTATGTAAACCGCCGTTTGTTGGAACGTACCTGAAGAGGAGAGGGAGTTCACTCCGACTTTGATTGGTCTGTCAAGGAAAGAAACAACACCTTTGATAAAAAGTTGGGAATGTCGCTCATGGGTTATAAAGCAATAAAGAAAGTTTTTTTTGGCGGGAGTTTGAAACTTCAAATTCAACTTTCAAATTCATCTTTTAAAATAGCTTCACTACTCCGAAGAAGTACCAGGGAGGACAGCTAGGGGAGGTGTCACTTTCAGGTGGAAACAGCTTACACGAAGCCTGAGACGTGAGAACATAAGCTTGTGAATGTCTGTAGCCGATGGAGGAAGTGGCTTGGCGGAAGAGAATTTGATATTATACTGATAATGATGATGATTATATATATATATATATATATATATATATATATATATATATATATATATATAATATTAAACAAACTTTTGTTCACTCTGCAACTTCACTGTTTTGTAAGATTGTTAGCAAATTTAATAATATTAAAGAAATTATTTAAAATTAGTTAAATATCAATTTTTTAAAATTATCTTAAACTTGACTGGTACGATGCAATAGCGTTTTGATACCAAATTATAGAGCCCCTAAAAGTGTTTATACACATAAATCGAGACAACACTCTTCTCGTATAGTTACCTCGTATACCGTAAATCACGATTGAAAAGCTACTTTTAAATATTTCAATTGTTATTCCAAACAAGCACTAACAATTGGCAAAGTTACCCTAATTGTGCCGTTATTTATAATTCGGTTCTCACAGTAACACCAGTAGAAAAATGACTTTTTAGATCGGTTTTAGATAAGATCTTAATACATTCGGTCTAAAAAGTGTGATGTTTTTTAGACCGGTTATACAACGGGTCTAAAAAGACACACTTTTTAGACTGGTTGTTTGGAAAACCAGTCTAAAAAGTGTGCATTTTATAATAATGAACCAGCAAAATAAAAGACACTTTTAGACCGGTTGTTTGGAGAACCGGTCTAAAAAGTGTCTTTTTTTTTGCTGGTTCATTGATTTCGTTAGTATACCAATTGATTGGTCAGATCTCAAGAAACTAACATTGAAAAAACGAAAAACAAGTATAACAAAATTTAGTCAAACACAACATCAATTAACTGCTGACATGTGCTTAGATAACAACATATACCTACAAAAAACAAGAATCTACAGATGAATTACTGTGAATACTTACCAGTTGGCCGAATCAACTTTGGTGAACCATATATTGTTGTAAAAACAAAAGATTGGTTTGTTCCCTATCATGAATACCCTGACAAAACAAAATCATATTTCAAAATGTAGAAGAGCACCACAAAAACATATTATCAGCAAGCATCGTCGAGAAAACAAGTTCACATACCTGATACTTCTGCTTTGTTGTAGGTTTCAAAGGATAGTCTATAGCATATCTGAAATAATATTAGGAAATGAGTTAGAAAAGAAAGTAATTAGATCCCAAGTTGAAAGAAGATTTTTAATGAAGTAGAGCCTTGAGATAGAGAATTTAAATTAAAAAGAGTTAGAAAACAAGAGAACAAATGAACTAACCAAGTGACCTATGCGTCGACATCGGCAATGTTCAAGAACGGAGGAGAGACGTGGGAAGGAGAAGGTGTCGAGACACGAATGAGGGGTTTACAAGAAGCTTGATAAATATCATATTTCAAAGTTGAAATTAGGCGTGCAAGAGAAGATTTGAAATATTAAGACGGACTTTTAAGACCGGTTGTTTGGAGAACCGGTCTAAAAAAGTCTTTTTAGACCGGTTCTCCAAACAACCGGTCTTAAAAGTCCGTCTTAATATTTCAAATTTTCTAAAAAGTTTTATCTTTTAGACCGGTTATTAGTAACAACCGGTCTAAAAAGTTTTCAATTTTTTTAATTTTTAATTAATTTTATATTTTTAGGCGCGCAAGAGAAGATTTGAAATATTAAGACGGACTTTTAAGACCCGTTATTTGGAGAACCGGTCTAAAAAGTCGCACTTTTTAGACCGGTTGTTTGGAGAACTGATCTAAAAAGTCTTTTTTAGACCTGTTCTCCAAATAACCAGTCTTAAAAGTCCATCTTAATATTTCAAATTTTCTAAAAAGTTTTATCTTTTAGACCGGTTATTAGTAACAACCAGTCTAAAAAGTTTTCAATTTTTAATTAATTTTATATTTTTAGACCGGTTGTTTAGATTGGTCTAAATAATATTTTTTAGACCGCATATTTTAACAACCGGTCTTAAAAGTTCTTTATAATTACGAAACTGCCACCGGTCATATTTTTTAGACCTTATCCGCAACAACCGGTCTAAATGTTACGGTCTAAAAAGAGTACTTTGTACTAGTGTAATATGATGGAAGATAATACTACTAATTTATTAACCAACGAACTAATTCCTATTTCATTTCTTCTCTTAAATTAATTTATAGAAATCTTAAAAATAACTAAATTAGTTATTTGTAAAAAAATGTGTTGGGTTTCCTAAATATCTTTAAATCATTTGCATTAGAAAAATTATTATCTTGATGGAAATCCCTTAATAAGTATAATCAATAAAGATAATTTAGAGAAAAAATTATTAATTTAAAAGATAAAATGGATTGGGTTTTATATTTTTTTACTTTGTTATGATAGGGTTTTATATTAAAACCAAAGAAAACCTCTCAATTTACTTAACTCTTATGTTTAGAATCGAAGCAAGTATTCTTTAGTCCTTTTATTTTATAAATGGTTTCACTTCTTTAATCCTAACATTTTTATTTCATTAAAAAAATATTGACATTACAATTTTAAATGTTGACAAATTGGCTTGTACAATTTTATTTTTAAGATAATAATGATTGAAAAGAAATCAATATTTGGCGCTAATAGTATTAAGGCCAGAGGGCTGAATAAATATTTTATAAAATTAAGGGGGGAAATTAGAGAAAATTGTTAATAAATCCCTATTTGAAAAGCTTTTTTTTGTTTGGAAGGACCTAAATTTATTTTAAGGATTTAGGGCATATATGAATGAGAATGAAATGACTAAAATGCCATACCACACTATCATATCGCTTAGATGTTTTCACACTCTCTTCTCTTACATCATCGCTCACTCTCCATCTTTCGCAAATCACCAATCACTGGTTGCCATTCACCTTCCTCTCTCACATAACTGGTTGCCTCTCACTCAACATCTTATTAATGTGTTTATATTTTCTGTTCTTCACAGAAATGATGTGAAAGCTCATTAAGTTTAGATAATTTGCACTTGGGAAGTTTATTTGGACAATAGGGAAAGATGATTTGAACATAACGGAAAATCATTTGCATAAAGTGAAAATAATTTGCACTTTCATAATTTACACATTTTGGCTTTATGGGAAGATATTTGCATAGAGGAAGATAGACTACATATAACCTAAGTTAAGTTGTAAATAATGAAGATGAATTGCATATAGGGATAAGATATATTGCAAACAAGGAAGATTGTTTGTACAAAAGAGAAAATTATTTGCACTAAAAGAAAATTATTTACACAGAGTATAATTTGCTCATTATGATTTAATTTTGGGACACAAGGGAAATTTGCACACAAGGAAGATAAATTGTATATAATGGAAGTTGCACATAGAGAAGATATATTGCACGTAGGAAAGATTATTTACACACAAGAGAAAATTGTTTGCACTAATAATAATTTACACATTCTGGCTTAATTTTAGAACAGAAAGGAAGATATTTGTATATGAAGAAGATTGATTACATATAACGGAAGTTAAGTTGCATATAAAGAAAATATATTACATAAAGGAAGACATATTTCACATAGGAAAGATGAATTGCATTTAGGGAATATATTTGCATATGTCATAATTTGTACCTTCTAACTTAGTTTTGTAAAACAATGGAAGACATTTGTATATAGAGAATATATATTGTATTTAGGAAAAAATTGTAGTGATTGGGAAATTTAGCCATTTAATCCTTATATCTATTAACTCTAAAAGACTAAGACCCTTAAATAAATTTGAGATACTATTAGGCAATAAACTTCTAAAATAGGTCCTTTTAAACAATTTTCCCATAAAATTAAAACTATGTATAAAATGAGAGAAGTAAATATCCACATTTACTTTAAAATTAATTTATTCCTTCTTTTTTCATGAAAAAATTAATTTTTTTTCCTGATTATAAATGGTCTGAATTATGAAAGGTTAGGTCAATTTTATAGATTTGGATGAGTTAACGCGTCCAAACTCCAGATAGCTAGATACGGTCTAACTTAGGCCACCTTCATCTGCATCCATATTGATTATAGTCTGTCCTATCCTAACTCTAAAGTTATTTCACTTCACCTGTTCATATTTTGACTCCTAAGAGAAAAGTACTTGTTTCTTTCCACTGAGATCTAGCGGCCATTTATTTTACTTCAATTCTTAACTAAAAAAATTATATAGTAATATCCAAGCATGCAAAAAGCAATCACTTTAAAGAACAATGGTAGATAACTTTTTATATTAATATCATATTAATAAAAATTGATTATATGACAATAAACATTGAAAGATGGTTTGATTTATACAATACTCACTCTTCTCCTTGATATAAAATATGTTTATTTAGTCTGATTAAATTAAAAAAATTAGTTAAATTAATTAATATAACATATATTTTTTAAAATATCCTAGTCATTTTTATTAATTTTCTCATTCTCTCTCTTTCTTAATTATTGTTGAGAGAACATCAATATAAATAAATTAAAAAAAGATTAACAAGTATAAAAAATATGTCTTATAATTTAAAATCAAGTTTAACCCTTTAAATATATTTTATATTAAAAATGAGAGGAGGTATATTGCTATTTTATCCTTATGAATATTTTGAGAGTTTTGTCACTTTGACCTCTAACTCTTCATAGCATCCTTATTGTCTGAATTAGTAGATGATTACTATTTGATCTTTTTAATTTTTTTTATCTTTTTCTGATAAAAAGACAAAAAAAAATTACGAGACTTACTGAAATTTTTATAAATAAATTCAAAGAGTAGTATTCATTTCAAAAGTGTATAAATTAATGATAATATTATTATACTTAATTTTATCAAATATTTATTAAATTATAGTATTTTAAATATTATTATTGATGAAATCTTAAATGAGAAATACTTATATACTCCAAGAATTTCACGTCATCTAAAATTTATCCAATAAAACCATAACAATTCAGATTATTTTAATCCTAATTGATAGGTAACTCATCTGAAAAAAAAATAATTTTTTAAGAAAAATGAGTTTATCATTTTGTTTTATTTTTTTAAAAATTAAGATGTGTATTTTTTTGAAAGCAAATTAAAAAGTGAATTTTTCATATGAATGACTTGCTAACAAGGATTAAAATAATCTAATTTATGATATTTTTATTGGACAAAGTTTAGATGATGTGATATTCCTAAAGTATATAAATAGTTCTAATCTTAAATGAGAATGATGTAGAACACCAAAAAATACTGAAAGGTCATAAATTTATGTAGTGATAAAGAAGTATGAAGGCGATAGAATAAATATTAGAAAAACTGTTCAAAAATACTTCATTGAAAATTTATTTATCAAATAAGACTTTCATGTGCAAACAATCTTTCCTTGTATTCAAAAAATCTTCCATGCGTTTAATATATCTTTCCTATATATGTGTGAACAATCTTCCTTTATGTGAAAAAAATCTTCCCAATGTCTCATTTAACAAATAAGTTTTCAACGATGTCTTTATGAGCAATTCTCCTAAAAATATTTAGCTTAAAAATAGTTAAGGAATAAAAAACAAAAATACCCTCCTATCGCCTATAGCATAATTAAGTTGTAATTTCAAAATTTTAGAAGTTTAATAATAAAAATTAAGAAATTAATTATTAATATGCTGTAAATTGTAGATGCTTTAATAATTTCAGAAACTCAATGATACAAATTGAAAGATTAATTGTAAATAAATTAAAAATTTGGAAAATATTTTATAATTAAAATTTTGAAATTTATAAGTGAACTTTCAATTTTACAATTTTTACATGGAGGTCATGAGATTTATAATTGGACTATGATGCCAACCGCACAAAGTTATTTACATACAGTTTTCTTTCTTTTATCTTAATAAATATTGATTCTTTCTTATTTATCATATTTATGATTCCTTCAATGGTGCTTGAGTATATCATTCTCCCTAACTAGAGCTGGTAAACGGGCCAGCCCGAGCTCGACAGGCTTACTCGTTCGGGCTAACGGGCTCAGCCTGTTTAGCTTGAATACAAACGGGTTGGCATTCCCATTTAGCCTGTTAGCTCGTCTTTTTTTTATTATTATTTACATTTACTTATTTTCTTATTTTTACTCCCTTTCTCTTTCATCCACTTACATCACACTTATTTTCTTTTATACATTTGTGCTAGGAAACCAATTTCATTCTCACTTTTATTCTTTTTTTCATCTACTCACATCACAAAAACATATAAACACATCTTTTTTTAAATTTAATAATAGTAAAATAAATAAATATAATATGAAAAAAAAGTCTCAAATCAAAAAATGATGAAGTAGTTAAACGCAACATCACTAAGAACCGAAAACACTGAGATCTGACTATCTAAAAAACAGAATAATTTTTTTTTAAATTATTAAACGGGCCAGCCCGTTTAACCCGCGTGTTAAACGAGCTTTCCCGTTTAATACTCAGGCTAAACAAGCTCAACCCGTTTAGCTCGAAAAACAAACGGGTTCGGATTTCTCAGCCCGAGCCCGTTTATTTTAATGGGATAGCGATGGGACTAGCCTAAATTACCGATTATATCCCTAACTTGTACTTAGTTTTTATTTATTTAATGTGAAGCATCAAAATCGAAATGATGTCTTGTCTCTTTGCCTTACTTTAACTTCTTTTATCTTCACCTTATTCTTCTTTTCTGGAAGCCCATCTTTATCTTATTCTTTTTTTATAGTACATGGGAAACTACAAACACTTTAGGGATTAACCTCCTGAGTCAAACAACATTCTCGACTCCTCTTTATTGAAAAATAATAAGCTCCTAATGCCTTCAAGAGGCGATTCAGTGATATGGATATCTATCGTCATGCTCCACGCTTCCCTAGCCATAGAATCTGTAACTGTGTTAACTTCTCAAGCACACCATAACATGTTCACTTCCCAGTGTCGATTTAACAACGTACGAACCTCCTCAATAAGGTGAAAATCAAGGTGTTCCTGAGACACCGTAGCTTGAATCCGCTCTATGACTTCCATACAATTACACTCAACTAAGATTCGTCTGTATCATCTATCCCATGCAAGTTTAAGGCCCTATAAAACACCCCAAGCTTCAGTGGATACCATAGTCCCTTGTCCAATTTGATACATAAACCCCTGCAAGAACTCCCCATTGTGGTTACTTAATACACCTCCACAAGTACACATCCCAGAGTTGTCATTTCTAGACCCATCAATATTAATCTTCACCCATCCAGTTGGAGGTAGATTCCATTGGTAGATCCTCCCTATCTCATTTTGATTTTTGAACAGATTCATATTTCCCCATGATAAGCATGCCCAGGCACGGGCTAAAATGGTCACAGTACTCCAAGTAATGTTATTGAAGCAGCGATCATTTTGAGTTTACCATATATAACGGCAAATGACCGTAAACCAATGACGAAATTCGAATCCCTGTACTATATCCTTTTGTCCCAGACACCATGCAAACCAATCATTTCTATCCATATAATGAAAAAAAACAAATTGCGCAATCCCGGTGGCAAAAAATCATTCCAGGGCTTAGAAATCTCCGGACAATCTCGAAGTAGGTGAAGTATTGACTCTCGAGAACTATGACATGTTCCATAATAGCCCATAGGATGGCTACCACGATGAAACCATAATACGTTTGTCATTAAGCGTCCATGAAAACACAACCACAAAAAGGTACGGTATCTCTGAGGGACCTTCAACTTCCAGATACATCTCCACCGGTATCTATCATGATTTTGTGAAGCACCCAGTAATTGCTTATAAGAAGAACTTAATGAGAACTCTCTATCAGAAGACCATCTCCATGCTGGGAGATCCTGCCCATGTAGCTCAAGAATTTTAACTCATCTGATAGCCTGACATACATGCCTTTGAAGTAAGTGTTAAAACTTGCACATATCCCACTGTCCGGAAGGAGTGATGCAATCAGCTACTCTCCATTTAGTAATGTTACTAGTCAAAGACCAGGTTACCAAACTCTCTAGCTTGTCCAAATGTTGCACCTACACATCCTTCCAGAAAAAAATGTTCTAGCCATTTGTGACTCTCCATGTTATACTCTTTGTGACCTTATCCCAGTTGTTACGAATACCTCTCCATACATTAGACTCCCTTCGGCGCTTCTCAACTTTAAGAATAATATCATTACCAGCTTTGTACTTTTCTCGCAGAAATTTGACCCAGATCGAGTCTCGTCTATTAATCATACCCTATCCAAGCTTCATCATGAATGCCTGTTTCAAATGGCAAGCTTTTCTAAGGTCCAATCAACCATCTTCCTTACGTGTACACACGAATCCCAAGAGACTAGATGAGGTTTTTTACTAGCTAAGTTGCTTCCCTAGAGAAAGTTAATACATCGTTTGTCAATTTCATCACAAGTACTCAAAGGAAGAGGCATTTTCTGCATAGCATAAGATGACATAGCCGACAATACATATGACACAAGAGTATGTCTGGCCGTCATCCATAACATATTGGACTTCCAACTAGCCAGGCAAGTATCCATCTTGTTCAGGAGAAAGTTATATGTTGCCCTTGAGCTCCGTTCATGTAAAATAGACATTCCCAGATATTTACCCAGCTTTGACGTTGAAATAAATTTCAAGAAATCACTTATTTCCTTGTATCTAATATGATTCACATTTCGTGAGAAGTAAATTCTTGACTTCGCAGTATTCACTTTCTGACCTGAAATGTCACAAAAATCGTCCAGGATGGCCTTCACAACCCCCACTTGGTCTAGATTAGCCTCTGCAAACAAAATGAGGTCATCAGCAAAAAAAATAAATGAGATAGGGGTACTTTGTTTGGAGAGCCTAAACGGTTGCCAGTCCCCATCTTCTACTGTCGTCTGGATTAGATGCTCTAATCTTTCCATCATGATAACAAAAAGGTAGGGCGATATAGGGCCACCTTGTCGAACCCCACGGGAAAGGTAAAACATATCAGTAGCCTTACCATTCTAAAGCAACTGCATTTGAGGCATTGTCATACCAGCTTGGATAACTTTAAGAACATACTCAGGAATCTTAAGTTCTCTTAAACAGGTAATGATAAAACTCCATCTGACGCGGTTATACTCCTTCTCCAAATCTATCTTGATGGCTATGAAACCTTTTTTCCTTTTTAATGACTTCATAGAATGGATGATCTTCTGTACTAGGCACTGTTTAGAGAACCGGACCGGACGGTCGGACAGGTTGGACCGTCGGCCAATCACTGAGGCGGGCCGGATATATATGTTGGATCGTTTTTCTGAGGGAGCTGTTTTAGACCGTCATTTAATCATTTTTGAGCCGGAAACCGGACCGGTTTTTCAAAAACCGTCCGGTCCAATAAAAAATGCAAAAAAAAAAGAATTTTTTTGCTGAAATTTTTTTTTAAAAAAAATTGATGCTGCATAAAAAATTTTAAAAAATGACATAAATTCTAGACATATTACTTTATTTTATTTATATTATATGTTACTAATTTTAATAATTTGGTTTGTTACAAACTATTTTATAAAGATGCTTTTGAAAAAAAAAGCCAATAAGGTTCATCCTCAAGTTAAGGATAAAATTGGAAGCACTGAAATTGGAGTTAAATGTCTTCATTCTGGATAATTTCCTCAAGAAGATTATAACATTTACCATTCTTGTTCTATTTATAAGTCATTTTTAACTAAATCTCACATACCAAGGAGATATAGTTAACTCAATGATTATGAGGTAAATTTACAACTATGCCCTCATTTATGAATGTGTACTTTTTAACTCTTTTTTCTCTATCTATCTTTAAATTATTTCTTCATTTTTACAATAAATAGGGGTAAAATTGTCATAATCTCATTTATTACACTGAAATTGAACTTATAAATAGAACCAAATTTTTTGGTCACAAAGGACTTATAAATATGATCAGAGTGGTATGATCTAAATACATTTCAAGAAACTTATGCTTAAATCAATCAAGAGCCATCAATATTTGACAAGTTATAAAATCATTATTGTTAGTATGTTTTGTTAGGTTGATGATTGACTTTATATTCTTCTTTAAATGGTATTTTATGACTTTATTAACTTCCTATGAAATTAGACTAAAGATTAATTGTAATATATACATACATATATATATTACATCACCGGTCCGACCGAACGGTTCGACCGTTTCAACCAGTTGAACCATGACCCGCTTATTTTTTCGGCTCGACGTCCGGTCCGGCTTTTAAAACATTGGTACTAGGATAATATTGTCCGAGCTTTGACGTCCCTTCACAAAACTGCATTGATTTGGGGCTATCACTAAAGGCATGACGCCCTTAAGTCTATTAGTTATAACCTTCGTAACTATCTTGTACACAACATTACACAGACTTATAGGACGAAAGTCACAAAACGTCTTAAGGTGTTCCACTTTCGGTATAAGAACTATTTGATTTCTATTGATTTGTCAAATAAGCGAAGGATCATTGAAAATCCTCTTAACTAGATCAAGCACTGATTTTCCTATCATATCCCATTGGCTCTGATAAAAAAGAGGATTGAATCCATCAGGCCCTAGCACTTTCAGCGGCCCTATATCAAACAAAGCACATTTGATCTCTTTATCCTCAACCGGTCTCCTTAGAATACGCAGATTCACATCATCAATCTCTGGATAAGTACACCCAAATACCAATGATCCGGTATACATATGAGTCTCCGTATACAAATTTTTAAAGAATTGGCTTCCCATTTTCATAATTTCCTTTGCATCATATGTCAACTCCCCAGAATCAAGCTTCAACGCCTCAATTTTATTCTTTCTTCGCCTCCCATTAGCCACTGAATGGAAATATTTGGTATTTCGATCACCATCCACATACCAGGTAGTCCTAGAGTACTACAACCACATGACTTCTTCCTGTGCCAAGAGATTTTCAAGCTCACTCCAAAGCTTTCCTCGTAGCTTATCCAAGCTCTCCGAGATACCAAACAAAGCCAATTTTGCATTAATCCTGTCTAAACGTCGATATAGTTTATCTTTCATATAGGAAATGTTACCAAAAACCTCCTTATTCCATAACCTCAAGTCTTCAGTAAACTATTTCATAGATATGCACCAATCGTCTTTAACCCCCATCGTGCCTGAACAAAACTTTTGAAATCATCATGCATAACCCAGGGGAAAAAAATCTAAAAAGTCTTCGTTTCTTAGCAGAAAAAACATGAGAATCGGTATCAACTAGCACTGGACAATGATCAAATTTAAATTTAAGCAAGTGAATCACAGTGGCATTAGGATTCTTGGAAAGCCAACATTTATCCACCAATGCTCTATCTATTCTGCTTTGACTAGTAGAATTGCCCCATGTAAAATGAGGTCCATTAAAGCCAATGTCAAGAAGCTCGCTACTCAAGATCTAATTTCGGAAAGACTTATCAATGCTAGAACTGTCCCTATGATTCTTACTCCAGCGTTCTTTTAGACAAGAAACAACATTGAAGTCACCAATTACTACCCAGCCTCCAACAGTCAAATGTTGAAGACCCTCAAGAATGAATCATAACTAGCATCTATTAACCATATTAGGGTGCCCATACACCATAATAAGGGACCACTCATCACTTCTGCCTTTATTCACTATCTCATAAATAAATTGATCACCTGACCCAATCACAGAAATTTAAGATAGAATCCCAGAATAACCAAATACCTCCACTAAAGACTCGTGCTTCCACTACATGCATATGCGTCCATCTCAGCTGTTTGGCAATGAGGTTGGCTTTCGTCCCTATTTGTTTAGGTTCCAGCAAGGAAAAGAAATTAACACTATGTCTGGCAACAATATCGTCAAGTAACCTACGAAAAGAGGTACTACCGGCACCTCGAGTATTCCAAGTCATACCAATCATTAAAAAATTATTAAAATTAATAAAGCAAAGGGAACGATCACAACCAAACCAGATCTTATTAAGACATATGTCCCTGCTGGTCATCCTTAACACCATGCATCGCCACATCGTCAACATTTCTAGGAGAATTCATTTGAATAGCAATAGTCTCTCCTCCCTCCGCGCTAAGATCAAGAGGGTTGGATGCTCCTAGGCTAATAGTGGGAGGATTAGGGTCTATGAGGTTATTTTTAATGACTGGCCCCATATCCTCACTAGAATTGCTTGATAGCCCAGCTCCTTTAGAACTCCTATGAATATTCAACATATAGGAATCAACTTGTATCTTTGTTTGCTATATTTTTTACCCCCTACTCAAAACTCCATTGGAAGTTCCCTCCTCAATCTCTTTCTTCTTAGATGCCTGAGTTCCACATGATTTATCCAACTTATTTAACTGCCCAGCACTATTTCTTCTGACATTTAGAATATCCGATCCACTATCCGCCTTTGATTTCTCCTTTGATACATGCAATCTCTCTACTTGCTTATAACTGACATAACTATTTCCCTGATTTATACTATCAGCATAATCCCTATCATTAATTTCCATGTTTCAGCATTAAGAGCCTTAAAACGTGATCCTTCTCCCATATTCCTAGAATGTATGTCACGTCTAGATTTACTCCCATAATTTCCATTACATGTGTTTGAGATCCATTGTCCCCTTCTCCGACGTGGTGCCACTATCCATTCTCCATACACTCCTATGTCTGTCTCAGAGCCTGTTAAGGATTGTGTTGCATCCATAAGAACTGTCTGTTTCGCTATGGATGATGATTTTAAAGTGCTTGTTGATTGATTATTAGGACAATGCTCCATGTTGTGGCCATACCGTCCACATGAAAATCAAATCAAGTGCAAACTCTCATAAACAATTTTCTTCTCTTTCCCATTAATTATCAAGGACGGGAGCAAAGGTGCACTCAAATCAACGTCAACACATATACGGGCAAACCACCCTTTAGTTTGCTTAAGGGTATTTGTGTCCACTTTCAGAACCCGTCCAATTTGGCTACCCATGACATATAAAATACCCTTATCATAGAAATCTACTCGGAATTTGGGAATTCTTACCCATGCTGCTATCTTGGAGACTTAACTAGAATCAGGATCGAACTCTAACTTCCACGGTTGCACTGCCAGATAATAATCCATGTATAACCAAGGACCACCACCTGTTAATGCAAAGTCATAGTCCTCATCATTGCTCGTGCATACCAAAAAATATCTAGAACCTATCTCAATAGTTTCAACCTCCCCTCTATGTCCCCACAGTTGTTGCAGTTTGCGGCCCAGTTGATCCTCACGTACCATCCTGCCAAGGAGTCTGACGATCAGTGATGTCGTCCATTTTTGTGCTAGCTTCTTTTTAAACTCTGAGACAATAATATTTGGTCCCTTTTGTGTCATCTCCACCTCAATCCTTGACTTCCATCCGTCTCCTCTCCACCATTCCTCTTCTTCATTTGAGACATACTTCAAAGTTTTATCTTCAGCGCAAGCATCTTTTTATGACCGTTTAGTCACCTCCGGTATGGTGGTTTCCTCTCCAATAGTATAATAACTTATCCAGTCTTCAACACGTGGAGCTAAAGATTGCTTGTGTAAATTCTTCCTCAACATCACAAACTTTCTTCCTACCACGTTCCAAGACCTCAACCTCCTTCGATTTTGTTTCCGGAAGCATTCTCTCACGACTCCGTTCCCTTTCTCGTTCGCTCATCTCTAGTATTATGCTTAAACCAGAAAAGTAAAATTGCAGTCACCTTACCCACCGCAGCCCCAAAGCCGTTCTAACGGAGACTGTGGCAAGAAATAATAGGCTCTGTTACATCAATTAAAATCAAATGCCAATGAACTTGTATGTCCGAGATTAAGAAAGCACCAGCAACAGATCTGTAAGAACCGTGATATAAAACAACCAAAGTGCAACAAATCAGCAGAACCAGAAAATTGTTCTGGTGAAAAGACACAAGACGCTGGGACAATGAAAATCAATAACTCTGCAACGGTCAGAGCTATTCCGGTGAAGAGGCGACCGGACATTGAAAATACGGCAGATCTGCGAAACCAGAAGCAACGAACAGAAAAGATGCGAAACCAAAAGCAACGAAACCAGCAGCGACACTCAGACAAGGAGAATAAGCACTGTGCATACAGATGATCTAGAAGCAATGAACAGTAAAGCTGCAAAGCCAGAAGCAACGAAACCAGCAGCGACGGCTCGAACAAGGAGAACATAGATCTCCGTTGCAAAATCAGGTGGACTCCGTTACCAGACAATTCACTGACCGGAAAAGATTCCCAAGACCGTTGCTGGAGGAGTTTGATGAAGGCCTGCATCAACGAGAAGATCCAAAATTATCTTATTCTATTTCACAATTATTGCTCCATTAGGTATTCCAAACCTATTAATTATTTTTCTAAACTCTATCTACCCGTCAAACTGCTAATTAAGGATTAAAAAAATCCAGAAAAAATTGCTCCACGAAGGGATTATTACTTGCCTAAGACAGTTAATGTTTTTTAGCCAAAGTTGCCTTCTTACTAGTTTTATTCCAAAAATATATGTCCAAAATTAATGGAACTTCCTTTACTAAGAACACATTATAATTTACTATTTTGCTGAAGAACAGGGCATTAATAGACGTTTCCTTTAATGTGGTGTTTGAATTTTTTTTAATATAACAATAATGATTATTTTATTCATTTTAAAAAAGTGTAATTTTTTATTTTTTCTCTTGGTGGGACATGAATGTAATTATCCTTTTATTTTGTACATGATTTCACTTCTTTAATTCTAACATTGTTATTTCATTAAAAAAATATTGACATTAAAATTTTAAATGTTGACAAATTCACATATAAAATTTTATTTTTAAGATAATAATGATTGAAAAAAATCAATATTTGTCACTAATAGTATTAAGACTAGAAGACTGAATAAATATTTTATAAAAATGGGGGAAATTAGAGAAAATTGTTAATAAATCCCTATTTGAAAAGTTTTTGTTTGTTTGAAAGGACCTAGGTGTCAAACCCCTTATTATTTTGATATTAATCAGAGTATTAACGTGCAGTTCCATGGACAAACAGAAATAATACATTATACTGATATAAAATTCTTGATTACATTACAGGAAATCCCTATAGGGTTTGTGCTTATTACAGTACATATCCAAATACAAAAAAAGATTATCAGATAACCAACGAAGAACTTCTTGAACCAGCACGAGACCTTCATCTACCGGTTTTTGCTACTTTGCCCTCTGAGCTGTTTCATCTAACTGAGTAAATTTTAAATTTTGGAAAGGGTGAGATTTATATAAATCTCAGTAGTAACAAACAATCGATCATATAAAATGTGAAATATAAACATGCAATGCATCATTTATCATGATGCAGCAATCAAAATGTCAAGCATATGTTAGACAATGGTTCAAGAACCAAAACGATGATTTTGTCCAGATCAAAATGATCATCCATTCCTGATTTGCACAATCATCATCTCATAATGTGATCACAGCAACAACTTGGAGTAGGCCTATACTTATTCGTACTCATCATAACTTGGAGCAGGCCTATATATGTCCGTATATATCAAGCCACTCAACTGGGTTCACCTGGTCACATGGTACCCCACAGGTTCCATGGGGTGGTTTAACTCATTACCCACACCCAGCGAGTATCAATTCCACAAGCAACACATTGTATAAAACATGGCAAACATTGTATATTGACATTCATATAGAATATTAGAGATAAAGTTACTACTTGGACTCCTTTCCAAAGCCTAGCTATTACAAATTCTTTAACTTTCCGTCCAGTTCGGGCAATTATCAATCCCTAAAATTTCCAAAGTAATTGCAAATGAGTTATTACTCATTCATACTTTATTCTAGAATCTACAAGTTGGTTATCTTAGCCCAAAATCATGTATTTACCAAAATGCCTTAGAGAACCCAGTCTGATTCCCTCTTCACCCGGTATTTTTGTACTTTTTCAAAAATGATGACCCGGGCTATTCTTACATAATTTTGCGTGTAGAATCCAGTTTTGAGAGGGGAAAAATTGTCATTTTATATTCCGGGGATTTTCACACTTTGCACTCTACATGAACTCTACACAATTTTCTCTTCTAAACATCATGGAACCATTAGAATCATGAAATTCCAGCTCCTACCCCAATTTCTGAACTTGGCCAAAACTTAAGAAATTTTTGAAAAAATTGGATTTTCTTGATTTTAATCCTTTAAACACCTTTTTCTACTTTATTTTCACTTATTTAACCTTCTAATCCCTAGTTTAACATAATCAATAGAAATTTGGACAGCATTTTTCCTTAAAAATTGAACATCCCAAATTTACAAAAATTTCCAGAAACAACTAAATAACCAGCCAGAGATCCACCACAGTTTAGTTTTCATCAAGAATTCTAAAATTCCAACAACATACCTTATTCCTTCTTCTTCTTCCTCTCTTGGCCGTGAGTTTTCCTCTTTATCCCTTATGTTTTTGCTTGTTCAATAACTATTCCAAGAGGATATGATGATCAAGAAGAGGTTTCAAGAACTATAGAACAAGAATAAGTAGAAATTTTTACCTACTTACCTTGATTTTGCTTCTTAGACCCTAACTCTTTTTCCTTCTCTTCTTTTCTCCCTAGCTCTCTTCATCTTCTTCCCTTTCTTTCCCTTGGCTGAATTGGCCCTTTATATAGAGAACTAAAGAGTTCTCCAAACTTATGCTTAGGCATCTATGGAAAATAATATTTTATTTCAATTCTTGCATATGTCAAAATTATATTGTTATTTTATTTTATGATATTTCCATAACATTCTTCCACTTTCCTTCTTTTCCTTCATGACCGTCCTTCCCTCTTAGATTATAGAAAATTACTGAATTTATCTATGTGGAAAAAATGACCATTTTGCCCTTACACATTCTTCATTTTCGCAATAATTGAAAAAATTGACAGAATTTTAATCAAACTTTGAAAATTTATATCTAATTGTATAGATATTCAGTTGGGGTGGTTTCAAAGGCTATGTGACCCTTATTAAGTATAGTTTCAAGGAAAAATATAGCCTTTAACCAAATGGAAACTCAGACTTTCCATAATTTACGTTTCTGAACACTGCCAAGAAAATTCCAAATTTTGTTGGGCTAACTTCAAAAATTTATATTTCCTTGTGTATAACTTTAAAAATTATATATGACCTATCAAATTAAATTTTGTTATATCTACTTTCATTCTAAAAAGTTTCAGAATTTTTGGACATCGTTTGACTATTTAAAAATATTACATAACATGACTGCCTCACAGGAAAACTTACTGGCAACATCCTTATCTTATGACCAAATAACTATATTGTGTGTAACCTCTAATTGACTTTTTGTGTCTCTTAATATGCTCTTTAATTCATCATTTTATCATTTTAATACCACCAAGGTATAGAGAAATTTTGGTGACTGAAATTTGGGATATTATACTAAGTCCTTTAGGGTATATATGAATGAGAATAAAATAACTAAAATGCCATACCACACTACCATATCGCTTAGATGTTCGCGCACTCTCTACCCTTACATCATCTTAGTCACCGGTTGCTGTTTACCCTCCTATCTCACATAACCGGTTGCCTCTCACTCACCCTCTTATTAATGTGCTTATCTTTTATGTTATTCTCAGAACAGATGTGGAAGTTCATTTGTACAAGTTTAGGTAATTTGTACTTTGGAAGTTTATTTGCATAATAGGTAAAGATGATTTGAACATAACATAAGATCATTTGTATAAAGTGAAGATAATTTGTACTATCATAATTCACACATTTTGGCTTGATTTTTAGACACATAAGAAGATATTTGCACTGAGGAAGATAGACTACATATAACGTAAGTTAATTTATATATAAGGAAGATGAATTGCATGTATGGATAAGATATATTGTAAACAAGGAAGACTGTTTGTACACGAGAGAAGATTATTTGCACTAAGGGAAGATTATTTGCATAAAGCATAATTTGCACATTATGATTTAATTTTGGGACACAAGGAAAATTTGCACATGGGGAAGATGAATTGTATATAATGGAAGTTGTACATAAAGAAGATGTATTACACCTAGGGCAAATTATTTGCTCACAAGAGAAAATCGTTTACACTAATCATAATTTGCATATTCTGGTTTAATTTTGGAACACAAGGGAAAACATTTATATATAAAGAAAATAGAGTACATATAACAGAAGTTAAATTGTACGTAAGGAAAATGTATTACATAACGGAAGGCATATTTCACATAAAGAAGATGAATTGCATGTAGGGAATATCGTTTACATATGTCATAATTTGCACAGTCATGCTTAGTTTTGTGAAATGAGGGAAAACATTTGTATACAGGAAATATATATTGCACGTAGGGAAAATTTTTAATAAAAGAATAATTTAATAATTTAATCCTTATATTTATTCATTCTAAGAGACTAAGACCCTTAAACAAATTTGAGATACCATTGAGCAATAAATTTCTTAAACAGGCGCTTTTAAATACTTTTTCCAGAAAATTAAAACTACGTATAAAATGAGAGAAGTAAATATCTACATTTACTTTAAAATTAATTTTTCCTGTTTATAAATGGTCTGAATTATGAAAGGTTAGGTCAATTTTATAGATTTGGATGAGTTAAAGCGTCCAAACTCCAGATAGCTAGATACGGTCTCACTTAGGCCACCTTCATCTGCATCCAATATTGATTATAGTTTGTCCTATCCTAACTCTAAAGTTATTTCACTTTACCTGTTCATATTTTGACTCCTAAGAGCAAAGTACTTGTTTCTTTCCTCTGAGATCTAGTGGCCATTTATTTTACTTCAATTCTTAAAATTATATTATTTCTCATCTTTTAAAGAAACACATAACTAAAAAAATTATATAATAATATCCAAGCATGCAAAAAGCAATAACTTTAAAGAACAATGGTAGATAACTTTTTTTATTCAATACTCTCTTGTCTCCTTGTTTTTAATATAAAATATGTTTATTTAATCTTATTAAATTAAAAAAATTAATTAAATTAATTAATATGATATATATTTTTTAAAATATCATACTCATCTTTTTTAATTTCTTCATTCTCTCTCCTCCTTAATTATTATTGATCAATAGATATAAATTAAAAAAAATTAACAAGTATAAAAAATATACCTTATAATTTAAAACTAAATTCAACATCTCAAATATACCTTATATTAAGAACAGGAGGGGTTATCCTTCTTTGAATATACTGGGAGTTTTGTAACTTTGACCTTAACACTTCATAGCATCCTTATTGACTGAGTTAGTAGATGATTACTATTTGATCTTTTTAATTTTTTTATCTTTTTCTGACAAAAAATAAAAAAAAATGAGACTTGTTGAAATTTTTATAAATAAATTCAAAAAGTAGTATTCATTTTAAAAGTGTATAAATTAATGATAATATTATTATACTTAATTTTGTCAAATATTTATTAACTTATAGTTTTTTTTAAATATCATTATTGATGAAATATGAAAGGAGAACTACTTGAATACTATAGGAGTATTACGTCATCTAAATTATGTCCGATAAAAATATAATAATTCAGATTATCTTAATCCTAATTGCCAGCTGATTCACCTAAAAAAATCACTTTTTTGTTTTTTTAAGAAAAATGTGAGTTTATCATTTTGTTTTAGCTTCTTCTTTTTTTTAAATTAAGATGTGTATTTTTCTGGAAAAAATTAAAAAAGTGAATTTTTCATATGAATTACCTGCCAATAAAGATTAAAACAATATGAGTTGTGATATTTTTATTGGACAGAATTTAGATAACGTGGTACTCTATGAATATATAAATATTTCTTATCTTAATTAGAATGAGGTAGAAGACCAAAAAAACACTGAAAGGTCATAAATTTATGTAGTAATAAAGAAGTATGAAGGCTAAAGAATATTTAGCTTAAACAGAATTGAGGAATAAAAAAAAATACCCTCCTATAGCCTATAGCATAGTTTAGTTGTAATTTGTAAATTTTAGAAGTTTAATTATAAAAATTAAGAAATTAATTATTAATATGCTGTAAATTATAGAAGCTTTAATAATTTCATAAACTCAATGATACAAATTGAAAGATTAATTGTAAATAAATTATAAATTTGGAAAATCTTTTATAATTAAAATTTTGAAATTTATAAGTGAACTTTCAATTTTACAATTTTTACATGGAGGTCATGAGATTTATAATTGGACTATGATGCCAACTGCATAAAGTTATTTACATACATTTTTCTTTCTTTTATCTTAATAAATATTGATTCTTTCTTATTTATCATATTTATGATTTATGATCTATGATCTTTCTAGGGTAAAGGGGCAAAAATGCCCATATGTTTTTTTAGAAAAGGGCACTCAGCACCAAATTCTTTTACTGAGAGCATAAATGTTCATCAACATTTTTAAAAGTGAGCTAAAATGCCTATCCATCTGCCACATCATTATTTTTTTGGGGAAAATAACCATTTTGCCCTACAATTTTGTGAAATTTTGTAATTTTACCCTTAGAAATTGTGTGACACTTTTAAATTAGTAAATAACCTCCAAAAATTCTGAAATTTTTTAGAATAAAAGTAGACATGATAAGATTTAATTTGATAGGTCAAATGGAATTTTTTTTTTCAAAATGACTATTTTGCCCTTACAATTTTCGCAATACTTGAAAAATTGGCAGATTTGTCACAAAACTTTAAAAATTCATATCTAATTGTATAGATATCCAATTAGGGTGGTTCCAAAGCCTATGTGACCCTTATTAAGTTTAGTTTTATGGAAAAATAAAAATTTGAGCCAATAGGAACCTCAAAATTCCCAGAATTTTTATTTTTGAAGTCTGATCTAGAAAAATGTTAAATTCATTGGGCAAAATTCAAAAATTCATTTCTCCTTGTATACAACTCCAAAAATTCCATATGACCTATTAAATTAAAGCTTATCATGTCTACTTTTATTCTGAAAAATTTTCGATTTTTTGGAGGTCATTTACTAATTTAAAAGTGTCACACAATCTGACTGCCTCAACAAAAAATTACATTTACAACAACTTCAGCTTGTGCCTAGCGAATTTAACAAGAAGAAATGAATTTTTAAATTTTGTCCAGCAAATTTAACATTTTTTTGGAGCAAACTTCAAAAATAAAAATTCTGAGAATTTTGAGGTTCTTATTGGCTAAAATTTATATTTTTTCATAAAACTAGACTTAATAAGGGTCACATTGACTTTAGAACCACCCCAATTGGATATCTATACAATTAGATATGAATTTTTAAATTTTTGTGACAAATCTACCAATTTTTCAAGTATTGTGAAAATTGTAAGGGAAAAATAGTCATTTTGACTAAATAAAATTCCATTTGACCTATCAAATTAAAGCTTATCATGTCTACTTTTATTCTAAAAAATTTCAGAATTTTTGGAGATCATTTACTAATTTAAAAGTGTCACACAATTTTTAAAGGTAAAATTGTAAAATTTTACAAAATTGTAGAGCAAAATGATTATTTTCCCTAAAAAAAATGATGATGTGGTAGATGGATAGACATTTTAGCTCATTTTTTAAATATTTATAAGCATTTATGCTCCTAATAAAAGAATATGATGCTAGATGCCTTTTTCTAAAAAACATATAAGCATTTTTACCCTAATCCATCTTTATATATATATATATATATATATATATATATATATATATATATATATATATTCCTTCAGTTGGTGCTTGAGTAGATCACCCTCCCTAACTGGTACTTAGTTTTTATTTATTTAATGTGAAGCATCAAAATCGAAATGATGTCTTGTCCCATTGCCTTACTTTAACTTCTTTTATCTTCACCTTATTCTTCTTTTCTGGTAGCCCATCTTTATCCTATTCTATTTCACAATTATTGCTCCATTAGGTATTCCACACCTATTAATTATTTTTCTAAACTCTATCTACCCGTCAAACTGCTAATTAAGGATTAAAAAAAAGAAAAATTACAATAAGATTCTAGGTAAATAAAAATAATAAGAAATTGTCCTAAAATGTTGTTAATGACAACATGAAGATCTTCCATGACAACATGAGAATCCTCATATTATTAATAATAATATGAGGATCGTCGTTAACAATCCATTAGGATCATTTGTTTATATTTTTATTTACTTAAAACCTTATTATAATTTTTTCTTTAAAAAAACCCAAAAAAAATTGCCCCACGAAGCGATTATCACTTGCCAAGGCAGTTAAATGTTTTTTAGCCAAAGTTGGCTTCTTACTAGTTTTATTCCAAAAATATGTCCAAAATTAATGAAACTTCCTTTACTGAGAACACATTATAATTTACTATTTTGCATAAGAACAGGGCATTAATAGACGTTTCCTTTGATGTGGTGTTTGAATTTTTTTTAATATAACAATAATGATTATTTTATTCATCTTAAAAAAGTGTAATTTAAAAAAATGAAAATTTAGATGATTTATTTTTTAACATAAGGAACTGCACATGCTTCATAATTTCGTCACTTGCTAACATAAAGCCTATAATTTACAGCAGCTCAAAAAAAAAAAACCCCTGTGATATCACAACCAGGGTCCTTAAAAAAAAACCACAAATACCGGAAAAAAAAACTAATGAACATAATTAAATTATTAATAAAAAGACAAAACTGCCCTAATAGAACAACCGCAGATAAAAAAAAAAAAAGAGTGAACAAAATTCGAAGCCACCGTCACCGTCTCCAATCATGCAACAAAACGACGTCGCTTCACCGCAAAGAGAACCAGGAAACAAGCTCCGGGCCGACGCGCCGCTCCGCAAGCGCCACGCGCTCGTCGGACACCAGCGGTGTTCGACAGAGAGGGCAGTTGAAATTAAGATGGTCCAGCCAGCCGTCGAAGCAGCACCGGTGAAAAACATGGCGGCACGGAAGCCGTCGAACTTGGTCGCCGTCTTCAAACGTGCTCTGGCACACCACACACTTGGGAGATCCAATCACACCAGCGGGACCATCATCGCCACCACCTACGACGGAGTATCTGTAGGAGACGCGGCGATTCAGATTGAGCTGCTCGGAGAGGACGATTAAGCTGGCAAGGCCCGATCCGACGGCGGTGAAAAGTCCATCGTCAACAACGACCGGGTTCGGGTCGAATCTGGAGAGCCCGAGCGAGTGGAGGAGAGTGATAAGGAAGGAGCGGAGCTGGTTGAGGCAATCGGCGACGAGAGCCAAGAAAAGTAGAGGAATCGAATCTGAAGCGACGTCGTTTAGCTGGTTCTGCAATCCCATCTCTCTCTTCTATCTCTCCTTCTCTGCGTATAGATATAGATATGAACTTAGCTTTTCTGGTTGGATGATTGTGGGGAACAGAATTGAAGAGAGAAAGAAAGAGAAGGATGTGAGGATTCAGAGGGCAGAGAGATGCTTGGTCCCTATAAAAGGAGATGTGTGAGAGATGAGAGAAAAGGCCTAGTAAAAAATTAAAATAATAATAATAATAATAGTTAAATAAAAATATATAATATAAAATAATGGGAACAAAAATTGACAAAAAGCGAACAAAGAAATAATGGAATCTCTGAATTCTGATGCCCCGCGAGTCTCATGTAGAGAAAGTAAAAAGACACTGCAAAAACGGGGTTTACAATTTTTTTTATATCTTAAATTTTAAAAATATAAATACCAAATATACAAAAATTTTATTTAAATATTATTATATTATTTTATGATCTCCTCAAATAAATCAACAATGAATTTGAATCACTTTCTTATTGTTTTACCATATAAATTGACGTTTTTGAATTTTTTCTGTCATAAAATGAAGTTTTCAAAAAAAATAAAAATAAAAAATATATAAAAAAGGAGACAAATAATTGAAGGCGGTAAATAAAGATGGGGGAAAATTGTAGCAAGGTCTCAATGAACTGAATGAATGGCAGCGATGTTATTTAAAATCATTAAATTGGAGTGAAGTTTTAAAGATTTGGTGTTATTAATTTTAGACTTGAAAATACATTTTTACCCCAACTTTTCTGTCACCCTGCGGGATAAAGTTATTATTGTCAACTAAATGAGCAACATTAACCATTTTAGTTGGATAATGCTTTCTTGTTGGATGTTGTTTCTTTTCCTAGTATTTCCAAATCTTTTTCAATAGAATATGAAATAATAACAGCAAAATGTAAAGAAAATATTTTCTATGGTCTTTGATATAAGATATATTTATCTAATTTTATTATATTAAGGAATTTAATTTAATTAGTTAATATGACATGCATTTTCTAAAACACTCTAGTCATTTTCCTTAATTCTTTCATTCCCTGATCTCATTTTTAATTATTGTTAAGGTAGAATCAATATGAGTAAATTAGAAAAAGATTGACAAATATAAAAAGTATGTCTTATATTTAAGACCGAAATCAATTCCATAAATATATCTTATATTAATATCCAGATTGAGTATTACACTCTTTGAACGTTATATTACTACTTTATAATAAAAATTTAGACTGATGTTAGAAGGAATAAAAATTCAGATTGATGTTAGAAGGAAGGTAACAAAATATTTTGATAGAAAAAGAGATTATATATTTACCAAACATAGAAAAAATTATAATAATTCATGTTCATATAACTATTTACAGGAACGTGTCTAAATTATTAAAGAAATGAGTGGTAGGTTCCTGAAAATCTGTCCGTATGGTTTGTTTTTTGGCAGTTGCATTTTGCAATGGCATAGATTAGGTTGGCCTCCCTCAAGAATCATTTCTCTCTTTTTAGTGGCCCCTTCCTTTCTACCTATTCTTATTCTTATCCCAACACTACTTTATTCCTTGGGCCACATTTTTTCTTGCATAAATATGTAAGGGTTAAAATGTATTTTTGTTTAGGAAGTATTGACTTAAAGGCAATTTCACTCAAAAAAATTTTATTTGGGGCAATTTTGCTCCGAAAATTTTAAATGTGGGGCAATTTTGCTCCAACCGTTATCTCAATTAAGTTTGACCATTAGTTGACCAAATTGATGGGTAAATTTGTTCCTAAATGAAAATTTTCAGAGCAAATTTGGTCATAAATTGAAACTTTCAGGTGGAACCGGGAAAATGGGCCGAGCCTATCAGGCTGGCCTGTTTAAGCCTTAAATTTGTAAGGGCCGAGCTTAATATTTTTGTCTCAAAAGTGAAAGCAAGCCTAAAAGGGCTGAGGGCCTAAAATTGCCCTAGAAGTAAAGCTAGGAAAAAGGGTCGGTCGGCCCTGCCCTACAGGATCGAAGTTATTTTAATAATTTTTACTATTTTTTTTAGTTTTTAAAGCAATTGTGATGAGAGAAGGAGAGGCGTCGCGCCTAGATCCGGTGACTCTCAAGACTACTATGATTGTGAGTATGAGAATGTGAGGGATTGAGGTTGTAAGCTGAGTGCAGAGATGGAGAGACGGTCCGTGGGCAAGGATGCAAGATGCCGAGGTGAGTGAGTGAGAGTCTGTAATGGCTAATTGCCTAACCTAACCGGTTAACCTAATTGTCAATTGGAATGGCCGACAACCGACTGGGACAGGGACACTAGTTATTGGGTAATTGGATATTATATATATATATATATATATATATATATATATATATATATATATATATATATATATATATATATATACAGGATATAAAAAAATTCGGGTTAGACTGGACAAGACCAAGGGGTCTAAGCCCTTGGGCCGATGTCTAGTCCAGCCGATCAGATTAGTCTGGTCTGGTCTGTTTAAAGTGTCTTGGACCATTTTCTTTTCTTTTTGACCGGGTCGGGTCGGTCTACCCAGACTACCAGACTTTTTAGACATTCCTAATGCGTACATTTTACATCCTAATTTTAACAATATTTATGATTTAAATTAGGAGTTCTATTATTATAATTTTTTTAAAAAAACTAAAAAATAGTAAAAATTATTAAAATAGCTTCGGCCTTGTAGGGCAGGGGCAACACTTTTTCCCAGCTCTACTTCCAGGGAAATTTTAGGCCTTCAGTTCTACAGGGTCGGCCCGTTTAGGCCATCGGCCCTATAGGGCTGACCTTTTTAGACCCGCTTTCACTTTTAAGACAAAAATATTAAGCTTGGCCCTTACAAATTTAGGGTCTAAATAGGGCGGCCTGACAAGCTCAGTCCATTTTTCCGGCTCCATCTAAAAGTTTCAACTTAAGACTAAATTTGCTTGGGAAGTTCCCCTCAATTTGGTCAACTAACGGTCAAACTTAATTGAGATAACGGTCGAGACAAAATTGCCCACATACGAAACTTTTGGGACAAAATTACCCCTGAGCCAATACTTCCGAAGTAAAAATGCCATTTAACCTAATATGTAGTATAAAAATTTCTTAAAAAATTATGCGGTTTCATGAAGGAATTGGGGTACTACCTAAGTAACACTATTATTAAAATGATAAGTATTAGGAAAAGATTGAATCTTTATTAGAATCAAGGCTATAGAAAGGCAATGGTGTTCTCAAATTTGGAGGCCAAGATATAATATTTGGAGCTCTTATATAAGACATAAATCACCTTGCTTTTGACATTATAGAGGAGATTATAAGTATATTTACAAGAATCTAAGAGATATCTTATGAGAATGTATTTAAATATGCAAATGTTTGCTCTGATTAACTTGTTATTCGTACCAACAATACAATGCATGTTTTTTATTTATCCACTGGTATCTAGTGATAATACCAACTTACTAGTTTGATTTGTGAGAATGTAGACCTATAATAAAAGAAACCCTACTACCTTTGAATAATTATCATTGTTATAGAGCTTGAATGCTCTTCCTTCATTCATACTAACTTTCTCAAACCAAAAGGTTAAATGAAGCCTGAAATTATGTTTAGGATATGACTTTGAAAGCAAATGACTTCTGGATTAAAAGTGGAGTTAAATTTGAGGCAATTTTTTTAATGCCTTAGTTTTTTTACTTTTGACTTTTTTTTCATATTTTGAACACTATGAAACTGAATTTTTTAATATATCATTCAAATAAATTTTTTAAAAAATAATTTTTATATAAAATTCTATCCAAATATAGAGCACGTTCCATTTAATTGACTTTTACAAATTTCAGTTTACAAAAATGGACTAAGTTTTGCAAATTAATACAATATGGCTATTAGGAAGAGTTGGAGTTGGAGATATAAGGATTTTGCCTTTCTTTGTAGTACTTCTTACAGACTACAAATTATCATATTGATAGGTTGTAGATATTATGATTTATTTGTCACATTTCTTACCTAAAGATAAAGGATATTATGATAGGTTGTAAAAATCAAATCATAATATTCATAATTTCTAAATTACGTGAAATTTAAAGGATAGATTGTACTCTTATTCAAAATTCATAAATATTACTATCTCTAACACTAAATGTAGAATCTAATTTGTAATGTTATTTGTACTGTAAATTAGGTCCTACATTTAGGATTGGAGGAGTATAATTTATTACAAATTTTATATTCTTATTGACTATATTTTATTTAAATGCAACAAAATTTTCATATGTCATACATAATTCAAAAATTTTATATAACTAATAATTTACTGTATACTTTATAATTTTTGAGAAAGAATTCAAAGCCCATTGTCTCTAAGGGGAAAAAAACATAATTCAAATCCATGTTTTTAAGGAAAGACAAAACACAAGGTATATTCACTTTTTTTTTCATTTAACTCATTTTAAAATATTTTGAAATTTTTAGAAAGATTAGACTTTTGGTCTCTATATTGAATTAAATAAAAATTTTACATATAATTTTTTTATATAAAATCTAATAACAACAATATAACCAGTTTAATTAAGTCAAATTCTTTATTAAATTATCAGTATAACTAAAAATAATTTAAATTTCTTATTAATAATACATTAGTTTAAGTTTAATGTTTCACACACATGTATGAAATATGCTAGATGACACTTACTCACATTTTTTTTTTAAAAAAAAAAAGCTTTAGTCAGGTGATCTCCTTTTCCCAGATATTTTTCTTTCTAAATTAGTTTATATGAAGAGTATGGTTCACCATTTATAATAAATAAACAAAACAATCCATTATGAATTTTACACTTTATATCGATGAAATTTAATTTAGTAACATCAATAGTAATATTTGTTTTTTTGCCATAATATCAATATTTGATTGATTATTTTAAATAAAATTTAAGATAAGTGTCACTTCAATTATTAGCCGTATGGCAAGTTGATGTAATCAGATCACTTCCATGGCCAAGAAGAAGAAGAAGAAGAATATCACTTCCACATGTATGAATTAAATGCAATGATTCGAGACATGTCTTTGCTTCTATTTCCAAAGAATTGGTCCGTTACAGTTCACTGATTAAATGCAAACTAATCATATACTATAGTCATCACAAAAACAAAAACAAATTAATGAAAGGACTTAATTAGTTAGATCAATATATTGTTGGCAAAAAAATTAGTCAGATCAATATATTGTTGACAATTACAATATAATGAAAGGTAATTAACATATTCACGCCATTAAATAAATTATTATGATTCATTAAATATGTTGAGTATAGGTTGTGCTTAATGCTTAAATTAATGTGGAATTTTAAAAGGAAAATGAAGAAGAATTGACTCAAAACGCAATATTTAATCTTTTTTTTTTTTTGCCATCGAATATTTAATCTAAATTCGCACCTTGTTTGTTTCGTGTTCACCAATGAAAAGCCAATTTAATGACCTTTGGACTTTATTTCATAACATACATTGAACATGTTTCGCTTTTGAATTAGGAATATCAAATGTAGATCTTCTTGAGAGTGACAATACTTTTTTCTGTAGTTTAAGTTTTGTTTGGGGGGAAAAAAAGAAATAAAAGGAGTGACTGTGGCAAACACGTTTCAAAGAAAAACAAATTCTAATTGATAACTTTTAAGATTATAAAATAATGTATATTTTGAATACAATTGAATAGAATGAAATCATTCTTTTTAAAAAATATTTTTCATCTAAAGTAGAAGACTTATATACTTAGCTTTATATACCTAAGGTGCTTGTTTCCAGCCAAACCATGTGTTTGGATTTCTTATATATTATTTATTCTATAATAAGTTCTTTTTATTAATATTATTAATGTTTTAGAGTTTTTATTTGATTGGACGGAAATATATTAAATGTATAAGGTAGGTCTTCTCCTAATTTAAATTGATGAACCAACCAAAATTACTTAAAATATCTCATTTTATCTTTCTTTTTTTAATATAGAAAATAAAGAATTGAAACCAAAAACGGGTCAATAAATGTGTACAATAAGAAATTCAGTCAAACAAGTGAATAAATAGAACTTTAGAATTATAGGATTCTTATGTTTATTATTTTACCTTAACCAACGCGATGATCACATTGCGTAATCCAATTCTTTTATAAAGCAGATTTTTTGCTATAACATGTCTGGTTAAAAAAATCATTATAAAAGATTATTTGCTTATAAAAAAAAGAACTAAATTTTCTTGTACCAGTATGAATGAAAAGCCAAGTCAATTGCATTTGGACTCATTTCATTGATACATTGAACACGTTTAGCTTTTTAAACAAGAAAAATGGATGAACATCTTCAATAAGTACAATAGTTTTTAGTAACATCAGGGTATCCACCGGAGTAAACCCGATGACTAATCCCTTAAGTGCCGTTAGACTCAAGATGGGGGCGACCCTCCCAAACGGATTTCCTCCATACACGCCACCCAAATACAATAGTTGTTTCCAAGTGTGTCTTTTATATAATCAAGTGAAATCAAAGTGGATGTGACTTAGGATGTTTGGTTGGGCTTATGCATAGTAAATCAAGATAAAACCCATCCACATATTTACTTCGTAGACCGTAAAAGCTACCTCGTATACCGTAAATCACGATTGAAAAGCACGATTGGAAGTTCCAACCATTATTCCAAACATATTTGGTTTGCATCAGACTTATGCATAAGCCTGATTCACGTAAATCGAGATAAACTTCCTCCATATATTTACTTCATAGACCACAAAAGCTACATTGTATTCCGTAAATCATGATTGAAAAATACTTATGAATGCTATCCAAACATGCTCAACCTTTCTCATTTTGTAGAAATTAAATAATTCCCAACCTTTTTTAATACATTATTTATATCCAGTACTGTGAGACACATTTGAGCATTGTGCAGCCCAATACAGGAATAGTTTTCATCTTAACTATAGTATTTTATTAGTTTATTATTATTTGACTTTGCTAAAAATAAGAATAATTATTTATATTTAATTGAAAATATATAATAGGTGTTGTTCATAGTGAAAAGGGCTTTGACCATTTTAATAAGAGGTCTCAAGTTTAAATTTGTGTGAATGTAGAAAACACTTTTAGAAGAACTATCCTCAATTGGATGTTACAATACTGGAATATGACTCTTTCAAATAGCTACATGGAAAAAGAAAATATATACCCCTAAATTGATCAAACTATTAAAATTTATTCAAATTAAATAATTCTATCTCTTAAAAAGATAGTACGTATATTTTATAAAGAAAAATATTTAAGTTAAGTTCCTTACATCCATTTCGTCAAGTTCTCCAATTATTTCCATGTGTCTTATTTTTAAATTATTGTGATCTAATTATATGAAAAAAAAATAGGATATATGATTATATGTGATTGGAGAGATTGATGTAATAGATATAAAGATTTGATGCAAGTATAATATTTGATAAATATAAAATTTTTAATAAGATGTACTATATTCACAAGCTATATACAATGAAGCTCATTTTTTTAAACTCCATGTAATTAAGATAAATAACTCTCTCTTACTTAGATTCATTTTCCCGGGAAAAAAATACTTAAAAATTTATTTTAATCTATAATTTATATTCTTTTCTGTTTTATTCAATTCTTAATTAGAACAGATTACTTTTTAATTAAGTAGTCCTCCAATCACGTTAGGGAGGTTCACACTTGCAGGATTATGCCTTAAATAATTTTTGGATAAGAGTTGACTAACCGCATAAACTAAATGATGATTTGAATCTGCACAATGAGTTATCGCAATTACCACTATGATTAAACATATCTTTTTTAAGATTACGTAATTAAACATATCTTTGTTATACAATATGGAGATACAGTAACAAACTTATACAAGACATTAATAAAATAACCTTTTGGTGTAAGGTATCATAATATTTAAACTCACAAGAACTTTTCTTGCATGAACCGGGTGTATTATGTTATTTGTGTACTACCCAATAAAATTATACCACATCACTCTCATTAAATCCTATGTGAGAGAGAGAGGGGAGATTTGATAGACATTTTCAAATGACATAAATAAATTAGAAAAAAATTAATCTTTTAGTCTTTTAAATTGTTCATTTGTAACTCAATCCATCAACCATGATTTGGTGCAATAGTCTTTTAACTTTGTATTCACTTGAAAAACTTTAAAATAATATAAACTAGACGGCAATTATTTTTGTCAAACTCACTAAGTTTATCATTTTTGTGTTTATAATTTACAAGATTATGTTAAATTGCTCTGAAACTCATACTAGCTACAAACTCGATTGAACTCGTGAGTTCATACACTGGATTTACTATTTTTGTGTTTCTAGCTTGCAAAATAATGTCAACATGCTCTTATATTAGGGCTGACCTTTTAAATTATATCATGTTCAGTGGTTTCATATATAAATTTCAAAAAAAAAATTTTGTTGAGTGTGATAAATTATAAATGTTGATGAATTTAATTTCAAATACATTTAAACTAAATTGTTGTCATTTTTATATTTTATTTATTTAATTATATATTTTTACTAGATATTTATTAATAAAAATAAATTTTTATGAGTAATTCACATCTTTATTACGATTTTGTATAAACTCATAAGTATGACACAACCTGCGCACAATCACATTGCTTGAATTATTCTGTATCCCTAATCATTAAGAGATTTGTATGAGAAGAAATACTAATTCTAAGTGAGGCTTTGAATGATTTAATGTCCTTCGTTACTAACCGTTCTTTGAATTTATATGGAAGATAAAGGATAAATCCCTTTGAATTAGGTATGATTATATAAGAAATGCAACTGAATCTCCAACTAATTGGTTTACACTAAAGAAATAGTACCAAGGTAGAACTCTATTAGTAGAGGTTATAGAAAACAATTTATTGCAGTAGTAGCGGTTATGGGTTTAGGGTATAGGCTAAATGGTCATGCTTTGACTAGTGCCAAATGGTTCGAGCAGCAAGTGGAACAAAAGTTTTCAGTGAAACTTCATAGCTACCCCACATGCTAGAACTCTTTTAAATTCTGACGTCAAATTTAGTAACTGTTCCAAAACTAATACTGAATTCCCATAAAAAGATTTCCAAACTTCCAATTCAAATTCATCATGCAAATCAATAGGACTTTTTAGCAAACATTTGGGAGTGAATCTCATAAGGTTCCTAATTTTGTACCATATTTGATCAAAGTAACTAATGGTTCTTGTCAAAGATAATTTAGTGCGGATTGTCAAATTGCTATGCACTCATTTATTAGCAGCTATAAACACTATAAATGTAAGAAAAACCACTATATGTAAAACAATTTTATCATAGTGTTAGATGATAAGAATGGTTACACTAACACCAAGCTAAACTAATATTTCATTATCATTATCTCATCTTAAATATAATATCCATTTTGCAGTAGTTGATCTTCTACTAAAGGGAGAAGGTAGTATTATAATTTGATTCAACTACATTATACATCACATTTTCACAAAAGTTGTACAGAATTGCATATGCCTTTTTTTCAAGATATACAATACGTTTTATCAAAAGCTAATTGGATATTAATGAACTTCATTTATCAGGGTTTGCCTTTGTACGAAAAGCTTCCCTCTGCTAAGATTTCTCTCTCTCTGATAGGATAAGCGCGCCGACAAGATGCAGCCCATTGCTGGTTAAGTGGCGACCACTCTTTCATCTTGGTAGGGTTTTCTCTCTTCTTCCAATGGAGTTTATTGGCAAGCTCCCTCTGTCGCGGCCGAATGATGCATATATTGGGAGCGAATCTTGTGATGGCGACGCGCATGATTGTTGGGTGGATGGATACGAGGAGGTGTTCAAGCCTCAGACACCTTGGACACCATCCGATGACGACCTCCAATAGGTGCCCCCATGGCCTCTGAGGTGGCTGGGCGAGTCGAAGCGATGGCTCCCTCTCTCTTCTAATGCAATGACAATATTGATTAAGGTTTTGAAGGGTGAGAGTTGGGGTTGTCCAGTAGTTGGGGGCGTATCTATAGCTGAGATGTGGCACATAAGACATCGGAGTTCAAAGGTCAAACAAATTCGCGCCATGGAGTCAAAGGGGTCTCTGCTGGCAGACTATCAGGTGAAGGTAAGGTGATGAATAATCAATGGGCAAGTGGGAGTTGGGGTTTTTCAATTGCTCTGAGGAAATCAAAGGCACCAGAACAAATGCGGTTAAAGGTATTACTTTTGCGATCTTTGGCTCCTAAAGCGAGTGGCTTGCTAAATATTTGATCCTTTCCCACTAATGTCTTATTGAGGTTGAGATTTGCTAGTAGGATAGCCTCATTAGGTATTGGTTTTTCTTTGTTTAGTTCTGATGATTATTTAGAAGAATTGACTCCGAGTGCAGCTTGATGAGTCTCATATGATTGGGTGGTTTATTATATTTCTTCATTGGTCAGTGTGTATTATAAGTCAAAATACTTTACCCAAATTGTCTTTATTCTACTAGAATTGGTGTGAAAGGTTTATCGGTGGGAAATAGATGGATTGACTAACCTAATCCCCATAAACAGAGTTCTTATGACACTAAAAATTTAGTGATGTTTGGTCGAAGATAGCTGTATGTGGTAGAAAGTTAATGTTTTTGTGGATATTCTGGCTAAGAAATGTATAATAGATAGGCAATTAAATATCATTTTTATGGGCCTAATCAGTATGAGTATGATTGTATGCGTTGTTCACCATTGACTCAACATGTGCATGTTCAGTGTATTGATCAACACTATTCATTATAGGACTAAACATAGGTCTGTTCAGTATGTATGGCATTACTGCTCATTCTCAGGCTGGAGTTGGGTTTCTTTTTCCTATTGTCTATTTGATTGTGCATTATTTGTTAATAGGTTGAATATTGTTCTCCTTGATTACACTTTTGTATCAAGGAATTTGGTTAAGAATCTTTCTTATAGGTGTGTTCCCAGAGAAACAGATTTGATAATCGGGAGGATTACCAAAACTTCATTGAAAGAGTCTTGCCATTGTGATTAGGCATATCGACATTCTTTCCGGTTGCAGGCCTACTTTCTGAATGGAGTGGATGATGTTTCAACTTTATTATTGCATTCTGGTTGTATTGAAGAATTCTTATATATTTGTTTTTCTAGTTTATTAGTTAGGTTTTGGGATTTACTTTATCAGCAGTGTGTTTGTTTGTTGTAATTTGGTTACTTTCTCATTCAGTGTGCTTGTCAGCTATAACTTATATGATATTGTAACTTATTTGAATTTAATACTATTTGTTTTGTTGCTTGAAAAAAAAAAAAAAGCTAATTGGATATTGAGATAGGGTAATGATTGGATGAGTGTAATAATTTGATTATGATTAATAATTAAAAAAACTGAAATAAGGAAATGCAAGAGAGCTTTTTCCATGTGGGTGGGTTTGACGTGATGGAAAAAGAAAATTATGATGACGAGTCAGTTTGTGTTTCCCTCAACCACACCACATGGAATAAAGAAGCCTCTGATATGTTCTGGGAGCTGCAACATGTACTTAAATATATAACTGTACAAGGTTGTAACAAAAAATAACTATATAAGGCGTACTGTACACCTATTTTTTTTTAAGAAAAAAAATCCAAAGTATAACTAAGATATATTAAGATGATATTTAATTTCATACCTTCCTCATGATTACAATTATTGAGCCGATAAACATGATAATTCACTGGTTTAATCATAGTTATAAAATATATATATACCCTGCACAATTTTTAAAATCATGAACTCTATAGTATTAAAAATTACAAAAACTTAAGCTTAATGATCACCTATACCTTTTAAAGGAGCATTCTTTTATTTTTCTTTAAAAAAAATTAATTTTCACGGTTGTCCACCATATACATATGTATAAATTCCCTTTGTTTTTTTATAAAATTCTAAATTTTGAATTGCCTTAATCCTTTTTATAAAAGCTCGATAAGAATTATATGAGCATTTAATGGATTTTTTTAAAAAAATTTCTCCTAATTAATTATATCTAATGCATTAATTAAAATTTAGTGATACTTATATTTACTTCATTTCTCTCTCTTACTTTCCTCTTATAAGAGCATACTTAAAAAATAGAGTTTATTTTAAATATATTTATTATTTTTAACTAATTTTAATTATTTTCTTCAATCGTATAATTAGATTATTGAACTTTTATAAATTGGAGTACATCATTGGATTGAAGTAGCCATTTCAAAAATACACAAAAAGTGAGATTCCCAAGGAGAATAATTTAATTAACATATAATTAAGGGATTATTTAATACTCTTTCTAAATTTCGGATCCCAAAAATATGAATTACTCCTTTAGTCCTATACATAAGACAAAGAGAGCAGAACAATTATAGTCCTAATTTATAAAGCTGAGAGAAAATTTTTATATGATGCAAAAGTTTACCCTTTATTTATTATTGTATTGACTTTACTTTCATATAGTATAAGTAATATTAAATAACAGTAAAGTTAGAAAGTTGTTAAATTTTATGAGATAGCTAATAAAATTTAAGGTTTTTCTTGATCTATGTGAAATATGCTAAAAGTTCTTTATATATAGAATCAGAGGAGTAGATAATTGATCCACATACATCAAAAAATTAGTTAAGTTAGTTGTTTATTAAAAAAATGTGCTTATTCTCTAAAAATATTTTATAAATCATTTACACTCTATCTTAATAAAGTGAATTGAATCCTTATATTTAGAAACAGAATAAACTCTCAACTAGCTTCTATATTTAAGATCGAATTGAGTAATAACAATAAAATATTTGTTAATTCAATTGGTAAAAAGTTTACATATAAGTCATAATTTACTAGGTCAGAGTTCAATTATCACTGTTAATGCAAAGATTTTGTTAGTGATTGATCTGTAAGTATACTTATAAGCAATCTTTAAATTTAGAGGCATGTACAATCTTAATAAGCCAACTCAACTAGACTTTTTTTAACGTGTTATTAAAAAAAAAAAAAGGCCTGTGATGCACATATATCACATGAATTAGGGGGCAAAGGAAAAATGTCACGGCGATTTCCAACAGGACACACACATGGGGTTCAAACGACACGGACGCGTTTGTGCGCTGGAATTCATTGGTAACCGTCAAATATACCGCGATATTTCCATATTCTCGCGAGATCTCCGCTGCTTGGGGTGACTCGTGTTCACACCTATAATCTTAATCTCCATGATTAGCAAAGCTAAACTCAATTATTATTAAATGATCAAAACGTTTATAAGCATCTCAATTAATGAGGCGCACACATAAAGTAGATTCCCCCAGCGATCGTATCTTCACCGTCTAACCAGATCCGCGTATCTGCCTACCACATTATTTGTGCCCTTAAATAAAATCTTAATAATTATTTTATTGGATAAAAAAATCAAATTGTTATTTGTTAATCCACCAATAGCAGCGAATTAAGATAGTAGGGTCCCCCATTTTTTGTCCTTTTAATGCAAAACACTAAAGTCAATTTCGCTTTTGATGTTCCAACTGATTAGTTCGAATTTTAGTGACATCAAGGGCTTTAATTAGAGGAATCTTACGTGGCTTGAACTTGTGCTGGAATAAATGTTACAGGAAGGTGTTTGGATGAGTTTGAAAGGTTTATAAATATTTATATATATAAATCGAGATAACATTCTCCTTATATATTTATTTTATATACCGTAAATCATGATTAAAAAATTATTTTTAAAAAGCTTCAATCACTATTCTAAATAAGTATTTAGTCTCAAATTGTATTAAAGCTAGCTACCAACTTGCTCATTAGAGGATGTGACGTACAACAGGAGATTATAGAAGGGGCTAGATTAATGTTTTGTAAAGATTCACATACTATTCTTAATTATGTACCTAGTGAAGAGAACAACATGGCTGATTATTTAGCTCTCATACCTTGGTTGGAAACTTCTGTACCTTTGATTAACTACCATTGATTATCAAAGGGTTATGGATGTTGGCAAAAATAAAAAATAAAAAATAAAAAATCAAAGGGTCATGGATGATAAGGAAGTCTAAGTGCCTATTTGGATTAATAATAAAAATTATTTTTTTATTATAATTTACAGTATATGAGATAAATATATAAAAGAAGTTTTATGTCGTAAATATATTTTTTAAAAATGAACTCACACAGGCACTTTTGACATGCTATATGTAATTGCTCTCTTGAGACAATGGATTTCAGTAATATTAAAAAATATATATGGATTCAGGATTGAGCTTGTAAGCTCCATCTACTAGCAAAGAAAACACTGACAGAATGGGTAGGTAAAATGGTGACCCGCTTGAAAGCGGATCTTTTCATCCCATACCGTCACGAGTTAGCCCACCGATTCACAAGTTAGTCTTCTTTTTTGAAAAAATAACAATTTAATTTTATTCTATAATTTGTTAACTTGTACTAGTATATATATTAAAAATACAAGTGAAAAATTATTTTATCTAAAATCTGTTTTATTCTATAATAATTTTTTATTCTGTCCCAACCTATTTTTTTATATAATTTGTGTAATAAATAAAATTTGTAATTATATTACGGGTTCCACCCCACATTTTTATAATAGGTCTTGTAGTTACTAACTATTTTTTTATTGTGAGTTTCATACCTACCTTTTTTTCACCGTGAGACTCGTATACTTCCTTACTTCATAAAAATTTTCTAAAAAAAAAACAGTTAAAAAGTTGGGTATTATAAAACTACAATATACCACCCGACCGTAATTACAAAGTATGTAGATAGATTATGTTTATCGTTTAGCCCCTTCATTAGTTGAGTTGATTTTTCATTTATTTTAAATTATATCAATCTAACTTATTTAGTTCACTAGACGACAATTAGATGACCCAGTTAACCCCACACCCATAATGTGTATGTATGTTTAAAGATAATTATGATATATATTTTTTATAAGGGTTAATATAACTTTTGGTCCATAAGTTTGGTTTAATTTTGGTTTTGGTCCCTCAAGTTTAAAATCGTGGTTTTGGTTCTTAAAGTTTAGCCCGGTTTTAGTTTTGGTTCCTCAAGTTTGAAATCGATGGTTTTGGTCCCTAAAGTTTGGCCGATTTTGGTTTTGGTCCCTCAAGTTTAGCCAATTTTGGTTTTGGTCCCTAAGTTTAGATTAATATATCAATTCATTTTCAAACTTGAGGGACCAAAACCAAAATCGGCCAAACTTTAGGGATCAAAACTAAAATCGGGCCAAACTTTAAGGACCAAAACCACTGATTTCAAACTTGATGAACCAAAACTAAAATTGGACCAAACTTTAGGGACCAAAAGTTATATTAATCCCTTCTTTATAATTATAATTTTGATGTGTATAAAAATGTAATCATTATAAAATATTCAAATAAATTATATCCCCGCCACGACTTGAGTATTCTGCGAGCCCGATATAATTGTATAGGACAGAGAATGTATAATTAGTATATAATAATAATTAGTATCTTAGATATAAATAAATTATGATCTTTATTGTCATGAAAAGTATAGGCGATTTTAAATTTGATTTGGCTCGGTTTAAATTTTGTGTATACAATTTAGAGACACCATTTAGATATGGCCATAGGAAAAGAAGGTTGTGAGAGGTAAAGTACAAATTAAAGTCGAAAACTAACTAATGATAATTATATACTCTTTTTGATATTTAAATATAAGAATCAGTTAATTTTTTAAAAAAAATTAATTAAATTATATTTAAATATTTATATTTATTTTTTTAAAAAAATCAATTTATATAATTTATGAAGTGATATATAATCTAATAATATATAATATATATTATAATTAAATAATTAATTTAAGTTTTTTGATAATTTTTAAAAAGTCAACTGTTTTTAGATTAAAAATGGGAGACAGCGTTGTTATAAGATGCTTCTGGTGGTCTTGTCGTTTGGACAGATCTATGTCTGTCATTATGTTTATCCTAACATCTTTATAGAGGAAGAGCTATTATCATTGAAAAAAGAAAAAGAAGAAGAAGAAGATTGAGGATGAGCTTGGCGTCTTATGAGCCCCATATAATTTTATAAATAAACAATATTTCCACTAAGATTTTAGTAATTATTCTTATAAGACAACTACATATATACCCTAACAACTCTTTCTTTTTCTAATGTAATAAAATAATATAAAAAATTTTAAAAAAATATCACTTAAACTTTAAAATCCTAAATTAATTTTATTGACAATAAAAGTAATGAGATTAATAAAAAGATTAATATGATTGACAAATTAAGTTTTTGTCAAATCAATTATTTAAGATTTTAAAGTTTAAGTGATATTTTTTTAAAATTTTCTAAAGAATATTAATTAATTCACATCTTTTTACTCTCTTCATCTTCTCCATGGTTCTGTGTGTTTTTACACACGCAAATTTTAGCCTCCAAGAGAAAGAAAGATTTGAATGAAGGTTGGCTTGGCTCCATTTCAGTTTACACCAAAAGAGAATCCTATTTTAGTGTGTGAAAAAAAAAAAGATACTACGAGCAATTAACACCAACTATTTCAGTCCATATCAATTAACACCAACTATTTTGATTATTAATTATACTAAAGGGAAATACAACATTTTATATCTAATTACCTTTATATTTTATTATGTTCAAGTAATTTATATACGAGCAAGATTTTATACTAAGGACTCAATGCTCTACTCAAAATACCAAAGATGTGAGTTTAATAGTCTTTTTATCTATTTGCTCTCCCCAGGTTAATCCACTCACTCTTAATATACGCAATCAACCTAATAAATAAGTCATAGGATCACCCAAAAGTTTAAAGAGGGCTATGACAATAATATATGGAATTACCAGACAATCTTAAGAGAAAGAACGGAGACTGAATATCTAAAAGTATTTTAAAACTAAGAACACACCCGAACCATTTAATATTTGAAGAGTTTTTTTTTTATAAGGAAAAAAAAGAAGCTTAAATCAAACTAAAAAATGTGGACGATCATGATAATTTCAAAAATTAAATGACCTATAAACAATGGAACACTATGTTTTTAGTATTGTATTAAAACCCAATTCAGGTGGCTGATCCAATCAAAAATTTTGGATACGTCAATCAAGTTATATTTTATATATTTTCCTGTTTTTATTGAGCCTAAAACGACATCATTTAAAGTTTTAAAAAATAATATTCATATTTACATTTCAATAATTATATTTTGTTTGATTATACGTAATTTATATATGAATGTTCTATATATTAAACGAATCATATTTATTTATCTAAATGTAATTTTAATTATAATTATGACTGATCTGATTTTGAGTTGACCTCAATTTAAACATTGGCTTTTAATTATTGTCTCGATCAATTTATTCAACAGTCTAATTTTCAGTAATTCAGTTTCTAGTAGGCATTAGACATGCTAAGCAAAAACTTACGGTATACATTTAAAATTGGAAAAAGAAGAGTGATGATGTGAGTTGTGCGAAGTAGTGAATAGAAGGGTCCAGAATTGATGACAAATTGAAGTGATGATCATCAACAACTGTCAATCACCATGACAGCCACAAAACAGATTGCTTTCCAAGGTCACTATCCCCACAAACCATTTATTATTATTACTACTACTATTTCTACGATTATTACTATTATTATTATAATAATAAAGACATTTTTACGATCCTAAATCACTTTGCAAAAAAATTAATACATTAATTTTTTTCACTTATGTCCTTATTAATTGACTTGTAAAGAGAGGCTTATTAATTGACTTGTAAAGGGAGGCTATGTAAGTAAGAAATTAAAAGTAATTAAATATATTAATTTTTATTGGAGGTAATCTTGGAAGATGATTGCTTTTTACGGTTTAATGATATAAACTGCGGTACTTTTTTAAAACATTGTGAAGTACTCCACGGTCCTTTTTTATAAGGAATTATTTTGGTTTTTTTTATAAGAGTCTAACAAAAATTGTCTAAGCATTTAATGAATTTTTTTATTCTTATCCCTCATTAATTATATGTAATGCATTAATTAAAGGGTTAAGGTGCTTAAATAACCATAAACTATTTTCAAAAGTGCAAAAGTAACCGTGAACTATTTTTTGGAGCAAAAGTAACCATGAACTATGTAAAATAGAGCAAAACTGTTAACATCGTTATTTAAAGAAGACGTCTGTTAATCTGGAGTTCTTGCGCCAAGGTGGAATTTACAGCTGACTGTACAATGAGGAGGTGAAGATTTTATTTGTTTTGCTTTAAAACCTGCAATGAAGGGAGTAGCAAAGAGAGTAGGGTCGAGGAAGATTGGAAGAGGAAGGGGAAGGTTCGACACAAGTGAAGGTGGATGGCTTCATCGTCGAATTCTAGTTCAGGAAGAAGTAAAAGAAGGGTGGGTCTGGTTAGGCAGTACAATCGGGTGGACATGTATGAAGGTCCGACGAGATATTGCTACCATAAGTTGTTGGCACCTCGATAGACGTCTTGGAGAGAAGGAAATTCAGGGAGGAGGTTTTACGGCTGTAGATACTATTTTCAGGTAAGATCTGTAAGCTTTCAAGGTGGTTCGAGGTGGGTGGATAATTTGTAGTGTTCGAGTTATTTTCGTTGCTGATTAAAATTTTCAGGATGGGGTTGTAGGTACTTTGTGTGGCACGACAGGGAGTTTAGGGAGAGGGAGAATGTTGTCATAAAGGAGCTACTTGATGACATAGACAAGCTTTATGATGAGAACATGATGCTTCGAAGATGGAAGGAATCCGATAGGTTGTGTGATGAGGTTGCTGCAATTCATAGTGATATGAGAAAGTTGAAACGCATGCAAGAGAGCATTCAAAATGGACGAAGGAAGGAGGAGTTAAAGTTGAGACTTGCTATGGGATCATTGTTGATAACATGTGTATGGTTATTGTTGTTGTACATGAGAACCTAATGTGGGAGGTAATGAGAGGGAACGGTTGGGGTGTTGTTTTCAGAGAAAGAGGGTTTAGGGAAAAACGACTTTGATTAAAAAAAATGTCCAGATCACTAAACCTAATAAGATTTACCACCACTACTAAGTGGTACTCACAGGAAGTACTTGGGTACTTCCAGCAAGTACCACTTACAAGTGTGAGTACTCCCTCCAAATCATAGTACTTCTGGTAAACCTTATTAGGTTTAGGGATTCAAACTTTTTTTTAATCAAAACACAGTCGTTTTGTGTAAATGGAGGGTAAGTGATTGTATCAGTGACAAATATTGTGTGTATCCCTCTTTAATATTTACCATTTGCACTTTAGTATATTACCATTCAATTGTTGTCTCAATTGAATATGCTGGGTATATTTTGAAATAAAACTATTTGGCTATTTTACCATTAAATAATTGAATTGGTAATGATCATCTTGTTTAGTGTCAGGACCTTGTAATTCCAACAACAATAATCTCTTTAAGGAAATCAAAGGAATCAACCATGTGGAAGGCAAAGCATATAATCATAATAAACTATTAAATACTAACCAAAAGTTGGCATTACATGGTTTCAAAAACATGCTAGAAGACCTATAATCCTATACAAAAAGGACCCAAAACAACCAGTGAACCATATAAATAGTCCCAGTGCCATTCAAAGGAAATAAAACGTTATCAATCACATAAGTAGCCCTTATGCCTATCAATGATTACATAATTATCCTATATAGTAGTCTTCTTTCGCTTGTTCTTAATGTTGGATATCATGCTCTGCCTTTGGGACTGTAATTGAGAGGTTGTGACACTAACTTCACAAACTCATCTTTAAAGCTTCCTTCCATCTCTTGTATAATCCTCTTTTTAGCCCGCTTGCACTTATGTTTACTTACATTCACACTCAATTGTCTCTCAACCTCTTGCTTCATCTCACTAAGCTTGAATTTGGGATTCTCTTGTACATTTTCCTTAAAGTAATTAGCTAACCACTTAACAGATGCTCTTCTATTCTTATACACCCTAAGACAACAATGCTCATCCCATAAAGTCTTTACCTGAAACCCTATACTGGATCGATCCCTAGAGACAAATAACATGTAACGGCATGACATCTCCCGTCTCCCACTTGGGGTCCCTAGCGGTGCCGGACTTGAGTCACCCCACTGAAGAGATCTTTTCCCAAGTGGTGCAAGTGGCTACCAGTATGGTCATGGGAAAGACCCTATGCCTTGCTCCCAGGGTGAGGGTTCGATCCAATGGGGAGGCGAAAGGAATTCCTTGGGGAATGGAAGATATCCTGGCTTAGGAAAAAACCTCTTCAATGGGGTGACTCAAGTCCGGCACCGCTAGGGACCCCGAGTGGAAGACGGGAGACGTTGTGCCGTTACATAACATAAACGTGCATCCCTCATCACATACTACTCTCAGCAAGCTCTTTGTACTTCTTACAACTCTAAGGTTAACACCATTCTCTACAGCATAGATATCCAAAGTCTTCTTTAGCCCATCCTTATCGATGAATGTCATGCCAAGCATTAACAATGGCTTTTTAGTTGAACCTTCACCAACCTAATTGACCTCTTCAAAAGGCTCATTATCATTGTATGGTGCCAAATCCTCCTCCTCATAGTCACTTCCTTCCTCCTCAACACACACTTCAACATCATAATCAACACTCTCTTCTATATCTGAGCTGACACTATCTGCCAAATAGTTGTCATCTTCACTACTATCATCATCTTCCTCCTCCACTTCACTCTCATCCTTATCCTTGCTACCATTAACATCCACAAACTCCCTAGTCAATTTGTGCTTCCCTTTCTTTCCCCAATTATCATCACTAATATTAACTATGCCTTCATCTACATATATCCCTTCGTCATCAATGTACTCAATTCCATCAACATCATCTGCATCTATGGCATTAAACACCTCTAGCCCTTCAATGTCCTCAATTACATCTTGTTCTTTTTCAGTATCACCTATGACATTTTCATTTTTCCCAATATCATCTACATTTTCATTTACATTCGAACCCATACCCCTCTCATTTTCATTTACCTCTAATCTCCTTTCATTTTCGTCCAAATCCATACCCATGTCCCCTTACAAATGACTCGACAACACACAAATATTGTGTACCTTCTCCAATAAAACCGCGTACCTCTTATCTAGGGCATTTTTGGAATTTTCCTCATCTTCGATTCTGACGTTTTTGTCCTCATTCGAAGCTATTTTATGACAAATTTAAAGGAGGGCTATGAAGGGATTTCAATGTTTACAACATATAAAGAACGATTTTCGTGGTCCCAAACGATGCTCACCTCAGATTACTTGTTGCTACTTGGTGGAACTTTGCCACAAAAGAATCTTGACTCAAATGCACGTGCTCACTTTTCTGGTATCTCCCTATCTTAAGTTGTTTCCCTAAGCGCGTTCCTTAGAATCTCTCGTGATTTTCCTTCCAAGTTTTCGCCATTGATACACTTTCAAGCTTTCTCAGTGTCGCGATTTTAGGATTCCATTAATGAACCTTCAATTTGTTCAATTTGTTCCAACTTTCACGTTTCCGCCATTCTTTTCTTTTCTTTTCTTTTTTTCCTTTTCCAATTTTTTCTAAATAATTTCATGCTTTTCCACTCTGTCAATATTGTGTGCTTCCACATAGACTATACTCACATATCAGCAGCCATGTCATTGTCCACATTACCAATTTATGTCAAACCTTGCCTATTAACGATTAATGTTTCTTACTTTTAACAGTGTTAAAGGTTTTTCTCTATTTTACATAGTTCATTGTTACTTTTGCTCCAAAAAATAGTTCATGGTTACTTTTGCACTTTTGAAAATAGTTCATGGTTATTTAAGCAACTTAACCCTTAATTAAAATGTTGTTGATACTCATATTTACTTTATTTCTCTCTCTTACTTACTCCATTATAAATAAGGGAATATTTGGAAAACAAAATTTATTTCAAACATACTTATTATGTTTTACTAACTTTAACCACTTTCTTAAATCGTATAATTTGATTATCAAACTCTTATATATAGGATCGGGGTGATAGTTATAAGTATCTTGTATTAAGAATGGGAATGATTGAACCTTGGAATATTCTAAATCGAAACTATATGTCACCATACTAACGTCTTTAAAATTCAAATCTTTTGCAAGAAAAATAATGCCCCAGTCAACTTATACTATTGAAATTAACGTTTTATGATTTAATTTTGGGTTAAAGGGTAATTTTTTTCTAAAAGTTTTCACCGAAGGGCAATTTTATCCCAAAATTTTTTTGAAGGACAATTTTGCCTTGGCCGTTATCCTAGTTAATTTTGATTGTTAATTAACCAAATATGATGAGTTAACTATCAACATGTTATCCACGTCATTTTTGTTAAGGTATAAATTTGCTCAAAAATTTTTACACCTAACTTTGAAAAAAAAAATGAAGTAGATAGCACTTGAATTTTTAAGGTAAATTTGCACCTTAATAAACATGATGTGGATGACATGTAGACCATCAACTCAGCATTTTTAGCCAACTACTTTAAAAATTAAATAGAATAACAGAAAGGCCAAAATTGCCCCCTTTTTGAAACTTTCGAGGTAAAATTACCTCCCAAAAAACATTTGAGGCAAAATTGCCCTTAAATTATTTAATTTTTTAAAAAAATCCATTAATGAAAAAAATTTTGTACATACTTTCAGGGCTTGTTTGGAATGAGGGATGGAAGGAAAAGCGAGTGGAGAAAGAATTTTTAGAGATATATTTAAAAAATGAGAGAAATGTTATTAAAAGTTTTTAATTAATTTTTCTTAATCTTTTATCTTATCTTTTCTTTTTATTAAAATTTTGTAGCCTTACTTCTTCAATTTTTTTAAATTTAACTCACAAAAATTTTCCCTCCCCCTCTCAATCCTTCATACAAAAAAAATGAGTATAAGATTATTTTTAATTATTTTTTTACTGTAAAATTACAGCCTAATAATATGAAAACTCCCCTTAAATAGGAGATCGCTAACACAATCCTATTTATCAAGGAAAAAAATCATACCGGACCGGAAAACCGGTCAACCAAGCCTCAATCCGGTCTGGTCAATCATTTAACCGGGGGAAGAGTCAACCCAGTGAAAACCAAGTTGATCCGGTGAAACCGGTATCAACTCAGCCAACCCGCCGAGTTGGGCGGGTTGGCCAAGTCATATGTTTTTAAAAGCCCCTAAACGACGACGTTTTGGGGCATTTTGGGTCGGGCATTCAAGAACCTAACCCGACCCGAAACCACACACGCCCTCTGATCAATTTCAAAATTTGGGGATCGAGCATTTTATTTTATTGTTTCCATTGGCATCTCAATTACTCTGATTCTCTGTGAAGAAACAAGATCAAAGGGCTAATTCGTGCCCTAGGACTTGGAGCGACGATCGCTGTGAGGGTGACGAAGGTAAGTGTCATGAGTCCTCTCACCTTATTGACGGCAAGCGACGAAGGTGAGCAAACGAGAAACACTCACTGTGTTGACGACAAGCGACGGAGGTAAGCGTCGTGACCTCTCACTCTGTTCAGTCTATTTCTGTTGACATCGACGGTAAGCGACGAAGTGAGTCCTATCTTAGTCTGTCTTCATTTCTCTCACTCTCTCTCGACTCTGCAAGTGACGACAAGCCATGGAGGAAGTTGAAGAAGAGGACCTCTTCAATCCTAAGTTCTTAACTTTCTGAGGTTTTTGCCTCATTTACAGGTTTTGCTTGCTATCCATCGTTTAAAGGTACCTATTTTCTTGATTTTTAACAAACAGCAAACATTAGGAAACTAAATTTGACCTTTTGCACGTTTGATGTTGCGGAAAAATAATATTTTGTCACTAATTGGATTCCTTGGAATGGTTGTTCACAAGTCTTATAACTTTGTATTAATAGTTTGATTATATGAGTTTCATCTGATAATTCATCCTTTATGGAATTATTAGATTAAACATAATTTCACATTGCTTATGTTTTCTTGGTGGTAAGTTAGCGTTATCATTTAGCTACCAATGACAAGGACTGTTTTTAAATTAAGCTTTACATTAGGTTATGTTTTTAGTTTTGAGTCCTAATGGCTTTGTAACATCCTTCTTAAATTACCTCAAAATCCATATTTTCATCAAGACATTAAATAATATTATATAAATATCATATCAAATACTCCATCCAAATATCACGTAAACAACGAAATAAGTGTCCCGTCCACAGTACAAATTCCAATATGTAGCAAAATAATAAATGTGTCATGATTGCCAAAAAAGGCTCTTAAGTTTGACAATATACATTATACTCATATAAACTAAACGAGACATACAATTTGATAGCAAATCAAGCCTCGTATGCCCCCCCTTTGGTAACATCGATTGGACTTTCTCCTAAAAAAATAAATTGACGGGATGAGTCATATAGACCCAGTAACCACTTTCATTTTAACAGGTATGCAAGGAATGATTACAAGATAGTTAAGCGGACAATATAAATAATATAAAATATAAACTTTCAAATAAACATTAATATTTAAAGAAAACAAATTAATATGTACTCCCTCAACCATCCTTATAACCTCCTTAACCTCTGACAGAACCCATGGGCTACATCACATAATAGGTTTAGTCTCTTTAACAAAACTGCACCAAGCTCACTGATAATGAGGTGTAGCCCAGCCAAAGGCTATAGAGCTCATATCAGACCATAGGTTTTCTTTCCGTCGAACATGGAAAGGTGTCACCTGTCCCTTGAACAGACTCTTTTCCCGGCAAAAGGAAAAGAGTGGTACCAAAGGCCCTGAAAATGTCAAAGTCATCCACTGTGTACATAGTGGTGGCTATACCATGTGGTATAAAAGAACCAAATCTCCTCCAATCACACCTCATCACATTCAACATCTCAACATCACCATCATTAATAATTTATTCTTATATATATCATAATCAATACTATACATCATCAATCATTCCAAATCATTTAGGCCCACTTAACTAAAATTTACTAAAAACATAATTCATACTATGATTGTACATTTCATATATAAAATATTATAACATATTTATAGCAATTAAAAATATCAACATATGCTTATAATCACATCAACAAGCATACACGATAAATTGAAAAGTGGTTACCTCTAGTTCTTGACAACTAGAGAGAATTCAAGTTCAACAAGCCAAATTCACTCTACAATAAATATATAATTATAAGTTAATAAAATTAATAATAATTTCTAACTAAACTAATCCCCATAATTAACTCACTTAATTATTTTTAGAAAAATAACAATAATTGATCTATTCCTCAATAAAATTCTCTAACATTTCCTTATTTATTTTATTTACTAAAATTTTTAACAATAGTAATTTTCTAATCACCTTAATTTCAAGTATCATAAAATCGTTAATATCAATATCCTAACTTAATTAAACCTCTCTTCTAACTTATATGAGCATATCCTAATTATTAAATAATATTAGCATCTCCACATATATTAAAAATCATATCAAACTCTAATTTCTAATATCAAATTATAGACATATAATTTTATAACACAAAATCTACAAAACTAAACCGATTAGAACTACAATAATATCTCCAATAATCTAAATAAATTATTTAATCTAGATTTAATCGGTTAAAAAGTCTAATATAGAATTATTTACAAATTATTTATATATAAAAATTCATTATAAAATCTTATAACCACTAAATAATAAAAGTAAATCGATCAAAATTAAATATAAATTCTCTTCAACATTTCTATAGTCTTATATTGACAAAACTCAATTTTATCCAAAATCCTAATCTTAAAATTTTCATTAATCAACACAAAATTACTATCATAAGAAAGAGAAAATTATTTAGAACACTTTTCATAAAAGAAGTATCATGATTAGAAGAGAATTTGAGTATCTTATTGATCCCCGAAGAATAAAAAAATACTCCTATCAGAGCCCTCACCCTCCACCTCTTATCTCCATACTTCGCAGCACGAAGTGTTTATGGGAGGGGGTATTTATAATACCCCTCCAATGGCAATTGGCGCCTAATGGCGCCAATTGTTATTATTTTAATTTTTTTTAAATAAATAATTGGGGGTTGGCACCGCCACCCCCAATTTTCTATATCAGCCGCAGCCTTATATATATATATATATATATATATATATATATATATATATATATATATATATATATAATATTTTATATTATAATATTATATTATATATTATAATACTATAATATAATATATTATTATTTTATATTATATTTTAAATTATATTTATAAAAAAAATAGGATGTTACAGGCTTCATGCTTATTTTATACACTTAAAGAAGTAATTATAATTTACATGTTTCCAACTATAAAATATAGGAAAAGCCTACACTTTAACTTGGTAATATTCGAGAACAACTTCTCAAATTCTGCCTTCATTATCTTCAATTAACTTTAACATATGGATTTTTTAGACAAGTATTTTTACTTTTGCAGCAACGTATTACACTACTTGATATCTATATCTTATCTTTCCTCGGAAGTAACTACCAAAGGATGCTTTGGAAAATTACCTTACCCTGAAACCTATTAATTTATGATTCAGTTCACACTTCACAGGGATAAAAGACTTCTTAATCTCAGGATTCAGGAGCTAGTTTTTAATATAGTTCTCCCAAAGTTTCTTATCATTTGGTAGTGTAATGTAGAGTGTTCAGTTTCAGTCCGACAACCACTTCCTAGTTGCATTCTCGCAACCTCAGTTCGTGATGCTATAATGGTTTTGCGAGCCTAGGGGTCCTATAGCATGTTGAAGTTATCATGCATGGTTTATGCGAATGCCCATATATGGTTCATGCTTCAATTTTTGCAGGTATGGATTTACCGAGTTCAAAAAATGAGAATGTCACTCCTCCTACTATCAATAACGAACCTCTCACTCCCTCTTCCAATACCAATTCAAGTCCTACTCTTAATCCTACTTCTAATACATTTCTTCGTGGCAAAACTGACCCAGCATGGGCACATGTTGCCTACAAGAAAGAGGGGACACAAAATGTATACACATGTCTTCACTATGGTAATAGTTATAGAAGAGATAGCATAAACAGGATGAAGCAACATCTTACTAGTATTGTAGGTTAAATTGCTTCTTGTAGAAAAGTTACAGCTGATGTACGTCATCGAATTGTAGAGTCTTTGAAAGAAACTTCAAAGAAAAAGGCAATTGAAGATATAAGAGAAGAGGAAGTTGAAGAAGAGGAGGTTGATAGTGGAGCTAAGAAGAGGAAACCTTCTGTTCCAGTGGATAAATATTTTGCTCCTAGGACAACTCCTGGAGCTCAACCAACCATCAAGAGTGTCTTAGCATCGAAAGAAGTACAACACAATGTGAAGATGCTTATTGCTGAATGGGCTATAGTAAACTGCACTCCATTTAAAGCATTGAAGTGCCTTTTATTTCAAAGAGCTGTGGATGTAATGTGTTCTATAGGGCCTGGGTTTAGAGCCCCTAGTGCTTATGACTTTAAAACCAACTTGTTGATAGTATGGAAAAAGGAATGCCAGTTATTCATTAACAGTCATAGAGAGAAATTGTAGAAAAAAGGCTGCAAACTTACGGCGGATGGACAGATGTGAAACAACAGACTTTGATAAACTTCTTAATTTATTCTACTTACGGAATGGTGTTTGTTAAGTCTGTTGATGCATTGGTTTTAGTCTAAGATGCTAAAACTTTGTTCACATTGTTTTCTGAAGTGATTGAGTGGGTCGGTTCTAAGAATATTGTTCATGTGGTGACTGACAATGCTGCCAACTATGTGGCATGTGGAAGGTTGATCAAGGAGAAATATAAAAATATTTATTGGTCTCCTTGTGCTGCTTATTGTTTAAATCTTGTATTAAAAGATATTTCAAGCATGCCTCATGTGTCAGACATTGCAGCAAAGGCGTCAAAGATAACAGTATTAGCTTACAATCACCTGATATTCTTGTCTTGGCTGAGGAAAAAGCCAGGTTAGAAAGAAATTGCGCGTCCTAGTGCTACAAGGTTTGCCACTACCTTTATTACATTGCACAACATATACATGCACAAGCATGACTTGTAAGCCCTTGTTGTTGATAAACACTTTGTGAACCATCAGCTATCTAGGACTACTCCAGGAAAATTTTTTAGTGCAATCATATTAGATAGCCGGTTTTGGAATGAGTATACCAAATTGTGAAGATTGTAACTCCTCTGATAAAATTGTTGAAAATTGTTGATTCGGATGAGAAGCCTTCACTGCCATATGTTTATGAAGGCATGCAAAGGGTAAAAAGTGGAATTAAGGAGATGTTCAAGAGGAATAAAGATCACTACAAGCCCTACACAAGTATTGTTAAAGCGAGATGGGATAAACATTTGAAGGCTAATCTCCATGCAACTTCTTATTTATTGAACCCGTCATTCGTATATGTTCTAAACTTTGTTCACAAGGAAGGGTTAGTGCAAGCTTTGATTGACGTGGTGGAGGCTAACTCAAATGAAAATGTTGATTGTTTCAAGATAATGAAGCAAGTGACGTTGTATCTTGAAGGCAAAGAACCTTTCAGCACAGAGATATGTAAAAAGGGGGCTCAAAAACTAGATCCTTGTAAATAACTAAGTATTCATCTTTATTGTTTAATGTTTAATTAGCATATTAATTGATTTCAACTCATATTATGTGCATGTTTTATTTTGTAGATGAATGGTAGATGTACAATGAATTCAGTTCTAGAATTGCAACGTGTTGCAATACGTGTTCTTAGCCAAACGTCTGCTTCTTCTGGTTGTGAGAGAAATTGGAGCTTATTTGAACGCATCCGTACAAAAAGGAGAAATAGATTGGAGCATCAAACGCTGAATGATTTGGTCTACACTAACTATAACTTGCGATTAAAGCATAGGTAACTTTAGATATTATGAAAAATCATTTTCTTTACTATAAAATGGATTTATTTTTAAATTTTAATTGAAATTATATGTCATTTGAAATTTGAAGGGCTAAATTGAAGAAAAAGCAGACAAATTATGATCTCATTGACTATGAGTCTATTGATGAGATGGATTTTTAGGTGATTGAAGAAGATCTCATTCCAGACTTCAATGATGAAGATGTTAAAAATCTTGAAGGTGTTCTTAATAATGAAAGCATTGCACTTTCATCTACTCTGTATAGGATTAATGAAGGTTTATATGTCCTATCCTATTAATATATGTTACTAATTTATTATCCATCCATATAATTATTTGTCACACATACCTATTGATATTAATTATTGTCCTGCATATGAGTAGGTGACGAAGATATGGATGTTCCTGATCCCCTGGCTTTACATGATGATATTATTACAACTTACCCTTTTTCAAATCCACCTCTTAATGACTCATCTCCAATAGATCACCTTGATGAGTTGTAGAGCTTGATGATTACAATTGCTATCTTTTGACTATTCTGATATTGATTCTTGGCTGTTTGATGAATGATGATTGACATTGTTATGTTTTAACTATATTTTGATGTTAGTTTTTGGTTTTGGTTGAACTTTAAAGAATTAACTTGATGTCAATGATGGTTTATGAATTATGAATTATAATTATTTTGTTATTGTCAATTAAATTATAATATTTTAATATGACCAGTTTGACCATCGGTCTAACCCTAATTGACTCATTGACCCTTAAACATGTGTCATAACCGATTCATTACCCTGTTGGATTTTTTTGTTCCTTGCTATTTATAACTTCATGCGGTTCGCATCTTCCCTTTTAATTGAGAAACTAGTTATTGTCGAAGCAAACGAGAAGGAATTGGACCCTATGACCTCACTTGAACAGAAAAAGACACAAAAAGGTACGAATGTGGGTATTTATAGAGATAGGTCCCACTTCCTAGATGGGCGAATGCAATTTTAATAATCACATTTTGATAATAATAATATTTTCATAGGAAGGGTCAAGAAGGAAACCCAATTATAAAATATGAGAAATGGAAGTGGTAGAGTCCAGAACATGCTTTGGAAATTAGGTACACCATTCTTTCTAAAAGCATCATTATTCACTGAACTGCGGGTAACAAGAACTACCAACAATGACAAAAACAATAGAAGAATAATTATGGTCTAAGATGGAACAGAAACTTCTACCTAAAAATGTCACTAAACATTAATTAACCTTAATATTTAAGATGCTTGAGGATTGAGTAAAAGTGATATGGATATATTTGGATCATGAAAAAAATATATATAAAAGATGTGGGTGGGTTTGAATTTACAATGGGCTCACTCTAATTGTTTTCTGGTTCTTTTATGGATTTTGTTGCTGGGGCCCAGAGTGCACATTGGGTTTTGTTGATGCGTTAAACCCAACTAGTTCACTTGCATATATTTTAAGGACGGGGTATATGTTATATGTATCTCATTTAATCAGAATTATTAAATCAGATTTAGATAGTTTTGAAAATATTTAAATTTAATATGAACATAGCAGATAAATATAAATTATGCACAATTTTTAAAAACTACATTACAGATCCCATGCTTTGTAACAAGTCTGAGGCAAACCTCATTATTGATGGCTGATAACAATACAGCTTCCAATATTAGATTATATATCAAAACATGACACCATGTCTTGTATGAGAAGATGAAAGAGGACAGTACGCATGTTGGATTATCATATATATGAGTGCAAAAGCCCATTCACTGTGACCACAAGTGAAAATGATTAAACCTCCAAAATGGTCACAATTTTGAAACGGTTGTTTCACATATAACTAGCTTTAGTTTCCATTAATAATGACTCCATATAAAATGCTACATTCAAAGTCTATAACTAGCTTTCAGCCGCAAATACCATTCAGACAGTATTATCAGGTCAAGTTCCTTAGATATTGCTACTACCTACTGAGCCATGAGTCCAGGCACTAACCTCTGGACTTCCAGAACCTGACGTGCTCCCATGGTTCATCCGCTGTGAAGTTGGCATGCTAATGGGATTAAGTCGCTGAGTGCTCAATTGAGGCAAATTATTATGCAGTGAGGGAACTAGAGGTAGAGATGAAACCACCTGATCAGCTAACCTAGGCGTCGCCATTTTCGGCCCAAGCATTGCCATTGACCTAATATCCTGCTGCAGCACTGTATGCAATCGCTGGCTAGTCTCGGCCCAGGGCTCCCTTTGATTGTTGAACGTGTTTCTCATGTTAGTAGCATCTGTATTGGCAATTGAGAGCATGCTTGCATTTCTCAGAGCTGGCAATCCATGGATGAAACCCTGACCTTGGCTAGTGTTCAGTTTTGGGAGAGCCGCAAATCTGCCGTCTGAAAGTGCGCCAAAAAGCTGCTCATAATTCAAACCCGGTATATGATAATTCTGGGGATTGCTAGAGGCGCTCAAACTGTTCAGCTGGTGCAGCAGTCCCTCAGGAAATATAGGTCCAGAACCACTGATGCCCATGATATGACTACAAGAGCCAGATTCTATGTTTCTGATGATCCTTTGGCCACCACTAAATGGTACTGTATCATGGCTGTTTGCAGCAGCGCCCAGATGAACTGTGGATTCTGTCATTGGAATAAGTTCTTGTTCTTGCAAATGCTTCAGCAGCTGCATTTGATATTGCAACCATAAAAATTTATTTGCACTCTGTTGCCACAATTGCTGGATGGACCTCATTTGTTGTTGAAGATTGTCAATTTGTAGATTAAATGAACTGTTGTGGGTCAGCTGTGGTGATGAGAGACTGTTTCCACCAGCAGTGACGTTAACTCCAGTAAGAATGTTGGGCTGTGGTGATTGCATAGCAACATCAACTTGGAATGGCATCCTACAACGTGAATTTTGCAAGGGAGGTGAAGACAACCCAGCAGTGCAAGTTGCAGGAGGTTCTACTGTTCTACATGTCAACATGGAATTACTAACAGTTGGCAGCTTTTTGATCCCTAATTCACCCTTTTCGTTACATGGTAAGGACCCGACTTGATCACTAATTATGCGATACCCTTCATGGATCATCTATATCCAAGAAAAGCATTATATCAAGTATATATAAGAAAGAAGAGACAATGAAGAAAATTTTCATAGCAAACATCATATGCAACTCACCAATGAAGTGAACTGACAAGCAAACTGGTTCACAGAACGCAGCTGTATAAAGTGAAAACACAATCAGATTAATCAGATTCATAAAATATTTTGATTTTCGAGTACAATAGTTGGAGACAATATCAATTCCAGTGAGAAAATGCCATTAGACAGCCAAATCATGGGGAAGAAAAATGTTAGGAATTATTGCAAAATGAGCGGGAACGCATATATAGATTTGAAACATGAACCACTAGCTAATGCATAATAGAATGACTAATTTAGCATCATGAATATAGCATCTATTGATTGAATTTAAAAAGAAAACCACATTCATCAGGAGAAAATAGAATGAGCATGACATCCATCTTCAAGGGTTAAAAGGTGGCAAGGTCAATCAGTGCAAAGATGCATTATTTTTTAGTCAATCAGCATAACTAATCAACCCTTAGGCTGACAAAGGCATTATTCTATCAGCCCAGTTTCTCCAATTGACATTAGAAAAATAATAACAATGAGCTACAAGCGTTTTTGACTCACAGAACCAGAAAAACTAGGCAAGAGAGATAAGGAAACAGGATGATCTCCATCACGTCCATAGCATACGTGCGCTTCAATTGTTCCCATATCTAGGTTTTCCAACATGACCAGTTTAACCAGAGCTGCATCATCAACCACCGGACAGTCACTTCCTGGGATAAGGGATTAAAAGCAATTTAGCCGCACTCAAGGAGTTGAGTTATTAAAAAATGATGAAATATGGATATCCTTACTTTGAATGACATGATATTCATGGGAAAATATCAACGTCCTAGTCTTCCGGGAACTGGAAAAATTGGATGAAGAAATTTTATATCCCACAGAACCTTCTAAAGTTCCCCTGTCCTCAAAACTTGCAAGGTGAACACCAACCAGAGGAGGAATCTGGCAGAAGGATGGCCTCTTTCGAACAATGTGGTCCAATTTGAGCTTCCTGTTAATCAATTTATACCTGAATACAAATAAAAGTACTATCATGCCACAAAAAAAATTCCAACATCAGTTTAACACTTCACATGAATGGATTGAAGATTTCACCTTTCACACACTTTAAGAATTTTTAAAAATCTGTCAGCAGAATTTTTAACTTCAACTGATTGCTGTGGTGTACACAGGCTTTTTGCACCAGCCGGATTCCTGCTGCTCATGTTGATGACTGAATCAGCCATTTCAGCTTTCAAACCTCTAGAACGAGAGTTTTTATGTTCTGTCACAGAAGCCTTCCTTTGCAAGGGATTGCTATTTCGAGTAGTTAACAGACTTCCATCTGCAGCAGTAGCCTGCAAATTCTGAGAAATTTTTCTCTTCGGAGCAGCATTTCCATTTTTCAAACATTTGTCATAAGACTGATCCATGTGATTGGAGGAGCGGATGGAAGCACTATTAACTGTCAATGGCTTCAATAAGAACTGCTGTTTGGAATTATACAAATTAGATGGACCAATGCTACTATTCATGCAAAAAACATCAGTATGGCGGCCACTTGTTTCAGCAGGCTCCTGTTTCACTGAGGGAGCTCTGGTCTGATGGTTTTGAATTCCTTTAAGCATCATTGGGTCATCATGAGTTGATTGAGGGAAATGAAATTTTCTCTTTCTGCTTTCACATAGAATTTTGTCAACATTAAATTGCTCTTGCAGTCCATTGTCCTCCCCCTGTAGTTCAGGACCTTGAAGTGCAATGCTGACTTGGCTTTCTACAAGCTGGAGTTTCGGCAGGTCCAATGGCTCTTGTTTTGGTTTCTTGTAAGGGATACCTCTGGTAGATTGTTTGTTGCAAATGCTGTTCTCAAGAGGAGCTATGGAATTTCCCATAGTCATGCCATTATTAGCATTAGCAAGTGGTTGATTGGGCACATCAACAAAATTAGGTGTCTTGGGAACCATTAAGGCATACGAGGGTGATGAGTAATCGAGAGCCAAATTTATTCCCTCTGGACTACGATAACAGCTGGAGACATTTTCCTGCATGCTAGAAGTGCTTTTTTCTGTTTCCAGAGGACCACATTGAGGTTTGTACTTTAGGGTGAGATAATCACGACTAGCATGGTTTACAAGGTTGGGGTTTCTGATTGGCAAACCTTGCATTGGTTCATCACTTAGCTTTCTTTTCTTCCAACTCCATGCAATACCCAAATCAAGCTGCCATGCATGCTAAGAATCAATCAATATGGTAGTGAAAGATTATTCCTGCCTTATAAATTTAGAGTTCAAGCTAAGACTTTAAATTTGGCAAGTGTTAGGATATAATCCACTCAAAGTTATATCCATTAACCTTACTGGAAGAAAAGATCTTTCAGAAGTTACAAGAATAATATAACCATTAATACCTTCTTTCTTCGAGGTTTATCAAAAAGTGTGCCCCCTAAAGGTTCCGGGTTCAAATGAAGATCTGGTTGCAAAGCCTTGATGATGCATGACTCAATTTCCTGATAATATAACATGAAACGAACGTAGGGCTAATGATATGCAATGCATAAGATGAAATGTACAGAGCTTAAATTGATCAATTTATGCCCTACCAGAAGATCTTTGTATGTCCAAGAGTCATTTGAGACTGACAAGATGTCCTTGACAACAGTTTCCATGCACAATTGCAGGGTCAACTTGTGCACAATTGGAACATTTGCAGTTGATAAAGTGTGACCCTCTTTATATGGAAAAATATGGCGATAATCTCGAATCTGCAAGATATTAACTTTACTTATTAACAGGGATAACAAGATTAACTTCAATGTTTGAACTCTTTAATCCCCTAAGATTATATGAGATTCCTCAAGAGGTAATTGAACATTTCTCAAAAGAGAAGTTAGATGACAATACACAAAGTGATAAACAAATCATTTCCACTGATGTATTTGTATGGCAATCAGAAATCAAAGACCTGAAATTACTGTGAATCTGTGAGGTGCTAATTTCTATAAGTAATCTGTGCTTTGAAAATATATGGTGATATGCAAGTACTCTGTACTCCACATATGCAAAATGATTTAGTATCTATAATTTTGTGTTTTACCTCACCTCACACATAAGGGCTCCGTTGACATACTTGCAGGGAATATCACCAAGCACATCTCCAGGTAACCAGCCATACTCAATTGCCTGATGTGTGAAAGAAACATGGAAGAGGAACAAGAAGAAGAAGAAATGGGGAAAAAAGTAAACCATGGGATGTGAACATTATAAATGTAAAGCACTTTTTTTCAAACAAAAAAGTATAAATTTCATTTTTTATTTATTTGTTATCCTTTTAAATGTCAATTGTTGTGTGATTTAGTACTTCAAATAGTTAAAGGTTATGTTTATTTTAGCTGATACAGTGTAGTAGGAATTTCCCTAGATAAAATTTCATGTAAAATAATGTTGCTTAGATAGAGAAAGAGATGTGATGAATTATATAAGCACAATATATGGAATAGGGCCTCATAAGTATGAATATCAATTTACAGAAACCTATAAATGGGCACTGGGTAAGTAGTTATTCTGGATTTATATATCTATGTTGGTGAACATTATGCATAATTACAAAGTTAAAGCATCATTTGGCTTAGAAGTAATCAGGAAAAAGAAAATAGGATCTATTTAACCATTTTGCTAAGAGGAAATATAGAATAGCATACAAGGATAAAATAAATATATATTCTGGTCAATCAAGTTCCAGGTAAATATATCTTTTGATGCTTACAGAGAAAAGTGTTTCTGATGCCTTGTCATATGGAAGCAACTGTTTTGACACATCACTGGGGAACTGCAGGGGCAGAAATCAACAATAAGGATTAAATTCCAGTAGTAGCAAGAATCAATATAAATGCCTAACATACAAAACTTAAGTTTTAACTCTTGTGATACTGACCTCGTTACCTTTTCCAATAGAAAATCCATCTTTGAATAAATTCAGTGAGAAGGACACCTCAAGTTCTGCATTATATCAAACCATGAAAATGAACGCTTTTGTAATAGATTGTTGTACAATGTAAGTACTAACATTACCTTCTGAGATTGAGTGCAATACATTCTTGTGCTTCTTATTTGAGTCATCAACAAATTCAGCTCCTATCTGAGATAAGTTTCCCCATATCAAAATGTCTAATCATGTACTCTCATATAAAGTAAGATTTATTGCAAACCCATGAATTATTTTTTGAGTATAATATTTTATGATAATGATGCATTTAGTACAAGTATATTGATTCCCAATCTATGAAGCAGGGGGAGCTGAATCTATTGATGACACTTATCATGCACTGCATCAAGCAGGATGAGAAAAGAAATTCTAGAATAATAAGTCAGATCTCTTAGCTTAAAATTTTCCTTGTAGTGCGGACAAAAAATTAAATTAAAACACATCAAATAGTTAGAATAACATGGTATTTTGAGGCGTACAAAGAAGACATGCCTTCACCAGCAGAGTAGAATAGACAAATTATTTTCTTTTAAGTAGGAAGGGTGAACTTCAATTTGAAAAGGTGAGAGAATGACTTTTAGAGGGAGTTCTTTAAAATTTCTGGAGATATTCGTAAATGCGCGGTCCTAAATGACTAGACAATGTTGTTGATAGGTTAAGCCATAGAGAACCCCGATATAAATTAATACAAGTTCAATATCCATAGTGTTGAGGGGTAGACATGTGGAATTTTTCTTTCCATATGTTTTAAGTAGGGTGACTGGTGACATATTTTCCTTGAAGAACCGAAACATGCACATTCATCAAAATAACCCACATGCAACTCAAAAGGGCCAAGTAGAAAGAAAAATGATATATTGCTTCATGCCCCTTAGATTTCAATACTTATATATCCCCTTTCACTAATACCTCCACCCCTAACTTATAAAAAAAAAAAAAATACCTCCGTCCCTTTGACAATTTTAATCTCCAGTGCTTGGGGACCCAGCAATTATAATATCTTACATTTCCATTTAAACAAATTTAGTCCCCAGAGTTACTAACTTTTAACAACTATTATTTGGATGGAAAAAGATTCTGTCAAAAATTTCCCTGCTAGGATGATGAATTTCATGTTCATCTACAAAAGAAAGCCCCACATTCATTCTTACGTAAATTAATCAGAAAACTAAAGAGAATAAAACAATATAAATGATTAAAAAGACAGCAATAAAATAATGAATAAAGTGGGGCCAACAAATTGTTGAGGGACCTGACCATTTTGCCTCCAAACGATGGGAGACCCAAATAGCCAACCTCCCCCCCCCCCTTTTCCCGGTAAGTCTCATCAACGAAGACTTAATGGGCCATACACCCAAAAGAACTGCACAGTGATTCTATCTTGTTTTTTTTAATCTAAAACGATCGATTTCTCAAGAATATCAGGCTTGCAACCAGCATCATTGAAATAAATTTAATATTTGAGAAGATACTACAAAAAGGTAAACAATCATCCCAGAGACTGGCCAATATTATAAGTATGTTACCGCGTGTGATTTTTTTATTAATTAACTAAAGAAGAATGAAGTCGTTAACTCTCATGGCACCATTATCAAACCAATCGAAGAGCATGATCAGGCGAAAACATCAAGCCCCACCCTCTCAGGCCCTCGGATTGCATCTAATCAACCGTTTCACCTCTCAAACTGATATTCACTGTTCACACAACCACGCTCACACTCATCACCCAAAAGCAAAAGCCCCATGACCAAGAGTCCAGAGCTTACTGAAATGCCATTCAAACTTCAAAAATCACAAAAACAAAATGCGAACCGAAATAAGAAATAATCAAACAATGAAAACATGCCTGGACGATCCTGAGCCGAGAATCATTTGAGGAAGGAGGTTCTTCGGCTTTGTCGTCTATTGGAAGCAGCTTAGGCTTGTACCTGGTGCCCACTCTTGCGACCTCGAAAGACACACCCATGGATGTAGTGTTGGAGTCGAATCGGAGAGCGCAGAAGAGAAATGGGTGTGAGAGGTGGAAATTGGAGGGAGGAGGAGAAAAGAGGCACAGCCTCCAATGCTTTCTTACAGAGAGTGTACAGTGTGAAGTGGTGATTTGTGAGGGAGGGAAGCGAGGGTGGCGTTGTTCCTGTTTTATATGGCCAACTCTGCCATGAAGACCAACACGTAGAAAGAGGTGTGACTCCGTGTGACTCGTTTCTCCCCCCCCCCCCGCCCCTCTCTCTTCGTATTATTTTTTTACTTGTTTTTTTATAGACGGTCTCTGTACACATCATCAGAGATATGAATCTCTAATTAGATGTTTAAAAAATTCAATTAAGTGTTAATTATATTAGGCCTCATGGTTATCTCTTTTTTTTTTTTTTTACCTTTTAACACTATCTCTTCTTAATTCATATTAGTAATTCATTTTTTTATTACTCAAAAAGATGCGGCCATAAGAGTATTACTTAGGAGGTAAGAAAGACAAAACGGAGTGATAGATCTCTGAACCGGATATATAAGGCGAAATTCTCAGCGGCCTCATTGGGGTTCAATCTTATCATCATCCGCCAGAAAAATGGAAAACGCCATGCGCCAGATCATCCTCCTATTAAAAATTAAAAATAGATATAAACTATTTTTGAACAATTTATTAATTTTTATGTGCATATCATTCTATACCACACTTCAAAGGAAGATTTATTTTTTGGTTAAGGGGTAATTTTGTCCCAAAAGTATAAAAAATGGAGCAATTTTATCCTGAATATTAACTCAGTTAATTTTTATTGTTAGTTGATCAAATAGGCTAAGCTTGCAGTCCACATGTTATCCACATCATTTTTGTTAAAGTATAAATTTACCTAAAAAAGTTTAAATCTAACTTTTAAAAAAATTGAAGTAAAAACACATGGACTTTCGGGGTAAATTTTCAACATAAAAAAATGACTTGGATGACATATAGATTGTTAGCTCAACATATTTAGTTATTTAATGATCAAAATTAATTAAGATAACAGTTATAAAAAAATTATTCTTTTTTTACAATTTTGGGATCAAATTGACCCCAAAAAAATTTCAAGTCAAAATTGTTGTTGGGTAACAACTTTTGAGGCAAAATAGATATTTAACCTTTTATTTTATTGACCAAAGGAATATTTATTTTGTATGTAGACCTACCTCACTTCAATTGGAGGACTTATCCGGGTCCAAATTAAAGAGCCTGTTTGGGATCTCATTATAGAGGGAAAAAAGCTCATTTGGAGGGCAAAAGCTCATTTGATATCTTCGGACGTGTTTGTGAACACGTTAGCTTTTAATGGGCTTTTAGAAAAAAAACTACTTTTTTTAGAAGCTCATTGAAGTAGCTTCTGGCTTTTTTATTGGGTTTAGAAAAAAAAATCACTTCTCCTACTGCTAATTCAAGCACAAATCACATCAACAATATAACTTTTTTTCTATTTAGCTTCTATAAAAGCCACATTAAAAAAAACTATTTTTCCACTGTGTTCCCAAACAAACAGGCACTAAGCCAAACTCCTTAGAGATGGCGGGTTTATTTAGGTTCAGATTCTGGATAGTTTTTTTCTTTTAAAAAAAATGATCAAATCCATTAAAATAAAAAGATTGTACATCATGATTCTGCACAGTTAAAGACATTGCGATGAAATTTTTCCACCCTAATGAAATGCTTTGAAGAAAAGAAATTTAGAAGGGAGGATGTATCAGTATACAAAATGTTTGATGAGGATGTTTTGAAGCCATCCTTTGGCAGATTATTATTTTTTTTTTTTTTTGTTGATAGAAATCACCTGAAAAAAAACTTGTTCGATATTGAAGGGAAGCTTTCAAACAATTCGATGTGAGGAATATTTGTCTAAGATTTCTTGCATAAAATTGATTGTATGGATTGTCATTGACGGTAAATCCAAGATAGAAGGTGTCACCACATGAGGCTTCTCTGTGGAAAAAGCCAAGAAGCATAAGGAGGAAGCATGTTCAATTTCCTTGATAATTACTTATGGGCTTACCTTTTGACCCTTATGAATAACCAAATTCCTCTTCATCCAGAGATAACAGAGGGTAATTTGAAAACTTTATCCAGCATTAAATTCTATCAATCTTCATATAAATTTGTCAATAAAGATTCCAAGCACATCTTTTATAAAGTTTTCAAAGGAATTAACAGGCAGTGAGACAGATAGACCATCAAACCAAACAGCTTTCACAAATGGCCAGTAAACGATCAGATGATCCAAGGTTTCTAAAAGTGGGGCAACTAAAGGGTAGCTACTATTAATATTACGATGATGCTTTACCAAAGTTTATACAACCGGGAGAACTTCATTGACTCTCTCTAAATCTTTCTAGTTTAAAAGCTCATTTGGATTAGCTTATGAAAGCTCCATAAGTACTTATGAATTGTGATTCACGGAATATGAAATAATTTTTACGGTTTATGAGGTAGCTTTTACGGTTTACAAGGTGCTTTTACGGTCTATGAGGTAAATATGTGAAAGAGATTTATCTTGATTTACGTAAATCGGGCTTATATAATAAACCCGATTCGATTAAGCTCATCCAAACGAGCTCAAGTGAGATGTCCAGAAAGTGTATGCTCAAAGCAAAATTAAAGAATTGTTTAAAAATGGTTTATATATTTTTTAATATTTTTAATAGCATGATGATTTAGCGGACTGTGAATTTTTTGACTGATTTGAATTGGATAAAATTTAACACCATTGAGGTACATTGAGAATTACGATTATGAGAGGATCCGGATCTAAAAAATCCCATAGCTAGCAAGTCAAATTTAAAATTCTTAAATTTGATCAAAATTGTGCATATTTTAAATAATTTTATGGATTTAGATTTATCTAGATTCTTGCCAATTTTTTATTACAATTTTTTTAGATTTTTAAATATTTAATTTACTCTAAATATTTCAAAACTCAACCATCTTTTTTTAAATACTATCCGGTGAGTTACACAAGTAGGACAGCTCATTCTTGTATAAAGTCTATACCATTCGAACAGAAAATTTTAAGTACATAAATTTTAAATGTAAGAATTTAAATCTAAAATCTAAATCCAAATTCATCTATTCAAACACCATAAAGGACTAATGTTTTGTTGGTAAAAAATGGTGACTAATGTTGAGTTTGAGCTACTTAGTCAAATAAGGGTAAAATGGATACAATAGTCAAGAGTTCAAATTCCTTTAATGTAATAAAAAAGATAATGTTTTAATTTTCAAAATTCAATAACTATTTGTCAGAATTTATGAATTTGTGGAAATATTTTTTAGCATGGATTAATTCACCTTTTATTAAAATGGACTCTTTTTATTACATTATTAAAATTCACTCCGTCCGTAAGTGTATATTTGAATTAGTTTTTGAAGAATAGTTTTTACGATTTATAAAAAATATATATGAGAAAAGTTTTATTTCTACTTTTAAAAAAAATTTCTAAAACTATAATTTCAATATTTAACAAACAATCACTAACAGTAATGGCTAATACGTAGAAAGTTGAGAGAGACCAAATGTATCATTTCAATGGTTTAGTGATGGGACCTCGAATGAACGAATGGAACAACTCGGTAAGGTTTTTCAATATCAAAGAGATTGATGGTACGTGGGATGTGTTCACTGAGTTTGTTTGGAATTGTTTTTATGAATCGAGTTTATTATATAAATCTGATTTACGTAAATCGAGATAAATCTCTTCCACATATTTATCTCGTAGACCGTAAAAGCATATCGTAAACCGTAAAAGCTACATCGTAGACCGTAAAAGTTACTTCGTATTCCGTGAATCACATTTCATAAGCATTTATAGAGCTTCCATAAACTAATTCAAACGAGCTGGAGCCAATAGAATAGGTTTCTTTTGGCAATCTCTCGAACTTGATGAGGAGTGGCAGGTTATTCACCAGGAGGTAATAGATGTTCAGTGGTGGTGAGTAGAAACATCTGGTTGATGAGGCCATAGACTTAAAGCTTGACTTTTGTCACTTAAAATTATGCGAAAATACTAAGGTTCTGAAAACCGGACCGGTCACTGAACCGATCGGGGTATTGGGTCAAGAGTCAGTGGGTCAGATCGGAGTCAAACCAGTGAGAAATTAAATATTTTAGACTTATAAATATAAAATTCTAAAGAAAAATTTTTAAAAATTGATTTTTTAAAAATAAAAAAATACTGAACCGGTTCCCGGGCCGGACCGGCCGGTCCGGTCCGGGTTCCAAAACAGTGGAAAATACTCTTACACAAAAGCATATAGGAAGGAGGTCATAGACTCCAAATCTGGCTTTTGTTGTTTTAAGGGTATGCGAAAACACTCTTGTACAAAAGCAGACAGGAAAGAGGCCACTCTAAGCCTGGCTTTTGTCGCTTTAAGAGTGTGCGAAAACACTCTTGTATAAAAGCAGTCAGGCGGGGGGCCATGGACTCTAAGCCTGGCTTTTGTGCTTAAGGTAAACAAATTCTATTATTATTTTTGTATTTATAAATATTATAGAAATGTATATTATTTATAAGTTAAAATTATCAATAATATGATTTATCTTATGTAAATACTTTAATTAAATGAGACTGAAATATAATATTGTAAAGTTGCTAGCCAAAAAAAAAAACACAAAGAAAGAAATATAATAAAGTGACTTGGTTAATCTGGGGTGTAGGTGGGGCACAGGGGCCATGAGGGCAACGATCCTAACATCAAGGAAATGCAGGGTTACACATAGTGGGTGTTTGGAAAAGCGATTGAAATATTTAAAAGTATTTTTCAATCGTGATTTACGGTATATAAGATAAGTATGTGAAAGGAGTTTTGTGTGTTAAAAAAGGGAGGTTGGCCTATAAACATGTAATTGTTTTGCGTCCAGCTTCTTTCCCTTACTTTTCTATCCATTTCCTCTCCTTCACTTAAAATTATATTGTTTTTGGTGTTAAAAAAGGGAGGTTGGCCTATTTTTTTAAAAAAAATTAACATTCAGTATCCTGAAGTATTTTTTGAGTGGCACCCAATACCTTAAAATAATTTTTGATGCACTTATCACCCTTAAATATTTTTTCAATTATAACTCTTGTTTAACAAACTGCACTCTAAAGTAATTTTTTCAATAAAACTCAGTATCATAAATTAATTTTTAACTTACTTAGCACCTTAAATTTTTTCAATAACACCAAGTATCCTAAAATAATTTGTTTTCCATCTAATCCCCTGAAATATTTTTTTTATCAACGCTCTGGATGTTAAGTTTAAACTGCTCTTTGTAGTTAGAAAAAAATTTTAAGGTGCTTGATGCACAAAAAATTATTTTAGAATACTAGATGTCACTAAAAAATATACTTATGTTGAATATTATTTTTTTAAAAAAAAAGGGCTCAACCTCCCTTTTTCTACCTTCAAAATGATGTAGTTTTGAGTAAAGGAGAGGAAAGAGATGGAAAAGTAAGGGATGGGAACAGGAAGCGTATTGTTTTATAATTAATTTATTCTCTAATTACTTTTTTTATTAATGAGTAGAAATTTCTATTTATTACTTTTATATTATATAATTTAATTTTTAATTTTAAGGCATATTCTCGTTAAATTATGGAGACAAGATAATATGTATGTCAGTATGTATATATGCATGCATGTAAAAACTAGCCAATTATTCCTTGTACATGGCACATTGCCAAACTATGGTGTTATAAGCTATTTTTTGTAAATCAAGATAATATTTTTTCTCATATATTTATCTCATAAATCTTAAAATTTATTCTCCAAAAATTAATCCAAATACACACTTAAAATTTAATGAAGTGTGTGTTTCATTTTATTTGAGAAAATCACTGAAGAAATAAGGGAGATTATGTCATAAAATAATGCAATAGTATAATGTTTGGTATATAGGAGCATATAAAAAAATTATTATAAAAAAGAAAATGAGAAATGCATCTATCACATTTTTTTCCAAGTGTGTGGTATTTTTATTTTCGTTTTCTAAAAAACACTTTGAGTACGTATAGGGAGTATCATTTTATGATTTCAATGTTGGCAACAACAAAAAACTATATAATTTCAATGGACAATTAAATAATATTTCTTGTCAACTTCACTCTTAGGTCTTAACAAGTAATTAATGTGATTTACAGCCTCACTTAGTTCTCAGAAAGAGTACTTAACCCACCACCTATAGTATTGTTTGTCATTGGGTAATTGGCTTTGCATTGAAGTGGCATTAATTTTTTTTGTTTTAAGCACAACCATTTTCACATTTCACGAAGACATTTGCAACTGCATTTATATCTTAATTTAAAGCACTCAACTCAATTTGATTGCAGCCACGGTTTCCCAGTAAAGGCTTGGTTGGTTTTCAATTCTTTTTTTTTTTTTAAACAATGTATTCTATAGTTTGTTTGATTTAGTTTATATTGATGTATAAATTTGATTTACGTAAATTGAGATAAAATTTCTCCACATATTTATCTTATAGACCATAAAAGTTACCTCGTATACCATAAATCATAATTAAAAAACACTTTTAAAAATTCTAATCATTATTTCAAACATGTTTGTAAAGAAACAGCTTTCCAATCCAAGTCTTCATTGAGAGAGTGTAATATTCTAAATAAATAAATAAAATATTATTATTATAATATTATTATATTATATTTTAATATATTATTATTATATTATAAGGTGGGTAGCACGTGGGCTGCCCACCTATTATTAATTGAAAGGAGAGGGAGTGGATTACCCCTCCCTATTCCCTCTTCCTTTTTAAATATCGCATGAGGTGCGGTATTAAAAGGAAGAGGCAAAGAACAAGGGAAGAGCGAGAGAAAGAGAGAGAATGGGAAGGAAATAAATATCTCACTTGAGTTTTTTGATGTAAGTTATTTATCTTATAAGATTATTTAGATAGCTAAAATAATTTCTTTCAGCAAATTTATTTTATGAAAATTATTCCATGTATTTTTCTCGTTCTAATAAGGATAATATTGTACTAATTAGAGAAATATTTTAAAATTAGCATTTTGGAAAAGTTTGAGTTTTGTTAGTATAAGGCTATAAAAATGTAGAGAATAATTAATAGCTAATTTTAATCGGTTTATTTTTCTTATTTAGTTGGTATAAGATTTTATAACGAATTTTCTATATAAGTAGTCTATGAATAATTCTATATAGGACTTTTTAACCGATTAAATATGGGTTAAAAGCTTTATTTGAATTAATGATGGTATTACTGAAATTTTAATTGGTTTAGTTTTGAAATTTGAATGACTAAACTGTCATTTATGAAATCGAAGGACTAAACTGTCATTTATGAAATTCGGAGGACTAAAATGTCATTTTCGATATTTGAAGGACTGAACGGTCATTTCTAAATAAACCCCAAACTGTTATTTTTCAGTTTTTAGAATATATTATATATTATTATTAAAAATTTGTATATAAGTTATAATTTTGATTATGTGGAATTTTGGAGAGTTATTAATGGGTAGTAAATTGATTGTGGTAGATTGATTTTGGCATTTACTTGAGCTCTTGGATTAGGAGCAGTGTGGTAATAAATAGCTTTGGTGAGAGGTAACCATTTTCCTCTTGTTGTACATGCTTGTATGATGTTTGTGAGTGATTTTAATTATGCAAATTTATAAATTTGGCTGCTGATATGTGATGTGGTTTTTGGAAAATATGTTGTTAATGAAATTGTCTTGTGGGACTTATTTTCATGGAGAAAATGACTAGCAATATTATATTATATGAGTTGGTATTTATTTATGAGATTGGAAAGATCCTTTTTGATAATTATGAAATTATAATGACATGTCATAATCACATAATATAGATAAGATATGGGATGGTGGGTGTGGAATTAATGGGAGGTTACTCAAAGAGGAAATAAGAGGGTGAATTCTTGTACAAAAGAGGAAATAAGGTGGTGGACGTCCAGGTGTACACTGGTTAGTTCTTTGGCCCATTTGTATTCCATAGGGCTATGACACCCCACTAATATATTTAGAGGGGGAACACATGGTCCGGTCTTGTGCTCTGTGGATTTTGGTCAATCCATATCACTTGATCGATGAGCTTGTTGAGTTAGCTACCAGTCATATGGGTGAGTACTAGCCCATGGGTTCAGTCAGAGAAAATAAGGTGGAGAGGAAATAAGGGAGGAAAGAAAATAAATTATTGTGTATTGACTCTTGTACACTTATATGATAAATATAAGAATGAGAATATGATATTGTGAATTATTATGAAATTATTCGTATGGAAAAGTGATATTTTAATAATGTTATGCTTTTATAACTGTCCCACTTGGCACCTCACGGGCACATACTTGTATGCCGATGAGATGGATTGCTGGTTACTGAGGCTTTTGTCTCACCCCGTTGATTTAACATTTTTCCAGGTGATAGTTGTCATACGGGTCCATCAGGGAAGACTCCGGAAGCTTAAACTACTTCTGATAAAAAAAAGTAGTGCTTCCATCTTTTTAATATATGTTGGATTATTGTATAATGCCACATTATGGCTCATCTTGCATACTCTGATCTATTTCTGAGAACTTGATATATTATATATATATTTTTTAATTGCTTCTGATGATGTTAGAAGGTCTGTATGGCTTATGATGTGTTCTAAACTTGTGGATCCACAATTTGATCTGATAAGGATATTTTAATATCTGATGAGATACTATTTAGCAAGGAAAAAAGGGTTTTATTTTTCATGGTAAATTTTATAAATCATGGTAGAGTTTTCAATCGGTTAGTTGAACTCTTTTTCTACCATGGTTAATTTTTTTAAAAGATGAGCTGTAATATTTTCTACCATGGTAGACTTTTGGAGAATTGAGTTATAATAATAGGATCTTACAGTATTAAGAAAATGATTTTACAGAGAGTGCTGCATGCACATTACTTAATGTGGTTTAAGGTTTATTAAGGCCTATTTTCATTAAATTAATTGGGATTTATGACTTATGTGGTTTCTAAAAGATATTTTTATATTAAAAATAATAATATTGTTTTGGGAAAATTGCTTATAAAGACCTTATTAAAAACTTATTTGTTAAATAAGATCTAAGGAAGATTTTTTGCACATAAAAAAATATTGTTCGTATATACATAGGGAAGATATATTGAACACAAAGGAAGATTTTTTGCATATGGAAAGATTGTTTCAACGTGAAGATCATATTTGACAAATAAATTTACAATGAGACATTTTTAAACAATTTTCCGTATTATTTGTTCCCGCAAAAAATAACAATATTGTGACTCATTCATATATTAACAAAATATCAAACATCAGTAAGTCAAATGTATGGTTTGAGATTTCTAAATTAAAAAATTACTCCCTCCGGTCCTTTTTATAAACAACTCTTTTTTTTATGAGGCTAATTCTTAATATAAGTAACTTTCTTTTTATGTCTTTAAACTACCTCTTTTTTTCTACCTTTATTAAATACATAATTTTATATTAATTATTCTCCACCCATCACTAATTTTCTTCCATTCAATCATTTATTGCTCATTTTCTCTCATATTTTCTATTCATTCTCTCTCGTATACTCTTTTCATAAATAAGGACATATTTAAAAAAAACATAATATTTTTTATACATTTATTATTTTTAACTAATATTAACCGTTAATTCATTTTACGTAATTATAAAAAATTTATAAAAAAGACGGGAGGAAGTATAAGAAGATATGTGATAGATTAGTTTTTTTTTTTCAAGAAAATTTATTCGCATCTTGGCTTTACTACCGTTTTGTGTTTGGACTTCAGGCATTGGTTCAGGTTGGCTTGATGGGTCTGCTTATTTCTCGCCCTTCAATTTTAGTTTTATTTTTTATGTTGTTTCTGGTTTTTATTGTCTGTGTTGGGTCTGGAACATGTGTTTAAAAAGTTATTAGATTTTTGCTTGTTATATTGTTTTACATGTTTTCTTTATAATAAGGTTAAATGAATAAATAAATAATTATTCTAAATATTTATGGCCTTATAGTGGGAATAGTAATACATCACGGCTAGTATGATTTTGATTGATGATGGTATATAAACATAATCAAATTTTTAAATACATGTTACAGACCCATGTGCTAGACCAACTTATCATGAGATAACTTCATGGGTCAGGTCATAATAGTGTCTCATCATAACTATGTCAATAATCCATCAAATTCAAGATTATCATAAATTTTTATACGAGGAACATTATTAGTATGTTTTGATAACATTTATAAATATTTTTCAATCGTGATTTATGGAATATGATGTAGTTTTTATGGTGTAAAATATATCTTTAATGATCTATGAAATAAATATATAGGGGATGTTTATCTCGATTTACTTAAATCAGACTTATATATAAATCTGTGATCACAAATCACTTTTAGACAAGTGATTAGAAAGGTGGTAATTCTACACAATGAGATTTATGTGAAGGAAAGTGAGTGATCTGGAGAGAGAAATATATATGCTCTCCTCATTAAAAAACACATGGTTGTACTCAAATGAAACTGTCTTGTCAATATACTTGAAAATCTAGGAAGTATGGTTCGAGCAATAAGAGAGTGACATCTCCATGTTTTATACTTTAATTGTATTAATTCGTTTGGATTAACTTATGAAAGTTCTATAAGTGTTTATAAATCGTGATTCATGAAATACGAAGTAACTTTTATGGTTTACGAAGTTGTTTTTACAGTCTATGAGGTAAATATATGGAGGAGATTTATCTCGATTTACGTAAATCAGGCTTATAAAATAAACCCGATTATAAATAGAGTTTTCAAACATGCTAATATATATCTTGTGACGGAAGTAACTTGTCATGGTTACAAGACGAGTTATAAAATCACTGATCTTCATATAATTTGGATGGTTTTAGTAAGTGTTTGGATGCTAAAAAAAAAAAAAAGTATTTTTTTCTTAAGACCATAGTCTTAAGAAAAAATTACTAAACACACCCAAAAAAAACAAAAAAAAAGTGCAGAATCCCGTTTTAGTTGAAAACTACGGTTTTGTGTGAAGCAGCTTTGGGTAGAGTCCACGGGAAAATTATTACCGTTGGGGGTAATAATGATGTCTGAGATTTCTCTCTCTCTCTTCTCCTGTCCTTTTTCACTTTCCTTTTCTCTTTCCCTTCGGCCATTTCCTTCTCTCCCCTGCTAACCAATTTATCATCTGCTTCTTTCAAATTCCCGTCTTCCCTTTTCTCATTCTCGTGGGTGAGAGCCGCCGGATTGTGTGCAGGTTTCACGGTTGGTTCGGTGGTTCCGAGTAGGGTTCGGACTTCATTCAGGTTGGCGTTTTGTGTTGCGCTTGTGGGAATATTGGGTCTGCTTTTCGGCAACGTGAGCGACGTCGGAGGTGCGGTGGCGGCCAGCCATGTGCCTGCAGAAGAAAGTGAGAAAGATTCGCATGCGGCGGCGGCGGCGTCTGGATTGGATTTGAAGGAGAGGGAAGGTTCGCGAGTTTGCAGAAGTGCTTCGTGCGAGAGATTGATGGAGTGTGTGTTTGGCAAATCCTCAAAACCATGGTTTGACATCAAAACCATGGTTTTGAGAAAAATTAGCCAAACACTCACCTTTTTAGGAAACCATGGTTTTATTCTAAAATCATAGTTTTGATGTCCAAAACCATGGTTTTGGAAAAAGTTTCTTTTTGTTGCTTTGTATTCAAAATCATGCTTTTTTTGTTTTAAAAATGTCTAAAAATATTTTTTAAGTAGCATATAATATTCTAAAATAATTTTTAGTGCTTTTAATCCTTTAAAATATTTTTTCAGTTATACCCAGTATGTTTGCAGACTGATTGCAATTTTACCCTTAATTTATTTTTTTAGCTCTAAAAATTACTTTAAAGTATTTTTTTAGTTGTACCTACTGTTATCCACTCTAAAATATTTTTTCAGGAGCACCTAATATTTTAAAGTAATTTTTAAAGCTGAAAAAATAAATTAAGGGTAAAATTGCAATCAGTCTGCAAACATATTGAGTACAACTGAAAAAATATCTTAAAGAGTTAAAAGCACTAAAAATTATTTTAGAATACTGCATGTTACTTAAAAAATATTTTTTGATACTACATACGTCCAAGAAAATATTTCAAAATATTAGAAAATATTTTTTTTAGACAAAAAAAAACAAGTTCAGCTCCTTAAAACAACACCAAAACGGTGTAGTTTTAAGAAAATAACTAGCAGCTTTTTTCCCATAATCTATTCTTCTCATAATCTATTTTGATGTTTTGAATTATTGACAAACTATTAAATGTTAATGTATTTGTTTCATGATAAATTTGAGGTTTCTAGACATGTTGTTATGACTAATATATCACTTGTTAGTAAAAGAAATACAATTTAAAGGAGAAAGGTAAAAACAGATTGTATTAACTGCATTGAAAGAGCGGCTCCTTATATTATTTTTCGATGTTAACTATTGAATTATGAACTTTCAATGTACAATTTATTAATATATATATATATTTCTATATATGTATGTACAATTAATTTTTTTTTCACAATTTATAATTTTTTCAGATAAATTTAAAGAGTTTTTGGTATTCATTGTTCAATTTTATATTAAATAATACCTAAAATATAATCTAATATTTTATATCTAATTATTATAAATTATTTTTTACAATTTATTATAATACATACATACATACATATTATAAATTTTTTAGATAACTTTATGCCATTTTTTGTATTTATTATGAAATTTACTACTATATAATATATAAAATATAATATTATCCTTTATATGTAATTATCACAAAAGTTAATTTCCTTTTCAATAATTTGACCTTGAAAAAAAGCTATTCTCATCATAATATCCAAACACTCTCATTTTATCAAAATAACTTTTTTCTCATAATCTATTCTCCATAATCTATTCTCAAAAATCACTTTTTTTCACTTTTTCTTCATAAGCTATTCTTAGAAGCTGTTTCCAAACACACCCGGAATCCATGGATCGATCGTCTTCTTCTTGCACTTGTTGTACATGATTTTTTTGGGCCAATAATTTTTTGTAAAAATTATAACAAGTTCCAAGCAAATGAAAATATGAAGAAATAGTTATAAAGGGTTGTTAAGGACGATCTCATATTGATAATGAAAGATCCTTATATTGTCATTAACAACCTTTTTAGACTATTTCTTCATATTTTCATTTATTTGAAACCTTATTGTAATTTTCCCTAACTTTTTTGTTGGTAATAATGTAATTATTACAAAAAGTTAATATTTTCGTCAGTAATTTGATAATTATTACAAAAATTTTATGAATCGGGCTTATTATATAAGTCCGATTGAGATAAATTTCTTTCATATATTTTTCTCATACACCGTAAAAGTACCTCGTAGACCGTAAAAGCTACCTCGTAGACCGTAAAAGTTACTTCGTATTCCATGAATCACAATTTATAAGCACTTATGAAGCTTCCATAAGCTATTCCAAACAACCTCAATATCAAAAATCACTTTTTTTCTTAAGATATATTAAAAATACTAATTTTTCTTTAAAAATTATTCTCAAAACTTATTTCTAAACGCATTCTTAATGCCTCTTTATTGATCTTGGATCCAAAGTCAATCTAAACACATTCTTAACGTCTCTTTATTGACCTTGATACACCACCAATCTAAACATATTCTTAATGCCTCTTTATTGACCTTGGATCCACCGCCAACATTATGAAGGCTCATAGAATCATTCATAAGAATGGGCCAACACAAATTAAAATGTCTGGGTATAAAATATCTTCATTTAAGGCTTATTTAGTACAAGAAATTTGAAATATAGGAGTTGAGGAAGAAAAATTTTTATGAATTGAATTTAAAAAAATTGAAAAAATAAAATTATAAAATTTTAATAAAAAAATATGTATTAAAAAAATAAAATAAAGAGAAGATGTAGAATAAAAAAATAATAAAAGTTTATTAAAAACTTTTAACCTCCACTCCTCTAATTTTTTTTTTTTTAAATCTGACTCCAGAAATTTTTTCCTATATTCACTTTCCCTCCCCTCCCTCACATACCAAACATCCCCTTAATCTAGAAAGTTAGATCGTAATAAAAAGAAAAAATAAAATAAAGGCGATGAGATTTTTTTAATTAAAAAAAATGACAATGAGATTGGAGTTGGACGCATAGTGGGTGGGTGGGTTGGTGCGCGAGCCTCGTGGGAGAGTCCAAATGTAAGGGCTGGTCAATTGATATTAGGTGGCATCGGTGGGACCCAGTGATCCGTCTACCTACTGGGTTAACCTAAAAATATCTACGTGGACGAAAATACCCCCTTCTCCTCTATTATTAATTATTATTGTGCCTTTTTTTTAAAGTTTTTACATTGATTTCTTCTATTAAAGAGTGTTCAAGATCAATTCAAAATAATTGCACTGAACTAACATGAACAACAACGGCAAAAAAAAAAAAAAAAGAACTAACATGAACAAAGCACAACCTAATTCCCTGATTTGGACTCTAAGGCCATGTTTGGTATGAGGCATTGTGGAGTAGGGACAGGGATTGGATCAGGGATTGAGTTAAAATATATCGTTTGATATGAGGGACTACAGATAACTAGGGATTGGGAGTACCACAAAAGTGGGATTGCTGCAAAGCCACCTCCCCCCGGTATTGTGTTTTCAATCCCTGGACTGCAAAATTGTAGAGACAAAAATATCCTTAATTAAAATATTTTTTGGACAAAAATAACCCTTAATTTTAACCAAGAATCCATTACTCTCACATAATCATAGGGTTTTAAAACCCAGACCGAACCGACCGGTTCGGACCAGGAATCGGCCAATCGCCGTAAAACCAATCCGGTCCGAAAAATGGTCCAATCCACCATTTTTTTTAAAAAATAATTTTTTTATTTTCTTTTAGAATTTCATATTAATAAGCCTAAAATATTCAATTTTTCACCTATTTGGCCCCGATTTAGCTCCGGTTTGACTCCGATCTAACCCACTGACCCTTAACCGAGTACCTTGACCTATTCAACGACCGGTTCGGGTTTCAAAACATTGCATAATCACTCTCTCTGTTTTTTTCTCGCTAATGACATAATTAGTGACTATTTATTAAATAAGATTAATGAAATTATTCTCTCCAACTATTACTTCGTACCAAACATATTTTTAAAGCATCAATCTCAGTCCCAGTCCCAGTCCTAATCCCAATCCCAGTCTCAATCTCAATCCATCGAAATTCAGTGACACGTACCAAACTGGGCCTAACAAGTTTGTTTGATTACTCTTATTATGTCATTCATTCATGTTTATCTTTGTGTGTTTGGAATTAGCTTTTAAAAATAGCTTATGGAGAAAATGTGAAAAAAGTGATTTTTGATAATAGATTCTGGCATAATAGATTATGAGAAAAAATTTATTTTGATAAAATGAGAGTGTTTGGATATTATGATCATAATAGCTTTTTTTCATGGTCAAATTACTGAAAATGACATTAACTTTTGTGATAATTACATAGAAATGATAAGATTATATTTTATGTATTTTATAGTAGTAAATTTTATAATAAATACAAAAAATGGCATAAAATTATCTGAAAAATGTTATATATATATATATATATATATATATATAATAAATTGTAAAAAATAATTTATAATAATTAGATATAAAATATTAGATTATATTTTAGGTATTATTTAACATAAAATTAAATAATAAATACCAAAAACTCTCTAAATTTGTTCAAAAAAATTATAAATTGCGACAAAAAAAATGAATTGTACACACACACATAGAAATATATATATTAATAAATTGTATATTGAAAGTTTATAATAATTACATATGAATGATAAGATTATATTTTTGACAAACCAAAAAAAGCTACCAGTCATTTTCTTAAAACGATACAGTTTTGATGTAGTTTTAAGGAGTTGAACTTTTTTTTTTGTCTAAAAAAAATGATATCTAGTATTTTGAAATATTTTCTTGAACGTATGTAGTATCAAAAAATATTTTTTAAGTAACATGTAGTATTCTAAAATAATTTTTAGTGATTTTAACTCTTTAAAATATTTTTCAGTTATACCCAATATGTTTGCAGACTGATTGCAATTTTACCCTTAATTTATTTTTTTAGCTTCAAAAATTAATTAAAAGTATTAGGTGCTTCTGGAAAATTTTTTTAGAGTGGATGACACTGGGTACAACTGAAAAAATACTTTAAAGTAATTTTTAGAGCTGAAAAAATAAATTAAGAGTAAAATTGCAATCAGTCTGCAAACACACTGGGTATAACGGAAAAAATATTTTAAATGATTAAAAGCACTAAAAAATTATTTTAGGATAATACATGCTACTTAAAAAATATTTTTGGACATTTTTTTAAAACAAAAAAAAACATGGTTTTGGACAAAAAGCAAAAAAAAGAAACTTTTCCCAAAACCATGGTTTTAGGATAAAACCATGGTTTCCAAAAAAGAGAGAGTGTTTGGCTAATTTTTCTCAAAACCATAGTTTTGATGTCAAACCATGATTTTAAGAATTTGCCAAACACAATATTAAGTCCAACTGCTTTCACATTGCTCACTATTTATAACCAATTGGCAATTAGATCAACATAATTAAGCATATAATATGTGACTGAAAAAGAGAGGAGTATTTATTTAGAAAAGAAAAGGGATTTTATGGAATTTAAAGATATTGAAAAAGGGTACTTTTTTGACCCAAAAAAAAAGGGGTCAAATAAACAATTTTTAGCATTAACTACTTATTTTGAGAAAATATAAATAAGTGATAAAATAATAGTTAATATTTTTTAATTTGTATAAGAAAATAGTATATAATTTTAAATATTCAAAATAATAAAAAGAACTTATAAATCTTTTTAAGGCCTTTATTTTTTGTTTGCGGTAAGACAGTCACTAATTTATGTTTCTTTGTTTTTAGAAAATACTTAAGTTAAATTTTTTACATCCACTTCGTTAAGTTTTTCAATTACAAATGATATTGTGTCATATTTTTATATTATTAATATTTTACTATAAACCTATATAAAATTAAATATAATAATTGAAAAATTTGATCAGACGGATATATAGAATTTGAAGTAAGTATATATATTTTTTTTCAGAGTGAATTTACGTTTCCGCATGGTAGTTGAAACTTGAAATTGAGAGTGAAAAAGACGGGAGGATAAAAAAAAGACAAAACTGAAGAAAGGACAAAACGGTCATTTTCATTCTAAAGCACTGTTTGTTTTTGTTATTGCCGCATGTTCGTTGTCTCGTTACAAATTCATTCTTCGTCTGCGGAGAGCCCGAGGATCCAAACAAACCCCCCAACCTTAGTATAAGCCTCTGAGGCTCTGATTACACACTCGCTCCTCCTCCTCCTCCTCCTCCTCCGCCTGTGTCTCCTTCCTCTACGCTATGGCTTCGGCCACTTTCACTAACCTCAACTCTCTCTCCTCACAGTGGATCGGGCAGCCCTCATCCTTCTCTTCCCGTCCGGGATCCTCCATTCGCTTGGCTGCTTGTCGTGTCTCCGTCCCGATCCGCGCCTCCTACACCGACGAACTCATCCAGACCGCCGTTGGTTCCCTCTTCACCCTTCTTCTACTTCTTTTGCTTTTGGGTTGTTGAATTAAGCTTGGCGATTTTTGTTGATACTCGTTATGCTTCTTCTTGTTGTTGTTGATTATGATGATGATGATGTTGCTCACGTTGTTTCGGGGACTGTTCTTTTTCTCATGTTCTGATCAAATTTTTTCGTTGAATTCAACGTGTTCGGATCAGCTTTTAAGATGTTTTTCGTTCTTCGATTTAAGAAGAGGAAGATTGATGTCTTCTATATCTTTTGTTTATTTTTTTTTTCTGCATTTTAAATTGAAACTGGTGTCTAATGCTTTTCGCATCCCTGAATACTGGAACTCTTTTTTTGTTTTGGCCAAATTATTGGTTCTTGTTCACGTTTTCTCATTTTGAGCGTGTAACTGTTTGCTATGTGTTCCTTTGACTAGTTGGATGTTTAACCATGCCAACTCAATGTTGTTGGAGAGACTGAGAGTTTGTCTCCGACGTTAGAGTTGGACCTACTTGATTTAAATCTTCGGCTAGCCTCAGTGACCAGTTTTGAATTTATTTAACAACCAATTAATTATATGCTTAGCATGTTGTTATATTGGATCGGGGGTAATGTATGATAGATGCTTATGCTTTTGTGTAAAACCAGATTTTAGTATAGTTATTAGAACCGCAATTGCAAAGCTTGACCAATGACCATAACTTTGTTTTTTTTTTCTTGATTGTATAGAAATCTATTGCATCACCTGGCCGTGGAATCCTGGCTATTGATGAGTCAAATGCAACATGTGGTAAGAGGTTAACATCTATTGGATTGGACAATACTGAAACCAATCGCCAAGCCTACAGACAACTTTTGTTGACCACTCCTGGCCTTGGTGAATACATTTCTGGTGCTATTCTATTTGAAGAGACCCTTTACCAGTCAACTACAGATGGAAAGAAGTTTGTGGATTGTCTACGTGAGGAGAATATTGTACCTGGCATCAAGGTTGACAAGGTATGGTATTTACATTCGCCTTGAGTAATTCTTTGATTCTAATGTCTACAATGCGAACTTTGCTTCGGTTGATTACTCTTTTGGTAATCATATTTTTGTCTCGTGCATTTCAGGGTTTGGTCCCACTACCAGGGTCTAACAATGAATCTTGGTGCCAAGGTTTAGATGGATTGGCTTCAAGATCTGCTGAATACTATAAGCAAGGTGCTCGATTTGCAAAGTGGTAAGTCATTCAGCACTCTCTTTAAAATTTTAAGCATTCTTAATTTTTGGTTATGTTTATGAAATTTTACTGGAGGCAGTCCTACCAAATTTGAGTTCACATGATGGTTTCTTTTGGTGTATACAGGCGAACAGTTGTTAGCATTCCAAGTGGTCCTTCTGCATTAGCTGTTAAAGAAGCTGCATGGGGACTTGCACGATATGCTTCCATCTCTCAGGTATTCATTCACATAAAAGCCACTTTTGGTTGGTATTAACTTTTTCTTGATTTGCATCTGCATTTTCCTGGCTCGTCTATTTGTATCCAGTCTCTCTATTGGAAGGTTCTTTCAATTGAAGGGGCTGAATTGAAGGCCTTTTGTGGGCTTGTTTTTAACTATGTCACTATGCAATGATAAGGACGATATTTTACCTCAAGCACAAGTTCTTTCATCATTGGGTTGTTTCAAAATTGCTCTATTCATGGTGATGGAAGTTATTGTTTTTCATACATGTTGCTTAGAGATTGCCCTGATTGTGTGAAACTTTTAATTTCTAAGATTTTGGGGTTTCTTTCATTATTCATACTTCTAAATTAAATTTTATGGTTTGATGCTTGAGGTTGGTGTATATGCACCATTCTTTATTGTTTTTCCCTAGCTGCAGAGTGCCATGAACCCTATTGTATCACCTTATTTGGATGTTCTGTAATTCAATATGATATAGCCAGTGGTGAACATATATTATTGTTGTCAATTTGTTTGATGTCTTTTTTGTTTACTGGTATGAATCATATGAATGACGTGTTTTATTGCCAATGCAGGACAATGGTCTTGTTCCAATTGTAGAGCCTGAAATCCTTCTTGATGGGGACCACCCAATTGAAAGGACATTGGAAGTAGCAGAGAAGGTTTGGGCAGAAGTATTCTTCTACCTGGCTGAAAACAATGTTGTGTTTGAGGGGATATTGCTCAAACCCAGCATGGTGACACCTGGAGCTGAACACAAGGAAAAGGCTTCCCCAGAAACCATTGCTAAATATACACTCACAATGCTCAAAAGAAGAGTTCCACCTGCGGTTCCGGGAATCATGGTATGGCTTTTAAACCTTCTCTTGTCTTTTGGAAAGAAAAGACAAAATCAAAGTGTTATCTTCCTTCTGCATAAAACTCTTCATAGGGTTACAAATATTCAGAGTCCAAAGGATCAATCACTTATTACAAATGCTTACATTCTATTCTTGATTCTAGCTGGCTATAATGGTTATAAGTTTAGGGATATCTATTGTGGCAAGCACATTGTGATGATACTAGCTTTAGAGTCGGGATTCTCCCCTTTTTTGGCCGGAAAATCACTTCAATCTGAATAGTCTACATTTCTTCTTTCATCAAGGATAAAGAAATTCTCTGAAGATGTGGATTACTCATACCAATAGTCGGAATTTACTTTGAATGATTGTCATTTTTTTGTCGTTAGAGTACTTAAGTTTAAGATTTGAGATAGAAAATACTTAACAAAACCATGTGAATATGTTTTGATTTTCTTTTCAGTTTTTGTCTGGTGGGCAATCTGAAGTGGAGGCAACACTAAATCTTAATGCAATGAACCAAAGTCCCAACCCATGGCATGTTTCCTTCTCATATGCACGTGCTCTTCAGAACACGGTGCTTAAGACATGGCAAGGGCAACCAGAGAACGTAGAAGCTGCACAGAAGGCTCTTTTGGTGCGTGCAAAAGCAAATTCCCTTGCTCAACTTGGAAGATACTCTGCTGAGGGTGAAAGTGAGGAAGCCAAGAAGGGAATGTTTGTGAAGGGTTATACCTACTAAATAATATTCAGCCATGTGATCATTCCTCTTGCTTGCAGTGAATGCCGATGAGAATTTAATTGTATTATTATTTTACTTCTTCCTTCTAGCAAATGAGTTTGAATAAAGCCGACGAGAAAGAAAGGTTTTGGCATAGTCAAGGTTGGGGATTAGTGAAACCCACAAGTTACAAGGAAAACATGCGAAAGAAAATGTGTATTAGTTTGTTTTTCTCTTTCAATCTACATAACTTGGTAGTTTTCACTTTCAGCTCTTGAATAGTGTTGGTGGATTGCATATTGACAAATTTAGGTCATATTTGATTTCATATTAGAAACTATCAAAATCACATTTTGGTGGAAGCGGTCTTTTTGTGTAATCCTTCGTCTATCTTATTTGCTCACTAATGTTCAAGGCACCAAGTATTTGTTTCGAAAGGATTATTCTCATTCTTTACCACAAACTAAGGATTATTCTCATTCACTTCGAAGTTATATATGCTTTGTTTAGTGAATGTCATTATTGGGGAATATGCTTTTTCTTTCCCCCTTTTTGGCAAGCGGGAATATGCTCTTTATCTCACGCAAATTCTCTCTCCCCTTTTTCTGGTCAAAGTCTCACCCAAATTCATATACACGTGAACTGCACTTCTCTTGAAACAACGAAAGAGGGATGAGAGGAGTGGTTCTGAAACCTGGACTGAGTACTGAATTGGTTGGGGAACTGGGTTAAGTGGGTCAGATTAGAGTCAAATCGGAGATAACTTGGAGTCAAACCGGTGAGAAATTGAAGATTTTAGGCTTATTAATATAAAATTCTAAAGAAAAATAAAAAAAATTTAACAAAATAAAATAAAAAAATATCGGACCGGATTGGTTTACTGGCTGGTTGGCCAATTTCCGGTCCGAGTTTAAAAATCCTGCATGGGACTCACATAGTAACATGACTCTCATACTTCTCTTTTTCAAATACGAAGATACTTTTTGTTAGACACAATATTTTTTTATCGTATAAAAATCAAAACATGTAATTTTTTTTATGATTTTAACTTTTTTTTTTCAAAATAATTGTTAATGTTAATATTAAGCAGTAATTATATTTGCTACCTTTTTTTTATTACAAGGGGCCAAGAAAAACTAGGTATTGCGACTATCCTAGGGAGTTACACATTCTAACCATAGTTGACATCTGCTATCATATGCTATCTACAACCTAGATGCATCATCGGCAACACCATAAATCCTTCGCTCAGCTACTGTGCGTCTCTGGTTAAATAATTAGCACACAGAATAGCCTCATAAAAGACGTTCATGGAGGTGTCGCTTCCTCCTTTCTCTCTTTGTTAGGGTTTTTTCGTCCCTCTCCTAGGGTTACTTCTTGTGCCATCAAGATGTCCACTCCTCCTTGAAGGGTCTACTCTCCCTTTCTAATGGAGTTTTTCCATAGTATTCCGACGTTGTGGCCTTCAACCGTTTTGGGTACGCCTCTGTTATCCGAAGGCGGCAAGTAAGGAGGTCACATGGACCAATGCGCAGAAGCTTGGGCTCCTTGATCTAGTGTGTCCTGATTTTCGATGGGTGCCTCCAAGACTATCGGCAGCAATCTATAGGTCAAGGTCTAGTTTCGCCATTGAAAGGAAGGAACTGACGGATAAATTGCTGGGTGAGAGTGTGGATTCTACCACTATTCATATTCCAGCTAGACATGCATCGATTTGGTGTGTATGGAAATAATGTTCACCTTCAGACTCGAGTTGTAATTTTCTATTGTACTGCCAAACTGATTGTGCTTTCTCTTGATATTATGTTTGGTGTTGTTCTCCTTGAACATATTATTATCTTGAGGAATTTCATTAGGAACCATTATGGGATATGGATTCCCATGAAAGCAAATTTGGTAGCTGATTGGATTACCAAAGCTTCATTAGATTGGTCTTACCTTTTGAATTGGGTATCTCAACCTCCATCTGAGTTACTTGCTCTATTGATGATTGGTGTTTGTGAAGTTTCTTATCGTCTTTTAATTGCCTTTCTTTCTAAATCTACTTTGTTGTTATGTTTCAATTCTGTTTGTATTTTCATTATAGTTGTTGTTTTGGTTCTTATGTTTGAGACCTTGTAATTTAGATTTGGTTCTAATATAATATGTTCGTTGTTGTGAAGAAGAAGAAGAAGAAAGGGAAAATTACATTTAGGTGCAAGAGAAAATATGAAAAAATGGTTCCTTAAAATCTTAAAATTACATTTAGGTCACATGAAACTTTTTTGTAATAAATTTCAATTGTCAAAAGTCCATGGACTTGTCAATGGACGCCCATCGACTTATCACTGTAACGGTCATGGACTTTTCAGTGTAACACCTTTAAACTTGTCAGTAGACGCCTATGGCCTTATCAGCAGAATTGAAATTTATTACAAAAAAGTCCCATAGGACTTTAAATGCAATTTTGAGATTTTAAGGGATCATTTTTACATATTTTCTTTTGTATGGGACCTAAATGCAATTTTCCTAAAAAGAAAAGCATAAAAGACATTCATAAATAACTTTTGTTTTATTTCATTTATGGGTGGGCCTCTGCAGTCAAAACAATAGGATTTGGCTAAGATTGTTGTCATATGATAGGATCTCTTTCTACATCTACTGATGCTAATTCGGATGCTTTGAAAAAGCCTTTGGTTTGGCGTCTGCGGCTCGTTTGATTGATTCGTAAACCGGGTGCTTCAGCTTCGTGGGATTTTGAGAAGCCTTCTAAGCACTTTAAGCCCGAGCGAGTTGTATTCAACGAATGGAAGCTAGAGGATGCCCTAGGCGCTATTCCACAACTGAAACTGATGGACGAAAGACACAACAAATACAAAGTGATTTCGGCTTAGCCAATGCTTACTGATAGAATAGATGGAGAGCCTGGAATGCAAGGCTTTATGTGGGATTGCTTGTTCTGTTGATGCAAGGAATAAGGGCTGGCTTGATGCCAAGAAGAAGCAGACGAGTACGGTTCATACTGTTATGCCCCATCTCTATCTCTAGGAGAAGCAGCTATATCGATTCCTAAACCTCTAATGCCCCCTCTTCCAACTGAAACTCATTCAACAGGAGCAATTGCAGCTTCCTCTCTTCTATTCTCTACTTTCCTACCCAATATGAGCTCCTAACTCGTTGACTTGAGGATGTCACTGGGCCATTTCCCATTTGTTAACCCAGCTTGGAAAGGATAGCCCTATCAACTATCAAGTCAAAGGCGAGAAGACTATCAAACCGCTTCTCGACCATAGCCATAAAAGCTATGGTTGGATCAAATAGTTTAGTTAGAGGTGGGGATTCCTGCACGATCAAGATAAAGATAGTTGACCGCCGAACCAACCGAGAAGCCATCAACAACTCGTGATCGAATAGTTGTTCAATTGAGATCTCCTTATTTTCGGAATGGGCGTGGGACTATCCCACGAATAGAATTCCTACGGCTTGACAACATGTAAGTGTAACTAACTATTGGGGCAGATGGAAATGGAAGTTTTGACTAACTGACTAGGGCGGAGAACCCCAGGTAGGATGGTTCGGCTTGATTAGAAGATGGTGGACATCCGTTCGAGGGGGTTCATTCATTAGGGTCATAGCTTCTCGATAGGGCACAAATTTCCATATAGCGCGTAGAATCGCCCATTTCACACATGGACAACCAATAGTAGCATTGAAAGATCCTATTCCAGCTATCCTTTCCGGTCACACCGCCTCTGTGACCAATACAGATCTTACGATATCCTAAATGTAACTCTAGCTGGGCCAATACTCACCTCTTCTAATCGCTCCTCTCCTTCCTCTGGTTACGGATGTTGTGCCAGTTTTTGTTTCGGGGAGTACTAAGCTCTAGTAGGAAGGTCGGGCTGGCTTTGTGCTCCGCTCCCTCTGTTTGTCCTCCCTTGCGTTTGGTGGTAACCTCCCCAGCGACTTAGAAGTCCAAGATTCAAATGCTAGAAATAACCTCCCTTATCATGGAGACATTAAACTGTCTACATTTATCTCTCCTCAAACCTCACTTAGTGAGAGCCTTGTACATTGGATCCCTTTCTATAACATATAAAAAAAAGTCAATAAACCATACTTTTCACAAATTGTGACAAAGTAAATTATTTCTTAGATTGCACGTAATGTATGGGATCCTTATAAGTTTGGATAAATTTCAAATGATCTTGATTCATGTAATCATCTCACAAATGAGACTCCCTCAATGAACTCTCACTGGTCAGACTCAAGACACCCCGTTTGAAAATTAATTTATATATCTAGATCTGTATATAACACATATTTTTAACAAACTATATTATTTATAAGTTTTGAATAATGCAACTCATTTTCTTAGACCTCACAATACACAGGACTTACATTAGTTTGCTAAAAAGTAAAATTGTTCAGGGAAAAGGGGGAAAATGGCACCAAGGACCAAATCAAGAAAAATAATATCAAAAAAGTTATGTAACTTGTCAATTGTAGCTTTTGTACTTGTTAATGGTTACACTTGTACTTGTTATTAACAAGTTGTGGGATTTTTCTGATATTATTTTTTTTAATTAGGACCTTAGTGTGATTTTGAAAAAAAAAAAACAGTAAGCTACTCAGAACACAGAACCCATTGTTCTTGGGCCTGTTATTCAACTGAGAGTGGTCCTGTTATTTATTGGGCCTAAATCATTTCGTCCTGGATTTTATATTTAGCATTCTTCACTTAGATTTGAGAGTCATTTTACATGCCATTCCCTTTTTTATTTTTCTTTTTTTAAATTAATCCTGCTTATTTCATAGAAGAGAGAAGGTGTTTGAATGCTCTGATACTTGTTCCCCTTAATTACAATGGAGATTTTTTTTTTGGAAGAAACTTGATTTAAATTGTTCCAAGACACAATGTGCCTTTCAATAGGGATTGATATCAAAATATTAAAGGCAAAAATACAACGAGAAAAGCAAAACAATACCTCTCACAGTTTAACTCACACCGCCCAAAGTGTCATGACCAATAAACAAAAAAAGTAAAACAAGAATTCCACAATATTCTCATATGTGACCACTTTCCATTGTAAAATTTACTATTTAATCCATGTTTCAAAGTCAACCCAACTAGTAGAATATATTGAAGGGATTTTTTTTTAAAAAAAAAAGGGTTCAATTTAACAGTACCCATCACCATCTCTCCTCTTATTTGTACTTTTTTTAAAAAAAAAATTTGAATGTGAAGATCTTGATTTAAGGCCTTACTGAAGATAAAAAGACAAATAAGTGAAATAACCCTAGCTGTATTGTTATTGCATGTGAATGTAACATTTAATTTTGCAGTGAAACAGCTAAGAAGGTTCATTGACCCTTATATTTAATGCATTTATATTCCCAAGAGAAATTTTTTTAATATCATTAGAAAACTAATAAAAGTTAAAGAATTAATTTCCCAAATCAAGTCCATCTTTAAAAAAAATCCAATCTTTTGTTTTTCTCCCCATTATATATTCCAAAAATAAAAATATATTTCTGCCATCCCCATCTCCAAATAAATAAACAGCCTTTAATTTCTACACCCTAGCTAACAGCAATTGGAGATGTCGGATCAGAATCTAATGTTTAAAATAAATTTTTGCATCGAATATTTTTTGAAAAAAGGTATAAAAAAAAAATTTACCACCACTATTGAAATGAGACATGGATTTTCTTGTCGGAGGACCGTACTTTCAGATTAGGCAAATAATTTTGAAAACAATGGAATCTGACTCATTTGATGAGTTATGAGACAGCCTGGGTAAGGCCATGCATGCTTTGTCTTCTTAGGAAAACATTTGGACGCCATCAAATTTAAAAATTAAAATAATAATAATAATAATTCCTGTTTTTGTTGCGTTTTACGGAGGAACTTTTGGTATTGTACTTTGTATTTGCTGTGTGATGATGTTTGACACATTGTCTAGACTTAACCTTTAGTACCTTAGTAATTTTAATTAATTTTCATTGGCTTTGTATTAACTAGACATGCACACAAGTGAAGTGAAAATGACCTTAGATGCTCTAAATCATGTGTCAATGCGTCTTGGTCGTCACGTTGTAGGGCTATTGGGGGTGGCGGGCCACGCCGGACCGCCACTGGGGGGCCGGAAGTCGTGGTCGTTGATGAAAGCAGCGATGTATAGATTTCAAAGGAGCAAGATAATGAGGAACTGAAAATGGGACAATTTTAAAGGAATTCTTGCTTTTGGTTAAAGGTAAAGTGCTTTTAGTGAGAGAAAAAAATGTAAATTAGAATTTTGTTTAATATCAAGACAACATAATGAATAGTTTGGTGGTCATGTTTGTTGGAATTGAAGGGATAAGAATATATGTTGATGTTGATTAGGTTACTTTGTGAATTAAATTGCCAATTATTGGAGACAAAAGAACAAAGTTGGGACTGTTTTGTTTGAAGCTTGTAACCATGAGAGATACATATTATAGTTTTTGAAAGTTGGCTTTTTTGGGGGATAACACAAAAGTCTCATAAAGTGATATAATACTATTTTCTTTTAAACTTAAATGATTGCTTAAATTATTCTACAAAACTCTATATATAAACAAGCCCCTACCACAATTATTTGTTTTGTATGATAATTAAAAGTATGACTATAAAAAAAATGTAGTAAAAGAGATGACAAAAAATTCATCTAAATATTTTCTCAATTACTAATTAATCTTCTCACAATTTTATTTATGTACACATAAATTTTTTATCTTTAAAATTTGGCCATAATTTTTTAATTTTTAAAATTTCACAAATAAATTACGTTCATTAGTTTTTACTTTTTACTTTTTACTAACAAAACGTGATGGATGTGAAAGAAATTAATTCAAAAATTAAGAAAGTATATGTAATTTAGCATTGAATATACGACATTTATATCATAATCTTTTTACGAAAATGTATATTAAATAAATATATAGAGATGTTTAAATAATGTTCAATTTCCTTAAAAAAATAAATAAAAGTGGGATGGAGGCTAAGCCCCAGTCAGAAGCTAAGCTTAAGAATATGACCCTTCCAAGAAAGAAAGATAAGAAGATGAGATGATAGGTATGTGAAGTGCACAAGACATAAATAATGTTGGAGATCTCCATTACATTCAAATTAATTGCTGAGTGTTTAAATGTTGCTAAGTTTGATATATATGTGTGTGTATTTCATTCATCTAATTCTCTTTATAAGATAGATAGAAGATTTTTCTTGATCATATTTATAATTTTCATTATTAATTTTTAATATGATTATATAATTTTATCCTTAATTTATTATTATGCATATTTTGAATTATTCATGAAGTATGGTGGTTATATTAAATATGAATAAAATTAAAAATTTATTAAATTTTAATACAGTGTTAATGAGATTTAAGGTTTTTCTTAGTCACAGTGAAATTTGTTGAAAATAACATTTAAATAAGACCAAAAGAGTATATCATCCTCATTTTAAGTCTATTGTGGAAGAAATTTTTTATCCTCAATGTAAGTCCACTTAGAGGGTTATTTATGATTTTTTTTTCTAAATTTACTCTTATTTAATTTTCATTAAAAAAAAAAGAAAAAGAGGTGAGAGAGGTGAGATTGATTTGTTAACTAAGGTGAAAGATGAGCGATGTAAAGCTGCATCAATAGGGAAGCGTTCTGCCTTAGAGAGAAGGACCCTGGTTGGGTTGGGAAGTTATAGAAGCAAAAGTCATTTAGAATATTTTATTATATACATTGGAAAAATCTAAAGAGAGAATTTTAATGAGAGCAAACTTAAAATTTTTTATCAATTTAAGACATATTAATGTTCTAACTGTCATTCTTTAATATATGAGAATTAATTAAAATAAATTTATAATAAGAAACAGAGAAACACACAGCCCCACATACAAAAATAATGCCTACAATCATCATTATAAGCCCCATCTAACTATCTCATTAAAATTAAGGAGGGGAGTTAAGTAATTAATTTTATCTGAAAATAAAAAAAAATCAAAATTACTTATATTTAATATCATGAATCACATTCAAAATATTATTGAAGTTGTAATTTATGAGATTTTAAATAGGGACAATTCACCACAAAAAAAGGGACAATTAAAAAAAATATAATTGATACCCTGTTTGTTTATTGACTCTTAATAATACATACTCCCTCTAGTCTTTAATATAAAACATATAAATATTTACCTAATTTAATTATATTAATAAATTTAATTAAGTTAATTAACATGATATGTATTTTTTAAAACACCATAACCATATTTCTTAATTCCCTCATTCCATCTGCTACTTAATTATTGTTGATGAAACCCAATAATGATACATTAAGAAAATATTAATAAATATAAAAATTATGTCTTATATTAAAATTAAAATTAATTCTTTAAATATATTTTATATTAAGGATAGAATGGAATAATATCCATCAATTTCTTTTTAAAAGTGTTGTACCTTGAAATATAACGAGTTTAGGAGGGGTAAAATTGAGTGAGTGCAAATTAAAGGAGAAGAAGCCTGAGTGGAGCCATAAATATTGATGATTCCTCAGATTTTGATGTGCAACAACTCATAAAGATATTCCTCCCACTTTAATAATATTCTTCCTATTGTGCTTCATTTTATCCACATATTCTCTCTTTATTCCTTTTTTTTCCCTTAAGCAAATACTCAGAATTTCAGGTCATAACCGCATATTAATATGTAGATAACGTTATTACCCTTAAAATATAATACTAATAATTTTGTTTAGAATTTTCAATTTTTATAAATAACTCCTCTATCTCCTAACTAATTCGTTGTTTTGACAACAAAACGTAGTTATGTAGATAATCACTTTTAAATTCTAAATTACATATAAATAGTTTTCCATATGTAAGGATTTATTAGGAAAATGATTAATTAACGATACAAAAGAGTGTGTGTGTGTGTTAATTATTAAAAAGTGATAATAAATTTTATTATGAATGCTTTAGCAATTATAAAATTATGTACATATAATTCAAAGTTTAAATAAAATTATATGTAAACCGAAAGTTTGCAAGAAAAGTAAGGCCCACACACAATTTTTTTTATTATTATATTTTTGCTGCCTTAAAGGCTAGCTATTTATTTGCAAAGTGGTAGGTGTATGCTTTGTATTTTTTGTGTCCGTCTTTACTCCCCACTTTTTTTTCTCTTTTTATTAAACAAAACAAGAAAAAGAATGAAATAAAAACATGCTGAAAAAATGAAAAGGTGTGAATAATAATACCACTGTTTGTTTTCAAAAAATTCATCATAACGTTAACTCTAAGCTCGTGTACTTCACCCACATGCACGTGTGATTGTCTTTATAAGTTTTCCTAAATAAATTATTAGTCTTGAACTTGATAAGTCACCAAATTTGGGGGGATATTTTTGGTCATTGTGAACTGTTCAAAAAAGCACTATGAAAACATTACTTTGTTATCTATGTGATTTATAAGGATTTTTTGTGGGATAAATTTATAATGGAATTTATTTTGTAACAGTGAGAAGGTTTTGAACCCTCTTTATTTTTTGGGCAATAGGGTTTTAAAAAAGTCCCAACTATTTAGGGCAAAAAAAACTCATAAGTATATATGACAAATTAATCCCAAGAAGAGACATGGCTACATACATAATACAATGCATGTCTAAGTGAATAAGAAGAGTAGAATACATTAATTTTATAAAGAGATATACTTACATTTAATGCCTAATAATAATTCAAACCGAATTACAGTTAATAGAAGAATATCTTACATTAATTTGAATTCTCTTCTTGGCCAACAAAATGTGTGAAAAAATCTTTATACGGGGAAGGAGCGTGTGCGTTTATGATAATAAACAATATAGACACATTATGGCTTTTTAAAAAATATAGATACATCATACATCATACACGAGTAGCTTTTATATATGTTTAGGTTTTTTACAATATCATCTATTGAACATTTATAAATATAGTTGATGTACAAAATATTTAATATTTTAGTGAATGAGAAACAATCTCCTTCATTTCTCCCATCTAAAAATTATCAGTATTAGATGAGAAATATTTACACACTTTTTTAAATGCATGAAATATAAACTCTAATACTCTATCCAATAAAAATATAATAATTCGGTTCTTGTTAATCTTAGTTGGTTGGAAAAAAAAATTCAAATTTTATCTTGTTTTTTTAAAAAATAATGTTGATCATTTTGTTTTAGTTTTTTATTTTCAAATTAAGATTTGTGTTTCTTAAAAAAATTAAAATTTGATTTTTTTAATATGAGTCATCAACCAACTAAGATTAAAATGATCTATGTTTTTGTGTTTTTATTGGTCAGAGTTCAGGTGACATCACTACAAAAAAAAAAGATGATTTATAGTGGTGCATTTGTAGCGGTTAAATTTAACGGCTACAAATACTAAGATTTGCAGTGGTTATTGGCTAAACCGCTACCAATTTGCAACAATAAGCTCCCACCAAATGGCGGTGGGATAGAATGAACTTTGTAGCAATTCTCAAAACAATTTGTAGCGGTTATTTTAACACTAACCGCAACAAATTTGGCACCAGATGGCACGAAGCTAGCGCGCCTATTATGGCGGTTTAGTTTGTAGCAGTTACAGCTGAATAAACAGGACAAATTAGGCGCAAGCTTGGCGCCATATGACGTGAAGCTGGCGCGCATTTTGTGGCAGTTATTTTGTAGCGGTTATTGTTACAATAACCGCTACAGAATTCAAAAAAACCGTTTTATTTACAACGGTTAAAGGATATACCGCTATAGAATTCAAACAATATGCACCTTTATAACGGTTATGGCTTAAACCGCTACAAAATTGAAGCCTATATATACACTTGTATGGAGTCAAAAATATGAAGGAAAAAATTTGCAACATGAAACTAAGAATTGGTTTCCAAGTGGTTGCCAACATATGAAAGAATGGAAATGGCATGTGATTCGTATAATGTTACGTAACATGATATCAAGCATAGAACATTTGCATTTTTTCATGTAGTTGACAACTACTTTCAAACTAATTTTTAGTTTGATGTTGCAATTTTTTTCTAGATAATTGACATTTAGTAGCGGTTATAGGTACAAATCACTACAGAATGCAAAGAGCCGCATCTTTATATTGGTTTTGGTAGTGGTTATAGCAAAAAACCGCTACATAATGCAAACGGTGCCTCAATTTGTAGCGGTTATTTAGTAACCGCTACAAATTTTGTGAACAGGGAATCTCAACGGTCTTTATATTGTAGCGATTTTGGTGTGAAACCGCTACAAGATGTCAACGGATATTACATTTGTAGCGGTTTTTAGCTTTAACTGCTACAAATATTTAAACGCATTAAATGAATATGTTTTTCCCTAAGTGCTTTTGTAGCGGTTTTTGAAAATCGGCTACAAATTTCAAAAGTATTTAAATCCCTGCCCTCCTTCCTTTTTCTCATTTTGCCATTGTTTTATAATGCTTATCTTAGACGTTTCCTTCAAATTTTAGATTTTTATATGGCTTCAGGAGATAGGGGAAGGGGATGGAGGTTATGCCACCCCTCAAATCGCTTTTGCATGGTAGCGGCAACAGGGGAGGGGTTCATGGCAGGGGTCAGCGTGGAGTGAGGGGGACCGCGCTAGAGAAAATAAACCCACAACAACCACAGGGCCCCCCATCACAGCCTATGGAGGGAGAGGGAGAGGGAGGTGAGATCAATCTGGACAAATTGGACGAGAATGATGAGATGTTCATTTTCACAGTGAGTTCTAGATCAGGAGGATAAGAGAGAGAAGAGCCACCCACGACGGTCATCTTCCCGATCGACTAGGTTTGAGGTGCAGGTGCAAGGTAAATGTTATTTTTGTTTAACTTTTTTTCAAATATAGTTCTGTTAAATGTGAATTTCAATTTAACTAATGTATATGGTAATTGTGCAAATGAGCAGGGGAACATTTCCACTAGGAGGTTGGACGTGGCCAGTCTGAATAGCATGGACCGGAGATTACGAGTTTTTGTTCTGTGGAATGAGGCCACGAACCAGCCCATTGACAATGGGGGTCACATGTTCAACCGCTACTTGTAGGGAGAAAGAGTAGAAGGACTACTTTGACTTCTGCACCTCAGCAATGGCGGAAGATAAGCATCTTCTTTACTCTTCCATATTGGAAATCTAATTTACTTCGACACCGTCTTAATGTCATGCACATTGAAAAAATGTATGTGACAATGTGCTATACACGTCACTTAACAAACCCGACAAGTCAAAAGATCATCTTCAAGGGAGGAAAGATTTACGGGCCATGGGAGTTCGTGAAAACGCTTGGCCTGATGAGCATGACAAATTTCAACCGGCAAAATTTACCCTCACAAAACAGAATAAGGAAGTCTTCCTAGCTACGTTGAAGAAAATAAAAGTTCATGATGGTTATTCAAGCAATATTTCATGATGTATTGACATGCAAGCATGAAAGGTTGCTAGCCTGAAGAGTCATAACTCACATGTTCTTATGCAACAGTAACTTCCGCTGGCTATAAAGAATGCACTTCCTCCCGATGTGTCCATCGTTTTGGTTAAGTTGAGCTCCTTCTTTTGGAAATTGTATTCTAAGGCTTTGATCGTTGAGGAGCTTGATCAGCTGCAATCCAAAATCATTCTTACGCTTTGTCATTTAGATATTATCTTTCCTCCCTCATTTTTCACTGTGATGGTTCACTTGACAATCCACCTTGTTCATGAAACAAAGCTTGATGTCCCAGTTCAATATCAATGGATGTATCCTATTAAGAGATACTCATTTTTCATATGTGCGTCATCATTACTTTCTCAATTTGCTAGTTGCCCATTTCACTATTTAGTATCATTTTTCCCTTTTTACTTTGTAGGTTTCTTGGAAAATTGAAATCTTACGTAAGAAATAAGGTGTAGCCATAAGGTTGTATAGCTAAAGGTTATATAAGGGATGAAGTCTTGTATTTATGTTCAAGGTACTTTGATGACATTGAGACGGCTTTCAACCAACCGCCTCGTATAGACGATTGTCCTGAGCCTGAGCTAACAACATTCACAGAGTTGTTAATCCCTCGTGTTGGTAAACAAGTTAGAGGAAGTGAAAACTTCAAACTAACTGCAACTGAGAATTTGTAAACACATAGACATGTCTTGATTAATTGCACTCAAGTTGAACCCTTCCTTCAGTAAGAATTGTACACTCATATGTTATTTACAACTATCCTTACATTTTTTATTTACATTTCATGATCGTCTTCCCATGATTACTGGTAAGGAATTCAGAAGTCATTTGAAGCATCAACTCAGAATCCGAATATAAACATCCTCCAAAGTTGACAAAAAGGTCCATAGAGGATTCCCAGACTGGTTTGCGCGCAAAATATTAAATAGCCACAACCCTCACTCACCAGAGTTTAGAGCCCTCGCACTCAGCCTTCTTGACCATAGAAAAATGTTTACAGCATACAATGTTGATGGTTTCAAGTTTTGCACTGTATCACGAGATCAAGGATTGCAAACTCAAAATTCGGGTGTTTTTGAAACCTTTGGGATAAGGAGTTATGCGAGAAGCAGTGACAGAAACATGCAGTTCGGAGGTGTCCTTTACTATGGAAAGCTTCTTGATATGGTCGAACTAAATTACCAAGGCCGTTTCACTGTTACGTTGTTCAAGTATTTGTGGACAAATATAACAACCTCCCGGGGACTCAAAACTGACGATTTAGGCATGACATCAATAAATTTCTCATGTCCAATTCATACAGGTCAATCTGAAGATGATGAGCCCTATATTCTTGCGTCAGAGGCACACTAGGTTTATTATGTCGAGGACGAGAGGTAAAGGGATTAAAACATAGTGGTTCACTGAAAGCCTAAAGACCTTTACGACATGAGTAATGGTGATAACATCACCTACGAGAGTGAACCATTCCATCCCGCCAATTTCAAAAACTTCTTCCCTGAAGGAGATGATAATTTAGCCATAGTTCGGTGAGTTTTTAAAAGTTTACATCATTTAAATTTAATGTCTTCTACACAACAATACCACACTAACATTTCTCCACAAAATTTTTGTAGGGATGGCGACTAAGAATGATTAAGTGAAACCATGCTTTTGTTCTTCTAATTTTTAATTTTCTTAAAAAAAATCTTGACTAACATAAAACCGCTACAAATTCTAAAAAACAGCTATAAATTTTAACCACTACAAACTACGACAACTCAACCGCTACAAACCTAAACCGTTATAAAAACTGTGACATTGACCGCTACTAAAGTCACGCAGATCCCTATAAATATCCTCCACACGAACTCTTTCCTTACATTTCTCCATTTTTTTACTCCTTTCTCGTTTTTTCTCGTCTAGAATTTTTTTTTCAAGAGTCCAAGTTCTAAGTAAAGTGATCAAATATGGTAAATTTTTTATCAATTCTTTCATCTTCACATTTTTTTACTTATAATATTCGTACTAATTTTTTTATTTTTTTATTTTTTGCAGAAATTAACAGACTATTCCTCAACATTTTTTATATTCCTTCTATAATGATCAACATCTACAAGACAACAAAATAAGTACTTATTACCTATAAATCCACAATATTATCTACACTTTCTCAATATTATGTATATAAATTTTATATTTATATAACTCAATTTAATCTTTTTTTTGTTAACGTAATTCAATTTAATCATTCTTTTTAAATAATAACTACTATCGGTCCAAGTCCAGTTACATACTAATCAACTTGTTAGAACAATATTAGGACAATTGAATTAAATTATTGGATAATTTTTTTCATTTTCCTAAATATTTGTAGCAGTTATAAGAACCGCTACAAAGTTAAAAGTAAATTCAAAAATTGATTACATTTTTTGCGAGCACTTTTAAAATCTTATCCTAATTTAGTAGCGGTTCTATAATTGCTATAAACGTATTGACGTCATTTTTAAAAATTTCATATTTCAACTTAGTAGCGGTTTTATAACCGCTACAAGAAGGAGTCAAAAATTTCATTTCTCATTTTTCTGCCATTGGAAAATTTTTGTAGCGGTTATATAACCGCTACAAAATTATTGGCACCTATCTTAAAAAAATTCATATTTAAAATTTGTAGCGGTTATATAACCGCTACAAATTGGTGGCTCAACCGTTGTAGCGGTTTGTTAACCTATAAAATTGTCAGATTACAAGTTGACTTAATTTAACTATTGTAGCGGTGTGCACAAACTACTACTAATTCAATAGCGGTGTTTGTCTTTGAGTAACAGTTATATTAAACTGCTATAAAATCGCTTGCAGGGGGTTTCTATAGTGGTTTTGTTAACCGCTACTAATGTAGTTTGATAACTACAAATAGACATTTTTAACCACTACAAAATTACTTTTTTTTTTAGTAGTGCGTGACACTTTTGGAGTATATGGGTATTTATCGTATTAGATTGGTTGTATTTTCATTAGTTTCATTATAAATCACATAATAAATTAATAGTGCTTAATGTTAATGAGAGAGAATTTTTTACCGTAGAACAAGCTACTTTCCATTAATTGAGATTGAGATTACCTATTAAGATTCAAATTAACCCATTATATTTGAATTATTTTATTTAATATTATTAATGGAAAAAGCTTAAAAATGAAAAGGCACAGGGGTATTGTAAATATTGTCAAACCTACAATATATTTTATAACTTTTAGATCATGATTCTCACACACACACAAATATATATATATATATATATGCGCTTGCGCATCTCTTAAAGATTAAAAAGCGATAAACAAAAAAAAAATCCTTTAATATAAAGCTGTGAATGTGATAACGGAAAAGAGGTATCATGAATTTCCTTTTAATCTCAAACTTTACTCTTTTTTAAAAAAAAAAATAAAATTCTACACTTTAATAATGTTGTAAAGTTATACTATTATATGTTAAACAAAGTAATTTTTTAGGAAAAAAAATTCATTCAATAATAAAGTAATAGCTCATCCATTCACTATTTAATATACTGTTTTTTCTAATAGATTCAAAATTGATATGAAATAATTACTAGCTAGTATCTGTTATCATAAGCTAATGAGATTATTTTAGCATGAAATACTGTGAATTGTACTTTTATCACACTTATAAAAATAACATGTGCTTTTCAAAGTACATGAAAAATATATAATTAAGAAAAAGTACATAAAAATGTTGAATTGAGAGTCCCACGACATAAATAATTGAAATCATTGTGCGTTTAAGTGGTCCTTTGGCATACCATAATGAGTTTCTAATTATTATTTATGATGATAATTCGAAATTACTAAGTGATCCAATAAGGAATTGGAAGGTGGCATGCACGCTGCAGTTTTGTAATTAATTAATTTCTTTATAACTCTGCAAATGCAAATTACGTTAAGCAAACGCTGTTTCGTTTGGTATCTTGTTTGGTACGATAACCTAACTTTCATATCATTTCATATATTATTTTTTTCAAATATATAGGCAAATTTTTCTTGTCGTTTTCATATTGTTTCGTTTGATATGTGTCTATGGGCAATAATAAAGATTAGTCCGGTAAAGACTTATGCTAATTTGGATCTTACTGCCAAGATTTCTTTTATTAGTAATACATAAATATAAATACTTATCTAAATTAAATACTAATAAATCTTTAGGCTTATTATGATCTTGATGAACTCTAACAACAAATTTATCTACACTTAATATATATTAATATATATAATTACCTAATATCCAGTATAAATATCTGTGTAAGTACTATTTAATACATAAATATATATAACTATTTGATATTTAATATAAATATCTCAGTAAGTGTTATTTGAATCTTTCGACTTATATTTCTTTAGGCTTATTATTGTGACCTTGATGAACTCTGAGATCAAATTAACCTAAACTTTAAACATAAATAAGTACTTAATAAAAACTTTACACTTCATTAATTATGTTTTAAAATTTAACAACTTTTCAACTTTATTCTTATTTAATATACATTATACTGAATGAAGGATAAAATCAACATAATAATAAATGAATAGTAAAATTATACGTTTATATAAAAAAAATTCTCTCTTTGCCCAATTTATCATACCAAAAATCTCCTTTTTTTCTCTACTCTATAAATAAGACTATAAGAGACCTAATCGATGATAGCTCTTATAGACAAGGAACAAAAAACCAAACCGGGCAATGAACCGATCACAACACAGGTTCAAGGGTCAATGGTTCAACCGGAGTCGGACCGGTCATATTAAAATATTACAATTTATTAGTGGCAATATATATATTAATATATTTTTAAATTTCTATAGATAAAAATAAAGATCTTTAAACAAAAAATGCTTAAAATCTATTAGTATTAGTTATGGTGCCTATATTTATACAATGATATCTCCTTTCCTATAATTAATTAATTATTACATCTCCTCAAAATCTTCTATTTTTTAGATTTGTTTTTTTACCTACTTTTCTCTTCATTTTGGTCTTCAAACTTTCATTTTTCCCTCAAAAATAGTGTAAAATAGTAGTTAGAGGAATAAAAAAATATTTTTTTAAAAAAAAAAAGAGGCAAACCGGGTGGACGGTCGAACCACCGGTTTTAACAGGTTCAAACCATCAACCCGACCGGACCACCAACCGGTCATCAGTTGAACCGGCCAGTCCGGTCCAGTTTTTTTTACTTTGCTTCTAAATATATATACTGTATTCATGTGAATTTAAACCCCGAAACTTTGTGCTTACAACTTTTTGAAACAAAAGAAAATGGGTGTGTATATGAAAATTTAACACAATTTAAAGAAGATTGGTATAGCTCATTCATTATTTTGAAGAGAAGTTACATGGATTTTTTAAAAAGAAAATAAAAGATAAGGAATCTTTAATTGTTAATTAGAGAGTTGGGATGAATCCTTGTTAATTATTTTTGGAAAAATCACACCAAGGTTCCAACAATAAAAAAAATAATATTAAAAAAGTTCTACAACTTGTCTATAACAAGTGAGAGAGTAACTATTGACAAGTTATAAGATTTTTTTAATATTTCTTAATTGGGACATTTGTGTGATTTTCCCCTGAGGGTGTTGTATAAATTTTGTAAAATAAAAAAGGTTCATCTAATAAAAAGAAGACCGGATTTAAAAAGTAATTTGGTGATAAATAAACAAATGAAGCCATCGTCTTCATGATCTTGCTTTCTGATAGTGTCTTGTGGTTCTCTTTAAAAGATAGTGATAAGCGATATCGATTAATGAATCTTCCATGTCTGATGCCATAGTGTGGCTCTTGCTAATGTCATTTAGTATCAGACTCCACTTTTTAACAAAATATAATTAAGTATATAATACGGACTATTTTAAAAAATTATAGTATAAATTAAACATTTAGAATTTTTTTCACAATTTAAAAATCCCAAACCTAAAAAAAAAAATCATATTTTATTGTCAAAATTTGAACAAATACATATTCACAACCATGGGTATTAGAGATCGCGCCGTGCACTGTTGATTTCGTAGGATTAGATTAGATTTGAGCAAAAGTTGTAGACAAAAAACAAAACAAAAGATTAGAGCAAAAGTTAAAAAGAAAAATCCTCACTCTTTCTAATATTTAATTAAAAATTAAAAACATTGAAATAAAAAGTTTGAATATTTAATACTTTAAATTGTAATAAAATAAGATTTATCATGTGAATGCATGGGGAAAAAATCAAGTAGATACTAGATAGAGCTACCTTTCGGTACTCGATACGTAATATTTATTTAGTACGATAATACCTAATCCCATATAAAAAAGTCTAAGATATAATAATAATTGCCCATTGATGATGATACATATAAAAAAAACTATAAACTAAAAATATTGAATTAATAGTAATTAGGTCATGGGCAGGTCATGCGACGTCATTTCTTAATTAAAAAAGGAACAAGCAAAGACCAAACAAAGCCACATTAATGCATGAAAAGTGACACGTTAATGCTTATGGGGGGTCACTATTTCTTTTAAATCAAAGAATTAATACAAATATTTTTATCAGCAAAAAGATAAAAAGAAGATTAGGACAAATCAGTAAGAAACAGACACATACAACAAACACCATTAAATTCTTGACGTAATTCAATAGTACATGTGAACCAATCATGCATTGTCGTTTATCTTAAACCAGATTTTCCAGATGTTTTCAGTAGTACATGAAGATTTTTTTAACCACTACTTGGTTTGTTTAAAAAATAAAATTCTTATCTCCATGAAGTATTGAGATGTACCGATGGAAAATGACCACATTTTATTCTAATACAAGCTGTTAAAAGATAAACTAGAGATTTAATATGATGAGAGATAAATTAGTAAATAAGATTTATTAATATAGCTCTCTTTTTCAATTTAAAAGTATAATCTTACTTATTAAAAGTGCACTTTTTTACGTTTAAAAAACTCAAATCAAATTATGAAATATGTTTTCTTTTTAATAGAATTATTACGTGTTATATTGATTTTTATAAATAAATAAATTATACTACATCCGGCCCTTAATATAAGAACCAGTTGATTTTTTTCTAGAGAGATTAGACATGTTAAATAAGTTATTTAATCATATCATGTGTTATATGTTATTACATGATATATTAATTTATAAGTCAGATAAACTAATTTTAAAAAAATTATAAATATAAACATTTTTATATAACTTATTTAACTTCTTTAATTTTTTTTAAAAAAGTTAAATAACTCTTATACTAGAATATGAGATAATAATATTTAAAGGTGCATAAGAATGATGTGAGTTGTGAGGCCTGGCCACAAAGCATGTGAACCTCTCAACCTTAGCTTTATAACTGGAAAAGCATGTGAGGACCCCTATTTACTTTTTTCCCTCTTATTTATTTTATTCAACTTGTTGCCTCTCTTTGTAGTTAAGGGATAATGGCATATAGAGGCATTCCATATCAAATCATCTCACCTCAATTGGCAGAGGATTATATCAAGGGAAAATGGAAAATTTGTTTTAAAATATTTTATTAAAAATTTATTTGTTAAATGAGACATTCGTGAATAAATAATTTTCTTGTGTATAAAAGATATTCTCTTGTGCTAAATATATCTTCCCTATGTATGTGCAAACAATCTTTTTTTATGTACAAAAAATCTTCTCTATATCTCATTTAGCAAATAAATTTTAATAAGGTCTTTATGAGCAATTATCTCTGGGAAAATGTCGGTAGGCCTCTATGGTAGCAAAATAATTTTAGTCAACCTTTAAAATTTTCTGAAACTTCACTATATCCTATGGTCAAAATGAAATTAATTTGTGTGGGTGAAATGACAATGATGCCCTTCTTTTATTTTTTTTTTTCCAGAAGATCATTTACAAGACAAATAAAGGGATTTGAAAGAATCTAGGAAATTAAAAACATTTTAGCCATGCACAAGACAAATATGAAAATTCAAAAAACAAATATAAGTATTTTCAAAACAAATAAAGTAAGGGCATCATTGAAACGACCCTTTCTTACAACAAATATTATCCAATACAATTATACAAAATTAGTTAAAAAAAATAATTTCTAATACATAACAGAGTTCAAGACACAAACTTTTTCAAAATATATCGGAGTTTAGGGCACAAACTCGCCCACAAACTCATTACAGATAAATTTATTATTCTGATATCACATTACAATTAACCCACAAGTCTTAAAATTTCACACAAAACATTTTCCAATACAACTATAGTTGTGGGTCCATCAACATATCAGAGTATGCAACATAAAATATCAGGCCTAACAAAGGTTAAGCATTTATTCCAAGACAGATATCCAAACAGTAAATGTGGCATTATAAAAACATGAGGCCCTATAATAGCAATATAGAAATTAACACAACACCAATATCAAAAGAGCTCTACAAGATTCTCAACATCTATGCCTCTGGTTGCTTCCCTTGGCCTTTAGCCAGATTAGAGGTCTCGCTTGAAAAATTATTTATAATGACGGGGTGAGACATAAAGTCTTAGTAACCAAAATCAATTTACAAAATATGTAGGGAAGGATTGTAAGTCAGAGAAGCAGGTTTAACTGACATAATAATAATAATAATATTCTCATAATTCAAAACTTAACATAATATAATCAATAAATAAAACAATCCACATTCATCCATCATGCTCCTCCTTATCTCTTCTGGATTGGTATAGCCTATCAGTGCTAGTATACCCGGCCAAAGGTTAGCTAGTCACATCAAGAATATTGCCCCCTCCCATGCCACCACCAATATACAGTAACAGGGAGGTGTCGGCCCAAAACACTCAACTCCAAATCCGGGCTAGGATTGAGAAAGCCGATGAGCACACAATTCATCATATCTCTTCTACACAACCCAACATATCCCGTAATATAAAAATAATAAATTAATACAGCTTTCGAAAACAATTACGAGAATTCTAAATTCTTATACAACATTCCATCTCAAACAACATATCCATCATAACAATAACAATTTAATAATAATTTTCACTTATATATGTAAATTGGAAAATACACTGTTTCACTGAAATAAATTCATATTCAGACATAAATATAATCTTGCAAAACACATATAAGTAATATAGATAAAAGTAAGGTTCATAAAACACTTTACAGTCCAAAACAAGCATATAAAATAAATTAACCTGGTTACCTCGATTCCAAGTTTAAGCTTAATTTGGATAGTAAAACACATGCAATCACCAATCACAAGAAAACTCTACATTATTAATGTAGATACCAATTAACCACAAATAACAATAAAATAATTAATTTACATAATTTAACTTCTACAATCCAATTTTTTTTACAACTATTATCCTCAATTATTCCAATTTTCCTTAAAAATCTTTAGCCATAGATTATTTCTCATGAACCCAAATTACTTACAAAATCCTTAAATAACCTTTATATAATTCTCTCACTTAATCCACCTAATTTTTATAAATTAAAATTTCACCTTTTACATATATATAATTATAAAATCCTCAATATCAACCTTTTCAACAATTAAATCTCCTTTTTATAATTTATATGGGTATAATCTAATTATTAAATAACTCCTCAAATCTCCACATAATTAAAATCACATCAAATTCTAATTTAAATATTAAGTCCTAATTTATATTTTCCATAGAGCTCAGATCTAAAAAAAATAAACCGATTAAAACCTCAATAATACCTCCAATAATCCAAATAAATTATTTAAACAAATTTTGATCGGTAAAAAGGCCCTATGGAAATTAAGTTATATCCTATTTATAAAATAAATTAATTATAAAATCACATAACAACCAAATAATAAATCTAAACCGGTTAAAATTAACTATTAATTATTTTCTACATTTCTGCAGTCTTATATTGACAAAACTCAAAACTTGTCTAAAATCATATCCCCAAAATATTCTCTAACTAGCATAAAATCACTATTATAGGAAAGATAAAATTATTTAGAATATATTTCATAAAAGAAACTTTGTGATTAAAAGAGAGTTTACATACCTTATTGATCCTCAAATAACCAAAAATATTCCTATCAGGACCTCACCCTCTCTTCTCTTCACGAAACACTTCACCTACGTGAAGTGTTTAGCTGATGGGGTATTTATAATACCACTTCCCCTTCCTCTTCATGCTTTGGTGCCAAAGCAAATAATAATTTTTTTTTATTTGTGATAAGGGGGGACATCCCTTATCATCATTGTTGGTAGGCACCGACTTTAAATATATATATATATATATATATATATATATATATATATATATATATATATGTCACCATCATTATCTTTTTTATCTACAAAAATTAATTTTATTTTGATTATGGAGTATAATAAAATTTCAGAAAGTTTTAAAGGGTGACAGAAATTAATTTGCTACCAAAAGATTGATTAAAATTTTCCCTTATATCAACTTAATTCTAGTCTAAAATTTGAATCCGATATATGTAGTAGGGTTAAATGCTTTTTTTTTCGCCCGAATTAGTGTTATCTTTACCATCCTTTGTTTTTAACTCGATTCAAATTAATTTGGACTCTGATAAAACTAATACGAGGTAAGACTCCAATAAAATTTCGAAAATTAAAACTAGTTTGGACACACACACTCTCTCTTCGTTTTGCCAGGTTGACACTTGACATCATGAATTTTATTTAAGAAAACAAGTTATTTCCCACCGACTTTACCGTTAATGGTCCCAGTATGCCTTTTCTATATGTCTATAATATCATCATACAATATATAACATTTCTAATTAACAATTACAATAATCAATCAATCAATCTTCAACTTTAAATTTAAAAGCTTGTAATACTCAGTTCACAAGAAAACGGGTTGATTTTGATTGATTGATCGATAAATATAATTTATTATTGATTATTTTATACTTTACAATTTTTTTATATTTTTTCATAATTAATAGATCTAGTAATATTTCTTTCCAGTATTATATTTGTTAATTTTAGAAGATGTAATTTATTTATTTCTACCTTAGACTATATTACTTTCTTTATGTGATTTTTGTTTGAGTAGAGGGAGAGTTACGAAATATTCTTTATTCATCTCTCGTAACGCACGAATAGAAACACTTGTTTACTTATATAAATATTAGTAATATCTTAATTTCTAAATGTATGACCTATCTATTTTATAGTGTAAAATAGGTTATACATGTAAGGGAGTATAAATTTTACATTTCTAATTATTATACCACTTTTAGTTTTTGATATGAAAGTTTGTCAACTAATATGAAAAGATTAAGAAAGTTAAATAAATTATTTAATTATAGTGTTTGTTATATAATTTTTAGATTATTTATGTATATCATTATATTATATATCAATTTATAAATTATGTAGCTTACTTTAAAAAATGATAAATATAAATATTTTAAAATAATTTATTTATATTTTTAATCTTTTTAAATTAATTAGATTTTATATTAAGCACGAGAGGTAATAAAAGTATATAGATTTTGTCAATAGGGCTAAGGGGTATTTTTGTCCTAGAGGTTTTTGCTAATAGACAATTTTGTTTCGAAAGTGTAAAAAATAAAGTAATTTTACCATAACCGTTATCCCAGTTAATTTTGACCGTTAGTTGATAAAATATGCTAGACTGACAGTTCACATGTCATTTACATTATTTTTGTTAAGGTGTAAATTTATCTCAAAAATTTTAAATTTAACTTTGAAAAAAGATAAAGTAGATGATATATGGACTTCAACCGTAAATTTACACTTTAACAAAAATTCGTTAATGATATATAGACTGTTAACTCAACATATTTAATTAAATAATAATTAAAATTAATTAGAATAATAATCATATCAAAATTACTCTTTTTTTTAAACTTTTTAACAAAATTACCTTTAAAAAAATTTCATAGACAAAATTGCCATTTATCCCTTATGAGTATAATAAAAATATGAATGAGTATAATAAAAATATGAATATGGTAGAGGAAGAATCTGCTGTATAAGTCGCATTCAAGAGAGACAGAGAACAGAAGGATGTACGTACAAATATGCTTTTGACTCAAAACCTGCCCTTTTTATTTTTCGTACCATTTATAAACCACCTGGCCTCAAACTTCGTGTGCTGTGCTATTAATTATCTCTTTCATATCTCTATTCTTAATTTCGTATTTATTTATTTATATTAACTCAAAATATAAAACAGTCTCTTGAAACATTGAGTTTAGTGTATACTTAATTTATTAAAATAAAATACTCTTGACTTAAAAAATCCTTTCTTCATGTTCACGACCGGGTAAATATTGACAAAGTAGTTACGGTAGCACTTCAACCTTGAATCTCTTGCTTAAAAAAAAAATATACCACCATTGAACCATTTAATCTCCTTGATTATATATGAAAAATTATATATATATATATATATATATATATATATATATATATATATATTTATATATTTATATTTATAAAATAAACTTACCAAGTTGTCTTTTGAAAAATACTCAATGAACTTGAATTATAGTTGAATAGCCATTACTGAAGTTGTGAATATAAATAAGATAGTTGTCAAAATTGTTATTGATATGGTGGTGAATGTACTACATTGAAGTTGTCAATTCTTATTTGATGGGAAAGTTATTATTGACAAAGATTTTCATGTAAAATTCCAAGGTGACCAGTAAATTTTCTAATAAATTTGATAAAAAGTGTTCACAACTTCTATTCATTAACCAAAATGTGAGGTTGCTCGATGCAACAATATAATTGGCTTATTATTTATAGCTTATAAATATTACCTATTTGGATCCTTAATATAAAATATATTTATCTAATTTAATTAAATTAAAAAAATTAGTTGAGTTAATTAATATGACATATATTTTTTAAAATACCTTAATTATTTTCCTTAATTCCATGATGCTCTCTCATTCTTGATCATTGTTGATGGACATCAATCAAGGAATAAAAAATTGGACCGGACAATGAACCAATCACGACACAAGTTTAATGGTCTGTTAGGTATGAGAGGAGGGGAGGGGAATGGGGGAATTTTGCTTCCCTCCCCTTGTTTGGATTGTTAAAATTTTTAGGAGGAGAGGGAATTTTTTTAAAAATTTTTCCCTCATCTCCCCTCCCCTCCAAAATTGGGAGAATTTAGATAGAAAGGTTAATGTTTAGATATACATTGACTAATATGTCCCTACTATTTTATAATATTCCTACAATACCATTTCCATTCTTTACCCAAAACTATAACACATTTTATAATCATATTTATTTAATTTTTATAATTATAAAATTATAATTTTATGTATTGAATACCATTTATAATTATATTTTATTAAATATATTAGAAAGTTATAAAATGCTAATTAAATGAAATAAGAGTAAAGTTGTCCATATACAAATATTTCCCCTCCCTTCCCCTCCTATATCAAACAAAGTAATGTCAAAATCCCTCTCCTCCCCTCCCCTTCATCGAGCCAAACATAACACAAGGATCAATGGGTCAATCGGAGTCTAACCGGTGGTCGGGCCGGTCATATTAAAATATTACAATTTATTAGTGGCAATATATATATATTAATATATTTTTAAACTTCTATAGATAAAAAGGAAGACCTTTAGAAAAAAAGTGCTTAAAATCTATTAGTATTAGTTATGATGCATATACTTATGTAATGATATCTCATTTCTTATAATTATTATATCCTTTTAAATAATTTTTTTCATCATCTTCTTTTTTTTAGATTTGTTCTTTCTTTACTTACTTTTCTCACTAAAAAATAGTGTGAGATAGTAGTTAAGAAAATAAAAAAAAATGTATTGTAACAAAAAAAAGAATAAAAATATGTAACCAGTCTAATCAGTTAAACTACCTATTTTACTGATTCAAACCGGTTCTCGAGTCAATGGCTGAATTAGACTGGGCCACTGACCGGTTACTGGTTGAATCGGTCAGTCCGGTCCGGTTTTTGGTTCAATAACATTAATAAGATAAATTAGGAAAATATTGACGAATATAAAAATTAATTCTTTTATTCTTAAATATATCTTATATTATATAAGAACTGAAGGAGTATGTGCATATATATTAATGATTTGAAATGACAAAACTATATATAATATACACACATATATTTAATCTTTTTCTCAAAGATTCCTATTCTCACTATATCTTCCATTTTTTCCATGACCCATTAATTTCATTATCATTTATCAGTTTTCTAATTAACAAAAATGATCCATACATATTGATGTTCAATCAATTCAGATTTTGTGATCCATAATGCAAGCTCAAAAACCGTTTCGTCATTGATTACTAATTAATTTCCATTATTGTCATGAATAAGTAGCCCTAATAATTAAGATTCTCGACATCAGCAAAATATTCCATATTTGTTTTGGCCAGAGAACCCAAAAAAATTTTCAATTGTCAATAAATTCTTATAATTATGATTTCATTTAGGATTCCATGCATATTTGATACCTTCAACTAGGGGTGTAAATAAACAAGGTCAGGCCGGGTTTTGATTAAATAGGCTTGAGCTTGTAATAAAGGCTTAAACCTCAAATATAGGCCTAAGTCTGTATACAAATTTTTTTTTAAGCTTATGTCTAGATATTTAAAAGACTTGGTAAGGCCTGAAGTCTATTTAAAATGCTTATTTAGAATGTACATCTTTAAATAGACTTAAAAAAAATATACTTTGAAGGCCTTAAATAGGCTTTGAGTAAGTTAAATAAGGATTGAAGTACATCCTACAATGTTATTTAAATAAAACTTAATTGCCAACAAACACACTAATAATATTGCATAAAAGACATAACAATACAACGTAACCAAATTAAAAAGAAATGAACATCATGTAAATATGTGTGCATCTCAACAATCAATATGAAAAAAAAAAATTTTTTGGATGTGCAAGTTCTAGGGGCAAATCCGAATGGAGGTCAAATCTCGTTATTGACCAACATTTTGGGTTGGACAAGTTTAATTTGTGTCTATGCAAAAATCTACTAGGAAAAAAAATGGAGGAATGGAGGCAGGCGATCAGGTTGCCATGGAGAATGTGAAGAGAAGTGTGACAGCTAGGTTCCAATAGATAAGGCTGAATGTTTTAGAAATGATTAATAGTATTTTTAAATTAAAATATAAGAATAATATAAGAATAATACATACATAATATATATATATATATATATATATATATATTAGTGTCTAAATAGATCAGACTTTGACAAAATAGGCCTGACCTGTTTATACATTTAAGCCTTTAAATAAGTCTAAACCTAACATATTTATTAAATAGGCTAGGTTAAGATAGGATTTAATCACGCTAGGCCGTAGGCTCCCTAATAGTGATCTGACCTATTTCCGTACGTAACTTATATATTTGTGTTTAAGTCCCAAAAAAAAAATTCTATATTTGTGTGCGTAATGTTGATCATAGCTTCAATAGATGGATCATGGATGCACAAGAAATATTTGGAATACCGTTTTAATAAAAAAATAAATTAAAAGAAGTGGGAATTATTGAAAAATCCCTCATTATAAATTTTATTATCCTAAGTTCTTAAGCAGCAAATACTGTATTCAATTGTGTGCAGATGTTTTTCATTTTATACATAGTTGAATATATGTTGTATATAACTAAAAAAAAAAAATTTGCCTCATTGAAGAAAGGTTGCATGTGAGTGATTAAACAAATTTCAAGCATTTTTGGATAATAAAGTTTTGCAATGAAGATTTTTTAAGAATATTTTCTCCAAAGAATTACTCTGTTAAAAAAGTTAAAAGTAAAAAATAGAGTAACGATAATAATTGAACGACAAAATTAAATTAGTGAGATGAGGGTACGTGCATACCTACCAATTAATGGCATTATTATAAAAAAGTGAGTAAGAAACAAAAGAGAGCGGCCCTTTAAAATGAGGGCATGCATCCCCACGTGATTAGCCTAAAAGGGAAACGACTGATTTGAAGGGTGAAAAATGGAAATATAAATTTAAGCACAAGAAGACACCCATCCATTTCACTCATATTATTCACTTTATTAATTGGATTGCTGGTTCTGCTTCAGCCTCTCACCATCATTGCTCTCACAAACTTTGAAATTTTTTTATAACCTTTATGCCTCCCTATCCTACTCTCCTTCTAGATCATCATATCACTAGATCTTTAAGAAATTAATTAATATTTCTTCTAGCCTTAATATACAACTTAATTAAGTTAGATAATACAATGGAAGAAGATTAAACCAAATTTTATTTATAAGTAACGAATACATTATAAATAAATAAAATAGTCATATGAATAAGAAAAATTAATTTCTTAATAAGAGCATATTAGAACATGATAAAGTTATATTTCATTTGTAAGTGATGAGCATATTATGATCGAATGGAATAATACTATGAATAATTTTAGGATTGTACTTAGTGAAAAAGTGAATTCCACTTATTTATAGAATTATTTCATTCATTGTTCGCCAATTATAAATTAAGTTATTTCTTAATTATTTATGAAAAGATTATTTTTGATTTTTTACTTCACAAATTAATTTCACTTTTCCGCTCTATCAAACAGTAGTGAAATTTCATATTTCTTTGGGATTAATGGAAATTAATTTACTATAATAGTCCTTATCTAAATTTAATAAAATTTTATAATTTTTATCTGTGTTATATTGATATAACGATCAAATAAAACAAAAGTGGGGCCATAAATTAGTATAAAATCTGACTTTGAAAACTTTGAGAGCATTTACTTGAAATGTCTTCATAATACAAAGTAGTAAAAATTCTAAATTCAAATTGACTACACTAACCTTGAGAATAATATAAACAACAAGAAGTTTTATTCCAGGAAGCGTTATTTTGCTCTATCCACAATTAAATTTTGTAATAAATAGTTATTCAGTTTATAAACATGAGAATGATGATAACGGATATTTGTAACGTAGGTAAGATATTTAGAAATTACCCCCCGGGGGGGGGGATCCCAGGGGAAGAGGGCAAGAGAGAGAAACCAAAAAGGCGGGTGGCAGTCACGTGGGGGAGGTGGGGGGGAGCACGTGAAAGGCACAACTTTCCCGCCTCACACTTCCTTTCTTTATGATTTGCCCTCTTCTCTTTTGGAAAGTCAATGCTTTCCCCCCTCTCCTTCCCATCACTTCCCTCTAAACCGTCCTTTGTTATGTCTAATCGCTACTTCAATTCAATCACTTCCCTAAAACCCCCCTCACTTCATCATTCTCGTCTTCATTTCTCTCTCTCATGCCCCTCCTCGTTCAAACACTAACCTCATTTATCATCAACTACTAAAGCTTAATAATAAATAAACGTGAGTGTTTGAAATAGTAATTGAAATATTTAAAAATATTTTTTAATTATAATTTATAGTATACAAAATAAATATATAAGAGAAGTTTTATTTCGACTTACACAAAAAAATACTTATAAAATAATTGATCGCTCATCCAAACATCCCTACTACTTGTATTAAACCTAACCTAGTCCTTTCAGTATATAGGGAGAGTTTCATTTAGGGATGTGAATAGCTTACTGTCTTGCCTACATTATGTTCAATCTAGTCCATTTATAGCATGTTTGCCTCAGTGATTGAGTGACTTATAAATGCTTATATACGTAAGTCGAGACAACATTCCTCTTATATACTTACCTCATATTCTGTAAATCACGATTGAAAAATTATTTTTAAAGACTCCAATTGCTGTTTAAAACGAGCCTTAGTAAATACCCTAAGTTCAAACTCATATCCATTATCAGGCTTATTTAGATAAACAAGCCATATTTATTTTCATGATGCAAGGCCTACAAACCTAAAGGTCTAACCTATTTAGCTTTTTTTAAAAAAAGAAAAAATTACTTTATTATGTATAATTCTATATAATTTAATCTAAATTAGTTATATAAATTATTTATGAAATACTAGTTTTATCCTTAAGTTTCATATCTCAACATCATTGTTTGGCAAATAAATAAAAAATCTCATCATCGTTGACCTATGAGCTCAGCCATTTCTTTCATCAGTTGGTCACATATACTTCTCTTTTCTTCAATGGCTTAAAGATGGTAATGCTAACCAATGTGGTGTGGCACTGGTGGTAGCGACTTGGGTTACTTAAACATCTTTCCAGAGATCGATTCTTGGAGGTGTGTATGTAAATACATTGCTTGGGAGAGGTATACCCCTTAACTGGCGCTCAATTCTTCGAGGGATTAGTCTCACGGCTATAGGCTGTAGGAATACCCTTGGTGACTCAAAAAAAAAAAAAAAAGATGGTAATGCTAGCCCATTCCCTCTTCCTTGATTTGTGTCGTTTGTTGAAACATAATAATTGCAATAAGTTTATTTTAGTGGTGTATAAATGAAATATAATAATCCTAATAAGAGCAATTTGTCCTAATTTCTATGAGAAAGTGAGAGGTAAAATATAGTTTTACGTGCCACTTGTTATATTTGATTGATTTTAGAAAGGATTAAGATGCATCAAGCACTTTCGAGTATTTTTTTCATGCGTATCCAATGCCCTAAAGTACTTTGTGATACACTCAACACCATGAAATTTTTTTTTTGGTGCACTCAACACCTTGTAGTATTTTTTTTAGGTGCGTCCAATAACCTAAACTATTTTTTGGTTCACCCAACACCCTAAAATATTTCTTTAGGTGTATCTAACACCCTAAATTTTTTAAATTAATAAGTGCAAATTTGTACAAAAAATACTTTATGCTACTAAATGCACCAGAAAAATTATTTCAGGGTGTTGGGTGCACCACAAAATACTTCAAGGCATTGAATACACTTAAAAAATATTTTAGGGTGTTAAATGCTCCTTAACCCTTTTAAAAAATGTATATCTTCTTAGTCAACAGATAATTGATTTTTTTAATTCCTACTTGCTTAGACAACAGTTGCCACTAGTTTTTTTTCCTTATCAAAATCTATATTGCAGGTGAGAATGGATTCTAAATTTTTAAGATATAAAGTATGCTTTTAAATAGGCTTAGGGATTATGTATAAACTTATATATATGAACTTTAAGCCTTAGAGAGCTACATTTTAAGTAAGCATTTAAAAAAGTTTCAGATCTTTTGAAAGCTCAAACCTAAGTCTAATTAAATAAAAGCCCATATGTAGACTCAGGCTTTAGATTTCCGTTATAGACCGGTGCCTTTTTAGTTAATGCCTAACCTAATCTATTTTCAATCAAAATATTTTGAAATTAATAAAAGCAAAAATATATTTGGGTGGTAAATGACTAAAATGCTCTTCCTTTATGTGGATACTTGTTATTTTACTATTATTAACTATTAAAATGCTTATGTGAAATTATAAATTCACTTATGAGCACTTTAAATTTTTGTATCAAATGTTGTAAATTTTTCCATATTTACACTTGTAAATTTTAATGTTATTAGTTGTTAAAATGTGTATGTTCATTATTGTGTACCTATAAGAAAATAAACGAAGGGCATTTTGATCATTTACCATCAAAATAAAAATTTCACTTTGGTACTTTGATATTGCAGTGTAATTTCAAAATCCCTTAGCCCTTAAGTAAAATAAAATCACATACGTGGGAGTTGAGTGAAATTCTCCCAATTTAAAATGTAGAACTAAAATTTACTTTTGTGTCCAGAATATTTTTGAAGACACTATGAGCACATTAAAAAACTTGTGAAATATTCCCTTGGCCTATTTTATGAATAAATTTTAACATGTAGTGTCTAAATTTTAAAAAATATTATTAACTATATTTTAAAATTGAATAACTTTTTTACTCTAGTCTTATTTAACAACTGGGAAGTGCAAGAACAGTTTGAGCAAAGAGTAAGGGCTAGAGAGACATCTATTTCTTATACATATCTAGAAATGTGCAAGAGATGTTAATGTCTAAACTGATCTCCGGGGTTGGCCAAAAAAAAAAAAAAACTGATCTCCGGGAAAAAAAGGACTAAATTGATCTGTTAGATTATATGAATTTCTTTGCTGGCCAAAAAATAGATAACATCAATATTTGTAAGCTTTACTTATTTCTTAAATTTTATTTTCAAAAAGAGAAGACAATGAAAGCTACATCCATTTCCAAAGGATAAGAATATATGACATGACGCACAGTTAAAAGTTACAACCATTTTAAAGTTGCAGTAATTTATTTATGGATTAATATAATATTTGATCTCTTAAATTTATCATAATTTTCATTTTGCTTCCTAAAACTTCAAATCATAAGTTTAAGTTTTAACTTTTGATTTCTTAAATTCCATTTGGTTTAAAATATTTATCCTACGTATACGAAATAAGCTGTAGGAATCGAAAAAGACTTGTTTAAGGCCGAAAGAGAGACCAAAACGAAAAACGGTGGAGCAAGCTATATTCCAAGCTGCGTACAAAATGAGCTGCTTGAAGTTTCTAGTAAGTCTATCGATGATATTAATTCTATGATTTAAACAAAACCAAGACTATTTTGTCTTTAGATTTAGCTCGTTTGGATTAGCTTATAAAAGCTCCATAAGTTCTTATAAATCGTGATTCATGGAATATGAAATAATTTTTACGGTTTACGAGGTTTCTTTTACAGTCTACGAGGTGAATATGTGAAAGAGATTTATCTCGATTTACGTAAATCGGGCTTATAAAATAAGCCCGATTGGAAATAGAGTTTCCAAACATGCTATTGTAAGCTTGTTTGGTTTAGCTTATATTTATGTATAAACCTAATTTACGTAAATCGAGATAAAACTTATCCACATATTTATCTCGTATACCGTAAATCACAATTGAAAAGTATTTTTGGAGGTTACAATTACTATTCCAAACATGCTCTAGAACCTATGATTTAAAAGTTGATAAATCAAAATTAAAATGAGGACAAATTTCGGCACCCAAAAATTTTATTAACATTTTATTTATATTTAAGTCTTCCTCCATCTTTTTCATATGTATTACATGGAGTGATAGGAGTAGAAGAATAATAAAAATTAAAAATAATCATATAATTTATGAATTATGAGTAATACAATTTTTAAAAAATTACTATTAATATAAAAAACTGACCTCGAAAGAGTATTAATTCGTAAACCACGAGTCAACCGAATTAATTCAATGACGGAGTCTCAATCTTAAAAAGATGGACCTATATGCTAACTAAAATCCCTAAATTAAGAAAACACTCCCACGTAAATATCTCCCAACCCATGAAACTATATGAAAGACCAAAATTAAGCGGAAATTAAGATCATCGTTATTTGAACATCAAATTAAACGGATGCAATTATTACTGTTGTTACTATTTGGATTTATTATTATTATTATTGTGTCTGATAGTTAATATAAGAGCTGCATCACAAACTTACGAATATTAAGAAAATGCAAAAGTACATATTTAGTATTTAATTTTGGCTAAATTATATAAAATCTTTTAAGTTTTGGGTCAGTTGCATATAACCCTAATATTTTAAAGTTTAAATTTAATCTCCCACCATTGATTTTTTTATTATTATTAACACCCTGTCGTTAACCAAACGTTATCTTTTTAACGGAAACTGTCGTATCAAATTAACAGATGATACGTGGCATTATACGTACCATCCTATATAAATTACTAATTTCATAAAACCCCCTTGAACTTTAACTAGTTACAGCTAACCCCTCTAAATTATCATCAGTTATAAATAACTCCTGACATTTCAAAATTTAAATTTATCTTTCTTCAAATTTTGATTTATAATATTAAACCCATTGTCTTTACTTTTATTATTTTAATAAATTTATTAATATTTTTATTATGATTTGTTAATTAAAATAACTTTTTTTGTATGAAAAAAACTAAAAGAATAATACTTAAAAAATATAAAAATAAAATATCATCATTTGTATAATATTTACTTATTATCATTTGTGTTAAATATATTCTTGAGATAATTGACTATTGATAGTTTAAATATTACATTTGTGTTAAAGGTCATCTTTTTCCCTCTTTAATTCTTTATTAGTAATGCATATTTTTTTAATCAAGGTTCATTGTTTTTTATATTTTTTTAAATATTATTTTTCTATTTTTTGTCATACAAAAAATCTATTTTAATTGAAAAATGATAGTAAAACTCTTACTAAATTTAATAAAATGATAAAAGTAAAAACATGAGATTTAATATTATAAATCAAAATTTGAAGGAAGTTAAATTGAAATTTTAAAATGTCAGGGGATTATTTGAAACTTATCAAAGTTCAGGAGGATTATCTGTAACTAGTTGAAGTTTAAGATGGTTTTATGAAATTCATAATTTATATAAGATGCCACGTGTCATCTAATTAATTTGACATGATAAGTTCCATTAACAAGGTAACAATCAGTTAAAGGTAATGATGTTAATAATTAAAAAAAAATCAAAATTCAAGGGTTAAATTTAAAATTTGAAATATCAGAGGGTTATATGCAATTGACCTAAAGTTTAAAGGAGTTTTGTATAATTTAGCCTTAATGTTATACAAAGTTTTCAATTAACCGCTTAATTTTAAAATTTCTGTAATTAATTTAACCCTAACACTATTAATCTCAAATGAAAATTTTTTGTAACAATAATTGGTATTCTGAATATTAAACCTAATATGTTAATATTTGAAAATATTTTTTTAACATTTAAAATCTCAATATTAGTGTTTTTTTTTTTTTGCAAATGACGTTAGGGCTAAAGGACTATAAAGACATTTTATTAAGTTAAGTGACTAAAATAAAAATTTACGTGAAGTTAAATGACTAAATGTGTGATTTTTTCGTAAAAAAATAATTTAATTATTTTGTAATAAATGGATGTTAATTTCATTCTTTTAATGAATGAATTTTAATTTGGGAGATATATTGAATTGAGATTTGAGCCAAGTTAATTAAACTCCTTCTTTATCTCTTATATTAATATTCTATGGGAGCATTATCTTTTAAAAATAACGAAATGTCCCATTATGTTACTAGGCATATGTAAAAGAGGATAATGCTTAGATCAAATTCTTTATATTTCTCACGTTAATTTCTCCAATTACACACGATCATATATTCTATTTTTAAAATATCGTTTCACCATAAATTCATGATTATGTAACTTGATGTAATTGATATAAGAATATAAAGTAAATGTTCTGCGCCATTCTTACTCACCGAAATATCTTCATATTGCAAGGAATCTATCATATTACCAAAATAAAATTAACAAAATGGTTTTACAGTTTAAAAGAATATTTTAATTCATAAAAAAGTAAAAACCTATATGCCAACCGGCGTGGATCATAGTAGAAGAGGGTTAAGGTACATAAGTCGTGTGAATTAAGAAAATCTATTTGTGCTACCAATACTTAAATTTGACTCAATCAAAATTTATTAGGGACCATGATTCTTAATCTCTCATAGTAGAGGAAAAAAGTAGACAAACATGTCACTTTATATAAAAAGTGTATACAAAAAATCAGACTGACTGGTTCAATCAGAAAACTAGTGAATCAGCCGTTTGTCAAGTTCGAATCACCTCATGAATTAAAAAACATTTGAACCAGCAAAAATTGGATAAAGTTAGCATAGATAGGTGCCAATTGGTGTAAACCGCTAGGTTAAACGAGTTACCCTGTCTATGTTTAAAAAAAAAAAGGGAAAAAAATCTCATAAGCCAAAAATGGAACCAGAGTTGGAAGGTCTGGGTCCTATGGAAGAAGAAGAGGTAAATGATGATAGATGAAAAGGGAGATGGAGGCAAAGAGCATGTTGGAGATAAGGTTGATGATGGGCAGAGATGAGGTCACATGTGAAGAAAAGAGTAATGTGATAGGAGGGGAGTAGGGTTTTGATCAAGGTTCTGAAAACTGGACCGGTCACTGAGCCGGTCGGGGTACTGGATCAAGGGTCAGTCGGAGTCAAACCGGAGCTAAACCGGGGCCAAACCGGTGAGAAATTGAATATTTTAGACTTATAAATATGAAATTCTAAAGAAAAATTTTAAAAAATTGATTTTTTAAAAATAAAAAAATACTGAACCGGTTCGGTTTCAGTCACCGGGTCACCAGTTCTCGGACCAGACCGGGTTCCAAAACAGTGGTTTTGATTGAGCCTTTGTTATGAGCCTCGGCCTCATTAATTTAAAAAAGCAGAATAACAAACCTTTAATTTCATAATTCCTATTTACACAACTCTAATAAAGAGGAAAAAAATAAAATTATTTCTTTTAAACCCAATTATTTTCCATTATTAATGCTTAATTAAAATCTAAAGATATCTTCAAAATAAAATAATATCAAGTTTTGACCAATTAATTTTCATAAAATATAAGACAGCTAATGATATAAAATATGATATACATTCAATTTCATTGTTATGAATTAAATTCTATTATTTTATTATAGCCGATCTAACCCTTTAACTCTTAAATCACTGCTTTAATTGGCTACCGGAGGGATCTTATTTTTTTTTTCACGGCATACAATAAAAACAATCAATTATTTGATCTATATAATATTGTTGATCTTAAATAAAGTAAAATATAAACTAATATTGAATAATGGAATGAAACAGGCATGTTACATTGCCAAAAAAATGTGCCTAAAATGTGAGAGCATTAAAACTTTAATAGAAAAAATGAGGTTAGAGAAAGAGTTGCCTCAATAGCCTAAATATATACTCACAAGTACTGTTTGAGATGACAAATAACAACCTTTTGCGTCCTCGGCGGCCTGTTGAGTACCGAGGCATATGTCTTCTCAAAACAACCATCTCCATCATCATCATTTCAACAATACCAAATTCTCACAAGTAACTAGTAATACCCTAGTATTAATAAATACGTAACTCAAGTTTCAATATTCCACTAAATGCGATAATTTTATCAGTATATATTCTTTTTTATGGTATTAAATATAAAATAGAATTAATTTTTTTAGAGATTAAGAAATTTAAATAAATTATTTAATTATATTATATATTATTTATCAGTAAATTATATATTAGTTTAACTAATTAGTTTGGAGAAAAAAAAAAAAATTCTAAAATAATTTAATTAACTTCTTTAATCTTTAAAAAAAATTCAACTTTATCCTGTATTTATAACCCGATAAAGTAATTTTTAAACACTTATATATATATATATATATATATATATATATATATATCATTTTTCATAAATTGAGACAAAATTCTTCTCATATACTTACCTCATAAATTATAAAAATTATTCTTTAAAAACTAATTCACACAAACACGAACTTGATGGCAAAGTGGTTACTAGGAGTTGTTTTGGCTAGTGCCTTGAAGGCAGCCATAAATTAATATGATTAGAAAGGAGAATGTTTCTGCAGGCTTGCATTTTGAAGGATTTGATGGGGGGGGGGGGAAATTAGAAAATCTATTGCAAAAAATTGAAACGTTATTGTTCCTCACTGTATTTGTCATGAGGAGAATGAATGTACTAGTTCTTTTTTTTTTTTGGCCAAAGAATGAATGTACTAATTCACTTGTTAAAGAAACTCATATGTTGATTTTGTACTTTCGGAGTATACAAAACTCCCTTGAATTCTAAATTAAATTATGTACAAATAATTCTCTCTTAACATTTTTAAATAATAATAAATTACTATATTAAAATAATAATAAATTACTCTAAACTTTTAAATATGTGGGAATGACATCTAACTATCAATTATTAGAATGTTTGAAATAATGATTGGAGTCTTTGAAAATAACTTTTTAATCGTGATTTACGAAATACGAGGTAAGTATGCGAGATGAATGTTGTCTCGACTTATATGTATAAGCACTTATATATCTCATTAAACTTCATTTTTTATTTGATTTAGAGTATAATCCCTTCAAAGCTCATTAAACTTTATTTTTGTATACATAGAATGTGAAAGTTCCACAATGGCTAAAAAGGGAAACGAAAAAACACTTAATAACTGTTTGGATACCTCCGCCTCTTGACTTGTTTTAAAACCATAAGAGGTGATAAGAACTCTAAAGCGGACAATATCAAGAGTAAGATGTTGACATCTATACTCTCTTTAGTTCTTAATTAGGAAGTTGACATTGATACTAAATATAAGACATATTTTATATTTTTATCCATTTTTTCCTAGTTAATACTATTGATATTCTCTAAATAATAATCAAGTAGAAGATGGAATAAGAGAATTAAAAAAGATAATTAAGGTTTTTTAAAAAAATATGTTATATTAACTAATTTAACTAACATATCTTTAATCTATTCTTTTTTTTATCGAAAATATCTTTAATCTATTCAAATTAATTAATTAGTTGTTATATTATATTAAAGATGTTTATTTATTTCTAAATGCTACACATATGAAATTGGGGATTGATTTTGACAAGGATTTAATGTAGAATGTTTTCTAGCACTCTTTGTATGGTTTAATTCAATCCACATGAGTTGGCAAAGAAAGAATTCATCCCTGTGACTCATTCTTGAATTACATCTTGAGGGTATGATGGTAATTTGAGATGGTGGGAAGAGGAAGAGGAATCAAGGACAAGGAGGAGTAATATCCTGCAATTAATGACGAATGAGAGGGGTACTTTTGGCACAAACATTAATTCCTCCGTCCCGTCCTGGCCTTTAAATCACACCCCTCACCTTTCAACATTTTCTGTTTTCTTCATCGTGCGTATCCAATACCATCTCCAAATTTCTCTCTCTCTCTCTTTGACCCTCGTACTCGCTCTCCTCTCTCTCTCTCTCGCCCCTTTTAATTTCCCTCATCATCATCATCACTCTTTGCCTTTTCGCCGCTGTGGCAGCAGACTCTGCCGCGAACGACACCAAAAACACACACACCCACTCCCACAAACAGAGAGAGAGAACCATCACTAAATAAAACTCTCTCTCTCACACACTTACGCATAGACCCAACATTACAAATTTCTCTCTGCAATACAGATTAGTGGTTTTTTTTGTATTGCTGTTAATTATCAGTGGCGAGAGAATTAAACAGAAACACTATTAAATATCATTACGCTTTTGCTGCTTCTTCTTCTTCCTGATTCTGCTGCCGCCTCTCTTCTCTTCTCTCCCACTTTGATCTGACGGCTTCGATCTTCTCGCTCTCCCAATCGTACGGCCAGGAGTCCTTTCTCTGCTGGCCTCTCCACGCTCCTCTACGTAAGTATCCCGTCTCTGAAAACAACACAGCATCAAAACTATTACATGACTTTTAAACCCACTTTTTTCCTTCAAATAAATAAATCATTTCCGTATAGTAATAATACCATTAGCTTTCGCCTCCCCTTAAACTCATTCTCTCTCTCCGTCTCTATCTCTTTCGTGTCTGCATTTTCTTTTTTGGATTGGGCTTCGTTTCAGTTTTTCGATTCTTCTCCTCACATTCAGTGTACGTGTTTGTTTTTTTTTCCATTTTTCCTGTTCTCGTTTAATCCCGTTTCTGTACTTACTAATTATGCTCCTATTCAATTTAAGATAAGTTTTCCCCCCTCAAACATTTTTTTTTGCTCCTTTTTTATGTTCCATCTATTTTTTATGGGATTTATGGTTCAGTAAATTTTTGTTACATCCAGTGGTTTTAGTGTCGAATTGTGATGGGTTTTCTGTTGTTGGTGATGTGGATGTCGGATTAGATTCGATCATGACATTGAAACCAGCATTGGACAACTGGCTTGATCAGAGTTTTTTTTTTCTTTTTTTTTTCTCTTTTGTTTTTTGCAATCTGTTGAACGAGAAAGGCTTTTCAAAATTGTTCCTGTTGTGAGTTCTTTTTGTATTTATCCATCTGTTAAGTGCTTAACCAAAGCTTAGTCAAAGGGATGGCTCATTTGTTCAGTCTGCTATTCTTTTTAATGTCCATCTGTGGGTGTTATCTGTTTTACATTATTGTGTAAATAGAATATTTTATGTTCTGATGGTCTTTAGGTCGGTTATTTATGATTTAATTGTTTATTATGTGCTGATGGTTTGTTATATTAGCTTGGTCTTTACCCGTTAACTTTACGGTGGTTTAATTTCCTGAAGGAAAATTGTTACTTTTTAGTTGCACCGTATGTTTTACAATAAATAAAATTTGTGCAAAACAAAAATTAGTATAGTGCTTAAATAAAATTTGGTAAGAACCTTGACTACTAGTGTTGCCTATGTTGTATGCTTAGATGAATGTTTGCTCATTGGCTGTGCTTTCATGTAATGTTTATTATTGGTAAATACGATGGTTTATGTTTTGCTAATAGAGAATTTTTCTCACTATTTTTTCTTCATTGTACTTTCCAGGAATGGCTTCTTCATGATCATATCTTTGTCATAGCATCAGGAAATAATCTTATTTTTGCGATTTCAGGAACTGTGAGAATTCTTTTCTGGACACCAAATGATGGATTCCAGCAGTCTGAAAGGGGCCAAGAGAAATGATTATCTTGAAAAAGAAAATGGCAATTCCCATTATCTGTTTAATGTTGATGAAGAATTTGATCCATGGACTGCATGGGCATACAAGCCTCGGACTATTACATTGTTAATGATTGGCGCTTGTTTTCTAATGTGAGTGCTCCGCTAGATAGATTGATGCCAAATAAGTACTCTGGTGAACCCTGACCATTTGAAGTATGTTTTCTCAAGTAAAGTTGTTAAGCTTGTCTTCTTTTTTAATTTTTAGTTTTGATGTATATGATGCTAGATGGGCAAGTGGTGCACTCGATCCAGAAAGAGATGCATCTGGTGATCTTGTTGCCTCTGTTAAAAGGTTTTGTCCTTTTAGCTATAATATTTCTCAGATGCTCATTACTTATATTCCTTATCATGTTGATCATTGCACTGTTTGTCCAGTATGATAAATGCCCAATTAATTTTTTCTGTAGGGGTGTATGGGCAATGATTGCTGTTTTTCTTGCTTACTGCCTTCTGCAAGCTCCCTCCACGTGAGTAATTAAGGCAACTTAGTTGTACCCAGTTTGCATCTTTCATTTCTGTAGGTAGATCTTTATTTTTTGATTGTGTTCTTACTCTTCTTGTATGTGGTTCAAGTGATAATCCTGGATTGGTAAGTTGTGACGTGGCTCTTAACTACATATTTGGGAGAGAAGTGTGAAATTGTTGTAGTAAGTTGACTATAAAGAAAATTTACTGGAAAAATCTGTTTTTTTTTGGAAGGGGGGCTACAGGTGGAGCTGGAATTTTTAAATTGAAGTGAACCCTTTTGGTTCACTATTGCTTGATGGGCTTATATTGTTCAAACTTTATTTTCTGTAATATAATCACATTCGAAGTTGCACATTCGAAGTTGTTCTGTTAGGTTAAGCAGCTTAGATGAAAATAGTATGGTTTTTCTACTGGGTCTTGTGTGGAGTAGGAATGATGATTGAAGAGTAATACTTTGAGTAATTTTTTGGACCATCTTAAGTTTTGTGGTAGAATTATCTGCTGAGAGCCTGAGACCACCATGTCTAACATTCATTATTATCTGTTTTCATTCAGGATTCTTATTAGACCGCACCCTGCACTTTGGCGACTGGTCCATGGAATGGCTGTTGTTTACCTTGTGGCCCTCACATTTTTGCTTTTCCAGGTCTATTGTTGTGTCTTGATATATCCTTATTTTCTGTTTAAGTTGTGTGTGTAGAAAGTTCAATACATGCTATTCATTAATACTACTTAAAGAGACAATTTTACATAGATTACATCACAGTGCATCGTTGCTCTTTAGTTTTGTGTAATTTGTTATGTTTGTGTGTGTTGGCTTCTTCCCACTCTTTCTATGTTTGTCTCTTGCCGAATTTATAGATAGTAAACATGTAGGTTTCAATTATCTGTTGTTCTGTTGCCTGTAACTGAATGATTATTTTTCCCCCAGAAACGTGATGATGCTCGACAGTTTATGAAATTTCTTCATCCTGATCTCGGTGTTGGTAATGAATCTGCTTCTTTTCTTTGAAGTTTTGAATTGGATAGGAAGTAGTTAGTTGATTGTTAAATTTTGTTTCATTTTCTTTTAAAAGATCTGTTTATTGGATTGGATCATCGTTAGAATATGCATAATTATTTTCCCTCACTTTATGCAGAACTTCCTGAAAGGTCTTATGGTGCTGATTGTCGCATTTATGTGCCAGAAAACCCTACGAGCAGGTTTAAGAATCTTTATGTATGACTTCTTCTTTCACAAACTTTTGTTGTCCCCTGCAAGTGTTGCCTTGTTCTAAACTTGATCATATCCCATATGAGTTCCATAAGCACCTGATATTTTGTTCTCTGTTTTCTAGGATACACTTTTTGATGAATTTGTTCTTGCTCATATAATTGGCTGGTGGGGGAAGGCTATATTAATCCGTAATCAGCCTCTTCTTTGGGTGTTATCAATTGGCTTTGAGTTGATGGAGGTTAGCCCTTGATCTGATTTTACCATGAAGTTTCTTAATCTCACTTACTCTATACATTTTTTTCGGAGGGAAGGGCTGGACTGGGATTGTTAAAGCATGTTGCTTTCTAAATTATACTTTATTGTTTGTTTATAGACTTTATGTTTGCTTGACCAGTTTACTTTTCGCCACATGTTACCAAACTTCAATGAATGCTGGTGGGACAGCATTATTCTGGACATTTTGATCTGTAATTGGTTTGGTAAGAATTCTGAACCTTTTCTGTTCGTTGGTTAGCTAGTATATCCCATGTAAAATAAATTTAAGCATGGACCTTTTTTGGGCTAAATCATGCACCTACGTATGGACTATTACCCTACCAAAGATCACACATATTCAAAGTCACTGACACGTTCTTAATATTTTTTAAACTTATTTTTTTATTAGCCCCTTGTGCGAAGAATTATTATTGGAGGTTTTGAGGCAGTTAAATTTTCAAAACCATGGTTTATTATCTATTTTTTATCTTGTACTATCTTGAACTCTGAATTTCTGGTGAATATCAAAGTTGATGCTAATTTCATGTAAACCCTAAACCCTACGCTTTGATTTTAGTTCCTCTAACTATATTTGTTTTGTCTTTTCAAGATCCAAGGTTTGAAATTAGTAGTAGCACTTGCCAGGATTACACATCTGTATATTTATTTATTTTTTATTCTATTTATATTTATTTAACTGTTTATTTACATATTTTCCTGGTACAATAACTATTGCACCTTTGATTTTTGGGTTTAGGAACATGAATTTATAATATCTTTATGTTCGATTGATTTAATACTGTGGGCTTTAGTTTCTTTTTTTTTGGGTAATGTCCAATGGGCCCTTAGAGTCATTACTCAATAGCTTCTATTCGTGTTCAATACTTTTTTAAAGTAGAGATATGAGGGTCATTTTCTTATCCTCAAAATCATTTATCTTTTGAGATGCCTTTTGGCTGGTCACTAATTAGCCATTTATTGGAACATTCATTTACTTGGTTTATATCATGCAGGTATATGGGCAGGAATGCATACTGTCAGGTATTTTGATGGGAAAACATACAAGTGGGTTGGTCTGAGCCGTCAACCTAATATTATGGAAAAAGTACGTTTGAGATTATGGTCAATCAAATCAACATGCACGTATTTGAGTAAATTAACAATTTGAACCTTGCATTTCCAAACTAATGTCCTAATTAATTTTAGTCTTAAAAGTTAATGAGTGCAAAGTCTAGTCTTTGATAATAACACACTCGTTGCAACTTACTACACCTCCCGTCTTTTATACAAATCGTTTGTAGTGCAATTAATTAGATCTTATATTACTACAAACTAATTTTATATTAAGAACTGGAGGTAGTAATTTTTTTGTCAAGTGACTCAAGGATGCTAAAAGGAGTGAAGGACTCATTTGTAAGAGATTATTTGTTTCAAAGATTAACTTATTTATTTACTAATTTCAAGCACTAAAAATGTCATAATAGCTAGTGCTTCGTTTCTCATTGAGGAAATAATGATTTTTTTAAATAGCTAACGAGACTGAATTTGACTCTATTGCCCACTGTTGTCAGGTAAAACGAACATTAGGACAATTTACTCCAGCACATTGGGACAAAGACGAGTGGCATCCATTGCTTGGTCCTTGGCGTTTTATTCAAGTAACTAGTCTTTGTATTGTCTTTTTGACCGTAGAGCTGAACACATTCTTTCTCAAGTTTTGTCTCTGGATACCACCTCGAAATCCGGTCATCATTTATCGGTTGATTTTGTGGTGGTTGATTGCAATTCCAACAATTCGCGAGTACAATTCCTACCTTCAAGACAGGTACATTCTCTTTATTTCTTAAATAAATATAGGTGTTCTCCCATTAAAAACAATATCTTTTATTGTCGTCCTAAATGACAAGTATCATTGATTAGTTGTAGTATTCGTGTTCATTGTGAATTTTCCAGGAAGCCGGTGAAAAAGGTTGGAGCTTTTTGTTGGCTTTCTCTTGCAATTTGCATTGTTGAACTATTAATTTGTATCAAGTTTGGACATGGTAGGTGTAACTGTAAAATTGGTCACTTGTGTATTATTCATTCACATAAATTTAATTTGTTCCTGTATTTCCCCCAGGTTTATATCCTAAACCAATGCCTTCATGGCTGGTAATGTTCTGGTCATCCGTTGGAGTGGTCCTTGTATTATGTCTGGTTATATGGTCGTGGCACTTGCACCAAACTCTCGGCCAAAAAAAGAGGCGATAAATTTATGAAAATTCCGGTGGCCGGCAATATTCTTTGATTGATTCCTTCCCTAATTTTTATGGTTATTATTGTGCATGCATTCCCCATTATTTAGCATCCATTTTGTAAATACTATCAGCTTATTCATAATTGTAAATGATCATTCTCCTAGTTATAGGGTAGTGGATCTCAGCATTAGCATATGATGATATGAGTGAGTGGGAAATAGTAAGAGTTACAGCTGGTAGAGGAAGAAAGGTCTTTCAATTGGGGATGCCTTGTTAGAATGAATCATTTTGAAACAATATTTACTTGTAGTTTTAGTTGGTTTTGATTGATATTACAGAGCTTGAGTTTGTTTATGCCATTAATCAACAAATAGTTGAAATGGAGCAAATTGTACAAAAGTCAAAATGTAACATATATGTTGATATGTTTTGAAGTAGTTTTGCCAAGTTTTCTTCGAAAACGAAAGCAGCATTTTATTTAGGTATTGGACTTGGATCATGCATTACATTACATTATATATATATATCTATATATATAATCCGGTACTTGATATCTGTAACTTTTAAATATGTTATTGTTATCTTTTAAATATATCATTGTTAACGGCGTAATCTACTATTTTTCTCTTTCCTCTTCAACATCTTTGTTCAGATTCCAAATATATCTTTTATCCACTTGCCGATATTTGATTTCTACGAAGGTGTTAGGTGGCGAGATGTTGATTTCAAACTTCTCTTCTCTTAGGTTAGTTTGTTTTTATCTCTTTGGTTGTTCCTTCAAATGGGCATGGAGGGCAAGAGAAGCTTGGATTATGATTTATAGAAATTAAAGACAGGCAAGTGAATAAAAGATACAATTTGGAGTCTTGAAGAAGACGTTGAAAAGGAAAGAGTATGTTACGTTATTATCGATGATATATTTAAAAGATACAAATGACAGTAATTCATATTCATTATGAATTAGATATCTATCATATCAAGTGTTGGATGTAAGTTTTTTTGTATATATAAAGGGGGTATAAAAATAATACTTGCATATTTTTTAATTATTTTTTATATTTTGTAGTTTTGGCCTTGAACAAAGTCTACCTAGAACCTTATTTTGATATATGCGAGGCAGTACAACGCCATGAAGTAATAAGATCAAATGAAATGTACAAGTACTAATTATGATATGTATAAGGTCGTTAATGATGAAGCTTATAAAAAGAAAAGATATGTTAATGATGAGCTGACATGGTATTAAGCGCAGCCATTTGACGTATTTGACATCACTAACACCGTAATTTACGTCCAAATCACTCCTGCTGGACTGCAAATCTAAAAGGTCAGGTTATGAGATCAGTGATATATCAGGCATAGTGTAGTCTGTACATGCGTATGTATGGTATTAGAATGAATGAATGGATCACACCATCTAGTAGGGATTAATGCAATTCTTAAAAAAGGTAGGAGGGATTACACCGTCTAGCAGCTCAATGCAAGGTTTCCAAAATTGTATTAAAAGGTGTAATTTATTTGAAGTTCCCATGATGGGAGATAGGTTTACTTGGGAGAAATCGGGAGTTAAAGAAAGGCTTGATTGGATGTTTTGTAATTTGGAATGAGAAATCAAACATCCCTAAGCGAAAGCTTTCCACCATCTTCGGTTTAAATCAGACCATCGAGTTGTGGTGGTGTTGGATAGTCCACTAAGCTCAATTGACAGGAGATAAACGGTTCCAATATCAAGCAGCTTGGTGTCTTGAAGAGGGATTTCGTGAAATTGTTAATTCATCTTGGAATGATAGAGATTGGCTTCAAGGTCAAGAACTGTTCAAGAAAGAGGCTACCATATGGAATGATAGAGTGGTAGGAAATCTAGCAAGGAAAAAGAAAGAGATAGTCAGATGCCTGGAAGGTATTGATTGATTGAGTTCGGTGCTCAAGTAGAAATCAAAATGGGCTGTTCAGGCTTGAAAAACAACTTTGGAATTCTTATCACAAAATTGCCTCACAAGAAGAGCTACTTTGGTTTCAGAAGTGTAAATGGATCAAAGGAGGTGATAGAAACATAAGTTTTTTTACGTTACCATGATTGTAAGGAACAAAAGAAGCAAAGTTAAGGTTTTGCAAGATGAGAGTGGTAACTGGGTTACAGACCATAATTGTTTAAGAGACATGGCTTTGTAGTATTCTAAGAAATTATACTCGGTTGAGGGAAATTAAACACCTATTGCTCCATGGCCAGCTAATTTCCTTACTTTAGAGCCACATCAGTTGGATTTTATCCAACCATAAGTTTCCCGACTGAGTTAAAGAATGCAGCTTTTAAGATGGGAGCTTTTAAAATCATAGGACCGGATGGCCTTCACCCTCATTTTTTCCAAACTCAGTGGGACATGGTTGGACCAAAGATATTTGATTTGGTAACAAATGTTTTTACCAACCCTGAGGACATTCAAGTAATAAACCAGACAAATATCGTTCTTATCCCTGAGGTTGATCCTCCAGTGTTGATAAAGGACTTCAAACCCATTTCCCTATGTAATGTTAGCTTCAAAATTATTAGTAAAGTCATTGCTAATCGTCTCAAGGGTGTTATGAATCATCTTGTGGTGGAAAACCATCCAGTGTAGCTTTATTGCAGGTTGTCAAGGTTGTGACAGTATCATCATTGTACAGGAGGTGATACATTCAATGAGAATCAAGAGAGGACAAAAGGGGTATGTAGCCGGGAAGGTGGATATAGAAAAAGCATATGATGGATTGGACTGACGCTTCCTGAAATTTACACTTCACAATTTGGGATTGAGAGGTGATTTTGTTAAATTGATCATGTATTGTATAAAAACCACTTCTATGGAATCGAATAGCCTCAGAGAAATTCTAACCATCTAGAGGAGTGAGACAGGGGGATCCGTTGAGCCCATATTTATTTGTGTTGTGTATGGAATTGCTAGGACAACTTATTCATCAAGAAGTTGCGGTTGGGAATTGGAAAACCTATAAGACTAGATCTTAATGTCCCAATGATATCTTTCCTCTTTTTTAAGGATGACTTATTGCTATTTTGTGAAGCCTCCTCTGACTAAATGACCGAGTTAAGAAATGTCATGCAAATTTTCTATCAGGTCTCGGGTTACAAGATCAATCTAAACAAATCCAAGATGTTTGTATCTAGAGATGTTCACTTTAACAGAGATTTGAGCCAGATTATAGGGGTAGGATTGACAGCTGACCTTGGATAATACTTCGGGGTTCCACTTTTGCACAAGCGAATGGTTAATTTGACCTTTGTTCCACTAATTCGAAAGATGGGGTCGAAGTTAACAAGTTGGAAGGGGAAGTATATAAGTATGGCAGGGAGAACTGTTCTCATTAAATCGGTGTTATCAGCGATTTTGCAATACTGGATGCAATCGATACTGATCCCAAAGAGGGTGTTTTTAAAGATTGAAAAACTTAGCAGAGACTTCTTTTGGAATCAATATGAAGAATCAAAGAAAATGCACCTAATAGCCTGGGATGTGTTGAAAAAGAAAAAGAACGAAGGGGGTTTGGGTATTAAGAATCTTCACTATTAGAACAAAGCATTTCTTATGAAACTTTGTTGGAGTCTCATTACAAAACCTGGAGCATTGTGGGTTCGATGCTTGCACAGTATTTGGTGAAAATAGAATGCCTCAAGTCCATAAGAAACGAAATCAGTCAATTGTTTAGAATGGCATAACATCAATCTGGGAGGACTTTAGTAGGGGACTTGGTAGAAAGTTAAAGAGTGGACAAACTACATAGGCATGGCAAGACTGCCAGGCTCTTTTGGCTAGACCTCTTAAGCATTATGTAGGCAGGAATTTTCACCTAGTCAATCTTGATGAATAAGTTAACTCCTTTGTAACTGTGGAAAGACAATGGGATAAAGGGAAATAGGAAAGCTTTCTTCCTAATTGGGTTGTGGATAAACTTATGTTGGTGACTCCTCCTACCGGCACTGCTGATGATGCTGTTTATTAGCTAAAATCTTCGAATGGTAACTTTAAGGTTTGTTTGGGTTGAGGGGAGGGGAGGGGAGAGATTTTGCTCCCCTCCCCTTATTTGGCTACTAAAAATTTTTAAGAGGGGAAGAATTTTTTTTAAAATTTTCCCTCCCTTCCCCTTATATCCCTCCCCCTCCAAAATGGGAGGATTTGGAGGGGAGGGGCAATATTTTCTCATGTGTGGACTATTATACCTATGTTTATTTCTATTATTCCCAAACTATCCCTACCTCATCTCTCTTTCTCCAACCTAATCTCTCATTTAGTGAGCATATGTGCGATTGTGTGCATCAATGATGGCCAAGGCCGGCACCTCGTCGCCGCTTCCTTGATAGCACCATCCATCTCTGCCTTCTTCTTTACCGACAAGCACCCTTTCTCTTTGCCTGCAACTATGGACATCATTCTCCATCGCCAAAAATGTTGTAGATCAGACCAGCTTGCGATGATCGTGGTTGGAGAAGTTGGATCTTTAGAAACAAAGTGAAATCGAAGACACATGGCCTTTCTTTGTTTTTCCCCCATCGACACAAAGTTGTTCATTATTTTAATATATATTGTAACTTTAAAATACTTCCTTTTACCTACAAATTCAGTAGAAGTGAAAGCAGAAGGAAAGAAGGCGAGGAATTTACTCCCTTGTGTTTTTAAATATTTTTAAATATTACTATATTTTTAATTATTTTTATCAAAATAAATTTTATTATTATATATATTTTTTATAATTATAATTATGATTATAATTATTTGATTTTAATAATTATATTTTATTAAACATTCTACAACCTTTAAAAAAAAGATAAAAAAGGTAAGGTTGTCCAAATAAAAATATTTTCCCTTCCTCCCCCTCCTAAACCAAATAAGGTAACATTAAAATTCCTCCCCTCCCCTCCCTTCTGATCAATTCAAACGAGGTAATATTAAAATCCCTCTCATCCTCTCCCCTCCATTAAAATCTCTCCCATCCCCTCCCCTTCGTTGAACCAAACAGACCCTTAGTATGAAATCAACATATGACATGATTTATCACCAACAAGAGCATAGGAATGAGACTCACTAGTAGCGTTTATGGCATTGGGGGACTACTGAAAGAGTCAAGTTTTTTGTGTGGCAAGTATTCCATGAGAGACTTTCAACAAATGTACTCAGAGCCAAATACAATCTAAATACACATAATTCTTGTCCTTTTAAGTGTAAGAGTGAGGAGAGTATACTTCACATATTGAGAGATTTTGAGCAAGTAAGAAGAGTGTGGTTTCTTTTAACTAACTAATTATATTATACTATATTTTTCTCTGGTAACTTATAGGACTAGCTTGAATGGAACTTACAACATTCCCTAAGGAATAGGAGAGCATCCAGGTGGCTATGGCATAGAGTGTTTAGAACTGTCTAATGACTCTTATGGAATAACTGATGCAAAAAATTATTTGAAGGAAAATTAGACCAACCAAGAGGGATCACTTAATGCTGCATGCACTATCTCATGGAAGGTGTAAAGAGTAGGCGCTTCAGGCACCAAATTTTCCACATATAGGATAGGGATGTAATATGATGGCAACATCTGACTCAAAGTTGTGTTCATGTTAATGTTGATAGGGCCCTCGATAATAGAGGCAAAGCTACATGTGGAGGTGTTATCAGAGACCACCAAGGTAGCTGGATATGTGGATTTCAACAGAAGTTAGGGCGTAATACCTCAACTGCTGTGGAAATCCATGCCATGCACAATGGCCCGTAGCTGTGCAAGTAGTTGGGTCTCAACAAGATAAGGCTCTTTATTGATTCTCTAAAGGCTATGCATTTGATGCTCATAGACTGTAGGATAGAACATTAATTGTATGATAACATCTTGAATGTAAGGTCCCTCATCCTCTCTAATTGGGGCCTAGAGATTTTCCATTCTTATAGAGAAGGACTCCAATATGCTGACTACTTAGCCATGATGGCTCAAGTAAGTAACTAGGATTATGTTATCTTATAGACACCCCCGTTGGAGTGCATAGATCTCTTCAAGATGGAATGTGGGCACATGCCGTAAGAGCAAGTGATGTTGTCTGCAAGTTAGATTTTTTCTAACTCTCAAGCTCCGGCTTGCCTTTGTACTTCATAAAAAAAAAAGGAATGAAGGAATGAATGGATATGGATGGCAAAAAAAAGAAAAAAGGAAAAAAAGGATGAACGGATATGGCATGAAAATAAGCCTCTCTCTCACACACATACATCCCCTTCCTTTTTAATATAAAATCTAGTTCGAAGTGTTGTAATCTTAAATTAAGAATAAGAGATAGTATAATAGAAAAAACCTTAAAGGCACTATTAATGTGTTGTTTGTTTGAGGAGTTTGATAATCATTTCTTATTTTGATTAATTTTATGTTGTACGAAATAAATATGTTGTCAATCCTATAAATTTCACACCATTTCAACATATTTGCCTATAGTTTTTTAGACATTTGGGGAATTCATATATATTTGGTGATACAAATGATAGGAAAATGTTTGGGCTCAAAACTATGGATTTTTGAGTTGATAGTGAATATTTTGCTCTATTTCATCAACTTTGGCTTTTATATATTCTCTTGTTTTGTAAGGTTGTTGAAGCATGCCATTTGGGCTATATATGAAGACATACAAAGCTAAAATCAATGCATAAGAAATAGTAAAGCAAAGTAAGAATACAAGACACCATGGAAAGATAAAAAGAGATGAACTAAGAAACAAAATACTTTTTGGCCTCAGCCAACGCCATTTTTGGCATAAGCCAAAGACAATATAAAGAGTTGTTGGCCTCAACCAAAGATATATGCAAAAAGCTCTTGGCCGCAGTCAAAGACAAGGCAGAGAGCTCTTGGCCACAACTAATGAAAGTATTGGTTGTAACCAATGGTGATTAATAAAGCTATGCGTTTTAGTGACATAACTAATTTTAGGGCTTTATAACCTTCCAAACTCGCACAGTAGCGCCACTTTGGACTTTGGGGGCGATTTTGGGCTTGCTTTGCTGGGGTTGAGTGCTTGAGGTGGAGATTAAGCTAGAAGTTGAAGAATTGAAGAGATTTGAGATTTTTTTTTCTTATTTTTTTCTCTCCATCCTCCATTCCTTCTCCATGTTTTTGTTATTTTGCTGGTTTATATGCATTTTCTCATGGATTTTATGAATATGTGTAATTAGAGCTTTGACAATAGGATTATATTGAATCCTTGTATGGATTAACTACTCATTTCCCTTTTATATTTGTGATTAATGATATGATTATGTTGATTTTATTTTATTTTTCTTAATGCTTCTTGTTGATTGTCTACCAATGAGATTGTTGGGTTCAATTAATTGATGATTGAGAGAGTGAAGTTGAATGTAGAACTTGAGTTTAATCATGTTGGAACTTGAAATTTATGGGTTAAATGGATGTTTTTGTTGATGAGATAGAGATACACTAATTAACCTCAAATACTCATATATGATTTGTAATGAAAATTGGGTTTTAATTAATTAATTAATATATTAAGGAATTAATTGAGCTAAGCACTTGTTTAGAGATTTTAGAGAGCACTTATAGGTAATTTAGTATTCTCAGCTTGCATAATCTCTCATTAAGAAGCAAATATAGTAAGGATTTAAATGGGTACTTTTGAAATTCAATGAGGATAAATAATCTTAGGTCCCATCGTTGAAGTCCATGAATCACTTGTGGGTGTGTTTGGATTGGCGGTGGAAAAAGTGACTTATTTAAAAAGTGACTTATAGATAAGTCCGATTGGGTAAAAGTCAAATTGATGTAAGTTGTTTATGTTTGGATTAACGATTGAATAAGTGCTTTTATAAAAGTGAAATGTGTTTGGTTTGGCTTCTACATAAGTGACTTTTATGATATTTAAAATAAAAAATTGTAAAATATATGAAAAGTGAGAAAAATATATTTAATCACATCTGATAATGATAAAATAGATAATTAAATTGCAATAAAAATATAAATAAATTAGAAATGATATAAAGTTAAAGTTTTTGATATAGTCAAATATAACATAATCAAGTAGATCAAATTTTCATTATCTTATAAATTGAATTATATAAAATAATGAAAATTTGAGCATATTTTGTGAGCATCTAGATGCAAAATTATAAGTTTAATGAGTCAACATATTCCATTAAATGAACTATGACAAAAAATCTTATGATAAAATTTTTTATTATTTATTTTGGACAAAAGTTAATAATAAAAATTTGAATTTAAATCTTAAATGCAAATTAATATAATATGTTCATTGTTTTTTCCAACTAGATTCATTTGTTTTAAATTGATAAGACTTATTTTTATTTTAAATATAATGAAATTATAATTTTGAAGTTTATTTTTATTTATCTTTTATTTTAATTTAAAATGAATCAGGATTTTTTTAGTTATGAAGATCGAAACAGCCTTTTCTTATTTTTATTTTCGGAATGGAATATGGAAACAGCTTATTTTAATATTATTATTGGTCTTCTGTTAAAAAGATATAATTGGACTTCTGCTCCCAGAAAATTTTTTAGCCAACACCCCATGAAATAAACGTTGGGAGAGGCAATGATATAAGTCACAGGCTAAAAGCTGCAGCCAAGAGCTTTTTCAAAAAGCAGCTTATCTAACCCTAAGCTAAATTCATCCAACGTCCAACCAAACATCAGGAAAAAATATAAACAGTGCCAATCGAACTTAAACCATTGTAATCGAGCTTATAAAGCGCACAAACGCCTAACCAAACATTGCCTATAATTATTTGTTTTCTAGTTTTAAAGGTAATTTCCCTACACTCATGATATTTGTATCAGTCAAATTAAGTAAAAGGGTGATAATTAATACTTGAGTGGATTTTGAAAACAAATTTTCATGAAATCGACATTTTATTTATCGCTTTATTATTTGGCATCACTCGTGTACTTACTGTGTGAATGTATGTTTAATGAGTTTATCTTATAAAACTCAAAAACTTTTTTTTTTTTTAAAAAAAAAGCTTATCCAAACAGCTTATCATCATCCGTGATCACTCGCCAACTTTTTTTTTTTTTTTTCCATTTAAACATTTCATTAGTTTATCTCGCTCCCCAAAGTCCAAACCCATGAACCAGTAATTACTTGCTCTGACTCATTTACTTTATTTCAAATATATGGTATTTATATCTAACATTGATCTTATGGTCAAAAAGAAAATCTAACGTCCATTAAAAGATACTCCGTAGTTAAAATTTTATTATCACACCCTATATTTTTCATGTAGCCGTGTGAGGCCTCTAATTAACTTTGGAGACTTAACATCCAATTTAATTTTAATTTACAAATTGTACAACGAAAAACATTTCTTCTACATTATTTCAATAAAAAATTAATAAAAAAGGCTGTTAATTATTAGTTTTTTTAAAAAATAAAATATTGTTAAAAATTGATGATTAAAAATATTAGTATCATGTGATCAACCATCAAGCTATTGGTTGAGAGGTGGTGGGTACTTTTATTGATATTTTTGCATTCAACAATTTATAATTACATTCACTGAACTTATTTTATTATATGAAATTGGACATATGATGTAAAAGCTTTCGATTATTGATGCATTTGACCTTTTATCAAAAAACTGAGTAAATAATAATGATTGAATAGGAAAAAACATAGGCAGCTGATAAAAAATTTGATGAAACTGACAAATTAATGTTTCCTGAATCTTTTTGTGATGGAGTTTTTTAGCAATTTTTCTATAATTTTTGACAAAATTGAGCCTTTTAATAAGGAAAAATTTTAATTAAATATCTTCAGAATTTAAAAATCTCAAATCAATAAGTGTAGGGGATAAAACTGATTTAGGATTTTAAAATTTTTAGGGTATTTTCCTGAAATTCTCCCTTTTAATTTAATAATGGACGGGAAAAAAAAAATCTTTTGATTGGCATGAACCGGGCGAGGTGGCTGGGGCCGCAGATCGTATCTAATAACAGCCAACCGTTTGAACAATCAAAGAGGAAAGCCATCGCCACCGGCGCCATGGGATTCACCAGCTTTGCTCCAAATATCATTCCTCATTTGGAGCTCCACAGTTGCTGTTTCGGGCCACTTGGCCCGATCCGGACTCGCTTCACTGCTCCGCGTCTCTGCAACTCATCGAAGAGTCCGAGTTTGAGGGTTGGTGTCTCACGGACGAGCAAGGGATTTGGAAGGCTTGTCTGTTTTGCTGTCGATGATGAGTTGAGAGAGAATCGGCAGGAGTTGGGTGGAAGTGGGAGTGGGATTGGGTCCGCCATTGAAGATAGGCCGGGTAAGAGCGAAATTGAATTATCAAATTCAATTATCTTCATTTTTTTTATAGAATATTTAAGAATTTTTGCTAAATGATTCAAAGAGATTGTGGACTTTTATGAATTAGCTGCTTGTTCGGTTTGGGTACGTTTCCAAATGCGAGAAAAAAAAAGGGAAGTGATTGAAGTATTATCTTATGTTTTCCAGTTGTCTGATATTATTCAAACTCAAAAGCATTGATGCAAGTATAGAAATCGGCACTTTGCAGGAAGTACACCACAATGAATTATAGTATATAGCTATAATTACTATAATTAAAATTATTGTATTGCATTTAAGTGTCGGATTTGCATATGGGATTAACATGCCTGACCATGTGTATCATTATGTAGTTAGGTTTCTCGAGGGAGAGATGTGCATGTTTTGTTTTCTCTCTTTCCTGTAAATAAAAAATGGCAACTTGGTGTGCCAGTATATCAGTTAAAACATATTTAGTCAATTAAAAATCGAACACGTTGCTAATCTTGTCATATGTTTTTTGTCAACATTATTAAATTAATTTGACTGATTATTCTGAATTTCTTTGGGATGCTATGAACCATGGATTCTTGACATGTTAAATAGTCTGTTTGTATATTCTTTGCTCTTCATTTTGACCTCTTCTTCTCTGCTGCACATGCCATTTGTTCTGGTTCTTATGTTTTTTGTATGCTCTAAATCTATGATCCTCTAGTATCCAGGGCTTGTTTCCATATTCCCAATCTATATGAACCTTGGTTCATCAACCAGCCTTGATCTTCTTCAGAAAAGAGTGATGTGAGATGTGAAAATATATGATGTTTAAACTATACTGTGTGACATATCCTTTATGTCGATCTTATGTAATTTAGAATAAGCTTGAATTGCTTGTTTTTCAAAATTGCATGGATTACTCTCCAAATATCTTCAAAATATGCTTTAAATTTACTAAAATTGGAGAGTTATCAATGGTGTTCTTCTGATGATGCCAACTTATGACACAATTCGTTTCAAATCCAGTCTGAGCATTGTGCAGATCAGAGCTGCAAGTGCAGTAAATAAAGTTAAGACCCTGAATTTACTAAAGGGAAAGAAAAAAGTTAGGTCCCTGACATCAATTTTTTGTTACACAACACAGAACTGGTTGATAATACAAGAGAAGAAACTCTGGAAAATTCTAGACAAGATGGTGAAGGAAGCGCTCTATATGATTTTCTTTACCCTAGTAAGGAACTTCTTCCTGATGATAAAGAAATGAGTATATTTGATCATCTTGAAGAGCTGCGACAGAGAATCTTTATATCTGTTCTAGCGGTTGGGGCTGCCATTTTAGGATGTTTTGCATTTTCAAAAGAACTGATCATGGTTCTTGAAGATCCTGTTAAAACACAGGGTGTGAGATTTCTTCAGCTAGCTCCAGGGGAGTTTTTCTTCACTACTATAAAGGTATAATTGTTTAATAACACATCTATCTGTCTGTTCATGTTCAATCTGCTTTGTCATGGTTTATCAGAACTGTATGAAGCAGTCTTTGTGCTTTAGTGTACTTTTTATCTGGTTCTGTTGTTAAGTTTATGGCTTAAGAATTAAATTGCGTCTGTAATTTAACTTGCAATACAAGTAAAAGAAAACCAATAGCCTGAATAAGCATAAAAGGGAAGGAACAGGAGAAAAATTTCTTTGGTAAGAACAAAGGGTCCAACTCCCTTCGTTTGTCTGTATACAACCTGTTAATGATCTTCTATGAATGTTGAAAATAACTTCCAGTCATTTCTGTCATGATGAATTGAAAATGAAATGTCTGCTATGGCCTAGCTTCCAGGATTTAAAAATATTGTTTGGCCACCAAAAAACAAGATTTAGAAATGCTGATTATCATGTATTACTGTCCATGAGTCTCTGTAGTCTGCATGCTTGTTCTCAAACTCCATCAAATAGTGATCCTGTGGAATCATTTTTTCTTTTTTGGGGTACTGCAGGTGTCTGGATACTGCGGCCTCCTCTTGGGAAGTCCGGTCATTCTCTATGAAACCATAGGCTTTGTGCTTCCAGGTCTAACAAGAGCTGAGAGAAGGTTTCTGGGGCCAATTGTTTTGGGCTCATCAGTTCTTTTCTATGCCGGAATAATCTTCTCCTACCTAGTTCTGACACCTGCAGCATTAAATTTCTTTGTTAATTATGCTGAAGGGGCTGTTGAATCATTGTGGTCCATTGATCAATACTTTGAGTTTGTACTAGTGCTGATGTTCAGTACCGGCTTGTCTTTCCAGGTAAATATTCTTTTGCTGGTTTCGCTCTTCCTATGATTGATAATAGGATTGCACCATTTCTTTGAACCTCAACAAACCAGGAGGCCATGACTTTATGGCATCTGGTCCCCTCAAGTGTCAACACAAATGCAGAAGGATAAAATTGTGTATAACAAATACAGAAAAGTATCAATACACTCACCCCATCAGCCTCTGGTCATTTGTATACATTTCCCCCAACTTTAAAAACCATACTAGTTACGCCCATATTGGGGAATTTCGTTCCATGTGACCCTTGTTTGCCTTGAAACAATGGGCATGCCATTTAGCAAGGGAAGATGTGTAAAATGGCATCACCATAGGTCCATAACAGTAAACGGACTTAGGTTTCACATGCCCAAGTGTACAATTCCAGGGGACTAATTTCAAATTTTTAGTACGGAAGGGGTTCTTCATAAGCATGCCTGCTTATTTCTCTAATGATTAGTGTATAGTACTTAGTGGAATCTGAGATATTCTAGGTGGACCCTCTCTACAAAACTAAAGATACTTTGCATTTATGTGAGAACAATTTCATGCAGTACAGTTACAGGTTGTCATTCATATCTGATTTATGTAAACATGTTTTTTTAAATGCCTGGTTTTACTTATCCATCTCTGACCTACCAAATCTAACAAAAGTCTCTTCTGATACAATCCACTATCAAGATGCTCACATCTATTGATAATTGGATTAAACTATAAATTCTAATATGGAAGCACATATTGAAGGTACCCGTTATACAATTCCTATTGGGACAAGTCGGGCTTGTGACTGGAGATCAAATGCTCTCAATTTGGAGGTATGTTGTGGTTGGTGCAGTGGTGGCAGCTGCTGTGCTTACTCCTTCCACTGATCCACTCACTCAAGTTCTTCTAGCCGCTCCACTGTTAGGTCTCTATATTGGTGGGGCATGGATGGTCAAGCTCACTGGAAGGTGACTTTAGCTTTCCACATCTTAATATGAGCTCTAATTCTTGTAGACTGAATGTATATTCTTCACAATGTAATCTGCTTGTTGTTGATTAGTACCAGAGATGTAGGGAAACATTACCTATGCTTGTAAACTAAATTTTGAAATATAGTTTTATACCTTATTTTCCCCAAGTGTCGTCAAAAGCATCCTCTAGTGGGACATCTAATAGATGGCATCTCACAATTTCTAAAAGCTCATAATATCAAGAGATGATGTGTGTGTGTTATGGCATCTCACAATCTGTAAAAGCTCATTATAGTATAGAGATATGTGTATGTGTGAATAGTTGGTCAGATCGGGCTAACGGTTAATTGATATGACTTTAATCTTGGAAATGAGTTTTTTTCATTAAAAAATGAGAGAATTATTTTTGGCATTGTTATTTAATCAGTTCCCATTATTTTTAAATTTTTATTCAAGGGCACATGACAATATTTTTTTATTTAACTTCTTGCAAGGTTTTAGTTTAATTCCTTAATTTTATAAATTAACGGATATTGCAATTTTAAAAGTTGATATTTTAAGTTAAATTTAAAAGAAAAACAAAAGTGATTGGATTAAAAGGTGATCACTCCACTGCAAAACCATTGGCACCTGTTTGTCTTTTAAAGACTCGAAAAACTCAACCTATTAAAAGATCATTAAACAAAATACGATCTAATCAATTTATCAACTGTAAATTTTCAAACAATTGACCTGATAACCACATCCCGTGATCAAATCAATATCAGATTCAGTTTCCAGAGAGAGATCCTTGAACAGAATGGTAATGATTCATTCTATATATGCAGAGCTCACATGTTGAATTGTGGAACCTAAATTTTTGCCATTATATGCCAACTCAAAATCAAAAGTATCTAAGTCACAAAAACTGCTAACTATGCCAAGTCAAAATCAAAAGCATAATATCGACACGTCACTGCCAAACATACAGGAAGGTCTTCTTAATTGCTTAATGTGATGTTTTCCACTTTGGCTTCTAGATCAGCAGTATCAGGACTACTTAATTCAGAAGCAAGCTGTTTCAGTGAACTCCTTAAAATATTGCAAACCTCAAGGAATGTGTCTGATGCTCCTCTGATTCCTCCTAATATTCCTTGAATATCATCAATAACAGTTTGGATTTTCACTATAGCTGCTTCTATGGTGGGGACCTCTTGAGGGGGATAGAGGCAAGCTCCAATTTCATCAATCTGTAAGCTAAGTTCTTGACACAACTTCAACAGTTTCTCCAGTGATTCTACGAAATTGCCGTTGTCACCCGGCTTTTCCAGATTAAGCAAGCCAGAGATGCAGCGGATGAGCTCCTTTATGACTGAAATTATATCCGATACAACTACGATTGCTGCTTGGGCGACTTTCATATCTTCAGGTGAGAGATCATTCCCCAGTTCACCATCACTGTCGGAAACTTCATCGGTCGATTCTGGCCTCAGTTCTTTCAGCTCACGAAGAACATCCTTCATTGAAACAGCAACCTGCGTCATTCCTCGCCCAATTGCTGTAATATTTGTTGATGGAGTTTTTTTTAAAGCAGAACATGCTTCCCATACCACACCAACTAATTGAGAGATTGATAGGTGCTGATCTTTCCCTTGAGATCCTGTCAATGTTCAATTATAGAGATAAACAAAGTTATTGAAAGACACCCAGACATGTGAATGTGATACATAATTCTGTATCCTGTCTTCAGGATAAATATGGCTTCTCATTCCAACAGCAGCCTAAGTGTGCCAATGTAATTTAAAGTCCCCATGGAAAGGATTAGAAACAGTCAAGATCAAATAATATTGCAAGAGCATGATGGGCAAATCCTAAACCCAATAAGTTATCCTATAATTTAAACAATACATCTACAAAACCTTTACAAAGTCTTAAGATCAATTTGACATTTTGTAATCCCTTTTTGTTCTTAAGAAACAAGTAATCATTCGTCAGGTTCAACGCCCCAAACCATAGAACATTTTATTAGAACAACATTGTTATCACAGAGACCGGAAGTGTGAAACTCACAGAAGGACCCGTGAACTATTAGTATATAACAAAGAGAAGGGGAAGAAGACCTAGCAAGTGAGCAGGGTAAGACAGACGAGCAGTGTAAAACTCTGCTCAAGCAAGTGGACCACAACCTCAAACTTGTGTAATAGGAGACTACTGATTGGCTAGTAGCAATTCAAAGGGAGCTTTGACGGTGGCACGTTTCTAAAATTATTTTAAAAAGCAATCTCGCTGGCAAAAATAATTTTAAAACACCCAATCATGCGAATCAGCTGCAAAACAAACCACCGGTCGTGTTTTTATTGGACAAATTTTTAGCAAACACATAAAAATTATGACCAAGTTTCCCATTTAAAGGAGTTGTCAGCCACAAATATGGTAACTCTGATATTACATGACTCACCCATACACCATTATTTTTGCTCAAGGTACTTGAAATTTTGGAAGATTATTGCTATATTTTTCATTGGAAGGAGTTCAATAAAAAGGGATTAAATATCAAACAACAACAATAGATTTGAGTATGAACACACATCTGCACAAACATTCACCCAAACCCACCAGACCCTGCCCTCTGGGTCTTTTTCTTTTCCGCCTGACTCCTAGGTTAGAGTATTACTAGTACACTGCATGCTTGTGAAATTGAGTATCTGTCATAAGCTACAGTAGCAATACTGAAGTTACTGGTTAACAGGTCATTAATTAATAAAAACAAAGTAACCAGACAAAATGAACACTACTCCGGACCAGAGTTTAAAGATCAAGGATGAGAACTTGAGATAGATCAGTGCTAAAGAAAGTTGAATAAATTATCTATCGACCAGTATATCTTTAAGAAATGCTCTAGAGTGAGAGGGAGAGAGTTCGGGGGATTACCATATAAAGACACAAATTCCTTCATCAGCTTAAAACTGGAATCAACAACTTGCTTCACAGAAGCATGAATACAGGAAGACAGTGTAGGCCCCGCACCCACTGTACTTCCATGGGAAAGCAAGAGGAAACCTTGTAACGTGTTGAAGTATGATGACATAGTTTCCTCTATTGCTTTTGCCTCTGGGTTTTGTCCAGTCCAAAGCATTCCAGCTACAAAGCAGATAAAAGACATTTAATTACATAAACTCAAACCTGCACATATCTATTAACTATAAAGCAAAGGGAAATTTTGGGCCAAGAGTATTACTACTACGCAGCACACCTGTTAATGCAAGATGCAACAAATCCTGAAACTATGCCCCAATTTCCCTCTTGCAAATACAATGAAATTGGAGAATCATCTTTATGCCTTATTAACAGAGATTTTATTTGTACGATCATCCTCAGAATAAGAAAAAGGTTACAGTTGGCCAATTTTTTTAAAGCTCTTTGAAAATAAAAAGACTGAAACTAGGAACCCCTCGCCGAAATAAGGGACATTTTTATTGAAAGTCATGCATTGCTTTTACCAACACCCTTTGGTCAATCCAGTGATAAAATCTTGACGCAAAATGAATGCGGAATGAGAGAAGGAAAAACACACTACTGAATATGCGCAGAGTGACAAAGAAAGAAACTTGATAGTGCTCAATCTAAAATTACAAAATAAAATAAAATAAATTTCCCAAGACATGAGAGAGCAAAAGATTCGACAAGCCAAAAAAGAAGAGATTTGTAACCTATGGTAGCCTGTTTTGACACTTGGTCGCCCATCTTTATTATTTCCTCCCAGCTCACTTTGTCCAAAGAAGAAGGAGTTTGATCCAAAACCTACAAGAGCACGCAAAGCTCAAGTCCTAAGACACTTCATGGTAGTTCAGAGACAATAGCAAATAGATAGCGTTGAATTGAATAGAATGACTAGAATTCGTAGTACCTGAAGAGTCTCATGGATAGTGCAGAGGTGGGAACCGAGGGTTTCATTTAGGCGCTTCTTCTCCGCTTTTTGCGACATGTTCTTTGGCCTGGTACAATTCCGGCTACAGAGAACTCCTCCTCCTCCGCTAACGGCCGCACTGAACAAAAATCGATGAGATACAGTGACGGCGTCCAGGTGCTCCCAATGTAAGGAAAAATAAGGCGCATAAACCCACAAAGGGAAGTCGAAGTTGGAAAAATATACAACAATACAATAAATGAAAAGACAATAAAATACTACTTCTAAACTAAATTATTATAATTTAATTATTAGAAAAAAAAATAGAAAAAGAATTTTAAAATTGTAAAATTTTAAATTAAGTATTTTCTATAAAATGAGTTGTAAATTGCTTATCAAGTTTCGTTATTTTCTTATTAACTTTTGATAACAAACCTGATTTAAAATTTTACAATTTTAAAGTTTTTTTATATTTTTTATTTTTTAAAAAAGTAAATATTATTTTTCCTAAAACATAAATATTATTATTAATTTTTAAATTACAGGGGCCTACCTCTCGATTTATTTTTATTTTGCTAACTTACCTTTTGAATATGAATCCGCTTAATTTGAATTTTGGGAAAAAAATCACTTGAATTTTAAAATTTTAATTGATTTTATTGACTATAATTACCTGTTTGGTTCGATTACAATGGAGATGATTATATATAATCCTGATGCAACAAACTGATTACAACGTTTGTTTTGGCTTATGTAATGTAAAGAGGATTACATTTTCTAATCCTGATTACATTATTTGATATAATCAGGATTATACTGTCATGATTTATAAATGGTGATACATGAATCATGTAATCAAGTGAAAAAGATATTATTATCATTATAATTTTTTAAATTCATTAACCCATCCATAAACCCTATTAATTATTTGTTGGCACATAAACTTATTCATTCCCTTTGCCGTCATTATCATCATTGCTAGTATCTTCATCGAACTGTTGCTCATGAACGGACGGGAGTTGTTGTTGTTTGGTGGTCTTTGTCACTGCTTAATCTTGAGGTTAGTCGTATGAAAAGTGAAGCTAAGTTGCATCCATCCATTCCTTTCTAGTGTTCTCTTATGTGGTTTCAATTGTAGAGATGTGCCTTTTTCTCCTTGTTGGGCCCACTGATTTATGATGGAGTGTCTCTCTCTCTCTCTCTGTTTTTTTTTTTGATACATATGATGGAGTGTCTTTTACTTTACCTAAATATTAGCTTCATGATTATACAAGGCTCAATTAGCGCATGGTTTTTTTTTATTGTAGGCTTTTGGCTTGAAATTTATAGATGGTGGGATTTCTGATTATAACTTGGAAGTTATATATAGTGGGATTTCTGATTCAGTTATATATATATATATATATAATGGGATTTTTTATTCAAAAATTTTAGGCTTATGAATTATATTTAATTTAGTCCCAAATTTATCATTATTTGCAATGGCCCATGGATAGAGGAGATGCTTGAGGTGAAGCTTTTAAGTTGTGGCTTAAAAGCTAATCCTCATATTAATTCTAGGTTAAGGACATTCAAGAAGAATTGGCTGATTGTATATGATATGGTGCAAAATAGAAAAACTTCTGGTTTCTGATGGGATCCAGACAAGAAGTGTGTGACAGCTGAAGATCATGTATGAGTTGAATATGCGAAGGTAATTGTGTGTTATAAGTTGTTATTAATGTTTACTAATAATAATGCTTAAATTATTATATCATTCTCCTTATTTTTAATTTTAAGGTTACTAAATATGCTGGAAATTTCAGAATTAGGTGTTTACCCCACTTTGAAGAACTATCATATGTTTGGTCTAAAGATCGTGTGGCAGGAACGAGAGCAAATGTGCCTGCATCTCTAGGTGAGGATGATGAAGAAGATTGTAGAGTTGAAGCTGAAGTAGTACTCAACACAAATACAAATTTTGTTACATCTGACCAACAGTCTTCGCAACCAAATGCTGTCAATTCATCAGCAAAACGAAATAGAAGGAGTAGCCGCAATGCTGCTTGCTGAAGCATTGAAGGAATCTTCTGCCAATTTATGCAGGGAATTTGCATAAATGCGGAAGGATTCAAGAAGAATTGGTCCTACTAACTTAAATAGGATTGAGGAAATATAGAGGCAACTTATAAGAATACAATGTCTCATATAGGGTGAGATAAACAAGGCTCATGTGAAAATTACCGAGTGCCCTTCACTAATGATTGCATTCTTAATAATCCCTGAAAATGAGATGAGTGATTGGGTCTGCAGCCTTCTGGAATAGCTATGTGGTACTTTTATTTGCTTCTTTTTATTTCTAGTTTGGATAATGTAGATGAAATGGGTTTTTGGGTGTGTAACCTTTTGAAAAGCACCTTTAGTTGCTTCTTTTTATTTCTATTTTGGACAATGTAGACATCATCTCAACATTTTTTGTGATTTAAATTTCTAAAAACATGATCTAACTTATTGGTTCTTATGCATGGATTTATATATTGGCTTATTGGCTCAGTTTCGATTTATATAGAAATTATACTTGTTGTATAATACACACACAAAACATTATTAATAAACATGTATTATACTTTAATTTATTATTATAAGAGTGGATAGGGTTATTATACATACTCGGTGAAGTAATAGGTAATTTCAAGTCAAAATGCGCGCGCGCGCGCACACATATATATAGGGGTAATTTTGTCTTTTCATGTATTCTCATATTTAATGTAATCAAACTAAACGTTTTCATGCTTATATATCATCTTTCCCTAATAACGAATCAAACGAATTTATGTAATCATCATTACATTATATTCCCTCTGATTCCGTGAACCAAATGAGTTCTAAAAGTATTGAAATTGACAAAAAGAATATAACAATTGATAATTCTTTTTTTAAAAAAAAAATCACTAATTTAGTATTTTAAAATTCAATTAGTATTTAAATATTTTTTTCTCTTGAATTTTCTCAAGTTATTTTTTAAAAAAAGATATTGTGATAGTTGATACACTCAAGTAGATCCTATCTCCACCTCCAGTTATAAATTTATAATCTTCTCGAGTTGAATTTTGGAAGAAATGAGAGATATGATTTTATTTATTAATTAAAATAACAATATCAGCTAAATGGAAAATATTAAATAACTAATTCGAATTAGCAATTATGCCGGCATGATAATAAATGCTCCTCCTTACCTCTTTTCCGGCGACGGTGACTTCCCTGAAACCTCCTCAGTTGGAGCATCTGGCGTCGGGCTTTCCTCATTATTGCACCTATGGGGATACGCCTCTTGCTTGTGACCATAGTAGCCATAATGGAAGCAAATAAGTTCCAAACCTTCGTATTCAACAGAGAAAACAACGTTTCGAATATTGAACCTCCGTTTAAGCTTTCTACGCACATCGATTTCAACACTCACTCGATTAAGCCTTCCCCTTTCAGCTTTAGATTTCTCTCCCTGACCTCGAACTGAATTGTTCATATGCACCCTCGGTGACGTCCCAATCTTGTTCCCCAATCTCCATAGGAAGAGCAAGTTATTACATTTTTTCGGTAAATGCGTGACTCTTACCCAGAAAATCATTTCATCGAAATGTCCCGAATCCGAGAGTGAAATTAGGGATCCACCGCCGCACCACCAGATAATGATCCATGATGAACTAGGGACTCTCCGTTAATACCCTGTTACGGTAACGATGTAAAAATCTTTTGGAATTCCAATAAACTCGAATTCCATATCGTACCAGAGTTGAGTCACTTTGTGCCTCATTTTTCTGAATCTCAGCGTCTTCTCCGGCGAAGTAGTATCAGAGCTTTTCTCCACGGCCGGTACCACTCTCTGTACTCTTTAGCTGAAAATTGTAGAACCGGAATGTTCGACTCCGTCGAATTTTCCGACTCCTCAGACACTTCGCTAGTAGCTTCCTCTTCGTCGTCTGGAATTTGATCTTCTTCTTCTTCCATTTCATCATCCACAGCATCAAAACCAAGGAGAAGTAGAGCGTCCTTGTAAGATATGAGAGTGGTTGCATTAACAGAATCATTCGATTTGGGAATCTGAGTAACGGCATTTGCACAAACGTCCATAGTGCCTCCAACACTCCCGTCATCTCCTCGACAGTGAGATTTTTGATCCTCCTCCGTTCAGGCTTGGTGGTGAAGAGTACATAAACAAGTATCAAGTAATTGCAAAAAAAAATCAATAAATATGAACAAAGTTAAAGGGGTTAGTATAACTTTTGGTTCATGAAGTTTGATTCAATTTTATTTTTGATGTTTAGTCTGATTTTGATTTTGGTCCCTCAAGTTTAAAATCAGTGGTTTTAGTTCTTGATGTTTGGCCCGATTTTGATTTTGGTCCATCAAGTTTGAAATCGGTGGTTTTGATCTTTCAAGTTTACTCTATTTATAAATGTTGGTCCCTTAAGTTTGAAAAAAGACTTGATATATTAACTTAAACTTGAGGAACCAACAGTTATAAACAAAGTAAACTTGAGAGACCAACAATTATAAACAGAATAAACTTGAGGGACAAACACCAAAATCGGGCTAAACTTCAGGGACCAAAACCATCGATTTCAAACTTGAGAGAACAAAACCAAAATTGGATCAAACTTCAAAGACCAAAAGTTATATTAACTCAAGTTAAATGTTAAAATTACAAAATATTCAAATTTATAATATAATTAAAAGTAATAAATTTTGGTAAAAATTTGAAAACATATGACTATATGTAATAAAATTATTTTTTGTTTCTATAAAAAAATCATTTCACAGGCAAAAAAAAAATACAAGAAGAAGAATCATTTTTTTTGACACATATCAGTGTTTAAATAATTAATTTGTATGTTAAATAAGAATGCTTTGGCAAAAAAATTAATAGTTTGACCTAACAATTAATTAATGTTTAGCTTGAATATAGAAAAGAATTTGTGTAGCATATTTTTTTATTTTAGGGAAGATGTATATTGGTTTTTTCAAAATAGAAGAAACGATCCTTATAATTATGAAAAAAATAAAAGAGTTGGTTGTGTATAAATATATCACTAAATATTTTTCCATTTTGTCTTGAAGAAACCACTGTTTACAAGCCAAAACGTATATGTTGGGCTTCGTGCCAGATGTGAAGGACCAAAAAATAATCATGCATAAGGACTAGTCAGAAAATAAAATTCAATATGTGGCTATATGGGAATTTTGCCTCAAATAAGTGTAATTTTCAATGGAATTTTGCCATAAATAAGTGTAATCCGTGCCAACCAAATATTTTCCAAATATGACATCTAGCTTCGTGCCCTATCTTCCTTCAATGGAAAGTTGGAGATGAAGGACCAAAAAGTAATCATGCATAAGAACTAAGTCGGAAAATAAAATTCAAAAATATTTTCCATTTTCCGTTCCTTGCAAACCAAATATTTTCGAAGTATGATATCTGGCTTCATGCCCTATCTGCCTTCAATGGAAAGTTGGAGATGAAGGACCAAAAAGTAATTATGCATAAGGATTAAGTTGGAAAATAAAATTCAATATGTGGCTATATGAGAATTTTGTTAGAAATAAGCGTAGTTTTCTGTAATATTAGCCTCTTCTTTCAGTGAAGAACATATCAGCGTAAATTATAGAATAGGACCCCAAATTTCCAGTTTAGTCCAAAAATCCAAAAATCACCGTGTTTTGGCTATATAATTGATTTTCACCTCATATCAGTGTAAATTATAGAACATGACCCCGAATTTCACATTATGTCAGTTTGGTCCAAAAATCCAAAAATCATCGTCTTTTACCTCAGGAACTGATTTTTCTCACCTCTTATGCAGAATCTTGGAAGAAAATCAAATTTAAATGAAATATAATGTTAACCATAATAATGACAACTAATATTTTTTTCTTTTCCTTTTTTTTTCAATTTTCATTATTTATTTTTTCTTTTAATTAGCTTTTAATTTAAAGTAAAATATTTATAATTATATCCCCAAGATATCTGGTAAAATCTCAATAGAATCATCTTAAATTAGCATTGATAGATCCATAATTATATCAAAATATATCTCAAATATATTAAAAACGGGGAGTTATCATATATATTTTTATCATTGACTCACTAAGTCAATTAATTACATTTTGTTTATTCCTTTCAATTTCTAAATTCTTTGGTCATGACAATATGGAGCAGATGTTTAATCCTCACAATAGAAAGGACATTGGATTCTCTATGATCTTCTAATTCAAGCACGAATAACAATGCATGAAGTCTTTTCATCCCTAAAATATTGCATGAATAGTCATCATCCCTAAACATTGGATTCTCTATGATGTTCTAATTCAAGAAAAAATATTTTTACTAATTCAAATATGTTTTCATAGGTGAAATAACTTTTTAAAAATCTAATTCAAACATTGGATCAAGTTGAAGTTGGAAAAATCTAGAGAATGTGTGAAAGCTGGCGTGGATATGAAGCCAATTAGGGAGTCCAAATGTGGGAAAATATTTAAGGGATAGATTGGATTGATAGCTCCACAATTAGAACAAAACGTATCTCAAATAGATTAAAAATTGGAACTTATCATATATATTTTTATCATTTACTCACTAAGTCAATTAATTATATTTTGTAACGTACTTTGATTTTATAAATTCTTTGGCTATGATAATATGGATCAGATGATTAATTATCACATTAGAAATGACATTGGATTCTCTATGACGTTTTAATTCAAACATGAATAACCATTGCATAATGCCTTTTCGTCTCTCAAATATTGCATGAATAGTCCTTATCCCTAAACATTATATTCTCTATGACGTTCTAATTCAAGGAGTTCTATGTCAAAAATTCAAAAAGGTCGATTAGACTATCATTTCATAATGGATTATACGAATATTTCAAAAAGTTTTGAATTTTCCCCAATTCATGGGATATGACATGAATAGTCCTCATCCCTAAACATTATATTCTCTATGACGTTCTAATTCAAGGAGTTCTATGTCAAAAATTCAAAAAGGTCGATTAGACTATCATTTCACAATGGATTATACGAATATTTCAAAATTTTTGAATTTTCCCCAATTCATGGGATATGACACAATTTGTTCGTCTAAAAAGTCATGATTTATCACAAGGATATAACAGTTTAGCTGTTGTTTTATTTGAAATTGAATTTTCTTTCTTTGACCAATGTTTGAAATTGAATTAACTATAAAACATGGGGATAGTCCTAAAGCCACAAAACATGGCAATTACACTCTCACACGTCATGATGTCAGTTTTCATGATTTGAAATTGGTAGGGAGAGATGGACGTTGCAAATAAATAAGGAGACAACCTAAAACTTCTTTTCCTTACTCATTAATCTTTCTTTCATACTCACTGAAGCACACTGCACTGCGTTACACATTTTACTTTTTATCATTTTCATGGAGGAATCTCTTGTAAAGCTTAAAAATAGGTTTCCAACTCTTCCCAAAGATGTGCTCGGGATTATCTATATCTATTGACTTGAAAGAATAAAGACATTCAAACGTTTGAGCCTTCCTGGGGATGTACGCTAGATTATTGAAGCTAAGGTACGTCTAGCGGGTGAGATTCATGAGTCATTTATTAAACCTATGCTAGGAATGAGAATAAGTTTTTACTCCCAAAAGAGAAGAGCTCAAAGGATGAAGGTCTGCCATAAATGTGCAAGGTGAACATGTGATAAGAACCGTCGGAGTAAATGTATGATTTCTATAAATTGAGAAGATAAAATTCAATTTATTAAGAATGGACTGAGTAAGGAGTCACTGGATAATATTATGCAAACTCTTGAGACGTATCCTAGTGATGATGTTCATGGTATTCTTCTTGATTTAATGAACTTATTCAACAAAGAAAAAGAGCGCTACTGTCTTGAAGATTTGACACTAGAAGATCCTGTTTACCAACTTATAAGAAAACTGGATCAGAAGCAAATCCGAGATTCATAGGCGCAGAATCCAGATGCCACTCTTCAAAAACATAATCTAGCTACCACTCTTCGGTTGTAAAAAAAAGTATAATTTCTCCATTAGATAGTTAGTTAATAAAACCATTAGATGTATGAGGTGTGTAAAGATGACAGAGTAAAGAGTTATTATTTTTAACTCTTAAGACGCATCTTATTAGTTGTATGTTTTTGTTTCATCTTATTATTTTTTACTAACTTTAACTACTTTATTAAACTGTGTAATTCGGTTATTAAGCTCTTATAAATAAGACAGTTTGCTTTTAGGACCAGGTGGTTTTTTGAAATTTACTTCTGAATCCACTTGGTAAAAAAGAATGGTAGCATATAGGGTAGCGTGAATAAATAGATCAATAGTGTCACATGTAATTATTACAAATGCAAAGAAATTAAATATGAAAACATTCGCACACATATGTTGGGCTCCGTGTCACATGAATTTTCTTTTTTTGATCAGTGTTTGAAATTGAATTAACCATAAAACATGTGGATGGTCCTAAAGCCACAAAACATGGCAATTACACTCTCATACGTCATGATGTAAGTTTTCATGATTTGAAATTAGTAGAGAGAGATGGACGTTGTTAAAACTCGATAAAAAGATATAGCAACCATTGCTGATGAATTTAATATATATATATATATAGTTTTGTATTTTCTGAAATATTTAAAAATAAGAATAAATTTATACGGGGAAATGAGGAAAAGCAAAAGTTGTTTCCTTCCTTAAGGAGAAGGAAAAAAATTATAATTGAACATGATAAATTCAATGTCATTCACTTCTTTTAATGGTCCATGTATGTCTTTTCTTGGTTAAAAACAATAGAGATAAATGCAGACTATTTTTATTGGTCAAACACAATTAAAAGATGCGTTGCACGAAACACTTTTAGAGATAACTCTCATTACTCATAATAATTACCCACCACCAAAGTAATTCGATATAATAATGAAGTAAAGTAATAGAGGTGATAATGCAACACTGTGAAAAAGGAATTGAGGCTTTAATTACTTACTTTAAATTATGAAAAGGTTTTTAACTAGTGTTGTACGTTCAAGAAAAAATGAGAAAATTACAGTGAGAAAAGTAATTCCATAAGTTACCTCTTCAGTAACTTTTGGCAAAAGTAGCAACCATTTCTCTTCAAACTTTGTCAGCAAAGTCTTTGCCATCACGTGAACATCACTTCTCTCATCATCTGAAAAGTGTAAAAATGAAAGTGTACGGCCATCATATTAGATGCTAATGCTATATTGCTATGCTCTTTGTTGTTGCCATCATGTTTTTCTGCTTTTTATCTTTGAAATCACAACGTTCAACAAAGTTACATGTTTTAATTTTTGTCTTCCAACAACACAATTATACCTCTGAAAGAAAAGTTTCCTTTTTAAAATGAAAAGTTATTTCCTTCCTTAAGGAAAAGGAAAAAAAATTAATTAAACATGTTAAGAAATTTTTTTAATGAATTAGGATTCCTCCAATGAGGAAGGAAATGAAATGTTATGATTTCAAAGATAAAAAGTAGAACAACATAATGGAAACAACAAAGAGCATAGCAATATAGCATTAGCATCTACCATAATTGAAAGACAAAAAGCAAAGCATGTGTAAATTGGTTGAACGTTATGATTTCAAAATTGAACTCATCAGTCATCAAAGAGCATATCAATATAGCATTAGCATCTACCACACACAATGGTAGGAAACTTTTTCAATGATAAAAATATATATGATAACTCCCTATTTTTAATATATTTGAGATATATTTTAATATAATTGTAGAGTTATCAATACTAATTTAAGATAATTTTCTTAAGATTTTATAAGATATCAAGTTGATGCATTATCTAGGGGATTTAATTCTAAGTATTTTACTTTAAATAAAAGCTAATCTGAGCCATCCATTTTTTTAAATCATTTTTACAATTCAAAGCTGATGACTTTGTAGTCCTCATTGGAGGGCCATCACTCACTTTTGCATTTTTGTCTTCTTAGGATTGCAATATTGCACGATCTGAGTACTTTCTATAAAGTTATTTTAGGGATGTTAGTGGTTTGAATTAGAACATCATAGAGAATCCAATATCCTTTCTATAGTGAAAATTAATCATCTGCAATAGAAAAATATGAAAAACAAAAATTATAATTAAACATGATAAGCATTATGTAGATAATCAAAAAGTTTAATTAGCATTAATATTCAAAAAGTTTAAAATTTCCCCCAATTCATGGGATTATGACAGAATTTGTCCGTCTAAAAAGTCATGATTCATCATACAAAGATATCACAATTTGTACGTACAACCAAAGGAAGATGAAAACCCATAATCACAACTATTGTACATAATCATGCTTTTACTTAATCTGTCTTATCTTTTCAGTAACTTTTGACTTCCTTTACTCATTTTATTTAATTTCTTCACGCAACATTATACCGATCATTCGTGTTGGCATTTTTTTTCAAACTTCTTTGAAAAATGCATAATGCATGATCTTCAAGACGTTATTTTAGTAGCATAAATATGCACTCTTCCACTTGTAACCACAAAATGTCTGAGAGAGAAAAAGAGAGAGGTTGTATTACCCTAAAATGTAGATTTAAATCTATCTGCATTTTTGGTGAAACAGATTTGGAAAAGGATGACGAGTTTTAACCTGCAGCAACAGAACTTGGAAATGCATTAGCTGCTAGAAAGATCAACTTTGTATACGGGGGAGGTATGCAAGGCCTAAAGGGAAGTGTGATTATTTCTGCAACCATTAACTGTAGCATGGGTTTGAGTGTAAGGGTGAAGGAGTTGGAAGACCACATCTTTTTCTTAGAACAAGAGTTACAGGTTTCAAACTTGCCTGAACGAATGAGACGTATGTTCTACAATGCTGAAGCTTTTATTGCTCTACCCGATGGTTTTGAAATGTTGGATGAGATTTCTAGCATTGCATATTGGGCTAAACTAAACTTTCACAAAAATCCATTAGGATTGTTAAATCTTAATGGTTTTTATGATGATCTGTTGTCTTTTTTTGATCATGTTGTGGAAACAGGATTCATACCCCAAATGACTCGCCAATCCATAATTGTTGCACCAACTGCTGATCAACTGCAAACATATGAACCTAAATTATATCTATTAGTCAAGCAAATAGGTGGACAATCTTCAGGTAACTTTCAGAAGCAAAATCCAGATACCACTCTTCAGAAGCAAGATCCAGATACCACTCTTCAGTTGTAAAAAAAACCTACTTTCTCTATTTGTAAGTTAGTAAAACCATTAGATGCATAGAGTGTGCAAAGATGACAGAGTAAACAGTTATTTTTAACTCTTGAGACGCATCTTATTAGTTGTATGTTTTCTTTCATCTTAACTTCTAAATTCTAAATGAGCATTATCGATACTTTTTTTAAATTCTTGGACTTTTATTTTTATCTACTTTTCTTTACGTAACTTTACCCATCCCAATTTTTTTGCTTAGGAAATTTATCATTGAAAGTTTAAAATTCCAAATTGATTTTATTGACTATAAAAATAATAGGGTTGACAATGCTAGGAAAAATCCAATGACATTTTTTTCCATTAAAACTCTGTTGCTCCATCACGTAGACATGCTCTTATTCCTACGTTGTCTTTTTGAAGTAGTTATTTTTACTCTTATGGCCAAATAATATGTACCTTCACTCTCTCACATGCACTCATCGAAAGAAAAGTGGTTTAGACAAATTTAAAACAATTATTGTTATACCACTCATTTCTTAGTCCTTTCAGTTTCTTTTTTCAACTTTATTCCCACGTTGTCTTTTTGAAGTCATTATTTTTTCCAGAAATTTTTATTAGCTATATGGGAATTTTTCCAGGAATCAATAAATTACAAAACAGTACCTTAAATTTCTAAATTGCTAGTTTGGTCCAAAAAGGAACCGTCTTTTACCTATGTAACTGATTTTTCTAACCTCATATTAACGTAAATTACAGAAAAGTACACCAAATTTCTAAATTTCCAGTTTGGTCCAAAAATCCGAAAGTCACCGTCTTTCACCTCTGGAACTAATTTTTCTTGCATCCTATGCAGAATCTAGGGCAACCTGATCTGAATATAATCTTCGAAGAAAATGAAATTTAAATGGAATATAATGTTAACCATAATAATAACTACTATTTTATCTCTTTTTTTTCAATTTTCATTATTTATTTTTTCTTTTACTTAGCTTTTAATGAATAAAATAATATGTAGCTTCACTCTCTCACATGCACTCACCGAAGGAAAGGTAGTTTGGGCAAATTGGAAACAACCATTATTATACCATTCATTTCTCTCTCCTCTCAGTTTCTTTTTTCAACCTTTTATGAAAAAAAAAGGTTAATAAGATGAAATGGATCCCTCTAATATTATTAAACTTATTACTCTCTCCTTTCTAAATAATAAACATTTAAATATTGTTATTTTTTTTATGGAAAAGGGTAATAAAAAACAAAATAGTTTCTTCAATCTCTATTTAAACATTCTACGTCATGCCTCACATTCCCACATCATCCTTCATAACATTTTCGTCCCAACCATATTGCTTTCCCTCTCATACTCACTTTCTCCGACTCCACCATGTCTAGCCCAACATTGCTTACATATATTCATGATAGATTTGACCTCTGGACCATTGTAGTTAGAGTTTTATGCAAGTGGAATGTCTATAGAGCTGGGAATCAGAGCTGGCCCGGCCCTATAGGGCCGGCCCTTAAAGGGCTAGGGCCTAAAAGGGCCGGCCCTACAGGGCTAGAGGTAAGAAAAATTACTCTTTTTCAAAGCTCGGCCTGAGAGCATGAGGGCCAGGGCCGGAAGCTATTTTCACAAGATTTAACTACACGTCTACACACCTCATGCAATAAAACAAATACAGTTACTAATTTATAATCAAAGGTAAAAAATAATGTCCACAAATAACTCACAGTCTTATATAAAGTATAAGATAACAAGAAGCTAAACACTCTAAGCAATATGAGTATGATGACTATCATTTTCATCTTCTTTGCCATTATAATCAATTTCAAGGAAATTCAATTGTGCTTCACTTTGAGTAGTAGGGTCTGCTTGAGGGGTAAAAATATCAAGAATTTCTTCTCTCACATCATGAATACATCCATAATCTTTATCTGTAACAAATAATAAACCAAAATGATAAATAACTCTATAAAAAATATAAAATACAAATAAATTAGTAAATTACCATCATATGTGTAACTTTAGAGTAAATAAGAAATATCTAATGTATTTTTCTTATAAAATAAGAAATATCTTTAATAAATTTTTAATTTTTAGGATTCTTAATACAAGATATTCTTATGAAATTTAATTTTAAAAAAATAATAACAACTAAATATTTTCAACATCATCAAAAAAACATAAAAAATCAATAATATTATTATCATATAAATAATTTTAAAAAATAAAAAATATATATAAGGGCCGGCACTATAAGGCTAGCCCTTTTAGGCTCGTTTTCAGTTTTGAGACTAAAATCTTAAGCCCGACCCTTGTAAATTCAGGGCCTAAAAGGGCCGGCCCAACAGGCTCGGCCCGTTTTCCTGTCTCTAAATGTCTATCAGAAAATTGATCCAAACAAACTTTGTTGTATTTCTCTGTTGTTGGTTAATGCTCAGGTATGACTATTTTATGTTAGGTCTCATTTTACATATTAAATACTATGTTCAATAGTTTACTCATCCTTAATACATTTTCACACAGGGGACTAAGATTCAGGCATGTGTACTCATCAAGTATATGCATAATAGATTTTACCAGTCCATTAAAGAAGGGAATTTTTATGAATTCAAAAATTTCATTGTCTCATCAAACAATTTAAATACAGGCTAACAACTCATCCATATAAGCTCACTTTCACAACTCATACATCTATAATGGAAAAACATGTTATCCTGCCACTCTTCTCTTATTCATTCAAATCTATAGCTGAAATTTTGAGTCTTCCAAATGACGAGGATATTACTCATCTATTTGGTATTGGATTTCCTAACATTTTTTTCAATATAATCACATATTTGCTTTTACTTCAATTAGCTTAATCTGATTGTTATAAGTTTGGGTTCACTCAAATATACCATTGCTCTTTGCTGGGTTGTATTTGCTATCTTGCATATGTATTTAAACAATAAAAGTTATAGAGACGTACGTATGCAAATGTCCTTGCTTTTGTTAAGTGTATTGGTTCTCTTGAAGAGCAACAAAAGGATAATAGGACAAAACACTAGCTCAGGATGCTATTTTCCGATGTTGAGTAATGCACATATACCCTTATAGTCTCATATTTGTTTCATTCTTATTAGTGTTCCACTCTAAGTGATTACATATGTTACTTTTCAGGGAAAACAAGATAGAGTGTGTTTTGTTTGACAATTGTGCTTCAGATGCTTATATTTCTTAGCTGGAAAACAATGACACTCCAGTTGTAGTCCTCTTGAATCTAACTAAGCTTGGCTGGACTGAAAATAGTAATGCTCTTTCTCCTTTATTATCCTTGGATTTTGTTCTACTTTACCACTGTTTAGTTATAACAAATGCCACTTTCATCTGTATTTGCTTATCGTTTAATATTCTTCTCATGTTTCTATAGAGGACTGTCAACTATCCAGCTCTTTCACTGTCACAAGGGTCTATTTCAACCCTGCAATGAAAGAGGTCAAAGACTTAATTCAAAGATTTGATAACCATACAAAACAATAAAGTAATCACTTTATAAACATCATTCATTGTGATCTTTTATTCCCATGTTTTAGTGCCAAAGATCGAAGCTCACCTTTACTAACTGCACCAAGTCAGTCAATGCCTACACAAACAAGCCATATTTCTGGAAACAACTCTCTTCACACCCAAAATAAGCTTGACATTGCAAATATTGGAGACCAACCATATGTGAGTAACATATATAGACTTACTAAGTATTTCAATGTTCATTGCTTATAAGTGATTTCCTATATCAAGGAACTACTTTTGTACTGAATTGTGAGATTGTCAAATTTGAATCAAAATATGGGTGGAGCTATGATGGATGCACCAAGTATTCTGCAAAAGCAAAACATAAGGATGAGAATAATCCCAATTGTCCATTGTTTTGTCCTACCTATAAATCCCCCACATTCATCAGATTGTCAGTCCTTTGAGCCTAAGTATATTTCCAAACTTCATTATTTCATTCCAGCCATCATAATGTTATATATTGCAATTCCTTATATTCCAATGTTACTAGTATCTATATTTATATAGGATGAAGATACACTATATTGTCAAAGATGAAAGTGGTTCAACTTCTGTCATATTTTGGGACAAGCTTGCAATGCAATTAATGGATAAAACTGCCTCACAGCTAAAACTGACTCTTCCTGAGACATATTGTCTTAATATCTTCTCTGTTATATCCTGTTAATTAGTGGTTAGTACTATAATTTCTAAAATTGTTTATACATGCAGGACAAGAATAAGGATGGCTTTCCAAAATCTCTAGACAATCTGGTTGGGAAGAAGTTGTTGCTCAAGCTCAAAATCAATGATTATAATAAAAAATTTCCAGGATCAAGCATTTCTGCAACTGAATTTATTGTATACGAGGACTTAATCAGTCAGTTTGATGTTGTCTCTACTGAGGTTAAGCTCAATTTCCATTTGTTCATGATGACAATTAATAGTAACTAATAATTAAGGAGATTTTGGAAAGTACTCTAATAACTTTACTTTACATGAGGTTGGGTTAACTATGCTTGAACCAGATCAGGTTGTTCTTGTAATCTTTGAAAATTTCACTACTTATTACATGCTACTTTTATATTCTAAATTGTTCAATTTCTCCAAATAGGATAATGGGTTTACATCTCAAGCATGTAAAGAGGCCAATGATGTTGTTAATGAATTAGTTGTACCAGCTTCTAATCGTGTTGCTCAAGATACTATAGATGTGGATTATGATACTCTCCCTAGCATAACTAAGCATGTCACCCAACCAGACACAAAAGGTAAGAGAAGGAGCTACACGAAAAGGGGTGGAACCAGAGAGGATTTTGCAAACCATGCCCAACTATTGGCCAACCTAAGTCAGGATGGAAGACTTACTAAGATTATAAAGCAAGAGAAGTAGTACTGCTGTATTGTGCCCCTTATGTTCCAACTATTCTGTCAGTGTTGAAATATTTCCCTTCAGCCTGTACTTGTTGTGCCTTTATGTCAACTCCGATTTGTGTGCAAATTAGGAATAGGTTTAAAGCAAGTAGTCTTTTTTGGATTTTTGTTGTTAGTTACTATGTTCATTTTAGTCTACGTTATGTTTGAACAGCTACTATATCTCCACGGGTACAACCACTTATTTTAGTGTCACTTCGTATTGCTCCTTGATAAATTGCAATTTTTTTCCTTAAATAACAGTTGTCTTACTAATTTAATTCATGCATCCTACTATACATATCATTTGCAAGGAAGAAGTCCTTAGAGGGAATATTACAAAATGTAATATTATGAACAAAGTAAACCATAAATAATATCATTGGATTATTGTCTTCAGCAATTGCACGTAATCATAATTGCATGACATAAGTATACATAGGTATAAATAATACCATTAGATTATTGTCTGACATTGTATGTGTACAGTTGGCCTGGATTTTTAGGGATACTTTTAACAGGACACGCTCCCATGCCCATGTTGCCTTAATGGATAATAACAAACGATTATAGCTCGTTGCCTCTATGTTTTCCTTTGCCAAGATTGCATTTCTTTAGAGGGGCAAACACAATCGAATTCATATGGATAAAGGTTTAAGGAAGGATGTTGCTTTCAATCATATTATATTGAATTTACTCTGCTAATTGATACTACGGTTTCATTCATTTGGTCTCTCTCCCTTTGTTTATAACAGATAAAACAATAACTTCATGCAATGGTTACAAGGGAAACATTATGAGTAGAATAAATTAGACTTCCAATGCCATCCCACCCCTCTCCCGTATTGGAGGAACCAATTCTGGGTCTTAAGAAAACACACCATCATCGTTTGATGCTGTGTTCACCCAACCATTATTAGTACAGGCCAAGCTTTCTCAAGCTGAAAGGAATAGTCAACGAAAAGTAACGAGAGCTTCTGCTTTAAAGGATACAAGCAATGTTCAATCAAACTTAGCTACACGTTTTGAAGGTATGTTTACTTAGCTACAGTATGACACACAAATATCTTCTAAGACTAAATTGAATAACCTGCATCATTTCCATTTCAGATGCTGCTAACAATGACAATTTCAAGCATGTATGAAAACACAAGTCTGCAAGATTTAGAGGGATTGAACATAATGAAGATGCTACTACTAATATCAGCAATAAAAGATTTGCGACTACAAAGCAAAGTGAAAGTTCTATTACACATCATTTATTTTATGCCTCCACTGCCATTGGTATGCATGCTCTTAGGTTCCACATACTTTTATTTACTTTATCTTTTGTATGAAATGATATTCAATGATAATTTGGACTTAATTAGCATAGTTTAATTTGACATGTTGCTATCAATATGAGCTGGTCTATCTTGATCATTAAATATTAGCACTGTCTATTAGGCGTATAAAAATTTTACGATGTAACATAATGACAATAGCATCTGGTAATATACTATATGGATGTGTTTTTTTTGTTTTTCCACATTATACCCTTACTGGCTTTACCTAAGTCCCTATTCCCTTATTAGCCTACACTTTCCCCCCCACCAACTATGGTTATTTGACGCTGCATTAAATGTTCTTCCAATGAAGCTGTTCAACAAGAAGCACAATACAAGAACATAGAGATTGATCTTGAGGATGAACAATAGCATGATAGTGAAGCAGAGAACAACAAGTATGACTTCAGTAAAGGTTATTATCATTTCTTCATACGTTTTCCATGAATAATATATTTTATGATTAAATGGCATTACATACGCTAAAGTCATGGCTCAATGAATTTAAGTAATCATTTATGTTGCCTTACCAGATGATATTAAAGACCAAGCAATAAGAGATGAACAACCAAAGAATGACCCACTGAAAGGAAATGGATCTGAAGACATTTCATATCAAGATTTGTATTTCTTAATTGCATTATCAATATGACAATACAAGATTTGTAACTTACATCAATAGACCATTATTTAGTTGTTGTTCATAAAGACTAACAAAAATACACAGACAGATGAAGGTGACCTAATCTATATATGCAAGTTTTTCCATGCAAAAATGTGGTTCAATGAAAGAGTCAAGAAGTGTAACGGCCCCACCGCCCACAACTTGGCCTGACGGTGGTCCGGCCCACACTCCCCGCAACCTGGCCTGAGAGTGCGGCATACTTCAGGAGTTTCTCAAACTCCCTATCCCCGAAGGGGCCTCCCCAGGTCTCGAGGCCACTACCTGGGGGTAAGTAGCGCCTTAACGAGAACCTGGTAACCACTTGCACCGCGATGCAAGTGGTTACCAGGTTCTCGTTAAGGCGCTACTTACCCCCAGGTAGTGGCCTCGAGACCTGGGGAGGCCCCTTCGGGGATAGGGAGTTTGAGAAACTCCTGAAGTATGCCGCACTCTCAGGCCAGGTTGCGGGGAGTGTGGGTCGGACCACCGTCAGGCCAGGTTGCGGGCAGTGGGGTCGTTACAAGAAGAATAGGAAGCAAACAAAGATAGGTACATTTACACTATGTTGCTTGAAAGGCAAGGCTGTTCTTCCTCTGCTAGCAATACCTCTACCCTTATTTCAAAATCTATTTCTTAACAAGAAATCTGCATTTTCACGTAATTTCCATGCAAACATTAGACGGTACAATAACATGTTCTCATTCACATCAATGGGAGGCAAAATTGATCATTCAATGAACTCTGGTGGTGGACCATACACATTTGTATTATCATGGATTAATTACCATACTATTGGCTCTTTATTACAACCTAAAGGTACTAGACCTATATTCTCTCAGCTCTATATTTATGACACTAAGGGGCTATTTGGTATAAGGGATTTGGAGGGGAGGGAAAATTTTTATGAATTAGATTTAAAAAAATTGAAGAAGTGGGATTGAAAGTTTTTAGTTAATTTTTCTTACTCTTTTATTTTACATCTTATTTTTATTAAAAGTTTATAACCTTACTTCTCTAATTTTTCAAAATCTAACTCATAAAAATTTTTCCTCCCCTCCTTTCCCCTCCTGCCAAACAGACCTTAAGAATGAAGTTTGCAACTGAATTACAACAGTGAGGTAATCAACTATATAATTATCAAACAATATTATGCCTTCATTAATCATCTTCTTTGAATTTGGCTGAAAGTTATTTTTTCTTACATGCAGCAAGCATCAAAAGGAGGATTTAATTGACCCACTTATTGTTGATCAAATAAAGAACCAATTGAATGAGATAAATCCATTTGTCCAGCAATTTCATTTGGCCTCGAAGTTCATCTCCAACTACATTTAAGATGTGTTTGATTAGTAGTAGACAACACGATGGACGAACATACGATTTACCAATTGCATCAGAAGTTGCAGCATTAATTGTCGGTGACATAGATATGGATTTTGGTGTTAGATCTATCATTTTGGAAACACACACAGGAAAACTTAAAAGAATCAATGAATTACATGTCTCTTATCTACCTCTTCAATATCCGATACAATTCCCATTAGGCGAAGATGGTTTTAGGGATGACATTTAGCATAGAGAGGAGACATTGATCATAACGAAGACACGTAAAAGGGTTAGCATTCATGAGTTCTTTAGTTACAGATTAATGATCAGGGAAAATGAGCTCTCTTTACTACAACATGCTTCAAGGTTTCTCCAACAGTTCATTGTTTATGGGTACACTATGATTGAGTCGCAAAGATTATTGTGGATTAGAACTCACTAGAAGGAGCTTAGGGCTAATTTATACCAAGGATTTTCAGATGCGTTAATAAGTAGAGAGATAAATACTTCTTCCATAGGGAAACAGATTATACTCCCAGCATCATTTACTGGAGGAGCAAGATATATAATAAGAAATTACTAAGAGATGCAATGGCAATATGCAAAACTATTAGCTACCCTGATCTATTCATCACTTTCTCTTGCAATCCAGCGTGGCCTGAAATTATTAGATATTGTGAGCAACTTAATCTACATCCTTCAGATTGCCCACATCAACTATCTAGGATTTTTCAGATGAAGTTGGCCTCTTTGATGAAGAAATTGAAAAATAAAAAGATATTTGGAAAAATTCGTACAGGTCTAGTGTTTACTGATATCTACAATCATGGTTTTGGTTTACAAATGTTTCACATGCGAAATATCGATGCTCAACACTAACAATTACATTGTCCTTTATATGGCACAGAGATCTACACTATTGAGTTCCAAAAAAGAGGTTTGCCTCATGCACATATCCTCATATTTCTAGAAGGAAAAGACAAGCCATCTGATCCAGAATCAATTGACAATATGATTTCAGTGGAAATTCCGAATGAGGATTCTTCGCCACAGTTGCATGAGTTAGTAAAGAAATTCATGATCCATGGACCTTGTAGATCAACCAAGCCGAATGCTCCATGCATGAAAGATAAGAAATGCAGTAAATATTTACCAAAGAGATTTACTGAACATACTACAATAGATGAAGATGGTTTCCCAACATATCGACGAAGGGATGATGGACGAAAAATTCAATTAAAAGGGGTTCCTCTAGATAACTGGTATGTTGTTCCCTATAATCTAATTATGTTGCAGATGTTTCATACACACATAAATGTTGAAAAATGTAATCACTCAACTGCTATTAAATACTTATTCAAGTATATCAGCAAAGGGAATGATAGAGTTATTGTTGGATTGTTTGATAACAGTATTGACGGCACTAGTAGAAAATTCATAGACAACATACAACAATATTATAATTGCCGTTATGTTTTAGCATGTGAAGCATCATGGTGGATTTTTGGGTTTTCTATCCACCATAGGTACCCTTCCGTGGAGAGACTAAGTTTTCACCTCCCAAATCAGCAATTTATTATGTATGCAAGTATTGAGGATGTTTCCGAGTTGATGGATAAGTCGCGAGTTTGTGAATCATAATTTCTATCATGGATGAAAATTAATATAGATGACATTTTTGCTCAAACATTGACTTACTTAGAATTCCCCAGTCATTATGTATATCAAAGGGATAAGCGGCAATGGAAGAGAAGGGAAAGGGTCTGTGGGTAGAATGGCTCATGTCTCACCATCAGCGGGTGAACTTTATTACCTTCGTGTTCTTTTAACACAAGTTCGCGGACCATCTTCTTTTGATCAGGCTAAAACGGTTGATAGAGTTATATACAAAACCTACAAGGAAGCCTGCTTTGCACGTTGTTTATTAGATGATGATAGAGAATATGTTTTCACAATTAAAGAAGCATCTTTTTGGGCATCTGGCCATTCTTTGCGGAAGCTATTTGTCACAACGTTGCTGTGTGGTTCCTTGCAGCGTCCTGATTATGTCTGGACAGAAACATCTAAATTACTTTCAGACTATATGCTCTACATTTCTCAAACAAACTCAGGTTATTTTATAAGAACAAACATCTTATTTTGTAATTCCTTTCACATCCTTTACATAAGTTATTATGATAACTTTTTATAATAGTTACCCTTAAAAAAAATTTGCAAGTATTCACATACCAACGAGTGAAAAGGAACAAGCTGCTCTCAAAGAAATTGATGCCCTCTTTCGTCAAAATGGCAAGAGTTTGCATGACTTTACCACACTTCCAATTCCAAAAGAAATACCAATCATTGACATTAGCAACCATTTGATTCTACAAGAGTTGAGGTTTGATAAGGAGTCTTTGAGATCACAATCAGAGTCATTGCTGAGGTTACTAAATTCACAACAAAGGGATTGTGTGACAAAGTAATGGCATCATTGCAATTACCTAATGGAGGTTTCTTCTTTGTCTATGGGTATGGAGGTACCGGCAAAATCTTCTTGTGGAATGCATTAGCGTCAAGTCTCCATTCGAAGGGGGATATTGTACTAACTGTTGCATTAAGTGGAATAGTAGCGATACTACTACCCTTAGGAAGGATAGCACATTCAAGGTTTTCAATACCAATTTAAATTACAGAGTTTTTAATTTGTTTGATTTGGCAAAACTCAACACTAGCAAACCTAATTAAAAGCACAAAGTTAATTATCTGGGATGAGGCCCTTATGGTTCAACATTACTGTATAGAAGCCTTTGACAAAACTCTTAAAGATATAATGCATTCTAACTTGCCATTTGGGGGCAAATGCATTATTATGGGTGGTGATTTTAGACAAATACTTCATGTGATTCCCAAAGGTACAAGGGCAGCTATAGTTAATGCATGTATAACTTTTTCTCACTTATGGCAACATTGCACAATTTTTAGGCTGACAAAAAACATGCGCCTTAAACAAACAAATGACCCCAATGTGAACTGAATAATGGAATGGTTCTCAAAATGTTTACTAGATGTTAGTGATGGAAATTATTGGGAGATTCGATTGATGGTGTTGTTGATGTAGAAATACCAAATGAAGTTTTGATTGGAAATTGCAAAGATCCGATGCATGCAATCATACAAACAACATATGAAGACCTCCTTGACAATCTAACATCGACTGATTAGTTCAATAAAAGAGCGATCCTAGCCCCAAAAATTGAAATTGTTACAAAGATCAATGATCATGTGTTCTATGCTAGCAGGAGAGCAATTCGAGTTCCTAAGTTGTGACTCAATATGCAAGTAAACCAAAGATTCTGACACTTTTGATAATCTGTACACAACTGAATTCCTGAACACAATAATTTCTTCTGGTTTACCCCCTCATAAGCTTATCTTGAAAGTTGGAGCACCTATAATGTTATTAAGAAACATTGATCAGGCATCTAGATTATGTAATGGAACCTGCCTTCGAGTAACTATGGTAGGGAAGAAGGTTATGGAGGCAATCATATTAAATGGTTCAATGCCAAATGACAAGGTCTTGATACATAGAATGGACATGAATCCTGCTGAATCTACATGGCCATTTCGCATGCAGCGAAGGCAATTCTCAATTACACTTTCATTTGCTATGACAATCAACAAAAGTTAAGGACAATCTTTGTGTCATATTGGATTGTATCTGTCAAAACCAGTTTTCACACACAGTTAACTATATGTTGCCCTCTCGAGAGTGAGAAGCATGGATAGACTTAAGATTGAGGTGGGAACAAATGATTCTAGGTCAAATAGAACGACAAAGAATGTTGTGTACAGGGAAGTGTTTAGAAATATATAAGTGTAATCATACTTCTGTTAGTTATATATGCATTGACTTTCAAAGTCATCTTTTGTTAAGGAATGAATTCTGAGACTAATGGATTGTTTTACTTTACAATATTTAGTGGTGACCAAGTGCATGCAACGTAGTGATGATGACATGCAAACGTATGTGTATATGCGAATCATTTTGCTGTATAGATGTATAAGATTCAGGAAGGAAAAATGTTACTTAGCTTGTAGAGTAATAATATGCAAAAAGCATGAACAGTTCGGGCAACGCACGGGATGTACATGCTCGTTTTATTTTAAAAATAAAATCTTCAAGTAACTTGTACCTTAAGGGATGTTTGGATGAGTTGTAGTTTATTTTATAAGTTCTTTTCACATAAGTTGAGATAAAACTCCTTTCACATACTTACCTCTTATACCATAAATCACGATTGAAAAACACTTTTAAAGATTTGAATCACTATTTCAAGCATCCACTAATTTTCCCCCTCACCTGACTTGATCCTCTAAGCTTGAGGGAATAGTTTGATTTGCTTTTGACTAAAATAAAGTTTTGGTCTTCCAACGCCTATATCAAGTTTCATTGTACCCTTTTAAGCGGTCCCCACACCCTACTCATTATCACCTCAATTTTGAGGCTGACACCATTTTTTTTTAATTTATTTGTTTAGATTAAATTGTATGTCACACTTTAAAATAGTTTTGTTATCCAATATTTTAAATTAATTAATTTCTAATCCTTCATTCATAAATATTTTTCCTTAACACTCAATATTTGAAATATTTTTTTAACACTCAGTATCTTAAGTTAATTAATTTTTAGTATATGGAGTATTTTTTAAAAAAATTAAAAACCCCCCAAAATTAAAGTGATGAGCATGAATGTGAATCCCTTTTTAAGTTTGTGTTTTTAGTCTCTTTATGCGTGAGCCCCATTAATCTTATTTAACTAAAAATGCTGACTCAAATAGTAAATGATAAGAAAGCATACTTAAATTTTAAAATATAAAAATGATGATATTAAAGAATTAAGACTATTTAAACACATTTTTGTCAGCATTTAATTACAAACCCACCTTATAATTTGCTAAGTTACCGTTCTCCGTTAATTAAAAAAAACGTAAATGTGTTAGTATAAAGGAACTGAAAATATATTTTATAAAGTTATTGGATACTTGAGCTCAAAGGATAAATATATACTTTAGCCTTTTTTTTATTGAAAATAGATGACAACTACCAAGCGTTAGGAAGGGTCATAAATTATGGTAATTAAGTATGAGCATAAGGTTAATTAGAGCATTTGACTCATTGTTATATAAAAATTGTAAGAAACAATACAAGTGATGTAGGCGCACATGAGACTAGAGCATCCCACTCCCGGACAAAAGTTGATCCGTTTAGTAAAAAAATTGGCTCATAACCATAAAGTTGTAGGTTTAAATCCCGTCGATGCAAGGCCCAGTGGATAATATGTAAAAATATTTATAAACGTTTTTTGAGTCTAAAAATATGTCTTGATCCTAATGAGCTCCAAAACCCAACTCACATAAACTCTACGTTACCTAAAAAAACAGAGAGAGAGCATCCGACTCAATGCATATGATGCGCAGAGGTATCTTAATAATATTATCAATCTAGCTAGTTTTACTTGTCCGATTTGCATACCATTACTTTAATATATAATATTATAACAAGAAATTATCAATAATTGAGGTCATCATAGAACAGTGATATAGTGTTATATATATTGTCCAAAGCAAACAACAAGCAAATTCAGACAAAACATAAATCCAGTGGTGGAGAGGTTGCCTGGTGCTGTGTTTGACGATGGAAACAGTAGGAGGAGATGAATCAAATCTGGAGACTCAACTTTTGTGCTCTCCGAATCAAGAAACAAGAGAACGAGGACGAGGAGGACGAGGTTGTGGGTGTTGGTTTAGATGTAGAGACGATGATGTTGTGGAAGAAGGAAAGAGACAGTTATGGCTGGCAGGGCCATTGATAGGAGTGAGTCTGCTTCAATACAGCTTGCAGGTTATAGCCATCATTTTTGTTGGCCATCTTGGAAATCTTCCTCTTTCTGGTGCTTCCTTGGCCTCCTCCTTTGCCAACGTCACTGGTTTCAGTGTCTTGGTATGTCCCCTCTTTTCTTTATTTTCTATTCCTTCCCATCCTTACTACACGAGCTTGATAACTAATTGGAAGAATTATAATCTAGTCTCACATATACAATATATTCAATGAAAAGTCTTACGGCAAGTGAGTGATACTCATATACATACGACGACAAGATCTCATACAGGAAATTACAATAGATAGATCATGACATAATGGCAACTCACAGAACTTTTCAGTTATTAAATTGCTTATGCTGACGGTATAGTTAAGTGTTTTGAGTCCTGTAATGGTATTTTTGTTGCTACAAACTGTTTAGTGCGTTTTTTTTTAAAACAATTTTGGAGCTAATTTGTTTAGTACACGTTTTCATTGCTTTTTAATTAGAAGATGTGGTTTGTTAGGAGTCTCATAACAGTATTTTTTCGGACTAATAAAATTAGTTAAATTAGTTATTTTTTTTAAAAATATATATTGATTTTCCTAAAATACATTCTTTAATTATCATTTCCATTGAAACTGCCGCTAATGGAATTTGCCTTACCATATGCATTCAATAAGGATGGTTTATGGAAAAAGTTATAAATTTAAAAAGTAAAATGAATTGAGGTTTTATATTTAGTATCAAAATAAACTCTTTAATAACCAACTCATATATTTAAGACTGGAAATACTATTACATAAACAGACCCACTACAACTCAAAATTCAGGTGGGAATTTCAAGTCTCTTTTAAGTTATTTATCCTATCATTATTTTATGCTTCTTATGGATTTTCGTTAACACACACAAATTCTTATGCTTCTTAAAGCATAGTGTCAACTCTCTCAAAACATCTATAACTAATAAGAAGTCACACTAGTTACAAGTCATAAACGATAATAGTTCATTAATGGACACATTCTGGTATATACTATCTACGAGGATATGTGATTAACGGATATGATTGTTAGACTTAGTAAGAGACAAGTGTGTGTATGAGAAATAATACATAAACTTAATATGTTAAGCTTTTATTTCAAATGTGTGACAGCTAGGGATGGGAAGTGCATTAGAGACACTATGTGGCCAAGCCTATGGAGCCAAACAATACCACATGCTAGGAATCCACACACAAAGAGCAATGCTTGTCCTATTTTGCCTGTCCATTCCCTTATCTCTAATCTTGTACAACACCAGCATCATCCTCACAACCCTCGGCCAACACCGCGACATATCGGCCGAGGCCGGGACATTTAACCGATGGATGATCCCCGGCGTGTTTGCTTACGGTATCCTTCAGTGCCTCAATAGGTTCCTGCAGACTCAGAACAATGTGTTCCCAATTCTAGTGAGCTCTGGAGTCACAACTGTTGTGCATGTTGGGTTTTGTTGGGTTTTTGTGTTTGGATTTGGACTAGGAAGCAAAGGAACAGCTTTGGCAATATCAGTTTCATATTGGCTTAATGTGATTGTTTTGGTGGGATATATTAATGTGTCCCCAAGTTGTGCAAAGACTTGGCATGGCTTATCCAAACAGGCCTTCTTTAATCTTCTCAGTTTCATCAAGCTTGCAGTTCCTTCAGCTATTATGATATGGTTGGTAATTAACTCCTCCTACTATGTATAGATTATTTATTAATAATTAACCATATTATCAAACTCAATTTAATTTATAAATTCGCTAAGTATTTTAAATGTTTGGGACAGCTTTGAGTATTGGTCGTTCGAGATGGTTGTTCTGCTATCAGGTCTTCTGCCAAATCCTCAACTAGAGACATCTGTATTGTCAATAAGGTAATTAATTATTAATTAAACTTACTCATACTTATTACGCACCCTTCTATCCTGCCAATAAATATATTTTGGGGTAATTAGCATGTGGCACTATAAAGCATTTTTTCAATATCACTCAGTATTCTTAACCCTTCAAGTATTTTTTCAATAGCACTCAATTTCTTAAGTTTAAGGTGCTTGTTACTATTGAGAAAAATACTTCAAGGGCAAAATTGTACCAAAAATGACTTTAGGATAATGGGTGCTACTAGAAAAATATTTTAAGGTGCTAGATAGATGTGCCTAAAGTTAATTTAGAATACTGAGTGCTACAGAAGTAATACTTTAAGGTACTGGATACAATTTAATCTTATTTTTTTAGACCTTACAATGTATCTATTGTAGATAACGTAGGCCCTTGTAATTTACTACCTCTGGTTCTTAATATAAAACTCAATTGATTAATTTGCGAAGATTAAAGAAACTAAATAAATTACTTTAAATATTTATTTTTATAATTCTTCTTCTTCTTGTTTTTTTTTTTTTTTTTTTGGACTTGATTTATCATTCTTCTTCAAATTAACATGTCTGAGTTATGTATAAACTGATATATAATCTAATTATACATATAAATATTTCAAAAAGGTCATGTAACATTTTGATAATTAAGTAATTTATTTAATTTTATTAATCTTTCTAAATTAGTCAAATGTGTCTTGTGGAGATAGTAGTAAATACATGAAGAATTAGATGAACTAATTAAGATTGTGTATGTTCAATGTGCAGCCTCAATACTTGCTGGATGGTGTACATGATCTCCGTTGGTCTTGGTGGAGCAATAAGGTCAGTGACATGCGCATACATATATATAACTCAGTACCCATATATAAATCACTGGTATTCTATTCTCGCAAACTAAAAAAAATGTTAAATAAATAAATTTTTTCATATTTACCCTTATTTATAAAATAGTATACTTTTTCTCTCTCATCCTTTTATCACTTTGCATTTACATTCCTTTATTTCTTTTCTCCCTTTCCCTTGTGCCCAGCTAATAGTCAACAGGGGTAAAATTGTCAAAGTCTCATTTAATATTTTATAAGTGATTTATATTTTGAACAAAACATTTTTTTTTTTGGTTAATAAATGGTTACTCGTAAGTAGTAACTAATAATGTGAACACAATGAGTGAATGAATGAATGAGCAGCACGAGGGTGGCAAATGAACTGGGGAGAGGGAACTCAAAGGGCGCCGTATTGGCAGTGAGAGTGATGATGACGATGGTGATATGTGAGGGAAGCACAATGGCAATTTTGACAGTTTTGGTAAGAAAAGTGTGGGGAAAGCTATACAGCAACGACCCTCAAGTGATCCATTATGTAGCGTACATGATGCCCCTCCTTGCTCTCTCTGACTTCCTCGATGGTTTCCAATGCGTCCTTTCAGGTTCTTCCATTTCTTATTCATAATTTAGTGCTTCACTTGATTTTTAGGTACACACAAGACCTTCATTAACTGATATCTCTTGGCCTATAACCTAACCCCTCGAGAAAGTTCAAGAAAATAGAGTTACGCTCTAACTAATAGCCATTGCTTTTAGCCTAATGATTGCGTTTGATTCTGCAACTTCAGCATATTCCCAGTCAATTTAGGCTAATAAATCAAAATTTCATATACTTATAATGGCTGTTCTATGTGTATATAAATAGGAGCTGCAAGAGGGTGTGGGTGGCAAAATCTGTGTGCATTTATAAACCTTGGTGCTTACTATGTTGTGGGAATTCCTTCTGCCATCCTATTTGCCTTTTTCCTTCATATTGGAGGCATGGTATGGCTCTCTTCCTTCCTTTATTTATTTCTAAATTTGAATTATTAATCATACATATTCTTAATTATATTTGCAGGGGCTTTGGATGGGAATTATTTGTGGCCTCATTGTTCAGGGCATAGCACTTGTTACAGTGAATGCTCGCACTGATTGGACTCAAGAGGTAGGCACTGAACCACCAACGTATTTCAATTGCATTAAATCTCCTCTTTTTTAAAAAAAAAAACAAAAAAAAATTAACTTGACACGAATAAAAGTTAAGATGAAATATAATTCTATACTGTTCCGAGAATGTCAAGTTTACACAAGTGTTCAAATTTTGTTGACATTCTGTTTAGTTATTAGTGATTTAAATTCTCAACACTACTCCTGCTCTACCATACCCTTATCACTGGAATTTTTTTGTGAGAATTTTTATTCTCTCATTCTATTTTGAGAAATGATGCTACCATTATGAAAGAAAGTGAAAGTAGTTGAAATTATTTTTGAAATTCTAATTTATACAAAATTAAATTTATTCAACTCTACGAAATTAAAGTATTATCTGAAATCATTAAAACAAAAATCTGAAAATTATTATTCCAAATATTACTAAGTTCGTTGTATAATTTATTCCTTCATTCTCAATTTGTTGCAGGCAAGAAGAGCTGTGGATTTAACTCAGAAAACTAGCGTAGATGTGGAGCCGAAAGACCTTTTTTAAACGAACACGTGACACAAAATAATGGCATATTTATTCCTTTTTTTAATTATTTTTATACTAGGAATGTATATTAATTTGATTAAGTTCCTATTACATTAGTTTTTTCTTTCATAGGAATCCAAAGTTTTCATCGTATGATTCAAATAAAATCTTACTCCTGTATAAGAATTACCATCACTGCAGCATTATGCTGGAAAGTATCCAAAATTGTTGCAGCAAGCATTAAAAGTTAAAACCTTTGTCTGTCACTTGGATTGTTAAAATATCATTGGAAGGACAAGCAAGGGAGTGTATTTACCTTGATTCTATCAAAATTGTGAAGTAAATAATGAACCTTTTTCCTCCAGATGCTGTCTAGTGCCATGTATCAGAAATTATCTTAGAGTTCTACAGATGCTAAATTGCTCAGTCAGTATCAAGCCCACAGAAGTAGCTACAGTTTTTGCCCCTAATGTCTGCTGAATGCTGAAAGATAAAAAAAGCATCAACTTGATCATCCAACAATTCTGTAGACAGAGAGCCTATAAAGCAGGTTCAAAAGGGCTAAAGCTTGAACCATTTCCCAGCTGATCCAATGCAAGCATTTTAAGCGCTGGCTGCCCTTAACAGTTGAACAATCATTTACGTGATTTTTGGCCTTTAGCCTTTATAGACGACGAGCATTCCTTTGTCCCCTGGAGCACTTCAGCAAGCATTTGTAACCATAGACTTTTGAAGTTCTTGTGAAAACTCTGCTGAAACCAATCCAAAACTTCTGTATAAAGTTCCCTTGGATTTTCCTCCCACACCATTCTCAACATAGCAGAGCTATCAATCAACCTACTCTTTAACTTGCTCAAGAGATTTACCACCCTTTTCTGACAAAATGCTTCTTTCTTTAAAATGCTTTCAGGAGGGGCTGCCATATATTTTCTCACTGATTTTACACATGGACACACCTGACCAACAAGCAAAGCATAGGCAAATACTTGCATCCTAAGATCATCATTACTAATTGGCAACTGACACTTTGGAAGCTCCCAACAGAAACGCCCGAAGGTTGGATTGACCCAACCTTTTACTAGGTCAGTCTGCCTATCATAGAAAGGCCTGGGGTCCATTAGGGTGTTAGAGAATCTACATGAAGACTCGGCATGCTCAACAAGCCAAGCTGGCTCCACACGCGTCGCACCATGCATGTACGGTCTTTTTGTATATAATAATTCATTATAAACCAAGAACTCAGGGGCTGCAACAGAAATTAATGACCAACGATGAAGGAAGACACTTTCTTCATACGCACATGATTGATACCTAACAGCAGGAACTCTTGTGCTGCCGTCTGAAGTCCTAGAAGACCCTGTAATACGTTTGGCAACCCTGTCTACCCAACCAGCACAGATTGCCTCACAGATGAGCCGTTCCTCATCTAGCAAAAGAGGATATCTTTCACAAGATACCTGCCAGGCATGTTCTGCATCCTCCAAAGTTCCATGAACCCATGAGTACTGCTGTTCAAAACCACCAACAGTACTCTGATAGAACACAAGTTTAAGTAGCTGTTGCCTAAGCTTGGACATCTCCTCCATGGTTTTGAAGTGCAATGCATTTTCATCACAGAATTCTATACGTTTCTTTGAATGTTCAAAATCCTGCAAAGCATAAGCTATTGTCAGGGCATCACTAGAAATAACACGGAATTTTTCACGAGAAACTTTTGCATTTTCTTTCAGTTTCTTTCTCCTTAATTTTTCTTCCTTGTCAATGACTTTCTCACTGTCCGTCATGCTAGATTTCTCATGCATCTCTGAGTCTCCTTTACCATCATTTCCTTCAAAGTGCATTATGAAAGGATTTGACAGGCTCAATGCTGCTGCAGCTGCAACAGCATATGCCAAAATTAGATTTGGTCGTTTGCATTTATACTTGCTCCTTGTCAATCTAATAACTGTTAGGAGCATTCTGGAGTGACGAGGAGTCAAGGGATAAAGAGCCATGACTTTCCCCAATGGTGTGACTTCATGCTTGCCATCTAGTGCTTCAAGAGCACATAAGCAATTCTCTGCTTCCTCCAGTGCAGCACGACTCGGAGGAGTAGGAAAAGGGAACAGTTTAACCTGGATAAGAAGTAACAAGTCAAACAAATAATAATAATAACAAAAGGATCTCAAATTAACATGCGTAAAACATATTTGACAGCAAGATAGATACATCGCACATACAATTGCCAGCAACCTGAAAAGCTATCTACATTTTGCAGAAGGGTATAACATTGGCAACCATAAGGTCACTGGTAGCAGTTAATCCCTTGAGTCAAATACAATCTTGTTATTAATTTATGTAGTGGAGACCCTTTGCATGAAAAGGATTTAATCTTTCATTTGGTCCCATATACAAAGCCAAGTTATTGCAATGGTAATGGAAAAGGACATACAAATAATGAATTATTCTCATCACACTCAAGACTCTTGGTACTGATCATCTCGACCCCAATTTTAATTAACAATGGCCATTTCGGTTGATTCCAACAAAATAGACGCTACCAACAAGATCAAATCATACATTATCCAATATATATGTGCATTATTGGTGATACAAAACAACAACAACAAAGCCATTATCCCACTTGGTGATACAGAAACATAAAACAAACCCAATATATACAAGCAGATGGACTTGAAGAAACTTGGGAAGAGGACAGAGCACATCTTGAACCTACCTTCTTAATAAGCATAGATTTTAACAGAAGAACCACACCATGGATAGGTACTTTGGAAACTTCGGCAAGAGAGAAGTCAAGGAGTATATTGTTAAAGACTGCAGAAGAATAAAGACGGTAACAATGGCCAGGTCCAGTTCTTCCAGCTCTTCCTGCACGCTGAGCAGCAGATGCCTTACTTATCCATTGTACTTCGTATGTTTCCATGCCATTAACGGAGTTGTAATTCTTCACTTTTTCCCTTCCAGTATCCACCACATACTTTATCCCTGGGATAGTTAAGGAGGTTTCGGCAACATTTGTGGCAACTACAACAAGACGCTCTCCCTCCTTGATTTCTTCAAAGACACGAAGCTGGGCGGCTGCAGGAAGCATAGCATAAAGTGGTAAAACAAAAAGTGAACCAGGAGACTCCTCTCTAGCCCTCTTCTCCTCATAATTTTCTGATTGATCTAAAGCCCCTTCCTTATTCTCTGAAAAAGTCTGCCCCCCACCAGAATTGGAGTTTAACGGTGCTTTCCCAGACAATGCTTCGAAGGCAGCCTTCAACGAAGCAAGGTTCCCTTGCTCTCCTAATACATTCTTAAAATCATCACTGTTCTCAGAATGTTTAAGATTATCATCTGCATCAAAATCCAAATCACTATCAGTTTCTGAATTATATGAAAAATCAGATTCATCCCCATACACATCTTGCTCATCTTCATCATAAGCACTAAACCTATCAGTTTGTTGAATGGCTGGAGTCCCATGGATCTCATATGCTTCATTTATCTCCTTCATATCTACTCCCTCAGCAGAATTTGTTCCAGGTACCAAAGCGCCATGATTTTCCACAGATGCTTTCAAGATCAACTCCCTTGAAGCATTGCGTAGCTTCCTGCATAAGTACTCTACTTCCCTTTGCCCAGTGACAAAGACAAGTATGCCACCAGGTGGCAGTCTCTTGTGAATTGCCAAGACCTTTTTATATGCTTGCCCAATATAATCAACAATCTCTGTCTTCTTTGAAAAGTGTACTGTTACAGGAAACTGTCTTGTTGGAACTTCTATAACAGGGGGCGGTGTAAGGAATAACCTTTCGGAAGTGAAGTCTTCTACTTTCAAAGTGGCACTCATCAGCACAAGCTTCAATGGAAAAATCATATCCTTAGGATTTATGCTTTCCCCTTTAAGTATATCTGCTTGCTGATTCAGGTATACCTGCCATGTAGCAAGAAAATTATATATAGAGCAAGAAGATAAAAGAGCAACCACAGACTTCCATTTGTAAATGAATCATCATACCCACCTGTTCTCGAGACTTGATAACACCTGACAGCATCCCAATCAAAATATCCGTGTTCAAGCTCCTCTCATGAGCCTCATCAAGTATTATGACAGAGTAACGCCTCAACAAAATATCATTCTGTAGCAGAAAAATTTTCCATTACACTAATGCGGTTGGGTGGCATTAGAACAAGATAAATTCATAATGCATCTTATTTCAACAACGGTAAGCATATTAATGACAACCAATAGAGTCACCAAAAAACTGTCCAGGCCATGGGATATGACCAGATGCCCCCCCCCCCCAAAAAAAAAAAATCAATCAAGAGCCTTTAGTTTACATCTAACCAATGTAAACACACAAAATCAACCAAAGACAAAAGAGATAGCAGCAACTAGTAGTAACCATGGTAAGTGGTAACTACAATAATCAACAGGTGAGAAGTTAAAACTATGAACTGTAAGGATCTCCATTCTAAAGTGCCATGACACACTTCATGATGATAAGATGCTCATGATACCATCAAGTTGTTTCTTCACTCGGAAGGGTGGATTATGAGGTTTCCCATTGCCAGGAAGTATTAACTAACACCTAATGATCCTCACTATTAATAAACGCTTTTATGAACTTATCATCGCATATTCCCCAGAAGCTGTAAAGTTATTTTATAATTTTACAGGAAAATAATGCATCATAATTAGAATATAAAGTTAAAGGGAATACCAACAAAACAACCCCATAGCATGCATATAAAATATATTAATGAAAAAACTGAACAAAAAACAACAAAAAATAGAAATGATTAAGTAAAATAAAACCTGAACTTCACGTAGTAAAATTCCATCAGTCATAAACTTGATAGAGCAATTATCTCCAATTTTCTTGTCATATCTAACTTGAAAGCCAACCTCCTTTCCAAGCTGAAGACCAAGCTCATATGCCACACGCTTTGCTGTGGCAAGAACAGCAACTCGGCGTGGTTGAGTGACACCAATAATACCACTGTGAACTCTGGAGTTGCTTGAACCATAACCAGCTTCATAAAGAAACTGACATCATGAAAGAAACCAAAATACCTCGTATTATGACGTTTTGTCAAAGATTAAGTTTCAAATCCTAAAAGATATCAATATAATATAGTATCAAGGGTGCTCACTTGGGGAACTTGAGTTGTTTTACCACATCCAGTTTCTCCACATATGATAACAGAAGAATTATATCTTATGGCTTCCATAATCTCTTGCTCCATCATGACTATTGGGAGATCCTTTCTTTTGTCTAGAACCTCAGCTGGTCTATATACATGCACAACAGTAGGGGTAGTTGAAGCAAAGAAGTCATTAAGGTTGCTCAGTTCACTGAAATTGGTTTTAGAGATATCACATGTCCGGTCCTGTCCCATGTCCCAAATACACCATTAAATTAACTTGCAGACAGACAAGTAAGTCATGTCACTTATACATAAAACACTTAAACTAAATTGTAAACTTATAGACATACTTCTGTGCAAAGCCATGCCCATATAAAAAGATGGATATCAGCAGATAATTTGGGCATATATGTGATAATTTCTTCCAGCACACAATAATTCAACTGCCTATGCTGAAAGATAGATGATGCAGTTTATGAACTAATAAATATGAAATAAGATAGATGTTATGAGTATAGCCATCTATTCATCCAAATACTCTGTCTACACATATCAACAATGAGCATACACCATACCTTGGTTTCCTCTCTTATACTCCCATCAACAAGTTTGGCTCTATCAGGAAAATGAGTTATATCATCAAGTTGTAATGAAGTTGCTTCCTTGTTCACAGAGACGCCACCAAGAGAGGCAGCAAGATGTCCATTACTTTCAAAAGACTTACCCCCACAGGCTGGTTCCAGAGAGGACACCAAAGGAGCACAAGGTTTGCATAAGAGTTCTCCATCAAATCCAGCTGGTTGGATTTGGTCATTCCCCTCAGTTTCCTGTGCCGTATGAATTTCTCCTGTCTCAGGTTCAATTCTACAAGGAACATTCAAATTTCCGGACAGATCATGGCTATGCACAGACTCCAACCCTTCTTTCAATAAGTGTACAGCTCTCCTCCGTCTCTCTAGCACAGTTTCAGTCTACACAGAACACGAATATTAAGTAAATAATGAGCCCAAACACCTTTTTTTCCATATTCCCCCATTTTGGGAATAAAATTATCATTGTTTTCATTATACTAACCCGATTAATATTACATGAAGACTGCAAAAGAGGATATGCATACTCTGGAATCTTGAATTTGCTGCAATAAATAAAAAGGTTGTGAGTTTATCATTAACTTAGTGGCATAAAAGACAACATCCTTTTTTTCTCTCTAACCAATTGTAATTTCTACTTCTTTCGAGTAAAATTTCATCATTTATTGAAAAAAATAAAAGCAAAAAAAGGTTAACATACTTTAATGTCTCAATGCTTCTCTTCAGCAGAAGTTCTTTCTCCTTCTCCTCCTTCAAGAATGAAGCAAAACCAAGTCATTTCCAAAGCAGAAGATAATAAAGAGCATTTGATCTTTCTTTCTTTTTTAATTTATACACACACCTCTAACTTCTTCAGCTTCCTTTTCTGAGATTTGCTCAACTTTTGCTTTTTGATTGAATTGATTTCTCCATGTACCTATATACAAGAAATTTTCAAGCAAAACAATTCTGCTTTTACCTAGGATAAAAAGAAGCAGCAAAATGCATACATAATCCTCTCGCTACCCATACCTGATTCGTGCCTTGCCTTTTGTTCCCTGTCTTAGCTGGCAATAGTAATGCATTACTATCATCACCGCCATCTCCCAAACTGCCAAAATATAAGGATGTTAAAAGGGTTGACCAAAAAAGGTTAATTGTTGACAACAAACTGATTTTGCTTGGTCTCTTGTCTTCACATTAAAAAAAAAACAAATTTACTAAAGAAAAGAGAATAACAAAACATAAAACGAGGACAAGTCCTTCAAACCAAAGTAAAAAAACGATGGAAGAATTCCTCCCAGAGATCTATTCTGAGAATTAAACTCAGTATTGTCTCGATTATTTTCTGCATGAGCTTCCATTATGCTTTACTTGAAAAATACAAGTCAATTTTAGATTCAGCTCCGCTTAGAGTTGCAAGGGCAACACTGACCCTCATAGCTGAAGCTGCAACTCGAAAGTTTACTATGATCAAGGTTCTTAACAAACAAGGCACAACCAAATATCTAGAGAGGCAACGAAGCGCAAATCTAAGGTCACTGAGGGTTGCAGTATTTCGACAGCGGCAAAAGGATGGAGAGAACACACTCTGGTCGCTGCTGTTGGTGGACGCTCAGTCAAGGCAGGTTTAAATTCAAACGACTACAAGTGGGCAATGGCCTAGTTGGACGCCGGCGAGTCTTTGAAGGTGTCTCGGCAAATGGCGTTGGCAGGTTGAAGCGCAAAAGCCATTGTTGCAAGAAGCCGATCCGAATGTTGCACGAGCTTTTTTAGGTATCGGAAAGGCAAAACAGGTGGGCTCAATTGGTTTTTTAACCAAGCCCAACCCCTACCCTATTTTGCAAGATAGTTTGACTATCAAACAAGCCCTAATACTATGCTGCAAAATCAGGTGGGGATGGGCCAAGTTAAAAAACCAATTAAATTCACTCATTTGGCCTTTTCGATACCTAAAAATGCTTGTGCAACATTCGGGTCAGCTTCTTGCAACAACGGCCTTCGCTCTTCAACCCGCCAACGCCATTTGTCGAGACACCGCCAGAGGCTCGCCAGCGTCCACCTTTGCCATCGCCCTCTTGTAGTCGTTTGAATTTAAACCCGTCTCGGCTGAGCATCCACCAACAACAGCGACCAAAGTTTGTTCTCTCCATCTTTTTGCCATTGCCGAAATACCGCAACCGTCAGTGACCTTAGATTTACACTTTTCTGCCTCTCCAGATATTTGATTGTGCCTTGTTTGTTAAGAACCTTGATGGTAGTAAACTCTCGAGTTGCAACTTCAGTTGTCAAGGTCAATGTTGCGCCTGCAACTCTGAGCGAAGCAGAATCCGAAATTGGCTTGTATTTTCCAAATAAAGCATAATGGAAGCTCATGCAAAACATAATGGAGACAATACTAAGTTTAATTCTCAGAATGGATCTATAAGGTGGGGGGAATTCTTCCATCGTTTTTTTACTCTGGTTTGAAAGACTTGTCCTCATTTTATGCTTTGTTATTCTCTTTTTTTTAGTAAATTCATTTTTTATTTAATGTAAAAACAAAAGACCAAGCAAAATTTCAACTGTAACCAAGCGACCACTAGCACAAGAGTGCTATTGTAGAGAGAAGGACAAGTGCTAAAAGAAGGATATTAAGGGATTAAATTACTTTACTATATAAACTTCACTTTGAGCAATATCATGCCCATTGAGCTTTTCATCAAAATTTTAATTATTAAACAGAATATACCACAAAAAGGTTAAAATATTGTAAAGAGATCAAGCAAATATCCAAGCGTGCCACTTCCTTCGCCAAGGCCGAAAGTTCCTCTCTAAAATTCTTCTCTCCATTAGGTCCATCTTCATTCAACGTCTAAAAATAAAAACCTAAATCTCTCGCAATGAAAGATCAAAGAATACAAAGACGAATGGATGCAAATGAGAAGCAATACCTAATATTAGGGGTGGAAACAAATCAGGCCAGGCCTATTTTGTAACATGATGGTCTGAGCCTTGCATGTGACCTATTAGATGTCTTTTTTTGAGTCTAAGCCTGGCCTATGGCCTGCTAAGGATGCCTGGAATTTTAAAAGATTTTAAGCAGGCTAATAGGCGGCCTACTTTAATATGGACGAAAACAAACTCAATTACATAAAGATATGTTTGTTGACTTCATGTATATATAAATTCCAATTGAACTACATGTACATAGTTATGTTTGTTGACTACTTGTATATCTTTATGTACAGGCTGATAATAAGGATATTTGATTAACAAAATTCCAATTGAACTACTCGTATATATAAATTCCCTGGGAGAACACTAGCCCTTGTAGTTGTATCTCTGTTTCATTTCATTAACAAGCATCTGCAATCTCCAACAGTGACTAAACTTGCATAACTATGTACAAAATGCAGGGAGGGAGGGAGAATATATATATATATATATATATATATATATATATATATATATATATATATATATATTCTCCAACATTTAAGCTTTGGTTTTCTGTTGATGCAAAGAAGACAAGTCCAGAGGCATATCTTTATAGAAAGATTCTGAATTAAGAAGAAGAGCATCTTCAACTTGGTAATAATGTTTTATCAATAATACACACGGCAATGCATGCATTCTAAATCATCTCAAATATCCTTAGTATCAGCATGCATTCTGTTGGTGCTTGTTGATTGACCTCAATAGCATTAGGAGGAACTAAACTAGATGACATTGTTTCACTCTCAAACGGAGATGACATTACCTAGAACTGGAACATAAAAAGTAATGTAGTTCTAGTTTAAGTGAAAAGAGCAGCATAGAGAAGACATAAACAAACGGCAGATTACACTACAAGAAAAATGGGAAACAAAAGAAACATTCATATTGCCTAAACTTACTGAATATTGCCAACTTCTTACTTACCCTGAAGAAGCTTCATCATGCTCACAGTCTAAAGCATTCTTGGCTTTTCACAAACTAGCAGATTTTAACTTCAATTAATCTTGCATACAGGTACTTCTAATGTTTGCCCCATTTAAACAGGTACTTCTAACATATACTTCCCACACTTTGTCTCTGTTACCGAACTTGCCCCATATTGACCACACTGGCATCACCATATTACTAGTGCACACATATCTCAAGTCTATAAATTCATTTCAAAATTTTGAAAAATATTACGTATACATACAGACACACTCTGAGAAAGTTAATTCCTTTCTAGGATTTGATTTTCTCATAAAATTACTGTATATTGGCAGCCAAAAATAAAAATGTGAACAAGCATCTAAAGGAACGTATTCATAATCTAAATTCCTAAGCTAAACTGTACAGGAAATTTTTTTAAAAAAAATGGATTGCAGTGAATCTGCAACTTTTTTTAATCCCCCCTCTGTCCAATAAAGAATCAATGAATCAATGGGACAATACTCCCGTGTGTTAGATACAGGACATACATACAGCAAAAAGAAACAACCTTAAAGACAATCAGAAATCTTTGCTTACCCAGCTTCAGACCAATGATTTATAGACATATGGTGAGTTCTGGAATATGGACATATGGACATGTTGAGTTCTGGCTTCTTACCCAGCTTCCGCCCAACGATTTACTGGAGAAATTGGTGGCGATGATGGAGCAAATTGAACCAGAAAAAATAACCAGCAGAATCAAACGAAAATGAGAACAAAATCGAAAGAGGAGAACAGCAGAAGCAAATCGCAAGAACGGGTAAGTTGAGAATGAAATCGCAGAAGCAAATCGCAATAATAAATAAACAAACTAAAAAAACCAAATACTTACCTGACGGCTGACGGAGAGGCAACGGAGAGAGAAGAGACTGCGACAGTAGACGCCTGGACGGAGTCGCAGAGAGGAGAGCTGTGCGAGTGTGCGATGCGTTTCCCAATCTCTCAAAACAATGACAGTGGAGCTGTGGCGTCGACACTCGTGAATCTCGGCAGTCGGCACATTCAACCATGAACAAATGAAGATTGAAAATTTAGGGGTCAGGCATAGGGAAGACTTTAACAAGTCGGCACATTCATGGCAGCAAGACAGTACTAGAATGACAGTATGAGGGGGGGGGGGAATGTATACCAAAGTCAAGGAAATAGCCCTCATAACATGATGAATTCAAGTTGGAATCTGTGTCAACCCACATTTAGTATTTTATAATGTTTCAAATAAATTACCTCCGGTCCTTAATAAAAGGCTGATCTGATGGGTTTAATTGGTCTTTTAACCTAACCCAACCCCACCTGATTTTGCAGGATAGTATTAGTATATGACCATATGACGGGAAATTATACCAAAGTCTAGGTGAAGGAATCAATCCTTCGTAATGTGGTGGATTAAGGTTGGAAATCTTATTAAGAGAAGTGTCTATATTTAGTATCTAATAGTACTTTAAATAAATTACTTTATCTAATCTTTATTATAAGACTAAAAGGTGGGCTTAATTGATCTTTTAACCCAACCCAGGCCCACCCAACTTTGCAAGATAGTACTAGCATGAAGAAAAAAATAATCTTAAAATTTAATAGAAGAAGTTAGTCCCTCATCTTCCAATCCCTGTTGAGAAATGGGCTCACTTTCTTTTAATACTTGAGAGTTGACAGTGCTTCAAATACATTTGCCTTTAATAGGAGGATGCCTAGTAAAAAAAATTATAATTTGCTTAGCTAAGCTAATTGGGTCCACATTCAATGCTCATCGCAATGATGATAACCTAATTTCTCATCATTTGATGAAATCTCAACCGTTTAAACTTAATATGAACGTTTCAAATTTAAAAATTTTAATTTTTGATTTTTAAAATGATAAAATTATTTAACAAGAAGTGATAGTTATAATATTATCATTATTTTAAATGATACATAGATTAAAATAACAATTATTTTAAATATAAAAATTATATTAAATTAAATGTGGACCCTTCAAAATCAATCTAACAACAGAGGGTGCTTTCTCATCAAATTGGTGAGCATAAAATGTGCTCCCAAGCTATCACCCTCCCCTTAACTAAACCAAACACACCCTCAGGCTGTGTTGGGTTCCACGGAGGGGAATTAGATAAGCTTCATTAAAGTTAGGTAGGGGTAGAAGAAGGGAGGTTATAAACTTTATTTGGTTGAAGCAAAAGGGAGGGGTGTTTGATTTCTTATTTAGTTTAGAATGGTAAGGGAGAAGAGCTAATTAAAAGTTGATAAATCTACCATTATAACTTCATTTATATCAAAATTACTATTTTCTAATTTTATAATATATATATTTATAAATTTATCAAATAAATAAAAGATTAAATGTTTGTTTGGTTTGAGGGGTAGGGAGGAGAATGGAGGGGAGGAGAGGGATTTTACTTCATTTTTCTTGTTTGGTAACATAAATATTTAAAGAGGAGAGGGTAAATTTACCCTCCCCTGCCCTTATAATCCTCACCTCCCAAAATGGGAGATTTAGAGAGGAAATGTGATATTTTGGCATGGTGTGATTATTTGAAAGTTTTTTAATATTCCTATGTTACCTTTCTAACTTTCTTTCTCATCCCCATCCTCACTTTAATATTTTGGTATGGTATGACTATTATGCCCATGAAAGTTATAATTATTCAATTTAATAATTATAAAATTATAATTTTATATAATTATTAAATATTCTACAAAATTCAAAAAATGACTTAAATAAATTGTCTATAAGAAAATATTTTACCTCCCCTCCACTCATCAACCGAACAAGGTAATATTAAAATTATTCCCCTCCATTCCCCTCTCATCAATCCAAACGAGGTAATATTAAAATATTTCCCCTCTCCTCTTCTCCCTTCCATTAAAATCCCCCCCTTCGTTGAACCAAAAAGATCTTAAGACCACCATCCCTCTTTTTGACCCATATGCCGAGAACAGAGCAAACACTTCCTTCAGCATGGAAAAGTGACCCCTTGGCACCCAAATTTTAATTCTAAATTCAAATAAAGTGGAGAGGGGACGAACGACTAACACAGAGCAGGAGCAGGAGGACCAGGCGATGGTGGTAATGATTGGTGAATGAAACGAAAAATGCAGCAGGGTAGCACCATAATATTAAAAAAGTTATATGGGTAAATTTGTCAAAAGTTAGGCAAATTTTCTCTCCCCTAAAAAAATCCAATTTCGGAGGAGTGAAAGAAAAGGGAGGGGAGTAGAAAAAGAAAAAAATTGAGAGAATTACATTCAGGTCCCATCCAATATAAAAAATAAAAAAATGGTCCATTAACAACTCAATGGGCGTGAATTAACAAGTCCAGAGGCACGATTAACAACTCCATGAAACCAAATTTTTTTTTACGGAACCTGAAAGTAATTCTCCCAAAAAAAAATTGTTTCATCCCCTCCCTTCCATTTTTTTAAACCAGACAACCATGCCACCTTTTTTTTTACCTCACCTCCCCCTCCCATCTTCTAAAAGAACCTTCAACCAAATAGAGTCTCAAAGTTATACCCATTGGGGATATTTGTCATAATTGGGTTTACATTTCAGCTCAAAGTCAAATGTATCCCATGTATAGCCCCATATGTCATTGGTAGATCCGGCTGACACCCAAGAGGGGGTGAATTGAGTGTAAGGTAAAAAACTTAAGAACCTTAAAAATCTTTTCGCATCTTAATGAAAACAATAATTAAGAGAGTAATCAAGCATAAACAATAGCCAGTTATTTAAGTAATGTATGCTGGAAATATAAGAATTTAAGGAAAAGAATATACAAACTGTGTTTTATCCTGATTCGGTCCAATCCATGATGACCTACGTCCAGTGCTCAAGCTCCTCTTGAGATTTTCAATCCACTATCTTCTTGATTAACTAGGCACAAGAAAAGCCTCTACAATCCTACAAGTTTAGCCGAGCACTTATGAAGCCGTTTACAAATCTCTCATCAAGATACTTCCCCTTACTCAAGGTAAAGATACAACTTTTATAATGAAGGATTATAATCAATCTTCTCTCTCATAAGTGGATAAAATAAACACTGAAGTACATTACAAGTAATCTCACTCTCTAAAGTAAATTGTGTAGTCACCGAGAAAACAGAGAGGAAATGAGAGAAACGTCAGAGTGTCGGCATTTTGACAGCATAGGTGCAAGTTCTTATCTTCGACTTTGAATGCCTTTTATTTTATAGTTAAAGTAGCTTTTATAACCGTTGGAGATGTTAAATTACCGTAAAGCATGAAGGTCTTCCCGTTGTGATTTTGTTGCTTTACAGAAATATGACTGTTGGAGATTCTGACACAAATTGTTTTTTGGTCGTTGAGCTCTAATCCAAGTTCAATCACTATAATCCTCATGTAAACTTGATTAGTGATGATTAGGAATGTTTAGAAGCAACATAATCAATGTTTAAATGAATTTGTAAGATTATAGAGAAATCTGATACGGTGATTAAGAGAATCTGCTATCAGTATCACTCGAGTGCATGAGAAATAACTTGAGTGGGAACTATAATCTTCTCTTGAGTTTCTTGAGGGTGACTTGTCATAGATGGTGAGTGGAGGATTTGTAACTCGGGTGATTACTTGTCACTTAGGTGAAATTCTGATATAACTTCCTCATCTGATGCGAGTGACTTGCGCAGGAGCTGAGAATGACTTGCTTCGCGCAATTCACTCGAGTGATCATTTATTCACTTGAGTGATCACTTATTCACTCAAGTGAGTGCTCTTCATAACCTTCTGGTAACTGGCGAGTGAGAACATTTCACTTAAGTGATAATCATGTCATTCGAGTGATCCTTTCTCATAACCTTTGAAAAACCAGCGAGTGACTTTTGAAAATAGCAAGTGGATATAGTCACTCAAGTGACAACGTATTCACTCTAGTGGCTCCTTATCTAAACTTTAAGAAACTTGACAAGTGACTTGTTGTCTTTTGAAAGTGGAACCCTGTCACTCGAGTGGCCACAAATTCACTCGAGTGGCGGCTCTTCATAACTTTCAGAACATATGCAAGTGACTTGCAAAAGTCTTGCGAGTGATGCTAAATAATTATGAATCACTCGAGTGGCATAAATCCTCACTCGAGTGATCTGCTTCCAACTCTCAGATCATCTTGCAAGTCACCTCCAAATTCCCACGAGTTAATCACCATTACTCGAGTGTTTATTTATCAACTCAAGTGAACTTGCACAGCCTCATATGAATGACTTGAAAAACTGAAAGTTAGGATCTTCACTCGTCAGTATTACTCAGGTGTTCACTTAAAGTGATTTATATATTTTAGCTCCAAATATGGCAAATGACCCATCATCGAAAAGCTCTTGTCATTTATATTCCAATAAAAAAAATCAGCTCCAACTCAATCGTATGTTGTACGTTATGATCAAAAGAGTGTAGATTGTGTATGTATTTTCAAGCTCCAATTTTCAGAAGATATAACTCCTTAAATATAACTCTAAAATTAGCATATTATATATAAATAGAAAGCTCTTTGAGTCTAGTTTCATATGGAACTAGTTTGAACTCATTTAGACTTTCAGTTTGAGAGATATGTCCAAAATACGAAACATGGTCTGGAAAGTGACGGTGATTTGAATGTCAACTTCAAAAATTCATATCTTCTTCCAATGACCTCCTCTAATATTGGTTCTAGTGTTAAAATGACGCATTAGGAGTCTAGTTTTATATGCCACTAGTTTCGTCTCAATCGGAGTTATGTTTTGAGAGATATGATAGAATTACTGAAGCTTGCTCAAGATGGACGAAGAACAGAGCTCATCAGAGTAGCTGAAACAATGAATTCACTCAAGTGAATTTGAGTAAACAGTGTTTTCACTCGCAGATATCACTTGAGTGGCATTTCAGAAGCTCAGGAGTGATCAACTGTAGCTCAAAAAATCACTATTCTTTGCAAAGTTTGAAATAACTCATTTTAACTTCGAATTGAGCCATTTCAACTTCCATTTGATCGTAGAGACTTCCATTATCAAATCTAATAAATTGAATACTGATATTCCCATTATATTTTGCAAGTTCTTCTTTCTCTTTCTTCTTGATCATTCTTCACAACCCAACTCAACTAGATAGCTTATTTGTTTTCTTGAATATCTTCAATCTTTTTCTTTTTGTTCCTCTTGATCAATCTTAATAACTTCTTTCTTAATTTTATTCTTGATTATTCTCTATAATTCAATTTGTTATCTTCTAATCTACATTAAATATAGCAGTTAGTCAAGTCAAGGTAGGAGATAAATATAATGCAAACTTTTTGCTCTCAATATTTAATATTTATAGTTTACATCATTAAAATTAATCACATCTAACAGTTATGTGTTTGCTTTAATTCAAATCTTCTTTTCTCTTCACCACATCTCGTTGCTGACATTTTTTGGGGGAAAATATAGCTAACTTAGCATGATTAACCTTAATAGACAGGATTACAAGTGCTACCTAGCATGTGGGATTATAGCCTATAAAGTCATCAACATATATTTTGAAATTGAACAAAGTTGATCATAGTGTTGGCTTTTTTTTTTTTGGGGGGGGGGGGAGGGAGCTTGAGATGTTTCAAAGTGACTAGTAGGACCTTAATTATTTCATGAAATTATTATAGTATATTTAGAGTCGTTACCCTTTTTTTTTGGGGGGAAAAATTACCCAGGTTTGAGTATCAAAGTTAAACATATACATATGTCTCTCAAATTTCATTCGGTGCAAAAATTTTTTGAGATATTTGATATGTACAAGTCTAATTTATAAATGACGAAGTTCATCTTGTAGTTACGAAAATTTCACTTGTAAACATTAATTTGTAAATTTGACCAGTGAATGTCACAACTTGACTTGTAAATATTGATTTTTTTTTCTGGAACTAGCTAGTATCAAATGAAATAATGGGGATATATTTATATTTAATTTTCTTATCTATAATCTATGGGTAATTCCCTTTTTTCTCTTACTAAAAGGCTAAAGGACAATTCATATAAATAGTAATATAGAGATAAAAGAAAAACAATATGCTACTATATTATGGTACCCATTTGCTATCATTTTAGCAGGAAATACTAATGTTGCTTTTTGACTTCTCTTTTATTGGTGTATAGACAATTTCTTTGCCTTCTTTTCTTAAGGTGTATTTGGTTTTAGGGGAGAGAAGGAACCTTATCTTATTTAGTTTATCAGAACCGGAGGAGGGGAGATATCCTTAGTGTAAAATAAAGAGATGAGGAAGAAAATACATTACAAAATTTCCTAACCACTCCCCTCCCCTCCCCTTAAGTTATTTTGTTTTCATGTTGGTGTTTTAGCTATATGTAACTTGTAAATTTTGTTTTTACTTAATATCATTTTGTCTTGAATAAAAAAAAGAAGAAGAAGAAGAAGAAATAATAATGAATATGCCTTTTATATTGATTATTCTTTGATTGGATAAAAGTAATTCTTGAACGAGGAGGTGTTAAACTCTAGCCTATAGGGACAGATAAAAAACAATCTTCTCTTCTGTAAAGGGATTGGCAGGTGCGTATTAATCATGTTCATTAGGAGGCTAATCGTGTAGCAGATGCACTAGCATATTTAAGTTTGAAGCTCCCTGAACGGAGAATAATACGGAAGAGGCCACCAGTGTTAATTGAAAGGTTTCTGCAAAAAGACTGTGAGGGATGCATGCTCCCTCGAATAATTTATATTTAGTTGTTGGGCTTAGCTCTTGTTTATTACCAAAAAGAAAAAAATCTTTATTAGTTATAACTCTTCATGTCTCTGTTTGTTTTCAATAATTGGAACAGGCGAGTAAATTTTATTTTCTTGAAATCTCTTCATGCCCCTTTTTTTTTTAACTAGATTTTTTCTGAGAGTTAAAAAAAGGATAATTGCATGAGTTGTAAACTTGAATCTCGAATGATAAATGTTGGAATTCCACTGATGTATACTTGATTTTGGTATTATTATTCCTAACAATGAGTATTCAATTAGTTTGTTTGGATTCACTTAAGTTAATCGGGCTTATTATATAAGCCTGATTTAAGTAAATCGAAATAAATCTCCTCCACATATTTACCTCGTAGACCGTAAAAGCACTTCGTAGACCGTAAAAGCTACCTCATAGACCATAAAAGTTACCTCGTAGACCGTAAATCACGATTGAAAAGCACTTATGGAGTTTCCAATCGCTATTCCAAACAACATAAATCTTTACAAAGTGAAAATTTTAATTATCAACAATTTTTTTGGGTAATAATAATTATCAACAATTAATACGTTATAAATATTTAAATTCTGTGAGTGTCCATAAATTGTCCCAAGTTTTGCCTTCTCATATCCTACACTCTAGACCTCTCTAATAAATAGTTTTAGAAGTTTTTTATTCCTAGCATTCAAATGTTACAATTTATACACTCAAATTTGCTATGTACTTCATTTTATTCTTAATTAAGGTTGAGAGCCTATGAATAAAGTATTATATGTATTATACATTTCCTGTATACAAGTGAACAAGATATTTCTTCCTCCATCTCTCTAATTCTCTTTTATCTTGCCAGTCTCTTCCATCCCAAATCTCTTATTTTTCATACCATAATACTAGTATTAAAATTATAAAACTTAGCTGCATGCTTTTGCCACCAAAGAGAAAAATGGATAGCACGTGGTCGAGGTCGATGGTGTATTCTCACACTGTTTTGGTATAGTTGTGTGCGATGGTGTCATGAAGGAGAGAGGCGCCTCCTTGTTGGAAGGTTTTGTATTCACACTGGAAGAAGATGATTACCTCATAACTAAAACGTGGGAATGTTTTATGGAGCTTAAGGGGCTGTTTGTGATAGTTTTTTTGAATCGGGCTTATTATATAAGCCCGATTTACGTAAATCGAGATAAATCTCCTCTACATATTTATCTCGTAGACCGTGAAAGCACTTCGTAGACCGTAAAAGCTACCTCGTAGACCGTAAAAATTACCTCGTAGACTGTAAATTACAATTCATAAGCACTTATAAAATTTTCATAAGCTATTCCAAACAGCCTCTAAAAGAACTTGGGATGAGGGTGCGATAAACATAATTTTGAGAAGTGACTTCGCTGAAGCCATTCAATTGATTATCAATAAAGTTCCAACACTCATGAAGACTGAAGAGTGATATCTAAAATCAGAAGCATGATGCAACATTATTGGCAAGTGAAAATCCAACATATATAGTAGAAAAGCTAATCTTGTGGCGGATTTCCTTGCCTAAAGGATTTTTGGAAGAAGTTAGATTACAAATTCTCGAGATTTTAGTTTATGGTGCTGATTCCTAATTTTAATGCATATAGGTTTTGTCTTTAGTGCGTGTTTGGATAACTGTGTAAAATCACTTTTTTTAATGAAACATTAGCTTGGGAGATAATTACCCAAACGAATAAAAAAGTTACAGAATCATTTTTTTTACACAAAATCATGGTTTTAGGTTAAATACCATAGTTTTTTTAAAAAAGTTTTTTTTAATGCTTTTCACATTATGGTTTTCTCTTTTCTTCTTTGCGCCTTTTTCCTTCATTCTTCTCTTTCTTCGTGCCTTTCACTTTCCTTTTTGTCTTTCATTTTCTGTCACTTCCTTTCGTCATTTTCCCTCTTCCAATTTTTTTTTTTTTTTTATATGTAAGGCCAAGGCAATGGTAATTTTAAAGCACATCCTTTATATGTTAAAAATGGGTGCATCAGTGACAGAACCTTGTCTTTTAATTTATTTTATTTTTTTATGTTTATTATATAATTTAAATATTAAAAATATATGAAATATAATCTTATCATTTATATATAATTATCATAAAACTAATGTTCTTTTTAATAATTTGACAATAAAAAAATGATTATGATAATAATACCCAAATACTATTAATTTATCAAAATTACTTTTTTTAAATCCATTCTCCTCAAAATCTATTTTTTTATTTTTTTCTTCAAGAGTAATCCAAACACATTCTATTATCTATGTATAAAAAAAGCATTACAAGTTACTGGGAAAATTCCAGAAAAATAGGGGGAAATCCTAAATAAATTCTGATTTCTACCATAGATTAGGTATAGACTATACTTGATTAATAATTTACAATTTATTTTAATAGGAAACTACTAATTAGGGATTTTTAAATTTTAAATATATTTTTGAAATTTTCCTAAGTTATAAATAGCCTCATTTAAAAAGCCAAAAGGTAAAGCAAGCGAAAAAATTATGATATTCTCTGTGGGGCCCAAGCGGCCCAAAGCTAATTCAAGTGATCCCTGTTCTGAATAACCCTTGCAGTAATTTTCGCCCATTTCCGTGGAGGGGGAGAGGAAGAAGCGTAGGAAGATTGGGGGGCGATCAGGTGCCAGCCAAGCCATATATTCGAAATTGTCGAGGTCAAAATCCTTAAACGACAATCTCAGCCTTCCCAACGACGTCCGTCGGTACCCCTCTCCCACGTTTAAATCAAAGCCCTAAAAATATTCAGATTAGAAGTTTAGTTCCAGCTTAAATAAAGGGGGAAAATTTCACTTTCCTGTTTTTGAGCTATGTTGCTGTTTTACATTTAGTTTCACTCCTCCCACTCATTCTTGCTCCGCTAACCCTAGCCTTCTTTTCATCTCTCTCTCTCTCTGAAGCCTTCCCAAGATGGCTTCACGCAGACTCGTATCTTCTCTGATTCGATCTACCCTTCGTCGATCTTCGACTCAATCTTCCATTACCAGCCCCAGACCCAGACTGTCTTCTTCCACAGTGTCGGGTCGTCCTTCTCCGTATGGCTACCTCCTCAACCGTATCACTGCGTATGCTACATCAGCTGCGGCCGCCACTCCTCCTGCGCCTCCGGCTAAGAAGGATGCCGGAACCGGTGGTGGTAAGATCGTTGATGAGTTCACTGGCAAGGGTGCGATCGGTCAGGTGTGCCAGGTCATTGGTGCCGTCGTGGATGTTAGATTCGAGGAGGGATTGCCTCCGATCTTGACTGCCCTTGAGGTTATGGATCATTCGATTCGATTGGTGTTGGAGGTCGCTCAGCATTTGGGTGAGAGCATGGTCAGGACTATTGCTATGGATGGAACTGAAGGGGTTGTTAGAGGACAGCGCGTGCTCAACACTGGATCCCCTATTACCGTGAGTCTCGAATTACATTATATTTCTTGATCGCATTGCATTGATACTGGTTTTCGAGTTTTGCAATTTGATTTGATTTGGCGATGAAAAGTTTGGGTTTTTAGGAGGGTTTGACTTTCCGGTGTCTATCTGCACCTAACGATCTCGAGTTTAGTTAATTTCACCATAAACTCTTAGGCCTTTTGAATGTCTCAGATCTCAGTGTAGTTTTACTCCTTTGGAAATTCACCGAAAATGCGTGTGCCATTTTGGTCGCGTTAAATTTCTGCTAATGTTATATCCTAGTAGGAAAATCATATTGCTCATTCGTTTTGTTGTGGGTTCAATGGCATGAAGGTCAAGATGAAGAGTACTGGCAAACTTTATATATATAGTCAGATGGATTATTTTTCTGGTTTGCTGGAATATATTTGTTTTTTTAATGTTTCCTAATGGCATTTTCAATTATGATGTGGTTCTCATCGTTCTTACTCAGCATGTTGGAATTCCTTATTGGCTCTACGTCTCTGTGATGCTTGTTGTCGAAGCTTATCGATTCTCGCTTTCTGACGCTAATGTACATACAAATATTGTTATAGTTTTGCTGGTGTCTGTATATAATTCTCTGATTTTGTTCACCTCGCATATCTCTTTTTATGCAGGGTAGCACCTGACACCCCATTGGATATGGATTTTGCTTTCCTGACTTTTTGTATTTGTTTCTATCCTCTCTTTATTTCCTATTTTCTGATACATTTTATGCTTGCTCTTTAGGTTCCTGTGGGTAGGGCTACCCTTGGACGCATCATTAATGTCATCGGAGAGGCTATTGACGAGAAGGGTGATCTCAGTAAGAAATCATAAGTCAATTTATTTTTTTCCAGTACTTGAGTATTTGTGCTTTCATTTTGGTGAGGTATTTTTGCTGACTATATTGTTTTGATTTCGATAGAAACTGAGCACTACTTGCCAATTCATCGAGAAGCTCCTGCTTTTGTTGAGCAAGCAACTGAACAACAGATCCTTGTTACAGGAATAAAGGTGTTTTTCTTCTTTCTGTTCATTGCAGTAATTGTTTTTTTCTACTTCACATCCATTTATTTTGATTGTCTGGGAATGTATGTGTTATAACTGGGTGCCATTTGGTTATTACTCTTGCCCTCAGGTTGTGGATTTACTTGCGCCATACCAAAGAGGTGGAAAGATTGGATTGTTTGGTGGTGCTGGTGTGGGAAAAACTGTGCTTATCATGGAACTTATTAACAATGTTGCAAAGGCTCATGGTATGTGCCTAAATGCACTTGATTACTTGTTAAGATGTTCTAGCTCCTCTATATATATGAACGCTGAGTATTTTTTTTGGGCAGGTGGTTTCTCCGTGTTTGCTGGTGTTGGAGAACGAACCCGTGAGGGTAATGACTTGTACAGAGAAATGATTGAGAGCGGTGTCATTAAGCTTGGTGACAAGCAGGTGAACGTACTGTTTTGAGATATTCAGTATATTCTTTATATTCCTTCTAGTGTGATGCTTATGTCAATTATTTTACAGAGTGAGAGTAAATGTGCTCTTGTATATGGTCAAATGAATGAGCCCCCTGGTGCTCGTGCCCGTGTTGGTCTGACTGGGCTTACTGTTGCTGAACACTTCCGTGATGCTGAAGGGCAAGATGTGCTTCTTTTCATTGATAACATTTTCCGCTTTACCCAAGTATGGGTCTTTTCTATATTCTTAGCTAATTTCTGTCCTGTTCAGTATATGTGGTCATTCTATTATTGTTCGATTTACATTGTGATTCATCATTTAGGCCAACTCAGAGGTGTCTGCGTTGCTTGGCCGTATCCCATCTGCTGTCGGTTACCAACCAACATTGGCTACCGATCTTGGAGGTCTTCAAGAGCGTATTACAACCACCAAGAAGGGTTCAATTACCTCTGTCCAAGCTATTTATGTGCCTGCTGATGACTTGACAGATCCTGCTCCTGCCACCACTTTTGCTCACTTGGATGCTACAACTGTGTTATCACGACAGGTTTGGTTGTGTCTTTTGAAGTGCCTGTTACACTAATGTTTCTGTTTTGTGGTTTAATTTACAATTTTGAAATCATTGAACAGATCTCTGAGCTGGGTATCTATCCTGCTGTGGATCCCTTGGATTCGACATCTCGTATGCTTTCACCCCTTGTATTGGGTAATGATCACTATAATACTGCTCGTGGTGTACAAGAAGTACTTCAGAACTACAAGAATCTTCAAGATATCATTGCCATTTTGGGAATGGATGAGCTTAGTGAAGATGATAAGTTGACTGTTGCTCGTGCACGTAAAATCCAACGTTTCTTGAGCCAGCCTTTCCATGTTGCTGAAGTCTTCACGGGTGCCCCTGGTAAATATGTAGACTTGAAGGAAAGCGTCACCAGCTTCCAGGTATGTGTTTGTCTTATTGAGTAAATAGTATTTTTGTCAATTCTATTTCTTTTAGATTTTAATGTCTAACCAACCATTAAATGGGAAACTTCATACTTCTCTATTAAGCATTTAAGCTGTACCAAAAAAGGTACTATAATTTTTTGCTTACTATGTGCTGGTATCTGCTTCCTTACCCTTAGAAGATCGAATATGTCTTTCTCGTGATGCTCTTAAAGGACTTTTAGCTTTAATTTTTATCATGATTTGCCTTGATGTGCTTGTCTATCTGTAAAACTATGATTCCAGTATTCCAGGTGCTATTCATGACTATGAATCCAGTAGTTTTAACTTTGTATTAGGATTTCTTTGGCCTTCTTCTAAAGGTTAAAGCACCATTGTGAAAATTAACCCCCTCTCAAAACAAAACAAGAAGAATGTTAATTCTCACAACTCGGAGTATCTTAATGTTTGTATCCCGTTTGTTTCAATTATTTTGGATGGTAGATTTTTCTTTTGCTACTTTAACCAATATACCTCGCCTTGGTTTTCCTTTTGAACTGAGGCACAATAAAAAATGATTATTTTGCTGTTCTATACTTGACAGGGTGTGTTGGATGGTAAATATGACGACCTTCCCGAGCAATCATTCTACATGGTCGGAGGTATTGATGAGGTTGTTGCAAAGGCTGACAAGATATCTAAGGAATCTGCATCATAAGTTAATAACCACACAGCCTTGCCATTATGTTGATCTTTTTTTTTTTTTTTTTTTGGGATAGCTATATAAATCAAATAATTTAGGAACTCTGGGCAATGCCAAATGACAGAATCTTTCAATTTTTTCTCTCTTTGGTACCCATTTGTGTCGGGATTTTCCATTTCCATTTCCATTTCAAACCTTGTTGCCAATTGTGAAAGTGAAACGGAGCCTGTTGGCCCCCTGCACCCCCCTTTTTCAGTTGTGTTAATAAGGGGAAAAGGCAAGAGAACATGTACATTTTCTACTGTTTTGTTTCAGGAACATGGGTTGCAATTGCATCAATGATGATGAAAACTTTGGCTGAGTTTTTCCTCACGCTGTTAGAGAAGCAAGCCTTGTTTTCCTTCTGAGTGTTCTTAATTTCTTTTTCTTTCCCTCCTATTTACTATTTTTAAGTATCTTGTTAATGGATTTGGATTGGATAAAACAGAGTAATTAAAAAACATTAGCCATGGTCATATTTACATAGGATTTCTTCTACGTTTTTGCAGGTTTTATCCTCAAATTTTAATTTAATTCCAATTCAATCAAATTGTATTTAAAGGTTTTTGTTAAAAAATTTTGCTGCCAGTTTCAACGTTTATGTAGCTTATGCAACTTAACATGATTCTTGTTATAGATGACACTGTGTGTTTGGAAATACACAAAATCATGATTTCAAACTATGATTTTGTAAATTGAGATAAAACTTCTCTCACACATTTACCTCGTAAATCGTAAAAGTTATTTTCTAAAGTTAATCCAAATACACACTTGGACTTGCAAGTCATGTATATTATTGATTTCAATATACTCTCTGGTCCTTAAATAAGATGTTTTGGTTATTTTTTTCAAAAGCATACTTCTCTTTCAATATTGATTGGTTTAGCTTTTATAAGTTCGATTTATGTAAGTCGAGATAAAATTTTTTCATATATTTATTTCATGGACCGTAAAAGTTACCTTATATATTGTAAATCATGATTGAAAAGTATTTTTGAAGATTCTAATCACTATTTCAAATAAGATTCTAATCGCTATTTCAAATATGCTTATAATTTTAATCTTTAGTTTTAGTAGCCAGAGGGATTACGATTCATGTATTTCATTCTATGCTATTTCCCATGCCTTTGAAGAATTGAATGATAAAATCAAACAAAACATCACATTGAAATCTAAGATTCAACGATCTCCTAACTATGTGAGTGAATAATAAAACGAAACGCAATTCTGTTGTTATTCTTTTGCTAAAATACCCAGTGGGATACTTCACTCCCTATATGCAAATTTGTTAACCCTGGTGATGGAACAATTTTGTGCACTTTGCATGATTAAGAAATTATAAAATCGTGATTTTAAAAATCATTTTTTTCCTATTCAAGATAAAATTCTTCTTAAATTTATTTCGTAAATTGTTAAATTTATTTTTTAAAAATTAATTTAAATATGTAGGGACATTATCAGGTTTTATTGCAAACAAGCATTTACACCCGGCCCATTGTGTGAGATGAATATAATTCAATATGAAATTGAAAAAAAAACTATTATAAATTAAACCTCCACCTAAAGGGAAAATCATAAAAAGAAAATAATTCTGCAAGATATATAAATAAGCTACATTACCCAAAACTAAGGCATGTGTTGCTCGAAGAGGGATTTCTCCATATGTACATGTAAGAAATATGGACCTAGCCAATATTGCACTATGAGATTAAAATTAAACGTAATAAATTCCTATATGCATTTATAAAATGATAGAAGTTATTAAGCTCAATATAATTCAACAATAATAAACCAAATCGTAAAATAATACTCCCTCCGGTCCTTAATATACAACATATTTGGAAAGTTGATATTGGTCTTAAATATACAACAAAATTTTCATATTTGTCAATTTTTTTCCTAATTTACCCCTATTGATGATCACTCTGTAAGATCCAGCTGACACTCAAGAGGGAAGTGAATTGGGTGTAAGATAAAAACTTAAAAACTTTGAAAATCTTTTCACATCTTAGTGAGAATAATAAGTATGAAAGTAATCAGGTATAAATCAATAGCCAGTCATTTAAATAATGTATGTTGAAAAATATAAGAGCTTACGGAAGAGAAGATGCAAACAATAATTTATTCTGGTTCGATTCAATCAACGATGACTTACGTCTAGTCCCCAGGCTCCTCCTGAGATTTTTCAATCCACTATCTTCTTGTTTAACTGGGCATAAGAAAAACATCTACTGTAATATTCTAAAATAATAATAATAAATAAATTATTATTATTATAATATTATTATATTATATTTTAATATATTATTATAATATAATATTATTATATATATATATATATATATATATATAAACGTGGGGGCGGCGCCCCCCACATTTGACCAAAGATGGTGGCACCTTACGGTGCCACCCATTTTATATAATAAAAAAATAAAAAAAAATAATAATAAAAAGGGGGTTAGGCAGAAGGGGGTATTATAAATACCCCCTCCTCACACACACTTCACGCAATTTCTGCGTGAAGTGTTGTGTAATAAGGTGACGGGCAAGGCTCTGATAGGAGTATTTTCATTTCTTTGGGGATCAATAAGGTACTCAAAATCTCTTCTTATTATAAAACTTCTTTTATGAAATATTTTCTAAATGATTTTATCTTTCTTATGATATTAATTTTGTACTGATTAGAGAATATTTTAAGATTTAGCATTTTGGACAAGTTTGAGTTTTGTTAGTATAAGGCTATAAAAATGTAGAGAATAATTAATAGCTAATTTTAATCGGTTTATTTTTATTATTTAGTTGGTATAAGATTTTATAATGAATTTTCTATATAATTATTCTATGAATAATTCTATATAGGACTTTTTAACCGATTAAATTTGGGTTAAAAGCTTTATTTGAATTAATGAAGGTATTACTGAAATTTTAATTAGTTTAGTTTTGAAATTTGGAGGATTAAACTGTCATTTATGAATTTCGGAGGACTAAACTGTCATTTATGAAATTTGAAGGACTAATATGTCATTTATGAAATTCGGAGGACTAAACTGTCATTTACGAAATTCGGAGGACTAAACTGTCATTTTCGATATTTGAAGGGCTGAACGGTCATTTCTAAAATTTAAACCCTAAACTGTTATTTTTCAGTTTTTAGAATATATTATATATTATTATTAAAAATTTGTATATAAGTTATAATTTTGATTATGTGGAAAATTGGAGAGTTATTAATGGGTAGTAAATTGATTGTGGTAGATTGATTTTTGGACATTTACTTGAGCTCTTGGATTAGGAGCAGTGTGGTAATAAATAGCTTTGGCGAGAGGTAACCACTTTCCTCTTGTTGTGCATGCTTGTATGATGTTTGTGAGTGATTTTAATTATACAGATTTATAAATTTGGCTATTGATATGTGATGTGGTTTTGGAAAATATGTGGTTAATGAAATTGTCTTGTGGGACTTATTTTCATGGAGAAAATGACTAGCAATATTACATTATATGAGTTGGTATTTATTTATGAGATTGAAAAGATCCTTTTTGATAATTATGAAATGATAATGACATGTCATAATAACATAATATGGATAAGTTAGGGGATGGTGGATGTGAAATTAATGGAAGGTTACTCAAAGAGGAAATAAGGGGGTGAATTCTTGTACAAAAGAGGAAATAAGGTGGTGGACATCCAGGTGTACACTGGCTAGTCCTTTGGCCCATTTGTATTCTATAGGGCTATGACACCCCACTAATGTATTTAGAGGGGGAACCCATGGTTCGGTCTTGTGCTCTGTGGATTTTGGCCGATCCATATCACTTGATCGGTGAGCTTGTTGAGTTAGCTACCAGTCATATGGGTGAGTACTAGCCCATGGGTTCAGTCAGAGGAAATAAGGTGGAGAGGAAATAAGGGAGGAAAGAAAATAAATTATTATGTATTGACTCTTATACACTTATATGGAAAATATGAGAATGACAATATGATATTGTGAATTATTATGAAATTATTCGTATGGACAAGTGATATTTTAATAATATTATACTTTTATAACTGTCCCACTTGGCACCTCACGGGCACATACTTGTATGCCCGATGAGATGGATTGCTGGTTACTGAGGCTTTTGTCTCACCCCGTTGATTTAACATTTTTCCAGGTGATAGTTATCGTGCGGGTCCATCAGGGAAGACTCCGGAAGCTTAAACTACTTCTGATAAAAGTAGTGCTTCCATCTTTTTAATATATGTTGGATTATTGTATAATGCCACATTAGGGCTCATCTTGCATACTCTGATATATTTCTGAGAACTTGATATATTATTGCTTCTGATGATGTTAGAAGGCCTGTATGGCTTATGATGTGTTCTAAACTTGTGGATCCACAATTTGATTTGATAAGGATATTTTAATATCTGATGAGATATTATTCAGCAAGGAAAAATGATTTTATTTTCCATGGTAAATTTTATAAACCATGGTAGAGTTTTCAAACGGTTAGCTAAACTCTTTCTACCATGGTAGACTTTTGGAGAATTGAGTTATAATAATAGGATTTTACAGTATTAAGGAAAGGATTTTACAATTTGGTATCAGAGCCCAACGATTCTGCGAACTTTGTGCCATGCATTATATTTAGTGGCGATATACAAAATTCACATATATCTTCCCTGTTAGTTGTATTGTTATGATTCTGTTGACTACTTACTAGTTATGGTGGGTTGCATCCTTAGGTGGGGAGAAGATGGTTCAAACTCGTCGTACTAGTTCTGGTGGTAGTAGGCCTCCACACCCACCTGTCCAACCACAGCAGCAACAACAACTCCCATTTGATAAGGACGCTTTTATGCAACAACTGAATGGAGTTGTGGTAGATGTTGTAGACGAACGATGAAGAAATTTAAAGAAGATAGTGGGCGGAAAGCAAGGGACAAGACCCCTATGGGGAATGGTGATGATCATCAAAGCGTGGGAAATTCAGAAAAGATGCATGAAACTACTAATGAGGGCCATGGTGATTATATACCCCAACAACCACATGTTCCGGCTTCTCGTTCAATTTCCAATGTATATAAAGATTTGGCTCGACATCACCCTCCTATTTTTAATGGAAACCGAGATCCTGTTGAGGCAGAAATGTGGATTGAGGACATAGAGACGTTATTCCAGGCTGTGGATTGTACCAGTGAACAGATGGTACAGGCAGTCACCATTCTTCTTAAGGGTGACGCGAATGAGTGGTGGAAGAGTGTGAGACCAGCGGATGTGTCATCTTTGAAGTGGGCGGAGTTCAAAGACATGTTTTATGCGCACTACTTTCCAGAGGAGTTGCAACATGAGAAGGAGTTGGAATTTTACGCTCTTCGTCAAGGTGATATGAGTGAAGATGAGTATATCTCTACTTTCATTCGATTGACAAAATATGTCACATATTTGAAGGAGCACAATAACCCTAATTGGAAGATTAGACAACTAATCGATAAGGCCAGGCCAGAACTGAAGTCATTTATGAGGTCTTCGAACATCACAAATTTTGAGGATGCTTGTACCAAACTACGTATTGCTGCACGTACGGTACGAGAGGTGGAAGATTCCAAGCGCCGTGATAGCTCTGGCAGATTCTCCAGCTTTCCAAGGCCAAATATTAATGTGATGAAGAAGCCAAGTTTTAGTACAGGAAGTTTCAGGAGCTCAAGGAAGACTGGAGGGTCTTATCAGAGAGGGTTTCAAGGTAATAAAGCCCCACAGCAAAGATTCCAGACCCAGAGGAGTCATTATAATAGGATTCAGGCATCTCGTCAAGATTCTACTATGTCTACACCCAGCATGAGTAGACCATGCCAGAATTGTGGTACAGTACATGCAGGGAAGTGCTGGGAGTGCTATAAGTGCCACAAATACGGGCATATTGCTCGCTTTTGCCCTGAGTTTCCACAGATCCCGCAGAGTGTTCGCCCTACCGTTCCTGGTCGTGTGTTTGCTTTGACCCGAGAAGAAGCAGGAGCATCTCCAAATGTGATCCGAGGTACTGTTTCTCTTCAAGGGCATGATGTATTCGTGTTATTTGATTCTGGCGCTTCACATTCATTTATCTCTGATAACTGTGCTCAAAGATTGAGATTGCATGTTTGTGAATTGCCTTATGATTTGGAAGTGTCCACACCTGCTGGAGCTTCTGTTATGACCGGTCGTGCTTGTTTAAACCTTACTCTTAAGTGTGATATTTGTAATTCGAAGATAGATTTAATTTGTTTACCGCTTAAGGGTATAGATGTAATCATTGGCATGGATTGGTTGTCTGCCAATAATGCTCATCTTGACTGTAAGGGAAAGAAAGTGAATTTTCCCTTAAGTCTCGCATCTGTTAAGGTGGCTTCTATCCCCTTGATATTGTCGGCCACTAAAGCAGAAAAGTGTGTTCGACGAGGTTGTGAAGCCTATATGGTCTTCTTTTCAATTAATGCTGACAAAGATATTGGGATCAATCAGATTGAAGTAGTAAAAGAGTTTCCAGAAGTGTTTCCAGAAGAGATATCAGGACTGCCACCGAATCGAGAGGTAGAGTTCTCCATTGAGTTAGTACCAGGCACAACTCCAATTTCTAAGGCCCCTTATCGAATGTCGCCATCAGAGTTGGCAGAGTTGAAGAAACAGTTAGAGGAGTTGCTTGAGAAAGGTTTCATTCGACCAAGTGTCTCTCCTTGGGGTTCGCCAGTATTGTTTGTCAAAAAGAAGGATGGAAGTATGCGGTTGTGCATTGACTACAGACAATTGAATAAGGTCACCATTAAGAATAAATATCTGTTGCCTAGGATTGATGATTTATTGGATCAGCTCAAAGGAGCTGCGGTGTTCTCTAAGATCGACTTGAGATCGGGTTACCATCAGCTCAGAGTTAAGGCTGAGGCCATCTCATAGACTGCTTTCCGGACTCGGTATGAACATTATGAGTTTTTGGTTATGCCTTTCGGGTTGACCAATGCTCCAGCTGTTTTCATGGATTATATGAACCGGATTTTTAGGCCGTATTTAGATCGTTTTATTGTTGTCTTCATTGATGACATTCTCATTTATTCTAAGAATGAGGAGGAGCACCGAGAACATCTACTCATTGCATTGCGTATATTGAGGGACCACCAGTTGTATGCTAAGTTGAGTAAGTGTGAGTTTTGGCTCAGGGAAGTGAATTTCCTTGGCCACGTGGTATCTGCTGAAGGGGTAGCTGTTGATCCTAGTAAAGTTGATGCCGTATTAAAATGGGAATCCTCGAAGTCGGTGACTGAAATAAGAAGTTTTGTGGGATTGGCTGGCTACTACAGGAGATTCATTAAGGGGTTCTCTCAAATTGCTATGCCTTTGACTAAGCTGACCAAGAAAGATCAACCGTTTATATGGACAGATAAGTGTGAAGCTGCTTTTCAAGATTTAAAGGCAAAGTTGACTACAGCACCTGTGCTTACCCTTCCTGATCCTGGACGTCCGTACACAGTGTATACGGATGCTTCCTTTAAGGGTTTGGGTTGTGTGTTAATGCAAGAAGGCAATGTTGTTGCATATGCTTCAAGGCAGTTGAGGCCTCATGAAGAGAATTATCCGACTCATGATTTGGAGCTCGCCGCTGTAGTATTTGCATTAAAGATTTGGAGGCATTATCTATATGGAGCTCAATTTGAAGTTTTAAGTGATCACAAGAGCTTGAAGTATTTAGTTGACCAGAAGGAGCTGAATAATAGACAACGCAGATGGATGGAGTTCCTGAAAGATTATGATTTCGAAATAAAGTATCACCCTGGAAAGGCCAATGTTGTGGCTGATGCTTTAAGTCAAAAATCTGTTCATGTTTTCTGTATGAGTTTAAATGAGCACTATTGGTTGGAAAGCTTGAGGGACATCTATATTGTTCCGTATCAGAAGAAGATAGTTGCTTTGAATGCAGTCATTGGTGAATATGGGTTTTATCAAGATTTGAAAGATGCTCAAACGAAAGATGATCAGCTAGACAAAATTCGAGAAGAACTAGAGCATGGGGAAGTTCCAGATTATGACGTTGGGAATACAGATATTTTGAGATACAAGGGGAGAATTTGTGTTCCCAATAACGATGAAATCAAGAAAACCATTTTGGAAGAAGCCCATCGGAGCAAATATACCATACATCCAGGAATCACCAAGATGTATAACGATCTGAAGCGACAATATTGGTGGCCAAAGATGAAGAGAGACGTGACCGACTTCGTCTTGAAGTGCTTGACGTGCCAGAAGGTCAAAATCGAACACCAGAAACCACCAGGACTACTTCAGAATCTAGATATCCCTAAATGGAAATGGGATAGTATTTCTATGGATTTCATCATGGGCTTACCGCCAATCCGGAATATTTATGATGCTGTTTGGGTGATCGTAGATCGATTAACCAAGTCAGCACACTTTTTACCTATTAAGGCAAATTATTCTTTGGAGAAATTGGCTGAGTTGTATATTAAAGAGATTGTACGTATGCATGGAGTGCCGGAGAGTATCATATCGGATCGTGATCCAAGGTTCACTTCGAACTTTTGGAAGTCCTTACAACAAGCCATGGGTACAAAGTTAAAGTACAGTACCGCTTATCATCCTCAAACAGACGGTCAAACCGAGAGAACTATTCAGACACTTGAGGACATGTTGAGAGCTTGCGCTATCGAGCTTCCAGGTAGTTGGGACAAGCACTTGCCATTGGCAGAATTTGCATACAATAATAGCTATCACTCTAGTATTCAGATGGCACCTTTTGAGGCGTTATATGGTCGAAAGTGCAGGTCGCCGTTATGTTGGATCGAATTGAGTGAAAGGACTATTATCGGACCAGATCTAGTAGAGCAAACATCACGGAAGATTGAAATTATACGGCAGAAATTGTTGACAGCTCAGAGCCGACAGAAGAGTTATGCGGATCGTCGAAGGAGACCGTTGGAATTTAGTGTTGGAGATCATGTTTTTCTGAAGGTTTCTCCTGTTACGGGCATTGGGAGGTCTATTAAAGCAAAGAAGTTGACTCCACGATTCATTGGGCCATTTGAAATTTTGGAGCGAATTGGATCGGTTGCCTATCGGATCGCCTTGCCCCCACATTTATCTAAGGTGCATGACGTGTTCCATGTGTCACAGCTAAAGAAGTATCATCCAGATCCGTTTCATATCATTGAGCCTGAAGAGGTTGAGTTAAGAGAGAATTTGACGTATGTGACCGAACCAGAAAGAATTTTAGATGTAAAGGACAAACAGTTACGGAATAGAACAATCCGTCTCCTAAAAGTTTTCTGGAAGGGAATGTTTCCAGGTGATGCTACCTGGGAAATTGAAGAGCGTATGCGACGTGATTTTCCTCATTTGTTTGCTTAGGTATATACGTGGTATGTATGTTATATTATATTGAGATTGAATTGGTGTAATGTTGTGTAAGAATTTTTTTTTATTTTGAATTTTGGGGACAAAATTCTATTTAGGTGGGGAGAATTGTAATATTCTAAAATAATAATAATAAATAAATTATTATTATTATAATATTATTATATTATATTTTAATATATTATTATAATATAATATTATTATATATATATATATATATATAAACGTGGGGGCGGCGCCCCCCACATTTGACCAAAGATGGTGGCACCTTACGGTGCCACCCATTTTATATAATAAAAAAATAAAAAAATATAATAATAAAAAGGGGGTTAGGCAGAAGGGGGTATTTATAATACCCCCTCCTCACACACACTTCACGCAATTTCTGCGTGAAGTGTTGTGTAATAAGGTGACGGGCAAGGCTCTGATAGGAGTATTTTCATTTCTTTGGGGATCAATAAGGTACTCAAAATCTCTTCTTATTATAAAACTTCTTTTATGAAATATTTTCTAAATGATTTTATCTTTCTTATGATATTAATTTTGTACTGATTAGAGAATATTTTAAGATTTAGCATTTTGGACAAGTTTGAGTTTTGTTAGTATAAGGCTATAAAAATGTAGAGAATAATTAATAGCTAATTTTAATCGGTTTATTTTTATTATTTAGTTGGTATAAGATTTTATAATGAATTTTCTATATAATTATTCTATGAATAATTATATATAGGACTTTTTAACCGATTAAATTTGGGTTAAAAGCTTTATTTGAATTAATGAAGGTATTACTGAAATTTTAATTAGTTTAGTTTTGAAATTTGGAGGATTAAACTGTCATTTATGAATTTCGGAGGACTAAACTGTCATTTATGAAATTCGGAGGACTAAACTGTCATTTACGAAATTCGGAGGACTAAACTGTCATTTTCGATATTTGAAGGGCTGAACGGTCATTTCTAAAATTTAAACCCTAAACTGTTATTTTTCAGTTTTTAGAATATATTATATATTATTATTAAAAATTTGTATATAAGTTATAATTTTGATTATGTGGAAAATTGGAGAGTTATTAATGGGTAGTAAATTGATTGTGGTAGATTGATTTTTGGACATTTACTTGAGCTCTTGGATTAGGAGCAGTGTGGTAATAAATAGCTTTGGCGAGAGGTAACCACTTTCCTCTTGTTGTGCATGCTTGTATGATGTTTGTGAGTGATTTTAATTATACAGATTTATAAATTTGGCTATTGATATGTGATGTGGTTTTGGAAAATATGTGGTTAATGAAATTGTCTTGTGGGACTTATTTTCATGGAGAAAATGACTAGCAATATTACATTATATGAGTTGGTATTTATTTATGAGATTGAAAAGATCCTTTTTGATAATTATGAAATGATAATGACATGTCATAATAACATAATATGGATAAGTTAGGGGATGGTGGATGTGAAATTAATGGAAGGTTACTCAAAGAGGAAATAAGGGGGTGAATTCTTGTACAAAAGAGGAAATAAGGTGGTGGACATCCAGGTGTACACTGGCTAGTCCTTTGGCCCATTTGTATTCTATAGGGCTATGACACCCCACTAATGTATTTAGAGGGGGAACCCATGGTTCGGTCTTGTGCTCTGTGGATTTTGGCCGATCCATATCACTTGATCGGTGAGCTTGTTGAGTTAGCTACCAGTCATATGGGTGAGTACTAGCCCATGGGTTCAGTCAGAGGAAATAAGGTGGAGAGGAAATAAGGGAGGAAAGAAAATAAATTATTATGTATTGACTCTTATACACTTATATGGAAAATATGAGAATGACAATATGATATTGTGAATTATTATGAAATTATTCGTATGGACAAGTGATATTTTAATAATATTATACTTTTATAACTGTCCCACTTGGCACCTCACGGGCACATACTTGTATGCCCGATGAGATGGATTGCTGGTTACTGAGGCTTTTGTCTCACCCCGTTGATTTAACATTTTTCCAGGTGATAGTTATCGTGCGGGTCCATCAGGGAAGACTCCGGAAGCTTAAACTACTTCTGATAAAAGTAGTGCTTCCATCTTTTTAATATATGTTGGATTATTGTATAATGCCACATTAGGGCTCATCTTGCATACTCTGATATATTTCTGAGAACTTGATATATTATTGCTTCTGATGATGTTAGAAGGCCTGTATGGCTTATGATGTGTTCTAAACTTGTGGATCCACAATTTGATTTGATAAGGATATTTTAATATCTGATGAGATATTATTCAGCAAGGAAAAATGATTTTATTTTCCATGGTAAATTTTATAAACCATGGTAGAGTTTTCAAACGGTTAGCTAAACTCTTTCTACCATGGTAGACTTTTGGAGAATTGAGTTATAATAATAGGATTTTAGAGTATTAAGAAAATGATTTTACATCTACAATCCCACAAGTTTAGCCAGATACTTGTGAAACCGTTTACAAATCTCTCAACGAGATACTCCCCCTTACTCATCGTAAGGATACAACTTTTATAATGAAGGATTACAATCAATCTTCTCTCTCAAAAGTGAATAAGATGAACACTGAAGTACATTACAAATAGTCTCACTATCTATGGTAAATTATATGAACACTGAGAAAATAGAGAGCAAATGAGATGAATGTTAGAGTATTGTCATTTTGACAGTATAGGTGCAAGCTCGTGTCTTTGACTTTGAATGCTTTTCAATTTATAGTTGATGTAGCTTAGATGACCGTTGAAGATATTGAAGTATCCGTTAGGCACATTGGCACTCCCGTTGTGATTTTGTCGCTTTATAGAAATATGATTGTTGGAGATTTTCACACAAATTGCTTTTTGGCCGTTGAGATCTAATCCATGTTCAATCACCTATAATTCTCATGTAAACTTGATTAGTGATTATTAGGAATGATTAGAAGCAACATAATCAAGGTTTAAATGAGTCTGCAAGATTATGGAGAAATCTGAAACGGTGATTTTCAAAAGACACTGAACCTGCACTCAAGTGCGATTCAGAATCACTCGAGTGCTATACAGTCCAACTCAAGTGCCTTGAGTTCTGGTAGAGTGTCACTCTTAGTTTATCAAAGAATTACTTGCTGAATCCTCGTGAGTTGCTTGTCATCACTCGATTGACAACTTACTTACTTGAGTAAACTTTGTTAATAACTTGCAAAGCCATCGTGAGTCACCTGCAGAACCACTGTGAGTTGATATCAACATTGTTGTCTTGAACTCGAGTGCTCATTGAGAACTCGAGTTCTCCGCTAGGTCTGTATAACACCAAAACTTTCAAGCAGAAACTCTTAGTGTAAAACTTTCAAGACTCCAGTTCACTTTACATTAGAACTCGAGTGCATCAGTATGAAGTTTCTTCCTGCAATGTTCACAACTCGAGTGCCAACTACTAAGCTCAAGTGGAAAGTTATAACTTTTAGAAGATATTGCAAGTGACTTGAGAAATAAATGCAAGTGATCACTGTCACTCGAGTGATCTGAACATAACTTCTAAAAATCGTGCTAGTGATTTGCTGAATTGCTGCAAGTGAGGAAAGATCACTCGAGTGTTGACTTAGCCACTCGAGTGATTTTGCATCACTTCTTAGTTTTAAGCGAGTGACTTGCAAAATCACTAAAAGTTAGGATCATTACTCGCATGACTTCAAGTATCACTCGAGTGTTCACTTCAAGTGATCAATACATTTTGACTCTAAATATGCCAAATGACCTAACTTCGGAAAGCTCTTGTCATTCATATTATAATCCAAAAAGAATTTGCTCCAAAATCATTGCATTTTGCAAGTTATGATCCAAAGAGTATAGATAGTGTATGTATTTTTGAACATCAAATTCCAAAAGTCATACTTCTTTGAATATAACTCCAAATATGACATATTATATATTCATGGAAATATCTTTAAGTCTAGTTTCATATACCACCATTTTCAACTCAATTGGACGTGTATTTTAAGAGATATGTCCAAAATACCGAACATATTCTAGAAAATGATGGTGATTTAAAGGTCAACTTTTAAAATTCATATCTCCTTCATTTGATCTCCTTTAAGCTTTATCTTGGTGTCAAAATGATAAATTGGAAGTCTAATTTCATATGCCATTGGTTTCATCTCAATCGGAGTTGTGATTTGAGAGATATGACTCAATTACCAAACCTTATTCATACTATATGAAAACAAAGCACAACAGAGTATGCTGAAAATTAATGATCACTCAAGTGACTCATGTGTCCACTCGAGTGAGCAGTGTTATTACTCGCAGAGCTCACTCAAGTGACGTTCTTGAAGCTCGAAAGTGATTTTACTGTAGCGTAATTAGCTCAAAAATCACTATTCATCGTAAAAGTTTGAAATAGCTTATTTTAACTCCGAATTTAGTCATTCCAATTTCCATTTGATTATAGAGACTTCCATTATCAAATCTAATAACTTGAATATTGATATTCCCATTATATTTTGTAAATTCTTCTTTCTTTAATCTCTTCTCCTCTTCTTGATTATTCTCCAAAAATCTTTTGATAACTTCTTGCTTTCTTAACTAATGTCTTCAATCTCTTTTTTCTTCTTCCTCTTGATAAATCCAACTTAATAACTCATATCTTAATTTTTTTTCTTGATCGTTCTCCATAATTCAACTTGATATCTTCTAATCTATATTAAATATAGGAATTAGTCAGGAGATAAATATACTATGCAAACATTTTGCTCTTAATATTTGGTATCTATATTTTACATCATCAAAACTAATCATATCTAACACACTCAACAATAATCAAAGAGGAGAAAAAAAATAAGAGAATTAAGGAAAGTGACTATGTAACTTTGAAAAATACATGCCACATTAACTAACATAACCAACATTCTTAATTTAACAAAATTAGGTAAATATGTCTTATATTAAGGACTGGAGGAAGTATAAGTTATTAAACTAAATTGGAAAATGTTTGTATACTTTTTAATATCCGGTAAGTAATATCATAATTTTAATTGTTTAGGTGTTAATATCCCAATAACTACAATTTCATCCTGATTACATATTATGTATTTCTTCTCTATTTTAATTTACTTTATTACCTTTTCTTTAAAATAGGGTAACTCTATTTTTCTTTTTTGTTGTTGATTTAACGATACTCCCATGTGAGACACTTCGGAGTATGCGTGTAAAATTATAGAACATGTTTTCTTCTTGAAAATTAAATTGATAATATGAAATTAATTGTTAATCAAATACGAAATTAACGGTTAAGCCTAAATTTAGTCACATTAATATAATTATTGATATAATTTATGAGTAATATAATTTATCACACTAATAACCTAATAAATGGAGATTTTGAAATTCCTAGATAATAAAAAATGATTAGAGATCTCTACAATAATAGAAGATGAAGTCCTTGGATATTTTTTGTCATTCCCATGTGAATATGTGTGGCTTTTATAGCCTCCAAATGTCTATTCGGTGACCATGATTTATAATTCATGATTTGATGTCTATTTTTAAATTCAATCAAATTTAATTTATGATTTAATGTCTATTTTTAAATTCAACTTACTTTATTATCTTATATTCAAACTACAATAATAAATGTTGGGAATTAAATGAGAATAATATCCTAATAAATTTGAATAACTTGTAAAAAAAATATATAATTTTAATCTACATTTATTATTGAAGAGGTTAAACTTTATGGTGTAAAGGGAAATTGTTTATATTAGGGAATAATTTGTAACGATTTTTTATAAAAAAGAAATTACTTTAATGAGTATTAACTGAATGAGTATAAATATAACTAGGTATGAATTAATTTAATGATGTGATTATTTAAACTGGTTTTAGTTAAAATATTTTTTAAATGGGTATTACAAAACTTCAAATATAAAATTAATGATGGAGTGATACTAACCTAAAGTTTCAACTCCAACCCACGGCATAGATACTTGTCATTGGAATCTGACCCTCTTTGACTCAAATGCGAGTTTTTTTTCATAGTAGCTGCAATTGGCGAATCAATCTAATGATTATGTGCTGAAAACTATAGAGGTCTCTAACATGTTAATATTTTCTTTTATTGTAACTAGTTGGTGATGCACATGTGTTTTTTTTTTTTTACCTTAAGGCCCTTTGTAATTAAATTCTTAATAAAAATTTCCTTTTTCTTAAGGAAAAAAAATAGTACCTTATTGTTACCAAAATAAAGAAAAACCTTGTTAGTTTGATGTATCTCTTATACTTTTTTTTGACGTAAAATAATTTTTTTAAAAAATCTCTTATACTCTGTCTACTTCGTAGGTTAAAATTAAAATAAAAAAGGGAAAATTTAGGACTATTTATTAGTGTTTATTATAGCCAAATCTTTTAATCAAACCTCAACCCTTTTGAATGATTTTTTTCATTAAAAATACCAAAAAAAAATTTAAATCGTACAAAACTTTAGTGAAGTCAGCTGTCTATATTAAATTAAAGAATAATTCAATTTATATGTTTCGTTTATCAACTAAATATCAAGATAAATCTATTTTTATTTATAATGAGTTTAATTCAATTAACTTTTTTCTTAATTGAAACACAATCGACCCAACTCCAAAATGATAGGATGTTGGCTAATCATGAGCCACCAGATAACCTCAATGACACGTGGAAGTCTGTATTCAGCCACTCCAGCCAATCTGCAGGGCACCGGAGGCGCATTTTATCACAACCCACCTTGGACTCACCGTCCTTCCGTCCACCTTAGTCGGCGGCCAAACCTTCCCAGACCAGTCTCCTACAATTCATATAAGCTTTCCTTCAAAAGTTAATAGCTATGTCACTCTCTCTCTCACCCTCTATTCCTTCTTCCTCTTCTTCTTGCCTCCACCTCCATGCGCATTTTAGCCCTTCCCTTCCTCCCATGTCTATTCTACGCTGCCTAACCCATCGATTCCCCCGCCGGTTAAACCTCCGACGCCATCGCTTCGCTTCCGTCGCCGCCGCCGCCGTTAGGCAGGATACGACCGTCTGGATCCCTGCCCCACTTTCCGAGGTTGAACCGGCCGCCGAGTCCCTCTTTCACGTCACTGTCGATTTGTCTGACTCGCCCGATTTGGCAGCATCTCACACTCGGGCCGGGCAGTACCTCCAGTTGCGAGTTCCTGACGCCCCCAAGCCTTCCTTCCTTGCTATCGCGTCGCCTCCGAAGCTCGCTTCGGCGCGTGGCGTTTTCGAGTTTCTTGTGAAGAGCGTGCCGGGATCTACCGCTGAGATTCTATGCGGGTTGAAGAAAGGGACTGTGGTGGAACTGAGTCAGGTTATGGGGAATGGATTCGATACGAGTCGGATAGATCCGCCTGAGAAATATGCGACGGTTTTTATTTTTGCGACTGGATCCGGAATTAGGTGAGTCTTTACGGAAGCTGCATTTTTGGTTTCAAAATGCGAATGCCCGAGATGATTTTCTTTATCAAATTAGAAACTTATTTGTAATAACAAATAGAACGCTGGAGTTGCATGGGTTTATATCTAATTAAATTGGATTGACATTGGTGGTGGATTTGAAAGCTTGATTACAAGTTGTCAAATTCATCATTATAGGAGGCCTCTACTTCGTATTTCGGCTGAAACTTTAGATTATTGACCGGAAGTCGAGGCTTGTTGGTTTGAAAATTTAGATAAAGGTATCGATAATGTGACAGTAGGAGCTAAGTGAGCAATGCTCTGCAGAGCATCTTCGGGATCTCATTCTCTTTGCCACTGGGCACCCACGAATCTTATTTTAAAGCTGTTTGAAGTTGGAAATGTTTGTACTTATACCTCAATATGGGAACTTCTGATTTTCACTAGAGAATCCTTACCTTTTTTACTGAGAATGTGATATGGGGTTGGAAGGGTCATGTAATGTTCCATCTATACTATTAAATGGGTTGCTATAGATTTTACTGGTCGCTCTATATGCTTCTGTTATTATTTATGCACTCTATGCTGTGATGGTACTGTGCATCTGTTTGACAAACTAGCATCCAATCCAAGGCTCATCCTGGTATCGAACCATCTACTTCTCCTTTCACATCTTTTAAAAAGTTCATCTTTTAGTTTCATTTGTTTATTTTAGCTGGGACCTGGACACTTGTTGGCCCTAATAGAAGAGGGTATTGGTATTGGTATTTTGGTGTCCCAAATATATTGTTTCCGTCGGAAAGTGGCAATGCTGTTTCCCTCTTGATACATTTACCTTGTGGCATCAGGTTATGGAGTGCGATGTTTGTGCACTCTCAAATAGAGGGATATCTTAAACTGCTACGTACATTTAAGCATTCAAAGCCATCTCTTGGTTATCCCAGATGAGATAGCTTTCTGTTGTTTTGAATCTTTATAACTCCTGCCTGTAAATCTATTGCAGATGGACTGCATGGCAGTTGTTCATCTATTACCTAAATGTTACCATCAATCCTGGTTCTGTTTTTACTTTCTTTAGTATTTATTCAATTTGGCTCATGTGGTTCCTCCTTATGTACAGTCCAATTCGATCACTTATTGAGTCTGGATTTAGTGCTGCTGAGAGATCTGATGTGAGGCTTTATTACGGGGCTAGAAACCTTCAAAGAATGGCTTATCAGGTTTGTTCCACTGATTTTCGGGTGTTGAGTTTGAAAATAAAACAATGAAATTTTGCTCTTTTTTTCCAATGTGAGGTTATACTAATAAATATATTATTTATCTTTATAGGATAGATTCAAAGACTGGGAATCTTCTGGTGTTAAGATTGTGCCTGTCTTGTCTCAACCAGATGGTAGTTGGACAGGGGAAAGTGGCTATGTGCAGGTAATGTTGTGGTCTTGCTTGTAATCTTAGTTTTCTAATTAAAGCTGTAACTCTCAAAGATTAGTTTACATTTCTCTTGTGATTGCCTTCACAGGTTGCTCTCACAAGAACCAAGCAAATTACTAATCCTTTGTCAACCGGTGCTGTACTATGCGGGCAGAAACAGATGACTGAGGTGTGCTGCTATTGCTTTAAGCTTCGATTGTCTCCCCCCCCCCCTCTTTTTTAAATGTCTCTTCCTATATAAAGTATGAAGATGATGCTATTTTTTGTTTTGCTTACCTGGCACACAACAGTTCATTACTGTTATGAGCATAACCTTCAGGCCATTAAGCCCATGGGACTATCTTATCGAACTTACCAAATTATTTACTTCCTAGTTTTGGATGGAGAGCAGAACAAACATAACAATCTTAAATTGCTTAAGTGAGTCAAACTGGCCTGAAATCGGCTGAGATGAGGAGGTTTAGCGCATAGCAATTTAGTTCCTTCTCTATTTCCTTCTTAAAGTGACTTCAATTACAGCCAACTATCATGAGCTGGGGTGATTCAGAATGACCAAAGGCAAATTGACAGTTGATCATTCAATGATGATCTTAGAATCCAATAGGTGACTAAATCTTCTTGTTTTTGACATGAGAGGATATGATGCGAGAAAGAATCTGACTGAACATTATCATTAATGTAGATAAGAATAAGTTATAGACCTAACTTTTTTCTTTTCTATTTATCTTGAAGTTCTTATCTTATTAAAAAGCAATAAATTTATTTAATATTACATCTAAAAGTTCAACATAGTCTGTATGACAGAATATTTTCTTAAACTCGGGCGATGTTACTCAGTTAACTCTTGTAGAATATATTGGCAGTGACCATAGTAAGAGTTTGCATGGTAGCAATGAAAATGGATGGAGTTGAGGCTAAGCGGTGTTGGCAATACATATAGGCATGGTCATTCCCCACCCAAGGCTCCTTAGTGGCTCCATCACGTACTGCTTCACTACATCTTCCCATGTCATCATCTTATTTGCTAGAATTTTTGGTTCTAGTATGACTACGGTCAAATGTGACTTTCTTGTGCACTGTATTTATTGTTAACCAAGTTGGTTATGATGCCCATGGTATTGTCATTTAACTTAATGTATTTAACATATAATCCACTCCCTCTAGTTCACAGTACAAGTCACTTCAACCAATTCACCAGAACCAAGAAATAATAGTTAACTCATTAAATTTTTCTTAAAAAAAAAAAAAAAGCTAATTGGAAATATTTTACAACTTTATCTATATTAAATGAGGCTTTGAAGGGGAGAGAAAAATAAAAGAAGCCATATTTAAGCATTAGTTTCATGGGCACAATCGACAAATAAGCATTAATTATTCTCAATTTGACTTTATATTATAGACTGAAGAATTCTTTTAGATTGACTTATTTTGTGGACTGGAGGGAGTATTCATAAAAGCTAATTCCAGATGAACCCTACCATCTGGTATTGAAGACAGCATATATGCTGATACCTGGACTGTTTATATGTTATGTCTGTGTATTGAGGAATCTGTTGCCCAAAAAAAAAATGCCTATCATCTGAAGTTAAAGATTTTAACTTAAGTCATCCCTGTTTTGAAATTGTTGTCTTTATCTTGTTGTATCGAAATATTATCATATAACTTAAATGACCTGGAACAATTTTCAAGTTCTTGCCTATTCTAGCTTTGCTATCATTGTTTGCAAAGAAGTATGGTTAGCGTATGCCATAGCGCAATGTGATCTATACAGCTGAGCTGGCGAGCTCACATAATGCGATAAGGTTGCTTGTTATTGTTGTATACTATATATGCAATGCCCTTGTTTGCATGTGCCTGACCTCACATAATCACTTTGTTGCTGCAGGAAGTTACATCTATTCTTACTGCTGATGGAGTCTCAAGTGATAAGATATTGAAGAACTTCTGACAACACAGTTGAAGTTTTTGCTATTGTTGTATCATTGTCATGCTATAGTAGATAATTATTTGTCCATTGCCACTGTCGAGGTTGGTGTTGGCATGGAGTGTACAATAAAATTAATATTGGGAAACAAAGTTCCCATATTAGAATTCGAACACTTTCAGCAACTAAATAGGGGATCAAAATTTTGGGTTTCACATTGAAATATCGATTTTTCTTCTACCATTCAAAGGCTGCCATGTGTTATTATAAAAATGCATTTATGGCTTAGGCAACTCGTTGGAATCCTCTTGTCATGATTGGCATAACATCTATGCCCGTTTGGTATACTTGAAGAGATTTTGATGGAATTGCAATTGGAAATGGAGGTGTAAGTATAAGTGGATATGGAAGTAGAAATTGGGTTAAAAGTATGTTTGGTATAACATGGAAGTAGAATATTATTTTAATTGAATATTTATATTTATAATGTAAAAGTACCAAAACAACCTTAATTACAAAAAAAAATGCCTCCTTCATCCCCGACTTCTCTAATCATCCCCTTCATCATTCTAAACAACCAACCCAGAAAAAAAAAACATTCTAATCAAACTCAAAATTTTGGCCAAAATCACAACTCAAAAGATCTGAGGTGGACCATCACTATTCCTTGCCGTCAAAACCTAACACAGCCACAACTCACGCGACAACGCATCCTTATTGTTGTTGAAGATATGAGGTGGAGCTTGCAGTTGCCATCAAAGATTCAGTAACACAGAGTCATCGACATTCCTTAATTTCATAGTTACTCCATTGCCACCAGAGAACCAAATAAAAAAAAAAAACCATTAAAGAAGGGAAAAGAGTTTCATTTTCGTTAATGTGAGGAAGGACAAAGAAGGACGAGACGGTAGCTTAGATGGTAATGCACCTTCGTTCTCGGCAAGGTCCATGGTGGCGGCGAAGGCTGAGGGAGGGGAAGAGATTGTTAAGGAAGGATATGGGTGGTTGAAAAATGAGGAGGGCATAACTGTCAATAGATTAAATTGTAATGGGTATAATGGTCATCAAAGTTTTTGTTCCATGAACTGACCCACTTCCATGGATTAAAGCAAGGAACCCAGTTCCATCATTTTTTATGGAACTGGGTTCCATGTGGAACTAGATTCCACCTTAACAAATACGCCCAACTTTTAGTTCAATCCCCAATTCCACTTCCCAAGCTCTAGTTCCATGGTACCAAACATGGTACTAGAGTTTGGCGTAAGCTCAATCTCCATAATTGCCTGACTAGGATATCTATTTTCACTCAAAACAATGCCCTTAGATCTATAAGGACCTCAGACGGCTTAAAGATCTGCCAGCCAAGAAAATAAACAGAATCCGGCTATTAATGGGCATTGTGTTTTGTTCTTGAAGGATTAGTGAGCGAAATTGTTTTGAAACCCGGTGAACCGGCCGGAAAAACCGGTCCAATTTGTTAATTAATCCGGAGTTACAGGTTAACATTTTTTTTTTTTACATTCAAACTTCAATTTTCGTCGAGCACTGTGCCTCCAATCAATGAATCAAATCACTTAATTGTTTGACTTCATTCACATTTCACAGTTTCACTTTCACACTCAATCAATTTTTTTATTTTTCTTTTAGAATTTCATATTAATAAGCCTAAAATATTCAATTTCTGACCGGTTTGACTCCAATCTAACCCACTAACCCTTAACTCAGTATCCTAACCGGTTTAGTGCCCGGTTCGGGGTTTCAAAACCTTGGTGTGCGATGAGTTCTTCAAGGACTAAGTATCTATTTAGATTAGCAGTAAAAACTACTTTTCTATTGTGATTTATAGTATATAAATATATAAGATAAGTATGTAAGAGGATTTTTATCTCGATTTGTATGAACATGTTTTTACAACACCAACTTCTTTGGATTAGCAGTAAAAACTTATTTTCTAACATGATTTACGGTATGAGGTAAGTTTTTGTCTCAATTTGCATAAATATGATTTTCCAACGCCAACTCAAATATGCCCAAAATTGTTTCACCATTCCGAAAAGAACAGGTATGGTCGTCGTACTTGAAAAACACTGAATATCAATGAAAAAGAAAAAAACACCTCCCCCCTGGAAACTAGATACAAATCAACAAACTATACATAAGTTCATACTTGTATATTAGTTATACATTTCATAGTGTAAAAATGAAGCAAACCAAAAGAACAGGAATGCAATGACGGTCTCCAAAAGCCCAACAGACTCATGACGCTAAGGTTTCAAGACTATACGCCGAACATCTAACTCCCAATTATTCATCAATCACAAAGAATACTATTTTTCAGCCCAGAGGATACACACAACTATTGTTGCTTATAGAAGCCAGGGGGATATGGACCTGGAATAGTATAAGGAGGCCGAGGAACCGAGGAAGGTTGTTGAGAATGCGCATTATAGTACGGACCACGCCATCCAGGATATGCAGGTTGGCCATAGTCATGGCCTGCTGGTTGCTGCTGAGGATATGGACTGGCTGATGGGTGTGGCATGTGGTACGGAGGAGGCGGCTGATGTGCAGAACCACCATATGGAGGGGGTTGACCATACCCAGTTGCTGATGGCTGTTCCGGTGGCAGTGGCTGATAATATCCGGTTTGGGGGCGAGAATCTGGTGGATAGGATCTTTGAGGCTGGTGTCCCATTGAAGGATAGCTACTGTTAGAGGGGGCAGTGGTTTTGTTATCCTGGAAACTGAGACCAGCAACTTGTCTCTGGACATCTTCAATCATTTCCCTGCACTGGATGTTCCTGGTCATTATGAAGTCACTGCACTGCTGCTTTACATTTGTGATCGCATCCTATCAAACAAAGAAATTTCAAATTGTTCATTATGAACATTTGTTTTTTCTTAGCACTAATTCATACAGAAACAGAAACAACAAAATATGAATGATTTAAAACATAATGAGATTGATGATAACATCAGCGAAGAACAACTTAATGAAATAATAAATCAAGTTACTCCTTGTTACAATTTAAAACAGCAGTATCCGAAAAACTCTCACCTGCAGCGTAACATAAAATTTCAACCCTTCATTGATGTTGTCTTTAATTTCTCTATACTTTGCTATGGCAGCTTCAATCTGCTTGTAGCATTTTTCACGTGAAGCTGAAATAGATGAAAGAAAACCATGAACAAGTGACATCAAGAGGGGAGGACTCAGCAAAAAATGCATTAGCCTTTGAAGAGGAAAAACTTCAATCTCCCGTGTATCAAATTACAGGTTGATCAGAATGTATTAAAAGAACGAGAAATTTCTCTATCCCTGGACTTAAGGACCAAAATTGACTTTAATCTTGATAGACACTTATCCCAGAAGGAAGCTAGCTGCAAAACTAATGGTTCATTATATAGTATTTTGCACATGCTAATTACACTCATCCCAAATTTCTCCAACTGTAGAGTAAAGACACATTTGCTTGCTCATTCATGACCATAATCTGGAAAGCAAATTAAACTTTGTCTGCATGGTTATAACTATTAAGAGAAGATTTAATCAGATATACAAGAACTACCAGGTAAGACCTACCTTTGTAATCTTCAAGATTAAAGATAGCAGAGAACGCATCATTTTGATCCTGTGGTCAATGAATAATAAATATCAGAAGTGAGTTAACAACCAAGAGATCACCATTAAAAGGAAATACCAGGGGAAAAACCCATGCACAAACAGAACCAGAAAGAGAACTTGTCCATGCCTACTTAGCTTATAGCATAATTAAGTTGACATAGATAATCTGTCATTCTCTTCCTTCAGAGAGAAAACTTCACCTCTCTAGAAATAGAAATGGGAAATTGTAACTCTTGAGGTACACATTAAATTAGAGACCTCTCTGTCTCTGTTTCAGACACTATAGTGGGCGCTAGTCAGGCTCCCTAATGTTCATTGACATATTACCAAAACCTCCCTGGTGGTCAATAGCAATGCCCTTAAAATCACTATACTGTCCTCAACATGATTAAATGAACATACCCTGAAGAATAGATAAATTGCAAAAATGGGCAAATAACTGAACTGTGTGCGAGTGTGCCTTACTGGGGGCCGTGAAGATAAATATTATTGTAATACCAGTTAACCTATACACAACCAGATAGAAGAGAAATTTAAGAGCAATCAGTTGTATTTAAGAAATATTGTACTTCTTAAATAAATGTCATAAACAGCATGCGTGTGTGTGAAATTAAATTAGCATATATTCATTGAAATAGCTATAATTTTCAACAAGAATCAACATTTTGATTTAAAAATTTTAAATCATTAGGTGTTTCTGCAATGTGACAATAAACAGCAAGGAAGTTAAGTATACTATTGAAAATAACGAGGGAGATTTTTTCTTCATCCAAACCTTGAGGAAGAAAGACATAATTTTCCAAAGTAAAATACATTAAATGTGAACTTGTATTCATCAATATTAGTTGCAGTCAAAATGTATCCTCACAACTAACCAATACAACAACAACGAGCCTTATCCCACTAGTTGGGGTTGGCGACACGGGTGCACGGCATTATTGTGCTCTATCAACAACCAAATATTTGAATAGATTGTTAACCAAATGATTGCATGGCCTCATGACTAACCAATATACAGGAAAAAGTGGTTTACTGTAATCAAGGTAGAAAGAACCAAGGGCCAAATAAATATACCAAATTATTTGATATATTTCTCCTCTAATGCAAGGGATAAAGAGCCTATGTATCTATTCTACAACAGTTGGATGCATGGAGAGATACCTGAATCTGTAGCAACAACTGCTCTTGTGCATCGATGTTTTGAGCTATTTCTTCACATATATGGTCATATTTTGTTATCTCTTTCTTGAAAAGATCCTCATGAGAACCAGTTGACGTCATCAACTTGGGTAGTATATCATCCTGTTGATAAATATAGAAATACAAGCTCAAGAAATTTTTTCTAGTATGTGTAATGGATCCACAAAAAGGAGGGTACTTGGCATGAAACCCAACTGTATTGGCATTATAAAAGTAGGACAAGTCATGAAGTACTATATATTGTCTTTTTTGGACATAATTTATAGTGGAGAATATTGAATAGAAAAGTTAAATAATGAAAAGAAGGGAAAAGATACTTGTAATATAATTATCAGATTTAAAAGCCAATTGTTTTCAGTATAAGATCGAAAGAACTTATCCATTATGTGTGAATAAAAAGGAAATATAACTCATAAATAGAACCTTCATAATAAAGAAGCAAAAGATCAAAATTATATAAATAAATCTGTGCCCTGAACGAATGCAGAAACAGCACCCAGGGTGGGGGGATGCAAGACACTAGTTTCTTCAAATATCTGCAGCCTCAGCATAACTTTAGTTTTCTTACAACAATCTATGAAAAGATGCTTATGACACTACCAAGATCTGTCCTCCATGTAAAAGAGCAGCTATTAATAAAATCTTTAATTTTATAATGTTCTTGTATATTACTCCCTGGTTCCATCAAGAGAAAATGAGGTTTCTGCCTAGACAGATTGAAACATTTTGTAATATAAAAACACCAGTGGGTTCATCGCATATCCCTACTAGTTCATTCTTCTTAAACAAGAGGAACACAGGATTTATAATACTAGATTTCTGAGATTTGAGATACTTGGATGGAAAAACTAATCCTATTTAATTTGAATCAAATAAAAGATATCATAAAAAATAAGAGATCAGGCAGGGAATTTAAATTCTAAAGTTAAAAATAGATCATTTAAAAGGTTCTTTCTTTTTTGTTTTTTAATCTCATTTTCTTGTCCAATCTCTGCTTTCTCTTTTCTTAACGACGCTACAAACTTGCTCCAAATTATAGATTCTCTATTCTATTCAAGTCTACTCCAGTTCCTCAAATCCCAACATTTCAAGAGTGAACTGTCATCATATGATGTCACTGTAGGAATGAAAGCATTGATATTTTATGGAAATAGGAGTGAACTTTGTTATTATATGATGTCACTGTAGGTTATGAAAAGGCAAAACCCAACATTTCAATAATTCGATTTTCAAGTATAAAGAATACATCTAGATAGCAAGAAACCCCAAGCCCGTAGAACAAGGATAAAAGTGCTGACTTTTATGGGAAGAGAAGAAAAGTACAAGTTACGCAAACCTTTCTTCTCATCTCTTTAAGCATGTCTTCAAGGCCAGCCCTCTGAGCTCCCAGAGTTTCAAGTTGCCTCTGCATCAGTGAGGACCAAAGTTTAACAAGAATTCCATTTTTTTTTTTTTTTTGGCCCTAAGTTCAACAAGAATCTTTAAATGCAACAGATGCTCATTTTAAAAAGAGAAGAGTTAAAGTCAGTCTTAATTTTACAGCCCCTGTCAAGCAAAGAAAAGTAATGTTGTAAACATCTTGAGAGTAAATTGAAGAGCCTTGACATGTTGTTATCTTTCCTAACTTCTCAAGTAAAAAACACTTTGCAAACTTGGTTGTGACCACTCAGCCTATGAAAGTCCTTTTAGTTTATACAGGAGAGTTGGCAAAACTGTTCAGTGCCCAGCTGTTTTAGGTATCCTAAAATTAGATAGTAAATTAAGGAAAGAAGTTCAGTGAAAAGTATTGCAAATGCTGAATTTTTAAGAAGTAAAAAAGGAAAAGAATCATAAAAACTGCAAATAAAACAAAAAAAATTCACTATATAAAAATATCCCAACAAAATTTAATACAACGAAAAATTAATTTAAATTAGAAGCCAAAAAATGCTTTATAGACTTCATTCCTTGAAAAACATCACATGCAATAACAGCATTACTGCATTAATAAAAAACAAACGTACCAAGCTCTGCTTGAGGGATCCTACAATAGCATCTTCATTGGCATCTAGAGACATTATCGGCCTTGCTAAGGAAGGGAGTGCAGATTCAATCTAGCAAAAGATATTTACAAATAAGCACACCAAGAATTAATCATACTTGCTAATGCAATAAATTTTGCATTGGAACAGATAAAGGGCATTTGGAGATGTTTGATATTGATAGTAATTTATTATGTCAACATGTTCTAGTCTCAAAACTACATTTTAGTCATCAATTGGCATAAGCACAATATATACTCAAAAAATAAAGAAGAGACGTTGAACAGACAAGTTCTGTAGTTATCAGTGGGGCATGAAATAACCGCCACTTTTCATCACACTCTATCTGGATGAATTAAAAGATACACCCATCTTTTACGTTCTCGCATTTCTCTAGAGACCTAAATAAATGTAATTTCTAGGATAAGACTAGTTCTGATCAAAGAAAATGGAATGCATGTATTTTAAAATGCACTAATATTTCCAGCTAAAATAATGTTCAAGTAACAATTAAATTGTTTTTAGAAGATAAATTTTATAGAAAATAACTACACACATGCAAGAAAGTCAACATAACAACAAAACAAGGTCAATGATTTACCGGACGGCTGTCAAGGATAGACATGAGTGCAGCATGTTCTCTAACTGTGCGCTCAATCCGGCCATCACTTTCTCCAGCTTGCTTCAAGTTACCTGCAAATCTATTTAATCTATCCTGCAAGTTTTTTGTTAAAGTGCTTGATTGAGGCCTGGTCCACTTTGTCCCAAATTGGCTTCTAAATTGGGCATCTTCTCTTGCCTCCTTCTGCAACAGCTCCTCCGTCTGGACCAACATTTCTTGATTCACCCTCCTTAGATCCTTAAGTTGCTGTAACTCTGCGTCCAAACCAGCAGGACCTCCACTGATCTGCACAGCCTCCACATCTTCTTTGAGATGTGCAGGTAGAGTTAAATTTCCTTCCAAAGCAAGAATAGAATCAGGCAGCTCCATTTCCTTTAGCCTTATTCGGGTTAACTCGCTGGCTTGTTGCAATTTTTCAGCCTGGGATCTTATAATTTCATCAACCATCTCAGTGTATCTGGAGAGTGATTTTGCACTGCTGTCAGGAACAAGACTTGCAAACATTTTCTCTTTACTTGCATCCAACACTTCACTCATTGACATTGGCTTCACCATAGAAAAAGCAGGAAGAGGTGCTAAGGAACTGGGAGAAGGAACCCTCATGAGGTAAACTCTATCATTCTCTTTAACAGCCCTTTCAAGGTTTCGGTTAAGATTGGCTTCTAACTTACTAATTGAATCTAGGATTTGTGCAGGGGCACCCTTTGAGCTTTTCTTTGCTTCAGTTAGTGCATTAAGCCCGCTCTTCAGTCTTGCAATCTCCTCTGCTATCTCTTCTTTCTCATGTAGCTCTAATCCATATCTATAGCAACCTTCTCCAAAGAATAAAGCAGCCTTTAGCTGTACATGAGCTAACCAAGACTTGTCAAAATGCTGATTTAGTGGTGCAACGTTCAATGCAGCTAAAGCTTCCTCATAGTATAGCCCAACCTACAATATCAAATGTATTTGTTAGTTCTTAGAACCCAAATAAAGGAAAGGCCCAATAAAATACTACTTACAGAAAGCATAATCAGTGGGCAAAGCTGTCAAACAACTGCATTTCAAAGTAACATTTGCATGAATCATGAGCATTGTTTCCATTGTAAATCAAAATTAATTCTAGTAAGCCACACAAACTATTATTTTACAGTTTTTAGCCAGCATAGCAGCATCCTAGTTTCTGGCACAGTTGATTTGAATAATACAGTATTTCCCAAAGGCAGACATACAACAAGATCTCATCAATTGTACCGAATCAAAATCAATGACAATGGCCAAATTAAAATTATATTGCTGAAGAAATCAAGGTTTAATCAGTTTTAAGACGTATTTTACAACTTCAGTGCCAATCAGAAGCAAAGTTATCGCCGCCTTGAGTTTAAAGGTATACCTTAACACTCACACAAACAAAGTTCATTCTATCAGAGCCATGATTCCGAGGAAAGCTATCAACACCAACGAAATGCAAACAGAAACGCAAAAAGTTTAACAGACCCATTTGTTACTGCATGCACGCAGAGCAATCTGACTGCATAATCAGAGCTCCTATTATTACATGGCTAAACCTAAATCAAATTTTACTTGACGAGCGGGCCCAATAAATCCACAGACCTGCCTAGAGATCTTCGCACAAACCCCCGGGGTGCTTCCTTTTGCAATAGTATTCTCAAACACGCACTCTTGTGCTTGAGCCAACATCAACCTCTCCAACATTCCTGAGCACTCAACAGACAAATCCACAGTTGTGGAACTCCCAATTGACGCCTTCATGGCCGCATTATCCCTCAAGTAAGCAAACGACCCAGCAGCTGCAATAAATGCATGTGAGGCCTGCCTCCGGCCGTCAACAGTATTCCGATCATAGGATAACCCAATTTGACTATAAACTGCGCCCAAATTGAACAACACCGCGGCTTTCTCAAGGTGAATATTCTGCTGGGTTGCCTTCAATTTGGGCTTAAACGCATCGAACCACACGAAGCTGAGAGTACTGACGTGATCAGGGTCAGAAGATATGGGGAAACGGGTCTCCACAAGGCAGAGAGCTCTGTAGTAGGATTGAAGAAGGTCGCGGCGAGCGGTAAGTGAAGGGTCAGAGTGGCGCTCGAGGTCGGAACGGAGTTGCTTAAGGGTTTGGAGGTCATCTTCGATGTGCTGAGCCTCGCGTTCGGAGTAGTGAAAAGCGACGTAGTTGCGAAGAGGCCGATAAAGATCGATTGAGTTGGTCTTCTTCTCGAAGATGGCAAGCATGATGTTGGCGGAGGCCGCAGTAGACGACGATGCAGCCATGGTTGTGAGGAAAAATGGATCACAAAGACGAATTGGAGATCACAAAGAATTGAAAACTTCCGAGCGAAGGATCAAATCAATAGGAGGAGAAGGGGAAGAAAAAAACAAATCCCCCAATCTTTCGTCTACTCGGTACCAGTCAATCTCACCGCATTAACCATTAAGTCGACGCGCCTTCGGTTTTTCTGTTTTCTGCAATTTTTTTTTTCATTTTTTTTTCATTTTTCAAGCACAGACTCGTGTGTTTTGTGTTCTAATCTGTTTCCATGGCATCGATTCAATTCTGCCTCTTTAATTAGATTAAATTAAAATATATAATTATCATATTGGGATCTAGTGATACTAAAAAATAAAAATAAGTTATAATTTTTAAAAACAAATAAACAAACAAAAATGTTAAGCTTAATATCATTAGATAGATAAGTGGCTTTTATTTAACCAAAACAAAAGGATCAGTATCCTTTAATCGAGACTTAATTGAGAGAGATAATTGAAAAGATCCAAATTATTCTACTTGATGCAAAAAAAAAAAAATATAGGCTAATAGCTTGTATATGTTATAAAAATATGAATAATCAGAGAGATAAGAGATAAAATCTAGAGAGAGAAATTAGAGAGAGGTTTTTCATTCACTTCTGTGTGTCAGAATACATTACCCAGAGCCTCTACTTATAGAAAAACAAGTGCACAGTAACCAACCGTCATTGGCACAGTAACAGCCGTCATTGGCACGGTAATAAACAGTATTGTACAATGATATTTAATCTTACATATCATGTTGACTGGAGGAGCAAATTAGTCTTGATATGAGCTAATAGACATTCACATATTTTATATTCATAACACTCCCTATTGGATGTCTATTATGAATGTGCCTCATTAAAAACTTTAACTAGGAAAAACCCAGTGGGATAAAAACCTAGCCAAAGAAAAGAGTACATCATTCATTGATACATTGTTCAGTGCTGCCTCATTAAAAACCTTTCTAGGAAAACCCAGTGAGACAAAACCTAGATAAGGGAAAAAGAGTACAACGTGTATTGACTCCCCTCTTGACAATATTAATTGATATCTCTGAGTCTCCGAAGGCCAATGTCATAGACAAGCTTTTCAAAAATTCTACCAGAAAGTGACTTTGTGAATAAATCTGCTAGATTTTCATTTGAACAGATTTGCTGGACATCTATTTCATCATCTTTTTGAAGATCATGAGTAAAGAAGAATTTTGGTGAAATATGTTTCGTTCTATCTCCCTTGATATCACATTCTTTAAGTTGGGTAATGCATGCAATATTATCCTCATATAGAATTGTTGGTGTCATTTTGCCTAAAGATAAATGACAAGTTGTTCGTATATGATGTATTACTAACCCCAACCATACACATTCTCTACTTGCTTCATGCATTGGTAGAATTTCTGTATGGTTGGATGATGTGGCGATATAGTTTGTTTCATAGAACGCCATGAAATAGTTGTATCTCCACATGTAAACAGATAGCCCGTTTGTGATTTGCCACTGTGTGGATCAGATAAAAATCCAGCATCTGCATATCCTACCAGTTCATGCTTCGATTCATTTGAGTAATATAACCCAATGTCCATGGTGCCTCTGAGGTAACGAAAAATGTGTTTTACTTCATTCCAATGCCTTCGTGTTGGTGAAAAACTATATCTTGCTAATAAATTCACAGCAAATGATATATCAGGACGTGTGTGATTAGCAAGATACATTAGTGCTCCGATAGCACTAAGGTATGGCACTTCTGGACCAAGTAGTTCTTCATCACCTTCTTCGTTGATTATTCGTGGTCGGAATGGATCTTTATTCGGATGCAGAGATCTTATAATCATTGGAGTACATAACGGATGAGATTTATCCATATAAAATCGCTTTAGGACCTTCCTTGTATAAGTTTCTTGATATATAAAGATCCCATTTTTTAGGTACTCGATCTGTAATTCAAGATAGAATTTTGTTCTTCCCAAGTCCTTCATCTCAAATTCTTTCTTCAAACAATTAATTGCCTTTTAGAGCTCTTCAGGATTTCCAATAATATTGATATCATCAACATAAACAACAATTATAGCAAAATCACTTCTAGATCTTTTCAAAAAAATGCATGGGCATATTGGATCATTTTTATATCACTCTTTCAATAGATATTCATTAAGACGATTATACCACATGCGCCTTGATTGCTTCAGGCCATACAGGGATTCATTTAATTTAATTGAGTATTGTTCTCGAGAATTTGAATTAGATGCTTCTAGCACCTTAAGTCCTTCAGGGACTTTCATATAAATATCATTGTCAAGTGACCCATATTAATAGGCAGTCACAACATCCATTAGATGTAGATCAAGCCATTCTTTTACTGTTAGACTAATTAAATAACGAAAAGTAGTCGCATCCACTACTGGTGAATACGTTTCTTCAAAATCAATGCGGGGTCTTTGTGTAAAGTCTTGGGCTGCAAGACGTGCTTTATATCTTGTTATTTCACCATTTTCATTTCTCTTTCTTACAAAAACCCATTTTGCATCTAACTAGTTTTACATCTTCAGGTGTAAGGACTACATGTCCTAATACTTTTCATTTTTCCAATGATTTTAATTCTATATTAATGACATCTTTCCATAAAGGCCAATCTTTTCTTCGTTGGCACTCGCTAATGGATTTTGGCTCATTATCCTCATAATTATTCATTACATCATTTGCTATATGATAAGCAAAGATGTCGTCAACGTTGACTTCATTCCGATCCCATCGGATTCCATTCATAACATAATTTATTGAAATCTCATTATTTTCACATATATCAAGTACCTGGGTCTCTTCTGGGACTATAACATTCTCTTCTGGATATATCTCTATTGGAGATAATATCTCTTCAGGAGATGGCTCTTCTGAAGCTATTAAATTTTCTTGATTATCCTCAATTTGACCATCTATATTCTTTGCTCATTTTCTTTTTCGAGGATTTCTATCTTTGGAATTGATGGGTCTGCCACACTTCAGGCGTGCTTTAGATTCATTCATAGTAGATTGTCCTTTAGGGACATCAATTTTAACAAGAGCATTAGCAACTGGGACATGTGACTTTGTCACTTTCTTAGGGTCAGTAAATACTTCTGGCATTTGATTAGCTAAATTCTGTAAATGAATTATCTTTTGAACTTCCAGTTCATATTGATTTGTACGAGGATCAAAATGAGCCAATGATAATTCATTCCAGCTAATTTCCTTACTCAGCTGCTTATTCTCTCCCCCTAATGTTGGGAAAAGTGTTCATCAAAATGACAATCGGCAAATCGTGCCGTAAATAAATCTCCCTTAGATGGTTCTAAATATTTTATGATTGAAAGAGATTCATACCTAACATATATTCTTATCCTTCTTTAAGGACCCATTTTAGTGCGTTGTGGTGGTGCTACTAGCACATATACCACACACCCAAAAGTCCTTATATGAGAAATATTAGGTTCCTGACCAAAAATCATTTGTAAGGGTGAGACCTTTAGGTAACTAGTTGGTCTGATGTGAATTAACACTGCTGCATGCAAAATGGCATGGCCCCAAGCAAAAATTGGGAGATTAGATTTCATAAGTAAAGGTCTTGCAATAAGTTGCAACCTTTTAACCAATGATCTGCAAGTCAATTTTGCATATGAACATGAGCTACAGGATGTTCAACATCAATTCCAATAGACATACAATATTCATTAAAAGCTTTTGAAGTAAATTCACCAGCATTATCAAGACGTATTTTCTTGATAGGATAATCAGGGTAATGTGCTCTTAATATAATCAATTGAGCAAGTAATCTCGCAAACGCTAGGTTGCGGGAAGATAATAAACACACATCTGACCATGTAGTTGATGCATCAATTAAAACCATATAGTACTTAAATGGTCCACATGATGGGTGTATTGGCCCACAAATATCTCCCTGTATCCGTTTTAGAAATGTGAGAGACTCACTTTCTACTTTGCTTAGTGAGGGGCGAATAATTAATTTTTCCTTGGAACATGCAGCACATGAGAAATCATGGGATTGTGGTATTTGTTTACACTTCAGGGTACGTCCACATGAATTCTCAATTATTTGTCGCATCATAATTGAACCGAGATGACCTAACTGGTCATGCCAAACATTAAATTCATTTGTAAACTTCTGGTCTACATTAGTAGACTTTTGGTCTGTATTAGTGAACTTCTGATTCTCAATAACATGTGTTTCAATTGTGTTTATAAATGTACAATATAAGCCAGAAGAAAAAACAGGACAACTTTCTAATATGCATTTTCTACCAGCAACTATTTTTGTGATAACAAGATATTATTTATTATTTTTAGTTGTTGTTTCTATATTATATCCATTTCTGCAGATATCTTTGAAACTTAACAAGTTTCTTCCAGACTTGGTAGAATAAATTGCATTATCAATACATAATTTTGTTCCTTCAGGTAACAAAATATTAGCTCTTCCGGAGCCTTCGATCAAATTTATACTACCAGATATAGTCTGAACATTAGCTTTTTGCATCACCAAGGAAGAAAAATATTTATCATTTCTGAGTATGGTGTTGATTGTTGCGCTATCAACAAGACATAAATCTTCAGGATTGATGCCAGTAAGATTCATTCTTCATTAAAAGAAATATAAAAACATAATCAAGATAAATACTTTCGATAAAAGTAACATAAAAGTTCAAATAGATAAATAATTATGCTAAGAAATCAGCAACATCCAAATAAGTAAAATCCATGTCTCCATGCTCAGAATTCTCAGCCTGATCCACATTATTTACTTCAGTTGTTGATCTTTTACCATTATTTTTTATTGATTCTTGGTAAAGTTCAACTAGGTATCTTGGTGTACCATATGTACGAGACCAATAACCATTTCCACCACAACAATAACATGAATTTTCTGTATTTTTATTTTGCCCACTATTTTCCATTTTATGGTTCTTATTATTATTTCCTTACTTCTTGTAGGAATTTGAACCCCCACGACCTCGACCACGACCACGGATGTAGTCGCATCCACGTCCACGTCCACGTCCATATCCACGTCCACGGCCACAAACAGATTCAATGGTTACTACATTCGCTTTTGGGAATGGAGTCGAGCCAGTTGGACATGATTCATGATTTTTTTTTAATAAAAGCTCATTATTTTGTTCAGCTACAAGGAGGCAAGAAATTAATTATGTATATTTCTTGAATCGGTATTGTTGCTGCAGGAGTAAATTTGATGCATGAAATGTGGAGAATGTTTTTTCAAGCATATCATTATCAATGACATTTTCTCCACATAATTTTAATTGAAAAGTTATTTTGAACATGACCGAGTTATATTCACTTACAGATTTAAAATCTTACAACCTCAAATGTATCCAGTCATAACGAGCTTTTGGAAGGATAACCATCTTCAGGTGATCATACCTATCTTTTAGATTATTCCAAAGAACAAGTAGGCCTTTCAGTATTAAATATTCAATTTTTAAACTCTCATGTAAATGATGGCGTAGAAAAATCATGGATTTGACCTTTTCCTGATTGGATGCCTGATTCCCTTCTTTTATTGTGTCTTCTAGACCATGTGCATTTAGGTGGATTTCCGCATCCAGCATCCAAGATAAATAATTTTTTTCTAGTAATATCCAAAGCCACAAAGTCAAGTTTTGCAAGATTTGACATGGTTCACACTATTTAAAGAAATAAACGAGAATAATTAAAATATGAAATGTAAAAATGCAATAATATATAAAGACAAGATATAAATTAATAAGGCAATGTAAGAAAATTAAAAATTTTATGGCTTCGGGCCATTCAGTTCTTATGGCTTCAGGCCAATTAATCTCATGATGAGAAATTAAATATATATGGCATCTAGCCATTTATCTTCAGGATAAATAAAAGTTGAACATAGCTTATGGTTGTGATATATATGGATTCTAATCATATAATAAGGAATCATATAGATATGGCTTCTAGCCATATAATAGGAGATCATAGGGATATAGTATATGGCTTCTAGCCATATAATAGAGGATTATAGGGATATAGCTTCTGGCCATATCATAAAAATCCAAATAATATGACTTCTAGTCATATAATTTCAGGAATTGGATGTGGATGGCTTCTGGCTATAATCATAATAATAATATAAATGAACTTGTAAATGATATATATAAGATATAAAAATAATAGTTATCTCTAATCTTAGCCATGGAACCCGATGTTCATAACAATCAGTAAAGATATATTTCTTAATTCCATATAGTAGCTTAGATTGTCCCAGATCTATGAAATAAAAATATTATAAAATAAAGTATAAATTATCAAAGAAACTATAAGAAGATCATACATTTGGTAGAATTTCGTGCTGATAACGTGTTATAAAAATATGGATAATCAGAGAGAAAAGAGAGAAAATCTAGAGAGAGAAATTAGAGAAAGGTTTTTTATTCACTTCTGTGTGTCAGAATACATCACCCAGAGCCTCTATTTATAGAAAAAATAAGTGAATAGTAACCAGCCGTCATTGGTATAGTAACAGTCGTCATTGGCACAGTGTCAGTCGTCGTTACTACAGTAATAAACAGTGATGTACAGTAATATTTAATCTTACATATCATGTTGACTGGAGGAGCAAATTGGTCTGGATATGAGCTAATAAACATCCACATATTTAATATTCATAATAGTATAATGGTTATAGAAAAACTAATACTACCATCTACAAATTATTAAATAGCATGTTAATCATTGAAAAAGACTGACTCCGAAAATGATCATTTAAGAAGTCAACGGTCTTCCATCTATGACAAAATTGGCTGAACAAGTTTCACTAAATAATGTGATAATCAAAATAATGCCTTTTCCAGTTAACCATATTATAAGAATTTTGGGTGTATCTGGAATCTGATTGACTCGCTGAAGTACCCACATGAAATCAAAGCACCGATGCAGACTCCGATTACGTTACACAACAAATACACTAAAGAGAGGAGGAGGAGAGAACATTCTTATGAGATAAACTTTTAGAAGGAGAAAAGCAATATCGTATATATGTTATTTAGATCATCTACTCCAATCCCATGTCTTATATATATAGTGTACGTACAGCCACATAGGAATAGATACAAAACGTACAGTTACATGGCAATAGATATAACATTTAAACAATAAAGGATATCTCTCTTTATAATCCTTGTCTCTCCATGATAACCCCTCTTGAATCAGGCTTGAACCCTAATCCACCAATGATGAACTAGTATATTCCAACATCTCCCACTCACGCTTGGTGGATTAGATGTTATAGGCTAAGTATTTCTCTTACTTCTTTCATATTAGGTACTTTGCCATAACCGCGTGGGCATGACGTCTCCGTTTGGGCGCTTGTACTAGAAATCCTTTTTTTATATATCAGTACAAAATAACCCTGCAGTGTAGCTCAATATTGATATAATGTCTGGCTGTCCTAGATTTACCAATATACACTTCTCTCATGGTCAATCTAATCCCTTTGGAGTCAGTATAAAACTCAGATTGCCTTTCTTGTATGCATAGTGTCCACACTTATGAAATTACAAAATCATATTATAAGGGACCGGTCTCAGATATCAGCATAAGTATGCATATTTCATGTAATAATCTTCCTTTCACCTATATATCACTTTGATATGAATTAGCCGCTTTCCTAACATAATACCTTTAGATCGCATTATTCATGATCATAGGACAAAATGCTAAAGTAGAAGACGTTGAAACATATTTCTTTGATAATGTTAAAGTTAAAGAACATCATGGAAGGGTTAACCTTTCTCAAAGTTAAAGAACATCATTGAAGGGTTAACCTTTTTGGAACTCACACATCAATGAAGCAGGGATCCATTCACTTGCTTCCCATTTGTGATTCTTTAGTACATGTGGTATGAATCACATGCTACAGTGTTACTCTTATACTTTAAGAGCGCATGTCATTTTGATTTTATCATTAACACCATACAAACGTAAATCTAGTCACTTCCAGTATTTAAACCCAAATTCCTCAACTCCACTCACATTACATGACGTCAATTTTGAAGAATTCGTTGTATGGAAACAAGTATCATGAACGTGGGCTTCCATGATTCGATCATTATTTACAATCAAAGATCTCATCTCGACTTACTGTACTTTAAGTTGAGGCGACATAGTTTATGTTTCTTCTCTATCATACCAGTACTCCTGTTGCTTTGCTGGTAAATACAATTATCTCATCTTTACACACTCCTTCTGAATGTCAAAGGCGGTCGCTTGTGTGAGAAAGCCGACCTCACCAACCTATACAACATACTAGACATTGTATACTTACACATACATTAAAAACCAAAATGAAGTATCATTACTTCATACCATATGTATGCCAAAGGACTTAACATATTTCTCATACATGTCTTTGATCATTAGCCTTAGTTATGGGACTTTGTATATGAATATTTTGTTCAACAACAACTTTATGTGCTATAGCATCTCTCATATAGCTATACATTTGCATTTAGTCTATCTATTATGCTTAAGGTCTTTTGTTTAGGCAATGACTACGTGTACTCATAATACTTTGACACTATATTTGAATTCTCATTTTTAAAATCTCACATGTTCTATGAATATTACCAACCATATAGCCTCTTGTACTACCATAGTACATACTTTAAACGTGTATAATCAATGTATTTTATAAGTATCTCAAGACCCTTTTGTGAAACCATCTAATGTTTCTCACAATTGTTAGACTAGTACCGAATTACAAGTCCTACCATGAGCATATATCTGGTCTTGTATACATCATTGCATACATCATACTGCTAACAGTATCTATATGGACATTCTTTTCCATTATCTTCTTGGTTGGTTCAGTCAGGGAAATTTATCAAGACTCAAACTCACTCTTAGTCACTGAGGTATCCATGTGATTGCATTAACTTATTTTGAATTGCTTAAGAATCTTCTTAATATAATTCTCTTGTAAAAGAGAGGAGTTTTCTTAAGCTATCTCTTTGAATCTCAAATCCAACTGCTTTACCCATAAACTTCTTTTTCAAAATTTACTAGCACCATTATTTAATAGGCACTACCAAATTCAAACTATGTATGGCCAATTGTATATCATCCACTTAAAAGAATAACATTACAAGTCATTTACCAATGGTTCTTTTCAACCATTTGAAAAGCACATTGGATTACCGCTCTTTCGAAGCATTAAATGTCACTATCTGGGCAATTGCATCAATCCATGAAAGGACTAATGTAAATACATATGAACTCACTACTATGTGAAACTTCAAATGTTACTTTTAGTGAAATCTAATAGTCACTGCATATAGATTTCTTCATTCAGATCATCACTCAAAGTGTATGTTTTACATTCACATTATGTAAATTTAAATTCAAATGGTTAACTATTGCTATATTAAAAAGAATTTAAATGCACAACAAGTGAGAAAAATGCCTTCTTGTTATGCATGCCCTTCTGTAACAACAAGTCTTGTGCATGTCAATTGATTTACCCATTTTTCTCTTAAACCTAAAGAACTCCCTAGTTCTCAATAGCCCTTTCGACTTGGTGATAAATCAACTGATTCTCAACTTGATTCTTTCTCAAAGAATTCATTTTCCTTTCCATTGTTTTCTTCTATTCTCCCTTGACATGGCCTTTTGTACAGAATGTGACTCATCCTCCTCTTTTAAAATAATCATGAACATTTTTCCCAGTCATCCCTTTTCACATGAGCCTTTTGCATTTCATATTTATTTTGTTTAGTCTCTTTATTGGCTATTCTAAGCTCCCGAACAATTGAGAATTATCGGCCTATTATATAGATGAAATTTGATTAGTTTCACCCTTATTTGAAAACTAATTCACAACAAATGTGGTACCTTTCAATTCTTTTTTATCACAATTCTATCATTGTTTTCACTCTTGAAAATGTAACCCTTATGAGCTCCCACTTACAACCACTATGGGAATGAATTCACAAATGACCCTTATGGTCTACAAAAAAAAAACTCACATATGACTTTCGTTTAGTCCAACATTTATTAGGTGTAGAAGTAAAGTGACCACTTTAGAGGGCACATGGTTAAACTCAAAACATCATATACCTGATGAAACCAGGGTGTTTGCTTGTGTACTAATCCACCAAAGGTGGACTAGATAATTCTCTCCTACTCACATTTGGTGGGTTAGCATGAGTCATCATATATTGAACCATGTCTAATGGCAATCAATTACACCTCTAAACAACTTCGTTTGAAGTGGAGTGTGTGTGATAGTTAACTATCTAATTATCCCATTCTTTTCACAGAGCTTACTAAAACTCATCAAATAGATACTCACTACATTGATTAGTTTGTAGAACATTTAAAATTCATATGTAATTGATTCTTAACCTTCATTCACATATCGTCTAAAACACTCTAGCTTCAGACTTGTGTTAAATCTAGTAATAACCATAATCATGAGAAATCAACAAAGGTAATGATATACCAAACTCTGTGTCTTACCCTCATACTTATAGGACTACATGCAACAGAACAAAATAATTGCAATGTATACTTAGTTCTAGTTCTCTTACTGAAAAATATTCCTGAAAACTTTTCATTATGCTATTTCTAGAATCAATTTTATATGTCTTTGATTAGCAAGACATATATTCAAGTCAATACGTGAATCAAGAGAAATATGGTAAAGATATCAAGCATAAATAATTTACCAACTTGTATAAATAACAAAGAAATATCAAGAAAGAAAGATTGAATCACAACTATACAACTTTATAAGGCAATTCATACTATGTTGTTTCCCTTATCAGGCTATATCGGTCTTATAGTTTCATCTATAATAAGTTGATATCTCAACTTCAACGTTACCATGACCCTTGGTCAATGACTTAATAACGAATTCTTTTTATATGAGACCTTTCAATACTAGATATAATAATTATTCCAATTAAATTTATCAATTTCGTTCTTGGTAGTCTTTCTTAGCTTAGTCACTAAAATCATCCCCACATATAGAGCTACTCACAATTTGATTGAAACCAAGAACTTATATAACACATCAAAGTATACAATGTCATGCACTTATATTATTCTTGACTAGAAAAATAATAATACTATTGGGTCTATGATCAGGATAATACATTTGTACCTTCCATCACATAGATTCCAACATTGTTACTATCACCCTTCAAGAATTTCATATAAGTACCTTAAATAACATGCTCAGTTATGGCTCTCAGAATACTCATTTTCTAAGAGCTTCCACTTAGATAGAACATATGATACTCTTGGAAGACTCATTTTCTAAGAACTCCCACTCATAAAGAGTATTTGACATTTACTTCTCCATGTCTTTCATTGCATTATGTTCATAATGTCTTATTTAACCTCTAATATGGGAGTAGAGGAAACTTAATAGTTTATCTAAGTTCTTAATTAATCACAATTTTCAACCAAAACAAATCATGTAAAGGGTTAAGTCTTCATGATTCACAAACCTAGTCTAATAGGTTCTCAACAACTATTATTTTTCTAAAATTACATGAATTTTATGTCTTATATCATTTTAACAATAATCCATAGTTTCTCTATATTTTCTAGAAGAAATATTCCAAATTTCTTATTAAAATCATATTTATTTCCTAATAGAAACATTTAATATCTCTTCTTAAATATCTTTTATTTTGAAGCATTAGGGATTTGGACTGGGCTTAGGACTTTATTCTTACTTAAGATAGGCTTTCACTCTTTACTCAAGGAGTGATATTTTCTTGAACTCTATTATGATCTAGAGTTTGGACATTAGGAAATTTCACCATTTGAGATTTTCTTTTACTTTAATCTGAAATCGCTTCTTTAGTATCTGATCCTTCACTTTTACATTCATAGGGTTCGTTTGGATCCTAATAATCACATTGGCTTTCTTAAGATTCAGAAAATTCAACTTCCTCTTAAGAATTATCTTCGGAGTTCTTTTCCTATTGGTCCTCTTATTTCATTTCAGGATAAATTATAACTTCACTTTAGATTATTTCCATCTTGATTTATATCAAGATATTTTTCTTCTAGGTTGTCGCTTATAGTTTCATATTCATAAGGGCAAATCCCTAACTCATTCATTATACAGAGGCTTACATTTCTCAAAATAACATGTTTAGATCAACATTTAGTAGCTTCGATTGAAAAAAAAATTGTTCCTTTTTTTTTGAGCTACTAAAAAAATTCATACTTAGGTAAAAAAAAATTTCCACAAAAAAACTGTTAAATAGAATAAAATGTTTGGTTTCAATGCTTTTAAAATTCTCTTGACTTATACTTATAAAAAATAAAATAAATTATGAAAAAATATATTCAGAATTTTTTTTAAACAAGATAAATTATGAAAAAATATATTCATAATTTTTTTAAACACACAAAAAACATTATAATAGCACTAAAAAAATCAACATAGATCCAAACATATTTTACAATTATAAAATTTATATTTTCAAATATATATTATGAATTTAGAGACTTTTAAAAACAAATCGCATCTTAATCAAAACTCAATTACCCTTTCACGCAATTAAAGAAGGAGAAGAGATAGAAAATTCTGGAGAAATTGGAAAGGAAAAGCGAAAGTCACTCTCGCTTTTGGAGCATGGATACACGCGCCAAATAGGCAGATATAGATGGTCCTAGCCTCCCGGTAGGTCCCATGCGCCCTATTGCTTTTTTTCTCCTAAGCAAAACGTATTGTTTTGCATGAAAAGAGACGAGACGTCGTTTCACTCAAAACGGCAGGTCACGATGACCCAGTTTTTTTCATCGGATCGAGCCCGTCAAACCCGATATTTATTCCCTCCATAACTGACATTTCTGACATCGGTTTATGATGTTTTTGGTGTCTTTCTCTTCGTTTTTCCGTGATCTTTACAATAACACCAATTTCATGGCCTAAGAAAACTATTTTCAAATGACCCAATCTCAGAAAGACAACTTCCTCACTTTCTGTTATCGTGTACGGTGAATCCATGGTTCTTTGTTTTTTGTTCTAGGTTCTATGAAAACATATACCATGTGTTCTACAATTATCTAACAGTTTTGTGGACTGGAACTCAATGAACCCAAATAATAATAACTAAATAGTCGAATATTATAGTTTTTCTTTAACGTCATTTCCTTCCTATTTTAAGGGTTCAATATTATTATATGCTATGTCTTTTCAAGCACATATATAAAAGACTGACATAGACTCAATGATAAGCATATATTGCACCAACCAGAGATGTGTGTGTGTGTATGAAGAACAAGAGGTATTCCAATATTAAACGAACACAAACAAAAGAAAATAAATGCCCAAAGCCATTGGGCCTTAAGAACAGTATTTGGAAAGAAAATATACATATAGGGCTACACAAACATATATATAAATATATATATTACCACAAGGACCATAAACTAAGAGAAAAGAGTATATAAAAAAAACAGAAAGAGAAAAGAACCGCAAATCTCTACGATGGCACGTTCATTAATTTGCAGCGGTCAAAATTATTATTGATATGTTTGTATAGCCTCCATAAATACTTTTCAATCATGATTTACGGAATACGAGGTAGCTTTTACGATCTACGAAGTAGCTTTACGGTCTACGAAATAAATATGTGGAAGAGTTTTATCTCGATTTATATGAATCGAACTTATGCATAAACCCGATTTAACCCAAACAAGGCTTATGTCAAGTACTAAAAGCCAATTATTCATAATAGCACAAAATTCTAGAAGTTTGACAAAATTATGATGTGCATATTATCATGAGAATATTTTTTTTCCTCGAGATAATAGTATGGAGATAAAAGAAATACTCTTGGGAACGAGTTTATATCATAATATAGAGATCATTCTTGGATATTGGTCTCAAGAAAAAACAATGGAAGCAAACAACATATTCATACGTATACATGACTTAAAAAAATCAAGATGGGGTAGAAGGAATATTATAATTTTGGTTATATAAATAACCTGGTTCTGATACAATGTAAGAATTTTGGGCATACATGAAATTCAATTGGCTTGCTGAAGTACCCATATGAAACTGGAGCACCGATGCGGACTCTGATCACGTTACACAGCAAATACACCAAAGAGAGGAAGATGAGAGAACATTCTTATGAGATAAACTTTTAGAAGGAGAAGATCAATATTTTGTGTATGTTATTCAGATCATCTACTCCCTCCATCCCATATTCTATATATATAGTGTACGTACGGTCACATAGGAATAGATACAACCCTTAAACATAAGGTTACATGGCAATAGATATAACCCTTAAACATAAGGTTACATGGCAATAGATATAACCTTTAAACCACAGAGAATGTCTCTCTTTATGATTCGTGTCTCTTCATGATAGCCCATTTTGAATTGGGCTTGGGCCGAATCCACCAAGAGTGGATTAGTATATTTCAACACATATAAATATTATTATTTTGGATCAATGGAACATCATTATACACCACTTTAAGAAGATGAAAAGTGACTTTTGTGAATGTTATATTTGCCATCAAGGTTCTCATTCGATTCAATTCTTATGGAAGAATACAGGGAATCCAGGTTCTTCGTTCCATGCTTGGTGTTTGAGAGCATCTCTATTTTGGATAACCAACTCTTAGCTTCATGAAATATATGGACGTCATCATTTGGTTATACCATGTGTAAGGCATTCTTGGTGATTCCACCGTACTGGTCTATGACAAATAGCATAACATGGCATGAAATATTGGCTCTCATAAAGGATTTTCATATGCAACATATTCATGTTATTCCACAATCTGTTTATTTTACTTATTTTTGTCAATTTATTTGTTGCATTTGCTGTGCTACTCTGTAAACTTTTTCATTTAAGGTAATACCATTTTGTCTTTTTATAAAAAAAAAATTGCCTCCCTCACACACATGCATATATTATGAATATCAATATAAATTTTGATATTTTTATTATTTATTAATTCATTAATGTATAATATAAAATATGTGAAAATGTGTCTTTTTCACCGCTTCTACATTCATTAATCCATTTCTTTTCTTTAGCCATTAGATTTAGTAGTGCTAATACAAATAGTACTAGTACTTTTTATACTCGTATCTTTATTTTTTTATAACATTTTATACTCTTATCTATTTATACAAAACTCAAAAATAAAATATGTGAATTATTTTATATAAAAAATAAGTTTAAACAGATGGAATTACACTCTTATATTTTTCTTATAGCATCATATAAAGGAGGTTGAAATTAGAGATTAATATTGAACCTACGGCCTTTCACTTATGGGGAAGTTTTCATGCTACTCATAGTAAGCTACTAGGTCATTGACTTGAGATTATAAATTCTATTAAATTTTTTGAGCTAAAGAGATAGAAAAATCAGCCAGCCTTTGACAAGTTTGAGCCTAAAAAGTGCGAAGCTTAAAAAAAGTTCTACAAAATACCCTTAAATTTAAAGTTTAACTTTGAACTCATGAGCTTAAGGCTGGCCTCCAAGCTTTAGGTCCTTTTAACATTTTTATTTATTTTTAAATGGATAAAAAATAAAAGATATCATAAAATCTCTAATTAAAATTATAAATATTGATAATTTAAAGTGTCAAACTAAATTCAAATAATCATAACTATATCAAATCATACCATTATTCTAAACCCTAATAGAAAAGTGATTATAATCGAATAAATATCTTAATATTTTTGCATAATATTTGATCATGTAATTTATAAAGAACTAAAACAATTTTAGATAAAAATTAGTTAAATAAAAAAATTAAACAAACTGTCTAATTGAAAAAAGGGAGAATTACTTATAAATATCTTATTGAAAACTTATTTGTTAAATGTGATCTAGGGAAGATTTTTTTTCTCATAAGGGAAGATTGTTCACACATACATAGGGAAAATATATTGAACACATGGAATATTTTTTGAACACAAGGGAAGATCTTTTACAGACGAGAAGATTGTTTGTACGTAAAAGTCTAATTTGCCAAATAAGTTTTTAATAAGGTATTTTTGAACAATTTTCAATTGAAAAAACTTATATATTTACACCAACATGGGAATAATTACAGTTTATGTTAACTAAGAAATAACAATTAAGACAATGATGAAGAAGTATGTTAAGATTGTCAAATCGTCCACAATACTTTGTTGAGAAAATTATTGTAAGATTCTAAATAAGAGGTTAAATGAAAAAATTGTTTATTGAAATCTTAAAATAATAAAAAATGGTCCTATTGACAACTCTAGGAGTGGGTCATTGACAAGTCCAAGGCTCTATTGACAACTTTTGAGACCATTTTTTCATTTTGAAATTTTAAACGACAATTTTTTCATTTTACCTCTTATTTGAAACCTAATGTAATTTTTCTTACTTTCTTTCTTGCAAAGAATATTTGGTATCATGAACCTACCTCTTTTAAATTTAAAGGATTTATGGGAGTTCAGACTAATCCGAATTGGATTGGACATGATTATAAGAGTGACAAAACTCTACCACCAACTTATTAACACTGCTGTGTTCAAAATACCTTATTTAATTACAGTTTATGCCCATTAGTAACACTCAGTCATATTATTTAAAAAAACATAATAATATAAGTAAGTATGTGAGGGAAATTTTATTTCCGCTTATAAGAAAAGACTTCTAAAATTATAATTTTGTGGTTAGTCCAAGATATACTGACCCACAGGGTTAATGTGCGGTCCGATTATCGCGTTTTCGGTGTCCGGTCCGGTTCAATGAACACGGGATTTTAATTTTAGCATATTTACCATGTAAGCGCGTTGTCGGCCTATCTACGCTATAAGTGCACGCCAAGCCAGAGCAAATCGCTGCTTCTTCTGCTTTAGATTCGTAAAGTCAAGTCCTTTCGGCCAACTCTAGAAGAAGAAGGAGACCCATAATCTCTTTTCTGATTCTTCGTTCTGGTATGCCTTCTATCCTTGTTCAGTTTGATTCCTTTTTCGCCGATCTTGGGTTTACTTTTTACTTGGCGTTGAGAATTAGGGTTTTACTCTGGGCCTAGTTTTGTTTCGTATTTGATTTAAAGATCTGGTCTCTTTCCTATGAATTGATAAACTGTCCTTTAATTTGTGGTGGAACAGTTTTTACCTTCTTTTTTGGTCTGTTTCATTCTGTCTTTTGGTGCGTTCATTTATCGCTAGTGTTTGTTTTTCTTTGTGGGCTGGTCATATTAGAAAATTTCTTTTTGGTGGTTACTATAAATTTTTCGGATTTTTGTGTTATCTTGTTTGTGTATTATTATATTATACAATATATGATTGATTTGCTTCAGGTTTCTTTTGAGACTACAATCCCTTGGTTCGGTATAGAGTGCTGCCACAGGCTTTTCCTCTCAGACATATAAGGTAGGAATAGAAGATTAAATTTGCTTTTGTACGTCGACTTTAGAGATGTTTGTTTACGTAACATATTCTTGTGAGATTAGGATTTGATATGTTGAAATCTTAGTTGTTATAATCACGGGGGTATTGTTTGCTTTCAGATGATTTGTTGCAATGATATTTTGTAGGGTTTAAAGATTTTTTCCACGGAAAGCTTGATACGCTGAATGTTTTATAGAAGACTGAGAATAAGAAATGTTACTTTAGAATTAGTGCTGTTGTGTTTCTCTTCTGGCTTAAATGGTGGGAACCTATGTTATTGTGTAAATGATCTCAACATGTTCATTTTCCTCATCTACCTTAGATTCATGCGGACACGTTTTTTTCTCCGGGGTGGTACAATTTTGGGGAAAGACATTAAAATACGTGACGTAGGTGTGATCATTATTCACCTGAAGTTTTTGTTTAATAATTTGAAGGTGGAACTTTTTTTAATACAGTGAGAAGAATAGAGAATAAGGCCATGTTTACTCATGTTACTGATGTTAGGTGCACTTTACTTCAATATTTGTGTGATGTGGTTAAATATTTAGTGAGAGAGGATTATGAAAGCAGGTATAGCTTCAGTTTGTTCTATGGGGAACTTTGTTGTTAGTTGGTAGGATAGGGTACCATGCCGTCTTAGTCACCATATTAACCAATTAAAGCTTTATCATTGTTGCTTGTATTGTGGTCATCAATTTGTGGCTGTGATCTTTGCTTTCCTTGATTACCTAGACTTGTGTGCCCTCAATTAGCTCTGAACTAATGGAAGCGGAGCCTGCAATTGTAACAAAACCAATGTTCATGTCACTTGACTGTCCATTGTAATATTTCGCTTTTATTGCATCATGTCGGGGGCAACTTAGATTTTTTAATACAAGTCTCATGTTTTGCATATATAATGAAGAACATAGATAATTTAGTACTTCAATTTTGTTTGAATTCCTTGGACTCAATTCAATTTTATGACTTGATTGTCGAACTAACTTTGTTTTTTCTCTTCTGTGAGATGCCCTTCTGGTCATCATTTACCAAAATGCAGTTTCTGAGTTGGTTATTATATACAAATGGACACCAAGAAATTCCTCCAGCTTGTGGAGGAGAAGAAGAAGAGAATTATGGACAGAAAGGAGGCTCCTTTGAAATGGGAGCAGAAGCTGGAAGCTGCTGCTAAGGCCAAGGCCGATGCTGAAGCGAAAGAGAGGAAGTTGAAGGCTGCTAAATATAAAAAGCGATCTGGCTCTGATAGTGACTTGGATTCTGACAGTGATGATGAGTATAAGAAGTCCAGTAGAAGAGCTCACAGGAAGCATAAGAAGCATTCTTACTCTGACTTGGGTGACCATGACAAAAGGAAAGAGAAGAAATCCAAGAGAAGGACAAAGAAAAGGTCCTTTGAATCTAGTGATGATAGCAGCGATGAGTATGATAGCATATCTGAGGAAGAGAGGAAGAGGAAGAGGAAGCATAGCAAGAAGCACAAAGATCGAGGTCCAAGATCAGATTCCAGTGATTCAGACACCAGTGCTGATGAGGTAAGCAAGAGGAAAAGGCATTCAAGAGAACACAAATGCCCACGATCCAGTGAATCAGACTTCTCTAGTGATGAAGAGGATCGGGCTTCTAGAAAGAGTCATGGAAAGCATCATAAGCGCCACCGAAGATCTGAATCTAGTGAATCAGACTTGTCAAATGATGAAAGTGACTCTGTGCACCACAAGAAAAGTCGAAGAAGGCACCATAAACATCACAGAAGATCACATAGTTTGGATATGAGGTCATCAGATTCAGATGATAATGGACGTAGGCGAAGAAGCCAATCTATAGGGAAGTCATCAGATGAGAACGGCGAAGATAATAGGAGATCAGTAACTAGAAGGCATGGCCACAACCTCCACCACCACCACCACCACCACCACCACCACAAGCATCGGCACCACTTGAATGGGGAGAAAAATCAAAATCACTCTCCTCACCATCACTATTCAGAAATGAATGGCAAGCGCGACGAATTAAGCAAAGATGTGATTGTGAGATCTGATGGAGATCATGCGGATAGAACTGTGGATGAGAACAATGAGGGTGCTCGTGGCGGTGAATTTGTATGATTTCTGAGTAGCTCGGATTTTCTGTTTTTAACGATTTGTTGCCTGTGCTTCATTAATATTTGAAGGGACCATCTGGGGTTCATTCTGAAACTTGCCGAACAAGTTTAACTTGAATTATTGGCTTTGTTGTTATCTGCAATTGCATTGTTGACAATTTGAACCTAGAGTTCTTGACTCCTAATTGGAATTTTCTGTTGACCGTTGCAATACTGTTATTTTGACTGCTGGAAGCCTGAATTACATTTGGGTATTCTCATCTTTCTGTTTGTGTAAATTTTTTTTTTTAATAAACAATGGACCAATAGGGAAGAAAATCAATCATCACTGCCAGATAGTGCAGTAAGATTTCATGAAAGCTAGCTTATGCAATAGTCAGAAGTGTAGCTATTTCAGATTTTATGTAAAACGTCATAGCTTGGTTCAAGTAGATCTAAAAAATACAAGGTTATTTATATTATGCCCTGAATTGATTTTAATGAAAATATATATGGATATAGAGATGGATTTGGGCTTTAAAAATATGTTTGATGTTTTAGAAAAAAAAGATGGAATCTCTGTATTTTTTGGTTGTGATGTATTTTTTGTTGTGATGCATAGTGATTATTTGGGAAACGCAAGAAAAAGACTATTTTACCCTAATAAGTAAACAAATTTATAAACCAAATTAAAATTCCTCTACCCCAACCAAACCATGGATCACTTCCCTCGACTCTAACCAAACCATCGGGTAGAATGCTCCAAATGAATTCATTCCTTCGCGCTGGATGAGCCCATTTCTTGCTTTATTTTAGCTCCACCTAAAACCACCCCAAGAGTAAACCGCTATTTTAGTTGTTAAATTGTTATTCATTTGACCCAGATTATATTCCCAAAAGTGTAAATATATGGCTTTTAATCCAATCGTGCTTTTCGATCGTGATTTACGGTATACGAAATAGTTTTTATGGTCTACAGAATAGTTTTTACGGTCTACGAGGTAAATATATGGAGGAGTTTTATCTCAATTTACGAAGTATAAGCCCAACCAAACATCCCCTTAATAAGGTTAAAATCAGGTTTGTTGAATTAGGTTATGAGATTTGCTCAAGTTTTATATTTACGAGAGTGTTTAAATTATTAATTTCTTTTAAATTGTATAATTTTTTTTTCTATAATGTATTGATTTTTGAATCTTATAAATATAAGTTTTTATTTAACATTATTATCTTGTAGGTTGTTATCAATGATTATATTGTATCTTCTAGTAAAAATAAATAAGAACAAATAATAAAAATAACTATATATAATAAAATAAATAAATTCAATATATTACCCTTATTAACAAAAAAGGGTCATATATGCCATTACTATATTACCATTAATAACGGTTATTTATTTGCATGGAGTATATATATATATATACAACGCTCGCACATATGACAGTTGAGAACCTTCATATATGATCGATAATAACCGTCATAAAATGTTTTCTCTGTAGTAGTGAAAGGTTTAAATGTAATATTTTATAGAATATTATTATAATAATACTAATATATATATATATATATATATATATATATATATATATATATATATATATATATATAAAGATATTAAAATTTAATCTAGACTGCTTATACCTATATTATAAAAAAAATTAATTTATAAAATATTTTAGCAATAGTTTTATAAAGTATTTCGTCTAAATCATTTATTTATTTATTTGATTAGGGTGGGGGAAGGATTTGGAGAGGAAGAGGATTATGAAAGGATAAGATCCTGTTTGGGACATCAAATTTACTTAATTATTAAAAAAATACTAAGGTTTTTATATTTAGAACTGAAAGTAGTATTTGCTCACAAGGATTTAATCTAACGGCATATATAAGTAGCAAGTATCTCCCCTTTATTGGGTTAAGAAAGTCATCCTCAAAATCGAATTCCAAGAATTTAGTTTATACTACTCATAGGGGAAATACTAAAATATATAGGATGGTAACTAGTCTCTTCGGTCCTTAATATAGGATCTATTTAAGAATTTGATATTGATTCTAAATATAAAGCCTATATTTACAATATTGATCAATCTTTTCTTAATTTATCCTTATTGATGGGGTAAAAAAGAAGAGGGAATTAAAGAGATAATTAGGATGTTTTAGAAAATATATATCATATTAAATAATTTAATTAATTTCCTTAGTCTAATCAAATTAGATAAATAGATTTTATACTCAGGACCGAAGGAGTAAATTATATATATGATGGAGTTCTTTCTTCTTCCCCTTTGATGAGTGGCATATATAGCAGGATGAAATGTTGAAGCAGAATGCACAAAGTGAAGAGATTGATATATATTCTAGATTACAATAATTATATTACAATAGAAATTAAAACCCCACTCAATTGAAAACCGCAATCAAATCCGTTAACAAACTTTTGAGGAACCCATATTGAACTGAGTAGGTCCCTTTCTTTGTTCTCCTTTTCAAGTGATCATCAAACACAAAACTATATATATATATAGCTCACATCTTGCGTTTAAGAAGAACAAAAAGCATGACTATTTTGAGCTTCCTAGGGTTCATGATATCTGGGAATTCTAGAACTTTCTGAGTGAAGCGATCAAAAAGCTCATCAACTATTGCACCCCCAAAGTGCGTCTTAATCAGATCTTCCATCACAGCCCTATAAAGGGAAACAAATGTGTACACATTTGGGACTGAATAAAAGTTCTCGAGATTCAGTGCTTCCATTTTCTCAACACTGAAATACTCGTTTTCCTCAACAATCGCCTTCACACCCTTAATTGGTGAGTAAAATATTGGCAAATTGAATGAGTCAACTTTTTCTTCTTTCATAATTCCCTGCTTGCATACATCATCATGTTTGTCATTCTCAAAGTCTAATCCTGTCCTTTAATATAATATTAAAATTTAACTGAGGAGTTGGTTTTGTTTTTAAATGAAAAACTTATCTCTCATTTTTTGTCATTTTTTCAAATTATCCTATTAATATTCTCTCATTAATAATTAAATACAACATTAATTTAATAATGCACCAATGTATTCCATAAAGTGATCGAGTAAATGCTTGTTACGGTAGAGAAATTCTATTGTTTTTTTTATAAATAATTTTAATCATTTTTTTAAAAAAATTATTTTCATGCAGATAGATACCCATTCAAAGTGATCGACTTTTTTTACCCTGAAAAGTTAGTCCTGTAAAACATCAATCTCCTTTTTTTTTTTTTTCTTCTGCTGTGGTTAGAAAAACAGAAGCTTCCATTTGTATTATACCCAATCAAATAGATGTTAATTGGATCATCTACTCGCCCCCGGGGGAATGTCACTTTTTAGTTTTAAATAAGGGTATTTTAGGAAAAATATATCATATTTATTCTAATTTATTAACTTAACTACCTTCCTTACTTTAATCAAATTAGTTATGTGGTTTTTAAATTAGGAACTAAAGGAGTAATATTCTATCGGATCTTTAATATAAGGCCCAATTGACTTTTTTGGAGGGATTAAGGAAGCCAAACAAATTATTTGATCATATTATATGTTGTGTATCAATAAATTATATGAGTTTATAAGTCAAACAAATTAATTTGGAGGAAAAAAAATATAAATACTTTAAAGTAATTTAATTAGTTTCCTTAATCTCTTAAAAAAAAGTTAACTGAGTCCTATATTTAGGAGCGGAAGTAATATTTGATAAGGTTTCTTGATTCTTACCACTCTAGCCATGTCCATGAGAGAAGATCCAAGAAGCTCAAAAACCCTAGCAGGATCTATTCCCTCATCATCATCATCAACAACAACAACATCATCATCTGGAGCAGCAGGTATCTGAAGAGCCACAAGTCCATTTCCCACAACTTCTTCAGCTCTAGCATTCAAAAAATTCACAAGATCCTCTTTAAACTGAGCTTCATATGCTTCTCCAACCTCCTTTGGAGCATCAATGTGATGAATCCTTCCCTTGTTCCAAGCCCTGCAATTACTTCTATCCTCAATGTCCTTAGGAACCCTAGAGAGCCAATGAAGTGTTGAAGCAGAATGCACAAAGTGAAGAGATTGTTTTGGGAATAACCGTCCTCTGAAACTACCAGGAACCCCACAAGCAAAGTAGGATCGATTAGAAGGAATGTTCTTGAAGAGTGTGTTGAAGTCATTTGAGACTTGGTCATTGAAGAAGACTTGGAATTCTAGGGTTTCTTGATGATGAGAAAGTGGTTTGTGTGTGTGGTGGTAATAATGGTTTTTGATTGCTTGTGTAATGTTGTGTATTGCTATCAAGGTATTAGGACCTGTTGAGCAGCCTAAGTCTGCAATAGTAATTAGGTTTTTATTAGAAGCAGAAGTAGTAGTGATCATTGTGTGATCGAAGTTATTGGCTATTGCCTCATCGATCAATCTCTTTTGAGCTTCAAATGCGCTTCTCTGCATAGGAAATAAAACAATCATTGGGTTTGGGAGGATACCAAGTACCTGTGTTATAAATATATATGTGTGTGTAAAGATGACCAAGTTCATATAAAGTTTGAGATTTTTTAAGATTGGAAAATTAATCTTTTTGGTCCCTATAATTTTGACTAAATTATAATTCAGTCCTTACATGTTTGACTCGGTACAATTTAGTTCTTATAGTTTTGATTCAGTTATAACTAAATTCCTCAACTATGATTTTCTGCAACTGAGTTCCTATGCTTTAAAAATTTTATAATTCACTCATTGCCTTTATTCTAAAATACAAGGACTAAATTATAAAATGATTAAAATTATAGAGATTGAATTGTGGTAAATAAAAATTTAAGGACTGAATTACAATGAAATCAAAACTATAAAAATAGACTTATATTTGTCATCATTACAAGTGGCACAAATCCAGACTGAAACAGTAAAACGAACAGCATTATAGGCAATAGTAATAGGGAAAGCAAATGAAGACTCACACTTATATAATACTTCCACTCCGTAGCGTAGTAATTGGACTGTTGTATTTAGTTTTAAATATAACATCTTAATTTATTTTGTCTATAAGTATTTTTTTCTTAACTATGCTTATTGGTTGCTTATACTCTTCTCAAATTCCTAATATAACAGTTATTTAACTAATCTGGGTAGATTAAGAAAATAAAATTAACTGGTTAATTTACACAAATGTGACATTATCTCCCAAAAATAATTATGTGCATTACTACCTTAGGTCCAAAATTAATATAAGATATTATTTATAGTGCAATTTATACTATAAACAAGATCTTATATTAGAAATTGTGGTAACATTATATTATATATCAGTTTATAACTTATTAGGTGAATAAGTTTAAGGAAAATGATAAATGTAAAAGATAAAATAGATTGATATAAAGTATAAACCAAACCTAACCCTCTAACCGATATTCTCATATTATAGACGAGAGGAAGTATTATACATGGTGTTTCCATCAAAAGATAATTCTGATGCAAATGATTTAAATTAAAATAGTATTTTAGAGGAGTCAACATGCATTTTTTCCCTATAAATAACTAATTTAATTAGTTTTCTTATAATCCTGACAAATTAGTTATCTACTCTCTCTGTGACAAATTAGTTATCTACTCCCTCCGTCCTTATATATAAGAGCTTTTCAACCGAATTGTGAGATTTTAAAAAATAATTAAAAGTAGTTAAATATAATAATTATATAGGAAATTTAACCTTTTTTTAAAAAAATGTCCTTATTTATAAATAAATGTGAAAAATTAATAATGAGAAAATGATGAAAGAGAATGTATATAGTATAATAATTAATTGAGGACAAAATGAGAAAAATATATTTATTATTGAGACAATCTAAAAAAAAGATCTTATATTTTAGAATAAACCCATTAAAAAAAATTTCTTATATATACGGAGAGACCGAGTAGCTCATGATAAGGATGGAGTGAGGGAGTACCATCAATTAATTAGCATTATATATATATATATATATATATATATATATATATCAGTCATGAATAGTTTTTAATTTGGCAAACTGACCAGGATATGAATATGAAAAGACATACCTGAAAGGAAGAGTTTTGAGCATAGCTGCGAGGACCCTCTCCTCCATTCATTGCAAAAGAACGATTCTCCAGTATCGTGGGTTGACGAGGAGGCTTAATTACCTCAATTAATAATAAATTAATAAAGAAGAGAATTCACCACTTTATATTCAGTAGGAATATAATGAAGTTTCCTCAATATAAAAGCAATGAGTTCGTAAAAAAAAAAAAAAAAAAAAACGTAGAGCTTCTTGGTTGATATGCTTGAAGGTAAAATATATAATAGAGTAATGTATGTGCGTGTATGTGTATATACTTATATATATATAATAGTCAAAGATGGCAAGCTTTTGGTTTGGAAAAGTGGGAAGTAGTGCTGCATTATTCTCTGCATGTTAAGCTCATCACTGATGTCACACAATCACTAGTTTTCATCATCAATGACGACATCTATATATCTATCTAATTATATATGTAACCACATTTCTCTCATTTTAAACTTGTCGTTTTGATCGACTGGAACATGTCTTGACTTATATATATGCTCAATTATATTTTCCCGGATCTGAAATTCTTCAGATTTTCACTTCAACCTCATCTGTTTAAAGTGTGTATTAATTTCATACCTTGTTTAGTTTAAAATAAGATAATTAACCACTTTAAATTTTTATGATTTATTAAACTTGACTTCGCTCAATTAATTAATGTAGATAGCTGGGTTGTTAACTATAAAAAATAAGATAATTCAAACAAGGATCAGGATCTATATTACTAGAAGGATGATAGTGAAGTGGCAAAAGAAGAATTCGAACTTGTCACAGAGATTCAATATTTAAGGTTTATTTGGTATGAAGGGAGGGAAATTAAAATTTTTATGAATTGAATTTAAAAAAACTGAAGAAGTGGGATTAAAAGATTTTAATAAAGAAAATATGTAAGATAAAAGAGTATGAAAAAGTAATTACAAAATTTTACCCCTACTTATGTAAGTGACATGATTGATGATCAAAGCCAGAAGAGATTATTGACGTCATTGATGATCACAGCTTGAAACAGTAAGCTCCACAAAAACTGAATTTTTTTTTAAAAAACAAAGGTAAAATATTGACAAAGTTGAATTCACTCAACCAATCTTTAGGGAGGTTAATAAGTGAGCTGGTCAAGAGTCTTAAACAAGCTCATCGGATTAGATTTCTTATAATTTTTTCTTTCCTTGTAGAGCATGAAATAGCATTAGAACTTGTGTTTTAGTAACTCTTTTTTATTGGATTATATGTTATTTATATATGGATGTTTTATATACTTGTGGATTAATTCTTTTTATTTAAATACTAGAATTATGTTAGTTATGACAGGTATGATCCCAAATTAATCTGATTTGAACCATTGTTGAATAATCAAGTTTTGAGTACTTTGACTTTTATGGTACTAAAATCAAAACATAGATTTTTATTAATCTGGAAATAACGATTGAAATCTTTAAAAACAACTTTTCAATCATGATTTATAATAAACAAGGTAAGTATGTGAGAAGAGTGTTGTCTCCACTTATGTAAATAAACACTTTTAAGATCATCAATCATGATCCCAAACATGCCTATATAATCGATATTCAAAATAGCTTTTGAAGATCCGTTAAATTTACAAAAAAGGTTTATCCACAGTACAAAGCACAAGCAAAAGCTACCCTCCAAGGACTATGTTCAGGTGATGGCCAAAATCAAATATCAAACTACTAAGCTAAGCATTTACTGAACTGAATGGCCAAAAAAACGATGAAAATCAAAACCAAAACTAAAACAAAAGATTCCACCTGCAAATACACCACCATAAATGTATTTACAAAAGAAATATACACCATTCCAAAATAATCACAAACAGCCAAAGAAGCAAAATAGCCCATCTCAACGAGTCTCACCTCAAGGTTTGTGTTGTGCTTGTATTGACGAGTGAACAACTTGTTGAGGGGTCACAGCTTTTCCATTCACAAGTACTTGTTCAGGGAAGTCCAAGCGTATAGACTTGAACTTGTAATGCTAAATTTAAGACATACACACACAAAACACAAGGTGAATACTTTGTCAGAATGACTAGATTTAGTACATAATCGTTGGATTAATAAAACAACCAGAACATAAGTAAGTTTAGAGTTCCATGAAACAAGTTTTCCAAAAGAGAGCAAGCATGAATTGGATAAACAAGCATACCTTCTCCTTCCATGAAAAATCAACCTGACGCAAATATGGATCAAGCAACGTTAGCTGATCTCTTTCCTTGATCTGATAAAAGAAAGGGGCCATTAATTCCACCATTGATGCAAAATATCAATAGGATATATGCTTATTTGTTTTTTCTTTCCTTGATTTGGGCTTTAGATGATGTTCACATTAATGGAGACAATTCTGACACAAAGGGTTCATTAGTAATCAGTTCCTGATCTTATTATAGATCATCTAATAGAATTCCAGCAGTTAGACACTGCACTTTAAGAAAAAGAGTTGTGTTTGACACTAGTTGCACACTAACATTAGACATGAGCAACACTTTAAATTATGATAAGCACTTCATATTTCTGTAGTGTCTGTGTCTGTGTCTGTGTCTGTCTTGTCTGTCTGGCCACGCCATTTAGGCTCTGAAGCATGTGTACTATAAAACCAAGCATATCATGTAGAATCTCTTTCCTAAACAAAAGGTTAATTTTACATTATGCTTAAATTACGCGAGAAGAAAGAAAATAAGATAAAACTACAGCAACTAGCTCTTACCACATCTACACGTAAGCCATAAACTGTAAGAACAAAGCAATTTTGGTTTGAATCACAAAGCAAGTAGTATCTGCAAAATAAACAGAAAACAAAATAATATGAAATCAGAATTAGTATATAAATTTCTTGATTGTCTCTCAAACAAGTTTGAGTAATACCCAGGATCTAATATATCCAATATGGCGAGTCCATTAATTTAACAACCCCACTTTATAAATTTTAATTAAATAAAAACTATATATTAGTTAAAAAAAAACTAATTCAATAGTACTAGTCAGGATAGTTAAACTAAACCAAAGAAAAATAGGAATGCCTCAAAGATTCTTCGATATTGGAGGGAAAGCACAGGTAACAATCATTTGCAAGAAAAAAGGTACTTACAATCAAGTTATGCTGCTCCCCCCCCCCCTCTTTTATTTTAAATTAATGTGTATACTTTCATTAATATCAAAATTAATATATACACGTAAAAAATAGAAAGCTGCACTATACATAAAGGCATGAATCATGCGCCTCACTTAAGACTCCACAACTAGTTTATCATAAACTTGCAATTCTATTTACTGCCTTCTTTGAGAAAACCATTCTGAAATTTGAAAATCCTGATTTCCTATTCACTTTCCCTTCCCACCCCGACCTCAAATGCCATAATGGAAACAGATTCTATATACAAAAACTAATAAAAATAAATCATTTCAATGAAGTCAACATATAATGCATAGACATGTAATACGGCATGCAATGAAATTCTGACATAATCTAGCAATTAAATCACTTTAGACATTCAAACATGAAAGATAATCCTCAGGATCTGAGAACTTACAGGGGAGCAACAGTGTCATTCGTAACAAAGAATAATACCTTCCCGTCTATGGCTACTGCTCTGTTCAGACCCTCCAACATATGGTCTATTGTAGCTCTATTGTATGATGGATTCACTTCCAAAGGAGGGAAGACATGAATACAATGAGCATATTAAATGTGGGACCAAATAATAAGGGGGAAAGAAAGCTCAACAAAATTTAACGGGAATATGAACTGAAATCATTAATTCAGAAGGTAGCTTACAATTTACAGTAGCTAAAGATGAGGCCAAACTTGCCATTCGCTTGGCTTTTAAATGCCCCCCCTGCATATAAATCTTACATAAACAGAAGCACTCTGATAGCTGATTAATTACTAAAATCAAACATTTTTAACTTTCATCATTCACTATCTTCTTTCTTGTTTCATGACGGGGAGCGCAAGTGTGGATTGACTTGAATGTTTAGTGAAATTACCAGTTTCTAACTTTCTATCATTAAATGAATCATACTGGGAAATCAAATAACCAAACAAGTCAGATAAATATAGCGTTCAAGAAACCACTAGCTTTATATTACACTACAATATTTCATAGCCTACATCCAAGGAAAATTTTGTTTACCCTCATAAGATTGTCCAACTTGTCAAGTAGGCTGACTATCTTCTGAACCTCTGCAGCAGCATTTAGACTTGGATCCTTTAAAGCAGCAGCCTCGAACCCACTGAGGGCCCTCTCATAATTCTCCAGATATCTATTGACCTGTAACAAAATTATTCAGGATAACAATTAACAAGAAGAAGCCAGAACTAAGTACTGTTCATGTCAAATATGTAAAGTATCAGTACATATTATTTTGCCATAGTTATTTTCCAGCTCTATTATTTTGGGAGTTTGAATTTGTCGGGAGGCATTACCAAACTGGGATAGGCTCCTACTTATGTACATATTGAGAGTCTATGCTGAGTGCACGTAATTAAAAGCCAGGCTAAAACATTTTTCCTTGAAGAAAGATAAGCTGATGACCAGAATACTAAACATGAAAGGGGGGAAACCTTTTAGTAAAGAATTACACCAAACTTCAGGCCATAAAAAGAGTTACACAAAACTGTCTCCATAAATGATTATCTGAAGAATTATATGGAAAAAGTTATAGTATAATCTAGAAGCAAAAATAAAGAAGAGAAAGGATCAAGTATAATTATCAGTCGAAAAACCAATTCAATTAGTACGGTTAAGCATTCTTTTCTGCTCTTTTCCCTCCATATAAGTCAAATCAAACAAGAGGATTGAGTCTCCCACATATCCAAACCTGTACATTGTGGAAATGATAACATTTTATATATTTGATTGATGTCATTTATTATTTGAATAGTTGATAACTTGGGTTCGATCAACATCTATTTTTGGCAAATGTTACTATAACCTCTGATAAAGGGCAAAAGACCAAGCCAGATAAGCATTGATGAAGTTGAGCTTTACAGGAGTATATCTTCACTGTTATAGAGGGAATATAAAAGTTTCAGAAAGACTGAGAATAGAGACATAGTGAATCATTTGAAATATGAAGGAAATCAAGAAAGAAGATTCACAAGAAAAGAAACTCAAAAAAAGGAGAAGCATTAAACTTACAATGGCACTATTAAAATATAGATCTGGATTGGACTTCATTCTTTCATCTTTCTCCTGGCACATATTAACAAAACTTCATGTTTCTGCATTATTAAAGAAAAGCCTATAATCAACCAGTTCATTCACTTATACTCACAGCATTTTGATATGCTTTTACAGAATGTTGAAGTTTGCTATGATTCCAAGATCCAGAGACAAAAAAACTAGTAAGGCATGCATTTCCAAGATTATCTGTCAAGAAAATCAAATGATGTTAAAAGATATAAATTTTGCAGAATTATTTTCAGAACGGCCAAATATTTTTATAGATGATGTAAGGAGAAAGGACAACCAACCACTTTGGTTTCCCATATGTGCCTTGTTCATTCAAAAAGGGGGGAAACTGAATTTGAAGGATAAGCAATGAATCTAGAAAATATAATAGTTTCTTAAGGAAAAACGCTTTTAGTTTCTTAAAGAATTATTGGAGCCAAAAGAAAAAGGGAAGGAAAGAGGATTAGAGGCTAAATTATGAACTTCCTTTACTTTGTTTGGATGTCTCCAAAATTGATAAAACCAAAAAAGATCGGGGTTAAGGGTTTTGGACTGTTAATTTGACTTCAATTTCCCTCTTCTGTAGATTGTGCGCGCTTGCACGGTTTGTTGGGGGGGTCCACCAGAGATGAAAATGAAACCCTCCTTTCGCTCTCCTCTCCTCTTATTTCCCACCATCCCCATCATTAGCTCAAATAACATCTTGTTACAATCATCAATGCTCATTTCAGGGAAGGAATAAAAGCATTTAAACCACTTTATTGCTAGATTGTGTTATGTCCTCTGATGGCAGTATGCCAGCATGTATAGCCAAATTTACTACATCATCCATGACAATATATGTACTCATCGCATACCAGAGAGAAGAGAACTTATATAATGGTACTCTAACAAAGACAAGATGATATGTACTTTAAATATCCAGGGTGATTGTGTCAATTTATGAACTGTTGTTTGATAACAAAGCCATGTTTGGTCTTTGAATACATGTTGGCAGTAAATACAGAATCTTACACCAAGAATAACCATCCTTGACATCCAAAGTGATAGCTTCCTTGGCATGTTGAATGCTTTCCTCAACAAGTTCTGCCTGATTCTCAGCACCTGTGAAGGAACAGATTTGTAGAAATCAAAATAGTACATGAATTATGAAAAAAATGTAAGAGATATTTAATGATAAGAATTACAATTGAATCCCTTACCTTGTGACATTTTTCTTTTAAGCATTGATAATTGACAAAGAATATTCTTGTTAGGACCCTGAAAAAACAATCAATATGCATCATAATGTCAATCAATTCAAAAATCTGAACCAGTGCAGAGCAAAACCGACACTCATAATAGAAAAGTTAAAGCCTTCAATATATCAGCAGTGTCTATTTCCAATCTTGAAATTTCTTCAGCTATTACAATAAGTTTCTTCCCCACAAGATATATTCTCTACAGCTAATTCAATATTCCAAAAAATCAAGAAGAAAGACTACTACATCAAGATATTCTCTCAATCGATTCACATTTCCCTCCCTCTTTTTTTTTTTTTTTGATATTATCATCTAGTATCCGATTCAGGCTTCGTGACTGCCCCTCCCAACACAAACGGCTCCTCTAGGACTTGACCTCAAGACCTAGAGGGATCTAGCAGAACCTTACACCGCTAGCCCAACTCTACGTTGGTCATTTCCCTCCCTCTTTTTGTTGCCCACTTTTCACAGGAAAGGGCTTCAGTTTACCTTATTCTCTCTGATAATTAAAAGGCGGTGATAAGGAATACATAAGAAAAATAATAAAGATAACAAGTTCATCAATACAATAATATTTTCCAATTTTTCTGCATGTCTTATGAATAGACCTGACCCCACAGAAAAATCCATGTACCACTGAATGCCAAAGAGAACCCTTATAAAGACGCCTATGTAATAAAAGATTTTACTACAAAGGCCAATCCAAGAAAATCCAAGCATTCCATCTCAACTAAACACAGCATGGCAAAGCACGCAGATGGCACAAATAAATAGAATTTTGCCATCCTCACATCAGAAAAACCTTCATTTTTGCTTACATACTCGAGCAACAATGAAAAATCTAATACACTTCAGCAAACTCTTATCTTTCTCATTTCTTTGTTTATCTGTGTTCACTTGTCTAAATTATGAATTGTTTTTACTCAGTTACAATTAATCAATATGAAGCCATTCAAAGCAAACAAATTCATTCCATTATACGAATCAGATCGGTCAGGGTAAGGCTCATGGTTGTTATTCAACAAATAGAGCCATCAAGACAAGAAAGAAAAAGAAAAAGAAAAATTCAGCACAAACCTTGCTTAATGCAAGACTAAGGCAGTTTTTAGCAGCAGGTAGATCTCCTTTCTTCCAAATGCAGTTACCTAAACACAGCCAAGCATCTGCAAGGGATGGGTTTAGCTTAACCTGGTGCATAAAAATAGAAGTGTTAGTCATAAAATCATGCCCTTCAACATCAATTTCAAGATATATACACTTGGGCATAGAAACTAAAACTTGATTGTGCTTACAGCTTTTGATAGATGATCCTCTGCTTCTTTGTTATAGTCAGGACATACATCCAATATCTTCCCTCTCAAATACTCAAATGTTGCACGTTGCATAGGTGACTTCCTTTCTTCTGGCAAAGAAGACAATTTTATGAATTTTAGTTGCTTGGTAAACCAAGTCAAATCATGTTACTTACAAAACAAAGCTTTAATATCCTTGCCCACAGAAGAAAATGGACAATCAGATGATAAAAGAAGCAGCATCTACAGCAAGCAAAGAAAATGATAATAGCAAGAAAGAAGTTATTTGTCACAATTCTGCAATCTTGACAGAATTGTGTTGAGGAAAATAGTAGAAGAAGAAGAGGGTTTTAGGAAGAAGAAGAGTAGAGAGGGATTGAAGAAGAGAAGAGAGAAAGAGAGACGGGATTCAAGCATGAATCATGCGTTCATGCATTAGGTAACAACAACAACTGATTACAAGTGAGGGGGGTGCCTTATATAGGAGGGAGGGCAGGGGTGTGTTTGAAACAAGGGAAAACAGGGGCGCCTAATCACTAGCTAATTAGACACAGCTAAGGCCATGTTTAGCTAGGCCGCTCTCATGAATAGCTAGTGCCGCTAATAGTTAATGCCGCTCGTCTACCCAACTAACATAACTAACATTTAAAACAACTAATTACAATTACATAACATTATTCCTCTGGAATTTGATAGATCAGAGACTCTCCACTAAGCCAAATGTGTCCATTCCTCACACTGACCCCTCAGTCCACAATATATTCTCTGCTAACAGCCTCACTCTCTCTCTCTCTCTCTCTCTCTCTCTCAACTCTCACAATCCATTTGAGTTAGTTAACACTATTATTTCCCTTCTTTTATCCCTCTGTCCAGCTCATGAGAAACTACCACAGTTCGTTTCACTTTTTCCTGCATTCCTCTCACACGTAATCAATGCATAAGAAACAAAGTGTATTAAAGAATCACGATGGCTTCCAAGAGTTAATTATCTGGGACTAAATGAATTATTTTTAATTGTCGCAGATAAAGATCTAAGTAACTGAGACAGTGACAATGAAGAAAAATTTATGGAAACATCTCCATGTTATTGACTCTTATTTTGATTTCAGTATCTGAAACTCCTTTCTATGGTTGATTAGTCCCAAATTGGTTGAAGACTTGATTGACCTTGCTTTTTGCTATCTCTGAGATGGTATCATTAATTGGACGGTGTCCTTTCATGGAGTATATTGATACTTTTCTTTCAATGTTATCATGGTAAATATGGCTAATTGGACCCGATTGTTTTCCAATGAATAAATTAAAACTGAAACTCACACAATATTTCTCCATATATTCATGCGTGCAAGGGTTAACTGGTCCCTAATATGTCCCCATGCTGTTCTGTTTTACTACAAAATTATATCTCTTCCCTTTCCCTTTCTTTTCAACAATAGTCAAGTAACATTCACAACCTTTCCTGCAAAGTCAATTTGAGAAAGTCATGACTTCTTTTTACGGTTTCTCATCCTTGTTGTACATAAGAAAGTTTCACTTTCAATTTATTCTCATTGGCACGGCAGCATCCAATATCAAGTCTTCAAATGTACCTTATGGAGCATTCGGAAACTTTTAAAAACCAAAATTTCCAAATCCTTGTAACAACGTCAATAAAATAGTTCTCGCATTCATTGAAGTTGTACCCTAGCTTTGTTGGTTGTTCAATAAGCAAAACATCAGAACAAGCATTTTCAACCGAATATTTGAAATTTGAACCAATAAAAGAGAAATGCAAACTACACCACAGAATCTCAGTCGTGAACTCTCATTTTATGTTCAGTTTTCGCAAATCCAATATACCTCGCAGGCTCAGTTTTCTGAAATACCGAACTGGGGGAGTAGCGTAAAACGAAACAAGTTAAAGCGAATAGGTAATTTACCAGGAGGAATAGAATCGAGGAATTTGAGAGCAAGATCGGATTGTTCTCGCAGTTTGGAGATCTTGTCATCTTGATTTTCCGGGAAAAAGGTGTCTCGGATGTGGTAAAGATCTTCAACTAATTTCGTAGCTTTCGCTAGCGAGTGTTCCTCTGCCAGGCTGCTCATCTTCTCAGTTACTACGGCGAAGGACACCGCTGAAGAAGTGTAGGAAAACACTCACGGAGACTGAAAGAGACTAGCTTTCACTTGAAACCAAGATGCCCATAAAGAATAAAAGCATCTCGCCACACCGATTCTTAGGATGATTATTACAAGAATATTTCAAGAAAATGTTGGTAAACTTGCAAAGTTACAATTTGTCTGTTGGCAAAAAAAAAGGAAGAAAAAAAAAGTTACCATTTGTGTCAGTGTAAAGCATAACACATTTTTTTTTAATGGATATTGCTTTTAAATACTGGACATGATTTTTATATTTATTAATTTTTTTATAATTTATCTATATTAATGTCTTCTCAACAATAAGTAAAGAGTAGAGAGAATAAGGAAATTAAAGAATATTAGTGGGATATTTTATAAAATATATATCATATTAACTAATTTTTTTAATTTAATTAAATTAGATAAATATGTATTATATTAAAGATAAGATAAGATAAGGGGAAGAATAAAAAGTATTAGGAGCCTCTAGTTATGGCCTTCTACGGGGCATATCCTCATCAGTCATTTATCAATATACAATTTTTTTATATTTAGTATTAATTTTAGGGAAAATTGCTAGTAAATACTAAATACTGAAATTAATTGCTAATTGTCACCTTCAAACAAATGGTATTGAATTGTCATTAATATTGGACATAGAAAGACAAAAAGCCCCTAGTTTGATGACACGATTTTAGCCTGGAAGAAGGAGGAAATGCACGACTGAAAACTGAGACTTTGGAGATCAGCTTCTCTGGCATACCAGCAACCCTAAATTGAACTAAGAGATCAAAGCTTTGAGGTCCATGTCGTAGGTTAGGGGTGGGTGGCGTCGATTACCGTGGATTCTGCCGGAGACATATGGAATTTGATTTTTGAATGCTTAAAAGGTAGATACTTTTTACTTCATGTTTGCTAAGTTGTCATAATTAATGGATGCCTCTTGTTTTGCATTCATCTGTGTTCCAGGTATGTTAATAGTTTACATTGTGAATCATTTTTGTCCGTCTATTACAAAGAGATTACCGCAGGTGGTTTGTTGCATCTAGAATTGTATTAATAGTCTGCATTGGATATTACTACATCATTGTTGCTGGAAGTAATAATGCTGCCATGGAGATAGTTTACACATCATGGAAGATACATTGCACATGTGGAAGATACAAGGTCTGTTCCATCATTGTTGCTGGAAGTAATAATGCTGCAATGGAAATAGTTTGCACATCATGGAAAATACATTGCACATATGGAAGATACATCACATCATGGATGGTCTGTTGTGCACAAGGTCTAGTGTATGAAATCAACAGCATACCCTTAGATACAAGGTCATTTTCACATCAAGGAAGATACATTGCACCTATGGAAGATAGTTTGCACATAAGGGTAGATCCATTGCACATAACAGATGATTCTTTGCACATCATGGAAGATACATTGCACATGTGGAAGATAGTTTGCACATAAGGGTAGATTCATTGCACACATCAGATGATCCTTTGCACATCATGAAAGGTACATTGCACATGTGCAACATCTTTGCACGTAAGGGAAGAAGAATCTTTAATTTGCATATCATGGAAGACATATTGCACATGTGGAAGATGAATTGCACACAACGGATGATCCATTGCACATCATGGAAGATATATTGCATATGAGGAAGATAGTTTGCACATAAGGGTAGATCCACTACACACAACGGATGATCCATTGTACATCATGGAAGATCATTTGCACATGTGCACCACCTTTGCACGTAAGGGAAAAAGAACATTTGCATATCATAGAAGACATATTGCACATGTGTAAGATGAATAGCATACAACAGATGATCCTTTGCTCATCATGGAAGATCCTTGTCACATATCGTGGTTGATCCGTTACACATATGATGGATGATCATTGGGCACACACAGAAGGTGCTTTCCACGTCATGCAAGATAAATTGCACATGTGCAACATCCTTTGCACGTAAGAGAAGAACATTTGCATATCATGGAAGACATATTGAACATGTGGAAAATCAATTGCACATAACGGATGATCCTTTGCACATCATGGAAGATCATTTGCACATATCGTGATTGATCCTTGGGCATGCATAGAAAAGATCAATTGCACACAACAGAAGATTCTTTGCACACAGGTGGAAGATCATTGCACATAATGAAAGATCCTTTGCATATATGATGGATGGCCAACAGGTACACAGTGAAGATGCTTGACACACAAGGAACATCCTTTCCACATAGAGGTGGTTGTTTGCACGTATGGAAGACTTTTTGCACATACAGAGGGTTATTTGCACGTATGGAAGACTTTATCAACATTTAAAAGATCTAATACAAAATGCGTAAATTGCATGCATGCATGCATACATACATACATGCATGCATGCTTACTTACTTACTTACTTGTTTAACAAAGTCTTCTATACACACACACACACACACACACTTTGTTGAAAAACGACATACAATCATTATATACATGTCAAAAACTCTTTACTACCAACTGGTGTAGATACATCGTAAATGAAAAAAACTACTTTGTCCTCTTTTTGTTAACTTTCCAAACTTCAATGCTATGCATTATCACTTCCCGTTGTTTGTTCTTCACATGAGTAACTAGCCACCATGCCACATCCACCCTCTTTTGATCCATGTCTTCCTGAACAAAAAGGTTTTCAGTCAAATCCAACCATATTGTAACATTTAATGTAAAAATGTAATGACATTAGGTATTGTGAAACCATTCCACTCAGGCCTTCTAATATTTTCCCACATCTGCAACCAAGATATGGCATGCATGCTACAGTCCTATCTACACAGAAATAAAATAGCAAAACATTAACTCACCTATGACTCTGTTGTTGAACAAGACCAAAACGAAAACTAAATTCAGGCTTATGTCTATAGAGATCATGATTCAGGTGTGCGAGTAAATCACAGAAAGTTAGCAATGCATGATGTGATGATTTTTGTTAGATACAATATGAGTTTCAAAAGTGGATTTAAAATTTGGAGTAACGTAGTAGCACAGATTCACATGAAAGCTAGATTTTAGCAACAATAATTCAGATTCAGCTCAACATACATTTTTTAAAATTTGAGAGTTATGCAAGTATGAAAAACTTAAATTCAACTAATCATGAACACTCAAGGCAGTAAAGGTACAACAAGGAAATAACCAATTAGCTCAAGATTTTGAAAATCATAACAGCACACACATGTACTTCCAAAAGACCAGCCATAAGATCTAAATAAATAAAGATAGCAAATTCTTGCACGATCTCAATTCAAGTCTGATAACTCAAAATGGTGCAGCATATTTGAGCAAACAAGACAACCTAATTTCAAAATTTCAGTATTAAGTGTCAAACAGATTCCAAATTCCAAATTCCACTTCCAGATTCCTTTTTATCACAGTAAAAAATTCAAGTAGCATAACAACACTTTCACAGAGCTCATGAGAGCCAATATCCCAACAACTTGAACCACATATGACAGCAATACTTCCACTCATTTTGCAAAACTAGTTCCAGAAATTTTAATCCAATAGTAGCAACAATAAGAAGCAAAATCACTACACTCTCACAGTGACAAATTATCAGCTCATAAATGTGACAACAATGACACTTAATAGTAGAGTACAACAATTTTGACAATCAACAATGCCATCACACAATAACAACTCAATCCATAGTTCAATGACTCTACAATTGACACTATTAAGAATTCTACATAAACTAAATATAAATAATGATTGAAGCATCCAAAAAATAAAAAATAAAAAAAGATTTCCCAAGTGGACCCGGTCTTTGTTAAAAAAAACAAATTATTGAAGTGAAACAAAGTGAGCACAATTTTTGCTTTTAAAATTATTTTTAACAAACATGTTGTGCTAACCCCACCACCACAAGAATTATGGTCCCAATTATGCCTTTTGCTTTTTTGCCTTCTATCAAATAGGTACTGAACCATTTTTTAAATTTGAGTATCAAAATATATTTCAGAGGATTGAAGACTAATTATATGAAGCAAGGAATTCAAACTAAGCAATTTCGCCTAAATCGACTGGAACTACGAAATGATGGCACAAATAAAAGCAAGAAAAGACGAAGCAGAAGAAATACAGTTAGATGCAAAATCGACTCCATTAGAAACCCTAAGTTTAAAGCATGTCTGACCTTCTCCGGCGATGCTGTGATTCCAATGATTCCAAGGAGTTCTAGATGCAGGGGAAGCCCCGTCGGTGATTATTGTAGCAGCTTGATAAGTAAGAGCTTGTCGATTAGGAAGATGATTCAAGAAATTAATAAAAATGTTTGTCGATTGAGAGAATCTGCAGTAGAACGGTACTCAAAGATGGTGACGGCGATGAGGGATTTCAAAAGCCAAAAGGACAAGGAGAAGCTTCAATGGTGAAGTAGCTGAGAACGAAAACTATAAGACTCATAAAGAACTGTTGCTCCTCACCATTCAATACAATTGTGTTTGTGTTTGTTTTTTTTAAGCAATTGTGTCATCAAACTAAGGGCATTTTTGTCTTTCGATGTCCAATATTAATGACAGTTCAGTACCCTTTATTTGTATGTGGCAATTAGCAATTAATTTCAGTATTTGGTATTTACTAATAATTTTCTCTTAATTTTATTAAAGAAAAATCTAATGTTAGTCTAAATTAAATAATTGTTCATTTATCCACACACACATATATAAAATATATACTAATTTTATTCTTTATTTTGAATCTAAATATAAGGACCTTTTGAACATTTGATTTTGATTTCTATATATAAATCCTCATCTATTTTTCCCATATATTAAATAATTTTTATTAAAATACTTCTAATTTATGCTAATTGTTTTCTAACAAAAGGTGATTTCGGGTTGAAATATCCTGTTAAATAAGGATCATTGTGAAAATGGAGTACAAATATTTGACACATTAATTATAAATTATTGTGAAAATAAGAGATTTCAGATTTGAAGTGAGAGATGAGTAAGACTAAGAGAGAATTTGAGAGAAGAATGGAGTACTATCAATTAATTTAAGTAATTGTATTAATTTTAATTTTAATAAATTAGTTAATTACAAAAATCCTATATTTTGAATTTGTTAAAGAAGTATTTCTTTTTACTCCAAATTAATCCAATTTCGAGAATCATGGGGGATATATAGCTTCTTTTAAGGTAATTAATTTTGATCATATATACATGCAAGATAAAAACCTTATTAAGGCGTATTTGATGTGAGGGAAATGGAAAGGAGGGGTGAAAAATTTTTAATAAGTTCAATTTTAAAAAAAATTAGAAAAGTTAGGTTAAAAGCTTTTAAATAATTTGTTTTACTATTTTATTTTACATTTTTTTATTAAAATGATTTAATCACTAAAAAATCCTACAACAAATTAGCAACATATAATAATAAGTTATGGTAAAAAAAACATGTTTTTTTCTAATAAAATGACATATTATGGCATACTGATAATTTAAGAGACATTTTAATAATTAAATTACTTATATATGTAGGACTACATGGCAATTCTCCAGTCTAATTTTATATTTCACAGTTCACGCTAAAAAAAATTAGTGCATAATACATAAAGACTTTCATTACCGTTAGATGTGGTAATATGGTCCAACCCACCGGGTCTGGGCTAACCCGTCGTAGGTTGGGACCATATGGGTTTAGGCCCAAAAAAATCGTATTAATATGGGTTAGCATTTAGCCAACCCAACCCATAACCACTGGGTTGGTGGGTTGGCCCGCCCAACCCATATTTTTTTGAAGTTTTTTTTCACAATATACTAAAATTATTTTTTCTATAAACATAAACTATAAAGAAATTAAAAATTCATTAAAAAAAATAAACATTAATCATAAGTCCACATATAACAAAAGAAACTTAAATCCAAAAGCCATCAATACTAAGTAGAATTTAAAATAATTAATAATTATTTAATATTAATAGTGTTTGAATTTAAAGCATCGTGTGCAACTGTAAGATTTTGTTGAGCTCGATCAATTTGCTTTTCCACAGGTAAATATCTCACTACCATAGATAATAAAACAAAGTGAAAGATAATATTATGTTAATTTTAAATAATGAAGTAAATAACAATGAGTAAATATAAATATATTATCATCATCAATATCATTTTTCACTGGGAAACTAAGCATCCAATTACGCGTACAGATAAGGGCTTGAACATTATTAGGAAAAAAGAGAACTTCTATACTTTGTGAGAACTCATAAACCAATAATAAAAGCTGATTCACTAGCCACTGTAGTTATTGGAATGCTTAAAATATCAGATGCTATCTTTGAAAGACAAGAAAAACGAGCCGGATTTGTTTTGTTTGGTTCAGAGGACTGAGGTGCTGAGTTGAGCAAGAAGAGAGCGAGGGACTGAGGCACTGAGCGAGGGATCGGAGATTGGATTATCGGAGCACGAAGAGAGAGAGAAACTAAACTTTTTGGTCTGTTTGGTTTAGAGGAAGAGATAGGGACTCGAGGAGCATACGAATACCACGTCTCGAACTCGCAAGTCGCAACCCCAAGTCCCAAAGCATCAATAGACAATGATAAATGACCTAGAACTATAAGGCTACGGAAATTGGATTGGGTCTTATTTAGCCCTTCACCCTTATCCATTTGAGTTCACAACATAAACAAATAAAATAAAATAAATATGGGTCAACCTACCAACCCGGTGGTCTAATCCGCCATGGGTTGGGACCATATGGGTTTGAGCCCAAAAGAACCGCTCCCAAATGGTCCCAATTTTTTAAAACCCAAACCGCCCATATTTACTAGTTGGGCAGGCTCGGCCCGTGATCCTAACACATATTACCACCTCTAATTACCGTATATAACCGTTGTTGTATGATAATTATTACTACATGAGATTTGAAACGTAAAATATATTCCGATTGCCAAAAGGATAATAATATGGATAAAATGAAAAGAAAAGATGTTTAAGAAAAAGAAAACATATATTTCCTTTCATAATGTGCTTCGAGGAAAAATCTTTTAACGAACTATAATTGCCTCGACACAAAAAGTCTTGCTTCAACATGATGCTCGGTCCGCATTTAACTTCTGCAAGCAAGACCGGTTCAGTCAATATAACTCGGTTTAAATGGGCCACTTGCCCACTTGCAATTAAATCCTAATATAGCGTATGGTTATAAATTACTCCCTCCTATATCCATAACACAAGATGCATTTTAATGAAAAAAATTGAATTGGAGAATCTTATATTTAAGATTGAAAGTAGTACTTTTTCTTGACAGAAGGTGGTTATTATGAAATGCTTTTTTTGGCCAACTGTTATAAAATGCTTTAAGCATAATAGTTATTTCGAGGGTTTTAATATATAAGTTACATAAACTATACAAGTTATTTGAATTTCATGACATCGTTTTTTTTATTGTGTAATAATAATACACGGCCAAACTGAACTAGGTATGTAATATAAGCATATATGTATATACACTTATATATACTCTCCCTAATAATTCTAAATATAAATACTTTGATATCATCAAACTAGCTAAATAACCTTATATATAGTCTGTGTTGTCAGTGGTGGTCATTGTAGTCAACATATAGTAAAAGAAAAAGCATTAACTAATTTTAACAAAATTTATCAATATATGTAAAGTTACTAAACCTATCTCTAAGGAGGGAGAGGGAGAGAGAATATTTTTCTCTTCCTTAATATAAGTCTTATCATTGAATTTATTATATTATAATTTTACCTCTAATTTATTATTCTCACTCATTCCTTCATATTTTTTTTGGTTCTTAATATAAGAATTGTATTATGATTAGATTTGGTTCTAAATATAAAACTTATATCTATTTTATTTCTTAAATTTATAATTTTTTTAAAGCATTCCTATTGATTGTGCATATTATAGCGTTTTTATTTAAGCATGGTTACAATGAAAAATGATATTTTAAAAAAATTAAGTTATATTTATTAAAAAATATTGATTGAGGTGCTTAATTAGTTGGCCATCAAACCAAAAAAGAAAAATCTCCGAGTATGTTATGAAGAATTTTCAACTTTGCTAGTTTACGAGGAAGCTTCCATTATATATATATATATATATGCACGAGTGATGTTCAAAGAAACTCCAACGTCACCATCTCTCTCACCGGGTTTATTCAACTTTGACCACAAACTTTACGCATATTCCATGATGGAGTCAACACATGTTTGATCGTCCCAACGTGTTGTTCGATTCTAAATTCCCTCACTCTCCATTTCTTCTCTCCCGTTTATATATATATGTATATATTTCCATACCTTCAAATGCAGAGCAGTTCCAGATTCCACCCAAAAAATTCCACTCTTTCGTAAAAGAATCTATTAGTACTCCTTCGTTTTCCTCAAAAACCCTAATTTTTCTGATAGATATGGGAAACTACTTCTCATGCACTTTCGTATTCGTTCCGGCTTTGACGACGACGACGAAGAACACTCGAAAGGCTGCAAGAGTCATCTTCCCCACAGGTCAAGTGAAGCTGTTTAGAGAACCTGCGAGTGTAGCAGAGCTCATGCTTGAGTGTCACAACCATTTTCTAGTAAACTCTCGCTCTCTTTGTATCGGTCATCGGTTTTCTCCTCTCGCTGCCGACCACGAATTGGAGCTCGGCAACGTCTATGTCTTCTTCCACTTGAGAAGAACCAACACGGTTGTCACCGCCGCTGACACGGCCGTGATCTTCGTGGCCGAGAGCCTGGCAGTTAAGAGGTTGGCCGCCGGTGGCGGAGGAGGCCGTGCGGCGAGGGTCCAGGTCCTGCCGGAGAACTGTGGTGGCGGAGATCATGATCAGCCGCTGCAAGAAGTGGTAGCGGAGGAGAAGACTCTTCCAAGGTTGAGCTTAGACGGAGTTGACTTAGGGTTACAATACAGGGTCAAGTGTTGTAGGTCAAGGAAGCCCATGTTGGAAACTATAAAGGAAGAACCATTATTTTGTTCTGGATGAACTAATTGTTTAATTAGCTATACTAGACTTGGTGTAATGATAAATAGTTGTAATGAAGGTAGTTAGAGGAAAGATTGTTAGGTTTGAATCTTTGTTTTTTCATGTACTATTAAAAAGGAGTACATTATATTTTATTGAAAGTATATAGATTTTTTATTTTAAAATTAATAAAAATATTTAATTTTATTATGAGTTATGCACTATTTCTTCTATTTATTGAAAGTATAGATTCTTACTCTAAAAAAAATTGCAACTTTCTCTGAATTTTATTACATATATATACGCAATTTTTTATTTTTGAATAATATAGATACACATATATTCTTTAAAAATAAAAATAGTCTATATATGATTCAAGTAAAATTTATAAAATATTTGTGTTGTTTAATTTTTGAGAATGTGAGTAAGCTTTTAAAGTAAATTATATCCATATTATATCAGATTTTTTAATCACACATAGCCATGTGTATTATTATTATTTTTTTCATATGGATTTATAGTTAAATGATAATATTTTAAAATTAGAACACATGTGTCATTAGAGAAATTGAGATAATTGATATAAATTTATTGACCTAAATATGATCCTATTTTTTTAAATCTATAACCTCTCTAGGTTTTTGAACTAAAAAAAAAAATCGTGTATTTTCAAAGTAATTTAAGCAATACCAACGTAATTTACTCAAAAAATTAATGAGATCCCTGGAGTTGATCTTTGACTTATATTTTATATATATATGTGTGTGTGTGTTCTTAATAAAAAAAGTATTATTATCTCCCCTCATCAAAATTTTCTCAAAATCAAGAAGAATTATGAGCCAAAAGTGAAGGATGTGAAACTCAAGAGTCTCTCCTAGATTTGCCTAAAAGAAATCCTAGAACGTATATATGTCTCCACTATACAAAAAATAGGTATTAGAGACGAAATTTAGTGACGGAATTTCCGTCGCTAATTCTGTCTCTAATTTGTTAGCGACGAAAAATGTTACGTCGCTAAAAATGACGTTACTAATTCAATTAGCGACGGATTTTAAAATTCCTTCGCAAAATTAGAGACAGAATTTATGTCGCTAATTAGAGACGGAAATTCCGTCACTAATGAGTAATTCCATCACTAATTTTTGTGACGGATTAGAGACGAAATTTTCGTTGCTAAATTAGAGACAAAATTTATGTCGCTAATTTACAGACGGATTAATGATGGAAATTCCGTCGCTAATTTACATATGGATAAGTGAAGAAAATTTCGCTGCTAATTTAACGACGAAATTTCTGTCTCTAATGAGTAATTCCGTCACTAATTGTTCGAAGAGACTATTGCATATTTGTGACGGATTAGCTACGGAAATTTCGTCGCTAATGATAATTCCGTCACTAATTGGTGGAAAAGCCTATTCCTTTTTTTTACGATGGATTAGCGACGGAAATTCCGTTACTAATTTTAGAGACATAATTTTGACTAACTTTCTATCGCTAATTTGCGACGGATTTAGGACGGAATTTTCACTGATTTTTTGTAGATTAGGGACGGAATTTCCATTGCTAGTTTCTCATGGATTAGCGACGGCATTTCTGTGGCTAATCTTAATTTTCAGTTTTTTTGAAAAAATAACATCGTGATGGAATTTTCGTCATAAATCCATCTCTAATCTTTTTTAATTTTTTCTTTCCATTAAATTTTTTCTATTATTTTAAATTTAACTATAAGTCAACCTCAATAATGGTTAAAAAAAGCTAAAAGTTGAATTAGATGGAGTATAAATAAAAACAAATTCAAACCAAATTATAAAAAGGCGCCTTTTTATGTAACGGCACGGCGTCTCCCGTCTCCCACTCGGGGTCCCTAGCGGTGCCGGACTGAGTCACCCCACCTCACTGAGGTCTTTTCCCAGCCAGGAACTGTCCCTTCCCCACGGGGATTTAATACGCCTCCCCAGGGCTCGAAGGCTCAACCTGGGGGTAAGTACGAGCCTTAAGAGCAACCTGGTAGCCAACAGACGCTGAGAGTTGGATTGATAGGCTGGAAATGCTATTTGACTCAATTAGATGCGATAAATATCAAAAGGTGATTGCTGCGAAAACTCTATTAAAGGGTGATGCGTTGAATTGGTGGAACACTGTAAAGCCTGCTGATGGGCATGAACTTAAGTGGGATGAGTTTAAAAGAATGTTCTTCGATTATTATTTCCCCATTGCAATGAGGCACCAAAAAGAAGCTGAGTTCTTCATTCTTCGGCAGGGGGAGAAGGATGAAAACACTTATATATCTAAATTTATGGGGTTGGCCAAATATGTATCACAGTTAGATAGAACCAACAAGGCTCACAACAATTGGTTGGCCCGACAGATGTTCGAGAAATGTAATGATAGTGTTAAAGCGAGGATGGGCACTTATGACATTACTACCCTCGAAGAGTTGATTGCCAAAATTCGAGAAGTCTGTAGAAGATATAGAGATGCCGAGAGATCTATGAGAAGGGATCTTCAAGGCCGATTCAACAGTCATATGGGAATATCTGGGGGAATTAATAAGAGGAATTATCCTTCAAGTTCTGGTGCATCTGGAAGCAGAAGGAGTTTTCAGCAGGGAAGCTTCCAGCAGAGGAATCGTCCTGTTACAAATCAGAGCAGGAGCAACAATACCAGGGTGAATCAAGGCTTCCAGCAAAGATCAACAGCATCAAGTCCTAGCGTGACTCAGCGTCTTCCTTGTTCTCGTTGTGGAAGAATACATTATGGCGAGTGTTTGACTTGTTTTAATTGTGGGGAGAAGGGTCATATTGCGAGATATTGCTTTAAAGGAAGGAAAGAGGATCAGACATCTAGACCATTGATGCCCGGGCGAGTGTTTGCTTTGACTGCTGAGGAGGCGAGGGTCGCCCCAAATCTGATCCGAGGTAATGTTCTTCTTCAAGGACATCCTTTATCTGTTATATATGATTCTGGTGCTACCCATTCTTTCATTTCCTATGATTGTGTGGAAAAATTAAAGCTTGTTATGAGTGATCTACTTTATGATCTGTTTGTGTCTACCCCTGCTGGTGCATGTGTGAAAACTGTTATGGTGTGTAGGAAATTGTTGTTTGTATGTGAGGGTCGTGAAACGACCATTGATTTGATTTGTCTACCTTTGCGGGGTATAGATGTGATTGTGGGTATGGATTGGTTATCATCTAATGATGTAACCTTACAATGTAAGAATAAAACTGTGCAATTTAATACTTGCACAGTAATTAGAGAAATACCCCAAGGCTCGATTATGTTGTCAGCGGCCCAGGTAGAGAAAAGTGTAAGGAAGAGGTGCGAAGCTTTCATGGTGTTTTTCTCAGTTCAGGTATAATCTCAGGAAAATATTGACCAGATCGATGTGGTAAAAGAGTTTCCTGATGTGTTCCCTGAAGAGTTGACCGGATTACCTTCAGAACGAGAAGTCGAGTTTGCCATTGAGTTAGCACCAGGGACAGAGCCGATCTCTAAAGCTCCTTATCGGATGTCACCTTCGGAGTTGGGTGAATTGAAGAAGCAGATTGAAGATTTGTTAGAAAAGGGTTTTATCCGTCCAAGTGTATATCCCTGGGGTGCACCAGTTTTGTTCGTGAAGAAGAAAGATGGCACCTTGAGGCTTTGCATTGATTATCGGCAGCTAAATAAAGTCACTATTAAGAATAAGTATCCATTGCCGAGGATAGATGACTTGTTAGATCAGCTTGTAGGTTCATCTGTATTTTCAAAAATTGATCTGAGGTCGGGATATCATCAGTTGAGGGTACGAGCAGAAGATATTCCAAAGACTGCTTTCCGTACTAGATATGGTCATTATGAGTTCCTTGTTATGCCTTTTGGGGTAACAAATGCACCAGCGGTGTTTATGGATTACATGAATCGGATCTTCAGACCATATTTGGATCAATTTGTGGTGGTGTTCATTGATGACATTCTTATCTATTCAAAGAGTGAAGAGGAGCATCAGAAACATCTTCGAATAGTACTAAAATTTTGAGAGAGCATAAGTTGTATGCGAAGCTGAGTAAATGTGAATTCTGGCTAAAAGAGGTTAAGTTTTTGGGTCATGTAGTTTCAGAAAAGGGAGTAGCAGTTGACCCCAGCAAGGTAGATGCTGTGTTGAAGTGGGAACTACCTAAGACCGTGACAGAGGTGCGCAGTTTTATGGGATTAGCTGGCTATTATCGTCGTTTTATAGAGGGATTTTCTCGGATTGCCACGCCACTCACCAGATTGACTAAGAAAGAACAACTGTTTGTTTGGGATGAGAAGTGCGAGGCAGCTTTTCAGGAGCTAAAAACTCGATTAACAACAGCACCTGTTCTCACCATACCTGATCCACACAGACCATACACGGTGTACACAAATGCATCATTTAAAGGTTTGGGATGTGTGCTTATGCAAGATGGTAAAGTGGTGGCTTATGCATCTCGTCAGTTAAGACCCCATGAAGAAAAATACCCGACGTATGATTTAGAGCTTGCAGCTGTTGTTTTTGCTTTAAAGATCTGGAGGCATTATCTGTATGGATCCCAATTTGAGATCTTCAGTGACCATAAAACATTGAAGTATCTCGTGGATCAAAAAGAGTTGAACAATCGACAGAGAAGATGGATGGAGTTCTTGAAAGATTATGACTACGAGTTAAAGTATCATCCAGGGAAGGCGAATGTAGTTGCAGATGCTTTAAGCCGGAAGTCAATACACATGTTTCATATGTGTGTGACTGAGCATAACCTCCTGGAAAGATTATCAGAAGTTTATCTGGAACCAAGGTCAGAAATGATTTTGAGTACAGTAGTTGGAAATTTTGATTTTTACGGTGATTTGAAGAAGGCTCAAATAGAAGATAGTCGTTTGCTACGGATCCGAAAGGAGTTGGAAAATGGTGAAGTACCTGATTATGACATTGGAGATACAGGTATATTGAGGTACAAGAAGCGGATTTGTGTTCCAGATAATGAGGAAATTAAGAAGAAGATTCTGGAGGAGGCTCATCAGAGTAAATATACCATTCATCCTGGAATTACTAAGATGTATCGAGATTTAAAGCAAGGATATTGGTGGCCTAAGATGAAACGTGACATGACAACCTTCGTGCTGAAGTGTTTGACTTGTCAAAAGGTGAAGATTGAGCATCAAAAACCTCCAGGGTTACTTCAACCTTTAAAGATTCCTCAATGGAAGTGGGACATCATTTCTATGGATTTCATCGTGGGATTGCCTGAGACTGCAGCACATCATAACGCCATATGGGTCATTGTGGACAGATTAACGAAATCGGCCCATTTTCTACCGATCCATATTGGTTATAGCCTGGAGAGATTAGCTCAATTGTATGTGGATTGGATTGTTAGGTAGCACGGTGTGCCTACAGAGATTGTGTCAGATCGTGATCCGAGATTCACATCAAACTTTTGGAAGGCATTACAGGAGGCTATGGGAACTAGGTTGAAGTATAGTACGGCTTATCACCCACAGACCGATGGACAAACAGAGAGAACAATTCAAACCCTTGAGGATATGTTGAGGGCTTGTTCCATTGAGTTACCTGGTAGTTGGGATCATCATTTGCCTTTGACAGAATTCGCTTACAATAACAGTTATCACTCAAGTATTCAGATGGCGCCTTTTGAGGCATTATATGGCAGAAAATGTAGATCGCCTCTCTGTTGGACTGAGTTAAGCGAAAGAACTGTGATTGGACCGGATTTAGTAGATGAAACTACGAAGAAAATTGAGATGATTCGCCAAAAGTTGTTGACCGCTCAGAGCAGACAAAAGAGCTATGCGGATAGGCGGCGTAGACCTTTGGAGTTTGGAGTTGGTGATCATGTTTTTCTTAAAGTTACTCCAGTGACTGGCATTGGTAGATCTATTAAAGCCAAGAAGTTGACTCCCCGATTCATTGGACCGTACGAAATTCTAGAACGAATTGGCCCAGTTGCTTATCAAATTGCATTACCTCCACACTTGTCGGGTATTCACAATGTGTTCCATATGTCACAACTTAAGAAATATCATCCAGATCCTTCTCATGTGATTGCACCTGAAGAGATTGAGTTGAGGGAAAATTTAACCTATATGTCTGAGCCAGAGAGGATATTAGATGTGAAAGACAAGCAGCTGCGGAATAGAACCATTCGACTCCTAAAAGTTTTCTGGAAGGGTATGTCTCCCGGAGATGCCACATGGGAAACCGAAGAGCGGATGCGACGTGATTTTCCGAACTTATTTACTTAAGTATGTTTTTATATTTTAGTAATATTAATATTTATGGTTGTGATGTGTTGTGTTACAATCGAATATGTAATATTATGATTAAATTTTGTGTTGATAACTTGTGTTTTATTGTGATTGGAGTGTCAATTGTATTGTGAAAATTTTTGTTTTGACATTTATGTGTGTTAGGAATTTTGGGGACAAAATTCTATTTAGGTGGGGAGAATTGTGACATTCTAAAAAAAATGTAATTAATAAAATAATAATTTATTAAAATAATAATATAATATAATAATAATATAATAAAATAATATTATATTATATTATATATATATATATATATATATATATATATATATATATATATATATATATATATATATATATTAACGTGGCGCCTACCACAAACAAAGGGGGTTTGTCCCCTTTGTTTTATTAAAAAAAAATGATGATGATTGATGAAGGTTGATGAAGCGCAGGAGGTGAGGGGGTATTATAAATACCCCCTCTCATAAACACTTCACGTAAGTGAAGTGTTTTGTGGAGAGAGAAGAGAGTGAGGTTCTGATTGGGGTATTTTCGGTTCTTTGGAGATTAATAAGGTATACAAACTCTCTTCTAATCATAAAGCTTCTTTTATAAAATATGTTCTAAATAATTTTCTCTTTCATATGATAGTAATTTTATGCTAGTTAGAGAATATTTTGGGGATATGATTTTAGGCAAGTTTTGAGTTTTATCAATATAAGACTGTAGAAATGTAGAGAATAATTAATAGTTTATTTTAATCGGTTTAGATTTATTATTTAGTGGTCATGTGATTTTATAATTAATTTCTTTTATAAATAGGGTTTAAATTAATCCCTATAGGGTGTTTTTACCGATAAAAATTAGTTTAAATATTTTATTTGGATTATTGGAGGTATTATTGAGGTTTTAATCGGTTTATTTTTGTTAGATCTGAGTTATGTGAAAAATATAAATTAGGACTTAATATTTGAATTATAATTTGATATGATTTTAATTATGTGGATATTTGAGGAATTGTTTAATAATTATATTATATCCTTATAAATTATGAGAAAGAGATTTAATTATTTAGAAAGTTGATATTGGAGATTTTGTAATTATAGGTATATTAAAGGTTATTTAAGGATTTTTAAAGGAAATTAGAATAAATGAGGATAATAGTTGTAGAGAAAATTGGGTTGTAGGAATTAAATTATGTAAATTAATTATTTTATTGTTATTTTTGGTTAATTGGTATCTACATTAATAATGTAGATTTTTCTTGTGATCGGTGATTGCACGGGTTTTACTATCCAAATTAAGATTAAGCTTGGAATCGAGGTAACTGGGGTTAATTTATTTTATATGCTTGTTTTGGACTGTAAGGTATTTTATAAACCTTACTTTTATCTATATTACTTGTATGTGCTTTGTAAGATTATATTTATGTTTGAATATGAATTTATTTCAGTGAAGCAGTGTATTTTCTAATTTACATATATAAGTGGAAATTATTATTAAATTGTTACTGTTATGGTGGATATGTTGTTTGAAATGGAATGTTGTATAAGAATTTAGAATTCTCGTAACTCGTAATTGTTTTCGAAAGCTGTATTAATTTATTATTTTTATATTACGGGATATGTTGGGTTGTGTGGAAGAGATATGGTGAATTGTGTGCCCATCGGCTCTCTCAATCCTGGCCCGGATTTTGGAGCTGAGTGTTTGGGCGGACACCTCCCTGTTACGGTATATCGGTGGTGGCATGGGAGGAGGCAGTATTCTTGATGTGACTAGCTAATCTTTGGCCGGGTATACTAGCACTGATAGGCTGTACCAGTCCAGAGGAGATAAGGAGGAGCAGGATGGATGAGTGGGGATGATTTTATTTATTGATTATATCATGTTAAATGTTAAATTATGAGAATGTTATTATATTATTATTATGTCAGTTAAATCTGCTTCTCTGACTTGCAATCTTTTCCTGCATATTTTGTAAATTGATTTTGGTTACTGAGACTTTATGTCTCACCCCGTCATTATAAATATTTTTTCAGGCAATACCTCTAATCTAGATAGAGGCCAAAGGAAGCAACCAGAGGCATAGACGTTGAGAATCTTGTAGGCCTCTTTTGGTATTGGTGTTGTATTAATTTCTATATTGCCATTATAGGACCCACATGTTTTTAAAATGCCACATTTACTATTTGGATAATTGTGTTGGAAATCTTTTTGTGACCCATGGGTTAATTGTGATGTGATATCAGAATAATAAATTTATCTGCAGTGAGCTTGTGGGCGAGTTTGTGCCCTAAACTCCGATATGTTGTGGAAGAGTTTGTGGGCGAGTTTGTGTACTAAACTCTGATATGTATTGGATTAAACTTTGATATGTAAAAAAAAAATTAATTATCACTGATTTTGTAACTATGTGGATAATTGTTGTTTGTGAGAAAGGGTCGTTACAATTTACACCCAAGAACACAACTCTCATTTGTGTTTTGAACTGCAGGAGAACTTGTCGCATGGATAGTTGTGTCCTGTTGTGAGCTTGTGTGTTTGTGTCCAACCAACAAGCAAGTCATCAAACTAAACCAAAATTCAAAAGTTGGTGTCCATTAGCTACAAGACGTGTGGCAATGGAAAAGCAAAGGAGGAAGGTTATAAGTACATCGATTCACAGGTGGCGTTGAAGTAAGAAACATAATATAGTAAAAGAGGAAGCAAAGCACATGCACAGTGAAACCACTTGTGTGTTTGTGTCCAACCAGCAAGCAAGTCATCAAATTAACCAAATCCAACATCTCCTCATATTGAAGCTATTTTAACTATAGTTATCATAAACTCTTGTCATTCCCAAGACGCATATGCGAGCATAAATTTTTTTAATCAGAAAAATGGAAGGCTGGAAAATTGAAGAAGGAAAAATGATTTAATCTAGAGTGTACCTTGTGGGTTTAGTTTGTGACTGCTAGCCTCCCGACGAAACCAATAGGTAATGTAAGTGGCGAGAAAAAGTGTGGATAGCAACAAAAACCTGCATAAACAAGAGGAGGAAACAAATATCACAACACAAATTTCTTGTGGCTTTTTATCTTGAAAAACAGAACAGAGGATCTAAAAGATTAGATGGCCAGTAATTAATATTTCAAAACAAGTGCATGAAAAAGCAGTCTTATGGAACTTTCTGCATGCACTCAAAAGGATGTGAATGTGTTTTTTTCTGAATTAATGTACAACTTAATTTAATATGACTGCCTTTAGAGGGGAAATATACATAACCATGAGAAAAAATAAGATGGTCTCAAAGAACAAACCCATGACCATTTGGTTTAGATAGTCCATTTTGAATGAACTGAACAAAAACACATGTACATCATAAAAGCAATACTTCTTGATTATCCAAGGATCCCAAACTTAGAAGGTCTATGACAATGATATGTAAGCATAATAAATAATTGAAAATATAGTCGTTACGCTAATTACAGTTGCAAAGTCAGTTGTTAGGAAATTAGAAGGGTTAGTTAGTTAGTTAGTTAATTTTAGCCTTAAATTGGTCATTAAGTCAGTCTAGCCTATAAATAAGAGGCTAATCCCTATTGTAACAGAGATCATGGTTGCTGATGGAATAATAGATTCATGTCTCTCTTGATTCTGTTTCTCTCGTTCCCTTTCTGTCTCTCTGTCTTCTTCTTCCTCTACACCTCTATTTCTAATTTCTCTCCTCTCTTCCTCTCTTTCTCTCTATATAGAATTACAATTCTATATCAGACAGCCACTAGAATACACCACTAATCTAAATAAATGAGAAATATTAAAAGCAAAGGACTTACTCGGTTAGGATAGGCACAATGAGACCATTATATGTTCTTTAACAAGATGCAAAGGTTGAGAGTTGAGACCATTACTAAGCTAACACCCATAATATCAACACATTCCTTAATAGCTAGGATTATATGTTCTTTGAAAATTTAATCTCAAATTATCAACAGACATAACTTAGAAAACATGAGCTATAAAGTAATAAACCTTTTATGTAGTGGAATCTAACTTGTTTTTTTGTATATTTCCTAAGGCAAACATCGAAAAGCACATAACATCCAAAAAGAAACCATCCATGTTACTCACCGCTGATGGAAATAGAAGGAAACAAAGAGAGCAAAATGCAAAGAGATCAGTGAACCAATGAACAAAAAGGAAACAAACACAACCAAAACGAGAAATAGAACTAGGGAGAGTTCAAAAAACCAATCCCAACCGCTAAAATCATAATTTCCCAAAAACCCATTTGGGTAAAATAAAAGGGGAATGGAACCTAAATAAAGATTCTAGCAAAAGAAAGAAAGCTTTCAGGCCTTCATCTTGCTTAGCCATACGAACAATTAGCATACCTTTACATATGATTCAGGGCTCTGGTTAAAGCTTCTTACCCTGAAAGAGAAGAAAAAGCAACGGAAGGAGATGAGTACAGGGACCACTCTTTTCGCTGTTATAAATTTGTGACAGAGATTTGGATGTAGAGACCTAATAAGTCAATTTCGATGTGCTTTGTCTTTGCTCTTCGCGTTGGTTTTAGAATCTAGCAAGAGGGGAAAGTGAGCGAGAGAGATAGTGAGAATCATAGTTTCAGCAAATGGCGGGTTTGAAAGGTGCGAGAATGAAATTTTTTTAGACAAACCAGTTTCTACACCGGTTGGATCCCAACCAGTGTAGAAACTTAAGTTTTCTACACTGGTTGGATCCCAACCAGTGTAGAAACTTAAGTTTTCTACACTGGTTGAGATCCAACCGGTGTAAAAAGTTTCCTTTAAAAAATTAAAAAAATTTAAAAATATAATTAATGACATTAATATAAAAAAATATTTTAAATTTACTTTCTACACGTGTTGCCTTTTCAACACGTGTAGAAAGTTCCTTCATTTTTGTTTATGTATGAAAATGTCATCGGTCACACTTTCTACACGTGTCATATTTGGTCAGGTGTAAAAAACAGGTATAAAAAATATATTTTGTACTAGTGTCTAATTCAATGATCACATTGTCTAGCTCATTATCTCTAACATAGCATAATGCAAACCATATTGCCATACTCTCAGCCATAAACACAGAAGAAGCCTCAATAATGGATGATTTACCATCCATAATATGGCCATTGGAATCACGCACAACAAAAGACACAACAGCCTTACATTCAGACATAGAGAAAGCATAATCAATATTTACCTTTAAGGTGTTCCCTTATGGTAATTTCCATCTTTTTCTCAGTCCTCCGTAATTGTATGATCTGTACTTTGCACAGTTGAAGAAAAGTTCCTACTGTCAGTAATCCATAACTCCTTCAAAGTAGATTCTGCTTGGCTTAAAATGTACCTTGGATCAAGATGATGATGTTGGTAAACAAAAACACACCTTGCTTTCCATATATGCCTATGAATTACTGCAATAAGAGCTTTATCATAATCAGACATGGAAGGCATAGCAAAAAAATGACTCAACCAACTTCTCATATAACCTTGTTGTGCACCTTGGGTATACAAAGCAAAAGGACTACCAAACCAAACTCTTTGTGTCCAATCACATGTTAAAAATAAGTGAGATACTGATTCACACTCATTCTTACAAATGAGGCACTTATCAGAATCTACACACTTTTTTCTCTAAATTCAGCATGGTTGAAAGTGCATTTGATAGGCATCTCCATATAAAAATTTCTGATTTTATATGAAACCTTCAATTTCTAGACATGTTTCCAAATATTGAAATTGTTTCCATTCATTACAACTTCATTAATACCACTAGTACTTAAATTAGAAGACTTAATCCATTGATATCCTTCATTAACATAATATTTAGTTTTAGATCCTCTAATATAAATCCATTTATCATTCCTATTGCTTAAAACCCGAGGCATACTTTTAATTTCATCAACCTCCTCATTAGAAATAAATTCCCTTATCAGAGATAAATCCCACTCAGAATTATTCATTAGATTAGCAACTTGAAGTTTTAAAAAGGATGGGAAAGGGCAATATGGAAACAGCTTGTTACCTGGTAAATTCCTAATCCACGGATCATTCCAATTTTTTGTGAAAAGTCCATTGCCCACACTTATTGCCATATTATCATCTAGTATTTTTCTTCCTGCCAAAAGATTGTTCCATAACCAAGAGGATGAGCTTCCTTATTTTGCTTCCATAAAATTGGTTCTTGGAAAGTATTTGCTCTTTAAGACTCGAACCCATAGATGGTCTCATTCCTGCAAATTGTGCCACGCAATTTTAGCTAACAGAGCAATATTAAATTATTCAAAATCTTTGAAAGAATCCTCCTTCCTCCTTTGGTTGCTTTAAATTTTTCATAGAAACCTAATAAATTTTCATCTTCTCAACATAACCTTTCTACCAAAACCTTCTAACAAGACTATCCAACTTTGCTAAAACAGATTGTAGGAAAAGAAAACAGGACATATAGTACACCAGTATTGAATTAGCAACTGCTTTAATAAGTACATCTCTTCCTGCATCCGAGAGAATACTCCTTTGTCTTCCCAACATCTTTTTTTTAACTTTATCAATCACAAAATCCATAGCTTGCCTCTTAGATCTCCCCCATATAATTGGTAACCCCAAGTAATTCCCAGGAGTGCCAATAACAACAATCTAAAAAATATGTACAATTTCCTCCCTTAGTAAGTTTGGAACTTGATAAGAGAAAAATAAACATGACTTCCTAAAATTAATTAGCTGACCAGAGGCATGATAGTATATACTCAAAATTTACTGCAAATTCCTACAATTTTCAATGTCTACTTTTAAGAAAAAAAAAACAGAATTATCTGCAAACAAACAGTGAGTTAATTCTGGACATGTTCGTGCAATTTTGATTCCCTTAATGAGTCCTCTAGCTTGCCAATTTTTGGTCATCATTGATAGAGCATTGCTTACCAAGATAAACATATATGGAGAGAGAGGGTCTCCTAGCCTCAGCCCTCGTTTAGGAATCACCTCATACATTCTTTTTCCAGACAACATTATAGAGAGCTGAACAGAAGATATGCACCACAAAATCCAACAAACCATCTATTGGAAAAAATCCACTTTTAGCATTAGAGCAGCCAAGAAATCCAATTCCACACGATCATAATCCTTATTCATATCAAGTTTAATGGCCATTTCTGAGTGTGTTTTCTTACTTTTCAAATGATGGAAGGCCTAATAGACAAGAATGATGTTGTCCTGTATAAGTCTTCCCGGAACGAAAGCTCTTTGACACTCAGAAATGAGTCCATCAAGAAGAGGTTTAATCCTATTGGCCATGATTTTAGAGAAGATTTTATAGATAAAATTACATAAACTAATAAGTCTGTACTCATTAACAAATTCTGGTCTTTCAGATTTTGAAATGAGTACTAAGTCAGTTTGATTGACAGAATTTAACAGAAAGCCAGATTCAAAAAATTGAGCAACTAAATTACTTACTTGATCGCCAATAATGTACCAATTTTTCTGATAGAAACTCCCTATGAAACCATTCGGGCCTGTGCTTTTGTGCCTCTAAGACTTAGAACAACTTCTTTAACCTCCTCCTTTATAATGGTTCTCATCAGCCTTTCATTATCATCATTAGAGATTTTAGGCTCTATGAACTGCAAAACATCATTAAAATCTCTAGATCCTGCTAATCTAAACAACTTTGAATAAAATTGATTAAAGCAATTTCCAATAGCCTCTTCATCTTCAATCCATTGATCATCTTAATTATTTAATCTGGCAATCCTATTTTGGCATCTTTTCATTATTGTAGTCAGATGGAAAAATTTTGTATTTTGATCACCACACTTCAGTCATTGTACCCTTGATTTCTGTGCCCAGAACAATTCTTCTTATTGCCAAGCTTCATCCAATTGCTTCTTCAAATTCGAAAGGTCCTTGATCAAATTATCATTGTTAGCTCTTAACATGCAGTCATTAATCTGCTTCATCAATTTCTTAACCAAATTATGTTGATTTCCAAACTCCTTCTTACTCTAGTTTTCCAAAGCTGAGCTTAAAAATTTTAGATTATCAGCAAAATCTTCTAAACTCAGCTAGACCTCTCCTTCACCCCATTAGATTGCACCATAGTATCAAAGCCCAGATGTTGCAGCCATCTTTGATCAAAGCGAAACACTTTAGGAGTTAACAAATCTTTGTACTCAACATGCAATAGAAGAGGTGCATGATAAGATCCAATAGGCTCTAGAACCTGACATAATCCCTTTAGAAACATCCTTCTCCATTTACCATTAATAACTACTCTGTCCAAACACTCCTTTATTAGCCCTTCCCCTTCTCTCATATTCATCCAAGTAAATTTGTTTCCTTTTGTTTCTAGTTCTAAAAGTTCACATGTTGATATGAAGCTTCTAAAATTCTCAAACTCTCTTTCTGGCACCTGACATCCACCTTCCTTATCTGAATGAAACAGTAAGTTGTTAAAATCTCCTATCACCGTCCATGGAATATGGGAGGTAGGCTTAAGATTTGTTAAATTGCACCACCATCTTCTTTTCAATAAATAGTCACATGGTCCATAAACAGAGGTAGTTGCACCCAGATTCTTTCCACCAACCAGTATTTCAGCAACATAAATAATAAATCTACTAACAACACTTATAGATATTTCTGCCCCCTCTTTCCACCATAAAGCCAATCCACCCTACCTACCAATAGGATCAAAATATATACCAGAGTCAAAACCCAACTTCCTTCTAATTTTTTCAATTCTATCTCTCTGCATTTTAGTTTCTGATAAGAAAGTAATCATTGGGTTATACTCTTGCACTAAAACCTTAGATTTTGAATCGTCGAGGTAGTTCCAAGACCCCGACAGTTCCAAGAAAAAATCATGGATTTTTGGTAACTGGAGAAGGCCATTCACCACCCCTTTCATTAATCGAAGATGAACTTCCTCCTTGAAATAATACTTTTTTCACTTTCCCTCTCTCTGATGTCCTTCTCCTTCCTTGTCGATCCCCAGCCCTATAGGAATAATTTAAATCAGATATATAAGAGTTCTGAATTACCTCTTTACCCAAAGATATACCAATCAGATTATTATTGAATAGACCACCTTGGCATGAGCTCCTCTCCCTCTTGGCCACCTTCTGTAAATATTTTTCAGCCTGTTGCTTCTCTTCTGCAAACTCTGGAGACTCCTGATTGTGGGACTTTTTCCTTTTAGCTAAAAGAGACAACCACTTTTTATTAACTGCCCTTTTTAAATTCACCCGTTCCAATTTCATTGCCAAATCACCTGCCTCCTTTCCATACTGCTTTGTTATATCCTCTTGTTGGGCTTCTTCCCCATCTTCATTTAACTCCACAATCTCCACCCCCCTGTTGTTATGTTGTTGGGCCATGGGATTTGGATTGAAAGACTCTTGGCCCATTTGCAAGAAAACTTCTCTTATATTAATTTCTGAAATTGTAAACTTGGGACAACTTAAACCAGCCCAACTATAGGCTTTCTGACCCGGTTGTCTAGTTTTGGTTATTTCAATCTTCCTATGCACAGATTTCTTATCAGATTTGCTTCTCAACTGTTCACCCCCACTTGGCCCACTCATTGGAACATTCTCATTTATGGAGGACTTGAGATTTTTAACGGAAGACGGCTCACAATTGTCTTGAGAAAATTCCCCAACTACCTCAGGTGACTCAATATCCCCTCCTTTCCCATGCATGCAATTAATATTTTCACGTTCCCCATACTCCACCTTGCTCTCAGCAGTCCAACTGCTAGGCACTTGCTCTGACGAAGTAAAACTAGACCTAGCCGGTGGAGCACACATATTTGCATCAAACCTTCCCTTCTCATCACTGCTTCCACCTACTCCATTTACATCAGTCTCACAACCCTTCGCCTCATGCCCTAATCGACCATAAACATAATAGAATCTCGATAATATTTCATACTTAACTTGAATCCATACTAGCTTTTTAATGAATGAATTTTTAACAGGACATTCAATGTTAAAACCAGGGACCAGAGGTTCATCAATGTTGATTTCAACTCTAACTCTCCCAAAGGTTTTAATTTTAATCTTCTCCTTTCCTGGATCTTTTACATCTATAATAGTACCAACCTTGGATGCAAGTAGGCGATAGTTCAACAAACTTCTACCTTCTGGAGGCATGTTATGCAGCTGTAGGCAGCTTTTAATTTGAATTTCACAATCACTTACATACGCTTGTCTCCTTTGAAGCGTCAGAACATTGTGTCTCACCACCCACAGACTTTCTTCTAATAACCTTCTTGCATCTTCTACCTTTTTTAAATCGAAGGAAAAATAATTGGTAACCAATATTCGAAACCTCTAGTTGATCTTCTTTTAGTTTCCAAGCTGCTAGAGCATTCTCCCTTACGAGCCTTAAACCTAATCATGTCTTTGAAATCACACGACCCACTAAACTCTTTACATCATATTCTTCCTCATCGCTGCCAGACCAATTGATATTAAGTTCCTTGTTTTCCACCTCAGGAAACTCCATTACAGAGACCACGAACAAACTTCCCCCTTCCTTTGCTCTATTTCAATTCCAACCTGTGAGATGCTCACTTGAACTCCCGCACTCATATTAAAGATATTCCAACTCTGATTTCCGAAAAGGCAAGCAAGAAATCAAAAAAGACAAACAACATAGAGCTAAATCATCTTAGATAAGGATGGAAAGGAAAAAACCTTAAAAGCTCTCAGAGAAGAGAGAAAAGCAGCACAAGGCCAAAGTACTAATTGCGGATACTTTTAAAAAATAAAAACACCTTGTAATCACTACTAAAACCACCCATAGTGGTAATAAAGAACTTAATAAACCCGGAAAATAATCATTACTATCATGGTATAGAAAGTCTAAGGGTTTATTTAGTTCGACGGAGGGGAGGGGAGGGAGGGGAGGGATTTTTATATTACCTCATTTGGATTGATGAGAGGGGAGGGATTTTAATGTTATCTCGTTTGGTTTGGGAGGGGAAAGGAAGGAAAATATTTTAATTTGGATAATTTTACCTTTTTATTTAATTTTTAAAAAATTTGTATGATGTTTAATAAAATATATTATAAATATAAAATTATAATTTAATAATTATAAAAATTGAATAAATATAACTATAATTATATTAATAAATATTCAAAATTATATTCCATGGTTTTACTTACCATATATATACAAAAATAAGTAAAATATTATATATTTATATACACACACACACAATAAAAAAATTTACAACAAAAGTAGAGGGGGATAACAAATGGGATAATAAAAAATCTTCATAGGCAAAATGGTCAATGTGAGAGAAAATATTACCCTTCCCCTCCAAATCCCCCCAATTTGGAGGGGAAGAGTTATGAGGGGAGGGAGGGAAAAATTTCAAAAAAATTTTCCTCCCCTCCTAAAAAATTTGTAGTACCAAATAAGGGGAGAGGAGTTAAATCCCTCTCCTCCCTATCATTCCCTTCCCCTCCCCTCAAACCGGTTGGAGGGGAGGGAAAATTTTGAATTAAAATACCTTCCCTCCCATTATTTTATACTAAGGATCCCCTCCCCTCCTCCCTTTCTGACAAACTAAACAAGGTAACATACCCTCCCCTCAAACCAAACACACCCTAAGAGTTTGTTTGGTACGAGGATATAGAGGGAAAGAGAGATGTGGACAAATTTTTATGAGTAGAATTTAAAAAAGTTAGAGAAGTTGGGTTAAAAGTTTTTAATTAATTTTTTATATTTTTATCATATATCTCATTTTTATTAAAATTTTATAACCCTAATTTTCTAATTTTTTTAAAAAAAATTGACTCTAAAAATTTGCCCCCCACCTACTTTGCCTCCCCTTCTCTCATACCAAATAGCCCCAAAAAAATATATAGGCCAATATTTAGATCAACATTTTCCCATCACACCCTCTCCCCTTTTCAATTATTCTCTTTTTGTAACTTTTTTTTACTTGTAACTATTAGATCAATATTTAAATATTTCATATTTAGTTTTATACAATTTTTTTTATTTTCTTTATTACAGTATTAAATTATTCATATCAGCAATTTACATGTAATTAATTTTTTGTTTATTTGTTAACACGTAATCCAAGAGACACTAAAAGAACCTATTCAATACATACAACATATATCTTCGCCATTATTACATTGGGTTGGAGCACCATTGAGGCTCAGACACAAAGTGGGCCCATAAACCCTCACTCAAAATAATGGGGCTGTTTGTGATAGTTTTTATGAATCGGGCTTATCATATAAGCCCGATTTACGTAAATCGAGATAAATCTCCTCCACATATTTATCTCGTAGACCGTGAAAGCACTTCGTAGACCATAAAAGCTACCTCGTAGACCGTAAAAGTTACCTCGTAGACCGTAAATTACAATTCATAAGCACTTATAAAATTTTCATAAGCTATTCCAAACAGCCTCAATCTATTACAAGCATTCAATATCAATAATCACACTTTATAATTATAATCCATTTGTTTTTACATATTCAAAACGTAGTTTGAATATAGAACACTCAAATTCAATTGTACTTGGCATCAAAATATAATCTCAATAATTTCAAAAGTATGAAATTGACTGAGATCGATTATATTTTAAAAATCTCTTATGGACCCTTTGGTATTATGGAAGAGTTTTTAATAGAAATAAAAGTGGAAATTAAAGTGAAACTGGAAGTGGAAATGTGGTTAAAAGTGTGTTTAGTATAACTATGGAAGTGTAATATAATTTTTAGTTAAAATATGTATTTAAAATATGTAAATACTAAATTACCCTTCAAACCCAGATCTCCAAACCCTGAGGGGCAAAACTTAGAATTTGATAAAATATAAGAGGACATAATGGTCAACAAAATTTCACTTCCATGGAAATGGAACCAATTCTCTGGGTAGGGTGGTGAAAGTCACTTCCATCATTTTTAGTGGAAGTCACTTCTTTAGAGAAATGTCTTCAACCCTATGAAATACATAAAATATATGTTTTATCTCCACTCCCACTTCCATAATTCCAAACGTGGCCTTAAATTTTGGAAGATCTAAATCTGTATATTCTCATGTCTACGTGTCCCTCTCTGTCTCGATTTTGGGAATGAATCTCAATCCTCAAATAAAGTCAAGTAATGGTGCCATGTGTATTGAAGATCAATAGTACACCTGGGCTCCTTTTGAATTTTTGATCTTATTAAAATCCTTCATCAAAAGGCATCACAATAATATCATAGGCTCATATGGGCTGTTTTGATTTCATTGTTTCATATTGTATTCTTTAATCACATGATGTCACATCATAGCTGAGAGTGAGACTCATAAATTACTATTATTTCTTTCTTTCCACTTTTCCTATTTTTTTTATTCTAGTGGTCGCAAAATCAAATCGAAATTCCATATCTACAAAGAATATGATCTGGGTATATTTATAATTATATTATATTTGGATCTGTAAATAATATAAAAACCATATTGTCAATTATAATGGAATTTATAATTATAAGAGTTTATTTTTCATCATATCATTAAATTTTATTTAAACAACAGTATATGCATTACTGTAATGATACATATATTTAGCTAATTACCTTCAATCTGATACTTATGTAAACTGCATTTTTTTATAAAAGACATATATTAAGTGATGAATCATAAAAATCATAAACACTACTGAAAATATATTTCTATGTTGGAATTAAGTTAATTTTATCTCTTGTTAGTGTTGTTTAAAAATCATAATAATTTACTTTCAAAATTTGCTTTTTTTTTCCTTATTTCATATAATTTAAACACGAGCACGCACACAAACATATCAATGCCAGAACACTGTCACTGGGGCAACTGGCCACTGAATGATGGGTACATATATTTCAAATATAATTGATTTGATGTACTTATTTCCTTTTTATATATTTAACAACTTTTCACAATTTCAAGGTAAGCGTGAGAATATAAATATATAGAAGCATCATCATGAGCAAGTCCATATATACAAATCCCCCTTGGCTTTGCTTTGCTTTCTTTCTATCACCTTTCTGCAGGTTAATTAAAACCAAGCTTTTTGACTCACTGCGTATAGGCTCTTTCCACTTCCCCAAAAATGAGAGACAAAAAGTTCGGAGACAATGGTAAATAAACAATAATCTCAAACAATTTGATGATATGAGAGTTTGTTTCTGTTTAATTCTCTCTGTGTGTGTATTTTTTACAGGAGAGCCTACAAATAATAATATTGTTGATGCAAACATGAGGGTTTTAAGAGAGAGAATGGAGGAAGTGAAGACGAAGGAGATGAAGATGAAGATGAAGATGAAGATGGTGATGTGTACAACAAGAGGGTGGGATTATAAGAGATGTTATGAGAATAAGTACAAGAGAGAAGCTGTGATGTCAGAAATTGCAGAGACTATGGGATTAGCTTGTGGTGCAGTTGGACTTGTTTTTCTCAGTGGTTCTCTTTGCATCTGCCTTGTCTCTCTCCTATCTCATCATCATATCTAACAATAATTCATATGTATGTAAGTTTATACCAAACCTCGTATATTGTTTTGTTTCGATTTGAACGATAGTCAACTATGTGATATATATATGCTGAGGATGCCTGAGTCTCAGTGTTTATAGGGGTTTGAACTTTGGATTGGTGTATGTGTATTTATTCAATGACTAATCTGATGAAAACTTTTTCATATATTTGAGGAGGCATCTCTTCAGAGTTGATTTCTCTAATTATATAAGGAAAATTTCCCTTTGATTAATTTGTTTTCAATAAAATAAAACTTAAAATTGATCATGAGGGGGTTAACAAAATTGAATACTTACTTCTCCTTATTTTTCATTCAAAAATTTTGAATGTCTAAAATTATGTAGGGGAGATAATTTCAGCTTGACTGTATTGGTTTTGTCTCATGTTGGTTTAATTTGTAGAAATATTTTAGGAGGAGTACCACATCATTTAAACTTTATCTAATAAAAACATAATAGAACAACTTATATTATTTTAATCCCCTAATTGGCAGATGAATTATTTGAAGCAACTCACATTTTATTTTATTTTTTAAAAAAGATATAGTTCTTAGTTTGAAAAAACAAAAACTCAACCAACTAGTATTAAGAGGTTTATTTTTCTTAAAAACAAAATAAAATGTGAATGGTTTCATATGAGTCATATCAACCAATGATAAGATTAAAATATAATGATTTGAGTTGTACTGTTGTGTTTTTATTAGACAGAGTTCATATGATAAAATATTCATTGACTATGTATTCACTTGGTCTTATTTATAGGATATAGAGAAAATACATTTTTTTGTTCTATTTATAGGGCAAAGAGAAAAAATTTTCATATGAAGATGTATAATTTTACTCTCCATTTATTATTAAATTGACTTTATTCTAATGAAGTATAATGTATATTAAATAGGGTAAAGTTTAAAAGTTGTTGATTTTTAAGGAAGAGTTAATGAAGTTTAAGAGTTTTTTTAATTTGTATAAAACATGCTGAAAGTACCTTATAACTTATAAATATGATGACTAAGGACCCGTTTGGTTCAAGGAAAATGAGGAGGGAAAGGGAAAATTGGATTTTCCCACTGCCGGCGGCTGTTTGGTTCGTCATTTCTGTCGGAAAATATTTTCCTAGGCCTCTTAATTTTCAACCATGTGATTAAAAATGGGTTCCTACCAAAATTGGTTAGAACTAATTTTAAAGTGGGGAGGAAAAATGCCTAAAGGCACATAAACCCCTTGATATGACATTGTATGTGATATAAAAAGGTGAGTGAGTCTCATGGATATTTAAATAATATTTTTATATATGGAAAAATAGTCTTTTAGCTCATTTTTTTACCTCATTTTCTTCAAATTAAACAAAAATTTTCCTATTAACCCATTTTTTTCCAATGCAAACCGCAAATATCTATGTGACAAAATATTGTCCATCCCTTTCCATTATTTTCTTTTGTATTCCATTTATCTCTAACATTTTCTTTGATCCAAATTGGCCAAGTATTTGTCATTGGGTTGATTAAAAGTCAATTTACTAATGATTTATTATAGTGTAAGATAAGATCTGAAATAAACTCAACATTTATAATTCGTATTTAGGTATATGGGAAAGCATTGTTGTCAAATTCACTTGTTGACTCTCTAAGTTTATCGTTTTTACATTTCTACTTTACAAAAACAAGATTAGTTACTGGTAAATTCGTGTTAGTCGTAAACTCGGATAAACTTGTGAATTTACAACACACCAAGTTTATCATTTTTACGTTTCTAACTTATAAAACAGTGCTAACCCACTCTTAAACTTATGTTAATTTTTTCTGCCATTTAATCATACTCAATGACTTTATATAAATTTTTTTTGTTAGGCATGATACATCATAAACGTTGATGTAGTTGATTTCAATTATTTGAATTTAAAATATATTTAAATAATTTTTTTTCATTTTTATATTTTAATTCTTTAATTATACACTATAAATATCTATTTAATGATAAAAGTAAACTCTTACGAGTTTACCATCATATTCAAGTTCCTAATATAAGTTTACATCATTATTACGAGTTTACTTAAATTCGCAAGTTTGACAAACTTAGAGCCCGTTTGGGTTTGCGGTAACAGAATTTACTTTTTTTTAATCTGACTTTTATAAAAGCCAGATAAGATAAAAGTCAGATTGTAAATGTGATTTGTGTTTGAATTGGTGATGGTAGAAGTGACTTTTTTTTTAGAAAAGTTAGACTTTTAAGCTTCTTCTAAAAAGTTATTTTTAAAAAAAAATATTAGTTGCCAAAATACCAACCCAAATATCCTATTTTTCCAAAAACCAATTCACCATATTTTTTTTTTAAAAAAAAAACCACGTTGGGTGAGGGTGTTAAAGGGGAGAGATAAGACAAGTTTGATAAATGTTCTTTTGCCTCAAAATTCAAACTTGTCTCGCTTTTCCATACAATATAAATATACATAATTATCAATATCAATTATATACTAGGATTCAGTCATTCAGTCCTAAGATTGAAGATATTAGCTTTAGAACTAAAGTATTTAGTTATAGAATCCCTTGATTCAATATTTACAATATATGGGCAAATATATATTTTGATTGATTTAAAAGAGGTTTTATAATTGGAAGGTAAAATTTATTTTCTTAATGAATATTTTGTTCTAGTGTGTGTGTGTGAGTGACTATCTTTCAACATAAATCCTCGTTTTGGCTTTATTTCTCACCAACTATATATCCGAACATGATCATTTTTATGATTATATAAAGTCTTTGAATCGAAAAATTTACTTATTTTTAAACATTGAGAATAAATGTATCAAAAAAGAAGTCCGTTTTGAAAATCATTTTTTTGCCGTCACGTCTTGAAAATCATTTGAAGAAATGAATTACAAGTAGTTTCGTTTCATTTGACCCTCAAATCATCATTATTAGAAAGGACATGCATTATGTTTTTTTTTTTGGAAATAATATCAAAATCCCAATTGAAAAAATAATATCAGAAAAAACTCATAATTAATTAATGATAACTCATTCACTTATCAATAACTGCTTTTTCACTTAACATTGGTAAGTTATAAGACTTTTATAATATTATTTTTTTTAATTGAGACCTTGATTTCTTTTTTTTTTTTTTACCTGAACATGCATCATGTCTCTAGACACAGCAAAAAGTTCCATAATAAACACTATTACTTATAGATTATGTGATTAATTAGTAAAACTCATATCTAATATTTTATACACAATTTAAAAAACATATTCACAAAGAGTCACTAATTCCCTCGTATTATGTGTAATATTTTAATGTTTACTACTACCTACTTATATGAGATGATCAAATTACTTCTCATTCGTATCTTTTTTTCCATCTCGACTTTAAGTTGGCTTTATGCAAAACAACTTCTCTTCATATTTTATATGTAAACTGAAGACCTGAATTCAAGTAAATTTTACAAAGTATTTATACTATATATGTATAAAAACATATTAGACCCTTATATGCAATAAAATTTTTAAACGGAACTTTTTACTGATTTTACCTTTTATATATGTGAGAATCTTTTTTTCTAACAATATGTGTGATATTTTAATCTTGATCTACTAATGATCATATCACAAATGATTTTGTGGCGAAGCTAGTGCCATACTTTTCTCTCCCCGAGGTTACTTATTTTTAAAGATTTTAAGAGTTGTTTTTGGGCTTTATTGAGTTGTCTGAATTATGGGCTCCAATAGTTGTACTTATTATTAAAGACTAAGGTTACTAATAAAATTTCAATGTATTTATTGTAATATTTAAAATAACTCATTATTAGTTGGTAAAAAAACCTCATTACTAGCTTTTGTGAAAATTATCATCAAACTTAGAAGTTAAAACTCTTTTAATTCAAGCGGCCAATATAAGTACTTCTGTGAATGCTTTTTGAACATAGAACCACGTCGTAGCTGCTGACCTTAATTATTAAGCACCAAAGATTTAACTCATAAAATTTTTTCTTATGAAAAAAGATACGTTATCGATAATAATAATTTTACCCCCAAAGTTCAATAGTAAGCTTCAATAATAACTGATTTATTTTTTGTTAGAACCAAGTCTCACATTGGTGGGTTGAGAATGTAAGGGGGCTCCTTAGGCTATAAAAGGAGAGCTCATCCTCCCTTCCAAATTACCCCTTCAAATAGTCTCATTAGACATTTGTATTTTCTCCTCTCTTATAGTATTTTCTTGTAAATTAATTGTATTATTCTAAGTTTACATGGTATCAGAACCTGGTTCTGTCTGAGTATGCTCTGTGGTTGCAGTAGAGTCTGAACTTCCACATCAGAAAAGAATTAGCTAAGGCATTTGCATCAGCAGCTACTGTTCATTGGTACTATTTGGGGTACTGTTAATCTGAGTATGCTCTGTGGTTGCAGTAGAGTCTGAACTTCCACATCAGAAAAGAATTAGCTAAGGCATTTGCATCAGCAGCTACTGTTCATTGGTATTGTTTGGGGTACTGTTAGTAGGTACTGTTTTGTACTGTTAATCAGGGATGTGTACGGATTATTGGTACTATTCATCAGTGTTGTTTGTACTGTTCATCAAGGTTGTGTGCTGTGTTATCTGTGGTGCTATTCATCAGCACTATTTCATCATTGTTCATCTCGATACGTTAATTCTTTCCATGGCTAAATCAAAGAAGTCTGATATCATCAGTTTTCTTGAAGCTCTTGACTCGTCTTATGAGAATATTCGTTCTCAAATTCTGTCTAGTCAGGAGCTTCCATCTCTTGAAGATGTATTCTCACGGTTTCTTCGTGCTAATAATTTGGTTCACTCAACTGTTGATAATAATGTAAGTACTTTGGCTAGGCGTGGTTCATTTAACAACAAGAATTATAAGTCTAAACAAGGCCCTAGTACTCCGAATATGTCTTCTAGCATTTTTATCTGCAATTATTGCAAGGAGCCTGGTCATAGTAAGAAAAAATGTCGTAAATTACAGAATAAAGAGCAGCGTAATGTTTCTCAGATATCTGATCATTATGATTCTAGTCCATCATCTACAAGGGGTCTAGCTACAGGTAATTGGTTCTCTGGTCTTGCTACTTCTTTCACAAAGTGGGTCATTGATTCTGGTGCTACCGACCACATGACAGGTAACCATCATTTATTTTCATCATATACTCCCTATGCCAACCCATCCTCCATATTCGTCGCCAATGGTTCCCCGATCCGTGTACTTGGATTAGGCACTGTTAAACCAACTAAATACATTTCGTTATCTTCTGTTCTTAATTTTCCTGATCTTACGTTTAATCTTTTGTCTCCCAGTAAATTGACTCGTCATTTGAATTGCTCTATTACACTATTTCCTAACCACTGTTTAATTCAGGATCTTTCGACAAAGCAGATTATTGGTAAGGGGTATGAATCTGGTGGACATTACATCCTTAATGATCAGGTTCCGCGTTCTGTTGCTTGTTCTGGTGGGTCGTCTCCCTTTGCTATCAATTGTCATCTAGGTCATATGCAACTTTCCTCCTTAAAAAGGTTATATCCTCAGTTTTCTTCTGTATCTGCTTTAAATTGTAAGTCGTGTCAGTTTGCCAAACACCATCGTATTCATTTGGCACCTCGCGTCCATAAACGAGCTGCGTCCCCCTTTGAGTTAATTCATGTTGATGTTTGGGGTCCTTGTTCAGTTTTGTCTCAAACTGGTTATCGATATTTTGTCACTTTTGTTGATGATTTTTCTCGCACCACTTGGCTTTACTTAATGAAACATCGTTCTGAATTGTTTACGCATTTTCACAATTTCTGTGCTGAAATTCAAACTCAGTTTAATACTCCTGTAAAAATTCTTCGGAGTGATAATGCGAAAGAATATTTTTCTGCCCCATTCACTGATTATATGCACAGCCATGACATTCTTCACTAATCCTCTTGTGTTGATACACCTACTCAAAATGGTGTTGCAGGAAGAAAGAACCGCCATCTCTTAGAAACTGCCCAAGCTCTCATGTTTTACTCTTGTGTCCCTAAATCTTTTTGGGTTGATGCTGTGTCTACTGCATGTTTCCTTATTAATCGTATGCCTTCAGTTGTCCTTAGTAGGGACACTCCATATTATGTTCTGTTTCCCACTACCACTAAGTTGTTTCCTATTGATCCAAAAAATTTTGGGTGCGTTTTCTTCGTTCGTGATGCCCATCCAAATGTCAGTAAACTCGATCCCAAGTCCTTAAAGTGTGCCTTTCTTGGTTATTCTTGAATTCAAAAGGGTTATCGGTGTTACTCTCCTGATCTTCGTCGTTATCTTGTGTCCACTGATGTGACTTTTCATGAGTCATCTCTTTTCTTTAAGTTTTCGGTATTATCTGAGTCTCCTTCTGTTATTTATAAGCTTGATGATGTCCTGTTTTATAATGTCTCTGTCTCACCAGTACAAGCTGCTATTCCAGAACCTGATATCATCGATGGTCTTGATGTTACCAATGCCCTGCCCTCGCCAATGACTACTTCGCCAATGGATTCTGTTCATGTCTCCCTAATCCCTGCTCCTGCTTCCCCAGATCTTAACACCCCAGATCCTGACACTCCTGTCCCTGATCCAATTGACTCTGATTTTGCTGCTGATCCATCTGCTAACCTACCTATTGCCCTCCGGAAAGGTACTCGTCCTCATTGTCCTCCCAAAAGATATGATGAATGTACCTATCATATCTCTTCCTTTGTGTCCTACTAGCATTTGTCCCCTGCTTCCACTTCCCTTGTAGCCACCCTTAAGTCTATTTCTACCCCTACCACCCTTCACCAAGCCTTAGCCCACCCTGGTTGGCGTGCTGCGATGGAAGAAGAAATAATGGTCCTTGACAAGGCTGGTACCTGGACTCTTATTGATATACCTTCTGGGAAGAAGGGCATTGGATGTAAATGGGTGTTTGTAGTTCAGATTAAGGCTGATGGTTCCTTAGAACGACTGAAAGCTCGGCTTGTTGCAAAAGGTTATGCTAAAACCTATGGTATAGATTATTCCGAGTCTTTCTCCCCTGTTGCTAAGATCACTTCCTTTCGTCTTCTTGTATCTCTAGCTGCTACCTATCATTGAGATTTGCATTAATTGGATGTTAAGAATGCCTTTTTGAATGGTGATCTTCTTGAGCAAGTTTACATGGAGCAACCTCCTGGTTTTGTTGCTCAGGGGGAGTATGGGAAAGTATGTTATCTTAGAAATTCGTTGTACGGTCTAAAACAGAGTCCGCGTACCTGGTTTGATAAATTTTTTAATGTGGTTCAGAAGTTTGGATTGAGCCAAAGTAAGAGTGATCATTCTGTGTTCTATCAGAAATCCGATACATGCATGATTCTTTTAGTAGTGTATGTTGATGATATTGTTATTACTGGGAGTAACACCTCTAGAATCTCAGAACTTAAAGTCTTTCTTAACTCCCACTTTCAAACAAAAGACTTAGGATCATTAAAGTACTTTCTTAGTATTGAGGTTTTGAGAAGCAAGAAATGCATTCTTTTGACTCAGCGGAAATATGTTCTCGATCTCTTAAAGGAGACTGGAAAGCTTGGAGCTGCACCAAGCATCGTTCCCATAATATCGAATCCGTTCCTAGATCTTAATGATATCATGTTTGATGAGTTTCCTGATGACTTAAAGAAGAATATTGATCCAGAGAAGCTGAAGCCGTTTGCATTTCCTGAGAGATATAGAAGACTTATTGGAAAAATGAACTATCTGACAGTAACTCGTCCTGATATAACATTCTCAGTCAGTGTACTTAGTCAATTTATGGCATCCCCAACAGTGGCACAATGGAAAGCCTTAGAGCATATCTTATATTATTTGAAAAGTTCCCCAAGTCGTGGCCTTCTCTATACAGATTATGGGTATACTAAAGTTGAGTGTTTTGTGATGCGGATCATGCAGGATCTAAGGCTACAAGACGGTTAACTACAGGTTACTGTGTGTTTGTTGGTGGAAACTTGATATCTTGGAGAAGTAAGAAGCAAGAAATTGTGTCAAAATCAAGTGCAGAAGTAGAATATAGAGCCATGTCACAATCAGTACAAGAGATTGTATGGGTATTTCAATTCATGAAGGAAGTTGGCGTCACCACGACATTGCCTGCAAAGTTATGGTGTGACAATAAAGCAACACTTCATATAGTATCAAACTCTGTGTTCCATGAGCGTACAAAGCATATTGAAATCGACTGTCACTTTATTCGTGACAAGATCAAAGAGAATGTTGTATCTACAGGACACATGCGATCAGACGATCAGTTGGCAGATCTTCTAACAAAAGCCTTAAATGAGACACGAGTTGAGTATCTTTGTAATAAGTTGGGCATGATTAATATATATGCTCCAACTTGAGGGGGAGTGTTAGAAACAAGTCCCACATTGGTAGGTTGAGAATGTAAGGGGGGCTCCTTGGACTATAAAAGGAGAGCCCCTCCTCCCTTCTAAATTAACCATTCAAATAATCTCATTAGACATTTGTATTTTCTCCTCTCTTGTAGTATTTCCTTGTAAATTAATTTTATTATTCTAAGTTTACATTTTAAAAAAAAATATACAAATATTCAAGACCGTTTAACTTAAAATTTTTTAAAAGTGGTCTTCTAAAATGTAAAAATTAATGATGTCATGATCTCATATGGAAAATTATATATAGAAACCTCTTGTTAATTATAATGTTGATGACTCTCAGGTGTAAAAATGATATGCACCTATATCTCACTACAAGGTGGTAGATTACAGGTGAGAACCAATCTCATTAGGCCAAAAAAACCACATAACTTTACATATTTTTCGGGTATTTAATTAATTTAATTATTATTATATCATCAACATTTTCTATTTGTTAGTTTTTTTTTAAAAAAAAAAAAGTGGTAGGGGACTGAGAAGACACCCGTATTTTGTTGATTGGCTTTTAAAGGCTCTTTACATATATTATATACACTAATCATGCTTATTTACAGTAAAGTGACCTGAAACATAAGTTAATTATTACACCATTTATAAAATCTTACCAAGAAGCTAGGATGATTCTAAGTTTCATTAATCCCTACTTCGATTAGACTTAGGAAGATGCCAAGATGCTTCCAAGTTATTTCAGATCTAAACATGTATAAAAAATTTAATATTATTCTTTAGTCATAACAATTTATTTAATGTTAAACTTGGATTAAGGTGTAAGTCTACATATCGAGTATCTCCTTGTGCACATATGACAACATTAAGATTCATTGGGTGCAACTCAAATGGAGCAAAAATGTCATGTGTCTGTTATGCAACTAATAGAGGTTACTCTATGTTATACAAGGTTATCAAACCCGGACTGGTCACTGAACCGGTCGGGGTACTGGGTCAAGGATCAGTGGGTCAGATCGGAGCTAAACCGGGGCCAAACTGGTAAGAAATTAAAAATTTTAGGCTTATTAGTATGAAATTCTAAAGGAAAAATAAAAAAAAATTAAAAATTTTTTTAAAATAAAAAAATTGACCCGGACCGGTTTATCGACCAGTTCCCGGTCTGGACCCGGTCCAGTCCGAGTCTGATAACCCTGATGTTATATGTCTAGGCAACAAGTACGGATCCCATTAAGCTAGGAAGCAAGTAAACATAGTTTCATAAGCTCTTTTCTACGAGTTGAAACAAAACTCATTTCACATACTTACCTTTCGTAAATTATAAAAACAAACAGCACTAAAGTAATGGATGTTAGGTATAGGTAAGGATATATATGACATTTTTGCTTCATTTGAAAACGTTCATGTGCACTATTAAGCACTAAAAAACTTGGAACTAGTCTTAGTGCTCATTGTAATAATGAGTATTGAAAGTTATTTACTGTAGTAAGATCTACATAATTTAAATAAATTTTAACAGTTTAGATTTAGGATTTTTAACTAATGATTTTTCAATCAAAAAATATTTTTTTTGGGAAAAATTAACAATTAAGAGATCATATTTATTTTAAATTTTGTACATGTTAAAATAATTGTTTTTGAGAAAAAAAAGTAAAAATAAAAAAAAATCAATATAAACCATCAAAATTAGATGTGAACGCTTTATAATGATAATGAGCTCTCAGTCCTTATTATTATGGTGAACATGGAAACTGATTTTCAAAAAACTTTATGTGACGCGAAAGGATACTCTCCAAGTGGAATATATATATACGATTATTACTTGTTAATTTGGAAATCTATAATGCCTACCATCCCATTTCATAGGAGACTACCTGGCAACAAATTTGTCGATGGCATCAAAATTTCTATTTATTGATATGACATTTTTGGAAAAGATATTTAAAAAAGGTCATAGTAAATCAAAGCCACACTAATTGTTCTTCTAAAGATCGTTCCGAATCTCATTAGGGGGCACATGTGTCACAAAACAATGCATTCTCTGATCTCCATCTCTAACAAATCCAACCCAAATCTTATCCTCAATTTGTTTATTATAATAATAATAATTAATTAATCGTGATTAATAGCTACAAATAATTCTTCATCAAAAGAGACGCATCTCTCTCAATCATTATGTAAAAGAGGTTATAATGATACTATGGAATTATATAGACTTAATTAGATATCATATATAGATATACTTTTTTTTTTCCATCCACTTTAGTTTGCAAGTATATTGACACGTTTGCCATTCCTAATACACTTTTTGTTTGGTGAATTGGAGGAAGCCAAGTAGATAAAGTGAAATTTTTTTTTAATTAATCACCGATATCTAGTGCTATTAGGAACTAACTAATCCGGTTCGTGGGAATGTAGCCTACAATGAAGAGAACCTGACTACATCTAAGTAATTATCGTAGTTGCATACTATTGATTAAGCTGGAACAACCAACAGTCAGTTATTCCAACGTTTAGTGGTTAAAGCGGAATTTTTTAAAAACAAATCCATCCTCTTTTTTAATGGTTACCTCTAGATTTTTTTTTATTTTGATTCATCTATCTTTTAATTTAAAAATAATATTTTTTTTCATTAATATTAGTTATAGAGTAAGAGATATAATTATGAGCAGAGTAAATAAAATAAATTAAGGACAATATACTCTACTATTAGAAGTTGTAAAAGATAAATTTTAACTTAGATGAAAAAGGAAAAATTTTAACATACTTTACCCGCCGATATATAAGAACCGGAGAGGGTAATTTCATTTATTAATTTGTGTGCTTTTTTTTTCACACATTTATTAACCATAAAATTGTTTAAAAATATCTCATTAAAAATTTATTTGTCAAATGGAACCTTCGTGTGCAAATAATCTTCTTACGTGCAAAAGATTTTTCCTTGTGTTTAATATATATTTCTTATGTATGTGCAAACAATTTTTCTTTATATACAAAAAATATTCCCTAAAGTCTCATTTAACAAATAAGTTTCTGCTGAGGTCTTTATAAGCAATTCTCCCTTTATTAATTTATGTGTTAAATACTTAAACATGGAACGAATGAGGGAGGAAAACAGAAGTGTGTGCCATCATATAAGTGCATGTTTAGATTAACGGTGGAAAATTGACTTTTTTCTAATGTGGCTTTTACAGAAGTTAGATTGAAAAAAATTATATGTAAATGTGATTTGTATTTGGATTGGCGGTGAGAAAAGTGAATTTTTTTTAAACATAGTGAAAAAAAGTAAGAAGTTACTTCAATGAGCTTATAGGAAAAAAAAACTTTTTTTAAGCACAGTAAAAACTAACGTATTCTCAAACGGGGCTGCAGATAATAAATAGACTTTTACCATTTGACATTTTGGATTCTCAAATAGACCCTAAGTGTATTATTGAATTGATAAAATACTCTCTCCTTGGCAAAATCTATCCAATAACAACTTTGCATAAATCAATGCAGTTTTTTTTTTTTTGATAAAATCAATGCAGTTAATTAAAAGGCCAAGGTCTAATTTTGTCATGAAAATTTGAAAAATTTTACGTAGGGGCAATGGATATCTAAAATTTTTTATCATATTAATATTACTCCAAAAAAAAAAAAGCAATGTTACCCTGTAGTGATTATAAATGTTAATGATTAATATTACTTTTTTAACGATTATAGATACTATACCCTAACATTTTTGAGATAATATTAATCCACCAACTACAACTCCTATACAAAAATTTTCAAAGTAAAATTGGACTTCAACTAATTGCTGCTAAAGTATAATTGTTTAGTTTGAATGGATAAGCATATTTATTGTTGCAGCTCGTCAACGACAAATAGGGATCCAGTTTGTAAAGTTTTATGTCATATATTTAGCGTTTTTATTAATTCTTTATTATTAATCTGTCATGATTCTACCACTAATATCAATATTTAGTGACATTTATATATATCGTTAGGTCTATAAAGTTTTAAAATTTCTGTCACATACTCTCTTCAGCCCTTAATATAAGATATAATTGATTTTTTTGAAGAAATTAAGGAAAATAAATAAATAAATTAATCATAATACATATTGTGTATTAATAAATTATATATCAGTTTATAAGTCAGAAAAATAAGTTTGGAGAAAAAAATTAAATAAAAATACTTTAAATTAATTCATTTAGTGTCTTTAATCTCTTTAAAAAAAATTAATTGGATCTCGTATTAAGAACCAGAGGAATACAGTCCTTTTTGTTATTAGTGAAAAAATTCATTTTCTTCCCTTACAATATTAGTGAAAAATTTTCATTTATCATAGGAAAAATTAATCTTTTAGTCTCCCAACTTTTAACTTACTTATAACTCAATTATTTAACTATGATTCGGTATAACTCAATCCCTAAATTTTTTGACATGGCTTACACCTCAGCTTTTTAATCATTGGCAAAAATTTCTTACACCTCAGCTTCCATGTGGGTTGATGGCCCAAAGAAATAAATCAAGGTTCAGATAGCAAAATATTGGGCCAGAATAAAAAATGTTAAAATGATTATTAAACCACCTCCCTTTGTCCGCTGTTCAAAGGCCCAGAAATCCTTTATTTCAAATAAATAGCTCAAAGTTTTAAAACAAGGTTGTACAAAAAATAAATAAAACAGGCTACTCCCACCATCCTTTTTTTTTTTGTGAAAGGAAAGGGATTGGGCTCATATATTATCCAAGGATAAGACACCTAACTCATGATTACTGTGGTATGTCCCTATGAGCACAGGAGCATGACAAACAAGCCGTTTTTTATTTGGCCCATAGATAGGATTCACCGTAACTTTACTAAGCTGTGGAGATGCCTCCTCAAGCGTCGTGACTAGAACCACAACAAAGTGATATTCCTGTCATCCTTATATATAAAGTCTCTTTGTCCTCCCCTTTTTTGAATAGGCTTGCTTCATAAAATTTTTCCCCTTTTTAATAAGGTCCCATTTTTTTAATAAAATTTTTAAAAAATTTTAAAACAAGCTACTCCCTCCATCCTTTTATGTAAATTCCCAATTTTTTTTGAATATGTTTGCCCCATGGCAAAAAAATAAAAATAAAAAATTTTCCCTTTTATTAAAGTCCCATTTAAATTGGTCTTAACAATCAATTAATTTCATATCTTGCATTGATTAAAATGTTAACTTATTCCCTTTATTCTCTCTCATTTTTTTATTCTCTCACATCACATTTTCCCATATATTCTCTCTTATTATTTTCTCATTATTACTTTCTCTCACTCATTCATGCATTTTTTTTTAAAAATAGGGCTAAGGTACAAAATTAACCAACCAAGTTTTTTCTAAGGGGCGTCTGGCACAAATAAGTTTTGGAAGTGACAAAAATAATAATGAACAATTAAAAAGGGTGTAAATTTAATAAAACCGTTAAATTTAACATAACGATGTTAAATTATAAAAGAAGAAAACATTTAATGAAGTTAGGTCAAATTTAATAGTTTTGTTAAATTTACACTAATTTTAATTATTTATTGTTATTTTTTTCTCTTCTAAAATTTATTTGTGCCAGACACTCCTCGATAAAATTCCATTGTTAAAATTGCACCTTAATAAAAAAAAATATTTCCTACATATTTATTATTTTTGAGTAATTTTAACTATTTTTTAAACCCTTATAATTCGGTTGATTAAAAGGTCCTTACAGTTATATATAGAGACGAAGTGAGATTAAATAATGCTCTTTTTTTTTTTCCTAGAAGGAAGTAATATCATTAAAACATAAATATTCATGTCCAATTAAAATGGCATGTTCAATAAGGCTCAATTGTTTTGAAAGTCTCTACGTCCAATTCAAAGGACACAACCCTTTCAGTATTTAATATTTTTTAAAGTTACCCTCATTAAATTTAATACTCTATCATTTGATAAATATTTTAAAAAATATTATGAATATTTTTATACACAATAATGAAAAATCATAAAACTAACCAATTTTTTAATTTTTTTAAACTAATTAACTTAATTTTATATTTAAGATAGGTGAGCAATAAAATTTACCGGACCAAAATAAAAAAAAAGCTTGTTATAGCTTAAAAATCTCTATTATAAAATTTATTCCTAGAAGAACCTAAAATTTGTTTAAGAATCCAGGTGCAATTTATTTTAAACTTATACAATTTTTTTTAGTTATATGTAATTCATCTTCAATGTAAAATGTAAGATAATTGTGTATATGTAGATGAGTTGCCCTTGTTAATCCTTACCTACTTTTAGTAATGAATTTTGTGATTTATGATTTTTCAGATTCCCTTATAAATTTAAATTTCATGACTTTTTCTCTTGAAAAAAAAAATGAGAAAACACATTCATATTATCAGAAATGTTAATTATTTTTTTTATAAAAATAAAAAAATATTAATGAAAAGACAAACACCCCAAAGACAAAATCAACAAAGAGCAACAAAAAATAAATCTGAAAAAGATGCAGTAAAATATTCTTAACTGTCTTTAATATAAGATATATTTAAATAGTTAATCTTAATTTTAAATATAACATAAAATTTTATATTTATCAATCTTTTCCTAATTTATTTTTTAATGATACTCCATCAACAACAATCAAGAAGGAGATGAAATTAAGAAAGGTGATTAGAATATTTTATAAAATATATGTGATATTAATTAATTTAGTTAAATTTTTTAATGTAATTAAATTAACTAAATATGTATTTATTATATTAATGATAGGAGAAGGAGTTAATAACTTCAATATTTGTCGAAGGGAACAAGGGTAAGAAAGAACGAATTTGGTCAATAATGGTGTATACATATCAGAAACGTTAATTAAGTTTTGTCCAAAAGAGGAGAAAAAAGGGAAGAGGAAGAAACATCGAAGAAATTTCGAAGTTCACCTGTGTTTGGTTTGATGGTATTCGAGTGCAAACTGGACCCTCTGCTTCTGCCATCTCGGAGAAGAAACGTAATTCGCACCCTTTTCTGGTTCATCTTTCCCTTCATATGACAAAAAGCTTCAAAAGCTACACGAAAAGTTGATAACTAACAGATACTCACAGTAATAGATCCATTTCTCTCTCTTAAGCAATTTGAAATTTTCACTTTTCTTTCGAATTTTGAGAAGTTGACAACCTACTAAACCCTATTGCTCCGAGATCGTTTGCCGCTAGCTTTAATCTTCCCTCGTTCTGGGTTCGTGGTTAATCATTTTCCATGTCTCGGATGTATGCATGTCTCCTTCTGGTTCTGAGCCTGCTTTCAGAAACTGTGACTTCGGCATCTTCCTCATTTGGATCAACTCGTTCGATCCTTAGGGACGTGAACGATAATAGTAAAAATGATGATCCTCGAGATTATGCTGTTGATTTGAATGCGACGAGTTTCAGTACAGTTTTGAAGGATACGCCGGCTGCTTTTGCCATTGTCGAATTCTTTGCCCATTGGTCAGTGATTATTTTCGAAACGAAGTTTCAATTTTATGCCTTTATGTACTTGGAATTCATTTCATTTTTTGTCGGGCATTGATTTTTTTAAATGTTATCTTACATTTCTTCATGGATATGCTTTAAATGCTACGTGTGCTATTTTCTTTGGGTAAATTGAAGAAAGGTGACAGAACATTTGTTTGGCAAAATAGATCTGCAAGTAAAATAATGAGATATTAATACGTGTGACAAATTTTGTATTTTTGAAGCCGCAATGAGAACAAGATGAAGTATTGTCTTGCACTTTTTATTGTCCTCTAGCTAGCATAGCTTATAGTTTGTTTTAAAAGTCATTAGACATGTGGCAAAATATTAAGAAGGGTTAAGGGTTTCTGGCTTTCTTTCACTGAGATTATTAACAGTAAGGTGAAATATTAGAGGAAAAAAGTGGTGTGATAAATCAAAACCTCACTTGTGTCTCTGGAAAAACTGCCATCTTTTAAACCATTCACTTCATGTTATCTTCCTCTACTCTTTGCGTGTGGGCAAGGACTGATTTTGTAGATTATTTTACTGTTGAGGGATCAGATGCAATTGTAACCATCAAGTTCAACACATGATGAAGCTTGCAAAGTATCAGATTTTTATACTGTTATTGGATTTCTATACGAAACTACTTTGTAATCTTTCAACATGCTTCTGAGATGCTGCTGGATTATAATCATACAACTATTAGATGTGCTTATAGGTGAATTTATTTGTAACAGGGTTTTAATTATGGTTGTAAATTTCCCTTTGCATGCTTCTCTTTTTTTCTAAAATGAGGACCTACTTTTATAATCTTTTTGTTTTTGGTTTAATCCATCTTTTTCACTTTATTCAACTCCTAGTTGATGTCTTCCCTTTTGTCTCTTCTGTGAGTGCCGGTTCTATGTTATTGCCTTAATCTGTGATACAATGTTGCCTAAGAAAGAAATAACTATTGTAATGATATAATTCTTGAATTTGCTGCGATTTACATGCTCTATGTCTGTCCTAGTCCTTATTTGTGTATACTTTAAGTTCCTGATCACATGCTACTACTTGATTTTACTAGAGCTTTTACATATACTTTCTTTTTCCTAAATTTTTAATTGTTATGTGTCCAGGACATGATCAATGTATTTTATTATAGCTTATTCATCAAATATGAAAATGGCATTGAATAATTAGTTTTCTGCCTGCTTCACTCTATGATCTGTGAATGCGCTATATTTCATGAAAGAAGAGTTGACTTATTGAGCCAAACCCAAGCTGGTGCTAGATTGTGTTTGTTTGACTCTATTCATCCTTTCCCGGCCCCGGAGTGACAAAACGGGAAAAAAGAATCTTTTTGGTGTGTGTATTAAAGCGAGAAAATATTGAGCTCAATAAGAAAACGTTTAATTTTTCTTGCAATTCAATGGATTTTTTTGAAGTTTTCAAGTTCTTTTCTGCTGTCTAAGTGGATTTACTTATTTCCTTTACTTGTGTGGTAGGTGCCCTGCTTGCAGGAATTATAAGGTATTAAATATTAATAATAGCTAAAAGATCTAGTTTATTTTTTATGAAGTTGCTGTCCTTCATTCAACTCATCACTACTTGCTCTCTGATTATATATTGCAGCCGCACTATGAAAAGGTTGCAAGACTCTTTAATGGACCTGATGCAGTGCATCCAGGAATTGTATTGATGGCAAGGGTAGACTGTGCATTGAAGGTATGTGCATCCCGTATTACTTTCTTCTTTAGGCGTGATTTTATATTTATGTTAATTCCAGTCTCCACCCACTAGCTGCTAGCATTTTTTCTTCAGAAAATATTTATCTTTCAACAAAGTTTTACATGCTTTGAGGCAAAATGATGTGAAAATCTGGGTAGAATGGATTTCTTCTGCCAATGATTAACGGAATAGTTGAATTTGAAAGCATTGGTAAAAGCTTCGAGGATATTTACTCTTAAACTCCACTGTAAGAGCGAGCTTTTTACACTGCTTGATAGAAGAAAAAAATTAGATAATCCTATACTCATGGAAAATTGAAATGGATATCATTGTTCATAAGATGCAACGAGGAAATCATGTGATGGACTTAAGAAGCAGTTTTCACGTCAATTAACCAATGATTGAAGATTATGGAAACAAATAATTGCATTCTGCATAATTTTACCTGAGATGATTGGGTCTGTATTTTATATTTTCTTTCTACATAGAGGATATTACATAACTCAGACTTACATAATAATACAATTAATAATAAATTTCTGTAATTTTTCTTGATATCATAATGTTCATACCTATGATATAATGATTTGAGAATTGACATGCTGCTTCTGCTTCACCTGCAATCATCAATTTTCGCTGATGGGTTCTTTGTATGTAAAACTTGGGAAAAAAGAGAGAAGATTTGCTGCTAGCAGCAAGCGTGCATCTTGACCACTAAACCTCTTATTTGTTACATGAAAATGCTGGGAAATGTAAAGCTAATCTAGATTCCCCCCATTAACTACTTCATCTCCTTCAATTCTGATTTATTCCCTGAAAATCTCATTCAATCATACATATATTGTCAATGCTTTTGGATTGATCTACTCTACCATTTTCTTCTTTTGAAGTAAATACTTAATTCTCTAAACATTTGGAACTTAATGTTATATAGTGGTGAAATATACCTTGGTGATTTGTCCTTCTTTTCACTTCTTTGGCAGCACAGATAAATACTAAACTCTGTGATAAGTTTTCTGTTGGTCATTATCCTATGCTTCTTTGGGGTCCTCCTTCTAAATTTGTTGCTGGTAGTTGGGAACCTAAACAAGACAAAATTGATATATGGAGGATTGATGATGGGCGCACAGCTGATAGGCTGCTTAATTGGATCAACAAGCAAATGGGCAGGTATTATTGCTAACGTAAATCCGTTACAATGCCTACTAGAGGCTTACAGTAAAAAAATATTCTAAAATTCACTCATTTCCTATTAACCTCTTAAGTGTGACGAGAAGCCTATTTGAGTAGAAAGAGTCACCACATAAGAATCAAGTGTTGGGTGTGCATCCCAACATATTGTTGGGAAAGCCATCTAGTTGGTGTCAATTGACTGCTATTTATAGTAGATTTTTAGCAAAATGTAGCTATTACCAAGATTTAGTGCCTCTTGAGCCATTAAATAATTAAGAACGCACCAGAGAGGCTTCAATTTCTTTTTTCTTTTTTTATTTTTGTTTTTAATCAAGGTAAGCAATGACATGGGCAGTAGGATAAAAATTAGTCATAAAGAATTCAACCCCTGCGAACTAAGGAGTATAAAATTAGACTAAATTAGTTCAAGCGTCTAGAAGTTTGTGGAAACATTCCTAGTGCATTTGATGGGACATGTATTTAGTGTAATATATTTTTCCAGAAAATGATGTGAAATTGATTTATACTAATTTTCTTGTCTATAACTTTTAATGTTCTTCTTAATGTTGCAGTTCGTTTGGCTTGGATGATCAGAAATTTGAAAATGAGAATCTTTCATCCAATATGTCAGACCCTGAACAGGTCCTTTGACAATTCAGACAAAAAATTGGTTGGATTTAGTTTAATTCTAATTTCCTTTGTATTTTTTTAAATATTTACATGTATGCTATATATGATGAAAGATTGCAAGAGCTGTCTATGATGTTGAAGAGGCGACTGCCATAGCTTTTGATATCATCTCAGAGCACAAGGTGATGTTTTCCCCATGACTTTCTCCTTAATTGGTTATTTGTTTTGTTTTTGTACATGGATGGTAGAGCAAATACTCTCTGGTGTGCAGATGATAAAGCCTGAAACCCGTGCTTCACTCATAAAATTTCTTCAGCTTTTGGTGGCTCATCATCCTTCTAGGAGGTATGACGAACCACCTTTTATCATCCTCTGCGTCTCCAGTTTTAGTATAAATTTCTTTTCTTCTATTCTGAATCACTTACTTCAGATGTCGGAAGGGTGCTGCTGAATCACTTGTGAGCTTTGATGACTTGTACCCAGCAGATTTGCAGTCAGCTCATAGTCAGGAAGATGATGGTGGAAATGTTGTGGCAAGTAACTTTCAGATTTGTGGAAAAGATGTACCTCGTGGGTACTGGGTAGGATTAACAATTTCTCTTGTGTTCTGTTCATTGATGAAGTATTGGTTTTTTGTTAATTGTGTGGCGCTGTGAGGGTGTATTGTTGTTTTTGGGTGAAATAAGCGTGTGTTTTATTTGCTTTTTTTGTGGCCTACTGCTGCCATATTCATTTAATAAATCTAATTCATTAGAAGTATAACTTATTAGCCAGGGTTGGATGACAAGAGAAAATTATTTATAATCTTAGTATATCGTGTAATTCTCATTTGGGATGGAGGGTTTGTAATTAGATAATACAACAAGAAGTCTTATCCCGCTAGGTGGGGTTGGCTACATGGACTGCACGGTGCTATTATACTCTATTAGCAACCAAATCTAAGGTTTGTAATTGGATGATTGGGATAATTGAGACTAATTATCATACTATTTATTCAGGAGAGTATTATTATCAGTAAAGGTGTTTGAACTTAAGGGTGTGTTATCTGATGTTAGTATGTTATCATATTACTGAGATTTTATACTTCAGATTCAGATTCCTTTGATATTTGCATTCCTTCTTAAGGTTTGCCTATGAATATGCTTATTATCAGTCCTAAGAGATTGATTGCCTTGATTATTAGGATTTTTTTAGTTAAATTATTTGAGATGAGTTATTGTTTTACTTATTTTATGTTTAAATTCTGTGTCGCTGGTGTACTATTTTCTGGGTTAAAATATAGTCCTATGGGTAGAGTGCTATTGGTTATTGATATCAAGTTTGATCCATGTACCTGTGTTGAAGTATCTATATAGCTATATCTATGTTAAGTATAAAAACTCCAACAAGTCCCGCTATTCCTAAGCTATTTATGCTCTGATGCATGGAACTCACTGGTTTGCTTTAAGAAAAAGTGGGATCCATGCGCTTGTGTTGACGTATTTCCAGTGATAATGGTTTTTACCCGCCTACTGTTATTTTTTCAACATATGGTGAAGATTTCCTTGCCTTAGGTATTCCTGTACCAGTTTTGCTTGCCTTAGATATTTTTCAAAATATCTAGCCTAGCTATATGCTAAACCAGAACTATCATATTCTGATATGTGAAATTGCTGCTCTTGTTATTCTTAAAACTGCCAGACTTCCCAAATTACCATCTTGATTATTAAACACTGGAGGACCTTGGATCTTGTGTTATTTAGTCAATTTGTATTTTTGCTATGGCTTTCCTCTTTCTATCAGTCATTCTTAATTTTCATTTTTTTAAAAAATAATTTTATGCTTCTAAATTGAACTTTGATTCTGTCTCTAGACTGAGAACATTCCTGATCACTTTGGTTTACTTTTATTTTTCTTCTGTAGATGTTCTGTCGTGGCAGCAAGAATGATACCAGGGGCTTTAGGTACTGCTTGGCCTTCTATATTCATATTTACGTATTTACTTCCGTATAGTAGTTACGCTGATGATAACACTATTATGTGTGTTTTACTTCCATATAGTAGGATGCCTTGTCTTATCATTTTTGTGTCCTCTTTCTCAGCTGCGGTTTATGGGTTCTCCTGCATTCGCTTTCGGTGAGAATCGAGGATGGAGAAAGTCAGTTTACATTTAACGCTACATGTGATTTTGTTCACAACTTTTTCATCTGCGAGGAATGCCGACAGCATTTTTACAAGATGTGTTTAAGGTAAACTGAATTGGGACTACATTTTAGTGTCATCATTTAAACTCATAAATTTTCTTTTATCTTGAATAATTTTAATTTTCAGCGTGTCTAGTCCGATCAACAAAGCTCATGACTTTGCTCTCTGGTTGTGGAGTGCCCATAATATGGTCAATGAAAGGCTGATGAAGGAAGAAGCATCTCTGGGAACTGGTGATCCCAAGTTTCCAAAGATGGCATGGCCTCCAAAGAAGCTCTGTCCTACTTGTTACCAAGACCTTAGCCGGAGGGCCAACAGAATCGAATGGAACAAGGATGAGGTCTACAAGTTTTTGACTCGATACTATGGAGAAAACCTTGCATCTCTGTATAAGAACAAGGGCATAGCTGGAAATGACGGAACCGAAAGAGCTGTTGAAGATTTAACAGCATCAAGTAGTGCACTTGTGGTGCCTTTGGGAGCTGCATTGGCAATTGCTATTGCTAGCTGTGCTTTTGGAGCACTTGCTTGCTACTGGCGTTCCCAACAAAAGAGTCGGAAGTATTTTCACCAACTACACTCTTTGAAGAACATATGATGATTAGGAGGGTAATGAATTCTTTCAAACTTTGTCAAGTCACAGTATTTTAAACTTTATGTATTTAAGTCACTGGGAAAATATATTTTCTTAATTTTTATTGAGGGTAAGCTTATGGGGATCAAACTCATGACTTCTTGGTTATAAAAGCTTTGATACTATACTAAACTACTTAATCATAAGGGGTTAATACCATTGTTCGTTATAGTTTGATTGAATTTTGGTTTTGGTTCTTATAGTTTTAAATCTTTGATTTTTGTCTCTATAGTTTCATAAAAAATTGGCTTGAGTTTAATAAATGGTCGCTATACTTTTAATTAATTTTAGTTTTAATCCCTATACTTAAACTTAAACCAAATCCTTATTAAACGATAAGGATTAAAACCAATAATTTGAAATTACAGGTACTAAAACCAAACCTCAATCAACCTATAAGAAGACTAACAATAATATTAACCCTAATCATAATCATAAATGTTTAAGAATCATGTCAGTGCCTTTAGGGGATGAGTTGAGTTTCTCATTAACATTGTTCATGTTTCAGGCCAAGTAGAATTAGCTGAGAAGAATACAGAGACGGGGAATATCGGTTTTGTTCAATCCTAAATTATGGTCACTTGCTCCAGAGAGAATAGCCAAAGGTCCTTTTTGAGGTTGTACAGGATATGATTCTTAGCTGCTTCATTTTGGACTAAGATTATTATTGATCTTGGATCTTGTTTTCACTAACTTTCCTTTGGGCAATGGTCACACCTAGTTCAGCTTAGAAAAATTTGGGATGAAAGGAGTATCAAGGTGTGGAATTTTTTATTGGATTAGTTTTGATTTCCTTTTTGTGATCAAAAGCAACTTGTACAAGTTATGTACACCAAAAAAAAAAAAAAAGGCAACTTGCTCAAGTTAAGAGCAAGAGATTACATTCTTGATGGTTCGTCATTTAATACCCAACACTTTGAATGAATGAACGAACGAACATCAGCCTTGTTATTGGTATTGTTCATATTCCTTTTTCTTTTTGGTTACAGATATTATTTACATCCCTCTTGAAAAGAAGCCTGCTTATCAAATGCATTCATAACTGTTGCTGGTGAAAAAAAGGTTACAGTTCTCAGCATGATTTATGAAGTATTTTTACGATTTATGAAATAAGTATGTCAGAGGAGTTCTGTCTCAGTTTATAGAAAATTATCTCTAAAATTATGATTTAAGGGTTTCCTAAACATACATGAAGCCACATTCAGAATCCGTGCATGCCATAACTGTCAAAGTTTCATCAAATGATCAAAATGCAAAAGCCTTGGGAACTGATCATTGTCCAAATCCAAATGTGATTTACTAAAATTCAATGGTGAATCATCAAAGCTTACTTCCAATCTCTCAATCTTAAGTAGGGAAAAAGCACATGTAATGTGTAACGGGTATAAATCATTTGAAGAATGATTAAAGTTGAGGGATTCAAAGCCTTATACGTTCAATAATTATATGTGAGTGAGAGTAATTAAAATAGGGCTAGCTTCATTAATTAAAAAAATAAAAAACTTGAGCGTCAGTGTCATAAATATCAAGAGGGGGCGGGAAACAAATGATGATGTGAGTGTGAATTAATGAAATGAATTACTCTGTAAATGTTTTTTTTTTTGGCCAACTACTCCCTAAATAGTCAACGAATACAAATCATACATACAATTTGAACTTAAGAACTACACTATCATTAATAAAATATTAAAGAGGAACACCAAATCCAATAGTGAAGTACATACATGAGTAATTAATTACTATGGAATACCAAAAGTTTGGATGATTTGAGAACAGCCTCTATATTATTATAAATATCAGATGTGCCAACGGGCATTTCATAAGGATCCCATAATTCTGAGGTCTCAAGTTTTCTTCATTACATACAAGGCGGTAAGAATAATGTCTTGGATTGTATCGCTGGCTGCAGCGGTGGCAACTGTGGCGGCGGTGGTTGGAGCCGCCGTGAGTGCGGTAAATACCTTGCTGGCAGTGATGGAAACTGCTGACAAACTGAAGCAACATATGGAGAAAAAGGCTAAAGCTGGCTAAAGGTTTTCATGGTCGTGTAATAAATTAGTTGTGTGGATCTTTTTTATTTTGCTTTTCAGTTATTGCCTAATATGTATGTTATCACTTTGTACGTGGATTTTCACTTGCCTGTATGCGTCGACTTGAATTTTTATTATTTTATATCTTTAATATAAGATTCAGTTGACTTTTAAAAAAAAATTTAAAAAATTAAAAAATTAAAAAAATTATTTTAAATTATTTATATTTATCATTTTTATATTAACTAATTTATCTGACTTATAAACTAATATATATTCTAATAATATAAAATATATGATATAATTTAATTACTTATTTAATTTTCTTAATTTCAGAAAAAGGACAACTGACGTTCTCTAAATATATATTACCTGAAACTGCTACGACATGCACTTATAGAGCGAAATCCAATTGATTAGAATTCGAATATTGAGGGAAAATTATTATAACCAATGCCATATGTGTGTGTGTCATAATTTGAATATGTAACAGAAACTTGTAGAGGGGAACATTAGATTAATTAGAATTCGATGAATCGAGCAAAGAAAAAGCTGATGAACTGACTGTTTGAGAACATAGTAGAAAAGTGACTTTTTTTTTAATGTGACTTTTGTAGAAGCCAAATGGAAAAAAAATCATATTGTTAATGTGATTTGTGTTTGGATTGACAGTAGGAGAAGTGGCTTTTTTTTTCTAAACCCAGTGAAAAAAAGCTAGAAGCTACTTCAATGAGCTTCTAAAAAAAGTAGCTTTTTTTTCTAAAAGCCCAGTGAAAGCTAATATGTTCACAAACGCGTCCGCAGATGTCAAATGGGCTTTTACCCTCCGAATGAGCTTTTTCCCCTCCCAAATGAAATCCCAAACAGGCCCTTAGTTGAATTGTTATTTATGTAATATTGTAGTTAACTCTATTGAGCCGTACTTGTTCTTTTCTATTCCAAATTAAAACAAGAATTAACGTGTACTTTATTAAATTATTCCCTCCAATCTTTTTTATAAAGAATATTTTCTCTTATAGGAATTATCCTTTATATAAGGAACAAATCTCATTTGTGTGAAAGTAAAATTTGAAACTAATCTTTATAGTTTTGCCCCTATTAAGTATATGCTACTCATTATTTCTCTATAATAAATTTTTATTCATTATCGATCATGTACTCTTTTTATAAATATGTGTATAATTAAAAAAATAGTATATATTTAAAAAATTTATTATTTTTAAAAAACATTTTAAACTGCATGATTTTGTTAGTTATAAAAACGACGGAAAGAATTTTTATGTGGATCCTTTCATTTTAGCCCATTTGTGTTTGTAATTTTGTAAAATAAATATCGGGATATGTAAAATTCAATTATTTCATTCAAGTTAAAATTTGCAACTTGCATTAAGTTAAAGGGCAGGATATTACATTCTTGATTGTTCATCATTTAATACCAAACACAACTTTGAATGAATGAACATCAGCCATGTTATTGGTATTGTTCGTATTCCTTCTCTTCTTTTTTCTTTTTTCTTTTTTTTTTGTTAGAAGTATAATAATATACATTCAGCTAACAAATAATCCAATTAAATTAAAATATTTTGAGATGTAAAATGGGGATAACTGATATTTGAATATGTTTTTGCTACCAATAAGATTCAAACATACAACCTTGCTTGAGCAGCTCTCTTGATATTATTTGTTCTTATTTCTTTGAAATTTTATCTTAAACCAATCAATAGTTTAACAGCCCATTTGGTTGAACATGCTGGAAAATATGTGATTTAAGGAATAAAACATTATTTGCAAATGAGAATATATGAACATTTTGCATCATAGTTCATTGCTCAGTGGAAGCTGTAAAAAAGCTGCATAACTTGTTTGAATCTCAGATTCATCACTCTGTAACTGTTTGGGGCAGGGTTTATGAACTCAGACCGGACTGACTAGTCAGACTCAGGAACCATTGAACCGACAGCCAAACTAGGCCGGTTCAACATTTATTTATTTATTTTAAAAAAATCAAATTTTTAAATTTTTTCTTTAAAATCTTATATAAATAAGTCTAAAATATTCAATTTCTCACCGGTTTGGCCCCCGTTTAGTTTCAGTTTGACTTCAATCTGACCCACTAACCCTTGACCCAATACCTTAACTGATTCAATAACCAGTCCGAATTTCAGAACCTTAATTTTGAGCAATCATGTAAAGTTTCGTTTGTTGTGAAGGCTAATTAAGTATCCAATCCCCACAAACATAAAGCCTCCTAGAGAATAGGGATAGATTCTTTATTTTTAATAAATATAACTCTCCTAGAGGATATAAAGTACATACATGAGCAATTAATTATAGATGAATTCAAAGAATCAAACAAAGATTAATTTATGCTGAACTTAATCGGCATGTTATTATATATACTTAGGAATACCAAAAGTTTATTTGATGAGTTTGGTAGGGTTGGTGGGGAGCTTGGTAGTTTTGCTACCAGGGATCCTAATAATAAGATAAATATGTTTGAATATGTGCTTTTTGATTTTGATTATGGAAATTAAATAAATTAAAGAGCCTAATCCTCTTTATCAATCGCTTTTATTTTACCTATGAATTAATAATGTGAATTAATTACTTTGACACTCATCTTTCTTATTTCTCCTGTCTCGAAGTATTAGGAGATTTTTTTCTTAAGAAAAAAATCACTATTTTCTTTTTGAAAAATGAAGTTGACAGCCTGATATAATAAGGCACTCAGGGGCATTTCTGTCTTTTTATAGGCATAGTCTAACGATCCCTTCAACGGCCTCTCTTTCCCTTTGCTTTCCCGCCTTAAATCCCAACGGAAACCAGAACCTCCTCCAGTAAAGAGAAAAACCTCTCTCCCTCTCAATCTCGAGCTACACCAATGGCTGCCTCTGTTCTCCTTCTTCTTCTTCTACACACTTTCTCCTTCTTCTCCTTTTCCTCTTCTCTCTCCCATGAAACCGTCCTCGATGCTGCCGACATTCTCTCTGATTCAGGCTACACCTCCATGTCTCTCACTCTCCAAGCCCTTTATCAAACTCTTCTTTCACAAACTCCTTCTCTCACCGTCTTCGCTCCATCGGATTCTGCATTTTCAAAATCCGTTCAACCTTCTCTCGATCTCCTCCGTTTCCACTTCTCTCCTCTGCCGTTGCCGCCTCAGAACCTCCGATTGCTTCCCCCTGGCTCCGAGATCCCAACGATGCTGAATAACCACTCTCTCATCGTCACCGACTCACATTCCGAGGTTTCGCTTAACTACATCCAAATTATTGGATCGTCTCCGATTTATGAGGACGGATTTTTCCTAATCTACGGAATCGACAGTTTCTTCGATCCCAATTTTCAGTATTCTCCAGCATCTCAGAGGCCTAGCCCTAATTCTTTGTGTGGGTTGAAGAACCAGACTAGGAGTTCCTCCGATTCCTTCGCTCAAGCCATCGAAACGCTTAGATCTACAGGATACTCTGTTACGGCGTCGTTTCTTGGTTTGCAAATGAATGGAATTAGTGATGAGGCTGTGGTGACCGTTTTTGCTCCTGAAGATGAAATGGTGAAGAGTCTTCTTCGGAATTTCAGTGAGTATCCGTCGTTCTTTCTTCGCCATGTTGTGCCATGTAAGCTTCTCTGGAATGATCTGGCTGACTTGAACAACGGGTCCAAGTTACCTACGATTTTGGAGGGTTTTCCCATTAACGTCACGAGCTCTGGTGGTGTTTTGATGCTGAATAATGGAGTGTCAGTCGTATTTCCAGATATGTTTCACAACGACAAGCTTGTTGTTCATGGCGTAAGTGATGTTCTTGTGGCGCATTAGAAGTTGAAGAAGCTCTCTCTGATCGATGTGATAAGCAAAGCAAGTGGTATTTCCTATTTGCATCGTTTACAATGTTATCAGACTATTCTTCAAACTTCAAGCTGTACTTAGATCTAAAGATACTCCATAGCTATTTTTCAGTAATGATTGCTTATTGGTTTCAACTGCTTAACCTTTGGTGGTGGTATCAACTTCTGATTCAACAATCCCTACCATTGATGTGTAGTTAATGTTAGAGGTGATTGCTCATCAAAACTGAGTTTTCACTTTTTCTGTACGTGACATTGTGATAGGGAGAGTTCATATTACATAGAGAAGATACATCCTTTCTCCTTTACATTTTGTTCGTATCCGTATTGATCATCATCCCACATTTTTATTCTCAGATTTTCCTTTAGATAATGGCTTTCTTAAATTGCTGCAAATAAAAAAATATCATAGTAAATGCATAATAGTAACTTCTTCAAAAACTTATTTTTTTACGTTTTTTTAATAAGGACCATTCTTACATTACCAACCAAACTTTCTTAGAGTTTTCTTCTCTTGTAATCTAACGGTTATTTAATCAAATTTACTAGTTTTGGTCAATTTACACATTTTTACATTGTTTATTAGTATTTTTGTCTCTTTCAAAACTTATTTATATCAGACATTCCTCAATAAAAAATTTATTAGTAAAATTGCCCCTTAACCCTTGAAACATTTAATGGAAAATATTGGAATGCTTTCATTATTAAAAAAAAGTAGACTAAATACACATGAAACTTTAGATACAACAAATATAGCATTTTTCCCCTTTATATGAATACAATATATATATATATATATATAGTAAGTACTCCTCTCTTGAAACTCAAATGGTGTAGCTTCGCTTCACCTTGGTTTCAACCCCTAATATGGGGTACAATTAAAGACTAATGACCTACATTCTTTTTCCTTGTAATTATATGTTGTACAATCTATACCTCCCCTGCTGCATTTGACACAGATGAATTTGTATTGTTGTTGTTGCGGTTCTTACTAAATCTATTCTTTAGTTTTTGTGCAAAGGATGGTTTCACAAACTCCTCCTCCCTTTGGGGGCGGTTTGCATACAGAATCCAGAGAACAAGACAGAGCAAGACACCAACTGAAATCAGACCAAGCCCTGCATTTATAACCTTAAGATAATGATTCAATGGAGGACAGTAACTTGATGTGATTTCTTGGAATGTTTCCCTCACAAAATTGCAATTTTGAAGGTTCAGTAAAAGTGGCGTGTAATGTTCTAACGCATAGCTCTCGTTAACTGCACCCACCAACTGCGAGTAAATCTCCGGCGTCACCCTGCCGACGCTGCTGCAAAAACCATATTCCGTTACCTGGCACTCATACTTCTTCCATACCTGCAAATTTTGATCCAAACCTTTCGGTTTTGCTTCCCACACAATCATAGGCAGAAACAAAGTGAAGTGATGAAATTAATAAATTGTTACTCTTCCGGTCATTAATATAAGACATATTTAAAAAATTTGTCTTATCATAAATGTAGGACCTATTTTTTATATTTGTCAATATTTTCCTTATTTACCTCTATCAATGCTCCTTCAATAATAATCAAGGAGAAGAGATAAGGAGGTAACTAAAGTAGATGACTAGGGTGTTTTAGAAAATATATATCATATTAACTAATTTAAGTAACTTATTTAGTCTAATTAAATTAAATAAATATGTCTTATATTAAGGACATAAGAGAGTACTTACCAATGAGGCATTGGAGGAGGAAACTTCTTGAGATGTGCATTGACGCTCGTTGAGCTGAGAATCAAAAGGGTAGCACAAAGGCGGCATCGCAGGACCAGACTGATTGTAGTAGTTCGGATTGTTTGGCGATGCATTTGCATCGGCAATGCTGTAGATGAAGCGATTCACGACACTTACGATGTTGGTGACCACTTGTTTGCTCTGAACCAGTGTCTTGTTTGTGGTTCTCTGATCAACACATGGAAGGATGTTGCTAAGTGCAGATTCTGCATGAGGATTCTCTACCCATTCTCCCATAGCCATACATGTATCAGAAATTGCACTGAAATACAAATATTTTGATCGTATTATTGTGAGTCACTGAAGAAATTGAAACTACAGGAAAATGCATATTGTTGTATTTTAGTTCAATATTATCTTTGTCCTATGCACTGTTCTGGAACCCGGACTGGACCGGCCGGTCCGGCCCGGGAACCGGTTCAATATTTTTTTATTATTAAAAAATCAATTTTTTAAAATTTTTCTTTAGAATTTTATATTTATAAGTCTAAAATATTCAATTTATCACCGGTTTGGCCTTGTTTAGCTCTGATTTGACTCCGATCTGACCCACTAACCCTTGACCCATTACCCTAACCGATTCAGTGACCAGTCCGATTTTCAGAACCTTGGTCCTAGGATGGTTTTGTTCTAGATTAAATTTCAATTTTAGTAAGGGTGGTTAGAGGTAGCAAAGTCAACAGTGGTCTTCAGTTTCTCTTAAAAATTTTCAATAAATACGGCTTACAAAAGTTTAGAAGACTAAAACAAAACTTGTTAGGCATATATATCAAAATATTTCAAAAGTAGGTCCCACTGGAAAGTCTGCTAATAAATATACTTGAAATGTCCATCTATGGTTGGGTTCATCTACCAACTTTTTAATAAAACCAGGTCTACCTAAGATGAGTACTAAATTATTATTAAAAAAAAAAAGATGAGTACTAAATAATAATGAAAAAATAAAATAACAAAACTCATGTAAGTAAAGTGTATAAGGAGGATAAATAAGAAGAAGAATAATTAAAATAGTTTTTTCATTTCTAAAAGTAAAGAAAATATGTCTCAAAAGTCAGGAATTTTTAGTTGGGAGGAAAATAACTGCTTTCTTTGTTGATTTCTCTTGAAAAATTTAACCAAATCTGGCTTACAAGAATTTAGTACACTAAACCAAAACTCATCATGCCTAGACATTTAAAAATGTCAAAAGTAGGAATGTCTGCTAATAAATAAACACTTGAATGTCCATCTGTGGTTGGTTTTATGTACCAACTATTTTAAAAGGCTGGGGAATTTCTCCTAGTTCCTCCCCAAAATAAAGGTTAAAAAGAAAATAAAAAATAATCTGATGGCTTACTTGTTAAATATGAGGAACACTCCACACAGAATGAATGTGACTGCAACTAATAACCAACCACTGATAACAAATCTGCAACATTTTAAAACCAAATGTGAGAAGTGAGAGAATGATTAGGATTAGGATTGTTCTGGTACAAACAAACCATAGCCCCCCCCCCCCAAAAAAAAAAAAAAAACCTTACATGAGAATTGCATGTTGATGTCCAAGAATAGACAAACCTGCAGAATGATTGATTAGCCTGTTACAAAGATAACTTCAAGGATACAAATATTAAAAAAAAAACACTCAATTTTCAAGCTACTACAATGAATACATACATAGGCCAATTAGAGCTAAGAGAAGCATAACTGCTGCGACTGTGATCAAAGCCGAGCGCCTGCAAGATGAATTCAAAGTTTAGCACATCAAATACTGATTTTTTTTTTTTAAATTCTAGAAGTTGAGTGCCAAGTTTATGACATACACAGCATTGAACACTCTTTTGATTTTGACAGAATTTTCATCTGTCTTCTCAGACAGTGTATTTGCTGCGGCATTTAGATCCATATTCAAATTGTCAATATCATCCATGATATCAGATGGGAGGAGCATCTGAGCGACATTTATAGTCTTTGCAAGGGAGAGATACTCTGTGACATTTCTCAGAGTTTGCACCGTATAGTCGGATTGATTGACGACGTAACCCAGGGTTTGCAAGGCTTCGTCATGGAACTTATCCTGCCCAACAGATAGGACAACACACCCAGTCCTGTATGATATGAGAACAGAACAAATTTAGCAAGAGAAACCAGTAAAGATTCAACACATTGCTTTTAAAATAGGTAAAAATATATAAATAAATAAAACCATGTTCATCAAATTACTTACAGTTCATTCATCATGTTTCCAAGTTCTAAATACAAATCTAAAAGGTTGCAAATGCTGAATACAAATTTGCATACTTGCTTATCCTATGCTGGAAACTGATTCCCAGAATTTCAGAGCAAGTAAATATTGTGACTACAAGACTATTTATCAGGTTAGTAAATATTCAATAAATTCTACAGATAGCCTCCATTTACGGTAATGATCCATAAATTACAAATAATAAATATGATTATAAAAGGTATGAGCAGATGCATACAAGTGCAGATTAACAAAAATGGTACAAATCTTCAATGAGAGGACCAAGATGGGAAACGTAGACAACAGAACATTATGAGAAGTTAACAAAATTAAAATGAAGAGTATTACGCTGCGGCGCAGGTGAATAATATGAGCAGTATGAGACAAACTCTCTGTGAATGATTTGCATCTTCATCCTTGATGTTAATTCCCCATCCACAGCATAAATGAATTATAAGAGCCAATCCAAATGAAAGAAACCATATGACAGCAAGAATGAAAGCAGCAGCACCAGTGAACCCAACTGACTGCGTAGGAAACAGTTAAAAGGATTATTCATTTGAGTGAATAACTGAATCTGAATCTGCTTGAAAATGAGTAAATAAATAAATAAAGTGCTATATGATAGACAGATAACCTTGGATATTAGATTCTCAAGGGGTAAAAATAGATGAAACAAAAACCATTGCTTAGAAAGGTCAGAAGGCAATAAATTTAAGAGAAAATGGAGATAAACCATTTTAAGTTTGATCCATTTGCATACAGTAGTCAAATTTGGAAACTCAGAAAATGCCCCCTGAACTATCACCTTTCAGAATTCAAACCTTTCTGTCTATTTTCCCATCGACAAAGATGCCATCTTAGTCTCTGTCATTTATTGTTTCTAAGAGAATGTAAGTGCTCAATGAGGCAAAGAAGTGTCCAAAAAGGCATCTCTAATAACAGGGTTAAAGAAGAAATGGACAAAATGGTTCAAATCCTATGAGATGATAATTTAGAAAGATATTTAACAATTCTAAAGATGTAAGCATTATCAAACACCCATAAATATGCATGACAGAATCGTGAGGCTTGTTTAGAACATGTGAAAATTCGGATCTGCCAAAAGAACAACGGAAAAGTAACAAACGAAAGAGAGTTAACTTAAGGCACGCAACCTCAGTGTTAGGGAAAACAGAAAAACTTAAAATCCTTGCTCAAAATAGGGGGGGAGGGCGGAAAAAAACAAACAAACTAAGGCATCAAGAGAAGAATAAAGCATCCATTTCATAACATAAACAATAGAATCATGGTTACTTACTGCCCAATAATGCTTATTGGCAATGTCCCAACCATCGCGATAACGTCGGAAACCTCGAAGAATGTCAGGCCTTTTCGTCCTGTTTGCCGCCAATATAAGAGTATCCTCGGGTGAATCTGATTCTGGCACTGGTGCTAGAGCCTCTTGTGTGACTTCATTCTTCCACGGACCCAAATTCTCTTCTCCTGAAACACGCAACAACGAAGGATCAAAATAGATTACAAAATCAAAAGATCTCTGATAATGATCACTGGGCTAGAGGATCCTAGTTCTACTCCAAAATTTGAGCCAAAACAACCCACAAAAAGTAATTACAAGACGACGTATTTAAACTAGGTGCCAAGTAAAGAATCATCCGTCTTGTTTGGCTGGTAAGAAAAATCTACCGAAATGGAAGGTCTCAGAGTTTCAAATTTCAGAGACCCCAAAGAAACTCCCAGAAACAAAATATAGAATGAGTAGTTAAGCTCAATTCATTTATTATGATCTCATTTCGGAAAATTGACGGTAAAATGAAGCTCAGATTCCTTCCTGAATCTTCTTAGCTACCAAACAAGGGAGAGAAATAAAGATCTACGCCAAACCCATTATCGTGGTCAGCGAGAGTCAAACTCACAAGGAATGAGAACAATGCTATCTAATTCATAACGGAAAAATTGCAGAAAACTTGGAAGAAGACGAACCTAAGATAAATTTGACGGGATGCCTGATCGGCCCACTTGAAGAAAAAGCCGAAATCGAGCTCACCGATTGCAATACGAGTAAACAGAACAAAAATAACCAAACGAAGGCCTTCATTGCTGCAAAAGAATACTTCAGCGTTCACCTCAAAAGAGGCAACTCCACCATTTTCATTTCCCAGTAATCAGAGAAGAGAAACAAATGCCAAAACAGAAGCAGAGCATGAATAGTGTGACACTCAAAGCGTGTTAAACATTGTTTTTAAGCGTGTAGCTAAAAAAAGAGAAATTTGAGGGATTTTTATAGAAACAGAGAGAGAAAGGAGAAGAAGGAAGAAGGAAGCACATTCACACATGGTGGACTTGTGGGGGCTGCGAAGAAGATTGGTAAAAAGGAAACGAGAAAAAGGCGGGTGTCATCAACAAACAGTGAGATTACTTTAATTAATTAACTAGTAAGTATAGATTTCTCATTGTGTACCTAAATCCACTGGATTAAGCAAACCCAATCACTTTCCGTCAGAAATGATGTGCTCTGACGATGATAATAAATCTTTATGGTTGAAATAGGTATATATGATGCCATTGGTTTAAAAAAAAAATGGAAAAACTCATTTGCATGTACTTACACTTCTACTCAATTTAGTAGTCGTGGGGGTTGTTAAAGTTTTAGTGAATGAGTCTTGCCTTCTATTTGACTGCTCCGACCCTCATTTCAAGCACAAAAATTGTTGTTAGGGGAATTTGTTTGTTTGGAGGTTTTGGGGGGGGGGGGGGGGAGGGTTAGGGATGGGGAAAATGTGTTTGGGTGGAGGGAGGGGAAGGGAGGAGAGATTAAAAATTTTGTCTTCTTTTGCTCCCTTCCCCTCTCCTCTCCTCCCTCCAAAATTGGAGGTTTTTGGAAGGGAGAGAAAAATTTGTCTCACTTTGACCAAAATGCCCATACTAATTTTTTAATATTTCATGTTTGCCCCTCTTGTTTAAAATTAATGAGATAATATGTAAAAATCAATAAAATATCTCTTAAAATGTATACAATTTTTTTTATCATATATACTTGAGTTAATAGGTTTTTTAAGATTTACAAATTAAAAAATAAAAGAAAAAGAAAAATATATAAATAAAGAAAAAATGGTATATTTATCAATTTATAATTAACTCACCTCACCTACCCTTCTGAACCAAACAAGAAATCAAACCTCCCCTCCCCTCCCCCCTTCTTGAACCAAACAAAACTTATAATATCCCATAACCTAACTTAAATTAACCTCACCTAACCTAACCTTCATTGAATCAAACACACCCTAAAGGATGCTTTGTAGATTTTCCTTAAGTTTTATTGTTTGGATTTATCTCTTTTCTATCTTGTTTATTTAGTTGTTTAATGTCTGTTTATATCTGTTCTAATTTGATTGTTATTTTAGTTCTATCTTTTTAGCATAAAGCCTCTTGTAATTATGGTTTCATGATTAATGCATTTCTTGTTAAAAAAAAAAACCATATCTGTGTGTGTGTTTTGTCCTAATTAAATCATTAATTTTGCTTAGCTCTTACAACTTTACCCTACACTGGAATTAGTGATACTCACTAAGCAAAATGAAAACATCTTATTAGAAGAGAAAAATACGCAGGCAGCGAATTAAAAAATGAAAAGAAGTTTAAATATATTATTCTACAAATAAGGCTAAAAAGATAGATACTCGTATCGTATGGTCAACTGTTCAATACAATAAAAATAAAAAATGAAAAAGCAAAACCAAATCACTTGTTTAGTTGTTCTTGCCTGGTGTGGCAAATTGCTGGGATAATGGGCGCTGCTTGTACCATTTGGTTTTGTCTTCTTCTGCTTTCTATACTTTTTCGGTTTTTCCTCTTTTTTTTTTTTTTTTTAATTTTTCTCTTGACTTTATGAAGCTCCCCGCTCCTCCACTTAATGTGATATTTATTTATTTTATTAAACTATATAAATTTATAATTTGACTAAAATTATGTAATTATGCACTTTTTATTATAATCTTTAAAAATTTATTTTTTTAAAGTCCATTTAAATTAATTTTTTTGCTGAAATATATTGTTTAATATGTATATTTAAATATGTGAAAATATATTTTAGTTAAAATTATTGGTTAAATAAAATAAGGAATAATTTTTTGAGAAAATCATTTGTAGATTTTAAAAAAGAAAAAATTATGTAATTTTAATAAAATTTAAAGGCAGTATGTGTAATTGCCTTTTTTTTTTCGAGGACAGCGCCAAATTAGCCTTCTTAGAAAACATAATAGGTCAATTTTTCAGGAAATCATGTTATTTTGTTCTTTTTCTTCTTTAGAATCACTATTGATCATAGCTAGCGACACAAATTTTATTATAGGTATAATTGAGGTGGATAATGATGATGATTCAGTTTCTTACTTTACAAAATGAACCATGCTTAATCAAGTAGTTAGTTGTGAACTCAGTGACATAAAAATTTTAGATTTAAATTGAATGTAAATTATTTTATATGTATAACTTATTAATAAAATAATTATTTTATTTGGTTAGATTCGTATTATTATTTATAAAAGTGAAAGCCATTTGGCTCACCCTACTACACGAAGTACCTTATTAAATCTTAACTTAAATAAGAGGTTGTGAATTAGGTGTGAGTTTCTTTATTGGGTGAAGTATAGAGGCTGTTTGGAATAGCTTATGAAAATTTTATAAGTGCTTATGAATTGTAATTTACGGTCTACGAGGTAACTTTTACGGTCTACGAGGTAGCTTTTTACTGTCTACGAGGTGCTTTTACGGTCTACGAAGTGCTTTCACGGTCTACGAGATAAATATACGGAAGAAATTTATCTCGATTTACGTGAATCGGGCTTATATAATAAGCCCGATTCAAAAAAGTTATCACAAACAGCCCCATAGTAAAAACAAATTACTAATTCTAAAAAAATTTAAATTATACGTGATAAAATGAGAAGGGGCAAAATGGTAAGAACAGATTTAGTAGTTCCGTTTTCCAAGTGAGTGGGAAGGTGGAACAGAATTACAGAGACAAACAAAACGGAGGAATATGGGAAAATGTAAACGGAACGGCATGTTGTTATAAAGGTATGAACAAAAGAGATATTATCTGATGCGATTAGGTATAAGATAGAATCATGAACCGCCCTGATAAGAAAAGAATCACATTTTGACATTTTGTAGGAAAGGAGCAGTAAGATCGGGGCCAGAGGATGGGTCCCCCTATTTGCCTTTTGCATTGCGTGTGGAGGCCAATGAAAGGAATCCATTGAAGTTGCAAGGAAAAAAATAAATAAGAATTACTTTGTAGGATCAAGGTGAGAGTGAAGACGGGATCAAGTTGAGTTTTATATCAGAAGTTATCAAATAATATCAATTTTACTTGAAAATTTTATTTTAAAGTAATATTACCATGAAATATTTTAAATTGTAACCATTTTACCCCAGAAGGTATCTACATTAAGTTTAATTATTAGTTGATCAAATATATTAAGTTGGCAGGTCTACGTGTCATCCACATCATTTTTGTTAAGGTACAAATTTATTCTGAAAATTTTCACTCAGAAGCAATGCTGCCCCGAAACTTTTTTTATGTCTAATATTACCCTGAAAATTTCTAAATTGTAGTAACGTCACCCTAACTATTATAAAGTTTAAGTTTGATTGTTAATTAATCAAATATGCTAAACTGACAGAGTGAACAAAATTGAAAAAGAAGCCGTGGATGGAGGAGGAAATCACAATCACTAGAGAATAAAGAAAAAAAAATCAATTACCGAATTCAAAACACACTGAGTAAGATTACCAAGAGTAAGACCACTAGTAACCCTTTGTCACCATATCCTAGCGACGTTGGAATAAACATGTACCTTTTTGATTTGGTATTCATCCTATAAGATGTTTTCACCTCTTTGATATTCTTCAATCATTTGTATGGGGTGCAAGGTGCATTTTTTTTTAAAAAAAATCCTTATTATAAATTAATCTGAAAAAAATTAAAATGGATGACATATGGACTTACCAATAGGCATATTTTGTCAACTAACATATAAACTTAACTTGGATAACAACCAAGGTGATTAGTGAAAAAAAAACCGATACGAAATTATTATGATTTAGAAACTTTTAGGGTAACATAACTCTTGAATGAAAACTTTCGAGACAACTTTGTACCTAAGCAAAAAATAAAAATGATGTGGATGTCATGTAGACTGTCAGCTCAGCATATTTGGTTAACTAACAATCAAATTTTACCTAGATAATAATTAAGGAGAAATTACTACAATTTATAAACTCTCATGGCGGCATTGCTCAAAACAGAACTTTTAGAAAAAAATTGAGATTTTTTTATAACTTCTAGGATTAAAAAAAGACATTAACTCCAATTTAAAATTAAAATAATATTTTAATAGTCATCGATCCAATACTAACTAGGTTGGGATCAACCTAGTTACTATTAAAATAGATACAAATATTCATATATAATCTAAAAGGAGTAATATTTAAATGAAAAACTAAAGTATACACTTTGGTCCTCCAAACTTACATTAAGTTTCAGTTAATTCTTTAAATTTAGGATTAAGATGCAAAAATAGCTATTAAATTACATCAAAAGCGCAAAAGTAACTATAATGTTTTTTTTTTGCGCAAAAATAATAATAAGTATTATAAAAGAGGGTAAAAATTACACTAATGTTAAGTTTTTCAAACATCTATTATTTAATTCATCATATATAATTTTGACAATTTTGACGGTATTGTGACTGTTGTCATTTTTTATCATGCTTATAGTTACTTTTAAATTAAAATAAATTTATGGTTATTTTTATACTTTTGATATAAGTTAATATTTTTTTTTCAACTTAACCCTTAAATTTATAAAGTGTATTTACTGCATCTGCTAGGAAATTGATTTCTTTCTCTAATCAATGATTCAGGCTGGGTTTTAACTTTTAACATTATGCATAAAATTAATGACAAGTTCATTAAAGTTATAGAGTAATGTTTTTTCGAAAATTTCTCCGAAAAGGCACTAGAGAGAAAAAGGCATTTTGTGTTGTGTGTGATGTGAACGCAGAAATGGAATAATCCCCGGAGGGGAGGAAGGATTAGGGATCACGTGAGGGGAGCGTGACTGGCGGTAAGTGGGTCCCACGTGATTGGATGTGCATTAAAAGTAGCGCGCCGCTGGACCCACACGATCGATCATCGTCGTATTTCTTTTCGTTGTTAACGCTTTTTACGCGAAGTACTCAATCCATTCCCTTTTCAATTGGCCAAACATCAATAATTAATTAATTAATTAATTAATTCCCTTTCCCTCCCCTCTCTGCTTTCTTTCTACTCACATCTCCCTACCTTTTTGCTTTTGCAAATTCTATTTTCAACTTGTATCCGCGTATTCTTCTCTCTTTTTTTTAATAGTTGTTGACTTAAAATCAAACACGCATTTTATATATATATATATATATTACTTTCGTCTTTGGTGGAAAAAATGAAGAAAATATAAGGGTAATGGGGAAAGTATATATGAAACTGTTAAGTCATGTTTATTTAGAGATAAAAGTCAATCATAATTGCAGTATGTGAAATTCAGGAAAAGATGAAGCCAATGAATATGCTTCCCACCAAGTCACTTCTGTTTTGCTTAACAAAATTAGGGTCAATTTATTTAAGATTTTTATTTTTTTTGGGAGGGGGGAGTAATTTTAATTAAGTTAAACGGGAGAAAATGATCAGGATTAAGCTAAATATATGGCATAAAATTAAGGTATATCAGGATTAAGGATTATCTCAGCTTTTTTCCATTTTTTTTTATAAAATTTGGAAAAATGGAATCACAATAAGAGGGGGAAATGAAGGCTCAAAGAGCCTATTTATTTAGCAGCATAATCAATTAAAAAAGCACCTTTACAATTGATGTAAAATAAAAATTTTCTCGCATATTCATATTTATTTAGCATCATATTGTATAATGCAAAATCAATTAAAATAAGCGGTGTGATATTCCATTTGATCTCCAATTTTAAATTACTACTATTTATCTTAGTGCACAAATGAGGTCATGAAAATAGGCTATCAGTCAAAATGGACAATAGTGAATATTTTAATTTATTAATGGGTTTGGAATTAAAATTCCATTGTATATTAAATCCATACCTTGCATTTTATTAGGAAAAAAAACAATATATTTTATATTAAGAGAAACATAAAATTGATAAGGAGGAGTTTCTATCTCAGATAAAGTGCACTATACCTATATTCATTTTTGGCAAATTGAAAGATTAAGACAAAATAGCTATTTGTGACTTGCCACTTTCCTCAATCCCAAACTCATCATCAAAATATATGTCATCGAAAAAATATATATATATATATCATAACAAATACAAAGAACCAGACACAGCCTGATTAGGATATATACATTCCATATATCCAAATCATAAAATATTATAATTTAAATTTTAGATCTGAAATATATTTTATTAATCTCAATATTAACTTGTTCTTTTCATGAATATACTTTTTAAATCTAAACGTCTCTAATTATTTAGGAAGGCTAGTGTATAGTTCAAAATTTTAAAATGTTTTTTTTTATTTTAAGAAAATTTAGGATATATATTTAGTTTATGTTTAATGGTTTCCGTATAAAAGATTATCAACCCTTTTTTTAAAAAGGGAAATATAAATAAGTTTAGTAAATCTCTCTCTCTCTCTCTCTCTCTCTCTCTCTCTCTCTCTCTCTCTCTCTCTCTCTCTCTCTCTCTCTCTCTCTCTCTCTCTCTCTCTCTCTCTCTCTCTCTCTCTCTCTCTCTCTCTCTCTCTCTCTCACAATTTACTTTTATGAAATGGAGTAGTTTGAAGTGTAAGATACGATTTTTTTGGTTTCTTGTTAAGAAGGGGAAAAAAGAGAGAAGAAAATAAAACCACTCCAATTTTGAGGACCAATATTTGAGCGTTGCATTTTCATCACGATATTGTATTAATCTATTAGGTGACATTGCAAAACTCACACGTTAATCCAATGTAACAACTATTTTTATATAATTTATTAGAAGTAATCGAGTTGAAGTTAAAATCATTTTATAATTTTATATTCAAGCTGTCAAACAAATTAAAGAGGCGTCGGCATAAAAAGATATGAACAGATTAAAATAACGGCGTTTTATTCAATTAATGCAACAAATGGCGTACGTAATCTGGTAAGAGACAACATATATACATCGGTTGGCCAAAAAAAAAAAACTATATATAGAAAGACACAAAATTACCCCCAAAATCTACAAATCCCAATTAAGGAATTCAAAATGACCTAATCACTCTGAAGGTTCTAGTGGATAGTTTGGATTAATTTTTTTTTTTTACCGAAATTACCTAAATGTCCATAGTTTAAAATTTGAAAAAAAAAATGAAATGTAACTTGCTAAATGACAACAATAACATTTGACATGGGTTAGTACTTAGTAGGATACTAAATATGAATGATAATGATAAAAATAATTTAACAAGTTACAACTTTGACATATCAAATGACAATAAGAACTAATTAAGGTAGTGATAATTAAGGATGCATCTTCAGACAATTTTACTAAAAAATTTTACTCCAGACTAGATCAGTTCAGGTCTAAATTGGGATTTGCATATCTTAGAGTATTTGTGTCTCTTTCAAACAAAAAAAGAAAAGAAAGAACGAAAGCAAATTTTGTTGATAAGATTGAATTGAAATTTATAAATTACATTGAATCCAGATCCATAAGATCAATAAAGGTCAATTATTTATTATATATATGAAAGAGTGGTTGAAAAAGAAGTGGGAGACGCGTATGAAATGTGTGGCAAAATAGTGTGATGAGGTAGATAGGTGGATAGTTAAGCTAATTAATTAATTAATTGATTAGATGTGAAAATGTGGTTTTGGATTTGTTAGGTTGTGAGGTTCAGCAACAAAGTGGACACATGTTTTTTAGATTTTGATGGCTAACCTTAACTCTCACACACATGGAATGTTGCAATTCCACCTTATCCTATATATGGTTTAGTTATAACCAACACATTATTGTTTACATCATCTCATTTTCTAAATCACTTTCACGATCTAACCTTTTTGCTATGTTTGATCATGCTTCATACAACTCATTCTCTTCATTATGTGCCTTCTTGTACAATACTCTTGCCTATCCTAAATGTAAATCTTATTAAAAGGGCTTGTTTTAATTAGTCTTAAATGAAATACCTCATTTAATTTTATCTCCCAAATTTATAATTTTTTTTTCAAATTTTTCCTATTGATTTCATAAATTAAGAGGATTTTTTTAATCAAAATACTACTTCCCATTTCTTAATATAATATATGTTTACCTAATTTTGTTATATTAAAGAAGTTAGTTGAGTTAATTGATATCATGTTTCTTTTTTTTCTTTCTAAAATACCTTAATTATCTTTTTTAATTCCCTACATCTTTTTCTTATTTGATTATTGTTAAAGGAATTGAAAAATATAGAAAATAGGTTTTATATTTAACATAAATATTAACTCCCCAAATAGGTGCTACTTTAATAAGAATTGGAGGAGTAGTTTTGATACAAATGATTAAAATAGGTGTTTTAAAAGAAAACAACACATATATTTTACAAATACCTAATTGATCTAATTTTTTTAATCTCTACATACAGATTAATTACTTCATTTGGTCCCAAATATATGACATCTTCTAAAAGAAATTTTTTATTCATAATACAAGTTACTTGGCAAGTCATTAATATTTTTTTTTTAATATTACCCATATTATAATTTATTAGGAGAATGCTTAAAGTTTAATGTAGTGCTTCATATTCATACTCGATTTTGATAAGATAATTAGAGCTGAATTATAATATGAACAGGGAAAAGCCTAGTGTGGGTTTTATGTTGATTAAGGAAAAAAAAAAGAGTACAAATATACATACGATGAGAGACAAATATACACATAGAACTGTATAATCATACAAATTTTTTTGGTATATATCGTCAGTATCTATGTGAGTGCATAAGCAGAGATGAATATAGCAAATCCAATGAACTTACTTTAATTTGCAATGGATTAGTCTGTATCATTAAAGCAAACTTAGAAGGCCTTGTTAGGATTCTTCCCTTGGAAAGTATTATAATCTTATTATCATAACAATTGTCTTTTCTTGTTACATTTTTTTTATTATTATAAAGGACATTTCTCATTCATAAATTATTTTTCGCTTATATTTACTTCTGATTTTTTTTTAATCTCGTTTTTATCAAACGAGCCTTCAAAGTAAACATATACTTTTTTCTTAAAAATCATCAGAGAACTATAAGCAATTAAAAACCCATCTCAAGTGAATGGATTAGAAAATAGTGGGGTTGAATTATTCCAAAGAAAAAGTTATTGGCAAGAACAGAAATTGAATATTTTTAGTGTGAGAAAGACGCTTCAAATTAATACTAGTATTATTTTTGGAAAAAGAAGAAACTAATATAATATTGTGATGAATAATTCAACTTGTCTGTGCCCAATGAGTTAAGTGGGTGGATTACTTTGTGAGATTTTGTTGGATTCTCCATCATCATAATACCCACCTTTCCAACCAATAAAATCTCTAATATTTATCAAAATCTCACAGTTTAATGAATAATTAAATATTTATCAAAAGTCCCTAATAATTCAGTGTGTATGGCATTATTATTCACCGTCGGACTAGTGTTATGTTTCTTTTTCCTATTATTTATTCGTTTATATTTTTTCTAACAATATGATAAATGTTGTTCTCCTTGAGTACATTCTTATACCAAAGAACTTGGTTATGAGCCTTTATTGCATAAGTGTTCCCATGGAAGCAGATTTGGTAACTAGGTAGATTGTCAAAGCTTCATTAAAAGGATCTTGCCCATCTTAACCTTCGTCCCAGTTGCAGGTCAATTTAGCCTATGATATAGAAGATGTACTAATTCTATTAGTAGGTTCTTGCTGTATTAAAGAACTTTTAAATTCTTGTCATTTTACCTTATTTCGTAACTTAAAGCGTTTAATTTTCCGTTCTATTGGTGTTGGTTGTATTTAATTCTATCCATGAGACTTTGCAGCTTAATTGATTTTAATACTATTAGTTCTTTTGTTGGCAAAGAGAATATATATAAAGAAATTTTGTTCGAAAAAGAAATTTCATTTCCCCCTGAAATGCAGGATTTGATATTAATCAGTGTTCAATAAACCCTGTACTTTCTCTTTTTAAGAATTTAGATTTTATTCAGAAATTTAAATTAGTATTATTTAATCGAAATCATTATTTTATTTTGAGTTAGGATTAACAAATTATTTGATTTTTATATTGTAATTTTTTATGATTTAAGATTAATATTAGAATTTGAAATATATGAATATAATTTCTACGATGTAAAATTATTAGCCTCCCTTTCCACCTTTTTTTAGCACCATCAACTTGAGATAGAGAACCTAACAAAGCAAAAGTGAAAAAAATTAAAGCGACGATGCATTTTGCTCTGTTCACATTTCCTCTATAAATGCCTTTCCAAAACATTGTTTATATCGCTTCTTTCATTTATTTATTTTTTTTTCATTTGATAATATCGCTTCTTTTATTATGTCTTTGTCGTTTCAAACACAGCATATGTTATGCTTTAAAAAGTCACAGCATTTTTAATGGACTTTTTCAATACCCCTACGATTTACGATTAAGATAAATAAATATCTTTTGGCCTGGTAATGAAATATAATTAAGATGATTTTTTAATAAAAGTTATCGTTTAAACTTTAAATTAAATGCTTAAATAACAACAAAACAATAATATTTGTCATATTTCTTTATTTTTCTGGTACAATTTTTTATTATGTTTACTATTCATACCAAACAAAGCCTACTACGGCAACTAGTGTGACCAAGCGCGTAATTAACGGACACTATGAGAAAAGGGGATAGCAAGCTTTATTTTTGTTGGTAAAACACCAAACTCACTATTTGTTTGTCCCAGTTGATTTACTTGCATTCTTCAATGTTTCATTGCCAAACAAGATTTTCCTCCTCCATCAATTGTAAATGACTATGTTATTGATACCTATAAATTTTAGTCAAACACTATTATTACATTTATATTTTAGCTTTTTAACAATTTTTATTAAAAGCTTCTTAAAATTTTTATAGAGTATATAATAATATATCGACGCCATAACATGTCAAAATTAGAAAATCGCCCCTTTTATTCATATCCAATTGATTCATAACTTAGGCCAATTTTTATCCGCTTTGTGTAAAGCCCGGAGGCAGATATTACTATAACGTTTCATTAGCAGACTTGGGCCCCGGCAATTGGGCCAGCAGAATCTGGCTTGAGCTCCGCCAATCGGGTCAAAAGATAATTGAACTTCGGTTTGGTGGGGTGCGCCAGGCTCGTGCAGCAGTGCAACGCACGAGCGACGCGCGAGGATCCCAGCAGCAAGCTACTGTAATGGACCCTCCCCCTTAAAAAATTAATTTAATATCATGTGGACCGATGGCCCACGTATCAGATATTAAACTGATAAGAACAGATACTACACTTGATCTTAGCCAAAAGGCCGAGAAAGGTATGCTTTGTGAAGTGGGTTTCTTTGGCATTTATAGCCGCTCAACTCTTTGCTCACATAACGACTCTACGATGTGGGACTATGGTAAAGCTCTCGTTCACAGGCAAAGCAAGAGGGATGAGCTGTACGGAAAACTGATGAGCAAGCTCAACAATTTTTTGTCGGGTACTGCTTCCTTGAGAGTTCCATTACAAGGTGAGCTTTATTTTTCTGTTATGTTCTCATTGATGATGAGTTGTTGGGTGCCCCTGGATTCTGTGTCTTACAGAGTTTTGGTTTAGATTATTTCTAAGTTTTCTCATGGGTTTATCTTCACCTCCTTAATATGCTGTTTTTTGGCAGGAAATATTCAACTCCTTGCTCTGAAGCATTGGGATTTTATAAGAGAGATTTTGGGGCCTTTTTGTCATCGTCATGGTAGTATAAAACTTTTCTGCATCACTGAATGTTCTATGACTTTGTTTCTAAGCCCTTACTGATGAAGCAGAAAAAATAAACATATGAAACGGAAATTAATGTCGAAACTCTGATATTGGAAATGCATGTTATTCCATTACCATTCACCAATATTTGAACATCATTGATATAAAACTAGTGCAAATTTGAAGAAATATGGTATGCATATGGCATGTACGAGTGACAAACTTTCTAATGAAAAACAACAACATATGATATATGTCTGAATTGCCAAATGAGAGTGAAGTTGGTGATAATTACACCATTTGCTTCAAATTAGAAGACTCGGGAAAGCCTCCGACATCTCACATTAAACATAACTCTGAGTTCTCCTGCCGTTCCTCCAGAATCAAGTTTCAAGTAACTTGCCTAAGTTGAGTAAAAAATAACAGAGTAAGAATATGGATGCTGATTTTACATGATCCACTCCCTGGCTGTCGAATTCGCTCACTAGTGTTTTTCTTGATTATTATTGTGTAAACTCCAAGGTGTAACTTGCCATTTGGAACTTTAGAGGGCCAAAAAAGAAAATATGGATGCTGTGATTTCAGATTTTCTGGTTTGATTTCTGACACCTTAGCGATAAGTGCTGCCGTCTATTAGTTACCCATTATCTTCCACGGACCTACACATCTCTATTTCATTCTATCAAGTGAACGATTTAAGCAAGTATGAGTAAACTTTCAACATGTTTGCAGACTTTAAGCCTCCTTAAACAATAAATTATATCACTACGCCATGGATAAGTGATATGACAATAATTGTTCTACACAATTAAACTTCATAAATAATTAATTCATTATAAATACTTCAAATATTTTTAAAGTCATAATTGCCAAAACTTCTACAATGCATAGTTGGTGGAATAAATCCCAAGCTTTTCTTGAAGTCAAGAATCCAATCCCCATCAGATGCTCCAGCTTTCCTGATCACTGCATTCACTACTCCAACATTGCCAATTGATTCAGTGATCGTCCTGTAATCAGCTTTTCCTCTTGCTTTTCTACTTCGGCTGCACTAACATTGCTTCTTGGTTCGATGGCCAAACTATCAAATTCTCACAGGGCTCAAGCAAATATGACAAATCCATCCACAGAATATGATTTGATGTACTCAGCTGGCAGACAAAACTGATGTTCTCAGTTGCTTTAGATTTTTCAGATTATGATATACATTGGGCAAGTCCTTTCGGAACTAACAGAAACAACACATTTCCCTAGATGATCAAATGAAACTCCTTGAACATAGTGGGCATGAGCAAACACCATATGAAGGTCGGTTCCAGAGATATACAAATCAAGTACAGTCAGTAATATTAATATAAACCAATATATAGACAGCACATTGTTATAAAACATATCAACTATTTCCACAAAACAGTCAAAGCATATTAATTGGACACCACTGAATGTCAAGACGGTCCTTTGTCATGAGGCTTAATTCCCAGAAAATTTTTAGTAAGACGGAATGTAGTGGGCCTAACATGAGTTTCTCAATAAAAAATAAAAATAAAAACTGAAAGAAAAGAAATCAAACTTGAAGTCAAATGATCAGACAGTTACCTGTCCAAACAAAAGTATGCATCTTCACTGTGATATTTATACAGATAAATATAGGAATTTTCTTCTGCTTGTATTCACTACTTATCATATGACTTGTAGCAAGACCAATAAATTTATATATTTCAGCTCTTAGAATCCAATATCAACAAAATTAACAGAAGTATCACTATGAGCCGACTATGTATTCTTCATCTCATAATTTTCATTATTGAAGACAAAGATAAAAGAATTTGCATTATACTTGTTGTCCAGGGAATCTCATTCCTCCTACTACACGACCAAATAAACTAAACTCCCAACAAAGATGCAAATGCATAATGGAAAACTTATTTTACTAACTCAAACTTAAACTTGCATACACAAATCCTTTATGCCCTGTTTGGTACGGTGGAATTGGAAGTGTGGAATTGGACTTCATACTAGTAACATGTTTGGTACGGTGGAATTGGCCTTGGAATTGGATTCCATGTGGAATCCAATTAAGCTCAATTCTATCAAGATGAATTCCATCCAAAAGGCTATAATTTACAAATCCATGTCCATATTTCCAACCTTACCCTCATTGTCTTCTCAATCATCACCCACTGTGCTCGACCATGTCCAACAACCGGCCTCCCACATGACAGCAAGATCTCCGGCGATGGTGAGGATGCGACACCATCACCAACAACCAGATCTGCAGACCTGTTCGATGAGAGACAGTGAGGAAGAGACAACGAGTTGCGAACCTGTTCAAGAAAAGGTGAGGACGATGAAGAAGGAGAGATCTGTTTGAAGGAAGAATCACAAAACAATCTGGCTTGTTTGCAATTTCTATATTTGCAGCAGCGGTGGCTTTTCGCCGGAGTTTGAGTTCAGCGCCTCCTTTGATTCCAATTCCGACGACCTTTTTGGAACCAACCAATTACCCTATGGAAAGGTATGGTCAGAGTGGAAGAAGAGATGAGGACGATGGAGAAGGAAGAGGATGAAGGAGAGGTATGGTCGGAGTGGAACCAGATCTGTTTGAAGAGGAGGAGGAAGAGATGAGGATTAAGGAGAGGGATTTTTTATTTTTTAATTATAAAGGCATTTTGGTCTTTTCATATAAAAATCAAGACTCACTTTTAAACTTCATTTCTATTTACATTTTCATCAAAATCAATTCCATTGTAAAAAACGGCCCTTAATTTAATCCATAAAAAAAATCAGTTACAAGAAGACCTTACACAATCCAAGCAGGAAATATGAAATATCATATGATTAAAAATGAATATTTCTTAAGTCTTGACTCCTTAATATCCCATCAGTCAAAATACTACAACACAGATGCTTACATCATCCAAAAGTGAAGTTGGAAAAGTACCGATAAATGTTGATTCTGTTTCAATTTTCGAACTCCCCACAAACTAATGACGCGGAGAGAATATCTGAATGAAGGAATTGAAAAATAGGAGAAAAACGCAATTACTTAATCTAATAATTTAAACTAAAATCAATAGTATCTGCATGCATGGCAAACAATAAAGAAATCCTTGAAAGTATTGCATTACTAAATATCCTGTTTGTGGCATCTTATTTACTGTCAGAAGTGCGATCTTAGAGAAGTTAGTTCACAAAAAGTTTGAATTACAATCTTAAAAAGCATAGGCATTGTACCAATGGCAACAAACCAGTGTTCAAACTCAAAATATAATAAAGAAAATAGTAATAGAATGAATGGTTTTCCTTGTAAGGGACTATAAATCAACTGTGCAAATGACTACAATCTGTTAATAGGATAATAGTTTCCTTACATCATAAAGAAGCTGGCATCTACATCAAACCTTAAACACTGCCTGATATCCAGGGAAATCAACCCTTGAGCTTGCACATCGGAAAAAGAAGTGAACTAGTGAAGGACTCGTTGGCATTTTCAATATCTAGTTGTATTCGGAAACAAAAAGGATGTTAAACAACAATCTAATTCAAAATAGCTGACAAAACTCCCGCAGACAAATTTCAGATCCATGGGTCAATAACCATTTCTCCCAAAACCAGTTGCTTTGAAGCAAATGACCAGGAATAGATTTATGATTGATGGAAAGGCCAGCAAGTATGATATTTCTACAAGTTCCATAACCTTTATGGAGAATTAGCAGTCTGACCTGCTGAAAGAGCGTTTTCCATCAGACAAGCAACCGTTCTAGGCCAAATATGTATAGCCTCAAGCTGAGTTTTATCTTAGTCATGGAGCATATGCTGGTAAGGTGATTGATCGCAATGCACTTAATCAGGAGAGTTTGAAAGTTCAACTTTCTAAAAGTTTACATATTTTTTGCTCCAGCTTTGAATTGTATGCTCGTTCTATCAGCCTTCTCTCCTTACTTCTTCTACTATTAGCTACTTCTTCAGTCGTGCATAACTGAGGTTTCATTCATATATGATCCACTAAACAGTCATATTTATAACTTCTAACAAGATGTGCTTAAAGGCATAAATTGACAAAATCCCAGAAAAGAACCTCAGCATAGAAAAATGAGATCAATTTGTAATTATTGCAAGAAACCACTCGCAAAGTTTATGAACTTGCAACTAAAAGCAAATGGCTTGAAAGAGTGACACTAAATAAATGTAACTCACAATGATTTAGTACAGACAACAGCTACACAGAAAGATGGAAGCTACACTTTCATAGGGGGAAAAATCACAGCTCCGAAATCCGAGTTAGCCAGTAATCATAGTTCCGGCACCCCGATCGGTCATTATTTCCAAAAGTAAAGAGTGAGGTACTCGGCCGTCGATGATACTGGCAGTTCTCACTCCTTGTGCTAGCGATCGGACACAGCAATTCACCTTGGGGATCATTCCACCAGCAACCTTGCCTTCTTCTATCATCTTTTTCACCCCCGATATGTCAATCTCCTTCACTAAGCTCTGAGGGTCATCTCGGTCCTCCAATATACCCGCAACATCGGTCAGCAATATCAATTTCTCCGCACCTAGCGCCGCAGCTAATTCTCCAGCCGCCGTATCAGCATTGATATTATACGCCTGGCCGAGATTATCGGCGGCCACGGACGTAACCACGGGAATGTGGTTGTTATCAATGAGTGGCCGGAGAACCGAGGGATCCACCCGGGCAACCTCACCAACAAAACCCAATTCAGCGGCTTTGGGGCTCGGGCGAGCAGTCATGAGCCGTCCATCAACGCCGGAAAGCCCAACGGCAGTGGCCCCTGCCTTATTGATGAGCGACACTAGGATCTTGTTCACCTTGCCGACTAAAACCATGGACACAATCTCCATCGTCTCAGCATCCGTAACTCGGAGGCCATCACGGAAAACCGCCTGAATGTTGAGGCGGTTGAGCCAATGGTTTATCTCCGGTCCACCGCCATGGACCAATACGGGGCGAAGACCGACGCAGGAGAGAAGAACGAGGTCGTTGATGACGGATTCTCTGAGTTCCGGCGACTTCATGGCGGCTCCTCCATACTTGACGACAATAGTTTTGCCTCGAAACTTCTGGATGAAGGGGAGAGACTCGGAGAGAACATCAACGCGAAGCTGATCGGGGGTGATCGAATCGGGAAATGTGGGAATTTCGACGGATTTGGCGACGGCGGAGATGGAGAATTTGGGAGGTAAAGAGAATGAGAGATTGGGATTGTTTGGACGACAAGTTTTTCTGTTAGGGTTTTTGGAGATCAGAGGAAACGAAGATGGAAAATTTGTAAGGGCTTTAGCTGCTAACATCATAGAGAAGGGAAAGAGAGTAGGAAACAGAATGCGGCGACGATACAGATTCTAACGCAGTCTCCCGACCAAGGTTTTATAGATGGCCAAGTTCAAGGTGTGCCTCAGCCTACACTGCTTGATTGTAAGGTCCCCCGGGACACAAAGGAAAACAGCTGAAAACGAAAACTGAATTATGATGTTGTTTGGAATAGTGATTAGAAGTTTTATAAGTGTTTTTTAATTGTGATTTATGATTTATGAGGTAATTTTTACGGTCTATGAAGTAGCTTTTACGGTCTACGAGGTAAATATGTGAAAGAGATTTATCTCGATTTATATGAATCGAGTTTATATAATAAACTCAATTAATTTAAATGAATCTAAACATGCTTATATTTTCTAGGAAAGGTCCCATTTAAATCACTTGAATTAAGGAAGTCCTAAATAAAATTAGTAAATTTAATAAATCTTTAATTAGTTCGTAAACCTAATTTATGACGTGTGAATGTGGTGTATTTTACCACATTTACTCTTCTTCTTTTTCAAAGCCCCACTCTTTTATTCTTTATTTTTATTTTTTTTGGAAAAATCTTATAGGAAGAAGGTTGATTTGGGTCATTTAATTTAATAAATTATATATTAGATTATACGTTATAATTAGGGATTTAAAATTGAGATAATGATAGAAAAAGAACTTCAAAATTGTAAAATCTCAAATCAGGTATTTACTATAAAATAAATTGTGAATTGCTTATCAAGTCTTATATAATCAACTTATCAATTCTTAATAACAAATCTGATTTATGGTTTTACAATTTCAAAATTCTTTTCCTGATATTTTTCCTTTAAAATTTGGATAAAATTACCTCAATGTCCCTTAATTATTAAAAAATAAAATTAAAAACATAACTATATGATTGGCGCACTACACAGGTGCCTAATGATAGAAAATTTATTGAGACATCTACAAAGTCAGAAATTCGGCAAAGGAGGTAATTGTAATTTGGTTCAATCTTTCTCCTTTAATCCCTTCACATTCATCTGCAAAATCTTAGAGAACAAATTGATTTTCTAGGTTGTGTGTATATATTATTCACAAAAGATTTTGATTATTATCAACTAGAAATAGAGTGGATTTACTGTTGGATTCACTAACATACTACTTAGTTCCTCTCTGACTCACTTTTGTCTCAGAATGGCTGAATCCAATCCCCTGGACACAAGATCGAAGCATTTACACCGACTTCACCAAATCGCAGAAACCCCAACGCACAGGCTTCCCCTGAAGCAATGGCATGGCTCAAAGAGAAACAGAGTGGATTTTACAAAGACAGAAAAATTAGCAAATTTTGATTTGCGAAATTATTTTTCTTTGCACGGCAAAAGAGGCAGTTGTAAGTTGGTTTAATCTTCCATTCGGTTCATGTACTCCAATAGATCTTTTTACTGCTCCTCTCAGCATCGTGGTCGGTTATTTACTCACCTTTTGTGTGTCTATATATATATATATGATGCCTTTTTGTTGTTTTCATACTAATCACCAAAAAACTAAGATTTTTTTCAATATCCTCTGATTTCTGCAATAATTCTTGAGCAGCTTTGACAACTTGATTGTTCATGTCAAGATTATAACAAAATCCCTCTACAGATTATGATGAAACTAACGTCAGTGATACTAAATTATAATTGATAAAGTAAAAAATTCTCCTATACTCGTGTGCTTCTCTCTTCTCTCTCTGAATCTCTATCCCAAAGCCTGTCGCCCAACAACTACTCCATCTTCATTATTTATTTCCCCTTTGCCGGTGTCTCACCCCCCATCCGTCGTGCCCATGGTTGCTGAAGCATTGTCTCATATGGCATTTTCTGCGTCTCACCTACCAGTTCTCCAGTTCTTAGCTCCTTCCGGGTGTGCCGTCGTCTAAGCTAAGCCATTTCAGCAATTGATTGCCTTTGCATTGGTTGTATGTGTGGCATGCCATCACCCTCGCCTAGATCTGTAAAGAACTCCATCTGTGGCAGATCTGTTCAGCAGTGTTTCCTTGTCAGCTCCGGTTGTCTTCTCTGACGACTCCTACACCTGATGGCGGCCTGTGGCCTCTGTCTTCATCTTCCCTCTGTGGTTTGTGTGGAATCTCGAGTATGGCCGGAAGACATCCCCCTTCTCCCCCGGTGATCTCCCTTCTGGTGTGCCGTCTGTCATCCCCAAAGAGCTCAATGTGGTTCCTCTTCCTCCTGTGGTCACCGCCGGTGAAATCCTCCTTGTTGGTGGGTTAAGGTTCCTTGCTTCATATCTATATATGCTTTCCAGTCAATGGCCGATATTCATTTTGGGATACTTGTTTCAAATCCGGTGTCAATGTTGCTTGCTTTGCATATTTCATTTGCTTTTTTTCTTCCCTTGCTTCGGTTATAATGCTGGCATTAGTGAGAAACATTTTCTCAGTTGCAAACAAGGAACATAGTTGCAGCACTATTTTTTCCCTTGGTCCACTTAGTTTGTCAAACAATGACATTCCATAACTTTATTCAAAGAAATTGTCCAAGTGATGTTAACTTTGACCAGGCAAATAATGGAAATGTAGGGCATAATGAAGATACTACTGTAGAGGCTAAGGCTTCATCAAGCAATAATTCTAGGACATCTTCAACCGGAATGAATTACATTCGAGACATGATTTAGGACAATATTGTGCATAACATCTGATTGTATTAGTTATGTAATATTTTTTGACCAAATTTATGTATATTGGCACCACATTATTTATCTTATCTTTTTCCATTATTTCAATCCAAACATAAATCAAGTTACACAATCTCACTTATTCCAATGGCACTTTTCTATAAGTCAGATTGAAAAAAGTCATTTTACCCACCACTATTCCAAACACTCATTATGAGCGGTAGAGACTATCCATGTAGGGGACTAGGAGGAGGGGGAAGCCAGTGAGATGTGGATTGAATAGCGGAGGAAATGGTGGGTGGAAGTGGAGAGAGATAGTGATCAATGTGGATAATCAAATGAGGGGTAGGTTGATAAAATTATTAAATTCTAAAATCATATTTTAGGATATCTAATCTAACTAAAGATTTGTCAAATTTAATGACTTAATTTATAATTTAAGTTATCTAGTCATCTTTTAAAGGGATTTTCCCTCTTTTTTTATTTAATTAATTAATGTTAATATAACGATGGATTGAAATTAATTTATTTTAAAATTGATATTATTAACAATTTTTCTTATAAAAAAGGGAAAACTCAGTCAAAATTTCGTGTTTCAAAATTTTCTTAATTTAAGTTACTTAATATGTTTTATAGCCAAGAAAAAACTGTATTTTTCATGATTTAATGCCCACAAGTATTACGTTTTGAATTTAGGTCATGATCTTATGGGTGTGTTAGGGATAGCGGTAGAAAAAGTGGCTTATTTGCAATCTGACTTATGAAAAAGTAAGATTGGGTAAAAGTCAGATTATGTAATGTAAAACTTATTTAGATTGACGATTGGATAAATGCTTTTATAAAAGTAAAAAGGTGTTTGGTTTGACTTTTGTATAAGTGGTTTTTGTGGTATTTAAGAGGAAATTTTTTATAAATTATACAAAATAAAAAAATTAACTTTGAAAATTTGGCAATGTTTGCTAAAAAAGAATCACAGGCTTAACTTCATATGCATTGGCTAATTAAACTCCACTTTGCAAGAGAAAGTCTTTGTATAGAAAGTGAATTAGACTTCTATTGTATTTTGCCAAGGATAAGAAAGCACACCATCGGCGGCCCATAAGCTAAGACCAACCACGCCAGAAATCAAACCTAAACTACCCGAAATGACAGAAACCAGTAACTTAATAAGTTTCCAAGACAAGCCAGGAGGAGCATGCTCTGATTGTGGCACAAAGTGTAACAAATCGACCCGACCAACAGAGGAGGATGCGCCAATGTTGTTGTAGTCGGTGTAGGAGACGACGGTAGAAGAATCAAGGCATGAGGTGCTGGAGTTACCGGAGGTAAAGGAGGAGATCACAAGCTCAAGGTCGTCGAAAACCGGATATGCCACCCATTGCTCAAGGCCGTTGAAAACCGGAGGCAAACATACTATTAGATTTTAATGGAACCTGCTGGATTGCAACCGCGACTTGCACTCTGACGGAGCCAAAGAAGAACAGAAGACGCACATCAGACGCCTAGCCCACCGATCAAGCTCAAGACCACGCTGGATCCACAAGCTGAAGATGACACCGGAATCACAGACGCGGTTCACTGCCGCCTCGAGTTGGGGAGCTGAAGGTTGGAGGAAGAGAGATTCGCATGAGTATGGACAACAGGACAAGACACAGACAAAAAATTCACGGAGTTGGTAAATAATTTAAACAGTCAATAAATGCAGGCTAACGGTAAATTGGGCTGATGATTGGAAGCTAAAGGTAAAAGCTCCAACTTGGGGCTTATAATGAATTGTACAATTGAATTACAAGTCAGATAGGCTTAACGCTATGCCAAACATACAAATTTTTATCAATGGCACCCAATCGTGCGATTGGGCCTTCAATCGTATGATTGAACTAGATAAACGCCTAAAAAAACATGACTTATGTTATATTGACAGTACAAACGATGTTGCTTAATAATAATATTTATATTCATGTCATTAGATTGAACCAAAATAAGGAACCGAATTCTTATCCAACTGATTTTTTATAAACAAATGAGAGGGTATTACCCCATTAACAAAATAAACTAATCTAGGGGAATTAAATCGCATACAATCTTTGATTAACAAGGTTCCTAAGATAAGTAGGACACACATCCAACAAAGAGGAATTTGACCATCCCTTTTTGGCCAAAGCATCAGCCTCTTTACTTTGTTATTTGAAAATATGGTGAATTCGAAGATCCCAGTCATAGCTTTTCATGTTTTGTATGAAGAAGAAAACTACGCTACAAGAATTGTTGGCAGAGCTCATAAGCATATCAACAAGATTTTTAGAACCAGAGCCAAGATTGAGCTTCTTGAATCCTAGATCTTAAGCCAATCTTAAACATTCAAGCATGGCCCATTCTCCCGGGTTCCTAGAGCCCATGTAAAGGCAACTATCCAGTCTCCGTTTTAGACTACTCTTAAAACAGCTTTTGTATTGGAACTAATCACTGCGCCAATAACTTTCATTTTGACCTTCTCACGGTGGAGCAAGCCCAAGAGCTAGCGTCCAAACCATCTACTATACCCTGTAGCCCAACAAAATTCTTCCAGCGAATAATTTTATTATTTGGCTAATTCAGTATCATTTGGGCCAAAACAGAAAATTGTTAGACTAGGCTATGGAGCTAATCAAGTAATGAGCTCATAAAAGATAGTTATTATCTTCAGTCAGTTACATAAGGGCTGAAGATTTATGGCAGAAACAAGTTGAATAACGGTTTGGTGGGGTGCGCCAGGCTCTTACAGCAGTGCAACGTATGAGCGACGCGCGAGAATCCCAGTAGCAAGCTACTGTGGCGGACCCTCCCCCTAAAAAAATTAATTTAATATCATGTGAGCCGATGGCCCACGTATCAGATATTAAACTGATAAGAACAGATACTACACTTGATCTTAGCCAAAAGGCCGAGAAAGGTATGCCACTAACACTGGGTTCCGTTGCCTTTTATATTGCTCAACGATTTGCTCACATGATGACTCTCCGATGTGGGACTAGGTTTTACAAAAAGGTCTCATAATCTCATTTACAGCAGGCAAAGCAAGAACAATACGACGTGAAAGTGCATCCTAGGATAATGAAGAGAACGACAATTAAGAATCTGTTCAGAAAATAATAAAAAATGAAGACATCTATTACAAAATCTTTTAAATTTACAATTTCAATAACCTCATCTTGTATTAATTTTCTTACAATAATTTGTTATTCTCTCCTCATAGTATACCTGGTGAGCCTCCTAATTTGATCAACACCTACTATATATCATTACCATTGCTGATTATTAACTTCATTCTATTATGTTCTATTATACCTCTCTTGTAGCCGAATATATTATACAGAATAGGCTCTTTAAAAAGTGAGATCCAATGCATTGAAACTTACCGTATTGTTGGGATAACACAAGCGTAGTGAAAAGGACTGGAAAAATATCTGATTCTATTAACTTGGGATAATATAACAAGGTTTTAAGATAACTGAGTTAATTCAGGAAAAGCCAAGTTAGCTCGCTCATTTACATCCACAAGTTAGACCTGCTTTTGAAGCATTTGGATTTCATGAAGTTTTTTGCTTTTTTGGATGAAATAGAGAGATGATAATTAATATTAATAATTAATATTAATACCTGAGTTCACTAGGCAAGCTCGAGAATAAACTTGGCAGGAAACATAGAAACCACAGTCCATTAATACCTGTGCTCTCTAGGTAAGTTCAAGAATATACAGCACAGAAAACCTGGAGATAAACTATCATAGTCCAATGATAGAATTTTCCAAGAGTATCAAATCAATGTGATCTCTACTATATGACCTCACGATGCCAATAACACAAGACGGTTTTGCTTGCCTTCTGTGAAACGGTCTAGTATTTTGCATGTTACAAATGAAACAGCTTGCATGCTTGCAAAATTTAGAGAACCTAATTAGAGGAAGGGACAAATGCCTGGGAATTCTGTACTGTAGCAACCTATCCAACAGCAAAAGGATAGACAAAAAAAAAACACAAAGTTTTAGAGATTTCAACGAAATTAAAAAGCATGCCACGAGACAAAGGAACAGTCCGGAAGCAAGTTAAGGAAGTGATATGATCTAGTTTAATATTTTCATTTTTCTGGATGAGTTTTAGTTTTAAACTGACCAGATTCTGTCAGCCAACAAACCATGTATTCTCAGAAAACTTGGATAGGATATCAAAGTGAGAAGATAAGACACATATAATAGTAAGAATTACTAAAGTCTGAGCCTCATATATTCATTATTTCTTTCTCATATATGATACCATACATGCAGTCTTGTGTACAATATAAAATGGCAGCCATTGCAAGTCAGAAAACCCAAGTCAGAGGACATGGAATAGCTGAGAAATCTTCCAACTAAACCGTGTGAAGAAAATAAAGCAGTTTTTAAAGTCATGACGCCTTTGAAGCAACAATTGTAGCCATATATCCTAGACATTAATTTTGGAGCAATCCAGCACCAGATGCAAAATTTCTACAAAGGACCCATTAACCACCAAACATGTTGCTATTGCTTTCTGTTTTGGTAGATATACAGCTCTTTTTCCAGAGACAAAAAAGCACTTCAGTTTCCACATATTCAAGATGGAATGTCTTCCTATAGCTAAATCAGGCAACTATACAGGAAAGATCCCGTTTGGTACATACAATGGAAAAAGAAAAAACATCAATGCTGATGATAGAAAATGAATCTGTACCTCAAAACGCATCCAGACATTATCTCAAGAGGGAGAGTGAGCGCAAGACTTTCTTGATTATATTCTATTCAATTGGTTTCACGTAAGTGGGGGGGGGGACTGAGTTTCAGGTGTTTCACCTTAATACATGCATTATAACTAACTAATTAAACCAATTGGTCTAACAGTACATTTGAAGTTAGTGCTGATATTAGAATCACACAAACTGTATAATTAGGGGGCAATACAGGGTTTTAAAAAGTAGAGTGCATTTTATAAGACAAAATGTACCATAAATAGTTTCAGTTTGTCAAGATTACCTCCAAAAAACTTATTGGAATAGGCTTTTCTGTCTAAGCATAGAAATTGTTCAAGATAGCACATGAAACTGGATTTGTAAGTTGATAATTACCAGTAAGCAGCAATTGCAAATTTCAATAATAATCGCTAAGCATAAAGAGAAGCAAAATCTAAACTATCAATGCTTGAATAAAATAGTGAGGCCACCTTATATTAATAGCCACATCAAAGCTGTTACAGGAGACTAATAATCCAGCATAGCAAATCTCAACTTTCTCTCTGCTTGCTTAAATTCTATCAAAACAAAAAAATAATTTTTAAGAAGGGACTCTCCTCATCAGCTGTATCCACTAATACTAAGATATAGGAAACTTGATCACCTATTGCAACAAAAGACCACCACCTCTCACTGAACAACAACAATCTCTAATGCTACGCTAGCTATTAATGTTAGATGGCCGTGTCAACTTCAATAAATTAATCTACCTCCACTTTCTCTGATTCAGAACTTGACTACTTGTTTTTAATGGTTATCCCAAGTTCACCTGCAATAATGACTGTAGTGGCCATGTCCAGAAACATTCCATGCTCCACAACACCAGCAAGCTGAAGAATTGCATCACTAGCAACCTTCAAATCCCCAATACTCTTCTTAAAGTACAAGTCCACAATGTAATTTCCGTTATCAGTTACAAACCGTTCATCTTTCTCTCCGAAAGTCCTCAACTTAGCAAAACAACCTGACTCCTCAAACAAATTTTGGAGCCTTGCAGCAGTGAATTTCCAACAAAAGGGTATAATCTCAACAGGCATAGCCAATCCACTACCTCCCAAATCATTCACCAACTTGGACTCATCCACAATCACAATGAACTTCCTGCAAGCACCCTCTACCATTTTCTCTCTCAGAAGTGACCCACCTCGCCCTTTTACCAAGTTCAAAAAGGGATCAACTTCATCTGCTCCGTCAATCGCCAGATCCAAGGTTGGGTGTGAATCGAGATCTGACAATGGAATCCCCAATGACACCGCCTGCTCGTGGGTTTTCTTCGACGTGGGTATTCCTATAATGTTCTTGAGCTTGCCTTGCCGCAAAAGGTCGCCGATTCTGTCCACCGCGTGCTTCGCCGTCGACCCGGTTCCCAAACCCAGAACCATGCCGGATTCAACGTACTCCACGGCTTTGTAGGCTGCAATTTTCTTCAAATCGTCCTGCGTTAGAATCACGGGAGAAGGAGATAGAGACGAAGATGGTGACGAAGGCACCAAAAGACCCGCCTCCAAGGCTGCTTTCTCAGACGAAATGAAATGGGGATAAGGAATAGCCATCTTTTAGGCCCCCCAAAGAATCAAAGGACAGAACTTTCAAAATCAAGAAACCGGAATAACCCAACAAAACTTTGAGATAGAATCAAACCAACGCAATAACGCGTAGGATAAAGAAGCAGATTTTCAAGAATTAAATAGTGGGTTTAGAAGAGAAGGGACGAATAAACAAAAACCCAAATACCAGAAAGTGGGTAAAGTTTTAACGAGTATCAGAGGAAGAAAAAATCTAGGAGATATCGTGGAAGAAGGGGCAGAGATAATGGTTTCATAATAATGAATAATAATCGATAATGTGTGGTGGCGGGGAACACAGAAACGGACGATAAGGTTAGAGAGAGTATAATAAGTGGAGGCAGATTTGTTTGGTTCAAGAGGAAAGCGTTTGAGGGCGGCTTTATATAGGGAATTAGGAGGAGAGATTTCAGATTTGGGATGGTGGAAGATAAAAGTAAAACGCTGGTGAGGATGGATTCGAATCCATTACATTCGAAGATGATTGGCTCATTTCGCGCGGTGAGACTTGAATAGGGGAGATTCGGCGAAGGAGCAAGATGCTACGGCTGCCAGAATTTTTAATGTTAATTAGACTCATTAATATTAAATCACCAACCAAAATTAATATTAGGGTTAATATTATAGAAAGATGACGGAAAAATAATTTTAAAAATGAAAAACTCCAAATCAGTTATTTCCAATGATACTAATTTTAAATTGTTTATTAAGTCTCTTTATTATATTATCAATTTTGGATAATAAATTTAATTTGAGATTTTATAATTTTAAATTTTTTTATCATTTTTTTAATATTATTGTTAATCCTTACAATTTAATTATATTTTTTATTTTAATCCTTATAATTTTATAAAAATTTGATTTGAATTTAAATACACATATCAAAACTAAGAATTACAAAAAATATAAGGTCTCGTCATTAAATTCAGAATAATTTTTTTGTAAAACTATAGAATTAAAAATAAAAATTTTAAAATATAAGAATCAAAATTAAAATTTTATTAAATTATAAGGATTAATAATAATAATTAAGCATCATTATATCAACATCAATCAATATTTAGTGATGGTCCATGCCCTACCCGCTCTGCGGCACCTATTATTTGGTCCCCCCAATTATTTTTCCAAGATGCTTTTTTTTTAAAAAAAAAACTTAATATTTCTAAAAGCATTTGTTGTTTCTTTTCCTAAACACGCTTAATTATGTAGCAGAATAAACAAATAAGTATCTTTTTAATTTGATGTCTCATAAAACAGAGGCATAATGCTTAGCTTCGTGATTCGTATTTGGTTATTGGCAATACATATGTTAATAGAGTATTAAAACAAAGAAAATGGAGTAGACGTTACAATTATGCCTTCCTTGTTTTGGTGGATACTCAATTATCAAAGAGATCACACTATTCCTACTAAGTCATTATGATTGCTTTGCATAGAGAACCGACTAAGGCAAGGTAAGAATGTTAACTTATAGTATAAATGTGATTATTTCTTCTAATAAACATCATTTTGAAAAAACATATTGAAGATAATCATATTTAAAATATGATCATTTCTTTTACTAGATATCACTAGTGCATGAAAGATTTTTTACATATGACGGAAAAGATTTTTTTACACTTGACGTACGACATGTGTAGAAAGAACAGGTGTAAAAAGTTTGAACTTTCTACACCTGACGTCTCACATCAGGTGTAGAAAGTCTCACTTTCTACATGTGTTGTGAGACATCACGTGTAGAAAGTGGGATTTTTTATATCTGATATGAGATGTTACGTGTAGAAAGTCACTTTTTCTACACGTAACATCTCTCATCAAGTATAGAAAGTGAGACTTTCTACACCTGATGTCTCGCATCACGTGTAGAAAGTAAACTTTTTACACCTCTCCTTATTCGTCACGTGTAGAAACTCATATTTTGAAAAAAAAATTTATTTATTTTGCTACAAACTCGTTTACTTGATAACAAACAACCAAATACCTGACAAATAAAAATAATTATAACAAAACTAATATGAAATATTAAATTTATTGTAAATTCTAATCCAAAATATTAACAAGGTTATATCAACTTTTACAATGAAATTTGTACAATCAAAGTTAAGTCCAATACCAAACAATAACAATGAAATTTAACATGTCCAATCCTAAATAGATACACAACATGTTTGACAATACATTCACCAATTACAACCAATAGTTGCACTTAACATTATCAAAGCACAAATGACGCAACTAGAATTTTCTTTGTGTCAGGCGCCTAGTACCAGGCAACTCTCTCATCTGCAATTCGTGCTTAGAAGCTTCATTAACGATTATTAAGTCAATGATGTAAAGTGAAGGCAATTTAATTAAATGAGAAATACTAAGAATTTGGATCAAATCCATAATATGGCTATCAATCATTAGTAACCAACCAAATCAACAGTGTTTTAAGACAGAATTAGCTATGGCTTTCAGCAGTTGCTTACTTTTAAGGTTATGGCATAAAACTGTATTATTTGTTAGACATGAAAAAGAATCACAAGCTCAGCAAACAATGGAAGGCATTTGCCTGACTAGTTAAACTGCAAGAGGCCATGGGACATTAATATCTATTGAAGCTCTTGGGCACCATAGAAGGTGCACTAGTTGAGTTCAAAGAAAAATTATGGATGTTGTTTAAAACAACGAATCTTGGACTCTATTAATGCTTCATTAGGGACTTGATAAAGTAGTAAGGACTCAAATGTCAAATGCTAATTAAGTACTCACCGCTTGCTTTGTTAAATAAAACTTTTAAGATAGGGAAGTTAGTACCCCTCAACTCTCAACCTTGCAAGGTGACGAGGAAAGAATTTGATACTGGTTCATGAAAATGAAATAAAAGATTCTGACACTGAGAAATGATGATTAGATAAGATTTTGATACCGAGCTAGTTATGTTCCTTTCCTAACATCAATAAATTTACACAGTTCATTTCAACAAAGATCTAACATGTTAAGAAGGAAACCAAAAACTTTGACCATGTTTATGAAAGTTTGAACAAGAAAAACAATATCTTGCTTAAGGTTTTCACAATAACGATGGGACTGATAGGAAGAAAAGAATATTCTATGTATATTCATGATAGGGAGAATTTTCACTTTCAAGACTTTTTACTTTATTTTTCTCTTATCCATGTATATTCTAGTTCTACCCTTTATTTTAGCTGAGTGGAATATTTTACTTTTTCAATTATCATTTTGCTAATTCCAGTTCTCAACATATATTTTCCTATCCACATGCTTGTCCATTCTGAATAACATGCTCAATGAAGAAAAAGCATTGTGTTTATTCGTACTATGTTGAGAGGCGCAGACTTAGGATCCATTAATTGATATTCATATGGTCATTTTGTAATATGTCTTGTTATTTCTTTAATTATGTATATCCTAGAATTAGATATAGATAGTATAATAAAATTAGCTCCAAGCCTTTACTTAATTAAGCTTTTTAGTTGAAAGAACAGTAAAAAATAATCATTAGTTACAAGACTCGAGAATAACATTGTTGTTTCATATTTGAAGATAAAAATCACTACCAAACATAATCACAAAGAATTGAGACTTCAAAGTTTGGAAACACATATGTGTTTATTCTTGGGGAGACAAGCTCAAAAGAGAAGCCAATACCTGAAAATATCTTTTGCAGATAGAAAATAATAGATATACCATCTTCATTCTCCTTTTGCAATTCAAACGTACTATAAAGTACAGTTTCACTATAGTATGGTGTGTAGACACTATTTCAAAGTTCAAACAGAAGATAAGGGGAAGTGTTAATATGGTGGAATACTAGAACTAGAGGGGAAACACTCTGCTGTAAATATCGAGCTTATTATACCTGAATGGCATCATTTCACTAACAAGCTTAACAGGAGACATGTCCATAAACAAGGAATTAGTGAAAAACTATAGTTTTGGCCAAAAAAACGCTTTTGGCCTTTTTGTTGAGTGTTTGACAATTTTTTCTCAAAATCATGGTTTTGAGAACAAAGCACTTTTTTATAGTGCATCCAAACACACTAATAAGTTTGATCAAAATAAACACCATCAATTCAACATTGCCACTCAATGCTATAACAGTAGCATAAAAAATAAATGAACAATTTAATCCACTAGGATAATCAGAACGCCAAGAAGGGAAAAATTCTATTGAATTATGAAACTTTGCTATTTTAATTCCAAGTGTATTAGAATATTTGACATTCCACCAAAGCTGCTTTTCTCATATTAGTGTAACATTTAACCTTATAAAAATGAAAGAGAAATGTAATTGTATTTGAAAAAAGAATTTATCAATAACAGAAGAGAACAACATAATATATCTCCAAGTCATTAAAGTTGGAGTCTCATGCCTCCCTCGTCAAAAATGTAATTCTGTTTGGTTAGAAAGGAAATTAATTATTTAGTCCTTGTAATTTAGGTGAATTTGGAACTCAGTCTTTATAGTTTGATTCGTCGTGATCCAGTCCCTGAAGTTTGTCTATTTAATAATTTTGTCCCTGTTGTTAGTGAGTCAAAATGGGCCTCACTAATGTGTCACAAAGGCTATCCTTATCAACATAGAGACACATCTGCAAAAAAGAGTCTGAGTGAAAAACGTAAAGGATAAACTTCAATGATTAAGTCGTGATAAGTCAAATTATAAGGATTGAATTGCAAACTCGTCTAAACTATAAAGATTAAATAATTAATTTTTATGGTTATAAATTAGCTAAATACCAACAAACCGTTGATTAAGATAATAAGCAGCCCCACTCGTATATAGAGAATAATACAAGTAGAGGAAATAATGTGCACTAGGGGAAGAGTGTTAGTGAAAGGTTGGCCTATAGTAAAAAGAGATTCCCTTGTGGATATTGAATGTTGAATGCTAAGTCAAGTGAAACATGGGCATTACCATATGAACAATTTACCTTAATAATAAATGCAGCGATATTGATATGAATAATAAAATAGGGATAATATAGAAAATTAAACAATTTGGAGAATTTTCTCTTATATATAAGAACAACTCATGTCCAAAACTTATCTAGTATAAAAAGCAACAAAGGGAACTAAGGCCAATTTTAAGAAAAAAGCAATATGACAAGGATGGATTAGCACTGAATTCAATAGATCAACAAGCCTCTCTTCCCCCCCCCCCAATTTGCTAGGCATAAAACATGTATATTTGTATTGAAGATAATAATATTATTAAATGTGGGCATCTCTTTTAATAATAATTCAAATTTTGGTTTGTTATATTTCGAAGGATTAACATTTTCTACTCAACTCAACTCCCAACCTCTCGCGAAGAATAACATCTGTAGTACTTGCATTCTTAATAAATCATGACAAAAAGGACTAATTTTCCTCTTTATCTGTATTTGGCAATTTGCAGAGAAAGAGCACCAAAAAAAGTCACATATACCGTTTGGCGCACAAGGGGGAAAAATTCATAATATTATTAGGAAAATACTTAAATCAAGTTCCTTATAATTTTTTTGTAACGTTATTAATTCACATGTGACTATATGTTATATTTTTAAATTATTATCATTTGACTATAAACCTATATAAAAAAATAAGACATATGGTCAATAATGCTTGAAAAACTTAATGTAAGTATATCCATACTATTACTTTTGCCCTCACCAGATCTAGAGTATTTTCATGATAACAAGTAACAACGTACTTCTAGTTTCTATCATGTTACTCCCTCTTGTCATATTTATAAATAACATTCTCTCTCATGAGTTTAATCTTATATATAAGCAACAATTTCACTTTGTATAACAATTTAATACACTTTTTTATATATTTTTACCCTCAATTAATTGTATATTTCTCTCATATATTTTTCCTACTCATTCAATCTCATCTTGTTTTCCACCTATTCTCTTTCACCCATCATCTTTATAAATAAAGGTATGTTTGAAAAATATTATATCAATTACACATTTATTACTTTTAACTAATCTTAATTACTAATTCATTTTACATGATTTGAATAGTTGTTATTTATAAAAAGGAAGGAGTGCATCAATTAAAATGCTTCACATTAAGTATGAACAAATTGTTGGTTGAAGTGATAAACAACCTCACTTGTATAAGGAGAATAATACAAGTAGAGGAAAGAATGTGCACTAGGGGAAGAGTGTTAGTGAAAGGTTGGCCTATAGTAAAAAGAGATTCCCTTGTGGATATTGAATGTTGAATGCTAAGTCAAGTAGAACATGGGTATTACCATATGAACAATTTACCTTAATAATAAATGTAGCAATATTAATATGAGCAATTAAATGAGGGTAATATAGACAATTAAAAGATTTGGACCATTTTCTCTTATATATAAAAACAAGTCATATCTAGAAATTATCTATTATAAAAAGGAACGAAGAGAACTAAGGCTAATTGGTTTTTTTTTTAAAGAAAAAAGCAACATGATAAGGATGGATTAGCACTGGATTCAATGGATCAACAAGCCACTCTTTCCCCCCAATTTTGCTAGGCATAAAATATGTATATTTTTATTGAAGGTAATAATATTATTAAATGTGGGCATCTCGTTCAATAATAACTTAAATTTTGGTTTGTTATATTATGAAGGATTAACATTTTCTACTAAACTCAACTCCCAGCCTCTCATAAAGAATAACATATATAGTACTTGCATTCTTAATAAATCATGACAAAAAGGACTAATTTTCCTCTTTATTTTTATTTAGCAATTTGTAGAGAAATAGCACCAAAAAAAGTCACATATACCGTTTGGTGCAAAAAAGGGGGGGGGATCCACAATATTACTAGGAAAACATTTAAATCAAGTTCCTTATACTCCTTTTGTCAAGTTATTAATTCACATGTGACCATGTGTCCCATTTTTAAATTATTATCATTTAACTATAAACCTATATTGAAAATAAGACATGTGGAATGCTTGAAGAACGTAATGCAAGTATATCCATACTATGACTTTCTACTTTCGCCTTCACCAGATCTAAGGTATCATCATGATAACAAGTAACAATGTACTTCTAGTTTCTACCATGTTACTTGCTCCTATTCTATTTATAAGCAACATTATCTCTCATGAGTTTAATCCTAGGGAAAATCACTCACAGGTCCTAAAGACCCAAAATAAAAAATAAAAAAGTCCCAATACAAATTTTCAAATAAAAAAAGTCTCTAGGAACTTTTGTGTAATTAATTGCCTATGTGAAAAAACTATCTTGCCCCCTAAGGAACAAAACAAGGAAAAGGCACAGGAGGAGGTAGAATGACATGTTTTTCTCATTAATGAGAAAGAGAAAATGGACGAACGCCACGGTGGTATTTGCAGCAGCGTTGAAGGGATTAAGTGTGGTGTCCATATCTTGGACAAAGGTTAGACCTTCAGACTTTATCTACTGTTACAGAGGTTTAACAGTGACTTTGATTTTTTTTTTTGTATGTTAGGTGCATTGAGATTGATGGGTTGATGAAAGGTTAGGACTTGGGGTCAATAGTGGATTATATGCTAGAAGTTAGATAATGTTAAGATTTTGCTAAAGATATGATCTTAACAATTGAAGTTAGGGTTTCATTTTGGTTGGGTTGTGAGAATTTTATTGTGCTCTGTTTTTAGGGTTGATTATAGAGGGAATGCTTTGTTTTAAGTGGGAATAGTTGAATATGATGGGGGTTTATTTGCTGAGAAAACGCTGATATGATATTAAAAAGATGTTGTTAATATGTGCAATTATAGTTGTTAGTACAGAACGTGTGCTCTGTTTTTGGGCAGTGTAATAGATGAATTGCTCTATTATTGGGCAAGGTTACAAAAGAAGTGCTTTGTTTTAAGTGAGAATGGTTGAATGTGATGGTGGTTTGTTTGGTGAGAAAAAGTTGATATGATAAAAAAAATGTTGTTAATACGTGTAGTTGTAGTTGTAAATATTGTTGTTGTAGTTGTTACTACAAAATATGTGCTCTGTTTTTGGGCAATGTAATAGACGGATTGCTATGATTTTGGGCAAGGTAACAGAGGGATTGATCAGTTTTAAGTGGTAATGATTGAATGTGATAACGGTTTGTGTGATTACAAAATACTCAAATGATATAAAAAAGTATTGTTAATATATGCATTCATAGTTGTTAATATTGATGAGGCAATTGTTAATACGCAGTTTGTGTTGCAGATTGTCATGAAAGATGAGAACTAGTTCAGGGAAGAATGTATTCTGTTAATATTCCTAATATGTTGTACTGACAGGTGATATGTGAAATTTCTAAACTTCTGCAGGGAGGAAAATCAGCCTGTGAACATAACTTGTTTAATTGTGAAAATATGCATTAGGAATTGTGAAAACAGGTGTCAGCTATTGTCAAAATTGGCACAATGACTTGTAAAAGTAATAGGCACAAGACGGTGTTAAATGATAATAAACTTTTGTGACAAGTTGTTCATATGATGAATTCAATTGTTAAAAATTGCAGAACAAGTTATTAAAACAAAATCAGATGTTGTGATATAGAAGTTGTCAAGTTCTACACTCCTCTAGGAATAACTCATGCAGTTATAAATATGACTAACGCACTTGTTAAAAAATGCTGAACAAATTGTTAAAACCAGATCAACTGTTGTGTCAGATCCTAATGGAATAACTAATGCTATTGTGAAAAGATTGATAAAGTTATTAACATGACCGATGTAGATGTTAAACCTCTGATAAGTATTTGTGACTGTTGGGAATTCTGAAATTTCAAATTCAATCTATGAATGAAAATGTAGTTTGCAAAATGACTCATGGACTTGCCAAAATAAGTACAACATGTTAAAATTCTGATTAACAGATGTAAAAGTAGGAACTTGTATAATTTCTAAACTCCTCCATGAATTATAATTTATTTTTAAATATAACCGATGAACTTGTAAAACAAGGCAGCAGAAATTGTGACAAACTAAATAAGTAGTTGTGGCAGACCCTGGTTGTAAAATTCTAAACTCATGAAGGAATAACTGATGTTGTTGAAAATATGACTAATTCACTTGTAAAACATAACATAATATGTTGTTAAAAACTAAATAAACTGTTGTGAAAGAGGCTTGTGAGACTTAAACTTATATTGTATAATTTGTCATAACTTGGCACAAACACTAGCCATTGCATAACTTGTCTAAATAGCCACATATCATTGCCTCTCCTGCAACAAGCATTTCCTTCAAAATAAGATAGAGTTGGCAAAATACATATTTACATAATAGGAAGGCTTTCCTACAAAATAACATAACAACTCCTACGTCTCTTTCTTCCTCTTGCTTTGTTGGTTGCTAGCTACAATGGACAACACCTTTTATGCATATATGTTCTTCTCATGTGTTACCAGCCACCATAAGCAATCAACCTTTATCTGCCCGATTTGATCATGTGATAAATTAAGCATGATATACCTCTCTTTGTCATGTGCAGAGACAACCCATTCGTGTAACAATGATAGAACATGAACACCATAAGAATCCTTGAAAAAAAAATGTCACATGTACAGTTCTCAACTTTAAAAAACCAAATCATACAGACAAGCTAGATATCAAAGTCATAACAAACAAAAACCAACAAATACTAATGTATCACATTAGACATACACTTTTTCCCAGTTCACTTGATTTGATATTTCTTTTCCTTCGCCAAATACTTCAGGTTTAACTCTGTGAAATTTGTTAAAGATGCAATCTCTATGCATGAAGAAATAACATATGTAATGTCACAACGCAACAATGACAACTTCACAACGGCCGTTTACAACTTTATATTTGTAATTGACAACACAATGCATATATCATTTGAGCATTTTGTAATCATACAAACCACCATTACATTCAATCATTCCCACTTAAAACTGATCAATCCTTCTGTTACCTTGTATAAAACCAGCGCAATCCCTTTATTACATTGCTCAAAACCAGAGCACAGGTTCTGTAGTAACAACTAAATAACAATATTCACAACTACAACTGCGTATATTAACAACATTTTTTTATTATCATATAAGCTTTTTCTCACCAAACAAACCATCATCACATTCAACCATTCTCACTTAAAATAGAGCACTCCATCTATAACCTTACCCAATAACAGAGCAATCCATCTATTACATTGCCCAAACATAGAGTACACCTTATGTACTAACAACTACAACAATATTAACAATTACAACTGCACGTATTAACAACATTTTTTTAATATCATATTAGCGTTTTCTTAACAAATAAACTCCCATCACATTCAACTATTCCCACTTAAAACAAAGCACTCCCTTTATAACCAACCCCAAAAATAGAGCACAATAAAATTCTCACAACCCAACCATGGTGAAACCCTAACTTTATTGGTCAAGATCTTATCTTTAGAAAAATCTTAGCATTACTTATTTACCTTCTAGCATATAGTCCACTATTGAACCCCAAGCTCTAACCTTTCACCAACCCTTCAATCTCAATACACCTAACATACACACCAGGGAAAAAAAATTCTAAGTTTATGTTCAACCTTTGTAATAGTGGATGAAGTCTGAAGGTTTAACCTTTGCCCAAGATATGAATCCCTTCAATGTTGCTGCAGACATCACTGTGGCGTTCGTTCGTTTTTTCTTTCTCATTAATGAGAAAAACGCGCCATTCTACTTTCTCTTATGTCTTTTCCTTGTTTTGTTCCTTGGAGGCAAGATAGTCTTTTCACATAGGTAATTAATCACACAAAAGTCCCTAGGAGCTTTTTCTGATTTGGGAATTTACATTGAGACTTTTTTTTTTGGGTCCTTGAGACCTGTGAGTGATCTTCCCTTAATCCTATATAAAACAACAATTTTACTTCATCTAACAATTTAATGTACTTTTTTTTACCCCCAATGAATTACATATCTCTCTCATATTTTTCCCACTCATTCACTCTCATCTTTTTTTCCACCTATGGTGTGTTTGGAAACAGCTTTTAAGAATATCTTTTGAAAAAAAAATGAAAAAATTGATTTTTTTAATATATTATGAGAAGAATAGATTATGGGTAAAAAAAAGTGATTTTAATAAGATGAGTGTTTGGATATTAGGTTGGGAATCACTTTTTTAGTGGTCAAATTACCAAAAATGACATTATTTTTTGTGATAATTACACATAAAGTATAAGGTTATATTTTATTAACAATAAGAGAATAAAACTCTTAACGGAGTTAGATCAAATTTAACGATTCTGTTAAATTTGCACCATTTTTTATTATTCATTATTATTTTTGTCTCTTCCAAAACTTGTTTGTACCAGACGCCCTCAGGAAAAGATTGGTTTTTAAATTTGAACCTTTACCTAATATTTAACATTAAATTTCTTAATAAATACAAAAAAAATTTGTTTATATGTGATATTAATTAATTTAACCAATTTTTTTAATATAGTCAAAAATAAAAAATTTTAATTAAATTTCTAAATTTTTTAATTAAAATTTTAAAATTTTTTAAATATTTATCATTAAATTTTTTTAATTAAATAGCTAAATTTTTTAATTAAATTTATAGGAATTTTAACCCAAAAAAAAGATAGAGGAGAGAGAGGGATATGGGTCCCACAAGCATGAAAAGCAAACTTATAGGTGATTCTCCCAAAATCATGGTTTTGGAGACAAAACCATAGTTTTGTAACAAAACTAAAGTTTTCAAAAAATTAGTATTAGGATGATTTTACACCAAAACCATGGTTTTGTCCCACATCCAAACACACTCATATTCTCTTTCACCCATCATATTCATAAATAAGGGTATGTTTGGAAAAAAAATTATATCACTTACACATTTATTGCATCAACTAAAGTACTTATTAATCATATCTATGGATATACTTCTTCTGGTCCACAATATAGGGCACTTCAACTAATTCATAGGAAATAAGAAATGACAATTAACTCTATAAATATGTCCTAAATTGAAAGTTTTTTCCACTTTTACCCTAGTTGGAAAACCGTGTTTGAAAATTTAATGAGTAGGAAAATTGGAAATGAGCATTAATTATAGGGACAAAATTGACAAATAAACATTAATTATCTTACAAGTAACTTATATTGTGGACCAAACTATTTTTCTAGAAGTACCTTATATTGTAGACCAGGAGGAGTATATAATTCAGGATCACTCTCTAATTTAGGCCTCACAAGTAAATAAATTTCTTCTTCTCGTTTTTTCCAAACTTAGTGCTTCTTTGAGATCAAATTTGAGACCCCCAAAAGCACTTATTCACATAACCCAAACCAAAACTCCTCTCACATACTTACCTCATATAATATAAATTATGATTAAAAAACTGTTCTTAAATATTTCAATCACTATTTCAAACAAGTAATTAATTACTCAGCCCTTGTCATTCGCGACAAAGAAACACCATCGCAAGATGGTGCTCCATATGTCCAAAGGAGGGCCATAACAAGATAATGATAGCCAACCAAACATAATAAAGAATCTCGTACGACAAAAAAACAAAAAACAAAACAAAACAACAAAAGAGAAAGAGACTAGGAAAAAAAAAAAACAAAAAATCAAAACAAGGAATTATGAATTTTGAAGGAGAAGATTTAAGATCCACATGATGCGATTTATTGGAAAGTGGTTAGCAAAAATCCAAGGAACCACACGAGTTTTGTCCAAAAACAACCAAATTCATACATACTAAAATTTGAGCCACGATCATAAGTTATTAGATATCTCATATCTTAGATTCATTATATTACATCAAAACAAAACAGGTCTAGTGCCTGTTTCAATTAGAGGCATAAGTTACTTTTCTAATGTCATTTACAATATGAGATAAACATGAGGGAAGTTTTGTCGTGTTTTTTCAAGACTAATTCAAATAATTCAAACAGACCCCTATTGTTATTAAGCAGCAATGGTTCATAATTTCTCACCTCTCAGGAAACTGTCCAATTTCCTTTCTTCCTTTTGTGCAGAAAACATAAACCCATCAAAACAGAATCATCACCAAGGTGAAACATTTATTGAGTAGCTAAATAAGCAAAACCATGAAAAGTCACACACCTAAGAATGTATTCAATTTCCTTCAGAAAACTAGACATAATATCCCATGGCGAGGATTTGAAGTTCCTTTTTGCTCTCATATATCGGCAAATTTTTGGTGACTTCACTCAAGCTTTCAAACAGGGGAACTTCCAACTTTTCATATCTTATGTCCAATTATTATCATGTATAAGCTCAGTGTATGAGCAGAAACCAGATTTTCCAGCTCAGGTGTTCAATTTGTTAGGAAGAGAGGGATAGAAACTAGAGGAAAGAGTGAGTATAAGCAGAAGAAAAGATAGCATGAACTGAATCTCAATATTTCTGAACTGCTTTTAGCTTGTGCCTTCCAGGAGAGGGAACGACACTAGGTCCACTCTTATTACATAACAGAGATTTTAATGATGGACAGAAACACCCCCATAAACAATATAGAGATTCCCAGCAAACTATTATAAAGCATTCAATTTACACTTTTAATGACTAGAAGACAGCATAAAAGGGGAAGTTGATTATTAAATCGACTTGAAAGCAAATGGGAAAGAAAAAAAACAGTACCCAGATAAAAGTCTTAACATCTGAGTTAATTCAATACCCCATTAGTCTGCAAAAAGTAGGAACAACAGCCAATTGTTTGTCAAAACCATATTTCAGAAGGAAAACGTCATTGAACTTGGAAGCTGAAATTCATGGGAGCAAATCACCATTTGCATCATCATACCTACCATTGCAGCAGAGAGCAGGAAACAACTTGTCTTAATTAAGCCTTGTATTCCAGAGGATAATACAATTGTAACAATGGTCTAACTGATCTGATCCTCCTCAGTCACAAGGTAGTAAAATATGCAGCAAGATCAGATGAATGGAAGTATTTTGAAGTAGATGACGATGTACAAGGAAAGAGAGAAAAGGGCAAACACATGTTGCCAGAAGAGAATTGATGAAGCTTCGCTAACAGCATAACCCCTCAAGCTGGCTATTGCTCCCAGTAAAATAGCGCTCGGTGTGGTGTATTGTAACAAAAGGACAAATCTAAACATGGCATCATTCGCAACCAGGAAATTCAGCTTATCAGACAATGTCACAACTCCAATTCCCATAATGGGAAGCACAAGGAGTCTAGCCACAACAATACCAATTGTAGTTCTAAGTCCAAGTTTAGACTCATTTGGGCCCTCGGCAAGTATTCCCCCAAGAATGAGCATCACAGAAGGTACCATGGCACCACCTAAAATTTCCAAACTGTCCTTGACAAAAGATAGGGGAGCATCATTGCCAAAGACGAATGCTTTTAGTTGAGGCACCGAGCCGATGATGATAGCTAATAGAGAGGCAATTGTTGGGGGTTGAAGTATGTGCTGAATAGGAGTTTGTTCAGCAACAACTCTGATCCTCCTAACAACTCTAGGCTCAGCTAAACACCTAATGGACCGAGGACTGTTCCCACTGCTTTCTGCGGGTTGTACTTCAAGATCAGGTATTGAGGATGCAGAAGCTCCTGAAATGCTCTTAAAGATCCTGGCAATAAAGGGCGTCTTGGAATGCTCAGTCTCTTTATCTTCAATCCCAGGCCACTCAGCTTCTACAATGAGCGGCCTGCTGATATCATTAAGTGGGCGTACTTCCTCAATTTCGGCCCCTTCCTCAACAACCTCATAATACTCCATAGGAGGCTCCATCATGTGATAAACAAAAGTGTAAACTAGAATTACAGCAACCCATTGACAAAAAGAGACATAAGCCACCCCTCTTGAGTGGCACCTAGATCCAAATGGATTATCCGAAGTATGGCAGACAGAAGCTACTACAGCAAGAGGGAGATTTCCTGTGTTTCCAAACCCTGTCATTATTATAGTAAACCGGTTAAGTTCAGGAGGTGGGCGACATATGACCACCACCAAGTACCCAAGTAAGCAACCAAGAGCAGTGCACACAAGCACATTGACAGGAATAAACCACCAATCCCAAAAGTTGTGAAGGGTAATGCTTTCACCAAGTTCAGTAAAGATTAGACATGGCAAGAACAGAGCAAATACAAGTTTACTGAGGAGTTTAAATGTTGCTCTGGGGATGATTTGCAGTTTAGGGTTTGCAAGGAGCAATCCTATGACAGTTAGGGAGAGAAGTTTCAACAATGGCACAATAGCAGTCTGAAGATCTTCACCGCTAGACTTCATATCATTTACAACCACAGCTCCTACTGACATTTTTTTCTTAAGAACTTGAAGACGAAGAATAAAATCCTCTTCTGCAATGGTTCACATAACAACACATAAGTGAAGGTCCAAGACCTCTACCCGAAAATCCATCAAAGTTACAATAACTGTAGGGATCCAGGGTTTCAAAGATCTGTATACGATAATACCTGTGAATTGTATTAACCACAAAAATCTTTTATCCAAAATCATTGAAATCAAGACAAGATCTCAAAACTGTGACCAGAATCTTAAAACAAATCAAATGGAAAGAGTGTCTATTGCTCATTGAACAGGTAAAGCAGATTATAAGGGAAGGAGCTTAAGAAATAGGGAAAGTTAAAATTTCAAAATCAGCAGATGAAGAAAATTTGAAATATCTTCGAAGAGTTGCGAAAGTGAAATCTTCATGTTTATCTGGCCTCGATAAAGGATTCACCGAATTGTTGATAAACGCCAGCCAAAGCGAACACCACACGATAAGAATGATATGAAGATTGCGTCCAGAACCGTAAAAAAAGGAATGAATCACAAAAACGAAGCAATTGCAGGGAAGGTGATGAAGAATTAGGGAACTTACCAGTTAAAAATCAAGAGACGAAAAAAACTCAATACGCTCTCTAACTGAAGATTTGCGAAGAAGAATCTTTCAAGTTCTTCTGGCTTCAGCCAGTAGAGAAGAGAATCACGGAATTGCCTATATGCTTATGGGACTATTCTCATCAGCCAAACACAGAAATCTGCGATCAGCTCACGCTATGACCATATTTTGTCGGTTGTTATTATTGACGTATATGAAGACGATGATCATGATGGGGGGCAAATTATTTTCCTCAAATTTATTTTTTTATTGAATCCTCAAGTTTATTTTAAACAGTAGATAAGATATTTTTTTAAGTCTTATAATTTCAGGTTAATTGAATTATTATTTAATATAAAAGATAAAGTCATTTATATTCTACAGCATTGAATAACTATTATAAAATCTGCATAAAATCTCACATTGTTATAAAAATGTTGATAATAAGAGAGCAGAAGAGAGAAATTCTAGAGAGATATATTAAAGAGATATTCTCATTCACTTGTACTTTAAAATACATAACCCAAGATTCTTATTTATATAAATTTTTCAGTACTACAGTAACTTTTCCGTGCTGCTACAGTGATTCTCGTGATGCTACAGTAACCTTCTTTATGTGCTACAGTGATAAACGGTAGAATCCTGATGCTACAGTGCCATACAGTGAATTGCTACAGTGATGCACAGTGATATTTAATCTTACATATCATATTAACTGAAAGAGCATATTGGGCTAGATATGAACTAATAGACATTCACATAATTAATATTCATAACACACATTATCTTATTGTTTTTTCAAAGAACATTCAAGACTAGGACTTAAAGATATCGTTTTGATAGGCAAGATTTTTCAAACGGATGAATATCTAACGAATATATATATATATATATATATATATATATATATATATAATTTAACATTTAAACTCATAGTTAGTATTAGTTTTAGAGATCAATCTAATTCTAATATCCTTAAAACAAAGTTCATTGTTTAGTATATTTAAATCCTTAAAACAGGGCATTAGATAATTAAACATTATTTTTTCATCATTTATTTTTAAATGAAATCAAATGTAATTTCTTTATATATGTATATATAATTATGATTGAATAAAGCTGAAAAAGTCACCATTCTAAGTGTACCATGAATTTTGTTTTGTTTGTTCAGATTTTAAAAGAACAAAAGTGAAAGAAAAGCCCAAACCAAAAAGAATAATACAGAACTTAGTCCAAGTATACGTATGGATCGACCATACGTACCATATGTCTATAGTTAACAAATCACACATTTTTTCTTAAAAAAATATATTAAAGGGTGAAGGAGTAATTCTACACAAATATTTTTTGAAAGAGTTATAACATAGTAAATATTTTTTGAGTGTAAAAATACTCATAAACATTAAAAAATATATCGATAATATCAATTCCATTAACTTTACTAGATGACGTTACTTTTTGGTTAAAAATAGGTGGGCCCACATGAAAAAAAAAACATCATTAGCTTAAATTAATGAAATTGACATTATCAATATACTTTTTAATATTCATGGGTATTTTTACACCCAAAAAATATTTACTGTGCTAGTAACTCTTTCAGAAAATATTTATAAGTAGAATTGCACATTCGATGTATATTAAATTGTATTCCCTTATATATAAATGTTTGGTTGCATTATTATTATCAAAATTAGATTTTTTTTCTTTTTTTTTTCGATACAAAGTTGATTTTTTTTAATAAGGTGATCAATTTATTGTCTGTTTGTTACAGCGTTTGAAGGTTTTAATAAGCCTAATTGGACACTTATTGGGCTTATCCATCAGGTTTCATTAAACTTTATGTTTGGTTACAAAAATTATGTTAAGGGCTTTTCAAACGGGCTACTCCTTCTGCAACCCACCAAAAAAAGCAACAAACATGAGCATCGGATTCCATCTTTTTTTACCGTTAGTGGCAATTACTCAGCTCATGTGCTTTCCTTGTTTTCCTTCAGCTTTCTGTGCGAATCTTGCCTGCCACCATGAGCAATGAATTGAATCACTTGTCTCTTCCCCAATATCACCGTTGTCCAGCCGCAGCCATAAAGCAGAACCCCATCGCTCTGTCCTGCCATCGTGTTCTCGGCCTCGCATCAATCTGGTCGTATTAGGTGGCCACAACAACCGTGAAATCCAGGTTTTCCAGTCATCGTGCAACGGGAGGTTCGGCTATTCGACGAATCTGACCTCCACCGTCATCTTCCTCTCAGTCAGACCCAGCGGCACCATCGATCTCCCTGTTACTCAGGTCGGCTTCCCTGTATTTTGGTCGTCTTCCTCATTGTGTCGGTGGTATGAGCTTTTCAACTTAATGATCTGTGATTCTACACTCCATATTGGTTGCTTATGCTCATTGATCGATTCCTAAACTCATACTTCTTGTTTCACTGATAAATGTCCTAGTGTCGGTGATAACATTATATCATTATACCACTGCACCTTCATCATTTCTGTGGCGTCAGTGAGAGATAATTTCCCTCTCACTAGTGCATGCTTTCCTTGAACTCGAGTGAATAGGGATCACAGAATCATTAGCAACCAAAAACCATAATCAGACAGAAAAACTGACTCAATCTTTAATTTGATTCATTCTTCTCACAGCCCAGTTTGTTTTGGTTTAGATAGATAGATTCATAGATATGTTGATGAGGATAGAAAATTGCATTTTGGAATAGAATTGGTGATCGTGGAGACCATGTGTGCCCTGCAATTCTGAGAAAAACATGGGATACATCCACACCACAAAATCCTACATATCTGTACTATTTCTAACTACAAAAATAGTTGCATGTGCCTTTCAAGTAATTGCATATATTCATATATGCAGTAGTTGTAATTCCCACACACATTTTGTTTTTGCCGAGCCACCTTTATCACATGGCAAACTAGGAGGGTACAACCCAACAAGAACACTTTAACTTATCCACCACTTTAAAACAACTGTGCAAAACTATTGCTTCAAAGGACTGCATCAAGTAATTAATTAATGAGCCTGTCTCTTATATTGATGCTGTGATCCATATATATGTGTGCCACATTAGCCATAAAAATGCAGTCACAACGTTACATCATGGAGAAGACCATATATATGTTTGTATCATATTGGGACACATGTAATTATATATATACTAAGCAAGGCTTATCTTATTGGCATATTGTTCTGAACTCTGGTCATAAAAAGTGTGTTGATGATTTGATTTTGTTTTTAATAGTGTGTGACAGATTAGGAGCATTGAATAAGAATAACCCAATGTTTATATGTAATAAACGACAAGGCTTACTTCTAAAAGAGCCAACACATTAAGTTGGATAAGTACTCTCGCAGGCATATGTTTAGATTTTTTGTTAAGACTATTATAAAGGGTCATAGTAATAGATGCTTGTGTGTTATCCCAAGGGTTTAAAAACATTTCGTCTTTGTCATCAAAGTTTAGGAATCTTAAGTTTCAACATGCTTTTTTATTTTATATGTATGCTTTCTCATATGCACAGTCACTGTTTATTGACAAATATTGATCTTTACGTAAAGAAAATTCAATTCTGCTTCATCTAGAATTAAGATTGATATTATTACCAATACCAATCCTTTCTTTTCTTTCCTGTCAACCATAACATAGATGGCCCTTTTTTCCATTTCTTGTTTTATTTATGTTGTTCCTTCTCTTGTTAATGCACTCATAGCTATTGTTACATTGCTAACATGGATAGGCCACCCCTGTATTTGCAAATACTATTTTATTTCATGTATATATTTCAAGTCACAGTTGCAATTCACGAACTTTTTCAAATCGCTGTTTCAAATCTTATTTTGACAAATGGTCATTTTCCATGGTGGAGACCCATGATAGGAGGACCTATCCCTTGTTTTTTATATTGCTTTATTTGTTCTTCATTATTACATTTCCGTATGGTAAGCTATGATTGTAAGCTAATTGACATAATTTTGTTTAAGGAGGACCTGTCCCTTATTTTTTAGGCTGCTTTACTTTTTCTTCATTATTACTTTTCCGTATAAAAAAATGCTTTAAATGTTCTGCTTCCCTATTCTAATCGGAGACAGATAGAGATGCGTATTCTGATTAATTCGTGTGCCTAATAATAGTTTCATTATGCAGTATGATGGTTACTACATAACCAATTTTAATTAGATAGCAGCAATTAGGTATCTCGTATAGTCACAACTTATCAACTTGTACATTGAATTTCCCCTTTTGTTAATCTTCATTACAAAGCTCTATCCTTGCATTGTTAGTAATATGAAATAAAATTAGGATAAGTTACTTACAAATACTAACTATGTCACAATAGTAATGGCATAGGAGTACTGAACAACATTGTGATGGTAAAACCTAAAAATTTATGGTAACATGATTTTAAATTAACGGAATGAGTTGATCTACAATCGTTGACATTTGAAGGTAGAAAAATGAATGATAAAGCTATGTGGGATGACGACACCACTGAGGTATTTATAAATGCAATGCTTGATCAAATTTACGCACATGAAAGGCGTGGCATGTCGTTCTCCAAGGAAGGTTGGAATGCTATTGTGGAAGCTTTCAATGAAAAGACTGGTAGGGGCTATGATCGGAAACAACTCAAAAACAGATTTGATATCTTGCGCAAGGATCTGAAGACGTGGGATAAGTTACTCAATGAGACCGGGCTTGGTGTTGATCCTCGAACGAAGCTACTTGACGCAAGTTCTGATTGGTGGCGAGAAAAATGTTAGGTTAGTAACCTTCCTTTAACTTTGCACATGGAAAACTCATCTAGGTTTTGGTTACATCACTAATAACTCTATTCCCTTGTGTAACTACAGGTGAATAGAGCGTATTCCAAGTTTCGCCGGTATCCTCTAAAGTTTGAGAATGAACTAAGGATCATATTTAAGGACGTGTATGCTACAGGAGATAGTTCTTATTGTCCATCATATAGACACAACTAGAACGATGACGCTGCAGACGATGATGTGTACATCTCGACGATGGATGAGCAAGAAGGGTCGGGTGATAGCGAGGATGACTCTTTCAGAGCTCAGCCGCCACCGAGTATCGGCGTTTTGGAGGACTAGCCGACATGGGGTTATCATCCCAGAGTGGTTCCTCTGTTCCAACGGATTCAGGGAGCCAGAGCAAGAGAAAGAGAGTTGATCAACCTTCAAAGAGGAAGAAGATGAAGACGCCAGTTGCGGATCGAATTGCGGATGCGGTTAGTATAATGGCTAACGTGAGCCTGGATAGATCAGCTATCATCGGCAACATCCGACAGCGGAGTACCGATAATGTTATAAAGGACCTCATCTCTCTGGATGAAGTGAAGGCTGATCATGATTTCCAAATCCATTGCATCCATCTTCTTACGAAAATAAGAGTTGCCGGGACACGTTTGCGTCATTGTATAGTGACAACAAACACTATTTGATCGAGTGGTTGCGATTTGCTGTTACGCATGACTTAGGATGATAACTTATATGCTTCTACAATTTGGATGTTTATATGTATTTTATGTTTCTTTATTTATTAACTGCTAGTAATGTTTGTGGTCGTAATATTTATGGATTTAAAGCAATGTGATATTTTATGAATGTCTTGTTGTTCATGGAATGCGTTGTTGTTTTACCTATTTTTATCCACATGCATAAGCAACGTTATAAATGGCCAATTGGATGGAGGAAGAAGATGACGACTCTCGCCTTATGGCCCTTATTGACGAGGAGTTAATGGAGTATGAAGAAGTGACCACGTTGATATGTCAGTACTGGGTTCCTTTCATTTGCAAGGAACCACAAAGATCAGGTAGACTCATAGGATATTTGTGGGTCCAGGAGATGTTGGCAGACAACAGTGAACGTTGTCATGTGATGTTCAGAGTTAATAACCATCTCTTTCGTCTCTTGTGCAATAACTTGGTTGAACGTGGGCTAACACATTCGAAGCACGTCGGTATTGAAGAAATAGTTGCCATGTTTTTGCTAACTGTTGGCCACGCCATGGGGAATAGGGTAATCCAAGAACTCTTTCAACATTCGGGGGAAACTGTTAGCCGCTTGTTGCACAGGGTTCTTCAAGCTTGCCTCCGGCTAGCTGAGGATATTATAAAACCAATCGACCCCGAGTTTCATGAATGCCACCCGTATATATTGAACAATCGATGATATTATCCTTACTTTAAGGATACTATCGGAGCAATCGATGGGACCCATATAAAGTGTGTTGTCAGTAGTCCGAATCGAGATAAGTATATTGGTAAAATGGGTTATCCTACACAAAATGTGATGGCCGTATGTGACTGGGATATATGTTTTACATTTGTGTTGGTCGGCTAGGAGGGATCGGCACATGATGCTCGTGTGTTTCAAGCCGCGGTCTCAAATCCAGCCATGAATTTCCCTCATCCGCCTCCAGGTATGATATTGTCACCATGAAATCAATTTGCTCATTTTAGACTCTCATTAATGTTTCTCGTTTAAAATAATTGTTTTTTTTGTTAGAAAAATATTATTTGGTCGATGCTGGCTATCCAACGCGAGAAGGGTATCTTGGCCCTTACAGGCGTGAGTGTTACCACGTGCCTAAGTTTAAGCGTCGACCTGCACTTCGAAATAACAATGAGAAATTTAATTTCTACTACTCTAGTTTGCGCTCAACAATAGAGAGGATGTTTAGTATCTGGAAGAATAGATTCTCTATATTGCAGAAAATGCGTGGATACAGCTACGACATACAAGCTTGCCTAGTTTGCTCCACAATGACGATACAAAACTTGATTAGAAGGAATTCTCCACCGGATGATATGTTTGACCAATCGAACAATGGAGACGTAGGTGAAGAGGATAATACTACTACAGAAGATGAGGGTTCGTCTACAAATAATCCATCGGCCTCTTCAACTAGCATGAATGCCTTTCGTGACATGATTCGAGATGCTATCGCGTAGGTCATCTGATTGTAGTTGTCATGTAATTTTTTTACTACCCAATTTATGTATGTTGGCACAAAATTAGCTGACAAAATTTCTTAAACTTCTTAGTAATATGAAATATATATTCATTTATTATATGTTTGTTTTAGCTTGGCTTATTTTATAAGCTCGATTTACGTAAATCGAGATAAACCTCCTCCACATATTTACCTCGTAAACCGTAAAAGATACCTCGTAAACCGTAAAAGCTACTTTGTATTCCGTAAATCACGATTCATAAGCACTTATGGAGGCTATCCAAACGTGCTAACATCTCAACGTGTGTGTTTGGATTAGCTTTTGAGAATAGCTTTTACGATTTACGAAGTAAGTATGTGAGGAGAGTTTTGTCTCGATTTACGCAAACCGTGGTTTGAAACCACGGTTTGAGGTGTTTCCAATTTCCAATAAGAGTCACTTTTGCAAAAGCATTTATGCAATTTCCAATTTAAACATAAATTATATTACAGAATCTTATTTATATCAATCACACTTTTCTATAAACCCGATTGAAATAAACCCGTTTCCAAATCGTTATTTCAAATAAACTATTAGAAGTAGAAAATGCCAAACGGGCAACAGAAGGAAAAAACCACATCACGGAGACAAGGGCAAGACGGAAGAAAAGCGATCCAAACCGTCCAGCAAGGCATCTCCATGGGCGATGATAAAAACGCGATTTCCGTTTTTTTTTTGTTAAAAAAAATGTTAACCAAAATTTGACTTTGAATAATTTTTTTTATATGATCAAGGTCTTCCTTTTTAAGATCGATTATCTCTTCCAATTACTTTGAATAATTTTATTGAATATTTTCTTCTAATTTTCTCTACAATTTTCAAAAGATTTCAATTGTTTGATCTACTGCTCTCACCAACAATTTTTTGAACATATGAATTATGAAGTATTTTAAATCTTTAACAAACGTAACTCCTTCTTACGTCACTCGTTGTTTTTATATATTCATTCTTATATTTTCTTGTACTATAACACATCCATTTCATCTTTTCGCATAAGATAACACATCATCTCAACATCATAATTTCTATTACCTCCACTCAACTTTATGATGTTATTTTATTTGTTTTGAATAACAAAAATTTGTAAAAGGCAATTTTTTTATTATGATTTATGATATATAAAATAAGTATGTGAAATGAGTTTTATCTTGAGTTATATAAAAAATACTTATAAACTTATGAATAGCAAATTACTACTTTAGGTTTTATAGCAGTTGGATTAAAAAAAACAAGCAAATAAAGAGAAAAACTGAATAAAAATATTAAAATAGTGTCTCAAAGATTGCAAAAGCTCATTTTTAACTGTATATCTGACAAGCAGCCGAATAAACTGTCTATACGTTTTTCCTTTCATTTGGTCATTCCCAAAGACATACAAAAGCAGTCCATCTATGCATCCAAAGGCACTGTAACCTCTCTCTCTCTCTCTCTCTTTTTTTCTTGGTCTTGTTCATTTTTAATTCAGAGGAACTCGGGAGCCTAATTACATGAGCATTATAGTACTTAGAAAAATCACCAAATCCAGTGTATCTTAGGAATAAATAACAACCATATGCCAGATTTTCAAAAGGGAAGGGAAATAACACGAATGCCAAGTCCACATGAGCAGTAGAATTATTCTGCGTCCTTCTTTCTGTCAGCCCCTTAAAAAACAGAGAGATCCATGCGCAACAACTAAAGGTCACAGTAGAATTCTTCAAAACAGAGTGCATTATTATTGGCTCGTTTGGATTAGCTTATGGAAGCTCCATAAGTGCTTATAAATCGTGATTCACTGAATACAAAATAACTTTTACGGTTTACGAGGTTACTTTTACGGTCTACGAGGTAAATATGTGGTGGAGATTTAAGTAAATCGGGCTTATAAAATAAGCCCAATTAGAAACAGAGTTTCCAAACAAACTAATATAATTAGCACTGCTTTACACAATGATTCAAAACAGAGTCCATTACACGGACTTGTAGCAGTTACTTTAGGAAAATTGAAATATCAATCAGTTGGGTCAAATCCCCTTTGAAAGAGAAGAAGAACAGCCACTTAATGAACATTTCCTGATCAATCACAACAATGGATACTCTGTATCCTGTATATATCACAAACTTACATAGATTCTGGGTACCAAAAAATACCCCAGATCGGATTAATCCTAGCATAAAACAACAAACTGAAATTCTTTCTTTCACTATATACACACAGGTGTTTTCCTTACTTCCAAATAATGAATTAATTGATTCATTTCTATCAGATCAAAAAAAATGAATCCCTCCCGAAATCTGCTTACACATTTCCACCAAATGGTACAAGAGAAAAGCTGATGAAGTAGGGACACTCAATACAAGCAAGGCAATCATACCAAGGGCAAAGCTTGGCCTCGTGTTCATCAACTGAGTCTGCAACACTCCGAGTGCCTCGCAAATCATGGAATCATAGCTCGTGTAGTATCGCTTTTCCCAATCCATCCAATCCACCGGCGGCTCGTAGTTCTTCTCGATCATCTTCATCTCATGGATTCTCTTCCTCAGAACGATCATGTTCTCGTCCACCATCCTCCCGCCAAAATTCTGATCCGCCGCCTCTCTCCTCCACGCCGCCGCAACGACGCTGGTTTTTCGACGACCGAGGCTCGGTCTCGAATTCGAATTTGAGAGAAACGAGGTTGAATTTAGGGAAATGGATTGCATGATGATGATTTTGGATCGATGAATTAGGGTTTTAGCTTCTGAGAATTGTAGGATTCGTGGGATATTGGAAGGGTTTATATGAGACGGATCGAATGTGATCTGGGTATTGAGGAAGAAGGAAATTTATAGGGTTTGAATTAGAGAAGAGGATGATTGTTAAGGAGAAAAGTAAAATAATTAATAAAATAAAAAAAATAAGGAATATGTGAGAGAGAAGAAAGCATCTTCTTCGAGAAGAAGAAGCAAAGCAACGTTGGAAAAGCGTGTTTGTTATGGCGTGACGCCTGAAAGAGGCGTGCGGCTTCCAGAATCTCAAGTGGCCAAGGTAGTAATTCCGTACGGTGAGGTTCATGATATGCTGGGATGAATCCAATCGACCGTTAATGCGTTCCTTTTTTTCCCCCTTTTGGATAAAGTACTTTTTTTTATACTAATAACTAGTAAGTAGCAACAGCTGAGAAATGGTTACCTCTTAATCAATCTTTTTTGAGTATGTGAATAAAAATATTCATCATATTGATCTTGAGGTGAAGGAGATTCAATTTCTAACTCCTACCGATTCATACGATATTGTGAAGTTGAGGGATTTTCTTCCTACGTGGGTCATTAACAAGATTCAAGTAGTTCAGCTTTCGAGAGGGTTGTGTAACGATGGTTTTTATTGAAAGGGATCGACTAATGATGATTTTAATGTGAAATTTGCTTACGGGCTTGCACATAATTGTTTGAATCATATGTCTGATCTAGTGTGACATAATATTTGACGATGGGATATACCAAAAAGGGCTAAATTCTTCATGTGGCAGGTTTTTCATGAGAGAGTCTTAACTAACTCCCTGAGAGCAAAACATATCCATTCTACTTCTCCTAATTGCCCTTTTGAATGTATGAGTGAGGAGTCTATCATCCATACTTTGAGAGATTGTGAGATAGCGAGAAGAATGTGGCTACATTTAATTAACCCTTTTATATATATCGGGTTTTTTTTTAACTGTGATTTGCAGGTATGGTTGAGATGGAACTTGAAAAATGATCATGTTTCTCGACGATTTGCAAGAAGGCCGTGGAATAGGGTTTTTGGACTAGTGTGTGGGGCGCTGTGGAAAAACTGATGTAGGAAGGTATTCGATGGGATTAGCGACTCTCCTCAAACCTTAGTGAATCGCTGCATTTTTCAACTCCTAGAGGTAGGGGTGTTCAAAGTATCCCGGTCCCGGTTGTCCCGATCCGGTCCCAGAGATTTTAATCCCCAGAATTTCTTGTCCCAGCTGGGACCGGGACATGGATCACCCTTGTTAATCCCGGTCCGGTCCAGGTTTTTTATTTTTTTTTATTTTTTACCTTTATAAATTAAGTTATCTTTTTATTTTTGTATTTTTTTTACTCTATAAATTAAGTTATCATTTGATAATATGTGTATTACATTTTTAATTGGAGCTAAACCGTATATATCATAATATTAATCCTAACTATATAATGTATAAAGTTAATAACAAAGATGATAAAGATGATCATAATGATAATAATAAAATACTATTCTTCAATTCTAAATCAATTTGTGTGATTATTATGGCTTTGTTAGCCGTTAAATGATTATTTTAAATACTAGATTATGAAAAAGTTAATTAATATAATAATATATTTTAAATTTATTTTTTTTAAAAAAATCGGGAATTTCCGGTTTCGTCTCGGTAATCCCGGGAGCGGGATCAAATCGGGACCGGGATTAGGGGATCCCGATCCCGGTCCCGGATTTGAACACCCCTACCTGGAGGTGGTGAAGAATGACAAGTACAAACATTGCATCTTCCAGATCCAAGATAGATCGAACGGTACATGGTCCACTCCGCCAACAGGTTTTATTCGTGTAGATGTAGATGGTTCGGTGTTAAAACAACATCAAGCAGCAACAAGATGTCTAATTCATGATGAAAGAGGAGACTGGGTGATGGGATTCCAGCAAAGAATTGGTTATACACCCTCCACTATAGCTGAAGTCATAACTATTGGTACACGGTTAAGAATGTGTAAGACACTGAAGCTATCAAGAATAAAATTATTCTCTGACTCTATTGAGGCCATACAGCTCCTGCTAACCAACTGTGGTCATGATCATCCTCTTAGAGAGGAAATAGGTCACATTAGGTCTCTTATCTCCTCAGATTGGAACCTTGAGATTATACATGCTAAACGTGAAGCATTAAGGAGTGTCAATTGCCTTGCTCGTATTGCCTACAGAACGTAGTCAGATTTTACCATATTACAAGAACCACTTATGTGGTGCTGGGTCCAGATGAATCGAGATCGAAGAGACACAAAACTGGGGCCTTCACCCAACCTTGTCATTGATTTTGTTGAGATGTAATTTACAAGTGTAATGCTTGCCTTATTTATTAAAAAAAACAAACTCACTTAGATTTTTTTTATTTATATTCAATTATCCAATTAAATATTGCCACATATGTTTCTTTTTATTAATAATGGTGGGATAGAATTCTAAAATTTTATAGATATAATTTTTTTATTAAAAAATACGTGTTAAGACTTGATCGGAGAATTTAGCTAATAGATAAGTAAATAGATCTAAATTTTACCTAAAAAATCTGTTCATTGTTGTTGTATATAAATATAAGTAGTTGAAAGTAATATTTTTCTTAACTTTTTCAAAAACTGAGTTTGCTTTTATGAAATATGTTATTTATGGCAGATTTTTTTTCCGATTATTATCATTTTTTTAATTTTGTCTTTATTTCATTTAACAAAAGACCTTATAGAAAAAGGCATCTTAAATAAAGTGCCTAAATCTTAAAAATTGTTTATATATGAGATGGGAGTGAGTATCTAACGTTTATCAGGAGTCATGATTTGATTATTAAATGAATTAAACACAAATTTTTGTCAAAAGTAAACTATAAATTTAAATTTTAGAAAATAAGAATGATATAATCATATAAATTTGAAAGAAAACTGAATAATCATATAATAGTATTTAATAAAACACTTGATCTCACAGTCTCACTTAGGTGTCAAGCTCAATATACAACTCGCCCGAAAAGGAATTGAAATTATCCAAATTAAAACGGCGATGGTTGTAAAATAAGAGGGTTGCTGCGTAGGAGGAGAACATTACCCAGAAGGGAGTGGCGGTTAGGTGAGGGCAAATGTTGGCGACAGGGTAGGCCTTACCTGACAGAGGACGGCGCTAATCTAATAATCTAATATAATACTAATATATTTAATTAGATCCTCTTCACACATCTTAAGTTTCTTAATCATACACACATTTGAATATTCTGTTAAACCGTATATTTTAAAATTTAAATTATTAGTTGGAGTGGTACATTTTTATTTCTTTAATTATTAGATATATTTAACGGTTTTGTTGGTTGCTTTAGATCTATTCCAGCCAATAATTTAACTTGGCAAAAAAAAAAAAAAAACTTGCATTTTGACTATTATGAGCTCTATTGTTCTAGAAATTACGAATTAAGTACATGGTAGATTTTATTAATTATAAATAATACTATCTCTAATCCTTAATATAAAATATATTTAGGGAATTGATTTTGTTCCTAAATATAAAACAAGATTTTTATATTTCTCAATATTTTCTTAATTTATCCATATTAATTTTCTCTCAATCATAATAAAGGAGAAGAAGGAAAAAAGAGAATTAAGGAAAATAATTATGGTGACTAACTTAAATATTTTTTTAATTAAATTAAATTAAGTAAGTATATCTTATATTAAGGTGATTAAAGAGTATATTTTTATGGATTGTGTGTGCCTATACACATGGATCTATATTTGGGACGTGGAATGAAATCACAATAATGAGAATTAGTAATTACTTGCTGCTCAAAATTTCTCTTGATAAAAAATATTATAATAATAATTAAAGATTTACTATCTATCTTCATCAATTAATTTAGTCAAATAACAATATACAATGTCATACCCCTAGTTCTATTTATCAGACGCTCTCAACATATTTCATTGAAATCTTAAAAAATATCCTTAAACTTTATTAATTCTTTTGTAAAGTTTAATGAATCATTTTCCAATTCTACCCTTAATGAATTAATAAATCCAAAAAATTATAGTCTGCGGAAACAATAAATCAGGAGGCATGGTTCGAGTTGCAAATCACCTTAAAATTATACGTTCGTATGATAAATATACGAGAGAATTACTATAAGATTGTAGAAAAAGAATGTACAGTAATTCCCAAAAAAAAATCCCAATAACAAATTAGCAATATAGACTTGGCCTATTGTTGTTTTATATGTGTTATTGAAACTTGTCATTCCATATTATTCATTCACTTGATGTAGAACTTTTTGATGATTACATTCATTTTTTAGACTCTCGTATTGATTCTCCCTAAATATAATAAAAAGGCTTATAATATTAATGAGTTGGAACCATCACATGAGATATGAATTATATCAATATTCTTAATTAATTTATAACTCAATTTTTTAGAAAAAATGATAAAAAAATATCATTTGAATTACAAAAATATCAAAATGTCTACTATATATAACAAAAGAATAAATAAATAATACACTATGAATATGAGATTTTGAAGTTCGGGTGTTAGCAAGTTGAGTATAAGTAATGACAACTTAAAAATAACAATTAGTAACTTGGATATATACTATAATAACTAGAAGAGTTCAAGTTGTCAATTTCTATACCCAAATTGTTAATTCATATACTTAAGTTGTTAATACCTAAATTTTAAATTTTAAAATATCAAATTTCTATTAGATTATCTATTTATCCTTTTGATAATTTAGTAGACATTTTGGAGTTTTTATAATTTAAATGGTATTTTTTTCAATTTTTTTTAATGCATGAACGTAACCTAGCTTAAGAAATACACTACTACAGAAAACACTTTTAACGTCCTTTTTTTTAGCCCTTTTAACGTCCAAAAAAAGAGGGACGTCTATACCAGGGACGTAAAAAAGTCAGGATACGACGTCCTTTAAAAAAGGGACGTCTAAAGTTTTTTTTTTTCTAAAAACAAAACTTTAGACGTCCATTTTTAAGAAAAGGGACGTCTAAACTTTAGACGTCCCTTTTTTAAAAAGGGACGTCTAAAGTTGTTTTTTTTTTTAAAAAAACTCGCTTATATTTTTCACTGCCTAACAATTATAACATACAGAAATAAGATCGGACAGTTTTTTATAAACCAAAATATCCTTACAGATTAATATTGGTGAAGGATGATAAATCAAAATGAATCTAAAATGAAGATAAATCTAAATTTTAACACAACAAAATACATATATAATAATCTCAGTTTAAAACTTAGTCTATGAAAAGAAAAATTAATTATCCATACCTTTTGGCCACAGTAGGAGAGGGAGGATGGAGGCCAACGGCGGGAGAGGGAGGGAGGAGGAACCAACAGCATCAAAGATCGAGGAAGAACAATGGCGACGAGCTTCAACAATGGAGGGGAAGACGGTAGATGATGGTGGTGGAGATAGAGGAGGACGACTTTCAAAAAAAGAACAACGATAATGAAAGGGAGTAAGAGAGAGAGTTATAGTGGAAAATGAGCTTCAACAGAGTGATGTCAGTATCAATTTGACTGATATACGTTACCTTTAGACGTCCCTTTTTGAATTTGGGACGTCTAAAGTAAAAAAAAATTGACTTTAGACGTCCCTTTTTCAAAAAGGGACGTCTAAAGTCTAAAAAAAATTTGAAAAAATTAATTTTTTTTTACTTTAGGCGTCCCTTTTTGAAAAGGGACGCCTAAAGTCCTGACTTTAGGCGTCCCTTTTTAAAAAGGGACGCCTAAAGTCTAAAAAAAAATTAATTTTTTTTACTTTAGGAGTCCCTTTTTGAAAAGGGACGTCTAAAGTCAGGACTTTAGGCGTCCCTTTTCAAAAAGGGACGCCTAAAGTCTAAAAAAAAAATTAAAAAAATTAATTTTTTTTTTACTTTAGGGTTAAAAAGGGACGCCTAAAGTCTAAAAAAAATTAATTTTTTTTACTTTAGGAGTCCCTTTTTGAAAAGGGACGTCTAAAGTCAGGACTTTAGGCGTCCCTTTTCAAAAAGGGACGCCTAAAGTCTTAAAAAAAAATTAAAAAATTATTTTTTTTTATTTAGGCGTCCCTTATTGAAAAGGGACGCCTAAAGTCCTGACTTTAGGCGTCCCTTTTCAAAAAGGGACGCCTAAAGTCTAAAAACAATTAAAAAAAATTAATTTTTTTTACTTTAGGCGTCCCTTTTTAAAAAAGGGACGCCTAAAGTTACTTAATTCTTATCCATAATTACAAAAATGCCACCGTCTTTATTTTTTACTTCCCTTTTTAAAAAAGGGACGTCTTTTAGGGACGTAAAATCTACATTTTGTAGTAGTGATATATTTGAATTTCCTTTGGGGGGGTTTTAAACTCTTTTTGTAACAAGCATTGTACTGCGTAAATAAATAAAGAAAACACGTATATGTAATTTGGAGCCGCCTTACAAGTTTCTTAGAAATTAAACATGAACATAGCCAGAAAATTTCAACATTCTTATATATTCAGTTCAATATATTCACTGAAGCTGCTTGAGATTATATTGTTTTTGCGTGTGAAACACATGCTTTTCCAAAAGATCTACACACTCTCTCTTTTTTCCCCCTTCATTGATACTTCTTTCATATTCATATGTCGACCATTTGTATACGCGTCAATCCAACAAATTAAAACCAGTACCCCTCATAATTAATTAACTTAATTAACATGGAAAGTTGGTGCGATGCAATGCATAGAATATCTACTAATTAATAATAAGATCAGCCGAACTTAATGACTTATAAATTAATGTGAATTAATAATTATTTGTGTTCAATTTTTCTCTTCAACGTAACAGTAGAAACTATAGGATCATAAATTCAAGATTGACCCTTTAAAGATATTTTAGTCAAATAACAATAGTATTTTACAATAATTTAGACTATATATTCAATAACTTTTTTCAAATTTTATGTATATAATCAATTAATGAGTCCAGTTACATTTATGAATTATTTGGCAAAAATGTCTTTATTATATGACAAGACGTAGGAGAGTTTTTGAACCATCATCTTTATATGAATTTGAATTATTGTATCCGTGTTCAGTACTAAGAGAAGAGAGAGAGCTGGAGCGCTTACACTTGAATAAGGTGTAATACTTAGAAAGCGCCGGATATCCAAAAACTACTAAAAGAAAGAAGTGTCATAGCATATTATTTTTTTTAAAAAAAAAATCATTTCTATGGTGCTTTTTGAAGGAAGAGCCAATAGAAATTAGACTTCCTATGATGCTTCTTTAAGTTTCCAGTGGCAACTTCTCAAGGAAGCGTCACAGAAAGTTAGAATTGAGGAAGCGTTACAAAAAGTCTTAATTTCCTGTGACACTTCCTCCATGAAGTGTCATAGGAAGTGGCTGATTTTTTTTTTAATTTTTTGTGTGGCTCTTTTTAAAGAAAGCGTCACATGAAGTATTTTTTTTTTACTGAAATTATATTTTTCATATTTTTAATTCATACCCCTAGAAATTATAGTAGTAGACTGCTTTAGGGTGTATTTGGTTGGAGGGGAGGGGAGGGGAGGTGTACTTTTGTATTATATTTCCCTTCTCTTCCTTTATTTTACACTAAGGATCCCTCCTCTCCCCTCCTCTCAAATCAAACACACCCCATCTATATATTCCCTTAAACAACAAGATAAGTAAGGATACAAGATTTTGTTAGGATCTTTTGTATGCTCGGTTGCAAATCTAATAATCTCTTTCACCCCATCTATATATTTCCTTGAACATCAATCAAATGTCATCCATTTTCGATCCATCTATACCTTCAACCTATTTTTAAAAAGTGGTTAGTTCCAAGAATATTGTATTTATTAATTACTTTTATCTTCTTTTATTTATTTTAAAATAAAATTGGTAGCATAACATCCTAAAAATTGGAGCTTTCTAGGTCCTAATTAAACTCTCTCTTCTAATTGATAAATAATTCATCAATTAATCCCGTAGCATCATAATAATTTTTCACAGCTCATAACGAAAGAAATCATATTTTCTTGTTAACATCTATCATAGGTAAATTGAAAATCATTACAAGCCAAAAAATTATTTAAAAAACAAGTGGTAAAAATAAATAATATTTTACTTATGCAACTCATCATCAGTTTTTTTTTGAAAAAAAACTCCATCTTATTCCTATACTAAATATAACCACTAAAAAACTAATGTGTAGATATTAAAAAAATTAATTAATTTAATAATTTATAAAAAGAATATGCTAACTTTCCTAAAATATCTTCTATAATAATTTACATTAGAACTACCATTTGATATAATTAAATTCTCTTGATATATGCAATAAATAAATTAAAGCTAGTTTGAACAAGTAATTAATTTAACTATTTAGATCTTAGATACTAAACTTTTTTTTAAGAAAAAATAAGTTACTTAGGTTTCGATACTAAATTTTAATTTTTAAAGCACAAGTTAAGTACAAAGATTCATAGTTAATTATAATAGGACCAAGATCGTTCCTAATTGTGGTTATTAGGATCTCTAATAACTCTCTTAGTTTCCTTTTATATATGTTTTTGATGTTCTTGCATATAGATAGTTAAGAAATGAAATCAAGGTGTTAATTTTTTCTTCTTACTTTCCTAACCAATTCTTATTAAGTGCATAGATTTTGTTTTCTTTGATTGATAATTGTGTACCCAATAAAAAATAAATGTATAAAAATTAAAAAAATTGGCATGTTAGGTAATCGTGTGAATGGCTTAAACTAGCTCTACAAGATAGTAGTGTGTGTGTATAGATAGCACTACAACAAAGGAGTATAAAAAAAGGGCATATATGCGTGTGTGTCTAGAGTTGTTGTATAATTTTTTTTTTACAAAAAGGCATGTATGCGTCTGTGTGTGTGTTCAGATATAGTATAAAAATTAAAAAAAAAAAAACATGGCATGTATACGTGTGTGTCCATATGCAGTATAAATTTTTTTATTTAAAAAAGGCAGTGTGTGTGTCGCGAAAGATATACAGATCTATATAAAAATTTTAAAAAATAATGTACTTATATATTTATAGTAGTGGTGACTGAATGTGTCTTGGACACTGAAGTGGGGACCAATAGAAGAGGAGAGGAAGAAGAATTGTCACCTAGATATGGAGTGAGGACCAAAGAAGAGTAGGAGAATATGAAGAAAAGGGAACAAAATGATGAAGAAAAACGAAGCTTGTAGGACAAAAGGAGGCCGATAATGAAAAGGACGACTAAGAGAGAGAGAGAAATAATGAGGAAGGAGACGGTAAGAAATTGATGGAGGAGGGAGAGCATACGAATTTAAAGGGAGGAGGGAAGTAGATAGTCAAGCTTGCATATGTTCTGATTGGTGGAGTGTATTTTGTTTATCCACTCCACCCTTTTGTGTGGGCAAGGGCCACAGGAAGGCACCCACGTGCCAAACACCACCCAATCAAACAAAGTTGTTGTGGCGTTTTTTTAGGGAAACGTCGCAGTTGCTCCCTCTTATGTTATGTGCCGCTTCTCTAATGAAACGCTATATAAGCTATCCATGTAGCTCTTTCTTAATGAAGCATCATATAATCTCAATGATTTTAAAAAAAAAATAGTAATAAGCTGTGACACTTGTTTAAATAAGTGTCACAAAATGTGTGTTACTAATCCTATTTTTTATAGCAGTGATTTAACAATTTAATTTATGAAGCACTATACTTTTTAAATGCATGAACCTTAAAAATATTTGAATTCCCATAGCATTGAAAAGAAAGATAAATAAAGATTCATAATGATGATATATAGCAAGAGTTAAAGTTGCATCTATTTTTTTTTTTGGTCAAACAAGTTGCATCTATTGAAGAGAATGATAATAACAACAAAGATTACCCCACTTTAAAGTGAGGTTGATTAAAGAGGAAATAGTATACCTTTCTTGGCATTTAGGCTAAGATTAAGTGTATAGTACATGTTCTTATGTGTAAATAGAAAATGGTTAAAAAAAAAGATCATTTGTTGATGCAGTTTAGACATGTACGAAGAAAAGAAGGCTATTGGATATTCCCAGTGATCAGAATGGTATATTAAGAATTATCGAGTCATATGAAAATGGTAGAGGAAGACCGACAACCAAGAATATCAATAAAATTATTGAGGAGACTTTTTTATTAATAATTTATCCTGATATTAGAGCATAATGATATGATGTGATGTCTATGCAGCCGACTTCATCTAATAAGATAAGGCTTGTTATCGTGGTTTATCAAAGTTTGACTCTTCTCAGTAACATGAATGAATGAATGAGAATTAATGGTGAGTGAGAGATAACTAATATAAAATTATGTATTTAATAAGAATAGGAAAAGAAAAGTCAGTTTAAATTTTAAGATAAAAAAAAATTAACTTATATTAAAAATAAACCTCATAAGAGATTAAGATTAAGTTACGTATAGAAAGCAACAAATTAAAAAGCAACGGAGGGAGTAGTTAGGAAAAGACGAATAACTGGAGCCGCCTTAGCTTGCAAGTTTAATTTGAGAGCCAGAAAAGTTCAATCGCCAAAGCTTGAGATTCGTTGGATCTTGTGCATGCGCGTGAAACATATGCTTTAATAACAAAACTCCAAGCTAATATTACGGCCACTTTCATACTCTTTAATTTGAGTCTTTTCTTCTTCTTTTATGCTTCTCTCATATATATTAATATATCCCTACGTGTGCAACCCAAAAACACGTAGTCGACCATGCAAATACAATGCATAGAATCTACTCACATCATAAGATCAGCCGAACTTGATGACTTCATGCACCCTTAGCCACTATATAAAGAGTACTGCTTCTTTCATTGTTATGCCACAAAATGGAACAGTCTACTACTTCTCTCTCTCCTCTATCTTTAGGCCCCACAAGACTACTTGTTGCGGACAAGCTCTTCGCCACTACGAGCCATGTAAAGATCATCACTCGAAGAAGAAGGTTGAGTGTGTCTGCATCATCAAACAAGGATTCCTATGATGGGAAGCTGGTGGATGAAAACATGATTGTTCTTCGCCTGCGAATTCGAGAGATACAAATGGAGAAAATCGATGAAGATGATGAATGGAGGATGATGGAGTGGGAGAGAAGGTACTGGCAACAGAATTATGCTTCCGATGTCTGTCAAGCTGTGGGATTGTTGCAGAATCTGTTGATGGAGACAAGGCCTTGTTTGGCTTTTGCCATTCTTCTTTTGCTTTTCCTCAGTCTTTCCTTTTCAACGTCTCTCTCTGTGCTTCACTTGGTGGCCTTGGGGAAGCACATCCTCATGTCTATGAATTTCTAGTTAGTAGTTAGTTAGTTAATCATTTGCTTTCCTATTATTTGAAATTGTTCTTTTTTAGCGTAATTGGGTCATCTTGGAGTATTGCCTTGAATAATTGAAGCCTTTTCTGCCTTCACTTGCTCATTGAGCTTGATTGAATGTTACTCTTTTAATGACTTGCATTGGCATAGATTTAGAACTCCAAATCTCTCGTATTTAAATGATCTGACTAAATCCCCTTATACTAAGACCAAATTAAAATCCGTTGGGATTTGAAAATATTCTATATCTTAGATTATTAACCTAATTGACTAATTTAGGAAGATTAAAAAGTTAAATAAATTGTTTTAAAATATTTATATTTATCATTTTTTTATACTAATTTCTAAAATGATATATAATCTAATTATACACACACAAGTATTTCAAAAAGAGATCATGTGTAATATGTGATATATAATTAAGGAATTTATTCTATAAAAAATAATTAAATAATTTATTTAATTTATTTAATCTATCTAAATTAATTAATTAGGTTTTATTTTAAGGACGTTGTTTTAAGATGGAAGGAACATTCATTTTGAATACATTCGTCATTTAGATAACATAGACAATTTGAAATTTTCTTCATTGAAGATAAACGATTAAATTCAAGACTAAGCCGAATGATTGAAACTAATTATTTAAACGATGACTCCTTTTTAGTCTAAAATTAAGTACAAACTGGCACTGACGCGTGGCATCCATATACCTTTTATGTAACTAATAAGTAACTTATCTCTTGGATTATGATATATTCCGGTCAAAAGAGAAAAGAATCTTACATTATGACATAACGATTCCACACGCATAATATAATTCTCATATTTATTTCCCCAACTCCATATAAAATACATTATTTACAAGTTTTTGAATACACTGGAAATAAATACATTATTTACAAGTTATAATTTATAAACATCATAACTTATGTCTCTCAAACTTCTCTCATCATGGTAGGCCAAAAAAAACAAAAAAACCTCTCTCATCATGGACCGTTATAACTTATAATCTTCTACTTACTATTATTATTATGATTAAATTTGAGAGTAAGCGGGAATCCCGCAACCGACCACGTCGTTCCAGCAATGTGGCGGCGGTTTTAAGCTTGACCACAGAACATACTCTAATCCAATAAATATATTACTTGAATGCTTCTGCTTTTCGACTTTTCTTTTTTTGTTGTTTTCGACTCTTTCCTTATACATCATTAACCAAAATCATATGAAATGTATCCATTAAAGAAATACGAAAAGATGGGGGGGGGGGGAAATCTTAGAAGCAGAGGACATTTGAATTTCCTGCATTTGAAAAGTAAGTGGAATAATAAAGAAATAAGGCCCACAATTCGTAGAAAAGTGAAATACTTTATAAGGATAAAGTATTCAAATCCATTACTATATAGTTGTCATTATATTTTAATAATGACAACTATATAATAATGGATGAATACTTTATTCTTATAAATTTTTGTATGAATTTGGTTTCTCATGTTATTTATAATCTAATAAATTAAAATATAATAATTAATAAGTTGATTTGGCACCTCCTAAATATTAGTTGGCATATTAACAAAATTAAAAGAAAAATATATATGATCCATCAACTAGGATCAATATTAGCTAAATTGTTGTATTTTAATTAGTTAGACTATAAATAAAGTAGCAAACTAAATTCATACAAAAATTTCTCGTTTAAAACCCCCAGCCCAGGAGTCACACTAAATTCTATATTTTATGAAATAAATCACATATTACATTTGGGAAGAAATAAAAAAAGGAGACAATATATAAAACAAATCGTGAACTTAATTACCAAAAGCAATCTTTAACGACATTCCTAATCTGCGAAGGGTATGTGCCTTATCTCACATCATGATCGAGGCCTTGTTCTATAAGGAAACAAGAACTTATGGGCTTTGTAAAGTCAGGACAGAGAAGCTCATGATCCTTTGCAAAAATCTCTCTTTACTCAGCACCTGTACAAGACAAATCATTATATATGTAATACCTGATTTGAACATCTGATAAGAACATTACTATCTAGTGCCTATCAACCCAACTGATTACAAACCTTCTAGGACCAAAGATCCAACAGGATCAGCTTGATATGAATCATCAACCTCATTCACTGGTTCATCTTCAAGTGGTGGCGGCTGATCATCTTGTTCAGGATTAAGCTCCTCGAGTTTTGAATGCTGCTTGTCGTGGTCGAGTGCAGGTGGTGGCTCAAGTTGCTGGCGCTACAGTGCCTGCAAATAAGAGAGCGCGGATCTGGAAAGCGAGATAACAAACTAACATTCTTTATTATAAGTGTTTCTAGACTATGTGGAAACAACAGCACACAAGATGTACAGGGTTTAAATTCAAATTATAGTGTCCAAACCAAAAGGTATCAAACATGATACAGCTTTCCAAGAAATTGTGCTTCATAGCAAATAACTAATTCTGATGGAAGGTCCAATGGGATCAGCTTGATTTGAATCAACCTGATTCACTGGTTCATCTTCAAGTGGTGGTGGCTGATCATCTTGTTCAGGATTAATCTCCTCTTTTTCAAGCGGTGTTGGCTGATCATCTTGTTCAGGATTAATCTCCTCTTTTTCAAGAGGTGGTGGCTGATCATCTTGTTCAGGATTAGTCTCCTCTTGTTCAAGCGGGGGTGGCTGATCATCTTGTTCAGGATTACTCTCCTCTTGTTCAAGCGGGGGTGGCTCAAGTTGCTGGTACTTTGGCTTGTTCTGTTGAAGAAGAAGGTAGGTGGTGCCGTACCAAAATAACAGTATCATACTTTGCACGGCCACTGTACCTCTATCTGCTCTTTTGCTTCCTCCAAAAGATATGAGCTCCAGTGCCTGAGAATGAGGGAGGAAGGTGGTGCAGTACATGAATACAACAGCGCACAAGATGTATAGTGCTTAAATTCAAATTATAGTGTCGTAACCAAAGCGTATCCAATACGATACAGCTTTTGGAGATCCACAGCAAATAAGCTAATTATAAGATATAGTTTAGGGCGTACTATTTGCAGAAACCATCCACTTTAAAGCAGTTGCATTGAATGAGCCCTTAGTTGAAAATTTTAAAAAAATCATGGCTCTCTCCTCACCTCTTCTCCTGTTTGAACATCAAATGGATCATGATGTTCAACTTGAAGACCACTAAATTCATTGATGCAGAGTCCTTGAAAGGCCCTGAAGTAATACAGGAACCAATTTCATCAGTACCAATGTAAAAGAAACCATATTCTTCTTGGAGCATTTGTTTTTAGCATGAGGAAAAGTTTCCGAGTGCTGGTTACATTATTGGAAAACTTTTAATTACTTAAAAATAAGTTTCTGCATACCATCTAATGAGAGCAACGTGAGGAATCCAGCGGAAGATGATTGGAGTATTTTCAGGATTGACATAATGGCCTCCAAATACACTAAAAACAACCATGAGAGAGGGAGCAACAATCATGGCTGCTTCAGTGGTTGGAACCATTGCTCCAACAGTAAGACCCATCGCAGATGCAGCAAAAGATTCCACAGTGACTATACCACAGAATTTTCCAAATCTAGAATGTCGAACTTAGTCAGTAATACTTGAGAAAAACAACAGAAGAAAAGAAAAAAACCTCCCCATCCAAAGGGTAAACATAAGCATGGACCAGGGGAGAAGGCATGTGTTTGTGGGTGTAAGGATATATTTGTTTAAGCCATTCAAGAGATGAGAAAAGTATATTATTGACATTTAAATCATGAGTTGAAATTGGAATACAGAAAAATCATTTTCAGTGTGATCAAATCAATAAAAGATACGACTCATTTCAAACTCTATGCAACAAATAAGACCTATATCTAGTAATTTTAGGAAAGTCAATTATCCCCTCTTAAATTCATTACATCTCCTGTAAAGGAAATGAGTTATTTTGACAATCCTGCCCAGAGACCACAACGGAAATTTTTACCACACTTAGTGCCCTGTTTTCTCATTATATCAGGGGCAAAGAAACTTGCAGTCTCTCCAGTAAAAAATTATTCCAAGAAAAAGTGAAAGAAATTGCAATTGATCATAATGATTGACTTGGGTAACTGACCTCAGTAAAGTAGGATGAAGACGCGCCATAGGGTACAAAACAGCACCAAACATCAGTGGAAAAGCAGCTCCTATAGGAATCTCAGCCAGCAATTTTGAGAACAGATAAGGACCCAACGAATAGGAGCCTTTTGCACGTTCTCTATCTACAATTGGGCGCTCTTTTGGAAACACCCCAACAGTCTTTGTAAGAGCAGCCATAGCTGTGTTGATTGCAGCAACCTGTGAATGCCAATAATGTAAGGAGTGCATAAAGCCAAATCTAATACAGATTTCAGAGGAACTGTAATTCTAGTGACTATCAAAATGATGGATAACAATTTGTGCCTACTCAGTTTAATAGTTTGTACTCATAATTGCTAGACTCTCCGGTAAGTCTGCAAAAGTCCCACCAAAATTTTAAGGCATGAACATAATGGAATCATGTAGGCTAATAGCCAAAAGAGCATCAAAAAAATATAAAAGTTCCTCTGCCTTGTACATTAGCAGCCAGTCGATCAGGAAATAGGAATGAAAGGAAAAAAAAAAGAGCATAAAAAACCCGAAGCAATCTTTTTCTGTCTCGTATTGATGTCTGAGATCTTCCCATTCTCCAGAAAACTGAACCAAAAATAACTTCTGTTGCAATTGACATCGCCTCTTGAACTTTGTTTGTTGGAAGCCTAGAAACCATAAGAACTATCAAAGAAAATATGAAAAATAAGTTCCGTTATCCTTACATGAGAAAGGATGAATTAATTATATGCATCTCTAAAATTTCGATTCATAGCCAGGTTAATATCAGGGATGAAGAATTGAAGAAAAAAACCAGTGTTGAAACCAAACGTAAGGAGGGAAAAGAAGCAGATTTGTCATAGGACAAGCTGTGAAAAGGAGAATTGGTACTTATGCCATCTCCCAAATCATGCCTTGCCAAATGATATGAGCAAGGCTCAATAATCTTTGATTTCAAGGAAAAAAGAATGTTAACCAGGTCCTATCATGCACTATACACAAAAGGTCAATAAATAGGCAAACCTGCATCCATGATCGCCTGAGGAGCAACCAGAATTGTTTCCACCGACCTCCTTTCTTCTTAGCTGCAGTTCTCATCCTAATTCTCTTTTCATTTTTGTGAAGCACTTCTTTGCAATTTGAGTTGCATATATAATTGTAGAAAGTCTTTTAGAGAATGACTTAACAAGGCTATCAATTCTCATTTGAGAGGATTTAACACTTTCAGTAGAACTGTAGTCAATGGATATAAGATCAGCCAAAACTTTAGCAGGATTGACATGATCAGGGCAATGGTGCCTGTTATATCAACAATAATCAACCAACTGTTCAGAACTAACCATGCAAGATGTATATCTAATAACATTAAGTTGAACAGATTAATAATGCACTATCAAAATATTAACAAAATAATATTGAACAAGTTAAAGGGAGCATGTGTCTTCAAAGAAACAACACTTTTACATGTCTTTTGCAGCAGTGGTTTGTATAATTTGAACCAAAAAAAAAAACAATGAAAAACAAGTATTCATACAATTGCAAAATAATTTTCCCAACTTGAAGCCAAAATAGAAACATTTATGAATTCGTTTTTTTTTTCTTGAAAGAGCCTCTCCAATTGTGGGGGTAAGGTTACGTATATTTATCTCTCCTAGACTCCACCTGGTAAGAGCCTTATGCACTGAACCACCTTATATAATGGTAATTTCCGTCAATGCTTGATGAAAAAACCTCATTTTTCTCATACTGGCTTGTTACATGAGTCATAATAATTTTAATAGTTCACAGAAAAATTGGTATAAATTTATGAAGTCAAACTAGAGAGGTAGATTATCTCAATATTGACATATGTTTCAAGCAATGAAGTGTTAAATTTAATTTCCTGACAAGTTAATAAATCCGTCGATATATCCACAAGTTAATCTATTTTTCAGAAAGACATCCCCGTATGAAGAATGTATGATGGATTAAAACACAGAAGGCTAGAATGACAACCCAAGTTTAGAGCAGGACCAGCATAAACAAGTGAACCCTCAGTTAGCAAGACAATGTCATCGAATTTATTATACACAGAACCTCTTGGCTGCTGAATAGAGCAAATTACTGTATGACCATCTTGTGCAAGTTGTTGGAGAGTTTCCACCACTTTCTCAGCCTGTAAGGGATCAAGTCCTGGAAGCACCACAAGTAAATTTGTGATGAATGAAAGAACAAAAAGAAGTTGTAATTTTGAGTTTAACTTCAGCTTTTTGACAAAAGCTATGAGAATGGAAAAGCCATTTAGTCATAATCACGTCAATGTACAGAAAATACAAAAGCTTTAGATTATAAAGTTAAACATCAATTGAAAGCAGCAATGCAGGAGTGCCTACGGAGATGATGTTACAGTATACTTAATATTGAGCAATGCCTACTTGGGTGTTATATTCGTATTGTACTAAGCTATATTATATTCAGAAATCAGATCTATTGCTAGGAAAATTATGGAAAGTCCTGCTTACCAGTGGTTGGTTCATCAGCAAATATAACAGACAGGCTTGCAAGAAGCTCAATTGCCAAAGATAAGCGTTTCTTCACAACCACTAATTCCTCGAACTTTTGCATCACCAACAATGGTATCAGCACAGTTAACCTTCAGTTGGAAAGCATGCGTATGAAAACAGAAAGCATCTCTAGTTAATAATCAGCGATCACTTTAACTCAGCAGAAATGTACACTTAAGTTCCTTTTTAAGAAGAGAAGAACAACGGTTCTTACATCCCATTGCAAGCATCCTAATTACTAATAAACAGGGATCACGTTAACTCATGAAAAATTACAACATAAGAGGGCATCTTACCAATCCTAGTTTCAACAAGAGATCATTCACATGTTTATCCCTCTCTTCCACGGAAGATAAAACAGGCAGCTGCAGTTCAGTGGCAATGGACAATGTCTCTCGCACTGTGAGCTGTGAGAAAAACAGATCCTCCTGTCTCACATAAGCAAACCTACAGCCATGACAGAAATAAGAACTCTCGTCCTTTGATAAATAGGAATCACGAGAAAGTGCATGAAACAGAAGTTGCTAACAAGCCTACTTATAATCACGGAGTAAGAAGATGGAAACTCAGAGAGTTGGAGGATTTATCAGAAAGATTGCAGGTGATGTTTATCCACAGGATTGTGACCGGAGGAAATTTAACGTGAACCGGACCTTGACTCTCACCTTCGTGAACATTAACCTTCTCCCGATCGCCGTGGTCCATGATCTCAGTTTCTGCGGGCCGTACAGTAGGGGGACCAGATAAGTGGAGGACGCGAAGGTGACGGGCACAATGCAAGCGGCGGAGAATGATGAACACCATAATAAGAGATAAGAGACCGCTACCAAGGACGCCTGTAAACAGTTCGCGGCGCAAGAGCATTTCTCTGCGAGAAGGCGCCATTATCTTATTCTGCTAATTGCTTCTCTTTTTCTTTCGTCCGGCAGTGAGCTAGCTAAGCACTCTGCTGAACTTCCTCGCTGCAAATTGTAACTGCCAAGAACGGAGAGAGCAATACAGGGAAGAACGGTAACGACATCGTTTTGCTGGAGCCTTGTTTGTATTGTAACCAACTAACCAAATTTTGGATTTTCTTCACCTGAATCAGGTATTGTTAGGAGATAGTTGGCGGTTATGAATTGAAGTTTGGTATTAAAATGGCTTAGGTGTTCTTCCCGCCAAGTGCTAGTGAAGGTCCGTCTAATAAATGATTTTGTTTCTCTTCATTAAATAAGTAATTAATTTTAATTTGTATTATTATTAAAAATTGATTTAAATGGTGTACAGTGGAAAGAAAAGTTGCAGGGAATCGATTTCGAAGTTTCTAGAACCTGAGCCATTTGGTGTATCGATACACCATAGGCAATCATATCCCCCTACAACGCATTCCAAACACCCTGTTTCTTTGTAATAAACCGATAGTGACCTTCAGTCCCAAAAAAAAAAAAATAAAAAAAACTGATAGGCCCATTTGATCCAAAAAATTAAAAAATTAAAAAAAGAAAAGAAAGGTTAAGCAAAATATTCATAAACTTTTGTCAAAACTGTGATTGAGACCATTAATTTTTATTGAGCGCGAAAACATTCATAAAATTTTATTTGTAGATCCCATCAAATGTCACTTATCACCTCTTTAAAATGTATCAGTCGAAAAAATAAACTTTTTTTGGATTAGTTTTTAGAGAATAGTTTCTGAAGAAAAAGTGATAAAAATAATTTTAGATAATAGATTCTGAGTAAAATAGATTATATAAAAAATAATTTTAATAAAATAATAGTGTTTTGGTATTATGATCAAAATCACTTTTCTATAGTCAAATTACTAAAATGGACATTAGTTTTTGTGATAATTATATATAAATGATAATATTTTAAACATTAAATTTTATAATAAATACTAAAAATTAAATAAATTTATCTACAAAATTAAAAATTATAACATTAACCAATTATATAACATCATTAAAAATAGCTCAAACATATATGTATTAATAAATTATAGGAAAAATTTCAAAAAAATACCTTTTAAACTTCAAAATCCTGTTGACAAAGTCGTTAATGGGATTAACAAGAATGATAATGCAATTGACAAAACATTTTATTGTTAAATCACCTATTTGAGATTTGAAGTTTAAATGGTATTTTTTTAGAATTTTCCCTAAATTATATAGACTAAAATCATTTATACATAATAATTATTCAAAATAATACTATATTTTAGATTAAAATACGTATTAAATTTTGACATATTTTTTTTTCTAATACAAATCTACATCCATATCATATTTGACTGGCTTGCTTTTATAAGTCTTCCTTTCTACTCTCGATGGTCATTTCCCTTTTCTTAGCAGATTTTCTATTAGTAACATAGTTAAGAGTTGAAGAAAGAAATAGGAACAGAGATTCTGACAAAAAAGGGAACAGAGGTAAAGTTGGGAATCAGGGCCGGCTCTATAGGGCCTGGGATCAGAAAAATTACTGTTTTTTCAAGCCCGGCCCGAGAGCATTAGGGCCAGGGCCGGCCCGCAGGGCCGAAAGCCCAAAAATCATTTTTTAAATAAATAACTACACGTCTATACGCTTCATGCAATAAAACAAATATAGTTACTAATTCATAATTAAAGGTAAAACATAATGTCCATAAATAATTCATAGTCTCAGACCAAACATAAGAAGGTAAGAAGCTAACCACTTTAAGTATCAATTTCATCGTCACCACTATCATCAATTTCAAGAAAATTGGATTGTGCTTCACTTTGAGTAGTAAGCCTCAATTGAGGGATAAAAATACCAAGGATTTTTTCTCCCATATCATGAACACATTCATAGTCTTTATCTGCAACAAATAATAAATCAAAATGATAAATAACTTTATAACAAATATAAAATATAAATAAATTAGTAAAATACTATCATATGTGAATTCATGCATCCAGTTGCGAGTACAAATAAAAGCTTGGACATTAGATGGAATAATGAAACCTCTATATTTTGTTAGAACACGTGAACCAATACTGAAAGTTGATTCACTTGCTACTGTAGTAATTTGAATACTTAGAATATCAATTGCCATCTTTGAAAGAATTGGAAATCTTTGTTGATTGTTTTTCCACCAGCTCAAGACATCCAATTCTTTCCAATTATCAGGCTTCAATATTGGTTCTTCCAAATAAGTTTCCAACTCAGACTTGTTCATGGAAGAATGATCCATGCTTGCATAAATATCTTGATAGTCCTACATCATTATAAAAAATTCAAGTAAATACTAGTTGGATACCCAACAAATGCAATTGACACTAAATTTAAAACATACATCAAATGCATCATCAAAGGAGGCTACTGAAGCACTTGGAATCTGAGAAGAATGATGAGTCATCGATGTTGAAGATCTAGTGATTGATGCACCTTCAACTCCATGAGTTGGAAGAGATATCCCCACATTGGAATATTCATTAAAAATGAAATTCAGCTTTCCCCTTATATTGGCAACCTTCTCATTACAAGTCATATGGTCAATCTTTGCATAGAAATATTGTATAATGTTGAACTTCCATCGAGGATCAAGGACTACTGCAATTGCAAGAATGACACTATAATTATGCCAATATTTGTCAAACTTCTCTTTCATTTTCATGGACATCTCTTAAATTACCGGGTTAGGGCTTGCCATATTGGTAGTAAGCAACATCTCAATTTTTGATATTTTCATAAAATAAGAATTGGAAGTTGGATATGACGACCCAGAAATCAACCTTGTAATCTTCTCAAATGGTCTCAAGAAATTGTACATTTCCTGTGCTCTATTCCACTCATCTTGTGCTAGAACAAACTTGTGGTTTGCATCATCTAAAGCCATCTTTGCAAAAACACGATGATATTTAAGATCACTCTCAAGCATTGCATAAGTGGAGTTCCATCTAGTGGCCACGTCTAATCGCAAGCCCATTGAAGTGTCAATACCACCAACTTGTTCAACACATTGCTTGAGAAGATTCATCCTTGCCTCAAATGCCTTCACATATTTAATACTCTCTCTAATCTTATGTAAAGCAGAACTTGTTACTTTTAAGCCCTCTTGAACTATCAGATTGAGAATGTGGGCACAACACTTCACATGAAACAAATTCTCCATTACAAACCAAACTAAAGTTATTTTGCAGGAGTAACCTATCTTTCAATAAGTATTGTAAATTATCATTTGCAGATGCATTGTCTAGAGTAATTGAGAAGATTTTATCATCAATCCCCCATTCTTGCAAGCAATCATAAACTTTCCTAGACATTTGATATCCGGAATGTGGTGGCTCCATCCTGCAAAAAGCAAGTATCTTACTATTTAATGTCCACAACTGATCCACAAAATGAGCCGTGACACATATATATCCTTCAGAAGTCACAGAAGTCCAACAATTAGATGTCAAATATATTCCACCAATATTGTTTTTCAATATTTTGTTTCAAAATATCCCTTTGTTGGTGGAAGAATTTATGCACATGAGTCGTCATTGTTCTTCTACTCATGAGCCTCACATCAGGATTCAATGTCCTCAGCAGTTCTTTGACCCATTTATATTCAACAAATGAATAAGGAAGATCATGTTCAATTATGCATAAAGTCATAATGTCCTTAATATGTTGATGGTCAATTTTCCTACTTCTCATTTTGCCATCTCTATCCAACATCATCACCCTAATATCCAGCATTTTTTTCTAAACCTTTACAATGCTTAGTATGACGACTTAGATGTGAGGTGCCTTTACCCCCACCCCTTGCAAATAAACCCTGACAACCATTACACTGTGCTTAGGTAACCCATTAACCTCAACCTTACTAAAATACCTCCAAACATCAGAAGTCAAATTTCTAGGCTTCTTAAGCTTTGATTTGTCTTTAAGGGAAGATGGCTGACGTTTATCCGTTGTAGCTAATGATTCGTTAGTCCCTTCAGTTTTTCATTGCACTTGTTGTGATGAAGACATTAGGCTACATTGCACATGTAATAATTATTCTAATAAGTTTTCTAATTACAAAATTATAGCTAAATCCAACATGTATGCAACAACATATCGCATGAATGCAACAACAGGTTTGACAACCATTACACTGTCCCTTCAGTTCTAACAACATATCGTTTTAATGGTCTTAATGCTTGAGTCAAGAGAAAAAAGCTTGTTTTTTCTCAAACAAAGTGGATAGTTCAAACCTTATCAATTATTTTTAATTGTGTTTGACAGTACCCCATTCTAATCCAATAGCATCCGACTCGGATCATTGATAAATGTATAAAAAAATTAGTCAATAGTTCAACTATCACAGAAAATGGGTGCGTGGAATCCATCAGAAAAAAATTTATTGACAGTGCTACAATTGACCCACAAAGTGCATAAAGTGGTCAGAATCTACAAGAGACGAAGACACAGGATCACAAACCTAACCGCTAACCAGCAGGCAGCAACATTGGCATCTCAAAAATAAAACAATTGAAAATCCTAAACAATAAGATCAAACCTCATTCAAGACTTAAGAGTCAAAATAGAGCGAGAGACGACGTTACTGCTACTGCGAACGAACGGGGACGAGAGTCACTGTTGCGGTTGCCAGCGGGGCTTTGGCTGAGAGCGAGAGACTGAAGTGAAATCAGAAATTCAGAGCTGAGTGAGAGGAGGCATCGAGTCAGATGAAATCAGAAATTGAGAGCTGAGTGAAAGATCGAACACTGAGTCAGATGGGACTGCCGACTACGGGAGAAGGCACTGTCTGAATCAGATGGAGACTAAGAATCTGAGAGCTGACGAGTGACACTGACGACGGGGAGTGAAATCTACAGCCGGAGGAGGGAGGACCAGAGGAGACTCTGCGAGACTGTGACGCGTTTTCTTTGGAATTGGAAGGAATGGCCGAATGGAGGATTAGAGATTTGGAGGAGGCAAGTGCTCTGTACTCGTATGGACTGATGTAATTTGGGGGGGGGGGAGTCTGTGCGAAAAAAGAAAAAAAGGGGGGTGGGTGCTAGCTGGAATTTGGGGGGATATTTAAAAAAAATAGCGGGCTAAGGGCCGGCCCTTGACCCTACAGAGCCGATTTCATTTAAAAGTTCCAATTTTCAAGCCCGGCCCGTGATTTTAAAGGGCTTAAATGGGCCAGCCCAACGAGCTCAACCCGATTTCCCTGCTCTAAATAGAGGGGACGGCAGAAGGAAGAAGAAAGAGAAGAAAGGAGGAGAGAGAAATACTTGTTGGGGAAAATTACAATGCAAACTTCTGAAATGGGAAAAAAATAAGCTTTTTTAACGAGGTAAGTGTGTGAGGATTAGCTTTTAGAGAATAACTTTTACAATTTACGAAGTAAGTGTGTGAGAGGATTTTTGTCTCGATTTGCGCAAATCATTATTTAAAACCATGATTTGAGGTGCTTCCGAATGCACAAAAGTGACTTTTAGATTTTTTTTATATGTTTGGATAATCTTTTGTCAAACCATAGTTTTCAAAAAAAAAAAAAAGAAGTTTTTTTCTGTTTCCATCCCAACATACACTAAAACCTATTGTCTTATGTTCTATTGTCTCTGTCAACTCTCTTTCCCACTCCTTCCCTCCTCTCTCTTCCTTCTCTCTCACGCGTCAAAACTCCTTCCCCTTCTCACCCCCCCCTTCTCTCTCTATATATATCTAAGGATAATACATCAACTTAGCTAGGAGGATTATGAGGCCTAATCCTGAAAGAGAGGGTCTAATAAAGATCAGTCCAATTCCAAGTCACCAATAGCAGAAACAAATTCACACACCTTGTGTATTTACAATTATTTTTCTAACTATTTTATTTTTTTAGTGCAAAATACCTTTTTTATTTCTTTACAACTAAATAATGTTTTCCCCGATACTTACAAGTTAAATATCCTTCTAATCCAAGTGTTTTAAAAGCTTTTCATGATAATAGTAATACCTCCTTCGTTTCAAAATAACTAATCATCCAAGGTTATGGGCATAATTTAGGATACTATTAAATAGCTTAGAACATGGCTAATGTTGATGTAATTTGACAAAAATATTTCTCCATTAATAAACAGAGTACATGAGATTATTTGGCTTGTAATTGTTATTCTTCATGAAGGGTGAAATTATTCAAAAGTAATAATTTTTTTGATATTTTGAAGTGACAGAAAAAAACATTGCGGTAATTATTTAATTTGGATTTTTATCAGTAAAAAGCACAACTTTATAACAATGGAACCATCCAGATTTGTTCCAATTTGCTGTTGAAACTTCAAACAGCAGCACAGAAACAAAATGCTATTTTTACACCTAAGAAAACTAGCTGCTATATTCAAACATGACATCCCAAGATCACATCATGATCGTGGCCCTGTTCTATAAGGAAACAATAACTTATTGGCTCTGTAAAGTCAGGACTGAGAACGTCATCCTCTGCAAATCTCTCTCCCTCTCTCTTTACTCAGCACCTGTACGAGATAAATCAATATATATAACACTTGATGTTGAACTTCTGGTAAGAACATTACTAGTGTCCGTCAACCCAAGTAATCACAAACCTTCTAGGATGAAAGATCCAACAGGATCAGATTGATTTGAACCATCAACCTCATTCACTGGTTGATCTTCAAGGGCTGGTGGCTGATCATCTTGTTCAGGATTAATCTCCTCGATTTTTGAATGCGATTTGAGTGCCGGTGGTGACTCAAGTTGCTGGTACTTTGGCTTGTTCTTCTCAAGGAGAAGGTAGGTGGTGCAGTACCAAAATAACAATATCTTACTTTGTGCCACCACTGTATCCCTAATTTTGCTTCCTCCAAAAGATATGCGCTCCAGTGCCTGCCAATGAGATAGTGCAGGTCAGGAAAGCAAGACAACAAACCAACATTCTTTATCAGAAGTGGGTTTTTGGACTATACCTGTGTTTGGATTGAGAGAAAATTAGGGGCAAAAGAAAATTAGGAGAGAAAACTCTCTAAAATAGTAAATTTTTTACCATTTTATGGAAGTTTTTAAACCTAGTATTCCTTCCCCCCCCCCCCCACCCCAAATTTTCCCCTCACTTTTCTCTTAATCCAAACATAGGGTAAGGAAACTAGATAACCTAAGATGATTGATGCCGATAAAATATGGATACATGGCTACAACAGCACAAAATGTATATATGTAGTGTTTAAATTCAAATTATAGTGTCCTAACCAAAACGTATCAAACATGATCCAGCATTTGAAGAAATGGTGCTTCATAGCAAATAACTAATCCTGTTGGATGGTACAAGAGTTGATGGTTTAGGGCGTATTATTTGTAGAAACCATCCACTTTTAAGTTGTATTGCATTAGCCCTTGGTAGGAAGTTTTTTTAAAAAAAAAATCATGGCCCTTTCATCACCTGTTCTCCTGTTTGAACATCAAATGGGTTCTGATGTTCAAATTCAAGACCACTAAATTCATTGATGCAGAGTCCTTGAAAGGCCCTGAAAGAATACATGAACCAATTTCATCAGTGCTTAAAGGTGCATTTTTTTAGCATTAGAGAGCTTCCTAGTGCTGGCTACATTATTGGAAAACTTCTAATTACTTAAAGATAGGATATTGCATACCATCTAATGAGAGAAACACGAGGAATCCAGCGGAAGACGATTGGAGTATTTTCAGGATTGACATAATAGCCTCCAAATACAATAAAAACAGTCATAAGAGAGGGACCAACTGCCATGGCTGCTTCAGTGGTTGGAACCATAGCTCCAACAGTAAGACCCATCGCAGATGCAGCAAAAGATTCCACAGTGACTATCCCACAGAATTTCCCAAATCTAGAATGTCAAGTTTAGTCAGTAATACTTCAGATTAAAAAAATTTAAAAAGAATCGCAAAAATGATCCCATCCAAAGGGCAAAAGAGGCAAGGACTAGGGATAAGGCATATGTTGTGGGTGTAAGGATTGTTTATGCCTTTCAACAGTTAAGAAAAGTATATTATTGACATATAAATCATGAGGTGAAGTTGCAATAGAGAAAAATCATCTGCATTATGACCAAATCAATAAACAATGCGTTTCATAATTCTATCCAACGAATGAGACCTATATCCAGTAATTTTAGGAAAGTGATTTATCCCGCCAAAAATTCACCACAGCTCCTGTAAAGGAGATGAGTTATTTTGACAATCCTGCACAGAGACCACAACGGACATTTTTCCATACTTGGTGCTCTGTTTTCTCATGGTATCAGGGGCAAAGAAACTTGCAATCTCCAGTCAAAAAATTCAAAGTGAAAGTGAAAGAACTCACAATTGCTGATCATAATGATTGACTTGGGCAACTAACCTCAGTAAAGTAGGATGAAGACGGGCCATAGGGTACAAAACAGCACCAAACATCAATGGAAAAGCTGCTCCGATAGGAATCTCAGCCAGCAATTTTGAAAACAAATAAGGACCCAACGAATAGGAGCCTTTTGCACGTTCTCTATCTACAATTGCACGCTCTTTTGGAAACACCCCAACAGTTTTAGTAAGAGCAGCCATAGCTGTGTTTATTGCAGCAACCTGTGAATGCCAATAATGTAAGGAGTGCAGAAAGGCAAACCTAATACAGATTTCAGAGGAACTGTAATTCTAGTGACTATCAAAATTATGGATAACAATTCGTTCCAACTCAATTTAAAATTCTGTACTCATAATTGCCAGAATCTCTGGTAAGTTTGCAAAAGCTCCAGGAAAATTTTAAGACATGGACCTAATGTAATCATGTAGAATAATAGCCACAAGTGCATCAAAAATTTTCAAAGTTCCTCTACCATGTAGATTAGCAGCCAATCGATCAGGAAATAGGAATGAAAGAACAAGAAACGTAATAAACCTGAAGTAATCCCATTCTGTCTTGTATTGAAGTCTGAGATCTTCCCATTCTCCAGAAAACTGAACCAAAAATAACCGCTGATGCGATTGACATCCTTGCTCGAACTTTGTTTGTTGGTCCATCACGGGAAGCCTAGTCAACCATTAAAATTATCAAAGAAAATATGAAACATAAGTTCTGCTCTCCTTACATGAGAAAGGCTGAATTAAATATATGCATCACTAAAATTTCTATTCATAGCCTGGTTAAAATCAGGGATGAAATTGAAGAAAATAACTGATGTTGAAACCGAACGTAAGGAGGGAAAAGAAGCAAATTTGTCATAGGACAAGATGTGAAAAGGAGAATTGATACTTATGCTATCCTTCTAACCATGGCTTGCCAAATGACACGAGCAAGGCTCATAATTTTTTTTTTTTTTGGTGACTAATTTTTTATTTCAAGGCAAAAAGAATGTCAATATTTAAGCAGACCTGCATCCATGCCCGCCTGAGGAGCAACCAGAATTGTTTCCACCAACCTCCTTTCTTCTTAGCTACAGTTCTCATCTCAACTCTCTTTCCATTTTTGTGAAGCACTTCTTTGGTAATTGGAGTTGCATATATTATTGGAGAAAGTCTTTTAGTGAATGACTCAACAAGACTATCAATTCTCTTTTGAGAGGAATAAACACTTTCAGCAGAACTGTAGTCGATGGATATTAGATCAGCCAAAAATTCAGCAGGATTCACATGATCAGGGCAATGATACCTGTTATATCAAAAATAACTAACCAACTGTTCAGGACTAACTGTACAAGATGTACAGCTAATAACATCAAGTTGAACAGATTAATGATGAGCTATCAAAATATTAGCAAAAAAATATTGAACAAGTTAAAGGGAGCATGTGTCTTCAAAGAAACATTTTTAGATATTTTTTGCAACAATGGGTTGTATAACTTAAATAAAACAACAATGAAAAACAAGTCAAAATATTTTTCTCAACATGAAGCCAAAAAAGAAATATTTACAAATTCCTTTTTTTATTATATAAGGGTAACTTCCATCAATGCTTGACAAAAAAACTCTTCATTTTTCTCATACTGGTTTGTTGCCTGAGTCATAATAATTTTAACAGTTCACTAGAAGAATCAGTACAAATTTATTAAGTCAAACTACAAAGGTGGATTATCTCAATATTATCATCAGTTGCAAGCAAATCTCTATATGGTGAAGTGTTAAATTTAATTTCCTGACAAGTTAACTCAATCACTATATCCAGAAGTTGTTATTATATATATATATATTTTTTTTTTCAAAACAAGTCCCCGCATGAAGAATGTATGATGGAATGAAACACAGAAGGTTAGAATGACAACCCAAATTTTGAGAAGTATGCCAATGGTTCATCACGAGCAGGACCAGCATAAACGAGTGAACCCTCAGTTAGCAAGACAATGTCATCAAATTTATTATACACCGAACCTCTTGGCTGGTGAATAGAGCAAATTACTGTATGACCATCTTGTGCAAGTTGTTGGAGAGTTTCCACCACTTTCTCAGCCTGAAAGGCATCAAGTCCTGGAAGCACAAGTAAATTTGTGATGAATGAAAGAAAAAAAATAAGTTATAATTTGGAGTTTAACTTCAGATTTGGTCAAAATCTATTAGAATGGAAAAGCCATTTAGCCATAATCACATCAATGTGCAGAAAATACAAAAGCTTTAGATTATAAGGTTAAACATTAATTAAAAGCAGCAAGGCAGCAGTGCCTACGTAGATGATGACATTGAACAGTGCCTACAGGGTATTATATTAGCATTTACTACGCTATATTTTGTGCAGAGCTCAGATCTATTGCTTGGCACATTAGGGAAAGGCATACTTAGTACTTACCGGTAGTTGGTTCATCAGCAAATATAACAGACGGGCTTGCAAGAAGCTCACATGCCAAAGATAAGCGTTTCTTTTCACCACCACTAATTCCCCGAACTTTTGCATCACCAACAATGGTATCAGCACAGCTGACCTTCAGAAGAATGAGATTCAAGTTGCCAAAGGGTGTCAATATGAGTACCATAGGGGTGGAGTATAAATATTTAAATATATTATATGCATGTAACTTATTGTGGTAGTTATGGAGAGCATGCGTATGAAAACAGAAAGCATCCCTAATTAATAATCAGCTATGAGTTTAAATCAGCAAAAATGTATATTCAAGTTCTTTTTTCAAGGAAAGAAGAAGAATGGTTCTTACATCCCATTGCAAGCATCCTAGTTAACAATCAGCGATGATAAAAAAATTACAACATAAGAGGGCACCTTACCAATCCTAGTTTGAACAATAGATTTTTCACATATTCATCCCTCTCTTCAACGGAAGATATGCCAGGCAGCTGCAGTTCTGTAGCAAGGGACAATGTCTCTCTCACTGTGAGCTGTGAGAAAAACAGATCCTCCTGTCTCACATAAGCAAACCTACAGCCATGACAAAAATAAGAACTCTCATCCTTTGATTAATAGGAATCATAAGAAAGTGCAGAAAACAGAAGTTTCTAACAAGCCTACTTATAACTTCTCTTTGAGCTAGGCTTGCCATTGAACTCCAAAAGGCCTGAAAGATGCAGCCGGGGAGATGCTGCTAGCTGACCCGCAAGAACATTGAGCAATGTAGTTTTTCCAGAACCCGACGGGCCCATTATAGCTAATAACTTTCCTGGCTTTGCTTCTCCGCTCACATTTTTGAGCAAAAATCTCACCTTCCAATTTAAAATTAAAATTATCATTATCCCTCAAAATAAGTAATGATTTCTTCTCATGAACTGTCCTCTTCATAAAATAAAACGTAATATCTATAATCAATATTCCAATTTCCTAGCATAACAACCAAACAGGACTTCAGCATCCACGGAATGTCATAGAGTAAGAAGACAGAAACTCACAAACTTGGAGGATTTATCAAAAAGAGAGCAGGAGATGTTGCGCCATCGGATTGAGACCGGAAAAACTGTATCGGAAACAGGACCTTCACTCTCATCAACGTCATCCTTCTCCTCCCCATCGCCGTGGTCCTCATTCTCGGCTTCTGGGGGGAGTACGGGACCGGGACCAGAGAAGAGGCGGACAAGGACGGTCACTGCCACAGCGGCAAGGACCTGGCCGAGACTGTTACCGCCCAAGCCTGAAACCATTTGACGCAACTTCTTCCCGCCAAAAGCCACCATTAGCTTCTTCTGCTAATTGCTTCACCTTTCTCTTTCTTCTTGCAGTGAACTGCACGTCCTCTGCTGAGCCTCGTTGCTGCTAACTGAAAGTGCGAAAAACGAAGAGACGAATACGGGGACGGACGGAAACGACATCGTTTTGCCGGAGCTTTGTTCGACTTTTCCATACGGCACCTAGCTAAGCTTCCATAAAGTGACGCGTGTCCATTTACAGATAAGATATTATGATGGGGTAAAAGGGGAATTTGCGGGTCGTAAAGTGCTCCTTCTCCAAGTGCTTGTGAAGGTCCGGGCTTACAAGTATGTTACGTAAATTAAAATAAAATTCTTTCCCATTCTTACTTTATATGCTGTATTAAATAAACACGAGGATGATTCAAGATTCTCTCTCTCTTCATTACATAAGTGGCTTTTATTGCAGTGATGAATCCTCCGATTAATTTTAGTTTATATTTTTAAAATTTGATATTAATAGTTCAAAATTACACTAAAAATTGTAATGAGAAGAAAATTGGTAAGTAATAATAATAACATAGTCATATCCTATTATTTAGGTCAGCTATATAGATTGTACAGCGCGCCATTATTATCTATCAACCAAATATTTGGATTTTGAATAATTCACTAAGTGTTGTTTTTTGTCTTCCTCTACTTTTTTTTAAAGGACTTTATATTATTTAATCAACCATTTTTTCAGCATATTCAAAAACATTTTTTAAACATATTTAAACCACCTTAAAATAATTTTTTTATATTTTCTCATTAACAGAAGCTATTCTGACTCTCCCATTGCTGCATCGGTTTTACTATTATTGAGCAATATTGTTATTTTGCAAAAATTTTTAAAATAAAAATGATTAAAGAAGAAAGCACAGCTATGCTACATGGAATCATATGTGGCATAAAATATGAAGTGGCATACATCAGTTTGGCTATCATTAGAATAGGATGGCTTTGCTCCTTTTTTTTAAAAAATATTTCTATAGTGATAAAAGTCCAAAAAACTTTTCAGATACCCATAACTTATTTGTAAAAACTTTTGAGATAAAAATAGTCCTTAACCGTATAAAATAGAATAATATTAATTAACCCAGTCTAGTATAATTTTTAAGCAGGTTGTATAAATGTCTAGCTCAGAAAGCAGTCCAGAAAAGCTAGGTATTTTTGGATCGAAGAATATTGCCCTATATATTGTTTCACCTTTTGTTAGCTCTCATTCTGTAATTAATTTTCCAAACGTAGATTTATCCCTAATTTTTTCTATATGTGTGTCCATATTTAAAAAAAAATTTAAAATGCATCTAGCAGAAGTTATTTCTAGCCAGTATCCTAAATTAATATTTAATTTATCCAATATCTTAAAATAGTTTTTGGTAACACCTAGTATTCTAAATTATTTTTGGTGTAATTTTTTTTATTAACAATGAACACCTTAAATTTATAATATTAAGTGCTACTGAAAATAATATTTGAGGATAATGAATGCATCTAGAGTTAACAACAAAAACATTACAAGTTGCATAAAAAACCTGTAGGATACTGAATTTTCCCCATTCCCTCCCTGCCACTAGAGGTGGTAATATGGGTTAGGACCACGGGCCGAGCCCGCCCAACCCGCAAATATAGACGGTTTGAGTTCTGAAAAATTGGAATCATTTAAGAGAGGTTCTTTTGGGTCCAAACTCATATGGTCCTAACCCATGACGGGTTTGTAGGTTTGCCCATATTTATTTTATTTTATTTTTTTATGTTGTGAACTCGAATGGATAAGGGTGACTGGCCAAATAAGACCTAATCTAATTTCAGCCTTATAGTTCTAGGTCATTTATCATTGTCCATTGATGCTTTGGGACTTGGGGTTGCAACTTGCGAGTTCGAGACGTGGTATTCGTATACTCATCGAGTCCTTATCTCCTCTAAACGAAACAGACCAAAAAGTTTAGTTTCTCTCTCTCTTCGTGCTCCGATAGTCCAATCTCCGATCCCTCGCTCAGTGCCTCAGTCCCTCGCTCTCTTCTTGCTCAAATCAGCACCTCAGTCATCTGAACCAAATAGAACAAACCCAGCTCGTTTTCCTTGTCTTTCAAAGATAGCGTCTAATATTTTAAGCATTCTAATAACTACAGTGGCTAGTGAATCAGCTTTTATTATTGGTTCATGAGTTTTCACAAAGTATATAAGTTCTTTTTTTCTTAATAATGTTCAAGCCCTTATATGTACGCGTAATTGGATGCTTAGTTTCCCAGTGAAAAATGATATTGATGATGGTAATATATTTATATTTACTCATTGTTATTTACTCTGTTATTTAAAATTAACATAATATTATCTTTCATTTTGTTTTATTATCTATGGTAGTGAGAAATTTACCTGTGGAAAAGCAAATTGATCGAGCTCAACAAAATCTTACAGCTGCACACGATGTTTCAAATTTGAACACTATTAATATTAAATAATTATTAATTATTTTAAATTCTACTTAGTATTGATGGCTTTTAGATTTATATTTCTTTTGTTATATGTGGACTTATGATTAATGTTTATTTTTTTAATGAATTTTTAATTTCTTTATAGTTTATGTTTGTAGAAAAAATAATTTTAGTATATTGTGAAAAAAATCTTCAAAAAAATATGGGTTGGGCGGGCCAACCCATCAATCCAGTAGTTATAAGTTAGGTTGACTAAATACCAACTCATATTAATACGGTTTTTTTGAGCCTAAACCCATATGGTCCAAACCCACAACGGGTTAGTCCAAACCCGGTGGGTTGGACCATGTTACCACCTCTACCTGCACCGTCGAGCTAAAGCATCAGCAGGGAAAACCTTCAAGAACATTTTCCCTCTCACTCGAAAACCCCACTGCCTTTACCCTTTTCCTTCTCGTCGGTGGGATGCATGTGCAGAGTTTCGATTCATCAACCCCTCTTTGTTCTCCATTCCCGTCCTCCTCCTCCTCCTCCGTCCTTCTTCAGTCCGCTGTTGGCGTGTGTATTAGCTTATTCCTCTGTTCACGACGCTGCCGTGGTGAACCTTTCTCTTTTCACTGTTGATTTAAGTGAGGTTTAAGGGTTCAACCACTTATTTCATCGTTCCTTCATCATCTTTTCTGCTGGTGGTAAGCTCAAATCCATTTTTTTCCCTTGGTGGTTGCTGCTGATTGAAATTATTAGATTAAAAATGTCTATTGGAAAAGATGAAGGATATGATATTAACTTCGTTGAGGAATTATTGTTTTGAAACCTTAAGAGACTTCATTGATGCTTATGAGTATATTCTTTTGCTGGTAGTTTATGAATTGGGGTGTCTGTTGTATGAGCTAATCTTGAGTGCCTGCAAGTGTTCGATAAAATGTTCAAAGGACGAGGCTGATTTCGATGTGTTTTTATAGTATTTTGGTGGTGGAGAAGAATTTAGATTCTATCTTGGGTTGATGATGATTTAAATATTCCTTAAAGATAAAATTTTGAAGTCTTCACGATGATGGTAGAAAGAGTTTGAACGGAAATTTTAAGAATTAAGTTATCTATCTTGTGTTAGCCTTTGTGATGCCTATGAAGTGTTTGATTAAATGCTCGAGAAAGGAGATTTTATGGATTTGAGGAATGGAATCTGGTGGTGATAGCATTGAATAAATTGTAGTATAGGTGTTACTTACTCTTCTATATTGAAACTTGGATAATGTGGACATTGAATATATATACATATATGTAAATTATGGTGATTTTGTGTTAGATTAGAAATTGGATTAGGTGCTTTGCATACTGCCCTAGTTCAGGTGGATGGAGCCTACTCTCGATATAGCACTAAAACTGCGTGTGGAGGTATTACATTAGACTCGACTAGATCTATCTTGGAATGATTTTGGTGCCTATTGGATTTTGGAGATGCATTGACATCAGAGCTCTATGGTGTCCTCATTAGATTTAAGAGAGCATGAGATAGAGGATATCGGTTAGTCCAGGTAGTGACATATTCTCAGGAGACGATCGAGTTAATCCGTAATGGAATTCTGGAACTTCATGAGGATCGAACTCTAGCATTGGAAGTCGTGAAGATGCTGAATCACCAATGGTCGGTATCCATAGGTTATATACAGCGAGAGAACAATGCAAAGGTAGACCATTTAGCTAAATTGGCACTGAATGATGTATTAGGAATCATGATTTTGGAACCGAATACTAATACTGTAGCAGATGTTTGCAAACCAAAGAGACGAGTGACTTGTAATAGAGCTCAATTTTTTCCATCTTATAAAAAAAAGAAAAAAAAGAAATTGGATTAGGTAACTGTGTGAAGCTATTTTGTTAATTGAGGAGGTAAAATTGATGAATTGTTTGATAGATGAAGTTTTGGGGTGGCAATCAAGTATGGCGAAGGCATTATCAATCAAACTATAGCTTAGGAGTTAAGTATAATCTTTAATGTAGTTTGAAAGTTTAAGGAGAACACTTAAACGTGTTGGGAGTGGAATATATTTTTTGAAATTATTGAATAGCTCATAAGATAAACTACTCATTTGATTGTTAGGAGGAGGGAGCACTAATTGTTATTAGTTCTTATTGAGAGTTAAAAAAATTGGCCATTTGTTCCCATATTTTCTGTTTCTAAGTTATTTTTACTATCGTTATTGTAAACATCCTATTTTGTTAGGGTCCAACTCAAAAATAGTAAAAAAAAGAAAAAAGAAAAAAAAAGCATTCTTAATCTTGACCCATTTAAATTAATAAGAAAATGGCACTAATGGTGATTGGATTGTAATTAATGTTGATTGTCTTGAATTTGGGGTTTTGTAGTAAATGAAAACAAATTTCAAAATATCTCTCGTTGATGTTATTTGATATTCGGATTAGGAAATTTAGAGTGAAGTCATTGTGAAGGAAAAAAAAAATAGAAATTAAAAAATACAAAAAATATCTCTCATTCATGTTGATAGATTTAAATTAGAAAATTGCTTGTATAGAAAATATAAAAAATAAATAAAAAAAGAAAATTAAAAATAACAAAAATATCTCTCATTTATGTTGATAGGTTTAAATTAGAAAATTATTTGTGGGAAAAATAAAAAAAAATTAAAAGAACTCTCATTGATGGTGATTAGGTCAAATTAGGAAGTTTTATTAATAAAAAACACAAAAAAATAGAAAATTAAAATTAAAAAAAATCTCTCATTGATGGTGATTGGGTCAAGTTAAGTAGTTTTATTATCAAAGTAAAGAAGGAAGCAATAGCAAAAAAAAAAAAAGTAAAGAGAATATTTTACCACATCTTTTAATATCATTTTAGAAAAGGGGTTTTTACATGGGTTTAAGAGATGGAGAGCTTGTTTGAAACATCCACCCTTCCTCTACGTGTTTGAATGTTTTCCTATGCCAATGAATTTGTCAATATGATGAGGTATATGCTTACAAAACTCCTGACACGTTCTTTTCTTTTCTTTTTCTTTCTTTTTTCCTTTCTTCTTCTCATGATATTTTCTGAATGCTTGAGTATATATGTTCACAGTGGCTTAACTTTGTTTGGGCTGATCCCGTTGCTTTGTGATAATGATTGTCTCCTTGTGTCTTGTGGATGGAAGCTCTAATCGCACACTTCTTTTATTGAGGAATATCAATACACCTTTTTATTGTGAAGATGCATGATGTGCGACACGTCTGTACTCCTAATGGTTTCCACAGGTTTAATTGAACTTACCCCCTTCTCTTTGTTTTTATATCTTGATTCCTTCACTTCATCGTTCCTTTTGCAACAATTTTAAAGCATTAAAGATACACACTCTCACTATTTTTTTTAACTTGATGAACTTTTTTGCCTTTTCCTTTTATAAATAAAAAATTTAAAAATAATAATTAAAAAAAGAGGTTTGTTTCTTAAAATAAAATGAATTTGGTTTCATATGATAATATAAAGAAAATGCCTTTTTCAAAAAAAGGTTTCTAAAATTATCCCTTTCTAAAATTTTGGTGGTGACTCCATATTTTCCAAATTTTGGGCGCTATAGTTATTCTACTTTCAATGAATTATTCTTTTCTATTGTCTTCCATTTTGATCTAATCTTAGACTAAACCCAACAACTCTGATACCATGAGTGACAAATAGGGTTTATGAACTCATAATCGGATGATAAGAAAAGCATTCTAGAGTTTGACCAACAATGATATGGGTTATGGAAGGAACTATGTCCTCTTTCATACATAGATTCTATTACAGATACTCCTTTTTGGGTCTCGGACCTTCCTCCTTTAGATCATATCAGCACAGCCTTCCTTTGTTTCCTACTGGAGGCATAACTGTAATGCTTATTTTATAATATCGATTAGAATAACTTAAACATTGTAATCCCTTAGTGGATCATCTCCATCCAGAGTTAGATAAGACTACCTCCTTAATTCCTATTTAAAATTTAGTTACACATACCTTATTGTGCTTATCCCTAATCTGTTATAGTTGTAAATACTACTGTGCAAACTTTACTGGAAAGGGGATTTTATTGATAGTAAGAAATTTACAAGAGAGAGTAGAGAAGGCTCGAAACAACACTTCAAGACTTAATAGCTTGATGGTTGATCACTGTGCCTTTCCCCAAAATTTACAAGGCTTTATATAGAGAGCTGGCATCCCAGCCCTATTTACATGACTCAAGTTACTTTACAACCCATGGTTTACAAGTATCTTCCTGTAGTTCATCTTCTGTCTTCTTTTTCTTTCCTTATTTTTATCTTGTCGGCCATGCCTGATTCTTGTTACCTATTTTTTTTGCCGACATTGCTTTTATTTGTCTTCCTATTTGATTTGCTTTCTCGCTAATTTACTTTTCCTGTATCCTTATTTGTTTTACTCGCTATCTGATCTTCTTTATCTACTTTTCTATCTTCTTTAGTCTATCACCTTTTTCTTTATCTGCCATATTTTCTATCTTCCTTTGTCTTCTTCTTCTGATTTTCTAGAGCTGATTAGGATAAAGTGGTATCTTCTGTTATTTCTCCGCTTTTTCCTATTCTTTACAATAATGGCATTCATGATACGGATATTCTAATAATAGGTGGCATATCTTTTTTCAAGTTTCTTTAGTATTTTCCATCCTATTACTCTTTATATTTTCATACCAATTATAGAAGATCTTGTCAATGCTACAAGTCTTACTAAGGGAATAGATACAAGTTAATGGACTTGTATGATATACTCATGGTATTTCATCATGTCTTACTGCAATCTTGTTTCATTTCCTTAAAGATTATACTATAATCCTGAGCTCGAATATTAGATACTTGATACTCGAATTCTTCATCATCATTAATATCTTCTTTTAATTCAGGCTTATATTCAATAGGCTTCCTGGTGGTTCCTAGCTTGACTAAGTTTATTAGACTATAAAACTTATCTGGAGTTATTTCTGCTACATTCGAGTAATACCTGATGAATACTTGATGTTAAGCTACAATTTTAAAATAAGTCTTTACTGCATTTCTTATTGGGAGTGGAAATTCAGCTACTTCCTTCATAGTTGATGATGGATATATAGTATGGATTAATCCATAACTATACAAAATTTTACAATACTGGGAGGTGTTCCTGGATAAACAATAGCTTTATTGAAGGCATAATAGGAAATATATCTGATGGTCTTATGAGAGAGGATTAATTGGTTTAATTTCTGGACGATCAGCTTATAATAATTATACTGTTGTGGTAAATCGAATACATTGGTATTAGATGTAGAGGTCATGGTATTTCTGGTAGTGGTTATAGTTGAGGTGGTTTTATTGGTCTGGGCTTCTTTTTCTTTTTTCTAGCCTTTTATGATTTCTACTAAAGAGACTATTTCCTTTCCTTTTGGGCTTTTAGGCTTTGGGCTTATTGGTTGGTTTGTTGGTTGGTTGAACCCTGATGATCCAATTATTTGTGATTCCTGGTTCTTATTCTCAACTGTTGAAGGTTCCTTAGGCGAGGCGGTTCCTTCTTATTCGTCTTTTCCTTGAGACGAGAATATAAGTCATTTACAAAATCCGTTAAATTAGCAACATAATTAGATAAATTATGAGTACTATTATTTAACTTACTGCTTGAAAGACTTACATTCATTTCAAGGGCATTCATCTTCATTACAAGATGAGTAATTATTGGAGATTCTTCATTTTCTGCAATTCTGCTTACTGGGTTGTTATTCATTCTTGTTGGGTTCATCTGCTCATATAGTCAACAATTAAATTATTTTGACCCTTAACATATTCAACCTCATAATCATAATGAGATAAATCTCCATGCCATTTTATTACTTAACCTTCCATTTTTTAACCAATGTTTTACTTGAGTATTATTTGTTCTTATTATAAACCTTATATTTACTATGAATAATTCAAATTTTTCTACTGCTTTTTTTATTGCTAAAAATTCCTTTCAGTTGGAATGATAATCACTCTGAGATTCATTAAATTTTTCACTTGTATATGTAGTTATTTTTTCTTTTCCTTCTTTATTTTCAAAATACAAAGCTGCTTCCCAATAATTATCAGAGATGTTTGTATATATAATCCATTTAACATTTTCTTCTAATGGGATAATTAATTTAGGTACATTTCTGCACAATACTTTTATTTTTTTCTATGATTTCTTGAGTTTCTTTATTCCATTTCCATATAATTTTTTCTCCTGCTAATTTTGATGTTTTAGTTGTTAATTTTGACAAATTTGGAATATAATTCATGGCTTGATTTACTAATCCTAAAAAGGCTTGTACACTATTACAAAAATCACTTTTTAGACCGGTTAAAAAAGACATTTTAGACTGATTCTGGATCAGGTCTTGATACAGCCGGTCTAAAAAGTATCTAACTTTTTAGACCGGTTTCTTAACCGGTCTAAAATATAAACTTTTAAGAGCGGTTGTATCACAACCGGTCTTAAAGTCTGACTAACAAAACCGTTAAAAGGAAATTTAAAATTTAAAATATACTTTTAAGATCGGTTTCTCTAAAAACCGGTCTTAAAAGTATAGGATTTTAATAACGGTTCAGAAAAAAACCGATCTTAAAGTTATATTTAAGACCGGTTATTATGAAAACCGGTCTTAAAAGTGTTAGTTATTTAAGACCGGTTCTTATAAGAATCGATCTTAAATATCAATTTAAGATCGGTTATCTTGAGAACCGGTCTTAAAGGCTAGAATTTTAAGACCGATTCTCATTTTAACCGATCTTAATATATTACTTTAAGACCGGTTCTTATGAGAACCAATCTAATTTTTTTTTAGTTTTATTTGTTTCAATCTTACCCAGGCCAATAAGCCATATTCAATGACAATCACCTCTCCACATACACAAGCAACAACACGTGTGTGTGTGTGTGTGTTCATAATCAGAAGCAATAACAACATCATTTTTACTTCCGAAACACTTGGTATTTCTCAGAATCAATTTAGCCTAAGGCATCATGTTATCCTATACAAACTTGCTCCAAATTTAGAATCATAAAACCTAAAATCCTTATTAGTTCCCCTTTCCCTCTTTTGTTAAATATGACCTTAGTTATCCTAATTAGTATGAAGCTATAAATGTCAGTCTCTTCAAGGCAACAATCACATAATCAACATTATGAATAAAAATCATTCAAAACAATACATTCAATTACAATGACTACCAATAGCACATGATCAACTTATTCAATTCTCAGTAACAGTACAATATTAACAATTTATAATCATCAAGCATTTTGAACCACAATGAACCACAACATAACAATGATAGCAGGAAAATCTCAACATTGTGTGTACTTTTAATCCCAAAGCTTCTAAAGAAAAGCAGGAGAAGAAATATTTCTCATTATATGGAAAAAATTCCTAAGCTTTACAGAGAAATGAAAAAAATGGAAAAAAAATTTACAATAGTGATCCCATGCCTGTATCGACAGCCAACTAGTATCACCAATATCCAAGAAATTGTCCTGAGCAGAGATATAAACCAAATTAGATATATATGAAAACCATAAGTATTATTAGAACAACATAGGATCTGATTCAAAAACTTACTAATCTTGTAAAAGCTCATAGATGAATTCAGCACAACAATTGCGGATGGCATCAATATCTTTAGGAAAGGGATCAGCAAGATCAAACATCTGTATGTGTAACACCGAAGCCAAACAAAAATTAACTTACTAACTTAAAAATAATAAAATAATACAAAATTTTTGAAATATACATTTATTACCTCCTTGGTAAAATCAGTCGTGCCTAGGCTGATAATATTATAAATTTGCCTTAAAATATAAAGACTACATAAGTTGGAGCCCGGTGGTTGCCTACGGCTCTGAAAAAGAACATGATATCATCAAAGCAAGCATAAAAGCATAGCTTATGGAACACATCTTAAAGAAAAACAAATATGTACTAACCTTTGGCGTGATCCATGCAGAGTCTTTTAAGTCACAAACATGCCTACCACATTTAGCGTGTAGGAATGTCTGCATAGCCCTATCATCAAAATCACAAAGATTACTTATTCTGCATACAAACTTTGCACATAAAAGGTAATAAAGTAAGAAAACTTACGAGTTCATAGTCTTCTTCAAGTCACTCCCCGGTTTGAAGTGGAGGGAGCATAGGAGGATGACTGTGTAACTAGCCTTACACAGAATAACCAATTGCTAATTATCCCTTAAAAAAAGACGAATGTTAAACAAATATAAAGCATTATATGTGTTTTGGAATATAAATTTGATGTTCCTTACCCATGCACATAAGGAACCAAGAAACAGTCAGTTTCTATTTCACTGAGCCTTTCTGATAAATATCTATGTCTGATGGCAGAAGTGGTCCCTTTCACTTGGACTTGAACTAGGCACATGAATCCAAATTTATCGCTCTAGCCAGAGGAGACCAACCTACGATTCATGTACCTACAAAAATGCAAGCACACAAATTAAAGTTAAACAGCATAATTTTTAAGATATTTACTTCCAATTGAAGAAGATACTTACATAAAAAATAGTTGGACAATCCCAACCGTAAGATATTGTCTAGGAGCGACTAGGGACATTAAATCTTCCCTATCAAGATAGCATATCTCCCCTGACTTCCCAACAACTGAATCCGTAGGCCAATTTCTTGTTAGGAAGGATGTATCGTATGCCATCATAATCACTTGCTACATCACATTCAGTGGAGGCTGTGAAACTTCATGAAGGAAGGGAGCTGGACTTAGGGCTCTGATCGGGGAATCCACAACTTAAACAGAAACAAGGTTCTTCAGCCATGATGTGAAGGTACCCAAGACATCGCTCAATATCTTGAACTCCTCAGAAGGGATAAGGACAGGTGCGTCTGCAATGATAACCTCCTCAACTGACACCCTGACTTGATCATCTGTCATCTGTTGGTGGTGAACAGTTGATCCTAGGTTGTGCAAACTCCTCCGTGCAACTAACCGTCTCAGAGGATCCTCAACAAATATGTCAAAAGGCTCGCCAATGTCCTTTCCAGGACCCTATGATGACTGTCCAATATTGTAACAACTCCTTTTGGTGCTCTGCTTATTACGATCGAGCGACTATGCCTGGGCAAGAACGGTATCTTGTCTTGTGCTCTCCATGGCATATACTTCCTCCTTCATCTTGCTTAACCGGGCATCCAATAGTGCATCAAATGATGCTTCTGCCTCGGTCCTTGCTTCCGCCCTCGCAGTGGCCAACATACTCTCCAATTTGTCTCTCATCACCACGTTGGAGGAGGAATTGCGTGAGGAGGATCCAAAGTAATCCTTTATACCCACCCCTCCTCCAACTCCCCTGACACGGCCTGGATGCTCACGTTTTCCAGTAGCAATTGTGAGAATGTCATTCCTCCCCTCGACTTAAAGGATCCCTCAGCTTGCTTTTTTTGAAGTTCCTCCTGTGAGATATACAAATAACACACATGAGTAATGAAACATGTTTACTAAATAGTTAATAACAACAACGATACTTACAATTTTTTCACCGACTATACGAGATTGTTCACTCGTATAGGATCCACCACTCTTTCGGTGAGCATGCAACCACAACTCTTTGCGTCATATCGGACATGGTGGACATAGTAGAACAGAAGGATCGGATTGAGATGCTTTTTCCAATCTCCTCCATTTGGCAACCAACAAGTCTTTCTCGGCCTTTGCGTATCCCCCACGAGACATTGTGTGAGGAAAATCATTCTTCCTGCCACTCTCTTATGCTTTTTGCCTTCTTGCCTGCGAATAAGAAATGGGAAAAAAGGTTACAAACAGTCAAGACAAATGATAAGTAAATAAAGTACAAAATAAGTAAACTCACCAAAGCCTCTGGAGTAGTCCGAAGCCTAAAAAACTCCTGCCATGTCGCTTCATCGATGTATGAATAAGGACGAGGTTTACCAGCTGGCACCTCGATATGCACATAACTGTTGGCCAGATTCGTCTTGAACTTCCTCCAGCGCTCACAACAATACGTCATAGTCTTGTTATACAAGATCTCACTTTGAGGAACGTCGTAGGTGAGCTTTTATTCATGAATCAAAGGAGTTAGTGACAATAATGAAACAAATTTGATAATCATTACATACAGAGGGAACTTTATACCTGAATAGTATCCCAAATATGCTGCTTAACTTTTTTATCGACATTCCTCCACTCCTCTGTCAATATGCTAGGTTTATTCCGTGCGAAGAGGCTGACAAAACTCCTATATCAGCTTGCATAGGGCCCGATCGGTTTCCAATATTAATCGAACTAAATTGGTATCTTCTCATCGACCGACCGACTCAGGGAAACATCCCCCAACCGTGTGGCCGTCCTGCCCCTCCGTCCGGGATGGTGACTCGGCTCACCTTCACTCTGTCTCTGATTGACACTTGGAGGCTTGTTGTGCTTAACACTAGGTGATACTTGATCCTCTGCTGTATGATACACCGGGTCCGTCATTGTACTGGTCAGACAAATTGTTAAGTTAGTAAGTTATAAAAAACTATATATATAATTTGCATATAACTTATAATGATAATTACTTTAAATAGATAGTTAACTTTTAAAGTAGATTTATAAAGAGATATCCTCCCATATCCCTTCACGATGATCATTTCTTGTGTCGTGTTCACAGCTTCATCTTCTTCGTTCAATGCAGGAAGACCCCTGGAAAAAGGAGTCTCAAGAAGATCATAATTTAAACGACTTTCCTCTTCAATATCAAAGACCATTTTTCCTTGGAGAGCTGTAGACCGTATTGTATTTTCCTGATCAGTAATATAGAACAATTGTTTCACTTGATCTGCCATAATGAAAGGTTCATCTCCAAAACTTCTGTTGTTCAGATCAACTAATGTAAACCCTAACTTATCGATCTTCACACCATTATTGACATCAACCCATTTACATTTGAAAATGGGAAATTTAATTTTAACATAGTCAACCACCCAAATCTCGTCAATAACCCAATAATAAGGTATGACTGCCAATGTAGGGTTCTTATCTTTTGAACTAGAGAAGTGCATAGATTCAGCTACTAACATAACACCACTGTTCAGGGGTTCTAAGTAAACATCTATGTCATTTTCCGGTTGTTTTGGTCCTGAAATCAACATAGACAACATGATGTACTTTTGTTTCATACATAACAAATGAGATAAGTTGTAAATTACCAACAGAACAGGCCATGAACTATGTATACTGCTTAGGCTACCGTAAGGATTCATGCCATTTGTGCTAAGCCCAAGCCTAAAGTTCATAGGCTCTTTGCCGAAGTTAGAAAATAATTGATCAATTTTCTTCCATTGAAAAGAATCAGTTGGATGTCGAAGCTTTCCATTGGAAATCCTCTCATCAGCATGCTATCTCAAATTTTTGGGATCAATTTCATTAACAAACAGCTGTTTGAACCTCGGTATGATTGGAAGATACCACAATATTTTTGCAAGGGCCTTATTTGATTTGTACCTAGGGGTTTCACATATCAGACACTGCTCTTTCTCTTCATGCTCTTTTCTGTACAATATACAATCATTAGGACATGCATGGATCTTTTTATACTTCATCCCTAGTAGACACAATATTTTCTCAGCATCATAGTATCGGCAAGGCAGCACGTTATCATCTGAAAGCATGTCCTTAAAGGCCTCAAGTGCTTCTGAAAAACTCTTGTCGCTCCATCCATGCCGTGCTTTCAAGCTTACCAATTTCAATACAGCTTTCAACAATTGGTATTTTGTGCACCTCGAGTACAACGGCTTCTCAGCATCACTGCACATATTATCATATGCATATTATTGCTCAAAAGCCTCTTCTCCTACATCATGAATAATATCCTCTATCTGATCATTCAAATCCGTGTCATTATCATCAAAGGCGACTCCCCCTTATTGAGCTGCGCTTGGAATTTCTATTTCTTCACCATGCCATACCCATACTATATAACTCTTACAAAATCCTTCGCAAATTAAATGTGTATATATATATCTGCAGCACTTAGTCGCTTCTCATTCAGACATTCTACACAAGGACAATAGAACATCCCACTATCATCATTACCAGAATTTCTTCTAGCAAATTGTAAAAAATCCCCCACCCCATTATCATATTCAACACTAGTCCGTTTAGCGTTTATCCAACTACGATCCATATATTGCAACACCTTTTTTTTCTTCTCTTCTGTATATTAACTCCCTTAGAAAAGGCAGAAGTATGATGAGAGTATGAAATCATTACACTCATCAATTTATCTAGTTTAACAGAATTCTTCATCAGAATTCCTCATAAGATGTAATTACAGTCTGTTCCATTTTCTTCAAGTAATTTATCCCCATTCACATAGTTGTTATTTCTATTCAAGAGACTACTGCAATTACATATGATTTTAAAGACATAAACATCAAAATTTATAGACTCAAGAAAGAAAATGATTCAACAGATTCAAAACATGTTCAAGGGACCACGTCAACAGATTCAACAGAAAGAAATTGATAAATAACACAACTACATCTTCAAAATATTCAACAGAAAGAAATTGATATGCAAAATGCGAAAGGCCAAGCAATTGTGATTGAACAAATTCATAACATCCAAATTTGTAAATCAAAGACCACAACATCAAACAATTATTTCCTATCCAGTAATAAAACTACAAGCCAGCGCCAACATTTATACGAAGAGTTCTTCAAAATCATTTCCGCTATTAAAAATCAATTTCACTAAATTTCGCTATTTATATGAAGAATTAACTGAGACAAGGAGACATTACTTTTACTTGATTGTAGTGACCTTGGATTGTGGCTTGAGGAGCAGGAGGAGCTTCGGTTGTAATGGCTGGAGAACACGCTGGAGATAATAGTGATTTTGTGGATATGGGCTGGGGGATGAACGAAAAATGGAGAAGTAGGGGCGGCGGCGGTATTTTAAAACTAGTGGGTTGAAGGGAAAATGGAGAAGGAAGGGGCGGCGGTGGCGGCGGCCGGAGCAGAGGTTGAAATATGACCGGAGAAGATGGAGAAATATGACCGGAGAAGAAGCGCATGGCTGAAATGGAGCTTTCGCGGATGTGGAAGACTAAGAGGGATACGAAATGAGGGGGCTAGGTTTGAATACTGGAATTTTAAGACCGGTTAATTAAATAACCGGTCTTAAAAGTGTTTTTAAGACCGATTAATTAAATAACCGGTCTTAAAATTACTTTTAAGACCTATTATTTAATTAACCGGTCTTACAACTTAAAAGTGTTTTTAAGACAGTTATTTAAATAAACCGTCTAAAAAAATTAATTTTAAGACTGGTTATCAGTATAACCGGTCTTAAAACGCCGTGGATTTTTTATTTGCATTTTAATTAGATATTTAAGACCGGTTATTTAAAAACCGGTCTTAAATAATGACTTTTAAGACCGATTATCTTAATAACCAGTCTTAAAAATAAAGAGATTTTTTAATTCATTTAATTACTTTGCTTTTGAGACCGGTTGTTTAGAAAACCGGTCTAAATAATGTTTTTAAGACCGGTTATTTAAATAACCGGTCTAAAAAGTTTCTTTTAATTAAATAACCGGTCTAAAAAGTTTTTTTTAATTACAAAATTGCCACCGCGTGTTTCTTTTTAGACCTTATCCGCAATAACCGGTCTAAATGATGTGGTCTAAAAAGACTATTTTGCACTAGTGGTAATTCCTTTTTATTACTTATTTTTGAAAAATCTTTTACTTTTTGACTTCTATGATCTTGTAATTCTATACAATTTTTAGATATTATTTGTTCTAAGAAAGGTATTTCAATTTTTCTTAACTCAGCTTTCTTTGATGATATATTTATTTCTTTTTCTTCTACTAAACTCATAAATTATTCTAAATAATCTTCATGTTCTTCTTCATTCTTTTGAAAATAATAATATATCATCTATATATATATTACTACCAAATTTCTTATTGGTAACAATAATTTAGATACATGTTCCTGAAATATATTCGAACTATTATGGAATCCCATTGGTAGGACAGTCCATTTGTATAGCCCTTCAGATGTACTGAAAGCAATATACTTCTTACTTTCTTCTTCTAATTTTATTTGAAAAAATCCTAATTTACAATCAAGCTTACTAAATATTGTTTTTTCTCTCATTAAATTAAATAACAATTCCATTTTTGGTATGTGATATCTGTTTCTTACAACGATCTCATTTAGTTTTGCATAGTTTATAACAATTCTTGATTTTCCTCTTTTTTCTTCACTATGTTTAATCATTATCATTGCTTGTGACGAATATTCTGACTTACTTTCTTTTATTAATTCATATTTTTTATTTCCTCTATATGCATTATGAATTCATTTTTAGCTTTTTTTGTCTAATGATATGGTTTACGGTTTATTTCCTTACTATAATATTTTAATTCTATTTTTGCTATTGGTTTTGATTTTTCCCAATAAATTAAAGGATTTTCACTATAATTTTCTATTAATCTTTGTTCTATGGTTTTTACTTCTCTTATTTGCAAGGTAGCTAACATATGTTGTATTTATATGGGTTTATTATTGGGCAAAAATTTTACTTTGTTTTCATTAATCTTTCTTTGAAATTTTTCATCTTTCCTTCTATAAGGTTTTTCTATCCTTATTCTCAAAGCTTCATGTTTACACGGAGTTGTTAATATTAAATCTTTTATAATCAAATGTATAGGATAATATTGTTCTAAGAAGTCTAATCCTAATATTATATCACATGATGGTTCGTTATATTGATTTAATACTTTTATTCATAATTCATATTTTTATATTTAAATATTTATATTTAGAGCTTCTAGTTCTATCATATGAATTTCTTTTCCTACACTTTCCATTCTTAACATTCTATTTTTATTTTTCCATAATTCAGGTGGTAAAGCATTATATTTGGCTACTGTTAGGTTTGTTCCTGTATCTACAAGTGCATGATACTTTCTAGCTCTATATTTTTTTATAGTTTAATTTTACTAATATATAATATAAAGTTCTCATTTTATACTCTAGATAATAATTCTAACTTCTTGAAATATTTTTTATAACTTTCTCTTCCCCTTATTCTTAACATTATTTGGTAATGGATTCTGTGGCCTTCTTCTGTATGATCATTTCTTGTATGGTTATATGTTATTCAATCATTTTCATTAAACTTGTCTATCCTATCTACCATATATTTCATAAAATTTATATTTGCTGGTGGTATTATTACTGTCTAGTTTTTTACTGTATAACGGTCTATTACTAATATTCTATGTCTTTCATTCATTTATAACCTTTACTGTTACTATTGTTAAATAGTTGATATTTATTATTATTCTATCTTGCTGTACTCTATATGGTCTTACTTTATTTAGAAAATCTTTAGCAAGTATTAATGGATAATTTCCTATTTCATCTTTTACATTTAAGGTTGTTTTCATTATATATCTTTTATTAAATCTTATTATAGAATTAGTTTTTATTCCTTCTATTGTTATTTCTAAATTATTTTCTCTATATCCTAATTCTATTAGACTTTTTTCTCTTTCTTCATCTCCGATAGCTTTTATTTCTATCCAAATAACTTCCTTCTTAATTTTTAATTTTATAATATATATTTTGTTTTATTAAACTTCTAGAAATTGATCCTATCTCTGCTAAATTTGTAGTTATTGGAATTTCTGCTAATAAATTTCTTTGATAATCTTCACTATTTAAACTTGAAGTTCTTGTAATTCTTCCACTCCTACTTACTGGTCTAACATTTTCTAAACTTAATCTATGTGGATTAATATTTATATTAAGATTTGTTGATTGTGGGGTACTTACTCTTAATAATCTTTGACCTAACTTATTATTTGTTATTATTCTTCTCGAACTTCCTCCTTGATAATATACATAATTATCTAATTCTATTTGTAATTGTCTTGGTATAGTAATATTTATTGGATCTACATGTATTTCTTGTAATATAAGCATAAAATATTTTTCTATACATATTATTGCTTGTGATTTATTATATATTTTATGTTCATTAGTAAAAACTAATCCTACCATTACATTTATACTTATCGTTCTAGCTCCTGGTAATAGTTTTATTCCTCCTAACTTATGATAGATTATTATGGATTGGTTTATATGTTCTTCATTTCTAGATATTGCAAAATTAGTATTTAGTGTGAATTTTAATTTTTGATATATTAAATTTCCTACTAACATTCCTAGAATACTATCGTGTACATTGCTATTCTTTCATCTATTATTAATAATTCTATTGGTGAATTTCTTCCTTCTTTAAAATAAGCTTTTACTAAAATTTATACTCCTGTAATATATATTTCTGTTACTGCATCTTTAAATGGTAACTTGTCTATCTCATGTTCTATTAGTCGTTTGCTTATCAATAGTATTCTTAGTACTCCTTCAGTTAGAGTTGATTCTATAAGATGCTTCTTTTCTTTTTTTTTCTTTTTTTCTTTTTGGTAAAATAGGATGCTTCTTTTCTAATACAATACAATAGCTTTTATTATCTTTCTTAGATTTTAATATTTTACTGACTTAATGCATAAAACTATTATTTTGTAATTGTTCAAGTTTCATATTTAATCTTATGTCCTTTATTTTATCATATTGTTTTTTTTATTAAAAGTCATTTTTCTTCCTACAGATCCTTTTGATATATTCCTATATTCTTCATATTCTATATTTTCTAGATTTGTATTACTTGATTCTCCTTCCTCGGTTACATTCATCATATAAAATCTATATTCTTCTTCTTCTATTGATGAGTATTCTGTTTTTGATTCTTCTTCAGATTCACTTAATATTTTTAGTTTATATAACTCTATTTTTGGGTTTTCTATATTACTATATACTGGTTCTTCAAATTCTTTAGGTTATAATTCATATTGTTTTGCTAATTCCAATGTCTTCACAGTTTTCTTATTCTTTACTTCATTACAAACTGTTAATATATGTCCTATTTTTCTACAATTATAACATCTACATTTCATAGGGTTTTTTTTAACTATAATTTATTTTATTTTTTCCTTTCTTAAAATATTTTCTTGGTTTATATTTTTTATAAAATTTGTTTTTTCAGATCTTTTTTAAACTTGTACATTTTATATTTGCTAATCTTTTTCTTCCTTTTATTTTGTTTTCTTTCATCCTTGCATCCCCATCTATGGGGCATTTCTAGTTCTCCGCATTTTAATATTGTTTTATTTTTTTATAATATTTTATATTTCTCCATACTTGTTTACATTTTGTTGATAAATGACCTCTAAAAAAATTTTCTCTTCTTCTCATAGTGTCTATATAGGGCATTAAATCTTGTCTTTCTCCCAAAGCTTTATTATAATATGTTATTATAGTTTCATATATTAATCTTGGTAATTTTCTATAAAACATGTCCATATAAAATTTTTGTCTTTCATAATCATTTATTCTTGCTTCATAATAATATCTTTTATATTCACAAATATACATGTTTAAATATTTAGAATCTAATGAGCATATTTCTATTTGATACAAATTTTGTATTGCTTTTTCTATCTTAGTTGTTTCTTTTGCTCCTACACTTCTTCTTAAGAATTCATTTTTTTAATATTGTTCATATTTTCTTATAGCTAATGCATAAAACTCTTTTATGTTATTATGTGGTTATGTTACATTTCTTACTTTTCTTCTCTAAATTCATGTATTATACTTTTCCACAAATTATGTATATTTTCTGTAAAGGTTGCTTCTATTAACATACTGGCTATATTTGTTTCTATTTGTCTTCCTATTAATGTTATTAATTGTGCCTTAGTCTATTCTTCAAGTCTTTTTTCATTATCTAAATTACATTCTGAATCTAACCATATTCCTAAATTTAGTATTTATCTTGTTTTATATTGGTCTAAAGGAGGTGGTATAAATCCTATATTACCGAGTGTTTTATATTTTGCTTCAAATTCTATATCTTCTTCTTTTAAAAGTTCTTTATGATATCGATTTTCTCTTTCGAATTCTTCATTTCTTAATCTTTCCTCATGTCGTTCTTTTAATATTCTGCATCTGTTGTTATTTGCATATTTAATTTTCTTTCTTCATCTGTGTCTTTTATAGTAGTAACACTGAAATTCTTTTCTTATAGCATCTAAATTTTCTTCTTCTTGTCCCATTAATTTTTCTATATCTGGGTATTCTTCATCTGATTTTATTTCAAAATCTTCATCACATGCATTCATCATTTTTAATTTCTTTTCTACAAAATATTTTAATATTTCTAATAAATATCTGTGTGTGTGTAATATACATATATGTATATATATATGTATAGATATATATAGAGTACACACACATATCCTCTTATTGATGGCAATCAACAGTTTTTAACATTGAGATTGAATTAGGCTTGTTGCTTTGTGTTGGAATAACACGGATTCTCCTTCTTCTTCTTCTTTTCCGCTTTTAATCTTTTAGATATGATTCTTAGGAAAAATTTCAAATGGATTTTTTTTTGTCATTTTTATTCTCAAAACTTGTTCTAGAAAACTGCTTCAAGGGGGAAAATTTTGAGAACACAACCTGAAATTTTCTATTGTTATTCTAATTCCTAACTATATTCTAAGATAGTTTTAGTATGATTTTGTTGTGAGTTATTTGAACTTCATATTGTTGCACTAAAAATGTTTATAATGTGTTTGGATTGGAATTATTGTGATTAGATGATTTTCAATTATGTATTTTCTATTAATTCAATGAAGTTATACTTACTATGTGATTACTAGTTTGTGTAGTTGATTTTGGTTAATTTAATTTGAGTGTTGTGATTGCGCAATCATATTATTGGAAAATATTTACATTAATTCAATCTATTTCACACATTAAGTTGTTCTTGAATAATATTTTTAAGCAATGCTGGTTGTGAATAGAAGTAGTTATTAATTAGGAGTGTTAGACCCAGTGTGATTACTTAGGGTTTCTAATTAAGGCTTGATGGATTTTAAATTCCCATGTCATTTAGTGAGTAATGATAGTCATTGAACTAACTTCTCAAGAGAATTCATCATTTATAGTTTTAAACTCCATGCCACTTTGTTCATTATTTGAAAAGACCAAAAATAGTAGTTTTAGGATTTTAAGTAAGTTTTGCACTTAATTATTTTTAACAAAATCAAAAACCAATTTCTTTTTGTTTTATAACATTTGGATGGCATTTAGATTACTTAGGAATCAATAAAGGGCTCATCCAGAAGAGAAATCGATCCTAAGTTTACATATACTCAATTTTTGATTAATTTTTTATTGTGAACTATAAGGCTAACATACAAAAAGGCCCTAATCAATGTTCTTCTGGTATAAAGAAATTGATATATTTTTATGAAGATAGAATATTCTTAAGAAAATTAAAATATTTTGGATGAATATTGCTAAATGATGAAAAAATTTAAAAATTTAGCCGTTTAAAAATGACTTTTTTTCATATTATCCTATCATAATCTTTACTCATAAAGATGGTGTCAAACACCTCTTACATCACATGGTATTAGAATCCACAATCTGCCTTGTTTTAGAAGAGTCTGGCTGTCATTATATTATAATGTATGTAACTAAATAAATAAACGCATCTATATTTTTTTTAAAAACAGCGCATAACATAGGTGGTAAAGACTCCTATTCTTGGTCAAGAGGGTAAATTCATAGAGTCTGCACACAGGGCCTTCATGATAATTACTTTACTATTTTATATTTAAAAGTTAATTAAGGGTTAAGTGATATTTTTGTTCTAAATTGTCGCAAAAGCATTGGATACCTTAAATGTAATGTTACCTTCAATTTTAATTAATAAAAACAATTTCATTGTCCCACTTGTCCTTAAAAGTGAGCAAACGTGGTTAATTAATTGTGTAGGGTCTTATAGTATTGGTCCTTATAGCCAAAATTTGTGAATTTGCAAGAGAGACTAGTGAATAGTAGAAATTCTTGTATAAATATTTGTGCTCTAATCAATAAAAATACAACAATTTGTGAGCTAATTTAGTATACTTTTTAAATATTAGTTGGTATTTTAATAAAATTAAAAGATTTTACGAGATTTACTTTTTCATTACTTGTAAAATCTTAATTAAGGGATTTATTTTTTAAAAAAATAAATAAATATGAATCACATGAGTAGCCAACTAGGGTTAATATTTGTTGAGTTATTGTATTTTAATTTGTTAGACCACAAATGACGTGATAAATAAGGTTCACACAAGAATTTCTCCATGAGTAACTAATGGCGTGACTTTCACTCAACATAATTAACCATGATTGATTTTGTCACATGGATCCAAACAAAATCTAAATCCGCCATATTACAAATTAAAGGAAAAATGACAAGAAAATATCATTTAAACTTTAAAATTTTCAATCATTTTTATTGTCCATAAGAGTATAAGAATTGATTACAAGAGTATAGTAATTGATAACTCATTTTTGTAGAAAATCATTGATTTATGATTTTAAAATTCAAGTGGTATTTTTTTTTGTCTTTTTCCCCAAATTATAAATATATTCAAGGAGATAAGTACAATATCTTGTTTTTATGTTGATATTAAATAAAATATGAAAAATCTCTTTTGTATTTTGTGGCAATTTATATGTAGCTTAGTTAGCGTCAATATTGGCCCTAATTAACATATTATGAGCATATGGACTAATTCCTACAATTGAAAAAAAATGTAATGACACAATAATAATAATAAAAAGAACCTAATTAAAAATTAAGTAAAATTATAGGGACCAAGGAATTAACTTTTCCTTTCAAATTCCACAAGGAGTTGTATGAAAAAGAGAACAGAGAAAAAATTACTTTTATTTAATATTAATTAAAAAATTGAGAAATCTTAGTACATAAAAATGAATTAATTATAATGAAATTAAGGGGATAAGCATGGGATGGGAGGAAAAGTCTCCCGATTTCTTTTGGGGGAAGTCTTCGTCAAGAAGACCAAACTTTAATAAAGATAATTTACTCGTATTTAGTACTATATGAGTTAAAATATCAGCTGAGTGTCAGTCTTTTAGAAAAAAAAATTCAAAGAAGAAAAATGTACATTTTCATTTAATTGATGGAAATAAATCAATAAATGGCTTCCTTGTGTTATCTATATAGTCAAAGAACATGTGCGGAGAGGGACGGAAGCAACTTATAAAGTATAAGCCATAATGAGTCAAGATTTTGAAATTATTACATACAGTCAATAATTTTAGTTTTTCCATCAATGTATATAATAATTGCTTTATGTTATCTATAGTCAAAGAACATGTGCAGAGATGGACGGAACCAACTTATAAAGTGTTTGTTTGTTATCACTTATTTGAATTGAGTTTATTATATAAGCCAGATTCACATAAATCGAGATAAATCTCCTCCACATATTTATCTCGTAGACCGTGAAAGCACCTCGTAGACCGTAAAAGTTACTTCGTATTCCGTAAATTACAATTCATAAACACTTATGAAATTTTCAACCGCTATTCCAAATAACCTCAAAGTATTAACAGTGAGTCAAGATTGAATGAAAACGCACATTTAGCTTTTCTGAGTTTTTCAAAAGATTAACAGTGAGCTGATATTTCGTTTCACATAATAATATCTTTTATCTCTTGGTCAAGTCTGTCGACATTTTCTTCCATGCCTGCTTGGATACGTTATTCTTAATTCTTGCTTATTATCTATTAATAATATTGTTAAATAAATTAGAAAAAAATAACCAACCCCTTGCGGTATTTTGTTTACTGCAAAAGGGTCATAACAATCATAATTATTTTAAATAATATTAGTTAGTTACCATATATATCCCCATAAAATTACATGCTCCTTCTTTTTCTTTTGTAGTAGGAAATTATATTATTTTGTATAATTAAGAAAACGTCACAAATATTATGCTAATTAGAGAATGACCGTGATTTCCAACCGAACATTTTGTCTTCATTCATGGAAAAACTTCAAAAAGACAGTGACTAACACGTTAACACCCCACCACCAACCATTTGTGTGTCTGTCCGTCGTCATAAGTCTCATTTTTCATAATTTATTATTAGTGCGGCTACTTATAAATTTAATATTATACATGCATAAAAAATTATATAGATTTATTTTCATGTTTTAAAATTTCTTGAAGCTTAATTTGAATATTTTAGTATTTTTACCATTCAGAAATTCATAAATATATTATTCTTTAAAAAAATTATAATTTTGCAATTCCTTGTTGATTAGCTTGAATATATCATCTACTTTTCACGCATGGACATATCCTGGGTTTTAAGATTAATTGGGATAGATTTAAGATAAAATACATCAAAAATGAATTTGCACAAAACATTAAAGGCTCAATCAACCCCATACATACTGTTAAAACTTTTTAAAAAATGTATTTCATGTATGTAGTTTATTTTAAATGTCCTAACATCTTTCTTTGTATTGCTGCATGACTTTAAGAACAAGAATAACGCACAATACATTTACAATGCCTAACACTTGTAAGCTCAAACTCATTTATTTCCATTTTCAATATGAATTATATATATCCTCATAAACAACATACCTAACTTTTATTAACTTGTACCATATATCTTTTACTTGCATATTTTCAACCTTTTGCAATAAAGAACTAAAATTATTTTCAAAATTTTAATATCATTTCCATTCCCCTTTCTAGTGAAAGGGCTCATAGGTGGTACGGGGTAATCCGTCTAGTTTAGGATAAAATACATGTAAGAATGAATTTGCACCAAAAAAAAAAACATAAGAAATAATGGACATATATACTTGGAAGTGGTAGCTAGGGCCTTTTTTTTGGGGGGGGGGGTTAAATAGAAAACTTGTAGGTGTCTGTCAATATAATAAGTAATTTTTCAAAAATGCTGCATAACCATATGAAACTAGTGGGAATGAAAACAAGAAAGCTAAATTTATAAAAAGCTTTGAAATCATCTTGGACTAAAGTAATATTAAGTGATAAACACTAAACAAATATTAATATTTACATTATAAAAGAAAAGCTAACTTATGAGATGAGCATGGTTCTTGATTTATAATTAATTTTGGCATTACAAGGATGTTTGGTAGCTTATGAGATATGATTGTACTTTGAGTTCACACTGTCAAAACAGATTTCTGACTATCATTTCCCCCCCCCCTATTTCTTCATATTAATTTCATAATTAATTCTATCTCTAGTCTCTAATATAAAAACTAATTAAGACTGGATTTAGTTCAAAATATAATTTTTCAACCCATTTTATTAACCAGCGTATAAAATAATATATAATAGCCGCATATGTGACTCAAAAATTTTCTGCAAAGAGGTCATAAAAACCATAAGTTAAGTGCTTAAATATCTATTATATTCTCATAGAGAATATTATTTTATTTTGTAATAAAATAATATTATTTGATAATAATAAAACCATAACAAACATTGTAATGAGAGGAAGACAGAGATTTTGAACAAAGAAAACTTTGGATTCTTCATAGCATCCCAACAAAGTTCATTGTATTGTCCTGAGGAAAGTTCTCATGAAACGGAAATTTTTATGGGAGGATTTTTCAAAAGACAAACCCATCCCACTAATTGTGGCTGTTAATATATTAGGCTTCTTCGAACTTTCCACGGTGACCTTGACAACTCATAAACTTTTTCTAATTGAGCGAGATTTTTCCTATAATGCTTATTTATTTAATTTCCATGTCGGTTGCTCGCGAAACTGGCGTCGAAATTCTGTTTTTTTTTTAAATGAAAATTTTACATTTTTAGATTCTCCAAAAAAAAAAAACAGGCATAAAATACTTATTTTATTCACAAAAATATCATTTTTTTTATAAATAAAATCTAAGACAGAGATATCACTAAGTGGGTTTTGTGTCCCCCAGGCTGTATCATTTTTAAATGAAGTGTGTGGATAATTTTGGTAGTTTAGGAGGAACGGATAATTTGATGGTTAAGAATGTAGAATCCTCCCTTTATTTGCAATTTTGTAATATTTTTTAAAATGAAGTATCTCTCAGACACAAAATGAGATTTTTTTGGCTATTTAAGTACGACTAATGACCGAGCAAAAGTGTGCTTCTACATACAGAGAACTCTCAAATTACACTAGCCTAGCTACTGTTTCTCAACCATGTTCCTTCAATTATTCGTTTTCTTTATTCTCATATTTCAATACTGGAAACCTGCTTCATCACTGAGCAACGAAACTGATCGTTTGTCTTTAATCAAATCCAAGGAATCAATATCCAATGATCCATATCGGATCATGGATTCTTGGAATTCATCCACACACTTCTGCGATTGGCATGGAATCTCTTGCAGCCACAAGCATCAGAGAGTTACACATTTAGTCTTGGGAGGATATCAGTTATCAGGTACTATATCTCCTTTTATTGGCAATCTTTCCTTCCTAAGGGTTTTCAGTCTTCAAAAGAATAATTTCCATGGAGAAATTCCAAAAGAACTGGATCGTTTGTTCAGATTGGAAATACTTTATTTTGACAATAATACATTGACGGGAGAATTTCCAATCAATGTCACAAGTTGCTCTAACCTCAAGAGCTTATCTTTTGGATGGAATCAACTCATTGGCAAAATACCAATGGAGATTGGCTCTCTCCATAAGCTTGAAAGTTTGTATCTATTTGTAAACAATTTCACTGGGCAAATCCCAACTTCCTTGTGGAATCTTACTTCTCTTAGTATTCTTTCTTTAGACGATAATAACTTGGAAGGGGGCATACCTGAAGATATAGGCCGTTTGAAAAATTTGACAGTATTTGAAGTAGGTGCCAACAAGCTTTCAGGTACAATTCCTTCTGCTCTTTACAATTTGTCATCTCTCACTGGCATCGTACTTGCTTCAAATCATTTCAATGGCCCTCTCCCTGCCAGTATGTTCTCCAACCTCCCTAATCTCCAATTATTTGAACTTGGAGGAAATCAATTCTCAGGTCGCATCCCGACATCCATTGTAAACGCGACTCTGCTTGAATTAATCTCTATAGGATCAAATAATTTTGTAGGGCAAATTCCAAATCTTGGAAAGTTGCATGACCTCTCAATACTAGAGTTAAGTGATAATAGTTTGGGAAGTAATTCTTCAAAAGATTGGGAGTTTCTAAATTCTTTGAGCAACTGCAGTAAGTTAGCAATGCTATACTTGGGGCAAAATAATTTTGGGGGCCATTTACCAAATACCATAGGTAATTTGTCAACCAAGCTCACACTACTCAAGCTTGATCAAAATCAAATATGTGGTAGAATTCCAATGGAATTAGGAAACCTCATTAACCTCACGTCGTTAATCATAGAAATGAATTATTTCACTGACATCATCCCAGCTACTTTTGGGAAGTTTCATAACATTCAATACTTGTCTTTGGGGGGAAATGAACTTTCTGGAGAAATAGGACATTTCATAGGCAATCTTACTCGATTGTTTCACCTAGATTTGTCATATAACATGTTAGAAGGAAAACTTCCTGCAAGCATTGAGAATTGTGGAAGTTTACAATATCTTGAACTGTCACAAAATAATTTTAGCGGAGCTGTACCAATCCAGCTGATCACTCTTTCATCTCTATCAATTTCATTGAACTTGTCACATAACTCTTTTGGTGGTGATATTCCTGATGAGTTTGGAAACTTGAAAAATATCGCAAAATTGGATGTCTCTCATAATCAATTCTCTGGAAAAATTCCTCACACCATTGGGGATTGCCAAAGCTTAGAATTCCTCTTTCTGCAAGGGAATTTCTTTCAAGAAACCATCCCCATATCTTTAGCTTCATTGAAGGGTATAAGATATTTAGACTTGTCACAAAATAACTTGTTTGGAACGATTCCAAAAGGCCTACAAGATATTCCTTCTTTGGAGTACCTAAATGTTTCCTTCAACATGCTTGAAGGGGAGGTACCAAGCAAAGGTGTCTTTCGCAATGCAAGTACAATATCACTTGTGGGGAATAACAAGCTTTGTGGAGGCATACCAAAGTTGGAGCTGCCACCATGCCCTACCAAATCCAATAGACAAATAAAACATCAAAACTTCAAGCTGATTGTATCCATATGTTGTGTGATTGCTTTTCTTTTGTCATCTGCTGTTGCTATTTATCATGGAAGGAAAAGAAGCAAGAATTCTTCTTCAAGTTCATCAACAATTGACATGATTTCTAGAGTATCATATCAAAGCTTGCACAATGGCACAGATGGATTCTCAATCAACAAGTTGATCGGATCAGGGAGTTTTGGCTCGGTTTATAAGGGAAGTTTTGAGTCTCAGGACGTTGTCGCGATAAAGGTTATCAACCTTCAAATAAGGGGAGCTCACCAGAGTTTTGTTGCTGAATGTAATGCACTTAGAAATGCAAAGCATCGGAATCTTGTAAAAATTATAACATGCTGCTCTAGCATAGATTACCAAGGTAATGAGTTTAAGGCTCTGGTTTATGAGTATATGGTGAATGGAAACCTAGAAAATTGGTTGCATCCTGAAACAAAAAATCTAGATCATCCAAGAATTTTGCTCCTCGATCAAATAATAAATATTCTTATAGATATTGTGTCTGCATTAAACTATCTTCACTATGAATATGAGAAACCTATAATTCATTGTGATTTGAAGCCAAGCAATGTCCTTCTTGATGAAAACATGGTTGCTCATTTGAGTGATTTTGGAATGGCAAGACTACTCTCAACCATTGAAGTCATCCCTAATGAACGAAGCAGCACAATTGGTATAAAGGGTACTATTGGCTATGTTCCCCCAGGTATTATTTTAATATTTGTTTTTACCATAAAGGTCCTTAGAATTCATTATGTTGTCAAACTCACAAGTGATAATTTATATAATTAAGAAAATTAATATGCTTACAATATTTCAGAATATGGAATGGGTTCTCCATCATCAATACAAGGTGACATGTATAGCTTTGGCATTCTTATCTTAGAGATGTTAACTAAAAGAAGACCCACCGAAGATATGTTTAAAGAAGGTCACAATCTTCAAACATATGTGAAAATTGCATTTCCAAGCAAGTTTTTGGAAGTTGTGAGCCCAACCATTCTTCCACAAGAATTAGAAAATAGAGTGGGAGCATCAAGAGACTTATCGATTCATCCAAATGTTGAGAAATGCTTATATTCTTTATTTGAGATTGGACTTACATGTTCAATGGAATCACCTCATGAAAGAATGAGTGCAATTGATGTCCTCAGGCAGCTAAATTCTCTCAAAAGTTTTTTCCCTTTATGGTGAGTACATCATCACTTAAATACAATGCTTTTTTGAGTAAAAACTGGATATCATTTACCAGAAAGCAAAAACAAGAGTTCAAACTCCTTCATCAAGATCCACTCTTGGAAGATCAAGTGGATATTGATCAAGGATGTAAAAGGACTCAACCAAATGCAATACTTTTGGTTTGATTTGATTTGCACAAATATATTTTTTCAACTTGATATTTAAGAAAACAAACCATGTTTCAATTCAATGAATGCTTTCTGTACATACATTGGTTACGTTCTCCTAACGTTTAACTACAATATGGTGATTAACCGATTTTTTTTTTTTAAAAAAGAATGAAACCATTTCTACTGTTCTCAAATTTCTAAGCTATTTTTTCCCATCAAAATCTATTATTGTAAAAAAAAAAAAGGTTTGGTGCTTGATTGTAATTTTACAAATTATATATTTTATCTTATATTTAATGGTTGTTGTATCTCACTTTTAGATATATTTGTTGCAGGTAAGGAAATCGTGTCTGATCATTTCCCTTGAAATAATGGAATTGTGATTTGTGATTGAAACTTTGAAAGCAAAGCTTCCTTTTTATTGTCAATCATAGGTTTATATTCATGTGTCAAAGTTGAAGATTAAAATAACGCAAAACACTGAGGATCGAGACTTGGTGCCGACTAAATAACTCATAGCTATTTCACCCAATAATAATAATAATAATAATAACGCAAGGTTATGCAGATTAATATTGTATATTTGAATTGTGGCACACGGTTAAATTTGCTAAATTCATTATGACATTTGAATTTGTTGATGAAAAATATAAATTAATATGCATCAGAGTTCATATTTAATGAACTACATTTCAACTCTTTGATTGTGGTACGTAAAAGAAAAGCAGACGCAATTCGTAAATGACAAACTAGAATGTTTAGCCAAACATCGTAAACCAAATTCAAACTATTAAAGAAATAGAACGGATGAAAAAGAAAGCCAAAATCCACAAGGATTGCTTGAACTGCAGTCAAATGTAAAGACTAGAAAATTTCCCAATGAAGAGATCCATTATTGTATACATTACAGCAATTAATTTATGTTATATATGTTTCCTCAATTACATTTTTCATGCCTATGTAACCTCCCTAATCAAAGTCTAGCTAGTTTCATGTTGACGATGCTTAAAATCTTTTATAAAATTACTCAAATTTTATGTTTGTTGACAATACAATACTTTTGACATATTTCTGGCTGAGTTTTTTTATAATGTCAATATAATATTGTTTACCAACTTTCATAAGCTAGTTAAGGCTCTAGTTGATGAGTAAATAAAAAATGGCAGCTAGAAAAATAGTCATATACATGCAAATTAAAAAGTAAAAATTAAAAGAAATTGTTTGTATATTTTAAATTTTTAAGGATCAAATTAAAATAAAATTAGATGAAAAACGAATTGAATAAATGTAATATTTTAGACTTGACCTTGGCCAATGGACTGTTGGGAGCTTAAAAACTAAATGGTATATATACTTCATTATTTATAATTATAATTATAATTTATATTATTATTTTTATTAGAAGTGCTTATTGAACTTATATAAATATTGATATATGATATGCTTTGCTTCTAGTGTGACATATTTATCTAATTTGAAGAGATTAAAAAAGTTAAATCAATGTTACATTATATATCAGTTTATTAGTTAGATAAATTAATTTAGAAAAACATGATAAATACCAAATGTGAAATTTGATAAAATTCTTACATTTAGAACCAAAATCTATCATTAAAAAAATGAACTCTTACAACTGAGAATAGATGAGTATTGAACATAAATGAATAATTTATAACCCAAAAAAAGAAAAACCCAAATGAGATTAGTAACACGAAATGACTATAACACCTTTATTTTATAAAGTCCATCAACACAAATGAAAAACTACACAAGATCAACACAAATGAAAAACTACACAAGCCGTGAACTTGTTCAAAATTTAGAATACAGAATTCTAGTGAAAAAATATTTTAGGGTGTCGGATACATAAAAAAAAACTATTAGAAAAATAATTTAGGATACCGAATGATATTTAAAAATACTTTAAGGTGCTGGATGAATCACAAATTAATACTTAAGGTACATAATGCTACTTATCAAATACTTTAGACTGTCATATACATAAAAGATATATTGGTATATTTAAGCAAATTTCATGTTGAGTATGTTCAAAATCTGTTTTAAATTACTCAAATTTTACGTTTGTTGAAATGTTATAATATTGATAGCCTTTGGCGGAGTTTATTATGTCAACTTTGTTTACCAACCTTCTTAGCCAGTTAATGGAAAATGAGAGCCAAGAAAAATAGTAATATACATGCACATTTTTTTAAAAAATATAAATTAAAAGAAATCGTTTACATGCATATTTTAAATTTTTTCAGATCAAATTTAAATAGGATGAAAACAAATTGAAAAATATAATATCTTTGGCTTGATCTTTTCCAAAAGGCCAAGATGTTTTCTTATATTATACTCGTGTCTTTATAATATGGCGCATTTTAAAAGGATTTTTTAGTCCATATTATTTAGAGAGTTTTTAATATATATATATATATATATATATATATATATATATATATATATATATTATTTCTTTAATTAATGCTTTAACATGAATTTTCATATTTTTCCTTAAAAACCGTTTATTGAGTTAAAATTGAAAAATCTTATCAATTTAATATAAAAGCTTAGGTGTTTTTTTTTTCACATATAAATGTTAAGTTTTTGTGTAATGTAATGGTTTCCTTTTGAATTGCTGAGAGCCTAGAAAATATAAATGTTAAGTTTTTGTGAAATATAAAATGAATTTTTCATTTTTTTCCATTCAAAATCTTTATAGGAATATGCGGACGTACCTGAAGTGCGATTGTTAGACTTTAATGCCCATATTTAACCGGATCACAGTGACGGAAACGATTATGACGTACAACAAATACACCATGAGATAGGAAGAAGAGAGAAATATAATAGTAGGAGAATAATAGATCAATATACTAGAATTTATGTATTCCAGATTACTCGTTTTAACTGAACTCTTTACTCTTATTTATAATGTTTTTCGTGTCTCATTCTTTCTATTGACGTGTCATTTCTTCAAAGAAACAAAATAACTTTCTGATGGAGAGACATAACATATGGTGAAACATTATTTCTCGAAGAGTTATAATCTTTCGGTTAAAAATATGACTCTTAATAATTGAGGAATATTACATGTATTAACCCAAAATTTATATTATTTATATTAGTGCTTCAATATCTTGGGCTTGAGCCTAATCCATTAAGGGTAGACCAACCCATTTTCCAACAATCTTATTTATAGAGTTAAAATAAAAAAAATGATCAATTTAATACAAAAACTTACATGTTTTCTTACATATAAATTTTAATTTTTTTGTAAATTAATTTTGATATATGATAGAAAAAATAGGAAAAAGGTCCCTCACCACAAATTTTATTAGTGAGGAAAACCTTGGTACAAAATTTAAAAAGTATTGATACCTTTTTTTAATAAAAATTTACCAAATTATTTAAACTAATAAAATTTTTAATAGGTTTAACATGAAAGGATATTTAATTTTATAGTAGATGTCGGAATAAAAAAAGAATAATCTATGACCAACGTAAATGGTAACGCGAAATGACTATAACACCCTTACTATAAATCCGATCAACACGAACTTGTTAAAAATTCTCTTCCTCAAGTATCGGACCATTAGGGCTCCTTCTCTACCCCCCTACCTAATCACCTGTAAACATGAATCATCAGCGCTTCCAGGTCCATGATTCCAATACCATCAACAAAGGTACCTCTCAGAGACCCATGCTTGTGCGCCTTCCACCGACCATGGTCGGGGCATCCTCATTTCCGGCAACTTGAAAAACTAACAACATTTTATACTGTACTAGGCGATCAGTCATAATCCATAAGCTAAATAACCCGCTTCAGGTTTCCGCTTATGGCGAGCATGGATACCCTGTCACAGTGGCTTGGTACTCTCCCAATAGTAAATGAATTGCTTCAACAAATGTTACCGGCACCGTTCGAATCTGGAGCACCCATAACGATTTTGTTCTTAAGAATGAGTTCCAGGTCCTTTCGGGTCAGATTGATGACCTTCAATAGTCCGCCAATTGTTTGAGGATCGTCGCTTGCGGGGTTGGCAAAGGGAAGTCATTTGTTCACGCTTTTATGTAAGTGCTGATCATTATTTTTGTTCTTTGTGCTATGCAGTTATTCTGTTGATGCTTCCTTTACAGTCTGTTAAGCCATGCCTTCTGATCTAGTATTTAGATTGCTAGCGATAAGGGTCAATGGCTCTCGTAGTTAAGATCAAAGCCCAAAAGGGGGAAAAATAATTGCCATTTGAATTTAATCCAAGAATTACCTTCAAATCAAGGAAGAGTTTCATTTCTTAGCATCTTTGATTTTAAAAAGTATGATTAAATTCGTAATGAGACTGCCTAGCTAGATGGATGATGAGGATTTAATTAATTTTCTCCTTCTTCCACTGTACCTTATTTATTTCATTTTGTATCTTGTATTTTGTGATTAGGTGGGATTCAGACAGCACTGTTGGGGATTTTGATATTCATTCACAGCGAGTTTTAAGTTTTGCTTTCAAACCAATTAGGCCTTTTCGTATTGTGCAAGGTTATTAAATCGGGACGGGTCAGGGAACTGGTCGGGGTACTGGGTTAAGGGTTAGTGGGTCAGACCGGAGTTAAACCGGAGCTAACTCAGGACCAAACCGGTGAGAAAATGAAAATTTCAGGCTTATTAATATGAAATTATAAGAAAAATTAAAAAAATCGATTTTATAAATAAAAAAAAAGACCGGTTCACTACCCCGGACCGGACCGGTTTCCTACCCAGGTCACCGGTTTCCGGGCCGGACCGGCCGGTCCGGTCCGGGTTTAATAACATTGGTATTGTGACATGTGGAGAAGACTTTTTAGCAATTTTTATGATGGCCGTCCATTCAAAAACTATGCACATTGTCCACTCAACTGTTCTAAAGTGGCAAAGCTTGTTCGCAGAAAACAGTGAACTTGTGTCACTTTGTCTGCAATATCTTTGAGAATTCCCAGAAAATAAAAAATAAAAACTATAATCTACTTATTAATACCTTAATTCTTGTAAAAAATAATTGGGAGAATTATTCATAAAGACTTCATTAAAAATTTATTTGCTAAATAGAATTTAGGAAAGATTCTTTTGCATAGAAGGGAAGATTATTCGTATATATATATGGATGATATATTGAACACAGAGAAGATTTTTTGAACATAAGGAAAAAAATTTTACACATTAAAAGATTGTTTGTACGCAAATATTTCATTTGATAAATTAGTTCCAATGAAGTATTTTTAAACAATTTTTCCTAAATAATACCGGCTCCTTTTACTTTAATTCATCAAAACCCAAAAGGTGACATATACTGATGTTTGTGATAGCTTATTATCATGATTGAAAATCACTTATGAGCTTGGACACATAAATCGAGACAACCCTCACCACATAACTTACTTCGTATTCCGTATATCACGATTGAAAAGTACTTTTGAAGCTTCCAACCACTATTCCAAACAAGCACAGTGGAATTCTAATACTCCTCCTCCCATTTATACCTCCTATATAAATAATAGATCATAAGTTTAATTCTGCTTGTAATTTCAGGTTACTAATGTTTTTCTCTTTATTTTAGAAAAAATAGTTACTTCTATCGTATTTCTCTTTTAGTATTATAATTCAACAATTTTCAACTTTACTTCTGCTCAATATATATTACTACTATGCTCTATCAAAATAAAATCAAGCTGGTTAAAAGCAAGCTAAAAACGTAACTTTTCAGGTCAAACACTGTGATCTCACTTGCTTTTTTGCCTTCTTTTCTAACTTTTCAATACTTTTAGATCCTCACAATCTATGATTTTCTTTACATAACAGAGCAGTTGCTGTTAGTGTTGTCATCACTGAACATATCATCTCCAGAGTGATGATTATCTTCCCCACAGTAATTAGGTAGCTGATAATGAGAGTAATTGACAATGGCAGGACCGTAATTACAATCATTATTACAGTTGGAGCTGTTGTTCCCGTAACATCCAGTGCTAGGAGGAACAAATGGAGCCCTCTGATACATCATCTGGGGTTGCTGCTTCGTGTTGTTCATCAATGAAGATGGATGATTATTATTATTAAAACCATTCATGTTCATAATAAAAGAAGATGAAGATGGTGATGGGTATTGTTGATTTGTGTGAAAACCACCATTTGGGATTATTCCTGAAGAAGAGGGTCCTTGGAATTGAAATCCATGGTTGTTAGACTGAACCTGAAATCCTCCAAATCCAGAATTGTTTGCGTTGTTACTATTTCCATTAAAACCAGCAAGACTCATCATAGAGCCTGTGACATTTGTGACCTTTCTGGATTCTCCAAGACTGAGACTTTCACTACCCAGATTGGCATTACTGTTTATTTTCAGAGAAGCCATGGCTTTTGGATCAAAGCTTACTTTCTCGCCACCACCATTAACATTATTATTGTTGTTGTTTGCCTTGCCTCCATTGTTGAAAGAAGCAGCTTGATTCATAGCTCCACCATTTTTCTTTGCATTCTTTGCAGCACTAGCTGCTTGCTGCTGCTTCATTAAATTCAGTTGATTAGCCTTCTCACTAATGAACCTTAACCCAACATCATCTTCATTATCGTCTTCTTCGTACAACTCATCATCTTCCTCAAAACCAAAAGCAAGGAACTTAAATTTCTGCTAGTTGTTGTTGTTAACCTGTCCTTGCTGCTGCTTTTGGCCTTTCTGGTTGTTGTCATTATTCTTCACACAGTTATTATTCCTCATGTTGTTGTTGTTGTTCTCGTTCTGATTTGTTTTCTGTGACCAAAGTTATGCATATTTACCAGCTCTCACAAGTTTCTTGATCAATGTCTCAGAATCAACACTTCCTGAAACTGTCACTTTCTGTTGTTCTGCATCTAACTGAACATGATAAACGCCTGTAAGTAGAACACAATGTCCCAAAAACACACGTTTGAAGTTCAAAACCATGCACCATACTCTCTATACAGATGTTTCATAACCTTTAAATGTTTTCCACTTCCTATGGACCAACTCAAAATGGGTATAAATTACGCACAATATCCTTTTTGTGGACTAACGCAGATAGCTTCACTAATTTATGGTATGTTTGTTGCATTACAAAAATGTGGCATACAATGGCTTTCATCAAACAGAGGAAACTATTATTTTTACCATTTCCGTACAAATTCTTCTCCAGCAGACATAGAAGCAAACATTTTGCAGACAAGGGAGGAAAAAAGAACAGTGATGGCGCTAAGGGGAGTAAATACTAAATAAGTAAATAGTAAGGACAATACTTGAAATGGGAAAAACAGGGAAAGAAGAGAAGAAAGTGAGGACCTTCAATTTTCCGAAGTAGTTTCTTCACTTTCTGCTTACACCCATCACAGTGAATGTTCACTTTGGGAACACATGTCTGCAGGGGAAGAAAGAAAAAAAAAACAGCAAAAAACAAGAAACTTGGGAAATAAAACAAGAAAGATTCTTGAGGAAGAGAGGAAAACCCAAGTTGAAAAGGATTAAGAAAAGCAAGTACCTGGATTTTGAGGAGCTTAAAGTCGTCGTCTTTAGTTATTTTCTTCAGTGATCTTTGGAACATAGCAGATTTTTTCTTTAGTTCGTCTTTCTCTCTCTAGAGCTGTGTCTTGGAACCAATAAATAATGCCTCGTTTGTTTGGTATAGTAGAAGAGTTTTTGACAGTAATGGAAGTGTAGTTAGAGGTGGAAATAGAAGTAGAATTGAAAGTGTGAGTGCTTTGTAAAACATATTTGATAGAGTGGTGGAAGTGAGATATAATTTTTAATTAAAATGTGCATTTATAATATAAAAATACGGAAATGCCCTTCAACAAAAGTAAAATCTCCCTCTATCCGATCTTCACTGACCCATATCCACCACTACCTTCAAGTGATCATTACAATCACCGAAAACGCACTTGAACGGCTTCCACAGCAACAGTACTAGACACCACTTCATTTTCATTTGCAAGATTAAGGAACTAAACCATGAGAACAAGGAAAATCGAAGAACCAGAACCAAAGAAATTGAAATCGAAGGAAAAATATCAACATGAATCTTAAACAGTGAACAATCTCTAATCAGCCAAACTGAGTAGCTGTCGGTGAATACCATCCTCATCGACCAGAGACCGAAGATCTAAATCAACCAAACCAAAGACCCATATTGTTTCAACATATTCGAGTCGCACCTTGACTCTATCTTTGTTGCTAAGTAGTAATCGTCGTCGTCATTGCTAGTAGAAACAAAACGTCGCTGTCGCCATTGTCATCGTCAAACGAGCCATCCAAATGAGAAGAAGTCGAAGACAAAAGGAGAGGAAGCAGAAAGGTCAATCATTGCTCTTGCTTCATCACATCTACTAGAGGGTTCGCCGTCACAGGAGGACTATCACCGTCATTGTTGGTGGAAGGCCACCATCGTCGTCACTAAGGAGGCCCATCGTTGTTGGTAGAGGAAGAAGGAAGAGAAGAAGGGTAAGGTCGGAAATATTCTGATGGAAGTGCAGGTGTAACTCAGTTCTATGGGGTTAGGTAAGGAAGTCACTTCAATCAGTTTTGATGGAAGTCGATTCCATCAAGAAGTAATTTCTATCATACCAAACACATAGATATTAGATTCTAATCCCACTTCCCATCCTTCCACTTCCATGATACCAAACGGGCCCTAAGGCTATGCGAGTGAGTAGGGGTAAAAATGGTTGAATTTGAGAATTTCTATAAATTTTATAAGCCAAGGGTATATATGGTTTGAGGGGAGAGAGGGTGTAAGAATTTCTATGAATTTTATGAACCTTATTATACATGTATAGTTTATAATATAAAATAAAATAAAAGGAGAAAAGAAAATTTAACATAAAATTTCTCCTCCCCTCGCCTATACTCCTCTTTAACCAAACCCACCCTAAAATTCTTACCGGCTACCTAGCTAGCTAGTTTGCCTGCTATGCGAGCTGCTACACTCTTTTTCTTTCTCAAAAGAAGACAAAACCATTGCACATGGGGTTTCCCCTAAATTTAAAAATGCAGTGCCTTGTACTCTCACCACCTCTAACTTCTTGATTAGTTAAATTTCTCTGTTGAAACATTATTTTAACTTTATGCTATGTAAGAATATAAAAATTAAAAAAGCTATATTATATTTTAAGTCTTTTATTAGTAAATTATAATTATAATATGGATAATATTTTAAGAAAATTCATTTATTTCACTATGCAGCTTATATTATGGATCAAAAAAATTTCTCACCAAAGGGAGTATATTATCTTGGGAAAATGATATCAAGGTCTCAATTAAGAAAAATAATATCATAAAAGTCTCATAACTTGTCAATGATAATTAAAAAAAAGCAACTATTGACAAATGAATGAGCTATTATTAACAAGTTATATGACTTTTCTAATATTATTTTCTTTAATTGAATCCTTAATGTGATTTTTCCTACTATCTTTGCTCCTTGATACAAAAGTTAAATAATAGTTAAATTAATTATTTATAACAAATATGTGTTTGTTTTTATAAAATACCACTTCTAATTATGTGTACAATTATAACACTTTGATGAAAACTCATTTACAATGTGCAATCAATAAAGGTATTTTTTTAAAAAATATATAAATTTAGAAAATAAAATTATAAATTTCAGAGATAAATTAAATAAAGATGTGAGCCCTTTATCTAACTCTCATATTTAAAATTATAGATAATATACCCATATATGTTTTTTTCCTTAATATAATCAATTTAAATACACTTGTATACGAAAACATTAACACTTATGCCCCGTTTGGTATAATGAAAGAGTTTTTAGAGAATTGGAAGTAGAAATAGAAATGAAAGTGAGGTTTAAAAGTGCGTTTGGTATGACGGTGGAAGTAGGATATAATTTTGAATCAAAATATATATTTATAATATGAAAATACTAAAATACCCTCTAATAAATAAAAAGCCTCTTCCACCCAGAGACCATAGTCACCATAGAGGACCGCCGCCGCTGCCGCCACCCTTGTGGTGGAAGATCATGGTTGCTAGTAGAGGGAAGAAGAAAGGGTGGGAAGGTAGTAGGGGAAATAAGCCCAAGGAAGTGGAGGTGAAACTTACTTCCATATGATGAGTGGTGGAACTCACTTTCATCATTTTTTATGGAAGTGACTTTCATGAGGAAGTGAAATCCATAGTACCAAACAAACAAAATGGTGGAAACTCACTTTCACTTCCAATTCTCCACCATGAGTTCCTTTCTATCAAACGAAGCATTATTGTTTGGGTTAGAGACATCATCCGAATATGGTGGGGTAGTAATGGAGCATGAGGTTGATAATCAAATATCTTCTTAAAAAGGTTTGCTAGCTGCTGAAATCCTCACTTAACGAGCAACACTTGAAAGTATTTCCCTTCTAAACTCTCAAGCATCAAAATTATTGTCAAGACATAGAAGCTAAGACAAGGCTGAAGACGAATTTGAGTTTAACAAGGTTTTGAGTATGGATTTTGGCTCCTCTATCTCCATAGATATGTGAAGACAGATAAAGGAAGATTAAAAGAACTCTCAAGAAAATTTCCAAATGAGACCCTTTAGTGTAGAGTTAGTTATTAATAAAGTATGATGATATTATGCCATGCATGCTTGTACCTAACTTAAACTAATGAGTCAACAAGACTTGTTATTGTATTCTTCACAAATCGTTCTGTCTCTATCTTTTTACACTGTCATTGGGAGGACAAAAGGTACACCCTCCATTATTTTTTACAAGAATAGTTATAGCAGCTACTCTGCTTCTTTTTAATTTAGGCCTAATTAGAAAGTTAATATTGGTTGTAGATGTAAAATCTATTTCACATATTTATTGAAGTTTTCTTTAATTAATTGTATTAATATTCATTCAACAATAATCAAATATGAGATAGAGGAAATGAATTAAAAAAGATGACTGGAGTATTTTAGAAAAAACATATCATATCAAGTAAATCAACATCTTTAATTTAATCAAATTAGATGATTAAGTCTTGTATTTAGGGCCAGAGCTAATAATTCAAACTTTGAGGCCCTCTAGTGTCCTTGGGTGCAATGTTTTGAAGACCGGACTAGATTGATCAGTTCGAAATCGAAAACTAGCCAACTAATGGTCCAACCAATCCGATCCGGTAGGTTGGACCGGTTTAACCTTTTTAAAAATTAAGAAATTAAATTAATTCATTTTTTTTTAAATTTTATTCAGATTTTTATATAAATAACTTTGAAATCTTCACTTCTTTACAAGTCTAGTCCACGGGTTAGCTCCATTTTAACTCCTATTTGATCTGCTGAACTTCAACTCTCTAAGTTTCAAAACCTTGATTAGTTGTAGTCTTTGTCTTAGAAACTCCTTCCCTCACAAGCTTTTCAATATCCAGAGGTTTCGTGTTTCTTTAGAGTTGCACTCCATTATTCACAGCAAGTAACAAACTGATGTCACATTCTGCAATCTGGAAGGAAAAGCCCCCAAAACCAGAGAGAAGCAGAAAGCAAAAGTCCATGATACGCAAGGAATAGATAAATTTGTCTATCGAGCTTTTATATTATGGGGAGCAATTTTTTTTAGTTCCCAATGCTTTACCAAACAATCTAAAATGTAATTTATATTTGAATTTATTGGTGATGGAAGTGACTTATTTTTTTTAAAAATTATATTTTTTTAAAAAAAACCTCAATTATCAAAACACTAATTAAATACTCTAATTTTCAAAAAGCAATACACCACCGTAATTTCTTTTTTAGAAAAGTCTGTTTGGGATAACAGAATGCCTATCCCAGGCACAATCTTTATCAAATTGAGAGTACTAAAATTAAAGAACTCCAATAGAAGTTAAGCTACAAAACACTTTCACACAGTAATGAATGCAAGTTTTTTTTTAAAAAAAAACACACACACAAAAGGGGGTGGGGCGATGAGAAACCTCAGACATTTTCCCCATTTCATCCCTGCCACCATTGAGCTAACATCTACAGGGAAAAGCTTCAAGAACATTTTCCCTCTCACTTGAAAACCCCACTGCCTTTACCCTTCTCCTTCCTGCCGGTGGGATGCATGTGCAGAGTTTCGATTCATCAACCCCTGTTCATTCTTCATTCCCGTCCTCCTCCTCCCGCTCCTCCTCTGTCCTTCTTCAGTCCGCTGTTGACGTGTGTATTAGCTTCTTCCTCTGTTCGCGACGCTGCCGTGGTGAACCTTTCTCTTTTCACTGTTAATTTGAGTGAGGTTTACGGGTTCAACCACTCATTTCATCGTTCCTTCATCGTTTTTTCTGCTGGTGGTAAGCTCGAATCCATTTTTTTCCCTTAGTGGTTGCTGCGGATTGAAATTATTAGATTAAAAATGTCTATTGGAAAAGACGAAGGATATGATATTAACTTCGTTGTGGAATTGATTGTTTTGAAACCTTAAGAGACTTCATTGATACTTATGAGTATATTATTTTGCTGGTAGGTTATGAATTGGGGTGTCTGTTGTATGAGCTAATCTTGAGTGCCTGCAAGTGTTTGATAAAATATCCAAAGGATGAGGCTGATTTCGATGTGTTTTTATAGTATTTTGGTGGTAGAGAAGAATTTATATTCTATCTTGGGTTGATGATGATTTAAATCTTCCCTAAAGATAAAATTTTGAAGTCTTCACGATGATGGTACAAAGAGTTTGAATGGAAATTTTAAGAATTAAGTTATCTATCTTGTGGTAGCCTTTGTGATGCCTACGAAGTGTTTGATTAAATGCTCGAGAAAGCAAATTTTATGGAATTGAGGAATGGAATATGGTGGTGATAGCATTGAATAAATTGTAGTATAAGTATTACTCTTCTATATTGAAACTTGGATAATGTGGACATTGAATATATATACATATATATAAATGGTGGTGATTTTGTGTTAGATTAGAAATTGATTAGGTGCTTTGCATACTATCCTAGTTTAGGTAATATCCTAGTTCAGGTAAATGGAGACTACTCCCGATATACACTAAAGCTGCATGTGGAGGTGTTATATTGGACCCGACTAGATCTATCTTGGAAGGATTTCAACGCCGATTAGATTTTGAAGATGCATTAACATCAGAGCTCTAGGGTGTCCTCATTGGACTTAAGAGAGTATGAGATAGAGGATATCGGTTAGTCCGAGTAGTGACAAATTCTCAGGAGACGATTGAGCTAATCCGTACTGGAATTCTGGAACTTTATAAGGATCAAACTCTAGCATTAGAAGTCGTGAAGATGCTGAATCGCCAATGGTCGGCATCTATAGGCTATATACAGCCGGAGAACAATGTAAAGGCAGACCATTTGGCCAAATTGGCACTGAATGATGTACTAGGACTCATGATTCTAGAACCAAATACTATAGCAGCATATTTGCAGACCAAGGAGACGAGTGACTTGTAATAGAGCTTAGTTGTTTCCATCTTATAAAAAAAAAGAAATAAATAAAGAAATTGGATTAGGTAACTGTGTGAAGCTATTTTGTTAATTGAGGAGGTAAAATTGATGAATTGTTTGATAGATAAAGTTTTGGGATGGCAAACAAGTGTGGCGAAGGCATTATCAATCAAACTATAGCCTAGGAGTTAAGTATCCTCTTTAATGTAGTTTGAAAGTTTAAGGAGAGCACTTAAACGTGTTGTGAGTAGAACATATTTCATGAAATTATTGAATAGCTCAGAAGATAAACTACTCATTTGATTGTTAGGAGGAGGGATCACTAATTGTTATTAGTTCTTATTGAGAGTTAAAAAAATTGGCCATTTGTTCCCATATTTTCTGTTTCTATGTTATTTTTATTGTCGCTATTCTACCTTCGATGAATTTTTTTGCTCTATTGTCTTCCATTTTGATCTGATCTTAGCGTTGGTGTATATGATATGTCAACTAGTACTTGATGCTTTTTACACCTGCATTTGAATGAAAGTGGTGGCATAATTGTGTATAAGTCTATTGGGAATAGGAAATTGAATGGTTGGGTTCCACATTATTTTGCTCACTTCTGTTTGTTAAGTCAACATTAATCAGGTGTCTACATTTTTGTTTTTATTTGCAGGAGCTTTAATCTGCAAGATTGTGGCATAGCTTGGAACTTTGGATCAAGAGTGTCAATCTGCTTCTCCTCTCAGATGAGCCTCATCCAACTAGCACGAGTATCCAGAAGATTCACCCATACTAGCTTTTTCCACTCTGCAAATCTTTTTCCTGCTTGTTCTATTACATCAATTCTAAGTTCCCTAGGTTTTGTAGGAAGTTCTATTTTCTATCAATGTTTGAAACCCCTGGACCAAAACACATTTGGATCTGTACAAAATCATCCTTCTTCGGGCTACCACACATCCATTAGTGATAGCATAATGCGAGCAAAAGCATTTTCGAAAGCCGAAGACACGAACCCAGACAATGTTAAGGGTCTCACAGCTAAAGCAATTTGTAAAATTTTATCAAACAGTCCTAGTTCTAAAGTTGAGGAGTCTCTAAGTAATATTTCAGTGGAGGTATAAACAGAACTGGTAGTTGGGGTCTTAAAAGCAATGCTGGTTTTCTTGCACTGTTGTTCTTTCGTTGGGCTGAGAAGCAAAAGGGCTTCAAATACAGTACAGAAAGCTACAATGCTTTGATTGAGGCATGGGGTAAGATTAAGCAGTTCAAGATGGTATGGAATTTAGTTAATGACATGAAACGTAAAAAGTTGTTAACTATAGACACTTTTGCATTGGTTGCACGGAGATATGCAAGAGCTAGAAAGGTCAAAGAAGCAGTGGAGACATTTGAGAAGATGGAGAAGTTCGGGATGAAGCTGGAAGTTTCAGATTTTAATAGATTGATTGACATTTTAAGCAAGTCAAAGTGTATTGAGAATGCACAAGAGTTGTTTGACAAAATGAAGAAAAGAAGGTTCGCACCTGATGTAAAGTCCTACACAATATTGCTAAAAGGGTGGGGTCAGCAACAAAATTTACTGAAGTTCAATGAGGTCTACCGGGAGATAAAGGAAGAAGGTTTTGAGCCTGATATTGTTACCCATGGCATTATCATCAGTGCACATTGTAAGGCTAGGAAATATGATGCAGTTGTTGAGTTCTATCATGAGTTGGAAGCCAAAAATTTGAGGCCTACCCCTCATATATTCTGTACTTTGATTAATGGATTGGGTTCTGATAAGAGATTGGATGAGGCTCTCAAATATTTTGAGAAATTCAAAGCTAGTGGTTTTGCCCCAGAAGCACCAACTTATAATGTTGTCGTTGGGGCTTATTGCTGGTCAATGAAGATGCGCGAGGCGTACAATGTACAAGATGATTGATGAAATGAAAACATGTGGGGTTGGTCCAAATTCTCGAACATTCGATATAATACTACATCACTTGATAAAGGCTCGAAAAACAAAGGAAGCTTTCTCAGTTTTCCAGATAATGAGTGGTAACTCTAATTGTGAGCCTACCATGAGCACCTACGAGATCATAGTGAGGATGTTTTGTAATGAAGGGAGAGCTGATATGGCAATCAGGGTTTGGGATCAGATGAGAGTTAAGGGCGTTCTTCCCGGAATGCATATGTTTTCCACCTTAATCAATGCATTATGCCTTGAAAACAGGTTAGATGATGCTTGTAAATACTTTCAAGAGATGTTGGATGTAGGCATTCGACCTCTGGCGCCATGTTTAGTAACTTGAAACAGGCTCTTTGTTAGCCGTCCAAATTAACTTCAAACGTGCGGATCGTCACAAGTAGTATAATAATATCGTTCCCACGACGATTAAGGAAAGAGAACTTGAACTAATTATAGTAATTATATTTTTAATTAGGTTGAGCAATTTTTTAGTTTTAATTTTTTTAGAAAAATAATTAGAAATAACTTAACTTCACGAGTATTAAAGATCTATGATTATTTATCCCATTTTTATTTCATGTCAATCAGAAATAAATGAATATATGTATTTGTTTAAGATTCTAATACATTCGGTAATACTCTCTCGAGTCTAAACCAAATATTTATCCTAATATATTGATCAATCTCTTGTATCAAATAATAAAGACTAATTTTAAACACCAATCTTAATTTGACAATGCTAGGTTAGTAACTATATCTCTATGATACTAACAAACCATCCGTTTATCACTTAAACCTCAAGTCTAACATGATTTTACCCAAGTTCTACACTTAAATTATCTTTCTCAAGAGTAATTTAAATGAACAAGACAACTAAATGGTGATCAAGCATTTAGAGGCATTAAGATCAAGATAAAATGAATACAAAAATTCATTTAATGCAAAAGAGAGTAAATAAATAGTTCAATCCATAAATAGGTTCAAGATAATCCTAGAAGGAGAATATTAGTTACTCATGTTTAAAAAAAATCAAATCACAAGAGTAATAATAGATCATTCTTGAGTTCAGATTTTGAAGAGAAAGAAGAATGTTAAGGAATATAGTACTAATACAATTTATCCTCAGGCTCAGACTCTCCTTTGCAGTCTCCTCTTTCTTGTAATCTGACTCTACTTCTCGCCCTCGTGCTTCTCAATTCTCGTTCGCGTCCTTCGCTCGTTCGGATCTGTGTTCGTGCTTGCTCGCCGTTTTCGTTCGCTTCCCCCTCTCGTCTTTCCCATTCCTTTCTTTTAATAGACCTAATTCAGATTTGCCATGGGGCCACGCCAAGAGATTGTAATCTATCCAATATTTCCTTTTTGTTTATTTTGTGCGGTCCACGGCTTCATCCATTAAATTCGCTGACTCCACGTTCTTTTTCTCTTCTCTCATGATATTATAATATATATATATATATATATATATATATATATATATATATAATATTATATTATATTAACCTTCTAATTTCACCATAATATTTCCTACAAGAATGAAATAAGATATAAGTATATCTTTTATCAAAGTCTCTTGTTATCTCATATTTAATTTTAAAGAGGAAAAATATATAAAAGATAATTAAATAGGTATAAAATATTTATAAATCTAATTAAATATATCTCAAAATATATACCTATTTAATTCTAAAATTTATACTTATCAAATTCCCCCACACTTGAACATTTGCTTGTCCTCAAGCAAAAAAAAAAAGGTAAAAAATATTATTCAAACAAAAAGAACATTGCTCACGAAATTCCACAACAGAGAGCATCACACCACCACACTTAGATCATGCTATCAATTTTTGTTCAATTTAATGTGTTATAAGAATGTGTCATTAAGCCAACAGCCTTATACAATTGTAATCATCTCTTAGCGTCCCATGATCAAAGTATCCGCAAGTAATAAGTGCAACAAGAAGATTAGTAAATAAATATTATGCTACTAATCTCCTCCTGAAAAATTCAAATGCCCCCACTTAACTAAGCTTTTCATTTAATATACTAAGGATCCTCAGGTAGAACAATACTTCATTTGTTTTCTTTTTATTTTCTCCATTTATTTTATTTTATTTTTTATCTTGAGCTGTTTGTAGGTCCCCTTTTGACGCGACCTTGCACATGGGTGATGCAGCACCGGTTACTCAGTTACTCCAACAGATACTTCAAGAGGCTTTTAGCCCAACTCATAACCCTCTTTGACTTAACCGTTTAACTCCAGTGCCAACATTGGTGATGAAGTGCCCCCGGTTACTAAGTTAGGTCTAGAGAAGCCATTTGAGTTTTTTTTTTGTTCTTTTTTTTTCATTTGAATCATTTCCCTAAATCAACGTTTACTTAGCCAGCAAAGGCCATCATCTAATTTTCTAAGAAAATCATGTAGCAAAATATTCATAAACTAATAATATGTTGCTCATGTTACAAACTATTCCTTAGTCTCATAGTCCATCTCAAGATTTAAACAAAAATTAAGGCTTAGAGGCTTAATTGAAACATTCTTTTTTTTTTCTATTTAATTTTGATTTTTTTATAACATCCTCTAAGATGGGAAATGTTCAAAGTTAAGGTCAAACCCTAAGCAATGCAAAAATTTTGCCCAAAAATGAATTTTTTTTTCAATTGCCCAAGGACAAACACACCAAAATACAAAAAAAAATGCATATCCCTCCCCCACACTTAAATCAAACATTGTCCTCAATGTTGCAAAAATCAATTAAGAGGGAAAGAAACTAGTACTCCCCTGGTTTATATCTCTGATTTTGATGTGGAGATATTCCTTTTACTAACTTCAATGATGTGTCAAATTTTTGAAGGAGGAAAGAGTGCTTGAGTAGGACTTATAGCCACGAGAGGAGCGAACATCTCTAAATTTACCTAAAAATAGAAAGGACAAAAACAAAAGCAAAAAATAATAATAACGTCAACGAAAATCAAATCATTGGGATGCCTCCCAACAAGCGCTTAAGGAATAGTTTCTTCATAACTTCTCTCATAATTGGGTTCAACCTCCTTTGGTGCTCAATAGATGGCTTATATTTATCTTCAAGGAGGATTTTATGCATACAAGTAAAATGGCTAATACCCTTAATGTCCATAATAGTCTAACCAATGGCTCTTTTATGAGCCTTCAAGACGTCAACTAATCGCTCCTCCTGTTGAATAGTAAGATTAGAAGCAATGATAACAGGAAGAGTATTATTTCTGCCCAAGTAGACGTACTATAAGTGAGATGGAAAAGCTTTTAGCTCAAGTGAGGGTGGTTCTTCTAAGAAAGGTTTCAACTTTAGTCTATTGACAGGACCCAAATCAAATGATTCAAACTGCATTCGTCCTTTACGATAAGGAATTGATGCATCCATGATAGCTTTGCATTCCTCTATTATAAAATTTTCCGAATCAATCCTAAGTATTACAGCTTTAAGTGGGTCATCAGTCATACCTTTTTCACCTTCCTCTTGTATCACAGGGTCGAGTATGTCAATGAAAAAATAGTCCTCTAGAATATTTAGAGATTTTATCAACTAATTCATATTAAAGGTGACCTGCTCATCAGCTACTCTCAGAGTTAACTCACTTTTCTCTATATCAATCAATGTTCTAGCAGTTGCCAAAAATGGTCTCCCTAGCAGCAAGGGTAATTATCTATCTTCTTCAAAGTCAAGTACAATGAAGTCAGCTGGAAAGATAATCTTGTCTACCTTTACTAGTACATCTTCAATGATTCCCTGAGGTTGAGATAGACTTGTATCAGCAAATTGGAGAGTAACCGTCATTGGTCGAGCCTCAACCAGTCCCAATTGGTTGGAGACAGAAAAAGGCATGAGGTTAATGCTAGCTCCAAGGTCACACATTCCTTTTCCCAATAATTTATCTCCAATATGGCAAGGAACATAAAAACTCCCAGGATCTTTTAACTTTAGAGGCATCTGCTTAATGATATCAGTGAAACTCTTGGTTACAACAACTGTCTCAAACTCACTGAATTGTCACTTCTTAGATAGAACATCCTTCATAGACTTAGCATATTTAGGCATATGCTCCAAAGCTTCAGCGAATGGTATGTTGAAATGGAATTGCTTGAATATCTGAATGAACTTCTTGAATTGTGAATCTTCTTGATGTTTCTTAAGTCGCTAAGGGACTGGCAGTGGAGGCATATATTTTAAAGGTGAAATGCCTGCCTTCTCTTCATTCTTATCTATTTTCTCAAGAGCAGCATATTTCTTCTTACCTGCATCATCAATATCTTCTTTCCCAGTGGTTACCACATCACTTACACTCTTTTTCTCTCTACTAGGGCTAGGAATGTCTTCTAGTTACTTTCCACTTCTCAAAGTCACTGCTTTGCAATCTTCCTTGTCATCCCTTCGAGGATTGGGAATGGTATCATTGGGTAGGCTATTCCTATTGAATGTGTTTATTTGAGATACTATTTGGCCCACTTGTATCTCAAGATTTCTGATGGTATTATTATGAATATTAACCTTACTTATCATACCTTCTTGACTCTTAAGAAGCTACCTCAAAAGTTGATTTATCTCGGAATCACTTTCTCTAGATTTTTGTTGTGGATCAAATCCCGGTACTTCCATTGGCCTGCTAGTAGAGGCGTAGTGATTAGGTGGATTCTTACTAGGTCCATTCTTCCAAGAGAAATTTGGATGATCCATCATACTCTAATTGTAGGTGCTAGAATAAGGATTGCCACGAAGATATCTTTGATTGTTGTTCAAGTAATGTACTGTCTCCATGGTATGTGGGCAGTCCTCATAAGAATGTGCTTCTCCACAGGTTTCACAAGAGATGCTTGGGGTCTGAATAGCATGAATGCCCCTAGAAGTAGTCCTCTCCATTTTCATTTCAAGTTGATCAAACATTTTGGCCATATTTGCAAGTTGAGTAGCAATGTCTTTAGATATATTAGACATATTGGAAGTGTTTGACTCTTTGTAAGTCTTGTAACCAGAGCATGCTTTATCGGACTGTTGCATAGTGCTAAAGGCAATTTCATCATACAGCTTTAATAACTCAGACACTTTCTTCTTGCCAATCCCATCATAGCAAGCACTCTCGACCATAGAGACGGTAGGTCCGTCTAATCCAGCCCAAAAAGCTTCTAATAACACGTAAGTCTTTTGCTCATGATTAAGGCAGTTGCGCCACATCTCTTTAAATCTCTCCCATGCCTCATGAAAAAGTTCACCTGGTTATTGTGTAAAAGCCAATAACTCAGCTCTCTATACTGCTCGTCGACCTCTTGGGATGAATCTTGCTTTGAATAGAGATGCTAAAGTATCCCATGTAGAGATAGAATTAGGTGGAAGAGTTGTGAGCTAAGCTGTTGAATTTTTATCTAACGACATGGGGAAGAGTCTTAGTCTTAATACATCAGAAGATACTCCTTCCTGCTTGAAATTTTCGCACATTTGGACAAATTTTGTCAAATGCTCAATTGGATCTTTATTCTGATTTCCTGTGAATGTAATCTGATTTCCTGCGAATGTGCCAATCATCTGGAGCATAATTGGCCTTACTTCAAAGTTTCTGGCAGTAATTGATGGGAATTGAATACTAGATTGATAGGTAGTGCTTTCTTACTCCATATATTCATCTAAAGTACGATCCATATCTTCATTATTAGGTTGTGCCATATTCCTTAGATTAGGTAACATCAGTTCTTTTGATAATTCAGATTCAGACTTAAGTTCCTCTTCTTTAGAGTGATGCTCGTCCTCTAGTTTATTAGGATGGATTACCAATGCGCCACTCATACGTCGAGAGGTACCTGCAAACTCAAACAACAACTGAAGAATATCTTGCTAATAAAAGAATCAAGTAAAAGAAAATACTCAAACGTGATTAATCACATAATTAAGATAACTAATTCAATGAGCTTTTTGCCAAAGTCCCCGGCAACGGCGCCAAAAACTTGTTAGCTGTCCAGCTTAACCGCAAGCGTACGGATCGTCACAAGTAGTATAATAATATCGTTCCCACGAGGACTAAGGAAAGAGAACTTGAACTAATTATAACAATTATATTTTTAATTAGGTTGGGCAATTTTTTAGTTTTAATTTTTTTTTGAAAAATATTTGGAAATAACGGAAGATAAACCGAACTTAACTTCACGAGTATTAAAGACCTAGGATTATCTATCTCCTTTTTATTTCATGAACTAGTTAATTTAGCCTCAATCAGAAATAAATGAATATATGTATTTGTTTAAGATTCTAAGACATTCGGTAATGCTCTCTTGAGTCCAAACCAAACTTGTTAGCCGTCCAGCTTAACCGCAAGCGTACGGATCGTCACAAGTAGTATAATAATATCGTTCCCACGAGGACTAAGGAAAGAGAACTTAAACTAATTATAGTAATTATATTTTTAATTAGGTTGAGCAATTTTTTAGTTTTAATTTTTTAGAAAAATAATTGGAAATAACGGAAGACAAACCGAACTTAACTTCACGATTATTAAAGACCTAAGATTATCTATCCCCTTTTTATTTCATGAACTAGTTAATTTAGCCTCAATCAGAAATAAATGAATATATGTATTTTTTTAAGATTTTAAGACATTCGGTAATGCTCTCTCGAGTCCAAACCAAATATTTATCCTAATATATTGATCAATCTCTTGTATCAAATAATAAGGACTAATTTTAAACATCAATCTTAATTTGACAATGCTAGGTTTGTAACTATATCTCTATGTTACTAACAAACCATCCGTTTATCACTTAAACCTCAAGTCTAACATGATTTTACCAAAGTTCTACACTTAAATTATCTTTCTCAAGAGTAATTTAAATGAACAAGACAACTAAATGATGATCAAACATTTAGAGGCATTAAGATCAAGATAAAATGAATACAGAAATTCATTTAATGCAAAAGAGAGTAAATAAATAGTTCAATCCATAAATAGGTTCAAGATAATCCTAGAAGGAGAATATTAGTTACTCATGTTTAGAAAAATCAAATCACAAGAGTAATAATAAATCATTCTTGAGTTCAGGTTTTGAAGAGAAAGAATAATGTTAAGGAATATAGTACTAATACAATTTATCCTCAGGCTCAGACTCTCCTTTGCAGTCTCCTCTTTCTTGTAATCTGACTCTACTTCTCGCCCTCGTGCTTCTCAATTCTCGTTCGCGTCCTTCGCTCGTTCGGATCTGTGTTCGTGCTTGCTCGCCGTTTTCGTTCGCTTCCCCCTCTCGTCTTTCCCATTCCTTTCTTTTAATAGACCTAATTCAGATTTGCCATGGGGCCACGCCAAGAGATTGTAATCTATCCAATATTTCCTTTTTGTTTATTTTGTGCGGTCCACGGCTTCATCCATTAAATTCGCTGACTCCACGTTCTTTTTCTCTTCTCTCATGATATTATAATATATATATATATATATATATATATATATAATATTATATTATATTAACCTTCTAATTTCACCATAATATTTCCTACAAGAATGAAATAAGATATAAGTATATCTTTTATCAAAGTCTCTTGTTATCTCATATTTAATTTTAAAGAGGAAAAATATATAAAAGATAATTAAATAGGTATAAAATATTTATAAATCTAATTAAATATATATCAAAATATATACCTATTTAATTCTAAAATTTATACTTATCAAATTCCCCCACACTTGAACATTTGCTTGTCCTCAAGCAAAAAAAAAAGGTAAAAAATATTATTCAAACAAAAAGAACATTGCTCACGAAATTCCACAACAGAGAGCATCACACCACCACACTTAGATCATGCTATCAATTTTTGTTCAATTTAATGTGTTATAAGAATGTGTCATTAAGCCAACAGCCTTATACAATTGTAATCATCTCTTAGCGTCCCATGATCAAAGTATCCGCAAGTAATAAGTGCAACAAGAAGATTAGTAAATAAATATTATGCTACTAATCTCCTCCTGAAAAATTCAAATGCCCCCACTTAACTAAGCTTTTCATTTAATATACTAAGGATCCTCAGGTAGAACAATACTTCATTTGTTTTCTTTTTATTTTCTCCATTTATTTTATTTTATTTTTTATCTTGAGCTGTTTGTAGGTCCCCTTTTGACGCGACCTTGCACATGGGTGATGCAGCACCGGTTACTCAGTTACTCCAACAGATACTTCAAGAGGCTTTTAGCCCAACTCATAACCCTCTTTGACTTAACCGTTTAACTCCAGTGCCAACATTGGTGATGAAGTGCCCCCGGTTACTAAGTTAGGTCTAGAGAAGCCATTTGAGTTTTTTTTTTGTTCTTTTTTTTTCATTTGAATCATTTCCCTAAATCAACGTTTACTTAGCCAGCAAAGGCCATCATCTAATTTTCTAAGAAAATCATGTAGCAAAATATTCATAAACTAATAATATGTTGCTCATGTTACAAACTATTCCTTAGTCTCATAGTCCATCTCAAGATTTAAACAAAAATTAAGGCTTAGAGGCTTAATTGAAACATTCTTTTTTTTTTCTATTTAATTTTGATTTTTTTATAACATCCTCTAAGATGGGAAATGTTCAAAGTTAAGGTCAAACCCTAAGCAATGCAAAAATTTTGCCCAAAAATGAATTTTTTTTTCAATTGCCCAAGGACAAACACACCAAAATACAAAAAAAAATGCATATCCCTCCCCCACACTTAAATCAAACATTGTCCTCAATGTTGCAAAAATCAATTAAGAGGGAAAGAAACTAGTACTCCCCTGGTTTATATCTCTGATTTTGATGTGGAGATATTCCTTTTACTAACTTCAATGATGTGTCAAATTTTTGAAGGAGGAAAGAGTGCTTGAGTAGGACTTATAGCCACGAGAGGAGCGAACATCTCTAAATTTACCTAAAAATAGAAAGGACAAAAACAAAAGCAAAAAATAATAATAACGTCAACGAAAATCAAATCATTGGGATGCCTCCCAACAAGCGCTTAAGGAATAGTTTCTTCATAACTTCTCTCATAATTGGGTTCAACCTCCTTTGGTGCTCAATAGATGGCTTATATTTATCTTCAAGGAGGATTTTATGCATACAAGTAAAATGGCTAATACCCTTAATGTCCATAATAGTCTAACCAATGGCTCTTTTATGAGCCTTCAAGACGTCAACTAATCGCTCCTCCTGTTGAATAGTAAGATTAGAAGCAATGATAACAGGAAGAGTATTATTTCTGCCCAAGTAGACGTACTATAAGTGAGATGGAAAAGCTTTTAGCTCAAGTGAGGGTGGTTCTTCTAAGAAAGGTTTCAACTTTAGTCTATTGACAGGACCCAAATCAAATGATTCAAACTGCATTCGTCCTTTACGATAAGGAATTGATGCATCCATGATAGCTTTGCATTCCTCTATTATAAAATTTTCCGAATCAATCCTAAGTATTACAGCTTTAAGTGGGTCATCAGTCATACCTTTTTCACCTTCCTCTTGTATCACAGGGTCGAGTATGTCAATGAAAAAATAGTCCTCTAGAATATTTAGAGATTTTATCAACTAATTCATATTAAAGGTGACCTGCTCATCAGCTACTCTCAGAGTTAACTCACTTTTCTCTATATCAATCAATGTTCTAGCAGTTGCCAAAAATGGTCTCCCTAGCAGCAAGGGTAATTATCTATCTTCTTCAAAGTCAAGTACAATGAAGTCAGCTGGAAAGATAATCTTGTCTACCTTTACTAGTACATCTTCAATGATTCCCTGAGGTTGAGATAGACTTGTATCAGCAAATTGGAGAGTAACCGTCATTGGTCGAGCCTCAACCAGTCCCAATTGGTTGGAGACAGAAAAAGGCATGAGGTTAATGCTAGCTCCAAGGTCACACATTCCTTTTCCCAATAATTTATCTCCAATATGGCAAGGAACATAAAAACTCCCAGGATCTTTTAACTTTAGAGGCATCTGCTTAATGATATCAGTGAAACTCTTGGTTACAACAACTGTCTCAAACTCACTGAATTGTCACTTCTTAGATAGAACATCCTTCATAGACTTAGCATATTTAGGCATATGCTCCAAAGCTTCAGCGAATGGTATGTTGAAATGGAATTGCTTGAATATCTGAATGAACTTCTTGAATTGTGAATCTTCTTGATGTTTCTTAAGTCGCTAAGGGACTGGCAGTGGAGGCATATATTTTAAAGGTGAAATGCCTGCCTTCTCTTCATTCTTATCTATTTTCTCAAGAGCAGCATATTTCTTCTTACCTGCATCATCAATATCTTCTTTCCCAGTGGTTACCACATCACTTACACTCTTTTTCTCTCTACTAGGGCTAGGAATGTCTTCTAGTTACTTTCCACTTCTCAAAGTCACTGCTTTGCAATCTTCCTTGTCATCCCTTCGAGGATTGGGAATGGTATCATTGGGTAGGCTATTCCTATTGAATGTGTTTATTTGAGATACTATTTGGCCCACTTGTATCTCAAGATTTCTGATGGTATTATTATGAATATTAACCTTACTTATCATACCTTCTTGACTCTTAAGAAGCTACCTCAAAAGTTGATTTATCTCGGAATCACTTTCTCTAGATTTTTGTTGTGGATCAAATCCCGGTACTTCCATTGGCCTGCTAGTAGAGGCGTAGTGATTAGGTGGATTCTTACTAGGTCCATTCTTCCAAGAGAAATTTGGATGATCCATCATACTCTAATTGTAGGTGCTAGAATAAGGATTGCCACGAAGATATCTTTGATTGTTGTTCAAGTAATGTACTGTCTCCATGGTATGTGGGCAGTCCTCATAAGAATGTGCTTCTCCACAGGTTTCACAAGAGATGCTTGGGGTCTGAATAGCATGAATGCCCCTAGAAGTAGTCCTCTCCATTTTCATTTCAAGTTGATCAAACATTTTGGCCATATTTGCAAGTTGAGTAGCAATGTCTTTAGATATATTAGACATATTGGAAGTGTTTGACTCTTTGTAAGTCTTGTAACCAGAGCATGCTTTATCGGACTGTTGCATAGTGCTAAAGGCAATTTCATCATACAGCTTTAATAACTCAGACACTTTCTTCTTGCCAATCCCATCATAGCAAGCACTCTCGACCATAGAGACGGTAGGTCCGTCTAATCCAGCCCAAAAAGCTTCTAATAACACGTAAGTCTTTTGCTCATGATTAAGGCAGTTGCGCCACATCTCTTTAAATCTCTCCCATGCCTCATGAAAAAGTTCACCTGGTTATTGTGTAAAAGCCAATAACTCAGCTCTCTATACTGCTCGTCGACCTCTTGGGATGAATCTTGCTTTGAATAGAGATGCTAAAGTATCCCATGTAGAGATAGAATTAGGTGGAAGAGTTGTGAGCTAAGCTGTTGAATTTTTATCTAACGACATGGGGAAGAGTCTTAGTCTTAATACATCAGAAGATACTCCTTCCTGCTTGAAATTTTCGCACATTTGGACAAATTTTGTCAAATGCTCAATTGGATCTTTATTCTGATTTCCTGTGAATGTAATCTGATTTCCTGCGAATGTGCCAATCATCTGGAGCATAATTGGCCTTACTTCAAAGTTTCTGGCAGTAATTGATGGGAATTGAATACTAGATTGATAGGTAGTGCTTTCTTACTCCATATATTCATCTAAAGTACGATCCATATCTTCATTATTAGGTTGTGCCATATTCCTTAGATTAGGTAACATCAGTTCTTTTGATAATTCAGATTCAGACTTAAGTTCCTCTTCTTTAGAGTGATGCTCGTCCTCTAGTTTATTAGGATGGATTACCAATGCGCCACTCATACGTCGAGAGGTACCTGCAAACTCAAACAACAACTGAAGAATATCTTGCTAATAAAAGAATCAAGTAAAAGAAAATACTCAAACGTGATTAATCACATAATTAAGATAACTAATTCAATGAGCTTTTTGCCAAAGTCCCCGGCAACGGCGCCAAAAACTTGTTAGCTGTCCAGCTTAACCGCAAGCGTACGGATCGTCACAAGTAGTATAATAATATCGTTCCCACGAGGACTAAGGAAAGAGAACTTGAACTAATTATAACAATTATATTTTTAATTAGGTTGGGCAATTTTTTAGTTTTAATTTTTTTTTGAAAAATATTTGGAAATAACGGAAGATAAACCGAACTTAACTTCACGAGTATTAAAGACCTAGGATTATCTATCTCCTTTTTATTTCATGAACTAGTTAATTTAGCCTCAATCAGAAATAAATGAATATATGTATTTGTTTAAGATTCTAAGACATTCGGTAATGCTCTCTTGAGTCCAAACCAAACTTGTTAGCCGTCCAGCTTAACCGCAAGCGTACGGATCGTCACAAGTAGTATAATAATATCGTTCCCACGAGGACTAAGGAAAGAGAACTTAAACTAATTATAGTAATTATATTTTTAATTAGGTTGAGCAATTTTTTAGTTTTAATTTTTTAGAAAAATAATTGGAAATAACGGAAGACAAACCGAACTTAACTTCACGATTATTAAAGACCTAAGATTATCTATCCCCTTTTTATTTCATGAACTAGTTAATTTAGCCTCAATCAGAAATAAATGAATATATGTATTTTTTTAAGATTTTAAGACATTCGGTAATGCTCTCTCGAGTCCAAACCAAATATTTATCCTAATATATTGATCAATCTCTTGTATCAAATAATAAGGACTAATTTTAAACATCAATCTTAATTTGACAATGCTAGGTTTGTAACTATATCTCTATGTTACTAACAAACCATCCGTTTATCACTTAAACCTCAAGTCTAACATGATTTTACCAAAGTTCTACACTTAAATTATCTTTCTCAAGAGTAATTTAAATGAACAAGACAACTAAATGATGATCAAACATTTAGAGGCATTAAGATCAAGATAAAATGAATACAGAAATTCATTTAATGCAAAAGAGAGTAAATAAATAGTTCAATCCATAAATAGGTTCAAGATAATCCTAGAAGGAGAATATTAGTTACTCATGTTTAGAAAAATCAAATCACAAGAGTAATAATAAATCATTCTTGAGTTCAGGTTTTGAAGAGAAAGAATAATGTTAAGGAATATAGTACTAATACAATTTATCCTCAGGCTCAGACTCTCCTTTGCAATCTCCTCTTTCTTGTAATCTGACTCTACTTCTCGCCCTCGTGCTTCTCAATTCTCGTTCGCGTCCTTCGCTCGTTCGGATCTGTGTTCGTGCTTGCTCGCCGTTTTCGTTCTCTTCCCCCTCTCGTCTTTCCCATTCCTTTCTTTTAATAGACCTAATTCAGATTTTCCGTGGGGCCACGCCAAGAGATTGTAATCTATCCAATATTTCCTTTTTGTTTATTTTGTGCGGTCCACGGCTTCATCCATTAAATTCGCTGACTCCACGTTCTTTTTCTCTTCTCTCATGATATTATAATATATATATATATATATATATATATATATATATATATATATATATAATATTATATTATATTAACCTTCTAATTTCACCATAATATTTCCTACAAGAATGAAATAAGATATAAGTATATCTTTTATCAAAGTCTCTTGTTATCTCATATTTAATTTAAAAGAGGAGAAATATATAAAAGATAATTAAATAGGTATAAAATATTTATAAATCTAATTAAATATATATCAAAATATATACCTATTTAATTCTAAAATTTATACTCATCACTCTTCTTGATGGAGGTAGGGAGGATATAGCTAAAATATTGTCTTAAAAGATTGATAAGATTAGGAAAACTCCTATCAATTAATAAGGCTGAAATATATCACAAGAATCCCAAGGGAGGCCTCAAGTTATCTCATCCATCTATATCAGTTATCAAGCTATTCTCGGCGTATGATCCATTAAATAATTAAACTGACATTTCAAGGATCATTGCCAAGGTCAGCAGCATCTGAAGTGGGCCAAAAGAAGAAACAAAAACAACAATTAAACTAATCATCTATCATTTCCTTTCATCCCTTCCCCTTCAATCCCTTCCTTTAAACCAAACAGGCCCTAAGATGATTTCTCTTTCATTGTTCCCTTTTCCAATAGCCATGGCATTATATGCTGTTTTTTCAGAAAATATCAGCTTGTGGGGTGTCTCTTCTATTGACAACAGTTGAAGTATTGTTTACTTATCATCATGGTTTGCATTCGGCATAGAGTGAATGTTTCATAAGTGATTCTTCTGCTCATCACTATGGACTGTAGTTCTAAAACACCTTTTTCTGGTGGCTGATAAATGAAATCAGACGTTTATTTAACAGAGATTGGCATATTGGAACTTTTTCAAAGGATAATACATCAACGAAACTAGCATGATCAGGAGGCAGAATACCAGCAATTAAGGGCCTAGCCGAATCCTGAAGGAGAGGGTCTAATAGAAGAAACAAATTCACGCACCTTGTCAAGAAGATGAATTAGAATAGGGTCACATTTTTGTTCAATAATTAATTCAACAGGGAATCGTTGCTTGCCGTGCATCTACAATTTTTTTAACTATTTTAAGGAAAATTAATTATTTAGTCTTTATAGTTAAATTGAGTTAGCAATTCAATCCTCATAGCTTGACCTGTCACGACTCAGTCATTATAGTTTCCTAATGTTTATAAAAAATATGAGTCTCTCATAACTTGTCCTATGTGATGTTGATAGGGAGAAAATTTGTTTATTTGGCATCCTAGCTATTAGCGCCAAAGTCAAAATGCCATATTCTCATTCCTCCCTCCTTCCTTCTCTCTCCTTGCCGGACACTTTCTTCTTTCTCCACCTCCTTGCATTTTTTCCCTCTTCTCAGCCATACTTTTCCGGTTCGGGCAACTGCAGTAATCCTCTATTCACTCCATTTACCTAAGGAGTAATTTGCAGAAGGAAGGAGGGAGGAGTGAGAATCTGACATTTTGATTGTGGCACTGACAACTGGCATGCCAAATAAGATTTTCTCACTATCAACGCCACATTGGATGAGTTATGAGAGACTTAGATTTTTTTTATATATAAAAATTAAGAAACTATAAGGATATGACGAGTTAAATATTATAAGGACTAAGTCATAAAATTTGTCAAACTATAAGGACTAAATAATTAATTTTCCCACTATTTTAGTTTTATTGCAACATAGTCCACTGGTCCTTGATATAAGACATATTTGAAAAGTTGATATTAGTCTTAAATATAAGATATAGTTTTTATATTTATCAATATTTTTCTAATTTATTCCTAATTTATATTTCTTCAACAATAACCAAGGAAAAGATGGAATTAATGAGTGAACTAAAGGAGATGAGTTGGATGTTTTAGATAATAGATGTCATATTAACTAATTTAACTAATTTCCTTAATTTAATCAAATTAGGTAAATATATCTTATATTAAGAACCAGAAGAGTATCTTTTTATTTCTTCACATCTAAATAAATGTTTCCCCTGATATTTTCTTATAAAGACAAAATGATTTATTAAAGCAAAATAACTTAGTGTGTGTTTGAGATAGCGGTGAGAAAAATGACTTATTTTTAATCTGACTTATGAAAACTTAAGATTGAGTAAAAGTCAGATCTTTGTAATATGATTTATGTTTGAATTGATGATTGCATAAGTGTTTTTGTGAAAGTCAAAACTTGTTTCGATTGTTGATTGTATAAGTGCTTTTGTGATAATTGTAAGAAAAAAAAATATTTAATATTATGAAGAAGTGAAAAAAATGTAAAATAAAAAATGTGGTGCCAAGATACATAAATTTGATTGAAAAATATTTCATAACTAATTCAATCACATATTCTGCACAAGTTGGTCTCTAATATATGACGAATACGATTCATTCGGGTTGAAGATGTCTTAATATAATTGGTTGGCGAACCCTTATCCTCTACAGTAGTATTATCTTCATGAGCTACATTCCTAATTTTTGTTTGCTCAAAGTTAACATTACTTTGAGAATTTCTTCTAATAAAGTTATGTATGGCCATTATTGCATAAACTAAGTAGACTAGCTAAACTCTTACACTTCAAAAATAACATTAAAGCATCTTATAGATTGGTATTTTCATTTACCACGTATGGAAACATATACAAAATATTGAATGTGTATAAAGAAATGGATAACCTTATAAACACATACAATAGAATAAATATGAGATTTTTGTACTTGACAAGCCTAGACATTTTATAAGTAGGTACAATTACAAGAAAATGAGAAACTCCCAATTCAATTAAATTCCATAATTTCTTTTGGGGATATAAGGGGAAAACATACTAGACCTTTTGAAATCCACTAGAGTTCAACAGATGTAATTTCACCTAAACTACTCTCCCCCAAAAAAAAGTAAAAGAGAAAAAAGAGATTAAACTATGTGCAATTCTTAAATAGGTAGACCATATAAAATCCAAATAAAAAATTCATTCAACTTAAGTTTCTCCCTTGTTTTAATTTGTGCCATTTGTTTGGCAGCCAATCGCTTGACTTCCACAGGATCAACAATGATCACATCCTTATTTGAACCCTCTTTCCCAAAAGAAACTTGTAGCATTAATGAAAAATGAAGATTTTAAACCAAATTAAAAAATATGGCTTAGAGAGAGAAGCTCCCCCTTCTCTCTAGAATTCTGAGACCTACACATTAAAATGATGCACCACACTTCAATCTAAAGCAATCTCAAAAACGAATCACCTCCTCATCTTGGAGAGGACCATACCATCAAGAAAGCAAAGTTGGGAGATAACCCAGACACCGATGAAACAATGGAGATAGCTTGCTCTTCGCCGTTGATAGTAAAGGAAAATCTCATGTCTCGGCAACCCATACAATAGAGTTTGTTCCTGAGATGTAAGATGTTGCAAAGGGTCATAACACCATCAGTGCTGATGATATGAATGTCGACAAGGATTGCAGAGATAAGCCTATTCCTTCTTTCAAGGATAAGATGCTCAACACAGACAAAGAAGTTGCAGATGAGGAAGAAGAAAAAGAGGTCATACTCAGACAAGACGATGTCACCATAGGAATGAATGGTAATATACCTACTGTGAGCTTTGCTACCCACATTCTTGAAGTCTTAAACAAGAGGATGGGATTTGCGGTTGTAGTTAAGCTTTTGGGACACACAATAGGATATCGACAACTCCGACCTCAACTATAAGACAAATGGAGACCAACGGGACACTTCCAACTCACTCATCTGGATGGAGATTGCTTTCTAGTTAAATTCAATGATGAAATGGATTTTCAAAATGCCCTCATTAATGGACCTTGGCTTGTTTTTGGTCACTATTTAGCAGTCTCAACTTGGTCCCCTTCGTTCAAACCTCAAGATCATAAGATTAATCAAGTTGTAGCTTGGACTTGGCTCCCAAAACTCCCAGCAAGATACTACCACAAGAATGTTATTCATTCTATTAGAGGTGTCTTTGGGGAAGTTATTAAAATATTGATTATAATACTGATTCTGGTGACAGAGGAAAGTTTGCAAGATTAGCAGTAATCATCGATCTTATAAAACCTCTCACCTCAAAAATCCAAGTTGATGGGGAGATCATTTATGTAGAATATGAAGGGCTCCCTACTATTTGTTTCCATTGTGGGAAATATGGACATCTTGAAGATTCATGCCCAGAAAAAATAGCCAACCAAAATGTGGTACCGCCGAAAAACTCCAAGAAACAACTGGAGAGCGTTTATCACCCAGTACCAGATGCACGTAAATTAAGCCCCTATGGAGCTTGGATGTAGGTACAACGCAGACGTCATGTCTACGATAGGGGTGGAAAACATGATGAGGGCCAAGCTCATAGAGGTATTACAATGGTATCAAGGTATGGCATACTCAACGAAGTGGCAGACATGGAGGAACCATAGCATATGGTGTATGATGTTGTTCACCATTACCAAAATAATGACACAAGTATTGCTGGGTGTAAAGGAAAGGATAATAAAGATACTAAAAAGGTGGACTAAAATGGCAAACATAAAGACAAACCTACAGTAGGCCCCAACATGGATAGCATTTTTTGATCCTCACATTACAAGGCAATACAAGGAGGCACATCTTTAGATAGTAATTACAACTCTGCTATTATAATTGAAGATGAAAGAGTTCCTCAATGTAAATAAGGTAGCAAGAACAATTCTTTATTGGTGGGCTACCCTTATCAACACCAAGGCTAACTTGCTATCGTAAAAAAGGATCCTTTATTAAAAAAAGCACTATACCCAGTTTCAAGTGGGAGAGGTGTTAAATTATCATTTGGGCTTCAAGATCAATCAATTGGAGCTAACTCACATGACCGTGCGCCTGGACCATTTCTGAAAACAATTAAAGCTATTGTCAGAGACATGCAGAGTGAGATAACAAGAGAAGATGTTAACATGCTTGTTGAGGGAGTTGATTTTTCCTCTACTTCTTCTCATTAATTGTTTATTTATGTCTATTATTACCTGGAATTGTCAGGGGCCTTAGACAAAATATTTCCCTCTATTTTTAAATCTTATGTCGCTAACTGTAAGCTTGATATTTTTGTTATAGTGAAGCCTCAAATTTTTGGTAACAAAGCAGATAGAGTAATTAGACGGCTTGGCTTCTAACACTCTCACCATATTGAGGCTGTGGGGTTTTCAGGAGGAATTTTGATCTTATGGTCGAACAAAGTAGATATTAAAATACATGTCAACCACCTTCAATTTGTGCATATGGATGTTCAGTACCTTGATGAGAATATCTGATTCTTGTTTACTGCAATTTATGGCAGTCCTCAAGTGAGTCTCCGTAAACTCCTCTGGACTGATTTAACTAATCTAATGCAAGGTTTGTCTCAACCCTGGCTACTAGCGGGAGACTTCAACGCAACTATGAGCAGTGATGAAAGAAGAGGAGAAGCAACACGTCTTTCCCATGGATGTAGCTTTTTCAAGGAATTTATTTATCAAAATGATCTAATAGACATGGGATATAATAGGCCTAAGTATACTTGGAGGAGAGGAATGACACTGGTCTGCCTAAAATTGAATGCTAGTTGGGTCAATCACCTTCCTAATATATTGTTTGATCACCACCATATTAAAATTGTATTGGGCTTGCATAAAAAACCTACATTACAAGAGAAGCCATTCAAATTCCTTGCATCATGGCTTGCCTAACCAGACTTCACAACTCTAGTTCAAGGAAATTGGATGGATAACACAAATATAGCTGAAAACATCAAATCATTTACTCAAGCAGCCCAACAATGGAACTTGGAGAATTTTAGTTTAATTGGCGGAAGAAAAAAGCATGTTTTAGCACGGCTACAAGGGCTCCAGAAGAAACTTGAAGACTTTCCCTTTTTTGAGTTTTTACTTAACCTGGACAAATCATTGAGAGAAGAGTATGAAGATACGTGCTTTCAGGAAGAACTATTATGGCTTCAAAAATCCACCTCAGATTACATTACTTGACTTTGACATTCTGAATAGATCCATCATAATGGAGGAGGTTAAACATACACTATTTGAAATGAAAACCATTAAAATCTCCTAGAATTGATGGCTTGCATGCTATATTTTTCCAAAGCCAGTGGAATATTGTGGGTTCAAGTTTTTTCTCCTTGGCTCAAAAGCTATGGGCAGGTGATTCCTTAGACCCATCTTTGAACAAAACTCTTATTGCCCTAATTCCAAAAATAGGCACACCCAGCCTCATCAGCGAATTTCAACCTATAAGCTTATGCTTTGCAGTCTACAAAACCATTACTAAAATTCTTTTGAATCGTCTGAGCACAATTCTACCAAAAGTCATAGGCTCGTACCAGACCAGCTTGGTTCAGGGAAGGAGTATTATAGATAATATCATAATCTCCCAGGAAGTGATACACTCAATGAGAAGAAAACAAGGAAAAGAAGGATGGATAACACTTAAAATTGACCTCGAGAAGGCTTTTGATAGATTAAGATGAGATTTCATTGAAGATACTCTTAAGGACATAGGTCTTCTGAAGAATATGATCAAACTAATAATGTCATGTATTACTACTGTTTCTATGCAAGTGTTATGGAATGGTAAACCCTCTAATGCTTTCTCCCCACAAAGAGGCATTAGACAGGATGACCCTCTATCACTATATGTTTTTGTACTCTGTATGGAGCATTTATCACATGCTATTATGACCGTTGTTAGAAGTGGAGAATGGAAGCCCATCATAATGGGGAGAAGAGGTGTCCCTCTCACACTTATTCTTTGCTGATGATCTAATTGTCTTTAGGCACCAATAAAATTCTCTATGCCTTTTACAAATCCTTGGGACATAAGATTATCAACTGCAAATCTAAAATATATTTCACAAAAAATGTTCCTAGGACAGTTAGAAGAAGTATTTGCAATCAAATGAAATATCAACAAACTGACTCACTTGGCAAATACTTAGGTGTGCCACTTATTACATGTTGGGTTTCATCTAACACCTACAAATACATTCTGGAGAGAGTCCAAAGCAAGCTTGTAGGATGGAAAAGTATATCTCTTTCCCTTACCGGTGGTTGAATCACATTGGCAAAGTCAGTGTTATCTTCCATTCCTTTTTACATAATGCAAAGTTCTCTCCTTCTAAACACATGTTGTAATTATATTGAGAAGGTCATTGGAAGTTTATATGGGGTTCTACAGATCAGCATTATGGAGTCAACCTCATTAAATGGAGTGACCTTTGTCAACCGTTAAAGAATGGGGGGTTGGCCTCCTCTGCCTCCAACCACAAAACAGAGTATTCATTTCAAAGCTAATCTACATGCTCTACTCTAATCCAAATGCTCTTTGGGTCTATGTATTAAAAGGAAAATATGGTATGGCTGAAATTGAGAAAAGCATAATGAGAAAACACATTTCACACCTTTGAAAGGCCTTAGTTTAAAACTGGGAATATGTGTTCTACAACATTAAGTGGAAGCCAGGAACTAAATGCAAATTCTAGACTGATTATTGGGTAGGAGATTATGGACCATTAAAGCACATCTCCTATGTTGATATTCACGAATCTGATCTAGATACACCTGTATCTGACTTTATTGACAAAGATAGGCATTAGAAATGACACTTTGTTTCAGGACCTCTTGCCTCCTAATATTCTTAAAGATATATCAAAGATTAGGCTTGCTAATTACCGAGAGGATCCCTCATGCTTCTGGAACCAGATAGCTTTGTGACATTTCACAACTCGCTCTGCTTACCAAACAGTAGAACCAATTAATTGGAATGTAGATGACAACAAATGGAAAAAGCTATGGCAACTCCCGGTAGCTCACAGAGTAAGAACTTTCTCATGGTTGCTTCTGAAGGAGAAAGTGCTCACAAATGTTGAGAGGTACATGAGAGGAATAACCATGGATCAACACTGCAATTTAGGTCAAGGAGGCATAGAAGACATTAACTCTTTAAGCATTGCCCACTTGCTTCATTTATTTGGAAAAAGATCCTACCAGCGGATATTTGTTTGGATTTTTTCAAGAACGATGTAACATCTTGGCTAGCTAATCTGCAAAGAAACTCCCCACTCAACATGTTATAGAAGATTGGATTTTTGTCACTTGTTGGAAGCTTTGGGAAGTTATAAATCACCGTATCTTCGTAAATGAAATCTTTACTGCTGAAGGAGTATTAGCGCAAATTCGGGCAGTAATAGATCATACTTCTAGAAGTTTTTATACCTTTAGATTTCTCATGTAATTTTCTCTCATTTGTGTCTCATAGTTTTATCGTTATACTCTCTTGTACCTATATAGTTTATATTGATCAATGATAATCGATTTCCACTAAAAAAAAAGAAGATTTTATTAAAGGAAATATAATCTCCACACATGCTTCCATAACATATCCTTGTAGATTAATTTCTCTAACAATAATATTCACACATGTTTCCATTACATATCACGCAATCAAATCAATCCACTTTCTAGCCTATCCAGACCATATATATAAGCAGCATAAATATGTCCAGACTTGATACATACATTGGAATTTGCAAATATTTAAAGTGCTTGACCCCTGGTTCTGCTAGAAACTAAACTTGCATCTTGGTCCCTTTTCCATTGCCACTTGAAATGAAAAGGGCATTATTATTTCCCCCCATTTCATTGGGTTACCAATAACTACCAAGATATCTTAACCAAACTTCAGCTTCACAAGGATAAGCTCATTGAAAATTTCAATGAAATGAAAGGTCTATAACTAACTGGGCTTATCAAAGAGTCTCACAGATTAAGTCAATAACAGAGCAAATATGAAAAGCACCTGAGACCTTTTTCTCAAGAAATTAGCAATAAAAATACCAATATCTCTTAAAGGTGCTAAACTCCACATATTGTTAATGATCCTTTTTATTGTAAACTACCCATCATAGTATAGACTATTGTGTGTTAATCAAAATCTTGCTATAATCTGCCAAAATAGATTGATCCCTCTTATTTTCATTTCCTTACTAAAATCAAGTCTCTTGTTTTGAATTGTATGCTATTTTCTGTCACACAATCAATTATTAAAGAAAAACAACAAGTTATTACAACAAAGTTTGATGATATCATCTAGTAGCAAAATTATATTTTAGAATCCCTAAGGAAAGCTGCAAGTTCGAGCTCTAATTATTGTCCTAATTCCGTAAACATATTTGACACCTGAATGGAGAAGTAATCACTAATCATTTTATTTTTTTTATCATGGTATGTTTCGATTCATTCACATTATTGGTTAACTATTATACCCAGATAGGCGACGGTACCGCTTCATAAATTAAAAAACTCATCAATCACTCACTAATGGGGGTTCCATATTTCATGCTATATAAAACCATTCGCCAACATGAGTTCGGAGAATTATCGAAAGAAATTGAAATGCAAAAAAAATTCTCAAGGATTCAAGAGCCCAGTTCAATAATTTTCCATTAAAATTTCAGCATCACAAACTTGAGTATAAAATGGTGGAAGCCCAAACATATAAGAATATCATATTAAGGATTGAGCTCATTCGAAATATGTTTCTTCTTTGTTGAAAGAATTGGTGTTGGAAACAAAGTAATAACAAGAACATGGACGGGATGTAAAGGATCCCAGAGATGATAGGTGAACTTACTTGAGGATTGTAGCAGAGAAGATAGAAGGTGACCGTTAATCGGTGAGAGAATTATGGAGGCCATCTTCCCGAGGCTTCTTTTTGGCCCTGTTTATTTGTTCTGGAAATGAACTCCCCTGTTTATGTGTTTCGTTCCCAATTTCTACACATATTTTCCTTCTTTACAACAAAATTGTTTTTCTCATGAATGACAACACTATGATTGAACAAACAATATATCAATATATATATATATATATATATATATATATATATATATATATATATAATATTCAACGCAAGCCACCTTGGCAGAGGAAGAAACAAGTAACCCACAGTGAAAAATAGGACATGCACGGGAATTGATTTTCTAAATCAAGAAACAAATCTTACCACTTTGCAAGATTACACCGACGGTGACTAGATGGAGGAAGACAGAGCACGTTCAAGTTGTTGGGGGGTATAGACGACAAACTAAAGAGAAAATTGACAAGCATACAAGGAAAAGCTTCCAGCAGACCTGAAGATTGGAAGCACGACAGAGATGGAAGAAGAAGAGAGAGTGAAGAGATGAATAACCTCTTCAGGTGGAACCACTTCTTACCGTCGAGAGAGGGAAGAAGACATATGAGAGATTTCCAACCAACTGTGGCTACCGAGACAGAGAGATCAGACGGAGATCAGATAGAAGGAGATCGGAGCTCATATGGACAGAGAGATCAACAGAGCTGCTAGAGAGAGGGATTTGTACAGATCTCAGAGATGCTGATGGAGCTGAGAGAGGAGATGATTAAGCTGAGAGCTGTTGCAGGCAAGGTTCTTAAAACCGGACCGGTCACTGAACCGGTCGGGGTACTGGGTCAAGGGTCAGTGGGTCAGATCGGAGTCAAACCGGAGCTAAACCGGTGAGAAATTGAATATTTTAGACTTATAAATATGAAATTCTAAAGAAAAATTTTAAAAGATTAATTTTTTAAAAATAAAAAAATATTGAACCGGTTCGGTCACCGGACCGAACCGGTTCAGTCACCGGTTCTCGGGCCGGACCGGCCGGTCCGGGTTCCAAAACAGTGGTTGCAGGCGATGGAGCTATAAGGAAAGGGATGGAGAGCAGGGATGTCTATGCGAGATTCAGAGAGAGGGGGGACAAGCACATGGGACAATTATTGTCATGTGAGAGTGTCATAACGGTAAAAAGTGAGATCGTGCAATTGCAAAAAGCCTTAGAGGCTGTTTGGGACAACTTTTCTGGATTTACGTAAATCGAGATAAATCTCCTCCACATATTTATCTTGTAGATCGTAAAAGCACCTCGTAGACCGTAAAAGCTACCTCATAGACCGTAAAAGTTACTTCGTATTCCGTGAATCACAATTTATAAGCACTTATGAAACTTCCATAAGTTAATCCAAACAGCCTCGGTAGCTTATGAAAAAAGTCCAATCAGCATCCATCAGCTCTTCTCTGAAATTGTCGACTCAAACAAACACTGGGGGAAGGAAAAAAGATGGCATAAAGGGCTTTTGGGTCCCAATCTTGCGATTGGTCCCCTACAGCCGTGCCAAACACTTACTTAGAGTACAACATAAGCAAACGAGGAAAAAGAAAAATTACGCAAGTGCTGGACAACATTGAAAGAAACTAAGACACAGGAAAAAAATCTTAACGAAAAGGATATCTTCACTTATGATATCAAGCTGATCAGACTTTGTTTCCCCTCATATTTGAAAGTTAAATATCCCTCTTATCTTCATTTCAAAATAACTGACTATTTTCTTTCATTTCGGTTTTAAATATAATATATAATTGATTTTTAAAATAAATTAAGGAAACTAAAAAAATTATTTAATGATATCATATGTTATGTATTTTTAGATTGTATATTAATTTATTATTTAAACTAATTAGTGTGGGAAAAAAATAAAAATACTTTAAAACTAATCTAATTAACTTTCTTAATTTCTTTAAAAAAAAATCAACCCTATATTATATTTAGAACTTATTTAAGGTTATGCCCATAATTTAGGATATTAAATAGCTTAGAATATAATTTGACTAAAATATTATCAATTAATAAAGATAGAAAGAGTATTGCAGATTATTTGCCCCCTTTTTTTTTTTTTTGCCAACGAAATTATTTGCCTTCTAATTGTTTTGAAGCGACAGAAAAAGACATTGGGGTCATGGTTGCGGGATCTTTAGATGGTTTACATTTAATATTTTTAATTAGTAATATTTCTTACAAATAAATATTTTTTTTACTAATAACAGTTTAAAAAGGATCATTATTTTAAACTTTTATTTTATTAAAAATAAACTTCTTGAAATAAAATAATATTTCTGAACTGTTCATTTTTATCCGGAGGTCCTAATGAGCACCGAGGCGGAGCAGATTTTAGATTTTGGAGAGAATTTTTTTGAATTTTTAATATATATATATATATATATATATATATCTAATTTTAACCCATTTTCTTGATTTGGAAAAAAAGGCCAACTAGGAAAAAGGACTGGGGGAAGGATTATTAATTAATTAATTACGTTTTTTACCATTATATTAATATATTAATCAATTACTTCTGGCAAAAAAAATTAATTAAATTAAACATTAAACATTTAAACTATGTTCTTCCTTCAGTACATAGAACCCTCCCTCGCCGAGTTTTCATCGCAGCAGCGACCTCTCCTAGCCTCCAGCTTCAGGCTCATTTCGCTCTGCGTAGCCGACGCGGCCGCCGACGCAGCCGCAGCGCCGATCGTCCTCTACAGCCTCCATCACATTTCCTCCGTCTGCTCCTCTCATCTTTCAGTCTCCGCGACACTCTCTGTTCTTCGTATGTGCCGTATGCCTTGTGTTCGGGTAAGCTTCTTGTGTGCCTCTATTGTTGGCATCTGGCAGATTTGAGCTCGTGTTTGGCCTCGGGTAAGCTTTCCATCCTTTCAGCTTCATCTATTTTCTTCGTCTGTCCCTGTTAAAATTGTTGTTGGTTTCAAATGGCTGCTCAGAATTTCAGGTTTTATATGACTCTTGCGTATTAGTTCTGATTGAAATTGTTGGTGGTTCAAAATGCTGTTTAAAAACTATATTTTTATTGTTTTATCTTTTTAGAGCAAGATTATTCTGTTTTCTTCAGAACGCACCCCTGTATCCTTATTTGAAAGGACATCATTGTGTCCATGTATTGTGCGCGGTATAAAATGATCCAATTCCATTTTCCAATCTTAAGGAGAGATGTTTGGAGTGTTAGGGGTTCTGAATGCAACTTACGGTGTGCTTTAAACTTAGCACCTCACTGTTAACACATTCTTTTGGTAATAAACTGTTAACAAATTCTTATTCTAACTATTTCTATATTGTGTGCTTTTCTTGTGATTGAATTGAACGGTTGCATGTTATAATAGCCATTTCTAGAGTTTGTGAGCTGATAGTTTAAGGGGCTAATAGACCTTGGGAAATGTAAACTCTTAATAGCAATTTTGGTTGGCCATTCCTTTGACCATGTCTACCCCTTAACTGTCTCTGTTATGAGGGATAAATTTCTCTTTGTTCCATAATATAGACACCTTTTTCTTCTATTTGTTGGGTCAGTTGTGACAAGTTATTTTTTTAAAAGAAAGTTGAGTTGTAACCCAAGAAAAACCAGCCGCGTAAAAAAATTCTATCTACTTAAGATGCTAGCATGTCCAGAATTTGACATCACTTTTCACTCTGATTCTTTCCGCTTTTCAAATCTCTACGTAACAGAACTATGGAATTGCCAAAACCCACTCATTATAAGGGTAACACTTGTATGCTGCCCAACTCTGCCTAAAACTACCGTATAAGAACTACTCCACCGTCTCCTTATCTTCCAATTTCCTTACCGGACTCTTCAGAATGAGACTTGAATATTGGGGCCGCCAATTTAGTAAACTTGTTCGGATTATTATTTGAGAAGCCAGTTTAGATGAAAAATAAGGATATTTGATTGAGGATTAATTTATGAAATTAGAAATGAGTCAGTACCCATTTAGAAAAAATTAAATACTTTATTATTGGGACCCGAAAATTGGTATTAAGCTAAAGATAAGCTAAATTATGAAATCCAAGAAATTTAAGCAATTATATATGAAACAAAAAGAAAAATTTAGAGCATAGTATGTGTGATTAATATGATAAAATACTCTGATCATGGCCACCACACCATAGAAGCACGTCAGAAGCTAGAATTTTTTGCTTCAAATCAGAAGGAGCTTTTTTCTGTTAAGCCCATCTGCACAAAAGTAAACAGTCCAAAATTTGTCTACCGGGCTTTTATGTCAAAAGAAGCTTTTTTTCGGCTCCCAATGCGTTGCCAAACAGACATTAAATGTGATTTGTGTTTGGATTAGTAGTGATAGAAATGACTTTTTTTTGAAAAAATTAGACTTTTTTTTTTAAAAAAAAAACCCAATTGTCAAAACACCTACCTAAACACCCACACCATGATTTTTTTTTTTTTAAAAAAGTCCATTTAGATGGAAAAACGAGATCCAAACAGGCACAATCTTATCGAATTGAGAGTACTAAAGTTAAAGAACTCCAACAAATGTGAGATTGAAAGTTCAGCTATGATAAGGAATGGAAGTTTTTTGGGGGAAAAAACACACACACACACACAAAAAAAAGGAATAAAATGGGGGAAACAGTGAGAGACCTCACACATATATTTTCCCCATTCCCTCCCTGCCACCGTCGAGCTCAAGCATCAATAGGGAAAAGCTTCAAGAACATTTTCCCTCTCACTCGAAAACCCCACTGCCTTTGCCCTTTTCCTTCTCGTTGGTGGGATGTATGTGCAGAGTTTCGATTCATCAAGCCCTCTTCGTTCTTCATTCCCGTCCTCCTCCTCCTCCTCCGTCCTTCTTCAGTCCACTGTCGGCGTGTTTATTAGCTTCTTCCTCTGTTCGCGACGCTGCCGTGGTGAACGTTTCTCTTTTCACTGTTGATTTGAGTGAGGTTTAGGGGTTCAACCACTCATTTCATTTCATCATTCCTTCATCGTCTTTTCTGCTGGTGGTAAGCTGGAATCCATTTTTTTCCCTTGGTGATTGCTGCTGATTGAAATTATTAGATGAAAAATGTCTATTGGAAAAAGATGAAGGATCTGATGTTAACTTCCTTGAGGAATTGATTATTTTGAAACCTTAAGAGACTTCATTGATGCTTATGAATATATTATTTTGTTGGTAGTTTATGAATTGAGGTGTCTGTTGTATGAGCTAGTCTTGAGTGCCTGCAAGTGTTCGATAAAATGTTCAGAGGACGAGGCTGATTTCGATGTGTTTTTGTAGTATTTTGGTGGTGGAGAAGAATTTAGATTCTATCTTGTGTTGATGATGATTTAAATCTTCCTTAAAGATAAAATTTTGAAGTCTTCACGATGATGGTAGAAGGAGTTTGAATGGAAATTTTAAGAATTAAGTTATCTATCTTGTGTTAGCCTTTGTGATGCCTATGAAGTGTTTGATTAAATGCTTGAGAAAGGAAATTTTATGGAATTGAGGAATGGAATCTGTTGGCGATAGCATTGAATAAATTGTAGTATAAGTGTTACTTACTCTTCGATATTGAAACTTGGCTAATGTGGACATTGAATATATATACATATATATAAATTGTGGTGATTTTGTGTTAGATTAGAAATTGGATTTGGTGCTTTGGATACTGTCCTAGTTCAAGTGGACGGAACCTACTCTCAATATAACACTAAAGCTGCGTGTGGAGGTGTTATATTGGACCTTGGATCTATCTTGGAAGGATTTCGGTGCCAATTGGATTTTGGAGATGCACTAACATTAGAGCTATAGGGTGTCATTATTGGACTTAAGAGAGCATGCGATGGAGGACAATCGGTTAATCCGGGTAGTGACAGATCCTCAGGAGACGATTGAGCTAATCCAGAATGGAATTTTAGAACTTCATAAGGATCAAACTCTAGCATTGGAAGTCATGAAGATGCTGAATGGCCAATGGTTGGCATCCATAGGCTATATACAGCGGGAGAACAATGCAAATTGGCCAAGTTGGCACTAAATGATGTACTAGGACTCGTGATTTTGGAACCGAATACTGTAACAGCATGTTTACAGACCAAGGAGCATGTTTACAGACCAAGGAGATTAGTGACTTGTAATAGAGCTCAGTTTTTTCCACCTTATGAAAGAAAAGAAATAAATAAAGAAATTGGATTAGGTAATTGTGTGAACTATTTTGTTAATTGAGGAGGTAAAATTGATGAATTGTTTGATAGATACAGTTTTGGGGTGGCAAACAAGTGTGGCGAAGGCATTATCAATCAAACTATAGCCTAGGAATTAAGTATCCTCTTTAATGTAGTTTGAAAGTTTAAAAAGAGCAATTAAACGTGTTGTGAGTAGAATATATTTTATGAAATTATTGAATAGCTCAGAAGATAAACTACTCATTTGATTGTTAGGAGGAGGGAGCACTAATTGTTATTAGTTCTTATTGAGAGTTAAAAAAATTGGCCATTTGTTCCCATATTTTCTGTTTCTATGTTATTTTTATTGTCGCTATTCTACCTTTGATGAATTTTTTTGCTCCATTGTCTTCCATTTTGATCTGATCTTAGCGTTGGTGTATATGATATGTCAACTAGTACTTGATGCTTTTTACACCTGCATTTGAATGAAAGTGGTGGCATAATTGTGTATAAGTCTATTGGGAATGAGAAATTGAATGGTTGGGTTCCACATTATTTTGCTCACTTCTGTTTGTTAAGTCAAATTAATCAGGTCTCTACATTTTTGTTTTCATTTGCAGGAGCTTTGATCTGCAAGATTGTAGCAGAGCTTGGAACTTTGGAGCAAGAGTGTGAATCTGCTTCTCCTCTCAGATGGGCCTCATCCAACTAACACGAGTATCCAGAAGATTCACCCATACTAGCTATTTCCACTCTCCAAATCTTTTTCTTGCTTGTTCTATTACATCAATTCTGAGTTCCCTAGGTTCTGTAGGAAGTTCTATTTTCTGTCAATGTTTGAAACCCCTAGACCAAAACACATTTGGATCTGTACAAAATCATCCTTCTTCGGGCTACCACACATCCATTAGTGATAGCATAATGCGAGCAAAAGCATTTTCTAAAGCCAAAGACATGAACCCAGACAATGTTAAAGGTCTCACAGCTGAAGCAATTTGTAAAATTTTATCAAACAATCCTAGTTCTAGAGTTGAGGAGTCTCTCAGTAATATTTCAATGGAGTTATCACCAGAGCTGGTAGTTGGGGTCTTAAAGAAGCTAAGCAATGCTGGTATTCTTGCACTGTTATTCTTTCGTTGGGCTGAGAAGCAAAAGGGCTTCAAATACAGTACAGAAAGCTACAATGCTTTGATTGAGGCATTGGGTAAGATTAAACAGTTCAAGATGGTATGGAATGTGGTTAATGACATGAAAGGTAAAAAGTTGTTAACTAAAGACACTTTTGCATTGGTTGCACGGAGATATGCAAGAGCTAGAAAGGTTAAAGAAGCAGTGGAGACATTTGAGAAGATGGAGAAGTTCGGGATGAAGCTGGAAGTTTCAGATTTTAATAGATTGATTGACATTTTAAGCAAGTCAAAGTGTATTGAGAATGCACAAGAGTTGTTTGACAAAATGAAGAAAAGAAGGTTCGCACCTGATGTCAAGTCCTACACAATATTGCTAGAAGGGTGGGGTCAACAACAAAATTTGTTGAAGCTCAATGAGGTCTACCGGGAGATGAAAGATGAAGGATTTGAGCCAGATATTGTTACCTATGGCATTATCATCAGTGCACATTGTAAGGCTAGGAAATATGATGCAGCTATTGAGTTCTATCATGAGTTGGAAGCCAAAAATTTGAGGCCCACCCCTCATATATTCTGTACTTTGATTAATGGATTGGGTTCTGATAAGAGATTGGATGAGGCTCTCAAATATTTTGAGAAATTCAAAGCTAGTGGTTTTGCCCCAGAAGTACCAACTTATAATGCTGTTGTTGGGGCTTATTGCTGGTCAATGAAGATGATCGAGGCGTACAGGATGATTGATGAAATGAAAAAATGTGGGGTTGGTCCAAATTCTCGAACATTCGACATAATCCTACATCACTTGATAAAGGCTCGAAAAACCAAGGAAGCTTTCTCAGTTTTCCAGAGAATGAGCAGTGACTCTAGTTGTGAGCCTGCCGTGAGCACCTACGAGATCATAGTGAGGATGTTTTGTAATGAAGGGCGAGTTGATATGGCAATCAGGGTTTGGGATCAGATGAGGGTTAAGGGCGTCCTTCCCGGAATGCATATGTTTTCCACGTTAATCAATGCATTATGCCTTGAAAACAGGTTAGATGATGCTTGTAAATACTTTCAAGAGATGTTGGATGTAGGCATTCGACCTCCTGGCGCAATGTTTAGTAACTTGAAACAGGCTCTTCTTGATGGAGGTAGGGAGGATACAGCTAAAATGTTGTCTCAAAAGATTGATAAGATTAGGAAAACTCCTATCATTGGATGAGGTTGAAATATATCACAAGAATCCCAAGGGAGGCCTAAGGTTATCTCGTCCATCTGTATCAGTCATCAAACTATTTTCGGCGTATGATTCATTAAATAACTAAACTGACGTTTCAAGGATCATTGCCAAGGTCAGCAGCATCTGAGGAGGGCCAAAGGGCAAAAACAATGACTAAGCTTTACTTCACTTGCTCTCGTATTGACGTCGAGTTGGAGAGAGGGATTGAACGGAGTCATCTTACATGAAGCCATCTCGAAAAATCTAGAGGCTTCCCTTTATTGCTCTTCGCATGGAATGTTTTCTTGGGCTTCACAGGTCAACTTGTAGCACTTCATAATTACATACGGTATGTTTTCTTGGGCTTCACAAGTCAACTTGTACCACTTTATATTTACATACGGTATGTTTTCTTGGGCTTCACAGGTCAACTTGTAGCACTTCATTTTTACATATATTGGGTTAATGAGAGAAAAATAAAAGTATATAAGTTTGCGTAATTTAAATTTTCATAAATTATGATATTTGTATTGAAGTGTGAATTAATTTAAATAATTTAGGGTTAAGTAACAAATCTGTGTTAGAAGTATACGCCAAAAGGGTAATGTTGGCCTGAAAGGCTTTTTAGTCTCAATGTCACTTTTAAAAGTCTTAAAATATAACAATATTACCTTTCAGTTGACAGATATTAACTTTGACCATAAATCTTATATTGACCAATTTATGTTGACGTGGTTTGCTGATTTGAGAGGTGAAATGGCAATCATTTAATAAACTAAAAAATAAAAATAAAATAAAAACACAAAATACCGAAATCACCCTTGTTTCATATGAGGAAAAAACACCATCCCTCTCCCTCATATTTATCACTCAACCACCATTATTGGAGTTTCTTACTTGCTTCCTGAATCATACTCATAAGTGCATTGAAATAAAAAAACTAGTAAAACCATATATTAAGGTAAGCAACACGAAGCAATCATCAGATAAAATCAACATAAATCAAAATATCAAATCAAAGATGAGTGGGTTGTGGGGAAGGAGAAGACGCTGGTGGCGGAGGAGATCTGGGTGACTGGGTCCATGCTCCGTTCTGGTTTGTAGAGAGAGAAGGAAGGAGAAGGAAGTATAAGTTTCTAGGCAACTTGATGGTACTGTATTTGGGTACATATATAGAAGCCTTGCCGCAAAAATACGCGTTGGGAATTCAATTATATATCAGCACTTTGCAGAGGCAGTTAATAAAGTTTAAATACAACAAAATTAATACATGCTAAGAGTGGGAATTCAATTATATATCTGCACTTGCAGAGGTAGTAAATCAAAGTTTAAATTCAAATCTGATTCGCTGGCAAGAGAAGAGAACGTCGTCACCAGTAAGAGTGAGAGGAAAAAGGATGATACACTAGTGGTACTCAAGTCCTTATGAGTTGATGTTGGTGGTGCTGTCCGTCCAAAGAGTCCGCTGCTGCCACTGGTTTTTGTTTCGAACAAGCCGCCGCTAGTGGTGCTCCGGTAAGCCCAGATCTGTAGAGAAGAAGGAGGAAGGAGATGAAGTCTGATGAGAAGGAGGTGAGGAAGGAAGAAGGATGGATGAGAGGAAGAGGTGTGCCGGTGGTAATGGTGCGGGGGTCCAACGACGAGGAAGGAGGAAGAAAGGGAAGGGAAGGAAGAAGATGATGAGATGGAGAGTAGGGAATGTTAGATGGCTGCCACATAAGCAAATTCGAAAAAAAAAAAGAGCATAGTATTAATGGTCAAAGTTAACATCTTCAAAGGGCACATTGTCAGACCTTTGATATTTACGTTAAAAAAAATTTTTAGGATAATATTATTATTTTTTTATATTTTTGAGACGGATTTGCTATTTAACTCAATAATTTATATAAAAAAAAAAACTAACATATAAGAGTAAAATAGTAAATTAATTATTATCTTTTATCTCATTCCTTTATTTTATTAAATCAAATAAAGCATCATTAAAAAACAATTCCCTTCCTCTCCTCTAACCAATCCAATCAAACTAAATAAGGCGAACTTCTATCTTTTTCTTTATCCTCTCCTCTCCAATCCCCTCCCTTTAAATTAAACAAGTTATAAGGACGATTTCTCTTTCATTGTTCCCCTTTCCAATAGCCATGGCATTATATGCTTTTTTGCCGGAAAATATCAGCTTGTAGGGTTTCTCTTCCGTTGACAACAGCTGAAGTATAGTTTACTTATCATCATGGTTTGCATTCGGCATGGAATGAAGGTTTCATAAGTGATTCTTCAGCTCATCACTATGGGCTGAAGTTTAAAACACCCTTTTCTGGTGGCTGATAAATGAAATTAGATGTTTATTTAACAGAGATTGGCATATTGGAACTTTTCCAAAGGATAATACATTAACGAAGCTAGGATGATTAGGAGGCAGAATACCGGCAATTAAGGGCCTGGCCGAATCCTGAAGGAGAGGGTCTAATGGAAGAAGCAAAAAGTCACACACCTTGTGAAGAAGATGAATGAACAGGGTCGCATTTTTGTTCAATAATTAATTCAACAGGGAATCGTTTCTTTCCGTGCATTTACAATTTTTTAACTTTTTTAGGAAAAATTTCTTTATAATTTAACTGAGTTAGCGATTCAGTCCTAGCTTGGCCTGTCACGACTTAGTCATTATAGCTTCTTAATTTTTATAAAAAATCTGAATCTCTCATAACTTGTCCTATATGATGCTGATAGGGAGAAAATTTGCTTATTTGGCCTCCCTCCTCTCCGTGTTGGACACTTTCTTCTTTCTCAGCCACACTTTCCCAATTAGGGCAGCTGCAATAATCCTCCTTTCACTCCATCAGCCTGAGGAGTCATCTGTATAAGGAAGGAATGAGAATCTGACATTTTGACTGTGGCCCTGACAAGTGGGATGCCAAATAAGCAAATTTGCTCCCCCACATAGGACAAGTTATGAGAGACTTTGATTTTTTTTTTAATAAAAATTAAGAAACTATAAGGATTGAGTACCGACCAGTTAAATTATACGCTGATTCATAAAATCGGTCAAATTATAAAGATTAAATAATTAATTTTCTCACTATTTTAGTTTTATTGCAACATATTCCATTAGTTCTTGATATAAGATATATTTAAAAAATTGATTTTGATTCTAAATATAAGATATATTTTTTCATATTTATCAGTTTTTTCCTAATTTATTTCTATTAATATTCCTTCAACAATAATCAAGAAGAAGATGTAATTAAGGAATAAATTAAAGGAGATGGGTTGGATGTCATATTAACTAATTTAATTTAATTAAATAAATATATCTTATTTTAAAAAACAGGAGAGTATCTTTTCATTTCTTCGCATCTAAATAAATGTTTCCCATGATATTTTCTTATAAAGAAAAAATGATTTATTAAAGATAAAGTAACTTAGAGTACAACATAAGCAAACGAGGAAAAAGAAAAATTACGCAAGTGCTGGACAAAATTGAAATAAACTAAGACAGAGGAAACTAATCTTAACAAAAGGGATATCAAGCTGATCAGACTTTGTTTCCCCTGATATTTGAAAGTCAAATATCCCTCTTATAGAAGCTTTTCAAGTCAAGCCTTCATTTCAAAATAACAAACTATTTCTCCTCCCTTATTTTAAATATAAGATATAGTTAATTTTTTTGAGATTAAATAAATTACTTAATGATATCATATATTATGTATCTTTAAATTATATATCAATTTATTAGTTAAACTAATTAGTTTAGAGAAAAAATAAAAATACTTTAAAATAATTTAATTAACTTCCTTAATTTCTAAAAAAAAATTAACTTTATATTATATTTATGACTGTTATACCCATAATTTAAGATATTAAATAGCTTAGAATATAATTTGACTAAAATATTCTCAATTAATAAAGATAGAAAAAGTATTTGAGATTATTTGCCCTTTTTTTTATTTGCCAGCGAGGTTATTTGCCTTCTAATTGTTTTGAAGCGACAGAAAAAAACATTGGGATAAACATGGTCACGAGATCTTTATATAGTTTACGTTTTATGTTTTTAATTACTAATATTTCCTACCAATTAATTTTTTTTTACGAACAACAGTTTAAAAAGGATCTTTATTTCAAACTTTTATTTTATTAAAATAAACTTATTGAAATAAAATAATATTTCTGAAGTGTTCATTTTGATCCGGAGGCCCTCATGAGCACCGAGGGAAGATTTTAAGATTTTGGAGAGAAACCTTTCTATAAGCTGACCTCGTGGCATCTCGTTCTGCTCCTTTTAGAAGTCTCTCGTTCTTTTACCTTCCAGTCTTCTCGACGCAACCGGACTAGAGGACGCCGGAGAAACTCTTCTCCGACCATACCAGAGGATTCTCGACGGCACCAGCAGAGTTCATCGAGGTGAGTTGTCCTTTGATTATTTCTCGCACAAACCATTTTGTTATTGCTTTGGGTGTGGGGTTTCTTATATAAAGTTCAGAGACCTATTTTATATCAGACTTGTTTTGTTCTTCTTGGATATTATGGACCATGATTTATTTCAGAATGGTGCTGTACGATCTTGTTAGTCTTCGAGTGTGACGATGGACGGTGATTCTGTAACAACTGTTGAAGTGTTGAACCCCTAATCCCACTTCTCTCCTCCACACACACACACTCACTCTCTCTCTCTCACGCACTAACAGATAATCAGCTCCATTTTCCTGATAAGTTCCTGTCATTCGTTTAGGGGCGAAATCTCATCTGGGTTTTGATCTGGAGGAGGGAATTGGGGGTTGGTGGATGTGCATTTATCCATTTGGCGGAATCATCACTTGCTAGAGAGGCACAAATTATGTTCATTAGTGATTTTGATTATAAGAACAATTCTGATTTGAAAATGGGGATTTTGCTGGTTCATTTTTTTTAAAAAAAAAAGCAGTTCTTCTGGCACAATTTGGCACTATGCGCCAGGTTTCTTCTTTTCTGGGCCTTTTTTTACCATGAGTTATCCAGAGCCTAGGTCATAAACATTTTTGTTTTAGCCATGCTTCATACATTTGAAACTATGGTTAAAACAGTAATTCGATGATGAATGGTAACTGAAAGAATTGCTAATGCAATAACATCACCATTTTTTCTTTGATTGATATGGTATGCTTATATTACTTGGGAATTTGGTTAACCAAAAGATAAAATCTGAGAAGTTATGATGAGATAACTATAAGAATGCTGGACATTAACTGAACATCAATTAGCCACCAAGTCGTCATTCAAGGAATGACAAATCTTGTAATTGGCATGACTTATGTTAGGTTGGTGGGTTTGGCTTTACGGGTGGTATACATGAGACAGATTTACTCTAGCTGAAGCAGTTGTTCTCATTCAGTCTATGACTTGCAATCAGGCTTGGTGTAGTAGTGTCTAGGTTAGCCAGACAATTTTTAGTAGTAATCTCTTGATCAATATGTAGAAGGGTATTGTAGTTGTGTAAGCATAGGTTTGGTTCAAATGGATGTAGTTTTTAAGTGTCAATATTTCCAGTAACTTTGGGACATATTGGGATATTTGAGATAAAGTGTTTATTTGTATTTAATGTACATATAATTGCTGTGTTGTTTTGCAGTTATATTTTACTTGAGACAATTTTCTTCAAGTGGTCTACGTAATGGATATAATCTCTCAACTGCAAGAACAAGTTAATTTAATTGCCCATCTTGCTTTTAATACCATTGGGACGTTGCAAAGGGATGCTCCTCCTAATCGGCTGTCACAAAATTACCCTGAACCACCTGCACATCCTACAGAGGATGCAGCAAATTTTGCAGAACAGCCCAAGCTTATGAGTGCTGCATTGGTAAAGGCTGCAAAGCAGGTATGTATATTATCAAGTTTCTCTCATATGCAGTGGGAATGGGATTTTTAGAGTGTGAAGCATATTGAACATAACAGAGCATGATGTAAGCAGTAGTGTATGACCGCATGGTGGAATTCAAATTCAAAGCTTATGGGCATGTAATGCAATAGACTTAAAAATCAGATTAATGCATTACTATTTATGGATTGTATGGTAACTTCAACTGATATATGGAAGTATGTCAAATATATGTTATGTGTTGAAACTTATTGTACTGAAGAGATTACAAATACAACAACAATAACAAACAAGGTTTGACTCCATATATCACATATATTTTGGTATGAAGAATACTATTGAGATTATACAAATACAAAATAATACTGTTCAGACTTAAGATGTGTTTTATGGTATCCTTGCTGAGAAGACATGACTCTACTGTTTAAGTGTTTGTCCTTCATGCTTGGCATCTTTTCTTCCATGTAGACATGCAACCCTTGTTTCTTATTGTGTGTCCCTCCTTGAAGGGACCAAAGTGACTTTATTTCATGATTTCCTAGTGATTCTCTGAATAGGTCATCTGTTTCTTTTTCAGTTTGATGCACTGGTTGCTGCCCTTCCCATATCTGAGGGAGGGGAAGAAGCACAACTTAAGAGGATCGCAGAATTACAGGTATGGAGCTCATTTCATTTGTTCATAATCATATATCATTCATTGTTATCCTGGCTTATAAGAGTAATCTTATGTGGGGATTTGCCCTTGAAAATCCCATGGGAATATATTGTTATCTGATAATTTCCATGCCTTGCAAGAGTGCGAAATTGCTAAATCTAATTCATGTTCTTGCACTGTTCTTTAATCTTCACAGGCTGAGAATGATGTAATTGGCCAAGAACTTCAGAAGCAATTGGAAGCCGCAGGTCAGTTAACCTTCACTTTATTCCTCAGAAATTTGTGTTCTATGCTATTTAGAATGTGATAAGGTATATTAATTCTAAATAGAAAAAAGAGAACTTGCAAATACTTCTATGTAACGAACAGCATTTTCAAGGAGTCGGTATGCAAAAACCAAACAAATAAAAGATTGTTTCACGGATCTATAGATGGCATAGCATTTGTTTCTCATTTGAAGTAGAATAATGTTGTGAATGTGATCCACACAAATCAGTTCTTAAGGGAATTACAACAACGATAAAATGATACTTTAGTTTTGTGGCGATTTTGATCTGTGATTGCCTAACTAACATTCTTGGTAAGTTGTTGATGTCAGAGAAGGAATTAAATCAGGTGCAGGAGTTGTATAGGCAAGCATCTGATAACTGCCTGAACTTGAAGAAACCAGAGTAAACGAAGTGTCCATTAAATTCTTAGTGTTGGCAGAGGGCTAGGAGATTAGCACTTTGTATTTGGAGGTGCAACCTTTATCTTTTCTGCTGACATAAAACATCAGAACTGCCAAAAATAGGTTGATTCTCTTTCTCGGATGTAATTTGTACATGTTATAGAGATGGTATTTGTGATAGAAACTGATTTAGCAGTGGTAAGATATGTTGAATATTTCTATCTCTTCATCTTTTATCATATAAAGAGAAAGGCTGTTGATTATTTCTATCATCTTATCTTCCAAAATGTCTTTTGTTATCTTTATATGAACAAGAATGTCCGGCCTACAAAAACAAATCCAGAATGACACTCTTGATCCGAATTTTATATGTATGAGTGTAAAATGAGGTGTAAATTCTAGACTGTCATATTATTTTATTATGCCATTTTCTATCAGAAATATGAATTTAAGAACTTTTTTTTTTAATTGCAAGAAGGAAACCAGCAAAAGATTACATGATCATATGATATATATTAATCTTGTCCTATCATCATCCGCCACCTTGGGGCACCAAGGTGGAGGTTGATGAAAGGAAAGAAAAACTTTGTTACAAATATTCATTTGCCTCAGCCTCCCAAACAAGACTAGGGAGATTTTTACAGCCTCATTATAAATATTCATTTGCCTCAAAGGGGTGATCTTGAGGGCTTTTTGATTTTTTTGAGTTAGATTTAAAAAAAATAAGACAAATCGATTTAAAAATTTTTAATTAATTTTTCTTACTCTTTTATTCTACATCATCTCTATATTAAAATTTGGTAATCTCACTCCTCTAATGGTTTTAAGTCTATTTTTTTAAAATCTTCCCTCCCCTCTTCTAATCCCTCATACCAAACAGATCTTGACTGTCTGATCCTGTTAGTTTCATCCACTATTTCTTTATGGATAATTTAGTAGAATATTTGACTTGTAAAGTTTTTTGGTTCTAAATTTTTTTACTTAAACTTTCTGTTCATAATTCATCTGATGAATTGAGGCCCTTCAAGAACCGGTGTCACATTTTCAAGTAGTTTTTTTGGTTCCAAATATTTTTCTTTCTTGGATGAAAGTTTTATCCTACCAAATATAACATAGACTGAAACTAGTCCATTTATTTACATGATTGTTTCTTAACAACTTCTATTTGATTATTTTAAAGACCACTTTAGCATAAAAAAAATGTGAAGTTGATACAACTGGCTGATGTAATAGATTGCATGGTGGAATTAATCAAATTATTCAGTAGCCAAGGGATAAGATCTCCTGCTAGGGAAGTTTCAAAGAAAGCCTGCCTCCAATCATTAGTTATAAACAAATAGGCATTTAAATTTGGTGACGACAAACTAAAACGTAACAAAATGGAGACAAGTAAATAGTTATATGTAATTGAATATGTCACATCTTCAAATTTCAATTTATTAATCGGTATTCAACTGCCACTAACAGTAAAATACTACTAGCTAGTATAAACAAAATGGGAAATCCTAGGATGTTTGTAGATTAAGACACTTGTGTATGCTATAAAATAACATCCAAACATGATGGGTTTCTTGTGCTTGAGAACAAGAAAGATCTCATTCTCATGAAATGGGGTTTCTTGACCATCTTCCTCAATGCTTTTCTTGCTCCTTTCCATCTCACAAACGCTTGCCTTTGCAGGTTTAATTTTCACCTCTCTCACTCCTATGCATCTCTCTTTAATTTCTTTTTATATCTTTAACTATATTGAGGTTTTCAATGAAATATCGTATATTTAACTAATTAAAATAATTTCTGTTTGTTGATGATGAGGATATATTATTAGACAGTAAATCTGAGGGTGAAAATGGACTGTCAAGGATGTGTCAGGAAAGTTAGGAGTGCTGTGGAAGGCTTGGAAGGTTCAGTTTATTAAACATCTCTCTCTCTCTCTCTCTCCCCCTCTCCCTCCTCTTAACCTCTTTCTTTTTATTTTCTTCTTTATATACATTTGTTCGGTAATAAGAATTCGTTTTCTTTTTATCTTAATTTCAGTTTGCAAAAGTCAGTTAGGGTAAAAGTTAACGTTAGTCAAAGAGGAAAAACACTCCATGTAGCTAGCTTCTTATCATGTTTTATTTGACGAACAGCTAGCTTCTTAATTATTTTGTGTAAGGTAAAGAAAAAAAAAGAAAAAAGCTCTATGTAGCTAACATGAGTTTGTTCATATACATGCACTCAAGCCATGTTGACCTTTGACACTTTCTTTTAATTTTACTGTTCAACCAACCTTTCTTGTTATTAAGATAATACAAATAGCAATTTCTTTAATTAGAAAAGATAATATTAAAAATACTGTAAAAATGAAGGGGTGGAATCAGTGGATATAAACCAGAAGGAACAAAGGGTGACAGTGAAGGGCTATGTGGAAGCAGAGGAAGTAATAGAGGAAGTGAAGAGCACAACAGGGAAGAAAGTAGAAGCATGGCCTTTTGTGGATCATGACTTAGTCACTTTTCCTTATCAAATTGGAGTTTATGACACCAAAGCTCCTAATGGTTTTGTCAGAAATGTGCCTCAAGCACTTGGAGACCCTAAGACTCCTGAAATGAAACTCATGGTCCTCTTCAATGATGATAACCCTAATGCCTGTTTTATTATGTAAATTCAAATTAGATATATCTCTTTCTTTTGAGACATTATTTTCATATATAGCTTGTAAATAGTGTTACTATATCATAAGTTTTATAGTTTTATCAACAAGTCTCCTCCCAAAATATCTATTGTATTGTTTTTATGCCTCTTTTTTCTTTTAATTTTTCTTTTTATTGTTTTCCGTCTTCATATTTTCTAGTCTGAAACTAAATCATCATCAATTTTCGTTTTTGAATATTTCAAATGACTCAAAATGTCATCTACCAATAATCATCATCAAAGAGAATTTGGCTTTTATGGTTATTCATTTTTTATTTTTATTTTTCTCCTTAATGATATATCCAGATCTTGAACCAAATAATTATCAATGGCAATAAAACACCATCAATTTTTGTTTGTGATTTTTCCCACAATAATAACTCATAATGTCATTTCCTGATCCAGCGCTAATAATTATTTCTCAGTTGTTGTCTTGATGGATCTAGTTTTTGTAAATCTCAATATTGTACTTGTTATTACCATTACTACTTTTGTTAATGGTTACACCTGATTGTTAGCATCTATATAACCGAAGGGACATGTTATTTTGGCTTCAGGCCTTGTTATTGACCATTTGTACAAGAGTTGTTGTCATTAATATTTGTGGTTATTTGCCAATATCATGATTAAATCTGACATGCAGTCCTTGTTATTTTTACTATAATCTAGTTATTTCCATTAACACTTTTGTTATTCTTATTATTGATTTTGTCAGCGGCCACCTCTTTGGGTAACATCTTCATACACAACTAAATCAGACATGTAGTTATTGTTATTCCCATTATGAATGTAGTTATTTTCATTAATACTTTTGTTATTCCCATTACTGATTTTGTCAGCGGCCACCTCTTTGGGGCAACATCTTCACAAATAACTGAATCAGACATGCAGTCCTTATTATTCCCATCATGAATCTAGTTATTTCCATTAACACTTTTGTTATTCCTATTACTGATTTTGTCAGCGGCCATCTCTTTGTGGCAATATCTTCACACACAACTGAATCAGACATGCACTTCTTGTCATTCCCATTATGAATCTTGTCAAACCTATTAACACTTTTATTATTCCTATTACTGAATTTGTCAGACGCCACCCATCGTGGACATACCATTCATACAATTCATTAGTATGTCATTCTATATTTGTCATTCCCAATTACAATATCCATTGTTTAAATATAAACTCCAAGAAAATATACATTGTTACCAATGAATTGAGCTAAGAAGTTTTTCATAAACTGATTGATGTAGTGGATTTAAATGCAAAAACAAATCACAATGACATGTATATAAATTTCAGAATCAAACATCAGCACCAAATAGAACAAGAGGGCAAGGCGACGGAAGCCGAGAATGAGAAGGAGAAGGGATAATCGGAGAAGGGATGACAATTGAAAATCTTGATATGAGAGTGATATTCGACTTAATGGAAGGGAGATGGAGAATGAGACGATAAAGATCCAAGGAATAGGGAAAAAAGTGGAGGAAGTACTATTTATCATATTCTCCAATGAAATTTGACAGAGAGGCAAAGAGGAGAAGATAAAAAAAAGAGAAAGAGAAGGACATTTTAATAAAACGATATAAACTTTAAAATTTCATATTCTTACTAGAGGACTTCTCTGCCATTTATAAGTATTGATAGATTTTTCTGGGTTTGATAAGTTCATGGGGTATTTATTTATCTTTTTTCCTAAAATTTATTTATATTTATTATTATTTTTTGTTTGCGGCGGGGACAAAATTAGGTGCGAGCGATTCTAAACACTTTCTCTATTTTATTTATAACACCTTATTTCTATTATATATATATATATAAAACCTTTTGTAATGTTCTTAATACAAACAATAGCTTTTTCATAAACTTTTTTACTCTAATAAACTATTTTACTAATCAAAAGATAATTTTGAAAATTTGTGAATTTTTAATACACACATATAACCAATTTTAATCTATTTTCTTGATTTGATAAAAAGGCTAACTAGGAAAAAGGATTGGGGGAAGGAGTATTAATTAATTAATTACGTTTTTTTACCATTATATTAATATATTAATCAATTACTTTTGCCAAAATAATATTAATTACTTTAAAGGGTTAAGGGTAAAAATTCCTATGTTATTTTTTCAAATGGGTATCTAACACCAAATATTTTTGTTAAATACATAAATACCTATAAACTTTTTAAAATGGGGGCAAAAATGCCTACACTATTAATAAGTATTAACGTTTGTTTTGTGAAACCCACAATATTATTTTTTGAGGTGCAAAAATACCAATAAACTTTATTCTTAAGTGCAAAAAAGTTCATGAACTTCTCAAAATGGGGCCAAAATGTTTACACCGTTAATTGATACAAACTTATATTTTGTAGGATCTACATTATTGTTTTTAATGATTATTTAATTTAAAAAAACACTCTCAAAAGCACTTAATGACTTCAACGATTCACTTTTTGGTGCTCTTAAACTCTCCACCAAATTTTAGGCTTCTATTGCGCATTCAATGAAAGCACCAATGTGATGATCATAAGCCTAAGAGAGAGCTTATCTCAAAAGACTAGCCTATTAGGAGGAAAAGTCTCTTAAATTTATAAACCACACTCTATTTGTAAGATTTCTTGATGTAAGGCTCATAACATTATGCAATAATTTTTTTCATTTGAATTCAAATAATCACACTCTTAAAAATATTAGCGACACGTGACAAGACACTGATGGGTGATTTGCAGTCAATGACTTTGAGACTTATTTCTTTTGATGCTCTATTAGTTTGATTAAATGAAGAAATAAGGTTATTTTCTAGAAGATTAAACCTAAATTGGTAAAGAAGTGTGAGGTAAAGAGAGATGATGCTCCATGAAGAGATTGAGAGTAACGAAGAGTAAATCGTCTGGAAAGGGTTTTACGGGAGATAAGAGGAAGAGGGGTGGAGAAAAGAGAGAGGGTGAAGAGTTTGTTTAAAAAAAAAATTAAATAATCATTAAAAAAAATAATGTGGATCCTACAAAATAAAAGTTTGTACTATTAACGCTATTAATATTTTTACCTCATTTTGAGAAGTTTATGGACATTTTAACACTAAAAAAACAAAATTTAGTATTTTTGCACCTCAAAAATAATATTGTAGATCCCACATAACAAACATTAGTATCCATTAACAGTGTAAGCATTTTTACCTTATTTTAAAAATTTTATAGATAATTTTATACCCAACAAAAATATTTAATATTAGATACCTATTTTATAAAAAAACACATACATATTTTTGCCCCATATCCTCCCTTTAAACATCAAGCATTTAAACTGTGTTCTTCGTTAAGTGGACGGTAAAGTTTACAACCATCCCTCGGCGAGTTTACATCGCTGCAGCGACCTCTCCTAGCCTCCAGCATCAGGCTTATTTACCTCTCTCTCCGCCTTGCCTGAGCTCTGCGCTGCCGCCGCCGCCGCCGCCGCGGCGCCGATCGTCCTCTCCGGTCTGCACCACATTTCCTCCGTCTGCTCCTCTCATCTTTTCAGTCTCCGCGACGCTCTCTGTTCTTCGTTTGTGCTGTATGCCTTGTGTTCGGGTAAGCTTCGTGTGTGCCTCTATTGTTTGCATCTGGAAAATTTGAGCTTCGTGTTTGGCCTCGGGTAAGCTTTCCAGCCTTTCAGTTTCATCTTTTTTCTTCGTTTGTCCCTGTTAAAATTGTTGTTGGTTTCAAATGGCTGCTCAGAATTTCAGGTTGTATATGACTCTTGCGTATTAGTTCTGATTGAAATTGTTGCTGGCTCAAAATGCTGTTAAAAAACTATATTTTTATTGTTTTATCTTTTTAGAGCAAGATTATCCTGTTTTCTTCAGCACACACCTGTATCCTTATTTGCAAGGACATCATTGTGTCCATGTATTGTGCGCGGTATAAAATGATCCAATTCCCTTTTCTAATCTTAAGGAGAGATGTTTGGAGTATTAGGGGTTCTGAATGCAACTTACGGAGTGCTTTAAACTTAGCACCTCACTGTTAACACATTCTTTTGGTAATACACTGTTAACAAATTCTTATTCTAACTATTTCAATATTGTGTGCTTTTCTTGTGATTGAATTGAACGGTTGCTGGTTATAATAGCAATTTCCAGAGTTTGTGAGCTGATAGTTTATGGGGCTCGTAGACCTTGGGAAATGTAAACTCTTAATAGCAATTTTTGGTTGGCCATTCCTTTGACCATGTCTACCTCTTAACTGTCTCTGTTATGAGGGATAAATTTCTCTTTGTTCCATAATATAGACACCCTTTTCTTTTATTTGATGGGTCAGTTGTGACAAGTTATTTTTTTAAAAGGAAGTTGAGTTGTAACCCAAGAAAAACCAGCTGTGTAAAAAATTTCTATCTACTTACGAAGCTAGCATGTCCAGAATTTGACATCACTTTTCACTCTGATTCTTTCCGCTTTTCAAATCTCTATGTAACAGAACTATGGAATTGCCAAAACCCACTCATTATAAGGGTAACACTTGTATGCTGCCCAGCTCTGCCCAAAACTATCATATAAGAACTACTCCACAGTCTCCTTATCTTCCAATTTCCTTACCGGCTCTTCAGAATGAGACTTGAATATTGGGGCAACCAATTTTTATGGATGAATGTTTCTTGCTTAACAGGGTTTCTGTTATTTTTTAACTGTCATGCTTTTTTAGTAATTTGGCGGCAATCTTTTAGCTTTTCCTTGAACCCATTAATTTAGTGCTTGAAATGCTACTGATTTGCTTAATGTGGCATTGGTTTATTTGAAACTTATTGGGATTTTACTCTTATGATATTGTTATTTTATTTTATGTAATTGAAAACCTTTGAAATGTATATTTACTAATGGAAAAACTAGAATATCATCTTAAATTATCTTTTCTGAGATCAGATATCAATTCAGTTTATGATACATATGTATGTGATGAATGAAACGTTCATGGAGTTTTGAGCCTCTGTTGTTATTAATTGCATTTGTCTTGCTGAATGCAGTTGAAAATCAAAATTGGTGGCTTTTTTGTAATGAAGCATGAAGATTTTCTATAATTGCAGCAACTGGGTCTTGACTACAATATGCTGAAATGTCATAGCCCAAAACCAAGCACTATCCTTACCATCTTACAGGGATGCAATAACATCAAAAGGCTTAAAAAGATCCATGCCTATGTCATTATTAGTGGACTCCAGCACCATGTTACTATTTCTAACAGACTCTTGAACTTCTGTGCTGTCTCAGTTGCAGGTTCCATGTCTTATGCTCAACATCTATTCCATCATATGGATAACCCTTCAACTGAAGCATGGAACTCCATTATCAGAGGCTTTGCACAGAGCTCATCACCTCGCCAAGCACTTCTGTACTACAATGCCATGATTTCGACTTCATTTTCTCAACCTAACAGCTATATTTTCTCATTTGTTCTCAAGGCTTCTGAGAAGATTAAGGATGCAAAGAAATGTGGAGAGGTTCATGGATCTATAATCCGACGAGGGTATGAGAGAGATGTTATTGTTTGTACTAATCTGATGAGATCATATTCAGGGAATGAATTTATTGAGAGTGCGCGAAGAGTTTTTGATGATATGTCCGACAGAGATTTGGTTTCTTGGAATTGTATGATATCATGCTATTCTCAAGCAGGTTTTCATCACGATGCTTTGACATTGTACAATCAAATGCGAGATAAAAATGTTGGCTTGGATGGGTTTACACTTGTTGGCTTGGCTGCATCTTGTGCTCATATTGGGGCTTTAAATGTTGGGATTCAAATGCACAAAATTGCCCGTAAAAAGGGTTTTATGAATGACATTTACGTTGCCAATGCTCTTATTGATATGTATGCAAAATGTGGAAGCTTGGATACTGCACTTTCTATTTTCAACAAGATGAAGAAGAAGGATGTGCTTACTTGGAACTCAATGATTGTTGGCTATGGAGTTCATGGTCATGGAGATAAAGCAATATCACTTTTTAAGCAGATGTTAATGGCAGGAGTCCAGCCAAACCCCATCACATTTCTTGGTTTATTGTGTGGGTGTAGTCACCAGGGTTTAGTTCAGGAGGGCATTCAATATTTCCACTTGATGAGCTCTGACTTCAAGCTAAAACCAGAAGTCAAGCATTATGGTTGCATGGTGGATCTTTTTGGACGAGCAGGAAAACTTGATGAGGCACTTAAGCTTATAAAAACTTCTTTCTTTGATGCTCCAGTGCTTTGGCGTACATTACTCAGCTCTTGCAAAATTCATAGAAATGTAATGATTGGAGAAATCGCTATGAACAATCTGGTCCAAATTGGGAAGCCAAATGCTGGAGATTATCTGCTAATGGCCACATTATATGCTGGAGCTAAGGATACTGAAGGGGTTTCACGAATGAGAAAAATTATGCAAAGCCAAGGAGTAAAGACCACTGTGGCCTGGAGCTGGATTGAGGTTGAAGATCAAATTTACAAGTTTGTTGTGAATGATAATTTACACCCTGATTCCTGCAAGATTTATGCCAAACTAGAGGAAATTATTCATCAGGCTGCCTTACTTGGCTATGTACAAGAGGAAGAGGCCATCGACACATATCCTTTATTTAGTACTGAAGTGAGTTTGGGAATTTCAACTTCTAAACATAGTGAGAAGTTGGCAATTGCCTTTGGGTTGATAAAAACACCACCAGAATCATGTTTGCGAGTAATGAAGAATTTGAGGGTTTGTAATGATTGTCATACGTTTATAAAATATATTTCTAAAGCATATGATCGAGAAATTATTGTTAGGGATAGAGTCAGGTTTCATCACTTCCATAATGGATTATGTTCATGTGGTGACTATTGGTGAGAATTCATATTTATCTTCAAAGCTTCATAACTATTTTATCCACTTTTTTGACATGGTTTTACAATTACTGAGATGCTGAACCTCAGCTTTGCATGAGTTGTTATCATTCATGTTATTGATTATTTCAGTGATTACTATGATAGAACCCAAGACTATATTACAGGCTTTAAATTTATGCCTTTAATTCTTGTTCCAAAAGAGGGACTGAAGTGAGAATCATTCCCATGTTTCGCTAGTCTTACTTTGGATGGGAAGGTTGTACCTTGGTAGTTAAGCTTGTATCTTCATCTAAGGACCTATATTAGACTGACTGGGATTGGCTGAAGTGCTGTTTGTTTTGGTGATCTATGCTCAGAAGTTGCCAAATTATCGAAGGTCATCGTCCTGGAAAAGGCTTCTTTCTGATTATCACCCTCACTAGAAATCAAAGGAGCATTCTTGCACCTCTGGAAAAGTCCGTTAGTAGGTTCTTCCTCAGAATTACTATTGGGGTAAAACTAAGTACTGGAGACCCTGGGGCTTGATTTCTTGCTTTTGAATCTGAGGGTCTCGTGACTTCAGTGCCAGGTTATAACTAATCAATATTCATTTGTTTCCTTTCTATATGCTTGTTTGATAATATCACCAAATGTATATAACTCTTGAAATGCAATTTACTTTATCTGCACAATCAATTGGTTAGTGATCTCATTAGTATGTCTTACTCTCTCCTTATACATTTCTCCTCTTCTTATTCTCAAATTTTAGTCATTTTCCCATTGTGTTGTTACCTATTGCATCTGTCCCACTCACTTGAACACTCTAAACCAAATAGATAAAGGAAGAATATGAAGAACAATCAGATATTGGAATCGATTCTGTTGGATTCGCATGTGAACACGGAATCCAAGGGTTCTATCTACTGGGGAATGGTTAAATGATGTTTTGGCTCCTGGTGTTGATCCTGTGAGTATTTATCACCTTTTGTTGGCTTTGTTTAAGTGAAAGTTGCACCAGCCACCAGGCATAGGATAAATGAAAAGAAAGGTCTGCTATGTCACCAATTAAATTAGGGAAAATAATCATAATTTATTATAATAAAAAAATATAGAAAGCCAACAAGCTGCTATTGTGTTTAATGTAAGATATATTTAAGGGTTGATTTTAATCTTAGATATATGACTAGAGTATTTTAAAAGACACATTATATTAAGTAATTCAAGTAACGATTTTAATCTAATTAAAAGTAATACTTGGAAGAAAAAAAAAACCAAAAGGGAGTTAACAGGGTATTTAGCTTAATATTGGGTTGAAAGGATTTAAATAATATACTTTGAAGTAAGAATCCAAGAATAAAGTAAAGAGGGCAATTAGGCAATCTGACCAGTGAAGTGATGCTTGGATTCCATAAAATATCTTAGCTTTAATTAAATTAGGTATAGTGAAATCTATGTGAACAATAAAATAATAAATTTGATCTATGATTTAGGAGGTTTTATTACAAAAATAAACATGAGCATTTTGGTCAAAGTGAGACATAATGTTTTTAAATAGGAGGGGTAAACTTAGAATATTCAAAAATACATATAGGTATTTTAGTCAAAATGAGACACAATGTCTATTTTCCCTCCAAACCCCCCCCAAAAAAAAATTTGGAGGGTAGAGAGGGGAGGGGAGGGGAAGGGAGCGAAAAAGACAATTTGTAACCTCCCTTCTCCCCCTCCCCTCCTTCCAACTAACTAAACACATTTTTTCCACCCCCAAGTCATGGGTCCAATTTATATCTTATCAAAATCTTCTATAAATTTTTTTACTTTAACATTGATGACACCTTGATTATGTCAAAATATATATCAAATTTATTGAAAATGAAGAGTTATCAAAAGCATATTGAAATATTTTATCATAATAAAATTAATAAGATAATATGTAAAAATTAATAAAATATATTTTTAAAATGCATACAATTTTTTTTACTATATATATTTGAGGTAATATGTTTTTTGAGATTTATAAATTAAAAAATAAAAGAAAAATAAAAATATATAGATAAAAAAATAGATATATTTGTCAACTTATAATTAATTCTCATCACCTACTATTTTAAAGTAAACAAGAAATCAAACCTCATATTTCTCCCTCTTCTTAAACCAAACAAAATTCATAATCTTCTCTAACATAATTTTAATAAATTTTACCTAATCTAATATCCATCAAATCAAACACACCCTAACGCTATGCAGATGGAAATGAATCAGACAAAGGCGAATATCTATATCTGAGCGAAGAGAAAAATAGAGTATGAAACTAAAAATTATATTGAAATGTGTTAACTTCGTGGCGTGAAGTGAATTATACATCAAAAAGTAGGGATGGTTAAACCCTAAAACTGCTTGACTGAAAACAAAAACAAAAAACTCTAAACCCAATAGCCTCTCATGGCGTACTGGCCCAAAAGCAAGGTAAAAAAAAAAAAAAGCCTAATAGCTTTTGACATTGATTTCCGACTAAAAAGTTGATTAGTATACAACACTATGTCTTTAAAAAGAAAAAAAAAAAGTTATGTTGCAGTAATGAAAAATATTGTTTTTTCATTTTAAAATACTTCTCCTTTTTTACCAACAATTTAAAAAACACCTCGTAGTAATGTAAAAACATAGAATAGTTCCCTAAAATAATCAGAGCATTATTTTTTTTAATTTATTAAAAGGCTTCTCAAAATGAACCAAATGGATCAAGATGAAAAGCATTTATAATCAATGATATTAAGGGCTTGTTTGTTTCTTTTTTTTTTTTAATAAAAAACAGTTTTATAGAATTGTTTTTTAAAGAAAAATTTGAAAAAAAGGTCTATTTTTGAAGTAACGTGACAGCGGTCGTCGCTGGTGGTGATGTGGTGGTAGTGTGGTGTCAACAGTGGATAGATGACAACCTTAAAAAAATAAAAAAATAAAAAAAACACCTAAAAATTGTTTTCATTTTTTGGTTTTTGAAAACAACTTTATGTTTTTTTTAAAAAAAACAACTTATTGAAAACAGTTTTTTTTTTAAAAAAAATTTAGTATTTTTGGGGTTTTAGAAATAAAGAAAACTGTTTTTAAGAATAAAATCAAGCAAGACCAAAAGTATTATTGTTGTTGTCGTCCTCATCTATGATTTGTACTCCATCCGGTCTTTAATATAATATATATTTACCTAATTTAATTATATTAAGGAAGTTTGTTAAGTTGATTAATATGACAAGTATTTTCTTAAATACCTTATCTACCTTTCTTAATTATCTCATTTTCTTCTTGATTATTGTTGAGGGAGCATCAATAAGGATAAATTAGAGAAAGATTGACAAATATGAAAACTTTATTTTATAATTATGATCAAGATCAACTCCCTAAATATGTCCTATATATATAGGACTGGAGGGAATATCAAATAAAAAAGTTCATGTTGCTTTAGGATGAACAACACTATCAAGTATATAGAGTTTTCAAGATTTAAATCTCTTTTTAATTTCTGAACTAAAATAGATAGGTAATTTTTAGGGAATTTTTCACATAAAATACGAAAAATTTACATACAAATCATATATAGGTTTTATAAGAATTATTTTTAATTTATACGAGTATAACATGTGAGAATGGTGTTATGGTTTTGATCTTGCAATGATTTAACAATATTGAATTTTTACTTGTTTTTGTAAAAAAAATTGATTTTTCTATCTTATCTGATGCTGTATGAGTTGGGACACAATTTTTAAAAGGTATTAATGCAAATGTTGAGCCAAAGATTATTATGAGCAAACCAAATTTTCTACAGACAGTAAAAAATAAAAGTTCTTTAGAGTCGGCCTAAAGAAGCCCGACTCTAAAGATATATTTCTTGCATATTTTTTATTAATTTTTTAATGTTTATAATATATAGATATGCAGAATAATAACAAATATATATGAATATTAGGCCAATTCCCAGTGCTTTTGCTTAGTCATTGATTATCCTAATATAAATTAAAAGTAATTTAGATTTATATTACTTATAAATTATATATGACTTTAAATTTCATCGTCTTTGCACCGCCATGACATAAAGGCCCTCGTTATTATATTGAACTGTTTCTCATCATCAATAACATGCACATATAAAACCCTTGTTAGATTCAAACTCAACCTGGAAGTAAGGAAAATGCTTAAAAATGGAGACTAAAGTGTCTTATGGTAAGAATCATTCTTATGTTTAATTTGTTATGTCCTACATCAATTAAAAAGGAGAATGAAAAACGTTTTATAAGGGTGATATCAAAGTCTTATAAGGGGATGTTATATGATTAGTTTTGCTTACGAGGTGTAATTTACACATTCAATTGTTTAGTGATGATTTCATTAATGATGTCTTATTCTCTCCTTAATTATATGTTTCTTCCTGTTTTTTATTATGAGGTTTCAGTCAGTTTCCCGTTAAAATGCTTACTGTTGCATCGATTTGTGCCACTCACTTTTTAACACTCTAAACCAAATATTATCGTGCCTGTTGGATTCTCCTTATATCTATTGGTAAATATGGTTAAATGACGTTTTGGCTCCTGGTGTTGATCTTTCTTGGCTTTCTATCTTCTTCTTCTTCTTGTTATCATCATCATCATCATGCCTTTTCTTTCTAGTTACAACGCTAAGAAACTCCTTGATACAAGTGAAAAAGGATTGAGAAATTCTATTCCTGCTCATTTCTCATACTTCCACGTTGAGTTTAGGCTCCATGAAAGTGATATTGTGCCTCTTTCAAACTCACTTTTGACTTGTAGATATTTCTAAGTAATACTTATTGGAGCTAATCGTGGCTGCTATGTTTTCTTTTATAGACCTTAAGTGTTGAGAAAGCCATATTTTTGTGTAATTGAATCAAATACATTTAATTAATACTTTATATATGTACTGCAAAATAAACTTTAATCAATTTTGTTAATGTATACAATTTTTGTTAATACAGTGAGTTAATACTTTATATATATATGTGTTGCAAGAAGCTAAGTTTACGCTGATTGAATCAATATTAATTCATAATTAATAGGTATCCTTATTTATTAGCTTTTGAAGTAAGGCAACCATATAATTAATACTCATATTTTACATATACTCTCTCCGATCCTTAATATAAGACATATTTATCATATTTGATTAGATTAAAGAAGTTAATTAAGTTAGTTAATATGACATGTTTTTTCTAATAGGAGTATATGGCTTCATTTTGAGGATTAAGATTTTTACACACATGAATTTGATAGAGAGCAAGAATAAGATATCGAACTCAACTATGTAAAATATGAGTATCACTCCCAGTTGTGTATACGTAGTTCAGAACTTGGATAGTGCTTTACTGATGTATTAAGTGCAGGCCTTCTAAACTGTTGTACTCATGAAATGCTCATTATGATGGAGGGATTAGGTTGACCATAGAGGTAATTATGTGAAGGGTTAAGGTTGATCCTGCACCTTCTAGTATTTTTTCTAAAATATTTTGTGATATAATTTTGCTTTTAATGTATTTTTTACGAGTAATTTTACTCTTGAAGTATTTTTTCAGGAGCAATTTTATACTCATCAGTATCACTCCAAAAAGCCTGTCAATTAAAGATACATTTAGCATCCTAAAATATTTTTTAGTAGCACTCAATATCCTAAAATAGGGATTAGTGGCATACCTTTTGTGGGTCTTCTTTAAAAAAATGTCACAGCTTCTTCCATATATATATATATATATATATATATATATATAACACTTTAAGTGGAGCTTTCTCAAGAAAACATCATAGTTTTCTAGTGACTTAAAAGAAGCGTCATTTAAAATATTTTTTTAAAAATAAAAATTCAAGCAGCAACTGTGGCGCTTATTCAAAGAAGTGTCGCGGCTGTTCCATACTTTATGTAGCACTTAGCCTAGCAAGCGCCACCTAAAGTATTATTTTTTTTAAAAGAATAAAAATTCACCCGCAATCCTCTTAGTCTCTACTCTTTATCGAATACTTGCTATCACCCTTAGTTCCCACATTTCCTTCTTGTCCTTTTTTTGTCACTCATCACCATCCCCAATTCGATCTTTATTTCTCTCATTTTTTTGTTACATTACTTCTTACATTTTTTTCTCCTCCTCTTTTTATTTTCGCAGCACTCCTTCCTCATTTCTTTTGTCCCATTTTTTGCACCAAACTGACCTCACTCCTTTTCCCTTTTGGTCTCATTTCATCCTCCTTATAGTTTTATTTTTTCTTATAAGTCGTACCCACTCATTGTTTTCCTTTTTTTTTAATATATTTTAAAGCTATGTACAATACATTGTCTTGTTAACTACCTCTTTTTAAACATCTATGTAACTTTGTTTTTGTCTTTTTCCTTTATTAATTTTTATTTTCAGGTGTTGTGTTTGAGGTTTTAACTCGCTTTATTCAAGCTTTCTCTACACTGTAACTTTTAATTTTGGAGCTTACAAATATAATTTTATTAGTAGTTAATAATTTAATATTCTCAATATCTTTTTATATTTAATTTATTATGAAATCTGAAAAAAATTATTGTCATTTTTTTGCCAAAAAATAAATGAGATAAAATTAAATGTTATTATATATAGGTTGTATGTGAAGATGTGTAGTAGTTATAATTTTTTGTTGTTGTAGTAATTGTTAATATTGATGAGTTGCATAAATAAAATAATTATGTATTTTTAACACTTTGTATTTTACTTAGTAGTGATTTTGTTAATTAGTTATTTGTTAATTTATATCATTTTGGAGTTATTTGATTTTGGTTTGCTTTTCTTCATTTTGTGGTAGGGATATAGAAATGTGTTTAAAGTGTGTTATTAACTAGTATTATAGGGTTCTAAAAAAAATATAAATTTTTTTAGAACCCTATAATACTATAAAAAAAATCAAATTAGCGATGGAATTTAGTGACAGAAATTCCATCACTAATTAGTTTAGAGAAAAAAATTAGCGACGGAATCATATTAGCGATATAATTTGTTCTATTGAAAAAAAGGCCTTTACTAATTTATTAGTTACGGAATTTTGAATTTTGTCGCTAATTTGCCATGGATTAACGACGGAAAATTTCCATCGCTAATTAGCAAAATTCCATCGCTAATTAATGAATTTAGTGACGGAAAATTAGTCTCTAATTAGCGATGAAACTCATTAATTAGTTTCGTCTCTAATTAGTGACAAAATTTCCATATCTAATCCGTCGTAAAGTATTTTTTTTATATAATTTAAATTACCATATGCCCTTACCACGAGCCTCCACATGTCCCTCACTGGCGATCACCACATGTACCTACCGTTAGCTATGTGTTCTTGTCAGTCACCTCGCCTCGGGCCGCCACGTGTCCCGGTCAACCGCCGCATGTCACCCTCCATCGCACGCCACGTGTCCAAGTCACAAATTGGTTGCATTTTGTGACTAAGTTAAGATTCAAAACCATGACCTCTCACGTGTGTGCCAGTGCTTTTGCCAGTTAAACTAAGGAGAACCTGTGAAATTTAAATGTAAATCATACACACACACACACACACACATTCTCTTTGCAAACAAAAATAGAAATAAAAAATTTAATATATTATTAAATATTCAATTTAATTTTTTAATTTAATTTTATGTATATATTCTACCTAAATTTTTATTGTTAATATCTTTTTTTATTATATAATTCAAAAAAATAAATATGAATTAATAATTTTATTTATTTATTTTAATATTTATATTATAAATTGGTAATAATTTAAAATTTAAATTATTTAAAAAAATTTATAATTATGAAAAAAATCTAATTATTGAAAAATTTAATTATTAGTGATGAAAATTAGTGACGAAATAATTCTATCACTAATTTCCGTCGCTAATATTTAATGATTGAATTAGAGACAGATTAGTGATGGAATGTAATTTCATTGCTAATCCGTCACTAATTTAGTGACAGAAAAATTTCATCATTTATTTCTGTCGCTAATTTTTAATGACGGAATTAGAGACATATTAGTGACAAAATTTAATAATGGAATTAATCTGTCACTGGAAAAATTCCGTCTTTAAATTCTATCTTTAATTTTAATGATGGAATTTATGAGAGATTAGTGACAGATTAACGATGGAATTTCATTCAGTCACTAAATTTCATCGCTAATTTTCTGTTTTTATTTTGTAGTGGAAGCGCCACCCTAGGTTAAATTCAAAAAAAAAAATCTAGGGTAACGCTTCCTCAAGAAGTTATTTTTTCAAAAAAGCGCTACCCTAAACCATTTTTTAAAAAATTATTTTTTAAAAAAAGGTCTAGGGTGATGTTTCATTGAGTAAGTGCCACAGGAAGTTCAAACTTCCTATGGCTCTTCCTCAAAGAAGTGCCACCCTAGGTGATATTTAAAACACACACACACGCACATGTTTTAGTTTTTGTGGATACTGCTTCAACTTTTTTTAGTGACGTTGGGCTATATGGTGTTTATCAAGTGCCACAAATAATATTAAAATAAATGCGACATTTATGTTTATTTATAGTAGTGTATATGGTTCCTTCAGGATATCATTGAGAGGATTGTGTGTGCATACTCACCTCGGGAAGAGAGAGGAGAGAATAAATACCTTTGGAAACCATCCAGTGATGGTTCCTTTACTGTTAAATCTACATATTTTTCTCTTTTTTTAGGTACCTGTAGGGAGGCTAACACAATTTGGAAATCGCTGTGGAGATGAAAAGTTTCAGAGAAGATAAAATCTTTTTACGTGGCTTCTTACACATGAGAAAGTTTATACAGTGGAGCTAAGAAAAAGGAGAGGCCTCCTAGATGATGTTGTCTATCCTTTTGGGTGCTCGACCACAGAAGACTCCATGCAATGCTATTTACCTACTGGTGGAAATCTGTGGCATCTATAGATGTTTGGCCTGACTTTTTCTCATTATATGGAGACTCTATTTGGTTACATCTGTTGGGACATTTTGACCAATTGATGCAAACAGTTGCATGAAGTGTCTGAAACCCTTACTCCCATAGATGCTCAAGATTAATGCTTGTTTGGTTGGACTTATACTTATACGACATAAGCTCGATTCATGTAAATCGAGATAAAACTCCTCTATATATTTATTTCGTAAACTGTAAAAGCTACCTTGTAGACCATAACAACTACATCGTATTCCGTAAATCACGATTGAAAAGTATTTATGTAGGCTATCCAAACATACCATCAATTTGTAGGGCTTGCTGGGATCAGGAATTGATTGAAAGATGCTCGTTCCTAGGAGAAAGGCTTCCTAAGAACATGATGGGGATGGAAAATTCAAGAGACCACTTCAAGCTTGAAGTTGATGGATTGGTTATGCGAGATGGTAGCAGCGGTTGTTGGGGTGCTCTAAGGGATGCCAAAAGGAGATGGATTTGTGGATTCAGTTGCAAGCTCACATTCATTCCTTCTGCAATTGCATGACTGATTGGTATCATTAATGGACTTAATTTGTGTTGTTCCAAGGGCTATAGATCGGTTATAGTTTATTCGAATTGCATTGAGGCCTTTGATTTTTGTTTCAGGGGTTCTATTGTGAATCACCCCTTTAGGGACATTATAGATGATACTCATTTGATTATTTATAGGGACTGGCATGTCTGGCTTAAACATGCTCCTAATGCTAAGTTAGTTACAACTGATTATCTTGTGAGGATATCGCGCGAGTGCACGCGCGCAGACATACACATAATTAAACAGTTAGTTTTTGTGTTCTTGATCATTCTCCACCTATTCTTGTGTTCCTTTACTATTAATGATATACAGTATTATTTTTTTAAAAAAAATTTATTGCCCCAAATTGGTGATAACGTGTTGAAGAAGCATTTGGTATCAAAGGCAGAAGTTGTTATAGTCAAAAAGATATAAAACCAAAACCTGCATGCAATAAATGAGCAAGCACTCATATATCACCAATTGAGTAATTTACTAACCCAAACAAAAGAGATTGTGTTTGCTCTCGTCATCTCATTAGCATTATATAGATGTGAAAAGAATAAGTCCGTGAATTTACATTTAAAAGGGAGCATTCAGCTCATCACGAAAGTTATAAATTACTTGTGAACTAGCCCTTAGCTGTACGTTTTTGCCATTGGCTTGTGGGGGACAGTAATCGAGAAAATATTGATATTGATGATTCAAAATAACACTTACTGGATCTATTTATGATTATATGTGAAAAAAATATGCGAAAAGAATTACTAATTTACTTCAATTAGGAAATTAAAAGATGTAAATATTAAAAAAAATTTAAGAAAATGGTCTTCGCTCCTCTTTCAAAGGCCTATTTGGGTTTGCTTGAATAATCTAAACACCGTATTTTAATTTATTGGGTATAAAGAGGCTAATCCATCGAGCTGAACTTGAATTAATAATTCTAATTTAAACATTTGAATTGAATCCTCGTCGGGAGGAGTATTAACAATTAGTGTTCAATTATGCCAAACACTATATTATTTCGAATAAGAATATACATCTGCATTATCTAAAAAACAATCCTTTGACTTGTGCTACATCAAAATTAATGTCTTTGAACTTAATATTTCAGGATGCTCGATGAGCTTCTTTATTAGATACTAAGGCCAGTTCTATATCAATGCATACATATCAACATATTAACGTCTTTGTACTTAATAGTGTTGTCAGTGGTAACCATCCTAGAGCAACATGAGATTCTTTGTTAAATACAAATGATAGACTATATTAAAACATTTTTTAATTGGGATCAATTTTTTTTTTAAATCCGATATGATAAAGTAAAATTTTTTAAGGGACATCCAACACCCTAAATTACTTAAATTGTTAAGTATAAAATTATCTAAAAAATATTTTAAGATAAAGAATACAACTAAAAAAATATTGGGAGAATTCCAAAAAAATACCATTTAAACTTCAAAATCCCAAATAGGTGATTTAACAATAAAATGATTTGTTAATTGCATTATCATTCTTGTTAATCCCATTACCAAACTTGTTAACGGGATTTTGAAATTTAAATGGTATTTTTTTGGCATTCTCCCAAAAATATTTTGGGATGCTGGATGAATATGGAAAAAAACATTTAATCCCTTGTTTTTTGAGAAAATTACACTGTGGTCCCAAGCAAACGAAATACAAAAAAATGGTCCCACGAAATCACAAAATGAAAAAATAGTTCAAAGGGGTTGTTAATGGAGCATCCTCAGGTTGTCAATTGACAACCTGAGGATGTTCCATTAACAACCCCTTTAGATTATTTTTTCATTTTGTGATTTCTGGAACTATTTCTTAGTATTCTTTTTTATTTGAGACATCAGTGTAATTTTCCCTTATTTTTTTAGTTATTGGGAATGTGGGCCATGTATTAGGGCCTTACCATCCCTACTTTTCTATCCTACACGCAGCGATTTCCCAACTACTGTATCTCATTTTCACATGTTCTCTCTTCATTCATATAGATCAGCTGCTAACTCTGATCCATCATCGTCTCCTTAATCAAGGAAATCACAGTCGAGAATGGTAAACCTTTCTCTCTACTGTGTTTTCTTGGTTAAAGAGATGTAGTGGATCACCCATTTTCTATATTTACTTTACTATACAGTTCATATACATCGCGAAGTTAACATACTAGTATCTCATTTTCACAATCTGATCCATCACCATCTTCCTAATCAATTATGAATTCACTGTAAAAAATGGTGGTCCAACCCAAAAGAAACCACCTGTCTCTCACATTGTGTTTCCTAATTGATTAGAGAGATTTAGTGGATCATCCACCGGAATCCTCAACGGCGGCGACTCGCAGTAGTTCTCTGTATTTGACAGGTCCGCTTCGTTTTTCGCCTTGATGTGTTGATTCTTTCTGCAGAAACAAAGCGCTCATCAAGAACAGGTATCAGATCCGAATAATAATTGTATGAAATTACCGTTTCGCTCTTTCTCTATCTTGTAATCGTTTCAGCTTTTCATTTGAGTGTTCATCTATGTCGGCACACCAGAAATTTTAGCTCAAATCAGATCTGCTTGGTTTTCTTTTCATCTGTTGTCTTTTCCTGCACAAATAGACCGCTTTTCAAGATTAGTCACCAGATTCAGATGATCATAGTATGAAATCACCCTTCCAATCTTTCTCTCTCTCTAGTGATCCTTTCTGTTTTTCATTTAGTGTCAATCTACGAAGGCGCACCAGTGATTTTAGCATAAATAAGATGTAAAATTTTTTTCTGAACAAGAAAAACGATTTTGAATGTTGATGTTTCAGTTGTTGAAGACGGGAAAAGTTTTTAAAAACGGACTCCAAAAGGTTGTGGGATTTACAGTGTAGGCATTTTTTGTTTTCATGGGCTCTGACTACATTCCAAAATCGTCCAAGGACGTCTTTTTGACAGATAATCATATGCTTTGGCCTTTTTCTGAAGTCTTAATCTCCTTCATTTCTTCATAAGCATTCAAATTAAAGTAAAAAAAAAAAAACGAAATTTCTCTAATGCATCCTTCAGAATAAGTGAATAACGTTGCATCAGGCTTAGGATAAATGAAAAGGAGGATCTGCTATGTTACTAAATTAGAGAGAAAAATCATGATCTTTTATAACACAAGAATATAGAAAACCAAGAAGGGAAGGGGAGTTAACAGGGTTGGTATTTAGCTTACCAATTGAAAAGGGAAGCTCTTAATTAATGACCTATATATATATATATATGTATATATATATGTATATATATATGCATATGCTTTCAACATTGCTCATAAGAAATATTAAGCAGAATATTTTTCTTAGCTGCTTAATATTGGATCGGAAGGTTTTAAAATAATATACTCTAAAGTGAAACTCCACCAAGAATAGTCATAGCAACTATGCAATCTGAAGATAAATACTCACAGCATCAATACAAGGAGCCAAAATATCATTTAACCATTCACCAAAGGATGAGTATTAAAAATATGAAAGATCTGTGATAAAGAGAAATTAACTCATCAATAAGTACTCTAAGAACAAAATTGTAGACGTTCAGTGCTACCAAAAAAAAAAAAAAAACTCTAGACAACTTGATACTACTTTCATTAAATGGACTTTTATGTTAAAGGCAAATTTGTCATATAAGTACTTTAGGGTACTGAAATTATATGGAAAAAAATTATTTGAGGGTGGATGAAACTTGTGAAATTATGTTCCCAAAGGGATCCTCAAAATGAACCAAATGGAAAAAGATGAAAATCATTCATAGTCAAGGATATAAAAGTATTATTGTTATTGTTGTCGTCTATTATTTTTATATATAATTTTATCTAATAAAGAAGTTCATGTTGCTCTAGGCCACCTCATAGGTTATTTGAGCAGACCCAAATAAGCATACAAAAAGCGGCAACCCTTTTCTCAAAATTTTTTATTCAAATCTCATTTTTTAACTTTTTAAATAAAGTAAATAAATATTTTTATTACGGAATTTTTCACATATAATATGAAAAATATACATGAAAATCATAAAACTTATTTTAAGAATTTTTAAAAAAATTTTGGCCATATAAGCATTATTTTGAATTTATATAACATATGAGAATGGTTATATGGATTTGATCTTACTATGATTTAGTAATATTGAATTTTTACTTGTTTTTGTCAAAATTTAGCTCACTATCTTATGTGATCTGCTGTACGAGTTGGGCACAACCTTCCAAAGATATAATAGAGATGTTGAGCCAAAGATTATTAGTTGGGTTGTTTACATTATTATTTGATCAACTGTATGAGTTGGGTTTAAATTGTCAGGCTAGGAGGAACCCCAACCACTCAAAATCTCAAATTATCACCTATAGTTCAAACTCTCTTGATATAACATAAAGTGGAAAAAAATTTATTCATCATTTCTTTGATCAATTAAAATAATTTATAATGTAATATTAAAAATGTCTATAAACTTTTCCTCTTTACCACAAGTGAAATTTTTTACAAGCTAGTCAAAAGCTAGCAATTTAGAAACAGAAGCTCGATCACTCTTCATGGAGCTGTTTTGTCCAATCAAAGGGCTCCCACTCTTTCAAGAAGCTGGCAACAGCTTGTTTTTGGACGTCCACCGCGTCGTAACGGCGGCGCCGGTACATTTCGTCTTCGGCTAGTTTTGCTTTTGAAGTGCACTTTACTCTTTATCTACACGTTCAATTGGCTAGTGATTTCATTAATGATGTCAAACTCTCTCCTTAATAATATGTTTCTTCCTCTTTTTTATTCTGAAGTTTGAGTCAATAATTATATATATGCACGCGCGCGCGCCTGATCACTTGCATATTACGAAGGAAGCATGGGAGCAATTTCTTTTTGCTAGGGCTTCGTCATGTTCTTAAATGCAATTGCACGGCGGACTTATCTCATTCATTAAATGCAATTGCAAGCTTTTATTTTACAATAAGATAGAGTTGACTATTTTTTTTTGGAGGATTAAAGAAATTAAAGAAATTACTTAATTATATCATATATTATATATCTTTAGATTATATATTAGTTTATAGGTTAGAAAAAATAGTTTAAAGAAAAAAATGATAAATATAAATATTTTAATGTAATTTAATTAATTTTCTTAATATCTTAAAAAAAAATTCAGCTATGTCTTACTCCCTCTAGTCTTTATTATAAGACACCAACTAAAAATTTTCACAAATCAATAAAAATAGTTAAAGTTATTAAATTTGCTTTAAAATTTAAGTAGTTTCCAATATTGTTCCTAATAATTGCACTAAACTCTAATATCATATTAATTATTACTCTCACCTACTACCCTTTATTTATTATAGGTATATATGAAAAAAATATTTAATGCTCCTTGAAACAAGCAAGTGCCCTATAAAAAGGCCCAAATGTACTTATTTATTAGTGACTTATGATAAGAACCATAAGGAGTATATTTTAAATCAGAGAGAATATCTCTTTTCATGACCCAACTCACATAAACTTTTTTTATACCCAAAAAAAAAAATGGTGCAATAAACTGGTTCCTGTCCGGTAGATGGCGAACATAATTTCACAAGTTTCATCCACCCTCAAATACTTTTTCCATATAATTTCAGTACCCTAAAATATTTATATGGCAAATTTTCCTCTAACATAAAAGTCCATTAAATGAAGGAGTATCAAGTAGTCTATAATATTTTTTGGTAGCGGTTAACATCTTAAATAATTTTGTTCTTAATTAATTTATTTTTATCATAAATCTTTCATATTTTTAATACTCATCTTTTGGTGAATGGTTAAATGATATTTTGGCTCCTTGAATTGGTCGTGTGAGTATTTATCATCAGATTGCCTAGTTGCTATGACTATTCTTGGTGGAGTTTCACTTGAAAGTATATTATCTTAAAACGTTCGTCCAATATTAAGCAGCGAGTAAAAATATTCTGCTTATTATTTCTTATGATCAATGTTGAAAGCATATATAGGTCATTAATTAAGAGCTTCCCTTTTCAATTGGTAAGCTAAATACCCTGTTAACTCCCCTTCCCTTCTTGGCTTTGTATATTTTTTTGTTATAAAAAAATCATGATTTTTCTCTCTAATTTAGTGACAAAGTAGACCCTTCTTTTCATTCCTGATACAACATTATTCACTTGCATATTCTGAAGGATGCGTTAGAGTTCTTTACTTTGGATGCTTCTGAAGAAATTAAGGAGATTAAGACAAAAGAAAAAGGCCAAAGCATAATTATCAGTCAAAAAGACGTTCTTGAATTTTGGGACGTTCCAAGCATAAGAACCTAAAAAAAAAAACAAAAAAACAAAAATGAACCAAAGCCCATGAAAACAGAAAAGTACCTACCCTATAAATTTTCTTCCTCAGACATGAAAAACCGAAACGATTACAAGAGAGACAGAGAAAGACTGGAAGGGCGATTTCATGCGATGATCATCTGAATATGGTGTCTGATCTTTAAAAACGGTCTATTTCTGCAGAAACAAACAACAGATGAATAAGAAAACCAAGAAGATCTGATTTGAGCTAAGAGCTTTGTTTCTGCAGAAAGAAACAACTTATCAAGAAGAAAAACCAAGCGGATCTGACGAATACAGAGAGCTACGAGTCGCCGCCGTTGAGGGTTCCGGTGTATGAGATCCACTACATCTCTCTAATCAAGGAATCACAGTCGAGAGACAGGAGGTTTCAAATTCTCAACTATGATTTCTTTGATTAGGAAGATGATGATGGATCAGAGTAAGAAGCGATCTACATCTCAACTAAGAGAAAAGTAAAATGGGATGAGATTGTGAAAATGAGATACGTTAACTTTGAGATGTGAACTGTGAAGTGAAGTAAATATAGAAAATGGGTGATCCACAACATCTCATTGACCAAGAAAACATAGTAGAGAGAGAGAGAGGTTTCTTTTGGGTTGGACTACCATTCTCAACTGTGATTTCCTTGATTAAGAAGATGATGATGGATCAGGATTAGTACCAATCTATCAGAATGAAAAAAGAAGCAAGATTTGAGACTATGAAAATGAGATACTGTAACTTCGCTGTGTGTTGTGAAGTATATGTATATATAGAAAAGTAGGGATGGTAAAACCCTAATCCTAATGCCCTCTCTCATAGCCCACATTCCCAAAAACCAAAAACAAATAAGGAATTAATAAGATGTACTCAATAACTTTGAATATTTTTTTCAGATGTACTGGAATGTCTTGGAATATTTTATGGTGTATTTAGCATCCTAAAATATTTTTTTTTTGCAAAATTTTGTAATAACCAATTTAGGTAACTTATGGTGCTGAATATAACTGAGAAAGTTAAATAATTTAGGATATTAGTTGTACCAAAAAAATTTGATCCCAACTAATTTTTTTTAATATACTTGATCATTTGTATCTAATAAAGAAGCTCATGTTGCTTGAGGTTGGTTACAACTGACAACACTATTAAGTACAAACACATTAATACGTAGGTATATATGCATAGAGGGAGATGGCCTTATTGTTCTATAAGTTCAATTTTGATGTAGCAAGACTTAAAGGAATTTTTTCTCTCTCTTTTTATTGGAGGTAATCATGTTTGGTATACTTGGACATTAATTTTGAATACTTCTCCGCACGAGGATTCAATTCAAATGTTTAAATTAGAATCAGTAACTCAAGTTCAGCCTGATGGGTTAGTCTGTTTATACCCAATAAATTTTTAGGGTCAAGCTTGTAGAAAATACGGTGTTTAGATTATTCTTTTGTCTTTGTTCGAAGGTGTTTAAACTATTCAAGCAAACCCAAATAAGCCTGTAAAAGTGGAGGGAAGACCATTTTCTTAAGTTTTTTTTTAAAAATATTTACATCTTCTTTTAATTTCCTAATTGAAATAAGTTAGTAATTCTTTTCTTTTTTTCCAACAAAAATTAGTAATTATTTTCAACTATTTTTCACATATAAATTGAAAAATATGCATAAAAATCATATATAGATTTAATAAGTATAGTTTTGAGGAGATATATACTTATATACTCTAAAATTCCACATCAACTAAATTATGTCCAATAAAAATATAATAACTTAGATCATTTTAATTCTAGTTAACAGGTGACTCATTTGAAAAAATTCACTTTTATTTTTGTTTTGAAGAAAAATATAAGTTCATCATTTTGTTTTAGTTTTTTTTTTCAAATTAAGATGTGTATTTGTCTTGAAAGAAAATTCAAATGTGAATTTTTTCAGATGAATCACTTACCAACTATGATTAAAATGATATAAGTTATTATATTTGTATTGGACAGAATTTAGATGACGTAGTACTCCTAGAGTATATAAGTATTTCTTTGTTTTGAATCATCAATACTCCATCCGGTCCTAAATATAAGACCCATTTGATTTTTTTGGAGAGATTAAGGAAGCTAAATAAATTAGTTAATCAAATCATATGTTATGTATTCTTGGATTATATATCAGTTTATAAATTAGGAAAAATAGTTTAAAGAAAAAATGATAAATATAAATATTTTAAATTAATTTAAATAGCTTTCTTAATATCTCTAAAAAAAATCAATTATATCTTATATTTAGGATAAGAGGTAGTATTAATGTTTTCTCAATTATTGTTCCCCACAAGCTAATGGCAAAAAGGTAAGGCTAATGGCTAGTTCACAAGTACTCCCCCGGTCCTTAATATAAGACATATTTACCTAATTTAATTTGATTAAGGAAATTAGTTTTTTATTAATATGACATGTATTTCCTAAAATATCATAATCATCTTCCATAATTTCCTCATTCCCTTTCCTTATTGATTATTGTTGAATGAGCATCAATAGAGGTAAATTAGAAAAATATTAACAAATATATAAACTTTATCTTATATTTAATGTAACATCCCAAAAATTTAATGCAAGGATTAAATTATGGAAATTAGATAGTAAGCCAATTTATGGAACCTACAAAATTTAAGGAAACATAAATTTGATAAAGGGAAAAATTAGGACCTAGTGTGTGTAATTTATAGGATAAAATACCTATATGTGTATAAAAACACACACACCCACACTTGTTCATTCATGAGAAGCACACGTACAGCCTCCTCTTTGACAAAAGAAACACTTGCACCTAACATACACGTACAGCATGCATTGTGACACATTCTCTTCCCATTTGACCAAGCATACAACACACATGTACAACACATATTCACACCTACACCATTATCATTTCCCTTTTCTATTCATCCAACACATACACGTCCAAAGAGCTGAAGAAATAAGAACAGAAAACAGAAGCAAACATAGAGAAATTAAAACACAGCAGAAAATAGAGAGAGGGAGGAAGGAAGAAGAAGCTTCAAAACTCACATGCAGCACCATAAGATAATATAGGTGAGTTTCATACATCCTTATCTTCCTTTTCCAGTAGATTTGAGGCTGTTTTCAGTAGCTTTTTGGGGTTGTTCTTCTGCTAGAATTCAGAAAATTCGTCAGAAAGTTGCTGTCACCGAAACCAGTGATTTTGTGACGATTTTGGGTGATATTTGTGATGTTTTTGATTCTGAAATCATGTCCCTAAACCCCAGGAACATGTTTAGGAGTATGTAGAGTCAAAATCTTTGAGATTTGAGTCCAAAAGCATGGCTACATATCAGTTTTATCAACTCTGTTTTGGTCGCCGGAAAACAAAGGTTTTATTGGAAACTTTCAGAAGCTCAAACAGAGGCTACAGATAGATTTTTCATCTGGTTCTTTTTGATATGGAAATTTTAGGATGTGTAGTATGACATAGACTCAAGAAGAGCTCAATTTGGTGTCAAAACGAATAAGTTATCAATTTTTGAAGTTAGACTGTCCAAAACTGATGTTTATCAGAGTCAGTCAGTTTCATGTGGCTTTATGATCAACCAAATCATGTCCATTATTTACTAAAATTTACAGAGAGATAGTAGACATAACAAGCTTTAAAACTCGTGGTAGAATGTATCATTTGGATATCTTTAGAGAAAGTTATGATTTTTGAAAGATGAGTTTAGAAACAGGTGCAATCCTGAACGTCCAGATTCTAGTTGTTGATTTTGTGGTGTTTTTGAATTATGTAATCTTTCCCAATGGCCATGAAAATTTCCAGAATTGAAGTACATAGTATTAGTTTTAATTTGATATATATTTTGTGTTAATTGGATTAGTATACTAAGAGATATGAATTTTTGAAGTCAGTTGCTCTCAAACTGTGTTTCTGGAAAACAGTTTGTTTGTGTCGAACGTTTGGAAAATCAAACCTTGACAAAAAATTATGAAACTTTCCAGATTTAAATTATACATTCAGAGCTTTAATTTGATATGTGGATCACAATTTTTGGATAAGTATATTAGGAGATATAGATTTTCAAAGTCATGCTATGTTTCTTGGGACTAATCTGGAATAGGGGTATTTTGGGAAATTCTGGGAGTAATATGATAAATATGGGTAGATTTTGATATTTTTTCATGAAAATATATTTCAATAGCTTCATTTAGGCTTTGGACCCAGTCAATTTCGATTTTTGTAGAATTAGTTATGATTTTTCAAAGTTAACTGAAAAATCTGCCAATTTGTTGAAGAATAGTAAAAATTACACTATGCAAAATTATATAGTGTATAAGCCACTGAAACTGAGATAATCAGCAGAATATGATTAAAGATAGTAATAATACAAGTAATAACCAATTACTTGTTAATTTTAATATATAGGAACTGGTAAAAGCCCGAGCTGAAGAAAAAGTTTTGGATAAACAGTTGGACTGGAAAAGGACCCAGGTAGTAATTCTTTCATTCATACACTATGTGATTATTTATATGTTGTGTATTTCATTTTCTGTAACATGACAGTGCCTGTGGCACAACACGCGAATAAGCCAGGGTCTAAACATATCGTTTGACCATGGACACGAGTTTAGCCAGGGTTGCAAACAGTCGTTTTACCTTGGACAGTATGCATACAACACGAGTTAGCATTTTGCATATCATGGTGCATTGCATATTTATTTATCGCACTTTATATGATTGATTGTATATTACTACTGAGATTCATTCGAATCTCACCCTTTTTCAACATCTAAAAATATTCCAGCAAAGGATAGCGGCTCTAAGGGTAAAACCGTAATTACTGGCGATTGAAGGTCCGGTCCTAGCCAGGAGTTACATCTAATTATCTTTAGTTGTGGAATTTATTTCTTTTGTACTCTGTTTACATTTTCAACCTATATGAGGATTTTCTGTAATATCAGTAAGTACTTATTATCAGTATAGTTTCACTATTTCTGTTTGCCATCTGAACTACGCATTGATTATATAGCGAATATCAGAATATTAAGGGGTTTGACATTTAAGACCTAGATCAACTCTCAATTATGTCTTATGGATGGGAGGGAATCCGTGAAGGGCCGAATGATTCCTCTTAAATGCAAATGCACGGACTTATTCTTTTCATCTCTATATAATGCTAATGAGATAAAGCGAGCCAACGCAATCTCTTTTGTTTGGGTTAATTAGTATTTTACTAAATTGGTGATATATGAGTACTTACTCATTTATTGCATGCAGGTTTTGGTTTTATATCTTTTTGGCTAACTTCTGCCTTTGGTTTACCAAATACTTCCCCAACACGTTATTACCAATTTGGTGCAATAAATTATAAATTAGTGGCGAACAGAATTTCACAGCTAATGCAGAGGGGGAAAAAAAAGGATAAAGTCATGTACTGTGTAGAATTTTTGGTAAATTTGGTGTTGATCCGTTATTGGCTCTCTCTCTCTCTCTATATATATATAATAAAAAAATCATGTCTTTTTCTTTCTGGTTTAGTGATATGGCATATGTTTCTTTTTTATTTTTTGATATTATCACCGGTATCCGTTTGGGGTTTGTGGATGCCCCTCTCAATACAAGTGTTTTGTCTGAGACTCAAATTCAAGGTTCAGAGAGATCTAACAGGGCTTTATACTGCTCAACTAACTCTAGAAACCGGGTTTCAGTGCTCATCATAATGATGAGCACTAAGAGTTAATTATCAATATAGACAGTTCAGATATGATTTGGATAGATCATTGAACTTTTTTACCTTTTCTCTTTTTTCTGAAAAATATTATCTTAATGTGTACAAAATCTAATATAGAAATAATCTCTTAACTATCAGTGTTTCAAAAAATAATTTTTTATTTAAAAATCATTATTTAAAAATATTAAATCTAGATCATTGAAATCATATTGAACAACATAGATATTGTCTCATTGGTTAAATCTTGTCTCATTGGTTAGTTGTTGGTGTTTATCATTACGATGAGCATTGAAACTGGTTCCACCAACTCTATGTTGTTGGTCAGACATTTCTTTTTATTTAAGTAAAATGACACCAATATCCTAATTAAAGAAAATAATATCAGAAAAGTCTCATAACTTGTTAATAATAACTCTTTCACTTGTTATTGACAAGCTATGAGACTTTTTATGATACATTTTTTTTTCTTAATTGGGACATTTGTGTGATTTTGCCTTTTATTTATCATATATATATAGCTGAGATGCAACAGTCACTGACATAACTGCCCAAAATGAAAAATCACTTGCATATTACGAAGGAAGCATTGGAGCAAATTCTTTTTACTAGGGCACATCATATCATTGTCCATATACTTATTGCAGCCTTTTGTTTTACGGTACTATCTTTTTGGCTAACCTTTGCTTTTGGTGCTTGGTGCACCCACACACGTTATTACTAATTTGGTGGTGGTGGGGAACATAATTACACAAGGATTTCAGTACTCTAAAATATTTAGGTGGCAAATTCGCCTCTAAGTTATTTCTTAGCAGCAATTTTTCCCCTTAGAATATTTTTACTTTATCTCATCATTAACTCCTAAAAAGTCCACTAAATAAAGGAGGATCAAGTAGTCTAAAGTAGTGTTTTCTTGGTAGCACTATAACACCCTAAAATAATTTTTTTACAATTTTGTTCTTAAAACCCTAATCTCAACATCCCCCACCTCCAAAAAAAAAAAAGAAAAAAGAAAACTAATTGCCTTTGATCAGTCCCGTTTGTTTAGTCGATCAATAGAGAAGTTCATTTTGCTTTAGGATGGTTACAACTTACACATTCTTATCCATAATAATATAAGACGTTAACTAATTCACACAACTAAAGTAATATTAATTAAGTCATTTAATGCATCTTAAACTGATAAAATTTACTTATTTTTACCCTTATTAAGAAAATCGATTTTCAAATATGCACTTAATATCTGCCTCTCTTATAAAGAATAAAAGTGAAAAATAATCATTAATTACCTTTGTCGGTGTTTTGTATTTTAGATCAAAATTTTCTTTCAAAAGAATTATATAATTAGAGGGAGTACAACACCATTAATTTCTATCACACATGTATCTTCTTGTTGGAGGCAATTATGTTTTGCTCAAATGGACTAATGTGGATACTTCTCTTAAGGAAGATTTGATTCAAATGTTTGAATTAGAGTAGTAATTCAAAATTTTAAATTAGAGTTAGTAATTAAAGTTCAGTCTGATAGGTTAGCCTAATTATATATACTCAATAAATTCTTAGGGTTAAGCTTGTAGAAAATTTGGTGTTTAGATTATTCAAGCAAAATAAGCCTGTAAAAGAGGAGGGAAGACCATTTTCTTATATATGTTTTAAATTGGTGATATACGAGTAATTCCTCATTTATTGCAGATTTTGGTTTTACATCTTTTTGGCTAACTTCTGCCTTTGATTTTATATCTTTTATGGCATATGCTTCCACAACACGTTATCATCAATTTGGAGCAAAAACTTAGTGGGTGAGAAAAGAATTTCACAAGCTTCATCTAGCGTCAGATATTTTTTCAGCTCCTTGCAAGTTTGCATCTAACCCTTCAAGTATTTTTTTAATAGTCAATATCGTAAAATAATTTTTTGGTGCTGAATTTTGTATTTAAAGTTCATCAGGCGTAGATGAACACTCAAATGAAAAGCTGAAACAAAAAACAAGATAAAGAGCGAAACGGTAATTTCATGTCATGCAATGATTATTTGAATCTGGTGACTGTTCTTGATAAGCGCTTTGATCCTGCACAAAGAAACGAAAGGCTCTCTCTAATCTTTAATATAAGATATATTTATCTAATTTGATTAAATTAAGAAAGTTAGTTAAGTTAGTCAATATGACATGTATTCTCTAAAATACCCTAGTATTTTACTTAATTCCATCATTTTTTCTCCTCCTTAGTTATTATTAAGAGGGCATCAATAAGGGTAAATTAAGAAAAGATTGACAAATATGAAAAATATGTCTTATATTTAGGATCAAGATCAACTACATGTCTTATATTTGAGCCGGAAGGGAGTATATGATGAAAAACCAAGAGGATTTGATAAATAGAGAGAACTACGAGTGGCCGCCGTTGAGGATTCCGGTGGATGATTCACTACATGTCTCTAATCAAGGAAAACAGTCAAGAGACAGGTGGTTTCTTTTGTGTTGGACCACCATTATAATCTTGACTGTGATTTCTTTGATTAGGAAGATGATGATGGATCAGAGTAAGAAGCGATCTACATCTAAACGAAGAGAACAGTAAAATGTGATGAGATTGTGAAAGTGAGATATGTTCACTTTGCCATATGTGAGTTGTGAAGTGAAGTATACATAGAAAATGAGTCATCCACAACATCTCTTTAACCAAGAAAACACAGGAGAGAGAGAGGTTTTTTTGGGTTGGACTATCATTTTCGATCATTTTAACATATTTGGTTAATTAATAATTAAAATTAATTAGGATAACAGTCTAGATAAAATTATTACTCTTTTTTTTTACACTTGCCCCTCATAAAATTTTCAGGGTAAAATTACCCTTTGGTTAAAACTTTCAGGGTAAAATTTTACCTTAACCTTTTATTATTGCTTGTTTTGGTTTTATATCTCTTTTGCTGACTCTGCCTTTGGTTTACCAAACTTTCACAACACGTTATTCCCAATCTGGGGCAATAAACTAGTAGGCTAACAGAATTTCACATGCTTCGCCTGCGTGAGATATTTTTCGGATCGATTGTGCATTTAAAGTACTTTTCAGAAGCAACTTTACCTTAAAAAAAGTTTTTTAAGAGCAACTTTAATATTTTCTAAAATGTTTTTTTTTGTGAAACTTTGCCTCTAAAGTATTTCCTAAGTTTTTTTTTATCATTCATCTTTCATATTTTTAGTACGGGTTAATATCATCTTTGGTCCCTCAAATTTACTCTCGTTTTGATTTTGATCCCTCAAACTTCAAACTATAGGTTTTAATCCTTATAGGGGCAAAATGGTTTGGATATTTATTGAGTTATATGGACTAATATTTTAAACAAAATAAAATTTGATGATCAAAACCTATAGTTTGAAACTTGAGGGACTAAAACTAAAATGAGGACAGACTTGAGGGACCAAACTATTATACTAACCCTATTCATACTCATCTTTTTCATTTTTAATAGTTTTTTCAATAGCCATCTTAAATATTTTTTAGATTTATCTTTCTTTCTTTTTTCAACCATAGTCTTTAAGTATTAAAAACATGGAAGATGACTTGAAAAATTTAAAAATTTTACTCAGTATTGAAAATAATTAAAGATTATGGTTGAAAATATGAAACATAATTCTAGAAAATATTTAAGGTTACTACTGTATAAATTGGAAAACTGAGTATTAAAAATGTTAAAGATGGATACTAAGAATATGGAAGACAAGCACTGAAAATATCTAAGATGAGTAATGGAAAAAAAAAAAGTTAACCCAGGGAATAATTTAAAGAAAAAATTGCATTAAAAACTTTACTTTAGAATATTGATTGCTATTAAAAAAATAGTTTAATGCGCTGGAAGCACCTACAATTAATGGGCTTTTTGCAGAAATATCGGAGAGTTTAAAATTGCTTCTGAAAAAATACTTTAAGGAAAAAATTATTCCTAAAAAAAATACAATAAGAGTATAATTGCACAACAAAATACTTTAAAAAAATATTTCAAGGTGATGGATCAACCTTAACCCTTCACATAATTGCCTCCATGGTCAACCTAATCCCTCCATCATAATGAGCATTTCATGGGTACAACAGTTTAGAAGGCCCCTATCTAAATTCTGATCAACTTTTACACAATTGGGATTAAAAGAGACTTTGCATTGCATGAAGATTATTTGATAACAATAATACTGATATTTTACTTTGTTGAGCAGAAGATATGGAAGATATCTCTTCTTGCTCTCCATCAAATTCATATGTGTACATATCTTAAGCCTTATAATGAAGCCATATATTATATGGTTGCCTGATTTCGCAAACTAATAACTAAGGAAGCAAGGATACCTATTAATTATGAATCAATATTGCCTTCAATGTGCATAAACGGCGAGCAACATACGCGCGCGCCCACTAACTATTACTCAAATATCAAATTACTACATCAACTTAGATAAATTAATTCAATACAAAGAAGTTTCCATCTCATCTGCCACATAATTTCATATAATTTGATGTGACTTGCATTCCATTAAATTTAACGGTCGGTAGGAGTTTGGTAGTCAAAACCTGAAAGTTAAGGGTGTTACTACTTTTGAACTTTTAAAGATGAATGGGGTTATATGTAATGAGTTAAAGTTAAAGAGAGTTATATGTATTTTACCCTTAGCTTAATTTAGTTACAGTGGTGAAGTTACTTTGTAGATTATAGGGGTATGTTAAGTGCCCTCAATTATTGTATACTTTTTTCCCTTTTTTTGTGTGTTTTGATGCACTAATGATGACATATATACTTTTAAGATATATTCCTCTTGTCCTAAATGCATTACAAACTAAGTCATATATTTATGATTCGAGAGTATCATTTTTTGAGAAGATTCATGTACTAATTATCCAAATTTTTTGGTAAATGAAGTCATTGCTCTTTATCCGTTACAGCTAATGCAGACAAGAAAAAAGAAAGGATAAAATCATATGGTGCGTAGAATTTTTGGTAAAATATATCATTGGAAGCTATGCCAGCAAAAGATTAAGATATTTGTGCTATACACTGCCTTATATATGAAAAGCATGTGGCTAGTTTGACTTCTTTTTTCATAGACATATATGGTTAAGTGTTAACATAGTAGTAATATGAAGGATTAATCATTTTGGTAGGTTCAAGTGATAGATCTGAGTCCTGTGTTTGTAACGGAAGCATCACATCAGTTTGGTTGTTTTTCTATTTTATTAGTTTAATTGCTATTGCAAGATTTTCTCCCTTGAATGGTAAATTTTATGTGAATGTTTAACACACAATTTGTCATTATATGATCAATAAAATAAAATCTCCCAATACAAACAGGAAAAAAAAAGTTCTCTAGGGTTGGACCGAAGAAACCCGAACAATCGAGTTAAATTATCACCTCTGTTGTTCAAACTATATCGATATAACATAAAGGAGAAGAATAATTAATTCATTACTTTTTTAATTGATGGTTAAAATAATTTCTAATGTAATACAAGCAATCTCTAACCCATTAGGTCAACAACTATGGTCACGATCACCCTGAGCAGTTTTGTCCAGTCAAAGGGCTCCCACCCTTTCAAGAAGGTGGCAACTGCTTGCTTTTGCACGTCCTCGGTAGATGTAGCATTCCTCTGGTAACATTAAGGCCAAAATTGCTATTGACTTGCTTCTCATCATCAATAAAGTGGACAAATCTTTGTTTAATTTAATCCAAACTCAAAGTGGAACTACGGGAAATGATTAGGGATAGAATTCCTCAGTCCTTTTTCACTTGTATCAATTAGCTTCTTTATGTTGTTTTCAATCCACACATCTTCAGCTTCATCATCAATTGCCTGTGATAACATCAATTTAAGCAGCGGCAATGAGTTGAAAATAATGAGAGATCAAAATAAAGATGATTCAAATTATATATGAAAGTACAAAATGAATGCACATATATATTATGTGTATGAGCTTTGAACAAAATAAGGAAATCACAATGAAATATATAATAAGAAGAAGATATTTGAAATCCGACCTTCTTAAAGTATAAAGGAGCAATTCTGACATGATGTTTGGGTAGAGGTATGCACTCAATCATGCGATGATGACGCTGGTGATAATCCAATCACGGTTTCAACGAAAATCAAATCCGCTTGGTGAACATTTGATTCAACCATATTTTTGTATTCTTTTTTATGATTAAATTGAGATTTTTCATGTATTCTTTAGGATATTATTATATGATTAAGCACTAATTTAAATTAAGGACATTTGTATTAAATTAATTGTAATTAAAGGCAAAATGATCATAATTTGTTAATTATTTTTGCAAATAATTTCTTGAACTTTTGACAATACTTTATGCTTAATATTGCATTGTAGAGAAGAAATTTTGAGATTTTGAAAGGTCAGAATTAATATTGAGGACTAGAAATATTATAGAAAATGTCCCTAAAATTTCTGAAAATTGCAAATTGATGAGAAAATGGACCAGGACAAATTATATAAAATCCCATATGTTTTGGAAATTTTAGTCCTTTCCTACAAATATTTCAACAATTTTGATTTTAGTCTCTCCTCGAGAACTTCTAAAGTTGCAATTAAGTCCCTGGTCCAAGCCTAATTTGACCAAAACTTCCTCACGGTAACGCAGAGAGGATAGGCTCATACAGAAAAGCCAGGATCACAGTTCGGAGAAGAGCTTGAGATCGGAGAATTTGAGAGGATAGGGAAAGAGACGGAGAGCCACCGCCACCATCGAGGACTTCCACTTTCCGTCGTCACACTCACCGGCCTTTTCTCAGCCGCTAGAGAGGGAAAAAGCTTCGACCGGAGTGCGCTGTGACAGAAACTTAGAGTCAGAAAGTCAGAGCTTGATGGCCGACATTTGGGGGACCGAAGGAGGGACCTAGGAGGCCGATTTAGGGAACGGAGAGTGGAGCAAGGAGTTAGGGAAGGAGACGAGACTACCACCGCCGGAGTTGCGAGTTCACTCCCTTTGTCAAGCACCACCACCGTCGACTTCCTCCGTCCTTGCTCCCTCCGACGTTCTAATCACCACCTCAGTTTTTTTTCCCACTCAGCACCGTCATCTCCCTCTTCATTGTCACCGGAATCACTCACCACCGTCGGCTCTGTCCTCTCTTCACTACCTTCGACTCTTCCTCCACTGTCATCGTCGGCCAGCTCTTTATCCAGCCAAGAACTCCTTCTAGTTTATTCATTTTCCATCAAGTCCGTCCCTACATTCATTCGCATTGGGTTCCTTGAATTTTAATGGAGTTGTGATTTCAGTTGACTTCATGAGTGGCTAAAGCTTCCAACTCTTGTGGATTGGGAATTTGGTTTGAGTTCCATTGCTTCAACCAGGGGAGTTATTTAGTTTCCATTTGCTTTGAATTGTGTGTTTGATCTTGTTTGTCATATTCCTTAGATGATGCATAGTTTAGAGACCTAAAAGAGTAATTATTTATCTTTGTTGGTGAACTTTTGTGTTGAAGATTGGGTTTATGTATTTGAAGTTTGTAATTAACATATTTCCTATTGGTTTAATGAAATTATGCTTTCTATGTGATATCTAGATTATGTGATTGATTTGAATCAGTTTGAGTGTCACAATTGTGTTCTCATTAAAAGGAAACAAGTGCATTAATCCATTTTCAAACATAACCAAGAGGTCCTTCAATAACATTCTTATTAAGTAATGGCTATGAATACGATCGTAGTAATAGTCATTGATTAGAAGTGTTAGACCCAATGTGATTACTTGAGATTGTTTTAATTAGATTTGGTGAAAAATTAACTCTCATTGTTTTAATTGAACTAGGATAGTCATTCTCCCATTTCCAAGAGCATTCATTATACATTCCATACCCATTTTTATAAACCATTCCATTTTATAAAGAAAAAATCAAAAAAATAGTAGATTAGGATTTTATTTTATAGCATTTATTAGTTGTAGTTAAAACTGATTTTTAAAACCAGCCCCATGTTTTCTTGCATTTTAGATGCTTAGTTAACTTAGGTAGCTCAATAAAGGCTCATCGAGTGAAAGGACTGAAGTGTTGCATTGTATTACAATTCTTGAATTAAAAATATTTCGAATTTGACCCCAAGATGCAAAGTCATAGTCAAATCAATGGTGCCATTGCCAGAGAGTCATTTTTTACTCTTTGGTTAACTAAGTGTCAATTTTCTTATTGACTGGGGTTACTTGTGTGAGGTTGTTAAAATTTTGGTTTTTAGTTTTTTTTTCATTGGTCAAGTATAGGTTTGGTTTTTTTAAAAAACAAAAAAATTATTTGCATTCTAGTTTGTCATAGCATTTTTCTTGCATGTGCTTGAAGAAAAATATCCTGAAATTGCAAAAACAAAGAACTTTGTTCCCATTTGCATAGGACCTAGCTAGGTAAGGTGTCAAGTTTCACATGTTTGCAGAGTATTTTTGGTGTGTTTGGATCTGGTTATAGTGTCTGAAATTTTCTGCAGTTGTTGAATTGTGGGTGGAATTTTTGTTATTTGCTGGAAGTGACGGTGCTTAATCCAGATTCGAAAGAAAATTTGATTTCAGCAAAATTCTCTCCATGCAAATTCTGCTGCTGTCTTGTTAAAGCTGCTGTAACTTACCATCATTTTGCTGTGTTCAATAATTCCCATAGCTGAGACCAAGTTCTGATTGAGGAATTGTACTGATTTGACGTGCTGCTGGAGTGACATTTAATTTGAAATTCCTTGGATTATTGACATTAAGTTTTGTTAACATCACTCACTCTGCTAAGTTCTCAATTGAAAGTTGGTATACTTAAATGCTCATTATTCATTTTTGGGTGGATAGATTTTGGTTGTTACTTTAAGCTGAATGGCATTGTCACGATATTTATGAAGTTGACATGCTTGCTGACATAACAAGTGAAACACGTCACTTAGTGGATTTCACAAGTTTGAGTTTTATGAAATTAGACATGGAGTAACATAGTTGAAGGCGTTGCTAACTTTAAAAAAAATTTAAGAATTGCCTAGTAGCGACTTGATTTCTTGATTTATGGAATTGAACCCTTTGCAACAGTAGTGAAAATGAACAATTGCTTATAGCTGCTCATTTTTCCCCCACTCTTACTGCATGTCTGAATTTCAATTCCATTAAACTCCTATTGACCAACATGAACTGTTACTCCTAACTCTCGCTCCAAGCTGTTATTGATGGAACTCAACTTGCTGGAATTTTTGTGAAATTTTCCAGATTTGAACTGAATCATTTTATCTTGAGAAATTTCACTAATTCTCGATCAACAAAATCGTTTGATTCTTGACTGGAATTTAAGTGTGATTTGAGCTTGAGCTTTATCCTTGCTGTTTTGGTGGTAAACTAGCCGAGGAAATTGCTGTCAATGTGAGCACTCGAGTGCTGCATTATACTGCAATTTTTGAATTAAAAATATTTTGTATTTTAAAGATACGGTCAAATCAACATCATATTCAAACATTTCTTGAAGTTACGAACTTCAATCCACAAATCCTCTTTAGCAGTTCCTGTAGCTGATTCATGTGCTTAATGGCAGATAAATACATAGTAAGGTCGCCTGAATGGGTAAAATGCAACCATGGGCCGGCAACAAAGGCTGCCACTTGGGCAAAATGAGATGGTTGTGATTTGCAATTGAAATTACAAGATGCATAGGACGATCTGGATTCTCCAAACAAAAGACACAACGCTCTTTTCTGTGTTAAAATCCTCTTTTCATGACTATCATCATTCTTTCGGCTCCTTTTGCCACTGAATCAAAAAATGGCAAGTGGCAATCCACACATCAACTTCTCCCTCAGTTCTTGGAAAGATCATGCAATCTTCATTATTCCCCTGCTTTTGCTAAGACTCAGCTTCTACTCGATCCATCCTTCTCATTTTGCATAGAAGAAGATATTTTATTAGGGAACCGAAAGAAAGGTAGCTAAAGGTAATATAGAAAATGAAAAACTAACGAGACTTAAGACTAGAGAATTCCATATATAGAATGTTGTTACCTTTAGCTCTTTAATAGTTGCATTTTGCTCAAGAAAATGATGGAACTCTTATCTCTCCTTCGAAGAATTTCCTGCTGCAGAAATAATCTTCTAGTACAAACTTCATCATATCAACCTCATTTTACATATTATTTTTCCTCAACCAATAATGGAATTCTGTGTAGTAAAACAGACATCTTAGCCCTTAGGCTAGTAATGATACATGAAGAATGAAAATAATGAAAGCATGGCTTCTGACTATAGTTAGCGTGGGATCATTAAAAGTTTGGTAATTTATTGAACTACTACAGGCCTTGTGGAATGCACGGGTACAAATAGGTGGTCACTTGTGTAACATAAAAATATTTTAGAACTTAAAAAAATAATAGCCCTATATGATTTAGATCCTAATTAAAATCCAAGGTAAAAAAAAATCCTAATTAAAATTAGCTAGCAGGAAATATTTTGAAAGAATAATTTATCAAAATGCTAAAAAAAAAAAAATTTGAATTGTGCTCAACATCATTTCTATAAACAAAGGAAAATCGTTAACCCAATCTACAAATTCTTGAAATTCTTTCATTAATTGACCGCTCATAAAATTATTCAATTAATTTTGTAGTTAGGAAACAAAATTAAATAATAGTTCTATATTTTTTGGATATTAAGATTATCTGTTAGGAAATATTTTGAAGGAATAACCTGCATTGTCAAAATGCTGTATAAACAAAGGAAAATCCTTAACCCAATATGCAAATTCTACAAATTGTTTCATTAATTTGAAGCTCATAAAATTAATCAATGAATTATGTGGTTAGGAAACAAAATTTGATATTACTAAGTTACATAAAGCATTCATTAAACTCCAACGGTCCAACCCCTTTATTAGAAATTGTATTTTCTGTGCTTCAAAAATTTAGAAATTGATTTTACTAAATGAGAAAAGGAACCTTGACCAAACAGAGAGGGAAGGAACATGTGTTCCTTGTGATAACCCTTTGGTTTTCAATATTTGGTAATAAATTTTATTATTTATATCTTGGTGTACTATTAATTTATACAGGAATGGAGAAGAACCCAGCAAGAACAAAGGAAAGCTGATGAATGACGTTGGCGGAGAGAAATCTATTGATGGGAAGCTTTCTACGAAGTGCTCCATAATGCAGGATAGTGGGAGATGAAGATAGCGAAAGTGGTTATACGTACGATAGCTTAATACGTTAATCTCACTTGAACAATATGGACAAGTGAACTGCCAAAAACCGCTGAAAACTTCCCGGGTACATGATACGGGTGATTTAAATTTTTTTATTATTTCAAAAAATTTATGAATTTTAACTGAAGGATGCGTCTTGGTAACCAAAGCGTGATACTTTCACTGGTGGGGTCACTTTCATTTTTATTTTATAAAATAAATAAATAGAATAAAATAATGTTAAATATGTGGTTAACTAAGTATCTTAGATTTTGTTCAAAAAACAAAAGTATCTTAGAATTTAAAATTCTGAACGTGAACGTGCGGTTTTACCAAAAACATTCTGAATGTCTGATTAAAGATAAAAATGAGAAATAATATTTTTTTTTGAAGTACCAAAAATATTTTGAATGTATGATTTAAGATAAAAAAGCGAAATATTTTTTTTTGGAGTAAATACTTCAGGAGTTAATCTATCTTATTGTTAAAAGTAGAAATATTTAGTACAATTCACAACTTATTGTAGTCGAAAATCAGTGATTTAAAAATTTCAAATTTTGAAGGTGTTTTCTAAAATTTTCCAATATATATTGTTTACGAGAAAAAGAAACATCCCGAATTTAGAGAAAGTATGAAACTTTCTTAAAGAAATCTTAAGGAATAGTATGAAAAACAAGAAAAAAAAATAAAGGTAGTGAATTTTTTTGTTAAGGAGTCTTTAGAGAAAAATTTGGTTAGTTACAAAATATAAAGGAGAGATAATGGGAGGAAGGGTACAAAATATTTTGAAATCTTAACTTCTAAACCTGAAGAATCAAATAAAGTTATAAAATAAAATATTATCAAAATAAATCGAAATAATGGGGAAAACAATGTGGCTATTGTTGAGATATGGGGAGGTAGTTAATTCGGAAGTGTTAAATATAGAAGAGAAATATAGAAGGAGATCAATAAAAAAAATTTATAAAATAAAACATTTTTAAAATAGGTATATAAAAAATATAATCTATTTGGGTGACGTAGTTATCAGGAGGCAATCTAACAACGTTGGTTACCATAGTTATGACAATATTAGAAAGTGCACATTTGTGTTAGTGAGAAAATTTAAGGCTGACATTATACATTATGGTGCCTACTTTTAATTCTGTTTTTAAGAATAAGGATTTGTTTGGAATCACGGTCGATTATAATAAGGTTCCAAGTAAATAAAAATATGAAGAAATGATCTCAAGAGGTTGTTAATGACAACATGAGGATCCTCCATTAATAACATGAGGATCGTCATTAACAACCCATTATGACTATTTCTTTATATTTTTATTTACTTTGGACTTTATTATAATTTTTCCTATATATAACGGTTTGGGTCAGTAGTATAACCTACTGCACTTTTATTTGAAAAGCCATTAGAGGTGAGAAGCAACTTTTTGTTGTTTTTTTTTCAATGTTGTGGTACGAGTGAGTTTAAAAATTCTATGTCTATTTTCTCCCTCACAGCGTCATCATTTTTTGCACATGAAATGAAGGCAATGATTATTCATTTATTCATCATGAAGGCAAGAAAAAGTCAGTAAGTCACTATTATTTGTTAATTAATAACTGTAGTAACATTTTATTTTCAATTTAATTTTTATATTTAACTAATCAAAATAAAATTTATTAATACTAACATTTTTAATTAAAATATGACAAGAATAAATTACATTACAAAAATCCTATATGTATTATTTAATAAGATTCATGTCATTTTTAATCATTTTCCATCTAAACTTATTCTTCAAATAATAATCCAAACAAGTTTTATTTTTTTAAAAAATCACTTCTACCACGGTCAATCCAGACATAAATCACAATTACAATCTAATTTTTATCCTATCTAATTTTTACAAAAATTAGATTAAAAAAAACACCATTTCTACCGCGATTAATCTAAAAAAAACACCATTTTTACTAAGATAGATTATAAAGTGAAAGGTAGGAAGTGATGTAGCTGATCACCGTATCCATAGCAGACTGGACCATCATGGGCCGAGAAAAGTGAAACCACATGTCAAGATTACAGATTCCACGGTATTTTCAAATTGAGATAAATGGAGGGTTAGTTACCAAATACATATAATTAAATAATAATAAAGGAATATGAAGAATAATATGTTTTGCATGGATTAATCATATTTAAATTTAATTTTTATTCTTAAATGAGGAAATATGTTAGTTCCTTGATTTTATCTTAGCTAGTTTAAATTCAAAAGTGTTAAAGGTTATTTTTGTTTCAAAAGCATTCAACGGGGGCCAATTTTGCCCCGAAATTTTTTCCAGAACTTATTTTGCCGTAAAAGTGTCAATTTGAAGTAATTTTACCTTGACCGTTATCTTCGTTAAGTTTGACCTTAGTTGACCGAATTCGAGGCAAATTTGCTCCTAAGTGAAAACTTTCAGAACAAATTTACACTTTACAAAAATCACACGGAAGAAAAAATAGCCCTGGAAGATTTAACTTAGGAGCAAATTTACCCTGAATTCAGTCAATTAACGATCAAATTTAATGGGGATAACGATTAGGGAAAAATTGCTCCAAATTTGACACTTCCAGGGTAAAATTGGTCATCAGGAAACTTACGAGATAAAATTGACTCCCGATGAATATTTAAAAAAAAAAGGCCTTTTAACCAATTCAAAAATAACCTTTAGGATTAACTAATAAAAGAAAGCGCGAGATTTAAACCGCAGCTGTTGGTAGGCAAACATGGCACTTAATGGCATCAAATAAAAGAAAATAAAAGTAAACCTAATCTCTCATTTTATGTATTCCATAGATTTATGTTATTTGATTTTTTTAATGTTCATTCTTAAATTACAAAATTTTAAGAATACTTTTTAACAAGTAATAATAATAGGAAGTGGGAGATTTAGCCTGCAGTTGCTGGTAGGCAAACATGGCACTTAATGGCATCAAATAAAAGTGGAAAAAAACAAACAAACTTGATGTCTCATTTTTAAGGAAATCAAATCTGGACCATTCATAAGTGATTTGATGGTTAAAATCTAATTAGTACAAGGTAACTTTTAGTAGGTAATTTTAGGATGTGGGTATTGGTATTACGGTGGTTATCAAAAGGAAATTTTAAAATTTGCGTAATTATATTAGAGAAAAATTTAGGAATGATGTGACACATTATGGTGTCTGCTTTCAGTCGTATTTTTAAAGGTAAGATAGATAGACTAGGTAATTTATTAATTTCATAAAAGATTCATGTGAGTTTTAAAACATATTTTACTCTTGAATGAATATATATATATATATATATATATATATATATATATATACACACATATATATATTATAGATGCGTTTATAATTTTTTTTCCGATAAAATGACAATTTTGTAAAGAAAAGTTAAAGTTCGACATTTACATAAGAACACACCCTAAAATGGTCCAGAAGTAAGAACATAGCAATAGGACCTGGTGCGTTGGTAATTTATATTAGATTTAAGCATATTTATTATTAATTACTAATTTATTATTTAATATATAAAAGTTGATTATAACTTGGGCATATGTGGAAAGAATTTGTGCAATTTTATGTTTCGAAGTTTGAATCTATTTGACATATATTTGATAAATATATTTTTTAATAATTATGTATAATTATATAATCAATATAATCAATATCAAATCTCAATATTCAATATCTTATAAAATTGTTCCCCACAAATGGGCTTAAAAATAGCTTATCTTTTGCTCTAGCCACGATTCACTATTCATAAGAAAAATGTGACTTGGGAAAACAAATATTGAGCTGTCTCTCAGTTCACTGTATGGTTTTACATGACAACAAATATGCCATGCTATTTTGAAAGAAATATTACTTCAAATTTCATAAAATTTAAAGTAATTTACATTTATATTACTTATAAATGACGACTTTAAATTTCATAAAATTTACAGAAAAATGTTTAGTTGAAAACAAATAGACAAAGTAACAAAGTAAAGTTTGTATAGTGTAAGTAATTTCTTAGCAATAAATTTAAGAGCAAAATTCTTAACATTGGAGATGTTATTGACTATTCTCTTTTTTGCTATTTTTGGAACTTATAAACACATCATTATGACTTTTCAAAGGGGGGAAAAAGGACTTGAATATCCTTCCTTCTTACCTCTCATCCCAAGACAAGGTATATATAAACATCCCTGACATCACCTAACAAAAAATTCAGTAAAGGAAAGAATGAATGGCCAAAACAATATTTGATATGCTGAATGCACTGGTAACAAAATCCCAGCTACAAACTCTCCAAGCATAACCAAAACAAAATCAATTCATCCTTATTTAATCGGTTTCACAAAATTCTAATGATTTTTGAACTGCATTGGAATAATACAAGCAAAATATGGCTCTCTCTAACACAATCTATAAAAGAAAACGAAAAAGCTACAGTTGTTTTTACTCGCTACAATAACTAATTTTTACAAAATATCTACTAGCCGAATTTAGTTACAAACACTAAAGGATGGGGTATATAATCAGCCTTCATGAAGCTGCTTTGTCCAGTCAAAGGGTTCCCACTCTTTTACGAAGCTGGCAACGGCTTGTTTTTGCACGTCTACTGCCTCATACCTGCGGCGCCGGTACATGTCTTCCTCAGCTAGATCTAGCATTCCTCTGATGACATTAAGGCCAAGGTTTCTGTTGAACTGCTTCTCATCATCGATGACATGGACAAAACCCTTGTTTAGTCCAAACTCAACATGAAAGTATGGGAAATGCTTCGGAATAGAATTCCGCAAACCCTTTTGACTTGTATCGATGAGCTTCTTTGCGTTGTGCTGGCTCCACTCATCTTCAGCTTCATCAATTGCCTGTAAGGGCATCAATTTGAGGAGCGACAATGAGTTGAAAGTTTTGAAAATAACAATATATCAAAATAAAGATGAACCAAATTATATAGTATGCACAAAATGAATCTGCATAGGTATAGTTTATAAGCATTGAACAGATTACTGCGGTTTCTAAATAGTAAATAGAATTCAGTGTCAGTAATAGCAGTGAAAAACCAGAGGTGCAAACTAAATGCAACGGAGACATTTAGAGAAAGCAATAAAATAGTAATCTGAGTATAATCCAACTCAACATAACAACCAACTATATCACAGCACATAGAAACATACAAATCGGAATCTACCAGTATTAATAAAGAAAGGGGCTTTGGATCACAGATAGCAGTATCATCCCACTGCTAAACACCAAATACCACAGAATAAATAAACTACAATGGAATAGCACTATTTGCACTCTCAATGTAAAAATGGGCAGCAAAGTGGAGCATAAATCATCAATAGTAGAGTCAGCCGTGGCGTCAATATATGGTACTAAACAAAGATGATGTTTGAGATCTAACCTTCTTAAAGTATAAGGGAGCCTCTTTGGCAACATCTTGGGGTAAAGGTATGCATTCAATCATGCAATGACGCCGCTGTTGTGCTAATCCCATCACCGTTTCAAGAAAAACCACCTCCTTCTCTTGCTTTGCAAACATCATAATGAGGCATTTCTTGAAGTTCCGAAGCTCAGTCCACACATTGTCATCCACAGTTCTTGTAGCTGATTCATGCTAGGAAGCAGATAAACACAAAATCTTAGAGTTGAAAGGTAAATAAGAATATTAATAGGAGTTATAATACTGGGGCCTCCTTGTAAGATCCACAATGCTCAAAACCCAGTTCGCCATATTTCAATTAATGTCACACGTATGATAGCCAAAAAAGAGAATTTGATGTCGGATTCATACTTCTATGTTGCTTTCGATTTTCCAAAGACAAGCAGTACTACTACATAAAATCATGACAGCCTTGAGCAAATGCCAAATAAATTATAGTCGTTGTGACCAAACACATATCCAAGACAATCTTCCTTCCTCATTGTCTCTATTAAGATAGTTCAAAACTTTAAGCAAGACCGTTCGTAGTCAAATAATTTCTTTCATCATACATAGAAAATTGTGTGCTGGGGTCATTATTGAGTGAAATACAAAAGGCCATTATTAAAGTATTAAGACATTTGCTGCTTACTAAAAAAAGGTATTATGACATTAAATCATATTTCAGGCAATTGTTTCTAGTAAAGAAGCTCATGATGCTTTAGGTTGGATTAAACATAAATAAGACACTGACAATAAAAGTAAGCTCACCTGAATGGGTAAAATGCAACAGTGGCCAGGCACCACAGGCTGCCAGTTTGGCAACATCAGATACGTGTAATTTGCTATTGACACAATGAGATGCATGGGACGATTGGGATTCTCTAAACAAAAGAGGCAACGCTCTTGCTGGGTCAAAATCCGCTTTGTATGAGCATTCTTCTGGGCCATCTTATGACCATCACTGTCTCTCTTCTTTCGGTTCTTTCTGCTTTCACCATCTTCAAAATCATACTCATCATCTGCTCGACTAGAAATTTTAAATTGCTTGTTCTGCATAATCTTGTGAGCAAGATGCATATCAGCATCATCTTCTCTTTTTATTTGCTGAAAGGATATGCTCTGCTTCGTATATCTTATAGAAAATAGGAAGTGTCAATATAGCAATATTAAGAACAATGGCAATTCACAAGAAACAAACAGCTATTACGCAAACAAGAACAAGCATATAGAGCAAATTTTAGTAACTTGAAAAGAAAGAATAAAGGAATGAAAACAAACAATTATATACGAAAAATTAGCATATGTTCTAGAAATATTTAAGAAATTGCACCTTAGCCACATGGCATGTAAGAAGTGGCTACTCACACATATCCAGAATCAAGGGAATTAGAAGAGAGAAATAGACTCAACAACAAAAAATAGAGATAGACTTCCAAGAAAAGGGAAGTACCTGCTCGAACTTTCGTCAGTTCTTGGCCTGATGATGTGATCTTGATTGCCCTGCTTTGTGGTCATGCTCTTAGCCTCTTGCTGCCCATAAATAAGACAAACGAAAACCAAGAAAAAGAACCAAATATTAAAATTATAGCTGAACCTAAAGGATATGTTGCAGATGACATTGTGATAATAGATAATCAAGACAAAAAATAATAAACAGCGAAAAGAAAGGACAATACAAATACTCCCATGCTCTCACGAACACTCCTTAAACAGACAACATAGATTGTTAACGAAAATTATTCAAACAAGAAAATCACATAAATATCAGGGTAAGTAGAGCAAGAAGACTGACAACAGAAAATGGATGACCGTTAGAAAGCTAGACTAAGTCTTAGAAAGTAAGGGGAGCTGTCAAAGAATTAGGATTATTGGAGCTTCATCCTCTGGCAGTCTTATAGACGTTAAACCTTATCAGCAATAAGGGTTTGTGATACGAATAAAGGAGGTATAAAGGCTCGTCTGGGTCAAATTTTCTTCAGTACCTAAGTTCCACAGAGCATAATTTTGCTCTCACCCTAAATTTCAAGAACAAATAAAAACATTCATCCATGTAGTCAATACTGCATAAATTCAAGTCCAGTTCTTTTCTTTTTCTTTTGTGAATAAAATTTAAAACATGCCTAACAATCAAGTCTAGTTCTAGCCTAGATAAAAGAAGAACAAAAGGACCAACATTCTAGAAAATTCAAGACGTAGGCCTAGTTTATTCTCATTCTCAGGGGAAAGAATGGCAAAGATTCAGCAGAGCATCTGGAAGTCATATTCTCTTAGTAGTAGAAATATTCTTCCACACAAATAACTAGAACCTTAGCTGAAAAAGAATTGTTAGCGATGACTATCGCTGCACTCTATTTGATAAGTCCAAAAGATACAAATTAATGAATTCAATAGAATTAAAGCCAATGCAGAATACGAGCACTCTACAAACTAAATAGAATGAGTGCACCAAAAGTAAGAAAGAATAGAGCTTAAACTGCAATATAAATAAAGTGTATAGATTAGAGGGAACATTTTCTCATCTTACCAATAATTTTTCAGCTTCTTCATGCTTTCCCTTTAAACGTAGCTGCATAGCCTTAGCTGCCAACTGGTTTGCGCTCATCCCATCCTTACATATTTAGCATAAAAGAAGAAATCCTATCAGAAAGCAGAAAGAAAGGGGAAAAAAAAAAGAGGGGAGCAAGATATTGACCTTGGCAAAGACACAGACGAAACAAAAAAAACGAACAAAACAACCCTAGACATCAATAAAAATAAAAATAAAAAATAAAAAAGATATAGTTACTCCATCCCCTTTGCATGTCTATTAAAAGGACATCATTGATTTTCTTTAAAAACAGGACATCCTTGAACAAAACATGACCTGAAAACTAAAAAAAGGTCATACATTGTTATCCTGTCCCAAATTAGATCTAAGTGCCGGTGACAACTAACAAGCTATGAATAAAAAAAAAAAAAATTATTTTCCTCATCACAACTTCACAAGAATCTATCATCTCTGAAAAACTTTCTAACTTGTCAAAAATTCAAAATATTGTCTGAAACCAAGACAAACCATCATTACCTAGCACAAATTGTAAAAAAGAAAACTTCCCAAACTCACAATAGAGGCACAAAATCCAGCGACCTCATTCCAGCTAGGGAATATAATATTAAAGATGTTTAATCTTCCGTCACAGTAATACTATTGCATTCATAAGCATTAATCAATAATAAACTCCAGGGTTATGAATAAAAGAGCCGCATTGAGGAAAAGTGAATCCAAAAAAGAATGTTATTTTTTATTGTATTACCCCAAGGCCTGGTGGTGTATGTGGATCTTGCTCTTTAATATTTGCACTCATCTGGGCAGGTCTGTCAGCATCTGATGAAGACTTTTCGACCTTTATATTTTCCTCAACATGTCCATCAAAATCATTTTTCTTCTTGGAACGAAACTCATCCATGAAGCTACCATCATTTGCAAACTTGTTTATGCTAGATGCTGCTGCAGAAATTATATTAGAATCCTCAGCTGCGACAGTTTGACTTTTACGCTTACCCCAAGATAAAGAATCTTGAATTTTAGGTGCCCTCATTTCGCGGTGCCGAACAGATACATCCTTTAAGTAATCCTGCCAGAAATTTATCAATCAAAATCTGTAACTACAAGCCTAGAAAAGTGAATTCCATAAAATATAATGTTAATTCACCAGTAAACTGAAAATTCATTCAATTTAAAATAAAAATGTGTATATAAACATATAGCAACAGTAATTTTTCTCAATGACATCCAACTTACCCTTTTAGTGTCCTTTCCATGATTATCTGAATCTAGTGATTCTTCTTCAGTCAGCCCTCTCCTCCTGCTTTTTATCGCACGCAAATGAGAGCGAGATGGGGCAGCTGCGTGAGATGCCAAAGATGTAGTCAAATCACCAAGTGAACCCCATCTTTCTTCCACAACCTATATTTATCCAAATACATAACAATAATTAGGAGCAAAAATCTTAAAGGTGGACTCAAAGCATATATGTAAGGTAGCACACAATACCTCATCTAGCCTTCGTCCCTCTCGAGCCGCTTGCTCTTGTGCACGCTTCAATGCTTTAAGCCTCCAACTGGCTCCACCATCTCCAACAAGGGAAGAAGATAAGAGTTTGTCTGCGCCAACTTTAACCCCATCACTATCTTCTGGGTAACCACTTCCATTATCTCTCAGATATGGGTTCAATTCCTTGGGATTCCTAGTCTTTGTCTGAAGGGGGATAAGTGTATAATCAGCAAACACTGTCTACCTTGTATCAGAAAAAAAGAAGAAGAAGCAAACACTGTCTACTATATGGGTTAAAACATCAAGACAAATTAAAAAATAAAGGCACATTGCAGACTGATAGAATGTGGAAATACATTCTGCTTGGAGCATCAACAATGGAAAATAGAACATAACTCACTCGTACATCACTTAGACCAACAACATACGGTAATAAATAAGCCAGTTAGGTTGTAGACAAGCAGAAGGATTATCAATTTCCAATAAGATATCAATGGTCCAAAACTCTCCTTATATGAGGAATATCATAGGACAGTAAAAGCTTCTTATGCAAAATCAGGTCAAAGGTCCTAGATGTACAGTACAAAATTATTAAGTGCCCATAAGATATCAAGGTTCTATATGCATGCATTATCCTTTCTTTTGTATATATGATATGTCACTGTTTTCACTTTTAAGGACTGAAATAAGTAAAATTTTCTCCAACTAAGACATACCTCCTCAACCGGAGGTTCCTCTTCTAATTCTTTTATTGGTTCTGCAGGCCTCTTATTTTCATACCGAAGCATCCACTCTAATCCCATTTCTTTTCTTGCAATTTCCTTCTCACTTGCTGAATTTGGTGCAAAGTCATCTGACCAAATATCATCAGTTCTCTTTTGTGTCCTCTTCTTACGCTTCTTTCTGTCCCGTGAACTTTCACTTTCTGTTGTGTCTGATGAAGAATCTTCTTCTGACAAATACCACTTCTTCTTTCGAGAACCCCTTTTGATCTTTTCAAGACTCTCATCATCCGAAGAGCCGTATTTAGAGCTCTTCCTTTTACTACTACTCTTTTTCTTTCTAGCATCAGATTTGTTCCTCTCTTTTAAGGAAGAATCCAAGTTCTCATCCTGTCATAGTACAGATATATGTAGGCTTTCAGTTCAGACTGGCTTCTCATCATCATGCACAAATATATTAAAAAATCAGATTATGGAAGAAATATGTTTACCTTATTGATCTGATCACGCGGAACGAATTTTAACCCAGAAAACATTCTCTAATTAGATAGAGTACACCAAAGCCTGTACAATAAAAATTTCTTGTATTATTTTACCAAAAGAAATTTGCGTACAATGGAGTGACAACATAAAATTCCATATGAGACTGCACTATGAAGCATGGACAGGAATATGCATTTATAGAATCTAAACTCGCAGATTTGAGATGCATAAATTTAGGTAGAATGCAAACAGAGCATAAAATTTCAACTTTACACTGAACAAAGCTAAAGCATAAACAATAAAATCGAAATTCACTAAAGAGCAACTGCTATATATGAATACATGAAAACGATGAACATGAACTTACCAGAACAACAAATTTCAAATTCTGAGGTGTAGCACAGAACAAGGTCGGCGGAAGAATAAGGGTGAGAGCCGAAAGCAGTATGAGTATGAGATCCAATTTCACGCGGCTGAAATGCGATTCGTGAATCTTGCTCTGGTTCTCAAGTTATAGGATTTCGCGGGGAGCGTCGCTGGGATTTTATTATTTGGGGGCGCTGGGATGTCCATGATGCCTGAGGAAAGAATATGAATTTAGGGGCAGAGACGGAGAGGGATTTCAAATAAATAATTTGTTTTAAAATTGAATTTATTTAAATTTAAAAGCAATTTTATTTTTCATAATCAAGAACCCCCCCCCCCCATTCATAATCAAGAACAGTCAAAGAAAGAAGATTCTTTATGTATCAAAAAAAAGAAAGAAGGTTCTTTAAAAAACAATATACTATCATAAACATATATTTGGTGAAAGAAAGATTTTTCGAAGGAAAAAAATCACACTCCCATTTACGATATTTCAAAAAAAAAAAATCTATCATAATCCCTGAAACTGATATTTTTACCTCAATTTTTATATTTGTTATCACCTTCGTTTTAATAATCTTTTATTGCAATCATTTACTTATATATTCCTGTGGATTATTATGTTATTTGGTATTTTTAATTTTTTTTTTGCTGGAGAGTTATTTTTAACTAATCATCAAATATACAATTTTTTTTATTATTATGACATAGATTTTTGGCAGTTAGATGGTAAGATGTCTTTTTATTTTGGTCCAAATAAAATGTCTTATATATGATAAGAAAAAAGTCACATAAAATTAAATGTTTAATATTTTACTTTATCAAAGTCATACCCTTTTTCCTTTTTTTTTTAATAAAAATGCCAAATGATATTAAAAGCAGACGTTAAAGTACGTCATAAAGACAATAAGGCAACAAGGAAGGAAGGTTAGTAAATACATATGGAGAAGGATTGATTATTGATACATTTAGAGAAGTAAATAAAGAGAAAGATGATATAATATCTTTCACAACAATATTTTCTTTTTCTTGAACATGGCTAACCACTTTAGCAAATTACTTTATTGATGCCAAAAGCATAATGATGAAGTCTCTTGAGAAAATAAAGGAGATTTAATAATTTAGGAAAGAGTGGATTGAAGACACTTATAATTAAATAAATGGTCTTTCTTTTGTCGTTAAACCCACTGAAAATGCTACAAATGTTGACTTTGATGGCTTATCCAAGCATAACATAGAATAACGCACCTGCTTTTAACTCTATGTGATATAAACTCTCTGTGATATAATGATCCAACTAAAATTATTAAAAAAATAGATTCATAGGCCGCACATAATTACTATGAGCCTCAAATGAATTAGCATGATTATGAGAAAAGGCTAGATCAGAGAAGGATAAAAAGACTCTTGATCTCTTGTACTACAACGAGATAATTTTATATAATTTTCTTATGTAAGGCAATGTTTCTCTTCTACCATAAAACATTGATGAGTATTATAATGCCCTTTAAAAGAGACAAATGATTATCTTGATACAAGCTAGTCAGAATATCCTTCAGCCACGTTTAAAATTGTAGAATGCTGGGGTTGTCAAATTTTATCTGGAAACATTCAAACCAAACTTCTCTGGAAAATGGACAGAGATAAAATAAATATTCCAAAGTCTCCTCTTGATGACCACCAAATAAACATAGCCCTTGAACATTAAGATGATGATGTCTAAGAATGTCACATGAAGGCACAGCCTTATGCAGAAATTTCTAAATAAACAAATTGTATTTGGGAGGGAAAGAAATAAACCACGAGAGTTTTCAAAAAGGATCATAAACCCCATTATAAGATTGCCTCAAGCTCAAAGAATATCCATCCTGAACAGTATAAACACCTACTTGTATAAACACCAAACTTGTTCCCTTTTGGCTTTTCATATTTTGCAAATAATAAACGGGGCTCTTGTTCTTTATTCCCTTATTTTAATGATACAAAATTATATTATATTTACTTCGAAATTTCTTTATGTTCACCTTTCTCTTTTACTTATTTTCCTTATCATCCAACACATTTTTTGAAGTCTTTCCTGTGCATGTGTAATTTACTTTTCCCGAAGTTATAAACCTCATGCATGTGTGTGTGTTTTTTTTTTTTAAAAAAAAAATAGAAGACAATAAATATTTTATCTTGTAGGGTTATGGGGTAAATTTGGTTTGGGAAAAATGCTCTACTCATAGAAGCAAAACTCGCACTTTATCTACATTTGACTTGCTTCTGGTTTTATTCTCTAATAATGAAAAGATCACAAGAGAAAAGTCTTTACTTGATCCGTTAGATTCTCAGAAACTGAATAAAACCAGGCAAGCACGTAGCTTCTATTTGATCAGAGATTAGCATTAAATCTCATCAGGTGGTGTAAGCTGCTAGAGTTCTGCCGTGTTCTGTGTAGAAATATACTGGCTTTTCTGAATCAGGCTCACAGAATCACAATCATCTTCAATTCTTGCAGCATCAAAAATGATTATAATCCCTCCCATTGGCAGTAATCTCACAAACCGCTAACAAGTTGACTTTACAGTTTTATTCTGCCTCGGCTGTAGGACTGGCCGTTTCCAGCAGCGACGGCCTAAGGAGGACATATAAAGCCGGACCCAGAAATGGTACCAGCGACAGAGGAAGAAGCCAAGAACCTTTGTCAACCCTGCAAATTGAAGCTAGCATTAATGCTTATGCTTGATCAGAAGTCTATTTAATTACATCTTGGTGTGTAACAGTAAAAACTTGCAGAGTAACATACCATTTCCGAGCAGTCATGTCATTGTAAACCCAAAATGGCGCAAATGAAGAAAGCAGAATGAAATCAATGGACATAATATGGATCTGCAACAAGAAATCCCAGAGTTACTGGTTTCGCACCCAACAGATATTGTGTAGTTACAAACATAAAAGGGATGTATAAATGTAAATGAAGCGAAAATTTTCAAATGAAAATATACTGATTATGAACTGTGTTTAGTTTCACCGTAACTCGAGGAGACTAGTAACCATTGATCAAACTGCATGATTTTAGAATTAATCAGAGATACAAGCATTGCAAAATTGGGAAGTCCATATGGAAGTGGGTCCCCTCTGATTAATATGCTTGACCCATAGAGTTTAATGGTAATTTATGGAAATAATCCACAGTCATCCATTTCATAATGAGTTGTAGGGAAGCTAATTTCTGTTGACAGAAAAAGGGAATGAACTTACAAATTTGCTTCCCCTGAAGTACTGATAAAATTCTTTCCAGACAGCCCCACCAGCTAAACCTGCATATATGATGATGGCTAGCCCTGCAGCAAGTGATATCTGAAGTGTAATTGAGTTAAGTCACATACTCAACAGCAAAAATAAAATTAAGACTTCAAAACGAATCCTTCAACTATAAGTCATGTAGGGGTTAACAATCCAGAAATAAAATGTCGAATATGGGTCACAATCATAATGAAGGTTGCGGTCTTTAGGTCATCCCTTCTAAACACTAACCAAGAATTGAATGATCTTGCGTTTGTTGTGTCTTTAAATGAAAGAGAAATGGTGTTTTAGGTCAAAACACCCAATCCACACAGGAGGCTAGTATTATATATATATACACACGTGTGCCCGTGCGTACGTACATATATGATACAAGGGCTCTTTCAACATAACTATTTCATGTCTTCACCCAAATTAAGCATGCAACAACAACTGGGGCAGTTATTTTGTGTTAGGCTGGAATCTGAACTGAAATAAATAGCCATCGGCACACATAATCAGATTATAACAAAGCCCACTTGTCACACTGGATAAGTTAGATTGCAAGCTCAAGTGAAAATTTGCACGCACCCCAGCAGTTACTTTTGATTCCAGAACATTCAACGGCAAGGTTCTAAGCTCACTTTCTTCAACAGGAGGTGGTGGTGGTTTCCAAAGTACAAAATAGGGAAGAAGAGCATATGCACCACCAAAACATGAAAGTACTAGAAAGGGCCAAACAGGAATTTTGCCTTTTGTGCTGCAAAAAACAGCAGATCAAACAGCATAAATCAGCTCCAGGTTGTTGAACAGTAGGAAAAATATGAAATAAAAGATTTATCACTCTTCAGATGAAATTGCTACATTATAATATCTGTTGTTGCAGTGGCACTACTGCATATGGTAGGCATGCAAAACTCATTATAAATTTTGTTAAACAAGAAGGGGATATAAGAATATGGAGTTGAAAGTTGAAACCCATTAGTGGCTGCCAGTGTACTACTTTTGCCAATGAACTAAAACAGAAACGTGAGCAGAAGAAGAATTCATCATTTGAAAAGGGATTCAACGAATTGAATCAAGCAAATCATATATACCATCCATTTATCTAATAAATTTCACCAGAGCACAAGAAAATGGATGTATGATACCGAAACATCATCAGTGATAGAAAGAAATGGAGTTTACCTTCTTCCCGTAGGAAGCAGCATCATGCTATACACCAAGGGCCACAAGCCCATTAGGTACCACAATGATACAATCACTTCATTCATTCTAAAACCATCATCTCCTATCAAGTTCAGGAGCTTTTTCAAGAAGTACATGTCCAGTGTCTGGAGGGGGGGGGGAATGATAAAGATAAGTCAGAGATATAAGAATTCAACAGTTAATAAACATGAGAAATTCGAATTTAAGCTCCATATCTCATCGAATAATCTTATAAATGAATTTAAAAGTAAACGAAGATTAGAACACCTACTTAACCAGTGCTCCCCAAAAATGTAGAATAATTAACAAAGAATTGGTATTCGAATTATACAATTGTACAGTAACACTTCGGTAATTGTAAGTAACAAACATAATTACAGTTGAACTTACCGGGGTCTGGTTTGGAGCGAGAAAGGAAACATAGTATATGAGACCACCCCACAAGATGAAAAGCAAAATAGACGTAGTCCAATCCCTTTCTTCCCCGCCATTTCCGTTCCCGCCAAGCTCACTTTCTTTCTTCAATTCAGGATCCTCTAAATCCTGACGGTTCAAGGAACTGTGACAGATTAAAATACGAGCCTTGCTTTGAAACGAAGATAGCGAGGTTTTAACATCGAGAGATTTGAATACACTAAGCGATGCTGCTGAAGTTGATTTAAATGGAAGAATTCTGAGTTGAGGATTGTGGATTTGAAGTGGAATTTTCGATTTTGGTTTGTTATGAGAAATAGACGGTAAAGTACAGAAGTTGCAGGAGATGAGATTGGCTTTAGCTATCATAGTTGTGAACTTGGAAGGGACTAAACGATTCGTCTTCTGGTTCAAGATAGGCCCTCCAATTGTTGAAACGCTGCAATGTCCTGCAACTATGTCATTCTAGTTAGCCAGTTGACCACGAAGATTGGGAGAGATTGTAGAATGAAGAAGATTGGGAGAGACGACCCTCAGGAGACCCGACCGAACACAGCCACGACTGAAGCTGGAGAGTGGCAGTGGATTAGGCCTAGCCGCTTAGTTCCAACCACAGACAAAACGCATAGCATTATGAACTTTTTTTTTCTTTTGAAAAACTGAATACCGTTTAAAAAAAAAATTAACCGCCAATGCGTTGAGAAACCCAAATAGTCTATCCCCTCTCATCATCAACCATCTCCAAAAAAAAAAAATGGCAATTATGAATTATCAAAGATGCAATAATAATATTATCTTACAAGTTTTTTCAGGTTTAATATTATTCTGAAAATTTTAAAACATACAACAATGTCGTTTCATACCGTTAAAAAACTAATGTTGACCATTAACTTAACTTTTTAACTGAAAATGACAATATTATTCTATTTTAATATTTTTGGACAACATTAAATATAAAAAAACTTTCAAGCTAACATTACTTCTCTACAAAAACTGTGTATACAAGTGTAAACCACATATTATTCACGTCAACTTAGCAACAACAGGTGGAATGTAAATTAGTTGAAAATGTATAACCACATATCCAATATAATTGCCCTCACTGTCTTTATTGACACCGCCATAGCCACTAAGACCATCATCAAGGACTGAAGCATCTACTTTGACCCTAACAGCATTCATATAGGAAACTCGAGTAGGAGTAAACAAGTGGCTTCTTTTTAGCAAATTCTGGTTAGCAACCACTGTAAACATACTTGCATTAGTATTCAGTTTTTCCAAAGTGTCCTCTACATCAAACAGCTTACTCCACTTGGAAACCTATATATCCTTAAGTTCCCAACACATATATCCAAATAGAACAGACCATCCCGCTTTGTTCTCCAAGTTCCATGCAGAAAAATCTACCCCATATATGTGGCGCTACCACTGCCTTCCAACGTTCCAAGGCATTTGAGTAGTCTCGTAATCCTCCTTGGAGGGAAAATTACTAGAAAAAAATCCCTAATTGTAAGATTTATTAAGTAAAGACACAAGTCTTTGAATAGATGTAACTCTTTTTTAGTTGTGTGGTATGCTACATATCTTTATCTATGTGCAAATATCTTTCTTTTCATATATAGTTAAAGATAGGTTACACTCTAACTAAAAAAGAGTCATACCACTTGAAATCGGTTGCACGCCTATCTTTAAGCAAATTTCAAATATCTTTAGATAATAAATTTTGCAATTTGAGGTTTTTAAATAAGTTTACCATTTTGAAATACCATTTAGATCTGGACTCTAGTCATCTATGAATTAGAATTGACAGCATGAATTAGAATCTCCCTGTGTGTTGGGAAATTCGTGAAGAAAGCTAGGGTGTTGCTAACAAGAGAATGGTTTTCAATAGGGAAGAGAGTATATATGAAAAACTGATTAAAAACTGAGAGTTTATTATTATTATTGTTGTTGTTGTTGTTAAAATTTGAATTTTTTAAAATGTTTAAATTGATGTGGCATGCAATTAGGATACTGTGACAAGTGCACAATCGATGTGATGGACTAGAAGTTATGTAAATAATCATTCTTTGTATGGAGCCTCAATTTAGAGATAATAACTATCAAATGGTTTTGAGATAAATACTTTAATTTATTTTTTAAAAAACTTTACAACTCCCCACTTAACATCTACGCAGATGATCCATGAAAATTGATGTGGGTATATTCCATTATAAAAAATGAAAAAATAATGGAGCATATATACAAGTATTTAACATGACCCCACAAATTAAACAAGTTGATTATAGTTGTTAGATTTATGTGATTCTCATAATTTCCCTTCATTTAGGTCGCAAGATTGACACTTCACAATCGTTTATGGATGGCTGGAGGCAACCGAATGGTTGGAACAGTGAAATTAATTATTACGAAATCCTTTGGGGGTTATCATTAACGATTCCCACACACACACACACACATATATATATGCTCATTTAAATTTTGATTAATTGACATGAAAAATGAATTATTAATTAAATTGGAAGATTATATGCTGTGTAAAATATAAACCTGAGATCTTATTCCCAAATTAATTCCTCAAATGGGGATTTATAATATGGCATATATATGCACAACATGAGGCAGAAATTTCAAAGAAAAATAGAAAGCAACTTCACAATATATAAGTTGCCCTTTCTTGGGGGCAAAAAAGAAAAACAGGTAAGCTGCTTTCATTGTTTTAAACTGCCATTCCATTTGTATTTTATTGTTTATACCATTGAAATATAATATATTTTTAATAATATAAATTATATTTGGGTTAGAGGCCATTTTTGCCTCGCAAGCATTTACCGAAAGTATCTTTGAAAGCAATTTTACTCTGGAAGTTTCAATTTTAGAGCAATTTTGCTTTGACCGTTAACCCTATTTAGTTTAGCCGTTAGTTGACCAAACGAGAAGCAAATTTGCTCCAAAATGAAAAATTCCAAAGCAAATTTATATATTAATAAAAATGACATGGATATCAAAATTGCCTTAAAAGTTTTGACTTTAGAGCAAATTTGCCCCTGATTTGGTCAACTAATGGTTAAACTTAACAGGGCTAACAACCATGACAAAATTGCTTCTAAAAATATTTCCACGGCAAAATTAGCCTAATATGTATAATTTTGAAGCGAAAATGGCATTTAACCCATTATATTTGTGTGACATGCATCTTGGAGATAAAATAATAAACAGACCCAATTAATTTGGGAGGGTAATTAAAGTGTTCATACAAAAATTTAAAAAACTATAGAACTGGACTATGCTTAATTAAAGATTCAACAGTAAAATTCAAAGTAATTCATGGTATCAAACACCATATATTATAGATGTTATCATAAAATTTTGAAAGAAGAATATCTTCAAATGATTGAGTGCATATTACTATTATTTATTATATTCTATAAATAATAAATAGAAAAAAATACTTCGATTGAAATGTATGAAATATTAATTTACGAAGAAATTGCTCGAGTGTGGTCAGAGATGGAATAACTTTTGCTTTGCATCGATCTGATCTGAAGTCTGCTGTTTGAACCCAATCAGTGATCTACTTATCCTTATTCAGAGGGAGGGACCATAATCATAGTCAAGAATCTATGTAGTAATCTATACATACATGAATATATATATATATAATTTATCCTCCATTTCTTAACCAGGAAGAATTTCATCAAATTTTGTTAATCTGTACAAATCTCTTCCATTATTTTTACAGCCTACATAATCTTTTTAATTAAAGAATAAACTTACACAAATTCTTATTATCTAATTTCTTGAATTACTTACATATAATGTTTCGCCTTCATTTTAAGAGAGATTCCTGTATATCTTGAAAACAAAATATGCCTATAAAAAAATATACGAATGTCAACTAGACATATTTAAAAAAAAAATGAATTTTGCTTTTTATATGTATGGTTGGTTATAAATTTTACTCGCTCTATTCCTAGATGTGGGAGCTAATTATTGATATTTTAGTTGTAGGCTTAATATTTTAATATACTTTGTCTTATAAATTTGTAATTTTTTAAAAAATATTATTATTGATTGCATATATTAAAAAGGATTTTACATGTGTGTGCTCAATTGATGATTAAATGTGGTATTTAAAAAATAAATAATTTAACTAAATTTTAAAATATATATATAAATCACTAATAAGTAGTTTGTTAAAGTGATTATCAACTTTATGTCCGTAAGAAGTAAAACTCCTCAAAAAGTGAACAGTAAAGATAAAAAAATTATGCGTTTCAAGCGAGAAGAAGTAAATTTTATATTAAATAATAAATATTGGTGGCACGTATACCAAAATGGAGCACAATTTGTTGGGAGACCAACTTTTTGGTGGCTTTATATAAAGGGAACCACTTGCGTTGTGAATCCATATTGTGAAGAGCCGAAAGCTCCTTTCTCTTTGCATCTTCTCTGCAAAACTGCTCTGTTTGGTCTGCTTAAGTACTCTGCTTCTCTATCTTCATCCTCTGCTCCAAATCCAACGATCCCAAAACAAATATTACAGACGACAGAAAATGGGAGTGATTACTTTTATTTCAGATTTGTTCATAGTTTATGGCAGAAAAAAGAGACGCAAACCATTGCAGGTCTGGTTTATTAATTCCCATGTCTTCTATAATAGCTATTGAGTTTCATTGTCTTTCTGAACTCTGTTTTCTGGGTTTGAGTTTGTTGTTACAGACTGTTGAAATAAAGGTGAAAATGGACTGTGATGGCTGTGAAAGAAGAGTTAAAAATGCTGTCACTCGCATGAAAGGTGCCTTCTTCCTCCTCCTCTTCTTTATCTTTCTCTCACGTTCTTCTTTTCAATTAGCTCAATTCAATTTTTGATAAGAGTTTATCTGTTATTAGACAAACTAGCTAGTTTTACAAAAGCATTCTGGACTGGACTATGATCATCTGGTTCACCTTTTAGTTTTCAAAATCTCTTTTTCTGAAGTTATAAGAAAATAGGCGAAATTTTCGCTGTGTGTGTGATAATATTTTGAACTAAGAAGCATTCACTTTAGTTAAATATGGTGTCTTATCTCATGAACATTACTCTCTGACTCTTATTTACAAAAGCTCATTAATTATCTAATGAATTTTTTTCATGTGTGCCCTATTAATTACCACTCTGATCATATTTATAAGTCTAAATTATCTAATTCTCGCATACAAAAAAGAGTTAGTTAACTCATTAATTATAAACTAAATTTTCAATTTTGTCCTTATCTATGATTGGTTCCAAAAGTTAATATAAAAAAATTATTTTTGTTTATTGCAATTAATAGGAGAAAAAATATAATAAATGCATTTATTAATCTAAAATTGGACTTATAATAAGGGCTAAATTTTTTTGTCAAAATGGACTTATAAATAGGAGCAGAGTGGTATATATATTGCATTAATTAAAGGGATAATGATACTTATATTACTCTCTTTCTCTCTCTTACTCACCCCTTATAAATAAAGGCATATTTAAGAAAAAAATTTATTTTAAGACATACTTTTTATTTTTAACTAATTTTAACTACTTTCTTAAATCACATAATTCAGTTATTTGGCGTTGCCGCAGTGCTAGTAATGGTAGTTTGTAATACTCCATTCGCTTCTATTTATAAGCAATTTTCTCTTTGATTGTGCAAAACGAACTAATAGTTAAAAGTAATAAGTGTGTCAAACATGTCATATTTTTTTCATATATGCCCCTATCTATGAAAATAGAGAGAGAATGTATAAAAAATATAAGAGATAATAAAATATATTTATTAATGCTTTATTGATTTCATTTACCTAGTGAGTTCTCTCTCTCTCCTGAATATAACTCTTGGTGTGTGTGATAATTAATTATAAATAATATGTATTTAACAAGGGCAAAATAGGAAAAATGAGTTTATATTTTCAGACATAAAGTGAAAGTTGCTTATAAAAGGAATCAACCCCATAAGAGAAAAAATTACTTATAAATAAAATCGGAGAGAGTAATAACTTAACTACTGTAGTTTATTGTAACTATAGAATTTGGTTATTTTAACAGAGACTTTAATACCTAGGGACTGTGGAAAGTTCTGAACGTTAACTTGAATCATGTATTTAAATATATTTCATATTGACAACCCAAGGACTTTTTGATAATAATTAAACTGACTTGAGGGGGATTGCACAGTAATTCTCCCTTTAAAATACCCTTGCCTCGTATATTTCAAGTATTACTAATATTAATATTATCAATACACAGAGCAGTCTTTGCATGATTAAATAAGAAGGGAAATAGAGGGAATGGTAAGATTGAAATCTGCCTATATACGAATTGTCCAAATCTAAAGGCAGAGTTCATCCCAAAAGACTAATTCATTGGGTGGGAAAGTCTTTTAAGCTTGTAAACATAACTTCTCTTGTGAGGTTCCTTGATGCTTAACGAGGGACTCGAAACACTTTCTTCTCTTTTCTAGGCCGCTATATATAGCAGAAGGAGAGAGTATTGAGTCTACTTTGAGATCTGAAAAAGTTGAAATTGGGAATGAATGTGTATGTAGGTGTGAAAGAAGTGGAGGTAATAAGGAAGCAAAGCAGGGTGAACGTGACAGGCTATGTGGATGCAAACAAAGTGTTAAAGAGGGTGAAGAGAACAGGGAAGAGAGCAGAGTTTTGGCCATATGTTCCCCATAACTTGGTGGCATATCCTCATGCACCTCAGGCTTATGACAAGAAGGCTCCTTCTGGTTTTGTCAGGAATGTTCCCCAAGCTGTTCCTACTCCTAATGCTCCTGATGAGAAGTTCACCTCTTTCTTCAGTGATGAAAACCCTAATTCTTGCTCTATCATGTGACTCCGACATCGTCCTAAAGTATTTTGTAATCTTTTTTGTAATAAGGAACCAAATGCTTTGGTTCCTCGTGATCATGTGAATGAAAATTAGCTTCTCTAATAAGTTTGGTTTGCATCCACATATACAAGCTTTTATATCTTACTATATTAGTAATCAAACTTGGATTCTCTAAGCCATTTACCAACTTCGAAACTCAAGCCATGAGGACCATAGTTACTGATATACAAGCCTTTCTATCAAAACATATATTTACATTATATATAGTATGGGTATGGAATAAAATGAAAATAATAATGCATTATTGATTAAAAAATAATTGTATATTTGTGAAGTATGTTCCTTATGCCTTTGGATCAAAAGTAATTATATAAATAGATAATTTTACCCTTACATGATTATAACTAGGGTATCCTATTGGTGTATATATATATGTTGCAACTATACTGTGTGGGTGTGTGTCAGAAGAAAATCTCATATCGCTAATTTATTGTATTTAGTATGAGGGTGTGTTAAAAGAAAGATCCTGATCATTTGTAATCAAGGGAGTTCAAGTAACCGCAGCACATGAAAGGTAATTAGCTTGTTTGGATGAGTGATGAAAAGACTTGTACATATTTATGCACGTAAGTCGAGACAATACTCATTTCACATTCTTACCTCGTATACTATAAATCAATCTGTATTTTAAAACTTCAATCGATGTTCCAAACGAGTAGTGCTAGACTGCTACTCTATCAATATATCAAGCTCTTGAGTTTTTGGGCTCTCCTCTGTTCCTAATACACTCTTTTACTGAGTTCTCTGTTAATATATTTTTTTTTTGGGAAAAGGTTCTAAAGAAAGAATGTATCATAAAAAAGTCTTAATAACGTACAAGTGAGCAAAATAAACCTATTGTCATTTTTTATACTAGAATTTATCATCATTGAATGATGTTCCATTCTTGTGGAACTTTTTAGAAATTATATTTTTTCCTTAAAAACTTGGTGATTTTTCCTCTTTTTTCTTGTTTCCCTAATTTCTATAAGGAAAGTTCGTTTAATTTTAGATAGTTGATGCATTTCTTACCGTGGTGGATGGTTGAATAACTTTGTAAAAATAGTGTACTCTTTAGTCTTTCCACACGACTCAGGTTATACATTTTTGGTTTTTTCCCCCCGAAGTTAATTACCAACAATACAATACATGAACTGTGGAAAAGTTTATGCTAAAGAGATTATTCTCTATCCTTTCTACCAAACATACTGTTACTGATCCTAATTAGTTATAAGACCAAACAGTGGCATTATGATCTAATCATTATGCTTTTTTATTCTCACAAAAATGTTATAGGATATTATTCATTGCCTCAATAATTGGTGAGTATCATTTCACGTTTTTCTTTTTTTTTGTTTTTAAAAATATTTTTGTATATATCAGATGAAAAGCTCCGCAAGAATTTCCTGTTCTTTTTAATTGCCAATGACAACCTGATCTTCTTATAACATTCTTTCCTTTTTTTAAGGAAATATATACATATATGATATATATTAATAACGTAAATCATTGATCAATTAATTAAAAATAACATTTTTCTAATTGTGGATTCAATCCCTAATCTTTGACTTCAAACAATTTAATCCCTATAATTTTTTGATTCAAAACAATTCAATCCCCAACTCAATAAATTATAGAATTTATTTTCACTGAATTAAAAGTTTATAGGAACTGTATTGTTCCAAATTAAAGTTTAAGAACTGAGTTGATAATTGAAAAAAAAATCAAGGACCACAAGTTATATTTTCCTATTAATTTGCAATATTTTGAAAGTCTAGTTGTCTTTTCTTCTTAATATATATATATATATATATATATATATATATATATATATATTTTCCATCTTTAAAACATTTTTTTAGCCATCTAAAATTTATTCCATACCAAACAAACAAAAATACAAAAGAAAACTGTATGGTGTATTACAAAAGCTAAGCCAAGTGATCACCATCCTGTCTACAAACTATATATCTTTATTCTTCAGAAACAACTGATAAATAATAAAAATGGAAGAAAATGATCTCAAGCTGACGAAAATATCCTATTATCATCATTAAGTTTAGCAAATCAATAAACGGTTTAATTATGTTAGTTGAAAGAATATGGACGCTAGTATTTGTTACTTTTTACCAAACTATTTTAAAAATTTGTTGCTTTTTGAGTTTGCACCATGCAGTGCTGTTAATTATTCTCAATTAGTGGTTATCATTTGTATCCACACAAGATTATTACTTAATTAAATACGATTTTAAAGCATCTGAATCTATATATTCTAATCCTAATTCCTAACTGGGGCTCTAAAATAGATTTAAAATATTGTATGTGATTTGTTTTAATTTATTCTGAAAAGCAATGTGCTCGTAGTAGGTTATCAGTCATGTATAGTAATAATACTAGCTAGTCCAACAAAACATGCACTTTTTTTTTTCCTTTTTAATTGTTAATATATTCTGAAACGAGGGGTTTAATTCTTTTTCTCCTTAAGTACTTGTTCAAGACTTCAAACCTTGAATCTAATATAAATAGACCAACAAACAAACGTAGTATATCCCTAATATTGACTAAACAAATATTCAATGATGCACACACACACACTTTTGAATATATAGAAGATTATAAAAAAGAAAGTGTTCTAGAATACAGCGATCATTTGATCTTTTCTTTAACATTATGAGTAAGACATACAACATGTTGTATTGCTTTTTGAGAAAATATTCTGCAAAAATATATGTGCTTGTGTGGGTGATATTTTATTTTTTTAATATTGATTATTCCAAGTATATATGGCTTGAATATTACTATATGTCTTTAATACAAGTTTTCCATTGGACCAATTATTCCTAATTTAATATATCATTTTTGTCTTGCATAAAAAAAAGTAATCCTAATATAGGCACGAACGCATTGCAATTTCCAATTACAAATATTTTATGTACAAGTTTATATTTTTCAAATACATTAGGATTATTGATTAAATCATAATTACTATACTTACCCTTTTTTTGGTCAAATACTATACGTACCCTTATATCGGCCGATATTAGTATAAAGTCTCTGTTTAATCATTTTATTGGTGAGAATGATACCTAAATTGGAATACCACTATTTTCATGCTTGAAAATTTCATACACAAAAATTATCGATACTCCAAATTTAGGCCTTTCTTATTAATAAAATTTTTAAAGAAGTACTTCTTCATCCTTCATCCTTGATATTTTGCATGATCCAGCAAAGTAAATAGGCTGCGCACTATTGTATTGGACTCAGGGTGCCCCACACTAGGGAATTTGGACCTGAAATAAAGCATGCTTTCTCTTTTGGCATTACATTACTTCGTTCCTTTGCCTTAGCAATGAAGGAAAAACCCAAAAAAAAAAATTATAAGAAAATATATATATAAATTAAAGAGAAATTAATGTGCGCTTAATCATGTATGCAAATAATTATGTAATGATTGCATAGTGTTTCCATTCACCATCATCTTTATGTGTCAAGTAATTAATATAAGACTAACTTTTTTTTATTAAAATTGTATAGAATAGACTTAATAGAGATTAATGTGATTTCAAACATCGACTAGTTTGGTTTTGGAAGGGGGAAAAAACAGAACAGACGGAATATTATTGGTGTTTTGCATTTGGAATTGTTTGAACAACGGATAAACTTATCTAAATAATTTATTAATTTTAATTAATTTTTCATCTTAATTAAATACATTACCTTAATTGATTCATGTAAATTAATAGTGCACTGAAAAAATAACTAATATACCATAAACGCATTTATTTTATGCAGATCATAGAATAACCTATATCCTCTGTAGATGAATTATTTTCCTAATTTTCTTAACCACAACCCTCTTTTTTCCGGTCAGGAAAATTTTCCCTGATCAAAAGAGCTCTAGAACATGTAAAAGGATACAAAAAATTAAATAAATAGATAAACAAAGCAATGAAGATGAAAATTATGGAGAAAAAGGGGCCTGGGACCAGAACAAGAGATCTAGGTTCTTGGAATTGCTATTTGCTAGCTTCTTTGACAGATTGAAAAGCAATTTAGATGCTTTGATTCTCAATATTGAAAACTTGAAGCTTTATATATGATTGGTGAGAGGAATAATAGGTTCTTCTAAAAGTGTTAAAGAAGAAGATAAAAGAAGGAAGAGCCCAACTTTTGTAAATTCTTTTTATTAATTTTTCCTTAATGTATTATAGATATACAATTACATGATATCCTCTCCTAATTAATAAAGCTAGATAACTAATATACATAGATGTTAAAAAAATTAGTTATTTATAAAAAAATGTGTATTCTACAATACTCCATTTAGTTTTAATTTACATTGAAAGCTATTCTTGATGGAAACTCAACTCATCAATGCAGTCAGTATAGATAATTTAAAATGTTGTAAATTTGGAGACAAAGTGCATTAAAGTCTTATTTTTATGACTAAAACAAACTCAACTAGCTCATAGGTTTAGTACTTGAGAAGGAAGTATTCATTATCATTATCACCCTTTTTTCCGTAAGTGTATGCATTTTTATCCTTCTATTGGAAGTAATCATATTTAAGGCTATGTCAGACATTAAATATAGGTTTCGCAATAAAGATTATTCAAACCTTCATATATCATATTGCAGGGGACTAACTTATTCTATTAAACTCGAACCTTGTCGGTGGTTGTAACATCCCAAAAATTTAATGCAAGGATTAAATTATGGAAAATAGATAGTAAGCCAATTTATGGAACCTACAAAATTTAAGGAAACTTAAATTTGACAAAGGGAAAAATTAGGACCTAGTGTGTGTAATTAATAGGATAAAATTATACCTATATGTGTATAAAAACACACACACACCCACACTTGACAGCACACACACGTATCAAACCATCCATGCATTATGATTCCCTTTCTTCATAGTCAACACATGAGCCATACACATACTCACACACACATCTTTCTTTTGGACACACAACACGTACTCCTCATCTTTTCTTTTCATTTGGCCAACACATACATACAGCACACAAGCACACCTCACTGTAAATAAATCACTCTCTCTTCCCTCTCTATTCAACATTCATGCAGCAACTAAAACATAAGAGAAGAAACAGAAACATAAACACAGAAAACAAAAAAAGAGAGAGAGAGATGTGAGTGAGAGAGTTGATCGGTGGAAGGAAGAAGAAGCTTCAAAACTCACATGCAGCACCATAAGATAATATAGGTAAGTTTCATACATCCTTATCTTCCTTTTCCAGTAGATTTGAGGCTATTTTCAGTAGCTTTTTGGGGTTGTTCTTCTGCTGGAATTCAGAAAATTCGTCGGAAAGTTGCTGTCACCGAAACCAGTGATTTTGTGACGATTTTGGGTGATATTTGTGATGTTTTTGATTCTGAAATAATGTCCCTAAACCCCAGGAACATGTCTAGGAGTATGTAGAGTCAAAATCTTTGAGATTTGAGTCCAAAAGCATGGCTACATATCATTTTTATCAACTCTGTTTTGGTCGCCGGAAAACAGAGGTTTTATCGGAAACTTTCAGAAGCTCAAATGGAGGCTACAGATGGATTTTTCATCTTTTCATTTTTGATATGGAAATTTTAGGATGTGTAGTATGAAATAGAATCAAGAAGAGCTCCATTTGGTGTCAAAACAAACAAGTTATCAATTTTTGAAGTTAGACTGTCCAAAACTGATGTTCACCAGAGTTAGTCAGTTTCGTGTAGCTTTATGACCAATCAAATCACATCCATTATTTACGAAACTTTACAGAGAGATAGTAGACATAACAAGATTTAACATGAGTGGTAGAATGCATCATTTGGATATCTTTAGAGAGAGTTATGATTTTTGAAAGATGGGTTTAGAAACAGGTGCAATCCTGAACGTCCAAACTCTAGTAGTTGATTTCGTGGTGTTTTTGAATTATTTAATCTTTTCCAATGGCCATGAAAATTTCCAGAATTGAAGTACATAGTCTTAGCTTTAATTTTATATATATATTTTGTATTAAGTGGATTAGTATACTAAGAGATATGAATTTTTGAAGTCAGTTGCTCTCAAACTGTGTTTCTGGAAAGCAGTTTGTTTGTGTCGAACGTTTGGAAAATCAAACCTTGCCAAAAAATTATGAAACTTTCCAGATTTAAAGTAGACATTCATATCTTTAATTTGACGGATAGAACATAATTTTTGGAGAAGTATATTAGGAGATATAGATTTTCAAAATCATGCTATGTTTCTGGAGACTAATCTGGAATAGGGGTATTTCGGGAAATTCTGGGAGTAATATGGTAAATATGGGCAGATGTAGATATTTTTCCATGAAAAATATATTTCAATAGCTTCATGTAGGCTTTGGACCCAGTCAATTTCGATTTTTCTAGAATTAGTTATGATTTTTCAAAGTTAATTGAAAAATCTACCAATTTGCTGAAGAATAGTAAAATTACACTATGCAAAATTATATAGTGTATAAGCCACTGAAACTGAGATAATGAGCAGAATGTGATTAAAGACAGTAGTAATACAAGTAATAACTATTACTTGTTAATTTTAATTTATAGGATTTGTAATAGCCCGAGCCAGAGAAAAAGTTTTAGATAAACAGTTGGACTGGAAAAGGACCTAGGTAGTAATTCTTTCTCTCATGCACTATGTGATTATTTATATGTTGTGTATTCCATTTTCTGTAACATGACAGTGCCTGTGGCACAACACGCGAATAAGCCAGGGTCTAAACATATCGTTTGACCATGGACACGAGTTTAGCCGGGGTTGCAAACAGTCGTTTGGCCTTGGACAGTATGCATACAACATGGGTTAGCATTTTGCATATCATGGTGCATTGCATATTTATTTATCGCATTTTATATGATTGATTGTACATTACTACTGAGATTCATTCGAATCTCACCTTTTTTCAACATCTAAAAATATTCCAGCAAAGGACAGCGGCTCTAAGGGCAAAATCGTAATTACTGGCAGATGAAGGTCCAGTCATAGTCGGGAATTACAACTGGTTATCTTTAGTTGTAGAATTTATTTCTTTTGTACTCTGTATGTATTTTTCAACCTAGATGAGGATTTTCTGTATTATCAGTAAGTACTTAATATCAGTATAGTTTCACTATTTCTGTTTGCCATCTGAAGGACACATTTATTATATAGCGAATATCAGAATATTAAGAGGTTTGACAGTGGTTTTATAATCTAGTGGTATGTAAGCTTTTTTATAAATAGGAGATTTTGGGTTTGATATGCCTAGCCCAATCTAGAATGTCTTTCATCCTAGTAGTTAGATGTGAAGGTGAACATGCACAAAGGATACAAAAATGGGGAAGAGAATGTTTTCATTGATCTTTCTTTTCATTTAATGCCTCCATCAATAAATCAAGTTTTAATGGTTGTGATTTAATACTATATAAAAATAATAATATAATAATAAATAGAATAAATCCTAATTATTAAAATTTGGTCTAATAAAGAAAAAATTAAATGGAAAAGAAATAGAAAGAGATCAATTATACACTTTTCTCTAAAGTAATTGAGGCGTCCTAGTGATGTATATATATTTAGCCCAAAAAGGCATAAATTACACGGGCAAAATATAGAAAGTAGTCTCCTAATTAAAGCGATATGTATGAGAAGTGTTATAAAAAACTTTTGGTGTGAAAAGGCATAATATTTTCGGGGCGAAGGTATGATTTGATTACATGATTTTTTTTATCATGGCCTTGTACTTAAAAAATTAGTGAAGCATAATAAAATAAAATTTGTGATGTTAAACTATTAATTTGAATATCATTATAATATGACAATATATTGATTAAGACTGTATAATACTAATTTTTTGGTGAAGAAAATCTACTCCCTCGTCCCCTCCTAGCTTAAAGGTAGGAGTCAATACTTCACAAATACAATTGAATTAAGGAATTTATATACACTAGTTATTTATAAAAATTGTGTGTAAATTTTTTAAAATATTATCCTTTTCACCATTTACATTAAAAACATTTCCTCATAACTGCTCACATTGGATAAGAGCAAGATTGGGATCTTAAATTATTTAAAAGCAAAACCAACTTCATAACAAGTTCTTTTTTGGCCCAATAACTTCATAACAAGTTCTTACCTTTAGAATCCAATGGAGTGTTATTAGCTAAAATATATATGTTTGATCCTTTAAATTTAGATAATGTTCTATTTTAGTCTTTTAACTTTAAAAAATATGTTTTTAGTCTTTTTAAGTTAACACAGTTAACTTCACTAACAAAAAATTAAAAAGTAAGCAAATTTAACATGCTAACATGTCCAAATTTTAATTCTTTCATATAATTAATTTTTTATTTTAATTCTAAAATCAATATTATGGGAAGACATGTCAATATTTAAATTTGTCGAGTCAGTATTTTAAAGTTACTAACTCAACATTTTCTATTAGCGAAGTTAGAAGTATTAATTTAAAAGACTTAAAAGCACACTTTTTAAAGTTAAAGGACTAAAATTGAACCTCATAAAAAACCAAACGTATATTTTAGTCTATCTTAATTTTATTATATCCATACAAGTTGGAAAAAAATTTCAAAATATAGTATTAGTCCTTTAATTTGCATGAGGTATCATTTTAATCTCTTAAATTTGTAAACTATAAATGTGTTCTTAGTCCTTAAAACTTAACACTGTTAATGTTACTGATGGAAAATACTAACTAGGCAAGGTTAAATAGTGACTGTGCAATGCTGATAAAGCAAGCTGGCCATCATTTAATTTTAATCCTATATACTTTTGCCAGTATTGTAATCCTATATGACATTTACTTAATTTACCTTATTTTATTTTTTTAAAAAATAAAATTCTGATTTAAATATCTTATTTTAATCAATTTCACCATCCTCCTTTTCTTTTCTTTCTTCATCCATGAACCCTAGGTTTTGCTGCAACACCCTTTTTCATCTTCATCCTCATCGTGACATACTTTCTTCCTTTGGATCCCCATGACAACTGAATACCAAGAAATTTACTTTGTTACATGAAGAAGAAAATATAGAGAAACCGATAAAGGGAATTGGTTGGAAAAGCCCAGAGGTTAATTTAAAAGTGATGGTGGTCAGGTCTTATAGCTCTCATTTGTCCCTCTGCTTTCGCTGCCTCTCTCATTCACTCTAACTTGCTTTCAACCTCGCCAGAGTGATTGATGTTTATTTCTGTTTAGATTTTCGCTCACCATTCAACAACACAGAATTCCAAAATCGCCCTTTAACATTAAAATTGCCATGTCAGATTAAAATTAAGTAAATGCCAGTCATTGCTTAATTTTGCCTAGCCAACATTTTCCATAAGTAACATTAACGTGTTAAGATTTCATGATTAAAATTACACTTTATAAACTTAAAAGACTAAAATGACACATCATGCAATCTTAAAGCACCAAAAATATACTTTAGTCAAAAATTTATTATATCAAGAAGGTTTGAACTCTTGATTAGTTGATTTTATTCCTTTAATTTTGTCCAAAATATAGGAGGTGCTTGGAGAGTTGGTTTTCATCCTAAACTACCCATCCATATTGACATTCATCAACAATAATTAGAAAAGTTATATAAGATTATTTTATTTAATTTTATGTCACATTTATTACAAATAATTAATTTACCTAACTTAATAAATCTACTTAAATTAATTAAACTAGTCTTACATTAATCAAACAGTATACGGTTTATACTTACCTAGCGGAACTATTGTCATATGAGCTACCCCAAGTCACATGTATTTAATATTTGATGGTATCAAATACTCCCTCTGATTCTTAATATAAGACATATTTACCTAATTTGATTATATTAAGAAAGTTAGTTAAGTTAGTTAATATGACACATATTTTCTAAAATATCATAGTTATCTTCCCTTATCCCATTATTCTCTCTACTCCTTAATTATTGTTGTGGGAGTATCAATAGAGATAAATTAGGAAAAGATTTATAAATATAAAAATTATATCTTATATTTAGAACTAAGCTCAACTCCTCAAATATGTCTTATATTAAAGATTAGAGGAGTAATTTAGATTTATCAGCAGGTCAAAAAAATAATTTTGATTTAAATATTATTAGTTTTAATTTAGATGATGATAGTTTTTTAGCACTTTTTTTATTTATAAATTTTAATTTTTTTGGTCATCATTCATTCAACGAAAGGAACTTATACACCCATCACACTTGCGGAGAGTCCAACATGCAACCTTATGCTGAAGCAAAATTTGAAGAGGTGTTAATTAAATGTCAGTGAAATCAAATGGTTGCCTCAATAAAGTTTAAATTTGACACTTTATAAAAGGTGTTATAATTAAATTTCTTCCTCGCCCTGTTTTTTTTTTTTTTTTGCCAGAAAATAAATTTCTTCCACATGATCTAACTGAAGATGATGATATCATACGATAATAATATGTACCGGCTAACATAGACAACCGTATATAAAAACATATCCCTTATTGTAGTATTAGATTTTTAACGTTCATCAAGGACTATGCCAGAATGTGGAAAAAAATATAGTGGTATTGAAATATTTGTCTTTTGGGATTATCGAAAATACAATATTTCTTCTTATATTCCAAAAGGTGATTTCTGTACAGTACATCCAATATTTATAGGAAAAATAATTAACCAAGCTTAACAACTCAATATACAAGTTTGTTACAACCAACTAACTAATGAGTAAAACTAATTAACTAAGTGACATCTGTTACCCCCCCCCCCCAAAGCTATGGCATAGATATTGATCATGACAAGCTTGGACAGAAAACCATGAAAAGGTTGTGGATCAAGGGGCTTGGTAAAAATATCAGCAAGTTGATTAACACTCCGAACTGGTAGAAGTCGAATAATCCCAGCTTGAACCTTTTCTCTTACATAGTGACAATCAATTTCCAGATGTTTAGTCCTTTCATGGAAGGTAGGATTAGATGCTATATACACAGCAGATTGATTATCACAATATAAAAAGTAGGAGAAGGATGAGGAATGTGCAGATTTGCTAAGAGATAAAGAAGCCACTGAATTTCACAAGCAACACACCCCATGGCCCTATATTCAGCTTCAGAGGAAGATAGAGAGACAATGATTTGTTTCTTAGTACGCCAAGAAACCAAGGAATCACCAAGAAAAATGCAATACCCAGATAAGGACCGTCTTGTATCAGGGCAGCTAGCCCAATCAGAATCTCTAAAAGCCTTCAAGTGAAGAAAAGAAGAGGCAGAAAAGAAGATACCTTTTCCTGGGGAGCGTTTGAGGTACCTGAGCACTCTTAATGCAGCCTGGTAATGAGCTGATATTGGAGCATGTGTGAATTGACACAGTTGCTGGACAACATAGGATATGTCAGGCCGGGTGGTAGTAAGGTAAAGAAGCCGGCCGACCAATCTCCTATAGGGAGCAACATCTGAAAGAGGAGTGCCAACATCTTGGGATAAACAAGTGTTACGAGCCATAGAAGTGGAAAGTGTTTTACAACCCAAATAACCAGCATTATTAAGGATATCTAAAACAAATCTTCACTGATTAAGAGAGATACTAGTAGTAGACCGAGCTACTTTAAGACCAAGAAAGAATTTCAGCTTGCCAAGATCTTTAATTTTGAAAGAATGATCAAGAAAGGACTTAATACGATTAATCTCAGCAGAATCATTGCCAGAAAGTATACTGTCATCAACATAAACCAAGAGAGCAGTAAAAGAAGAATCATGCTGCCTAGTAAACAAAGAATAATCAGATTTGGATTGGGTGTATCCACAAGACAATAGGGCAGATGACAACTTGGCAAACCACTGTCGTGAAGCTTGTTTTAAACCATAAAGAAACTTTTGCAACTTAAAAACCAGTTGTGGATTAGGTATAGAGAAACCAGGGGGAAGAGACATATAGACATCTTCATGTAAATCACCATGTAAAAAAGCATTGTTAACATCTAATTGTTCAATAAACCAATTAGAAGTAGCAGCAACAACAAGTAATAATCTCACAGTGGTCATTTTAGCAACAAGGGAGAAAGTATCAAAATAATCAACCCCTTCAGTTTGTGTATAGCCCTTCGCCACTAAACGGGCCTTATAACACTCTAAAGTCCCATCAACATGAAATTTTGTCCTAAAAACCCACTTACAACCAATAGGAGACTTGTCCTTAGGTAATTCAGTCAAAACCCATGTATTATTTTGCTCTAAAGCTGTTATTTTAGCTTGCATCGCCTGCTGCCATTCAGGATATTGAATAGATTCTTTGTAATTACAAGGCTTAGATGGAATTGATATAGAACAAACAAAATGCTTGTGAGAAGAAGAAATGTTATTATAGGAAAGAACTGAAGAGAGAGGATATCTGCATGAAGGAGACATGGAAACCGATGGTACTGAAGTAAGGAAAGAACAATTATAGTCCTGCAAATAAGTGGGTGGCTTGTGTATTCTGTTTGATCTGCGAAGAGGAGAAGAGGAAATGGGAGGAGTATAATGAGTGCCAGAATGGTTAGAAGCTGAAGAAACATATAGTAAAATAGAAGAATTCGAAGATGATGAAACAGAATTAGGAGAAGAGACTGGGAGAGATGGAGGCAGAACAGGCGAGGGGTTGGCAGAAGGAGAGCTTGAGGTAAAGGAAGGAGAGGAAGTAACAGGAGGGTAGATAGTGGAATAAAAAACAATTAAGGCATTGGAATGGAGGAAGAAACATAATTAGTAACAAAAGGAAAGATGGATTCATAGAAAATGACATGCCTTGAAACAAAGATCTAATAATTAGAAAGATCAAGCAAAACATAACCTTTAGTACCAGTTTTATAACCAAGAAAAGCACATTTCCTAGCTCTAGCATCAAATTTTGTCCTATGGGTAGAAGAAGTGCAAGAAAAGCAAAGAGAACCAAAAACTTTAAAATCTGTATAATCAGGAAAAGTAGCATATAAGGACTGAAATGGATTCTGGTTGGCCTAAACAGGAGTTGGCAAATGATTGATGATAAAAACAGCATGAAAAACCGCATAATTCCAATAATCCAAAGGTAAATGAGATTGAAACATTAAGGCACGAGCAACATGTAAGATATGTTGATGTTTTCTTTCCACAACACTATTTTGCTGTGGGGTTTCAACACAAGAAGTTTGGTGTAAAATAACTTTTGAAGAGTAAAAAGAAACCATTTGAAATTCAACTCCATTATCATGTCTAACAACTTTAACATGATGATTAAACTAATTTTCAAGTAAAGTAATAAGAGATTGGAATGAAGATCTTGCTTCAGATTTGGTTTTTAAAAAACATAGCCAAGTAAAACGAGTAAAATCATCAACTACCGTTAAAAAATAACGATGGCAATGAATAGAAGAAAGTAGATAAGGACCTCATATATCAGCATGTAATAATTCCAAAGGAAATATAGTATTACTGGTACTAATAGGAAATGGAAGCTTGTGTTGCTTAGCATAGTGACATATGTAATATTCCAAATTTTGTTCACCAAAATTCCATGTACATTTATTATATGAAATGGAATAAAATGGTGAATTTTGGTACACTTGAGATGGCACAAGAAATAATAATGAGGATGATTAAACTAAAAGACTCATTTTTGTTTTCTTAATGGGACTACAAGATTTATGCTTGCATAAGCAAGACATATTCAACAATTCCCTTCCCTTTTATTTCAATATTTCATCTAAGATAAGAATAAGAAGGAAAGAAAAGAGAGCTTAATAAATTCTATTCTTCATCTTTTTATTCAAGATAGGACAAAAGCATATTAAAAAAAAAAAAGAGGCAACACAACAAAGTTCCTCCACCTTTAGTCAAATATTTTGGGCCAAGTGTTCAATAAGGATAAATATTTAGTTCACACACATACACGTTTCCTCCTTCAAGTGAATACATACAAAGACTATATCAATATCCTCTTCCTCATTAAGTCAACAAAATCAGCTATATTATAAGGAGAGTGATACAAGTGTCATTTATTTATTTATCTTATCATTTATGCATTCCAAAAGTTGGACAAGGCACTAGTGAAAGAAAGAGAATTTGATCGAAACATTTCTTCATCTTTTGGCTCAACAAGGACGATTAGCACAAGGGAAGAAGTGAGAGTGTGATATCAAACTTTGTCTTCATCAATTGTTTTTCAAACATTTTGGCTAGCAAAAAAGGAGATGAATATAAAATTGCCACATGTATTTTCTTCTCTTTTTCCTTAACTGCTTTCATCCAAGATAAATTGAAGCAACTGAAGTGAATTAAACAAGACACAATTTCACTCTCTAACACAAGGAAAGTCGGCTAACTTGAAGAAAGGAAAGAGAAACAGAAACTTGAAAAACAAAGTCTAAGGTAAGGGATTCTAATTGGATTTTCATCTTGTAAATCACCTCTTTAGCTCAAACACTCTTCACAAACCTTGTTCCTCTTGGTAAGAGCTTCATTTCTATGGTTTTAGAATTTTAAGAGGAGGTGTTTTGAGTCTTCTAGCAAGAGTCAAAGTTAAAGAATCAAAGAAAGAGCTTAAGAAAGAACAAGAGGTGAGTTTGAGCTTTGATTTAAACCAAATATTATGTTGTTTGGTTGATTTTTGTGAATTTTCTTGGCTGCCCTGAATCTCAGTTATTAAGAGGAATTAGTGTTATGATCAAATCCATGATGTTATATGATGTTTAAAGAGAATATAAGACTTGTATGATGATGACATTGGAAAATTGGTGATTGTTGAATTATGCTGTCACTTCTGGTCAGAATAGGACGTGTATAAGGAGTAAGAATTTGGTAAATTTGATATCACCAATGGATTCTACATGAAAAATTGTGTAGAGATACATGTGTTCATAATTTTTGGATGTTGGTATAAAAATCTGGAAATTTATGAAGTTGTAGGTGCATGCTGTTTGATTGTATCCTGTGAGACAGTGATGTTGTAAAATATATTTCACTAGTCAAAATTAGTACAAAAATTATGAAACTTTTCAGGATTAAAGTAGAGATATATATCTTTAATTTGATAGATAATTTGTAATTTTTGGACAAGTAGATTGGGAGATATGTATTTTTGAAGTTGTGCCTTGTTTCTGATAGTGAATCTGGGAATAGTACGGTTTGGCGAATTTTATGGGAACGAACTGGTTACAATGGTCAAACCTAATTATTTTTTCTCAAATTTAAAATTACAAATCTTCATTTAGGCTCTGGAATCAGTTAAATTATATTTTTTTGGAATTAATTACGAATTTCCAAAGTTGCCTGAAAAATGTGTCAATTTCTGGAAACAGTGAAATTTCACTGTGCATAATTGTAATATACAGAAACTGTTGTAACTACATTGGATAACCCACATAATATGATTTAAAAGTAGTAATAGTACAAGTAATAATTATTTACTTGTTAACTTTAATTTATAGGAATTTATAGTAGCCCGTGTCGAGACAAAAATATTTGACTGACAGTAGCACTGAAAAAGGATTCAGGTAGTAACTTCTTTCTTATATATACTATGTGATTACTAAATGTTTGTATATGTCATTTTCTGTAATATGAGCTAGTGTCTTGGACACACCAATTTTCCAAGTTGTGGTCAGGGACCCAACAAGGGCGCCGGGTTAAGTTAGGGTGCAAACATGTCGTTTGGCCTTGGACAAGTGTACACACAGTTTTCTATCATCTTACATGACATGACATTGCATATTTATTTTTCATATTTTATATGTTTGAAAGCATGTTACTACTGTGATTCATTCGAATCTCATTATTTTTTAAAATAAAAACTTTACAGCTGAGGCAGGCGGCTCGAAAAGCAAAACAATGGCTACTGATGATTAGAGTTTTGGGAATTTTGTAGTTGTTATAGTTATTTATGCATGTAATTTTGGCTACTTTTGAATGCTCTGTATATTTGTATATATTTATCAAACCCTATGAGAACTCTCTTGTATTGTAAACAAGTACTCCTTATCAGTGTATTTTCGCTGTTTCTGTATGCTCTATGGAACTATGCGCTTAATACTCTGCAAATATCGAAATGTTAAGGGGTTTGAAAACATACATCATAAATAGTAAGAGGAGTACAAGAAATAAAAGGAAACTTCTGTTTCAAAACATGTAAAACTTGGGAAGACAAGTGACCAAGGCGAAAATGCCACAAGTCAAAGGTAGAGTGTGCTTTACATGGTGTTGAAGAATTAGAATAAGGATGATTACAAGGAGTACTAGAAACAGAACTGACAGAGGCAACATATTTAGAAGCAGGACTATGCAACTTGTATAATCATTGATAAAGTTCAACAGTACCAATCGTTTTCCATGTCCTCAATTCATGGATAGTACATTGAGAAGAAGAAAAAACAAGTTGACAGGGAAGCTCATTAGTCATTTGAGAGAGAGAGAGATGATATTGAAACGAAACTCTGGAATATAAAGCACATGAGAGAGACGAATGTGATCATTAAGCTGAATAGTACCAGAAATGCTAGTAACTATGACAGAATCATTCGGTAAAGAAACTTTAATAGGGGCAATGGCAGAATGAGAAAGAAACGAGTCAAGAAAATAGCAAACATGAGCAGTAGCACTACTATCCAAAATCCAGGAATTAAAAGAAGTAGAAGTTAAAGCAGCATATATACTACAGTATTGGCATTAGGCATTAAGGTGAGGGATGAAAGTTGATTAACAGAGGCAATAGGGTCAGATTTGGGCATAGAAGAAGCATTCGAATCATGACTAGCAGCAGACTTAGGTTGTAATAGAGCAATAAGTTGATTATATTGATCTTGACTGATAAATGGATTAGTAGAAGAGGGTTTAGAAGACAAAATACCATATGTAGAACTAGGAGCATAATCAACCATGCCATTAACCAAAGCATTAGAACGAGTCTTGTAACCAAAAGGATAACCATGCTTCTTGTAGCATGTTTCAACCGTATGCCTTGGTTTGCCATAGAATGTGCACATCTTAGTGCCATTGTTGGATTTATATGGAACATAGACCTTTGAAACAGTGTTAGCACGGGTAAAACAAATATTTGGTTCAATGGAACCTGTGAGCTCACGCTCTTACTGAACAACTAGGGAAAATACTTTGTTAATGGAAGGAAGAGGATCCATCAATATTATTTGGGACCTTACAGTAGCAAAACGATCATTAAGTCCTTTCAAGAAACGAATCACATAATCTTGCCTATAATATTCTCAGGAAGGACAAGAACATTAAGCAATAGGACGGAAATTAAGCAACTTATCCAAAATTATCTTGATCTTAGTGAAATAATCTGAGACCGAAAGTTCACCTTGTTTAATCTGGAAGAGTTCATCCTGTAACTCAGCAACCCTGAAGGCGTCGCCATGACTAAACCATTCCTTCAAGTCGTTCCACACATCCACATCTCGATTGAGCCAAATTACACTTTGAGCAATTGACGGCGAAATCGACCGAGTGAGCCCAGTGAGGACCATTGTGTTGCAACGTTGCCACGCTGGAAAGAAAGGATCGATCTTCGCCGAAACCGGTAGAGAACCATCTACAAACTGGTGCTTATTCTTGCTCATCAACGCAATCATCATAGATTGAGACCAGTGATGATAGTTCGATCCAGATAACGGCGGTGAGACAAGAATGAGGGCCGGGTTTTCATTCGGATGTAGATAGTAGCAATGCAATTTGACGGATCCTGAACAGAAGCCATCAACGATGAGATAGACGAGCTCTCAGTGGCCATTGACGATTACAGAGAATCGAAGATAAGGTTTCGATTAGCAGAGAGAAGATTGAGTGAGAAAATTGAGAGACGGAAGAAATGACAAAGAAAGGGAAAGTAACGAAGAAAAGGGGAAAGTGTTTAGGGAAAAATTACGCTTTGATACCATAACACATAATAGGAGGAAGCTGAATCTTATTGAATGAATTAATTATGTACAGTACATCCAATATTTATAGGAAAAATAATTAACCAAGCTTAATAATTCAATATACAAGTTTATTACAACCAACTAACTAATGAGTAAAACTAATTAACTAAGTGACATCTGTTATTTGTCTTTTGGGATTATCGAAAATACAATATTTCTTCTTATATTCCAAAAGGTGATTTCTTTCCTGCTCTTTATGATGATTTTTTTTTTTATAAAAGAAGCTTATCTTTAAATTAATTCAAAGAGTCGTACATTAGCGTATTTTTATTATTTTGTTAAACTTCATGTCAAATGTTTAGAATTTACATCAATCACCACCATATAATTGTAAGAAGTTCCATTGTTTATAATTTATGTATAACATGTCTCATTTTACATTTTTGAGCCCTATCTATATAAAGGCATGAGACCCCTACTTTGATTTTTCTTATAATATTTTGTAAATTTTAAAAGGAGAAAAAGTATACAATAGGAAAAAAAATGAAATTGAGAAAATTCACACATTTCCCCTATAATCTCTATCCAAAATTTGTAAGAATTGGGATAAAAGGAAAATCATTATAAGATCTCAAGTGAAAGAAGGAATGTATTCACACACGCACAAAAAAATCCTACAATAAATGAACAACACATGTAATGACAAATTTTTATATAGAAAATGACACTAGGTTTGTTCTGCTCACATGTCATGGGATTTATTAATTACCACGTTCCATTCTTGAGGCCTCGTAGTGATTTTTTTTAAAAAAAAAAACCTCTAAATTAAAATTTCCTCAAGAGTCAAGGATGGAATTTTGGGGTCATCGAAAGGCAAAAACATTCTTCAAGATGTCATTGTCATCAATATATACACCTTAATTATGAGAGATGCGATTATATATTTAGTTGTCTCTAATAAGTTTCATATCTTCATCTCCCATTAGTAGTCACAGAGACAACGAAGTAAATCTTCATATATCTTACCATGTTATTATCTCATCGATATTCTAAAGTTGCAACAACAATATTATTTGTTGTTGCTCAAATATGGTTGACGGTGAATTCATTTTCAGAAGAAGATAAGATACACAGCTTGCCAGGACAACCTCCGGCAGAATTCTGGCAATATGGCGGTTATATTACAGTTGACGATGAGAGTCAAAGAGCTTTGTTTTACTACTTTGTTGAAGCAGAAGGAGACCATACGTCCAAGCCTCTAGTTCTCTGGTCAGAGGGAGGTGTGTGTATGCCACAATATATAAATATTTTAATTTGATGTCTTGAATAAAAGATATATAATACTCCTCCGGTCTTTAATGTAAGATATATTTAGAGATTTGATCTTATTCCTAAATATAAGGCATAATTTTCATATTTGTCAATCTTTTTCTCATTTACCCTTATTGATACTTCCTTAACAATAATTAAAGAGGAGAGGGAACGAGGGAAGTAAGGAATATGACTAGGATGTTTTAGAAAATACATATTATATTAATCAATATAACTAACTTCCTTAATCTAACAAAGTAGGTAAATATCACTACTACAAAATGTAGATTTTACGTCCCTAAAAGACGTCCCTTTTTTAAAAAAGGAAGTAAAAAATAAAGACGGTGGCATTTTTGTAATTATGGGTAAGAATTAAGTAACTTTAGGCGTCCCTTTTTTAAAAAGAGACGCCTAAAGTAAAAAAAATAATTTTTTTAATTTTTTTTATACTTTAGGCGTCCCTTTTTGAAAAGGGACGCATAAAGTGAGGACTTTAGGCGTCCCTTTTCAAAAAGGGACGCCTAAAGTAAAAAAAAAATTAATTTTTTTAATTTTTTTTAGATTTTAGGCGTCCCTTTTCAAGTGAGGACTTTAGGCGTCCCTTTTTGAAGTAAAAAAAGATTAATTTTTTTAAATTTTTTTAGACTTTAGACGTCCCTTTTTGAAAAAGGGACGTCTAAAGTCAATTTTTTTACTTTAGACGTTCCAAATTTAAAAAGGGACGTCTAATGGTAACGTATATCAGTCAAATTGATATTGACATCACTCTCTTGAAGCTCATTTTCCACCATAACTCTCTCTCTTACTCCCTTTCATTATCGTTGTTCTTTTTTTGAAAGTCGTCCTCCTCTATCTCCACCACCATCATCTACCGTCTTCCTCTCCATTGTTGAAGCTCGTCGCCATTGTTCTTCCTCGATCTTTAATGCTGTTGGTTCCTCCTCCCTCCCTCTCCCGCCGTTGGCCTCCATCCTCCCTCTCCTACTGTGGCCAAAAGGTATGGATAATTAATTTTTCTTTTTATAGGCTAAGTTTTAAACTGAGATTATTGTATATGTATTTTGTTGTGTTAAGATTTAGATTTATCTTCATTGTAGATTCATTTTGATTTATCATCCTTCACCAATATTAATCTGTAAGGATATTTTGGTTTATAAAAAACTGTTCGATCTTGTTTCTGTATGTTATAATTGTTAGGCAGTGAAAAATATAAGCGAGTTTTTTTTTAAAAAAATAACTTTAGACGTCCCTTTTTAAAAAAGAGACGTCTAAAGTTTTGTTTTAAAAAAAAAACTTTAGACGTTCCTTTTTTAAAGGACGCCATATCCTAACTTTTTTACGTCCCTGGTATAGGCGTCCCTCTTTTTTTGGACGTTAAAAGGGCTAAAAAAAAGGACGTTAAAAGTGTTTTATGTAGTAGTGTATGTCTCATATTAAGAACCGGAATAGTATTAACTAACGAAGATATGGTCTTGTATGTTCTTTTAAGGGCCTGGTTCTTCTTCCGTTGGACTCGGAGCCTTCATGGAACATGGTCCTTTCAAGTTGAGAGAAAACGCTCTTGTGAAAAATGATTATAGTTGGAACAAAGGTTAGTATAAATACTGGAATTTGAATGTAATAATGAAATATATTGTTGATTATATTGATTTACTTTCTCCTTGTCATAGAGGTAAATATGCTTTACTTGGAATCCCCAGTTGGAGTTGGATTCTCTTACTCTTGTAATCAATCTTTCTATGGCCTTGTCAACGATGAAATTACAGGTTCTTTTCTCTTAATCTCTTGTTCTTATATACTACCTTCAATATCAAGTTAACTTTTTTCAGGGAGATTAAGAAAACTAATTAAATTATTTGAAAGTATTTGTATTTATCATTTTTTTCCAAACTATTTTATCTAACTTTTAAATTTATATATATAATTTAAGAGAGAATTACATTCAAGTCCTGCCCAAGAGAAAAAAAACAAATGGTCTCATTGACAATTCTAGGGATTCACAACTCTATGAGATCAATTTTTCATTTTTTTCTCTTAGACGGGATCTGAATGTAATTGTCCCGTAATTTAATCATACATAATATATGATATAATTAAATAACTTATTTAGCTTCATTAATATCTTTAAAAAAATCAACTAAGTCTTATATTTAGAACTATAGATAGTAATTAAGTAGCAACAAAGTATATATATGTACCAAAATTAATGCATGACCTTTAGAGTCATCATATATTTAGGAAAGAGATAATTTGTTATGAAGGCCAATGGAGATTCAAACATTGGTTTGATATGTGAGGGACTAGCATGTTTTGTTATATCCAGACCCCATTGGTATGGTTGAATGGTTTTTGACAAGAAAGGATCCAATTATCATCCATGCATTAGTAATAAACTATGTATAATTACAACAATAACAACAAGTCTTTATCCCACTAGGTGGGGTCGCCTACATGGATCGCACGACTCCATTATGCTTTTTCGAAAACCATATCTTTAGATCTATTATTAATCAAAAGGTCCATCTCGATAACCTTATTAAGTGTTCGTTTTGGCCTTCCTCAACCTTGTTTTATAAGACTTCATACTATTTGATCAACCCTCCTAATCAGAGCACTCATTGGTCTTCGTTGAACATGTCCAAACCACCAAAACAACTTTCTGTCATTTTTTCTTCAATATAAGTCACTCCAACTCGTTTGGGTATATGATTATTATGAATATTGTCTTTTCTAATATGACCACACATCCATCTCAACATCCTCATCTCAGCCACCCCCATTTTATGTTCAGGTTGTCTCTTTAACGCCCAATACTCACTGTCAAATAGCATTGCTGGTCTTATAGCAGTGTGATAAAACTTCCTTTTAACCTTATTAGATACTTTCTGATCATAAATAACTCCAGTAACTTTTCTCCATTTATATTATCCAGCTTGAATTCTGTGATTGACATCTCCATCAATTTCACCATTTTGTTGTATTATTGATCTCAAATATCTAAATTTTGTTACTTGTGGAATGACTTGCCCCCCAATTTAACTACCACTTCACTTTAACCTTGTCTTTTATCAAAATTGCAATGCATGTATTCAGTTTTGCGCCTAGAGTCTGTCTCCATATCTCAAGTTTAGAATTAATTTCCTTCATGGATTCAACTAACAGAACTATATCATCCACAAAAAGCATGCATTCAGGGATCTCCTCTTTTATAGGCTCAGTTAGAATATCTACCACTATATTGAATAAATAAGGACTCAAAATTGATCCCTGATGTAGGTCAATCCTTATAAGAAAGTCCTTTTCAATACATCTAGGCGTTCTAGCATTGGTTGTAACCCCCTTATACATGTCTTAAATGGCTTTGATATATGTAACCCGAACCCTCTTCTTTTCCAAGGCTTTCCAAAGTACATCTTTTGGCACATGGTCATATGATTTTTCCAAATCAATGAAAACCATATGCAAATCTTTTCCTTTGCTCGTATACTTTTCCATTAGCCCCCTTAATAAATAAATAACTTTTATTGTCGACTTTCCTTATATGAATCCAAATTAGTTTTTAGCAATATAAGTATCTAACCTCAACCTGTGTTCAATCAATTTTTCCCATAATTTCATTGTATGACTCATTAGCTTAATTCCTCTGTAGTTTGTACAATTTTGAATATCCCATTTGTTTTTATAAATAGGGATCAAAGTATTTTTTCTCCACTCATCTGGTATTTTCTTGGTTCGTAAAATCTCATTAAATAATTTTGTGAGCCACAACATACCTTTTTCACCCAAACATTTCCAAACTTCAATAGGAATACCATCAGGTCCGACAACTTTACTATTTTTCATTCTCTTAAGAGCTTTCTTAACCTCGCCAACTTGAATTATGTGGTAAAATAACAAATTGAGATCACCTTCTTGAGTTGTCAAATCTTCCCAATCACAATGCGACCATCCCCTTCCATTATTGAACAGCTTATAAAAGTAGGCTTTCCACCTATCATTAATATCTCCATCGATAACCAAAAATTTTCTTTATTCGTCCTTTTTACACTTTACTTGGTTCAAATCTTTTGATTTTCTCTCCTTGTTCTTTGGGAAATTGTAAATCTTACGCTCTCTTGCCTTTGTCCCTAACTCCTTATAAAACTCTTCATATGCTTTATTGCAAGCTGCACTCAATGCCTTCTTAGTCTCCTACTAAACGATACATTTCCCAATTTTTAACATTATTACACAAGTGTATGGCTTTAAAACAATCTTTCTTCTTCCTGATTTTCTTTTGAACAGTCTCATCCCACTACTAAGTCTCCTATCTTGTTAACCAAAACCTTTTGATTCTCCCAAAATTGCTTCAGCAACCTTCTAGACCTTTTTAAACATATTCTCCCATATAATATTAGCATTTCTTTGTAACTCCCACACCCCCTCCTCCAAAAGAGTTCTCTTAAAAATATCTCGTTTCTCCCCTTTAATTGCCACCACCTGACCCTTGGGTTTAAAACTTACGGCGCTTTTATTTTACACACTTAATATTCACATCAAGGACCAAAACCCTATTGTGCTATCATGCCATCCCCAGGGTTCACTTTGCAGTTAATACAAAGTCTTTTATCAAAATTCCTTATCAAAAAGAAGTCAATTTGTGTCTTAGCGGCTCTACTCTTGTATGTTATTAAATGATCCTCCTGCTTCTTAAAGCAAGTGTTGACAATCTTGAGGTTACATATAAGATAAAAATCAATAATAGATTGACCTTCATTATTGAGCACCCCAAATCCAAAACCACCATGATCTCTTGCATGAGGTCCTGCCTCCTTACCAACATGTCCATTAAGATCTCCTCCAATAAAAATCTTTTCGATTAGTGGAATACTCTAAATTAGCCCCTCCATATCTTCTCAGAATGTTTCCTTAAGATGTGCTTCTGCCATTACTTAAGGTGCATATACACTGATAATGTTTATGGTATCCTTCCCAACAATCATTCTTAAGGAAATAATTCTATCCCCAACCCTATTAACTTCCAGCACATTCTTCCTCGATTCATTATCAGTGATGATACCAACAACATTCATTCCATTGACTTTTCCTGTGTGAGTTTAAAAAAATTAATTTTTCGAGACATTTCTCCTTACCATTTAGTTTCCTAGAGACAAAAGATATTAATCTTTCGATCATTCATTACGTCCACCACCTCCCAATATTTGTTATTCTGAGTCCCAATGTTCCAAGTACCAAATCTAATCTTGCTTTCATGAACTAGCTTCTTTAGCCGCCTCTATTAAAAAAAACGGTAGCCTTTGCTCAGTTAACACTACATTAGGGCAATGATACAACGGCTCTCGCTATAACACTCGTCTTACATACCCCTTAATTACTTACACGGAAGCATTCATTATTACTTTGTTAGGGGTGATTACTTATTCACTACTTATTTAGCCGTTATTCTTATCGAATATCAGAGTTAATTCTTATTCTCAATGATCCCGATTACGGCTTAATTCAAATTTGTGTGTATTCTTACAACCAAGTATTCTCTGTGCGCAAATAATAATACACACAGTAATCTAAACACAATTCGGTCTTCAGTTCTTCATCTTCTTTCTTTCTGAATCATCTTCATGCATTCTTTTCTGTCCTGCTCACGGACCTATATGGTTGGTAAGGGAGAGTGAGATTCGAGAGAATCTCAGTAGCAAATATACAGACAATGCATGTAAGATGAATGCTAGTGCATGATATGCTTGCCTTACATAGGCTTATGTTCTCATAATGATATTTTGCATGCTCAATGTTTCGTGCAACATACTTATGACTATAGTAAAAACAAAAATAGAGCTTCATTCATTCATACATGCTTCACATAATCAAGCAAAGCAATATAGTAATTCAATACAAAGCATAAACATCACATACATACAAGTAAGTAAGTTTACTATCTTTTGGACTTAACCTCCTCCTCTTGTATCTTGATCTTCCACCCATAGCTTCTTTGTCACTTTATGGCCTTAGAAAAGTAATGACATTATTAGAGCCATGAAAAGTGAATGCCCAATGGGCTATATTAGCCCTATAGGCTTATTTTCACCCTTGGAGTTCATACTAATTACATTTGGTCACTTTCTTTTTCAAATTCGCATGGTAGCCAAAAGCTACCAACATTTTGACCAAATTTTAAAAAATCATAATTAATTCTATAGAACTCCAATTGGGGTGGTTTAAAGTACTATATGAAGATATTTCAGTATATTTTCACATTAAAATCCTCATTTCTGGCCATAATAGCCACAAAATTCCCAAAATTTCTCCAAATATAACTTGTTCCAGATTTCATTCCAGAAATAGGACACAACCAAAAATTCATATCTCACAATGTACTTGTCCAAAAATTGCAAACTACCTATAACATTAAATATTAGGATGTCTACTTTAATTCTGGAAAGTTTCAGAATTTTTGGACAAGTTTTACCCCATGAAAAATCTCGCACAATGTCACTATTCCAGACAAGGCAGATCAACATGTACCTTCAACTTCATAAATTTCCAAATTCATATACAAGCATCCAAAAATCATGAACACTAACATACCTACATAATTTTTCGTGTAGAATCCAATGGAATCATCAAAATTACAAAATTCCTACTTCTTCATCATGTTCTGTTCAGACCAGAAAATCAAGGTTTTCTACAACAATTCACCATCAATTCAGAATTTTGTCCAACAACTTGGTCCAATATAATCATAAATCATCATCTAACCATAAATACATGATTAAACCTTAAAAATACCCCTTGGATGAAAAATAAATAGTGCCCAACCCTTACAAAAAAATCATCCAAACAACAAACCAATTGATTCAAAAGGAAGCTTATGCTTACCTCTACTCGTTTCCGCAGTCGGTTCGGAATTCCGGCAATACTCTTGCAGGCAAGACGGCACCAAACACCTTCAAATGAAAATCCGAAACCGTAGAAATGAAGCTTGGGATGAGTAGAAGAAGGTTTGTGAATATTATATTGAGAGAAAACGCCGATTCGGTAGTGTTTCGGCGAATTGAAGTTCTGAAAAATAACAATTCACCTCTCCTCTCTCCTCCAACATTTTTTCTTTATTTTCTCTTATTTTCCCTGCCTTTTTGGGTTGCTGGCCGAAAATATATGGCCTAGAAGGAGTTTCAAAAAGTTATGCCAAGTGTCGCGATCCCGTGGTGCCATTTGTTTAGTGTTCTACTGATTCGTTGACACATGTCACTTACTTTAATAAAGTGGGTCCCGTCTCTTTTTCTCGGGCTTTTAGACATCCCTTTTGTCAGGAAAAGTAAGGGTCTAATGATTTTCTCCAGCTCCCCGGCTCGGTGTTCAAGAAAGTAATCGGTGACCCGACCGAAGACCGGTGAATTCCCCTGACTTCTGTGCCACATGTCACCATCTTAGAATGCCAACACAAAAGGCAAAAGGATATTTCATCATTAATGAAACATGTGTCACCTTCTTATTCATCCAATATAAAAGTTATGTCATGATTATTTACTTTATTAAAATTACTTTAATAAAGTCACTTTATTGGTGTCTACTCGGAATTTACTCATGATTGCATCACACATATCGAAGCCCGTCAAATGACACCAAGTCGGATTGTGTGCATGGGCCCCACATAGTGCCACATGTCGGGGCCTAACACAACTCTCCTCCTTTACCCAGACTTGGGACCGGCTATAAACATAGGAGGAGTTAAACTACATATAATTGAGTAGCTTTAATTAGTTTTTTCTTGGCGTACATAATTAATTAAGAACTTATTAGGGTTTTCCTTTTTAACCTATAGGTAACTAGTCTCTACTCTAAGATTTTGAGAGTTATATATTGTCCCCATTTAAAACCATATTATTCTTCCGTTTACAGCAAGGGATAATCTTGTCTTCCTACAGCGTTGGTTTAATAAATTCCCAGAATACAAGAACAATGTTTTCTTTATTGCTGGAGAGAGCTATGGAGGTAAGTAAATTGGAATGTTATTTTCTATTTTGAAACTGTAGAGTTTAACACAGTCTTATATATATATATATATATTTCAGGTCACTTTGTCCCTCAACTAGCACAACTCATCATTCACACCAAGACTCAGTTCAATCTCAAAGGGATTACAGTGAGCACATTATTGAGAAACTTAATTAATTAGAAACATGATTATATATGTTAGGTTTTTTAAATGATTATTTAAAACTGGTTTCAATAGATTATTACACACACACATAAATGATCGATGGTTATTTTTGCAGATAGGGAATCCACTTCTAGAATTTAGTACTGATTTCAACTCATTGGGAGAATTTTTGTGGTCCCATGGGCTGATATCAGATTCAACTCACCAAAGCTTGACCACAGCATGCAACTTTTCCCAAATAGCGAGGCAAATTCTGATAAGCAAGACTCTCACTCCGGTTTGCAAAGGAGTGGCTACACAAATGTTACAAGAGCTTGGTGAGGAGTTTACTCAAGTCGACATCTCTCCATGCTTGTCCACCTCAACAATCTCTGAAGTTAGCCAACTGGTATTTAAGCTTTGTTCTTTCTTTCTCGGTGCTACCTCCGGTTCATAATATAAAATATATTTGAAGATTTGATCTTAGTTCTAAATATAAGATATTTTTTTTATAGTGTTAAAGGGAAATTTTGTCTTGAAAGTTGTCACCAAAGGGCAATTTTGCTTTGAAAGTTTTTTGGGAGGCAATTTTGCCCTGAAAGTGTTAAAAGACGAGCACTTTTTCCCTGGTTGTTATCCCAGTTAATTTTGACCATTAGTTTACCAAATATGCCAAGCTGACAATCCTCATATCACACATCACTTCATTTTTTTTTAATATGCAAATTTTCCCTAAAAGTCCATATGTTATCTACTTCATTTTTATTTCAAAGTTAGATTTAAAACTTCTAGGACAAATTTGCACCTTAACAAAAATGACGTGAGTAACATGTGGACTGTTATCTTGGTTTATTTGATCAACTAACGGTCAAGATTAACTAGGATAATAGCCAAGGTATAAAATTGCTTCCTTTTTTAACTTTCGGGGAAAAATTGCCTCTTGGTGACAACTTCTTGGACAAAATTGTTCCTTAATCCTTTTTATATTTATTAATTTTTTTCTATTAATGCATCCTCAACAACAATCAAGAGGGAGAGGGAATGAAGGAATTAACTATGGTATTTTAGAAAATACATATCATATTAACTAACTTCTTCAATCTAATCAAATTATGTACATATGTCTTATATTAAGAAATAGAGGGAGTGTTATTTCTTCCCCTATTTGTGGGCTTCTTACTTAGTTTTCTCAGTTTGCATTCATTTTTCGGTGCAGGCTAAGAAGATTCAAGAAATAGAGAATTACTTAAACCGGAAAGATGTACAAGAAGCTCTTCATGCTAAGCTTATAGGAGTTCCCACGTGGTCCATTGGGAGTTAGTAAGTTCCTTGAAAACACCAAGATATATCTCTTGAATGGTCCATGTGTAGATAACATTTCAGCGAGAGGGTTAATATCTAATTTTGTTCCGAAAGTTTTTGTATAAGAGCTATGGGTATTTGGAATTTTTTTTCATCTATATTGTCCTGAAAGCACTAAAAAAAGTAACATCACCCATAGTTGTTAGAAATGTTAATGGTCAACATTAACATTAATCTTTTAAACGGTTAGGGTGATTTTGTTCATTCTTTAAAACTTTTGAAGCAGTATTGATCCAACCAAAAAAAAAACTCCTAGATACTCATAGCTCTTACAAAACTTCATGAGAAAAATTGAACCTTAACTTATTCATTGAGATAGTGAAAATGACGATCACAAAAGTAATCTTTTGTTTTGTTGTGTTACAGAGTTCTAAAATATGATATGCAGAATGCCGAAATTCCAATAATTCCTATCCTCAAGAAACTAGTTGAGTCAGGTCTCCAAGTACTGGTATACAGGTAAGTGATTTTTCTCCAGTGTTTTATATCAAACAAATTAAATTCTATAAACAAGGAAATTAAATGTATTTCCATATAGTGGAGATCAAGATGCAGTGGTTCCCCTAACTGGGACACGAATGCTGGTGGATGAACTGGCCAAGGAGATGGCACTGAATTCAACTGTGCCCTATAGAAGCTGGTTTCAGGGAAGACAGGTTCATATTTCTGACAACTTAAATACAAACATGACCTTAATATAGAAAACGTTTCTGGGAGAGTTACTCTTAAATTGGACCTGACTATGTTTGGATCTGACTTAGTCATATAGTCATATAAAAAATTAGAAACATGACCTTCATGCTCATTAATGATTTTATAGGGACTGTTTGTTTCTGTTTTTTGTTTTTTTTTAAATTTTTATAAAACTGATTTTAAAAACAAGTTTTGAAAACAAAAAACAAAACTATTTGTATAGTTGTTCTAAAAATATATGTTTTTGAAGTGATATAGTACAGCAGTTGCCAATAGTGATATGGTGGTGGTCGGCAATAGTAGTGTGGTGTCGATAATGAACAGGTGACGGCTTTAAAAAATAAGAAATAAAAAAAAACATCTAAAAGCTTTTTAGATTTTATTAGTTTTTAAATACAACTTTCTGTTTTTTTAAAAAAATAACTTATTGAAAACAATTTTCCAAACAAGTTTTATTATTTTTTATTTTTAAAAATAAAAATAAAAACTTTTTTAAAAACAGAATCAAACAAGCTTATAACTGTTTGATCATTAGAATTAGCTATAACATACATAGAATCTAGAAGATGAGAAGCGAATACAAACCTGAGAAGCCCACTGAACTAAATTATTGCTTTATAATTATGATGGTTAGGTTGCAGGATGGACACAAGTGTATGGTAATAACATTTTATCATTCGTAACAATAAGAGGAGGAGCTCATATAACTTCATTTTCACAGCCTGAAAGATATTTGCTGGTGTTTCAAGCTTTTCTGCAAGGAAAGCCACTTCTCCATAAATAATGCTTCCTTCTGATCTCATCATCACCAAAAAAAAAAAAAAAAGCCGATTATGAACGTTTACATAGCCATACAATCACATGTATACACATACGTGCATGTATGAGGCTTTTTCTTTTTCTTATTTGTCTTTTCTTTAGATAATTACTAAATAATCTGTAATTTCAGAATATTATTCTGAATTCATAACCTTAATACTTCTAGATGCCATATTTTGATGCTCAATTTCCTTCTCCTAATTCTTTATTTATTTCCTATATATATATATATATATATATATATATATATATATATATATATATATATATCATAAAGTTTGACATAAGGTGCAGTATTTAATTAATGAGTTAAGGTGCAAAAACACCCATAAAATTCAAAAACTGGAGCAAAATAACACAACTGTTAAAAAATAACTAACATCCGTTAATTTTACTGGTGGTGGTTTTAACGGTTTGTCATTTTCACTCTGGTTTTTAAAATTTATAGGTATTTTACATCCAAAAATGGTCTATGGATATTTTTGCACAATGATATAAGTTGATAGGTATTTTTACCTCTTTAGCCAATTAATTAATTAATATTCATAGCTTGTGAAGCGATGCTTGTGAGTTGTCAAGTGCAATTTAGCTTTCTTTGGGATCACTTTGTGCTTGTTTGAGACCCATAAAGTGCTTATTTATATAAATCGAAATAAAACTCATCTCACATACTTACCTCATATACTGTAAATTATAATTGAAAAGTTATTTTTAAAGGCTCCAATCGCTATTAAGGCATGGAAATTGGCTTATCAAAAGTCATTTTAAGCTCCAAACATATGTTTGTGATAGCTTTTGATCAAAACCACTTTGGCAAAAATGAAAGCAAACACTACATGCTCAAATTCATTTTATGAACTGGGCAGTGGATAAGATTGTGCTTCTTAATCCTCCAAGGGGTACATGAGAGGATGGTTAATGTTGGAGGAAGGCTTCTAATGGCAATTTCAACGTGAAATCAGCATACAACATGATCTAGTAGCAGTAGGAGCAACCTGATGGACATTACTGGCAGCATCTATGTTGCTGGGGGCAGATTTCAGAAAGAGCAAAATTCTTTATGTAGCAAGTTTTTCATGAGAGAATGGCTACACAAATGCACTCAGAGCTAAACACAATATAAATGTCTTAAATCAGTGTCTTTGAGTGTGATAGTGAGGAATCTATTTTACATACACTGAGAGATTGTGAGGAAGCAAAAAGAGTGTGGTCTTTTCTAACTAACCCCCTTTATTATCCTGCTTTTTTCTCTGGTACTTTACAAGAATGGCTGAAATGGAACATGGAGAACTCCCCAGATAGTAGAAGGGCCTCTCGCTAGCCTTGGCAAATGATATTTGGTACGATGTACTGGTTGATATGGAAGAATTGATGCAAGAAAGTTTTTGAAGGAGTCACTGAACAACGAAAGCAATCACTCATCAAGCCATTTATCATCTCATTGAGAGAGTGGAAAATGGAAGGTTTTGACACCAAGTTTTCAAGATTCTTGATCGATTTGAGGTTCTTGGGCATCCCCCTTCTCGAGGGTTGTTTTCGTGTGGACGTATGTGGATGTGGCACGCAACAACCAAGGAGAAGCTACATGTAGTGGCGTTGTACCACTACTACAGATTCACACATATATAACGCTTAATATGCCAAACTCCTTAACAATTCGATATTCACAGAGTATTAAGCGTATAGTTCATAGGCATACAAAAATAGTAGAAATATACTGATAATAAGTGATTATTTACATTTCAGGAAATCCCATAGGATTTATACACACACACAGTCCAAAAGAAATAAAATTTATAACTAAAGATAACCAGCTCTACTCCCTCTAGAACCAGACCATCAACTGACTGTATTTACGGTTTTACCCTTAGAGCTGCTACCTTCTACTGGAATATTTTTAAATATTGAAAAAAGTTGAGATTCGAATGAATCTCAGTAGTAATATACAATCAGTCATATAAAATGTGATAAATAAATATGCAATGCACCATGATATGTAAAATGCTAACTCGTGTTGTATGCATACTGTCCAAGGCCAAACGACATGTTTGGATCACTGGCTTAACTCGTGTCCATGGTCAAACGACATGTTTAGACCCTGGCTTCACTACTACAAAAAAGATTTTTAATGGCGCACATTTAATGACGCTTTTCAAAGAAATGCCATAGGTAATTAAATTTTTTTAAGAGGAAAAAAAGTTATAAGTTACGACGCTTTTTATTATAAACGTCACAACTTAGTGTTAAGCTTGTATGACACTTTCTTAAGAAACACCGTGCAAGATATTTTTTTTCTTTTTTTTTTAATATCAAGTATATCAGCTATGGCGTTTTACAACAAAGTGTCATAACTGGTGTAATGATTTAAAATTATATTCTGAACATTTAAATGCTACTTAAGTTATATACATGTATTCAGCAAATAAATTTCCTCTAACTTATTTATTTCTAATGCTTTAATTATAAATTAAAATAAATGAAATAAATATTTAAAAAATAAATTAATTAACAAAAGCTATACAAACACTTTATCTAAAAAATATATGCCAAAATGAAATTTGTACCTTAATAATAGGAATAATCTGTAAAAAAAAATTATCAGCAAAAAAAAAAAGTTTATTGCATTAACAACAACAAAAAATTGACCTTGGATGGCGCTTTATGTAAACCGCCGGCCACGAAACCAATTGCCAAAATCTGGACTTTCAGAATTTCATCTGTTTCTGGACCTATATTCCAAAAATCATAACTCCCTCTACAGATATCCAAATGATGTATTCTACAACTCATTTTAAATCTTGAGATGTCTACCATCTTCATGTAAAATTTCATAAATATTGGATATCATTATGTTGGTCATAATGCAACACGAAGTTGACTGAGTTTTAAAAATGTCAGTTTTGACAGTCTGACTTCAAAAATCAATAACTCACTCATTTTGACTCTAAATTGTGCTCTTCTTAATTCTATTTCCTACTACACATCCTAAAATTTTCATAGTAAAAAGAATCAGACAGAAAATCTATCTATAGCCTTCATTTAAGCTTCTGTAACTTTCCAGCAGAAACTCTGTTTTTCGGTGAGCAAACCAGATTTGAGAAAACTAACATGCAACCATGGTTTTGGACTCCAATCTCAAAGATTTCGACTCTACATACTCCTACACATTTTTATTGTGTTTGAGGACGTGTTTACAGAACCAAAATCATCATACAATTACTGATTTTGAAACTTATCGGTGACAGAAACTTTCTAGTGATCTTTCTTAATTTTAGTAGCCATAAATCCTCATAAACAGCCCAAAAAAAGAAACAATAATGGGAAGAGGTAGAGAAGACTTACCTAAATTTGTTTATCATGTTGTACATGGATTTTGGAGCTTCCTTGTTCCACTTCTCCGATGGTTTCCTTCCTCCAGTGCAACTCTCTCACTCACGTCTCTCTTCTTTTATTTTCTGTTTCTCTGTTTCTATTTCTTCAGCTAGACGTGTTGTATGAAACATTTACAGAACCAAAAACACCAGAAATATCACCCAAAATCATCATACAAACACTGGTTTTGAAACTTATAGGTGACAGAAACTTTCCAGTGATCTTTCTTAATTTCAGCAGCCATAAATCCTCATAAACAGCCCCAAAAACGAAACAATAATGGGAAGAGGTAGAGAAGACTCACCTAAATTTGTTTATGGTGTTGTATGTGGATTTTAGAGCTTCCTTGTTCCACTTCTCCGATGGTTTCCTTCCTCTGGTACAACTCTCTCATTCACATCTCTTTTCTTTTGTTTTTTGTTTCTCTATTTATGTTTTTTTAGCTGGACGTGTTGTATGAATGAAGAGGTAAGAGAGTGTTTTATTTTATGGTGGGGGCTGAACATGTGTGTGCTGTCCGAAAGTGAAATGCATGGAGAGGTGAGTGAGTATTTTAAGTACAAGTGTGTGAGTAGTTCATTGGCTTAAGAAAATGTGCAGTCCAATTTTAAATATAGTGTGTGTGCGCATTTAAGAATCCCCCAGGTGTACCAAATAAAGAGAAGAATGAGTATTTAATATTTAGTGTGTGTCGACAAGTTTATATATATACATATAGGTATATTTTTATCATATTAATTACACACACTAAGCCTAAATTTTTTCCTTTGTCTAATTTAAGATTCCTTAAATTTAGTAGGTTCCATAATTTGGTTTATTATCTAACTTCCATAAATTAATCCTTTTATTAAATTTTGGGATGTTACATAATAAATAATGGTTATTTCAAATAAACTTTATATATGTCGAGGCCAAAGTCATGTAAGAATATATAACACTAAAACTTAATGGTTAAATACGCACACAATCATATATTGAGAGACGGGATTCATGAAAATAAAAATTTAGCGGTTGTAATTATTAACCATCATGTATTTATTATAACAAAAATTGATGTTTCTTACAAAATAACCTTCATCTAACAATTTTAAACGATTTGCCTTCACAACTTTATATCAACAAAAACAAATATATAACGGTTATAATAATTAACCGTAAAGTATGGTTCCTAAATACTTATCTTTTTTTTTTAGAATACTTAATAGTTAAAAATTATAACCACCATATATAAGAAGACAGGATTTTGAAAATGTTTTATTTGATAACATTTGACAATTCTTCACAATAAACCGTTATATATTCTTCAAGAATAATTAACAATAAAAAATTATTTGACGATACATTACAGTTCTTCACAAATAATCGTTAAGTATTATTTAATATAAATAAATGTAGGATTATGAAAGATATCATTTATAAGGAAGCATGATTTTGAAAAATATAATTTGACAATACATTATGGTTCTTCGCAAAAAACCATTAAATATTCTTTTATATAAATAAAAGTAGGATTCTGAAATATATCATATTTAAAGAGGCAGGTTCTTGAGGGGAAAAAAATTTGAGAATACATTATAGTTCTTCACAAAGAACCATTAAGTATTCTTTAATAAAAAAAAAGGTGAAATTATGAAAGATATCAAATATAAGAAGGCGAGATTTGAAAAAAATTATTTAACAATATATTACAATTCCTCACTAAGAACCGTTAAATATTTTAACAGCTCTTCATTAAAAACCATTAAGTATTCTTTAATATAAATAAAGGGGGGATTCTCAAATTTTTAATTCTCACAACAGTGGCATTATGGTCTAATCATTATGCTTTTAAATTCTCACAAAATATTATAGGATATTATTCATTGCCTCATTAATTGGTGAGTATTATTTCACGTTTTTATTTTCTTTTTTTTTAAAAAAAATATTTTTGTATATATCAGATGAAAAGCTCCGCAAGAATTTCCTGTTCTTTTTAATTGCCAATGCCAACCTGATATTCTTAAAACATTCTTTCCTTTTTTTTAAGGAAAGATATACATATATGATATATCTTAATCACGTAAATCATTGATCAATTAATTTAAAAAAGAAATTTTTTTCTAATTGTGGATTCAATCCCTAATATTTGACTTCAAACAATTTAATCCCTATAATTTTTTTATTCAAAAAAATTCAATCCCCAACTCAATAAATTATAGAATTGAATTTCACTGAATTAAAAGTTTATAGGAACTGTATTGTTCCAAATTAAAGTTCAAGAACTGAGTTGATAATTGTTGGAAAAAAAAAATCAAGGACCACAAGTTATATTTTCCTAGTAATTTGCAATATTTTGAAAGTTTAGTTGTCTTTTCTTCTTAATATATTTATTAACACACACACATATTTCCATCTTTAAAACATTTTTTAGCCAGCTAAAAATTCATTCCATACCAAAAAAAACAAAAATACAAAGAAAACTGTATGGTGTATTACAAAAGCTAAGCCAAGTGATCACCATCCTGTCTACCAAATAAACTATATATCTTCATTCTTCAGAAGCAACTGATAAATAATAAAAATGGAACAAATGATCACAAGCTGACGAATATATATGCTATTATCATCATTAAGTTTAACAAATCAATAAAAAGTTTAATTATGCTTTAAATTAATAGTTGAAAGAATATGGACACTACTATTGGTTACTTTTTACCAAACTAATTAAAAATTTGTTGCGTTTTGAGTTTGCCCCATACAGTGCTGTTAATTATTCTCAATTAATGGTTATCATTTGTATACACACAAGATTATTACTTAATTAAATACGATTTTAAAGCATCTGAATCTATATATTCTAATCATAATTCCTAACTGGAGCTCTAAAATAGAGTTAAAATATTGTGTGTGGTTTTTTTTTTTTTTTATGTATTCTGAAAAGCAATGTGCTCGTAGTAGGTTACCAGTCATGTATAGTAATAACACTAGCTAGTCCAACATAACCCTTTTTTTCCTTTAAAATTGTTAATATATTCTGAAACGAGGGGTTTAATTCTTTTTCTCCTTAATAATACTTGTTCAAGACTTCAAACCTTGAATCTAACATAAATAGACCAACAAACAAATGTAGTATATCCATAATATTGACTAAACAAATATTCAATGATATATACTTTTGAATATATAGAAGATTTTTAGTCAAAAAAGAATATAGAGAAGATTATAAAAAGAAAGTGTTCTAGAATACAGCGGTCATTTGATCTTTTCTTTAACATTATGACTAAGACATATAGCATGTTGTATTGTATTTTGAGAAAATATTGTGCAAAAATATATGCGCTTGTGTGGATGATATATATATTTTGATATCGTGTGTGGGTAATATTTGATTTTTCTAATATTGATTAATTTGAGTGTTTGGGTAACTTTGACATCATGGTTTCAGAAGTATTTTTCTGTAAGTCGAGACAAATTTCTTTTTACACATACTTATCTTATAAATCATAAAAGCTATTCTAAAAAAAATTAATCCAAAACACACAGTTTGCATGATCAGCATAAAAGTAAATAGGCTGCGCACTATTGTTTAGGACCCAGGGTGCCCCACACTAGAGAATTTGGCCTTCAAATAAAGCATCCTTCCTCTTTTGGCATTACATTACTTCATTCCGTTGTCTTAGCAATGAAGGAAAAACCCAAAAAAAAAACTAAAAAAAAAACAAATATAAAAATAAAAGAGAAATGTGCGCTTAATCATGCATGCAAATAATTATGTAATGATTGCATAATGTTCCCATTCACCTTCATCTTTATGCTTAATTTATGCAGAATAGCCTATCCTCTCTAGATTAATTATTTTTCTATTTTTCTTAATTACATCCCCCTTTTTCCGGCCAGGAAAATGCTCCCTGATCAAAAGGAATCCACATTCCATGCTCATCCCTAAATTAAGAGGTTTTTTAAAAAACAAATTCATTAATTTTTTTATTTGTTTGAGTTATGATGTATTTAATGGCTTGAAGTATTTTTTTAGTAATACCCAGTATCTTAAATTAATTAATTTTTATTGCATCCGACACCATGAAGTATTTTTTTTTAGAAAAAAATGCTCCATGTTGCTGGTTGCACTAATAATTTGAGATATTAGGTGCTATTGAAAAAATATATATTAGAATATTGGATACTACTGGAAAAATATGTTAGGATACAGGGTGGTACAAGAAAAATATTTCTGAATGCTAAATATAATAGAAATTAATTAACTTGAGATACTGGATGTCAAAAATATTTCAAGGTGCAACGTACCATTAAATCCAAATAAATGAAAATAAAATAAATAGATGTACAGGCCTATAGAACAGATCCTGTTCAAGTAAGGTCGTGATTTGGTTGGTCATAAAGCCACACAAAACTGACTGACTCTGATAAACGTCAGTTTTGACAGTCTAACTTCAAAAATTAATAACTTATTCGTTTTGACACCAAATTGAGCTCTTCTTGATTCTATTTCATACTACACATCCTAAACTTTCCATATCAAAAAGAACCAGATGAAAACTACATCTGTAGCCTCCGTTTGAGCTTCTGAAAGTTTCTGATAAAAACTCTATTTTCCGGTGACCAAAACAGAGTTGATAAAACTCACATGCAACCATGATTTTGGACTCCTATCTCAAAGATTTTAACTCTACATACTCCTAAACATATTCCTTGAGTTTTGGGATGTGTTTACAGAAGAAAAGGAATCAAAAATCTCATGAAAAACATACACAAAATTGCTGGTTTTGGTATTTTACGGTGACAAAACGTTTTTGGTGACTTCTCTTGATTCCAGCAGCAAAACAACCCAGAAAACAGCCACAAATCCAATGGAAATCCAAGGTTAAAGTAGAATAAACTTACCTAAACACGTTTATGATGTTGTGTGTGAGATTTGGAGCTTGTTCTTCCTCTCTCTCTCAGTTTTTTTGTTTTCTGTGTTTATGTTTCTGTTTTGTTTTTCTTTTTCTTTTTTGCAGATGATAGATGAAGATGAAGAGATAAAGAAGTGGGGAGTTTGATTAAATAAAGAGTGAATGTGATGGTGTGCTTGTGTGCTGTACGTATGTGTTGGCCAAATGAGAAGAGAATGTGTGTGTGTGTGTGTGTTGTACCAATGAGAGAAAAGAAGAGAGTAGGTGTGTGCTTGTGTTGTGCAAATGAGGAGGCTGTACGTGTTGTGTGCTGTCAAGTGTGGGTGTGTGTGTTTTTATACACATATAGGTATATTTTTATCCTATTAATTACACACACTAGGTCCTAATTTTTCCCTTTGTCAAATTTAAGTTTCCTTAAATTTTGTAGGTTCCATAATTGAGCTTACTATCTAGTTTCCATAAATTAATCCTTACATTAAATTTTTGGGATGTTACAATTCTCCCCCCGTAAAATTAATTTCATCCTTGAAATTTGTTACATATATGAAGACATAAATTCTAGGTATCGTCTCTTCATGTCTTCTTCAACTTCCCAAGTTGCTTCTCTCGGAGATAACCCCTTCCATACCACTTTGATGAATGGAATACTCCTATGTCTTAGTTGTTTCTCCTATCGATCAATAATTCGGTCTGGTGTGACCTCATACGTCAAATCATCTCGCATGTCAACCTCTTTATATTCAATTACATACTCTGGATCAGGTTGATATTTCTTCAGCTGTGAGATGTGGAAGACGTCATGTAGTCTACTCAAACTTGGGGGTAAAGCTATTGATACGCTACTGGCCCAATCTTAGACAAGATCTCAAAAGGACCAATATACCTTGGGCTAAGCTTTTTCACCTTTAACGCCCTACCAATACCAGTAGTAGGTGAAACCTTCATGAATACGTGGTCTCCAACTTGAAACTCAATAGGTTTTCGCCTTTTGTCTGCATAGCTCTTCTGTCGACTTTGTGCAGCTAGTAACCTCTGCTTAATCAACTTTATTTTCTCTGTTGTTTGATCAACAATATCTGGCTCGTACATCTGCCTCTCGGATAACTCTGCCTAGCATAAGGGTGATTGGCACTTTCTTCCATACAACGCTTCGTAGGGAGCCATTTGAATGCTTGAATGATAGCTGTTATTATATGCGAATATCAGAATATTAAGGGGTTTGACAGCTTCCCCCACAAAATTGGGGGATGAGCATGGCTTGCTTATAGATGCGATAAGTAGGGCATGCAGACCCAATCAAAAGAGCACTAGAACATGTAAAAGAAAAAAAATAAATTAAATAAATAGATGAACAAAGCAATGAAGATGAAAATTATGGAGAAAAAAGGGCCTGGGACCAGAACAAGAGATCTAGGTTCTTGGAATTGCTAGCATCTTTAACGGATTGAAAAGCAATTTTGATGCTTTGATTCTCAATATTGAAACTTGAAGCTTTATGATTGGTGAGAGGAATATAGGTTCTTCTAAAAGTAGAAAAGAAGAAGAAGAAGAAGATAAAAGAAGGAGGAGCCTAACTTTTGTAAATTCTTTTTATTACTTTTACTTTAATGCATTAGAGAGATATACAATTACATGATATCCTCTACTCCTAATTAATAGAGCTAGATAATTAATATATGTAGATGTTAAAAAAATTAGTTAGATTAGTTATTTGTAAAAGAATGTGTATTTCTACAATAGTCCATTTAGTTTAATTTGCATTGAAAACTACTCTCAATGGAAACTCAACTCACCGATGCAATAAGCATGGATAATTTAGAGAACATGTTGTAAATGTGGAGGCAAAGTGCATTAAAATCTTATTTCTATGACTAAAACAAACTCATTAACTAGCTTCTACGCTTAGTACTCGAGAAGGAAGCATTCATTATTACTATCACCTTTTTTTTCTTAGGTACATGCACTTTACTATCGGAAGTAATCTTATTTGAGGCTATGTCGGGTATTAAATATGAGTACATTTTCTAACAAAAATTCAAACATTAATTTGTCACATTGTAAATATAACTGAATTAAGGAATTTATATACATTAATTATTTATGAAAATTGTGTGTAACTTTTTTAAAATACTATCCTTTTCACCATTTACATTAAAAACATTTCCTAATAACAGTTTACATTGGATAAGAAAAATATTGGGATCTTAAATTATTTAAAAGCAAAACAAACTTCATAACAAGTTCTTTTTCTTTTGCCCAACTTCATAACAAGTTCTTACATTTAGAATCCAATGAGTAATACCAACAAGAGTTGGTTCGAGTGGTCGGCGTTCGAGTCCTATGAAGTGCTCTTGGTGGGAGGGGGGAAACCCTAGGGCCAAAGGCTCCATCGCACCTAACCCCCGACTCGAGATTAGCCCCATAGCGGATTCGAAGAGCTTAAGCTGTAGGGATACTTGGGGATACCCTTTCAGCACACAAAGCGGTTAATTAGGGGGGCTATATAAAAAAAAAAAGAATCCAATGAGTAATATCTTAATTGGCTAAAGTATTCTTTTGATTCTTTAAGTTTAGATGACAAGTTCCATTTTAGTTCTTTAACTTTAAAAAGTGTATTTTTAGTCATTTTAAGTTAACACTGTTACTTCAATAACAAAAAATGACAAGTCAGCAAATTTAACATGCTGACATATCCACATTTTAATTCTTTCATAAAATTACTTTTTTATTTTAATTCTAAAATCAATTTTCTAGCTAGGAAGACATGTTAACATTTAAATTTGCTAAGTTAGCATTTTAAAGTTGTTGACTTAGCATTTCCCGTTAGCAAAGTTAATGGTGTTAACTTAAGAACACTAAAAATATACATTTTAAAGTTAAAGGACTAAAATTAAACCTTTTAAAGGATCAAATATATATTTTAGCCTCTCTTAATTTTATTATATTAATACAGGTAGGAAAAAAAATTTATTATATCCAGAAGGTTTGAACTCTTGATTGGTTGATTTTATTCCTTCTGCCCAAAATATAGGAGGTAGTTGGGGAGTTGGTTTTAATCCTAAACTACCCATCCATATTGACATTCAACAATAATTAGAAAAGTTATATAATAGTATTTTATAAAAAATATGTCACATTTAGTATAAATAATTAATTTACATGACTTACTGAATCTACTCAAATTAATTAAACCGATCATACATTAATCAAACAGTACACTGTTTATACTTACCTTGCGGAACTATTGTCATATGAGCTACCCCAAGTCACATGTATTTAATATTTGATGATATCAAATAATTTAGATTTAAATATTATTAGTTTTAATTTAAATGATGATAGTTTTTGAGCATATTTTTTATTTATAAAGTTTAATTTTCTTGGTCGTCATTCGCTCAACAAAAGGAACTTATGCAACCATCACACTTGTGGAGAGTCCAACATGCAACCCTATGCTGAATCAAAATTTGAAGAAGTGCTAAATGTTAGGGCCCGTTTCGTATAAGGAATTTGAGGGAGGGAAAGGGAGCATTATGATGTTTTCACGCGGAAAACTGTTTAGTGCCAAAAGTTAAATTCCCGACAGCGGAATTGTTCCCTTAATTAAACATGGGAATTTGAGTTCCCACCAAAAGTAACATTCACTTAAGTTCCCTCTGAGGACAGTAAAATTTAAGGACAAGTTTGTCCTTTTAAAAACGTGATAAAAAAGGGAGCTGGGATGAGGTTAAGACTTGGGTGAAGGGAGTTTGTGAGGAAAATGATCTAGAAAACGAAAGAGTGTAGCAGCGTTGGAGTTTGAAGTTGGAGAAGAGATATTGTGAGTGTAGTGTTTTAATTTTTGTATTGTGGTTTGTTCATTTTGGTGTGGACATGCGCATAGTGATATACACATAATGGCATTGAGAGTGTAGTGTTTTTGTTATTTAAATGAAAGTATGACATGCTTTTGTTGTTTTCATTATGGTATGTGTATTATTTTTCTTATTTTACATAAGATGAGAATATACTCTAGTTCTTGTTATTTAAATGAAACTATTCCACCACCAGCACCACTCCCTGTCCATCCACCCTCCTCCGATATCACCTTTACAACCTCTTTCATCCTTTCGGCTAATGACGAACAGGGTTGGGGATCCTTTGGGGTGAAGTATGTGAGATATATATATATATAGTTTTATGTTTATATCATACTTATAAGATCTATATATGATTATCGTGCCCTCCTGTATTAATCTAATCTGCTTATCTAATGATATGATGTAATGAAATTGTGCCTTATGGAATTGTATATTTGTACCTCTTGTTTTGTAATTAACATTTGACTCTTTCACTTAGGTTTATCACCTTATGAAATTTTTTTCCCCATATCAAACACTAATGTCATAATTAACATCTTGAAAAACAGAATTGAGAGTTCATAACAAAATCACTCTAGTAATTGGTATGCATTCCCCTGATATTCAAGAAGTGAGACACACATCACTCTCATGGATCACTTTAGTGAGGAATTGATTACTGAAGTGATCTGTTAGATCACTCGAGTGACGATTTGATCACTTGAGTGATATGGTGGATCACTCGAGTGAAGAAATTGATCACTTTCACCCCAACACAGGGCAGTTCTGGGTATACAAAAAATATTTTTTTCTCTAATTTTTTCATTAGTTTATTATAAGGGTGTTATGGGTATTTCACATATTCTTTCCACTTCCCTCACTCCATTTTCTTTCTACCACACGTCTCATTTTCCTTCAACCTTTTCTTACCTTCTTATGACTACCAAACATGATACCTTTTTAAGTTCCCTCCACTATTCTCCTCCTTTCCATTTACTTCCCCTCCTTTCCTTTCCTTCATCATATATTCCTTATACTAAATGGGCCCTTAGTTGAACCAAATGGCTTTCACTCTGAGGAGCTGTAACATCCCAAAATTTATTCAAAGGCTAAGGATTAATTTATGGGAGTTAGATAGTAAGCCAAATTATGAAAGCTATGAAATTTAAGGAATCTTAAATTAAACAAAGGGAAAAATAAAGACCTAGTGTGTGTAATTAATAGGATAAAAATATACCTATATATATAATAATAATTAAAACACACACACCCTCTTCCCACACATCACACGCAATACACACACACACAATCATATAATTAAATAACACACACACTACCCACATGGCACACACATACACATTTTTAATTAATAAAAAAAACACACCCTCTCTCTCACTCTTTTAATCACACGGAAGCGCACACACACACACTTCTCATTCTCTTCAGCCAAAATCCAAAAAGAAAGAAAAGAGAGAGTGAGTGAAAAAGAGAGAGAGAGAGCAAGAGACACATAATAGAAAAAGAGAGATACATAAGAGTGATCGGTGCTACTAGAGGAAGGAAGAAGTGATTACAAATTCTACATACAACTCCATATCCTAATATAGGTAAGTTTCCTTCCCATATTCTTAACTCTTTCTAGTTGATTTGAGATTATTTTTGGGTAATTTGGGAAGCATAAGAACCTAGTATAATGAATTGTTGTCTTGTGAGGTTTTGTTTTGGGAAAAATAGTACATAAGGAAGGAATGATAATTTGATAAATTTGAGGTTTCCAATGAATTCTACACGAAAAATTATATGGGAATACATGAGATTATGATTTTTGGATGATTATATATAAGTCTAGAATTTTTAGAAAATAAGACGAGTTGCTGTTTGGTTAGTTTCTCTGAAATTATATTGGTTGTAAAATAAATTTCGGTAACCAAAACTGGTAATAAAATTATGAAAGTTTCCAGAAGGAAAGTAGACATCTTAAGCTTTAATTTTATATATAATATGTATCATTTGGGTTTATAAATAGTGAGATATGAATTTTTAAAGTTAGATGATGAATCTGGAACGTTTTATGGTACAGACGAGGTTTGACGAAATTATGGAAATTTTGTGGCTATAATTTATAAATGGTAATATTTTTCCCAGAAAATTTACTTAAATATGATTATATAGGATTTTGAACCATCCCATTTGGAGTTCTAGATATTTAGTTATGAATTTTAGAAGTTAAGCTACTGAAACTGGAAAGATTTTCTGGCAGTGCGAAACAAATTTAAAACTGGGAATTATTCATGGATATTTGGTAGTTAAAAGTATTTTTATATTAAAATAGACTTCATAAGTGACACATAGAATTTAGAACCACCTTAATTGGGTATTTCTAGGCCAAGATATGAATTTTCAAAGATTATTGAAAATTCTGACAGAATTGAGTTATAGTGAAAAAATAAAAAGTAAGGGTATTTTTGAAATAATTGGGACTCTAAGGGTCAAATTAAATACTTAGATTGGTATGAGTCCATTAAATACCTATTGGAATTAAGGTATTAGCTATAATGATAACCAACCAAAGTGTCTTAAATTATTTTGGAATAAGTAATAATTCGTCCGTCCGTAAATTATAAATTATAGGATTTGACATTTGCCCGGGACGCCTAAGAGACTGAGAACAGGAACCAAATTTGGAAAGACTGTCAGGTAGTACCTTATCTCTTATATCATATGTGATGCCATGTATGTGTACCATATCATCTGTATATGTATGGGACAGATAGTCCATAGGCGGTAAGACCCGTAAGTACAAGTTACACCGGGAGTTACCCGGGGGCGTCTTAAGCCAGGTAGGTTTGAGGCAGAAAGCCCGTGACTGTACCTTGTATGGGGCAGAGGCCCTGGGCAGCCAGATTGTGAATCTCAAGCGCTGTGAGTATGAGATAAGGGACCGGTTAGGCCCTTTTATGTGCTGCATTTCTGTAAGTTGTGCTGTTTGATGATTTATTTTACATGCTTAGTATTTGCATATTATATGAGTGATCTGTGTACTACTGAGATTCTTTTGAATCTCACCCCTTTTTCAACAAATGATATACAGCAAAGGCGTCCAACTCTAAGGGCAAGAAGGTAATATAAACGGACGAAGAAGAGACAAATAAATTATGGACTGTTTGGTTATCATTTTATTTTGGATGACTGTAAAATATTTATAAGTAGTTGTAGTAGCGATAGTAGTACTAGTACTCGCGATGCAGACTGTATACGTTGTAATCCGTACGCTAGACTTTCGATAACGTATTGGTATCCAGAAACCCATAAGTTAACCATCACGACGCAAACTATAGATAGAAAATTCTCGTTCTTTTAAATAAAAGATTTTTTTAAACTGATAAAGATAATGAATTTACAAACTAAAATTTAGACCATACATATTTATTTTAAAACGTTTTTTAAAATCTTATACAAATATAAGATTAAACTTTTTCTTAAATTGGGACTTTAAATTATTTTGGTCTCAAGTTTAAAACCATTATATATTTAAACTAATTTAAAGGCTTTAGAAAATAAGGTGTTACATTTTTGGTATCAGAGCAGAGATTCTGGCATTAGGCTAGTATGCTCTACTGCTATAAATAAGTATGCAAATACCTTAATAGTGATCTCATAATTAAAATTGTGGGTTAGAGATGAACCCAGAAAAATAGAATTTTTCTCGACCACTAACTGGGCATGCTTGTTTGGAGGATGGGGTATGTATACCCAGTAGAGAAGGATATGACTTTTAAAGAATTTGATGCGGAGCTAGTTTGATTCCAATGGAACTTTGTTGTTAAGCATGCTTAGGTGAGGAAAATTTCAGAGTGAAATATGGTGATCATTTAGGATGCCATGAGAATGTTAGATTGAATATATAGAATATTTATAATAGGTTTGAATCCGATCTAAGCTGAAATAGTATTTAGGTCAAGATATGACTCAAGCTACACTATGGTTCCAATAGATGAAAGTATGACCCTGTGAACTTCGTGAACCTGGTAAGTAATACTGAACTATCAACAATACTTTGGGGAATATTTGAGGATATTACTTGAATGTTATAAGAATAGAATAGATGGAATGAATCATGATGATCTTAACATGTTATTGTAAATGGCTGAGTTTCTAGGATTAGGTTTATGAACCTAAAAGTTAGGTAGACATACAGAGGATGACTACTAATTAAATTGTAACCTAAGAATCAAGTAATAGTTGAATTGATTCTTTAGACATTTGAATTATGGAATTAAGGTATTAAAATATGGTAAATATAAAAATAAGGTTTTGTGGCTGTTTTCTGGGTTGTTTTGCTGCTGGAAGTGATGAAATTCACCGAAAACGTTTATGTCATCAATCAATTTTAAAACCAGCAATTTTGTGTCCGTTTTGCATGAGATTTTTTATTCATTTTCTTCTGTAAACACGTCCCCAAACCCAAGGGACGTGTTTAGGAGTATGTAGAGTCAAAATCTTTGAGATTGGAGTCCAAAATCATGGTTGCATGTGAGTTTTATCAACTCTGTTTTGGTAGCCAGAAAACAGAGGTTTTACTGGAAACTTTCAGAAGCTTAAATGGAGGCTACAGATGAAGTTTTCATCTGATTCTTTTTTATATAGAAATTTTAGGATGTGTAGTATCAAATAGAATCAAGAAGAGCTCAATTTGGTGTCAAAACGAATAAGTTATTAATTTTTGAAGTTAGACTATCAAAACTGAGGTTTTTCAGAATCAGTCAGTTTCGTGTGGCTTTATGACCAACCAAATCACATCAATTATTTACGAAACTTTACATGGAGGTAGTAGACATAACAAGATTTAAAATAAGCAGTAGAATTCATCATTTGAATATCTGTAGAATTAGTTATGATTTTTGAAAGATGGATTTAGAAATAGGTGCAATCCTGGACATCTAGATTCTAGTAGTTGATTTCGTGGTGTTTTTGAATTATGTAATCTTTCCCAATGTCCATGAAAATTTCCATAATTTAAGTAAATATTCTTAGCTTTAATTTAATATATAGTTTGTGTTAATTAGATTAGTATACTAAGAGATATAAATTTTTGAAGTCAGTTGCTCTCAAACTGTGTTTTTGGAAAACAGATTGTTTGTGTCGAACATTTGGAAAATCAAACCTTGACAAAAAATTATGAAACTTTTCATATTTAAAGTAGACATTCATACCTTTAATTTGATGGGTAGAAAATAATTTTTGGATAAGTATATTAGGAGATATAGATTTTCAAAGTCATGCTATGTTTCTGGAGACTAATCTAGAATAAGGGTATTTCGGGAAATTTTGGGAGTAATATGGTAAAACTGGGTAGATTTTGATATTTTTTCATGAAAATATATTTCAATAGCTTCATGTAGGCTTAGGAACCAGTCAATTGTGATTTTTATAGAATTAGTTATGATTTTTCAAAGTTAACTGAAAAATCTGTCAATTTGCTGAAGAATAGTAAGATTGCACTATGCAAAATTATATAGTATATAAGCCACTGAAACCGAGATAATTAGCAGAATATGATTAAAGATAGCAGTAATACAAGTAATAACCAATTACTTGTTAATTTTAATTTATAGGAACTGGTAAAAGCCCGAGCTGAAGAAACAGTTTTGGATAAACAGTTAGACTGAAAAAGGACCCAGGTAGTAATTCTTTCTCTCATATACTATGTGATTATTTATATGTTGTGTATGCCATATTTTGTAACATGACAGTGCCTGTGGCACAACACGCGAATAAGCCAAGGTCTAAACATATCATTTGACCATAGAGACGAGTTTAGCCAGGGTTGCAAACAATCGTTTGGCCTTGGATAGTATGCATACAACACGAGTTAGCATTTTACATATCATGGTGCATTGCATATTTATTTATCGCATTTTATATGACTGATTGTACATTACTACTGAGATTCATTCGAATCTCACCCTTTTTCAACATCTAAAAATATTCCAGCAGAGGACAGCGGCTCTAAGGGCAAAACCATAATTACTGGCGATTGAAGGTCCGGTCCTAGCCAGGAGTTACATCTGATTATCTTTAGTTGTGGAATTTACTTCTTTTGTACTCTGTATATATTTTTCAACCTATATAAGGATTTTCTGTAATATCATTAAGTACTTATTATCAGTATAGTTTCACTATTTCTGTATGACATCTGAACTACGCATTTATTATATAGCGAATATCAGAATATTAAGGGGTTTGACATCTTCCCCTTGATCTCACTGAAGATTACGATGTCATACGATAATAAATTAATATGTGCCGGCTAATACTGACAACCATATATAAAAACATATTCCTTATAGTAGTATTAGATTTTTAACGTTCATCAAGGACTATGCCTGAATGTGGAAAAAATATAGTGGTATTGACATATTTGTCTTTGGAGATTAGCAAAAATACATTTTTTTCTTCTTATATTCCAAAAGGTGATTTCTTTTCTATTCTTTATAATGATATTTTTTTTTATAAAAGTAAGCTTATCTTTAAATTAATTCAAAGAGTCGCACATTAGCGTCTTTTTATTATTTTGTTAAACTTCAAGTCAAATTTTTAGGACTTACATCAAATCAATCACCACCATATAATTGTAAGAAGCTCCATTATATTGTTAATAATTTGTGTATAACGTGTCTCATTTTGCATTTTTGAGCCCTATACAAATGCATGAGACCCCTACTTTAATTTTTCTTATAATATTTTGTAAATTTCAAAAAGAGAAAAAGTATACAATAGAAAAAATATATGAAATTGAGAAAATTCACACATTTCCCCTATAATCTCTATCCAAAAATTTTGTAAGACTTGGAAAAAAAAAAAAGGAAAACCACTGCAAGATCTCAAGCAAAAAAATGCAATCACCAAAAAATCTCGTAATAAGTAAACAATATGTAATGACAAATTTTAGTATAAAAAATAACACTAAGTTCATGCTGTTCAGTTGTCATGAGATTTATTAATTATCACATTTCTTGAGATCTCATAGTGATTTTTTTTTTAAAAAAAAACACTCTAGATTAAAATTCCCTCAAGAGTCGAGGATGAAATTTTGGGGTCATCAAAAGGCAAAAACATTCTTCAAGATGTCATTGTCAATATATACTCCTTAATTATTATATTAGAGATGCGATTATATATATTTAGTTGTCTCTAATAAGTTTCATATCTTCATCTCCCATTAGTAGTCACAGATAAGAACAACGAAGTAAATCTTCATATGTTACCATGTTATTATGTCATCGATATTCTAAAGTTGCAACAATAATATTATTTGTTGTTGCTCAAATATGGTTGATGGTGAATTCATTTTCAGAAGAAGATGAGATACACAGCTTGCCGGGACAACCTCCGGCAGAATTCCGGCAATATGGCGGTTATATTACAGTTGACAATGAGAATCAAAGAGCTTTGTTTTACTACTTTGTTGAAGCAGAAGGAGACCACATGTCCAAGCCTCTAGTTCTCTGGCTGGAGGGAGGTGTGTGTGTGTATGCTTTAATATATATATATATATATATATATATATATATATATATATATATTTGGTGTCTTGAAGGAAAGATATATAATAGGGTGAAAGTGCAAAAATACCCATAAACTTTTTAACTAAAAGTATGTTCAATACCGTATACGGAGGTACAAAAATACCTATGAACATTCAAAATAGGAGTAAAAATACTAGAACTGTTAAATTTGACTTAACATAATTACTTTTTATAATGGGACCCACACTCTTTTTGTACATACATATGTATGATGTTGGGCCAACTTTAACAGTGCTGATATTTTTGCTCACATTTTTAATGTTTATAGGTATTTTTACACCAACAAAATGTATATGGTGCTGGACACATTTTTGGTAAAAGTTCATAGGCATTTTAACTCCTTATTCCTATATAATATTAACTAACAAAGATATGGTCTTGTATGTTCTTTTAAGGGCCTGGTTCTTCTTCCGTTGGAGCTGGAGCTTTCATGGAACATGGTCCTTTCAAGTTGAGAGAAAACGCTCTTATGAAAAATGATTATAGTTGGAACAAAGGTTAGTATAAATACCGGAATTTAATTGAATGTGATAATGAAATATTGTTGATTATATTGATTTATTATTTTCTCCTTGTCATAGAGGCAAATATGCTTTACTTGGAATCCCCAGCTGGAGTTGGTTTCTCTTACTCTTCTAATCAATCTTTCTATGGCTTTGTCAACGATGAAATTACAGGTTCTTTTCTCTTAATCTCTTGTTCTTATACTACCTCCGGTAACCATTTGACTTTTGGGGAAATTAAGGAAATTAATTAAATTACTTTAAAGTATTTATATTTGTTGTTTTTTTCTCGAAACTAATTTGTCTAACTTATAAACTGATATATAATTTAATTATTCAAACATATGATATTATTAAATAACTTATTTAGCTTCATCAATCTCTCCAAAAAAAATCAACTAGGTTTTATATTTAGAACCAAAGGTAAGTAGTAAGTAGCAACAAAGTATATATATGTACCAAAATCAATGCATGAACTTTAGAGTCATCATGTATTTAGAAAAGAGATGATCTCTATCATTTGAAGGCCAACAGAGATTCAAACATTGGTTTGACATGTGAGAGACTAGCCTGTTCTACTATACACAAACCTCATTCCAATTATTCATTAATACATATTAGTAATAAACTCTGTATAATTGAGAAGCTTTAATTAGTTTTTTTCTTGGCGCACATAATTAATTAAGAACTTATTAGGGTTTTCCTTTTTAACCTATAGCTAGCTAATCTCTACTGTAAGATTTTGAGAGTTATATATTGTCCCTATTTAAAACCATATTATTGTTCCTTTTACAGCAAGGGATAATCTTGTCTTCCTACAGCGTTGGTTTAATAAATTCCCAGAATACAAGAACAATGTTTTCTTTATTGCTGGAGAGAGCTATGGAGGTAAGTAAATACTCCTCTAATCCTATATACAGGACAGAGGGAGAAGTTTTTTTCTTTTTTTATCTTATTTATAAGATACCTCATTAAAGTTTTTAGGTGAAGTATAATTTAACCCTTCACATATTATTGTGTTGATTTTATTTTCATTTGGTATTATGTATATTAAATAGGGATAGAGTTGGAAAGTTGTTAAATTTTATAGTAAAATTAATGAGATTTAAGGTTTTCCTTTATCTGTGTGAAAAATATTAAAAGTGCCCTATAAATAAGACAAGATGAGTAGGAAAGTTATTTTCTATTTTGAAACTGTAGTTTAACACCGTCTTTTTTTTTTTTTTTCCCAGGTCACTTTGTCCCTCAACTAGCCCAACTCATCATTCACACCAAGACTCAGTTCAATCTCAAAGGGATTGCAGTGAGTACATTACTTAGAAACATGATTATATATGTTAGGAATTTTAAATGTTTATTTAAAACTGGTTTCAATAGATTATACACACACGCACACAAATGATCGATGGTTATTTATGCAGATAGGGAATCCACTTCTAGAATTTAGTACAGATTTCAACTCAGTGGGAGAATTTTTGTGGTCCCATGGGCTGATATCAGATTCAACTTACCAAAGCTTGACCACAGCATGCAACTTTTCCCAAATAACGAGGCAAATTCTGATGAGTAAGACTCTCACACCGGTTTGCAAAGGAGTGGCTACACAAATGTTGCAAGAGCTTGGTGAGGAGTTTACTCAAGTCGATATCTCTCCATGCTTGTCCACCTCAACAATCTCTGAAGTTAGCCAACTGGTATTTAAGCTTTGTTCTTTCTTTCTTGGTTCTCTTTTTCCGTTCTTAATATAAAATATATTTTAGGATTTGATCTTAGTTCTAAATATATGACATATTTTTTTTATAGGGTTAAGTTACAATTTCGTCTCGAAAGTTGTCACTAAAAGGCAATTTTATTTTGAAAGTTTTTCGAGAGCAATTTTGTCTCGAAAGTGTCAAAAGAGAAGCACTTTTGTCCTGGTTGTTGTTCCAATTAATTTTAACCGTTAGTTAATCAAATATGCTGAGCTGACAGTTCACATGTCACCATTTCATTTTTGTTAAGGTGTAAATTTGCCCTAGAAATCCATATGTTATCTACTTCATTTTTTTTTTCAAAGTTATATTTAAAACTTCTAGGACAAATTTGCTCCTTAAAAAAATGACGCGGATGACATGTGCATTGTTAGCTCAGCATATTTAGTTAACTAACGGTCAAGATTAACTGTGATAACAACTAGAGTAAAATTGCTCCCTTTTTTACACTTATTGGGCAAAATTGCCCATTGGTGACAATTTCCAAGGTAAAATTGTCCCTTAACTCTTTTTTTATATTTGTTAATCTTTTCCTAATTTACCTCTATTGATGCTTCCTCAACAACGTAACAATCAAGGAGGAGATGGAATGAAAGAATTAACTAGAGTGTTTTAGAAAATACATGTCATATTAACTAATTTTTTCAATTTAATCAAATTCTGTACATATATCTTATACTAAAGAACAGAGGAGTGTTATTTCTTCCCCAATTTGTGGGCTTCTTACTTAGTTTTCTCAGTTTGCATTCATTCTTTGGTGCAGGCTAAGAAGATTCAAGAAATAGAGAATTACTTAAACCGGGAAGATGTACAAGAAGCTCTTCATGCTAAGCTTATAGGAATTCCCACGTGGTCCATTGGGAGTAAGTAAGTTCCTTGAAAACACCAAGATATATCTCTTGAATGGTCCATGTGTAGGTAACATTTCAGCGAGAGGGTTAATATCTAATTTTGTTCCGAAAGTTTTTGTATAAGAGAGCTATGGGTATTTGGAATTTTTTTTCATCTATATTGTCCTGAAAGCACTAAAAAGAAGTAACATCACCCATAGTTGTTAGAAATGTTAATGGTCAACATTAACATTAATCTTTTAAATGGTTAGGGTGATTTTGCTCATTCTTTAAAAGTTTTGAAGCAGTATCGATCCAACAAAAAAAAAACTCTTAGATACTCATAGCTCTTACAAAACTTCATGAGAAAATTTGAACCTTGACTTATTCAGTGAGATAGTGAAAATGGCGATCACAAAAGTAATCTTTTGTTTCGTTTTGCTACAGAGTTGTAAAATATGACATGCAGAATGCTGAGATTCCAATAATTCCTATTCTCAAGAAACTAGTTGAGTCAGGTCTCCAAGTACTGGTATACAGGTAATTGATTTTTCTCCTGTGTTTAATATCAAACAAATTAAATTCTATAAACAAGGAAATTAAATGTATTTCTCCATATAGTGGAGATCAAGATGCAGTGGTTCCCCTAACTGGGACACGAATGCTGGTGAATGAATTGGCCAAGGAGATGGCACTGAATTCAACTGTGCCCTATAGAAGCTGGTTTCAGGGAAGACAGGTTCATATTTCTTACAACTTAAATACAAACATGACCTTAATATAGAAAACGTTTCCGGGAGAGTTACTCTTAAATTGGACCTAACAATGCTTAGATCTGACTCAGTCACATAGTCATATAAAAAATTAGAAACATGACCTTCATGCTCATTAATGATTTATAGGGACTGTTTGTTTCTGTTTTTTGTTTTTTTAAAAGTTTATAAAATTGTTTTTTAAAAAAAATCTATTTGTATAGTTGTTCTAAAAAGAATATGTTTTGAAGTGATATGGTGTGGCAGTTGCCAACAGTGATGTGGTGGTGGTCGGCGCTAGTAGTGTGATGTTGATAATGAATAAGTGATGACTTTAAAAAAATAAGAAATAGAAAAACAAAAACAAAAAACACCTAAAAGCTTTTTTTATTTTATTAGTTTTTAAATACAACTTTCTGTTTTTTTTTAAAAAAAATAACGTATTTAAAAAAATTTTCCAAACAAGTTTTATTATTTTTTATTTTTGAAAACTAAAAAAAAAACTATTTTTAAAAACAGAATCAAAGAAGCTTATAACTGTTTGATCATTAGAATTAGTTATAACATACATATAATCTAGAAGATGAGAAGCGAATACAAACCTGTGAAGCCCACTGAACTAAATTATTGCTTTATAATTATTATGATTAGGTTGCAGGATGGACACAAGTGTATGGTAATAACATTTTATCATTCGTAACAATAAGAGGAGGAGCTCATATAACTTCATTTTCACAGCCTGAAAGATATTTGCTGGTGTTTCAAGCTTTTCTGCAAGGAAAGCCACTTCTCCATAAATAATGCTTCCTTCTAACCTCATCATCACGAAAAAAAAAAAAACACGATTCTGAACGTTTACACAGCCATACAATCACATGTATACACATACGTGCATCTATGAGGCTTTCTCTTTTTCTTATTTGTCTTTTCTTTAGATAATTACTAAATAATCTGTAATTTCAGAATATTATTCTGAATTAATAAACTTAATACTTCCAGATACCATATTTTGATGCTCATTTTCCTTCTCCTAATTTTACACACACAAATATATGTATATATATACGTATATATGTACACACATATATATATTTCATAAAGTTTGGCATAAGGTGAAATATTTAATTAATGAGTTAAGATGCAAAAACACGCATAAATTTCAAAAATTGGAGCAAAATAACACAATTGTTAAAAATAACTAACATCGTTAATTTTACTGGTGGTGGTTTAACGGTATGTCATTTTTGCACTGGTTTTTAAATTATATGTATTTTACAACCAAAAATGGTCTATGGATATTTTTGCACAATGATATAAGTTGATAGGTATTTTTATTACCTCTTTAGCCCATTAATTAATTAATATTCATAGCTTGTGAAGCAATGCTTGTGAGTTGTCAAGTGCAATGGAATCATTTTGTGTTTGTTTGGGGTCACGTTTGAGACACTCAAAGTGCTTATTTATATAAATCAAAACAAAACTCATATTACATACTTAATTAAATCATAATTGAAAAGCTATTTTTAAAGGATCCAATTACTATTATGGCATGGAAACTGGCTTATCAAAAGTCATTTTAAGCTCAAAACATATGTTTGTGATAGCTTTTGCTCAAAATCACTTCGGAAAAAATGAAAGCAAATACTACATGCTCAAAGTCATTTTATGAACTGGGTGGTGGATAAGATTGTGCTTGTTAATCCTCCAAGGGGTACACGTACGAGAGGATGGTTAATGTTGGAGGAAGGCTTCTAATGGCAATTTCAACGTGAAATCAGCATACAACATGATCTATTAGTAGTAGGAACAACCTAATGGACATTACTGGCAGCATCTATGTTGCTGGGGGCAAATTTCAGAAAGAGCAAAATTCTTTATGTAGCAAGTTTTCCATGAGAGAATGGCTACACAAATGCGTTCAGAGCTAAACACAATATAAATGTCTGAAATCATTTGTCATTGAGTGTGATAGTGAGGAGTCTATTTTACATACACTAAGAGATTGTGAGGAAGCAAAAAGAGTGTGGCCTTTTCTAACTAACACCCTTTATTATCCTACTTTTTTTCTCTGGTACTTTACAAGAATGGCTGAAATGGAACGTGGAGAACTCCCCGGATAGTAGAAGGGCCCTTGCTAGCCTTGGCAAATGATATTTGGTACGATGTGCTGGTTGATATGGAAGAATTGATGCAAGAAAGTTTTTGAAGGAGTCAGTGAACAACCGAAAGCAATCACTCATCAAGCCATTTATCATCTCATTGAGGGAGTGGAAAATGGAAGGTTTCGACACCAAGTTTTCCAGATTCCCGATCGATTTGAGGTCCTTTGGCATCCCCCTTCTCTAGGGGTTTTTTTTGTTTTGTGGGGATGTATGTGGATGGGGCACACAACAACCAAGGAGAAGCTACATGCAGTGGTGTTATTCCACTACTACAGATTCGCAAATATATATAACGCTTAATAAATAATGGTTACATCGAATAAACTTTATATATGTTGATGTCAAAGTCATGTAAGAATATATAACACTAAAACCTAATGGTTAAATACGCACACTATCATATATTGAGAAGCGGGATTCATGAAAACAAAAATATAACGATTGTAATTATTAACCATCATGTATTTACTATAACAAAAATTGATGCTTCTTACAAAATAACATTCATGTAACAATTTCAAACTATTTGTCTTCCCAACTTTATATCAATAAAAGCAAATATATAACGGTTATAGTAATTAACCGTAAAGTATGATTCATGTATACTTATCTTTTTTTGAGAATACTTAACAGTTAAAAATTATAATCGTCATATATAAGAAGACGAGATTTTGAAAAAAATTTATTTGATAACATTTGATAATTCTTCACGATAAACCGTTATATATTCTTTAAGAATAATTAACAATAAAAAATTATTTGACGATACATTACAGTTCTTCACAAATAACAATTAAGTATTATTTAATATAAATAAAGATAGGATTATGAAAGATATCATATATTAAGAATCATGATCTTGAAAAATATAATTTGATAATACATTATGGTTTTTCACAAAAAGCCGTTAAACATTCTTTTATATAAATAAAAGTAGGATTATGAAAGATGTCATATTTAAAGAAGTAGGTTCTCAAGGAAAAAAATTTGAGAATATATTACGGTTCTTTACAAAGAACCGTTAAATATTCTTTAATAAAAATAAAGGTGGAATTATGAAAGATATCAAATATAAGAAGGTGAAATTTGAAAAAAAAATATTTAATAATATATTACAGTTCTTCACTAAGAACCGTTAAATATTTTAACAGTTCTTCACTAAGAACTGTTAGGTATTCTTTAATATAAATAAAGGCGGGATTCTAAAGAGAAAAAATTATTTGGCAATACCTTATGGTTCTACACTAAGAACCATTAAGTATTCTTTAATAAATTAAAAATAAAGGATTTTGAAAAATATCAAATACAAGGAGGTGAAATTCTGAAAAAGTTTTATTTGACGCAACTCTTTAAACTCTTTCTCAAATGTTTTATGAGCTTCCTTAGTGACTCATGCTCTTTTTTTCATAAGTTTTGTTCTGACGTTATAGGTCTTATACTCCATCACTATCATGAATCTTCACTATGCAACTCCTTCCTCTTGTGATTTTTACTCGTGTAAGCTTTCATCATTTATTTCAGTTAACTTCATTTTATTTTTTTTATATAATGTGAGCTCTCTAGTTGATGCTAAAGGTCGCTAGTTGGGATTACGATATCTTATCTGATGATGATTGTTGGCTTGAAGATTAAAAGAGAGAGAGAAAAATGCAACAGAAAACAAAGAATACGGAAAAATGATGAGATAAAATGCTAAATTTTTTATGTTTATGCATCTCACGTCCATAAACTTTAGCAACCGAAACTATATGTTGAAATCAGGTTTATTGAATCATATTCCGAGATTTACTCAAGTTTTTATATGTCAATTTTTACTATATTATGATTTTCAAAGTTATATTCTTAGATTTGTTTAAGTTTTTATATTTGCTTATTTTTATTATATATATTCTTATTTTTATATTTATGTTATCCTCTTGTAGGTAAAGGATATGTAACGAGAACTCTTGGAACACATTGATACATGATCTATGATCTATAGGCAATCTACAACAAAGACATTAGATAATATCATGGAATGTTTTATTAATTGATTTTTTAAGAATTCGAAACATTATAAGATAATTTTTTATTGTGAGAGTGTTCAAGCTATTAATTTCTTTTAAATTATATGATGTTTATCTATAATGTATTGAATTTTGAATCCTATAAATATAAGTTTTTATTTAATATTATTATATTGTTATTATCAATGATTATATTGTCTCTTATATAATAAATATTAATAGTAAAAATAAATAAGAATAAATAATAAAAATAACTATATATAATAAAAACAATAAAGTCAATATATTACGGTTATTAATAATGAACTTTTATATTTGCTCTTAGTATATTATGGTTCAGAATTGTTATTTATTTGTGTGAAGAATATATAGCACCTGAAAAATACGATGGTTCCAAACTGTCATATATGATTGAAAATAATCGTCATAAAAGACATTTTATGTAATAGTGTACATGACTATTAAAGTAATTGGGTATGATGATTTTAACAAGAGTTATGGTGTATGACCTCTACTGCTGCGAAAATCCACACTATCAGTAGAGGATTACATGTTTGTCACTAACTAGGACTTGACAATTAAAGCATACACGGATTCTTTAGAAGCCTTGCACATATTATTAGGGGACTGTGGGCTAGAACCCCTGTTGCGTGGGGACATTCAGGACCTGAGATCTTTCATCTTGGTAAATTGAAATGTAGAGATTATTCATTCTTCTTGGGAAGGGTTTCAATGTGCTAATTATTTGGTAGATCGGCTCTGGGGTTGGGTCAATACTTTGTTATTCTGTTAACGTGGCTTGAGTGTTTAGACTTAGAGGCTGTTTGGAATGGTTTATGGAAGCTCCATAAGTGTTTATAAATTGTGATTCACGGAATACGAAGTAACTTTTACGGTCTACGAGGTAGCTTTTACGGTCTACAAGGTGCTTTTACGGTCTACGAAATATTTTTATGATCTACAAGATAAATATGTGGAGAAGATTTATCTCGATTTATGTGAATCGGGTTTATATAATAAACCCGATTCATAAAAATAATACCAAACAGCCTCTTAATTAGACTAGAACGTGGTTATTTGTCACGGAAAAGTAGTGTCATTGTCTAAGCAGTAGATAGGTGTAGAAATTACACGCTTTATGCTTGCTTTTGTAACAAAAAAAAAAAAAAAAAAGTCATTTAATGAATATGCTTGTCACTTCTCCATTGTGGAAAGAGAAGAAAAATGACCACGAAGAAAGAAAGTGAAGAATCTTGACGCAAGTCCTACCTTAGTTTGATGAAAAAACTAAAATTATTTCAAAAAACCCAATAATTTGATGTTTATTAAAATATTCAAAGAAGAAAAAAAATAAAATAGTAAAATTTAAGAAAAATTGGAGATATGTTCCATTAAAAATTTAATGAGTGAAAATAACTTAATAAATTTTTATATATACCGAGTTTTTTTTTTTGGACAAAATATACCTTGAAAATTGGTACTCTACAATTTTATAATTTTAATTTTAATATTTCTGTTAAAATTATCATTATGTATAAAAAGTATAACATATATTATTTAATAAAATTTATATCCTTTTGTTAATTTAGTTTTAAAATTTTTTTCTTCAATCATTCAAAATGTTTCAATTTATTAAACTACTTTTTTTTTATAATCCAAACACATATGATGAATGAAATAAAAGCTACTTTTGCTAACCCTAATTATTTCCCCCAAGATAATAATACTTTTACTGTTACAGTTATAAATAAATAAAATAATTTTTTTTATTTGGGGTAATTGTATTATTTGTGGTAATTATTATGTGAGGACTTGGGAGTAATTAACTTTCGACTCATACCAAATTTCCAAAATCACTGGCCAAAAAAAAAAAAATTCCCCTAAAATTAATTATAACCCCACGAAACACAGTCAGCGGTTACATTTTTCCTTTTCCCCACTCCGTCGAACGCCGTCCTCCGTTGTCAGCCCTGCGCCGTTTTTCTCGGGCAAATAGTGAAGAAGTTTCGAACCCTAGGGCTTTCTCTACTTCTTAAATCCGGTGAGATTGATTTGTTCAATCTGGCTTTGAATAAAGATTTGAATTTGTTTCCCGCGTCATCTGTTCCTTGCGTGGTTGTTCTTGCTTTGTTTTAAATTTTTCAAACTGATTTGACTTTGAATCTGATCGTGTAAGAATATTGACGCTTTGGAATTTGGGAATATTTACAGATGGAGTTTAATTCCCCCCCCCCAAGTTTTTGCTTGAATGGGGTGTATTATACTTCTGCCCTCATCATTTTGATTACTAGCGAATTGTATGCTCTTGATTGTGTTGTTTCGCAATGTCGGATTTGGTGTGTATTGGCATTCTTTCTATTAATCTTTTTATATTATCATCAATTTAGAAAATTCTCAAGCTATTATTTAGATTTTCATTTTGTCCCTAAATATATATTGTGTTCCAAATTTCAAGGTATAACTATTACTTATTTTCCATTATACTCGTGTTAGATGGAGGGTATTAGATGGTGGTCGTTAAGATTCAAAATAGTGTAGCATGAAATGAAGGGCAAAAGTGGAAAAGAAAATTTAATTCTTACTACGTAGATTTTGATTTTGTTATCTCCTATGTCTATTTGTATGTCTTTAAAACATTGAGATATTCCCAAGAGAAAGAATGGTTACATTAGAGTTGAGTCAAGAACAATTAATTACATTCATTGAGATGAAGGAGGGGCACAAAAATGATGGTGGCAACAAATAATAAAATTTAGACTATTTGATTTCCTTTGACTTCATTGCTTTGTCTTGTTATCAAGTTATTTTTGTATTTATCTATGTCGTACGATGAGTCTGTTAGTCCATCATTTGTTACTAATGATAATACAACAAGAAGTCTTATTCCACTTAGTCAAGTCAGCTACATGGATTGGGTGACATAATTAGTCTTCATCAACAACCAATTCTTTAGATTGGTAGTGATAACGATAAGTAATTAAAGTAGAGGCTAGGATGGCAAAGATCAAATATGGTCAATATAAGGAGATATCCATCAACAACGGTCTAACTTGCTGAGGAAATGAAGGTGATACCCAGTCCCTTAGTTGCATATTCATTCAATCAATATAGTAATTGTTGGTTGTTGCTTTTGATTATTATATTTTCATTCATCCTCTGTCTGGCACTGTCTTTTCTTTCCATGTCTTTTCTTCTTGATCGTTCTTAGATTCTTACCTTTTTGTATTATCTCCAGGTGTTAGGAACTTAGGATATTGCATCATGGTCAAAACCAGAATGGCTTTATCCAACTATTTAGCACATATCAAATGTTTATCTCTTGATTCTGTCAACTCAGGAGTTGCTAATGTTGGTCTTGCTTCATCATTTTACAAAACAACATTTAACCAGAAGCAACGGTCTCTATGCTTCTCCTTCAGTTGTGGTCAACCTTGTTTAACCAACAATTCCAAGTAAGTAGGTGGCAATATATGTTTGCATTAGTTTTATCTTGCAGGACAACTGAGACGTGTATAACAATTCCAACTAAGTATGCATGTGACCACATATGTTTGCAGATTAGCACCTTTGACATGCCTTAAACATTAAATATGATGCATTGATTCTACAAAGAAAATCATTTATGAAGTATTGGGTGAGCTTCTCTTGGAATACTAATTCTGTGTGGTTCTCTATAGGAGAATGTCATGGTCTATTAGAAGCAGCATAGATGACAGCAGTTTCACTTCATCTACTTCAAATGAAAAAAATGGAAGGACGCGCCTAATTAGGGTGATTCAAGATTTTCTTACCAAGTTAGGTGCTAAAATTCAGAAGGTACGGAAGAATCTCCCAATGAAACTTATTTTTTTCTTGATTGGATTTTATTGTGCAACTGCTTTTGCCACTGTTATTGGACAAACGGGCGACTGGGATATTCTATCTGCTGCGTTGGCTGTGGCTGTCGTGGAAGGGATTGGGGCTCTCATGTATAGGGCTTCTTTTCCTCTAACTAGCAAGGGTCGGAGCCTAATCTCCATGTTTAATTATTGGAAGGCTGGCTTAACGTTGGGACTCTTCTTGGATTCATTTAAATATTGACAGTGTTGCTTTATCTTCTTCATCATTCAGAAATGCCGCTGAATCATTATTGGTTTCTACAACCTCCATGTGAATTGGACCTCAGCATTTACTAATTGGCTTTTGGAAGCTTTTTTCAGTCTTCAGAGTGTTGGAATACCTTTGAGCGACACTTCATTGGACATAAAGAAAAAAGTGTAGTCCTTTTTCAAGCCAGTGCTCTTGATTGATTATTTTTATTTGTGGTCAACGTACCAATAGCTTTGGCTTGTGAACTCTGAAGGACACATTCATTCAGCAGTCACTTCAATCGTTCGAGTTCTGTTGATTTATAGAAAGTACTCATTCAGCAGTAGATCACTCCCTCATCCCCTTACTGGTATCATTGGATCACTAGATTCTAGATTCTGCCGGGCCATTCTGAGAAACCGGAGTGTAGTGAGATCCCCTTATGTTTGCCTGGTGTTAACTTGTGCAAATGGACGAGGCCACGTGTTGATCAGAAATAGTGAATCCTTTTCTGTGATAAATATGTTATTGCTCTTCAACAGGAAGAGTATGAATCTCTGAAACTGCAGGGGAATCTAACTGCAGCCAAGCTAGTTTAGTCAAAATTGATATTGACAAGCGATTATGTGAAGTTGTATTTTGCGATGACATGGAGATAGTTTATTTGGTAAGGAATTATTTGGGAGCAAGAAAGGTTGCTTTAGCTCCATGGCTCAAAGCATCCTGCAGTTAGTGTATACTGATCAACAAGGTATATCGCTTACAATCTTCGAGCTCTAAGACCCTTTGAATCATGTGCTGTCTGCTGATTACTTGGGTCTTCAAAAAATAATTGTGAGGCAACCTGGGTCCTCCTACGTTGCATATACCATGGATTATAATGCACACTGTGTCCACCAGTCAGTCACTGATGGTTTAATATCCAGACTTCCAGATTCATTCAAGAATTGCAGGCACTGCCATTTATTGGTCTATTTGTTTCTCTATATTATTAGTCTTTCTGCTGAAAAATCTCTGGTGATGTGCATCAGTGTGACTGATACTTGAAAACCAAGATTTCCATGCTCATTCAGGAACTGTGCAGGCAATGCCACTTATGGGAGCTGATTGTTTGTTTATACGTCTCTTCTGCTGAAGATTCTGCTCTGAAACTATCCAGATTAATTCAATATTAATGTTGCGTGCTATCCTAAAATTAGAAAAAGCCAATAGTGTGTTTGGGTGAGCTTTTTGGGAGTAATTTCACAGTGTACGATATAAGTATATGACGAGTATGAGAAAAGCATCAAGTGTGTCTGTGTGTTTGCACAAGTTGTTTGTACATATTGCTGTAAATTATCATCATATTTTTAGCATAAAAATGTGCAAAAGTATCATGAGATGTTGTAATAAGACTGGTTAGTGTGATACAAGTAACATGGTTTGCATAAAACTAACTGGAAAGTGCTGATTAATCCATATTTTAAAAAAAAGGTTCGTTTGGTAATATTCAAAAATTGTCGCTTCTTGCATGATAACCTGTCTGAAGCTATTTTAGTAACACGAGCAAAATTAAGTTTATTAGCTCACTTATTATGAGATTAAACAATTTGGATATTATGAGACATACTAATTAGCAATCATAATACAGATACAACTTGAAGAAGGCGAGAAATCTAGAAGGCCAATAATTATCTGTTCCCATAATTATTGCATTCTAAAAAAGATCTGTGTTTTTCCCCCTTTTTTCAGATGATGATGATGCATTTTTCATGAATGGCGTTACTTTATACAGAACCACTAACAAACTAAAGTGTTCTAACTTTTACATTCAAGTTTTAGTATTAAATTATAACTTCCCTTGATATATATTATTGATTAAATCGTGGTATAAAATATTACTCCAGTAATCTCGTTTTACTCACACAAGAGATTAAAGAAATATTACTAAAAGATGGCACAACAAATAAAACCCTCCACATAACATACAACCACCAAGTTGGCCACGTTCAACAATTACAAGCTTACTACACTAAATAATCTTTTTTTTTTTTGTAATATCTTTAGTCAGTAAAATTCTTACAAGAAGCTATTAAGAAAATTAAATTAACATAACGAACAGCATATGAAACTAACAGGTTTTGTCTAAAACTTCAAAAACAAGATATACCAACAACTTCTCACACTCACGTACGTACGTATGTATGTATCAACGTCAGAATACAATATGATATGTTCATCGGAAAAGAAAATAGGCGTATTGACCCAAAAGAAAAAGAAAATAGGTATAGTAAAAATAATGAGAATAGGGAAAATAAATTTAAGAAACCAGGGTGATGGCTTTTGTTAATCAGGCTATTATTACGGGCCAAAAAAAAAAAATCTCAACTTCGGGGGCATTGGACTTGGAATTATAGTTCACTCAATTGGACAGGAAATAGCTTTTACAAGCCAGCTGATTGTTTGACTTTAATCATGAGTCATCACAGCAGAACGATGATAGGGCTCTTGTGGGTCCCACTCAGCACATATACAATCCATATATATAACCAAAGCTAGCCATTTTAGTATGGGAAAATTAATGTGCAGTCCCAAAGAAATAAAAAAACGAAGATTCAGTCTCAAAAAATCACATAATTAATGTCAGGTCCCAAGGGACTGATTTTTAATAAATTGCAATTGTACAATTACCCAAATGCCCTTATTTGACAACACCCATAGTAAGTCCTCCATTGACATGCGTGTGGAATATTAAAATGTGTGGAATATTTTATTAAAATGGGTGTTATGGGTCCCTGAACCCATTTTAATTTTAATAAAATATTCCAACACCCACATTCTTCTTAATAAAATATTATAATTGCGTTAACAACCCCCACAGCATCCATTGACAACACCCACAGCGTGCATTGACAAGTCCGTGATGTTGTGTTAACAACCTCTATACTGTCAATTGACAACACTGACAGCCTCCATTGACAAGTCCTTCATAACAACCCTTACAGCCTTCATTGACAACCCCTACAGCCTATATTGACAACCTCGACAGCCTCTATTGACAAGTCCTTCATGTTGCGTTAACAACCCCCACAGCTTATATTGACAACCCCAACAGCCTCCATTGACAACCCCTACAGCCTTCATTAACAACCCCAACAGCCTCCATTAACAACCCCGACAGCCTCCATTGACAAGTCCTTCATGTTGCGTTAACAACCCCCACAGCCTCCATTGACAACCCCGACAGCCTCCATTGACAACCCCTACAGCCTATATTGACAACCCCAATACCAAACATGAATTTACATCAATTTACATAGAGCTGAATTTACAAATGAATTTACATCTACTTACAAACATGCTGTATAGAAAAATTATAATGTGGGTGTTGTCAATGGATGCTGTGGGGGTTGTCAATGGAGGTTGTCGGGGTTGTCAATGGAGGCTGTCGGGGTTGTTAATATAGGCTGTTGGGGTTGTCAATGGAGGCTGTTGAGGTTGTCAATATAGACTGTGGGGGTTGTCAATATAAGCTGTGTTGTCAATGGATGCTGTGGGGGTTGTTAACGTAATTATAATATTTTATTAAGAAGAATGTGGGTGTTGGAATATTTTATTAAAATTAAAATGGGTTCAGGGACCCATAACACCCATTTTAATAAAATATTCCACACCTTTTAATATTCCACACGCATGTCAATGGAGGACTTACTGTGGGTGTTGTCAAGGCATTTGAGTAATTGTACAATTGCAATTTATTAAAAATCAGTCCCTTGGGACCTGACAGTAATTATGTGATTTTTTGGGACTGAATCTTCGTTTTTTTGTTTCTTTGGGACTGCACATTAATTTTCCCTTTTAGTATTTAACAAAACACAATATGGAATTTATGAAAAACACAAAATGTATTTATATTAAAGGGAAAATTCCAGAAAAATACACTAAGCTATAGGAAAGAATAAATCAGTGCTTTGAAATTACAAAATCTCATGTTAGTACGGTGGAGGAATCTAGAATTATGAAATCTCGGTGAAAAGACGCCCCTATCCTTCAGCTCTCCTCTCTCTCTGTTCGGAATAACAACACCGGTCTCTTTATTAATAACATCATATTCTACATTAATAACTCCACTTGCTTCTTTCATAACTTTGTATCTCAAGAAAGTCGAGTTGTTAATGTAAAATATGGTGTTGTTAATAAAGATAGAGGTGTTGTTATTGGCCTCTGAAACAAAAAAATGAAGTTGTTAGTGTAAAATATGATGTTGTTAATATAGAGACGGGTGTTGTTATTAGCTTTTGAAATTATGAATTTTTTGTTTTTGAAAGAAGAAAGTGGAGTTGTTAATGTAGAATACAATATTGTTAATAAAAAGACTAGAATTGTTATTTCAAGCTAAGAGAAAGAGAGAGCTGAAGGGTAGGGGCGTCTTTTCACCAAAATTTCATAATCTCATATTCCTCCGTCATACTGACACCATACTAACATGAGATTTTATAATTTTCGGAGCACTGATTTGTCATTTCCTATATTTCAGTATATTTTTCTGGAATTTTCCCTATATTAAATGTGGATAAAAAAGAAACTTGTTAATTTACTAAATAATAATAAAATAATCACAATTTGAGTTTTTTTGAGAGTCATTGTCCTCACTTCATGTTTGTTAAGGTTGACTTTGAAGTGACACTAAAATTCAAAAAAAGTATTAATTATATAACATACTTAAGTAGTAAAAAAGACTTAATTTCTTTTAAATAAAAATGGGTGTTAGTGTGTTGGGAGAAGATAATTAAATACAAGTATTTTTCTAAAAAAAATTTTAACATCAGAAAAAGTATGTCCCATATATTATAAAAGGGATGGAAATTAAAAAATTATTTATTACTCTATAAGAAAATTTAACTAGGAAGGATGCATTAGATATTAAATAATATCAAATAATTACATAAAAATATATAGTACTACGTGGAACTTGTGTTGAATGACATCATAGGGGGGAAAAAGAAGAAGGCACTCAATCCCCCAAGTTAGATCGTTATTAAAAATAATAATAAGTTGACTTTGCAGACTACAGTGAGGGGCCGATCCGATTTCTCTACGTTGCAAGGTGCAGAGTACCAGAATCTATTTTCCCCTAAGTTCTAATCTAAACGGTAAACATAATCTAACGGCTATCATTTTATTATAGTCATAGCCGTTGATCCATATCAATATCATCGATCCACCGTCCACAAACCCATATGCTTCTTGACTTCGGTCCAGTCGGCTTCCGTTGTTCTTCCATTAGCCGATACCGTTTATGTTCTTCAACCCACAATCCTCTTCATTTCACCGTTCTGTCCTTTGCCGATCTTCTCTTCTCCTAGGTGCTCCTCCATTCTATGTCCTCCGCCGTATCTTTTCTCTGTTTCTTCTTCTCCATTCTTTTCCAGTGAAGACGAGTGTACTGATGTGAGTAATCGCTGGTTTAGGTGGAATCTTCGGTGCCGAACTCGGTGGGTTTGTTGATCTCTGATGGATAATCGAACTTGGTGAGATTCTTCTTCTTATTCTTTACAGGTTGTTGTTTATGGAATTAATCGAAGAGTTTGATCCCTGGAGAAATCCAAATAACCATTCTTTCCGATCGGCTTCCAGACTCCTCCCTTTCTGTTTCAGGAGTCAAGGCTCTGTAATTAAATTTGTTTCACATGGGTTAAAACCTTCTGCTGGCATTGTTTGAACTGTTTGGTCCACTCCCACACTGGAGGCTATCATGCATCTTTCACTATGGAAGCCCATTACTCAGTGCGCTGCTCTGCTTCTGGACAAAAAGAGCAGACGAAAGGATGAATCTACGGCTGAAATTAGGAGAAGCCGGTCAATTCTCCGGAAGTTGCAAGAGAACAAGCTCCGGGAAGCTCTTGAAGAAGCTTCTGAAGATGGGTCCCTCGTCAAATCTCAAGATATGGAACCCGAATCGCCTGCCAATATGGATGAAAGCCTTGGGAGATCTCGGTCACTTGCCAGGCTTCACGCTCAGCGTGAATTTCTTAGAGCCACTTCACTTGCCGCCGAGCGCATATTTGAGTCTGAGGAAGAAATTCCTACTCTCCAAGAAGCGTTCAACAAATTCCTTACAATGTACCCCAAATACCAGTCGTCGGAGAACATCGATCAGCTGAGGTCGGATGAATATTCGCACTTGTCCCCCAAGGTATGCCTTGATTATTGTGGATTTGGACTATTCTCGTTCGTTCAGACCATTCACTACTGGGAGTCCTCTACATTTAGTTTGTCTGAGATAACTGCAAATTTGAGTAACCATGCACTTTATGGTGGTGCTGAAAGGGGAACCGTGGAACATGATATAAAGACTAGAATCATGGATTACTTGAACATACCTGAGAATGAGTATGGCCTTGTGTTTACTGTTAGTAGAGGATCGGCTTTTAAATTGTTGGCCGAATCCTACCCTTTCCAAACAAACAAAAAATTGCTGACCATGTTCGACCATGAGAGCCAGTCTGTGGCTTGGATGGCTCAGTGTGCCAGGGAGAAGGGTGCTAAGGTGTACAGTGCATGGTTTAGATGGCCAACCCTCAAACCCTGTTCCACTGATTTGAAAAAACGGATTTCAAGCAAGAAGAGGAGGAAGAAGGATTCTGCAACCGGCCTTTTTGTGTTCCCTGTTCAGTCTAGAGTAACTGGGGCCAAGTATTCTTATCAGTGGATGGCACTGGCACAGCAGAACAACTGGCATGTCTTGCTTGATGCAGGATCATTGGGTCCTAAGGACATGGATTCCCTTGGCTTATCTCTATTCAGGCCTGATTTTATAATCACTTCGTTTTACAGGGTGTTCGGGTATGATCCCACAGGATTTGGATGTCTTCTAATCAAGAAATCGGTTATGGCAAGCCTTCAAAATCAGTCAGGGAGTACTGGGTCTGGAATGGTGAAGATCACTCCTGAATTTCCTTTGTATTTGAGTGACTCTGTTGATGGTTTGGACAAATTGACTGGGATTGAAGATGATGACGATGCTGGGACTGGTGATAAAACTGCTGAAACTCGTCAGGGATCACAGTTGCCTGCCTTCTCTGGAGTATATACGTCTGCTCATGTCCAAGAAGTATTTGAGACTGAAATGGATCAGGATAGTTCTGAAAGAGATGGAACTAGCACCATATTTGAAGAAACTGAGAGTATTTCTGTTGGGGAGTTGATGAAGAGCCCTGTCTTCAGTGAAGATGGGTCATCGGACAACTCTTATTGGATTGATTTGGGACAGAGTCCATTGGGATCTGACCACACAGGCCAATTGAATATACAGAAGATAGTTTCTCCTCTTCCATCCTCTTGGTTCAATGGAAAGAGGAATCAGAAGCAACATTCTCCTAAGCCAACTTCCAAAATATATGGTAGCCCCATGTATGACAAAGATGTAAATCGTGGTCCACATGATGAGCACCGTGTGCTTTCATTTGATGCAGCTGTGCTATCTGTGTCACATGAACTAGACCAGGTAAAAGAAGTCCCTGAAGAGGATCAAACTGCTGAAGTGAGAGACTTTTCAAGAAATGGTATTGGGTCTGCCAATCATTTGTATGTGAATGACATTGAGGAAAAACCTGGAACAAGCAAAGCAATTCATGCTGAATCTGCTACAAATGGTGCTTTAAAAGCATCTCGGCTTAATAATTCACATTCTGTTGCTCATCATCATGGCTTTGAAAATGGCTGTACCTCTGAAATAGTGTCTGAGATTAAAGAGAGTGCCATAAGAAGGGAAACTGAAGGCGAATTTAGGTTGTTGGATAGAAGGGATGGGAATCGATATGGTGGTGGTAGATTTTTTGGTTTGGAAGAGAATGGATCCAGTAGCAAGGGAAGAAGAGTGTCATTTACCTTGGAGGACAGTTGTAAAGAGTACGTTAGCCCTGCATTAGAGTCAGGAGATATATGTGCAAATAGCTTAGATGATGAAGAGTACACAAGTGATGGCGAATATGGTGATAGACAGGACTGGGATAGGAGGGAGCCAGATATAATATGCAAGCATCTTGATCATATCAATTTGCTTGGTCTTAATAAAACCACCCTTAGACTTCGGTTTTTGATAAATTGGCTTGTTACCTCTTTGCTGCAACTGAAGTTGCCGGGCGCTGATGGGGAAGATAAAGCAAATCTTGTCCACATCTATGGTCCAAAAATTAAATATGAAAGAGGTGCTGCCATTGCTTTTAATGTGAGGGACAGAAACCGGGGTCTAATCAATCCAGAGATTGTGCAAAAGCTGGCTGAAAAAGAAGGAATCTCACTTGGGATTGGTTTCCTCAGTCACATACGGATTCTTGATAACTCAAGACATAATTGTGGGCCGCCAAATCATGAAGATACATCTCTTTGCAAGCCAATGGAGAATGGCCATCGTGATAGAAAAGGTGGCTTTGTGAGGCTTGAAGTTGTCACAGCTTCTCTGGGATTTCTGAGTAATTTTGAGGATGTGTATAAACTGTGGGCTTTTATTGCAAAGTTTCTTAACCCTGCATTTATCCGAGAAGATAGTCTTCCTACTGTTCAAGAAGGTTCTGAGATGTAAGATCATGTAAAAGTATCTGCTGGTGATTTTATTCAATTTTGGAAACTGGACATGAAAAAAATATTATTTCTGAAAAGTTGCCAATAAGGGCATCTGCCAAAATCTGCCAAAGAATGGATTGAGGTTACTTTGCCTGCTACCAGATAGACAAGTGGGTGAACTTGTTAATTCATGTCTCCCATTGCTTACATATTTTATTTTCCTCTTCAAGCTTCTTTTGTAGAGTTGGCTTTAGAGGTTTGTTACCTTTAGGAAGTCAGTTTGATTGACTCGGATTGTATGGGTGGAACCTCTATCGGCATACATTTTTCTTCTGTTGCATACAAAAGGATTTGCAACTTCTGTATAAAGTTAGAGCTCATCTTATGATGTTGTCTTTGAGACCATTCTGATCCAATAACTCTGTTGACTTTGATGTTTTTGCATGTTATAATTGAAAGTTAAATTCAACTGAGAATTGATAACTGAACACATGCTCAATTACATTTTGGACTTTCTTTTTTGCATCTGACAAATGTGTCTGTCATTATTTTGATGAGGCTGGTAGTGAATAGGTACTAGCATTTTATGTAAAATCTCAAAGTAATTAGGATTCACAGGCAGATTACATTTATTTTGATGACAGAGACCAATAAATCCTAATGTCTGCAAGTTTGTACTAACGATATGATATCCATGAAATCTAAAGAGGAAATCATTTTATTTGTTCATCTTCAATTTTAGTAGCTGTTCCTTGTTGATCTTTAATGATATGATATCCTCAGTTACATTTATTTGTTGATCTTTAATGATTTGATATCCATGAACGTGACATTATTTAGTTACTGTGAAGTATGCTTCAAGAATTATGAATCTGTGAGAAATGAAGAGTTTGTCACGGAAGCAGTTTCAAAGCCAGCACCCTGATCCTTGCACACGCGCAACGTGCCAAGTGCCAGTGCTAAAAAAAGGAATGCATGCGAGGGGGCTCAGCCCCTAAGGAGCAATTCGGGACATTTCAAGAATTCCGCCAATGGGGGTCATATTACACTGGAGAACACATGAAGCTGCCTCCATAATGACATGAGAAGAAGATGACTCTGTGTGCGCGCGCTATTTGAGTTAGTTAGTTAGTTATAGTTAATATAAAATTTTTATTCTATTATCTTAAGTGATTTGGTCATAAAGAATTTTCCAAACTTGTTGCCCGTGAGTCCTGATATGATTATCCACATCCCAAACTGGCCTCCATAAAATAGATTTCAATTATTGTGCTTAACGTGCTATCCATCTCCACTAAACTCCCTTTTATAAATTCAAATTAATAATACTTCTAGTTGATTAAAATTATTTTTAAAAAGTTAATTTAGTCCCTAAGCTCAACATTTTTTTATAATAAAGTGTTGCTTTTTGAAGGTGTCTACTCCCATACATAATTCTTTTCTTCATGGTGTGTATGAAGGAAGGCACTTTGGCTCTTCATTCACACAACATAGCAAGCAAAATATATAACTAAAACCTAAAATAAATATGAATTGCAAAACCAACATGTGTATGAGTTGCAAAATGAACACCAAAAGCTGACAATGAGGTAAAGTATATACTTTGGAATTCCACCTGTGAGAGGTAACCGAAATTTGCTCTCTCGTACTTTACAAGATTAGAATAGTTTGCAACATTTTATCACAAGATAAAAACCAAACATAGCATTAAAGGAAAAGCTTTCAAAGGAATAAATGCCAAAAGCTCTAGAGGAAGCAATAAGAAATCTTGAGTACACAAAATACTTCTGCATCTAAGATGTTATTTCAGGTGTTTTTGCATCCACAAAGTATTGCAACCTCCAAATCTGCCTTAAGCCAAAATCTTAGAGACAAGCATATATCACCATCCACTTTGGTCTTTAGAGATCTCTGTCCTTAACCACCAATGGCAAAGAAAAAGAAGTTATTTCCATTTCGGTTCCGTTGGTTTAAAGCACCATCAGCTCCAGCATCACGTCCAATTACTCCTCCAAAAGATGAATCAAAATCCCAAGAGCAAGAAGACATGGCCATCCTCATCCACGGGTCACCTGAGACAGCCCCGTCACGAGCTCATACTCTGGATATCCAAATTGCTGATCCTCAACAAGAAACAGCATCTCATTCACTTCAGCCAGAGAAACCATTTTCAGTGACCAATGCATTGGCTTCTGAGTCCTCTTTCTCAACTCAACCTCAGCCTCCACCTCAACAAGAAAAGGAAAAGATGGCAGTGACTCAGCAAGAGGCACAACCAGTGATATCCCCATTAAAAACCATACCCAAATCTCAAGAACCAACCCAGCCAAAGATCTCTCCACATGTGTCTGAGCCAATTCCACAAATAAAGGAGTCACCTTTTAGAACCATCTCTAAGTCTCAAGACCAGGCTCAACCAGAAGTATCATCCCATGTGTTTGATAAGTCAGTTCCACAGCCACAGGCAGAGTCTCATGTGTTTGAGTCAATGCCACAGTCAAAAGAATCACCATCCAAAACCATCCCCAAGTCTCAAGAAATAACCCAATCACAGTCCTTTCCTCATGTGTCTGAGCCAGTGCCACATATGAAGGATTCACCTTTGAGAACCACCCTTGAGTCTCAAGATCTAACTCATCCAGAAAAATCTTCCCACGTGTCTGAGTCAGTTCCACAACCCAAGACAGAGCCACATGTGTTTGAGTCAAGGCCTCAGTCAAAAGAATCACCATCGAAAACCATCCCCAAGTTTCAAGAAATAACCCAATTGAATGCCTCTCCTCATGTGTCTGAGCCAGTTCCACATATAAAGGAGTCACCTTTTAGAAGCACCCATGAGTCCCAAGATCTAACTCCACAAGAAACGTCTTCCCATGTGTCTGAGTCAATTCCACAGCCTAAGACAGACTCTCATGAGCTTGAGTCAAAGCCACAATCAAAAGAATCACCATTGAAAACCATCCCCAAGTCTCAAGAATTAACCCAATTGAAGACCTCTCCTCATTTGTCTGAACCAGTTCCACATCTGAAGGAGTCACCTTTTAGAAGTACCCCCGAGTCCCAAGATCTAACTCAACCAGAAACACATGTGTCTGAGTCAGTTCCACAGCCTAAGATAGAGTCTCATGTGTTTGAGTCAAAGCCACAAGCAAAAGAATCACCATCTAAAACCATACCAAAGCCTCAAGAAATAACCAAATCGGAGATCCCTTCTCATGTGCATGAGTCAGAGCCACAACTGAAGGAGTCACCATCAAAAACCAGTCCTAAATCTAAAGAACAAACCCAATTAAGGATCTCTTCTCCAGAGTCTGTACAAAAGACACAAGTAAAGGAGTCTCCATTGAAAAGTAGCCCTCATGTGTCTAAGCCAGTGCCACAACAAAAAATGTCACCACTGAAAATCGTCTCCATGCCAGAAGAACCAATCCAACCAAAGACCTCTCCTCTCCATAAGAGGACGTCCTCTGAGTCAGAAACACAAACTACAGGTTCATCTAGCATGGTCATCAGAGCAAAAAGGAAAAAGCAGGACACACGAGAGAGCATAGAGAGCAAAGTCATGTCTGCCTCCAATTCCGCTGGAAAAGACACCAAAGTTGTTAGGTCAATATATCCAGAGACCAAGAATGTGTCCATCCCTTCCCAGCAAGAGGATATTTCACCCGTTGGGGAAAAAACTCCCCTGAAAGAAGGAATCATAGAGGATATTTCCAAGTTTGTTAAAAAACTAGCAATGGAGCAGCCTGCAGACACCATGGAAGATAAATCTATTAGAGCGATTACTCTGGCTGGCGAAAACAGAGGAGCAACAATGCACATGGGCTCAGAATCAACTAAGAAAGAAGGGTCAGTTCACATACACCAAGACTATAGGACGGATTTGCAGGAGTGCCCTGAGGTGACCACCAAGTCCGATAGAGAGGAAGGGTCTGGGAATAGTTTGGTTGAACCTGATGAAGTGGGTAATGCGTATGTCAATAGTAATATACAGGGTGTCAATAACTCACTGATGTTTCAAGGTTCTGTCACCGAAAAAGACCCTGGAGTTCAATTGATTCTTCCCCAAATGCCAGCACAGTCCATCAAGTCTGATGATGAAGATTCAAAGGGATAAAAATATTAAGACCCTATTACAAAATTAGCACATCATTTATTTCACGCCCTTCATATACTGCATATGAGATAGGAAGTTTGTAAATATATTTGTAACTAATAAAAAAAAAAAAGAATAATGATGCTGTCTAATCCACTTCAAACTTGAAAGTTTCTAGGTGTCAACCTTGGTCCAGCCCTTTGACAGTTTCATCCATATTACAAACTGTTATCAAGTAAAGCTGGTTCAATTACAAAATGGATTATACACCTCGTCATTTTGCAAATTACATAACTAGGAACAATAATATTGTTATACACGATTAGCTACAATATGCATGGAGAAATTAATTACTCAGAAAACTTGCCAATTAAGCACCAAGCCTAACAGCAGGGTCAAACAAAATTGCAACTGCAAATGAAGACACTCATTGGCGCAAGAGTTGTAGACCAACTGCTTTCTTTGTTTCTTTTTCACATTTTCTTTTTCTTTTCAAGAATGTATGAACATGTATACGAAGGCAGGAGAAACATGAAGTCAGCCCTTTATGAGACAAGGCAGGTGATCACTCGCAAGCAGGTTTTGTGTCAAAGCTGCTCAAGCAGATGGCAAAAGCTTGAAAGGCAGAGAGGGGGTAACGATAATCCATGGTGAAAATGTCCTTTCCAATCTTCCCAAATTGCAGTATTACTCTATCTTGCTCTGCTACTGAAACATTTTGTTGAGGTTCTGCGGCTGCTACGAGCTGGAAGTTCTTCACAGAGGCCACTGTAACACGTCCCTTGAAATTTAAGCACCAACACTGAAGTTGTTCATGCCATCTAGGAGCTTTATTTTTCAAAATCAGAGGCTCCCCCACATTGTGGTTCGACTCTGGGGGCTTGTTGTCACTATTGGAGTCATACTCAACTCCTGGCTTTTCACCTTTTGATGGGTGCGGGGTAGATAGATGCTCATCAAGGCCATGAGTAAACTTCAAAGGGGTAGGAGCAGTGCCCCCTTCTTGGATGGCAGATATGGGAATCGAATGCATTGTACACCGCATTCTCCTTGGACCTCTTGTGCGGAGAACATTGAGCTCATAAGATATGGTGGCCACATTACTCTTTGCAGCCGCAGCAGTCCCCCTTGGAAGAACCTGCTTTGAATGTATTCTTGGCTGCAATTTACTATTCAATGGAAGGGAAGAGTCAAGCGGAAGCTGAGTATCCAAGATCATGAACTTGGTGCCTAGAAAATTAGACCTGTTCATTGCTTACAGATCAGCTTGACAATAAAAGAAGGTAGTAACCAACCCAACAAGACCTTGCGGTGGTGTGACTAACCTCAGCTTTCCAACATAAGTATTGTTTGCTTTAGAAAAATCATCTGCGACCAAAGATATCAAAAATTCTGTACATGTTGTCCGTCTTATCTTCTTTGCTGCCAGTAGCAGTTTGCTCATATCCCCAGAGAGAGCTACATAACAATAGAGATAATAAAATCTGGTTAAACATCCCCCAGTAGTAACTAAGCATAAAATAATCAATGTTTCACTTCCACAGAACTAGAGCGATTTTCTCCAAAAGAAAAGGTAAAGTGAGACATGGAAATAAAGGATTTATTAACGCTTGCATACAAAATCTAGTCTTCATAACAGCTTCCACAGTTTCATACAGCCAAACAACTTAATTCATCAAACAAAGTACTTAACAGAAAGAAACTTCAGAGGAAAAAATATTGTTTCAAGATTTTTTTTTTTGTTTTGTTTTTTTTTTTTTTTTTGCCCCTGAACTGCCAAATCATGTAATAAAAATAAGAGTCTTGGCTTGCAATGGTTTTACTAATATGGGAAAAATTGCATGCTTTCTTAAATTATATGATCAAAAAGACTTTGCTCATGTAGGAGATTGCAACAAAGTAATGATTGGTCTTTTCAAGATGTTCAACACTAATGTTTAAATTCAAAAAGAAACCTTCAACTCTTCACAACAGCAATATGAAGCAACAGTGACAAAGAAACTATGAGAGTTAATCCATATTACCTGGGCTCAATCCAAGATATAAACGATATTTTGAAGTCGCCCTTTCTCTCTTTATAAAACACTGTATTGGAGTCTCTCTTGGACCAGGCTAACAGACAGAGAAGCATCAGCACATTTAATAGGGCTGAATCACAAATTAGTAATATGTACTTCTAATTTTAAGATAGGTACATAAACTGCAATATGTGTTGCTACCTGCTTCAGCGATATGGGAAAGGTAAGCCACCCACACTGTTCTGGTGTCTTTACCACCTCCTCTGTTATTTTTCTCCATGACCTACAAACTGAGGCACAGGCTACAACTGCCCTACGGGCAGGCCAGGAAGTTTCACTTGCTTCCACCCTTTGAATTATGTCTAATAACAACTCAGGTGGTAAGTTAGCCCAGCGGCTCTGCTCAGTCACTAACAAAGATGATGATGCTGGTGATGACAATTCAGGTGCAATAAGAGATTTTCCACGGCAATAATTACGTGTGCCATCTATCCCTCTTCTAGATATATTACCCAGGCCATCTCGAATTCCCCTGAGCTCACGAACAAAATCTCTGAATGGCATTATGATTGGACAAACCCTGCTATAAAGTCTATGAAGTCTGTGAACCAAAAGGGAAAAACAGAGGAATTTTGTGAGTTTACAGAACTTCAGTACATATCTATAATAGTTCAGTGGATCTACCACCGATGCAACGAATCACTACTTGATTATGGATTGTTATTAAGTAACTCAGTTGACATCGTTCAAATTAACAAGAAAGAACAATTCAGGGATATCAAGGAAAAGGAATTTGAAATTAGTCAGGAAAAAAATTAAAGTTAAAGAGCTCAGAACGAAACCGTTATAGAAGTGTTCTAAGTCAACGTAACATTATTACCAAGGAAGAGAACTCCGTTATTTTGGCTCAAAAGGCAATATACCGTATTATTTACAGGTCCATGCGTTGTCTACCAAACCAGTCCTTTAATCCATGCAAAATGCCAAGTGCAAGATGATGACGGGTGAACACATACATGGGAGGGTAAAATGCAAAGAAAAGTTAGGACGCAATTCGAGTCTTAGATCCAAAATCTTTGGCATTTGAATCAGAGGCACAAATGAAATGTAAAGCTAGAAAGAGAAAAAAAGTGAGGAGGCTCGAGAATTAAGGTGGAAATTCGTGTATAGAGGGAAAAATACTTAGGAATTTACAAAGTTTCAGAGATAAGTTTGAAGGCAGAAAAGGACGAGTGGGATCGGTGGAGGGAATGAGGAGAATGCTTCCAAAAACTGAACCACTTACCGAAGCCAATGTCTAGGAGAAATCAAAAGGCTAAAGAAAGAGTGAGGGACTCTCGAATATTCAGTATATAAAACCTCGTAAAACAAACTTACAAACGAACGAACTATAATATTATATAGACCTGCCCTGTTGAATTGGATTTAGTTATGGTAACTACTTCACCCATTGTGCTTGATACAATCCCACAGGACTCTCAGTTTTTAGTATACTAAATCAATTATAAGTTCAATTTTGGAATCAGAGACGAGGCAAGAAAGATGAGAGCCCGAGCTGTTTCATAGAACACGATAGAAGTATATACAAATTCCTTAGGAATGTCCGTTCAAATAATACTAAGAAATTAATTCACCTGAGTATCTAAGTGTACTAATAAACTTATTCAAGAAAAAGCTAAATGGATTAGGTAGAGCCAAGCTCGAGGAAGAAGGTAAAAGCAGGGGGAAATCAGAGAAAGCTATTAAATAATCATAACATATGCAAATATATGAAAGTAACCTCACCATTCAACGAAGATAGAGGCGAGTAAGGTCCGTGTGGTCAGATATAGAGTATTGAAGTGAAGAAATCGGCAATGGAAGTTCCAGAGATGAAGCAGATCCCCTGAATGTGTGAAGCAGACCTACTTCGAGTAGAGCAGCCTTGGTTTTGGGGTCCTGTAATATATCAGAAAGCACAAGTTTTTGATGGAGTAGAAAAGAAGGTGTAACAAATTCTGAATGCGAGAGTAAAGAGCAATTATGGCTGCTTGAAGCAATGGATCAGAACCTGGCCTGGTTCACCATTAAAGTACAGTTATAGCTTAGAAGCGGAGGATCGAGCGATATTCATAGCACATAAACGGTTGAGATGATAGATATTTCAACGGTTGAGATTGAGGTAAATTATAACCATTGCATCTGAGCATTAATTCCACGAAATTAAGTTACTCCTCCCCGCGCTTAATTAAAACATATATACTTAATTTAATTAGATTAAAATAATTAATTAAGTTGATTAGTATAACATATTTTTTTCTAAAACACCTTAATAATATTTTTTAATTCTTTTATTTCCTTTCATTCTTAATTATTATTAAAGAAGTATAAGTAGAAGTAAATTAAGAAAATATTGATAAAGATAAAAATTATTTTTTATATTTATAACTAAAATCAACTTCTTAAATATAGTTTATATTAAGGAGTAGGAGAAATATTTAAAAACATTGAAAAGTCCTTAAAAATTTTGGAAAAATTAGGAAAAAGTTACTCGTTGAAAAATTTTCTATGGCAGTCACAATTTGTAACATCTCACTCGTATGACCCAAAAGGGGGGAAAAACATCCAAGTTGTATGAAATGGAATCGCTACTTTTGGAGAGTGGATTTTCTTTAGGTTTAAGGTCACATAGATGGTTGAGGGGGGAAAAAGGATCACACAGGTAAAAGATAAAAATAGAAAGATTTTAGTAGGTCCCAAATATCAAGTGGGACCTACCTATTGTCACAAAAAAGAAAAAAAAAACCGTATTGATTGAAATTGTAAGTAACTTCACTCAATGAAAAGGAGAATCAAAGTTTAAATTCTGAGAAGTGTACTTATTGAAATAAATAAATCCCTTTGCGTAAATAATCATTCAAGAGTGCAGAATATTGGAAATTTTTTTGAGGAGCAACTTCAATTAGTAATCACACATAAGTGTTAGATAATTGAAAGTTTTTTTGAAGAGTAGCGTTAATTCTTTATTATCAATGTTAGTTTTTTAGTGATTAGGGAAAATTTGTTTTTTTTAACACTTCCAGTATGAAATTACCACTTAAAATTCTTTTGGATACCCAGCACTTCTAAATAGTTACTTTCAAGATAAAATTACACCTTAATTCAATAATTAAATAAGTTATATTAAGAAAATCAAAACACACTTTTTACGGACAAATAAATTAATTTTTTAACTAAGCTATATAAAATTGGGAGAATTGTTAAAAAAAACCTTGTAAGCAAATTAATTGTTCATTGCTACCATTGCACACGGTGGGTGGTATGTTGCACATGGGTGGATGCTATGTTGCACATTAGGGATGATGTTTGCACTTTCACAGGGATGCTTTTTGCACATGTGGATGCTGATTGCACATGGTGGATGCTTGCTTGCACATTGGTACCATTTAGCAATTAATTTGCTTAAATGGTATTTTTTAACCATTTTCCCTATAAAATTAGTTATCTAGTTCAAGCGAAAATAAGATCTACCACACCTATCTTTCTCTCTCATTTCGAGTGTTTTTGTTGGGAGAAAAATAAAGAAAAGGGCTTAGATAAGATAATTTACATATAAAAAAAAAGGTTTTCTTATTACAAACTTAAAGATAAAATATCACCTTTTAATTTAGAGAGAGAGAGAAATTAGTAGAGAGAGAAGCCAAAAGGCAGTAGGTGATGATAGATACAAGTGATATATAGCTGGGCTCACCTCAAAGCTCAAAAATGTTGACCCCATAAGCGGAATTAGGTGAATAAGGTGGACACATATACGATATTGTTCATGATTCATCCGAATCTTCTTGGACTTGGACTTGGACTTGGTGTTGGAGTGTGACACATCATCTAATTCCTACTTCTAAATGCTCTAAGGCCCACCTCACACGTGCCCCTTTTCCATAACTTCCCAAACATACCCCTAACATCCATGGCTCACTCATATCTTTTTTGTTCCTCCCTCAAATTCCACTTACCTATACATTTCTAGTTTCAACACTCATGTCCTTGCATTTATTCGTCTTTGCATCTTCTTCATTCTCAAAGATGGATATACTCCCTCTAACCTCTTTTATAGGACACTTTTTAGAAAATGTTCCTTGTTCTTTTTACAAAACATTTATTAGTTTCAATGAGTTTGAAATATTTTTTTTTTATGTATACTCATATTTACCTAGAGTAGCGATAAAAAGTATAAATTAATATGATATTGGAATTTAATACAGTTTATATAGATAATATTGGGAATCATTTGAATTTTATGGCAAGTTTAATGGTTTTAACTATTTATATTGGCATGTCTGAATAGTTAAAAGTAACTTATAATAGAAATAAAATGAAGAATATCTTATTAGTGCCAAGGTTTCACCCAAGAGGGAATGAATTGGATAATAAATTTTTTAAAAAAAAATTATAAATAAGACACTTAATTAAACAAATAAGAGTTAGAGAAATATCATCGAAGTATACACCAAAATTTATACTAGTTCAGTCTCAATAACTTGGCCTACGTCCAATTCTCAGAGTGCCTATAAGATTTTTATTATACTTAAGAGATTCGATGGATTCTTAACACCACAGTACAAGCAAGCTCTTCAACAGGACACTCACTCCCCCTTACACTTTGTAAGCTGATCCCTCTCAAGGTCTCACTACTTTAAGAATCATTTTACAAATAATGAATGAAAGTATTTTAAACTCTTTAAAAGAGTAGATAGATGAAAACTGAGGAGCAATAAGAATTGCAGAGAATATCATAATATCATAGTATCAGACAAAGAACAGAGCACTTGATGAACAGAAATAATTTCATTGTTGGTTGGTTGCTCCGTCTTAAATGCTTCTATATTTATAAGTGGAATGTCATTGATGACTGTTGAGAGCATTCAAATTTGTCCGTTAGAGAGTAATTTTGGCCATTTGATGAAAGAGAGTATATTCGCCACTTCTCTCTACTACGCATTTAATGCTTCTGTCATATTTGTGGTTTTTGAGATTTTGAAGTTAATTCGTGGTTTAATCACCTGAAAATTACTCAATAATGATATTAGTAGTGATTAAGGATAATATAGAAGTTTAGAAAAAAATCAAGATGTAAACTGAGTGATTTGAAATTTATGAGATGATAATTGTTGGTTTCTGATAACATCACTTGAGTGTGTCTGATAATCACTTTGAAGTGATCTCAATACTTGAGTGTTCATCATTGTCACTCAAGTGTTTTGGTGAACTTAAACTTTCAAGCTTGTCTAGGAACTGGTAGTGTTGGTTTTAAAAAACCTGGACATCACTCGAGTGCCTAAAGCCATCACTCGAGTATTCTTGTGCTTGTTTGAAAGGTTTAAAAATTTACTACCAAGGGCCTATCACTTCTAGGTCACTTTCAAGTCACTTGCAAAATTTTGCAAAAAGTGATCTTCATTGAAGATCACATCACTTCAAGTGATCTAAAAGTGATCGACTTTAAAAAACAAATATCATCACTCAAGTGATTTACCACATCACCCAAGTGGTCTGTTAGTTCACTTGAGAGTTTTTTCAAGAAGCCTGCATCACTCGAATGATTTGTCATTTTCACTTGAGTGATCTGACTTTCAATGCATATCACTCGAGTGATCTTACTTAATCACTCAACTGATCTGCTTCTAGTCACATTTCACTCAAGTGATTCTCCTAATCACTCTAGTGGTCTGTATTATCATATCATCTTTACCTATAATATCACTCGAGTGATTCTGTATGTTACCTCTATGCATTCACTTTCATTTCTTCTAGAAGTCAACTACAAGTGTTGTCATCACTTGAGTGCTTGCCAATCACTTGAATGATTTGTTATAGAAAAACCTTCATAAAGTTTGATGAACATGGAATGACTTGGAGTTTTTTAAGAGTAAATCAATATCACTCAAGTAATCTTCCATTGGTGACTGATTTCAATTTCAAATTTAAGTATTTCACCATAGAATTTACTCTTATTCTTTTCAAAGGATTTAGTAATCACTTAAGTCTAACAAATCAAGGTTTGTTATCATCAAAACATTATGAAAGCTAAACTATCATCTAATATAAAAACGTTTAAAGCATTTTTAAGCATCCTCATGGCAAAAGGCAAGGTCCTTGTTAGGAAGTATTTTAGCGAAATTATTTTCATCTTCTCTACATCTCAATTGATTTCTTGTGATTCATATTTATGGTTGAGAGGATGTTGTAGAATTAATGCCTTGAGAGAGAGAGAGAGGGAGGGAGAGAGGGGGGGGCGAGAGAGAGAGAGAGAGAGAGTAACTCAATAGAGCCTAAATTTGAGTGGCACAACATAGCAACACAATAGAAAAAAGAAGAGAAGAAGAGAGAGCCAAATAACTCAATGGCTAGAGTAAAGTACAAGTGAAGAAGGCACCACTTTTTATAAGGTTAGGGTGACTATCCTTATCCTAACAATTAGAAAATTAATCATTGATAATCTCCTAATACGAGGTTCTCAGTTCCTCAATTCTCTTTTAGCAATTAATGCCTATTTATCTCTCATACTTAATTGGAAATCTTTTTTATTTTTCAATCAAATACCCATTAAGGGCCCACTTGGATTCAAAATCTAATAATTGTGATTTTCAATTGAGTTTTTAAATCTCCTAATTAGGGATAAGAATATAGATGGTTCGACAACTGAGAAAAAAAAATTATACTCATTGTTTTGACTCATTTTATGGATCTTTAAAGTATTGTATACATTTGATTTCAATGATTCTTGTCCCCATTATGCTACGTATATACATATTTTGTGATTATGGCTACCTCAAAGTCTAACTCATGGGTAAAGTTGATGGACTAGGAAGTGAAAAGCAAATATTGATATAGCATGAAAAACATAAGTAATTATAAGTTAGGGATAATTAATTCAATGAATTTGTATTGATGACTTTGATTGCAGTTATACAGTAAGGGAAAATGCAACATCCTTTAATTTGGTAGCGCACTTGGAGTGTTGGCTAAAAAAAAGAGGTACCACACTTGGAATATTCAGAGGATATTATTACTATCATCCTGTTCACTTGTGGGACTAATCACATGCTATTTGTTTACTTTGTGAATGTTGAGGATGTGATGAACCCCATTTATTCTCATGTTAATGTCTAATTTTGCATGTAGAAGTTTTTACGCAAGAGCAGTGGTATCTAGAAGTTATTTTTGGATCAATATTGCTCCAAGAAATTTAAAAAAGGAACATCAAGATTGCTCCTGATCATTAAAAGTGTTAACGGTTAACATTAATTTTTTTAATGACAAATGTTTGGTTTTTTAATAATTAGGGATATTTTTCTCATTTTTTAACATTTCTAAACCGATATTGATCCAACAAAAGTTTCTAAATACTCCTAGCTCCGTAAAAATTTTTGGGATAAAATTAGATCTTAATCCTATATTCACCACTCACGATGAAGTCATAGCCTTGCATGCGCCACTTCACCATATATATCATACCTCAATTATATGGATGTATCCTTAGCTTTTAATGGGTGTCCTTTGTATATGATAGCCTTAAATTGTTAAATTATTGACTTCATCATGTTTGGTCTTCCCATGTCTACCTTTCTTTTCATAGATGTAGTGAATCAACTTTTAGACCTTCAAGCTGACTGAACCATTGATGGGGTGTGTGTGATTAATTAATCACTTTATTAATTCGTAAGCCTCTTATGTTGATTAAAGTTTAATACAAGACATTAGAGTCAATCAATTTAATCACCAACTTGCACAACTATTTGTGTTGAGTTGATGGGAGGACAAAGCTTGTTACATTAACAAATCGGTCAAAACGTAGAAAATAGGAACACACTACCTAATTTTACTAAATGACACACCTTTCCCTCCTTCTTTTGTACACCTTAATTAAGTATTGGCCAGTCACATAAGTTCCAAACTGCCTCCAGAGACTTTGGGTGTGTTAACGCCATCCCAAAAGTAGCTTTTTAATACCCAAATGTGTTTATAGGTGATTTTGGCTTTTTGAAGATATTTAAGATGACTTTTTTTTTAAATTGGGCTTTTGAAAAAAAAAACAATTTAAGCCATAAGCCAAAATTTCTTGCTTTTGATTTTTCCACCATGGAGAGAGAAAAGTAGATTATGAAAGAAAAATGTTGGATCCCACTTTTTTTAATTGAAATATTATTATGGTCTTTATTACAAATCCTTGTAGATGAATTTTTTTTTCCTAAATATAAATTCACTTAAAAGTTAATCATCATGACAATATTCTGATTTAGGTCTAGGAGAAATTTAATTGATAAGAATTACTTGATAATTTTTTATATAAAACTTATGACAATACTCTGATTTAGATAATTCTCACCAATTAAATTTTCAATGGACTTTCCCCTAATTTTCCTAAAAAATTCAAGTAGTTTAGAATTATAAATTTTTTCCAAATAATACATTACATATTTTTATTTTTATAAAATTTATGTCTTTTTCAATTTTTACCTTTAAACTTGTTTTTCCATTAATCATACAAGCAAGTTTCTGTATTTTTCACGGCATGCGCGCGCAAATATATAATATATACATTATTTAATAAGATTCATGTCATTTTCAATCATTTTTCATCTAAACTTGCTTTTCAAAATAATCATCCAAACAAGTTTCAGTTTCAAAAAAGCTACTTATGCTACCGTCTACCAAGCATAAATCACGTTAGATAATCTGACTTTTAACCAATATTAAGTTTATAAAAGTCAGATTGCAAAAAAGCCACTTTTACCATTGCTAGCTTGTTTGAGATCACATTTAGGACTCCTAAAAGTGTTTATTCATATAAATCGAGATAAAACTCGTCTCACATGATTACCTCTTATACCGTAAATAACGATTGAAATGCTGCTTCTGAAGGCTCCAATCACTATTTTAAAAAACTTAGCTCCTATACCATAAAGTCTAGATTTTTTCATAACTTTGGCAATCATGGGAGAATATATGAATGGATTGAAGTAAAAATAGCACTCTGATATGTTTTATAAGTCCAGTTTGACAAAAAATTTGATCCTTATTATAAATCCACTTAAAAAGTAATTAATGACGGTATGTGTTACAATTTCACTTATATTAAATGTAATGAAAAAATGAGTTATTTTATGTTGGTAAGAGTTAAAGATGTGTGAGAGAGAGGGTTGATAATATTATTCATAAATAAGGGTAAAATTAAAAAAATGTATCAATTTAGGACATATTTAATCAGTTAATTAACTTTTTCTTAATATGTAAGAATTAGATAAGTTGAATTTATAAAGAGGACCAGAGTGGTATATAAAGTAATAGATCTTTTTGACACATTTAGCTATAGATATATGCAAGGGTAAGTGATCCACCAACATTTACTTACCAAGATATTTTGGTAATTGATAGTCAATCCCAACCACCTTGTACAATAAAAACAAACCATAAATCCATAAAAGTTATCATGGTTGATAAAGATATTACTCTCTCATGTTCTAAATATAAGAGTCAAATTATAAAGTGACTCTTAAATTTAGGACTCGAGGAATATAATTTATAAGAGTATAAATTTGAATCACATAACCAAAATATGAAGAATAGATAATTTGTATATATCCCTATAAATACTCTTTGAATTTTATTGTAAGGTTTGCTTGGATTGTGATATCTAAAAAACTGAACCCACCTAAACCTTTTCCTATCAAAGAATAAAGGGGGGAAAGCTAACGATAAGTTCAGTGAGATGTCGTTTCTTGGGACAATAATGAGTTAGAAATTATATATCTCTATCATATCACAGAGAGCTTCCATGTACATATATATCTGAAATGAATCAATGAATAAATGGAAACAAATAGATAGAGAGTAAATAACTTTATTGTAGCATGTGATCACCAGAAAATTTGTAGAGGATGAATCTGCAAAAGTTTGATGTAGTGGATATGACATAATTGTGGTGTGAGTTGGGTGTTATGAAAAGAAGGCAACAAACACACCCAGACAGACTCCTGGGCCCTTCATATATATATCTCACTGCTCTGCATTGTCCCTTATGCACAATCTGAGTGCCCCGTTCCCCCCCCCCCCTCATGTGGCTATCTAATTAAACTAGATTTGAATATTGTCGGGTCTAATTAAAAGCAATAATTTAAAAGGTGTTTTTTACATTTACACTGACTTAAACTTAAAATCTCATGTTTAAACAATCAAAATCCCTTCTACTAAAACCTACGTGTCGTTGCTATGTTATATATTGGTATAATGTTTGATGCTGATAATATCCTCAAACTATTGATTTTCATGTCTTACATGGGACAGAAACACAGTCAAGGCCCGGTTCAGATTAAGCTGGATTTGTTTATGAACAAGCCACTGTGGGATATATATTAAATGGGCCAACCGGGATGGGTTTGTTTGCTCAGAATCAAGGCCCATAAATTGAGGATCTCATTAAAAACTAGAGCATTTGGAAGAGTATTGTGTTCAATTGATCTAAAAAATTGCCAACAAAGTTTGGTTTAGTTGGTAAGAGGTTTAGTTCATAATTATAAGATTATGAGTTCGAATCCCACTAATGTGAAGACCTTGTTAATGAACGATCTGCCACCATTGATTACTCCTAGCTAAATCAAGAACTATCTCTTTTGTTTCAGTTCTTTTTCCAATTTTTAGCCACACAAAAAGAATGGTTCTCGCCAATAAGGGTTGGCTCTAATGATAAGTACTTTGACCTCATAATCAATTGATATTGAGTTTGATTTTTATGTATGGAGAAAATTCTAACTGGGACACCCAAATCCCTTAAGTGGACTTTCCATTCCCAATCCATCAGAAAAACCATTAAGGTTGTAGTCATGATTGATGTGGACGGAGCAGCAAATAGGAGGAATCTAAGAAGTTACAAAAGTCAAGCAGCATGCCCTTTGACCATCACAAAATATAAAGTGGTAAAGAAAGAATACATACAATTCCGTGATATTTTAATTTGCTTATAATTGACGCAGCTAATTTTGTTTCATTGGGACTTTAAAGTCGTAGAGATTGAAGTTTCTCTCAGATTGACCCATCCTTCAATGGTGCAAGCTGTTCCATTGCTAAAACTTCATTCACCAGTCCTTGACTTGAGAAAAAAGCATTAGGTTTGATGCTTATGTTGTTGGTTTTTCCCCCCTCATTTTTGTTGGGCAATTCAACAAAACAAGTGAAATTGAAAAAACATCACGTTAGTGGTAACTGACTTTCAATAAGAAAAGTTTGTGTAAATTTTTTTTAAGAAGTAGGGAGGTTAGTTATTTGTAGTTAATATGTATAGAATTTGTTGCATTTTTTTTTCAAAAATAATTTTACCATTTATGATTAAATTTTATTTTATGCACGGAGGAAAAAATGCTTCAATAAATAGGAATATTACAAGAAAAAAAATTATTAATACGAGAGGAAAAAATCGAACTTTAATTATGTTTAGCTTCAAAACAAAACCATCAAATGAATCTTATATGAGCAGGGGAGGGAGTAGAATTACAGGGGATATAGCCATTGTTGTAACTTGCAAGCTTTTTCTTTTTTCTTAGAGACTTCTATACAATTTTTTTAATTTAAAGTCATTTTAAATGTTTGTCTTAATTATGTTGTAGTTCACGAGCAATCTGAAAGAATGAAGAAGCGGGTGATCTAAGTAGCGTCCGATGACACTATTTTTAAGAATTATGCGCAACCACCGGTAGAGAGGAAAATGTACTCTATAAAATTAAACAGGTCATTCTTGAGCAAGTGAATGTGGCCAAACTGCCAGAAGATAATAGCAACCACAGTGAGAAAAGACTAAGCAAAAGAAGAAAAGATTAGAAGTAGGCACTGAACACTTTGTCTATATCTATACCCCTTTTATAGGCACAGTGCACGTATAGCCAACGGATTCAAGACAATCTAGACAACTTTTAGTCATGACTGTTGACAACCTTTAGTCATGAAGGGTTACAAATTTAAAACCCCAAAATATAAAGACTTTTCAGTAAGCTCAAATAAATTATTATTTTAGAAAACCAAAAATAAAATTATCGAGGAACAAAATATTTTCACAAAAAGTGCTAATACCAAATACTTACTCACCGGTAGGGGGAAATCGCCAGATTTCCACTGTGTTTACATTTCGGTAGCCCGTTGTTGTGCGAGTAAGCCAACCACTCCTCTAAGCCTCTTTACAAACCCAAAATAATATGATGATATATATAAGCTTATATTCTCTTATTCTCAAACAATACATGACTAATTTCTTTCACACACACTTACAACAAGTTACATATGCATGCAGGTGTTCATAAATGGATGTGATCTGTGTTGCAAATTTAAATGAATAAAATATCAGGATTCTATATTAAAATTTTTAATTCTAGAGAGGTTCCAACTACAACTACGAGAAAAGTTATTTAATTTATTAAAAACTCAATCAAAAGATTATTTAAAAGAGTAATTTTTTTTTTGGAAATAATGAATTAGAAAACATTCCCTTTTTTTCAAAACTGAACTAGGCACACAAGCAATCGTTTAAATTTTTATGTGAATAAAAGAAATCTAGGTTAATAGATTTTCAAAAGTCAAAGGAGGGCTAGATAGGACAAAATAAACAAAATAATACTAGGGGGAGTGTACATAACAGGCAGAAAATTGCAAGGCAAGTTGATTGATGTTGAAGCTCTATAGAATTCTATTATATATGGGCACTTTCTCTTTCATCCCTATAAAAATTATGTTTAACTGTAATAACTAAAGGTGGAAAAAATAAAATATCAACTTGTCAACTTAAGATTTGTTTTATAATAATCTATAATCAATATGTCAACGTAAAATATAAAAAGTTACCTTATTTATAAGTAATATGACTCACAATTAGTGCACGCATTTAATTTATTCTAATTCTGTAAATAAAAATAATACAATTAAATTTATATATTTAATACAATCATATAGCGAGGGATTGGCGGGAGAATGGGTAAAGGGCTATGTGGTGAAGGTAGGCATATGTAATGTTTATAATACAGAATTATGGGGTGTGCTATAGGGTCTGTGTATGGCCAAAGAAATGGGTTTAAATAACTTGATTGTTGAAGGTGACTCCAGAATAGTCATTTCTGCACTTTCAACGATGCATGAGGGAGCTAAGGCGTAAGGCATGTTGCAGAAGAAGATTGCTGAGTTATTGTACTCATTGGAATTTGAGGGTCAACCATGTTTATAGAGAAGGTAACTGAATTGCTGATAGATTAGCTAACATGAGTTTTATCCAGGAGTTTAATTTTGTTTCTTTGTTGGAGCCTCCCAATGAGGTATGTGATGTATTGTAGGATGACCATATGGAAATTTCTTTCCCTAAAAATATTCTGGTTGAGTAATACTTGATTGGGGTTGTCCCCGTCTTACCAAAACAAAAAAACAAAAAAAAAACAAAATAATACCATGGGGAGTGTACATAACACTTCTTTTTGGGCAGAATTGCAAATTATAGAATTCTATTATATATGGGCACTTTCTCTTTCTTCCCTATAAAAATTATGTTTAACTGTAATAACAACCGGGGGGGACAAAATATCAACTTGTCAACTTAAGATTTGTTTGAAATATAATAATCTATAATCAATATGTCAACGTAAAATATAAAAAGTTACCTTACTTATAAGTAATATGACTCACAACTAGTGCACGCATTTAATTTATTCTAATTCTGTAAATAAAAATAATACAAAATAAGTTTATATATTTAATACAATCATATATCTTCGTTTTATGTAATATAATGAATAGTGGATAAATTAATTTAATTTTCATATATCATAATAATTTAAAATATTTCTAAGTCATAAGTCATCTAATTTATTATTTTTCAAACTATTTTGTATATGCTATTAAAATTTTTTTGTTTTAATAATAATATAGTAGCAGAGTCAAGGAAGCAAAATATGAACAAGGCACCATATGGGGTAGGGGTGGGCAAATTAGAATTGAAACAAAAAACCGAACCGAACCGAACTCAATTCGGTTTTTTTGGTTCAATTTTTGGTAAAATTTCGGTTTTTATTTTTCTAAAAATTTGGTGTTTGATTCGGTTATTAAAAAAAATTCAGTTAAAACCGAAAAACTGAAATATTTATAATCTATTTATATTTAATATATATTATTTGATAAATACATGTTTTTATAATTAAATAAGTGTATATTTTGAATAATATTAGATAAAATCTATAGATATTTTAAATCTAATTAATATATTTTATATATTTTACAACTAAATCTAATATTAAGGATATTTTTAAAAATTTATTTTTTATATATTTTATTTTGTAGAAAATAAATTTAAAAAATCGGTTAATTCGGTTATTAACCAAACCGAACTGAAAATATTTCGGTTAATTCCATTCGGTTTATTTTATTAATCGCTTTCGGTTCGGTTTTTTAAATTGTCTTTATTAATTTTTTCTGTTTTTACCGAAAACCAAATCAAAAAACCGAATGCTCGCCTGGGGTTGAAGTTTGATTGCAATGTATATAAAAAAAAAAGTACGTACAGAGATGAGATGATGACGCAAAATATATTTAACATATTAATAAACTATATTGTTTGAACCGCCATTAGTCAAATTGCTTAATCAAATCGAACAAAATAAAAAGTTAATTATGGGGAAAAAGATATAGTCGTAATGATGTTGAATGCTTTTTTTAAAATCCTTTTTTGGGGGCCAGGTTAGCTAGCTTCTAGAGTTATGCGCTTGCCTATACACATTCAATTCACGTTATGGAATCCTAGACGCCAAGAAAAAAGGGACGTCTTTAATTTGTTTATCTTATGCCTCGCCTTGACTATATATTTTTTAGGGTTAAGGGTCCTCCCAAAAGTGGTCAAAAATCTTAATATTGTTTAGAAGTTTTTTTCTTATCTCAATATCACCCCAAAAATTTAAATGTTGCTCCTGACCATTAACAAAATTACGATTAGTTTTTTAGTTTGATGAAAATAATACATATGACACTATTACGTTGCACTAATAAATCATCACACCACCTCTTCATCTTTTGTTCTAAGTGTAGTACCAAGTTTTGGATAAGAGTTTCATATGTATTATTTCAATCAAACTAAAAAGTTAATGGTCAAATTAATTATATTAATGATCAGAGTAATGTTGCTATATTTTTAAACTTCTAAACGACATTGATAAAAAAAATTTTAAAATAATATTGAGATTTTTTAAATACTCTTAAAGGATTTACACCTTAACCCTTTTTTATGATTAAAAAAACTAAAAATTAATGATTCTGCTCCTTTAATCAATAGTAATAAATAACATAAATACTGTATTTATTAGTCACATTATTTGTAAACCCTTAAAAATATGACACGTTTTAAAATTTTATGCAAGCTTACAAGACTCAAAATGTCTTTTTAGTTTGAATAAAAGGGTGTCATAAAAAAAATTTTCAAATGAATTAATTGTTGTGAGAGTTGCAGGTAATTTCAATCATTTTTTTTAAAAAAAAAGTTGGATGCTGATGGGTAGATGGGTTTTCCCCCGTTTCATAAGAGATTCTTTTTTTTTTTCCCTAGCATTTTATAAGAGGTTATTATACAAAAGAAAATATGGCTGAATAAAAAGAACTTTAAGCTTGTTCTATATTCTTATGAGAATGTTATTGGAGTTATACATTATTATTATTATTATTATTAATTATTAATATTGACATATGAATACTATTAATATTAACATATGACAGGCTGTTCAATTACACTAAGATAGCTTAAACTATTATAGATGGAGTACTCACCACTCACATATATAAATATGATTAATTTGATAGTCACATGATGTGGGACTTCATCATACATCTAATAAATGAATCTAATCATTTTAAAGTAAATAACTCAATATCATCTTGTACACGTGATGAGCTAATCCATCATTATAGAAATTAACTTTCTCAAGTAGACATGTCAATAATGAGTAAAAATCGATTTTTGTATCAATATTTCTCTTACCTGGCTTTTCATGTTACACAAAGGGTTGTTCATTAAATATATCACCTCTAATCCTGAATATAAAATATAGTTAATTTCTTTTAGAGATTAAGAAAATTAAATAAATTATTTAATATTGTATATCATTAAATTATATATTAATTTATAAGTCAATCAAATTAATTTAAAAAAATAATAAATATAAATACTCTAAAGTAATTTATTTAATTTATTTAATATCTTTAAAAAAATTAACTAAATTTCATACTTAGAATTGGGATAGTATTTTTGGGAAAACTTTGTCGTGTAATCAAACAATGCACTGCTAACATAAATGCGAGTATCCCATCATGGTTTAATTAAGAACCCATAATAATGTTCACCCTAGCTCATATCCTCATCTAACCCTTTTAATGAATCATTATTATAATATACTCCCCATTTTTTTTATAAGATTCAGTTTAGGGTTTTTTTAAGGGAAAATTACATTGTGGTTCTAAGCAAACAAAAATATAAAAAAAATTGTCCCACGAAATTGTAAAATAAAAAAATGTTTTCAAGGAGTTGTTAATGGAACATCCACATATTGTTAATTGACAATCATAGGATGCTTCATTAACAACTCTTTGGGACCATTTTTTTATTTTGCGATTTCGTGGAACTATTTCTTCGTATTATTTCTTACTTGGGACCTCAGTGTAATATTTCCTCTTTTTAACATTAAATATATTTTTATTAATTTTATTTTTTATTTATTCGATTCTCTCTCATTATTCATTTTTCCCCCCACACAATCTCTTTTATCTTTTCTTAGTATTTATCTTTTTTACTTACGCTCTTATAAATAAAGGTAAGTATATTTATAAAAATTATTTTTACATATTTATTACTTTTAAATGGTTTTATTAACAGATTTTTAGACCATATAATTCGATTACTATGATATTGTAAAAAGCACACGAGGGAGCTGTACCTACATCTGCTCTTAACACCTGGTCTTAACTATACTTGTTGGCTTTAATTTATATAGAAAAAAAGGCAACCCCAAACAACTAAAGTGTTCTACCTTTTTTTACATTATATTATGTTCTTTGGCTTTAGTTTAGTAATTCCCCACAACCTTTCCCCACAAAAATAAAAAGAAGAAAAATTATATACTAGTGAACATTTCCATCCTATAATAGGCTTCTAGAATCTCATAATCTTAATTATAAATTTGACAAAATGTATTTAAAAACAGACCCAAAAATAGTGCAATAGTAGAATCGAAATATATAGACACCATGCAAAATCATATTCTCTTAATTATGTCCCTCTTTGTTTAGCTACCCGCTCTTGTCCATTTTATAAGAAATTTTCGGGAGTTATTTTTAGGGAAAATGACTGACAAATCCCAAGGATTGAAAAAACTACAAAAAGTATCTATCCAAATTTCTCCACCAAAAAGGTCTCAGGGACTTAAATGTGATTAAATAGAATGTGAAATGATTATGTTGCCCTTAGTAATTTACAACTACTTATTAAAATTTTAACAACATCTTGTGACAATTTTTGACAAGTGCATTAGTCATTTTGACAACTACATTTTCATACCTAGAGGACTTTAAAAATTTCATAAGTCCCAAATTTCACAACTACTTATCATAATTTTAACAACTTCTTGTGTCAATTTTGACAAGTGCATGAGTCATTTTGACAATTGTATTTCCATATCCGAAGGATTTTAGAAATTTCACTAGTCACAACTTTCACAACCACTTATCATAATTTTAACAACTTCTTGTGGTAATTTTGACAAGTGCATAAGTCATTTTGACAATTGCATTTCCATATTCGAAGGACTTTAGAAATTTCACTAGTTCCAACTTTCACAACTGCTTATCATAATTTTAACAACTTCTTGTGGCAATTTTGACAAGTGTATGAGTCATTTTGACAATTGCATTTTCATACATGATGGACTTTAGAGATTTCACTATTCCCAACTTTCACAATTGCTTATCAGTATTTTAACAACTTTTTGTGGCAATTTTGACAAGCGCATGAGTCATTTTGATAACTGCATTTTTATACCCGGAGGACTTTAGATATTTCACAAGTCCCAATTTTCCAAATTTGACAAGTGCATATTCCTTTTTTTACAAGTGATTATGCCTACTTTAACAAGTGGATGAATGATCTTGACAACTTGATTTTCATCCCTAAAGGAGTTTTGAAATTTCACATATGTTAATTTCGACAAGAGTTTACGCCTGTTTTCACAAGTCGTAATGCATATTTTCACAACTGCATGAGTTATTTAGACAAGCTGATTTTCTCCCTGAAGAAGTTTAGAAATTTCACGTCCCATCTGTCACAACTGCATATCATAAATTTTAACAAATGCTTGTACCTATTTTGGAAACTTCATGAGCATACTTTCACAACTGAATATCATATCATATCCAAATATCATATAATATCCAAATATTAAGTTGTTTGAGTAAGTGGCTATTTCCACCTTTATACATCTTGTTCTTACCAAACCACCAACATATTGCATTTCATCTTCTCCACTATTTAAAAACTTCCCCTCCCCCTTCACATGAAAGAAACAAAATAGATTCTTCTCTAAAGTACTTGACATCTTTCATAACAATATGCAACATACACTTTATATTAACAATTGCAACAACAATATTAACAACTACAACTGCAAGTATTAACAATACTTTTTTTTGTATCATATCAGCATCTTGTAAGCAAACAAACCTTCATCACATTCAACCATTCCGACTTAAAATAGAGCAATCCCTCTGTTACCATGCCAAAAAACAGAACATAAATTTACTAACCCTACCCAAACATACACTTCGTATTAACAACTGCGACAACCATATTAACAACTACAAATGCACGTATCTACAACACTTTTTTTTCTTATATAAGCATTTTTAAGCAAACAAATTACATCACATTCATCCATTCCCACTTAAAACAGAACAATCCCTCTGTTACCATGTTGAAAAATAGAGCATAAATTTACTAACTTTACCCAAACATACATTTCGTATTAACAACTACAACATACATATTAACAACTACAAATGCACGTATTCATAATGCTTTTTTTTAATCTTATATCAATATTTTTAAGCAAACAAAAATTCATCACATTCATCCATTCCCACTTAAAACAGAGAAATCCCTCTGTTACCATGCTGAAAAACAGAGCAGAAATGTATTGACCCTACCTAAACATAATGAAATCCAAACTTTAATCGTCAAGATGATATTTTTTAGCAAAATCTTAGCACTACTTACATAGGACATAGTACATAGTCCACTAATGACCTCAAGCTTCAACTTTTAAACAACCCTTGAATTTGAATATAGCGAACATACATAGAAAAATAAAATGAAATCAATGTTTAGCCTCTAAGACAGTGGATGAAAGTTGCAAATTCTCAGCCTTGTCCAGAAACGACACTTACTTTCCTTCTACGTTGGACCTACAAAGTTGATCACACCACCGTAGCTTTCTTCAATTTTTTCTTTCTACTGAATCATAATAAACGCGCACCAACTCCTCTGCCTCTCTTTCCATTTTTATTCATTGAGGGCAATAAGGTAATTTCACATTCCTAATTAATCATATTTCAGTCCCTAAGAACCTTTTTTATAAAGAAATTTGGATTGGGACTTTTTATGATTTTTTTTTGGGTGTTTGAGACTTCCCAATGATTTCCCCTTATTTTTATTATCCTACATGCATGTAAGAAACAATGACCTCTTGTCTGATTATTTATTGGGTTATTCCTTTTATACCCTCATTTATGAAGTATAATTAGATTAGTATTAATTACTAGGTACTATATTACCTAATGCTAAGCTATCATGTCAAATCAAACATTTAAATGGGATTTTTAATAACAAAATTAAATCTATAACATATTTATGAGTTTTAACTAATTATAACTGTAATTGTTTTTCTAACAAATTAGTTGGTTGCTTATTATAAAAAGGATGATATAAGTAGTATTGCGTATAACTAACTGTATGTTATGGATGGTTGGCAAAAAAAAAAAAGTATGTTATAGATGACTCTTCCTTACGCTTTTCGGAATAATCTAATTGATTGTAACTATAACTCACTTTTAATTACTTCACATATATACCCCAAAAAAAATTAACAATGATAAACATCATAGTTATTTTCACTATCTTGCCACCCTCATTAATTAAGGACGTATATAAAAGAAACATAATTAAAAATATATATAATGACTTATAAATAGAATCAGAATACCTTATAAAATATTAGATTTAGGAGAGAAAATGTCCCAATAAGGAGCAAGAAAGGAGGGGGAATGACATTAAGGTCCTAATTAAAATATAATAATATCAAAAAAGTCTCATAACTTGCTAATAATAAATAAAAGAGCAACCATTAATAAGTGGATGAGTTATCATTAACAAGTTTTGAGAATTTACTTATATTATTATTTTTAATTAGGATTATAATATCATTAAAAAAATAAAATAAAAAAACAAGAGAAAAGGTACCAATTCTCTACCCTCCCTATGTGGGTGGGGGTGGTGGTTTCTTTTGTATATTTTTATGGAAAAGGAGGACCCTAGCTAAGACTTTTAAAATGAAGAAGTTTAAATATTGTTACCGTTAGCAGTGAAGGATTCACCAACACCGCCTAACCTCTTAAATGAGGGTGTCCTAACTTGAGGACTACATATAGTTAAATTGGTTATATACTTCACAGAAATGCCTCTTCTTCAATAAATGCACAATGCCAAAGAAAAGGGCCTGATAATAATGTTTTCCTAATAGTTCTATATTGGAGGATATATAATTGAATTAGTAGTCCAAATTAAAGTGTTGTGGCCCTACAATAATGAATCATAAATTTAGCCTTCCAAGTAGTAGTTGCTCTTAATTATTACTCTTACCATCTATGTTTAAATTACTTTATGTTCTTAGTTACCGTCTAATTATAAATCTCTTGCTTAAACACATACATACTCATCGATTATGACACTGGCTCTACATTAACTTGATGAAAAAAGTTTGGTAATTGTACACTCTAAATTAAATGGAGAAAATTCCCTTTGTACGTGGATATGCTTGAGTTGCAATGAGGTTTAACTAGTACTAAACAACTTTTAAAGTTTTGGTTTAAGTAAGAGGTTGTGAGTTCCACCATTAGTGAGATATGATAGGTGTGTAAATTCTTTCCGTTGAGTGAAGGATAACAAAAAGAAAAAGAAAAAGAAAAGTGGTCTTATTAACAAGGAAAAAGAAGCAACAACTCCATTGAATGAGCTTATGATCGAACTTATCAACTTAAGGGTCTGTTTGGTTTAATGGAGGAGAGGGAAAATAGGAATTTTAATAGAGGGGAGGGGGTGTATTTTAATATTACCTCGTTTGAATTAATCGAATAGGGGAATTGATGATTTTAATGTTACTTTATTTGGTTTAGGAGGAAAGGGAAGAAAAAATATTTTCATATGGACAATTTTACCCTTATTTTATTTAATATTTTTTAAAGCTTTTTTTTATGTTTAATAAAATATAATTATAAATAAGATTTATATATTATGTTATAATTTATAATTATACTTACAATCCATATAAATAAAATAATAATTTGAATATTATTTTAATAAAAAGATAATTATAAATATTGCCCAATCAATAATCTACTCACCTTCATAATTCTTGAACACCAGATTGAGATCAAGTATAATCTCATTAAATTATTGGGTACTTGGTTTTTTCATCCCCACCAAACTATTTTGAAAAAAATAAAAAAAAATCCCCACTAAAAGCTATCAGAAAACTCAAACCAGATGTGCAGTAGAAGAGGAAGCTAGATCTACTATGTTTGGATAGTCTCTATAAATGCTTTTTAATTGTGATTTACAGAATATGAAGTAGCTTTTATGGTCTATGAGGTAGCTTTTACGGTATACGAAGTAAATATATAGATGAGTTTTATCTTAATTTACGTGAATCGGGCTTATGCATAAGCATAAACCCAACCAAACAAGCATTGCAATGCGAAGAAGACGAGTACCGCCATGAAATCGTGCCTGCGTCCTGTGCTGCTGCTGAACCAGATATAAAACTGTCAGCAACAAAGTCATTGAGCTGCACCATCGTCGAACTTCCACTTTGAAATTAAAGTGAGAATAATGATGGATGATCCGGTAGAGGGGTGATGACAGAGCTCTATTGCGGTTGGGGTACGGTGTTTAACGTCATCTTCATTTTGTTGGGTGTTTGCCGAATTGGGTTCCAAAAGTCATCGCGGAGCTTTGAGTGTTGGTGCTTCGGTGTCTTGTATATGGGCATATTGGTCAACATAGACCAAAATATTACCCCTCCGGTCCAAATCCTCTTAATTTGGGAGGGTAGGGTTATGAGGAGGACAGAAAGGAAATTTTTCTCTTTCTTCTTAAAATCTTGAGACAGCCAAATAAGGAAAAGGGAGCAAAATCCCTCCATTTCTCTTCATTTCCTTCCCCTCTCCTTAAACCAAACTGACTCTAAGCTAGATTTTAAAATGTCCAAAAATTATATACTCAAGCCGATATATTTTCACAGCTTTTAATATAAAAAATATTTAACTATTTTGAGTAAATTAAGAAATCGAGATAAATTACTTAATAATAATAATAAATATAAATGTGACATGATATTTTTAAAATATCCCTTATATAATATAATATTATATATTAATTTATGAGTTAGATAAATTAATTAATTTAGAGGAAAATAATAAATATTACAGATAAAATGGGTTAAAATCTTGTATGTTGGACCAAATCAAAACATATATTTTATTTTATTCATGATTTACCCAACTAATTCTCGTTAATAATATTTTAAATTTTAAAAATCTACTTATCATAATTTGATTCGAAATAAGTATATAAGTATATAAGATTAAATGCATAAATATTCTCCTTTCGATAGCCATTTGCATAAAGCCCAAATATTAGGGAGAATTGGTGTCAAGTAACACAAGAGAGTGATTTAATTACAAGGTCCCAAGAAATTTTGAAATGCTAGTAATTAAAGTCTCATGTATCCTTACCAACTATTGGTTGATTGAGGTGAATAAGCAGCCTCACTCTTATAAAAAAGACAATATAAATTCAAATTCTGAAAAACATATAAAAAAAGAAAAAAAAATTTACGCTCTAAACTTTATAAGGGATTGTCCTCTTAATCACTTAAAAAAAAAATCCCACATGTCCTTAAGTAATTTGGTATAAAAGAAGATGTTTAAATAGGGTTAAATGACAACTTTGCATTGAAAAATTTTCAAGAGGGGAAATTGATATCTTTAATTTTCAATTCGCACAATGTTTTTTTAGAAATTTAATTTGAAAATGGTACAACATCTCTTTATAGTAGCATTTGACTAATTTGACCTTTAGCTTGGCCGAACAATTATAAAGGTTAAAGGAAAACTCCATCCTAAAAGTTTATTTAAAGGAGTAATTGGTAACCTAAACTTTGGATTGACATGATGATTTTGAGTTACCAGTGTTGAAATTACAAGAAACATCCAACAACCCATTATAATCCAAAATCAAGAAGATTTAGGGTTAGATTATCTCTGAATGCCTTAGCCCTAAAAGGCATGTGTTGTTGACTTGTTGGCTATACTCTTATTGTGGATGAATCGCAAGAAATGCCTTACCTAAATGCTACCCGATCCATAGCAAGCACTTTCTACAAGAATGTAATGGTTCCTACTCTAAGTCACAAGTAGGCTATTAATTATATTTTTTTAAGACTTATCCTATTTAACATTTGATGTAATTTTCTTCTTAAATTTAGATTTTTCTTTTCATTTTTAGACAAATTAAAGTTAATGACTTAATCATTTCTCTATAATTTTGTTGAGGTGGTTGAATATGCCTTGTAAAGATGGAATAAAGGGATAAGGGGTATACATGTAAATTTTGTATCATACTATGACACAATGATTTATTTTTAAGATTTTTTTAAAAATTATTGAATTTTTAATACTAATTTTATTAGCTTAAACTAGCTAAATGATAGAGGAACGAAAGCAATCAAAACATGTGAAAAGAGATTTTGCGTTTAAAAATAATTCTTGACTAAGGATACATGTGAACACAGAAAATGTTTTTAAGAGAGTTACTCTCAATTGAGCTAAAAATGCTTAAATCTAAACCAATGATAGCTATATAATAAATGTGAGGTTGTGCAAGAGAGACTCATTAGACCCCTTCAGTTAGATTGACTGTTTGAATATCATGGATATATACTAATTTTGAAGAAAATTACTCTCTTCATTTTTAATATGAGATATATTTATCTAATTTAACTATATTTAAAAAGTTGGTTAATATGACATATATTTTCCAATATAACAAGTATCTCACTCACTCTCTAATAACAGCCCAGGAGGATCTCCACAAATTTAGTAAACTCTCTAAAAATCTCATGCTTTATTGCTCAGGCGAGAAGCCAATTTATAGGAGTAGGTTTACAAAAAGATAATTCAAATAAACAATATCCCTAGATTTTATTAACTAAATCCTACTTGTGGATATTCCACTTATTATCTAAAATATCTAAAAAGATAAGATAGTAAATCTAAAATATCTAAAAATAATAATAAAGATAAGATAGTAAAGATAATAGAAATAATAAAGAATAAAGAGAATAATTCCTAATTAATCCTAAAGCGTTTATTTTTTCTAGAGTAAATCAACTTGTAGCGATCTGGGTTGCTATCATTTATCCCTCCTTAGAAAGACGACTTGTCCTCAAGGCGAACATGAGGGAATTGTGTGGCGACCAGATCGTACTCTTCCCAAGTAGCTTCTTCGATGGGGCGGTTTGCCCATGTGAGGAGGATGTCTAACCGCCCATCCGGGGTCCAACGATGCTGCAACACCTTGGAAGGGGTGAGGATGAGCTTCATATCATCGGAGACTGGTAGTGAAGGTGGAGGAGTGGCGGCCTGCTAATCATAAGCAGGGTGTAGTAAGGAAACATGAAAGACCGGGTGGATTCTAGCAGTTGAAGGGAGGTCCAATTCATATGCAACCTTGCCAATTCGTCGAACCACCTTGAAAGGGCCAAAGAACCGTGGGGAGAGTTTCTCAAACCTAGATTTAGCCAAGGACCGTTGACAGTAGGGGTGAATCTTTAACCAAACAGCATCCCCGGGGGCAAATTCGAGGTCTTGACGGTGTTGATCCGCGTGCAACTTCATTCTGTGTTGAGTCTTAAGGAGGTTACCCTTTAACACTAGTAGCCTAGCGTCGCGTGTTTCAAGTTGTTCTTCCATATCTGCAACACATGTCTCACCTCAGACATACAGAAAGATAGGTGGGGGGTCACGTCCGTAGACCAATTTAAAGGGAGTAGTATTGGCGGCTACATGATACCTTGTGTTGAAGGAACATTCTGCCCAGTAAAGAAATTTACGTGAATATATTTTTACATCGTTGTTTCAAACATGTCTTAACAAGTAATGGTATTTAAAAAATAAAAAATAAAAACGTGGAAGCATAGTAGGAAACTAGAAATGACGATAAATGTGAGCTCAAAAGATAAATATGGGATTAACATCTTGGAAACGTCAACACAAAACCAACATCATTCTCCCACTAATTGAAAACCTGGGCATTATTTTCCTTTTATTAAAAACTATAATGAGTGGTTTTTGATGAAACCCTCTTGCAAGGGTTGACTAATTGTTAGTTCTAGACGCAATATACTCTGGAAATGTTTTTTAAATTGTAAAAAAAGAGAGTATATTACAGCAACTATATAAGTCCATCTTATCTTGACGTGTCCACCAAGAGAATTAAAAATAAATAATTACAATTAAGCTGGCACTAGGAAAAGAAACAAAAAGGAAAATAAGCCATCAAACATAAGACACAACATCAGCAATTAATGACCAACTTTATACAGAAATATAGTAAGCTTAAAGCAAAGATTCGCTTCCCCATTACTATGCTTTTTAATTGTAGTCTCAAGGAGCATATGCTTTTTTTGAATAATGGTATATTAATTTTTAAAAAAGGGGATAAAAACTTAGCGTAACCTGTATTTTGATTGGATTCAATTTGAAGATTTGAACTTAAAGTAACCACCTTTGGAGGCAAAAAGAGATTAAAAACACATAAACACAACAAATCGTGCTTTGTAAAGAACTATGAAATTTAATAAAACCAATGATCTCAAAGACGTCCAAAAACAAAATTCGGTTGAGCAATTTGTAATCAGTAATAATGGAAATATAATTAAAGAAAACTCTACGAACCGGGATTTGTAATTAGTCTGATTATTTGAGATTTATTATAAAAAACCAAATCTCATCATTAGGGCAAATTAAACAAACTGGTGACAAGAATGTAATCTCGGAGCTTGAATTTGAATTGTAAAATCTAAGAATTTAATTTTATTAATAAATTAGGATTAACCGTATATACATAAATAAGAAAACATAAAAATGATAATAATTTGACTTAAACATATTTTAAATATGAATAATTAAAATTTATTAAAGGGATCTACTGAATTTCTATTGAATGTAACACTGATTACTTAATTTCTTTTTATAGTATTTATTTCATTTTGTATTTACTCTTACTTTTTAATGCTTTCCATTCCATCAAAAAATAAATTTATCAATATTAATAATTTATCATATATAATAGAGAATTTTTTTTTAAAAAATGTATATATACAACTATTGAATATAATTAAATTTAAAAAAGTTAGAATATGTTTAATAATGAGTTGATATGATTTTATAAATATAAATATAAAAATAATAAACTTGATACATAAATTTAACTAAGTGTGTAGCTAGGAGAAACATGTAAGCAAATTATACGGTAGTAAACTCAGAATGGATTCGTGAGTTTCACAAGCATGCTCAGGGTTTTGCCTAGGTGGACAGAAAACAGCTTTTACAAGCCAACTGATTAATTTGACTTTAGCCATGACAGCAAGGAGGAGGCTCGTGTGGGTCCCACGCAACATAGACAAGGAAACATCAATTTTAATTTAATGTGTGGGTAAACATGAAGATTGAATTTAAATAATATTAAATGTCATCGCAATTTTGATTTTTTGTCAAGAGTCAAAATGTCCTTTCCTCCTTGTTTGTTAAAGGTTGGTTTTTGAGAGCGTAAGAAGATTGTGGAGGCAACCATTTCGTGTGGCCTTTGGAGTCAAACAAACAGAGGAAGCTGGGATTATTCTCCTCGCATCCTTTTCTTTTTCCCTTTTCCTTTTCTCACTATTTTTTTTCCTCCTCTCAAGCTTATTATAGGAAGAAATCGTACAGTGAAGAAATCAAAAACCGGTATGTTTTGGATTTACTACTCTTGCAGTGAAAAAGAGCATTTGATGTGAAGTTCTTTGCTTTTAATTATGCTGCGGTGAAGAGAGAAATCATAAAGACAGAGAGAGAAGGAAGATGAAGTATCTCGGCGTTTTTTCTGGTGTTTAGTCGAGTTCGTCCTTGTCTCACTCCAGGATTGAAGTTAATTGGGTTGTTATCAGTGTCGTTTAATTCTAAGCGAAGCCCATTTCTTCTTAAATTTCATGGAGTAGTGAGCTGTTTTGCAAATTTTCGGGATCTGGTTTTTGGGTTCTAGGGTTTGAGCCTTTGACTTCTCTCTCTCTCTCTTTCTTGGTTTTCTTCCCATATCTCTGTCTTTTCCTGGGTATTGAAATCTTTTCTGGGTTCTGTATTATAATTTTCTCGGCAAACGCTTGGTCAAGTTCGTTTCTCGTGAGAAATTGTCTGATTTTGTGAATTGGATTCCTGGTGAGTGACCCACTTCGGTTTTCACGATCGGGTTACATATTTCTCTCCTTCTATTTCGGAGTTGTAAGGCTTGAAGTTGAATTTTGTTACAAATGGGCTAAAACCTTCCTGCTCGTCGTCTTGTTTCAACTGTCTAGTCCACGTCCCATATTGTACAATCTCAGTGTTGCTTGTTGAAGAAGGAGGCTACCATGCATCTTTCACTATGGAAGCCAATTTCTCATTGCGCTGCTCTGATCATGGACAAGAAGAACAGACGGAAGGATGATTCTAGTAGCGTTGATATGAGGAGAAGCCCATCGATTCTCCGGAAATTGCAGGAAAACAAGCTCAGGGAAGCACTTGAAGAAGCTTCTGAAGATGGAAAACTCGTCATATCTCAAGACATGGAAGCTCTTTCGCCGGAAAACAATGACGAAAGCCTCGGGAGATCTCGGTCACTCGCCAGGCTTAACGCTCAGCGTGAATTTCTTCGAGCCACCGCACTCGCCGCCGAGCGCATATTTGAGTCTGAGGAAGAAATTCCTACTCTCCAAGAAGCGTTCAACAAATTCCTCACAATGTATCCTAAATACCAGTTGTCGGAGAAGATCGATCAGCTGAGGTCGGATGAATATTCGCACTTGTCCCCAAAGGTATGCCTTGATTACTGTGGATTTGGACTGTTCTCTTTCGTTCAGACCATTCATTACTGGGAATCGCTTACATTTAGTTTGTCTGAGATAACTGCGAATTTATGTAACCATGCACTTTATGGTGGTGCTGAAAAGGGAACTGTGGAACATGATATAAAGACTAGAATCATGGATTACTTGAACATACCTGAGAATGAGTATGGCCTTGTGTTTACTGTTAGTAGAGGATCGGCTTTTAAATTGCTTGCTGAATCATACCCTTTCCAAACAAACAAAAAACTGCTGACCATGTTCGACCATGAGAGCCAATCTGTGGCTTGGATGTCTCAATGTGCCAGGGAGAAGGGTGCTAAGGTGTACAGTGCATGGTTTAGATGGCCAACCCTCAAACCATGTTCCACTGATTTGAGAAAACAGATTACGAGCAAGAAGAGGAGGAAGAAGGATTCAGCAACTGGTCTTTTTGTGTTCCCTGTTCAGTCTAGAGTAACTGGGGCCAAGTATTCTTACCAGTGGATGGCTCTAGCGCAGCAGAACAACTGGCATGTCTTGCTTGATGCAGGATCATTGGGTCCCAAGGACATGGATTCTCTTGGCTTGTCTCTATTCCGGCCTGATTTTATAATCACATCGTTTTACAGGGTGTTTGGGTATGATCCCACGGGATTTGGATGTCTTTTGATCAAGAAATCGGTCATGGCAAGCCTTCAAAATCTGTCAGGGAGTACTGGGTCTGGAATGGTGAAGATCACTCCTGAATTTCCTTTGTATTTGAGTGACTCTGTTGATGGTTTGGACAAATTGACTGGGATTGAAGATGATGAAGTCGTCATTGGGACTGGTGATAAAACCGCTGAAACTCGTCAGGGATCACAGTTGCCTGCTTTTTCTGGAGCATATACGTCTGCTCAGGTCCGGGAAGTATTTGATACTGAAATGGATCAGGATAGTTCTGAAAGAGATGGAACTAGCACCATATTTGAAGAAACTGAGAGTGTTTCTGTTGGGGAGTTGATGAAAAGCCCTGTATTCAGTGAAGATGAGTCTTCGGACAACTCCTTTTGGATTGATTTGGGACACAGTCCATTGGGATCTGACCACACAGGTCAATTGAATAAACAGAAGATAGCTTCTCCTCTTCCACCCTTTTGGTTCAATGGAAAGAGGAATCAAAAGCATCATTCTCCCAAGCCAACTTCCACGATATATGGCAGTCCCATGTATGATGACAAAGTGGTAAATCATGATACTCATGATGATTGCCACGTGCTTTCATTTGATGCAGCCGTGCGGTCGGTGTCACAAGAACTAGACCGGGTAAAAGAGGTCCCTGAAGAGGAACATGTTGCTGAAGTGACTCAAGTGAGTGACTTTTCAAGAAATGGTAATGGGTCTGGTCATTTATATGTCAATGAGATTGAGGAAGAACCTGAAAGTAGTGAAGCTGGTCACCTTGAATCTGTACAAGATGTTCCTTCAAAAGGATCAGGGCTTAATAATTCATCGTCTGCTGCTCAGCATCACCGCTTTGAAAATGGCTGTACCTCTGAAATATCCTGTGATCTCAAAGAGAGTGCCATAAGAAGGGAAACTGAAGGTGAATTTAGATTACTTGATAGAAGGGAAGGGAATCGATATGGTGGCAGTAGATTTCTTGGTCTGGATGAGAATGAATCTTATAACAAAGGTAGAAGAGTGTCATTTAGCATGGAAGATAACCGTAAAGAGTATATTAGCCAATCATTGGAACCAGGGGACATATGTGCAACTAGCTTAGAGGACGATGAAGAGTACATAAGTGATGGAGAAGATGGTGATGAACAGGATTGGGGCAGGAGGGAACCAAATATAATATGCCGGCATTTGGATCATGTTAACATGCTTGGCCTCAATAAAACCACACTTAGACTTCGGGTTTTGATAAATTGGCTTGTCACCTCCTTGTTGCAACTGAAGTTGCCAGGTGTTGACAGGGAAGATAAAGCAAATCTTGTTCACATCTACGGACCTAAAATTAAATATGAAAGAGGTGCAGCTGTGGCTTTTAACATCAAGGACAGAAACAGGGGACTGATTAATCCTGAGATTGTTCAAAAGCTGGCTGAAAAGGAAGGAATCTCACTTGGTATCGGTTTCCTCAATCACATACGGATTCTTGATAACTCAAGAAATCATCATGGGCCTTTGCATCTTGAAGAGGCATCTCTTTGCAAGCCAATGGAGAATGGTCGTCAGGATGGAAAAGGTGGAAAAAGTGGCTTCGTACGGGTTGAAGTTGTTACAGCTTCGCTTAGTTTTCTGACTAATTTTGAGGATGTGTATAAATTGTGGGCTTTTGTTGCTAAGTTTCTTAACCCATCATTTATTCAAGAAGGTGGCCTTCCCACCGTTGAAGAAGGTTCTGAGACATAAGATCATTGACAAAGTAGCTGCTGGTATTTTATTCAATATTGGAAACTGAACATGAAAGAGATTATCTGTGAAAAGTTATCCAACAAGGTGATCATTTGCGTGCTGCCAGAAAGAAGAATTCGGATTTCCACTTCTAAGCTGCACAGGGCCACTGGGTGAATTTGTTAATTCATGTTTCTTGTTTCATACATTTTTTTCTCTTTATTTTCCTCTTCGAACTTGTTGTAGAGTTGGCTTTAGAGATATTTTACAGTATTGGGAAGTCAGGGAGTACATGAAATGAAGCAAAATGTGTGGGTAGAAGCTCTATCAGTATTCATTTTGCTTGTGTTGTATACGAAAGGATTTGCAACTTCTGTACAAAGTTAGTGTTCTTCTTATGCTGTTTTGTATGAGACAATCCAAATCCAATAGCTTTGTTGAATTTGGATTTGACTTCTGCTAATAGTGACAAAACCAGGATATTTTTTAGATAGATGTAAATTTATCTCGAAAGTTTTTGTTGAGTAATGTTGTTTTAAAAGTTTTTTCAAGTTCAACGTTATCCCTGAAGTTTCAAAACATAGTAATGTCATTTTATACTGTTAAAAATCTAAGATTGACTGATAAAAAATTGACGTTGATCATTAATTTTTACCTGAAATGGGTAATATTACTCTATATTAACATTTTTGGGACTATATTAAACCTAAAAAAGTTTCTAGAGTAGTATTGTTTTTTAGTTAATACTTTCAAGATAAATTTGCACCTTAACTTTTCTCTCTTTTTTTAGATTGTTTGTGGGAGCTTTCTGGGCAAACAATTCTCCTGTTCCATACAAATAGGATTTGTAGCTTTTGGGTAAAGTTAGAGCTCATCTTATGCTATTGTGTAAACTTAGACCATTCAGATCCAATAACTTGGTTGATCTCGTTGTCCTTGCATGTTATAATTGGAAGTTAAATTTGACTGAGAAGTGAGAATTGAATACAGAAATGTGCATCTCTTGCCTCCTTTGAAATGTATCAGCTCAAGAAAAGCTTGATGTATCATACAAAGTAGGGGTAAAGCTGCAAATATACTCGTTAACTTTTTACCTAGTATCGACCAGTTAACTTTTACCTAGTATCGACCAAACACCGTGTAAACATTGGTATACTTAACAGCCATGATAATTTTGCATCATTGGGAAAATTTAATATATATTTTTATACCATTTTTTTGATTGGCATGTCTTATAAACAGTTAAAATTAGTTGACTCAATCGTCATGATATTTTTGTACAATTTTAAAATTTTTATAGGTACTTTTACATATGGTGTTTGAGCACATTCCTGTTGGGGTTAATCAAACCATGCTTATTGTTTCAGAGTGCAGAGAATTTGAGAACACCGCGAAGGAATGTAGAAACAAAGTAATTATTGGTATGTTTTGATAGTCTCTATAAGTTCTTTTCAATCGTGATTTACGGAATACGAGGTAACTTTTACGGTCTACGAAATATGTGAATGAATTTTATATCGATTTATATAAATCAGGCTTATGCATAAATATAAGCCCAACTAAATAAGCTTTTTAATAATCTGTCCTTCATGCTTATTCTTTTCGCTGCACTTACATTACTTTCTTCTGATTGCTCATAAGAACATCAAAATTCAATTTTTTCCCCCGTCAAAATATTAAATTTAGAATTCAATTTTTTCTGCTCAACTGGTTTTATCCAATGGATGTTAGTATGTTACTAAAAGGTTCACCTTGCCTTCTTGATGTTACATTTGTATAATTTTTTGTTTCTTCATCTTTATCGGCAACTAGACAGTGAGCAATAAATCTTCATTCCTGCAAGTTGTACTGACACAATGTATATATCTCCTTGAAATCTGAGTAGCAATTTATTTAAGTAATCTTCAATTATATTATCTGTTCCTTACGTATCATCGTCTTTTGCTTTCTGCTTCCCTCTGGTTAATGTGACATCAGTTTGTCACTTGCTGTGAACAATGGAGTGCACTTTAAAGAAACACGAAACCTCTGGACATTGAAAAGCTTGTGAGGGAAGGTGTTTCTAAGACAAAGACTACACCGAAGTAAGGTTCTGAAATTTGGATTAGTCAGGTGTTGGTTAAGGGTTAGCGGATTAGATAGGAATTAAAATGGAGCTAATCCAGACTAAACTTGTGAGAAAGTAAAGATTTTAAAGTTATTTATATAAAATTCGGAATAAAATTTTAAAAAATAAATTAATTTTCTTAATTTTAAAAGGGTTGAATGGGTTCAATCTATTAGACTAGACTGATTTAACCACCTGGTTAGCTGGTTTTCGACCCAAATCAGCCAGTCTGATCCGGTCTTCAAAATATTGCACCTTAGGACATTAGAAGGCCTCTCTATTTTTTAAAGTTTGAATTATTAGCTTTGGCCTTAAATATAAAATTTAATAATCTAATTTAATTAAATTAAAGATATTAATTTAATTGATATGATATGTTTTTTTAAAGCATCTTAATCATCTTTCTTAATTTTTTTTTATCTCACATTTGATTATTATTAAGTAAATATCGATAAAATTAATTTAAAAAATATTTGATAAACATATTAAATAAGTTCTTTTTCTATATAATCTTAACTTTCTAATTAGACCCAGTATTCAGAAGAAGTAGAGTAGCTGCTATAATTATTGTTGTAAAAAGTAATGGAGGGTGTACCTTTTGTCCACCTATTGACACTGTTAAAAGATAGAGACAGATCGATTTGTGAAGAATACAATAACAAGAAGTCTCGTTGACTCATTAGTTGAAGTTAGGTACATGTTTATTAATAACTAACTCTACACTAAGTGGATGTTTGGTTAAACTTATATTTATATATAAGTATGATTTATATAAATTGAGATAAAACTTTTTTACATATTTATTTCATAAATCATAAAAGTTACTTCATAGACCGTAAAAACAACCTCATATACCTTAAATCACGATTGGAAGTTCCAATCGCTATTCCAAACATCTTCTAAAAAGTCTCATTTGATAATTTTCTTGAGAGTTCTTTTAATCTTCCTTTATCTGTCTTCACATATCCATCGAGATAGAGGAGCCAAAATCCATACTCAAAACCTTGTTAAACTCAAATTCGTCTTCATGTTTGTCTTAACTTCTATGTCTTGACAATTTCGATGCTTGAGAGTTTAAAAGGGAAATACTTTCATGTGTTGCTTGTTAAGTGAGGATTTTAGCAGCTAGCAAGCCTTTTTAAGAAGATATTTGATTGTCAGCCTCATGCTGCATTACTACCCACAAATTTAGATGATGTCTCTAACTCAAACACTAAAGGTCTGTTTGGTTTGAGGGGAGGGGAAGGGAGGGATTTTGGTCCCCTCCCCTTGATTGGTAAGATGGAGAGGAGGAGAAATTTTTTGAAATTCCCCCCCTCAAACATATATAGATATGTTATCTTTAGTTTTAAATATGAGAGTTAGATAAGAGGCTCACATCTTTATTTATTTTATCTCTAAAAAATGTAATTTTATTTTTAAAAAAAACATGTTTATTGATTGCACATTATAAGAGAGTTTTCATCAAAGTGTAATAAGTATACACATAATTAGAAGTGGTATTTTATAAAAGCCAACACATATTTTTTATAAATAATTAATTTAACTATTATCTAACTTTTGTATTAAGAAGCAAATATAGTAAGAAAAATGACATTAAGATCTCAATTAAAGAAAATGATATCATAAAAGTCTTATATCTTGTTAATGATGGCTTCTTCATTTGTCTATGATTGCCTTTTCAACTATAATTGATAATCTATGAAACTTTTTTGATATTATTTTCTTTAATTGGAACCTTGATACCATTTTCCTAAGATAGTATATTCCCTTTGGTGAGAAAAAAATTTTGATCCATAATATAAGCTATATAGTGATAAATGAATTTTCTTAAAATATTATCCATATTATAATATAATTTACTAATAAAAGACTTAGGGTTAAGGTGTAAAAATAGTAATGAATTATTTCTCAAAGTGCATCCAACACAACTAAGTATTTCGGGGTGCAAAAATAGACATTATAAATTTTTTGGGTGCAAAAGTAGACATTATGAATTTTTTTTGGAGCAAAAATAGCAATTTTGTACCGCAAAATAGATAATAAAATTGCTATTTTTGCTCTAAAAAAAATTCATAATGTCTACTTTTACACCCCAAAAATTTATAATGTCTATTTTTGCACCCCAAAATAGTTTGTTGTGTTAGGTACATTTTAAAAAATAATTATTTATTAAATTTGCATCTTAACCTAAAGATTTAAAATATAATATAATTTTTTAATTTTTATATTCTTACATAGCATAAAGTTAAAATAATGTTTCAATAGAGAAATTTATCTAACCAAGAAGTTAGGGGTGGGAAGAGTACAAGGCACTGCATTTTTAAATTTAGGGGAAAACCCATGTGCCATTGTTTTGTCTTCTTTTGAGGAAGAAAAAGAGTGTAGCAGGTCGCATAGCAAGCAAACTAGCTAGCTTGGTAGCCGGTAAGAATTTTAGTCTATAAAATTCATAGAAACTCTCAAATTCAACCACTTAAACCCCCCACTCCCAAAGGCTTATTCTTTGGTTCCAAGACGCAGCTCTAGAGAGAGAAAGAGAAACTAAAGAAAAAAACCTGTTTTGTTCCAAAGATCACTGAAGAAAATGACTAAAGACGACGACTTTAAGCTCCTCAAAATCCAGGTACTTGCTTTTCTTAACCTTTTTCAACTTGGGTTTTCCTCTTTTCCTCAAGAATCTTTCTTGTTTTATTTCCTAAGTTTCTTGTTTTTTGCTCTGTTTTTTCTTCCTTCCCCTGCAGACATGTGTTCTCAAAGTGAACATTCACTGTGATGGGTGTAAGCAGAAAGTGAAGAAACTACTTCAGAAAATTGAAGGTCCTCATTTTCTTCTCTTCTTTCCCTGTTTTTCCCATTTCAAGTAGTGTCCTTACTATTTAGTATTTACTCCCCTTAGCGACATCACTGTTGTTCCCCCCCCCCCCGGGGGGTCTGCAAAATGTCTTCTATGTCTGCTTGAGAAGAATTTGTACGGAAATGGTAAAAATAATAGTTTCCTCTGTTTGATGAAAGCCATTGTATGCCACATTTTTGTAATGCAACAAACATACCATAAATTAGTGAAGCTATCTGCATTAGTCCAAAAAAAGGATATTGTTCGTAATTTATACCCATTTTGAGTTGGTCCATAGGAAGAGGAAAACATTAAAGGTTATGAAACATCTCTATTGAGAGTATGGTGTATGGTTTTGAACTTCAAACTTGTGTTTTACTTGCAGGCGTTTATCAGGTTCAGTTAGATGCAGAACAACAGAAAGTGACAGTTTCAGGAAGTGTTGATTCTGAGACATTGATCAAGAAACTTGTGAGAGCTGGTAAATATGCAGAACTTTGGTCACAGAAAACAAATCAGAACGAGAAGCAGAGTAACAACAACAACAATAACAACATGAGGAATAACAACTGTGTGAAGAATAATGACAATAACCAGAAAGGCCAAAAGCAGCAGCAAGGACAGGTTAACAACAACCAGCAGAAATTTAAATTCCCTGCTTTTGGTTCTGAGGAAGATGATGAGTTGTACGAAGAAGCCGATGATGAAGATGATGATGGGTTAAGGTTCATTAGTGAGAAGGCTAATCAACTGAATTTGATGAAGCAGCAACAAGCAGCTAGTGCTGCAAAGAATGCAAAGAAAAATGGTGGAGCTATGAATCAAGCTGCTTCTTTCAACAATGGAGGCAAGGCAAACATCAATAATAATAATGTCAGTGGTGGTGGCGAGAAAGTAAGCTTTGATCCAAAAGCCATGGCTTCTCTGAAAATAAACAGTAATACCAATCTGGGTAGTGAAAGCCTCAGTCTTGGAGAACCCAGAAAGGTCACAAATGACATAGGTTCTATGATGAGTCTTGCTGGTTTTAATGGAAATAGTAACAATGCAAACAATTCTGGATTTGGAGGATTTCAAGTTCAGTCCAACAACCATGGGTTCCAATTCCAAGGACCCTCTTCTTCAGGAATAATCCCAAATGGTGGTTTTCACACAAATCAGCAATACCCATCACCATCTTCATCTTCTTTTATTACGAACATGAATGGTTTTAATAATAATAATCATCCATCTTCATTGATGATGAACACGAAGCAGCAACCCCAGATGATGTATCAGAGGGCTCCATTTGTTCCTCCTAGCACTGGATATTACTGGAACAACAGCTACAACTGTGATAATGATTGTAATTACGGTCCTGCCATTGTCAATTACTCTCATTATCAGCTACCTAATTACTCTGGGGAAGACCATCATAACTATGCCGCTGATATGTTCAGTGATGACAACACTAGCAGCAACTGCTCTGTTATGTAAAAAAAATCATAGATTGTGTGGATCTAAAAGTATTGAGAAGTTAGAAAAGAAGGCAAAAAAGCAAGTGAGATCATAGTGTTTGACCTGAAAAGTTACCTTTTTAGTTTGCTTTTAACCAGCTTGTATGCTTTTGACTGGAAGTTTTTAGGGGGAAAGAGTGTGTGTGAGAGATGGATGTAGATGTGAGTTTGTAGATCATATTCTGTGTTTAATGTAGATGTGAGTTTGAGATGATTGTTCCTGAAAAACAGTCTATATTGCTTGCTTCTCTAAACTTGTCTTATCAGTGTTGTGCTCTGATTCTTTAAATTTCTAAACTAAGTCTGAGGTACGAGGAAAATTATAAAACAAGTCTATAACTGAAGAGAAATGGCTTCTATTTCATACTGTGTAAGGAATAATGACTCTGATATTTGGTTTTATATTGAAATATACTCTATTTATTGCATAGAGAGAATAATATTTTTATTATATTTATTAGACGTAGAGAAATTTTTTATATAAAAGTATAATTTTATTTTTTATTTATTATTATATTAAATTTATTTTGATGGATTATAACAGTATTATATATTAATTATGAGTAAAGTTCAAAATTATTGAATTATTATAATACTAAAAGAAAAACATGCTAGAAGTAACTGTTTTTTCTAAAATAAAGAGACAGACATTAATAACTGAAGTTACAGATAGAATTAAACTTGTGATTTGTTATTTACATAGGAGCTTACATACATTAATAGTATAAATAAGACGAGGAGTACTGGAATTCAGTGTTGTGTTCTGTTAGTTTTTTTTTTTAAATTTTCTGGGAATTCACAAAGACATTGCAGACAAAGTGCCACAAGTTCACTGTTTTCTGTGACCAGGCTTTGCCGCTTTGAAGCAGTTGAGTTGACAATGTGCATAGCTTTTGAATTTTTTTGTGCAGTGGTGCACGTTAAGTGGATAAGCACTTGCATGTTTGGGAGTACTCCCACTTCTCTCATTTCCCTCAGTATTTATTTATAGGGAGAATATCAAAAAAATATCATTTAAATTTTAAAATTCTGTTAATAAGTTTGATAATGAAATTAACAAATCATTTTATTGTTAAATCACCTATTTGGGATTTTAAAATTTAAATGGTATTTTTTTAGAATTCTCCCTTATTTATACGTCACTGATACTACAAAAAAAAAAAGTTTAAAATATGTCACTTGTAGGATATATAAATAGTTTGTATCTTATATAAATAAAAAAAATTAAAAATGGAAAAATTAATCATTTAATTTCTATAATGTTGATTAAGTTATAATCAATATTTAAATTCTGACTCAGTATAAATTAATTTATATAATTAACTTAGTTGTAACTTAGCTTCTAAATTTTAACTTATTGAAACTTAGTTCATATTGTTTTAACTATTTAAAAGCTTAGTCCTAAAATTTATGAAATATATAGTTTTTTTTAAATATAGAGATTAATATTTTAAATGTTAAAATATATGAAATAAGAGATATCGAACTAAAGTTTAAAGAGTTATGATTGAATCAAAATTATTAGAATTGTAGGTATCAACTTAGTTAATATTGTAAAGACAACAAGATTAAATTTTTCCTATTAAAATAAAGACAATTAGTTGAATCATTAATATTATTAAGTTTGTTTTCCCAATACAATGTTTTAAAAACACTTTCTCTCTCATATATCACATTTTTATCTGCTCATCAAGATTTATGGAAAGTTAAAATTGAAAAAAAGTAGTTAACAATTTATTTTAGGCAAAATAACTTATAAAAAGAAGCATTAATTTCTTTTAAAACATGACTTACATAGGAGATGAGAGGATATGTTACAAGTAACCCACGCATTACATTAGGACCACATTCCAACTTGGTGAGCTATAATGTTTACAGGTTTTCTAATTACGTACTTTTTTTTTATAATAAGACATATTCATTAAAAACATTTTCTAATTATGTACTTACGATGGTTAACTTGTCTATGTGTCTGTTTGATTAGCGGTAAAAACTATTTTTTCACCATAATTTACGATATACGAGATAAATTTGTGAAAGAAATTTTATTTCGATTTGTATGAATGATCTTTTTTACTACCAATTCAAATAAACCCTATATGATATAATATTAATTATATTTATCACACAAAAGCACATGGAATTGTGGTCCAATGAATATATTATCTTTTAAATTTAAAATAAAAAATTTAATAGTATTATTTTTCTCTTCCATATATACATAAGAAAATATTTAATTTTTTAAAAATCTATAAATATTTTTAGTTTATGTTCACAATCAAAGAATAAAAAAGAAATTTGTTTCAAATGATAAGAAAAGATAATGAAAAGTATATTTAATTATTGATATGAGGATCAGTTTAAAGGAATGATTTCTTAAAAAAAAAAATTATTTTTGAGTGAGATTTCGCTGAATCCAAATATGGTTATACATGTACGCGCGCGCGCGTGTGTTTGTGTGTGTTTATTTGCAATTTTTTATGTCTTCTAGCATAGAAGCCATCTTTGGTGTGAAGCATTTGAAATAGACAATGGCTATAACAGTTGCTTTATAACCCTATGTTGAGGTGTTGGCTTGTGAGGTGAAGTCATATTTTCTTTTATTTTTTTGGAGATTATTCAGAGTTTAAATTTGAGAAACAATTGTTTATACCAACTTTAATCTATTAATTGTTATTGTTTTGAATCAGTTGCAATTTAATTTTTCTATTTTTGATTTAGTTATAATTCAGCATTTGAACTTATTTATTAGAATTCAATTCCTATAGTTTTAATCATTTCATAATTTAGTTACTGGCCTTTTATTATATATATGTTTTTATTTTCTAAAATATAAGGATTACATTATAAAATGATTAAAATTATACAGACTAAGTTGCAGTAAATCAAAATTTTAGGATTGAGTTACAATCAAGTAAAAATTATAGAAACTAAGTTATACCAAGTCAAAGTGTAGTAACTGATTCATGATTGAGTTAAAATTATAGGTTCAAAAAATTAATTTTTTCCAATATTATTTTAAAAAAATAATCGTATATCAATAGTAATGAAGAGTAGAGCAGGTAAGCAAGACAAAATGCCGATAAGGGGAGAGATTCCATGAGAAATATGAATAAAATAATTTAATTACGACTCAATTTAAAACTCCAACACACACACACAGTTTCTCTCGGTCCCAAGAACAATAATGCATCAAAAGAATACACCTTTATTTCTCATAGTGGACTGTTCATCATCATGAGCCCTGGCCTTTTTCATTGATTTAGCTAACACATTTTCAAACTTTTTCTTCTTGATATGCATATATTTATAATTTACTTTCAATTTTATAAGCTTTAATTTTGACTTGGCATCATGGTATTCCCTTATTTCATTTTTGTAGCGATTTTCATTTATATTTATACGTACTTGTGTGTATACACTAATAGGATATTATGTTGAGTTGCAATTTTACGATATAAGTTTTTGGGTAGGAATTGTGTATATTCAGAAAATTTTTAAGTTCAATCTTGCATGAAAATGGTAAAAAAGAATCAAATGTTTTACAATCAATATTAGCTTTTTTTTTTAGCTACTGGGAGGATTTTAGAATTAGGGTGATTTTTATATATACTAAAAAGTAGAAAATTACCAAACTAGATTTCTGAATTGTATTAATAATTATTTAAGACAATTTTATGTAAATAAATCTTAATAAATGAATATAAACACACGAATTAAAAAAATTCAACAGGAATAGATAGCTTTTTGTCTGTTAAATAAGTCCAAAAACAAAGATATTTAATGTTCTTATCCTAACAATGATACCCTTTGATAGCTAATGGATCCATGAGAAAAAAGCGTCTCTTGCCTTTCTTTATATGAGGCTGCTTTTAGCATTTGATTACCTTGGTTGACAGAATATTTCTCATATAAATCACGTAATCAACCCACCTACCAAATACATGGAGGATACATTAATCATAAAATTTTCATTATAAAAACATATGGCTAAAAATAAATAAATAAATAAAATCTTCATAACATTATTCCTCCTGAAGGTTTCAGAATTCTAAACCCAATATAGATTTTTTAATTGTTTATTCATGTTTTACATTATCATTGCATCTATCTTCATAAATTAACAAATTGAATGGGACTTCTCAAGCCAGTTCAAACGATTGAGAATAGGAAAAATAAAAAAATAAAAAATCCAAACATAAAATTTCCCACTGCCATGAAACAAGCTAAAATTCTAGGCGAATCCTGTAACAGAAAACAAGGGAAAATGCAAATGGCTTCTCTCCTTCCTCTCATTCCCTTCTTATGCCCAGTTCTTGAATCATTCAGGTCAAACTTCAATGTTTTTAGAGTTACTAATAATAATTTAATGTAATTCTGTGGGATCCATCTAAGTGAGACCCACATCACACAAGTTAACATTTGCCCATACTCCATTTTTGGTCTCACGAGAGCGTCACGAGAGGGTCCAAATCCATAAGTGAATGTCAGGGCAATAAGCATTGCAGAGTCGAGGCCAGTTCAGGCATTTGATTCAACTGATAAGATTTTAACAAACCCAGGGACTGAATTATGTCAGAATTTATGGTTTGAATTTTCATGTAGCCAAATTGCCACTTTCTTCCCTGTATATGATTCAAAGTTTCTAAATTTAATATTTGTGTCGACATTTATAATATTTTTTTTATTTTACCGGTTCAACAGTTTAATCAAAGCCCCAGTAGTTCGACCACTGGACAGAAGGATCAAGACCTACGCTGAATCAATAGCCGATCCATTTCTGATAAATATGCTTAACAGTCAATAAATATATATGCAAACAATCGTTCAAACTAGAGAGATTATAGATATAATACAATAAAAAAAGTGTTAGTAAGGACAATTTTTTTATTTTATTATATCTATTATCTCTGTTCCTCTGCGTTGATCTGCAGGGTACAACATCATCTTTGTGTGTAAAGTCAATATTGACATGTTCTATTGACGTCCATTGCTTTTCACTCTATTCCCTCTATCCCTTGAAAACATTGCCATCTTCTATGGCAATAACTAGGAGTTGCCTTTAAAGGACAATAGAATGATGGTTGAATCCTAAGATATGTCTATAAAGACACAGCACAAGTACAGTGTAACCTCTAATCTTCTTCCCACTAACAGGGCAGACCATTGAAGATTGAACATCAAAACGTAAGGCAGAAAAACTACATATTTCTTACCCAAAAACTGAAGTTTGTCTTTGCAAGGTAGGACACTAGAAGTTGTTCCGAAGCTAAGTTTATTCTGAAGCCAATTTCCAAACACGAATACAGCCATCTTCTCCAGAACTGACCACGCTATCGTTATCAATAAAAGCCAACCCATAGACTCCACCTAAATGAGCTCCTTTTATGGTTCTGCGGCTTGATGCTGGCTTTCCAATTTCATATATGATGACACATGTATCCAGTGACCCAGTAGCTATGAGGGTGTTATCAGGTGACCAAGCTAAGCAGTTAATACGTGCAGTGTGAAATAACATGTTATTAAGCTTCACCTGCAGGAGATAACTTTTCAAGTCAATTGGTAGCTCAAGGAAAGGACTGATTCAATCTAACCATTTCATAACATAACCCACTCTTTTATAAGGATAATGTTTATACTCATACCTATCTCTTTTAGGTAACTTTATAATAAATATACTCTAAATCTAAAAATGTAACTTTACTATATTTCTTACTTCCTCTTGTTTTTAGTGTAGAACCTAATTAGGAAGTCGATGTTGGTTCTAAATATAAGACCTATTTCACATTTTTATTCATTTTTTGCCAAAATAACCCTATTGACATTCCATCAACAGTAATCAAGCAGGGAAGGGAGAAAGAGAATTAAAGAAGATAATTAGGGCGTTTTAGAAAAAACATATCATATTAACTAACTTAACTAACATATTTAATTTACTCAAGTTAGTTAATCAGATCTTACATTAAGGACTAGAGGAATATTTCAAAAAAGAAAAGGTGGTGGTATAAGAAAATCCAAGCATCCAACTTAAAAATGCTTAAAATAAATGTAACTAATATTTGGGGCTCAAATTACCTCTTTAGAGTCACGGTCCCAAACAACAGCTTCACGATTCAAGTCAGCTGAAGCAAACATGGTAACATCTGGGGAATATCTTATCACACTCATAGCACCTCGGTGTTTTTCAAGGACCTTCTCTTCTGTAAGTGAATTTCCTGAGATAGAATATACGTGCAACTTACCATCTTGTCCACCTACAATTGCTTCACTTCCATCAGGTGAAATTGCAGATGCAGTCACAATGAAGTCCAGGTTATGAGTGGCCACAATTTCTGAACCGTTAAGCAAAACAATCCCAGATTCAATTGCTACCAAAGCAAGTTTAGGAGAATCAAGGGCAAGGCTCAAGTCTTTTGGCTGACTGCCAACATCAATTTGCTCAGGAGCTCCGAAATTAGCCTCTTGCAGAGGAACCCTCCATACCTTCATTTCAAAATTTGCACATTAATACTTTCAAATTAAAGGAAACTATTATTTAGAACTTGAAACAAAACCAAGCTCCTTTTTTCTGATACTGACAAAGAAGCAAGAGGCACATCTATAATGGCCGTTGATATGCTAAAAGGTTTTGGAAGCCCAAATTATAAATCATAGATATCTCATCTTTCTCAGTTACCTACATACCTTGTTGTCAAATCCAGCTGTAATGACTTCTTCTTCACCGGTTGCTAACAATTTAATTAGTCCGAATTGTTTACTATCTAATTTACCACAGCAACCATTGCCTACGATCCATTTTAAGATGACTCCATCATAGCTACATGACAAGAGCATCTTTTCGCTTCTGGTGAGTACAGTTAAAAGAGCTACATTTTTCATGTGGCCACATAATGATATAGGACTTTTATCTAAACCTGTTGCTGAGTATAAATTAATCATGCCACCAAGGGTGACAGTGAGAAGATGATTATTTTGCCAAAGACAACCAACAAGCATATCCTTCACCCCACCAGATTCAGAACTCGATAAAGTCCTATTTAAACTTCCACTTCCATCCTCAAGAATATCCCAGATCTTTGCAGATTTATCAGCAGACACAGTAAGCACCTGCAGTTGATGCAGATGAGATTGAAGTTTAAGACAGACATAAAAAAGTTCTAGTGGAGAAAGGATCAAAACAAATTTTACCTGGTAGGAAAAACGAGTAATTCCTTCATACAAAATTACAACAACAACAATAGAGGCTTAATCCTATTAGGTGGGGTTGGCTACATGGATCAAGCAACGCTATTAAGCTTTATCAAAAACCAAATCTTGGAATAAATTGTTAACTAAGATATCTTATTCAATAATTTCATTGAGCGTCCTCTTCGGTTTTCCTCTACCCTTTTTAACTAGGCTCCAAACAACTTAATCTACCCCCTCACTAGTGCATCCAGTAGCCTTTTCTATACATGTCCAAACCATCTCATACAATTTTCTACCATTTTATCTTGAATAGGAGCCACTCCATACAAAATTACAATTCGAATAAAAGAATTCTTTTGTGATGGCTGTAATTAACTCGGTATAGTGAATGTGGTGACTGGTGAAGCTCTTAAAAATGCTTGACAAGCCTGCTTAAGTTTTGATCATACATGCAGGTTATTTTAATTAACTCATTTGCGAATCATATATAAGCTCCTATAAATTACTATTCTTTTTGCTTTCAATTTATTTAAGATGCATGCAGGCTATTACCTGTTTACTATCAGGACTCCAACTTACAGCATATATGCTGCCCTTGTGGCCACCCTCTGCAGACAACTCACCAAGTTTGTCCCCACTCTTCCCATCATATATGATACCTTTTCTATCAGAACTCACAGTTATGAATTTGGTTCCATCAGGGGAAAATCTAACACAATTCACAAAATTTGAATGGTCCCTGCAGATCAACAACACCTTCCTTTATCAGCGCACACATTTCTGTCAACATGTGTATAGGTTTTAGAGAAACTGGACTGACAGGTTAATTATCATTCAGTGACATTCAGGCTGATCAACATTAAGCCGTTTACTTTACAGTTCAATGATCAATTGAATTTGTAGAACGTTTAGTTTGAATAATGTATTTATATCCACATATAGCTTCTGATATATGATTCAAATATAGCATTCTCGGAGATTCCGACAATGCATTGCGTGAACAAAAGGATAGATGGACAATTAGGTGCAAGCTCTAGGTACAAGAACAAGATCATTTGTTCAACGTAGTCAAAACAGCATCTCTTGAATCATTCCAAGAAGAAGGTTACACTGTTTCTGTTCCCAACAGAAATGCAACAACAAGAATTGGGGAGAAACAATGAGAAAGAAAGATGTATCAAACAGCAATTCAGGGCCTTATCAATCCTCTTCACTTACTTCAACTAAAAACTTAATTGATTGCCAGTTCTTTCAGAACTATTTCCACTTTAAAGATTAAGCTGTTACATGAAGGTTCATTACTTATATTATAATATCTAACATCTGTTGATATGGTAGTGTGTTACAAAAGAAAAGCTTAATCTTACATTGCATCTGGCAGTCTGTTACGTTGGTTTGCTGATTATATTTTAATTAAATCAAATTTTTTATACGTAGCCCGCAATTATAAATTGGTAGACATAAATCCAATTATATATAACAATAATAATCACCTGATGGACATGTTGAACTTGAATGGAGGGCCATCAAAAAAGTTTACCAAAAAGTCTTCTCCACATGTGACAATACGTAAAGGCCTTGTTGGTTTGAATGCACAACTTAAAACTCGCCGTGAATGACCATCAAAATCCCCAACCGTGCTGCCTGAATCCCACCTAAGCACAAAATACAAGATACGAAATGGAATAAATAAGTTACTTATTCAACCATATTTTTATATATGATTTTTATAATTAAATTGGGATTTTAATGTATTTTCTGAGATATTATTGCATGATTAAATATTAATTTAAATTAGGAACATTTTTTTTGAATTTATTGTAATTAAGGATAAAATGATCATATTTTATTATTTATTCATACAGATGATTTCTTGAACTTTTGATACTATATGTTGCTTAATCTTGCATTGCAGTGCAGATGTTGTGGGAAGAATTTGGTGATTTTGAGGCTGTTTGGAATGGCTTATGAAAATTTTATAAGTGCTTATGAATTGTAATTTACGGTCTACGAGGTAACTTTTACGGTCTACGAGGTAGCTTTTACGGTCTACGAGGTGCTTTCACGGTCTACGAGATAAATATGTGGAGGAGATTTATCTCGATTTACGTGAATCGGGCTTATATAATAAGCCCGATTCAAAAAAGCTATCACAAACAGCCCCTTTAGAGGGTAAGAATTAATATTTTAAGGATTAGGAAAATTTCAGAAAAGGTCCCTAGAATCTCTGAAAATTACAAGTAGAAGAAGACAAAAGCCCGAGAAAATGACAGGTAAGAACCCAAAAGAAAAGTCAGAACAGGCAACTTTTTCTTCTTCTTCCTGCCAACACTACTGGACCCATATTGCGCATGCATAATGGATAGAGCAGGTACCACCAACATTGGCCTCCTTCTTTCGGCTGCAACTGGACCCGACAGAGTTATATGGTGTGAAGAGTGGGCATTCAAGGAGCTGGAATCATCATCATTACTTTCACTTTTCTTACATATAAAACAGAGCATCGGGGCATCCATCATGGAACCATCACGTACATCATCCCTTCCTTCCTCATTTTCTTCTTGTCGCCGGCGGCATTTGTTTATCACCACCATCGCCGCCGGCGACCTTCCATCATCGTCACCGTCATCTTCTTCATCCCTTCTACCACCGGTGAATGAAGAGAACTTGAGAGACGGAGGGAGATCGGTGAAGGAGAGGAGAGACCATCGATCCTTCACCGCACCACCACCACCACCGTGATCAGTTCTCATTTCACCAAAGATCACCACCTTCATTCCTTCCCCTGTTCTATTTACTTTCACCGTCGTCTTGCATTTTCCGGCCCCCATTTCCGGCAAGCTTCACTCACACCAACCACCACCTTCGCCAGAAAAGAGAGAGAGAAGGAAAGAAGACTGAACCTCCTACCACCATGTCTTTATCTTCCTTTTTCGGTGAGGTTCTACAACTTCCGGTGTGAGTTTGCGTTTTCCCGGCGAAGCTTTCCCCCATTCCCGGCGACTTTTCTTAGTTTCTGGCGGCCCTCTTCCTTACTTTTCTTCACTGCCACTCCTTTACCACCAACCTCTCTACTTCCAGATTCAAAGACCAGATAACCCAAAGAACCATTCAACCTTTGTTGTGACTTTCTAGCGAGTGTTCCAGTTTCTAGTGAACTTTCCCAGATTCCGATGCATGCTTGAGTTTCAGAGAGAGTTTATTTTGTTCAATTTAATTTTTCTTTTTATATTTGCATCTTTTTGTATTGTTAACTTTGTGGATTGAATTTGTGTGGTTGGATTTTTAGTTGTTGGAATTATGTACATATATTTTCTTGTAATTTAATTTGAGTGGTGTGTTTGCATCTATATTTAAGAAAATAATTGCATGTTTAATAAAATACCAAAAAGAATAGTTATGAATTTAAATTACATTTTCTTTCAATTATAAATAAAAAAATCAAAAAAATACATTTCCCTTGTTTTATTTAATTTACATAGTATTTAGATTATTTATGATTCAATAAAAGGCTCCTCAAAAAGAAAAAATGATCCTAAGTTTGTTTATACACAATATTTGGTAAATTGTTGATTATAGACCTCAGGTGAATGCACAAAAATGCCATAATCAGTTACAGTGGGGAAAAATGAACGTGTAGTGGAACATGGATTCAATTCTGGAAGGGAATGAAGCTTAATTACAAGATGGTTCAACCAAATTTTAAAAGCAGACCTTGCATAAGTATGAAATCGGACAATAAATGAGGGAACTAAATGGCCTCCAAACCCATACAACTAAAACAAATATATATCAAATGAGGAAACCAAATGGCCTCCAAACCCATACAACTAATCTTACTCCTTAGAATCGAAGATGCTAAAAAAATGAAACTCTCTTCCTTGATCTAACATCTTTGAAGGTAATTCTTGGTTTAAAATCGAATGTCAAAATTTACAACTAACAAGTGCAATTATTTCCAGAGCCATTGGCCTTTATCGTTAAGAATCTAATTACTAAATCAAAAGGCATGATTAACAGACTCTAATCGAACTATCAACAGAATAACTGCAAAGCACGAAGAACAAAAATAATGATAAGCACTTACATAAAAGCGCGAACAAATGACTTTCCTTTGCCATCCCCGCAAGCGACTATTCTCAAACAGTCGGCGGACCACTCAAGGTCATCAATCCGACCTGACAGGACCCGGAACTCATTCTTAAGAACAAAATCGTTATGGGTGCCCCAGATCCGAACGGTGCCTGAGACATCCGCTGAAGCAATCCATTCACCGTTGGGAGAGTGCCGTGCCACCGTGACAGGGTAGCCATGCTCGCTATAGACGGAAACCTGAAGCGGGTTATCAAGGTTGCGGATTATGACGGATCGCCCAGTGCAGTATAGAATGTTGTTGGTTTTCGGGTCGCCGGAAATGAGGATGCCCCGACCACGTTCGGTGGAAGGCGCACAAGCATGGGTCTCTGAGAGGTTCGCCATTGTTGATGGTATCGGAATCGTGGACCAGGAAGTGCGTAATCATTCATGTTTACCGGTGATTAGGAACAGAGGTAGAGAAAGAGGCCAACGGGTCCGATACTTGAGGAAGAGAATTTTGAACAAGTTCGCGACTTGCGCGGTTTCTTGTTCGCGGTAATCGGCTTTATATGGTAAGGGTGTTATAGTCATCTCGCATTACTCATGTCCGTTGGTTGTTTTTGTTTTGGCCGTCACATCTCCGGTGCCCTGTGGTTATAGATTATTCATTCATATTCAATAGCATCATATATCAATATTTCTTTTGCCAAAATTATCATATATCAATATTAACATAAGTGCATTGGCCACTTCCGATTAATTAAAATATTGGCCAAAAAAGATAAAATAATAATATAAAATATAATTATAAATAGAAAAAATTGGGATAAATCCCCGTTTGAGATATTAATTAGGGAGTAGGACCTAGAAAAAATTAAAGCATTGAGGTCTTGTAGAAGAAATAAATAACTATATGAGATGATCACTCTACCCAGATAAAATAAGGATCTACTCTTTTATATTTTCTACCTATTAGTTCCCTCATTATCGTCCACTCCCCCATCATTTTCTTCATCTTTCCAACTTCACCCTTTATAAATTTCATATCCCGCCCCTTCAAGCAAACTTTAGCAATGAACAATGGTGATTCCGATAATCAATGACAACAACCTTTATCTTGCAACACCACATTATATCTACCAATATCGTCTTCCGCCATTACGCCTATCTTCTTCACCCCCCCCCATTTCTTTGATTTTTGTTGCCACTCCCTCCCTCCCATGCCTTTTTAACTTGGTTGAAAACTAAAATCCAATTTTTTTTTAAAAAAAGATATTGTGTGGTGGCAAGCCATAACAAATTTGGTGTGCATGGAGGGAGACAGAAGGAAATGAAGGCAAACTATGGCACATCAATAGAATATAAAGTGAACAATGAATTGCAATTGACCTTCCATGAATTGCGAATGATCTTTCACGAATTGCAATTAAGTTTTCAAGAATTGTAACCGAACTTTCGTAGTGTTTAAATTAAGTTAAAGTGCAAGTAAACTTCCACAAATTGCAAATGACCTTGCGTGGTATGAAAATTAGGTTATAGTGCAAATATAAATGACCTTCTACGAATTGCAATGAACTTCTGTGGTATTGCATAAATTAAGTTAAAATACAAATAACTTTCCATAAATTGTAAATGACTTTCTGGGGTGTGAAAATTAAGCTAAATTATAAATACAAATAACCTTCCACGAATTGCAACTAAACTTTCAAAAATTGCAAATAACCATTCTAGTTTGTTATTAACGAATTCTGTGTTTGTTTTTCTTTTACGTACCATAATCAAATGTAGTTCATTAAATATGAACTCTGAAGTATATTAATTTACATTTTTCATCAATGAATTCAAATGTCATAAATGAATTTAGCAAATTTAACCGTGTGCCACAATTCAAATATACAATATTAATCTGCATAACTTTGCGTTATTTTCTTTTTTCTGGGTGAAATGGCTTTGAGTTGTTTAGGAGGCACCAAGTCTTGATCCCCATCATTTGTTTAATCTTCAACCTTTACGCACATGAATATACACATATGATTGACAATAAAAAGGAAGCTTTGCTTTCAAAGTTGCAATCACAAATAACATCAACATGGAGACTTAGATCTCATTTGATTCGATTCAATGTTAGAAGATTACATATAATCCAGATACAATAGACTGTTTACAACATTTGGTTGAGCTTATATAATGTAAAAATGATTACACTTTGTAATTTTGATTACATTATTTGATTTAATTAAGATTACATTGCTAGCATTAATGAATGAGGATTTAGACTTCCCGTAATTAAGTAAATAAGACATTATTGCCATTATAATTTTTTAAATTGACCAAAATACCTATCCATAAATACGGTTAAATATTAAATAATTACCACCATCTAATATTAAAACATTAATTAATAATATAAAAATTTAAAAAATATACCCCATTAAAAAAATTATATTCCACCAACAAAAATATTAAAATATCTCATTAAATAATATTCCGACAATTAAATATTAAAAAATTACTATAAACTCAGCTTATGCCCTCCACAATATTTTCACTATTGAATATTAAAAAATTATTATGAACCAAGCATTACACTACATAAATTGAAAAAAATTATAATGAACCCAATGTGCATTATACATATGAGTAGTTAGAGGTAATTTTGTTTCTTACTATATTATTTATGTATATTCTCATGTTCGATATAATCCAATTAAATATTTTTATATATATGCATTATCTTTCCTTGATGATGAACCAAACAAATTCATATAATTATCATTATATTACATTCCATTACATGACCTCTGATTCCGTGAATCAAACGGGTACTAAATAATACAAAACATGCACACATATCACGTATGACCACAAAATAAACATGTCTAAGGTAACAACGTTAGGTTCATCCCAATCACCATTCCATCATTTCAAGGGAAATGATCAGACATGGTTTCCTTACCTGCAACAAATAAATCTAAAAATGAGATACAACAATCATTAAATATAAGATAAAATATAATTAGTAAAATTGCAATCAATCAGAAACCTTTTTTTTTCATTAATAATATATTTTGACAGAAAAAAGATGTAAAAAATTTTGGAACAGTAGAAACGGTTTCTATCAATTTTTTCAAAAAAAAAAAAAAAAGGGTCAGTTACCATATTCTAGTTAAATGTTAATTGTTAAGCGAACGTAACCAATATATGTACAGAAAGCATTTAGCATTGAATTGAAACATGATGTTTTCTTAAATATCAAGTTGACATAATATATATAATGGGCAAATCAAATCGAATCAACAGTATTGCATTTAAGCGATGATGCACTCACCATAAAGGGAAAAAACTTTTCATAGAATTTAGCTCCCTGAGGACATCAATTGCACTCATTCTTTCATGAGGTGATTCCATTGAACATGTAAGTCCAATCTCAAATAAAGAACATAAGCATTTCTCAACATTTGAATGGATTGATAAGTCTCTTGATGCTCTCAGTCTATGTTCTAATTCTTGTGGAAGAATGGTTGAACTCACAACTTCCAAAAACTTGCTTGGAAATGCAGCTTTCACATATGTTTGAAGATTGTGACCATCTTTAAACATATCTTCGGTGGGTCTTCTTTTAGTTAACATCTCTAAGACGAGAATGCCAAAGCTATATATGTCACCTTGTATTGATGTTGGAGAACCCATTCCATATTCTGAAAATATTGTAAGCATATTAATTTTCTTAATTAATTATATAAATGATCACTGAAAAAAATATTGAGTTTGACAGCATAATGAATTCTAAGGACCTTGTGGTAGAAACAAATATTAAAATGATACCTGGGGGAACATAACCAACAGTACCCTTTATACCAATTGTGCTACTTCGTTCATTAGAGATGACTTCAACGGTTGAGAGTAGTCTTGCCAATCCAAAATCACTCAAATGGGCAACCATGTTGTCATCAAGAAGGACATTGCTTGGCTTCAAATCACAATGAATTATAGGCTGCCCATATTCATAGTGAAGATAGTTTAATGCAGACACAATATCTATAAGAATATTTATTATTTGATCAAGGAGCAAAATTCTTGGATGATCTGCATTTTCTGTTGTAGGATGCAACCAATTTTCCAGGTTTCCATTCACCATATACTCATAAACTAAAGCCTTAAACTCATTGCCTTGGTAATCTATGCTAGAGCAACATGTTATAATTTTTACCAGATTCCGATGCTTTGCATTTCTAAGTGCATTACATTCAGCAACAAAACTCTTGTGAGCTCCCCTTGTTTGAAGGTTGATGACCTTTATCGCAACAACTTCCTGAGACTCAAAATTTCCCTTATAAACAGAGCCAAAACTCCCTGATCCGATCAACTTATTGATTGAGAATCCATCTGTGGCATTGTGCAAGCTTTGATATGATACTCTAGAAATCATGTCAATTGTTGGTGAACTTGAAGAAGATTTCTTACTTCTTTTCCTTCCATGATAAATAGCAACAGCAGATGACAAAAGAAGAAAAGCAAGCACACAACATATGGATACAATCAGCTTGAAGTTTTGATGTTTTCTTTGTCTATTGGATTTGGTAGGGCATGGTGGCAGCTTCAACTTTGATATACCTCCACAAAGTTTGTTATTCCCCACAAGTGATATTGCACTTTCATTGCGAAAGACACCTTTACTTGGTACTTCCCCTTCAAGAATGTTGAAGGAAACATTTAAGTACTCCAAAAAAACAACATCTTGTAGGCCTTTCGGAATTGTTCCAGACAAGTTATTTTGTGACAAGTCTAAATATCTTAGACCCTTCAAAGAAGCCAAAGATATGGGGATGGTTTCTTGAAAGAAATTCCCTTGCAAAAAGAGGAACTCTAAGCTTTGGCAATCTCCAATGGTTTGAGGAATTTTTCCAGAGAATTGATTATGAGAGACATCCAATTTTTCTATATTTTTCAAGTTTCCAAACTCATCAGGGATATCATTGCCAAAAGAGTTATGTGACAAGTTCAATAATATTGATAGAGATGAAAGAGTGATCAGCTGGATTGGTATGGCTCCGTTAAAATTGTTTTGTGACAGATCAATATATTGTAAACTTCCACAATTCCCAATGCTTGCAAGAAGTTTTCCTTCTAACATGTTATCTGACAAATCTAGGTGAAACAATCGAGTGAGGTTACCTATGAGATGTGTTATTTCTCCAGAAAGTTTATTTCCTGACAAAGACAAGTATTGCATGTTTTGAAACTTCCCAAAAGTAACTGGGATGATGTCAGTGAAATAATTCCTTTCTATGTCTAGCCACGTCAGGTTAATGAGGTTTCCGAATGCCACAGGAATTCTACCAGATATTTGATTTTGTGAAAGGTCGAGTCGTGTGAGCTGGGTTGACAAATTGCCTATGGTATTTGGTAAATGGCCCCCAAAATTATTTTGGCCCAAGATTAGCTTTGATAACTTACTGCAGTTGCTCAAAGAATTTAGAAACTCCCAGTCTTTTGAAGAATTACTTCCCAAACTATTATCACCTAACTGTAGTATTGAGAGGCCATGCAACATTCCAAGATTTGGAATTTGCCCTACAAAGTTAGTATAACCCATAGAGATCAATACAAGCATAGTCGCGTTTACAATGGATGTCGGGATGCGACCTGAGAATTGATTTCCTCCAAGTGCCAAGACTTGGAGATTAGGGAGGTTGGAGAACATATTGGCGGGGAGAGGGCCATTGAATTGATTTACTCCAAGTACGATGTGAAAGAGAGATGACAAATTGTAAAGAGCAAAAGGAATTGTGCCTGAAAGCTTGTTGACACCTACATCAAATACTGTCAATTTTTCCAACCGGCCTATTTCTTCTGGTATATTCCCCTCCAAGTTATTATAATTCAAAGAAAGAATACTGAGAGAAGTAAGATTCCACAAGGAAGTTGGGATTTGCCCAGTGAAATTGTTTAGAGGTAGATACAAACGTTCAAGCTTATGGAGAGAGCCAATCTCCATTGGTATTTTGCCAATGAGTTGATTCACTCCAAATGATAAGCTCTTGAGGTTAGCGCAACTTGTGACATTGATTGGAAATTCTCCCGTCAATGTATTATTGCTAAAATGAAGTATTTCCAATCTGAACAAACGACCCAGGTCTTTTGGAATTTCTCCGTGGAAACTATTGTTTTGAAGAACGATAACCCTTAGGAAGGAAAGATTGCCAATAAAAGGAGATATAGTACCTGATAAGTGATATCCTTTCAACACCAAATGTGTAACTCTGTGATGCTTGTGGCTGCAAGAGATTCCATGCCAATCGCAGAAGTGTGTGGATGAATTCCAAGAATCCATGATCCGATATGGATCATTGGATATTGATTCCTTGAATTTGATTAAAGACAAACGATCAGTTTCGTTGCTCAGTGACGAAGCAGGTTTCCAGCATTGAAATATGAGAATAAAGAAAACAAATAAGTGAAGGAACATGGTTGAGAAACAGTTGCTGGCTGGTAATTCGAGAGTTATTTGCATGGAGAAGCACACTTTTGCTCTGTCTTTAGTCGGACTTAAATAGCCAAAAAAAAAAAAATCTCATTTTGTGTCCGAGAGATACTTCATTAAAAATAATATAATAATTAAAATATAATTACATTATGCCTAACAAATAATATTATAAGTAGTAAAAATTGACTATCATAATTTGCTCAAATGAATAATATTAATTTGATCTACGCTTGCACATGTATAACACGCAAACGTACGTTCTACTCATCGTTTTCATTCAGTTGGTGGAAATAAATCATCAATAATGGCTTCTTTTTCGACAGCAAGGAGCGTTGATACTTCGGTTGCGAACCCATTAATTAACGCCGCGATTTAAAAGAAACCCATCAACATGGAAAAGTGTTGCTCACGAAGAGCAAAATGGCAAACTTGAAGACAAGTGTATGCATTCACTTCCTTGAGTTCTTAATATTGGGGCTATTTAATTAATTTTGGTGAATTAAAAAATACAATAAATAAATAAATTTAAATAAATGTAACATGATTTCTTTAAGATACTACTGTATAATATTATATTTTATATCAGTTTATATGTTAGGTGAGTTAGTTCCAAAAATAAAAAGATAAAAAGATAGAAATCTTACATTTAATCTCAAATCCAACAATAATCTAAAAACTAGCTTTTATATATACACACACTCCGGTCCATATAACAAGTTGTGAACTATTACCCCTGTACTTAATCTATATATATATAGATGAAGTACTGGGGTAGTAGTTCACAACTTGTTATATGGACCAGAGTATATGAGCCGAGTCCTGTGAGTCATCGTTCGAAGAAGCCAATTATACATTTAATGAATACGGTGGGGTCTCAGTCACTGTCTTCCTGGAAATCTTCTCACACAAAATTCTCCATTTCACATGGGGGCTTCCCTTGCGACAGTGAAGTTTGTAACAATCCAAAGTCTTGTTTGGTTGCCAATCATATCCTAGCCATTCTTTTACTGTAATATTTGATATATTTTTATTATTATCAAATAATATTATTTTTTTACTACAAAAGAAAATGGAGGAAAATAACTGTTCTTTATTCAAATTATGATTTTTTATGAACTTTTTGCAGTAAATATTGAGTCATAGAAGCCTCCTTTAGTGACATTTTACCTTATATTTATAATTTATTATAAGGAACATATATATAACTCTTAGCTATTTCTTTTAACCTTTTCTTTTCAGTATCGACTAAGCTCCTCAAATTTGATTCAAAACAATTTAATTTTCATAATATATTGAGTTAATGAATTTTATGACTTAAGTTTTTCTTTTTTCATATTACAAAATATAATGACTGACTTGTTCTAAGTAAAAAATTTACAGAACTTGGATAGCTTTAAATCAATATTGAAATATTAAATGGATAGTTTTGAAATGTGTTAAAACAAAACAAAAAATATTTTTGTTCTTATTTTAAAATAAGATAAGGAGTTGTATGGAAAGAAGAAGATCGGAGAACTTATTTTTCTTTCTATGAAATTTGAGATATATTATTATATTCATGTTATCATCACTTGTATTTCTTATATTTTTGGTTAATATATTAAAGGCTAAAGCATATGTTAAGTTCTTTATGTTTGTACTAAGTTTTATTTTAATCCCTTAAATTTACAAAATGCATTATTAATCTTTTAACCTTAAACACAACTAGTTTACTCTAATAAAAGATGATGAATTATCAAACTTAAGGGATAAATTTGCAATTAAACACTGATAAGTCATACTTTTGAATTTTAATATATTTAATACAATTATTTTATGTTTTAAATGGTGTAAATTAAAGAAAATTAAAATGAAAATAACCATATTGGTGAATGTATTGTCAACATTTAATTATATGTTCATCATTTAAACTTGATGATCCAACATTTTTCACTAGACGAGACTAATGATGTTAAGATTGAAGAATTAAAAATATACTCTGGATCGCTTTGTAGACAGTTAATTGCATAGTTATTAGCACCGAGAACTTGGATTGACTGGCAAGGGGTTGTTCTAGATTAACTAGCGGTCTCATGTTCAAGTCTTGGGTATATGCAGCTGCGATAATTAGTCGGTGGCAATGATGTCTCCCCCTCAAGTGGGCCAATATGCCCACGAACTGAATTAGTTGGTTACTCGAATACCTAGTAATATGATCCAGAAAAAACACCGGATACTAGTTGACAAAAATAAAGAATGCACTTTGAAAATTTAAAAATAAAACTTGATGCAAACATCAAGAATCAAACATATACTTTAGTCTATATTTAATTTCAATTTGTTATTGCTGCTGAATCAAGCATTACATATGGACCATCTATTTTCTTGATCCAAGGGTGTAGTAGAGATTCTGTGCACTTTGTAAATTCAAGGGACTAAAATAAAAATCTTGATACTAACATCAAGGACCAAACGTATATATTTAATTTCAGTTTGTTATTGCTTCTGAATTAAGCATTACATCTTGATCACATTTTCTTGATCCAAGGGTGTGGAAGAAGAGATTTTGAGAGGAAAAGAAGAAAGAGGATTATGAGATATTCCAGATCCAACAAACCAATGTATGAAATCTTACTATGGGAGAAATCCACATTTATTAGCTGTCTCTACCTTAAATATAATTGTCTCCAATAAAAAATAGATGTGAACAAACAAAAACACACACACTAAAAATTAGGCAAAAGTGTGTGTGTGTGTGTAAGAAAAACAACATTGTTCACCATGTAGTATTTTGGTAGTTTTTCTTTTACGGTTAGTAATATGTGGGTAAATTTGCCAGGGAGAATATGTTATATATATTGAGTTTTTTTAATTCAAATATAAGAATTAAATGCAACAGTGGCATGATTAATTTTTATAATTAAGTGAGAGTAAAATGAAGAATTTACAAGAAACTTTTCAAACATCCCCTATAAGTATCTTATAAAAAGGAACGGTGTATAGTTAAGAATGATATCTTATAAGAAGGAAATGTAACAAGGGAGCATATGTTATGAGAAGTCTAGGTTTTGAAATTATTATATATATTCTATAATTTGAGTTTTTAATTAGTATTGGTCATAATTAATATCTTTAAAATATTTTTTATAAATTAAGAAAACCAGAAATTAAGTTATGTGAAATTACGAAATATTTTAAAACATAATAAAAGTAAGCAATACTAAAATATTTCATAGAAAATACATTAGATCAATGATTAATGTGAAAATAGAACTACCGAACAATAATTTAAAACAGAACTGGGAAAGTTAGGAAAAGAAAGTGTTCCCTTTTTTCAGTTTGTCGACCAAGAATATGAACCTTGACTTGAACAGTAGAAACCTCATCTTCAATAGTAGAAACTACAGCTTCAGTCATTCCCCTCTAACGAAAAAAAATGAAATCTAACTTTTTTCTTTAAAAATAACTCTATAACAAACGATCTGATACTTTTTCTTTCTTCCATCTTTCCCTCATAACAGACAAAATATAATGTTGTCATTCACATGGAAAATTAAACCATCTTTGCTTGATTAAAGTTAATTAGAAAATAAAAATGAAAAATTAATTAATGAGCTTAACTAAAATTTAATATAATGGACATATCCTCATTTAAATATAGCATACAAGATAAGCCACTTCATTATCTATATCACAACAATAACAATACAAAGATGACCAAGAGTAAAAAAAGACTAGGACCCGTGTGACGGGCAGAAAAATCTAATCATAATAAATACGTAGGAGAGTAATTAAAAGTCTTGGTCAAGAACATGAGCTTGAATAGGAGTTAAAGAATCCCAATGGATAACTTTAATGGACAAGTGAGTCTATGAACCATATAGCACGTAATGTTGTTATGTATATGGACCATAATAATGTACAAGTCACACCCTTACATGAATTGAAATAAATCGGCAATGGCTTTCATTGTCGACAGCAATTTGCAAGAAACGGACATGGAAATTAAATAGACAAGCATGGCAGGAAAAATGTTTCTCAAGCAGACAAAAGTGACAAACTTGAAAACAAGGGTATGGGGAGTCGTCGTGGAAAGTTCGAAGAAGCCAAATATACACTTAATGGCGTGTTGGGGTCTTAATCACGTCTTTATGAAAATCTTGTCACACAAAAATCTACGTTTCCTTGCTATACAATCAAGTTTGTAGTTAAGGCAATCAAACGGGTAAAGAATGGGCTGGGTTAAATTGGAATATCAAAAAAGTGGCATGGGTAATTTTGTCCAGATATGGCAGATTATTTCTCTTTGCTCCAACAAAACCTCAATTTTTGTAATTTTCCCCCCTTTTTGCTTTCAATTTATTTAAGATACATGCAGGCTATTACCTGTTTACTGTTAGGACTCCAACTTATAGCATGTGTTGAAACTTAGTTCCTATATATAGTTAACTTAGTTGAAACTTAGACTTCTAAATTTTAACACGCTGCAAGTTAGTACATATGGTTTTAACTACCTAATATTTTATCCCTAAACTTTATAAAATATATTGTTGTAATTTTTTTAAAAAATATAGGGATTAATATTTTAAATGTTAAACTATAAAAATTGAGTTATATTGAGTTAAGTTTACAAAGTTATAGTCAAGTTAGAATTATAAGAATGGAGTTATATAAAGTTAATGTTTAGGGATTCAAGGAGTCAAAATTATATGGAGAAAAAGATTAACTTTTACTATTAAAATTTAAAGATAATTAGTTGAATCATAAATATTATTTAAGTTTTTTTTTCCAACGCATGATTTTTTTTTTAAAAAAATTTCTCTCTACCAATATAAAGGTGGTCTAGTGGTGTAAGGCCCTGTTAAATCTTTCTGGGGTTTCGAGTTTGAGTCCTGAAAGAGTCACTTGTGTTGAGAGGGGAAACCACGAATCTCGAATTGGATACCAGATGATAACATAAAAAAATAACTTTCTCTCTCATATATCACCTTTTAGGCTTTTACTCTACTCATCAAAATTTATGAAAAGGTAAAATTGAGAAAAAAGTAATTAACAATTTATTTTATGCAAAATAACTTATAAAAATAACCATTAGTTTCTTTTAAAATATGTCTTATATAGGGGATGACGTAATATGTTATAAGTAACCCATGCATTACATTAGGACCACATTCCAACTTGATGAGCTACAATGTTTACAGGGTTTCTAATTATGTACCTTTTTTTTTTCATAATCAGACAAATTCATTAAAAACATTTTAACCATACTCTTGACAAGGAATACTTATATACTCCATGAGTGCCACCTCATCTATACTCTGATTAATTAAAATACAACAATTCATCTTATTTTAATCCCATATGACTGATGAGTCATCTGGAGAAATTCAAATTTTATGATTTTGAAAAATAACAACTCAAGGGAGGGAATTTTATTTTTTTATAAATTATGAAGTTTGTGTTTTTTAAAATCATAAAATTTAAATTTCTTCAAATGACTCATCAGCCATGTGAGATTAAAATGAGATGATTTGTTGTATTTTAATTAGTTAAAGTACATATGAGGTGGCGCTCCTAAAGTATGTAAGTATTTTTCTACTTATGATAGTTAACTTGTCTATATGATATATTATTAAAAGTAAAATACTCTAAAATCCCTTACATTTTGCTTTAATTACACATACCTCTCCTCTATTTTGAAAGCATATACTTAAGTCCAAACTGTTAACTCTCTTAAGAATTTTTTGAAAAAAAAATATTTTTAATTAAAATTAATATTAAAATAAATTTTATTTACTAAGTCACCCTTCATAATTACTAATTCTCTAATTTTGGCTAAAACTGTTTAGTTAAGTAATTTAACATTTTTTTCTTTTTCTTAATTTATTTTCTAACTTTTGAAAATAGTTATTTGTTAAATTTTTTATCATAGGATAATGGCTAAAATAATTTAATTAATATAGACATAAAAATGTAATTAAAAATATGATTAATTATTTTCATAATTATATGCTTAATTAAATGTGCTGATAAATGTTTGTAGCAACAAAATGTATTCAAAATTCTTAAAATATAAATTTAAATAATTTATTTAATCTCTCAAATTTATATTATTTATAATATAGATTAAAAAATGTGATTGAAATATGTTCTTAGTCATTTAAAAGAAAACTAGATAAATAAGTTTCAGTAAATATAATAAAAAAGTTAAAATTATAAACTTTATAATATAGCTGGCAAGAAAAAATATAAATGTGATAATATAATAAAAATTAATAAATTTTATAATATATTGGAAATTTTGAAAATATATGTATTAAAATTATTTTTTGGTTGTTGAAAAAATTATTTTTAAGCAAATACAAATGTTTATTTTTTTGTTGAAAGTGGGGTATTTTGGTCAAAACAAAAGTTTGACAGTCAAACTTAACAGTCAACTAACGGTTGAGTGGATGGAAATGAAATTTAAAAAATGTAAAGGAGGTTTTTGTAACATGCATTTTAATTTTAAGGGAGGTTTAAATATATTTTTAAAATAGAGAGGGGTTTATGTAATTTAGGTAAAACAGAGGAGTGATAATTGTATTTTCCTCTATTGTTAATTATATTTATCACACAAGCACATGGCCTTTATCCAATGAACATCTTATCTTTTAAATTAATAATATTATTTTTCTCTTCCTCACATAAGCAAATGTTTATTTGTTTATCTACAACTGTTTTTAGTTTATGTTTACAATAAAACAATAAAAAATAATTTTGTTCCAAATGACGTAACAATTTTTTTATAAATTATATATTGATGAATATAAAAGATAATGAAAAGTATGGCACATTTAATTATTGATATGAGAATCAATTTAAATGAATGATTTCTTAAAAAATAAATCATTTATTTTTGAGTGAGACTTCACTGAATCCAAATATGGGCATACATATGCGTGCGTGAGTGCGTGTATATATATATTTGTAAACATATATGTGTGTTTGTGTATTTATTTGCAATTTTTTATGTCTTCTAGCATAGAAGCCATCTCCGGTGTGAAGAATTTGAAATAGACAACGGCTATAACGGTTGAATTATAGCCCCGTGTTGGGGGTGTTGTCTTGTGTGATGAAGTCATATTTTCTTTTATTTTTTATTTTTTTGAGAGATTATTTGGAGTTTAAAATTTGAGAAACAATGGTTTATACCAACTTTAATCTTTTGCTTGTTATAGTTTTGACTTGATTGCAATTCAGTCTCTACACTTTGACTCATCGCAATTCAGTATCTATAATTTTGATTTTATTGTAATTTAATACCTAAATTGACTCACTGTAACTTAGTCCCATGGTGTTAACTATTTCATAATTTAGTCACATGTCTTTATTATATATATATATATATATATATATATATATATATATATATATTCTAAAACGCATACACTAAATTATAAAATGGTTAAGATTATAAGAGCTAAGTTATAGTGAATTAAAATTCATGAACTGAATTATAACAAGTTAAAATTATAAAGATTGAGTTGTACCGAGTTAAAATGTATGAACTAGGTTATGATTGATTCAAAATTATAAGATCAAAAGATTAATTTTTCTAATATTATTTTAAAAAATAATCGTATATGAATAGTAATGAAGAGGAGTAGATGTAAGCAAGACACTAATGCCAAAAAGGGGAGAGATTCTATGAGAAATGTAAAATATATGGATAAAATAATTTATTTAAAGAATTTAATTACGACTCATTTTTTTTTTACACCCCATTAGATGTAGGAATGGGATCCAACCCAGATAAAGAGACATATAAAAACTCGGATAAAGAGACACATAAGCCTCGTATCATTCTAAGTACGTCACTATGCGCCGGCTAATTACGACTCAATTTAAAACTGCAACACACTCAGTTTCTCTGTCCCGAGAACAACAATGGCATAAAAAGAATACACCTTTTCTTCTACTAGTGGAACTGTTCATCATCATGAGCCATAGGCCTTTTTCATTGATTTAGCTAACGCAATATATTCAAACTTTTTCTTCTTGATGTGCATATATTTATAATTTAATTTTAATTTTTTAAGAGATTTAATTTGCACTTAGCATCATGATATTCCCTTATTTCATATTTGTAACCATTTTCATTTATATTTATACATACTTATATATATATACACACACTAATAAAATATCAGATTATGGTGCAATTTCGCAATATAACTTTTTGAGTACGAGCTGCGTGTGTTTAAAATTTTTTATTGGATCAATATTGACCCCAAAGTGTTAAAAAATGTTAAAAGTGTTTATAGTCAGCCTTAACTTAAGTAGAAAATTATCAAACTTGATTTCTGAATTGTATTAATAATTATTTAAGACTATTTTATGTAAATAAATCTTAGTTTGATAGACTCATAGAAGTTTATTCATTAAAAAAAATCAAATAAGTGAATTTAAATATACAAATTAAAAGATTCAATAAGAATAAATATTTTTTTATCTGTTAAATAAGTCCAAAAACAAAAATATTAAATGTTCTTATCCTAACAATGATACCCTTGGATAGCCAATGGGGAAAAAAAAACTTTAGTATCATTTTTAGTCTTTTAAGTTTGTAAAGTGCATGTTTGGTATTTTAATGTTAACGCCGTTAATCTGGCTAAACGGAAAATACTGACTCAGAAATTTTAAACAATGACAGTGCAATTAAATGCTAACCAAACATGCTTATATGTTAGTATTTTAATAATTAATATTTTAAAACCTGTGAATTGAAAAAAATTTAATCTTTACGGACTGTTTTATGGTTTCTCATTAACAATCCCTCCATCCGTAACTCATCCCTGCGGCTTCCATACATCCATCCCTAACTCATCCCTGCGGCTTCCATACATCCATCCCTAACTCATCCCTGCGGCTTTGAACATATCTGCAGAAATAACCAGTCCTGTGAAGTCAATCTTATAAGTCTATTTTTACTTTTTATATTTACTATTGGTTGCATTCATCCCTACGGAGATATCGTATTTTTTCTTTATTGCCACTAATCCAAAATCATAAAATTACACAGAAAGTAATATTACAAGCCATCCCATAACCTAGAATAAAATCCCAGGTGAACAATACTAGCCAAACTAAAAATAAAGACAACAACATCCCTGAACGAAGATCCTCCCACAGCAGCAAGTTTCTGAATTTTTTGGCAAGCCGTTTCATGAGTGGTTTCTCTGGAACATTGATCCTCAATGTATGATGACCCATTGACAACTATTTTTTGGAACTCTTACCTGGAAATTATGGGATAACAGGAACAAGTCTATCTGAACGAACGAATCCCTACCCTTGAGAGTATCATTATTGCTGTTTGTACTATTGTTCAGGACATCTCTTAATGCCACTGATGTCATTAGATCAATCGACACAAAGGCATAGCTGGTAATGTTTTGAAAAAACTCTTGCTGATTCAAATAATCTGTAGATGCAACCTTGCCATTATGAAGAATCCAACCCATAGCTGGTAGTGTTTTGAAAAAACTTACTGATTCAAGTATTTGGGGTCAGTATATTTTGTGTCATACAAGTTGCTGCAAGGGCGAGCAAAGAAATTAATAACAGCAAAAGAAGAAGCGAATTTGCCTTTTTTATTAGTTACAGATGTAGAAAATCTAACATAATATGTAGAAGGAACTATCAATACAAATTAATGAAACCCAAATAGCTAATAGTGATTGCACAAACGAGGAGGAACTATATACGCAAGTATCTAATTTTTCAAGCACACTGTAGTAAACATATATCACATTAGAATTGGAATTTACTTTTAATATAAAGAAATAGAGCCCTACCATATAGAATATTCACTTGTATACCAATCCCACTTGCTTGCATTAATAAAAGCAATTTGGACCTATGCCCATTGTTCGTTGTTCCTTTGTCCTGCCTGGCTTTCACAAATATAATCAAACTTGTCCATTATTCTAAATTCTTGCTTTCTTACAATATCTGAACTTATGTATAGATTCAAAGGTTTGCATAAAAAATGGGGAACAATTCCGATGAAGATAGTGCCTTGAATATTGACTTTAATGATAGTGAAGAAGAAGTGGATGAAGCTGAATATTTTCAAGGTGACATTGAGGAGGTGAATATAGACTGTACAGATAATTCACATGAAGAGCATGAGAGTGAAGATTTGGAAAGCCTTAATGATGAGGAATAAGTTGGAGATGAAAATAGAGATGGAGATGGATGCGTTAAGAATAGGTTTCCAATGCATAAGTTGGTCAAAAATATGAGTGAATACAAGTGGGAGCTAGGAACACTTTACAACACACGGGAGGAATTTAAAGAAGCCATAGTCTCATATGCTGTGCATGCTGGTAAAGGGCTAAAGTTTATTTAAAATGATATGGAAAGGATTAGAGTAAGGTGCAAGCAAGGCTGTGATTGGAAGGCTTATTGTGTAAATTTATAGGGAGAAGAGACATGGCAATTAAGGATGCTCAATGACAAGCATACATGCAGCACGTAGGTAAATAATAAATTGTTAACATCCAAATGGCTGGGTAGGAGTATTCAGAAAACTATGAAAGAGAATCCTAAGCATAAATTGAAAGATATTATGGTAGATCTAAGAGAAAGTGGAATGTTAATATCTCTGTTGGGAATGAAGGATATAAAATTGAAGCACAAGAGAAATACTCTAAATATTATTGATCCTTGAAAATAAAAGAGAATGTAAGAAGGCCTTTATATAGACAAGAATAGACTAACTCTAACCCTAAAATTTATCATAATCCAATCAAATCATAATATCTTAAAGATATATTCTGAAAATATAATATTCATATCTAATCCTAATAAATACTAAACGGTATCTCTAATAATAATAATTAATATTTATAAACTTGATATTCTCAACAGTTTTAAAGTTAGTGGCTTCCAGAGCAAAGAGACAAGCATTAAATCACCTTCAAGGACCTTTCCATGAACAATTTTGAAAGTTATATGACTATTGTCATAAGCTAAAAAAGATCATATCCTAACTCTACCATGTTGTTAAAAGTGGAGAGGCCACCTGACTACGATGCAGGGCTTGATACTCAAGTGCCATCTAGAAACATGTGACAAATCTTTATTTTTATTATATATTTTTATATTTTATTTGGGGATTTTCTAATAATAATTGAGCTAAAAATGCCTCTTTTGTAATTAATTGTGATTAAAGGAGTTTGTATGAAATTAAGGTTAAAAAAAGGTAAAATTATCATATATTTTATAAATTGCCTTAACTGATTAATTTTTAGAAAATAAGGTATTACATTTTGGGCTTATTTATTTTGCAAATCAATTTGTAGAAAATTTCTGACAAGGGCCCTCATGTTTTGAAGATTATGGTTGGAACCACAAAATTTTTCATGCTTTCACTCTGGTCCCTCCACAAAAACTTCTGGATAGTCCCTTGGTCAAAATTATTTGACCAAGGGATCCGATTAAATAAAAGGACCCGACGTGGTTTCTGGTGTGGAGAGCTGGATATATGGAAGAGTGAGACGGAGATTAGAGAGTGACCCGGGGGGGGGGGGGCGGCGAGAATCATCAGCAACACGCCATCATCGCCACTCCTCCTCCACCGTCATCTCACTATCATCATTATCATCCACCACCGCTGCACCACCATAGAAACAGAGACGCGAGACAGAAGCCAGGAACACCGTGACAGAGGCTGATATACAGAACCAGAGGGAGTCACGACAGCTTCATTCTTTCAATCCCATCATCTCAGCCCCATATCACCTCCACCCACCCCCATGTATCCTCCATCAAGCCACCGTGAAGCCATCTTTCCAGATTCAGAGTTAGAGATTTAATTACAGATAGCAGCGTCACAAAAGGAGGGAGCTGGAGTTGGATATACTGATAGAGAGAATCAGCGGCTGCACTTCGTCATTCACCATCCTCATCCCATCTCCACCATCGCCTTTCATCATCATCACTTCACTTTCATCGTTGCTCAAGGCTGTGACTCCTCTGTTCTGCTTTTGGTTTAAATCCAGCTTAAATTTCTCTCTTGTTTTGTGCTTAATTGGTTAATCAACTAAATGTTTTATACGGCTGGATGTGTGAATCTGAGAAGATTATGTTTGTTGAGTCTATGGCTATAAGTGGCTTGGCAATTTTGTGCTCTTGGTAATGAATTGGAGATGACTTGACTTCATATGTGCTTTAAAGAGGAATTTATTTTCTTTGTAGCTCATTATATTTGTGATTTCTTAGGTTTTAGAATTCATTTATTTATTGAGACTATGATTTTAACTCTATTTTATTTTATAAATTAAGTTCTTGTGATTTTTGAGTTTGTAATGAGGATTTGTCCTTATCAATATATATGGCTATATATATGTTTTTCTATGATTCCATTGCTTTCTATTTATTTAATTTAGTATTGTTAGATAGTTAGATTGAATTAGAATTGTAATTGAACCTAAATGTATTACATATTTCATAATCACCCTATAAAGGGTTTTAATAATGCTTAAATTAATGGGTTTATGAGTTTAAACATTAGATTCAATGGTAATTGAGGTTCACTATATTAAGAAATTTAAAGAAACTCATTACACTAAGAGGACTTAATAGCATTTCAAGAGTAGGAGTTCATCTCTTGTGATGTTAGACTTATTGGTTAATGAGGTTTGATATATTAGGAGCTTAGTGTATTAACTTCCCGAATATTTTAATTGAGCAAAGATAGCCATTGAAAACCATTTCCAAAAGCATCTTCATCATTTGCATCTTTTATCCATTTCCATTCCTCCTTGTTTGAAAATCTCAAAAATATTTATTTTAAGTGCTTTTAATTCATAGTTTTGAAAATCAATCAATTTTGTTTTTCCTTTGTCAATTTTGCATTGTAATTACTTAGTTTACTAGGAATTAGTTTCATAATCGACTCTTCAAAGTAAAATGATATGAGTTGTACACGATATTACATTAATTTGGTTTTATTTTTGATAAACCTGAGACGATTAAAAAGTGAACCACGAATTGCAATTGACCTTCTATGAATTGCGAATGACTTTCTATGAATTACAATTAAGCTTTCAAGAACTGAGCTTCCATTATGTGTAAATTAAGTTAAAAGTACAAGTGAACTTCCACAAATTACAAATGACCTTGTATGACGTGAAAATTAAGTTCAAATGCAAATATAAATGACTTTCCATAAATTATAACTGAACTTCTATGGTGTTGTGTAAATTAAGTTAAAATACAAATGACCTTCTATAAATTGTAAATAATCTTTTGGGGTGTGAAAATTTAGCTAAATTGCAAATGCAAATAACATTTCATGAATTGCAACTAAACTTTCAAAAATTGCAAATAACCATTCTAGTTTGTTATTAACGAATTCTGTGTTTGTTTTTCTTTTACGTTCCATAATCAAGTAGTTGAAATTTAGTTCATTTAAGTATGAACTCTGATGTATGTTAATTTACATTTTTCATCAATGAATTCAAATGTCATAAATGAATTTAGAAAATTTATCCGTGTGCCACAATTCAAATATACAATATTAATCTGCATAACTTTGCGTTATTTTTTCCCCCTGGGTGAAATGGCTTTGAGTTGTTTAGGAGGCACCAAGTCTTGATCCCCATCATTTGGGCGTATGAATATAAACATATGATTGACAATAAAAAGGAAGCTTTGCTTTCAAAGTTGCAATCACAAATAACATCAACATGGAGACTAACAACCCATTTGGTTCGATTCCATGTCAGAATATTACATGTAATTCTAATACAATAGATTGATTACAATGTTTAATTGGACTTATATAATGTAAAGATGATTATATTTTTTAATCTTTATTACATCATTTAATGTAATAAGAATTACACTGTTAGGACTGATGAATGGGGATGCAGACATCCCATAATGAAGTGAAGAAGACATTATTGCCATTATAATTTTTTAAATTGTCTAAAGTGCCTACCCATGAATACAGTTAAATATTAAATAACTACCACCATTAAATATCAAAACATTAATTAATAATATAAAAATTTTAAAAAATATCCCCATAAAAAATTATATTCCACCAACAAAAATATTAAAATATCTCATTAAATAATATTCTCACCATTAAATATTAAAAATTTACTATAAACTCAGCCTGTGCACTCCATAATATTGTTACTATTAAATATTTAAAAATCACGATGAATCCAACATTACAATACACAAATTGAAAAAATTACAATGAACTCAACGTGTACATTATACATATATGAGAAGTTAGATGTGATTTTGTTTCCTACTATATTATTCTCGTATATTCTCATGTTCGATATAATCTAACTAAATTTTTTTATGTATATGCATTATCTTTCTTTAATGATGAACCAAACAAACTCATGTAATCATCATTATATTACATTACCTCTGATTCTGTGAACCAAACGGGTACTCAGTAATACAAAACATGCACACATATCACATATGACCACAAAATAAACATGTCTAAGGTAACAACGTTAGGTTCATCCCAATCACCATTCCATCATTTCAAGGGAAATGATCAGACACGGTTTCCTTACCTGCAACAAATAATCTAAAAATGAGATACAACAATCATTAAATATAAGATAAAATATAATTAGTAAAATTACAATCAATCAGCAACATTTTTTTTACATTAATAATATATTTTGACAGAAAAAGAGGTAAAAAATTTGTGAACAGTAGAAATGGTTTCTATTAATTTTTCCCAAAAAAAAAAAAACAGGTTAGCTACCATATTCTAGTTAAATGTTAATCGTTAAGCGAACGTAACCAACATATGTGCAGAAAGCATTAAGCATTGAATGAAACATGGTTTGTTTTCTTAAATTTCAAGTTGACAAAATATATATAATGTGCAAATCTAATCGAATCAACAGTATTGCATTTAAGCGATGATTGACTCACCATAAAGGGAAAAACCTTTTCATAGAATTTAGCTCCCTGAGGGCAGCAATTGCACTCATTCTTTCATGTGGTGATTCCATTGAACATGCAAGTCCAATCTCAAATAAAGAACATAAGCATTTCTCAACATTTGGATGGACCGATAAGTCTTGTGATGCTCCCACTATATGTTCTAATTCTCGTGGAAGAATGGTTGGGCTCACAACTTCCAAAAGCTTGCTTGGAAATGCAACTTTCACATGTATTTGAAGATTGTGACCATCTTTAAACATATCTTCGGTGGGTCTTCTTTTAGTTAACATCTCTAAGACGAGAATGCCAAAGCTATACCTGTCACCTTGTATTGATGTTGGAGAACCCATTCCATATTCTGAAAATAGTGTAAGCATATTAATTTTCTTAATTGATTATGTAAATTATCACTGAACAAATGAAAAAAAATATTGAGTTTGAAAGCATAATGAATTCTAAGGACCTTGTGGTAGAAACAAATATTAAAATGATACCTGGGGGAACATAGCCAACAGTACCCTTTATACCAGTTGTGCTGCTTTGTTCATTGGAGATGACTTCAACGGTTGAGAGTAGTCTTGCCAATCCAAAATTACTCAAATGAGCAACCATGTTGTCATCAAGAAGGACATTGCTTGGCTTCAAATCACAATGAATTATAGGCTGCCCATATTCATAGTGAAGATAGTTTAATGCAGACACAATATCTATAAGAATATTTATTATTTGATCAAGAAGCAAAATTCTTGGATGATCTGGATTTTCTGTTGTAGGATGCAACCAATTTTCCAGGTTTCCATTCACCATATACTCATAAACTAGAGCCTTTGTAACATCCCAAAATTTATTAAAAGGTTAAATTCCTAAAAAGATAATTAAATGGTGCTAGAGATTAATCTTGGGAATTGAAAGCCAAATTGTGAAACCTATGAAATATATGGGATCTTAAATTAGACAAAGTGAAAAATTATGGTATTGTATGTGTAATTAATAGGATAAGAAAATACCTATATATATATATAATATTAAAATACACACATTTCCCTTGCTTTACATACTCCTAACGCATCACTCATGACACTTGCCAAACTCCTTCATCTCACCACTTTCATTAATTTAATGATAAAATATTAATTATTACACCATGCGGTTCACACAACCTAACACCCAAATACAATAATAATTAATATAACACTCACACTATATCATCTTACCCAATCGGCTAGCAACTAAGAATGAAAGAAAAGAGAGAGTGAGAGGGAAAGAGAGAGTGAGTGATAGAGAGAGCAAGAGAAACATAAGAGTGATCGGTGCTACAAGAGGAAGGAAGATGCTACAAATCTCACACACAATTTCATAACTTGATATAGGTGAGTTTCCTTCCCATATGCTTAACTCTTTCTAGTTGATTTGAGATTATTTTTGGGTAATTTGGGAAGCATAAGAACCTAGTATAATGAATTGTTGTCTTGTGAGGTTTTGTTTTGGGCAAAATAGTACATAAGGAAGGAGTGAGAATTTGATAAATTTGAGGTTTCCAATGAATTCTACACGAAAAATTATATGGGAATACATGAGATTATGATTTTTGGATGATTATATATAAGTCTAGAATTTTTAGAAAACAAGAGGAGTTGTTGTTCGGTTAGTTTCTCTGAAATCATATTGGTTGTAAAATAAATTTCGGTAACCAAACCTGGTCAGAAAATTATGAAAGTTTCCATAAGGAAAGTATACATATTAAGCTTTAATTTTATATATAATATATATCATTTTGGTTTATAAATAGTGAGATATGAATTTTTAAAGTTAGATGATGAATCTGGAACGTTTTATGGTACAGACGAGGTTTGACGAAATTATGGAAATTTTGTAGCTATAATTTATGAATTTTAATATTTTTCCCTGAAAATATATTTAAATATGATCATATAAGATTTTGAACCATCCCATTTGGAGTTCTAGATATTTAGTTATGAATTTTAGAAGTTAAGCTACTGAAACTGGAAAGATTTTCTGGCAGTGCGAAACAAATTTAAAACTGGGAATTATTAATGGATATTTGGTAGTTAAAAGTATTTTTATATTAAAATAGACTTCATAAGTGACACATAGAATTTGGAACCACTTTAATTGGATATTTCTAGGCCAAGATATGAATTTTCAAAGATTATTGAAAATTCTGACAGAATTGAGTTATAGTGAAAAAATAAAAAGTAAGGGTATTTTTGAAATAATTGGGACTCTAAGGGTCAAATTAAATACTTAGATTGGTATGAGTCCATTAAATACCTATTGGAATTAAGGTATTAGCTATAATGATAACCTACCAAAGTGTCTTAAATTATTTTGGAATAAGTAATAATTCGTCCGTCCGTAAATTATAAATTATAGGATTTGACATTTGCCCGGGACGCCTAAGAGACTGAGAACAGGAACCAAATTTGGAAAGACTGTCAGGTAGTACCTTATCTCTTATATCATATGTGATGCCATGTATGTGTACCATATCATCTATATATATATGTGCGGGACAGATAGTCCAAAGGCGGTAAGACCCGTAAGTACAAGTTACACCGGGAGTTACCCGGGGGCGTCTTACACCAGGTAGGTTTGAGGCAGAAAGCCTGTGACTGTACCTTGTATGGGGCAGAGGCCCTGGGCAGCCAGATTGTGAATCTCAAGCGCTGTGAGTATGAGATAAGGGACCGGTTAGGCCCTTTTATGTGTTGCATTTCTGTAAGTTGTGCTGTTTGATGATTTGTTTTACATGCTTAGTATTTGCATATTATATGAGTGATCTGTGTACTACTGAGATTCTTTTGAATCTCACCCCTTTTAAAACAAATGATATACAGCAAAGGCGTCCAGCTCTAAGGGCAAGAAGGTAATATAGACGGACGAAGAAGAGGCAAATAAATTATGGACTGTTTGGTTATCATTTTATTTTGGATGACTGTAAAATATTTATAAGTAGTTGTAGTAGCGATAGTAGTACTAGTACTCGTGATGCAGACTGTATACGTTGTAATCCGTACGCTAGACTTTCGATAACGTATTGGTATCCAGAAACCAATAAGTTAACCATCACGACGCGAGTTATGGATAGAAAATGATCTGTATTTTAAATAAATGATTTTGAAACTGATAAAGATAATGAATTTACAAATTAAAATTTAGACCATACATATGTATTTTTAAAATTTTTTTTTGAAAATCCTATACAAATATAAGATTAAACTATTCTTAAATTGGGAATTTAAATTGTTTTGGTCTCAGGTTTGAAACCATTATATATTTAAACTAATCTAAAGGCTTTAGAAATTAAGGTGTTACAGCCTTAAACTCATTGCCTTGGTAATCTATGCCAGAGCAGCATGTTATAATTTTTACCAAATTCCGATGCTTTGCATTTCTAAGTGCATTACATTCAGCAACAAAACTCTTGTGAGCTCCCCTTATTTGAAGGTTGATGACCTTTATCGCAATAACTTCTTGAGACTCAAAACTTCCCTTATAAACAGAGCCAAAACTCCCTGATCCGATCAACTTATTGATTGAGAATCCATCTGTGGCATTGTGCAAGCTTTGATATGATACTCTAGAAATCATGTCAATTGTTGGTGAACTTGAAGAAGATTTCTTGCTTCTTTTCCTTCCATGATAAATAGCAACAGCAGATGACAAAAGAAGAAAAGCAATCACACAACATATGGATACAATCAGCTTGAAGTTTTGATGTTTTCTTTGTCTATTGGATTTGGTAGGGCACGCTGGCAGCTCCAACTTTGATATGCCTCCACAAAGCTTGTTATTCCCCACAAGTGATATTGCACTTTCATTACGAAAGACATCTTTGCTTGGTACTTCCCCTTCAAGAATGTTGAAGGAAACATTTAGGTACTCCAAAAAAACAACATCTTGTAGGCCTTTCGGAATTGTTCCAGACAAGTTATTTTTTGACAAGTCTAAATATCTTAGACCCTTCATTGTGTCTGAGAGATACTTCATTTTAAAAAATAATTACAAAATTGCAAATAAAGAGAGGATTCCATATTCTTGATCATCATGTTATCCGTTCCACCTAAACTTCAAAAATTATCCAGACACTTCATTTAAGATTGATACTGCCTTGGAGGGAGATAAAACCCTCTTCGGTGATATCTACGTCTTAATTGTACAAAAAAAAAAAAGAATGATATTTTTGTGAATAAAATTGATTAAAATAAGTTTTTTATGCTTTTTTTTAAAACTAAAAATGTAAATTGATTAATATGAGGGTGAAGAAAACTCCTCACACAAAAATTGATTAATGAATATGGTGGGGTCTCAGTCAGTCATCCTGGAAATCTCCTCACAAAAAAATCTTCATTTCACATGGGGGCTTTCCTTACGACAATGAAGTTTGTAACAATCCAAAGTCTTGTTTGGTTGCCAATCATATCCTAGCCATTCTATTACTAGAATATTTGATATATTTTTATTATTATCAAATAATATTATTTTTTTATTACAAAAGAAAATGGAGGAAAATAACTGTTTTTTTATTCAAATTATGATTTTTTATGAACTTTTTACAGTAAATATTGACTCATAGAGGCCTTCTTTAGTGACATTTTACGTTATATTTATAATTTATTATAAGGGACATATATATAACTCTTAGTTATCTCTTTTAACCTTTTCTTTTCAGTATCGAATAAGCTCCTCAAATTTGATTCAAAACAATTTAATTTTCATAATATATTGAGTTAATGAATTTTATGACTTAAGTTTTTTTTTCAAATTAGAAAATATAAAGACTGAGTTGTTCTAAGTAAAAATTTACAGAACTTGTATAGCTTTAAATCAATATTGAAATATTAAATGGATAGTTTTGAAAAGTGTTAAAACCAAAAAAAAAATTTGTTTGTTCTTATTTTAAAATAATATAAGGAGTTGTATGGAAAGAAGATCGGAGAACTTTTTATTTTTTTCTCTATCAAATTTGAGATATATTATCATATTCATGCTATTATCACTTATATTTCTTATATTTTTGGTTAATATATTTAAGGCTAAAGTATATGTGAAGTTTTTTATGTTTGTACTAAGTTTTATTTTAATCCCTTAAATTTAGAAAATGCATTATTAGTCTTTTAATCTTAAATACGACTAGTTTAATCTAATAAAAGATGATGAATTATCAAACTAAAGTAATAAATTTGCAATTAAATACTGATAAGTCATACTTTTGAATTTTAATATATTTAATACAATTATGTTAAGTTTTAAATGGTGTAAATTAAAGAAAATTAAAATGAAAATAACCATATTGGTGAATGTATTGTCAACATTTAATTATATGGTCATCACTTAAGTTTGATTATCCAACATTTTTTATTAGACGAGACTAATGATGTTAAGATTGAATGATTAAAAATACACTCTGGATCGCTTTGTAGACAGTTAATTGCATAGTTATCAGCATCAAGAACTTGGATCGACTGGGAAGGGGTTGTTCTAGATTAACTAGCAGTCTCATGTTCAAGTCTTGGGTATACGCAGCTGCGCTAATTAGTCGGTGGCAACGATGTCTCCCCCTCAAGTGGGACAACATGCCCATGAACTGAATTAGTTGGTTGCTTGAATACCTAGTAATATGATCCAGAAAAAGCGCCGGATACCGGTTGACAAAAATAAAGAATGCACTTTGAAAATTTAAAAACAAAACTTGATGCAAACATCAAGAATCAAACATATACTTTAGTCTATATTTAATTTCAATTTGTTATTGCTGCTGAATCAAGCATTACATATGGACCATCTATTTTCTTGATCCAAGGGTGTAGTAGAGATTTTGTGCATTTTGTAAATTCAAGGGACTAAAATATAAAACTTGATGCTAACATCAAGGACCAAACGTATATATTTAATTTCACTTTATTATTGCTTCTGAATTAAGCATTACATCTTGACGACATTTTCTTGATCCAAGGGTGTAGAAGATATTTTGAGAGGAAAAGAAGAAAGAGGATTATGAGAGATTCCAGACCCAACAAACCAATGTACGAAATCCTACTATGGGAGAAATCCACATTTATTAGCTGTCCCTACCTTAAATATAATAATTGTCTTCAATAAAAAAAATAGATGTGAACAAACAAAAACACACAAAAAATTAGGCAAAAGTGTGTGTGTGTAAGAAAAACAACATTGTTCACCATGTAGTATCTTGGTAGTTTTTCTTTTACGGTTAGTAATATGTGTAAATTTGCCAGAGAGAATATGTTATATATATTGAGTTTTTTAAGTCAAATATAAGAATTAAATGCAATAGTAGCATGATTAATTTTTATAATTAAGTGAGAGTAAAATGAAGAATTTACAAGAAACTTTTCAAACGTCCCCCTACAAGTATCTTATAAAAAGGAACGGTGTATAGTTAAGAATGGTATCTTATAAAAAGGAAATGTAATGTGGGAGCATATGTTATGAGAAGTCTAGGTTTTGAAATTATTATATATATTCTATAATTTGAGTTTTTAATTAGTATTGGTCATAATTAATATTTTTAAAATATTTTTTATAAATTAAGAAAACCAGAAATTAAGTTATGTGAAATTACGAAATATTTTAAAACATATAAAAGTAAGCAATACTAAAATATTTCATAGAAAATACATTATATCAATGATTAATGTGAAAATAGAACTACTGAACAATAATTTAAAACCGAGAACTGGGAAAGTTAGGAAAAGAAAGTATTCTCTTTTTTCAGTTTGTCGACCAAGAATATGAACCTTGACTTGAACAGTAGAAACCTCATCTTCAATAGTAAAAACTACAGCTTCAGTTCAGTCATTTCCTTCTAATGAAAAAAAATGAAATCTAACTTTTTTCTTTAAAAATAACTCTAATGGACATATCCCCATGTAAATATAGCATACAAGATATCTAATGGTAGATAGCCTGAATGGAGAATAAATGGAGAGGAAAATCAATGGAAACAACCCTCTCCCAAGCCACTTCATTATCCATATCATAACAATAACAATAAAAAGATGACCAAGAGGAAAAAAAGACTAAGACCCGTGTGACGGGCAGAAAAATCTAATCGTAATAAATACGTATGAGAGTAATTAAAAGTGTAGGCCAAGAACATGAGCTTGAATAGGAGTCCATATTGCACGTATATAACACGCAAAAGTAGGTTCCTCTCATTGTCTTTATTTTGGAAAATTCAAGGAATCCCAATGGATGACTTTAATGGACAAGTGAGTCTAAGAACCATATAGCACGTAATGTTGTTACATATCTGGACCATAATAATGTACAAGTCACACACTTACATGAATGGAAATTAATCAGCAATGGCTTTCATTGTTGACAGCAATTTGACAGCACTTAAATAGAAAAGCATGGCAGGAAAAATGTCTTTCAAGCAGACAAAAGTGACAGACTTGAAAACAGGTGTATGGAGAGTCGTCGTGGAAATTTTGAAGAAGCCAAATATACACTTAATGGGGTGGTGGGGTCTTAATCATGTCTTTTTGAAAATCTTGTCACACAAAAATCTACATTTCCTTACTATACAATCAAGTTTGTAGTAAGAGGCAATCAAACGGGTAAAGAAGGGGCTGGGCTAAATTGGAATATCAAAAAAGTGTCATGGGTGATATTGTCAAGATATGGCAGATTATTTCTCTTTCCTCCAGCAAAACCTCCATTTTTGTAAATTTCTCTCCTTTTTGCTTTCAATTTATTTAAGATACGTGCAACCTATTAGGATGTGTATCAGAATATCCGTTAGAAAGTGCCCGACAGAAATTCCACCGAAAATGCCGTCAGAAATTAAGCTTTTCCGACAGAAATTTCCCATCAGAAATTTCTAATGGAATTCTGTCCGAAAATATTCCAAAGGAATTTTTGATGGAATGCCATTAGCAATTAGCGACGGACGGATTTCCATCGCTAAGTCCGCCGGAAACACAATGTATTTTTGTAGTGAGAAGGAAGAGTCTTCCTGAAGAAGACAAACTTGAATAAGAATCTGTGCATAGACCGAAGGAAGAGTCATATCAACTAGGGTCCCCTTAGGGCAGCGCGTTACATTTGACATTTTACCACCTTTAGCATATCCAGAAGTGCTATGATTTTGGACGAATTGATAATTAAAACCCATAAGTTGAACCTTGCATATTTATCTTTGGGTTACTATTTATTTATAATTTCTAGCTTTCAAGTCTAACTTTAAAAATTCATAACTAAGTCTATATAACTCATATGATGGTGCTTTAAATTCATATCGAAAGCTTTTGAAGTCCATTATTTGAGAAAAATATTATTCTTGACTGATCCAATCGTGATTTATACCTTAGATAAGTCTCAAATAAAACATGACGAATTATTCTCTATTTTCTTGTGTCTCTGGGAATTTTTCTTAAAATTCTAAAACTAAGAATAAGGGATATGACACAGTGAAGTTTGTTTTCATATGCTATGAATGGGAAAACATATTCATTCTCTTGCTATATAATATTTATTAGATATTCATTATTATCAAATAGTGTTATTTTTGCCAATGAATAATATATTAATAGAAATAAAAAGTAATTTAGGAAACAAATCCGTATATAACAAGGTCGAACATTAGAAAAAATGACATAAAAACATCACCACATACATAAAACACACAGCAAGCCCTCAAAAGAAAACGAGAAAACAAAGAAAACTCCCACAATCACACGAAAATAGACACTAAAAATCCTTAGTCAGAATTGCATTTAATTAATTAATCATTTTTATATTCATTATTATATTTTAACAATAAAATCAAATTTCTAAAGTGGAGCCAACCATTTTATTTGGCCCCAAAGTATTTATAATGGAAAAAAGACAAGAAAATACCTTATGAACTTTAAAATCTTAAATAAGTTATTTTCTCTTAAAATAAGTTATCAATTACTAGTCAAGTGTATGTAATAAGATTGATTTGAAATTTTAAAATTTAACTAATATTTGTTTTTGTCTTTATTTGCAAACGAAACCGGACAATAGACATACTACCATCAATAACTCAAGAATATTTCGTTTAGGTCAGAACTCACCTCCGTACGCTGCATGGATGGACATCACGCGTGGTCATGTATATTATACACAATCATAAAATAAAAATTAATGTTTATTACTTAGAATCTGTATATCAATATTAATATTGATATTGATTACGTGAAAATAGATCAATTACTGAACAATAATTTAAAACAGAAAACTGGAAAGGTTGAGAAAAGAAAGTGTTCTCTATTAGTAGTTACGGTTTGTCCAAGAATATAAACCTTGATTTGAACAGTACAAACATCATCTTCAATAGTAAAAACTACAGCTTCAGCCATTTCCTTCTAATGAGAAGAGAGATCTAACCTTTTTTCTTTATATATAAAAAATTCTATAACAAATGATCTGATATTCCACTTTTTCCTGATAAAAAACAAAATATAATGTTTTCATCCACATGGAGCATTAGACCAGCTTTTCTTGATTAAGGTTAATTAGAAAATAAAAATGACATAAATTAATTAATGAGCTTAACTAAAATTAAATATAATGGACAGATCCTTATGTACATATAGCATACAGAAATGACCAAGAGGAGAAAAAGACCAAGACACCATATGATATGGGCAGAAAAATCTAATAATAATAAATGAGTATGGGAGGAATTAAATGTCTTGGTCAAGAGCATGAGCTTGAATAGGAGTCAATATTGCACGTATATAACACGCAAAAGTAGGTTCCTCTCATTGTCTTTATATTGGAAAATTCAAGGAATCCCAATGGATGACTTTAATGGACAAGTGAGTCTAAGAACCATATAGCACGTAATGTTGTTACATATTGTAATATCCCAAAATTTATTCAAAGGCTAAGGATTGATTTATGAGAATTAGATAGCAAGCCAAATTATGGAATCTATAAAATTTAAGGAATCTTAAATTAGACAAAGAGAAAAATTAATGCATAGTGTGTGTAATTAATAGGATAAAAATATATCTATATATATTATATTAAAACAAAACACACACCCTTTTCCCACACTTCACACGCCATGCACACACACACAATCATCTAATTAAATAACACACACACTTATTAATTTAATACCCACATGGCACACACACACATTTTTAATAATTAAAAACAACACTCTCTCTCACTCTCTTAATTATACGTAACACACAACACACACTTCACAAATTTCTCAATTCTCATCAGCCAACATCCAAAAAGAAAGAAAAGAGAGAGTGAGTGAAAAAGAGAGAGAGCAAGAGACACATAATAGAGAAAGAGAGATACGTAAGAGTGATCGGTGCTATCAGAGGAAAGAAGAAGTGATTACAAGTTCTACATACAACTTCATATCCTAATATAGGTGAGTTTCCTTTTCATATTTTTAACTCTTTCTAGTTAATTTGAGGCTATTTTTGGGTAGTTTGGGAAGCATAAGAATCTAGTATAATGAATCATTGTCTTGTAAGGTCTTGTTTTGGCCAAAATAGTGCATAAGGAAGGAATGAGAATTTGATAAATTTGAGGTTTCCAATGAATTCTATACGAAAAATTATATGGGAATACATGAGATTATGATTTTTGGATGATTATATATAAGTCTAAAATTTTTAGAAAATAAGAAGAGTTGTTGTTCGGTTAGTTTCTCTGAAATCATATTGGTTGTAAAATAAATTTTGGTAACCAAACATGGTTCGAAAATTATGAAAGTTTTCAGAAGGAAATTAAACATCTTAATCTTTAATTTAATATATAATATGTATTATTTGGGTTTATAAATAGTGAGATATGAATTTTTAAAGTTAGATGATGAATCTGGAACGTTTTCTGGTACAGATGGGGTTTGACGAAATTATGGAAATTTTTTGGCTATAATATCTAAATTTTAATATTGTTTCCTAAAAATATACTTAACAAGTATCATATAGGATTTTGAACCATCCCATTTGGAGTTCTAGATATTTATTTATGAATTTTAGAAGTTAAGCTATTGCAATTGGAAAGATTTTCTGGCAGTGCGAGAAAACTTTAAAACTAGGAATTATTCATGGATAGGTAGTAGTTAAACGTATTTTTATATTAAAATATACTTCATAAGTGACACATAGAATTTTGAACCACCTTAATTGGATATTTCTAGGCCAATATATGATTTTTCAAAGATTATTGAAAATTCTGACAGAATTGAGTAATAGTGCAAAAATAAAAATAAAGGTATTTTTGAAATAATTGGGACTCTAAGGGTCAAGTTAAATACTAGAGTTGGTATGAGTCCATTAAATACCTATTGGATTTAAGGTATTAGCTATAATGATAACCTACCAAAGTGTCTTAAATTATTTTGGAATAAGTAATAATCCGTCCGTCCATAAATTATAAATTATAGGATTTGACATTTGTCCGGGACGCCTAAGAGACTGAGAACAGGAACCAAATTTGGAAAGACTGTCAGGTAGTACCTTATCTCTTATATCATATGTGATGCCATGTATGTGTACCATATCATCTGTATATATGTGCGGGACAGATAGTCCCTAGGCGGTAAGACCCGTAAGTACAAGTTACACCGAGAGTTACCCGAGGGCGTCTTAAGCCAGGTAGGTTTGAGGCAGAAAGCCGTGACTGTACCTTGTATGGGGCAGAGGCCCTGGGCAGCCAGATTGTGAATCTCAAGCGCTGTGAGTCTGTGATAAGGGACCGATTGGGTCCTTTTATGTGTTGCATTTCTGTAAGTTGTGCTGTTTGATGATTTGTTTTACATGCTTAGTATTTGCATATTATATGAGTGATCTGTGTACTATTGAGATTCTTTTGAATCTCAACCATTTTTCAACAAATGATATACAACAAAGGTGTCCAGCTCTAAGGGCAAGAAGGTAATATAGACGGACGAAGAAGAGGCAAATAAATTATGGACTGTTTGGTTATCATTTTATTTTGGATGACTGTAAAATATTTATAAGTACTAGTAGTAGTAGTAGCAGCGATAGTAGTACTAGTACTTGCGATGCAGACTGTATAAGTTGTAATCCGTACGTTAGACTTTCGATAACGTATTGGTATTCAGAAACCCATAAGTTAACCATCACGACGCGAGCTATAGATAGAAAATGCCCTGTATTTTAAATAAATGATTTTGAAACTGATAAAGATAATGAATTTACAAACTAAAATTTAGACCATACATATTTATTTTAAAAAGTTTTTGAAAATCCTATACAAATATAAGATTAAACTCTGTCTTAAATTAAGACTTTAAATTGTTTTGGTATCAGGTTTGAAACCATTATATATTTAAACTAATCTAAAGACTTTAGAAAATAAAGTTTTACTCATATCTGAACCATAATAATGTACAAGTCACACCCTTACATGAATGGAAATTAATCAGCAATGGCTTTCATTGTTGACAGCAATTTGCAAGAAACGGACATGGAAATTAAATAGAAAAGCATGGCAGGAAAAATGTCTTTCAAGCATACAAAAGTGACAGACTTGAAAACAGGTGTATGGAGAGTCGTCGTGGAAATTTTGAAGAAGCCAAATATACACTTAATGGGGTGTTGGGGTCTTAATCATGTCTTTTTGAAAATCTTGTCACACAAAAATCTACATTTCCTTACTATACAATTCAGTTTGTAGTAAGAGGCAATCAAACGGGTAAAGAAGGGGCTGGGCTAAATTGGAATATCAAAAAAGTGTCATGGGTGATATTGTCAAGATATGGCAGATTATTTCTCTTTCCACCAGCACAACCTCCATTTTTGTAAATTTCTCTCCTTTTTGCTTTCAATTTATTTAAGATACGTGCAACCTATTACCTGTTTACTGTTAGGACTCCAACTTACAGCATATATATTGAAACTTGGTTCCTACAGTTAACTTAGTTGAAACTCACACTTCTAAATTTAACACGCTGTAACTTAGTTTATATGGTTTTAACTGCCTAATATTTTATCTCTAAACTTTATGAAACATATCGTTTTATTTTTTTTTTAAAAATATAGGGATTAATATTTTAAATGTTAAACTATAAAAATTGAGTTATATTGAGTTAAAGTTTATAGAGTTACAGTTCAGTTAAAATTATAAGAATGGAGTTGTATTAAGTTAATGTGTAGGGATTCAAGGAGTCAAAATTATATGGAGAAAAAGATTAACTTTTTCTATTAAAAATTAAAGACAATTAGTTGAATCATAAATATTGTTTAAGTTTTTTTTCCAATCATGATTTTTAAAAACAATTACTCTCTGCCAACATAGAGGTGGTCTAGCGGTGTAAGGCCCCGCTAAATCCCTCTGGGATTTTGAGTTTGAGTCTTAGAGGAATCACTTGTATTGAGAAGGGAAACTACGAACCTCGAATTGGATATCAAAATTTATGAAAAGGTAAAATTGAGAAAAAAATAATTAACAATTTATTTTATGCAAAATAACTTATAAAAAGAACCATTAGTTTCTTTTAAAATATGTCTTATATAGGAGATGACGTAATATGTTATAAGTAACCAATGCATTACATTAGGACCACATTCCAACTATGATGAGCTACAATGTTTACAGGGTTTCTAATTATGCACCTTTTTTTATATATATAATAAGACAGACAACAACAATAATAAAGCCTTTATCCCAGTAGGTGGGGTCGGCTACATGTACTCCATAAGTGCTATGTACTCTTGACTAGGAATACTTACATACTCCATAAGTGCTATTTAATTTGTATTCTAACTAATTAAAATACATAACTCATTTTATTTTAATCCCGTATGACTGATGAGTCATCTTGAGAAATTCAAATTTTATGATTTTGAAAAATAACAACTCAAGGGAGGGAATTGCGTTTTTTGTTTTATAAATTATGAAGTTTGTTTTTTAAAATCATAAAATTTAAATTTCTTTAGATAACTCATTAGCCATGAGGGATTAAAATGAGATGATTTGTTATATTTTAATTAGTTAGAGTACATATGAGGTGGTGCTCCTAAAGTATGTAAGTATTTCTCTACTTATGATAGTTAACTTGTCTATATGATATATTATTAAAAGCAAAATACTCTAAAATCCCTTACGTTTTGCCTTAATTACACGGACCTCTCCTCTATTTTGACAGCATATACTTAAGTCTAAACTGTTAACTTTGTTAATAATTTTTTGAAAAAAATATATTTTTAATTAAATTTTATATTAAAATAAATTTTATTTACTAAGTCACCCTTCATAATCACTAATTCCCTAATTTTGGCTAAAAATATTTATTTAAGTGATTTAAAAGTTTTTTTATTTTTCTTAATTTATTTTTTAACTTTTGAAAATAGTTATTTGTTAAATTTTTTATCATAGGATAATGGCTAAAATAATTTAATTAATATAGACATAAAAATGTAATTAAAAATATGATTAATTATTTTGGTAATTATATGCTTAATTAAATGTGCTGATAAATGTTTGTAGCAACAAAATGTATTCAAAATTATTAAAATTTAAATTTAAATAATTTATTTAATCTATAAAATTTATATTATTTATAATATAGATTAAAAATGTGATTGAAATATTTTTTTAGTCATTTAAAAAGAAAACTAGATAAATAAGTTTCAGTAAATATAATAAAAAAAGTTAAAATTATAAACTTTATAATATAGCTGGCAAGAAAAATATAAATTTGATAATATAATAAAAATTAATAAAATTTATAATATATTGGAAAGTTTGAAAATATATGTATTAGAATTATTTTTTGGTTGTTGAAAAATTATTTTTAAGCAAATACAAATGTTTATTTTCTTATTGAAAATGAGGTATTTTGGTCAAAATAAAAGTTTGACAGTCAAACTTAATGGTCAACAAAAGGTTGAGTGGATGAAAATAAAATTTAAAAAAAATGTATAGGAAGTTTTATAACATGCATTTTAATTTCAACGGAGGTTTAGATATATTTTCAAAATAGAGATGGGGTTTATGTAATTTAGGTAAAACAGAGGGGTAGTCATTGTATTTTCCTCTATTGTTAATTATATTTATCATACAAGCACATGTCCTTATCCAATGAACATCTTATCTTTTAAATTAATAATATTATTTTTCTCTTCCTCACATAAGCAAATGTTTAATTTGTTTATCTACAACTGTTTTTAATTAATGTTTACAATCAAACAATAAAAAATAATTTTGTTCCAAATGACGTAACAATTTTTTTATAAATTATATATTGACGAATATAAAAGATAATGAAAAGTATGGCACATTTAATTATTGATATGAGAATCAATTTAAATGAATGATTTCTTAAAAAATAAATCATTTATTTTTGAGTGAGACTTCACTGAATCCAAATATGGGCATACATGTACGTGCGTGCGTGTGTGTGTGTATATATATATATATATATATATTTATTTGTAAACATATATGTGTGTTTGTGTATTTATTTGCAATTTTTTGTCTTCTAGCATAGAAGCCATCTCCGGTGTGAACAATTTGAAATAGACAACGGCTATAACGGTTGAATTATATGTAGGACAAAACTCATGAATTCTTTAATAAATCATAAATATAGTACATGAATTTTCCTATACCAATCAGCAGAAGACTTACAAGAATTACCTCTTTGCCATATCTAATCTCTGATCAAATTGAGAACTCGTGAATCCTGTTGAAAGAGACCTGCAAAACATAAGATGAAGACAGAAGGTAGATTGTCAGGTCTCTTTCTGACTGGCTGTAAGGCGTAGTGATGACAACTGGGTTAAGAGCCGTCGCCAGTCAGGGAACCTCAGTTGAGCAGACCAGGTTTTCCTTACGCTCGTCTCATTTGGCCATAAACTCAAGTGTGTATTTTCCACCATCAGAAAAATCACATTAATAGCCAATAACCCTAATCATGAATTAGGCCTAAATCTGACTTACGGGCCACACTCAGAATATTTTAATTAATTACCTAAATAATAATAACTAATAATTATTATTATATATTAAAATATCTAACATTCTCCCACTTGGCCCGTAACTACATGTCAGTTGCCCTGTCTAGATTAATTAAGGTTATGCTACAAGAATCATGGCGATAAGTCCCCTTAGTCGAGTATTATCTTCCATGTATTACGTAGCAGCACCCTTACTTAATGGGTTAAAACTTAATGAATAAACCTTAAATGTTTATTCGGTTCCTACTTAAATGTTTGTCAAGCTCGATAATTAGGTATCAATATGAGACAACAAACTTCAACTTGAATTTCATCATTTGACAATACGTTATTCAGATCACTTAACATGATTCAACTCACAAATAAGGTATTTGATCCTTTAATGTCTCTAAATGCATGCAATTCATTCAAGAATCAATAATTTATGTGTTTATGACCTATTGACTTCATGGTCATACAATTCCCTTAATGAGTTTAAATAAATTTAAAACCACATGATGAAATTATTTAACCGGCAATCTTATAACTTGCCTCGAAGAATGATTATGTTGAGCAATTCATGGTGGAACTAAGCAATTAGTGACTACTTAGCAATCTTGTATTCCTCCATGTTGCGTTTCGTTTAATAAACGTAAAGATGCATCATAATATTAACTATTTTATAGTTAACACATCATATGAAATTAAACAAAGCTAATCATTCTCCTATATGTAGAGCATGAGGCTTAATTTACATTTTCTAATGTACTTCATGACTTGCAGCTTTTCAATTATTGTTCAAGCAAAAATATGTATGATAATCCTCCTAAAGTTTTCTTCCAATGGCGTTGCATGTTTGTGTGCACATTCAAGCAAGCCTATACTTAATAAATTAAATCAGAAGGAATTCAATGACATATATTAGAGACATATGGACAATCTAATTATATTTTCATAGCAACTACCATCTATCCATAAATGTTCAAATACTTGTGATCATAGGTTACTTATGACATTCTAAAGTGTTTTTTAGAAAAATCCCTTTATGTATTCTAGAAGAATACATCTGAGTCATATTACAAACTTGAACAATGGTGATTTTGTTATGTGCAACACCTTATGTCAAAATTCACAAGTAATGAGTGAATCATTATTTTGTTCAATATAGATGATTCAACTCTCACTAATCTAGTGATACAAGCAATACTATGATACTTTCAAGTTTATCATGTATGTGATTGCATCATAACACATTTATCACTAATGTAAGATATGCTTGTGAGGACGATTTCTCAGTTTTGCTAACTAAATTCTCCTCATAGTTTGTGTGACCCTTTCTTTTAATTCACATACATCTCTCCTTGTAACTATAATGGAAAAATGCTAATGGAATCAGGGTTACTCTTATTGTTTATACTCTAGTCAGATTACTTGAAATACATGATGTATAGTTGGTAGCAGTTGCTAAATTTGAATTATCATTTGGTCTCAACCCAATCTATTTACAGTTGAAGTTGTATAATAAGAGCACCATCTATCAATTTGAAATACCCCTTGTTTGTTTCGGGATTCTTTTCCTAATAATTGATAGAGTCCTTAATGTTGATGCTTCTTATTTCAAACTTGACCAATTGAAAATTTCAAAACCTCATGATGTTTCACATTTACCTCAACGAGAAGAGTATCATGTAAAACCAATGTTCCATCATAATTAGAGGTTACAATCCGTTATGTGTGATCATCCTGAATGAACTTGATCACTCCCACTAATTATGTCATTTCTTAATAATTTAGCATTTCAAAATTACTACACAACTTCTGAAATGACATGGACAACTTAATAGAATTTCTAAGATCTTTCTACGTCTTTACCAAAATGTGCAGTCTTAGTCCTTAGAATGTTTTCCTTCCACACTCTTCCATCTATAAGACAATTCTATATAAACTGAGCTTCCAACTTTCAGATTTCAAAAGGGTTTAAACATGATTTTGTTGGACACTCATCTAAGATATATAATTGTCTTGAGTGCATTCCTTAAGAGGAAAACATATAGGTTAAGTTACCGTCCTATGTCATGTACCTATCATGTCATCCATATCTTCTAATTGACTTCACTATATTAATCTGTTTACCAGATTAAATTATCCACTTCTGCTTTATATTCTCTAAAAGTGTCAAAAGACATTTCTTAACTATAAAGCAAATAGTATTCAAGTATTGTGAAGAGTCAACTATAATCAGGATGAAGTATTTCATATGTTAGAACAAAAACAATGACAACCACTGCCTTCAATCAAGCCTCTAATTATAGACAGATTAAACTTTATATGTCTATTTCTTTATTACCTTTGGGTTGGTAGCTTGATAGCTCTCATTTAAAATCTCATACTTTTCCATAAGGAAGCAAGACTTATATATACGCATTTCCAATGAATACTTGATATCCATACATGTATTCATGAAAAAGAGTAATGACTTATGAGATAATAAACTGAGGATCTGTCACACCCTCATTAATGGAGACATTTTACCCTATTACGGAGAATCACTTCATAGTCAACAAAACAATGCAATAACATTTATGAAAATTTCTAAATCTGTCCTTCAGCCTATCAATAACCATTGACTTTGTTCCATTCTTTATATACTTATAATAACCAACTCTTAATTGAGATTACTTTATTCAGACAATAATATTATCTCATTTCTCACGCTAGTGTTACAAATACTAGAACTTTTCTTAATGTCAATTTTATCCTAATGGTAGGAGTTCTCCTTATAGGCTTGATTGTTTCTAATAAATTATATCAAACTAAATAATTGAACATATAGCAATCATGCTGCAAAGTCAAAATAAAGGTAAATCATGCTTACAAAGTTTACTATAAGAGGCAAGCAACCATCACATATAAGCGTATGTTTACCAATGTAAATCATACAATTATAAATTCGTATCACTAAAGTCTACCTGTGGGCAAAGACATTAGCACAGCATGAATTTACCTCGAATTGGTGAACTGGAATGTAGTTATATCCCATAATACCTGTGGGCTACGTAGAAAATATAATGTCATTTAATTCCATCCTAATTAAAACTACGATTATAATTATCTACATGTGGGCAAAGATTAAGTATAACCATACATTTACTTACAATTGTTGTCTTAAATCTTTCTGTGATGTATCTTGTTCATTAGAACAAGATAAAATGTATGTACCTATTGAGGATGCTGTGGCTACTCCTCGATTCTATATACTCATTACAAAGACATCATACCATTGTGTGTACTAATTGTACATATAATCATAATTTGATATAGTAAGACCTTATTTGATTAAATATGCATACAACATGTGTATAAGGATGATGTAGCTATTCCTTAAACGGAGTGTGTATGCTAATCACTGATATCAAATATGTACAATTTAAATGCCACACACACACACACACAATGTAAATAGGAATCCTAATAAATTAATTTAATCAATTAAATCATGAATGTGAATAAAATAATATTTATTCACCTTCAAGAGATTGATATTCCAAAATCCATATACATATTATTTTGCATGTTGCAAGAGAGCACTGTAACTATCACTCTAGTATGCAAGTGAATCATAATATCAATCATGTGCACTTAAATTCTGTATATGCATAGCTTCATGGAGGACTTAACCAATTAATTTAATCAACATAAGTGACTAAATACAATCCTCCCACTTTGATTAAATTTAGAGTTGATATATTAAAATACATAAATGATTATCTACACATACAATAGAGGATGTTGTGGCTATTCCCCAATATGCATGTTAATCACAAATACCAACTTTATGCATTTAAATTCCAAATATGCACAAATTCTTAATGAGAATATATTTAATAGATTAATTTAATCAACAAAATGTGACTAAATAATTAACAAAAATAAATTCTCCCACTATTTTATGCATTCAAAATAAATACAATATATGCATATCTTGATGGAGGGATTAATTAAAATCCTCCCACTGTTTTATATATCCAAAAATTGTTTAAAGAATTAATTTTGGCATATTTCAATTTAAATTAGGTCTTTGCAAATTTTAAATAATTGTCTAAAGTTTATTCTCCAAATATTTAGACAATTAAATATCTCATAAAAATAAATTTACAAATTATCTAGAATGTGAAAGTCACCAAAATTAATGATTTTCATTAATTTAAACAATTTAATGTGACATAGTCAAAATTGTACATAAAATAGAAGTCAATTTAATTAAATAGTGAAGGAAAAATGGTCATTTAGCCCAATAACATTTTCTGGAAAATTAAAATCCATAAAACGTCTCTTAAAATTCTCAGCCCAGAATGAATTAAGTGTTATATATATATATATATATATATATATATATATATATATATATATATTGCAAGCCCAATAGTTACCTCTGCCCATATGTATCATCCGCCCAAAAGTAAAATTAAAATAATAAATAAGTATAGGCTCGAATTCTTTAAAGCCCAGAACTAATTTGGCCTAATTCACGTTGTTCATCAAATGCCAAAATTGAATTCGGCCCATACTTGAAGCCCAAATGCGTGTCTCGCCCAGCTCTTGAATGTGTGAAATGTGCGTTTCACTGTGGCCAAAAAACGACACCGCTTTGCGTAATGGAAGGAGACATCATCCACAGTACAAAACAACATGCTGTTTTGCTTGTCTTCCTCGCCAGCCGGATCCCTACCCGATCCGACTCCTCTATGTGACCCGGTTGCAGACCCTAATGGGTTTGCTGCTTGCTGCAATTCCAGGGCCATTCCTAGGCTATCGAAGAGCTCAAGACAGTGATTCTCATGGTGGCAAACAGAAAAAAAAGATCTAGAACACAATAACCGAATGATCGAATGAAATCGAGAGAAATACAAATCAAGATAGGCTGAATCAAATCGAAAAGTATTGTGTTTCTTGGTCTCTTCGATTCACCGATTAAAGAGCGGCGACGATGATCTTGGTGAATGTTGATCTCAAAAAACAAGTGGGAATGAGATCAGGACAATAATTCACGCATAAACATGACAATCTAATTGCAAAGTATGAATTCAAAAATGCAAATTGAGATGCATTTACATTCCTTTGATTTTCCAATGCAATTTAAACATAAATCCGAAAGCACAAACTTTAAATCAAAACACCCAGACATAAATTTACAGATCAACATAAACCAGAATTTTCTAAAGCATTAATGAACAAGTTCAGAAGGTAACATCGATAAAAAGGCTAAAATCTCTAAGAGAAAACGTGGGATGGTGAGGAAAATTTCCTCTAAATTTATTAATCCCAAAACAATTTAATATGGTAATCAATTTAGGAACTCAGATAAATTAACTTTCACCAATGATGTAATTCATCTACTTAAAAAATTCGATCTCCAATCCAAGTTATGGAAGCAGTGTAAAATCACTACTGTAAATTTAATTTAATTCCATGCTTAGATCATCCCCGATCAAAGAATAGAAAGCAGAGGGTCAAAGAATCTGGCTCTGATACCACATATAGGACAAAACTCATGAATTCTCTAATAAATCATAAATATAGTACATGAATTTTCCTATACCAATCAGCGGAAGAATTACAAGAATTACCTCTTGCCATATCTAATCTCTGATCGATCAAATTGAGAACTCGTGAATCCTGTTGAAAGAGACCTGCAAAACATAAGATGAAGACATAAGGTAGATTGTCAGGTCTCTTTCTGACTGGTTGTAGGGCACAGCATGGCAACTAGGTTAAGAGCCGTCGCCAGTCAGGGAACCTCAGTTGAACAGACTAGGTTTTCCTTACGCTCGTCTCATTTGGCCGTAAACTCAAGTGTGTATTTTCCACCATCAGAAAAATCACATTAGTAGCCAATAACCCTAATCTTGAATTGGGCCTAAATCTGACTTATGGGCCACACTCAGAATATTTTAATTAATTACCTAAATAATAATAACTAATTATTATTATTATATATTAAAATATCTAACATTATAGCCCTATGTTGGAGTGTTTGTGTGATGAAGTCATATTTTCTTTCATTTGTTTGGGAGATTATTTGGAGTTTAAAATTTGAGAAAAAATGGTTTATACCAACTTTAATCTTTTGCTTGTTATAGTTTTGACTTAGTGCAAATTCAATATTTATAGTTTTGACTTTATTGTAATTCAATACTTGAACTGACTCACTGATTCAGTCCTATAATGTTAACCATTTCATAATTTAGTCACATGCCTTTATTTTATATATATGTGTGTGTGTGTTTATTTTCTAAAACACATGTACTAAATTATAAAATGGTTAAGATTATAAGACCTGAGTTACAGCGAGCTAAAATTTATGGACTGAATTATAACTAAATTAAAATTATAGAGACATAGTTGTATCGAATTAAAGTGTAGAAACTAAGTTATGATTGACTCAAAACTATAAGATCAAAAGATCAATTTTTCCAGTATTATTTTAAAAAATAACCGTATACGAATAGTAATGAAGAGGAGTAGATGTAACCAAGACCAGCGTTATTAGAATCGTACGAATCGATCCCAAGCCCAAATCCAGCGATGTGACTCGGAGAAGGGAATCGTTTTGGCACTGAATCGGCGCTGTATCATGAGATTCTCATCGGAATCATGATTCCTACGAGAATCGCCCGTAGTTGGAGATGATGGGTCATGCTCAGATCCGCGTCGAATCTTAGAGCGACCCAGTTCCCCCTCCCCTTTTTCTGCGTTTTTTTTAAGATTTCCCTCCGTCTTTCCTGTTTCCTTTTCTTTCGTTTCACTATTGCCTATTAGCGTTTTTGTCTTTTGTGGTTTTTCTCTATTTCTTATTGTTTTCTAATTTCTAGCATCTGGCGTCTCTCTTTCTTTTCTTTTTTTAATATTTCCTTTTTTTGACTTTGAGAATAAAGTGAAACATTATTAAAGCACCTAAATTGAAGAAATCCTATCAAATATGATTACCTTTTTTTAAGAAAAAGGATTATAGATAGATTATTATATATAAAATATCTAAATCTAGTATTTATCAATTATCATGAATTCATGATATATGATATATTTCATCTGAAATTTATTTAGACTAAGTGATTTCAATTTATCTTTGAGACTATTTGTCATTTTAATTTTTAATGTTTACTATTTAAATGTTAATTTTATGACATTTGAAGTGTTATTTGCCTTTAAAATGCTAAATTACTAATATCTACAAACTTATGATGTTCTCTTACATGAACATTACATTTATATCATTCTAAATAATTAATCATGAATCTTACTATTCATGATTCCAAAAATAAACTTTTCGATTCACAATTCGTATTCCGATTTAATAACCATGAGCAAGACACAAATGCTAAAAAAAGGAGAGATTCTATGAGAAATATAAAATATATAGATAAAATAATTTATTTAAAGAATTTAATTACGACTCAATTTTTTTTGGACACCCACTAGGTGTAAGATTGGGATCGAACCCAAATAAAAATACACATAAGCCACATACCATAACAGATGCGCCCCTATGCGCTGGCTAATTGCGAATCAATTTAAAACTATGGGGCTGTTTGTGATAGTTTTTTTTGAATCGGGCTTATTATATAAGCCCGATTCACGTAAATCGAGATAAATCTCCTCCACATATTTATCTCGTAGACCGTGAAAGCACCTCGTAGACCGTGAAAGCACCTCGTAGACCGTAAAAGTTACCTCGTAGACCGTAAATTACAATTCATAAGCACTTATAAAATTTTCAAAAGCTATTCCAAACAGCCTCTCTAACATACTCACAGTTTCTCTCTGTCCCAAGAACGACCTAAAAAGAATACACCTTTTCTTCTCCAAGTGAAATTGTTCATCATCATGAGCCCTACGCCTTTTTCATTGATTTAGCTAACGCAACATATTCAAACTTTTTCTTCATGATGTGCATATATTTATAATTTAATTTTAATTTTTTAACAGATTTAATTTGCACTTAGCATCATGATATTCCCTTATTTCATATTTGTAACCATTTTCATTTATATTTATACGTACTCATATGTATTTACACTAATAAATATCAAGTTATGGTGCAATTTCGCAATATAAGTTTTTGTATAAGAGCGTGTGTTTAGAAATTTTTGTTGGATCAATATTAACTCAAAGTGTTAAAAAATGTTTAAAATGTTTATGGTGAACCTTAAATTTTTAACTATTAGGACTTAGGAGGACTTTAGAATTGAAGTGATTTAAATATTTACTAAAAAGTAGAAAATTATCAAACTTGATTTCTGAATTTATTAATAATTATTTAAGACTATTTTATGTAAATAAAATCTTGATAGACTCATAGAAGTTTATTCATTAAAAAAATCAAATAAGTGAATTTGAATATACAAATTAAAAGATTCAATAGGAATAAATATTTTTTCATCTGTTAAATAAGTCCAAAAAAAAAAATGTTCTTATCCTAACAATGATACCCTTGGATAACCGATGGAAGAAAAAAGGGTTTCAAGTATCATTTTAGCCTCTTAAATTTGTAAAGTATATGTTTGATCCTTTAATGTTAACACCGTTAGTATGACTAAATGGCAAATACTAACTCAAATTTTAAACGATGACTGTGTAATTAAATTCTTACAAAACATGCTTATATGTTATTATTTTAATAAATTAATATTTTAAAACCTGTGAATTGAAAAAAATTTAATCTTTACTGACCGTTTTATGGTTTCTCATCAACAATCCCTCCATCCGTAACTCATCCCTGCGGCAGTGAACATATCTGCAGCAATAACCAGTCCTGTGAAGTCAATCTTATAAGTCTTTTACTTTTTATATTTACTATTGGTTGCATTCGCGGGATGACCGAAAGGGCATGGGAGTTTCGGCTTACTTATACTGACAGGAGGTGTAATGCTGCAGCGGATTTTCTTGCTAAAGAGGGCCTCCGTGATTACCACGGGTTCTATGCTGTCAACACAGCTCAACCGGGTCATATTCCATTCCTCAACAGTGACTCACGTCATGGATTAATTGGTAGTACTGGTTAGTTTGGGTGTCTTGTATTATAAAAAAAAAAAATCATAAAATTACACAGAAAGTAATTTTACAAGCCATCCCATAACCTAGAATAAAATCCCAGGTGAACAATACTAGCCAAACTAAAAAATAAAGACAGCAACAACCCTGAACGAAGATCCTCCCACAGCAGCGAGTTTCTGAATTTTTTGGCAAGCTGTTTCATGAGTGGTTTCTCTGGAACATTAATCCTCAATGTATGATGACCCATTGGCAACTGTTTTTTGGAACTCTTAACTGGAAGTTATGGGATAACAGGAACAAGTCTATTTCAACGAACGAATCCCTACCCTTGAGAGTATCATTATTGCTGTTTGTACTATCGTTCATGACATCTCTAATGCCATTGATGTCATTAGATCAATCGACACAAAGGCATAGCTGGTAATGTTTTGAAAAAATTCTTACTGATTCAAATAATCTGTAGATGCAACATCGCCATTATGAAGAATCCAACCCATAGCTGGCAGTGTTTTGAAAAAACTCTTACTGATTCAAGTATTTGGGGTCAGTATATTTTCTCTGCCATACAAGTTGCTGCAAGGGCGAGCAAAGAAATTAATAACAGCAAAAGAAGAAGCGAATTTGCCTTTTTTATTAGTTACAGATGTAGAAAATCTAACATAATATGTAGAAGGAACTATCAATACAAATTAATGAAACCCAAATAGGTAATAGTGATTGCACAAACGAGAAGGAACTATATACGCAAGTATCTAATTTTTGAAGCAGACTGTAGTAAACAAATATCACATTAGAATTGGAATTTACTTTTAATATAAAGGAATAGAGCCCGACCATAGAATATTAACTTGTATACCAATCCCACTTGCTTGCATCAATAATAGCAATTTGGACCTATGCCCATTGTTCGTTGCTTGGCTTTCACAAATATAATCAAACTTGTCCATTATTCTAAATTCTTGCTTTCTTACAATATCTGAACTTATGTATAGATTCAAAGGTTTGCATAAAAAATGGGGAACAATTCTGATGAAGATAGTGCCTTGAATATTGACTTTAATGATAGTGAAGAAGTGGATGAAGGTGAATATTTTCAAGGTGACATTGAGGAGGTCAATATAGACTGTACAGATAATTCACATGAAGAGCATGAGAGTGAAGATTTGGAAAGCCTTGATGATGAGGAAGAAGTTGGAGATGGAGATGGATGCGTTAAGAATAGGTTTCCAATGCATAAGTTGGTCAAAAATATGAGTGAATACAAGTGGGAGCTAGGAACACTTTACCACACACGGGAGGATTTTAAGGAAGCCATAGTCTCATATGCTGTGCATGCTGGTAAAGGGCTAAAGTTTATTAAAAATGATAAGGAAAGGATTAGAGTAAGGTGCAAGCAAGGCTGTGATTGGAAGGCATACTGTGTAAAGTTAAAGGGAGAAGAGACATGGCAATTAAGGATGATCAATGACAAGCATACATGCAGCAGCGAGGTGAATAATAAATTGTTAACATCCAAATGGCTGGGTAGGAGTATTCATAAAACTGTGAAAGAAAATCCTAAGCATAAATTGAAAGATATTATGGTAGATCTAAGAGAAAGTGGAATGTTAATATCTTAAAGGTAGTGGCTTCCAAAGCAAAGAGACAAGCCTTAAATCACCTTCAAGGGTCTTTCTAGGAACAATTTTGAAGGTCGTATGACTATTGCCATGAGCTAAAATGGTCATATCCTAACTCTACCGTGTTGTTAAAAGTGGAGAGGCTACCTGACTACGATGCAGAGCTTGATACTCAAGTGCCATCTAGATTGTATAAGATTGTATATATGCTTTGAAGCTTGCAGAAAGAACTTTTTCACTTGTAGGCCAATTATTCGGTTGGATGGGTGCTTTCTTAAGGGACCATATAGATGCCAATTATTGGCTTCGGTCGGTAGAGATCCTAATGAGCAAATGCTCCCTATTGCTATAGCTGTTGTAGAAGCAGAGACCAAAGATTCTTGGACTTGGTTTCTATCCAATTTAATTGAAGACCTTGGTGGGACAAATAGGTGCAAATTCTATACCTTTATTACAGACCAACAAAAGGTAAATTTCATTTCTTGTCTACTTTTCTAATTTCAGATATATGATATAACCTAATATTATAATTATTTTACAGGGTCTTTTACCTACCTTTGATGAGCTCTTACTTGGAGTAGATCATCAATTTTGTGTTCAGCATCTATATAACAACTTTAGAAAGCGATTCTCAGGAACAAATATGAAAGAAAAATGTGGAAGGCAGCCAAAGCTACCAACCCACAGGCATGGGAAAGAGCAATGAAGGATATTTAGAAAATTAATGATGATGCATATAAGTTTCTCATCAAAATTCCTCCTAGATTTTGGAGTAAGTCTCGATTTTCCTTCGAACCAAAGTGTGATGTATTGGTAAAGAATATGAATGAAGCTTTCAATAGTGTCATTCTTGATGCAAGAGAAAAACCAATTGTGTCAATGTTGGAGGATCTTAGGATTTATTTCATGAATAGGTGGGCTGCTAATAGAACTAAAATGAATAGCTTTCAAGGTTCAATTCTTCCAAATATTAAAAAGAGATTAGAAAGAGAGGCTAAGGATAGTGGTAGATGGTTACCTTCTTGGGATGGAGATGAAAAGTTCGAGGTTTATGATGGACATGAGAGATTTGCGAATTTAGTTGTAGAAAGTGGTCATTAACTGGCATCCCTCGTGCTCATAGCATAAGTTGCATATATTGGTGGTCAAAGAACCCAGAAGATTATGTGCCCATTTATTATAGGAAAGAGGCTCATCAAGCATGTTACAAACCTATCATTTTTCCTACAAATGGCGCCAACTTATGGGCAACAACAGAATATCCAGTACTTCCACCAACATATAGAAAGACTATTGGTAGACCACGAATATCGAGAAAAAATGATCCAAATGAAGAAAGGAAAGGAAAATCTAAGATGAGTAGAACTGGTTTTGCAGCAAAATGTTCAAATTGTGGCACTATCGGCCACAACAAAAGAAGTTGTAAGGATTCAAGCAACACTGGAAGTCATGATATTCAAGCCAATGCAAGAAACACTCAGCCTAGTGTATTGAGTGCCACAATGAACACACAAACAAGTGTGCAGCCAAGTGAGGTAAAATCTTTCTCTTCAATTTTACAAGCTTTGATGGATTACGAACTTGCCTTTAGTAGTAACATATATTTTGATGCAGGGGACATCAACTCATGAACCAATGACTTGGTTGGATACACAGATGAGACAGGTACAATTTTTGTAATTTGTATTACGTGCTTTAATAATGTACAAATCATAATGCGACTTGGCCAAATGCTTTAATGTAGGAGACTTTAAGTCAGCCTTCTATACAAACATCTGGGAAAAATTTGCCGCTGGCGTACTCCTGGTTCCCATCTCATACAAAGACCAAATGTGAAAAGCAAAATGACAATGGTAAGCAACACCCAAACAACAACACCAAGCCAGCCAACTGATGCAACATCAAGTCAACCAAATACTACAAGCTAAAGCATTTATTCTTCTTGCTTTTGTCACCAAGGAAGACCATGTTTTAATTTGGATTTATTTTACATTTACACTTTAGTCATCTTCATGACAATTGCTTTTCATGTTTAAATTTCCTCTCCAATCTTCTTCTATTTCAGACCATGAATGAAAACAAATGCTTTTGCAAAATTAATCATATTAAGCATATTAAACATTTTATTAAATGTCCCACAAGTTACATTTTGGTACTTTGATTTTTCTCTTGCAAACACATAATGCAACCAGCATCTATTATGGGAAACTTGCAAACACTTTAATTTTTTCTTGCTTTACACCACGTTGCACAAGTTCGTGAAAATTATTTGATGGGTTTGTTCTATTTAGTCCTAACTACATTTAGACTAATTGTCTTTTTTCTTTTTTTTCACATACAAACTGGCAAGCCTGGGCTTGAAGAATTAAAACAAATACAACCATCTAAATAGTGAGAAGATTTCCCGTCTGACTCCTGATCCTGGTCGAGCAAAAATATGGCTCTACAGCTGGACGGCACTTCATTGATTGAGATAATATCCTCATCCCCTGTGTGTGCATGTGCAACTTGTGCAAGTATATATATTTTTTTGGTCGACCTTGTGCAAGTATATCAACACAACCCATAATTGTTTTATTTTTGTGGCAAAGTTTTGACATCATTAACCGACTTAGGCGTGACTTTAGCTAGTTTAGTGCTTGGTTTTTTCGTTTTTTATCCATTTCATCATGTATAAAAGAAACCCAAAGTAAGTGAATCGTATCACATACCCAACGGAGAAAAAAGATCCAACCAAAAAAAATTATCACCAACAGCAAAAATTATAGCATTTCCTACACATACCCAACAAACAATTTCAAAGATTTGGCACAATGGAAAAAAAATCTCACCTTAATCTCAAGCCTTAGCTTCGTCGAAGATGACCCTGTTTTCCGCAACTGTTATCCCATAGATGTGCATCATATCTTCCCATACATCGATGTCTTCATCCATAGAAGAAAAGGGAATTATCATAATCAGGAATTATTAGCGACTTTCTTCACCTCTGATGGGCAATCTTGGCGATGGGTGACGTCTTCCACCTCGGAGACGGAGTTCACAGAGAAACCTTGAAAACCATGGACTAGCTTTAGATCTTGTGTGTCGCCGAAGTGGAAGGAGGCTGCAGCTGTTTGCAGGTAAATGAGGAATGAAAGTAGAGGTGAAGTCGCTGGGTTCGGATAATCATTCGCGTTGTAGAAGAGGAGAAGACACTTGCTTAGTTGCTTTTTTCTTTCTGCCAGATTTATTTTTATTTTAAAATATAAACATATTAAATTAAAGAGTTAACATGTAAGCATGTTTTATCAACGATTAATTATACCGTCATTATTTAAAATTATTGAGTCATTATTTTCTATTCAATTAGTTTAACAGGATTAATATTAAAAAATTAAATATATACTTTATAAATTTAAGAGACTAAAATAATCCTTAAAATAAATATAAAAGACAAAAATCTCTTGCCTTTTATGTATTATGCTTTTTGGCTGCTTTTAGCACTGGATTACCTTGGTTGACGGAATATTTCTCAATATAAATCACGTAATAAACCCACCTACCAAATACGTGGAGGATTCATTGATAATAAATTTTTCTGTTACAAAAAGCATATAGCTAAATAAAATACAGAAAATCATCCATAACATTATACTTCCTCAATGTTTTAGAACTCTAAACATAATATAGCTTTTTTAACTGTCTATTCATGTTTTACATCTTCATTGCATATATCTTCATAAATTAACAAATTCAATGGGACTTGTCGAGCCAGTTCAAACGATTGAGAAGAGAAAAAAAATCACAACCCCTATTTTCCCCTCACTGTTCTCTCCATCCAAACATAAAGTTTCCACTGCCATGAAACAAGCTAAAGTTTTAGGCGACTCCTGTAACAGAAAACCAGGGAAAATGCAAATGGCTTCTCTCCTTCCTCTCATTCCTTCCTTAAGTTCAGTTCTTGAATCATTCAGGTCAAACTTTAATGTTCTTAGAATTACTAGTAATAATTTAATGTAATTCTGTGGGAGCCATCCAAGTGAGACGCACCACACTTAAGTTAATATTTGTCCATACTCCATTTTTGGTCTCACGAGAGGGTTCAAATCCATAAATGAATGTCAGGGCAGTAAGCATTACAGAGTCGAGGCCGGTTCAGGCATTTGATTCAACTGTTCTATGGCCAGAGGCCGGTTCAGGCATTTGAATTTTCAAGTTGCCAGAGTGCCACTTTCTTCCTTGTAAATGATTCAAAGTTTCTGAATTTAATATTGTTTCTTAACCAACATTAAATTTTAAAACATCAGCTAATCGTATCCTGTGGCACTGAAAATAATATTTTATATTGGATTTATTATTGCTTTTACTGTCGAATCGCCAATTATGCCTTTACATACATGATTACTAGACACACGGAGAAACACATTACAGTACTTGTATGCTTTTAGCTGGAATCTTATTAAAAATATGTGCGTATGGATTGATTCGAATTAATATGGAATTATTGCCCCACGCTCATTCTCACATTTATAACTTTTTTTTTTTTTTAATTTTTAACCAGTTCAACAGTTTAATCAAAGACCCAGTAATTAGACCTACGCTGAGTCAATAGCTGATCTATCTCTGATAAATATGCTTAACAGTCAATAAATATGCAAAGAATCGTTCAAAATAAGATCCAAGTCCCTCTCTAATATTATTAAGCAAATTTTTTATTGTATTATCTTTAATCTCTTCTCTGCATTGATCTGCAGGGTACATCATCTTGGTGTGTAAGTCAATATTGAAATGTTCTTTTGACCTCCATTGCTTTTCACTCGCTATTTATTCTATCCCTTGAAAGCATTGCCTCTATTTAAAGGACAATAGAATGATGGTTGAATCCTAACATATGTCTATAAAGACACAGCACAAGTACAGTGTAACCTCTAATCTTCTTCCCACTAACAGGGCAGACCATTGAAGATTGAACATCAAAACGTAAGACAGAAAAAATACATATTTCTTACCTAAAATCTGAAGTTTGTGTTTGCAAAGGTAGGATACTAGTAGTTGTTCTGAAGTTAAGTTTATTCTGAAGCCAATTTCCAAACACTAATACAGCCATCTCCTCCAGAACTGACCACGCTATCGTTATCAATAAAAACCAACCCATAGACTCCACCTAAATGAGCTCCTTTTATGGTTCTGCGGCTTGATGCTGGCTTTCCAATTTCATATATGATGACACATGTATCCAGTGACCCAGTAGCTATGAGGGTGTTATCAGGTGACCAAGCTAAGCAGTTAATACGTGCAGTGTGAAATAACATGTTATTAAGCTTCACCTGCAGGAGATAACTTTTCAAGTCAATTGGTAGCTCAAGGAAAGGACTGATTCAATCTAACCATTTCATAACATAACCCACTCTTTTATAAGGATAATGTTTATACTCATACCTATCTCTTTTAGGTAACTTTATAATAAATGTACTCTAAATCAAAAAATGTAACTTTACTATATTTCTTACTTCCTCTTGTTCTTAGTGCATGACCTAATTAGGAAGTTGATATTGGTCCTAAATATAAAACATGTTTCACATTTCTATCCATTTTTTCCCAAAATAACCCTATTGACATTCTTTCAACAGTAATCAAGTAGGAGAGGGAGAAAGGGAATTAAAGAAGATGATTAGGATGTTTTAGAAAAAATATATCATATTAACTAGCATCTTTAATTTACTCAAGTTAGTTAATTAAATCTTACATTAAGGACCAGAGGACTATTTCAAAAAGAAAACGTGGTGGTATAAGAAAATCCAGGCATCGAACTTAAAATGCTTAAAATAAATGTAACTAATGTTTGGGGCTCAAATTACCTCTTTAGAGTCACGGTCCCAAACAACAGCTTCACGATTCAAGTCAGCTGAAGCAAACATGGTAACATCTGGGGAATATCTTATCACACTCATAGCACCTCGGTGTTTTTCAAGGACCTTCTCTTCTGTAAGTGAATTTCCTGAGATAGAATATACGTGCAACTTACCATCTTGTCCACCTACAATTGCTTCACTTCCATCAGTTAAAAGAGCTACATGACTCCATCATAGCTACATGACAAGAGCATCTTTTTGCTTCTGTTGAGTACAGTTAAAAGAGCTACATTTTTCATGTGGCCAGATAATGATATAGGACTTTTATCTAAATCTGTTGCTGAGTATACATTAATCATGCCACCAAGGGTGACAGTGAGAAGATGATTATTCTGCCAAAGACAACCAACAAGTATATCCTCCACCCCACCAGATTCAGAACGCGATAAAGTCGTATTTAAACTTCCACTTCCATCCTCAAGAATATCCCAGATCTTTGCAGATTTATCAGCAGACACAGTAAGCACCTGCAGTTGATGCAGATGAGATTAAAGTTTTAAGACAGACATAAAAAAGTTATAGTGAAGAAAGAATCAAGACATATTCTGCCTGGCAGGAAAACGAGTAATTCCTTCATACAAAATTACAACAACAACAATAGAACCTTAATCCCACTAGGTGGGGTCGGCTACATAGATCAAACAACGCCATTAAGCTCTGTTAAAAACCAAATCTCAGAATAAATTTTTAACCAAGAGATCTTGCTCAATAGCCTCATTGAACGTTCTCTTCGATCTTCCTCTGCCCTTTTTAACCGGGCTCCAAACAACTTGATCTACCCCCTTACTAGCGCATCCAATGGCCTTCTTTGTACATGCTCAAACCACTTTAGACAATTTTCTACCATTTTATCTTGAATAGGAGCCGAAGGCGGGCCTTGGTGCAACTGGTGGTACGCTGGCTTTCCGCCCCCAGATCCAAGATTCGAGCCCTAGAAACAGCCTCTTGGTAATAATGCCAGGGTAAGGCTGCGTACATATAGGGTCTCCTTCTCCTAAGCCCGCATTGTGCGGGAGCCGCTTGGCACTGGGGTCCGCCTTTTTTTTTATCTTGAATAGGAGCCACTACATACAAAATTACACTTCAAATAAATGAATTCTTTTGTGATGGCTGTAATTAGCTCGGTATAGTGAATGTGGTGATTGGTGAAGCTCTTAAAAATGCTTGACAAGCCTGCTTAAGTTTTGATCATACATGCAGGTTATTTTAATTAACTCCTTTGCGAATCACATATAAGCTCCTATAAATTACTATTCTTTTTGCTTTCAATTTATTTAAGATGCATGCAGGCTATTACCTGTTTACTATCAGGACTCCAACTTACAGCATATATGCTGCCCTTGTGGCCACCCTCTGCAGACAACTCACCAAGTTTGTCCCCACTCTTCCCATCATATATGATGCCCTTTGTATCAGAACTCACAGTTATGAATTTGGTTCCATCAGGGGAAAATCTAACACAATTCACAAAATTTGAATGGTCCCTGCAGATCAACAACACCTTCCTTTATCAGCGCACACATTTCTGTCAACATGTGTATAGTTTTTAGAGAAACTGGACTGACAGGTTTGAATGATTGGGCCAGGAAAAAACAAACTTAGTCATATATTCTAGATCAATTATCATTCAGTGACATTCAGGCTAATCAACATTAAGCCGTGTCCTTTACAGTTCAATGATCAATTGAATTTGTAGAACGTTTAATTTGAATAATGCATTTATATCGACATATAGCTTCTGATATATGATCGATTGAATTTTGCAAAACACATACAAGTAATATAGATAAAAGTAAGGTTTATAAAACACCTTACAGTCTAAAACAAGCATATAAAATAAATTAACATCGGTTACCTCGATTCCAAGCTTAATCTTAAGTTTGATAGTAAAACCCATGCAATCACCGATCACAAGAAAACTCTACATTATTAATGTAGATATCAATTAACCACAAATAACAATAAAATAACTAATTTACATAATTTAACTCCTACAACCCAATTTTCTCTACAACTATTATCCACAATTATTCCAATTTCCTTAAAAATCTTTAATCATAGATCATTCCTCATAAACTCAAAGCACTCATTAAAATCCTTAAATAACCTTTAACATACCTATAATTACAAAATCCTCAATATCAACTTTTTAGATAATTAAATCTCTTTTTTATAATTTATATGGGTATAATCCAATTATTAAACAATTCCTCAAATCTCTACATAATTAAAATCATATCAAATTCTAATTTAAATATTAAATCCTAACTCATATTTTCCACAAAGCTCATATCTAACAAAAATAAACTGATTAAAACCTCAATAATACATCCAATAATCCAAATAAATTATTTAAACAAATTTTGATCGGTAAAAACGCCCTATGGAAATTAAGTTATATCCTATTTATAAAATAAATTAATTATAAAATCACATAACAACCAAATAATAAATCTAAACCGGTTAAAATTAACTATTAATTATTTTCTACATTTTTACAGTCTTATATTGAAAAAACTCAAAACTTGCCTAAAATCATATCCCCAAAATATTCTCTAACTAGCATAAAATCACTATCATAGGAAAGAGAAAATTATTTAGAATATTTTTCATAAAAAAACTTTATGATTAGAAGAGAGTTTGAGTACCTTAATGATCCCTGAAAAACTGAAAATACTCCTAACAAAACCTCACTTTCCTTCGTCTTGCCTTAACACTTCATGCCGGAAGTGTTAAAGGGGAGGGGGTATTTATAATAGCCCCTCCTCAATCAATTGGCGCCTAATGGCGCCAATTTTAATTAATTTTTAATTTTTTATATATATATAGATAAGGGGACAACCCCTTATTTAATTGTTGGTAGGCGCCTACCAACTTTAGTTTACATATATATTATTTTATAATATTATAATATAATAATATTATTTTATTATATATATATATATATAATATTTAAATTTTTTTATCTCTTTTTTTTAATAGGATATCACAATTCTCCCCACCTAAAAAAATTTTGTTCCCAAAATTTCTAACAACACATAAATGTCAAAACAAAATTTTTACAACACAATTGACACTCCAATCACAATAAAACACAAGTCATCAACATAAAATTTATTTATAACATTACATATTCGATTGCAACACAACACAACACATCATAAACATAAATATTAATATTACTAAAATATAGAAACATACTTAAGTAAATAAGTTAGGGAAATCACGCCGCATTTGCTCTTCAGTTTCCCATGTGGCATCTTCGGGAGACATACCCTTCCAGAAAACTTTTAGGATTCGAATGGTTTTATTCCGCAGCTGCTTGTCTTTCACATCTAAGATCCTTTCTGGCTCAGACATATAGGTCAAATTCTCCCTCAACTCAATGTCTTCAGGTGTAATCACATGAGAAGGATCTGGATAATATTTCTTAAGTTGTGACACATGGAACACATTTTGAATACCCGACAAGTGTGGCGGTAATGCAATTTGATAAGCAACTGGTCCAATTTGTTCTAGAATTTCGTACGGCCCAATGAATCAAGAAGTAAACTTCTTGGCTTTAATAGATCTACCAATACCAGTCACCGTAGTAACTTTAAGGAACACGTGATCACCTACTCCAAACTCTAAAGGTCTGCGTCGCCTATCCGCATAGCTCTTTTGTCTTCTCTGAGCGGTCAACAACTTTTAGCGAATCATATCAATTTTCTTTATAGTTTCATCCACCAAGTCCAGTCCAATCATGGTTCTTTCGCTTAATTTAGTCCAATAGAGAGGTGATCTACACTTTCTGCTATATAATGCTTCAAAAGGTGCCATATGAATACTTGAGTGATAACTGTTATTGTAAGCGAATTCTGCCAAAGGTAAATGATGATCCCAACTACCAAATAACTTAATGTCACAAGCCCTCAACATATCTTCAAGGGTTTGAATTGTTCTCTTTATTTATCCATCGGTCTGTGGGTGATAGCCATACTATACTTCAACCTAGTTCCCATAGCCTCCTGTAATGCCATCCAAAATTTTGATGTGAATCTCGGATCACGATCTGACACAATCTCTGTGGGCACACCGTGCAACCTAACAATCCAATCCACATACAATTGAGCTAATTTCTCCAAGCTATAGCCAATATGGATCAGTAAGAAATGGGCCGATTTCGTTAATCTGTCCATAATGACCCATATGGCGTTATGATGTGCTGTAGTCTCAGGCAATCCCACGATGAAATCCATAGAAATGCTGTCCTACTTCCACTGAGGAATCTCTAAAGGTTGAAGTAGCCCTGGAGGTTTTTGATGCTTAATTTTCACCTTTTGACAAGTCAAACACTTCAGTACGAAGGTTGTCACATCTCGCTTCATCTTAGGCCACCAATACCTTTGCTTCAGATCTCGATACATCTTAGTGATTCCTGGATGAATGATATATTTACTCTTATGAGCCTCCTCCAGAATCTCCTTCTTGATTTCCTCATTGTCTGGAACACAAATCCTCTTCTTGTACCTCAATATACTTATATCTCCAATATCATAATCAGGTACTTCACCATTTTCCAACTCCTTTCGGATCCGTAGTAATCGATTATCTTCTATTTGAGCCTTCTTCAAATCACCGTAAAAGTTAAAATTTCCACCTACTGTACTCAAAATCACTTTTGACCTTGGTTCCAGATAAACTTATGATAATCTTTCTAAAAGTTTATACTCAGTCACATACATATAAAACATGTGTACTGACTTCCGGCTTAAAGCATCTGCAACTACATTCGCTTTCCCTGGATGATACTTCAACTCGTAGTCATAATCTTTCAAGAACTCCATCCATCTCCTCTATCAGTTGTTCAACTCTTTTTTATTCATGAGATACTTCAATGTCTTATAGTCACTGAAGATCTCGAATTGGGACCCATACAGATAATGCCTCCAGATTTTTAAAGCAAAAACAACAGCTGCAAGCTCTAAATCATGCATCGGGTATTTTTCTTCATGGGGTCTTAACTGACGAGATGCATAAGCTACCACTTTACCATCTTGCATAAGCACACATCCCAAATCTTTAAATGATGTATCTGTGTACACCGTGTATGGTTTGTGTGGATTAGGTATGGTGACAACAGGTGTAGTTGTTAATCGAGTTTGTAGCTCCTGAAAAGCTGCCTTGTACTTCTCATCCCAAATAACCGGTTGTTCTTTCTTAGTCAATCTGGTAAGTGGTGTGGCAATTAGAGAAAATCCCTCTATAAAACGACGATAATAACCAGCTAATCCCAAAAAACTGCGCACCTCTGTCACGAACTTAGGTGGTTCCCACTTCAACACAACATCTACCTTGCTGGGGTCGACTACTACTCCCTTTGCTGAAACTACATGACCCAAAAACTTAACATTTTTTAGCCAAAATTCACATTTACTCAGCTTCACATACAACTTATACTCTCTCAAAATTTATAGTACTATTTAAAGATGTTTCCGTTGTTCCTATTCACTCTTTGAATAGATAAGAATGTCATCAATAAACACCACCACAAATTAATCCAAATATGGTTTGAAGATCCGATTCATGTAATCCATGAACACCGCTGGTGCATTAGTTAGCCCAAAAGGCATAACAAGGAACTCATAATGACCATATCTAGTACGGAAGGCAGTCTTTGAAATGTCTTCTGCTTGTACCCCCAACTGATGATATCCCGACCTCAGATCAATTTTTGAAAACACCAATGAACATACGAGCTGATCTAACAAATCATCTATCCTCGGCAATGGATACTTATTCTTAATAGTGACTTTATTCAATTGTCGATAATCAATGCAAAGTCTCAAGCTACCATCTTTCTTCTTCACGAACAAAACTGGTGCACCCCAGGAAGATACACTCGGATGGATAAAACCCTTTTCTAACTAATCTTCAATCTGCTTCTTCAATTCAGCCAACTCCGAAGGTGACATTCGATAAGGAGCTTTAGAGATCGGCTCCGTCCCTGGTGCTAACTCAATGGCAAACTCAACTTCTCGTTCTGGAGGTAATCCGATCAACTCTTCAGGAAATGCATTAAGAAACTCTTTGACCACTTCAATCTGGTCAATATTTTCCTGGGATTCTACCTGAATCGAGAAAAACACCATGAAAGCTTCACACCCCTTCCTCACACTTTTCTCTACCTGGGCCGCTGACAACATAATCGGGCCTTGGGGAATTTCTCTAATTACCGTGCAAGTATTAAATTGCACAGATCGTGTCTTATATTGTAAGGTTACATCATTAGATGATAACTAATCCATACCCACAATCATGTCTATACCCAGCAAAGGTAGACAAATCAAATCAATGGTCGTTTCACGACCCTTACACACAAACATCAATTTCTTACACACCGTAACAGTTTTCACATGTACACCAGCAGGGGTAGACACAAACAAATCATATAGTAGATCGCTCATAACAAGCTTTAATTTTTCCATACAGTCATAGGAAATGAAAGAATGGGTAGCACCAGAATCATTTATAACAGATAAAGGATGTCCTTAAAGAAGAACATTACCTCGGATCAGATTTGGAGCGACCCTCACCTCCTCAGTAGTTAAAGCAAACACTTGTCCAGGCATCGACGATCTAGATGTCTGATCTTCTTTCCTTCCCTTGAAGCAATATCTCGCAATATGACCCTTCTCCCTACAATTAAAACAAGTCAAACACACGCTAGGATGTATTCTTCCACAACGAGTACAAGGAAGACGCTGAGTCATGCTAGGACTTGATGCTGTTGATCTTTGCTGGTAGCCTTGATTCGACCTGGTATTGTTGCTCCTACTCTGATTTGTAAAAGGAAGATTCCTCTGCTGAAAACTTCCCTGATGGAAACCCCTTCTGCTCCCAGATCCACTTGAATTTAAAGGGTAACTCCTCTTATTAATGCCTCCTGATATTCCCATATGACTGTTAAATTGGCCTTGAGAATCCCTTCTCATATATCTCTCGGCATCTTGATATCTTCTATAGACTTCTCGAATTTTAGCTATCAGCTCTTCAAGGGTAGTAATATCATAAGTACCCATCCTCGCCTTGACATTTTCATTGCATTTCTTGAACATTTGTCTGGCTAACCAGTTGTTGTGGGCCTTATTGGTTCTATCTAACTGTGACACATATTTGGCTAACCCCATAATTTTGGATATAAAAGTATTTTCATCCATCTCCTCTTGCCGAAGAATGAAAAACTCAGCCTCCTTTTGATGTCTCATCTCAATGGGAAAGTAATAATCAAAGAACATTCTTTTAAACTCATCCCACTCAAGTTCATGCCTATCAGCAAGCTTTACAGTGTTCCACCAATTCAATACAACACCCTTTAATAGAGTTTTTGCAGCAATCACCTTTTGATATTCATCACATCTAATTGATTCAAAAAGCATTTCCAGCCTATCAATCCAACTCTCAGTGTCTGTTGGCAATCCTCCCGAGAATGTCTCAGGATGAAAATGATCTAAATACTTCCATACTATGAACATATATGGAGCTATCATTTTCTCTACTGACCCATCCGTCTCAGAGTATGGTAGATGTAGAACTAGCTTTTCAGAATGGACACTGTTTTGTTCCTCTGTTTTAGCATTAACCTTTAGGGTATTATACTTGTTTTCTCTGCTCGGCCCTTTATTATCTCTGCCCTCCTTAAGCCTTCTCAATCGTTCCTCTGTCACAAGGGTCCATCTATACAGATGTCGTAACATTTCAGCCTCAGTTAAATTCTCATGGGGCCTATTAGGTCTCTGTTGGCCCTGTTGGCTGTTGTCACCAATGTCTGTACGCCTAGTATTCACCATCTCTACCCACCTGTGGGTAAAAACCACCCAAAGATGGAAAATAAAAATGAGAAACAAAACACAACATAAAAGGGAAGTAGGTGTGTAAAATCCTATATTGCTATACTATAAATGAAATGTATGATAGGGCCAGGAAAATCGTAAACGCATTGCTCTGTTACCAAAATGAAACAACCCTTTCTCACAAGTATTATCCAATACAATTATACAAAATTAGTAAAAAAAAATTTCTAATACATAACAGAGTTCAGAACACAAACTCTCTCAAAATATATCGGAGTTTAGGGCACAAACTCGCCCACAAACTCATTACAGAGAAATTTATTATTCTGATCTCACATCACAATTAACTCACAAGTCTTAAAATTTCACACAAAACAATTTCCAATACAACTGTGGTTGTTGGTCCATCAACATATCAGAGTATGCAACATAAAATCTCAGGCCTAACAAAGGTTAAGCATTTATTTCAAGGCAGATATCCAAACAGTAAACGTGGCATTATAAAAACATGAGGCCCCTATAATGACAATATAGAAATTAACACAACACCAATACCAAAAGAGGCCTACAAGATTCTTAACGTCTATGCCTCTGGTTGCTTCCCTTGGCTTCTATCCAGATTAGAGGTATCGCCTGAAAAATTATTTATAATGACGGGGTGAGACATAAAGTCTTAGTAACCAAAATCAATTTACAAAATATGCAGGGAAAGATTGTAAGTCAGAGAAACAGGTTTAACTGACATAATAATAATAATAATAATAATAATAATAATAATAAATATTCTCATAATTCATAACTTAACATGATATAATCAATGAATAAAATCATCCCCACTCATCCATCCTGCTCCTCCTTATCTCCTCTAGCCTGGTACAGCCTATCAGTGCAAGTATACCCGGCCAAAGGTTAGCTAGTCACATCAAGAATACTGCCCCCTCCCATGCTACCACCAATATACCGTAACAGGGAGGTGTCCGCCCAAAACACTCAACTCCAGATCCGAACCAGGATTGAGAGAGCCGATGGACACACAATTCACCATATCTCTTCCACATAACCTAACATATCCCGTAATATAAAAATAATAAATTAATACAACTTTTGAAAACAATTACGAGAATTCTAAATTCTTATACAATATTCCATCTCAAACAACATATCCATCATAACAGTAACAATTTAATAATAATTTCCACTTATACATGTAAATTGGAAAATACACTGCTTCACTGAAATAAATTCATATTCAGACATAAATATAATTTTGCAAAACACATACAAGTAATATAGATAAAAGTAAGGTTTATAAAACACCTTATAGTCCAAAACAAGCATATAAAATAAATTAACACCGGTTACCTCGATTCCAAGCTTAATCTTAAGTTTGATAGTAAAACCCATGCAATCTCCGATCACAAGAAAACTCTACATTATTAATGTAGATATCAATTAACCACAAATAACAATAAAATAACTAATTTACATAATTTAACTCCTACAACCCAATTTTCTCTACAACTATTATCCACAATTATTCCAATTTCCTTAAAAATCCTTAATCATAGATCATTCCTCATAAACCCAAAGCACTCATTAAAATCCTTAAATAACCTTTAACATACCTATAATTACAAAATCCTCAATATCAACTTTTTAGATAATTAAATCTCTTTTTTATAATTTATATGGGTATAATCCAATTATTAAACAATTCCTCAAATCTCTACATAATTAAAATCATATCAAATTCTACTTTAAATATTAAATCCTAACTCATATTTTCCACAAAGCTCAGATCTAACAAAAATAAACCAATTAAAACCTCAATAATACATCCAATAATCCAAATAAATTATTTAAATAAATTTTGATCGGAAAAAATGCCCTATGGAAATTAAGTTATATCCTATTTATAAAATAAATTAATTATAAAATCACATAACAACCAAATAATAAATCTAAACCGGTTAAAATTAACTATTAATTATTTTCTACATTTTTACAGTCTTATATTGACAAAACTCAAAACTTGCCTAAAATCATATCCCCAAAATATTCTCTAACTAGCATAAAATCACTATCATAGGAAAGAGAAAATTATTTAGAATATTTTTCATAAAAGAAACTTTGTGATTAGAAGAGAGTTTGAGTACTTTAATGATCCCCGAAAAACTGAAAATACTCCTAGCAGAACCTCACTTTCCTTCGTCTTGCCTTAACACTTCACACCGGAAGTGTTAAGGGGGAGGATCAATTGGCGCCTAATGACACCAATTTTAATTAATTTTTAATTTTTTTTATATATATAGATAAGGGGACAACCCCTTATCTAATTGTTGGTAGGCCCCGTATGCCACGTACCAACTTTTGTTTTTATATATATTATTTTATAATATAATAATATATAATAATATAATAATATTATTTTATTATATATATATATATATATATATATATATATAATATTTAACTTTTTTTTATCTCTCTTTTTTTAAATAGGATGTCACACATCCCAATCACAGTTCATTTATTTCAGGGAAATTGATTACACACGATTCCGTTTCCTGCAACAAATAAATCTAAAAACGAGATGCAGCAATCATTAAAAATATAAGATAAAATATGAAAATTCAATTCTTTTTTTATAATAACAAAATAGGTTAATTCATATTCTAGTTAATTTTTAAGAGAAAGTAACAAGTATCCACAGGATGAATTAAACATTGAATAGAAATAAAATGTCAAAACATGGTTTGTTTTCCTAAATTCAAGTGGACAAAATATATATATATGCGCAAATCAAATATGTAGGCGACGTAAGACGTTGTACTCATCATAAAGGGGAAAAACTTTTGATAGAATTAATCTGTCTGATAACATCAGTTGCACTCATTCTTTTATGAGGTGATTCCAATGAACAAGAAAGTTCGATCTCAAACAAAGAACACAAGCAATTTTCAACTGATGCTTCCGCTGTATGTTCCGATTCTCGTGTATAAGAATAGTTGGACTCACTACTTCCAAAGGCTTGTTTTGAAATACATTTTTCACATATGTTTGAAAATTGTGACCATCATTAAACATATCTTCAGTGGGTCTTCTTTTAGTTAACATTTCTAAGATGAGGATACTAAAGTTGTACATTTCACCTTATTGATTTAGAGCCCATTCCATGTTCTGAAATATTGTACCAAACACTTCTCTATCTCATTGGAATTTCGCCAATGAGATGATTCCCTCCAAATGATAAGCGCTTGACGCTAGAGCACCTTGTGGCTTTGATATATATATATATATATATGTATGTATGTATAGGAAATTCTCCTGTCAAGGTATTATTGTCAAAATTAAGAATTCCTGCAATCTGAACAAACGACCCGAGCCTTGTGGGATTTCTCAATGGAACATATTGTTGTCCAAAATGATGACTCTTAGAAAGGAGAGATTGGCAAAAAAAAAAAAAAAGTACTAGCTATTTCTTAACCATATATAAGGAGTAAAACCAAAACTCATTAAAAGTATAAATAAAAATAAATTTTATTTTTAGTCCCTATACTTAATGAAGTTAACAAAGTTAATGCCATTAAACTCATATCGAAATCCTTATAAAAATATAGGAGCTGATGTTTTGGATGGAAGAAAGTCCAGGGACGAAAAACCATGATTTAAAACTATAATAATTAAAATCAAAATTTGATCAGACCAACAATAATATTCACCCTTTTATTTATATTTAGACGCACTTATTGCATGTGAGAATTGAGGTGGTGGGTGGGTCAACTTTCTATCTTTAATTGTTGTGTTTCGAATTTATAAATTATTGTTTAATCTAATTAAATTATCTTTATAAATAAACTAAAGTTGGTTAGTTACTTTTACATATATTCGTTGGTGGAAAATTTTGATGAGGATCCCTTTCCCTTCTTTGCTCACTTTTTCAGTTATATTATTATTGAACTTTTTTTGCCAGTATATCATTATTGAATTAAAAGTAGAGTAGGTCTATCATTTCTTTATTTACCATTTGTTACCCACATATTGTTGGAGTGAGGTAAGAGAGGTTACGTGAAGGGGAACACTAGTAAAAATATAGGATTTACACCTATTTTTTATACCTGACGAAATAGGTAACGTGTAGAAAGTGTGATCGGTAGCATTTTTGTAAATATATTAACATAAATGGACTTTCTACACGTGTTGAAAAGATAACACGTGTAAAAAGTAAATTTAAAATTTTTTTTCATTAAAATAAATGAAATTAATTTTATTTTAAAATTATTTAATTTATTTAAACAAAATAAATATAACTTTCTACACCGGCTTCATCTAAACCGGTGTGGAAAGTCTCAGATATTCACAGAATTTAGAACGGGCAAGAATTTAATTTTTTTTAATAAAATGACACTTTCTACACCGGTTGTATCTTAACCGGTGTAGAAAGTCATTTGAATATCTTTCTACACCGGTTAAATATGAACCGATGTAGAAATTGTCACAGAAATTAATTATGAGAGAATTTATTTTTTTTAAAAAAAATAAATCACCATATTCTACACCGGTTGGACCTCAACCGGTGTAGAATGTCTTGTTTTCTACACTGGTTATGTGCCAACCGGTGTAGAATATATTTTCTACACTGGTTGGGCCTTAACCGGTGTAGAAAGACATAGTTTCTACACCGGTTCTGGCCCAACCAGAGTAGAATATAGAACAGAAATAAACATCAGGTCCACGCGCCTCTTTCATTTTTCTTTTTCCGCCAGTTAGCTCTCATTCCTCCCTCCCTCTCACGCTTTGCAAACTCCCTGCCCTAGTTGCTGCCTCGAGTTCAGACTCCTCTCTCCCTTACGGCTGCCAACTGCCTTGCTCTCACAGGGATGACGCCGCCGTAAGCATCTGTCTTTGGACGCTGCTGCCGAACCTCTCTCCCTAGCTGCTGCTGGCCCTCTCTCCCTCGTTGTTGCCGACGGTATGTTTTCAAAACTCCTTTTTTCCCCATTTTTGTTTGGTTTATGCGGCTGCTATGTGAGTGAGAGGGAGTGAGTTTGATTTCAAATCCAAAATCAAACCCAATGCTTTGTTGTTGCGATGGTTAGGCATCATTTTGGCTCTGTAAATTTCTCCTTTGGTTGCTCAAACTAGTTTATGAAGTTAGCTTTGCTGTGAATTTCATGTTCTAGTGTTTGACTTCGCAGCTAAAATGTGAAGTCAAGCGCTATGCTCAGCATAGTATAGTAAGACCACTTCCTGATTTTTAAGCTAGATTGACCTCGGGGGATGCCCTTTTTTCCAAGCATTAAACACGCATACATAAGGTAGGTAGAGTAGAGTAGTAATTACAAAGAATTATGAGAGGAGAGAAAATTAAGAGACAAAAAGTGACTTGACTTGTTAGGGTACACTATGTTGTGTAAGTGACATTTACTTATCTGCCATGCAAACCAAAGAAAACCAGTGTTTGCAATCATGTGTAGGGTTGTTTTCTCTGTCAACTTTAATTTGATATAATGAATACTCTATATGGTCTTGATATACTAATCTAGAAAGAGAGAAGTGGTAATTAAAGTAATGGAAGTGCAACGTTGTTATATGTTAGGAGCTGAATGAAGAGAGTAGCTTCTTAAAACAAAACAGGTGGGAATGATATTCTCTCCCTTTATTTTAATTTTCAGTTTTTTTTTCTGTATGATCAATGATGAGACATGAGTGGATGAAATTACAATTATGGCGCCATGACCATAATGCCCACTACTGATTGGGAATTAAGCCCATGGGGCATTGGAAGGCTTTGGTTTTTTTTTTTCCAACTTACTTATCACCTTTTTAGTTATATGAAAAATATAAATTTTCTAGTTGCAAATCCAAATGTATCATATAAAACTTGAATATCTAATTCATAACTGAAATACCTATATTTATAATAACCTGAATCCAAATGTTTCATATAAAACTTGAATATCCAATACTTTGTTATCTAAAGAAAGTGCAACGTTGATGGAGTTTTTGTGAGAATCGGTAGTGTTGTTCTTGTTTCCGTTGCCTCTGAGCACTTTCTTCCTTTAGCAAATCAGAACTCTATAAAAATTTTCTCTACAATTGTACAGAGAATTAATATTGCAGCTGAAAATTTACTCATTAGTTTGAAGATTATAGCACCACATAGCAAAATAGACAGAGTCATATTAATGGCACAAACACACAAGTGGTTTCACTATGCATGTGCTTTGTTTTCTCTTTGAATATATTATGTTTCTTACTCCAACGCTACCTGTGAATCGATTTACTTGTAGCCTCCCTCCTTTGCTGTCACACGTGTTGTAGCTAATAGACATCAACCTCTACTGGATTTTAGTTAAGTTTGATGACTTGTTTGCTGGTTGGACACAAACACACAAGAGGCTTTACTGTGCATGTGCTTTGCTTCCTCTTTGACTATATTATGTTTCTTACTCCAACGCCACCTGTGAATCATTTTACTTGTAGCCTCCCTCCTTTACTTTTCCATTGCCACACGTGTTGTAGCTGATAGACACCAACCTCTAGATTTTGGTTAAGTTTGATGACTTGCTTGTTGGTTGGACACAAATACACAAGTGGTTTCATTATGCATGTGCTTTGCTTCCTCTTTTGTTTCTTCGAACTAGAGAGACCCTTTTGTTCTTATCTCTCCAATTTTATTCCTCCTTATTCCATGTCCTTCAATAGTCCTCCTATAATTTGAACACAAAATTTTAAACAATTTCATTTTCTGTTGAAGTTTTTTGGCACATATAGATTGTAGCTGGATCTATGTTAGACGAACTAGTAATGAGTACGATAATGGGGTGAAGAATTTTTTGGAATTTGCTATAAGAAATGCTGGTGGTGATAAATCTGGGAATTTTTATTGTCCTTGTGTAAATTGCTTAAATTTGAGGCGACTATGTGTCGAAAAAATAAGAGAGCATTTGATTTGTGATGGGTTCTTGAAGAGTCATACACGATGGGTATGGCATAGTGAATTAGTAGAAGAGCTGAGTGCATCTAAAGAGGTGGAAGTTGATATGGACATGAATGATCGACTAGAGGACATGATTCGTGATATTGGCGAAGAGGCCTTTAAGAGATCACATGCATATGATAACTTGTCTAGTCATACAGAAAAGCCTTTATACCCGGGATGTACAAAATTCAAGTTGCTGTCAGCTGTGGTGAGATTGGTCCACTTGAAAGCAAGGAATGGGTGGAGTGACAAGAGTTTTACATAATTGCTTGAGTTGTTGACAGACATGCTTCCAGAAGGTAATGAATTACCCAACCGTAACTATGAGGCAAAGAAAATGTTGTGTCCCTTGGGTCTGCAATACAAAAAGATACATGTCTGTCCTAACGATTGTATATTATATAGAGAAGAGTTCGAAGGGGAGCATAAGTGTCCAAAATGTGGTTCTTCACGGTACAAATTGAAAGGGAATTGCGATACAGACTTTGACAAGACTACTAAGGGCCCTCCTGCGAAGGTGTTATGGTATCTTCCAGTGAAACCAAGGTTCAAGCGATTATTTTCTAATGTAAATGATGCAAAGAACTTAAGATGGCATGCAGATGAGAGAATATTGGATGGGAAGCTTCGTCATCCAGCCGATTCTCTTCAATGGAAGAAAATTGATGAGATGTTTCCTGAGTTTGGAAAGGAGCCAAGAAACCTCAGGCTTGGGATGTCTACTGATGGCATGAATCCTTATGGCAACCTTAGAAGTACTCATAGTTCATGGCCTGTTCTCTTAGTGATTTACAACTTGTCTCCTCGTCTGTGTATGAAACGTAAGTATATTATGTTGTCTATGGTGATTTCGGGTCCAAAGCAGCCAGGAAATGACATTGATGTTTATCTAGCCCCTTTGATCGAAGACTTGAAAGAGTTATGGGAGATAGGTATGGATGTGTTTGACGTGAATCAAAAAGAGGTGTTCAACATGCGTGCCATGATCTTCTGTACCATAAATGACTTCCCTACATATGGAAACCTATCTGGGTATAGTGTTAAGGGACACAAAGCATGTCTAATTTGTGAAGCAGGCACATGCCACCATCAACTTAAACATGGAAAGAAGATAGTCTATCTTGGCCACCGGAGATTTCTCAGCCAAAATCATCCTTATCGTAGATTAAAGAAAGCTTTTTATGGCCATCAAGAGTATGGAGATGCTCCAGTGCATTGACTAGAGAGCAAGTTTATCAACGGGTGAAAGACATCAATGTTATCTTTGGAAAGACGTAGAAGAGTGCAACTGATAAAAATATATGGAAAAAGAAGTCTATATTTTTTGATCTTCCATATTGGCTAAGTCTTGATGTGAGACATTGTATTGATGTGATGCATGTCGAGAAAAATGTGTGTGATAGTATTATTGGGACACTTCTCAATATAAAGGGCAAGACCAAGGATGGTGTAGCATGCTAAACAAACCATCATCATCATGACTATCACAAGAGCATTCAATACGTTAGCATATAGCCTAACGACATCTGCTGGACTTTCGCCCCACAAGTCACATGGCCCCAAGTGTTCACCCGAGCAAAGATAGGCCTCGGGCGACTACCTTGTAACTTATGAATGCTCATTAGGTCTTACTGCCCAGGGAATCACCCTATGTCATAGACATCATGGGTCTTACAGCCTCAGGCCTCTGCCCATCAGGTCTAACTTCCTAAGGACACACTGGCCCAAAAGGTCTACTGCCCATTGTATATTTATAACACGAATACACTCGATGGAAAACATATACATGCAGAACCATTACATAAGATACGAGAGAAAGAGTAGCTTTCCTTAATCTCTTTCATCATTCGGCACTGGAGTAACCCATGACAATTTATTGTGTCACCCGACCCTTCTTCTCAAGGAAACTTATGCTATAGAAGACTCATTATAGATACCATTATTGAGAGTCGACGTCCCCGTAGCTCTACTCTACAGTTTCAACGTCACAGTAGCTTCACTCCACAGTTTGTCATCACGGCGGCTACACACTATAGTTTGATGTCATGGTGGCTTCACACTACGGTACTGCACTCGGTGCTTCACGCAGGCACCTATACACTTGGTCAGCCCCTCCCGATCAGAACCCTCCATAGGTAGCCCTTTCCAATTAGATCTCCCCATAGGTAGCCTTTTTTGATTAGAACTCCCTGTAGGTAGCCCTTTTTGATCAGAATCCTCCGTAGGTAGCTCTGTCCGATTGGTCGCCTCTGAATAGGAGTATCATTATAACGGGATCTAAATCTCATAAGGTCCTTCTTCTTTAGCAGTTATGTAACCTGCTCTCTCATTTGGGGTCATTCGACGTAGACTTTCAATATCGGTCCTACTCCAGGCATAATCACACCTCTAAGGGAATATTCAAGTATTAAGGTCTTTCCCTATGCTAGATTAGCAACTAGAAACCTCCAGTAACCTCATATGCATTTCTGTACTATATGCTAGTACCTCAAGCCACTCAGGCTATTTCACATTTATGGAGAACCAATTTAACTATTACAATTGATTCACAGATTAAGATTCTACTCTTAGAACCTCAACATTGCCTGAGTCAAAATCAGGTTTCCTCAATCATACCCAATAGGCATGTTAAGAATCAAAATCATTAGCACTTATTCTAACCTCCATGATTTCGGGTAATATCCACAAAGAATTACTAAAGGATCAATATCATCAATTTAGATCCTCTAGAATAGATATACATCATAATTACTACTCATCATGCCTCACTGTATATCATACCTATATACCTTTAACCCCATCGGTTACTAAGGATCATCATTTAGCATGAAGAAACCTCAAAGCAACGACTATGCCTCAAGTTTCCATAACCCCATCAAATAAACTTTTTTGGCAGTACTGACTGCAACATAAATGGTTCAGATTAATTATTAATACTTACTTCATCATCTTTATGCCTGTAATCATTCTTTAGGTCATCTAAGAACCTCTAATCACGATCCCAAACATTTAATCAAAAGATTTGAAATTTTCAAGGTACTTCCTAGGGGGTCACCCATCCTGGGATTTTCCTCGCCTGAGCACTCTTAACCACAGAGTTCTGAGGGTATCCGGGACATTAGTGCTTATATTGGCCCGCATATTTCTGGGCACAGGTATCCCATATATACCTCAATCCCAGTATGTCATCTTATCCTGCCCAGAAATGCTAGATACTGTCCCTGTAGGGAAACATAAGCAGTACCAGCTTCTTGGTATAGTCCCTTAATTTGTTCTCATACCACAGGGAAACAATCTGGGTCATACTTCTAACTCAATATTAGGAGCCCTAGAGTTAACAACAGAATCTGAATCCGTGATTCCTCTTCCATCCTTAGGGTCTCATTGTCATTGTCACCAGTAGAGGAATCTTTACTAGGACTAGGCACCGCTAACATCCCTGTCAAGCGGAGCCACTTCCTTTATGTAGACCTTTACCCTTCATTTAAAAGGTTCATTACTACTTAGATCCCTCTTCTATCTGTAACTTCCTGTTATAATAGTACTAACAGGAGACCACTATCCTGTTCACTTAAGCAAAGAATGCAACATATAGTCAGAACCCCTTGCTCTGACTAGACCATAATCTCTCAGCAAACAATTCTATTGCCAGAATCACTGCTCTGATACCATTAAATATAACACCTATTCATTACGTCGCCATTACCTCATCAGCTCTTAGTTTCATTACAATCAGAGTATGCAACAATTACATAAAATAAACTAAGAGCTCTTCATTAAAGCCGTTCTCTGCTAAACTCATTCATTCATACATTCTCATACATACACATATACATGTATCACTTCTTATAAATACAACCACCCAATAAATACAACCAAATACAAGCTAGCACCTTGCGCGTCAAGCTTCACTTCAACTTCATATCCCATCTATGCATCTCCACCTGTCACTATTGTTGGTTGGGAGGAGTGAGATTCGAGATAATCTCAGTAGCAAACATTACCACTATACATGCCAGATATATATGAATGCATAACATGCTTGCCTACACTATTTCATGCCAACATAATGACATGCTACCTGCTCGATGTTATGACATACATATAGCCATTGCACAAATATTAACAAAGCTTCAACCAATCATACATGTTCCACACAAATAGGCAAAGCAGTCACATAATTAATGCAAGACATACATATCACATACATGCAGAAAAGGTAAGTTCACTACCTTTTGGACTTTGTGTCCTCCTCTTCTTGTCCCTTGATCTGCCAACTATTACATTTTCTTTGTCACTTCATGGCCCTAGGTAAGTGATAACATCATTAGAGCCATGAAAAGTGAATGCCCAATGGCCCACATTAGCCCTACGAGCTTACTTTCACCCTTGGAGTTCATACCAATTATATTTGTGCCATTAAGTCTTAAATTTCGTATATGACATAAAGCTGACAGATTTTTCACCAAACTTTGAAAAATCACAATTAATTCTATAGAACTCCAATTGAGGTGGTTCAAAATTAAATACAAAGCTACTTCAGTCTAGTTTCATATAAAAATACTCAATTTTGAACTCCACAAACACAGAATTCCCAGAATATTTTCAAACACCAACTGTTTCAGATGTTCTTCCAGCAACAGGGCATAACTTTGAAAAATCACATCTTTTAGCATACTTGTCCAAAAATTACAAAATACCTATCAAATTAAAGATATATGTCTCTAATTTAACTCAGGAAAGTTTCAGAACTCTTGGATAAGGTTTTCCCTATGAAAAACTTCGCATAACATCACTGTTTCAGATTCTTTTCAGAAAACAGGGCATATCTTCAAAAATTCATATCTCCTACTATACTTATCCAAAAATTACAAACTATATATCAAATTAAATCTCCACATGTCTAATTTAATCTGAAAAATTTCATAATTTTTGGACAAGGTTTAGACTTTTAAACATCACGCCTAACACTTACTGCCACACAGGGCAAATTAAGCAATATGCACACATATACTTCATAATTTCCCAAATTCATATGCAAGCATCCAAAAATCATGAACACTTGCATATCTACACAATTTTTCCTTTTCAAGCCAATGGAAGCATCAAAATTACCAAATTTCCACTCCTTCTCCATGAAAAATCCAGAACAGAAACAGAAATTTAGAGTTCCCGAAAAGAGTTTGTCGGTTTCTCGTTTTCTTTGGCTTAATCAATTCCTTTCTTCTTCTAATAAAATGATTAGCTATTTAAACACTCATTAGACATAATTTAGCCATTGAAAACACCATTTTAAACTATCCATGAATAGTACCCAACTTCCTCTATACTCATTCAAACGACAAACCAATCGGTTAAAAAGGAAGCTTTTGCTTACCTCTACCCGTTTCCGCAAACGGTTCAAAATTCTGGTAACACTCCGACCGGTGAGATGGCGCCAACCATCTCCAAATAAAAATCTGAAACCGTAGAAATGAAGATCTCGATGAGTAGAAGAAGTTTCCTGAAGGATACTTTGAGAGAGGACGCCGATTCGACAGTGTTTCGGAGGTTGGAATTTTCTCTCTCCTCCTTTCTCCATTTCTTTCATATTTCTTTTCTCTCTCTTCCATCTGATTTTTCTGCGTGAAAATGGCTGAGGAATGAAGAAGATGATGGTTTAATTGGTGATTAATTGGCTTGCCACGTGTCATGCTCCTATTGGCCCAAATAATTAATTTTCGCACATAATGCTTGATTTGGCAGAATTTTCATTAAATTTTGAAAATTCATATATAATTGTGTAGATATCCAATTGGGGTACTTCTAAAGGCTATGCTACCCTTATTGAGTGTAACTTTAAGAAAAAATATAACCTTTAGCCAATTGGAAGTTCACTACTCCCAGAATTTTAATCTTTGAATGCTGCCCCAGAAAATAGTTAATTTCGCTGGGCTAACTTCTGAAATTCATTTCTCTTTGTGTACAACTTCAAATGACTCATATGACCTATCCAATTAAAGCTTGATAAGTATACTTTCATCTTGGAAAGTTTCATAAATTTTGGACATCATTTTCCCTTTGAAATATTCCACACAAACATGACTGCCATATCGAGAATTTCACCAATAGCAACAATACTTTGTATTCCACTTCAGTATGTTGTGTGTGACTTCCAATCACTTCATTTTGTTATTCCCTGAGCTCATTAGCACACCAATATAATTCTTTTTAATATCCAAGGATATAAAGGAATTTTAGGAAATAATACTATGTCTCACTATGATATTTATCAAACAGGGGTCTAATAGCCCCCTTTAATTCAGGCTAAATCTTAAGCCTCTAGTCCAAAATTTAGGATATTACAGTAGGGGACATCATCTCATGAATCAATGACTTGGTTGGATACACAGATGAGATAGGTACAATTTTTGTAATTTGTATTACACGCTTTAGTAATGTACAAATCATAATGTGACTTGGCCAAATGCTTTAATGTAGGAGACTTTAAGTCAGCCTTCTATACAAACATCTTGGAAAAATGTGCTGCCCTGGCGTACTCCTAGTTCCCATCTCATACAAAGACCAAATTTTGAAAGCAAAATGACAATGGTAAGCAACACCCAAGCAACAACACCAAGCCAACCAACTGATGCAACATCAAGTCAACCAAATACTACAAGCTAAAGCATTTATTATTCTTGCATTTGTCACCAAGGAAGACCATGTTTGAATTTGGACTTTACATTTACACTTTAGTCATCTTCATGACAATTGCTTTTCATGTTTAGATTTCCTCTCCAATCTTCTTCTATTTCAGACCCTGAATGAAAACAAATGCTTTTGCAAAATTAATCATATTAAGCATATTAAAAATTTTATTAAATGTCCCACAAGTTATATTATGGTACTTTGATTTTTCTCTTGCAAACACATAATGCAACCAGCATCTATTATGGGAAACTTGCAAACACTTTAATTTTCTCTTGCTTTACACCACGTTGCACAAGTTCGTGAACATTTTTGGATGGGTTTGTTCTATTTAGTCCTAACTACATTTAGACTAATTGTCTTTTTTTTTTTTCACATACAAACTGGCAAGCCTGGGCTTGAAGAATTAAAACAAATACAACCATCTCTCCTGATCCTGGTCGAGTAAAAATATGGCTCTACAGCTGGACGGCACTTCATTGATTGAGATAATATCCTCAGCCCCTGTGTGTGCATGTGCACCTTGTGCAAGTATATCAACACAACCCATAATTGTTTTATTTTTGTGGCAAAGTTTTGACATCATTAACCCACTTAGGCGTGACTTAGTCGGTGGCTCTTAGCTAGTTTAGTGCTTGGTTTTTTCGTTTTTTATCCATTTCATCATGTATAAAAGAAACCCAAAGTAAGTGAATCGTATCACATACCCAACGGAAAAAAAAAAAGATTCAACCAAAAAAATTATCACCAACAGCAAAAATTATAGCATTTCCTACACATACCCAACAAACAATTTCAAAGATTTGGCACCATGGAAAAAAATTCTCACCTTAATCTCAAGCCTTAGCTTCGTCGAAGATGACCCTGTCTTCCGCAACTGTTATCCCATAGATGTGTATCATATCTTCCCATCCATCGATGTCTTCATCCATAGAAGAAAATGGAATTATCATAATCAGGAGTTATTAGCGGCTTTCTTCACCTCTGATGAGCAATCTTGGCGATGGGTGATGTCTTCCACCTCGGAGACGAAGTTCACAGAGAAAGCTTGAAAAGCATCGACTAGCTTCAGATCTTGCGTGTCGCCAAAGTGGAAGGAGGCTGCAGCTGTTTGCAGGTAAATGAGGAATGGAAGTAGAGGTGAAGTCACTGGGTTCGGTTAATCATTCGCGTTGTTGAAGAGAGAAGACAGTTGCTTCGTTGCTTTTTTCTTTCCACCAGATTTATTTTTATTTTAAAATAAAAACATAATAAATTAAAGAGTTAACATGTAAGCAATTACACAGTACCAAACGTACCCTTTACAAATTTAAGATGGTACCTGAAATAAATATAAAGTACCAAACGCACATTTGAGGGGGGGGGGGGAAGTCTCTTGACTTCATGTATTATGCTTTTTGGCTGCTTTTAACATTTGATTACCTTGGTTGAGGGAATATTTTTCAATATAAATCACGTAATAAACCCAACTACCAAATACGTGGAGGATTCATTAATAATAAATTTTGTCTGTTGCAAAAAGCATATTGCTAAATAAAATACAGAATCATCCATAACATTACACTTCCTCAAGGTTTCAGAAATCTAAACCCAATATAGCTTTTTTAACTGTCTATTCATGTTTTACATCTTCATTGCATCTATCTTCATAAATTAACAAATTGAACGGGACTTATCGAGCTAGTTCAAACAATTGAGAAGAGAAAAGGAAATCACAACTCCTGTTTTCTCCTCACTTTTCTCTCTATCCAAATATAAAGTTTCCAACTGCCATGAAACAAGCTAAAGTTCTAGGCGAATCTTGTAACAGAAAACCAGGGGAAATGCAAATGGCTTCTCTCCTTCCTCTCATTCCTTCCTTAAGCTCAGTTCTTGAATCATTCAGGTCTAACTTCAATGTTTTTAGAATTACTAGTAATAATTTAATGCAATTCTATGGGATCCATCCAAGTGAGACTCACCACACTCAAGTTAAAATTTGTCCATACTCCATTTTTGGTCTCACGAGAGAATCACGAGAGGGTCAAAATCCATAAGTGAATGTCAGAGCAATAAGCATCAGAGAGTCGAGGCCAGTTCAGGCATTTGATTCAACCGTTCTATGGCCAAAACGAACTGATAAGATTTTAACAAACCTAGGGACTGAATTATGTCAGAATTTATGGTTTGAATTTTCAAGTTGCCAAAGTGCCACTTTCTTCCTTCTATATGATTCAAAGTTTCTAAATTTAATATTTGTGTCGACATTTATAATATTTTTTTATTTTACCGGTTCAATAGTTTAATAAAGCCCCAATAGTTAGACCATTGAACAGAAGGATTAAGACCTACGTTGAATCAATAGCCGATCCTGAGACAGAATCATAAGCTCTACCTACCATCTATTGTTACTTTTCTTTTTGTCTCTGTTGCTTTCTTTCTTTCGGTGCTTTCGGTGCATTATCTACAAATATCTCTAAGTGTGTGGTGTGTGTGTTTTAGTGTAGGGCAGTCTATGTTTGGTATCTGAAGCAATTGGAGCTCCCTAACTAGTATAAATAGGGGCTCATATCAGTGTAATGCATCAAGCGACATTGAGTGAGAACATATTTAGTGAGTTTCTAAATCATTTGGTATCAGAGTAAAGGGTTCCAGGGGAGGGAATCACTAGAAAAATCAACGAAGGAAGAGGATTCAAAGTTTCAGTCGCTGGAAAATTTGGACATCTTCGAAAGTCTCATCTCTGGTCATTTTTCAGGAAAACAGACCTCACCATTGTGTTTCGAAGGCCGAAAAACCTCAGAAAAGTGCCGAACATCGTCTAAAATGGGCACCGGGAGCCTCACCAGAAAGTCACCGGAAAATTTCAGACATCTTCGAAAGTCCCACCTCCGGTAATTTTTTGGGAAAACCGACCTCACCATTGTGTTCAGAAGGCCGAAAAACCTTAGGAAAGTGTTGGACCTCGTCGGAAACGGCCACCACGAGCGTCGCCGGAAAAAACAGAAGTCGTCGGAGTTTGGAGGTTGAAGATGAGCCACATCATCACACAAGTCAGCGCCCACGTCAGCGAGAGCTGCACAGTCAACGCTACATCAACCAACCAAGATCTTCCACGTGTCCTGAGTGCCACGTCACCATTGACCTGTCAGCTGAACTTTCTGAAATTGCAATTTGGCCTCATAAATTTTGGTAAAAATTACAGTTTTTAACCCAAAACGTTCCGGAATCATATTTTTGGCCTAAATTTTTGCAAACTTTACATTTTTCCCTAAAAAATTGGTGACAGTTACATTTTTTGCCCCAAATCTTTCTGTAATTACATTTTGACCCCCTTAAACTTTCCCAAATTACATTTTTTCCTCTAAAACTTTATGTATTCCAAAGTTGACCAGGAATTTTACCATAATTCCCATTTTACCCTTTTCTTCCCTGAAATACTCAATCTACCCCTAAACCAGTACCCAAAATGCCTCCAAGACGCAAGAACATGCTCGAAGTTGAGATGGAAGAAATGAGACGTCATCTACGAGAGCTGGAAGCTACAATAGAAGTTCAGTGAGCCTTACTAGAAAACCATAATGAACAACCAAAAGCAGATTCTAGCAGTAGCTCATCTTCCTCTAGCTACCACCGACCTCCTCAACAACATTCTTTCCACTATAATGATATCAAGGTAGACATTCCTGAATTTGAGGAGAGACTACAGCCTGATGAGTTTATTGATTGGCTTCAAACAATAGAACGGGTTTTCGAATACAAGGAGATTCCGGGCGAACAAAATGTTAAAATTGTAGCCTTGAAACTTAAGAAACATGCTTCTATTTGGTGGGAAAATCTCAAACGAAAGCGAGCACGAGAGGGCAAGAGTAAAATTACCAGCTGGGAGAAAATGAGATGCCAGCTCACCAATAAGTTCCTACTAGAACATTATCAACAAGAGAATTTTATACGACTATAAAACATTTGACAGAGTTCATTGTCGGTAGAAGAGTACTCTAGAGAGTTCGATCAACTAATGATGAAATGTGACATCCAGGAGAAGGAAGAGTTAACCATCACTCGGTACCTTGCAGGTTTAAACCCTGGCATTAGCTGTATAGTCCAGCTTCAACAATACTGGACCCTAGATGATGTGGTTCATCTAGCTATCCGCGTTGAAAAACAGACACCCAAGAGATCCTCTTTTCAGCCTTCTTCTTCCTTTCAACCTTCTTCTTCCAAAAAGTATCCCGACAAGGCCGCAACCACGCATGCCAAGCGACAGTATAATACAGCAAGCAGACCACCATCGAAGGCTAGCAAAGTAACTGGCTCTAAAGCACCAAAATGCTTTAAGTGCCAAGGATTCGGCCATATTGCCGCAGATTGTCCTAATCGGAGGGTTGTCAATATCAGGGAAAGGAAAGCACTTGAAGTTCCTACAGAGGATGATGAGGAGAATTTATTTTATGAAGAAGAGCCTATTTATGATAAGGAAGTTACACCAGCCGATCAGGGAGAGATGCTAGTAATTAGACGAAGTCTGCATACAACAGTAGTTAAGGAGGAACCCTGGTTACGCTGTAACATTTTTCACACCCGTTACACGTCACAGGGAAAAGTTTGTAATGTCATCATTGACAATGGAAGCTGTGAAAATATAGTCTCTGACTACATGGTAAAGAAATTGAAGTTGCCAACACTTGACTATCCGCATCCATACAAGCTGCACTGGCTTAATACTAGAAGTGAGGTAAATGTTTCTAAACAGTGCCTTGTTAATTTTTCTATTGGGGACAAGTATAAAGATGAAGTTCTTTATGATGTTGTTCCCATGGACGCATGCCACCTACTATTGGGGAGGCCATGGCAATATAATCGGTATACTCTATATGATGGACGGGTAAATACTTATTTCATCACCAAAGACGAAATCAAGGTCAAATTGATACCTTTATCACCTAGTGAAATTAACAAAACTTCCAGAGAAGAGAAGTCATTGGTGTCATTAATGACTAAAGAGGAACTTAAAGTGACAAAATTTGAGCCCCAGATTCAGACTGGTACTTGAAAAGAATAGAAAGTCTAACATCCCACCAGAAGTTTTGCCTTTACTTTCTGAATTTGCAGATGTAGTAGCCGATGAGATACCATCCGGGTTACTGCTGATGCGTGACATCCAACATGCCATTGACTTTGTTCCAGGAGCAGTCATCCCTCACAAGCCTGTTTATAGGATGAGTCCTCAAGAGCACGCAGAAATCCAGTGACAAGTTGAAGAGTTATTGAAGAAAGGGCTGGTTCGAGAAAGTATTAGCCCCTATGCTGTACTTGTTCTTCTTGTCCCTAGGAAGGATGAGAGTTAGAGAATGTGTATTGATTATAGAGCTGTCAATAAGATCACTATCAAGTATTGATTTTCGATATCGTGACTCGATGATATGCTAGATAAGCTACATGGTGCCACTACCTTCTCCAAGATTGACCTACGAAGTGGTTATCTTCAAATCAGAATTCGTCCCGGTGATAAATGGAAGACTGCCTTCAAGACAAGAGATGGCCTATATGAATGGAATGTAATGCCTTTTGGGTTAACCAATGCCCCTAGCACATTTATGCGACTAATGAATCAGGTATTGTTCCCCTTCATTGGCAAATGTGTTGTGGTCTACTTTGACGACATTCTTGTTTATAGCAAGAGTCAAGAAGACCATTTGGAGCATCTACGGCAAGTTTTACAAACTTTGCAAGAACAAAAGTTGTACGCCAACATACAGAAGTATACTTTTCTTTCCAAAGAAGTTACGTTCCTTGGGTACATCATAACTGCCGAAGGTGTTTGAGTTAACCACAGCAAGGTTAAAGCCATCAATAGCTGGCCAGTCCCGCAGTCTATTCAGGAAGTTTGAAGTTTCCACATATTAGCCTCTTTTTACCAGAGGTTCATACGCAACTTCAGCTCTATTGCCGCACCACTTACAGATTGCACTAAAGGAGATAAATTTTAGTAGACAAAGCAAGCCCAGAGAAGCTTTCAAGAACTAAAAAAGAGACTGACTGAAGCCCCCGTTCTAGCTCTGCCAAATTTTGATTAAGTGTTCGAAGTTAGTTGTGATGCTTCCAATTCAGGAATCGGTGCTGTACTCAGCCAAGAAGGACACCCAATTGCATTTTTCAGTGAGAAACTTAATGATGCTAAGCTCAAATATTTCATCTATGACAAAGAATTCTGCCATTGTTCAAGCTTTGCAGTATTGGAGCCACTACCTGTTGCATAAAGAGTTTATCCTCTATTCTGACTATGAAGCCCTCAAGTATTTGAATTCTCAATAAAAGATCAGCCGTAAGCATGCTCGCTGGAGTGAAATCTTGCAATCTTATCCATTTCTGATTAAACACAAGGCTGGAATCCTAAACTTGGTAGCTGATGCGCTTAGCCGTCAACATATGTTGTTATCAATAATTCAAGCCAAGGTTGTTAGGTTTGAATGTGTCAAAGAATTATACCAAGATGACCCAGATCTTCGGGGAATATGGGAAGCAACTGCAGATCATCCTTTCCATCAATACTATAGACATGATGGGTTTTTATTCTGAGGTAAAACCCTATGTATTCCTCAGTGTTCCCTAAGAGAGGCAATAATCTGGGAAGCCCATGATGGAGGATTAGTCGGTCATTTCGGCAGAGATAAAACAGTCATCCTGATCAAAGAAACTTTTTATTGGCCAAGACTTGAACGAGAGGTTAACCGACACATACAAAGATGTAGAACGTGTCACTTAGCTAAGGCGAAAGGTCAAAATACAGGATTATACATGCTACTACCAGTACCAAAAGCACCTTGGGAAGATGTAAGCATGGATTTTGTGCTTGGGTTACCATGTACGCAGAGACAGAAAGATTTTGTCATGGTAGTTGTAGACCTATTTTCAAAAATGGCCATTTTATTCCTTGCAGAAAACCAACGATGCTGTACAGGTTGCTGATTTATACTTTAAAAAGATTGTCCGTCTCCATGGCATTCCTAAGACTATTACGTCTGATCTTGATGTCAAATTACTCAGCCATTTTTGGAGAACTCTTTGGAAAAGATGGGTAATAAGCTTCAATTTAGTAGTGCCAGTCATCCGCAAATGGACGGACAAACAGAAGCTGTAAATAAGATTATTGGCAATCTTTTACGAAGTTTTGTTGGAAAAAAATTGAAGCAATGGGATCTTATCCTGGCTCAAGTCGAATTTTCTTATAACAGTTCCCTCAACCAAGCCACTGGTAAATGCCCTTTTGAAGTTGTTTACGGTACACAACCTCTCAGTCCGTTAGATATGGTTCATTCAATTGATAAGCAATGTTTAAGTACAAATGAAGAACAAAGGGCAAAAGAAGTTAAGAAACTACATGAACAAGTACGTGCAAGGATCCAGAAGCAGAATCTGAGAATCAAGGCACAACGGGACAAACATAGGAAGCAACGAATTTTTGATGTTGGAGATTTAGTTTGGATTCACTTGCGAAAGGAACGGTTTTCAAAAAAGCCCAACGCCAAATTATCTCCATGTGCAAATGGTCCATTGAAGATTGTAGAGAAAATCAATGATAATGCTTATAAAGTTGAGCTACCAGGTGCTTATGGAGTTTCTGCTACTTTTTGCTGATCTATCTCCTTATGTTGAAGATGATAATAATTTGGACTCGAGGACGAGTTTCGACCAACCCAGAGAGAATGAGATAGAATCATAAGCTCTACCTACCATCTACTATTACTTTTCTTTTTGTCTCTGTTGCTTTCTTTCTTTCGGTGCTTTCGGTGCATTGTCTACAAATATCTCTAAGTGTGTGGTGTGTGTTTTAGTGTAGGGCATTCTATGTTTGATATCTGAAGCAATTGGAGCTCCCTAACTAGTATAAATAGGGCTCATATCAGTGTAATGCATCAAGCCATTGAGTGAGAACATATTCAGTGAGTTTCTGAACCAGATCCATTTCTGATAAATATGCTTAACAGTCAATAAATATGCAAACAATCGTTCAAAATAGAGAGATTATAGATATAATATAATAAAAAAAAGTGTCCTTACTAATATTATAGATTATAGATAACCGTTGGGAGAGTACTGAGCCACCGTGACAGGGTATACATGCTCGCCATAAACGGAAACCTAAAGCAGGTTATCTTGGTTACGGATTATGATGGATCGACCGGTGCAATATAAAATGTTGTTGGTTTTTGGGTCACCGGAAATGAGGATGCCCCAACCACGTTCGCTAGAAGGCGTACAAGCGTGGGTCTCTTAGAGGTTTGCCATTGTTGATGATATCGTAATCGTGGATCTCATAGTGCGTGGTCATTCATGTTTACAGATGATTAGGAACAGGGGTAGAGAAAGAGTCCCAATGGTCCGATACTTGAGGAAGAGAAGAAAAACATATGAAAATTCACATTAAAGTATTAATTACAAAAATAAAATTGATATATATATATATATATATATATATATATATATATATATATATATAACTCTCCAAATAATATAGACTTAAAAATCATTTTAAAATGCGCCATATAATAAAGACACGAGTATAATATAAGAAAACATCTTGGCCTTTTGGTAAAGATCAAGTCAAAGATATTATATTTTTTCAACTCATTTTTTATCTTATTTAAATTTGATCTGAAAAAATTTAAAATATTCATGCAAATGATTTCTTTTAATTTATATTTTTTTCATACAATTTCTTTTAATTTATATTTTTTAAAAAATGTGCATGTATATGACTATTTTTCTAGGCTCTCATTTTCCATTAAGAGCCTTAACTGGCTAGGAAGGTTAGTAAACAATATTGACATTATAAACTCCGCCTAAAGCTATCGATATTATAACATGCCAACAAACATAAAATTTAAGTAATTTAAAAAAGATTCTAAACATACTCAACATGAAATTTGCTTAAATACACCAATATGTCTTTTATGTATCTGGTAGCCTAAATTAATTGGCCTAATGTATACAATAATGGATCTCTTCATTGGGTAATTTTCTACTCTTTACTTTTGACTCCAATCCAAGCAAGCCTTATACTTGTCGATTCTGGGTTTTTTTTTTTTCATCCGTTCTATTTCTTTAATAGTTTGAATTTGGTGTGCCATGTTTGGCTAAACATTCTAGTTTGTTATTTACGAATTATGTCTGTTTTTCTTTTACGTACCATAATCAAAGAGTTGAAATGTAGTTCATTAAATATGAACTCTGAGGTATATTTGTCAAACCCCTTAACAATTCGATATTTGCATAATAATAAATGCATAGTTCAGACGGCATACAGAAATAACGGAAATATACTGATTATAAGAACTTGTTTACGTTACAGGAATCTTCATAGGATTTGAAAAATATATACAAAGTCCAAAAGAAATAAAATTTGAAACTAAAGATAACTAGCTGCAGTCTCACTTGAACCGGACCTCAGTCAACGGTAATTACAGTTTTGCCCTTAGAGCCGCTACCTTCTGTTGGAATATTTTTATATATTGAAAAAGTATGAGATTCGAATGAATATCATAAGTAACATACAATCTGACATATAGAATGCGAAAATAAATATGCAATGACATATCATGTAAGATGATGAAAAATATATATGCACTTACCCAAAGCCAAATGACATGTTTGCACCATGGTCTACTTGGTGCCCCTGTTGGGTCCCTGACCACAACTTGAAAAATTCTTGTGTCCAAGACACTAGCTCATGTTATAGAAAATGACATATTCAACATATAGATAATCACATAGTACATGTAAGAAAGAGTTACTACTTGGGTCCTTTTTCAGTCCGGCTGTTTATCCAAAACTTTTTCTTCTGCTCGGGCTATAACCAATTCCTATAAATTAAAGTTAATAAGTAATTTTTTATTACTTGTATTACTAGTTCCTTTAATCATATTATGCTGGCTATCTCAATTTCAGTGGCTTCTACACAATACAATTTTGTATAGTGCAATTTTACTATTTTTCAGCAAATTGGCAGATTTCTCAGTTAAATTTGAAAAATCATAACTAATTTTAGAAAATTCTAAATTGACTGGGTCCAAAGCCCAAATGAAGCTCTTGAAATATATTTTCATGGAAAAATATCAAAATCTACCCAGTTTCACCATATTGCTCCCAGAATTTCATGAAATTCCACTGTTCTAGATTACTCTCCAGAAATAGAACACAACTTTGAAAATCCATATCCCCTAATGTAATTGTCCAAAAATTGTGATCCACATATCCAATTAAATCTATGAATGTCTACTTTAAATCTGAAAAATTTCATAATTTTTGGTTAAGGTTTGGTTTTGTAAAATTTTGACACATCCAATCTGTTTTTCAGAAACATAGTTTGAGAGCAACCAACTTCAAAAATTCATATCTCTTAGTATATTAATCCAAATAACACAAAAAATATATCAAATTAAATATTAAAATATGAAATTTCATTTTGGAAAGTTTAATGGTCATTAGAAAAGATTTCATTGCTAAAAAATACCACAAAACCAACTACTAGAATCTGAACTTCCAGATTACACCTGTTTCTAAACCAAAATTTCGAAAATCATAACTCCCTCTATAGATATCCAAATGATGCATTCTACCACTCATTTTAAATCGTGAGATGTCTAATACCTCCCTGTAAAGTTTCATAAATATTGGATATGATTTATTTATTCATAATGCTACACAAAACTGACTAACTCTGAAAAATGTTAGTTTTGACAGTCTAACTTTAAAAATTAATAACTCATTTATTTTGACTCCAAAATGTACTCTTCTTGATTCTATTTCATACTACACATCCTAAAATTTCTATAGGAAAAAAAACCAGACAACAAATCTATCTATAGACTCGTTTGAACTTCTAGAACTTTCCGGCAGAAACTCTATTTTCCGGTGAGTAAAACAAAGTTGAGAAAACTCACAGGCAACCATGGTTTTTCACTCTAATCTCAAAGATTTCGACTCTACATACTCCTAAACATATTCCTTATATTTTGGGATGTGATGACAAAAGCAAAGAGATCAGAAATATCACCCAAAATGGATAAACAATCACTGGTTTTTGTGACAGAAAGTTTCCGGCGAACTTCATCACTTCCAGCAGCAAAACAACCCAGAAAAACCACTCAAATGCTATGGAAATCCAAGGTAAAAGTAGAGGAGACTTACCTAAACATGTTTATGATGTTGTGTGTCAAGTTTGAAGATTCCTTATTTCTCTTCTTCCTTCGTTTTGCTCTCTCACACTCACGTATCTCTCTTCCTCTGTTTTTCTGTGTTTTTCTTTTCTGGTTTTCTGTTTCTTTTCTTTGTTTCAGCTGCTTGGTAAATGAAGAGATGAAGGAGTTGAGAGTGTTTGATTTACTGTAGTTGCTGAATGTGTGTGTGTGCGCGTTGTCCGAATGAAAATGAAGAAAGGAGGAGTACGTGGTTGCTTGTCTAAAGGAGGATGTGTGTGTGAGTATGTGTATGGAACATGTGGTTTGAATTGATGAGGCCATGACAAGTGTGTGTATACGTGTTCGGTAAGTTTGGGTTGAGTGTGTGCGTTTTTCCTTATATATATATGTATATTTTTATCCTATTAATTATACACACTAGGCCTTAATTTTTCCCTTTGTCTAATTTAAGTTTCCTTGAATTTCGTAGGTTCTATAATTTGGTTTATTATCTAGTTTCCATAAATTAATCCTTACATTAAATTTTTAGGATGTTACAATATTAATTTTCATTTTTCATAATGGATTCAAATGTCATAACGAATTTAGCAAATTTAACCGTGTGCCGCAATTCAAATATACAATACTAATCTGCATAACCTATCATTGTTGTTGTTGTTGTTGTTGTTGTTGTTGTTGTTGTTGTCGTCGTCGTCGTCGTCATCGTCGTCGTCGTTGTCGTCGTCGGGTCTTCAACCTTTGATAAACACATGATTGACAATAAAAAGGAAGCTTTGCTTTCAAAGTTTCAGCCACAAATAACAAGAACATCAACATGGAGAATGTAATACAAAACATGCACACCTATCACATATGACTACCCAAAAAAAAAAAATGTCTAAGGTGACAACGTTATAGGTTCATCCCAATCACAATTCCATTATTTCAAGGGAAATGATCAGACACGATTTCCTTACCTGCAACAAATAAATCTAAAAGTGAGATACAAATTATTAAATATAAGATAAATTATATAATTAGTAAAATTACAATCAAGCACCAACTTTTTTTTTTTACGCACAATAATATATTTTGATAGGAAAAAAAGAACTAAGAAATTTGAGAACAGTAGAAATGGCTTCTTTTTTTAAAAAAAATCGGTTAATTACCATATTCTAGTTAAACGTTAAGAGAACGTAACCAATATATGTACAGAAAGCATTAAGCATTGAATTGAAACATGGTTTGTTTTCTTAAATATCAAGTTGACAAAAAATATTTGTGCAAATCAAATCAAACCAAAAGTATTGTATTAAACGATGGTGTACTCACCATAAAGGGAAACAATTTTTGATAGAATTTAGCTCCCCGAGGACATCAATTGCACTCATTCTTTCATGAGGTGATTCCATTGAACATGTAAGTCCAATCGCAAATAAAGAACATAAGCATTTCTCAACATTTGGATGGATCGATAAGCCTCTTGATGCTCCTACTGTATGTTCTAGTTCTTGTGGAAGAATGGTTGGGCTCACAACTTCCAAAAGCTTGCTTGGAAATGCAACTTTCACATATGTTTGAAGGCTGTGACTATCTTTAAACATATCCTCGGTGGGTCTTCTTTTAGTTAACATCTCTAAGACGAGGATGCCAAAGCTATACATGTCACCTTGTGTTGATGATGGAGAACCCATTCCATATTCTGAAATATTGTAAGAAAATTAATTTTCTTAATTAATTATGTAAATGATCACTGAAAAAATGAAAAAAAAATTTGAGTTTGACAACATAATGAATTCTAAGGAACTTGTGGTAAAAACAAATATTAAAATGATACCTGGGGGAACATAGCCAATAGTGCCCTTTATACCAATTGTGCTGCTTTGTTCATTAGAGATGGCTTCAACGGTTGAGAGTAGTCTTGCCAATCCAAAATCACTCAAATGAGCAACCATGTTGTCATCAAGAAGGACATTGCTTGGCTTCATATCACAATGAACTAGGGGTTGCCCATACTCATAGTGAAGATAGTTTAATGCAAATGCAATATCCATAAGAATATTTATTATTTGATCAAGAAGCAAACTTCTTGGATGATCTGGATTTTCTGTTGTAGGATGCAACCAATTTTCCAGGTTTCCATTCACCATATACTCATAAACTAGAGCCTTAAACTCATTGCCTTGGTAATCTATGCTAGAGCAGCATGTTATAATTTTTACCAGATTCTGATGCTTTGCATTTTTAAGTGCATTACATTCAGCAACAAAACTCTTGTGAGCTCCCCTTATTTGAAGGTTGATTACCTTTATCGCGACAACTTCTTGAGACTCAAAACTTCCTTTATAAACAGAGCCAAAGCTCCCTGATCCGATCAACTTATTGATTGAGAATCCATCTGTGGCATTATGCAAACTTTGATATGATACTATGGGAATCAGGTTAATTGTTGAAGAACTTGAAGAAGATTTCTTGCTTCTTTTCCTTCCATGATAAATAGCAACAACAGATGACAAAAGAAGAAAAGCAATCACACAACATATTGATACAATCAGCTTGAAGTTTTGATGTTTTCTTTGTCCACTAGATTTAGTAGGGCATGGTGGCAGCTCCAACTTTGATATGCCTCCACAAAGCTTGTTATTCTCCATAAGTGATATTGCACTTGGATTGCGAAAGACACCTTTGCTTGGCACCTCCCCTTCAAGCATGTTGAAGGAAACATTTAGGTACTCCAAAGAAGCAACATCTTGTAGGCCTTTTGGAATTGTTCCAGACAACTTATTTTGTGACAAGTCTAAATATCTTAGACCCTTCAAAGAAGCCAAAGATATGGGGATGGTTTCTTGAAAGAAATTCCCTTGCAAAAAGAGGAACTCTAAGCTTTGGCAATCTCCAATGGTTTGAGGAATTTTTCCAGAGAATTGATTATGAGAGACATCCAATTTTGCAATATTTTTCAAGTTTCCAAACTCATCAGGGATATCACCGCTAAAAGAGTTATGTGACAAGTTCAATAAAATTGATAGAGATGAAAGAGTGATCAGCTGGATTGGTATGGCTCCGCTAAAATTGTTTTGTGACAGATCAAGATATTGTAAACTTCCACAATTCCCAATGCTTGCAGGAAATTTTCCTTCTAACATGTTATCTGAAAGTTTATTTCTCCAGAAAGTTTATTTCCCCACAAAGACAAGTATTGCATGTTTTGAAACATCCCGAAAGTAACTGGGATGATGTCAGTGAAATAATTACTGTCTATGTCTAGCCGCGTCAGGTTAATGAGGTTTCCTAATGCCACAGGAATTCTACCAGATATTTGATTTTGTGAAAGGTCGAGTCGTGTGAGCTGGGTTAACGAATTGCCTATGGTATTTGGTAAGTGGCCCCCAAAATTATTTTGACCCAAGTATAGCTCTTCTAACTTACTGCAGTTGCTCAAAGAATTTAGAAACTCCCAGTCTTTTGAAGAATTACTTCCTAGACTATTAGAACCGAACTCTAGAAATGAGAGGTCATGTAACTTTCCAAGATTTGGAATTTTCCCTACAAAATTATTAAAGCCTATAGAGATCAATACAAGCATAGTTGCATTTGCAATGGATGTCGGGATATGACCTGAGAATTGATTTAATCCAAGTGCCAAGATTTGTAGATTAGGGAGGTTGGAGAACATATTGGCGGGGAGAGGGCCATTGAAATGATTTTCTCCAAGTGTTAATCCAGTGAGAGATGACAAATTGTAAAGAGCAAAAGGAATTGTACCTGAAAGCTTATTGGCACCTACTCCAAATAATGTCAAAATTTTCAAACGGCCTATATCTTCAGGTATGCTCCCTTCCAAGTTATTATAGTTCAAAGAAAGAATACTGAGAGAAGTAAGATTCCACAAGGAAGTTGGGATTTGCCCAGTGAAATTGTTTACAAGTAGAAACAAAACTTCAAGCTTTTGGAGAGAGCCAATCTCCATTGGTATTTTGCCTAATAGTTGATTCCCTCCAAATGATAAGCTCTTGAGGTTAGCGCAACTTGTGACATTGATTGGAAATTCTCCCGTCAATGTATTATTTTCAAAATAAAGTCTTTCCAGTCTGAACAAACGACCCAGGTCTTTTGGAATTTCTCCGTGGAAATTATTGTTGTCAAGAACGATAGCCCTTAGGAAGGAAAGATTGCCAATAAAAGGAGATATAGTACCTGATAATTGATATCCTTTCAAGACCAAATGTGTAACTCTGTGATGCTTGTGGCTGCAAGAGATTCCATGCCAATCGCAGAAGTGTGTGGATGAATTCCAAGAATCCATGATCCGATAGGGATCATTGGATATTGATTCCTTGAAATTGATTAAAGACAAATGATCAGTTTCGTTGCTCAGTGATGAAGCAGGTTTCCAGTATTGAAATATGAGATTAAAGAAAACAAATAGGTGAAGGAACATGGCTGAGAAACCGTAGGGTAGCTAGTAATTCGAGTTTTGTATGGAGAAGCATACTTTTGCTCTGTTATTAGTCGGACTTAAATAACCAAAAAAATTCTCATTTTGTGTCTGAGAGATAACCCGGATCCAGAACTTAGATTATGACCAGATACGGTGAAACGTGGCCCAAAGGTCCTCATAAAAAAACAATAATGGCCGACAGCGCTACGAGTGTTAATATGCATTAATGGGAGCTTTCTTTACGCCAAGTCTTGTTTGGTAGCAAATCCTAGCCGTTCTCCTAGGCCTATAATATTTGTTATATTTTTCACTATCAAATAATATTATTTTCCTGATGGAAAATAATATTATTTTTTTTATTACAAAAGAACGTTTTTCGAATTTGAAGAATAACATTGCATTATTTGATCATTTATTATACCTATCTAGCATTTTTGTGAGAATAGTGCGTTTAAAGAGGGAAAAAAAGACTTTTAACCCATTAGTTTACATATTTCATTCATATGTTTGGGGATAAAAACAAAACATATAATATATCTATTTATGAAACATTTTTGTATTGCAATGTTTTTTATTTTTTAAAAAATTTTATATAATTTTACATATATAAATTATATATAATTAACATATATATAACTTATGAAACATTCTTAATTTATAGAATTATTTTACTTATATTAATTATGTTTAATACTAAAAACTAAAATTATTGATATATAATAATTTCAAAATCTTGACTCATTATGGCTTATACTTTATAAGTTGGTTCCGTCCCTCTCTGCACATGTTCCTTGACTATATATAACACAAGGAAGCCATTTATTGATTTATTAAAAAAAATAAAAAATGTACATTTTATTATTATTGTTGTTGTTGTTGTTGCTATTTTAAATACTCACTTTAATTAACCTATTTTCAAATCAAAGTAAAAAAGAAATAATTTTAAAGTATGAAAATCTGAAATTTTTCGTAATACCTAAACAAAATATTTTAAATACTAATATAAAAATTTAAAAATGCAAGATTTTAAATCTAAATTCCAAATCAGAATCCATTTATGCAAGCATTCTAAATGTCAGCAGTATGAATATGAAATGCTTCTTCGCTCTCAAAGATGTCTTCCAAATGCACAATTTCTTTCACAGTGAAGTGATAAATATATAGTTTTAAAAGAATAATGTTATTATGCAAAAATAAAAAGAAAAAAGAAAAAGAAAGGAATGTTATTACAAAGAAAAGTGGGTAAACCATGTCAATATTATTATTAATTGATTATTACTGTTACATGGACAAAATGTAGGTGAATCAGACCAATAATCCAAATCCAATTGACGCGTAGTAATAATTCGTCTTCATTCTTCAATGTTGACCACCAAGAGTTGCGACCATTGGTTCTCCTATAATGGGGCGAACAATATTCTCAACTTGCTCATTATTTGATGTCAATTATTCTCGGTCCAATACTGCAATGTATTTTATTACTGAGGAACGTGGCCACTGAATAAAGTTTAAACAAAACTTTCTTTATTCCCACTTTCTCGTATTTTCAAAAGGACAAAAACCTATAATTGAAATAGTAACTCCATTGAGATTTGAGAGGAAGTCGATCATAAAATGCATTATAATAATGCCACAAGTGGACCGAGTTAATAATTCCATCGAAAATTAAGCTTTTCCGACGGAAATTTTCCGTCTGAAATTTCTAATAGAATTCCGTCGAAAAATATTTCAAAGCAATTTCTAAACCCAAAAATCCAGGATGACACAGTGGAATTTGTTTCCATATGCTATGAATGGAAAAACATACTCATTCTCTTTCTATATAATATTTATTAGAAATTCATTATTATCAAATAGTGTTAATTTTGCCAATGAATAATATATTAATAGAAAGAAAAAGTACTCCAGAAAAAAATCCATATATAACAATGTCGAACATTAGAAAAATGACATAAAAACATCACATACATAAAACACACCGCAATCCCTCAAAAGAAAACGAGAGAACAAAGAAAACTCCCACAAACACACGAAAATAGACTCTAAAAATCCTGAAAGCTAAGTTAAAAATCCTTAGTCAGAATTGCATTTAATTAATTAATCATTTTTATATTCATTATTATATTTTAACAATAAAGTCTAATTTCTAAAGTGGAGTGAACCATTTTATTTGGTCCCAAAGTATTTATAATGAGAAAAACACAAGAAAATAACACTTGAATTTTAAAATCCTAGATTAACGATTTCCTCTTAAAATAAGTTGATATAAAATTTTAAAGTTCAACTGATATATATATATTTTTTTTCAAACGGAATCTGACAATAAACATACTACCGTCAATAACTCGAGAATATTTTGTGAAGGTCAGAAATCACCTCCGTACGCTGCATCGATGGATATCACGCGTGGTCATGTATATTATACACAATCATAAAATAAGAATTAATGTTTATTACTTAGAATCTCTATATCAATATTGTGGGCAAAAAAAAAAAGAATCTCTATATCAATATTAATATTGATATTGATATCAATGATTAACGTGAAAATAGATCAATTACTGAACAATAATTTAAAACAGAAAACTGGAAAAGTTGAGAAAAGAAAGTGTTCTCTATTTACGGTTTGTCCAAAAATATAAACCTTGACTTGAACAGTACAAACATCATCTTCAATAGTAGAAACTACAGCTTCAGCCATTTCCTTCTAAAGAAGAGAAATCTAACTTTTTTAAAAAGAAAATTCTATAACAAAAATGATCTGATACTTTTTCTTCCATTTTTTCCTCATAACAAACAAAATATAATGTTTTCATCCACATGGAACATTAAACCAGCTTTGCTTGATTAAGGTTAATTAGAAAATAACAATGGCATAAATTAATTAATGAGCTTAACTAAAATTAAATATAATGGACAGATCCTTGTGTACATATAGCATACAAAAATGACCAAGAGGAGAAAAAGACCAAGATCCCATGTGATATGGGCAGAAAAATCTAATAATAATAAATGAGTATGGGAGGAATTAAAAGTCTTGGTCAAGAACAAGAGCTTGAATAGGAGTTAATATTGCACGTATATAACACGCAAAACTAGGTTCCTCTCATTGTCTTTATTTTGGAAAATTCAAGGAATCCCCATGGATGACTTTAATGGACAAGTGAGTCTAAGAACCATATAGCACGTAATGTTGTTACATATATGGACCATAATAATGTACAAGTCACACCCTTACATGAATGGAAATTAATCAGCAATGGCTTTCATTGTTGACAGCAATTTGCAAGAAACGGACATGGAAATTAAAGAAAAGCATGGCAGGAAAAATGTTTCTCAAGCAGACAAAAATGACAAACTTGAAAAACAAGGGTATGGAGAGTGGTCGTGGAAAATTCGAAGAAGCCAAATATACACTTAATGGGTGGAGGGGTCTTAATCATGTCTTTTTGACAATTTTTTTCACACAGAAATCTACATTTCCTTACTCTACAATCAAGTTTGTAGTTAGAGGCAATCAAACGCATAAAGCCGGGGCTGGGTGAAATTGGATATTAAAAAAATAGCATGGGTAATTTTGTCCAGATATGGCAGATTTTTTTCTCTTCCTTCCATCAAAACCTCAATTTTGGAGGAGACTCCCCTGCCCCTACAAAAAAGGGGGGAAAAAACAAAACAAAACAAAATAAAGGGGCAAGTTTGTGTGACAAAGTTTTCAAAAGCAAAGACTAATAAGTTAAAACCCACCATGCATACCCCTAACCAATTTTTTAAAAGTTGGACCGGATATTGAGCTAGAGAGGGCAACGGGTCATGGTTCAAACGATTAGATCGGTCGAGCCGTTTGGTTAAACAGGTGGGTAATAATTAAATTAAAAATAATATTATTTACATCCATAATGATATAAATATAATTATTCGAATTTGATGAAAAGTTAACAAGATTACAACATATATCACAATCAAATAAAATGATTAGTAGCACATTAATAAGTCAACTATTAACCTAAATTCATGGGTTATAAATTATAGAGTATTATCTTAAAAAACACATATCTTTAATTTTTTATTAATCATTTTATATAAAATTAAAGATGAAATAAAGCATTCATAAATAAATTTCAAACCTTTATAAAGCTAAAATTATAAAGATAAAAAATAAAAAATAAGGGAAAAAAATAAAAAATGCACGCACGCGCACTCACACACACTCTCCCTCTAGTCCTAAATATAACGTAGAGTTAATTTTTTTAGAGATATTAAGGAAGCTAATTAAATTATTATTTATATTTATTGTTTTTTCTTCAAAATATTTTTTCTAACTTGTAAACTGATATATAATCTAATACTACACAATATACACTACAAAAAAATGAACTTTCAACGCCGACAAAAGTCACCGCTGAAAGTATAAAAGTCGCCACTGAAGACATTCGCTACTCCTGGGTTTAAAGGGCAGAAAAATAAAAAGATGTTCCTTGTTTCACCACAATATGCTCCCTGTTTGACAAAGAAAAAAGATGTTCTTTGGTTTTATAGAAAAGATAAAAGATATACCCGTTGGTTAAAAGGCTACCCCTGTGGTTAATAAATTTAATGGCATGGGTGAATGTTAGAGCTGGAAAATCACGGGCCGGGCTTGAAAAATAGAACCTGAAAAGGAAGTCGGATTTAAAAGGACCAGCCCTGTAAGGCCAGCCCTACAGGGCCGAGGGCTAGCCCGTTAGGCCCTTTAGCTTTATTTTTTGTTTTAATTTCATTACCTCTCCTGCTCATGCCCTTGCTGACTCCCACCTAAGAACCTTAAAATTGTTAAATTTACATATGATGGTAATTTACTAATTCTTGATATTCTTATCCCTTAAGTAGAGTCTACTACTTAAAGTGAAGTACAATAAAAATTCCTTGAAATTGATGATAGTAGCGAAGAAGATGAAAACGATAGTTGTCATAATCATATTGCTTATAGTGTTTAACTTTTTGCCTTCTTATGCTTTGTATGAGACTATAAATTACTTATAGACAATATTTTTTACCTTTGATTATGAATTGGTAAATGTATTTATTTTATTGCATAAGGCGTGTAGACATATTGTTAAATCTTGTGAACATGACTTCAGGCCTTGCGGGCCAGCCCTAGCCCTGATACTCTAGGGACGAGTTTTGAAAAATAACAATTTTTCTTTCCCCAGGTCCTATAGGGTCGGCCCTTTTAGGCTCTGACCCGTTAAGGCCGGCCCTGATTCCCACCTCTAGTAAATGTGTTCACAAGATTTGATGCATCAATGAATGTGCGTGGCAGTGAGAATATAGCAAAAAAAAAATTTATTTATATTGAAAAAGGAGATTAGGTAGGGCAGTATGACTGTAGGAGTAACAAAACTGACATATGAAAGTACAATAACTTTTTAAACTGTTGCATCTTTTTTTCTTCTATGACTTTATTTTCGGCCAGGTGGTGACCTTAGTTTGTTTTCGTCTTATTAAATTTGTGGCTCATGTCTAAAGAGTGATTCAGGTTTTTTTTTAAAAAAAATTTCGTGGCTATTTTCCTCGTTATTTCAGGTGTTATTAAAGGAAAAATCATAAAGGCCAGCACTGGGATTTTTTTTTCTGGTTCTCCCTCCTCCCTTCTCCTTCTTTCTTCTTCACAACTAGACCTCATCTTGTGAACCATCCGGTTTTTTAAAACTCGCTCTGGCTCCTGGCTTTATAATGGTTTGTGGCTCAAATGCCTGTTTTGCTGACTCAAAACGGCTCAATCTCTTAAACGGTTCTCAAACAAAAAAGGGCCCCTTAGATCTCCAGTTGACGGTCCAACTGGTTCCACTATCTGGTCCGATTTTGAAATCATTGCCCCTAACCTTTTGCTGTCCCATAAAATATAATTTGTGGACTATTGTAATTATGCATAGTTACTCTTATTCAAGTTTGTCCTCTTGATGAGCAAGAATTTTCTTTCCATGCTTATCAGTTTAACTAATTAATCATGAAATTTAACATAAGCCTTGTTTTTCATAGATAAGCATGGCAGGAATATCTAAAAGTCAAAAAAAATAATGAACCTTGTTCCAGAACAAAAGTAATTAGCCCAGCAACAAGCCTAGTTTACCCTCCAGCATTGTTAAAAGCTGTGGGAATATCTCTAATATGACCTAATCCTATTTTAATTTCTTACTCAGAAATACTTTTCTTAAGAAAATGATGAGCAGAGATGTAGAGAGAGAAGGCTCAATATTGGAGCGCAAATACAAGCATTATATATGCAGTAAAAATAAATCACTGAACCAAATATGAGTGATGTATCAAAACTATATAGGACTCACCATAAAGGAAAAAAACCTTTTCATAGAGATGAGCTCCCTTATAACATCCGCTGCATTCATTTTTTCATGTGGTGATTCCATTGAGCAAGCAACTCCTATTCCAAACAAACAACATAAGCATCCCTCCACACTAGGATGGCTCTGTGCCATGTTCTCCTGTAAGTCTCTTGATGCTGCCACGTGATTTGATTCATCAATAGGGAGAATAGTTGGGCTCACAACTTGCAAAAGATTGTTTGGAAAAAGAATTAATTATAATGGATTTGGCGGGAGATTCAGAAGTGCAGCCTCTGACTTTGACGTATCACATTCTTTTTGGAAATTCACAGTTGCGATGTTCTGGACCTTGCCTTCTCTTTGATTTCCTCAGCTTACCCTGTTTCGTTTGAAATCTTTAATCTGCATCACTGACTTCCCTAGAAAAGTTTCTTCTCAAGACTTCATAATTCCATCACCATTAAACCCCTCTCCAACAGCGACTTGGCATGTTTTTTTTTTTTTTGTTTCTTCTAATCCCAAAAGATAGGACGCTGTCAACAAGTAGAAGAGAAGCTAAAATCAACAAACAACCACAAATGTTCAATATATAAGAAAGCTACCCATAGATCTACAATTGCAGAAGTGATCAAAATTAAAACTATAAAACGATTTGTATATGCACCAGAAGTTGCCAATATTAAGGACTTCGATAACAAAATTCAGTTCGACTCTCCCACCTTCCCTTTCGAACTTTGTCTTCTGCATCTCACTTTGAACCTCTGGATCAGATAGGATTATGCATTGCACAGTGAAGATCGATGAAGCTCTCCTTGCATTCAAAGCTGGTGAAGATCTCGATGTGTCTTAGGCTATAGTAAACATGATTTTACTCTCCAACCATGCTGCCGGCCAGTTCGATAGGTCTGGTGACGGCCAACTCAGCGCAGGCGACTTTCAAGCGAGTTTGCCTTTGATCTAACCCTTCCCTTTTCTTCAAACGATTTCAGGGTCTTTGCCGGCGTTTGACACTTTGTTTTCTTTTTTCTGTTTTTTTTTTCTTTTGTGTTTCTTTTTTTCCACATGAAGCTGACACATTAATTTTGCCACACTAGCTTGCCCGGTCGGCACAAATTTATTGGTATTAGTGGCATGTAGGCAAACTTAACACTGTTAACCCAGCCCTAAGTCCTTTTCAAATTACGGGAACTAACGATTTTAAGTAGAATAAATTCAAGGGACCAAAATCAAAATTGAAGCAAACTATAGGAACCAATCATTATGCTAACCCTAACTGTCTTTTCCTAATTTTTCTCCTAAACTTCGCTTAGCGTAGCTTTTCTTTTTTTCTTTAAAAAAAATGTAAGTATTAATATTTGTTTAGTGTTTATCACTTAATCTTTCTTAAGTACGAGATTATTTTAGAGCATTTATAGATTTAGGTTTCCTGTTTTCTATGGTTTCCTGTTTCCGATGCTTGTGACCGCAAGAGACTCCATGCCAGTTGCAGAAGTGTGTGGATGAATTCCAAGAGTCCAAGATGCGATATGGATCATTAGATATTGATTCCTTGAATTTGATTAAATACAAACGATCAGTTTCTTCGTTTCCAAGTGATTCAAATATGAGAGTAAAGAAAACAAGTAAACGAAAGGTCGTGGTTGAGAAACAGTACGTAGTGTAGTTTAAGAGCTCTTAGTATGAAGAAGCACACTTGTGCTCTCTGTTATTAGTCGGACTTAAGTAGAGGAGGTAAGTAGTTCGTGTGGATACAAATTCCGAAGTATTATCCTCAATATTTTATATTTTGCATGGATTTTCATAGCTCAAAAGTTATTTACAATGTCTTTGAATTCTCACCTAACAACTTTAAATAGTAAAAAGAAAAACCTCATTTTGTACCTGAGAGATACTTCATTTAAAACTAATTACAAAGTTGCAAATAAAAGGATTAGTGTATATATTCTTGACCATCAGTTTATCCGTTCTGCCCAAACTCAAAAAGTTATCCAAAATTCGTTAAAATTGATTGAAATAAGGTTTTTATGCTGGTTTTTGAGAAATAAAAATGTAATCTTTCTTTGGGAAAATTTCAGTTGAGGACCTCTGCATCGGACAAAAAAAATCTATTTGCCACCAAAATTTTTTTTGAATCTTCACTGCAGGCTCGTGGGTTCTAAACTTCGCGTTTTAAAAACGAAAAGCAAAAATTAAGAAATATAAAAATTAATTTAATCTATTTCTTTACATAAAGTTAATTTCAGATGCTTTGACCTTAATTATAAATGCTAATATGATGTGTTATTATAAACTGACTTTTACATTTTTGGATGTTTTGTAGTGAAGAACAACTTAGGCCATTTACAAGACACGTATAGGAAATGTACAAGACACATAGGGGCATTTACAACAACATTTGGGCTATTTACAGGACAAGGAAATAATGAAGAACACTTAGGCCATTTGCAAGGCACATAAGGGCATTTACAACAATATTCTGCCCATAAGTACAAGACAAAGGAATGAAGAACAACACATAGGCCATTCACAAGAAATGTATGGAAATTTATAGGACAAGTAAGGGCATTTACAACAATACTTTGGCTATTTAGAATTGTTGAGATATTAATATAATATTATGAATATCTTAACAACAAGACAAGGGAACCAAGAACAACTAAAATGGGGTGATTCACAAGAAATATAAGAGAATTTACAACAAAAATAAGGTGATTCACAAGAAACATCAGGACGTTTAATTTACAACTAAAATAGGGTGATTCACAAGAAATATAAACACGTTTATTACTAAACTAAGGTAATTCACAAAAAATATAAGGGAATTTACAACTAAAATATGGTGATTTATAAAAAAAAACGTAAAGGCATTTACATCTAAAATAGGGCATTTCCTTCTTTCTTCTTGCCAGGGTCATTTATGCCCTTTTCTTCAGAAATTAATTTCATTTTGCCTTCAAAATGGTGCAGTGATAAAATTTCAGATTTCTATGGGGCTATTGGAAATAAAATTTCCGTAAGGGTCTTTGTATAAAATTTTCCCTTTTTCTCTTTTTAAAAAAGAATTTCCATGCCTGTTTCGCCAGAAACCTACATGGAAATTAAATATTTAAGCATGACAGGAAAAGTATTCGTCAAACAACAAAGATTTATAGTCGTTAGCGTCCTCGAGGAAAGTCCGAAGAAGCCAAAAATATTATTAATAGCAACAATTGGTGGGTGGAGGGAACTTTCCCCACGACAATCAAGTTTGTTGGTATGCTAAGAAGAATCCAAAGTCTTGTTTGTTAGAAATCCTTGTCATTCTCTCATTATAATGTTTGTTATGTTTTTTATTATTATCAAATAATATTATGTTTATTACAAAATAAAAAAGAAGAAAAATATATTTGTATGAGTTTATAATAGTTACTTAGATGTTTTTTTACTCAAGTTATGATTTTGATGACCTTTTTCCCGTCAATATTGAGTCATTTATGTCATATTTAGTGAAATTTTACGTTATTATTATATTTCTATTTTATTATAGGGTAGGTATAGCCAATTCTTTAATTTTTTTTTTCCAATCCTCAATTCACTTCTTCAATTTTTTTTCCCCAAGTACACATATCCTCCTGTTAGAAGATTGTTTGAGACATTAACGGATATTTGAATGTGGGCATCGTCTAGCCGGGATTGAAACCTACTTCCTCAATTTTAAATCAGAACAACTTAATTCTTATAGTTATTAGAAAATTAAAAATTTTATGAATTAAGTTGTTCTAAGTTAAAAAATATAAGCGATATTGAAAAAAATATATATGTGATCCAATTTATTCTAATATACAAGTCAAAAAAATTACAGAAATTGGATAGTTTCGTATTAAAGTTTAATTTAAAGACTAAATCAATAATTGAGAAAACTAGAAAAACTAAAAATTAAATTCTATCTTATTTTAAAACATCCCAAGGAGCTGTATGAAAAGAAAAAGAAATGGAAATTTATTTGTTATATGGAATTCAAAATATGTAAATGTAATTATATCTTTGTTATTACCAGTTAATAAAATTACATTTCTCACTTTTTGGTCAATGTATTTAACAACAACTCTTACTTTACATTAATAAAAATTTTGAGAAACTTTATTACATAAAAATAATAAATTAATTATGATGGACTTAAAGTAGATCAGCATGCATGGGAGGAAAGGTCTTCCATTTATTTTATTTTTGCGAAAAGTCCCCACAAAAAGATAAAACTTGAATAAAGAGAGTATACGCGTGTTTAACACAACACAAAGTGCTATTATATGGGTTGAAATATCATCTGTCTTTCGAAAGTTCAAAGTTAAAGCCAAATGTATGTTTTGATTGTTTTCATTTAATTAATGGAAATAAATAAATAAAGATTTCCTTCTTGACGACGACAGAGGACTCCAAAAAGAAAATTGATTGTTTTCATTTCCATGGGCGTTCAGACTGAGGCGGAACCAGCTTATGCTCCCTCAGTTACATTTTACAAGGTACCAATAATCAAATTACGTAGATAAAAAGTTAGTTAAAATTAGCTAAAAACAATATGTGTGTGTGTGAAATGCAACTCAATTCTCAAAAACACCTTTGTTTATAAAGAAGGTGAGTGGGAGAGAGAATGAGTGGAAAAAAGTGAGAAGAGAAATATATAATTAATTGAGGGTAAAAATGGAAAAAAAATGCATTAAATGTTTAGACAACTCCCAAGGGTATCTTATAAAAAGGAACATACATATCCAAACAATTATTATTATTTTTTTTTGTAGTCAAACAATGATATCTTATGACTAGAGCTTTTAGTATTGGTTATAATATAGGAGTAATTAAAAATTTGTAAAACATTTCTACATTTCATGGGAGCTTTCCTTACGACAATGAAGTTTGTTGGGTCGCTATGAAGAAACCAAAGCCTAGTTTATCGTGAATAACTTGTTGGATATTATTAGAATGACTAGGGTTTCCTTCGGGCCAAAAAAAAAAAAGAAGAAGAAAAAAGAAAGAAAGAAAAAAGTTCAAAGACTATATCAATAATTTAAAAATACTTCAAAAACAAAAGATATATTTTATCTTAATTTAAAATGCTGCAAGGATTTAAGATTTGTCATTACATTATTGTTATTATAAGTTCATAAAATTATAATATTTTTTATTTTTTGGTTAATGTGCCTAACAAATAACTTTTATTTTGCATTAATAAATTTTTTAGAAATCTTAATACATCATAAAAATGAATTTATTATAATAGACTTAAGGAGATAAGCATAGGAGGAAAAGTCTTCTTTTTTTTTTTTTATGAGAAAAGTTTTCCTAAAAAAAGATAAAACATGAATAAAGAGAGCCTAAGCGCGTTTAACGCGTCACAAAGGATTATTATTATATCGGTTAAAATATTAACTTTGTTATCCTTCTGAGAAATTCAAAGATAACAAATGCACGTTTACATTTAATTGATAGATATAAATCAATATTAACTTTGTATTTCCTTTCATATAAAGTTACTGAACTCTTGTGCAGAATACAAGTGAAGGCGGGCAAAGCCAACTTAAAGTACAAGGGGTCAAGATTTTGAAATTGTTATATAATATAGTCAGTAATTTGAGTTTTTAGTATTGATAGTAATTAATATTTGTAAAATAATTCTATAGATCAAGAGTTTCGATAATAAATTATGTAAAATTACATAATATTTAAAGAAAAATTGGAAGCATGCAATACTAAAATACTTCATAACAAGTACATATACATTTTATTTTTACTCCAATAAATGAATAAAAGATATAAATTAATGAGTTAAGGTATTTTTTCCATTAAAATATATTATAAATAATGAAGAGTGCCATTGATTTGCTAGGCCCCCTGCAATCCAAGAGGGAACCATTAAATTACAAAAAAAACTTAACACACACACACACGCGAAAACGTTTCAGCCTATTCGCTAAGAACAAGTCTAAAAATACTATATTTTTCAATTCTTTTTAATCTTATTTTATTTTAATTTGATCATAAAAATTTTAAAATATTTAAGAAATTTATTTTGATTTATAAATTTTTAATTTGCATGTCTATAACTATTTTTCTAAGATCTCATTTTCCACTTACTCATCAACTAGAGACTTAACTGGCTTAGGAAGGCTGGTAAACAATATTGATATTATAATAAATTCAGCCAAAAGTATGTCAATATTATAATGTCAACAAACATAAAAGATTTGAGTAATTTTAAAAAAAATTTAAACACCGTCAACAGGAAAATAGTTAGACACCAAGATATATTAAGATGTAATTCATTAAATATAAACACTGAAGCATAATTCATTTTCATTTTTCATCAGTGAATTCAAATGTCATAATAAATTTAGCAAATTCAACCATGTGCCACTTTTCGAATACACAATATTAATCTGCATAGCCTTGCGTTATTTTAATCTTAAAACCTTTACACATATAAATGTAATTACGTGATTTTAATCATTAACAACAACAAGGAACGAAGCTCTGCACTGAAGTCTCAACCATAAATAACAGGAACATCAACATGGAGACTAAATACTGTAATACAAAACATGCCCACATATCACATATGGCCGCACAATAAACATGCATGCCTAAGCTTACAACGTTAGGCTCATCCCAATCACAATTCAATTATTTCAATGAAACTGATCACGCACGACTCCATTACCTGCAACATATAAATCAAAACATGAGATGCAGCCAATATTAAAATATAAGATAAAATATGAAAACTCAACTTTTTATATAATATTAATATTTTTTATCCGAAAAAAAGAGCAATAAAATTTCAGAAATGGTTTCTATTATATTATTATTTTTTTTTTTTTGAAAAATAGGTTAATCCATATTCTAGTTCATTGTTAAGAGAATATAACCAGTATCTACAGGATGAATTAAGCATTGATTTTAAACAAAATGTCAAAACATGGCTTGTTTGCCTAAATTCAAGTTGACAAAATATATGTATGCGCAAATCAAATGAAACCGATTGCATATAGGTGATGTTGTACTTCCCATAAAGGGTAAAAGCTTTTGATAGAATCAAGCTCCTGATAACATCAATTGCACTCATTCTTTCATGAGGTGATTCCATTGAACATGAAAGTCCAATTTCAAATAAAGAACACAAGCACTTCTCAACATTAGGATGGATTTGTATCACTGATGCTCTCCACTATATGTTTCAATTCTCGTGGAAGAATAGTTGTACTCACCAGTTCCAAAAGCTTGTTTGGAAACGCATTTTTCACTTATGTTTTAAGATTGTGACGATCATTAAACATATCTTCGATGGATCTTCTTTTAGTTAACATTTCTAAGACAAGAATGCCAAAGCTGTACTTGTCACTTTGAATTTGAACAACCTCATAAAAAAATGTTAAATGATACTTGGAGGAACATAGCCAATAGTACCCTTTATTCTAGTTGTGAAGCTTAGTTTCTAATGACTTCATCGGTTGAGAGTATTCTTGTCAATCCAAAATCACTCAAATGAGCAACAATGTTTCCATCAAGAAGTACATTGCTTGGCTTCAAGTCATAATGAATAAGAGGGTACTGTTCGCTACCGCAAGTGCACGGATCGCGTCAAGTAATAAAGTGATGAGTAAAGATCGTTCCCATGAGGATTTGAGTAACAAATTAGTTAAACAATAAGCTTAGTGAATTCGATTAAGTTGAGCCAAAACATGTTGTTGGAGTGAAAGAGAACGTACAAACTATTTCTTAGACTAATAATTACTAAGTAAAGTAGATTCTTTGCTTTCAAGTATTGGAAGAAACCTAGGGTTATTTATCCCTTTTGTACTTCATAAAACTTGATATAATCCCTCTCCATTAGTATCTTTAATGATAATATGTGTTAGTCCAAGGTAAAAAAAATCATTTGGTTAAGCTTTCTCAAGTCAAAACCAAGTTTATATCTTCACTTAATATGCACAATCTCTTGCTACAACTAAGAGAGAATATTCATTTAGCCACAACCTCATTAACAATGCTGTTACTAACAAACCTTTCATTTAAGACCTAAATTTCAAGTCTAGCATGATTTTACCCAAGTTCTTCATATAGATAAGCTTTCTCAAGTCAAATCCAAATGAACAATTCAATCTAAATGGTGGCCAAACATTTAGAAGCATTAAGAAAAGAGGAAAATCAACACATATACAAAAGAGATGAATAATCAAGTTTTAACCCATACAAAATCTCAAAATAACCCTAGAGTGAAGAGTTTAGCTACACATAATGGTCCCAAGTAAGAAAATGCATCATGAACATGAAGATTATGATAAATTTCATGGGAAAATTACATTGAGGTCCCAAGTAAGAAATAATACGAAGAAATGGTCCCACGAAATTGCAAAATAAAAAAATGGTCCTAAGGAGTTGTTAATGGAGCATCCTCAGGTTGTCAATTGACAACCTGAGGATGCTCCATTAACAACTCCTTGGGACCATTTTTTCATTTTGCGATTTCATGGAACTATTTCTTCGTATTTTCGTTTGCTTGGGACCACAATGTAATTTTCCCAAATTTCATTAGCATTCTTACACCTTTCAACACATAAAACACTACCACCACAAGTTCATGTCACACAAAATTCAAAATAGAGTCAGAATCAACCACACTTTTAAGGTAGCAACAATACTACTCAAAATTGATCAATAGTCATATATGCACTCCAAAATCTTATATAAAAGCTCAAAATCAAGTGGGCTTCCCTGAAATGCATTTCATCTCCACCTTCCACAAACTTCATGTTTTCTCCTAACTTTTCCCTCTTTTACATCAACTTTGCACATTCCTCATTGGGTATCATTCCTTTCTACAAAACACAAAGATCAAACATAAAACTACTAAAAACACACCAAAAACATAAAAAATAAAAAAATAAAAAATAAAATATTGAAGTTAGAACTTGGGTTCCCTCCCAAGAAGCACTTAGTTTATAGTCTTTAGCTTGACTCTTCATGTTGGTCACTCTTCATTAGACAAGTAGATGGTGGAAACAAGCCTAGCCACATCTCCACCCCAATAATGCTTCAATCGTTGACCATTAGCCTTGAATTTCTCTCCTTTTTCATTCTCTAACTCCACATCACCAAATTTAGAAGCTTGAACCACTGTGAATGGGCCAGACCATCGAGATTTCAGCTTCCCAGGAAATATTCTCAACTTAGAGTTGTAAAGGAGAACCTTTTGACCTAGTTCAAAGCTCTTAGGAATAATTTTGCTATCATGGTCCCTCTTGGTCCTCTCTTTGTAAATCCTTGCACTCTCATAAGCATTAAGGCGAATTTCATCTAACTCATTAAGTTGGAGTAGCCGCTTTTCTCCTACTGCTTGAAGATCAAAGTTGAGCTTTTTAATCGCCTAATATGCCCTATGCTCCAATTCTACCGGCAAATGGCACGCTTTCCCAAACACCAAGCGATATGGAAACATACCTATAGGCATTTTGTAGGCTATTCAGTATGCCCATAAAGCGTCATCCAACTTCAAAAACCAATCCTTCCTAGTAGTATTTACTATCTTTTCAAGGATGTTCTTAACCTCCCTATTGGAAATTTTTGCTTGGCCATTGGTTTGTGGATGGTAAGGCAAGGAGACCTTATGCTTGACACCATATTTCTTCATCAAGGCTTGGAATTGGTGATTGCAAAAGTGTGAACCACCATCACTAATAATTGCTCTCGGTGTTCCAAATCTAGTGAAAATGTGCTTCTTAAGAAACTTCAACATCATTTTAGCATCATTGGTGACACATGCGGTGGCTTCAACCCATTTGGAGACATAGTCAACTCCGACCAAAATATATTCATTGTTAAATAACTTAGGGAAATGACCCATAAAATCAATCCCCCAAACATCAAAGAGTTCAACTTCCAGCATGCTATTCAAGGGCATCTCATTCCTTTGTGATATGTTCCCCACTCTTTGGCACCTATCACATTGTAGAACAAAGGCATAAGCATCCTTGAATAGAGAGGGCCAATAGAACCCACTTTGAATCACCTTTGCAGCAGTTTTCTCCCCTCCAAAATGGCCACCATAATCAGAGGAGTGGCAACAATGCAAAATGCACTCTTGTTCATTCTCCAGGACACACCTTCGAATTAGCTGGCCGGGGCACCACTTGAACAAGTATGGTTCATCCCAAAAGTACTTTTTTACCTCATGTAAAAACTTGTGCCTTTGATGAGCATTGAAATCCAGAGGTAAAACTCCACAAACAAAGTAGTTGACAAAGTCGGCAAACCATGGGGTGGATGAATTATCAACAAAGAACAGCTGCTCATCCGGAAATGACCCACGGATAGCATTAGAAACATCATGTTAAGCCTCAGTACTCAACCGTGAAAGATGGTCCGCTACTTGATTCTCGGTGCCTTTTCTATCAATGATGTTCAAGTCAAACTCTTTTAGTAGAAGCACCTATTGAATTAGTCTTGTGTTAGAATCTTTCTTTTTTAGTAGATACTTCAAAGCCGAGTGATCGGTGTAGATAATGACCTTAGTACCCACAATGTAAGGCCGGAACTTCTCACAAGCATAAACTATGGAAAGTAATTCCTTCTCAATAGTGGTATAATTAAGTTGAGCACCATCAAGAGTCTTTCTTGCATAGTAGATGGGATTAAAATATCTTATCCGCCTTTTGCCCAAGAACAGCCCCAACTGTGTAATCACTAGCATCGGCCATAATAATGAAGGGTAAACCCCAATCTGGAGCTCCTAAGATAGGAGAAGAAATAAGACGCTTCTTTAACTTCTCAAAGGAATGAGAGCACTCATCATTAGACTTGAATTCTACATCCTTTTCCAGTAGTTTGGAAAGCGGTTTGGCAATCTTGATTTTTTTTCTGAGAATATTTGAAACTGGATTTTTTTTATTTTTGTAGTTGCTTGAAGAAATTGAACCAAATTTGAAAAAGGAAGTTTGAGTTCAAATTGTAGAAATTACAGTTTAGACCAAGAGCTTTAATATTTTGCAGTTTAGTCCCTGGTCAAAAATTGCATTTTGAGCAGAGAAATTAGGTCTGAATCAGACCTAAAGCTTGACACTTGCAGGAGGGGCAGTGATGTCTTGCTTTTGTCGCTAAAGCAATCAATTAGACTAGGACAAACTAATAATGCAATATAGTGGCAACCTAGGTCATTCGACCAAGGAGCAATCTATGGGTTTTCTTTAAAATTGAATTTAGGTGATGAAAAATGCAATAGAATGAACCTAAACTAAAATGCAAGACTCTACTACCTAAATGAAAAACGTAAATGCAAATGTAATTTTTTTGGGTGGGGGGGTTTGTAAAAGAGGAATTAAAATGCTAAGAAGAAGAAATCAACTAATAGCTAAGAAAATCAAATAAGAAAAGATAACAAAGGTTTACTTCAGATATGGTGAAAGAAACAACTTAGGATTTACATGGAGTTAACTTTTTTAGCCTTAATTAGTTAATTAGACCGAAGATATATTGATAAAAGAGAGGAATTAATAAAATTAATCACCTATTGAAACATGTGAAACCCTCAAGCTCAATAACACTTAATCCATTATAAAACTCATAATGAAATAAGCGGTGGTTAATTAAATCCATTAAAACCAATCCAAATAGTTTAAGATAGTTTTGGTAATCATGTTCACGATTGCCTAATTAAACAATTCGACAACTAACCAACCTAATTAAATAATCAAGAGGTTAAACCCAAATTGAGAATTAAATTAATAATGAGAACTCGATTAATAAATTAATTGACAATTAAAGGGTTTGCAAACAAAAACGCCAATAATCACTTAAGCACAAATCAAATCCGAATTATCAATAATCCAAATTAAATAATATGTCTATAATTTAAAACCATATTGTTCTCAAGAAAACAACTCAAAATTATCTAAAACTAAATAATCTTAAGTCTTGAATCAAATTAATAAAAAGAAGAAAACTCCTTATAATCTTCAAGTGTAAGATCCTAGGCCTTAACTTCCTCCATGCTCATCCCAAATTGTCTCTAAAAACACTCAAGCCGCCATGCGATTCTCCTCCCCAATCTCCTTATGAATTACCATCACTATAAGTAATTGTTCAAGGAGAAAAAGACAAAGATTGATGTTGGAATCAATCATTGCACAAAGAGGCACGTGGCGCAAGGAATGGATTATGGGAAGGGATGAATCAATGGATATTTCATGTGCTTCCCAGCTACGTCCGTGAGTGCGTGTGATTGAGCAATAGTGCGCCGAATCGGAAGCTCCCTTTTCAGCGTGCTTAAGTGTATTTAAATAGCTGAGGCAGTTAGGTTAATTAATGGGAGGAAGAGAGAGTCTTGGGGTCTAAATTTAAACCGTTAAAATTTAAGTAGCCCAATAAAATTCAACCATTGGATTCCTTTCTAGCTTCTCAGAAAAATTATCATATGAGGAAATAAAATTATTTGGATTTAATGGTAGGATCTTTTAATATGCTTTTCCTTATCCTGTAAGAATCAAATAAAATTGTGATCTATCATATATGTGAAAATATTTTCTTAATCATGAGATAACAATCAGAATATTAATCATTTAAACTAATAATCTCATATTTTATTTGGATTTTATATTATTTCCTAAAATTGGCTAATAATCTAAATATTATTTAATAAATCCAAATTAGTTTAAAATAATCCCAAAATAAATAAATAAGGTAGGATAAAATATATTAAATTTGAGATTTACCAAGGAGAGTTGCTGTGAGTTGGAGAACTTCCAGCGCTCTCACCTTCACTTCCTCTCGCTCCTTCCACCTCTGTTCTTCTCCATCACTGGTGACGTCCCTTCCTCCATCATCACCGGCGACCTTCATTTTCCGGAACCACAGCTTCAGCGGTGGGAGACCAAAAAATAGAGCACAGCCACAATATAGACACTTCCAGAGAGAGCTTCAGCATGGAAAACCAATTGGACATCCATCACCGTCGACCCTATCTCAGACCACCACCACAGTGCTACCTAATCACCGTTATTCTATCCCCTTTCATTACCGTCGTCGGAGCTAGAGTTTTGGAGAAATAGAGCTTCAGCCACGAGAAGCAGAGCCGCAGAGGAGACCAAACTGAGCTTTAGAAAAGGGCGGTCCACCACCATCTTCTCCACCTTCCATCATCTTCGTCACCTTCTTCTCTCCAAGACCAAGCATCGGTCAGACCAGATCAGAGCCGGACCTGACCATCCCCTTCATTCCTCCATTTTTTTTTTGGCGAGGTTCTTTCATCCCACCTAGCCTGGCCTCCTCTGTCATTGGTTTCACTGTTAATCACCAACCTTTCATTTTTCACTGTTGATTTTTTTATTTTAATTGTTCTTCAATGGCTGGAATTTTGAAAGTGTTTGGTGGAGCTGTGATGGTAAATTGCAACAGCTAAATCTCTTTTCTCCTGGAGGAATGGATTGATTCTTAAATTTGGAGCTTCATAAAGGAGTGCTCCACCATCTAATTTTTGTCTTTAATCTCTTGCATTAGTTAAATTCAAGGTTTAGAGTTTAATTAGTATATTGGATTGAAGTTTTGCATTAGGATTGCATGCATTTCTATTGACATTGGATGCACATTTGGATTTAATGTTATGTTTTTAACAATTTAAACTTCATTAGTAGAAATTTCATATAATTGACTTGGTATAGTTTTTGCTTGAAGTTGTTATAAATATATAACTATGATTATAATGCAAGTGTTCTTGGTTACTTATATCATTGTATTTCATTGATTCAAATTGCTAGTGTTGAGATTGAGTTTCGGTTAGAGAGATTAATTTTTACCCGATGTGAAGGAATTAATTCACCTAACTCAAGATAGCTTAAACAATCTTTTGGGCAAATTTGTTAAACTAGCACACTCTCATGATATTTCTGGAAGCAAAGAATAGACGAAATTATTGTTCTAGGAGGTTTTCATCATATTTCAAAACCAATTTTCATTTCACTCCATTTTTATTCCAAAACTATAAAAATATTTGTTTTAAAAGCATTTTAGTTTAATTACAATTTAGTTGTTAGATAAAAACCTCAAATCCTTTTTAATTGCTTCACTTCAATCATTGCACTTTTATTGAACTATATTTTTATAGGCTTTTTCATGATTAAATTAGGATTTTTAATGCATTTCCTAGTGATTATTGCATGATTAAGTACTAATTTGAGTTAGGGACATTTGTATTGAATTAAGTATAATTAGGGGTAAAATTATTATAATAATTATTCATGAAAATGATTTTAGATTTTTTTTTTTTTATGCTACCTTACACTTAATCTTGTATTGTAGGTGTTTTGGAAGAAAATTTGAAGAATGTGAAGAATGTCAATTAGGGTCCGAACTAATATTTTTAAGGATTTGGAAAAATTACAGAACATGCCCAAAATTTATAAAAACGGCAGAATCAATGCGGAAAAGGGGCCAGGGAAAATTACAAAAAATGGCCCAGATTTTGAATCTTTTCATATTAGTCCCTGGTCAAAACTCTTCTTCCTCAATACACAGCCGAACTCCAGACCTGGGGAGAGACCTTTAGCGCCACGGAGAGACTGAGGGCCGAGACCTTCTTCCCTCGGATCTCCACAATGCCGAGGTTGACAGACACCAGAGAATGAGAACGGAGTCTCTCCGTTCAACACCACCACCTTCTTCCGCTTTTCTGGCAAAGAGACCAGCCTGATATTCACCTACAGAATCAAGAACGAGGTTGAAGGAGAGCTCAATTAGAGGGAGAGTAGAGGAGAGACAGAACCAGAGCCCCCATCTTCACCCTCCTACCGCCGAACAAGGATGGAAGCTAGAGCTGGGCGATGGAGACACAAGTTCGGACCAGACAAAGCTTCGAACCAGATAAAGCTGCCACAATTGTGGAGGCCTGAAGATCGATTGAAAGAAGGGGAAGAGCAGAGTACAGTCGGCCTTCCATTATTTCTGGCAAGTTTTTGTGATTTTCGGCAAGTTTTGCAATTTTCTGGTGAGTGCTTTGATTTTTCGGCGAGATCCTTCTATCATATTAAGCTTTTTCACTCTTGTTCAATGGATTATTTGGGCTTTGGAGGGGCTGTGATTGCTATCAGAGATATGACTAGCTAAATCTCTTGAGTTTTGGTGATGAAGAATGTGGCTAGAGCTTCAATATACTACAAAGGGGGGTTTATTAGTTTTCCCTTAGCTTTTGATTATGTATTTGGATCTATGGATGATGATTTTGTTTTGATACATGAGTAGAAGACTCAAATGAGTGGTTATTTGTCTATGGATTGTTCTTGTGTTGAATTTTGTTGTTGATGCACTTGGATTTTGTATTGAACATATTTCTTTGTTAATAAGATTATGCATTATATGTGATTACAATGGTATGTAATTAAGTTAATACATCTTTTGTGTTAATAAGATTATGCATTATATGTGATTACTATGGTATATAATTAAGTTAATTCATATTGAGTGTCGTGAATATGATTTCATTTAAGAGAAAGAAAGTGCTTTAAAATGATTTTCAAACATATATCGTGGTTTTTAACAATTTATCTAACATATGGCTATGAATGACAATTGTAGGATTAGTCATTAATTAGATAAAATAGACTCAATATGATTGCTTAAGGTTTTCAATTTGACTTATTGAAAAATTAACTTCCAAATTATTTTTGAGAAGCTAGGAAAGCCACCAACTTTGCTACCAAGACTAATTTCACCATATAATCCTTTTGAATCCAAAATATTTCTTCATTCTTTCCCAGAAAAAAATAAAATACAAAATATTAGAAATAGCTATATTTTAATGAATTTTGAAAACCAATTTCAAAGCCCCTTTCTAAAAATTCTTTTAGCACTTAGTTTAATCTAGGGAATTCAAAATAAAAGGCTCCTTGATAATAAAATGATCTAGAGTTATTTGCACTAGATTGGATTTTTAATTCATGGTAAAATTTGTAATTTGATCCCGAAGATGAGTAAGGTTGTGTTAAATCATACTTAGTTCCTTGATAATTAATAAAAGATTCATCAAGAGATGATTCAGAATTGCACTCTATATTACAATTCTTTTTTTTTTTGGAGGTTACCAAAATATAAGCCAACATGCTCTCCTTCATTATTATCCTTTTACAGATTTTTTTGTATACAACAAATTTAGGACATGTCGTTTAGGATTTTTTTTTTTTTTTGCTCCAATATGATTGGATAGGGCATGGTGGTGGAAGCTGGGGCTTTGATATTCCTCCACAAAGCCCTAACAATTATATTGTTGTTATATTGCCAAGTATTGGAGGAAACATTTATATATTTCAAATGAGTAATTAATACTACCTATAATCCTTAATATAAGATCTCATTATAGTGCAAATTGTACCACGAATGAGATTTGCATTATGAATGTAATCTTATATTAAAGATCAGAAATAGTATTTAGTAGGCCTTTTGAAATTAATATTAAATCTCAATCGTTAAATTTTTTTATGGGAAAATTCCAAAAAAAATATCTTTTAAACTTCAAAATTTTATTGACAAAGCCATTAATGGGATTAACAAGAATAGTAATGCAATTAACAAATTATTTTATTGTTAAATCACCTATTTGGGATTTTGAAGTTTAAATGGTATGTTTTTGAAAATTTCCCCTTTTTTTATCCAAAAAATAAAGATAGAGTGATTTAGGCCTTTGGGATTACTAAGATCTTTTTTATTTTTATTTTTAATCTTTTGTTCTCTTTTCCTTTTGAGTTGTCACTACCAGAGAGTGACACCTAGCACAATGGTCAAGGAAATCCACCGGTCTCCGACTCGGTCACGTACTTGACTTCCCGAACACCGAACTGAGAGTCCGAGGAAATTTTCAGGCCTCTCCCTTCCCCTGAAAATTATGGTGCCACCTAAGAGAGAGAAAAAGGGAAGACCAAAAAGCTAGAAACACACATCATCGTTTGATCGGTTTATCGAACACGTGGTACCATAGGATTTTGACATATGGCAATTAAATTTTCAAGACCATTAAAGGCCTTTAGGTTTTTATCCAAACAGAAAAAAATGCAGGAAAAATCAGAGAAAATAAGGAGAAATTGAAAAATGAAAGAGAAAGAGTGAATAGTATTTTCTAAGAACTTCAATCAACCGAAACACTACTAAATCAGCGTTTTCTCTTAAAGTACCCTTCACAAACCTTCTTTTCATCATCCCAAGCTTCATTTTTACGATTTTGGATTTTCATTTGGAGGTGTTTGGTGCCGTCTCGCTGGCCGGAGTACTGCTGAAATTCTGAACTGACTGCGGAAACACGTAAAGGTAAGCATAAGCTTCCTTTTGAACCGATTGGTTTGTTATTTAGATGAGTTTTTGTAAGGGTAGGGTACTATTTATTTTGGGTCCAAGGGATATTTTTGAGGTTTAATCATGTATTTATGGTTAGATGATGATTTATGATGATATTGGACTAAGTTGTTAGACAAAATTCCGAATTGGTGAATTGTTGTAGAAAATCTTGATTTTCTGGTCTAAACAGAACGTGATGAAGAAGTAGGAATTTTGTAATTTTGATGATTCCATTAGATTTGGCACGAAAAATTGTGCAAGTGTTCATGATTTTTGGATACTTGTATATGAATTCTGAAATTTATGAAGTTGAATGTACATCATGTTGATCAGCCCTGTTTGGAACAATGACATTGTACGAGATGTTTCATGGGGTAAAACTTATTAAAAAATTCTTAAACTTTCCAGAATTAAATTAGACATCCTAAGCTTTAATTTTATAGGTATTTTGTAACTTTTGGACAATTACATTGGGAGATATTAATTTTTGAAGTTGTGTCCTGTTTCTGAAATGAAATCTGGAACATGTTATATTTAGAGAAATTATGGGAATGTTGTGGCAGTGATGGCCAAAATTGAGTATTTTTATGTAAAAATATACTGAAATAGCTTCACATAGGACTTTAAACCACCCAAATTGAAGTTTTATAGAATTAATTATGATTTTTCAAAGTTTGGTCAAAATGTTGGCAACTTTTGGTACTACGTGAATTTGAGAAAGAAAGTGATCAAATGTAATTAGTATGAACTCCAAGGGTGAAAAAATACAAATCAACCCATTTGGGTTTAATAATGATCATCCTTCACTTGAGGGTGATTAATAACTAACCTTAGCTCTAGGAATTTAGGAGAGACTTCCCTCTCTAGAAAGACTCACATTAACATCTCTCTTAATATAGTGTGGATCTCACCATCTACATACCTTAATCCATATAATTAGACCTCTATTTATAAGGTCTTACAATGATTAACTACTTCATTAAGATCTCAACTAACCAATGAAGATCTCAACTAACTAATGATTTTGTATATCTCCAACACGCCCCTTCAAATACTTACAAAAGGTCAACTTGGCAATACAACAAATAGGTTTAGTGAAGTGAGATTAAACCAATCATTTTGTTGTTGTCAACACCTTCATAGAGACATCTTCCTCTTTGACTTTTCACTCTTCTTGAAAAACTGAACCATAACACTCTAGTTATCTTCATCTTGGCTTCATAAAATGATTGCTTGAGCTCTTCACTTTTTTTTTGGTCTCTAATCTCTACCTTCAGGATCGATCCCAAAAAAATAAAAAAATAAAAAAACAGCTGTAACCACTTTTATTTGGAGCTATATCGGCATTTATCTGAGGCTGCAATGTTAGGACAGGTCTTTGCAACACCCCTTTCTCAGGAAAGCATTCCTTTGCCACCTCAAAAGATTCTGTTGCTATCAGCAATTGAATTGCCATGCCATTCTCACAGCAGTACAGAACCCAGTCTGCCAAGTTACCACCATGCTCATCTTCTTCAACTGGATTCATAGTAGGCCTTGCACTTACCACCTATGTAACACCTTAATTTCTAAAGCCTTTAAATTAGTTTAAATATATAATGATTTCAAACCTGAGACCAAAACAATTTAAAATTCCAATTTAAGACAGAGTTTAATCTTATATTTGTATAAGTTTTTCAAAAAATTTTTTTAAAAATAAATATGTATGGTCTAGATTTTAGTTTGTAAATTCATTATCTTCATCAGTTTCAAAATCATTTATTTAAAATATAGAGCATTTTCTATTCTTAGCTCGCGTAATAATGGTTAACTTATGGGTGTCCGGATATCAGTACGTTATCGAAAGTCTAGCGTACGGATTACAACTTATACAGTCTGCGTCGCGAGTACTAGTACTACTATCGCTACTACTACTACTTATAAATATTTTACAGTCATCCAAAATAAAATGATAACCAAACAATCCATAATTTATTTGCCTCTTCTTCGTCCGTCTATATTACCTTCTTGCCCTTAGAGCTGGACGCCTTTGCTGTATATCATTTGTTGAAAAAGGGGTGAGATTCAAAAGAATCTCAGTAGTACACAGATCACTCATAATATGCAAATACTAAGCATGTAAAACAAATCATCAAACAGCACAACTTACAGAAATGCAGCACATAAAAGGGCCTAACCGGTCCCTTATCACTGACTCACAGCGCTTGAGATTCACAATCTGGCTGCCCAGGGCCTCTGCCCCATACAAGGTACAGTCACAGGCTTTCTGCCTCAAACCTACCTGGCTTAAGATGCCCCTGGGTAACTCCCGGTGTAACTTGTACTTACGGGTCTTACTGCCTATGGACTATCTGTCCCACACATATACAGATGATATGGTACACATACATGGCATCACATATGATATAAGAGATAAGGTACTACCTGACAGTCTTTCCAAATTTGGTTCCTGTTCTCAGTCTCTTAGGCGTCCTGGGCAAATGTCAAATCCTATAATTTATAATTTACGGACGGACGAATTATTACTTATTCCAAAATAATTTAAGACATTTTGGTAGGTTATCATTATAGCTCATACCTTAAATCCAATAGGTATCTAATGGACTCATACCAATTCTAAGTATTTAACTTGACCCTTAGAGTCCTAATTATTTCAAAAATACCCTTACTTTTTATTTTTCACTATTACTCAATTCTGACAGAATTTTCAATAATCTTTGAAAATTCATATCTTGGCCTAGAAATATCCAATTAAGGTGGTTCCAAATTATATGTGTCAATTATTAAGTATATTTTAAGAAAAAAATACGTTCCACTACCACCTATCCATGAATAATTCCCAGTTTTAAAGTTTTCTCACACTGCCAGAAAATATTTCCAATTGCAATAGCTTAACTTCTAAAATTCATAACTAAATACCTAGAACTCCAAATGGGATGGTTCAAAATCCTATATGATCCTCTTTAAGTATCGTTTTATGAAAAAATATTACTATTTATAAATTATAGCCACAAAATTTTCATAATTTCTTCAAACCCCATCTGTACCAGAAAATGTTCCAGATTCATCATCTAACTTTAAAAATTCATATCTCACTATTTATAAACCCAAATGATACATATTATATATCAAATTAAAGCTTAAGATGTCTACTTTCCTTCTGAAAACTTTCATAATTTTCGGACCAGTTTTGGTTACCGAAATGTATTTTAAAACAAATATGATTTCAAAGAAATTAACCGAACAACAACTCCTCTTATTTTCTAAAAATTCTAGACTTATATATAATCATCTAAAAATCATAATCTCATGTATTCCCATATAATGTTTTGTATAGGATTCATTGGAAACCTCAAATTTGTCAAATTCTCATTCCTTCCTTATGCACTATTTAGCCCAAAACAAAACCTCACAAGACAACAATTCATTATACTAGGTTCTTTCTTATGCTTCCCAAATTACCCAAAAAAAATCTCAAATCAACTAGAAAGAGTTAAGAATATGGGAAGAAAACTCACCTGTATTAGGATATGGAGTTGTATGTAGAATTTGTAATCACTTCTTCCTTCCTCCAATGACATCTATCGCTCTTATGTCTCTCTTTCACTCACTCTCTTTTCTCTATATTTTTCTGTTTCACAAATTCTTCCATGCATCTTGGCAAAGCTTAGAATGCAGAAGAAGTGTGTGAATGAAAGAGAAAAGTGAGTGTGTGGATGTTGACTAAATTGAATAAAGATATGTGAAGTGTGTGCCATGTGGTTTAATTTGTCAGTCAACGTTTGATGCCGAAATGAGTACACATCAGATTTGTCAGTCAACGTTTGATGCCGAAAGTACTCTCGATCTAAGTATCTAACACTGCCCTTGACGTTGGTGCTTTCTAGAGGTGGATTGCTTGCCTTTGAAAAAGAAATGTCTTTGTCAAGAAGATAGACAGGACCAAGAGAGTTAAACATGACAAAAATATATTATTATATGCAAACAAAATATCACCTCAGAATCAGGATAAGCAAAGCAGGTGAACCGAAGAAGTCTTGCTCAAAGTAGACAAAGTGACAATGTAACATCCCAAAATTTAATGCAATGATTAATTTATGGAAACTAGATAGTAAGCCAATTTATGGAACATATAAAATTTAAGGAAATTTATATTAGACAAAAGGAAAAATTAGGATCATGTGTGTAATTAATAGGATAAAAATACCTATATGTATATATAAAACTTACTGACACATCCAAACAATTAATCACTCGTTCTTCTTTTTGTTTGGCACAGCTGGAGGTTCTTGAATACACACACACACGTACTCCTCCTCCTTCTCTTCTCGTTCGTACAACACACACACACACTTTTTACTCCTCCTCTTTCTCTTACAATTCGGACAGCACACACATACGTATTCAGCAACTACAATAAATAAACACTCTCTTCCCTCTCCATTCAACATTCGAGCAGCTGAAACATAAAAGAAAGAAACAGAAACAGATACAAAAGAAAACAGAAACAGAGAAACGAAACAGAAAAACAGAGAGAGAGACAACGAAAGAAGAGAAACAAGGAAGCTTCAAACTTTACATACAACATCATAAACGTATTTAGGTAAGTCTTCTCTACTTTTACCTTGGATTTCCATAGGATTTCAATGGTTTTTCTTGGTTGTTTTTACTGCTGGAAGTAAGAAATTCGCCAGAACGTTTATGTCACAAAAACCAGAAATTTTGTGACAATTTTACATGCAATTTTTAGTCTCTTTACTTCTGTAATCACATCTCCAAACATAAGAAATATGTTTAAGAGTATGTAGAGTCAAAATATTTGAGATTGGAGTGAAAAACCATGGTTGCATGTGAGTTTTCTCAACTCTATTTCACTCGCTGGAAAATAGAGTTTCTGCCGGAAAATTTTAGAAGCTCAAACGGAGGCTATAGATGAAGTTTCAGTCTAATTATTTTTCCTATGAAAATTTTAGGATATTTAGTAGGAAATAGAATCAAGAAGAACATAATTTGGAGTCAAAATGAGTGAGTTATTGAGTTTTAAACTCAGACTGTCAAAAACTGACATTTTGGGAGACAGTCTATTTCGTGTTGAGCTTTGACCAACCTAATAATATCCAATATTTATGAAATTTTACATAAAGATAGTAGACATCTCAAGCTTTAAAATGAGTTATAAAATGAATCATTTGGATATCTGTAGAGGGAGTTATAATTTTTGAAATTTGGGTTTAGAAACAGGTGCAATCCTGTAAGTCAAGATTCTAGTAGTTAGTTTCGTGGTATTTTTTAATTATGTAATCTTTCCCAATATCCATGAAAATTTCCAGAAATAAATTAAATATTATAAGCTTTAATTTGATATATATTTTGTGTTATTTGGATTAGTATGTTGAAAGATATAAATTTTTGAAGTTGGTTGCTCTCAAACTATGTTTCTGGAAAACAGATTGGTTGTGTCAAAATTTTGGAAAATCAAAACTTAACCAAAAATTATGAAACTTTCCATATTTAAATTAGACATTCAAATATTTAATTTGATATGTGGATCAAAATTTTTGGACGAGTATATTAGGAAATATAGATTTTCAAATTCATGCTCTGTTTCTGAAGAGTAATCTAGAATAGGGGTATTTCAAGAAATTCTAGGAGTAATATGGTGAAACTGGGCAGATTTTGATATTTTTCCATGAATATATATTTCAAGAACTTCATTTAAGATTTGAACCCAGCCAATTTCTATTTTTCTAGAATTAGTTATGATTTTTCAAAGTTGATTGAAAAATCTGTCAATTTTTTGAAAAATAGAAAATTTGCATTATGTAAAATTATACAGTGTAGAAGCCGCCAAAACTGAGATAACCAATAGAATGTGATTAAAAGTAATAGTAATACAAGTAATAATTAATTATTTATTAATTTTAATTTATAGGAATTGGTAATAGCCCGAGCCAGAGAAAAAGTTTTGGATAAACAGTTGGACCGGAAAAAAGGATCCAATTAGTAATTCTTTCTTTCATATATTATGTGATTATTTATATGTTGTGTATGTTATTTTTTGTAACATGGCAGTGCCTATGGCACAACACGCGAATAAGCCAGGGTCTAAATATATTGTTTGACCATGGACACGAGTTAAGCCAGGGATCCAAACATATTGTTTGGCCTTAGACAGTATGCATACAATACGAGTTAGCATTTTACATATCATGGTACATTACATATTTATTTATTATATTTTATATGATTGATTGTATGTTACTACTGAGATTCATTCAAATCTCACCATTTTTCAACATTTAAAAATATTCCAGCAGAAGGTAGTGGCTCTAAGGGCAAAACCATAAATACCGGTGTCTGAGGTCAGGTTCAAATGAGACTGCAGTTAGTTATCTTTAGTTGTAGAATTTATTTCTTTTAGATTTGTTTATATTTTTCAAACCATATGAGCAATTCTGTAATATAAGTAAGTACTTATTATCAGTATATTTTCACTATTTTTGTATACCATCCGAACTATGTATTTATTATTCAGCAAATATCAGGATATTAAGGGGTATGACAGACAAAACTTGGAAAAAAGTGTATGCATATACTTCACAAAATTATTATTTAACGGAATGTGTGTGTGTGTGTGTATATCTTAGTCTATTTCAGCAGTACGTCTGTAACTAATATTTTTAATCCTTATAAATTTTATTTCATTTTTTGATTTTAACCTTTGAAATATAAAAATGAATTCTTTTTTCAGAGATATTATAGAAGCATGAAAATACAACTGAAAATTTTAAAAAAATAAAACTTGAATTGGTAGTGGCAGTGTATACAATGACACTCCAAAGGGAAAATAATTTCTTATGGAGATAATAATAACCTTAACCTTTGGACTAAGTTTGGTTATAGTGGTGGCTGGTCTATGCCAGTGATGGCTCTGAATATTGAAGGGCAACATCATTTGCCGTTAATGTTTTCTATCCCTCCCATTGTTTCTGAACAAAGTATTTTCCAGAAATAATTACCATGGAGGCCTTAAGGTCATGTTTGGGTACATGTACTTATAAATAAAAAGGGAATTGAATAAGAAAATGACAATGAGGCTCCTGGCATGTTGCAGACCAATTGTATTTAAAAATCGATTTTATAACTTTAAAATAAAATTTAAAAAATAGAAAAAAATGGAAAGCAACTCCATAGTTCACAACAAACTTTGTTGAAAAAGAGGTCGTCTATGAACCATAGAGTGCACAATATATATATTCTAAAAAGACGAGCATGTGATGAGAAATCCTTGAAAATAATATTACAAACTTGAACAATTAAGAGATTCTTTGCACCATGCACCTATTTTAATTTGGAAGTAAGGAACAACATCTTGGTAGGTCAGCACAGAGATATAAACTTACTGTAACGACCCGCCTCATATATCCCTTATTACTGATCTTACTCAGAGTAGCAATGCATAGTTCAGTGGGCACACACAGGAATAACATGAATATACTGATAATATTAATACAATATTGCTTGATTATAATACAAACGTTTCCTCACCGGGGGTTTACACAATATTTACAGACCTTCAAACAACCAGCAACAGTCCTCTTTGTGCATACCTCTTTTCTGATCTCAACATATTTCCAATGCTTACCTGTCTGAATGGTTGTTTTGGAGGAGTGAGATTCGAGAGAATCTCAGTAGCAAACATTACCACTATGCATGCCAGATATATATGAATGCATGACATGCTTGCCTACACTATTTCATGCCAACATAATGACATGCTGCATGCTCGATGTTATGACATACATATGGCCTTTGCACAAATATAACAGAGCTTCAACCAATCATACATGTTCCACACAAATAGGCAAAGCAGTCACATAATCAATGCAAGACATACATATCACATACATGCAGAAAAAGGTAAGTTCACTACCTGGTGGACTTTATGTCCTTCTCTTCTTATCCCTTGATCAGCCAACCATTGCTCCTTCTTTATCACTTCATGGCCCTAGACAAGTGATAACATCATTAGAGCCATGAAAATTGAATACCCAATGGCCCACATTAGCCCTATAGGCTTACTTTCACCCTTGGAGTTCATTCCAATTATATTTGGCCAATTTCTTACTTAAATTCGCATGGTACTCAATCTACCAGCATTTTTGACCAAACTTTGAAAAATTATAATTAATTCTATAGAACTCCAATTGAGGTGGTTCAAAGCTCTATTTGAATCCCTTTAAGTGTAGTTTTATATAAAAATACTCGATTTTAAACGCCACAACTACATCATTCCCAGAAATTTTCCAAACACTGACTATTTCAGATGTTCTTCCAGAAAACAGGGCAGACATTCAAAAATTCATATCTCATAGCATACTTGTCCAATTAACCATTATGACCATTAAAATTAAATGTCTATATCTCTACTTTCAAACTGGAGAGTTTCATGGTCATTGGATAACATTTGACCACTCAAAAATACGTCACCATAACACTGCCTCCAGAAAACGGAATACACAGCATTTACCCTTTAACTTCTAAAACTTCTAAATTCATGTACAAGTATTCAAAATTCATGAACACTTGTATACCCACACAATTTTGCCTCCTAAATCCAATGGAAGCATCAAAATCATCAAATTCCAACTCCTCCTATACGAAACAATACAGGGTAGAAACAGAAGGAAATTGGATTCTCAGAAAGAGTTTGTTGTTTCTTCGATTTCTCTTGCCTAATCACTTCCTTACTACTCCTAATCAAGTGATTAGCTATTTATACATCTATTGGACATCGTTTAGCCATTCAAAATACCATTTTCTTATGAGAATGAATAGTACCCAACTTCCAAAATACTCATCCAAATAATAAATCAATCGGTTAAAAAGGAAGCTTACGCTTACCTCTACCCGTTTCCACAAACGGTTTGGAATTCCGGCAACACCCCGGCAAGGGAGACGATACCAAACACCTCCAAATGAAAATCCAAAACTGTAGGAATGAAGATCTCGATGAGTAGAAGAACTTTTCTAAAGGGTACTTCGAGAGAGGATGCCGTTTCGGCAGTGTTTCGGAGAAAAGAATTTTTCTCTCTCCTTTCTCCATTTTCATCTCTTCTCTCTATCTCTCTCTCTTCTGGTTTTTCCACGGGCAAAATGGCTGAGGAAGATGGTGATTTAATGATTAAATGGGGTGTCAAATTGCCTTGCCACGTGTCAGCACCTCATTGGTCCAAATAATTAATTTTCGCATAAAATACCAAATTCTGCAGATTTTTCATTAACTTCGAAAATTCATATATAATTGTAAAAATGTTCAATTGGAGTGATTCTAAAGGCTATGCGACCCTTATTGAGTCTACTTTTAAGGAAAAATATAAGCGTTTCCCAATTAGAAGCTCAAACTTCCCAGAATTTTAATCTTTGGATGCTGCCTCAGAAAATAATTAATTTCGCTGGGCTAACTTCAAAAATTCATTTCTCTTTGTGTACAACTCCAAATGACTTATATGACCTATCAAATTGAAGCTTGATAAGTCTACTTTCATTCTGGAAAGTTTTATAATTTTTCACCATCATTTACCATCGAAAAATGTCACACAATCACCACTGCCACACCGGGAATTTCACCAGTGGCAAAATTACTTTGTGTTCCACTTTACTATATTATGTGTGACTTCCAATCACTTCGTTTTGTTATTCCCCGAGCTCTTTAGCTCACTAATATGATTTCTTTTAATATCCAATGATATTAAGAAATTTTAGGGAATTTAAACATGCCTCATAGGGACATTTGCTAAACCGGGGCTTAGCAGTCCACTTGATCTAGGCTTAATCTTATGCCTTTAGTCCCAAAATTCGGGATATTACACTTACGAGATTCACTCCTTTAATAGCATCATCATAAGGATTAGAACTTTTCCATTGACTACTACAACATCAACAACAAAGCCTTAATCTCACTAAGTGGGGTTGGCTACATGGATCACACGGTGCCACTGTGCTCTGTCAAAAAGTATAGATTTTGATATATTATTAATTAAAATGTCTCTATCTATGACTTCACTGAGCGTTAGCTTCGGCCTTTCTTGACATCGTCTAACAGGACTCCATACTGCTTGATCAACCCTTCTCACTGGAGCACTCAATGGCCTTCTTTGAATATGTCCAAACCGCCTCAAACGATGTTCTACCATTTTTGCTTCAATAGGGGCCACTCCAACTTGTTCGCGTATATGAGTATTACGAATCTTGTCTTTTCTTATATGACCACACATCCATCTCAACATCCTCATCTCAGCTACCCCTATTTTATGTTCATGTTGTCCCTTTAAAGCTCAACATTCACTACCATATATCATTGCTAGTCTTATAGCAGTGCGATAGAACTTTCTTTTTACTTTATTAAGTACTTTACGACCATAAATAACTCCAATAGCTTTTCTCCATTTATACCATCCGGTTTGAATTATATGATTGACATATCCATCAATTTCACCATCTTGTTGTATAATTGATCAAAAATATATAAATTTTGTCACTTGTGGGATGACTTGCCCTCCCAATTTAACTTCAACTTCTCTTTGGCCTTGTCTCTTATCAAACTATCAATACATATATTCAGTTTTACTCCTACTAAGACGAAAACCCCTCAATTCCAAAGTCTGTCTCCATATATCAAGTTTAGAGTTAATTTCTTCCCTGGATTCAGCCAATAGAACTATATCATCCGTAAAAAGCATGCATTTAGGGATTTCCTCTTTTATAGGCTCAATTAACACATCTATCACTAGATTGAACAAATAAGGACTCAAGGCTGATCCCTGATGTAGTTCAATCCTTATAGGAAAGTCCTTTGTAACACCTCCAGACGTTCTAATATTGGTTGTAACCCCCTCATACATGTCCTAAATGGTTTTGATATATGCAACCCTCACCCTTTTCTTTTCCAAGGTTTTCCAAAGTACATCTTGTACCCGGTTATACGCTTTTTTCAAATCAATGAAGACCATATACAAATCTCTTCCTTTATTCCTATACTTTTTCATAAGCCCCCTTAATAAATAAACCGCTTTTCCATTGACTAGCTACTCATTTACAAAACGGACAAGTGTGAATTGGCTTGCCCATAAAGCGTCTCAACATAGCCAAAAGTGAATAATAACTTGAACTAATTAATATATACTCCTATATAAATAAAACACCATGCATATGTGAAGTTAAATGACTATAATGTGCATTTTTTCCTTTACATATTATCTTTTTACGGATTTTATGCGTACAGCGAATTTAGGACCTCTTGTTTAGGATCTTTTCTCGCTCCAATAGGATTATTCATAATATATAAATAAAAATCGGCCTATTATTCGTCACAGAAAGAGATGTGTGTCACGTGCCCTATGTTTGGATACATATTTGTCATCTGTCTCATCTTATTAAACAATATATAATAGCCCGATCTGAGTTTTTTTTAAATGATGCTTTTTTGAAAATAAAAAATTATTTTTTAAACATATAATAGTTAAAAAAAATATTTTTATTTTAGATTATATACCTATTAAAATAATTTTTTTAAAAAATATGGACTTTTAAAAAATCAGATCTACTGGCCCATATTTGCCTAAACCAGTTCTGAAAACGTGGAAAATGCAACAGTATATATGGACAGGAGTGTCTTTTTCTATTTCCTTTTGCTGAAACAAGGTAGGCATGTGAACTCTGTGAATAATATAGATTTGGAAATATTGTACGTAAAATTGTTATATATGGACCATGGGGAAAGAAATGTGTGTGTCAAGAAGACAGACTGGACCAAGAGAGTTAAACACGACAAAAAATATTATTTATATGCAACAAAATATCACATCAGTGTCAGGATAAGCAGAGCAGGAGAACTAGACAAGTCTTTCTCATGCAGACAAAGTGACAAAACTTTGAAGGAAGGGTTTGTTAACCTGAGGCTTCAGGGCAATCTCCTGTCTTAACTTCCACAACGTACTCACACAGTTCCTGTTCCTGATGAGAGAGTAATTATTTACGGATGTAGCCATTATTGCAGTGAAGCTGATGAGTAGTGAGAGTAGTAAAACAAGACAACACAAGCAACTCTGCGAGCCATTTGTTTAATTAATCAGTTTGTACCAAAAGCCTTGTAGCCTAATAGTATGAGAACTCCCTTTTAAGTGGGAGGTTGCGGGTTGGATCACACCTTGTAATCTTATGCCGTTAGTGCCTGTGCTTTTAATTCAAAAAAAAAAAAAAATTAATCATTTTGTGACGCTACTGATAAATATAATGCTGAAACAACCTATGCAGATGCCTTTATATAGGGCCACATATTATAATGATCCAATGTACTTGGGCCCTAGTCAAGTAAAGCAAGAAGGATCAAGAAAACGTGGAACATGCTACAGTATATATGGACAGAAGTGTTTTAAATGATGACGATATATATATATGCCTTTATATAGGGCGCGACATACATATTCACTCTTAGATCCAATTCATTTTATTATGTCCTTAGCAAATCCACTGTGAACTCTGTAATATTCATACGAACTCAGTAAATAAGGTTTGGTAATATTGCACATAATGTGATATATCCTCTCTGCTATTTCCTTTTGCTTAAACACCCTACAAGAGACTTAAACACGACACAAGATATTATTTATATGCAACAAAATATCATCTCAGTACGTTTCAGTCTTTATTCAAAGAAGCCAAATGCACGTTTTCTATAGTGTGAATGCGAATTGGCAGGTTGGCTTAACTTTATCTATCTTCAATAATATTTGAATAATAAGGTCCCAAAACAATTTTCATTCGTAAACTGTGGATAAATTATCCTAAATTATATTTCAAAGTTGCAAATAAAAGGAGTGTATATTCTTGGCTCTGGGTTCTACGCGAAGCCCTGATCTGGTGTGCTATGGCAACATTATAATTTTTTTAAAAAATACATTTTGGTTTCTTATAGTTCTCACTACTTAACACTTATTTTAAAACAGGCGACAAAGATAGGTCTATTTGATGATTTTTTGAATATTTTTTTTTAGAAAAAAGAACAATCAAATTAAATGACTATAAAATTTTTGGACTATTTAAAAAATACAATTTGATGGTTTTTTAATATTATCCTGTCAAATAATTGCTCATACTTATTTGATGGTTAACATAATAACCGTCCAATAATTTCTTGCTCAACTACCGTCTCACGTTACTTGATGCTTTTGTTTGTAACTTACAATTATGTGTTTGGCGAACTCCTGCAAATATGTATGTAATTCAAGTCACGTTAATTCTGATTTATGACCTCTATAACTGAAATACCCATGTCTCAAAATTCAAAAGCTTGAAAATTGAATTTTGCGTCCAGGGTGGATCACCGAATTTCAACTGTGTTTGCCTCCTAGTGGCCCATTGTTATGCGTGTGAGCACACTCTTCCTCTTTGCCCATCTATTAGTCCAATTTCATAAGGTGTAATATATACTCTTGTGTTCTCTCTCTCCCAAACAATATGGGACTTGTTCCATTTGACACACCCACTTGCAAGTTAAAAACTCTAACAGTCTGAAGAGTCAAGCTATGTAAGCTAATTCTGTAGCAGTTGTGCAAGCCAAAACAAAAAATTATCCGAGGTTTTACTGTCGGGATTGAGAGAAGAATTAGATGAACAATCTATAGATTTATTAGTTTGTATTATTTCACTTGGACACATCTTTTACATCCCAATTTTCACCTTAATATACGTCCAAGAAACTCATAAATATTGTTAAGAATGACAATTTTTTATTTGTATATATTATTTATTGAAAAAGGTTTTTATGCTGGCTTTTTGAGAAACTGATTTTTTTAAAAAAATGTTTTCTTTTTATGGTAGGAAAAGAGTTGCTCAAGCAGATAGGGTGATAAACTTGAAAACAAGTGTATGCATATAGCTCAGATTATTGGATGGATCGCAATAAGAGGTTAGCCCTCAGTGTCGTCATGGAAACTTCAAAGAAGCCAAATATATGTACATTTCACATTGGGGGCTTTACCTGACGACGAAGTGTTTGTTTGGGAACTCGGTGGAGAAGTGACTTTTTTTTAATGGGGCTTTTACAAAAGCCCATTTGAAAAAAAGTCAGGTTGTAAATGTGATTTGTGTTTGGATTGGCGGTGGGAGAAGTGGCTTTTTTTTAAGGAACCTGTTTGGATTAGCATTTGAAAAGCCCGTTTGGATAAGAAATAACTGAAAAGGGCATGAACCTTATTCAATACTACGTATATATTGTTTGTATATATATTATTATAATTGATGTTAAAAATATAAATAAAATTTTTTAAAATAAAAAATTTAAATAATTATTAAAAAAAGAAAAATACACTGAAACATTTAATTTAAAAAGGATAAATATATATTTCAATCATAATCTTATACATGAAGTGAATTATAATTGGATCATCTACCCATAACAAGTTCGTCTCTGATCATGTCACGAATATGATTCATGTGTGATGAAGATAAGGATGATTTTTTTCTTAAAAAACAACAAAAGAAAAAAAATTACATTTAATTCCTAAAAGTTAAATTTAACTACAGTTACATCCCAAAAAATTTTGCCAGATCATAAGTTACAAATGAGTCTCTATTGCAACTAAAACTCTTATGTTTGTAACTCATTTTTAACCAAAAAAATTTCATACTTAATACTTATCTTTTTAATATCATTTTTCCTAAAATAAAAAGTGATGCAAATTATAAAAATTGATGAGAAGTTGGGACCAAAAGCTATGTGCCTGTTTGGGAATACAGTGGAGAAGTGGCTTTTTTTTAAAAAAAAGTGATTTGTGTTTGGATTGGTGGTGGGAGAAGTGGCTTTTTTTTAAAAAAAACTTTGAACCTGTTTGGATTAGCATTGGAAAATTCCATTTAGATGAAAAATAACTGAAAATGATATAAAACTTTTTGAATATATATATATATGTGTATATATATATATATATATATATAGTTACTTAGCTTCGTAGATTCTCCCTTTCCGTCATTGATTTTGGTGCCAGCTTTTCGGTTCAAAATTTTTTAATCCCACAGAAAAAAATTAAATTTAAAAATAAAAATTCAACCAATGAGTGTTTTTTTCAAAAAAAAAAAAGAAAAAAAATTAGCATATGAAGTTAAGAGGAAAAAGTTGCTTAAGTGATGCCCAATTGAAAGCTCATTAGTAGAAGAAGCTAAAAAAATGAGCTTTTAAGAAAAAGCTCTTTTTTCTTAAAAAGCCCATCATGAGCAACAATGATCTCAAACACCTCTTTAAGATATCAAATGAGCTTTTGGGTGATTAAGAGCTTCAAATGGGCTTTTTTGCTTAGTAAATGTGTTCCCAAACGAGCTCAAAGTTATGTAGCCTTGCTATGGAAGCCAAAGTATTTATATGTTAACTGACAAATCCTATTTTTATTATATATTTTCATATTTTGTGTGGAACTTTCATTATAATTATTGACCTTAAAATGCCTTACTTGTGATCAATTGAGATTAAGCGACCAATACTTATTGGTGCAAATGGTAAGGGGCTTGCATTCCACATTAAGCGTTCTAGTCCCGTGTTCAATCCTTGAAACAACATGTATAGAAAAAATTCACTTGGGAGGATCGCCCCCATCTTGGGCCCGACAATATCCGAGGGATTAGTCATCGAGCTCGCTCCGGTGGATATTTTGTAGCAAAACAAATAGAGATTAAGGGTAAATAATTAAATTAGGACTAAAAAGTATAAAATTGTCAAAATAATTGGCATTACTCTTAATTAATGATTTTTATACTCTGTAGCAAAAAAATTGAGATTAAGGGTAAATAATTAAATTAGGATTAAAAAGTGTAAAATTGTCAAAATAATTGGCATTACTCTTAATTAATGATTTTTTAGAATATTTGATGTGGGTTTAACTGTTTTTAATAGTAGGTGTTTGAAAAATTGGATTAAAACTGAAAATGGCAGTTTGGGGCTTTTTTCATAAATATCAGTTTAGTCCCACGAATTTGAGAAATTCCATTTTGGTTCATGCAAAAACTACAGCGTTTTTTATTCAAACCATTAAGGTCAGTTCGGAGAGGCTCATTACAGGGGCGAAGCTGAGAACGAAAAGAGCACCCGCGAAGAACAGAAAGAAACCTTCCACCATTTCTCCTTCATCGTCTTCATCACCAAGCATCACCTTCTCTGTCACCGGTGACTCTCGCTCTCATCACTATTGTTATCGGCGGCGGAGCTGCGACTCTTCTGCACCGTTGTGAACAGAGCTCATCGTTCAAGCGCCGTGAGGAGGGAAGGCCGAGACACAGGAGGATGCCGCGAAAGAACTTAAGGAGTGGGGGCTTGTTCTTCTCCTTCACATTCACCATCATTCCAAGCTTCACTGTCGTTGGCGACTTGCAACCATTCCACCCCCAAGTCCGAGCTTCAGTGAAGAAGACCAGAGAGAGAGAGTGTAACACCCAACTTTTATATAGTACAAAGCAGTTGAAAACGTGACTTGATGCTAGATTAGAGACCAGAAGCAGTTCTTAATCCATTTGGGATCCTAACTTCACTACAGGATCCGATCCTATAGTTAAGTGGGTTTTCAAAAGGTATTTCAAAACATTTTAGTTGTGGTCTCATTTTCATTTTTCAAATTGGTTTTATTCATTCGGGTCTATTTCCATTTCTTAATATCAGAGTACTTACTGAAGTTCTTAGCAGATAATTAGAATAAGTTCGCTACTAAAAGGGTCCACCTGGTACTGTCACCCGGTTCTAGATAATTTACATCAGTTACATACAACCTTCCAGGTTTACAGTTGGTATATTCCTACCACCATGAGTACTAAGTTTACCAAAATACCATTCAGTATTATATACATATCCAAAAGTTAGATAACCAACATAAAATAAATTCTAGGTCTTCACTTCTACCCGTCCGTGGCTATCTTCTTCCCATGAGAACTACTTGCCCGTGCTGCAGGTTAGTTATTGGAAAAAGGGTGATATTCAAAAGAATCCCAGTAGTAACAAATAGCACTCATATAAAATGCATACGAAGAAACATGCCATAACAACCACCACATACCAAACAATTCAATATTCATTCAACATTCAGAGATATGTTCATTCAATAAATAATTCTATTCAAGGACGTACCGTCCCTTCCCACAGCGCTGGGTATTCTATTGGGTCAAAGCCCTTCTCATCTGAATGCTTAAAGGGCGATTCGGCCCAAATCATGTTCACAGTTCAAGTATGTATAATGGCAATAATATGCATGAAGCAGGATACATAGAATATGAGAGAGAAGTTACTACCTTAACATTTCCAATATTCCGAGGTGTGTTACCACTTCCTTGGTCGTCCCGGACAGATATCGAATCCTATATGTGGGAATTCATGAATGGACGGGTTATTACTTAGCCCAATACATTAATAAATTACTCTTTAATGTTGGTTATCATTAGGGTTATTATGGTAATTTTACCAAGTCAACCAATGAGTTAAAATGGTCAAATTATCACAAGGTGCTAATTTCTACCCTTGGTGTACAAAGAAATTACAATATGTCATTACATTTTGCAATTTTCGCATAGGCACAAATGCTGGCAGATTTGGTCCACTAACTTTAAAAATTCATATCTTTTTGCAAAAATGTCCAATTGGGGTGGTTTCAAAGCCTATGTGACTCTTATTAAGTCTAGTTTCATGAAAAAATACTTCACTTATCCAATTGGACGCACAGAAATCCATAATTTTCAGTAATTGGACATTGTTCCAGAATTTTCCAGTTTTACATGACCAAACTTCAAAAATGTGTAACTCCTAGAATACACATCCAATTAATCCTTATGACCTATAAAATTAAAGGTATATGTCTCTACTTTCAGACTGGAAAGTTTCAGAATTTTCGGACAAGATTTACCCCTTGAATTATCACGCACAACATCTACTGTTACACAGGGCAGATTACACAACATGTTCATGCACACTTCCAAAATTTTCAAATTGATATAGGAACATCCAAAATTCATGAACACTTGTATACCTATACAATTTTACCTTCTAAAGCCAATGGAAACATCAAAATTATCAAATTCCAACTCTCTCACCACGTCATGCACAGGGCAGAAATTTGACAAATAAACCAACAATTACCCAACTTGCAATTTAAGTCTCATACTAGTTTTATAAGCCTTCTAAACATCATAAAACACCATGAACACAACCAAAATACCATGAATCTTCATAATCATAACTTGACCAAAAACAAGGCAGATTTCACATGGGAAAAATCCTCAACCAACCAACACAATCCATAGTTCAAAATGAAGCTTATACTCACCTCTTGCTCCTCTTTAGGTTCTTTCTGTGTTTCTTGAACTTGTGCTTTTTCAAGATGGCTGAAAAAACCTCCTCTTGAAATTCTAAAACCATAGAATTGAAGTTCTCATCAAGAGGAACAATGTTTATGAAGGGTGTTTGAGCTATAGAAGAGATTTACTAGGTGAAAATCAAGCTAGAACTCTTACCTAAACCCTTGTTCTTCACCTTGGCTCTTTCTCTTTCTTCTTCTCTTCACTTGGCCGACTTTGGAGTTGTGTGAGGGAGTATTTGATGTGTTTTAATTCATTTGGCTTCAGCTCCCATCACTTGGCCGTGAATCACCAAGAAAGAAAAAGGAAATATGCCATGTGTCAACTTCATGTGGTTTCTTGAAAAGTTGTGAGTTAATTTTCCAACCATGGTCAAGTTCACTTTGGTTAGTTTTCTTGTCTTTCATTTGCTTCTTTTGACCAAAATTGCTGCCCCAAAAAGGTCTCAATTTACTTACCCAAGTCCTCTTGCAATTCATTTATGTCTTGGTCAAAATTTCCAAGTTGCAAGTTTCCACATGTTAACCTTTAATTGGTCAAGAATTTTCTTCTTGAATCAATGTTGACCAACAAGTATATATGTATATTCCCCTTGCGTTTCTATGCCACCGAAATTGTAAAGAAGAAGGAGGGAAATAATAGCTTCTTGCATCTTCAACCATTGTTTAGCCTTTGTTGAAATTGTTGACTTTTCCCAACTTTGATTTTTCCTTGGTAATAATACTCCAAATTGGACTTATTAATTACCAACTAGCCATTTCCCCTTTTTAAATTCCTATTTGAACAAAATGATTGGGAATATTAGGAGAAAAATATTTGTTTCTTGTTTTATGGCAAAATTACCGTTTTGCCCTTACGTTTTATGATTTATCAAAATAAATCATTTCTTACTCCTTTCCTTTGGTTTGGCCTAATTTTTGACACTTGTATAAGGCCATTAATTGTGCCATTTTATGTTCCGATTAATTTTTTAGTCATTCCCGACTTTAGACCAAACTTAGGTCGCTTACCGATAACTAATCGGGCTAAAGTCATCATACAATTTCTTGGGATAATTGTTTCATTAATTTCACTATCCATTAGTACACTTAATCCTTGAGTACTTTTTGGGATATTACAGAGAGTTCCGTGGCAGAGACACAGAACTTGAGAGGGTTTCAGTGTGGCGAACCAGTCGGACCTTAGTCACCGTCGACCATATCTCAGACCACCACCACCGTGCCACCTCACCACCGTCATTCTATTCCCTTTCATTATTGTCATCGGAGCTTGAGTTTTGGAGAGACAGAGCTTCATCTGCAATATCAAATCTCTCTTCTGTTAATTGATGTTAATGACTGGTATTTGCGTCAGATTGTGGTCTGCTTCTTCAAGATATTTATATGAATTGCAGTGGCAAATTCTTTCAATCCTTTGTAGCAAGAAGCAATGGCATGAATCTAGAGTTTCAAAAAGGGAGTTTTTGCTTATCTATTTCTCCATTTCTACATTATATTTATAATTCCTAAGTTTTCGGATGAATTTTATAATGTTGGACTGATTTATCTTGTTGTATTTAGAAATTAGATGTAGCTTGAACCTTTGTTAGATACTTGGTATTGTGTTTAATTAGCTTAATTATTATTTCTTTGTGTTGGTTAGTCATCAAATTGATGATTTGGTGAACATTTTGTGCTAATTTCAAGGTGGTTTAGCTAGTGGATCAATGATGTCTTTTGTTTGCATTGGTTTATTGAATATGAATTTATTAATTGTGCTTAGCATTGGGTTTTATCATCATTAATCTTAATTTTTCATATGGGTAGCTGACATCATGAAATTCCTGTTAAAGTGGCACATTTACCTTTAGTTTTGCATACATTTTGGGTAAATTTATAGATAATAGATGATAAATGTGTAAAAGTAATGTGCCCAGGGGTATTGATGATAAAAAGGTGTAATTTCTCTGTTTAACCCCCATAATTGTATTAAAATCATATCAACACTGTTTTTATAGATTTTATTGTGTTGATAGGTTAATATTAGAGCCACAAAGGAGTCATTGGAGGCATCAAAGGATGATCAAGAAGTAGGAATGGAGCTAAGGAAGTCAAAGCACCATGGAAGAACAAGAAAATGATGAAGAAGGCCAAAAAGCTTCATGTGGAAACTTGGCCGTGGCCAACAAATCTTTGGCCGTGGCCAAACATCTTCTAGAAAGATTTTGGCCGCGGCCAACGCTTGAAAACAGCAGCTACGTGTTTTGATTCAAAACGGATTTTTAGGGCATATAAATACCAAAACCTTGAAGTAGAGAGTTATTCTGAACCTAGGAGGCGCAGTGGAGGCAATACTCTGCTAGGGTTTGGAGCTTGGAGGTGGAGATTGGGCTAGATGTTGAAGATTTGAAGAGATTTGAACTTCTCTACTTGGTTTTTCCTCTCCTTCTGCTGTCTTTCCCTCTTGTTCTGTTTTGTAACTGATTTATGCCCTATTTCTTTTGGGTTTTATGAACATGTATAGCTAGAGTTTTATTGTTTGGATTGTTTAGAACTCTTATATGGATTAAGTACTCATTTCCCCTTTATATTCATGTTGAATGGTTGGTTTATGTTGATTTCACTCTATTCTTAATGCTCCTTGTTCATTGATCACCAATGAGGTTGTTGAGTTCACTTGGTTGACGCCTGAGAGGGCTAGATTAAGTGTAGAACTTGAGTTTAATCTTGTGGGAACTTGAAATCTGAGGGGTTGGATGGATGGTTTTGTTGATAAGGTAGAGATACACTCATTGATCCCACATAGTCACATAGGTTCTGTAATATAGATTGGGTTTAATTTTTCAATTAAGAGATTAATGAACTAATTAAGCTAAATACCTGTTTAGAGACTTGAGTGAGCACTTATGGGTAAATTAGTTACCTTGGTTAGCATAATCCATCCTTGAGAGCTCATATCATGGGGATTTGAATGAGTACCTATGCAATGCAAGGGGGATAAACAATCCTAACTTCTACTGCATTATCCTTTCTAGTTCATGAATCACTTGTTTATATTTTACTTTTCGTTTATAATTCTGTCTTTCCTCCACTGTGATAATTGTCTAACTCAAATTAGGAGAAAATAAGATAATCTCTACTTAACCGGGTTTTGGAACCAAATCCTCGTGGGAACGATATCTTACTTATCACTTTATTACTTGGCGCGACCCGTGCACTTACGATCCAACGGACAAGTTTTTGGCGCCGTTGCCAGGGATTTGTGTGCTAGAACCGTCTTTGGTTGATCTTGATTAGAGCACTACTAGCTTAAGCTTGAGTTTTGTATATACTTGTTGCTGCATTTTTCTAATTTTGCTGGTTTTTCTCTCTTTTTGCTGTCATTGTTCTGTTTTTATATTGATAGTTATTTTGATTTCATTCTTTGTATATAGATAATCCTTGGTGGTTTAATGAATCAAGTGATGGATTTACTCATGATAATGATTATCCCAATTCTTTTTATGATCCTTATATTTCTAATACTCAATATGAGTTTACATTTGTTGTAATCATTGTGGAGATAATCATTATAGTGAGCAATGTCCCCATTTTTCAACCTAGGATTACATGGAGGCTCAAACTAATTTATATGATAATAATTTTAGCCTCCATGGAAATCAAAATCATCGTTGTCTTGTTATTCTAGTTCTTTTCCTTCACATACATTACATCCTCACATGCCACTCCATTCCAATGAAAATTAATCCATCCCCATTTATGAGAAGAAGCCTTCAATAGAGGATAGGCTTCAGTGTATTCTTGATAATGTAACTAAAATGAGGGATTGGATAAAGAAGACATTTCACGAACATGCAGTTTCTCTTGAAAATCTAACAGCGCATGTGAGTGGAATAGCTTCTACACTTGAGTCTTTGCAACAAAATGAAAATTTTCATGAAAACTCAAGTGAACAAGTAACTATGGGGAGTGAGGAAGTGTTGTCAACTGTTTGCAACGCTTCTGAGGATGATTCTATATTGGAAACTAATGTGGGGGAGGAGAATACAAATTGTTCAGCTCTAGTTTCAATCTTGGAAACTCAAACTTCTGTTGTTGAATTGGAAATGAAAGAAGAAATCCCTTCTACAATCTATGATCTTGATTCTCCTACTGCTATTGTGACTCTTACTGATGAGAGTCAAGTTGATTTTTTTTAGCTCTTACTGATGAGAGCCATGTAGATTTTGTTGGGTGTTCAAATTTTTTAGCAGTTTCTAATTGTGTTTTTGTGAATAAGTGTGTTTTTTAAACACTTGTACTTTGAAATTACTGATGATTGATGAAGTACAGGTGATTCATGAGCACCCATTCATCTTCAAACCTCACTGCCTGAAGAGGAATGAAGATGTGGTTATCATGATTTTTGATACTTATGATTAGTGGTTTTGTAGCAAAGTCTGGCTAAAGACTATAAATTTAGCACTTCTTGGAAGGCAACCCATGATGAGAATAAAACCCAAGAGAAGACAGGGGCAACAAGTACATGGAATGAAGGGAGGATGGAGCAATCGGGTGCTTGATGAGCATTTTCAGGGAAGTCTCGTGTTTACCATGCTTTTATTGATTCTGATATCATATAGACATGCCCTGTATTGTTGTCAATGCTTGTCATTATATAACCATTTCTTTAACCTCTGATCAAAGTATGCTTATTGTTTTGGGTTGCTTTGGATATTCACTTTTGCATTGCTTTAACCTTTGATCATGTTAATATATGCTCCAATGTGTGAAATTGAGTGTTGAGGTCTTAAACTGCTGAAAATAAGGGGTCTGAAGGTCTTGGCCATAGCCAAAAACATTTAACCGCGGCTAAATTGTGGTCAAAGAGATTTTGGCCGCAGCCAAATTGGGGTCAAAGATATTTTGGCCGCGACCAAACTAAAAAATTAATAATAATAAAATAAAAATAATAATAATTTCCCCCTCAATTTTTCTCACTCTTTTTCACAACTCCTTTCCCCCATCCTTCTCTTGCATTGTTATTGTTATTGTTGAATGTATTCTTGCATGAGAGAAGACCCTCAGTTTTCCCGTGTAACAGTGAGGACACTATCAACTTTAAGTTTGGGCGTATAGGTGTGCTTTTGCTCATTTGACAAGGATTTCAAGTTTTTAAAATGTTGACTATTTCTTGTCCTCTGTTTTGATAAGTTGAGTTAGATTGATTAATTATCTTTGATAATGAATGTATGATCCAATGATAGAAAGGATGCTTAGATTTTATGTTTTATGGGAAATGATGGCAAATATTTTTGATTGCATGATTTAGATTTTAAAGCTTGTTTCCTGAATGCTTTCGGAATAAACACTATGCACAAGAGTTGGGAATGATTTGAATGCTTTTGTTGGGAGATTTTGTAGCAAATTGGTGTGTATATTCCTTCATCATTGAAGAAATTTAGAACTCACATTGGAATATCTTGAAATGAAATGAAAATTTCACACATTTTTGAAAAATGATCTGGGCATGTTCTTTCAAATGCGATTGTGCCTTTCAAACTTACCTATGACAATTATTTCATTTGCACCCCTTTTGAGCCTTATAAAAAAACCATAAAAATTTTCTTTTTGAGAACCTACACTAAACCTTAACCTTTGTAGCCTGAAAAACCTGAATCACCCTAATCTTGAGATGAATGATGATTTGTTGAGGATTATGGAAGTGAGTATTGGTATGGGAGTTAGAAAAGTTATGTATCGAAAAAGCTGGGTATAAGGAATACAGTGTATGGTTGTTAGTGTGTTTTCAATTATATATATAAAAAAAAAGAAGAAAAGAAGAAGAAAAAGAAAAGAAAGAGTGTTAAATTCAATAAGAATTGGAGTGCAAGGAATTCAATTTGAGATAAGTTTGGGGGAATGCTTAGACTTCTGAAAAGAAAATTTTGTGTAATGCAAAGAGAGGAGTTATGTACTGTCATATTACCTCAAGAGATTTGAATCCCCTATTTTTCCCATTCTTTTAAGAAGCTTAACCACTAGCCACATTACAAGCTTGTAAAATCCCATTGATTTTGAAATTGTGTGGAAAGATCTATTAGGGGAGAGATAGGATGATGTGAGTATTTTAAGATATGATATTAAGTTTGATTTATACATATTGAAGTGTTGCATTTGATCTTAATATCTGTAAGAGAATTTTTGTCCAACTCTCCTCACACACACATTTTGAAAGTTTTATGGGAAACTTGTTTTAATTTATGAATCTTGCATTCCATTATATTTCATTGTTTTTCCTATGGAGTATAACATGTTGAGCATCCAATAAGGATAACATCATGCATGTGCTATGTAATATCCAGAATTTTGGGACTAGAGGCATAAGATAAAGCCTGTATTAAGTGGAATGCTAGACCCTGGTTTAGCAAATGTCCCTATGAGGCATGTTTAAATTCTCCAAAATTCCTTTATATCCTTGGATATTAAAATTAATTATATTGGTGAGCTAAAGAGCTCAGGGAATAACAAAATGAAATGATTGGAAGTCACACACAATATAGTAAAGTGGAACACAAAGTAATTTTGCTACCGGTGAAATTCCCGGTATGACAGTAATGATTGTGTGACATGTTTTGATGGGTAAATGATGGTGAAAAATTATGAAAATTTTTAGAATTAAATTAGACTTATCAAGCTTTAATTTGATAGGTCATATAAGTCATTTGGATTTGTACACTAAGAGAAATGAATTTTTGAAGTTAGACCAGTGAAATTAATTATTTTCTGGGACAATATTCAAACAATAAAATTTTGGGAAGTGTGATCTTCTAATTAGCCAAGGTTTATATTTTTGATTAAAACTAGACTTAATAAGGGTCGCATAGCCTTTGGAATCACTCCAATTAGACATTTTTACAATTAGATATGAATTTTCAAAGTTAATGAAAAATCTGCAGAATTTGGTATTTTGTGCGAAAATTCAATTTTTGGGCCAATCAAGTGCTGACACGTGGCAAGCCATTTTATCACTTCCTTTAATCATCAATTATCATCTTCTTCATCCATTCAGCCGTGCAAAAACAGACCAGAAGAGAGAGAAAAGAGAGAGGCGAAAATGGAGAAAGAAGAGAGATGAAATTCTTTCCTCCGAAACACTGCCGAAACAGTATCTTCTCTCAAAGTACCCTTCAGGAAACTTCTTCCACTCATCGCGAGCTTCATTCCTATGGTTTCAAATTTTCATTTGGAGGTGTTTGGTTCCGTCTCCCTTGCTGGAGTATTGCCGGAATTCTGAACCGTTTGTGGAAACGGGTAGAGGTAAGCGTAAGCTTCCTTTTTAACCGATTGATTTGTTGTTTGGATGAGTTTTGGGAAGGTTGGAAACTGTTTATACTGTTTTAAATGGTGTTTTGAATGGCTAAATGATATCCAATGAGTATTTAAATAGCTAATCACTTGATCAGGAGTTGCAAGGAAGTGATTAGGTAAAAGAAAACGAAGAAACAACAAACTTTTTTCGGAGAATCTGATTTTCTGCCCTGTACTGTGACGTGGAGAAAGAGTGGAAATTTGATAATTTTGATACTTTCAATGACTTTAGGAGGCAAAATTGTGTAGGTATACAAGTGTTCATGATTTTTGGATGCTTGTATATAAATTTGGAAATTTAGGAAGTTTGTATATACATCATGTTGATTCTGCCTTTTCTGTACAGTGGAATTGTGCGAGCTTTTTCATATGATAAATCTTGTCTAAAAATTATGACATTTTTCAGGATTAAACTAGACATGTGGAGATTTAATTTGGTAGGTAGTTTTTAATTTTTGGATAAGTATAGTAGGAGATATGAATTGTTGAAGATATGCCCTATTTTCTAGAAAGAATCTGAAACAGTGATGTTGTGCGAAATTTTTCATAGGGAAAAAATTATCCAAAAATTCTAAATATTTTCAGAATTAAAGTAGAGATATATATATTTAATTTTATGGGTATTTTGTAATTTTTGGACAAGTATTTTGGGAGATATTAATTTTTGAATTTTGGCCCTGTTTTCTGGAAATTTCAGGAACAGTTGGTGTTTGGAGATATTCTGGAAATGGTGTGGTAGTGACGTTTAAAATCGAGTATTTTTATGTAAAACTAAACTTAAAGGGCTTCAAATAGAGCTTTGAACCACCTCAATTTGAGTTCTATAGAATTAATTGTGATTTTTCAAAGTTTGGTGAAAAATCTATCAGCTTTATGTCTTATGTGAATTTAAGACTTAATGGCACAAATAATTTGGTATGAACTCTAAGGATGAAAGTAAGCCTTTAGGGCTAATGTGAGCCATTGGGCATTCAATTTTCATGGCTCTAATGATGTTATCAGTTGCCTAGGGCCATGAAGTGATAAAGAAGGAGCAATGGTTGGCGGATCAAGGGACAAGAAGAGAAGGACATAAAGTACACCAGGTAGTGAACTTACATTTTCTGCATGTATGTGATATGTATGTCTTGCATTGATTATGTGACTGCTTTGCCTATTTGTGTGGAACATGTATGATTGGTTGAAGCTCTATTATATTTGTGCAATGACCATATGTATGTCATAACATCGAGCATGCAGTATGTCATTATGTTGGCATGAAATAGTGTAGGAAAGCATGTCATGCATTCATATATATCTGGCATGTATAGTGGTAATGTTTGCTACTTAAATTCTCTCGAATCTCACTCCTCCCAACCAACCATTTAGACAAGTGAGCATTGGAAACGTGCTGAGATCAGAAAAGAGGTATGCACGAAGAGGAATGTTGCTGGTTGTTTGAAGGTCTGTAAATATTGTGTAAACCCCTGGTGGGGAAAATTTTATATTATAATCAAGCAATATTGTATTAATATTATCAGTATATTCATGTTATTCCTGTGTGCCCACTGAACTACGCATTGCTACTCTAAGTAAGATCAGTAATAAGGGATATATGAGGCGGGTCTTTACATACTATAAGTCAATGATTAATTAATCCGGCTCTTTTATTGCCCAATGGGTTTTACTCGAGGACGAGTAATAGTTTAAGTTTAGGGGTGTGTTAACATCACGAAATTCTTGTCAAAGTGGCACTAGTTTTGCATACATTTTAGGTTAATTCATAAATAATAGATGATAAATGTGAAAAAGTAATGTGCCCAGGGGTATTGATGATAAAAATGTGTAATTTCTCTGTTTAAGCCCCATAATTGTATTAAAATCACATCAACACTGTTTTTATAGATTTCATTGTGTTGATAGGTTGATATTGGAGCCATAAAAGAGTCATTGGAGGCATCAAATGATGATCAAGAAGTGGGAATGGAGCTAAGGAAGTCAAAGCACCATGGAAGAACAAGAAAAGGATGAAGAAGGCCAAAAAAAAGCTTCATGTGGAAGCTTAGCCGTCGTCAAAGTTGTGCTAGAAACTTTTTGGCCGCAACCAACAGTAGTCATTGTTAAATTAAGATTAATGAGAAAATTAAGTAGTAATGCGAGGTGGCTCAGTTATTTGATTAAAAGCTAAATATAATTTTAAATTTATTTAATTACTAGAGTGCTTAATCAATTTAATTTATCAATCTAAATTAAACCTAGTCTAAGGGGTAGTCCCTAGAGTCATTTTGGAGCTAGCATGATTATTTGAAGTGATGATTGCTTGATTATTTGAAGAATTTACTTATAAATAAATATATATTAAATTAAAAATAGTATATTAATTATAGGGGAAAATTTCATTAAAATACCAAATGAACTTCCTCAACCCACAAAAGTCCATTATAAGTTGGAAAGGACAGAGAGGTACGTAAGGAGGAATATGGTATTTGAGTATTTGGACAAAAGACCAAACTACCCTTTCCTTCACTCTTCTCTCTCCACTCCATTCTCTCTTCTTTATCATCATCTTTCATTTAGCTCCACAAGATCGACGAAGAAGAGTGAGCTTTCATGTATCAACATGAGTTTTCAGTGAGCTTTTATCAACAAGAAACTGGTTTCCGCCGAGTTCATGAGTTTTCCAAACTCTAGACTTTGCTCTCCATTCTCCCTCTCAAACTCTCAGTGACCAAAATCCTCTCAACCTTCTCTAGTTCTCATTCTCTTTCTCAAACTCTCAGCATCCCATCTCGTTGTCGACCACTCAATGTCCCATCTCCCCTCGCCATCATCGGCAGGTCAGCCCATCACTGTGAGGTATTCTTTCAGCTTCCCACTTGATGTCTTAGGCATTTTCTGATCAACCTTATGTGCTGGGTTTACATATTAGAAGGACTTGTTGTCATATTTTGGAGAAGTCCAGGAGGCTGAGGAAGAAGAAGATGAACAGTAGAATATTGTGAACAGTAATGAGATTGACGAAATTCATAATGTGATTGACAAGTTTACTAATGGTTTTGACAAAAAGAGTTTGCTGATGAAAACATGTAAGTCATGATTCACCAATATTTATGGCATTTCACCAAAATTCGTAATAGAATTGACAAATTTAGTAATAGTTTTGATAAAAAAGTTTGTGATGAAAACATACAAGTCAGGATTCACCAATATTTATGGCATTTCGTCAAAATTCATAATGGGATTGACAAATTTATTAATGGTTTTTACAAGAATTGTAATGGTTTTAACAAAAGAGTTTGCTGATGAAAACATGCAAGTCAGGATTCATCAACATTTATGGCATTTCACCAAAATTCGTGATGGGATTGACAAGTTCAGTAATGGTTTTGACAAAAGTGTTTACTGATAAAAACATGCAAGTCAGGATTCACCAATATTTGTGTCATCTCATTACTCATTTTGTCAATCTCATTACTCAATTGGTGTCAATCTTTTTACTCAATATGTGAAGGGATCCAAGTCATTGTGCATAAACCAAAAGATAAGTTGCAAAATATTTACCCCCAAGTCATTAGGAAACGCTCTTGTGAAAACCATTACGAATCTTGTCAAACTCATTATTGCTCTTGTCAATCCCATTACGAATTTTATCAAAGGCCACAAATGTTGATAAATCTTGTATGACATTTTTGTCGATCTCATTATTCATTTTGTCAATTTCATTACTCATTTTGTCAATCTCATTACTCTTAGCCGGAAACTGAAAAAGCTCACTGGAAAGTTCATAAGCTTGCCGGAAAACTCATAAACTCACCAAAAACTGCAGAACTTCATTGGAAACTAAAAAAGCTCGCTGGAAACCAGTTTCTTGTTGATGAAAGCTCACTGAAAACTCATGTTGATGAAAGCTCACTCTTCTTCTTCTTTGATCCTGTGGAGCTGAATGAAAGATGATGATGAAGAAGAGAGAATGGAGTAGAGAGAGAAGAGTGAAAGGAAGGGTAGTTTGGTATTTTGTCCAAATATTCAAAACCCATATTCCTCCCTACATACTTCTCTGTCCTTTCCAACTTATAATGGACTTTTGTGGGTTAAGAAAGTTCATTTGGTATTTTAATGGAATTTTCCCTAATTATAGTCATATTTTCATTTATTTAAAAATACAGCTGCAGCGGCAGCGACTTTTTGGTAACAAAAGTCACTGTTAAAATTTGATTTTTTTTTGTAGTGATATATGTTTGCTTGATATTTCTTGATTGGTTAAATTGTTCTTATTTGTTTGTATTTGAGTGATTGAATTAATTTGAAGTTAAAAGGGACTAATTACATTGGCCAACCCTAATTGCACATTAGGAGAGCTTAATAATGTCTTAAGGAATGAGCTTTCATTAATTAGGAGACTAAACTTAATATTAATTGAGGTATGGTAATTGGTATTTTAAAAATCTTAATGAATTCTTAATTCTCAAAATGAATATGACCTAAGTTGTGTTCAACACTTTATAATTTAGTTTATTTTGATTTAAATCTATACGAGTAAAGTGTAAATTTGTTTACTCATCTTCTTTTGGGTCATATAGTATTCATTGTATCATTTGTTATATATTAATTGTAACCTTTGGTAGACTATAAATAGAAGCCTTGCACAAAGCATTGTAATCACAATAAATTTAATGAGAATTGATCCCTTCCTTTCACACTACTACAAAAAACACGATAAGTGGCGCTTTTTTTAAAAAATATTATGGCGTTTTACAAATGGCACATCATGTAATATCCCAAATTTTGGGACTAGGTGCTTAAGATTTAGCCTAGTTTAAAAGGGACTACTAGACCCCTGTTTGGTAAATGCATAATAAGACATAATATTATTTCCCAAAACTCCTTTATATCCTTGGATATTAAAAATAATTATATTGGTGAGCTAAAGAGCTTGGGGAATAACAAAACGAAGTGATTGGAAGTCACACACAACATAGTGAAGTGGAATACAAAGTATTGTTGCTATTGGTGAAATTCCCGATATGGTAGTTGTGTTTATGTGGCAGATTTAAAGGGGAAAATGATGTCCAAGAATTATGAGATTTTCTAGAATGAAAGTAGACTTATCAAGATTTAATTTGATAGGGCATATGAGTCATTTGGAGTTGTACACAAAGAGAAATAAATTTTTGAAGTTAGCCCAGTGAAATTAACTATTTTCTGGGGCAGCATTCAAAGATTAAAATTCTGGGAAGAGTGAGCTTCCAATTGGCCAAATATTATATTTTTCCTTAACACTAGACTCAATGAGGGTCATATAGCCTTTAGAACCACCCCAATTTGACACTTTTACAATTAGATATGAATTTTTAAAATTTAATGAAAATTCTGTCAGATTAAGCATTATGTGCGAAAATCAATTATTTAAGCCAATCAGGAGCTGACACGTGGTAAATTGGAGTATTTTTAAATGTTGGAAAAGGGTGAGATTCAAGTGAATCTCAGTAGTAACATACAATCTGACATATAAAATGTGAAAATAAATATACAATGTCATGTCATGTAAGATGATCAAAACTATATGTGTATATTTGCCCAAGGTCAAACTACATGTTTGCACCTTGATCTACTCGGTGCCCCTGTTGGGTCCTTGACCACAACTTGGAAAATTGGTGTGTCTAATACACTGGCTCATGTTACAGAAAATGACATATTCAATATATAGATAATCACATAGTACATGCAAGAAATAGTTACTATCTGGCTCCTTTCTCAAGTCTCTTGATGATTGTCCTAAATTTTAGTTCCGGCTCGGGCTATTTCCAGTTCCTATAAAAATTCAAGTTACAAGTAATTGATTATTACTTGTATTATTACTTCCTTTAATTAAATTCTGCTGGTTATCTCAGTTTCAGTGGCTTCTACATAGTACAATTTTGCATAGTGCAATTTTACTATTTTTCAGCAAATTGACAGATTTTTTCAGTTAAATTTGAAAAATCTTAATTAATTTTAGAAAAATCCAATTTGATTGATTATAAAGCCTAAATGAATCTCTTGAAATTTAGTTTTACAGCAAAATATCGAAGTATGGTCAGCTCATCCATATTGCTTCCAGAAATGCACAAAATGCCACTATTTCAAATTACACTCTAGAAATAGAGTACAACTTTGAAAACCTGTATCTCCCAATGTATCCGTGCCAAAATTATAATCCATATATCAAATTAAATCTCTCAATGTCTATTTTAAATCTGCAAAGTTTCATAATTTTTGGTCAAGTTTTAGATTTCCAAAATCTCGACACAACCAATCTGACTTCCAGAAACATATTCTGACAGCAACTATATTCAAAAATTCATATCTCTAAGTATACTGATCCAAATATCACAATTTATATATCAAATTAAAGCTTAGATTATGTACTCTTTTTTTTGAAAAGTTTCATGCCCATTGGACAAGATTATATTACTCAAAAATGCCACGTAACCAACTGCCAGAATCTGGACTTCAATGATTTCCCCTTGTTTCTGGAACTAACTTTCAAAAATCATAACTCCCTATATAGATATCAAAATGAATCATTATATGACTCATTTTAAATCTTGGGATGTGTACTTTCTTCCTGTAAAATTTCATAAATATTGTATATGATTTGATTAGTAAAAATGCTACATGAAACATACTGACTCTTAAAAATGTCGGTTTTGATGGTTTGACTTCAAAAATCAATAACTCACTTCTTTTCACTCTAAATTATGCTCTTCTTGATTCTATTGTCTACTACACATCCTAAAATTTCCATACAAAAATGAATCAGACAAAAAATCCATTTATATCCTCCATTTTAGCTTCTTCAACTTTCTGGCAGAAACTCTCTTTTTCGACGAGCAAAATAGAGTTGAGAAAACTAATATGCAACCATGGTTTTTTACTCCAATCTCAAATATTTCAAATCTACAAACTCCTACACATGTTTCTTGTGTTTGGGAACTTGTTTACAGAAGCAAAGATACCAAAAATCCCACATAAAATGGATGAAAAATTACTGGTTTTGGTATTTTACTGTGACAGAAACTTTCTGATGAATTTCTCTTACTTCTAGAAAATAGCCTCAAATCAATCAGAAAGAATTAAGAATATGTGAAGGAGACTTACCTATATCAGAATATTGAGTTGCATGAGAGGTTTTGAAGCTCTCTCTTTCTTCCTCCTATTCAACTCTCTCACTCATGTCTCTCTCTCTCTCCCTCTATTCTATCTCTCTATTTTATTTTTCTGTTTCAGAGCTGCTGGCCGAATGAAGAGCCGAAGGTGAAGTGAATGAAGAGGGAAGAGAGTGTTGTATTTATTGATTAATTGAGTGATGAATGTGCTTGTGTGCTGTCCGAATAAGAAGATGGAGAAATAAAGAGTAGGTAGGTATGAATGTGTGTGGTTTGTCCAAATGTGAAATGCATGGAGATGTGAGTGAGAGTTTTAAGTCTGGGTAAGTGTGTGTACGTAGGATATTGGCTTGTGCATGAAGTCCAATAAGAGTGAGGTGAGGTATTGTGTTTTGAGTGGTATGTGTGTGCGTTCTATAACATCCTAAAAATTTAATGTAAGGATTAATTTATGAAAACTAGATAGTAAGCTAAATTATGGAACCTACAAAATTTAAGGAATCTTAAATTAGACAAAGGGAAAAATTAGGACCTAGTATGTGTAATTAATAAGATAAAAATATACCTATATATATATAAAAACACACACACCCAAAACTCACGGACATTACACACTCACGTAATAGACTCTATGATTAATAAACACACGTACTCCTCAGTTCTCTTCTCTCATTTGTACAACACATACACACATTCATTACTTCTCATCTTTCTCTTACAATTTGGACAGCGCACACACATACCTCACCATAAATAAATCACTCCCTTACCTCTCCATTCATGCACGTCAGCCAGGCAACAGAAATAGAAGAAAACAGAAAAACAGAGAGAGAGACAACGAAAGAAGAGAAATAAGGAAGATTTAAACTTCATATACAACATCATAAACATGTTTAGGTAAGTCTCCTATACTTTTATCTTGAATTTCCATTGGACGCTGTTTTGAGTGGTTGTTTTGCTGCTGGAAGTGATGAAGTTCGCCGGAAACTTTCAGTCACAAAAACCAATCATTGTGTGTCCATTTTACATGGGATTTTTGATTTATTTTCTTCTGTAATCACATCCCCAAACATAAGGAATATGTTTAGGAGTATGTAAATTCGAAATCTTTGAGATTTGAGTCCCAAATTAAGGCTGCATGACAGTTTTATCAACTCTGTTTTGGTCGCCGGAAAACAGAGTTTCTGCTGGAAAGTTGCAGAAGCTTAAATGGAAGATATAGATAGAATTTTAGTCTGATTATTTTACATATAGAAATTTTAGGATGTTTAGTATGATATAGAATTAAGAAGAGCACAATTTGGAGTTAAAATGAATGAGTTATTAATTTTTGAAGTTAGACTATCAAAACTGACATTTTTAGAATTCATTCCATTTCGTGTTCCGTTTTGACCACCTCAATTGTATCCAATAATTATGAAATTTTATATGGACATAGTGCACATAACAAGCTTTATAATGAGTGATAGAATGAATCATTTGGATATCTTTAGAGGGAGTTATGATTTTCGAAATCTGGGTTTAGAAACAGGTACAATCCTGGAAGTCCAAATTCTAGTAGTTGGTTTCGTGGTGTTTTTGAATTATGTAATCTTTCCCAATGGCTATAAAAATTTCCAGAATTGAAGTAAATAGTCTAAGATTTAATTTTATATATATTTTGTATTAATTGGATTAGTATACTAAGAGATATGAATTTTTGAAGTTGGTTGCTCTCAAACTGTGTTTCTGGAAAATAGATTGGATGTGTTGAAATTTTGGAAACCCAAAACTTCACCAAAAATTATGAAACTTTCCAAATTTAAAATAGACATCCATGGATTTAATTTTATGTGTAGAACATAATTTTTGGATAAGTACATTAGGAGATATGAATTTTCAAAATTGTGCTCTGTTTCTGGATAGTAATATGAAATAGGGGTATTTCGGGAAATTCTAGGAGAAATATGGTTGGTTTGAGCAGATTTTGATATTTTTCTATGCAAAATATATTTCAAGAGCTTCATTTAGGCTTTGGACCTAGTCAATTTAGAATTTTTTAGAATTAGTTATGATTTTTCAAAGTTGACTGAAAAATCTGTCAATTTTCTGAAAAATAGAAAATTTGCACTATGCAAATTTATACAGTGTAGAAGCCATCGAAACTAGATAACCAATAGAATGTGATTAAAAGCAATAGTAATACAAGTAATAACTAATTACTTGTTAATTTTAATTTATAGGAATTGGTAATAGCCCGAGCCGGAGAAAATTTTTTGGATAAACAGTTGGACCGGAAAATGACCCAGGTAGTAATTTTTTCTTTCATACACTATGTGATTATTTATATGTTGTGTATGTCATTTTCTGTAACATGACAGTGCCTGTGGCACAACACGCGAATAAGCCAAGGTCTAAACATGTTATTTGACCATGGACACGAGTTAAGCCAGGGATCCAACATGTCGTTTGGCTTTGGACAGTATGCATATAACACGAGTTAGCATTTTACATATCATGGCGTATTGCATATTTATTTATGCATTTTATATGATTGATTGTATGTTACTACTGAGATTCATTCGAATCTCACCCTTTTGCAACATTTAAAAATATTTCAGTAGAAGGTAGTGGCTCTAAGGGCAAAACAGTAAATACTGGTGTCTGAGGTCCGGTTCAAATATACTGCAGTTAGGTATCTTTAGTTGTAGAATTTATTTCTTTTGAATTTGTTTATATTTTTCAAATCATATGAGGATTTTATGTAATATAAGTAAGTACTTACTATCAGTATATTTTCACTATTTATGTATGTCATCCAAACTATGCATTTATTATTCAGCGAATATCAAGATATTAAGGGATTTGACATGTTCAGTGATGCTCCAGGTGCGCGCGCGCGCGTTAAGTGATGCTCTAGATGTGCCAAACGAAAAAGAAAAATGATTATTTAATATTTAGTGTGTGTCAACAAGTTTATATATATATATATGTGTGTGTGTGTGTATTTTTATTCTATTAATTACGCATACTAGGCTTTAATTTTTTCCTTTATCTAATTTAAGTTTCCTTATATTTCGTAGATTCCATAATTTGATTTAATATCTAGTTTCTATAAATTAATCTTTTTATTAAATTATGGGATGTTACATTCTTCACCACCTAAACTTAAGAGAATCTAGCTACACATAAGCTCAATTGCAACCTCAGCATCTTCAAAACACTTTCCGGAATCTGCAAAAACTCACCAGAAAGTTGCAACACTCGCTGGAAACTGAAAAATCTTGCTGGAAAAGAGAAAGACTCGCCGGAAAACTAGAGACAACGCCGGAATGTCATAGAGATTGGGTGAAGATGAAGGGTTCGATTTGACAAACTCTAGCGGCTGCATCTCTATTTCTCTCTTCTTCGCTGCACTGAAACTCCGGTGGTGATGAGTACAGTGAGGAGAGAGAGAGAGTAACCGGCGCTCAAGGTGGTCGGAGTAGAGGTAGATGACAGTGGTGACTACGGATGGTCTCCCTCTTCTCTGTTCACAGTCAAAAATCTGAGTCGGGTCACACCACCAAGTTCCGGTGGCCTCTCAGTTCTCCACCGATGATTCTGAGCTCTAAAATTTTGCCTTTGCTGGTGTTCTGAGTTTCTATCGAGGAAGAAGAAGGTCGCTATTGAGGTGGAGTGGTGGTCGGAGAAGAAGAAGTACGACAAAGGTGCTCTTTGGCTTAGCTCTCGTGTCTCTTTCTCAAGCTCCGGTGTTTCAGGTTGTCGGCGACGGAAGTATGGTGCCGGGGGGGGGGCGGTCCTTGACTGTGGTGGTGACTCTATGTCTCTTTCCCTCTCATCTCAAACTCCGGTCAAGCTCTCTGTGTCGAACTCAAGCTATGGTGTCCAGTTCTCTTTCGCGACGCTACAATATATCCAAGGATGAAGAAGAAGCCCACAAAAATAACATGCGTTTTGACCAGGGACCTAAGTGATAATTTTCAAACGTTTGTAGGGACTAAAGTGAAAATTATTATGAGGTCAAATTTAATTTTCAAGCTTCTAGGCCGTTTTCTGTAACTTTCCCTGGTACATTTTGTTCATTGATTTTGCAATTCTCAGAAACTCTAGGGACTTTTCTATAATTTTTGCTAGTCCTCAAAAATATTAATTCTAATCCAATTGACATTTTCCAAAATCTCAAATTTTCTTCTTAAACACCTACAATACAAGATTAACCACAAGGTAGCTTTTATAACTATACAAGTTTTACAAACATAAGAAATTAAAGTAATTACAAAAAAGTTTAAAAGTTGTGAGTTTTTTCAATACAAGAAATGGATAAAACTCATGGTGGGATCTTTCATTTTTTTTATCCTAATAATTAAGTACATGTATATAAACCCAAACACGTACATGCACAGGTTAGAACCTGTGACCTCCCACGTAAAGAGGAGCTTTTACGGCACTAGACTCTTTTACCTGATCCAAACATACACTATAAATGATTCCACCGTGAACTAATGTCTCCCGTTTGCATAATTACATTACGATTCTATGCATCTTCCTTGTGTTGATGTGTCGTGACTCATGTACCTCGTCATTTCAACAACAACAACAATAATAATTATAGGTTTTAAAAATAATTAATAAGTATTAGTAAATTGCGGCAATATTATAAGTAATGTTTTTGTTGTTAAAACCAAAAAATAATTTTGACAATGAACCCAAAATTTATTTGGTTTGGCTACAAGTTCTTAGATATTGGACTCTAGCTTATTCAAACTACCCATATGTATAATTTCATTCATTTGAAAGAAATAGGCCCTACATTGAACCCCCAAAAACAAAAAAAAAAAGTTTAAGGGAGAATTCCTAAAAAAATACCATTTAAACTTCAAAATCCCAAATAGGTGATTTAACAATAAAATGATTTGTTAATTGCATTATCATTCTTGTTAATCCCATTAACGAATTTGTTAACGGGATTTTGAAGTTTAAAAGGTATTTTTTGGGCATTCTCCCAAAGTTTAATGGGTTTTCTCATTTTTCTTTAAAAATAATAACTTCTTTTGAACAAAATTTCGTATTTAATTAATAAATTTAATTTATTATATATTTTTTATAGACATAAAATATTTACCACAATAACTTTAATATTTTTCATTGAAATTCAGATAGTTTTGGATAATAAGAATGGACTTTTATTGAAAGAATAGATAAGAACAATAGAGTATTGGAAATTGTTTTATTCAAACACAATTATAATATATTAAAAACAATAATCGAAACAAAATATGTTTATACAAAACACAATATGTTTACGTACACACGCTCTTTTTTTTTTTGGACCTGAATACACACTCTTTTATAAAAAAAAAGGGTAACTTTTATATCTTTAAAATGTTCTTTTTTGGGAAGATAATTTTGCTTAGCCCAAAATGGCATCCTAGAGATTGGGATGTCCCAAGTGGCCCAAACACCCTCAGAATAATGTGTAACAGCTGGTTGCAGCGATAACATGTGTAGAGAGGGACGGAAACCGGCCAACGTACCATAAGGGGACATGATTTTGCAATTATTATATATAGTCAATAATTTGATTTTTTTAGTACTGGTCATAATTAATATTTGTAAACTAATTCTATGGATTAAGAAATTCAGATGATAAGTTATGTAAAATTACATAGTATTTCTCAAAAAAAAAAAGTATACAATACAAAAATGTTTTACAAATAAATACATTATATATTTTTTATTTTTATTCAAATATGTGAATAAAATATACAAATTATACTATCAACAAGATCTTATATAACGGACCCAAGGCAGTAATATCTAACACAGTCACACACACTTTCCCCAAACAGCGTCCCTTTTTCTTGTTACTTTTCATTTTTTGTAATTTCACTAGACAAAACAAAACTAATGATGAAAACCGAAAAAGAAAGAGTCTATATAAGGAGACTCCAAGGTTGTAACTTAATTTTTTTTTAATGGTTACTCATTATCTCACTGCCGAGCGGATGTAAAAAAAAAAAAAAAAAAAAAACCTCCTTGCGATTTTTAGAAAACTTGTTTCGCACTTTATTGTCATCAAGAAGTTAAACATGTTAATCCGGACAAGTGGATAAGTTCGTACCATGAAGGGGAATATTATTAATATTGAAATGAGACACAAGACAAATATTACATAACACAACGCACAAACAAAAGCCAGATACATATTACTACCTCATCAGGGCCTATTTATTATTTATAATTATATTACTAATAAGGCAAAGAGGTAATACTATTAAGACTTCGGTAATGTAGAATGGTCACACAGGAGAGAGAATAGGTTCAAAACCAACTTATTTGGCAAAAAAAAAAAAAAATTCAAAACCAACTTAGCGGGGGCATAGGTTGACGTCGGCATAGAGATGATGGGGCCTTTCGTCTAGAGCCAGCCACTGGTTCACCGGAAATTTTAAATTCTTAGATACACCGCCGCTGACGGTAATTTCAACGTAGTCCAAGTACCACCCTGGCTTGTATCCTGCACCGTTGGAGGTGACAGTGATGGCGCAAACATTGACGCAAGTGGCCTTGCCGCTAAAGACGTCGAGGTTGCCGTGCTCGAAGTAGTCATGACCAGGTCCCATTATCCCCCAATCTTGAAGGTTGTTGACGGTAAAGCCATTTCCGTTAGACGCCATTAACTTGAGGCTGATCATGGAGTCCGTTCCTGCACTACGGCGATCTCCTGTCTTAACTCTCACAACATATTCGCACTGCTGCTGCATGCATATTAAACTTTTAGATGTAGATATATATATATATTAAGTTTGCCTTTCTACCAAAATAATTATGGTTGTGATTGGATTAGTTTTTAGAAAATAACTTTTAGGAAAAAAGTATAAAAGGTGATTATGAAGAATAGATTTTAAAAAATGGCTTCTAGAAAGGGAAAAAAATTGGTTTTTCAAAAGCCATGGTTTCAACTCCCCAAACCATAAGTTCATGTGGAAAAGTGTTACAAGAGAGCAATTACTTACAGAATTAGCCATTGCAGCGAAGCTGATGAGTAGTGAGATCACAAAAGCAAGACAAGACATTTCAACTCTGAGAGCCATTATTGTTATAGTTTGTGACGTTCCTGATCGATCCTGAGAAAACCTATACGGATGCCTTTATATATAGGGCGACGTACATGGTGATGAGGGTATAACATTATTGGTTTCTTTTTTTGGAAATGTCACTTGGCAAATTAAGTCGGCATTCATATTCTTTTTTATGCTCAAGTTACAATGCGCCCTCCAAAACGGACCAGACATGTGAAATCCTGGTGAAGAAATCAATTCATAATCACAAAGATGGTCAACTTATAACATAAGTAAATTTGGGTTCTTTCATTTTTCCTCCTTCCTTTTCTTTTCTTAGAATCTGATCTCCACCATCAGATTGAAAAATGGATGTTTAAGATTTAATATTTTATAAAATTATTATTTTAAATTTAAATTGGTAAAATCATATTTACACAATTCATAATTGTAAAATAGACAAATTTAATAGAATAATACAGTAAAATTTTTATAAAATATTAAGTATGAACCATTCTTTCATCCAAAGGTGAAGATGAGATTTTGAGAAGAAAAAGAGAAAAAAGATTCTCAAAGCATCATTTTCCGTTACGGTCATGGATAATATTTGATATATTAGCTTTGGTACTAAATATATGAATTAGACAAGAGTTTACTTTTATCTTAAATATAATACCTCAATCAACTTTATCTCCTTAATCTATGATTTCCCCCAAAATTGTTTCCTTATTGATTGCACATAAGGCACCAATTAGAAGCAACTTTTGGTTCCAAATATAAGGCACCAACCGCCTCATTATTTATTTTTTCCCAATTTACCCTTCTTATTAATTGAGGTTCAAAGTTGGAAAAATTAAATCACATCATTTAAAGATGACAAAGTTGAAATATTTTATCAATTTAAGACAAATTTAGTGACTTAACCACCCTTCCTTGATCTACAAGAATTAGTAGTTGGTGTCTTATAATGAAAAGAACCAGAGAGAGTTGTACACAAATTTTCATCAATAGCATGCGCAAGTGGACCAGTTGTATATAATTTTATCATCAGATGTATATGAACATTAATTGTAATTCTTAAATAATTATGATGTACTACAATTTGGCAAAAAACTGTTCATGTACTATGACATGATTTTCCCTAATTTATTAATTCACGCCTCCCATAATTGAGTTAGCACATATTTTATTTCCACTGATACTATTTTTCAAAAATGCATTAATTGACAACGTTCTACACACCTTCATTCGGCTAACAGATTTGCCCGAGTGCTTGTCCTTGGTTGACTTTTCTTTAGTTACATCAATTCATGATTTTCTAATCATCACAAATCCTCTAAGCTAGCACACGGTTTGAGAGGTAATTTGTAATCAAGGTTATCAAACTTATGAGTTTAAGTAAATGTAACATTGAAGTAAATTCATATCGTTAACTCAATTCGTAAATTTGTAAGAATTTAGTTTTATTATTAAATATGTATTTATAGTGTGTAATTAAATATTTAAAATATAAAAAATGAAAAAAAAATTGATTTAAATATATTTTAAATCCAAATAATTAAAATCAAGTACATCAACATTCATAATGTATCATGCTTAACAAAAAAATTTATGTAAAATTTATATATAAAGTCATTGAGTATAATTAAATAGAAAAAATTAACACATGTTTAAGAGTGAGTTAATATAATCTTGTAAGTTAAGAACATAAAAACGATAAACTTGGTGTGTAAACTCATAAGTTTATTTGAGTTTACGACTAGTATGAGTTCACCGGCGTCTGAACTTATTTTTTTTAAGGTAGAAACTTAAAGAGTCAATGACAACAATGTTTGTAATACCACTTTCAGATAAGTCAAGTTGTGCTTCATCCTACACAAGTGAACCATGTTATTGCACATAATAATAATCTATCATTATATGCAAATTAGCATTGATTATGATAATTAAATAATTAAGGTCAGCACCTTATTAAAATTAGCTTTGAATATGTACGATCTGATTCGTAGTACGGAAGGCAATTTGCTCTAAATAGTGATAGCGCTTACTCCAATTCAATTTAAACGCCTGGTTTCATTGAATCTCGCTGCATGATGTATTACATTTTTGTTTAGAGAAAAAGATGTATAAATACTACCTAAACTTCTAAAATCTAGAAAAGTCTATTAACACTTGTAAATGACATAGAGGTCCTCTAATAGGAATATGGAATATAAAAGTTTGAGTGAAAAGACAAAAATTTCTTCCTCTTTCTTCTTCCTATTTCTCAATTTTTTCTCTGTCCTATTCTTCATCGTCCTTCTCTCCACCACTATTCATCATTCTTCCTTCCTCAACTTTCAAACTGAACACTAGCAGCAACGGCCCCTTTGGATGGTGGAAGTTGGCAATCCAGTTTCCTTTCCTGGTGTCAGACCTCAACCCCGATTCTTCTCAACTCCAATAGCATCGACCGTCCATAGAGGTTCGGTTCTCCCAGTGGAACAATGCCAATGCCGAGAGATTTAACATTCGCCGTTGGACACAACAGCAAATCAAAGATAATATTCGTCGTGAGCGCCGCTTCGACTCGGCTAACAAGATTGCCAAAATCCATCGTTACACCTATGTCATTCGATAACAAAATATGGGTTTTTAAATAAAAGAAGCAAAAGGATTCATTGTTTCCCCTCTCTACTAGTTTTAGTATTTGGTTCTCTGGAAGCAAAAAACATCTTTTTGGTATTTGGTTTTGAAATTGAATTGTTTCTTATAGGATTGACTAAAAGAGTAATGATTTTGACACAATTAATAAGTACTGACAATATGTATAAAATAATTGACAAAGAATTTTGGGTTGTGACCAATAGAGTAATGTAATTAACGAAATGAATTGTGGTGTTCACAAAATCTGTAATGGTTTTAACAAAATCAATCAGTACTATCAAAATGTGTAAAAGGATTCACAAAGAGTTTTTGGTTGTGATCAATTGAGTAATGAGATTAACTAAAAGAGTAATGGTTTTGACAAAATCCGTAATGGCTTTTGACAAAATCAGTAAGCATTGCATATATGTATAGAAAGATTGATAAAGAGTTTTGGGTTGTGACCAATTGAGTAATGAGATTGACTAAAAGAGTAATGGTTTTGACAAAATCCATAAGTATTAACGATATGTATAGAATGATTGATAAAGAGTTTTAGGTAGTGACCAATTAAGTAATGAGATTGACGAAATGAATAGTGATATTGATGAAATCTGTAAAGATTTTGAAAAAATCATTAATTTTGGATTGTGAGAGAAGGGTTGATCAAGCAGTATGGAGTCTTGTCAAACGAGGTCGAGGAAGACCGAAACGAACGCTCAATGAGGTCATTGAGAGAGATCTTTTAATTAATAATATATCGAAATCTATGATCTTTGATAGAGCACAATGGTGTCGTGCGATCCATGTAGCCGACCCCACCTAGTGGGATAAAGGCTTTGTTGTTGTTGTGACCAATTGAGTAATGAGATTGACTAAAAGAATAATGATTTTGACAAAATCTGTATCGTTTAAACAAAATCAATAAGTGCTGACTATAGGTAAAAGGATTGAGTCATGGAGGCTTTATAGTCTTTTCTCCAAAACATGAAAAACCCAAGTTCCCACCTCATCCCTTCTTTGTCATTTGCATATGTTAAAGGACTTTTCTGGGTTTTAAAAGTTGAGGTGGTATTTATTTATCTTTTTCCCTTTTTTTAATTATTGGTTCTTTCAGTAATCTCTATATATAAGTGACGATAGGAGTCGTGACACGTGTCAACCAATATTTCAAAACTTATATATGTGTGTGCATGGGCGCACTACTCCAAAAATTGTTCAAACTTTAATCAATTTGCTATTTTATTTTGCATTAACGCAAGATCAATATTTTTATTTTAATCCCTTTTTATTAGCTATATCACCTTTAAAATGCCTCGTGCACATTAATGGATATATTTATTTATATGGAACAGAATATCGTCTCAGTGCGTGGTTTTGGAAAATTCAAAGAAGCCATATGCACGGCTTCATTCAATTGATGAAAATAAATTAATAATGGCGGCAGCAGTGATTGTTGACATTTGGGTCAACTTTATCTGTCTTTAAATATAAAAACTATTATATTCAAATGATGAGGTCCCAAAACAATTTTTAATTATAAATTGTGGATAAATGATCGTAAAGTACATTTACAAAGTTGCTAATAAAAGGAGTATTCTGGTCTCTGGGATCGATGCGAAGCCCTCTGGTAGTGGCACTGATCCTGCTTGCATGCATATATATTGTATATATATGATAAACACACACAAGTATGTACACAACTAAGTAGAACGAAAGCTTATTGAAACTAATAATAATGAGTCAACACAAGACATAAATTACTTACAGCTATGGCCATTGAAGCGAAGCTGATAAGTAAGAGAAGAAAAACAACACAAGACAACGCAATAACTCTGAGAGCCATTTGTTTATTTTAGTTTGTGACGATGAGGAAATAGCCTATAAGTATGCCTTTATATAGGGCGAGATGCAAGGTGATACCGTGGGATGTATCAACCTAGTTTCTTTCTGACAAGTGATAACGTTGTTTATACACATGTCCTGCATGCATGCATGGCAGCCCCATTATATTTAGAGCCATATTCAGAATCACATGCAAGCATGGATAGAAATGTCTTCGTCAGAACAATAGACCGGTTTTCCTAACCCTATGTTTGGATAGAGAGAAAATTAGGGGATAAAGAATACTGAGAGGAAAAACTCCCAAAAATAATAATTTTTTAATCATTTTAAGAAGTTTTCATTTTTAGTATTGCCTTCCCCTATTTTTCCTCATTTTTCTTTCAATCCAAACATAGGGTAAGTACTTTGCTTAGCAGGGAGAGCAAATCAGATCGGACAATCCAGATTTTAGTTTTTTTAAATGATTATTTTTAAATAAAAATCAATTTTTTGAAAAAGTAATAGTTAAGAGATTATCTTTATTTTAGATTCTATATCTATTAAAATAATTTTTAATACAATATAGACTTTTAAAAAAAGTAAATATGGACCATTCAGATTATATCTGGAAAGTCCAGATCTTGTTAGCATTCTCTACTAAGCAAAATGCTTAGCAAGAAAATCGGGTCCAGAGATAGACTGGACCAAGAGAGTTAAACACATCAAAGGTATTATTTATATGCAACAAAATATCACCTCAGTGTCAGGATAAGCAGGGCAGGAGAACTAGAGAAGTCTAGCTCAAAGCAGACAAAGAGACAAAACTTCGAAACAAGTAAATGCATATAGTTCATAAATTAATAGGGAACGGATTAATATATGAGCTAATTAGTCTACTTCATCGTGTCTGTAATTAATATTTTTAATCCTTATTAATGTTATTTCATTTTGATTTTTTTCCTTGCAAATATAGAAATGAATTCTTTGATTAGGGAGATTACAGAGGCATGAAAATATAACTGATAAAATTTAAAAACTAAAAAATTAATTGGTAGGGGTAATATACAATGACACCCATTAATTACGTTAATTTTCACACTCCGACGGAAACTAATTTTTGATAGAATTCAATTCCCTAACAACTCATGAACTCATGTTACGCTCTAGAGGTGATGTGGGATGGGGAAAGAGAAGGGGATGAAGAGAGAGAGGAGAGGTAGAAGAAGAGTGAAGAAGAGAGAAGTAGGAGAGAAGGGAGAGAAAAGAGATGATGAGGCTAGGAATATCAGTTAGTATGACCAAATCATCAAAAGTTGAGTACAACCGGGGACTCTACCTCTATTTACAGAGCTCTATAAATTTTAAAATAGAAATGAAAGCCTAAATCAAATCCTAATTAATTATAATCAAAGATGATAAAGATAATTGCAAAATATTAAAAGAAAAATAACTAAGTAAATCCAAATTTTAATTGACAAATATCACCTATTCAAATCTGATTAGGGCCTTTTGTATGTTGGCCTTAGATTCCAAAATAAAAAATTCACTAAGGATTGCATATAGGAAAATCTAGGATCATTCTCTCTTCTTAAAGAGCATTTTATTGAATCATAAGTAATCACCAATGGAAAAATTAAGTTTTAGACTGGTTTTGGATGAGGTCTAGATACAACCGGTCTAAAAAGTCTGTTACTTTTTTAGACCAGTTGCAACCGGTCTAAAAAGAAGGACATTTTAGACCTGTTTTTGAAATGACAGGTCTTAATGTCATACATTTAAAACCGGTTGTTGGTACAACCAGTCTAAAAGGTCATACTTTTTAGACTTAAAACTGTTTATTTTAAAAACAGGTCTAAAATGTCATTTTTTTTAGGCCGGTTGTCTAAAAAGTATTATTTCTTAAACCGGTTTCTCAATTGGTCTAAAAAAGTAACATACTTTTTAGACTGGCTATATCTAGACCTCATCAAGAACCGGTCTAAAAAGTAATTTTTCCACTGGTGAATTTAAATACCATGCAAATGCAATGAAACATGGGGGAATTGGTTTTGGTTTTTCAAATTAATAACTAAAAGAGTAATACAATCTAATTAAATGCTAAAAAAAATTTTTTGGTCGTTTCTATAAAAATGGAATGAAATGGTATGGAGTGGAAAATATGAATGATGAATGCTCTTGGGAATGAAGAAATGACTATCCTTTCTAAAAAAGATTATTGGAGTTAAAATTCGTTAAGTTTTATTAAAAACCTCAAGATAACACTTGAGTCCATTATTCCCATTTAATAGTAGTTCCTACAAACATAGTTAACTACTATCTCTTGAAATATTGTTTAAAACCACTTAAGGTGCAATTGAAATGGATAACTATAACTTGCTTCCTCTTGATATGAATGCAATAACATGACTCAATTGATCGAAGTCAATCATACTATCTAACAATAATACATAGATAACACAATATCATTAGTCAATAAGGAAAGTACATATATAAATCCAACAAGCTACAAAAATCGAATCTAATCACATAAGTTCAATCCACAAGACTATCCAAATGGTAATCAAGTCTCAACAGTACATAAAGATAATCCCAAAACTTAGATAATTAAAATATACAAATGAGAAAAGGAATTGAAATAGAAATACTCCCATATATAGGTATTTAAGTTCAAGCACAAATTCTCATCACCAAGAAGCAACAGAAATTAGCTATGCATAGCAATAAGAGAACCCCACACAATCTGCAAAATTGAACCAACCATGAAATTGAAGGTTGTTCAAAATTTGGAAACCGACCGAAAATCTCAACACTTTGCCAAAAAAGAAAGAAGGTCATCGGAAAGTTCATGATACCCACCATATCACGAACCTTACCAACAACCTTCATTCCAATTTAATCACCCATCATACCCACCGTATAGATCATACCACAAGCTTTCTTCGCCACCACATAACCCATATCATAAACCTCCTTCTTCAACTCCCCCACTTCTTGATCATCCACATCCTGAGTCTCTCTACCTACCATTGCAGCCATCTCTTATGGACCTCATTCCCAACCATGTGTGCCAAACCAAGAACTTACCAATAGTAAAGTCATTAGAAATTCCAAAATCCAATGACTTGGACTATAAATGAGGAGCGGTCACACAAGGACATGTTTGCCCATCGTATGGCCTCTCTAATGAGAACAATGGAATAACAAGATAAAGAGAGTGCGAGATAGGCCAAGGACATTAAGTATCTCACATAGCCATCTCAAGAAGCAGAGCAATAGAAGATAGAAAATAAGAAGTTGGAGAAAGCAATGGAGTGGCTTGCAAAAAAGACTTCTAAGTGCAACACCGCACAAGAGACTCATCCTCCTTTTCCTACATATGAGCCAACTACGTGAGCCAAGAAAGTCAAGAAGGTTCATTTTCAACTTCTAGAGGAGTCTTTATCCTATAGAAGACGAACAAGGATTCCAAGCTCATGTGCCAAATGACATTTCACAAATAGAAGATTACAAACCTTCAATAACTACTTCCACACAAACACAAGAAGTGAAGCAAGTACAAAAGAGCATTGAACAGTCTTCTCTGCCATTTGGTAATGATTCTATCCTAATTGAAGTAGACTCTCCTACTACTTTAACTAATGAAGCAATTAATCAATTGAGTGATGATGAGGTGGATGAAGAAATCATTATTGAATCCCCTTAAATGTTTGAAGACGTAATAGCTCAACCCATTGATTCTAGTAGTAGTGATTCGATTGTGCTTGTTGATGACTATGCTTATACTTCTTTATGTGATGCTTTAACTGTTGAAAATGCTTCTCTTCATAGTACTAGGGATGATTATGATCCATTGAATGATATATTTTCATGCTCTTTTGCAAAAGATAAACCATATGTAGATTGTTATCATGACAAATGCCACTTACTCGTTCAGTTTTGAAAGAAAGTATTTGGTGAAGTGGTTGATTCTACCATTAATCTTAATGCACCTCCTTGTACTATTGATGATTGTAAGCATGACAATTGCAAAAATATTGAATCTTGTATGGATGCTAACGTGGTTGATGTTAGTACGAAGAACAATAGCCTAGAAAAAGTTGTATCTCTTGAATGCAATGAATTGCATGATAGTTTCATAAGGAAAGATTTAAATGTTTTGCTTGATGATATTGCAAATGAAAATGCATATTTCCATATGATTATTTCTTGTGATTTTCCACCCAATATAGAAAATGAAAATGATTATTTTGAAAATTTAGAAGTTTTGGGTGGTATTGACTTGAAAAATCCTCTTTCTTCTTCCACTATTTTTCCTTCCACCTCTTGTGATTGCAATGATGATTTGGTGGACCCCAACACTAAGTTGGATTCCGTACCTTCCACTTTACAAAAACAGGAGGATTTTCAAAAATTGACTAGTTGTCTCACTCTTACTGATGGGAGTGTCATTGATTTCCTTGGATGTGATTGTTACTTGGAGAGTTTGGAACTTCACTTGCCTTTATTTCACTTGAAATCTCTCCTTATTTCTATTTTTGGATGGGATATTGCTTCTGGCCTGTCTTCTTTACAGGCACATTCTTGGAAAGGTTGTCGGATGAGCCACACCCACCGTACATCCTTGGACCTCTTCCGGTTAATCCTAGCCACCTCTGATAAGGAAATTCAACACGAGAGAAGGTGTTTCATATGAAAAATGCATGATTCTCATCAGGAATGAGAACTTCTCCTTCAAGCAACTCAAAATACTCTGACACATGTTGTCTCTTTTCTCACTTTCTTTCTTCCTAAATCCTATGATTCTTTGAGTTTCATTGTTGTATAAGGAAGATAAGTGTGGGGGAGGAACACAATCCAGTAGAAAAGTAGGATTTGTTTAGTTTACAAGTACAATAAGAACCCACTTTGTATGCTCTTATTTGCAATGATCTGTAAGTGCACGGGTCATGCCAAATAATAAAGTGATAAGTAAAGTATCATTCTCATGAGAATTTGGTTTCAAAACCTGGTTAAGTAGCGATTATCACACTTTTTCCTAGTTCGAATTATACAATTATCACTGGTGGAGGAAAACAGAATTATAAACTAAAAGGAAAATATAAACAAATGATTCATGGACTAGAAAGAATGCAGAGGGAGTTAGGATTATTTATCCCCCTTACATTTCAAAAGTACTTATTCAAATCCCCTAAAACATAAGCTCCTAATGATGGAGTATGCTAACCAAGGTTACTAATTTACCTATAAGTTCTCTCTCAAGTCTCCAAATAGGTGTTTAGCTTAATTAGTTCATTAATCTCTTAACTGAAGAATTAAACCCCACCTATATTGTAGAACCTATGAGTCCATGTGAGGTCAATGAGTGTATCTCTACCTCATCAACAAAACCATCCATTCCTCTCATGAATTTTTGGTTCCCACACGATTAAACTCAAGTTCTACACTCAATCTAGCCCTCTCAGGCGTTAACCAAGTGAACCCAACAACCTCATTGGTGGCCAATCAATGAGGAGCATTAAGTGTAGAGTAAAATCAACATAAACCAACCATTCAACATAAATATAAAGGGGAAATGAGTACTTAATCCATACAAGGGTTCAAAACAATCCTAACAACAAAAATCTAGCCATATATGTTCATAAAACCCATGAGAAAGAGAGGAATATATCATATATAAAGCAGAACATAGGGGAAGTACAGCAGAAGGAGAGGAAAAACTAAGAGGAGAAGCTCAAATCTCTTCAAATCTTCAACATCTAGCTTAATCTCCACCTCTAAGCCTCAAACTCTAGTAGAGCATTTTTCCACGGTGCCTCTCAGGTCCAGAATGCCTCTTTGCTTTGAGGATTTTCTATTTATAAGCCCTAAAATCAGTTCTTAATCAAAACTCGTAGCTGCAGATTTTTGGGTTTTGGCCGTGACCAATATGTTTTCTGGAGGGGTTTGGCCGTGGCCAAAATCTCTCTGACCTCTCTTGGCCACAACCATCACTTGTTTGGCCACGGCCAAGCTTCTTGGGATCCTTGGCCATGGCCAGCAAAAATCGTTAGTCGTGGCCAAGCTTCTAATAAAGCTTTTTGGCCTTCCTTCATCCCTTTCTTGCTTTTCCGTGGTACTTTGATTTCCTTAGCTCCTTTCCCACTTCTTGATAATCTATTTGTGCCTCCAATGATTCCTTTGTGGCTCAATTGTTAACCTATCAATACAATGAAATCCATAAAAATAGTGTTGATGTAATTTTGATACAGTTTTGAGACTTAAATAGAGAATTTATATCTTTTTATCACAAATGTCCCTAGGCACATTACATTTGCACATTTATCTATGAATTTACCCAAAGTATATGCATAACCGAAGGTAAATGTGCCAATTTGACAGGAATTTCATGAGGTTAACAGCTCTGCATCTTTTTCACAACCACCCTACTTAATTACCATTATGCCTTGAATTTCAACTTGCTTTACACATTGAGGACAATGTGTTGATTAAGTGTGGGGGAGGGAAATACATTTTGAATCCCCATAGTTGTTTTTAAATGAGAAAATGCCTTAAACTAGAAAATTTTTCAAAATTTTTTTAGGAATGATTTGCTTTAATGCATGACCTAAGTGGTAAAGGGTCGCATTTTCCACTTTGGAAATGTGATTTGTGGGAAATTCTTCAAGCTTTCATGTGATCAAGTGTTTTGGCAACTTTTTAAATCGATGTTTTACTTTTCAAGTGAATGGGAAAAGAAATGAACCCACAATTGGATTTTTGCTTACTCATTGTTTTGAAAAAAGTAGAGAGTTTTTGTATCATTAGTGCATTTAAAATTTGAGCATTATTATAATTGATTGCAATGTTTTAATTAATTGTGTTTGTAAGGTTAACATTAGGAATAGTTAAGAAGATGTTTTGTGGTAAGAAGATTGTGTTGGAAGGAGCATTAGAGAAAAACCTTGTTGGAAGATTATTTGGGCCTTGAATTCTTTTCATGTGTGTATGCTCACTTGGTTTTTTTACCATCAAGAACTTGTTTCAACTCTTTTTCAAAACTGCATTTGCATTAATGTGATGGCAATGAAAGAGGCATTCAATTTTAAACCATTGTACCCAAACACAAACCTCCATTCATCACCATTTGCTTACCCCTTTGAGCCATTGCTTTATGTATGCATGCCATTTACTCAGTGTTCATAGTAATCTAAAATCGAAATGATTTGCCAATAAAAAAATGAACAATGTACATATTGAAATGCCATATATAAAAGAAAAAAAAAGAGAGTATGTTAAAAAAAATTAGATAGTTTGAAAAAAAAGGAAGTATTTTAAAAACAGAAGAAATATCAAGAAGGCATTTTTCATGAATTTGAAAAAAAAATTGGCAAAAGTTTTTAGTTGCTATGAACCTATTCATTTATTTTGACTTGCATATCAACCATATTTCTTTCATTCCATTTATCCTTCATCCATCATCGCAAGCCTTTTAAGTTCTCTTGATTCATTACATTAGTTGCTATTAGTAGTGGAGATGTTAGAGTTGTTACAAGCCTATGGTAAGGTGTATATTGAGTGATGAGCTTGAGTGAAATTATCCCAATGAGGTGAGATGAGTGAAACAGTCATACCTTGAGAGTCTCTTGTGCTTTATTCTAATATTTTGGATTGTGTAGTTAGCCAATTTCTTTACATCGCTTGACTATTGCTGGTGTTGTCTTGAGAAATTTGATTAACTGATCCATTGCTATCCAATTATGAATTGCACATCTTTCAATAGCATTGATGAATGGAATTTAGAAAAGTGTACTCAATTGCCTTTGTTCAGGAGTACAAAATTCTACGTATGGGGGAATTGATTAAACCATATTTTTATATATAATTTTCATAATTAAATTAGGGTTTTAACGCATTTTCTGGGGGCATTATTGTATTATTAAGCACTAATTTGAGTTAAGCACATTTGTATTGAATTAAGTGTAATTAGGAGTAAAATGATCATAATTTGTTAATTATTCATGTAAATGATTTCTTGAGCTTTTAATACTCTTTTGTGCTTAATCTTAGATTGCAGGTGTTTTGAGAAGAAGTTGGTGATTTGGGAGAGTCGGAATTAATATTTTGAGGTCAGGCAAAAACTACAGAAAAGGTCCCTAAAAGTTCTAAAAATTTCAAGCAAGATAAGAAAAGGGACAGGGAAAATGACAGATCCTACCCAGAATGTTTCAAAATTATAGTTATGCCCTACAGACACAAACCCGACATATTGAGCATGAAGGGTGGTTGAAAAGAAGAAAAAGAAAGATCAAGGCATAATAGGAGACAGTGGAGCATCATCAAGGAACATTCTTTCATTCTTTTGACTGATAATGATGAAATGGGACATTCTTGTTTGTATAAAGAGAGAACAAAGTGGAGAAAATAGAGCAGAAGCATCATCATTACATTCATCCTCTTCTGTCTTTAAAAACACAAGTTGACCTGAGAGCATAACATCATCTGACCTTCGCCTTCTTCTTCTTCTTCTTCTCTCACCGGTTGCTTTGTCTCCAACTAGGGTCGTCGGCGAGTGACCTTTATCCATTACTGCCACTCTTCCTCTTCTTTTGGGCGCCGGTGAACCACTTTGCAACACAGACTGAAGAGAGAAGAGAGAGATAGCACCAAGATGAGAGGCTGAAGGAGAGACTACCGGTTCATCACCACCATCTCTGCAATCCACCACTGCCGACTGTATTTCTTTTGAGCCACCACCGTCACCATTCAATCTCCTATCTGTTAACTATGGTTGGGTTATCTTCTCTATCTCTGTCGGAATACCACCAAAACCAATCTTTACACTGTTTTAATTGCAATTTAGTTGTTAGATAAAAAGCTCAAAAATCCTTTTTAACTTGTTTTTTTGCCAATCTTTACACTTAGAGGCATGTTTGTTTATGCATTCATATTAGAGGAAAATAATTGCATAAATTTAATAAAATACCAAAAATAATAGTTATGCATTTAATGAAATTGTATTTTCTTTTAGCTAGTTATTAACAAAAATACATTATCCCCTTGTTTTATTGCATTTCTATGCCAATTAGATTACCTAGGATTCAATAAAAGGCTCCTTGAGAAGAAAGAACAATCCTAGATTTGCCTATACACAATCCTTGGTTAATTTTTGATTATGGACCCCAAGGCTAAGGAACGTAGAAAAAAGTCCTAATCACACATTTGCTTGGTACCTCCTCTTCAAGCATATGGAAGGAAACATTTAGGTACTCTAAATAAGCAAGATCTTGTAGGCCTTTTGGAATTCTTCCAAACAAGTTATTTTGTGACAAGTCTAAATATCTTAGACCCTTCAACAAATGAAGCCAAGGATATGGGAATGATTTCTTGAAAGAAATTCCCTTGCAAAAAGAGGAATTCTAAACTTTGGCAATCTCAAATGGTTTGAGGAATTTTTCCAAAGAATTGATTATGAGAGACATCCAAATTTTCAATATTTTTCAAGTTTCCAAACTCATCAGGTATATCACCACCAAAAGAGTTGTGACAAGTTCAATAATTTTGATAGAGATGAAAGAGTGATCAGCTGGATTGGTATGGCTCTGCTAAAATTGTTTTGTGACAGATCAAGATATTGTAAACTTTCACAATTCCCAATGCATGTAGGAACTTTTCCTTCTAACATGTTATGTGACAAATCTAGGTGAAATAACTGAGTGAGATTGCCTATGAAATGTATTATTTCTCCATAAAGTTTATTTCCCCACAAAGACAAGTATTGCATGTTTTGAAACTTCCCAACAGTAACTGGGATGATGTCAGTGAAATAATTCATGTCTATGTCTAGCAACGTCAGGTTAATGAGGTTTCCTAATGCCACAGGAATTCTACCACATATTTGATTTTGTGAAAGGTCGAGTTGTGTGAGCTGGGTTGACAAATTGCCTATGGTTTTTGGTAAATGGCCCCCAAAATTATTTAGGTCCAAGTATAGCATTGCTATCTTACTGCAGTTGCTCAAAGAATTTAGAAACTCCCAGTTTTTTGAAGAATTACTTCCCAAATTATTATCACCTAACTCTAGTATCCAGAGGTCATGCAACTTTCCAAGATTTGGAATTTGCCCTACAAAGTTATTTCCTCCCATGGCGATCAGTACAAGCTTAGTTGCGTTTGCAATGGATGTCGGGATATGACCTGAAAATTGATTTCCTCCAAGTGCCAAGAGTTGGAGATTAGGGAGGTTGGAGAAAATATTGGCGGGGAGAATTGAAATTATTTGAAGAACTATAACCCTTAGGAAGGAAAGATTACAATAAAAAGAGATAAAGTACCTGATAACAGATATCCTTTCAAGACCAAATGTGTAACTCTGTGATGCTTGTGGCTACAAGAGATTCCATGCCAATTGCAGAAGCGTGTGGATGAATTCCAAGAATCCATGATCCGATATGGATCATTGGATATTGATTCCTTGAAATTGATTAAAGACAAACGATCGGTTTTGTTGCTCCGTGATGAAGCAGGTTTCCAGTATTGAAATATGATAATAAAGAAAACAAATAATTGAAGGACCATGGTTGAGAAGCAGTAGGCTAGTTAGTAATTCGAGAGTTCTTTGTACGTAGAAGCACACGTTTGCTCTGTCATTAGTCGGACTTAAATAGCCAAAGAAAAAAAAAATCTCATTTTGTGTCTGAGAGATGCTTCATATTAAAAAATAATTACAAAATTGCAAATAAAGGGATGATTCTATATTCTTGATCATCAAGTTATCCGTTCCGCCCAAACTTTAAAAATTATCCGCACACTTGATTTAATAATGATATATACCGCCTCGGAGAGAGACAAAACCCACTTTGTTGATATCCATGTCTTGGATTCCCCAAAAAAAAACAAGAAAGGTATTTTTGTGAATAAAATTGATTAAAACAAGTTTTTTTACGCTGTTTTTTTTTTGAGAAACTAAAAATGTAAATTTTCATTAAAAAACAGAATTTCCTTGCCAGTTTCGCTAGCAACCAATATTGAAATTAAATAAATATGCATGATAGGAAAAGTCTCGCTCAAACAGAAAAAGATTATGAGTCGTCAGGGTCATCATGGAAAGTTAGAAGAAGCCTAACATATTGACAGCAACAATTAGTGGGATGGGTTTGTCTTTTTGAAAATTTTCTCTCATAAACATTTACTTTTCATGAGAACTTTCCTCACGACAATACAATGAACTTTGTTGGGATGCTATGAAGAATCCAAAGTTTTCACAAGCGGCAGCGGCGGCGGTAGGAATAGTCGTAGCTATAGCAGTAGCAGGAGCAGCATCAACAACAATAATAGTTGTAGCAGTAGCAATAGTAGCAACAATAGGAGGAGTAGCAGCAGCAATAGTAAGAGTAGCAGTAGTAGCAATAGCAGGAGTAGCAGTTGTAACACCTTACATTTCTCAAATTACATTTGGGCACTTTCTTTCTCAAATTCGCATGGTAGACAAAGCTGCCAGTATTTTGACCAAACTTTGAAAAATCATAATTAATTTTATAAAAATCCAATTGGGGTGGTTCTAAGTCCTATGTGAATCTATTTCAGTATATTTTCACATAAAAATTCTCAATTTTGGCTATCACAACCACAAAATTCCCAGAATTTCTCCAAATATAACATATTCCAGATTTCATTCCAGAAACACGACACAATTTCAAAAATTCATATTTCCCAATGTATTGGTCCAAAAATTACAAAATACCTATTAAATTAAATCTTAGGATGTCTACTTTAATTCTGGAAAGTTTCAAAATTTTTGACAAGGTTTACCCCATGAAACATCTCACACAATGTCACTGTTCCAGAAAGGGTAGATCAACAACATGTACATTCGACTTCATAAATATCCAAATTCATACGCAAGCATCCAACAATCATGAACACTTGCATACCTATACAATTTTTCGTGTATAATCTAATGGAATCATCAAAATTACAAAATTTATACTTCTTCATCATGTTCTATTCAGATCAGAAAATCAGGGTTTTCTACAACAATTCACCAATTCATAATTTTGTCCAACAACTTAGTCCAATATTATCATAAACCATAATCTAACCATATATGAATGATTAAAACTCAAAAATACCCCTTGGATGAAAAATGAACAGTACACAATCCTTACAAAAACTCATCCAAACAACAAACTAATCGGTTCAAAAGGAAGCTTACACTTACCTCTACGTATTTCCGCAGTCGATTTGAAAATTCGGCAGTATTCCAGCCAACGAGACAGCATCAAACAACTCCAAATGAAAATCCAAAACCAAAGAAATGAAGCTTAGGATGAGTAGATGAAGGTTTGTGAAGGGTACTTTGAGAGAAAACACTGATTCGGTAGTGTTTTAGCGGATTGAAGTTCTTGGAAAATATTATTCATGTTTTATCTTTCCTTTTCCATTTTCTCTCTATTTTTCTGCCTTTTTGGAGCAGCTGGACGAAATTTTAAGCCTAAGAAAGGGTGTTGAAAAATTATGCCACGTGTCACATTCCTATGGTGCCATTTGTTTGGTATTCCACTGATTTGATGACACGTGTCACTTCTTTTTTATAAAGTGGGTCCCACATCTTTTTCTAGGCTTTTAGCCATCCCTTTTGCAGGAAAAGTAAGGGTCTAATGATTTTTCCTAGTTCCCTGGCTTGGAGTTCAAGAAAGTAGTTGGTGACCCGACCGAAGACCGGTGAATTCCCTTGACTTCTATGCCACATGTCACAATCTTAGAATGCCAACACAAAAAGGCAAAAGGACATTTCATCATTAATAGGACATGTGTCACCTTCACATTTATCCAACATAAAAGTTATGTCATCATTGCTTACTTTATTAAAATTACTTTAACAAAGTTACTTTATCGATGTCTACTCGGGATTGTGTCACGCATATCAAAGCCTATTATATGACACCAAGTCGAAGTGTGTATGTGGGCCCCACATGGCACCACATACCAGTATCCACTTTAAAAACGTAGGGTACACATGTATGCCTTGAAAATGGCATGTGCACACCTACACCGGCTTATTTTACCCGACTAATTGGTCCCTTACCTCATGACATAGTTGGGTGGCATCTTTCCACCAACCAATGACACCGTATATGTGTTTTGTGCACATCTACACCGACATTCTAATCATACTGCCTCAAAATACCAAGCCCTCTGCCGGGTAGGGCCAAATCACATAGTCCCTGAGAGTATTTCTATATCTCATCATTTCTGGGACCTTTACTAAAATGGGCTTGGTAGTCTACTTTATTTAGGCTTATTCTCTAGCCTTTTAGTCCCAAAATTTGAGATATTATAGCAGTAGTAGCAGCAGCAGCAGTAAGTGGTAGTGGTAGTCATAGTAGTGGTTGTGGTAGTAGTCATTGTAGTGGTTGTTGTCATGATGGTAGTGGTGGTAGTGATAGTGGTGGTGGTGGTGGTGGTTGTAGTAATGGTAGTATTATTAGTAGTAGTAGTAATAATGATGATGATGATGATGATGATATTATTATTATTATTATTAAATACTCACTTTAATTAACCTAGTTTCAAATCAAAGTAAGAAAGAAATAATTTTAAAGTATTAAAATATGAAATTTTTCATAATACCTAAACAAAATATTTTTAATATTAATATAAAAATTTAAAAATGCAAGATTTTAAATTAAATTCCAAATCAGAATCCATTTATACAGAAGCTTTCTAAATGTCAGCAGTATGAATATGAAATGCTTCTTCGCTCTCAAAGATATGTCTTCCAAATGCACAATTTCTTTCACAGTGAAGTGATAAATAGTTATAAAATAATAATGTTATTATGCAAAACTAAAAAGAAAAAAGAAAAAGAAAGGAATGTTATTACAAAGAAAAGTGGTTAAACCATGTCAATATTATTATTAATTGATTATTACTGTTATATGGACAAAATGTAGCTGAATCAGACCAATAATCCAAACCCAATTGACGCGTAGTAATAATTCGTTTTCATTCTTCAATGTTGACCACCAAGAGTTGTGAGCATTGGTTCTCCTTTAATGGGGCGAACAATATTCTCAACTTGCTCATTATTTGATGTCAATTATTCTCAGTGCAATACTGCAATGTATTTTATTACTGAGGAAAGTGGGCACAAAATAAAGTTTAAACAATACTTTCTTTATTCCCACTTTCTCGTATTTTCAAAAAGACAAAAACCCATAACTGAAATAGTAACTCTATTGAGATTTGAGAGGAAGTCGTTCATAAAAGGCATTATAATAGTGCCACAAGTGGACTGAGTAAATAATACCATAAAAAATAAAGCTTTTTCGACAAAAATGTTCCATCAGAAATTTCTGACAGAATTCCTTCAGAAAATATTCCAAAAGAATTTCCAAGGGAATGCCATCATCAATTAGTTACAGACAGATTTTCATCACAAAATCCTCGGAAATACAGTGTATTTTTGTAGGGAGAAGGAAGTGTTTTTCTGAATAAGAGTCTGGGCATAGTGGGTTTTTAGTCAGCGTTTTTAATCAACTTCTCACACTAAATTACAATTACTAGGGTTTCCCCTTAGAGGAATGTGTTACATTTGATATTTACCCCCTTTAGCACATCCGAAAGCGCTATGGTTTAGACAAATACTGAAACTTGTATATTTGTCTTTGAGTTACTATTCATTTATAATTTCTAGCTTTCAAGTCCAACTTTAAAAATTCATAACTTAGCTTTAAATTCATATTGAAAGCTCTTGAAATCCATTATTTGAGAAAAATATCATTCTTGACTGATCCAATCGGGATTAATACCTCAGATAAGCCTAAAATATAATATGGGGAATTATTCTCTATTTTCTTCTGTCTCTGGGATTTTTTCTTAAAATTCTAAACCCAAAATATGACACAGTGAAGTTTTTTTCCATATGCTATGAATGGGAAAAAAATATTCATTCTCTTGCTGTATAATATTTATTAGATATTCATTACTATCAAATAGTGTTATTTTTGCCAATGAATAATATATTAACAGAAAAAAAGTACTTTAGAAAAAAATCCATATATAACAAGATCGAACATTAGAAAAATGACAAAAAATCACAACATACATAAAGCACAGAGCAAGCCTTCAAAATAAAACGAGAAAACAAAGAAAACTCCCACAAACACACGAAAATAGACTCTAAGATCCTGAAAGCAAAGTTAAAAATCCTTAGTCAGAATTACATTTAATTAATTAATCATTTTCAGATTCATTATTATACTTTAACAATAAAATCTAATTTCTAAAGTGGCGTGAACCATTTTATTTGGTCTAAAAGTATTTATAATGGGAAAAAGACAAGAAAATATCGCTAAAACTTTAAAATCTTAAATCAGTGATTTTCTCTTAAAATAAGTTGTTAATTACTAGTCAAGTATAGGCAATAAGACTGATTTGGAATTTTATAGTTCAAATTATCATAAAATAAGAATTAATGTTTATTACTTAGAATCTCTATATCAATATTAATATTTATATTTATATCAATGATTAACGTGAAACTAGATCAATTACTGAACAATAATTTAAAACAGAAAACTGGAAAAGTTGAGAAAATAAAGTGTTCTCTATTTACGGTTTGTCCAAGAATATAAACCTTGATTTGAACGGTAGAAACATCACATCAATGGTAGAAACATCATCATCAATAGTAGAAACTACAGCTTCAGCCAATGGATGACTAATGGATAAGTGAGTCTAAGATCCACATATAGCACGTAATGCTGTTATATATATGGACCAGAATAATGTACCAGTCACAACCTTACATGAGCGGAAATAAATCGACAATGGCTTTCCTTGTTGACTGCAATTTGCATGAAACGAACATGGAAATTAAATAGAAAAGCATGGCAGGAAAAATGTTTCTCCTGTATGTCTCTTGATGCTGCCACGTGTTTTGATTCATCAATAGGGAGAATAGTTGGGCTCACAACTTGCATAATATTGTTTGGAAAAACACTTTCCACATATTTATGAAGATTGTGACCATACTTAAACATGTCTTCAGTAGGTCTTCTCTTTGTTAATGTCTCTAAAATCAGAATGCCAAAACTATACATGTCACCTTGTATTGACACCTCAGAACCCATTCATCTTCTGAAATGTTGTAAGTCTATTAGTTATATTATATTATTAAGAATTGAAAAATAAAATAATTGCAGAGTAAAGTTTGAAAGAAATGAATTGCATGACTTTGTAGGAAAATAACTAAATGATACCTGGTGGAACATAGTCAATAGTACCCTTTATTACAATTGTGTTGCTTTGTTCATTAGAGATGATACCAACAATTGAGAGTAGTCTTGACAATAAAAAATCACTCAAATGAGCAACCATATTATCATCAAGAACTTTGCTTGACTTCAAATCACAATGAACAACTAGTTGCCTAAATTCATAGTTAATGCAGACACAATATCAATAAGAATATTTATTATTTGATCAAGGAGCAAAACTCTTAGAAGATCTGGATTTTTGGTATTGTGGTGTAACCAAATTTCCAAGCTTCCATTAACCATGTACTCATAAACCAAAGCTTTGAATTCATAGCCCTTGCAATCTATGCTAGAACAACATGATATGATCTTTACTAACTTTTGATGCCTTATATTTCTAAGTACATTACATTTAGAAACTCAACTCTTTTTAGCTCCCCTCATTTGAAGATTGATGACCTTTATTGCAACAAACTCATTACATTGAAAATTTCCCTTATATAAATAGGCATAACAACCAGGCCTTATGTAATGACCCGCCACCTATATCCCTTATTACTGATCTTACTCAGAGTAGCAATGCGTAGTTCAGTGGGCACACATGAATAGCATGAATATACTGATAATATTAATACAATATTGCTTGATTATAATACAAAAGTTTCCCCACCAGGGGTTTACACAATATTTAAAGACTTGCAAACAACCAGCAACAGTCCTCTTCGTGCATACCTATTTTCTGATCTCAGCACGTTTCCAATGCTCACCTATCTGAATGGTTGGTTGGGAGGAGTGAGATTCAAGAGAATCTCAGTAGCAAACGTTACCACTATGCATGCCAGATATATATGAATGCATGACATACTTGCCTACACTATTTCATGCCAACATATTGACATGCTGCATGCTCGATGTTATGACATACATATGGTCATTGCACAAATATAATAGAGCTTCAACCAATCATACATGTTTCACACAAATAGGCAAATCAGTCACATAATCAATGCAAGATATACATATCGCATACATGCAGAAAAGATAAGTTCACTACTTGGTGGACTATGTGTCCTTCTCATGTCTCTTGATTTTCCAACCATTGCTTATTCTTTATCACTTCATGGCCCTATATAACCAATCACATTATTAGAGCCATGATTAAATGCTCTATTCAACCATCTTTAGGTCTATTTTCAAAGGAACATATAGGCATTAGCTATATGTGAACACTTTAACATGGAATTTCCCCTTTCTAATCTCTGTTTCAAAATTTCAGTTAACACGATTAACTTTGAAAATTCACCATTAATTATAGAAAACTCCAAATTGAATGGTTCCAATTCTTATGTGAATATATCTGAATATAATTTCACATAAAAATACTAAATTTCATCTATCACAGCCAAAAATTTCCCAGAATTTCGCTAAACTCAACCTGTCCAAATCACATTCCAGAAACAGGGCAGAAGTTCAAAAATTCATATCTCCCAACATACTTCTCCAAAAATTACAAACTACCCATCCCATTAAAGCTCTATGTCTCTAATTTAATTCTAAAAATTTATAGAATTTTTGGATAACTTTTACACTATGAAAAATTTCGCACAACATCACTGTTTCAGCTTCTTTCCAGAAAACAGGGCATATCTTCAACAATTCATATCTCCTACTATACTTATCTAAAAATTACAAAATACTAACAAAATTAAAGCTTCACATGTCTAATTTAAGCATGAAAAATTTCATAATTATTGGATAATATTTGATTCCTCAAAAATGCGTTACAATGACACTACCTCCAGAAAACAAAATTCACAGCATTTACTCTTCAACTTCCAAAAATTCTCAATTCATATACAAGCGTCCAAAAATCATGAACACTTGTATACCTATACAATTTTGCCTCCTAAACCCATTGAAAGCATCAAAATTATCAAATTCTTACTCCTTCTCCATGTCAAAACAGGGAAGAAAATCAGATTCTTAGGTGCAATATGTTGTTTTCTTTCGCTTAATCTCTTCCTTTCTACTTCTAGTCAAGTGATTAGCTATTTAAACACTCATTAGACATGATTTAGCCATTGAAAACACCCATTTAAACCAGCCATGAACAGTACCCAACTTCCTTTATACTCATTCAAACGACAAATCAATCGGTTAAAAATGAAGCTTACGTTTACCTCTACCCGTTTCCACAAATGGTTTAGAATTCCCGCAACACCCCGGCCGGTGAGACGGTGACAACCACCTCCAAATGAAAATCTAAAACCGTAGAAAAGTAGCTCTCAATGAGTAGAAGAAGTTTCCTGAATGGTACTTTGAGAGAGGATACCGTTTCGGAAGTGTTTCGGAGAAAAGAATTTCCTCTCTCTTCTTTCTCCATTTCTCTGCACTCTTTCTCTCTTCTTTCATATTTTTCTCCGTGAAAATGCTGAGGTAGATGATGATTTAATGATTAAATGGGGTGTTAATTAGATTTTCCATGTGTCAGCTCCCTATTGGTCCAAAATTACAATTTCCGCACAAAATGCTTAATCTGGCAGAATTTTCATTAAAATTTGAAAATTCATATCTAATTGTGTAGATATCCAATTGGGGTGGTTCTAAAGGATATACGACCCTTATTGAGTCTAGTTTCAAGGAAAAATATAATATTTGGCCAATTAGAAGCTCAGTCATTCCATAATTTTAAATCTTTGGATGCTGTCCCAGAAAATAATTAATTTCGCTGGGCTAATTTTAAAAATTCATTTCTCTTTGTGTACAACTACAAATGACTTATATACCTATCAAATTAAAGCTTGATAAGTCTACTTTCATTATGGAAAGTTTCATAATTTTTCACCATCATTTATCCATCGAAACATGTCACACAATCATCACTGTCATACCGGGAATTTCACCAGTAGCAAAAATTACTTTGTTTTCCACTTTACTCTATTGTGTGTGACTTCCAATCACTTCGTTTTGTTATTCCCTGAGCTCTTTAGCTCACCAATATAATTCCTTTTAATATCTAAGGATATAAAGGAATTTTGGAGAATTTAAACATGCCTCATAGGGACATTTACTAAACCAGGGTTTAGCAGTCCACTTAATCCAGGCTTAATCTTATGCCTCTAGTCCCAAAATTCGGGATATTACACCTTATCAAGTTGTTGACAAAGAATCCATCTATAGCATGATACAAACTTGGATATGACACTAGGGTTGATCATGGACCAGACCAGACCAGATCGGGTTTGGTCTCAACCCAAGATCTGGTTGTAATATCCTAAGTTTTAGTACTAGAGGCTAGAGAATAAGCCTGAATAAGGTAGATGACCAAGCCCATTTTAGTAAGAGTTCCAGGAGTGATGGGACATAGAAAGACTCTCAGGAACTTGTGATTTGGCCTTATCGAGCAAAGGGCTTAATATTTTGAGGCAGTATGACTAGAATGTTAGTGCCGATGTGCACAAAACACATATATGGTGTCATTGGGTTGGTAGAAAGACGCCATCCAACTATGTCATGAGGTAAGGGACCAGTTAGTCGGGTGAAATAGGCCGGTGTAGGTGTGCATATGTCATTTTCAAGGCGTACAGGTATACCCTGCGTTTTTAAAGTAAATGCCGGTATGTGGCACCATGTGGGGCCCACATGCACACTCCAACCTGGTGTTATATGATGGGCTTTGATATGTGTGACACAATCCCAAGTAAGTCCCAGGCAAAACCCGAGTAGAATCCTGAGGAGACACCGATAAAGTGACTTTATTAAATTAACTTTAATAAAGTAAGTAATAATGACACAACTTTTGTGTTGGCTAAATGAGAACATGACACTTGTCCTCTCATGATGAAAAAGTAATCTTGGCTTTTGAGTTGTCACCACCAGAGAGTGACACCTAGCGCAATAGTCAGGGAAATCTTCCGGTCTTCAGCTCAGTCACATACTTGACTTCTCAAACACTGAACCCAAGAGTCCGGGGAAATTTTCAGGGCTCTCCCTTTCCCTGACAATATTGTGCCACCTAAGAGAGAGAAAAGAGGTAGGACCCATTTTATTAAAGTAAGGTGACACGTGTCACCCGATCAGGGGAACCCCGAACATATGGCACCACGGGATCGCGACACTTGACATAACTTTTGAAACTCCTCCTAGGCCATATATTTTAGGCCAGCAACCCAAAAAGGCAGGAAAATAAGAGAAAATAAAGAAAAAATGTTGGAGGAGAGAGGAGAGGTGAATAATAAATTTTCAGAACTTCAATCCGCTGAAACACTACCGAATCGGCGTTTTCTCTCAAAACACCCTTCACAAACCTTCTTCTACTCATCCCAAGCTTCATTTCTATGTTTTTGGATTTTCATTTAGAGGTGTTTGATGCCATCTCGCCGGCCGGAATACTGCCGGATTTCCAAACCGATTGCGGAAACGCGTAGAGGTAAGCGTAAGCTTCCTTTTGAATCGATTAGTTTGTTGTTTGGATGAGTTTTTGTAAGGGTTGGGTACTGTTCATTTTTCGTCCAAGGGGTATTTTTGAGGTTTAATCATGTATTCATGGTTAGATGATGATTTATGATGATATTGGACTAAATTGTTGGACAAAATTCTGAATTGGTGAATTGTTGTAAGGGTCTTTGTATAAAATTTTCCCTTTTTCTCTTTTTAAAAAATAATTTCCATGCCTGTTTCGCAAGAAACCTACATGGAAATTAAATATTTAAGCATGACAGGAAAAGTATTCGTCAAGCAACAAAGATTTTATAGCCGTTAGCATCCTCGAGGAAAGTCCGGAGAAGCCAAAAATATTATTAATAGCAACAATTGGTGGGTGGAGGGAACTTTCCCCACGACAATAAAGTTTGTTGGTATGCTAAGAAGAATCCAAAGTCTTGTTTGTTATAAATCCTTGTCATTCTCTCATTATAATGTTTGTTATGTTTTTTATTATTATCAAATAATATTATGTTTATTACAAAATAAAAAAGAAGAAAAATATATTTGTATGAGTTTATAATAGTTACTTAGATGTTTTTTACTCAAGTTATGATTTTGATGACCTTTTTCCCGTCAATATTGAGTCATATATGTCATATTTAGTGAAATTTTACATTATTATTATATTTCTATTTTATTATAGGGTAGGTATAGCCAATTCTTTAATTTTTTTTCCAATCCTCAATTCATTTCTTCAATTTTTTTCCCCAAGTACACATATCCTCCTCTTAGAAGATTGTTTGAGACATTAACGGATATTGAATGTGGGCATCTTCTAGCCGGGATTGAAACCTACTTCCTCAATTTTAAATCAGAACAACTTAATTCTTTTAGTTATTAGAAAATTAAAAATTTTATGAATTAAGTTGTTCTAAGTTAAAAAATATAAGCGATATTGAAAAAAAATATATGTGATCCAATTTATTCTAATATACAAGTCAAAAAAATTACAGAAATTGGATAGTTTCGTATTAAAGTTTAATTTAAAGACTAAATCAATAATTGAGAAAACTAGAAAAAATAAAAATTAAATTTTATCTTATTTTAAAACATCCCAAGGAGCTGTATGAAAAGAAGAAGAAATGGAAATTTATTTGTTATATGGAATTCAAAATATGTAAATGTAATTATATCTTTGTTATTACCAGTTAATAAAATTACATTTCTCACTTTTTGGTCAATGTATTTAACAACAACTCTTACTTTACATTAATAAAAATTTTGAGAAACTTTATTACATAAAAATAATAAATTAATTATGATGGTCTTAAAGTAGATAAGCATGCATGGGAGGAAAGGTCTTCCATTTATTTTATTTTTGCGAAAAGTCCCCACAAAAAGATAAAACTTGAATAAAGAGAGTATACGCGTGTTTAACACAACACAAAGTGCTATTATATGGGTTGAAATATCATCTGTCTTTCGAAAGTTCAAAGTTAAAGCCAAATGTATGTTTTGATTGTTTTCATTTAATTAATGGAAATAAATAAATAAAGATTTCCTTCTTGACGACGACAGACAACTCCAAAAAGAAAATTGATTGTTTTCATTTCCATGGGCGTTCAGACTGGGGCGGAACCACCTTATGCTCCCTCAGTTGCATTTTACAAGGTACGAATAATCAAATTATTTAGATAAAAAGTTAGTTAAAATTAGCTAAAAATAATATGTGTGTGTGTGAGAGAGAAATGCAACTCAATTCTCAAAAACACCTTTATTTATAAAGAAGGTGAGTGGGAGAGAGAATGAGTGGAAAAAAGTGAGAAGAGAAATATATAATTAATTGAGGGTAAAAATGAAAAAAATACATTAAATATTTAAACAACTTCAAAGGGTATCTTATAAAAAGGAGCATACATATTCAAACAATGATTTTTTCTTTTTTTTCTTTTTTTTGCAGTCAAACAATGATATCTTATGACTAGAGCTTTTAGTATTGTTATAATATAGGAGTAATTAAAAATTTGTAAAATATTTCTACATTTCATGGTAGCTTTCCTTACGACAATGAAGTTTGTTGGGTCGCTATGAAGAAACCAAAGCCTAGTTTATCTTGAATAACTTGTTGGATATTATTAGAATGACTAGGGTTTCCTTCGGGCCAAAAAAAAGAAAAAAAGAAAAAGAAGAAGAAGAAGAAAAAAACGAAAGAAAAAAAAAGTTCAAAGACTATATCAATAATTTAAAAATACTTCAAAAACAAAAGATATATTCTATCTTAATTTAAAATGCAGCAAGGATTTAAGATTTGTCATTACATTATTGTTATTATAAGTTCATAAAATTATAATATTTTTTATTTTTTGGTTAATGTGTCTAACAAATAACTTTTATTTTGCATTAATAAATTTTTTTAGAAATCTTAATACATAAAAATGAATTTATTATAATAGACTTAAGGAGATAAGCATAGGAGGAAAAGTCTTCTCTTTTTTTTTTATGAGAAAAGTTTTCCTAAAAAAAGACAAAACATGAATAAAAAGAGCCTAAGCGCGTTTAACGCGACAAAAAGGATTATTATTATATCGGTTAAAATATTAACTTTGTTATCCTTCTGAAAAATTCAAAGATAACAAATGCACGTTTACATTTAATTGATGGATATAAATCAATATTAACTTTGTATTTCCTTTCATATAAAGTTACTGAACTCTTGTGCAGAATACAAGTGAAGGCGGGCAAAGCCATCTTAAAGTACAAGGGGTCAAGATTTTGAAATTGTTATATAATATAGTCAGTAATTTGAGTTTTTAGTATTGATAGTAATTAATATTTGTAAAATAATTCTATAGATCAAGAGTTTCGATAATAAATTATGTAAAATTACATAATATTTAAAGAAAATTGGAAGCATGCAATACTAAAATACTTCATAACAAGTACATATACATTTTATTTTTACTCCAATAAATGAATAAAAGGTATAAATTAATGAGTTAAGGTATTTTTTCCATTAAAATATATTATAAATAATAAAGAGTGCCATTGATTTGCTAGGCCCCCTGCAATCCAAGAGGGAACCATTAAATTACAAAAAAACTTACACACACACACGCGCGCGAAAACGTTTCAGCCAATTCGCTAAGAACAAGTCTAAAAATACCATATTTTTCAATTCTTTTTAATCTTATTTTATTTTAATTTGATCATAAAAAATTTAAAATATATAAGAAATTTATTTTGATTTATAAATTTTTAATTTGCATGTCTATAACTATTTTTCTAAGATCTCATTTTCCACTTACTCATCAACTGGAGACTTAACTGGCTTAGGAAGGCTGGTAAACAATATTGATATTATAATAAATTCAGCCAAAAGTATGTCAATATTATAATGTCAACAAACATAAAAGATTTGAGTAATTTAAAAAAAAAAATTTAAACACCGTCAACAGGAAAATAGTTAGACACCAAGATATATTAAGATGTAATTCATTAAATATAAACACTGAAGCATAATTCATTTTCATTTTTCATCAGTGAATTCAAATGTCATAATAAATTTAGCAAATTCAACCATGTGCCACTTTTCGAATACACAACATTAATCTGCATAGCCTTGCGTTATTTTAATCTTAAAACCTTTACACATAAATGTAATTACGTGATTTTAATCATTAACAACAACAAGGAACGAAGCTCTGCACTGAAGTCTCAACCATAAATAACAGGAACATCAACATGGAGACTAAATACTGTAATACAAAACATGCCCACATATCACATATGGCCGCACAATAAACATGCATGCCTAAGCTTACAACGTTAGGCTCATCCCAATCACAATTCAATTATTTCAATGACACTGATCACACACGACTCCATTACCTGCAACATATAAATCAAAACATGAGATGCAGCCAATATTAAAATATAAGATAAAATATGAAAACTCAACTTTTTATATAATATTAATATTTTTTATCAGAAAAAAAGAGCAATAAAATTTCAGAAATGGTTTCTATTATATTATTATTATTATTATTATTTTGAAAAATAGGTTAATCCATATTCTAGTTCATTGTTAAGAGAATGTAACCAGTATCTACAGGATGAATTAAGCATTGATTTTAAACAAAATGTCAAAACATGGCTTGTTTGCCTAAATTCAAGTTGACAAAATATATATATATGCGCAAATCAAATGAAACCGATTGTATATAGGTGATGTTGTACTCAAAAGGGTAAAAGCTTTTGATAGAATCAAGCTTCCTGATAACATCAATTGCACTCATTCTTTCATGAGGTGATTCCATTGAACATGAAAGTCCAATTTCAAATAAAGAACACAAGCACTTCTCAACATTAGGATGGATTTGTATCACTGATGCTCCCACTATATGTTTCAATTCTCGTGGAAGAATAGTTGTGCTCACCAGTTCCAAAAGCTTGTTTGGAAACGCATTTTTCACTTATGTTTTAAGATTGTGACGATCATTAAACATATCTTCGATAGATCTTCTTTTACTTAACATTTCTAAGACAAGAATGCCAAAGCTGTACTGGTCACTTTGAATTTGAACAACCTCATAAAAAAATGTTAAATGATACTTGGAGGAACATAGCCAATAGTACCCTTTATTCTAGTTGTGAAGCTTAGTTTCTAATGACTTCATCAGTTGAGAGTATTCTTGTCAATCCAAAATCACTCAAATGAGTAACAATGTTTCCATCAAGAAGTACATTGCTTGGCTTCAAGTCATAATGAATAAGAGGGTACTGTTCACTACCACAAGTGCATGGATCGCGTCAAATAATAAAGTGATGAGTAAATATCGTTCCTACAAGGATTTGAGTAACAAATTAGTTAAACAATAAGCTTAGTGAATTCGATTAAGTTGAGCCAAAACATGTTGTTGGAGTGAAAGAGAACGTACAAACTATTTCTTAGACTAATAATTACTAAGTAAAGTAGATTCTTTGATTTCAAGTATTGAAAGAAACCTAGGGTTATTTATCCCCTTTGCACTTCATAAAACTTGATATAATCCCTCTCCATTAGTATCTTTAATGATAATATGTGTTAGTCCAAGGTAAAAAAACAATCATTTGGTTAAGCTTTCTCAAATTAAAACCAAGTTTATATCCTCACTTAATATGCACAATCTCTTGCTACAACTAAGAGAGAATATTCATTTAGCCACAATCTCATTAACAATGCTAGGTTAGTAACTATATCTCTATGTTACTAACAAACCTTCCATTTAAGACCTAAATTTCAAGTCTAGCATGATTTTACCAAAGTTCTTCATATAGATAGGCTTTCTCAAGTCAAATCCAAATGAACAATTCAATCTAAATGGCGGCCAAACATTTAGAAGCATTAAGAAAAGAGTAAAATCAACACATATATACCATTATCAACCAAAAGAGAGAAATAATCAAGTCTTAATCCATACAAAGGCTCAAAATAACCCTAGAGTGAAGAGTTTAGCTACACATAATCAGAAAGTAGCTACAACTATATGAAATAATTACAGCCATAGTCAAAATCCAGCAAAGAAAGAGAAGAAGAATGGGAAAAAAACCAATATTTGAAGCTTCAAGTGCCTTCCAAACTTCAACCCAACTCAATGCTTTGCCTTGACTCCAAAAACCTAGCACACAAGCTCTTAGGAACACTTGAAAATTGTAGAATCCTGTATTTTCAGTCTATCCCTTCCTTAAAAAGCCTCCTCAAGCATTTCAGCAAGTAAAACACAAGGTTGTACTGTTGTTCGTGTGCTTCGCCACACTGTCGTGTGCTGAAGCATATGACACAGTAAGTTCTGGTCTTCGTTGGCTTCAACCAAGGGTCAAGTGCTGAAGCACATGACACAGTAAGTCTGATCTTCATTTACTTCAGCACATGTGTTGTTGGCTGAAGCCAACAACACAATACTTCCTGCTTAAGCTTTCTTTGATCTTTGCTGCTACAAATATTGCTCTTTAGTCCTTCAAAACTTCCCAAAGTGTCCTTCAAAGCTTCCTAAAGTGTCTTTACCCTCATACAAAAGAGAGGATGCATTCTCATTTTTTTTCTTTGAATTAAAACATACAAAATTTTAAGCTCTACACAAATATATCTTCAACTTTGGCTTGTTTTTCTAATATGCACATTTTCTTCTATTGACTCTTTTTATATGCACAATTTTATACAAAAGCTAGTAGAAAATAGAAGAAAATGTGCTAGAATGCTATCAATTTCTATGTGTTAACAGGTACCCATATTCATATTCATAGTGAAGAAAGTTTAAAGCAGACACTATATCAATAAGAATGTTTATTATTTGATCAATGAGCAAGATTCTTGAATGATCAGGATTATTGTCTCTTCTAGGATGCAACCAATTTTCCAAGTTTCCATTCACCATATGCTCATAAACCAGTACCTTAAATTATTGGCCTCTGTAATCTATGCTACAACAACACATTATAATGTTTACCAAATTTTGATGCTTTGCATTACATTCAGGACTGAAACTCTTAGGCCCAGTTTGGTACAAAGCACTAGGGGTAAGGACTATGATTAGATTAGGGATTAGACTAGAATATATCATTTAGTATGAGATACTACGGATAACCAAGGATTGAGAGTACCATGAAAGCGAGATTGCTGCAAAGCCACCTCCCCCTGGTATTGCATTTTCAATCTTGGGATTGTAAATATCAGAGGCAAAAATATCCTTGTTTATAATATTTTTTGGACATAAATGCCCTCTATCAATTTTAACCTGAATCCTGAGACTTTCTGGTACAGGAACTCACTGAATATGTTCTCACTCAATGGCTTGATGCATTACACTGATATGATCCCCTATTTATACTAGTTAGGGAACTCCAATTACTTCAGATATCAAACATAGACTGCCCTACACTAAAACACACACACAACACACTTAGAGATATTTGTAGACAATGCACCGAAAGAAAGAAAGCAATAAAGACAAAAAGAAAAGTAACAATAGATGGTAGGTACAGCTTATGATTCTGTCTCATTCTCCCTGGGTTAGTCGAAACTCGTCCTCGAGTCTAAATTATTATCATCTTTAACATAAGGAGATAGATTAGCAACGTTGAAAGTAGCATAAACTCCATAAGCATCTAGTAGCTCAACTTTATAAGCATTATCATTGATTTTCTCTACAATCTTGAATGGACCATCTACACGTGGAGATAATTTGGCGTTGAGCTATTTTGGAAACCGTTCCTTTCGCAAGTGAATCCAAACCAAATCTCCAACATCAAAATTCGTTGCTTCCTATGTTTGTCCCGTTGTGCCTTGATTCTCAGATTCTACTTCTGGATCCTTGCACGTACTTGTTCATGTAGTTTCTTAACTTCTTTTTCCCTTTGTTCTGCATCTGTATTGAAACATTGCTTATCAATTGAAGGAACTAGATCTAACTGACTGAGAGGTCGTGTACCGTAAACAACTTCAAAAGGGCATTTACCAGTGGCTTGGTTGAGGGAACTGTTATAAGCAAATTTGACTTGAGTCAAGATAAGATCCCATTGCTTCAAATTTTTTTCAACAAAACTTCATAAAAGATTGCCAAGAATCTTATTTACAGCTTCTATTTGTCTATCCGTTTGCGGATGACTGGCACTACTAAATTGAAGCTTAGTACCCATCTTTTTCCAAAGAGTTCTCCAAAAATGGCTGAGGAATTTGACATCACGATCAGAGGTGATAGTCTTAGGAATGCTATGGAGATGGACAATCTCTTTAAAGTATAAATCAGCAACCTGTACAACATTGTTGGTTTTCTGACAAGGAATAAAATGGGCCATTTTTAAAAATCGGTCCACAACTACCATGACAGAATCTTGTTGTCTCTGCGTATGTGGTAACCCAAGCACAAAATCCATGCTTACATCTTCCCAAGGTGCTTCTAGTACTGGTAGTGGCATGTATAATCTTGTATTTTAACCTTTCACCATAGCCAAGTGACACGTTCTACATCTTTGTATGTGCCGGTTGACTTCTCATTCAAGTCTTAGCCAATAAAAATTTTCTTTGATCAGGGAAACTATTTTATCTCTGCTGAAATGATTGGCTAATCCTCTATCATTGGCTTCCCAGATTATTGCCTCTCTTAGGGAACACTGAGGAATACATAGGGTTTTACCTCGGAATAAAAACCCATCATGTCTATAGTATTAGTGGAAAGGATGATCTGCAGTTGCTTCCCATATTCCGTGAAAATCTAGGTCATCTTGGTATAATTCTTTGACACATTCAAACCCAACAACCTTGGCTTGAATTGTTGATAATAACATATGTCGACGGCTAAGCGCATTAGCTACCAAGTTCAGGATTCCAGCCTTGTGTTTAATCAGAAATGGATAAGATTGCAAGATTTCACTCTAGCGGGCATGTGTACGGCTGATCTTTTGTTGAGAATTCAAATATTTGAGGGCTTCATGGTCAGAATACAGGATAAACTCTTTATGCAATAGGTAGTGGCTCTAATGCTGCAACGCTCGAACAATGGCATAGAATTCTTTGTCATAGATTGAATACTTGAGCTTAGCATCATTAAGTTTCTCACTGAAAAATGCAATTGGGTGTCCCTCTTGGCTAAGTACAGTATCGATTCCTAAATTGGAAGCATCACAACTAACTTCGAACACTTGATCAAAATTTGGCAGAGCTAGAATGGGGGCTTCAGTCAGTCTCTTTTTCAATTCTTGAAAGCTTCTCTAGGCTTTCTCTATCAACTGAAATTTATCTCCTTTAGTGCAATCTATAAGTGGTGCGACAATAGAGCTGAAGTTGCGTATGAACCTCTGGTAAAAAGAGGCTAATCCGTGGAAACTTCAAACTTCCTGAATAGACTGCAGGACTGGCCAGCTATTGATGGCTTCAACCTTACTGTGGTTAACTCGAACACCTTTGGCAGTTATGATATACCTAAGGAACATAACTTCTTTGGAAATAAAAGTACACTTTTGTATGTTGGCGTACAACTTTTGTTCTCGCAAAGTTTGTAAAACTTGCCGTAAATGCTCCAAATGCTCTTCTTGACTCTTGCTATAAACAAGAATTTTGTCAAAGTAGACCACAACATATTTGCCAATGAAGGGGCGCAATACCTAATTCATTAGTCGCATAAATGTGCTAGGGGTATTGGTTAACCCAAAAGGCATTACATTTCATTCATACAGGCCATCTCTTGTCTTGAAAGCAATCTTCCATTCATCACCAGGATGAATTCTGATTTGATGATAACCACTTTGTAGGTCAATCTTGAGAAGGTAGTGGCACCATGTACCTGATCTAGCATATCATTGAGTCACGGTATCAGAAACCGATACTTGATAGTGATCTTATTGATAGCTCTACAATCAATACATATTCTCCAACTCCTATCCTTCTTAGGGACAAGAAGAATAGGTACAACACAGGGGCTAATGCTTTCTCGAACCAGCCCTTTCTTCAATAACTTTTCAACTTATCTCTAGATTTCTACATGCTATTGAGGACTCATCCTATAAGCAGGCTTGTGAGGGATGATTGCTTCTGGAACAAAATCAATGGCATGTTGGATGTCACGCATCGGTGAGAACCCGGATGGTATCTCATCAGCTACTACATCTGCAAATTCAGAAAGTAAAGGAAAAACTTCTGATGGGTTGTTAGACTTTATATTCCTTTCAAGTACCAATATGAAACTCATCGTCTGGGGCTCGAATTTTGTCACTTTGAGTTCCTCTTTAGTCATTAATGACACCAATGGCTTCTCTTCTCTGAAAGTTTTGTTAATTTCACTAGGTGATAAAGGTGTCAATTTGATCTTGATTTCGTCTTTGGTGATGTAATAAGTATTTGCTCGTCCATCACGTAGAGCATACCGATCATATTGCTATGGCCTCCCCAGTAGTAAGTGGCATGCGTCCATGGGAACAACATCAGAAAGAACTTCATCTTTATACTTGTCCCCAATAGAAAAAGTAACAAGGCACTGTTTAGAAACATTTACCTTACTTCCAGTATTAAGCCAGTGCAGCTTGTATGGGTGCGGATGGTCAGGTGTTGGCAGCTTCAATTTCTTTACTATGTAGTCAGAAGCTACATTTTCACAGCTTCCATTGTCAATGATGACATTACAAACTTTTCCCTGTGATGTGCAACGGGTGTGAAAAATGTTGTAGTGTAACCAGGGTTCCTCCTTAACCACTGTTGTATACAGACTTTGTCTAATTACTAGCATCTCTCCCTGATCGGCTGGTGTAACTTCCTCATCATAAATAGGCTTTTCTTCATAAAAGAAATTCTCCTCATCATCCTTTGTAGGAACTTCAAGTGCTTTCCCTTCCCTGATAGTGACAACCCTCCGGTTAGGACAATCTACGGCAATATGGTCGAATCCTTGGCACTTAAAGCATTTTGGTGCTTTAGAGCCAGTTACTTTGCTAGCCTTTGGTGGTGGTCTGTTTGCTGTATTATACTGTGGCTTGGCATGCGTGGTTGCGGCCTGGTCAGGATACTTTCTGGAAGAAGAAGGTTGAAAGGAAGAAGAAGGCTGAAAAGAGGATCTCTTGGGTGTCTGCTTTTCAACGCGGATAGCTAGACGAATCACATCATCTAGGTCCAGTATTGTTGAAGATGGACTATACAACTAATGTCAGGGTTTAAACCTGCAAGGTACCGGGCAATGGTTAACTCTTCCTTCTCCTGGATGTCACATTTCATTATTAGTTGCTCGAACTCTCTAGAGTACTCTTCTACCGATAATGAACTCTGTCGAATGTTTTGTAGTCATATAAAATTCTTCTATTAATAATGTTCTGGTAGGAACTTATTGGTGAGCTGGCGTCTCATTTTCTCCCAATTGGTAATTTTATGCTTGCCCTCTCGTGCTCGCTTTCGTTTGAGATTTTCCTACCAAATAGAAGGATGTTTCTTAAGTTTCAAGGCTACAATTTTGACTTTTTGTTCTTTTGGAATCTCCTTGTATTCAAAAACCCATTCTACTATTTGAAGCCAATCAATAAACTTATCAGGCTGTAGTCTCCCCTCAAATTCAAGAATGTCTACCTTGATATCATTAGAGCAGAAACACTGTTGTCGAGGAGGTTGGTGGTAGCTAGAGGAAGATGAGCTGCTGCTAGAATCGGCTTCTGGTTGTTCATTACGGTTTTCTAGTAAGGCTCGTTGAACTTCTATTGTAGCTTCCAGCTCTCGTAAACGACGTTTCATTTCTTCCATCTCAACTTTGAGCATGTTCCTGTGTCTTGGAGGCATTTTGGGTACTGGTTTAGGGGTAGATTGGGCATTTCAGGAAGAAAAGGGTAAAATGGGAATTATGGTAAAATTTTGGGTTAACTTCTGAATATAGAAAGTTTTAGGGCAAAAATGTAATTTGGGAAAGTTTAAGGGGTCAAACTGCAATTACAGAAAGTTTTGGGGCATAAAATGTAATTTTTGCCAATTTTTTAGGGCAAAAAAATATGATTCCAGAAAGTTTTGGGTTAAAAATTGTAATTTTTTCCAAAATTTATGGGACCATATTGCAATTTCAGAAAGTTCAACTGATTGGTCAATAGTGACGTGGCACTCATGACACGTGGCAGATCCTGGTTGGTTGACGTAGCGTTGACTATGTAGCACTCGTTGACGTGGCCGTTGACGTGTGTGATGACGTGGCTCCTCTTCAACCTCCAAACTCCGGCAACTTTTGTATTTTCTGGTGACTTTTCAGCAACGCTCGTGGTGGCCGTTTTCGACGAGGTCCAGCACTTTCCTAAGGTTTTATGGCCTTCTGAACATGATGTTGAGGTCGGTTTTCCTAAAAAATTATCGGATATGGGACTTTCGAAGATGTCTGAGACTTTCTAGCGAGGCTCTCGGCTGGTGCCCGTTTTAGATGATGTCCGGTACTTTTTTGAGGTTTTCTGGCCTTCAGAACAAGATGGTGAGGTCTGTTTTCCTGAAAAATGACTGGAGATGGGACTTTCAAAGATGTCTGAATTTTCCAACGAATGAAACTTTGAATCCTCTTCCTCCGTTGATTTTTCTAGCGATTCCCTCCCCTGGAACCCTTTGCTCTAATACCAAAATGGTACAGGAACTCACTGAATATGTTCTCACTCAATGGTTTGATGCATTACACTGATATGAGCCCCTATTTATACTAGTTAGGGAGCTCCAATTGCTTTAGATATCAAACATAGTCTGCCCTACACTAAAACACACACACCTCACACTTAGAGATATTTGTAGACAATGCACCGAAAGCACCGAAAGAAAGAAAGCAATAGAGACAAAAAGAAAAGTAACAGTAGATGGTAGGTAGAGCTTATGATTCTGTGTCACTTTGTTTTTTGTTATTTTTTTAAAAATAAAGATATTTTAGCCTTTTCATAATTTATGGAGGATTATAAAATAAAATTAATTCAAGTATTCCATCTAACTATCACCGCATACCAAATGTAATTTTAATCCCTCAATCCCAGTCCTAATACCAGTTACAATTCCAATACCAACCCCAATCCCAATTCATCAAAATCCAGTGCCTCGTACCAAACATGGCCTTATGAGCTCCCCTTATTTGAAGGTTGATGATTTTTATCACAACAACTTGAGACTCAAAAATTGCCTTATATACAGAGCCATATCCCATATCCTATCAAGTTAGTGACAGAGAATCTATTTGTATCCTTTTACAAACTTGGATACGATACTCTGGAAATCATGTCAATAGTTGGTGAACTTGAAGAAGATTTCTTACAGAAGAAGAAAAGCAATCACACAACATATTGATATGATACACTTTAAGTTTTGAGGTTTTTTTTGTCTAGTTGGTTTGAGAGACGTGGTGGCAGCTCCAACTTGGATATGCCTCCATAAAGCTTGTTATTCCCCATAAGTGATATTGCACTTGCATTGTCAAAGACACTTTTGTTGGTACCTCCCCATCAAGCATGTTGAAATAAACATTTAGGTACTCCAAACAAGTAATATTTTGTAGGCCTTTTGGAATTAATCCAGAAAAGTTATTTTGTGACAAATCTAGATATCTTAAACCTTTCAATGAAGCCAAAGATAAGGGGATAGTTTCTTGAAAGACTTTCTCTTGCAAAAATAGATACTCTAAGATTTGACAATCCTAATGGTTTGAGGAATGCTTCCAAAGAAATAATTATGTGAGACATCCAATTTACTTTTTTTTTAAACTTTCCAATCTCATCTAGGAGATTCCCATATAATATCTTGAACATCCAATAAGGAAATCATCATGCATATGTACTTAGTCAGGGGTTAATTGATTTAGCTCTTTCATCTCATGATTGGTTTTACTCGAGGATGAGTAAAAGTTTAAGTTTGGGGGTATGTTAACCTTATGAATTTCCTATCAAAATGGCACAGTTCCTATCAATTTCTCCCTCATTCTAGTGTTTTAACAAGTAATAAGTGGTATAAATGTGGAGGAAATGTGCCTGAAGCATAATTGACATAGAAAGAGCATAATTGTCTGGTTAAGCATGAATATATTGTTATGTTCATCAACTGTTGGGTTTTATGTGTTGTTTGTCAAATCCCTTAATATTCTGATATTCGCTGAATAATAAATGCGTAGTTCAGATGGCATATATAGAAATAGTGAAACTATACTGATAATAAGTATTTACTTATATTACAGAAAATCCTCATATAGCTTGAAAAATATATACAGAGTATAAAAGAAATAAATTCCACAACTAAAGATAATCAGATGTAACTCCTGGCTAGGACCGGACCTTCAATCGCCAGTAATTACGGTTTTGCCCTTAGAGTCGTTGTCCTCTGCTGGAATATTTTTAGATATTGAAAAAAAGGGTGAGATTCGAATGAATCTCAGTACTAACATACAATCAGTCATATAAAATGCGATAAATAAATATGCAATGCACCGTGATATGTAAAATGCTAACCGTGTTGTATGCATACTGTCCAAGGTCAAACGATTGTTTTCAACCCCGGCTAAACTCGTGCCCATGGTCAAACGATATGTTTAGACCCTAGCTTATTCGCGTGTTGTGCCCCAGGTACTGTCATGTTACAGAAAATGGCATACACAACATATAAATAATCACATAGTATATGAGAGAAAGAATTACTACCTGGGTCATTTTTCAATCCAACTGTTTATCCAAAACTTTTTCTTTGGCTCGGGCTTTTACCAGTTCCTATAAATTAAAATTAACAAGTAATTGGTTATTACTTGTATTACTACTATCTTTAATCATATTCTGCTGATTATCTCAGTTTCAGTTGCCTATACACTATATAATTTTGCATACCCCAAGTAATTCGTCTCTTCATGTCTTCTTCAGCTTCCCAAGTTGCTTCTCTAGGAGATAACCCCTTCCATACCACTTTGATGAATGGAATATTCCTATGTCTTAGTTGTTTCTCCTGTCGATCAATGATTCGATCTGGTATGACCTCATATGTCAAATCATCTCGTACGTCTACCTCTTCATATTCAATCACATGTTCTGGATCAGGTTGATATTTCTTTAGCTGTGAGACGTGGAAGACATCATGTATTCTACTCAAACTTGGGGGTAAAGCTATTTGATACGCTGTTAGCCCAATCCTAGACAAGATCTCGAAAGGACCAATATACATTGGGCTAATCTTTTTCACCTTTAACGCCCTACCAATACCAGTAGTAGGCGAAACCCTCATAAATACGTGGTCTCCAACTTGAAAATTAAGAGGTTTCCGCCTTTTGTCAGCATAGCTCTTATGTCGACTTTGTGCAGCTAGTAACCTCTGCTTAATCAACTTTATTTGCTCCATTGTTTGATCAATAATATCTGGCCCGTACATCTGCCTCTCAGATAACTTTGTCCAGCATAAGGGTGATTGGCACTTCCTTCCATATAACGCTTTGTAGGGAGCCATTTGAATGCTCGAATGATAGTTGTTATTGTATGTGAATTCCGCCAAAGGAAGGAATTGGTCCAAACTACCTTTGAAATCAATCACGCATGCTCTGAGCATATCTTCTAATGTCTGAATTGTTCTCTTAGTTTGTCCGTCTGTCTGAGGATGATAGGCCGTACTGAATCGGAGCTTAGTACTGCCTTCCAAAATTTGGAAGTGAACTGAGGATCTCTGTCAGATATGATGTTCTTTGGCGTACCATGTAAACGTACTACTCCTTGATATAAATGTCTGCAAGTTTATCGGGAGAGTAGTGAATGCTGATTGGGAAAAAATGAGCTGTCTTCGTGAATCGGTTTACTATCACCCAGATGGCATAATGGTTTCAGACTTTTGGTAGTCCTGTCATAAAATCCATAGTAATGCTCTCCTATTTCCACTCAGGAATTACAGGGTTTGCAGTAGCCCTGAAGGTCGTTGGTGCTCAGCTTTGACTTTCTGACATGTAAGGCAACGAGCAACAAACCTTGTTACATCCTTTTTCATGCCTGGCCACCAATATGTGGATTTTAGATTGTGGTACATTTTAGTTGCTCCTGGATGCAAAGTATATTTACTCATATGTGCTTCTTCCAGGATTTGTCTTTTCAACTCAATTTATGGTGGAACATATATTCACTTCTTGTATCTGACTAGCCCACTTGGTGACAAGTCATATTCCTGAGTTTCTCCCTTTGTAATCATGTCTCTAATAGACTGTGCGTATTTATCTTGCATCTGATCTTCTTTTATAACTGCTCTTAGATCATTCTCTGTCTGACTGACATTGCTGCTGTTAATCCTGATCTGGTTAGACAAATTAAGATCCCTAAAATCTTCAATCAACCTTTGCTCGTGAATCATAAGGGCTGCTACTTGTATTGTCTTACGGCTCAATGCATGTGCTACTACATTAGCCTTTCCTGGATAATACTTGATCTCCAGATTATAGTCTTTAAGTAACTCCTTCCACCTGCACTGCCGCATATTGAGTTCTTTTTGATCGTATAAATACTTTAAGCTCGTGTGGTCACAGTACAACTCTACAGTCACCCTATAGAGATAGTGTCTCCAGATTTTTAGTGCAAATACAATTGCCGCTAACTCAAGATCATGTGTAGGATATTTTTGTTCGTGAGGCTTCAGTTGATGAGATGCATATGCCACTACTCGCCTTGTTGCATCAAAACACATCACAATCCATGCCTACAGGCATCTGTGTAAACAACAAAGGTCAACTGGGGATCTGGGATTGTTAGCACTGGTGCTGTTGTTAATTTCTGTTTCAGCTCTTCTCACAACTATTGTCCCACACAAAAGGTTGAGTTTTTTGTGTTAACTTTGTCAATGGCAAAGCTATTCTAGAGAAATTTTGTATAAATCGCCTGTAATAACCTGCAAGACCCAGAAAACTACGTATATATCTCGAATACTGTTTCTGGCCTCTTCCAGTTCAGTATTGCTTCCACCTTGTTTGGATCCACTAAGACCCCTTGCTGTGAGACTACATGACCCAGAAATTCACTTCTGAAAGCCAAAACTCACATTTACTTAGCTTGGCATAGAGTTGCTTACTTCTCAACGTGTTTAGTACAACTCTTAAGTGGTGTTCATGCTCTGCTTTACTTTGGGAGTATACCAGAATGTCATCAATAAAGACTACCATGAATTGGTCCAAGTATGGATGAAAATTTCGATTCATGTAGTTCATGAATGCTGCCGGTGCATTGGTCAGCCCAAATGGCATTACCAGAAACTCGTAATGGCCATATTGTGTTCTGAAAGTAGTCTTCGACACATCATCTGCCTTCACTCTGAGTTGGTGATAGCCTGATCTTAAGTCAATCTTTGAGAACACACAAGCTCCCGATAGTTGATCAAGCAAGTCATCAATTCTGAGAAGCGTGTATTTATTTTTAACAGTCACCTTGTTTAACTCCCTGTAATCAATACAGAGTCGTAGGCTTCCATCTTTCTTTTTCACGAAAAGCATTGGAGCTCCCCATGGAAAAACACTGGGTCTGATGAACCCTTTCTCTAGAAGTTCTTTAATCTGCTTTTTCAATTCTGCCATCTCACTTGGTGCCATTCTGTATGGGGCTTTTGATATCAGTTCTGCTCCATGCTTAGTGTCAATTGTAAACTCCACTTCCCTATTTGGGGGTAATCCACCGATATCCTCTGGAAACACATCTGAAAATTCATTTACAATAGGGATACTCTCTAATGCTTTCCAGCCTCTGATTGCATGGAGAAAAATACTATATATCCCTGACAACCTTTATGTAAACATTTCTTAGCCTCAGCTGTGGAGAGAAAGTTCAGGTTGATTTCTGTGTTGGGCTTAACTAGTAGATTAGGGTAAATGACCCTTTTCCTTACACAGTCTAACAATACATTATTTGCAGTTAGCCAGTTGATTCCGAGAATCACTTCGAGTTGTTTCAGTGGCGAACAAATCAAGTCTACTGTAGACTCGAGCCCCTCAACATTTACTATACAATTTAAACAAACTTCTGTTATGACGAACCCGTTACCCGTAGGCGTGGATACCATCAAGTCATATGGTAACCTATACATGCTCAGGCCTAGTCGTATTACGCAATCATATATAATAAATGAATGACTAGCTCCTGAATCGAACAATGCTTGTACTAGATTGCCATTAAGAGAAATTATACATTTAATCAGTTCTGGTGATTTTCGGGCCTCTTCTTCTGTCAATGCAAAAACACTATCCTGTATTTGTTGCCTCGGCTCTCTAGGTTCGGGTCTCTGTTGACAATCCTTGGCATAATGCCCTGGCTTGTGGCAGTTATAGCAAATAACCTGTCCTGTTGGTGTTGACACTTGCTTTTCCTGGCTACAAGTCTAACCGTAATGATAGGGCTTGCCACAGTGTCTGCACATTCTATTCCCAGGGGGTCTTTGGCTGCCATAAGTGTCAAACTGATTAGGTTTCTTATTACTGCCGCTTGAAGAACCACCCTGATATTGGCACTTCTGAAAAGAATTTCCGCCACCAAAAGTATTTTTATTACTAGTACTCTTGTGGCTATGTAACTCTAGCAGGTTGTGTTTAGTAATTCGGCACTCCTCAACTGCCTTGTTAAATTGTTTGAAATGTTTGGAAACAAATTTTTCTCTTAACTCCGGCTTCAATCCACGTATCATCATATCCAAACTAAATCCTTCGTTATTACAGACTTTTGAGTAGGAAGAGTATCGGGATAGATAAGTAAATCTGGCCAGGTAGTCATCAAAGCTTTCCTTATCACCCTGCTGAATAGCCAGGAACTCAATTTCTTTAGCCAGTCTCACTGATCGAGGAAAATATTTCTCATTAAATTTCTCTTGAAACACTTCCCATGTCAGAGGAATGTTCTTTTCTCGCAGGATTGCTTCAATGCTTTCCCACCAGCGATCAGCTTCTCCCTCCAGCTTATAGATGGCTAGACGGGCTTTAATGTTATCAGGACATTCCAAGATTCAGAAGATTTTCTCTAAATGGAATAGCCAGTTCTCTGCATCTTCAGGATCAAACTTTCCTCTGAATACAGTCAATTGATGTTGGTTCATTCGGGTTACCCAGGTCTACATACTCTCAACTTTAACAATCAGAGCTTCGGGCACTACTGGCTCAAGCTCAGGAGGCTGTAGATGACCTCCATCCTGTCTATCAGGATTATCATTATGGGCTTCTTCATCGGCATTTCACTTTTGTTGTCTTTCTCTCACTTCATTTCGAAGTTCATTCAAAGCATTATGTTGATCCAGCATCATCCCCATCAGTTGTTGTATTGTGTCGGGTCTAGTGTTTGGTTGTTCATTAATATTCTCGTGTCTTCCTCTGCCTTGGCCTCTGCTGCGACCTCTGCCTCGACCTCCACTGCCAACTCTACCGCCTCTTATTATAGCCATCTTTATGACTCACTATATCAAAAATGAGGAAGAGATAAATTTCACATACTTATATATCAGTATACTATTCTGATATTGCCAGAACCGCATAGCTCTGATACCAAAATTGTCAAACCCCTTAATATTCTGATATTCGCTGAATAATAAATGCGTAGTTCAGATGGCATATATAGAAATAGTGAAACTATACTGATAATAAGTATTTACTTATATTACAGAAAATCCTCATATAGCTTGAAAAATATATACAGAATACAAAATAAATAAATTCTACAACTAAAGATAATCAGATGTAACTCTTGGCTAGGACCGGACCTTCAATCGCCAGTAATTACGGTTTTGCCCTTAGAGTCGTTGTCCTCTGCTGGAATATTTTTAGATATTGAAAAAAAGGGTGAGATTCGAATGAATCTCAGTACTAACATACAATCAGTCATATAAAATGCGATAAATAAATATGCAATGCACCATGATATGTAAAATGCTAACCGTGTTGTATGCATACTGTCCAAGGCCAAACGACTGTTTTCAACCTCGGCTAAACTCGTGTCCATGGTCAAACGATATGTTTAGACCCTGGCTTATTCGCGTGTTGTGCCCCAAGTACTGTCATGTTACAGAAAATGGCATACACAACATATAAATAATCACATAGTATATGAGAGAAAGAATTACTACCTGGGTCATTTTTCAGTCCAACTATTTATCCAAAACTTTTTCTTTGGCTCGGGCTTTTACCAGTTCCTATAAATTAAAATTAACAAGTAATTGGTTATTACTTGTATTAATACTATCTTTAATCATATTCTGCTGATTATCTCAGTTTCAGTTGCCTATACACTATATCATTTTGCATAGTGCAATTTTTTTTCTATTTTTCAGAAAATTGGCAGATTTTTCAGTCAAATTTGAAAAATCATAACTAATTCTAGAAAATTTTAAACTGACTGGGTCCAAAGTATAAATGAAGATATTGAAGTCTATTTTCATGAAAAAATATCAAAATTTTCTCAACTTCACCAAATGTTTCCCAGAATTTCCCGAAATACCCCTATTATAGATTACTCTCCAAAAATTGAGCACAATTTTGAAAATCTATATCTCCTAATATACTTGTCAAAAAATTATGTTCTACCTGTAAAATTAAAGCTATGAATGTCTACTTTAAATCTGGAAAGTTTCATAATTTTTGGTCAAGGTTTGATTTTCTAAACTTTCGACACAAACAATCTGTTTTCCAGAAATACAGTTTGAGAGCAACTGATTTCAAAAATTCATATCTCTTAGTATACTAATCTAATTAACACAAACTATATATAAAATTAAATCTAAGACTATGTACTTCAATTATGGAAATTTTAATGGCCATTGGGGAAGATTACATAATTCAAAAATACCACGAAATCAACTACTAGAATCTGGACGTCCAGGATTGCACCTGTTTCTAAAACCATCTTTCAAAAATCATAACTTCCTCTATATATATCCAAATGATGCATTCTACCACTAATTGTAAAGCTTGTTATGTCTACTACCTTTTTGTAAAGTTTTGTAAATAATGGATATGATTTGTTTGGTAATAAAGCCACATGAAACTGACTGACTTTGAAAAATGTCAGTTTTGATAGTATAACTTCAAAAATTAATAACTTATTAGTTTTAACCCCAAATTGAGCTCTTCTTGATTCTATTTCATACTACACATTCTAAAATTTCCATAGCAAAAAGAATCAGATGAAAAATAAATCTGTAACCTCCGTTTAAGCTTATGTAATTTTCCAGTAGAAACTTTGTTTTCTGGCGACCAAAACAGAGTTGAGAAAACTTACAAACAACCATGGTTTTTCACTCTAATCTCAAAGATTTTGACTCTACATACTCCTAAACATGTTCCTTGTGTTTGGGGACATGATTACAGAATCAAAAACACCATAAATATCACCCAAAATCATCATAAAATCACTGGTTTCAGTGATAGCAACTTTCCGGCGAATTTTCTGAACTCCAGCAGAAGAACAACCCCAAAAAGCTACTGAAAACAGCCTCAAATCTACTGGAAAAAGAAGATAAGGATGTATGAAACTCACCTATATCAAGATATGGAGTTGTATGTGAGGTTTTGTAGCTTTTCTTCCTTCCACTGCTTCAACTCTCTCACTCGTATCTCTCTCTTTGTTCTGTTTTTTTTCTTCTTAAGCTCTCTCTCTCTCTGTGTCTCCTTTTTTAGCTGAACGTAAATGAGAGGTGGAAGATGTTGATATATTTATTGAATGTGTGTGTGTATGTGTTGGCCGAATGAAAGAAGAAAAAAGAGTAGGTAAGTGTGAATGTGTGTGACTTTTCTTCTTACAATGTGATACGCATGGTGAGTGTGTGTGTGTGTGTGTGTGTTTGGGACGTGTGTGTTGCATGATTGGAATGAATTGCATGCAGCCAAAACACAATGCCACATAACCGTGTGTATGTGTCTCTTATGTCGGTCAGTTTTTTTAAATACATATAGGTATATTTTTATCCTATTAATTACACATACTAAGTCCTAATTTTTCCCTTTGTCTAATTTAAGTTTCCTTAAATTTTGTAGGTTCCATAATTGAGCTTACTGTCTAGTTTTCATAAATTAATCCTTACATTAAATTTTTTGGGATGTTACATTGTTCGTGTTAATAGGATGTTGTTTTTGCCACATGAGAAGCCAGAGAAAGCATTCATCGAGAAAAAGAAAGTAAAATGGAGCAAGGAAGTCATTTGTGCCATGGGAAAAGCAAGAAAGAAGGAAAACAGGCCACGCCCATAGTAAATCTTCAATCAGAAGCTTGGCCGCGGCTAATCAATTTCCGTGGCCGCAGCCAAGCAACCTTAAAACTCTTGGCAACAACCAAGACATCACAAAACCCTTCTAGCCGTGGTCAAGCTAGCTGAGAAACATTTTGGCTGCGGCCAAACAACTTGACAGCTACATTACGTATTTTCGGATCTAGGTGCTATAAATATGATAATGAGGGTCTAGAACTGCATCTTTCAGCACCGGAAAACCCTAAAAGGCAACTGTGGCACATTCCTAAGTTCAAAAGTGGAGCAAATCAAGAAAATCAAGTGGAGATTGACAGATTTGAAGAAATTCAAGCTCATTTTCCTTAGTTTTGCTGATTCCTTCCCTTCTTTCTTCCATTTTGCTGATATGACTGTATTTGTTTTGCATTTTTGTACTGATTCCATGACAATGAGCAGCTAAACTCTTTCTTCTAGGATTATTTTGAATCTTTATATGGATTAATATTTGGATATTCCTCTCTTTTCTGTGTCAATGACATATATGTATTGATTTTATCCTATGCTTAAAGCTTATGAATGCTTGGCTATCATTTAGACTGTTTTATTTACCCTGTTTTGGCTTGAGAGAGAAAAATATGGGTAGAGAACTTAGTTAAAATCATGCTTGACTTGAAGTTTATTAGGTAAATGGATGGGTTGTTGGTGATATGGAGATATAGTCTCTAACCTAGTACTATCAAATGCAAATTGATGCTTAATGCTTACTTTCAATTGAATGCAGCAAGAGATTGTGCATATTAATTGAATGTAAAACTTGATTCTGACTTGAGAGAGCTTAATCAAATACATTTGAATGTGTGGCAAACACATAGAGTCATTGTAATACTAAAGGAGAGAAACTATATCAAGTTATTATGAAATACAAAAGGGGATAAATAATCTTAGGCTTTTATTCTTATTTGAACTTAAACAAACAAATTCAGTTCCCATTATTTTAAACCAGATTTTTATAATTTCATTTATCAAAACAACAAAACGTGCTGGCTCAACTTTATTGAATGCATTAAGTTTATTGTTCTATTCATTTGTTAAAGAAAATCCTTGAGGGAACGATACTTTACTTTTCACTTTATTACTTGATAGGATCCGTGCACTTACGGAGATGAACAACAAATAACCTTCCAAGAATTGCAACTAAACTTTCAAAAATTGCAATGAATTCATTAAAATAGTTGAAATGTAGTTCATTAAATATGAACTCTGAGGTATGTTAATTTACATTTTTCATCAATGAATTCAAGTGTCATAAATGAATTTAGCAAATTTAACCGTGTGCCACAATTCAAATATACAATATTAATCTGCATAACTTGGCGTTATTATTATGTTATTTTTCTAGGTGAAATGGCTTTGAGTTGTTTAGGAGGCACCAAGTCTTGATCCCCATCATTTGTTTAATCTTCAACCTTTGCGCATATGAATATAAACATATGATTGACAATAAAAACGAAGCTTTGCTTTCAAAGTTGCAATCACAAATAACATTAACATGGAGACTAATAGCCCAATTGGTTCGATTCCATGTCAGACAAAAGAGAATTACATATATAATCCTGATGTAATAGACTGATTACGTTGTTTAGTTGGACTTATATTATGTAAACAATATTACATTTTGTAATCCTCATTACATCATTTGATGTAATCAAGATTACACTATTAGGATTAATGAATGAGGATGCAGATATCTCGTAATGAAATGAAGAAGACATTATTGCCATTATAATTTTTTTAAATTGACTAAAGTACCTACATAAATACTGTTAAATATTAAATAACTACCACCATTAAATATTAAAACATTAATTAATAATATAAAAATTTAAAAAATATTCCCCATTAAAAAAATTACATTCCACCAAAAAAATATTAAAATATCCCATTAAATAATATTTCTACCATTAATAATTAAACAATTACTATGAACTCAATTTATGCACTCCATAATATTTTCACCATTGAATATTAAAAAATTACTATGAACCCAACATTACACTACACAAATTGAAAAAATTACAATAAACCGAACGTGTACATTATACATATATGAGTAGTTATAGGTAACTTTGTTTCTTACTATATTATTCTTGTATATTCTCATGTTCGATATAATCCAACTACATGTTTTTATGTATATATATTATCTTTCTTTAATGACGAACCAAACAAATTCATGTAATTACCACTACATTACATTACCTCTAATTCTCTAATTCTGTGAACCAAAGGGTACTAAGTAATACAAAACATGCACACATATCACATATGACCACAAAATGAACATGTCTAAGGTAACAACGTTAGGTTCATCCCAATCACCATTCCATCATTTCAAGGGAAATGATCAGACACGGTTTCCTTACCTGCAACAAATAAATCTAAAAATGAGATACAACAATCATTAAATTAAGATAATATATAATTAGTAAAATTACAATCAATCAGCAACCTTATTTTTTTACATTAATAAAATATTTTGACAGAAAAAAGAGGTAAGAAATTTGCGAACAGTAGAAATGGTTTCTATTAATTTTTTCCCCCAAAAAAAAAAAACAGGTTAGTTACCATATTCTAGTTAAATGTTAATTGTTAAGCGAACGTAACCAATATATGTACAGAAAGCATTAAGCATTGAATGGAAACATATGGTTTGTTTTCTTAAATATCAAGTTGACAATATATATAATGTGCAAATCAAATCGAATCAACAGTATTGCATTTAAGCGATGATGTACTCACCATAAAGGGAAAAAACTTTTCATAGAATTTAGCTCCCTGAGGACAGCAATTGCACTCATTCTTTCATGAGGTGATTCCATTGAACATGTAAGTCCAATCTCAAATAAAGAACATAAGCATTTCTCAACATTTGGATGGATCAATAAGTTTCTTGATGCTCCCACTCTATGTTATAATTCTCGTGGAAGAATGGTTGGCTCACAACTTCCAAAAGCTTGCTTGGAAATGCAACTTTCGCATATATTTGAGGATTGTGACCATCTTTAAACATATCTTCGGTGGGTCTTCTTTTAGTTAACATATCTAAGATGAGAATGCCAAAGCTATACATGTCACCTTGTATTGATGTTGGAGAACCCATTCCATATTCTGAAAATATTGTAAGCATATTAATTTTCTTATTTAATTATATAAATTATCACTGAAAAAATGAAAAAAATATTGTGAGTTTGACAGCATAATGAATTCTAAGGACCTTGTGGTAGAAACAAATATTAAAATGATACATGGGGGAACATAGCCAACAGTACCCTTTATACCAATTGTGTTGTTTCGTTCATTAGAGATGACTACATACACGAAAGCGTTTACTCATATTCTCTTATGGGATTATTCCTCATTTCCGAATATTGAGCCATGATTCTTACCGAATATCAGAGTTAATTCTTATTCTCGATGATCCCGATTATGGCTTAATTCAAATTAACGTGTATTCTTACAACCAAATATTCTCTGTGCGCAAATAATGATACACACAATAATTTGAATACAATTCAGTCTTCAATTCTTCGTCTTCCTTCCTTCTTGTTCTTCTTCAAACATTCTTCTCTTCCCTATTCACGAACCTATATGGTTGGTGGGGGAGGGTGAGATTCGAGAGAATTTCAGTAGCAAATATTATAAATAATGCATGTAAGATGAATGCTATTGCATGATATGCTTGCCTTACATAGGTTCATGTTCACATAATGATATTTTGCATGCTCAATGTTTCGTACAACATACTTATGGCCATAGTAAAAACAAAAACAGAGCTTCATTCATTCATACATGTTTCACATAATCAAGCTAAGCAATACAACAAATCAGTACATAGTATAACCATCACATACATACAAGTAAGTAAGTTTACTACCTTGTGGACTTTGCCTCCTCCTCTTGTACCTTGATCTTCCAACCATAGTTTCTTCTTCGTCACTTTATGGCCCTAGATAAGTAATAACATTATTAGAGCCATAAAAAGTGAATGTTCAATGGGCCACATTAGCCTTAAAGGCTTACTTATACCTTTGGAGTTCATACTAATTACATTTGTTCACTTTCTTTCTCAAATTCGCATGGTAGCCAAAAGCTGCCAGCATTTTGACCAAATTTTGAAAAATTATAATTAATTCTATAGAACTTCAATTGGGGTAGTTTAAATTCCTATAAGAATATATTTAAGTCCTATTTACAGGAAAAATATTACCTACTACCACTTATAGGCCCAGAATTCCAGAATTTTCAATTAACCCAAATGTGCCAAGATTTGTTCCAGATTTTGTGCCTAAACTTCAAAAATTCATAACTCCCATCCCACAAATTCAATTAACCATTATGACCTATCAAATTAAAACTTGATAAGTCTACTTTAATTCTGGAAAGTTTCATGGTCATTGGATAACATTTGGCCACTCAAAAACACGTCACAACGATACTGCCTCCAGAAAACAAAATAAACAACATCTACTTCACATCTTTCAAAAATTCCAAATTCATATATAAGTATCCAAAAATCATGAATACTTGTATACCTACACAATTTTTCATTTAGAATCCAATGGAATCATAAAAATTACAAAATTCCTACTTCTTCATGATGTTCTGTTCAGACAAGAAATCAGGGTTTTCAACAATAATTCATCAATTCAGAATTTTGTCCAACAACTTGACCCAATATCATCATAAATTATAATCTAACCATAAGTACATGATTAAACATTAAAAATAATCCCTTATATGAAATTTAACAGTACCCAATCCCTACAAAAACTCATTCAAACAACAAACCAATTGGTTCAAAAGGAAGCTTACGTTTACCTCTACGCGTTTACACAGTCGGTTCAAAAATCCGGCTGTACTCCGGCAAGGGAGAAGGCACCAAACACATCCAAATGAAAATTTAAAACTATATAAATGAAGCTTAGGATGAGTAGAAGAAGGTTTATGAAGGGTACTTTGAGAGAAAACGCCGATTCGGTAGTGTTTCGGCGGATTGAAGTCCTTGAAAGTTACTATTCATGCAATATTCATCTCTTTTCTTTCTTCTAACGTTTTTTCTTACTTTTCCAGAATTTTTCTGAATATTGGGGCAGCTTGGATGAAAATATAAGGTCAAGAAATGGTCTTGAAAAATTATGCCATGTGTCGCAATGTTACAGTGCCATTTGTTCAATCTTCCATTGATTTGATGACACATGTCACTTCTTTTTTCTAAAGTGGGTCTCGGCTCTTTTCCTGGGCTTTTAGCCATCCAAAATGTCGGGGAAAGTAATAGTCTAATGATTTTACCCAGCTCCCCGGCTCAGTGTTCAAGAAAGTTGTCGGTGACCTAACTGGAGACCGGAGACCGGTGAATTCCCCTGACTTCTGTGCCAGATGTCACTATCTTAAAATGCCAACACAAAAGATAAAAGGACATTTCATCATTAATGGGACATGTGTCAATTTCTCATTTATCCAACATAAAAGTTATGTCATGATTACTTACTTTATTAAAATTACTTTAATAAAGTTACTTTATCGGTGTTTACTTGAGAGTTACTCGGGATTGCATCACGCATATCGAAGCCCGCCAAATGACACCAAGTCGAAGTGTATATGTGGTCCCCACATGGAACTACATATTGGCGTCCACTTCAAAAAACGTAGGGTACACATGTAAGCCCTGAAAATGGCATGTGCACACCTATACTAGCCTAATTCACCTGACTAATTGGTCCCTTACCTCATGACATAGTTGGGTGGCATTTTTCTACCAATCCAATGACACTGTATATGTGTTTTGTGCACATTTATACTGACATTCTAATCATGTTGCCAGCAAATACTAAGCCATTTTCCTGATAAGGCCAAATCACAAGTCCTAAAGACTCTTTCTATATCTTACATTCTTGGGACTCTTACTAAAGTGGGCTTGGTAGTCAACTTTATTCAGGTTTATTCTCTAGCCTTTAGTCCCAAAATTTGGGATATTACAACTATAACCCTTAGGAAGGAAAGACCAAATGTGTAACTCTCTGATGCTTGTGGCTGCAAGAGATTCCATGCCAATCGCAGAAGTGTGTGGATGAATTCCAAGAATCAATGATCCAATATGGATCATTGGATATTGATTCCTTGAATTTGATTACAGACAAACGATCAGTTTCGTTGCTCAGTGATGAAGCCCGTTTCTAGTATTGAAATATGAGAATAAAGAAAACAAATAATTGAAGGACCATGTTTGAGAAACAATACGCGAGTTAGTAATTCGAGAGTTCTCTGTATGTAGAAGCACAGTTTTGCTCTGTCATTAGTCGGACTTAAATAGCCAAAAAAAATCTCATTTTGTGTAAGAGATACTTCATTTTAAAAAATAATTACGAAATTGGAAATAAAGGGAGAATTATATATTCTTGACTATGAAGTTATCATTCCGCCCAAACTTCAAAAATTATCCACACACTTCATTTAAGAACCATATCGCCTTGGAGAGAGAAGAAAACCACTTTGCTAATATCAACGTCTTGGATTCTACCAAAAAAAAAAAGAATGATATTTTTGTGGATAAAATTGATTAAAATAAGTTTTTTATGCTGGCTTTTTTTGAGAAACTAAAAATGCAAATTTTCATTTTTTAAAAAAAACATAATTTCCATGCCAGTTTCGTGAGCAACCGACATGGAAATTAAATAAATAAGTGTGATAGGAAAAGTCTTACTCAAACAGAAAAAGATTATGAATCGTTAGGGTCGTTGTTAGGGCTGTACATCAACCAGACCGGGCCGGGCAGGTTATTAGCCCGTGGTCTGGTCCGAAAGGTTGTTCGGACTGGACATGCTAGCCCGAAACTCGGTCCTACCTGAAGAAAAACCCGATGGCTTCTGGGGTCAGATTGGACCAGGTTAGTGGTCTAGCTGGCCCAATCCATCTTTCCTCTAGCAAACAAGGGCCAATCTGCAGCAAAATCAAGCTCATTAAAACATGTCCACGTGTCTTTTGACTAAAAAAAAACATGTCCACATGTAAAAGCAAAACAAATGCTAGCCATATCAGTTCAGTGAAGACTAAAAACGTAAATCACTCCAGCAAACATAAAGCAAAAATGACTTTTAATCATGTCGAAACGTAAAGCACTCTAGCAAACATAAAGCAAAAATGACATAAAGCAAAAATAAAATGCTAATCATGTCAAAACGTAAAGCACTCTAGCAAACATAAGGGGGAAGAGCAAGAGTAAGAGATAAGAGCAACAAAGGAAGTAGCAACTAACAGACACCAAAGATTTGAGAAAAATATACAACAGAACGATAGAAACTCAAGGGGAAAGATGAAAACTGACCGATGAACAGAAAATAAGAGAACCTGAAGCTTGAAGATGAGAACTTGAGGCTTACCTGGTGCTGTGACGAAAAAGTGACGATCTTGAACCTTTAAGTACAAACTTGATGATAGACGATCTTCAGGCTTCAAGACACGATTTTCAGCCGACCATCTTGAGAGTTGAGACACGAGCAGCGGCGAAATGGCGCCGATGCAGCTGGTAGTGCAGGTTGATTCTCGAAGACGGAGATGATGGTAGAGTTCCTGAAACCCTAACAGTGACAAGGTTTCATCGTTTCGAAAAGGGAAAATGGTGAAATGTTGAATCGGGGAGGCCGAATGGGAAAGGTAGGGTAGAAACTAGAAATTGAGAATGTATTTTGCCTCTCAATGACGTCATATTAAGCTTATGCAAGATTTTTTTAAGGCTATAATATGTATATTAATAAATATATATAATGTAATCTAGGTAGGACCGGGCTTACTAACTGGTCGGGGATCCTAGCCCGATACCTGGTCTTACCCGGACTTCAGGCCAAACCCGGTCCTATCCAAAACTGTTCGGGTTTTGTTTTCTTCTTTTCAGGCTATACCGGATTAGGATCGGTCCGGTTGGGTTTCCGAGTTTGATGTATAGCCCTAGTCGTTGTGGAAATTTCAAAGAAGCCTAACATATGAACAGAAACAATTAGCGAGGTGGGTTTGTCTTTCAAAAATTTTATCCGATAAAAATTTACTTTTCATGAGAACTTTCCGCACGACAATACATTGAACTTTATTGGGATGCTATGAAGAATCCAAAGTTTTCTTTGTTGAAAATATGTCTTCCTCTCATTATGTAACACCCTACTTTTGAATTGTACAAAAAAATTGAAAACATGATTTGATGCCACATGAGAGATCAAAAGCAGTTCTTAATTCATTTAGGATCCCAACTTCACTACAAGGTTCGATCCTATAATTAAGTGGGTTTTCGAAAGGTATTTAAAAACATTTTAGTTGTGGTCTCATTTTTATTTTTTTTAAATTGGTTTAATTCATTCGGGTCTATTTCCATTTCTTAATATCAGAGTACTAACTGAAGTTTTTAGCAGATAATCAGAATAAGTTCGCTACTAAAGGGTCCACCTGGAACTGTCACCCGGTTGTAGATAATTTACATCGGTTACATACAACCTTCCAGGCTTACAGTTGGTGTACTTTTCCACTATGAGTACTAATTTTACAAAATACCATTCAATTTTATATACAATTCCAAAAGTTAGATAACCAACAGAAATAAATTCTAAATCTTCACTTCTACTCTTCCGTGGCTATCTTCTTCCAATGAGAACTACTTGCCTATGCTGTAGGTTAGTTATTGGAAAAGGGTGAGATTCAAAAGAATCCCAATAGTAACAAATAACACTCATATAAAATGCATACGAAGAAACATGCCATAACAACCACCACATACCAGTCAGTTTAGAGATATGTTCATTTAATAAATAATTATATTCAAGGACGTACCGTCCATTCCCACAGCGTTGAGTATTCTATTGGGCCAAAGCCCTTTTCATCTGAATGCTTAAAGGGCAATTCGGCCCGATTCATGTTCACAGTTCAAGTATGTATAATGGCAATAATATGCATGAAGTAGGATACATAGAATATGGGGGAGAAGTTACTACTTTAACCTTTCTAATATTCCGAGGTGTGTTACCACTTCCTTGGTCGTCCCGGACAGATATCGAATCCTATATGTGAGAATTCATGAATGGACGGGTTATTACTTAGCCCAATACATTTATAAATTACTCTTTAATGTTGGTTATCATTAGGGTTATTGTGGTAACTTTACCAAGTTAACCAATGAGTTAAAATGGTCAAATTATCCCAAGGGACTAATTTCTACCCTTGGTGTACAAAGAAATTACAACATGCCATTACATTTTGCAATTTTCGCATAGGCACAAATGCAGGCAGATTTGGTCCACTAACTTTAAAAATTCATATCTTTTTACAAAAATGTCCAATAGGGGTGGTTTAAAATCCTATGTGGCCCTTATTAAGTCTAGTTTCATGGAAAAATACTTGACTTAGCCAATTGGACGCACAGAAATCCATAATTTCCAGTTATTGGACATTGTTCCAGAATTTTCCAGTTTTACATGACCAAACTTAAAAAATGTGGAAATCCCAGCATACACATCCAATTAATCCTTATGATCTATCAAATTAAAGGTCTATGTCTCTAATTTCAGACTGGAAATTTTCATAATTTTCAGACAAGATTTACCCCTTGAATTATCACGCACAACATCTACAGTTACACAGGGCAGATTACACAACATGTTCATGCACACTTCCAAAATTTCCAAATTGATATAGGAACATCCAAAATTCATGAACACTTGTATACATACACAATTTTTCCTTCTAAATCCAATGAAAATATCAAAATTATCAAATTTCAATTCTTTCACCACGTTATGCACAGGGCAGAAATTTGACAAATAAGCCAACAATTACCCAACTTGCAATTTAAGTCTCATACTAGTTTTATAAGCCTTCTAAACATCATAAAACACCATGAATCTTCACAATCATAACTTGACCAAAAACAGGGCAGATTTCACATGGGAAAATCCTCAACCAACCAACACAATCCATAGTTCAAAATGAAGCTTATACTCACCACTTTCACTTTCTAGGGCTTGTTCTTGAGTTCTCCAATTTTGGTATTTTGTAGATAGTATAAAACACCTTTTCACAAGAAACTAAAACCATAGAAATGAAGCTCTTAGAGAGGAGAACAACTTTTATGAAGGCCTCAAGAGCCATGGAGGTGGTTTGGAAGGTGAAAATGGAGCTAGAAGCTCTTACCTTGAAGTTGTCTTCCTCTTTCTCTTTCCTTAAGCTTCTTGACCGACCATGAGAGCTTGGAGAGAGAGTGTTTGAAGTGTTTAATTAGCTTATCCTCAGCTCCCAAATCACTTGGCCGTAAATCACTAAGAGGAGAAAAGAAATATGCCATGTGTCAACTTCATGAGGAGTCTTAATAAAGTTATATGGTTAATTAACCCAAAGTGGTTTGGTTACTTGAGTTAAGATTTTTAATTTCCTCCTCTTCCATTCTTTTTGACCGAAAATGAGGATTGAGTGAGAAGTGCTAATGATCTAATAAGATATTAGAGTTTGCTTTCCAAGTGCTTAATTCCTATTGGTCCAAAATTGTGCTTTATAGAATATCATAAAATATAATTCTTTTTTCCTTTTCCTCTCACCCTTTCTACCGAAATGACAAGCCAAAGGAATGGATAATATCACCTTGAAATATCCAAAATATTGCTTCTTGAATTCATTGTTCAAAGCCTTAAGCTTGTTGACCTTTTGACTTCTTGTGATTGGCCAATGAATTTTCTTGTTGAATCCATCTTGAACAACAAGTATATATATATCTTTCCCCTCACCCTTGTCTTGAATGAGATTATGGAGGAATAGGGAATATTAATTTGCCTCTTGAATTATCCTAGGATTGCATCTTCCAAATCATTAAATTTGGTCATATTCGATTTTAGGCGAAAATTAGGTAATTCACTGATAGCTAATCGAGACTAAAATCTTCATACAATTTCTTGGGATAATTCTTTCATTAATTTCACTATCCATTTATACACATAGCCCTTGATTACATTTTGGGATATTACACATTACAATATTTGTTATGGTTTTATTATTATAAAATAATATTATTTTATTACAAAAGAAAATAATATTCTCTGTGAGAATATAATAGTTATTTAACTGTTCTTTTTTTGGGAAAATGGCTTAAAAATACATTGGAAGTAAATTAATTATTAAATGGTACCACGCATGCAAACAAGCATCCGTCATGTGCAATAGAGCTTCCCTTGTGTGCAACCATCTTCCGTGTGTGCAAAAAGCTTCCATACGAAAGTGCAAATATCTTCCATTCATGTGCAACATATCACCCGTCGTGTGCAATGGTAGCATTCAGCAATTAATTTACCCTCAAGGTAGTTTTAAGCAATTCTCCCTTCGTTTTTCCACTCAACTTTTGGTTTTCATGACCTCTTTGTAAGAAATGTTTGAGTAATTAGTTTGAATAAAAATGATAAATTTAGTAAATAAAATGGATTGATATCTTATATTTGGAACCAAATATAACCCTAACTAGTTTTTCTATTAGGGACCAGAGAGAGAATTAATTATGAAATTAATACGAAGAAATGGGAGAAAACGATAGTCGCAAATCTGTTTTGACAGTGTGAAGCCAAAGTACTATGATCATCTCATAAGCTACCAAATATTCTTCTAATGCCAAAATTAATTATAAATCAAGAACCATGCTTATCTCATAAGCTACTATTCTAATTTTCAATTATACTCTTTTAAAAAGTTATCCAAACACCCTGTTTTTATATCCTTTAAATCATTTTCATAAGTTATCCAAACACCCTGTTTTTAGTCAAATTTTACGTTATTATTATATTTCTATTTTATTATAAGGTTGGGATAGCCACTTCTTCAAATTTAATTTTTTCAATCCTCAACACACTTCTTCAATTTCCCCCCCCCCGGTTAAATGCAGGTATCCTTATTTTGGAAACTTGTTCAATACCCTATCGTATGTTAAGTGAGGGCATATTCTCGTGCGAATTCCAACCTACTTCCTCAATTTTAAATCAGAACAACTTAATTCTTATAATTTATCAAATTAAAAATTTTATTAATTCAGTTGTTCTTAGTAAAAATATAATCCATATTAAAAAATATATACGTGGACCCATTTATAAGGTAAAAAAATTACGGAAATTGGATAGTTTCGTATTAAAGTTTAAAGACCAAGTCAATAATTAAGAAAATAAGAAAAACTAAAAATTAAATCTTATCTTATTTTAAAACACCCCAAGGAGCTGTATGAAAAGATGAAAGGAAATTTATTTTTTATATGGAATTCAAAATATGCAAGTGTAATTATATCCTTGTTATTACCAGTTAATAAATTTACATGTCTCACTTTTTGGTTAATGTACTTGACAACAACTCTTATTTTGCATTAGTAAAAATTTTGAGAAATTTTAGTACATAAAAATAATGAATTAATTATGATGGACTTAAAGGAGATAAGCATGGGAGGAAAGGTCTCCCATTTATTTTATTTTTGAGAGAATTCTCCTCAAAAAGATAAAAATTGAATAAAGAGAATATACGCGTGTTTAACACAACAGAAAGTACCATTATATGGGTTGAAATAGCATCTGCCTTTCCAAAAGTTCCAAGACGAAGCCAAATGTATGTTTTGATTGTTTTCATTTAATTAATGGATATAAATAGATAAAGGTTTCCTTGTTAACGACGACAGACGACTCCAAAAAGAAAATTTATTGTTTTCATTTCCATTGGTGTTCGGACCGGAATGGAACCTGCTTCGACTCTCTTCGTTGCTTTTTATAATATACAAATAGTATATTAAAAAGTTAATTAAAATTGGTTAAAGGCAATAATTAGGAAAAATCTGGATTAAATCTGACTGAAATGCCAAAATTTAAATTTAGGCCTACAATTTAAATTTTTAACAACTTCTTAATTAGGCCAGGAGGTTTATTCAAGGATTTCTGAATGTTGTTAAAAGACCATAATATCCCTTCATAATTAAAAAGCTATAAATAACCATTCAAAAAAAGAAAGAAAGAAGAAGCTATAAATAATACTCTACAATTTATATTGAACTCCATGCCATATGAGGAAAAGTTAACAAGTCTCGTCAAAAATTAATTTAATAAGGATACCAACATGGTAGGATCAGTAGGATTCGATAGCATTGAAGATCCAATCAATCCCATTAATTATACTATTCTACCATTTATGTCAAACCCCTTAACACTTTGATATTTGCAGAGTAATAAATGCATGGTTCAGAGGGCACACAGAAATAGCGGAAATATACTGATAATAAGTGCTTGTTTATATTACAGACAATTCCCATAGGGTTTTTAAAATATAAACAAAATCCAAAGAAATAAATATTACAACTAAAGATAACCAATTGTACTCCGTTAGAACCGGACCTTCAATCACCGGTAATTATTGTTTTGCCCTTAGAGCCGCTACCTTCTGCTGGAATATTTTTAAATATTGAAAAAGGGTGAGATTCGAACGAATCTCAGTAGTAACATACAATCCGACATATAAAATGTGAAAATAAATATGCAATGCACCATGTTATGTAAAATGAAAATGCTGTGTGTACACTGTCCGAGGCCAAACGACTGTTTGCAACCCCAGCTTAACTCTGCGCCTCCGTTGGGTCCCAGACCACAACTAAGCTAATATGCGTGTCCCAGACACTGTGCTCATAATACAGAAAATGGAATACACAACATATAAATACTCACATAGTGTATGAAAGAAAGAGTTACTACCTGGGTCCTTTTTCAGTCCGATTCTTATCCAAAACTTTTAACTGGCTCGGGCTATTACCAATTCCTATAAATTAAAGTTAACAAGTAATTGGTTATTACTTGCATTACTACTGCTTTAACCATATTCTAGTGGTTATCTCAGTTTCAGTGATTTCTGCATAGTATAATTCTCCACAATACAACTTTTACTATTTTTCATAAAACTGGCAGATTTTTCAGTCAACTTTGAAAAATCAGAATTAAATCTAGAAAATTCCAAATTGATTGGTTTCAAAGCCTATGTGAAGCTATTTAAATGTGTTTTAATATAAAAATACTTATATATGATCAATGATAACACAATACTCCCAGAAATTCGCTAAACCTCCCCTATTCCAAATTTTCTTTCAGAAATAAACTCAACTTTGAAAATTCATATCTTCTAATGTACAAGCCCAAAAATTATAATCCACCTATAAAATTAATTCTCTTACTGTATACTATAAATCTGAAAAGTTTCATAATTTTTGGTAAAGTGTTGGTTTTCCAAACTTTTACCACAACCAATCTGCCTTCCAAAAACATAATCTGGCAGTACTTAAATTCAAAAATTCATAACTAAATCCAAAAATTTCCAAATAGAGTGGTTCAAAATTCTGTGTGACCCTATTTAATTATAATTTAAGGGAAAAATACATACTATTAGAGATTACATGCCTAAAGTTCCAGAATTCACAATTAATACAACTATGCCAGAATTTGTTCCAGATTCAGTGCTTAAGCTTCACAAATTCATTTCTTCCAATATACTAATCCAAATGGTACATATTATATATCAAATTAAAGCTCCTTATGTCTATGTTATGTCTGTAAAGGTTCATAATTTTTGGACTAGTTTTAACTAACGAAATGAATTTTATAACCAAAATGATTCCAGAAAACTAACCGAACAACATCTCCTCTTAATTTCTAAAAATTCCTGATTTATACATAATCATCCAAAAATTACAACCACATGTATTCTCACATAATTTTTCATGTAGAATCTATTGGTGATATCAAATTTATCAAATTCTTACTCCTTATATATCTACACCTTATTTTGACCATAAATAATAGCAACTTAATTTCAAAATCAGTCAACTTCCAACAACTATAAATCCTCATAAACAACCCAAACCAACTGTATAACCATAGAAAAAGATATAGAAGACTTACCTAAATAATATTCAAGGCTTGCCTATGGTGATTGACTTCTCCTTCTTCCACTTCTCCGGCAATTATTCTCACCTTAGTCTTCCTTCTCTCTTACTCACGTCTCTCTCTCTTTCTCTATATTTTCTACTTCTCTAGTCTTCTATGTGACTTGACCGAATGGAATGGAAAAATGAGAAGTGTGTGTATGTTGCCTTGTATTTATAGTGGAAGGATATGTATTTGTTTATTAAATAAATGTGTGTGTGTGCCATGAGGTGTTTATTTTAATGGTTGTGTGTGTAGTGTGGGAAGTGTGTGCCATGAGTGATGTGTGAAGAGCATGTGAAGCAAGTGTGGCATGTGAAGCATGGGTGGCATGGGAAGCATGGATGGCATGGAAAGCATGGGAAGTGTGGGTGTGTTTTTAACAATATATTTATATAGGTATATTTTTATCCTATTAATAATACACATTTAGCCTTAATATTTTCCCTTATCTAATTTATGACCATTTATTGTTGTTTCATGAATTTTCAGGAAAATAGGCATTTAATTCGCAAAATAAATTTTGGGATGTTACAATTCTCCCCCCGTAAAATAAATTTCGTCCTCGAAATTTGTTACATTCATAGAGACATAAATTTGGGGTAACGTCTCTTCATGTCTTCTTCAGCTTCCCAAGTTGCTTCTCTAGAAGATAACCCCTTCCATACTACTTTGATGAATGGGATACTCCTGTGTCTTAGTTGTTTTTCCTGCCTATCAATGATTCGATCAGGCATGACCTCATACGTCATATTGTCTCGTACGTCTACCTCTTCATATTTGATCACATGCTCTGGATCGGGTTGATACTTCTTTAACTGAGAGACATGGAAGACATCATGTAATTTACTCAAATTTGGTGGCAAAGCTATTTGATATGCTACTGGCCCAATCCTTGATAAAATTTCAAATGGACCAATATACCTAGGACTTAGCTTCTTTACCTTTAATGCCCTGCCAATACCGGTGATAGGTGAAACCTTCATGAACACATGATCTCCGACCTTAAACTCTAAAGGTTTCCGTCTTTTGTCTGCATAACTCTTTTGTCTATTCTGAGCAGCCAATAGTCTCTGCTTAATTAACTTGATTTGCTCTGTTGTTTGATCAACTATATCTGGCCCATATAACTGCCTCTCAGACAGCTCTGTCCAGCATAAGGGTGATTGACACTTCCTTCCATACAATGCTTCGTAGGGAGCCATTTGAATGCTTGAGTGATAGCTATTGTTGTATGCAAATTCTGCTAGTGGAAGGAATTGATCCCAACCTCCTTTGAAATCTAATGCACACGCCCTCAACATATCCTCTAGCGTTTGAATTGTTCTCTCAGTTTGTCCGTCTGTCTGAGGATGATAGGCTGTACTAAATCGGAGTTTGGTACCCAAAGCCTCATGCACCGCCTTCCAAAACTTGGAAGTAAATCGAGGATCTCTGTCAGATATGATGTTCTTTGGAGTACCGTGAAGCCGTACTATCTCCTTGATATAGATGTTTGCAAGTTTATCGGGAGAGTAGTGTATACTAATCGGGAGAAAATGGGCTGTCTTCGTAAATCGGTCTACTATCACCCATATGGCATCATGGTTTCGAACCTTTGGTAATCCTGTCACGAAATCCATGGTGATACTCTCCCATTTCCACTCAGGAATTGTAGGATTTTGTAATAGCCCTGAAGGTCGTTGATGTTCGGCTTTGATTTTCTGACAAGTGAGACAACGAGCAACGAACTTGGTTACATCTCGTTTCATGCCCGGCCACCAATACGCAGACTTCAGATTATGGTACATCTTAGTTGCTCCTGGATGTAGAGTATATTTACTCTTATGTGCTTCTTCTAGGATTTTTCGCTTTAACTCCATCTTGGGTGGAACATATATTCGTTTCCTGTATCTGACTAGCCCACTTGATGACAAGTCATGCTCCTGAGTTTCTCCCTTTGCAATCATGTCTCTAATAGACTGCGCTCGTCTATCCTGTGTCTGAGCTTCTTCTATGACTGCTCTCAGATCATTCTCTACCTCACTGACATTGCTACTGTTAATCATAATCCGATTCGACATGTTGAGATCTCTGAAATCTTCAATCAGCCTTTGCTCGTGAATCATGAGGGTTGCTACCTGTACCGCTTTACGGCTTAATGCATCTGCCACTACATTAGCCTTGCCTGGATGATACTTGATTTCCATATTGTAATCTTTAAGCAACTCCATCCACCTGCGTTGTCGCATGTTGAGCTCTTTCTGGTCATACAAATACTTTAAGCTCTTGTGGTCGCAGTACAGCTCTATGGTTGTCCCATAGAGATAGTGTCTCCAGATTTTTAGTGCGAATACAATTGCTGCTAACTCAAGATCATGTGTGGGATATTTTTGTTCGTGAGGCTTCAGCTGACGAGATGCATACGCCACTACTCGGCCTTGCTGCATTAAGACACATCCCAATCCATGCCCACTGGCATCTGTGTAAACCACAAAGGTTAACTGTGGATCTGGGATTGTCAACACTGGTGCTGTTGTTAATTTCTGTTTCAGCTCTATGAAGCTCCTCTCACAACTATTGTCCCACACAAAAGGTTGAGTTTTTCGTGTTAACTTTGTCAAAGGCAAAGCTATTCTGGAGAAGTTCTGTATGAATCGTCTATAATATCCTGCGAGACCCAGAAAACTACGTATCTCAAATACTGTTTCTGGCCTCTTCCAGTTTAGTACTGCTTCTACTTTGTTTGGATCTACTGAGACCCCTTGCTGTGAGACTACATGACCCAGAAATTTAACTTCTGAAAGCCAAAACTCACATTTGCTTAGCTTAGCATAGAGTTGCTTGCTTCTCAACGTGTTCAATACTGTTCTTAGATGATGTTCATGCTCTACTCTGCTTTGCGAGTATACTAGAATATCATCGATAAAGACTACTACGAATTGGTCTAAGTATGGACGAAAAATTCGATTCATGTAGTCCATGAACACAGCAGGTGCATTGGTCAACCCAAATGGCATTACTAGAAACTCATAATGACCATATCTAGTTCTGAAAGCAGTTTTTTGTACATCCTCTGCTTTCACTCTGAGTTGGTGATAACCAGATCTCAGATCAATCTTCGAGAACACACAAGAACCCGATAATTGATCGAGCAAATCATCGATTCTGGGAAGTGGGTACTTGTTTTTGACAGTCACCTTGTTTAACTCCCTGTAATCGATACAGAGTCGTAGACTCCCATCTTTCTTTCTGACAAAGAGCACTGGAGCTCCCCATGGCGAGACACTAGGTCGGATAAACTTTTTCTCTAGCAGTTCTTCAATTTGCTTTTTCAGCTCTGCCATCTCACTTGGCGCCATTCTGTATGGGGCTTTAGATATCGGGCCTGCTCCAAGCTTGGTTTCAATTGCAAACTCCACTTCCCTGTCCGGGGGTAATCCGCTGATATCCTCCGGAAACACATCAGGAAACTCGTTTACGACAGGGATATTCTCTAATGATGTTCCAGCCTCTGATTGCATAGAGAAGAATACTATATACCCCTGACAACCTTTATGTAGGCATCTTTCAGCTTCAGCTACGGAGAGAAAGTCTAGGTTGATTTCCGCATTGGGTTTTGCTGGTGGATTAGGGTAAATGACCCTTTTTCTTCCACAGTCTAGCAAAACATTGTTTGTAGTTAGCCAGTCAATTCCGATTATCACTTCTAATCTCTTCAACGGCGAGCATATAAGGTCTATCGTGGACTCATGTTGTTCCACGTTTATGATGCAATTTAGGCAAACTTCTGTTGTGACGAACCCGTTACCCGTAGGCGTGGATACCGTCAAGTCGTAGGGTAATCGATACATACTCATGCCTAGTCGTCTTACACAGTCGTATGCGATGAATGAATGACTAGCACCTGAATCAAACAATGCTTGTACTAGATTACCATTGAGAGAGATTGTACCTTTGATCAGCTCTGGTGATTTTTGTGCCTCCTCTTGAGTTAAGGCAAAAACCCTGCCCTGAACTTGCTGTCTCGGCTCTCTAGGCTCTTGCCGCTGTCGACAATCCTTTGCGATATGTCCCGGCTTGTGGCAGTTGTAACAAACAACTTGCCTGATGGGTGCTGATGCCAGCTTCGTTACAGCTTGCCTAGCTTGACTACATGTCTGGCCAGGATGGTAAGTATTACTGCAATATCTGCAAATTCTGTTCTCAGTGGGTCTCTGATTACTGCGGCTGTCCGGCTGGTATGGCTTCTTGTTACCTCCACTAGAAGAACTACCTTGATATCTGCGTTTCTGAGAAGAACCCCCACCACTAAATGTATTCTTATTGCTAACATTGTGGTGAGAATACAGCTCTAACAAATTGTGTTCTGTAATCCGGCACTCTTCGACCGCCTTATTGAACTCTTTGAAGTGCTTAGAAACAAACTTCTCTTTAAGCTCTGGCTTTAACCCTCGAATCATCATGTCTGAACTCCACTCTTCGTCATCATGATTTTTTAAATAGGAGGAGTAACGGGACAATCGGATGTATCGAGCCAGATATTCATCAAAGCCTTCCTTCTCACCTTGCTGGATTGTCAGGAATTCAATCTCCTTGGCCAATCTCACTGACCGAGGAAAATACTTCTCATTGAATTTGTCCTGAAACACTTCCCAGGTCACGGGAATATTTCGTGCTTGCAGGATTGCTTCAGTGTTTTCCCACCATCGATCAGCATCACCTTCCAGCTTATAGATTGCTAAACGAGCTTTTATATTATCTGGGCACTCTAGTACCCTAAAGATCTTCTCCAAACGGGACAACCAGTCCTCTGCACCTTCAGGATCAAACTTTCCCTTGAACATAGTGGGCTGGTGCTGGTTCATTTGAGTTACCCAGGTTTGCATGCTATCCTCTCCAACTAGAGGAACATTAGGAACTTCTGTTTCAAATTCTGGAGGCTGTTCATGCCCACCGCCCTGTCCACCAGAGTTGTTATGAGCTTCTGTATCTGCATTTTGCTTCTGCTGCACCTCCCTTAGGTCATTTCTTAGTTCATTCAGCATGTTTTGTTGTGTCGTCATCATGCCTAACAACTGTTGCATCGGGTCAGATGGTTCCTGATTATCATTTTCGTGTCTACCTCTACCCCGGCCTCCACCGCGACCTCTACCTTGGTCTCTACCGCCAACTCTACCACCTCTTAATCTCGCCATCTTTAAATTTTACTATATCAAAATGAGGAAGATGTAAATTTCACATAGTCATATATCAGTATACTATTCTGTTGCCGGAACTATACGCACTGTGGCCAGAACCACTGCTCTGATACCAAAAATGTCAAACCCCTTAACACTTTGATATTTGCAGAGTAATAAATGCATGGTTCAGAGGGCACACAGAAATAGCGGAAATATACTGATAATAAGTGCTTGTTTATATTACAGACAATTCCCATAGGGTTTTTAAAATATAAACAAAATCCAAAGAAATAAATATTACAACTAAAGATAACCAATTGTACTCCGTTAGAACCGGACCTTCAATCACCGGTAATTATTGTTTTGCCCTTAGAGCCGCTACCTTCTGCTGGAATATTTTTAAATATTGAAAAAGGGTGAGATTCGAACGAATCTCAGTAGTAACATACAATCCGACATATAAAATGTGAAAATAAATATGCAATGCACCATGTTATGTAAAATGAAAATGCTGTGTGTACACTGTCCGAGGCCAAACGACTGTTTGCAACCCCAGCTTAACTCTGCGCCTCCGTTGGGTCCCAGACCACAACTAAGCTAATATGCGTGTCCCAGACACTGTGCTCATAATACAGAAAATGGAATACACAACATATAAATACTCACATAGTGTATGAAAGAAAGAGTTACTACCTGGGTCCTTTTTCAGTCCGATTCTTATCCAAAACTTTTAACTGGCTCGGGCTATTACCAATTCCTATAAATTAAAGTTAACAAGTAATTGGTTATTACTTGCATTACTACTGCTTTAACCATATTCTAGTGGTTATCTCAGTTTCAGTGATTTCTGCATAGTATAATTCTCCACAATACAACTTTTACTATTTTTCATAAAACTGGCAGATTTTTCAGTCAACTTTGAAAAATCAGAATTAAATCTAGAAAATTCCAAATTGATTGGTTTCAAAGCCTATGTGAAGCTATTTAAATGTGTTTTAATATAAAAATACTTATATATGATCAATGATAACACAATACTCCCAGAAATTCGCTAAACCTCCCCTATTCCAAATTTTCTTTCAGAAATAAACTCAACTTTGAAAATTCATATCTTCTAATGTACAAGCCCAAAAATTATAATCCACCTATAAAATTAATTCTCTTACTGTATACTATAAATCTGAAAAGTTTCATAATTTTTGGTAAAGTGTTGGTTTTCCAAACTTTTACCACAACCAATCTGCCTTCCAAAAACATAATCTGGCAGTACTTAAATTCAAAAATTCATAACTAAATCCAAAAATTTCCAAATAGAGTGGTTCAAAATTCTGTGTGACCCTATTTAATTATAATTTAAGGGAAAAATACATACTATTAGAGATTACATGCCTAAAGTTCCAGAATTCACAATTAATACAACTATGCCAGAATTTGTTCCAGATTCAGTGCTTAAGCTTCACAAATTCATTTCTTCCAATATACTAATCCAAATGGTACATATTATATATCAAATTAAAGCTCCTTATGTCTATGTTATGTCTGTAAAGGTTCATAATTTTTGGACTAGTTTTAACTAACGAAATGAATTTTATAACCAAAATGATTCCAGAAAACTAACCGAACAACATCTCCTCTTAATTTCTAAAAATTCCTGATTTATACATAATCATCCAAAAATTACAACCACATGTATTCTCACATAATTTTTCATGTAGAATCTATTGGTGATATCAAATTTATCAAATTCTTACTCCTTATATATCTACACCTTATTTTGACCATAAATAATAGCAACTTAATTTCAAAATCAGTCAACTTCCAACAACTATAAATCCTCATAAACAACCCAAACCAACTGTATAACCATAGAAAAAGATATAGAAGACTTACCTAAATAATATTCAAGGCTTGCCTATGGTGATTGACTTCTCCTTCTTCCACTTCTCCGGCAATTATTCTCACCTTAGTCTTCCTTCTCTCTTACTCACGTCTCTCTCTCTTTCTCTATATTTTCTACTTCTCTAGTCTTCTATGTGACTTGACCGAATGGAATGGAAAAATGAGAAGTGTGTGTATGTTGCCTTGTATTTATAGTGGAAGGATATGTATTTGTTTATTAAATAAATGTGTGTGTGTGCCATGAGGTGTTTATTTTAATGGTTGTGTGTGTAGTGTGGGAAGTGTGTGCCATGAGTGATGTGTGAAGAGCATGTGAAGCAAGTGTGGCATGTGAAGCATGGGTGGCATGGGAAGCATGGATGGCATGGAAAGCATGGGAAGTGTGGGTGTGTTTTTAACAATATATTTATATAGGTATATTTTTATCCTATTAATAATACACATTTAGCCTTAATATTTTCCCTTATCTAATTTATGACCATTTATTGTTGTTTCATGAATTTTCAGGAAAATAGGCATTTAATTCGCAAAATAAATTTTGGGATGTTACAATTTACTTCTTATATGAGGTTCAAATTAGAATGATATTAGCCAGAAGCCTAGAACCCAGAGTTAGAAAATTAATGCAGTAACATAGATCTGAAAAGAAAAACTCTGTTTAACGAAGGAATTACTTAAGTTCCTTTTTCTGCATGTTAAACTGCAAATCAATACTTACTCCTATCCTTATTATAAGACTTATTTAGAGAGTTGATCTTGGTCTTAAATATAAGACATAATTTTTATATTTGTCAATCTTTCCCTAAAGTTTTCATATTTGTTAATCTTTTCCTAATTTACCCTTATTGATGTTTCCTCAACCATAATCAAGGAGAAGAGGGAATTAAGGAATTAAGAAAGATGACTAGGGTGTTGTGGAGAATACATGTTATATTAACTAACTCAATTAACTTCTTTAATTTAATTAAATTAGGTAAATAAATTTTTTATTAAGAATTGGAGGGAGTATTATATAACCACATGACTAACCGGCAAATACAAGAAAAACATAAGCATTACAAAACGATATTTTAAATTTCTTTGGAGCATAGAGGATAACTAATCACAATATCACATGTATCATTGGCCGACATCTCAAAAAAAGTTATGTCATATATTGTCATGATCAATGTAATCACAAATTTACTCCAAAAGAAAAAAAAAAGCTATGCACATAAGGACATTTTGGTCTTTTGATTTCCTAATAAAGCTTCTTAGCCTATTTAAGAATTTCTTAAAAGTCTAAGCCTACATTTAGATTTTGATATTTCAACAGGATTTAATTAGGATTTTCCTAACAAATATGTAAACAATGCAACACATTCTTAAAAAATGTCCTTATTTATAAAGAAAGTGGGTTTGAGAGAGAATAAGTGAAAAAAAGTGACGAAAGAGAATGATTAAAAAAAAATGAGGAGAGATATATATAACTAATTGAGGAAAAAAATTAACAAAAAAAAGCATTAAATGCTTAGACATCTTCAAAAGACATCCTGTAAAAAGCAACATGCCCATTCAAACACTAGTATAATATTATTAGAGCTTTTAGTATTGATTATAATGCTATTAAAAATTTGTAAAATATTTCTAAGCTTTATTATTATTATTATTATTTGGGTGCAAATAAACATGCGAGCTTTCCAACAAAACAAGACTTAGGATTCTTCATAGCATCCCAACAAACTTCATTATATTAATATATTGGCTGAGAATTAACATTTTAAAAAAGACAGTAGTAACTTCAGATCCCCCCACCCACTAATTGTTGCTATTAATAGTAATATAATATTTGGCTTCTTTGGACTTTCCACGACGACGCTGATCACTAAAAACCTTTCTTCTGTTTGAGGTCATGCTTATATATTTATTTAACTTTCATGTCAGTTTCTTGCGAAACGGGCATGATGTAACATCCCAAAAATTTAATGTAAGGATTAAATTATGGAAATTAGATAGTAAGCCAATTTATGGAACCTACAAAATTTAAGGAAACTTAAATTTGACAAAGGGAAAAATTAGGACCTAGTGTGTGTAATTTATAGGATAAAAATATACCTATATGTGTATAAAAACACACACACCCACACTTGTTCATTCATGAGAAGCACACGTACAGCCTCCTCTTTGACAGAAACACTTGCACCAAACACACACGTACAACATGCATTGTGACTCATTCTCTTCCTCTTCTCTCATTGGAACAACACACACACACGTTCTCTTCTTAGTAGACCAGCATACAACACACATACGTACAGCTCACAAACTCCCTCCTTTCATCATTATTGCCTCAGCTTGACACCTCTCAAAACAGAAAACAAAAGCAAACATAGAGAAAAGAAAAACAGAAACGAAACAGAAACAGCAGCACAGAAACACAGAAAACAGAGAGAGAAACGAAGGAAGAACAAGCTCCAAATCTCACACACAACATCATAAACGTGTTTAGGTAAGTTTCTTCTACTTTAACCTTGGATTTCCATTGGATTTGTGGTTGTTTTCTGGGTTGTTTTGCTGCTGGAATCAAGAGAAGTTACCAAAAACGTTTTGTTACCATTCAGTTTCAAAAGCAGCAAGTTTGTGTCCGTTTTGCATGAGATTTTCGATTCCTTTTCTTCTGTAATCACGTCCCAAAACTCAAGGAACATGTTTAGGAGTATGTAGAGTCAAAATCTTTGAGATTAGAGTCCAAAAATCATGGTTGCATGTGAGTTTTATCAACTCTGTTTTGGTCGCCGGAAAACAGAGGTTTTATCGGAAACTTTCAGAAGCTCAAACAGAGGCTACAGATGTATTTTTCATCTGGTTCTTTTTGATATGGAAATTTTAGGATGTGTAGTATGAAATAAAATCAAGAAGAGCTCAATTTGGTGTCAAAACGAACAAGTTATCAATTTTTGAAGTTAGACTGTCCAAAACTGATGTTCATCAGATTCAGTCAGATTCGTGTGGATTTATGACCAACCAAATCACATCCATTATTTACGAAAATTTACAGGGAGATAGTAGATATAACAAGATTTAAAAGTAGTGGTAGAATGCATCATTTGGATATCTGTAGAGAGATTTATGAATTTTAAAAGATGGGTTTAGAAACAGGTGCAATCCTGAACGTCCAGATTCTAGTAGTTGATTTCGTGGTGTTTTTGAATTATGTAATCTTTTCCAATGGCCATGAAAATCTCCAGAATTGAAGTTCATAGTCTTATCTTTAATTTGGTATATAGTTTGTGTTAATTGGATTAGTATACTAAGAGATATGAATTTTTGAAGTCAGTTGCTCTCAAACTGTGTTTCTGGAAAACAGTTTGTTTGTGTCGAACGTTTGGAAAATCAAACCTTGCCACAAAATTATGAAACTTTCCAGATTTAAAGTAGACATCCATAGCTTTAATTTGACAGGTAGAACATAATTTTTGGACAAGTATATTAGGAGATATATATTTTCAAAGTCATGCTATGTTTCTGGAGACTAATCTGGAATAGGGGTATTTCGGGAAATTCTGGGAGTAATATGGTAAATCTGGGTAGATTTTGATATTTTTCCATGAAAATATATTTCAATAGCTTCATGTAGGCTTTGGACCCAGTCAATTTAGATTTTTCTAGAATTAGTTATGATTTTTCAAAGTTAATTGAAAAATCTGCCAATTTGTTGAAGAATAGTAAAATTACACTATGTAAAATTATATAGTGTATAAGCCACTGAAACTGAGATAATCAGAAGAATATGATTAAAGATAGTAGTAATACAAGTAATAACCAATTACTTGTTAATTTTAATATATAGGAACTGGTAAAAGCCCGAGCCGAAGAAAAAGTTTTGGATAAACAGTTGGACTGGAAAAGGACCCAGGTAGTAATTCTTTCTCTCATGCACTATGTGATTATTTATATGATGTGTATGCCATTTTCTGTAACATGACAGTGCCTGTGGCACAACACGCGAATAAGCCAGGGTCTAAACATATCGTTTGACCATGGACACGAGTTTAGCCGGGGTTGCAAACAGTCGTTTGGCCTTGGACAGTATACATACAACATGAGTTAGCATTTTACATATCATGGTGCATTGCATATTTATTTATCGTATTTTATATGACTGATTGTATATTACTACTGAGATTCATTCGAATCTCACCCTTTTTCAACATCTAAAAATATTCCAGCAAAGGACAGCGGCTCTAAGGGCAAAACCGTAATTACTGGCAGAGGAAGGTCCAGTCATAGTCGGGAGTTACATCTGATTATCTTTAGTTGTGGAATTTATTTCTTTTGTACTCTGTATGTATTTTTCAACCTAGATGAGGATTTTCTGTATTATCAGTAAGTACTTATTATCAGTATAGTTTCACTATTTCTGTTTGCCATCTGAACGACACATTTATTATATAGCGAATATCAGAATATTAAGGGGTTTGACACATGACAATTCTTTTTTTTTTAACGAAAAAAAATACACTTTTAGTTTCTCAAAAGACCAGCATAAAAACCTTATTTTGATCAATTTTATTTACAAAAATATAATTCTTATATAGCTCCAAATTAAAGCTCAAAGACTATATAATTTAAAAATTCAAAAACAAAAAGATATACTTTATCTTAATTTAAAATACTGCAAGGATTCAACATTTGGCATTGTATTCTTGTTACTATCAGTTCATAAAATTATCATAATTCTTATTTTTTGGTTAATGTATCTAAGTATCTAACAAATAACTTTTATTTTGCATTAATAATTTTTTTATAAATTTTAATAAATGAACTAATTATAATAGACTTAAGGAAATACGCATAGGAGGAAAAGTCTTCTTGTTTTTTTTTTATGAGAAAAGTCTTCCTAAAAAGACAAAACATGAATTAAGAGGGCCTAAACGTGATTAACGAGGCATAAAGGATTATTATTAAATAGGTTAAAATATTAACTTTGTCAGCCTTCTTAAAAATTCAAAGAAGACAAATGTACGTTTACATTCAATTGATAGAAATAAATCAATATTAAATCTGTATTTCCTTTCATATAAATTTACTGACCTCTTGTGCAGAATATACGTGAAGATGGGCGAAGCCAACTTAAAGTAGAAGGGGTCAATATTTTGAAATTGTTATATATAATATAGTCAGTAAGTAATTTGAATTTTCAGTATTGATAATAATTAATATTTGTAAAATAATTCTATAGATCAAGAGAATTCGATAATAAGTTATGTAAATTTACATAATATTTAAAGAAAATTGGAAGCATACAATACTAAAATGCTTCATAACAAATACATATACATTTTATTTTAGGAAAAAGACAGAAAAAAAAAATTCAAAATTATAAAATTTCAAATCATATATTTCCTAAAAAATGAGTTACGAATTACTTATCAATTTTCATAATTCCCTTATCAATTTTTGGTAACAAACCTCATTTAAGATTTTTTAATTTTAAAGTTTTTTCTGTATTTCTCTCTTTTATTTTTATTCCAATAAATGAATAAAAGATAGAAATTAATAAGTTAAGTTATTTTTTCCATTAAACTATATTATAAATAATGAAGAGTGCCATTTATTTTTTAGACACTCTGCAATCCAAGAGGGAACCATTACACAAACAACTATATATATATATATATGAAAACATCTCAGCCTATTCTCTAAGATCAAGTCTAAAAATACTATAATTTTTCAATTTTTTAATCTTAATTTATTTCAATTTGATCCTAAAAAATTAAAATATATAACCAATTTATTTTGATTTCTAAGTTTTTAATTTTCATGTCTATAACTATTCTTCTAAGATCTCATTTTCCACTTACTCATCAACTGGAGCCTTAACTGGCTTAGGAAGGTTGGTAAAAAATATTGACATTATAATAAACTCAGCCAAAAAGCATGTCAATATTATAATGCCAACAAACATAAAAGATTTGAGCAATTTTAAAAAATATTTTAAACATCGTCAACATGAAAATAGCTAGACATCAAGATATATTAAGATGTAATTCATTAAATATAAACTCTGAAGCATAATTTATTTATGTTTTTCATCAGCGAATTCAAATGTCATAATTAAATTTAGTGAATTCAACCATGTGCCACTTTTCAAATGCACAACATTAATCGCCATAGGCTTGCGTTATTTTAATCCTAAAACCTTTACACATATAAACGTAATTACTTGATTTTAATCATGTTTGAACATATGATTAACAATAACAAGGAAGCTCTGCTCTTAAGTCTCAACCATAAATAACATCAACATCAACATGGAGACTAAATAATACAAAACATGCACACATATCTCATATGACCGCAAAATAAACATGAACTCATTCTTTTATGAGGTGATTCCATTGAACAAGAAAGTTCGTTCGATATCAAACAAAGAACACAATCGTTTTTCAACATTAGGATGGATTTGTATCACCGATGCTTCCGCTATATGTTCCAATTCTCGTGTGTAAGAATAGTTGGCCTCACTTCTTCCAAAGGCTTGTTTGGAAATGCATTTTTCACATATGTTTGAAAATTGAGGCCATCATTAAACATATCTTCCGTGGGTCTTTTTTTAGTTAACATTTCTAAGATGAGGATGCTAAAGTTGTACATTTCACCTTTTATTGATAGCTTAGTGTTTGTTTGACAGGAGGGAAATGGAGGGAATTGTAGGGGAGGGAAAATTTTTATATGTAACAATTAAAAAAATTAGAAAAGTGAGATCGTAAAATTTTAATAAAGATATGATGTAAAATAAAAGAAAAAAAAATTAATTAAAAATTTTCAACTCCACTTCTCTAATTTTTTTTAAATCTAATTCATATAAATTTTATCTCCCCAGCCCTTCCCTCTAAATCCCTCGTACCAAACTAGAGCCCATTCCATATTCTGAAATATTGTATGGATACCTTGTATATCTCATTGGAATTTTGCCAATGAGATGATTCCCTCCAAATGATAAGCGCTTGAGGCTAGAGCACTTTGTGTCTTTGATAGGAAATTCTCCTGTTAAGGTATTATTGGCAAAATAAAGAATTCCTGAAATCTGAACAAACGACCCGAGCCTTGTGGGATTTCTCAATGGAACATATTGTTGTCCCAAATGATGACTCTTAGAAAGGAGAGATTGGAAGTACTAGATTATTTTTAAACATAGGGAGTAAAATCAAAACTCATTAAAAGTATAAATAAAAATGAATTTTAGTTTTGGTCCCTATACTTAATGATGTTAATAAAGTTAATGCCATTAAACTCATATTGAAGTCCTTATAAAAATATAGGGACTGATGTTTTGGATGGAAGAAATTACAAGGACAAAAAACCATAATTTGAAACTATAATAACAAAAGTCAAAATTTGATCAAACTATAATGACTGACAATGATATTGACCTTTTTATTTATATTTAGTGAAGGAGGCATTGTCAGCTTTATATCTTGGTAACCTCTTCAAAATTTAACCAAGAATTGTAATAAAGGGTGCAATCCAGGTCGTCTCTCGAAAAACATTTTATTAATTACCTAAAAACTAAGTACAATGATTGACATGAAATGATAAAAAGGGAGAAATTTGGTCTTTTGAAACTACAACTATATGAAAATATTAAAACTCCTAAATTATAATTTTTTTTTTTGGAATTTTTTGATATAAAATGATAGGTGAAATGAAATGGGTAAAGTGAAACTCTTAAAAATGGCTTGTAAGGGTAATCATAGTTTATATAATGATAATAAGAGTTTAATTTACTAGTTTAGTCAAAAATGTCCAAAAGACCATTTAAGCTAGCTTGAGTTAGATTGATTAAACACTTCCACACCGGGTAAGATTTAACCCCTCTAACTGAAACTCAATATAAAACACAAGCAATTGCAACCAAAGTCCCTCAAAATATCAAACCTCAAGCACCGTTGAGTCTAGTGCATTAATCAATGATTATTCCTAAACTTAGAAAATAATCATTTCTTAAAACACTATTAAAAACTACTTTGTATGCAATTTATTATGAAATCACTAAATTTTCTAAAATACCAAACCCCATCAGTCGATGAGTCTAGCACCAAAAGAAAGGAACCCCTACTCTAGAGATGCTATTAAACACTTTTAGTGTGTGATTCAAATTAATTGATGCAATCGGTTCAATACAACTTCCAAAATCAGCTCAATATCCAAATACCATGTAAGACAATAGAAAATCAAAGGAATTATACTTAAACCTATATGTAACCACATATATCAATGAGCACAAAGTTTAACATCAACTAATTTAAATCATAAATTAATTCAAACTAAGTACTTAATAAAGCAACAAATGTCTAGCAATATAAATAAAATCTCCAAGACAGAAAATCATAATTATAAAGCTAAACAAATGGATTAAAACATAAAACTCTCCCTAGTGTTTAGAATTCAAGCCTTTAACTTCCAGCTTCAAGAGTTTGAGAAGCTCAGCCACAAATATCCATTGAACGGTGCTGTTGTGGTAAAATAAATGATGAGAGTAGAGAATGTGCAGAGCAGAGGAAGATAATGGAAGGAAGACGAAGGTGGAGAGGATGTGATGATGATGCAGTGACGGTGGTGATGACGTTGATGGAGTTGGTGAGGAATGGCGGTGATGATGGTGGGATAATGGTGTATGGTGATGGTAGATGACAGTGCAGTCCCCTCTTCAAGTCGCCGCCCTCCTCCTTCTCTGTTTTCTTTCCTTTTTTTTCACGTCTCAGTATAAACCAGCTCCCAGCTCCCTCTGAATTAGACCAGACCATGGCTAGCGGCTGTTCTGGAGATGCTCGCCGGGGGCCTGTGTGGTGGATAATGCAGCCGGCGAGGAAGGAAGAAGAAGGTGATGAGAGGAAGAATGCGATAATCTCTCGCAGCGCTCTCTGTTCTGTCTATCGTGAATATCAGCTTCTGAGCTACAGGTTTAAAGCAAAACGTTGCAGTTTTTGCTTGGACCAAATTGGAATTTTCAAAATTCACAGGACTAAAATGTAATTTATAAAATTCAGATCCCAAACTGTTATTTTCAATTTTAATCCACTTTTTCCAAATACCTACCATGAAAACAATTTAACCAACATTAAATATTCTCAGAAAAATCAATGATTAAGAGTAATTACAATTTTTATGACAATTATGCCCTTTTTAATCCTAATTTAATATATTTACTCTTATTCTCAATTAAGCACAAAGAAGGCATTTTAAACTAAATTATTATGACAAAATTCTCAAATAAAATATGAAAATATATAATTAAAATAGGGATTTGTCATTTAGACACATTTATTGCATGTGAGAATTGAAATGGTGGATGGGTGGGTCAACTTTCTATCTTTAATTGTTGTGTTTTGAATTTATAAATTATTGTTTAATCTAATTAAATTATTTTTATAGATAAACTAAAGTTGGTTAGTTACTTATGTGTGTGTGTGTGTTCGTTAGTGGAAAATTTTGATTAGGATCCCTTTCCTTTCTTTGCTCATTTTTTCAATTATATTATTATTGAATTTTTTTTGCCACTATATCATTATTGAATTAAAAGTAGAGTAGGTATATCATTTCTTTATTTACCATTTGTCACCCATAGGGGTGTGCATGGGCAGAGCTAGGCCCTTGCTCGATGCCCTACCTAAAACATCATCGGATTGAAAAATGCAACCCGATACCCAGCCCTGCCCGATAAAAACCCTAATATTAGCTGGCAGGGCAATAATGGGCTGGGTTGGGCGGGCTTCCCTACCCAAGCAGTGATACCTTGTCACATATTGTGTGGAAAAAAACATTCCAATCATACCTGATAAATAATATTGTAAACTTCAAATATAATCCATAATTCTACACTTTGAAATATTCTAAAAGAAGTCTCCAGCTTGAGTCTTGAAATTAAAAAGACTACCATATGTCTTAACAAATAGTCAAATATTCACACACACATATAAAGAGTAACATATGTCTTAAAAGAGTTATATATTTAGTATTTACATCAATTGGGTAAAAAAAAATATTTATGAATATATATATATATATATACTGGGCTAGCCCAAATGGGCAGGGCGGCATACCCTGCTTGATGCCCGGCCCTGCCCAGAGAAATGTCAGTCCAATTGTGCCCAATTTTTTTAGGGCTGTTATTTTTCTTGACAAGGCAAAACAAAATTTTTTCGAGCTAGGACAGACGCCCGGGCTTTATGAACACCCCTAGTTACCCACATATAATTGTCCACATATTGTTGGAGTGAGGTAAGAGAGGTTAAATTGGACCCCCAAAAAAATTTGAAAAGGTAAGAGGGGTTACGTGATGGGGAAAAACCAATATACCAGCTAGAAATAAATAACAATTATTAACCAGTAACTCCGGAAGATGCTTTCTTCTTCAAAGATGTTTATTATTATTATTATTATTGTTAATAAGAAAAATCCTATAACAAGACATTTGAATTAAACAAATTCTAATTTAAGTCACCGAATTTAACAAATTATAAATTAGGTTATATAACACAATCAGTGGTTTAGAAATTGAGCCAAATTATATCTATGCCCTTTAGTTGATATATCATGTGACTAAAAAAACTGAATAAGAAGCAAAAATAAAAAATAAAAAAAGCAGAAAATGCTTTCTCACATTTCCTAAAATCATAGGATATATATATCTGCGTTTTGTGGGAGCAGCCACGGCAAGAACCCCAGCTACCAGCTCGCTGCTATTCAACTCGCTAAACAACTCGTAATTTACACTTCCTTTTTCTCTCCTTTGCTATATCTTTAAACTCTTCATTTAATATTGCGTTCTTTGAGTTGAGAGTTAAAGATTCCTGAGTTGTCACAACCACGAATTCACAACCTCTGTTTCCAGAAACAGAGTGCCTTGTTTAGCCACTGTAATATCTCAACTTTATGATTAATGTAATGCAGGTGGAGAGGAAGATTGATTTTGTTTATGGCGGAACATCTCCCATCGGTTTTAAAACGATACCCTTTTGTAAGCCATCTCAATCTTCTCCGGTAATGGGTTGCTTAATTTAGCTATGAACTGTAAGAATCTGGTGGAGTTGGATTTATCGAATGCAGTGGCTCAGTTTTCGAACTTGGGGAGGTTGTGGTTGGGTAGCTGCAAACTGATTACGGACATGGGAATTGGTGTAAAAAGTTGAGGTTGGAGCATTGATTTGCTTGAAGTGGTGTGTGGGTGTTGGCGATTTGGGTGTTGAGTTGATTGCTATTATCAAGTGTGTTGAACTTTGTAGTTTAGATCTCTCTTATTTACCTTGATTTAAACGCAAGCCTGGTTTACCTGAATCTGGTTGTGACCTCGGCACAAATGAGTTTGAGATTTTAGGGAGATGAGTCACCTTGATATATATTAATTAAGGGGTATGGATATAATTTGGCCTAATTTCTAAATCCTAATTGAGTCATATAACTTAATCTATAATTTGTTTAGTAACCCAAGATTATAATTTTATTAATTCAAACAAAAAGCTTTGTTGTGAATTTGTTAGAATTACTTCGAGACCCAAAAGAAAAATGAAATAATTAACGTACTCGTAGATTAAAAGCCCTACGTTAAAGTTCTAATTAAATATAAACACGAGCATTATATTTGCAGTGAAAATAAATGACAGAATAACAACATGAGAGATGTATCATGATATATATTGTACTCACCATAAAGGAAAAAAACTTTTGGTGGAGATTAGCTTCTTAATAGCATCTGCTGCACTCATTCTTTCTTGTGGTGATTCCATAGAGCAAGCAAGTCCAATCCCAAACAAACAATACAAGCATTTCTCCACATTAGGATGGATCCTTACCATGTTCTCCTGTAAGTCTCTTGGTGCCGCCACATGTTATGATTCAATAGGGAGAAATTGTAATATCCCAAATTTTGGGACTAAAGGCATAAGATTAAGCCTGGATTAAGTGGACTGCTAGACCCTGGTTTAGCAAATGTCCATATGAGGCATGTTTAAATTCCCCGAAATTTCTTTATATCATTGGATATTAAAATTAATTATATTGATGAGCTAAAGAGCTCGGGGAATAACAAAACGAAGTGATTGGAAGTCACACATAATATAGTAAAGTGGAACACAAAGTAATTTTGCCACCGGTGAAATTTCTGGTGTGGCAGTGGTGATTATGTGACCTTTTTCGATGGGTAAATGATAGTAAAAAGTTATGAAACTTTCCAGAATGAAATTAGACTTATCAAGCTTTAATTTGATAGGTCATATAAGTCATTTGGAGTTGTACACAAAGAGAAATAAATTTTTGAAGTTAGCCCAGTGAAATTAATTATTTTCTGGGACAGCATTCAAAGATTAAAATTTTGGGAAGAGTGAGCTTTCAATTGGCCAAAGGTTATATGTTTTATTAAAACTATACTTAATAAGGGTCGCATAGCCTTTGGAATCACTGTAATTAGACATTTGTACAATTAGATATGAATTTTCGAAGTTAATGAAAAATCTACAGAATTTGGTATTTTGTGCGAAAATTCATTATTTGGGCCAATGAGCTTGTGACACGTGGCAAGGCAATTTAACACCTCCTTTAATCATCAATTGTCATCTTCTACCTTCATTTTTCACGCAGAAAATCAGAAAAGTGAGAGAGAAATCTGTTGAACGAAAATGGTGGAAGAGGAGAGAGGAAGTTCTTTCCTCCGAAACACTGTTGAAACGGCATCCTCTCTCAAAGTACCCTTCAGGAAACTTCATCTATTCATTGAGATCTTCATTTCTACAGTTTCAGATTTTCATTTGGAGGTGCTTGGCGCCGTCTCACCGGCTGGGGTGTTGCCGGAATTCCGAACCGTTTGCGGAAACGGGTAGAGGTAAGTGTAAGCTTCCTTTTTAACCGATTGAATTGTTGTTTGGATGAGTAAATTGGAAGTGGGGTACTGTTTATAGCTGGTTTAAAGGATGTTGTAATGGCTAAATTATATCCAACGAGTGTTTAAATAGCTAATCACTTGATTAGAAGTAGCAAGGAAGTGATTAGGTAAGAGAAAACGAAGAAATAACAAACTTCTTCGGAGAATCTGATTTTCTGCCCTGTACTGTGACATGGAGAAAGAGTGGAAATTTGGAAATTTTGATGCTTCCAATTGGTTTAGGAGGCAAAATTGTGTAGGTATACAAGTGTTCATAATTTTTGGACGCTTGTATATGAATTGAGAATTTTTGGAAGTTGAAGAGTAAATGCTGTGAATTTCGTTTTCTGGAGGCAATGTCATTGTAACGAGTTTTTGAGGAATCAAATGTTATCCAATGACCATGAAAATTTCCAAAATTAAAGTAGAGACATAGAGCTTTAATATTATGGGTATTTTGTAATTTTTGTACAAGTATATTGGGAGATATGCATTTTTGAATGTCTACCCTGTTTTCTAGAAGAACATCTGAAATAGTTGGTGTTTGGAAATATTCTGGGAATGATGTGGTAGTGGCGTTTAAAATCTAGTATTTTTATGTAAAACTAGACTTAAAGGGCTTCAAATAGAGCTTTGAACCACCTCAATTGGAGTTCTATAAAATTAGTTATGATTTTCCAAAGTTTGGTCAAAAATGCTGGTAGTTTGATTACCATGCGAATTTAAGTAAGAAATTGGTCAAATATAATTGGAATGAACTACAAGGGTGAAAGTAAGCCTATAAACCTAATGTGGGCCATTGGGTATTCACTTTTCATGGCTCTAATGATGTTATCACTTGCCTAGGGCCATGAAGTGATAAAGAATGAGCAATGGTTGGCGGATTAAGGGACAAGAAGAGAATAACATAAAGTCCGAGAGGTAGTGAACTTACCTTTTATGCATGTATGTGATATGTATGTCTTGCATTGATTATGTGACTGCTTTGTCTATTTGTGTGGAACATGTATGATTGGTTGAAGCTCTGTTATATTTGTACAATGGCCATATGTATGTCATAACATCGAGCATACAACATGTCATTATGTTGGCATGAAATAGTGTAGGCAAGCATGTCATGCATTCATATATATCTGGCATGCATAGTGGTAATGTTTGCTACTAAGATTCTCTCGAATCTCACTCCTCCCAAACAACCATTTAGACAGGTGAGCATTGGAAACATGTTGAGATCAGAAAAGAGGTATGCACGAAGAGGACTGTTGCTGGTTGTTTGAAGGTCTATAAATATTATGTAAACCCCTGGTGGGGAAACTTTTGTATTATAATCAAGCAATATTATATTAATATTATCAGTATATTCATGTTATTCCTGTGTGCCTACTGAACTACGCATTGCTACTCTGAGTAAGATTAGTAATAAGGGATATATGAGGCGGGTCTTTACAGAAATAGTTGGGCATATAACTTGCAAAAGATTATTTGGAAAAAGTACTTTCCACATAGTTGGGAAAAATAGTTTTGTAGGTCTTTTCTTTAACATGTCTTTTGTATAGGTCTTTTCTTTATTAATATCTCTAAAATAAGAATGCCAAAGCTGTACATGTCACTTTGAATTGACACCTCAAAACCCATTCCATATTCTGAAATGTTACAAGCCTGTTAGTTCTCTTACATGATTGAAAAGCATAAAAATAAATAATGGTAAGAGTTTGAAAGTAATGAGTTGCATGACTTTGGAGCAAAAATAAATAAATAAATAAATGTACTTGGAGGAACATAGCCAATGGACCCCCTTTATACCAATTGTGCTACTTTGTTCATTAGAGACAACTTTAACAATTGATTAGTCTTACCAATCCAAAACCACTCAAATAAGCAACCATGTCGCCATCAAGAAGAACATTGCTTGGCTTCAAATCACAATGAACAAATGGTTGCCTATATTCACAGTGAAGATAGTTTAATGAAGATCCAATATCAACAAGAATATTTATTATTTGATCAAGCAAAATTGTTGGATGGTCTGGATTTTTTGTTCTTGGGTGCAACCATTTTTCCAAGCTTCCATTCACCATATACTCATAAACTATAGCTTTGAATTCTTGGCCTTTGTAATCTATGCTAGAACAACAAGATATGACTTTTACCAAATTTCGTTGCCTTATGTTTCTAAGTACATTACATTTGGTAACGAAACTCTTGTGAGATCTCCTCATTTGAAGTTTGATGACCTTTATAGTAAAAACTTCTTGAAGAATTGTCTATGGTATTTGGTAAATGGCCTCCAAAATTATTTTTGTCCAAGTTTAGCCGTGCTAACTTACTGCAGTTGCTCAAAGAATTTAGAAACTCCCAATCTTTTGAAGAATTACTTCTGAGACTATTAAGGATTGTTAGATGTAAGAGGTCAGGTAACCTTCCAAGATTTGGAATTTTCCCAACAAAGTTATTATTTCCCATAGAGATAATTACAAGCATAGTGGAGTTTGCAATGGATCGATGTTGGGACATGACCTAAGAATTGATTTCCTCCAAGTGCCAAGATTTGTAGATTAGGGAGGTTGGAGAACATATTTGTAGGGAGAGAGCCATTATATTGAATTGATTTAATACAAATTCGAGTAAAATGAGAGATGACAAATTGTAAAGAGTAGAAGGAATTGCACCTGAAAGCTTGTTGAGAGACATCAAATGTTGTCAAAATTTTCAACCGGCCTATTTCTTCCGGTATGCTCCCCTCCAAGTTGTTTTCAGACAAAGAAAGAACCTTAAGAGGGGTAAGATTCCACGAGGAAGTTGGGATTTTTCCAGTGAAATTGTTTATAGGTAGAAACAAACCTTCAAGTTTATGGAGAGAGCCAATTTCTTCTTGTATTTTGCCAATGAGATGATTCTCTCCAAATGCCAAGTACTTGAGATCAGAACAACCTGTGACGTTGATCGGAAATTCTCCTATCAATGTATTATTTTGCATATTAAGCTCCTGTGGTCGGAGCAAACGACCAAACTCTGATTTCTCCGTGGGAATGATTGTTGTCAAGAACAATGACTCTTAGGAAGGAGAGATTGCCAATGAAAGGAGAAATTGGACCAGAGAATTGATATCTGTTTAACATGAATTGTGTAACTCTCCGATGCTTGTGGCCTCGAGAGACTCCATGCCAATTGCAGAAGTGTGTGGATGAATTCCAAGATTCCAATATGCGATGTTGATCATTGGATATTGATTCCTTGAATTTGATTAAAGACAAACGATCAGTTTCTTCTTTGCACAGTGATTGAAATATGAGAGTAAAGAAAACAAGTAAACGAAAGGACATGGTTGAGAAACAGTACGTAGGCTAGTTCAAGAGCTCTTAGTATGCTCTCTGTTATTAGTCAGACTTGTTTTTTTTTTTTTTGCCTCCTATTAGTCAGACTTAAGTAGAGGAGGTAAGTAGTTCGTGTGGATACAAATTACAAAGTATTATTCTCAATATTTTATATTTTAGATTTTGCTGACCACGAGTAGCTTGAGACAATGTGAAAATTTTAGAAAAGTAAATACATTAGGCGTATATGATAATAACATAAGTATAATGAAAGATTTATTGAAAATGTTGATATTTTTTTTCCATAATTATGCTCTTCATATGTTATTTCAATGATATGATAACATTTTAATTACTTTTTGTTTTTGGATTTGTGATCAAATCTTTTAAATTGGTTTCAATTTGTTATTGATGCTGAATTGACTCGCAAGATTTTCATGAATATTGTTGACGATTGAATAATAATTTCCTTTTCAGAAATGTTCCAATTTTGTAATTCAAAATTCAGAGAATTTACAATTTCTTAATTATAAATATCTAAGAATATCAAATGAAAAACAATATAATTTTTTTGATACACTGGAAATAAGAAAGATGACAGCTTAGAGAAACAATATAATTACTTGCAAGTAAAATTTTTTTAAGTACTTAACTAATAGGAATTGGGTTTGATGAAAAGGACTATTTAATCATAACGTAATGAATCAATGTATGAATTTTCACAAAAAAAAATGTGCCACATTTATTACCTGATAATGAGGATTGCCTCCAATATGAGAATACATGTACATAAAAAATTAAATAATGATAAACTAGGAAAAATTATATTGTTAATCCTTTGATTTTATTGATAAAGTACTTTTTACTGCGTAATTCAACTCCTTTTTTATAGCATAAAAATGTTGAGAAAAAGGATTGGGAATTTTTTTTTTTCCTGTAAAAAAATGGGTTGAATCAATATGTCAGCCTTATATAACGCTTTGAGTATCGTTGAATGCTTTATCAGCATTTTCTTATAATTAGCATAACAATTGAGATTTGATATAAGAAAGATTTTGATTATATTTTGAAATTAAAGTTAAAGGTCTGTAAAGAAACTAAATAAAATTAAGACTCTAAATTGAACCTAGTACAAAATGAAATTAAAGTTAAAGGATAAAATTAAATATATTGTAAAGAAACTAAATGAAGTTAATACTATAAAATGGAACCTAGTATAAAGAAAACGATTATTAATTTTTTCTTGCTACGTAGGGAACAAATTAGCAATTTGTTCAAGAGAAATTATTAAAATTAGTTTTCTTCCCTATTTCCTTAAAATAAATAGGACATATTTTCCAATGCTGATCACCAATCTTAACATCTAATGAAGCTTAGTAGGTTACCATTGGAAATAAAGAAAAATAACTTGCAAAATTATGGTTTAATTTAATTTGTTGGAGTTGGGTTTTAGTATAAAGTAATCAAATTTTTTACACAAACATTTTCTTATATCATTTATAGCGGGTTTTACAATTTTGAGTTTGAATGTTTAATATTTGAGTTAAAATATCTCATACTTAACAAAGTTTTGAACACAAATATGTTCTTGTTGAGTTTAGGATAGGATGTTCAAAATTTCAAAGAGGAATACACATATATAAGTAAAATAAAATATTAAAATTATCTGCAATAAAAATTATTTATCATAATGAATCAACACAAATCAGTGGTCTAAAAACCAATCATCAAAAGTTCCCAAGAACAAAGAAACAATGAATCAATATTCCATGTTTCAATATCGTGTAAGTGATCGATGTACCGGGTCACTGGTCCCACAACCTATCCGGTCCGGTTTCAATAGTATGACCATGTCTAGAACAATTTTTTATTTGATTAAGCATTTTTCTTATCGAGGCTTAGGGCCCATTTAGTTCAATCCCATTACACCTTGCAGTGTAGTGCAATATGATGCAATAGTAATGCAATGCAATATTAATTATAGGGCTAGTGTTTGGTTTGATTTTTAAGCAAAGGGCAATGAGTTATTATTTTAACAATTATTTAAAATTAACATATCACACAAAGTCTATTTTACCCTTACTATAATCTTTGTAAAAAAATATAGTTAAGAGTCATCGTGCTACCTCATCATAACTGTCACGCTATCTCATAGAAGATCATCAGATGGTGATGGTTGTGGTGGTAGAGGATGGTAACGGTGTTGTGACGGCGGCATTGGAAGGTGGTGATAGCAACAACAGTGGAGGAGGGGGTAGTGATGGTGATGACAAGGGTGGCGACAGTGGAGGTGGAAAAGGAAGAGGTAGTGGCAGCGACGGCGATGGTAGAGGAGGAGATCGCAGTGGCTGTGGCGGCAATGGCAGTAGGAGGAGGTTGTGATGGCGGGCAGCGGCAATGGTAGATGTAGTGGTGACAAGGTTTGGCCGAGAAGGATGGGGTCATGGTGGCGGCAGTAATAGTGGAGGTGGCGGCGGCGGCGGTGGAGGAGAAGGTAGTAGTGGCGGAGGGAGATGGAGTAGGAGGAGTAGTGGTGGCAGCAACGGTAGGGGGTGATAACAGCTATGGTGGGGGGTGGTGGGGGCAGCAATAGAGGAGGAGAAGGTAGTGTTAGCGACGGCAAGTGGTTGGTGACGATGGCGGTAGCAGTGGAGGAGGAGGAGATAATGGCGGTGGCAGAGGGCAGCAGTTGTGGAGGAGGAGGTAGTGGCGGTGGTGGTAATAGTAGGGGGGAGGAGGTTGTGGTGATGGGATGGTAATCGGTATTCATAGGGGGGAGGTATGAATGAGAATTACCAATTTTGTGGTAATCATCATTACCATGGTAAATCATATTACCATACCAAAGAGCAACCAAACACTCTTCTCTTGGTAATACAATCATGATTATCATTGTAGACATGCAATGGGTTTGAACCAACGGGCTTTTAGATCGTAAAGGGTTTTCACCTCTTTTAACAAGTGCAAAAAAGAGGAAAATGAGACTCGTGAAAGAACACAGACACGAGATCATTATATGCAACAAAATATATTCAAAGAGCGTGAATTTGAATAGGAGTTATTGCACATATTCAAAGAATCCCAATGGTTGGATCATTTTAATTCAAAGAAAATGTGTTCTTCAAGAAGACAGACTTCATATTGTTTACATAGAACAAAATATACATCAACAACGGCGATAACAACGACGAGTGTTCATATTTGCGTTCCTCAGCAATTTAGTGCGAATGCGAGTTGGCACGTCGGCTTAACATTATCTATCTTGAAATATATAAAATATTTATTCAAATAATAAGGTCCCAAAATAATTTTCAATTGTAAAGTGTAATTATTAATTCAATGTTGACAATCAAAGGAATATTCTGGTCTCTGGGTTCTGTGCGTAGGCCTCAGTTGTGCTAGGGTAACATTCTTATAAGTTTTTTTTTAAGAAAATAATTGGTGTCTTATATTTCTAACTGCAAAATATTGGGCAATAAATCTCTTGTGATCCCTCTTAATAATTTCAAGTTAGTGGAATTTCACTCCACCAACTTCTTGACCGTCATTTACTGTTGGCGAGGATTATATTTTCTCTCCACATTGTTGGGATTGAGAGAAGAATTAGATGAACAATTTATATATAGAGTTACTAGCTAGTTTCTATTATTTCACTTAAGAAAAATCTTTTACATCCCAATTTTCACGTTGGTAATACGTGAAAGCAACTCAGAAATATTGTTAAGAATGATATCTTTGAAAATAAAATTGATTGAAATTAAGTTTTTTTTTATGCTGGTCTTATTTGAGAAACTAAAAGGTTAAATGTCTTTTGAAAAAATGAATTTCCATGCCAGTTTTGTGAGAGAGAGAAATCAACATGGAAATTAAATACTCTGGCTGATATTTATTACAAGCACGCCTCCAACATGTTTCATGATATAGTATGTTTTTATCTAAAATGTTAATGTTTTCACTAATTTCCCTAAATAATTATAAATTTTCAAACTCATTTAACTAGTTTTTTTTATTGAGGTTAATTTTTAATATTTTACAAGAAATAATCAATTTTAACTTACTTTGTTTATTTACGTAAAGTTATAAACGAAAACAACTAGAAAAGCATGACAGGGAAAACACAAATTGAGCCACCAGTGTCATCATGGAATGTTTTAGAAGACGCCACATAAATTAACAGCAACAATTGGTGGGGGTGGTGGGGCCCATGGTACCGGACTTATCAAGAAATTGATGAGTGTGACCAAGAGAGAAAGCAAGAGTTAGAAGTCAGTGAAGCATTAACATCCCAGAAAGGTGGGAGAGTATGTGAGAAACTATGGCTTGCAAGACTGAAATGAGCAGGGGCAATCGATTGTAAGGTAGAGAATAGACTTCTTTAGATGTTCGAGCGGCAAATATGGCCGACGGGCTCCTTCTTTGGTTCACAACTCTGCTTCTTCTTTAGTTCTCTTTTCCCTTTTTCCAGCGGCTATTCTCCTTTCTAATCTTGTGTGTTTTGAATTAGCTTTTGAGAATAATTTTTACGATTTACGAGATAAGTATGTGATAGGAGTTTTATCTCGATTTACGTAAACCATGGTTTAAAACCATAATTTTGAAGGCACGCAAACAAGAAATTAAAGTGTCGGCCCCATCATCACCACAAACCCTAATAGTAAATATTAAAATGACATAATTATCCTTAAACTTCCTAATCCTTATTTAGGCAAATTTATTCAGGGAGAACAGAAGTTAGGAAAATAAAAATTAATCACCCAAATCTAATTGATCTCAATTTTAATTTGATTATATTAATATAAATAGCCTTTTATTTTTTTTTATCATTAAGAATTTATTTTATATCATAATATTTTCTTATTATTTTATCTAAGATATTCACTATATAATTAATTATATTATTTTCCAAGTTGACCCCAGTTTGATCACTGAACCTTGAACCACTGCCTCGGCCGGTTCACTACCCGATCTAGTTTTTTGAACTTTGGTGGGGCCTAAATTAGATATTACTGTATTTTTGAGAATCTTATCACACAAAATTCTATATTTCATATATGGAGGCTTTTCCATGCAAAAACGATGAAGACCAAAGTTCAATAAAGAGAGTCTATGCATGTTCAATATATGTAAATGAACGACACAAAGTATTTACAAAAAATTACATTCAAGTCTCACATAAGAGAAAAAAATTTTTAAAGAAAAAATAGTTCAATTCCTTTAAAGTCTAAAAATTGCCAACTGTAATAAATTCTAATCATGAGCTTGTCAATGAATTGATGCAGGTCAGCAAGTTGTGTCTTCATATTCAAGAGATCTTTTGCAAATGATTCAAATGCTCATCCAAATCCTTGCTATAAATCAGAATATCATCAAAATAAACCACAACAAATTTCTTAATGAAAGCATGCAAAACATGGTTCATTAATCTCATAAAAGTATTAGGCGTATTAGTTAAACCAAATGGCATAACTAGCCATTCATACAATCCATGTTTGGCCTTGAAAGCAATTTTCCACTCATCCCTTTCCCTCATTCTAATTTGATGGTACCCAGATTTCAAATCAATATTAGAAGAACCATACAATTCATCAAGCATATCATCTAATCTAGGAATGGGATGGCGATACTTTACAGTAATATTGTTGACAGCTCTACAATCAATGCACATCCTCCAAGTTCCATATTTCTTTGGCACTAGAAGTATTATAACTACACAAGGGCTCGAACTTTCTCTAATATAGCCTTCTACATGAGCTCTTCTACTTGCCTTTGAAGCTCTTTTGTTTCGTCAGGGTTACTTTTATATGCTGGCCTATTAGGAATTGTTTCTCCAGGAATGAAATCAATTTGATGTTCAATTCCTCTAATAGGCGGTAAACCTGGTGGAATCTTTTCAGGGAATGCATCATCAAATTCCTGCAACAAAGAACCAATAACACTAGGAAAGGAATAGTTAATGTTATTAGTGTTCAAAAAGGATTCATTGTAATCAAGGAGAAGCAAGTGTGTTTTAGCCAGAAAAGCACTCCTCACTTCACTTTCTTTTGCATAAAAACTCATCTTCTTTTCTTTTCTCTCTTCACTCTTTTCCTTTCTCTGGGTTTCTTTTTCTGAACTCTCAAATTTTCTCTCTTTTTCACTCCCTATTCTTTTATATTTCTCTCTCTCATATTTCTCATTTTCCATATCACCCTTTTTCTTATCTCTCTCTCTTTTCATCTTGAGTTGATCTTCATACACTTGCTTTGGAGTCAATGGTACAAGAGTCACAGGTCTATTGTTCATTATAAAAGAATATCTATTTGTAAACCCATCATTCTTTACTTTTCTATCAAACTCCCAAGGTCTTCCCAAAGGTAGATGTGCAGCATGCATAGGAACAACATCACATATTATTTCATCACAATATTTTCCAATGGAAAAGGAAACAAGAACTTGTTTATCAACTTTAATTTCCCCACATTCATTCAACCATTGCAGCTTGTATGGTTTATGGTGTCTAATGGTAGGTAAATTCAATTTCTCAACCAATGTAGTGCTTGCAACGTTTGTTACACTCCCACAATCAATTATCAAACAACAAACCTTATTATTAATGAGGCAACATGTATGGAAAATGTTTTCCCTTTGCTTATTCATCTCATCTTCCTTCACCTGACAATTCAAAGCTCTTATAACCACAAGGCATTCTCCTTCCATAGCATATTCAACCCTATCATCACTAGCTTCTTCAAGTAACGGCATGGAATCATGATCACTCTTACTTTCAGTCACAACTTCATTATTTTTCAAAATCATAACTCTCTTGTTAGGGCACTGATAAGCTATATGACTTTGTATCCAAATACTTGAAACACTTTATATCTCTATTTCTAGAAGTTTAGGAATCAGGTTTACCTTTACTCTTTGATGTAGCGTCTTCTCTGCCTTTAGTTATCTCCTTTTGGATAGCTCTTTCTCCTTTCTTCCAAATTTGTTTTTGTGAAGAACTTGATCCAGAATGGAATTTTGAAGCACATTTATGCTTGAGTTGCTTTTCCATCTTAATTGACATATGCACTATGTCTTCCAACTCCACATAGTATTGTAATTCCACTATGTCAGCAATTTCTTTGTGAAGTCCATTTGGGAAACAAACCATTATAGCCTCTCTTTCTTCTTGCATATTAGCTCTTATTAAAGCTAATTCTATCACTTTATAATATTCCTCTATACTCTTAGAGCCTTATGTAAGGGTCTATAACTTTTAATAAAGCTCCCTATAATAATGATTAGGGATAAATCCCCTCCTTATTAGAGGTTTCATTTCTCTTCATGTTGCTATAAGCCTCTTACCATTATTCCTCCTATTAATGCCCAATTTATCCCACCAAACAATGACATAATCAATGAATTCTATTACTGCCTACTTCACCTTTTTAGCCTTAGAATAATTATAGCACTCAAAAATCATTTCTATCTTTTTCTCCCACTCCAAATATACTTCAAGATCACTCCTACCTTGGAAAGGCGGTATTTTCATTTTGATGCTCCCAAGGTTTCCATCTACTCTATTTCTTTCCCTAGGAATATTTCTGCCATGTCTTCTCGTATACCTCCTATCCCCTCTAATCCTATTTCTTCCTACTTAAAATTCAGATTCAAGATCTTCCTCACTAGCACTACTAACCTCATAACTTTCAAATTCAAATTCATCCATAGAAGCATTCCATGGCCTATTGTGCCTTCAAGGATTTAGTTGGACTCTTTACAGATTTGCAATTCTTTCATCTTGCCTATCCATCCTATCCCTTATTTCTTCAAAAACCACATTCATATGTGCAAATTGCTGCTGCATTGCCTTAAGGTGGTCATCTAGATTCAGTGGATTACCACCTGATGTTTCTTCTGCATTAGACATTGTGTCTGCAAGAAAGATGTTAGAGAAATAAACTTCGTCACAAATTCCTCACGTGTTTCCCTCAATAATGTCACTTTACACTCGTGTTTCACTCAAATTTGGCTTTTTGAATTGATGTATATAACTCTTGCCTTTTTCCGCTCTTAGATTCCTCTTGAGGCTCTTTAAAGAACTAAGCAATTTAATCAATGCAATCACAACTTGTAGAAATCAATACAATACTCAGAAAATAAAGGAACATCAAAGTGAGTATTGGAAAAAGGAGTTTAAGGAAATCAAAAGTTCAATTGACACAGAGTGAAAAAGATTCAGTCAAATTCTGGATATTAAGATAGATGCTTGCATGTAACACTTCCAGCACATCAATTAGAACTTTCTTCTCTCTTTTTTTGGTCAATTTTTTTTTTGTGATGCTGGTTTTTTTTTCCTACTGAAATTTAAAGAGAATATTCAATTTATCACAAACAGTCTCAACCAATCTGAACCCAGAAATTCCAGAAAAGAGTCATTTTTGAAAAGAATATAACTCACTGTAGAAATTTTGGATTAAGATGAAACCAAAATGAATGAAATGATGAGATTCTGAACAATGAAAATGACCTATTAAATGATAAAAAAACACAAAGTAAAATTGGTCAAACAAGGGCAGCATATTTGATGACGTTCTGGAAAAATGAAGATGAATTGACACAGAAAATTTGTAGAAACACGACTGAATTAAAACAGCTATAACTCAGTAATGACAAATCAGATTGCAATGATTCTAAATTGAGATGAAAGAAGAGATTTTGAACTATGAAAAAGACTCCCTAAACATTGGAAACCACAAAGAGATGATTGACGAATAGAGGCAATAATTTCGGATATGAACACATATGACCTAGATAAAAGACTCAAGAACAAAGCAGCACTAAACCCTAAAATGAAAATTGAAACTAAGAATAGAAAGATATGACCTAAGTTTAGATCCAAAGCTTTGATACCAAGATGGTGCGAATCACAAGGGAATACACCATGAACCCACAACCAATCTGAATATACACACCCCAAGAACGCTAAACGCAGATCGACGATCTACTTGAACCCTTGAGCATGAAAGAACATGGACCTAAAGTGTTGGAAGACGTCATAAGGTTGATCAAACCTTGATAAGTCTGTTAGTTCTAAGAATAACCTTAGAGAGAATCCACTCCCAAGAAACGAGGTACAGAAAAGTACAACCTTTCATTCAATAATCAAGTCTCAAAGTCTGCCTCCAAATGAAGGGTTACAAGGTATTTAAAGAGAAGTTTCAAAAACCCTAATCGTATTAAATGCATCCTAGAAAATAGAAACTAACCTAATACAATTAATTAATTAAGAAACCCAAAAGTCAAATATGCCAATTATTTAATAATTTTCGCACAATAAAAATCCCAAAATATAATCAGCATTCAAGGCCTAAAATGTGCTTATTTAGGCCCAAATAAGTCCTCCCATATATAGTACTAGGTCCAAGCTTTTTGTTTTAAAGTCTCTAAGCCCAAAATTTGATTAGTATCTCCATTTGCCGCCCATATGATATTAGTGATGTTTTCAGCATTTTTGTCTGGATTTGATCCGATCACCTTTTGCTTTGTCCAAGCCTCTTACACTAGCCCATTTAATGCTTCCTTAATTTGTTTAGCTCTTGTCCTTGTGATTGGTCCACTTGGAATTTGCAAAGGATCTCTTGAATATGAAGACACAACTTGCTGAATCGCATCATGAATGCTCATAGACTTACCAATAGATGCCCTTGAACTTGTCAATAGACGCCCCTAGACTTGTCAATGACACACCCTTGGACTTGTCGGCGGAATTGAAATTTATTACAAAAAACTCCCACATGATTTTTTTGTAATTTTGAGATTTTAAGGAACCATTTTTTTTGTTCTCTTATCCAGGACCTTAATGTAATTTTCCCATAAAAAATAATTCCCCCCCCCCCCCGGGAGGGAATTTGAAGCTAATATGGCACCACTTGATAATCTAAGACATCTAGTATAATTCCTCCGAGAATAATTTAAGAACAACAATATCATTTAATCCTAAATTATTATATTTTTATCAATATACTTAATTTATAAGAAGTCCCCTCCTGTGTGCAGAGGCTCTATGGACATTTACATTATTCTCTGTTTCACATACATACATACATATTAAGAACGAGCCCCTCAACAAGGGATGCTTCAACAATGAGCTGATGACACATGCAGGCTATTACCTGTTTACTGTTAGGACTCTAACTTACGGCATATATGCTGCCCTTTTGGCCACCCTCTGTAGACAACTCGCCAAGTTTGTCCCCACTCTTCCAATCATATATGATATACCCTTTCTCTCTGAACTCAGTTATGAATTTGGCTCCATCAAGGGAAAATCAACAACACCTTTCATTATCAGGCACACATTTCTGTCAACATGTGTATAATTTTTAGAGAAACTAAACTGATAGGTTTGAATGATTGGGCCAGGAAAAAACATAATTACTCATATATGCTAGATCAATTATCATTCAGTGACATTCAGGCTTATCAGCATTAAGCCGTTTACTTTACAGTTCAATGATCAATTGAATTTGTAGAACTTTTAGTTTGAATAATGCATTTATATCCACATATAGCTTCTGATATACGATCGAAATATAGCATTCTCAGAGATTCCGACAATGTATTGCGTGAACAAAAGGATAGATGGACAATTAGATGCAAACTCTAGGTACAAGAACAAGATCATTTGTTCAAAGTAGTCAAACCAGCACCTCTTCTTGAATCATTCAAAGATGAAGGTTACTGAAGTGATGCATTGTCTACTTCACGCCTTAGTAACCTCTTCAAGAATAACCAAAAATTGCAATAAAAGGTATAATCTCGGATCGTCTCACAAAGAGCCTTTTATTAATTACCAAGAAACTAAGTACAATGGTTGGCATAAAACAAATTAAAATGGATTTTTGGCTTTTTATCTAGCAACTAAATTTCAATTAAATTAAAATGCTTTAAAAACCAATATTTTTGGATTTTTGGAATAAAATGGAATGAAGATGGAATTAATGAAATAAGAGAACAAAGCATTTAACAATGGAATGAGCAATCCCTTATAGCAATGACGCAAACAATCCTTACTTAAATTAATTATGGGAGATTTAATTTTGCTAGTTCAAAAATGCCTCTAAGGGCCACCTCTTAGACTAGGCCTAACTTAGATCGATTAATACCAAGCCACTTTGCATATTAATTTCTCTAAATTAGGTTGATTAAGCACTTTAGCAATTAAATGAATTTAAAAATCATATTTAGCTTTTAATCCAATAACCAAGCCACCTTGAATTACCACTTGATTTTCTCATTAATCTTAATTTAACAATGGCCACCCATATGAGAAATCAAGATTAATGATCCTAAACCCCAATGCTAAATAAAATTAATAAATTCATGTTTAATTAACCAAGGCAAACACAAGACACCATTGATCCACTAACCAAGTCACCTTGAAATTAGCACAAAATATTCACAAAATCATTAATTCAGTGACTAACCGATACAAAGAAATGATAATTAAGTTAATTAAACACAATGTCAAGTGTCAAACATAGGTTTAACCCACATCCAATCTCTAAATAATTCAAAATTAATTAGTCCAATGTTATAAAATTCATCCTGTAAAAATAGAGAAATGAAAGAACAAAACTCCCCTCTTGAAGCTCCAAGTTCATGCCATTGCCTCTTGTTACAAAGGATTAGGAAAATTAGCCATAAAATAACCATGAGATCAGCACCAGGAATCAACATAACCACCATCTGAATCAAGCAACCAGCCATAGCAAAATAGCCAGAAATGATGAGAAAAATAAATTGTGGGATCCGTGGCTATGAGTAAACACGCAGAACAGGGGATGTTGATTAAAGTTATATTGCTGTCCTGATCTTGTTCCACAGTGATGGTGAACAACGATGATGAGAGATTATGGAGATGGAAGGTAATGAGAGTGATGGGATGACAGTGGTGACGGTGATCCGTGCTGAAGCTAATGGAACAGTGACGATGAAGAAGGCTATGGTGGATATGGAGAAAGGTGCATTGGTGATAATGAATGCGACGGTGATGGAGCTGATGATGATGGAGGTCTGGTCAGTGAAGGAAAGAGTATAGCAAGTATGGCGTTGTGGCAAAAATTCCCCAACTCAGCTCTCTTTCTTCTCGGCTGTACAGAACAGAGTAAAGCAATGATGGAAAGGTGACGGTAGTTGATGCTGGGAGGCAACCGGAGGTGACGGTGGATGACGATGATGAATGGTAGAGATGATGACTTATCCGCCGCCTCCCAGCTCCTCCAAACTCACAACCCTCTCCTCTCGTTTCCGCTTGCGGCGATGTGTCTCCCCCTTTCTTCGTTCTGTGCTATTTCTTTTTTTTTTTCTCCAAATTCAGCTGCTATTCCCCGTCACTCGCAGCCTGCCATCTCAGCTTTTGACCTAATTCCCCAAAACGCAGTGTTTCTTTCAAATCAACCAATCCTCATTTTTTTTTCAATCTGCAAAATCTGCAAAACCCTGTGTTTTGAGAACTAAACTGACATTAAGAATGTATAATACTAAAATGGCATTTCTGAAATTCAGCCCCTGATTGTCATTTTCAGATTTAAATCCCATTATATTTTTCAAACATTTTCAATTAAAACAACTAGGCCAATATTAAATCCTCTCAAGAATGAATAATTAAGAGTAATTACAATTATTTTGATAATTTTGTCCTTTTTAATCCTAATTAAATGTAATTACTCTTAATCTCAATTTTATCACAAGTGACGTATTTTAAACTCAATTAATATGACAAAATCCCTAAAAAAAGTGTAAAAATATATAATATAATTAGGAATTTGTCAATTACACTGTCTCTGTTCCCAACAGAAATGCAACAACAAGAATTCGGGAGAAACAATGAGAAAGAAAGATTTATCAAACAGAAATTCAGAGTCTTATCAATCATCTCCACTTACTTCAACTAAACTTAATTGATTGCTAGTTTTTTCAGAACAATTTTCACTTTAAAGTTTAAGCTGTTACATGAGGGTTCATTACTTATAATATCTAACACGTGTTGGATATGGAAGTGTGTTTCAAAAGAAAGCTTAATCTCACATTGCATCTGGCAGTCTGTTACGTTGGTTTGATGATTATATTTTAATTAAATCATATTTTTCATATGTAGCCACCAATTAATTATTAGACAAAAATCCAATCATATATAACAATAATTATTACCTGATGGCACATTTTGAACTTGAATGGAGGACCATCATAAAAATTTACTAAGGAGTCTTCTCCACATGTGACAAACCAAAAAGGCCTAATTGGTTTGAAAGCACAACTTAAAAACTTGCCGTGAATGGCCATCAAAATCCCCAACAGTGTTTCTCTGAATCCCACCTAATCACAAAATACAAGATACAAAAATGAAATAAATAAGGTACAGTGGGAGAAGGAGAAAATTAAATGCTCATCACAAAAGGTATTATCGGTTATTTCTATCTAGGCAATCTCATTAGGAATTGAATCTTACTCCTTAGAATCGAAGATGTTAAGAAATGAAACTCTCTTCCTTGATCTGATCTCCTTAGAGGTAATTCTTGGATTAACTCTGACAAATATTTAATTATATTATATATTTTTACATTTTATTTGAAGATTTTTTCATAATAATTTAGCTTAAAATGCCTTCTTTGTGCTTAATTGAGATTAAGAGAAAATAAATTAAATTAGGATTAAAAATGGCATAATTGTCATAAAAATTGTAATTACTCTTAATTATTGATTTTTCTGAAAATATTTGATGTTGGTTTTATTTTTTTAATTATAGGTATGTGAAAAATGGGATTAAAACTAAAAATAGTAGTTTGGGCTCGAATTTCAGAAATAACAGTTTGTCCCATGAATTTTGAAAATGTCAGTTTGGTCCACAAGTAAAACTACAACATTTTTGCAGTTGAACTTAGGGCCCATTTGGTTTGATCTCATTATACCCTGTAGTGCAGTGTAATGCGATGCAATGGTAATGAATGCAATATTAATTACAGGGCTAGTGTTTGGTTTGGTTTTTAAGCAAGGTGCAATGAGTTATTATTTTAACAATTATTTAAAATTAATATATCACACAAAGTCTATTTTACCCTTACTATAATCTTTGTGAAAAAAATAGTTAAGAGCCATCGTGCTACCTCATCATAACTGTCATGCTATCTCACCGAGGATCGTCAGATAGCAAGGATTGTGGTGGTAGAGGATGGTAACGGTGCTATGGCGGTGACGGCGGAAGGTGGAGATAGCAACAACAGTGGAGGAAGTAGCGGTGGCAATGACAAGGGTGGCGACGGTGGAGGTGGAAAAGAAGGAGGTAGTGGCACTGGTGGCGGCAATAGTAAAGGAGGAGGTCATGGTGGCTGCAGCGATAATGGTGGTGGAGGAGGAGGTTGTGATGGAGGGCGGCGACAATGGTGGACATAGTAGTAACGAGGTTTGACTGAGAAGGAAGAGGTCATAGTGGCAGTGGCAACGATGGAGGTGGTGACAACAACGGTGGAGGAGAAGGTAGTAATGGTGGAGAGGGATGGAGTGGAAGGAGGTAGTGGCGGCAACAATGATAAATAGGGGTGGTAGGGGCTGAGGTGGAGGAAGAGGAGGTAGTGTTGGTGACGGCGGATGGTAGGGGTAGCGGTGGAAGAGGAGGAGGTAGTGTCGCATGGTAGCGGTGGCGGGGGGTGGCAATGGTAAAGGAGGTAATAGTGGTGGCGGTGGCGGCACTAAAGGAGGAGGAGGTAGTACCGACAACGAGGGGTAGCAGAGGAGGAGGTAGTAGTGGTGGAGGAAGGTGGAGGTGATAGCGGTGGAGGAGGAGGAGGTGGTAGTGGCGTGATGTGGCTAAGTGAAAAGATATAAGTAAAATAAAGAGAAGTGAAACTAAAGGGTAAATTAGACTTTTTTCACCAAACAATGGGATTGTAATGAGGATTCATAGGAGAGGACATATGAATAAGGATTACCAATTTTTTGGTAATCATCATTACTATGGTAAACTCTATTACCATGCTAAAGAGCAACCAAACACTCTTCTCTTGATAATGTAATCATGATTACCATTACAAGCATGCAAAGAGGTTGAATCAAACGGGCTCTTAGGTCTAGTCTAATACAGAAAAGGCAGAACGAGAACAGAACAAAGAAATATAGTGTAGTGCCACGAGAAAAACCTTGAGTTGGATCTTCCATCTTCACCTTCGTCTTTCTCCGTTGCTGGCTACTTTCGTCTCTTCATTCACTATCGCCGGTGACCACCACTCCATCCTCACCACCACAGAAACTGCCGTAAAAATAGAACATCAGTTGAGAGACCAGACAACAACCATGAAGTTTCAGACAGAGAGGAATCCAAGAGGGAGGAGCTATAATACCTTATTTTCAAAATCTCAGATGAGTGCAAATGAGTAGTGAAATCATTAGTAGGACCAGGATTCGAATCGGGATTACCTAACTCTTGAAAATGTTCACGAATCCCCGATCTCAACTAAGGAGTTGAACCTAGGGGGAGCAGGTAAAAAAAAATCATCTCAATTATTTTCACAAGTTTCACTACGTTATAATGTTTCATCGGCTCTTAATCTCATTACATCAGAGTATGCGAGTGATTCTCTTGCCTTTTTAATGAAATTCGAGCTATTCTCTACTTATAATGCATTCATACACTCATATACATACATGAAATTCAAAGCCATACAAGGCTATCAATTGTAAATCAATTACATTAAATACAACTGTACTTCAACTTCATATCTCCTCCATACATCCTCCTACATCTTCACCTGTCTAAATGGTTGGTTGGGAGGAGTGAGATTCTCTCGAATCTCAGTACGTAGAAAACATTACCATTATGCATGTCAGATATATATGAATACATGACATGCTTGCCTACATTATTTCATGCCAACATCATAACATGCTGCATGCTTGATGTTATGACATACATATGGCCATTGTACAAATATAACAAAGGTTCAACCAATCATACATGTTCCATACAAATAGGCAAAGCAGTCACATAATCAATGCAAGACATACATATCACATACATGAAGAAAAGGTAAGTTCACTACCTTTCAGACTTTATGTCCTTCTCTTTTTGTCACATGATCCGCCAACCATTGCTTCTTCTTTTTTACTTCATGACCCTAGGTAAGTGATAATATCATTAGAGCCATGAAAAGTGAATGCCCAATGGTTCTCATTAGCCCTAAAGGCTTACTTTCACCCTTGGAGTTCATACTAATTACATTTGTGCCATTAAGTCTTAAATTCACATAAGACATAATGCTGACAGATTTTTCACCTAATTTTGAAAAATCATACTTAATTCTATAGAACTCTAATTGAGGTAATTAAAAGTCCTATCTAACCTTTGTTAAGTTTAGTTTATAGAAAAAATGATTACTCCTACAGTTCCCATGCACATAAATCCATATTTTATAATTACTCTCCACTATTCCAAGACAACCTTCAGAACCATTACTAAACTTTAAAAATTTGTACCTCCCGATATACTTGTCCAATTTTTACAAAATATCCACCAAATTAAATCTTGTTGGGTATACTTTATTTCTAGAAAATAACATAGACATTGGAGTTCATTTGACTAGCCAAAATCACGTCAAAACAAATATGTTTCAGGGCAGGTTCCAGATTCAATGTCCAAATTTAAAAAATTATAAATAATTCTAGAAAACTCTAAATTGAGTGGTTTGAAATTCTATGTAAATATATTTCAATATACGTTCACATAAAAATACTCAATTTTGGCCACCACAATCACAAAATGCCTAGAATTTTTGAAAATGTCACCGTTCTAGATTTCTTTCTAGAAAATAGAGCCAACTTTCAACAATTTATATCTCCTAGCATACTTGTCCAAAAATTACAAAATACCTATCAAATTAAATCTCTATGTATCTACTTTAATTTTGAAAACTTTAGAAATTTTGGACAAGTTTTAAGCCCTGAAATATCACGCACAAGGACACTGTTCCAAACAGGGCAGATTATCAACATGAATACCCAAACTTCATAAATTTCTAAATTCATATACAAGCATTCAAAAATCATGAACACTTGCATACCTACACAATTTTTCCTTCTAAAGCCAATGGAAGCATCAAAATCATCAAATTCTCAGCCCATCACTATGTCACACACAGAACAAAAAACTGAAAATCAGAGTTCCAAGAAAGAGTTTGTCGGTTTCTCGTTTTCTTTGGCTTAATCACTTCCTTTCTACTTCTAATCAAATGATTAGCTATTTAAACACTCATTAGACATGATTTAGCCCTTGAAAACACCATTTTTTTATAAGAATAAATAGTACCCAACTTCCAATATATTTATCCAAACAACAAATTAATCGGTTCAAAAGGAAGCTTACGCTTACCTCTACGCATTTCCGAAGACGGTTCGAAATTCCGGTGACACTCTGGCTGGTGAGATGGGGACAACTACCTCTAAATGAGAATCCAAAACTATAGAAATGAAACTTGCAATAAGTAGAAGAAGTTTCCTAAAAGGCACTTTGAGAGAGGACGCCGATTCGACAGTGTTTCGAAGGTTGGAAGTTTCTCTCTCATCCTCCTCCATTTTTGTTCTGATATGCTCTCTCTCTCTCTAATTCTGATTTTCTGCATGGGAATATGAGGAAGGAGATGAGGAATTATTCATTAAATGGGTGTTAAAGTTGCTTGCCACGTGTCAGCTTCTGATAGGCCCAAAATTTCAATTTTGGAATATAATGCTTGATTTGGCAGAATTTCCATTAAATTTTGAAAATTCATATCTAATTGTAAAAATGTCCAATTAGGGTGGTTATAAAGGCTATGTGACCCTTATTGAGTCTATTTTTAAGAAAAAATGTAACCTTTGGCAAATTGAAAGTTTACTCTTTCCAGAATTTTAATCTTTGGATGCTGCCCCAGAAAATAGTTAATTTCACTGGGCTAATTTCAAAAATTCATTTTTCTTTGTGTACAACTCTGATTGCCTTATATATCTACCAAATTAAATCTTGATAAGTCTACTTTCATTCTATAAATTTTTAGAATTTTCAGACATCATTTGCCCATTGAAAATTGTCACACAATCACCACTGTCATATCAAGAATTTCACTGTGGCAAAATTACTTTGTATTTCACCTTTATTATATTGTGTGTGAGTTCTACTTGCTTTGTTTTGTTATTTCTCGAGCTCTTTAGCTCACCAATATAATTTCCTTTTAATATCCAAGGATATAAAGGAATTTTGGGAAATAATACTATGTCTCACTATGACATTTACCAAACAGGAGTCTAGGAGTCCCCTTTAATCGAGGCTAAATCTTAAGCCTCTAGCACTTAAATTCGGGATATTACAGGAGCACCGGCGAACCTTCTTCATTCTACCATTGCACCATCTTCATCGTGGTTCCTTTCGGTTTTCTCTAGCTCTTCAACCCATATATTGCTGTGGCGTCCCATGTTCTATTTCTACTGTCACCAAGCAACATTTAATTCTTCATTATTAACCTGATATTTAATTGGTGATTTCATGGCTAGGTTTTTGGATCACATGGTTTTGCTTCTTGAATCCATGGCTGTGAGTGACTGATTTCATTAGCTTGGAGATGGCTTGAACTCACATGTGCTTTAAAAGGGGAGTTTATTTTATCTATAGTTCATTATATTTTTAATTTCTTAGGTTTAAGAATTCATTTATATATTGAGACTATGATTTTAACTATGTTTTATTTTATAAATTGAGTTGTTGTGATTTTGGGTTTGTAATGAGGATTTGCACTCATCAATATATATATGGTTATATATATGTTTTTCTATGAATCCATTGCCTTATATTTATTTAACATGGTATTGTTGGATAGCTTGATTGAATTAGAATTATAGTTGAACCTAGATGCATTACTTACTTCATAATCACACTCTAAGGGGTTTTAATAATGCTTAAATTAATGGGTTTATGAGTTTAAGCATTAGACTCAATGGTAATTAGGGTTTGATATATTAAGAAACTTAGAAAAACTCATTACACTAAAAGGGTTTAATATCATCTCAAGAGTAAGGATCTCTCTCCTGTGATGTTAGATTCAATGGTAATTGGGGTTTGATATATCATGAGCTTAGTGTATTAACTCCCCTAATATTTTAATTGAACAAGGATAGCCATTGAAAACCATTTCCAAAAGCATCTTCATCACTTACATCTTTTATCCATTTTCATTCCTCCTTATTTGAAAATTTCACAAATATTTATTTTTAATTGCAATTAATCCATAGTTTTGAAAATCCATCAATCATATTTTACCCTTGTCAATTTTGTATTTTAATTACTTAGTTTATTAGGAACTAGTTTCATAATCGGCTCCGCAAAGTAAAACGACCCGAGTTATGCACTATATTGCATTAATTCAGTTTATTCTTGATAACCCAAGGCGCCTAAAGGGGGTTATTTCAAACTCAAATGGCAATTATTTTCCCCCCTTTTGGGCTTTGATCTTAGCTCCGAGAGCCATTGGCCTTTATCACTAACAATCTAAATAGTAAGTCAGAATGCATGGCTTAACAGACAATGATCGAAGCATCAACAGAATAACTGCAAAGCACGAAGAAGAAGAAAATAATGATAAGCACTTACATAAAAGCGCGAACAAATGACTTCCCTTTGCCATCCCCGCAAGTGAGGATCCTCAAACAATTGGCGGACCACTGAAGGTCATCAATCCGACCTGAAAGGACCTGGAACTCATTCTTAAGAACAAAATCATTATGGGTGCCCCAGATCCGAATGGTGCCGGAAACATCCGCTGAAGCAATCCATTCACCGTTGGGCGAGTACCGAGCCACCGTGACAGGGTATCCATGCTCGCCATAAATGGAAACCTAAAGCGGATCTTGGTTTCGGATTATGACGGATTGCCCAGTGCAATATAAAATGTTGTTGGTTTTTGCATCATCGAAAATGAGAATGCCCTGACCAGTTTCGCTGGAGGGCGAACAAGCGTGGGTCTCTGAGAAGTGCATGATCATTCATGTTTACAGGTGATTAGGAAGAGAATTTTGAACGAGTTCATGTCTTGCGCGGTTTTTCGTTCGTGTAGATCAGCTTTATATAGTAAGGGTGTTATAGTCATTTCACATTATTCATTTGGCTATAGATTATTCTTTTTTTTTTCCGTTTTCACCATCTACTATAAAATTAAATTATCCATTCATGTTAAAGCTATTAAAAGTTTTATTAGTTTAAATAATTTGGTAAATTTTTATAAAAAAAAGGTATCGATACTTTTTAAATTTTGTACCAAGTTTTACTCACAAATAAATTTTTAATGATGGACATTTTTTTCCTATTTTCCCTATCATATATCAAAATTAATTTACACAAAAATTTAAAATTTATATGTAAGAAAACATGTAAGCTTTTGTGTTAAATTGATAAAAAATTTTAATTTTAACTTTATAAATAAGATTTTGAAGGAAAAAAATGAAAATTCACATTAAATTTCACAAAAACTTAACATTTATATGTAAAAAAAACATCTAAGCTTTTATATTAAATTGATAAGATTTTTCAATTTTAACTCAGTAAATGGCGTTTTGAAGGAAAAAAAATGAAAATTCACATTAAAGTATTAATTAGAGAAATTAAATTGATATATATATATATATATATTAAAAACTCTCCAAATAATATAGACTTAAAAATCCTTTTAAAATGCGCCATATAATAAAGACACGAGTATAATATACGAAAATATTTTGCCTTTTGATAAAGATCAAGTCAAAGATATTATATTTTTTCAATTCATTTTTTATCTTATTTAAATTTGATCCGAAAAAATTTAAAACATTCATGTAAATGATTTCTTTTAATTTATATTTTTTTATACAATTTCTTTTAATTTATATTTTTTTTGATACAATTTATTTTAGTTTATATTTTTTTAAAAATGTGCATGTATATGACTATTCTTCTAGGCTCTCATTTTCCATTAACTCATCACCTAGAGCCTTAACTGGCTAGGAAGGTTAGTAAACAATATTGACATTATAAACTCCGCCAAAAGCTATCAATATTATAACATGTCAACAAACATAAAATTTGAGTAATTTAAAAAAGATTCTAAACATACTCAACATAAAATTTTCTTAAATACACCAATATATCTTTTTTGTATCTGGAAGCCTAAAGTATTTTCTAAGTAGCATTATGTACCTTAAGTATTAATTTGTGATTCATCTAGCACTTTAAAGTATTTTTCAATAACATTCGGTATCTTAAATTATTTTTCTAACAGTTTTTTTTTTGGGTATCAGGCACCCTAAGGTATTTTTTGCACTAGAACTCTGTATTCTAAATTTTAAACAAGTTCACGGCTTGTGTGGTTTTTCACTCATATTGATCAACTTCATGTAGTAAGGGTGTTATAATCATTTCGCTTTACTGATCTCATTTGGTTATTTTTTTTGTTATAAATTATTCATTTATGTTCAATACTCATCTAGTTCTCAGTTGTAAGAGTTCATTTTTTTAATGACAGATTTTGGTTCTAAATGTAAGAATGTTATCAAATTTTATATTTGATACTCATCATTTTTTTTCTAAACTAATAAACTGATATATAATGTAATATCTATTTAATTTCTTTAATCTCTATTTTTTTCTAAACTAATTTTTCTAACTAATAAACTGATATATAATGTAATATTTATTTAACTTTTTTAATCTCTTCAAATTAGATAAATATGTCACACTAAGATGCAAAGCAATATCATATATCAATATTTATATAAGTCCATTGGGAACTTCCAATAAAAATAATAATATAAATTATAATTATAAATAATTAAGAATACCATTTAGTTTTTAGGCTCCCTACAGTCCATTGCCAAGATCAAGTCTAAAATATTACATTTATTCAATTCCTTTTTCATCTAATTTTATTTAATTTGATCCTTAAAAATTTGAAATATACAAACAATTTATTTTAATTTATACTTTTTTAATTTGCATGTATATGACTATTTTTCTAAGCTGCCATTTTTTATTTACTCATCGACTAGAGCCTTAACTAGCTTAGGAAAGTTGGTAAACAATATTATATTGACATTATAAAAAACTCAGCCAGAAGTATGTCAGAAGTATTATGTTAGAAAAGATTTTAAACATCGTCAACATGAAATTAGCTAGACTTTGATTAGAGAGGTTACATAGGCATGAAAATGTAATTGAGGAAACTTATATAACATTAATTAATTGCCCTAATGTATACAATAATGGATCTCTTCATTGAGTAATTTTCTAGTCTTTACTTTTGACTCCAATCCACGCAAGCCTTATACTTGTCGATTATGGCTTTCTTTTTCATCTGTTCTATTTCTTTAATAGTTTGAATTTGGTGTACAATGTTTGGCTAAACATTCTAGTTTGTTATTTACGAGTTGTGTCGGTTTTTCTTTCAAGTACCATAATCAAAGAGTTGGTTTTAATGAACTATGAGGTATATTAATTTACATTTTCATAACGAATTCAAATGTCATAATGAATTTAGCAAATTTAACCGTGTGCCACAATTCAAATATACAATATTAATCTGCATAACCTTGCTTTATTTATTTATTTTTTTCAGGGTGAAATGGCATTGAGTCATTTGCGTTATTTTAATCTTCAACCTTTACACATATGAATATAAACTTATGACAATAAAAAGGAAGCTTTGCTTTCAAAGTTTCAATCACAAAAAACAAGAACATCAAGATGGAAAATGTAATACAAAACATGCACACATATCACATATGACCACAAAATAAACATGTCTAAGGTGACAACGTTAGGTTCATCCCAATCACAATTCCATTATTTCAGGGAAATGTGATCAGAGACGATTTCCTTACCTGCAACAAATATATATATATAAGTGAGATACAAGAATCATTAAATATAAGATAAAATATATAATTAGTAAAATTACAATCAAGCACCAACTTTTTTTTTACAATAATATATTTTGATAGGAAAAAAAGAGCTAAGAAATTTGAGAACAGTATAAATGGTTTCTATTATGTTTTTGATAAGTAAAATATTTGCATATTTATTTTCCCTTATATGATGATTTTTTGGACTAAATTTGAGTTGAATATAATCAATTTGGGTGTAATTAATAAATAAATAATGATTTTCTTGCAGCCATGGATAGTACCGGATTAAAAAGAATTAAAGAAGGCATTTAAGGGAAAGGTACTATTCACGCGGTACTATTCACTGTGCACTGTTCATGCGGTTCACTGTTCACTGTAGCGGTTTACTGTAGCGGACGGTTGCGGTTTACTGTAGCGGACGGTTGCGGTTTACTGTAGCGGACGGTTGCGGTTTACTGTAGCGGACGGTGTGGTCGGGTACTGTAGCAGTGCGGTAGGTGTGGTCGGTGCACTGTAGCAAATTCACTGTAGCAATTCACTGTAGCAAAATCACTGTAGCAGTCCGAAAATGAAGCCTATAAATAGAGCTTCTTGGCACCCTAAAAGAAGAAGGAAGAAGGAGGAAGGAGGAGAGAGAGAGTCTCTATGTTAGAGAGAGAGAGTTGTTATTTTTAGAATTTATTTCTTGCATTTTTTTTTACTTCTTGCATGCCTCCTACATGGATGGTTTTACCTCCTATATGGAAGGCCTAGGTAGTCCTCCTTTATGGATGGTATAGGTTGCCACCTACATGGATGGTTTTACCTCCTATATGGTAGGCTAGATTTTCCATTTTCATGCATCTTGTAGTTGTATTTTTATGTTTTTGTAATTAATTTTTATGCAATATTTATGATGTTTGCAATATATTTTGGTTTTGTTTTTAATTTTATCATGAGCTAAATTTTCCTTTTCCTAGGGTGATGACGTAGCTTACTAATGACGGATTGAATCTTAACTTATTAAATCTAGTTTTAATTTTTCCTTCATGATTGAGTTTTAATTATTGCTCTTAATGCTTACAATTGATTGGCCACCTTTTGGATGATTTTAATATGCATGTTGAGACCGGAAGGAGATATATGTGTGTGGATCCTATAATTAAAACCATAATTTGCATATGAAATAGGAATATATTCATATGGGTTATGTAGTCTTAATTGAGTTCCATAAATCTTAATGCATGATTGATTGCTTAAATTCATATAGGAATATATTGGGTTAGCAATTAATTATAGAATTGCTTGACCTTGGAAGAGGCTAGTAATTAAAATAGGGAAACTCGACTATCAATCATGTGGAATAAATTGGACTAGAATAGATAAGTGATTCAATCCGGAATTTATTAAGTGAAATCTAATCCCTAGGGCTTTTACTCATATTTGTCTTTATATAACTTGTATTCATATTTCATCATTTCTATCTTGAAATCTCAATCACAACTAATCAACCGACTAAATAGAATTAAAATTACCAATTTTGGTACTTAGTGATCAATCCTCGTGGGAACGATACTCTACTCACTTCTTTATTACTTGATTACGACAGTGTACACTTGCACTTCTAAATACACCATCCTAAATTCGTAACAGTTTTCTTAAAAAAAAAACAAATCAATTAATTACCATATTCTAGTTAAACGTTAAGAGAACGTAACCAATATATGTACAAGAAGCATTAAGCATTGAATTGAAACAAAGTTTGTTTTCTTAAATATCAAGTTGACAACATATATTTGTGCAAATCAAATTCAACCAAAAGTATTGTATTTAAGCGATAATGTACTCACCATAAAGGGAAAAAGCTTTTGATAGAATTTAGCTCCATGAGGACATCAGTTGCGCTCATTCTTTCATGAGGTGATTCCATTGAACATGTAATCATATTTGCTGAATAACAGCTCTCTCACTAGGCCTACTGCAAAGCTACCCTCATTGTGCGCCCTCTACAGCGTCACAGGAGTTTGGCTCACACCTCCTAGCTTACCAAGACTTAGTGTGGTAAACTTATATAATAATCCTTCTACTAGACCCACTGCAGCCGCACGGGAATTTCTCCCAGTAGGCCCGCTGTAGTCGCACGAGAGTCTAACCCAAACTTCTCATTTTGGGCTCCATCTCTTACTACTCATCTCATTCTCATTCTTCTATAATGTTCACGAAGCATGCTAAACAAACCATCATCACTAGAGCATTCGGCACGTTAGCATATAGCTAACGGCAACCACTAGCCCCAAGTATTTACCCGCACAATAGGCCCCTAGATTCCACTTGTACATCACATGAGTTCCATAGCCCCGAGTGTCCATCCGCGCAATGCGTCTACTCACGCAATAGGCCCCGGGCGACTGCTCTTTCAAAATAGGAATTTCTATGGCCTAGGCGTCCACCCGTGCAAAATAGGCCACAGGCGACTACCCCACAATCACTGAATGCTCACTAGGTCTTACTGCCCAGGGAATAACCCCTATGCCATAGGCATTACGGGACTTACAACCTCGGGCCTCCGCTCGTCAGGTCTGACTGCCTAAGGACACGCTGGCCCAAAGGGTCTTACTGCCTACAGTATATTCATAACATGAATACACTCGATGGTAAACACATACATGCATAACCATTACATAAGATACGAGAGCAAGAGTAGCTTTCCTTAATCTCTGTCATCATTCGGCACTAGAGCACCCCATAACAATTTACTTGGTGACCCAGCCCTTCTTCTTAAGGAACTTATGCGATAGAAGACTCATTATAAGATACCACTATTGAAAGTCTAGCTCTACTCTATAGTTTCAATGTCACGACGGCTCCACTCCATGGTTTGTCATCACAGCGGTTGCGCACTATGGTTTGACGTCACGGTGGCTCCACGCTACGGTATCACACTTGGTGCTTCACGCAGGCGCCCATACACCTGGTCAGCCCCTTCGATCAAAATCCCCGTAGGTAGCCCTTTCCGATCAAATTTCCCCATAGGTAGCCTGTTTCGATCAAAAATCCCCGCAGGTGGCCCTTTCCGATCAGAATCCTCTGTAGGTAGTTCTGTCCAGTTGGTTGTTTCTGAATAGGAGTATCATTATAACGGGATCTAAACCTTATAAGGTCCTTCTTCTTTAGCAGTTCTATAATCTGCTCTCTCATTTGGGATCATTTAATATGGACTTTCAATATCGGTCCATCTCCTGGCAATTATCACAAGTTTAAGGGAATATTCTTTAATTAAGGTCTTTTCCTATACTAGATTAGCAACTAGCAACCTCCAGTAACCTCATACATAATTCTGTACTATATGCTAGTACCTCAAGCCACTCAGGCTATTTCAAATTCCTGGAGAATCAATTTAACTATTGTATTCGATTCTCAGGTTATGGTTCAACTCTTAGAACCTCAACATCATGTAAATCAGAAAATCACTTTCCTCAATCATACCCAATAGACACGCTAAGAATCGAAATCAATAGCGCCTATTCTAACCTTTACGGTTTCGGGTCCTTAAACATTACTAAAGGTTCAACATTATTCACAAGGTTCACAAGGTTCAACTTCTTCTATGGAACAGAACCATAGTGTAACCTTATTCACATTTTGACCTAAGCATCATTTAAGCTTAGATCCGATTCAACCATATCATTAACTTTTGGTATCATCAATTCAGGTCCTCTAGGATAGACATACAGCATAATCACCACTTATCGTACACCACCATATATCATATCTACATACCTTTAACCCCACGGGTTACTAAGGATCATCACTTAGTACGAAGAAACCTTAAAGCAATTACTATGCCTCAAGTTTACATAACCCTATCAAATAAACTTTACCATCTCCATGACTCTCATCATTTTTTAGATCGTCTAAGAATCTCTATTCAAAGTTTCAACCCTGTTTAATCGACCTCTACTAGGCCCAACTGTAGCGCTACCCTCACTAGGCGCCCGTTACAGCGGCATTGGACTTTAATCCACAATTAGAGAAACTACGTAGAGCCTTCCCATAATGTTTCCTTTGCTAAGCTTGCTTAACTATGAAGTTCTTATGAAATGCAGGGCATTCATGCTAGAATCATCTCATATCATTTATCACTGGGTATCGGTATCCCACACTACCTCAACCACCACGTGATATATCACTAACATCATATCATATGTCACTGGGTATCAACATTCTATACTACCTCAACCACCATGTGACATGTCAGGAAAGTCTCCTAGGAAACATTGTGCTAAGGCACACTTCCTTATCCTTCGTTCACTTTGCACTCGAGTTTGAGTCCATAAACTCAAGTTCAACAAGCTAAATTCAAGTTCATCAGCTATCCCAAGCTGAATACCCTTCAAAATTCAATTTGAATTCACGCATAGGTTATTCCAATCCTTGCTTTTCCACTTGATATCACTCTTAATCAGAGTTCTACCACCATGCCTCTTAACTCAAGGCATCTAACAAGGATCATAACCTATCAATAGTAGCAGAGAACTCTAGTAAATATCCATTATTACCAAAACCAACGCTCTGATACCATTAAATGTGACACCCTTCTCTAAATGACTAGTGAAATTGATTGTGGAACCAGGATTTAACTCTAGACTACCTAATACAAAACATTTACAAATCCCCACTCTCAACTCAGGATTTGAACCTAGGGCCGAGAAGGTTTTCAAATGGGTAGCAACTTTACAATCATTCCCACAAGATTCACTACGTCACCAATACATCATCAGCTCTTAGTTTCACAATATCAGAGTGTGCTACGATTACATAAAATAAACTAAGAGCTATCCTTAGAGTCGTTCTATGCTAAACACATTCATTCATATATTCTCATACATACACATATACATGTATCACTTCTTATAAATACAATCACCAGAGTATTTACATTAATTCAAAAGATAGTGGCTTGCACTATGCTCTTCACTTCACCTCTATATCTTTTCCGTGCATCTTTCTATGCATCCTTCACCTGTCTAAAATGGTTGGTTGGGAGGAGTGAAATTCGAGAGAATCTCAATAGCAAACATTACCATTATGCATGCAAGATATATATGAATGCATGACATGCTTGCTAACACTATTTCATGCCAACATAATGACATGCTGCATGCTTGATGTTATGACATATATATGGCCATTGCATAAATATAATAGAGCTTCAACCAATCATATATGTTCCACACAAAAAGGCAAAGTAGTTACATAATCAATGCAAGACATACATATCATATACATGCAGAAAAGGTAAGTTCACTACGTGTAGGACCATAGTCCTTCCTTGGTTTCCTCTTCCTCCCACCTTTGGAGCTTCTTGAAAATTCATCCATGCCTCTTCCTCTATGGAAATTATTCCATGCCTCTTCTTTCTTGACATTTCCATAGTCCTAGATACCCAATCACATCATTAGAATCATGATTGTGGGTCATTGGGAGTGTATATTAAGGCCTAAGAGGCTAGGAAGGCTACATAAGTCAATTTCCTTAAAAAACATGAAATGCTGGAATTTGGGGGTGTTAGCCACGGCCAAAAACTAGATAGAAACATTTTGGCCGCGGCCAAGAACCTCGCTGTTCAGAATTTCACCGTCTTGATTTTTGGCCGAATTTGTAAAAATCATAACTAAATGTAAAAAAAAATCCAAATGAGGTGATTCTAAGTTTTATGGAACCTTATTTAAGTATATTTTAAGGGAAAAATATATGCATAAGTTAAAAGCACTCCCATAAGTATGTAATTCCATTTACTTGAACACTGCTCCAGAATTGCCTAGTTTAACATGACAAAACTTTGAAAAATCATAACTCCCAGTATACTTGTCCAATTAACCATTATGACCTATAAAATTAAAGGTATATGTATCTAATTTAATTCTAGAAATTTTCATTGTCATTATACAACATTCATCCACTCAAAACACATCACAAAGACACTGCCTCCAGAAGACAGATTTCACAACGTTCACCCTTTAACTTCCAAAACTTCCAAATTCATATACAAGTATCCAAAATTCATGAACACTTGCATACCTACACAATTTTACCTCCTAAATCCAATGGAAGCATAAAAATTATCAAATTACAAGTGCATCACCACATTACACACAGAACCTCAATTTAGGGATCTCATAAAAACTATGTTGTTTTCTTGTTTTCTTTGGTTTAATCACTTCTTTTCTACTTCTAATCAAATAATTATCTATTTAGACATCCATTGTACATCATTTATCCATTGAAAACATCCTTTAAAACCCTTCATAAACAATACCCCACTTCCAATTTACTCATCCAAACGACAAACCAATCGGTTAAAAAGGAAGCTTACGCTTACCTCTACTCGCTTCCGCAAATGGTTCAGAATTCCGGCAACACTCCGGCTGGTAAGACGGTGTCAACCACCTCCAAATGAAAATTTGAAACCGTAGAAATGAAGATCTCGATGAGTAGAAGAATTTTCCTGAAGGGTACTTTGAGAGAGGACGCCGATTCGGTAGTGTTTCGGCACCTTGAAATTTCTCTCTCCTCTCCTTCCATTTTTTTTCAGATTTCTTTTCTCTCTCTTCCATCTTATTTTCTGCTTGAAAATGGCTGAGGAATGAAGAAGATGATGGTTTAATTGAGGATTAAAGGTCTTTGCCACGTGTCAAAAGCTCATTGGCCCAAAAATAAAATTTTCGCACATAATCTAGGCTTAATCTCAAGCTTTTTGTCCCAAAATTTGGGATTTTACAATATACCCATAAACTAGAGCCTTAAACTCCTTGCCTTGGTAATCTATGCTAGAGCAGCATGTTATAATTTTTATCAGATTTTGATGCTTTGCATTTCTGAGTGCATTATATTCAGCAATAAAACTCTTGTGAGCACCCCTTATTTGAAGGTTGATGAGCTTTATAGCAAACACTTATTGAGACTCAAAATTTCCCTTATAAACAGAGCCAAAACTCCCTGATCTGATCAACTTATGGATTGAGAATATAATATCCCAAATTTTGGGACTAAAGGCATAAGATTAAGCCTGGATTAAGTAGACTGCTAGACCCTGGTTTAGCAAATGTCCCTATAAGGCATGTTTAAATTCCCCAAAATTTCTTTATATCATTGGATATTAAAATTAATTATATTGGTGAGCTAAAGAGCTTGGGGAATAACAAAATGAAGTGATTGGAAGTCACACACAATATAGTAAAGTGGAATACAAAGTAATTTTGCTATCGGTGAAATTCCTAGTATGGCAGTGATGATTTTGTGACATGTTTCTATGAGTAAATGATAGTGAAAAATTATGAAAATTTTCAGAATGAAAGTAGACTTATCAAGCTTTAATTTGATAGGTCATATAAGTCATTTGGAGTTGTACACAAAGAGAAATAAATTTTTGAAGTTAGCCCAGCGAAATTAATTATTTTCTGGGACAGTATTCAAAGATTAAAATTCTGGGAATAGTGAGCTTCCAATTGGCCAAAGGTTATATTTTTCCTTAAAACTATACTCAATAAGGGTCGCATAGCCTTTGGAATCACTCCAATTAGACATTTGCTTTGTGAAAAACACCTTTGCTTGGTACCTCCCCTTCAAGTATGTTGAAGGAAACATTTAGGTACTCCAAATAAGTAATATCTTGTAGGCCTTTTGGAATTGTTCCAAACAAGTTATTTTGTGATAGTCTAAATATCTTAGACCCTTCAATGAAGCCAAAGATAAGGGGATGATTTCTCAAAAGAAATTCCCCTACAAAAAGAGGAATTCTAAGCTTTGGTAATCTCCAATGGTTTGAGGAATTTTTCCAAAGAACTGATTATGAGAGACATCCAAATTTTCAATGTTTTTCAAGTTTCCAAACTCATCAGGGATATCACTGCCAAAAGAGTTATGTGACAAGTTGAATGAAATTGATAGCAATGAAAGAGTGCGTAGCTGGATTGGTACAGCTCCGCTAAAATTGTTTTGTGACAAATCTAGATATCGTAAGCTTTTACAATTCCCAATGCTTGAAGGAACTTTTCCTTCTAACATGTTATGTGACAAATCTAGGTGAAATAACTGAGTGAGACTGCCTATGAAATGTTTTATTTCTCTAGAAAGTTTATTTTCCCACAAAGACAAGTATTGCATGTTTTGAAACTTCCCAAAAGTAAATGGGATGATGTCAGTGAAATAATTCCTGCCTTTGTCTGGCCACGTCAGGTTAATGAGGTTTCCTAATGCCACAGGAATTCTACCAGATATTTGATTTTGTGAAAGGTCGAGTTGTATAAGCTGGGTTGACAAATTGCCTATGGTATTTGGTAAGTGGCCCTCGAAATTATTATTGTCACAAAACAATTATTACCGTTCTAACTTACTACAGTTGCTCAAAGAATTTAGAAACTCCCAGTCTTTTGAAGAATTACTTCCTAGACTATTAGCACCGAACTCTAGAAATGAGAGGCCATGCAACTTTCCAAGATTTGGAATTTACCCTACAAGATTTGGGATGCGACCTGAGAATTGATTTCCTCCAAGTTGAAAGAGTTGGAGATTAGGGCCATTGAAATGATTTCCTCCAAGTATTAATTCAGTGAGAGATGACAGATTGTAAAGAGCAAAAGGAATTGTCCCTGAAAGCTTGTTGGCAGCTACTCCAAATACTGTCAAAATTTTCAAACGGCCTATATCTTAAGGTATGCTTCCTTCCATGTTATTATAGTTTAAAGAAAGTGTTGAATAATACTTTAAAGAATTAAACCCACGTTGCCATTGATGGTTGAAGGAGTAAAAGCTACGTTGTTACTGTTTTAGATATTTATGGGGTTGTTGCTGCTGTTTCAGATATTCTAGGATTAGGGGATTTATCTCCTATTTTCTCATTTATTTTATTATTTTCTGATTGAGTGGATTAAGTTAGTTAGCACCCACTATCTATTTTGTTTCTACTTTTTCGGTCCACTACTTTCCATTGTAGCTTATATATATTCAGAATTTTCCCATCGATAATGTAAGCATTTTCTGAGAGTCCACCTTCATTTATTATTTTATATTACTTAGCCTACCAACAGAAAGAATACTGAGAGAAGTAACATTCCACAAGGAAGTTGGGATTTGCCCGGTGAAATTGTTTACAAGTAGAAACAAATCGTCAAGCATATGGAGAGAGCCAATCTCCATTGGTATTTTGCCAATGAGTTGATTCCCTCCAAATGATAAGCTCTTGAGGTTAGAGCAACTTGTGACATTGATTGGAAATTCTCCCGTCAATGTTTATTTTGAAAATAAAGTATTTCCAATCTGAACAAACGACCCAGGTCTTTTGGAATTTCTCCGTGGAAACTATTGTTGTCAAGAACGATAACCCTTAGGAAGGAAAGATTGCCAATAAAAGGAGATATAGTACCTGATAACTGATATCCTTTCAAGACCAAATGTCATGTTGGTGGAGGTTGAAAATTTCTCTCATGTTCTATCAAAATAGTTACTTATTCACTTTTTTTTTTTTTTACTCACTATGATTTTGATGACCTTTTTGCTGTAAATATTGAGATCATATATGGAACATTTAGTCAAATTTTACGTTATTATTATATTTCTATTTTATTATAAGGTAGGGATAGCCACTTCTTTAAATTTAATTTTTTCAATCCTCAACACACTTCAATTTTTTTTTTCCGGTTAAATACATGTATCCTTATTTGGAAACTTGTTAGTAAAGTGTGAAACTGCTTAGTAGTGATAGTAAGGAAGGCGTGGTAGATGAGATACTTCAACTTGTGGTAAGCGCTTTCTTGCCTTCCCCGGAGTTCTTCGTGAAGGATCATATTGTGGGACTGCCTTGAAGTCAATCAACGAAGCCGGGAAGGAACGGAACTCCCACCCTTTCGCTCGTCTCTTGCTCGGGGATTTCTTCTATTAAATGAGGGCATCTTCCCGTGAGAATTCAAACCAACTTCCTCAATTTTAAATCAGAAAAACTTAATTCTTATAATTTATCAAATTAAAAATTTTATTAATTCAGTTGTTCTAAGTTAAAAATATAATCCATATTAAAAAAATATACGTGGACAATTTATTCTAATATATAAGTAAAAGAATTACAGAAATTGGATAGGTTTGTATTAAATTTTAAAGACCAAATCAATAATTAAGAAAACAAGAAAAACTAAAAAATAAATTTTATCTTATTTTAAAACACCCCAAGGAGCTGTATGAAAAGATGAAAGGAAAATTTATTTTTTATATGGAATTCAAAATAAGTAAATGTAATTATATCCTTGTTATTACCAGTTAATAAAATTACATTTCTTACTTTTTGTTTAATGTACTTGACAACAATAGCAACAAAGCTTTAATCCCACTAGGTGGGGTCGACTACATGGATCACACGGCGCCATTGTACTCTATCAAAAATCATAGATTTTGATATATTATTAATTAAAAGGTCTCTCTCTATGACCTCATTGAGCATTTGCTTCGTCCTTCCTCGACCTTGTTTAACAGAACTTCATATTGCTTGATCAACCCTTCTCACCGGAGCACTCAGTGGCCTTCACTGAACATGTCCAAACCACCTCAAACGATTTTCTACTATTTTTGCTTCAATAGGGGCCACTCCAACTCATTCACATATATGAGTATTACGAATCTTGTCTTTTCTTGTATGTCCACACATCCATCTCAACATCCTCATCTTAGCTATCCCCTATTTTATGTTCATATTGTCCTTTTAAAGCCCAACATTCACTACCATATAGCATTGCTAGTCTTATAGCAGTGCGATAGAACTTTCCTTTTACCTTATCAGGTACTTTACGATCACAAATAACTCCAGTAGCTTTTCTCCATTTATACCATCTGGCTTGAATTCTATGATTGACATCTCCATCAATTTCACCATCTTGTTGTATAATTGATCTCAAATATCTAAATTTTGTTATTTGTGGGATGACTTGCCCTCCCAATTTAACTTCCACTTCTCTTTTGCCTTGTGTCTTATCAAACGTGCAATGCATATATTTAGTTTTGCTCCTACTAAGACGAAAGCCCCTTAATTCCAAAGTCTTTCTCCATATCTCAAGTTTAGAGTTAATTTCTTCCCTGGATTCAACCAACATAACTATATCATCTGCAAAAAGCATGCATTTAGGGATCTCCTCTTTTATAGGCTCAATTAACACATCTATCACTAGATTGAACAAATAAGGACTTAAGGCTGATCCTTGATGTAATCTAATCCTTATAGGAAAGTCATTTGTAACACCTCCAGACGTTCTAACATCGGTTGTAACCCCCTCATACATGTCCTAAATAGCTTTGATATATGCAACCCTCACCCCCTTCTTTTCCAAGGCTTTCCAAAGTACATCTCTTGATACCCGGTCATATGTTTTTTTCAAATCATTGAAGACCATATGCAAATTTCTTCCTCTATTCCTATTCTTTTCTATAAGCCCCTTTAATAAATAAATCGCTTCTATTGTAGACCTTCCTAGCATGAATCCAAATTGGTTTTCAGCAATATCGGTCTCCAACCTCAACCTGTGTTCAATCATTTTTTTCCCACAATTTCATTATATGACTCATTAGCTTAATTCCTCTATAGTTTGCACAATTCTGGATATCCCTTTTATTCTTATAAATGGTAACCAAGGTACTTTTTCTCCACTCATCCGGCATTTTCTTGGTTTGTTAGATCTTATTAAATAATTTTGTGAGCTATAACACACCCTCTTCACCCAAACATTTCCAAACCTGAATAGAAATATCATCAGGTTTGACAGCTTTACCACTATCCATTTTCTTAAGAACTTCCTTAACCTCACCAATTCAAATCCTACGATAAAATGACAAGTTGAGATCACCTTCTTGAGTTGTCAAATCTTCCTAGTCACAATGCGACCCTCCCCTACCATCATTGAACAACTTATAAAAGTAGGTTTCCCACCTATCATTAATATCTCTATCAGTAACCAAAACTTTTCCTTCGTCATCCTTTATACACCTCACTTGTAAATCTTATGCTCTCATGCCTTTGTCTCTAACTTCTTATAAAACTCTTCATATGTTTTATTACGAGCCTCACTCACGGCCTTTTTAGTATCCTTTTTAGCCATGCGATACCTTTCCTAATTTTCAGCATTATTACATATGTGTATGGCTTTAAAACAATCTTTCTTATGCTTAATTTTTTTTTTTAATACTTTCATCTCCCACCACCAAGCCTCCTTATCTTGTCGACCAAGACCTTTTGATTCTCCCAAAGTTGCTTTAGCAACCTGCTAGACCTTTTTAGACATATTCTCCTACATGACATTAGCATTACTCTGTAACTCCCACTCCCCTTCCTTCAATTGCCACCACCTGACCCTTAGGTTCAAAACTTGCCGTCACTTTTGTTTTACATACTTAATATTCACATCAAGGACCAAAACCCTATATTGTGCTGTCACGCCATCCTTAGAGATCACTTTACAATTAGTACAAAATTGTCTATCAACGTTCCTTACCAAAAAGAAGTCAATCTGTATCCTTACGACTACACTCTTGTATGTTATTAAATACTCCTCTCGTTTCTTAAAGTAAGTGTTGACAATCTTGAGGTTATATGCGATGGAGAAAGCAATAATAGATTGACCTTCATTATTGAGTGTCCCAAGTCCAAAACTACTATGAGCCCTTGCATGAGGTCCTGCCTCCTTATCAACATGTCCATTAAGATCTCCTCCAACAAAAATCTTTTCAGTTAGCGGGATACTCTGAATTAGCCCCTCCAAATCTTCCCAAAATTTTCCTTAAGATATGCTTCTGCCCCTACTTGAGGTGCATACGCACTGATAATGTTTATAGTATCCTTCCCAACAATCATTCTCAAGAAAATAATTCTATCATCAATCTTCTTAACATCCACCACATTCTTCCTCCATTCCTTGTCAGTGATGATACCAACACCATTCCTTCTATTGACCTTTCCTGTGTACTAAAGCTTAAAACCATTAATTTCTCAAGACCTTTCTCTAGACCATTTAGTTTCCTGGAGACACAGGATATTAATCTTCCGATCCTTCATTACTCCTACCACCTCCCAAGATTTTCCGCTTAGAGTCCCAATGTTCCAAGTGCCAAATCTAATATTGCTCTCATGAACTAGCTTCTTTAGCCACCTCGATTCAGAAGAGAGCAGTAGCCCTTGCTCATTTAACACTACATCTGGGTGACGATGCAGCGGCTCTCGCTCACTTGTCATTGTACTCAAGCCATACAGCGCGTTACTTATAGGCAACGACCTAGCATTAGCACAATTTCTTTGTTTATCCATGTTAATAAGAGATTCGACAGGGTTTTACGTTGGCTGTTGGGGGCTAACAACTCTTATTTTGCATTAGTAAGAATTTTGAGAAAATTTAGTACATAAAAATAATGAATTGATTATGATGAACTTAAAAGGAGATAAGCATGGGAGGAAAGGTCTCCCATTTATTTTATTTTATTTTTGAGGGAAGTCTCCTCAAACAGATAAAAATTGAATAAAGAGAATATACGCGTGTTTAACACAACAAAAAGCATTATATGGGTTGAAATAGCATCTGTCTTTCCAAAAGTTCCAAGAGGAAGCCAAATGTACGTTTTGATTGTTTTCATTTAATTAATGGAAATAAATAGATAAAGGTTTCCTTGTTGACGACGACAGACGACCCCAGAAAGAAAATTTATTATTTTCATTTCCATTGGCGTTGGGACCGGAGTAGAACCCGCTTCGACTCTCTTTGTTGCTATTTATAATATACAAATAGTATATTAAAAAGTTAATTAAAATTGACTAAAGCCAATAAATAGGGAAAATCTGAATTACATCTTACTGAAATGCCAAAATTTAAATTTAGGCCTACAATTTCAACAAATTCTTAATTAAGTCAGGAGTTCTATTTAAGGATTTCTGAATGTTATCAAAAGATTATAATATACCTTCATAATTAAAAAGCCATAAATAATACTCTACAATTTATATTGAACACCTTGCCGTATGAGGAAAAGCTAACGAGTCTCATCAAAAATTAATTTAATAAGGATATCAACATGGTAGGATCAGTAGGATTCGATAGGATTGAATATCCAATCAATCCCATGAATTATACTATTCTACCATTTACTTCTTATAAGTGATCAATGGATTGTTCCCTTACATGAGGTTCAAATTAGAATGATATTAGCCAGAAGACTAGAAGAACTTAGAGTGAGAAAATTAATGCAGTAACATAGATCTGAAAAGAAAAACTCAGTGTTGATTTACCTGGGATTGTACGTAATCGCAGCTTTTCCCGTTTAAAGAAGGGATTAATTAAGTTCCTTCTTCTGCATGTTAAACTGTAAATCAATAATTTCTCCTTTCCTTATTATAAGATTAATTTGGGGAGTTAATCTTAGTTCTAAATATAAGACATAGTTTTCATATTTATCAATCTTTCCTTAAAGTTTTCATATTTGTTAATCTTTCCCTAATTTACCCTTATTGATGTTCCTTCAACCATAATTAAGGAGAAGAAGGAATGAAGCAATTAAGGAAGATGAGTAGGGTGTTTTGGAGAATACATGTTATATTAACTAACTCAAATGACTTCTTTAATTTAATTAAATCAGGTAAATATGTTTTATATTAAGAACTAGAGGGAGTATTATATAATCACAAGACTAACCGGAAAATACAAGAAAAACATAAGCATTACAAAACGATGTTTTAAATTTCTTTGGAGCGTAGAGGATAACTAATCACAATATCACATGCATCATTGGCCGACATCTCACAAAATGTTTTGTCATATATTGTCATGATCAATCACAAATTTACTGAAAAAAAAAGCTATGTACATAAGGACATTTTGATCTTTTGACAATATTCAAAAATTCCTAATAAAGCTTCTTTACGTAATTAAGAATTTCTTAAAAGTGTAGGTCTGAATTTAGATTTTGATATTTCAACAAGATTTAATTAAGATTTTCCCAACAAATATGTAAAAAATGCAACACATTTTTCAAAAACGCCCTTATATATGGGATTTGGCTACGGTCCGCTGCCTATCCTTTTCATTAAAACTACATCGTTTTGGTGTAGTTTTAATAAAAAGGGATTGTTTTTTTCTTTAAAAAAATAATATATAATATTTTTAAATATTTTTGTGGACTTATCAATTTCTTAAAATATTTTTTAAGTAGTGTATAGTATCTTAAAATAATTTTTAGCGCTTTAAAATATTTTTTCACTTGTACCCAGTATCTTAAGAGACTGACTACAATTTTACCATTAATGTATTTTTATTAGTATTAATGAACACCCAAACTTAAGATATTAATTTATTAATTTCCATCCACTTTAAAAAATTTTCCAATAGCACAAAATATTTTAAAGTAATTTTTAGAGTTGAAAAAATGCATTAACAGTAAAATTGTAGTCAATCTTCTAAAATATTAGGTACAACTAAAAATATATTTTAAAGCGCTAAAAATTATTTTGAGGTACTGCACACTACTTAAAAAATATTTTAAAAAATTGATAAGTCCACAAAAATATTTAAAAATATTATATATTATTTTTCTAAAGAAAAAACAATCCATTTCCATTAAAACTACACCAAAACGGTGTAGTTTTAATGAAAAGGATAGGCAGCGGACCGTAGCCAAATCCTTATATATGAGGAAAGTGAGTGGGAGTGAGAATAAGTAAAACAAAAAATGACGAGAGAGAATGATTAAAAAAAAGTGATGATATATATATATATATATATATATATAATTAATTGAGAGGAAAAATGAAAAATAAATGTATTAAATACTTAGACATCTTCAAAAGATATCCTGTAAAAAGCAACATACGCATTCAAACACTAGTATAACATGACTAGAGCTTTTAGTATTGATTAAAATGTAATTAAAAATTTGTAAAATATTTCTACATTTCATGGGAGGTTTTTTTTTTTTGGGTGAACAAACTTTTTTTGGGGGGGGGATAAACATGCGAGCTTTCCAACAAAACAAGACTTAGTAATATATTAATATATTGTGTGAGAATTAACATTTTCAAAAAGACAGTGACTTAAGATCCCACCACCCACCAATTGTTGCTATTAATAGTAATATATTATTTGGCTTCTTCGGACTTTTCGCAACGACGCTGACCACTAGAAACCTTTTCTCTGCTTGAGGTCATGCTTATATATTTATTTAATTTTCATGTCAGTTTCTTGCTAAACGGGCAAGATAATTCTTTTTTTTTTAAAGAAAAAAATACACTTTTAGTTTCTCAAAAGACCGGCATAAAAACCTTATTTTGATCAATTTTATTTACAAAAATATCATTCTTATATAGTTCCAAATTAAATTTCAAAGACTAAATAATTTAAAAAATTCAAAAACAAAATATATATTTTATCTTAATTTAAAATACCGCACGGATTCAACATTTGGCATTTTATTCTTGTTACTATCAGTTCATAAAATTATCATATTTCTTATTTTTTGGTTAATGTATCTAAGTATCTAACAAAAAACATTTATTTTGCATTAATAATTTTTTTAGAAATTTTAATAAATGAATTAATTATAATAGACTTAAGGAGATAAGCATTGGAGGAAAAAGTCTTCTTGCTTTTTTTTTAATGAGAAAAGTCTTCCTAAAAAGACAAAACATGAATTAAGATGGCCTAAACGTGATTAACGAGGCACAAAGGATTATTATTAAATGGGTTAAAACATCAATTTTGTCAGGCTTCTTAAAAATTCAAAGAAGACAAATGTATGTTTACATTCAATTGATAGAAATAAACCAATATTAACTTTGTATTTCCTTTCATATAAATTTACCGACCTCTTGTGCAGAATACACGTGAAGCCAACTTAAAGTAGAAGGGGTCAAGATTTTGAAATTGTTATATATTATATAGTCAGTAATTTGAATTTTCAGTATTGATAATAATTAATATTTGTAAAATAATTCTATAGATCGAGAGAATTCGATAATAAGTTATGTAAATTTACATAATATTTAAATAAAATTGGAAGCATACGATACTAAAATGCTTCATAACAAATACATATACATTTTATTTTAGGAAAAAGACAAAAAAAAACTTCAAAATTGTAAAATCTCAAATAAAGTTTGTTACCAAGAATTGACAAGAGAAATGACAAAAGTTGATAAGTAATATTGTATGGATACCTTGTATATCTCATTGGAATTTCGCCAATGAGATGATTCCCTCCAAATGATCAGCGCTTGAGGCTAGAGCACCTTGTGGCTTTGATAGGAAATTCTCCTGTCAAGGTATTATTGTCAAAATAAAGAATTCCTGCAATCTGAACAAACGACCTGAGCCCGTGGGATTTCTCAATGGAACATATTTTTGTCCAAAATGATGACTCTTAGAAAGGAGAGATTGGCCAAAAAAAAATGGTACTAGATAATTCTTAAGTATAGGGAGTAAAACCAAAACTCATTAAAAGTATAAATAAAAATGAATTTTAGTTTTGGTTCCTATACTTAATGATGCTAACAAAGTTAATGCCATTAAACTCATATCAAAGTCCTTATAAAAATATAGGGGTTGATGTTTTGGATGGAAGAAATTACAGGGATGAAAACCATGATTTGAAACTATAAGAATGAAAATCAAAATTCAATCAAACTATAATGACCAATAATAATAATGACTCTTTTATTTATATTTAGACACAATTATTGCATGTGAGAATTGAGATGGTGGGTGGGTGGGTCAACTTTCTATCTTTATTATTATTATTATTATGAAAAATCCTATAACAAGCCAGTTGAATTTAATTTAACTCACTGAACTTAACAAATTATAAATTAGATCATATAACATAATTAGTGATTTAGAAATGGAGCCAAATTACATCTATGCTCTTTAGTTGATATATCAAGTGACTAAAAAAATTGACTAAGAAGCAAAAGAACAAAAAAAAAAAAATTGCAGAAAAAGCTTTCTTAAAAATTATAGAAGGATATATATATATATATATATATATATATATATATATATATATATATATATAGGCGACTCATCGCCCTCCAAATCAAGGTTCCGACGCATCTGCGTCTTGTGGTAGCAGCCACGGCAAGAACCCCAGCTACCAGCTCGCAGTTATTCAACTCGCTAAACAACTCGTAATTTACACTTCCTTTTTCTCTCCTTTCCTATATCCTTAAACTCTTCATTTCATCTTGCGTTCTTTGAGTTGAGAGTTAACGATTCTTGAGTTGTCACAATCACGAATTCACAACCTCTGTTTCCAGAAACAGAGTGCCTTGTTTAGTCACTGTAATATCTCAACTGTATGATTAATGAGATGCAGGTGGAGAGGAAGATTGATTTTATTTATGGCGGAACATCTCCCATCAGTTTTAAAACGATACCCTTTTGTAAGCCATCTCAATCTTCTCCGGTAATGGGTTGCTTAATTTAGCTATGAACTGTAAGAATCTGGTGGAGTTGGATTTATCGAATGCGGTGGCTCAGTTTTCGAACTTGGAGAAGTTGTCGTTGGGTAGCTGCAAACTGATTACGGACATGGGAATTGGTGTAAAAAGTTTAGGTTGAAGCATTGATTTGCTTGAAGTTGTGGTTGGGTAGTTGCATTGATTTTCCAAGGACAAGCACAAGTAAAGCTTAAAAAGAAAGAAAGAAACAAGAAACGAAGGAGAAAGTGGAAAAGACTTCAATAAGCCTTCACTTTCAGTAACACCACCGTGGCTTCAACATTCATGTGGCCAACCTTATGAATCTCTTATCTCGGATAATCACCTGCAACATAAATTCAATAATAAGGTAAACTATAACAACTAAAAACACAATAATGGATCACTACTTTTTTAGTATTTAGTCATTAATTGGATTTAAAAAATGGTTTGTTTTGAAAAACATCAAGGTGGCAACATATAATAGAAGATGAGGTGTGCAATTGTAAATCAAAGCAAACAAAAAGCTTTGTTGTGAATTTCTTAGAATTACTTCGAGACCCAAAAGAAAAATGAAATAATTAACGTACTCGTAGATTAAAAACCCTACGTTAAAGTTCTAATTAAATATAAACACGAGCATTATATTTGCAGTGAAAATAAATCACAGAATAAAAACATGAGAGATGTATCATGATATATATTGTACTCACCATAAAGGAAAAAAACTTTTGATAGAGATTAGCTGCTTAATAGCATCTGCTGCACTCATTCTTTCTTGTGGTGATTCCATAGAGCAAGCAAGTCCAATCCTAAACAAACAATACAAGCATTTCCCCACATTAGGATGGATCCTTACCATGTTCTCCTGTAAGTCTCTTGGTGCTGCCACATGTTTTGATTCAATAGGGAGAAATAGTTGGGCATATAACTTGAAAAAGATTATTTGGAAAAGTACTTTCCTCATATTTATGAAGATTGTGACCATCCTTAAACATGTCTTTTGTAGGTCCTTTCTTTATTAATATATCTAAAATAAGAATGCCAAAGCCGTACATGTCACCTTGAATTGACACCTTAAAACCCATTCCATATTCTAAAATGTCATAAGCCTGTTAGTTTTCTTACATGATTGAAAAGCATAAAAAAAATAATAGTAAGAGTTTGAAAGCAATGAGTTGCATGACTTTGTAGCAAAAATAAATAAATAAATAAATCGTACTTGGAGGAACATAGCCAATGGACCCCCTTTATACCAATTGTGATGCTTTGTTCATTAGAGACGACTTTAACAATTGAGTAGTCTTGCCAATCTAAAATCATTCAAATGAGCAACCATGTGGCTATCAAGAAGCACTAGTGCAAAATACTAATTTAACTACATGATTTCACATCAGTTACTTGAAGAACATATGCGATAATGAATATAGCGTATTTTTACTTCTGTTTTAAGTATACCTGACGCCGTAATTTATTTTATGACATCAATTGTATAAGCACCTGATGCTATAATTATGTTTATGATATTTTTGCATCAGGTGCACTTCAAACAGATACCATATTAGCATTTATAGCATTAGTTTAATAAGTATCAGACACCGTAGTTAAGTAAAATGATTTAAATTAAGTTTTGAAATTGTTTTTGTTATACACACACACACACACACACACACACACATACATATATACATATACATATATTGAAAAATAGAAATATATTTTAAATATACAAAATTGAAAATTTTAATTAAATAATGGAAACAAAGTTTTAAAAATAACAATATTATAGTTACATTAAAATGACCCCTTTTTATGTTAGAAATTTTTATAGTTGTACATTAATTAGTTGCATATGAAGTGAGTTCTCAAATAAGGGACTATATAAATTTAATGTATTTAAAAAAATTATATTCGCAATACAACATCAATTATGATTATAATTGTCGCCGTAATATGTAAATATGGTTAGACAAGAAAAGATATCATAATCAATTGAATAATTACCTTCTATTATGACATCAGTTGTATTTGGATTTGATGTTGTAATACATTTAGTAATTTACTGTGTTAGCTTCTTATTAACTAACATTGTAATATAGGTCATTTCATTATTAAAAAAAAATGAAGTTAGGGACGCAATTTTTCTGTCAGTTATTTCCAATAGATTGTATTATAAAAATTATTGTTGCTTATTTTTATTAAAATATATGATTTTTTCAAGAATACTATATATAAATAAAAAAATATAAATATTAAATACAGATCAAAATTAAAATATATAATATAAATATTGTCTTATAAAATATTTTTTTTACTTTTTTAATAAATAATATATTTATTATTAATAAATACTTACATGAAATAAGAAAATTAATATATATATATATATATATATAATACACAAATTATATATACACACATACACACATATATGTTTCTTGGATATAAATATTATATTTATTGTGGTGATTAAATAATATATATGTGTGTATTTATATTTAATTCTGTAAATAAAGATTACAAGTTCATTACAGCTCAACTAGCAAAGACGTATCACCACGCTTGTGAAGTTAAGAGTTTGAATCCTCCCTTTGTCACAAAATGCCTCCAATTTGTGACTTGAACAAGGCTCTAGCATGGACATAAGGTGGCATGGACACATGGTGCCTTGGAGGTGAGTTGGCAAGGACAAATTGTGGTGATGTGGTTGGCTGGACGGTGACATGGCAACACCTGAGGTAAACCAATTGTTTTTTTTTCTTTTATATTCCTTTATAGCATCATGTCATTTGTAACCAACGTTGTAATACATTCCTTTATGGCGTCGGATCCTTTGTAACTGACGCGGTAATATCTATTTTTCGCTACTCCAATTTCTACTACATCTTATATATTATAGTAATCATACATTTTTAACTGATGTCAAATATAGTATTTTGCACTAGTGAAGGACATTGCTTGGGTTCAAATCACAATGGACAAATGGTTGCCTATATTCACAGTGAAGATAGTTTAATGCAGATCCAATATCAACAAGTATGTTTATTATTTGATCAAGCAAAATTGTTGGATGGTCTGGATTTTTTGTTCTTGGGTGCAACCATTTTTCCAAGCTTCCATTCACCATATACTCATAAACTATAGCTTTGCATTCTTGGCCCTTGTAGTCGGAACAAATGACCAAACTCTTGTGGGATTTCTCCGCGGAAATGATTGTTGTCAAGAACAATAACTAAGGAAGGAGAGATTGCCAATGAAAGGAGAAATTGGACCAGACAATTGATATCTGTCTAACATCAATTGTGTAACTCTCCGATGCTTGTGGCCGCAAGAGACTCCATGCCAGCTGCAGAAGTGTGTGGATGAATTCCCAGATTCCAATATGCGATGTTGATCATTGGATATTGATTCCTTAAATTTGATTAAAGACAAACGATCAGTTTCTTCGTTGCCCAGTGATTGAAATATGTTATTTCAATGATATGATAACATTTTAATTACTTTTTGTTTTTGGATTTGTGAGCAAATCTTTTAAATTAGTTTCAATTTGTTATTGATGCTGAATTGACTCGCAAGATTTTTCATGAATATTGTTGACCATTCAATAATAATTTCCTTTTCAGAAATGTTCCAATTTTGTAATTCAAAATTCATAGAATTTACAATTACTTAATTATAAATATCTAAGAATATCAAATGAAAAACAATATAATTTTTTTTTATACACTGGAAATAGTAGAGGAAAGCATAGAAAAACAATATAATTTACTTAAAAGTAAAAAAAATTTAAGCACTTAACTAATAGGAATTGGGTTTGACAAAAAGGACTATTTAATAATAACGTAGTGAATCAATGTTTGAATTTTCACTAAAAAAATGTGCCACAGTACTTGATCATGAAGATTGCCTCCAATATGAGAATACATATACACAAAAAATTAAATAATGATAAAATAGGAAAAATTATATTGTTAATCCATTGATTTTTTTGATTTAGTATTTTTTTACTGCATAATTCAACTCCTCATGGCATAAAAATGTTGAGAAAAAGGATTAGTATTTTTTCTTTTACCGTAAGAAAATGGGTTGAATCAATATGTCAGCCTTATATAACTCTGAGTATTGTAGAATGCTTTATCAGAATTTTCTCATAATTAGCACAAAAATTAAGATTTGATATAAGCAAACTTTTGATTATATTTTGAAATTAAAGTTAAAGGATTGTAAAGAAACTAAATAAAATTAAGAATATAAATTGAATCAAGTACAAAATGAAATTAATGTTAAAGGATAAAATTAAATATATTGTAAAGAAACTAAATAAAGTTAAGACTATAAAATGGAACCTAGTTTAAAGAAAACGATTATAAATTTTTTCCTGCCAATTAGGGAAAAATTAACAATTTTTTCAAGAGAAATTATTAAAATTAGTTTTCTTTCCTATTTCCTTAAAATAAATAGTACATATTTTCCAATGCTGTTCACGAATCTTGACGTCTAATGAAGCTTAGTAGCTTACCATTGGAAATAAAGAAAACTAACTTGCAAAATTATGGTTTAATTTAATTTGTTGGAGTTGGGTTTTAGTATAAAATAATCAAACTTTTGAACCAAACATTTTTTATAACATTTATAGCGGGTTATAAAATTTTGAGTTTGAATGTATAATATTTGAGTTAAATATCTCAAACTTAACAAAATTTTGAACACAAATATGTTCTTGTTGAGTTTAGGATAGGATGTTCAAAATTTCAAAGAGGAGTACACACATATATATGCAAAATAAAATATTAAAATTATCTTCAATAAGAATTATTTATCATAATGAATCAACACAAATCAGTGGTCTAAAAAACAATCATCAAAAGTTCCCCTAGAACAAAGAAACAATGAATCAATATTCCATGTTTCCATACCTTGTAAGTGATCGGTGTACTGGGTCACTGGTCCCACAACCTATCCAGTCCGGTTTTCAATAGTATGACTATGTCCAGAACAATTTCTTTTTTGATTAAGCATTTTCCTTCTTGAGACTTAGAACACAAATGATTTTCACTTCTTTCAATAAATGCAAAAAAGAGGAAAATAAGACCCGTGAAAAACACGACACAAGATATCATTATATGCAACAAAATATATTCAAAGAGCACGAATTTGAATAGGAGTTATTGCACATATTCAAAGAATCCCAATGGCTGGATCATTTTAATTCAAAGAAAATGTGTTCCTCAAGAAGACAGACTTCATATTGTTTACATAGAACAAAATATAAATCAACAATGGCGACAACAACGACAAGTGTTCATATTTGCGTTCCTCAGCAATCTAGTGCGAATGCGAGTTGGCACGTCGGCTTGACATTATCTATCTTGAAATATAAAAACTATTTATTCAAATAATAAGATCCCAAAACAATTTTCAATTGTAATGTGTAATTATTAATACAATGTTGACAATCAAAGGAATATTCTGGTCTCTGGGTTCTGTGCGAAGGCCTCAGTTGTGCTAGGGTAACATTATTATAATTTTTTTAAAAAAAATTGGTGTCTTATATTTCTAACTGCAAAATATTCGGCAACAAATCTCCTGTGGTCTCTCTTAATAATTTCAAGTTTGTGGAATTTCACTCCAACAACTTCTTGACTGTCAATTTACTGTTTGCGAGACTTATATTGTTTTCTCCACATTGTTGGGACTTGGGATTGAGAGAAGAATTAGATGAACAATTTATATATAGAGTTACTAGTTTCTATTATTTCATTTAAGAAAAATTTTTTACATCACAGGTTTCCCGTTGGTTGTACTTGAAGGCAACTCAGAAATATTGTTACGAATGATATCTGTGAAAATAAAATTGATTGAAATTAAATTTTTTTATGCTGGTCTTATTTGAGAAACTAAAAGTTTAAAGGTTTTTTGAAAAAATGAATTTCCATGCCAGTTTTTTGAGAAAGAGAAACCAACATGGAAATTAAATACTCCGGCCAATATTTATTACAAGCACGCCTCCAACATGTTTCATGATATAATATGTTTTTATCTAAAATGTTAATCTTTTCAGTAATTTAACTAAATAATTATAAAATTTTCAAACTCATGTAACTAATTGCTTTTATTGAGGTTAATTTTTAATATTTTACATGAAATGATCAATTTTAACTAACTTTGTTGATTTATGTAAAGTTATTAACGAAAACAACTAGAAAAGCATGACGGGAAAAATACAGATTGAGTCGTCAGTGTCGTCATGGAAAGTTTTAGAAGACGACACATAAATTAACAGCAACAATTGGTGGGGATGGTGGGGGCTAAATTAGTGATCACCGTATTTTTGAGAATCTTATCACACAAAATTCTATATTTCATATATGGAGGCTTTCCATACAAAGATGAAGACCAAAATTCAATAAAGAGAGTCTATGCATGTTCAACATATATCAATGCATGTCACAAAGTATTTATGAAAAATTACATTCAAGTCGCAGATAAGAGAAAAAAATAAAAAAAAATGGTCAATTGAAATATCAAAATTGCCAGGGGTTTTTTTTTTACAATAAATTCCAATCATAGACTTGTCAATAGACGCTCAAAGACTTGTCAATGAACGCTCCTGAACTTGTCAATAGATGCCCCTAAACTTGTTAATGATGTGCCCTTGGACCTGTTAATGATGCTCCCATGGACTTGTTAGTAGAATTGGAATTTATTACAAAAAGGTTCCATAGGATTTTTTTTGTAATTTTGAGATTTCAAGATATCTTTTTTTATTTTTCTTTTATCCGGGACCTTAATGTAATTTTCCCATAAAAAATAATGGCATAAGAGGTCATATTCCCCTTCATACACCTGCAATATTGTCCTTGCCGTTCGAATATACTTAATTTATTATATTTTTATCCCAAATTATTATATTTTTATCTATATACTTAATTTATAAGAAGTCCCCTCCTGTTTGCAGAGGCTCTATGGACAATTACGTTATTCTCTATTTTTTACACATACACGCACTTATATGTGTGCGTGTGTGTGAGTGTTTTTTTTTTTGGGTAAGGTGAAAATTTGATAATGAACTTTTATCAAAAGAGCACCTAGCACAATAATGTTTTGTTGGGGGGCAAAAATAACAATGAACAATTAAAAATGGTGTAAATTTAACAAAACCGTTAAATTTGACCTAACGGTGTTAAATTATAAGAGAAGGAAACCCCTAACGGCTTTAGGTTAAATTTAACGGTTTTGTTAAATTTGCACCATTTTTAATTGTTTGTTGTTATTTTTGCCCCTAACAAAACATTATTATGCCAGGCGCTCCTTCGGTAAAAGTTCATTGTTAAATTTACACCTTAACCCTTTTTTTTTTTGCTTTCGTCTATTTAAATACATTACAATGGCATTCACACCCTTAAAATGGGGTGGTTTTAGGTTCTAACACCATGTTGTGTGAGAGGTATTTGGGGGGTGATGGGTGGGTCACCCATCTCCATAAGAAAGAGTTAGGATAGGATAATAAAAAAAACTTAATCATTTTTACACGCCAAGGTTCATATATGTGCTTAATCTCTTAGCTAATCCATTCAAAACAAAAACTTTTCTTAAAGAAAATTTGATCTTTTTAAAAAATAAATTACTTTCTTTGTAACAGAATATTAAATGCAGATAAGAATGGAGAGAATTAAAAAAAAACAGAAAACTCAAGATAAATCAAATTAATCACATTAGTTACAAGTACTCTTCATAATTTCTAGAGAGCTCATGATATTGTTTATCTCATAATTATACTATTTCTGAGTGACACATGCAACTAAAATTAGATGGTCTTGAACAACTACCATAGAATATTAATTATAAAAAGTATGAAAAATGGGAGATCATGAGCATCAAGTGATGACCATAATTTTCACCATTAATTATTTAGAAATCTCCTCAGAGTTAGTATTCATAGATTTGTAGTTCATAAACATAAATTCATCTGCATTACTAAAGATTGCATCTTTAGTTTATCAGCTCGTTGTAAGGCAATCCAAAGCTTCCAAAAAAAAAAAAACAACAACAACAACAAGAACAAGCCCCTCAACAAGGGATGCCTCAACAATGAGCTGATGATAAATGTAGGCTATTACCTGTTTACTGTCAAGACTCCAACTTACGGCATATATGCTACCCTTGTGGCCACCATCTGCAGACAACTTGCCAAGTTTGTCCCTACTCTGAACTCACAATTATGAATTTGGCTCCACCAGGGGAAAATGTAACACAATTCACAAAATTTGAATTGTCCCTGCAGATCAACAACACCTTCCATTATCAGGACTGAAACGGAGAAGACATAATTTCTTGTAACCCCTTGCCAAGACTTTCTCTCCAATAATTTCTTGTAACCCCTGATAATAGTCCATAACTTCGTACCATTATTTCTATAACTCCTTTGACCAACTTAATGGTTGTCTCTTCCCCATAGTAGTATAAATAGGGCCTCTTATTGTCATTGGAGAGGCACCTCAGTTGAATAAGATTTTTAGTTCCTTTGGTTCCTATACAATTTTGGTATCAGAACCTGATTACAAAAGGTTAGAGAGCGAGAGAGTGAGGAGTGGGTTGAGAAAAATGCTGGGAACAATGCGAGTTTCAGAAGGGCCGCTATTGCCATGACTGAAATTACACTTTTGAACATTTTTTGAAGGAACCAGGCTCACCATCATGTCGGGAGTCCAGAAAAACATGGGAAAATAGTAGGTTGCCATCGAGATACACTGACATGCATCCCCACACGCCACTGCTGGAGACTCACGCACCGTTGGTGCTGGCCATACACTTGACAGAGGTTGAAAACGAATTTTTCAAAATTACTCTTTTGCGCCTAAATTGTATAAAATTCCAATTTCAACCCCTGCATTTTTTAAAATTACACTTTTGCCTATGAATTTTCTAAAATTACACTTTTGCCCCTGGATTTTTCAAAATTCCAATTTTACCCCTTACCTTTCTAGAAACACCAATCCTACCCCTACACCTTCCACTCCATACCTAATAACAATGTACTTTAAGTCCTAACCTTATAGTACAGCTCCAAAATGCCTCTAAGACACTAGAGTGTGCACTAGTTTGAGAGGGATGAGATGTGTAACGGCCTTCCCACTAGGCCCACTAGACAGATACCCTTACTGGGTGCCTGTCCAACAGCATGGAAGTCAGGCCCATGCCCACTGCAGTGCTATCGTTAATGGTGCCCGCCATAGCGGCAAGGACAAGCTTACGTGGAGCCTACCCACGATATTCCCTTGAGGGAACCTCCCCAGGGATTGAACCCAAGACATTAGGCTATTAAGCCTTGGGTGACCAATCCTGGTACCATTAAGCTAGCAACCCAAGACATTAGGCTATTAAGCATTGGGTGACCAATCCTGATACCATTAAGCTAAGCCTTGGGTGACCAATCCTTGTACCATTGAGCTAGCAACCCAAGACATTATGCTATTAAGCCTTGGGTGAGCTCAATGGTACTAGGATTGGTCACCCAAGGCTTAATAGACTAATTTCTTAGGTTCGATCCCTAGGGCGGTTCCCGTGAGGAATATCATATGTAGGCTCCAAGTAAGCTTATCCTTCTGAGCCCCAGTGGGGGTGGAAGTTGGGCCAGATTGCCATCCCCTGCACAGTCAGCCCAGGTGAGGCTAGGGCCAGGGCCTAGTGAGAAAGGCCAATTCGTTATAAGATGAGACGCCGTATACAGGAGCTGGAGGCTCCAATAGAAATTTATTGAGATTTTCCAGAAACTCACAGAGAATACCTAGAAGGTGAGTCGAGTAACAGCAGTTCGTCATCTACTGATAACTGACGCCGTCCTCAATAGCAATCATTCCACTCTAGTGACATTAAGGTGGACATTCCTGAATTTGAGGAAAGACTCTAGCCAGACGAATTCGTCGATTGGTTGCAAACTGTAGAATAAGTTTTGGAATACAGGGAGGCTCTCAATGAGAAGAAGGTCAAAATGTCACCATCAAACTTAAGAAACATGCCTCTATTTGGTGGGAAAACCTCAAGCGAAAGTGAGCACGCAAGGGAAAGTGTAAGATTGAGACCTGGGAGAAAATAATACGTCAGCTCACCAAAAAATTCCTACTAGAACATTACCACCAGGATAATTTTATCCAGCTACAAAATCTCTGACAGGGGTCCTTGTTTGTGGAAAAGTATACTAGAGAATTCAAGCAACTCATCATAAAATGTGACATCCAGGAGAAGGAGGAACAAACGATCACTTGATATCTTATAGGTTTAAACACTGACATCAACCGTCTAGTCCAGCTTCAACAGTATTGGACCTTGAATGTTGTGATCCGTCTAGCCATCCGTATTGAGAAGCAGGCACCCAAGAGGTCCCCTTTTCAACCTTCTTCCTCCAAGGGTTATCCTGATAACTACAAGACAGAGTTCCAGCATCCTAGCTCCTTGAGTAAGCCACAGTCTAGTACTATAAGCAGACCGCGGCCAAAATTTATTAAGGAATCTAGCTCTAAGGTAACCAAATGATTTAAATACCAAGGATTTAGCCACATTACTGCAGATTGTCCCAGCCGAAGGAGATTACACATGCAGATCAAGGAGATGTTTTGGTGATTAGATAAAGTCTACACACAACTGTGGTTAAGGAGGAACTTTAGTTACGATGCAACTTTTTTCATACTCATTGCATACACTTCTTAGGGAAAAGTTTGTAATGTCATCATTGATAATAGAAGCTACGAAAATGTAGTATTTGACTACATGGTGCAGAAATTGAAGCTGCCAACGCACGACTATCCGCATCTTAACAAGTTTACTATCTTAACACTGGAAGCGAGGTAAAAGTTTTTGAGTAATGCCTTGTTACTTTCTCTATTGGGAACAAGTATTGTGATAAATTTCTATGTGATGTTGTTCCCATGGATGCTTGCCACCTTCTTTTGGGGAGACCATGGCAATATGATCTATATGCTCTGCATGATGAACGTGCAAAAACTTACTCTTTCATTAAAGACAAAGTTAGCACCTCTACCGCCTAGTGAATTTAGCAAAAATTTGAAGGAAGCTAAACTATTGGTGACTTTAATGACCAAGGAGGAGTTCAAGGTGCTGAAATTTGAAGCCCAAATGATGAGTTTCATTTTGGTGCTCGAGGCAAATGGCAAGTCCACTATTTTGCTGGGAGTTATACCCTTACTGTCTAAATTTCAAGATGTGATAGCTGATGAGATACCACCTAGTTTCCCACCCATGCAAGATATACAGCATGCCATTGACTTTGATCCAGGAACAATAATTCCTAACAAGCCTACTTACAGGATGAGTCTTCAGGAACTTGCCGAAGTCCAGCGACAAGTTGAAGAGCTGTTGAAGAAAGAGTTGATTCAAGAAAGTGTTAGCCTTTATGCTATATGTAATATCCTAAAATTTGATACTAGAGGCTTGATGATAAGCCCGGATCAAGTGGACTGCTAAGCCTTGGTTTAGCAAATGTCCCAGTAAGACATGATCAAGTTCCCTAAAATTTCTTTATACCCTTATGGGTATTAAAGAGCATTGGGAGTGACAAAAAAAGAAGCAATTAGAAGTCACACACAATATAATAAAGTGGAACACAAAGTAGTATTGCTACTAGTGAAATTCCCGATGTGACAGTGGTGATTGTGTGACATTTTTCAATGGTAAAATGATGTTGAAAAATTATGAAACTTTTCAAAGTGAAAATAGACTTATCAAGCTTTAATTTTATAGGTCATATAATTCATTTGAAGTTGTACACAAAGATAAATGAATTTTTCAAGTTAGCCCAATGAAATTAACTATTTTCTGGGGCAACATCCAAAGATTAAAATTTTGAAAAGAGTGAGCTTCCAATTGGTCAAAGATTATATTTTTTCTTAAAATTAGACTCAATAAGGGTCACATAACCTTTAGAACCACCCCAATTAGACATTTGGACATTTGTACAATTAGATATAAATTTTCGAAGTTTAATGAAAATGCTACCAAGTTTAGTATTATGGGCGAAAATGGGATATTTGGACTAATAGAGAGGTGACATGTGGCAAGAAATTGGTTAATTGCATTTAACCATTATTCATCTTCTTTATCTAGCCATTTCCTGCGTGCAAAATCAGAAATAAGAGAGAGAAAGGAGCTGGACGAAAATGGAGGAGGAAGAGAGAGAAACTTCAAGCCACCGAAACATTGCCGAATCGGCGTCTTCTCTCAAAGTGCCCTTTAGAAACCTTCTTCTACTCATCATGAGCTTTGTTTCTATGATTTTGGATTCTCGTTTGGAGGTGGTTGTTGCTATCTTACTGGCCAGAGTGTTACCAAAATTCCGAATCGTCTACAGAAACATGTAGAGGTAAGTGTAAGCTTCCTTTTGAACCGATTGGTTTGTTATTTGGATGAGTTTTGGGAAGGTTGGGTACTGTTCATATCTTATTTAAAGGGTGTTTAGATGGCTAAACGATGTCCAATGGATGTCTAAATAGCTAATTATTTGATTAGAAGTATAAAGGAAGTGATCAAGCCAAGGAAAACAAGAAACAGACAAATTCTTCCTGAGAATTCTGATTTTCTGTTCTGTATGTTTCATGGTGATGGACTGAGAATTTGATAATTTTGATGCTTCCATTGGCTTTAGGATTCAAAATTGTAGAGGTATACAAGTGTTCATGATTTTTGAATGCTTGTATATGAATTTGAAAATTTATGAAGTGGGATTGTTCATATTGTTAATTCTACCTTGTCTGAACAGTGACGTTGTGCGAGTTATTTCATAGGGCAAACTTTGTCCAAAAAATTATCAATTTATAGAATTAAAATAGAGACATAGAGCTTTAAAATGATAGGTAATGTGAAGGATTTGAACAAGTATGCTAGGAGTTACGATTTTTCAAAATCTGTCCATGTGAATTTGGGAATTTCTGGAATAGTGTTCAAATGAATAGAACTCTGTAATTGTGAAAGTGTATTTAGCTTATGGGTATATTTTTACCTTAAAAAAATACTTAAATAGGGTTAAATAGAGCTTTGAAACACTCAATTTGGAGTTTGTTAGAATTAATGGTGGATTTTACAATTAAGCCATGTAATCTGGAAAGCAATCTGGAACAGATGCCTATGACGAATGTCTGGGAATAATTTTTCTACATTGGGAAAACATAACTATTTTTCCTTAAATTTACATTGAAATTTATTTATTTAGGCTTTAGAATCAACCAAATTGGATTTTTTTAGAGTTATTTATAATTTTTCAAAGTTGGGCATTGAATCTGGAAGTTGTCTTGGGATAGTAGAGGGTAATCATGAAATATGGACTTGTGGACAGGGAGACTACAAGAGTAATTATTTTTTCTATAAACTAGACTTAACAAGGGTCATATAAGCCTTTGAATCACCCCAATTAGAGTTCTATAGAATTAATTATGATTTTTCAACTTTGGTGAAAAATCTACAGCTTTATGTCTTATGCGAATTTAAGACTCAATAGCATAAATATAATTAGTATGAACTCCAAGGGTGAAAGTAAGCCTTTAGGGCTAATGTGGCCCATTGAGCATTCACTTTTCATAACTCTAATGATATCATTACTTATCTAGGGCCATGAAGTGACAAAGAAGAAACAATGGTTGGAAGATCAAAGGACAAGAAGAGAAGGACATAAAGTCCAAGAGGTAGTGAACTTACCTTGTCTGCATGTATTTGATATGTATGTTTGCATTGATTATGTGACTGATTTTCCTAATTGTGTTAAACATACTTGATGGATTTAAGCTCTGTTATATTTGTGTAATGGCCATGTATATGTCATAGTATTGAGCATGCAAAAATGTCATTATGTTGGCATAAAGTAGAGTAGGTAAGCATGTCATGCATTTATATATATCTGATATGTATAGTGGTAATATTTGTTACTGAGATTCTCTCAAATCTCACTCCTCCCAACCAACCATTTTAGACAGGTGAAGGATGCATGGAGGAGATATGGAGATGAAGTGAAGATTGTAGTGCAAGGTACTACTATTGGTATCAATGTAAATGTTTTGGTAGTATTTATGTGATTATACATTTGATGTATATGTAAATGAACAAATGAAGGTAGTATGAGCAGAGAATAGCTCTAGCTTAATTAAAAGAAAAACGCTCGCCTGTACTATGATATATTGAAATTAGGAGCCAATGAGTCATTAGTGACGTAGTGAGATTTGTAGAATGATAGAAAAGTTTTGCACCCTTTGAAAAACCTTCTCAACCCTAGGTTCAAATCCTAAGTTGAGGTGAGAATTTGTGAAAGATTTCAAAAGTTGGGTAGTCCGGGTTTAAATCTTGGTTCCACAATAGATTTCACTACTCTATTGTACTCATCTGAGGCTATTAGAAATAATGTGTTATACTATACATGTTCTTCTTATACCTAAGAAGGATGGGAGTTGGAGAATGTGCATCAATTGTTGGGCTATTAATAAGATCACCTTTAAGTATTGGTTTCCGATACCTTGGCTTGATGACATGTTAGACCAGCTACATGGTGCCACTACCTTTTCAAAGTTTGACCTTCATAGTGGATATCACCAAATCAGAATTCATTCAGGAGACAAGTGGAAGACTGCCTTCAAGACAAGAGATGGCTTGTATGAATGGAATGTGATGTGATGCCTTTTAGGTTGACCAATACCCCTAGCACATTCATCGCTTGATGAACCAGGTATTACGACCCTTTATTGGAAGATTTGTTGTTGTTTACTTTAACGATATTCTTATTTACAGCAAGAGTCAAGAAGAGCATTTAGGTCATTTACGACAAGTCTTATAAGCTTTGCGAGAATAGAAGCCTTATGCCAATCTAAAGAAGTGCACCTTTCTCTATAATGAAGTTGTGTTCTTGGGTTACATCATAACCGCAGAGGGTGTTCAAGTTGATCCAAGCAAAGTTGAAGCCATCAATAGCCGGCCAATTCCATGATCTATTCAGGAAGCTTGAAGCTTCCATGTATTAGCTTCTTTCTATAGGAGGTTCACATGAAACTTTAGCACCATTGCTACACCACTCATAGATTGCACTAAGGCAGATAAATTTCAGTAGATATAGCAAGCTTAGAAAAGTTTTTAGGAGCTAAAGAAGAGATTGATTGAAGCTCCTGTCCTAGCTCTTCCAAATTTTGACTAAGTGTTTGAAGTCAGTTGTGATGTTTCTAACTTGGGAATCGATGTTGTACTTAGCCAAGAAGGACATCCAATTGCCTTCTTCAGTGAAAAACTAAATAATGCAAAGCTTAGGTACTCTTCCTATGACAAAGAATTTTATGCCATTGTTCGAGCCCTACAACATGAGTCATTGTCTCTTGAACAAAGAGTTCATGCTCTTTTTTGATCATGAAGCCCTCAAGTATTTGAATTCTCAGCAAAATATCAGATGTGAGCATGCCCGTTGGAATGAAATCTTGCAGTCTTATCCGTTTATGATTAAGCATAGGGCTAGAATTTTGAACTCAGTAGTTGATGGTCTTAGCCATCGTCATGCATTACTGCCAACAATTTAAGCCAAAGTTGTTGGGTTTGAATGTGCCAAAGAGTTGTACCAGGTTAACCCAAATTTTCATGGAATATAGGAGGCAACTGCAGGCTAACATTTCTATCAATATTATAGACATCATGTGTTTGTTTTCCAAGGAAAAACCCTATGCATTCCTTAGTATTCCCTGCGAGAGGCAATAATTTAGGAAGTTCACGATGGAGGTTTAGCTAGTCATTTTGGCAAAAACAAAACAGTTGCTCTAGTCAAAGAGAATTTTTACTAGCCGAGACTCGAAAGAGATGTCAACTGACACATACAGAGATGCAGAATACGTCACTTGGCTAAGGCTAAGGGTCAAAATACAGGATTATACATGCCACTACTAGTCCCAGAAGCACTATCGAAAGATGTGAGCATAGATTTTATGCTTGGCTTACCACAAACTCAAAAGCAGAAAGATTTTGTCATGGTAGTTGTGGACTGCTTTTCATTGATGACCCATTTTGTTCCTTGTCAGAAGATTAACGATGACGTGCAAGTTGCTGATTTGCACTTTAGAGAAATTGTTCGTCTCTATGGCATTCTTAATACTATCACATCTGATCGGGATGTCAAATTTCTTAGCCACTTTTGGAGAACTATCTGGAAAAAGAAAAGCATCAAAATTCAATTTAGCAGTACTAGCCACCCCCAAACAAATGGAAAAACAGAAGCTATAAACAAGGTTATTGGCAATCTTCAACGAAGCTTTATTGGGAAGAATTTGAAGCAGTAGGATCTTATCCTTGCTCAAGTTGAATTTGATTATAACAATTCAATCAACTAAGCTACTGGAAAGTGTCCCTTTTAAGTTGTTTATGGCACTCGACCTCTCAATTTATTAGACCTGATTCCTTTACTTGACAACCAATATTATAGCACAAATACAGACCAAAGGGCTAAGGAAGTCAAGAAACTACATGAGTAGCTCCGTGATATGATTCAGAAGCAGAATTTGAAACCCAAGGTGCAATAGGACAAGCATTGAAAGAAACAAATCTTTAATGTGGGAGATTTGGTTTGGATACATTTGCGAAAAGAATATTTTCCTAAATAAGCCACGCCAAGTTGTCTTTTCGAGCTGATGGCCCATTCAAACTTGTGCAAAAGATTAACAACAATGCCTATAAAGTGGAATTGCTTGGTGCCTAAGGTGTTTTAGCCACTTTCAATGTTGCGGATCTATCTCCATATATTGATAATGATGTTGATTCAGACTCGAGGATGAGTCCTATCCAACCTGGGAGGATGAAACGGAGAAGACAAAATTTCTTGTAAGCCCCTGCCAGGACTCTCTCCAATAATTTCATAACTCCGTCCCATTATTTTTGTAACTCCTATAACTCCTTTGACCAACTTAATGGTTGTCTCTTCCTCATAGTAGTATAAATAGGGCCTCTTATTGTCACTGGAGAGGCACCTCAGTTGAATAGGATTTTTAGTTCCTTTGGTTCCCACATTTTTGTCAACATGTGCATAGTTTTTAGAGAAACTGAACTGGCATGTTTAAATGATTGGCTCAGGAAAAAAACATACTTAGTCATATATGCTAGATAAATTATCATTCAATGCATTCAAACTAATCAACGTTAAGTCATTTGCTTTACAGTTCAATGATCAATTGAATTTGTAGAACGTTTAGTTTGAATAATGCATTTATATCCACATATGGCTTCTGATATACAATCGAAATATAGCATTCTCATAGATTCCGACAATGTATTGTGTGAACAAAAGGATAGATGGACAATTAGATGAAAACTCTAGGTACAAGAACAAGATCATTTGTTCAACGCAGTCAAAACAGCACCTCTTCTTGAATCATTCCAAGATGAAGGTTACACTGTCTCTGTTCCCAACAGAAATGCAACAACAAGAATTGGGGAGAAACAATGAGAAAGAAAGATTTATCAAACAGAAATTCAGAGTCTTATCAATCCTCTCCACTTCAACTAAAAACTTAATTGATTGCCAGTTCTTTCAGAACAATTTTCACTTTAAAGATTAAGCTGTCACATGAAGGTTCATTACTTATAATTTACCTGTTGGATATGGAAGTGTGTTTCAAAAGAAAAGCTTAATCTCACATTGCATCTGGCAGTCTATTATGGTTTGATGATTATATTTTAACTAAATCAATTTTTCATATGTAGCCACCAATTCATTGTTCGACAAAAATCCAATCATATATAACAATAATTATTACCTGATGGACATGTTGAACTTGAATGGAGGACCATCATAAAAATTTACTGAAAAGTCTTCTCCACACATGACAATACGAAGAGGCCTAGTTGGTTTGAAAGCACAACTCTAAACTCGCCATGATTGACCATCTTAATCCCCAACAGTGCTGCCTAAATCCCACCTAATCACAAAATACAAGATACAAAATGAAATAAATAAGGTACAGTGGGAGAAGGAGCAAATTAAATGCTCATCACAAAAGGTATTCTCAGTTATTTCCATCTAGGCAGTCTCATTAGGAATTTAATCTTACTCCTTAGAATCGAAGATGCTAAGAAATGAAACTCTCTTCTTTGATCTGATCTCTTTGAAGGTAATTCTTGGAATAAACTCAAATAGAAATTATTTTTCCCCCTTTTGGGATTTGATCTTAGCTCCGAGTGCCATTGGCCTTTATAGCTAATAATCTAAATACTAAATCAAAAGGCATGGCTTAACAAACTGCAATCAAAGCATCAACAGAATAACTGCATAGCACGAAAAACAAAAATAATGATAAGCACTTGCATAAAAGCGCGAACAAATGACTTCCCTTTGCCATCCCCGCAAGCGATGATCCTCAAACAATCAGCGAACCACTGAAGGTCATCAAGCCGATCCGAAAGGACCCGGAAATCATTCTTAAGAACAAAATCGTTATGGGTGCCCCAGATCCGAACGGTGCCAGAAACATCTGCTAAAGCAATCCATTCACCATTGGGAGAGTACCGAGCCACCGAGATAGGGTATCCATGCTCGCCATAAAGGGAAACCTGAAGAGGGTTATTTAGGTTACGGATTATTACAGATCGCCCAATGCAGTATAAAATGTTGTTGGTTTTTAGGTCGCCGGAAATGAGGATGCTCTGACCACGTTCGGTGGAAGGCGCACAAGCATGGGTCTCTGAGAGATTCGCCATTGTGGATGGTATCGGAATTGTGCATCTGGAAGGGCGTGATCATTCATGTTTACAAGTGATTAGGAATAGGGGTAGAGAAAGAGTCCCAATGGTCCAATACTTGAGGAAGAGAATTTTGAACAAGTTTGTCACTTGTGCGGTTTTTCGTTCGCGTTGATCGGCTTTATAGATTATTTCGCGTTACTCATTTACGTTGGTCATAGATTGTTTTTTTTTTTTGGCCATCTACTAAAAAATTAAATTATCCATTCATGTTAAATCAATTAAAAATTTTTTAGTTTAAATAATTTGGCAAATTTTTATAAAAAAAGGTATTGATACTTTTTAAATTTTGTACCAAGTCTTTCTCACTAATAAAATTTAGTGAGGAACCTTTTTCCTATTTTTCCTATTATATATCAAAATTAATTTACACAGAAATTTAAAATTTATATGAAAGAAGACATGTAAGATTTCGTATTAAATTGATGATTTTTTTTAATTTTAACTCTATAAATAAGATTTTGAAGTAAAGGAAAAAAATGAAAATTCACATTACATTTATTATTATTATTATTTTGTCTTCAACATTACATTTCACAAAAACTTAACATTTATATTTTGTAGGCTGTCTGCAATCCAAAAGGAAACCATTACATTACACAGAAACTTAACATTTATATGTGAAAAAACATCTAAGCTTGTATATTAAATTGATAATATTTTTTAAACTTTGAAATAAGGTTTTGAAGGGAAAAAAATATGAAAATTCACATTAAAGCATTAATTACAGAAATAAAATTGACAAATAAATATTAAAAACTCTCCAAATAATATAGACTAAAGAATCCTTTTAAAATGCGCCATATATTAAAGACACAAGTATAATATAAGAAAGCATCTTGGCCTTTTGGCAAAGATCAAGTCAAAGATATTATATTTTTTCAATTCGTTTTTAATCTTATTTTAATTTGATCCATAAAAATTTAAAATATGCATGTAAACGAATTCTTTCAATTTATATTTTTTATACAATTTCTTTTAATTTATGTCTTTTTTTTTAAATGTGCATGTATATGACTATTTTTCTAAGCTCTCATTTTCTATTAACTCATGAACTAGAGCCTTAACTGTCTAGGAAGGTTAGTAAACAATATTGACATTATAATAAACTCACAAAAGTCTATCAATATTATAACATGTCAGCAAACATAAAATTTGAGTAATTTAAAAAAGATTCTAAACATACTCATCAACATGAAATTTTCTCAGATACACCAATATATCTTTTATGTATTTGGCAGCGTAAAGTATTTTCTAAATAGCATTATGTACCTTAAGTACTAATTTGTGTTTCATCCAACACCTTAAAATATTTTTTCAATAATGTTCGGTATCCTAAAATATTTTTCTAACAGTTTTCCTGTATAACTAGCACCTAAAGTATTTTTCAGTAGAACTCTACATTCTAAATTTTGAACAAGATCACGGCTTGCGTGGTTTTTCATTCGCTTTGATTGGCTTTATATAGTAAGAGTGTCATAGTCATTTCACATTACTAATCTCATTTGGTTATTGTTTTGGCTATAAGTTATTCATTTATGTTCAATACTCATCCAGATCTTAATTAGTTGTAAGAGTTCATTTTTTTATGGTATATTTTGGTTCTAAATGTAAGAGTTTTATCAAATTTTATCTTTGCTACTTATATTTTTTTCTAAACTAATTTTTCAACCTAATAAACTAATATATAATCTAATTTTTATTTAACTTCTTTAATCTTTTCAAATTAGATAAATATGTCACACTAGTGCAAAATAGCATTTTTAGACCGCATTATTTAGACCGGTTATTGCGGATAAGGTCTAAAAGAAACACGCGGTGGCAATTCCGTAATTAAAAGCACTTTTTTAGACCGGTTTTCTAAAAAACCGGTCTAAAAAATTCTTATTTAGACCGGTTATACAAACAACCGGTCTCAAAAACAAATTAAGACCGGTTGTTTAAATAACCGGTCTTAAAAGTCAATAATTTAAGACTGGTTATTTAAACAACCGGTCTGAAAAAAAATTATTAAAATGAATAAAAAAATCACGATATTATTAAGACCGGTTTTTTAAATAACCGGTCTTAAAAGACAATAATTTAAGACCGGTTATTTAAAAAATCGGTCTGAAAAATAAATTATTAAAATGAATAAAAAAACACTTTATTATTAAGACCGGTTATTTGAATAACCGGTCTTAAATTTCAATAATTTAAGACCGGGTGTCTAAATAACCGGTCTTAAAAGTAACTTTTAAGACCGGTTATTTAGACAACCGGTCTTAAAAGTACTTTTAAGACCGGTTGTATAAATAACCGGTCTTAAAAGTCTGATATTCATACCTAGATCGGCCGCGAAAGTTCATTTCATCAGTTACGTTTCACTTCCCCCTCTGCTTCCACCGCGGCGAACTGCTCAAGTCCAACGCAGTACGTGATATTCCGCCGTATTCTCCTGCCACCCTTCCAGTCGCCGTCGCCACTTCCACCTTCTTTCCCATATTCTGTTGTCGGCGTTTGAAACTCCCTCCTTCTCCGTTCGTACTTGCCGTTGCTGCGAAGAAGTCACCGTGAGTACCATCGTGAAGGGCAGCTGAGCATCTTATTTCTCCAGCCTTTATCTCACTCCGGCGTGTTTTCCAGCCACTGCTGCCCCTCTCCTCCTGCGCCTCAAGCCAGGTCCAAGTTACTTCAAACAGGTAATGTCCCCTGTCTCAATACTCCGTATAAATAGACATTGTGTATTCACTATCTGTCCAAGAATATAATCTGTACTATAATTGAACTAGAAATTAAAATAGAAATGGAGAAAAAATTACATTTACTCTGATGGAAATTAATTGGTGAAGCTTAATTAACGGTGTCTAATTTAAGTCCTGAAATTGCTAGTGTATATTGATACATTTTCCATATTACTTGAAGAAAATGGAACAGACTGCAATTATATCTTATACGGAATTCTAATGAAAAATTCTGTTAAACTAGATAAATTGATGAGTGTAACCTTTTCATACTCTCATCATACTCCTGCCTTTTCCAAGGCAGTTAATATACAGAAGAGAAGAAAAAAAGGTGTTGAAATATATGGATCGTAGTTGGATAAACGCTAAACGGACTAGTGTTGAATATGATACTGGGGTGAGGGATTTTTTAGAATTTGCTAGAAGAAATTCTGGTAATGATGATAGTGGGATGTTCTATTGTCCTTGTGTAGAATGTCTGAATGAGAAGCAACTTAGTGCTGCAGATATATATACACATTTAATTTGTGAAGGATTTTGTAAGAGTTATACAGTATGGGTATGGCATGGTGAAGAAATAGAAATTCCAAGCGCAACTCAACAAGGGGGGGTCGCCTTTGATTATAATGACACGGTTCTGAATGACCGGATAGAAGATATTATTCGTGATGTTGGAGAAGAGGCTTTTGAGCAATCATATGCATATGGTAATATATGCAGTGATTCTGAGAAGCCGCTGTACCTGGGGTGCATAAAATACCAATTGTTGAAAGCTGTATTGAAATTGGTAAGCTTGAAAGCACGGCATGGATGGAGCGACAAGAGTTTTTCAGAAGCACTTGAAGCCTTCAAGGACATGCTTCCAGATGATAACGTGCTGCCTTGCCGATACTATGATGCGAAGAAAATATTGTGTCCATTAGGGATGAAGTATAAAAAGATCCATGCATGCCCTAATGATTGTATATTGTACAGAAAAGAGCATACAGAGAAAGAGCAGTGTCCGATATGTGAAACCCCCAGATACAAATCAAATAAGGCCCCTGCAAAAGTGTTGTGGTATCTTCCTATCATACCGAGGTTCAAACGGCTGTTTGCTAATGAAATTGATGCCAAAAATTTGAGATGGCATGCAGATGAGAGGATTTCTGATGGAAAGCTTTGACATCCAGCTGATTCTTCTCAGTGGAAGAAAATTGATTAGTTGTTTCTTGACTTTGGCAAAGAGCCTAGGAATCTTAGGCTCGGGCTTAGCACGGATGGCATGAATCCTTACGGTAGCCTAAGCAGTATACATAGTTCATGGCCTGTTCTGTTGGTAATTTACAACTTATCTCCTTTGTTATGTATGAAACGAAAGTACATCATGTTGTCTATGTTGATTTCGGGACCAAAACAACCCGGAAATGACATAGATGTTTACTTAGAACCCCTGATCGAAGACTTGTAAGAGTTGTGGGACGAAGGTGTTGACGTTTTTGACGCGAACAAGAAGGAGATGTTTAAAATGCGAGCCTTGATCTTTTGTACTATAAACGACTTCCCTGCATATGGAAACTTGTCAGGATATAGCGTTAAAGGCCACAAAGCTTGTCCTATTTGTGAAGAAGGCACATGCTACCATCAACTTCAACATGGAAGAAAGACTGTTTATCTTGGTCATAGGAGATTCCTTAGACGGGGCCACCCATATCGCAGATTAAAGAAGGCCTTTTTTGGTGGCCAAGAGTTTGAAGATGCTCCAGAGGCTTTGACTGGGGAAAAAGTGTATGAAAAGGTCAAAAATATCAATGTCATCTTCGGTAAGACTTCAAAGAGTCGAAATGAAAAAAATATATGGAAAAAGAGGTCTGTTTTCTTTAACCTTCCATATTGGCAGAATCTTGATGTCAGACACTGTATTGATTTCATGCATGTGGAGAAAAACGTGTGTGATAGTATTGTTGGGACACTACTCAACATACAAGGAAGTTCTAAGGATGGCGTTAAGGCAAGATTAGATTTGCAAGAAATGGGAATACGGGCAGACTTACATCCGAGGCCACATGGTAAGAGAACTTTTTGTCCTCCAGCTTCTCATACTTTGTCCAAGGATGAGAAACGAAGTTTTTGTGAGTGTTTACATGGCATCAAAGTTCCCTCAGGGTATTCTTCAAATTTTAAGAAGCTTGTGTCTATGAAAGACTTGAAGTTAGTAGGGCTGAAGTCTCATGATTGTCATGTCTTGATGCAACAACTACTCCCAGTGGCTATTCGAGGCATCGCCGAATATGATCTTCAACACATATTGACCAGACTTTGTTTCTTCTTCAATGCGATTTGTAGTAAAGTCATTGAGACAGAAAGGTTGGATGAATTGGAAGATGAAGGTTACCTGATCTTGTGCCAGCTTGAGAAGCTTTTTGTTCCTTCCTTTTTTGACATCATGATACATCTAGTTGTTCATCTAGTGAGGGAGATAAAATTGTGTGGGCCTATCTATTTTCGATGGATGTACCCAATTGAAAGAACTATGAAAATCCTAAAAGGATATGTGAAGAACCCTAACCGGCCTGAAGCTTCTATTGTTCAGAAATATGTTTCTGAAGAAGCCATGGAATTCTGTCAACATTATTTGGCAAATGTAGGACATATCGGCCTTCCTAAACGACATGATGAAGAAGGGGGTAGGCGCGGGGCTACCATCAAGAGTGTGGATCCTGATGAATTACAACAAGTCCACTTGTACATTTTGAATAATGTTGATGCAGTTCAAGATTACATAAATGCTCATAAAGAAATTGTACGGAAAGCGAACAGTCGATTGACTGAACAAAGGTTAATTAGGGAGCATACCAGGACCTTTGCACATTGGTTTAAACACAAGGTTGACGGAGAAGAATGTGTTTCTGATACAATTAAATGGCTAGCACGTGGTCCTGAGTTTGATGTCATAAGTTGGACTTCGTTTGTGATCAATGGGTATACCTTTTACACAAAGTCCTTGGATGATAGGAGCACTGTCCAGAACAGCGGTGTTATGTTAGTAGCTGAATCTATGCACTTCTCTAGTTCAAAAGATAAGAACCCTACATTGGCAGCCATACCTTATTATGGGGTTATTGACGAGATTTGGGTGGTTGACTATGTTAAAATTAAATTTCCCATTTTCAAATGTAAGTGGGTTGATGTCAATAATGGAGTGAGGATCGATAAGTCAGGGTTTACATTAGTTGATCTGAACAACAAAAGTTTTGGAGATGAACCTTTCATTATGGCCGATCAAGCGAAACAAGTGTTCTATATTGTTGATCAAGCAAATAAAATGTGGTCTGTAGCTCTCCAAGGAAAAAGGGTCATCGATATTGAAGAGGAAAGTCGTTCAAATTATGATCTTCTCGAGACCCATTCTTTTTCTAGGGGTCTTCCTGCATTGAACGAAGAAGATGAAGCTGATAATGAACACGGCACAAGAAATGATCATCGTGAAGGGATATGGGAGGATATCTCTTTATAAATCTACTTTAAATGTTAGCTATCTATTTAAAGTCATTATCGTTATAACTTATATGCAGATTATATATATAGTTATTTACAATATTATCAGCCTAGGCACGACTGACTTTACCGAGGAGGTAATAAATATATATTTCAAATATTTTGTATTACTTTATTGTTTTTAAGTTAGTAAGTTAATGTTTTGTTTGGCTTCGGTGTTACACATACAGATGTTTGATCTTGCTGATCCCTTTCCTGAAGAAGATATTGATTTCATCCGCAATTGTTGTGCTGAATTCATTTATGAGCTTTTACAAGATTAGTAAGTTTTTGAATCCGATTTATGTTGTTCTATTAATACTTATGGTTTTTATATATATCTAATTTGGTTTATATCTCTGTTTAGGACAAATTCTTGGATATTGGCGATACTAGTTGGCTGTTGATTCAGGCAGGGGATCATTATTGTAAATTTTCCTCCACTTTTTTCATTTCTCTGTAAAGCTTAGGAATTTTTTTTTATAATGTTCATTCTTTGATTGTTGAGAGTCGAGGATTGTAAGGGCCAATTGTTTCTGGAAATAAAAATGTTGTTGTCACTGCTTCTGATTGTCAATATATACATATATGCATGTGTATGTAATGTGGCACAAGGGGGATGTTGTTGAATATGGCTTACTAGCCTGGGTAAGATTGAAACAAATAAAACGAAAAAAAAACAAAACAAAATTTTTAGACCGGTTCTAAGAATAACCGGTCTTAAATATATATTTAAGACCGGTTATTAAGAGAACCGGTCTTAAAAGTTTACTTATTTGAGACCGGTTCTCTTAATAACCGGTCTTAAATATATATTTAAGACCGGTTATTCTTAGAACCGGTCTTAAAGTATAATATTTTAAGACCGGTTCTCTTAATAACCGGTCTTAAATATATATTTAAGACCGGTTATTCTTAGAACCGGTCTTAAATTATTATTTTTTTCTTTCTTAGTTAAACTTTAAGACCGGTTGTTGAAGAACCGGTCTTAAAAGTTCATATTTAAGACCGGTTTTTTAACCGGTCTAAAAAGTTTAATACTTTTTAGACCGGCTGTATCAAGACCTGATCCAGAACCGGTCTAAAATATCGTTTTTAACCGGTCTTAAAAGTGATTTTTGTACCGGTGTCACATTAAGAAGCAAAGCAGCATGATATATCAATATTCATATAAGTCCATTGGGCACTTCCAATACAATAATAGTATTAATTATAATTATAAATAATGAAGAGTACCATTTAGTTTTAAGGCTCCCTACAGTCTATTGTGTAATATCCTGAATTTTGGGACTAGAGGCATAAGATTAAGCCTGTATTAAGAGGACTGCTAGACCCTGGTTTAGCAAATGTTCCTATGAGGCATGTTTAAATTCCCCAAAATTCCTTTATATCCTTGGATATTAAAATGAATTATATTTGTGAGCTAAAGAGCTCGGGGAATAACAAAACGAAGTGATTGGAAGTCACACATAATAGAGTAAAGTGGAAAATAAAGTAATTTTTGCTACTGGTGAAATTCCCGGTATGACAGTGATGATTGTGTGACATGTTTCGATGGGTAAATGATAGTGAAAAATTATGAAACTTTTCAGAATTAAATGAGACTTATCAAGATTTAATTTGATAGGTCATATAAGTCATTTGGAGTTGTACACAAAGAGAAATGAATTTTTGAAGTTAGCCCAGCAAAATTAATTATTTTCTGGGACAGCATTCAAAGATTAAAATTCTGGGAAGATTGAGCTTTCAATTGGCCAAATTTTATATTTTTATTTAAAACTAGACTTAATGAGGGTCTCATAGCCTTTGGAACCACTCCAATTGGACATTTGTACAATTAGATATGAATTTTCAAAGTTAACGAAAAATCTGCAGAATTTGGTATTTTGTGCGAAAATCAATTATTTGGGCCAATCAAGTGCTGACACGTGGCAAACCATTTTATCAATTATCATCTTCTTCATCCATTCAGCTGTGCAAAAACAGACCAGAAGAGAGAGAAAAGAGAGAGACGAAAATGAAGGGAGGATGAGAAAGAAAATTCTTTCCTCCGTAACACTGCCGAAACGGCGTCCTCTCTCAAAAAGTACCCTTCAGGAAACTTCTTTTACTCATCGAGAGCTACATTTCTACAGTTTCAAATTTTTATTTGGAGGTGATTGGCGCCATCTCACAGGCCGGGATGTTGCCGGAATTCCAAACCGTTTGCGGAAACGCGTAGAGGTAAGCGTAAGCTTCCTTTTTAACCGATTGATTTGTTGTTTGGATGAGTAAATTGGAAGTGGGGTACTGTTTATGGCTGGTTCAAAAGAATATTTTAATGGCTAAATAATGTCCAACGAGTGTTTAAATAGCTAATCACTTGATTAGGAGTAGCAAGGAAGTGATTAGGTAAGAGAAAACAAAGAAAACAACATATTGCACCAAAGAATCTGATTTTCTGCCTTGTTTTGACATGGAGAAGGAGTAAGAATTTGATGATTTTGATACTTTCATTGACTTTAGGAGGAAAAATTATGTAGGTATACAAGTGTTCATGATTTTTGGATGCTTGTATATAAATTTGGAAATTTAGGAAGTTTGTATATGCATCATGTTGATTCTGCCTTTTCTATACAGTGGAATTGTGTGAGCTTTTTCATATGATAAATCTTGTCCAAAAATTCTGATATTTTTTAGGATTAAAGTAGACATGTGGAGCTTTAATTTGGTAGGTAGTTTGTAATTTTTGGATAAGTATAGTAGGAGATATGAATTGTTGAAGATATGCCCTATTTTCTGGAAAGAATATGAAACAATGATGTTGTACGAAATTTTTCATAGGGCAAACCTTATCTAAAAATTCTAAAAATTTCCAGAATTTAAGTAGAGATATAGATCTTTAATTTTATAGGTATTTTGTAATTTTTGGACACGTATATTTGAAGATATAAATTTTTGAATGTCTGCCCTGTTTTCTGGAAGAACATCTGAAATAGTTGGTGTTTGGAAACATTTTGGGAATGGTGTAGTGGTTGTGTTTAAAATATAGTATTTTTATATAAATCTAAACTTAAAGGGATTCAAATAGAACTTTTAAGCACCTCAATTGGAGTTCTATAGAATTAATTGTGATTTTTCAAAGTTTGGTCAAAAATCTATCAGCTTTATATCTTATGTGAATTTAAGACTTAATGGCACAAATATAATTGGAATGAACTCCAAGGGTGAAAGTAAGCCTATAGGGCTAATGTGGGTCATTGGGTATTCACTTTTCATGGCTCTAATGATGTTGTCACTTACCTAGGGCCATGAAGTGACAAATAAGAAGCAATGGTTGGCAGATCAAAGGACAAGAAGATAAGGACATAAAGTACGAGAGGTAGTGAACTTACATTGTATGTTTTGCATTGATTATGTGACTGCTTTGCCTATTTGTGTGAAACATGTATGGTTGGTTGAAGCTCTGTTATATTTGTGCAATGGCCATATGTATGTCATAACATCGAGCATGTAGCATGTCATTATGTTGGCATGAAATAGTGTAAACAAGCATGTCATGCATTCATATATCTCTGCCATGCATAGTGGTAATGTTTGCTACTGAAATTCTCTCGAATTTCACTCCTTCCAAACAACCATTCAGATTGGTGAGCATTGGAAACGTGCTGAGATCAGAAAAGAGGTATGCACGAAGAGGAATGTTGCTGGTTGTTTGAAGGCCTTTTAGTTATTAAGGTCTGTAAATATTGTGTAAACCCCTAGTGAGGAAATTTTTTTATTATAATCAAGCAATATTGTATTAATATTATCAGTATATTCATGCTATTCCTGTATGCTCACTGAACTACACATTGCTACTCTGAGTAAGGTCAGTAATAAGGGATATATGAGGCGGGTCTTTACATATTGAACAAGATTAAGTCTAAAATATTATAATTATTCAATTATTTTTTCATTTAATTTCATTTTAATTTGATCCATAAAAGTTTAAAGTATAATAAAAAAAATTCTTTTAATTTTTAATTTTTAATTTTCACGTATATGACTTTTTTTCTAAGCTGCCATTTTTTATTTACTCATCAACTAGAGCCTTAACAAGCTTAGAAAAGTTGGTAATATTATATTGACATTATAAAAAACTCAGCCAGAAGTATGATTTTAAACATCGTCAACATGAAATTAGCTATACTTTGATTAGAGAGGTTACATAGGCATGAAAATGTAATTGAGAAAACAAATATAACATAAATTAATTGCCGTAATGTATGCAATAATGGATCTCTTCGTTGGGTAATTTTCTAGTCTTTACTTTTTACTCCAATCCAAACAAGCCTTATACTTGTCGATTCTGGCTTTCTTTTTCATCCGTTCTATTTCTTTAATAGTTTGAATTTGGTGTACAATGTTTGGCTAAACATTCTAGTTTGTTATTTACGAATTATGTCTGTTTTTCTTTTACGTACCATAATCAAAGAGTTGAAATGTAGTTCATTAAATACGAACTGAGGTATAATAATTTACATTTTTCATCAACGAATTCAAATTCATAATGAATTTAGAAAATTTAACCGTGTGCCACAATTCAAATATAAAATATTAATCTGCATAACCTTGATATATTTTTTTCCCTGGGTGAAATGGCTTTGAGTTATTTAGTAGGCACCAAGTCTCGATCCCCAGTCATTTGCGTTATTTTAATCTTCAACCTTACACATGAATATAAACATATGATTGGCAATAAAAAGGCAGCTTTGCTTTCAAAGTTTCAGTCACAAATAACAAGAACATCAACATGGAGAATGTAATACAAAACATGTACACCAATCACATATCACCACAAAATAAACATGTCTAAGGTGATAACGTTTGGTTCATCCCAATCACAATTCCATTATTTCAAGGGAAGTGATCAAACACGATTTCCTTACCTGCAACAAATAAATCTAAAAGTGAGATACAAATTATTAAATATAAGAAAAATTATATAATTAGTAAAATTACAATCAAGCACCAACTTTTTTTTTACGTACAATAATATATTTTGATAGGAAAAAAAGGAGCTAAGAAATTTGAGAACAGTAGAAATGGCTTCTATTTTTTTTTTTAAAAACGAATCGGTTAATTATCATATTCTAGTTAAACGTTAAGAGAGCGTAACCAATATATGTACAGAAAGCATTAAGCATTGAATTGAAACATGGTTTTTTTTTTTCTTAAATATCAAGTTGACAAAATATATTTGTGCAAATCAAATTAAAACAAAATATTGTATTAAGCTATGATGTACTCACCATAAAGGGAAAAAACTTTTGATAGAATTTAGCTCTTTGAGGACATCAATGGCACTCATTCTTTCATGAGGTGATTCCATTGAACATGTAAGTCCAATCTCAAATAAAGAACATAAGCATTTCTCAACATTTGGATGGATCAATAAGTCTCTTGATGCTCCCACTATATATTCTGATTCTTGTGGAAGAATGGTTGGGCTCACAACTTCCAAAAGCTTGCTTGGAAATGCAACTTTCACATATGTTTGAAGATTGTGACCATCCTTAAACATATCGTCGATGGGTCTTCTTTTAGTTAACATCTTTATGACGAGAATGCCAAAGCTATACATGTCACCTTGTATTGATGTTGGAGAACCCATTCCATATTCTGAAATATTGTAAGCATATTAATTTTCTTAATTAATTATATAAATGATCACTTAAAAATGAAAAGAAAATTGTGAGTTTGATAGCATAGTCAATTCTAAGGACCTAGTGGTAAAAACAAATATTAAAATGATACCTGGAGGAACATAGCCAACTATACCCTTTATACCAATTGTGCTACTTTGTTCATTAGAGATGACTTCAATGGTTGAGAGTAGTCTTGCCAATCCAAAATCACTCAAATGATCAACCATGTTGTCATCAAGAAGGAAATTGCTTGGCTTCAAATCACAATGAATTATAGGTTGCCCATATTCACAATGAAGATAGTTTAATGCACACACAATATCTATAAGAATATTTATTATTTGATCAAGGAGCAAAATTCTTGGATGATTTGGATTTTTTGTTGTAGGATGCAACCAATTTTCTAGGTTTCCATTCACCATATACTCATAAACTAGAGCCTTAAACTCATTGCCTTGGTAATCTATGCTAGAGCAACATGTTATAATTTTTACCAGATTCCGATGCTTTGCATTTCTAAGTTCATTACATTCAGCAACAAAACTCTTGTGAGCTCCCCTTATTTGAAGGTTGATGACCTTTATCGCAACAACTTCTTGAGACTCAAAACTTCCCTTATAAACAAAGCCAAAACTCCCTGATCCGATCAACTTATTGATTGAGAATCCATATGTGGCATCATACAAGCTTTGATATGATCCTTTAGAAATCATGTCAATTGTTGGTGAACTTGAAGAAGATTTCTTGCTTCTTTTCCTTCCATGATAAATAGCAACAGCGGATGACAAAAGAAGAAAAGCAATCACACAACATATGGATACAATCAGCTTGAAGTTTTGATGTTTTCTTTGTCCATTGGATTTGGTAGGGCATGGTGGAAGCTCCAACTTTTATATGCCTCCACAAAGCTTGTTATTCCCCACAATTGATATTGCACTTCATTATGAAAGACACCTTGCTTGGTACTTCCCCTTCAAGAATGTTGAAGGAAACAATTAGGTACTCCAAAGAAACAACATCTTGTAGGCCTTTTGGAATTGTTCCAAACAAGTTATTTTCTGACAAGTCTAAATATCTTAGACCCTTCAAAGAAGCCAAAGATATGGGGATGGTTTCTTGAAAGAAATTGCCTTGCAAAAAGAGGAACTCTTAGCTTTGGAAATCTCCAATGGTTTGAGGAATTTTTTTCCAGAGAATTGATTATGAGAGACATCTAATTTTGCAATATTTTTCAAGTTTCCAAACTCATCAGGAATATTGCCACCAAAAGAGTTATGTGACAAGTTCAATGAAATTAATAGAGATGAAAGAGTAATCAGCTGGATTGGTACGGCTTTGCTAAAATTATTTTGTGACAGATCAAGATATTGTAAACTTCCACAATTCCCAATGCTTGCTGGAACTTTTCCTTCTAATAGGTTATCTGACAAATCTAGGTGAAACAATCGAGTGAGATTGCCAATGAAATGTATTATTTCTCCATAAAGCTTATTTCTTGACAAAGACATGTATTGCATGTTTTGAAACTTCCCAAAAGTAACTAGGATGATGTCAGTGAAATAATTCATTGCTATGGTTAACGATGTTAGGTTAATGAGGTTTCCTAATTCCATAGGAATTCCACCACATATTTGATTTTGTGTAAGGTCGAGTTGTGTGAGCTGGGTAGACAAATTGCCAATAGTGATTGGCAAGTGGCCACCAAAATTATTGTTGTCCAAGAATACCCGTGCTAACTTAGTGCAGTTGCTCAAAGAATTTAGAAACTCCCAGTCTTTTGAAGAATTACTTCCCAAACTATTTTCACCTAACTCTAGCAGTGAGAGGTCATCCAAGTTTCCAAGATTTGGAATTTTCCCAACAAAATAATTTGCTCCTATAGAGATGTCTACAAGCATAGTCGCGTTTACAATGGATGTTGGGATGCGACCTGAGAATTGATTTTCTCCAAGTGTCAAGAGTTGGAGATTAGGGAGGTTGGAGAACATACTGGCGGGGAGAGGGCCATTGAAATGATTTTCAGCAAGGTCGATGCAAGTGAGAGATGACAAATTGTAAAGGGCAAAAGGAATTGTGTCTGAAAGCTTATTGAAATCTACCATAAATATTGTCAAAATTTTCAACTAGCCTATTTGGTTCAAAAACTCACTGATTATTTTCTCACTCAATGCTTGATGCTTACAACTGAATGGAATCCCTATTTATACTAGTTAGGGAGCTCTCTAGTGGATACATATATCAAACAGGAAATGGCCTACACAAAACGCACACACCACACACTTTTAGATTTTTACAGACAGCACTGAAAGCCACCGAAAGATAGAGACAAAAAGTTGGCGATAGGTATAATTTAAACAAAAGCAAAAAAAAAAAAGTAGTGGTTGTCATGGTGGTGGTTGTTATTCTGTTTCTGTATCATTCTCCCCGGGTTGGTCGAAACTCGTCCTTGAGTCAAAATTATTATCATCTTCAACATAAGGAGATAGATCAGCAATGTTGAAAGTAGTAGAAACTCCATAAGCACCCGGTAGTTCAACTTTATAAGCATTATCATTGATTTTCTATACAATCTTGAATGAACCATCTGCACATAGAGATAATTTGGCATTAGGTTATTTTAGAAACCGTTCCTTTCGTCAAGTGAATCTAAACCAAATCTCCAACATTAAAAATTCGCTACTTCCTATGTCTGTCTCATTATGCCTTAATCCTGAGATTCTGCTTCTGGATCCTTTCACGTACTTGTTCATGTAGTTTCTTAACTTCTTTTTCCCTTTGTTCTGCATCTGTGGTGAAATACTGCTTATCAATTAAAGGAACCAGATCTAACAGACTGAGAGGTCGTGTACCGTAAAAAACCTTAAAAGGACATTTACTAGTGGCTTGGTTGAGGGAACTATTATAAGAAAATTCGACTTGAGCCATGACAAGATCCCATTGCTTCAAATTCTTTCCAACAAAACTTCGTAAAAGATTACCAAGAATCTTATTTACAGCTTCTGTTTGTCCGTTCGTTTGCCGATAACTAGCACTAATAAATTGAAGCTTAGTACCCATCTTTTTCCAAAGAGTTCTCCAAAAATGGCTGATGAATTTGACATCACGATCAGAGGTGATAGTCTTAGGAATACCATGGAGACAGACAAGGAATAAAATAGAAATCTTTAGTTTTCTGACAAGGAATAAAATACAAATCAGCAACCTATACAGTATCGTTGGTTTTCTGACAAGGAATAAAATGGGCCATCTTTGAAAATTGGTCCACAACTACCATGACAGAATCTTTCTGTCTTTGCGTTCGTGGTAACCCATGCACAAAATCTATGGTTACATCTTCCTAAGGTGCTTCTGGTACTGGTAGGGCATGTATAATCCTGTATTTTGACCTTTCGCCTTAACCAAGTGACACGTTCTACATTTTTGTATGTGCCGGTTGACCTCTCATACAAGTCTTAGCCAATAGAAATTTTCTTTGACCAGGGTGACTGTTTTATCTCTGCCGAAATGACCGGCTAATCCTCCATCATGGGCTTCTCAGATTATTGCCTCTCTTAGGGAACACTGAGGAATACATAGGGTTTTACCTCAGAATAAAAACCCATTATGTCTATAGTATTGGTGGAAAGGATGATCTGCAGTTGATTCCTATATTCCCCAAAAATCTGGGTTATCTTGGTATAATTCTTTGACACATTCAAACCCAACAACCTTGCCTTGAACTGTTGATAACAACATATGTCGACAGCTAAGCGCATCAGCTACCGAGTTCAGGATTCCAGCCTTGTGTTTAATCAGAAATGGGTAAGATTGCAAGATTTCACTCTAACGGGCATGCTTGCGACTGATCTTTTGTTGAGAATTCAGATACTTGAGGGCTTCATGATCAGAATAGAGGATAAACTCTTTATACAACAGGTAGTGGCTCCAATGCTGCAAAGCTCGAACAATGGCATAGAATTCTTTGTCATAAATGGAACATTTGAGCTTATCATCATTAAGTTTCTCACTAAAAAATGCAATTGGGTGTCCCTCTTGGCTGTGTACAGTACTGATTCCTGAATTGGAAGCATCACAACTTACTTCAAACACTTGATCAAAATTTGGCAGAGCTAGGATAGGGGCTTCAGTTAGTCTCCTTTTTAATTCTTGAAAGCTTCTTTGGGCTTGCTCTGTCCACTGAAATTTATCTCCTTTAGTACAATCTGTAAGTGGTGCGGCAATAGAGCTGAAGTTGCGTATGAACCTCTGGTAAAAAGAGGCTAATCCGTGGAAACTTTGAACTTCCTGAATAGACTGCGGGACTAGCCAGCTATTGATGGTTTCAACCCTGCTGGGGTCAACTCGAACACCTTTAGCAGTTATGATGTATCCAAGGAACATAACTTCTTTGGAAAGAAAAGTACACTTCTGTATGTTGGTGTACAACTTTTGTTCTCGCAAGGTTTGTAAAACTTGCCATAGATGCTTCAAATGCTCTTCTTGACTCTTGCTATAAACAAGAATATTGTCAAAGTAAACCACAACAAATTTGCCAATGAAGTAGCGTAATACCTGATTCATTAATCGCATAAATGTGATAGGGGCATTGGTTAACCCAAAAGGCATCATATTCCATTCATACAGGTCATCTCTTATCTTGAAAGTAGTCTTCCATTCATCACTGGGATGAATTCTGATTTGATGGTACCCACTTCGTAAGTCAATCTTGGAGAAAGTAGTAGCACCATGTAGCTGATCTAGTATGTCATCGAGTTGAGGTATCAGAAACTGATCCTTGATGGTGATCTTATTGACAGCTCTACAATCAATACACATTCTCCAACTCCCATCCTTCTTAGGGACAAGAAGAACAGGTACAGCACAGGGGCTAATGCTTTCTCGAACCAGCCCTTTCTTCAATAACTCTTACACTTGTCGCTGGATTTCTTCATGTTCTTGAGGACTCATCCTGTAAGCAGGCTTGTAAGGGATGACTGCTCCTGGAAAAAAGTCAATTCCATGTTGGATATCACGCATCGGTGGTAACCCGGATGGTATCTCTTCGACTATGACATCTACAAATTCAGAAAGTAAAGGAAAAACCTCTGGTGGGATGTTAGACTTTCAATTCTTTTCGAGTACCAGTATGATACTCATCGTCTAGGGCTCGAATTTTGTCACTTTGAGTTCTTCTTTAGTCATTAATGACACTAATGGATTTTCTTCTCTGGAAGTTTTGTTAATTTCACTGGGTGATAAGGGTGTCAATTTGATCTTGATTCCGCCTTTAGTGATGGAATAGGTATTTGCTCATCCATCATGTAGAGCATACCGATCATATTCCCATGGCCTCCCCAGTAGTAGCTGGCATGCGTCCATAGGAACCACATCACAAAGAACTTCATCTTTATACTTGTCCCCAATGGAAAAAGTAACAAGGCACTGTTTAGAAACATTTACCTCACTTCCAGTATTAAGCCAGTGTAGCTTGTATGGATACGGGTGATCAAGTGTTGACAGCTTCAATTTCTTTACCATGTAGTCAGAGACTACATTTTCACAGCTGCCATTGTCAATGATGACATTACAAACTTTTCCCTGTGACGTGCAACGGGTGTGAAAAATGTTATGGCGTAACCAAGGTTCCTCCTTAACCACTGCCGTATGCAGACTCCATCTAATTACTAGCATCTCTCCTTGATCAGCTGATATAACTTCCTCATCATAAATAGGCTCTTCTTCATAAAAGACATTCTCTTCATCATCCTCTGTAGAAACTTCAAGTGCTTGTCCTTCCTTGATAGTGACAACCCTCCGGTTAGGACAATCTGAGGCAATGTGGCCGAATCCTTGGCACTTAAAGCATTTTGGTGCTTTAGAGCCAGTTACTTTGCTAGTCTTCGGTGGTGGTCGGCTTGTTGTGTTATACTGTGGTTTGGCATACGGGGTTGCAGCCTTGTCAGGATACTTTCTGGAAGAAGAAGGTTGAAAGGAAGAAGAAGGCTGAAAAGAAGATTTCTTGGGCATCTGCTTTTCTACGCGGATAGCTATACAAATCACATCATTTAGGGTCCAGTATTGTTGAAGCTGGACTATACGGCTAATGTCAGGATTCAAACCTGCAAGGTACCGGGCAATGGTTAACTCCTCCTTCTCCTGGATGTCATCACTACTAGAAAAAACACTTTTAACGTCCCTTATATGGGACTTTTAACGTCCTTTTATGAGGGGACGCGTATGCCAGCGACGTAGTAAATTTGGAGTTTAGACGTCCTTTGTAAAAAGACGCCTAAAGGGCTGGGTTTAGGCGTCCCTTTGACCAAAAGGGACGCCTAAAGTAATGAGTTTAGGCGTCCCTTTGGTCAAAAGGGACGCCTAAAGTCCCCGTTTAGAATTTTTTTATTTAAAAATTAGGGACTTTAGGCGTCCCTTTTGGCCAAAAGGGACGCCTAAAGTGTTTTTTTTTCAGAACCATTTTTATTGTTTCTGGCCATATCATTTTGAAAGCAAACAAAAACGTATACACAAAAAGGAAACATACAGCACGCAGTTTATAATTAACAAAACACAACATCCACCTCTAATGAAACATTATGCACTACATTGTTGACAGAAATGTTGTCCACTAATATAATAAACAACTACTAATAAGTAAATGTACAGGAAACGATAAACTTCTACAAATCAATGTGTTGAAGAATCCTCCCAGCCAACAAGTCTCTGATCAAATTAATGTCTTCATATAAGTAAGCAGCATCATTATCAAAGATCTACAAATTAGAAAATATGATTATATATACGAAATCAATGAAATTAAAGAATTGTTTAGCAATTCAATTAAAATACAACCAAAATATTATCATTTGATTACCTGTTGAAAATCATTTGTAAAGCCACTTTGAATGATATTATACATGTAAAGTAGAACATAATAGCCACATTCAGTACCACCTGGTTGTTGAGGGCACTATAAATCAAAAGCAATTGGTTAAAATCAATAACATACATCATTTATAAAACAACCGTAAATAAAATAACTTAAATTATATTGAAACCACATACTTTGGGATAGAACCACTTTGGCTTGCGAACAACTCTACCTTCACGTGACCCGCCAAGCATTCTATATGTTTGGGTCGCGCTACCATTAAAATGTAAAACATTTTAAGTTAGAACCATTAAAATGTAAAACATTTTAAGTTGGAACAATTTATTGAAATCAAGCATTTCTTTAATTAATAAAAAAGAAATAACTAACGTGTTGAAGACTGATTTTGTGTCTTTGTCTGGCTTTTTTGTCAAGGAATCAAACCAATAGATTTCATTGAGGCGTGGGCAAACAACACACAAGCTCCAATGGTAACTAAAACAATACACAGATTAAAATGAAGTTTAGATTAGAAGAAAATTATTTCTCAAACATCCAAAAATAAAATTTTTTACTACATACCCTTGAACAATTGGCGCTAGATAACATCGCAATTTGGTCGCTGCCATTGTGAAGCCCACATAATGCGTCCTTTGTGCGACATCATTTTTATCTGATGTCGTATTTGCCGGACACAAGAATCCGTATAAATTTGATCTTTGCATATCAATGCACATGTGGTAGAAGGACCTAAAATAGAAATAAAATGACCAATGAATTATTGAACTTATGAAATCTTGAACTTAGAAAAGAAACACTAACCAAATGCCAAGTTTGACCCATCCTGCATCTATCTCCTCCAAATGCATAAACTCCTTAAGATCTTTATTGTCGATCGTGTAGGGATACGACAATTCTGTACCCACAATCCCTGGAGGCATATTGAAGTTGACTTGGGGAATACCTTTGTACATCTGTTGGAGCCGTGCTAAAAAGGGCCATTTTTTCGCATGTTGCTCCTCCTATAAGCATAGAAAACAAAACCAATTATATTACAATGATGCCAATAAATGTCAAGTGATATGAATATAATTCCTACCATTGGTGGGGTTCCCAACGTGCCAATAAGATATTGAGGCCAAAGGATGAAACCTCCAATTGCCTGACCCAGCGTGGCAATCTCAACGTCAGGGATAGGGATGGCTGCACCTTCTTCCCCCTCATGAACACGTGTCACTGTCACCCTACGTAAATACTGTGGAATTTGATTATGATGGTGGGTGGTAGCTTTTGTGTAAACGAGAGCATCGGCTACAACACGAATCATGTCTGTGGTGTCCAAATAAAGGATACACGATTCACCCGACTCCGGAGTGGCAGAAGGCTGGCCCAGTGGTTCTGTTATGTGAGAAGGCTGGCCACAGGGTTCTGTACTATGGGAAGGCTGGACAAGACTATGGAAAGGAGCAGCAATAAGTTCTGGAGTATGGGAAGGCTGGACAAGGGGTTCTGGATTGTGGAAAGCCTCGGCAACGAGTTGCGGAGTGTGGGAAGGCTGTACAAGGGATTCGTCCGGCGGGTTGTGACTTCCTTTAGTGCTGGGGAAGGCCGGGGATTCCTCGTTTCTAACCCTAGTAGCCTCCATGTGATGAAAATCAAACCACGATTTCATTTCACCACGTAGTTGTGTCATTAGCTCATCTCGGAGCTCCTCTCGGATTTGATCGCGAAGCTTATCCACAAACTCTTGACTGGGTTCAGCTTGTGAAGAATATAACGAGGCTTTACCAAAATACTTCGAAATACCAACTCCCCTTGGCTCCCCTCTAACACGGCCTGGGTATTCAGCCTTCCCAATCGCCGTGGCCAATATGTCCATCCGTCCACTTGGAGTGAACGAACCTTGGCTACTCTGCTCTTCGAGTTCGTCCTGTAGCATACAATTCGTTATGAATACCCATTTAAATGCTAGAAATGTGAAGAATTTTACAATTAATTACTTATGCTATTACTACTTACAATCCTCGAGGCAACCTCAGCAATAGTAGGATTTATATATTTCCCACCCTTAATCCTCCCTGCTTTCCATTTTTTGTGACGTGGAGGAGGAGCTGGCTCTTGCACAACAACGGAAGGATCCGATTTCGCAGCGTCCTTCATTTTTTCCAGCTCTTCTGCCATCATCATCCGCTCCAGCTTCCTGTAGCCACCCCGAGACATGCAATGCTGGTACTGATTTGCTTCTTGCCTCTGTGTGTTCGCCGCACTTAATTCCTGTTTAAGGGAAAAAGGGAAAAACAAGTCATTAGTGCATTAACTATATTGAAATTATAAATTTTCATACTGAAGACAGAAAATTTACCAAAAATTCAGGAGCTTGTCGTTTAGCTACAAACAACCTCCAGTCCTCTGGAGATAGATATGAATATTCCTGACAAGGATCAAGATGACTCTTGTCACCTCTAAGGTACTTCCTGGAGAGCTTATTAAAATCCTTCCAGCGCAAACGAACCTCTCCCATCCAGTGGTTGTACATGTCTGTGGTGTCAGGAACATCGAACGTTTGCTGCAAAAACGGAGACAATTAAACTTGAATAGGAAGAAAGGTCTAAATACATAAAATGTATCGAAAGTTATGTACCAAAATCTGTTGCCATATCATGGCTTTCGTCTTTTTGGGAACCTGCCTCCAACTATCATAGATGATTCGGACTTTGCTTCGACCCAAAAAACCAAGATAACTAATGAAGTGGTCTTCCTCAGGACCCATTGGATTCATGTTGGCATCAAACTCTATGTGAACCCTCTCCTGTTCATTGTAGTGGCGCTTCGCCAATACAGCCATCTTCGTGGCACCTCTTGTTCTTCTCGGAGCGGGTGGCTCTTCTTGCCTTCCATTATGCTGCTCGCTGTCGCTCCCTGAGTCACTGGAACTTGACATATTCCTAGACAAAAAAAATCATTGTCAGAGAGGTAAGAATCATGTCAGAGAGGTAAGTAGATTGCAGGTATCTGTATAAACTACATTAAGGGAAAAAAGCACATATGACATAATACAGTTTTATATAGTTAAAGGTCTTACTTCATATTGTTTCCCATATTCCTTCACAATGATCATTTCTTGCAAAATAATCTTCATCATCTACTAACTATGAGATTGCCTTTTATCACTTTTTTCAAAAAACATTTCGGGATCATTTCCCATTAAGTGTAATATCCCACAATTGTAATAACAAACCATTTCACCTTAATTCAAACAAAAAATAAATAAATAAAGTAACTTAGGCAATTAAGGACAATATCAACAATTTAAAATATCAATTTTTCTTTAGAGAACTAATATGTTTAAATTAGTCAAGTTAAAAGTTCTATGCACCTACCTAATATATTAAAAGTTCTATACATGCATTATTTCAAACCAATAAAAGTTCTATAGCACTCAGAGCTTCCTACACATGTTTTATATAATTAAATAAATTATATACTTATTTAATCTAATAAAATTAGTTAACTAGCAAAACTCCCATATGTACTTATGGAATCTAGCATACATATGTACTTATGGCATATATGAGTGGCTTATAGTTTCTAGCAAAACTACTATTTTAAATTAAACTGTCGATCATGACATTAACTAAAGTGAAATAAAATAAATCAAAATAAAAAAAAAAAGCTTACAGGTTGGAAGAAATTAAAATGGCGTGATGATGAAGAGGTTGGGAGGGAGGAGGCGCGCTAGCCACCGTGAGAGAGGGAGCTCCGATGCTGCAAACAATGAAAAGATCAAGGAATATGAGGCTTTCACTGGTGGGGATAGCTGATTAGCTAGTTGGAAAAAAAGAAAGAAGAGATCGAACTGTACCGTAATACTTCTCAGCTGATCAGCTCGCTGGAACAAGTTAGTAAGGCGGCGGAAGAGAAAGATACAGGGGGTGAGTATTGAAGTGAGATGATAGAAGGAGGAGATGAGAGAAAATGAAGAAAGAGGGATTGAGCGGTGGAAGGGATATTCGGTGGAAGGAGGCTAAGTGTTTTTTATCAGAGAGGGAGGAAGTAGAGTGACGAAAGGAATGGAGGGAAATGATGAAAATGTGGAGGGAAATGATGTTTAGGCGTCCCTTCTGTAAGAAGGGACGCCTAAACATATAAATAGGCGTCCCTTCATAGAGAAGGGACGCCTAATGTGGGGTGCATGCCAGCCCCGTGGCTGGCATGCACCCTTTAGGCGTCCCTTCTTCAGAAGGGACGCCTAATATTGGGTGCATGCCAGCCACGTGGCTGGCATGCACCCTTTAGGCGTCCCTTCTCAAAGAAGGGACGCCTAATGTCCCGACATTAGGCGTCCCTTCTAGAGAAGGGACGCCTAATGTCTCCTTTAGGCGTCCCTTCTTCAATAAGGGACGCCTAAAGGTTAATAAGTCTCTCTTTATTTACATAAATGCCACCGCGTACACTTTTTACTTCCCTTTTTAAAGAAGGGACACCTAATTGTGACGTTAAATCCCTTTTCTGTAGTAGTGCATATTTCATCATTAGTTGCTCAAACTCTCTGGAGTACTCTTCTACCGACAATGAACTCTGTCGAATGTTTTGTAGCCGTATAAAATTCTCCTGCTAATAATGTTCTGGTAGGAACTTATTGGTGAGCTGTCGTTTCATTTTCTCCCAGCTGGTAATTTTACGCTTGCCCTCTCGTGCTCGCTTTCGTTTGAGATTTTCCCACAAAATAGAAGCATGTTTCTTTTGTTTCAAAGCTACAATTTTGACCTTTTGTTCGTCCAGAATTTCCTTGTATTCGAAAACCTGTTCTACTATTTGAAACCAATCAATAAACTCATCAGGCTGTAGTCTCCCCTCAAATTCAGGAATGTCTACCTTAATATCATTAGAGCGGAAAGATTATTGTCGAGGAGGTCGGTGGTAGCTAGAGGAAGATAAGTTACTTCTAGAATCGGCTTCTGGTTGTTCATTACGGTTTTCTAGTAAGGCCCGCTGAACTTCTACTATAGCTTCCAGATCTCGCAAACGACGCCTCATTTCTTTCATCTCAACTTTGAGCATGTTCCTGCGTCTTGGAGGCATTTTGGTAACGGGTTAAGGGCAGGTTTGGTGTTTCTGAAAAGGTTTAGGGGTAAAATAGTGACTTGAGAAAGTTTTAGGGGTAAAAAAGTAATTTTGGAAAGTTTTGGGGGTCAAACTATAATTACAGAAAGATTTAGGGCAGAAAATGAAATTTCCACCAACTTTTGGGGTAAAAATGTAATTACAAAAAATTATAGGGGAAAAATGTAAGTTTTGCAAAAATTTGGGCCAAAAATATGATTTCGAAAAGATATAGGGCCAAAACTGTAATTTTTACCAAAGTTTTGGGTCAAGTTTGCAATTTTCGCAAGTCCCGCTAACTGGGTAGTGATGACGTGGCAATCAAGACACGTGGCACACTCTGACCTGTTCGGTCAGCGTTAATTGATGACGTGGCGTGATGACGTAAGCATATACGTGGCGTGCTGACTGGAGTTGATGATGTGGCACAATAGACACGTGCTAGCGTTTGATTGGATGACTTAGCGTTGACTATGCAGCTCTCGTTGACGTGGCCGCTGACGTGGCTCGTCTTCAAACTTCAGAGCGCATGGCCGGCGCGTGGCTCATCAGTGACGGTGCGTGGGCTTCCGACGTGGCGCGTGAGGGCACGTTACAGTGTCCCTTGCTGTCGGAAAAGTCATGTCCGACGTTTTCTGGCCTCCTGAAGATGATGGTGAGGTCGGTTGAGCTCAAAAACTGCTGTAGAGACGAGTCCGAACACCCTGTTTCTTTGACGTTTTGAGATTCTCACACTCTCGCTTTCTGGCCTTCTGGGAACTAGGCTCTGATGCCAAATGGTTCATAAACTCTCTGATTATTTTCTCACTCAATGCTTGATGCTTACAATTGAATGGAGTCCCTATTTATACTAGTTAGGGAGCTCTCTAGTGGATACAGATATCAAACAGGAAATGGCCTACACAAAACGCACACACCACACACTTTTAGATTTTTATAGACAGGACCGAAAGCCACTGAAAGATAGAGACAAAACAGAGACAAAAAGTTGGCGGTAGGTATAATTCAAAGAAAAGCAAAAAAAAAAAAAAAGTAGTGGTTGTCATAGTGGTGGTTGTTATTCTGTTTCTGTATCACTATTTCTTTAGGTATATTCCCTTCCAAGTTATTACGAGCCAAAGAAAGAATACTGAGAGAAGTAAGATTCCAGAAGGAAGTTGGGATTTGTCCGATGAAATTGTTTTGAGTTAGAGACAAAAGTTCAAGCTTATGGAGAGAGTCAATCTCCACTGGTATTTTGCCCATGAGTTGATTCCCTCCAAATCCTAATCTCTTGAGGTTGGAGCAGCTTGTGACATTGATTGAAAATTCTCCCGTCAATGTATTATTTTGGAAAGAAAGTAGTTCCAATTTGAACAAACGACCCAGGTCTTCTGGAATTTCTCCGTGGAAATTGTTGTTGTCAAGAACAATAACCCTTAGGAAGGAAAGATTGCTAATAAAAGGAGATATAGTACCTGATAACTGATATCTTTTCAAGACCAATGTGTAGCTCTGTGATGCTTGTGGCTGCAAGAGATTCCATGCCAATCTCAGAAGTGTGTGGATGAATTCCAAAAATCCATGATTCGATATTGATCATTGGATATTGATTTCTTGAAATTGATTAAAGACAAACGATCAGTTTCGTTGCTCAGTGATGAAGCAGGTTTCCAGTATTGAAATATGAGAACAAAGAACACAAATAAGTGTAGGAACATGGTTGAGAAACCGTAGGCTAGCTAGTAATTCGAGTGTTATTTGTATGGAGAAGCACACTGTTGCTCTGTTATTAGTCGGACTTAAATAGGCAAAAAAAAAAAAAATCTCATTTTGTGTCTGAAAGATACTTCATTTTAAAAAATAATTACAAAACCGCAAATAAAGTGAGGATTCTATATTCTTAACCATGAAGTTATCCATTCCGCTCAAACTTCAAAAATTATTCACATACTTCATTTAAGAATGATACCACCTTGGAGAGAGACAAAACCCACTTTGGTGATATCTACATCTTTATTCTACCAAAAAGAATAATGATATTTTTGTGAATAAAATTGATTAAAATAAGTTTTTTATGCTGGTTTTTTTGAGAAACTAAAAATGTAAATTTTCATTAAAAAAAACAGAATTTCCATGCCAGTTTCGCGGGCAACCGACATGAAAACTCTCGCTCAAGCAGAAAAAAGATTATTAGTTGTCAGGGTCGTCATGAAAAGTTCGAAGAAGCCTAACATATTAACAGCAACAATTAGTGGGGTGGGTTTGCCTTTTCGAAAAATTTTTCTCGTAAAAATTTACTTTTTGTGAGAGCTTTCCTCATGATAATTCAATGAACTTTGTTGGGATGCTATGAAGAATCCAAAGTTTTCTTTGTTGAAAATCTCTGTCTTCCTCTCGTTACAATAGTTGTTATGGTTTTATTATTAACAAATAATATTATTTTATTACAAAAGAAAATAATATTCTCTATGAGAATATAATGGTTATTTAACTGTTTTTTTTTTCACTCAACTTATGGTTTTTATGACCTCTTTGCAGAAAATTTTTGAGTCATATGCGACTATTATATATCATTTTATACTGAAAAACTCAAAGAAGCCAAATGTACGTACGTTTTCATTCAATTATTGATGGAAATAACACGCAAATTCCTCTCGCTGTCATTTGGAAAGTTAAGTAAAAGAATCTAAAGCGATCCTTATGATGAACAAGTGAGTCTATTAAGACCCATATTGCACGTAATATTGTTTTATATATAAATATATATATGAACAAAATGTCTTGGTCAGTCTTTTGAAAAACTCAAAAGCCAAATGTAGGTTTCATTCAATTATTGATGGAAATAAAGCAATAATGCCCGACAGCGTTTCTAGTGTTGATATACATTTAATATGGGAGCTCTCCTTACGCCAAGTCTTGTTTGGTTGCAAATCCTCGCCATTCAATTGTTGTTTGGTCAGTCTTTAATGTTTTGTGCAAATTCATTCTTGATGTATTTTATCTTAAATCTATCCCAATTAATCTGAAAACTCAGGATATGCCCATGCATGAAAAGTAGACAATATATTCAAGCTAATCAACAAGGAATTATAAAATTATATATTTTTTTAAAGAATCATTTATTTATGAATTTCTGAATGGTAAAAATACTAAAATATTGAAATTAAGCTTCAAGAAATTTCAGAACATGAAAATAAATCTATATAATTGTTTATGCATATATAATATTAAATTTATAAGCAGCAGCACTAATAATAAACTATGAAAAATGAGGCTTATTTTAATTTTCATGATTAATTTTATCTATTAAAGTCTGTGCATATATATTGACTACAGTCCAAATTATCATATGTAACGGAATATTACCCCAATCCGCAGTGTAGAGGAAAATTCAAAGAAGCGAAATATATGGTCGACAGGCACACAAATGCTCGGTGGTGGGGTGTTACCGTGTTAGTTACTGTGTCTTCGAAGTTTTTCCATGAATTAAGACAAAGTCTTGTTTGGCTGGAAATCGCGGTCATTCTCTAATTAGCATAATATTTGTGATATTTTTCTTAATTATACAAAATAATATAATTTCCAACTGCAAAAGAAAAAGAAGGAAAATGTACTTTTATGAGGATATATATGATAACTAATTAATATTGTAAATAATTATGATTGTTATGACCCTTTTGCAGTAAACAAAATACCGCAAAGGGTTGGTTGTAATTTTAATTATTTTTTTTCTAATTTATTTTACAATATTATTAATAGTACATAAGCAAGAATTAAGAATAACGTATCCAAGGAGGCATGGGAGAAAATGTCGACAGACTTGACCGAGGGATAAAAGATATTATTACATGAAAAGAAATATCAGTTCAGTGTCAATCTTTTGAAAAACTCAAAGAAGCCAAATGCGCGCTTTGATTCAGTTATTGATGGAAATAAAATAATAATGGTTTCGATCCTAGAAAACGAAAGGTGTAAAAGATTTTCGTTAGGAGCTCCTTCCTGGTGATTCCTCAAAGAGGTGTTAAAATCGTTCGGCCAATTTGATTGAGGTGCCTGAACTAGTTGGTTTGTGGGCACCCGGATCCAAGGCTTAGGTTATGGCTAGTAGATACCAGGAAGCGGTGGAACGTGGACTAATTGTTCCCATAAAAGGCGGGGAAAAAACAATAATGGCCGACAGGGCCACGAATGTTGATATGCATTAATGGGAGCTTTCTTTACGCCAAGTCTTGTTTGGTAGCAAATCCTAGCCGTTCACCTAGTCCTATAATATTTGTTATATTTTTTACTATCAAATAATATTATTTTCCTGATGGAAAATAGTATTATTTTTTATTACAAAAGAACTTTTTTCGAATTTGGAGAATAACATTGCATTATTTGATAATTTATTATACCTATCCAGCAATTTTTGTGAGAATAGTGCGTTTAGAGGGGGGGGGGAAGAAGGCTTTTAAACCATTAATTTACATATTTCATTAATATGTTTGGGGATAAAAACAAAACATATAATATATCTATTTATGAAACTTTTTTGTATTGCAATGTTTTTTATTTTTTTAAAAAAATATTATATAATTTTACATATATAACTTATACATAATTAACATATATATAACTTATGAAACATTCTTAATTTATAGAATTATTTTACTTATAGTAATTATGATTAATACTAAAAACTAAAATTATTGACTATATAATAATGGGTTAAGGTGCTTAAATGACCATGAACTTTTGTGAAAAGTGCAACTTTAACCACATAAACTATGTTTTGGTCCAAAAGTAACCACAAACAATATAAAAAGAAGTAAAAGGCATGACGGCGTTAAACCAAACAAACGTCCGTTATTTTCTTTCAAAATTGGTGACTAGGATGATGATGTGGACGCTGAGCTGTTAATAAATGTATGTGTGGCAGCTAACACAGTTGACAAATAGAGAATGAGGTGGATGCAAAAAGGGGTGAACCCTGATATAAGAAATTAGAGCACGGATGGGAGAGGAAATTTGAGAGGGAATCTGAGAGAATGAAGAATTGGATGTGATTGTGTGAGTGTGCGACAAAGAAGGATCCGATTTGAGCAAAGTTGGAGAACAACGACGTGTGACAATGAAGTACCATATGGTTTGATTGAGAGAGATAGTGAAAAAGTGAGGTTCTTCTTTGGCAAAGGTCCATCGAATTCGCAACAAGAAGGAATCCAAGGTAAGCTTTGTCTGGACCCATACATGGTTTTTATATTGTGTGCATAGTGAAATCCCTTTGAAGCCCTTGGTTTATTTTCACATATTGTTCTTGTAGAATTAATGGCATTAGTTGCAGACAAAACTGTTCTTCTTCACAACTTTGAAATTCCTAAGAGTATTAGTATACTCTACTAACAACACTTTCTCTTTATCTTGAAGTTCATCCATAAATAATTTCTACCAGTTTGGTTCATCTTCTTGTGATTTTGGCTGCTCTTGAGCTTCAAATGTGAGAGAATTCTGTGTATCCCTATGAATTTGGTTTAGCCTCAATCTCTTGCTAGTTTTTGAAGCTCTTTGAAGAACATACTGCTACTTTTCTAGCATGAATGTTTAGAGCTTCTCTATCTTTTTGGTCCACACTCTCAATATTAACAGTTCCCTCCTGCTCTTTCAACTAGCTCTTTTGTGAGAGAATTTGTTTTCTTTTGGATGTGCCTTTTTTGTTATGAGTTATTGTAGCCTTAATCTTCTGATCTAACTTTGCATCAATCTCTTGCTTGTTTTTGAAGTTATCTGAAGAATTTTCTGCCATTTTTTCAATATTAGCTATAAGTGGCTCAAAGCTTGATATCTTAATACATATTTTTTTGTATACAGCTCTAGTTCAATATATGCTTAATACATAAAAAAAAGCTCTAGTCTTAATACATATATGCTTAATACATATATTTTTTTCAATGTATATAACTTGAGTACCTCCACGAAAGTACTCGAGTACCGTGGAGGTACTATCATTTTTTGTCTTGATACATACTTGAGTACCTCCATGAAAGTACTTGGGTACCATCATTTTATTTTAAAACCTGTTTTTATTGGAACAATTTGTACCCAAAAAAAAAGCCTTGAATAAAATTTAAATTTAAATCCACTGATCTACTTGTCCCCATCATCGTCCTAATCACCAATTTTGAAAGAAAATAACAAAATTTTGTTTGGTTTAACACCGTCATGCCATTTGCTCCATTTTATATTGTTTGTGGTTACTTTTAGACCAAAAAATAGTTCCTGGTTAAAGTTGCACTTTTCACAAAAGTTCATGGTCATTTAAGGCCCTTAATTAACCCTATAATAATTTCAAAATCTTGACTCATTATGGCTAATACTTTATATTTAATATCCCAAATTTTGGGACTAGAGGCATAAGATTAAGCCTGGATTAAGTGGACTGCTAGACCCTGGTTTAGCAAATGTCCCTATGAGGCATGTTTAAATTCCCCAAAATTCCTTTATATCCTTGGATATTAAAAGGAATTATATTGGTGAGCTAAAGAGCTCGGGGAATAATAAAACGAAGTGATTGGAAGTCACACATAATAGAGTAAAGTGGAACACAAAGTAATTTTTGCTACCGGTGAAATTCCCGGTATGACGGTGATGATTGTGTGACATGTTTTGATGGGTAAATGATGGTGAAAAATTATGAAACTTTTCAGAATAAAAATACACTTATCAAGCTTTAATTTTATAGGTCATATAAGTCATTTGGAGTTGTACACAAAGAGAAATGAATTTTTGAAGTTAGCCCAACAAAATTAATTATTTTCTGGGACAGAATTCAAAGATTAAAATTATGGAAAGAGTGAACTTTCAATTAGCCAAATTTTATATTTTTCCTTAAAACTAGACTCAATAATGGTTGCATAGCCTTTGGAATCACTCCAATTGGACATTTTTACAATTAGATATGAATTTTCAAAGTTAATGAAAATTCTGCAGAATTTGGTATTATATGCGAAAATTGAATTTTTGGGTGAATCAGAGGGTGACACGTGGCAATCTTTTTAACACCTGATTTAACCATTAATTCATCATCATCTTCAGCCATTTTTCCACGGAAGAAAAACCAGAAGAGAGAGAGAGAGAGATCATGCAAAATTGGAGAAAGATGAGAGAGGAAGTTCTTTCCTCCGAAACACTGCCGAAACGGCATCCTCTCTCAAAGTACCCTTCAAGAAACTTCATCTACTCATCGAGATCTTCATTCCTACGGTTTTGGATTTTCATTTGGAGGTGTTTGGTGCCATCTCCCTTGCCGGAGTATTACCGGAATTCCGAACCGTTTGTGGAAACGGGTAGAGGTAAGTGTAAGCTTCCTTTTTAACCGATTGATTTGTTGTTTGGATGAGTAAATTGGAAGTGTGGTACTGTTCGTGGCTGGTTTAAAGGATGTTTTAATGGCTAAATAATGTCCAACGAGTGTTTAAATAGCTAATCACTTGATTAGGAGTAGCAAGGAAGTGATTAGGTAAGAGAAAACGAAGAAACATTGCACCTAAGAATCTGACTTTATGCCCTATTTTGACGTGGAGAAGGAGTAAGAATTTGATGATTTTGATACTTCCATTGGCTTTAGGAGGCAAAATTGTGTAGGTATACATGTGTTCATAATTTTTGGACGCTTGTATATGAATTGAGAATTTTTGGAAGTTGAAGAGTTAATGCTGTGAATTTCGTTTTCTGGAGGCAGTGTCATTGTAACGAGTTTTTGAGGAATCAAATGTTATCCAATGATCCTGAAAATCTCCAGTTTAAAAGTAGAGACATAGACCTTTAATTTGAATGGTCATAATGGTTAATTAGACAAGTATGCTATGAGATATGAATTTTCGGATGTCTGCCCTACTTTCTGGAAGAACATCTGAAACAGTTGGTGTTTGGAAAAATTCTGGTAATGGTGTAGTGGTGGCGTTTAAAATCGAGTATTTTTATATAAAACTACACTTAAATGGATTCAAATAGAGCTTTGAACCACCTCAATTTGAGTTCTATAGAATTAGTTATGATTTTCCAAAGTTTGGTCAAAAATGCTGGTAGTTTGATTACCATGCAAATTTAATTAAGAAATTGGCCAAATATAATTGGAATGAACTCCAAGGGTGAAAGTAAGCCTATAGAGCTAATGTGGGCCATTGGGTATTCACTTTTCATGGCTCTAATGATGTTATCACTTGCCTAGGGCCATGAAGTGATAAAGAAGGAGCAATGGTTGGCGGATCAAGAGACGGACAAGAAGAGAAGGACATAAAGTCCGAGAGGTAGTGAACTTACCTTTTCTGCATGTATGTGATATGTATGTTTTGCATTGATTATGTAATTGCTTTGCCTATTTGTGTGGAACATGTATGATTGGTTGAAGCTCTGTTATATTTGTGCAATGTCCATATGTATGTCATAACATCGAGCATGCAGTATGTCATTATGTTGGCATGAAATAGTGTAGGCAAGCATGTCATGCATTCATATATATCTGGCATGCATAGTGGTAATGTTTGCTACTGAGATTCTCTCGAATCTCACTCCTCCCAAAAACTCATTCAGACAGGTGAGCATTGGAAACGTGCTGAGATCAGAAAAGAGGTATGCACGAAGAGAAATGTTGCTGGTTGTTTGAAGGCCTTTTAGTTATTAAGGTCTGTAAATATTGTGTAAACCCCTGGTGGGGGAAACTTTTGTATTATAATCAAGCAATATTGTATTAATATTATCAGTATATTCATGTTATTCATGTGTGCCCACTGAACTACGCATTGCTACTCTAAGTAAGGTCAGTAATAAGGGATATATGAGGCGGGTCTTTACATTATAAGTTGGTTCCGTCCCTCTCTGTACATGTTCCTTGACTATATATAACACGAGGAAGCCATTTATTGATTTATTAAAAAACTAAAAAAAATGTACACTTTATTATTATTATTATTAGTTTTAAATATTCACTTTAATTAACCTAGTTTCAAATCAAAGTAAATGCACAATTTCTTTCACAGTGAAGTGATAAATAGTTATACAAAAATAATGTTGTTATGCAAAAATAAAAATGAAAAAGAAAGGAATGTTATTACAAAGAAAAGCGCGTAAACCATATCAATATTATTGGGCATGTTTGTTTTAACGTTGGGGATTGTATAAGCTCTTTTAAAATTAAAAAGCCCGATCATCACAAAATGAGTGTTTGTTTATGCGTTCAATCAATTGGGCTTATCTAATATTAAGTAGCTTTTTTCAAAAGCTATCGGGACAAGCTTTTTGACTGGATTCGCATGATTGTGGGGTCCTCTGGGCTGCTTGGTACCCATCAAGATATTTCAACGGGAGGTCTTCACATTTGCCATTGTGCACGCTTTCACGGCCATGCTCTGCCACGTGAAGTTCAGCCACTTTAAATACATCCTCTCATTATTAGCATATGGTTCTTGTTTTTTAATATAAAATATGTTTTTTTAATTTAATTAAATTAAAAAAATTAGTTAAGTTAGTTAATATGAGATATATTTTCTAAAACACTCTAGTCATCTTTCTTAATTCTCTCGTTTACTTTTTTTTCTTGATTACTATCAAGGAAGCATCAATTAGAGTAAATTAGAAAAAGATTAAAAACTATGTATTATTTTTAAGATGGGGTCAACTCCTTAAATATATTTTATATTGGGGATCAAGGCAGTATTCAATCACTTTTAATAAATTTTACAATTTTTTCTCTTAAATATCACAAAAAGTCACTTATGAAAAAGCCAAACCAAACACCCTTCATTTTCATAAAAAGCACTTATTCGATCGTCAATCCAAACACAAATCACTTACACAATCTGACTTTTACCTAAAGCCACTTTTTTAGAAGCCACTTTTCAAATAAGCCACTTTTCCACCGCTCATCCAAACACACCCATTATTAATTGATTATTACTGTTATACGGACAAAATGTAGCTGAATCAGACCAATAATCCAAACCCAAATGACGCGTAATAATCCGTCTTTATTCTTTAATTAATGTTTACCACCAAGAGTTGTGAGCATTGGTTCTCCTATAATGGGACGAACAATATTCTCAACTTGCTCATTATCTAATGTCAATTATTTTCAATGCAATACTGCAATGTATTTTATTACTGAGGAAAGTTGTAATATCCCAAATTTTGGGACTAGAGGCATAAGATTAAGCTTGGATTAAGTGGACTGCTAGACCTTGGTTTAACAAATGTCCCTATGAGGCATGTTTAAATTCCCCAAAATTCCTTTATATCCTTGGATATTAAAATCAATTATATTGGTGAGCTAAAGAGGTCGGGGAATAACAAAACTAAGTGATTGGAAGTCACACACAATATAGTGGAGTGGAACACAAAGTAATTTTTGCTACCGGTGAAATTCCCGGTATGGCAGTGATGATTGTGTGACATGTTTTGATAGGTAAATGATGGTGAAAAATTATGAAACTTTCTAGAATGAAAGTAGACTTATCAAGCTTCAATTTGATAGGTCATATAAGTCATTTGGAGTTGTACACAAAGAGAAATGAATTTTTGAAGTTAGCCCAGCAAAATTAATTATTTTCTGGGGCAACATCCAAAGATTAAAATTCTGGAAAAAGTGAGTTTTCAATTGGCTAAAGGTTATATTTTTCCTTCAAACTAGACTCCATAAGGGTCGTATATCCTTTAGAATCACTCTAATTGGACTTTTGTACAATTAGATATGAATTTTCAAAGTTAATGAAAAATCTGCAGAATTTGGTATTTTGTGCGAAAATTCATTATTTGGGCCAATCAAATGTTGACACGTGGCAGATGAGAAACTGATCCATGTTTCCATTAAATCATCATCTTCCTCCTCATTTTTCACGGAAAAATCTGAAATAAGAGAGAGAAAGAGTGCAGAATAAAATGGAGAAAGATGAGAGAGGAAGTTCTTTCCTCCGAAATACTGCCGAAACGGCATCCTCTCTCAAAGTACCCTTCAAGAAACTTCCTCTACTCATCGAGATCTTCATTCCTACGATTTTGGATTTTCATTTGGAGGTGTTTGGTGCCGTCTCCCTTGCCGGAGTATTATCGGAATTCCGAACCGTTTGTGGAAACGGGTAGAGGTAAGCGTAAGCTTCCTTTTTAACCGATTTGATTTGTTGTTTGGATGAGTAAATTGGAAGTGTGGTACTGTTCATGTCTGGTTTAAAGGATGTTTTAATGGCTAAATAATGTCCAACGAGTGTTTAAATAGCTAATCACTTGATTAGGAGTAGCAAGGAAGTGATTAGGTAAGAGAAAACGAAGAAACAACATATTGCACCTAAGAATCTGATTTTCTTCCCTGTTTTGACATGGAGAAGGAATAAGAATTTGATGATTTTGATGCTTCCATTGGCTTTAGGAGGCAAAATTGTGTAGGTATGCAAGTGTTCATGATTTTTGAATGCTTGTATATGAATTGGAAATTTTTGGAAATTGATGAATAAATGTTGTGTAATTCGTTGTCTGGAAGCAGTGTTGTTGTGCGTGTGTTTTCAATGGGAAAAGCTTGTCTAAAAGTTCTATGAGATACAAATTTTTGAAGTTGGACAAGTATAATTGATGAAGTTCTATGCTGTATAATTGATGAATAATGGTTAATTGGACAAGTATACTATGAGATACAAATTTTTGAAGTTGTGCCCTGTTTCTAGAATGAAATCTGGAACAGTGCCTGTTTGCCGAATTTCTGGGAAAATTATGACAATAATAGTCATACCAAAGTATTTTTATATAAAACTACACTTAAAGGGCTTCAAATAGAACTTTGAACCACCCCAATTGGAGTTATATAGAATTAATTATGATTTTTCAAAGTTTGGTCAAAATGCTGGCAGCTTTGTCTACCATGCGAATTTGAGAAAGAAAATGATCAAATGTAGTTAGTATGAACTCCAAGGGGGCCATAAAGTGACAAAGAAAAAACTATGGTTGGAAGATCGAAGTACAAGAGGAGGAGGCAAAGTCCAAAATGTAGTAAACTTACTTGTATGTATGTGATGTTTATGCTGTGTATTGATTTGCTGTATTGCCTTGCTTGATTATGTGAAGCATGTATGAATGAATGAAGCTCTGTTTCTATTTTTACTATGGCCATAAGTATGTTGTACGAAACATTGAGCATGCAGAATATCATTATGTGAACATAAGCCTATGTAAGGCAAGCATATCATGCACTAGCATTCATCTTACATGCATTGTTTGTATGTTTGCTACTGAGATTCTCTCGAATCTCACTCTCCCCCACCAACCATATAGGTATATGAACAGGAAAGAAGAGAATGCTTGAAGATGATTCAGAAGAAAAGAAGATGAAGAACTGAAGACCGAATTGTGTTTAGATTATTGTGTGTATCATTATTTACGCACAGAAAATATCTGGTTGTAAGAATACACGCAAATTTGAATTAAGTCGTAATTGGGATCACTGAGAAGAAGAATTAACTCTGATATTCAGTAAGAATAAGTCGTGAATAAGTAATTATCACTATCAAAGTAACAATGAATGCTTCCGTGTAGGTAATTAAGGGGTAGGTAAGGCGGGTGTTACAAAAGTGGGCATTAAATAAAGTTTAAACAAGACTTTCTTTATTCCCACTTTCTCGTATTTTCAAAAAGACAAAAACCCATAACTGAAATAATAATGCCACAAGTGGACCAAGTTAATAATTCCATCGAAAATTAAGCTTTTCCGACTGAAATTTTCTGTCAGAAATTTCTGACAGGATTCTGTCGGAAAATATTCCAAAGGAATTTCCGATGGAATGCCGTCAGCAATTAGTGACAGACGGATTTCCATCACTTAGTCCATCAGAAATACTGTGTATTTTTGCAGTGAGAAGGAAGAGTCTCCCTGAATAAGACAAACTTGAATAAGAGTCTGGACATATTGGGTTATTAGCCCGCGTTTTAAATAAACTTCTCACACCAAATTACAATTACTAGGGTTTCCCCTTAAAGAATGTGTTACATTTGATATTTTACCACCTTTAGCACATCCGGAAGCGCTATGATTTACACGAATCGATGACTAAAACTCAAACTGAAATTTGCATATTTGTCTGAGTTACTATTCATTTAAAATTTCCAGCTTTCTAAGTCCAACTATAAAAATTCATAACTAAATCTAGATAACTCATATGAGGGTGCTTTAAATTCATATTGAAAGCTCTTGAAGTCCATTATTTGAGAAAAATATCATTCTTGACTGATCCAGTTGGGAATAATACCTCAGATAAGCCTTAAATATGATATGGGGAAGTATTCTCTATTTTCTTATGTCTCCTGGAATTTTTCTTAAAATTCTAAACCCAAAAATCCAGGATATGACAAAGTGAAATTTGTTTCCATATGCTATGAATGGGAAAACATACTCACTCTCTTTCTATATAATATTTATTAGATATTCATTATTATCAAATAGTGTTAATTTTGCCAATGAATAATATATTAATAGAAAGAAAAAGTACTTCAGAAAATAATCCATATATAACAAGGTCGAACATTAGAAGAATGACATAAAAACATCACCACATACATAAAACACACAGCAAGCCCTCAAAAGAAAACGAGAGAACAAAGAAAACTCCCACAAACACACGGAAATAGACTCTAAAAATCCTGAAAGCTAAGTTAAAAATCCTTAGTCAGAATTGCATTTAATTAACTAATCATTTTTATATTCATTATTATATTTTAACAATAAAATCTAATTTCTAAAGTGGATTAAACCATTTTCTTTGGTTCCAAAGTATTTATAATGGGCAAAAGACAAGAAAATACCACTTGAATTTTAAATCCTAGATCAGCGAATTTCTCTTAAAATAAGTTGTTAATTACTAGTCAAGTGGAGGCAACAAGACTGGTATGAAATTTTGAAGTTTAATTGATATTCTTTTTTTTTTCCCAAACGGAATCTGACAATAAACATACTACCATCAATAACTCAAGAATATTTTGTTAAGGTCAGAAATCACCTCCGTACGCTGCATGGATGGACATCACGCGTGGTCATGTATATTATACACAATCGTAAAATAAGAATTATTGTTTATTAGTTAGAACCTCTATATCAATATTGTGGACAAAAAGAAAAAAAATCTCTATATCAATATTAATATTGATATTGATATCATTGATTAACGTGAAAATAGATCAATTACTGAACAATAATGTAAAACAGAAAACTGGAAAAGTTGAGAAAAGAAAGTGTTCTCTATTTACGGTTTGTCCAAGAATATAAACATTGATTTGAATAGTAGAAACATCATCTTCATTAGTAGAGGCTACAGTTTCAGCCATTTCCTTCTAATGAGAAGAGAAATCTAATTTATTTTATTTTTTATAAAAAATTCAATAACAAATGATCTGATACTTTTTCTTCCATTTTTTCCTCATAACAAACAAAATATAATGTTTTCATCCACATGGAACATTAAACCAGCTTTGCTTGATTAAGGTTAATTAGAAAATAAAAATAACATAAATTAATTAATGAGCTTAACTAAAATTAAATATAATGGACAGATCCTTATGTACATATAGCATACAAAAATTACCAAGAGGAGACAAAGACTAAGACCCCATGTGATATGGGTAGAAAAATCTAATAATAATAAATGAGTATGAGAGGAATTAAAAGTCTTGGTCAAGAACATGAGCTTGAATAGGAGTTAATTTTGCACGTATATAACACGCAAAAGTAGGTTCCTCTCGTTGCCTTTATTTTGGAAAAATCAAGGAATCCCAATGGATGACTTTAATGGACAAGCTAAGTGAGTCTAAGAACCATATAGCACGAAATGTTGTTACATATATGGACCATAATAATGTACAAGTCACACCCTTACATGAATGGAAATTAATCGGCAATGGCTTTCATTGTTGACAGAAATTTGCAAGAAACGGACATGGAAATTAAAGAAAAGCATGGCAGGAAAAATGTTCCTCAAGCAGACAAAAGTGACAAACTTGAAAAACAAGGGTATGGAGAGTGGTCGTGGAAAATCTACACTTAATGGGTGGTGGGGTCTTAATCATGTCTTTTTGAAAATCTTTTCACACAGAAATCTACATTTCCTTACATGCAATCAAGTTTGTAGTTCGACGCAATCAAACGCATAAAGCAGGGTCTGGGTGAAATTGGATATTAAAAAAATAGCATGGGTAATTTTGTCCAGATATGGCAGATTTTTTCCCTTCCTTCCAACAAAACCTCAATTTTGGAGGAGACTTCCCTCCCCTCAAAAAAAAGGGGGGGGGAACAAAACAAAACAAAGGGGCATGTTTGTGTGACAAATGTTTCAAAAGCAAAGACGACTAATAAGTTAAAACCCACAATGCATACCCCTAACCAATGTTTTAAAAGCCGGATTGGATGTTGAGTCAGAGAGGGTAACGGGTCATGGTTCAAATGATTAGATAGATCAAGCCGTTTGGTTAGACCGGTGAGTAATAATTAAATTAAAAATAATATTATTTACATACATAATGATATAAATATAATCAGTTGAATTTGATGAAAAGTTAACAAGATCACAGCATATATCACAATCAAATAAAATGATTTTTTATGACCTTGTACCAAATAAAATGATTAAAAGTAGCACATTAATAAGTCAACTATTAACCTAAATTCATGGGTTATAAATTATAGAGACTATTATCTTAAAAAACACATATCTTTAATTTTTTATTAATCATTTTAATATAAAACTAAAGATGAAATAACGCATTCATAAATAAATTTTAAACCATTATAAAGCTAAAATTATAAAGAAAAAAAATAAAAAATAAGGGAAAATGAAAAATGCATACATACACACCTTCTGGTTCTAAATATAACGCAGAGTTGTTTTTTTAGAGATATTAAAATAGTTTATTAAATTATTATTTATATTTATTATTTTTTCTTCAAACTATTTTGCTTAACTTATAAACTGATATATAATCTAATAATACATAATATATGATATGATTAAGTAACCTATTTAGTTTTCTTAATTTCTCTAAAAAAAGTTACTATATATTATATTTAAGACGGAGAGAGTATATATATAAACTTAAAAAGACATCTGCTACTCCTGAGTTTAAAGGGCAGAAAAATAAAAAGATGTTCCTTGTTTGACAAAGAAAAAAGACGTTCCTCGGTTTTATAGAAAAGATAAAAGATATACCCATTGATTAAAAGGCTACCCCTGTGATTAATAAATTTAAAGGCATGACTGAATGTGTTCACAAGATTCGATGCATCAATGAATGTGTGTGGTAGTGAAAATATAGCAAAAAACTCTTTTTATTTATATTGATAAAGGAGGATAGGTAAGGCAGGATGACTATAAGAGTAATAAAACTGACATATGAAAGTACGATAACTTTTTTAACTTTTGCATCTTCTTTTCTTCTCTGGTTTTATGTCCGGCGAGGTGGTGACCTTAGTCCATCTTCGTCTCATTAAATTTGTGGCTCATGTCTAGTGAGTGACTTAGGTTTTTCTTTTGATTTTATGGCTATTTTCCTCATTATTTCAGGTGTTATTAAAGGAAAAATCATAAAGGTCAGCACTGGGTTTTTTTTTTCTGGTTCTCCCTCTCCTTCTTTCTTCTTCTTCTTCAGTGTAACTATTCCTCATTTTGTGAGCCATCTGGTTTTTTAAAACTCGCTCCGGCTCCTGGCTCTATAACAGTTTTTGGCTCAAATGCTCATTCTTGCCGGCTCAAAATGGCTTTACCTCTTAAACAGTTCTCAAACAAAAACAGGCCGCTTAGATCTTCGGTCGACGGTCCAACCGGTTCAACTGTTCAGTCCGGTTTTGAAATAATCGCCCCTAACCTTTTGCTGTCCCATAAAATATAATTTGTGGGCTATTGTAATTATGCATAGTGACTCTTGTTCAAGTTTGTCCTCTTGATGAGCAAGAATTTTCTTTCCATGCTTATCAATTTAACTAATTAATCATGAAATTTAACATAAGCCTCATTTTTCATAGATAAGCATGGCAAGGATATCTAAAAGTCAAAAAAAAAAAATCATGAACCTGATTCCAGAACAAAAGTAATTAGCCCAGCAACAAGCCTAGTTTACCCTCCAGCATTGTTAAAAGCTGTGGGAATATCTCTAATTTGACCTAATCCTATTTTAATTTCTTACTCAGAAATACTTTTCTTAAGAGCAGAGATGTTGAGAGAGAAGGCTCAATATTGGAGCGTAAATACAAGCAGTATATATGCAGTAAAAATAAATCACTGAACCAAATATGAGTGATGTATCAAAACTATATATATAGGACTCACCATAAAGGAAAAAAACCTTTTGATAGAGATGAGCTCCCCCATAACATCCGCTCCATTCATTCTTTCATATGGTGATTCCATTGAGCAAGCAAGTCCAATTCCAGACAAACAACATAAGCTATTTCTCCACACTAGGATGGATCGGTGCATTGTTCTCCTGTTAAGTCTCTCGATGCTGCCACATGTTTTGATTCACCAATAGGGAGAATAGTTGGGCTCAGAACTTGCAAAAGATTGTTTGGAAAAAGAATTAATTATAATGGATTTGGTGGGAGATTCAGAAGTGCAGCCTCTGACTTTGACGTATCACATTCTTTTTGGAAAATCACAGTTGCGATTTTCTGGACCTTGCCTTCTCTTTGATTTCCTCAGCTTAGCCTCTTTCATTTGAAATCTTTAATCTGCTTCACTGACTTCACTAGAAAAGTTTCTTCTCAAAGCTTCATAATTCCATCACCATTAAGCTAAGACTCTCCAACAGTGACTTAGCATGTATTTTTTTGTTTCTTCTTATCCCAAAAGATAGGACGCTGTCAACAAGTAGAAGAGAAGCTAAAATCAATAAACAACCACAAATGTTCAATATATAAGAAAGCTACTCATAGATCTACAATTGCAGAAGTGACCAAAATTAAAACTATAAAACGATTCGTATATGCACCGGAAGCTAAGTTACCAATATTAAGGACTTCAATAAAAAAATTAGTTCGACTCTCCCACCTTCCCTTTCGAACTTCGTCATCTGCATCGCACTTTGAACCTCTGGATCAGATAGGAATATGCATCGCACAGTGAAGATCGATGAATCTCTCCTTGTATTCAACGCTGGTGAAGATCTCGAAGCGTCTTAGGCAATAGAAAACATGATTTCACTCTTCAAGCATGCTGCCGGCCAGTTCGACAGGTCCGGTGAACGCCAACTCAGCTCAGGAGACTTCCAAGCGAGTTTGCCTTTGACCTAACCCTCCCCTGTCTTCAAACGATTTCAGGGTCTCTGCCAGCGTTTGACGCTTTGTTTTCTTTCTGTTTTTTTTCCTTGTTTCTTTTTTTCACATGAAGCTGACACATTTAATTTTGCCACATTAGCTTGCGCCGTCCGTACAAATCTAATAGTATTAGTAAAACATAACCAAACTTAATACTATTAACCCAACTTTAACTTATTTTCAAATTATAAGGGCTAACGGTTTAAATGGAATAAACTTGAGGGGACGAAAATTTAAGTTGGAGCAAACTATAGGAACCAATCATTATATTAACTCTAATTTAGTAACTATCTTTTCTTAATTTTTCCCCTAAACTTCGCTTAGCTTAGCTTTTCTTTTCTTTTTTACTTTAAAAAAATGTAAGTATTAATATTTGTTTAGTGTTTATCACTTAATCTTTCTTAAGTACGAGATGATTTTAGAGCATTTATAGATTTAGGTTTCATGTTTTCTATGGCTATGTACCTTTTTTGAGATGTACGTTAATTATTATATGGTGGACATCTAAAATTTTTCTATTAAAAACAAGTCTCTTTTTCCCAACTCTACCACTTCCAAGTATATATGTTCATTATTTGTTACTTTTTTGTGCAAATTCATTTTTTATGTATTTTTTTATCTTAAATCTATCCCAATTAATCTGAAAACCCAGGATATGCCCATGAAAAGTAGACGATATTCAAGATAATCAATAATTAATTATAACATTATTAAATGATTTTTTAAAGAAATATTTATTTCTGTATTTCTTAATAAAAAGAGTATTAAAAATCTCAAATTAAGCTTTGAGAAATTTTGCAACAAGAAAATATAATAAATCTATATTATTTATACATCTATAACATGTCGCACAAATAATAAATTATGATAAGTGAGGCTTTTTTTAATTTTCATGATTAATTATAACTATAGTGTAGTTAAATAGACAAAATACTTCTGTCGGTAATTTATGACGGATTTCCAAAGACAACATCCGTCGGTAACACTTATGAAAAATAAATAAAATAAAATAGTCAAATTCAGTGATAGAATTTCCGACGGAACTATTGGTATTCCATCCAAATCTCCATCGGTAAAGTTTTTGCAAATTAAAAAATATTAAAAAAAATAAAATTTAGTGACAGAATTGCCGACATAATGTTTCCATCCGTTATTCTTGACGAATTTGTATTGGAATGTCCGTTAGAAAGTGCCCAACAAAAATTCCACCAAAAATGCTGTCAGAAATTAAGCTTTTCCGACAGAGAAATTTCTGATGAAATTCCATCAGAAAGTATTACAACGGAACTTTCGATGGAATGCCGTCAGCAACTAGCGATAGACGGATTTTGATACTACCAAATTTTAAGTAGGCATCTAAGTGTATGGACCTTAAAATAGTAAATTGGCAAATCAAGGTAGTTTCACAAAGACTCAAAAATAATTACTGATTTGGCATTAAATTTCCAAGGTTCATTTGAATTGAGTAAATCAAAGATAATGAGAATTTTAAAGATAAGAAAAGAAAAAGAGTAACTAGTGTTTTAAAGATTTCAATGGAGACAAGGCTAATCATTTCTTCAAGTTTTAGAGCATATAATTACCCAAATAAATTTATTTAATATTAACGTGTTAATTTAGAATCTTAATAGGTATAAGTATCTCCCAATCACTTAAATCTCTCTCTCAAATTAGACTTATTATTCCTAACAATCTATTGAAGAGATAATAAATATCCAAATTCACTCTAATATGACTATAGGGTCTAACAGGTATATTCTTATCCTATTAACAAATTAGAATAAATTTTAATCCCACGTTACATAATCCTATAGTCCAATTAATATCACTTTCCTAAGTATAATCAAAATTCTCCAATTTCATATTTAGCGGTGATTAAGCACTAAATATAGATAAGACATAACAAGATTAAGTAAATAAGAAAACATTAAGTATAATTTAATGGTTCAAACAAGCTCTAATCCAAGAATCAATTCATAGCTACTCTAGCTCTAAAAAAAAATAACCACACATGGCAATAAATAAAATCCATAACAGCAAAATAATGTTCAGATTGAAATTCAAAGAACAAAGGGAAAGAGAGGATGCAAATCTGTCGTAGAAGGAGAAGAACGAATGACGAGGGAGAAGAATTCTTCGCTGCTGTCAGAGAAGAAGATCACTGCCAAACACCTTAGGATTGCTGCTATTGCAGATAAACCAACGTTGTTCGCTCTCACCGCATTCAGGATTGTGCTTCCTCTAATTCTTCGTTCTTTTTCTGCTCGAGTCTCAGCTGTCCCAATCTTCCCAGAACCTCGTCTTCCTTCTCTTTATAATATCTCTAGGTTCCTTTTTTTCCTGTCTTGGCCGTACGCCTCTTTATTCAATTGTTTGTCTAAATCTCTTTTTAGATATTATGTGTGAAATGTGAATCAAGAATCTCTCCACAAATCACAACACTTGACTTTGTCTTTTCTTCATGTGGGGTCCACGTCTTTATCCCTTTGATTAACTTCTTGCTGCCAGCTCCACGCCTTTTTTCTCTTCTCTTCCAATACAATACGTGTCTATATATGTATACATAATAATTTTTATTGATGATTAGCTTCAGCTCCTTTGCTATTTTCTTTATCCCTTTTTATCTCTTTCTTCATATAATATCTCTGCACAATAGAAAAGGATATGGAAAGATTTTATATCAAAATTTCTTTTTATCCTGAACTTAATTTAAAAGATAGAAAATATATACAAGATAATTAAATAAGTATAAAATATCTAAGTTTAATTAATGGGAAAATTGTTATAAAAGACTTCACTAGCATCATATTTGTTGAAAGGGACTTAAGATACAGAGGTACTGAACTGACATTATCTTGTTAAGATAGAAAGACCAAAATGCCCTTGATGAATTAATGAAGAAAGGAGGTCTGCAATGTGATTCACCTCCATCCTGTGCATGAACTTGAAGAGTGAAGGGAGGAGGACGTTGACAAAAGCGGCAGTGGTCTTTGGGGCGTGGCGGAGTGTGATGGTCAAGGCAGAGAGAGAGAGAGAGAGAGAGAGAAGAATAACTTTTTTTTTAATATATGATCATTTAGAGGCACGGCCATTTCATAGTAAATAGCGCATAATTTCTAGTCATTATTGGCGATTCAATCATTTATATTTGTGAAATTCAGGATCAAATAGGATGAGGATTGTAAATTTTTTTGATTCCCTTAGGGTTTTCCATCATTGGCTTTATGTTTTGTAGGTCATTTTCTGGGTATAGTTTCTTTCTTTTTGCTTTGATTGGTAATTTTTTAGGAATCTTTATCTGATATTTGTGGTTTAATACCATTCCACTCTAACATGTTAATGTTTTGGTATTTCATTTTTGTCTAGATAGGACTGTGGAATGTATGTGATCTCTTGGTTGCAAAGCTAGAAAAATATGAGAAAGCCCAAGTGGAGTGGTTTGACATTGCCTAATGTGAGTACATTTGTGTACATTAATTGTTACACTAGTACTAGATTTGACTGGAAACTTGTTTTCACAAGAAGACATGGATCAAAAGAGGGTTGATGTGGTTTGGTGGTTAGTGACCCATGAGAAGAATAAATATCGGGACATGGTCATGCATAGCATTGAAATTGAAGGTTAGAAAGCTATGAAGAAGAAGAAGAGAAACTAGTTTACCTTACATTTATTCTGTACATATTGAACTTTGGTGTCATTTTTTGTTTCAATGTAAATGGAACTAGGTTATTTATATACACATATAAAGAACCCTCTTCCCTCCATTGTATTAATCTACCCTAGTATAGTAATTTGTCCCAGTATTGAAAACAACTTTCCTACATGCTTAAGATGTTCCGTAGGTGTAAAGTGTCTTCCATTTGGGTTGAACAAGTCTTCATTAGTACAACATAACGATGTGCAAAGGATCTTCCCCTATATTCAAACCATCTTTCCTACATGCATAACCTCTTCCCTGTGTGCAAGGTGGTTTCCATGTGTGCGAGATGTCTTCCTCTACATTCAAAACATCTTCCCTAGGTACAAAATTTGGTCGCATTATGTTGAACAAGTCTTCACTTGTCTAGCATAATAATGTACAAAGGATCTTCCCCTAGATTCAAAATATCTTCCCTAGGTGCATAAATTCTTCCTTGTGTGCAATAAGTCTTCCTTGTGGGCAAGGTGGCTTCTATGTGTGTGGATATCTTCCCCTACGTCAAAACATGTTGCGTTCATGCAAAATTTGGTCGCAATGTGTTGAACCAGTGTTCCCTAGTGCAACATAACAATGTGCGAAAGATCTTCCCCTACGTTCAAAACATCTTCCCTATATGCATAAACTATTCCCTGTGTGCAAGATGTTTTCCATGTGTGCGGATATCTTCACCTGCGTGCATAAACTCTTCTTTGTATGCAAGGTGTCTTCCATGTGCGCGGATATCTTCCCCTATGTTCAAAACATGTTGCATTAGTGCAAAATTTTTACCATTGTGTTGAACAAGTGTTCCCTAGTGCAATATAACAATATGGGAAAGATCTTTCCCTACATTCAAAACATCTTCCATAGGTGCATAAACTCTTCCCTTTGTGTAAGGGTCTTCCATGTGTATGGATATCATGGCTAAGAAGCACAAAATATATCATGGACTCAAGGCCTTTGTGGTGAAATTTGCCAACCAAACAATATTCTCATAATGGCTGAGAAGCACAAGATGTTCCTCCTGTGTTTATGCTCAGTTGGCCGAAGTTTTTTTTTATAGGTGTGTCTCGGTTGGCAACCCAAACAACAGTTGTGTCTGGGATTTTGTGGTACCAAATTCCAACAAGTGGTCTATGGAACTATCTAGGCTGAAGAAACCCAATTTAAAGATTTCATTTTCAAAAACGAAGGTCTGGCCATCAAGAAGAGACTCGAACTGGTTAAAGGTATCAGTTGCAAAAGAAAATATGGAGAAGAACAAAAGCAGATAGGGAAGAAGAAGCAAATATGGAAGGATAGCCATAGATTTAATGAATTGGTTTACACTATAAAAAATAAATATACCACTAAAGAGAGAAAGAAGACGCAATGTTCATTTATACTACTTTTCTTCTTCTCTCTATCTCTTTGCCTTGACTATCCACACTCTGCCACCACCCTAAAGACCACTGCCGCTTCTGTCGACCTCCTCCTCCCTTTACTCTTCAAGTTCACGCACGGGATGGAGGTGAATCAAAATTTCAGACCTCCTTTCTTCATTAATTTATCAATGGCATTTTGGTCTTTCTATCTTAACAATATAATGCTAGTTCAGTACCTCTGTACCTTAGGTCCCTTTCAGCAAATATGATGCTAGTGAGGTATTGTACATCAATTTTCCCTTAATTAATTGTGTCCTAAAATCTATACTTATTTCATTATAAAATCTATCCTTATCAGATTTCCATCACTAAGTCTATTAGAAACACAACATATTTTTGTAGTGAGAAGGAAGAGTCTTCCTGGAGAAGACAAACTTGAATAAGAGTCTGTGCTTAGTGGGTTATTAGAATGGAACAAAAAATCGGACCGGACCGGCCGATTCAACCAGTGAACCAATCAGTGGTCCGGTCTGATTTAGCCATTAGTTCATGAATCGGGAAAATCGATGGTTTAAATGGTTGAATCGATTATAGTTTTTTATTCTTCTAATTACTATCTTGTGCTATTTTTGAGGGAAAATGAAAGGCTGAAGACAACGATGAAGAGAAAAGTAGGTAAAAAACTAACAAATCTAATAAATAAAAGAAGATAATGGAAAAGAAATTATTTAAAAGGATATAATAATTATAGGAAATGAAATATCATTGCATAAGCATAGGCATCATAACTAATACTAATAGATTTTAAACATTTTTTTTAAAATCTTCATTTTCATCTATAGAAGTTTAAAAATATATTAATATATATATTGCCACTAATAAATTATAATATTTTAATATGGCCAGTTCAACCACTTGTTAGACCCCGTTGACCCATTGAACGTTAAACCTATGTCTTGACCAGTTCATTACCCAATCCAATTTTTTGTTTGTAATATCATGAATTTTGGGACTAGAGGCATAAGATTAAGCCTGGATTAAGTGGACTGCTAGACCCTGGTTTAGCAAATGTCCCTATGAGGCATTTTTAAATTCCCCAAAATTCCTTTATATCCTTGGATATAAAAAGGAATTATATTGGTGAGCTAAAGAGCTCGGGAAATAACAAAATAAAGCTATTAAAAGTTACACATAATATAGTAAAGTGAAACACAAAGTAATTTTTCCACCGGTGAAATTCCTGGTGTGGCAGTGGTGATTGTGTGATCTTTTTCGATAGGTAAATGATGGTAAAAAGTTATGAAGCTTTCCAGAATGAAATTATACTTATCAAGATTTAATTTGATAGGTCATATAAGTCATTTGGAGTTGTACACAAAGAGAAATGAATTTTTGAAGTTAGCCTAGAGAAATTAATTATTTTCTAGGATATCATTTAAAGATTATAATTCTGGGAAGAGTGAGCTTTCAATTGGTCAAAGATTATATTTTTCTATTAAAACTAGACTCAATGAGGGTCGCATAGCCTTTGGAATCACTCCAATTGGACATTTGTAGAATTAGATATGAATTTTCAGAGTTAATGAAAAATCTGCAGAATTTGGTATTTTGTGCGAAAATTTATTATTTGGGCCAATAAGATTGTGACACGTGGCAGATGAGTTGGCTGATGCATTTATCCATTAATTCATCATCATCTTCAGCCATTTTCCTGCGTGAAACAGCCGAGAGAAAGAGAGAGACGAAAATGGAGGGAGGATGAGAGAGAAAATTCATTCCTCTGAAACACTGCCAAAACGGCGTCCTCTCTCAAAGTACCCTTCAGGAAACTTCTTCTACTCATCGAGAGCTACATTTCTACGATTTCGGATTTTCATTTGGAGATGTTTGGTGCCGTCTCCCTTGCCGGAGTATTTCCGGAATTCCGAACCGTTTGTGAAAACGAGTAGAGGTAAGCGTAAGCTTCCTTTTTAACCGATTGATTTGTCGTTTGGATGAGTATAAAGGAAGTTGGGTACTGTTCATGGCTGGTTTAAATTGGTGTTTTCAATGGATAAATCATGTCTAATGAGTGTTTAAATAGCTAATCACTTGACTAGAAGTAGAAAGGAAGAGATTAAGCCAAAGAAAACAAGAAAACAACATATTGCACCTAAGAATATGATTTTCTTCCCTGTTTTTACGTGGAAAAGGAGTAAGAATTTGATGATTTTGATGCTTCCATTGGCTTTAGGAGGCAAAATTGTGTGGGTATGCAAGTGTTCATGAATTTTGGATACTTGTACATGAATTTAGAAGTTTTAGAAGTTAAAGGGTAAATGCTGTGTATTCTGTTTTCTGGAGGTAGTGTTATGGTGACGTGTTTTTGAGTGGTAAAATGTTATCCAATAACCATGAAACTCTCCAATTTGAAATTAGACACATAGACCTTTAATTTGATAGGTCATAATGATCAATTGGATTTATGTGCTAGAAGTTCTACATTCTTAAAGTTTGAGCATGCAAAAATGGGAGTTTCTGGGATAATGTGTAGAAAGTTAATATACTGTACTAATTCGTGTATATATAGCTAATAGCTATAACTTTATTTCAAACTAGACTTAACAAGGGTAAATAAGGACTTAGAACCAGATCAATTGGATATTTTTGGATTTAGATATGAATTTTTGAACTTCTGCCCTGTTTTCTGGAAGAACATCTAAAACAATTGGTGTTTGGAAACATTCTGGGAATGGTGTAGTGGTGGCGTTTAAAATCGAGTATTTTTATATAAATATAAACTTAAAAGGCTTCAAATATAGCTTTGAACCACCTCAATTGGAGTTCTATAAAATTAATTATGATTTTCCAAAGTTTGGTAAAAAAATGCTAGTAGATTGAGTACCATGTGAATTTAAGTAAAAAATTGGCCAAATATAATTGGAATGAACTCCAAGGGTGAAAGTAAGCCTATAGGCCTAATGTGGACCATTGGATATTCACTTTTCATGGCTCTAATGATGTTATCACTTGCCTAGGGCCATGAAGTGATAAAGAAGGAGAATGGTTGGCGGATTAAGGGACAAGAAAAGAAGGACATAAAGTCCACCAGGTAGTGAACTTACCTTTTCTGCATGTATGTGATATGTATGTCTTGCATTGATTATGTGACTGCTTTGCCTATTTGTGTGGAACATGTATGATTGGTTGAAGCTCTATTATATTTGTGCAATGGCCATATGTATGTCATAACATCGAGCATGCAGCATGTCATTATGTTGGCATGAAATAGTGTAGGCAAGCATGTCATGCATTCATATATATATGGTATGCATAGTGGTAATGTTTGCTACTGAGATTCTCTCGAATCTCACTCCTCCCAAACAACCATTCAGACAGGTGAGCATTGGAAACGTGCTGAGATCATAAAAGAGGTATGCACGAAGAGGACTGTTGCTGGTTGTTTGAAGGTCTGTAAATATTGTGTAAACCCTTGGTGGGGAAACTTTTATATTATAATCAAGCAATATTGTATTAATATTATCAGTATATTCATGCTATTCCTGTGTTCCCACTGAACTATGTATCGCTACTCTGAGTAAGATCAGTAATAAGGGATATATGAGGCGGGTCTTTACATTGTTCCTTGGTTATTAGGATTTTTAATGAACTTCTCACACCAAATTACAATTACTAGGGTTTCCCCTTAGGGCAATGCGTTACATTGGACATTTTACCACCTTTAACATATCCAGAAGTGCTATGATTTAGAACAATCGATAATTAAAGCCTATAAGTTGAAACTTGCATATTTATCTTTGGGTTACTATTTATTTATAATTTGCACCTTTCAAGTCTAACTTTAATTTAAAAATCCATAACTAAATATACATAACTCATATGAGGGTGCTTTGAATTCATATTGAAAGTTCTTGAAGTCCATTATTCAATCGTGATTAATGTAACATCCCAAAATTTATTCAAAGGCTAAGGATTGATTTATGGGAATTAGATAATAAGCCAAATTATGGAATCTATAAAATTTAAGGAATCTTAAATTAGACAAAGAGAAAAATTAATGCATAGTGTGTGTAATTAATAGGATAAAAATATATCTATATATATTATATTAAAACAAAACAGACACACCCTTTTCCCACACTACACACGCCATGCACACACACACAATCATCTAATTAAATAACACACACACACTTATTAATTTAATACCCACATGGAACACACACACACATTTTTAATAATTAAAAACAACACTCTCTCTCACTCTCTTAATTATACGTAACACACAACACACACTTCACAAATTTCTCAATTCTCATCAGCCAACATCCAAAAAGAAAGAAAAGAGAGAGTGAGTGAAAAAGAGAGAGAGCAAGAGACACATAATAGAGAAAGAGAGATACATAAGAGTGATCGGTGCTATCAGAGGAAGGAAGAAGTGATTACAAGTTCTACATACAACTTCATATCCTAATATAGGTGAGTTCCCTTTTCATATTTTTAACTCTTTCTAGTTAATTTGAGGCTATTTTTGGGTAGTTTGGGAAGCATAAAAATCTAGTATAATGAATCATTGTCTTGTGAGGTATTGTTTTGGCCAAAATAGTGCATAAGGAAGGAATGAGAATTTGATAAATTTGAGGTTTTCAATGAATTCTATACGAAAAATTATATGGGAATACATGAGATTATGATTTTTGGATTATTATATATAAGTCTAGAATTTTTAGAAAATAAGAGGAGTTGTTGTTCGGTTAGTTTCTCTGAAATCATATTGGTTGTAAAATATATTTCGGTAACCAAAACTGGTCCGAAAATTATGAAAGTTTTCAGAAGGAAATTAGACATCTTAAGATTTATTTTGATATATAAAATGTATCATTTGGGTTTATAAATAGTGAGATATGAATTTTTAAAATTAGATGATGAATCTGGAACGTTTTCTGGTACAGATGGGGTTTGACGAAATTATGAAAATGTTTTGTCTATAATATCTAAATGATAATATTTTTTCCTAATACTATACTTAACGAGGATCATATAGGATTTTTAACCATCCCATTTGGAGTTCTAGATATTTATTTATGAATTTTAGAAATTAAGCTATTGTAATTGGAAAGATTTTCTGGCAGTGCGAGAAAACTTTAAAACTGGGAATTATTCATGGATAGGTAGTAGTTAAACGTATTTTTATATTAAAATATACTTCATAAGTGACACATATAATTTGGAACCACCTTAATTGGATATTTCTAGGCCAAGATATGAATTTTCAAAGATTATTGAAAATTCTGACAGAATTGAGTAATAGTGCAAAAATAAAAATAAAGGTATTTTTGAAATAATTGGGACTCTAAGGGTCAAGTTAAATACTAGAGTTGGTATGAGTCTATTAAATACCTATTGGATTTAAGGTATTAGCTATAATGATAATCTACCAAAGTGTCTTAAATTATTTTAGAATAAGTAATAATTCGCCCAGTCGTAAATTATAAATTATAGGATTTGACATTTGCCCGGACGCCTAAGAGACTGAGAACATGAACCAAATTTGGAAAGACTGTCAGGTATTACCTTATCTCTTATATCATATGTGATGCCATGTATGTGTACCATATCATCTGTATATGTATGGGACAGATAGTCCCTAGGCGGTAAGACCCGTAAGTACAAGTTGCACCGGGAGTTACCCGGGGGCGTTTTAAGCCAGGTAGGCTTAAGACAGAAAGCCCGTGACTGTACCTTGTATGCGGCAGAGGCCCTGGGCAACCAGATTATGAATCTCAAGCGCTGTGAGTCTGTGATAAGGGACCGGTTAGGCCCTTTTATTTGCTGCATTTCTGTAAGTTGTGATGTTTGATGATTTGTTTTACATGCTTAGTATTTGCATATTATATGAGTGATCTGTGTACTACTGAGATTCTTTTGAATCTCACCCCTTTTTCAACAAATGATATACAACAAAGGCGTCTAGCTCTAAGGGCAAGAATGTAATATAGACGGACGAAGAAGAGGCAAATAAATTATGGACTGTTTGGTTATCAAATAAATAAAGTAGTAGTAGTAGTAGTAGTAGCGATAGTAGTATTAGTACTCGCGACGCAGACTGTATAAGTTGTAATCCGTACGCTAGACTTTCGATAACATATTGGTATTCAGAAACCCATAAGTTAACCATCACGACGCGAACTATAGATAGAAAATGCCCTGTATTTTAAATAAATGATTTTTAAACTGATAAAGATAATGAATTTACAAACTAAAATTTAGACCATACAAATTTATTTTAAAAAGTTTTTGAAAGTCCTATACAAATTTAAGATTAAACTCTTTCTTAAATTGAGAATTTAAATTGTTTTGGTCTCAGGTTTGAAACCATTATATATTTAAATTAATCTAAAGGCTTTAGAAATTAAGGTGTTACAATTACGACCTTAGATAAGTCTCAAATAAAATATGGGGAATTATTCTCTATTTTCTTGTGTCTCTGGGAATTTTTCTTAAAATTCTAAACCTAAGAATAAGGGTATGACACAGTGAAGTTTGTTTTCATATGCTATGAATGGGAAAACATATTCATTCTCTTGCTATATAATATTTCTTAGATATTCATTATTATCAAATAGTGTTATTTTTGCCAATGAATAATATATTAATAGAAAGAAAAAATAATCTAGGAAAAAAATCCGTATATAACAAGGTCGAACATTAGAAAAAATGACATAAAAACATCACCATATACATAAACCACACAGCAAGCCCTCAAAAGAAAACGAGAAAACAAAGAAAACTCCCACAATCACACGAAAATAGACAACTAAAAATCCTTAGTCAGAATTGCATTTAATTAATTAATCATATTTATATTCATTATTATATTTTAACAATAAAATCAAATTTCTAAAGTGGAGTGAACCATTTTATTTGGTCCCAAAGTATTTATAATGGAAAAAAGACAAGAAAATAGCTTGAACTTTAAAATCTTAAAACAGTTATTTTTTCTTAAAATAAGTTGTCAATTACTAGTCAAGTGCATGCAATAAGATTGATTTGAGATTTTAAAATTCAAGTAATATTTTTTTGCCTTTTTTCGCAAAGGAAATTGGACAATAAACATACTACCATCAATAACTCAAGAATACTTTTGGCCAAAAAAAAAATAACTCAAGAATATTTCGTTTAGGGCAGAAATCACCTCCGTACGCTGCATGGATGGACATCACGCGTGGTCATGTATATTACACACAATCATAAAATAAGAATGAATGTTTATTACCTAGAATCTCTATATCAATATCAATATTAATATTGATATCAATGATTAACGTGAAAATAGATCAATTACTGAACAATAATTTAAAACAGAAAACTGGAAAACGTTGAGAGAAGAAAGCCTTCTCTATTAGTATTTACGGTTTGTCCAAGAATATCAACCTTGATTTGAACAGTACAAACATAATCTTCAATAGTAGAAACTACAGCTTCGGCCATTTCCTTCTAATGAGAAGAGAAATCTAACTTTTTTTTTATTTTTTATAAAAAATTCTATAACAAATTATCTGATACTTTTACTTCCATTTTTTCCTGATTAAAAACATAATATATGTTTTCATCCACATGGAACATTAAACCAGCTTTTCTTGATTATGGTTAATTAGAAAATAAAAATGACATAAATTAATGAGAAAATCCCATATAAAGCTACCTAAAATAAGAAAATTCTAAATTAGGTTGATAAATTCAATAAATCCTTAACTGAGTCATTAACCCAATTTACGTTCTTAAAATGTGCATATAATGACTTCAATGACATCTTCTCTCTTCCCTCTTAAAAGAATTTTATTGCTCTATAACTTTAATGTCCTATATGTCAACATTAATATATAATAAAATAAAATATGATTTGCTAAATCAATTAAATGATTTTTTAAACTGAGTTTTTCTGAAAAAAAAAATGATGTAGTTATTTTTATCAAGTGAGACCAAAAAAAAAAAAGAAGAAGGAATGCATAACACATACCAATTTCAGTTTCCAAAAACCAATTGAAATAAAAGTCACTTGTATCATTGTTTTTTTTCTAAACAAGCTTTCAATAATTTTCCTAAACATATAAATGTGAGTTTTTTTAAAAATATTCAGTTAAGATTTCAATTTTTTAACTTTTCCATTCTTTAATATGAGTTATTAATATTAAATATTTTTTTCTAAAAAGAGACGTATAAATTTGATATACTTCTAAGGATATTTTAGTTAAAAAGATATCAAATACACTTTAAATTTCACAAAAATGCTGTCCATATTGAAATATAGAACTTCAAAAAAATTATATAAGAAATAGATATTGTAAAATTTATACTTAATATATTTATTAAAAATATTTTTTTATAATGTCATATATTATAATTTTTTTTGAAAAAAATTGTTCATGTTAATAAAATGAAATTAATTTTTATAAAAAAATATTATATGTTTTTGCTCTTAAGATGATAGTTAATGTACATTTTTTTGGCCTAAAGGTTATTGTTAATATATTTAAACTATAGATGAATCATATTTTTTTATTAAATATTAATGGTGATATATATATTGAAAACATAAGTTACAAAGTAATCAAACTCTTTAAAAAAATAGCTAGGAGAGGGCATTTAAGTTATTTTACTCACATTTTAAAATTCTAAATTGGGTTAATGGCACAATTAAGGATTTATTAAATTTATCAACTTGCTTTAGAATTTTCTTATTTCAAGCAGCTTTATATGGGATTTTCCCTAAATTAATTAATGATCTTAACTAAAATTAACTATAATGGTCAGATCCTTATGTACATATAGCATACAAAAATGACCAAGAGGACAAAAAGACTAAGATCCCATGCTATGATATAGGCAGAAAAATCTAATCATAATTAATGAGTATGCGCGGAATTAAATGTCTTGGTCAAGAACGTGAGCTTGAATAGGAGTTAATATTGCACGTATATAACACGCAAAAGTAGGTTCCTCTCATTGCCTCTATTTTGGAAAATTCAAAGGATCCCGATGGATGACTTTAATGGACAAGTGAGTCTAAGAACCATAATGCACGTAATGTTGTTATCTATATATGGAGCAGAATAATGTACAAGTCACACCCTTACATGAAAGGAAATAAATCGACATTGGCATTCCTTGTTGACAGCAATTTGCAAGAAACGGACATGGAAATAAATAGAAAAGCATGGCAGGAAAAATGTTTCTCAAGCAGACAAAAGTGACACACTTGTAAACAAGAGTATGGAGAGTCTTCGTGGAAATTTTGAAGAAGCCAAATATACACTTAATGGGGTGGTGGGGGTCTTAATCATGTCTTTTTGAAAATCTTGTCACACAAAATCTACATTTCCTTACTATACAATACAGTTTGTAGTTAGAGGCAATCAAACGGGTAAAGAAGGGGCTGGGCTAAATTGGAATATAAAAAAAGTGGCATGGGTAGTTTTGTCAAGATATGGCAGATTATTTCTCTTTCCTCCAGCCAAACCCCCATTTTTGTAAATTTCTATTATTTTTGCTTTCAATTTATTTAAGATACGTGCATCCTATTAGATGCAAACTCTAGGGACAAGAACAAGATCATTTGTTCAACGTAGTCAAAACAGAGCACCTCTTCTTGAATCATTCCAATTCGAAGGTTACACTGTCTCTGTTCCCAACATAAATGCAACAAGAAGAATTGGGGAGAAACAATGAGAAAGAAAGATTTATCAAACAGAAATTCAGGGTCTTATCAATCCTCTCCACTTACTTCAACTAAAAACTTGATTGCCAATTCTTCCAGAACTATTTTGACTTAAAAGATTAAGCTGTTACATGAAGGTTCAGTACGTATATTATAATATCTAACACCAGTTGGATATGGAAGTGTGTTTCAAAAGAAAAACTTAATCTCATATTGCATTTGGCAGTCTGTTACGTTGGTTTGATGATTATATTTTAATTAAATCAAATTTTTCATATGTAGCCACCGATTCATTATTATACAAAAATCAAATCAAATATTACAATAATTATTACTTGATGGACATGTTGAACTTGAATGGAGGACCATCATAAAAATTTACTAAAAAGTCTTCTACACATGTGACAATACGAAAAGGCCATAAGCGGAAACCTGAAGCGGGTTATCTAGGTTACAGATTATGATGGATCGCCCAGTGTAGTATACAATGTTGTTGGTTTTCGAGTCACCGTAAATGAGGATGTCCTGACCACGTTCGGTGGAAGGCGCACAAGCATGGTCTCTAAGAGGTTTGCCATTGTCGATGGTATCGGAATCGTGGATTTGGAAGTGCATGATCATTCATGTTTACAGGTGATTAGGAACAGGGGTAGAGAAAGAATCCCAATGGTCCTATACTTGAGGAAGAGAATTTTGAACAAGTTCACGGCTTGCGCGGTTTTTCGTTCGCGTTGATCAGATTTATATAGCAAGGGTGTTATAGTCATTTCGCGTTACCATTTACGTTGGTTATAGATTTTTCTTTTCTTTTTCCAGCATCTACTATAAAATTAAATTATCCATTCATGTTAAACCTATTAAAAATTTTATTAAATTAAATAATTTGGTAAATTTTTATAAAAAAGGTATCAATACTTTTTAAATTTTGTACCAAGTCTTTCTCACAAATAAAATTTTTAGTGAGGAACCTTTTTCCTATTTTTCCTATGATATATCAAAATTAATTTACACAAAAATTTAAAATTTATATGTAAGAAAACATGTATGCTTTTGTATTAAGTTGATATTTTTTTTAATTTTAACTCGATAAATAAGATTTTGAAGGAAAGAAAAAAAATATGAAAATTCACATTATATTTCACAAAAAATTAACATTTATATTTTTTAGGCTCTCTGTAATCCAAACCATTACATTACACAAAAACATAACATTTATATGTAAAAAGACATCTAAGCTTTTATATTCAATTGATAAAATTTTTCAATTTTAACTCTGTAAATAAGGTTTTGAAGGAAAAAAATGAAAATTCACATTAAAGCATTAATTATAGAAGTAAAATTGACAAATAAATATTAAAAAATCTCCAAATAATATAGACTAAAGAATCCTTTTAAAATACGCCATATAATAAATACACGAGTATAATATAAGAAAACATCTTGACCTTTTAGCAAAGATCAAGTCAAAGATATTATATTTTTTCAATTCATTTTTAATCTTATTTTAATTTGATCCGTAAAAATTTAAAATATGCATGTAAACGATTTCTTTTAATATATATATATATATATATATATATATATATTTTAAAATGTGCGTGTATATGACTATTTTTCTAAGCTCTCATTTTCCATTAACTCATCAACAAGAGCCTTAACTGGCTAGGAAGGTTAGTAGATAATATTGACATTATAATACACTCAGCCAAAAGTCTATCAATATTATACCATGCCAACAAACATAAAATTTGAGTAATTTAAAAAAGATTCTAAACATACTCAACATGAAATTTGCTTAGATACACCAATATATCTTTTATACATCGGGCAACCTAAAGTTTTTTCTAAGTAGCATTACTTACTTTATGATATTACTTTTTTGTAGTAATACTCGGTATTCTAAAATATTTTTCTAGCAGTTTTTTGTGTGTATCTGGTAGCCTAGCCTAAAGTATTTTTTTCAGTATAAAACTGTATTCTAAACTTATGGTGCCCATTGCTACTGAAAAAAATACTTTAAGGAAAAAATTATACCAAAAATACTTTATGATATTAGATATACTATTGAAAAATACTTTTCGGTGCTGGATGATTTAAAAATTAGTTATAATGTTAAGTGCTATTTTAAAAATATTTTAAGGTGCTGGATGTGTTTGTTTTTTAATCTTAAGACCTTTACATATATAAATATCAACTTGATTTTAACCTTAAAACCTTTACACATATAAATGTCAACTTGATTTTTTAACATATGATTAACAAGAAGGAAGCTCAGCTTGAAGTCTCTCAACCATAAATAACAAGAACATCAATATGGAGAAGAACTAAAAACAAAACATGCACACACATCACATATGGCCGCAAAATAAATATGCCTAAGCTAACAACATTCGGTCTTCCCAATCTCAATTCGATTATTTCAAGGAAATTGATCAGACACGATTCCCTTACCTGCAACCAATAAATCTAAAAATGAGATGAAACCATCATTAAACATATGTAAAAGATAAAATATGATAATTCAAATTACAATCAAGCACCAATTTTTTTCATAATAATATTAATATCTTTTGATAGGAGAAAAGGGCAATAAAATTTGAGACCAGTAGAAATGATCTCTATTAGTTTTTTTTTTTAAAAAAAAAATCGGTTATGAGCTAAGCATTGGATAGAAATAAAATGTGAAAACATGGTTTCTTAATTATCCTAAATATCAAGTTGAAGAAATATATGTGTGCAAATCAACTCGAACCTCAGGCAAAAAAAAAAAAAAAAAAAAAAAAAAAACTCAAATATAAAAAATATTGAATTTAGGTGATGTTGTACTCACCATAAAGGGAAAAAACTTTTGATAGAATTTAGCTCCTTGATGACATCGATTGTGCTCATTCTTTCGTGAGGTGATTCCATTGAACATGTAAGTCTGATCTTAAATAAAGAACGCAAGCATTTCTCAACATTAGGATGGATTTGCATCATGTTCTCTAATAAGTCTCCTGATGGTCCCACTATATGTTCTAATCCTTATGGAAGAATGTTAGGGCTTACAACTTCCAATACATATGTTTGAAGATTGTGGCTGCCATTAAATATATCTTCAGTGGGTCTCTTTTAAGTTAACATCTCTAAGATAAGAATGCCAAAGCTATACATATCACCTTGTATTGATACATCAGAACTCATTCCATATTCTGAAATATTGTAAGCATATTAATTATCTTCATTATATAAATGACGAATGAAAAAACTGAAAATAAAAAAGGTTAGTTTGAAAGCATAATGAATTTGAAGACCTTGTAATAAAAAAAAGTCAAATGATACCTAGAGGAATATAGCCAACAGTACCCTTTATACCAAGTGTGTTGCTTTGTTCATTAGAGACAATGAAAACAGTTGAGAGTAGTCTTGACATTCCAAAATCACTCAAATGAGCAACCATGATGTCATCAAGAAGGACATTGCTTGGCTTCAAATCAAATGAATTATAGGTTGCCCATATTCATAGTGAAGATAGTTTAATGCAGATGCAATATTGTTCGCAATAATCTACAAGTGCACATGTTGCGTCAAGTAATAAAGTGATAAGTAAAGTATTGTTTCTTTGAGGATTTAGTTTAACAAATAAATTGAACAATAAACTTAGTGTATTTAATGAAGTTGAGCCAAAACATGTTGTTTTGAGAAATGAAATTAAGAAAATTTGTTCTGAAAACAATGAAATATGATTTTGTTTAAATTCAAATAAGATAAAATGCCTTGAATTATTTACCCCTTTTGTATTTCATAATAACTTGATATGATCCCTCTCTTTAAGTATTTTCAATGATAATATGTGTTAGTCACAGGTTCATAAGTATTTGATTAAGCTTTCTCAAGTCAGAACCAAGTTAATACATTCAATTATTATGCACAATCTCTTATTACATTCAATTGAAAGTAAGCATTAAGCATCAACCTGCATTTGATAATGCTAGGTTAGTGACTATATCTCTATGTCACTAACAATCCATCTATCTACCATATAAACTTTAAGGCAAGCATGATTTTAACCAAGTTCTCTACCTACTACTTTCTGCTCTCTCAAGCTAAAACAAGGTAAACAAGGCAATATAAATGGTGTCCAAAAATTAAGTAGCTTTAAGCATAGGATAAAATCAACACATATATATCATGCATACAGAAAAGAGATGAATATCCAAGTATTAATCCATAAAAAGGTTCAAAATAATCATAGAAGAAAGAGTTTAGCTACTCATTCTCAAGAAATAGTCACAACATTGCAAAACAAATACAACCGTATCAGTAAAATACAGAAGGAAAGAGAAGGAATCAGAAAAACCAAGGAAAATAAGCTTGAATCTCTTTAAATCTTCACTCTTCACTTGATCTTCCTTGATTTGCTTCATTTTTGGGCTCTAGGTTGTGTTGTAGCTGCCTCTTAGGCTTTTCTCATGCTGGAGAGTTCTGTTATGAACCTTCATTATCCTATTTATAGCCCTCTTAGATCTGAAAACACGTTGCAGCTATCAAGGTGTTTGGTCGTAGCCAACATGTTTCTGTGCTGGCTTGGCCGCGGCCAAAGATTTCAAGGTTGCTTAGCCACGGCCAATCTTCTAGATTGAAGCTTCACTATGTGCGCGGCCTGTTTTCCTTCTTTCTTGCTTCTCCCATGGCACAAATAACTTCCTAGCTCTATTTCACTTTCTTTTTCTTGATGGATGTTTTCTCTAGCTTCTTGTGTACCAGAAACTATGACCTATCAATGCGAACAAACATATAAAACCCAACAGTTGATGGACATAACATTATATTCATGCTTAACCACACAATTCTTCTTTTTATATGTCAATTATGCATCAGGTACATTTCCTCCACATTAATACCACTTATTGCCCATTAAAACACCAAAATACTTGAGAAATTTATAAAAATGTACCATTTTGACAGGAAATTCATGAGGTTAACACACCCCCAAACTTAAACTTTTGCTCATCCTCAAGTAAAATCAATCATAAGATGAAAGAGCTAAATCAATTAGTCCTTGACTAAATGTGTATGCATGAAGTTTTCCTCATTGGATGTTCAAAATATTATGTCACATAGGAGAACCAGCAAAATATAACGAGGAGCATGGTTCACAATCTAAAAACAGGTTTCTGAATAATTTTCGAAATGTGTGTGTGTGAAGAGAGTTAGGAGACCATTTTCCTGTAGTTATCAAGATCAAACGTAACACTTCAATATGTATAAAACACCCTTAATATCAAATCTTTGGAGTACCTACATTCTCCTTTCTACCCACTACTAAATCCATCCACACAAATTTTCAAAAATCAATAGGAGTTTTATGAGCTTGTAATGGGGCTAGTGGTTAGGTTTCCTGAAAGAATGGGAAAAACAGAGGATTCAAAATTCTTAAGATAATATGACTACTTAATTCCTTTCAAAGCCTCCCAAAAGTGTTCTTCCACAAAACATAAACACTCCCCCAAACTTATCCTCACATTTATTTCTTTGCACTTCAAGCTTTATTGAACTCACAGATTTCTTCTCTTTTTAATTTTTTAATTTTTTATGAAGTGCCAAATATCCTGCATTTACATTCATCCCTTCAATATCCACAATACCATTTCTTATTCCCCTAATCATCACCAACATTATCATTTATCTCAAGATTAGGGTAATTAATGGTTTTTCTGGCTATACAAGTTTTGATTTAGCTTGTATCTATGAAAATAAGGCTTTTTTTAAAAGGCTCAAATAGGGTGCAAAAGGATTTACTTTCATGGATAAGCTTGACAAGCACAATCGTATTTTTAAAGAATGCTCAAATCATCTTTTTGAAAATACGCGAAATTGATAATTCATTTCAAGAAGTTTAAATGTAAGCTCTAAAGTATTTTAATGAGAGAAGAACATACACACCAATTTGCTACAAAATCTCATAACAAAAGCATTCAAACCTAATCCATTCTTGTGCATGTTGTTATATTTCAAAAATTGTTAGGAAACAAGTTTTAAAATGAAAATCATGCTTTTAGAAATATTTGTGATATTTTTCCTATAAACAAACTACTTTCACATCATTTCTATCATTGGATCATGCATTGATTATTTGGGATAATCAATCAATCTAGCTTAGCTTTTGGAAACAGAGGACAAGAAATTTTATCATTTCCAAACTTGAAGATCTTTGTCAAAATGCATAAAGACATACAAAAATCATTCATCAGCACCCCCAAACTTAAAGGAGACAGTATCCCCACTGTCAAAATAAAAAAAAAGAAAAAGAAAACTGAGGGGTGTACTTAGTTATAATGGGTACACATATCACCTGCAATGCAAATAGATATAACAAATATGCACAGCCACAAGATATATGTATTTGTGATGTACCATAGAAACCAAAACCTAAGATGGCATAAGAGCAGATAAAAGCAAAGAAGAGCTGATGATAAATGATTGTATTAATTCACTGAAATGCGAAAAAGAATAAAAAATGACAAGTTTGGAGAACTATATAAAACTAGTCATCAGCAAACCCAAAAACAAAAGAAAATAAAGAATAAAATCCTCTACTCATCACCCTCGGAGGAGGGGCATGATCCTCAGGTCTACCAATAGCCAGATCTCTTCCTGGGGCCTGTTGTGCAATAAACAGCTCAATACGACCTAATTTGGTCCTGTGATCCTGCAGCGTGGTTAGGAACTAAATGATGTTCCTGTCTATGCACTACATCATAGTAAGGAACTACTGCATAGGTGGCTATGGCTGAGAAGAGGATGCCTCACCATGATCGGTCGACTCAATCGAGACATCTATGTTAGGCTTGTCAGGGTCAAGCTGGGGTGCACCAAATGCTCCCTTTGGCTTGATGCTTTTGTACTGAAACTTCTAAAGGGGCCTGAAGATGACATCGGTAGAAATGGCTGCAACCCCCCAAGAAGTATAGAAGTCAGGGATGAGGTACGGGATCATCAAACCATAGGTGTGATGGTGAATATGGTCTCTCATAGTTGTGTAGATCATATTGACCACATCGAGTGGCTCCTTCTTCATCATGAGATAAACACAGAGACCTTGCTCCCTAGTAATGCAGTTACGATTAGAGGAGGGCTAGAAGTAATCCTTCCCAAAGTGTAGCCATATACGAGCCTCCACTGAGAGGCGAGTACGTAGTAAATACTTCTGACCTCCCTTGGAGCGTTTTTAAGATACCTTGCCAAGCATCTCTCAAATCTCATCTTTCGAGATCTCTTCTTCATGGTTAATGTAATATTGGAATTGGAAATTCTTGACAGGAGGAAGAGATAGGTAGTCTCTGAAGCTATTAAGGGTGAAATCAATTTAGGCGCCCCGCAATGGGAAGCGTTAAATGTTTATAAGACAAGCTTATATGTAAAAATCTTGGACTATATGTAGGTTGCCATTAGATTTCGAGTCCAAGAGGCAATTGAAATGGTATGTCTTGGAGACAAGATCATAGACATGGCCACGAGTAGTGAATGTGATTTCACGCTCTTGCAAGATAGGGCGTGAAGTGATTTTTTTCATGGTATCTGAAACTTCTTTAGGCCTGATTTTATCAGTGACCTTCTTAGCAGGCATGATGGCTAGAGGGGAAAAGAGAAAGAAACCAATCAATTTAGAACAGCATACAGGACTCAAAAACTAGAAAAGAAAACATAAAAGAAAAATTCCAAGACCAAAAACTAATTTAGCTAAAGGTGGAAGAAGACACCCCCAAACTTAGATTCTAGCTTCTACCACAAGTCAATAAGTAATTCCAATCTGAACCTATCCTTACTACCATGCAAACTTTGTGGAAATATGAACCCTCACTTATCCATGTGGAAATAGAGGTATGGGGTGGATGCAACAAGGAAATGTGCAAACTCTGTAAATATGAACCCTCACTTATCTATTTGAACAAGCTCAGTAGTAAAAAAAATGAACTGACCCATCTTGTTTTGAAAATTCTGTCATCTCATAACGGGAAAGTACAGGAAAACTTTGAGAAATCATGAAAGCCAGTGCAAATTCATGCATACCAATGTCTGTATTTGCACAAGGCAATTTGAAATTCAAGTAATAGACTCTATCAATAGAAAGATGAACTTCCCAACACAGATTATGATATACACATATTCATTTGCAAATAACAACTTAAAGTACAGGAATGAAATGGTTCAAGTTAGTCTCATACAGAGCTTGTCAATGTCTATGCAAGGGTTATATAGATTCGAATCCTTCGATTTCAGCAATGGCAAAATAGATTTCACATAAACAAAACCCTATGAACAATGGCTGAGCAAATGAGTGGAAAACCTCAATGCTCATCAGACCACCTATAAGTGAAATCCCTACAAGCAAAAGCAACATGCAGAATACTAAGAATACGCTTACAGCCCCAATGCCTCTACATGCTATAACCATATTTAAACCTTCTTTTAACGAGAAAAAGGAAAGCTATACCTCAAGAATATTAGCAAGAAGAGTAAGGGTTGGAGTGATAGCAAGTAAAATGCACTATGGTTGTTGCAGAACAATGGAACACCAAGAGGCCAATGTGGATCCACGACAAGGAAACTGAACTGAGAGAAAGAGGGAAAGGCAAAAGGGAGTAACGGAGAAGAAGAATGGAACACGAAAGGGGAATATTGAGGAAGGAGGATTAGAGATTGAGGGGTAAGTGTGAAGAAAGATGGTCGCGAGAAACAGAGAGGGAAATGGAAGAATAGTAAAAGAATTTGGGATTTAAGGTTAAAAATGGGGTTATCACACTTTGGCCACAGTGAAGAACCTACTGACTTAACTTTGCCTCATTTGGTTGTGGCCAAAGTTGGCCTGGCCACAGCTAAGAGTCTCTTTGCAATTTTTTTTACATCCCTATTCTTTGGCTAAGGCCAAAATCTTTCTAACCTTACTTGGCTGTGGCCAAAAAGTTTTTGACCTATCTTGGCCGCGTCTAAGAGTGGTTTGACAGCAGCCAAAGAGGCCTTTGTGCCTTTTTTACCGCTTTATTTCATAAATCAGCTTTTGGCCATAAAATGCACATACATTGACTTAAATTATCAATTTCCACAGCTCAAGAACACATCAATCATTCTTCAAATCAATCAAACTTCACACAAATGTCATCTTGAAGCACATACAAACATGGAAACACTTCAATCATTGATAGGTAATTTCCAACAATTCAAGACAAATTGATGAACATTATGAGCATAAGTTAAAGTCTGAAATGGCTTCCCTGAAAATGTCTTCCAAGATAAGTATGCTTGCATATTCATTTTTTGATCACCTGCTCCTTTCTAAGTCTTAGGTATCTACCTTTTTCCTATAAAAAATGCAAGACCAAATATGACTCCACTAAAATAAACCAAAATCCAATAAACTAAAGAGAATGAATTTAGAACTTAGGTTGCCTCCCAAGAAGCGCTTAATTTATAATCTTTATCTTGAGTCTTCTTGTTGGTCATTCTTTAGTTGCTAAAGAGATGGTGGATATCATTCGGTCCACATCACCTCCCCAGTAATGCTTTACTCTTTGACCATTTACTTTGAACTTCTCTCCTTGATTATTCTCAAGCTCCACCACACTACAATTTGAAACTTGTACCACTATGAATGGCCCTGACCACCTGGATTTAAGCTTTCCTGAGAATAATCTCAGCCTTGAGTTGTATAGGAGAACTTTTTGACCGGGTGATAATTGCTTAGGATCTATTTTATTGTCAAGATTCTTTTTGGTCTGCTCCTTATAGATCCTCTCATTCTCATGAGTATCAAGGCAAAATTCATTAAGTTTATTGATTTGGAGTAACCTCTTCTCTTTGACAGCTTCGGGGCCAAAATTCAGCTTTTTGATTTCTTAGGTTTAAGAACTCATTTATATATTAGGACATGATTTTAACTATGTTTCATTTTATAAATTGAGTTGTTCTGATTTTATTGTAATGAGGATTTGAACTCATCAATATATATGGTCATATATATGTTTTTCTATGATTCTATTGCTTTCTATTTATTTAACATGGTATTGTTAGATAGCATGATTGAATTGGTCTTGTAGTTGAAACTAAATGCATTACTTACTTTATAATCACACTCTAAGGGGTTTTAATAATGCTTAAATTAATGGGTTCATGAGTTTAAGCATTAGACTCAATAGTAATTGGGATTTGGTATATTAGGAAACTTAGAGAAAGTCATTACACTAAGAGGGTGTAATAGCATTTCTAAAGTAGGGGTTCCTCTCTTTTGATGCTAGACTCAACGGTGTTTGGGGTTTGATATATTAGGAGCTTAGTGCATTAATTCCCTAAATATTTTAATTGAGCAAAGGTAGTCATTGAAAACCATTTCCAAGAGCATATTCAGCAACTGTATCTTTTATCCATTTCCATTCCACTTTTATTCTAAAAAATCCAAAAATATTTGTTTTCAAAGCATTTTAGTTTAATTAAAATTTAGTCTTTAGATAAAAAGCTCAAAAATCCTTTTATATTTGTTTTATATCAATCATTGCACTTAGTTTCTAAGTAATTAATAAAATGTTCTTCGTGAGACGATCCAAGATTGTACCTTTTATTGCAATCCTTGGTTAAAATTCTTGAGGAGTTTACCAAGGAGCAAAGCACAATAGACAAAGCCTCACTTCAATCCTCCTTCACTGCATTTTCTGGTTCTGCAGCTTCAACATCAATCTCTTCAGTGATTCCAAAATCATTCAGCCTTGAACTAGCTACCCTAGGCAGTACCTTGCTAATTCTCAAGTTAATGGCATGGCACTCTTACCATTTCATTTAGGATTTAGAATGGGATCGCTGGGAAGACTGCTTCGTGACATTACATTCATCTGTGATGCTAACTGCCTTATTTACACTTCAAGATTTTTAATGGTTATTTCATGTAAAGAGAAAGTGTCTTTGTTTTCATCCCTCGAAGATTCCATTTGGGATATAATTTGATTCAACATCTTCTTTGTTTTAGACTCTTCTTCCTTTACAGGGGGCTGCCTTGGATGTGCTTGAAAACCAAGTGGAGGCATAGGCTTTGCACCAAATGTGTGCTCATGTTGCTGATTCAGAGTGTTGCCTTGACTTCAGGAAAAATTTGGATGAGATCTCCAAGCATGATTATACTTCTGTGAGTAAGGATTTCCCCGTGATTGCTGAAATTTTCCTACATAATTAATAGATTCTGTAGCCATATATAGAGGACAATGATTGGAAATGTGCACATCATTGCATTGATCACAAACAATGGGAATGGCCTGAATAGAATGCACACCTTAGGAATTATTTTTCTGCATTTGAGATTCCAGAACATTAAAATGCTTGTTCAAAGCAGGCAATATGATAACTCCCCATTTTTAATATAGTTTGAGATATACTTTTGATATAATTGGGGAGTTATCAAAGCTAAATTAAAAGGATTTTCTTAAGATTTTATAAGATATCAATTGGATACATTATTTAGGGGATTTTAATATAAATATCATAGTTTTTAAATGAAAATAGAAATAATTTAATTTAGGATGATAATAATAATCAAGATTCACTATTCTTAAAAAAGGAAAAAAAGAAAAGAAAAGAAAAGAAAAGGCTTGGGAAAACTTTAAGCAAAAAAAAATCCATATTTTTATGAAATTCTGATTGGACCCCAAAACATTTTAAAAAGTTTTAATTTAGTCCCTCCTCAAAGTTTTAATTATTTTCATTTTAGTCCCTTGGTCAAATCGCAAGGTCTTGCTTGCGGAGAGGCTGAAACATAAATTATTGAACGAGAGATGAGAGGAGCGGCGGCATTGTTCTAGAGGAGAGAAAAGAAGAAGGAGTAGCAGACATTTTGGAGAAGAAAAGGCGGCTGGTCTAGGTCTTTCATTGCAAGCTTTGGCGCTACCATTGCCGGAGTTGGTTGATTGAGAACCAGAAGGCAGCGATCACTGTTGCTGATCTTTTCCGACCAGTGGGTGCTAGGGAGAAAGAGTTGGGCCGGAGGCATCTTCTTGAACCAGAGCAAAGAGCTGCAGCTGGCGAGAGAGGAGGAAGCAGCTGCACTATTTATCGTCATCATCGCAGCAACAAAGCGGATAAGGGAGAATCATCACTACCTTCCTTGAGCTTGAAATAGAGAGAAGCTTGACGGTGAGTTCTCTTCCTTTAGATCATCGCAAAGAGAGTCTGGAATGAGAGAGCTATTGGAAAGAGAAAGAAAAAAGCGACTGTTCACAAACAATGTAGTTGGACAATGTTCATCGTACTATAGCGTCATTGTTCATTTTCACTGTAGCAGAGCATTGTTCACTGACTACTGTTGGTCGTTTCTAGTCAGCTATACTCTATTTCATGTTCTTCATTTTTCTTGTTCAATTTAATTCCTAGTATGATTTTAGATTCTAAATTTATTGTAGTTGTAATGGGATTTATTTTGAACATATGTGGCGGATTGTTCCTTGAACCTAAGGTAGCTATAAACTAATTTGGGGATTTAAGTATGTATAAACCAATTAATTGTGCTTATTGTTATTTTAGTTTACTTAATCTTGTATTATTCTGTCTACTTTGTACTTGATCACTACTAAGTAGGAAATTGAGGAGTTTAGATTAGCCTTGGAAGAGGGATCTTAATTGGACCATCGGATTAAGTAATGTGGGATTAGAATTTTTTTCTAATTTGCCAATAGTATAGAAATATACCTATTGAACCTATATAATCATTTTAGAGTGAAATTGGATATTTATTGCTTCTTAAGTAAATTAGTTAGAAATAACAATTTTAACTTGAGATGGGGTATAAGTAATTGGAAGATACTTATATCAATTCAAACTCTAGATTAACAATTTAACATTAAGTGCATTTATTTTGGGTAAATACATGTTCTAAAACTTAAAAAAAGGATTAGCCACTCTAGATTGTTTTACTCCATTGAAATTTTATAAACCTTAGTTATTACTTTTGCATTTTGCATTTGTTTAAATTGATTTCCAAATTCCTTCTTTGATTTGCCCAACTTAAATGAAAATGAGAATTTTAATGCCTAATTATCTATTATCTTGAATCTTTGTAAGATGACCTTGATTTGCTATTATACTATTTATACGGCCCGTACACTTGCAGTGCTTGTTTAAAATTTAGTAGCATCAAGTTTTTGAAATATAGTTGCAATATGAGAAGATGAGTCTTCTTTTGTATTAGTCATGGGTTGAGCAGTCCTCTTATCGTTGTCTTGAGTGTTGTTTGCAGACAATTGATCTAACAATCGAATTACCTCATTAATATGGACATTACGATAGCCTCCGTTGGTCATATAGTCGACTATTGCCTTAGATTGAGGATTTAAGCATGTATAGAAGATTTAGATCACAACCCATTTCTCTACCCCAAGGTTAGGGCATTGCTTCATCAGCATTTTGTATCTCTCCCATGTTGCATATAGATGTTCATCTAGGTGTTGTCTCAAACTCAGAAATTCTTCTCTAGCTTCCACATATTTGTCATCAGAAAAGAATCGAGCTCTAAATTTAGCTTCAAGAGCATTCCAAGAATTAATAGATCTTGCAGGGAGATTATTGAACCAATCCCTAGCCTTCCCTTATAGAGAAAGAGGGAATAATCGGAGCCTCAGTACATCTTGTGGAACTCCGTTCTATTTAAAAGAGTTACACACCTCCAAGAAGTACATCAAATGCTTGTTGGCATCTTCATTATAAAGATCATGGAACATCCCGTGCATTTGAAGCATTGTGATCATCACCGTCTTGATTTCAAAGGTATGGGCTTGCATTTCCGGCATCCAAATGTAGGACTGAGTTTCCCAACATGATACGGCTGGCAAAGTCATTGATGGTAGCTCTATCATATTCGTTGTTCGCCATGGTTTCAGATTCAGTTTCAACAGCAATTTCAAGTTCAACTGCTACTTCTACTTTAACTTCTGGTGTATTTTCAATAAGAGGCACTCCGTCAATTACCACACCAAACTATCTGGTTCACTAGCTTGCATATACCAGAGCTGCACCTGCAAGAGGGATAGGCATTGAAAGTATCAATTCAACACAAAAACTGGGTAAGAAAAATAGAAAATAAATGATTGTCTATCTAATAGCTCAAGCGATATTTACTAACACAAGCATAAGGTCAATAAAAATTTGTTAACTCAATATCCCCAGCAATGGCGCCAAAAACTTGTTCGCAATAATCCGCAAGTGCACAGGTCACGTCAAATAATAAAGTGATAAGTAGAGTATCGTTCCGTCGAGAATTTGGTTTAACAAATAAATCAAACAATAAACTTAGTGTATTCAATGAAATTGAGCCAAAACATGTTGTTTAGAGAAATGAAATTAAAAAAAAAAATCTGTTCTAAAAACAATGAAATCTGATTTTGTTTAAATTCAAATAAGATAAAAAGGCCTAGGATTATTTATCCCATTTGTATTTCATAATAACTTGATATGGTCCCTCTCTTTACGTATTTTCAATGATAATATATGTTAGTCACAGGTTCATAGGTATTTAATTAAGCTTTCTCAAGTTAGAACCAAATTAATATATTCAATTACTATGCACAATTTCTTGTTACATTCAATTGATATTTCAAAAGGATTTAATTAGGATTTTCTGAACAAATAGGTAAAAAATGCAACACTTTTTTTCAAAAACACCCTTATTTATAGAGAAAGTGGGTGGGAGAGAGAATAAGTGAAAAAAAGTGATGAGAGAGAATGATAAAAAAGTGATGAGATATATATATATATATAATTAATTGATGAGAAGAAAAATAAAAAAATGCATTAAATACTTAGACATCTTCAAAAGATATCCTGTAAAAAGCAACATACACATTCAAACAATAGTATAATATAATTAGAGCTTTTAGTTTTGATTATAATGTAATTAAAAATTTGTAAGATATTTCTACATTTCATGGGAGCTTTTTTTTTTTTTTTTGGAAAAACATGCGAGCTTTCCAACAAAACAAGACTTGGGATTCTTCATAGCATCCCAACAAACTTCATTATATTAATATATTGTGTGAGAATTAACATTTTCAAAAAGACAGTGGCTTTAGATCCCACCACCCACCAATTTGTTGCCATTAATAGTAATATATTATTTGGCTCCTTCGGACTTTCCACGACGAGGCTGACCACTAAAACACTTTTTTCTGCTTGAGGTAATGCTTATATATTTATTTAACTTTTATGTCAGTTTCTTGCGAAACGGGCATGAAAATTCTTTTTTTTTTTAAAGAAAAAATACACTTTAAGTTTGTCAAAAGACCAGCATAAAAACCTTATTTTGATGAATTTTATTTAAAAAAATATCATTCTTATATAGTTCCAAATTAAAGTTCAAAGACTAAATAATTTAAAAAATTCAAAAACAAAATATATATTTTGTCTTAATTTAAAACACTGCAAGGATTCAACATTTGAAATTTTATGCTTGTTACTATTAGTTAATAAAATTATCATATTTCTTATTTTTTGGTTAATGCATCTAAGTATCTTACAAATAACTTTTATTTTGCATTAATAAATTTTTTTTAGAAATTTTAATAAATGAATTAATTATAATAGACTTAAGGAGATAAGCATAGGAGGAAAAGTCTTCTTGCTTTTTTTTTTTTTTTATGAGAAAAGTCGTCCTAAAAAGACAACATGAATTAAGAGGGCCTAAACATGATTGACGAGGGACAAAGGATTATTATTAAATGGGTTAAGATATTAACTTTTTCAGCCTTCTTAAAAATTCAAAAGAAGACAAATGCACGTTTACATTCAATTGATAGAAATAAATCAATATTAACTTTGTATTTCCTTTCATATAAATTGACTGACCTCTTGTGCAGAATACACGTGAAGACGGGCCAAGCCAACTTAAAGTAGAAGGGGTCAAGATTTTGAAATTGTTATATATAATATATATAGTCAGTAATTTGAATTTTCAGTATTGATAATAATTAATATTTGTAAAATGATTCTATAGATCAAGAGAATTCGATAATAAGTTATGTCAATTTACATAATATTTAAAGAAAATTGGTAGCATACAATACTAAAATGCTACATAACAAATATATATACATTTTATTTTAGGAAAAAGACAGAAAAAGAACTTCGAAATTGTAAAATTTCAAATAAGGTATTCCCTAAAAAATGAGTTACGAATTACTTATCAACTTTCGACATTCTCTTATGAATTCTTGGTAACAAACCTTGTTTGAGATTTTGCAATTTTAAATTTTTTTTCTGTCTTTCTCTCTTTTATTTTTATTCCAATAACTGAATAAAAGATAGAAATTAATAAGTTAAGTTATTTTTGCCATTAAACTATATCATAAATAATGAAGAGTGCCATTTATTTTTTAGGCACTCTGCAATCCAAGAGGGAACCATTATACAAACAACTACACACACACACACACACACACACACACACACACACACACACACACATATATATATATATATATATATATATATATATATATATGAAAACATCTCAGCCTATTCGCTAAGATCAAGTCTAAAAATACTATAATTTTTCAATTATTTTTTAATATTATTTTATTTTAATTTGATCCTAAAACAATTAAAATATAAAAAAATTTATTTTGATTTCTAAGTTTTTAATTTTCATGTCTATAACTCTTTCTCTCTCTCTCTCTATATATATATATATGTATGTATGTATGTATGTGTGTGTGTGTATGAAAACATCTCAGCCTATTCTCTAAGATCAAGTCTAAAAATAATATAATTTTTCAATTATTTATTAATCTAATTTTATTTTAATTTGACCCTAAAACAATTAAAATACATAAAAAATTTGTTCTTCTAAGATCTCATTTTTCACTTACTCATCAACTGGAGCCATAACTGGCTTAGGAAGGCGGGTAAACAATATTGACATTATAATAAACTCAGCCAAAAAGCATGTCAATATTATAATGTCAACAAGCATAAAAGATTAGACTAATTTTAAAAAATATTTTAGACATCGTCAACATGAAAATAGCTAGACACAAAGATATATTAAGATGTAATTCATTAAATATAAACTCTGAAGCATAATTTATTTATGTTTTTCATCAGCGAATTCAAATGTCATAATTAAATTTAGTAAATTCAACCATGTGCCACATTTCAAATGCACAACATTAATCAGCATAGCCTTGCGTTATTTTAATCCTAAAACCTTTACACATATAAACGTAATTGCTTTATTTTTAAGAACAACAAGGAAGCTCTACTCTCAAGTCTCAACTATAAATAACAGATACATCAACATGGAGACTAAATAATACAAAACATGTCCACATATCACATATGGCCGCAAAACAAACCTGCATGCCTAAGCTTACTAACTTAGGCTCATCCCAATGAACTGTTACCTGCAACAAATAAATCCAAAAATGAAATGCAGCAATCATTAAAAATATAAGATAAAATATGAAAGCTCAATTCTTTTTTAATAATACCAAAATAGGCTAATTCATATTCTAGTTAATTTTTAAGAGAAAGTAACCAGTATCCACACGATGAATCAAATGAAACTGATGTATGTAGGCGACGTAAGACGTTGTACTCATCATAAAGGGGAAAAACTTTTGATAGAATTAATCTGTCTGATAACATCAAACAAAGAACACAAGCATTTTTCAACATTAGGATGGATTTGTATCACTGATGCTTCCGCTATATGTTCCAATTCTCGTATGTAAGAATAGTTGGGCTCACTACTTCCAAAGGCTTGTTTGGAAATGCATTTTTCACATATGTTTGAAAATTGTGTTCATCATTAAACATATCGTCGGTGGGTCTTCTTTTAGTTAATATTTCTAAGGTGAGGATGCTAAAGTTGTAAATTTCACCTTTTATTGATACCTTAGGGTTTGTTTGGCTGGAGGGAAATGGAGGGAATTATAGGGGAGGGAAAAATTTTATATGTAACATTTAAAAAAAATTAGAGAAGTGAGATTGTAAAATTTTAATAAAGATGGGATGTACAATAAAAGAATAAAAAGATTAATTAAAAATGTTCAACTCCACATCTCTAATTTTTTCAAATCTAATTCATAAAAATTTTCTCTCCCCTCTCCCTCCCTCCAAATCCCTCATGCCAAACAGCCCCTTAGAGCCCATTCCATGTTCTGAAATATTGTACCAAACACTTCTCTATCTCATTGGAATTTCGCCAAAGATAAGCGCTTGAGGCTCGAGCACCTTGTGGCTTTGATAGGAAATTCTCCTGTCAAGGTATTATTGTCAAAATAAAGAATTCCTGCAATCTGAACAAACGACCCGAGCCTTGTGGGATTTCTCAATGGAACATATTGTTGTCCAAAATGATGACTCTTGGAAAGGAGAGATTGCCAAAAAAAAAAAAGTACTAGATAATTCTTAAGCATAGGAAGTAAAATGAAAACTCATTAAACGTATAAATAAAAAATGAATTTTAGTTTTAGTTCCTATACTTAATGACATTAACAAAGTTAATTCCATTAAACTCATATCGAAGTCCAAAAATATAGGGGTTGATGTTTTGGATGGAAGAAATTGTAGGGATGAAAAATCATGATTTGAAATTATAAGAACTAAAATCAAAATTCGATCAAACTATAATGACCAACAATGATATTAACCCTTTTATTTATATATATACACACGTTGGTGGAAAATTTTGATTAGTATCCCTTTCCCTTCTTTGCTCACTTTTTCAGCTATATTATTATTGATTTTTTATTTTTTATTTTTGCCACTATATCATTATTGAATTAAAAGTAGAGTAGGTCTATCATTTCTTTATTTACCATTTGTTACCCACATATTGTTGGAGTGAGGTAAGAGAGGTTATGTGAAGGGGAAAAACCATCCTCGTGGTCAAAGTGTACATGGAATTTTTGCACACCAATATAGTAGCTAGAAATAAATAACAATTATTAACCAGTAACTTTTTTCATCAAAGACGTTTATTATTATTATTATTATTAGAAAAAATCCTATAACAAGACAGTTGAATTAAACAAATTCTTTATGGATCCTTACCATGTTCTCCTGTAAGTCTCTTGGTGCCGCCACATGTTTTGATTCAATAGGGAGAAATGGTTGGGCATATAACTTGCAAAAGATTATTTGCAAAAGTACTTTCCACATATTTATGAAGATTGTGATCATCCTTATACATGTCTTTTGTAGGTCTTTTCTTTATTAATATCTCTAAAATAAGAATGCCAAAGCAGTCCATGTCACCTTGAATTGACACCTCAAAACCCATTCCATATTCTGAAATGTTATAAGCATGTTAGTTCTCTTACATGATTAAAAAGCATAAAAATAAATAACGGTAAGAGTTTGAAAGTAATGAGTTGCATGACTTTGTAGCAAAAATAAATAAATAAATCGTACCTAAAGGAACATAGCCAATGAACCCCCTTTGTATCAATTGTGTTGCTTTGTTCATTAAAGACGACTTTTGTAACATCTCAAAAATTTAATGTAAGGATTAATTTATGGAAACTAGATAGTAAATCAAATTATGGAATCTATGAAATTTAAGAAAACTTAAATTAGATAAAGGGAAAAAAATTAAGGCCTAGAGTGTGTAATTAATAGGATAAAAATATACATACTTATATATATATATATATATATATAAACTTACCGACACATCCAAAGAATTAATCACTCATTCTTCTTTTTGTTTGGCACAGCTGGAGCCTTCTTGAACACACACACCCACGTACTCCTCCTCTTTCCCTTCTCATTCGTACAACACACACACTCATTAATCCTCATCTTTTTCTTCCCATTTGGACAGCTCATACACACACCCTACCATAAATGAAACACTCTCTTACCTCTTCATTCATGCAACACGTCTAGCTGAAGAAACAGAAACTTAAGTCAGAGAAACAGAAAACACAGCAGAGATAGAGAGTAATACGTGAGTGAGAAAGTTGAATCGGATGAAGGAAATCATCAGAGAAGTGAAACAAATAAGCTCCAAGATCCACGTATACCACTATAAATGAATATAGGTGAGTTCCATACATCTTTATCTTGTTTTTCTATTGGATTTGAGGCTGTTTTCTGGTTGTTTGACTGCTGGAATTAAGAGAAATTCGTCGGAAAGTTTCTGTCGCCATAAAATACCAAAACCAATAATTTTTCATCCATTTTACGTGCGATTTTTGGTTTCTTTGCTTCTATAAACACGTCCCTCAACACAAGGAACATGTATAAGAGTATGTAGAGTCAAAAATTTTTGAGATTGGAGTGAAAAACCGTGGCTACATGTGAGTTTTCTCAACTTTGTTTTGCTTGCTAGAAAATGGAGTTTCTACTGGAAAGTTACAAAAGCTCTAGCAGAGGCTATAGATGGATTTTTTGTCTGATTCCTTTTGTTATGGAAGTTTTAGGATGTGTAGTAGACAATAGAATCAAGAAGAGCACAATTTGGAGTGAAAATGAATAAGTATTGATTTTTAAAGTCAGATTGTCAAAACCAATATTTTTAAGAGTCAGTATGTTTCGTGTAGCATTATGACTAACCAAATCATATCCAATATTTATGAAACTTTACAGAAAGGTAGTAGACATCCCAAGATTTAAAATTAGTGGTAGAAAGAATTGTTTTGATATCTGTAGTAGGAGTTATGATTTTTGAAAGTTAGGTTTAGAAACAGGTGAAATCCTGAAAGTCCAGATTCTGGTAGTTGGTTACGTGGTGTTTTTGAGCAATGAAATCTTGTCCAATGACCATGAAACTTTTCAGAATTAAAGTATATATTCTAAGATTTAATTTGATACATAATTTGTGATATTTGTATAAGTATACTTAGAGATATGAATTTCTGAAGTTAGTTGCTGCCAAACTATATTTCGGGAAGTCAGATTGGTTGTCACGAGAGTTTGGAAAGCCAAAACTTCACCAAAAATTATGAAAATTTCCAGATTTAAAGTATACATTCAGAGCTTTAATTTGAGATGTAGATCATAATTTTTGACGAGTATATTAGAACATGTGGATTTTCAAATTTATACTCTGTTTCTGGAGAGTAATCTGGAACAGTGGGATTTTGTGAATTTCTGGGAGAAATATGGTTTAAGTAACCAGATTTTGATATTTTTGTATGAAAATATATTTCAAGAGCTTCATTTATACTTTGGAACCAGTCAAATTATATTTTTTTTAGAATTAATTATGATTTTTCAAAATTAACTGAAAAATATGCAAATTTGCTGAAAAATAGTAAAATTGCACTATGCAAAATTGTATTATGTAGAAGCCACTGAAATTGAGATAACCAGCATAATATGATTAAAGGAAGTAGTAATACAATTAATAACAAATTACTTGTTAACTTTAATTTATAGGAATTGGTAATAGCCCAAGCAGAAGAAAAAGTTTTGGATAAACAGTCAGACTGAAAAAGGACCCAGGTAATAACTCTTTCTTGCATGTACTATGTGATTATCTATATGTTAATTATGACATTCATTGTAACATGAGTTAGTGTCTTGGACACATTAATTTGCCAAGTTGTCGTCAGGGACCCAACAGGGGCGCTGAGTAGATCAAGGTGCAAACATATTGTTTGGCTTTAGGCAAGTGCACACATATTTTCGATCATCTTACATGACATGGCATTGCATATTTATTTTTGCATTATATATGTCAGATTGTATGTTACTACTGAGATTCATTCGAATCTCACCCTTTTTCAACATATAAAAATATTCCAGCAGAAGGTAGCAACTCTAAAGGCAAAACTGTAATTACTAGTGATTGAAGTCCGGTTCAAGTAAGACTGCAGCTGGTTATCTTTAGTTCTAAATTTTATTTCTTTTGGTCTTGTATATATTTTTTAAATCCTATGGGATTTCCTGTAATGTAAACACGCACTTATTATCAATATATTTCTGCTGTTTTTGTATGCCTATGAACTATGCATTTAATATTCTGTGAATATCAAATTATTAAGGGATTTGACAACTTTAACAATTGAGTAGTCTTTCCAATCCAAAATCACTCAAATGAGCAATCATGTTGCCATCAAGAAGGACATTGCTTGGCTTCAAATCACAATGAACAAATGGTTGCTTATATTCACAGTGAAGATAGTTTAATGTAGATCCAGTATCAACAAGAATATTTATTATTTGATCAAGCAAAATTGTTGCATGGTTTGGATTTTTTGTTCTTGGGTGCAACCATTTTTCCAAGCTTCCATTCACCATATACTCATAAAATATAGCTTTGAATTCTTAGCCCTTGTAATCTATACTAGAACAACAAGATATAATTTTTACCAAAGTTTGTTGCCTTATGTTTCTTAGTACATTACATTTGGCAACAAAACTCTTGTGAGCTCTCCTCATTTGAAGTTTGATAACCTTTCTCAAACCCCTTAATATTTTGACATTTGTTAGAGTCTTAACATGCTGTTCAATAGGTATAGTACAAATACTAATATAAAATTTTTTATTACATTACAGAAAATCCCTACAGGGTTTGTACATGTTACAGTACATATCTAAATACCAATAAGGACTACTATATAACCAACGAAGAATTTCTTGAACCAGCACTGATTCTTCATCTGCTTGTATCTGCTACATTGCCCTCTGAGCCATTTTCCCTTGCTGAATAAATTTAACATTTATAGAAAGGGTAAGATTCATACGAATCTCAGTAGTAATAGACAATCAATCATATAAAATGTGAAAAGTAAACATGTAATGCTGCATTTATCATGATGCAGCAATCAAAATGCCATGCACATGTCTAACAATATTCAGAAACCAAAAGATGATTTTGCCCGAGGTCAAAATGATCATTTGTTCCTGACATGCTAACAACAAATCACATCATAATCATACTGCACACGGCATGCCTATTACCATATCCACCAATCGCATCAAAACCATACTATAAATAACATAATTGCAGCCACATCCACTATATTGTAATCACACATGTTTTGGTGATTACATCCTGTGGGTAACAATACCACATAGGTCTATCGACCACACATACCCAACCTCCACACATGCAACATATTGTATAGAACATAGAAAAAAAATGCATATTGACATTCACATATAATATGAGAGACAGAGTTACTACCTGGACTTCTTTTCTATAGCCTAGCTTCTATCGGTCCTTTAACCTTTGTTTGGCTTGGGCAGTTACCAATTCCTAGAATTTCCAAAGTAATTGCAAATGAGTTATTATTTATTCATACTTCATTCTATAATTTATAAGTTGGTTATCTTAGTCCAAAATCGCGTATTTACCAAAATGCCCCTAGGGAACCCAATCTAATTTCCTTTTTATCCAGTATATTTGTACTTTTTCAAAAATTATGACCTGAGCTAATCCTACATATTTTTGCATATAGAATCCATTTTTGACCTCATATTAGGCTAATTCCCACTCTAATTACAGATTCACTCTTGAGAGCCCTAACTTAGGGTTTTAGGGGCAAAATTGTCATTTCACATTCTAAGGCTTTTCATACTTTACAATCCAAATGAACCTAACATAATTTTCCTTTTTAAACATTATGCAACCATTAAAACATGAAATTCCAACTCCAACCCCTATTTCTAGCTTTGGCCAAAAATGAAAGGATTTTGGGAAAATTTGGATTTTTATGATTTAAATCCTTAAAACATCTTATTTCACCTTGTTTCCATTTGTTTAATCATTCAATCATCAATTTAACATAATCAATAGAATTTGGGCAGCATCTCCCTTTAGAAATTGAACATCCCAAATTATAGAAATTGTCATAAACAGTCAAATAACCAGCCAGAGATCCACCACAACTTAGTTTTCAACAAGACTCTCAAAGTTTTAACAACTTACCTTACTTTTCCTCCTTCTTCTTCTCTTGACCAAAAATTTCCTCCTATTTCCCTTGAGTTTTTCTTGTTCAATAGCTATTCCAAGATGGTATGGAGATTAAGAAGAGATTTCAAGATATAGAACAAGAATACATAGAAATTTCTACCTACTTTCCTTGATCTTGCTTCTTATAACTTAACCTTTGTGGTTTACAAAGATGCCAGTGGGCATGAACCGGGATACGCCCTAATGCAGCAAGGCCATATAGTGGCATACGCATCACGATAGCTAAAGCCTCACGAACAAAGATATCCCATACATGATCTTGAGTTGACAATGATTGTATTCGCACTCAAAATCTAGAGACACTACCTCTATGGGGTGATCATAGAGTTGTACTGCGACCACAAGAGTTTGAAGTATCTATACGATCAAAAAGAGCTCAACATGCGACAACACAGGTAGATGGAGTTGCTCCAAGACTATACTATAGAGATCAAGTATAATCCAGGCAATGCAAATATGGTGATAGATGTAACATCCCAAAAATTTAATGCAAGAATTAATTTATGGAAACTCGATAATAAGTTAAATTTTGGAACCTACAAAATTTAAGGAATCTTAAATTAGACAAAGGGAAATATTTTGGCCTAGTATGTGTAATTAATAGGATAAAAATATACCTATATGTATTAAAAAAACTACCGACATTATAAGACACACACACCCACACTTGTTCATTTATGAGAAGCACACGTACAGCCCTATAATTTCATGCTATCAATACAACACACTTGCACCACACACACACTTACACCTACATCCTCCTTTACGTAGACACACACATACATGACACTTGGAAATCCACAACATCACATGCATCTTTTATTTAATCAACCACCCACCTCCTTCATCTCTTCATTTTCATCCAAAGAGCTAAAGAAACAAGAACAGAAAACAGAAAAAATAGAAAAGAAAAAGAAAGAGAGACGAGTGAGAGAGTTGAAGCAGTGGAAGGAAGAAAAGCCACAAAACCTCATATAATCCTCTATATTCTGGTACAAGTGAGTCTTCTCTACCTCTTCCCATTATTGTTTCATTTTTGGGGCTGTTCATGAGGATTCATGACTGCTGTAATTAAGTGAGTTTGCTGGAAAATTTATGTCACCGTTCAGTTTCAAAACCAGTGACTTTATGACGATTTTGGGTGATATTTCTGGTGTTTTTGCTTCTGTAAAAACATCCCCAAATACAAGAAACATGTTTAAGAGTATGTAGAGTCAAAATATTTGAGTTGGAGTCCAAAATCATGGTTGCATGTCAACTTTATTAACTCTATTTTGGTCACCGGAAAATAGAGTTTCTACTGGAAAATTGCAGAAGCTCAAACGGAAGCTATAGATAGATTTTTGGTCTGATTCTTCTTTTTATGGAAATTTTAGGATGTGTAGTATGAAATAGAATCAATAAGAATACAATTTGGAGTCAAAATGAATGAGTTATTGAATTTTGAAGACAGACTATCAAAACTGACATGTTTAGAAGTCAGTCCATTTCGTGTTCCATTTTGACCACCTGAATCGTATCCAATAATTATGAAAGTTTAGATAAATATATTACACATAAAAATCTTTACAATGAGTGGTAGAATGAAGCATTTGGATATCTGTAGAGGGAGTTATAATTTTTGAAAGTTTGGTTTAGAAACAGGTGCAATCCTGGAAGTTCAGATTCTAGTAGTTGGTTTCGTGGTATTTTTGAATTATGTAATCTTTCCCAATGACCATGAAAATTTCCAGAATTAAATTATATATTCTAATATTTAATTGGATATATATTTTGTGTTAATTGGATTAGTATACTAAGAGATATAAATTTTTGAATTTGGTTGCTCTCAAACTATGTTTATGGAAAATAGATTGGATGTGTTGAACGTTTGGAAACCCAAAACTTCACCAAAAATTATGAAACTTTCCAGATTTGAACTAGACATCCAGATATTTAATTTTATGGTAGAAAATAATTTTTGGACAAGTACATTAGGAAATATGAATTTTCAAAATTGTGCTCTGTTTCTGGAGAGTAATCTGGAATAGGGGTATTTTGGGAAATGCTGGGAGAAATATGGTTGAGTTGAGAAGATTTTGATATTTTTTTATGAAAATATATTTCAAGAGATTCATTTAGGCTTTGGACCCAGTCAAGTTCAATTTTTCTAGAATTAGTTATGATTTTTCAAAGTTGACTGAAAAATCTACCAATTTGCTGAAAAATGACATTGCACTATGCAAAATTATTGGCTCGTTTGGATTAGCTTATGGAAGCTCCATAAGTGCTTATAAATCGTGATTCACTGAATACGAAGTAACTTTTACGGTTTACGAGGTTACTTTTACGGTCTACGAGATAAATATGTGGTGGAGATTTAAGTAAATCGGGCTTATAAAATAAGCCCGATTGGAAACAGAGTTTCCAAACAAACTATATATTGTGTAGAAACCACTGAAATTGAGATAACCAGCATAATATAATTAAAGGAAGTATTAATACAAGTAATTAAAAATTACTTGTTAATTTTAATTTATAGGAGTTGATAATAGCCCGAGCAGAAGAAAAAGTTTTGGATAAACAGCCGGACTGAGAAAGGACCCAAGTAGTAACTCTTTCTTGCATGTATTGTGTGAGTATCTATATGTTGAATATGTCATTTTTTGTAATATGAGCTAGTGTTTTAGACACACCAATTTTCCAAATTGTGGTCAGGGACCCAACAGGGGCACCGAGTAGACCATGGTGCAAACATGTCGTTTGGCCTTGGATAAGTGCACATATATTTTCGATCATTTTACATGACATGGCATTGCATATTTATTTTCACATTCTATATGTCAGATTGTATGTTACTACTGAGATTCATTCGAATCTCACCCTTTTTCAACATATAAAAATATTCCAGCAGAAAGTAGCGGCTCTAAGGGCAAATCTGTAATTACCGTTGACTGAGGTACGGTTCAAGTGAGACTGCAACTGATCATTTTTAGTTTCAAATTTTATTTCTTTTGGACTCTGTGTATATTTTTCGAATCCTATGGGATTTCCTATAATGTAAACAAGCGCTTGTTATCAGTATATTTTTGCTATTTCTGTACGCCTATGAACTGTGCGTTTAATACTCTGTGAATATCAAACTATTAAGGGGTTTGACAATTTTTGGTACCAGATCTATATGGTTCTGGAAATATCAGAATAATATACTGATATATGAGTGTGTGAAATTTACCTCTTCCTCATTTTTGATATAGTAAATCATAAAGATGACAATAATAAGAGACGGTAAAGTCGGCGGTAGAGGTCGAGGTAGATGTCGAGGCAGAGGTTGCGGCAGAGGAAGACACGGGATGCAACAATTGATGGGAATGATGTTAGAATAACAAAATGCATTGAATGAACTTCGAAATGAAGTGAGAGAAGGACAACAGAAGAGATATGCTGATGGAGAAGCTCATGGTAACCTTGATGGACAAGATGGTGGGCATGAACATCCTCCAGAGCCTGAGACAGAGGTGCCAGAAGGTCCGATTGTTGAAGCTGAGAGTATGCAGACCTGGGTAACCCGAATGAACCAACATCAGTTGAATGTTTTTACAGGAAAGTTTGATCCTGAAGATGCAAAAATCTGGCTATCTCGTTTGGAGAAAATCTTCAGAATCTTGGAATGCCCTGATAATATTAAAGCCCATCTAGCCATCTATAAGCTGGAGGGTGATGCTGATCGATGGTGGGAAAGTATTGAAGCGATCCTACAAGCACTAAACATTCCTCTGACGTGGGAGGTATTTCAAGAGAAATTCAACGAGAAATATTTTTCTTGATCAGTGAGGCTGGCTAAGGAAACTGAGTTCCTGACTATTCAGTAGGGTGACAAGGAAAGCTTTGATGACTACCTGGCTAGATATACTCATCTATCCCGATACTCTTCCTACTCGAAAGACCGTAATAACGAAGGATGGAGTTCGGATATGATGATATGAGGGTTGAAGCCAGAGTTAAAAGAGAAATTTGTTTCTTAACACTTCAAAGAATTTAACGAAGCTGTTGAAGAGTGTCGAATAACCGAACACAATCTAATGGAGTTGCACGCCTAAAGAAATACATGCAACAAGATTACACCTAGTAGCGGTAATTTTTCCCAGAAGCGCCAATATCATAGTGGTTTTCTGAGTGGCAGTAACAAGAAGCCTAACCAGTCTAATAGCCAAGGTAATTCAAGACCATCTGGGAACAGAATCTGCCGATATTGTAAGAATCCTCTCTATCTAGGCCAATCTTGCTCACAAGCAAAGCAAGCAATGACACCAGCCAGGCAGGTTGTCTGCTATAACTACAATAAACCAGGGCACATTGCCAGAGACTGTAGACAACGACAAGAGCCTAGAGAGCCCAAGCAATAAGTTCAGGGTAGGGTTTTCGCCTTGACACAAGAGGAAGCCCGAAAATCACCAGAGCTGATTAAAGGTATGATTTCTCTTAATAGTAATCTAGTACAAGCGTTGTTCAATTCAGGAGCTAGTCATTCATTCATTGCATATGACTGTGTAATACGACTAGGCCTGAGCATGTATAGGTTAGCCTATGATTTGATGGTATTCACGCCTATGGGTAATGGGTTCGTTACCACAGAAGTTTGTTTAAATTGTATAGTAAATGTTGAGGGGCTTGAGTCTACAGTAGACTTGATTTGTTCGCCACTGAAACAACTCGAAGTGATTCTCGAAATAAACTAGCTAACTGCAAACAATGTATTACTTGACTATGGAAGAAAAAGGGTCATTTACCCTACTCCACTAGTTAAGGCCAACACGGAAATCAATCTAAACTTTCTCTCTGCAGCTGAGGATGATAAATGTTTACATAAAGGTTGGTAGGGGTATATTGTGTTTTTCTCCATGAAATCAGAGGATGGAATAGTATTAGAGAGTATCCCTGTTGTAAATGAATTTCCAGACTTGTTTTTGGAGGATATTAGTGGATTGCCCCTAGACAGAGAAGTGGAGTTTACAATTGACATTAAGCCTGGAGTAGAACTAATATCAAAAGCCCCATATAGAATGACACCAAGCGAGATGGCTGAGCTGAAAAAGAAAATTGAAGAGCTACTAGAGAAACGGTTCATCAGACCTAGTGTCTCACCATATGGGGAGCACCGGTGTTATTTGTGAAAAAGAAAGACGAAAGCCTATGACTCTGTATTTATTACAGGGAGTTAAACAAGGTGACTATTAAAAACAAATACCCTCTTCCTAGAATTGATGACTTGCTTGATCAACTATCAGGAGCTTGTGTATTCTTAAAGATTGACCTGAGATCAAGTTATCACCAACTCAGAGTAAAGGCAGATGATGTGTCGAAGACAGCTTTTAGAACACGATATGGTCATTATGAGTTTTTAGTAATGCCATTTGGGCTGACCAATGCACCGGCAGTATTCATAGACTACATGAATCGAATTTTTCGTCCATACTTGGACCAATTCATAGTAGTCTTTATTGATGACATTCTGGTATATTCCCAAAGCAAAGCAGAGCATGAACACCACTTGAGAGTTGTACTAAACACGTTGAGAAGTAAACAACTCTATGCCAAGCTAAGCAAATGTGAGTTTTGGCTTTCAGAAGTGAAATTTCTGGGTCATGTAGTCTCACATGAAAGAGTCTCAATAGATCTAAACAAGGTAGAAGCAATACTAAACTGGAAGAGGCCATAAACTATATTTGAGATACATAGATTTCTAGGTCTTGCAGGTTATTACAGGCGATTTATACAGAATTTCTCTAGAATAGCTTTGCCACTGACAAAGTTAACACGGAAAACTCAACCTTTTGTGTGGGATAACAGTTGTGAGAGGAGCTTCACAGAGCTGAAACAAAAATTAACAACAGCACCAGTACTAACAATCTCAGATCCACAATTGACCTTTGTTGTCTACACAGATGCCTGTGGGCATGGATTGAGATTTGTTTTGATGCAACAAGGCCGAGTAGTGGCATATGCATCTCGTCAGCTGAAGCCTCACGAACAAAAATATCATACACATGATCTTGAGTTAGCAGCAATTGTATTTGCATTAAAAATCTGGAGACACTATCTCTATGGAGTGACTGTAGAGTTGTACTACGACCATAAAAGCTTAAAGTATTTGTACGATCAGAAAGAGCTCAATATGCGACAACGTAGGTGGATGGAGTTACTTAAAGACTATAATCTCAAGATTAAGTATCATCCAGGCAAGGCTAATGTTGTAGCAGATGCATTAAGCCACAAAACAATGCAGGTGGCAACCTTGATGATTTACGAGTATAAGGTAATTGAGAACTTCAGAGATCTCAATTTATCAAATCAAGTTATGATTAAAGGCAGTAATGTCAGTCAGACAGAGAATGATTTAAGAACAGTCATAGAAGAAGCTCAGATGTAGGATAAACACGCACAGTCTATTAGAGACATGATTACAAAGGGAGAAACTCAGGAACATGACTTATCATCAGGTGGGCTAGTCAGATACGAGAAGCGAATATATGTTCTACCACAAATAGAGTTGAAACAACAAATCCTGGAAGAGGCACACAAGAGTAAATATACTTTGCATCCAGGAGCAACTAAGATGTACCACAATTTAAAATCCACATATTGGTGGCCAGGCATGAAAAAGGATGTGACAAGATTTGTTGCTCGTTGCCTTACATGTCAGAAAGTCAAAGCTGAGCACCAACGACCCTCAGGACTACTACAAAACCCTATAATTCCTGAGTGGAAATGGGAGAGCATCACTATGGATTTCGTGATAGGATTACCAAAGGTCCGGAATCATGATGCGATATGGGTGATAGTAGATCGATTCATAAAAATAGCTCATTTCCTCCCAATCAGTATTCACTACTCTCCTGATAAACTTGCAGACATCTATATCAAGGAGATAGTGCGTTTACATGGTACGCCAAAGAACATCATATCTGACAGAGATCCTCGGTTCACTTCTAAGTTTTGAAAGGCGGTGCATGAGGCTTTAGGTACTAAGCTCCGATTCAGTACAGCCTATCATCCTCAGACAGATGGATAAACTGAGAAACAATTCAGACATTAGAAGATATGCTCAGAGAATACGTGATTGATTTCAAGGGCAGTTGGGACCAATTCCTTCCTTTGGCAGAATTCGCATACAACAATAGCTATCATTCGAGCATTCAAATGGCTCCCTACGAAGCGCTGTATGGAAGGAAGTGCCAATCACCCTTATGCTGGGCAGAGCTATCTGAGAGGCAAATATACGGGCCAGATATTGTTGATCAAACAACAGATCAAATAAAGTTGATTAAGCAAAGGTTACTAGCTGCACAAAGTCGACAGAAGAGCTATGCCGATAAGAGACGAAAACCTCTTAAGTTTGAAGCTGGAGACCACGTATTCATGAAGGTTTCACCTACTACTGGCATTGGTAGGGCGTTAAAGGTGAAAAAGCTGAGCCCAAGGTATATTGGTCCTTTCGAGATCTTGTCTAGGATTGGGCCAGTAGCGTATCAAATAGCTTTACCCCTAAGTTTGAGCAGACTACATGATGTCTTTCACGTCTCACAGCTGAAGAAATATCAACCTGACCCAGAACATGTGATAGAATACGAAGAGGTAGACGTGTGAGATGATTTGACGTATGAGGTCACACCAGACCGAATCATTGATCGGCAGGAAAAACAACTGAGACACAGGAGTATTCCATTCATTAAAGTGGTATGGAAGGGGTTATCTCCTAGAGAAGCGACTTGGGAAGCTGAAGAAGACATGAAGAGACGTTACCTAGAATTTATGTTTTCATATATGTAACAAATTTCGAGGAAGAAATTTATTTTACGGGGGGAGAATTGTAACATCCCAAAAATTTAATGCAAGAATTAATTTATGGAAACTAGATAATAAGTTAAATTTTAGAACCTACAAAATTTAAGGAATCTTAAATTAGACAAAGGGAAATATTAGGGCCTAGTATGTGTAATTTATAGGATAAAAATATACCTATATGTATTAAAAAACTACCGACATTATAAGACACACACACCCACACTTGTTCATTTATGAGAAGCACACCTATAGCCCTATAATTTCATGCTATCAATACAACACACTTGCACCACACACACACTTACACCTACATCCTCCTTTACGTAGACATACACATACATGACACTTGGAAATCCACAACATCACATGTATCTTTTATATAATCAACCACACACCTCCTTCATCTCTTCATTTACATCTAAAGAGCTGAAGAAACAAGAACAGAAAACTGAGAAAATAGAAAAGAAAAAGAAAGAGAGACGAGTGAGAGAGTTGAAGTAGTGGAAGGAAGAAAAGCCACAAAACCTCATATACAACTCCATATTCTGGTACAAGTGAGTCTTCTCTACCTCTTCCCATTATTGTTTCATTTTTGGGGCTGTTCATGAGGATTCATGACTACTGTAATTAAGAGAGTTTGCTGGAAAATTTATGTCACCGTTCAGTTTCAAAACCAGTGACTTTATGACGATTTTGGGTGATATTTCTGGTGTTTTTGCTTCTGTAAAAACATCCCCAAATACAAGAAACATGTTTAAGAGTATGTAGAGTAAAAATATTTGAGATTGGAGTCCAAAATCATGGTTGCATGTCAACTTTATTAACTCTATTTTGGTCACCGGAAAATAGAGTTTCTATTGGAAAATTACAGAAGCTCAAACGGAAGCTATAGATAGATTTTTGGTCTGATTCTTCTTTTTATGGAAATTTTAGGATGTGTAGTATGAAATGGAATCAATAAGAATATAATTTGGAGTCAAAATGAATGAGTTATTGAATTTTGAAGACAGACTATCAAAACTGACATGTTTAGAAGTCAGTCCATTTCGTGTTCCATTTTGACCACCTGAATCATATCCAATAATTATGAAATTTTAGATGAATATATTACACATAAAAATATTTACAAGTTAGTGATAGAATGAATCATTTAGATATCTGTAGAGGGAGTTATAATTTTTGAAAGTTTGGTTTAGAAACAGGTGCAATCCTGGAAGTTCAGATTCTAGTAGTTGGTTTCGTGGTATTTTTTAATTATGTAATCTTTCCCAATGACCATGAAAATTTCTAGAATTAAATTATATATTCTAATATTTAATTGGATATATATTTTGTGTTAATTGGATTAGTATACTAAGAGATATAAATTTTTGAATTTGGTTGCTCTCAAACTGTGTTTATGAAAAATAGATTGGATGTGTTGAAAGTTTGGAAACCCAAAACTTCACCAAAAATTATGAAACTTTCCAGATTTGAACTAGACATCCAGATATTTAATTTTATGGTAGAAAATAATTTTTGGACAAGTACATTAGGAGATATGAATTTTCAAAATTGTGCTCTGTTTCTGGAGAGTAATCTGGAATAAGGGTATTTTGGGAAATGCTGGGAGAAATATGGTTGAGTTGAGAAGATTTTGATATTTTTTTATGAAAATATATTTCAAGATATTCATTTAGGCTTTGGACCCAGTCAAGTTTAATTTTTCTAGAATTAGTTATGATTTTTCAAAGTTGACTGAAAAATCTGCCAATTTGCTGAAAAATAGTGACATTGCACTATGCAAAATTATATTGTGTAGAAACCACTGAAATTGAGATAACCAGTATAATATGATTAAAGGAAGTAGTAATACAAGTAATAACAAATTACTTGTTAATTTTAATTTATAGGAATTGATAATAGCCCGAGCAGAATAAAAAGTTTTGAATAAACAGCCGGACTGAGAAAGGACCCAGATAGTAACTCTTTCTTGCATGTATTGTGTGAGTATCTATATGTTGAATATGTCATTTTCTGTAATATGAGCTAGTGTTTTAGACACACCAATTTACCAAGTTGTGGTCAGGGACCCAACAGGGGCACCGAGTAGACCATGGTGCAAACATGTCGTTTGGCCTTGGGCAAGTGCACATATATTTTTGATCATTTTACATGACATGCATTGCATATTTATTTTCACATTCTATATGTCAAATTGTATGTTACTACTGAGATTCATTCGAATCTCACCCTTTTTCAACATATAAAAATATTCCAGTAGAAAGTAGTGGCTCTAAGGGAAAATCTGTAATTACCGTTGACTGAGGTCTGGTTCAAGTGAGACTGCAACTGATCATTTTTAGTTTCAAATTTTATTTCTTTTGGACTCTGTGTATATTTTTTGAATCCTATGGGATTTCCTATAATGTAAACAAGCGCTTGTTATCAGTATATTTTTGCTATTTTTGTATGCCTATGAACTGTGCGTTTAATACTCTGTAAATATCAAACTATTAAGAGGTTTGACAATAGACATATTGAGCCATAAGGTAGTATAGGTGGTAGCCTTCATGATTCACGAGCAGAAGCTAATTGAGAACTTTCGAGATCTCAACTTATCAAATCAAATCATGGTTAAAGGCAACAATATCAGTCAAGCAAAGAATGATTTGAGAGCGGATATAGAAGAAGCTCAGATGCAAGATAAACGAGCTCAGTCTATCAGAAACATAATTGCAAAGAGAGAGACTTAGGAGCATGACTTGTCATCAAGCGGGCTAGTTAGGTACCACAAGCGGATATATGTTCCACCATAGACAGAGCTAAAACAGCAAATCCTGGAAAAGGCCCATAAGAGTAAATATACTCTCCTTCCAGGAGCAATTAAGATGTACCACAATGTGAAGTCCACATATTGGTGGCCAGGCATGAAAAGGGACGTGACAAGGTTCATTGCCCATTGCCTTACTTTCCAAAAAGTTAAAGCTGAGCATCAACAACCTTCAGGGCTACTACAAAACCCTATGATTCCTGAGTGGAAATGGGAGAGCATTACCTTGGATTTTATGACAGGATTACCAAAAATCCAAAATCATGATACCATATGGGTAATAGTAGACCAATTCATAAAGACAACCCATTTTTTCCTATCACCATTCACTATTCTCTTGATAAACTTGCAGACATCTATATCAAGGAGATAGTATGGCTTTACGGTACTCCAAAGAACATCATATTAGACAGAGATCCTCAATTCACTTCCAAGTTTTGGAAGGCGGTACACAAGGCTTTGGTACTAAGCTTCGATTCAGTATGGCCTATCATCCTCAGACAGTTGGACAAACTAAAAGAACAATCCATACACTAGAGGATATGCTCAAGGCGTACGTGATAGATTTCAAAGGTAGTTAGGACCAGTTCCTTCCTTTGCACTACAAAAAAATATAGGATTAGCGACGTCGCTAATCCGTCCCTAATCCCTCACAAATTTTGTCACTAAAATTAACAATGGAATTTAGAGATGGAATTTTTCCGTCTCTAAATTAACGATAGATAAGCGACGCAATTACATTCCGTCGCTAATTTCCGTCGCTAAAAATTAACGAAGGAATTTAGAGACGGAATTTTTTCATCGCTAATTAGAGACGGAATTTCCGTCAATAAATTCCGTCCCTAAATATTAGCAACGGAATTTAGAGACTGAATTTTTCCATCGCTAATTAGAGACAGAATTACATTCCATCGCTAAATTTCGTCACTAAAAATTAGCGACGGAATTTGAAGACGGAATTTTTTCGTCTCTAATTAGCGATGGAATTTTCGTCGCTAATTCCGTCTCTAATAGCTAAATTTTTTAATAACTCAATTTTTTTCTAAAATTATAATTTTTTAAATAATTTAAATTTTAAATTATTTTAAATTTATAATATAATATTAAAATAAATAAATAAAAATATTAATTCATATTTATTTTTTAAATTAAAATTATAATATAATATATTTAAATTTTTAATAATATATTATATACAAATAAAATGAAAATTTTATAAATACAAACAAAAATATAAAATATAAAATAAAATAAATAAAAAAAGATATTAATAATAAAAATTTAGGTAGAATATTTACACTAAATAAAATAAGAAAACTAAATTAAAATATTCAATAATATATAAAATTTTGTATTTCTATTTTTGTTTGCAAGTGATATGTATGTATGTATGTATGTACGTACGTACGTACGTACGTATATGTGAATATGTGTGTGTGTGTGTGTATGATTTTGCATTTAACTTTCACAGGTTCTTCTAAGCTCAACTGGCAAAGGTACTAGCACACGCATGAGAGGTCATGGCCTCGAATCCTAACTTGGTCACAAAATGCAACCAATTTGTGACTTGTGACATGTGGCGCGTGGTGGAGTGACACGTGGCGGTCGGAGGCAAGGTGGTAGTGGCTGATTGGTACACGTGGCGGCCGCCTGTCAAACCCATTAACAATTCGATATTCACAGAGTATTTAATGTATAGTTCGGACGGCAAACAGAAATAGTGAAAATATACTGATAATAAGTACTTATTTATATTACAGAAAATCCCCATATGGTTTGATAAACATAAACAAATCCAAAAGAAATAAATTATACAACTAAAGATAACCAGTTGTAACTCCCGACCATGACCAGACCTTTATCCGCCAGTAATTACGGTTTTGCCCTTAGAGCTGCTGCCCTCTGCTGGAATATTTTTATATATTGAAAAAGGGTGAGATTCGAATGAATCTCAGTAGTAACATACAACCAGTCATATAAAATATGATAAATAAATATGCAATACGCCATGATATGTAAAATGCTAACTCGTGTTGTATGAATAATGTCGAAAGCCAAACGATTGTTTGCAACCCCGGCTAAACTCGTGTCCATGGTCAAACGATATGTTTAGACCCTGGTTTATTCGCGTGTTGTGCCACAGGCACTGTCATGTTATAGAAAATGGCACACACAACATATAAATAATCACATAGTATATGAGAGAAAGAGTTACTACCTGGGTCCTTTTTCGGTCCAACTGTTTATCCAAAACTTTTTCTCCGGCTCGGGCTATTACAAATCCTATAAATTAAAATTAACAAGTAATAGTTATTACTTGTAGTACTACTACCTTTAATCATATTCTGCTGGTTATCTCAGTTTCAGTGGCTTATGCACTATATAATTTTGCATAGTGCAATTTTTCTATTTTTCAGAAAATTGGCAGATTTTTCAGTCAACTTTGAAAAATCATAACTAATTATAGAAAATTCCAAATTGACTGGGTCTAGAGCCTAAATAAACCTCTTGAAGTCTATTTTCATGGAAAAATATCACAATCTACTCAATTTTACCATATTACTCCCATAATTTCCCGAAATATCCTTATTCTAGATTACTCTCCAGAAACAGAGTAAAACTTTGAAAATCCATATCTCCAAAAATTGTGACCCACATATAAAATTAAATGTCTGAATGTCTACTTTATATCTGGAAAGTTTCATAATTTTTGGTTAAGGTTTGGTTTTCCAAAATTTCGACACAACCAATCTGTTTTCCAGAAACATAGTTTGAGAGCAACCAACTTCAAAAATTCATATCTCTCAACATACTAATCCAAATAACACAAAATATATATCAAATTAAATCTTAGAATATGAAATTTCATTCTGAAAAGTTTCATGTCCATTGCAAAAGATTACATTGCTCAAAAATATGATGAAACCGACGGCCAAAATGTAGACTTCCAGGATTGCACCTGTTTCTAAACTCAGGTTTTGAAAATCATAACTCTCTCTATAGATATCCAAATGATGCATTCGACCACTCATTTTAAATCTTGGGATGTATAATACCTCTTGGTAAAGTTTCATAAATATTGGATATGATTTGGTTGGTCATAATTCTACATGAAATTGACTGACTCTGAAAAACTTCAGTTTTGATAGTCTAATTTCAAAAATTAATAACTAATTCGTTTTGACCCTAAATGGTACTCTTCTTGATTCTATTTCATACTTCACATCCTAAAAATTCCATAGAAAAAAGAATCAGGTGAAAATTCTGTCTGTAGATTCTGTTTGAGCTTCTGTAAGTTTCCGGTAGAAACTCTTTTTTCCAGCAACCATAACAGAGTTGATAAAACTCACATGCAGCCATGATTTTGGACTCCAATCTCAAAGATTTTGACTCTACATACTCCTAAACATGTTCCTTGGATTTGAGGATGTGTTTACAGAAGAAAAGGAATCAAAAATCTCATGCAAAATGGTTACACAATTGCTGGTTTTAAAATTGATTGATGACATAAACGTTTTCGGTAAACTTCATCACTTCTAGTGGCAAAACAACCCAGAAAACAGCCACAAATCCAATGAAAATCCAAGGTTAAAGTAGAAGAAACTTACCTAAACACCTTTATGATGTTGTGTGTGAGATTTGAAGCTTCTTCTTCCTTCGTCTCTGTCTTTTTTTTTCTGTTTTGTGCTCTCTGTTTCTGTTTCGTTTCTTTTTCTATTTCTTCTGTTTTCTCCAGCAGCTTGTTTGAATGATGAGATGAAGATGAAGTGAATGGAGATGTGATTAAGTGTTTTAAAATAAATGGCAAGTGTGTATGTACGCTGGCCGAATGAGAATATGTGTGTGTGTGTGTTGTACAAATGAGAGAAGAGAAGTAAGGAGTTGGTAATGTATATGTGGAACACGTTGCATGCATCCAAAGAAGAAATGCCACTTGCTTATGTATATTTGTCTCATATGCAGGTGAATGTTGTTTAGTGAAATATATGCATTCGTCCATGAAATCTCCAAGTGTGCCAAACGAAGAGGAGATTGAATGTTTAATAATTAATGTGCTGACAAGTTTATATATATACATATAGTTATATTTTTATCCTATTAATTACACACATTAATCTTTAATTTTTTTTCCTTTGTCAAATTTAAGATTCCTTAAATTTTGTAAGTTCTATAATTTAGCTTACTATCTAATTTCTATAAATTAATCCTTGCATTAAATTTTTGGGATGTTACACCGCCGGCGAGGGACATGTGGAGATTCGTGTTGTAAATATGTGGCAATTTAAATTATATATAAAAATAATAATTAGCAACGGATTAGCGACAAGAAATTCCGTCGCTAATTAGATACGGAATTTTCCGTCGCTAATTAGTCAATTCCGTCATTAATTAGAGACGGAATTTAGCGATGAAATTTTTCTGTCTCTAATTAGTGACGGAATTTCCGTCACTAATTAGAGATGGAAAAATTCTGTCGCTAAATTCCGTCTCTAATTAGCGATGGAATTCAAAATTCTGTTACTAATCAATTAGTAACGGTCTTTTTAGCGACAAAACAAATTTCATTTCTAATATTGTTCCGTCTCTAATCCGTCGCTAATTTCCGTCTCTAAGTTGATTAGTGACGAAAATTCCGTCGCTAAATTTCATCGCTAATTCACTATTTTTTTGTAGTGTTGGCAGAATTCGTATTCAACAACAACTACCATTCGAGCATCCAAATGACTCCTTATGAAGTGTTGTATGGGACAAAATGTCAACCACCGTTATGTTAGATAGAGCTATTTGAGTGGCAGATGTATGATCCATATATTGTTGATCAGACAAAGGAGAAGATAAAGTTAATCAATCACCCTATTACTAGCATTGGCAAGGCAAGGTGAAAAAGTTGAGCCTGAGGTATATTGGTCCTTTCAAGATCTTGTTAAAAATTGGGACAGTAGCGTATCAAATAGCTTTTCCCCCGAGCTTAAGTAGGCTTCATGATGTCTTCCATGTGTCACAATTGAAGAAATATTAACTTGATCCCGAGCATGTGATCAAATACAAAGAGGTAGACTTATGAGATAATCTGACGTATGAGGTCACACCTAACCGAATCATTGATCGGTAGGAGAAAAAACTGAGGTACATGAGTATCTCATTCATCAAAGTGGTGTGGAAGGGGTTATCTCCTAGAAAAGCTACTAGGGAAGATGAGGAAGACATGTGGAAACATTTCCCTTTATGAGTCAATACTTGTAACAAATTTCGGGGACAAAATTTATTTAAGGGGGGAGAGCTGTAACACCCTATTTTTAGTCACCAATATTCGTCCTATGTAATTAATACATTACTAGAATAAAATGGTGAATTATGATGCACATCAATTGTCAAAAATATTCCAATTGCCGGTTATACATAACTTGGCCAATCAAAGACACAAAGGAGAAATGAATGTCCACTTAAAGGTATAATATGGTAACCTAAATTGGAGCATAAAATGACACAAATAATGGCCTAATATGAGTGTCAAAAATTGGGCCAAACCAAGGGAAAAAGAGTATAACATGAATTTTCACAAAAATGTATGGGCAAAATCCTAATTTGCTATAACACAAGAAACAAATATTTTTCCCTTATTTTTTCAACAATTTTGGTCAAGGGGAAAAATAAAAAGAAGAAAATGGCTAGTTGGCAATTAATAAGTCCATGTTGGATTTTTATTATCAAGGGGAAAATTAGATTGCAAAAATCAAAAAGTAAGTTGACATTGATTAATTACTTGAAATAAGTAATTATTGGAAATTCAAGAAGCTATTTTATTTTCCCCTTCTCTCTATAATTTCGGTTAGATGAAGAGAAAGTAAGGAAAATGAATTTATATGATGCATATTAAAAGAAGAAGACAAGGTGTGGTCAAGAAAATTCAAGGACATACTAATTATCACTAAACCAATACTATGTCATAAAGCAACTTTTGGAAAATTCAAGAGGTATTATCCAATCTCTTTCCTTTCTAATTTCGGTAGACCAAGGGTAATAAAAGGGAAAATGAGATTTAAGGGGTAATATTATATATAAGAGGTAAAAATGTGGCCCAATGAGAAATAAGCACTTGTAAATTAAATTGGATATTTCATTAAGCCATTAGCTACTCTTCCTCTTCCATTCATTTCGGTCAAAAATCTGAACCAAAAGAGAGAGAGTGAGATCGAGAACTTTGCAAGAACACTTGAAGAAGCTAGGGTTTCAAAGTGCAAGATTAAGGTAAGAACTTGCAAAACCTTATGATTTTTGCCTCTAATCACTCTATAACCTCTCCTAACCTCTTCTACTTCATTAAACTCATGTTTTTCAAAACAAATCAAAAGCTTAGAGAGAGAATGAAATTTCATCCAGGTGAGAGAAAGAGTTTGAATCAAGAGGTAAACTTCAAAACTTGAACCTCTTGCCTTGTTTGATGCTATTGTTGTGGTTGTTGGTGGTTGAGCCTTGTTTTCTCTTGTTTTTCAAGTATGGGCTGGAGCAAAACCTAGGGGAAGTGCTACCAAAATTTCCTCTTAGCATGTTCATTTAGTGTTTAAATGATTAATCATGTGATTAGAAGTAGTGAAAAAGTGATTAAGCAAGATAAATCAAGGCAACATCTCCTTCCATCCAAGAACCCCTATTTCGGCCAAGGACAGAACATGAGTGTAGGATGGGAATTTCAAAATTCTGATGGTTCCATTGGCTTTAGAAAGGAAAATTGTGTAGGTCTACATGAGTTCATGATTTTTTGATGCATATGTTGAAATTTGGAAATTTATGAAGTTGAATGTGCATGTTGTTTGATCTGCCTCCTGTGAGTCAGTGAGAATGTGTAATATATTTCATAGGCCAAACCTTATCCAAAAATTCTGAAACTTGGTAGAATTAAATTAGAGACATAGAGATTTAATTTGATATGTAGTTTTTAATTTTTAGACAAGTATATTGGAAGATATGAATTTTTGAAATTGTGCCTTGTTTTCTAAAATGTAATCTGGAACAGTAGTGTTTGGCAAGTTACTGGGAATGATATGTATATAGTGATCAAACTTAGCCATTTTGTATCAAATTTTAATTGATATATAATTATTTAGGCTTTAGAATCAGTCAAATTATATTTTTGTATAATTAATTATAAATTTCCAAAGTTGACTGAAAAATCTATCAATTTCAGGAAAACAGTGAAATTTCACTATACATAATTGTATTGTGTAGAAACTATTATAACTACATTAAATAACTAGAAGCTTTCAATTTAAAAGCAGTAATGCTACAAGTAATAACCAGTTACTTGTAACTTTAATTTTGATAGGAATTGGATATAGCTCGAGCTAAAATCTAAGTGTAGGACAAACGTGAAAATTTAAAAAAGATTCAAGTAGTAGCATCTTCTTACATATACTATGTGATAATTGTATGTTTGAATATGTCATTCTCTGTAACATGAGTTAGTGTGTTGGACACACAAATTTTCCAAGTTGTGGTCAGGGACCCAACAAGGGCGCCAAGTAGACCAAGGTTCAAACATGTAGTTTGGCCTTGAGCCAGTGCAGATAGTTTCAATCATCTTACGTGACATGATATTGCATATTTATTTTCGCATTCTATGTGTTTGAAAGCATATTGCTACTGAGATTCTCTTGAATCTCATTCTTTTTCAAAACAAAACTCTACGGCTGAAGCGGGTGGCTCAAAAAGCAAGATGGTGGCTTCCGGTGATGAGGGTCCCGAAGCGCTCTGTTGCTGCTATAATTATTTTTGTATGTAATCTTTGTTATTTTTGGAATGCTCTATACATTTGTATATATTTATCAAACTTTGCGGGGATTCTCCTGTAATGTAAATATGTACTTAATATTAGTATGTTTCCGTTGTTTATGTATGCCCTACGGAACTATGCGATTAATACTTTGCGATTATCGAAATGTTAAGGGGTTTGACATGTTATATATAGTCATTTCGCATTATTACTAATATCGTTTGTTTATTGTTTTGGTTATAAATTATTCATTTATGTTCAATACTCATCCGGTTCTTAGTTGTAAGAGTTCATTTTTTATGGTATATTTTGGTTCTAAATGTAAGAATTTTATCAAATTTTATCTTTGGTATTTATCTTTTTTTTCTAAACTAATTTGTCTACCCAATAAACTGATATATAATCTAATATTTATTTAACTTCTTTAATCTCTTCAAATTAGATAAATATGTCACGTTAAGAAGCAAAGCAGTATCATATATCAATATTTATATAAGTCCATTGGGCACTTCCAATACAATAATAATATAAATTATAATATAAATAATGAAGAATACCATTTAGTTTTTTAGGATCCCTACAGTCTATTGACCAAGATCAAGTCTAAAATATTATATTTATTCAATTCTTTTTTCATCTAATTTTATTTTAATTTGATCCTTAAAATTTTAAAGTATAAAAAAAATTTCTTTTAATTTATAATTTTTAAATTTTTATGTATATGACAATTTTTCTAAGCTTCCATTTTTTATTTACTCATCAACTAGAGCCTTAACTAGCTTAGGAAAGTTGGTAAACAATATTATATTGATATTATAAAAAACAGCCGAAGTATGATTTTAAACATCGTCAACACGAAATTAGCTAGACTTTGATTAGAGAGGTTACATAGGCATGAAAATGTAATTGAGAAAACACATATGACATAAATTAATTGCCGTAATGTATGCAATAATGGATCTCTTCATTGGGTAATTTTCTAGTCTTTACTTTTGACTCCAATCCAAGCAAGCCTTATACTTGTCAATTCTGGCTTTCTTTTTCATCCGTTCTATTTGTTTAATAGTTTGAATTTGGAGTACAATGTTTAGCTAAATATTCTAGTTTGTTATTTACGAATTCTGTCTGTTTTTCTTTTACGTACCATAATCAAAAAGTTGAAATGTAGTTCATTAAATATGAACTCTGAGGTATATTAATTTACATTTTTCACAATGAATTCAAATAACATAATGAATTTAGCAAATTTAACCGTGTGCTACTATTCAAATATACAATATTAATCTGCATAATCTTGCGTTGTTTTTTCCCCCGGGTGAAACGTCTGAGTTGTTTAGTACGCACCAAGTCTCGATCCCCAGTCATTTGTGTTATTTTAATCTTCAACCTTACACATATGATTATAAACATATGATTGAAAATACAAAGGAAGCTTTGCTTTCAAAGTTTCTGTCACAAATAACAAGAACATGAACATGGAGGATGTAATACAAAACATGCACACATATCACATATGACCACAAAATAAACATGTCTAAGGTGACTACATTAGGTTCATCCCAATCACAATTCCATTATTTCAAGGGAAATGATCAGACACGATTTCCTTACCTGCAACAAATAAATCTAAAAGTGAGATACAAATTATTAAATATAAGATAAATTATATAATTAGTAAAATTACAATCAAGCACCAACTTTTTTTTTTTACGTACAATAATATATTTTGATAGGAAAAAAGAGCTAAGAAATATGAGAACAGTAGAAATGGCTTCTATTATTATTTCTTTAAAAAAAACAAATCTGCTAATTACCATATTCTAGTTGAACGTTAAGAGAACGTAACCAATATATGTACAGAAAGCATTAAGCATTGAATTGAAACGTGGTTTGTTTTATTAAATATCAAGTTGACAAAATATATTTGTGCAAATCAAATTAAAACAAAAGTATTGTATTAAGCAAAGATGTACTCACCATAAAGGGAAAAACTTTTGATAGAATTTAGCTCCCTGAGGACATCAATTGCAATCATTCTTTCATGAGGTGATTCCATTGAACATGTAAGTCCAATCTCAAATAAAGAACATATGCATTTCTCAACATTTGGATGGATCGATAAGTCTCTTGATGCTCCCACTCTATGCTCTAATTCTCGTGGAAGAATGGTTGGGCTCACAACTTCCAAAAGCTTGCTTGGAAATGCAACTTTCACATATGTTTGAAGATTGTGACCATCTTTAAACATATCATCCGTGGGTCTTCTTTTAGTTAACATCTCTAAGACAAGAATGCCAAAGCTATACATGTCACCTTGTATTGATGTTGGAGAACCCATTCCATATTCTGAAATATTGTAAGCATAATAATTTTCTTAATTAATTATATAAATGATCACTTAAAAAATGAAAAAAAATTGTGAGTTTGACAGCATAGTGAATTCTAAGGACCTTGTGGAAAAAACAAGTATTAAAATGATACCTGGGGGAACATAGCCAATAGTACCCTTTATACCAATTATGCTACTTTGTTCATTAGAGATGACTCCAACGGTTGAGAGTAGTCTTGCCAATCCAAAATCACTCAAATGAGCTACCATGTTGTCATCAAGAAGGACATTGCTTGGCTTTAAATCACAATGAATTATAGGTTGCCCATATTCATTGTGAAGATAGTTTAATGCAGACACAATATCTATAAGAATATTTATTATTTGATCGAGGAACAAAATTCTTAGATGATTTGGATTTTCTGTTGTAGGATGCAACCAATTTTCTAGGTTTCCATTCACCATATACTCATAAACTAGAGCCTTAAACTCATTGCCTTGGTAATCTATGCTAGAGCAGCATGTTATAATTTTTACCAAATTTCGATGCTTTGCATTTCTAAGTGCATTACATTCAGCAACAAAACTCTTGTGAGCTCCCTTGATTTGAAGGTTGATGACCTTTATCGCGACAACTTCTTGAGATTCTAAACTTCCCTTATAAACACAGCCAAAACTCCCTGATCCAATCAGCTTATTGATTGAGAATCCATCGGTGGCATCGTGCAAGCTTTGATATGATACTCTAGAAATCATGTCAATTGTTGGTGAACTTGAAAAAGAATTGTTGCTTCTTTTCCTTGCATGATAAATAGCAACAATAGATGACAAAAGAAGAAAAGTAATCACACAACATATGGATACAATCAGCTTGAAGTTTTGATGTTTGATCTGTCTATTGGATTTGGTAAGGCATAGTGGCAGCTCTAACTTTGGTATGCCTCCACAAAGCTTGTTATTCCCCACAACTGATATTGCACTTGCATTGCAAAAGACACCTTTGCTTGGTACCTCCCCTTCAAGCATGTTGAAGGAAACATTTAGGTACTCCAAATAAGCAATATCTTGTAGGCCTTTTGGAATTGTTCCAAACAAGTTATTTTGTGACAAGTCTAAATATCTTAGACCCTTCAGTGAAGCCAAAGATATGGGGATGGTTTCTCGAAAGAAATTCCCTTGCATTAAGAGGAATTCTAAGCTTTGGCAATCTCCAATGGTTTGAGGAATTTTTCCAGAGAATTGATTATGAGAGACATCCAATTTTCCAATATTTTTCAAGTTTCCTAACTCATCAGGGATATCACCACCAAAAGAGTTATGTGACAAGTTCAATAACACTGATAGAGATGAAAGCATGATCAGTTGGATTGGTACGGCTCTGCTAAAATTATTTTGTGAAAGATCAAGATATTGTAAACTTTCACAATTCCCAATGCTTGAAGGAACTTTTCCTTCTAACATGTTATGTGACAAATCTAGGTGAAATAACTGAGTGAGATTGCCTATGAAATGTATTATTTCCCCAGAAAGTTTATTTCCTGACAAAGACAAGTATTGCATGTTTTGAAACTTCCCAAAAGTAACTGGGATGATGTCAGTGAAATAATTCATTGCCATGCTTAACGACGTCAGGTTAATGAGGTTTCCAAATTCCATAGGAATTCTACCACGTATTTGATTTTGTGTAAGCCAGAGCAGAGTGAGCTTGGTTGACAAATTACCTATGGTTTTGGGTAAATGGCCCCCAAAATTATTTTCCTCCAAGTATATCCTGGCCAACTTACTGCAGTTGTTCAAAGAATTTAGAAACTCCCAGTCTTTTGAAGAATTACTTCCCAAACTATTATCACTTAATTCGAGTATTGAGAGGTCATGCAACTTTCCAAGATTTGGAATTTTCCCTACAAAATTATTTGATCCTATAGAGATCCCTACAAGCATAGTCGCGTTTACAATGGATGTTGGGATGGGACCTGAGAATTGATTTCCTCCAAGTGCCAAGAGTTGGAGATTAGGGAGGTTGGAGAACATATTGGTCGGTAGAGGGCCATTGAATTGATTTGAATCAAGTATGATGCTAGTGAGAGATGACAAATTGTAAAGAGCAGAAGGAACTGCTCCTGAAAGCTTGTTGAAACCTGCTCCAAATTTAGTCAAATTTTTCAACAGGCCTATTTCTTTTGGTATATTCCCCTCAAAGTTATTAATATCGAAAGAAAGAATGCTGAGAGAAGTAAGATTCCACATGGAAGTTGGGATTTCTCCAGTGAAATTGTTCTGAGATAGAAGCAAATCTTCAAGCTTATGGAGAGAGCCAATCTCCATTGGTATTTTGCCAATGAGTTGGTTCCCTCCAAATGTTAAGCTCTTGAGGTTAGAGCAACTTGTGACATTGATTGGAAATTCTCCCGTCAATGTATTATTGTGAAAATAAAGTCTTTCCAATCTGAACAAATGACCCAGGTCTTTTGGAATTTCTCCGTGGAAATTGTTGTTGACAAGAATGATAATCCTTAGGAAGGAAAGATTGCCAATAAAAGGAGATATAGTACCTGATAACTGATATCCTTCCAAGTCCAAAATTGTAACTCTGTGATGCTTGTGGCTGCAAGAGATTCCATGCCAATCGCAGAAGTGTGTGGATGAATTCCAAGAATCCATGATCCGATATGGATCATTGGATATTGATTCCTTGAATTTGATTAAAGACAAACGATCAGTTTCGTTGCTCAGTGATGAAACAGGTTTCCAGTATTGAAATGTGAGAATAAAGAAAACAAATAATTGAAGGACCATGGTTGAGAAACAGTAGGCTAGTTAGTAATTCGAGAATTCTCTATATGTGGAAGCACACTTTTGCTCTTTCATTAGAAGGACTTAAATAGCCAAAAAAAAGATCTCATTTTGTGTCTGAGAGATACTTCATTTTAAAAAATAATTACAAAATTGAAAATAAAGGGAGGGTTCTATATTCTTGACCATCAAGTTATCCGTTCTGCCCAAACTTCAAAAAATTATCCACACACTTCATTTAAAAAGGATACTGCCTGGGAGAGAGACAAAACCCACTTTGGTGATATCAACGTCTTGGATTCTACCCAAAAAAAAAAAGATATTTTTGTGAATAAAATTGATTCAAATAATTTTTTTATGCCAATTTGTTTTTTTTTTTAGAAACTAAAAATGTAAATTTTCATTAAAAAAGAGAATTTCCATGCCAGTTTCGTGAGCAACCAACATGGAAATTAAATGAATAAGCATGATAGGAAAAGTCTCGCTCAAACAGAAAAAAGATTATGAGTCGTCATGGAAACTTGGAAGAAGCCTAACATAATAACAGCAACAATTAGTGGGATGGGTTTGTCTTTTTGAAAATTTTCTCTCATAAAAATTTACTTTTCATGAAAACTTTCCTCACGACAATGCAATGAACTTTGTTGGGATGCTATGCAGAATCCAAAGTTTTCACAAGTAGTAGCAGTGGCGGCAGCAGCAGCTGAGGAGAAGTTGTAGCCATAGCAGTAGTAATAGAAGTAGTAGTAGCAATAATAGTAATAGCAGCAGCAACAGTAGGAGCAATATCAGTAGGAGTAGCATAAGTAGCAGTAGTAGTAGCAGCCGTAAGTGATAGTGGTAGTTATAGTAGTGGACGTAGTCATCGTAGTGGTAGTGGTGATGGTGATATTGGTAGTGGTGGTGGTGGTGGTAATAGTAATAATAATAATAATAATAATAATATTATTATTATTATTAAATACTCACTTTAATTAACCTAGTTTCAAATCAAAGTAAGAAAGAAATAATTTTGAAGTATTAAAATATGAAATTTTTCAAAATACCTAAACAAAATATTTAAATATTAATATAAAAATTCAAAAATGCAAGATTTTAAATCTAAATTCCAAATCAGATCCATTTATACAGAAGCATTCTAAATGTCAGCAGTATGAATATGAAATGCTTCTTCGCTCTCAAAGATATGTCTTCCAAATGCACAATTTCTTTCACAGTGAAGTGATAAATAGTTATAAAAGAATAATGTTATTATGCGAAAATAAAAATAAAAAAGAAAAAGAAAGGAATGTTATTACAAAGAAAAGTGGGTAAACCATGTCAATATTATTATTAATTGATTATTACTGTTATATGGACAAAATATAGCTGAATCAGACCAATATAATCCCAACCCAATTGACACGTAGTAATAATTCGTCTCCATTCTTCAATGTTGGCCACCAAGAGTTGTGACCATTGGTTCTCCTATAATGGGGCGAACAATATTCTCAACTTGCTCATTATTTGATGTCAATTATTCTCAGTGCAATACTGCAATGTATTTTATTACTGAGGAAAGTGGGCATTAAATAATGTTTAAACAAGACTTTCTTTATTCCCACTTTCTCGTATTTTCAAAAAGACAAAAACCCATCACTAAAATAGTAATTCTATTGAGATTTGAGAGGAAATCGTTCATAAAATGCGTTATAATAATGCCACAAGTGGACTGAATTAATAATTCCATCGAAAATAAAGCTTTCCCCACGAAAATTTTCCGTCAGACAAACTTGAATAAGAGTCTGGACATAGTGGGTTATTGGTCAGCGTTTTTAATGAACTTCTCACACCAAATTACAATTACTAGGGTTTCCCTTAGAGCAATGTGTTACATTTGATATTTTATCAACTTAAGCACATCCGAAAGCGCTAAGGTTTAGATGAATCGATAACTAAAGCCCCATAAACTGAAACTTGCATATTTATCTTTGGGTTATTATTCATTTATAATTTCCAGCTTTCAAGTCCAACTTTAAAAATTCATAAGTAAATCTAGATAATTCATATGGGGGTGCTTTAAATTCACATTGAAAGCTCTTGAAGTCCAGTATTTGAGAAACATATTATTCTTGACTGATCCAATTGGGATTAATACCTCAATAAGCCTCAAATATAATATAGAAAATTATTCTCTGTTTTCTTGTGTCTCTGGGAATTTTTCTTTAAATTCTAAACCCAAAAATCCAGGACATGACACAGTGAAGTTTGTTTCCATATGCTATGAATGGGAAAACATATTCATTCTCCTGCTATATAATATTTGTCAGATATTCATTATTATCAAATAGTGCTATTTTTGCCAATAAATAATATATTAATAGAAAGAAAAAGTAATTTAGAAAAAAATCCATATATAACAAGGTTGAACATTAGAAGAATGACAAAAAAATCACCACATACATAAAACACACAGCAAGCTCTCAAAAGAAAACGAGAAAACAAAGAAAACTCCCACGAACACGAAAATAGACTCTAAAAATCCTGAAAGCTAAGTTAAAAATCCTTAGTCAGAATTGCATTTAATTAATAAATCATTTTTATATTTTAAAGATAAAATCGAATTTCTAGAGTGGTGTGAACCATTTTATTTGGTTCCAAACTATTTATAATAGGAAAAAGATAAGAAAGTACCACTTGAACTTTAAAATCCTAAATTAGTGATTTCTTCTTAAAATAAGTTGTTAATTACTAGTCAAGTGTAGGCAACAACACTAATTTAAAATTTTAAAGTTGAAGTGATAATGTTTTTATCTTTTGCCAGACGAAATCTGACAATAAACATACTACCATCATTAACTCAAGAATATTTCGTTAAGCTCAGAAATAACCTCCGTACGCTGCATGGATGGACATCACGCGTGGTCATGTATATTATACACAATCACAAAATAAGAATTAATATTTATTACTTAGAATCTGTATATCAATATTAATATTGATGTTGATATCAATGATGAACGTGAAAATAGATCAATTACGGAAAAATAATTTAAAACATAAAACTGGAAAAGTTGAGAAAAGAAAGTGTTATCTATTTACGGTTTGTCCAAGAATATAAACCTTGATTAATTTGAACAGTAGAAACATCATCTTCAATAGCAGAAACTGTCAATAGGATTTTTTATATGGTTTTAGATGCTTGTGTGAATCTATGTACTGAAAATATCAAACTGCTTGATCTAGAGTTCCGTCATTATCACCCAAAAATCTGCAATGATAGGTAATATTACCCATATTTTAAGGACGTAATAGGAGCAATTGATGGAACTCACATCAGGTCTGTGGTCAATCAGTTTGAGCAAGAGAAATATATCAGGAGAAAGGGATATCTAATACAGAATATCATGGTTTATGTGATTGGGATATGTACTTTACTTTTGTATTGGTAGGGTGGGATTGAACTACACATGATGCTTTGTATGTTCCAAACTGCTATCTTTACTACATCTATGAATTTCTCCAATCCATCTCAAGGTATATCTTCAACACTTGCACTTAATTTGTCTTTTTTTCACATTTGCTATAATTTTTAAACAAATTTCATTATTTATCAGGGAAATATCATTTGGTTAATACTGGCTATCCAACACTAGTTGGATATCTTGATCTATATAGGCATGAGCGTTATCACCTTCCAAACTTCAAGCAGCAACCGGGATTTGGAAATCACAGTGAGATCTTCAATTATTATCATTCAAATATTATTATTTTATTACAAAAGAAAATAATATTCTCTATGAGAATATAATAGTTATTTAACTGTTTTTTTCACTCAACTTATGGTTTTTATCACCTCTTTGCAGAAAATGTTTGAATCATATATGCGACTATTATATATTATTTTATACGCTGGGTAAAAATGATAAATTTAGTAAATAAAATAGGTTAAGATCTTATATTTTGAACCAAATCTAATAATAACTAGCTTTTATATTAAAGATGAGAAGTATAATTAATTAGAAATTAATATGAAGAAATGGGAAAAAATGATAGTCACAAATCTGTTTTGACACTGAGCCCGAAGTACTATGATCATCTCATAAGCTACCAAACATCCTTGTAATGCCAAAATTAATTATAAATCAAGAATCATGCTTATCTCATAAGCTACTATTATCTATTTTTCAATTATACTGTTATAAAAATTTATCCAAACACCCTGTTATTATATCTTTTAAATCATTTTCATAAGCTTTGTTTTACCTAGCACGAATCCAAGTGCGCCTGAACTAAATGGGACTTGTCTAATTATGATAAATATGGGTGATGATTTCAAAATGGATTGGAAATAATTAATTACTGAGTCCTGCTGCACCTAGCAATTCCTAACCCACCTCTTTTTTTAATATTTTTTTTTCTAAACTTCGCTTAGCTTAGCTTTTCTTTTTTAATGTAAATACTAATATTTGTTTAGTGCTTATCACTTAATCTTTCTTTGGTCCAAGATTATTTCAGAGCATTTATAGATTTAGCTTTCTTGTTTTAATTCCCACTAGTTTCCTATGGTTATGCAGTATTTTTGAAATGTTACTTATTATATTAATAGACACCTACAAGTTTTCTATTAAAAGCAGGGCTCTTGTTTTTTTACCCAGCTCTAGCTACCACTTGCAAGTATATATGTTAACTATTTTTATGTTTTTTTTTTTTTGTGTAACACTCCTGATTTCTAAATCACATTTAAACTATTATTTAAGTAACATACCATGGTAATAAATAATAAAACCCAAACAATAAAGTCTACCATGGTAGAAAATTTAAAAGCCAATCAGAAAACATTTATCAAACCAATGGACATTACTATGATATAAAAGAATATGCCATGATAAAATAGTTTTGAACAACAGTTTGAAAAGCTAATCAGAACAATTTAATGAATAATTTTCAGGCACAGTGGAAGTAAGTATTATAGATCCTTGACAGACAACTGGGCCTCAGGCATTCGAAGCCCAACATAACAATTGTCTTTCCACAAACCCAGACAACAACTTGTTAAATCCCTTAATACAAACCCATTATCGCAAAATCATACCAACAGAACAACAATATATATTTATCGAATATCTCAATTAAATAGCAAAACTGATAGTTTCCAAAACCATAGTTCAAAGTATTCGAATTATATAAAATTAACTAATAATAATTAAATAGTTCCTAGCTCATGGCATTGTATATGTCAATATGAATGACAAATGATGACATGTGCAAATAAGAGGAACCTTAACGAGAGCCTACAACTAGGCTCACCCTTTTATAACTTCCCTATGTGATACCTCATTTCCTATAACCTCAGATAAGTACAAAAGAGTAGCAAAAACATTTGTGAAACTAGCATCGAGTCCCATATTAAGAAATTTTGGAAAAATGTTCACAATTTCCCAAATCTATCTTAGGATTTGAACCTAAGATTGAGAGGGGTTTTTGGGAGTAATAAAATTTTCTTAAACAATTTCACAAACATTCACTATCTCACTAAGTCTCTTTGGTTTCTCTTTCCATTTTATCAGAGTATGCGAGTGATTCTCTGCTTAGTTTTCTCGTTTCATAACTTAGTTAAGTTTCGTTAGCGATCAGAAGCAAAATAAAGCTAAAATATTCCTTTACTAGTCTACCGGCATTATCAGTTTCACTATTATAGCACTGCCAAGGTTACAGGTTATTCATACTATATACAGATCCAAAATACAAGAAACAGACAACCAACAATAGACTAAAGTCTTTCACGTTCCCAGTCTCTAGTAATCCGTATTTACCTTTGTCTTGTCCCTTGAGCTCTCCCCTATACTGTAGATGGTTTATGAAAAAGAGTGAGATTCAAAATAATCTCAATAGTAACGTAATGTCAATCATGCATATATATATATATATATATATATATATATATATATATATATATATATATCATCACAAAGCATGCTATACAGACATCATACAACATAACTATCACAACAACATTCAGTGCATTACATGCAGTTCATAATAAAACATCCATAGCGCTAGGCATGTTAAAGGCCCTGAGGGATACCCACGGAATAGGCCCTGGGATCCATTCGTGCATTACAGAATGTTATTGGCCGGAGCGTCCACCCATGCAAAGGAGTCATTTGAGGCACAAATAGATGATTAAGAAGTGGGAAAAGAGCTAAAGAAGTCAAAGCACCATGGAAGAGCAAGAAAATGATGAAAAAAGGCAAAAAAGCTAGAAACTTTTTGGCCGCAGCTAGTCATCATTGGCCACGGCCAACAGATCTTTGGCCGCAGCCAAACAACCTCTAGAAACCTTTTGACTCTGGCCAGTCATCTTTGGCCGCGGCCAACCCCCGAAAACAGCAGAAACGCGTTTTGATGACATCACGGATTCTAGGACCTATAAATACAAAATTAACATATTAGAGCCTCATTCTGGACCTGGGAAGCGCCGTAGAGACAATGCTCTGCTAGGATTTGGAGCTTGGTGGTGGAAATTGGGCCAGATGTTGCAGATTTGAAGAAATTTGAGCTTCTCCTCTTGGTTTTTCCTCTCCTTCTACTATCTTTCCCTTTTGTTCTACTTTGTAACTGATTTATGCCCTATTTCTTCGGGTTTTATGAACATGTATAGCTAGAGCTTTATTGTTTGGATTATTTAAAACCCTTGTATGGATTAAGTACTCATTTCCCCTTTATATTCATGTTGAATGGTTGGTTTATGTTAATTTCACTCTACTCTTAATGCTCCTTGTTGATTGATCACCAATGAGGTTTTTGGGTTCACTTGGTTGATGCTTGATGTAACACCTTAATTTCTAAAGCCTTTAAATTAGTTTAAATATATAATGGTTTTAAACCTGAGACCAAAACAAATTAAATTCTCAATTTAAGACAGAGTTTAATCTTATATTTGTATAGGATTTTTAAAAACTTTTTAAAATAAATATGTATGGTCTAAATTTTAATTTGTAAATTCATTATCTTTATCAGTTTCAAAATCATTTATTTAAAATACAGATCATTTTCTATCCATAGCTCGCGTCGTGATGGTTAACTTATTGGTTTCTGGATACCAATACGTTATCAAAAGTCTAGCGTACAGATTACAACGTATACAGTCTGCATCGCGAGTACTAGTACTACTATCGCTACTACTACTACTTATAAATATTTTACAGTCATCCAAAATAAAATGATAACCAAACAGTCCATAATTTATTTGCCTCTTCTTCGTCCGTCTATATTACCTTCTTGCCCTTAGAGCTGGACGCCTTTGCTGTATATCATTTGTTGAAAAAGGGGTGAGATTCAAAAGAATCTCAGTAGTACACAGATCACTCATATAATATGCAAATACTAAGCATGTAAAACAAATCATCAAACAGCACAACTTACAGAAATGCAGCACATAAAAGGGCATAACCGGTCCCTTATCATAGACTCACAGCGCTTGAGATTCACAATCTGGCTGCCCAGGGCCTCTTCCCCATACAAGATACAGTCACGGCTTTCTGCCTCAAGCCTACCTGGCTTAAGACGCCCCCGGGTAACTCCCGGTGTAACTTGTACTTATGGGTCTTACCGCCTATGGACTATCTGTCCCACACATATACAGATAATATGGTACACATACATGGCATCACATATGATATAAGAGATAAGGTACTACCTGACAGTCTTTCCAAATTTGGTTCCTGTTCTCAGTCTCTTGGGCGTCTCGGGCAAATGTCAAATCCTATAATTTATAATTTACGGATGGACGAATTATTACTTATTTCAAAATAATTTAAGACACTTTGGTAGGTTATCATTATAGCTAATACCTTAATCCAATAGGTATTTAATGGACTCATACCAACTCTAGTATTTAACTTGACCCTTAGAGTCCTAATTATTTCAAAAATACCCTTACTTTTTATTTTTTTCACTATTACTCAATTCTGTCAGAATTTTCAATAATCTTTGAAAATTCATATCTTGGCCTAGAAATATCCAATTAAGGTGGTTCCAAATTCTATGTGTCACTTATGAAGTCTATTTTAATATAAAAATATGTTTAACTACCACCTATCTATGAATAATTCCCAGTTTTAAATTTTTCTCGCACTGCCAGAAAATCTTTCCAGTTTCAATAGCTTAACTTCTAAAATTCATAACTAAATATCTAGAACTCCAAATGTAACGACCCTTTCTCACAAACAACAATTATCCACATTTATACAAAATCAGTGATAATTTTTTTTTTCAATACATGTCATAGTTCAATCCAATACATATCAGAGTTCAGGACACAAACTCGCCCACAAACTCTTCCACAACATATCGAAGTTTAGGGCACAAACTCACCCACAAACTCACTGCAGACAAATTTATTATTCTGATATCACATCACAATTAACCCATGGGTCACAAAAAGATTTCCAACACAATTATCCAAATAGTAAATGTGGCATTTTAAAAACATGTGGGTCCTATAATGGCAATATAGAAATTAATACAACACCAATACCAAAAGAGGCCTACAAGAATTCTCAACGTCTATGCCTCTGGTTGCTTCCCTTGGCCTCTATCCAGATTAGAGGTATTGCCTGAAAAATTATTTATAATGACGGGGTGAGACAAAAAGTCTCAGTAACCAAAGTAAATTTATAAAATATGCAGGAAAAGATTGTAAGTTAGAGAAGCAGGTTTAACTGACATAATAATAGTAATAATAATATTCTCATAATTTAACATTTAACATGATATAATCAATAAATAAAACCATCCCCACTCATCCATCCTGCTCCTCCTTATATCCTCTGGACTGGTACAGCCTATCAGTGCTAGTATACCCGGCCAAAGGTTAGCTAGTCACATCAAGAATACTGCCCCCTCCCATGCCACCACCAATATACCGTAACAGGGAGGTGTCCGCCCAAACACTCAGCTCCAAAATCCGGGCCAGGATTGAGAGAGCCGATGGGCACACAATTCACCATATCTCTTCCACACAACCCAACATATCCCGTAATATAAAAATAATAAATTAATACAGCTTTCAAAAACAATTACAATAATTCTAAATTCTTATACAACATTCATCTCAAACAACATATCCACCATAACAGTAACAATTCAATAATAATTTGAAAAATACACCGCTTCACTGAAATAAATTCATAGTCAAACATAAATATAATCTTGTAAAACACATACAAGTAATATAGATAAAAGTAAGGTTTATAAAATACCTTACATTCCAAAACAAGCATATAAAATAAATTAACCCCAGTTACCTCGATTCCAAGCTTAATCTTAATTTGGATAGTAAAACCCGTGCAATCACCGATCACAAGAAAAATCTACATTATTAATGTAGATACCAATTAACCAAAAATAACAATAAAATAATTAATTTACATAATTTAACTCCTACAACCCAATTTTCTCTACAACTATTATCCTCATTTATTCCAATTTCCTTAAAAGAAATCCTTAAATAACCTTTAATATACCCATAATTACAAAATCTCCAATACCAACTTCCTAAATAATTAAATATCTCTTTCATAATATATATGGATATAATATAATTATTAAACAATTCCTCAAATACCCACATAATTAAAATCATATCAAATTATAATTCAAATATTAAGTCCTAATTTATATTTTTCATATAACTCAGATCTAACAAAAATAAACCGATTAAAACCTCAATAATACCTCCAATAATCCAAATAAAATATTTAAACTAATTTTTATCGGTAAAAACACCCTATAGGGATTAATTTAAACCCTATTTATAAAAGAAATTAATTATAAAATCACATGACCACTAAATAATAAATCTAAACCGATTAAAATAAACTATTAATTATTCTCTACATTTCTACAGTCTTATATTGATAAAACTCAAAACTTGCCTAAAATCATATCCCCAAAATATTCTCTAACTAGCATAAAATTACTATCATATGAAAGAGAAAATTATTTAGAACATATTTTATAAAAGAAGCTTTATGATTAGAAGAGAGTTTATATACCTTATTGATCTCCGAAGAACCGAAAATACCCCAATCAGAACATCACTCTCTCTTCTTTTCCTGAAACACTTCACTTACGTGAAGTGTTTAGCTGAGGGGGTATTTATAATACCCCCTCTACTGCAGAATTTGTTGCTTTGGCGCCTGATGCGCCAAAGCAACATACACATATATATATATATATGTTTTTGACAAAAAGGGGGGTTTCCCCCTTTTGTCATGGTAGGCGCCGATTTCGGCGCCTACCTTTATATATATATATATTATATATATATAATATAATATTATATAATATAATATTATTATATTATATTATTATTATATTATTATTTTAATAAAATATTATTTTATTAATTAATTAATTAATTTTTTTTTTTTAGAATGTCACACCAAATGGTATGGTTCAAAATCCTATATGATCATATTTAAATATATTTTCAGGAAAAAATATTACCATTTATAAATTATAGCTATAAAATTTCCAGAATTTCGTCAAACCTCGTCTGTACCATAAAACGTTCCAGATTCATCATCTAAATTTAAAAATTCATATCTCACTATTTATAAACCCAAATGATACATATTATATATCAAATTAAAGCTCAAGATGTCTACTCTCCTTCTGTAAACTTTCATAATTTTTTGAACCAGGTTTGGTTACCAAAATGTATTTTACAACAAATATGATTTCAAAGAAACTAACCGAACAACAACTCCTCTTATTTTCTAAAAATTCTAGACTTATATATAATCATCCAAAAATCAAAACCACATGTATTCCCACATAATTTTTCGTCTAGAATTGATTGGAAACCTCAAATTTGACAAATTCTCATTCCTTCTTCATGCACTATTTTTCCCAAAACAAAACCTCACAAGATAATGATTCATTATACTAGATTCTTATGATTCCCAAACTACCCAAAAATAGCCTCAAATCAACTAGAAAGAGTTAAAAATATGTAAAGAGAACTCACCTATATTAGGATATGAAGTTGTATGTAGAATTTGTAATCACTTCTTCCTTCCTCTAGAGCACCAATCACTCTTACATATCTCTTTTTCTCTATTATCCGTCTCTCTCTCTCTCTCTCTCTCACTCTCTCTTTCTTTTCCTTGGCTTCCGAAAGTGAAGTGATGAAGAGGTGAAAGAGTGTTTTAAAAAATGAAAGTGTGTGTGTGTGTGACACATGGGTGTTTAATTAATTAATAAGTGATTGTGTGTGTATGTGAGAAATGAATGAAACATGAGGGAGTGTGTTTATTTAATGTGTGTGCGTGTGTCTCATGTGAAGCAAGGGAAAAAAGGGTGTGTGTGTTTTAATATTATATATATATATATATATATGTATATTTGTATCCTATTAATTACACACACTAGGTCTTTATTTTTCCCTTTGTCTAATTTAAGATTCCTTAAATTTCATAGCTTCCATAATTTGGCTTACTATCTAACTCTCATAAATTAATCCTTAGCCTTTGAATAAATTTTGGGATGTTACACTTGAGAGGGCTAGATTGAGTGTAGAACTTAGGTTTAATTGTGTGGGAACTTGAAATCCAAGGGTTGGATGGATGGTTTTATTGATAAGGTAGAGATACACTCATTGACCTCACATAGCCACATAGGTTCTGCTATGTAAGCTGGGTTTAATTCTTCAATTAAGAGATTAATGAACTAATTAAACTAAACACCTATTTGGAGACTTAAGAGAGCACTTATGGGTAAATTAGTGACCTTGGTTAGCATAATCCATCATTGAGAGCTTTTGTTGTGGAGATTTGAATGAGTACCTATGAAATGCAAGGGGCATAAACAATCCTAACTTCCACTGCATCATTTCTAGTCCATGAATCATTTGTTTATATTTTCCTTTTAGTTTATAATTATGTTTTTCCTCCACCGTGATAATTGTCCAACTTGAATTAGGCGAAAGTGTGATAATCATTACTTAACCGGGTTTTAGAACCAAATCCTCGTGGGAACAATATCTTACTCATCACTTTATTACTTGGCACGACCCATGCACTTGCAGATCTGCGGATAGGTCTCATTGTCATCCTGTCGAAATTGCTAGGAATTCTCTCTCTTTCTCTATCTATACTGACCTCGAAAAATATTTTTCATAAAATTTCTCCGAAAACAATTCCTAGGTTAGTGAAATATACCAGGCACGTAGTACGAGGGCCGTATTCCTCTACCAGTCGCCAGCATCACCCTGTAGTTTGTATATGGCCATTATGGCTTTCATCTCTACAGGGCATCCCAGCACTTCAAAGATTTTCTCTAGATGATTAAGCCAATTCTCAGTAGCTTGTGGATTGAACTTCCCATGGAATAGCTTGGGTTGGTATTTGATAAATTTTGGCATCCAATACTGGATAGTGTCTTCTTCACGTTCCTAATAAATAGGGATTTCTGGATACACCTCAGATGATTGTTTGCCACCTAGTGGTTATTCCTCTTCCGTGTTTCCCTCAGGATGGCTCCCTCCAGGAATGCTTCCCTCTGGGTTATTCCCATTAGGGTTGTTTACTTCAGGATTTACATGTGGTGCTCCATCAGCATTCCTCTTTTCCCTTAGTTCCCAGACTTCCTCTTGTAAATCTAGAATCATAGTTTGTTGTTGGGCCAGCATTCCAAGAACTTGTTGCATAGGGTTTGGCCTCTCGTTATTTTCAGGTTCTGGATTTGGTAGTATACTTCCCACCCTTCTCAGTTGCACCATAGTTCATTTTTACTATTAAGAAGGAACAGTACGTTAATACTATATCAACAATACATATGTACATACATATATATATACATACATATATATATATATGTATGTATATATATATATATATGTACATATGCATTTCTCAAGATTTAAATACCAAGACATAATAGATATGTAAATCTATTATAGCAATATTCATATTTGCATTAAAGTGGCTTGGTATCTACAGCAAAAGAAGCCTGTCCTATAGCAACACCAGTCATATGTACAACAAAAGGCTTATTATGTACATCAAAAGAAGCCTATGCTATCTTACTAAACATAGTATTATTGTTCTACCCTATTTACACATACTTCCTTATATATTCAAGCATAAGATCAATAAAAAAAGACAGCTCATAAGGTCCACGTGCCACAATGTCGTTCTTTGTCTTAACCTAGAAAGTTGTATCAGGGAAATGGGCAAGTGTAGTTTGAATCCAAATGTTGTCTGGCATGCAGAGATCATACATTTCCCGCTCATTATATAACTACTTCACATTAAATAGAAAGTTGTTATATAGTTGGGAAGCTAAGTGGGATAAGGTTGTAGAGTTATATTGATAGAGGTACATTTTCTTCAGACACTGCCATAAGTAGTCATCAGGATGAGGATCAAAGGCTAACTTAATCTCGGGAGCTCTAAAGCTAGTCATAGAGTCAGTATCGCTAGCTACCTCTTCTTCCTCTATATCGCTATTATCCCCAGTGGATGATACTATACTTGGAATAGGACTAAACTGGAAAGTCACAAAAGGTATAACTCCCATTCGAGCAGTTTGTCTGATCCTTGTTATCCCTACCATTTCATGTTCCACTGGCCCGTTATCAACCATGCTCCCTATCACAATAGCTAACGCAGGGTTAGAACTCCTCAACATAAGCAAAGAACTCTAGAAAATACCTACTGTTGCCAAAATCAACACTCTGATACTAAAGATGTGATACTTCATTTCCTATAACCTCTGATAAGTACAAAAGGAGTAGCAAAAAGCATTTGTGAAACCAGCATCGAGTCCCAGATTAAGAAATTTGGAAAAATGTTCACGATTCCCCAAATCTATCTTAGGATTTAAACCTGAGATTGAGAGGGATTTTGGGGAGTAATAAAATTTTCTTAAACAATTTCACAAACATTAACTATCTCACTAAGTCTCACTGGTTTCTCTTTCCATTTTATCAAAGTATCCGAGCGATTTTCTGCTTAGTTTTCACATTTCATACCTTAGTTAAGTTTCATTAGCGATCAGAAGGGATATAAAGCTAAAATGTTCCTTTACTAGTCTACCGGCATTATCAGTTTTACTATCCTAGCACTGTCAATGTTACAGGCTATTCATAAGATATACAAATCCAAAATACAAGAAACAAACAACCAACAAAAGACTAAAGTCTTTCACTTTCCCAGTCTCTAGTGGTCCGTATTTACCTTCGTCTTGCCCCTTGAGCTCTCTCCCTATACTGTAGATGGTTTATGAAAAAGAGTGAGATTCAAAAGAATCTTAATAGTAACGTAATGTTAATCATGCATATATATATATATATACACACACACACACACACACATATATATATATATATATATATATATATATATATATATTATCACAAAGCATGCTATACAGACATCATACAACAGAACTATTACAACAACATTTAGTGCATCACATGCAGTTCATAATAAACATCCATAGTGCAAGGCATGTTAAAGGCCCCGAGGGATACCCACGCAATAGGCCCTGGGATCCACTCGTGCATTACAGAATGTTATTGGCCCGAGCTTCCACCCGTGCAATAGGCCCTGGGTAACCACTTTGCATAACCAGAATGTGTTAAACATCTAGTAATGAATCCATCCAACACACCATGCACGATATAATATGTGAAAGACATGTTACTACCTTGTTGCTTTCCTTACGTAATTTCCAACCGTTGGTTTGAGCTCGGGCAAGTTCTAGTTCCTATCAAAATTGGAGTTACAAGTAACTGGTTATTATTTGCACTATTACTGTCTTTAATTCAAATTTTGTTGGCTATCTAAAGCAGTTATAATAGTCTCTGCATAATAGAATTCTGTACAATGTATTTTCACTGTTTTCCAGAAACTGGTAGATTTTTGGGGTAACTTTGAAAATTCATAACTAATTTTAGAAAAATAAAATTTGAATAATTCCAAAGTCAAAACCAAGATATTTTATTTTAAATTTGAGTAAAAATAGTTGGGTTTTCTTACTGGACTCATATAATTTCTTGTGAATTTTTAAACATTACTGTTCCAGATGCAATTCAGAAAACAGGACAAAACTTCAAAAATTCACCATTAATTCTAGGAAACTTCAAATTGAGTGGATCTAAATTCTATGTAAATATATTTCATTCTATTTTCACATAAAAATACTAAATTCCAGCCATTATAACCACAATATTCCCAGAATATTTCCAAACTCAACCTGTCCATCACATTCCAGAAACAGGGTAGAAGTTCACAAATTCATATCTAAATCCACAAACATCCAATTGAGCTGGTTCCATGTCCTAATTAACCCTTGTTAAGTCTAGTTTCAATGAAAAATATATTAATTAGCTATATATACACAAATTAATACAGTATTTTAACTTTCTACACATTAATCCAGAAAATTACAGTTTTACATGACCTAACTTCAAAAACATAGAACTTCTAGCACACAAATCCAATTGAGCACTATGACCTATCAAATTAAAGGTCTTTGTGTCTAATTTTCAACTGGAAATTTTCAGAATTTTTAGGTATCATTGGTCAATGAAAAGCACATGACAATCAAACTGTCTTATACATGGCAAATTAACACAATGAGCAAGCTTACTTCATAAATTCCCAAATTCATATACAAGCATCCAAAATTCATGAACACTTGTATAGCTACACAATTTTTCCTTCTAAAGGTAATGGAACCATTATTTGTATCATTTTATACTCAAATTTTGGTTACAATATTAGGCCTTTTAGTGGACATTTATTGCTTCTTTGTGTCCTAACTTGGGCAAATTATGTGTAACCGGCGATGAGGATTTTCCTGTAAATTTATACACGCCTCAGTTCACCCTTTTATTCCACTAGATATCACAAATGTATACAAGGAATATTAGTGGAAAAATGGGTTATTACACCCTGTAGCCCTACTCAAATCTCACCTGAAAAATGTAAATATAGCAACCGTGAGATCCGAGGATCTCAGTAACCATTGGTTATTAAAAAAATATACATGCAAACCGAGATTGAGAACATACGGTTCTCAAAATCAACTCCAACTTACAATAATTTATTTTTATTATTCTTTGCATAAAACTTTTCACAAACTAGTTCTCAATTCGGTTATCAAAACCCCCTCCAAAAAAAAAGGATTCTAAAATGATTAAACATCATAATTTTCCAAATATCGTTCACAAAAGATTTCACAAAAACATGTCTCAACCTTGTTACAAAAATAATTATACAAAAGCTTTATTATATTCAAATCACGAATCACATATATAATATGCCAAGCAAATGATTGATGCATAGACCACTTTTATTACCCCTGACCACCCTTATAACTGCTGACTACTACCATAGCTAACAAATGATTTATCCATTTAACTGGATTACACATTATTGGAAATCATGAGGCGTCACCTAGCCAAGGTCTCTAGCTTGTCATGATTGGACTATGGCTCCTCTCCTTTTGATGAAACCAAGGATGTGTCACTGTCCACCAAACTTGTTGTAATTCCCAGCCAAAGGATTGGAGACGGAGCCCTAAGAATTACCACTCACTATGTACTGAGTAGTGGCATACCACATGGTATTTACATACACAATAGCCCATCACTACTCCACATCTATCCATGTGCATCAAGTGCAAACAATCACAATTATGGCATGTATATACAAGTTCCAAACATGATTTATCAAATAATACATCCTCTCAATCATCATTAATTAAGATAACAAATAGCATCATCGAAAACATATAGTGTAATTTCCAAATCATTTATAATAAACGGTATTTCCATCTTAAGACACAAGCATGCTTAACCAATTTCCAAAATATATCACCATGGGTTCTAATACACCTGCGTATGCTTGAATAGTTCCCAATCTCATCAACATAAGTTTTTAGTCAAATATACAATTCCAAGTCAAGCCCTTCATGGGCACAACAAATCCCAAAACAGTTATATATATATATATATATATATATATATATATATATATATATATATATATAACTGACAAGTATATAAAAGAATAATCGAAGTTACCTCTACTCTAAGCTTATTTTTACCAACACTTAAATGCTTCCAAATTTGCTAACATCAAATAATTTAACTTCAATCTACACCATTATAATACAATTTCTCATCAATCAAATTGCTAAACAAATAATTAATTTAATTATATAGACTTAAAGTCTCCAACTCTACCTTTAACTTCCAAATATCACTTTTATTGACTAAATCACCAATCCAATATCAAATTATATCTTTTCCAAATCTTACTATCTCATTTGAACTAATAATTAACCCATAATTGCTCAAATAGATCAAAATCCCCAATTTCTCCAACTGCAGATCCAATCAAATACCTATTTTCATTTTATAAGTTTTAACAGCATTATAAACCGATTAAACATCAAGTCTACCTCCAATAAACATAATCTCATCATGAAACTCAAGTTTAATAAGTACAACCATCATATTCAATCATAATATTTCTCTAATATTCAAATTCTAATTCTAAATCTCTCAAATAATACAATAGTGAATAACACTAATTAAACCGCCATAATTGGCTCACATTAATTTCCTTAGAATAATGACAACAATTTATCTATTCCTTAAATCATCATTTTAAATCACAAATTCTGAAATTTCATAACTCTATCTCACTCAATAAAATTTTTAACAACAATAATTTCCTCAAATCACCTTAAAATCCTCAAAATTGCTCACTTTAGTCACTCAATTTCATAAGTTAAAATTTCACCTCCAACATACGCATAGTCATAAAATAATCAATATCAAAATTATAGATCAATTAAATCTATTTTCTAACTTATATGAGCTTAACCCAATTATTAAACAACTATTTAACTCTTCACATAATCAAAATCATATCAAACCCTAACTCAAATATCAAATCATAACTTATAATTTCATATAGCTCAAAATCCAACAAATTAAATTGATTAAAGTTTCAATAATACCTCCAATAACCTAAATAAATTGTTTAATCTAAATTTAATTGTTCAAAAATGTCTTAAAAGTATAATTTATGATCTGTTTTAAAGGAAATTAATTATAAAATTATAAAATAACCAAATGATAAATCTAAACTAGTTAAAATTAACTACTAAGCATCCTCTACATATATATAGTCATTTATTGTCAAAACTCAAAACTCTCCCAAAATCCTAACCCCAAAATGTTCACTAATCAACACAATATTACCCTCATTAGAACATGGAATAAATTTCATGAAGGAAATTTGTGAGTAGAAGTGATTTTAATTACCTAAATAATCCCAAAACGCTGAGCCCTGCGCCACGATGCTCTGAGCTCTCTCCCTTGGTTTCGGCACTGTAGCGAAATGAAGAAATGATTGGGGGGGGGGTATAGTACCCCCACCACACAATGATCTAACTAAAGGGGCCACGTTCCCCTTTAGAATTTTTTTTTTTTGCATATCTTTTTTTTTAATTTCTTTTTGTAGCCTTTTTTTTACCTTTTATTTTATATGTATATTTTCAATCAATTAATTTGTTTTATAATAATGGCAATAACACTAATAATAATTTATTATTATTCCATAATTACCTGTGAAATCCATTTTTCATAAATAGTTTATTCTTGATTGTAATTAAATCCTTAAATAAAATTTAGAATGTTTACATTTTGTGCAAATTCATTCTTGATGTATTTTATATTAAACTAGACGGATTACCCTGTGTGATGCACGGGCCCTTTACGAAAGGGGAATGGACGTGATATTAAAATTTGGAAAATAATTTTAGTTATTGATTACAAAAGGTTGAAAATATGAAAATAAAAGATATGTGGTACATTTGGCTAAAAAAAGAAAAAAAGAAATGTGGTACAAATTAATAAAGTTCAGGTATGTTGTTTATGAGCATATGTAATTCATATTGGAGATGGAAATAAATAAGTTTGAGCTTACAAGTGTTAGGCATTGTAAATAGATTGTACGTTGTTCTTGTTCTTGAAGTCATGTAGCAGTACAAAGAAAGATGCTAGGACATTTAAAATAATATAAATACACACACACACAACCCCATACATAATGTTAGAATTAAAAAAAATGCAATATATATATATATATATATATATATATATATATATATATATATATATAATGCATTTTTTTTAATTCTAACATTATGTATGGGGTTGATTGAGCCTTTAATATTTTTTACAAATTCATTTTTTATGTATTTTATCTTAAGACTATCCCAATTAATCTGAAAACCCAGGATATGCCCATAGACGATATATTCAAGCTAATCAACAAGGAATTATAAAATTATAATTCTTTTTAAAGAATAATTTATTTATGAATTTCTGAATGGTAAAAATAGTAAAATATTCAAATTAAGCTTCAAGAAATTTTGGAAAAAGAAAATAAATCTATATAACTTTTTATGCATCATAGTATTAAATTTATATGTTTCCGTACTAATAATAAATTATAAAAAATGAGGCTTATGTTAATTTTCATGATTAATTTTATCTATTGAAGTCTGTGCATATATATAGACTATAGTTCCAAATTATTATATGTAACGGAATATTACCCCAATCCTCAGTGTCGAGGAAAATTCAAAGAAGCCAAATACATCGACGACAGACACACAAATGGTCGGTCGTGGGGTGTTACCGTGTTAGTCACTGTCTTTTTGAAGTTTTTCCATGAATAAAGACAAAGTCTTGCTTGGTTGGAAATTGCGGTCATTCTCTAATTAGCATAATATTTGTGATATTTCTCTTAATTATTCAAAATAATATAATTTCCTGCTGCAAAAGAAAAAGAAGGAAAATGTACTTTTATGAGGATATATATATGGTAGCTAATTAATATTTTTTAAAATAATTATTATTTTTATGACCCTTTTGCAGTAAACAAAATACTGCAAGGGGTTGGTTGTATTTTTAATTATTTTGTTAATTTATTTAAAAATATTATTAATAGTACATAAACAAGAATTAAGAATAACGTATCCAAGCAGGCATGGGAAAAAATGTCGACAGACTTGACCGAGAGATAAAAGATATTATTATATGAAACGAAATATCAGCTTAGACGTTTTCATTCAATTATTGATGGAAAATAAAACAATAATGGCCGACAGCGCCACTATTGTTGATATACATTAATGGGAGCATTCCTTGGACCAAGTTTTGTTTGGTTGCAAATCCTAGACTTTCTCCTAGTCCTATAATATTTTTTATATTTTTTACTATCAAATAATATTATTTTCCTGATGGAAAATAGTATTATTTTTTTATTACAAAAGAACTTTTTTCGAATTTGGAGAATAACATTGCATTATTTGATAATTTATTATACCTATCCAGCATTTTTGTGAGAATAGTGCGTTTAGAGGGGGAAAAAAGAAGATTTTTAACCCATTAATTTACATATTTCATTCATATGTTTGGGGATAAAAACAAAACATATAATATATCTATTTATGAAACTTTTTTGTATTGCAATGTTTTTTATTTTTTTAAAAAAATATTATATAATTTTACATATATAACTTATACATAATTAACATATATATAACTTATGAAACATTCTTAATTTATAGAATTATTTTACTTATATTAATTAATTATGGTTAATACTAAAAACTAAAATTATTGACTATATAATAATGGGTTAAGGTGCTTAAATGACCATGAACTTTTGTGCAAAGTGTAACTTTAACCACAGAAACTATGTTTTGATCCAAAAGTAACCACAAACAATATAAAAAGGAGTAAAAGGCATGACAGCGTTAAACCAAACAAACGTCCGTTATTTTCTTTCAAAATTGGTGACTAGGATGATGATGTGGACGCTGAGCTATTAATAGATGTATGTGTGGCAGCTGACACAGTTGACAAACAGAGAATGAGGTGGATGCTAAAAAGGGGCGAACCCTAATCTAAGAAATTAGAGCGTGACTGGAGAGGGAATTTGAGAGGGTATCTGAGCGAATGAAGAACTGGATGCGATTGTGCGAGTGTGCGGCTAAAAAGGATCCGATTTGAGCGAAGTTGGAGAACAACGATGTGTGACAATGAAGTACCATATGGTTTGATCGAGGGAGATAGTGAAAAAGCGAGATTCTTCTTTGTCAAAGGTCCATCAAATTCGCAACAAGAAGGAATCCAAGGTAAGCTTCGTCTGGGACCCATAAATGGTTTTTTATATTGTATGCATAGTGAAATCCCTCTGAAGCCCTCGGTTTATTTTCACATATTGTTCTTGTAGAATTAATGGCATTGTTACTGACAAAACTGTTCTTCTTCACATCTTTGAAATTCCTAATAGTATTAGTATACTCTACTAGCAACACTTTCTCTTTATCTTGAAGTCCATCTATAAATAATTTCTACCAGTTTGGTTCATCTTCTTGTGATTTTGGCTGCTCTTGAGCTTCAAATGTGAAAGAATTCTGTGTATCCCTATGAATTTGTTTTAGCCTCAATCTCTTGCTAGTTTTTGAATCTCTCTGAAGAACTTATTGCTACTTTTCCAGCATTAAAGTTCAGAGTTTCTCTATCTTTTTTGTCCACACTCTCAATATTAGCAGTTCCCTCCTGCTCTTTCAACTGGCTCTTTCCTGAGAGAATTTGTTTTCTTTTGGATGTGCCTTTTCTGTTATGAGTTATTGTAGCCTTCATCTCTTGATCTGACTTTGCATCAATCTCTTGCTTGTTTTTGAAGCTATATGAAGAACTTTCTGCCATTTTTTCAATATTATCTATAAGTGGCTCAAAGCTTGATGTCTTAATACATATTTTTTTTGTATACAGCTCTAATTCAATATATGCTTAATACATAAAAAAAAAGCTCTAGTCTTAATACATATATGCTTAATACATATATTTTTTTTAATGTATACAGCTCGAGTACCTCCACAATAGTACTCGGGTACCGTGGAGGTACTATCATTTTTTGTCTTGATACATACTTGAGTACCTCCACGAAAGTACTCAGGTACCATCATTTTATTTTAAAACCTTTTTTTATAGGAACAATTTGTACAAAAAAAAGGCCTTGAATAAATTTTAAATTTAAATCCACTGGTCTACTTGTCCACATCATCGTCCTAGTCACCAATTTTGAAAGAAAATAATGAACGTTTGTTTGGTTTAACGCCGTCATGCCATTTGCTCCATTTTATATTGTTTGTGGTTACTTTTAGACCAAAAAATAGTTCTTGGTTAAAGTTGCACTTTTCACAAAAAGTTCATGGTCATTTAAACCTCTTAATTAACCCTATAATAATTTCAAAATCTTGACTCATTATGGCTTATACTTTATAAGTTGGTTCCGTCCCTCTCTGCACATGTTCCTTGACTATATATAACATGACGAAGCCATTTATTGATTTATTAAAAAACTAAAAAAAAGGTACACTTTATTATTATTATTATTTTTTTTTAAATACTCACTTTAATTAGCCTAGTTTCAAATCAAAGTAAATGCACAATTTCTTTCACAGTGAAGTGATAAATAGTTATAAAAGAATAATGTTATTATGCAAAAATAAAAATAAAAAAGAAAAAGAAAGGAATGCTATTACAAAGAAAAGTGGGTAAACCATATCAATATTATTATTAATTGATTATTACTGTTATATGGACAACATGTAGCTGAATCAGACCAATAATCCAAACCCAATTGACGCGTAGTAATAATTCGTCTTCATTCTTCAATGTTGACCACCAAGAGTTGTGAGCATTGGTTCTCCTATAATGGGACGAACAATATTCTCAACTTGCTCATTATCTGATGTCAATTATTTTCAATGCAATACTGCAATGTATTTTATTACTGAGGAAAGTGGGCATTAAATAAAGTTCAAACAAGACTTTCTTTATTCCCACTTTCTCATATTTTCAAAAAGACGAAAACCCATAACTGAAATAATAATGCCACAAGTGGACCAAGTTAATAATTCCATCGAAAATTAAGCTTTTCCGACTGAAATTTTCTGTCAGAAATTTCTGACAGGATTCTGTCGGAAAATATTCCAAAGGAATTTCTGACGGAATGCCTTCAGCAATTAGCGACAGACGGATTTCCATCACTTAGTCCATCAGAAATACTGTGTACTTTTGCAGTGAGAAGGAAGAGTCTCCCTGAATAAGACAAACTTGAATAAGAGTCTGGACATATTGGGTTATTAGCCCGCGTTTTAAATGAACTTCTCACACCAAATTTCAATTACTAGGGTTTGCCCTTAAAGAATGTGTTACATTTCATATTTTACCACCTTCAGCACATCCGGAAGCGCTATGATTTAGACGAATCGATAATTACAGCTCATAAACTAAAATTTGCATATTTGTCTGTGTTATTATTCATTTATAATTTCCATTTTTGAAGTCCAACATTAAAAATTCATAACTAAATCTAAATAACTCATATGAGGGTGCTTTTAATTCATATTAAAAGCTCTTGAAGTCCATTATTTGAGAAAAATATCATTCTTGACTGATCCAATCGGGAATGATACCTCAGATAAGCCTCAAATATGATATGGGGAATTATTCTGTATTTTTCTTGTGTCTCCATGAATTTTTCTTAAAATTCTAAACCCAAAAATGGGTATGACACAGTGAAATTTGTTTCCATATGCTATGAATGGGAAAACATACTCATTCTCTTTCTATATAATATTTATTAGATATTCATTATTATCAAATAGTGTTAATTTTGCCAATGAATAATATATTAATAGAAAGAAAAAGTACTTCAGAAAAAAAAATCCATATATAACAACTAACAAGGTCGAACATTAGAAAAATGACATAAAAACATCACCACATACGTAAAACACACAGCAAGCCCTCAAAAGAAAACGAGAGAACAAAGAAAACTCCCACAAACACACGAAAATAGAGTCTAAAAATCCTGAAAGATAAGTTAAAAATCCTTAGTCAGAATTGCATTTAATTAATTAATCATTTTTATATTCATTATTATATTTTAACAATAAAATCTAATTTCTAAAGTGGAGTGAACCATTTTATTTGGTCCCAAAGTATTTATAATGGGAAAAAGAGAAGAAAATACCGATTGAATTTTAAAATCCTAGATCAGCGATTTCCTCTTAAAATAAGTTGTTAATTACTAGTCAAATGGAGGCAACGAGACTGATATGAAATTTTAGAGTTCAACTGATTTTTTTTTCTTTTTTTTTTTTGCCAAACGGAATCTGACAATAAACATACTACCATTAATAACTCAAGAATATTTTGTTAAGGTCAGAAATCACCTCCGTACGCTGGATGGATGGATATCACGAGTGGTCAAGTATATTATACACAATCAAAAAAATAAGAACTAAAGTTTATTACTTAGAATCTCTATATCAATATTGTGGGCAAAAAAAAAAAAAAGAATCTCTATATCAATATTAATATTGATATTGATATCAATGATTAACGTGAAAATAGATCAATTACTGAACAATAATTTAAAACAGAAAACTGGAAAAGTTGAGAAAAGAAAGTGTTCTCTATTTACGGTTTGTCCAAGTATATAAACCTTGATTTGAACAGTACAAACATCATCTTCAATAGTAGAAACTACAGCTTCAGCCATTTCCTTCTAATGAGAAGAGAAATCTAACTTTTTTATTATTTCATTAAAAAAATTCTATAACAAAAATGATCTGATACTTTTTCTTCCATTTTTTCCTCATAAAAAAAAATATATAATGTTTTCATCCACATGGAACATTAAACCAGCTTTGCTTGATTAAGGTTAATTAGAAAATAACAATGACATAAATTAATTAATGAGCTTAACTAAAATTAAATATAATGGATAGATCCTTATGTACATATAGCATACAAAAATGACCAAGAGGAGAAAAAGCCTAAGACCCCATGTGATATGCACTACTACAAATTATAGATTTAGTAGCGCACCTTTTGTAGCGTTTATTTGAATAAGTGTCACAGCTTTAACTAATTTTGTTGTTTTAAATTTTTTTTTTGTAAAAATACATTAGGTGGCGCTTATTTAAATAAGTGTCACAGCTGTCAATGACATTAGATGGCGCTTTCTTAAAAAAGCGCCACCTAATGTATTTTTTTCCAAAAGAAATTTTAGAAAAATATAATTAAAAGAAGCTATGACATTTATTCAAAGAAGCGCCACCCAATATTCTTTCTATTTTACAATTTTTTAAAAGTTTCTACTAAAGATATTATCATTTTTTATATAGTTTCTCTTATTGAAATCAAAATTATACATATGGTTGTTGATTATAAATATTAAAATCTATAGTAAAATAACAAATTATAAATTTTAATATTATATACAAATTTTATAATAAATTGAATGAAAAAAGAAATAAATTTAAGATATAATTTAATGAATAATTTTTTACAATACATAATTTAGTAGAAGTATATATTCTTTAATGACATAAATTAATATAACTATATTAGTTATTAAATATATAATATTAATATCATATAATTTAATTATGAAAGAAATAAAATATTAGATACGGAGATGACTTTCATTTTATAAAATTAAAATGAAAAATTAATGCAAGATAAATGCATTAATCTATTACAATATATAAATTAATATAATTATATTACATATTAAATAAATAATATTAATATTTATTAATTTATAATTAATTAATAAATATAAATATTTAATAAAAAATATTATTGGGTGGTGCTTATTGACCCAAGCGCCACCCAATATCTACTTTTAAATTATTAGTAATAAATTTAATAAATATTAATATTATATATTTAATATGTCATATAATTATATTAATTTATATATTGTAATATATTACTGTATTTATCTTGTATTTATTTCTCATTTTAATTTTATAAATTAAAGTCATCTCTGCATCTAATTTTTCAATTTTTTAATTAAATTATAAGTTATTAATATTAATATTATATATTAATATAATTAAAGGCATCTCATTTTAATTCATTCTAATAAATTAATTAAACAAATATTTTATTAAAAAAATCTAATATTTTATTTTTAGTAAAATTATATTAATATATATATATATATATATATATATATATATATAATATGAATTTTTATAATTAATTATTTAAATATAAATATTTAATTAAAAATATGATTGGGTGGTGCTTATTGAACCAAGCGCCACCCAATGTCTACTTTTTAACTTATTAAAATAATAAATATTAATATTATATATTTAATAAATAATATAATTTTATTAATTTATATATTGTAATAGATTAATTAATATAAATATGTAATTAAAAATATGATTGGGTGGCGTTAATTGAACCAAGTGCCACCCAATGTCCAAAAAATCCCGCCCTAATTTCAATTCCCCCCTTAATCAATGCCTCGATCCCATACTCCCCTCCCTCAGCTCAGCCCTCAAGCTTTGTTTGACCCACCGCTGCCATTGGTCCCCAGCCCTCAGTTCCCTCCCCTGTCCCTCAGCTCCTTGCGCTGGCCCCACACTCCCCTCAGCTCAGCCCCCTCAAGCTTGTCTGGCCACCGCCGCCTATTGGTCCCCCAGCCCTCAGCTCATTTCCCCGTCCCTCAGCTCCCTTCCCCGTCCCTTAGCCCCCATCCCTCAGCTCCCCTTAGTCCCTCAGCCCCCGTCCCTCAGCTCCCATCCTTCAGCTCCCCCCGTCCCTCAGCTCCCCCCTTCCCCGTCTCAATAATGATCCCTCAGCTCTCTCCCTCAGGTCCGCCGTCAACTCCCTCCCTCCATCGTCTCTCAGCTTCCAAGGTGGGTCTCTTATATTCATAGTCACATCTTCTCTTATAATTAAGTCTTGTTTCTGATGGACTTCAATTTATTTATTATTGCTTAGCTTTAATTTGCTCACGTCTGATCAGCTCTCTCAGCTCACTGTTTTACTCCCGTGAAGCATCCCCACAGTCAAAAGCTCCCTTTTTTATCCAAGCATTTGGTCCCCACTATGAATATGTAAGTTTGTATTTTATTGTTTTTTTAATATGATTGAGACCCTGCCCTTTTTTGTTATTTTTTTAATTTTAATAATTTTATGAATTTATCATTATTTTCAGTTAAACTTTTTTTCATGTGCCCCTGATATCATTTAATCAAGGCCTATAATAATAATAATAACGGCTAATTAGCTTAATTAAAAAAATAAAAAATAGGGAATTAGGGAACATTGCTCAAGAATCAAGAATTAACTGACATACTAATATAAATTTAAAATTTTTTACCATTATCGCTTTCTTAACTCCTCATTCATTGACCATAAAACAACATATTTGGTAATTAGTATAAAAAGAAATCAAAGAGGGATACTGGTCTTGATCAACACAAAAGAAATTAATTCCCACCAAGGATTAACCTTTGTCTTTAATTATTTGAAATTTGTAGAATTTATGGGCTTCAAATATAATATCTTCAGTATCAAAACCTAAAATCCCCCAAGTTTTAAAATTTTTATTTTAGGAGAGTCATTCCAAAAATATATATGTAACACCCCAAATTTTAGGACAAGAGAATTGAAAATAAGCCTACAATAAGTGGACTGCTAAGCACTGGTTTAGCAAGTATCCCAGTAAGGCATGATTTTAATCCCTAAAATTCTTAACACCTTTGGTGGCATCAAAAGAAATAAAATGGTGCATTAAAGAGCACAATAAGTGACAAAACAAGACAATGAGTGGTCACACAACAAGACTATGTTGGGAACCCAAATGAAATTTGCCTCCAGTGTGTTTCTCTACGTGACAGTCATGATTGTGTGACATTTTTCAATGGACAAATGATTTCCAAATATCATGCAACTTTCCAGAATGAAATTAGACTTATCAAACTTTAATTTGATAGGTCATAAAAGCCATTTGGAGCTGTACATAACGAGATATGAATTTTTGAAGTTAGATAAGTGAAGCTGGCGATTTTCAGCGGCAGAGTCCAAAAACAATAATTCTGGGAATGTTGAGCTTCCAATTGGCTAAAAATATATTTTTCCTTAAAACTAGACTTAATAAGGGTCATGTAGCCTTTAAAACCACCCCAATTAGATATCTATACAATTAGATATGAATTTTCAAAGCTTGGTGAAAATTCTGCTCAGTTTTTCAGCTAATGCGAAAATGGAAAAAAATGTAAGGGCAAAATGGTCATTTGACCAATAAAGAAAACATCCATTTATTTTTTCCTTTAATTGGGATGAATATTGGCTGAATTAGAGAGCAAGAAAGTGAAATAGAATTATTTTGTAATATTAAACAAAAACTATATATTTTGGACCAATGAGAACATACCACATGTAAGCCACTTTTGACCAATTCATTAAATCACAATTTCCTTCATCTTCCTATGCTCATTTTCGTGCATAATCAGACCAAAGAGAGAGAAGAAGTGTTCAGCCATTTTCAAGAGCAAGGAGTATACACAAGAGCTAGGGTTCCTAAAATCTAAGGTAAAAGTTTGCAAAATCTTATGATTTTTGCCTCCTAATCACACTATACCCACTTCTAACCTCTTCTCCTCCTTGAAATCCATGATTTTTAAGACAACTCAAGAGAGAGGAGATGATGAACAGTTACGTTTTAGAGAGAGAAAGAAGAGAAATCAAAGGTAATCTCAAGAACCTTGATTATCTTGTTGATTCTTGCTTGTTGATGATGATTTGTGGTTGATTTGGCTTTATTTCCTTGATTTTGTAAATTTGGAAAGCTCAAACCCTAAGGGTTATGCTGCCCAATTTTCTAATAATCATGGGGGAAATGTGTTTAAGTGATTAAACAAGTGATTAGAGGTGTAAAGAAGGAGGTTTATGGATTGAAATCAAGAAAACAACATTTTTCCTTAATTTTTCAGATTTGGTACAGGGGCATTTTCGTCCTGTTTGGTCTGAAATTTCATCAATTTGATGGTTCCATTGAGTTTATAAGGGAAAATTATGTAGGGTTCATGTAGACTGCGAAGTGAGAAAAGCCCTAGAATGCAAAATGACCAAACTACCCTTAAAATCCTAAGTTAGGGGCTGCCAAGGGTAATTTCCTAATTTGTGTCTGATTTTGACTAATATGGGGTCAAAAATGGATTCTACACACAAAATTGTGTAGGATTAGCCCGGGTCATGATTTTTGGAATAGTACAATTTGACCGGGTACGAAGGGGCGTGGACAGGGTTCCCAGGGGTATTTTTGTAATTTTACAGTTTTGAGTCAAGATAACCAACCCAATGAGTTTATAATGAGTTATGGATAAATAATAACTCATTTATCCTAAATTTAATATTTTAGGATATATCGATAGCCTGAGCCGGATACGGAGCTGGACCGATTAACAGGCAAGGAAAGGGCACGTTCCAGGTAGTAACTTCTTCCTACATATACTATGTGATTACTAAATGTTGTATATATCATTCACTGTAACATGAGCTAGTGTCTTTGACACACCAATCTGCCATGTTGTGGTCAGGGACCCAATAAGGGCGCCAAGTAGACCAAGGTGCAGACATATAGTTTGGCCTTGGGCAAGTGTACACATAGTTTCGATCATCTTACATGACATGACATAACATATCTATTTTCGCATTCTATATGTTTGAAAGCATGTTACTACTGAGATTCCCCCGAATCTCACCCTTTCCATAAACATTTAAAGTTTCCAGCAGCAGACAGCGGCTCAAAGAGCATAACCGTAATTACTGGTGACGGAAGGTTCTAGGCCAATACGAGAGGAGGCGTTAGTTATCTGAAGACCTGTATATTTGTTAAGGTCTGTATTATTCTGTACACCCCTATGGGGAATTCTGTATATAATCAAGCAATATTGTTTCAATATATCAGTATATTTATGCTACTTCTATGTGCCCACTGTGCTACGCTAATGCTACTCTGAGCATTATCAATAATAAGACGGGGTTTTACATTTTTGGTATTAGAGCAGTGGTTCTGGCCACAGTGCGAGTGATTTGGGCACTAGAATAGTATACTGATATGCTTGATTATACAGTGACATACGAGAACAACGAAGTGAATTAGTTCGGCTAATTCGCAATTAATCCCTTGAAAGGAATAGACAATCCCTAGAGAAACAGTGAGTACCCGGAGGGCAACCATTATCGTAATCGCGGTCTGAGGGTGGTATAAGGACGTTGTAGAACCCGAGGAAGCGGGTACAACCAAGGCTAGTGTATTGGCTATACCATAGATTGGTATCACCTGTGAGCTATCGCTCACTGGTGACATTGATAAGCTATAAACAGAGAGGACAATGTCAAACAGACAAGACAAAGTCAGATCTGGATCCCGTTACCGATTATAGAGTTGGAACGATATACGAGATGCATGACCAATGACGAATTAAGAGCTACAGAAGTATGTCTAGGGTATGTATCTGTGGGCTGTCTGAAAGCATAGCACCCCCATAGACTAGCATACAATGTACTCAGATGATCTGATCCTAGAATAGTGTGAGCAAGGTCTTCTGGATTTAGAGACCCGGATGACATTGGGATCTGCACAACACTACACTTCTTTCCAAATATAGTGGTTTAGTCCGGAAGAAGAACAAGATTACAGAGCAAGGTCTAACAGACAATTTTGTGGACTTTAAGTAGCAAATCGCAAGGTACGTGTCCACATGCATGTACTGGCACTGATATGCAGTCTATGCACAGTATTTTGATGCATGGAGACATTGGGCATGATTTTTGAGACGAGGTCAGTCTCGGTGTACCGGTGGTCAGAAGTAGCTAGAGCTGGTATCTGTGTATTTGCAAGGTACACAAAAGTTAAGCGTGCTCAACCCAGGAAAATCTAAGGATGGGTGACCCCCTGGGAAGTTACATAAACATGATATGTTATGTAATGCAAAGGAGCAAGAGCATGTTGTTCAGCAGTCTAGAGGTTGTATATAGTTACAGGTTTTCCCTGGCTACTATAAACTCCAATTATATGTTATTACAAGAGTGTTTGTGTACTAAACATAGTGAAAAATGACCGAAATACCCTCAAGTTATGAGGAAAGTTAAAACCTTTTGATTAAAGGTTTAAACCATGATTAGAAGTTCCTAAATGACACAAAGAATGATTAGCTTAATTAGTTCATTAATCTTTTAACTGAAGAATTAAGCCCAGCCTACATTGCAAAACCTATGTGGTTATGTGAGGTTAATAAGTGTATCTCTACCTGACCAACAAAACCATCCATCCCTCTCATAGATTTCAAGTTCCCATATAATTAAACTCAAGTTCTACACTCAATCTAACCCTCTCAGGCGTCAACCAAGTGAACCCAACAGCCTCATTGGTGGCCAACCAACAAGGAGCATTAAGAACAGAGTAAAATCAACATAAATCAACCATTCATCATAAATATAAAGGGAAATGAGTACTTAATCCATACAAGGGTTCTAAATAATCCAAACAATAAACTCTAGCTATACATGTTCATAAAACCCAGAAGAAACAGGGCATAAATCAGTTACAAAGCAGAACAATAGGGAAAGACAGCAAAAGGAAAGGAAAAGCCAAGAGGAGAAGCTCAAATCTCTTCAAATCTTCAACTTCTAGCTCAATCTCTACCTCTAAGCTCTAAACCCTAGCAGAGCATTGTCTCCACGACGTCTCCCAGGTCCAGAATGCCTCTCTGCTTTAAGTTTTTGCTATTTATAAGCCCTAAAATCCGTTCTGAATCAAAACACGTAGCTGCAGATTTTCGGGCGTTGGCCGCGGCCAAGATGTTTCTGAAGGTTGTTTGGCCGCGGCCAAATATTGTTGGCCACAGCCAAAAAGTTTCTAGAGGATATTTGGCCGTAGCCAAGCCTCCCTATGAAGCTTTTTGGCCTTCTTTTTTCTTGCTCTTCTATGGTGCTTTGACTTCCTTAGCTCAATTCCCACTTCTTGATCATCTTTTTGTGCCTCCAATGACTCCTTTGTGGCTCAAATGTTAACATATCAACACAATGAAATCTATAAAAACAGTGTTGATGTAATTTTAATACAATTTTGGGACTTAAACAGAGAATTATGTCATTTTATCATGAATGTCCCTGGGCACATTACTTTTGCACATTTATCATCAATTGTCTATGAATTTACCTAAAATGTATGCAAAACTATAGGTAAATGTGCCACTTTGACAGGAATTTCATGATGTTAACATGTACCTGAGTACGATGGTCATGTTCGAGGTACTGATTTTGGCGTGACATAAACATCATACTTCGGACGCCAGAAGCGCTCGAACAAGAGTGACTTTTTGCAGCTACGCAAGGAGATGAACTGCTTCAAGTATCAAATGCAAGAACATTTTGATTCACAAATGTGTTTTTTGCAAGAGAAAAACACGCAGCTGAGGGCGAACATTGATCAGTTAGTGCAGTCTAAGTCAATGCCAAATGTTCCTCCTTGTGACAGCCTAAGTATGAGAACTAGTTGTACTTCTATCCCTAAAGTACATCTCCCTTCGGTAATTAATTTCTTCTCTAATTAATTGTTACATTATCAATTAGTATATAACATAACATCCTAAACTGATCTATCTTTCACAGGGCAAGTCAGCTGCAAGTTATATGTTGAACATTCTGGAAAGCACGCAGTTGCGGTGGGTGTTGCCTACAACACAGACAATGATACCCTCCACAATTCACCATTACCCGAGAACACAATCCGAGTAAGGGTCGATGTATGTATGGATGATGATGCGCTATTACCCATCCCTTCTCTAGATGATGAGACAATGGTTAAAGATGTTGTTGGTGGTTATGTTGCTTGGCCAATAGATTTGATAGAGCCATGTCAAAAGGTAGTCAACTTGCAATTCCTTCTATTTTTCCTTATGCACTATATCATTTAATTTCATGCTTTGTTTTTACAGGTTGAACGTTCTAAAGGAAAACAAGTTCAACTGCATGGCAAGGTCTCAAAGTGTTCGACCACACAGCCAAATTCCAAGGCCTCAGCTAGCAAACAGAGTAGAAGACAAATGATCTCATATTGCGATTAGTTGGCATCCATTGCACCTAGGTTGATACATGAAGGAAGTCTGTCATTGCCATTTGATAGACACATCTATGGTGTTCAGGTATAGAGGCACATATTACTGCTGATGTGTTAGGTGAAATTTTCAATCGTGGATGGATTGGTGGTTCGATCATCAACATCTGTATTAGGTACTTTATTGTCATCATTTATCGCTGTTATTATTATTCATCTTTCAATTTTTTTCGTCATCACATTTCTTGTTCTTTGTAAAGGCACTTGTACCATGACATCTTGGTAGACGCACAGGATGTCCAGTTCTCCTTGACAACCCTTATCTCATTGGACAACACGGGGGTAGAGTAGATCTCGATGCTCAATCCAATGATCTAAAAGAATACTTTAAACAAAGAGCAAACCAAAATATATTATTTTTGGTGCCATACAATGCAGGGTAATAAATTTATTATCAGTGGTCGTATTTCACTTTACATTTATTTACTGTATCACTTTTACTATATCATGCATGGTTGAAGAAAAACTTTCAAAATATTTTAGGGCCCATTGGATCTTGATTGTGATCAATGCAGCGACACATTCTGGCCCTCGTATTTACTATATAGATCCTCTAAGTGGAGGTGTTCCTTCAGACCGTCCTCATTTGTTGCGGTTGATTAATAGGTAAGCATATATATGCATGTATATGTGTGTGTAAATATATATTTGTGCAAGCCATTGAATACCCTAACGTAATCAACATTTATTTGTTTTCTTAGTGCATTGATTGCATATAGAGCCTCTGCTAGGTTAAGCTTTTCTAGATCTGCAGATCTTGCCCATAGCTATACCTGAAAGAAGATACAGGTACTGATTTAGAAATTTAATTGCATTTTGATTTTAACAAAATTGTATTTTCAAATTTAGTTAACTATTTTATTATATTATTACAGTGCCCTTTCCAGCCCAATAACGATGATTGCGGGTATTATATAATGAAATTCATGAAGGATGTCATTACTCATGATCAGCTTCAGGTTCCACTAAAAGTAAGTCATTTTAGTATAATTCATATTGTGTTTTAAATTTAATTAATTGTATGATAATTAATGTTTAGTTATATTAATTCATTGTCTGCATCATTGTATTGGTGTAGTATTATGAAGATCAGCGTTCTAACAGTTTGACTGACAATCAAATCAATGAACTCATCGAGGAATGGTGTGAATATGTATTGAGGTACTATTCTCGCTAGCAATAATATATAAAGGTGCTAGGTTGTTTATTTGCCTATTGTTGTTATTGTGGATTTAAGTAGCTAAATTAATTATTGTCTTATATTCACAATTGAGTAAATATATATTTAGAGGTGATTTTGTTAATTAGCTATCTGTTTGTATCAATTTATAGTTATTCCATTGTGGTTTGCATGGGTATAGAAATTTTTGTTTTCACTGTCATGATACAGGCAAGGTCTGATAAAATTATAGAAATATTCATTTAAAAAAAACTTAAGAAAGCGCCACCCCAGGTCAAATATAAATATAAAAAAAATTCAACACATGAAAGAAAATAAAAAATATATATATATTTTTAAAAAATATGCCTAAGGTGGCTCTTTCTTAAATAAGCGCTACCCTAGGCCAATTAAAATATATAAAAAAAATTCAACAAACAGTAGACAATAAAAAAATATATTTTAAAAAAAATATACCTAGGGTGGCGCTTTATTAAATATTAAAAAAAATTCAACCCACGACAGACAGTAGAATAAAATTATAGTAAAATATATATATACCTAGGGTGGCACTTATTTAAGAAAGCGCCATCCTAGATTAAAATAAAATAAAATAAAAGATAGTCAATTAAAAAAATTTATATTAAAAAAAATATACCAATAGTGGCGCTTATTGAAGAAAGCGCCACAGGAAGTTCCCAACAAGCTGTAGCGCTTTCTTGAATAAGCGCAACCCTTAGTTATTTTAATTAAAAAAAGTATTAGATACTATGGCGCTTGTGCTGGAGCGTCATAGCTTGTTTTAGTGGCATTCGAATATGTGGCGCTTGTCAAGTATCACAAATATTATTGTTATAAGCTCCACAGTTTTTATTTTTTGTAGTAGTTATGGGCAGAAAAATCTAATCATAATTAATGAGTATGGGAGGAATTCAAAGTCTAGGTCAAGAACATGAGCTTGAATAGGAGTTAATATTGCACGTATATAACACGCAAAAGTAGGTTCCTCTCATTGTCTTTATTTTGGAAAATTCAAGGAATCCCAATGGATGACTTTAATGGACAAGTGAGTCTAAGAACCATAATGCACGTAATGTTGTTATCTATCTATATGGAGCAGAATAATGTACAAGTCACACCCTTACATGAGTGGAAATAAATCGACAATGACTTTCCTTGTTGACAGCAATTTGCAAGAAACGTACATGGAAATTAAATGGAAAAGCATGGCAGGAAAAATGTTTCTCAAGCAGACAAAAGTGACAGACTTGAAAACAAGTGTATGGAGAGTCGCCGTGGTAAGTTCGAAGAAGCCAAATATACAGTTAATGGGGTGGTGGGGTCTTAATCATGTCTTTTTGAAAATCTTTTCACACTGAAATCTACCTTTCCTTACTATACAATCAAGTTTGTAGTTAGAGGCAATCAAACGCATAAAAGAAGGGGCTGGGCTAAATTGGAATATCAAAAAAGTGGCATGGGTAATTTTGTCAAGATATGGCAGAGTTTTTCTCTTTCCTCCGGCAAAACCTCAATTTTGGAGGAGACTCCCCTCCCCTCAAAAAAAAAAAAAAACGGAGGCACAAAACAAAACAAAGGGGCAAGTTTGTGTGACAAATTTTATTTTCAAAAGCAAAGACTAATAAGTTAAAACCCACCATGCATACTCTTAACCAATATTTTAAAAGTTAGACCGAATATTGAGCCGGAGAGAGTAACAGGTTATGGTTCAAACAGTTAAATCAGTTGAGCCGTTTGATTAAATCGGTGAGTAATAATTAAATTAAAAATAATATTATTTCCATACCTAATGATATAAATATAATCAGTCGAATTTGATGAAAGTTAACAAGATCACAATATATATTACAATAAAATAAAATGATTTTTTTATGACCTTGTACCAAATAAAATGATTAAAAGTAGCACATTAATAAGTCAACTATTAAGCTAAATTCATGGGTTATAAATTATAGAGAGTATTATCTTAAAAAACACATCTTTAATTTTTTATTAATCATTTTATATCAAAATTAAAGATGAGATGAAATAAATCATTCATAAATAAATTTCAAACCTTTATAAAGCTAAAATTATTAAAAAAAATAAAAAATAAGGGAAAAAATGAAAAATGCATCACACAGACATACACTCTCTCTAGTTCTAAATATAATACAGAGTTGATTTTTTTAGAGATATTAGGAAAGCTAATTAAATTATTATTTATATTTATCATTTTTTCTTCAAACTATTTTACCTAACTTGTAAACTGATATATAATCTAATAATACATATCATATGATATGATTAAATAGCTTATTTAATTTTTTAACCTTTTAAAAAAATTAACTATACCTTATATTTAAGATTAGAGAGAGTATATATATAAGACATTGAAGTCAAAAAAAAAAAACTTAAAAAGACATTGCTACTCCTGGGTTTGAAGGGCATAAAAATAAAAAGATGTCCCTTGTTTGACCAAAATATGCTCCTTGTTTGACAAAGTAAAAAGACGTTCCTTGGTTTTATAGAAAAGATAAAGGCTACCCCGATGGTTAATAAATTTGAAGGCATGGGTGAATGTGTTCACAAGATTCAATGCATCAGAGAATGTGTGTGGCAGTGAAAATCTAGAAATTTTTTTATTTTTTTATATTGAAAAAGGAGGATAGGTAAGGGGGTATGATTGTAAGAGTAATAAAACTAATATATGAAAGTACAAGAATGGACCCGTTTCCTTACTAATTCTTGGGATGAGTAGGAAAAAATTTTTCCTATAGGCCATATTTGATTTTTTTAAAAAAAAATTAGTTATTTTTAAATAAAAAATCATTTTTTAAAAATATTAATTAAGAGATTATCTTTATTTTATATTATGTACCCATTAAAATAATTTTTTTTTAAAAATAAAAAAATAAAAAAAATTAAATCTAGACCGTTCAAATTCTATATGGACGGCCCAAATGGAAGGAGCTCTTCCTGCTCATCCAAAGGATGAGTAGGGAAGCTCATTCCCTGTAGCATCTTCTTCTTTTCTTCTCTAGTTTTATTTCCAGTGAGGTGGTGACCTTAGTTCGTCTTCGTCTTATTAAATTTGTGGCTCATGTCTTTTGAGTGATTCAGTTTTTTTTTTTAATTTCATGGCTATTTTCCTTGTTATTTCAGGTGTTATTAAAGGAAAAATCATAAAGGCCAGCACTGGGATTTTTTTTTTCTGGTTCTCCCTCCTCCATCCTCTTTCTTTCTTCTTCAGTGTAACTAGACCTCATCTTGTGAGCTATCTGGTTTTTTTAAAAACTTGCTCCGGCTCTCGGCTTTATAAAAGTTTCCAGCTCTACCTCTTAGATAGTTCTCAAACAAAAACGGGGCCTCTTAGATCTCCGGTCGACTGTCCAACTGGTTTGACTGTCCAGTCTGATTCTAAAATCATTGCCCCTAACCAATTCCAAACAAACAGCATAAGCATCTCTCCACACTAGGATGGCTCTGTGCCATGTTCTCCTGTAAGTCTCTTGATGCTGCCACGTGTTTTGATTCATCAATAGGGAGTATAGTTGGGCTCACAACTTTCAAAAGATTGTTTGGAAAAAGAATTAATTATAATGGATTTGGTGGGAGATTCAGAAGTGCAGCCTCTGACTTTGACGTATCACATTCTTTTTGGAAAATCACAGTTGCGATTTTCTGGACCTTGCCTTCTCTTTGATTTCCTCAGCTTACCCTGTTTCATTTGAAATCTTTAATCTGCTTCACTGACTTCACTAGAAAAGTTTCTTCTCAAAACTTCATAATTCCATCACCATTAAACCACTCTCCAACAGTGACTTAGCATGTATTTTTTTGTTTCTTCTAATCCCAAAAGATAGGACGCTGTCAACAAGTAAAGAGAAGCTAAAATCAATAAACAACCACAACTGTTCAATATATAAGACAGTTACTCATAGATCTACAATTGCAGAAGTGACCAAAATTAAAACTATAAAACTATTTGTATATGCACCAGAAGTTGCCAATATTAAGGACTTCGATAACAAAATTCAGTTTGACTCTCCCACCTTCCCTTTCGCACTTTGTCTTCTGCATCGCACTTTGAACCTCTGGATCAGATAGGAATATGCATCGCACAGTGAAGATCGATGAAGCTCTCCTTGCATTCAAATCTGGTGAAGATCTCGATGTGTCTTAGGCAATAGTAAACATCATTTTACTCTCCAACCATGCTGCCGGCCAGTTCGACAGGTCTGGTGACGGCCAACTCAGCTCAGGCGACTTCCAAGTGAGTTTGCCTTTGATCTAACCCTTCCTTTTTCTTCAAACGATTTCGGGTCTTTGCCGACGTTTGACTCTTTGTTTTCTTTTTTCTTTTTTTTCGTGTTTCTTTTTTTCCACATGAAGCTGACACATTAATTTTGCCACATTAGCTTGCCCGGTCTGCACAAATTTATTGGTATTAGTGGCATGTAGGCAAACTTAACACTGTTCACTCAGCCCTAAGTCCTTTTCAAATGACAGGGACTAATGATTTTAAGTAGAATAAATTTAAGAGACCAAAATCAAAATTGAAGTAAACTATAGGAATCAATCATTATACTAACCCTAATTAGTAACTGTCTTTTCCTAATTTTCCCCCTAAACTATAAAATGTAAGTATTAATATTTGTTTAGTGTTTATCACTTAATCTTTCATAAGTATGAGATGATTTTAGAGCATTTATAGATTTAGGTTTCCTGTTTCCGATGCTTGTGACCGCAAGAGACTCCATGCCAGTTGCAGAAGTGTGTGGATGAATTCCAAGAGTCCAAGATGCGATATGGATCATTAGATATTGATTCCTTGAATTTAATTAAAGACAAACGATCAGTTTCTTCGTTTCCAAGTGATTCAAATATGAGAGTAAAGAAAACAAGTAAACGAAAGGTCGTGGTTGAGAAACAGTACGTAGTGTAGTTCAAGAGCTCTTAGTATGAAGAAGCACACTTTTGCTCTCTGTTATTAGTCGGACTTGAGTAGAGGAGGTAAGTAGTTCGTGTGGATACAAATTCCGAAGTATTATCCTCAATATTTTATATTTTGCATGGATTTTCATAGCTCAAAAGTTATTTACAATGTCTTTGAATTCTCACCTAACAACTTTAAATAGCAAAAAGAAAAACCTCATTTTGTACCTGAGAGATACTTCATTTAAAACTAATTACAAAGTTGCAAATAAAAGGATTAGTGTATATATTCTTGACCATCAGTTTATCCGTTCTGCCCAAACTCAAAAAGTTATCCAAAATTCGTTAAAATTGATTGAAATAAGGTTTTTATGCTGGTTTTTGAGAAATAAAAATGTAATCTTTCTTTGGGAAAATTTCAGTTGAGGACCTCTGCATCGGACAAAAAAAATCTATTTGCCACCAAAAGTTTTTTTGAATCTTCACTGCAGGCTCGTGGGTTCTAAACTTCGCGTTTTAAAAACGAAAAGCAAAAATTAAGAAATATAAAAATTAATTTAATCTATTTCTTTACATAAAGTTAATTTCAAATGCTTTGGCCTTAATTATAAATGCTAATATGATGTGTTATTATAAACTGACTTTTACATTTTTGGATGTTTTGTAGTGAAGAACAACTTAGGCCATTTATAAGACACGTATAGGAAATGTACAAGACACATAGGGGCATTTACAACAACATTTGGGCTATTTACAGGACAAGGAAATAATGAAGAACACTTAGGCCATTTGCAAGGCACATAAGGGCATTTACAACAATATTCTGCCCATAAGTACAAGACAAAGGAATGAAAAACAACACATAGGCCATTCACAAGAAATGTATGGAAATTTATAGGACAAGTAAGGGCATTTACAACAATACTTTGGCTATTTAGAATTGTTGAGATATTAATATAATATTATGAATATCTTTACAACAAGACAAGGGAACCAAGAATAACTAAAATGGGGTGATTCACAAGAAATATAAGAGAATTTACAACAAAAATAAGGTGATTCACAAGAAACATCAGGACGTTTAATTTACAACTAAAATAGGGTGATTCACAAGAAATATAAACACGTTTATTACTAAACTAAGGTAATTCACAAAAAATATAAGGGAATTTACAACTAAAATATGGTGATTTATAAAAAAACGTAAAGGCATTTACAGCTAAAATAGGGCATTTCCTTCTTTCTTCTTGCCAGGGTCATTTATGCATTTTTCTTCAGAAATTAATTTCATTTTGCCTTCAAAATGATGCAGTGATAAAATTTCAGATTTCTATGGGGCTATTGGAAATAAAATTTCCGTAAGGGTCTTTGTATAAAATTTTCCCTTTTTCTCTTTTTAAAAAAGAATTTCCATGCCTGTTTCGCCAGAAACCTACATGGAAATTAAATATTTAAGCATGACAGGAAAAGTATTCGTCAAACAACAAAGATTTATAGTCGTTAGCATCCTCGAGGAAAGTCCGAAGAAGCCAAAAATATTATTAATAGCAACAATTGGTGGGTGGAGGGAACTTTCCCCACGACAATCAAGTTTGTTGGTATGCTAAGAAGAATCCAAAGTCTTGTTTGTTAGAAATCCTTGTCATTCTCTCATTATAATGTTTGTTATGTTTTTTATTATTATCAAATAATATTATGTTTATTACAAAATAAAAAAGAAGAAAAATATATTTGTATGAGTTTATAATAGTTACTTAGATGTTTTTTTACTCAAGTTATGATTTTGATGACCTTTTTCCCGTCAATATTGAGTCATTTATGTCATATTTAGTGAAATTTTACGTTATTATTATATTTCTATTTTATTATAGGGTAGGTATAGCCAATTCTTTAATTTTTTTTTCCAATCCTCAATTCACTTCTTCATTTTTTTTTTCCCAAGTACACGTATCCTCCTGTTAGAAGATTGTTTGAGACATTAACGGATATTTGAATGTGGGCATCGTCTAGCCGGGATTGAAACCTACTTCCTCAATTTTAAATCAGAACAACTTAATTCTTATAGTTATTAGAAAATTAAAAATTTTATGAATTAAGTTGTTCTAAGTTAAAAAATATAAGCGATATTGAAAAAAAAATATATGTGATCCAATTTATTCTAATGTACAAGTCAAAAAAATTACAGAAATTGGATAGTTTCGTATTAAAGTTTAATTTAAAGACTAAATCAATAATTGAGAAAACTAGAAAAACTAAAAATTAAATTTTATCTTATTTTAAAACATCCCAAGAAGCTGTATGAAAAGAAGAAGAAATGGAAATTTATTTGTGGAATTCAAAATATGTAAATGTAATTATATCTTTGTTATTACCAGTTAATAAAATTACATTTCTCACTTTTTGGTCAATGTATTTAACAACAACTCTTACTTTACATTAATAAAAAATTTGAGAAACTTTATTACATAAAAATAATAAATTAATTATGGTGGTCTTAAAGTAGATAAGCATGCATGGGAGGAAAGGTCTTCCATTTATTTTATTTTTGCGAAAAGTCCCCACAAAAAGATAAAACTCGAATAAAGTGAGTATACGCGTGTTTAACACAACACAAAGTGCTATTATATGGGTTGAAATATCATCTGTCTTTCGAAAGTTCAAAGTTAAAGCCAAACGTATGTTTTGATTGTTTTCATTTAATTAATGGAAATAAATAAATAAAGATTTCCTTCTTGACGACGACAGACGACTCCAAAAAGAAAATTGATTGTTTTCATTTCCATGGGCGTTCAGACTGGGGCGGAACCAGCTTATGCTCCCTCAGTTGCATTTTACAAGGTACGAATAATCAAATTACGTAGATAAAAAGTTAGTTAAAATTAATTAAAAACAATATATATATGTGTGTGTGAGAAATGCAACTCAATTCTCAAAAACACCTTTATTTATAAAGAAGGTGAGTGGGAGAGAGAATGAGTGGAAAAAAATGAGAAGAGAAATATATAACTAATTGAAGGTAAAAATGAAAAAAATGCATTAAATGTTTAGACAACTCCAAAGGTATCTTATAAAAAGGAACATACATATTCAAACAATGATTTTTTTTTTTTTTTTGCAGTCAAACAATGATATCTTATGACTAGAGCTTTTAGTATTGGTTATAATATAGGAGTAATTAAAAATTTGTAAAATATTTCTACATTTCATGGGAGCTTTCCTTACGACAATGAAGTTTGTTGGGTCGCTATGAAGAAACCAAAGCCTAGTTTATCGTGAATAACTTGTTGGATATTATTAGAATGACTAGGGTTTCCTTTGGGCAAAAAAAAAAAAAAAAAGTTCAAAGACTATATCAATAATTTAAAAATACTTCAAAAACAAAATCTATATTTTATCATAATTTAAAATGCTGCAAGGATTTAAGATTTGTCATTACATTCTTGTTATTATAAGTTCATAAAATTATAATATTTTTTATTTTTAGGTTAATGTGTCTAACAAATAACTTTTATTTTGCATTAATAAATTTTTTTAGAAATCTTAATACATAAAAATGAATTTATTATAATAGACTTAAGGAGATAAGCATAGGAGGAAAAGTCTTCTTTTTTTTTTTTATGAGAAAAGTTTTCCCAAAAAGAGACAAAACATGACTAAAGAGAGCCTAAGCGCGTTTAACGCGACACAAAGGATTATTATTATATCGGTTAAAATATTAACTTTGTTATCCTTCTGAAAAATTCAAAGATAACAAATGCACGTTTACATTTAATTGATGGATATAAATCAATATTAACTTTGTATTTCCTTTCATATAAAGTTACTGAACTCTTGTGCAGAATACAAGTGAAGGTGAGCAAAGCCAACTTAAAGTACAAGGGGTCAAGATTTTGAAATTGTTATATAATATAGTCAGTAATTTGAGTTTTTAGTATTGATAGTAATTAATATTTGTAAAATAATTCTATAGATCAAGAGTTTCGATAATAAATTATGCAAAATTACATAATATTTAAAGAAAATTGGAAGCATGCAATACTAAAATACTTCATAACAAGTACATATACATTTTATTTTTACTCCAATAAATGAATAAAAGATATAAATTAATGAGTTAAGGTATTTTTGCCATTAAAATATATTATAAATAATGAAGAGTGCCATTGATTTGCTAGGCCCCCTGCAATCCAAGAGGGAACCATTAAATTACAAAAAAACTTAACACACACACACACACACACACACGAAAACGTTTCAGCCTATTCGCTAAGAACAAGTCTAAAAATACTATATTTTTCAATTCTTTTTAATCTTATTTTATTTTAATTTGATCATAAAAATTTTAAAATATATAATAAATTTATTTTGATTTATAAATTTTTAATTTGCATGTCTATAACTATTTTTCTAAGATCTCATTTTCCACTTACTCATCAACTAGAGACTTAACTGGCTTAGGAAGGCTGGTAAACAATATTGATATTATAATAAATTCAGCCAAAAGTATGTCAATATTATAATGTCAACAAACATAAAAGATTTGAGTAATTTAAAAAAAAAATTTAAACACCGTCAACAGGAAAATAGTTAGACACCAAGATATATTAAGATGTAAATCATTAAACATAAACTCTGAAGCATAATTCATTTACATTTTTCATCAGTGAATTCAAATGTCATAATAAATTTAGCAAATTCAACCATGTGCCACTTTTCAAGTACACAACATTAATCTGCATAGCCTTGCGTTATTTTAATCTTAAAACCTTTACACATATAAATGTAATTACGTGATTTTAATCATTAACAACAACAAGGAACGAAGCTCTGCACTGAAGTCTCAACCATAAATAACAGGAACATCAACATGGAGACTAAATACTGTAATACAAAACATGCCCACATATCACATATGGCCGCACAATAAACATGCATGCCTCAGCTTACAACGTTAGGCTCATCCCAATCACAATTCAATTATTTCATTGAAACTGATCACACACGACGCCATTACCTGCAACATATAAATCAAAACATGAGATGCAGTCAATATTAAAATATAAGATAAAATATGAAAACTCAACTTTTTATATAATATTAATATTTTTTATCAGAAAAAAAGAGCAATAAAATTTCAGAAATGGTTTCTATTATATTATTAATTTTTTTTTTGAAAAATAGGTTAATCCATATTCTAGTTCATTGTTAAGAGAATGTAACCAGTATCTACAGGATGAACTAAGCATTGATTTTAAACAAAATGTCAAAACATGGCTTGTTTGCCTAAATTCAAGTTGACAAAATATATATATGCGCAAATCAAATGAAACCGATTGTATATAGGTGATGTTGTACTCCCCATAAATGGTAAAAGCTTTTGATAGAATCAAGCTTCCTGATAACATCAATTGCACTCATTCTTTCATGAGGTGATTCCATTGAACATGAAAGTCCAATTTCAAATAAAGAACACAAGCACTTCTCAACATTGGGATGGATTTGTATCACTGATGCTCCCACTATATGTTTCAATTCTCGTGGAAGAATAGTTGTGCTCACCAGTTCCAAAAGCTTGTTTGGAAACGCATTTTTCACTTATGTTTTAAGATTGTGACCATCATTAAACATATCTTCGATGGATCTTCTTTTAGTTAACATTCCTAAGACAAGAATGCCAAAGCTGTACTGGTCACTTTGAATTTGAACAACCTCATAAAAAAATGTTAAATGATACTTGGAGGAACATAGCCAATAGTACCTTTATTCTAGTTGTGAAGCTTAGTTTCTAATGACTTCATCGGTTGAGAGTATTCTTGTCAATCCAAAATCACTCAAATAAGCAACAATGTTTCCATCAAGAAGCACATTGCTTGGCTTCAAGTCATAATGAATAAGAGGGTACTGTTCGCTACCGCAAGTGTACGGATCGCGTCAAGTAATAAAGTGATGAGTAAAGATCATTCCCACGAGGATTTGAGTAACAAATTAGTTAAACAATAAGCTTAGTGAATTCAATTAAGTTGAGCCAAAACATGTTGTTGGAGTGAAAGAGAACGTACAAACTATTTCTAAGACTAATAATTGCTAAGTAAAGTAGATTCTTTGATTTCAAGTATTGGAAGAAACCTAGGGTTATTTATACCCTTTGCACTTCGTAAAACTTGATATAATCCCTCTCCATTAGTATCTTTAATGATAATATGTGTTAGTCCAAGGTAAAAAAAAATCATTTGGTTAAGCTTTCTCAAGTCCAAACTAAGTTTATATCCTCATTTAATATGCACAATCTCTTGCTATAACTAAGAGAGAATATTCATTTAGCCACAACCTCATTAACAATGCTAGGTTAGTAACTATATCTCTATGTTACTAACAAACCTTCCATTTAAGACCTAAATTTCAAGTCTAGCATGATTTTACCCAAGTTCTTCATATAGATAAGCTTTCTCAAGTCAAATCCAAATGAACAATTCAATCTAAATGGTGGCCAAACATTTAGAAGCATTAAGAAAAGAGTAAAATCAACACATATATATCATTATCAACCAAAAGAGAGGAATAATCAAGTCTTAATCCATAAAAAGACTCAAAATAACCCTAGAGTGAAGAGTTTAGCTATACATAATCAGAAAGTAGCTACAACTATATGAAATAATTACAGCCATAGTCAAAATCCAGCAAAGAAAGAGAAGAAGAATGGGAAAAAACCAAGATTTGAAGCTTCAAGTGCCTTCCAAACTTCAATCAACTAAATGCTTTGCCTTGACTCCAAAACCCTAGCACACAAGCTCTTAGGAACACTGGAAAACTGCAGGATTCTGTATTTTTGGCCTATCCCTTCCTTAAAAGCCTCCTCAAGCGTTTCAGCAAGTAAAACGCAAGGTTGTACTGTTGTTTGTGTGCTTCGCCATACTATCGTGTACTGAAGCATATGCCACAGTAAATTCTGGTCTCCGTTGGCTTCAACCAAGGGTCAAGTGCTGAAGCACATGACACAGTAAGTCTGATATTCGTTTGCTTCAGCACATGTGTTGTTGGCTGAAGCCAACAACACAAAACTTCCTCCTTCACCTTTCTTTGATCTTTGCTGCTACAAACATTGCTCTTTAGTCCTTCAAAACTTCCCAAAGTATCCTTCAAAGCTTCCTAAAGTGTCTTTACCCTCCTACAAAAGAGATGATGCATTCTCATTTTTTTTCTTTGAATTAAAACACATAAAATTTTAAGCTCTATACAAGTGTATCTTCAACTTTGGCTTGTTTTTCTAATATACACATTTTCTTCTATTGACTCTTTTTATATGCACAATTTTTATACAAAAGCTAGTAGAAAATAGAAGAAAATGTGCTAGAATGCTATCAATTTCTATGTGTTAACAGGTACCCATATTCATATTCATAGTGAAGAAAGTTTAAAGCAGACACTATATCAATAAGAATGTTTATTATTTGATCAATGAGCAAGATTCTTGGATGATCAGGATTATTGTCTCTTCTAGGATACAACCAATTTTCCAAGTTTCCATTCACCATATGCTCATAAACTAGTACCTTAAATTCTTGGCCCCTGTAATCTATGCTACAACAACACATTATAATTTTTACCAAATTTTGATGCTTTGCATTACATTCAGGACCAAAACTCTTAGGCCCAGTTTGGTATGAAGCATTAGGGGGTAAGGACTAGGATTGGATTAGGGATTAGACTAGAATATATCGTTTGGTATGAGAGACTATGGATAATCAAAGATTGAGAGTACCACGAAAGCGAGATTGCTGCAAAGCCACCTCCATTGAGAGTACCACGAAAGCGAGATTGCTGCAAAGCCACCTCCCCCAGTATTGCATTTTCAATCTTGGGATTGCAAATATTAGAGACAAAAATATCCTTGTTTATAATATTTTTTGGACATAAATGCCCTCTATCAATTTTAACCTGAATCCCGAGACTGTTTTTTGTTATGTTTTTTAAAATAAAGATATTTTAGCCTTTTCATAATTTATGGAGGATTATAAAATAAAATTAATTCAAGTATTCCATCTAACTATCACCGCATACCAAATGTAATTTTAATCCCTCAATGTCAATCCTAATACCAGTCACAATCGCAATACCAGTCCCAATCCCAATCCATCAAAATCCAGTTCCTCGTACCAAACAGGGCCTTATGAGCTCCCCTTATTTAAAGGTTGATGATTTTTATCACAACTTCTTGAGACTCAAAAATTGCCTTATATACAGAGCCATACTCCCATATCCTATCAAGTTAGTGATAGAGAATCCATTTGTAGCATTTTACAAACTTGGATACGATACTCTGGATATCATGTCAATGGTTGGTGAACTTGAAGAAGATTTCTTGCTTCTTTTCCTACCATGATAAACAGAAACAACAAATGACAGAAGAAGAAAGGCAATCACACAACATATTGATATGATACACTTTAAGTTTTGAGGTTTTTTTTTTGGTCTAGTTGGTTTGAGAGATGTGGTGGCAGCTCCAACTTGGATATGCCTCCACAAAGCTTGTTATTCCCTATAAGTGATATTGCACTTGCATTGTCAAAGACACTTTTGCTTGGTACCTCCCAATCAAGCATGTTGAAATAAACATTTAGGTATTCCAAACAAGTAATATTTTGTAGGCCTTTTGGAATTAATCCAGAAAAGTTATTTTGTGACAAATCTAGATATCCTAAACCTTTCAATGAAGCCAAAGATAAGGGATGGTTTCTTGAAAGACTTTCTCTTGTAAAAATAGATACTCTAAGATTTGACAATCCCAATGGTTTGAGGAATGCTTCCAAAGAAATGATTATGTGAGACATCCAATTTACTTTTTTTTTTTACTTTCCAATCTCATCTGGGAGATTCCCACATAATATATTGAACATCCAATAAGGAAATCATCATGCATATGTACTTAGTCAGGGATTAATTGATTTAGCTCTTTCATCTCAAGATTGGTTTTACTCGAGAATGAGTAAAAGTTTAAGTTTGGGGGTATGCTAACCTCATGAATTTCCTATCAAAATGGCACAGTTCCTATCAATTTCTCCCTCATTCTAGTGTTTTAACGAGTAATAAGTGGTATAAATGTGGAGGAAATGTGCCTGAAGCATAATTGACATAGAAAGAGCATAATTGTGTGGTTAAGCAGGAATATATCGTTATGTTCATCAACTGTTGGGTTTTACGTGTTGTTTGTGTTGATAGGATGTTGTTTTTGCCACATGAGAAGCTAGAGAAAGAATTCATCGAGAAAAAGAAAGTAAAATGGAGCAAGGAAGTCATTTGTGCCATGGGAAAAGCAAGAAAGAAGGAAAACAGGCCGCGCCCGCAGTAAAGCTTCAATCCAGAAGCTTGGCCGTAGCCAAGCAACCTTAAAACTCTTGGTAGTGGCCAAAACATCACAAAACCCTTCTAGCCGCGGCCAAGCTAGCTAAAAAACATTTTGGCTGCGACCAAACAACTTGACAACTACAAAACGCGTTTTTGGATCCAGGTGCTATAAATACGATAATGAGGGTTCAAAACTACATCTTTCAACACAGCAAAACCCTAAAAGGCAGCTGTAGCACATTCCTAAGTCTAGAAGTGAAGCAAATCAAGAAAGTCAAGTGGAGATTGACATATTTGAAGAGATTCAAGCTCATTTTCCTTAGTTCTGCTAATTCCTTCCCTTCTTTCTTCCATTTTGCTGATATGGTTGTATTTGTTCTGCATTTCTATACTGATTTCATGACAATGAGTAGCTCAACTCTTTCTTCTATGATTATTTTGAATCTTTATATGGTTAATACTTGGATATTCCTCTCTTTTCTGTGTCAATGACATATATGTGTTGATTTTATCCTATGCTTAAAGCTTTTGAATGCTTGGCCATCATTTAGGTTGTTTTGTTTACCCTGTTTTGGCTTGAGAGGGCAGAATGTGGGTAGAGAACTTGGTTAAAATCATGCTTGATTTGAAGTTTACTAGGTAAATGAATGGGTTGTTGGTGATATGGAGATATAGTCACTAACCTAGCACTATCAAATGCAAATTGATGTTTAATGCTTACTTTCAATTGAATGCAGCAAGAGATTGTGCATATTAATTGAATGTAAAACTTGATTCTGACTTCAGAGAGCTTAATCAAATACATTTGAACTTGTGGTTAACACATAGGGGATAAATAATCCTAGGCTTTTATTCTTATTTGAACTTAAACAAAAAAATTCAGTTCCCATGGTTTTAAACCAGATTTTTATAATTGCATTTATCAAAACAACAAAATGTGCTGGCTCAACTTTATTGAATGCATTAAGTTTATTGTTCAATTCATTTGTTAAAGTAAATCCTCGAGGGAACGATACTTTACTTTTTACTTTATTACTTGATACGATCCGTGCACTTGCAGAGGCGAACAACAAATAACCTTCCACGAATTGTAACTAAACTTTCAAAAATTGCAATGAATTCATTAAATAGTTGAAATGTAGTTCATTAAATATGAACTGAGGTATGTTAATTTACATTTTTCATCAATGAATTCAAGTGTCATAAATGAATTTAGCAAATTTAACCGTGTGCAACAATTCAAATATACAATATTAATCTGCATAACTTTGCGTTATTATTATTATTATTATTATTATTTTGGGTGAAATGGCTGAGTTGTTTAGGAGGCACCAAGTCTTGATCCCCATCATTTGTTTAATCTTCAACCTTTGCGCATATGAATATAAACATATGATTGACAATAAAAACGAAGCTTTGCTTTCAAAGTTGCAATCACAAATAACATCAGCATGGAGACTGATAGCCCAATTGGTTCGATTCCATGCCAGAGAATAGAGAATTACATATATAATCCTGATGTAATAGACTGATTATGTTGTTTAGTTGGACTTATGTAATGTAAACATGATTACATTTTGTAATCCTCATTACATCATTTGATATAATCAGGATTACACTATTATGACTAATGAATGGGGATGCAAATATCTCGTAATAAAACGAAGAAGACATTATTGCCATTATAATTTTTTTTAAATTGACTAAAGTATCTACACATAAATACAGTTAAATATTAAATAACTACCACCATTAAATATCAAAACATTAATTAATAATATAAAAATTTTAAAAAATTCCCCATTAAAAAAATTATATTCCACAAAAAAAAATTAAAATATCTCATTAAATAACATTCCTACCATTAAATATTAAAAAATTACTATGAACTCAGCCTGTGCACTCCATAATATTTTCACCATTGAATATTAAAAAATTACTATGTACCCAACATTACACTACACAAATTGAAAAAATTACAATAAATCCAACGTGTACATTATACATATATGAGTAGTTAGAGGTAATTTTGTTTCTTACTATATTATTCTCATATATTCTCATGTTCGATGTAATCCAACTACATATTTTTATGTATATGTATTATCTTTCCTTAATGATGAACCAAACAAATTCATGTAATTACCACTACATTACATTATCTCTAATTCTGTGAACCAAATGGGTAGTACTAAGTAATACAAAACATGCACACATATCACATATGACCACAAAATGAACATGTCTAAGGTAACAACGTTAGGTTCATCCCAATCACCATTCCATCATTTCAAGGGAAATGATCAGACACGGTTTCCTTACCTGCAACAAATAATTCTAAAAATGAGATACAACAATCATTAAATTAAGATAAAATATAATCAGTAAAATTACAATCAATCAGCAACCTTATTTTTTTACATTAATAAAATATTTTGACAGAAAAAGAGGTAAGAAATTTGCGAACAGTATAAATGGTTTCTATTAATTTTTTCCCCAAAAAAAACAGGTTAGTTACCATATTCTAGTTAAATGTTAATTGTTAAGCGAACGTAACCAATATATGTACAGAAAGCATTAAGCATTGAATGGAAACATGGTTTGTTTTCTTAAATATCAAGTTGACAAAATATATATAATGTGCAAATCAAATCGAATCAACAGTATTGCATTTAAGCAATGATGTACTCACCATAAAGGGAAAAAACTTTTCATAGAATTTAGCTCCCTGAGGACAGCAATTGCACTCATTCTTTCATGAGGTGATTCCATTGAACATGTAAGTCCAATCTCAAATAAAGAACATAAGCACTTCTCAACATTTGGATGGATCAATAAGTTTCTTGATGCTCCCACTCTATGTTCTAATTCTCGTGGAAGAATGGTTGGGCTCACAACTTCCAAAAGCTTGCTTGGAAATGCAACTTTCACATATGTTTGAAGATTGTGACCATCTTTAAACATATCTTCGGTGGGTCTTCTTTTAGTTAACATCTCTAAGATGAGAATACCATAGCTATACATGTCACCCTGTATTGATGTTGGAGAACCCATTCCATATTCTTAAAATATTGTAAGCATATTAATTTTCTTATTTAATTATATAAATGATCACTGAAAAAATGAAAAAAAAAATATTGTGAGTTTGATAGCATAATGAATTCTAAGGACCTTGTGGTAGAAACAAATATTAAAATGATACTTGGGGGAACATAGCCAATAGTACCCTTTATACCAATTGTGCTGCTTTGTTCATTAGAGATTACTTCAATGGTTGAGAACAGCTGAGAGTAGTCTTGCCAATCCAAAATCACTCAAATGAGCAACCATGTTGTCATCAAGAAGGACATTGTTTGGCTTCAAATCATAATGAATTATAGGCTACCCATATTCATAGTGAAGATAGTTTAATGCAGACACAATATCTATAAGAATATTTATTATTTGATCAAGGAACAAAATTATTGGATGATCTGGATTTTTTGTTGTAGGATGCAACCAATTTTTCAGGTTTCCATTCACCATATAATCATAAACTAGAGCCTCAAACTCATTGCCTTGGTAATCTACGCAAGAGGAATATGTTATAATTTTTACCAGATTCTTATGCTTTGCATTTCTAAGTGCATTACATTCAGCAACAAAACTCTTGTGAGCTCCCCTTATTTGAAGGTTGATTACCTTTATCATGACAACTTCTTGAGACTCAAAACTTCCCTTACAAACAGAGCCAAAACTCCCTGATCCGATCAACTTATTGATTGAGAATCCATCTGTGGCATTGTGCAAGCTTTGATATGATACTCTATAAATCATGTCAATTGTTGGTGACATTGAAGAAGATTTCTTGCTTATTTTCCTTCCATGATAAATAGCAACAGCAGATGACAAAAGAAGAAAAGCAATCACATAACATATGGATACAATCAGCTTGAAGTTTTGATGTTTTCTTTGTCCACTAGATTTCGTAGGGCAGGGTGGCAGCTCCAACTTTGATATGCCTCCATAAAGCTTGTTATTCCCCACAAGTGATATTGCACTTTTATTACGAAAGACACCCTTGCTTGGTACCTCCCCTTCAAGAATGTTGAAGGAAACATTTAGGTACTCAAAAAAACCAACATCTTGTAGGCCTTTTGGAATTGTTCCAGACAAGTTATTTTGTGACAAGTCTAAATATCTTAGACCCTTCAAAGAAGCCAAAGATATGGGGATGGTTTCTTGAAAAAAATTCCTTTGCAAAAAAAGGAACTCTAAGTTTTGGCAATCTCCAATGTTTGAGGAATTTTTCAAGAGAATTGATTATGAGAGATATCCAATTTTGCAATATTTTTCAAGTTTCCAAACTCATCAGGAATATCACCACCAAAAGTGTTATGTGACAAGTTCAATGAAATTGATAGAGATGAAAGAGTGATCAACTGGATTGGTACGGCCCTGCTAAAATTATTTTGTGACAGATCAAGATATTGTAAACCTCCACAATTCCCAATGCTTGCAGGAATTTTTCCTTCTAACATGTTATCTGACAAATCTGGGTGAAACAATCGAGTGAGATTGCCTATGAGATGTGTAATTTCTCCAGAAAGTTTATTTCCCCACAAGGACAAGTATTGCATGCTTTGAAACTTCACAAAAGTAACTGGGATGATATCAGTGAAATAATTCCTTTCCATATCTAGCTGCGTTAGGTTAATGAGGTTTCCTAATGCCACAGGAATTCTACCAGATATTTGATTTTGTGAAAGGTCGAGTATTGTGAGCTGGGTTGACAAATTGCCTATGGTATTTGGTAAATGGCCTCTAAAATTATTTTGCTCCAAGTATAGCCTTGCTAATTTACTGCAGTTTCTCAAAGAATTTAGAAACTCCTAGTCTTTTGAAGAATTACTTCCCAAACTATTAGCATTGAGAGGTCATGCAAATTTCCAGGATTTGGAATTTTCCCTACAAAATCATTTTCTCCTATAGAGATCAATAAAAGCATAGTCGTGTTTACAATGGATGTTGGAATGCGACCTAAGAATTGATTTCCTCCAAGTGCTAAGAGTTGGAGATTAGGGAGGTTGGGGAACATATTGGAGGGGAGAGGGCCATTGAAATGATTTATAGCAAGTAGGATGTGAGCTAGAGATGAGAAATTGTAAAGAGATGAAGAAATTGTACCTGAAAGCTTGTTGACACCTACATCAAATATTGTAAAAATTTCCAACTGGCCTATTTCTTTAGGTATACTCCCTTCCAAGTTATTAGAATTCAAATAAAGAATTCTAAGAGAAGTAAGATTCCACAAGGAAGTTGGGATTTGTAACACCTTACTTACGTAATCGTTCTGATGAGTTTTAGGCAGCGGATCAAACCACTAAGCGATATTTCTTTGCAAAGTTCTTTCATTTCCCAACCTCAATACAAGATTCGAACCTGTAATTGAATAGGCTTTTCTGAATGGTTTAAAAACCTTGTTTTTGACATCATCCCAAAGTGGTTCATAACTTCTTAGCAACTCATCGTTTCTTAATTCCTTGTATAATTACTAAAGTATTTCTTATTCTCAATGATCCCAATACTAGTTAATTCAAATACTTATATTCTTACAAATAAATATTCTCTGTGTGCAAATAATGATACACACAATAAACTAAACACAATTCAGTCTTCTTTTCTTCATCTTCTTTTCTTCTGGATCATCTTCAAGCATTCTCTTATTTCCTATTCATATACCTATATGGTTGGTGGGGGAGAGTGAGATTCGTGGGAATCTCAGTAGCAAACATACAAACAATGCATATAAGATAAATGTTAGTGCATGATATGCTTGCCTTACATAGGCTCATGTTCACATAATAATATTCTGCATGCTCAATGTTTCATGCAACATACTTATGGCCATAGTAAAAATAGAAACAGAGCTTCATTCATTCATACATGCTTCAAATAATCAAGCAAAGCAATACAGCAAATCAATACACAACATAAGCATCACATAAATTAGAGTAGTAAGTTTACTACCTTGTGGACCATTGTCCTTCCTTCATTTCCTCTTCTTTCAACCATTGGAGCTTCTTAGAAATTCTTTCATTCCTCTTCTTTCTTGACTTCTCCATGGCCCTAAATACCTAATTACATAATTAGAGCCATGATTGTGAGTCATTAGAAGTGTATATTAAGGCCCAAGAAGCTAGGGAGGGCTAAATAGGTTAATTTCCCTCAAAAACATGAAATGCTGGAATTTGGGGGTCTTGACCGCGGCTAAGAGAGGTCAGAAATCTTCTGGCCACGGCCAAGAACCTGGCCGTCCAAATTTCAACTTCCTGATTCTTGGCCAAACTTGCAAAAATTATAACTAAATCCAAAAAATTCCAAATTGAGTGGTTCAAAGTTCTATTTGACCCTATTTAAGTAAACTTTAAGGGAAAAATATAACCATAAGCTAAATGCACTCAAATAATTGCATAGTTCCATTTTATTGGATACTGCTCCAGAATTTCCCAGATTCACATGACCAGATTTTGATAAGTCATAACTCCTAGCATACATGTCCAATTAACCATTATGACCTATCAAATTAAAGGTCTATGTCTCTAAGTTTATACTGAAAAGTTTCATTGTTATTGCATAACATTCAGCCACTCAAAAACATATCCCAATGACACTGCCTCCAGAAGACAGATTTCACAACACTTACTCTTCAACTTCTAAAACTTCCAAATTCATATACAAGCATCCAAAAATCATGAACACTTGTATACCTACACAATTTTGCCCAAGAAATCCATTGGAAACCTCAAACTTGGAAAATTCTCATTCCTTCATCACGTTCTGTTCAGACCAGAAAACTAGAGTTTTCTACAACAATTCACCGAAACAGAATTTTGTTCAACAACTTAGTCCAATATCATCATAAATCATAATCTAACCATAAATACATGATTAAACCACAAAATATCCCTTGGACCAAAAATGAACAGTACCCACCCTTACAAATACTCATCCAAACAACAAACTAATCGGTTTAAAAGGAAGCTTACACTTACCTCTATGCGTTTCCGCAGTCAGTTCGGAATTCTGGTAGTACTCCGGCCGGCGAGATGGCACCAATCACCTCCAAATGAAAATCTGAAACCATAGAAATGAAGCTTGGGATGAGTAGAAGAAGTTTTGTGAAGGGTGTTTTGAGAGAAAACACCGATTCGGTAGTGTTTCGGCGGATTGAAGTTCTGAAAAATCACTATTCACCTCTTCTCTCTCCTCCAACGTTTTTTCTTTATTTTCTCTTATTTTTCCTGCATTTTTGGGCTGCTGGCTGAAAATATATGGCCTAGGAGGAGTTTCAAAAAGTTATGCCAAATGTCGCAATCCTATGGTGCCATTTGTTCGGTGTTCCATTGATTCGGTGACACGTGTCACCTACTTTAATAAAGTGGGTCCCATCTCTTTTCTCTGGCATAGGTGGCACCATATTGTCAGGGGAAGGGAGAGCCCTGACAATTTCCCCAGACTCCTGGGTTCGGTGTTCAAGAAGTTAAGTACGTGACCGAACTGGAGACTGGAGGATTTTCTTGACCATTACACTAGGTGTTATTGTTAACATCATGAAATTCCTGTCAAAGGGGCACATTTACCTTTAGTTTTGCATACATTTTGGGTAAATTCATAGATAATAGATGATAAATGTGCAAAAGTAATGTGCCCAGGGATATTGATGATAAAAAGGTGTAATTTCTCTGTTTAAGCCCCATAATTGTATTAAAATCACATCAATACTGTTTTTATAGATTTCATTGTATTGATAGGTTAATATTGGAACCACAAAGGAGTCATTGGAGGCATCAAAGGATGATCAAGAAGTGGGAATGAAGCTAAGGAAGTCAAAGCACCATGGAAGAACAAGAAAAGGATGAAGAAGGTCAAAAAGCTTCATGTGGAAGCTTGGCCGCGACCAAGGATTTTCCTTAGCCGCGGCCAAAGTTGTGCCAAAAAATTTTTGGCTGCGGCCAAACATCTTCCAGAGACATTTTGGCCGCGGCCAACAACCTTTGGCCGCGACCAACACCTGAAAATAGCATAAACGCATTTTGATGACAGCATGGATTTTAGGGCCTATAAATATGAAATTAACACATCAGAGCCTGATTCTGGACTTGGGAGGCGCCATGGAGATAATGCTCTACTAGGGTTTGGAGCTTGGAGGTGGAGATTGGGCTAGAAGTTGAAGATTTGAAGAGATTTGAGCTTCTCCTCTTGGTTTTTCCTCTCCTTCTGCTGTGTTTCCCTTTTGTTCTGCTTTGTAACTGTTGTATGCCTTATTTCTTCTGAGTTTTATGAACATGTATAGCTAGAGTTTTATTGTTTGGATTGTTTTGAACCTTTGTATGGATTAAGTACTTATTTCCCCTTTATATTTATGTTGAATGGTTGGATTGTGTTGATTTCACTCTATTCTTAATGATCCTTGTTGATTGATCACCAATGAGGTTGTTGGGTTCACTTGGTTGACGTCTAAGAGGGCTGGATTGAGTGTAGAACTTGACTTTAATCGTGTGGGAACTTGAAATCCATGGGTCGAATGGATGGTTTTGTTGATGAGGTAGAGATACACTCATTGACCTCACATAACCACATAGGTTCTGCAATGTAGGCTGGGCTTAATTCTTCAGTTAAGAGATTAATGAACTAATTAAGCTAAACACCTATTTGGAGACTTGAGAGAGCACTTATAGGTAAATTAGTGACCTTGGTTAGCATAATCCATCATTGAGAGCTTGATTTGAATAAGTACTTATGAAATGCAAGGGGGATAAACAGTCCTAACATCCACTGCATCCTTTCCTAGTCCATGAATCATTTGTTTATATTTCATTTTTAGTTTATAATTCTGCTTTTTCTCCATCGTGATATTTATCCAACTTGAATTGGGTGAAAGTGCGATAATCACTACTTAACCGGGTTTTGAAACCAAATCCTCATGGGAACGATATCTTACTCATCATTATATTACTTGACGTGACCCGTGCACTTGTGGATTTGCGGACAAGTTTTTGTCACTCTCTAGTGGTGACAACTCAAAAGCAAGATTACTTTTTCATCATGAGAAGACAAGTGTCATGTTCTCATTTAGCCAACACAAAAGTTGTGTCATGATTGCTTGCTTTATTAAAGTTACTTTAATAAGGCTCTTTTATCAGTGTCTACTTGGGTTTACTCGAGACTTACTCGGGATTGCGTCATGCATATCGAAGCCCGTCACATGACATTAGGTCGGAGTGTGTACGTGGGCCCCGCATGGTGCCCCATACTGGCATCTACTTTAAAAACGCAAGGTACACATGTATGCCCCGAAAATGGCATGTGCACACCTACACCGGCCTATTTCACCCGACTGATCGGTCCCTTACCTCATGACATAGTTGGGTGGCGTCTTTCTACCAACCCAATGACACCGTATATGTGTTTTGTGCACATCTGCATCGACATTCTAATCATACTGCCTGCAAATACTAAGCCCTTTTCTCGATGAGGCTAAATCACAAGTCCTTGAGAGTCTTTCTATATCTCATCATTTCTGGGACTCTTACTAACTTATTCTCTAGCATTTAGTCCCAAAATTTGGGATATTACAGGATTTCTCCAGTATTTTTCCAATGAGTTGATTCCCTCCAAATGATAATCTCTTGAGGTTAGAGCAACTTGTGACATTGATTGGAAATCTCCGTCAATGTATTATTTTGAAAATAAAGTATTTCCAATCTGAACAAACGACCCAGGTCTTTTGGAATTTCTCCGTGGAAATTATTGTTGTCAAGAGCGATAACCCTTAGGAAGGAAAGATTGCCAATAAAAGGAGATATGGTACCTGATAACTGATATCCTTTCAAGACCAAACGTGTAACTCTCTGATGCTTGTGGCTGCAAGAGATTCCATGCCAATCGCAGAAGTGTGTGGATGAATTCCAAGAATCCATGATCCGATATGGATCATTGGATATTGATTCTTTGAAATTGATGAGGCAGGTTTCCAGTATTGAAATATGAGAATAAAGAAAGAAAATAATTGAAGGAACACGGTTGAGAAACAGTAGGCGAGTTAGTAATTCGAGAGTTCTCTGTATGTAGAAGCACACTTTTGCTCTGTCATTAGTCGGACTTAAATAGCCAAAAAAAAAAAATCTCATTTTGTGTCTGAGAGATACTTCATTTAAAAAAATAATTACAAAATTGGGTGGTAGTTAGTTAGTAACTCTTAACTCTTAAGTTCACTGTCTTTTTGAAAATTTAATTTTCACGCTCACGGGAACTTTCCTCACCTTCCTCACAACAATAAAGTTTGTTGGGATGCTATGAAGAATCCAAAGTCTCGTATGGTGGAAATCCTTGTCATTCTCTCATTATAATATCTGTTATGTTTGTTACAAAATAAAAATAAGAAAATATATTTTTATGAGGATATAATAGTTATTTAACTGTTAATGTTCAAATGTTATGTCGGTGGAGGTAAAAAATTTCTCACATGTTCTATCAAAATAGTTACTTATTAACTGTTTTTTTACTCACACCATGATTTTGGTGACTTTTTGCTGTAAATATTGAGATCATATATGCCCCATTTAGTCAAATTTTACGTTATTATTATATTTCTATTTTATTATAAGGTTGGGATAGCCACTTCTTCAAATTTAATTTTTTCAATCCTCAACACACTTCTTCAATTTTTTTTTCCCGGTTAAATGCAGGTATCCTTATTTTGAATTATGAAAAATGCAGGTAACCATCATTCTAATTTGTTATGGATTTAATCCAGATTTTTCATATTTATTGTTTTTTTTAAATCACTCAAATCTTTTATGTTTGTTGACATTATTATATTGACATGCTTTTTGGCTGAGTTTATTATAATGTCAATATTGTTTACCAACCTTCATTCTAATTTTTTTTCCAGTTAAATTCATAACTAAAATGCTTCATAACAAATACATATACATTTTATTTCAGGAAAAATACAGAAAAATAACTTCAAAATTATAAAATTTCAAATCAGGTATTTCCCAAAAAATGACTTACGAATTACTTATCAACTTTCGTCGTTCCCTTATCAATTTTTAGTAACAAACCTTATTTGAGATTTTATAATTTCAAAGTTTTTTTTTCTGTCTCTCTCTTTTACTTTTATTCCAATAAATGAATAAAAGATAGAAATTAATATGTTAAGTTATTTTTGCCATTAAACTGTATTATAAGTAATGAAGAGCGCCATTTATATTTTAGGCACTCTGCAATCCAAGAGGGAACCATTACACAAACAACTACACGCGCGCGCGCACATCTCAGCCTATTCACCAAGATCAAGTTTAAAAATACTATATTTTTTTTCAATTCTTTTTTAATCTTATTTTATTTTAATTTGATCCTAAAAAAATTAAAATATATAAGCAATTTATTTTGATTTCTAAGTTTTTAGTTTTCATATCTATAACTATTCTTCTAAGATCTCATTTTCCACTTACTCATACAACTGGAGCCTTAACTGGCTTAGGAAGGTTGGTAAACAATATTGACATTATAATAAACTCAGCCAAAAAGCATGTCAACATAATAATGTCAATATAATGCAAGACGATCAGCTGCAAAGTTCCCATTGTGGGGAGTAAATGAAAGTAAGAACCTAACATGAGATAACAACAGACTTGAGATATCCTCCAGAAGATTTTTGCTCTGCCACTTGCCTAAACTTGGTTGACCTTTTAGCATACAGGAGACAAGAGTTTGGCAGTCAGATTCAAAACAAACATGGCTGTGATCCATATCTTGAGCCAGCATAAGAGCTCGTTTCAGTGCGAAAGCTTCCGTCATAAAGGCTGAGATGGATTTAACTTTGTCTACAAAGGCCCAGATGAATGTTCCATTCCATTCATGACAAATCACCCCAACTGCGGCTGCTTTGGTATCATTATTAAATGCCTCATCACAATTTATCTTGAATGTGTTACACTATCAATACATAAAGACCACCCATTCGCCTCCCAATATTCTGCAACAAATTTTCTAGCTTGTTCAATGACTCTAACTGGGTTAGGCTCAATACCATTAAAGACTTCGTCATTCCTTTCTTTCCATATCAGCCACAGGAGACAGCAAATCAAAGTAATATCCATATCCAATAACGGGCTGTTAGTGTAACACCTTAATTTCTAAAGCCTTTAGATTAATTTAAATATATAATGGTTTCAAACTTGAGACCAAAACAATTTAAATTCTCAATTTAAGACAGAGTTTAATCTTATATTTGTATAGGATTTTCAAAACCTTTTTAAAATAAATATGTATGGTCTAAATTTTAGTTTGTAAATTCATTATCTTTATTAGTTTAAAAATCTTTTATTTAAAATACAGGGCATTTTCTATCTATAGTTCGCGTCGTGATGGTTAACTTATGGGTTTCTGGATACCAATACGTTATCGAAAGTCTAGCGTACGGATTACAACTTATACAGTCTGCGTCGCAAGTACTAGTACTACTATCGCTACTACTACTACTACTTATAAATATTTTACAGTCATCCAAAATAAAATGATAACCAACAGTCCATAATTTATTTGTCTCTTCTTCGTCCGTCTATATTACCTTCTTGCCCTTAGAGCTGGACGCCTTTGGTGTATATCATTTGTTAAAAAAGGGGTGAGATTCAAAAGAATCTCAGTAGTACACAGATCACTCATATAATATGCAAATACTAAGCATGTAAAATAAATCATCAAACAGCACAACTTACAGAAATGCAGCACATAAAAGGGCCTAACCGGTCCCTTATCACAGACTCACAGCGCTTGAGATTCACAATCTGGCTGCCCAAGGCCTCTGCCCCATACAAGGTACAGTCACGGGCTTTCTGTCTCAAACCTACCTGGCTTAAGACGCCCCCGGGTAACTCCCGGTGTAACTTGTACTTACGGGTCTTACCGCCTATGGACTATCTGTCCCACACATATACAGATGATATGGTACACATACATGGCATCACATATGATATAAGAGATAAGGTACTACCTGACAGTCTTTCCAAATTTGGTTCCTGTTCTCAGTCTCTTAGGCGTCCCGGGCAAATGTCAAATTCTATAATTTATAATTTACGGACGGGTGAATTATTACTTATTCCAAAATAATTTAAGACACTTTGGTAGGTTATCATTATAGCTAATACCTTAAATCCAATAGGTATTTAATGGACTCATACCAACTCTAAGTATTTAATTTGACCCTTAGAGTCCCAATTATTTCAAAAATACCCTTACTTTTTATTTTTTCACTATTACTCAATTCTGTCAGAATTTTCAATAATCTTTGAAAATTCATATCTTGGCCTAGAAATATCCAATTAAGGTGGTTCCAAATTCTATGTGTCACTTATAAAGTATATTTTAATATAAAAATACTTTTAACTACCACCTATCCATGAATAATTCCTATTTTTAAATTTTTCTCGCACTGCCAGAAAATCTTTCCAGTTTCAATAGCTTAACTTCTAAAATTCATAACTAAATATCTAGAACTCCAAATGGAATGGTTCAAAATCCTATATGATCATATTTAAATATATTTTCAGGGTAAAATATTAAAATTTATAAATTATAGCTACAAAATTTCGTCAAACCTCGTCTGTACCAGAAAACGTTCCAGATTCATCATCTATCTTTAAAAATTCATATCTCACTATTTATAAACCCAAATGATACATATTATATATCAAATTAAAGCTTAAGATGTATACTTGCCTTCTGGAAAATTTTATAATTTTCGGACCAGGTTTGGTTACCAAAATTTATTTTACAATCAATATGATTTCAGAGAAACTAACCGAACAGCAGTTCCTCTTATTTTCTAAAAATTCTAGACTTATATATAATCATCCAAAAATCATAATCTCATGTATTCCTATATAATTTTTCGTATAGAATTCATTGGAAACCTCAAATTTATCAAATTCTCATTCCTTCCTTATGTACTATTTTTCCCAAAACAAAACCTCACAAGACAACAATTCATTATACTAGGTTCTTATGCTTCCCACACTACCCAAAAATAGCCTCAAATCAACTTGAAAGAGTTAAAAATATGGAAAGGAAACTCACCTATATTAGGATATGTAGTTGTATATGGAATTTGTTGTCTCTTCTTCCTTCCTCTACTGGCACCAATTACTCTTACATATCTCCCTTTCACTCACTCTCTTTTTTTTTTTTTTCTGTGTGTAATGCAAAATAAAACTAAGGAAATGAGGAGAGTGTAGATGTGTTTCCGTGTGTATGTGTTTAAGAGAGTGAGAGAGATTAGGAGGTGATGATTATTTTATTTAATATGTGTGTGTGTGTGACACATGGGGTAGGTGTGTGTGTGTGTATTTAATTAAATAATTGTGTGTGCATGAATTGCATGTGAAGTGTGGGAAAAGGGTGTGTGTGTTTTAATTATTATTATATATATATAGGTATATTTTTATCCTATTAATTACACACACTAGGTCTTTATTTTTCCCTTTATCTAATTTAAGATTCTTTAAATTATATAGCTTCCATAATTTGGCTTACTATCTAACTCCCATAAATTAATCCTTATAGCCTTTGAATAAATTTTGGGATGTTACAGTTAGGGGCCAGAATACTATCCCACCAACTCACAAAGCTTGTAATTGAACTAGCATCAGACTTAAAGTTCAGCCCACTTCCAAACCAAACACAATGTACATAGTTGCAATGGAACAGGAGATGTTCAACGTTCTCTACACACCCCATATAGACAGAACATTGATTATCTCACCCCCTCTTTCAGTGAACAAGTTGCTCATTTACAACAATGGCCTTAGAGAGGATTCTCCAAATAAAATTCACAATTCGTGCGGTTGCTTTTACTCGGCATGTTTTCTTCCATAGATCACTACTTATTGGGAATGATGAAGTAGGATTATGGGGTGGCAAATGAATTCTTGGCAAGGAGAAATAATAACGCAACTTAATCGAGTATACACCGTTATGGCCACGTGTCATGGCCACGTGTCCATACCACTTTATCTTCCACAACATTTCTGGAGAAAGGAATCATGGTAGTGTCCATACCACTTTATCTTCCACAACATTTCTGGAGAAAGGAATCATGGTAGTGGCAGTAGACTCTTCTTCACTAAAAACCATGATTTGAAATTATATGAACTAAAATTAAAATTGGATCAAACTATAATGATCAATAATGATATTGACCCTTTTATTTATATTTAGACATATTTATTGTATGTGAGAATTGAGGGGTGGGTGGGTCAACTTTCTATATTTATAAATTATTGTTTAATCTAATTAAATTATTTTTATAAATAAACTAAAGTTGGTTAGTTACTTATGTGTGTGTGTTGGTGGAAAATTTTGATGAGGATCCCTTTCCCTTCGTTGCTCACTTTTTCACTTATATTACTATTGATTTTTTTTTGCCACTATATCATTATTGAATTAAAAGTAGAGTAGGTCTATCATTTCTTTATTTACCATTTGTTACCCACATATAATTGTCCACATACTGTTGGAGTGAGGTAAGAGAGGTTACGTGAAGGGGAAAAACCATCCTCGTGATCAAAGTGTACATGGAATTTTTGCACACCAATATACTAGCTAGAAATACTCCCTCGGGTCTTATTTATAAATAACTTTCTCTTTTATGGGGTTAGTCCTTTTTATAAACAACTTTCATTTTGTGTCTGAAAATGTAAGCTCCTTTTTCCTATTTTACCCTTATTAAATGCATATTATTTATAATTAATTATCACACATACATCAAGAGTTATATTCATGAGAGAGAGAACTCACTAGCCCAATGAAGTTAACAAAGCATTGGAAAACGTATTTTACTATCTCCCATAATTTTTATACATTCTCTCTTTGTTTTCATAAATAGGGGGATAGAGGGAAAAAACATGACATGTTTGACACATTTATTGTTTTTAACTACCAGTTCGTTTTGTGCAATAAAGGAAAAAGTTACTTATAAATAGGAGCGGAGAGAGTAAATAACAATTATTAACCAGTAACTCCAGAGGATGCTTTCTTCATCAAAGACGTTTATTATTATTATTATTATTATTATTAGAAAAAATATCATATAACAAGACAGTTGAATTAAAAAAATTTTAATTTAAGTCACTAAAATTAATAAATTATAAATTAGGTTATATAACGTAAGTAGTGAGTTAGAAATTGAGCTAAATTACATCTATGCCCTTTACTTGATATATCAGGTGACTAAAAAAATTGACTAAGAAGCAAAAAAAAAAACAAATGCAGAAAAAGCTTTCTCACACTTCCTAAAATCATAGAAGGAAAATTTATATAATATATATATATATATATATATATATATATATATATATATAGGCGACTCATCGTCCTCCAAATCAAGGTTCCGATGCATCTGCGTCTTGTGGTAGCAGCCACGGCAAGAACCCCAGCTACGAGCTCGCTGCTATTCAACTCGCTAAACAACTCGTAATTTACACTTCCTTTTTCTCTCCTTTCCTATATCTTTAAACTATTCATTTAATCTTGCGTTCTTTGAGTTGAGAGTTAAAGATTCTTGAGTTGTCACAATCACGAATTCACAACCTCTGTTTCCAGAAACAGAGTGCCTTGTTTAGCCACTGTAATATCTCAACTCTATGATTAATGAAATGCAGGTGGAGAGGAAGATTGATTTTATTTATGGCGGAACATCTCCCATCAGTTTTAAAACGATACCCTTTTGTAAGCCATCTCAATCTTCTCCGGTAATGGGTTGCTTAATTTAGCTATTAACTGTAAGAATCTGGTGGAGTTGGATTTATCGAATGCAGTGGCTCAGTTTTCGAACTTGGAGAAGTTGTGGTTGGGTAGCTGCAAACTGATTACGGACATGAGAATTGGTGTAAAAAGTTGAGGTTGAAGCATTGATTTGCTTGAAGAGGTGTGTGGGTGTTGGCGATTTGGGTGTTGAGTTGATTGCTATTATCAAGTGTGCGGAACTTTGTAGTTTAGATCTCTCTTATGACCTCGGCACAAATGGGTTCGAGATTGTAAGGAGATGAGTCACCTTGATATATATTATCTAAGGGGTATAGATATAATTTGGCCTCATTTCTAAATCCCTAATTGAATCATATAACTTAATCTATAAATTTGTTAAGTTCAGTAACGCAAGTTATAATTTTATTATTTAACAGTCTTTTTATAGGATTTTCCACTATTATTATTATTATTTATCGTCTCAGACCCTTTCTTGATTTTCTTATTACAAATTTCTATAACATGCCTCTTCACTCAAATCAATAAAATGAGATAAGAGATGACTAGATAAGAGAGCTCGCGGACTGTGTGGCTTTTTCAAAACTGATATAACCTTAAATAACATATATCATGATAAAATATTTTAAAATGTCTTTAAAAGGGAAGAGTAAAATCCGGAAAGGCCACGAAAGAAAAGCTTAAAAAGAAAGAAAGAAACAAGAAACAAAACAGGGAGTGGAAAACACTTCAATAAGCCTTCACTTTCAGTAACACCACCGTGGCTTCAACATTCATTTGGCCGACCTTATGAATCTCTTATCTCGGATAAACGCCTGCAAAATAAATTCAATAACAAGATAAACTAAAACAACTAAAAACACCATAATCGACCACTACTTTTTTTTTATTTAGTCATTAATTGGATTTAAAAAATGGCTTGTTTTGAAAAACATCAAGGTAGCAACATATAATAGAAGATGAGGTGTACAATTGTAAATCAAAGCAAACAAAAAGCTTTGTGGTGAATTTCTTAGAATTAATAAAACAATGAAATAATTAACATACTCGTAGATTAAAAGCCATACGTTAAAGTTCTAATTAAATATAAACATGAGCATTATATTGATTGGTTGACTATAACAATTGAGAGTAGTCCTACCAATCTAGAATCACTCAAATGAGCAATCATGTCGCCATCAAGAAGGACATTGCTTGGCTTCAAATCACAATGAACAAGTAGTTGCCCATATTCATAGCGAAGATAGTTTAATGCAGATCCAATATCAACAAGAATTTTTATTATTTGATCAAGCAAAATTGTTGGATGGTCTGGATTTTCTATTCTTGGGTGCAACCAGTTTTCCAAGCATCCATTCACCCTATACTCATAAGCTAAAGCTTTGAATTCTTGGCCCTTGTAATCTATACTAGAACAACATGATATAAGTTTTACAAAATTTCGGTGCCTTATGTTTCTAAGTGCATTACATTCGGCAACGAAACTCTTGGGAGCTCCCCTCATTTGAATTTGATGACCTTTATAATAGCAAAAACTTCATGAGACTAAAAACTTCCCTTTTATACAGAGCTAAAGCTCCCAGATCCTATCAAGTTATTGACAGAGAATACATTTGTAGCATTATATGAACTTTGATACGGTACTTTGAAAATCATGTCAATTGTTGGTGAACTCGAAGAATATTTCTTACTTCTCTTTCTCCCATGATAAATAGCAACTATAAATGATAGAAGGAGAAAAGCAATCACACAACATATTGATAGGATCAACTTGAAGTTTTGATGTTTTCTTGGTCTGGTTGATTTGATAGGGCATGGTGGTAGCTCCAGCTGTGATATGCCTCCACAAAGCTTGTTATTCCCAATGAGCGATATTGCACTTGCATTGCCAAATATACCTTTTCTTGGTACCTCCCCATCAAGCATGTTGAAAGAAACATTAAGGTACTCCAAAGCAATATCCTGCAGCCCTTTTGGAATTGATCCAGACAAGTTATTTTGTGACAAGTCTAGGTATCTTAGACCTTTCAATGAAGCCAAAGATGAGGGGATGGCTTCTTGAAATGAGTTCCCTTGCAAAAAGAGATACTCTAAGCTTTGGCAATCCCTAATAGTTTGAGGAATATTTCCAATTAAATGATTGTGGGAGACATCAAATTGACCAATATTTTTTTAAGTTTCCAACCTCACTTGGAATATCACCACCAAAATAATTATGTGAGAAGTTCAATAAAATTGATAGAGATGAAATTGTCATCAGCTGGACAGGTATAGCTCCACTAAAATTGTTCTGTGACAGTTCAAGATATTGTAAACTTTTACAATTCTCAGCACTTGAAGGAACATTTCCTTCTAACATGTTATTTGACATGTCTATGTAGAATAATTGAGTGAGGTTACCTATGAATGGTATATTTTCAAGAAATTTTTCCCATGCAAATATAACATTTGCATCTTTTGAAAGTTCCCAAAATTATTTGGGATGATGCCTGTGAGATGATTTAGCCCCAAATCTAGTAACTTCAGGTTAATGAGGTTTTCTAACGTCTCAGGAATTCTGCCACATATTTGATTTGCTCCAAGCGTGAGTTGTGTGAGTTGGGTGGACAAATTGCCTATGGAATTTGGTAAATGTATGGCCTCCATATTTTTGCCTAAGTATAGCCGTGCTATCTTACTGCAGTTGCTCAAAGAATTTAGAAACTCCCAGTCTTTTGAAGAATTACTTCTAAGACTATTAACGATTGTTAGATGTAAGAGGTCAAGTAACCTGCCAAGACTTGGAATTTGCCCAACAAAGTTATTATTTCCCATAGGGATATGACCTTGAGAATTGATCTCCTCCAAGTGCCAAGATTTGTAGATTAGGGAGGTTGGAGAACATATTTGTTGGGAGAGAGCCATTGAATTGATTTAATACAAATTCGAGTAAAGAGAGAGATGACAAATCGTAAAGGGTAGAAGGAATTGCACCTGAAAGCTTGTTGAGACTGACATCACATGTTGTCAAACTTTTCAACCGGCCTATTTCTTCCAGTATGCTCCCCTCCAAGTTGTTTTCAAACAAAGAAAGAACCTTAAGAGAGGTAAGATTTCACGAGGAAGTTGGGATTTCTCCAGTGAAATTGTTTATAGGTAGAAACAAACCTTCAAGTTTATGGAGAGAGCCAATTTCTTCTTGTATTTTGCCAATGAGATGATTCCCTCCAAATGCTAAGTACTTGAGATCAAAACAACTTGTGACGTTGATCGGAAATTCTCCTATCAATGTATTATTTTGGATATTAAGCTTCTGTAGTCGGAACAAATGACCAAACTCTTGTGGGATTTCTCCGTGGAAATGATTGTTGTCAAGAACAATGACTCTTAGGAAGGAGAGATTGCCAATGAAAGGAGAAATTGGACCAGACAATTGATATCTGTTTAACACTAATTGTGTAACTCTCCGATGCTTGTGGCCACAAGAGACTCCATGCCAGTTGCAGAAGTGTGTGGATGAATTCCAAGATTCCAATATGCGATGTTGATCATTGGATATTGATTCCTTGAATTTGATTAAAGAAAAACGATCAGTTTCTTCGTTGCACAGTGATTGAAATATGAGAGTAAAGAAAACAAGTAAACGAAAGGACATGGTTGAGAAACAGTACGTAGGCTAGTTCAAGAGCCCTTAGTATGGGGTAGCACACTTGTGCTCTCTGTTATTAGTCAGACTTTTTTTTTTTTTTTTTGCCTCCTGTTATTAGTCAGACTTAAGTAGAGGAGGTAAGTAGTTCGTGTGGATACAAATTACAAAGTATTATTCTCAATATTTTATATTTTAGATTTTGCTGACCACGTGGAGCTTGAGACAATTATAATGTATTTGAATTCTCACCTAAGAAATTTAAATAGCAAAAAATTAAAAAAAAATCTCCTTTTATGCAGTTTATTAAAAACAATATGAAAATTTTAGAAAAGTAAATAGGCGTATATGATAATAACATAAGTATAGTGAAATATTTATTGTATGATAATAACATAAGTATAATGAAATATTTATTGAAAATGTTGATATTTTTTTCTATAATTATGCTCTTCATATTTTATTTCAATGATATGATAACATTTTAATTACTTTTTGTTTTTGGATTTGTGAGCAAATCTTTTAACTTAGTTTCAATTTGTTATTGATGCTGAATTGACTCGAGAGATTTTCATGAATATTGTTGACCATTGAATAATAATTTCCTTTTCAGAAATGTTCCAGTTTTGTAATTCAAAATTCATAAAATTTACAATTACTTAAGTATAAATATCTAAGAATATCAAATGAAAAACAATATAATTTTTTTGATACACTGGAAATAAGAAAGATGAAAGCATAGAAAAACAATAAGTAAAATTTTTTTAAGTACAACTAATAGAAATTTTGTTTGAAGAAAAGGACTATTTAATCATAATGTAGTAAATCAATGTTTGAATTTTCACAAAAATAAAATGTGCCATGTTTAGTACCTGATAATGAGGATTGTCTCCAATATGAGAATACATACACAAAAAATTAAATAATGATAAACTAGGAAAAATTATTGAAGTGAGGTGTTGTCTACTTTGCGCCTTGGTAACCTCTTCAAGAATAACCAAAGATTGTAATAAAGGATACAATCTCAAATCTCACGAATAGTCTTTTATTAATTACCTAAAAACTAAGTGCAATGATTGACATAAACCAAGTTAAAAATGATTTTTGAGCTTTTTATCTAACTACTAAATTGCAATTGAACTAAAATACTTTGAAAAAAAATATTTTTGGATTTTTAAAATAAAATGGAATGAAGATGGAATTAATGAAATAAGAACAAAGAATTTAACAATAGAATGAGCAATCCCTTATAGCCATGGCGCAAGCAATCCTTAAATTAATTATGGGAGATTTAATCATGCTAGTTCAAAAATGCCTCTAAGGGCCACCCCTTAGACTAGGCCTAACTTAGATTGATTAATATCAAGCCACCTTGCATATTAATCTTTCTAAATTAGGTTCATTAAGCACTCTAGCAATTAAATAAATTTAAAAATTATATTTAGCTTTTAATCCAATAACTGAGTCATCTCACATTACCACTTGATTTTCTCATTAATCTTAATTTAACAATGGCCACCCATATGAAAAATCAATATTAATAATGCTAAAACTCAATGCTAAATACAATTAATAAATTCATATTCAATTAACCAATGTAAACACAAGACACCATTGATCCACTAACCAAGGCATCTTGAAATTAGCACAAAATATTCACAAAATATCAATTCAATGACTAACCAGCATAAAAAAATGATAATTAAGCTAATTAACTACAATGTCAAGTATCTAACAAAGGTTCAAGCTACATCCAATCTCCAAATATATCAAAATTATCAGCCCAATATTATAAAATTCATCCTAACACCTAGGAATCACAATTACAATGTAGAAATAGAGAAATGAAAGAGCAAATACTCCCCTATTGAAGCTCCAAATTCATGACATTGCCTCTTACTACAAGAAATTTGGAGAATTAGCCACTGCAAACCATCAACACAGTTGCACCACACACTTTCACAATTCCAGCCATGGGCAACATTGAATTGATTAACCAAATAGCACAAAACAATAATACTTGAGGCTGAAATTTCCTCACAGTAACCAAAATGAAGCCACGGTTCTGTCAGAGTTAATGGCAGTGATGGAAGGTGATGAAGAGTGGTTAAAAGTGGTGCTGGAAGATGATGGAAGTCCGATGATAATGATGACAGTGGAGTGACAATAATCGGTGATAAAGATGGAAGGATATGAATACGAAAATGATGCAGTGATAATGGTGAACTTGCGTCTTCCAGCCACTCTCTTCACTGTACAGAATAGAGGAAGGTTGTTGGAAGGAAAACGAAGGTGGATGTTAACAGAGATGGAGCCCAATACACTGAATAATGCATATTATTAATCATCGAACCACACACTGTACAGGACCACAACATATATATATAGTCATAAGCAGCAAAGGCCCACATCGGCCTAATAACAACTATTAGCCTTTTACAATGGAATCAGTTATTTTACACTTTTAACATTTACAACACTCCCCCTCAAGTTAGGAACCTTATAATCACAAGTTCCTAACTTGTCTAATGTACTGATGTTCAGGACCTCCAAGCCCCTTCGTTAGTATGTCTGCCAAATTTTCTGAAGACCTTAAATAACCAAAAGCAATGACTTTTTGCATTAGTTTCTCACGCACAAAATGGCAATCGACCTCAATATGCTTTGTGCGCTCGTGAAAGACTGGATTGGTAGCAATATGAATTGCAACCTTATTATCACAATACACCTGCACCGGTTCAATATCGTGTACATGTAATTCCTTCATTAAACCAACAGTCCACACCAATTCAGAAACAGCCTTTCCAAGGGCTCTATACTCAGCCTCTACAGAAGATGTGGATACCGTGTTTTGTTTCTTTGATTTCCAACAAATCAAGGAATCCCCTAACTTCACCAAGTACCCTGTAACCGATCTGCGCGTGTCTAGACAGCCAGTGTGATCTGAATCACTGTAACATTCTATATATGGTCATAAAACTCCCAGCTGACAGTTCAATACCACGACCCGGACAGTTACTCAAGTAAGTGACTAGTCTCAAAATAGCACGCATATGTTAATCCTTTGGATATTGCATAAATCGACTCAGCACCTGCACAGTGAAAGAAATGTCAAGCCTAGTCAATGTTAAATACAATAACTTACTAACCAACTTTCTATATGGTGCTGGATCACGGAGGAAGTGATCATGCTTGGTCTCCTCTCCGGTGAGCTTGAGATGTTGCTCATAAGGAGTGATATAAACTTCTGAATCATCAAGCCTTACATGTTCAATCATCTCAGTTGCATATTTCCTTTGGTTAAGGAATATACCCTGGCTGGACCTCAAAACTTCAATACTAGAAAACATTTTAGAGTACCTAGATCCTTAATTCGAAACCTACTATGTAGATAGTGTTTTACTTTATTTACAGCGTGAACATTATTTCCAGTTATTAGGAAATCATCTACATAAGCAAGGATAAACACAATATCAGAATCTGTCCTCTTTTGAAACAAAGCATAATCATATTTACTTTGGGAAAACCCCCTTGAATCAAGGCATGTGTCAATTTTTCGTTCCATTGTCTGGAACTGCTTAAGACCATAAAGAGACTTTTCTAGCCTACACACTTTGTAAGCCTGCTCCCCCTTTCGAGGATAACCTTGTGGCATAGTCATATAAACCTCCTCATAGAGATCTCCCTGCAAGAAAGCATTATCTACATCCATTTGCCATAATGACCAATTATGAATAGCTGCAAGAGAAAGAATAATTCTAATTGTAACTATTTTCACAACAGGAGAAAAAATCTCAAAAATCTATACCTTCCCTTTGGCTATATCCTTTAGAAACAAGTCGGGCTTTAAACTTATCCAACGTCCCATCAGCCTTGTATTTGGTTTTAAATACCCACTTACAACCTATAGGCCTCTTTCCTTTCGGCAAAGAGACTATTGTCCAGGTTTTGTTTCTTTCCAAAGCTTCTATCTCATTTTCCATAGCCTTGACCCATCGAGGGTCCTTGGCTGCCTCCATGTAACTATCTAGTTCTACTATTTTATCAATAAAGGAAATAAAGTTCTGATAATGAGAAGACAGATCATTCAAAAATACAGTGTCAAATACATCATTTTCATTCAGTAGGTCAGATTGATGTTCTCTTTCAGTACTTGAAGGTAAATAATCACAGTGATAATCTTTAAGATGGGAAGAGGGTGTCTTTCATGTGTAAGTCTTAACTGAGGCTGTGCATGCAGTGGGTATTGTGTAGGTTCAGTTTCAACATCCCTCATTTCATTTTCAACTTGGTCAGAAGTATCTCTCCTAGTTTGATCATGCTCAGAATCAGTTCTAATTACCTGATTGTGATCTCGGTTTCCTAAATGTAAGGGCTGATTATCATACATCATCATGAAAGGATCATGTGGCAGGTTATACACCTCTCATGAAGTTCTAGACTCTTTATCCTTGAAGGGGAACCTATTCTCTACAAATGTCACATGTCTACTTACAATCAAGGTTTTAGTAACAATGTTATACAATATATATCCCTTCTGATTTGATGGATAGCCAAAAAATATGCAAGGATCAGCCCTATTTGCAAATTTATCACTAGAATTTAAGTTTGCAGCAAAACACAAACATCCAAATGTTCTTAAATGTGACAACTCAGGGGGTTTTCCATGAAGTAATTCATATGGTGTGATATTACCTAAAATTCTGGAGGGGGTCCAATTGATCAAGTATGCAGCGGCTCTTATTACCTCTCCCCAGAACCTGATTGGGATGTGAGAAGAAAACATCACACTTCTAGCAACCTTTAAGAGGTGCCTATGTTTTCTTTCCGCTACCCCATTCTGCTGTGGGGTTCCTGGGCATGTTCTTTGATGAACAATGCCTTTGGAATTTAAGAAATCCTGCAAAACTTGATTAGTAAATTTAGTTCCATTATCAGACCTAACCATTTTGACCTTGGTAGTGAATTGATTCTCTATATAGGCAACAAACGTTTTAACAGTATTAACAGTTTCTGATTTGTGAGTTAACAAGAAAACCCAAGTATTCCTAGAATAGTCATCAACAATAGTTAAAAAGAATCCATGACCTTGGTGTATAGGGGGTAAGATAGGGGCCCACACATCCATGTGTAATAATTGAAAACAGATTTCGCTTTTAGAATCACTAAGGGAAACTCGAATACAAATCATCCATTGAACTCAATTCTTTCCTTACATCATGAAAATTTTTCAGTACATAAAATAGGGCATGGCCTAACCTATGATGCCAAAGAAGAGATCTCTGATTACAACATTTATCAGCTAGACTAGCAAAAACAATATTATTCTCGCGTTTGAGAAAATAAAGTCCTGAAGAAAGCCTACCAATCCCTCTGTTGATCCCATTCTTCATATCCTGCAGCAAGCAAATATGAGGAAAAAAAGAAGCTATGCAAGAGGAATCCATGGTTAACTTGGCCACATAAATTAAATTGTAACAAAACTCTTTGGCATTAAGATATTTGTTAATTTTATGCCTTTAGTTAATTGAACTTCCCCAACTTGAGTGATTTTAATACGATGGCCATTTGGAACCCTTACCCACTTAGGTGTTCCTAGATGAGGGTTATATTTATCTAATTGACTAAGACTACTTACTATGTGACAACTAGCTCATGAATCCAAGATCCAATCATTAACAAAAATATTAGTGTGCAAACCTGGAGTTGTTGCCTGGACACTAACAACAACCTCTTTAGGATCAGAATCCTTCTTCAGCAAGTCAAGGATCTACCTGTATTGTTCAGGAGTGAATATTGCCGCTTGTGACAGAGTAGGATCAGAATTAGCATCGGTCTTGGCAGAGGAGGCCTGATTGGGTGTTTGCTTAACCTGATTTACTTTATCATCATCCATTCCCTTGCTTCTTTGAGGGAAAGTGTTATTGGGAAAACCATGCAGCTGGTAGCAAGTGTCACGACGGAGGCCCTTTCTGCCACAGTAGGTGCACTCTTCCTGAGATCGCCCTCTCCCTCTTCCTCTGCCACGACCTCTGCCACTTCTCATAGTGTTGGTAACCATTATGGAATTGTCCAGAGGAGAACCAGGGGAAACATAACCAATTTTCCTTTGAGTTTCTTCTTGAATAACCATGGAGTAAGCCTGGTTTGGGGATGGTAGTAGACTCATCAAGAGAATTTGACTGCTAGTGCTCTGAAAAGTCTCATTTAGTCCCATAAGAAACTGGAACAACCTTTGTTCTTGGACAATTTTGCAATATACAATAGAGGAATGGCATTGGCAACTTGGTAAGGGCACAAGAGTCGCATATTCATCCCAGAGCTGTTTCAATTTGGTATAATAGACAGAGACTGAAGTGGATCCTTGAGAAAGCAAATTAATAGACCGATGGAGGGAATAGATTTTGGCACCATCCGTCTTATCAAAACGCTCTTTCAGGTCTAACCATACAAGATGAGTATTAAGGGAGAAGACCATTGCAGAGGCAATCTGTTTATCCACATAATTCACTAACCAAGAAAGTACTACTGAGTTACAGCGATCCCAGAGCTCTTTGAGTTTATCATCTTGCTTATCTCGGGTGCAGGTCCCCTCAATAAATCCTAACTTGTTCTTGCCATGTAAGGCAAGTGTCATTGCTCAACTCCAGGTGGAATAATTCTCAGACCCGGTAAGAATTTGAGAAACCAGTGTTGTAGCTTGGGTATCGGTAGGGTGTAAGTAAAGTGGATGGTTAAAATGAACAGATTGAAAAGGATTAACCTCTGATTCAGACATCTTGATTAAAAAAAAATATGGCAAAAAAAAAATCAGCGGAAGCACAAGAAGGGTCCGGTTAATCGAGCATGGATCTTGATGGAGTAAATCGAGTAGAACCGTAGCAGAGTGAACAGGACAGAAATGTGGCAATTGAATGATGAAGAAAAGAACAATCGGCAAAATCAAGAAGGCAATCAAAGAATACCTTTACCGGTGATCAAGAACGGCGACTTATCTGAACCTCTACCGATAAAGAAGAAGACCGCTACTGTGAAATGAGACAAGTTACCCGAAATAATGTCTGAGTAGCAAATAGCCGTCTACCATAAGATGTATGAGGACGGAAAAAAAATCGAGAGGAAGGAGCGAAACTTGCAAGGCTTGGCAGATCTGACGGTGAGCCACTCTTCAACTGCAAATCTGGAGAATTTGCGAATCTTAGCTGAACAAGGAAATCACAACCTGTGCTACATGGAGTCAGGTCTTCTGGATGCTGCACTGAGTGGTTCTTGGATTTCCGACTTGTGTAGGCTGCAACTTAGGGCCATCTTGGATTTGACTCTGGGCCATCAAAGACTGCTTTCCGTCAAACTTGGCTCTGATGCGATGTTTACAGAGATGGAGCCTAAAACACTGAATAATGCATATTATTAATCATCAAACCACACACTGTACAGGACCACAACATATATATATAGTCATAAGTAGCAAAGGCCCACATCGGCCTACAACTATTATCCTTTTACAATGGAATCAGTTATTTTACACTTTTAACATTTACAAAAGTGGAGATGAGAGGATGGTGATGATGTTGAAGGCGACGGTGGTGAAGATGAGAGGCGGTAAGTGGCCATAATGGTGTGGAGATTATGACAGTGAATCCGTCGCATCCAGCACTCTGTCTTCTGCGTTTTTCTTTCTGTCACATAGCTGACTCTTTCTCTAGTGAAATGAACGGTTGAAGCTCGCCGGTGGCTTTGGTGGTGAGTGATGCCACCGGCGAGAGAGACGAAGATGAAGATGCTCAAGGTCTACTCTCTCGCGGCGCTACTCTTCTCCGTTCTGGTTCTGTTCCTTCGTTTCTAAATATATCAGCTCACTGAATCAGCTTCTGAACTAGGTGCTGTTGCAAAACGCAGAGTTTTGTTAATGGACCAAAATGGATTTTCTGAAATTATGGAAACTAAAATGTCATTTATGAAATTTGACCCCAAGCTGCCTTTTTCAGTTTAATCCAATTTTTTAACCCACCATAATTAAAACAATATAACCAATATCAAATATTTTCAGAAAAATCAATGATTAAGAATAATTAACATTATTTTGACCATTTTGCCTATTTTAGTCCTAATTTAATATATTTACTTTTAATCTCAATTAAGCACAAAGAAGACATTTTAAACTTAATTAATATAACAAAACCCCCAAAATAAAGTGTAAAAAATATATAATAAAATTTGGGATTTGTTAATTATATTGTTAATCCTTTGATTTTATTGATAAAGTATTTTTTACTGCATAATTCAACTCCTTTTTTATGGCATAAAAATGTTGAGAAAATGGATTGGGATTTTTTGTTTTGCAGTAAAAAAACGGGTTGAATCAATATGTCAGCCTTATATAACGCTTTCAGCAGGGGTGTATAACATTTTCCCGTCCCGATCCCGAGCAAATCGGGATAGGAATTTCCCGTCCTGAAATTTTCGGGACGGGAAAAATTCAGGATCGGGAAAAAATTTTCTGGATCAGGATCGGGAATGGGACTTCCCGATCCCGACTTTTTCCCAATCCCGAAAATATATATATTTTTAAAAAAATATTTAAGAATGCAAGACCAAATGTAAAGAGAATGTGAAAATTCCTAACACCCTCAAGATAATATTTATTCTTTTAGTTTATTTAGTTAATTTTATTTATTAAATAATTTAAATTTTTTATTCTTGTTCTTATGCTTTTTGTAGTTAAATCGACAATTTTAAGCATATTTTGGACTAATTATATATTTATATTGGATTAATTTGATACAATATGATATTAGACAAATTATATATTTGCCCTAGGCTAAAGAAAACACAACAAAAAACTCAATATAAGAATTTTTTTAAAAAAGAAATTGGGATCAGGAAATTCCCGATCCAGATCCCAAAAATTTCCCGTCCCACAGGAGGGGAAATTTTCGAGATCAGAAATGAGATTTCCCGATCCCGTCCCGAGAACACCCCTAACTTTGAGTATTGTTGAATGCTTTATCAACATTTTCTTATAATTAGCATAACAATTGAGATTTGATATAAGAAAACTTTTGATTATATTTTGAAATTAAAGGATTGTAAAGAAACTAAATAAATTAAGATTATAAATTGAACCTAGGGCAAAATGAAATTAAAGTTAAATGATAAAATTAAATATATTGTAAAGAAACTAAATAAAGTTAAGACTATAAAATTGAACCTAGTGTAAAGAAAACGATTATCAATTTTTTCCTGCTAAGTAGGGAAAAAATTAACAATTTTTTCAAGAGAAATTATTAAAATTAGTTTTCTTTCCTATTTCCTTAAAATAAATAGGACATATTTTCAAATGCTGATCACGAATCTTAACGTGGAAGCCACTGCCAGACATCAACACAGCCTTTCCACACACTTTCACAATTTCAGCCATGCAAAACATTTAATTAATTAACCAATAAATACAAACCAATAACACTCGGGCTGAAATTTCCACACAACAAAGAAACAAAAGGAGGTCACGGCTACTGGCAGATTTCAGAAACAGGGAAGAATTGCCAAAGGTGAATGGTGTTGACGGTGATGATCAGATGAAAATGTAGAGGAACTCCCCTTTGCCTTCCAGTTCTTTCTCCCGTTCTTGATTTCCACCTCTTCACGCTGAAATCCAAGTCTGTGCAAAACAGAGGAAAGTGGATGGAAGGAAGACGATGGTGGATGGTGGTGGCTGGTGTTTGAGGGGGAAGGATTGGTGCTCTCCATCGACCGTGGTGGAGAAGGTAGTCGCCGGCGAGGAAGGAAGAGGATGAAGGTGATGAGATGAAGAAGCTGTAGGTTTTTGTGTTGCGGCGTTGGTGTTCTCTGTTTCTGTCTTTTCTCGCTGAAACTCCCAGCTGCTTATAATAATCAGACCTGATCTTTTTCTGCCAAAACGCTGTGTTCTGATGTAGAATATTCTGGCATTTTCAAAATTCCTAGGATGAAACTGTCATTTTCAGTTTTAATCCCATTTTTCAAGTACCTATAATTAAAACAATAAAACCAACATCAAATATTCTCAGAAGAATCAATGATCAAGAGTATTTCAATTATTTTGACAATTTTTTCATTTTAATCATAATTTAATGTATTTATTCTTAATATCTTTTTATCACAAATAAGACATTTTAAACTCAATTAATATGAAAAAAAAATCCCTAAATAAAGTGTAAAAAGTATAATAAAATTAGGGATTTGTCATTGGTGTACTAGGTCACTGGTCCCACAACCTATCCGGTCGAGTTTTCAATAGTGTGACCATGTCCAGAACAATTTTTTATTTGATTAAGCATTTTTCTTATCGAGGCTTAGGGCTCGTTTAGTTCAATCCCATTAGACCCTGCAATATAGTGCAATGTGATGTAATGGTAATACAATGCAATATTAATTCTAAGGCTAGTGTTTGGTTTGATTTTTAAGCAAAGTGCAATGAGTTATTATTTTAACAATTATTTAAAATTAATATATCACACAAAGTCTATTTTACCCTTACTATAATCTTTGTAAAAAAGAATAGTTAAGAGTTATCACGCTACCTCATCATAACTATCATGCTATCTCACCAAAGCTCATTAGATAACAATGGTTGTGGTGGTGGAGGATGGTAATGGTGCTGTGATGGCGGCGGCGGAAGGTGGTGATAGCAACAACAGTGAAGGAGGAGGTAGTGGAGGCGATGATAGGGGTGGCGATGGTGGAGGTGGAAAAGGAGGAGGTAGTGGCGATGGCGGTGATGGTGAAGGAGGAGGTCGTGGTGGCTGTGGTGGCAATGGCAATGGAGGAGGAGGTTGTGATGGCAGGCGGCGGAAATGGTAGATGCAGTGGTGATGTTTGGCCGAGGAGGAGGAAGTCATGGTGGTGGCAATGCTGGTGGAGGAGAAGGTAGTGGTGGCGGAGGGGGATGGAGTAAGAGGAGGTAGTGGAGACAGCAATGACAGGGGTGACGACAGTAATGGTGGGGGCGCGGTGGAGGAGGAGGAGATAGTGACAGTGGCGGAAGGTGCCAGTGGTGGAGGAGGAGGTAGTGGCGGAAGGTGCTAGTAGTAGGGGAGGAGGAGGTTGTGATGGCGGAAGGGGGTGGTGGAGGAGGAGGTGGTGGCAGGTAGAAGTGACAGCCGTGTAGGAGGAGGAGGAGGAGGAGCGGTTGTGACATGATGTGGCTAAGTGAAAAGATATAAGTAAAATAAAGAGAATTGAAACTAAATGGTAAATTGAACTTTTTTAATCATACAATGGGATGATAATGAGGATTCATAGGAGGGGGAGTATGAAGGAGGATTATCAATTTTTTTTGGTAATCATCATTACTATGGTAAACCCTATTACCATGCTAAAGAGCAACCAAACACTCTTCTCTTAGTAATGCAATCATGATTACCATTGCAGGCATGCAATAGATTTGAACTAAATAGGCTCTTAAATCACAAAGGGTTTTCACCTCTTTTAACAAATGCAAAAAAGAGGAAAATAAGACCCGTGAAAGAACACGACACAAGACACAAGATATAAAGAACATGACACAAGATATATTATATGCAACAAAATATATTCAAAGAGCGCGAATTTGAATAGGAGTTATTGCACATATTCAAAGAATCCCAATGGCTGGATCATTTTAATTCAAAGGAATGTGTTCCTCAAGAAGACAGACTTCATATTGTTTACTAGAACAAAATATTAATCAACAATGGCGACAACAACGACGAGTGTTCATATTTGCGTTCCTCAGCAATTTAGTGCGAATACGAGTTGGCACGTCGGCTTAACATTATCTATCTTGAAATATAAAAACTATTTATTCAAATAATAAGGTCCCAAAACAATTTTCAATTGTAAAGTGTAATTATTAATACAATGTTGACAATCAAAGGAATATTCTGGTCTCTGGGTTCTGTGCGAAGGCCTCAGTTGTGCTAGGGTAACATTATTATAAGTTTTTTTTTTTAAAAAAATTGGTGTCTTATATTTCTAACTGCAAAATATTCGGCAACAAATCTCCTGTGGTCTCTCTTAATAATTTCAAGTTTGTGGAATTTCACTCCAACAACTTCTTGACCGTCAATTTACTGTTGGCGAGGCTTATATTTTCTCTCCACATTATTGGGATTGAGAGAAGAATTAGATGAACAATTTATATATAGAGTTACTAGTTTCTATTATTTCACTTAAGAAAAATCTTTTACATCCCAATTTTCACGTTGGTAATACGTGTAAGCAACTCAGAAATATTGTTAAGAAGAATATCTTTGAAAATAAAATTGATTGAAATTAAATTTTTTTATGCGGGTCTTATTTGAGAAACTAAAAGTTTAAATGTTTTTTGAAAAAAAGAATTTCCATGCCAGCTTTGTGAGAAAGAGAAACCAACATGAAAATTAAATACTGTGGCTGATATTTATTACAAGCACGCCTCCAACATGTTTCATGATATAATATGTTTTTATCTAAAATGTTAATTTTTTCAGTAATTTCGCTAAATAATTATAAAATTTTCAAACTCATTTAACTAATTTCTTTTATTGAGGTTAATTTTTAATATTTTACAAGAAATAATCAATTTTAACTAACTTTGTTGATTTATGTAAAGTTATAAACGAAAACAACTAGAAAAGCACGGCAGGAAAAACACAGACTGCGTCATCAGTGTCGTCATGGAAAGTTTTAGAAGACGCCACATAAATTAACATAACAGCAACAATTGGTGCGGGGTGGTGGGGCCTAAATTAGTGATCACCGTATTTTTGAGAATCTTATCACACAAAATTCTATATTTCATATATGGAGGCTTTCCATACAACGATGAAGACCAAAATTCAATAGAGTGTGTATGCATGTTCAACATATATCAATGCACGACATAATATTTAGAAAAAATTATATTCAGGTCACAGATAAAAAAAAAAAAAATGGTTCATTGAAATATCAAAATTGTTATGGGATTTTTTTTTTCAATAAATTCTAATGATAGACTTGTCAATATACGCTTATAGATTTGTTAATGGACACCTCTAAATTTATCAATAGAAACTTCTAAATTTGTTAATGATGCGTCCTTGGAATTATCAGCAGAATTAGAATTTATTATAAAAATGTTCTATTTGATATTTTTGGCAATTTTAAAATTTTAAGAAACTATTTTTTTAGGTTTTCTTTTATCTGAGAACTTAATGTAACTTGCCCATAAAAAATAATGGCATAAGAGGTCATATTCCCCTTTATACACCTGCAATATTGTCCTTGCCGTTCGAACTTAAAAAGGCGCAAACATACGTTAGATTTTAGGAGCAAACATGAAATCTCTCTCTCTTTTTCCCCCTAATTTGAAGCTAACATTGCACCACTTGATAATTTGAGATATCTAGTATAATTCCTCCGAGAATAATTTAAGAACAAGAATATCATTTAATCCTACATTATTATATTTTATCAATATACTTAATTTATAAGAAGTCCCCTGTGTGCAGATGCTCTATGGACATTTACGTTATTCTCTGTTTTTTAATTAAACACACACACATGTTTTCGTCTATTTGGGGGGTGATGGGTGGGTCACCCATCTCCATAAAAAAGAGTTAAATCATTTTTACACGCCAAGGTTCGTATACTTAATTCATTCAAAACAAAAACTTTTTTTAAAGAAAATTTGATATTTTTAAAAAATATATTAGTTTCTTTTTAACAGAATATTAAATGCAGATAAGAATGGAGAAAATTTAAAAAAAAAAACAGAAAAATCAAGGTAAATCAAATTAATCACATTAGTTACAAGTACTCTTCATAATTTCTAGAGAGCTCATGATATTGTTTATCTCATAATTATACTATTTCTGAGTCACACGTGCAACTAAAATTAGATGGCCTTGAACAACTATATAGAATATTAATTATAAAAAGTATGAAAAATGGGAGATCATGAGCATCAAGTCATGACCATAATTTTCACCATTAATTCTTTAGAAATCTCCTCAGCGTTAGTATTCATAGATTCGTTGTTCATAAACATAAAATCATCTGCATTACTAAAGATTGCATTTTTAGTTCATCAGCTCATGGTAGGGCAATCCAAAGATTCCCAAAAAAAAAAACAAAACAAAACAAAAACAAAAACAACAAGAACGAGCTCCTCAACAAGGGATGCTTCAACAATGAGCTGATGATACATGCAGGCTATTACCTGTTTACTGTCAAGACCCCAACTTACAGCATATATGCTGCCCTTGTGGCCACCCTCTGCAGACAACTCGCCAAGTTTGTCCCTGCAGATCAACAACACCTTCCATTATCAGGGCACACATTTCTGTCAACATGTGTATAGTTTTTAGAGAAACTGAAGTGGCAGGTTTGAATGATTGGGCCAGGAAAAAAACATACTTAGTCATATATGCTAGATAAATTATCATTCAATGACATTCAGACTAATCAACGTTAAGCTGTTTGCTTTACAGTTCAATGATCAATTGAATTTGTAGAACATTTAGTTTGAATAATGCATTTATATCCACATATAGCTTCTGATGATATACGATCGAAATATAGCATTCTCAGAGATTCCGACAATGTATTGTGTGAACAAAAGGATAGATGGACAATTAGATGCAAACTCTAGGTACAAGAACAAGATCATTTGTTCAACGCAGTCAAAACGGCACCTCTTCTTGAATCATTCCAAGATGAAGGTTACACTGTCTCTGTTCCCAACAGAAATGCAACAACAAGAATTGGGGAGAAACAATGAGAAAGAAAGATTTATCAAACAGAAATTCAGAGTCTTATCAATCCTCTCCACTTCAACTAAAAACTTAATTGATTGCCAGTTCTTTCAAAACAATTTTCACTTTAAAGATTAAGCTGTCACATGAAGGTTCATTACTTATAATATCTAACACCTGTTGGATATGGAAGTGTGTTTCAAAAGAAAAGCTTAATCTCACATTGCATCTGACAGTTTATTACATTGGTTTGATGATTATATTTTAACTAAATCAAATTTTTCATATGTAGCCACCAATTCATTATTCGACAAAAATCCAATCATATATAACAATGATTATTACCTGATGGACATGTTGAACTTGAATGGAGGACCATCATAAAAATTTACTAAAAAGTCTTCTCCACACGTGACAATACGAAGAGGCCTAGTTGGTTTGAAAGCACAACTCTAGGCTCGCCATGATTGACCATCTTAATCCCCAACAGTGCTGCCTGAATCCCACCTAATCACAAAATACAAGATACAAAATGAAATAAATAAGGTACAGTGGGAGAAGGAGAAAATTAAATGCTCATCACAAAAGGTATTCTCGGTTATTTCCATCTAGGCAGTCTCATTAGGAATTTAATCTTACTCCTTAGAATCGAAGATGCTAAGAAATGAAATATCTTCCTTGATCTGATCTCTTTGAAGGTAATTCTTGGATTAAACTCAAATGGAAACTATTTTTCCCCCTTTTGGGCTTTGATCTTAGCTCCGAGAGCCATTGGCCTTTATCGCTAACAATCTAAACACTAAATCAAAAGGCATGGCTTAACAAACTGTAATCAAAGCATCGACAGAATAACTGCATAGCACGAAAAACAAAAATAATGATAAGCACTTACATAAAAGCGCTAACAAATGACTTCCCTTTGCCATCCCCGCAAGCGACGATCCTCAAACAATTGGCGGACCACCGAAGGTCATCAGTCTGACCCAAAAGGACCTGGAACTGGAAACATCTGCTAAAGCAATCCATTCACCATTGGGAGAGTACCGAGCCACCGTGATAGGGTATCCATGCTTGCCATAAACGGAAACCTGAAGCGGGTTATCATGTTATTATGATGGATCGCCCAATGCAGTATAAAATGTTGTTGGTTTTCAGATCGCCGGAAATGAGGATGCCCCGACCATGTTCGGTGGAAGGCACACAAGCATGGGTCTCTAAGAGGTTTGCCATTGTCTATGATTTATATAGTAAGGGTGCTATAGTCAATTCGTGTTACTCATTTACGTTGGCTATAGATTATTCTTTTTTTTTTTTGGCCATCTACTAAAAAAATTAAATTATCCATTCATGTTAAACCAATTAAAGATTTTATTAGTTTAAATAATTTGGCAAATTTTTATAAAAAAAAGGTATCGATATTTTTTAAATTTTGTACCAAGTCTTTCTCACTAATAAAATTTTTAGTGAGGGAACTTTTTCCTATTATATATCAAAATTAATTTACACAGAAATTTAAAATTTATATGTAAGAAAACATGTAAGATTTCGTATTAAATTGATAAATTTTTTTAATTTTAACTCTATAAACAAGAATTTGAAGTAAAGGAAAAAAAATATGAAAATTCACATTAAATTTATTATTATTATTATTATTATTATTATTTTGCCTTCAACATTAGATTTTACAAAACTTAACATTAATATTTTTTAGGCACTCTGCAATCCAAAAGGAAACCATTACATTACACAGAAACTTAACATTTATATGTGAAAAAAACCATCTAAGTTTTTATATTAAATTGATAATATTTTTCAATTTTAACTCTGTAAATAAGGTTTTGAAGGGAAGAAAAAAATATGAAAATTCATATTAAAGCATTAATTACAGAAATAAAATTGACAAATAAATATTAAAAAATCTCCAAATAATATAGACTAAAGAATCCTTTAAAATGCGCCATATATTAAAGACACGAGTATAATATAAGAAAGCATCTTGGCCTTTTGGCAAAGATCAAGTTAAAGATGTTATATTTTTTCAATTCATTTTTCATCTTATTTTAATTTGATCCGTAAAAATTTAAAATATGCATGTAAGAAAATTCTTTTAATTTATATTTTTTATACAATTTCTTTTAATTTATGTATTTTTTTAAAAATGTGCATGTATATGACTATTTTTCTACGCTCTCATTTTCTATTAACTCGTCAACTAGACCCTTAACTGGCTAGGAGGGTTAGTAAACAATATTGACATTATAATAAACTCAGCCAAAAGTCTATCAATATTATAACATGTCAACAAACATAAAATTTCAGTAATTTAAATAAGATTCTAAACATACTCATCAACATGAAATTTGCTTAGATACACCAATATATCTTTTTATGTACTTGGCAGCGTAAAGTATTTTCTAAATAGCATTATGTACCTTAAGTACTAATTTGTAATTCATCTAGCACCTTAAAGTATTTTTTCAATAATGTTCAGTATCCTAAACTATTTTTCTAACAGTTTTTCTGTGTAACTAGCACCCTAAAGTATTTTTCAGTAGAACTCTACATTCTAAATTTTGAACAAGTTCATGGCTTGCACGGTTTTTTGTTCGCGTTGATTGGCTTTATATAGTAAGGGTGTTATAGTCATTTCGCATTACTAATCTCATTTGGTTATTGTTTTGGTTATAAATTATTCATTTATGTTCAATACTCATCCAGTTCTTAGTACTAAGAGTTCATTTTTTTTATGGTATATTTTGGTTATAAATGTAAGAATTTTATCAAATTTTATCTTTGGTACTTATCTTTTTTTCTAAACTAATTTTTTCTACTTAATAAACTAATGTATACTCTAATATTTATTTAACTTCTTTAATCTCTTCAAATTAGATAAATATGCCACATTAAGAAGCAAAGCAGTATCATATATCAATATTTATATAAGTCCATTGGGCACTTCCAATACAATAATAATATAAATTATAATTATAAATAATGAAGAATACCATTTAGTTTTTAGGCTCCCTACAGTCTATTGACCAAGATCAAGTCTAAAATATTATATTTATTCAATTCTTTTTTCATCTAATTTATTTTAATTTGATCCTTAAAAATTTAAAATATAAAAGCAATTTCTTTTAATTTATAATTTTTTAATTTTCATGTATATGACTATTTTTCTAAGCTGCCATTTTTTATTTACTCATCAACTAGAGCCTTAACTAGCTTAGGAAAGTTGGTAAAGAATATTATATTGACATTATAAAAAACTCAGCCGGAAGTATGATTTTAAACATCGTCAACATGAAATTAGCTAGACTTTGATTAGAGAGGTTACATAGGCATGAAAATGTGATTGAGAAAACATATATAACATAAATTAATTGGCGTAATGTATGCAATAATGGATCTCTTCATTGGGTAATTTTCTAGTCTTTACTTTTGACTCCAATCCAAGTAAGCCTTATACTTGTCGATTCTGGCTTTCTTTTTCATCCGTTCTATTTCTTTAATAGTTTGAATTTGGTGTACAATGTTTGGCTAAATATTCTAGTTTGTTATTTATGAATTATGTCTGTTTTTCTTTTACGTACCATAATCAAAAAGTTGAAATGTAGTTCATTAAATATGAACTCTGAGGTATATTAATTTACATTTTTCATCAACGAGTTCAAATGTCATAATGAATTTAGCAAATTTAACCGTTTGCCACAATTCAAATATAAAATATTTATCTGCATGACCTTGATATTTTTTTTCTGGGTGAAATGGCTGAGTTATTTGGTAGGCACCAAGTCTCGATCCCCAGTCATGTGCGTTATTTTAATCTTCATCCTTACACATGAATATAAACATATGATTGACAATAAAAAGGAAGCTCTGCTTTCAAAGTTTCAGTCACAAATAACAAGAACATCAACATGGAGAATGTAATACAAAACATGCACACATATCACATATGACCACACAAAAAACATGTCTAAGGTGACAACGTTAGGTTCATCCCAATCACAATTCCATTATTTCAAGGGAAGTGATCAAACACGATTTCCTTACCTGCAACAAATAAATCTAAAAGTGAGATACAAATTATTAAATATAAGAAAAATTATATAATTAGTAAAATTACAATCAAGCACCAACTTTTTTTTACGTACAATAATATATTTTGATAGGAAAAAAAGGAGCTAAGAAATTTGAGAACAGTAGAAATGGCTTCTATTATTTTTTTTTAAAAAAAATCTGTTAATTACCATATTCTAGTTAAACGTTAAGAGAACGTAACCAATATATGTACAGAAAGCATATAGCATTGAATTGAAACATGGTTTGTTTTCTTAAATATCAAGTTGACAAAATATATTTGTGCAAATCAAATTAAAACAACAGTATTGTATTAAGCGATGATGTGCTCACCATAAAGGGAAAAACCTTTTGATAGAATTTAGCTCCCTGAGGACATCAATTGCACTCATTCTTTCATGAGGTGATTCCATTGAACATGTAAGTCCAATCTCAAATAAAGAACATAAGCATTTCTCAACATTTGGATGGATCAATAAGTCTCTTGATGCTCCAACTATATGTTCTAATTCTTGTGGAAGAATGGTTGGGCTCACAACTTCCAAAAGTTTGTTTGGAAATGCAACTTTCACATATGTTTGAAGATTGTGACCATCTTTAAACATATTTTCGGTGGGTCTTCTTTTAGTTAAAATCTCCAAGACGAGAATGCCAAAGCTATACATGTCACCTTGTATTGATGTTGGAGAACCCATTCCATATTCTGAAATATTGTAAGCATATTAATTTTCTTAATTAATTTATATAAATGATCACTGAAAAAATGAAAAAAAAAATATTGTGAGTTTGACGGCATAATGAATTCTAAGTACCTTGTGGTAGAAACAAATATTAAAATGATACCTGGGGGAACATAGCCAACAGTACCCTTTATACCAATTGTACTGCTTCGTTCATTAGACATGACTTCAACGGTTGAGAGTAATCTTGCCAATCCAAAATCACTCAAATGAGCAACCATGTTGTCATCAAGAAGGACATTGCTTGGCTTCAAATCACAATGAATTATAGGTTGCCCATATTCATAGTGAAGATAGTTTAAGGCAGACACAATATCTATAAGAATATTTATTATTTGGTCTAGGAGCAAAATTCTTGGATGATCTGAATGTTCTATTATAGGATGCAACCAATTTTCGAGGTTTCCATTCACCATATACTCATAAACTAGAGCCTTAAACTCATTGCCTTGGTAATCTATGCTAGAGCAGTATGTTATAATTTTTACCAGATTCCGATGCTTTGCATTTCTAAGTGCATTACATTCAGCAACAAAACTCTTGTGAGCTCCCCTTATTTGAAGGTTGATGACCTTTATCGCGACAACTTCTTGAGACTCAAAACTTCCCTTATAAACAGAGCCAAAACTCCCTGATCCGATCAATTTATTGATTGAGAATCCATCTGTGGCATTGTGCAAGCTTTGATATGATACTCTAAAAATCATGTCAATTGTTGGTGAACTTGAAGAAGAATTCTTGCTTCTTTTCCTTCCATGATAAATAGCAACAATAGATGACAAAAGAAGAAAAGCAATGACACAACATATGGATACAATCAGCTTGAAGTTTTGATGTTTTCTTTGTCCAATGGATTTGCTAGGGCATGGTGGCAGCTCCAACTTTGATATGCCTCCACAAAGCTTATTATTCCCCACAAGTGATATTGTACTTGCATTGCGAAAGACACCTTTGCTTGGTACCTCCCCTTCAAGCATGTTGAAGGAAACATTTAGGTACTCCAAATAAACAATATATTGTAGGCCTTTTGGAATCGTTCCAAACAAATTATTTTGTGACAAGTCTAAATATCTTAGTCCCTTCAATGAAGCCAAAGATAAAGGGATGGTTTCTTGAAAGAAATTCCCTTGTAAAAAGAGGAATTCCAAGCTTTGGCAATCTCCAATGGTTTGAGGAATTTTTCCAGAGAATTGATTATGAGAGACATCCAAATTTCCAATGTTTTTCAAGTTTCCAAACTCATCAGGGATATCACCGCCAAAAGAGTTATGTGACAAGTTCAATAATATTGATACAGATGAAAGAGTGATCAGTTGGATTGGTACGGCTCCGCTAAAATTGTTTTGTGACAGATCAAGATATTGTAAACTTTCACAATTCCTAATGCTTGAAGGAACTTTTCCTTCTAACATGTTATGTGACAAATCTAGGTGAAATAACTGGGTGAGATTGCCTATGAAATGTATTATTTCTCCAGAAAGTTTATTTCCCCGCAAAGACAAGTATTGCATGTTTTGAAACTTCCTGAAAGTAACTGGGATGATGTTAGTGAAATAATTCATGTCTATGTCTAGCGACGTCAGGTTAATGAGGTTGCCTAATGCCATAGGAATTCTACCACATATTTTATTTTGTGAAAGGTCGAGTTGTGTGAGCTGGGTTGACAAATTGCCAATGGTTTTTGGTAAATGGCCCCCAAAATTGTTTTGCTCCAAGATTAGCTTTGATAACTTACTGCAGTTGCTCAAAGAATTTAGAAACTCCCAGTCTTTTGAAGAATTACTTCCCAAACTATTATCACTTAACTCTAGTATTGAGAGTTCATGCAACTTTCCAAGATTTGGAATTTGCCCTGCAAAATTATTTTCTCCTATAGAGATCTGTGCAAGCATAGTCGCGTTTACAATGGATATTGGGATGCGACCTGAGAATTGATTTCCTCCAAGTTCCAAGAGTTGGAGATTAGGGAGGTTGGAGAACATATTGGCGGGGAGTGGGCCATTGAAATTATTTGTATCAAGTATGATGTGAGTGAGGGATGACAAATTGTAAAGAGCAAAAGGAATTGTACCTGAAAGCTTGTTGACACCTACTTCGAATCTTGTCAAAATTTTCAACCAGCCTATTTCTTTAGGTATACTCCCTTCCAAGTTATTAGAATCCAAAAAAAGAGCACGGAGAGAAGTAAGATTCCACAAGGAAGTTGGGATTTGTCCGATGAAATTGTTAACAGACAGAAGCAAAAGTTCAAGCTTATGGAGAGAGCCAAGCTCCATTGGTATTTTGCCAATGAGTTGATTCCCTCCAAATGATAAGCCCTTGAGGTTAGAGCACATGGTGACGCTGATTGGAAATTCTCCCGTCAATGTATTATTGGTAAAATAAAGTTTTTTCAATCTGAACAAACGACCCAGCTCTTTTGGAATTTCTCCGTGGAAATTATTGTTCTCAAGAACTATAACCCTTAGGAAGGAAAGATTGCCAATAAAAGGAGATATAGTACCTGATAACTGATATCCTTCCAAGACCAAATGTGTAACTCTGTGATGCTTGTGGCTGCAAGAGATTCCATGCCAATCGCAGAAGTGTGTGGATGAATTCCAAGAATCCATGATCCGATATGGATCATTGGATATTGATTCCTTGAATTTGATTAAAGACAAACGATCAGTTTCGTTGCTCAGTGATGAAACAGGTTTCCAGTATTGAAATGTGAGAATAAAGAAAACAAATAATTGAAGGACCATGGTTGAGAAACAGTAGGCTAGTTAGTAATTCGAGAGTTCTCTGTATGTAGAAGCACAATTTTGCTTTGTCATTAGTCGGACTTAAATAGCAAAAAAAATCTCATTTTGTGTCTGAGCTAGAGATGCTTCATTTTAAAAAATAATTACAAAATTGGGTGGTGGTTACATAGTAACTCTTAGCCCTTAAGGTCGCTGTCTTTATCGCACAAAAATTTACTTTTTACGCCCACTGAAACTTTCCTCACGACAATAAAGTTTGTTGGGATGCTATGAAGAATCCAAAGTCTCGTATGTTGGAAATCCTTGTCATTCTCTCATTACAATATTTGTTGTTTGTTACAAAATAAAAAATAAGAAAATATATTTTTATGAGGATATAATAGTTATTTAATTGTTAATGTTCAAATGTCATGTTGGTGGAGGTTGAAAATTTCTCATATGTTCTATCAAAATAGTTACTTATTAACTGTTTTTTTTAACTCGTACTATGATTTTGATGACCTTTTTGCTGTAAATACTGAGATCATATATGCCACATTTAGTCAAATTTTACGTTATTATTATATTTCTATTTCATTAGAAGGTAGGGATAGCCACTTCCTTAAATTTAATCTTTTCAATCCTCAACACACTTCTTCAATTCCCCCCCCCCCCCCGGGGGTAGGGCGCTAAACACAGGTATCCTTATTTTGGAAACTTGTTCAAGACCCTATACTATGTTAAACAAGGGCATCTTCCTGTGCGAATTCCAGCCTAATTCCTCAATTTCAAATCAGAACAACTTAATTCTTATAATTTATCAAATTAAAAATTTTATTAATTCATTTGTTCTAAGTTAAAAATATAATCCATATTACAAAAATATATATGTGGACCAATTTATTTTAATATATAAGTAAAAAAATTAAGGAAATTGGATAGTTTCGTGTCAAAGTTTAAAGACCAATCAATAATTAAGAAAACAAGAAAAACTAAAAATTAAATTTTATCTTATTTTAAAACACCCCAAGGAGCTGTATGAAAAGATGAAAGGAAAATTTATTTTTTATATGGAATTCAAAATATGTAAATGTAATTATATCCTTGTAATTACCAGTTAATAAAATTAAATTTCTCACTTTTTGGTTAATGTACTTAACAACAACTCTTATTTTGCATTAGTAAAAATTTTGAGAAATTTTAGTGCATAAAAATAATGAATTAATTATGATGGACTTAAAGGAGATCAGCATGGGAGGAAAGGTCTCCCATTTATTTTATTTTATTTTATTTTTTAGAGAAGTCTCCTCAAAAGGATTAAAATTGAATAAATGTTATGAATATTAATTATGTGGATGTCCATTAACTCATATCCATGCCAACTTGCTCTTCCAGTCAACTTTATCTATAAAATCAGATATTACTGTAGTGTCACTGTTTATCACTGTAGCAGTTTACTGTGCAACACTATAGTTTCACAAGTTACTGTAGCATACACATTTTTGTGCCTATAAATATAGATATTGAGCGAAGTATTAATAACATACAAATGAATGAAAATTTCTCTATATTTTCTCTCTCGAATTTCTCTCTTCTTTATCTCTTGTTCTTTCTTATCATCAATATTTTTATAACACGTTATTAGCACGAAGCTCTAACGAAGGTATGATCTTCTCATTGTTTCTTTGACGATTTCATCTACCTTGTTTTGCAATATCTTTATTTGATAGATCTGGGATAATCTGAGCCACTATATGAAATTAGAAAGATACTTTTACTGATTGTTATAAACATCGGGTTCTATGGCTAAGATTGAATATTACTATTATTTTTATATCATATATATATCCTTTACAAGTTCTTTTATATTATTATAAGTATGGCTAGAAGCCATACATCTCTGATTTTATATTCTAAAATTATATGACCAGAAGTCATATCGCTTTGATTTCTTATTTTGATATAATATGACCAGAAGCTATATTCTTTTGATCCCCCGTTATATTGATTCCCTATTATATGGCCAAAAGCCATATCTTTTTTCATCTTCTTGTATAGCTAGAAGTCATATTTCCTTGATTTTCCTATTTCTAAATTATATGGCTGGAAGACATATTTCTATGACTCATATTTTGAGATTATATGGCCGGAAGCCATATTCAACTTTTATTTATCCTGAAGATAAATGGCCAGAAGCCATATAGATTTAATTTCTCATCAACTTTTGTTTATCCTAAAGATAAAGAGCTAGAAACCATATAGATTTAATTTCTCATCATGAGACTAATTGGCCTAAAACTATGAGAACTAAATGGCCCGAAGCTATAAAGTTTTAATTTTTATTGTAATATCTTACTTTATGAATTATTTATTATCTTTACGAATTTCCTATTATTATATTGCATTTTTATATTTCATATTTTATGAATACCCTTTTATTGCACTAGTCTGAACTAAGTTAAATCATGTGAAATATAAATTTGTGGCTCTTGTTATTACCAAAAATAACTATTTATCTTGAATGCCTGATCCATGATTTTTCTATACCACCATTTGCATGATGGCCTCAAAATTGAATATTTGGCCGTCAAAGACTCACTCAGTCTTTGGAACAATTTAAACGAAAGGTATGAACACCAGAAGATGGTCATCCTTGCAAAAGCTTGTTATAAATAGATACACCCAATTTGCTCCTATAGTAGCAATATCGTGAAAGTGGTTTAAGAAATATGTTGAATTAATTTCTTGCCTCCTTGTGGCTGAAGAAAACAATGAGCTTTTATAGAAAAACCATGAATCCTGTCCAACAGGCTTAACTCCATTTCCATAAGCGAATGTAGTAATGAATGAATCTAATTATGGCCGTGGACGTGGCTACAGCCGTAGGCGTGGCCGTGGTCGAAATCGTGGTGGTTCAAATTCCTACCAGAAGTAAGGAAAGATTGATAAGAACCATAAAAAGAGAAAATAGTTGGCATAATAAGCATGCTACAAATCCATGTTATCGCTGTGGTGGTAAGGGTCATTGGTCTTGTACTTATTGTACGCCAAGACACCTGGTTGAATTTTACTAAGAATCAATTAAAAATAATGATAAAGGATCAAAGGTTGAAGTAAATCATGTTGATAAGACTGAAAATTCTGAGTATAGATATATGTATATTACCCATTTGGATATTACTAATTTCTTAACATAATTTATCTTTGTCTATTTGAACTGCTATGTTTTAGTCTGTTTAAAGTTAGTTCTATCAAATGTATTTCTCTTAATTATGTTTTCATGTCTCTTTTAATGAAGAATGAATCTTATTGGCATCAATCCTGAAGATTTATGTCTCGTTGATAGTGCAACAACCAACACCATACTTAAAAATGATAAATATTTTTCTTCTTTGGTAATGCAAAAAGCCAACGTTCAGACTATATCTGGTAGCGTAAATTTGATTGAAGGCTCCAGAAGAACTAATATTTTGTTACCTGAAGGAACAAAATTATGTATTGATAATGCATTTTATTCTACCATGTCTCAAAGAAAGTTGTTGAGTTTCAAAGATATCCACAGAAATGGATATCATATAGAAAAAACAACTAAAAATAATCAAGAATATCTTGTTATCACAAATATAGTTGCTGGTAGAAAATGCATATTAGAAAGTTTTTTTGCTTTTTCTTCTGGCTTGTATTATACATTTATAAACATAATTGAAACATATATTATTGAGAACCAGAAGTTCACCAATGCAGACCAGAAGTCTGCCAATACAAACCAACAGTTTGCCAATGTAAACCAAAAGTTTACTAATGAATTTAATGTTTGGCATGACTGGTTAGACCATCCCGGTTCAATTATGATGCGACAAATAATTGAGAATTCATGTGGATATACCCTAAAGTGTAAACAAATACCACCATCTCATGATTTCTCATGTGCTGCATGTTTCAAGGGAAAGTTAATTATTCACCCCTCACCAAACAAAGTAGAAAGTAAGTCTCTCACATTTCTAGAACAGATACAGGGAGATATTTATGGGCCAATACAACCACTATGTGGACCAGTTAGGTACTATATGGTTTTAATTGATGGATAAACTAAATGGACACATGTGTGCTTACTATCTTCTTGCAACTTGGCATTTGTGAGATTACTTGCTTAATTGATTAGATTAAGAGCACATTACCCTGATTATCCTATCAAGAAAATACGTCTTGATAATGTTGGTGAATTTACTTCACAAGCTTTTAATGAATATTGTATGCCCCTTGGAATTGATGTTGAACATCTTGTAGCTCATGTTCATACGTAAAATAGACTTGCAGAATCATTGGTTAAAATATTGCAACTGATTGCAAGACCTTTACTTATGAGATCTAATCTCCCAATTTCTGCTTGGGGCCATGTCATTTTGCATGCAGCAATGTTATTCTGCATTAGGCCAACAAGTTACCTAAATGTTTCCCCCTTACAAATAGTTTTTGGTTAGGAATCTAATATTTCCCATATAAGGACTTTTGGATGTGCGGTATATGTGCCAGTATTACCACCACAACGCACCAAAATGGGTCCTCAAAGAAGGATGTGAATATATGTTGGGTATGAATCTCCTTCAATCATAAAATATTTAACGGGAGATTTATTTACAGCACGATTTGACAATTGTCATTTTGATGAATCACTTTTGCCAACATTAAAGGGAGAAAACAAGCAGCTAGGTAAAGAAATTAGCTGGAATGAATTATCATTAGCTCATTTTGATCCTTATACAAAACTGTACGAATTGGGAGTTCAAAAGATAATTCATTTACAGAATTTAGCTAATCAAATACCAGAAGCATTTACTGAACTAAAGAAAGTGACAAAGTCACATGTCCTAGCTGCTAATGCTCTTATTAAAATTGATGTCCTTGAAAGACAACTTACTATGAATGAATTTAAAGAACGCCTGAAGCGTGGAAGATCCATCGGTTCCAAAGATAAGAATCCTTGAAAGAGAAAAGGACCAAAGAATATAAATGGTCAAATAGAGGATAATCAAGAAAAGTGAATAGCTCCAGAAGAGCCATCTCCTGAAGAGTTATATCTCTAGTAGAGATATCTACATAAGAGAATGTTGTAGTCCCAAAAGAGACCTAGGTACCTGACATATGTGAAAATAATGAGATCTCAATAAATTATGTTATGAATGGAATCCAATGGGATCGAAATGAAGTCAACGTTGATGACATCTTTACTTATTATATATCATATGATGTAATGAATGATAATGAGGATAATGAGCCAAAATCCATTAGTGAATTCCAACAAAGGAAATATTAGTCCCCATGGAAAGATGCTATTAATGCAGAATTAAAATCATTGAAAAAACAAAAAGTATTTGGACCTGTAGTCCTTACACCTAAAGATGTAAAGTCAGTTGGATGCAAATGGGTTTTTGTATGAAAGAGAAATGAAAAGGGTAAAATAACAAGATATAAGGCACGTCTTATAGCCTAAGGCTTTACACAAAGACCTGTCATTGATTTTGAAGAAACGTATTCACTAGTAGTGGATGCGACTACTTTTCGCTATTTGATTAACCTAGCAGTAAATGAAAGACTTGATTTGCATCTAATGGATGTCGTGACTGCCTATTTATATGGCTCACTTTACAATAATATTTATATGACAGTCCCTGAAGGACTTAAGGTACCAAAAGAATTGAATTCAAGTTCTCGAAAACAATACTCATTTCAATTAAATAAGTCCTTGTATGGCTTGAAGCAATCATGGCACATGTGGTATAATCGTCTTAATGAATATATGTTGAAAGAAGGATATAAAAATGATATGATATGCCCATGCATCTTTATGAAAAGATCTATAAGTGAATTTGTTATAATTGCTGTTTATGTTGAAGATATCAACATCATTGGAACTCCTGAAGAGCTTCAAAAGGTAATTAATTATTTGAAGAAAGAATTCAAAATGAAGGACTTAGGAAGAACAAAATTCTGTCTTGGATTACAGCTTGAGTACCTCAAAAATGAGATCTTTGTATATCAAGAAACTTATATAAGAAAGGTCTTAGAGCGATTTTATATGGATAAATCTCATCCATTATGTACCCCAATGATTGTAAGGTTTTTGGAAGCGAATAAAGATCCATTCCAACCTCGAGTAATCAATGAAGAAGGTGATGAAGAACTAATTGGTCTGGATGTTGGAAATTGTGCCCTAAGGGCCAATCATTGTACCTTAAACATTATTGTTATTTAAGAATTTCTCCTTATTGTTATCATATCATTTGCATGTTTACTATGATAATTGTATCCTTGGATGAACTATAAAGATTATCTTAAATGTCCCTGGTCAATTATCTATGCGGGAGCAAAGATGAAATAAGACCAGTATGACTTTGATGAGGTATAGAGATACAAATCAAAGTCTTAGGCACTTATAGGAGTATAAGGTGCTGGACCGACCCGCTATGAGAAAGTTGCATGGATTAAGTCATAAGCTTATCTCATACATATAATCATGTCGCAGAGCCCTCTGACCTGAGATCATCATAGATTCCTGCATGAAAAACTTGCTAAGTTTTGACCTAGTCAAAAGTCACCTTTGACCGGGTGATGATAAAGGCTACAATCGGGCTTAGGAGTCTTCATGAAGAGGAATGTGAGTGATCAAGATGGAATTTGTCCCTCACGTTAGTGAGAGATATTACTGGGCCCCTCGATGAGTGAGTCTGAGAAATGTATGGCCATACTGTAATGGGAAGGAGTTTCCATTTCTAATTTCAGGCTACTCAGGAATCGGGAAAGTGATGGTCAGGAACAGGAGGATGACGTTGTCCATGCCTCATCCTTGACCGAAATATCGTGTGACAAAAAGGGACATGACATGGTTGTATAAAAGGTTGCATCGTATCATCGATCCTCATGTGAATTGGGTAGTCGCAATGTCTTGCTAGAGGCCGCTTGCGACTTGTGGGCTAGAATAGTTTTGGCCCACTGCCAATTTCATGTGGGCCTACAGGGTCGCACACAAGAATAGCTCAACACGAGCTATGATGTCCAGATTCATTGAATCTAAGATGTGTCTAAGATTCAATGAATATAATATTTGACCTAGGGTGGATGAATTATATATATATATATATATATATATATATATATATTCGAAAAAAAAATATAATAATAATATATATAGATTATAATATTATTATAAGATGTTAGTTTTATATTTAATTTATTTGATAAATTAAATAATTAAAGCTAATACAGATATCATATCTTGGATTTAATTTATAATGATAAATTAAATCTATTGGCTCTTTAATTAAATTAAATGAATATGATAAATTAAATCTGTTTGACAGATTTAATCAAATCATATTTATTTGATTTAATTTGAATTTTGAATTAATTAAGATTAATTTTGAGATTCCAATACGGCCCACATCAGATATAAAAATTTGAAGGGCTAGAGAACCCAAGGCCGTATGAAGAACTTGGAGAGCCGCGAGAAACCCTAGAGAGGCATCTTGGAGGCGCTAGCACGCTACCGAATTGGGCCTTGTTCATGTGGATACCGGTAGAGGGAGGCGACCAGAGGTGTTGACTCCTATAGATCGAAAGCACGAGAAACATAAAGGTACTATTCTAACTACTTGATTTAGACGTCTTTGATAGATCTACGATTGGGATTCAAGGTTTTTAAACGGTTAATTTTTCCGCTGCGTGTACGATTCCCAACACTAGAAGTATCATACCTTAATGCTATTGGAGCACTAATGTATTTTGCTAATCACACACGTCCTGATATATCCTTTGCTGCTAATTTATTAGGAAGATATAGTTCTTCATCAACACGAAGACATTGGAATGAAGTAAAACACATTCTTCATTACCTCAGAGGCACTATGAACATGAGGTTATATTCCTCAAATGTATCTAAGCATGAACTGGTAGGTTATGCATATGCTGGATTTTTATTTGATCCACACGATGGTAAATTACAAACAAGCTATCTATTTACAACATGTGGAGGTGCATCTATTTCGTGGTGATCTATGAAACTAACTATCACTACTACACATAAATATATCTGTGACACTTATTTTAATATTATTTGTGGCACTTGACAAGTGCCACATATCCTAACGCCACTAAAAGGAATTATGGCGCTACCCACAAGCGCCACAGCATGTATATATATATATTTATTTATTTAAATACCACATAGGATGACACTTTCTTAAAGAAGCGCCACCCTAAACCTTTTTAAAATTGTTTTAATTATTTTTTTAAAAAAATTATTTTTTGAATTTTTTTTAAAAAAGGCCTGAGGAAGCTTCACCCTAGGCCTTTTTTAATTTTTTTAAAAAAATTTATTTTTTTAAAAAAATAATTTTTTTAAAAAAGGTCTAAGGTGGCGCTTCCTTGAGAAAGCGCCTCAAGATGAGAAAGCGCCACCTTAGACCATTTTTTTAAAAAAAATAATTTTTTCATATTTTTTTAGAACCCTATAATTATAATTAATAATACACTTTAAACATATTTTTATATCTCTACAAAAAAATGAAGGAAAAAAAATCAAAATCAAATAACTCTAAAATGATATAAATTAACAAATAACTAATTAACAAAATCACTACTAAGTAAAATGCAAGTGTTAAAAATAAATAATTATATTATTTATGCAACTCATCAATATAATGTTAACAATTATTTCAACAATCAAAAATTATAACTACTACATATCTTCACATATAACCTACATATAATAACATTTAATTTTATCTCATTTATTTTTCAGCATACAAAAATGAGAATAAGTTTTTCAGATTTCATAATAAATTAAATATAAAAGATATTGAGCAAATTAAACTATTAACTACTAATAAAATTATATTTGTAAGCTCAAAAAAAAACTTACAGTATGGAGGAAGCTTGAATGGAGTGAGTGGAAATCTCAAACACAACACTTGGAAAAAAAATTAATAAAGGAAAAAGAGAAAGACAAAGTTGCATATATGTTTAAATTTTAAAAAAAAGTGGTTAACAAGATAATGTGCTATACGTAGTTTCAAAATATAAAAAAAAGGAAAAAAATGAGTGGGTACAACTTACAGGACGAAATGACACTATAAGGAGGATGAAATGAGACCAAGAGGGAGAAGGAGTGTGGTCAGTTTGGTGCAAGAAATGGGACAAAAAGAAATGAGCAAGGAGTGTCACAAAAATAAAAAGAGGAGGAAGAGAAAATGTGAGAAGTGATGGAACAAAAAAATGAGAGAAGTGTAAATCAAACTTTTGGACGGTCATGAGTAGAGGAGAAGGAGGAAATATGGGAACTAAAAGGATAAGGGTGATGACACGTGTTGGATGAAGATTGGAGATTAAGAGGATAAAGGTGATGGGAGCAGATTGCGGGAGAGAGAAGGATTTGAATTTTTTTTAAAGAAAATAATACTTTGTGTGGTGATTGCTAGGCTAAGTGCCACACAAAGTACACAGTGACAATTCCTTAAATAAGCGCCACAGCTGTTGCTTCAATTTTTATTTTTTTAAGAAAACACTTTAGGTGGCTCTTCCTTGAGGAAGCTCCACCTAAAGTCACTAGGAAGCTGTAGCGCTTCCTCAAAGAAGCGCCACCTAAAGTATTTTTTTTAAAATAAAAATTGTAAAAAAATCTGAAAGAAGCTGTGGCGCTTCTTTAAAGAAGCGCTACAAAAGGTGCGCCACTAATGCCTATTTTTGTAGTAGTGTATATCAGCCACATCATCCAACCATACAGAAATTCTAGCAATACATAAAGCAAATCAAGAATGTGTATAGTTGAGGTTAGTGATACATCATATACGAACAATTTGTCATTTATCTCTAGGCAAAATGGTACCAAAAGTTTTATATGAGGATACTACTACATGTATTACCCAACTTAAGGAAAGCTATATCAAGAGAGATAGAACGAAACATATTTCACCAAAATTCTTCTTTACTCGTGACCTTCAAAAGGATGGTGAAATAGATATCCAGCAAATCCGTTCAAGTGAAAATTTAGCAGATTTATTCACAAAGTCACTTCTCGGTACAATCTTTGAAAAGCTTGTCTATGACATTGGCCTTCGGAGACTTAGAGATATCAACTGAAGTTGTCAAGAGGGGGAGTTGATACACGCTGCACTCTTTTTCCCTTATCTAGGTTTTGTCCCATTGGGTTTTCCTAGAAATGTTTTTAATGAGGCAGCACTAGACAATGTATCAATGAATGATGTACTATTTTATTTGGTTAGGGTTTTTATCCCACTGGATTTTTCCTAGTTAAAGTTTTTAATGAGACACATTCATAATGGACATCCAAAAGGGGTATTATGAATATTAATTATGTGAATGTCCATTAACTCATATCTAGACCAACTTGCTCTTCTTGTCAACTTGATCTATCAAACCAAACATACTGTAGCGTCATGGATCATCATTGTAGCAGTTTACTGTGCAGAACTGTAGCGTTATGAGTTACTGTAGCATATGCAGAAGTTACTATAGCATATGCGTTTTTGTGCCTATAAATAGAGACATTGGGCCAAATATTAATGACATACAAACGAATGAAATTTTTTTTCTATTTTCTCTCTTGAATTTATTTCTTCTTTATCTCTTGTTCTCTCTCATCATCGTTATTTTTATAAGAATAAAGAGAATAACGCGTGTTTAACACAACAAAAAGTACCATTATGTGGGTTGAAATAGCATTTGTCTTTCCAAAAGTTCCAATACGAAGCCAAATGTATGTTTTGATTGTTTTCATTTAATTAATGGAAATAAATAGATAAAGGTTTCCTTGTTGACCACGACAGACGACTCCAAAAAGAAAATTTGTTGTTTTCATTTCCATTGGCCTTTGGACCGGAGTGGAACCCGCTTCGACTCTCTTCGTTGCTTTTTATATAATATACAAATAGTTTGTTAAAAAATTTAATTAAAATTGGTTAAAGGTGATAAATAGGAAAACTCTGGATTAAATCTGACTAAAATGCTAAAATTTAAATTTTGGTTTATACTTTTAACAAATTCTTAATTAGGTCACGAGGTCTATTTAAAGATTTCTGAATGTTGTTAAAAGACCATAATATTCCTTCATAATTAAAAACCTAAAAAAAGAAGAAGCTATAAATAATACTCTACAATTTATATTGAACTCCATACCATATGAGGAAAAGTTAACAAGTCTCATAAAAAAAATAATTTAATAAGGATATCAACATGGTAGGATTCGATAGGATTGAAGATCCAATCAATCCCATGAATATACTATTCTACCATTTACTTCTTATAAGTGGTCAATGGATTGTTCCCTTTCATGAGGTTCAAATTAGAATGATATTAGCCAGAAGACTAGAAGAACTTAGAGTGAGAAAATTAATGCAGTAACATAGATCTGAAAAGAAAAACTCCGTGTGATTTACCTGGGAGTGTACGTAATCGCAGCTTTTCCCGTTTAAAGAAGGAATTAATTAAGTTCCTTTTTCTGCATGTTAAACTGTAAATCAATACTTCCTCCTATCCTTATTATAAGATTTATTTGGGAAGTTGATATTGGTTCTAAATATAAGACATAATTTTCATATTTGTCAATCTTTCCCTAAAGTTTTCATATTTGTTAATCTTTCCCTAATTTACCCTTATTGATGTCCCCTCAATCATAATCAATGAGAAGAGGGAATGAAGGAATTAAGGAAGATGACTAAGGTGTTTTGGAGAATACATATTATATTAATTAACTCAACTAACTTAATTAAATTAAGTAAATATGTTTTATATTAAGATCTGGAGGGAGTATTATATAACCACAAGACTAACCGCAAACACAAGAAAAACATAAGCATTACAAAACAACATTTTAAATTTCTTTGGAGCGTAGAGGATAACTAATCACAATATCACATGTAACATTGGCCGACATCTCAAAAAAAGTTATGTCATATATTGTCATGATCAATCACAAATTTACTGAAAAAAAGCTATGTACATAAGGGTATTTTGGTCTTTTGACAATATTCAGAAATTCCTAATAAAAATTTTTAGCCTAATTAAGAATTTTTTAAAAGTGTAGGCCTAAATTTAGATTTTGATATTTTAACAGGATTTAATTAGGATTTTCCCAACAAATATGTAAAAAATGTAACACATTTTTTAAAAACGCCCTTATTTATAAAGCAAGTGGGTGGGAGAGAGAATAAGTGAAAAAAGTGATGAGAGAAAATGATTAAAAAAAAGTGAGGGGAGATATATATAATTAATTGAAGGGAACAATAAAAAAATATATTAAATATTTAGACATCTTCAAAAGATATCCTGTAAAAAGCAACATACCCATTCAAACACTAGTACAATATGATTAGAGCTTTTAGTATTGATTTTAATGTAATTAAAAATTTGTAAAATATTTCTACATTTCATGGGAGCTTTTTTTTTTTTTTTAGACAAACATGCGAGCTTTCCAACAAAACAAGACTTAGGATTCTTCATAGCATCCCAACAAACTTCATTATATTAATATATTGTGTGAGAATTAACATGTTCAAAAAAACAGTGACTTAAGATCCCACCACCCACTAATTATTGCTATTAAGAGTAATATATTATTTGGCTTCTTCGGACTTTCCACGACGACGCTAACCACTAAAAACCTTTTTTCTGCTTGAGGTCATGTTTATATATTTATTTAACTTTGATGTCAGTTTCTTGCGAAACGGGCATGAAATTTTTCTCAAAAGACCAGCATAAAAACCTTATTTTGATCAATTTTATTTACAAAAATATCATTCTTATATAGTTCCAAATTAAAGTTCAAAGACTAAATAATTTAAAAAAATTCAAAAACAAAAGATATATTTTATCTTAATTTAAAACACTGCAAGGATTCAACATTTGGCATTCTATTCTTGTTACTATCAGTTCATAAAATTATCATATTTCTTATTTTTTGGTTAATGTATCTAAGTATCTAACGAATAACTTTTATTTTGCATTAATAAATTTTTTTTTAGAAATTTTAATAAATGAATTAATTATAATAGACTTAAGGAGATAAGCAAAGGACGAAAGGTCTTCTTGCCTTTTTTTTTTAATTAGAAAAGTCTTCCTAAAAAGACAAAACATGAATTAAGAGGGCCTAAACGTATTAACGAGGCACAAAGGATTATTATTAAATGGGTTAAAATATTAAATTTGTCAGCCTTCTTAAAAATTCAAAGAAGACAAATGTACGTTTACATTCAGTTGATAGAAATAAATCAATATTAACTTTGTATTTCCTTTCATATAAAGTTACTGACCTCTTGTGCAGAATACACATGAAGACGGGCGAAGCCAACTTAAAGTAGAAGGGGTCAAGATTTTGAAATTGTTATATATAATATAGTCAGTAATTTGAATTTCCAGTATTGATAATAATTAATATTTGTAAAATAATTCTGTAGATAAAGAGAATTTGCTAATAAGTTACGTAAATTTACATAATATTTAAAGAAAATTGGAAGCACACAATACTAAAATGCTTCATAACAAATACATATACATTTTATTTTAGGAAAAAGATAGAAAAAGAACTTCAAAATTATAAAATTTTAAATCAAGTATTTCAAAAAAAATGAGTTGGGAATTATTTATTAACTTTTATCATTCCCTTATCAATTTTTAGTAACAAACCTCATTTGAGATTTTGTAATTTCAAAGTTCTTTTTTTGTCTTTCTCTCTTTTATTTTTATTCCAATAAATGAACAAAAGATAGAAATTAATAAGTTAAGTTATTTTTTCCATTAAACTATTATAAATAATAAAGAGTGCCATTTATTTTTTAGGCACTCTGCAATCCAAGAGGGAACCATTACACAAACAACTATAAACACACACACATCTCAGCCTATTCGCTAAGATCAGGTCTAAAAATATTATATTTTTCAATTATTTTTTAATATTATTTTATTTTAATTTGATCCTAAAATATTAAAATATATAATCAATTTATTTTGATTTCTAAGTTTTTAATTTTCATATCTATAACTATTCTTCTAAGATCTCATTTTCCACTTACTCATCAACTGGAGCCTTAACTGGCTTAGAAAGGTTGGTAAACAATATTGAAATTATAATAAACTCAGCCAAAAAGCATGTCAATATTATAATGTCAACGAACATAAAAGATTTGAGTAATTTTAAAAAATATTTTAAACATCGTCAACATGAAAATAGCTAGACACCAAGATATATTAATATGTAATTCATTAAATATAAACTCTGAAGCATAATTTATTTATGTTTTTCATCAGCGAATTCAAATGTCATAATTAAATTTAGTAAATTCAACCATGTGCCACTTTTCAAATGCACAACATTAATCGTCCTAGCCTTCTGTTATTTTAATCTTAAAACCTTTACACATATAAACGTAATTACTTGATTTTAATCATGTTTGAACATATGATTAACAACAACAAGGAAGCTATGCTCTCAATTCTCAACCATAGAATTAATCTGTCTGATAACATCAGTTGCACTCATTCTTTTATGAGGTGATTCCATTGAACAAGAAAGTTCGATCTCAAACAAAGAACACAAGCATTTTTCAACATTATGATGGATTTGTATCACTGATGCTTCCGCTGTATGTTCCAATTCTTGTTTGGAAATGCATTTTTCACATATGTTTAAAAATTGTGATCATCATTAAACATATCTTCGGTGGGTCTTCTTTTAGTTAACATTTCTAATATGAGGATGTTAAAGTTGTACATTTGACCTTTTATTGATACCTTAGGGTTTGTTTGGCAGGAGGGAAATGAAAGAAATTGTAGGGGAGGGAAAATTTTTATATGTAACATTTAAAAAAATTAGAGAAGTGAGATTGAAAAATTTTAATAAAGATGGGATATAAAGTAAAAACAAAAAAATTAATTAAAAATTTTCAACTCCACTTCTCTAATTGTTTAAATCTAATTCATAAAAATTTTATCTCCCCTCCCCTTCCCTGCAAATCCCTTGTACTAAACAGCCCCTTAGAGCCCATTCCATGTTCTGAAATATTGTATGCATACCTTGTATATCTCATTGGAATTTCGCCAATGAGATGATTCCCTCCAAATCATAAGCGCTTGAGGCTAGAGCACCTTGTGGCTTTGATAGGAAATTCTCCTGTCAAGGTATTATTGTCAAAATTAAGAATTCCTGCAATCTGAACAAACGACCCGAGCCTTGTGGGATTTCTCAATCGAACATATTGTTGTCCAAAATGATGACTCTTAGAAAGGAGAGATTGGGGAAAAAAAAGTACTAGATAATTCTTAAACTGGAGTAAAACCAAAACTCATTAAAAGTATAAATAAAAATGAATTTTAGTTTTGGTCCCTATACTTAATAATGTTAACAAAGTTAATGCCATCAAACTCATATCGAAGTCCTTATAAAAATATAGGGCTGATGTTTTGGATGGAAGAAATTACAGGGACCAAAATCCATGATTTTTTTTATTTTTTTATTTTTGTTCAACCATGACTGATTCTTATTAATTCAAAAGCCAACCTGGCAAAAAGTCACAACCCAAAGTAAGTAACGACAAACTAGTAGCAGTAACTACATAATAGAAAATAACTGAACGCATAGAAAAAATCAGCCAGTAAATCCATTCGAGTAGTCAGCATGAACCATTGTGGGGTTCAATCTCGAGTTGTTGGCATCCGTTGCTAGTATGGAAGACAAACGGAGTGAGGGTGTTTCCACCCACCTTGTAGGGCACACCCCCTTACAAGCATCTGCAGCAAGACGATCAGCTGCATAGTTCCCATTGCGGGGAGTAAACGAAAGTAAGAACCTAGCATGATGAGATAACAACAGACTTGAGATATCCTCTAGAAGATTTTTGCTCTGCCACTTGCCAAAACTTGGTTGACCTTTCAGCATACAGGAGACAAGAGTTTGGCAGTCAGATTCAAAACAAACATGGCCGTGACCCATATCTTGAGCCAACATAAGAGCTCGCTTCAGTGCTAAAGCTTCCTTAATAAAAGCTGAGATGGATTTAACTTTCTCTACAAAGGCCCAGATGAATGTTCCATTCCAATCACGACAAATCACCCACACCCCAATTGCCGCTGCTTTGGTATCATTATTAAATGCCCCATCACAATTTATCTTGAATGTGTTACTCGGAGGAGCCTTCCATTTGCCCAGATTATCTTCCCGATGACTAACACTATCAATACATAAAGACCACCCATTCGCCTCCCAATATTCTGCAGCAAATTTTCTGGCTTGTTCAATGACTCTAACTGGGTTAGGCTCAACACCATTAAAGACTTTGTCATTCCTTTCTTTCCATATCAGCCACAGGAGACAGCAAATCAAAGTAATATCCATATCCGACAATGGGCTATTAGGGGCTAGAATGCTATCCCACCAACTCACAAAGCTTGTAATTGAACTAGCATCAGACTTAAAGTTCAGTCCACTTCCAAACCAGACACAACGTACCCGATACAGACAGGACATTGATTATCTCACCCCCTCTTTCTGTGAACAAGTTGCTCATTAACAGCAATGGCCTTAGAGAGGATTCTCCAAATAAAATTCACAATTTGTGGGGTTGCTTTTACTCGCCATGTTTTCTTCCATAGATCACTACTTATTTGGAATGTTGAAGTAGGATTATAGGGTGGCAAACGAATTCTTGGCAAGGAGAAATAATAACCCAACTTAATCGAGTATACACCGTTATGGCCATGTGTCCATACCACTTTATCTTCCAAAAACAGTTCTGGAGAGAGGAATCATAGTAGTGGCAGCAAACTCTTCTTCGCTAAAAAAACTATGATTTGAAACTATAAGAACTAAAATTAAAATTGAATCAAACTATAATGACCAATAATGATATTGACCCTTTTATTTATATTTAGACACACTTATTGTATGTGAGAATTGAGGTGGTGGGTGGGTGGGTCAACTTTCTATCTTTAATTGTTGTGTTTCGAATTTATAAATTATTGTTTAATCTAATTCAATTATTTTTATAAATAAACTAAAGTTGTTTAGTTATATACATACATACATACATATATATTTGTTGGTGGAAAATTTTGATGAGGATCCCTTTCCCTTCTTTGCTCACTTTTTCAGTTATAATATTATTGATATTTTTTTTGCCACTATATCATTATTGAATTAAAAGTAGAGCAGGTCTATCATTTCTTTATTTACCATTTGTTACCTACATATTGTTGGAGTGAGGTAAGAGAGGTTACGTGAAGGGGAAAAACCATCCTGGTGGTCAAAGTAACTCAGATGACGCTTTCTTCATCAAAGATGTTTATTATTATTATTATTAGAAAAAATCTTATAACAAGACAGTTGAATTAAACAAATATTAATTTAAGTCACTGAACTTAAAAAATTATAAATGATGTCATATAACAAAATTAGTGATTTAGAAATTGAGCCAAATTACATATATGCCCTTTAGTTGATATATCAGATAACTAAAACAATTGACTAAGAAGGAAAAAAAAATTGCAGAAAAAGCTTTCTCACACTTCCTAAAATCATAGAAGGAATATATATATATATATATATATATATAGGCGACTCATCGCCCTCCAAATCAAGGTTCCGACGCATCTGCGTTTTGTGGTAGCAGCCACGGCAAGAACCCAAGCCATCTCGCTGCTATTCAAAAAGTTGAGGTTGACGCATTGATTTGCTTGAAGTGGTGTGTGGGTGTTGGCGATTTGGGTGTTGAGTTGATTGCTATTATCAAGTGTGCGAAACTTTGTAGTTTAGATCTCTCTTATTTTCCTTGATATAAACGCAAGCCTGGTTTACCTGAATCTGGTTGTGACCTCGGCACAAATGGGTTCGATATTGTAGGGACATGAGTCACCTTGATATATATTAACTAAGGGGTATGGATATAATGTGACCCAATTTCTAAATCTCTAACTGAGTCAAATAACTTAATATATAATTTATTAAGTTTAGTAATTCAAATTATAATGTTATTAATTCAACAGTCTTTTTATAGGATTTATTATTATTTATCGTCTCATACCCTTTCTCGATTTTCTTATTACAAATTTCTATAACATGCCTCTTCACTCAAATTAATAAAACGAGATAAGAGACGACTAGATAAGAGACCTCACGGATTATGTGGCTTTTTCAAAACTGACAACCTTAAATAACATATATCATGATAAAATATTTTAAAATGTCTTTAAAAGGAAGAGTAAAACAGGCTACAATTGATAATGAGGACAACATCCGGAAAAGCCACGAAAGAGAACGACAAAGGACAAGCACAAATAAAGCTTAAAATGAAAGAAAGAAAGAAAGAAACAAGTAACAAAACAGAAAGTTGAAAAGACTTCAATAAGCCTTCTTTCAGTAACACCACCATGGCTTCAACATTCATTTGGCCAACCTTATGAATCTCTTATCTCGTATAATCACCTGCAACATAAATTCAATAATAAGGTAAACTATAACAATTAAAAACACAATAATGGACCACTACTTTTTTTTTAGTATTTAGTCATTAATTGGATTTAAAAAATGGTTTGTTTTGAAAAACATCAAGGTAGCAACATATAATAGAAGATGAGGTGTGCAATTGTAAATCAAAGCAAACAAAAAGCTTTGTTGTGAATTTCTTAGAATTACTTCAAGACCCAAAAGAAAAATGAAATAATTAACATACTCGTAGATTAAAAGCCATACGTTAAAGTTCTAATTAAATATAAACACGAGCATTATATTGATTGGTTGACTATAACAATTGAGAGTAGTCCTGTCAATCTAAAATCACTCAAATGAGCAATCATGTCGCCATCAAGAAGGACATTGCTTGGCTTCAAATCACAATGAACAAGTAGTTGCCCATATTCATAGCGAAGATAGTTTAATGCAGATCCAATATCAACAAGAATATTTATTATTTGATCAAGCAAAATTGTTGGATGGTCTGGATTTTCTATTCTTGGGTGCAACCAGTTTTCCAAGCATCCATTCACCCTATACTCATAAGCTAAAGCTTTGAATTCTTGGCCCTTGTAATCTATACTAGAACAACATGATATAAGTTTTACAAAATTTCGGTGCCTTATGTTTCTAAGTGCATTATATTCGGCAACGAAACTCTTGTGAGCTCCCCTCATTTGAATTTGATGACCTTTATAGCAAAAACTTCTTGAGACTCAAAACTTCCCTTATATACTGAGCTGAAGCATCCAGATCCTATCAAGTTATTGACAGAGAATACATTTGTAGCATTATATGAACTTTGATACGATGCTTTAGAAATCATATCAATTGTTGGTGAACTCAAAGAACATTTCTGACTTCTCTTTCTCCCATGATAAATAGCAACAATAAATGATAGAAGGAGAAAAGCAATCACACAACATATTGATAGATCAACTTGAAGTTTTGATGTTTTCTTGGTCTAGTTGATTTGATAGGGCATGGTGGTAGCTCCAGCTATGATATGCCTCCATAAAGCTTGTTATTCCCAATGAGCGATATTGCACTTGCATTGCCAAAGATACCTTTTCTTGGTACCTCCCCATCAAGCATGTTGAAAGAAACATTTAGGTACTCCAAAGCAATATCCTGCAGGCCTTTTGGAATTGATCCAGACAAGTTATTTTGTGACAAGTCTAGGTATCTTAGACCTTTCAATGAAGCCAAAGATGAGGGGATGGCTTCTTGAAAGGAGTTCCCTTCCAAAAAGAGATACTCTAAGCTTTGGCATTCCCTAATAGTTTGAGGAATATTTCCAATTAAATGATTGTGGGAGACATCAAATTGACCAATATTTTTTCAAGTTTCTAACCTCACTTGGAATATCACCACCAAAAGAATTATGTGACAAGTTCAATAAAATTGATAGAGATGAAATTGTCATCAGTCAGCCAGACAGGTATAGCTCCACTAAAATTGTTCTGTGATAGTTCAAGATATTGTAAACTTTTACAATTCTCAGCACTTGAAGGAACATTTCCTTCTAACATGTTATTTGACATGTCTATGTGGAATAATTGAATGAGGTTACCTATGAATGGTATATTTTCAAGAAATTTTTTCCCCTGCAAATATAACATTCGCATATTTTGAAAGTTCCCAAAATTATTTGAGATGATGCCTGTGAAACTTTTTCTAACATCTCAGGAATTCTGCCACATATTTGATTTGCTCCAAGCGTAAGTTGTGTGAGTTGGGAGGACAAATTGCCTATGGTGTTTGGTAAATGGCCTCCAAAATTATTTTTGTCCAAGTATTACCATGGTAACTTACTGCAGTTGCTCAAAGAATTTAGAAACCCCCAATCTTTTGAAGAATTATTTCCGAGACTATTAACTATTGTTAGATGTAATAGGTCAGGTAACCTTCCAAGATTTGGAATTTGCCCAAAAAAGTTATTATTTCTCATAGAGATAATTACAAGCATAGTGGAGTTTGCAATGGAATTGATCTCCTCTAAGTGCCAAGATTTGTAGATTAGGGAGGTTGGAGAACATATTTGTTGGGAGAGAGCCATTGAATTGATTTAATACAAATTCGAGTAAAGTGAGAGATGACAAATTGTAAAGAGTAGAAGGAATTGCACCTGAAAGCTTGTTCAGACTGACATCAAATGTTGTCAAAATTTTCAACCGGCCTATTTCTTTTGGTATGCTCCCCTCCAAGTTGTTTTCAGATAAAGAAAGAACCTGAAGAGAGGTAAGATTCCACGAGGAAGTTGAGATTTCTACGGTGAAATTGTTTATAGGTAGAAACAAACCTTTAAGTTTATGGAGAAAGCCAATTTCTTTTGGTATTTTGCCAATGAGATTATTCGCTCCAAATGCTAAGCGCTTGAGGTTAGAGCACCTTGTGATGTTGATCAGAAATTCTCCTATCAATGTATTATTTTGGCCGCGAGAGACTCCATGATAGTTGCAGAAGTGTGTGGATGAATTCCAAGATTCCAATATGCGATGTTGATCATTAGATATTGATTCCTTGAGTTTGATTAAAGACAAACGATCAGTTTCTTCGTTGCACAGTGATTGAAATATGAGAGTATATAAAGAAAACCAGTAAACGAAAGGACATGGTTGAGAAACAGTACGTAGGCTAAAATATATTGGTGAAATAGTGTCTCCCGAAGAGTCATAATCTATCGGTTAAAATATAACTTATGGTAATTGGGAAATATCACATATATTAACCTAAACTTTTATATTATTTCCCTAACACCTTGGGCTTGGGCCTAATCCATTAAGGGTGGACCAAGCTATTTTCCAACATCTCCCACTCATACTTGGTAGATTAGTTACTTCTCTTTTTCTTCCTTCTTTCTTACTCAGTGCTTTGCCGTGACTGCATAGGCATAACATCTGCATATAGGTGTTTGTACTAGAAATTTCTTATATAGAGACTAGCACAAAACAACCTTTTTCGTGTAGCTTGATTTTAAAATTGTGCCTCAGATATCTAGATTTACTTATATACACCTTCATATGGCTAATCTAATCCCTTTCTAGTCAGCATAAAACTTAAAATGCTTTTTCTTGTATGCTTAGTGTCCACATTTATGAAATTATTAACAATAATATCATAAAGGACATGTCTCATACACTAACATATTTGTGTATATTCTAAGTAATCTTTCTTTTGCCTAAGTAATACTCCAATATATATCAACTGCTTTCCTAACATAATACCATATATCACATCTATCATGATCATAGGACATATGTTTAAGTAGCAATTGCTAAAGTATACCTTTGTGATATTGTCAAAGTCAAAGGATATCATGGAAGGATTAGAAACTTCTTGGGACTCCCACAACAATTAAGCTAGGATCTCCTTACTTGCTTCCCATTTGCGATTCTCCAGCACATGCGGCATGAATCGCATGCTACAGTGTTACTCTTACATCATAAGAGTGTACGTCATTTTGTATTCTGTTATTAACACTGTACAGACTTAAGTCTAGACACTCCCAGTATCTAAACCCAAATTCTTTCACCCTAATTAGATATCAATGTTGAAGAATTTGATGTCTGGCTACATGCATCATGGAAGTGGATGTCCATGATTCGATCCATACTTATATTATCTTTTATGGATCTCATCTCGACACGTTACACTATTGTCGAGGCAACATAGTTTGTGTTTCTTCTATACCATATCAGTGCATTCTAGCATTTACTAGTGAACACAATTGTCTTATTTTTGCACACTCTTCCTAAGTGTCAAAGGCGATTGCTCATGTGTGAGAGCTAACCTCACAAGCATGTACGACACACTAGACATTGTATACAAACATAAAAAATCAATAATGATAATTAAATACTTCAATTAATCACAAATCTATCACATGAAGTCTGCAATTTTTACATTTTGCGTACACTAAGTGCCTTTACATGTTTTTCAAATGTCTCTTTGGAAATTGGTTTGGTTAGGGGATCAACGACTATACTTTTGGTCGAAATATGTTGTACAGTAACAATTTTCTGTACTATATAATCTCTTACAAAATTGTACTTAATATCTATATGCTTTGTTTTACTATGATAATTGGGATCTTTAGTATAGGCTATAGATGCGGTATTATCACAGTGCACTAATATTGGATTAGTACTCTCATTGCCAAAACCAAGGTGTTCAATAAATCTTTTCAATTATAAAGCCTCTTGTATTGCTGTGGTGCATGCTACGAACTCAGATTCCATAGAATGTAAAACAATGCATGTCTGCTTCTTGCCGCTCCAACATATGGCGCCATTGTTTAGCAAGAAAACATAACATGAAGTCGATCTTCGCTCTTCCTTATCTCTGCCTAAATCAACATTAGAGTACCCAACTAGGCGTAAATCGCTTCCTTTGTAGCATAGTGCATAGTCAGATGTACCTTTTAAGTATCTCAAGATCCTCTTTACTGCTTTCTAGTGATGCTCACCCGGATTAGATTGGAACCTAATTACCAATCCTACTGTAAAGCAGATATCTGGCCTTGTACACATCATTGCATACATTAGACTACCAACAACACTAGCATAGGGAACTTTCATCATTTTCTTTTGATTTGACTCAGTTTTGGAACACATATCATGGCTTAAAGTTACTCCAGAAGCCATTGGAGTATCCAAGGGATTAAATTGTTCATATTGAATCATTCAAGAATCTTCTTAATATAATTTTGTTGTGAAAGAGATAGGATTCTTTTTGAACGATCTCTTTGGATCTTAACTCCAAGTATATACTTCACTTCATCCATGTCTTTCATCTCAAAATTTGATGAAAGCCATTCTTTAATAGCTATAACAGAATTCATATTATTTCCAGCCAATAGTATATCGTCTATATATAAGGATAATATCACAAAATTACCCTCAAAACGCTTAATATAGACATAGTGGTCCTCTTTAATCATTTGGAAATCATATGAGGTTATCACTTTATGAAACATCAAATATCACTGTCTGGATGATTGCTTGAGTCTATAAATAGACCTTTTGAGTTTACAAACCTTGTTCTCGTTTTCTTTTTCAATGAAACCTAATGGTTGTTCTATATAGATTTCTTCATCCAGATGACCATTTAGAAATGCAGTTTTGACATCCATCTGATGTAACTCCAAGTCTAAACTATTTACTATTGCTAAAATAATTCTTATAGAATTAAAGCGTACCACGGGTGAGAAGATATCTTCATAATCTATACCTTCTTGTTGTGTATACCCCTTTGCAACTAATTGTGCTTTATACTTATCAATTGACCCATCCACTTTTCTTTTAATTTTGAGAACCCACTTGTTCCCAATGGATTTTCGCCCTTTTGGTAGGTCAATCAATTCTCAAACTTGATTATTTCTCATTGAGTTCATTTCTTCTTCCATTGCCTTTATTCATCATTGGCAGAACTTGATAAGGCTTCTTGTATTGAACGTGGTTTATCATCCTCGTCAGGAGTAATAATAAGTGCTTTACTTTCTATTTGGAAGCGTCTCTTAGGTATACTTTCCTTGTTACTCTTTCTTGTGGGAGTTTCATGTCTCTATCTTTTCTTTTGTCTAGGTCTTTATGTTGACCTTTATGAGCTTCCACTTATATTGACATTCTGGGATGATTCCTGCTTATCAATATGTTCTATACTTGTTTGTTCTTATGTCTCATATAGAGATACAATACGGTCAATTTCTCCCCTACTAGGGAATTTATTTTCAAGAAATATAGCATCTCAAGATTCAATTTTAGTTACTGTTTCATCTTTATTTTCACCTATGAAGACGTATCCTTTAGATTGCTCAGAGTACCTTATAAAGATACACTTTTTACCTTTAGGACCCAATTTCCCATATTTATGAAAATCATTATGGATATATACAGCTGACCCCTATGGTCTAAGGATACTTAAATCTGGCTTGCGTTTTGTCTATAAATCATAAGGTGTTAAAGTAACTGATTTTGAGGGCATACGGTTAAGTATGAAGGTAGCTGTCAGTAGACCATCACCCCAATATGAAATTGGTAGGTTTGCTTACGCCATCATTAACCTAACTATATCTAGAAGTGTTCTATTCCTTCTTTCAGCAACTCCCTTTTGCTATAGAGTGTTATAGATAGTTAGCTGCCTAATTATCCCCTTTTCTTCACAGAGCTCTTTAAATTGATCAGACAAATACTCATGACCTCGATCAGTACGTAATACTTTAATTTTATTGTCCATTTTATTTTCTATTTCATTTATGTATCATTTAAAGCACTCAAGAGCCTCAGACTTATGTGAGATCAAATAGACATAACTGTATCGTGAATAGTCATCAATAAAAGTAATAAAATACCAAACTCCATGCCTTGCCCTCACACTCATAGGACCGCATATGTCAGAATGGATTAATTGTAATGGTTGTTCTGATATTGTTCCCTTACCGAAAGGTTTCCTAGTTTCCTTTCCTGCTAGACAATTTTCACATAAAGACATTTCCATATTGGATATGGAACCTAACAAACCTTCTTTTATTAGTTTAATCATTCTATTTTGATTAATATGTCCTAGTCTAGTATGCCAAACAGTCATGTCAACAATTGTATCAAAATAAGTAGCAAAACAATCATGTATATTATAATTATCAATTATATCTATTACAAAGAACTTTTTTGTAAGGAAGGCTAAGCCATAAAATTCAGAATTATGAAAAGTGACTGCTACTTTATCATGAAAGTTTACATCAAACCCATAATTTATAAGACATTTAACAAAAACTAAATTCCGTCAAATTTCAGGAGCATGAAGCACTTCATGAAGGAATAATGCTTTTCCATTTCGCAAAGTTAATTTGCTGGTTTTGATTCCTTTAACTTCAATCTTTGCATTATTGCCTACATAAAGCCACTTACATCTACCCGGCAACCAACGGTATTCTACATAGAATCCTCGATCCCTGGTCACGTGGTCTGTTGAACCTAAGTCTAAAATCCAAGAAGAACATACATTGTCCGTTAGAAAAACATACAGTACTTGAAACATAAGAAACATGTGAATTCACATAATTCACTAGTACCTTCTCATTCTCATTTCGCTCAGTGCAATCCCGTGCAAAATGACCCATCTTTTGGTAGGCAAAACATATGACTTTCCTTAAGTCATTTTTCTTCTTCTTCCCGCCCTTTTTGCCTTTCTTCTTGAATTCCTTTTTTCCTTTTATAAAATTGGTCCCTTCTTTCTTTCCATTCTTTTTGGATTTCTTTCCCTTCTTAAAATTGGGTTTTACACTAGAAGGACCTGTACCCTTAGTGTAATAGGCATGACCAGAGGATTTATATGCCTCCAAGCGTTCATCCTCAAGTTTCAAGTGTTTGGCCACATCATTGAAATTCTTGATGTTTTCATTATGGGTTAAATTGACCTTCATGTGCTTCCAATTGGATGGCAATGATCTTATCACTGCCTAAACTTATTGTTCATCAGACAAGGTATGCCCAGCTTCCTTTAATTCTCTAATCATATTTGCCATCTCTCTTAGATGTTTCATGAAAGTGTTTAGCCTAAGCTTAAATGTGTCAAACTTAATAGTTAATCGTCTAAGCTTAGTGGTGGACGTGCCACCAAACCTGTCTTTTAGTGCTTCCCATATGGCTTGCACTGTGTTATTTTTCTCATATTCATACATGAGGTCATTGGTCATTGTGCTTAGCAATGTAATTCTTGCAATACTATTCTTCTTTTTTCAAGCCCCATAGACCTCTTGGTCTCTCCTGTATTGGGTCGTATTCCCAGCAGCATGTTGCACTACAACCGTTGTCAGAGGCTCAATTGCCTCTTGCTCTTCCAAAATATATTGCACCTTTTGATGCCAAATATCCCAATTATCACCATTTAATTTGTCCCCTTTATTTAACTCAGCAATGATATTCTTAGTTGCCATATTTGATTCTGTGACAAATCTATTTCACATTTATCACGTCTATCCAAAAAATTGAGCTATAGGATATTTCATATATAGCACAACATAGTATACAATGTCTTGTACTTATATTATTCTTAACCAGAAAAAAATAATACTATTAAATTCATGATCAGGAGTATACGTTTGTGTCTCCCATCATACAAATATTAATAACATTACTAGAATCTATCAAGAATTATATAAATACTTTTACAATTCTAATTTCTTAAAAATATCATCTTCTAAAAGACTCCCACTTATCAAAAACATATAATTATTGAGTAATCAACGCAAAAATATTAACTACAACATGCTTCATCTTAACATTAAAGTAAGATAAAATAATCATCTACAAGAAAAAATATATTTGTAACACATTTAAACATGAAAAGAATCAATTTGGAACCAAAAAATAAATTTTAAAAGTTGCAAAATGGTTTAAACATTAATAAACACATTTAAAACGTCATAAATATATATTCATTGGTTTCCAAAATACTCAAAGAGTATATCATATTTAAAATCTTGAATTTAGGGATTTTTAGGAACAAACGGCATCTCATTTGGACGTTGCACGCACCCAAAGAAGACAAGAAACAAAAATCAAACAGAAAAAAAATCCCACTCTCACTGGTGGCGTGTGATAGACACGCGTCGCCTTCCAATGGCTATCAGGCCACACACGCCAGTCCAGTGGATTCCACACGCCATGCTCTGTCAGACGGTGGTTGCCAGGTGCCCAACGGAGATACCACGTGGCCTTACACGCCATGTGGCTTTCTGCCTCCTTATATATATATATATATATATATATATATATATATATATATATTAGGCCTCAACTATTAGGCCTGAGCCATTTTTTTTACCCATTGTTTACAACACAGATTGTTTTAAAAAAAATGGAACGAAACAAAATGATGTCATTTTGGGGGGCTGGAGGTCATCTGCAACCTCCAGCCGAGTCAGCCCAACCTGGACAGTGGGAAGGGTCGGGTCTGTCAGGCCTGAAACTTCTCTCCTCCGTATCTCCTTTGTCCGACTTCCGTTTTTTATGTTCTTGGTGTCGTTTTCTTTGTTTTTTTCGAGATCTACGTAATGGGACTAATTTTAAAGCCTAAATATACTTTAAAAATACCAGTTTTCAAAATAAAAATATTATGAGTTTCTCTCTCTCCACAATATATTATCTTTCTATGTTTTTTGATTCTAAGGATCTAGCATACTCTTTTTATGTCTAGAAAACATATTCTAATGATTATAAAACTCAGAAAACAAGGATAGAATGTAAACATGCTTAATGCACATATATGTAAAATATTTACATGAGAGACATAGACATACAATAACATCATATGCATGGTTGAGATATGTACACATATATATGCGCAATTTCAAGATGGTCTTTATTCATGGACACATACTTTCAAACTCAAGAGAGAACGCAGTGAAAGCATTAGATTTAGATATTATCATGTTAATCTCTCAAGAACAACTAACAAGAAGTCCCCAATGTGTGCATATATATGTGACCACAAATAATATCATATAAATTTGGCTTTGATACCAAGTAAGAATATTCGGGCGTACCTGGAGTATGACTGTTAAACTTTAATGCCTACGCTTAACCCAATCACAGTGATGAAAGTGATTATGACGCACAACAAATACACCACAAGATAGGAATAAGAAGATAGAAATATAGTAGAAGGATTAGGGAATTAATATACTAGAATCTCAGTATTTCATATTACTTGTTTTAACTGAACCATTTATGCCTATTGATAGCATTTTTCGTGCCCCTTCCTCTCTACCAATGTGTCATTTCTTCAAGGAAATGATATATCTTTCCGATGGAGAGACATAACATATCGGTGAAACAGTGTCTCCCGAAGAGTCATAATCTATCGGTTAAAATATAACTTATGGTAATTGGGAAATATCACATATATTAACCCAAAATTTTATATTATTACTCCAACAAGGGATATGATGCAAATCACTTGGACTGTGAGGCTTAAATTACAATCTTTTTGTTGCCTTATTTATAATGGATTATGGATGTTGTTTAATTCTTGAAGTAAGGATATTTGTTAAGACAAGATGTAGTTTTTAAATTTCAAGACTTAAGTTGTAGACTTATTTTGAAATATCCCAAGATGTAGTAGTTGTTATTATTGGATTAAAATTGCTGGTACTAGTTTTGCTAAATGAGTAAAAGTATTGTTGTAATATGTGCTTCATGAACTTTGAAATTTTGTTTTGCCATTTGATTTTTTTATGTGATAAAAATGTCAAATTTCTCAATGTCAAATGGTAGCAAGCATACTTGTTACGATTTTGGTGAGACCATCATTACCAATTGACAAGTTTGGAGTAGAGTGGTATCAATATAACTAGGGAATTAACAGAAAAGGAAGAGGAAAGCAGAAAAAAAAAGGTACATGTGTATATATAGAGCTTAGACAAGAGAATCAAAATCTTAAGTAACATAATGAAATCATCTTAACTAGGTTGGAAGCACTTGAGCAAAAACTATTTGGGGCTGCAAACAATTCAAACCCTGAAGCTTATGACACTCATGATAGCACATCATAAGATAGGGTGGTTATTATGTTGTTTGACTACATTAAATATATGTGTGGCTTGTTTGACACATTATCTACATTTTCACTTTAGTACTTTTATTGCTTTGTGGTTGTTAACTTACTATGATTTTATAATTTGGTTTGAATTTGTTTTTATTTGTATTCCATCTAATTCAACTTTTAGTTTTTTAATCATTATTGAGGTTGACTTACAGTTAAATTTAAAATAACAGAAAAATTGTAATAGGAAAGAAAAAATTAAAAAAGATTAGAGATGGATTTACAATGGAAATTCCGTCAGACGTTATTTTTTTAAAAAAACCAAAAATTAAGATTAGAGACGGAAATTCTGTCACTAATCCATGTGAAACTAGTGATCGAAATTCCATCGCTAATCCATGTAAAACTAGCGACGGAAATTCTGTCGCTACTCCGTGAGAAACAAGCGACGGAAATTCTGTCCCAAAGCCATCGCAAATTAGCGACAGAAAGTTAGTCACAATTCCATCACAAAAATGAGATAGGCTATCCCAAAAATTAGTGACGGAATTTCCGTCACTAATCCGTCGCAAAAATGGAATAGGCTATTTCATAAATTAGTGACAAAATTACTCATTTCCGTCGGTAATTAAAGACGAAAATTCCATCGCAAACTAGATTAGTAATGCCCTTTTTAGTGACGGAACATTTTCCGTTGCTAACAGATTTGCGACAGAATTTCCGTCACTAAGAAAATTTCTGTCACCAGTATCATTATTGACGGAAATTCCGTCTCTAATACCTTTTTTTTTGTAGTGTGATAACAATCCAAAGTCTTGTTTGGTTGCCAATCATATCCTAGCCATTCTTTTACTATAATATTTGATATATTTTTATTATTATCAAATAATAATATTTCTTTTATTACAAGAGAAAATGGAGGAAAATAACTGTTTTTTTTCAAATTATGATTTTTTATGAACTTTTTGCAGTAAATATTGAGTCATGGAAGCCTCCTTTAGGGACATTTTATCTTATATTTATAATTTATTATAAGGGACATATATATAACTCTAAGCTATCTCTTTTAACCTTTTCTTTTCAGTATCGACTAAGCTCCTCAAATTTGATTCAAAACAATTTCATTTTCATAATATATTGAGTTAATGAATTTTATGACTTAATTTTTTTTTTCAAATTAGAAAATATAAAGACTGACTTGTTCTAAGTAAAAAGTTTACAGAACTTGCATAGCTTTAAATCAATATTGAAATATTAAATGGATAGTTTTGAAAAGTGTTAAAACAAAAAAAAAATTGTTCTTATTTTAAAATAAGATAAGGAGGTTGTATGGAAAGAAGAAGATCGGAGAACTTTTTTTTTCTTTCTATGAAATTTGAGATATATTATTATATTCATGTTATCATCACTTATATTTCTTATATTTTTGGTTAATATATTTAAGGCTAAAGTATAAGTTAATTTTTTTATGTTTGAACTAAGTTTTATTTTAATCCCTTAAATTTATAAAATGCATTATTAGTCTTTTAATCTTAAACACAACTAGTTTAATCTAATAAAAGATGTTGAATTATCAAACTGAAGTGATAAATTTGCAATTAAAACTGAGAAGTCATACTTTTGAATTTTAATATATTTAATGCAATTATTTTATGTTTTAAATCGTGTAAATTAAAGAAAATTAAAATGAAAATAACCATATTGGTGAACGTATTATCAACATTTAATTATATGGTCACCACTTAAGTTGGATTATTCAACATTTTTTATTAGACGAGACTAATGATGTTAAGATTGAAGGATTAAAAATATACTCTGGATCGCTTTGTAGATAGTTAATTGCATAGTTATTAGCACCGAGTGTAACACCCTACTTTTGAACCATACAAAACAGTGGAAAACATGACTTGATGCCACATGAGAGACCAAAAGCAGTTCTTAATCCATTTGGGATCACAACTTCACTACAGGGTCGATCCTATAGTTAAGTGGGTTTCCGAAAGGAATTTCAAAACATTTTAGTTGTGGTCTCATTTTCATTTTTCAAATTTATTTAATTCATTCGGGTTTATTTCCATTTTCTTAATATCAGAGTACTTACTGAAGTTCTTAGCAGATAATCAAAATAAGTTCGCTACAAAAGGGTCCACCTGATACTGTCGCCCGGTTCTAGATAATTTACATAAGTTACATACAACCTTTCAGGTTTACAGTTGGTGTACTTTTCCACCATGAGTACTAAGTTTACCAAAATACCATTCGGTTTATATACAATTCCAAAAGTAAGATAACCAACCGAAAATAAATTCTAAGTCTTCACTTCTACCCGTCCTTGGCTATCTTCTTCCTATGAGAACTACTTGCCCATGCTGTAGGTTAGTTATTGGAAAAAGGGTCAGATTCATATAAAATGCATACGAAGAAACATGCCATAACGACCACCACATTCCAAACAGTTCAATATTCATTCAACATTCAGAGATATGTTCATTCAATAAATAATTCTATTCAAGGACGTACCATCCCTTCCCACAGCGCTGGGTATTCTATTAGGCCAAAGCCCTTCTCATCTGAATGCTTAAAGGGCAATTCGGCCTGATTCATATTCACAGTTCAAGTATGTATAATGGCAATAATATGCATGAAGCAGGATACATAGAATATGAGGGAGAAGTTACTACCTTAACCTTTCCAATATTCCAAGGTGTGTTACCACTTCCTTGGTCGTCCCGGACAGATATCGAATCCTATATGTGGGAATTCATGAATGGACGGGTTATTACTTAGCCCAATACATTTATAAATTACTCTTTAATGTTGGTTATCATTAGGGTTATTATGGTAACTTTACTAAGTCAACCAATGAGTTAAAATGGTCAAATTATCATAAGGGACTAATTTCTACCCTTGGTGTACAAAGAAATTACAATATGCCATTACATTTTGCAATTTTCGCATAGGCACAAATGCTGGCAGATTTGGTCCACTAACTTTAAACATTCATATCTTTTTACACAAATGTCCAATTGGGGTGGTTTCAAAGCCTATATGACCCTTATTAAGTCTATTTTCATGGAAAAATACTTTACTTAGCCCAATTGGATGCACAGAAATCCAGAATTTCCAGTTATTGGACATTATTCCAGAATTTTCCAGTTTTACATGACCAAACTTCAAAAATGTGGAACTCCCAGCATACACATCCAATTAATCCTTATGACCTATCAAATTAAAGGTCTATGTCTCTACTTCCAGAATGGAAAGTTTTATAATTTTCGGACAAGATTTACCCCTTGAATTATCACGCACAACATCTACTGTTACACAGGGAAGATTACACAACATGTTCATGCTTACTTCCAAAATTTCCAAATTGATATAGGAACATCCAAAATTCATGAACATTTGTATACCTACACAATTTTTCCTTCTAAAGCCAATGGAAACATAAAAATTATCAAATTTCAATTCTTTCACCACGTCATGCACAGGGCAGAAATTTGACAAATAAGCCAACAATTACCCAACTTGCAATTTAAGTCTCATACTAGTTTTATATCCTTCTAAACATCATAAAACACCATGAACACAATCAAAATACCATGAATCTTCATAATCATAACTTGACCAAAAATAGGACAGATTTCACATGGGAAAATCATCAACCAACCAACACAATCCATAGTTCAAAATGAAGCTTATACTCACCTCTTTCACTTTCTAGGGCTTGTTCTTGAGTTCTCCAATTTTGGTATTTTGTAGATAGCATAAAACACCTTTTCTCAAGAAACTAAAACCATAGAAATGAAGCTCTTAGAGATGAGAACAACTTTTATGAAGATCTCAAGAGCCATGGAGGTGGTTTGGAAGGTGAAAATGGAGCTAGAAGCTCTTACCTTGAAGTTGTCTTCCTCTTCCTCTTTCCTTAAGCTTCTTGACCGACCATGAGAGCTTGGAGAGAGAGTGTTTGAAGTGTTTAATTAGCTTATCCTCAGCTCCCAAATCACTTGGCCGTAAATCACCAAGAGGAGAAAAGAAATATGCCATGTGTCAACTTCATGAGGAGTCTTAATAAAGTTATATGGTTAATTAACCCAAAGTGGTTTGGTTACTTGAGTTAAGATTTTTCATTTCCTCCTCTTCCCTTCTTTTTGACCGAAAATGAGGATTGAATGAGAAGTGCCAATGATCTAATAAGATATTAGAGTTTGCTTTCCAAGTGCTTAATTCCTATTGGTCCAAAATTGTGCTTTATAGAATATCATAAAATATAATTCTTTTTTCCTTTTCCTCTCACCCTTTCTACCGAAATGACAAGTCAAAGGAATGGATAATATCACCTTGAAATATCCAAAATGTTTCTTCTTAAATTCATTGTTCAAAGCCTTAAGCTTGTTTACCTTTTGACTTCTTGTGATTGGCCAATGAATTTTCTTGTTGAATTCATCTTGACCAACAAGTATATATATATATATATATATATATATATATATATATATATATATATATATATATATATATATATATATATATATATATCTTTCCCCTCACCCTTGTCTTGAATGAGATTATGGAGGAATAGGGAATATTAATTTGCCTCTTGAATTATCCTAGGATTGCATCTTCCAAATCATTAAATTTGGTCATATTCGATTTTAGGCCAAAATTAGGTAATTCACTGATAGCTAATCGAGACTAAAATTTTCATACAATTTCTTGGGATAATTCTTTCATTAATTTCATTTATACTCATAGCCCTTGAGTACATTTTGGGATATTACACCGAGAACCTAGATCAACCGGCAAGGGGTTGTTCTAGATTAACTAGCGGTCTCATGTTCAAGTTTGGGGTATATACACTACTAGAAAAAATACTTTTAACATCCCTTATTTGAGAATTTTAACATCCTTTTATGAGGGGACGCGTATGCCAGCGACGTAGTAAATTTGGACTTTAGACGTCCTTTGTAAAGGGACACCTAAAGGGCTGGGTTTAGGCGTCCCTTTGACCAAAAGGGACACCTAAAGTAAGGACTTTAGGCGTCCCTTTGGACAAAAGGGACGCCTAAAGTCCTCGTTTAGAATTTTTTTATTTAAAAATTAGGGACTTTAGGCGTCCCTTTTGGCCAAAGGGACGCCTAAACGGTTTTTTTTTCCATACAGTGCCGTTTGTATTGTTTTTGGCCATATCATTCTGAAAGCAAACAGAAATGTATACACAAAAAGGAAACATACAGCACGCAGTTTATAATTAACAAAACACAACATCCACCTCTAATGAAACATTCATGCACTACATTATTGACAGAAATGTTGTCCACTAATATAATAAACAACTACTAAGTAAATGTACAGGAAACGATAAACTTCTACAAATCAATGTGTTGAAGAATCCTCCCAGCCAACAAGTCTCTGATCAAATTAATGTCTTCATATAAGTAAGCAGCATCATTATCAAAGATCTACAAATTAGAAAATATGATTATACGAAATCAATGAAATTAAAGGATTGTTTAGCAATTCAATTAAAATACAACCAAAATATTATCATTTGATTACCTGTTGAAAATCATTTGTAACGCCACTTTGAATGATATTATACATGTAAAGTAGAACATAATAGCCACATTCAGTACCACCTGGCTGTTGAGGGCACTATAAATCAAAAGCAATTGGTTAAAATCAATAACATACATCATTTATAAAACAACCGTAAATAAAATAACTTAAATTATATTGGAACCACATACTTTGGGATAGAACCACTTTGGCTTGCGAACAACTCTACCTTCACGTACCCGCCAAGCATTCTATATGTTTGGGTCGCGCTACCATTAAAATGTAAAACATTTTAAGTTAGAACAATTTATTTAAATCAAGAATTTCTTTAATTAATAAAAAAGAAATAACTAACGTGTTGAAGACTGATTTTGTGTCTTTGTCTGGCTTTTTTGTCAAGGAATCAAACCAATAGATTTCATTGAGGCATGGGCAAACAACACACAGGCTCCAATGGTAACTAAAACAATACACAGATTAAAATGAAGTTTAGATTAGAAGAAAATTATTTCTCAAACATCCAAAAATAAAAATTTTTACTACATACCCTTGAACAATTGGCGCTAGATAATATTGCAACTTGGTCGCTACCATTGTGAAGCCCACATAATGCGTCCTTTGTGCGACATCATTTTTATCCGATGTCGTATTTGCCGGACACAAGAATCCATATAAATTTGGTCTTTCCATATCAATACATATGTGGTAGAAGGACCTAAAGTAGAAATAAAATGACCAATGAATTATTGAACTTTTGAAATCTTGAACTTAGAAAAGAAAAACTAACCAAATGGCAAGTTTGACCCATCCTGCATCTATCTCCTCCAAATGCATAAACTCCTTAAGATCTTTATTGTCGATCGTGTAGGGATACGTCAATTGTGTACCCACAATCCCTGGAGTTATATTGAAGCCGACTTGGGGAATACCTTTGTACATCTGTTGGAGCCGTGCTAGAAAGGGCCATCTCAGCGCATGTTGCTCCTCCTATAACCATAGAAAACAAAACCAATTATATTACAATGATGCCAATAAATGTCAAGTGATATGAATATAATTCCTACCATTGGTGGGGTTCCCAACGTGCCAATAAGATATTGAGGCCAAAGGATGAAACCTTCAATTGCCTGACCCAGCGTGGCAATCTCAACGTCAGGGATAGGGATGGCTGCACCTTCTTCCCCCTCATGAACACGTGTCACTGTCACCCTACGTAAATACTGTAGAATTTGATTATGATGGTGGGTGGTAGCTTGTGTGTAAACGAGAGCATCGGCTACAACACGAATCATGTCTGTGGTGTCCAAATAGAGGATACACGATTCACCCGACTCCAGAGTGGCAGAAGGCTGGCCCAGTGGTTCTGTTATGTGAGAAGGCTGGCCACAGGGTTCTGTACTATGGGAAGGCTGGACAAGACTATGGAAAGGAGCGGCAACAAGTTCTGGAGTGTAGGAAGGCTGGACAAGGGGTTCTGGATTGTGGAAAGCCTCGGCAACGAGTTGCGGAGTGTGGGAAGGCTGTACAAGGGATTCGTCCGGCGGGTTGTGACTTCCTTTAGTGCTGGGGAAGGCCGGGGATTCCTCGTTTCTAACCCTAGTAGCCTCCATGTGATGAAAATCAAACAACGATTTCATTTCACCACGTAGTTGTGTCATTAGCTCATCTCGGAGCTCCTCTTGGATTTGATCGCGAAGCTTATCCACAAACTCTTGACTGGGTTCAGCTTGTGAAGAATATAACGAGGTTTTACCAAAATACTTCGAAATACCAACTCCCCTTGGCTCCCCTCTAACACGGCCGGGGTATTCAGCCTTCCCAATCGCCGTGGCCAATATGTCCATCCGTCCACTTGGAGTGAACGAACCTTAGCTACTCTGCTCTTTGAGCTTCGAGTTCGTCCTGTAGCATACAATTCGTTATGAATGAAAATTAAATGCTAGAAATGTGAAAGAATTTCATAATTAATTACTTATGCTATTACTACTTACAATCCTCGAGGCAACCTCAGCAATAGTAGGATTTATATATTTGCCACCCTTAATCCTCCCTGCTTTCTATTTTTTGTGACGTGGTGGAGGAGCTGGGGCTTGCACAACAATGGAAGGATCCAATTTCGTAGCTTCCTTCATTTTTTCCAGCTCTTCTGCCATCATCATCCGCTCCAGCTTCCTGTAGCCACCCCGAGACATGCAATACTGGTACTGATTTGCTTCTTGCCTCTGTGTGTTCGCCGCACTTAATTCTTTTTTAAGGGAAAAAGGGAAAAACAAGTCATTAGGGCATTAACTATATTGAAATTATAAATTTTCATACTGAAGACAGAAAATTTACCAAAAATTCAGGAGCTTGTCGTTTAGCTACAAACAACCTCCAGTCCTCTGGAGATAGATATGAATATTCCTGACAAGGATCAAGATGACTCTTGTCACCTCTAAGGTACTTCCTAGAGAGCTTATTTTTAAAATCCTTCCGGCGCAAACGAACCTCTCCTATCCAGTGGTTGTACATGTATGTGGTGTCAGGAACATCGAACGTTTGCTGCAAAAACGGAGACAATTAAACTTGAATAGGAAGAAAGGTCTAAATACATAAAATGTATCGAAAGTTATGTACCAAAATCTGTTGCCATATTATGGCTTTCATCTTTTTGGGAACCTGCCTCTAACTATCATAGATGATTGGAACTTTGCTTCGACCCAAAAAACCAAGATAACTAATGAAGTGGTCTTCCTCAGGACCCATTAGATTCATGTTGGCATCAAACTCTATGTGAACCCTCTCCTGTTCATTGTAGTGGCGCTTCGCCAATACAGCCATCTTCGTGGCACCTCTTGTTCTTCTCGGAGCGGGTGGCTCTTCTTGCCTTCCATTATGCTGCTCGCTGTCGCTCCCTGAGTCACTGGAACTTGACATATTCCTAGACACACAAAAATCATTGTCAGAGAGGTAAGTAGATTGTTAGAGAGGTAAGTAGATTGCAGGTATCTGTATAAACTACATTAAGGGAAAAAAGCACATAGGACATAATACAGTTTTATATAGTTAAAGGTCTTACTTCATATTGTTTCCCATATTCCTTCACAATGATCATTTCTTGCAGAATAATCTTCATCATCTACCAACTCGACCTCACTTCCTATAGGTGGATTTGTTGTCAAAGGTGGTGTGTCGTCAAGGTTGAAAGTTGGATCACCATACTTTTGTTTTTTGCTTTGAAGTACAATGGACATATTTTTATTTGCAGGATCTGTGACATAAAACACTTGCTTTGCCTGGCTTGCTAGAATGAAGGGCTCATCTCTATAACCAACTCTTCGAAGATCGACTGAGACAAATCCAAATTGTGGATCTATTACCACAGCAGCATTGCTAACCCACTTACATTTGAACAAAGCAACTTTGAACTTGTTGTAGGTTATCTCCCATATTTCTTCTATAACTCCATAATAAGTCATTGATGCACATATGGGGTTTTTGTCTTTCGAACTGGAAAAGTGCATAGCTTCAGCTTCAACCATCAGCCCACTATTTTGCATGGTACTTCTGTCATCTTGCTCTTTTGTGTAGAATGAATACCCATTTATGTCATAACCAGTCCAAGTAACAACCTGAAATGAAGGCCCCCAGGCTAGCCAGTTGATTGTCTCGGACACACCGATCTCATGCGAAACCTTCTCCTCAAACCACTTAACAAATGTCTTATTTTGCTCAATAGCTATTTGCATGTCACTCTTCTTTGGATTCAAGTTCTTCAAAGTCTTTTTGTGCTCATCTATGTATGGCTGAACTTCTTCCATATTATCCAAGATATACAAGTGTGCTTGCAACACCTCTTCACGATCCGCAGTCTTCACTTTTAGTCCTCGTGTTCCCTTGCTTCTCCCCTCTTCATGCCAAGACTGTTCCTTTTTACCAGATAGATAATCTTTACAAAAGTCCATAGCCTCTTCAACTACATATCGCTCAACTATTGAGGCTTCAGGTCGATAAGGACTTTTAGAGTACCCTTTTAAGATATTCATGTATCGCTCAAAAGGGTACATCCACCTTAAATAAACTGGACCGCAAAGCCTTACCTCCCTTACTAAATGAACTACCAAATGCACCATTATATCAAAAAATGATGGAGGAAAATGCATCTCTAGTTGGGACATAATTATATAACCCTCATTTTCTAGTTCATCCAACTTCTCAGTGTCGATGACTTTGTTACAGATAGCATTAAAGAAAACATACAATCTGGTTATAGTAGTTCGCACTTCTTCTTTCATAATGCCTCTAATGGCTACTGGTAACAATTGTTGCATTAACACGTGATAGTCATGGGACTTCATTCCCACTAACTTCAAATCGTCCATTGACACACACCTGCTAACATTAGAAGAGTAGCCCTGTGGGACCTTAATTTCATGCAGACACCCACACAAACTTCTTTTCTCCGCTTTTGATAGCGTATGCGCAGCTGGCTCCATATATGCCCTCCTACCATCATCTCTTAGTTGTGGATGCAACAGATCTCTTATTCCCATATCAACAAGGTCAAGTCTCGCGCTCATTCCATCCTTGGTCTTACCTGGGATGTGCAAAAGCGTACTTACAAGGCTGTCACACACATTTTTCTCCACATGCATCACATCAATACTGTGTCTTACATCAAGACAATGCCAATACAGAAGATCAAATAAAATTGACCTCTTCTTCCATATGTTCTTCTCACCCTTAGTCCTTTGATTTTTACCAAAGGTCACATTGACACGTTCTACCCGACTATAAACTTCCTCCCCGGTTAAGGCCCTTGGTGCAACTCCATGTTCTGGTAAGCCATCAAAACGCTTTCTCAGCCTACGATATGGGTGGAATCGATGAAGAAACCTCCTGTGGCCAAGGTATACTATTTTTTTGCAATGCTTAAGTTGTCAAAAGTGTGTTTCTCCTTCACAGATTGGGCATGCTTTATGACCCTTCACACTATACCCTGACAAATTTCCGTATGCGGGGAAGTCGTTTATCGTGGTAAAAATCATTGCACGCAACTTGAAAGACTCTTTCTTATAAGCATCGAACACATCCACACCTTCCTCCCATAACTTCTTCAAGTCCTTAATCAAAGGAGCCAAATACACATCAATGTCATTCCCTGGCTGTTTTGGTCCAGAGATCATCATAGAAAGCATAACGTACTTGCGCTTCATACATAACCAGGGAGGTAAGTTGTATATTACAAGGAGAACTGGCCATGAACTATGTGTACTAGTAAGAGTTCCATACGGATTTATTCCATCTGTACAAAGTCCAAGCCGAAGGTTTCTCGGCTCGCTGCCAAATTGAGGGAACATTTCATCTATCTTCTTCCACTGTGGAGAGTCGGCCGGGTGCCGAAGATATTTTCCGTCACAAATTCTCTCATCAGAATGCCATCTCAACTTCTTCACTTTTGTTGCGGTCGCAAACAAATGCTTAAACCGTGGTATTATTGGAAGATACCATAACACCTTCGAAGGTTGCCTTTTACTTGTTGTCCCTTCTCTACAACCACCGTCTTTCTTCACTTTATATCGTGATGTTTTACAGTTAGGACACTCACTAAGACCTGCATACTCCTTTCTATACAATACACAGTCATTAGGGCAAGCATGTATCTTTTTGTACTCCATACCCATCGTAGACAAGATTTTCTTTGCCTCATACATACGGTTTGGAAGTACATTATCTTCTGGAAACATATCACACAATAATTCTAATAGTAATGTAAAACTACTATCGGTCCATCCACAAGTTGCCTTTAAGTTCACCAAATGCAATGTTCCCGTCAGTCGTGTGTACTTACTCCCAGGGTATAATGGTGTCTCCGCATCACTCCGCAGGCTGTCAAATTCATGTGCTTGGGTGAAGGATTCAACCTCGGCATCGTGAATCATTTTCTCCATTCTATCTTGCTCTATAACATCCACTCCTTCCTTCTTGTGCGACGCACAATCAGTTACTTCCTCACCATGCCATATCCACCTTGTGTATCGAAGATTTATTCCATCACAAAGTAGGTGATCCCTTATATCATCAACATCTCGTCGACTCTCGTTTAAACAATTCACACAAGGACAAAAATACTTCCCATTTTTAGTTGGAGCATTCCTTCTAGAAAATTCAATAAACTCTTCCACCCCATTCTCATATTCTTCACTAGTTCTCAAAGCATTTATCCAACTATGATCCATTGTTTTACCACCTAAACCATTCCCAATAACACTCAAGTTTATAACAATTGTTAACTATGAGATTGCATTTTATCACTTTTTTCAAAAAACATTTCGGAAGCATTTCCCATTAAGTGTAAGATCCCACAATTTTAATAACAAACCATTTCACCTTAATTCAAACAAACAAACAAAAAATAAAGTAACTTAGGCAATTAAGGACAATATCAACAATTTAAAATATCAATTTTTCTTTAGGGAACTAATATGTTTAAATTAGTACAAGTTAAAAGTTCTATGCACCTACATAATATTAAAAGTTCTATACATGTATTCATTATTTCAAACCAATGAAATTAAAATCAATTGGTTAATGTTGAAAATTACTTGTTGATAACTTGTTTTATAAAATAAAACAAGTTATATGCATGTTTAGATTTTAGACTTAAATTGCATTTAGCACTCTAAAATGTGTCTTTTTATATAGCACTCAGAGCTTCCTAAACGTGTTTTATTTTATAATTAAATAAATTATATAACTTATTTAATCTAATAAAATTAGTTAACTAGCAAAACTATATGTACTTATGGAACCTCTAGCATACATACATGTACTTATGGCATATATGAGTGGCTTATAGTTTCTAGCAAAACTACTACTTTAAATTAAACGGTCGATCATGACATTAACTAAAGTGAAATAAAATAAACCAAAAGCAAAAAAAAAAAAAAAAACAAAAAAGCTTACAGGTTGGAAAATGGCGTGATGAAGAGGTTGGGAGGGAGGAGGCGCGCGCACCACCGTGAGAGAGGGAGCTCCGATGCTGCAACTGTGAGATGATAGAAGGAGGAGATGAGAGAAAATGAAGAAGGAGGGATACAACGGTGGAAGGGAGACGGTGAAAGGAGGCTAAGTGTTTTTGAGAGAGGGAGGAAGAGTGAACGAACGGAATGGAGGGAAATGATGAAAAAGTGGAGGGAAATATGTTTAGGCGTCCCTTCTCCAAGAAGGGACGCCTAAACATATAAATAGGCGTCCCTTCATACAGAAGGGACGACTAAAGGGTGCATGCCAGCCACGTGGCTGGCATGCACCCTTTAGGCGTCCCTTCTTGAGAAGGGACGCCTAATGTGGGGTTATTAGGCGTCCCTTCTCAAGAAGGGACGCCTAATGTCTCCTTTAGGCGTCCCTTCTTGAAGAAGGGACGCCTAAAGATTAAAAAGTCTCTCTTTATTTACGTAAATGCCACTGCGTACAGTTTTTACTTCCCTTTTCAAAGAAGGAATGTCTTTATGTGACGTTAAATCCCCTTTCTGTAGTAGTGATGCAACTATTATAATTAGTTGGTGGCAACGATGTCTCCCCATGAAGTGGGCCAACATGCCCGCAAATTGAATTAGTTGGTTGCTCGAACACCTACTAATATGATCCAGAAAAAGCGTTGGATACCGGTTGACAAAAATAAAGAATGCACTTTGAAAAATTAAAAATAAAACTTGATGCAAACATCAAGAATCAAACATATACTTTAGTCTATATTTAATTTCAATTTGTTATTACTGCTGAATCAAGCTTTATATATGGACCATCTATTTTCTTGATCCAAGGGTGTAGTAGAGATTCTGTGCACTTTGTAAATTCAAAGGACTAAAATAAAACTTGATGCTAACATCAAGGACCAAAAGTATATATTTAATTTCAATTTGTTATTGCTTCTGAATTAAGCATTACATCTTAACCACATTTTCTTGATTCAAGGGTGTAGAAGAGATTTTGAGAGGAAAAGAAGAAAGAGGATTATGAGAGATTCCATATCCGGCAAACCAATGTATGAAATCCTACCGTGGGAGAAATCCACATTTATTAGATGACCCTACCTTAAATATAATTGTCTCCAATAAAAAATAGATGTGAACAAACAAAAACGCGCACACACTAAAAATTAGGCAAAAGTTTGTGCGTGTGTGTAAGAAAAACAACATTGTTCACCATTTAGTATTTTGGTAGTTTCTTTTACGGTTAGTAATATGTGGGTAAATTTGCCAGAGAGAATATGTTATATATATTGAGGTTTTTAAGTCAAATATAAGAATTAAATGCAATAGTGTCATGATTAATTTTTTTTAATTAATTGAGAATAAAATGAAGAATTTACAAGAAACTTTTCAAACATCCCCTACAAGTATCTTATGAAAAGAAACGGTGTGTAGTTAAGAATGGTATCATGTAAAAAGAAAATGTAACGTGGGAGCATATGTTATGAGAAGTCTAGGTTTTGAAATTATTATATATATTCAATAATTTGAGCTTTTAATTAGTATTGGTCATAATTAATATTTTTAAAATATTTTTTATAAATTAAGAAAATCAGAAATTAAGTTATGTGAAATTATGAAATATTTTAAAAAATATTAAAAGTAAGAAATACTAAAATATTTCATAGAAAATACATTATATCAATGATTAATGTGAAAATAGAACTACCGAACAATAATTTAAAACAGAGAACCGGGAAAGTTAGGAAAAGAAAGTGTTCTCTTTTTTCAGTTTGTCGACCAAGAATATGAACCTTGAATTGAACAGTAGAAACCTCATCTTCGATAGTAGAAACTACAGCTTTAGTCATTTCCTTCTCATGAAAAAACGAATCTAACTTTTTTCTTTAAAAATAACTCTATAACAAACGATCTGATACTTTTTCTTTCTTCCATCTTTCCCTCAGAACAGACAAAATATAATGTTGTCATTCACATGGAACATTAAACCATCTTTGCTTGATTAAAGTTAATTAGAAAAGAAAATTGACATAAATTAATTAATGAGCTTAACTAAAATTTAATATAATGGACATATCCTCATGTAAATATAGCATACAAGATAAGCCACTTCATTATCCATATCATAACAATAACAATACAAAGATGACCAAGAGGAAAAAAAGACTAAGCCCCGTGTGACGGGCAGAAAAATCTAAACGTAATAAATACGTATGAGAGTAATTAAAAGTCTTGGTCAAGAACATGAGCTTGAATAGGAGTTAATATTGCACGTATATAACACGCAAAAGTAGGTTCCTCTCATTGTCTTTATTTTGGAAAATTCAAAGAATCCCAATGGATGACTTTAATGGACAAGTGAGTCTAAGAACCATATAGCACGTAATGTTGTTATATATATGGACCATAATAATGTACCAGTCACACCCTTACATGAATTGAAATAAATCGGCAATGGCTTCCATTGTCGACAGCAATTTGCAAGAAACGGACATGGAAATTAAATAGAAAAGCATGGCAGGAAAAATGTTTCTCAATCAGACAAAAGTGACAAACTTGAAAACAATGGTATGGAGAGTCGTCGTGGAAAGTTCGAAGAAGCCAAATTACACTTAATGGCGTTCTTTTTGAAAATCTTGTCACACAAAAATCTACGTTTCCTTACTATACAATCAAGTTTGTAGTTAAGGCAATCAAACGGGTAAAGAAGGGGCTGGGCTAAATTGGAATATAAAAAAAGTGGCATGGGTAATTTTGTCCAGATATGGCAGATTATTTCTCTTTCCTCCAACAAAACCTCAATTTTTGTAATTTTTTTTCTTTTTTCTTTCAATTTATTTAAGATACATGCACGCTAACTGTGTATAGAAATTTTTGTTGGATCAATATTGGCTCTGAAAGTGTTACAAAATGTTAAAAATGTTTATGGTCAGAGTTAGGAGGACTTTAGAATTGAAGTGATTTAAATATTTACTAAATAGTAGAAAATTATCAAACTTGATTTCTGAATTGTATTAATAATTATTTAAGACTATTTTATGTAAATAAATCTTAGTTTGATAGACTCATAGAAGTTTATTCATTAAAAAAATCAAATAAGTAAATTTAAATATACAAATTAAAAGATTCAATAGGAATAAATATTTTTTCATCTGTTAAATAAGTCCAAAAACAAAAATATTAAATGTTCTTATCCTAACAATGATACCCTTGGATAACCTTTCGATATCATTTTAGTCTCTTAAATTTATAAAGTGCATATTTGATCCCTTAATGTTAACACCGTTTGTCTGGCTAAACAGAAAATACTGACTGATAAATTTTAAACGATGACCGTGCAATTAAATGCTGACCAAAGATGCTTATATGTTAGTATTTTAATAAATTAATATTTTAAGACCTGTGAATTGAAAAAAATTTAATCTTTACGGACTGTTTTATGGTTTCTCATTAACAATCCCTCCATCCGTAACTCATCCCTGCGAATTCGATACATCCATCCCTGCGGCTTTGAACGTATCTGCAGAAATAACCAGTCCTGTGAAGTCAATCTTATAAGTCTATTTTTACTTTTTATATTTACTATTGGTTGCATTCATCCCTACGGAGATATCGTATTTTTTCTTTATTGCCACTAAACCAAAATCATAAAATTACACACAAAGTAATTTTACAAGCCATCCCATAACCTAGAATAAAATCCCAGGTGAACAATACTAGCCAAACTAAAAAATAAAGACAACAACATCCCTGAACGAAGATCCTCCCACAGCAGCGAGTTTCTGAAATTTTTGGCAAGCCGTTTCATGAGTGGTTTCTCTGGAACATTAATCCTCAATGTATGATGACCCATTGACAACTGTTTTTTGGAACTCTTACCTGGAAATTATGGGATAACAGGAACAAGTCTATCTGAACGAACGAATCCCTACCCTTGAGAGTATCATTATTTCTGTTTGTACTATTGTTCATGACATCTCTAATGCCACTGATGTCATTAGATCAATCGACACAAAGGCATAGCTGGTAATGTTTTGACAAAACTCTTGCTGATTCAAATAATCTGTAGATGCAACCTCGCCATTATGAAGAATCCAACCCATAGCTGGTAGTGTTTTGAAAAAACTCTTACTGATTCAAGTATTTGGGGTCAGTATATTTTCTCTGCCATACAAGTTGCTGCAAGGGCGAGCAAAGAAATTAATAACTGCAAAACAAGAGGCGAATTTGCCTTTTTTATTAGTTACAGATGTAGAAAATCTAACATAATATGTAGAAGGAACTATCAATACAAATTAATGAAACCCAAATAGGTAATAGTGATTGCACAAGCGAGGAGGAACTATATACGCAAGTATCTAATTCTTCAAGCAGACCGTAGTAAACAAATATCACATTAGAATTGGAGTTTACTTTTAATATAAAGGAATAGAGCCCTACCATAGAATATTTACTTGTATACCAATCCCACTTGCTTGCATCAATAATGGCAATTTGGACCTATGCCCATTGTTCGTTGTTCCTTTGCCCTGCTTGGCTTTCACAAATATAATCAAACTTGTCCATTATTCTAAATTCTTGCTTTCTTACAATATCTGAACTTATGTATAGATTCAAAGGTTTGCATAAAAAATGGGGAACAATTCTGATGAAGATAGTGCCTTGAATATTGACTTTAATGATAGTGAAGAAGTGGATGAAGGTGAATATTTTCAAGGTGACATTGAGGAGGTCAATATAGACTGTACAGATAATTCACGTGAAGAGCATGAGAGTTAAGATTCGGAAAACCTTGACGATGAGGAAGAAGTTGGAGATGAAAATGGAGATGGATGCGTTAAGAATAGATTTCCAATTCATAAGTTGGTCAACAATATGAGTGAATACAAGTGGGAGGTAGGAACACTTTACAACACAGGAGGATTTTAAGGAAGCCATAGTCTCATGCTGTGCATGCTGGTAAAGGGCTAAAGTTTATTAAAAATGATAAGGAAAGGATTAGAGTAAGGTGCAAGCACGGCTGTGATTGGAAGGCATATTGTGTAAAGCTACAGGGAGAAGAGACCTGGCAATTAAGGATGATCAATAACAAGCATACATGCAGCAGGGAGGTGAATAATAAATTGTTAACATCCAAATGGTTGGGTAGGAGTATTCAGAAAACTGTGAAAGAAAATCCTACGCATAAATTGAAAGATATTATGGTAGATCTAAGGGAAAGTGAAATGTTAATGTCTCAAAGGTAGTGGCTTCCTGAGCAAAGAGACAAGCATTAAGTCACCTTCAAGGGTCTTTCCAGGAACAATTTTGAAGGTCGTATGACTATTGCCATGAGCTAAAAAGGTCATATCCTAACTCTATCGTGTGGTTAAAAGTGGAGAGGCCACCTGACTACGATGCAGAGCTTGATACTCAAGTGCCATCTAGAAACATGCTCCCTAAATTTGGAAGATTTTATATATGCTTTGAAGCTTGCAAAAAGAGCTTTTTCACTTGTAGGCCAATTATTCAGTTGGATGGCTGCTTTCTTAAGGGACCATAAAGATGCCAATTATTGACTGAGGTCGGTAGAGAAGATCTTAATGAGCAAATGCTCCCTATTGCAATAGCTGTTGTAGAGGCAGAGACCAAAGATTCTTGGACTTGGTTTCTATCCAATTTAATTGAAGACCTTGGTGGGATAAATAAGTGCAAATCCTATACCTTAATTACAGACCAACAAAAGGTAAATTTCATTTCTTGTCTACTTTTCTAATTTCACATATATTATATAAACATAATATTATAATTATTTTACAGGGTCTTTTACCTACCTTTGATGAGCTCTTTCCTGGAGTAGATCATCGATTTTGTGTTCGGCACCTATACAACAACTTTAGAAAGCGATTTTCAGGAACAAATCTGAAAGAAAAAATGTGGAAGGCAACCAAAGCTACCTGCAAGCATGGGAAAGAGAAATGAAGGATATTCAGAAAATTAATGATGATGCATATAAGTTTCTCATAAAAATTCCTCCCAGATTTTGGAGTAAGTCTCCATTTTCCTTCGAACCAAAGTGTGACGTATTGGTAAATAATATGAATGAAGCTTTCAATAGTGTCATTTTTTATGCAAGAGAAAAACCAATTGTGTCAATGTTGGAGGATCTTAGGATTTATTTCATGAATAGGCAGGCTGCTAATAGAACTAAAATGAATAGCTTTCAAGGTTCAATTCTTCCAAATATTAAAAAGAGACGAGAAAGAGAGGCTAAGGATAGTGGTAGATGGTTACCTTGGGCTGGAGATGAAAAGTTTGAGGCTTATGATGGACATGAGAGATTTGCGCTTGATCTAAAAGTTAAAGAATGTAGTTGTAGAAAGTGGTCATTACATAAGTTGCATATATTGGTGGTCAAAGAACCCAGAAGATTATGTGCCCATTTATTATAGGAAAGAGGCTCATCAAGCATGTTACAAACCTATCATTTTCCCTACAAATAGTGCCAATTTATGGGCAACAACAGAATATCCAGATGTACTTCCACCAACATATAGAAAGACTATTGGTTAGACCACAAATATAGAGAAAAAAGGATCCAAATGAAGGAGAGGAAAATCTAAGCTGAGTAGAACTAGTTTTGCAATAAAATGTTCAAATTGTGGCACTATTGGCCACAACAAAAAAAGTTGTAAGGATTCAAGTAACACTGGATGTAACACCTTAATTTTTAAAGCCTTTAGATGAGTTTGAATGTATAATGATTTCAAACCTGGGACCATAACAATTTTAAAATCCCAACTTTAAGACAAGGTTTAGTCTTGTATTTATGTAGGATTTTTCGAAAACTTTTTAGAATAAATATGTGTGGTCTCATTCCAGTTTGCAAATTCATTATCCTCATCAGTTTCAAAATCATTTATTTAAAATGCAAAGCATTCACTATCAATAGCCCGCGTAGTAGTAGTTAACTTGTGAGCTTTTAGTTGTTGGTTACCGGATTCTAGTTCAATTCTTACTTTTGGATACTACTACTGATTACAACTTATACGGTTTGTGTCGTGGCTACTAGTACTACTACTGCTACTTCTACTACTTATAAATATTTTACAGTCATCCAAAATAAAATGATAACTAAACAGTCTATAATTAATCCGCCTTTACTTCATCCGTCTGTATTACCTTTTTACCCTTGAGTTGGACGCCTTTGATGTATATCATTTGTTGAAAAAGATGTGAAATTCAAAAGAATCTCAGTAGTACACAGATCACTCGTATAATATACAAATTACTAAGCATGTAAAACAAATAATCAAACAGTATAACTTACAAGAATGCAGCAAATAAAAGGGCTTTACCAGTCCCTTATCACAGACTCAGCGCTTGAGATTCACAGTCTGGCTGCCTAAGGCCTCTGCCCCATATAAGATGTAGTCACGGGCTTTCTGTCTCAAGCCTACCTGGCTCAAGAAGCCCCCGGGTAACTCCTAGTGCAACTTGTACTTACGGGTCTTACGGTCTATGGACTATCTATCCCGCACATATACAGATGATATGGTATACATACATAGCAGCACATATGATATAAGAGATAAGGTACTACTTGACGGTCTTTCCAAATTTGGTTCTTGTTCTCAGTCTCTTGGGCGTCCCTGGCAAATGTCAAATCCTATAATTTATAATTTACGGACGGACGAGTTATTACTTATTCCAAATTTTTTAGTAATTCAAGACACTTTGGTAGGTTATCATTATAATTAATACATTATGCCCAATTGGTACTTAATGAGCCTACACTAACTCTAAGTATTTAACTTGACCTTTAGAGTTCCAATTTATTACAAAACTACTCTTACTTTTTATTTTTGCACTATTACTTAAATCTAGCATAATTTTCAATAATCTTTGAAAATTCATATCTTCACCTAGGAATGTCCAATTAAGGTGATTCTAAATTTTATGTGTCACTTATCAAGTCTATTTTAAGAGAAAAATATGTTCCACAAATCATTCCTAGTTTTAAGGCTTTCTCATACTGCCAGAAAATCTTTTCAGTTTTAATAGCTTGAATTCTAAACTTCATAACTAAATCTCTAGAACTCTAAATGGGATAGTTCAAAATCCTATGTGACCCTCTTTAAGTATATTTTTAGGGAAAAATATTACCATCTAGAAATTATGGCCACAAAATTCTCATAATTTCATCAAACCCTATCTCTACTAGAAAACATTCCAGATTCAACATCTAACTTTAAAAATTCATCTCTCTAAATTTACAAACCCAAATGACACATATTATCCAAATGGAATGGTTCAAAATCCTATGTGACCCTCTTTAAGTATATTTTTAGGGAAAAATTTTACCATCTAGAAATTACAGCCACAAAATTCCTAGAATTTCATCAAACCCTATCTATGCTAGGAAACATTCCAGATTCAACATCTAACTTTAAAAATTCATCTCTCTAAATTTACAAACCCAAATGACACATATTATATATCAATTTAAAGCTTATCATGTCTATTTTAATTCTGAAAAATATTATGGTCATTGGACAAGATTTGGTCACTCAAAAAATCATCACAAATAGACTGTCCTTCAGAAACCTCAATCTGGCAACACTTTGCTTAAGTTCTAATTTTAAGATTTTTATTCCAATGATTCAAAATTTATAACCACACCTTAATCCCACAAAATTTTGCATGGAGAATCCATATTTAACCTCAAATTTGGAAAAAACCAATTTCTTCTTTATAAACCAGCCAAGGCTGAAATACATTATAGGGAAAAACATTGATTTTTTGCAACTTCCTTTAACAAAATTTTCTAACTTCTTTCCTACTATACTTAAACCTCTTTCATCATCATTTTTCATGTGCTTAAATCATTAAACTCTTAAGGTTGTCTTTTTACAAAAATAGGGCAGCATAGCATCTCCATAAAAACATAGCCAAAATCTAAGATACTTAGTTCAAATTAAAGCTTATGCTTACCTCTTGATTTGGCTAACACCCTAACTTGACTTCTTTAACTTCCACACCACTTAGATAGCTCCAAACGTCTCCTCTCAAGAAACTAAAGCCATAGAAATGTTTCTCTTGATGAGAAGAATAAGGTTTATGAAGGCACTTTGAACTAAAAATGGAGTTTTAAGGGTACAAATGATTTGAGAATTCTTAACTCTACTTCTTATTCCTTTGTTCTTCCAAAACCATCACCTTCTCTCTCTCTTTCTCTATTTTTTTCTGTTTCTATTGCTCTCTCTTATCTTTCAACTGCTGGACGTCTTGATTAATTGGAGAGGTGAGGGAGTGATTGATTAACAGATGATTGTGGAGTTAGATTAGCCATGGGACAAGATAATAGTAAGTGGTTGAGTGTTTTGGAATTATATAGTTAGGTGGGTGTCTAGCCAACTTGATTTAGAGTAGAGGGTGGTGATGTCATGTGTAGTGGAGTATGTGTAGTGTAGTGTGCGTAGGTGTGTGTTTTTAACATACATATAAGTATATTTTTATCATATTAATTACATACACTAGCACTACTACAAAATATAGATTTTACACCTATTTTTTATACCTGTCAAAGCAGAACACATATAGAAAGTGTGACCGGTGGCATTTTTGTAAATATATGAAGATGTAGGAACTTTCTACACGTGTTGAAAAGACAACACGTGTAGAAAGTAAATTTAAAATATTTTTCTTTCTTTAATAAATTAAAATTTTTTATATATATTTTTGGAATCAAGTATGATAATGCCTTTAATTTTATTTTAAAATTTTCTTAATTTTTTTTAAAAATAAATGATTACTCTCTACAGGGGTTGGGAACTCAACTCGTGTAAAAAGTAATCTTTCTACACCGATTGGGCTCCTAACCGATATAGAAAGTATCTTAATTTTATTTAAAAAAAAATTTAATTTTTTGTGTGAAAATAAATGATTACTTTCTACATCTGTTGGGCTCCCAACCGGTGTAGAAAGTATCTTAATTTTATTTTAATTTTTTATAAAAATAAATGATTACTTTTTATATGGGTTGGGAGCTCAACCCGTGAAGAAAGTAATCTTTCTACACCGTTTGGGCTCCCAACCGATATAGAAAGTATCTTAATTTTATTTTAAATTTTTTTAATTTTTTTGTGAAAATAAATTATTACTTTCTACATAGGTTGGGAGCCCCTGTGTGTGCATGTGCACCTTGTGCAAGTATATATCAACGCAACCCATAATTGTTTTAGGGAAAATTGTCATAAAAGACCTCACTAGCAACATATTTGCTCCAAGGGACCTAAGGTACATTGGTACTGAATTGGCATTATGTTGTTAAGGCAAAAAGTCTAAAATGCCCTTGATGAATTAATGAGGAAGGCTAAAATTTGGAATCACCTCCTGCACGCAAACTTGAAGAGTGAAGGGAGGAGGAGGTTCAAACGCCATTGTGGGTGTCGGACTTGGCAGCGGGAGTGGAGTGTAGAGCTTCGCAGCGGTGGGGGAGAGTGGGTCTTTGTGGCGGCGGTGCAGGGTTGGTCTCTACGGTGGAGAAGTCTTGCGACGACGGTGGCATCTCGATCCAATAGCACGGCGGTCCTCCTTCCTCTATCTCTGTCCCCTCTTCTTTTTTCGGTAAGTATGATGAAATTGGTTTCTTTTTCCTGTGAATGTAATTGTTTCCGGTCCATTTTTAAGAGGTTTTAAAATGTTTCTTGAAATCTTGATGGTGATTAGGGAAAGTGAAATATAGTTTGAAAACTAAGATAGAGTTGTAGTATGTGATGTGCTTGGAGCTTTTTCTTTCTAAACCCTCATTACTTTCATATTTGACTAGTTTTTTAGTTTCTTGATATTTGTGGTTTATTGAGTTTTGAACGTGTTTCTGAAAAATATAAGCATGGTAAGTGACCTATCAACTTAAATATCTATATTAATGCACATATGTCATATTGCAGCAGATCAGCTAAACTGAATTGGCTTCAAAAATTTCAATGGCTTGATTGTTATGGATTTTAGCATACGATTTAACACATAAATATGTAATTTAAAATTTGTATCTGAGTCAAAGATAGTGTTCCTAAGGTATATGTTCAACGCTTGCTGATTAATAATGAATAATGAAGAGTGACTGGCCTGGTGTGCTGTTGTACTATTCTATAGGATCCTTCAAAAACTTAGTGTGCAAATCGGCCAATTGCTTTATGCTGGCCAACACTAAGCCTAGCATATGGTGAATAAGAGGAAATAGATGGCTAAATAGAATTTATGATTGAGGGAGATAGCTATTTTATGGTGAAGCTCAAATAAGTACAAGCTCATAGGCTATATATTAAAAAGCATATAAATGCCAAGGTGTTGCCATATAAATATTCTTTACATGCTTCGAACTATGTCTAAATCAGTGGTATTCTAATTGTATGGCTTATGACCTAAATTTTTATGGTTTGATCTGACAAGGCAGTCAACAAACCAACCTGCTTGCATGATATAAAATAGGTGAGAATTATGGACAAAACTGTGAGAACAACTTCTGATCTTTGTTTCTATCTGAACTGTGCCATTTCAATACTCAGAGAAAACCTGGATATGTTTTTCCCTCTTCCATTCAAGCTGGGTTTGTGCAGTCTAAGAAAGACATATCAAATACATGCCCTTCACTAATTTTCCCTTCCTTTTGATTTGGAAACAAGATGCTGAGAGATTTTAATTATTCTTGGGGGAATAACTACTTCCACCATTTTAGGGAAAGGATTTTTAGGAGTTCAAGTCTCTTACTCCCGCTTTGTATGTGTATGTGTGTACTTGATATCTATCACAGTTTCCCAACCAACTTAGTGAATACACTTTAAAGTGATAGTTTTCCGGGCCTCCACGTATTGGTGTTCATTTGTATTGTATCAGTTGAACACATTCTTTAACTTTACAGCATCAGTATTCCCCAAGAATCTTTCAAGCACTTTAGCTTTTAATTTCGATCAAAGTCATATTATTACCGATCAATTAATTTTTCTTTCTTATAATGCATGCTCTTTTCCAAGGATGTTCCCTTCCTTGGGATATTTTTTATTTAGAAACTACTTTTATTCTTTGATTTCTTTCGTCTAATGATTCACGGTGAGTGACCTAGCCTAGCAGAATTGGTGAATCCATTTTTTTTCTACTTGGTATTCTCAAAACCTAGATCGCTGCTCTAGTTCCAAATCATGAAGGCTATGCATCACATTGCATACTAAATTTCTGACCTTTTCCCGTGGCAATCTTGAAACTGAAAAACACCTTGAGTAGTTTTTCTGCCCACTGTGAGGTTGTCTTTCCTATTTCTGTGGCAGAGGACATTTTCAGTTAGCTTCTTTGATCTTATGTTGTAGTCCAATTTCTGAGAAGTGGAGTAAATCGAATTTGTCACTGTAGCTGCAAATTTTAGTTACAATATTCCTGTTGTTGTTTATGTTGTCAGACTAGCCTATAAGTTGTTTTACCAATTTAGGTCTAGATAAACTGGCAGGACATTGATGTAAAATTATAGGAAGAAATCTTCCAATTATTGAACTTTTAGTTGTAAAGTGCAATTCTCTTTCTCTCCATCACGAGTTTGGTGTGAGGCTGCATTGAAGGAGTATTTTGTTCTATTGGGAGGCTGTTTTTCCATTTCCGAAGCAACCAGGCATATTTGTAGCATGATGTTGTTACTGGAAAGATACTTTCAATACTGGAGCAGCTGAATGGGCTCTTAGTTGAGCAAGTTAAGCAGCTTTCAAATGGTGTAAATTCTTTTGTTTGTTTTCCTTTTCTCTTCCCTCCTATGTGTAGCAATGAATGTAATAATCACCTCTGTCCATTCATTGATGCCAATGTTTGTTTTTAGACTGGTACGAAATGACCCATATGATGAATGAGTTAATAGCTTTTCTCCAATGCTAGGTCTGAATTTCTAATTTTATCGGGTGTTCCACTCTGTTTAACAACAGAACAATGGGTGAGTTAGTTGCAGTGTTTGACATTTTATTGTATGCATGAATGGATGACATGTTATTGATTTGCTATTTCATTTTTGTCTAGATGGGACTGTGGAATGTATGTGATCTCTTCGTTGCAAAGCTGGGAAAATATGAGGAAGCCCGAGTGGAATGGTTTCACTATGCCTAATGTGACTACATTTGTGTACATTAATTGTTACACTAGGACTAGATTTGACTGAAAACTTGTTCTCACAAGAAGATATGAATCAAAAGAGGGTTTGATGTGGTTTGGTAGTTAGTTATCCATGAGAAGAATAAACATCGAGACATGGTCATGCATAGCATTGAAGGTTGGAAGGCTACGAAGAAGAAGAGAAACTAGTTTACGTTACATTTATTTTGTACATATTGAACTTTGCTCTCGTCTTTTGTTTTAATGTAAATGGAACTAGGTTATTGGTTCAGGAACGCACTCAAAGGACTCACACTGAATACACACTGTATTTTCAAATTCTTCAACTGATGCATTACAACACATAATGGCTCCTATTTATAGCAGTTGAGGAGCTCTTGCACAGATAGGAAAAACGAGTAGAAGCAATCAATGGACAGCTAATGGTACAACTGGAAAACCACACATAAAGCAAAAAGCAAAAACATAAAGCCTAAGAAATGAAGGTGGTGGTTGGTTGTCTGCCATAAGGAAAATGAGGGGGTGGTTGGTTGTCTGCCATGTTATTCCTGTTTCATTCTCCCCGGGTTGGACAAAACTCATCCTCGAGTCTCAATTAGTATCATCTTCAATATAAGAAGATAAATCAGCAACAGTGAAAGTAACAGAAACTCCATAAGCACCTGGCAATTTAACCTTGTAAGCATAATCATTGATCTTCTCCACTATCTTGAACGAACCTTCAACTTGTGGAGATAATTTGGCATTTGGATGCTTTAGGAATTGCAAATGAATCCAAACTAAATCCCCCACATTAAAGATTCGCTGCTTTCGATGCTTGTCCCTTTGTGCCTTGGTTTTCTTAATTCTATGATGGACCGGCTCATGTAGTCTCTTGATTTCTTTGACCCATTGGTCTGCTTTTGCATTATAATATGGCTTGTCAGGGGGCGACTCAGGCGGCATTTTATCAGCTAACACATCTGAAAATGATGTAACTCCCTGCGGTGATTCAAATTTCATCACCTCACTTCTAGTATTAAGCCAGTGAGGATATAGATGGTTAAGCATTAGCAGCTTCAATTTCTGCACCATGTAGTCAGACACTACATTTTCACAACTTCTATTATCAATATTGCAAATTTTTCCCTGGAAAGCATAATGAGTGTGAAAATTGTTATAGCATAATGAAGGTTCTTCCTCAATCACAGCTGGGTGCAGATTTTGTTTAATCATCAAAAGCTCTTTCTGATCTGGCGGCGTAACCTCCTCATCATAAACTGGCTTGCCTTCATAAAGATAAGTCTCATCATCATTCACTTGATCAGTGGGCATGATTTCCTCATCAAATATTGGTTTACCTTCATAAAGATAAGTCTCCTCATCATCCGTTTGATCAGTAGGTATGACTTCCTCATCATATATTGGTTTGCCTTCAAAAAGGTAAAGCTCATCATCGTCTGCTTGATCGACGGGTGTAACTTCCTCCTCGTATAATAACTCATCTTCACAAAAATAAATTTCTTCTTCACCTGCTTCAGGTGCTTCATTACAAGTTTTTAATAAAAATCGTTGAACCGCTACCTTAACCTCTAGCTCCAGCAATTGACGTTTCATTTCTTTCATCTTAATTTTGAGCATGTTCCTACGTCTTGAAGGCATTTCGGTAACGGGTTAAGGGTAGGTTGAGTGTTTCTGGAAAGGTTTTGGGTGAAACAGTGACTTAGGAAGGTTTCAGGGGTCAAAGTGTATTTTTGGAAAGGTTTAGGGGTGAAAATGTAATTCTGAGAAAGTTTGGGGGCAAAACTGTAATTACAGAAAGTTTTGGGACAAAAATATAATTGTCCAACCCGGGGAGAATAAAACAGGAATAACATGGCAGACAACCAACCACCCCCTCCTTTTCCTTATGGCAGACAACCAACCACCACCTCCATTTCTTATGCTTTATGTTTTTGCTTTTTGCTTTATGTGTGGTTTTCCAGTTGTACCATTAGCTGTCCATTGATTGCTTCTACTCATTTTTCCTGCCTGTGCAAGAGTTCCTCAACTACTATAAATAGGAGCCATTGTGTGTTGTAATGCATCAGTTGAAGAATTTGAAAATACAGTGTGTATTTAGTGTGAGTCCTTTGAGTGCGTTCCTGAACCAGTTATTTATATACCCATATAAAGAACACTCTTTCCTCCGTTGTATTAATCTACCATAGTACAGTAATTTATCCCAGTGTTTAAATAACTTTCCTCCATGCTTAAGATGTTTCCTAGGTGCAAAACTTGACTTATTTCAGTTGAACAAGTCTTCCATAGTGCATCATAACGATGTGCGAAGGATCTTCCCTTGCGTGCATGATTTCTTCCTTGTGTACAAGCATATTCCCTGCGTACAAGGTCTCTTCCATGTATGTAAATATATGTTCCTATACGTTCAAAACATCTTTCATAGGTGCAAAATTTCCACCATTAGTGTGAACAAGTCTTCCATAGTGCAAAATAACAATGTGCAAAGGATCTTCCCCTACTTGCATAAACTTTTCCTTACGTGCATGATTTCTTCCCTGTGTGCAAGCATCTTCCCTGCGTACAAGGTCCCTTTTATGTGTGCGAGTATCTTCCCCTACGTTCAAAACATCTTCCCTAAGTAAAAAACTTGACTCATTTGGGTTGAACAAGTCTTCTATAGTGTAGCATAACAATGTGCAAAGGATCTTCCCCTACGTGTATGATTTCTTCCATGTGTGCAAGTATCTTCCATATGTGCGCATATCTTACCTACGTTCAAAACATCTTCCTTAGGTGCAAAACTTGACTCACTTCGGTTGAACAAGTCTTCCATAGTGCAACATAATGATGTGCGAAGGATCTTCCCCTACATGCATAAACTCTTCCCTACGTGCATGATTTCTTCCCTGTGTGCAAGCATCTTCCTTGCGTACAAGGTCTCTTCCATGTGTGCGAGTATCTTCCCCTACATTCAAAACATCTTCCCTATGTGCAAAACTTGACTCATTTGGGTCAAACAAGTCTTTCATAGTGTAGCATAACGATGTACGAAGGATCTTCCCCTACGTGCATAAACTCTTCCCTACGTGCATGATTTCTTCCCTATGTGCAAGCATCTTCCCTACATTCAAGGTCTCTTCCATGTGTGCAAGTATCTTCCCCTATGTTCAAAACATCTTCCCTAGGTGCAAAACTTGACTCATTTAGGTTGAACAAGTCGTCCATAGTGCAACATAACAATGTGCGAAGGATCTTCCCCTACGTGTATAAACTCTTCCCTACATGCATGATTTATTCCCTGTATGCAAGCATCTTCCCTACGTGAAAGGTCTCTTCCATGTGCATGACATATCTTCCCATAGTTCCAAAATATTCCTTAGGTGCAAAATTTTTACCATTGGGTTGAACAAGCCTTCTATAGTGCAACATAACGATGTGCGAAGGATCTTCCCCTATATGCATGATTTCTTCCCTGTATGCAAGAATTTTCCCTGTATGTAAGGTCTCTTCCATATGCGTGATATATCTTTTCATACTTTCAAAACATCTTCCCTAGGTGCAAAATTTCCACCATTGGGTTAAACAAGTCTTCCATAGTGCAACATAACAATGTTCAAAGGACCTTCCCCTATGTGCAAGTATCTTCCCTGCGTGCAAGGTCTCTTCCATGTGCGTGATAAAGAAAAATTTCTGAACAAAGAATTTCTACTACTTTTCTTCTTCTTCTTCTCTCTCTCTCTCTGCCTTGACCATCCACACTCCGCCACCACCCCAAAGACTACTAACGCTGGAGTCTAAACCTCCTCCTCCCTTCACTCTTCAAGACGCAGAGACAAGTTGACGCACGGGATGATGGAGGTGAATCAAAATCTCACACCTCCTTTATTAATTAATTCAAGAAGGGCATTTTAGTCTTCCCTTCTTAACAAGATAATGCTATTTCAAGTTAGGTCCCTTTGAGCAAATATGTTGCTAGTGAGGTCTTTTGTGACAATTTTCCCATTGTTTTATTTTTGTGGCAAAGTTTTGACATCATTAACCGACTTAGGCATGACTTAGTTGGTGGCTCTTAGCTAGTTTAGTGCTTGGTCTTTTTTTTATCCATTTCATCATGTATAAAAGAAACCCAAAGTAAGTGAATCGTATTACATACCCAATAGAAAAAAAAAAGATTCAACAAAAAAAATTTATCACCAATAGCAAAAATTATAGCATTTCCTACACATACCCAACAAACAATTTCAAAGATTTGGCACAATGGAAAAAAAAATCTCAACTTAATCTCAAGCCTTAGCTTCATCAAAGATGACCCTGTCTTCCGCAACTGTTATCCCATAGATGTACATCATATCTTCCCATCCATCGATGTCTTCATCCATAGAAGAAAAGGGATTGTAGAAGCTTAAACAGAGACTATAGCTGGATTTTTTTTCTGGTTCTTTTTTTATGGAAATTTTAGGATGTTTAGTAGGCAATAGAATCAAGAAGAGTACAATTTAGAGTGAAAATGAATGGGTTCTTGAGTTTTGAACTCAGACTATTAAAACTAATGTTTTTGGAAGTCAGTCAATTTCATGTTAAGTTTTTACCAATCACATCTTATCCAATATTTATGATATTTTACAGGGAGATAGTAGACATCCAACGCTTTAAAATAATTACAAGAATGCATCATTTGGATATCTGTAGTGGAAGTTATGATTTTTGAAATATAAGCCAGAAACAAGGGAAATTCTGAAAGTCCAGGTTTTGGCGATTTGGTTGTGTTGTATTTTTGAGTAACATAACCTTGTCCAATGGCCATGAAACTTTCCAAAACAAAAGTATATATGCTAATTTTTAAATTGATATACAATTTTTGATATTTGGATCAATATACTATACTAAGATATATGAATTTTTGAAGTTAGTTGCTGCCAGATTATGTTTCTGGAAGGCAAATTGATTGTGGCAAAATTCTGGAAAACCAAACCTTGACAAAAAATTATGAAACTTTCTAGATTAAAAGTAGACATTTAGATATTTAATTATATGGGTAGAACATAATTTTTGGACTAGTACATTAAGAGATATGATTTTTTCAAAGTTGTGCCTAGTTTTTGGAATGTAATGTCCTATTTATGGAATGCAATTTGGAACAGTGAGAATTTGACGAAATTCTAGGAATGACATGGTTTCAGTGGTCAAACCTAAGTATTTTTCCTCAAATTTACATTGAAAGAACTTCATTTAAGCTTTGGAATCAGTTAAAATTAGATTTTTTTAGAATTAATTATAAATTTTCAAAATTGACTAAAAAATCTACTACTTTTTGGAAAAATAGTGAAATTGCATTGTACCAAGTTGTACTCTACAACAATTGTTGAAACTGTTAAAACTACACTAGATAACCAAGAAAATTTAATTAAAGGCAACAATGATGCAATTAATAACCATTTAATTGTTAATTTTAATTTATAGGAATTGGTACTAGCCTAAACTGGAGAAAAAGTTTTGGAGAAACAGTAGGACTCAAAAAAACCCTAGTAACTCTTTCTTTCCTACACTATGTGATTATACGTGTGCTTTGTGTATGCCATTTTCTGTAACATGAGCATAGTGTCTGGGACACGCATATTAGCTTAGTTATGGTCTGGGACCCAACGGAGAAGCAGAGTTAATTCGAGGTTGCAAACAGTCGTTCGGCTTCACTTAAAAATATGGTACATTGCATATTTATTTATCGCATATTATATGACTGATTATATGTTATTACTGAGATTCATTCGAATCTCACCCTTTTTCAACACTTAAAAATATTCCAGCAAAAGATAACGGCTCTAAGGGCGAAATCTAATTATCAGCGATTGAAGGTCCAGTTCTAGCGGGAATACAGTTGGTTATCTTTAGTTGTAAATTTTATTTTTGTTGGACTATATATATATTTTTCAAACCCTTTGGGAATTTCCTATAATGTAAACAAGCACTTATTATCAGTATATTTTTGCTATTCATGTATGCCTCTGAACTATGCATTATTTACACTGCAAATATCAAAATATTAAGGGGTTTGATACCATGCTTTTTAGGCAATTTGTGCACAGAGAGAGAAACCAGAAGCTTTGAGGTTTTTCACAGAAAACAAAAAGCTTAGAGGTTTTCTCTCTTGCATCAATGGGTCGCAACTCTTAAAGCATAACAAGATCAGTTCAATAGCATTTAAGCATGTAAAATACTTGCAAACACTAAGAGTACCATTTCATCATCTAAACTCTATCTAATGAAAATACAACAATTCATTTCATTTCAATCCTAATTGATTGGCTGACAACTTAGCTGACAAAATTCAAATTTTATTTTGTTTTTAAGAATATTATTGGTTAATCATTTTGTTTTATTTTCTAAATTAAGAGGTTTAGTTTTCTTAAAAACAAATTCAAATGTGAATTTTTTCATGAGTAATCAGTCAATCAGGATTAAAATGATATGAGTTATGTTTTCGTTAGATAGAGTTCATATGATATGGCACTTGTGGAATTTATAAGTATTTCTCTTTAAGCGTTGGGTTGAAAGAAAACAATTTTTTTTTCATCATAAATATGGCAAGTATAAATTACTCCACCCACTTCAAAAATCAAAACTATTTCTTTTAAGATTACTAAAAAGGTCTCCGAAGAAAATTATGAAGTTACACGATAGCTTCAATAAGAAGGAAGAAAGAGGAATTTATAGTATGTTACATATGTAAATTTTAGCTTCTGAGGTTTGTCAAACCCCTTAATATCTTGATATTTGCTGAATAATAAATGCGTAGTTCGGATGGCATACAGAAATAGTGAAAATATACTGATAATAAGTACTTATTTATATTACAGAAAATCCTCATACGGTTTAAAAAATATAAAAAACTTCAAAAGAAATAAATTCTACAACTAAAGATAACTAACTGCAGTCTCATTTGAACTAGACCTCAGACACCGATATTTACGGTTTTGCCCTTAGAGCCGCTACCTTCTGCTGGAATATTTTTAAATGTTGAAAAAGGGTGAGATTCGAATGAATCTCAATAGTACCATACAATCAGTCATAAAAAATGCGATAAATAAATATGCAATGCACCATGATATGTAAAATGCTAACTCGTGTTGTATGCATACTGTCCAAGGCCAAACGACATGTTTGGATCCCTGGCTTAACTCGTGTCCATGGTCAAACGACATGTTTAGACCCTGGCTTATTCGCGTGTTGTGCCCTAGGCACTGTCATATTACAGAAAATGGCATACACAACATATAAATAATCACATAGTATATGAGAGAAAGAATTACTACCTGGGTCCCTTTTCGGTCCAACTGTTTATCCAAAACTTTTTCTCCGGCTCGGGCTATTACAAATCCTATAAATTAAAATTAACAAGTAATTATTATTACTTGTATTACTACTGCCTTTAATCACATTCTTCTGGTTATCTCAGTTTCAGTGGCTTGTACACAGTACAATTTTTGTATAGTGCAATTTTTTCTATTTTTCAGAAAATTGGCAGATTTTTCAGTCAACTTTGAAAAATCATAACTAATTCTAGAAAAATCTAAATTGACTAGGTCTAAAGCCTACATGAAGCTCATGAAATATATTTTCATGGAAAAATATCAAAATCTATCCAGTTTTACTATATTACTCCCAGAATTTCCTGAAATACCCCTATTCCGGATTACTCTCCAGAAACATAACATGACTTTGAAAATCCATATTTCTTAATGTACTCGTCCAAAAATTGTTATCTACATATCAAATTAAATCTCTGAATGTATAATTTAAATCTGGAAAGTTTCATAATTTTTTGTCAAGGTTTGATTTTCCAAAATTTTGACACAGCCAATCTGTTTTCCAGAAATATAGTTTGAGAGCAACCAACATTCAAAAATTCATATCTCTCAACATACTAATCCAAATAACACAAAATATATATCAAATTAAAGATTAGAATATTAGCTTTAACTATGAAAAGTTTCATGCCCATTGAAAAATATTACATTGCTCAAAAACATGATAAAACTGACGGCCAAAATCTGGACTTCCAGGATTGCACCTGTTTCTAAACTCATATTTCGAAAATCATAACTCTCTATTCAGATATCCAAATGATGGATTCGACCACTCATTTTAAAACTTGGGATGTCTACTACCTCCCTCTAAATTTTCATAAATATTTGATATAATTTGGTTGATCATAATTCTACACGCAGCTGACTGACTCTGAAAAATGTCAGTTTTGATAGTCTAACTTCAAAAATCCATAACTCATTTATTTTGACTCCAAATTGTGATATTCTTGATTCTATTTCATACTACACATCCTAAATTTTCCATAAAAAATGAATCAGGTGAAAATTCTATCTGTATCCTCCATTTGAGCTTCTACAATTTTCCGACAGAAACTCTATTTTCCGACGAGTAAAACAGAGTTGAGAAAACTCACATGTAGCCACGGTTTTTCACTCAAATCTCAAAGATTTTGACTCTACATACTCCTAAACATGTTTCTTGTGTTTGAGGATGTTATTACAGAAGCAATGAGACCAAAAATCCAACGTAAAATTGATGAAAAAATACTGGTTTTGGTATTTTACGGTGATAGAAACTTTCCGGCGAATTTTCTTAATTCCAGCAGCCATAAATCCTCATGAACAGCCCCAAAAATGAAACAATAATGGGAAGAGGTAGAGAAGACTCACTTGTACCAGAATATGGAGTTACATGTGAGGTTTGGAGCTCCCTTATTCCTCTTTTCCAGCGTCTACTTCCTCCGGTTCAACTCTCCCACTCACTCATGTCTCTCTTCTCTTGTTTTCTGTTTCTCTATTTCTCTGTTTATGTTTCTTCAGCTGCTGGAAGGAAGAAAATGAAGAGCTAAAGGAATGGGTTTTGATTAAATAAAGAGTGCATGTGATGGTGGGCTTGGCTTTTGTCTTGATCGTGTAGTTCCAACCAAATGAAGAAAAGGAAAAGTAGTTAAATGTGAATGCTGAATCTGTATGTAGCTGATTGGTTTTTCAATGTGTGCTATCCAAATGATGCTAGAGAAATAAGGAGTAGTTAGGTGTTGTCTTATTGAAGGTGTATGTGTGAGTGTGTGTATGGTACATGTGTTAACTAATAATGGAAGGCAATTATATCAAAGATAGAGATATATGTGTGTTGCCAAGTGTGGGTGGGTGTGTGTGGGTATATTTTTATCCTATTAATTACATACATTAGACCTTAATTTTCCTCTTTGCCTAATTTAAGATCCCTTAAATTTTGTAGGTTCCATAATTTGGCTTATTATATAATTTCTATAAATTAATCCTTGCATTAAATTTTTGGGATGTTACAAGGTTAAACAAGTTTTCTGTTCGGATACATTTGTACAATGTTTTGCTAAACATTCTAATTTATAGTATCTTACATTAAGGACTAGAGGAATATGTAATGAATTTTTATAACACGTGCAGTTATAAAAAAGGCAATTTTCTCATAAGCTATGTTATGCTTAACACTAATCCATTTGCACCCGAAAAGGCAATTTTCTCATAAGCTATGTTATGCTTAACACTAATCCATTTGCACCCGAAGCATATGGGGCTACTTATTATGAGAAACATAGGTGATATTCTTATAATTGATTGAAAATAATTACTGAAGCTTGCCGCACCAAGCAATTGCTAGCCCATGGGTCAATCTGCTTATTAGTGTCATTAATTTTTTTTTTAAAAAAAACTTTGCTTCGTTTATGTAGCTTTTTAGAGCATTTATAGATTAAGCTTTATTTTTTTTCATTCCCACTAGTTTTTTTATGGTTATACAGCATTTTTTAAATGTTACTTATTATACATAATAGACACCTAAAAGATTTTTGTTAAAAACAGCAAGGCCCTTTTTTTTCAGCTATAGCTACCACTTCCAAGTGTATATGTTCAATTGCAAGTGCTTTTTTTTGTAGAAATTCATTTATGATGTATTATATTCTAAATCTAGCCCAATTAATATGAAAACCTAGGACACACACACATATGTACATATAGATATATATACATATACATATGTACATATGTATACATATATATGTAGATACATACATACATACATACATACATACATATGTGTGTCGTGCGCGCGTGCACACACACATATATCTGTGTGTGTGTGTTATGCACATGAAAAGCAGAAAACATTCAAGCAAATCAATAAGGAATTATAACATGATTAATTTCCTTTTTAGGAAAATATTTATTTATGAATTTTTGATTAATAAAAAATATTAAATATATTCAAATTAATCTTCAAGAAATTTTGAAACACGAAAATAAATCTATATAATTTTGTTATACATCTTTAATATAAAATTTATAAGTAGCCGCACAATAAATAAATTATGAAAAATTAGGCTCATGTTAATTTTCAAGATTAATTATAACTATAGTGTAGTTAAATAGATAAGCATGGAAGGAAAAGTCTTCCTCAAGAAGACAAACCTGAATAAAGAGTCTATGAATATAGTTCAAAAATTCTTTTATGGAACAAAATTAATCTACACTTACCGGGATCTATGGGTGGAAACAGGTCAGGCTTGTATTGTAACAAGTGGGCTTAAGCCTAGCCTGTGGCTTGTCATAGGCCTTTTTCTTAGCATAAGCCTAGCCTGGCCTGAAGCCTGGATTTTTTTTCTAAAAAAATTATAATTATAAACTCCTCCAAATAGGCTGAAAACTAGCTAGGCACACTAAAAAAGGAGATGAAATATAAGCAAATATTATGATTAGCGAGCCAAAGTAAAATTCTTTACACACTAAAAACGGTGATGAAATAGAAGCGCACCATTATCAGTAGGCTAAAGAATCAGACTTTCAGACATAATTAAAGCTTCAAACTTTTTCAATATATAATGAAGATAAGTCCAAATCACAGCCATTAAAGTATAAAAATAAATAACATAGTAGAGAGCACAAACTTGTTATCAACATCTTCACAGGCTCATAAAGATGGAAGAAGAATAAAAGGGAAAAAATGTAGGAGAATTTGGTTCACAAACTAAGGAAAAAAGAATTGAGAACACCTACTAGAGGCGGAGTTGCGGAGACAAAAGTAGCAGTCGACTAAGCAACACGGAAGTATTAATACGATATGAGGTATAAACATATTAGAACAAAACTATGCAGCATAATGCAACGTTTTGCTGAGATTTATCATCACTCATATCGCGATAGACCTTCACTTGTGTGTCTAGCCTTGACCTTCAATTATGCAAATCCTGGTGGAAAGGCAAAGAAAGAATCAACAAAAGGAAAATAAACAAAAAATCCACAAAAGGTAAAAATTAAAATGCACGAAACAGGTTCGAATCGTTAGTTCTTGGAAGTAATATCTTAGAAATACTTCAGATTTTGAACAACTCCGATGAATTCCACCTGCTTCAAGCTCTAAAATCTGTTAAGAAGCTCCGTTCTCCACTGGTTTAGTTCCTGGAATTGGGCACAGCAATTCGAAGAGTTCAAGATTACATCAAGCTAAATGACCTTAAAATACAACTAAAAAAATTTAAAGTTGCCTATGTTTTGTTTTCTACAATGTCGAAGAAACAAACCTTCAAAAAGAAATGCTCAAATGGAAATCTACTTGACAGATAAACTAAAAAAGAGAAACGTACTATGATTTTGGATGAAATTGGAGCCGTGTTCTCCTTCTTCTAATGGAAAAAAGATTATAAAATTAATAATTCGTAATAAAGCCAAGAATTTTCATTACTAAGCAGCGGGGAGTTGCAAGTTTGTTGATCCCTGATAAAAATGGTGAATGGGAAAGAAAATAAAGAAGGAGAAAGGAGTTTACAGCTGATAAGGAAGCTATGGTAGATTCAGAGGGAAGCTATCGGCGATCAGATTAGAGTGTCCTGGAAAGTCCAAAGCAATATTTCTAGGGTTTGATGTTAACAGTGCATGGTGGTACAGCGTTGTAAACTCAGAATCAGAGACGAGAACGAAACTTGGGAGACAATGCAAGTAAAGTCACAAAGGACATAACACAGAAGAACTCAGGAGACAACGTTGCGGATCACTCTGCTCCTTCGGCCATAAGATGGATCAGCTTTAGTGTTTAGGGTAAAGGGAAAGGTTTTCTTATAGCTGCACATTCTGCAAGAATGAAGATGTAGGAAAGCAACATTAGAATTGATAAGAGGATGAGACTGTTCACATAAACCTAAGCTTCCACCTTCAGATCTACCTTCAAACTGCTAGATTCAAGGTAGGTTGTCGTAGGTGACGAGCTTGATTGTTGTCAAACCGTTGAGGGTTGACTGCTGAAGTCGCCATCGTTGGCCGTTAGTCATCATCACCTTCATTGGCTGCTGGATGAAGGGCAACAAGCTTTATGATCAAAATGGAGAAGGTAGAGAGTGGGATTGCCGACAATGATGGTAAGATAGAGGGGTAAGTGTGATGACTAGAGTTAGTGGGGATAAAAAACCTAGGGCAACAGAGAAACTATTAATTATTATAAATATTGTTTTTGAAAAAAAAAACAGGTCCAAGCCTGCATGATAAGTTTATAAGGTCTCTTAGTATGCCTAAGCCTGGCATATTAAGAAAAATAGGCCTTTTAAAAGGCCTGGGTGTAATATGTAATATCCCAAAATGTACTCAAGGGCTATATATATAAATAGATAATGAAATTAATGAAAGAATTATCATAGGATAATTTTAGAGGCAAATTAATATTCCCCATTCCTCCATGATTTCGTCCAAGACTAATGGTAGAGAGGAATTAATTAATGTCCTTACCTTTTATACAAGAAAAGTCAACAAAAATGGCTATGACATAAAAGCAAGAAAGAGAGAGAATTCAATTAATAATTCCCAGTTTTCTTGCCATTTTCGGTCAAGTAAGGGAAATATTGAAGAAATCAAATGCTTGGATTAAATGAATCAAGAAGGAATGAATTTTGACCAACTAAGGGTTAGAGTTGAAAAAAAAAAGTAAGAGTTGTAAAAGAACTCTTACATGTTAAATTCAAGGGAATAAATAAAGAAATTAGGAGAGCATTTCTTTCTCCAATACAAGAGGCACTCACGTCAAACAAGATAAAGGAAAGGAAAAGGAATTAAATTATAGACATTGAAAAAGCAAAAGAAGGAAGGAAGTCAAAAGGTTACTTGTGTAAACTTGCAACTTTGAAATTTTGACCAAGACACAAATGAATTGTAAGAGGACCTAAGTAATTAAATGGACACCTTTTTGAGCAGCACATTTCGGTCAAAAACAAGAGAAGAGGAAAGAGAATGCTTGACCCAATGAAACCAACTAAGGTTAGTGATGCTACTGAATTTTAAATGAGCACTGCAAGTGTACAGGCCGTGGAAATAGTATAGTAGCAAATCAAGGTCATCCCACATAGATTCAATTAAACTAATGATTAGGCATTAAATTTCCCATGTTCATTTAAGTTGAGCAAATCAAGAAAGAAAATAATTTGAAAATCAATTTAAACAAAAGCAAAAGTCCTAAGTTTAATATTTTGAGAGAGAGCTCAATGGAGGAAAACAACCTAGAGTGGCTAATCCCTTTTTCAAGGTTAGAGCATGTATTTACCCAATTAAATGCACTTAATGTTAATTTTTTAATCTAGAGTTTAAATGGATATAAGTATCTTCCAATTACTAATACCCCTCTCTCAAGTTAAAATTGTTATTCCTAACTAATTTACTCAAGAGGCAATAAATGTCCAATTTCACTCTAATATGATTATATGGGTCCAATAGGTATATTACTATCCTATTGGCAAATTAGAATAAATTGTAATCTCACATTACTTAATCCTATGGTCCAATTAAGATCCCTCTTCCAAGGCTAATCTAAATTCCCCAATTCATATTTAGTGGTGATCAAGCACTAAATAGATAAACAATCCAAGATTAAGTAAACTAAAATAACAATAAGCACAATTAATTGATTCATACATGCTTAAATCCCTAAATTAGTTCATAGCTACTCTAGGTTTAAACAGATTAGCCACACATGGCTTTACACACAAATCATGACAGCAGCAAAGTTGACATCAAAATCCATATTGGAAGCTGAAAGGGAAAAATTAAACAAGAAATGAGAGCAGCAAAACTAGTGTCCTCTTAGTCAACAACGGTGGTTATCGTCCAGTGACGAAAAACATGAACAGTAATCTTGCCTCCCAGCTCATAATCTCTGTCCAAGCTCCTCTCCTCCTCTCAGTCAATGTAAAGCTCCAAGAAAAAGAAGAGTAATAATACCGATGTTCACCTCTGCTTCGATGCTGAAGACCCTTCTTGAAAGTCGCTCAGAATCTTAGGAAGAAATTCCCATCGTGAAGCCACCTTCCTTCCTCCGTCGTCTCTCTCTTGCTCTGGTTCAAAAATGCCGCCATTCCCAATCTCTCAAGCTTCGGGTTCAAGCTCCAGAAGCACACACCATGCAAGAAATGCCGCCTTCCAATGCTGATGAGTTCAACGGAAAGAAGATTCCTCTGGTTTTCAATGATAATGATGAATAAATCTCCTGCCCATAATCACCTTTCAGCTCTTTTCTGGTTCAGTAATGACGGGAAGATGATGAACAGTCCGCCGCTATACTCCTCTGCAAAATGTCGGCTACTTCTGGTTCTCAAGGTTTGCTGGTTCAAGCTGAATAGAAGTTCATCGTGAGCTGCCTTCCACCGAGAATCAACAACAGTCCAGCTTCTCTCAGACCGCCACCTCAGCCGCAATGGTTTCTGATCTCTCTTAAACTCTTAGCTCTCTGCTCTGTTTCCCCCGATGAATCTCCATGAAGCTCTCTTCTGTTCAGCGATGATGATGATAATCCACCCAGACCAGCTGCCGTCTCTCGTAGCAATCTCCAGCTCGTCACTCTCCTCCTCACGAGCTATAACTCTCTGTTCTATATTTCTCTCCTTTGCTGTAGCTCAGACTTGAGAATGGTGAGGTGATTCGATGATGATGGAGATCGCCGGCTTTAATGGAAAATGGAATGGCGCCGGTGACCTTGGTGGAAGGGACGAAGGTTGAAGATCTCCTCTCTCGATGATACTGATCTTCCAACCAGCAACACCTTCTACTGCTCTTGGCTACTCCTCAGAACCATCGGTGCTCCACTCACGGCTCCTTCCCTCTCGTTACAGATCTCATTTTCGCTGCCTAGGGATTTCAGCTCTCCCCCTCTGGTTCCTTTCGTTTTTCCGTTCGTTTCTCTGAACCTCTCCGCCCACTCTCTAACCAGCCGCCTCCCTCCTCTTTTGTTTATTCCTCCAGACCTAAAGAGGTCCCTTGGTCAAAACGTTAACTGAAAACATTGAAACTTTTAGGCAGGGACTAAAGTGAAAAGTTTTAAAATGTTCTAGAGCTCAATCAGAATTTCTTGAAAATATGGGTTCTTTTCTTTAACTTTTCTCAAACATTTTTTTCAAAACAGTGAGTAATTATTATTATTATCCTAAATTAAATTATTTCTATTTTATATCAAAACTAAAATATTTAAAATAAAATCCCCAAGATAATACATCAACTTGATATCTTATAAATTCTCAAGAAAATATTCTTAAATTAGCATTGATAACTCCCCAATTATATCAAAATAAATCTCAAATACATTAAAAATGGGGAGTTATCACACCCCCACACTTGCATCAAATCTTGTCCTCAAGATTTTAAAATATCAAACAATCAAAGAAACTCATGGAAGCAAGACTTTAAAGCAAGTAATATAAAATTGAAATTAATCCAAAATTTCAAGAATAAAGCTTTATTAGAACTCTTTTCCATCTTCTAAAAATGCAAGTAGCAAGTCAATTAATTTGACAAAGATAAATCACAATAAAATGCCCCTCATAAGGTATGTGTTTGCACTCATCTCTCAAGATAATAAATGGCTTGTATTTCACTCAATTCCACCTATTGCAACCCATCTACCATAGGCTTGTTTATCATCTCAATCTCCACTATATTATCCCATTGCATACTCAAATCAAAAGGACTTTTCCAATGGTTGTAATGAGTAAGGTAAGATAATGAAATGAAAATGGTCAAATGATATGGAGGAATACTTTAATTAGTGCTAAGCAATTCAATGACATCCATGAAAAATGAAAGACTATTCACTTAAAGAAAGCAAACTCACTTCTACTATACACAACATTTATTCATTAATCTTCACAATTTTTTTTTTCTATTCATTTTTTTTATTTTTATACACCTTTCTTTTCAATCTTTTTTTTTATTTCACTTTTTCTCTTTTCTTCTTTTTTTTTTCTTCAAAGTATCTACACCAACTCATCATATAACATAGGCTTCCTAATCCTTTCATTCTTGTTCTAAAATTGCTTACTTAGCACTTACTAAAGTGGCAAATGGATGGAAAGGAAAAATATAAAAATTGCATTTATCAAACAAAGGGCTATTTACTCAATGCAATTTTCTTTTAAAAACAAGTTGAAGCTCAAATGGGGTAAAGCAAAGGATTTTCATATAATAAGGATGGTCATTTGGCCTAACTAGCTATGAAATGAATGCCTAAATCATCTTTGTGTCTGCAAAAGGATTTTAAGCTTCAAAAGAGATTCAAGACAAGTTCTAGAGCTGAAATCACAATAAGTGTACTCCCTCTTGAAAGAAATGAATATTTAGGCTCAAATTTCTTACCGGCATTTGACATCCTAAAGTCACTTACCTAAGCCAAATCACTTGCCTATTTACTAACATTTCAAGAAGATAAAACTAAATTCTAATAAAACTCAATCCTTTTAAATTCAAATCAACCCAACTTTGCTAATGTGCACAAGTAAAATCTAAGCTTCCATGAAAAACAAAATTTGTCAAAATTTTTCTATTTATGTGCAAAATCAATGAAATTTATCAAACTTGAGGACAAACCATGCAAAATCAATGGTACCTCCCACCCCCACACTTAAATGTCACATTGTCCTCAATGTGAACACGTAACACTAAGTAATGGAATTGAAGAAATCACCATATCCAAGTGTAAGGATAGCCAAAGTTCCAAAGATTTCAAATGTTCACCAATAAGCACAATTCAAAAATGTCACCACTCAACTTAATAGTCAACAACAAATTTCAATCACATGAAAAACTAGACTATCACCAGCACTCATATCCCAGAATATGTTATCAACAATCAAATCAAACAAAATAAAGAAAAGTAGAAGAATACTCCCCTTCCAATCCTTGTCTTGTGCTTTTGAATGCTTTAGCTTGTGGCTATCAAAGTGGAATGCATCATCAGGGGCTACCAAAAGTCCTACAAAATCAAAACAACACATCAAACAACACCTTGGGTTGCCTCCCAAGAAGCGCTAAGTTTAAAGTCTTCAGCCAGACTATATGAGAAACTCATGGAGGTTGTGCCAAGTAATAAACCATTGCTTGTCGATCCACCTCACCACCATGATAGTGCTTTAGTCTTTGCCCATTCACCTTAAAGCAATTTCCTATGCTCTCATTTCTAACTTCAATTGCACCCTTTGATGACACGGAAACCACTCGAAATGGACCAGACCATCTAGATCGAAGCTTCCCAGGAAACAACTTGAGTTTTGAATTGAAGACAAGAACCAATTGCCCATGCTCAAAATTTCGCTTCAAGATATGCTTGTCATGCCATTTCTTTGTCCTTTCTTTATATAATCTTGAGCTCTCATATGCTTGAAATCGCAATTCTTCCAACTCATTTAGCTGCAACAGCCTTTTAGCTCCAGCTTCGTTGTGATCCATATTCAACTTCTTGATTACCCACCATGCTTTATACTCCAATTCAAGTGGCAAATGACAAGCTTTCCCAAAAACCAACCGATAAGGTGACATGCCAATTGGAGTACAAAAAGTTGTTCTATAAGCCCACAAAGCATCATCAAGTTTATCAGACCAATCTTTTCTTGTAGGGCCTACAGTTTTCTCCAGGATCCTCTTAATCTCCCTGTTAGCCAACTCACATAAGCCATTAGTTTGAGGATGATATGCAAGTGACATTCGGTGGTGCACTCCATATTTTACCAATAGAGCCTTGAAATTCTTATTGTTGAAATGAGTGCCCTCATCAGTAATGATCGCTCTAGGAGTGCCAAATCTTGTGAAGATATACTTCTTCAAGAAGCGAATTACTGTATTGGTGTCATTAGCTTGGCAAGCAATAGCTTCAGCCCATTTGCTCACATACTCTACCGCAACAAGAATATATTGGTTTCCTCTTGAAGATGGAAAAGGACCCATGAAATCCATCCCCCAAACATCAAATAGCTCTACCTCTAAGATCCCAGATTGAGGCATCTCATGTCTCTTGGAAATGTTACCTGTTCTTTGACATCTATCACACTTGGAAACAAAATGGTGAGCATCCTTGAATAAAGAAGGCCAATAAAAACCAGAATCAAGCACTTTAGATGCAGTTCTTTGCCCCCCATAATGTCCCCCATATGCAGATGCATGACATTCAGTTAAAATTTCCTCTTGCTCAACCTCAGGCACACATTTCCTAATAATCAAATCAGCACACCTCTTGAAAAGAAATGGTTCTTCCCATATATAGTAGGCAACATCATGCAAAAATTTCTTTCTTTGATAGAAAGTCAAATCAGGAGGTAACACATCACATGCCAGATAATTCACAATATCAGCATACCAAGGCAAATCATAACTGCTAATAGCAAATAACTGTTCATCAGGGAAATATTCATTAACCATTAAATCATTCACACAATCAGAAGAGTTTACAATCCTAGATAAATGATCAGCAACTTGATTTTCAGTTCCTTTCCTATCAACTATATGCACATCAAATTCCTGTAACAATAAAACCCATCTAATCAATCTAGGTTTGGACTCTTTCTTCCCTAACAGATATTTGATAGCAGCATGATCAGTGTGAACTAAAATCTTAACACCCATCAAGTAGACTCTAAACTTTTCAAAAGCAAACACTATAGCAAGCATTTCTTTTTCAGTAGTAGAGTAATTTACCTGAGCTGCAACTAGTGTCTTACTTGCATAGTAGATGGGATGGAAGATCTTAGCATGCCTTTGCCCCAACACAGCTCCAACAGCATAGTCACTCGCATCACACATCACTTCAAAAGGTAGTGACCAATTAGGAGCAATAATAATAGGAGCTGAAATCAATCGACTCTTCAATTCTTCAAAAGCCTTCATGCACTCCTCATTGAAGTAGAAAGGAGTATCTTTCTCAAGTAATTGTGAAAGAGGCTTTGAAATCTTTGAAAAATCTTTAATAAATCGACGATAGAATCCAGCATGCCCCAAGAAAATTTTCACAGCTTTGACATTAGAAGGAGGAGGAAGTTGCTCAATCACAGAAGTCTTTGCTCGATCAACCTCTAAGCCCTTTTTAGAAACCTTATGCCCAAGGACTATCCCTTCAGTCACCATGAAATAACACTTTTCCCAATTGAGAACCAAATTCGTCTCTTCACATCTCCTTAACACCTTATCCAAATGTATCAAACATTCTTCAAATGATTCACCAAAGACCGAAAATTCGTCCATGAAGACTTCCATTATCTCTTCTATCATATCAGAGAATATGCTCATCATACATCTTTGGAAAGTAGCAGGGGCGTTACACAAACCAAATGGCATTCTTCTGAAGGCAAAGGTACCATAAGGACATGTGAACGTTTTCTTTTCTTGATCTTCAGGAGCAACAACAATTTGGTTATAACCTGAGTACCCATCCAAGAAGCAAAAGAATTCCTTACCAGCTAATCGATCTAACATCTGATCGATGAAAGGAAGTGGGAAATGATCCTTCCTTGTTGCTTCATTCAACTTTCTATAATCCATACACACTCTCCAACCTGTAACTGTACGAGTGGGGATGAGCTCATCATACTCATTAGCAATAACTGTCATTCCTCCTTTCTTAGGAACACATTGTACTGGACTAACCCAGGAGCTATCTGAAATAGGGTAAATGATTCCAGCATCCAACCATTTAATCACTTCTTTCTTGACTACATCCTTCATCATACGATTCAATCTTCTCTGATTCTGAATAGACTTCTTGTGATCATCTTCCAAAAGTATCTTATGCATCACAATTGAAGGACTTATACCTTTGATGTCGGTAATTGTCCAACCCAAAGCCCTTTTGTGATCCCGAAGAACTTTCAATAACCTTTCTCTTTGGTCTTCAGATAAAGAAGAAGATATGATAATAGGAAGTGTCTCAGATTCACCCAAATAAGCATATCGAAGATGTGATGGTAAGGGCTTAAGCTCAAGAATTGGTGCTTCTTCAATAGAAGGCTTCAAAGAAGTTTGCCTTGATTCTATCTCTAACAACTCAAATTGCTTTGATCGATTACTGTAAGGAGAAGAAGTCTCAAGTAACCTCTTGCATTCAACTAAATTCCCTTCTTCAACATCATAAATTCCAAATAACACAGCTTCCAAAGGGTCTTTTATAACATAAGATTCGAAAGTCTCTTGAATCACATCATCTAGTATATCAACCCTGAAGCAATCAGTTGTGTCCCTAGGATACTTCAATGCCTTGTTCATATTGAAAATAACTTCTTCATCATTCACTCTCAACTTGATCTCCCCTTTTTCAACATCAATCAAAGTTCGAGCTGTAGCAAGAAAAGGCCTTCCTACAATGAGTGGAAGAGTGTTATCTTCATCACAATCTAACACAATGAAGTCAGATGGAAAAATAAACTTATCAACTTTAACCAACACATCTTCAATAATACCCTTTGGATAAGCTAAACTTCGATTAGCTAACTGAAGTGTCACAGAGGTTGGATGAGCTTCACCAAGTTGCAATTTCCGAAACACAGATAATGGCATCAAATTGACACTTGAGCCTAGATCACATAAAGCTCCACCTTGAAATTTTTCTCCAATTATGCAAGGTATAGAAAAACTACCAGGATCTTTCTGTTTAAGAGGCAACTTGTTGAGAATAATAGCACTACATTCTTCAGTGAGGGGTACTGTTTCATAATCACCAAATCTTCTTTTCTTACTCAACATCTCTTTAAGAAACTTCACATATTGAGGCATTTGCTCTAAAGCTTCAAGTAAAGGGAGATTGATGTGTAATTGCTTGAAGATCCCCAAAAACTTCTTGTACTGCTCATCTAAAGCTTTCTTTTGGAATCTTTGAGGAAATGGAAAAGGTGGTACCCATTTAAGATTTTTATTGGTAGGCTTCTTCTTCACTTCACCCTTCGTAGACTCACTATCAACTTTTGTCTTTTGAATAAACTCTTCATCATTCTTTATAATGATCTTAGGAGTCTCGTGGCCATTAGAAGCTGAAGGTTTCTTCACTGTTTGTGAAATCTCAGGTAACTCTTTACCACTTCTCAAAACAAGAGCTTTACATTCCTCTTTTCCATTGCTACGAGGATTAGTCACAGTATTACTTGGCAATTCCCTTTGCTGTAATGCATTCACAGCAGTTGCAAGTTGCCCCACTTGAACCTCAAGATTCTTAATGGATGAACTCAATGTTGTATTAGTAGCAGCTTGATCTTGAGTACTCTTCAATTGAAAACTCATAAGCTGAGACATCATTGCTTCAAGATCAGTTTTGGGCTCTTGAATAGGCTTAACTTCCTTTTTCATGTGATAGAAACCAGGAGGTGCCATTGGCTTTGAATTAGAAGTAGATGCTTCATTAAGAGTTGCACCATGTTTCCAAGAGAGATTGGGATTTTTACGCCATCCAGAGTTGTAGGTATTGGAATATGGATTAATCTGATTGTTGCTATGGTAATTTCCTGCATAATTGACTGACTCAATCTGTTGAGACATAAGGCATTGTCCCATAGCATGTCCATCTCTACAATAATCACAAGGAGCATGAATAGCATTAACCCCCATGTGTCCACTTTTAGATAGGCGTACTTGAGCTTCTAGATGATCAAATCTCTTATTGAGAGCATTTAACATTCCCACCAATTGTGATGAAGTGTCATCATTAACTCTCTCAGTTGACTTCACTGATCTTCTATCATTGTTGTTTTGAATAAAGTCAGCTGATAAGTCATCTAAGCAACTCCAAACATAATTCACCGGTTGCTTTGTAATTCCTCCATTAGTGACAGCATTCAATTCTGATCTAGATTCAGGAGTCAACCGGGTACAGAAGATTTGAAGTAAGACCCACTTCTCAAAATCATGGCCAGGACTCTTCCTAACAAGCAACTTGAATCTCTCCCAAGCTTCATATAAGTGTTCCCCAAACTGTTGGCAAAAATTAGTAAGAGCAGCTCTTGCATCGACCATCTTGTTATGTGGAAAGAAACGAGATCTGAACTTATCTTCCAACACTGCCCAAGAAGTGACACTACTTTCTTATAAATTGTTGAGCCACTCTTTAGCTTTTCCTTGTAGAGAATAAGGAAAAAGCCTAAGGCGGATCACATCATTAGGAACTCCATTTTGCTTGAATGAGTCACAAACATCCAGAAATTGAATCAAGTGCCGATTTGGGTCTTCTAAATCATTCCCAGCATATTGACCATGTAACTCAAGCATCTTCAGCATAGTCTGCTTGATCTCAAAATTATTAGCTTGGAATTCAGGCACTCTGATTCCTGATTGATACCCACGAGATTGTCTTCCCAAGAAATCATTGACACCCAAACGGTCATTCTCATCCTCAGCCATCACTGTAGTATCAGTTTTTACACCCTTCCTTGCTCGAGTATGAGGTCTTGTAGCTTCCAAAAGTTCTTGGATGCTCCTTGTTTTCTGTGGTGTCTTTGCAACTTTGGATCTACGGGGCATATACTAAAGTACATGGAAAACTAAACAAATCTCAAGAGTATCACACTAACACAAAGAACTAACAAAAATAAAAATAAAAATAAAAATTGCTCAAGCTAAAATTACTAAAGGAATTCTAATTCTAATCACCAATTTCCTTGAATCCCCGGCAACGGCGCCAAAAACTTGATGCTACTAAATTTTAAATGAGCACTGCAAGTGTACAGGCCGTGGAAATAGTATAGTAGCAAATCAAGGTCATCCCACAGAGATTCAATTAAACTAATGATTAGGCATTAAATTTCCCATGTTCATTTAAGTTGAGCAAATCAAGAAAGAAAATAATTTGAAAATCAATTTAAACAAAAGCAAAAGTCCTAAGTTTAATATTTTGAGAGAGAGCTCAATGGAGGAAAATAACCTAGAGTGGCTAATCCCTTTTTCAAGGTTAGAGCATGTATGTACCCAATTAAATGCACTTAATGTTAATTTGTTAATCTAGAGTTTAAATGGATATAAGTATCTTCCAATTACTAATACCCCTCTCTCAAGTTAAAATTGTTATTCCTAACTAATTTACTCAAGAGGCAATAAATGTCCAATTTCACTCTAATATGATTATATGGGTCCAATAGGTATATTACTATCCTATTGGCAAATTAGAATAAATTCTAATCCCACATTACTTAATCCTATGGTCCAATTAAGATCCCTCTTCCAAGGCTAATCTAAATTCCCCAATTCATATTTAGTGGTGATCAAGTACTAAATAGATAAACAATCCAAGATTAAGTAAACTAAAATAACAATAAGCACAATTAATTGATTCATACATGCTCAAATCCCTAAATTAGTTCATAGCTACTCTAGGTTTAAACAGATTAGCCACACATGGCTTTACACACAAATCATGATAGCAGCAAAGTTGACATCAAAATCCATATTGGAAGCTGAAAGGGAAAAATTAAACAAGAAATGAGAGCAGCAAAACTAGTGTCCTCTTAGTCAACAACGGTGGTTATCGTCCAGTGACGAAAAACATGAACAGTAATCTTGCCTCCCAGCTCATAATCTCTGTCCAAGCTCCTCTCCTCCTCTCAGTCAATGTAAAGCTCCAAGAAAAAGAAGAGTAATAATACCGATGTTCACCTCTGCTTCGATGCTGAAGACCCTTCTTGAAAGTCGCTCAGAATCTTAGGAAGAAATTCCCATCGTGAAGCCACCTTCCTTCCTCCGTCGTCTCTCTCTTGCTCTGGTTCAAAAATGCCGCCATTCCCAATCTCTCAAGCTTCGGGTTCAAGCTCCAGAAGCACACACCATGCAAGAAATGCCGCCTTCCAATGCTGATGAGTTCAACGGAAAGAAGATTCCTCTGGTTTTCAATGATAATGATGAATAAATCTCCTGCCCATAATCACCTTTCAGCTCTTTTCTGGTTCAGTAATGACGGGAAGATGATGAACAGTCCGCCGCTATACTCCTCTGCAAAATGTCGGCTACTTCTGGTTCTCAAGGTTTGCTGGTTCAAGCTGAATAGAAGTTCATCGTGAGCTGCCTTCCACCGAGAATCAACAACAGTCCAGCTTCTCTCAGACCGCCACCTCAGCCGCAATGGTTTCTGATCTCTCTTAAACTCTTAGCTCTCTGCTCTGTTTCCCCCGATGAATCTCCATGAAGCTCTCTTCTGTTCAGCGATGATGATGATAATCCACCCAGACCAGCTGCCGTCTCTCGTAGCAATCTCCAGCTCGTCACTCTCCTCCTCACGAGCTATAACTCTCTGTTCTATATTTCTCTCCTTTGCTGTAGCTCAGACTTGAGAATGGTGAGGTGATTCGATGATGATGGAGATCGCCGGCTTTAATGGAAAATGGAATGGCGCCGGTGACCTTGGTGGAAGGGACGAAGGTTGAAGATCTCCTCTCTCGATGATACTGATCTTCCAACCAGCAACACCTTCTACTGCTCTTGGCTACTCCTCAGAACCATCGGTGCTCCACTCGCGGCTCCTTCCCTCTCGTTACAGATCTCATTTTCGCTGCCTAGGGATTTCAGCTCTCCCCCTCTGGTTCCTTTCGTTTTTCCGTTCGTTTCTCTGAACCTCTCCGCCCACTCTCTAACCAGCCGCCTCCCTCCTCTTCTGTTTATTCCTCCAGACCTAAAGAGGTCCCTTGGTCAAAACGTTAACTGAAAACATTGAAACTTTTAGGCAGGGACTAAAGTGAAAAGTTTTAAAATGTTCTAGAGCTCAATCAGAATTTCTTGAAAATATGGGTTCTTTTCTTTAACTTTTCTCAAACATTTTTTTCAAAACAGTGAGTAATTATTATTATTATCCTAAATTAAATTATTTCTATTTTATATCAAAACTAAAATATTTAAAATAAAATCCCCAAGATAATACATCAACTTGATATCTTATAAATTCTCAAGAAAATATTCTTAAATTAGCATTGATAACTCCCCAATTATATCAAAATAAATCTCAAATACATTAAAAATGGGGAGTTATCAGTTAGTTAATTAACCTTACAACTTTTCAAGAAGCTACAATTGTGTGACACATGGATTTTTCCCTTTTTCCTTGAATGCATTTCGGTCAAGTGATAAGAGTTGAAGCTAAATGAATTAATACACATCAAACACTCTCTCTCCAAGCTCTCAAGGTCGGTCAAGTGCTTAAGGAAAGATAAAAGGAAGAATCAAGTTAAGGTAAGAGATTCCTCCTTGATTTTCACCTAGTAGATCACTTCTATGGCTCAAATGCTCTTCATAAATATTGTTCCTCTTGATGAGAGCTTCAATTCTATGGTTTTAGAATTTCAATAGGAGGTTTTTTGAGCAACCTTTCAAGAACAAAAGTTGGAGAATCAAAGAAAGAACTTAAGGAGGAGTAAGATGTGAGTTTTAGCTTCATTTTGAGCTATAGATTGTGTTGTTTTGTTGAGTATTTTGGCATGTAAAATTCTGCCCTGTTTTTGGTCAAGTTAGGGTCTTGAAGAATCATGATGTTTGATTATGTTCATAGTGTTTTATGAATGCTTAGAAGGCATATGAAGCTAGTTTGAAGCTTAAATCACAAGTTTGGTAATTTTTGGAATATATGTAAAATTTCTGCCAAAACAGGACACCTTTAAGGAGTGAGAATTTAGTAATTTTGATGATTTCATTGGATTTAGAGTGAAAAATTGTGTAAGTATACAAGTGTTCATGATTTTTGAATGTTCCTATATCAATTTGGAAATTTTGGAAGTGTGCATGAACATGTTGTGTAATCTGCCCAGTGTAACAGTAGATGTTGTACGTGATAATTCAAGGGGTACATCTTGTCCGAAAATTCTGAAAATTTCCAGTCTAAAAGTAGAGACATAGACCTTTAATTTTATATGTCATAAGGATTAATTGAATGTGTATACTGGGAGTTCCACATTTTTGAAGTTTGGTCATGTAAAACTGGAAAATTCTGGAACAATGTCCAATAACTGGAAATTCTGGATTTCTGTGCGTCCAATTGGCTAAGTAAAGTATTTTTCCATGAAACTATACTTAATAAGGGTCACATAGGCTTTGAAACCACCCCAATTTTACATTTTTGTAAAAAGATATGAGTTTTTAAAGTTAGTGGACCAAATCTGCCAGCAATTGTACCTATGCGAAAATTACAAAATGTAATGGCATATTGTAATTTCTTTGTACACCAAGGGTAGAAATTAGTCCCTTGTGATAATTTGACCATTTTAACTCATTGGTTGACTTGGTAAAGTTACCATAATAACCCTAATGATAACCAACATTAAAGAGAAATTTATAAATGTATTGGGCTAAGTAATAACCCGTCCATTCATGAATTCCCACATATAGGATACGATATCTGTCCGGGACGACCAAGGAAGTGGTAACACACCTCGGAACATTGAAAAGGTTAAGGTAGTAACTTCTCCCTCATATTCTATGTATCCTGCTTCATGCATATTATTGCCATTATACATACTTGAACTGTGAACATTGTAATATCCTGAATTTTGAGACTAGAGGCATAAGATTAAGCCTGGATTAAGTGGACTGCTAGACCCTGGTTTAGCAAATGTCCCTATGAGGTATATTTAAATTCCCCAAAATTCCTTTATATCATTGGGGAATAACAAAACGAAGTGATTAGAAGTCACACATAATAGAGTAAAGTGGAACACAAAGTAATTTTTGTGACCGGTGAAATTCCCGGTATGACAGTGATGATTGTGTGACATGTTTCAATTGATAAATGATGGTGAAAAATTATGAAACTTTCCATAATGAAATTAGACTTATCAAGCTTCAATTTGATAGGTCGTATAAGTCATTTGGAATTGTACATAAAGAGAAATGAATTTTTGAAGTTAGCCCAGTGAAATTAATTATTTTCAGCATCCAAAGATTAAAATTATGGGAAGTTTTATCTTCTAATTGGCTAAAGGTTATATTTTTCCTCAAAACTAGACTCAATAATAGTCGTATAGCCTTTAGAATCACTCCAATTGGACATTTGTACAATTAGTTATGAATTGTCGAAGTTAATGAAAATTATGCAGAATTTGGTATTTTATGCGGAAATTGTAATTTTGGGTGAATCAGAGGGTGACACGTGGCAAGTCAATTTAACACCTGATTTAATCATCAATTGTCATCTTCTTCCTTCATTTTTTCACGCAGAATTTCAGAAAAGAGAGAGAGAGTGAAGCAGAGTAAAAATGGAGGAGAGGAAAGAGAAAAATTCTTTCCTCCGAAACACTGCCGAAACGGCATCCTCTCTCGAAGTACCCTTTAGGAAAGTTCATCTACTCCTCGAGATCTTCATTTCTACGGTTTTGGATTTTCATTTGGAGGTGTTTGGTGCCGTCTCCCTTGTCGGAGTGTTTCCAGAATTCCGAAATGTTTGTGGAAACAGGTAGAGGTAAGCATAAGCTTCCTTTTTAACCGATTGGTTTGCCGTTTGGATGAGTATAGAGGAAGTTGGGTACTATTCATTGATGGTTTAAAATAGTATTTCAATGGCTAAATGATGTCAAACGAGTGTTTAAATAGCTAATCACTTGATTATGAGTAGTAAGGAAGTGATTAGGCAAGAGAAATCGAAGAAACAACAAACTCTTTCTGAGAATCCAATTTCCTTCTGTTTCTGCCCTGTATTTTTCGTGTAGGAGGAGTTGGAATTTGATGATTTTAATGCTTCCATTGGATTTAGGAGGCAAAATTTTTTGGGTATACAAGTGTTCATGAATTTTGGAGACTTGTACATGAATTTAGAAATTTTAGAAGTTAAAGGATAAATGTTGTGTATTCCGTTTTCTGGAGGCAGTGTTATTGTGACGTATTTTTGAGTGGTCAAATGTTATCCAATGACCATGAAACTCTCCAGTTTGAAAGTAGACACATAGACCTTTAATTAGATAGGTCATAATGATCAATTGGATTTTTTTGTATTTAGATATGAATTTTTGAATGTCTGCCCTGTTTTCTGGAAGAATATCTGAAACAGTCGGTGTTTGAAAACTTTCTTGGAATTTTTTGGTGATGGAGTTTAAAATCGAGTATTTTTATGTAAATCTACACTTAAAGGGATTCAAATAGAGATTTTAACCACCTCAATTGGAGTTCTATAGAATTAATTATGATTTTTCAAAGTTTGGTCAAAAATGCTGGTAGATTGACTACCATGCGAATTTAAGTAAGAAATTGGCCAAATATAATTGGAATGAACTCCAAGGGTGAAAGTAAGCCTATAGGGCTAATGTGGGCCATTGGGTATTCAATTTTCATGGCTCTAATGATGTTATCACTTCCCTAGGGCCATGAAGTGACAAATAAGGAGCAATGGTTGGCGGATCAAGGGAAAAGAAGAGAAGGACATAAAGTCCACCAGGTAGTGAACTTACTTTTTTTGAATGTATGTGATATGTATGTCTTGCATTGATTATGTGACTGCTTTCCCTATTTGTGTGGAACATGTATGATTGGTTGAAGCTCTGTTATATTTGTGCAATGGCCATATGTATGTCATAACATCGAGCATGCAGCATGTCATTATGTTGGCATGAAATAGTGTAGGCAAGCATGTCATGCATTCATATATATCTGGCATGCATAGTGGTAATGTTTGCTACTGAGATTCTCTCGAATCTCACTCATCCCAACCAACCATTCAGACAGGTGAGCATTGGAAACGTGCTGAGATCAGAAAAGAGGTATGCACGAAGAGGACTATTGCTGGTTGTTTGAAGGTCTGTAAATATTGTGTAAACCCCTGGTGGGGAAACTTTTGTATTATAGTCAAGCAATATTGTATTAATATTATCAGCATATTCATGCTATTCATGTGTGCCCACTGAACTACGCATTGCTACTCTGAGTAAGCTCAGTAATAAGGGATATATGAGGCGGGTCGTTACAGTTGGTATCAGAGCAAGCGGTTCTGGCAACAGGATAGTATACTGATATGCTTGATTATAACATGATAAGAACAACGAAGTGGATTACTTCAGCTTGTTCACAATTAAATCCGGTGGGTGGTATAAGACTGTCCTGGATCCGTTGGGTAAGGCCAAAGTGTGAGCCTCATTTTAGAATAGGATCACCAATGGGCTGACCAGAGTCAGAAAGATAAGTGTCTGTGGGAAGGGACGGTACTGTGGCCCTTTAAGCATTCAGATGAGAAGAGCTTTGGCCCAATAGAATACCCAGCACTGTGGGAAGGGACGGTACGTCCTTGAATAGATTTATTTATTAAATGAACATATCTCTGAATGTTGAATGAATATTGAACTGTCTAGTATGTGGTGGTTGTCATGGCATGTTTCTTTGTATGCATTCTATATGAGTGTTATTTGTTACTACTGGGATTCTTTTGAATCTCACCCTTTTCCAATAACTAACCTGCAGCACGGGCAAGTAGTTCTCATGGGAAGAAGATAGCCACGGACTGGTAGAAGTGAAGACTCAGAATTTATTTTATGTTGGTTATCTAACTTTTGGAATTGTATATAAAACTGAACGGTATTTTGTAAAATTAGTACTCATGGTGGAAAAGTACACCAACTGTAAACCTGAAAGGTTGTATGTAACCGATGTAAATTATCTAGAACCGGGTGACAGTACCAGGTGGACCCTTTAGTAGCGAACTTATTATGATTATCCACTAAGAACTTCAGTAAGTACTCTGATATTAAGAAATGAAAATATACCCGAATGAATTAAACCAATTTGAAAAATGAAAATGAGACCACAACTAAAATGTTTTGAAATACCTTTCAAAAACCCACTTAACTATAGGATCGACCTTGTAGTGAAGTTGGGATCCCAAATGGATTAAGAACTGCTTTTGGTCTCTCATGTGGCATCAAGTCATGTTTCCAACTGTTTTATACGATTCAAAAGTAGGGTGTTACATAATATCCCAAAATGCACTCAAGGGCTAAGTGTACAAAATAGATAGTGAAATTAATGATAGAATTGTCCATATAAATTGTACAATGATTTTAGTCCTAATTAGCTATAGGTAAATTATTTAATTTTTGAATAAAATCAAGAATAGTCAAAAACATAATTGAAACACAAGAATAAAAGGGAATGACACTACTAGTAAGGAAACAAGGCCATCTAAACCATTAGTGTACAAACAAAGAGAAATGAAAGAATGAATGGCATAAGAATTACTATTGCCATGATCAAGGGTAAAGAAGTCAATTGCCACTTGATCTTGAGGTTAAAATTGGAAGACAAGATGAAGGGTCAAAATTAGCTCTTGAAAAGAAAGAGTAATTATGAGGGTTGAAAAGCAAATCAACTCCCTTTCTTCATAAGTTAAAAACGTCCATAAAGAGAGGCAAGAAAGGAAGAAGAGCAGTTGGTCAACATATCATCACCCTTGGCCAAAAATTGTGGCTAGGCATAAAAGAAAAGGAAGAGAAGACTTGGTCAATATATTTTCCCTTTTTAAGAGTCTAAATTCATTCAAGAAGAGATGGAAGGAAAGAAAGAAAACTAACTCAAGTTATCATAACCATGGTTGGTCAATTAACCATAAGTTTTTACAAGAAACCATATGAAGATGACACATAGCATTTTTCCCTTCATTTTTTTGAGAAAGTCGACCAAGTAAATTGAAAGGCTGAATTGGATTGAATCAAACATATTTCACTCTCTCTTCAAGCTTTAAAAAAAACGTCCAAGTGCTCAAGGAAAGAGAAAGCAAGAAGACAAGAAGAAAAGGTAACCTTCTAGCTTGATTTTCTCCTATCAAACCACTTCTATGGCTCAAACACTCTTCATAAACATTGTTCCTCTTGATGAGAGCTTCATTTCTATGATTTTATAATTTCAAGAGAAGGTGTTTTAAGCCATTTTACAAAACCACAAATTGAAGAACCAAAGAAAGAACATAAGGAGGAGTAAAATGTGAGTTTTAGCTTCATTTTGAGCAATGGATTGTGTTGGTTTGTTGAGTATTTTGGCATGTGAAATTTTGCCCTATTTTTGGTCAAGCTAGGGTTTTGAAGATTCATAGTGTTTTGATTGTGTTCATGGTGTTTTATGATGTTTAGAAGGCATATGAAACTAGTTTGAGGCTTAAATTGGAAGTTTGGTAATTGTTGGAATATATGTCAAATTTCTGCCAAAATAAGATGCCTATAAGAAGTAAGAATTTGGTAATTTTGATGATTCCATTGGCTTTAGAGGGAAAAATTGTGTAGGTATACAAGTGTTCATGATTTTTGGATGTTCCTATATCAATTTGGAAATTTAGGAAGTGTGCATGAACATGTTGTGTAATCTGCCCTGTGTAACAATAGATGTTGTGCGTGATACTTTAAGGGGTAAATATTGTCCAAAAATTCTGAAACTTTCCAGTATAAAATTAGAGACATATACCTTTAATTTAATAGGTCATAGTAGTTAATTGGATGTGTATGCTGGGAGTTCCACATTTTTGAAGTTTGGTCATGTAAAACTGGAAAATTCTGGAATTAATGTCCAATAACTGGAAATTATGGATTTTTTTGCGTTGAATTGGCTAATTGAAGTATTTTTTTTTCCTGAAACTAGACTTAATAAGGGTCATATAGGCTTTGGAACCACTCCAATTGGATATTTTTCCAAAGAGATATGAATTTTTAAAGTTATTGGACCAAATTTGCCAGCATTTGTGCCTATGCGAAAATTGCAAAATGTCATGGCATATTGTAATTTCTTTGTATACCAAGGGTAGCAATTAGTCCCTTGGGATAATTTGAGCATTTTAATTCATTGGTTGACTTGGTAAAATGACCATAATAACCCTAATGATAACTAACATAAGAGAATGATTTACAAATGTATTGGGCTAAGTAATAACCCGTCCATTCATGAATTCCCACATATATGATTCGATATTTGTCCGGGATGACCAAGGAACTAGTAACACATTTGGGAACATTGGAAATGCTGAGGTAGTAACTTCTCTCTCATATTCTATGTATCCAGCTTCATTCATATTATTGCTATTATACATACTTGAACTGTGAACATGAATCGGGCATAATTACCCATTAAGCATTCAGATGAGAAGAGCTTTGGCCCAATAGAATATCCAGCTCTGTGGGAAGGGACTGTAAGTCCTTGAATATAATTATTTGTTGTATGAATATATCTCTGAATGTTGAATGAATATTGAACTGTTTGGTATGTGGTGGTTGCTATGACATGTTTCTTTGTATGCATTTTATATGAGTATTGTTTGTTACTACTGGGATTCTTTTGAATCTCACCATTTTTCCAATAACTAACTTGCAGTACAGGCAAGTAACTCTCATGGGAAGAAGGTAGCCACAGACGGTAGAAGTGAAGACTTATAATTTATTTTCTATTGGTTATCTAAATTTTGGATCTGTATATAATGCTGAATGGTATTTTGGTAAACTTAGTACTCATGGTGGTAGGAATACACCAACTGTAGATTTGGAAGTTTGTGTGTAACTGATGTAAATTAACTAGAACAGGGTGACTATACCAAGAGGACACTTTAATAGCAAACTTAATTTGAATATCCGTTGAGAACTTCAGTAAGTACCCTGATATTAACAAATGGATATAGACCCGAACGAATTAAACCAACTTGAAAAATGAAAAGGAGACCACAATCAAAAAGTTTTGAAAAACCTTTCGAAAACCCACTTACACTACTACAAAAAGGATTTTAATGGCGCCCACTAATGACGCTTCTCAAAGAAACGCCGTAGGTAATTGTTTTTTTCAAGGGAAAAAAATTATAAACATCACAACTTAGTGTTAAGCTTGTATGACACTTTTTAAAGAAACGCCATGCAAGATCTTTTTTTCTTTTTCTTTAATATCAAGTATATCAACTATGGCGTTTTATAGCAAAGCATCATAACTGGTGTAATGATTTAAAATTATATTTTGAACGTTTAGATGCTACTTAAATTATATACATGTAGTCAGCAAATAAACTTCCTCCAACTTATTTATTTCTAATGCTTTAATTATAAATTAAAATAAATGAAATAAATATTTAAAAAATAAATTAACAAAAGCTATACAAACACTTTATCTAAAAAAACATGCCTAAATGAAATTTGCACCTTAATAATAGGAATAATCTGTAAAAAAAATTATTTGAAAAAAAAAGTTTATTGCCTTAACAAAAAAAAATGACTTTGGATGGCGTTTTAACGTAAAGTAAAGTGCCGGCCAAGGTTTATTGGAGAAACCTTGGCCGGCGCTTTACATAAAGCGCCGTCCAAGGTCTTTTTTAAAAAAAAAAACAATCGATATTGGTGAACACATTTAAACCTCATTTATTCTCAACGTTATTAAATGCTACTTAGCTTATATAAATAATGAACATTCATGTAGTCATAGCAAATTTTCCCACACTTATTTATTTCTAATGTATAATTATGAAAAAAAAAATAAAAAAATAAAAAAATAAATTTAAATTTAAATTTAAATCCAATTTTTTATATTAATTTCCTTGCGCCCAAGACCTTTTATTCCATTAGTTATCAGAAAAAAAAATTTATCTGCAAAAAAAGTGTACCTTAATCGGCCCTTTTAAAGAAAGTGTCGACTAAGATCCTTGAAATATTAAAGGAATAATATGTAAAAAAAAATTACCAGAAAAAAAAGTCTATCAACTAAATTTCTTAAAAATAAAAAAGAAATAATCTGTAAAAAAAATTATCAAACAAAAATAATTTTAATTACCTTATTCGGCGCTACGCAGTGAAATGCCGGAGAAGGTAACAATTTTTATTGCATTATCCGACGTTTCAGTGAAGTGACGGAGAAGGGTAATAAATATTAGCCTTGTACGACGCTTCAGCCAGAAAAGGCTAATTGAATTAGCCTTATTCAGCGCTTCAACTTGCCTTAGGCAATATATATAATTATATAATATTATATAATATATATTATATATAATTATATTATAATATATTAATATATATATAATATATAATATATAATATATTAATATATATATTATAATATTATATTATATATAATATTAGATATTGTTAGGCAATATGTATCTTTGAACGACGTTTAAATGTCAAGCGTCATTAAAGATTATTAACTTTGAATTTAACGTCATTGTTTTTTTATTTTTTATTTCGATGATTGAAAGCTATGACGCTTGGTAAAAAAAGCGTCGGAGCTTCTATAGACTTTGAATTTAAGGTTCTATTTTAACTTTTCGCCAGCCTGCCATTATTGTCTTCCTTACACACCCTCCAACTCCCAATTTTTTAAATCTCCATTACTCCACCATATTGTCTTATCCATTCAGTCCACACTCTATTATTTAGTTCCTATTTCCTATAGAAGCCCCTTAGCTTGTAAGTGTTTTTTTAGATGCAGAAGCTTAAATCTATATGCTTTCTTCATCTTCTTTTTAGTTAAAATATGTAATATTATATTTATGCTTATTTTTTTCCAGGTATTTACTTGAAGTTTCAACTCTGCCTTCTTAAACTTCCTATACATTGTAAATTTTTTTAATTTTTGAGTTTAAATCTGTATGTTTTCTTCTTCTTCTTCTTATTTTTTAGTTAAAATCTGTCATGAATCTTACATGTATGCTTAATTTTTTTCTAGATATTTACTTGGAGTTCTTCCATGCTTGATAGATGAAGATGTGAATTAAATATTACAAAAAAAACCTGCAAGTTTGATGATGGATTTTGATGTAAATACAGATCGAGGGTTTCATTAGGGAAAAAAAGCAGTCACGCAATTTTTTTTAAAAATTGACCTTTTATGACGCTTCATGTGAAAGCGTCGTAAGAGGTTAGTCTTTTTTTTAAAAAATAATAATAACTAAATACAATGTTCCGGCATTTTTTAAATTCAACAAGTGCCGTAAGTTTTTCTTATGAAACTGGATGCTATGCCATTTGCAAAATGCCATAATATTTTTTTAAAAAAAAGCTCCGCTTGTCGTGTTTTTTGTAGTAGTATTAACTATAGGATTGAACCTTATAGTGAAGTCAGGATCCCAAATGGATTGAACATATTTCTGGTCTCCGATCTAGCATCAGGTCACATTTTGAACTATTTTATACGGTATGAAAGTAAGGTGTTACACTGGGCTTGTGACTATTTGAAAACAGGCCAAGCCAAATGCAAGCCAGGCCAAAGGCCCCTGATAGGTAGCCTAGCCTGTTTGGACCCCTACCAATTTCCAAACAATTAACACATGTCATTTCCCTTTCACATGAACAAACAAAAGAAGTGTCTAAAGAAAAGGGAAAAATGAATTCTCCATCAAGTTGAATAGCAACATAAAAATCTACATCATGCATGCTAACACTTGAAAGAGAGGAAGAATTATGTGAGCAAGCATCACTCAGACAATCATTTGAGCTACCATCAGGTTCACACTTCACCACAATTTGATCATCTAAGCATACTTCATCATTTTCCACAAATGTCATGCTTAATGTGTTCATCACTCCTAGAACTAGGGAAAAGAAAATGTTCATCACATATAGAAGCATGGACTTGTGGTGGTCCCGTTTATAGGGTCAAATCAATACGTTCTAAGAAGAAATATTGGAATCTCATCGATCTCACAAGTATCATACCAAATCCCATCAATCGAATCACTTTTTTGAGAAATTGGATATGGAAAAATAAAAATACAAAATTGAAAATTTTAGATTATACAGAGGAAAAGAAAAATAAAAGAGATTAAGAAAAAAGATTTTCATTGGCTCGAAAATCTCAAAAGAAAAGAAAGAGAATTTGTCAATTTTGTCCAAAAACAGAGGAGAATGTAGACTTGCTTGAAGGATTTTCCAATTAACAGTTTTACGTCTTTGAACTCGTCTAGATCCTTTGATTATGTCTCGGCTAAAATCCAATTGTTGTGAATACTCTATTAAAGCTAATTCTTCTTTTCCATCAGAATTATCAATATCCTTGGGATACGTATAAGTATCGGCATTCTCTAAGTTATCACTATCAATATAAATTACTATAGGTGGTTGGGGTCTTCTTGAACAAATCTCATAATATTCTCTTTTACCATTGCTTTCCAGGTATTCTTCTTCGTCAATGAATTTGTATGACCATCGAGGAACTTTTTTATTGCTTTCTTTTATTCCAATACATTCTTTTCTATGTTTTGTAAGAACTCATTGAATCACTACATTACTTTATTTAAAGGGTTTTCGACGGTTTGGTTTATGCGAAGTTTTCTTATACTTTTACTTACTATTATATTCTATTTTCTTATCTATTGTATTTTATTAAACTACAAACTATAAATATTGAAATATTGTATTTGTACTCTATTAAATATTAAAATTAAATATTAAATAATTAAAAATGAAATGAAATATATAAATATAAATATTTATTAATATAAATTAATAAAATGATTAATGCATAAAAATTGATATCTAAATATCTATATAATAGTATGTGTTTAGAATATTTAATATTTCTTTTTTTTTATTTAGAATATAATAGAATTCTTAATTTAATATGTATTAATATGCATAATATTAATGGATCCGTCTTCCATCATTTTCCTTCCCATCTTTTCCCATCTTTTTCTCAATCTGGACTGTTGGGTTAAGATCTCAACGGTGCAAACTTTTTCTTTATTATAAAAATATGATTATAATAATAATAATAATATTTTTATAATATATTATTCTAGACCGTTGAAATCTTAAACTAACGGTCCAGATTAAGAAAATGACGGAAAGGAAAAAGGATGGGAGCCAGATCCAATATTAATATGCTTATTATGTTTGTATTTGTCAAGCCCCTTACTCATTTTAATTCAATTAGGTGCAAATAAACCATAACTATGTAGTCCAATTCCTAATAGATTGATCCCAAAATAACATATTCAAATTATAAGAAATCCCATAAAGACCACTATTGAAGAATTTATACCTTCCAATCTTTTCTTTTTTTCTAGTATGTAAATAAATTGAAAATAAATAACATTATCAACCACACAACTACTATAGGACACATCACAATGAGCATTATCAACATTAAGCATTTGAGGGAATTCAACCATAATTTCTTCATCCACCTCATCATTACTCAAAACATCAAGAATAGGAGTAAGAGGAGGGTCAACCTCTTCAAGAAGATGAGGAATAGTTCCATTGTTTGCAAGTGGCTCATTTGGTCGTTGAAAACGTACTCGCTTCTTGACATATGTTTTGGGAGTCAGCATTGGAGATATGGAATCTTCTACTTGTGAAGTGGCATTTGACTCTTGCCCTTAAGTTCCCTTATCCTTGGAGTAATAGGTCTATGGAACTCCTTCTCCTCCGGTCTTTATCCATAGCACATGGTCGACAAATGCCTTGATTGTAATATCCCAAATTTTGAAACTAGAGGCATATGATTAAGCCTGGATTAAGTGGACTGCTAGACCCTGGTTTAGCAAATGTCCCTATGAGGTATGTTTAAATTCCTCAAAATTCCTTTATATCATTTGATATTAAAATGAATTATATTAGTGAGCTAAAGAGCTTGGGGAATAACAAAACAAAGTGATTGGAAGTCACACACAATATAGTAAATGGAACACTAAGTAATTTTGCTACCGGTGAAATTCCCGGTATGGCAGTGATGATTGTGTGACATATTTCGACGGGTAAATGATGGTAAAAATTTATGAAATTTTTCAGAATTAAAGTAGAATTATAAAGCTTTAATTTGATAGTTCATATAAGTCATTTGGAGTTGTACACAAAGAGAAATGAATTTTTGAATTTAGCCCAGCGAAATTAATTATTTTCTGGGACAGCATTCAAACATTAAAATTCTGGGAAGGGTGAGCTTTCAATTGTCCAAATATTATATTTTTCCTTAAAACTAGACTCAATAAGAGTCGCATAGCCTTTGGAATCACTCCAATTGGACATTTTTACAATTAGATATGAATTTTCAAAGTTGAATGAAAATTCTGTCAGATTAAACATTATATGCGAAAATTAGAATTTTGAGCCAACCAGGTGCTGACACGTGGCAAGCCATTTTAACACTTCATTTAATCATCAATTATCATCTTCTTCATCCATTCAGCCGTGCAAAAACAGATCAGAAGAGAGAGAAAAGAGGCAGACGAAAATGGAGGGAGGGGAGAGAGAAAATTCTAACCGCCGAAACATTGTCAAATCGGCGTCTTCTCTCAAAGTGCCCTTTAGGAAACTTCTTCTACTCATCGCAAGCTACATTTCTATGGTTTCGGATTTTCATTTGGAGGTGGTTGGCACCGTCTCACTGGCCAGAGTGTTGCCAGAATTCCGAACCGTTTGTGGAAACAGGTAGAGGTAAGCGTAAGCTTCCTTTTTAACCGATTGGTTTGTTGTTTGAATGAGTTTTTGGAAGGTTGGGTACTGTTCATGGCTGATTTAAAATAGTGTTTTCAATGACTAAATCATGTCTAATGAGTGTCTAAATAATTAATCATTTGATTAGAAGTAAAAAGGAAGTGATTAAGCCAAAGAAAACGAGAAACTGACAAACTCTTTCTGAGAACTATAAATTCCTATTTCTGTTCTAGATTTTTTGTGGAGAAGGAGTAGAAATTTGTTAATTTTGATACTTCCATTAGCTTTAGAAGGAAAAATTTTATAGGTATACAAGTGTTCATGATTTTTGGATGCTTGTATATAAATTTGGGAATTTATAAAGCATATGTGTTCATAGTGTTGATTTGCCTTGTCTGAAGCACTGTTACTGTGCGTGATAATTCAAGGAACAAACCTTGTATAAAAATTCTGAAACTTTTCAGATAAAAATTATACACAAAGGCCTTTAATTGGATAGGTCATAATGCTCAATTGGATTTTTGTGCTAGAAGTTCTACATTTTTGAAGTTAAGTCATGCAAAACTGGAAATTTCTGAAATAGTATGTTTGTGCATGATGTTTCAGGAACCAAACATTATCCAACAATTCTCAAAATTTTCAGCATTAAATTAGAGACATATATATTTAATTTTATGGGTATTTTGTAATTTTTGGACAAGTATGTTGGGAGATATGAATTTTTGAAATTTGGTCCTATTTTCTGGAAATTTCTGGAATAGATGATGTTTGGAAAATTTCTGGGGATTTTTTGTTAGTATTTTCCTGAAAATGATATTTTTCCTTGAAATTATAATTAAATAGGATCCAATTGAGTTTTGAACCACCTCAACTGGAGTTCTATAGAATTAATTGTGATTTTTCAAAGTTTGATGAAAAATCTGTCAGCTTTAAGTCTTATGCGAAATTCAAGACTTAATGGCACAAATGTAATTGGTATGAACTCTAAGGGTGAAAGTAAGCTTTTAGGGCTAATGTGAGCCATTTGGAATTCACTTTTCATGGCTCTAATGATGTTATCACTTGCCTAGGGCCATGAAGTGACAAAGAAGAAGTAATGGTTGGCGGATCAAGGGACAAGAAGAGGAGGACATAAAGTCCAAGAGGTAGTGAACTTACTTTTTCTGCATGTATGTGATATGTATGTTTTACATTGATTATGTGACTGCTTTGCCTATTTGTGTGAAACATGTATATGGTTGGTTGAAGCTCTGTTATATTTGTGCAATAGCCATATGTATGTCATAACATCGAGCATGCAGCATGTCATTATGTTGGCATGAAATAGTGCAGGCAAGCATGTCATGCATTCATATATATCTGGCATGCATAGTGGTAATGTTTGCTACTGAGATTCTCTCGAATCTCACTCCTCCTAATCAACCATTCAGACAGGTGAACATTAGAAACATGCTGAGATCAGAAAAGAGGTATGCACGAAGAGGAATGTTACTGGTTGTTTGAAGGCCTTTTAGTTATTAAGGTCTGTAAATATTGTGTAAACCCTTGGTGGGGAAAAATTTTGTATTATAATCAAGCAATATTGTATTAATATTATCAGTATATTCATGTTATGCCTGTGTGCCCACTGAACTACACATTGCTACTCTGAGTAAGGTCAGTAATAAGGGATATATGAGGCGGGTCTTTACTGTTGGTATCAGAGCAAGTGGTTCTAGCAATAGGATAGTATACTGATATGCTTGATTTTAACATGATAAGAACAAAGAAGTGGATTACTTCAGCTAGTTCACAATTAAGCCCGGTGGGCGGTATAAGATTGTCCTGGATCCGTTGGGTAAGGCCAAAGTGTGAGGCTCATTCTAGAGTAGGATCACCAATGGGCTGACCAGAGTCGGACAGATAAGTCACAGACAACCTTATGGACTTTTAGGAGCATATTACAGGGTATGTGTCTAAGTACATCTACCAATACTAATATGCGGCTCAAGCATAGTATTTTGATGCCCGGAGGCGGTTGGCATAATGGTTGGGATAAGGGCAGCCATGGGGTACCGGTAGTCAAAAGCAACTCAAGCCGGTATCTTTATATTTGCATGAGTACACAAAAGTTAAGCGTGCTCAACCCAGGAAAATCTCGGGATGGGTGACCTCCTGGGAAGTACCTTGAAAATCTCAAATCTTTTGATTAAAGGTTTGAAATTTTGATTAGAGGTTCTTAGATGACCTAAGGAATGATTATAGGTATAGAGATGATGAAATAAGTGTTGATCCTTAATCTAAACCATTTCTGTTGCAGAGATTACTGCCAGAAAAGTTCATCTAACAAGGTTACGAGAACTCAAGGCATAGTGATTGTTTTGAGGTTTCTCCATATTAAATAATGATCATCAGTAACCCGTGGGGTTAAAGTCATCTAGGCATGATATACGGTGATGCATGATGAGTGGTGATTATGCCGTATGTCTATCCTAGAGGATTTGAATTGATGATACTGAAGGTTGAGGATAAGGTTGAATCAGATCTAAGCTTAAATAATGCTTAGGTCAGAATGTGAATAAGGTTACACTAGGGTTCTATTCCATGATGGGAGTCTAAACCATGTGAACCTTATAGATGATGATGGACCTTCAATAATTGTTTGAGGATATTACCCGAAACTGTGGAGGTTAGAATATGTGCTAATAATTTTGATTCTTAGCGTACCTGTTAGGTATGATTGAGGAAAGTGAATTTTTCGATTTACGTGATGTTGAGGTTCTAAGAGTTGAACCATAACCTGAGAATCAAATGGCATAGTTGAATTGATTCTTTAGGAAGTTAAGATAGCGTGAGTGGCTTAAGGTACAAGAATATAGTACAGAGATGTTTATGAGGTTTTTGGAGGTTGCTAGTTATTAATCTATAATAGGGAAAGATCTTGATCATAGAATATTCCTTTAAACTTGTGATGATTGCCTGGAGTTGGACCGATATTGAAAGTCTATATTAAATGACCCCAAATGAGAGAGCATATTACAGAACTGCTAAAGAAGAAGGACCTTATGAGGTATAGATCCCATTATAATGATACTTCCATTCAGAGGCGACCAACCGGACAGAGCTACTTATGGAAGATTCTGATCAGAAAGGGCTACCTACAGGGAGTTCTAATCGGAAAGGTCTACCTATGGGGAGATCTGATTGGAAAGGGCTACCTACAGAGGGTTCTGACCGGGGGGCTGACCAAGTGTATGGGCGCCTGCATGAAGCACCGAGTGCAGTACTGTAGTGTGGAGCCACCATAACATCGAACTATAGTGTGCAGCCGCCGTGACGACAAACTGTGGAGTGAAGCAGCTGTGACGTTGAAACTGTAAAGTAGAGCTACGGGGATGTCAACTCCCAATAGTGGTATATTATAATGAGTCTTCTATCGCATAAGTTTCCTTGAGAACAAGGGTTAGGTGACCTAGTAAATTGTCATGGGGTGCTCCAGTGCCGAATGATGACAGAGATTAAGGAAAGCTACTCTTGCTCTCATATCCTATGTAATGGTTCTACATGTATGTGTTTACCATCACGTGTATTCATGTTATGAATATATGGTAGGCAGTAAGACCTTTTGAGCCAGTGTGTCCTTAGGCAGTCAGACCTGACGGGCGGAGGCCCGAGGCGATAAGTCCCGTAATGCCTCTGGCATAGGGGTGATTCCCTGAACAATAAGACCTGATGAGCATCCAGAATTTGCAGAGTGGTCACCCAGGGCCTATTGCGCGGGTGGATACGCAGGCCATAGAGATTCCTATTTTGCACGAGCAGTCATCCGGGGCCTATTGCGTGAGTAGACGCATTACGCGGGTGGACACTCGGGGCCATGGAAATCATGTGATGCACAAGTGGAATCCCGGGGCCTATTGCGCGGGTGAACACTTAGGGCCAGTAGTTGCCGTTATGCTATATGCTAACGTGCCGAATGCTCTAGTGATGATGGTTTGTTTAGCATGCTTCATGAACATTGCATAAGAGTATGAATGGCATGAGTAGCAAGAGATGGAGCCCGAAATGAGAAGTTGGTCGGATGTCCTGTGCCACTGCAGCGTGTGCCAAGTGCCATTGTGGTGGGCCTGGTGGGGTAGTCCGTTACATAAAAATGGTACCAGGGCTTGTCGAGCGCAGTTTTAGTAGCGAATGTTGCGTGCTTGATACCTTAAAAGGTCTCCTTTAGGGCATAATGGGAGTGATTATCCCACAAGCTTTCCGCACTCAGGCTTGGTGAGCCAAGGGGTATGAGCTAGATTCCCGTGCGTGTACAGGGGGCGCCCAATGAGGGTAGCTCTACAGTGGGCCTAATGGGAGGGCTGTATTCAGCAAGGATGATGGACGGTATGTCCTAAGGCCATAAGACCTAGTGGGATAGTGAATCCTTAGGCTGGAAAAACGTGAGATATGATTAAGAATGAAGCCAAGTAGAGGCTTGAGGCAATAAGACCAAAGATGCAAGGTTGCATAGGGCAGTACCTTGGGCTATAAGACCTATATGTCTAAGTGCTGTGGTTGTTACTTAGCGTCGTGACATGGACTAGTGCGTCCAAAATATGCCATGAAGATGGCAGAATATATAGGTTGCACCTGGTTGTAGCAAAGGCAGTAAGCCTAAGATACCTATGGCATGAGGGATGAATCCCTAGGCTGTAAAGACAGAATATCCAGCGTCTTGGAAGTTGAATAAGCTGTAAGGCTTGATGTGCATACAATATGGTATGGGTGAATCCCAAAGGGCCCGTAAAGCCTAGTATGCATAAAAGATGATTCAGGATAGTCTCAAAGGGGCAGTAAGGCCTAAGAAACCAAGCACTGTGAGGTCAGACTAGTGAGTCCTGTGTGAGTGCTACATATTAGGTACAAAATAAGTGAAAGTACTACATAGTGAGTACAGAATGAAAGAATTAGAATGGGAGAAAAATAGACTAAATGTCTAACGATGGTTCTCTGAGGTACAGATAGTACCATTTGATGTCGAAATTTCGAGGAAAAAATTTATTAAATGGGGGGAGAACTATAATATCCCACATTCTGGGACTAAAGGCATAAGATTAAGTCTAGATCAAGAGGACTGCTAAGCCCCGGTTTAGCAAATGCCCCTATGAGGTATGTTTAAAATCCCCAAAATTCCTTTATATCCTTGGATATTAAAATGAATTATATTGGTGAGCTAAAGAGCTCGGGGAATAACAAAACGAAGTGATTGAAAGTCACACACAATAGAGTAAAGTGGAACATAAAGTAATTTTTGCTACCAGTGGTGAAATTCCTGGTATGACAGTGATGATTGTGTGACATGTTTTAATGGGTAAATGATGGTAAAAAGTTATGAAACTTTTCAGAATGAAAGTAGACTTATCAAAATTTAATTTGATAGATCATATAAATCATTTGGAGTTGTACACAAAGAGAAATGAATTTTTGAAGTTAGCCCAGTGAAATTAATTATTTTCTAGGACAACATTCAAATATTAAAATTATGGGAAGAGTGAGCTTCCAATTGACCAAATTTTATATTTTTTCTGAAAACTAGACTCAATAAGGGTCGCATAGCCTTTAGAATCACTCCAATTGGATATTTGTACAATTGGATATGAATTTTCGAAGTTAATGGAAAATCTGCAGAATTTGGCATTTTGTGCGAAAATTCAATATCCGAGCCAATCAGGTGCTGACATGTGGCAATCTTTTTACACCTGATTTAACCATTAATTCATCATCATCTTCAGCCATTTCCTCACGCAGAAAAGCCAGAAGAGAGAGAGAGAGAGATCAGGAGGAAATGGAGAAAGAAGAGAGAGGAAATTCTTTCCTCCGAAACATTGCCGAAACGACGTCCTCTCTCAAAGTACCCTTCAGGAAACTTCTTCTACTCATCATGAACTACTTTTCTATGATTTCAGATTTTCATTTGGAGGTGTTTGGTGCCTTCTCCCTTACTGGAATATTACCAGAATTCCGAACCGTTTGTGGAAACGGGTAGAGGTAAGCGTAAGCTTCCTTTTTAACCGATTGATTTGTCATTTGAATGAGTATAAAGGAAGTTGGGTACTGTTCATGGCTGGTTTAAATTGGTGTTTTCAATGGCTAAATCATGTCTAATGAGTGTTTAAATAGCTAATCACTTGACTAGAAGTAGAAAGGAAGAGATTAAGCCATAGAAAACAAGAAAACAACATATTGCACCTAAGAATCTGATTTTCTGCCTTGTTTTGACGTGGAGAAGGAGTAAGAATTTGATGATTTTGATGCTTGCATTGGCTTTAGAAGGCAAAATTGTGTAGGTATACAAGTGTTCATGATTTTTGGATGCTTGTATATAAATTTGGGAATTTAGGAAGTTTGTATATACATCATATTGATTCTGCCTTTTCTGTACAGTGGCATTGTGCGAGCTTTTTCATATGATAAATCTTGTCCAAAAATTCTGATATTTTTCAGGATTAAATTAGACATGTTGAGATTTAATTTTGTATGTAGTTTGTAATTTTTGGATAAGTATAGTAGGAGATATGAATTTTTAAAGATATGCCCTGTTTTCTGGAAAGAATCTGAAATAGTGATGTTGTGCGAAATGTTTCATAAGGAAAACCTTATCCAAAATTTCTAAAACTTTCCAGAGTTAAAGTAGAGACATATAGCTTTAATGGAATTGGTATTTTGTAATTTTTGGACAAATATATTGGGAGATATGCATTTTTGAATGTCTGCCCTGTTTTCTGGAAGAACATTTGAAACAGTTAGTGTTTGGAAAAATTCTGGGAATGGTGTAGTAGTGGCGTTTAAATTCGAGTATTTTTATATAAAATAAAATTAAAGGTCTTCAAATAGATCTTTGAACCACTTCAATTGGATTTCTATAGAATTAATTATGATTTTCCAAAGTTTGGTCAAAAATGCTGGTAGATTGAGTATTATGCGAATTTAAGGAAGAAATTGACCAAATATAATTGGAATGAACTCCAAGGGTGAAAGTAAGCCTTTAGGGCTAATGTGGGCCATTGGGCATTCACTTTTCATAGCTATAATGATATTATCACTTGCCTAGGGCCATGAAGTGACAAATAAGAAGCAATGGTTGCCGGATCAAGGGACAAGAAGAGAAGGACATAAAGTCCGAGAGGTAGTGAACTTAACTTTTCTGCATGTATGTGATATGTATGTCTTGAATTGATTATGTGATTGATTTGCCTATTTGTGTGGAACATGTATGATTGGTTGAAGCTCTGTTATATTTGTGCAATGGCCATATGTATGTCATAACATCGAGCATGCAGTATGTCATTATGTTGACATGAAATAGTGTAGGCAAGCATGTCATGCATTCATATATATCTGGCATGCATAGTGGTAATGTTTTGCTACTAAGATTCTCTCGAATCTCACTCCTCCCAACCAACCATTCAGATAGGTGAGCATTGGAAACGTGCTGAGATCTGAAAAGAGGTATGCACGAAGAGGAATGTTGATGGTTGTTTGATGGCCTTTTAGTTATTAAGGTCTGTAAATATTGTGTAAACCCTTGGTGGGGAAAAATTTTGTATTATAATCAAGCAATATTGTATTAATATTATCAGTATATTCATGCTATTCCTGTGTGCCCACTGAACTACGCATTGCTACTCTGAGTAAGGTCAGTAATAAGGGATATATGATGTGGGTCTTTACAGTGTTTGATGATGCAAGGCTGAAACTTGTGGTTGCTCTCTCTCTTGACAGCTTGCTCCAAGTATGATTCTTTAATGGTGGAAGGAACATCGCAGACCACAATGGAGGAATGGATGTTGCCGGCGACATATGTGAACGGTGATAGAGGAAGCAGAAGGCGAAGGCGGGGGAAGGTGAAGGAAGGTCTCAAGGTTCACCGCTATCGGTTTTGAAATCTCTGTCTCTGCTTACTCAAGAATCCACTCTGAAAACATTCAAATTTGACTTGAGTTTTTGCTGCAAAAAGGTTGTAGTTTCAATGGGACTAAATTGTCATTTTTCAAATTCATGGTACTAAACTGTCATTTCTGAATCTTGACCCCAGACTGTCATTTTCAATTGTAATCCAATTTTTCAAACACTTACAATTAAAAACCAATTAAACCAACATTAAATATTCTTAAAATCAATGATTAAGAGTAATTGAAATTATTTTGATAATTGTACCCTTTTAAATCCAAATTTAATATATTTACTTTTAATCTTAATTTATCACGATAAAAGCATTTTAAGATCAATTATTATGACAAAAATCCCAAATAAAATATGAAAATAGATAATAAAAACAGAGATTTATCATACATACATCTACTCATCCACAGACCCCACCTGGTAGGAATCTTGTGCTTTGGGTAGTTCTTTTAATAGTTTTTTTAATGGATTTTTAGCCCAAAATGAAATCTTGGAGGATGGGATATCTACATGACAAATCCCTAATTCAATTATATATTTTCATATTTTATTTGGGGTTTTTATTATAATAATTGAGCTTGAAATATCTTTTTTTGCAATTTATTGTGATTTAAGGAGTTTTTATGAAATTAAGGTTGAAAAAAGTAAAAATATCATATATTTTATAAACAACCTTAATTGATTAATTTTTGAAAAAAATTAGGTATTACATTTTGGGCTTATTTGCTTTACAGATCAATTTATAGAAAATTTTAGACAAAGGCCCTCGGGTTTTGAAGATGCTGGTTGGAACCACAAAGTTTTCATGCTCTCAGTTTAGTCCCTTCACCGAGACTCCTGAACTTTCACTTTAGTCCCTTGGTCAAAAGGCATTTGACCAAGGGATCCAATATCAATTGCGGGACCCGACTTGATCTGCTGGATTCAAGAGAGAAAATAAAAAAAAAACGCACAACAGGGATATAGATCAGCGCCGCAAGAGACGTAGAATCAGTCACCTATCGTCTTCTTCATCTCTTCCTTCCTTTATCGCCGGCGGCACCATCCACCACCACAGCCGCCGGTGAGCTCCATTATTTCAGAACAGAGAGCTGCTGTAAGTGAGAAGAGAAAAGAAGGGAGACTGGGAGCTGAGGAGAGTCAAAACGCGAGCTGAGAGGCGGAAGACAGAATCAGTGCCACGAGCTGGGAGAGAGGAGAGCTGGAGCTGAAATCATTATCACTGCCATACATTCTCTTCACCTCCATCTTCGCCATTCACCATCGTTGCTGCACCTTCATCACCTTCATCTCATCACCATTCCTTACTCGTTTTCCACCATTACCGTGGAAGAAGCTTCAGAACCAGCAGCGTTTCCATTAATTCCAGACTCTAGCTACTTGTTTTCTGCCATTTTTTTTAGCATCATCAGTAACCGTGATTCCCTCTGTTCTAGTTCATATTCATTATCGTCAACTCTGTTCCGTTGCCGTAGCTTGCTTGTGGTTTAAATCCATCTCAATTGCTACCTTGATTTAGTACTAATTGGTCAATCTTAATCGATAATTTCATGGTTGGATGCTTGAACCAGAATATGGTTTTGCTTCTTGAATTTATGGCTATAAGTGGCTAGGCAACTTTGTGCTCTTGGAGATGGCTTGAGCTCACATGTGCTTCAAAGGGGAGTCTATTTTATCTATAGCTTATTATATGTTTGATTTCTTAGGTTTAAGAATTCATTTATATATTGGGACTATAATTTTAACTATATTTCATTTTATAAATTGAGTTGTTGTGATTTTGGGTTTGTAATGAGGATTTACACTCATCAATATATATAGTCATATATATGTTTTTCTATGATTCCATTGCTTTATATTTATTTAACATGGTATTATTGAATAGCTTGATTGAATTGGAATTGTAGTTGAACTTAAATGCATTACTTACTTTATAATCACACTCTAAGGGGTTTTAATAATGCTTAAATTAATGGGTTCATGAGTTTAAGCATTAGACTCAATGATAATTGGAGTTTGGTATATTAGGAAACTTAGAGAAACTCATTACACTAAGAGGGCTTAATAACATTTTAAGAGTATGATTTCTCTCTTGTGATGCTAGACTCAATGGTAATTGGGGTTTGGTATATTAGGAACTTAGTGTATTAATTCCCCGAATATTTTAATTGAGCAAGGATAGTCATTGAAAACCATTTCTAAGAGCATCTTCATCACTTGCATCTTCTATCCATTTCCATTCCTCCTTATTTGAAAAATCCCAAAAATATTTATTTTTAATTGCATTTAATTCATAGTTTTGAAAATCCATCAATCTTGTTTTATCCTTGTTAATTTTGCATTGTAACCACTTAGTTTATTAGGAATTAGTTTCATAACTGGCTCCTAAAGTGAAATGACCTGAGTTGTGTACTATATTGCATTAATTCGGTTTATTCTTGATAACCCCGAGGTGACTAAAGGGACTTACTTCAAGTGACGCCATTGCCGGGGAGCCAAGAAATTGGTTTCCTAGTAGCTAAGTGTCCAGTATTTTGACTGGGGTGAGCCATTAGGATTTTTGCATTGTGGTATTTTCATATTTAGTCATATTTTAGGTTGCATTTTAGTTAATTTAGGTAGTTTTGCATGTTTTTCATAGCATCTTGCATTTCTCATAGGAAATTTTGAATAAATACAAACAAATATCTTGATTTTCATTTGTTTTTGCATTTGCATTCTTGCATTTTTCTTCTTTGATTTCTTTCAATTTTTAGGATTCATTTGTATTTCTAGGACATTTTAGGATAGCGTTTGCAATGTCAGGTATCATACACAATAAACATATAGTTTGAGTGGCGCTTGAGGGCACTATCCTTAAAAATATTTTACAACTCCTAGTAAATTAGGAAACGACACTCTCCTGAGCAAAATGAATCCTTCTTGTAAAAAGTAGGGTGACATAATAGTATAAAGAAAACAGTGTAACTCAGAAGATGAGAAAGGATATGAACTCGGGGATAGAGCTCGGTGTCTCTTGACCTTAGTCCTTTGACCTCTATGTTCTGACCTTAGACCTTGCATTGCCTTTTATAGGCACAAGACATGTGACCGTTGATCAACAATAACAATCATTGATGACGACTTAATGACAATTATTAAAATAATATTTACAAAACAACAATTTAATGTAATAAAACGATTTAAATGTCATTGAAATTGACTAATCAAACCACATCAAAACTCCAACGATCATCTTCAACAGTAAGTTTAAAGACTCTTCTTAGCTGCCTTTTTATTTACCCAAGCTCATATTTATTGTATACTAAGGTGTTCCCAATCTTAAGTTATATGAAACTTCTTCATTCGACACACTCACACATAATATTTACAACAAAAAGAAAACATTTTTTTTTTGTCTTAAATATGGCAAGTATAAATTACTCCATCCACTTCAAAAATCAAAACTATTGTTATTTAAGATAGTGCCGGTTACGTAAATGAGGCTACGAAGGAAGAAAAAGGACATTATAGTTTGTAACACAATTAGTAATAAGTTTTAGCATGTGAAGTGAAACAAGTTTTCTAGTTTATTTATAATAATTTTTACAATACAAGTAGCACTCACAAGGAAAAAAAGTCATAATTGGGTAAAAAGAAAGAGAAGTAATGACCAAACCAAAGAACATAATGATATCCAATAAGAAGAAAAGAAAATCATACAAGAGATAACAAATAATGAAAGACTATAACGACTCATCATATATCTTTAAAATGTTTTTTTTTCTGAAATAATTTTGCATAGCCCAAAATGGCATCCTAGAGATTGAGATGTCCTAAGAGGCCCAAACAGCCTCAGAATAATGTGTTACAGCTGGTTGGAGCATTAATATGAAAATTATACTACCAAAGTTTTATAACTAGGCCCCAATTCATTATTAGAAAAAACAATCCAATCATATTTAACAATAATAATTACCTCGTGGATAGAGCCAAAAAATTGGGTCGAGCTTGTCGGGCCAGCTTGTTAAAGCCATTTTAAGTCAAGGGCCAGGCTTTAAAATTGGGCATTCCAAAAGAAGTTAGGCCTAAAAGGGCCAGCCCTGTAGACCTGAGGGCTTAAAAAGGCCGGCCTTATAGGGCTAAAGGTCGGCCTGTTAGGCCTATTATTTTTTTTAACTTCCCCTACCCTACTGCCTCGTTACCTTGCTCCCCTGCCCCTTACCCTTGCCCCTCCTCCCTAAGACCTAACCCTAAAATTGCCAAATTTTCCACGGCATTTCACTCTTTGTCTCTCACTCTCAGACTCAATTAGACTCAATTGGTTTCAAACTCTCACATACTCAATCTTATAGACTCGGCGGTCAGCGGCAACTCGGCGGTTGCTTTGTTCGATTGTTCCTTCATATCACAAATTTACAACTGGAATTTCATAATTTACTTTGAATTTGAAGAGGACAATGTTGTCTTTTCACATTCATGACGAATTAGAGCTACTTCTAAAAAGACTTGACTATATTTTCTTGTAAATTTACTAGAATTATTTGTAAATTAGACGGGTATATTTATGTAATTTTTCCCGCATTAATTCAGTGGACCCCAAATTTGTCAAGACCTCAAATAAGAACCACATTGCACCTAATATTGTTATATGGACCACAATGATCTCCCACCCACGCCCACACCCATACCATAGTGCACGATTCATTATTAAATTGAACAACATAAGGATTTATAACATGACTAATTTAATTTTAAAAGAAACATTATTTTCATGCTATGCTAATTTTTGTATAAGTCTATGATATAAAATTTATAAGTAGCCGCACTAATAATATTCTTTGAGAAATGAGGCTTACGTTAATTTTCATGCAAAGTTTAATTAGCATAAGCAGGCATAGAGTAATTTATATTTTAAAATAGAAACAAATCATATATCAGTAATTTTAAGCTTTTGTGTCACTCACTCAGTCACATTCGCTTTCCCCAAACAGCGTCCCTTTTTCTTATTACTTTTCATTTTTTGTGATTTCACTAAACAAAACAAAACTAATGATGAAAACAGAAAAAGAAAGAGTCTATATAATGAGACTCCAAGGTTGTAACTTTATTTTTTTAAATTATTGCCAATTATTTCACTGCCGAGCGGATGTACAAATAAAAAAAACTTTCTTGCGATTTTTAGTAAACTTATTTTGCAATTTAGTGTCATCAAGAAGTTAAACATGTTAATCCGGACAAGTGGATAAGTTCTCACCATGAAGGGGAATTATTATTAATATTGAAATGAGACACAAGACAAATATTACATAACACACAACACAAACAAAAGCCAGATACATATTACTACCTCATCAGGGCCTATTTATTATTTATAATTATATTACTAACAAGGCAAAGAGGTAATACTATTAAGACTTTGGTAATGTAGAATGGTCACACATAGGAGAGAATAGGTTCAAAACCAACTTAGCGGGGGCATAGGTTGACATCGGCATAGAGATGATGAGGCCTTTCGTCTAGAGCCAGCCACTGGTTCACCGGAAATTTTAAATTCTTAGATACACCGCCGCTGACGGTAATTTCAACGTAGTCCAAGTACCACCCTGGCTTGTATCCTGCACCGTTGGAGCTGACAGTGATGGCGCAAACATTGACGCAAGTGGCCTTGCCGCTAAAGACGTCGAGGTTGCCCCGCTCGAAGTAGTCATAACCAGGTCCCATTATCCCCCAATCTTGAAGGTTGTTGACGGTAAAGCCATTCCCGTTAGACGCCATTAACCTGAGGCTGATCATGGAGTCTGTTCCTGCACTACGGCGATCTCCTGTCTTAACTCTCACGGCATATTGGCACTGCTGCTGCATGCATATTAAACTTTTAGATATAAATATATACATTAGGTTTTCCTTTCTACCAAAATAGTTATGGTTGTGTTTGGATTAGTTTTTGGTGAATGGCTTATGGAGAAAAAGTATAAAAAGTGATTATGGAGAATAGATTTTGGAAAATAGCTTCTGGAAAGGGAAAAAAATTGGCTTCTCAAAAGCCATGGTTTCAACTCCCCAAATCATGGTTTTAGGTGGAAAACTGCTTTTGTAAAAATTTAGGATGAATCTACTCAAGGTTATATATTCTAATATGCATGCAGTGACACACACACACAGAATAAGCAGAAGAGAAAAGCTTACATGAGAAGAATTACTTACAGAATTAGCCATTGCAGCAAACCTTATGAGTAGTGAGATTAGAAAAGCAAGACAAGACAATTCAACTCTAAGAGCCATTACTGTTTAGTTTGTGACGCTTCTGATCGATGCTGAGAAAACCTATATGCATACCTTTATATATAGGGCGACGAACATGGTGATGAGGGTATAACATTATTGGTTTCTTTTTTAATAATGTCACTTGGCAAATTACAATGCGCCCTCCAAAACGGACCAAACATACGAAATCCTGGTTTACTTTTGATATATTAGCTTTGGTACTAAAATATAAATGAGATGAGGTTTACTTTTGTTTTAAATGTAATACCTCAATCAACTTTGTCTCCTTAATCTATGATTTCCTCCAAAAATGTGTCCTTATTGGTTGCACATAATGCACCAATAAGAAGTGACTAGCATGAGTTTTTATAAGGTAGAAATGTAAAAACGATAGACTCGGAGAGTCAACTTGCAAGGTCAACAACAATATTTGCAATACCACTTTAGATAAGTCAAGTACTGCTTCATCCTACACAAATGGACCATGTTATTGTACATAATAATAATATCTTATCATTATATGCAAATTAGCATTAATTATGAACATTGAACAATTAAGGTTAGCACCTTGTTAAAATTAGCGTTAAATATGTACGATCTGATTCGAAGTACGTAACGCAATTTGCTCTAAATACTGATAGCGCTTACTCCAATTTAATTAAAACGCCTTGTTACATTGTTTTTTTTATTTATTATTGGCACGCCTCCATAAATTATTCAAACTTTAATCAATTTGCTATTTTATTTTGCAGTCACGCAAGCTCAAATAGCATTATATTAAGGGGGTGATATCCCTTCCACTAGTAACAACACTTGTTGATCACTATTTTTATTTTAATCCATTTTTATAAGCTATATCACCTTTAAAATGGCTCGTGCGCATTAATGGATATATTTATTTATTTGGAACAAAATATCGTCTCAGTACGTGGTTTTGAAAAATTCAAATAAGCCATATGCACGTCTTCATTCAATTGATGAAAATAAATTAATAATGGCGGCAGCAACGATTGTTGATATTTTGGTTAACTTTATCTGTCTTTAAATATAAAAACTATTGCATTCAAATGATGAGGTTCCAAAACTATTGTTAATCGTAAATTGTGGATAAACGAACGTAAATTATATTTACAAAGTTGCCAATAAAAAGGAGTATTTTGGTCTCTGGGTTCTATGCAAAGCCCTCTGGTTGGTACGGCAATATTATAATCTTTTTTAAATAAATTTTTCTTTCTTATATTTCTAACTGCTAAAAATCTCCAGTGGTCTCTCTTAATAATTTCAACCATGTCAATTTCTCGCAAAACTGGTGTATCCAGTTTTTTTAAAAAAAAAATTATTTTCTCAAGAAAATCAGCAGAAAAGACTCATTATTTCAATAAATTTTATTCACAAAAATATCATTCTTTACAATATTTATGATTTTCTTTCACGTATAACTAACGTGAAAATTAGGATGCAAAAATATTTTTTGAAAGTGAAATAATTGAAACTAATAAATCCATAGAATGCCCAATAATTCATCTCTCCTATCAACAACGTGTAGAATATATTAGCCTCGCCAACTGGAAAACTTTGAATAATATTTTGTGTTTGGCCAGAACAGATAACTTCATGGTCAAGAAGTTGTTGCAGTGAATTTCCACCAAATAGAGCTTATAATTAAAAAATAATTGATTTAAGAACAGGGTATTTAGATAATTTTTTAGGAAAGTATAATTGAAAAGCACGCAATAGTAATTTATGAGATAAAGAGGATTTTTGGTTTATAATTGATTTTGGCATGAACATCCGTAACATGATTAAAATCAATTATGAGACCATCAATCATGCATGTTTCTCATAAGCATCCCCACATGCTTTTGGCGCATTTGTATTAGGTAAAACATAGTACATAAAATAGATTTATAAACATAATTGATATAAAAATAGGGTGTTTGGATATAATTTTAGAAAAGTAGTATGGTTGAAAAGTAAGAAACAGTATCTTATGAGATAACTATGATATTTTGTTCATATAACCATGGTTTTAAGTTCATAATTGATTTTAGTATGTATGATTTGAATATTTTTCAAGAAATTCATGGTTTTGACTTTTCAATTCTTCGTTTTAAAAAATCAATCATATAAATCAGTTTTTTTAAAATATATTATAGCCAAAATCATTCTCAAATTCAAAATATATTATAAAATATTATTAAAAAATCATAATTATAAATTAATTTTATTCATAATCTATTTTTCCTTGCACCGCTCAAAGAAAACATGGGTAGAAATGTAGAGAGAGATAACTCGATATTGCTGCCCTTGTACTTCTTATAGTTCAATTAAAAAGATTCTCTATGTTTTCAATATTCTCTTTTTAGCAAGGTAATTAAAGCTAGACTGATCATTGAATTGATGGGGTACTGGATCAAGGGTCAGTAGGTCAGACCGAAGTCAAATCAGAACTAACCCGGAACCAAACTGATGAGAAAGTGAAGATTTTAGCATTATTAATATAAAATTATAAGAAAAATTTTAAAAAAAATGAATTTTTTTAAAAATGGTGATTGGGTCGATGCTCGGAAAGGATCAGTTTCCTGACCAATTCGCTAGTTTCCGGGCCCAACCAGCCGGTTCGGTCCGGTTTTGATTACCATCCTTTTTAGGCAATTTGTACATAGAGAGAGAAACCAAAAGCTTTGAGGTTTTTCACAAAAAACAAAAAGCTTAGATGTTATCTCTCTTGCATCAATGGGTGGCAACTCTTTAAAGATAACAAGATCAGTTCAATAGCATTTAAGCATGTAAAATACTTGTATACCCCAAGAGTACCCTGAACTCTATCTAATAAAAATACAATAATTCATTTCATTTCAATCCTCATTGATTGGCTAACGACTTATTTGAAAAAAATTTTATTTTATTTTATTTTTAAGAATATTATTGGTTAATCATTTTGTTTCATTTTCTGAATTAATATGTTTAGTTTTCTTAAAAACAAATCACATGTGAATTTTTTTCATGAGTTATTAGCTAACTAGAATTAAAACAATATGAGTTGCTGTGTTTTTGTTGGATAGAGTTCATATGATATGGCACTTGTAGACTATGCAAGTATTTATCTTTAAACATTGGGTTGATAGAAAACAATTTTTTTTGGTTTTGTCATAAATAGGGCAAGTTTAAATTACTCCACCCACTTATAAAATCAAAACTATTTCTTTTAAGATTACTAAAAAGGTCTCCGAAGAAAATTATGAAGTTACAAGATAGCTTCAATAAGAAGGAAGAAAGATGAATTTATAGTATGTTAAATATGTAAATTTTAGCTTCTGGGGTTAAACAAGTTTTGAGTTCGGATACATTTGTACAATGTTTGGCTAAACATTCGAATTTATAGTATCTTACATTGAGGACTTGAGAAGTCTGTAATATTTTTTATAACACGTGCAGTTATAAAAAGACAATTTTCTCATAAGCTATGTTATGCTTAACACTAATCCATATGCACCCGAAGCATATGGGGCTACTTATTATGAGAAACATAGGTGATATTCTTATAATTGATTGAAAATAATTACTGAAGCTTGCCGCACCTAGCAATTGCTAGCCCATGGGTCAACCCGCTTATTAGTGTCATTAATTTTTTTTTTTTAAAAAAAACTTTGCTTAGGTTATGCAGTTTTTTAGGGCATTTATAGATTTAGCTTTATTTTTTTCATTCCCACTAGTTTTTTATGGTTATACAGCATTTTTGAAATGTTACTTATTATATATAATAGACACGTAAAAGTTTTTTTGTTAAAAACAGCAAGGCCCCTTTTTTTTTCAGCTATAGCTACCACTTCCAAGAGTATATGTTCAATTATATGTGCTTTTTTGTAGAAATTCATTTCTGATGTATTCTATCCTAAATCTAGCCCAATTAATATGAAAACCTAGGACATACAACTACATCTACATCTACATCTACATACATACATGTGTATGTGTCTACACACACACATGTATGTATGTATGTATGTATGTATGTATGTATATGTACGTACTTACATAATACATACATACATACATATACATATATGTGAGTGTACAGACACATATGTATATGAATATAGATATGTTTGTGCGCGCGCGCGCATGCACATGAAAAGAAGAAAACATTCAAGAAAATCAATAAGGAATCATAACATAATTAATTTACTTTTTAGGAAAATATTTATTTATTAATTTCTGAATAATAAAAAATATTAAATATATCAAGTTAATCTTCAAGAAATTTTGGAACATGAAAATAAATCTACATAATTTTTTTATGCGTCTTTAATATAAAATTTATAAGTAGCCGCACAAATAATAAATTATGAAAAACTAGGCTTATGTTAATTTTCAAGATTAATTATAACTATAGTGTAGTTAAATAGATAAGCATGGAAGGAAAAGTCTTCCTTAAGAAGACAAACTTGAATAAAGAGTCTATGAATATAGTTCAGAAATTCTTTTATGGAACAAAATTAATCTACACTTACGGGGATCTTCCCTTGCAGCAATGAAATTTTTTTTTCCATGCTATGTGTGAATTGAAGCCAAAGTCTTGTTTCGCATAGGATAAAGTATTCATTCGCTGACTATAATATTTTGTTTCGTCAGCTGGGAATTTGCACTTTAAAACAAAAAGAAGTATGACTAATTTTACTCTTGGAATATTAGGGAGAAGGACCTAGCAGAACAAATAATATTTATTAGAGAAGATTTTAATGATTATAATTATTTAAAAATATAAAAAATCAAAATATAAATGTACATATAATAAATTACTCCTAGTCAAATTCCCTATATTCCCTCGGATCAAAAGTTTCAACCATTAATTAACAGTTAAGGGCAAACAGGAAAATGGTTTTTCCCCCCTTTTGTTTTCAATACAGTAATGAGTGAGGAAGAAAAATATTGATTGAGCTTACACAATTAGCAAAAGTGGGTTTTTATTTGTAATGATGGGTTTGGAAATCGTGTGAAAAAACTTGCTCAGTTGCCCGAGTTATTGATCTCTGCTATTATTGCCCATGGAATTTACTTTACTGTTGAGAGGAAGGAGGAAGAAAGAGGGAGTGTAGTTTGTTTTCTTTCTTTCTAATTTTTTGCTATTAAAATAAAAAAAAATTATTTTCCCCATTTATCATTAACTATCAAATATTAAGGACATGAAGCAGTATTATTTTTAATGCCAGTTCTCTCATACATGAAGAAACTAAACATACCAACAACAAAAAAACATATGCATATTACATTACTACTATGTCAGGGCCAATTTATAATTATAAATAAGCCGAGAGAAGTAATAATAATTATCATTATTATTGAAATGAGTCACATAAAAAACTTTACGTAACATACAATACACCAAAAAACCCCAGATACATATATTACTAACTCAAAGCTTACTCATAATTATAGTTTATAAATAAGCCGATGGAGGGAATGATTATTTTATTGGAAAGAGACAGAAACATGACAAACATTAAGTAACACACAAGACCCCAACAAAGATTTTGGTAATGAGGAATGGTCACACAGAAGAGATAGTGGGCTTCGAACTGATGCGCCAGGAGCATACGTCGACGGTGGCGGAGAGTTTGTAGGGTGGTTCACTTAGAGCCAGCCACTGGTTCGCCGGAAACGATATCTTCTTCGATATGCTGCCACTGATAGTGACTTCCACGTAATCCAAGTACCACCCTGACTTGTACCCTGTGTTGTCGGAGGTGACAGTGACGGCGCAAACATCGATGCAAGTGGCAGTGCGGCTGAAGATGTCAAGGTTGCCCCGCTCGAAGTAGTCATGACCCGGTGCCATTATGCCCCATTCTTCGATGTTCTTGACGGTAAGGCTATCGCCGGAATTCGAGTTAAATAACTTGAGGCTAATTTTGGAGTTCGTCCCTGCACCACTGCGATCTCCTGTCTGAATTCTCACAAGGTAGTGGCACTGATCCTGCTTGCATGCATATATATTGTATATATATATTATAAACACACACAAGTACGTACACAACTCAGTAGAAGGAAAAGCTTATTGAAACTAATAATAATGGGTCAACACAAGAGAGCAATTACTTACAGCTGTAGCCATTGAAACGAAGCTGATAAGTGAGAGAAGGAAAGCAACACAAGACAATGCAATAACTCTGAGAGCCATTTGTTTATTTTAGTTTGTGACGATCAGGAAATAGCTTTTAAGTATGCCTTTATATAGGACGAGATGCAAGGTGATAACGTGGGATGTGTCAACCTAGCTAGTTTCGTTGTGATAACGTTGTTTGTACACATGTCCTGCATGCATGCCTGGCAGCCCCATTATATTTAGAGCCATACATATTCAGAATCGTATGCAAGCATGCATAGAAATGTCTTGGTCAAGAAGATAGACCGGTTTTCGTTGTAATAACCCTAAGTTTAGATGGAGAGAAAATTAGGGGAGAAAGAATATTAAGAGGAAAAACTCCCAAAAGAACTAAATTTTTTACCATTTTAAGAAGTTTTATTCCTAATATTCCCTTTCCCCTATTTTCTCCTCATTGTTCTCTCAATCCAAACATAGGGTAAGCGCTTTGCTTAGCAAGAAAATCAAATTAGATCGGAAAGTCCAGATTTTAGTTTTATTTAAATGATTATTTTTAAATAAAAATCATTTTTTGAAAAAGTAATAGTTAAGAGATTATCTTTATTTTAGATTCTATATCTATTAAAATAATTTTTAATATAACATAGACTTTTAAAAAAAATTAAATATGGGTCATTCGGATTAAATCTCGACAATCCAGATCTTATTATTAGTATTCTCAACTAAACAAAATGCTTAGCAAGAAAATTGGGTCCAGAGACAGACTGGACCAAGAGAGTTAAACACAACAAAGGTATTATTTATATGCAACAAAATATCACTTCAGTGTTAGGATAAGCAGGGCAGGAGAACTAGAGAAGTCTAGCCCAAAGAACACAAAGTGACAAAACTTCGAAACAAGTGAATGCACATAGTCCATAAATTAATACGGAACGGATTAATATATCAGCTAATTAGTCTACTTCATCGTGTTTGTAACTAATATTTTTAATCCTTATTAATGTTATTTCATTTTAATTTTTGCCAAGGAAATATCGAAATGAATTCTTTGATTAGGGAGATACAGAGGCATGAAAATATAACTGATAAAATTTAAAAACTAAAACGACTACTAAAAAGGGTTTTCCTAGCACCCTTTTTATAGCACATCTTCTACTAAATGCTATAATTGTAAGGGAGCAAACATATTGTAGTACTTAATAACTAGGTTAAGATCTATGGTGGCTCTTACCTAAAAAAGCTCTACATAATCCTTCTTTAAAATAGCAATATGTAAATTGTAGCGTTTTATTGAATAAGGGCTACGATGGTTTCAATCATTTTAAAGAAAATCAGTTATTTTTTAAAATGAAATCATGTATTTTAAGAGAAATCATGGGCAAGCACTACAGTATGAATTTTATATTTTTCAAACAATTAAAATAAAATGATCTAATGTAGCTCTTGTTTAAGAAAGAACAACAATATCTTTTTTTAAAATTTAAAATTATCTATTGTCACTTCTGTTTTGGAAAAGCGCTATAATATATTCCATTATTTTTTAAAAAGAAATATGTATTTTAAAAGAAATCATGTTCAGGAACTGCAGTATGTTTTCAAGATTCTTTAAATAATTTTTAAAAAATATCTAATGTAATGTTTGTTTAGAATAGAGCCACAGTATTTTTTTTAAAAAAAATATTTAAAATGACCTATTGTAGCTTTTTTTTTTCAACAAGTGCTACATTAGCTTTGTTTTAATCTTTTTTGAACCCTAAAGCTACCCCACTAACCCCACTATCTGCCCCACTTCTTCAAATGGCCGAAACATTCCCTCTTCTTGGCGCAAACTCTGTTACATTTTCGTTGACACGGGCAACACAAGATCCATCTTTCACATTTATCTTCTTCTTCTTCGGCATTGCTGTTTGTGTGCCTCGCTATCGATCGTGGCCTCGAAGCTCCACACCGCCGTCAAGGATTGTACATTTGTAGAAGTTCTGCGTCTATTCAGGTAAGCTTTTTTTTTCAATTATTTTCGATTATGCAGATATTATGCAGACCCAAAACTGCTACAGATTTCTTTCCTTACAGAATTTTGTTTGTTTGTTCCTGCCCTTAAAGTTCAGTTCGTAGGAGCGTCTAGGCAAGCATCAAGCCAGAAAAACATGATGTCTAATATTTAGCGAACACCATTTGTCCTATCAGCTAATTTTGCAATCAAACAGTCCTCTTTTTTGGCCTAGCAAGAGCATGGTTCGTACGTATTTGATTAAAAGAACCAATGTTAGAGCCATTTTGTAACATCCCAAAAATTTAATGTAAGGATTAAATTATGGAAACTAGATAGTAAGCTCAATTTTGGAACCTACAAAATTTAAGGAAACTTAAATTTGACAAAGGGAAAAATTAGGACCTAGTGTGTGTAATAAATAGGATAAAAATATACCTATATGTATAAATAAAAACTTACCAACACACACTAAAAATTAATTCAATCACTCTCCTTTTCAATTGCCACACCTGGAGTATCATTAGCACACACACGTACAGCATGCATTGTGAATCATTCTCATTTGCACAACACATACTCTCTTCTTTTCTCTCATTGGTACAACACACACACACACACATTCTCGTCTCATTTGACCAACATATACAGCACATACGTACAGCACATAAGCACACCATCACATTCACTCTTTATTTAATCAAACTCCCCACTGCTTTATCTCTTCATCTTCATCTATCATCTGCAGAAAAAAGAAAAACGAAACAGAAACATAAACACAGAAAACAGAAAAACTGAGAGAGAGAGAGAGGAAGAACAAGCTTCAAATCACACACAATATCATAAACTTGTTTAGGTAAGTTTCTTCTACTTTAACCTTGGATTTCCATTGGATTTGTGGCTGTTTTCTGGGTTGTTTTGCTGCTGGAATCAAGAGAAGTCACCAAAAACGTTTTGTCACCGTAAAATACCAAAACCAGCAAGTTTGTGTCCGTTTTGCATGAGATTTTTTGATTCCTTTTCTTCTGTAAACACGTCCCAAAATCCAAGGAACATGTTTAGGAGTATGTAGAGTCAAAATCTTTGAGATTCGAGTCCAAAATCATGGTTGCATGTGAGTTTTATCAACTCTGTTTTGGTCGCCAGAAAACAGAGTTTCTATCGGAAACTTTCAGAAGCTCAAACGGAGGCTACAGATAGATTTTTCATCTGGTTCTTTTTGATATGGAAATTTTAGGATGTGTAGTATGAACTAGAATCAAGAAGAGCTTAATTTGGTGTCAAAACGAATAAGTTATTAATTTTTAAAGTTAGACTGTCCAAAACTGACGTTTATCAGAGTCAGTCCGATTCGTGTGGCTTTATGACCAACCAAATCAAATCCATTATTTACGAAACTTTTTCAGGGAGACAGTAGACATAACAAGCTTTAAAATGAGTGGTATAATGCATCATTTGGATATCTGTAGAGGAAGTTATGATTTTTGAAAGATGGGTTTAGAAACAGGTGCAATCCTGAACGTCCAGATTCTAGTAGTTGATTTCGTGGTGTTTTTGAATTATGTAATATTTCCCAATGTCCATGAAAATTTCCAGAATTTAAGTACATAGTCTTAGATTTAATTTTATATATATTTTGTGTTAATTGGATTAGTATATTAAGAGATATGAATTTTTGAAGTCAGTTGCTCTCAAACTGTGTTTCTGGAAAACAGTTTGTTTGTGTCGAACGTTTGGAAAATCAAACCTTGACAAACAATTATGAAACTTTCCAGATTTAAAGTAGAAATTCATAGCTTTAATTTGAAGGGTAGAACATAATTTTTGGACAAGTATATTAGGAGATATAGATTTTCAAATTCATGCTATGTTTCTGGAGACTAATCTGGAATAGGGGTATTTTGGAAAATTCTGGGAGTAATATGGTTAATCTGGGTAGATTTTGATATTTTTCCATAAAAATATATTTCAATAGCTTCATTTAGGCTTTGGACCCAGTCAATTTCGAGTTTTCTAGAATTAGTTATGATTTTTCAAAGTTAACTGAAAAATCTGTCAATTTGCTGAAGAATAGTAAAATTGCACTATGCAAAATTATATAGTGTATAAGCCACTGAAACTGAGATAATCAGAAGAAAATGATTAAAGATAGTAGTAATGCAAGTAATAACCAATTACTTGTTAATTTTAATATATAGGAACTGGTAAAAGCCCGAGCCGAAGAAAAAGTTTTGGATAAACAGTTGGACTGGAAAAGGACCCAGGTAGTAATTCTTTCTCTCATGCACTATGTGATTATTTATATGTTGTGTATTCCATTTTCTGTAACATGACAGTGCCTGTGGCACAACACGCAAATAAGCCAGGGTCTAAACATATCGTTTGACCATGGACACGAGTTTAGCCGGGGTTGCAAACAGTCGTTTGGCCTTGGACAGTATGCATACAACATGAGTTAGCATTTTACATATCATGGTGCATTGCATATTTATTTATCGCATTTTATATGACTGATTGTATATTACTACTGAGATTCATTCGAATCTCACCCTTTTTCAACATATAAAAATATTCCAGCAAAGGACAGCGGCTCTAAGGGCAAAACCGTAATTACTGGCGATTGAAGGTCCGGTCCTAGCCAGGAGTTACATCTGATTATCTTTAGTTGTGAAATTTATTTCTTTTGGATTTGTTTATGTTTTTCAAACCATATGAGGATTTTCTATAATATCAGTAAGTACTTATTATCAGTATAATTTCACTATTTCCGTTTGCCATCTGAACTACGCATTTATTATATAGCGAATATCAGAATATTAAGGGGTTTGACACATTTTACTGAAAACATAAGCTTTATGAAGGCAGCGAGGTATAAAAGGAATTGGTATTAATATACTAACGAAAATTTGATTATCCTTTTTATTTATGTTTTTTGAATTTTTCAAATTCTGTAAAGGTAGCGACTTCCTCAAATTCTGTAAAGGTAGCGACTTTTTCAAATTCTGTAAAGGCTATAAACTAATGTAAGGAAAAAGAGTGGATAAAAAAGTGATTAAAGCCTTTAAAAGTAGCTTTTCAATCGTGATTTATAATATACGAGGTAAGTATATGAGAAGAGTTTTATCTTGATTTACATGAATAAGCATTTTTTGGGGTCCCAAAAGTTATCCCAAACAAGCATGAAATCTTGTGGTTGATGATGACAAGTGTAAATCTTTTTCTTCAATGTGTAATTTTTGTTCTTTTTATCTGCTTCTGTGGATTATATTTCTTTTAATATCAAAGTCTTATCAATTGACGGGACTTAATTCATGTGGCATGTTATGTGCAAACTTGTTTCTTGTCATTGACTTTGTTGACTATATTTTATAAATTTCATCATCTCTTTATTTTAAGTCACTTTCATTAAAATGTCAGATTGGTTTCTACTTGAGTGGTTTCCAAAACTTGTAGATATGCAGAATGGTCATTTTCTGAATCAAAATTTTAAATTGTTATTGTAATTTTGAACAAACCTTTCTGTTCTTCTCTCATATTTTTTATAATATGTCCATGAGAGGGCTTCATAACTACGTTTTTCCCAGTCTCTTTGTTTTGGTTGGATGAATTTAAGAATCATGTCAACTAATCCTTTTTTTTTTTTTTTTTTTTTGCACTTCGTAGTTTTAAATTTCTTCCACTTTTATGTCAGATTGGTTTCTACTTGATATGTTGGGCAAATCTTGACCTTGGATGTTTGATTACATAGAGGTAACCATCAGCCGATGTGTTTCACCCTACCCATTGTAATATGTTGGCCTATAGCAGTTCAAATGGTTCAATCCATCTTGTTGATTTGTGCCAATCAAGCATTGTTTGATACTCATGCCAAATTGGGAGCTGATCTTTTGCTAGCAATATGTACTCATGTATGTTTAATATAACAGTTGTATGGATCCTCTTGAGTGGATGTTCTCTTATTCATTTTGGATGGATCCGAATTCAGAGGAACATAGACTTTCTGCTTTGAACAAGTAAATAAAACAAAAATCACTTACTTTCAGTGCTTAAGTCATTAGTGCATATTTAATCATATTCTGCAGAATCTTATTAATCGATGTACTCATAGAATTTCGTTGTCGATATCTATGTGGATCATTTTTATTGGAAAATTTATGTTTGAATATGAAGGACAAGTTTATTGATATAATCGTCATGGTCACGATCTGAAGAATTCTGACAAGAAATGTACTAGTAGCTAGCTCATGTTTCCATCAAACCCCAGGTATGTTTGTCTTTCAAATGTTCAATTTTTATTGATTATTATAATCTGAAATAAAGTTACCAAATTACTTCATATCCATGCTTGGATGAAATTAAAACATTTTTGGTAAGTGTTCCAGTTCTCGCGTTTAATTTCTTCTATGCTTGGATGAAATTACTTATTTTCAATTTTAGCTATGATATCTTAGTAAACAAGAGTTCTTTAGTTATGGACTATGGAAAATCATTATGTGTTATTTAGAATATTTTATTAAGATATTAGGATTTGGATATTAGATATTTATCTTATTAGGATTTGGATTAAATATTATTTATCTTATTAAGATTTGAGTTAGATATTTATATTTGATAGGATTAGATAGAGTAATATCTTTGGCTACAAAATCATTGAGATACGTATCATTATTTTAGAATTGATTGTTTGATGTTTGATACAAATTTGTTATTGGAGAAATTTGTAAATTAAATTGCTTTCAATTTTCATTTTTTAAAATATATTTTTTAGTGCTTCTTTTAGGAAGCACTACAATATATGAATACATTTTCTTTAAAAAAATGACCTAATGTAGCACCATTCTCACAAAGTGCTACAAAACAGTCCACCTATTGTAGCGCTTAAAAAGCGCTACAAAATCCTATTGTAGCCCTGTCATTTATATAGCTCTTCAGAAGAGCTACAAAATGCAAAAAAATAAGGGCTACAAATTATAGTTTTTGTAGTAGCATGAATTGGTAGTGGCCATATACAATGACACTCTTTCATTACGTTAATTTTCACACTCCGATGGAAAATAATTTTTGATTGAATTCAATTCCTTAACAACTCGTGAACTCATGTTGAGTACAATCATCAAAAGTTGAGTACAACCAGTAACTCTACCACTATTTACATAGCTCTAGAAATTTTGAAATAGTAATGAAAGTCTAAATCAAATCCTAATTATAATCAAAGATGATAAAGATAATTGCAAAATATTAAAAGATAAATAACTAAGTAAATCCGAATTTTAATTGACAAATATCACTTATTCAAATCCCTAATGGTTACATAATTAAGCCCTAATTATTTTTTATTCCATACTCCACCAAGAGATTTTGTTGCTGGACTGCGAATATACATGGTTTCTTTGTGGAGAAATGGAACTTCACAGTATAAGCAAGTCTTTCATAGATTTTCTTCCAGTTAACATCTCTAAAATAAGAATGACAAAACTATATACATATCACATTGTATTGATACCTCAGAACCCACTTCATGGTATGAACTACGTGTAGTGGCACATGAATTCAATATAAATAAAACATCTTAAGTGAAGTTAACGACTGTAATGTACACTTTTGCCTCTATATATTTGACAAGTCCTATTTTATTATATATTTTCATACTTTATTTAGGATTTTGTCATAGTTAATAAGATCAAAATGTTTTTCTTGTGATAAATTGATATTAAGAGTAAATACATTAAATTAGAATTAAAAAGGGTAAAATTATCAAAAAAAAATTGTAATTATTCTTAATCGTTGATTTTTTCGATAATATTTGAAACTGGATTTTTTTTTTTTTGTAGGTGCTTGAAGAAATTGAACCAAATCTCTGAAAATGGAAGTTTGAGTTCAAATTGTAGAAATTACAGTTTAGACCAGGAGCTTTGATATTTTTCAGTTTAGTCCCTGGTCAAAAATGGCATTTTGAGCAGAGAAATTAGGTCTGAATCAGACCTGAAGCTTGACACTTGCAGGAGGGGCAGAGGTGCTGTGAGTTGGAGAACATCCAGCGCTCTCACCTTCACTTCCTCTCGCTCCTTCCACCTCTGTTCTTCTCCATCACTGGTGACGTCCCTTCCTCCATCATCACCGGCGACCTTCATTTCCCGGAACCACAGCTTCAGCGGTGGGAGACCAAAAAATAGAGCACAGCCACAATATAGACACTTTCAGAGAGAGCTTCAGCATGGCAAACCAATTGGACATTCATCACCGTCGACCTTATCTCAGACCACCACCACAGTGCCACCTAACCACCGTTATTCTATCCCCTTTCATTACCGTCGTCGGAGCTAGAGTTTTGGAGAAATAGAGCTTCAGCCACGAGAAGCAGAGCCGCAGAGGAGACCAAACTGAGCTTTAGAAAAGGGCGGTCCACCATCATCTTCTCCACCTTCCATCATCACCGTCACCTTCTTCTCTCCAAGACCAAGCATCAGTCAGACCAGATCAGAGCCAGACCTGACCGTCCCCTTCATTCCTCCATTTTTTTGGCGAGTTTCTTTCATCTCACCTAGCCGTGGCCTCCTCTGTCATTGGTTTCACTGTTAATCACCAACCTTTCATTATTCATTGTTGATTTTTCATTTTAATTGTTCTTCAATGGCTGGAATTTTGAAAGTATTTGGTGGAGTTGTGATGATAAATTGCAACAGCTAAATCTCTTTTCTCCTAGAGGAATGGATTGATTCTTAAATTTGGAGCTTTAAGGAGTGCTTCACCATCTAATTTTTATCTTTAATCTCTTGCATTAGTTAAATTCTAGGTTTAGAGTTTAATTAGTATATTAGATTGAAGTTTTCCATTAGGTTCCTTGCATTTCTATTGACATTATTGGATCTATATTTGGATTTAATATTATATTTTTGACACTTTAAACTTCATTAGTAGTAATTTCATATAATTGACTTGATATAGTTTTTGTTTGAAGTTGTTATAAATATATGACTGTGATTATAATGCAAGTGTTCTTGGTTACTTGTATCATTGAATTTCATTGATTCAAGTTGCTAGTGCTGAGATTGAGTTTCAGTTAGAGAGATTAATTTTTACCCGGTGTGAAGAAATTAATTCACCTAACTCAAGATAGCTTAAATGATCTTTTGGGCAAATTTGTTAAGCTAGCACACTCTCGTGATATTTCTGGAAGCAAAGAATAGATGAAATCATTGTTCTATGAGGTTTTTATCATATTTCAAAACCAATTTCCATTTCACTCCATTTTTATTCCAAAACTATAAAAATATCTGTTTTAAAAGTATTTTAGTTTAATTACAATTTAGTTGTTAAATAAAAACCTCAAATCCTTTTTAATTGCTTCACATCAATCGTTGCACTTTTATTGAAATATATTTTTATAGGTTTTTTCATGATTAAATTAGGATGTTTAATGCATTTCCTGGTAATTATTGTATGATTAAGTACTAATTTGAGTTAGGGACATTTGTATTGAATTAAGTATAATTAAAGATACAATTATCATAATTTTTTAATTATTCATAAAAACGATTTCTTATATTTTTTATGCTACCTTGCACTTAATTGTGTATTTTAGGTGTTTCGGAAGAAAATTTGAAGAATGTGAAAAATGTCAATTATGGTTAGAACTAATATTTTTAAGGATTTGGAAAAATTACAGAACAGGTCCAAAATTTCTAAAAACGGCAGAATCAATGAAGAAAAGGGACCAGGGAAAATTACAGAAATGAACCCATATTTTGAATATTTTCATTTTAGTCCCTGGTCAAAACTCTTCTTCCTAGATACACAGCCGAACTCCAGACCTGGGGAGAGAGCTTTAGCGCCACGGAGAGACTGAGGACAGAGACCTTCTTCCCTCAGATATCCACAATGCCGAGGTTGACAGACACCAGAGAATGAGAACGGAGTCTCTCCGTTCAACACCACCACCTTCTTCCTCTTTTCTGGCAAAGAGACCAGCCTGATGTTGACCTACAGAATCAAGAACGAGGTTGAAGGAGAGCTCAATTAGAGGGAAAGTAGAGGAGAGACAGAACCAGAGCCCCCATCTTCACCGTCCTACCGCCAAACAAGGACGGAAGATAAAGCTGCCACAATTGTGGAGGCCTGAAGATCGATTGAAAGAAGGGGAAGAGCAGAGTACAGTCGGCCTTCCATTATTTCTGGCAAGTTTCTGTGATTTTCGGCAAGTTTTGCAATTTTCTGGTGAGTTCTTTGATTTTCCGGCGAGATTCTTCTATCATATTAAGCTTTTTCACTCTTGTTCAATGGATTATTTGGGCTTTGGAGGGGCTGTGTGATTGCTATCAGAGATATGAGTAGCTAAATCTCTTGAGTTTTTGTGGTGAAGAATGTGGCTAGAGCTTCAATATACTACAAAGGCGGGTTTATTAGTTTTCCATTAGCTTTTGATTATGTATTTGGATCTGTGGATGATGATTTTGTATTGATACATGAGTAGAAGACTCAAATGAGTGGTTATTTGTCTATAATGGATTGTTCTTGTATTGAATTTTGTTGTTGATGCATGCATTTGGATTTTGTATTGACCATATTTCCTTTTGTGTTTATAAGATTATATATTATATGTGATTACTATGGTATGTAATTATGGTATGTAATTAAGTTAATTCATATTGAATGTCGTGAATGTGATTTCATTTAAAAGGAAGAAAGTGCTTTAAAATGATTTTCAAACAAATATCAAGTGGTTTTTAATAATTTATCTAACATATGGATATGAATGACAATTGTAGGATTAGTCATTAATTAGATAAATTAGACTCAATATGATTGCTTGAGGTTTTCAATTTGACTTGTTAAAAAATTAAGTTCTAAATTATTTTTGAGAAGTTAGGAAAGCCACCAACTTTGCTACCAAGACTTATTTCATCATATAATCCTTTTTAATCCAAAACATTTCTTCATTCTTTTCCCAAAAAAAAAATACAAAAAGATTAGAAATAGCTACATGTTCATGAATTTTGAAAACCAATTTCAAAGCCCTCCTTTCTAAAAATGCTTTTAACACTTAGTTTAATCTAGAGAATTCAAAATAAAAGGCTCCTTGATAATAAAATGATCTAGAGTTATTTGCACTAGATTGTATTTTTAATTCGTTGTAAAATTGTAATTTGACCCCGAGATGAGTAAGGTTGTGTCAAATCATACTTAGTTCATTGGTAATTAATAAAAGATTCATCAAGAGACGATTTGGAATTGTACTCTATATTACAATTTTTTTTTTTTTGAAGAAGAAGAAGAATAAGTTACCAAAACATAAGCCAACATGCTCTCGTACATTATTATCCTTTTACAGATTTTTTTGCATACAACAAATTTAGGACATGTCGTTTAGGATTTTTTTTTTGGCTCCAATATGATTGGATAGGGCATGGTGGTGGAAGCTGGGGCTTTGATATTCCTCCACAGAGCCCTAACAATTATATTGTTGTTGTATTGCCAAGTATTGTAGGAAACATTTATATTTTTTAAATGAGTAATTAATAATTCCTCTAATCCTTAATATAAGATCTAATTGTAGTGCAAATTGAACCACGAATGATATTAATATTATGAACAGAATCTTATATTAAAGACCGGAAATAGTATTTAGCAGGCCTTCTGAAATTAATATTAAATCTCAATCATTAAATTTTTTTTTTATCCAAAAAATAAAGATAGAGCGAATTTTGGCCTTTGGGATTACTAATATCTTTTTTTTATTTTTTATTTTTTGTTCTCTTTGTTGACGGAATTTGTGCATAGAACAAATTTAGGACCTCTCATTTCAGATAAATTCGACGGGGAGAAGCGAAAAGCTTTGAGGTTTTCTTTCTTTTACGTCAATCGGTAACACTTGCTTCTCTGCAACTCTTAAGTTCAATTTCTGCTCTATGCATTTTGGTGGTTTTTTTTGCTTTGGGAGTTCCCTTCAAAATTTTAAAGATTCATAACGATACTCCTTTTGTTGTGCTAATTATGCTTTTGCCGAGGCCATGAAATTTTTCAAGATACATGCTTCAAACTTACATACCTGTATGATACTACTTACGATCCTAAATATAAGACTCAATTGACTTTTTTAGGAGAGATTAATGAAGCTAATTAAATTGCTTTAAAGTGTTTATATTTTTTTTTCCAAGCATTTTGTTTGACTAATAAACTAATATATAATTTAAAGATACAAGATATATGATATGATTAGGTAATTTATCTAGCTTCCTTAATCTCTCCAAGAAGAGTCAACTGAATCTTATTTTTAGGGCCGGAGGGAGTAGCTAATTAGTAAAAGGAAAAAAAAGAAGAAGAAGAAAGATACATTCTTATGATAATATATATGTTAGTTAATTGATAGTGCTCAGAATCATATGCCATTATATTTCGAGCCATATTCAGAATCATATGGAAGAAGGGAAAGTGTTAATAAAATAAAGATGAATCTTGATTGATAACAAATTATTCTTTAAAAGATACAAATCAACCCATTTGTGTTTAACAATGATCATCATTCACTTGAGGGTGATTAATAACTAACCTTAGCTCTAGGAATTTAGGAGAGACTTCCCTCTCTAGAAAAACTTACATTAACATCTCTCTTAACATAGTGTAAATCTCACTATCCTACACACCTTAATATAGACCTCTATTTATAAGGTCTTACAATGATTAACTACTTCATTAAGATCTTAACTAACTAATGAGGATCTCAACTAACTAATGATTTTATATATCTCCAACACGCTCCCTCAAATTGACGCTTCATATACTTACAAAAGGTAAACTTGGCAATACAACAAACAGTATTTAGTGAAGTGAGATTAAACCAATCATTTTGTTCTTGTGAACAACACTTTTAAGACACATCTTCTTATTTGCCTTCATGGAGACATCTTCCTCTTTGACTTTTCACTCTTCTTGAAAAACTGAACCATAACACTCTAGTTATCTTCATCATCTTGGCTTCATAAAATGATTGCTTGAGCTCTTCACTGTTTTTTTTCCTTTCTTTCTTTTTTTTTTTTTTGGTCTCTGATCTATACCTTCAGGATCGATCCCAAAAAATAAAAATAAAAAAATAAAAAACAGCGCAGCTGTAATCTCTTTTATTTGGAGCTATATCGGCATTTATTTGAAGCTGCAATGTCAGAACAGGTCTCTGCAACACCCTTTTCTCAGCCAAGCATTCCTTTGCCACCTCAAAAGATTATGTTGCTATCAGCAATTGAATTGCCATGCCATTCTCAGAGCAGTACAGAGCCCAGTCTGCCAAGTTACCATCATGCTCATCTTCTTCAACTGGATTCACAGTAGGCCTTGCACTTACCACCTCCAATAAGACCACCCCAAATGAGTACACATCAGATTTGTCAGTCAACTTTTGATGCCGAAAGTACTCTCGATCTAAGTATCTAACACTGTCCTTGACGTTGGTGCTTTCTAGAGGTGGATTGCTTGCCTTTGAAAAAGAAATGTCTTTGTCAAGAAGATAGACAAGACCAAGAGAGTTAAACATGACAAAAATATATTATTATATGCAAACAAAATATCACCTCAGAGAGTCAGGATAAGCAAAGCAGGTGAACTGGAGAAGTCTTGCTCAAAGAAGACAAAGTGACAAAACTTGGAAACAAGTGTATGCATATACACTTCACAAAATTATTATTTCACGGAAAGGATATTATTTATACACACACACACACACACACACGTCTGTAACTAATATTTGTAATCCTTATAAATTTTATTTCATTTTTTGATTTTAAACATTGAAATATAAAAATGAATTCTTTTTTTAGAGATATTATAGAAGCATGAAAATACAACTGATAAAGTTTTAAAAAATAAAACTTGAATTGGTAGTGGCAGTGTATACAATGACACTCCAAAGGGAAAATAATTTCTTATGGAGGTAATAATAACCTTATCCTTTGGACCAAGTTTGGTTATAGTGGTGGCTGGTCTATGCCTGCGATGGCTCTGAATATTGAAGGGCAACATCGTTTGCCGTTAATGTTTTCTATCCCTCCCATTGTTTCTGAACAAAGCATTTTCCTTAGAAATAATTACCATGGAGGCCTTAAGGTCATGTTTGGGTACATGGAGAAGTTACTTGGGAGCGGAGGAGGGAAAATTGGGAAGACCATCCTTGATGCACCTGTAGTTTCCTTCAATTTTTAATTTGGTATCTATATGTTTTTCTCCTTATTAAATATTTTGATTTTACTCTTTTAGTGTTGTTAACCCCTATAACTTTGCTTTGTTAGCATAGTTAGCCCTTGCACAGAAGCTAATTGTACTAATAGAGTAAAATTAAAGGATTTAATAAGGAGAAAATCAATACACAGGTAATAAATTAAAAATTGATTCATGAGAACGAGGATTGATGTAATTTGTTTCACATATAGAGTTTTTATTGCCAGTTCTCTCGTACATGAGGAAAGTAAACACATGCCAGGCAAGTGGACAAGTTTGCGCCATGAAGGGGTGACAATGATTAATATTGGAAAGAGACACAATATAAATTACTACCTCAGAGTCTATTTATTACCGATGAAATAACACAACACAAATTAAAGTAATTCATGGAAATTATTTCATATTTGGAACAGGAAGATCCACACAAATGAAATAACACAATTATGAACTTTATCAGATTATCCCATAGTTCTAGTTTAAAAAAATTGAAATTGTCCTGTTGCGGCACTGAAAATTGTGTTTGTCAATATTTGATATGTTCAAACTAATAAAATAAGAACATCCTAATAATTCTTTTATTATTATTATTATTATTATTATTGATTTTTTTCTGTCTTTTTGTTGGACTGAACTAAGGTTTAAAAGGCATCTTAGTATTAAAGTCTTAGACCAATTGTATTTAAAATCAATTTTATAACTTTAAAATAAAATTTAAAAAATAGAAAAAAATGGAAAGCAACTCCAAAGTTCACAACAAACTTTGTTGAAAAAGAGGTCGTCTTGAACCATAGAGTGCACAATATATATATTCTAAAAAGACGAGCATGTGATGAGAAGTCCTTGAAAATAATATTACAAACTTGAACAATTAAGAGATTCTATGCACCATGCACCTATTTTAATTTGGAAGTAAGGAACTTTTCCATTGACTACTCATTCACAAAAACAGACACGTGTGAATTGGCTTGCCCATAAAGCGTCTCAACATAGACAAAAGTGAATAATAACTTGAAATAATTAATATATACTCCTATATAAATAAAACATCATATGTGAAGTTAAAGGACTATAATGTGCATTTTTGCCTTTACATATTATCTTTTTACGGATTTTATGCAGACAACGAATTTAGGACCTCTTGTTTAGGATGTTTTCTCGCTCCAATAGAATTATTCATAATATATAAATAAAAATAGGCCTATTATTCGTCACAGAAAGAGATGTGTGTCACATGCCCTATGTTTGGATACATATTTGTCATCTGTCTCATCTTACTAAACAATCTATAATAGGCCAGGTTTTTTTTTAAATGATGATTTTTTAAAAATAAAAAATTATTTTTTAAACATATAATAGTTAAAAGACTATCTTTATTTCAGATTATATACCTATTAAAATAATTTTTTTAAAAAAATATGGACTTTTAAGAATCAGATCTGCCTGCCCATATCTGCCTAAACCAGTTCTGAAAACCTGGAACATGCCACAGTATATATGGACAGGAGTGTCCTTTTCTATTTCCTTTTGCTGAAACAAGGTAGGCATATGAACTCTGTGAATAATATAGATTTGGAAATATTGCACGTAAAATTGTTATATATGGACCATGCGGAAAGAAATGTGTTTGTCAAGAAGACAGACTGGACCAAGAGAGTTTTTTTTTTTTTTTTTTGGGCCAATGACCAAGAGAGCTAAACAAGACAAAAAATATTATTTATATAGGGCGCGACATACATATGGTGATAACTGAGTTTCACTCTTAGATCCAATTCATTTTATTATGTCCTCAGCAAATCCACTGTGAACTCTGTAATATTCATACGAACTCAGTAAATAAGGTTTGGTAATATTGGACATAATGTAATATATCCTCTCTGCTATTTCCTTATGCTGAAATACCCTACAAGAGAGTTAAACACGACACAAGATATTATTTATATGCAACAAAATATCACCTCAGTACGTTACGTTTCAGTCTTTATTCAAAGAAGCCAAATGCACGTTTTCTATAGTGTGAATGTGAATTGGCAGGTTGGCTTAACTTTATCTATCTTCAATAATATTTGAATAATAAGGTCCCAAAACAATTTTCATTGGTAAACTGTGGATGAATGATCCTAAATTATATTTACAAAGTTGCAAATAAAAGTAGTGTATATTCTTGCCTCTGGGTTCTATGCGAAGCCCTGATCTGGTGTGCTATGGCAACATTATAATCTCTCTGTTTTTTTTAATACATTTTGGTGTCTTATAGTTCTCACAACTTAACACTTATTTTAAAACAGGCGACAAAGATAGGTCTATTTGATGATTTTTTGAATTTTTTTTAAAAAGAACAATTAAATTAAATGACTATAAAATTTTTGGACTATTTAAAAAATACAACAATTTTTATGGTGTTTTAATATTATCCTGTCAAATAATTGCTCATACTTATTTGATGATTAACATAATAACCGTTCAATAATTTCTTTCTCAACTACCGTCTCACATTACTTGATGCTTTTGTTTGTAACTTGCAAGTATGAAGAGTCAAGCTGTGTAAGCTAATTCTGTAGCAGTTGTGCAAGCCAAAACAAAAAAATTATCCGAGGTTTTACTGTCGGGATTGAGAGAAGAATTAGATGAACAATCTATAGATTTATTAGTTTGTATTATTTCACTTGGAAACATCTTTTACATACCAATTTTCACCTTAATATACGTGCAAGAAACTCATAAATATTGTTAAGAATGATAATTTTTTATTTGTATATATTATTTATTGAAATAAGGTTTTTATGCTGGCTTTTTGAGAAACTGAAATGTTTTTTAAAAATATTTTCTTTTTATGGCAGGAAAAGAGTTGCTAAAGTAGATAGGGTGATAAACTTGAAAACAAGTGTATGCATATAGTTCAGATTCTTGGACGGATCGGAATATGAGGTTAGTCCTCAGTGTCATCATGGAAACTTCAAAGAAGCCAAATATTTGTACATTTCACATTGGGGGCTTTACCTGACGACGAAGTTATGTAGTGTAACATCCCAAAAATTTAATCTAAGGATTAATTTATGGAAACTAGATAGTAAGCTCAATTTTGGAACCTACAAAATTTAAGGAAACTTAAATTTGACAAAGGGAAAAATTAGGACCTAGTGTGTGTAATTTATAGGATAAAAATATACCTATATGTGTATAAAAACACACACACCCACACTTGTTCATTCATGAGAAGCACACGTACAGCCTCCTCTTTGACAGAAACACTTGCACCAAACACACACGTACAACATGCATTGTGACTCATTCTCTTCCTCTTCTCTCATTGGAACAACACACACACACACGTTCTCTTCTTAGTAGACCAGCATACAACACACATACGTACAGCTCACAAACTCCCTCCTTTCATCATTATTGCCTCAGCTTGACACCTCTCAAAACAGAAAACAGAAGCAAACATAGAGAAAAGAAAAACAGAAACGAAACAGAAACAACAGCACAGAAACACAGAAAACAGAGAGAGAAACGAAGGAAGAACAAGCTCCAAATCTCACACACAACATCATAAACGTGTTTAGGTAAGTTTCTTCTACTTTAACCTTGGATTTCCATTGGATTTGTGGTTGTTTTCTGGGTTGCATGTAAGTTTTATCAACTCTGTTTTGGTCGCCGGAAAACAGAGGTTTTATCGGAAACTTTCAGAAGCTCAAACGGAGGGTACAGATGGATTTTTCATCTGGTTCGTTTTGATATGGAAATTTTAGGATGTGTAGTATGAAATAGAATCAAGAAGAGCTCAATTTGGTGTCAAAACGAACAAGTTATCAATTTTTTAAGTTAGACTGTCCAAAACTGATGTTTATCAGCGTCAGTCCGTTTCGTGTAGATTTTTGACCAACCAAATCACATCCATTATTTACGAAACTTTAGAGGGAGATAGTAGACATAACAAGCTTTAAAATTAGTGGTATAATGCATCATTTGGATATCTGTAGAGAGAGTTATGATTTTTGAAACATGGGTTTAGAAACAGGTGCAATCCTGAACGTCCAGATTCTAGTAGTTGATTTCGTGGTATTTTTGACTTATGTAATATTTTCCAATGGCCATGAAAATTTCCAGACGTTAATTAAATAGTCTTAGCTTTAATTTGGTATATAGTTTGTGTTAATTGAATTAGTATACTAAGAGATATGAATTTTTGAAGTCAGTTGCTCTCAAACTGTGTTTCTGGAAAACAGTTTGTTTGTATCGAACGTTTGGAACATCAAACCTTGCCAAACAATTATGAAACTTTCCAGATTTAAAGTAGACATCCATAGCTTTAATTTGACGGGTAGAACATAATTTTTGGACAAGTATATAAGGAGATATAGATTTTCAAAGTCATGTTATGTTTCTGGAGACTAATCTGGAATAGGGATATTTCGGGAAATTCTGGGAGTAATATGGTAAATCTGGGTATATTTTGATATTTTTCCATGAAAATATATTTCAATAGCTTCATGTAGGCTTTGGACCCAGTCAATTTCGATTTTTCTAGAATTAGTTATGATTTTTCAAAGTTAATTGAAAAATCTGCCAATTTGCTGAAGAATAGTAAAATTACACTATACAAAATTATATAGTGTATAAGCCACTGAAACTGAGATAATCAGCAGATTATGATTAAAGATAGTAGTAATACAAGTAATAACCAATTACTTGTTAATTTTAATATATAGGAACTGGTAAAAGCCCGAGCCGAAGAAAAAGTTTTGGATAAACAGTTGGACTGGAAAAGGACCCAGGTAGTAATTCTTTCTTTCATGCACTATGTGATTATTTATATGTTGTGTATTTCATTTTCTGTAACATGACAGTGCCTGTGGCACAACACGCGAATAAGCCAGGGTCTAAACATATCGTTTGACCATGGACACGAGTTTAGCCGGGGTTGCAAATAGTCGTTTGGCCTTGGACAGTATGCATACAACATGAGTTAGCATTTTACATATCATGGTGCATTGCATATTTATTTATCGCATTTTATATGATTGATTGTATATTACTACTGAGATTCATTCGAATCTCACCCTTTTTCAACATCTAAAAATATTCCAGCAAAGGACAGCGGCTCTAAGGCAAAACCGTAATTACTGGCAGAGGAAGGTCCAGTCATAGTCGGGAGTTACATCTGATTATCTTTAGTTGTGAAATTTATTTCTTTTGTACTCTGTATGTATTTTCAACCTATATGAGGATTTTCTGGAATATCAGTAAGTACTTATTATCAGGATAGTTTCACAATTTCTGTTTGCCATCTGAACGACACATTTATTATATAGCGAATATCAGAATATTAAGGGGTTTGACAATTTTGGTATCAAAGCAGTGGTTCTGGCCACAGTGTGCGCAGTTCGGGCAACAGAATAGTATACTGATATGCTTGTTTATACAGTGACATGAATAGCGAAGTGAATTACTTCGGCTGGTTCACAGTCAAGCCTTAGAGAAACAGTAAATACCTAGAGGGTAGTATAAGGATGACCTGGATCCATTAGGTAAGGCCAGAGTGTGGGCTTTAACCTAGACTAGAATCACCAATAGGCTGACTAGTGTCAGACAGATAAGCTACAGAAAACTTGGTGGATCTCACAGAGCAAATCACAGTGTATGAGTCCGAGTGCATGTATCGGCACTGATATGCAGTCCCTACACAATACTTTAATGCCCGGAGGCAGTAAACATGGCTTTTAAGATAAGGGCAGGCACGGGGTACCGGTGGTCGGAAGCATTTTGAGCTGATATTTGTATTTTTGCACTAGTACACAAAAGTTAAGCGTGCTCAACCCAGGAAAATCTCAAGATGGGTGACCCCCTGGGAAGTTACATGAACATGTTATGTAACGTAAAAGAGCAAGAACATGTTATACAGTAGCTCAGAGGCTGTATATTTTTACACGTTTTCCCTATCTATTGTAAACCTCTGTTATATGTTATTACAGGAGTACCTGTCTACCCAATATGTTGTGAAATGACCGATATACCCTTATGTTATGACGAAATAGAATATTAGAGTGGCACAATAGAAGCATAGTGAACCTATTCACAATTCTTGAAAGTTGCAAGAGAGGTTGTCAGTTGCACCAGTGATTATCATCCCACATTACAATATGACCTGTAAGGTCGACAGTGACACAATACATGTGGTATATTGTATGACTATATGGTCCCAATAATGCAGCAATGAGGCAGCCTTATCAGAGCATGTTATTCAACCCCATGATCAGTATGCACCCCTGACATGGCCAAATGAGAGTTCTGGTTGCACTGGTGAAAAGCACAAGTAACCCTATGGTCGAGAGGCAGTGCGTAAAACATGCGGCTGAGGCGGTGTGACCAACAATGTTACATCCTACGTGATGTACAGTGATATTACCCATGTAAACTTGTGTGGTTTGCAGGAACATGACCAGTATGGTATACAGTGACACCACTTATGTAGCTTATAGTCACACAATCTGTATGAGTTTTGATGACCCATCTAAATAGAGATAGGGATGAGCCCTAGAGCAGTAGGGCATAATGGTGGTAAATACCTGTCAAACAGTACGATGTTAACAATTCTAGAATCAACTACCCCACTCATGTTGTAAAGCTAGCAACAGTTAATTTTATTTGAGAGTATGAGACAATTACGGACAGGTTGATACCTGCTCTAGAACATTTATATGGTAAGTAAAGATACTACGAAGTGACAAATAAGGATAAAGTAATCATTTTGGTCCGGAACAAAATCATTGCCTTGATCCTGAATAATGCACACCGTACGGGAAGTAACGGTCAAATAGTCCTTTGACCCTGAACCCCGAGCAGATGGACATATTTATAGACAAAGCTGGTTATAGACAGATAGAGGTGTAAACAGACATCAAAATAGTAAGCCCAGCGTACACAATTGTATTGGGCAGTAATATCAAAATATTTAGAGTTGTGAAAACAGAACAACATAAGTTGTAAGGCTAAATATATCAGGCAGAGTCCCAATAAGGTAACGAGACTTAGAATCATTAGCGGACTATATGTACGAAGATCATAAAACTTGTTGAACTAGTATTTCTCAGTTTATCAAATTGATAAGCAATCAGAGTATGCAAAATAGAAAACAAAGGCAATAAGACCCAAGGTACATGTTTGCATGGGGCAGTATCCCTGGGCAGTAAGATCCAACAAGCACTTTTTGCTGTATAGAACAGTGACGAACATGTTGAATAGTAAGCAACTCCATGTCAAGTTGAGCAAATGTAGGTTGTGGTTATCAGAAGTTAAATTTTTGAGCTATATGATCTCACAGCAAGGAGTCTCAGTAGATTCAAATAAGGTGGAAATAGTACTGAATTAGAAGAGGCCAGAAACAGTATTTGAGATACACAATTTTTCTGGATCTTACATGTTATTATACGCGATTCATACAAAATTTCTCCAGAATAGCTTTGCCATTGATAAAGTTAACACGGAAAACTCAACCTTTTGTGTGGGACAACAGTTGTGAGAGGAGCTTCACAGAGCTGAAACAGAAATTAACAACAACACCAGTGCTAACAGTCCCAGATCCACAATTGACCTTTGTTGTCTACACAGATGCCTGTGGGCATGGATTGGGATGTGTTTTGATGCAACAAGGCCCAGTAGTGGCATATGCATCTCGTCAGCTGAAGCCTCACGAACAAAAATATCCTACACATGATCTTGAGTTAGCGGCAATTGTTTTTGCACTAAAAATCTGGAGACACTATCTCTATGGGGTGACTGTAGAGTTGTACTGAGACCACAAGAGCTTAAAGTATTTATACGATCAGAAAGAGCTCAATATGCGGCAGCGCAGGTGGATAGAGTTACTTAAAGACTATAATCTGGAGATCAAGTATCATCCAGGTAAGGCTAATGTAGTAGCAGATGTATTGAGCCACAAAACAATACAGGTAGCAGCCCTTATGATTCACAAACAAAGGCTGATTGAAGATTTTAGGGATCTTAATCATTTTAACCAGATCAGGATTAACAACATCAATGTTATTTAGATAGAGAATAATCTAAGAGCAGTCATAGAAGAAGCTCAGATGCAAGATAAACACACACAGTCCATTAGAGACATGATTACAAACAGAGAAACTCAGAAACATGACTTGTCATCAAGTAGGCTAGTCAGATATAAGAAGCAAATATATGTTCCACCACAAACTGAGTTGAAAAGACAAAACATGGAAGAAGACATGAAGAGACGATACCCATAATTTATGTCTTCCTATATGTAACAAATTTCGAGGACGAAATTAATTTTACGGGGGGAGAATTGTAACATCCCAAAAATTTAATCTAAGGATTAATTTATGGAAACTAGATAGTAAGCTCAATTTTGGAACCTACAAAATTTAAGGAAACTTAAATTTGACAAAGGGAAAAATTAGGACCTAGTGTGTGTAATTTATAGGATAAAAATATACCTATATGTGTATAAAAACACACACACCCACACTTGTTCATTCATGAGAAGCACACGTACAGCCTCCTCTTTGACAGAAACACTTGCACCAAACACACACGTACAACATGCATTGTGACTCATTCTCTTCCTCTTCTCTCATTGGAACAACACACACACACACGTTCTCTTCTTAGTAGACCAGCATACAACACACATACGTACAGCTCACAAACTCCCTCCTTTCATCATTATTGCCTCAGCTTGACACCTCTCAAAACAGAAAACAGAAGCAAACATAGAGAAAAGAAAAACAGAAACGAAACAGAAACAACAGCACAGAAACACAGAAAACAGAGAGAGAAACGAAGGAAGAACAAGCTCCAAATCTCACACACAACATCATAAACGTGTTTAGGTAAGTTTCTTCTACTTTAACCTTGGATTTCCATTGGATTTGTGGTTGTTTTCTGGGTTGCATGTAAGTTTTATCAACTCTGTTTTGGTCGCCGGAAAACAAAGGTTTTATCGGAAACTTTCAGAAGCTCAAACGGAGGGTACAGATGGATTTTTCATCTGGTTCTTTTTGATATGGAAATTTTAGGATGTGTAGTATGAAATAGAATCAAGAAGAGCTCAATTTGGTGTCAAAACGAACAAGTTATCAATTTTTTAAGTTAGACTGTCCAAAACTGATGTTTATCAGCGTCAGTCCGTTTCGTGTAGATTTTTGACCAACCAAATCACATCCATTATTTACGAAACTTTAGAGGGAGATAGTAGACATAACAAGCTTTAAAATTAGTGGTATAATGCATCATTTGGATATCTGTAGAGAGAGTTATGATTTTTGAAACATGGGTTTAGAAACAGGTGCAATCCTGAACGTCCAGATTCTAGTAGTTGATTTCGTGGTATTTTTGACTTATGTAATATTTTCCAATGGCCATGAAAATTTCCAGACGTTAAGTAAATAGTCTTAGCTTTAATTTGGTATATAGTTTGTGTTAATTGAATTAGTATACTAAGAGATATGAATTTTTGAAGTCAGTTGCTCTCAAACTGTGTTTCTGGAAAACAGTTTGTTTGTATCGAACGTTTGGAACATCAAACCTTGCCAAACAATTATGAAACTTTCCAGATTTAAAGTAGACATCCATAGCTTTAATTTGACGGGTAGAACATAATTTTTGGACAAGTATATAAGGAGATATAGATTTTCAAAGTCATGTTATGTTTCTGGAGACTAATCTGGAATAGGGATATTTCGGGAAATTCTGGGAGTAATATGGTAAATCTGGGTATATTTTGATATTTTTCCATGAAAATATATTTCAATAGCTTTATGTAGGCTTTGGACCCAGTCAATTTCGATTTTTCTAGAATTAGTTATGATTTTTCAAAGTTAATTGAAAAATCTGCCAATTTGCTGAAGAATAGTAAAATTACACTATACAAAATTATATAGTGTATAAGCCACTGAAACTGAGATAATCAGCAGATTATGATTAAAGATAGTAGTAATACAAGTAATAACCAATTACTTGTTAATTTTAATATATAGGAACTGGTAAAAGCCCGAGCCGAAGAAAAAGTTTTGGATAAACAGTTGGACTGGAAAAGGACCCAGGTAGTAATTCTTTCTTTCATGCACTATGTGATTATTTATATGTTGTGTATTTCATTTTCTGTAACATGACAGTGCCTGTGGCACAACACGCGAATAAGCCAGGGTCTAAACATATCGTTTGACCATGGACACGAGTTTAGCCGGGGTTGCAAACAGTCGTTTGGCCTTGGACAGTATGCATACAACATGAGTTAGCATTTTACATATCATGGTGCATTGCATATTTATTTATCGCATTTTATATGATTGATTGTATATTACTACTGAGATTCATTCGAATCTCACCCTTTTTCAACATCTAAAAATATTCCAGCAAAGGACAGCGGCTCTAAGGCAAAACCGTAATTACTGGCAGAGGAAGGTCCAGTCATAGTCGGGAGTTACATCTGATTATCTTTAGTTGTGAAATTTATTTCTTTTGTACTCTGTATGTATTTTCAACCTATATGAGGATTTTCTGGAATATCAGTAAGTACTTATTATCAGGATAGTTTCACAATTTCTGTTTGCCATCTGAACGACACATTTATTATATAGCGAATATCAGAATATTAAGGGGTTTGACATGTAGCCTTGCTATGGAGAAGCCAAAGTATTTATATGTTAACTGACAAATCCTATTTTTATTGTATATTTTTATATTTTATGTGGAAATTTAATTATTAATATAATATATATTTAATATATTATATAAAATATTATTTTTTTGATATTGAAATTTTAATTTTTAATTTTTTGTTATATATTATTTATTATATATTATTTTATTTTATTATATAAATTATTAAAATATACAAGAAATTATAAATTTCATCGAGGGATTGCCAACGGATTTTTTTTTTTGTCAGTAAATTATTCATCACAAAATGCAACCATTATCTAACATTGACGAGGCAATGATATGGTGGTGAGGTTACAGGACTTTGGACACATGGGTTGATGATGACAGCAAATTTACTGACAGAAGAAATTCTGAGTCATTCAATGTTTTTTTTTCAGTGAGAAATGGGCTTCACATTGAATGGTCATCACAATTATCAGTCATCACAATGAAATTTGAACCATCTCATCATGTCTCAATATAATTTAGACTATCCAAACTAAAGACAAGAGAATGAAATTAATTAAGGGAGGTAGGTATTCGGAAATTGATTCATGAGAATGAAGAATGAAGTTATTTGTTTCATAGATAGCGCTTTTAATTATTGCTAGTTATTTCATATATGGAGGAAAAAAGAAAAAACTAAACTTGTAGAGTACCCAACAGGTGGATAAATTTATTAATATTGAAACGAGAAAGTACGTACATATGACAAACTTTACGCAACACACAACACACAAGCACAAGGCAGATACATATTACTAGCTACCTCAGGGACTATTTATAAATTATAAATAAGCCGAGAGAAGTAATAATTATTACTATTGAAATGAAAAACAAAACAAACATTACGTAACACACAACACACCATCAAAAAGCCAGGCATATGTTACTACCTCAAGGCTTGCGGCGGGAGCATAAGCTGAGGTTGGCATAGAGATGTTTGGGCCATTCATCTAGAGCCAGCCACTGGTTCGCCGGGAACGATAGCTTGGTTGGTTGGCCGGATCCAACGATGGTAATTTCCACGTAATCCAAGTACCACCCTGGCTTGTTCCCTTCGCCGTTGGAGATGATAGATATGGCGCAAATATTGACGCAAGGGCCCCTGCCGCTGAAGACATCAAGGTAGCCCCGCTCGAAGTAGTCATGACCGGGTCCCATTAGGCCCCAGTTTTCGAGGTTATCGACGGTGAAGCCATAGCCGGAATAGGACTTTAACTTGAGGCTGATTATAGAGTCCGTTCCTGCGCTATCGCGATCTCCTGTCTTAACTCTCACAATGTACGTGCACTGCTCCTGCATGCATGCATGCAAAACACACACACTCAACTAAGTAGAAGGAATAAAAGCTTGAAACTAATAATGGATCAACATGAGATCAAAACAATTACTTACAGCCGTAGCCATTGAAGCGAAGCTGATGAGTGAAACTAGAAAAACAACACAAGACAATGCAACTCTGGGAGCCATTTTTTTTTATTAGCTTGTGATGCTACTGATGATTGATGCTGAAACAACCTATAAGCATATGCCTTTATATAGGGCAACTTATATGGTGATAACTTAGTTGGAGAGCTCTTAATTTGTATGGATAAGCACATTTGTGATATGTTATTAGTCGGACTTGAATAATGGAGACCGCATATTCTGACACATGTTCGTGGGGAGGATACAAATTCGAAAGTATACATTATCCTCAATATTTTATACTATCACCACCGATTATTAATATAAGATATATTTTAATAAAGAAATTTAATTAAGAAATGGGTCTTATATTAATGACAGATGGGTTATTTTGGATTTGAGGACCACACATGGCTTGAGAGAGGTTTATAATTTCTTTGAATTCTTACCTAAGAAATTTAAATACGTGCCCGAGAGGTACTTCGTTAAAAATGATATCATAATTTTAAAAAATAATTACATTAGGCCTTGAAAGATAATAATATAAGTAAAATGATGGGTAATTTTTAAGTAATAATTATATTGAGATGGGCGATAAGGCCCCCCACCTCTATAAATATACTCTTCATTTGTTATTTGCAAGATAGGATAAAATTTTAATTATTTTTCTTGAATTTGTGAGAAAAAAATTTGAAGTTAATTGCAATTTTTTATTGTTGCTGAATTAATTGACTCACAAGATTTTCATTGCTAATCATCCTATTATAATTTCCGTTTAAGAAATCTATCAATTTTTATTCAAAATTTAGAGAATTTACAATTACATAGAATTGTAGATATATAAGAATATCAATTGTAGAAGGGAAAGGGTTCTCACATCTCCCAACAAGTGTGCTTTTCGAGATTCAAACTTGTGTTCTCCTCCTTATGAGGGTGACACCTCTTACCACATCAACAAACATCTTGTTGGTTAGTATTGGAGAATGCTTTATTAGCATAACAATTGGGATTATAAATAAGGAGGTTTTCAATTTTATTTTGATAAAATATTAGAAGAAACTATAAAGTTGCAGGACTAAAATGAAACCTAAAGTAAAATTAAAGAAATAAGTGTATTGGAATCCCACCTGGGGGAGAAGCCCATATTTAGTGCATAACATTATTTGAACAAGATTACCTCCAATAAGAGCATACATGTGTGCCTAGCAAAGAAATAAGTGTATACTTCTTTTCAAAAAATTATCAATTTATTCAAGAGAAATTATCAAAAATATTGGTTTTCCTATTTTCTTAAAATAAAAAAGGCGGCATATTTTCTAATGCTACGGTGGGATCACTAATCCTAAACTTTGGAAATAAAGAAAACTACCTTGCAAAATGATGTTTTACTTTGCTGGGGTTGGGTTTAATTATAAAAAAACAAACGACTTCAGAAAGCATAAGAAACCAACCTCTAAAATCAATATAACAACATAATATACAAAACTAAAAGAATTATTTATGTACCGTCTGTTTATTATTTTTTGAGCTTGTGGCTTGCTGGTGAAAGTATATATTTTGCTTTCATTGAATCCGCACTAACAGTCAGCGATACTTTATTATTGCTTATTTAATATTTATAAATTTTTAAAAACACAGATTATGTCCTATTTCTTTTGAAGTTATGTATTTCTTTTAAAAAAATTGAATATTATTGCGTAATGGATAGGAACTAGTTGCTTAGTGGATGTTGATAATATCTAAAAATTAGGTTTAATTTGTTTTCAACCAGTTCAAAAGTGGTAATAATGTGCCGCGAATATCGATGACCACCAAGACTATGAGTATATCACTTGGAGTGAAATAACATTAATAATGCCATGCGATTTGATTTTACTTGTCCGATGGGAATAAAAACGTCATTCTCAACTTGCACGCCTCCATTAAGTTGGTGGGTGTCTTAACTTTCTATTTTTAAATATAAAATTTATTCTATTTAATATTTTGTGCATCACTTGTGATTTAAAAATTTGAAGAGTTTGGGGAATTTCACTGCACCGGGCAAAAGTAAAAAGCTTTCTAAAACTAAAAGTGATATTGTATTTGGTATACATGGCACTAGACATCCCACTTTTTTCTATTAATATCTTTGACGTGGAACCAACTTAAAATATTAATAATAACGTTTTTGTAATAACTTTGATTGAAATGAGTTTTCACGTTACGTTGCTGACGTCAGAAACCGAAGAGGAAATTTCTAACAAAATTAAAGAGATTTATTTTTTTAAAAAAATAAAAAGAATTTACATATCACTTCTACGCATACAAAGGAACTGACACATGAAAATTAATTCGTGAATCATGAAATTTATTTTTTAAAAAAACTAACTTGAATTTCCAAGTCGGTTTGGCGAGGAGCCCGCATGAAAATTAATTCATTAATATGGGAAAAATTGAACTTTACCAATGAAATAACACAGTATAAATTAAAGTAATTCATGAAAATTATTTCATTTTTGGTACAGACAGATCGATACAAATGAAATAACACAATTATGAACTTTACCAGATTCTCCCATTTTCCTAGTTAAAAAATTGAAATTGTCCTGTTGCGGCACTGAAAATTGTGTTTGTTAATTTGTGATGTGTTCATATTAAAATAAGAATATCCCAGTAATTCATTTTTAATACTATAATTGATTTTCTTGGCTTTCTGTTGGACTGACCATTTGGTTTGAAAGGCATGTTAATTAGTATCAAAGTCCTAACATGTATATTGCACCAAGGGAATTGAAGGAGAACAACTTTGTTGGGTTAAGTTCAAATTCTCAGTGGGAGGGATACTGGCAATTAGTGTCGTTGATGGTGTCTCAAATATGATAGCCCCAAATATTGAAAGATACCTTTGCTTATAACCACACACACACAAAAAAAAAAGAAAGACAATGAGGCTCTTAGCATGTAACATATCTATTGTATTTTGAATCGATTTTCCAACTTTGAAATAAAAAATAAAAAGCAACTTCAAAGCTGACAACCAGCTTTGTTGAAAAAAAAAAAGCTCTATAAACCATAGAGTACACAATATTATGTTCTAAAGAGACGAGCTTGTGATGAGAAGTCTTTGAAAATAGTAGTTGTATTATATACGGTGCAATGCTTTTGGAAATTTTAAAGTGCCCAAATTTACATTTTCATTCTTTGGGTGGACCTCAAATTTGTGAAGAGCTCAAACTTCAATGTTGACCACCCAGAGAAATAAGCATTGGTTTTTCTATTTTGATTTGTGTAATAGAGGGAAGAGTGTCATTCTCAACTATTAGTATTGAATTATTCCGTTCGATATTAATTATTTTAGTTATTGGTGGGCATGTTAATCAAGTTTAAGCAAGACTCTTTTTTCCCACTTTTCTAAAATAATTTTAAAAAAATGATCATTGAAATATATATAGATTCTATTGAGACAAAAGTGGCGCATAAAATGCATTATAATCCCTTTCATCATCATCCAAAACATAGCCAATGGATCTTAAGTTGGAAGTAAGGATGAATATCTTGGTAGGCCGACATAGAGATATATATGCACTCCAAGTGGTTTCCCCAACTCTTCCCACCGGTTCATTTTATAAGAAGTCTTCTAAAAGGTATTTTTAGTCCTTTTTATAAGACATTTTAATAGTTTCAACTAGACTTAAATATTGTTCAGTATATGCGTATATATAATAAGGGTAGTGAGAAAGAGTAGAAATTAATATGATGCTTGAGTTTAATACAGTTAATAAAGGTAATATTGAAAATCCCTTAAATTTTATAATAAATTTAATACCTTTAACTGCTTTTATTTTATTAGAATGTGTGAACTAGTTAGAAATGTTTTATAAAATGGATCCAAGGAAATAGCAATAACAAGTACATTGATTATCACCCTAACATTACGGTCAAACTGTTAGCTATTCTTGAAGGCTTAAATCTTTGTTGGGAGGAGAAATACAAGCAAGTCAACATCTATTGTTATTCAATTGAAGCAGCAATAATTCAAAAATGAGTATACTTTGACTCACACTCCCTGATAATCCCAAATTTTATATATTTTATCCCACCATATTCATTTATTTTGAGAACTATTTTAGGCTAATTTGGATTTATTAGATAATATTTGGATTGTTAGCCAATCCTAGGAAATAATATAAATATGAATTAATTATGAGATTATTGGGCTTAAATTGTTAATATTCTGATTGTTATCTTGTGATTGAATAATATTTTCAAATGTATGATAGATTACGATCTCATTTTATTCTTGCAGGTTAAGGAAAAGCATATTAGGAAATCTTCTAATAGATTCAAATCTTGTACCCTAAAACTTTTTCATTCTCTTATAAAAATACCTAGCAACCACATAATTAATCACACTCTCCATTAAGAGCCCACACTCACACTTCTCCATGGAGTTAGGAAGATGATTATGCAAGCTTGAGCTAGCTTGGGAAACAATTTGCGAGGAGCATGAAGGAAGCTAGAGCCTAGGACTTACACATAAAGACCACAAGGGAGTGTCTTTCCTTTTATTGATTTATTTCAAGACTTGAGATTATTTAGTTCACTACAAAAAAATATAGATTTAGTAGTGGTTAAAATGTGTATTTGTAGCGATTTCAACTGCTACAAACAACATTGGTAGTGGTTAAGTAAACCGCTACAAAAACCATTGTTGCAAGTAATTTTGTAGTGGTTGAAAGTAACCGTTACTTAGGAGAGACAAACCGCTACTAACGTAGTAGAGGTTACCACGAACCACTACAATGGTCAGATGGTGGGTAACAAATTTTCTGACAATGTAGTAGCGGTTAAATAACCGCTACAAATTTAAGTGCTCGTTTGTAGCAATTAAATAACCGCTACCAATTTCAAAACGCGGATATTTAAGAATGGCGCTAAAAACTTTGTAGCGGTTCTACAACTACTACAAATATTTGGTTATGGCGGGAAGCGAAAATTTTTTAATTCAGTAGCGGTTATATAACCGCTACTAATGTAACCGCTATTAAATAAAATTCCAAAAGTGGCACCTAACAATTTAAACAATTTTTCAATTTCACTGTTAACTTTGTAGTAGTGTAAATAACTGCTACAAAGTGTCATGAAAAATTAAAAAATTATCCAATAATATAACTTAATTGTTATAGTATCATTTTAACATGTTAATTAGTTATATAACTAAATTAAAAGTAGTTATTATTTAAGAAAATTAATTAAATTGAATTATTGGGTAAAGAAAAAGATTAAATTGAGTTACATAAATATAAAATTTATATGCATAATAATGAGAAAGTGTAGGTAATGTTATGAATTTGTAGCTAATATGTACTTTTTTGTTGTCCCCTAGATGTGGATCGTTTTGAGGAATAGCCTGTTAATGTATGTAAAAAAAATTAGTATGAATATTATAAAAAGGAAAAAAAAGAAGAGATGAAAGAATTGATAAAAAAAAATTACTATGTATAATGATCACCTTACTTAGATCTTGAGCTCTTGAAAAAAAAAATTCTGGATGCGAAAAAATGAGAGAGAAGAAGAGAGTAAAGAAATGGAGAAGTGTATGAAAGAGTTGGTGTGAAGATATTTATAAGGATCTGCGTGACTCTTGTAGCGATTAATATCACGGTATTTGTAGCGGTTATGTTTTGTAACGGTTAATATGTCATGTTTTGTAGCGGTTTATTCTTTATAGCGGTTTTATGTTATTTTGTAGCGGTTATATAACCGCTAGAAATGTGATTCAATTTTTTATATATATATAATACATATCAAAATTTAGGAAAACAAAATCATAGTTTCACTTAATCATTCTTCTTCGCCATCCCTACATAAATTTTGTGAAAGAAATATTATTATGGTATTGTTGTGTAGAAAATATTAAATTTAAATGATATGAACTTATAAAAACTCACCTAACTATAGGTAAATTCTCATCGCCTTTAGGGAAGAAGTTTTCAAAATTGGTGGGATGGAATGGCTCACCTTTGTAGGTGATGCTGTCATCATCACCCATATCGTAAAGGTCTCGAGGCTTTAAGTGAACCACCATGTTCCAATCCTTGTACCTCTCATCCTGGACATAATAAACTTGGTATGCCTCTGATGTAAGAATATAGGGATCATCATCTTTAGATTCACCGGTGTGAATTCAAGGAGAGAAATTTACTGATGTGATGCCTAAATCATCTGTTGTGAGTCACCGAGAAGTGGTCGTATTTGCCCACAAACACTTGAAAAGCGTAACAGTGAAATGACCTTGGTAATTTAGTTCGACGACATCAACAAGCTTTCCATAGTAAGGGACACCTCCTAACTGCATGTTCCTATCACTGCTGCTCGCATAACTCCTTGTCCCAAAGGTGCTAAAAACCCCCAAATTTTGAGTTTGCAATCCTTGATCTCATGATACCGTGCAAAACTTGAAACCATTGATATTGTATGTTGTAAACCTTTTTTCATGGTCAAGTGGGTCGATTGCGAGGGTTCTGAACTTTGGTAAGTGTGGGTTGAGATCATTTAATATTTTGCATGCAAACCAGGCCGAGAATTCTCTGAAGACCTTTTTATCAACTTCGAAGGATGTTTGTGTTCAAATCGTTAGTTGACGCTTCACATGACTTCTGAATTTCCTACAATTAATCATGGGAAGATGATCATGAAATGTAAATAAAAAATATAAGGATAGTTGTAGAATAATATATGAGTGTATGATTTTTACTGAAGGAAGGGTTCAACTTAAGTGTAATTAATCAAGACATGTCTATGTGCTTGCAACTTCTCAGTTCCTATTAGTTTGAAGTTTTCACTTCCTCCAACTACTTTACCAACACGAGGAATTAACAACTTTGTTGATATTGTTTGTAATATCCCTAATTTTGGGACTAGAGGCATAAGATCAAGCCTGAATTAAGTAGACTGCTAGACCCTGGTTTAGCAAATGTCCCTATGAGGTATGTTTAAATTCCCCAAAATTTCTTTATATCATTGGATATTAAAAAAATTATATTGGTGAGCTAAAGAGCTCAGGGAATAACAAAACGAAGTGATTGGAAGTCACACACAATATAGTAAAGTGGAACACAAAGTAATTTTGCTACCGGTGAAATTCCCAGTATGACAATGATGATTGTGTAACATGTTTTGATGGGTAAATGATGATGAAAAATTATGAAACTTTTCAAAATAAAAGTAGACTTATTAAAATTTAATTTGATAGGTCATATAAGTCATTTGGAGTTGTACACAAAGAGAAATGAATTTTTGAAGTTAGCCCAGTGAAATTAATTATTTTCTGGGACAGCATTCAAAGATTAAAATTATGGAAAGAGTGAGCTTCTAATTGGCCAAATTTTATATTTTTTCTTAAAATTAGACTCAATAAAGGTCACATATCCTTTAGAATCACTCTAATTGGATATTTATACAATTATATATGAATTTTCAAAATTAATGAAAAATCTGCAGAATTTGGTATTTTGTGCGAAAATTCATTATTTGGGCCAATAAGATTGTGACACGTGGCAGATGAGTTGGCTGATGCATTTATCCATTAATTCATCATCATCCTCATGCCATTTCCGTGAAGAATAAAAAAAAAGAGAGAGAAATGAGAGCTGATCGGAAAAATGGAGAAAGAAGAGAGAGAAAATTATGTACGCCGAAACTCTACCGTAACGGCGTCCTCTCTCAAAGTACCCTTCAGGAAACTTCTTCTACTCATCGAGATCTTCATTTCTATGGTTTTGGATTCTCATTTTGAGGTGTTTGGCACCGTCTCACCGGCCGGTTGTTGCTGGAATTCCGAACCGTTTGCGGAAACGGATAGAGGTAAGCGTAAGCTTCCTTTTTAACCGATTGATTTGTCGTTTGGATGAGTATAAAGGAAGTTGGGTACTGTTCATGGCTAGTTTAAATTGGTGTTTTCAATGGATAAATCATGTCTAATGAGTGTTTAAATAGCTAATCACTTGACTAGAAGTAGAAAGGAAGAGATTAAGCCAAAGAAAACAAGAAAACAACATATTGCACCTAAGAATCTGATTTTCTGCCCTGTTTTGACGTGAAGAAGGAGTAAGAATTTGATGATTTTGATGCTTCCATTGTCTTTAGGAGGAAAAATTGTGTAGGTATACAAGTGTTCATGATTTTTGGATGCTTGTATATAAATTTAGAAATTTAGGAAGTTTGTATATGCATCATGTTGATTCTGCCTTTTCTGTACAGTGGCATTGTGCGAGATTTTTCATATTATAAATCTTGTCCAAAAATTCTGATATTTTTCAGGATTAAATTATACATGTGGAGCTTTAATTTGGTAGGTATTTTGTAATTTTTGGATAAGTATAGTAGGAGATATAAATTGTTGAAGATATGCCCTGTTTTCTGGAAAGAATCTGAAACAGTGATGTTGTACGAAATTGTTCATAGGGAAAACCTTATCCAAAAATTCTAAAAATTTCCAGAATTAAATTATAGATATATATCTTTAATTTTATGGTATTTTGTAATTTTTGGACAAGTATATATTAAGATATGAGTTTTTGAATGTCTGCCCTGTTTTCTGAAAGAACATCTAAAACAGTTGGTGTTTGGAAATATTTTGGGAATGGTGTAGTAGTGGCGTTTAAAATTGAGTATTTTTATATAAATCTAAACTTAAAGGGATTCAAATAAAACTTTGAATAATCTCAATTGGAGTTCTATAGAATTAGTTATGATTTTACAAAGTTTGGTAAAAAATGCTGGTAGATTGAGTACCAAGCGAATTTAAGTAAGAAATTTGCCAAATATAATTGGAATGAACTCCAAGGGTAAAAGTAAGCTTATAGGGCTAATGTGGGCCATTGGGTATTCACTTTTCATTGCTCTAATGATGTTATCACTTGCCTAGGGCCATGAAGTGATAAAGAAGGAGCAATGGTTGGCGGATCAAGAGGCAAGAAGAGAAGGACATAAAGTCCACCAGGTAGTGAACTTACCTTTTCTGCATGTATGTGATATGTATGTCTTGCATTGATTATGTGACTGCTTTGCCTATTTGTGTGGAACATGTATGATTGGTTAAAGCTCTGTTATATTTGTGCAATGGCCATATGTATGTCATAACATCGAGCATGCAGTATGTCATTATGTTGGCATGAAATAGTGTAGGCAAGCATGTCATGCATTCATATATATCTGGCATGCATAGTGGTAATGTTTGCTACTGAGATTCTCTCGAATCTCACTCCTCCCAAACAACCATTCAGATAGGTGAGCATTGGAAACGTGCTGAGATCAGAAAGAGGTATGCACGAAGAGGAATGTTACTGGTTGTTTGAAGGCCTTATAGTTATTAAGGTCTGTAAATATTATGTAAACCCCTGGTGGGGAAAATTTTGTATTATAATCAAGCAATATTATATTAATATTATCAGTATATTTATGCTATTCATGTGTGCCCACTGAACTACGCATTGCTACTCTGAGTAAGGTCAGTAATAAGGGATATATGAGGCGGGTCTTTACATTGTTGGCTCAGGTTCAGGACAATTGTCGACACGAGTTGGTGGATTGAAAGACGGCTCAATGTCATCAAAGTTACCTTGAGCAGAAATATAGGACTCCATCCCCTATGTAACCTTCAGCTATAGAACCTTCTAGCCACACCTTATTCCTTACGTAGATTTCAATTTACCAAGAAACCTGTAAAGTAAACAGGGAAATATGATACTAAATGGTGAAATGGACGAGTAGCAAATTTAGAAAGTAATGATGATACACATATGTAAATATAGTACCTCTCAATATGATACATCTATTGATATTGAACTGGGCTAGCAAGCTTTATTTCATGAACAAGGTGGATTGTCAGGGGAACCATCACAATAAAAAAGGTGGGAGAAAAGAGCATCTCTAAATGACAAAGCATAAGAATGATTTTAGACAACAGCTGATTGAGCTCCTCAATGATCAAAACCTTAGAACACAACTTTTGAAAGAAGGAACACAACTCTACCAAAACGATGGACACATCGGGAGGTAGTGCATTCTTTATAGCCAGCGGAAGTAATTGTTGCATAAGAACATGAGTCATGACTCTTCAGGCCAGTAACCTTTCATACTAACACGTTAATACATTATGAAATGTTGCTTGAATAGCCATCAGGAACTTTTATTTTCTTCAACGCAGCAAGAAAGACTTTCTTGTTCAGTTTTGGAAGGGTGAACTCTACCGGTTGAATTTGTCATGCTCATTAGGCCACACATCTTTACGAACTCCCATGGCCTGTAAATCTTTCCTCGCTTGAAGATGATATTTTGACTTGTCGGGTTCATTTAGCTGCTTGTATAGCATATTGTCGCATACATTTTTTCAATGTGCATGACATTAAGACAGTGGTGAAGTAAATTAGTTTTCCAATATGGAAGAGTAAAGAAGATACTTCCTCTATTGCTGAGGTGTAGAAGCTGAAGTAGTCCTCATACTCTTTGACCTTGCTGTTGCGTAATCGTCGCTTTTTCCAAACTCAAATTCAACGTCCTGAAGCTACTATAAGATGTTTACATCGGTTAAAGTCTAAAGAGGTCCACTTTTTTCCATTTTCCCATTAAAACGATTCTGTTGCAATCTAAACCTATACTTACCATGAAGCACCACATTCGACTGTGGAGAAGGCACACTACTTTGGAGTCAAAATTACAAACTGGACATGCTGTCCTAGTGTGCACATTCCACTCGGATAACGTTCTAAGCCCAGAAAAGTCACTTATGGTCCACATTAAAGCTGCACACAAGTTTAACAATGACTTCTTGTTTGCATTATATGTCTCGATCCCGACCTGCCACAAGTCTAGCAATTCCACAATAAGCAGTTACCCAATGCTTTTTTGCCCAGGATTATCATAGACAAGATGAAGGAGCTTTGTTTCACACACATCCAGGGGCCAAGTTATAGGGAACTAAGACTACCAGCCAAATACTATAAGTTGCACTAAGATTCCCAAAGGGATTAAAACTGTCGGTTGCTAAAGCAAGCCGAACATTTCTAGGGTCAGCTGCGAATTATGTAAATTCAACGTCAAACGCTTTCCAGGCTTCTCCATCCCGTAGATGTCTTAATTACCATCTTTATTCTCATCAACATCATGCCACCTTATGTGCTCAGCTATTTTAAACGACATAAACAATCTTTGTAACCTAGGCTTTAAAGGAAAGTACCTTAAAATCTTTACAAGTTTCTTCTTCTGCTTTTTCCCCTTCCGAATTGTCTTGTACCTCGATGTGTGGCATCGCTTGCAATCCTCCCTGTTGGCTTCATCTCCCCAATACAGCATACAATCGTTGGGACATGCATCAATTTTCTAGTAGTTCGATCCCAATCTGTTAATAATCTTCTTGGCCTTGTAGAACGATGTTGGAATCTCCACGTCCGGGAACACATCTTGTAATAATTCCAGCAACATCGACATTGCCTTATCTGTGATTCCACACAAGCACTTTATATGATACAATTTGATCAAGAAAGATAATTTTGAGTATTTTCGACAACCTTGATACAGAGGATGATCTGTGTCATCCATGAAGATGAAAAAATCTCACGCTACTTTATTTCTCAAAAACACAAGCTCTGAACCCTGCACTTCTTCGTTGAAGTTGTCATCCTGAAAACCAAACGCACAGCATCATTAATAGGATCATGTTCATTCACTTGAACTCCTACTTGTGAACTTTAAGCACTACTAGAAAAAACACTTGTAACGTCCCTTTTTGGGACTTTTAACGTCCTTTTATGGGTGGACACCTATATCAGCGATGTAGTAAATGTGGACTTTAGACGTCCTTTAGAAAGGGACACCTAAAGTGGGGGCTTTAGGCGTCCCTTCTTCCAAAAGGGACGTCTAAAGTTTTTTTTTTAAATTATTGGCTTTAGGCATCCCTTCTTTTAAAAAGTATGCCTAAAGTGGACTTTAGGCGTCCCTTCTGGAATAAGGGACGCCTAAAGCCAAGTTTAGACATCCCTTCTAATATAAGGGACGCCTAAAGTTTCTTTTTTTTAATAAAAAAACTACTATTTGTATTGTTTTTGCCCATACTGAAGCGAACAACAATCTCGTTACACAGTAAGGAAACATCTAGCAAGCAGTATATAATTAACTCATACAATATCTAGCAGTAAGGAAACATTCATGCACAGTGTTGTCAGAAATGTTGTCCACTAAACAGCTACTAACTAAACGTATAGGTAAACATATACTTTTACATATGGTGCATGCCAGCTATATTGGTCCATATGTATTTCATTAAACTTTGAAAATTCATATCTAATTGTTTGGTGCATGCCAGCCATATGACTAACATGCAACCCTTTAGGCGTCCCTTCTCTAAGAAGGGACGTCTAATGTGTCTCTTTAAGCGTTTATTTTCATTCTTAGGACGTCTAAAGGGACCAAAATTTCTCGATATTTACATAAATGTCACCGCCTCCAGTTTTTACTTCCCCTTTTTAAAAATGGATGTCTTTTAGGGACGTTAAAACCCCCATCTATAGTAGTGAAGGAATAGCATCATTGTTGTAATATCCTAAATTTTGGGACTAGAGGCTTAAGATTTAGCCTAGATAAAAGGGGACTATTAGACTCCTGTTTGGTAAATATCATAGTGAGACATGGTATTATTTCCCAAAATTCCTTTATATCCTTGGATATTAAAAGGAATTATATTGGTGAGCTAAAGAGCTCTGAGAATAACAAAACGAAGTGATTGGAGGTCACACACAACATACTGAAGTGGAATAAAAAGTATTGTTGCTATTGGTGAAATTCATGATGTGACAATCGTGTTTGTGTGGAAGATTTCAAAGGCAAAATGATGTCCAAAAATTATGAAACTTTCCAAAATGAAAGTATACTTATCAATATTTAATTTGATAGGTCATATAAGTCATTTGGAGATGTACGCAAAGAGAAATGAATTTTTGAACTTAGCCCAGCAAAATTAACTATTTTCTGGGGCAGTATCCAAAGATTAAAATTCTGGGATGAGTGAGCTTTCAATTAGCCAAATTTTATATTTTTTCTTAAATATATACTTAATGAGGGTTACATACCTTTGGAATCACTCTAATTTAACATTTTTACAATTAGATATGAATTTTCAAAGTTTAATGAAAATTCTACCAGATTAAGCGTTATGTGGGAAAATTTGATTTTTGGGTCAATGAGCTTGTGACACGTGGCAAGAAACTTTAATACCCATTTAATGAATAAATCATCATCTTCATTAGCCATTTCATGTAGAAAACACAGAAACAAGAGAGAGAAAGAGGCTGAACAAAAATGGAGAAAGGAGGAGAGAGAAAATTATATTCGTCGAAACTTTACTGTAACGACGTCTTCTCTCAAAGTGCCCTTCAGGAAACTTCTTCTACTCATCGTGAGCTTCATTTCTACAATTTTGGAGTTTCATTTTAAGGTATTTGGCGCCGTCTCATCAGCCAGAGTATTGTCAGAATTCCAAACTGTTTGCGGAAACGGGTAGAGGTAAGCATAAACTTCCTTTTTAACCGATTGGTTTGTTGTTTGGATGAGTTATGGGAAGGTTGGGTACTGTTAATGGCTGGTTTTAAAGGATGTTTTTAATGGATAAACAATGTCCAATAGATGTCAAAATAGCTAATCATTTGATTAGAAGTAGAAACGAAGAGATTAAGCCAAAGAAAACAAGAAACCGACAAGCTCTTCCCGAGAACTTTGATTTTTCTGTGCTATGTTGTCATGGAAGAGGAGTTGGAATTTGATGATTTTGATACTTCCATTGGCTTTAGGAGGCAAAATTGTATAGGTATGCAAGTGTTCATGATTTTTGGATGCTTGTATATGAATTTGGAAATTTATGAAATTTAGGAATTTATAGATTAAGGTTGGTCATAGTGTTGATTTGCCTTATCTGAAGCATTGTCATTGTACATGATAATTCAAGGGGTATATATTACCTAAAAATTCTGAAACTCTTTAGTTTGAAAGTAGACACATAGACCTTTAATTTGATAGGTCATAATGATCAATTGGATTTGTGTGCTAGAAGTTCTACATTTTCCAAGTTTGAGCATGCAAAACTGGAATTTTTTGGAATGATGTGTAGAAAGTGGAAATACTGTATTAATTTGTTGACATATAGCTAATGGATATATTTTTCGTTGACAATAGACTTCATCGTGGTCATGTGGGACTTAGAACCACCTTAATTGAATTTTTTGGATTTAGGAATGAATTTGTGAATTATTTGCCCTGTTTCTGGGAAGGAATCTGGAACAGAGTGATTTTTTGAAATACTGGGAATGTTATGGATCTGATAGCTAACATTGAGTATTTTTATGTAAAACTATATTGAAATATATTTACATATAATTTGGAACCAATCAATTCGGAATTCCCTAGAATTAATGGTGAATTGTTTAAATTTAGTCTTGTTTCTGGAAACAAATCTGGAACAGTGTTGTTGGGCAAATTCTGGGAATAATTTGTCTACATTGGGGAAACCTATCTATTTTTCCTTAAATTTAAATTGAAATAGATTCATTTAGGCTTTGTAATCAATCCAATTGGAGCTTTGTATAATTATTCATGATTTTTGACATTTGGACATTGAATCTGAAATATGTTTTAGTAGTGGAGTGTAATCATGAAATATTGAATTATGGGCATGATTAATACAATATTAATGATTTTTAATGTAAATTAGACTTGATAGGAGTCATATAGGCCTTTAAATCACCTTAATTGGAGTTCTATAGAATTAATTGTGATTTTTCAAAGTTTGGTGAAAAATCTGTCAGCTTTATGTCTTATGCGAATTTAAGACTTTATGTGGGCTATTGGGCATTTATTTTCATGGCTCTAATGATGTTATCATTTATCTAGGGCCATGAAGTGAAAAAGAAGAAGCAATGGTTTGTGGATCAAGGGACAAGAAGAGAAGGATATAAAGTCCGAGAGGTAGTGAACTTAACTTTTCTGCATGTATGTGATATGTATGTCTTACATTAATTATGTGACTGCTTTGCCTATTTATGTGGCACATGTATGATTGGTTGAAGCTCTGTTATATTTGTGCAATAGCCATATGTATGTCATAACATCAAGCATATAGCATGTCATTATGTTGGCATAAAATAGTGTAGGCAAGCATGTCATGCATTCATATATATCTGGCATGCATAGTGGTAATATTTGCTACTGAGATTCTTTCGAATCTCACTCCTCCCAACCAACTATTTAGACAGGTGAAGATGTAGGAGGATGCATGCAGGAGATATGAAGTTGAAGTAAAGAACGTAGGGCAAGGCACTACCTTGTGTTTGGTGTGAATGATTTGATAAGTTGGCTTTGTGTATATGTGTATGGATATGCATGTATGTGGATGTATCTATATAAATGAATGTAGTTTAAGCAGAGAACCAAACCGCTCTAATGAAATGAAGAGAATAGCTCTAATTCAAGTATAAAGGAAAGTGATTTGCTTGCGTATAATCTGATAAAGTGGAATTAAGAGCCGATGATTTATTAGCAACGTAGTGAATCTTGTGGGAATACGTTTTAAGTATTCTACCCTTTGAAAAACCCATCTCAGCCTAGGTTCAAGTCCTTAGTTGAGTTTGGGAGTTTTATGAACTATTGTGATAGTTGGGTAGTTCGGGTTCAAATTCTGGTTCCACAACAAATTTCACTAGTCACTTATACTCATTTATGAGTATTGAAGATAAGGTATTACAATTGTATCTCATATCAGCCTTCTCACTATAAACTCTCCAGAACGTATACTCTTTCGGGAAAGGATTCACAAGCAAATGTTCCTTAACAACTTGTCATGTATGCCACTTTTTGAACTTGCATCTCCGACACGGACATACAATCTTTCTGTTACAGCTGGGGTGAGAGTAAGCGAAATCCAAGAAGTTGTTTAATCCATCTAAATAAGTTGGAGAATTGCATGGCAACTTGATCCATGATTTATTCATAGCTAGATGAGAAAATTTAGCCGACAAGATGAGTGAAAAACAAATACATCTGACAAGATGCTTATATTGAATTTTTACAACGATAAAAAATTAGTAGCGGTTCATTAAACTGCTACATTAACCGCTACTCATACAAACTTTGTAGTAGTTTAAACTCTATAACCGTTACTAATAGATGTGATCATTGGCGGGAATGACACATTCAAAATTGAAAATGTGTCACAACTTGTAGTGGTTACCACTCTTTAACCGCTACAAATGCATGTGACCGTTAGCGGGAATTCCAGCTACAAAATTCAAATATTTTCACACTTTCTAGCTGTTAAGAATCCTAAACCATTACAATGAATGTGAATATTGGTAGTGGTTATTGGTCTTTTAACCGCTACAACTTAATGTGATCGTTGGAGGGAATGATAGGTTCAAAATTCAAATTTGGCCAACTTTGTACAGGTTAGGGGTAATAAATAGCTACAAATGGATGTGACCATTGGCGAGAATGTCAGATTCAAAAATCAAAATTTTGTATGACTTTGTAGCGGTTAGGAATGTTAACCACTAGTTTATAGAATTATAACTGCTACTATATATATATATATATATATATATATATAATATATATATTTTCTGAAAAAAAATTCAAACGACATTAAATAACATAATTAAAAAAAATAAAAAAAACTTTGTAAAAACAAAATTAAATTAATTCAAACATTTTTTGTACGATTTAAAAAAAAAGAAAAAATCTTGAATAAACAAAACTAACTATTTGGAGCGTCATCGGCAGGTCCTGTCTTAGGTAGGGCACCATCAGTCTGTCTATCAGGTTTGGTCTCAGAGGCAGGTGGAGGACGGGGCTGGATAGATTTAACAGTACCATCATCGAATAGAGGACAAGAAGACTGTATAATAAACCTCGAGATGGGGGGACCTCTTAGTACGCCTCATTGAGGAATAGGCAACTCTACGCCTTATCGAGCACGGAGTTCATGATACCCTGCCACTGCATCTGCTGTACGTAGATGAAATCATCCTGCTCCTATATCTGTCTCACAAACTCTGACCGAATTTCCTCAACGGTTTCCTCCCTTGGACTTTTGCTCTTAGACGTCCGTGCTTGAGAAGGTCCTGCCTTAAAGCTGCCACTCCTCCCATATATCATGCTGGGTCCGGTACCTAACCCCATCCCCCTCACACTATTAGGGTGCTCAATTGGTCCCAAACCAACCTTCAATGGCGTCGTGGGGTCTACAGACCCTTGAGACTCTTAGGTCTGTGTCTCTCTCAGTTTAACTTGAGACTGTTGAATCCTCGCTTGCAATTTTATGCAACAAGTTATTATCAATAATAAATTAGTTTTTTTAAACAATTAATTAACAACAATTCTAATTATTATACTTACAATAGCCTCTTCGATCTGCCTGCTGAGAGGACAGAGTCCCATCCTAGTGCCTGTGTGTCACAGTGAATAACTCTCCATAATCGGTCTGGCGGTTCTCCTCCTAAGCCTTTCACTCCTAAAACAATGAAAACATAAAATTACTATTATAAATATTTAATTGAAATTAAATTATTAATATTAATGTAAAATTAACTAAAATTGTAAAAACATACCAATTCGTTGTAGGTCATAGTAAATGTCTTCGATCCAGTCGTGTGGTGGATCAACTGCTAAGCGCGGCTCGTCGTGTTTCTCTAAGAAAGAGCCTACAAACATTGCTCAAATAATAATTATTAAAAAACATTAAAATAACAAAAAATGGTCAAATAATAGTTATTAAAAAAAATTACCTGCCCCTTTTAACTCCTCCTATACTGGACAAAACCCACCCAGTTATTTGGTGGGACATCGTACAGGACTTCCTAGATTAGCTGCTCTAGAGGAATTGTCCCATTCTTCTCCTTGATGTGGTAGAGACAATTCCTCCTATTCTTACAGCCGTCTCCCAACTTCATCAGCATGTACCTCTTATAACTCTCCTGTACAGCAAACCTATCTTGAAATACAATTAAATAAAAAAATTTAAATACTATTATTTTGAAAATTTAAAATTTAAAAATATTAATTAAAAAAAATTAATTAAAAATAATTTAATATAATTAAATACAATTATTAATTACTTAACCGCCTTTTCCCATACGCGATCTTCAGCCCCTTTGGAACTTGCTTCGACGTCCTGAAGTGAATAGGGAACCACATCCAATTCGAGCCCACGTCGTTCAAGTAGCGGTTAAACAGGTGATCCCCATTGTTGACGGGGCTGGTCAGTGGGCTCATTCCACTGAACCATAACTCGTAATCTCCGGTCCATGCTTTTCAGACCGATTACGTCGAGCTTCCTTGTGGAAATGTTCCCCTACTCATCTGCATAATTACCATATACGTTACTTAAATTTGAATTCACATTTCACTAAATTGTATTTAAAGAAAATTTAAATAACAAAATTACATTTATCTCTCACTTGTACCTCAAACCAATCGATCGAGAAGATAACCATTATGGGTGGTCCTGGTTTGGCGTGACCTCCTGATCTAGGAACCGCTCTAAGTTGCTGAGAGGAATTTGGTCGAAGTTGAACATCTCCTCATTCTTGTCCTCATAATCACTGACGCTAATCTCACCTCCCTCTCCCCCATGATAGACTTGTGGTGTTATCCCCTCCGGTGGGGTGCCAGCTACGGCTGTGGTAGGCCCCCTTCCTGTGGGGCCGTTTGCTGTGGTTGTGATGGGTCCCCCTCCTGTAGCTGCTCTAGACCTATCTGTAGTTGTGCAGCCCCACATTCTCTATGTTGACCCTTGCCATGACCCCCTACTCCTTTCCTACCGCTACCACGCAAAAATGATCTTGGGGGTAATATAACCTCCTTCCCCTTTCCCCTATCTCCTGAAGCCATATATAGAAATGTAAAATTTTGAGGAAACATTGTCAGAAAGAAAATTGGCAAAATGAAAGAAAAGAAGGAGGCGGCAGTTTTTATAGAACTGACATTTGTAGCGGTTTCATTAAAAACCGCTATAGAAATTGAAACATTTGTAGCGGTTATTCGAGTAAACCGCTACAATAACTGTTAAACTCTTGCATCGTGAATTTTGGTTAATAAATGTAGTCAAATATTTGTAGCGATTATTAGAGAAATTGCTACAATTACCGTTAAACTCTCGCTTCATGAATTGTGGTTAATGCAATCAAATATTTGTAGCGGTGTAGTACTACAACCGCTACAGATGTGTAGTCCGTTCATATTCTGTAGCGGTTAAAAGAATTAACGGCTACTAATTGTCACTAAGCTAACCGTTTTTAATTACTGCTTTTAACTATGTATAGCAGTTTATCTACTTCACCGCTACAAGGGTTCTTATTCTATAGTGGTTATGAATAACCGCTACTAAATTTCATGCAACAGAAAACAAATTGCAGCACAAAACAAACAATTGGTTTGAAAGCAATTGCCACCCACCTAAAAAAATGCAAATGGCATGTGCTTGGCATTATGTTATGTAACATGATGCCAATTACAACCCATTTCCCTTCTTTCAGGGGTTCGCAACTCCTTTAAAACCAATTGTTGGCTTCGTGCTGCAAATTCTTTTCTTGACGTCTCTGATTCCATACGTGGCTATTTATAGGTATAAAATTTGTAACGGTTCTTTATATAACCTGACAAAGCGTCAAAATTAGTAGCGGTTTCATATTTAACTGCAATACAAAAATGTCTATTTGAATTCTGTAGTGGTTCTTTGATAAGTAACCGCTGTTATATGACGGCCACAGTATGCGCAGCAGCTTCATGCCATTTGGCACCACTTTGGCGCCATATGGGTAGCAGTTTTATCTACAATCACCGCTATAAAGTACCTGCAACAATAGGCGTGCCACCTTCACGCCATTTTGTGTAAAGCTGGTGCAATATTTGTAGTAGTTATTGTAAATTTAATAGCTACAAAGTATGCATAAAATGGCTACAAATTTCATTCTATGATGACTGTTGCAAATCGGTAGCAGTTTTACCTTTAACCACTATAAATGCTTATATTTGTAGTAGTTAATTTCAACCGCTTCAAATTAACCGCTACTAATCATCATTTTTTTAGTGTTTTAAATGATTTTGAGTTGTATTAATTGAGAAAAATCTAGTTCTAGATTGTAAACATACTTCTTTTGAATTGGACTGATATTTTGGAATGATTTGTGCTTGAGACATTTGATGGAATTTTTGTTTACAAACCTTTAGATTGTCAATTAAATTATTAATTGAGTTTTCATTATTAATTTAATTGTCAATTTGGTTTATCCTCTTAATTGTTTAATTGGGTTGGCTAATTGTCTAGTTGTTTAATTAGATAATTGTAAACATGATTTCCAAAATTATTTTAAAATTAATTTTGATTGGTTTTTGATAAGTAAAATATTTGTGTATTTATTTTCCCTTATATGATGATTTTGTGGACTATATTTGAGCTGAATGTAATCAATTTGGGTGTAATTAATAAATAAATAATGATTTTCTTGCTGCCATGGACAGTACCGCATTAAGAAGAATTACAGAAGGCATTTAAGGGGAAGTACTATTCATGCGGTACTATTCACTATACACTGTTCATTTCTGGTACTGTTTGGAATCACTGTAGCGTACTGTAGCAGGGGCACTGTAGCGGACACTGTATTATACTGTAGCCGTCGGTGTGTGTGGACGTGGGGCGGTTCAGTGCAGTTCTTGTAGCAGTCGGTTCACTGTAGCAAGTGGGTGGTCAGCTCGCTGTAGCAGTGCGATTCACTGTAGCAAATCACTGTAGAAAAAAATACTGTAGCATTCCAAAAATGAAGCCTATAAATAAAGCTTCTTGGCACCCTAAAATGAAGAGGAGGAAGGAAGGAGGAAGGAAGAGAGAGAGAGAGTTTCTATTTTAGAGAGAGAGTTATTATTTTTAGAATTTATTTTTTACATTTTTTTACTTCTTGCATTCCTCCGACATGGATGGTTTTACCTCCTATATGGAAGGCCTACGTAGTCCTCCTTTATGGATGGTATATGTTGCCACCTACATGGAAGGTTTTACCTCCTATATGGTAGGCTAGATTTTCCATTTTCATGCATCTTATAGTTGTATTTTTATGTTTTTGTAATTAATTTTTATGCAATATTTATGATGTTTGTAATTTATTTTGGTTTTGTTTTTAATTTTATCATGAGCTAAATTTTCCTTTTCCTAGGGTGATGACGTAGCTTACTAATGACGGATTGAATCTTAACTTATTAAATCTAGTTTTAATTTTTCCTTCATGATTGAGTTTTAATTATTGCTCTTAATACTTACAATTGATTGGCCATCTTTTGGATGATTTCAATATGCATGTTGAGACCGGAAGGAGATACATGTGTGTGGATCTTATAATCAAAACCATAATTTGCATATGAAATAGGAATATATTCATATGGGTTGTGTAGTCTTAATTGAGTTCTATAAATCTTAATGCATGATTGATTGCTTAAATTCATATATGAATATATTGGGTTAACAATTAATTATAGAATTACTTGACCTTGGAAGAGGCTAGTAATTAAAATAGGGAAACTCGACTATCAATCATGTGGAATAAATTGGACTAGAATAGATAAGTGATTCAATCCAGAATTTGTTAAGTGAAATCTAATCCTTAGGGCTTTTTCTCATATTTGTCTTTATATCACTTGTATTCATATTTCATCATTTTTATCTTGCAATCTCAATCACAACTAATCGACCGACTAAATAGAATTAAAATTACCAATTTTGGTACTTAGTGATCAATCTTCGTGGGAACGATACTCTACTCACTTCTATATTACTTGATTACGACAGTGTATACTTGCATTTTCTAAATACACCATCCTACACTCGTAACAGTTTTTAATAGGTTTAATAAGACACCGCTTATTTCATTATGAGTTTTCTAGTGAAATATGTGTTATTGAGCTTGAGGGTTTCCCATGCTTCAATTAGGTAATTAAATTTATTAATTATTCTCTTTTATCAATCTCCCTTTAGTCTAATTAATTAATCTGGGTTAAGAAAGCTAACTTTATGTAAATCCTAAGTTATTCCCTTCACCGTACCTGAAGTAAACCTTCGTTATCTTTTCTTATTTGATTTTCGTAGCTATTAGTGGATTTCTTCTTCTTAGGATTTTAATTCCCCCTTTTACAAACCCCCCCCCAAATTGCATTTTTATTCATTTAGATTAGTTTCATTCTCATATAGGTTTTAGAGTCATTTGCATTTTACATTTAGGTAGCATAGTCTTACATTTTAGTTTAGGTCCATTATCACCTAAATTCAATCCTATACTTAATAGCTGATTAGGGCCTTTTGTAAGCTAGCCTTGGAGTCTATAATAAAAAATTAACTAAGCATTACGTATAAGTAAACATAGGATCGTTCTGTCTTCTCGATGAGCCTTTTATTGATTTCTAAGTAATCTAAATGTCATAAAAATGCAATAAGACAAGAGGAAATCGGTTTTGAGTTTTTCAAATTAATAACTAAAAGAGACATGCAATTTAATGTTAAACTATTGTTTTTAGTATTTTATAAAAATGGGATGAATATGACGAAATGAGTCTTGATAGTAAAGTTAATGGCTTTCCTAGCTTCTTAAAATGATTTGAAAGTTAATATATCATTAAGTCAGATTGAAAACCTCAAGCAATCGATTTGAGTCTAATTATATAATTAATAACTAATCATACGATCGTATTCATAGCTATCTCTTAGATAAGTTATTAAAAACCACTTGATGCATGTTTGAAAATCATTTTAATGCACTTGTTTCCTCTTAAATAAGAATACAATAGCAACACTCAACATGAATTAACTCAATTATACACCATAATAATAACATACAATGCATAATCCTATTAAAACATGAGGAAATATGTTCAATATAAAATCCAAGTGCATAAATAACAAAATTCGACACAAGAGCAATCCATCATAGAAAAATAATCACTCATCAAAGTCTTCTACTCATGTATCAATACAAAATCATTATCAATAGATCCAAATACATGGTAAAAGTTAATGGAAAACTAATAAACTCCTCGTTGTAGCTCATTGAAGCTCTAGTCACTGTATCAAAGTCTTCTACTCATGTATCAATACAAAATCATTATCAATAGATCCAAATACATGGTAAAAGTTAATGGAAAACTAATAAACTCCTCGTTGTAGCTCATTGAAGCTCTAGTCACCTTCTTTATCACCAAAACTTAAGAGAATCTAGCTATACATAAGCTCAATTGCAACTTTAACATCTTCAAAACACTTGCCGGAATCTACAAAAACTCACTAGAAAGTTGCAACACTTGCAAGAAACTGCAAAATCTTGTCGAAAAAGAGAAAGACTCACCAGAAAACTAGAGACAACGCCAGAATGTCACAAAGATTGGGTAAAAATGAAGTGGTATAGAAACCAATCTCAAATGTTTATTTCAGTCTCATATGTGATTACAATGACATTGAGGCACCTATTTATACTACTGAAACACTCATTAAAATAAGGAAAATTAATGCAGGAGTAAAAAATGGTATGCTATTACCAACTCTTTTGTCTCCCATCTACTCCCTCAGCCATCAACATCCTTTACCGACTATCAAACCCTTTAGCTAACACTAGCAAGCACTTTTTGTTTCATGTAGGGTTTAATTTGAGATCTCAAACTCTAGCGACTGCATCTTTATTTCTCTCTTCTTCACTACACTGAAACTCTGGTGGTGATGAGTGAGAGTAAGAAGAGAGAGAGAGAGAGAGAAAGTAACTGGTAGTGAAGGTGGTTGGAGTAGAGGTAAATAATGGTGGTGACTTCTAATGGTCTCTCTCTTCTTTGTTCACAATCAAAAATCAGACTCTGGTCACACAACCAAGTTCCAATGGTCTCTCGGTTCTCCACCGATATTCTGAGCTCTAAAATTTTTCCTTTACTGGTGTAGCATCCCAAAATTTATTCAAAGGCTAAGGATTAATTTATGGGAGTTAGATAGTAAGCCAAATTATGGAAGTTATGAAATTTAAGGAATCTTAAATTAGACAAAGGGAAAAATAAAGATCTAGTGTGTGAAATTAATATGATAAAAATATACCTATATATATTATATTAAAATAAAATACACACACCATTTTCCCTTGCTTCTCTCATGTCTCACGCACACACACACACACACACACACACACATTCATTAAAATAAAACACACACTACCCATTTGGCACATACACACACACATTTATTAATTATTAAAAACAACACTCTCTCTCACTGTCTTAAACACATACACATGGCAACACACTCTTCTTCATTTTTTTTAAAACACTCTCACCTCTCCATTTACTTTACTTCCGGCAGCCAAGGAAAAGAAAAGAGAGAGTGAGTGAAAGAGAGAGAGAGAGAGAATCATAATAGACAAAAAGAGAGATATAAGAATGATAGGTGCCATTGGAAGAAGGAAGAAGTGATTACAAATCCTACATAAAACTTTATATCCTAATATAGGTGAGTTCCCTTTACATATTTTTAACTCTTTTTAGTTAATTTGAGGCTATTTTTGGGTAGTTTGGGAAGCATAAGAATCTAGTATAATGAATTATTGTCTTGTGAGGTTTTGTTTTGGCCAAAATAGTGCATAGGAAGGAATGAGAATTTGATAAATTTGAGGTTTCCAATGAATTCTATACGAAAAATTATGTGGGAATACATATGGTTGTGATTTTTGGATGATTATATATAAGTTTGGAATTTTTAGAAAATAAGAGGAGTTGCTATTTGGTTAGTTTCTCTGGAATCATATTAGTTTTAAAATACATTTCTGTGGTCAAACCTGGTTCGAAAATTATGAAAGTTTTCAGAATGAAAGTACACATCCTAATATTTAATTTGATATGTAATATGTATCATTTGGGTTTATAAATAGTGAGATATGAATTTTTAAATTTAGATGATGAATCTGGAACATTTTATGGTACAGACGAGGTTTGATGAAATTCTGAAAATTTTGTGGCTATAATTTATAAATGGTAATATTTTTACCTTAAAATAGACTTAAATAGTATCATATAAGATTTTGAACCATCCCATTTGAAGTTCTATATATTTAGTTATGAATTTTAGAAGTTAAGCTATTGTAATTGGAAAGATTTTCTGGCAGTGTGAGAAAACTTTAAAACTGGGAATTATTCATGAATAGGTGATAGTTAAACATATTTTTATATTAAAATAGGCTTTATAAGTGACACATAGAATTTGGAACCACCTTAATTGAATATTTCTAGGCCAAGATATGAATTTTCAAAGATTATTGAAAATTCTGATAGAATTAAGTAATAGTGTAAAAATAAAAAGTAAGGGTATTTTTGAAATAATTGGGACTCTAAGGGTCAAGTTAAATACTTAAAGTTGGTATGAGTCCATTAAATACTTATTGGATTTAAGGTATTAGCTATAATGATAACCTACCAAAGTGTCTTAAATTATTTTGGAACAAGTAATAACTCACCCGTCCGTGAATAATAAATTATAGGATTTGACATTTGCCTGGGACGCCTAAGGGACTGAGAACAGGAAAAAAAATTTGGAAAGACTGTCAGGTAGTACCTTATCTCTTATATAATATGTGATGCCATGTATGTGTACCATATCATCTGTATATGTGTGGGACAGACAATCCATAGGCGGTAAGACCCGTAAGTACAAGTTGCACCGGGTGTTACCCGAGGGCGTTTTGAGCCAGGTAGGCTTAAGACAGAAAGCTTGTGACTGTACCTTATATTTTGGATGACTATGAAAGATTTATTAATAGTAGAAGTAGTGGTAGTAGTACTCATAACCGTGAAGCAGACTGTATAAGTTGTAATCCGTACGCTAAACTTTCGATAACGTACTGATATCCAGAAACCCATAAATTAACCATCACTACGCGAGCTATAGATAGAAAATGCTTTATATTTTAAATAAATGATTTTGAAACTGATAAAGATAATGAATTTACAAACTAAAATTTAGACCATACATATTTATTTTAAAAAGTTTTTGAAAATTCTATACAAATATAAGATTAAACTCTGTCTTAAATTGGAACTTTGAATTGTTTTGGTCTCAGATTTGAAATCATTATATATTTAAACTAATCTGAAGGCTTTAGAAATTAAGGTGTTACATTTTTTGTATCAGAGCATACAGTTCTGAAGGCTTTAGAAAATGCTTTTGACGTTTGTTTTATAGAAACAGACATAGAATCCCTTAATTTACAAAACTACATATTTCATTGGGAGATCAGATTTGGAATTGGAAAACTGCATTTTCATTACAGAATCCACTTGACCGCTGGAGCCTTAGATTTTCGAGATCTATGGTTCAACAAAAATCCAATCTTTACTTGCTTGAGAGAGCTGCAGATTTCATCGGCAGGTCTCCGACATTGCTAAAGTAGTCGTCGTGGAGGGTGGAGGTAGCGTAGGAATTTGCTTCGTAATTGGTGTAGCAAGTAAGGTTGGAGATGTAGGAGGCCATCCTCTTCACTATTGCTGGCCTTGCTCTCTCTTCTTCTTCCTCCTCTCTCTATAGATCTAAGCACAAAAGGGGGAGGACGACGCTTTGGTCGTTTGAAGTGTGTCCTGACCTTCTTCCTGTTGTGGAATCTATCACTATCGTCTCTCATTCGTTCAAAGTCTTCTAGCCTTCTTCCTACCTTTGTTGTTCGAAATCATCACCGTTGTCATCCCTCTCTCCCTTCCCTTCATCTGACTTCTCTTGTTCATTGCATTAGCTACCATCACTAAGGCACCATTTTTTCGTTCTAGATCTAGTTCTATTTTCATATTTGGTTTCCTGAAATGCAAAAATGGGATTGTTTGATTTATAGATCTGGTAGAAAGATGTCAAGGATTTTTATTTTCAGATATGGTCACCATTTTTACTCACTTATTAATTGCCTTGTTTCCGGGTTCTCTTGATCTTATTTATGTTTTTTTTACTTATGATGATTCAAGAAGTATAAGTTTAAACCAAGATTAATGAGAATCTGAGATTTGTTTGGGGCATGACAAAATAAGATCAAGATCAAGGTCTTCCCAAACGACGTTAAATAAAAAAAAACTGGGGCTCTATAACGATTGTTTTTGAAAAAACAGTTTTTGTAAATAGACCTTCAATGAGTGTTTAAAAAAAAGATGTACATTTTAAAACTTCCAACGACACTCACATACACTCTCCCTGAAAACAATCGCCTTAGGGTCCTAAAAACAGACGTTAAAAGTGCCTTTTGTAATACCCCACTTTTTCACCAATATTCCTCATATATATTTAAGATATTTAGTGGAATAAAATGGTGAATCGTGGTGCACATAAATTTACAAAAATATTCCAATCTCTGATTACCTATAAATCGGCCAAGTAAAGACACGAAGAGGCAATTAATGTCCACTTAAAGGTCTAATATTGTAACCAAAATTTGAACATAAAATGACACAAATAATGGCTTCATACAAGTGTCAAAGATTAGGTCAAACTAAAGGAAAGGAGCAGGTGATGATTTATTTTGGTAAATCATAAAAAACGTAAGGGCAAAACGGTAATTTTTCCATAAAACAAGAAATAATTATTTTTCCCTCATATTCTCAATAATTTTATTTAAATGAGAATTAAAAAGAGGAAAATGGGTACTTGGTAATTAATAAGCCTATTTTGACAAATTATTATCAAGAAAGGTCAAAAGTCGAAAAGTCAAAGGTCCGAAAGTTAACAAATTGCAAGATGACATTGGATAATTCAAAAGTAATATTTTTCCTATCTCATTTCTCATTAATTTCGGTGGATGAAGAAGAGGGAAAAAAGGAAATGAATTTTATATGAAAATTGGACAAAAAGTCAAGAGTTTGACCAATAGGAAGCTTCCACTTGTAAAGCCTTTTTGCAAATTCATTAAGTCACCATTCCTTCATCTTTCTCTTGCCATTTTTGTGCAAAATCCAAAGAGAAGAGAGAGAGAGGGCTGACATTTTTAGAGAGAGAGAAGCAACAAGAATCAAAAGGTAAACTTCAAAATTGTTTATTGTGCCTTAGTTGTTGTTGTTCTTGGCTTGGAATTGGTTTTGTGAAGATTGGACGATGAAACCCTAAGGGGTCTTTCTGTTCAAATTACCTCAAAACATATCCATTTAGGTGTGTAAATAGATAATCATGTGATTACAAGTAAAAAGGAAGTAGTTAAGCAAGCGAAAACAAGTAAACAACAAACTACTCCCGAGAATTCTAAATTTCTGCCTTGTTTGTGATGTGAGGAAGGAGTAAGAATTTGATAATTTTGATGCTTTCATTGGATTTAGACAGAAAAATTGTGTAGGTATGCAGGTGTTCATGATTTTTGGATGCTTATATATGAATTTGGAAATTAATGAAGTATGTGTGTGTATGTTGATAATTTGCCCTGTCTGGAACAGTGTTATTGTGCGTGGTGTTTCATGAGTCAAAACTTGTCCAAAAATTCTAAAACCTTTCAGAATTAAAGTAGAGACATAGATATTTAATTTTATAGGTATTTTGTAATTTTTGGACCAGTGGATTTAGAGTTATGAATTTTCAAAGTTTAGTCTTGTTTCTGGAACCCAATCTGCACCAGTTAAGGTTTGGTGAATTTCTGGGAATTTCTTGTTGTTATTTTCCATACAATGATATTTTTCCTTAAAATTATACTTAAATATGGTTACCATATGCTTAGAACCAATCAATTTGGATTTTTTTAGAATTAATTATAATTCTTCAGAGTTGGACATTGAATATGGAAGCTAACCTGGTACAGACCTATTCTGACGTGAGTTTGTCTCACCAAATGAATTCCAATGTCTATGATATTTTTCAGAAATAAAGTATACCCAAAAAGATTTAATTTAGTGGGTAATTTGTAATAATTGGACAAGTACATTGGGAGATACACATTTTTAAATTTTAGTAAGGATTCTGGATGCTGTCTTGGGACAATGATGAGTAATTCTAAAATCTGAAATTGTGTGTGTGGAGACTGCTAATTATTTTTCCTATAAAGTAGACTTAATAAGAGTTACAAAGGCTTATTCGTGTGTTGTGCCCCAAGCACTGTCATGTTACAGAAAATGGCATACACAACATATAAATAATCACATAGTATATGAGAGAAAGAGTTACTACCTGGGTCCTTTTTCCGGTCCAACTCTTTATCCAATACTTTTTCTCCGGCTCGGGCTATTACAAATCCTATCAATTAAAATTAACAAATCCTATTACAACCTGAGGAATACTATTCCAACAAGTTTTATGATCTCAGGACATATAGTTCGCTAATGATTCTCAATCTCATTGCCTTATCGGGACGTTGCCCGGTATATTTAGCCTTACGGCTTATGTCTTTCTATTCTTATAACTCTGAATATTTTAGTATTGTTTCCCAGTACAACAGTGTACACTGGGGCTTACTATTACTATGTTTGTCTATACCCCTGTCTGTCTATAACCAGCTCTATTTATAAATATGTCCATTTGTTCAGGGTTCAGGGTCAAAGGACTATTTGACCGTTACTTCCCATACGGTGTGTATTATTTAGGATCAAGGCAATGATTTTATTCCAGACCAAAATAATTGCTTTATCCCTATTTGTCACATCATGGTATCTTTACTTGTCACATAAATGTTTCAGAGCAGGTATCAACCTGTTCGTGATTATCTCATGCTCTCAAATTAATTGTTGTTAGCTTTGCCACATGAGTGGGGTAGTTGATTTTGGAATTGTTAACATCGTACTGTTTGAAAGGTAATTGCCACCATTATGCCCTACTATTCTAGGGCTCATCCCTATCTCTATTTATATAGGTCACCACAACCCATGCAGATTGTGTGACTATAAACTACATAAGTGGTGTCACTGTATACCATACTGGTCATGTTCTTACAAACCACACAGGTTTACATAGGTAATATCACTGTATATCACACAGGATGAAACATTGTTGGCCACACCGCCTTAGCCGCATGTTTTACGCACCGCCTCTCAACCATAGGGTTACTTGTACTTTTCACCAGTGCAACCAGAACTCTCATCTGGCCATGTCAAGGGTACATCTTGATCATGGGGTTGAATAACATGCTCTGATAAGGCTATCTCATTGCTGCATCATTAGGACCACATAAGTCATACAGTATACCACATGTGTTGTGTCACTGCCGACCTCACAGGTCATATTGTAATGTGGGATGATAATCACTGGTGCAACTGACAACCTCTCTTGCAATTTTGAAGAATTGCGCATAGATTCACTATACTTCTGCTGCGCCACTCTCATATTTTATTTTGTCATAACATAAGGGTATATCGGTCATTTCATAACATATTGGGTAGACAGGTACCCTGTAATAACATATAACAGAGGTTTACAATAGACAGCGAAAACCTGTAACAATGTACAGCCTCTAAGCTACTGTACAACATGTTCTTGCTCATTTGCATTACATAACATGTTCATGTAACTTCCCATGGGTCATCCATCCCAGGATTTCCTTAGGTTGAGCACGCTTAACTTTTGTGTACTCATACAGAAATACAAATACTGACTCAAACTGCTTTTGACCACCAGTATCACGTGCCTGCCCTTGTCTCAAAAGTCATGTTTACTGCCTCCGGGCATTAAAGTATTGTGTAGGGACTACATATCAGTGCCGGTACTTGCACTCGGACACGTACCTTGTGATTTACTCCCTAAAGACCACTAAGTTATCTGTGGCTTATCTATCTGACACTAGTCAGCCTATTGGTGATTCTGCTCTAGGTTGAGGCCCACACTCTGGCCTTACCCAACGGATCCAGGTCATCCTTATACTACACTCCAGGTATTTACCGTTTCTCTAAGGCTTGACTGTGAATTAGCCGAAGTAATTCACTTCGTTATTCTTGTCACTACATAATCAAGCATATCAGTATACTATTCTGATATTGCCAGAACCGCATGCTTTGATACCAAAATTGTCAAACCCCTTAACAACCCGATATTCACAGAGTATTAAATGTATAGTTCATAGGCATACAGAAATAGCATAAATATACTGATAATAAGCGCTTGTTTACATTACAGGAAATCCCATAGGATTTGGAAAATATATACAGAGTAAAAAAGAAATAAAATTTGGAACTAAAGATAACCGGTTGTAACTCCCGACTATGACCGGACCTTCATCCGCCAGTAATTACGGTTTTACCCTTAGAGCCGCTGACCTCTGCTGGAATATTTTTATATGTTGAAAAAGGGTGAGATTTGAATGAATCTCAGTAGTAGCATACAATCAGTCATATAAAATGCAATAAATAAATATGCAATGCACCATGATATGTAAAATGCTAACTCGTGTTGTATGCATACTGTCCAAGGCCAAACGACATGTTTGGATCCCTGGCTTAACTCGTGTCCATGGTCAAACAACATGTTTAGACCCTGGCTTATTCGCGTGTTGTGCCCTAGGCACTGTCATGTTATAGAAAATGGCATACACAACATATAAATAATCACATAGTATATGAGAGAAAGAGTTACTACCTGGGTCCTTTTTCCAGTCCAACTGTTTATCCAATACTTTTTCTCCGGTTTGGGCTATTACAAATCCTATAAATTAAAAATAACATGTAATAGTTATTACTTGTATTACTACTGCCTTTAATCATATTTTTTTGGTTATCTCAGTTTCAGTGGCTTGTACACAGTACAATTTTTGCATAGTGCAACTTTTCTATTTTTCAGAAAATTGGCAGATTTTTTAGTCAACTTTGAAAACTCATAACTAATTCTAGAAAAATCGAAATTGACTGGGTCCAAAGCCTAAATGAATATCTTGAAATATATGTTCATGGAAAAATATCAAAATCTACCCAGTTTCACCATATTACTCCCAAAATTTCCCAAAATACCCCTATTCCATATTACTCTCCAGAAATAGAGTACAACGTTGAAAATCCATATCTCCTAATATACTCATCAAAAAATTGTGATGTACATATCAAATTAAATATCTGAATGTCTACTTTAAATATGGAAAGTTTCATAATTTTTGGTTAAGGTTTGGTTTTCCAAACTTTTGACACAACCAATCTGTTTTCCAGAAACATAGTTTGAGAGCAACCAACTTCAAAAATTCATATCTCTCAACATACTAATCTAAATAACACAAAATATATATCAAATTAAAGCTTAGAATATGAAATTTCATTCTGAAAAGATTAATGGTCATTGGAAAAGATTTCATTGCTAAAAAACACCATGAAACCAACTACTAGAATCTGGACTTCCAGGATTACACCTGTTTCTAAACCCAATTTTCAAATATCATTACTCCCACTAAAGATATCAAAATGGTTCATTCTTCCACTCATTTTAAAGCTTGTTATGTCTACTATGTTCATATAAAATTTCATAATTATTGGATATGATTCAGATGGTCAAAATGGAACACGAAATGGACTGACTTCTAAAAACGTCAGTTTTGATAGTTTGAATTTAAAAATTAATAACTCATTCATTTTGACTCCAAATTGTGCTCTTCTTGATTCTATTTTATACTACACATCTAAAATTTCCATAAGAAAAATAATCAGACCGAAACTTCATCTATAGCTTCTGTTTAAGCTTTTGGAAGTTTCCGACAAACACTCTGTTTTCCAGCGACTAAAACAGAGTTTCTAAAACTGATATGCAGCCATGCTTTTGGACTCAAATCTCAAAGATTTCAACTCTACATACTCTTAAACATGTTCCTTGGGTTTGGGGACGTGTTTTCAGAAGAAAAGAGATCGGGAATCCCATGTAAAATGGACACACAATGACTGGTTTTTGTGACAGAACTTTCCAGCAAATTTTCTGAATTCCAGCAGAAAAACAACCTCACAAGTTACTGAAAACAGCCGCAATTCTATTGGAAAAAGAAGATAAGGATGTATAGAACTCACCTATATTCGTTTATGGTGCTGTACATGGATCTTGAAGCTTCATTGTTTCACTTCTCTAATGGTTTCCTTCCTACCGATTCAACTCTCTCTCACTCACGTATTTCTTCTTCTGTTCTGTTTTTTTTTCTCTCTCTTTTTGCAACTGAACGTAAATGAGAGTTGGAGGAATTTGATAAGATTGTATTTAATGAAAGTGTGTGTGTGTTGTCCAAATGAAAAGAAAAGATGAGGAGTACGTGTTGTGTCCAAAAGAAGGATGTGTGTGTGAGTATGTGTATGGTTCATGTGTTGACTATGAAGAAAGGGAATCATAATGCATGGATGGTCTTATACGTAAGCTCTCATGGAATGCCAAGTGTGGGTGTGTGTGTCTTTATCTACATATATGTATATTTTTATCTTAATAATTACACACACTAAGCCTTCATTTTTCCCTTTGTCTAATTTAAGTTTCTTTAAATTTTGTAGGTTCTATAATTTGACCTACTATCTAATTTCTATAAATTAATCCTTACATTAAATTTTTGGGATGTTACACAAACACAATTATAATATATTAAAAACATAAATCAAAACTAAATGTGCTTATAAAAAACACAATATGCTTACATACACACGCTTTTTTCTTTTGTTTTTTTGACATGAATACACACACTTTTTTATAAAAAATGGTAGCTTTTATAACCATACAAATTTTATAAACGTAAGAAATTAAAGTGAGTGAGAAAAAAAGTTCAAAAACTTGTGTGAACTTTTCTTTTCAATACCAGAAATGGATCAAACTTATGGGTGGACCATTCATTTTTATAATCCTAACAATTCAATTACACGTATATAAACCCAAATATACACAAGGACGTGTTAAAACCTATGACCTCCCTCGTAAAGAGAGGGTTTACCAACATAGAGGTGGTCTAGTAATGTAAGGCCCTGTTAAATCCCTTTAGATCATGAGTTCGAGTTCCAGAAGAGTTACTTATATTGAGAGGCGCAGCCACAAACCCCAAACCAGATACTGAATGATAATATTTAAAAAAAAAAGTAAAGAGAGGGTTTTATGGGGAAATCATTGTCATTGGTCCATAACTGCCAAGGTAGGCTTCCCGGTGAACAATTTAGTAGGTTTAAGGTTCACGATTCTAAGTATTTGCCTTTTGTTGCTAGGTGTGTGTATCTCTTCATTTCAATAACTAGATCAGTTCAATAGCATTTTTTAAGCGTTGGGTTGAAAGTCTTGGTGGTAGCGCCTTGCATCATACAAATTGTTAGTTGCAGCACCTATAGAAACACGACAAACATATAGTCCAAGTGCATCTGAGGGCACTGCCCTTAGGAGATATTAAGCAACCCCCTAGTAAATTAGGAGGGCACTCTCTAGGATAAAACAAACACTTCCTACTGAAAGCAGGGTGACAGAATAGCATAAAGATAATATTGTAACTCAGAAAATGAGAGAGGATAGGAACTCAGGGATAGAGCTCGGTGTCTCCTGACCTCGGTGCTTTGACCTCTATTTTTTTTACCCTAGACGGTGTATTACCTTTTATAGGCACAAGACATGTGATTGTTGATCAACAATAACAATCATTAATAACGGCTTAATGACAATTAAAATGATAGTTACACAACAATATTTTAATGTAATAAAACCATTTATTTAATGTAATAAAACCATTTAAATGTCATTGAAATAGACTAATGAAACCACATCAAAACTTCAACAATCATCTTCAATGGTAAGTTCGAAGACTCTTCTTATCTGTCTTTTTACTAACTCAAATTCATATTTATTGTATTCTAGGGTGTTCCTAATTTTAAATTATATGAAACTTCTTCATTTGATACACACAATATTTACAATAGAAAGAAAACAATTTTTTTTTGTTTCGTCATAAATATGGCAAGTATAAATTACTCCATCCACTTCAAAAACCAAAACTGTTGTTATTTAAGATAGTGCCGGTTACATAAATTAGGCTAAGAAGGAAGAAAGAGGACATTATAGTTTCTTACACAAGTAGTAATAATAAGTTTTAGCATGTGAAGTGAAACAAGTTTTCTCGCTAATTAAAAATAATTTTTACAATATAAGTAGCACTCAAAAAAAAAAAAGTCATAATTGGATGAAAAGAAAGAGAAGTAATGACCAAACCAAAGAACATAATGATATCCAATAAAAAGAAAAGAAAATCATACCAGAGATAACAAATAATGAGAGACTATATATACTCATAATATATCTTTAAAATGTTCTTTTTTGGGAAGATAATTTTGCTAAGCCCAAAATGGCATCCTAGAGATTGGGATGTCCCAAGTGGCCCAAACAGCCTCAGAATAATGTGTAACAGCAGGTTGCAGCATTAACATGTGCAGAGAGGGACGGAAACCAACGTACCATAAGGGGACAAGATTTTGCAATTATTATAAATAGTCAATAATTTGATTTTTTTAGTACTGGTCATAATTTAATATTTGTAAAATAATTCTATGGATTAAGAAAATCAGATGATAAGCTATGTAAAATTACATAGTATTTCTTAAAAAAAATTAAAAGTATACCATGCAAAAATGTTTCATAAATAAATACATTATACATTTTTTTATTCAAATATGTGAATAAAATATGCAAATTATACTATCAACAAGATCTTATATAATGGACCTAATGTAGTATTATGTAACACAGTCACACATGCTTTCCCGAAGTCCCTTTTTCTTGTTACTTTTCATTTTTTGTAATTTCCTTAAACAAAACAAAACTAATGATGAAAACCGAAAAAGAACGAGTCTATATAAGGAGACTCCAAGGTTGTAACTTTATTTTTTTTTAAATGGTTACTAATTATTTCACTGCCGAGCGGATGTTAAAAAAAAAACCTCCTTGCGATTTTTAGAAACTTGTTTCGCATTTTACTGTTTTCAAGAAGTTAAACATGTTAATCCGGACAAGTGGATAAGTTCCCACCATGAAGGGGAATTATTATTAATATTGAAATGAGACACAAGACAAATATTACATAACACACAACGCACAAACAAAAGCCAGATACATATTACTACCTCATCAGGGCCTATTTATTATTTATAATTATATTACTAACAAGGCAAAGAGGTAATACTATTAAGACTTTGGTAATGTAGAATGGTCACACATAAGAGAGAATAGGTTCAAAACCAACTTAGCGGGGGCATAGGTTGACGTCGGCATAGAGATGATGGGGCCTTTCGTCTAGAGCCAGCCACTGGTTCACCGGAAATTTTAAATTCTTAGATACACCGCCGCTGACGGTAATTTCAACGTAGTCCAAGTACCACCCTGGTTTGTATCCTGCACCGTTGGAGGTGACAGTGATGGCGCAAACATTGACGCAAGTGGCCTTGCCGCTAAAGACATCGAGGTTGCCGTGCTCGAAGTAGTCATGACCAGGTCCCATTATCCCCCAATCTTGAAGGTTGTTGACGGTAAAGCCATTTCCGTTAGACGCCATTAACTTGAGGCTGATCATGGAGTCCGTTCCTGCACTACGGCGATCTCCTGTCTTAACTCTGACAACATATTGGCACTGCTGCTGCATGCATATTAAACTTTTAGATGTATATATATATATATATATATGGTTTGCCTTTCTATCAAAATAATTATGGTTTTGTTTGTATTAGCTTTTAAAAAATAGCTTCCGCGGCAAAAGTATAAAAAGTGATTATGGAGAATAGATTTTGAAAAATAGTTTCTAGAAAGGGAAAAGAATTAATTTCTCAAAAGCCATGGTTTCAACTCCCTAAGCCATAAGTTCAGGTGGAAAAATGTTTTTGTAAAAATTTAGGATGTTTGGATGCCTTCTATCAAAATCATGGTTTAGGGCTCAAAAAATATTTTTTTGCTGTTACCCAAATACACACTAAGCTAATTTGATAGAATCTACTCAAGGTTATATATTCTAATAATGCATGCAGGGAGACACACATACACAATAATTAGAAGAGAAAAATCTTACAAGAGAGGAATTACTTACAGAATTAGCCATTGCAGCGAAGCTGATGAGTAGTGAGATCACAAAAGCAAGACAAGACATTTCAACTCTAAGAGCCATTATTGTTATAGTTTGTGACGTTCCTGATCGATGGTGAGAAAACCTATATGGATGCCTTTATATATAGGTCGACGTACATGGTGATGAGGGTATAACATTATTGGTTTCTTTTTTTAGTAATGTCACTTGGCAAATTAAGTCGGCATTAATATTCTTTTTTATGCACAAGTTACAATGCGCCCTCCAAAACGGACCAGACATGTGAAATCCTGGTGAAGAAATCAATTCATAATCACAAAGATGGTCAGCTTATAGCATCAGTAAATTTGGGTTCTATCATTTTTCTTCTTTCTTCCTTTTCTTCTCTTAGAATCTGATCTCCACCACCTGATTGAAAAATGGATGTTTAAGATTCAATATTTTATAAAATTATTATTTTAAACATAAATAAATAAGTTTAAGCTGTTAAAATCATATTTACACAATTCATAATTGCAAAATGGACAAAGTTAATATAATACTCCCTCCGGTCCTATTTATAAACAACTTTCTCTTTGATTGCGCAAAACAAACTGGTAGTTCAAAGTAACAAGTGTGTCAAAAATGTCATGTTTTTTTTCATATATGCTTCTATTTATAAAAATAGAGAGAGAATGTATTAAAAAATATGAGAGATAATAAAATACGTTTCTTAATGCTTTGTTGACTTTATTCACTTAGTGGGTTCTCTCTCTCTCTCCTGAATATAACTCTTAGTATGTGTAATAATTAATTATAAATAATATGTATTTAATAAAGGTAAAATAGAAAAAATGAATTTATATTTTCAGACAAAGTGAAAGTTGCTTATAAAAAAGACCAGCCCCATGAGAGAGAAAATTGCTTATAAATAACATCGAAGGGAGTAATACAATAAAAGTTTTATAAAATATTAAATATGAACCATCCATTCTTTCATCTAAAGGTGAAGATGAGATTTTGAGAAGAAAAAGAGAAAATGGATTATGAAAGTATCATTTTCCATTACGGTCATGGATAATATTTGATATATTAGCTTTGGTACTAAATATATGAATTAGACAAGGGGTTTACTTTTATCTTAAATATAATACCTCAATCAACTTTATCTCCTTAATCTATGATTTCCCCCAAAATTGTGTTCTTATTGATTGCACATAAGGCACCAATTAGAAGCAACTTTTTGACCTAAATATAAGGCACCAACTGCCTCATTATTTATTTTTTCCCACTTTACCCTTATTATTAATCGAAGTTCAAAGTTGGAAAAATTAAATCACATCATTTAAAGATGTCAAAGTTGAAATATTTTATCAATTTAAGACAGATTTAATGGCTTAACCACCCTTCCTTGATCCACAAGAATTAATAGTTAGTGTCTTATATGATAAGAACCAGAGAGAGTTGTACACAAATTTTCATTAATAGCATGCCCAAGTGGACCAGTTGTATATACTTTCATCATCAGATGTATATGAACATTAATTGCAATTCTTTAATAATTATGATTTACTACACACCAACATAATGATGTACTACAATTTGGCAAAAAACTATGTGATTAATGTACTATGACATGATTTCCCCTAATTTATTAATTCACCCTCTCATAATTGAGTTAGCTCATATTTTATTTCCACTGATACTATTTTACAAAAATGCATTAATTGACAACGTTCTACACACCTTCTTTCTGCTAACAGATTTGCCCGAGTGCTTGTCCTTGGTTGCCTTTTCTTCACACGAGTTGAGAGCTAATTTGCAATTAAGATTATCAAATTCATGAGTTTAAATAAATGTTTCACATAAACTCATATCGTGAACTCGAATCGTAAACTCATAAGAATTTAGTTTTATCATTCAATAGATATTTATAGTGTATAATTAAATAATTAAAATATAAAAATGAAAAAATTTGATTTAAATATGTTTTAAACCCAAATAATTAAAATCAAGTACATCAACATTCATAATGTATCATTCTTAACAAAACATTTATATAAAATTCATACATAAAGTCATTGAATATAATCAAATAGAAAAAATTAACACATGTTTAAGAATGACTTGACACAGTTTTGTAAGTTAAAAACATAAAAACGATAAATTTAATGTGTAAACTCATGAGTTTATTTAAATTTATGACTAGTACGAGTTTACCAGCGACTCAACTCGTTTTTTGAAAGTAGAAACCTAAAGAGTCAATGACAACAGTGTTTGTAACACCACTTTCAGATAAGTCAAGTGCTGCTTCATCCTACACAAATGGACCATGTTATTGCACATAATAATAATCTTATCATTATATGCAAGTTAGCATTAATTATGATCATTGAATAATTAAGGTGAGCACCTTATTAAAATTAGATTTGAATATGTACGATCTGATTCGTAGTACGGAAGGCAATTAGCTCTAAATAGTGATAGCGCTTACTCCAATTTAATTAAAACTCCTTGTTTCATTGAATCTCGCTGCATGATATATTACATAATTTTTTCAGGGAAAAAGATGTATAAATACCACTTAAACTTTTAAAACTCAGAAAAGCTATTCACACATGCAAATGACACAGAAGTCCTCTGATAGGAATCTGGAATATAAAAGTTTGAGTGAAAAAACAAAAATGTCCTCTTTCTTCTTCCTATTTCTCACTTTTTTCTCTCTCCTCTTCCTTTACGTACTCTCCACCACTATTCATCATTCTTCTTTCCTCACCTTTGAAACTAAACACTAGCGGCGGTGGCTCCTTTGGACAGCGGAAGTTGGCAATCCAATTCCCTTTCCTGACTCCAGACCTCAACCCTAATTCTTCCCAACTCTAACAGCATCGACCGTCCACAGAGGTTTGATTCTCCAAGTGAAACGACGCCAATGCTGAGAGATTTAACATTAGCTGCCGGTCACAACATCAAATCAAAGATGATATTCGCCGCAAGCACTGCTTCGACTCTGTCAAACCCCTTAACATTTCGATATTCACAGAGTGACAAGCATAAAGTTCACAAGGCATACAGAAATAGCGGAAATAATACTGATATTAAGTACAAGTTTACATTACAGGAAAATCCCCGTAGGGTTTGAAAATATACACAAAGGTACAAAGCGTTCCTAAGCAGCAAAAAGTGTAAGCATAAATAAACATTTGCAGCAACAGAGAGCTCCGGGTCCCTAATCACCAGGAGCCACCGTCTTGCCTTTCGAGCCACTTGCTTCAGCTGTAAGGTTTTGTATTTTGGAAAAAGAATGAGATTCGAGGGAATTTCAGTAGTAACATGCTTACAAACATATAGAATGTGAAAATGGATATGCAATGTCATGTCATGTAAGATGATCAAACAATATGTGTACACTTGCCTAAGGTCAAACTACATGTTTGCCCTTAGTCGACTTAGCGCCCCTGTTGGGTCCCTGACCACAACTTGGCAAATTGATGTGTCTAGGACACTAGTTCATGTTACAGAGAATGACTTTAAACATATAAATAATCACATAAGATATGCAAGAAGAAGTTACTACCTGAATCTTTTCCAAACTCGCACGTTTGTCCTACTTTTGGATTTTGGCTCGGGCTATATCCAATTCCTATCATCATTAAAGTTACAAGTACTTGGTTATTACTTATAGTATTATCACCTTTAAATGGTATGCTACTATTTATTTAATGCAGTTACAACATGTTCTGCACAATACAACTCTGTACAATGCAATTTCACTGTTTTCCAAAAACTGACAACTTGGTCAGCCAACTTTGAAAATTCATAATTAATTCTAAAAACATACAATTTGACTGATTCCAAAGCCAAAACGAAGCTCTTTAAATGTAAGTTTGAGGAAAAATAGTTAGGTTTTATCACTCTAACCATATAATTCCCAGTAATTCATCAAACTTCACTGATCCAGATAGCATTCCAGAAAACAGGGCATAACTTCAAAAATTCATATCTCCCGATATACTTGTCCAAAAATTACAAAATACCTATCAAATTAAAGCTCTATATCTATAATTTAATTCTGGAAAGTTTCAGAAGTTTTGGACAAGGTTTGGTTAACGAAACACCACTCACACTTCCACTGCTCCAGACAGGGCAGAACCAACATATGTACATACCAACTTCAATAATTTCCAAATTGGCATACAATCATCCAAAAATCATGAACACTTGAATACCTACACAATTTTTCCTTCTAAAGCCAATGGAATCATCAAAATTACCAAATTCCTACTCCATATTCACGTCACCCACAGAACAGATAGTTAAGGTTTTAAGGAGTAACTTGTTGTTTCTTTGTTTTCCCTTGCTTAATCACTTTCTTTCTACTTCTAATCACATGATTGGCTATTTAAACACTAAATAGGCATATTTAGAGGGAATTTGGGCAGAATTTCCCCATGATTATGCTTCAGCCCATAATTGCAAAATAAGAGAAAACATAGCAAATACCACCACCAACAACAACAACAACTTCAACCAAGACAAGAGGATTAAGTTTTGGTGATTACCTCTTGATTTCTTGTGATTTATCTCTCTAATATGTCTCAGCCCTCTCTCTCTAAACCTCTGATTAACCTTGCTAATCATGATATTTAAAGAGGAGAAGAGATTAGTAGAGGTTCCTACATGATTTGCAAGCAAAATCTTCAAGTATTTATGGTTCTTACCTTGATTTTTGGATAACCCTAGCTCTTCTCTTGCTTCTTGCTCTTGCACGTTCAGCCTTGTTTCTTTTTTTTCTGTTTTGATCAATTGCACGGGAATAATGGATGAAGAAGATGGAGAATTGATGATTAAATGAATCATCAAATGGCTTTTCTTGTGGCAATTCCTTATTGGTCAAGAGCTTGACTTTTATCTCATTCAATCTTGGCCATCCATCTCATCTCTCTTCCCTCCATTATCTCTACCGAAATTAGATAAGAATTGAGAGAGAAATATTGATCTTGGATTATCCCATAATACCATCTCACAAGTCATTGACTAAATTCTTAAGCTTTTGCTTTTTGACTTCTTTTTCAAGCCTTGATTTTCCTTTGGTAATAATATTCCAAAATGGAATTAATAATTACCAAGTAGCCATTTTTCACTTTTTAATTCCCATTTAACTCAAATTATTGGAAATTTTAGAGGAAAATAATTATTTCCCACTTTGTGGCAAAATTACCGTTTTACCCCTACATTTTATGATTTACCAAAATAAATCATTTCTTGCTAATTCCTTTGGCTTAGCCTAATTTTTTTGACACTTGAAGGAAGCCATTATTTGTGTCATTTTATACTCAAATTTTGGTTACAATATTAGGCCTTTAGGTGGACATTATTTGCTCCTTTGTGTCCTTACTTGGCCGAGTTGTGTGTAACCGACAATTGGAATTTTCAGTAAATTGTTGCATACCACAATTCACCATTTTGTTCCATTACATATATTTATTTCATAGGAGGAACATTGGTAATTAGAAATGGGGTGTTACAGACTCTGCTAACAAGATTGCCAAAATCCATCAGTACACCTATGTTAATCGATAAAAAAATCTTGGCTTTTAAATACAAGAAGCAAAATGATTAATTGTTTTTCCTCTCTTTACTGGTTTTGGTATTTGGTTCTCTGGAATTTCTGTCGGTGGTTTTAGTATTTGGTTCTCTGGAAGCAAGAAATATCTTTTTGGTATTTGGTTTTGAAATTGAATTGCTTCTTATAGGATTGACTAAAAAAGTAATGATTTTTCTTCTTATAGGATTGACCAAAAAAATATCTTTTTGGTTCGGTTCTCCAAGTGGAACAACGCCAATGCTGAGAGATTTAACATTCGCTACCGAACACAGCAGCAAATTGAAGATGATATTCGCCATGAGCGCTGCTTCAACTCTGCTAACAAGATTGCCAAAATCCTTCGGTACACCTATGTCAATCGATAAAAAAATTTGGGCTTTTAAATACAAGAAGCAAAAGGATTAATTGTTTTCCCCCTCTCTACTGGTTTTGGTATTTGGTTCTCTAGAATTTTTGTTGATGGTTTTAGTATTTGGTTCTCTGGAAGCAAAAAATATCTTGTTGGTATTTGGTTTTAAAATTGAATTGCTTCTTATAGGATTGACTAAAAGAGTAATGATTTTGATAAAATCAATAAGTACTGAAAATATGTCTAAAAAAATTGATAAAGAATTTTGGGTTGTGACCAATAGAGTAATGTGATTGACGAAATGAATTGGGGTGTTAACGAAATCCGTAATGGTTTTGACAAAATCAATTAGTACTACCAAAATGTGTAAAATAAAGGATTCACAAAGAGATTTTGGTTGTGACCAATTAAGTAATGAGATTGACCAAAAGAGTAATGATTTTGACGAAATCTCTAATGGCTTTGACAAAATCCGTAAGCATTGAATATATTTATAGAAGGATGGATGAAGAGTTTTGGGTTGTGACCAATTGAGTAATAAGATTGACTAAAAGAGTAATGGTTTTGACAAAATCCATAAGTATTGACAATATGTATAGAAGGATTGATAGAGTTTTTGGTTGTGACCAATTGAATAATAAGATTGACGAAATGAATCATAGTATTGACGAAATCTGTAATTATTTTGAAAAATTCAATAATTTTGGATTGTGATCAATTGAGTAATGAGATTGACTAAAAGAATAATGATTTTGATAAATCCGTAATCGTTTTAACAAAATCAACAAGTGCTGACAATATAGGTAAAATGATTGAGTAATTGGGACTTTTTGGTATTTTCTCCCAAACATGAAAGACCCAAATTCCCACCTCATCCTTTCTCTGTCATTTGCATGTGTTAAAGGATTTCTCTAGATTTTGGAAGTTGAGGTGGTATTTATTTATCTTTTTCTCTTTTTTATTATTGGTTCTTTCTGGAATCTCTATATACAAGTGATGATAGGAGTCCGTGACACGGGTCAATCAATATTTCAAAACTTATGTATACGTGTGTGCGTGGGCGCACACCTCCAGAAATTGTTCAAACTTTAATCAATTTGCTATTTTATTTTGCATTCACGCAAGCTCAAATAGCATTATATTAAGGGGGTGATATCCCTTCTTCCACTAGTAACAACACTTGTTGATCAATATTTCTATTTTAATCCATTTTTATTAGCTATATGACCTTTAAAATGCCTCGTGCACATTAATGGATATATTTATTTATATGGAACGAAATATCGTCTCAGTTCGTGGTTTTGAAAAATTCAAAGAAGCCATATGCACGTCTTCATTGAATTGATGAAATAAATTAATAATGGCGGCAGCAGCGATTGTTGATATTTGGGTCAACTTTATCTGTCTTTAAATATAAAAGCTATTATAAATTGTGGATAAATGATCGTAAATTATATTTACAAAGTTGCCAATAAAAGGAGTATTCTGGTCTTTGGGGTCGGTGCGAAGCCCTCTAGTTTGTACGGCAACATTATAATATTTTTTAAATAAATTTTTCTTTCTTATGCTTCTCACTGCTAAAAATCTCCACTGGTCTCTCTTAATAATTTCAACCATGTCAATTTCTTGCAAAACGGGTAGGGTAAATTCATTTTTTAAAACAAATTTTAGATTCTCAAAAAATCAACATAAAAGACCCATTATTTCAATCAATTTTATTCACAAAAGTATCATTCTTCACAATATTTCTGATTTGCTTTCACGTATAACCTACGTGAAAACTAGGATGAAAAAAGTTTTTGAAAGTGAAATAATTGAAACTAACAAATCCATAGAATGCCCAATAATTCGTCTCTCGTTTCAACAACGGGTAGAATATACTAGCCTCGCCAACTGGAAAACTTTGAATAATATTTTGTGTTTGGCCAAAACAGATAACTTCATGGTCAAAAAGTTGTTGCAGTGAATTTCCACAAATAGAGCTTATAATTAAAAACATAATTGATTTTAAAACAGGGTGTTTAAATAGATTTTTGGGAAAGTATAATTGAAAAGTACGTAATAGTAATTTATGAGATAAATAGGATTTTTAGTTCATAGTTGATTTTGGCATGAACATACATAACGTGATTAAAATCAATTATGAGACCATCAATCATTCTCATAAGCATCCCCACACTACTAGAAAAAATACTTTTAAAGTCCATTTTTTGGGACTTTTAACGTCCCTTTATGGGGGGACGCCTATGCTAGGAACGTAGCAAATGTGGACTTTAGGCGTTTCTTTTTAAAGGACGCCTAAAATGGGGGCTTTAGGCGTCCCTTTTAGCAAAAGGGATGCCTAAAAAAAAAGAACTGGATTTAGGCGTCCCTTATGCTAGAACCACTTTAGGCGTCCCTTCTTCCAAAAGAGACGCCTAAAGTTTCTTTTTTTTAAAAAAAAAAGAACTATTATTAGTATTGTTTCTGCCCATACATAGCACAGAAAAATAGAAGCGAACAACAATCTCCTTACACAGTAAGGAAACATCCAGCAAGCAGTATATATTTAACTCCTACAACATCCAGCAGTAAGGAAATATTCATGCACAATGTTGTCAGAAATGTTGTCTACTACATAACTACTAACTAAACGTAAACATATACTTTTACAGATCTATGTGTTGAAGAAGCCGCCTAGCCAACAAGTCTCTGACCAGATTAATGTCTTGATATAAGTAGGCAGCATCATTATCAAAAATCTACAAATTAGAAAATACGATTAGATAAAATCAATAAAGTGAAAGAATTGTTTAGCAATTCAATTAAAATACACCCAAAATATTATCATTTGATTACCTGTTGAAAATCACTTGTAATGCTGCTTTGAATGATATTATACATGTAAAGGATAACATAGTAGCCACATTCAGTACCCCTGGCTGTTGAGGGCACTATAAATCAAAAGCAATTGGTTAAAATCAATAAAGTCATATCTAAAACAACCGTCAATAAAAGAACTTAAATTGAAACCATATACTTTGGGATAATATCACTTTGGCTTGCGAACAACGTAACTCTACCCTCACGTGACCCGCCAAGCATTCTATATGTTTGGGTCACGCTACCATTAAAATGTAAAACAACAAAAATTAGAACAATTTATTTAAGTCGAGAATCAATTAAATAAAAAAAACTTACGTGTTGAAGACGAATTTTGTGTCCTTGTCGGGCTTTTTACTCAAGGAATCAAACCAATAGATTTCGTTGATGTGCGGACAAACAACACACAGGCTCCAATGGTAACCACAACAATACACAGATTAAAATGAAGTTTAGATTACAAGGCAATTATTTCTTAAACATCCCAAAAAATAAAAATTAAAGTACATACCCTTGAATAATTGGCGCTAGATAACATCGCAATTTGGTCGCTGCCAAAGGATGAAAGCTCCAATTGCCTGACCCAGTATAGCAACCTCTACATCAGGGATAGGGATGGCTACACCTTCTTCCCCCTCTCGAACACATGTCACTGTCACCCTACGTAAATACTATGGAATTTGATTATGATGGTGGTTGGTAACTTGTGTGTGAACAAGAGCATCGGTAACAACATGCAGCATTGGGGCGTCCAAATAGAGGATGCACGATTTGCCCGACTCCGGAGTGGTAGAAGGGTAGCCTAGGGGTTCTAGGGTCTGAGAAGACTGGCTATGGGGTTTCGGAGTATAGGAAGGCTGGACAAGGGGTTCCGGAGTATTGAAAGGCTCGGCAACGAGTTCTAGAGTGTGGGAAGGTTGGACAAGGGGTTCCAGAGTATGGAAAGGCTTACCAATGAGTTACGGAGTATTGAAAGGATGTCCAAGGGATTCCTCCAGCAGGTTGTAACTTCTTTTAGTGCTAGGGAAGGGCGGGATTCCTGGGTTCTAACCCTATCACTCTCCATTTTTTATTCAAATATTGATTTTATTTCACCACGTAGCTCTACTAATAGCTCTTCTCAGAGCTGATCTCGAAGCTTAGCCACAAGCTCTTTATTGGGTTCAGCTTGTAATGTATTTTGTGAGACTCTGCCAAAAAACTTCACGATAACAACTCCCCTTGGCTCCCCTCTAACATGATCAGGGTATTCATCCTTCCCAATCGCCGTTGCCAATATGTCCATTCGTCCACTAGGAATGAATAAACCTTGGTTACTCTGCTCTTCAAGTTCATCCTATAGCATATAATTTGTTGTGAACAAAAATTAAACATTGGCAATGTGAAAGAATTTCAAAATTAATTAATTATGCTTTTACTACTTACAATCCTTGAGGCAACCTCAGTAATAGATGGATTCATATATTTCCCACCCTTAATCCTCCATGCTTTCCATTTTTTGTGACACGGAGGACGAACTGGCGCTTGTACAATAACGGAAAGATCCGATTTGGCAGCTTCCTTCATTTACTCTAGCTCTGCTGCTATCATCTTCCACTCAAGCTTCCTGTAACCACCATAAGACATGCAATGTTGGTACTGATTTACTGCTTGCCTCTCTACGTTTGCTGCACTTACTTCATGTGAAAGGAAAACAATGAAAACAAAGTCAATGTGGATTAACTATATTGAAATAAAAAGTTTCATACTGAAGACAGAAAATTTAACAAAAATTCAGGAGCTTGTCGTGATGCTACAAACAACATCCAGTCCTCTGGAGATAGATATGAATATTCTTTATATAGATCCAGATATCTCTTCTCCCTTCGAATATACCTTTGGGTGAGCTTATTTTTAAAATCTTTCCATCATAAACCAACCTCCCCCATCCAGTGCTTGTACATCTCTCTGGTGTCAGGAACATCGTACGTTTGCTACAGAAACGAAGAAAATTAAATTTAAATATGAATAAAGATCTAAATGCAAATGTATCAAAACTTATGTACCAAAATTTGTTTCCAAATCATGTCTTTCATTTTTGGGGGAACCCGCCTCCATCATAGATGATTTGGACTTTGCTTCGACCCAAAAAACCAAGATAGCTTATGATGTGGTCTTCCTCAGGACCCTCTGGATTCATGTTGGCATCAAACTCCACATGAACCCTCTCCTGTTGATGTTGGTGGCGCTTTACCAATACACTCATCTTTGTGACACACCTTGTTCTTCTCGGAGCGGGTGGAACTACTTGCCTTTCATCATGCTGCTCGCTATCACTCCCTGAGTGACTAGAACTTGACATATTCTTGTACATAAAAAAAATCATTATCAAAGAGGTAAATAAATTACAAGTATATGTATAAACTGCATTAAGGGGAAAAAGCATATAGCACTGAATACAATTTTATATAGTTAAAGGTCATACTCTATATCGTTTCCCACATTCCTTCACAATGATAATTTCTTACAGAATATTCTTCATCATCTATCAACTTTGCTTTACTTCCTATAGATGGATTTGTTGTGAAAGGTGGTGTGTCATCAAGATTGAAGGTTGGATCACCATACTTCTGTTTCTTACTTTGAAGTACGATGGACATTTTTTTATTTGCAAGATCTGTGACATAAAACACTTGCTTCGTCTAGCTTGCTAGAATGAAGGACTTATCCCTATAACCAACTCTTCGAAGATCGACTGAGATAGATCCAAATTGTGGATCTATTACCACAGCAGTATTGCTAACCCACTTACATTTGAACAAAGCAACTTTGAACTTATTGTAGGTCATCTCCCATATTTCTTCTATAACTCCATAATAAGCCATTGATGTTGATATGGGGTTTTTGTCTTTAGAACTGGAAAAGTGCATAGCTTCAGCTTCTACCATCACCCCACTATTTTGCATGGTATTTCTATCATCTCTTTCTTTTGTGTAAAAAGAATACCTATTTATATCATAACTAGTCCAAGTAAAACCTGAAATGAAGGCCCCCAAGCTAGCCACTCGATTGTCTCGGATACACCAGTCTCATGTGAAACCTTCTCCTTAAACCACTCTACGAATGTCATGTTTTGCTCAATAGCTATTTGCATGTCACTCTTCTTTAGATTCATGTTCTTCAAAGTCTTTTTATGCTCATCATCTATGTACAGCTGAACTTCTTCCATATTATTCAGGATATACAAGTGTTCTTGCAATACCTCTTTACGACCCATAGTCTTCACTTTTAGTCCTCGTGTTCCCTTGCTTCTCCCCTATTCATGTCGAGATTGTTCCTTCTTCCCAAATAGATCATCTTTACAAAAGTCTATAGCCTCTTCAACTACATATTGCTCAACTATTGAGGCTTCAGGTCGATAAGGATTTTTAGAATACCCTTTTAAGATCTTCATGTATCGCTCGAAAGGTACATCCACCTCAGGTAAAATGGACCGCAAAGCCTTACCTCCCTTACTAAATGAACTACCAAATGCACCATTATATCAAAAAATGAAGGAGGAAAATGCATCTCTAGTTGGGATAAAATAATATAACCCTCATTTTCCTGTTTATCCAACTTCTCAGTGTCAATGACTTTGTTACATATAGCATTGAAGAAAACACACAATCTGGTTATAGTGGTTTACACTTCATCTTTCATAATGCATTTAATGGCTATTGGTAATAATTGTTGCATCAACACATGATAGTCATAGGACTTCATTCCCACTAACATCAAATCGTCTATTGACACACACCTGCTCACATTAGAAGAATACCCCTGTGAGACCTTAAGTTTATGCAAACACCCACACAAACTTCTTTTCTCCTCTTTTGATAGCGTATGTACTGCTAGCTCCATATATGCCCTCCTACCATCATCTTTTAGTTGTGGATACAATTGTTCTCTTATTCCCATATCAACAAGGTCTAGTCTTGCGCTCATTCCATCCTTGGTCTTCCTTGGGATGTGCAAAAGCGTATTGACAAGGCTATTACAATTATTTTTCTCCACATACATCACATCAATACTATGTCTTACATCAAGACAATGCCAATATGGAAGATCAAATAAAATTGACCTCTTCTTCTATATGTTCTTCTCACCCACAGTCCTATGATTTTTACCGAATGTGACATTGATACGTTCTATCCGACTATAAACTTCCTCCCTGGTTACTGCCTTTGGAGCAATTACATGCTCTGGTAAGCCATCAAAATGCTTTCTCAACCTACGATATGGGTGGAATCATTAAAGAAACCTCATGTGGCCAAGATACACTGTTTTTTTCCAATACTTAAGTTGCCGGAAGTGTGTGTCTGCTTCATAGATTAGTCATGCTTTATGCCCCTTCACATTGTACCTTGAAAAGTTTCCATATGCAGGGAAGTCATTTATCATGGTGAAAATAATGCACGTAACTTGAAAGACTCCTTCTTATATGCATCAAACATATCCACACCTTCCTCCCACAACTTCTTCAAGTCCTCAATCAAAGGTGCCAAGTAGACATCGATGTCATTCCCTGGTTGTTTTGGTCTAGAGATCATCATAGAAAGCATAACATACTTGCTTTTCATACATAGCCAGGGAGGTAAGTTGTATAATACAAGGAGAACTGGCCACGAACTATGTGTACTAGTAAGAGTTCTATACGGATTGATTCCATCTAAGGTTTTTTGGCTCGCTGCCAAATTGAGGGAACATTTCATCTATCTTCTTCTATTGTGGAGAGTCGGCCGGGTGCCGAAGATATTTTCCATCACAAAATCTCTCATCAGAATGCCATCTCAACTTCTTCGCTTTTGTTACGGTCGCAAACAAACGCTTAAACTGTGGTATTATTAGAGGATACCATAACACCTTTGAAGGTTTCCTTTTAGTTGTTGTCCCTTCGCTACAACCATCATCTTTCTTCACTTTGTATCTTGACGTTTTACACTAAGGACACTCACTAAGACATTCATACTCTTTTCTGTACAATATGCAGTCATTAGGGCAAGCATGTATCTTTTTGTACTCCATGCCCATCATAGATAAGATTTTCTTAGCCTCATACATACGGTTTGGAAGTACATTATCTTCTGGAAACATATCACACATTAATTCTAGTAGTAATGTAAAACTACTATCGGTCCATCCACAAGTTGTCTTTAAGTTCACCAAATGCAATGTTCCTGTCAGTCATGTGTACTTACTCCCAGGGTACAATGGTATATTTGCATCACTCCGCAGGCTGTCATAATCATGTGCCTGGGCGAAGGATTCAACCTTGACATCGTGAATCATTTTCTCCATTCTATCTTGATCTATCACATCCACACATTCCTTCTTATGTGACGAACAATCAGTTACTTCCTTACCATGCCATATCCACCTTGTGTATCGAAGATTTATTTCATCACAAAGTAGGTGATCCCTTATATCAACAACATCCTATCAACTCTCATTTAAACAATTGACACAAGGACAAAAAGACTTCCCATTTTTTGTTGGAGCATTCCTTCTAGCAAATTCAATAAACTCTTCCACCTCATTCTCATATTCTTCACTAGTTCTCAAAGCATTCATCCAACTATGATCCATTTTTTACCTAAGCCCTTCTCAATAACGCTAAAGCTTAGAACAATTGTCAATTAAAAATCGGCAGCATTTCCTCTTAAATTTAAGACATCCTATTGAATAACAAACCAATTCAGCTTAATGCAAACAGAGCAAACTATCGGAGACAATTTAGAACACTATCAATGATACAATCCACTAATTTTTCATTATGAAACTAAAAAATTCAAAAGGAAGTGTTAAAAAATTTTAAACTTATATTATTATTATTATGACAACAATTATTTTTAGTTTTGTAGTGAACTATATCAAGAGACATGTAATGAAATCAAAATTATTATTCTACTAAGGATGAGATTTTGTGTGTGTGCATATATGTATGTATGTATGTATGTATGTATGTATGAGGGTACAATGTAACTTATTTTTTTTCAAATAAGCACTGAGTACACACACACACACACACCTATATATACATGAGGATCACAACCTTTAAATTATTTAAATATATATTTTAGTTCAATAAAAATTCAATATTAAGATCTTATAATTTACATTTCGGGGTTATATATATTATTCACATTGCTCAAGCACATGCATAAAAATTACCTATTTAAAATTTGTAACCATAAAAAGTTTATTAAAGTATGTTCAATAATTTTAGTGTTGATATTTTTATGTAATAAATTAAAATATTTTTATTTATTATATTTAATGGAGGAATCTATATTTATTTTGAATATTAACAATATTCTAATTATAATAATTCGATTCATTGACGCATAATAATACCAATTTTGATTGTACTAATTGTTATCTTATATTAAGTTATATAACTGTGTTAATTGCTATGAGAATTTTTTTTACTGTATTGCTATATGAAAATATTGACCTCACCTTAAAAATTATACTTCTTCTAGTCCTAAATATGCTCATCATTTGTGTCTACGTCTCTTTGAATGAATGCATGAAAAATATAATTTTACTTGGAAGATAAATAAATACAAATGTCTAGCTAAGAGCAATGCCTAGCTAAGAGTTCAACAAATGCATTTTATACATAATAAAAATCCCAACCTTAACAATCTTAAACAACCATAATAAAAATCCCAACCTTGAGTGTACGGTAACAGGAAAAAAAAAACAACACAGAATCCACGTCAATGCCAAATATAAAAATCAATGACTGCAGCGTCAAAGATAGAGGGAGAGGGAGGCGTGAGCTATACCTTTATGGGGGAGGAGCTTCAGTGAAGCCTTGTGGAGATAGAGAGAGGGAGAGGAGCAGCTACCGTGGTGAGAGGTGGATGAGCTTCTTGAGAGAGGGAGGAGGAGGAGATCGTCGATGGCAGAAGGAGAGGAGGAAAACTGTAAGAGGAGAGAGCACAGTGACGATAAGAGGAGAGAGCACAGTCAAAGAAAAATGGGGATCAGAGGAGGGAAATGGGGAATGACAATGAATGACCTGAGGGAGGGGCGACTATTGAAAGACAGGAAGGGTCTGACAGCCTCTTTAGGTGTCCCTTCTTGGAGAAGGGATGCCTAAAAGGGAGGCCTATTGTGTTATGCATGTTAGCTAAGTGGCTGACATGCAAGCCCTTTAGGCTTCCTTTCTTCAAGAAGGGACGCCTAAGGGGCCTAATGTGTCTCTTTAGGCGTCCATTTTCATGTTTAGGATGTCTAAAGGAACCAAAACTCTTCTATATTTATGTAAATGACACCGCGTCCAGTTTTTACTTCCCTTTCTTAAAAAATGACATCTTTTAGGGACGTAAAAACCCCCATTTGTAGTAATGCCACATGCTTTGGGTGCATTTGTATTAGGTAAAACATAGTATATAAAATAGATTTGTAAACATAATTGATTCAAAAATAGGGTGTTCGGATATAATTTTAGAAAAGTAGTATGACTGAAAAGTAAGAAATAGTATCGTATGAGATTACTATGATTGTTTTGTTCATATAACCTTGGTTTTAAGTTTATAATTGATTTGGTATGTATGTTTGAATATTTTTCAAGAAAATCAAGGTTTTGACTTTTCAATTCTTCCTTTTAAAAAATCAATCATATAAATAAATTTTTTTAAATATATTATAGCCAAAATCATTCTCAAATTCAAAATATATTATAAATTTTTATTAAAAAATTATAATTATAAATTAATTTTATCCATAATCTATTTTTCCTTGCACCGCTCAAAGAAAACATGGGTAGAAATGTAGAGAGAAATAACTTGATAGTGCTCCCCTTGTACTTCTTATAGTCCAATTAAAAAGATTCTCTTTGTTTTCAATTTTCTCTTTTTAGGCAATTTGCGCATAGAGAGAGAAGCCAAAAGCTTTGAGCGTTTTCACAAAAAACAAAAAGCTTTGAGGTTTACTCTCTTGTACCAATGGGCGGCAACTATTAAAATATAACAAGATCAGTTCAATAGCATTCAAGTGTGTGAAATACTTGCATACTTCAAGAATGCCATGTCATTATTTGAACTGTATTCAATGAAAATACAACAATTCATATAATTTTGTTATGCATCTTTAATATAAAATTTATAAGTAGCCGCACAAATAATAAATTATGAAAAATTAGGCTTATGTTAATTTTCAAGCTTACTCATAATTATAGTTCATAAGTAAGCCAATAGAGGTAATAATTATTTTATTGAAAAGAGACAGAAACATGACAAACATTAATTAAGTAACACACAAGACACCAACAAAGATTTTGGTAATGAGGAATGGTCACACAGAAGAGATAGTGGGCGTCGAAATGATGCGCCAGGAGCATACGTCGACAGTGGCAGAGAGTTTGTAGGGTGGTTCACTTAGAGCCAGCCACTGGTTCAACGGAAACGATACCTTCCTCGATATGCTGCCACTGATAGTGACTTCCACGTAATCCAAGTACCACCCTGACTTGTACCCTGTGTTGTCGGAGGTGACAGTGACGGCGCAAACATCGACGCAAATGGCAGTGCGGCTGAAGATGTCAAGGTTGCCCCGCTCGAAGTAGTCATGACCCGGTGCCATTATGCCCCATTCTTCGATGTTCTTGATGGTAAGGCTATCGCCGGAATTCGAATTAAACAACTTGAGGCTAATTTTGGAGTTCGTCTCTGCACCACTGCGATCTCCTGTCTGAATTCTCACAAGGTAGTGGCACTGATCCTGCTTACATGTATATATATTGTATATGTATTATAAACATGTACACACAAGTACGTACACAACTAAGTAGAAGGAAAAGCTTATTGAAACTAATAATAATGGATCAACACAAGAGAGCAATTACTTACAGCTGTAGCCACTGAAGCGAAGCTGATAAGTAAGAGAAGAAAAACAACACAAGACAACGCAATAACTCTGAGCCATTTGTTTATTTTAGTTTGTGACGATGAGGAAATAGCCTATAAGTATGCCTTTATATAGGGCGAGATGCAAGGTGATAACGTGGGATGTGTCAACCTAGTTTCTTTCTGACAAGTGATAACGTTGTTTATACACATGTCCTGCATACATGCACCGCAGCCCCATTATATTTAGAGCCATATTCAGAATCATATGCAAGCATGGATAGAAATGTCTTGGTCAAGTTAAGTCGATAGACTGGTTTTCCTAACCCTATGTTTTGGATGGAGAGAAAATTAGTGGAGAAAGAGTACTAAGAGGGAAAACTTTCAAAAATAATAATTTTTTTTACCATTTTAAGAAGTTTTCATTCTTAGTACTCCATTCCCTCTATTTTCTCCTTATTTTTCTCTCCATCCAAACATAGGGTAAGTACTTTGCTTAGCAGGAAGAGAAAATCAGATCCGATAGCCAAGATTTTAGTTTTTTTGTAAATGATTATTTTTAAATAAAAATAATTTTTTGAAAAAGTAATAATTAAGAGATTATCTTTATTTTAGATTTTATATCTATTAAAATAATTTTTAATACAATATAGACTTTTAAAAAAAATTAAATATCGACCATTCAGATTAAATCTTGACAGTTTAGATCTTGTTAGCATTCTTTACTAAGCAAAATGCTTGAACACAGCAAAGGTATTATTTATATGCAACAAAATATCACCTCAGTGTCAGGATAAGCAGGGCAGGAGAACTAGAGAAGTCTAGCTCAAAGCAGACAAAGTGACAAAACTTCGAAACAAGTAAATGCATATAGTTCATAAATTAATACGGAACGGATTAATATATGAGCTAATTAGTCTACTTCATCGTGTCTATAACTAATATTTTTAATCCCTATTAATGTTATTTCATTTTAATTTTTTCCTTGCAAATATAGAAATGAATTCTTTGATTAGGGAGATTACAGAGGCATGAAAATATAACTGATAAAATTTTAAAACTAAAACATGAATTGGTAGTCGCAATATACAATGACACCCTTTAACTACGTTAATTTTCACACTGACGGAAAATAATTTTTGATAGAATTCAATTCCCTAACAACTCTTGAACTCATGTTGCGCTCTAGAGGTGATGTGGGATGGGGAAAGGGAAGGGGATGAAGAGAGAGAGGAGAGGTAGAAGAAGAGGAGTGAAGAAGAGAGAAGTAGTGCTCCGTTTGGTACAATGGAAGTGGGAAGAGAGAATTGGAGGTGGAAATGGAATTCAGCCCTTTGTATGTTTGGTACAATGGAAGTCACTTCCACATGGAACCCACTTCCATTAAAAATGTTGGAAGTAAGTTCCATCTAATAGCCTATGGAAGAGGGTTACACTTCCATTTCCATACCTCTATTTCCTCTTTTGCCCTCATGCTCATTCTCTTTCTCTCCATCGGCAACCAAATCCTCCATCGGCGGAGAAGGTCCTCCACCGTGACAACAGCGACGGACCTCTACCGGCAACGTTCCTCCGTCTTCTTTAACCTCAGCCCCCACTTTAATCTGTGACCTTCAACTATCGAAAACCCTCCAGCAATGAACATGTTTCCATCCTCGTCTTTCTCTGGCAGTAAACCTGACTTCACTGTTGGCTCGACAACGAAAGCGACTCTGTCGTTATCTCCTTTCGGCAACGAACATGACTTTGTTTACCCGAGGTTTCAATTTCCCTCTAGCATTTGAGTTTTTGGCTTAGGTTTTGATTTCCATCTATCATCTGGGATCTTGGTGTAGATTTCGATTTTGATTTCTATTTAGGAAAAATTTTGGTGTGATTTCCATTGTTGATCTGGTTCTTGTTTGTTCTTCTAATTTGGCCCCTCTATTTTGAGTTCTTGTATGCAAATCTGGATCTTTTTTTTGGCTTTTCCTGGAAGATATTTGGCCGGTTGCATTTTCGGCTTTGACTGTGGCTAGATGAAGGTAAAGGATGACAATTAACATTAGCTGGAGTTGGGAAAGATTTTTTTTTTGGTTGGAGGACATTTTGGTATTTTTATATTAAAAATACATATTTTAATTAAAATTTATATTTCACTTCCACCGTCCTACCAAACGTGTTTTATAACCCACTTCCACCTGCAATTCCACTTCCAATTTCACCTCCAATTTTACTTCCACTTCCATCATAAACTCTTCCAACGTACCAAACGTGGCATAGGAGAGAAGGGAGAGAGAAGAGATGAGGAGGCTAGGAATATCAGTTAGTATGACCAAATCATCAAAAGTTGAGTACAATCGGTGACTCTACCTCTATTTACAAAGCTCTATAAATTTTAAAATAGTAATGAAAGCCTAAATCAAATCCTAATTGATTATAATCAAAGATGATAAAGATAATTGCAAAATATTATAAGATAAATAACTAAGTAAATCCGAATTTTAATTGACAAATATCACCTACTCAAATCTGATTAGGACCTTTTGTACATTGGCCTAAGAGTCGACAATAAAAAATTCACCAAGAATTGTGTATAGGCAAATCTAGGATCATTCTCTCTTCTCAAGGAGCATTTTATTGAATTCTAAGTAATTTAAATACCATGCAAATGCAATAAAATAAGGAGGAATTGGTTTTGGTTTTTCAAATTAATAACTAAAAGAGTAATACAATTCAATTAAGAGTTAAGGTGCAGATCTAGCGAAGAACTATTATTTAATGTGCACTCAACGCAACTAACTATTTTGGAATGCAAAAGTAGACATTATGAATTTTTTTATAGAAAAATAGCAATTTCGTTGTCTAACTATTAATATTTTAGGGTGCAAAAATAGACACACAAGTTGTTATTTTTGCTATCAAAAAAATTCATAATGTCTACTTTTACACCTCAAAATAATTAGTTGTGTTGGGTGTACATTGAGAAATAGTTTTTTTACCACATTTGCACCTTAACCCTTTAATTAAATGCTAAACTATTTTTTTTGTCGTTTCTATAAAAATGGAATGAAATGGTATGAAGTGGAAAATATGAATGATGAATGTTCTTTGAAATGAAGAAATTACTATCATTGCTAAAAAAGATTATTGGAGTTAAGATTCATTAAGTTTTAAGAAAAACCTCAAAATAGCACTTGAGTCAAATATTCCCAATTAATAGTAGCTCATACAATAATCATAGTTAACTAATATCTCTTAAAATATTGTTTAAAACCACTTAAGGTGCAATTGAAATGGATAACTATAACTTGTTTCCTCTTGATATGACTGTAATAACATGACACTCAATTGATCCAAATCAATTATACTATCTAACAATAATATATAGATAACACAATATCATTGAAATCAATAAGGAAAGTACATGTATAATTCCAACAAGCTACAAAAATCCAATCTACTCATATAAGTTCAATCCATAGGACTATCCAAATAGTACTATCCAAACAGTACGTAATCAAGCCTCAATAGTTCATAAAGATAATATCAAAACTTAGATAATTAAAATATACAAATGAGTAAAGGAATTGAAATAGAAAAAATCCTATATTCTTTAAGTTCAAGCACAAATTCTCATCACAAGAAGCAAAAGAAATTTGCTGCGCATAGCAATCAGAGAACACCACACAATCTGCAAAATTGAACCAGCCATGAAATTGAAGGTCGTTGGAAATCTGGAAACTCGGCGAAAATCTCAACACTTCGTCGGAAAAGAAAAGAAAGTGGTCCGAAAGTTCATGGTAGATAATTGAAGGTAGAATTTGATGACGAAATGAAGAGTGGATTTGTCAGTTTCAAGCACAGAATGGCGAAAAAAGAGAGCAAAGCTGACAAACTAAAAGAGAGAAAGTCACTGATGAACTTGAAGAGAAGGTCGTCGGTGCTATGAAAACAAAGGAGAATTGAAACAGAAACAAGAGGGTAAGAAACAAAACAACATGACCAGGCCACAGACATACGAACGTGTGCTTTTACTTTTACCTTTTTGTTTGTCTACCAATATCCTCTGTATCATTGCATCCAGTCTATACCATTGCTTATTGTTTTTCGTCCGTTTTTACCTTCCTGTCTGGGCAGAGGCTCAAGTATTCAGTATAAATAGAGCTGCCTTCTGCTTGTAATTCATCGTTCAATTTAGTGAGAATCAATTTCCAGTAAGTTTCTGAACCATTTGGCATCAGAGCCTGGTTCACTGAAGGCCAGAAAGTGAGAGTGAGAATAAAAAACGTAAGGAAAACAGGGAGTTCGAACTTGCTCCTACAATCGTTTTTAAGCTCAACACACCTCACCATCGTATTCAGGAGGCCGAGAAAGGTCGGATAAGATTTTTCCGACGAACAGAGACTCCGCAACGCGCCCTCACGCGCCTTACCAGAGTTCCCGCACCGGCCATGCGCTTCTGGAGGTTGAAGATGAGCCACGTCATCAACACATCAGCACCCATGTCAGCGGCCACATCAACAACTGTTTTTCAGTCAACGCTAAGTCAACCAATCAGAGGATGCCACGTGTCAAGTGTGCCATGTCTACTGTCCAATCAGCATAACTTTCAGAAATTGCGATTTTGCCCTAAATTATTGGTAAAAATAACTGTTTCTCATCCGAAACTTTCAGAAATTCTATTTTTGGCCTAAATTTCTGTGAAAATTTCATTTTGGCCCCAAACTTTCTGCAATTTCATTTTTGCCCTAAAAATTTGTGATAATTACATTTTATCCCTCATTACTTTCTTTAATTATAGTTTGACCCCAGACTTTTCCATAATTACATTTTCTACCCTAAAACTTTCTAAATTTTTCAATTTGGCCCCTAAACTTTACCCAAATTACATTTTTGCCCCAAAAATTTATGTAATCAGAAGTTGACCCCAAAATATTTACAAGAATCCCCATTTTACCTTTTTCTTCCCAGAAATACCTAATCTACCCCTAAACCAGTACCCAAAATGCCTCCAAGATGCAGGAACATGCTCGAAGTTGAGATTGAAGAGATGAGGGGTCGATTACAGGAGCTGGAAGCCACAGTAGAAGTTCATCGAGCCTTACTAGAGACTCGTAATGAACAACCAGAAGGAAACTCTAGCAGTAACAGTTCATCTTCCTCTTACTACCACCGAACCCCTCGACAACAATCTTTCCGCTCTAATGATATCAAGTTAGATATTCCTGAATTTGAGGGGAGACTCCAACCTGATGAATTTATTGATTGGCTTCAAACGGTGGAACGAGTCTTCGAATACGAGGAGATTCCAGATGAACAAAAAGTCAAAATTGTAGCTTTAAAACTTAAGAAACATGCCTCTATTTGGTGGGAAAATCTCAAACAAAAGTGAGCATGAGAGGGCAAGCGTAAAATTATAACCTAGGAGAAAATGAGACGCCAGCTCATAAGTAAGTTCCTACCAGAACATTACCACCAAGAGAATTTTATCCAGCTACAAAATATTTGACATAATTCATTGTCGGTGGAAGAGTACTCTAGAGAATTTGAGCAACTAATGATGAAGTGTGACATCCAGGAGAAGGAAGAGTAACAATCGCCTGGTACCTCGCAAGTTTAAATCCTGACATCGGCCGTATAGTCCAGCTTCAACAATATTGGACCTTGGATGATGTAATTCGTCTAGCTATCCGCATTGAAAAGTAGACACCCAAGAGATCATTTTTCTAGCCTTCTTCTTCCTTTCAACCTTCTTCTTACAGAAAGTATACCAACAAGGCATTGACCACACATGCCAAGCCACAGTATAACACAGCGAGTAGACCACCACCGAAGGCTAGCAAAGTAACTGGCTCTAAAGCACCAAAATGCTTTAAGTGCTAAGGATTCGGCCATATTTCCATAGATTGTCCTAACCGAAGGGTTGTCACTATCAGGGAAGGGCAAGCTCCTGAAGTTCTTATAGAGGATGATGAGGAGAATGTCTTTTATGAAGAAGAGCCAATTTATGACGAGGAAATTATGCCTGCTGATCAGGGAGAGATGCTAGTAATTAGACGAAGTCTACATACAACAGTGGTAAAGGAGGAACCCTGGTTACGCCACAACATTTTTCACACCCGTTGCACTTCACAAGGAAAAATTTGTAACGTTATCATTGACAATGGAAGCTGTAAAAATATAGTATCTGACTACATGGTAAAGAAATTGAGGCTACCAACACTAAACCATCCGCATCCCTACAAGCTGTACTGGCTTAATACTGGAAGTGAGGTAAATATTTCTAAACAGTGCCTTGTTACTTTTTCTATTGGGGACAAGTATAAAGATGAAGTTCTTTGTGATGTTGTTCCCATGGACGCATGCCACCTACTACTGGGGAGGCCATGGCAATATGATAGGTATGCTCTGCATGATGGACGAGCAAACACTTATTCCATCACCAAAGATGGAGTCAAGATTAAATTAACACCTCTATTACCCGGTGAACTTAACAAAACTTCCAGGGAAGATAAGCCATTGGTGTCATTAATGACTAAAGAAGAACTCAAGGTGACAAAATTTAAGCCCCAGACGATGAGTCTCATACTGGTACTCGAGAAGAATAGAAAGTCCATTATCCCATCAGAACTTTTACCTTTACTTTCTAAATTTCTAGATGTAGTAGCTGATGAAATACCATCTAGATTACCGCCAATGGGTAATATCCAACATGCCATTGACTTTGTTCTAGGAGCAGTCATCCCTTACAAGCCTGCTTACAGGATGAGTCCTCAAGAACATGCAGAAGTCCAGCGACAAGTTGAGGAGCTATTGAAGAAAGGGCTGGTTCAAGAAAATATTAGTCCCTGTGCTATACTTGTTCTTCTTCTCCCTAAGAAGGATGGGAGTTGGAGGATGTGTATTGCTTATAGAGCTGTCGATAAGATTACTATAAAGTATCGATTTCCAATACCACGGCTCGATAACATGCTAGATCAGCTACATGGTGCTACTACCTTTTCTAAGATTGACCTTCGTAGTGGTTATCATCAAATCAAGATTCGCCCTGGTGATGAATGGAAGACTGCCTTCAAGACAAAAGATGGTCTGTATGAGGGAATGTGATGCCTTTTGGGTTAACCAATGCCCCTAACACTTTTATGCGATTGATGAATCAGGTATTGCGCCCCTTCATTAGCAAATTTGTGATGGTATACTTTGACGACATTCTTGTGTACAACAAAAGTCAGGAAGAGCATTTAGAGCATCTACGACAAGTTTTACAAACCTTGCAAGAACAAAAGTTGTACTCCAATATATATAAGTGTACTTTTCTTTCCAATGAAGTTATGTTCTTTGGGTACATCATAACCGCATAAGGTGTTCAAGTTGACCCAAGCAAAGTTGAAGCCATTAATAGCTGGCCAATCCCAAAGTCTATTCAGGAAGTTCAAAGTTTCCATAGATTAGCCTCTTTTACCGGAGGTTCATACGCAATTTTAGCTCTATTGCTGTACCACTTACAGATTGCACCAAAGGAAACAAATTTTGGTGAACAGAGCAAGCCCAAAGAAGCTAAGCTTTCAAGAATTGAAGAAGAGACTGACTGAAGCCCCCATTCTAGCTCTGCCAAATTTTGATCAAGTATTTGAAGTTAGCTGCGATGCTTTTAATTTAGGAATCAATGCTGTTCTTAGCCAAGAAGGGCATCCAATTGCATTTTTCAGTGAGAAACTTAATAATGCTAAGCTCAAATATTATATCTATGACAAAGAATTCTATGCTATTGTTCGAGCATTGCAACATTTAAGCCACTACCTATTGCATAAAGAGTTTATTCTCTATTCTGACCATGAAGCCCTCAAGTATCTGAATTCTCAATAAAAGATCAGCCGTAAGCATGCCCATTGGAGTGAAATCTTACAATCTTATCCATTTTTTATTAAACATGAGGTTGGAATCTTGATCTCGGTAGCTAATGCTCTTAGCCGTCGTCATATGTTGTTGTCAACGATTCAAGCCAAGGTTGTTAGGTTTGAATGTGTCAAAGAATTATACCAAAATGACCCATATTTTTGGGGAATATGGGAAGCAACAACAGAACATCCTTTCCACCAATACTATAGACATGATGGGTTTTTATTCCGAGGTAAAACCCTATGTATTCCTCAGTGTTCTCTAAGAGAGGCAATAATCTGGGAAGCCCATGATGGAGGATTAATCGGTCATTTTGGAAGAGATAAAACAGTTGCCCTGATTAAGGAAAATTTCTACTGGCTAAGACTTGAACGAGAGGTTAACCGGCACATACAAAGATGTAAAATGTGTCACTTGGCTAAAGCGAAAGGTCAAAATACAGGATTTTACATGCCGCTACCAATCCCTGAAGCACTATGGGAAGATGTAAGCATGGATTTTATGCTTGGGTTACCATGCACGCAGAGACAAAAAGATTCTGTCATGGTAGTTGTGGACCGATTTTCAAAGATTGCCCATTTTAATCCTTGTCAGAAAACCAACGATGTTGTACAGGTTGCTGATTTATATTTTAAAGAAATTGTTCGTCTCCATGGCATTCCTAAGACTATCACCTCTTATCGTGATGTCAAATTCCTTAGCCATTTTTGGAGAACTCTATGGAAAAAGATGGGTACCAAGCTTCAATTTAGCAGTACTAGCCGTCCACAAACAGATGGGCAAGTAGAAGCTATAAATAAGATTCTTGGCAATCTTTTACGAAGTTTTGTTGGAAAAATTTGAAGCAATGGGATCTTGTCTTGGCTTAAGTTGAATTTGCTTATAACAGTTCCCTTAACCAAGCCACTGGCAAATGCCCTTTTAAAGTTTTTTATGGTACACGACCTCTCAGTCCATTAGATCTAGTCCCTTCAGTCAATAAATAGTATTTCAGCATAGATGCATAACAAAGGGTGAAAGAAGTCAAGAAACTACATGAACAAGTATGTGATAGGATCCAGAAACATAATCTAAAACTCAAGGCACAAAGGGAAAAACATAGGAAAACAAATTTTTAATGTTGGAGATTTGGTTTGGATTTACTTGCCAAAAGAACGATTTCTAAAACAGCCCAACACCAAATTATCTCCACAAGCAGACGGTCCATTCAAGATTGCAGAGAAGATCAATGATAATGCTTATAAAGTTGAACTACCAGGTGCTTATGGAGTTTCTATTACCTTCAACGTTGCTGATTTATCTCCCTATTTTGAAGATGATACTAATTTGGACTCAAGGACAAGTTTTGTCCAACCCAGGGAGAATGAAACAGAAACAAGAGGGTAAGAAACAAAACAATGTGACCGGGCCACAGACATATGAACGTGTGCTTTTACTTTTACTTTTATGTTTGTCTGCCAATATCCTTTGTATCATTGCATCCATTCTGTACCATTGCTTATTGTTTTTCATCCATTTTTACCTTCCTGTCTGGGTAGAGGCTCAAGCATTCAGTATAAATAGAGCTTCCTTCTGCTTGTAATTCATCATTCAATTAAGTTAGAATCAATTTCCAGTAAGTTTCTGAACCAAGAATTCTCCAGAGGTGGTATTGGTGGTATTCTGACAGAGGCGGGGAAGAGAACCCGTTACCGTAATGGTGAAGATCGAAGATCTCAATGGTATGTTCAGAGCTCTCCTCTCTGGCGGCAATGACGGTCTATGGTATCTCCTTCCCTCTCTCCGATGGTGGCATTAAAGAATGACGGCGGAGGTGGTGTGATGACGAGGTTGCAATCAGTGAAGGAGATCTCCGTGGCACGATCTACTCTAGTCTGTCTCATATATCTTCACAGTGCTCCCTCTTTAAGCTCTGATTCTTGTCACCGATGAAAGGTGATAGTGGTTGAGGGAGGGCCGGTGAGAAAGAAGAAGACAGTGAAGGTGGTAGCCCTCCCTCTCTCCACTCCTCTCAAGCTCTCTCTCTCTCTCTCTCTTTTATCTTAAGCTCCCACTATGTTGAATCCGCGTCACTCAAAACTATATTGGGTCTGTGTTTTCGCAAGAAGAAGCAAAAGGTCCTTTAAAACCTATTTTGACCAGGACCTATTTTAAATTTTTAAAAGTTCTCTAGGAGGTTCTAAGGAGCATATTTTTGAAACATTTTTGGGGCAAAACAGTAAGTTTTAAAAATACTAGGCCTTTTCTCTAATTTTCTCTAGCCCTTTTTCTGCACATATTTGTAATTTTTAGAATTTTTGGGTCCTTTCCTATAATTTTTTCCAATACTTAAAAATATTATTAATTCAACCCCAATTGAAATTTTCCAAAATCTACAATTTTCTTCTTAAGCACCTACAAAGCAAGATTAAGTATAAGGTAGCATCAAAAGTCCAAAAAATCATTTGCATGAATAATTAACAAGTTATGACAATATAATACAAATGTCCCTAACACAAATTAGTACTTAATCATCCAATAATATCCTAGGAAATGTATTAAAAATATCAATTTAATTATGAAAAAATCCTATAAAAATAATGTTCATTCAAAATCCCTAATGTATACATAATTAAACCTGAATTATTTCTTATTCCATACTCCACCAAGAGATTTTGTTGCTAGACAGCGTATATACATGGTTTCTTTGGGGAGTAATGGAATTTCACAGTATAAGCATCTCTTCCATGGGTTGTCTTCCGGTTAGCATCTCCAAAATAAGAATGCCAAAATTGTGTACATATTACCTTGTATTGACACCTCACAACCCATTCCATATTTTGAATGTGTAGTGGCACATGGATTCAATTCTATAAATAATATATACAAATCTATAAATAAAACATCTTATGTGAAGTTAACGACTATAATATACACTTTAGCCTATACATATTTAACAAATCTCTATTTTTATTATATATTTTCATACTTTATTTTGAGGATTTTTTCAAAGTTATTGAGCTCAAAATGTCTTTCTTGTGATAAATTGATATTAAGAGTAAATATATTAAATTAGAACTAAAAATGAAAAAATTGTCAAAAAAATTTTACTTCCTCTTAATCATTAATTTTTCTAAGAATATTTTATTTTGGATTTTTTTTATTACAGTTGCTTGAAGAAATTCGACCAAATCTGAAAATGGAAATTTGGGCTTACAGTTAGCATCACGAGCTTTTCTATTTTGCATTTTAGTCCCTGGTCAAAACGCATTTTGACCGGAGAAATTAGGTCTGAATTAGACCTTGAAGCTCCACACTTGCAGGAGAGGCAGGCAGAGGTGCCGCGAGTTGGAGAACATCATCGCTCTCACCTTCACTCTCTCACTCGCTCCATCTCTGTTCTTCTCCGTCACTGGCGACCGTGGCGAGCAACGTCCCATCCTCCATCATCGCTGGCGACTTTCATTTCCTGAAACCAGAGCTTCAAAGGTGGGAGACCAAAAAACAAAGCACAGCCGTAACATAGACACTTTCAGAGAAAGCTTCAACGCAACGAAGCAATTGGACCTTAATCACCGTCGAGCCTATATCAAACCACCACCGCAGTGCCACCTCACCACCGTCATTCTATCCCCTTTCATTATCATCGTCGGAGCTGGACTTTTGGAGAAATAGAGCTTCATCTGTGAGAAGTAAAGGAACGGCGGAGACCAAACTAAGCTTTAGAAGAGGGCAGTCCACCATCGTCTTCTCCACCTTCCATCATCTTCTTCTCTCCAAGACCAAGCATTGGTCAAACCAGAACAGAGCTAGACCTGACCTTCCCCTTCATTCCTCCATTTTTTTCTGGCAAGGTTCTTTCATCTCATCTAGCCATGGCCTCCTCTGTCATTGGTTTCTTTGTCAATCACCAACCTTTCATTATTCATTATTGATTTGTCATTTTAATTGTTCTTCAATGGCTGGAATTTTGAAAGTGTTTGGTGGAGTTATGATGATAAATTTCAATAGCTAAAGCTCTTTTCTCCTATAGCAATGGATGATTCTTGAGCTTGGAGTTTCATAGGAGATTGCTTTACCATCTAATTTTTGTCTTTAATCTCTTGTATTAGTTAAATTATAGGTTTAGAGTTTAATTAGTATATTGAACTAAAGTTTTGCATTGGGGTTACATGCATTTTTTGTGAGATTGGATGTTTATTTGGATTTAATGTTATGTTTTTGTCACTTTAAATTTCATTAGTAGCAATTTCATGTAATTTATTTGGTATAGCTTTTATTTGAAGTTGTTATAAATATATAATTGTGATTGTAATGCAAGGGTTTTTGTTTACTTATGTCATTACATTTTATTGATTCAAATTGCTAGTATTGAAATTGGGTTCCGATTAGAGAGATTAATTTTTATCTGATGTGAAGGAATTAATTCACTGAACTTAAGATAGCTCAAAGGGTCTTTTGAAAAAATTTGATATTTCTAAAAGCAAAGGATAGATGAAATCACTATTCTAGGAGGTTTTCGTCATATTTCAAAAACAATTTTCATTTCACTCCATTTTTATTCCAAAAATACAAAAATATTTATTTTAAAAGCATTTTAGTTTAATTGTAATTTTAGTTGTTAGATAAAAAGCTTAAATGTTTTTTAATTTTTTTATATCAATTTTTGCACTTTAATTGAACCATATTTTTATGGGTTTTTTCATGATTAAATTGGGATTTTTAATACATTTTATAAGACATTATTACATATTTAAGCACTAATTTGAGTTAGAGACACTCTTATTGAATTAAGTATAATTAGGGGTAAAATAGTCATAATTTGTTAATTATTCATGCAAATGATCTCTAGGATTTTTTATACTATCTTGTGCTTAATCTTGCATTGTAGGTGTTTTAATTTGGAAGGAAATTTGAAGAATGTAGAAAATGTCAATTGGGGGTTGAATTAATATTAGAGGATAGGGAAAATTATATAAAAGGACCCATAATTTCTGAAAACTACAGAATCAATGAAGAAAAGGGACAAGGAAAAAGTATAGACAGGACTTAGAGTTTTCAAAAATCCAGTTTAGCACTACAAGAGTTTTAAATTTTGCAGTTCAGTTCCTACACTAGCTTTTGAATTTTTCAGTTTAGTCCTTGATCAAAAGTCTTCTTCCTAGATAGACAGCCAAACTTCAAACCTGGGAGAGAGCTTGACCGCCATAAAGAGACTGAAGGCCGAGGCCTTCTTCTTCCCTTCGGATCTACACAGCACTGAGGTTGATAGACACTAGAGAGTGAGAGCCGAGTCTCTTTGTTCAACACCACCACCTTCTTCCTCCTTTTTGGCGAAGACAGCAGCCCGATATTGACCCGTAGAATCGAGAATGAGGTTGAAGGAGGGTGATTGGAGCGAGTAGAGGAGAGACCGAACTAGAACCCCTATCTTCACCATCCCAATGTTGAACAAGGATGGAAGCCAGAGCTGGGCGACGGAGATGCGAGTTCAGACCAAACAGAGCTTCAAACAAGACAAGGCTGCCACGATTGTGGAGACCTGAAGATCACTAATTGGAAGAAGGGGAAGAGCAGAGTACAATCGGCCTTCCATTATTTCCAGCAAGTTTCTGTGATTTTCAACGAGTTCTACAATTTTTTGGCGTGTGCTTTGATTTTCTGGCAAGATTCTTCTATCATATTAAGATCTTTCACTCTTGTTCAATGGATTATTGGGCTTTGGAGGGGCTGTGATTGCTATCAAAGATATGATTTGCTAAATCTCTTGAGTTTTGGTGATAAAGAATGTGGCTAGAGCTTCAATGTACTACATAGGAGAGTTTATTAGTTTTTCATGAGCTTTTTATCATGTATTTGGATCTGTGGATGATTATTTTGTATTGATACATGACTAGAAGAATCAGATGAATGGTTATTTGTCCATGATGGATTTCTCTTGTGTTGAATTTTGTTATTTATGCACTTGGATTTTGAATTAAACATATTTCCTTTTGTTAATGAGATTATGCATTATATGTTATTATTATAGTGTGTAGTTAAGTTAATTCATATTGAGTATCATGATTATATTGTACTCTCATTTAAGAGGAAGTAAGTGCTTTAAAATGATTTTCAAACATACATAAAGTGGTTTTTAATAATTTATCTAAAATACGACTATGAATGGGATTGTAAGCTTAATTATTAATTAAATAAATTAAACTTAATGCGATTGTTTAAAGTCTTCAATTTGACTTGTTGAAAAATTAACTCCCAAATTATTTTTGAGAGGTTAGGAAATACATCAATTTTGCTGCCAAGACTCATTTCATTATATAATCCTTTTTAATCCAAAACATTTCTTCATTGTTTTCCAAAAAAAGAATCCAAAAAGATTAGAAATAGCTTTATTTTCATGAATTTAGTTTAGCGAAAACTAATTTCAAAACCCCATTACTAATCATATTTTTAGCACTTAGTTTAACCTAGGAAATTCAAAATAAAAGGCTCCTTAATAAGAAAATGATCACAAGTTGATTGCACTATATTATATTTTTAATTCATGGTACAAATTGTGATTTGACCCTGATGCAACTAAAATTGTGTCAACTCACACTTAGTTCCTAGGTAATTAATAAAAGACTTTTTAAGAAATAATCTCGGATTGCACCATATATTATAATCCTTTTCTATTTTTTTGAAAAAGTTATTAAGACATAAATCAACACACTCTCTTTCAATATTATCCTTTTACGGATTTTTTTTGCATTCAACAAATTTAGGACATCTCGTTTAGGATGTTTTCTCGCTCCAATGGGATTGGATAAGGCATGGTGGTGGAAGCTGGAGCTTTATATTCCTCTACAGAGCCCTAACAATGATATTGTTGTTGTATTGCCAAGCATTGAAGGAAACATTTATATATTTCAAATGAGTAATTAATACTACCTACCTCTAATATTTAATATAAGATTTCATTCACAGGGCAAATTGTACCGCGAATAAAATTTACATTATGAACAAGATCTTATATTAAAGACTAGAGATGATATTTAATAGAACTTTTGGAATTAATATTAAATCTCACTCATTAAATTTTTTTAATCCAAAAAATAAATATAGAGCGAATTTAGGCCTTTGGAATTACGAAGATCCTTTTTTTTTTTATTATTCTTTGTTGACGGAATTTGTGCATAGAACGAATTTAGGACCTCTCTCATTTCAGTTAAAGTCGACGGAGAGAAACCAAAAGCTTTGAGGTTTTCTTTCTTTTACGTCAATTGGTAACACTTGCTGCTCTGTAACTCTTAAGTTCAATTTCTGCTCTGTGCTTGTTGGTGGTTTCGTTGCTTTGGGACTTCCCATCAAAATTTTAAAGATTCAGAACGATACTCCTTTCGTTGTGCTAATTATGCTTTTTCCAAGGGCATGAACTTTTTCAAGAAACATGCTTCAAATTTACATACCTGTATGATACTACCTCCTTGATTAAATATAAGACCCAGTTGATTTTTTGGAGAGATTAAAGAAGTTATTTAAATTACTTTAAAGTATTTATATTTTAATCTCCAAACTAATTTTTGTTTGACTAATAAACTAATATATAATTTAATGATAAACAACATCTTATATGATTAAGTAATTTATCTAGCTTCCTTAATCTCTCCAAAACGAGTCAACTGAATCTTATTTTTAGAACTGGAGGGAGTAGCTAATTAGTTAAAAGAAAGAAAGAAGAAAGATAAATTTTTAGGATAATATGATAGTTAGTTGATAGTGTTCAGAATCATATGCCATTATATTTCGAGCCATATTCAGAATTATATGGAAGCATGTAAAGTGCAAATAAAATCAAGATGAATCTTAATTGACAATAAATGATTCTTTACAAGATATAAATCAACCAATTTGGGTTTAAAATGATCATCCATAACTTGAGAATGATTAACAACTAACCCTTACTCTAGGGATTTAGGAGGGATTTCCTTCTCTTGAGAGAGACTCACATTAACCTCTCTCTTAATATAGTATGGATCTCATTATCCTACACACCTTAATCAATATAATTATACTTTTATTTATAGGGTCTTACAATGATTAACTATCTCATTAAAATCTTAACTAATTAACTAATGAGGATCTCAACTAACTAGTGGTTTTATATATCTCTAACATACACATCCCTTCAAATTGACACTAATATTTATGAAAGTGTCAGACTTGCTAATACAATAAATAGGGTTTAGTGAAGTGAGATTAAACCAATCACTTTGCTCTTATGAGCAACACTTATAGGAAACATCTTTTTCTTTGCCTTAATGGAGACATCTTCCTCTTTGACTTTTCACTCTTCTTGAAAAACTGAACCATAACACTCTAGTTATCTTCATTAACTTGGCTTCATAAAATGATTGCTTGAGCTCTTCACTTTTGATGCCGAAAGTACTCTCCATTATATGTATCCAACACTGCCCTTGACGTTGGTGCTTTCTAGAGCTGGATTGCTTGCATTTGAGAAAGAAATGTCTCTGTCAAGAAGATAGACAGGACCAAGAGCGTTAAACATGACAAAAATATATTATTATATGCAAACGAAATATCACCTCAGAGTCAGGATAAGCAAAGCAGGAGAACTGGAGAAGTCTTGCTCAAAGCAGACAAAGTGACAAAACTTGGAAACAAGTGTACGCATATACTTCACAAAATTTTTATTTCACTGAACTGAACGGATTATATATATATATGATCTTAGTCTATTTCATCAGTACGTCTGTAACTAATATTTTTAATCCTTACAAATTTTATTTCATTATTTGATTTTAACCTTTGAAATATACAAATGAATATTTTTATTAGAGATATTACAGAAGCATGAAAATACGACTGATAAAATTTTAAAAAAAATTAAAACTTGAATTGGTAATGGCAATATATACAATGACACTCCAAAGGGAAAATAATTTCTTATGGAGGTAATAATATCCTGTCCTTTGGATTAAGTTTGCTTATAGTGGTGGCTGGTCTATGCTTGTGACGGCTCTGAAAATTGAAGGGCAACATCATTTGACGTTAATGTTTTCTATCCCTCCCATGTGAGATATTTTAACTATTATAATATAATTTATTAGTTATTTATTCATTAATTAGGTTTAATTAAAATATTCAGAGTGTGGCCCGTTAGTCAGATCCAGGCCCAACTTTAAGATTAGGGTTAACAACTGACTAGCTATTAATGTTTTATTTCTGATGGTGAAATATAACGATTAAGAAATACGACCATCGGTGAAATTGAGCGTATAAGAAAAAACCCTAGCAGCTCTTTGAGGTTCCCTGACTGGCGACAGCTCCCACCTAGTTTCCATCACTGTGCCTTGCAGTCAGTCAAAAGAGTGACCTAACAACCTTCTGATAGTCTTCTGTTTTGCAATTCTATCTCTCAAACTCGTGGACTCTCTCCCTAATCAAAAATTAGCAATGAAAAGAGATATTTAGAAGTCTTCCGCTGTAGTTGTAAGATCATATACGCTTGTTTGCGATTTCTCTTGTAAAGCATAAGTTTAATCTTACATGTGGTATCAGAGTCAGGTTCTCTGATTCTCTGCCTTCTTCTTTTTTATCGGGGATGATCTAAGCGTGGAATTAATAATTATACCGTGGTAATCTTCACATAGGTTCCACTTCTCGGATTAGAGATCATAAGTTTTTGGATTTGATTTTAAATCAAATATCTGTGGCACTTTGGGTTTTCGAAACTGTTTTGAATGCCGTCACTCCTTCGTTGGAATCACAAAGGAATGCAAAGCAATTATTTGTTCCTCTTACTTTCATGAGCATTACCGTCACAAACTGAAATCCATTTTTGAACTTCTGTATAAGATTCATGCATATAAGAGTAATTTTGATTCGACATGAGTGTTTAATCCATGATCCTTTACACATGTGTTGTTTAAATATGTTCTGGAAATATTTTTGTGTGTATCGCCGTCGGAATCACTGTAGATACCTCTGAGTTCTTTTTGCAAATGCATTTGATTCAAAGGATATTTTAATTGGGATATATTACGCATAATTTGTTCATTTGGTTTATGTATATTTTCTATGCATCACCATCGTGAGAAATGCTATTCCGAGCTCTCTGATCAGCTGGAAAACGACCACCTGAAGTTGAGGGTCACGGCGACCCAATCGGGTCGCTTTCAGGTGGCAGGTCAGGTAGGGCTCGCAGAAAATGGGTAGGAGGGATGACCGAAATGACAGCATTTTGACTAAGTCAAAACACCGCAATTTCGAGACATCAAGCGAACGCATCTCCCACTTGCAAAGCGATGTCATTTTCAATCCTGGTGAAACGCATCGTTTCACTTATGTAGCAGGCTAGACCGAAGGCACTTTGGGCTGAGATATCTTGGGCCTGTATTTCACTTTAATTTTTTTTATAACACAGATTGGGCTGGATTGAATTTTTTGGGCTGACAAAATTTTTTTTTGTCATTGTAAACCGCAAAGATTGGCCCGTATGGAATTGGGCCGAAACACTTTGTTTTTTTTTAAAGAAGTGATTAACGCATTTTGGGCCCGTTAAGATTTCGTTTCTGGGCTATGGTTTTAGACTTTCCAGAAAATGTTTTTGGGCCTTTTTGACACTTGTACTCACTATTTAAACTAAATTACTTTTTGTTTTATGTAATTTTCTTTATAAATGACACAAAATTGTTTAAATAAATGAAAATAATTAATTTTGGCAATTTTCACATACTGGAAATTTGTAAAATTATTTTTCATGAATTATTTAATTGTCTAAAAAATTAGGAAAATTAACATTAGACAATTATTTAATAATCAAAATTTTGCAAATCAAATTTGAGATGAAAAATGTCAAAATTAATTTTTTAAACAATTTTTGGATACATAAAACAGTGGGAGGGATTTAATTAATTATTACTAAGTTTATTAATTAATTAATCTCTCCATTAAGATGTGCATATTTTGATTAAATGCACCAAAATGATATTTGTGATTCGTATGCTACTTTTTCAAGGAATAGCCACAGCATCCTTTAGTTTTGCATGTTACAATATCACATATGGAACTTATAAAATATCAAATTGTAATTAAATATAGAATTGTAATTGATCTTAGCCTACAGGTAGACAATTATGATTATATATTTAATTAGGGTGGGATAGTTTGGTCTTATATTTTCTAAGTTGCCCACATGTATTAGGAAGTGTAAATTATACACTCTAAACCCATCAATTTGAGATTAATGCATGCAATGCTAGGTTCTTTGCCCACAGGTAGAATTTAGTGATATGCATATATATGTTGCATGTTTCCATTAAAGCATAACATGCATACAAAAGCACGGAATTAGTGATTGTCTCAATATCTGATCTCGTGAGCTAACTTAAGTTTTTAAATTGCAGTACTTACTGTTTTCCCTAACCCTTTAGCTGAGATTACTAGCAAGATCATATTGGATGGTACCAATTACCCTGAGTGGAGGGAAGATATTTCTTTGCAGATTGACATGTTGAACATGCATTTTTCAATGGAGAAACCTATACCTCCCAAACCAACTGATAGGTCAACTAAGGATGAAATTGACTATCAGGAGCGCTGGGAGTACTAAAATTGCATGTGCTTGTCTTATATTAAGACCAGAATCCAATGAAGCATTTAGGGAGCAATCCCCAAATGTGAAACAGCTAAGGAGTTTCTCGAAGCCATTGACAAGCAATTTAAGCCAATTGACAAATAGATAGGTGGTTCCATCATGTCGGAGTTGTGTGCAATGAAGCGGACAAAGACGGATGGAGTCAAGTAACACATTATGAGGATGAGAGACTTGTCCTCCCAGCTGAGAACCTTTGACATGGAACCAACAGAGCAGTCTCTGGTGCATCTGGTGATGAACTCTCTTCCCCCTCAGTATGACGTCTTTAAGGTCTCCTACAACACACATAGGGAAAAATGGACAATTGATGAACTGTTGTCCATGTGTGTTCAGGAGGAAACAAGGCTTCAAATGAGTGGAAGGGATGCACCTAGGGCAGCTCATCTAGCTGAAAGTTCCTCCAGGATTGGTGCCGGAGGCAGGAAGGATAAGGACAAGAAGAAGAAAAGGATTCCTGCTATTCCATCCATAAAGAAAGCTGAAGCAATTTGCTTCTTCTGCAAGAAGAAAGGGCACATGAAGGATGAGTGCCTGAAGAGGAAGGCATGGCTGGAACATAAGGGTATGTATCATTTGGGCTTAGCTTTTGAATCTCATCATATTAGTGTTGATAGTGATACTTGGTAGATCGATACGGGTTCAATGATCCATATTTCTACTACCATGCAAGGGTTTCTAAAAACGAGACCTCCACTTCTCAATGAAGCTCGAGTCCTTTCAGGAAGTAGGAAAGGAGATCCGATCAAAGCAATTAGAACATTTAGAATCGTTTTCCTAAATAAAACCATGCTGGATCTTCTCAATTGTTTTTTCATTCTTAGTTATAGGAGAAACTTGATTTCTATTTCAAAGCTTATTCCTTTGAACTATGAAATTTATTTGCATAAAGATTTGATGTATTTCAGTAAGGACCTTTTTGCAATTACGAAAGTTATTATGATTGATGATTTGTTTAAAATAATTCCTGAACCGTCCCAAGTTTTTTCTGTTACACATGGTATTAGACAAAGTATTATTGATAAGAATTCTATTGACTTATGGCATAGGAGATTGGGACACATCTCTGTAGACAAGATCAAAAGGTTAACTAAGGGTGGAATCCTTCCATATTTAGACCATTCAGAACTTGATACATGTGTGGACTGCATAAGGGGAAAGCAGACCAATAAGTCACAAAAAGGAGCTAAGAGAAGCTCTGACCTACTTGAAATAATACATACTGATATTTGTTGCCCTAATTTATCCACAAACATTCAAAAATATTTCATCACCTTTATTGATGATTACTCGAGATACATGTATATCTACTTGCTTGATAATAAAAGTGAGGCACTAGATGCCTTTAAGGAATATAAAGCTGAAGGAGAAAAGCAGGTTGGAAAACCAATTAAAATTATGAGATCCAATAGAGGTGGTGAGTATTACGGTAGATACACTAGTGAAGGACAAGCGCCAAGTCCTTTTGCATATTTCCTTAGAGAGCATGGGATAGTTGCTCAATACACCATGCCTGGTTCGCCAGACATGAATAGTGTTGCAGAAAGAAGGAATAGGACCTTGCTGAACATGGTTAGGAGCATGATGAATGGCTCTACACTTTCACCATCCTTGTGGAAGGAGGCACTCAAGGCAGTTGTGTATATATTAAACAGGGTTCCAACAAAGGTAATGCCAAATATAGCCTTTGAAATCTGGAAAGGATGGAAACTTAGTTTAAGACACCTAAGGATATAGGGCTGCCCTGCGGAAGTAAGAGTCTACAATCCACAAGAGAAGAAACTAGATCCTAAAACCATTAGAGCTTACTTTGTAGGCTATCTATGTATGACTAAGGGTTATAGGTTCTGTTGTCCTTTACCTTCTGCACGTTTCATAGAATCTAGGAATGTTGTTTTTCTTGAAAATGACGTGATCAGTGGTAATGATCAAACAAACAAAGATCATATAGAAGTAACCCCTGATTTACGTAACGATGGGTATGTTCAGATTTATCCACCTCCCACACATCAAGAACAAAGATAAGTTGTGATGGAGGATGTCCCGAATGAACAACCTGAACCAACTCAAGAGGTTGAATTAAGAAAATCAACCAGAGAAAGAAGACCAGCATTACCTAGTGACTACGTGGTGTACTCTACTGAGAATGATTGTGACATTAGCATTGAAGATGATCCATTGACATTTACTCAGGCTATGAAGAGTGAAAACTCTAAGTTATGGCATGATGCTATAACTGAAAAAATGAATTCCATGGCAAACAATGGTGTATGGGATCTTGTGGAATTACCAAGTAGGTCTAAATCCATTGGCTGTAAATGGGTTTACAAAACCAAAAGAGACTCACAAGGTAACATTGATCAATACAAGGCTAGGTTGGTTGCTAAGGGCTTCACACAAGTCGAAGGGGTCGACTACAGGGAAACATTTCCCCCTGTATCAACGAAAGACTCTTTTCACATAGTCATGGCATTGGTTGCACATTTTGATCTAGAGTTGCACCAAATTGATGTCAAGACTACATTCCTCAATGGGGAACTTGAGGAAGAAGTCTACATAAAGCAGCCTGAGGGATTCATTGCAAAGGATAAGGAACACCTAGTATGCAAGTTAAAGAAATCAATCTATGGCTTGAAGCAAGCCTCACGACAGTAGTATTTAAAATTTCATGAGGTAATCACATCATTTGGTTTCGATGAAAACATCATGGATGAATGCATTTACCACAAGGTTAGTGGGAGCAAGATCATATTTCTGGTTATATATGTTGATGACATACTACTTGCAACCAATGATCTAGGACTATTACATGAAGTAAAACAGTTCCTGTGTAAGAACTTTGAAATGAAGGATATGGGTTAGGCGTCCTATGTTATTGGCATCAAGATCTATAGGGATAGAGCGTAAGGCATTTTAGGCTTATCTCAACAAACCTATATCAACAAAGTTTTTGAACGATTCAGGATGCAAAACTGCTCAGCTAACATAACTCCTCTTGAGAAAGGGGACAAGTTTAGTCTAGGTCAATGCCCCAAAAATGAGCTTGAAAGAAAGCAAATGGAAAAGGTCCCATATGAATCAGCAGTAGGAAGCTTGATGTATGCACATGTTTGCACAAGACCTGACATAGCTTTCGTTGTTGGCATGTTGGGAAGGTACCAAAGTGATCTAGGGGAAGCACATTGGACATTTGTAAATAAAGTGTTTAGATACCTACAAGGTACTAAATACTACATGCTCACATACAGAAGAACAGAAAACTTAGAAGTGGTCGATTACTCAGACTCTGATCTAGGAGGATGTTTAGACACAAACAATTCTACTACTGGTTACATCTTCCTACTATTAGATGGAGCTATATCATGGAAAAGTACAAAACAAACACTTACATCTCACTCTACTTGTGATGTTGAGTACATAGCTTGTTTTGAGGCAAGTTCACAAGCAATCTAGATAAGGAATTTCATTGCTGGACTTAAGATTGTGGATTCAATCTCTAGGCCAATTAGGATGTATTGTGATAACACAGCCACAATAGCCATTGCAAATAACAAAAGGAGTGGAAGTCGAAGCTGATAGGTCAAACTGAAATTCCTAATTTTAAAAGAGAGAATTGCAGATGGCGAAATTTCGGTTGATCATATCAATACAAAGGACATGCTAGCTGATCCTTTGACTAAGGGATCGAAACCGAATGTGTTTGTGTTACACGTCTCTCAGATGGTGGTTAGACCTTCATTCATATAGAAGAGGCATGTAATGAAATTAATTATATGATTTATTATTTCTATCATTATCTGTATACATTCTGTTGATGAAAATAATGAACATTAAGTTTGGAATCGAATAAACATAGAAGTTTATTCATAAAGTCATACCCATTAAATAAGGGTGTTACATGTAATGCATGGAAGATAATACTCAACCAAAGAGGACTTATCGCCATGATTTTTGCAGCATATCCTTAGTTTAATCTGGATAGGGCAACTGACATTAAGATACGGGCCAAGTAGGAGAATGTGAGATATTTTAATTATTATAATATAATTTATTAGTTATTTATTCATTAATTAGGTTTAATTAAAATATCCAGAGTGTGTCCCGTTAGTTAGATCCAGGCCAACTTCAGGATTAGGGTTAACAACTGACTGGCTATTAATGTTTTATTTCTGATGGTGAAATATAACAATTAAGAAATACGGCTGTCAGTGAAACTGAGCGTACGAGTGAAAACCTTAGCAGCTCTTTAAGGTTCCCTGACTGGCGACGGCTCCCACCTAGTTGCCATCACTGTGCCTTACAGTTAGTCAAAAGAGTGACCTGACAACCTTTTGATAGTCTTTTGTTTTGCAGTTCTATCTCTCGAACTCGTGGACTCTCTCCCTAATCAGAAATTAGTAATGGCAAGAGGTATTTATAAGTCTTCCACTGTAGTTGTAAGATCATATACGCTTACTTGCGATTTCTCTTATAAAGCATGAGTTTAATCTTACATCCCATTGTTTCTGAACAAAGAATTTTCCTCAAAAATAACTACCATGAAGGCCTTAAGTTCATGTTTGGGTACATGGACAAATTACTTGAAATCAGAGGAGGGAAAATTGGGGAGACCATTCCTGAGGTACCTGTAGTTTTCTTCAATTTTAATTTGGTATCTATATATTTTTCTCCTTATTAAATATTTTGATTTTACTCTTTTAGAAATGTTAACCCCTGTAACTTTGCTTTGTTAGCATAGTTAGCCTTTGCACAAAAGCTAATTGTGCTAATAGAGTAAAATTAAAGGATGTAAGAAGGAGAAAAAATATACAGGTAATAAATTAAAAATTGATTCATGAGAATGAGGAATGATGTAATTTGTTCACATATAGCGTTTTTATTGCCAGTTCTCTCATACATGAGGAAAGTAAATATATATGGGGCAAGTGAATGAGTTTGCGGGAGCGGGGCCTCTCCATTGAGCTCAATCAGTGCGTTTGGCTTTATTTCTGTTTTAAAAAAATTCCGCAGCCCCTAGTTTCGTCCCTCACAGCGTCATTTCTAGATATGTTTTGGCTGACGTTAGCTGTTCCTCCCTTCACTCATCGTGCTATTCTGAGTCCTTATCGTCATCGCTTAAATGGTTATGTTCACCATCACCCAGGTCTGCATAGTCATCTGAAGAAGGGGTAATTGTTGCTGCCTTTATAACATGAAACCATCTTCGCGTTGATCTCTACCACCTAAAAAGTGTGTTCATATTTAAATCAAAACCAAATTTCAATAGAATAACATTTATATTCGTCTAGGGACAAAACAATCCTCAAAAGTGATTTGAGGGTGGAGTAGTAAAGGGCTTGGTTTTTCTTGTTCTTATGCGAGAGAGGAGAAATCCAAAAGGTGATATTATATTGATATCATCTATTGGTGAGCTAATCCTTGGTTTATTGATTACATTTTCTAGGGGAGAGGACATTTGGAGTCTTGACGACAGAAATTGATCTATGGATAAGGGTACTAATGCTGTTGATATGAGTAGATTTCTCAATCGCACACCTGCAAGTCCGCAACTTGCGAAGTTTTTGGAGGCAAAATGAAGAATTTATAGCTCTACTGAAGGAAACTAGCCATAAATTAGAGTTTTTTGGAGGTAAAATATAACATTTACCACGCTACGAATCAAAGTTTTGATTGGCGCGTGTATGGGAATGCTGCTGAGAGGGACGAAAATAAGGGCTGGGAAATTTTTTTTTTATATAAATAAAGTCAAACACACCGTTTGAGCTCAATGGAGGCTTAGTGGAGAGGGGCCTCTCCCGTAGTTTGCGCCATGAAGGGGGACAATGATTAATATTGGAAAGAGACACGACATAAATTACTACCTCAGAGTCTATTTATTACCAATGAATTGAAATAACACAACACAAATGAAAGTAATTCATGGAAATTATTTCATATTTGGAACAGGAAGATCCATACAAATGAAATAACACAATTATGAACTTTATCAGATGCTCCCATAGTTCTAGTTTTGTATGAAGGGAATTGAAGAAGAACAATGATGGATAAAGGTTTGAATTCTCTCTAAGAGGAATGTTTGTCGTCGTCGTCGTCGTCGTCATCTCTGTTGTTTGTTAAAGTCATGTTGGTATTAAAGTCCTAGTATTGTATGAATGGGATTGAAGAAGAACAACGCCGGATAAAGGTTTGAATTCTCTCTAAGAGGAGTGTACCCACATTTATTGTCGGTTGTGTCTTGAACAAAATATTCCTCCTTGGAGGATACATGTGCTTATAAAGAAGAAGAGAATTCTGAAGAAGAAAATGACAATAAGCCTCTTGACATGTGACAGACCGATTGTATTTAAAATGGATTTTATAACTCTGAAATAAAATTTTAAAAATAGAAAAAATAGAAGGCGACTCCAAAGTTCACAACAAACTTTGTTGAAAAAGAGGTCGTATATGAACCATAGAGTGCACAATATATATAATCTAAAAAGAGGAGCATGTGATGAGAAGTCCTTGAAAATAATATTACAAACTTGAACAGTTAAGAGATTCTATGCACCATGCATATATTTTCGGAAAATTCAAAGTACCCAAATTTATGTTTTTTTTTTCGATGGGTGGACACAAATTTTAATTTGGAAGTAGGGAACCGGCCAAGTCCTCTCCACTACTTTGCCTCCACTTAAACAAAGTGACGTTGTTTTGTATTAGAAAATACAATCTTAGCCATTCATTTTTATTTCTAATGTCAGCCGTTGATGTTAAAAAAAACTTAATATTTTATTCTCTCATCTCAAGTGCTACAACGCTTTCATCTTTTTACAGCAAAAAAAAAAAAAAAAAAAAAACAAGAACAAAAAAACAAAACAAAACGTGATCGGTTGTGCGATTAAGAAACTGTCAAAGAAGAAGGGGGAGGTTGGCTGCTACAGCGTTTTCTTCTTTCTCTTAATGCAGCATCCCTTCAAGTTCAGAAATTAGGTTCCTAAAATTATGTGCTTTGTTTCCCCCTGCAACACAACACCTGGAAACTTATCTGATATTTGCTTTAGAGCTTTGCCAACTTCAGCAATGAGCATGTTGGCTTTGTTGTGCACCTTGTGGATAAGATTCATATGTGAAGTTAAAGGACTATAATGTGCATTTTTGCCTTTACATATTATCCTTTTACGGATTTTATGCATACAACGAATTTAGGACCTCTTGTTTAGGATGTTTTCTCGCTCCAATAGGATTTTTCATAATATATAAATAAAAAATAGTCCTATTATTTGTCACAGGCACAGATGTGTGTCATGTGTCCTATGTTTGGATACATTTTGTCATCTGTCTCATCTTAATAAAAAATATATAATAACCTCATTTGAGTTTTTTTTAAATGATGATTTTTTTAAATAAAAAATTACTTTTTAAACATATAATAATTAAGAAATTATTTTTATTTAGATTATATACCTATTAAAATAATTTTAAAAAATATATATAGACTTTAAAAAAAATCAGATTTGATGGCCCAAATCTGCCTAAACCAGTTTCGAAAACATGGAACATGCCACAGTATATATGAACAGAAGTGTCTTTTTCTATTTCCTTTGCTGAAACAAGCTAGGCATATGAACTCAGTGAATAATATAGATTTGGTAATATTGCACGTCAAATTGTTATATATGGACCATGGGAAAGAAATGTGTTTGTCAAGAAAGCAGACTGGACCAAGAGAGTTAAACACGACAAAAGATATTATTTAGAACGTTGTTGTAATTTGCTCATAAACATTTTTTAAAAGAACTATAAAAACATTTTTCGATCTAAAAATACTAATAAACATTAAAAAATGCCCCAATAATGCCAAATGCATTAAGTGGCTCCGTGAAAATGTTACCTTTGACATTTTTTATACAGATGTGCGAAGCTGGCAATTATTTTTCTTCTTTTTGGTTTTCATCCCTCTCCCACTTCCTTCCCTCTCTGCTCTCATGAGCTCTGTGAAATCCTTACTCTCGTCAGACCTCAAAGTCATTGTAACGTCTAGGAAAAGCCGTGAATCCTCCCAACTAGATCCAGAGGGATGCTGTAGTTCATACTATGACCACACTGCCTTATGCTTCGCTTGTAAAAATCTCTCGCTCTTCCCAAAGCTTTGATCGGTGAAGTAATGAACCTCACTAACACACTCTAGCTCTATCCCTTGCTGGTCATCTTTGCGCCTATAAGGTGTTCGACAAAAGTTTTCACAAATAGCTCTCAATAAATTTCTCGTAGAAGAAGAAGAAGGAAACACTTGATTGGGCATTCAACCTCCCTCACTCCAACCCCACAAAATGATCAACTTCAGGTTTAAGAGATTCACCAGAAGCTTCTCCAAGCTTGGCTATGTAGGCAAAGCACCGCCCGCTGCCACCACCATAAAAGGATTGCAGAACCATCTCCGACATCAAGTGGGAACTCCGCTACGGCATACTTGTTCAGAAAAGGGACGCAGGCCACGATGCCAGAGATGGCGTTATCACTATCAGAGTCAGCTGTGTCGTACTCGCATGCCATTTCCATTCAACCCATTTTAACTTTCGGTGAGTTTCACCAATTAAAATACCTGAAGATTGTAATTTTTTCTTTTTTCCTGGATGAATTAGAGATATTATTGCTTTGCAGGTGTGTGACAGAAATTGTGAATCAATTAATGGGTTTGCAGGGGAATTGAAGATGACACTGCCACTAGTGACAAGCTTGGAGCCCAGTGAGCAGAGGCTTTTGTTCAGAGGCAAAGAGAGAGACGACAAGGAACACCTTCACATGGTTGGTGTTAGAGACAAGGACAAGGTTATGCTGCTAGAGGACATAGAAATCAAGGAGAAGAGGTTGCTTGCCTTGGTCGGAGGTTCTACCGCTACGATTGGTATTTGGTTTTTGTGAGAGGACAGATGGCACAAAAACAGACACGTCATCACCACCTTAGCCACCTGTCACACCAACGATCAAAAGTTATATTTTTTACTATTAACCTCTAGCCATGGATTTGGTATTATTGAACTACTTTTTAATGTTTATAAGTACTTTTGCACCCAAAAAATGTTTACTATACTAGTAGCTCTTTCAAAAAATATTTATAGGCAGAATTACACCTTCGCCTTATTATTTATATACAACAAAATATCACCTCAGTAGTTTCAGTCTTTATTCAAAGAAGCCACATGCACGTTTTATATGGTGTGAATACGAGCGAGTTGACAAGTTGACTTGACTTTATCTATCTTTAACAATACTTGAATAATAAGGTCCCAAAACAATTTTCAATAGTAAATTGTGGATAAATGATCCTAAATTATATTTACAAAGTTGCAAATAAAAGGAGTGTATATTCTTGTCTCTGGGTTCTATGCGAAGCCCTCTGTTTTGTTGAAATTTTTGGTCTAAATTCAATGGGTTATGAATAAGTAGGTTGGAAGATAAGATGAAAAATGAAGGAGAAAATGGTGTGTGGATAGAAGTCCCACATATGACAAATTAAGAGAAGTAAGAGTGTATGTAAGACCCAACTTCACACCTCTAAAATGGGCCTTTAGGCCAATCCACTTTTGTGGAGGAGTGAGGACGTAGGTGGACCTTGGTCCACCACACGCTCGCGCCTCCGCCAGTCCAGTCTGGTCTGGTCCGCACTGTGTGAGATTAAAAAAAATTATTTTTTTAGTTTGTCCAAATAATCCCTGAACTTTTGTTTGATTCTTTTTTCACCCCATCGTGATTCTCCCAATAACGGCTATAGCAAAACACTGTGACCGAACCAGTGCATCCATTCTGGTACATCCGTTTTCTTCGTTCTGGTGTGTCTATTCGTACAATGCACCAGTTCACCAGCAAGTGTCACCATTTGCTTCTATTCGCTCCGTTCTAGTATGTCTATTTACACGATGCACCAGTTCGCCCGCAAGAGTCGAGTCCATCTAATCAATTTCTGTCATCTATAAATAGGACGTACTAGTGACAGAAAAAATATATATCAATCTCAAAACACTCCTTTTTCATATACTACATAGTGCATTCTGCAATCATCTCATATTTTGTGCGATTTTGAAACCAGTCTCGTTGTGTTCATTCAGGCTTCTGATTGATAATGTCATCATTCTAAAGACGCAATCCATTATATCCTGGGAGACAATTGTTCGAGAACCTTGGGCATCCATATAGAGGGAACAAATTTTCTTAAGGAGACAATGTACGTTGGGCTCGAATTTTATCAAAGATCATTATCATTTTCGGCAGTCTTGTGAGGTATAGTATACATAACTGTTGTATGTTTACAGATTATGTCATCTTAGTTATATAGATTCTTATTGAAATTTCTATATTGAAAGTACTTTCAACAACAATCTTAAGACAATTTGATATTGGTTTGCTCTATTGGCATTGGAATCAACTAAAGTTAATTCATACCATTGGTGTCTAGGAAAGTGACTTCATTTAGTGGTTATTTAATTGGTCACCATTGCAATAGCACGGAGAGACTCCCACTTCATTTACACTTACATGGCCAATTGATATAATGAACAAAGCTGCTTTTATGTACTGGTAGAAACATGATTATAGCTTTCACTTGATTGTGTTGAATCGATGTTTAGTATCTTTAATTTTGAGTATTATACTGGTCTTAGAATAATCTGTGTGATTAATCAGAGTTTCTATTTGAGTAACAGAAATGGCAAGTTCGAGTACAAACTTGATGAACTCAATTGGTTCTGCTCCAATGCATGGTGAGAATCCAGAAAAGTTCAATGGGAATGATTTCAAGAGATGGCAACAGAAAATGTTTTTCTACTTAACTACCTTGAACTTGGCATGGTTTCTTACTGAAGATGCTCCGAAATTGGAAGAAGAACAACCATTAGATAAGGAATAAGTTGTTGCAATTGATGTTTAGAAGCATTATGATTTTCTATGTAGAAATTATATTCTCAATGGTCTAGACAATACGTTATACACTGTGTATAGTACTTTGGAGACAACCAAGGCATTATGGGAAAGTCAAGACAAGAAGTACAAAGCTGAGGATGCTGGCTTAAAGAAATTATAGTTGGCAGATTTTTGGATTTCAAAATGCTTGACTCTAAATCTGTGGTAAGTCTAGTTGAAGAACTTCAATTGATTGTGCATGAAATTCATGCCGAAGGGATGTCTCTTAGTGAGTCTTTCCAAGTTGCTGCATTTATAGAAAAATTGCCACCATCTTGGAGGTATTTCAAGAATTATCTCAAGCATAAGCGCAATGAGATGTCACTTAAAGATCTAATTATAAGATTGAGAATAGAAGAAGATAACAAGATTTCTGAAAAGAAATTTGGCAGCAATCCTGTAGCTTCAAAGGCTAATATTGTTGAAGATGGTTCGAAGTTCAAGAAACGGAAATGCTTTAATCAGGGATCATCTAAGCAAGCCCAAAGCAAAAGCCAAAAATTCAAAGGCAATTGTTATAACTGTAACAAATGATGGTGTTATCAATAATAATATTGCTTCTGTTTATGTGCTTGAGTATTCTGATTTATGGCATCAAAGATTAGGACATGTTAATTTTAGATCAATAAAAATTTTAATTCATTAAGATTTATTGCCTAAAGTTGATTGTTCAAATAATGATAAATGTCAAGTATGCATTGAATAAAAATTTTCTAAGTTACCATTTCATCCTGTTGAAAGATCAACTGAGTTATTAGATTTAATACATACTGATATATGTGATATGAAATCTTTACCACTAGGGGTAATAAGAAATATTTTATTACATTTATTGATGATTGCAGTATATATTGTTATGTTTATTTGCTTAATAGTAAAGACAAGGCTATTATTGCTTTTAGACAATATAAAAATGAAATTGAAAATCAACTTAATAAGAAAATTAAAGTAGTAAGGAGTGATTGTGGGGGAGAATATGATGGCCCTTTCGAGGAATTATGTATAGAATCTAGTATTATACACCAGACAACTGCTCCTTATGCTCCGCAATCAAATAGGATTGCAGCAAGGAAAAATCGGATAAAATTGAAAGAAATTGTGAATGCAATGTTGATTACATCCGGTTTACCATAGAATTTGTGAGGGGAAGCCATTTTAACGACTAATTTTCTTGTTAACAAAGTGCCCCATAAAAGGATACAAAGCATACCTTATGAAATATGGAAAGGAAAGAAACCTTCCTTAAAATATTTGAAAGTGTGGGGGTGCTTAGCTAAGATCGCAATTCCTAAACCCAAAAGGTTGAGAATTGGACCTAAGACGGTAGGATGTGTGTTTATTGGCTATGCACTTAATAGTAGTACATATCTGTTTTTGGTTTATAAGTCCGATGTATTAGATGTTTATGTTAATACATTTATTGAGTCAAGGGATGCTACGTTCTTTGAGAATGTATTTATGTATAACAAGGGAAATGAAGCAAGTGGTAGTAATAATAACAATATTGTGATACCATGGGATACTACGACTAATGATGATTTTGTTGAGAAGGAACCTAGACGTAGTACAAGGCAAAGGATCGCCACATTCTTTAGGTTTGAAAATGAGCCTCGAACATATGAAAAGGCTACGGGATCTCCTAAAGCACAATTCTAGGAATAGGCTATCAATAGTAAAGTTGAATCCATTCTGTCAAACCATACCTAGGAATTGGTTAACCTTCCCCCTGGCAATAAGCTTCTAGGACCTAAGTGGGTCTTCAAAAAGAAGATGAAAGAAGATGGCACTATTGATAAGTACAAAGCTAGGCTAGTAGTAAAAGGCTACAGACAACGTGAAGGCCTAGACTACTTTGATACATATTTACCTGTTACAAGGATTACATCCATTAGGATGTAAATCGTATTAACAGCATTGAATGGGTTAGAAATACATCAAATGGATGTTAAGACAGCTTTCTTGAATGGTGACTTAGAGGAAGAAATTTATCTAGAAAAACCCGAGGGATTTATTGTCTCAGGACAAGAACGGAAAGTATGTTGATTGATAAAGTCCCTTTATGGACTTAAGCAAGCCTCGAAACAATGGCATGCAAAATTCAATGAAGTTATGTTATCAAATGGCTTTAGCATTAATGAATTTGACAAGTGTGTCTATATTCGGAATACTGAAAACGGGTTTGTCATAGTCAATCTTTATGTAGATGACATGTTGATAATGGGTAGTAATAATCAAATGATTAAAGTTACTAAGCGATTGCTTACCAGTAAGTTCGACATGAAAGATATGGATCTAGCAAATGTTATTTTGGGAATTAAAATCCATAGAACATCTGATGGGTTGGCTTTGTCACAAACACATTATATTACTAAAATTCTAGAGAAATTCAAGAGTCTGAACATAGTTCCTGTGAAGAACCCTATAGACCCTAGTTTTCGTCTGTTGAAAAATACTGGCAAAGCTGAAAAACAAAAGGAGTATGCTCAAGTGCTAAACAGTCTTATGTATGTTATGAACTACACTAGACCTGATATTGCCTATGATGTAAGCATGTTGAGTCGCTTTACTAGTAATCCAAACGAATTTATTGCTTTAGATAAAGCTGGTGAGGAAGTCGAGTGGATTCGTAATTTTCTTGAGGACATTCCTAATTGGTCAAAGCAGGTATCGGCAGAGTGTATACAATGTGATAGTCAAGTAGCTATTGGTAGGGCCAAGAATGTCATGTATAGTGGTAAGTCTAGACATATACGTCGAAGACATGATACCGTTAGACAATTACTCTCTAATGGAATTATCTTGATTTATTATGTGAAATTAAAAGAGAATATAGCGGATCCATTGATTAAAGGGATTCCTAGAGAGTTGATTAGAATTTTTCGAAAGGAATGGGTTTAAAGCCGATCAATTGTTTATTATTGCAGCAACTCTACTTAGATAAGTGGAGATCCCACAAACTAGGTTCAAAGAGACAACTAAGTGATGATCGACTGTAAACACTGTGGAGTTTTAAACTCATACTCATTCCTATGACAAGACAGTGCATATATATAAGGGTAAGCATTTAGGCTTTTAATGGTTTCTTAATCTGATGTGTTTAGATGATGTATATTGACTTACATCACAAGAAATCACCTATGTGAGTATGAAGTGGGGGCCACTTCTATGAGAATTTAGAAATGGCTAATTCTCTAGAACACTCGCAGAACCATGCAGGTGTCCAGGGCCAAAATGGGCACATCATAAGGACCAACGATGCTAGAGGAGCAATTGTGTGACTCCTATTGTCTAGGTATACACTAAAGGTCGACGGTTCAAGACAAGGCGTTCACCAATTGACCGAGTATATCCAATAGGTTTTTACTAGAGAAGGTTCAAAGATGACCCATACCTATCTCGATGCAGTTGCTTCTCATAGAGAAATCTCACTTTGCATACATGTTCATTTGCATTTGGTCATTATGGACTTATTTCTTATCCATATGGGGGATTGTTGGAATTTTGGGTCTAAATTCAATGGGTTATGAATAAGAAGTAGGTTGGAAAAGAAGAGGGAAAAGGAAGGAGAAAATTGTGTGTGGATAGAAGTCCCACATTGGACAAACCAAAAGAAGTAAGAGTGTATATAAGACTCAACTTCACACCTCTAAAATGGGCCTTTGGGCCAATCCACCTTTGTGGAGGAGTAAGGACGTAGGTAGGCCTTGGTCCACCATACACGTGCGCTGCCACCGACGCCTGTCCGGCTCAGTTAGTCGCCGCCGCCGGTCCAATCCGGTCTGGTCCGCGCGTGTGTGAGATTAAAAAAAATTATTTTTTTAGTTTGTCCGAATAATCTCTGAACTTTTGTTTAATTCATTTTTTATCCCTCCATGATTCTCCCAATAGAGGTTGTAGCAAAACACTATAACCGAACTAGTGCTCCCGTTCTAGTGCATCTGTTTGCTCCGTTCTAGTGTGTCTGTTCATATGTCGCAACAATTTGCCAACAAGAGTCACCATTCGCTTCTGTTCGCTCCGTTCTGGTATGTCTATTCGCACGACGTACCAGTTTGCCCGCAAGAGTGGAGTCCATTTGATCAATTTCCATCATCTATAAATAGGACGTGCTAGTGACAGAAAAAATATATATCAATCTCAAAACACTCCTTTCTCATATACTGCATAGTGCATTCTGCAATCATCTCATATTCTGTGCGATTCTGAAAGCAGTCTCGCTGTGTTCGTTCGGGCATCTAATTGATAATGCGTGCTATCATTCTGAAGATGCAATCCATTCTATCTCTGGAGACAATTGTTCGAGAACCTTGGGCATTCATATAGAGGGAACAAATTGTCTTAAGGACACAATGTACATTGGGCTTGGATTTTATCAAAGTTCATTATCATTTTTGGCAGTCTTGTGAGTTTTTTTTATAATATACATAATTGTTGTGTGTTTACAGATTATGTCATCTTAGTTATACATATTTTTATTGAAATTTCTACATTGAAAGTACTTTCCACAACATGTTGTGCCATGGCAACATTATAATCCTTTTTTAACACGTTTTGTTGTCTTACAGTTTTCACTACTTAACACTTATTTTAAAACAAGTGACAAAGATAGGTCTGTTTGATGATTTTTTGAACATCTTTTTTAAGAAAAGAGCAATCACATTAAATGACTATAAAATTTTTGGAAAATTAAAAAATACAACAATTTGATGCTTGTTTAATGTTATCCTGTCAAATAATTGCTGATACTTATTTGATGGTTAACATAATAACCGTCCAATAATTTCTTGCTCAACTACCGTCTCACGTTACTTGATGCTTTTGCTTGTAACTGACAAGTATGAAGAGTCAAGCTAAGGGAGCTAATTCTGTAGCAATGGTGCAAGCCAAAACAAAAAATTATCCGAAGTTTTACTGTCGGGATTGAGAGAAGAATTAGATGAACAATCTATAGATTTATTAGTTTGTATTATTTCACTTGAAAACATCTTTTACATCCCAAATTTCACCTTAATATACGTGTAAGCAACTCATAAGTATTGTTAAGAATGATAATTTTTTATTTATGTGTATTATTTATTGAAATAAGGTTTTTATGCTGGCTTTTGAGAAACTGAAATCTCTTTAAAAAATGTTTTCTTTTTATGGCAGGAAAAGTGTTGCTCAAGCAGATAGGGTGATAAACTTGAAAACAAGTCTATGCATGTAGTTCAGATTATTGGACGGATCAGAATATGAGGTTAGTCCTCAGTGTCGTCATGGAAACTTCAAAGAATCCAAATATATGTACATTTCGCATGGGGGGCTATACCTGACGACGAAGTTATGCAGCCTTGCTATGAAGAAGCCAAAGTATTTATATCTTAACATATTTATTAATAAATTAAATAAATATAATAAAATAAATAAAAATAATATATGTTGAATTAAAAATAGTATATTAATTATGGTCATATTTTCATTTATTTAAAAATACAGCCGTGAGGGACCAACACCTAGTGGTGCAATGGTCACCTTCCCACCCTCTTCTCCATGGCTTCGAACCAGTGCCACGTTGTAACAAAAAAACAAAAAAAATACAGCCGTGCGGTAGTGACTCTTCGGTAACAAAAATTACTGCTGAAAGCCCTTTTTTTTATTTTTATATAGTGATATACGCTTCCTTCATATTTCTTGATTTGTTAAATTATTTTTGTATGTTCATGTTTTAGTGACTGAATTAATTTAAAGTTAAAAGGGACTAATTGCATTAGCCAACCTAAATTGCACATTAGGAAAGCTTAATAATGTCTTAGGGAATGAGTTATCATTAATTAGGATATTAGACTTAAAATTAATTGAGGTATGGTAGTTGGTATTTTAGAAAGATTAATGAATTTTTAATCGGTTTACACTGCATGGTGAGATAAATCGAACAAATCGAACCCTGGACCTCACACACGTTCCTGATGCCTTTGCTAGTTAAGCCGTTTTGACCTTGTGATATTTATTCAAATTATATATATATATATATATATATATATATATATATCGTTTTTCATAAGATAATTTTTCATAAGATAATTTTCAATATTTGTTATTTGTTTATTTCATATAAATATTTATTATTAATATATATCTAATATTATTTTTCTAATATTTAAGGTTTTTAAATTTTTTTTATATACTATTTTTATTATTTATTATTTTATTTTATTTATTATTAATGAACACACCATCAAAATGGCACACATATGTTAATTACTACCTCAAGGCTTGCGGCGGGAGCATAAGTTGAGGTTGGCATAGAGATGTCTGGGCCATTCATCTAGAGCCAGCCACTGGTTCGCCGGGAACGATAGCTTGGTTGGTTGGCCGGACCCAACGGTGGTAATTTCCACGTATTCCAAGTACCACCCTGGCATGTTCCCTTCGCCGTTGGAGATGATACATATGGCGCAAATATTGACGCAAGGGCCCTTGCCGCTGAAGACATCGAGGTTGCCCCGCTCGAAGTAGTCGTGACCGGGTCCCATTAAGCCCCAGCTTTCGAGGTTATCGACACTCAAGCAATTGCCGGAATAGGACTTTAACTTGAGGCTGATGATAGAGTCCGTTCCTGCGCTATCGCGATCTCCTGTCTTGACTCTTACAATGTACGTGCACTGCTGCTGCTTGCGTGCCTATAAAACACGCACACACTCAACTAAGTAGAAGGAAAAAAAGCTTTAAAGTAATAATGGATCAACACGAGATCAAAAGCAATTACTTACAGCTATAGCCATGGAAGCAAAGCTGATGAGTGGAAGTAGAAACACAACACAAGACAATGCAACTCTGGAAGCCATTTGTTTTATTAGTTTGTGATGCCACTGATGATTGATGCTGAAACAACCTATAAGCATATGCCTTTATATAGGACAACTTATATGGTGATAACTAAGTTGTGGAGCTCTTAATTTGTATGGATAAGCACATTTGTGATATGTTATTTGTCGGACTTGGATAATGGAGGCCGCATATTCTAAGACCTGGTCGTGGGAGGATACAAATTCTAAAGTATATATTATCCTCAATATTTTATACTACCTCCGGTTCTTGATCCATTTTAATAAATAATTTAAACTAAGAAATGGATCTTATACTAATAATCAGAGGGATTATTTTGGATTTGGGACCAAACATTGCTTGAGAGAGGATTACAATTTCTTTGAATTCTTACCTAAGAAATTTAAACAGGTGCCCGAGATATACTTTGTTAAAAATGATATAATAATTTTTAAAAAAATAATTACATTAGGCCTTAAAAGATAATAATATAAATAAAATGATGCGTAGTAATTATATATAAAGTTAATTTCAGTTTGTTATTGTTGCTGAATTAATTGGCTAACAAAATTTTCATTGCTAATCATCCTATTATAATTTCCGTTTAAGAAATCGATCAATTTTTATTTAAAATTTATAGAATTTAGAATTACTTAGAATTGTAAATATATAAGAATATCAACTGAAAAAATTTAAAGCATATAAAAGATATATCGTCAACCAAAAAAATAGTATATATCTATAAAGTTTTAAGCACATAACCGATGTGGACTGGGTTTTGCTTGCAGAACGGAGTATTCAATCACAACATGATAAATCAAAATTTGAATTCCTATCAGCAAAGGTGGTCATATACTCACATTTAATTTTCAATCATATCTCAAACATAATTGTTTCCAGTAAAAAAATAAAGAAGCACAAGGCAATAAATAAATATATAAAAAAATCAGACAAAAGTACATTTTTAATTGTTTAATTTTATATTAGATTTTTTATCCTTTACCTTAATTTATTTTTTTAGTTTTGTGACATAATACAATGAAATTTTTTCGATTCTTATTAATTCTACTCTTTTTATGGTAAAGAAAAATCCAACTCAGGTTTTTTCGTGAGGAGGAGAAAAGGTAACTATATTTGAGAAAAAAAAAAGGAATGGGATTTTCGCTTTTGTCATTAAAAAATTGGGTTGATCAATATGTGATTAGGACTTTTTTTTTGGTGTATGAGCCTTAATAAAAAATTAACTAAGGATTTTATAGGTAAACCTAAGATCATTCTTTCTTCTCGAGGAGCTTTTCATTGAATCCTAAATAATTTAAATGACATATTAATGTAATAAAACAGGGAGAAATTGGTTTTGATTTTTCAAATTAATAGATAAAAGAAAATGTAATTTAATTAAATGCATAACCATTATTTTTGATATTTTATTAAATTAATGAAATTATTTTCCTAATATGAATGTATAAACAAACAGGCTACTTAAATTAATTCAAATCATAAAAAAAGTATATATATACATATATAAGTCCAACAACCAGCCAAAAAAAAAAATTCCAATACAATCACAGAAATTCAATCCAAATATTATCTAAACAATAATCAAGTTTCAAACAAAATATTTAATGAGGTACAAAATTAAATTAAATAACTCCCCTGTAATTAATTGAGCTCAAGTATGCATCGGAATCTGGAAATTTTCGCCGGAAACTGGTTAACTTCACTGGAAACTGAAGAAAGTCGCCGGAATCGGGAAATAGAGCTCTAGAGAGAAGCTGGTCTGTGGTCTCGCTCAAACGTTCCTGCGGCCTTCCATTCTGAAGCTCTGCTCCCCATACAGTTCACTAAATCATGAGCTTTTCTCTCTAAACCAGACGGCGGTGATAGTGAAGCAAGGAGGATGAAGGGAAGAAGGTGACAGTGGTGACTCAGAGCTCTCGCCGACGGTGCTGGTGGTGGTTGGAGATGGAACACGACGGTGTGAGATAGTGACGGTAGTAAAAGAAGGGAGGGAGGGAGGAAGTGTAACGCCGGCGGAGGTGTCGTTCAGCTCCGTCGGTGGTGCGATGGTCTCGTTTCCTTCTTTCCCTTTCTCCGTTCAGCTTCACCTGCTTTAGTTCTCGGTCTCCAAGGTGAAGCTCGACGGTGGTTCCACGGTCGTGCTCTCCCTCTCTTGGTTGATCTAAAGTGTCGACGGCAGTGGTCCAAGGTCTTAAGCTTCAGTCCGCGGTGCGCCTCCTTCTGGTCTCTCGGATCTGTAAGACGGTTCTCACTCGACGGAAATGGAGGACGGAGCTCGCCGGTGTGGACAAACCTATCGCTAGTTGAAGAGATCGCTGGAGGAAGGTGAAGGTGTGTTGGTGCTGAAGTTCGCGGCGCTCACTCTGTCCGTGTCTCCCGTCTCCCTTGGCGCAACTCTGTCTGTGGAACAATGGAGGCCGCCGGAGGCGATGGTGGAGAGAATGGAGCCGCCGGCGACTATAGGAAGAAGAAGGACGGAAGAAGATGAAGGTTCACCTGATGATGCTCGGATGATGATGACCCCCACGTTCCATCTCTCTTCACGCCATAGTTCTGTCGGGTCTGCTCCTCAATCTCACTTAGCTTGTTATCAACCGAAAGAGAAAAGGGACTGAAAAGTGCAAAACTTCTAATGAGGAACTAAAGTGCAAAAGTTTGAAACTCCCGTAGGGAAGAACTGAAGTTTTTAGACATTTTGGATCTTATGTATTTTTCTCTGGCCCCTTTAGTTCACTCACTTGTAAATTTAGGGACCTTTTCTGTAGTTTTTTCAGACCTCAAAATATTAATTCTAACCCAACGAAATCACCAATTTCTTCCCAAAACATCTGTAATGCAAGATTAAGTATAAGGTATCAAAAGTTTAAGAAATCATTTATATGAATATTTAAATATTTATGACCATTTTGTCCCTAATTACAATTAATTTAATACAAATGTCTCTAATTAAAATTAGTGCTTAATCATGCAATAATGTCTCAGAAAATCATTAAAATCCCAATTTAATTATGAAAAATGATATAAAATTATGGTTCAATCAATATGTCATTGACATGCATCGCTTGGCTTTGTTAGTGTTGGAGAATGCTTTATCAGCATAACAATTGGGATTATAAATTAGGAGGTTTTCAATTTTATTTTGATAAAATATTAGAAGAAACTATAAAGTTGCAGGACTAAAATAAAACCTAATGTAAAATAAAAGAAATAAGTGTATTTGAATCCTACCTAGAAAAAGAGTCTACATTTAGTACCCGACTGTACTTCAAAGAGGATTTGTCTTTAGTAAGAGCATGCATGTGCCTTGTAAAGAAATAAGTTTATACTTCTTTTAAGAAAATTATCAACTTATTCAAGAGAAATTATAAAAAATAAAGGTTTTCCTATTTTCTTAAAATAAAAAAGAGGGCATATTTTCTAATGCTATGGTGGGATCACTAATCCTAATGACTAATGGAGCTAAACTTTGGAAATAAAGAAAACTCCCTTGCAAAGTTTAATTTGCTGGGGTAGGGTTTACTTATAAAACAAACGACTTCAGAAAGCATAAGAAACCAACCTCTAAAATCAATATAACAATATAATATATAAAACTAAAAGAATTATTTATGTACTGTTATTTATTATTTTTTGAGCTTGTGGCTTGCTGGTGAACGTATACATTTTCTTTCATTGACTCCGCACTCACATTCAGCGATAATTTATTATTACTTATTTACAATTTATAAATTTTTAAAAACACAGATTCTGTCCTATTTCTTTTGAAGTTATGTATTTATTTTTTTTAAAAAAATGGATATTATTGCGTAATGGATAGGAACTAGTTGCTTAGAGAATGTTGATAGTATATCTAAAAATTAGGTTTAATTTGTTTTCAACCAGTTGAGAAGTGGTAATAATGTGCCGTGAATATCGATGACCACAAAGACTATGAGTATATCACTTGGCGTGAAATAACATTAATAATGCGATGCGATTTGATTTGATTTGATTTTGTTTGTACGAGGGGAATAAAAACGTCATTCTCAACTTGAATGCCTACATTAAGATGGTCTGTGGCTTGACTTTGTATTTTTAAATATAAAAGTTATTCTATTTAATATTTAGTGCATAACTGGTGATTTAAAAATTTGAAGAGTTTGTGGAATTTCACTGCACTAGGCAAAAGTAAAAAGGAGTCTAAGGAAGTGCGGCCAGGGGCCTATCCACCACAGGCTTTTCTCCACTTTGCCTCCACTTAGACAAAGTGACGTCGTTTTGCATTAAATATACAATCTTAGCCATTCATTTTTATTTCTAATCTCAGCCATTGATGTTTAAAAAAACTTAATCGGTCATCCTCTCAAAACAAATATTGATAGAGGTATTAGGTTTTCTTACGAAAATGAGTTAAAGATGACCCATTAGTATTAGTTTCTTGTCGCTGAAGTTTCTAGTTCAATCTCGGTCACCTTGCAACATCTTAAATCTAAATTTCAGCACAAGGGTGGTTGCCTTTTGTTTTATTCATACTCGAAGTACAAAAATCTCTGCTGTGTAGGAGAGTCCATCAAAGATATTAATAATAAAAAGGATATATTTTATTGTTTACCATGTGTTTTTCTGAAAATTAATTAAACTTGCAAGGGCCTATTTGGATTAACATCACATTCATGCAAGTCAATATAACATTTATCTTGTAATATCCCAAATTTTGGGACTAAAGGCTAGAGATAAGCCTGAATAAAGTATACTACCAAGCCCACTTTAGTAAGAGTCCCAGAAATTATGATATATAGAAAGACTCTCAGGGGCTATGAGATTTGGGCTTTACTGGGCAAAGGGCTCGGTATCTGTAGACAGTATGATTAGAATGTCGGTGTAGATGTACACAGAACACATATATAATGCCATTGGGTTGGTAGAAAGACGCCACCCAACTATATCATGACGTAAGGGACCAATTAGTCGAGTGAATAGGCCGATGTAGGTGTGCACATGCCATTTTCAGGGCATATATGAGTACTCTGCGTTTTTGAAATGGATACCGGTATGTGGCGCCATGAGGGGCCCACACATACACACTCCGACCTGGTGTCATATGATGGGTTTCGATATGCGTTATGCAATCCTGAGTAAGTCCCGAATAGAATCCCAAGTAGATACCGATAAAGTAACTTTATTAAAGTAACTTTAATAAAGTAAGTAATCATGACATAACTTTTATGTTGGCTAAATGAAAAGGTGACACATGTCCCATTAATAATGAAATGTCATTTTACCTTTTGTGTTGGCATTTTAAGATTGTGACATGTGGCACAAAAGTCAGGGGAATTCACCGGTATCCGGTCGGGTCACCGACAACTTTCTCGAACACCGAGCCGAGGAGCCAGGGAAAATCATTAGGCCCTTACTTCCTCTGACATTGTGGACGGCTAAAGGCCCAAGAACAGATGTGGGACCCACTTTAAAAAAAAGAAGTGACACTTGTCACCAAATTAGTGGAATACCGAACAAATGGCACCGTAGCATCGCGACACGTGGCATAATTTTTCAAGACTCCTCCTAGACCTTATATTTTCATCCAGATGCTCCAAAAAGGCAGAAAAATAATGAAAAATAGAGAGAAAATGTGAATAGTGATTTCCAAGAACTTCAATCGGCCGAATCACTGCTGAATCGGTGTTTTCTCTCAAATTACTCTTCACAAACCTTCTTCTACTCATCCTAAGCTTCATTTCTACGGTTTCGGATTTTCGTTTGGAGGTGTTTGGTTCCGTCTCCCTTGTCGGAGTACTACCGGATTTCCGAACCATTTGCGGAAATGCGTAGAGGTAAGCATAAGCTTCCTTTTGAACCGATTGGTTTGTTGTTTGGATGAGTTTTTGTAAGGGTTGGGTACTATTCATTTTTCATCCAAGGGGTATTTTTGAGGTTTAATCATGTATTTATGGTTAGAGGATGATTTATGATGATATTGGACCAAGTTGTTGGACAAAATTCTGAATTGGGAATTGTTGTAGAAAACCCTGATTTTCTGGTCTGAACAGATTGTGATGAAGAAGTAGGAATTTTGTAATTTTGATGATTCCATTGGATTCTACACAAAAAATTATGCAGGTATGCAAGTGTTCATGATTTTTGGATGCTTGTATATGAATTTGGAAATTTATGAAGTTGAATGTACATGTTGATATGCCCTGTCTAGAACAGTGACATTGTGCGAGATTTTTCATAGGGTAAACCTTGTCCAAAAATTATGAAACTTTCCAAAATTAAATTATACATCCTAAGCTTTAACTTGATATGTATTTTGTAATTTTTGGACAAGTACATTGGGAGATATGAATTTTTGAAGTTGTATCCTGTTTCTGAAATGAAATCTGGAACAGGTTATATTTGAAGAAATTCTGGGAATGTTGTGGCTGTGATGGCCCAAATTGAGGATTTTTATGTGAAATTATACTGAAAGATCTTCAAATAAGACTTTGAACCACCCCAATTGGAGTTCTATAGAATTAATTATGATTTTTCAAAGTTTGGTCAAAATGCTTGCAGCTTTTGGCTACCATGCAAATTTGAGAAAGAAAGTGACCAAATGTAATTAGTATGAACTCCAAGGGTAAAAGTAAGCCTTTAGGGCTAATATAGCCCATTGGCATTCACTTTTTATGGCTCTAATAATGTCATTACTTATCTAGAGCCACAAAGTGACAAAGAAGAAGCTATGGTTGGAAGATCAAAGTACAAGAGGAGGAGGCAAAGTCCAAAAGGTAGTAAACTTACTTACTTGTATGTATGTGATGTTTATGCTGTGTATTGATTTACTGTATTGCTTTGCTTGATTATGTGAAGCATGTATGAATGAATGAAGCTCTGTTTCTATTTTTACTATGGCCATAAGTATGTTGTACGAAACATTGAGCATGCAGAATATCATTATGTGAACATGAGCCTACGTAAGGCAAGCATATCATAAACTAGCATTCATCTTACATGCATTGTCTGTATGTTTGCTACTGAGATTCTCTCGAATCTCACTTTCCCCCACCAACCATATAGGTATATGAACAAGAAAGAAGAGAATGTTTGAAGATGATTCAGAAGAAAAGAAGACGAAGAATTGAAGACCGAATTATGTTTAGAATATTGTGTGTATAATTATTTGCGCACAGAGAATATTTGGTTGTAAGAATACACGCGAATTTGAATCAAGTCGTAATCGGAATCATTGAGAATAAGAATTAACTCTGATATTTAGTAAAAATAACGGCTAAATAAGTCGTGAATAAGTAATTACCCCTAACAAATTATTAATGAATGCTTCCGTGCAAATAACTAGGGGGTATGTAAAACGGGTGTTACATATCTCATATTTACCTTATATGTCGTAAATCACATTTGAAAAGTAGCTTCTACCGTCAAGCCAATCAGACACTAAATAAGGTCAGGTTCAAGCTCATGCATATTGCTCAACCTATTTAGGCAAATAGGCTAGGCTTACTTTTAGAATGCATAGCATAAAAGCATACAAGTTCAACCCTTTCATTCATCCTTTGTTCAAATCTGCCTCTTCTATTCGATCACTCAAGATGGCAATACTAGCTCATCACTCTCTCTTTTCTAATTTGTGTTGTTTGCTGAAACATAATAATTACTGTAAGTTTATTTTAATGATGCTTAAATGAAAGAATTTTCCCTACAACAACGGATGCTTCAACAATGAGCTGATGATCCATTATCTAATTTATGACTTGTTTGATTGTGTTCTCAATTTTCTTTTGCAACAGTTTTCAAGAACAAGTTTATACAAAAACAAAAAATTATATCAACAAAAATACAAAAAAAAAATAAGTCCGTTTGGTAAGAGTACAAGTATAGAACTGCAGATTCGCAATGTTCAATCTATAGGTCTTTTGATCTGATCCTAATTAATTTGAACTAGTTCTGTTTTCTTGCACGGCTCAATATTACTCACTTTATACTTCTTATAATCCTATTAATAAGATCTTTTTTCCCCATATTTTCGTTTTATGAAAATTTTTAATAAGTAACTTCAAGTATTGATATATTGATACTAATGATTAACGTAAATAATAGTAGTGGTCAATTTCACAGTCAGCCAACATTGGATAGCCTTCCATGGCAATTGCAGCTTCTTCCTTCTTCTTTTTTTTTTTTAAAAAAAAAGTCATAATTCTTATACATTGTGTGTATCTATGTGTGTATGCGTGTGTGAAACTATGCATAGTGGACCAGCGGGAAAATAAAAACATTTTGTTTCATTTGTGTTCTGTTTAATCCTACTTTCTCTTTAGGCGGATATATAAATGTATCAGTCATTCGTACAAGGAATAGGAAGTTATGCATTAGTGATGTCCTAAGAAAAATTCATATGCTCAAGGAAAATTTTTATATTTATAAGTGAAATTCAACACTTCATATGTTTACAAGTTAAACTTTCATATTTGTATATCGAGTTGCGTCATTACAAGTCTAACTTCTAGAACTCATAAAAAATTAATTTTTGGGGGACCTCTGTGTAATATTCTTATCCCGAATCTATGGGTAATTTTTCATTTTCTTTCTTCTTTTTTTTTGACAAGAAGTAAACTTTGTATTATAAAATGGAACTATACTGAAAAACCAAATTCATAAATCAATTATGAAGGCGGCCCTAAATTTCACTTACTGGTCGCATACCAGGAGGATGAAAGACAATATCACATTTTTAAAGGCATAGTACAATTATATGTGCATGGAAGCAGTCCAATGGAGCCATAATCTTTAAAATTGGAGTCCAAATGCATTGTGTAATGGACCATGGTAGTTCCAAGATTCAACCATATTCAAGCCCAAATGGTTGTCTTGAAGGCCCATAATGGTCATGAATTAGAATCCTAAGAAGAGGCCTCATTTAGAAGGTCCAAGAAGCATTAGGAATGGTCTTATATGAAGTTAATTAAGATTCTATTTGCTTTAATGAGTCTCCTATTTGATAATTACCTTTCGTATTGTGTATTGATTGCTTCTGGAAGTCAAAGACTTACCTATTTTGTATTGTATTAATTAGTAGAGTCAAATAAGATCCATCTCATTAAAGTTGGGACTATATAATATGCGTCATCCTGATTATTCTATCTTGATGAATAAGTTATAGTACTCTAGAATGTCTTTTGATTTATATATTTTTTATTGTATTTTCACACATTTTTGGTATATTTCATCTAGTTAGTGTTTTTGATTTGGACTTTTGGGTTTAGCTTATCAACTACAGTTTTGAAATTAGGGTTTTTCAAGAGTCTTGGTTTATAAATATTTTAGTATGTGAAGATTATAATGAAAAAGAACTTTGTTTTTTATTCACCAAAAACAAAAAGAACTTTGTGTTTTGAGAATGTTTGTTTGGTTTTTTATTTTTTTTGAGCTTTGCTTGTATCCTCGTATTCTCATAAGAATACTTTGACTGAATCAAGGGCGGATCATCCTTGTAGTGTGTCTTTTTAGGTAGGTTTATAAGAGATAGATTCTCTTAATAAGGTTCTATTTTCAATCATTCGTCTCATGTCTTGATACGATGAGGGAATGGATCGGCTAGAAAATAAAGCAAGACACAAGACACATTTTTTTTTAAATATTGGGCTTTTTTGATTTATGAGTAATGATATTAATTAAAGACGTAAATGTATTGACTAGAGTCGACTGGCAGCCGAAGGGTGTGGGCTGGCAGTGCTCCAACAGTAGTGCTTCTTTTCTTTTTTCTTTTTAATTAAAATATTATGAGCATTATTGTAAAAGCACCAATACTTTAAAAACACATATTCCTTCTCAATTATCTCTCTATCATTTCTATTTGTTAACTGATTTTTTGGGTTTTTATAAGTTTAAATGGTATTTAAGTGTAACATCCCAAAAAATTTAATGTAAGGATTAATTTATGAAAACTAGATAATAAGCCAAATTATGGAACCTACGAAATTTAAGAAATCTTAAATTAGACAAAGGAAAAAATTAGGACCTAGTGTGTGTAATTAATAGGATAAAAATATACCTATATGTATATATAAAAACTTACCAACACACACAAACAATTAATCACTCATTCTTCTTTTCGTTTGGCACACCTAGAGCATCACTGAACGCACACACACATTTCACTAAAAGCACAACACCTCACCTTACTCTATTTGGTTTCATTCACATGCAAATAAACAATGTATACACACTTGCCCATTCATTTAAAACAGTCTCTTGTCGCTCCATTCACTTCACCTTCAACTCTTCATTAGGCCAGCAGCTCTGAAACAGAAAATTAAAGCAGAGAGACAGAATAGAGAAAGAGAGAGACGTGAGTGAGAGAGTTGAATCGGAAGGAAAGAAGAAGTTTCAAAACCTCACATGCAACTCAATATTCTGATATAGGTGAGTCCCCTTCACATATTCTTAATTATTTCTGGTTGATTTGAGGTTGTTTTCTGGTTGTTTGGTTGCTGGAAGTAAGAGAAATTCATCAGAAAGTTTATGTCACTGTAAAATACCAAAACTAGTAATTGTGTGTCCACTTTACGTGTGATTTTTGATCTTTTTGCTTCTGTAAACATGTTCCAAAACACAAGGATAAAATGTTTAGGAGTATGTGGAGTCGAAATCTTTGAGATTGGAGTCCAAAATTAAGGTTGCATGTCAGTTTTATCAACTCTGTTTTGCTTGCCGGAAAATAGAGTTTCTACCGGAAAGTTATCGAAGCTTAAACGGAGGAAATAGATGGATTTTTTGTTTGGTTATTTTTCCTATGAAAATTTTAGGATGTTTAGTAGGAAATAGAATCAAGAAGAGCATAATTTAGAGTCAAAATGAGTGAGTTATTGATTTTTGAAGTAAGACTGTCAAAACTGACTTTTTTAGAACTCAGTCAGCTTCGTGTTGCTTTATGACCAACCTAATCATATCCAATATTTTTGAAATTTTATATGAAGATATTAGACATATCAAGATTTAAATGAGTTAAAGAATGCATCATTTGGATATATGTAGAGGGAGTTATTATTTTTTAAAGATAGGTCCCGAAACAGATAAAATTCTGGAAGTCCAGATTCTAGCAGTTGGTTTCGTGGTGTTTTTGAGTAATGTAATTTTTCCCAATAGCCATGAAACTTTTCAGAAAAAAAAGTATACATACTAATATTTAATTTGATATATATTTTGTGTTATTTGGATCAGTATATTGAGAGATATGAATTTTTGAAATTAGTTGCTGTCAGAATATGTTTCTGGAAGTCAGATTGGTTTTGTCAAAATTTTGGAAACTCAAACCTTGACCAAAAATTATGAAACTTTCCAGATTTAAACTAGACATACAGAGCTTTCATTTGATGGGTAAAACATAATTTTTGGACAAATACATTAGGAAATATGGATTTTCAAAGTTGTGCTCTGTTTCTGGAGAGTAATCTAGAACAGTTGCATTTTGTGAAATTCTGGGAGCAATATGGTAAAACTGGGCATATTTTAATATTTTTCCATGAAAACATATTTCAAAAGCTTCATTTACGCTTTGAATCTAGTCAATATGGAATTTTCTAGAATTAATTATAATTTTTCAAAGTTGACTGAAAATCTGTCAATGTTTTGAAAAACAGTAAAATTGCACTGTGCATAATTATACAGTGTAGAATGTAACATCCCAAAAATTTAATGCAAGGATTAATTTATGAAAACTAGATAGTAAGCTCAATTTTGGAACCTACAAAATTTAAGGAAACTTAAATTTGACAAAGGGAAAAATTAGGACCTAGTGTGTGTAATAAATAGGATAAAAATATACCTATATGTATATATAAAACTTACCAACACACACTCAATCACTCTCCTCTTCATTTGGCACCACACACGTACTCCTCTTCTTTCTCTCCTCATTCGCACAACACAACACACATGGTTCATACACAAGCACACACCTACGTACTCCTCCTCTTTCCATTCTCATTCATGCAACGTCTCACACACACATTCATCACTTTTCCTTTCTTCATACTCATACGTACAGCACACAAACACACCTCACTGTAAATAAATCACTCTCTCTTCCCTCTCCATTCGCTTCATCATCAGTTCATTCATGCAACAAGTCCAGCTGAAGAAACAGAAAAGAAAAATAGAAATGAAACAGAAACAGAAACACAGAAAACAGAGAGAGACGAAGAAAGAAGAAGCTTCAAATCTAACACAACATCATAAACTTGTTTAGGTAAGTTTCTTCTACTTTAAACTTGGATTTCCATTGGATTTGTAGCTGTTTTCTGGGTTGTTTTGCTGCTGGAAGTGATGAAATTCACCGAAAATGTTTCTGTCATCAATCAGTTTTAAAACCAGCAATTTTGTGTCCGTTTTGCATGAGATTTTTGATTACTTTTCTTCTGTAAACACGTCCCCAAACTCAAGGAACGTGTTTAGGAGTATGTAGAGTCAAAATCTTTGAGATTGGAGTCCAAAATCATGGTTGCATGTGAGTTTCATCAACTCTGTTTTGGTCGCCAGAAAACAGAGTTTCTGCCGGAAAACTTTAGAAGCTCAAACAGAGGTTACAGATGAATTTTTCATCTGATTCTTTTTGATATGGAAATTTTAGGATGTTTAGTATGACATAGAATCAAGAAGAGCTCAATTTGGTGTCAAAACGAATAAGTTATTAATTTTTGAAGTTAGACTGCCAAAACTGACGTTTATCAGAGTCAGTCAGTTTTGTGTGGCTTTATGACCAACCAATCACATCCATTATTTACAAAACATTACAGAGAGGTAGTATACATAACAAGCTTTAAAATGAGTGGTAGAATGCATCATTTGGATATCTGTAGAGGAAGTTATGATTTTTGAAAGATGGGTTTAGAAAAAGGTGCAAACCTGGACGTCCAGATTCTAGTAGTTGATTTCGTGGTGTTTTTGAATTATGTAATATTTCCCAATGGCCATGAAAATTTCCAGAATTGAATTACATAGTCTTATCTTTAATTTGATATATATTTTGTGTTAATTATATTAGTATACTAAGAGATATGAATTTTTGAAGTCAGTTGCTCTCAAACTGTGTTTCGGGAAAACAGATTGTTTGTGTCGAACGTTTGGAAAATCAAACCTTGACAAAAAATTATGAAACTTTTCAGATTTAAATTATACATTCATAGCTTTAATTGAAGGGTAGAACATAATTTTTGGACAAGTATATTAGGAGATATAGATTTTCAAAGTCATGCTATGTTTCTGGAGACTAATATGGAATAAGGATATTTCAGGAAATTCTGGGAGTAATATGGTAAACCTGGGTAGATTTTGATATTTTTCTATGAAAATTTATTTCAAGAGCTTCATGTCGGCTTTAGACCCAGTCAATTTCGATTTTTCTAGAATTAGTTATGATTTTTCAAAGTTAACTGAAAAATCTGTCAATTTGCTGAAGAATATTAAAATTTCACTATGCAAAATTATATAGTGTATAAGCCACTGAAACTGAGATAATCAGCATAATATGATTAAATATAGTAGTAATACAAGTAATAACCAATTACTTGTTAATTTTAATTTATAGGAACTGGTAAAAGCCCGAGCCGAAGAAAAAGTTTTGGATAAACAGTTGGACTGAAAAAAGACCCAGGTAGTAATTATTTCTTTCATACACTATGTGATTATTTATATGTTGTGTATTCCATTTTCTGTAACATGACAGTGCCTGGGGCACAACACGCGAATAAGTCAGGGTCTAAACATGTCGTTTAACCATGGATACGAGTTAAGCCAGGGATCCAAACATGTCGTTTGGCCTTGGACAGTATGCATACAACACGAGTTAGCATTTTACATATCATGGTGCATTGCATATTTATTTATCGCATTTTATATTACTGATTATACATTACTACTGAGATTCATTCGAATCTCACCCTTTTTCAACATCTAAAAATATTCCAGCAGAGGATAGCGGCTCTAAGAGCAAAACCGTAATTACTGGCGATTGAAGGTCTGGTCCTAGCCAGGAGTTACATCTGATTATCTTTAGTTGTGAAATTTATTTCTTTTGTACTCTGTATATATTTTTCAAGCTATATGAGGATTTTCTGTAATATAAGTAAATACTTATTATCAGTATAGTTTCACTATTTTTGTATGTCATTTGAACTACGCATTTATTATTCAGCGAATATCAGAATATTAAGGGGTTTGACATAGAAACCGCTGAAACTGAGATAACCAGCAGAATATGATTAAAAGTAATAGTAATGCAAGTAATAACTAATTACTTGTTAATTTTAATTTATAGGAATTGGTAATAGCCCGAGCTGGAGAAATTTTTTTGTATAAACAGTAGAACTGAAAAAGGACCTAGGTAGTAACTCTTTATTTCATACACTATGTGATTATTTATATGTTGTATATGTCATTTTCTGTAACATGACAGTGCCTGGGGCACAACACGCGAATAAGCCAAGATCTAAACATGTCGTTTGACCATGGACAAGAGTTAAGCCAGGGTTGCAAACAGTCGTTTGGTCTTGGATAGTATACATACAACATGAGTTAGCATTTTACATATCATGGTGCATTGCATATTTATTTATTGCATTTTATATGACTGATTGTATGTTACTACTAAGATTCATTCGAATCTCACTCTTTTTGCAATATTTAAAAACATTCCAGTAAATGGTAGCGATTCTAAGGGCAAAACTATAATTACCGGCGACTAAAGTTCGGTTTAAGCAGGACTGCAATTGGTTATTTTTAGTTATAAATTTTATTTATTTTGGACTTTGTATATATTTTTCAAGCCCTATGAAGATTCCTGTACTGTAGACAAGTACTTATTATCAGTATATTTTCACTATTTCTGTATGCCCTCTAAACTATGTATTTATTATTCTACAAATATCAAAATGTTATGGGGTTTGACATTTTTTGTATCAGAGCAGTGGTTCTGGCCACAATTTGCACAGTTCTGGCAATATGATAGTATACTGATATGCTTGATTATACAGTGACAAAAACAGCAAAGTGAATTACTTCGGCTGGTTCACAGTCAAGCCTCAGAAAAATGGTGAATACCTGGTCTTTATCCATAGCACATAGTCAACAAACGCCTTGATAAAGACTTCGATCTCCTTAAGTCTCTCTTCTTCTTTGAAAAAAACCTTTGCCTCTTTTAACATGAACAACTTAAAGTGTTCAACCTTAAGCTCATCATACCTTTTTCTTAATTCGCGAGTTAGGGGATCTATATTTGGCAAGGTGAGGAAAGCATAAAGTTCACTAGGTTGAGGTGTGACGGATTATGGTGAAGGTTCATAGAATGATGGAGAAGGTGGATGGAGAAGGTGGTTCATAGGGAGTTCTACATGGTGTGGAAGTATGTGGAAATGAGGGAAGATGAAATGGAGACGATAAAGAGGGTGATTCTTGATAGAATGTGTAGCGTGAAGAAGTATGGTTGAAGTGGGATTGAGGTGGTTGGCACTACTAGAAAAAACATTTTTAACGTCCATTATTTGAGACTTTTAACGTCCTTTTATGGGAGGATGCGTATGTCAGCGACGTAATAAATTTGGACTTTAGACGTCTTTTGTAAAGGGACGTGTAAAGGGCTGAGTTTAGGCGTCCCTTTTATCAAAAGGGACGCCTAAAGTCCCCCGTTTAGAATTTTTTTTTAAAATTAGGGACTTTAGGCGTCCCTTTTGCTAAAAGGGACGACTAACGTCCCTACTTTAGACGTCCCTTTTAGCAAAAGGGACGCCTAAAGGGTTTTTTTAACCATACGGTGCTATTTGTATTGTTTCTGGCCATTCTGAAAGCAAACAACAACGTAGTCTCCTTATTACACAAAAAGGAAACATACAGCACGCAGTATATAATTAACAAAACACAACATCCACCTCTAATGAAACATTCATGCACTACAGTGTTGACAGAAATGTTGTCCACTAATAAACAACTACTAAGTAAATGTACAGGAAACGATAAACTTCTACAAATCAACGTGTTGAAGAATCCTCCCAGCCAACAAGTCTCTGATCAAATTAATGTCTTCATATAAGTAAGCAGCATCATTATCAAAGATCTACAAATTAGAAAATATGATTATATGAAATCAATGAAATTAAAGGATTGTTTAGCAATTCAATTAAAATACAACCAAAATATTATCATTTGATTACCTGTTGAAAATCATTTATAACGCCACTTTGAATGATATTATACATGTAAAGTAGAACATAATAGCCACATTCAGTACCACCTGGCTGTTGAGGGCACTATAAATCGCAACCAATTGGTTAAAATCAATAACATACATCATTTATAAAACAACCCTAAATAAAAGAACTTAAATTATATTGGAACCACATACTTTGGGATAGAACCACTTTGTCTTGCGAACAACTCTACCCTCACGTGACCCGCCAAGCATTCTATATGTTTGGGTCGCGCTACCATTAAAATATAAAACATTTTAAGTTAGAACAATTTATTTAAATCAAGTATTTCTTTTAATTAATAAAAAAGAAATAACTAACGTGTTGAAGACGGATTTTATGTCCTTGTCGGGCTTTTTTGTCAAGGAATCAAACCAATAGATTTCATTGAGGCGTGGGCAAACAACACACAGGCTCCAATGGTAACTACAACAATACACAGATTAAAATGAAGTTTAGATTAGAAGAAAATTATTTCTCAAACATCCAAAAAAAATTTTTTTTACTACATACCCTTGAACAATTAGCGCTAGATAACATCGCATCGCTGCCATTATGAAGCCCACATAATGCGTCCTTTCTGCGACATCATTTTTATCCGATGTCGTATTTGCCGGACACAAGAATCCGTATAAATTTTGTCTTTCTATATCAATGCATATGTGGTAGAAGGACCTAAAGTAGAAATAAAATGACCAATGAATTATTGAACTTATGAAATCTTGAACTTAGAAAAGAAAAACTAACTAAATGGCAAGTTTGACCCATCCTGCATCTATCTCCTCCAAATGCAAAAACTTCTTAAGATCTTTATTGTCGATCGTGTAGGGATACGTCAATTATGTACCCACAATCCCTGGAGGCATATTGAAGTCGACTTGGGGAATACCTTTGCAAATCTGTTGTAGCCGTGCTAGAAAGGGCCATTTCAGCGCATGTTGCTCCTCCTATAACCATAGAAAACAAAACCAATTATATTACAATGATGCCAATAAATGTCAAGTGATATGAATATAATTCCTACCATTGGTGGGGTTGCCAACGTGCCAATAAGATATTGAGGCCAAAGGATGAAACCTCCAATTGCCTGACCCAGCATGGCAATCTCAACGTCAAGGATAGGGATGGCTGCACCTTCTTCCCCCTCATGAACACGTGTCATTGTCACCCTACGTAAATACTGTGAAATTTGATTATGATGGTGGGTGGTAGCTTGTGTGTAAACAAGAGCATCGGCTACAACACGAATCATGGGGGCATCCAAATAGAGAATACATGATTCACTCGACTCCAGAGTGGCAGAAGGCTGGCCTAGTGGTTCTGTTATATGAGAAGGCTGGCCACAGGGTTCTGTACTATGGGAAGGCTGGACAAGACTATGAAAAGGAGCGACAACAAGTTCTGGAGTGTGGGAAGGCTGGACAAGGGGTTCTGGATTGTGGAAAGCCTCGGCTAACCCAAGTTCTGGATTGTGGACATGACATATATATATGTCATGTGAAAAAGCCATAAAAATACACAAGTGTCTTTCTTTGTTTAGATGTAACCAGCTAACCCAAGTACAGCAATAAATATCATATATTATAAATATTATATGACTTTTCTAAATGTAATAGGAGAAGCAAAAATCTATAAGGCACAACACAGTACAAGTGACATCTCAAACACTAAAATAACCGCATAAAAAACAATCCAACTATACAAAAGAAATAAAAAAAAACCTTTGGTGGTCACACGGATGGGTAGTCGATGCTGTTGGACTTGTGGTGATAAAGGGAGGGGCGCCGTTGTACCTTGGAGCTGAGGATGGCCGGACTGACGCTGTTGGCCTTGTGGTGGACAGATGCAGGCTACGATGCCAGAAAGAAGATCGAGGAGGGGGATGGGGCCTTAACAATCTTGGGAGGAAGGGGATTGAATAAAAATGCTGTAAGTTTCTGCAGCTCGGTGTTTTTGAGAGAGGGAGGAAGAGTGAACGAAACTGCTGGAATGGAGGGAAATGAAGAAAATTGGAGGGAAACAGCCTTTAGGTGTCCCTTCTCAAGAAGGGACGCCTAAAGATCTCTTTACTCGTCCCTTTTGATTTTTGGGACGCCTAAAGAGGAAAAAGTTTCTCTTTATTTACATAAATGTCACTGTGTCCAGTTTTTACTTCCCTTTTCATAAAAGGGACGTCTTTATGTGACGTTAAATCCCTATTCTGTAGTAGTGTGGAGGGTAGGTTCATGGTTAAACTAGGGGGTTGGTGGACAAGATGGTTCACAATATTGATGAAAAGATTGAGGTGGTTGAGATTACATGGGCTCCTCCTTGATACTTGATTCGTGCATGAATATAATTCAATTCTTGTTGAAGCAAATTAAGCTTTTGAGACAATATAAGTTTAGATAGTTCTTCATCACTCCATATGCCACAAGATTCATCCAAGAATTGAGAGCTTGAAGTTCCATAATTCCCTGGAAATGAATGCATAGGAGGATTAGTATAATACCTATACTCATGATCTTCATTAAACCAACCCATTTAAATAGCAATCAATTAAATCCCAATGAATTCTAAGTCCTAAAATGTTCTAGAAATGCAAATAAATCCTAAAAATTGAAAGAAATCAAAGAAGAAAAATGCAAGAATGCAAATGCAAAAACAAATGAAAATCAAGATATTTGTTTGTATTTCTTCAAAATTTTCTATGCAAAAATGTAATATGCTGTGAAAAACATGAAAAACTACATAAATTAACTAAAATGCAACCTAAAGGCTCAATGTACCAATCAATCAAAGATTGACATTTAGTTACTAGGAAACCAATTACTTGGCTCCCTGGCAACGACGCCACTTGAAGTGAGGCTTTGTCTACTTCGCGCCTTGGTAACATTTTTAAGAATAACCAAGGATTGCAATAAAAGGAATAATCCCGAATTGTCTCATGAAGAGCCTTTTATTAATTACCTATAAACTAAGTGCAATAGTTGGCATAAAACAAATTTAAAAGGATTTTTGGCTTTTTATCTGGCAACTAAATTGAAATTAAACTAAAATACTTTAAAAACCAATATTTTTGGAATAAAATGGAATGAAGATGGAGTTAATGAAATAAGAGAACAAAGAATTTAACAATGGAATGAGCAATCCCTCATAGCAATGGCTCAAACAATCCTCACTTAAAATAATTATGGGAGATTTAATCATGCTAGTTCAAAAATGCCTCTAAAGGCCACTCCTTAGACTATGCCTAACTTAAATTGATTAATATCAAGCCACCTTGTATATTAATCTCTTTAAATTAGGTTGATTAAGCACTTTAGCAATTAAATTAATTTAAAATCATATTTAGCTTTTAATTTAATAATCGAGCCACCTTGCATTATCACTTGATTTTCTCATTAATCTTAATTTAACAATGGCCACCATATAAAAAATCAAGATTAATGATGCTAAAATCCAATGCTAAATACAATTAATAAATTCATGTTCAATTAATCAATGCAAATATAAGACACTATTGATCCGCTAACTAAGCCACCTTGAAATTAACACAAAATATTCACTAAATCATCAATTCAATTATTAACCAGTACAAAGAAATGATAATTAAGCTAATTAAACACAATATCAAAATGTCTAAAAAAAGTTCAAGTAACAACCAATCTCCAAATAAATTCAATTAAATCAATCCAATACTATAAAATTCATTCTAAAACCTAAAAATCACAAATACAATGTGTAAATAGAAAAATGGAAGAGTAAAAACTCCCATATTAAAGCTCTAAATTCATTCCATTGCCTCTTCCTACAAGGGATTTGAGGATTAGCCACAAACTACCATGGAATCACCACCAAGAATCAACATAACCACCATCTGAATCAAGCAACCAGCCATAGCAAAATAGCCAGAAATAATGAGAAAAATAAACTGTGTGCTATGAGTGAGTGACCACGCAGAACAGGGGTTCTGGTCTTGGGGATCTAATTCTGACTGAGATGGAGAAGTGACTATGAAGCTACAACAACGGTGATAGAAGGTGATAAGGAAGGATGATGCAGTGACTATGATGATGATATTCGATGGTGAAGTCACGATGAACCAGTGGAGAGGATGACGGTGATTGGTGAAGATAGAAGGTGCAGTGATGATAATAAATGCGACGGTGATGGAGCTGATGATGATGGAGGTCTGGTCAGTGAAGGAAAGAGTATAGCAAGTATGGCGTTGTGGCAAAAATTCCCCAACTCAGCTCTCTTTCTTCTCGGCTGTACAGAACAGAGTAAAGCAATGATGGAAAGGTGACGGTGGTAGAAGCTGGGAGTCAACCGGAGGTAACGGTGGATGACGATGATGAATGGTAGAGATGATGACTTATCCGCAGCCTCCCAGCTCCTCCAAACTCACAACCCTCTCCCCTCATTTCCACTTGCGGCGCTGTGTCTCCCCCTTTCTTCGTTCTATTCTGTTTCTTTTTATTTCCAAATTCAGCTGCTATTCCTCGTCACTCACAGCTTGCCATCTCAGCTTTTGACCTAATTCCCCAAAACGCTGTGTTTCTTTCAAATCAACCAATCCTCATTTTTTTCAATCTGCAAAACGCTGTGTTTTGAGAACTAAACTGACATTAAGAATTTATGATACTAAAATGGCATTTCTGAAATTCAGCCCCTGATTGTCATTTTCAGATTTAAATCCCATTATATTTTTCAAACATTTTCAATTAAAAAAACTAGGCCAATATTAAATCCTCTCAAAAATGAATAATTAAGAGTAATTACAATTATTTTGACAATTTTGCCCTTTTGAGTCTTTAATTAAATGTAATTATTCTTAATCTCAATTTGATCACAAGTGACGCATTTTAAACTTAATTAATATGAAAAAATCCTCAAATAAAGTGTAAAAATATATAATATAATTAGAGATTTATCTGTCTTCGACAGCTATTAAGCTACATTTTCAAACCTAGTTTTGAGAACTCATACAACATGGGTTTAACACTCTTCCCCCCTTAATAGTACACGAATTGGAAAAAAGAATTAATGTTGGATTAAAGTATAGGTTTTTTAAATAAATGAGAAGTATTTGTAAGTTTAGCAAAACCAAAAAATGTTGGCAATGAACCTGAAATTTATTTCTTAGTTGGCGACATATATTGCCAGACAATCAAACTAGTGTTCATCACCTAGTTTAACCGCAAGTGCATGCGTAACAAATAGTTCAAAAAGATATCGTCCCGCGAGCACTAAGGCAAAATCAAACTAATTACTGCAATTATATTTTAATTAGGTTGAGGATATCAATTATGTTTACTTTCAGAATTCAAAGGGAATAATGGAAAGCAAATTGGACTTAATTTCATGAATATTAAAGATCTAGGATTGTCTATTATCTTCTTATTGTATGAACATAGTTAATTCACCTTCAATTAGTGATCAAAGAATATATGTGTTTGCATAAGATTTAAAGCTATTTGATTACGCTCTTTCAGGTAAAAACAAACATCTATTTTCAAAAAGCTCATTCGATCTCTTGCAACAAACTAGTAAAAACAATCTTTAAGACCCAATCTCACAAGAAAATATTAGGTTAATAGATAGATCTTTCTTCTATTAACAAACCATCCGTCCGATGCCCAAACTTTAAGTCTAATATGATTTTTTCCTAGTTCTTAAACAAAATAATTTTTTTCAAACATTATCTCATTCAACAAGTCAACCGGCCAAGTGGTAATCAGGCACTAGGTGTAAACCCCCTTTACTTTGATAACTATAGATACTATTATCATAGTACTTTACTTGTGTGCTTTTAAATTATGGGCTTTCTTTATACAATTATTCGATTTCAGTTCTTTTAATGCATTAGGCATTCGCCATTTCGTTGCTTACTACGAGTTGGTCATAATTATTACTATAGATACCGGTTCTACTATGGTTATGCTTAAACATATATACAAGATATGCAGCCACATTAGGTTATCCAAACTATCTTAAGTTATAAAACTTAGTTACAATTAATCAACAAAAGTTCTTAATTCCTTCGTCTCTGCCTTCTCACTAGTAAGAATTTACCTCTTTGCCCTTCAATCCGCTTGTCGTTGCTGTAAGTTAAATTTTTGGAAAATGTGAGATTTAAAAGAATCTTAGTAGCAACAATCATTCAATCATATATAAATGCAAGATTTCAAAGCATGTAACAGAAACCATCTCATCACAAAGAAAATCACCACAATATTCAATAAGATAACATGCAGCATTACATCAAACACAAGACTACTAGTCCCACAGCAAAGAGCTTGGTCTCATAGTCTTAATGTCACATGGGCTTCCGCCCGTCATATCTTGAATGCTCATATTATAAACATGGTAAAATATACATACAGAGCATCACATAGTATATGAGAAAAAAAGTTACTACCTGATTACCTTTCTTGCAATTTACCTATCCAAACTAGCTTCTTTTCTGAGCTCGGGTAAATATTAAATCATATAATTTAGAATTCATAAATAGATGGGTCATTACTTATTCCAATTCTATTGACATAATAAAGATTATGTTATTCTTGACCCATCCCAAATTCTTGTCCTTTATTTAACTTTTGTTGGTTATCTTTAATGCTCTTTTGTGCTTTGTCTAGTGAATATCTAATTTAAGACATGTTATATGTCTTCACCCTTGTGATTTAAGTGTTCATTATGGTCAAATTAGTCTTTAAAATATGTCTCTAATCCTCATTTATATCCTAATCCCAATTTCTTTCGAAACTGGAAATTTCCAGATTTAACCCAATCTACCAGTTTTTATTTGGCAATTTTAAAAATTCATAACTTAATCTAGAAAATTTCAAATGAGGTGGTTCATGTAATATCCCAAATTTTGAGCCTAGGGACTTGAGGATAAGCTTGTATCAGGAAGATGACTAAACCCGATTTAGAAAGAGTCCCAAGAATGATGAGATATAGAAAGACTCTCAGGGGCTATGCAATTTGGCCTTATCAGGCAGAGGGCTTGGTATCTGTTAGCAGTATGATTTGAATATTGGTGCAGAGGTGCACAAAACATATATATGGTGCCATTGGGTTGGTAGAAAGTCGCCACCCAACTATGTAATGAGGTAAGGAACCAATTAGTCAGGTGAAATAGGCCGGTGTAGGTGTGCACATGTCATTTTCAAAGCGTACATATGTACCCTGCGTTTTTAAAGTGGATGTCGGTATGTGGCACCATGTGGGGCCCACATACACACTTCGACCTGGTGTCATATGACAGGCTTCGATATGCATGATGCAATCTCGAGTAAGTCCCGAGTAGACACTGATAAAGTAACTTTATTAAAGTAATTTTAATAAAGTAAGCAATCATGACACAACTTTTGTGTTGGCTAAATGAGAACATAACACTTATCCTCTCATGATAAAAAGTAACCTTGCGTTTTGAGTTGTCACCACCAGAGGGTGACACCTAGCGCAATGGTCAAGGAAATCTACCGGTCTCGGACTCGGTCACGTACTTGACTTCCCGAACACCAAACTGAGAGTTTGAGGAAATTTCTAGGCCTCTCCTTTCCCCTGAAAATTATGGCGCCATCTAAGAGAGAGAAAAATGGAAGACCAAAAAGCTAGAAACATATATCACCGTTTGATCGGTTTATCGGACACATGGCACCGTAAGATTATGACATGTGGCAATTAAATTTTCAAGACCATTAAAGGCCTTTAGATTTTTGTCCAAACAGAAAAAAACGCAGGAAAAATCAGAGAAAATAGGGAGAAATTGAAAAAGGAAAGAGAAAGAGTGAATAGTATTTTCTAAGAACTTCAATCGGCCGAATCACTACTGAATCGGCGTTTTCTCTCAAAGTAGTCTTCACAAACCTTCTTCTACTTATCCCAAGCTTCATTTCTATAGTTTTTGATTTTTGTTTGGAAGTGGTTGGTGCCATCTCGCCGGCCGGAATACTGCCGGGTTTCCGAACCGATTGCGGAAACACGTAGAGGTAAGCGTAAGCTTCCTTTTGAACCGGTTGGTTTGTTGTTTGGATGAGTTTTTGTAAGGGTGGGTTACTGTTCATTTTTCATCCAAGGGATTTTTTTTAGGTTTAATCATGTATTTATGATTAGATGATGATTTACGATGATATTGGACCAAGTTGTTGGACAAAATTCTGAATTGGTGAATTGTAGTAGAAAACCCTGATTTTCTGGTATGAACAGAACATGATGAAGAAGTAGAAATTTTGTAATTTTGATGATTCCATTGGATTCTATACGAAAAATAGTGTAGGTATGCAAGTGTTCATGATTTTTGGATGCTTGTATATAAATTTGGAAATTTATGAAATTGAATATACAAGTTGTTGATCTGCCCTGTCTGGAACAGTGACATAGTACAAGATGTTTCATAGGGTAAACCTTGTCCAAGAATTATGAAACTTTATAGAATTAAAGTAGACATCCTAAGCTTTAATTTGATAGGTAGTTTGTAATTTTTGGATAAGTACATTGGGAGATATGAATTTTTGAAGTTGTGTCCTCTTTCTGGAATGAAATCTGAAACATGTTATATTTAAAGCTGTGGCTATGATGGCCAGAATTTAGGATTTTTATGTGAAAATATACTAAAATAGATTCACATAAGACTTGGAACCACCCCAATTGGAGTTCTATAGAATTAATTATAATTTTTCAAAGTTTGGTCAAAATGCTGGCAGCTTTGTCTGCCATGCAAATTTGAGAAAGAAAGTGACCAAATGTAATTAGTATGAACTCCAAGGGTGAAAGTAAGCCTTTAAGGCTCATGCAGCCCATTGCACACTCACTTTTCATGGCTCTAATAATGTCATTACTTATCTAGGGCCACAAAGTGACAAAGAATAAGCTATGGTTGAAAGATCAAGGTACAAGAGGAAGAGACAAATTTCAAAAGGTAGTAAACTTGCTTACTTGTATGTATGTGATGTTTATGATGTGTACTGATTTCCTGTATTGCTTTGCTTGATTATGTGAAGCATGTATGAATGAATGAAGCTCTGTTTCTATTTTTACTATGGCCTAAGTATGCTGTACGAAACATTGAGCATGCAGAATATCATTATGTGAACATGAGCCTACGTAAGGCAAGCATATCATGCACTAGCATTCATCTTACACGCATTGTTTGTATGTTTGCTACTGAGATTCTCTCAAATCTCACCCTCCCCCACCAACCATATAGGTACGAGGATAGGAAAGGGAAGAATGCTTGAAGAAGAACAAGAAGGAAAGAAGACGAAGAATTGAAGAAGAATGTGTATTAATTTACTGTATGTAGATTAATTGCACAACCCAGATATTTGTATGAATAGACACGTATTAAAGTTGAATTATAATTGGGATCGCTAAGAAAAAGAATTAACTCTGATATTCGGTAAGAATCATGCTCAACATCCGGAAATGAGGAATAATCCCCTAAGAGAATATGAGTAAACGCTTCCGTGTATGTGATAAAGGGGCAGAAATGTAAGGCGTTACAATTCAAGCTTCTATATGAAGCTCTTTAAGTCCCATGTATAATAAAATTATGAACCAATGCCAATTGAAGTTGTTAAATTCCAGAATTCATGAACAACCTTGTGGTCTTAGAATTCTTTCCAGTTTTGGTACCAAAATTTTAAAAATTCATAACTTCCAAATTACACGTTCAATTTCTAAGTTATAATACTCAACAGAAAGCTATAAGTGTCTAATTTAAGGAAAAAAAATAATCATAGGGTCAAATCACCAAATTAACCCTATGAAAGTAGCTCCTCTTTCCACTGCCAAAACCTGGACTTCTAAAATTTCCCCTGTTTCTGAATCTATCTTTTAAAAATCATAACTTTCTCTCTAGGTATCCAATTGATGCTTTCTAGGACTCATTTTAAAGAATGTCTAATATTTCCTTGTAAACTTTCATAAACATTGGATAAGGTTTGTCTTGTCAAAATTCAACACAAATCTGACTGGCTTTCAAAAATGTCAGTTTTGACAGTTTGAGTTCAAAACTCAATAACTCATTCATTTTCACTCTAAATTGTACTCTACTTAATTCTATTACCTACTAAATATCCTAAACTTTTCATACCAAAAAGAACTAGACGAAAACTCCACCTGTAGTCTCTGTTTAAGCTTCTACAATTTTTTAGCAGATACTCAGCTTTCCGACTAACAGAACAAGATGAAGAAAAACCAACATGCATTCATGATTTTGGACTATAATCCTCCAGCAATTCGACCCTAAGAACACCCAATATCAAGCCCTTTTTTGATGATGGAAAGACCAAAACAAAGAAGTCTAAAAATCCCGCAAAAATGGATATACAAATTCTAGTTTAAAGCTTATCGGTTGACAGAATTTTTTCCGGCAACTTTCTTCTTGTTCCAGCCACAAAACCACCAAACAAAAACCTCAAATCCACTCAAACCAAATGATATAAGCAAGCTAAAGATGTAGGAGACTCACCTACACAAGAATCAAATCACTCTCTCCTGTGTTCTCACTCTCGGCTCACCCTCTTTCTCTCTTTTCCTCTAAAGCTCTCTCTCTTTTCTTTTCAAGCTGCTGGTCGAAAATGAAGAGTTGAAGGAGTTGGGAGTTTGATTAAATCAAGAGTGCATGATGTGTTGAGTGTTTTGGCATTATATGGGTAAGTGGGTGCCTAGCCTACTTGATATAGATGAGAGAGTGTGATGATCGTGGTTAGCGGTGTGTGCAGGTGTGTATGTCATGTTAGGTAAATGTCTACTCTTTCCCTCTTTTCCTTTTGCTTGTCCTTTTTGAACAAAAAGGTGTATGTGATACAGTTTGGGTAGGTGTGTGACGGTAAGAGTGTGTTTTTAATATATATAAATATATTTTATCTATACATACATACTAAGCTCTAATTTTTTCCTTTTATTTAATTGAAGACTTCTTATATATCTTAGATTCCATAATTTGACTTATCATCTAATTTCATAAATCAATCCTTATAATAATTTTTAAGGATTCTCTTCTTTAATGAAGCCTTAAAATAATTTTTTAGAAATATTCAAGTTAAATTATGACCTCTAACTATTTTTCCTCGAATATTTAGAAAACATGTCTTTAAATCCCAAAATTTATCTCTAACACCATTTAAATTTTCTTTTTGAAAAATTTAATCTTTTACTAAAATTCGGATATTACACTTGGAGGCATTAAACACAATAAAACCAAGACATAATACTTCATTAAATGCTAACTAAGAGTAAATTCAAGATTCAATCCATAATAAAGTTCAATATAATTCTACAATGACAAATTTAGCTACTCATGTTCAATACAGAACCTAAATCTAACATCTTAACTTGGTTCATATCAAAAGAACGGTAGAAAAAGGAGAAGAGAGAGCTAGGAAACCAAGGAGTAGAGCTCCGAATGTCTTCAGAACTCTGATCCACAGCCTCTAAGTCTTTTGTTCTTCTAAACTCTAGCAGAAAGCTGATCCCTAATAATCTCTAGAAGTCATATCTCCTCTAAGTTGGCACGTCAATCCTCTATTTATAACCTTTATTTATTTTCTGATTAATTAAAACACACAGCTCTATATTTTGTTAACCCTTGCACAGCGACAAGGCTTGTCTCTTTGTCGTGACACAGAATAATGTTAGTGATGTAAGTTTTCTTTGCATGGCGAAACATATACTTATGCTGCAACACGAAGTATCGAGAGTGTTGCTGAAAGTTGTCGCTTGCTTCGTCGCAGCAAGAGGTGCTTCTTTGCCGTGGCGCAAATTACTGAGAAGACATTCTGGCATTTGCATGGAGTTTTGCCATGACAAATGGTCTCCTGTTGCCACAGCAAGGCATGCATTTCCTACACTTGAATCTTCAAAGCTTCTTGCAGCTGTGTCAATGCTTCTTTCTAACTCTTTATTAGATCATATGGTCCTTAAACAACTTCACAATCTTGTCTTAGTTTTCCTGCTTCAATAAAAACATGCATAAGTTGTCCAATTATTCTATTTAATCCAAGTATTCACATTTAACCCAATAAATCTTATGAATCTAGAGTAAATCACTTTATGCACGTTTTCCTCTGTGCGAGTCTATGATGTGCATAATTTCATTTCAAAATTTATTAAAGGATGGGGAAAATGTGCTAAAATGATATAAATTTCTTGGAGTTAACAAATAACCATATGTATATTTTCATTCATTTGAAATTAATACGATCTACATCGAACAAAAAGAAAAGGTTTGATGGGTTAAAAAGATAACTGATTTTGAACAAAATTTCGTATTTAATTAATAACTTTTAATGATTTATATATTTTTGTTAAACATAATTAAAAATATTTACCTCAATAACTTTGATATTTTCCATTAAAATTCAGACAGTTCTAGATAAAAACAATGTAGCATTGGAAATTGTTTTATTAAAACACAATTATAATATCTTAAATAAATAAAATCAAAACGCAAGATGATCCCGCGTACACACACTTTTATAAAACTTGGCTCTATTTTATAATGAAAAAAGTGAGGTAATACAGGAAGGGGAAAAAAGAAAGAGAAAGAAAAAGAGAAGAGAAAAGAAATTTCAAGAATGAATATAACTAAGAAACTCCGACTTTATTCACAGGACTTTAAAAAATAATAAAATAATAAATATTTACTGCAAAAAAAAAAAAAAAAGTGATCTGGACCAACGGACCCACCTGGCCCCTGCTAGCCCATAGATTAACCGGCTTTCGCATTAATAGTTTCCTATGGTTCTGTGGGATTTTTTAAATTGTAGTTTCTATACTTTGCGGCATTTTTTTAAATGTTACAAACGAGGCTCATTTTCTCATCAGCTCCTTTTTTTTTTTTTTTATAAACCTTTTCTCATCAGCTCTACCAAATCCAAGTATATATGTTCATTTTTTTCCTGGCAATATATATATATATATATGTTCATTTCTTTTTTTGTGGAAATTCATTTGTTATGTGTTTTATCCTGAATCTATATTAATCTGAAAATATAGGATATGCCTATAAAAAGTAGACATCATTCAAGGTCATCAGTAGGGATTCATAATATTATCTATATACTCCTTTTATACTTGATATAAGACATATTTAGGAAGTTGATCTTAGTTTTAAATATAAGATGAATTTTTCATATTTATCATTTTTTTCCTAATTTTCTCCTATGGATGGTCCCTCAACAATAATCAAGAAGGAGGAGGAAGAAGGGAATTAAGGAAGGTAACTAGGGTGTCTTAAAAAATACATGCAATAAATTAACCAATTTCCTTAATCTAATCAAATTAGATAAATATGTATTATATTAAGGACCGGATGAGTATATCTACTTAACTAATTTGGATAGATTATGGAAATTAGTTATTTGTTAAAAATAAGTGTTAATTTCCTAAATTTCCTATTAAAGCACTTGAATTGAAACTACTCCTGCATACAAACTTTCTTAACATGTGCTTTGGCAAAAGAAAAACTTTTTTAACATGTGCAATAAATAGAGATAGTTTAGAATACAAATGATAATACAGTGGGCAAATGAATTGGGGTTCTTATGTTTAAAACTAAATCCAACTTCTAACTAGCTTTTATACTAAGAACTGAAGTTGGGATCAACATAAGCAAGTATATAGTAATTTGTAGTATTTTAAAACAGAAGCAAGCTTCGATCATTTTACCCTTCTCTCACTCACGCTCACTCTCCCCAAACAGAGCGTCCCTTTCTTTATTTTTCACTTCAGTAATTCCCTTAAACAAAGCAAAACTAATCATGAAAACCGAAAAATGAAATAGTCTATATATGAGATCCCAAGGCACAAGGTATAAAATTATAGTAAATTTATTTTTGAAACGGTTATTTATTAATATTGAAATGAGATAGATACATGACAAACATTACGTATAACACGACACACCAACAAAAGCTAGATACATACATACATACATATATTACCGCCTCAGAGCTGATTCATAGTTATATATTATAAATAAGCCAAGAGAGGTAATAACTATTTTGTTGAAATGAGACAGATACATGACAAACATTAGATAACACACGACACGCCAGCAAAAGCCATATGTGTGTGTGTGTTATCATGCCAGAGTTCAGTAATATTAAGATATTGGTAATATTGAAGAATGGTCACACGGAAGAGAGAGTGGGCTCCAAACTAATGAACCTGGGGCATAAGTCTTTGTTTGGTTTGAGGGTGGGGGAGGGGAGTGGAAGGGAGGGAATGGGTGGGGAAATTTTGTATTGTATTTCCCTCCCCTCTCTTTATTTTATACTAAGAATATCTCTCCTCCCCTCGTTCTGACAAACCAAATAAGGAACGTATTCTCCCCTCTCCTCCCTTCAAACCAAACACACCCTGAGTGGACGGTGGCATAAAGACGATTGGGCCGTTCGTCGAGAGCCAGCCACTGGTTCACCGAAAATACCGAAAATGAAATAGTCTATATATATGAGACTCAAGGTATAAAATTATAGTAACATTATTTTTTAACGGTTACTTATTAACATTGAGATGAGAGACACATAACAAACATTACTTAACACACAACACACCAACAAAAGCCAGATACATATTACTACCTCAAAGCTTATTCATAGTTATAGTTTATGAATAAGCCAATAGAGGTATTAATTATTTTTTTTGAAATGAGACAGGTACATGATAATCATTACATAACACACAAGCCAGATATATATGTTACCATCTCAGCTTATTTATAAATAAGGGGAGAGAGGTAATATTAAGATTTTGGTCACACAGAGGAGAGAGTGGACTTCAAACTAATGAACCAGGAGCATAAGTCGACGGTGGCATAGAGACGATAGGGCGATTCGTCGAGAGCCAGCCACTGGTTCACCGGGAACGATATCTTCTTCGATATGCTGCCACTGACGGTGACTTCAACGAAGTCCAAGTACCACCCTGGCTTGTACCCTGAGCCGTCGGAGGTGACCGTGATGGCGCAAACACTAACGCAAGGGGCACTGTGGCTGAAGATATCAAGATTGCCCCGCTCGAAGTAGTCGTGACGCTGTGGCATTATGCCCCAATCTTCGAGGTTCTTGACGGTATAGCTCTCGCCGGACGATGAGTTGAATAACTTGAGGCTAATTTTGGAGTTCGTTCCTGCACTAAGGCGATCTCCTGTCTGAACTCTCACAAGATACTGGCAGTCATCCTGCATGCATGCATATAAAAACACACACACACACACGCAACTAAGTAGATAGAAAGGAATAAAAGCTTGAAGCTAATAATCGATCAAAACAGTAGAGCAATTACTTACAGATGTAGCCATGGTGAGTGATAGTAGAAACACAAGACAAGACACTGCAATAACTCTGAGAGCCATTTGTTTAGTTTAGTTTGTGACGCTACGGATCGATGCTGAAACAAGCTACGTGCAGGCCTTTATATAGGGCGACGACATACATAGCGATGAGGTTATAACATTATTATAACATGATTTTCCCTTAATTTATTATTTTATGACTCTCATAATTGAGTTAGCTCTCATGTTACTTTCACTTGATAATATTTTACATAATTTCATCAATGACAGGTACTTACGAAAGGGGACCATGTTATAATTTGTAACTTTTTCCCTCATCCTTCACTTGATTAAACTCACAACCTCACATTTAAAAAAAAGAAAAAAGAAATTAAAGAAGCATCACGAACAGAAAACTCAAGGGGTGCCTGGTATTATTGGGCTAAAACACCACCATGCTAAGCGCTCTATTAAATAATTTTGATTAGCACTTAATTAAAATTAGCTTTGAATATGGACGCTCAATAATTTGCTGTCGATAGTAGCGCATACTCCAGTTTAATTGAAACGTCTTCTTTATTTGAATCTGACTGCATGATATATTACTATTGTTTTATTTTGCAACCACAGAAACGCAAGCCCGATATATCATTATATTTAAGCGATCATACTATTCTCTTCCAGGGCAAAAACACGTGTTGATCAATATTTTTATTTTAATCCGTCTCTATTTATATTGGACAAAATATCACGTCAGGTTCTTTCTTTTAGTTCACAGATTATTATACCGAACGAAATGATGAGAAATTCCTAATTCTATTATATATATTTTTAATTTATTTGGAGATTTTTTCATAATTGAGTTTAAAATGTCTTACTTAGCTTGTAACCAATTAAAATTAAGACTAAATACATTAAATTAGGACTAAAAAGAGTAAAATTATCAAAATAATTGTAATTACTTTTAATCATTGATTTCTTGAGAGAATTTAATGTTAGTTTAATTATTTTCAATTGTAGGTACTCGAATATGTGGATTAAATCTGAAAATGATAGTGTGAGGCTTGATTGAGTTTTAAAAATAACAGTTTATTACCACGAAATTTCAAAATACCAGTTTGGTCTAGTTGAAACTACAACACTTTTTTTTTCTAAAAAAAAAAAGATTAAAGAAGCATCACAAAAAGAAAACTTAAGGGGTGCCTGGTATTATTGGGCTAAAAGACCACCATACTAAGCACTCTATTAAATAATTTTGATTAGCACGTATTATACCTAACGGCTGAGCTCAAGACACGGCGGAAAGTTCAAAAAAGCCAAATTTAGCCAAATTCTTTTTTGGTCGCAAACATATCATTGTCATTCTCTTACTCTAATATGTATTATATTTTCATTATTACCTAATAGTATTATTTTTATTACAAAAATAAAGTGAAGAAAAATATTATTTTATGTGAATATATAAGCTAACTGGTTTCATTAAACAAAACAAAACAAAACTATGATAGAAAAACGAAAAAGAAAGAGTCCATATATAAGACTTCACGTCTTCACTATATAAATTTTTTGGAAATTTATTTATTTTTAATGGTTACCTATTTGATCTCCTTGGCTTACTTATAAAGAAAAAAAATATAAATTTTGATTTTTAAACTTTTTCTTCTTCAGTTATCAATTTAGTATTTGAATTTGAATTTGAATCTATATCTTCTTTCCATAATTTTTTCGTAGAACAAGTTAATCCTTATATTTTTTTTAACTTCGAATAACTTAATTCATAGAATTTATTTACTCAATAAATAATAAAAACCGAGCTGTTATATGTTCCTTTATACAAGATAGCTCTCAATGAAATGTTGGGTTAATATTATTATTAGTCTTTATAGTTAGATGGAATTTTAGTTTTGGTTTCCAAAAAAAAATATTTCAGTTTTGGTCCTTATAATTATAAATTAGGGATTTTACACCCTATAGTTTCATAAGTTCTCAGTGTGAGTTAACGTCACTAAATATAGCAATTAAAACCAAAAATTGCTAAAAATATAGGGATCAAAAGTAAAACTCATTAAACGTATAAGGACTAGAACCAAACATTTTAAAAGCTAGAGCCAAAACTTCGATTCTTATACTTTTAATGAATTTTGATTTTGGTCCTTATACTTTATGATATTAACTTCTAAAGTTAATATTATTATATTCAAACCAAATTTTTATAAAATTATAGAGACTAAAAACAATGATATGAAACTATATGAACCAAAATAAAAATTACATCAAACTTTAAGCACTAATAATAATACTAACCCTAAAATATTTAATAAAAATTATTTCACATATTATATATTCTCCTTATTCTTCTGACGACAATAAGCATATCCCAGTAGTTGCAAAAAGATGCACCTAATCATTAAAAAAAAGGAAGCTCCATGTGGAACACGTGGTCGAGGATGATCCACGGGCTCTACTCTATTTTGTCCCTTCTGCATATAAAATATTTTTCCCATCTTCATAATTATGATATAAACAAATTATAGAGACAAAAAATAATGATTTAAAATCATATGAATCAAAATCAAAATTTAAGCACCAATAATAATATTAATCCAAAAATATTTAATAAAACTTATTTTACATATTATATAGTCTCCTAATCCAGAAGCATATTCCAGTGTTTGCAAAAAGGTGCACTTAATCATTTAAAAAAAAAAAAAGAGGAAAAGGAGCTCAATGTGGAACACATGGACGAGGATGATCCCCGGGATCTACTCTCTTTGGTCCCTTCTGCATATAAAATATTTTTCCCAGTTTCATAATTATGATATAAACAACGTCACATGCTGTTTAGAAATTTATTTCCGGTGTATTAAAAAAAGCTGTTTAGAAAATACGTATAATAAATATTAAATATAATTTTTTAAGTCCTTCTATTCTTTAAAGGATGCAAATTCCATTGTAAAGTATTACAATATATATCAAAAAAAGAATAACGTTGGGGGTGAACTACGTCTCAAACTCGGTGAGGGCTTGTTTGGTACTAGGAATTTGAAGACAGGGGAGAGAATATTTTTATAAATTTATGAAAATTAAAGAAATGAGGTTATAAAATTTTAATTAAAAAAAGATGTTTGATAAAAGATTAAGAAAAATTAATTAAAAAATTTTAACACCACTTTTCTAATTTTTTTTTAAATCTAACTCAAAAAATTTGCCCTCCACTCACCTCCCGACCCTCCCTCTACTCTCATACCAAACAATCCTATAGGAAAGGCTCTGCACAGGAGCTCGCTTATGTGGAAAGGATATAAATATATAATACTAAATCCGGTCTTAATTAAATATAAGAGTCATTCAATTTTATTTTAGAGGTTAAATAAATTAAATTAAATATTTATATTTATCTTTTTTATACCAAACTAATTTATTAAACTTATAAATTGATATATAATCAAATGATATACAATATATGTTATGATTAATTAGTTTATTTAAATTTTATAATCTTTTTTAAAAAAATCAAATAAATCTTATATTAAGGATAAGAGAGAATACATAAATATATATTAAGGACGAAAATGTCACAGGACCACTAGCTCTAGCTAAACGAGCTACCCAAACATCTCGATGTATCCGGCCAACTCATCTATCGGATTATTTATAGTTATAAATAGGTCCGGTAGTCACACACAGACATCTGTATGTGTGAGTTGTGTTACATAATGTTTGTCATTTGTCTCATTTCATATTAATAATTATCCCCGTCATAGTGCAAACTAATTCATTTGTCAGGTAGATGTTTGTTTTTTTTCATGACGACAATATGGTGGGAAATAATATTTTAAAAAACTTATAAGGCATCCTTTTATATGAAAAAAAAATACTTAAATAACATTTAAACTTTAAAATATCAAATTAATTCTCTATGGGTGAGTTGTGTTACATAATGTTTGTCATTTGTCTCATTTCATATTAATAATTATCCCCGTCATAGTGCAAACTTATCCATTTGTCAGGTATATGTTTGTTTTCTTCATGAGACAATATGGTGGGAAATAATATTTTAAAAAACTTACAAGGCATACTTTTTCCAAGATATTTAAATGTTATTTGAACTTCAAAATCTTAAATTAATTCTGTTGGCAATAAAAGTAATGAAATTGATAAAAAAAATATAGTAATTAACAACTCAAATTTTTAAAAAATTATTTATTTAAAATTTTAAAATTAAAATAGTATTTAAGTAAAATTCTCCATTTTATATCCCTCGTGAAAATGATTAGGGGTGAGAGTACACCAACGCCCTACAAAAATTATATCCATCATTTTATTTTTAAAAAAAATGTTTAGGGGGAGGTAAGCCTAAGCCTAGGGCCTAACCTACTTTATAAAAAATAGCATATTTCAGACGTTTATAATCCGTCACTAAGCTGTTGGAAACGTTACCACCAGAATTCCAGCAGTAATTTTTTTCACTGGAAAAGTTTACTTTTCCCAGGGATCATTGGTCCACCGGTGATTTTCGACGGATTTTTTAATAGAATTCCAACGGATTTCAGTGACGGACCTTTTATTATTTAATTATTTTTTATATTTAAGACAAATAACTGATGGATTTTCATATGGATTTCCAATTTAGCAGCGGACATATTTTGTTGATAGATCCGTCAGTAAAATTCATTATGTATTTATTTATGATATTTTAGAAAACATATTGACAGATATTGAACGGTTTTCTGATAGAATTTAGTGACAAAAGTATTGCGTCTCAAATTCTATCAGCAAAAAGTGCTAAATATTTTAACTATAATGTTTCAGAAAAATTCTTTGAATTTTTCGGCGGAAATTCTGTGTCTAAGATTTCAACGACAGAATGTTGTGGATAATTCCATCGGTAATCTTGCTATATTTTTATAATAATTTTTATAATAATTTATCATAATATAATGAGTTATTTCCTATTGTAAAATAAATTAACGATGACAAATCTCATTATTGAACACTTTTTTTTTAAAAAAAATTTCTCTAGTGCTATTTTTCAAAATTTGATTTTTGTTTGAAAGTACAAAGTATGATTATTTTTTATGAGAATTTGATATAGTTATATGATAAATTTTGTTTTGTTAGTCTATTTTGCTTTCTTCCTCTACATCAATTGTGACTTGATTATTTGGGAGAAAATGAATAATTCTGATTAATCTCTAATCAAGTATATATATATACATTGTCAACCACTTGCATAACCAATATTCTGTTACAACAAACTAATACAACAAATTAAATAATACAAATAATTAATTAGTTATTCTAACTATGACACCCCCTGCAAGCGGGAGCATGACTATTTTTCATAAAAAGCTTGGAAATGAGCTCATGGAACCGAGTGGGATAAAGATGTTTGGTGAACACATCGACAAGTTGATATGATGACCGAACAAGAAGATGATGAATTATTTTGGCTTGAACCTTTTCTCAAATAAGATGACAAGCTAATTCAATATGCTTGGTCCTCTCATGAAAAATAGGATTGGAGGCAATCTGAATAGCTGAACGATTATCACAATAAACCAAGGTAGGATCCAGATGAGAAATGTTAAAATCATTCAACAAGTAAATGAGCCATTGAAGTTCACAAGAGGTCGAGGCCATTGCACGATATTCTGCCTCAGAAGAAGACTTGGAGACAGTGGCATGTTTCTTGGCTTTCCATGAGATAAGAGAAGAACCAAGAAATATGGAAAAACCAGTGACTGACCGACAAGTATCCACACAACTAGCCCAATCATAGTAAAAAAAATTGTGTAATTTTAAACCAAAAGTGGTTGAGAAGAAGATACTAGCACCAGGGGATGATTTGAGGTAACGCAGTACCCGATATGCAGCCTGTAAATGAAGATTAGTGGGGGCAAACTTGAACTAACTCAGCTGTTGGGTAGCATAGCTCAAATCAAGCCGTATGGGGGTGATATATTAAAGACAACCAATGAGGGTTCTATATTGTTGAGGGTTAGATAATAAAGTACCCTTGGAGTGAGAAAGCTTGAGGTAAGGATCCATAGGAGAATTGGCAGGTTTGCAACCAAGATATCCAGTATCCTCAAGTAACTTAAGTGCAAACTTGCACTGGGATAAGAAGATCCCATCTGTAGACTGAGCTACCTTAACTCACCAGGATCCTTAAAAGTACCTTAACTCACCAAGATCCTTAATAGTAAAATCCTGATCCAACCGTGCCTTAACATAGGTAATTTCATTAAGGTCATTACCAGCAAGAACCACATCATCAATGTAGACCAAAAGAATTGTGAATGAGGAGGAAGAGGCCTTATAAAAGAGAGAGTGATCAGAACCATATTGCATATATCCATAAGAGAGTACGGCTGAAGAGAGTTTAGAATACCATTGACAACTTGCTTGTTTCAAGCCATAAAGTGATCTTTGTAACTTGCATACCATATTTGGTTGAGGTGGAGTAAAGCCTTGGGGAAGATCCATGTAAACTTCTTCAATAAGGTCGCCATGTAGAAAGGCATTATTGACATCTAGTTGATAGAGATGCCAATTTTTAGCAGCAGTAATGGGTAATAATAGCCGAAGAGAGGTCATCTTGGCAACAGGAGAAAAGGTGTCAAAATAATCAATGCCTTCGGTTTGAGTATAACCTTTGGCAACCAATCAGGCTTTGTGTCATTCAATATCACCATTTTCTTTGAACTTAGTGTTAACATCATGAAATTCCTATCAAAGTGGCACATTTACCTTTAGTTTTGCATACATTTTGGGTAAATTCATAGATAATTGATGATAAATGTGTAAAGCTAATGTGTCCAGGGGTATTGATGATAAAAATGTGTAAATTCTTTGTTTAAACCCCATAATTGTATTAAAATTACATCAACACTGTTTTTATAGATTTCATTGTGTTGATAGGTTAATATTGGAGCCATAAAGGAGCCATTAGAGGCACCAAAGGATGATCAAGAAATGGGAATGGAGCTAAGGAAGTCAAAGCACCATGGAAGAGCAAGAAAAAGGTGAAGAAGGCCAAAAAACTTCTTATGGAAGCTTGGCCACAGCCAAGGATTTTCCTTGGCCGTGGCTAAATCATCAGGGGATTTTGGCCGCAGCCAAAGAAGTTTTGAAAATTTTTTGGCCGCGGCCAAACATTTTCCAGAAACATTTTGGCTGTGGCCAACAACCATTGGCCGCAGCTAACACTCGAAAACAGCAGAAATGCGTTTTGATGACAACACGGATTCTAGGGCCTATAAATACGAAATTAACACATCAGAGCCTCATTCTGGACTCGGGAGGCACCGTGGAGATAATGCTCTGCTAGGGTTTGGAGCTTGGAGGTGGAGATTGGGCTAGATGTTGATGATTTGAAGAGATTTAAGCTTCTCCTCTTGGTTTTTCCTCTCCTTCTATTGTCTTTCCCTTTTGTTCTGCTTTGTAACTGATGTATGCCCTGTTTCTTCTGGGTTTTCTGAACAAGTATAGCTAGAGTTTTATTGTTTGGATTTTTTAAAACTCTTGCATGGATTAAGTACTCATTTCCCCTTTATATTTATGATGAATGGTTGATTTATGTTGATTTCACTCTGCACTTAATGCTCCTTATTGATTGGCTACCAATGAGGTTGTTGGGTTCACTGGGTTGAGGCCTGAGAGGGCTAGATTGAGTGTAGAACTTGAGTTTAATCATGTGGGAACTTGAAATCCATGGTAGGATGGATGGTTTTGTTGATGAGGTAGAGATACATTCATTGACCTCACATAACCACATAGGTTCTATAATGTAAGCTGGGCTTAATTCTTCAGTTAAGAGATTAATGAACTAATTAAGCTAAATACCTATTTGGAGACTTGAGAGAGCACTTATGGGTAAATTAGTGACCTTGATTAGCATAATCCATCCTTGAGAGCTTATATTGTGGGGATTTGAATGAGTACTTATGAAATACATGGGGGTTAAACAATCCTAACTTCCACTGCTTTATCCTTTTTAGTCCATGAATCATTTATTTATATTTTCTTTTTAGTTTATAATTCTGTTTTCCTCCACCGTGATAATTGTCTAACTCGAATTAGGCGAAAATGCAATAATCGTTACTTACCGGGTTATGGAACCAAATCCTCATGGGAATGATACTTAACTCATCACTTGATTACTTGACGCGACCCATGCACTTGCGGAGTTCATACTATTGCAGACAAGTTTTTGGCGCCGTTGCTGGGGATTTGTGTGCCAAACCCGTCTTTGGTTGATCTTGATTAGAGCACTACTAGCTTAAGTTTGAGTTTTGTATATACTTGCTGCTGCATTTTTCTGTTTTTGCTGATTTTTCTCTGTTTTTGCTGTGTGTTGGTTTTGTTTTTCTGTTTTTGTTCATTTAGTTGTGTTGATTTTATTCTTTGTACATGGATAATCCTTGGTGGTTAAATGCATCAAGTGGTGGATTTGCTCATAATAATGATTACCCTAATTCTTATTATGATCCTTACATTTCTAATACTCAATATGAGTAGATTTGTCGTAATCATTGTAGAAGTAATCATTATAGTGAGCAATGCCCCCATTTTTCAACCTGGGATTACATGGAGGCTCAAACTAATTTGTTTAATAATAATTATAACCTCCATGGAAATCAAAATCATTCGTTGTCTTGGGATTCTAATTCTTTTCCTTCACATACATTACATCCTCACATATCACTCCATTCCTATGAAAATGAATCTATCCCCATTCATGAGAAGAAGCCTTCAATAGAGGATAGGCTTCAATGTATTCTTGATAATGTAACTAAAATGAGGGATTAGACAAAGAAGACATTTCACGAACATGCAATTTCTCTTGAAAATCTAACAGCGCATGTGAGTGAAATAGCTTCTACACTAGAGTCTTTACAACAAAATGAAAATTTTCATGAAAACTCAAGTGAAGAAATAACTATGGGGAATGAGGAAGTGTTGTCAACATTTTGCAACACTTCTGAGGAGTATTATGTATTAGAAACTAATATGGAGGAGGAGAAAACTAATTGTTCAGTTGAGGTTTCAATTCTGGAACATGCACCTTGTTGTTTTGAACAAGAAATCAAAGAGGAAATCCCTACAATCTGTGATATTGATTCTCCTGCTGCTATTGTGACTCTAACTGATGAGAGTCAAGTTGATTTTGTTTTGTCTCTTACTGATAAGAGCCATGTAGATTTTATTGGGTGTTCTAATTTTTTTAGAAGTTTCTAGTTTTGTGTTTGTGAATAAGTTCGTTTTTCATTCTTTTAATTTTTTAAACACCTGTACTATGAATTTACTGATGATTGATGAAGTACAGGTGACTCATGAACACCCATTCATCTTCAAACCCTGCTGCCAGAAGAGGAATGAAGATGAGGTGATCATGATTTTTGATACTTATGATTAGTGTTTTTGTAGCAAAGTCTGGCTGAAGACTATAAATTTAGCGCTTCTTGGGAGGCAACCCAAGGTGAGAATAAAACCCATGAGAAGAAGGGTACAACAAGTATGGAACTAAGGAAGGATGGAGCAATTGGGTGCTTAATAAGCATTTTCAGGGAAGTATATCGTTTACCAAGCTTTTACTAATTTTAATATAGGCATACCTTGTATATGTGATAATGCTTATTATTGAATCACCACTTCTTTAACCTCTGATCAAAGTATACTTATTGTTTTGGATTGCTTGGGATATTAACTTTTGCATTGTTTTAACCTTTGATCATGTTAAAAATATGCTCCAATGTGTGAAATAGAGTGCTAAGATCTGAAACTACAGAGAAAAAGGGATCTGAAGATCTTGGCCATGGCCAAAAATATTTAGCCGCAGCCAAATTATGGTCAGAGAGATTTTGGTTGCTGCCAAATTGGGGTCAAAGATATTTTGGCCGCGGCCAAGCCAACTTTGGCCTCGGCCAAAAAAAAAATTCCTTACTATTTTCTCACTCTGTTTCACAAATCCATTAACTCATATCTATCTTATGCATTGTTGTTGTTATTGTTGAATGTATTCTTACATAAGAGAAGACCCTCATTTTTCCCTTGTGACAGTGAGGACACTGTCAATTTTAAGTTTGGGGGTGTGGGTATGTTTGGCTCATTTGACAAGAATTTCAAGTTTTAAAATGTTGATTATTTCTTGTCCTCTGTTTTGAAAAGATGAGTTAGATTGATTAATTATCTATGATAATGAATGTATGATCCAATGATAGAAAGGATGCTTAGATTTTATGTTTTATGGGAAATGATGGAAAATATTTTTGTTTGCATGATTTAGATTTTAAAGCTTGTTTCCTGAATGCTTTTGGAATAAACACTATACACAAGAGTTTGAAATGATTTGAATGCTTTTGTTAGGAGATTTTATAGCAAATTGGTGTGTATATTCCTTCTTCATTGAATAAATTTAGAACTCACATTAGAATATCTTGAAATGAAATGAAAATTTCACACTTTTTTGAAAAATGATTTGGGCTTGTTCTTTCAAATGCGATTGTGCCTTTCAAGCGTACCTATGACAATTATTCCATTTGCACCCCATTTTGAGCCTTATAAAAAAACATATAAATTTTCTTTTTGAGAACTTACACTAAACCTTAACCTTTGTTGCCTAAAAAACCATGAATCACCCTAATCTTGAGATGAATGATGATTTGTTGAGGATTATGGAAGTGAAGATTGGTATGGGAGTTAGAAAAGTTATGTATTGAAAAGCTAGGTATAAGGAATACAGTGTATGGTTGTTACTGTGTTTTCAATTATATGGTTAAAAAAAAGAAAAAGAAAAAGAAAGAGTGTTAAATTAAATAAGAATTGGAGTGTAAGGAATTCAATTTGAGATAAGTTTAGGGGAGTGCTTAGACTTCTGAAAAGAAAATTTTGTGTAGTGCAAAGAGAGGAGTTATGTACTGTCATATTATCTCAAGAGATTTGAATCCTCTATTTTGCCATTCTTTTAAGAAGCTTAACCACTAGTCACATTACAAGCTTATAAAGTCCTATTGATTTTGAAGTTGTGTGGAAAGATCTATTAGGGGAGATATAGGATGATGTGAGTATTTAAAGATATGATATTGAGTTTGATTTATACATATTGAAGTGTTGCATTTGACCTTGATATCTGCAAGAGAATTGTTGTCAAACTCTCCTCACACACACACATTTTGAAAGTTTTTTTTTAAATTTGTTTTAATTTATCAATCTTGCATTCCATTATATTTCATTGTTTTTCCTATAGAGTATGACATCTTGAGCATCCAATGAGGACAACATCATGCATGTGCTATAAGTCAATGGTTAATTAATCCGGCTCTTTTATTGCCCGATGGGTTTTACTTGAGGACGAGTAAAAGTTTAAGTTTGGGGGTGTGTTAACATCATGAAATTCCTGTCAAAGTGGAACATTTACCTTTAGTTTTGCATACATTTTGGGTAAATTCATAGATAATTGATGATAAATGTGCAAAGCAAATGTGCCTAGGGGTATTGATGATAAAAATGTGTAAATTCTCTGTTTAAGCCCCATAATTGTATTAAAATTACATCAACACTGTTTTTATATATTTTGTTGTGTTGATAGGTTAATATTGGAGCCATAAAGGAGTCATTGGAGGCACCAAAGGATGATTAATAAGTGGGAATGAAGCTAAGGAAGTCAAAGCACCATGGAAGAGCAAGAAAAGGGTGAAGAAGGCCAAAAAGCTTCTTATGGAAGCTTGGCCGTGGCCAAGATCATTAGGGGATTTTGGCCACTACCAAAGAAGTTCTAGAAAATTTTTGGCCACGGCCAAACATCTTCCAGAAATATTTTGGTCGCGACCAACGTCCGAAAACAGCAGAAACACATTTTGATGACAGCACGGATTCTAGGGCCTATAAATACAAAATTAACACATCAGAGCCTTATTCTGGGCTTAGGAGGCACCGTGGAGATAATGCTCTGCTAGGGTTTGGAGCTTGAAGGTGGAGATTGGGCTAGATGTTGAAGATTTGAAGAGATTTGAGCTTCTCCTCTTAGTTTTTCCTCTCCTTCTGTTGTCTTTCCCTTTTGTTCTGCTTTGTAACTGATTTATACCCTATTTATTCTAGGTTTTTTGAACATGTATAGCTAGAGTTTTATTGTTTGGATTTTTTAGAACTCTTGTATGGATTAAGTACTCATTTTCCCTTTATATTTATGATGAATGGTTGATTTATGTTGATTTCACTCTGCACTTAATGCTCCTTGTTGATTGGCTACCAATGAGGCTGTTGGGTTCACTGGGTTGACGCCTGAGAAGGTTAGATTGAGTATAGAACTTGAGTTTAATCATGTGGAAACTTGAAATCCATGGTAGGATGGATGGTTTTGTTGATGAGGTAGAGATACATTCATTGACCTCATATAACCACATAGGTTCTATAATGTAAGCTGGGCTTAATTCTTCAATTAAGAGATTAATGAACTAATTAAGCTAAACACCTATTTGGAGACTTGAGAGAGCACTTATGGGTAAATTATTGACCTTGGTTAGCATAATCCATCCTTGAGAGCTTATATTATAGGGATTTGAATGAGTACTTATAAAATGCATGAGGGATAAACAATCCTAACTTCCACTGCATTATCATTTCTAGTCCATGAATCATTTATTTATGTTTTGTTTTTAGTTTATAATTCTGTTTTCCTCCACCGTGATAATTGTCTAACTCGAATTAGGCGAAAGTGCAATAATCGCTACTTAACCGCGTTTTGGAACCAAATTCTCGTGGGAACGATACTTTACTCATCACTTGATTACTTGACGCGACCCATGTACTTGTAGAGTTCATACCGTTGCGGACACTTAGTTTTAAAAACACATTTACACCTAATGGTCTTCTTATCCAAAGGTAAAGAAGTTAACACCCAGGTTTGATTTTGCTCAAGAGCTTTAATTTCTGCAGACATGGCATCTCACCAATGGGAATTTTTAATCGTTTGTTTAAAGGTTTTAGGGTCAGGCAAAGAGGAAACAACAAAAACAAAATTGTGATAAAAAGGTGCAAGAGAAGAATAAGAGAGGACTGAAGAAAGAGGATAAAGAGTGACACTAGTACCTGATGATTGGTCAGTAGAAGTGTGGAGAGCACAATGGTATTCCTGCTGGTATGAAGGGGGTTTATGTGGTCTAGTGGATCTGCGAGGTAATGGTGAAGTAGGGGAAGTAGGTGATGATTGAGGTAGATGGAGGAAGAAAGGAAGAAACAGTAGAATGAGATAAGGGTGAAGGGTCATCTAAAAAATGAGGTAAGGTTTGGATAGTAGGATCAGATAAAGGAGGAACATTAGTTTTAAAGGGAAACACAAGTACATGGAAAATAACACCTCTTAACAAAAATATTTGATTATAAGACAAATCTAACAGAATATAAGCTTTAGACCCAGAGGGAATGCCCAAAAAAAACATTTGCGAGCTCGTGGTGCAAATTTAGATCAGTTATGTGCTAAAGTAGATGCAAAACACAAAGAGCCAAAAACTTTGAAGTTGTCATAAGTAGGAGCAGTGTTGTATAGATTTTCAAATGAAGTAAAATTATGAATAATAGGGGAAGGCAGATGATTGATGATAAAAACAACATGTTGGATAACAAATGACCAATATGGTAAAGGGACATTAGAATGATGAAGTAAAGCACGAGCGACATTTAATATGTGTTGATGTTTACGCTCAACTAAACCATGTTGTTGAGGTGTTTCAACACAAGAAGTTTGATGCAATATACCTTTGGAAGCATAATAGCAGGGCATAAAGAACTCAACACCATTATCTATGCGTAATGTTTTAATAGAAATTGAAAATTGAGTTTGAATAAGAGTGAAAATTTTTTGAAGATGAGTTCTAGCCTCGTATTTTGTATGCATCATAAAAACCCAAGTAAACCGTGAGTAATCATTGACTAAAGTAAGAAAGCAATGATAACCTTGAACAAATGGAACAGAAAATGATCCCCAAATATTAGTATGAAGGAAGTCAAAGATTTTATTGCATGAACTTGTGCTTACAGGGAAATAAAGGCCTTTTTGTTTAGCAAAATGACATGTGTAACAAATCAGAGAATGATGTTTATAGGATATATCAAAAACATATTTGTGTAAAACTAAAAATGAGGAATCAGATAAATGGCCTAAAAGTAAATGCCATAAGAGAAAATTTGTATATGAGGTTGTGCTTGTAGTAAGAACCTGAGGTTTTAGGATGGTAGACTTCATATCTGCAGTGAACATATAAAGGCCCTCAAATAGTTTAGCTAAACCAATCATTAGTGAAGGTTGGTGTGAGTGTATCTGACAAGAAGTAAAGTCAAAGTCAGGGAGCAATGAAGAGAGGATGTTATATGAGAAACTAAAACAATATTGAAAGAGAAATTAGGAAGAAAAAGGACATTGTGCAATACTAGTGAAGGTGAGAGAATGACTGTAACATCCGAAATTTTGAAACTAGAGGCTTGAGAATCAGCTTGAATCTAGAGGATGGTTAAGCCCTAGTTTAGCAAGCGTCTCAAGAAAATATAATTTATTCCCTACAATTCCCTACACCTTTGGAGTCATTAAGGATAATAAAATGGTGAATTAAAGAGCATATTACGTGACAAAACAAGGCAATTAGATGTCACACAAAACATAATTATATTAGAAACACAAATTGTAACAAACTGAACTAGCTACCAATGTGTTTCTCCATGTGGTAGTCTTTTTGTGTGGCATTTTTCAATAGACAAATGATATCCAAAAAGAATGAAATTAGACTTATCAATATTTAATGTTATAGGTCATAAAAGTCATTTGGAGCTATACAAAAAGAGATATGTATTTTTGAAATTAACCCAGTAAAACTGACAATTTTCAGTGGCAGTGTCCAAAAATAATAATTCTAGTAATGTTGAGCTTCTAGTTGGCCAAATTTTATATTTTTTTATTAAAAATAAACTTAATAAAGGTCATATAGCCTTTGGAACCACCCCAATTAGATATCTATACAATTAGATATGCATTTTCGAAGTTTGATGAAAATTCTGTCTAGTTTTTCAGCTAGTATAAAAATAGCAATAAATGTATAGGCACAATGGTTCATTTGACCAACAAATCAAGCAATCATTATTTTCCCATTTTCTTGCTGCCCAATTCAGTCAAATGGAGGAGAAAAGAAGCAATAATAATACTTGGCTCATATTTATTCATGAAGGAAAATTATTGGCAAAGTAAAATGAGCACATAACTAATGATCATTAAACAATAATACGTTAAAAAGTAAGAAGAGATTATGCAAATGGCATTCAATTATTTCTTATTTCCCTTGACATTTCGGTCAAGAGTGGGAAGAAAGAGAAAATGCAATTATTCTTGGTCTATATTAGTCCAAGAGAGGAATTAAGGCCAAGGAAAAAAAGACACATGTCCCTTTTTGCATTAAAAAATGATAAAATATAAAGCAAGATACATATTTGAAGAAGCTTTATCTCTTCTCTTTGCTCCTTCATTTCGGTCAGCTGAAGCAAAAAGGAGAGAGCGAGAGTTTCAAAAGCTTCAAGGAGCTAAGAACACAAGAAGGGAGCTTTAGGGTTTCAAAGTGCAAGATCAAAGGTAAGAACTTGCAAACTTAGTGATTTTTGCCTCTAAATCTCTCCACAACCTCTCCTAACCTCTTCTCCTCCATGAAATCTATGTTTTTCAAGACAAATCGAAGTGTAAAGAGAGAGAGAGGAAAGTTTTGACCAAGAGAGAGAAAGAGAAAAACCAAAAGGTAATCTTCAAAACTTGATCCTCTTGACTTGTTTGATGTTATTGTTGTTGTTGGTGGTGGTTTTGCCTTGATTTTATTACTGATGGAATTTTTTCTCTGTAAAAAATCCATTGGTAAATTTTGCTAGAAAATACAATTTTCGACAGAATTTTTTCCATTACCAATGAAATATTTATTCTTTGGTCTCTATTTTTCTTTGGTGTTTTTTCTCTATTTTTATCTTCAAACCAACAGCTATCATCATAAATGAGTTATCACTTTTTGTCTTTGATTCATCATAGATAATCCGACAACCTTGAGTCTAACTAGTGAGCTCTCGTTATATTAAAAAATAAAATGAAACTAAAAGAATTAATTGAAAAAAATAAAGCTTACCTAAGGAAGAATCACAAGAGGAAGGAGTTGTAGAGTGAAGATCCATGCTAGTGGTGGAGGACGAAACTCGTAGCAGCAATACAAAAATCATAGAAAGAAGAGTATGAGACCTACTAGGAAGCTCAAAAAGGTTTAAGAATGAGTTGGAAGAGTTGTGTCAAATAAATATTTTTTAAGAATTCTACCTTCGTATATTTGATATTTTTCAGAATCCCATCTTTTTAGATGAAATAATACTTAACGGTGCTTTGTTAAGAACCGTTATACATTGTCTAATGTTTTAAAAAGTTGGACCGGACATCAAGTCGGAAATGTCAACCGGTCATGATTCAAATGGTTAGAATTTTCTAGCCATTTGATCGAGCCGGTGATACAATAATTAAATAAAAATAATAAAAATAATCATATATATATATATATATATATAAACACACATATATAATAAGTCTATAAAAGGTCTAATTGTCAATTTAATAATACTTCAACGCACAAATAATTAAATAGCAACATACAACTTCAAATTTATGTGTTGGCAAAAATATCATTCTATAAGAAAATACGTAAGCAAATTTTATATTAACAATAAATAGTACAGATGAGTATTTTCAATTTTTCATCATTGTTATTCTCATGGTTTTCTTTTTATTTTTTAAGCAAAGTTATTATTCTTTTCTAAATTGTACTTCTTCAACTTAACACTTCACACTCGTCTCCTTTTTCAACCAAGTTTTTTAAATAATAAGTATGCATCTTTTATCATCAAAATATGATGCATACATTATATTATTAAATTAAAATAGTAAAAAGAATATGAGATAATTACTTTTAAAGTAAAAATTATAAGAAAAACTTAATAAAATAATGATCCATATCGAAATTGTTGCAACTTGCAACTAGTCAGAGGAGATGTGAATTCCTTTTAATTTTAACGAATAAAAAATATATTAATAAAATAAATAAAAATCTAGTTGAATGGTTAAAAGACTTTTTTATTTTAATTTAGATGACAAGTTAAACAACTTGATTAGACTTATACATGATGAACCTCTGATAAGGCCTTCTGGCTATCTAGCCAATCTAACGCTAGTCTATCATAGCAAAAGGAAGGAGGGGCCAACAGAATCAACATATCCCCAACACTATTATGTGCCTCTCTAACAAGACGATCTGCACACTGCAAAGCAGAATGGTGAAAAGACTTTAGCCAGGTGAATTTATTGCCCCTCACATGATATTGCAGACTAGGCTTGATAAACTAAACCAGACTTCCTTCCCTCTTTCTTCTCACTACAAGGCAAAACTCAACCCTGCAATTCTTTCTCTAATCAGCATCGCAAGTCCTCACAACCTCTAAAATAATATGGAAGAAGCGAAAGAAATTATGATTGGTATGTTTTATTTGTTTGGCTCATCATCACTCCCCTTCTTCATTATCTTTTTCCCCTTCACCTTTTTTTTCTTTTTCATCATTGTTCTTGTCCGTGGACTCATTAAGGAAGACAAAGAAGGGGAGAGATCAGATTGTTCGGTTCTTGTATAGCCGTTCCGGCTTCAGGGTTAGAAACGATTTACGGCCTAAAAGCAATTTTTTTGGGTCCAAAACGACTTGACACACAAAATGGCTCTTACCTAGAAACCAAGCCAGTGCCTACTCTGGTTGACGGATGAACCAATCAGATTGTCTGGTCCGGTCCGGTCTTGTCTTAAAAACATTGGTATTGTTCATAATATTAAATAATATATCAATAAACAATATATTAATAAATTATTAGATTACTTAACTGTTCTTTATAAAAAAACCGTAATATATTGTTACGTAATTATTTTTGAAAAAATCGTATTTAGGTCCCGGATAAGAGAAAATATAAAAAAATAGTTCCTTGAAATCTTAAAATTATATTTAAGTCCCAATGGACTTTTTTACAATAAATTTCAATTGTCAAATACACATGAATTTGTCAATGAACACTCATGGACTTGCCAATGGACACCCTTAAACTTGTCATTTGATGCCCCTGGACTTGTCAGTGGATGCCCATGGACTTGTTAGCAGAATTGGAATTTATTGAAAAAAAGTCACACGAGACTTTAATGCAATTTTGAGATTTCAAAAAACCATTTTTTTATATTTTCTCTTGACCATGATCTAAATGCAATTTTCCCTTTTTTTTTAAAATCTCTCCTTTTAATATTAAATAATAATTAATAGTTGTTTGTGAAGAACCATAATATATCATCAAATAACTTTTTTTATAGAATCCCTCCTCCTTATATTTGACATTTTTTAGAATTCTACCATCTTATATATGACATTAATCATTTTTAACTATTAAATATTCTTAAAGAATACATAATGGTTCTTTGTGAAGAATTGTTAAGTGTTGTTAAATAAATTTTTCTTAGAATCCTGTCTTCTTATATATGACGTGTTCATTGATAACAGTTAAATGCTCTTAAAGAATATATAGCAGTTCTTTATAAAGAACTGTCAAGTATTGTCCTTTTTTTTTTAGAAACCCGTCTTTCATGCCTCCTTAAGATATTAATAGATATTATATATTAGGCTAGTATCTTAACATATTATATTTATCTTAAAAGTATAAATTTGAGAAATTATTGGATATAATTATATAATTGTATCTTAACATGTTGTATTTATCTTAGAAGTATAAATCTTAGATATATTAATATATAATAATATCTCATATTTATGATCATAGTTTATGGTTAATTATTATAACCATTATGTATTTGTTTTTACTGATATAATGTTCAAAGACAAATCATTTGCAAGCGTTGCATGATGGTTGTCTCATAAGAACGATCATATTTGTCACTATATAAATGACGATTATTAACTACCACCATTATTTTTGTGTTTTTACGAATTTCATCTTTTGATCAATATATGATGGTACGCATATTTAATTGTTATGTTTTAACATCAAATATTCTTGCGCAACCTTCACCTCGACATATATGATGTTTATTTGTTGTAATTTTTATTTATTAAACATTATATATGCCCGAATCTGTAGTAGTGAAAGGACCTATGAGAAATCATATTTTCACAAGTTTTCTCACAAAAAATAAACAGACCTTTGTGGTATATTTTTATAATTTTTTTACATGGATTATAATGTCCTAAGTCAAGTTATGTGACTTTAAAATATAATAACATGAAAATAAGCATTTACCAAATAATTTATATGTTAATTTTAAGATGATATTTTTCATTGTGATATTTAATTTAACTTTAAACATTATATATTTTGACACAAGGGTATTTTATTCATTTACATATTTGTTAATTTTCTTTCCTTCATATTTTCTCTCATCCATCTAAATAGGAGTGATAATATTTTCACAAAGTTATCCTTAATATGTTTAAACCCATTATTCCACTCCTTCCTAAATATGGAAATTCTAATGATACATCTGCATATTTATATGGATTATCATGTCAACTTCAAATTCCTAAACACTTATACTATGTTTGGATGGAAAGAAAATTAGGGGAGGAGAAAAGTATGGGAGAAAGAAAATGGGAAAGAAAATGAATTTTCTCCTGTTTGGATCATGAGAGAAAACGGGAGGAATGAAAAAGAGGGGAGATAACTGAGTTTCATTCTTAGATCCAATTCATTTTATTATGTAAGCAAGTTGATATCTGGGTTCCTCGGGGTTTAAGTGTGAACTCTGTCATAACATTTATTACACTCTGTAAATAAAATTTGGTAATACTGTTATATATGGACGATAATGATCTACAAATCACAGCTTTACCTGAATGATGACATTTATTTTAGAGGGTCCATATTGATTAATTAAGTATTTAAATAGATACACATGGAAATTAAAGAAATATCTTGGTCAGGAAGACAGACTGGACTAAGAGAGTTAAACACGACGCCGGATATTTATTACTAATATGCAACAAAACGTCAGTCTTTATTTAAAGAAGCTGCTAACTCTCCATTTTTAGTGTTTTTAAAGTATATTTTGAAAATATTTAGAGTTATCTAAGCAAATTTTAGGAGATCTCTATGGGATTATATTATTATAAGATTAAATTAAATTGGTGTATTATTTGGGGATTTCATTGTAAATATCATAGTTTTAAATTATAATATAAATATTTAAATATAAGAAAATAAATAAATAAATAATAAGAATTAAAATTTAAAAAAGGAGAACAAAAATATTAATTATTATCATTATGGTATTATTATTTTCCTTTTAGTTTATTTGCTTTTTCTCCATCATGCGGCATCTGTCACAACGATGTTCTTAGATGGAATTTTGAGTGAATATAATAGGAGACCAAGGAAAGGTGAAGTGGCTTCGTTTTGGCCTTTGGGGCTGCATAATTTGAAAAAAAATATATATAAAAGCTGAGACCTAAACCAAAAGACAGAGCATCGGGAAAAAAGAAAGGAAGGCAGCCGCATAGAGTCCTATTGAGGATCTTCAACCTTCGTCAATCAAGTTCTGAAGAGAGGGGGAGAGGGAGAAATCCAGTTCATCGTCTTTTTTATTGAAAAATTTTTAATTTTATTATATATTTTTATATTTTATTTGGGGATTTTGTCATAATAATTGAGTCTAAAATGTCTTTCTTGAGATAAATTGTGATTAAGAGTAAACAAATTAAATTAGTACTAAAAAAGGTGAAATTATGAAAATAATTATAATTACTCTTAATCATTGATTATTTTAGAGGATTTGATGTTGGTTTAATTGTTTTCAATTGTAAGTACTTGAAAACTTAGATTAAATCAGAAAATGGCAATTTGGGCTCTAATTTCATAAATAACAATTTACTCTCACGAATTTGGAAAATTACAGTTCAGTCCCATTTAAAACACAATGTTTTACTCAGAATTCACTAGGTTAGACTTGAATCCATGGTTTTGGAACCCGGACAGGCCGGTCCGGACTGGAAACAGGAGGACAGGCAAGAAAACCGGTCCGGTTTGATCCCTAAACCCGGTTGGCCACCTGACTCAGCCGAGTTGCTAAGTCAGCCAAGTCACATTTTTTTTTAGAATTCCAAATGAAACGATGTTGTTGGGCTCTTTTTTTCTTAATTATTATACAAATCACTAAACAGCGAAATGACAGAGTAGGCGAGCACTATGTCTGAACTCTAAAGCTGAACTGCTGAAGTTTGAACACTGATAGTGATCACTATCAAAGTCAAATCACTTCACTTAATCCCTTCACACTCCACTCCTCCTCCGTCTCAAGTCTGAAACTCTGAAACCCCGTGACTGTGTGAACTTTGAAAGGACTAAGGAGAGATGTGTGTGTGACTATGTGTTTTTTTTTATTTTTTTCGTATAAAGAATATTTAAAACAAAAAAAGAGAACTTTGCTGATTATGGTTCCTATCATTTATTCATTGATTTTTTTTGTTGATGATATCTGTTCTTGATCATGAATATTTGAGAATATTTGACCAGTGTGATGAGAAATTATGTTATTTTCAATTTTTTATACCTCACCGGTTTAGGCCCCTGGTTGACTCCGAGCTCACTCCGATCTAACTCACTGACCCTTGATCTAGTACCCCGATCCAGTGACCTGTCCGGTTTTTAGAACTTTCATTGAATCAGTTTTGAGCTAAAAGGAAGAGTGGAGAGTCAAGAACCAGAGGGCTGCCACGAGTAACAAAGAGCTAAGAGTTCATCCTCTTCACCATTCCTTCATCGCGCCATCATTCCATCTACCATACACCTCATCTAGTCAGAAATCACTTCACCACTGAGCTCTCTACCTCCGTCACACCTCCACCTCCACCATCACCCTTCTCTACCGTCGGCATCCTCATTCAGAGGTCACTGTGACGCGGAATGGGAGACGAGCTAGGACCACCATCATTCCTCCACCCTCAACCACCATCGCCTTTATCCTCTAGAGTTTCCATGGTGACAGGGAGCTCCGTGACTGACACAAACCGAGGACCAGAGAACACTGTAGTACCCCGCCGGAATCTTCTTCCTTCTTTACCATCGAACCACCATTGTGCATTACCGTCACTCTAACTGAAATTCACTGTCTCCATTGTTTTTTCTTCCCTCTTTATCTCATCATAACCACTTATGGATGCATAGCCAACCGATGCTTCTCTGGTTTTTGTGTGCAAATTCCAGCCTCCAAGTTTCATTGATTTAGTACTTATTGGTTACCTTAATCAGTGTTTTATATGGCTAGAATTGTGAAAATGTTTGGAGAAGTTGTGATGACAAATTGCAGTGCCTAATTAACAATGAATTGATTTTTGAGTTTGGAGCTTTAAAGGGAGTGTTCTGCCATCTAATTTTTATACTTAATCTTTTGTATTAGTTAAATTATAGGTTTAGAGTTTAATTAGTATATTGGATTAGAGTTTTGTATTGGGGTTCCAAGCATTTCTTGAGATTAGATATGTATTTGGTTTTAACTTTGTGCACTTGACACTTTGAACTTCATTAGTAATAATTTCTTGTATATTAACTTAGTTCTGCTTATGTTAGAGTTATTATGAATATATAATTGTGATTGTAATGCAAGGGTTCTTGATTACTTGTGTCATTGCATTTCATTGATTCAAATTACTAGTATTTTAATGGGATTTCAGTTAGATGGATTAATTTTTACCTAGTGTGGAGAAATTAATTTACCTAACTTAAGCTAGCTCAAAAGGTCTTTTGGGCATTTTTGTTAAACTAGCACACTTCCATTATTATTATTATTTTGAAGCAAAGATAGAAGAAATTCATTGATCTAGGAAGTTTTTATCATATTTTCTAAACTAAATTCCATTCCACTTTTATTCCAAAAAGTCCCAAAAAGAATTAGTTTAGAACAATTTAATTCTCAATTGCAAAAAAGTAGTTGATAGTTAAAAAGACCAAATTTTCCCCTTTTTATTGTTTCATATCAATCATTGCACTTAGTTCCCAGGTAATTAATAAAAAGCTCCTCAAGAGACGATCTAAGATTGCACCTTATATTATAATCCTTAGTTAAATTTTGAAGAGATTACCAAGGCACAAAGCACACGCTTCTTCAATTGGCGTCATTGCCAAGGATCAGACCCTGGTCACCTGCATGACAGGCAGGTCGACGATGACCGGAGTGAGGACCGAAGGAACTGCGGTTGCCATCTCTACCATCTTCGATGTCTTGGTGGGTGTGGAACCAAAGGAAGGCCTTTTCACGATGGAAATTCCTTTTTCTTGATCGAACTAGAGAGGCACCACCGGCAACAATTGTTCTTCTTCTCTGACGTAGTGGGGACACTGATTTGAGGAGGCAACTGAAGTAGAGTGTTGGCCGATAGCAAGAGGAAGAAAAACGCAACCAGAGGAAGATAGGACACCGGTGTTCTGCTGCCATTGTTATGTGATTTTTCTTTCTCAAGCCATGACCATCTTAAAAGACAGAAGAAAATGAATTGGAGCTGTAGTTTTTATTCTTATTGGGTGAAGAGGAGGAACCTTTGCTGGATTGTTCTTCAGTCTTTTCTACTTAGCAGAGTTTATTTGTTTCAGTTCTTTGTCCTTCTAATCATGTTAATTGATTCTGATCTTATTGATGAGATGATTGTGATTAAAACCATGTGTGGCTAGATTTTCTTGAACCTAAAGTTGTTATGACCTAATTCGAGGATTAGAGCATGTTTGGATTATTTAATTGTTCTTAGTGTTATTTGTTTACTTAATCTTGTTCTATTTTGTCTACTTAGTGTTTGATCACCACTAAGTATGAATTTGGGTGATTTAGGCTACACTAGGAAAATGGATCTTAATTAAACGATATGATTAAGTAATGTAGGATTAGAATTTATTTTAATTTTCCAATAGGATAGGAATATACATATTGGACTCATATAGTCATATTAGAGTGAACTTGAGTATTGATTGCCTCTTGAATAGTTTTGCTAGGAATAAAAATTTCAATTTGATAGAGGGATATAAGTGATCGAGAGTTACTTATATCTCCTAATACTCTAGATTAACAAACTAATATTAAGTGCATTTATTTAGGTAATTACATGCTCTAAAACTTGAAGAAGGGATTAACCATTGTTTTACCATTTGAAATCTTTAAAATATTATATTTAGTAATTTTTTTACCTCTATTTAAATTTCTCTTTAAACATCCTTATTTAGTTTGTTTGACTTAAATGAAATAAAAAAATTTAATGCTTAATAACGAATTCAATTGAGTTTCTGTAGGATAATCATGATTCACTATTATATTATTTTCACAGCCACTTGCTGTGCTTAATTAAATTTTAGTAGGGTCAAATGCACGTTTCCATTATTCAGTTTATGGAAATAAATCAATAATGGCAAGAGCAACGAGAGCTGATATTAAGGTTAATTCCTTAAAAATCGAGTTAGAGTGGGGCAGTTGTTGACGTGGGCATAGAGTACATAGGGCGATTCGGCTGTGTCCAGCCACTGGTTCACCGTGAACTGTTTCTGGACGTTATTAATGCCGGGTCCGTTGAGGGTGACGTCCACGTATTCCAAGTACCACCCTGAGCCAGGGAAATTCTCGTTGGAGATGACGGTGATGGCCCAAGGTATATATGACGCAAGTGTCCCTGCCCATGAACTCGTCGAGTCTGCCCCGCTCGAAGAAGTTGTGGACCACTGGATGCTGCCCTTCCCTGAGCCCCATTCCCGAGCGAGGTCGTCGCGGGTTAAGGTCTTAGCGTAAGAGGAGATTAACATGAGGCTGATCTTGGCGTCCGTTCCTGCACCCTCGTCATTCCCTGTCTTATGAAATAATTTTTTAACTAACATTTTTTAAGAAATGATTTTTTATTTAATATCGCCAATTAAAATAATCAAATATGCACCGTCCAGATAAGAATAGCTTTTCCAGGGAAACTAGGTCCGGAAATAACCTAGCTAATTACATGGTCATATCTGACGAGTTTCACTCTTGTCCCCACAACAAATTATGCACAATAATTTTCACTCTTGTTCTCACAACAAATTATGGACAATAGTTAGGTCAAATTCCTTATATTATTATCACAAGTTCTCCAATCACACATGAACATATATCTTATTTTTAAATATTATTATTTGATTATAAATTCACATCAACTAATTAGAACATAACTATAGTTGATTATTATTTTAAATATTATTATTTGCTCTTAATAGTAGTACATTCTTTAGTTTAAATATCTTTTCGCTTCAATAAGCCAAGGTTCATAAAATTTTATTAGTACAACACAAGTCAGCATCAAATTTTTAAATAAATGCCTTTATATATAAATGGTGTTGATTAACTGAGTTTCGTGCTCAATTCATTTTACTATTATGTGGAGTTTTGGACACGTTCTGCCAAACAACCTGGTCCATCTGTACAGTACATGTCCTTCATCTCATTACTCTTCTTTTTTTATTCTTTATAATCTTTTCAGACTGAGATTTCGCGATCTCGTATGGTTAGTCACACGATTTTGCGGAAGAAACTATATTTTAGTTATGTTTTAGAAAACTGTACGAAATTTTATGTTGCTCTGAATTGACCCTCAATAATCTTCATTTTCATTTATTATTTCATGCCACTGCTATATGAAAAAGCTTTTAATGTGGAACAAGCATGTGCTACTAGTGGGTTGCACGGGAGCATTTACTTCATCAGGAACAACAGCTCCATAAATAAAAAGAACAAACGTGCAACATCCAAACAGCACATTCAATTTCATGTTGAACATAGACAATTAAAAGTGCACGTTCCAATCAGCAAATGCCAATTGAAACTTAACATGGAAAATTAAAGGGTGCACAGATAGTCATCATTAACATTAACAGCAAAAAAATACTTTACAGAAAAAATGAAAATGAAACCATTAGATGGACGACATCCTAAGCAATTGCATCTACATTCCAGAAAACCTCCTTGTAAGCCACATTTTTTGTTGTTGCATCGATTCCAGTTGGTTGGTCTTCCAACACAATCTTCAAACCTTCCATGCTTCGGCTCTAGACAATGCCATATAAAGTTGCCCATGTGTGAAGATAGGCTTGGAAATATATAATCTCACATGACGTAATGATAGTCTTTGACTTTTGTTAATTGTCATGGCAAATGATAGTGTTATTAGGAATTATCCATTCTATGGATAAGTACCTTCTTATTTGGCCTTGATCCATTCAAAGTAATTGCTTCAATTACTTTCTTCCCTATCATATATACTCTTAGACGTGTTCCATTGCATAATCCGGATGCTTGGTCTATGTTCCTGAGCAACATAATAGGGGCACAACATAATTATGGACAACCAAGTCTATGGAGAGCAAACCTGATGAGGAGTAAGAGTGCAGTGAGGAAGTAAAAGTTTCGTCGAGGAAGGGAAGATAAACAACTTCATTTCTATGTGGGCATGACCTTAAGGATTTATAAATAAGAAAAGTAGGGTGCTTAAAGGTGGGAAGTTTCAAACTTCAAATTGATCACAACAAATATCTGCACGTTTTTGAATAAGAGCCAGGGAGGACAGCTTAGCCGAGGGTCCCTTTCACATGGGGATAGCTTGCATGAAGCCAGTCATGATAGGGCATCAGCTTGTGAACAGTAATTTGTCTCTGTAGCCAGGAGATATGCCGAGTCTTGTGTTGGTTTGGAGGAAGTGTACTTGTATATATATTGATAAGCAAAGTCATGTTAAAACAAGGCTGTGACATTTTCGTGATATTTTGAAGACCTTTGACGTCGGTTTCTTTAACACCCGACAGTATAAGCAATTGATAGGAAAGAAAGTGGTGAAAAAAGTCTGAGCAACGTCATTCCTGATAAAGGGATGTCGTTTCTTAGGTAGAACGTCTATTTTGTGAATAAGTGATGTTGTAAGTCCATCAATTTAAAACTAGTTTTGAACATGCACGTGCGTAACAAAAGGTAATTTTCTCTAAAAAGTAGAGCTTTCTCCATTTTAATTAAAATGCGTTGTTTCTATGAATCTCATAAATGTTGGATACACCTCCTAAATTTACCTCACTTGATTAAGCATCTCATTCGCGTGCATGTTTAAAACTAAGTTTAATAAAGTACTAATCACAACAATCTAATAAAGTACTGCTTGTGTGTATGTATTTGTTCTTATAATTAAGCACATTAAATGTAAGGTTATGAGTTCAACCTTTATGGGTTGGGTTTGATGAGTGCGCAAGTTCCTTCCACTTTAGCGAAGGATGTAACATCCCAAAATTTATTAAAATGTTAAATTCCCAAAAAAAAAATTAAATGGTGCTAGAGATTAATCTTAAGAATTGAAAGCCAAATTATGAAACCTATGAAATATATGGGATCTTAAATTAGATAAAGTGAAAAATTACGGTATTGTGTGTGTAATTAATAGGATAAAAATATACCTATATATATATAATAATAAAATAACACACACATCTACCCACACTTTTACCCATACTTCACACGCCATGCACACACACACATTCATTCATTAAAATAAAACACACACTACCCACATGGCACATACACACACATTTTTAATTATTAAAAATAACACTCTCTCACTCTCTCAAACACATACACACGGCAACACACTCTTCTTCATTTTTTTAAAAAACACTCTCACCTCTCCATTTACTTTACTTCCGGCAGCCAAGGAAAAAGAGAGAGAGAGTGATTGAAAGAGAGAGAGAGAGAGAATCATAAGAGAGAAAAAGAGAGACATAAGAATGATAGGTGCCATTGGAGGAAGGAAGAAGTGATTATAAATCCTACATACAACTTCATATCCAAATATAGGTGAGTTCCCTTTACATATTTTTAACTCTTTCTAGTTAATTTGAGGCTATTTTTGGGTAGTTTGGGAAGCATAAGAATCTAGTATAATGAATTATTGTCTTGTGAGGTTTTGTTTTGGCCAAAATAGTGCACAAGGAAGGAATAAGAATTTGATAAATCTGAGGTTTCCAATGAATTCTATACGAAAAATTATATGGGAATACATGTGATTATGATTTTTGGATGATAAACTCCGCCTATGTTTATAGCCGGTCCTAAGCCCGGGTAAAGGAGGAGGGTTGTGTTAGGCCCCGACAGCCAACGTAAAACCCTGTCGAATCTTTATAAACATGGATAAACGAAGAAATTGTGCTAATGCTAGGTCATTGCCTGTAAGTAACGCGCTGTATGGCTTGAGTACAGTGAGAAGTGAGCGAGAGCCGCTACATCGTCGCCCGGATGTAGTGTTAAATAAGCAAGGGATACCGCTTTCTGCTAAACGGAGGTGGCTAAAGACGCTAGTTCATGAAAACAGGATCAGATTTGGCACTTAGAACATTGGGACTTTGAGCGGCAAATCGTGGGAGGTGGTGGGAGTAATGAAGGATCGTAAGATTAATATCCTGTGTCTCCAGGAAACTAAATGGTCAGGAGAAAGGTCTAGAGAAATTAATGGTTTTAAGCTCTGGTACACAGGAAAGGTCAATGGACGGAATGGTGTTGGTATCATTGCTGACAAGGAATGGAGGAAGAATGTGGTGGACGTTAAGAGGATTGAGGACATAATTATTTCCTTAAGAATGACTGTTGGAAAGGATACTATTAACATTGTCAGTGCGTATGCACCTCAAGTAGAGGCAGAAGTACATCTTAAGGAAAAATTCTGGGAAGATTTAGAGGGTTCAGAGTATCCCACTAACTGAAAAGATTTTTATTGGAGGAGATCTTAATGGACATGTTGGTAAGGAGGCAGGACCTCATGCAAGAGCGCATGGTGGTTTTAGATTTGGGTTACTCAATAATGAAGGTCAATCTATTATTGATTTCTCCCTCGCATATGATCTCAAGATTGTCAACACTTGTTTTAAGAAGCAAGAGGAGCATTTAATAACATACAAGAGTGGAGCCGCAAGGTCACAGATCGACTTCTTCTTGGTAAGGAATTCTAATAGACGATTCTGTACTAACTGTAAAGTGATCCCTGGGGATGGCATGACAGCACAACATAGGGTTCTGGTCCTTGATGTGAATATTAAGTATGTAAAACAAAAACGCCAGCAAGTTTTAAACCCAAGGGTCAGGTGGTGGCAATTGAAAGGGGAAAAAAGGATATTTTTAAGAGAACTCTCTTGGAGGAGAGGGAGTGGAAGTTGCAAAGAAATCCTAATATCATGTAGGAGAATATGTCTAAAAAGGTCCAGCAGGTTGCTAAAGCAATTTTGGGAGAATCAAAAGGTCTTGGTCGGCAAGATAAGGAGACTTGGTGGTGGGATGAGACTGTTCAAGAGAAAACCAAGCATAAGAAAGATTGTTTTAAAGCCATACACTTATGTAATAATGCTGAAAATTGGAAAAAATATCGTATGGCTAAAAAAGAGACTAAAAAGGCAGTGAGTAAAGCTCGTAATAAAGCATATGAAGAGTTTTATAAGGAGTTAGGGACAAAGGCAGGAGAGCGTAAGATTTACAAGAACGCAAAGAACAAGGAGAGAAAATCAAGAAACTTGGACCAAGTGAGGTGTATAAAGGATGAAGAAGGAAAAGTTTTGGTTACTGATGGAGATATTAAGGATAGGTGGGAAGCCTACTTTTATAAGTTGTTTAATGATGGTGGAGAAGGGTCGCATTGTGACTTGGAAGATTTGACAACTCGAGAAGGGGACCTCAATTTTTCATTTTTTCACAGGATTCGAATTGGCGAGGTTAAAGAAGCTCTTAAGAAGATGGAAACTAATAAAGCTGTTGGACCTGATGGTATTCCAATTGAAGTTTGGAAATGTTTGGGCGAGGAGGGTGTGTCGTGGCTCACAAAATTATTTAATGAGATCTTACGAACCAAGAAAATGCCAGATGAGTGGAGGAAAAGTACTTTGATTCCTATTTATAAGAATAAAGGGGATATTCAGAATTACGCAAACTATAGAGGAATTAAGCTAATGAGCCATACAATGAAATTGTGGGAAAAAGTAATTGAATATAGGTTGAGGTTGGAGACTGATGTTGCTGAAAACCAATTTGGATTCATGTCAGGAAGGTCTACAACAGAAGCGATTTATTTATTAAGGGGGATAATGGAAAAGTATAGGAGTAAAGGAAGATATTTACACATGGTCTTCATTGATTTGGAGAAAGCTTATGACCGGGTGTCAAGAGATGTGCTTTGGAAAGCCTTGGAAAAGAAGGGGGTGAGGATTGCATATATTAAAGTCATTCAAGATATGTATGCGGGGTTACAACCAATGTTAGAACATCTAGAGGTGTTACAAAGGACTTCCCTATAAGTATTGGACTACATCAGGGATCAACTTTAAGTCCTTATTTGTTTAACCTAGTGATAGACGTCCTAATTGAACCTATAAAAGAGGAGATTCCTAAATGCATACTTTTTGCGGATGATATAGTGTTGTTGGCTTAATCTAGGGAAGAAATTAACTCCAAACTTGAGATATGGAGGCGGACTTTGGAATTGAGAGGTTTTCATCTTAGTAGGAGCAAAACTGAATATATGCATTGCAAATTTGATAAGAGACAAAGTCAAAGTGAAGTGGAAGTTAAATTGGGTGGGCAAGTCTCCCGCAAGTGACAAAATTTAAATATTTGGGATCAATTATACAACAAGATGGTGAGGTGGATGGAGACGTCAATCACAAAATTCAATCCGGATGGTATAAATGGAGAAAAGCTACGGGAGTTATTTGTGATCGTAAGGTACCTAATAAGGTAAAAGGAAAATTCTACCACACTACTATAAGACCAGCAATGCTATATGGTAGTGAATGTTGGGCTTTAAAGGGATATCATGAACATAAAATGGGGGTAGCTGAGATGAGGATGTTAAGATGGATGTGTGGCCATACAAGAAAGGACAAGATTCGTAACACTCATATACGTGATCGTGTTGGAATGGCCCCTATTGAAGAAAAAATGGTAGAAATTCGTTTGAGATGGTTTGGACATGTTCAACGAAGGCCATTGAGTGCTCCGGTGAGAAGGGTTGATCAAGCAGTATGGAGTCCTGTCAAACGAGGTCGAGGAAGACCGAAACGAACGCTTAATGAGGTCATTGGGAGATACCTTTTAATTAATAATATATCGAAATCTATGGTCTTTGATAGAGCACAATGGCGTCGTGCGATCCATGTAGCCGACCCAACCTAGTGAAATAAAGGCTTTGTTGTTGTTGTTGTATGATTTTTGGATGATTATATATAAGTTTGGAATTTTTAGAAAATAAGAGGAGTTGCCGTTTGGTTAGTTTCTCTAAAATCATATTGGTTGTAAAATACATTTCTGTAGTCAAACCTGGTTTGAAAATTATGAAAGCTTTCAGAATGAAATTAGACATCCTAAGATTTAATTTGATATGTAATATGTATCATTTGGGTTTATAAATAGTGAGATATGAATTTTTAAATTTAGATGATGAGTCTGGAACGTTTTATGGTACAGACGAGGTTTGATGAAATTCTGGAAATTTTGTGGCCATAATTTATAAATGGTATTATTGTTTTCTGAAAATGGACTTAAAGAGAATCATATAGGATTTTGAACCATCCCATTTGGAGTTCTGGATATTTAGTTATGAATTTTAGAAGTTAAGCTATTGAAACTGGAAAGATTTTCTGGCAGTGTGAGAAAACTTTAAAACTGGGAATTATTCATGGATAGGTGTAGTGGAACGTATTTTTTTTTCTTAAACTAGAATTAATAAGTGACACATAGAATTTGGAACCACCTTAATTGGATATTCCTAGGTCAATATATGAATTTTCAAATATTATTAAAAATTCTGACAGAATTGAGTAATAGTGCAAAAATAAAAAGTAAGGGTATTTTTTAAATAATTGGGACTCTAAGGGTCAAGTTAAATACTTAGAGTTGGTATGAGTCCATTAAATACCTATTGGATTTAAGGTATTAGCTATAATGATAACCTACCAAAGTGTCTTAAATTATTTTGGAACAAGTAATAACTCGCCCGTCCGTGAATAATAAATTATAGGATTTGACATTTGCCCAGGACGCCTAAGGGACTATGAACAGGAACCAAAATTTGGAAAGACTATCAGGTAGTACCTTATCTCTTATATCATATGTGATGCCATGTATGTGTACCATAGCATCTGTATATGTGTGGGACAGATAGTCCATAGGCGGTAAGACCCGTAAGTATAAGTTGCACAGGGAGTTACCTGGGGGTGTTTTCAGCCAGGTAGGCTTAAGACAAAAAGCCCGTGACTGTACCTTGTATGGGGAAGAAGCCCTGGGCAGCCAGATTGGGAATCTCAAGCGCTGTGAGTCTGTGATAAGGGACCAGATAGGCCCTTTTATGGGCTGCATTTCTGTTAGTTGTGTTGTTTGATGATTTGTTTTACATGCTTAGTATTTGCATATTATATGAGTGATCTGTGTACTACTGAAATTCTTTTGAATCTCACCCCTTTTTCAACAAATGATATACAGCAAATGCGTCCAGCTCTAAGGGCAAGAAGGTAATATAGACGGACGAAGAAGAGACAAATAAATTATGGATTGTTTGATTATCATTTTATTTTGGATGGCTATAAAATATTTATTAATAGTAGAAGTAGTGGTAGTAGTACTCGTAACCTTGAAGCAGACTGTATAAGTTGTAATCCGTACGCTAGACTTTCAGTAACGTATTGATATCCAGAAACCCATAAATTAACCATCACTACGCGAGCTATGGATAGAAAATGCTCTGTATTTTAAATAAATGATTTTAAAACTGATAAAGATAATGAATTTACAAACTAAAATTTAGACCATACATATTTATTTTAAATTTTTTTTAAAAAGCCTATATAAATATAAGATTAAACCCTGTCTTAAATTGGGACTTTAAATTGTTTTGGTCTCAGGTTTGAAATCATTATATATTTAAACTAATCTAAAGGCTTTAGAAATTAAGGTGTTACAAAGGATGATAAGAAAAAGATAAAATTATTATATATATATCCCACTCTTTCATTTATTGTTAGTTTTTTATACATAGTTTATTTAGGAGTTATTTTCATTTTTGGTTCCATAAACTGAACACGACCTAGATCGTGTTAATATATTGTAGTATTATTCGGTATTTAAACCCCAAGACGATTAAAGGAAGTTTTCACATGTATCAAAGCACATAGTTCTACATTAACCAATCCCAATTCACATAATTAACCCAAACAAAATTACTTAACTGATAGAATTTGCCTAATTCTTCCGATATTCGTTCCTTGCACATACTAATATTCTTTGCATTTATTGGGTTCAATTTGGCTCCCACATAATTTAGCATCAATTTAGAAGAATTATACTTTTTCTAAGTCCAAAAATTAATTTAAACCAAGGAATAAAAAACCGGATCAGGCGATGAACCGGTCATAGCACATGTTTAAGGGTTAATGGTTTAACCGGGGTTGGACCGGTGGTTGGATCGGTCATATTAAAATATTATAATTTATTAGTGGCAATATATATATTAATATATTTTTAAACTTCTATAGATAAAAATGAAGATCTTTAGAAAAAAATGCTTAAAATTTATTAGTATTAGTTATAGTGCCTGTACTTATGCAATGATATCTTCTTTCTTATAATTTATTAATTATTATATCCCCCAAAATCTTCTTTTTTTTAGATTTTTTCTTTTTTTTACTTACTTTTCTCTTCATCTTGATTTTCAAACTTTCATTTTTCCCTCAAAAATAGTCCGAGATAGTAGTTAGAGGAATAAAAAAATTATTTCAAAAAAAAGGGGTAACCGGTCTAACCACCAGTTTTGACCGGTTCGCCAGTTTCACACCCCAACCAAACCTGTTCACCGTTTTCTGGTCGGACCGGCCTGTCCGGTCCGGTTTTTTTCACTGATTTAAACTTAGAAGTTCCACTTATTGGGGAGTAACTTTTTCCATTAATTCGCTCCCAATCTTCAACTAATTATTTCCCCACATTTTTCTTGTTATTTGAGCCCTTTATATAATTTAAATTATGTAAATTTGGCCAAATTCTAATTAATTAGCCAAAATAAAGTTTTTTTTTGGCTCAATACATTTTACTTGAGGTATTTTCACCTTTAATACCTTTTTTTAGCCTTGGAAATCTATTACAGCAATTTCCCACTCTTCCTGATTTATCCGGTAAATTTTCCACAACTGCACTTAATTACCTGAAACTTTTTTGAAATTACAATTTTGCCCCCACATAAATTGTCTTTTTATTTTTTATTTTTTTGTTTGGTCAGGCATAAATTGTTTTCACGTAATCCTCTTTAATATATCTTCAGGGTCTCAAAAGTAGCTTATAATCTTTTAACCCCAACTTAAAATATCGTTTGAACCATTTTCTTGTTTGCTAGTACAGTTATGTATTCTCGTAAGGTTTATGCACACTCAAATACCCTCATCTTTTCAAGGCACTTATGGGACTTTTGCTTAATTGGGCTTGGTAGCCTGCTTTAATTCAAACTACTTCTTGAACTTCAATGCCCAAAATCTAGGACATATCAATCTCGATCTTCTTGGTCTCCATCTCGTAATAGGTCAATTGGAATACTACCCCTGAATGTTACTGCTTTAGGTTCAATCAACAGTCAAGAATTAAACCAATACGAACAAGTATCCTTTCACCAATGGGGAAAAATCCATAAGTAGAATATATACAATAACTATGGCTCCAAGCTTCTTTGCTTTTATGTGCATATGAGAGCACAAGTGCTGAAAGCCTGAAAGGTGAAGTTCATCCATAAACACTGAGAGTTGATGCTTGTTGGGCAGTACATACTTTCTGTAACAAGTGTAGGAAAAATTTGAGGGGTTTGCTGTAACATCCCAAAAATTTAATGCAAAGATTAAATTATAGAAATTAGATAGTAAGCCAATTTATGGAACCTACAAAATTTAAAGAAACTTAAATTTCACAAAGGGAAAAATTAGGACTTAGTGTGTGTAATTAATAGGATAAAAATATACCTATATGTGTATAAAAACACACACACCCACACTTGACAGCACACAAGCACACGTACAGCCTCCTCATTTGCCACACTTGGAGCATCATAAGCACACACACGTACAGCATGCATGACTCATTCTCTTCCTTTTCTCTCATTTGGCCAACACATACGTACAACACACACATACACCTCCATCACCTCATTAACCAACAAATAAAACACTCTCTTATATCTTCATTCTTGCAACACATGAGCTGAAAAACAAACAAAACACAGAAAAACACAGCAGAAACAGAAAACAGAAAACAGAAAAAAACTGAGAAAGAGAAAGAGAGAAACGAAGGAAGAACAAGCTCCAAATCTCACACACAACATCATAAACGTGTTTAGGTAAGTTTCTTCTACTTTAACCTTGGATTTCCATTGGATTTGTGGCTGTTTTCTGGGTTGTTTTGCTGCTGGAATCAAGAGAAGTCACCAAAAACGTTTTGTCACCGTAAAATACCAAAACCAGCAAGTTTGTGTCCGTTTTGCATGAGATTTTCGATTCCTTTTCTTCTGTAAACACATCCCAAAACTCAAGGAACATGTTTAGGAGTATGTAGAGTCAAAATATTTGAGATTAGAGTCCAAAAATCATGGTTGCATGTGAGTTTTATCAACTCTGTTTTGGTCGCCGGAAAACAGAGTTTTTATCGGAAACTTTCAGAAGCTCAAACGGAGGCTACAGATGGATTTTTCATCTGGTTCTTTTTGATATGGAAATTTTAGGATGTTTAGTATGAAATAGAATCAAGAAGAGCTCAATTTGATGTCAAAACGAATAAGTTATCAATTTTTGAAGTTAGACTGTCCAAAACTTATGTTTATCAGAGTCAGTCAGTTTCGTGTGCCTTTATGACCAACCAAATCACATCCATTATTTACAAACATTTACAGGGAGATATTAGACATAACAATATTTAAAATTAGTGGTAGAATGCATCATTTGGATATCTGTAGAGGAAGTTATGATTTTTGAAAGATGGGTTTAGAAACAGGTGCAATCCTGAACGTCCAGATTCTAGTAGTTTATTTCGTGGTGTTTTTAAATTATGTAATATTTTCCAATGACCATGAAAATTTCCAGAATTTAATTACATAGTCTTAGCTTTAATTTGGTATATATTTTGTGTTAATTGGATTAGTATACTAAGAGATATGAATTTTGGAAGTCAGTTGCTCTCAAACTGTGTTTCTGGAACACAATTTGTTTGTGTCCAACGTTTGGAAAATCAAAACTTTCCAAAAAATTATGAAACTTTCCAGATCTAAAGTAGACATCCATAGCTTTAATTGGACGGGTAGAACATATTTTTTGGACAGGTATATTAGGAGATATAGATTTTCAAAGTCATGCTATGTTTCTGGAGACTAATCTGGAATAGGGGTATTTCGGGAAATTCTGGGAGTAAAATGGTAAATCTGGGTAGATTTTGATATTTTTCCATGAAAATATATTTCAATAGCTTCATGTAGGCTTTGGACCCAGTCAATGTCGAGTTTTCTAGAATTAGTTATGATTTTTCAAAGTTAATTGAAAAATCTGTCAATTTGCTGAAGAATAGTAAAATTACACTATACAAAATTATATAGTGTATAAGCCACTGAAACTAAGATAATCAGAAGAATATGATTAAAGATAGTAGTAATACAAGTAATAACCAATTACTTGTTAATTTTAATATATAGGAACTGGTGAAAGCCCGAGCCGAAGAAAAAGTTTTGGATAAACAGTTGGACTGGAAAATGACCCAGGTAGTAATTCTTTCTCTCATATACTATGTGATTATTTATATGTTGTGTATATCATTTTCTGTAACATGACAGTGCCTGTGGCACAACACGCGAATAAGCCAGGGTCTAAACATATCGTTTGACCATGGACACGAGTTTAGCCGGGGTTGCAAACAGTCGTTTGGCCTTAGACAGTATGCATACAACATGAGTTAACATTTTACATATCATGGTACATTGCATATTTATTTATCGTATTTTATATGACTGATTGTATATTACTACTGAGATTCATTCGAATCTCACCCTTTTTCAACATCTAAAAATATTCCAGCAAAGGACAGCGGCTCTAAGGGCAAAACCGTAATTACTGCCGATTGAAGGTCCGGTCCTAGCCAGGAGTTAGATCTGATTATTTTTAGTTGTAGAATTTATTTCTTTTGGATTTGTTTATATTTTTCAAGCTATATGAGGATTTTCTGTAATATCAGTAAGTACTTATTATCAGTATAGTTTCACTATTTCTGTATGCCATCTGAACGACGCATTTATTAAATAGCGAATATCAGAATATTAATGGGTTTGACATTTGCCACAAAAGTGAAATAAATTAATGACATCTTATATTATTTTACCATAGCTCTGATTTAAATGTACAATTATGTTCTCAAATCATGAAAGAAAAAAGCGAAGAATAGCTCAAATGAAAATTCACATGATAAAATTAACATGAGGAATTTTAAAAAAGCAACAGAAGACAATTTGTGTTGTCTTCAAACTCATGATGTTGACTTACAGATATCAATAAGAAACATATAACTAAAGCCTACAAATGATTAGAATAGAACCTCCAATTCCAAGCAGTTATGAAGTCACAGCTCAGGAGCATACGAGGCCTGATATGTTTCGTAAGTATTTGTTTAAAGATGGTCACATGATAAAAAGGTATATGAATGTTGGATAACATTTTATAGATATTTCAAATTATTTAGATTGATTACTATTATTAGGTTTGATTATTTTATATTTATTATATATTAAGATTAGATATGGATATATTATATCTTAGCATATTATATCTTAGTTATTTTGATTTATTTTTGATTTAATTTGATTAAATTAGATTCTAGATTTGCTTATATAAAGGTCCATATGTACTCTCTTTTACTTAAGGATTCAATAATATTTTAGAGGTTCTTGTTTTACCTCTGCATCTATATAATCCTTTAAATTTCAACATAGTATCAGAGCTAGGTTTGATTTGAGAGTTATTGCTGACATCGTAGCCAAGTTTGATTTGATAGCTAGCACATTGCAGCGCGAGATTCTTTTAGGGTGTCTTCCATGACCCAAAAAGCCTAAGAAGGACCCCTGAGACTCAAAAATGAATAAAAGCCTAAGCAATAAATAAATAAATAAATAAAGGGCTCTAAGACTTAAAAAGGAGTACAAGCTCTGAAAAAAAAATAAAGGGTCTTTGAGAAGGAGTATAAGCCCAAGCAAAAAAATAAAGGGCCTCTGAGACTCAAAAAGTAGTACAAGCCCAGACAAAAAATAAAGGGTCTCTGAGACTAAAAAGGAGTACAAGCCCAAGCAAAAACATAAAAAGGAGGATATTGCAATGATGAGCGATATTGGAGTGTTCACAGCTTCCCTATGTGTGATAACAGGTGAGGGATATCAATTTGCGAGATAGTGAGTTAAGAATCGCAGCATCCCTGTACATGATACATGTTTGAGCAAGAGAGACCACTGCAGTGTCTTCTTGAGGCCAAGGCCATGGTAATAGTAGAGGCCGCGGTCAATTTAACGAACAACAGTAAGATTGTTGGACAAAGCAAAGAGCTGAAAAAAAGCATGCGGATGGACAACAGTTTCGCAAACCCAGATAAAAATTAGCAACACTTGAGGGAAAACAGGAAGTGAGAAGCAAAAGCTTTATTTTTCTTCCAACAAACCGTGCATAACAATATTTTCTCTAGAATTGCATTTACAGCTACTTCTAAAGAGGCATGATAGATTTTGAAGATTGAGTTTCAAGTGTTAGTAAAAAAGACAAGTTTAGTGCCCTTTGAAACAAGGGGGCGTTAGATAATATTTTAGATTATTTAGATTAATTATTACTACTAGGTTTGATTATTTTATATTTATTATATCTCAGTTATTTTGATTTATTTTTTCTTTGATTAGATTCAATTAGATTCAATGTTTGCCTATATAAATGCCCATGTGTACTCTCTTTTACTTAAAGATTTATAATATCTCAAAGGTTCTTATTTTACCTATGCATCTATGGAATCTTTCAAATTTCAACAATGAAAACAGTGCGTTGCAAAAATTGAGGTATCATTTGGAAAATACAGGATTTTTGTATGGGAGCCTGAATCTCGTCCATTCACCTTTTGACATTTTCGTATTGGTGCCAAAATAACAAAGAAAGGAAAGAATTTTACAAACACCTTTTACAGAGACACACGCTACTACATCCCAAGATTAAGAATTTCAGATTAAAATCACATAGCAATATAGAAGCATCCAAAAGCTAAGTAAAGCATCACGATGCTTGTTAAACAGAGACCCATCTACGACAATAACTCTAATTCCAGCCATAGTTAAACCTCCCTGAAAGCAATTACTCACAATACTTTACCCAAACAAAATAAAATACTAACCAAAAGTGTTCTTCACTGGTCCGTTCTTCAACATGCTTAGTGCAACTCCAAATCCCCGATAGTAACATGAGCTTGAAGAAGAGAAGTAAAAGAAGAAGGAGGCGATGAAGAAGGAGATAGTAACCTGAGATTTTTCTTTTTTCTTTTCTCTTTTATCTTTCTAATGATTCTTCTCTTCATCTGCGCCGATGGTATCGTGATCGCCTTCCAACTATTTTCCACTCTAGTCATGTGCGCCATGGGGCGTATCCGACATCACAAGGTGTCGACCTTGATTCAATCAAGAAATTGGCGATAATCTTGCACTAGGCACCGTTGGACTCTGATTGGGAATTGGAGTGGGGAGAGACAGGGTAGATGGAGTTTAGCCGCTAAGGCAAGTTTTTGCAGAGAGACTTCAAGGGAGAGAAAAGACTAAAAGGTAATAAGATAAAGGGAAATTCCAATAAAAGAACTTAAAAATGCTAAAAGACAAAAATGTGTTTCGAATATTCATAATTAGAGAGATGTTAGGCTTAATTTGTTATTTTTAAAATTAAAATGAAATGACCAAATTGCCATTACATATACTTCTTTAAAAAAAATTACCCCTACCAGCCGCCGCGCCGCCATCAGAGATCCGGTGACCGGCCAGCCGGCTGGCAACCGGAGGCAGGAATAAATATTTTCAAAGTGGTTGGGGTGGAGTTTGAACCCTCATCATTCCTAGGTTATGAGAAATTTTATTATTCCCCACCATATGTCATCATGAAACAGAAAAGAAAATGAAATTAAAGGAACAGGTATTTGGAAATTGATTCATGAGAAGGAGCATTATTTTTTATGCCAATTCTTGTACATAAGTCTGGCAAGGGGATAAGTTTGCACCATGAAGCAAGGGGAATAATTATTAACATTGATATAAGGCACATACATGACAAACATTAAGTAACACGTACGTACGTACGTACACAGCACAACACGTAGACCAAGAAAAGCCAGATACATATTATTACTGCCTCAGGCCATATTTTATAAGAAATGAGTTATAATTATAAAGAAGGCAGGAAGGTAATATGAGATTTTGGTAATCAAGAGAGAGAGGGGGGGCCCACAATCTAATTATTTAAGAATTTGCATAAGTCGAGGTCGGCTTGGAGTTTGTCGGGCGGTTCGTCTAGAGCCAGCCACTGGTACACCAGGAAATATACGTATCCGCCATGTAGGGCGGCGCGGACTCCTACTTACTCCAAGAACCACCCTGGCGCGGTCTTTTCCCCGTTGGACTTGGCAGTGATGGAGCAGATATTGTAGCAAGTTTCAAATCCCCTGAAGAAGTCCTCATGGCCCTGCTCGAAAAGATCACGACCGGATTCGAATTCGTATTTCCAATCTTCGAGGTTGTCGATGGTAAAGCCATTGCCGGAACGGTCTTTTAACGTGAGGCTGATGGTGGAGTCCGTTCCTGCTTCAGGGATATCAGCTGTCCTAACCCTCACAACGTACTCGCACGTTTCCTATATGATCAGAACACACAAACACAACTATAAGTGGAAGAAGAGCTGGTGAGTGAGAGTAGAAAAACAAGACACGATAATGCAATAACTCTTGAGAGCCATCTCTTTCGCAATCTCGTATTGTTAATTACACGAAATCTCAATGCTGCATTGTTAATTACGCGACTTGGCACGCAGCAGAAACTATAATATAGTTAGAAAACTGGACATACTTTAGCAACCACATGCAGGAGATCCCAAAAGTCTGGAGAAGAATATGATTGGAGGCAAATCAGTTTTTCTTTTTCTTGTGATCTGTGTGTGTCGTAATGAATAATCAAACAGAGATATTTGAGAATTTAATTTGGGTAAAGAAAGATATTCTAAAACAGTAATTTAACTCTCTCCCATACACCAAATTGTAATCTTTTTTTTTTACAGAAAAAGGCCTGTGAGAAATCAGATTTTCACAAGTTTTCTCACACTACTACAAATAACAGATTTAGTGACGTACTTTTTATGGTGCTTATTTGAATAAGTGTCACAGTTTTAACTAATTTTTTTGATCTTAATTTTTTTTTATGAATATACATTAGGTGGCACTTATTTAAACCCTCGAAGGAAAAATTTTCTTGCAAATTAAAACCATGAGAAACAATTTCTCATGGATTTTTCCATGAGAAATTATTACATATGTACGTGCACTGATTGTATGTACGTTTGTAATACTTCATTTATTTTTGTAAAATAAAATTAAAACATTGGTTTTTTTACCCATTATTTACATAGAATGTATGTATGTTTGTAATACTTAATGTACTTTCTCATAAAACATTTATTTTTTTACCTTATAAATTTAAAATATAATTATATTTTACTAAGCATTTTTAAAATTTTTCAATTTTAAAAATAAAATATAAATTCTAAAGTGCCATACATATAACCCTCTTAATTCTAAAGTGCTATACAATCCTAAGTATTATTTTCACAAAGTTTTCCTTAATATGTTTTAAGAAAAAATAGCACGTGTCTATGCATTGTACAAAATCTAACAACTAAACATATTACTGCCTCTAGTCGTAAATATAAGAGCTTGTTTAAAAGTGAATATTAGTACTAAATGTAACATCCCAAAATTTATTAAAAGGTTAAATTCCCAAAAAGAAAATTAAATGGTGCTAGAGATTAATCTTGGGAATTGAAAGCCAAATTATAGAACCTATGAAATATATGGGATCTTAAATTAGACAAAGTAAAAAATTACGGCATTGTGTGTGTAATTAATAGGATAAAAATATACCTATATATATATAATATTAAAACACACACACCATTTTCCCACACTTCACACGCCATGCACAAACACACAATCATTTAATTAAATACACACACACCTACCCCATGTGTCACACACACACATATTAAATAAAATAATAATCACCCTCCTACTCTCTAACTCTCTCCTACACACACGGCAACACACCCACACACTCCTCATTTTCCATTTTCACTCATTCAGCGCATTCAAAAGAAACAGAAAAATATAAGAAAAGAGAGAGTGAGTGATAGAGAGAGAGAGCAAGAAAAACATAAGAGTGATAGATGCTATAAGAGAAAGGAAGAAGATGCTACGAATCTCACACACAATTCCATAACTTGATATAGGTGAGTTTCCTTCCCATATTCTTAACTCTTTCTAGTTCATTTGAGGCTGTTTTTGGGTAATTTGAGAAGCATAAGAACCTAGTATAATAAATTGTTGTCTTGTGAGGTTTTATTTTGACCAAAATAGGGCATGAGGAAGGAATGAGAATTTCTCAAATTTGAGGTTTCCAATCAATTTTACACGAAAAATTATGTGGTAATACATGTGATTTTGATTTTTGGATGATTATATATAAGTCTAGAATTTTTTGAAAATAAGAGGAGTTACTGTTTGGTTAGTTTCTCTAGAATCAGATTGGTTTTAAAATAAATTTTGGTGGTCAAACCTATTCCGAAAATTATGAAAATTTTCATAATGAAAGTAGACATCTTAATATTTAATTTTATATATATTATGTATCATTTGGGTTTGTAAATAATGAGATATAAATTTTTAAAATTAGATGATGAATCTGAAACGTTTACTGGTACAGATGGGGTTTGAAGAAATTATGGAAATTTTGTGGCTATAATTTCTAAATGGTAATATTTTTCATGAAAATATACTTAAATAGGATCCTATAGGATTTTGAACCATCCCAATTGGAGTTCAAGATATTTATTTATGAATTTTAGAAGTTAAGCTATTGTAATTGGAAAGAATTTCTGACAGTGTGAGAAACTTTTAAAACTGAGAATTATTCATGAATAGGTGGTAGTTAAAAGTATTTTTATGTTAAAATAGGCTTCATAAGTGACACATAGAATTTGGAACCACCTTAATTAGATATTTCTAGGCCAAGATATGAATTTTCAAAGATTATTGAAAATTCTGACACATTTGGGTAATAATGTAAAAATAATAAGTAAGAATATTTTTGTAATAATTGGGACTCTATGGGTCAAGTTAAATACTTAGAGTTGGTATGAGTCCATTAAATACCCAATGGTCCTAATATATTAACTATAATGATAACCTACCAAAGTGTCTTGAAATACTAAATATTTGGAGTAAGTAATAATTTGTCCGTCTGTGAATAATAATTATAGGACTTGATATTTGCCCAAGATGCCTAAGAGACTGAGAACAGGAACCAAAGTTGGAAAGACTGTCAAGTAGTACATTATCTCTTGTGTCATATATGATGCAATGTATGTGTATCATATCATCTGTATATGTGTGGGACTGTTCATATGCAATCTCCTTATAAAGTTACTGTTCATACGCGTTTTACTATAGTAGTACTGTTCATATGCGTATTTCACTATTCATATGCATTTTTTGCTTATAAATAGGAGCCTTGGGCTGAGAATTCTATACACACAACTGAATGAGAATTTCCCTCTGATTTCTCTTTCAAATTTCTCTCTTCTTAGTCTCTTATTCTCTCTGATTATCCATATTTTTATAACAAAGGATTTGTTTTTAAAAACTAAAATCTGAGAACAGTTTAAATATGTTTTTTTTTGTTTTTGTTTTCCCTTTTCTGTTCCCAAAATCGGAAACCCCACCCTCGATATTTCTTCAACCCCGACATTTCTTCGATGGCCATAAGAGCACCTTGAATGGTTGCCGCCAAAGCTTCACCCTCTTCTCGCCGTCTTCTCTACTTTTTCGCTGTCCGCTCACCCTCCGGTCTCTCCCGCTCGGTGGTTGCCATCTCCAATCTCTCCTTCCTCTCTCCTCAGTCTACAATCGGTAGTATTCTTGTTGATTTAGCTTTTTTAAAAAAAACCCACATGATAAAACCAAGCTAGTGGACATATATTAATCAATGACGTTTCGACATCCCACCTATGTTTTCACGAGTTGAACTAATAATGTGCGACGATGTCGGGTAATCTTTTACTTTTGCTTCTTTTCCTACTTCTTTGTACGTTGTCGCTAATTCCTGGTCTTATGCTTGGGAATGAATTATCCAATGGGATGGCCCTATTCATATTTTAGTGATAGAGCTCTGTCCTGGATTCCTGGCTGTATAGTATGGCTTATTTTGATAAAATCTTAAATGTAGAGCATGGCTTTCAAACAATTTTTGTCCTGATGCTTTCCACTTGGCTAGGAATGCAACCAGGACTTGTGAATACGAGTATTACTATTAGGGTGCTCTTGATTGAAGCCCTGTAATTTGATTTTAGCTTTGCATAAGATCTTGGAATACGGTAATATGCTCATTCTTATGGTAGCAAAGCTTTAGTTGAATGGCGTTTGTTAGTCATTTTGTTTCCTAGAGGCTTGAAGATCTATTTATCAGAAGTTTAATGTGATGTTTATAAAGAATTCAGCATTCTTATGTTATTTAACTTTCATTTTTCAAATTCACTTAAGCATTTTAGCAAGCTCTTTATATCAATCTAAAACAGTTAAGAGCTTTTCAGCAACCTCTTTACATATTAAAACATTATTGTTATGATTGAATTCACTACAGGCCCATCACTGACCTCCCTTCTCTATTTTTTTTCATGTTTCTCATGCATGACTAGAGAGAGGAAGGGACTTTTTTTTAAATGATGATCAAAATTTAAGGAAACTTTATAATATTATATGTGCTTTTCAAAGAAACTTTATAATACTATATATGAAAGTCTTCCTTGTGAATGATGAAAACAGGTATCGAACGGGCTTTTGTTATATCAAGTTCACTAGCTTTGTTATATCAAGTTCAACAAATATGAAGTTCACTAGCTTTAACTGAGAAACATGTGAAGTTTTTCCTCTACCAAGTGGAACATTTACTATATCAGGTAACCCATTTTTTACTGAAGGAAATAATTCAGTCGAATTAGTACTTCATTCGCTTCTTTAGTGGCTGCTGCAAGTTCTAAGTTTGTGATTCATTGCTGTTAAATGGAGATTAATTGTATTTGACTTGACCCTGCTGTGATAAATACTACACTTTGGTTTTGTCTTTAATTGCTAAATTCTGTTGCTGAATTGGTTCATTTCCTAATTGGTTGGTGTGGAAATTCTGTAAAACAGCATTTTGTAAGTTGTATGTAACTTGAAATTCTTGTTTTGTTGTTCATATTTTCATTCCATGTATGAATGAAAGTGTTATTCAGTTATTTCCTCTCTTCTAATCACTAGAATTTCATATTTTGGTTCTAGTTCCTCTATCTCTCCCTTTCTATTCTTTTTCTTCATTTCTATTTCCCTCCCTATTCAAAATCTAACAAAATTCCAACAAGTCAGCAATGAAGGCATTTCTATCTCTCCATTGTAATGACAATTTATACTGTGGAAACCGTGGACCTTGCGGGAGGAAGGGAAAGATGTGTTTAATCTCACTCATTATTTTCTTCTGTATTTCTTTTCCATTTCCTTTTCAGCGTCACTTGTGTGTGCTATGCTGTGATTTGCTACAACTAAGGCATCATTCTTACTACAAAGTGACATTGTTATAGAATGTGAACCATTCAATGGCAACAATTGTAACATCCCAAAATTTATTAAAAGGTTAAATTTCTAATAAGAAAATTAAATGATGCTAGAGATTAATCTTGGGAATTAAAGGCCTATTTCCTAAAAATTCGAGGAACAATAGTTAATGATCATAATTTGGCTTGGGACTCTCTGAGAAATTATTTTAAGGTTTCATAGAGTTAATTAAAGAAGACAATCCTTAAAAATTGTTAAGGATTAATGGGAGTTAGATAGTAAGCCAAATTATGGAATATATGAAATTTAAGGAATCTTAAATTAGACAAAAGGAAAAATTAAGGCTTAGTGTATGTAATTGATAGGATAAAAATATACATATATATATAATATTAAAAAACACACACTCTTCCCATGCTATACACACTTTCCATGCCAACTTCAAGACTCACGCACACATACACATTTATTCAATTAAAAAACCAAACACCTACCCCATGTGTTACACACACATACTCTTTTAATAAATTAAAATATTTAACTCTCTCATTCTCTCACACACACACACACGGCCACACTCCTCATTTTCCATTTTAATTCATTCAACACATTCAAAAGAAACAGAAAAATATAGGAAAAGAGAGAGTGAGTGATAGAGAGAGCAAGAGAAACATAAGAGTGATCGGTGCTACAAGAAGAAGGAAGAAGATGCTACAAATCTCACATACAATTTCATAACTTGATATAGGTGAGTTTTCTTTCCATATTCTTAACTCTTTTTAGTTCATTTGAGGCTGTTTTTGGGTAATTTGAGAAGCATAAGAACCTAGTATAATGAATTGTTGTCTTGTGAGGTTTTATTTTGACCAAAATAGGGCATGAGGAAGGAATGAGAATTTCTCAAATTTGAGGTTTCCAATCAATTTTACACAAAATATTATGTGGTAATACATGTGGTTTTGATTTTTGGATGATTATATATAAGTCTAGAATTTTTAGAAAATAAGAGGAGTTGTTGTTCGGTTAGTTTCTCTAGAATCATATTGGTTGTAAAATACATTTTGGTGGCCAAACCTGGTCCGAAAATTATGAAAGTTTTCATAATGAAAGTAGATATCCTAAGCTGTAATTTGATATATAATATGTATCATTTGGGTTTATAAATAGTGAGATATGAATTTTTAAAGTTAGATGATGAATCTGGAACGTTTTCTGGTACAGATGGGGTTTGACAAAATTATGGAAATATTTTGGCTATAATTTCTAAATGGTAATATTTTTTCCTGAAAATATACTTAAATAGGATCATATAGGATTTTGAACCATCCCATTTGGAGTTCTATATATTTAGTTATGAATTTTAGAAGTTAAGCTATTGAAATTGGAAAGATTTTCTGTAGTGCGAGAAAACCTTAAAACTGGGAATTATTCATGGCTAGGTGGTAGTGAAACGTATTTTTCTCTTAAAATAGACTTAATAAGTGACATATAAAATTTAGAACCACCTTAATTGGATAGTTCTAGGCCAAGATATGAATTTTCAAAGATTATTGAAAATTCTAACAGAATTTAGTAATAGTGCAAAAATAAAAAGTAAGGGTATTTTTGAAATAATTGGGACTCTAAGGGTCAAGTTAAATACTTAGAGTTGGTATGAGTCCATTAAATACCTATTGGATTTAAGGTATTAGCTATAATGATAACCTACCAAAGTGTCTTAAATTATTTTGGAACAAGTAATAACTCGCCCGTCCGTGAATAATAAATTATAGGATTTGACATTTGCCCAGGACGCCTAAGGGACTATGAACAGGAACCAAAATTTGGAAAGACTATCAGGTAGTACCTTATCTCTTATATCATATGTGATGCCATGTATGTGTACCATAGCATCTGTATATGTGCGGGACAGATAGTCCATAGGCGGTAAGACCCGTAAGTACAAATTACACCGGGAGTTACCAGGGGACGTCTTGAGCCAAGTAGGCTTGAGGCAGAAAGCTCATGACTGTACCTTGTATGGGGCAGAGGCCCTGGGCAGGTAGATTGTGAATCTCAAGCGCTGTGAGTCTGTGATAAGGGACCGATTAGGCCCTTTTATGTGCTGCATTTCTATAAGTTGTGATGTTTGATGATTTGTTTTACATGCTTAGTATTTGCATATTATATGAGTGATCTGTGTACTACTGAGATTCTTTTGAATCTCACCCCTTTTTCAACAAATGATATACAGCAAAGGCGTCCAGCTCTAAGGGCAAGAAGGTAGTATAGATGGATGAAGAAGAGGCAAATAAATTATGGACTGTTTGATTATCATTTTATTTTGGATGACTGTAAAATATTTATAAGTAGTAGTAGTAGCGATAGTAGTACTAGTACTCGCGACGCAAACTGTATAAGCTGTAATCCGTATGCTAGACTTTTGATAACGTACTGGTATCCAGACACATATAAGTTAACCATCACTACGCGAGCTAAGAATATAAAATGCTCTATATTTTAAATAAATAATTTTGAAACTGATGAAGATAATGAATTTACAAACTAAAATTTACACAATACATATTTATTTTAAAAAGTTTTTGAAAATCTTATACAAATATAAGATTAAACTCTGTCTTAAATTGAGACTTTAAATTGTTTTGGTCTCGGGTTTGAAATCATTAAATATTTAAACTAATTTAAAGGCTTTAGAAATTAAGGTGTTATAACAATTTCTGTGTGACTGGGTCTTCTCTCCCTTCTTTGTTTTCTTATCAGAATCTGGATTCAAAGATTCATCACAGTAACTTCCTTCATAACATACTAGCAAAGGTATTTTCCTTTTCTCATTGGAAATATTTCATATTTTGTAATTATCCCAAAATATCCTATCATTATTATTTAAAGGTACAAGAATATTCGCTAAGCTAGAAATGCTAAAGAGCTTTTTAATTACAGGCATTCTTCATTAAAAATGATAATTGAACGATGTTTTGGAGTTTTGAAAGCTCGGTTTCCAATTCTGAAATTAATGCCATCATACAAGCCTTCAACTCAACGTCTTATAGTGGTGGCATGTTGTGCTATTCATAACTACATACGTAAGTGGAGTCGACGTGATTTGTTGTTTACAGAATGGGAGAATATGGATCCGACACAAGTGGAGGATTTAGCCTTAAAAGCAAACTTAGAAGTAGAAAGTTTAAAAGAAAACAGAAATGCTGAAAGTACAGGTTATAATTTGGACAACTTATCTAGATTATCTAATCAAAGCGCAACAGAGATGTCAGCACTTTGTGATCGAATTTCTGCTAGGATGTGGTCACATTATTGCAATTCTACGGATTAGATGTTATTTGATATAATTAGATGTTGTTTTTAAGACTCTATTTAAAACAATATCCATTTAAATTTTAACCATATTATTTTTGTTAATAGTAAATCATTTTTGTGTTATTCATTGGTTATTTAATTTGATTTTTAATTAGACTAGTTTATTAATATACTAAGATATTAGGTATTTATAATAAATGAATCATGTTAGAAAAAATTAATTAGAATAAATAATGTTAATATCAATTATATGAATTAAATAAATTGATGTTAAAAGAATTGGTTCAAATAAATTGTTGTGAGAAACTACAATCCTTGTGTGCAAAATATCATCCTTCGTGTGCAATACCGTGTGCAACATACCACCCACAGTGTGCAATGGTAGCAATGAGCAATTAATTTGCTTGCAAGGTTTTTTTTAACAATTCTCCCTTTTTTCTAAAACTTGTTTTCAAAAACAATTATCCAAACAAGATTTATTGTTTTTTTGTTTCCAAAACTTATTTTCAAAAACAATTATCCAAACAAGTTTTATTTGATTTTTGTTTCTAAAACTTGTTTTCAAACAGTTTTATAAAACTGTTTTAAAGAACAAAAAATAGAAAATAGAATCAAACACCCCTATATTACTCCTATATAGTTATGTTTTAGAAAACTGGACGCACTTTTATATAGCAAGAACATGCAGGAGATTCCAATAGTCTAGGGACGAATTTGATGGGAGACCAATGAACTTTCTCATTGTGATGTGTCATAATGATGAGTAATTAAACAGAGATATTTGAGAATTTGGGGAATAGGAGGAAGGCATATTCTAAAACAGTAGTTTCCCCCACACTACAGTACCATATTTGTAATTTTTTTTTTATACAGAAAATGACCTGTGAGAAATCAGATTTTCACAAGTTTTCTCATAGAAAAACAGCCCCTTAAGAAAAACTAAAGAAAAAAATTTCTTGCAAATTAAAACGGTGAGAAACAATTATTTCTCATAGATTTGTCCGTGAGAAATTCTACACACACACACGTACGCTTACATAGGGTATGGTGTATAAGCACGATTGTTGCGGAAAAGGTTATATTTTAATAATTAATGTATTTTTTAAATTTTAATTAAAACATTAATTTTTTACCCGTTATTTACTCAGTCACTGATTCTTACAATGAATACTACAATTTTAAATTAATTAGCTATGAATTTGAAATTTAGTTATTTTTATGTTTAAGCAGATACTAGATAACAATTATCCTTATTTACAAGGATTAAAATAAGTCCTTAGTCAAAACAAAATTTTAAGTTTGAATCCATATTAACGTGATAAATTTCACCCACATGTTAGTTTTAAATTTTTCCAATGAATAACACATATATTACTAGCAAGAATAAGTACATCAGAAAAACCATGTAACAAAGTCAAACAACATTAAAAAAAATGGCAAAAACATCAGATGATGGCCATATACATATAAAATAAAACACAACAAGCCCTAAAAGAAAACGAGAAAACAAAGATAATCAATTTTGTCGGAATTGTATTTCAAGTAATTAAAAAAAATTTATATTCATTCTTCAATTTTAAAAATAAAATCTAAATTCCAAAGTGTTATATAATCATTTTTTTTTTGGGGTCCCAAAGTATTATTTCATAAAGTTTTCCTTAATATGTTTTAAGAAAAAATAGCACATGTCCATGCATTGTACGAAATATGACAATAAACATATTATTAACAACTGAAGAATGTTGCGTTAAGGTCAAAATCCACCCACGTATGCTGCATAGTTGGACATCACTCGGTATTAATGATTATCGTGAAAAAAAAGATGAATAGTCACGTTCATATACATACAGCTAGCAAATATCAATGACGTACGAAGCACAGGAAGTTTCGAATCAATAAGCAGCTAAGGTTCAATAATCTCTGCTCTTTTCTCTTAGTTTTATATTATACCAAGATCTCACTGATAAAGTTGGGGGAACTGGTTTTCTACTGAGCAAAAAGCTTAATAAAGAGAGCTAAGCAGATCTGGTGGTTCAGATTTGATTTTGGATAGTTGAAATCTAAGTTTTTTGAAATGATAATTTTATTTTAAATAAAAAACATTTTTTAAAAGAATAATAATTAAAGAGATTATATTGACTTTAGATTATATATCCATTAAAATAATTTTTTTAAAAAATATAGGCTTTTAAAAACTGATGTCTAAATCGTTTAGATCAGATCTAAGCCACCTAAGTCTGCTGAACTCTTCCAACTATTGGTATGTAGTATCCCTCTTGCAGATAATTTTGGGCCACATGGATTGGACCCGACAATTGGAGAAGATTAGGACATTTGGGTTTCTATTCGTGCTATTTCAATTATATAAATCTTTCGTTCTGGGCCCAAAATAAGTTAATTAATAATAGAAATAGATCACTTAAAATTGATTTATTATTAACAGATCCTTTGTAGAACATATTAAAAAAATAAAATTGCATTTAGATCTAAGATAAGAAAAAATATAACAAACTGGTCTCTTAAAATTTTAAAATTATATTAAAGTTTCGTAAGACTTTTTTATAATAAAATTTTAATTTTTCCACCCATGGACATATCAATGGCTACTCATATATTTGTCAATGTAACCGTCCATAGACTTGTTAGTGGACGCTCCTGGATTTGTCAGTGGAAGCCTATATAGACTTGTCAATGGAATTGAAATTTATTGCAAAAAAAATCTCATAAGACTTAAATGCAATTTTAAGAGACTATTTTATCATTTTTTTTGTCCGGGATCTAAATACAATTTTCCTATTAAAAAATCCTATTGTATAAGTTGTAAATATTGGGCAAGGTCTTGCAAACCACAATGAGAGAAAAGAAAACTGGGGAAATTAGGGAGAATTTCGGAAGTTATTTAGGCTCTGTTTAGTTTGAGGGGAGGGGAATGGGAGGGAGGGGAGGGATTTTGGTCCACTCCCCTTGATTGATAGGGAAAAAAATTTTGGAGGGAAGGGGAAATTTTTTGAAAATTTTCCCTCCCTCCCCTCAAACCTCCCCTAAATTAGGGGGATTTGGAGGGGAGGCTTAAAGTGTTGGAGCAATTAGACTAAAATGCCTATGAGAATTTTGTGATAACCCAAAATTGCCCTTCATGGCTTTTTTTTCTCATTTTCGAAGCAAGTATAATGACTTATTTTCCATTGAAGGTTGCAAGTATAATAAGGATTCAAAGCAGTTCATTCTTTTCTTCATTTTCCATTGATCAGAAACAATAAATACACAATATACATTCATATTTTTATTTTGGTTTTTTTTCTTTTATTAAAATTTACTGCTATGAAAATTGACTGTTTTTCCCCATTTTTTTCAATAAATTTCATCGATTGTCTGATGATTTTTGAATAGGACCTAAAATTCTAGTTGGTTTCCTTTTTTTCATGGTGAACTCTTGGTGAGTTTTCAACTTCTTTTCATCATACATTGTTTTTTTAAAAAAATACATACATGTATATATAACTATAATTATAAAATATAATTTTATACACACACACATTTGTATTAAATGTTATTTATAATTTATGGCCTAAAACTTTTATTTATAATTAAACTTTATTATACATTTAATAGAGTTTGAAAAAAACCACTTATAACATAAGGGTGAAATTGTCCATCTCAAAATAATTCCCCTCCCTTATCCTCCTGAATCAAATAAGGTAATATTGAAATCTCTCACCTCTCATTCCTTCTAATCAATCCAAACAATATAATATTAAAATCACTCCTTACCCCTCCCCTCCCCCCTATTAAAATCCCCCTCCCTGTCGAACCAAATAGAGACTTAAGGAATTTGTTAGTAATAACCAAGGAATAAAAAATTGGACCGGGTATTGAACCGGTTGCGGCACAGGTTCAAGGGTTAATGGGTCAACCGGTGGTCAAACCAGCCATATTAAAATATTACAATTTAATTGACAAAAACAAAATAATCACCATAAACCATCACTAACATTAAGATAGTTAAAATGCCTAGTTCTTAAAAGTTCAAGTAAAACACATAACTAATGTCAAAATATAGTTAAAACATAACAATGTCAATCATCATTTATCAAACATAACCAATAACCAACATCAAAATAGTCAAAAGGTAGCAATTTTAATCATCAAACTCTACAACTCATCAAGGTGATCTATTGGACACTACAAAAAAACCATCAACTTCCGACGAAATTTGAGACGGAAAAAAATTCCGTCGCAAAAGTCATCCAAAAACCGTTGGAAATTCCATTGCAAATTTTTCGACGGAAAAAGTCCATCAGAAATTCCGTCGTAAATCAGAATTTGCAATAGAAATTTCCCACAGAAAAATTCCGTCGCAAATCAAAATTTCCGACGGAATTTGTGACATAAATTTTCCAAAAAAAAATTAGAATTTGAGACGGAATTTGAGATGGAAATTTCCCTCAGAAATTCCGTCGCAAATTCCTTCGGAATAGGTATTAATTAATTTTTTTATTATGATTTATTTAATTAATAATTAATCTATTTATTATGTACTAATTCTCATCTTCCCTACATTTCTTCTTCTTACTAATTTTTAAGTTTATGACTTTCTTGAGAAATCTTTGTTTGGTTGGTAGGAAAAGCGGAAATAAAAAAGGTTTATGCTAATCAACGTTTTTGAGAAATGATCAGTCCTTGAAGTTGCATTGCAGATTTTAAAATCTATCAATGAGCTTTTAAGAGAATTTTAGAAATCTGACTTGATAATTCTTGAAGCTAGATTATAGATCTACAAGTGAGCTTCACCGTTTTAATCCTTATACCTAATTTTTCTTAATCTTCTTGATTGAGAGCATAAAATGATATACATCTAAAAAAAGAGAGAGAGGGAATTCACATTTATTAAGAGTTTAAATTTTAATTATTATGAGAATCATATGGAAAATTGAATTTGTATTATATACAGTGCATTTTGTATCAAAATATTCAAAGGATTGAGTTTTAAAAAAATTCTATCAATATGTAATTTTTTATTTTTAGCATCTTAGAAAAAAATTAATTAGTATTCTACAATTTAAAATAAATCCCATTAAAATTTGTAAGAGTATTGACTTCATTAATAATTAAGAGATCAAAATAAAAACTTACGTAAAATTAGAAAGATTAAGTAGATTTTTTTTAAAATAAGACTAACATATAACCATTACTATTAGAATAACCAAATATTAATTAGTTGTGTGGTATGAATTAAGTCTGGGAGAATCATAACAAGCTCCAAATGGGAATTCCGTCACAAAGCCTAACGTAACGTTTTTGGCCAAATATTATTGTTTTATGATTTTATGCCTCTATATATCAACATTAATATATGTTAAATCAAATGAATTGTTTTTGTTTTCTAAGAGAATAATAAAAAAAAAAGAAATTCAAGCATGTCATGCCATAATAGTATTATTGAAATAAAACTCATTTTTATCAATATTAGCTTAAACTAGAATGATTTTTCTTAACACATAAATGTGATTTTTTAGAAAATAATTTAGTTAATATTTCAATTTTTAATTTTTTTTATTTAATATGAATTAGTAATATTAATTACTATTTTTTGACAAGCAGTGTGTAAATTTCATATACTTCTATGGATATTTTAGAAAAAAGATGCAAAATGCACTTAAAATTTCATAAAACAGTTTACATCAATACAAAACATTCCAAAAAACCTCTTTGTGCGTGGGTGTGTGAAATATAGTAAAATGTATACTTAATATATTTACTTAAAATCGTCTAAATATCATCGGAAATTCCGTCAGAATGTTTCTGATGGAAAACGTCCGTAGGAAATTTTGTCGCAAATCCTAACGTAAAGTTTTTTACGGATTTACATATGGAAATTCCATCGAAAAATTTGACAAAATTTATTCGTAGAAAATTCTTTCAGAAATATGTGTTAATTAATTTTTTTAAAATTTTTATTATGATTTATTTAATTAATGATTAATATAATTATTATATATTAATTATATTATAATTTAAATTTTAAATTATTATTTAATTATAATATAATTTTTGACAAAAAAAAGTATTAAATTATAATATAAATAAAAAATTATTAATTTATATTTATTATTGAAATAAATAAATATATATATATGTATATATGTATATATATATTCGATAATATATTATATACAAATACAAATTTTATAAATACAATAAAAATAAAATATATAATAAAATGAATAAAAAAGATTAATAATAAAAATTTAGATATAATATTTACATAACAAAAATAAGGAAACTAAATTGTAATATTTAATATATATATATATATATATATATATATATATATATATATAATTTTGTATTTAAATCACATAGGTTCTTCCTAGCTCAACTGGTAAAGGCACTAGCACATGCGTGAGAGGTCATGGCTTCGAATCTCAACATGTTCACAAAATGCAACCAATTTGTGTTATCAACATGTGGCAGGCGACGGAGGGCGACACGTGGCACACGACGGAGGGTGACATGTGGCAGTTGACCGGCCATGTGGCGATTGACCAAGACATAGGCAGTCTGAGGCGCGAGGTGGTAGTGATCGGTGGTGGCGGTTGCTGGCCGGAGGTTTCTATTGAAAAATGACATAGGGAAATTTGCCACGCAATTTGCATGGCAAATTCCCTCACAATTTGTGACGGAACGTTCCGTCACAAATTCCCTCACAATTTGAAACGGAAAGTTCCATCGTAAATTCCGTCTCAAATTCTGAGGGAATTTCTGTTGCAAATTCCATCGCAATTTGAGACGGAAATTCATATTCCGTCGTAAATCAATTTGTGACAAAAATTTTTCTGTCGGAAATTCTGTCGCAAAACGGTTTGCGATGGAGTTCTGTCGCAAAAAACCTCCGTTCCATCAGTAATTACATGTTTTTTTTGTAGTGGGAGATGAGTCACTAGGAGCTGGATTGGGGAAAGGGTGAGTGGTAATAACATCATCATTCAAAGCCGGGGGATCAGGAATGTCCATATCTTCGTCACCTATGCATATGCATGACAATAATTAATATCAATAGTTATGTATAACAAATAATTATATGGATGGATAATAAGTTAGAAATATGATATTAATAGGACATATAAACCTTCATTAATCTTATCCATAGTTGATAAAAGTGCAATGCCTTCATTATTAAAAACACCTTCAAGATGTTATGCGTCTTCATCATTAAATTCTGGAATGAGATCTTCTTTAGTCACCTAAAAATACACCTCATCAATAGACTCATAGTCAATGAGATCATAACTTGTCTTATTTTTCTTCAATTCACTGCTTCAAATTTCAAATAACAAATAATTTCAGTTAAAATTTAAAGATAAATCCATATTATATTAAAGAAAAACATTTTTCATAATATCTAAAGTTACCTATGTTTTAATTGCAAGTTATAGTTAGTGTAAACCAAATCATTCAGCCTTTGATACTTCAATCTATTTCTCCTTTTTGTATGGATGCGCTCAAATAAGCTCCAATTTCTCTCACAACCAGAAGAAACAGACGTTTGGCTAAAAATACGTATTTGCAACACGTTACAATTCTGGAACTAAATAGCCATAGTACATCCACTATTCATCTACAAAATAAAATACATAATATTAGTTGCAAACAATTAATATGTTAATTAAACATTAAACAATAAAGATGAATACTTAGTTACTTACAAGGATCTAGTTTTTGAGCCCCCTTTTACATGTCTCTCTACTGAAAGATTTGTTGCTGTCAAGATACAATGTCACTTGTTTCATTATCTTGAAGCAATCAACATTTTCATCTGAGTTAGCATCCACCACGTCAAACAAAACTTGCATTAACCCTCCCTTGTGAACAAAGTTTGGACCATATACGAATGCTGATTCAATAAATAGGAAACTGTATGGAGATCGGTCTTCAAATGTTTATCCCATCTTTCTTTAATGATACTTGTATAAGGATGGTAGTGATCTTTATTCCTCTTGAACGTCTTCTTAATTCCACTTTTTGCCCTTTGCATGCCTTTATAAACATATAGCAGTGAAGGCTTCTCGTCCGGTCAACAATTCTCAACAATTTTATCAAAGGAGTTACAATCTTCACAATTTAGTAGTACTCATTCCAAAACTGGATATCTAATGTGATTGCACTAAAACATTTTCTTGGAGTAGTCCTAGATAGCTTATGGTCCACAAAGTGTTTATCAACAACAAGGGCTTATAAGTCATGATTTGTGCATGTATATGCTTTGTAATGTAATAAATGAAGTGGCAAACTTGTAGCACCAGGACATACAGTTTTTTCCCAACTTGGCATTTTCCTTAACCAAGACAAGAATATCATGTTATTGTAAGCAAATAATGTTATCTTTGATGTCTTTACTGCAATGTCTGACACATGAGGCACACTTGAAATGTCTTTTAATACAAGATTTAAATAGTGAGCAGTACAAGGAGATCAATAAATACTTTTATATTTCTCCTTGATCAACCTTCCATATGCCACATAGTGGCAACATTGTCAGTAACTACTGGAACCAACCCACTCAATCACTTCAGAAAACAATGTAAACAAAGTTTTATCATCTTTGATTAAATCTGATGTATCAACAAACTTAACAAACATCATTCTGTGGGTAGAATAATCTAAGAAGTTTATCAAAGTCTGTTGTCTCACATCAGTCCATCCATCCGCAACAAGTGTGCAGCCTTTTTTCTTCCATTTATGTCTATGACTGTCAATGAGTAACTTGCATTCCTTTTTCCATTGTCTCAACAAGTTAGTTTTAAAATCATAAGCACTAAGAGCTTTAAACCTAGGCCCTATAGAACACATTCCATCCACAGCTCTTTGAAATAAAGGGCACTCTAATGCTTTAAATGGAATGTAGCTTACTGTAGCCCATTCAGCAATAAGCATCTTCATATTGTGTTATGCTTCTTTCGATGCTAAGACACTCTTGATGGTTGGTTGAGCTCCAGGAGTTGTCCTAGGAGCAAAATATTTATCTACTGGAATAGGAGGTTTCATTTTCTTAGCTCCACTATCAACCTCCTCTTTTTCAACTTCTTCTTATCTTATATCTTCAATTGCCTTTTTCTTTGAAGTTTCTTTCAAAGACTTTCCAATCCGATAACGTACACCAATTGGAACTTGTTTACAAGAAGAAATTTGACCTACAACACCAGCAAGATGTTGCTTCATCTTGTTTATGTCACCTCCTCTATAGCTATTACACAGTGAAGACATGTGTATATATTTTGTGTCCCCTCTTTCTTATAAGCAACATGTGCCCATACTGGGTCAATTTTGGTATGAATTGAGGTATTGGAAGTAGGATTAGGAGTAGACTGGAATTGGTATTGGAAGTGGGAGTGGGAGGTTCGTTATTGGTAGTAGGAGGAGTGACATTCTTATTTTCGGATTTTGATAGATCCATCCTTGCAAAAAAATTGAAGCAATATGCAAATGAAGCTTATTAATTTAATTACAATTACTTAAGCCAATTGTCAGAACTCAAAATAGAACCATAAACAGAAGCATAACAAAACAATAAACCAGGTATGATAAATCCTTATATAGGCATTCTCATAACAGAAGCATAAACTGTAACATCGCAAAAATTTAATAAAATGATTAATTTGTGGAAACTAGATAATAAGCCAAATTATGGAACCTACGAAATTTAAGAAAACTTAAATTAGACAAAGGGAAAAATTAAGGCCTAATGTGTATAATTAATAGGATAAAAATATACATATATGTATAAAGAAAAACACACACACTCAACCCAAACTTACCGAACATGTATACACACACTTGTCATGGCCTCATCATTTCAAAACACATGTTCCATACACATACTCAAACACATCCTCTTTTATACAAGCAACCACGTACTCCTTCTTTCTTCATTCTCATTCGGACAACACACACATACACATTCAGCAACTACAATAAATAAAACACTCTCAACTCCTTCATCTCTTGATTCGACCAAGCAGCTGAAACAAAGAAAAGAAACAGAAAACCAGAAAAACAGAGAAAGAGAGAGACGTGAGTGAGGGCTGAATTTCTCGCCAGAAATAAACAAGAAGGTTGGATTTCCACAAGCAACCACATATTCTAATATAGGTGAGTTCCATACACCCTTATCTTGCTTCTTTCATTGGATATGAGGCTGTTTTCGGTGGTTTTGGGTTGTTGGAATTAAGAAAATTCACCAAAAAGTTTATGTAACAAAAACCAGTAATTTTGTGACCATTTTACGTGGGATTTTTTGTCTCTTTGCTTCTTTAATCACATCCCCAAACACAAGAAACATGTTTAAGAGTATGTAGAGTCAAAATATTTAAGATTGGAGTGAAAAACCATGGTTGCATGTGAGTTTTCTCAACTCTGTTTTACTCGCCGGAAAACAGAGTTTCTGCTAGAAATTTGCAAAAGCTTAAACGGAGGCTATAGATAGAATTTTTGTTTCATTCTTTTTCCTATGGAAATTTTAGGATGTGTAGTAGGACATAGAATCAATAAGAGCACGATTTGGAGTCGAAATGAGTGAGTTATTGAGTTTTAAACTCAGACTATTAAAACTTACGTTTTAGGAGACAATCCATTTCTTGTTAAGCTTTGACCAACCTAATCATATCCAATATTTATGAAATTTTACATGGAGATATTAGACATCTCAAGCTTTACAGTCATAAAATGCATCATTTTGATATCTTTAGAGGGAGTTATGATTTAATAAAACTGGACAAAGTAATCAAAATGAAGGAGATGAGCTTCATACAAAATTCACTATATCACAACCAAATGGACAAAGAGTCAAAGATTATCAAAATGAAGGTAATAAGCATAAATAGCATCTACAGTGGGTAAAGCTTTTTTTTTTTTTTAAAAAAAGCTTCCAAACTATTTCTATGAAGCAAAATAATAACATTGGCAACAAGGGGTGTGTTGGTATGGTGGTGTTTTACTTATAAGTTACAAAGATTAGGATGGTTTTGAGGATGGCTGATCCAGGGGAGTGAGTAGCGTACCACGTCACCGTCGCCGTTGACGCCGAGGCCAGAGAGGGACTCAAAGTGCAGAGGGAATTGTCGGGGGTTCGTTGTCAGTGACGAGTCACAGTGATGAAGAGAGGGAAAGAGCTCAGGGTGGGATTATAAAGAGAGGGAAAGAGGTCGATGAGTCGATCCCCAATTTAATCTAGATTCACCGATTCAGGGAAAACTATAGAGTGCAAGCTGATGTTGGGTCGATGTTGTTCGCCCGCTCTAAATGCCCCAAAACGACATTGTTTTGGGGCATTTTTTTCTAAAAAAAAAAATAAGATAAGCCAACCCACCCAACTCGGCGGGTTGGCTGAGTCATGACTGGTTTCAACGAGTCAACCCAGTTTTTACTAGGTTGACTCTTCCTATGGTTAAACAATGCATCGGACAGGACTGGGGGCTGGTTGACCGGTTTTCTTGTCTAACCAACCGGTCCGATCCGATTTTTTTTCATTGGTAATAACTTAATTCCAAGATCCATATTGTGACTTTTCCCTTAATTAATTATTATTTTCTAATTTGATTAAGATTTTTGCCTCTCCGAACAAGTGTGCTTCATGAGATTCGAATTTGTAGTCTTCTTCTTAAGGGATGAGGTCGTTTATCATCTCAATCAACAACTTATTAATTTTCCCTTGACTATTACTTCTCCGCCCCAAAATATAAGCTTTATATTTATGAATATGTGTGTCCCAAAATATAAACATCATTCTAAGTTTGTCAAAGCATTTATTGTAATTTTTTCAACTTTATCCCTTAGTCGTATTTGTTATATTTATTGTCTTCTTCACTTATCATCTTTACAAATAAGGGTATAGTTTAAAAAATAAATATTTATTACTCTAAATATTAATATTAACTATTTTCTTAATAAATATAAATGACTTATATGAAGCTTATAATTAGAATTGGAGGGAGTATTTTTTAATGGAGTGTTTTGAGGAAAAAAAAACACACACACACACACGAATCTATTTTTAAAAATAAAAAAAAATAAGAATGAGATTTACATGTTTATGTTTTGTTTTAGCAAATCCCAGTCGTGTTTGTGGAATTTCTACCGCCTAAACAATGTCAGAGCTATGGAGCAGCGTAGAAAGAAGATGCTTGTACCTTCTTCAAGAGAAAAAATCCTTGACCTCTCTCCTCCAAATCCACGCCTTCGTTCTCCAAAATGCCCTCGAGTCCAAAGTCAATCTCCTCACAAAGTTCATCTCAAGCTTATCATATTCCCTCTCCCTCGCTTCTTCATCCTCACTACACAACCCTCTTGGTATCATCCAACACGCTCCTCGTGTGTTTGATCAAAGGCCTCACAGGGACGATTTATTCTTATACAATTCCATGATGAGTGCTTATTTATCTGCGAACGAGTGCGTTGAGTCTTTGACTCTGTATAGAGATCTTATGAGGAAAATAGGTTTTAATCCCAATAACTATACATTTACCATTCTGGCCAAGTGTTGTGCCATGAATATGGCTGTTACAGAAGGTGAAGAGATACATTATGGTTTTGTGAAGTTTGGGATTTTCTCTAATGTGTATGTATCCACAGCTCTGGTTGATATGTACACCAAATTTGGGTTTATGGGTAGTAGGCCAAGTTTCCAAATGCCCCTAATTTTATTATATGTTTTTACACTTTATTTGGAGATTTTGTCATATTAATTTATCTTAAAATACCTTGTTTGTGCTTAACTAAGATTAAGAGTAAATATATTAAATTAGTACTAAAAGGGGCAAATATGTCAAAATAATGTTAATTACTCTTAATCATTGATTTTTCTGAGAATATTTGATGTTGGTTTTATTATTTTAATTATAGGTATTTGAAAAATTGGATTGAAACTAAAAATGACAGTTTAGTCCCACAAATTTGTAAATTCCAGTTTGGTCCAAATTAAACACAGCGTTTTGTGCTTTTCATCAGGTCTGATATTGAGAAGCAGAGACGGGATTGGGAAATATACAGAACAGAAACCAGAACAGAGCGCCAAAACCTCAAAACCTTCGTCCTTCTTCATCTCTCTTCCTCGCCGGCCGCAATACTTAGTCACTACCGTCAGCCACTACCTCTACCACCATCTCTGGCGTCCCTTCACCCCATCCACCTATCATTCTTCTTCTTTATCACTGTAATCCACTCCTTCATATTGAGATGTGTTTTGGTTGATGCATATTGAAACTAAAATTTGTATTAGATTTTGTATTTTAATGATTTGATAGAATGTATGTTAGCCTCATTGTTAGCCTTGTTCTATCATTCATGTGTTTGATGCTCTTAATTGGCTAGCTAGGTTGCTAGCAATTGTCAATTAAAGTAGAGAATGCCTCCTACAAAATTTAATACGTGTTAGGTGTCTAGGTGTGTTTAGCTAATTAGAGGAGTTGTTTGGAGAAGGTCTCTTCTCACAAGCCTAAGTACTTAACCAAGGAATTAAATTAAATTAAATTGGAACAAGGAAAGCTAGTTGATTCACTCACCAGGGAATATAATACTAACATTTCACATCACTCCATTTCACCCATTAAACTTGGAAAAACCTATAAACAACTAGCTTAGCCTAATTTAGAATAGTTAATTAATTTCATTACACTCTTTGGTTAATTTGTTAATTGCACTTAGTTAATCAGGAACTTAATATAGGCTCCACGTAGAGAGACGATCTAGGTTAGCACCACCATATTGCATTATTAATCTAGTTTTAATCACTTTGTTAGTTTAGGAATCCAAATAAAGGCTCCTTAAAGTGAAACTATTCGAGTTGTGTTATATTGCATTACTTGGATTTATTTGTTGATTGTGGACCCCAAGGCGTTACGAGAAAGGTCTTTGTAATATCCCTAATTTTGGGCCTATAGACTTGAGGATAAGCCTGTATCAGGCAAATGAGAGTGATGAGATATAGAAAGATTCCCAAGGACTATGTGATTTGGCCCTATCGGGTAGAAGGCTCGATATTTGGATGCAGTATGATTAAAGTGTTAGTGCAGATATGCACAGGACACATATACGGTGCCATTGGGTTAGTAGAAAGACGCCATCCCACTATGTCATGAGATAAGGGATCGATTAGTAGGGTGAAATAGGCCGGTATAGGTGTGCACATGCCATTTTTGGGGCATACATATGTACCCTGCGTTTTTAGAGTGGATGATAGTATAGGCGCCATACGGGGCCCATATACATACTCTGACCTGGTGTCATTTGATGGGCCTCTATATGCGTGTCGCAGTCCCAAGCAAAATCCGAGTAGAATCTCAAGGAGACACCGATAAAGTAACTTTAATAAAGTAAGTAATTATGACTAACTTTTGTGCTGGAAGAGTGAGGAGGTGACAAGTTTCCCTCATCATTACACTTACCTTTATGCTTTTGTGTTGGCATCTCAAGAGCGTACCACGTAGCACCTAATTCGAGGAACCTACCAGTCTCTAGCTCAGTCATGTACTTGACTTCTCAAACACAAAACTCGGGAGTTTGGAGAAATTTTCAGGCTTATCCCTTTTCCTGACAATTATGGCGCCACCTAAGAGAGACAAAAAGGGAAGACCAGAAGCAAGTGACACATGTCACCGAATCAGTGGCATACTGGACAAATGGCACCATAACATCGTGACATGTGACATGTGACATGACTTTTTCAAAGCTCCTCCCTAGCCATTTAATTCAGCCAGCTGCCAAATTATTCATAGAAAAATCAGAAAAAATGTTGATAAAATTGGAAGAGGAAAGAGAAAACGTTAATAGTAAAAGTTCTTGAGCTCTGGAGCCTATTTCACCTCCGATTCGGCGTTTTCTCTCAAAGTACCCTTCACAAACCTTCTTCTACTCATCCAAGCTTTATTTGTACAGTTTTAAATTTTCATTTAGAGGTGTTTGGTGCCGTCTCACCAGCCAGAGTACTGCCAGATTTCTGAACCGACTACGGAAACGCATAGAGGTAAGCGTAAGCTTCCTTTTGAACCAATTGGTTTGTTATTTGGATGAGTTTTTGTAGGGGTGTGGTACTGTTAATTTTTCATCCAAGGGATATTTTTGGGGTTTAATTATGTATTTATGTTTAGATTATGATTTATGATGATATTGGACTAAGTGGTTGGATAAAATTCTGTTTTGGTGAATTATGACTTGTGAGGTTCTATTTTGGCCAGAAAAGGTCATGAAGAAGGAAAGGGAATTTTCCAAATTTGAGGTTTCCAATGGATTTCTTGTACAAAATTGTGTGGGGTTAAGGTATGGTTGTGATTTTAGAAGGGTTTGATTGAAAACCCAAGAATTTAAGTTAAAGGAACAAAGCTGCCAGATTTCGTTTTTTGGAGGCAAGTTTTGTTTTGACATGTTTTTTAGTCTCCAAATGTTATCCAATGACTTTGAAACTTTTCAGAATGAAAGTAGGCATCCTATGATTTAATTGTATATATAATATGTGTGATTTGGGTTAGTAGATTATGAGTTATGAATTTTTGAAGTTAGGCATTGATTCTAGAATTAATTCTATGGCAGTGAAGCTTAATTGAGAATTATGGAATTCTGGGCATATTATTATTAGCATGAGTCATTTTTCCCTTAAAGTATACTTAAATAGGGTTAAATAAAACTTTTAACTACTCTATTTGAAATTTTATATATTTAATTATGATTTTTGGAAGTTTACCCAAGGAGCAGAGGAATTCTTGGCTGAGGCCAAAAGGAGGTCAATAACGTTTTGGTCGCAACCAAGACCCCAAATTCCAGTATTTCATTTTTTTTTAAAGAAATTGACCTATTTAGCTCTTCCTAACTTCTTGGGCCTTAATATACACTTCCAATGACTCTCAATCATACCTCTAATGATGTGATTCGGTATCTAGAGCCATAGAGAAGTCAAGAAGAAGCATGGAAGATACTTCAAGTAACCCCGATGGTGTGAAGAAAAGGAAATAAAGGAAAGACATTAGTCCACAAGGTAGTAAACTTTCCTAACTTACGTGTACTTGATGTGTTTACTTGTATATTGATATGTTTAATTGTTTGATGAATTGTATGAAGCATGTATGAATTATTGAAGCTCTGTTTTACTTATACTGTGGCCATTAGTGTAATATATTAAATATTGAGCATGCGAATATGTCATTATGTTGGCATAGATTTATTTAAGCAAGCATATCATACACAAATCATTTTTTATATGCATAGCTAGCAATGTTTGCTACTGAGATTCTCTTGAATCTCACCCTCACTCACCCAACCATATAAGTATGATGAGTACAGGAGAAGAATACATGAAGATATGGATGGGGAAATATGAAAGAGAATCGAAGATTGAAGGGAAATGTACTTTTTATGTATTTTGATTAGATTTGTATATGAATAAACTAAGAATGAGCAAAGAAATACTCTGGTAAATATACAAGGAATTAAGAAACGATGAGTTGCTAAGAAGTTACGAACCACTTTATGATGATGTTAAAAAAAGTTTTTATTTAGAAAAACCCACTCAACTATAGGTTTGAATCCTGTATTGAGGTTGAGAATTAAAAGAACTTTACAAAGAAAGATCGCTTAGAGGTTTGAATCTGCTGCGTAAAGCTCATCAGAACGATTACGAAAGTAGGGTGTTACAGTCTTCATCAACTATTAAGCTACATTTTCAAACCTAGTTTTGAGAACTCATACAACATGGGTTTAACACTCTTCCCCCCTTAATAGTACATGAATTGGAAAAAGAATTAATGTTGGATTAAAGTATAGGTTTTTTAAATAAATGAGAAGTATTTGTAAGTTCAGCAAAACCAAAAAATGTTGGCAATGAACTTGAAATTTATTTCTTAGTTGGTGACATATATTGCAAGACATTCAAACTAGTGCCCATCGCTTAGTTTAACCGCAAGTGTATGCGTAACAAATAGTTCAAAAAGATATCGTCCCACGAGTACTAAGGCAAAATCAAACTTATTATTGCAATTATATTTTAATTAGGTTGAGTATATTCAATTATGTTTACTTTCAGAATTCAAAGGGAATAAAGAAAAGCTAATTGGACTTAATTTCATGAATATTAAAGACCTAGGATTGTCTATTATCTTCTTATTACATGAACATAGTTAATTCATCTTCAATTAGTGATCAAAGATATGTGTTTGCATAAGATTCAAAGCTATTTGATTACGCTCTCTCGGGTAAAACAAACATCTATTTTCAAAAAGCTCATTCGATATCTTACAACAAACTAGTGAAAACAGTCTTTAAGACCCAATCTCACAAGACAATACTAGGTTAATAGATAGATTTCTCTTTTATTAACAAACCATCCGTCCGATGCCCAAACTTTAAGTCTAATATGATTTTATCCTAGTTCTTAAACAAAATAATTTTTTTCAAGAATTATCTTATTCAACAAGTTAACTGGCCAAGTGGTGATCAGGCACTTGGTGTAAAATCGCCTGGAGTTCGCTCCCAGAAATATAGCCCTCCCTACCCCCTCACGTCAATCCCACGAGCCTCTTATCCATTCTCAATTCTCATTCGATCGCGGCGGGCCCCTTTACTTTGATAACTATAGATACTATTATCAGAGTACTTTACTTTTATGCTTTTAAGTTATGGATTTTCTTTATACAATTATTCGATTTCAATTCTTTTAATGCATTAGGCGTTTGCCATTTCATTGCCTACAACAAGTCGATCATAATTATTACTATAGATACAGGTTCTACTATAGTTATGCTTAAACATATATACAAGATATATAGCCACACTAGGCTATCCAAATTGTCTTAAGTTATAAAACTTAGTTACAGATAATCAACAAAAGTTCTTAATTCCTTCATCTGCGCCTTCTCACTAGTCAGAGTTTACCTCTTTGCCCTTTGAGCCGCTAGCCTTTGCTGTAAGTTAAATTTTTGGAAAGGGTGTGATTCAAAAGAATCTTAGTAGAAAGAATCATTCAATCATATAAAATGCAAGATTTTAAAGCATGTAACCGAAACCATCTCATCACAAAGAAAATCACTATAATATTTAGTAAGATAACATGCAACATCACATCAAACACAGGACTACTAGTCCCACACCAAAGCGCTTGGTCTCATAATCTTAATGTCACATGGGTATCCGCCCGTCATATCCTGAATGCTCATATCATAAACATGGTAAAATATACATACAAAGCATCACATAGAATATAAGAGCAAGAGTTACTACCTGATTGCCTTTCTTGCAATTTACCTATCCAAACTAGCTTCTTCTCTGAGCATGGGTAAATATTGAATCCTATAATTTAGAATTAATAAATAGATGGGTCATTACTTATTTCAATTCTATTGACATAATAAAGATTATGTTATTCTTGACCCATCCCAAATTCTTGTCCTTTATTTAACTTTTGTTGGTTATCTTTAATACTCTTTTGTGCTTTGTCTAGTGAATATCTAATTTAAGACATGTTATATGTCTTCCACCCTTGTGATTTAGGTATTCAATGTGGTCAAATTGTCTTTAAAACATGTCTCTAATCCTCATTTATCTCCTAATCACAATTTCTTTAAAAACTGGAAATTTCCAAATTTAACTCAATCTGCTAGTTTTTATTAAGCAACTTTGAAAATTCATAACTTAATCTATAAAATTTCAAATGAGGTGGTTTAAGCTTCGATATGAAGCTCTTTAATTCCCATGTATAATAAAAATATGAACCAATGCCAATTGAAGTTGTTAAATTCTAGAATTCACGACCAACCTTGTGGTCTCATAATTCTTTCAGTTTTGGTACCTAAACTTTAAAAATTCATAACTTCCAAATTACACGTTCAAATCCTAAGTTATAATACTCAATGGAAAGCTATATACTTTAAGGAAAAAATAGTCATAGGGCCAAATTACCAGATTAATCCTATAAAATTCGCTCATCTTTCCACTGCCAGAACCTGGACTTCTAGAATTTCCCCTATTTCTGGACCTATCTTTCAAAAATCATAACTTTCTCTTTAGGTATTCAATTGATACATTCTAGGACTAATTTTAAAGAATGTCTAATATTTCCCTGTAAAATTTCATAAACATTGGATAAGGTTTGTGTGACATCCTAAAAAAAATTTAAATATTAAATATTAAATATTATATATATATAATAATATATTATAATATAATAATATTATTATAATATATAATATTATATTATAAATAATATATAATATACAAAGTTGGTAGGCACCATACGGCGCCTACCAACAAGTAGATAAGGGGATCAACCCCTTATCTACAATTAAAAAAGTTTAATTGGCGCCATTAGGCGCCAATTGATTAAGGGGGGGTATTATAAATACCCCCTCCCCCTTAACACTTCCGGCGTGAAGTGTTAAGGAAAAATGAAAGAGAGTGAGGTTCTGATTGGTGTATTTTCGGTTCTTCGGAGATTAATAAGGTATACAAACTCTCTTCTAATCATAAAGTTTCTTTTATAAAAAATGTTCTAAATAATTTTCTCTTTCATATGATAGTAATTTTATGCTAGTTAGAGAATATTTTGGGGATATGATTTTAGGCAAGTTTTGAGTTTTATCAATATAAGACTATAGAAATGTAGAGAATAATTAATAGTTAATTTTAATCTGTTTAGATTTATTATTTAGTTGTCATGTGATTTTATAATTAATTTATTTTATAAATAGGGTATAAATTAATCCCTATAGGGTGTTTTTACCGATAAAAATTAGTTTAAATATTTTATTTGGATTATTGGAGGTATTATTGAGGTTTTAATCGGGTTATTTTTGTTGGATCTGAGTTATGTGAAAAATATAAATTAGGACTTAATATTTGAATTATAATTTGATATGATTTTAATTATGTGGGTATTTGAGGAATTGTTTAATAATTATATTATATCCATATACATTATGAAAGAGAGATTTAATTATTTAAGAAGTTGGTATTGGAGATTTTGTAATTATAGGCATATTAAAGGTTATTTAAGGATTTTTTTTAAGGAAATTGGAATAAATGAGGATAATAGTTGTAGAGAAAATTGGGTTGTAGGAGTTAAATTATGTAAATTAATTATTTTATTGTTATTTTTGGTTAATTGGTATCTACATTAATAATGTAGATTTTTCTTGTGATCGGTGATTGCACGGGTTTTACTATCCAAATTAAGATTAAGCTTGGAATCGAGGTAACTGGGGTTAATTTATTTTATATGCTTGTTTTGGAATGTAAGGTATTTTATAAACCTTACTTTTATCTATATTACTTGTATGTGTTTCGTAAGATTATATTTATGTTTGAATATGAATTTATTTCAGTGAAGCAGTGTATTTTTCAAATTATTATTGAATTGTTACTGTTATGGTGGATATGTTGTTTGAGATGAATGTTGTATAAGAATTTAGAATTATTGTAATTGTTTTTGAAAGCTGTATTAATTTATTATTTTTATATTACGGGATATGTTGGGTTGTGTGGAAGAGATATGGTGAATTGTGTGCCCATCGGCTCTCTCAATCCTGGCCCGGATTTTGGAGCTGAGTGTTTGGGCGGACACCTCCCTGTTACGGTATATTGGTGGTGGCATGGGAGGGGGCAGTATTCTTGATGTGACTAGCTAACATTTGGCCGGGTATACTAGCACTGATAGGCTGTACCAGTCCAGAGGAGATAAGGAGGAGCAGGATGGATGAGTTGGGATGGTTTTATTGATTATATCATGTTAAATGTTAAATTATGAGAATATTATTATTATTATTATTATGTCAGTTAAACATGTTTCTCTGACTTACAATCTTTTCCTGCATATTTTATAAATTTATTTTGGTTACTGAGACTTTATGTCTCACCCCGTCATTATAAATAATTTTTCAGGCGATACCTCTAATCTGGATAGAGGCCAAGGGAAGCAACCAGAGGCATAGACTTTGAGAATCTTGTAGGCCTCTTTTGGTATTGGTGTTGTATTAATTTCTATATTGCCATTATAGGGCCCACATGTTTTTAAAATGCCATATTTACTGTTTGGATATCTATGTTGGAAATCATTTTGTGACCCATGGGTTAATTGTGATGTGATATCAGAATAATAAATTTATCTGCAGTGAGTTTGTGGGCGAGTTTGTGCCCTAAACTCCGATATGTTGTGGAAGAGTTTGTGGGCGAGTTTGTGTCCTGAACTCTGATATGTATTGGATTGAACTATGATATGTATTGGAAAAAAAAATTATCACTGATTTTGTATAAATGTGGATAATTATTGTTTGTGAGAAAGGGTCGTTTCAGTTTGTCTTGTCAAAATTCAACACGAAATTGACTGGCTTTCAAAAACGTCAATTTTGACAATTTGAGTCAAAACCCAAGAACTCATTCATTTTCACTCCAAATTGTACTCTTCTTGATTCTATTACCTACTACATATCCTAAAATTTTCATACCAAAAGGAACCGGATAAAAACTCTACCTATAGTCTCTATTTAAACTTCTACAATTTTTCAGCAGAAACTCTGATTTCCATGAACAAAATAGGATAAAGAAAAACCAACATGCATTCTGAAAGTTGTCGCTTGCTTCGTCGCAGCAAGAGGTGCTTCTTTAATTTTCCGTGGCACAAATCACAAATTACTGAGAAGACATTCTGGCATTTTCACAGAGTTTTGCCATGACAAATGGTTTCCTGTTGCCACGGCAAGGCAAGCATTTCCTACCTTTGAATCTTCAAAACTTCTTGCGGCTGTATCAATGCTTCTTTCTAACTCTATCAGTTCATATGGTCCTTAAACAACTTCACAATCTTGTCTTAGTTTTCCTGCTTCAATAAAAACATGCATAAGTTATCCAATTATTCTATTTAATCCAAATATTCACATTTAACCCAATACATCTTATGAATCTAGAGTAAATCACTTTATGCACATTTTCCTTTGCGTGAGTCTATATATGATGTGCATAATTTCATTTCAAAAGTTATTAAAGGACGGGGAAAATGTCCTAAAATGATATGAATTTTTCGGAGTTAACAAATAACCATATGTATATTTTCATTCAACAACAACAACAACAATAAAACATTTATCCTACTAGGTGAGGTTGGCTACATGGATGAGGGTTGTGTTAGGCCCCGACAGCCACGTAAAACCCTGTCGAATCTCTTATGAACATGAATCATATGTATATTTTCATTCATTTGAAATAAATAGGCTCTACATCAAACAAAAGGAAAAGGTTTGATGGGTTAAAAAGATAACTGATTTTGAACAAAATTTCGTATTTAATTAATAAATTTAATGATTTATATATTTTTGTTAAACATAATTAAAAATATTTACCTCAATAAATTTGATATTTTCCATTAAAATTCAGCCAGTTCTAGATAAAAACAATGTAGTATTGGAAATTGTTTTACTAAAACACAATTATAATATCTGAAATAAATAAAATCAAAACGCAAGATGGTCCCGCGTACACACACTTTTATAAAACTTGGCTCTATTTTCATTTTTTTCCTGGCAAAAAAAATATGTGTTCATTTCTTTTTTGTGGAAATTCATTTGTTATGTGTTTTATCCTGAATCTATATTAATCTGAAAATCTAGGATATGCCTATAAAAAGCAGACATCATTCAAGGTCATCAGTAGGGATTTATAATATTATCTATATACTCCTTCTATCTTTAATATAAGACATATTTGAGAATTTAATTTTAGTCTTAAATATAAGATAAATTTTTCATATTTTTCATTCTTTTCCTAATTTTCCCCTATGGATGGTCCCTCAATAATAAACAAGGAGAAGGGGGAAAAAGGGAATTAAGAAAGGTGACTAGGGTGTCTTAAAAAATATGTGCAATAATTAACTAACTTCCTTAATCTAATCAAATTAGGTAAATATGTCTTATATTAAGAACCGGAGGAGTATAAAAATTAGTACTACTTTATGTACTTAATATAAGATCTACTTAACTAATTTGGATAGATTATAGAAATTAGTTATTTGTTAAAAATAAGTGTTAATTTCCTAAATTGCCTATTAAAACACTTGAATTGAAACTACCCGTGCATACAAACTTTCTTAACATGTGCGTTGGCAAAAGAAAAACTTTTTTAACATGTGCAATAAATAGAGATAGTTTAGAGTACAAATGATAACACGGTAGGCAAAAAGAATTGGGGTTCTTATGTTTAAAACCAAATCCAACTTCTAAATAGCTTTTATACTAAGACCTGGAGTTGGTATCAACATAAGCAGGTATATAGTAATTTGTAGTATTTTAAAACAGAAGCAAGCATCGATTATTTTTACTCTTCTCTCACTCACGCTCACTCTCCCCAAACAGAGCGTCCCTTTCTTTATTTTTCACTTCAGTAATTCCCTTAAACAAAGCAAAACTAATCATGAAAACCGAAAAATGAAATAGTCTATATATGAGATCCCAAGGCACAAGGTATAAAATTATAGTAAATTTATTTTTGAACGGTTATTTATTAATATTGAAATGAGATAGATACATGACAAACATTAGTATAATACGACACACCAACAAAAAGCTAGATACACACACACACATACATATATTACCGCCTCAGAGTTTATTCATAGTTATATATTATAAATAAGCTAATAGAGGTAATAACTATTTTGTTGAAATGAGCAGATACATGACCACATTAGGTAACACACAACACGCCAGCAAAAGCCATATATGTATGTATGTATGTTAGTTATCATGCCAGAGTTAAGTAATATTAAGATCTTGGCGTAAAGACGATTGGGCCATTGGTCGAGAGCTAGCCACCGGTTCACGGAAAATGAAATAGTCTATATATATATATATATATGAGACTTCAAGGTATAAAATTATAGTAACTTTATTTTTTAACGGTTACTTATTAACATTAAGATGAGAGACACATAACAAACTTTACTTAACACACAACACACCAACAAAAGCCAGATACATATTACTACCTCAAAGCTTATTCATAGTTATAGTTTATGAATAAGCCGATAGAGGTAAGAATTATTTTTTTGAAATGAGAAAGATACATGATAAACATTACATAACACACAAGCCAGATATATATGTTACCATCTCAGCTTATTTATAAATAAGGGGAGAGAGGTAATATTAAGATTTTGGTCACACAGAGGAGAGAGTGGACTTCAAACTAATGAACCAGGAGCATAAGTCAACGGTGGCATAGAGACGATAGGGCGATTCGTCGAGAGCCAGCCACTGGTTCACCGGGAACGATATCTTCTTCGATATGCTGCCACTGACGGTGACTTCCACGTAGTCCAAGTACCACCCTGGCTTGTACCCTGAGCCGTCGGAGGTGACCGTGATGGCGCAAACACTAACGCAAGGGGCACTGTGGCTGAAGATATCAAGATTGCCCCGCTCGAAGTAGTCGTGACCCGGTGCCATTATGCCCCAATCTTCGAGGTTCTTGACGGTATAGCTCTCCTTGGATGATGAGTTGAATAACTTGAGGCTAATTTTGGAGTTCGTTCCTGCACTAACGCGATCTCCTGTCTGAACTCTCACAAGGTACTGGCAGTCATCCTGCATGCATGCATATAAAAACGCACACACACGCAACTAAGTAGATAGAAAGGAATAAAAGCTTGAAGCTAATAATCGATCAAAGCAATAGAGAAATTACTTACAGATGTAGCCATGGTGAGTGAGAGTAGAAACACAAGACAAGACACTGCAATAACTCTGAGAGCCATTTGTTTAGTTTAGTTTGTGACGCTACTGATCGATGCTGAAACAAGGTACGTGCAGGCCTTTAATTTATATACGGCGACGACATACATAGCGATGAGGTTATAACATTATTATAACATGATTTTCCCTTAATTTATTATTTTATGACTCTCATAATTGAGTTAGCTCGCATGTTACTTTCACTTGATAATATTTTACATAATTTCATCAATGACAGGTACTTACGCAAGGGGACCATGTTATAATTTGTAACTTTTTCCCTCATCCTTCACTTGATTAAAGAGACTTACCATGCTCCTATCATACCTATAGAGAGTTAAACTCACAACCTCACATTTAAAAAAAAAGAAAAAAGAAATTAAAGAAGCATCACGAACAGAAAACTCAAGGGGTGCCTGGTATTATTGGGCTAAAACACCACCATGCTAAGCACTCTATTAAATAATTTTGATTAGCACTTAATTAAAATTAGCTTTGAATATGGACGCTCAATAATTTGCTCTCGATAGTAGCGCATACTCCAGTTTAATTGAAACGTCTTCTTTATTTGAATCTGACTGCATGATATATTAGTATTGTTTTATTTTGCATCCACAGAAACGCAAGCCCGCTATATCATTATATTTAAGCGATCATACTATTCTCTTCCAGGGCAAAAACACGTGTTGATCAATATTTTTATTTTCTCTATTTATATTGGACAAAATATCACGTCAGGTTCTGTCTTTTAGTTCACAGATTATTATACCGAACGGAATGATGAGACATTCCTAATTCTATTATATATTTTCATAATTTATTTGGAGATTTTGTCAGTTTAAAATGTCTTACTTAGCTTGTAACAAATTAAAATTAAGATTAAATACATTAAATTAGGACTAAAAAGAGTAAAATTATCAAAACAATTGCAATTAGTTTTAATCATTGATTTCTTGAGAGAAATGTTAGTTTAATTATTTTCAATTGTAGGTACTCGAATATGTGGATTAAATCTGAAAATGATAGTGTGAGGCTTGAGTTTTGAAAATAACAGTTTATTACCACGAAATTTCAAAATACCAGTTTGGTCTAGTTGAAACTACAACACTTTTTTTTTTCAAAAAAAAAAAAAGATTAAAGAAGCATCACAAAAAGAAAACTTAAGGGGTGGCTGGTATTATTGGGCTAAAAGACCACCATATAAGCACTCTATTAAATAATTTTGATTAGCACGTATTATACCTAACGGCTGAGCTCAGGACACGGCGGAAAGTTCAAAAAAGCCAAATTTAGCCAAATTCTTTTTTGGTCGCAAACATATCATTGTCATTCTCTTACTATAATATGTATTATATTTTCATTATTACCAAATAGTATTATTTTTATTACAAAAATAAAGTGAAGAAAAATATTATTTTATGTAAATATATAAGCTAACTGTTTTCATTAAACAAAACAAAGCAAAACTATGATAGAAAAAAGAAAAAGAAAGAGTCTATATATAAGACTTCACGTCTTCACTATATAAATTTGTTGTAAATTTATTTATTTTTAATGGTTACCTATTTGATCTCCTTGTCTTACTTATAAAGAAAAACAAAATAAATTTTGATTTTTAAACTTTTTCTTCTTCAGTTATCAATTTAGTATTTTAATTTTAATTTGAATCTATATCTGCTTTCCATAATTTTTTCGTAGAACAAGTTAATCCTTATATTTTTTTTAACTTCGAATAACTTAATTCATAGAATTTATTTACTCAATAAGTAATAAAAACCGAGCTGTTATATGTTCCCTTATACAAGAGAGCTCTCAATGAAATATTGGGTTAATATTATTATTATTCTTTATAATTAGATGGAATTTTAGTTTTGGTTTATTCCAAAAAAAAAGTATTTCAGTTTTGGTCCTTATAATTCTAAATTGGGGCGGGATTTTACACCCTATAGTTTCATAAGATCTCAGTGTGAGTTAACGTCACTAAATATAGCAATTAAAACCAAAAATTGCTAAAAATATAGAAACCAAAAGTAAAACTCATTATTAGAACCAAAACTCTTAAAAGCATACAAACTCTTTTTTGCTAACCTTAAAAGCATAGAGACTAGAGCAAAAACTTCGATTCCTATATATTTTTTTTTAGTTCTTATACTTAATGGTATTAACTTATAAAGTAAATATTATTATATTTAAACCAAATCTTTATAAAATTATAGAGACTAAAAACAATTATATGAAACTATATGAACCAAAATAAAAATTCCATCAAACTTTAAGCACTAATAATAATATTAACCCTAAAATATTTAATAAAAATTATTTCACATATTATATATTCTCCTTATTCTTCTGACGACAAGAAGCATATCCCAGTAGTTGCAAAAAGATGCACCTAATCATTAAAAAAAAAAAAAAAGGAAGCTCCATGTGGAACACGTGGTCGAGGATGATTCACGGGCTCTACTCTCTTTTGTCCCTTCTGCATATAAAATATTTTTCCCAGCTTCATAATTATGATATAAACAAATTATAGAGACAAAAAATAATGATTTAAAATCATATGAATCAAAATCAAAATTTAAGCACCAATAATAATATTAATCCTAAAATATTTAATAAAACTTATTTTACATATTATATAGTCTCCTAATCCTTCTGAGAAGCATATTCCAGTGTTTGCAAAAAGATGCACTTAATCATTTAAAAAAAAAAAAAAAAAAGAGGAAAAGGAGCTCAATGTGGAACACACGGACGAGGATGATCCCCGGGCTCTACTCCCTTTGGTCCCTTCTGCATATAAAATATTTTTCCCAGCTTCATAATTATGATATAAACAACGTCACATGCTGTTTAGAAATTTATTTCCGGTGTATTAAAAAAAGCTGTTTAGAAAATACGTATAATAAATATTAAATATAATTTTTTAAGGCCTTCTATTCTTTAAAGGATGCAAATGCCATCGTAAAGTATTACAATATATAAAAAGAATAACGTTGGGGTGAACTACGTCTCAGACTCGGCAAGGGCCTGTTGCGTACGAGGAATTTGAAGGGAGGAATGAGAATATTTTTATAAGTTTAAAAAAATTAGAGAAATGAGGTTATAAAATTTTAATTAAGAAAAGATATTTGATAAAAGATTAAGAAAAATTAATTAAAAAATGTTAACTCACTTCCCTACTTTTTTTTTTAAAATCCAACTCAAAAAATTTGTCCTCCACTCACCTGCCGCCCCTTCCTCTCCCCTCATACCAAACAATCCCATAGGAAAGCCTCTGAGCTCACTAATGTGGAGAGGATACAAATATATAATACTACATCCGGTCTTAATTAAATATAAGATTCATTTAATTTTGTTGAGAGATTAAAGAAATTAAATTAAATATTTATATTTATCTTTTTTATATTAAATGAATTTGTTAGATTTATAAATTGATATATAATCAAATAATGTATAATGTATGTTATGATTAATTAGCATATTTAATTTCTATAATCTCTTTAAGAAAAATCAACTAAATTTTATATTAAGAATGAGAGGAAGTATATAAATATATATTAAAGGCAAAAACATCCCTTTGTATCCGGCCAACTGATCTATAGGCTTATTTATAATTATAAATAGGTCTGGTAGTCACACACACTCACAGACATACATACATACATGTGAGTGTCTGTGTGAGTTGTGTTACATAATGTTTGTTATTTGTCTCATTTCCTATTAATAATTATCCCCGTCATAGGGCAAACTTATCCATTTGTCAGGTACATGTTTGTTTTCTTCATGACGACAATAGGGTGGGAAATAATATTTTAAAAAACTTATAAGGCATGTTTTTATATTAAAAAGATATATTTAAATATTATTTGAATTTTAAATTTTTAAATTAATTTTGTTGATAATAAGAATAATAAAATTAATAAAAATATATAATAATTGATAATTCAAATTTTAAAAAAAATCATTGATTTAAAAATTTTAAATTTTAAATAATATTTAAATAAAATCTCTTTTTTATACCCCTCGTGGAATGATTAGGGGTGAGCGTACACCAACGCCGTAAAAAAATTATATCCATCATTTTATTTTAAAAAAATTGTTAGGGGGAAGTAAGCCTAAGCCTAGGGCCTAATCTACTTTATAAAATATAGCATCTTTCTGACGTATATAATCCGTAATTTCGTCACTAAACTGTTGGAAACATTACCAAATGAATTCCGGCTGTAATATTTTTCACCAGAAAAGTTTACTTTTCCGATGGATCATAGGTCCACCGGTGATTTTCGAGATTTTTCAATAGAATTCCAACCGATTTTAGTGACAGACCTATTCCGCCAGTGAATTTCATTATTTAATTATTTTTTGTATTTAAGAAAAATTACTGATGGATTTTCATATGGTTTTCCAATTTAGCAGCGGACATATTTTGTTGATAGATCCGTCAGTAAAATTCATTATGTATTTATTTATGATATTTTAGAAAACATATTGACAGATATTGGACGTTTCCTGATAGAATTTAGTGACAAAAGTATTTCGTCTCAAATTCTATCAGCAAAAAGTGCTAAATATTTTAACTATAATGTTTCGGAAAAATTCTTTGAATTTTTCTACGGAAATTCTGTGTCTAGGATTTTAACGACAGAATGTTGTGGATAATTCCATCGGTAATCTTGCTATATTTTTTATAATAATTTTTTTTATAATTTATCATAAAATAATTAGTTATTTCCTATTTTAAAATAAATTAAAGATGATAAATCTCATTATTGAACACTTTTTTTAAAAAAAATTCTATAATGCTATTTTTCAAATTTTGATTTTTGTTTGAAAGTACAAAATATGATTATTTTTTATGAGAATTTGATATGGTTATATGATAAATTTTGTGTTCTTAGTCTATTTTGCTTTCTTCCTCTACATCACTATCAAATAACTGTTGTTGAAATATAATATCATATATTTATTTTACATGTTCTAATTGAATCAATAAATGGTTCCACATGTATATTATACAGTTGAAGGACTGAAAAAAAATGAAATTACCGATATAATTTTTTCTAGGTAAAAATTCCATTGGTAAATTTTGCCAGAAAATACAATTTCCGACTGAGTTTTTTCCAATACCAATGATATATATATATATATATATATATATATATATATATATATATATATATATATATATTATCTAAATAAATAATGTATAGTCAAAACAGCTCAGCTGATGAAAGCATCATGAACAAGGAAGATGTTTTCAGGAATAGGTGAATTCTTTATTCAATCAATTAGAGCTTTATACAAATGGAAACCCTACCTCTATTTATAAAGCACTAATAATAAAATAAAAATAATTTAAATTCAAAATTAAATATGAATCCTAAAATAACGAAGATATAAAACTCTAGATATTCCTTATTCAATACAATACCGCACCAGAGCTATACTGTTAAATGTGAGTTGGAATAATACGGTTATGGTAATATTAAAATTTTCAAAATATTCTTATTTGATTCGAATTTGAAAAAATAATTTAAAGGTATACAAAATAAAGGGAAAATTGAAATGAAGTCCAGACCTAGTTTAAATTGCAATTTTTTTTTACTTCTTCGTATTTATCTTTCATTATTTCTCTAACTAAAAAGAACAATATAAGCTATTAGAAAATATATATACATACGCATGTAATTTTTCTCTAAGTCAACAACAATGTTCACAAGCCAAAGCAACATTAATCCCACAATCCAGGGAATATTTGCATGTTATATTTTTTACTATGTTTTTTCTGAAAATTAATTAAACTTGTAAGGGCCTACTTAGATTAACATCACATTCAAGCAAGTCAAGATAACATTTATCTCATACTTACCTCGGATGTTGTAAATCATATTTGAAAAGTAGCTTCTACAGTCAAGTCAATCAGGCACTAAGAAGGGCCAGGTTCAAGCTCATGCCTATTGCTCAACCTATTTAGGCAAACAGGCTAGGCTTACTTTTAGAACACATAGCATAAAAGCCTACAAGTTCAACCCTTTCATTCGTCCTTTGTTCAAATCTGCCTCTTTTGTTCGATCGCTCAAGATGACAATACTAGATGGCTCACTCTTTTCTGATTTGTGTTGTTTGCTGAAACATAATAATTACTTTAAGTTTATTTTAATGATGCTCAAATGAAAGAATTTTCCCTACAACAACGGATGTTTCAACAATGAGCTGATGATCCATTATCTAATTTATGACTTGTTTGATTGTGTTCTCAATTTTCTTTTGCAGCAGTTTTCTAGAACAAGTTTATACAAAAACAAAAAATTATATCAACAAAAATACAAAACAAAAGTCCGTTTGGTAAGAGTACAAGTATAGAACAGCAGATTCGCAATGTTCAATCTATAGGTCTTTTGATCTGATCCTAATTAATTTGACCTAGTTCTGTTTTCTTGCACGGCTCAATATTACTCACTTTATACTTCTTATAATCCTATTAATAAGATCTTTTTTCCCCATATTTTCGTTTTATGAAAATTTTTAATAAGTAACTTCAAGTATTGATATATTGATACTAATGATTAACGTAAATAATAGTAGTGGTCAATTCCACAGTCAACAAACATTGGATAGCCTTCCATGGCAATTGCAGCTTCTTCTTTTTTAAAAAAAAAAAGAAAAAGAAAAAAAGAGTCATAATTCTTATACATTGTGTGTATCTATGTGTGTATCGTGTGTGAAACTATGCATAGTGGTCCAGCGGGAAAATAAAAACATTTTGTTGAATTTGTGTTTTGTTTAATCCTACTTTCTCTTTAGGCGGATATATAAATGTATCAGTCATTCGTACAAAGAATAGGAAGTTATGCATTAGTGATGTTCTAAGAAAAATTCATATGCTCAAGGAAAATTTATATATTTATAAGTGAAATTCAACACTTTATATGTTTACAAGTTAAAAGTTGCGTCATTACAAGTCTAACTTATAGGTTATCAACCATAGATTTCAAATTAGGGTTTTTCAAGAGTCTTAGTTTATAAATATTCTAGTCTGTGAAGATTATAATGAGAAAGACTTTGCTTGTAGCCTCGTATTCTCATAAGAATACTTTGACAAAATCAAGGGCGAATCATCCTTATAGTGTCTTTTTAGCTAGATCTGTAAGAGATAGATTCTCTTAAGGTTCTATCTTCAATCATTCATATCAAGAGTGAGCGGACGGATCGACTAGAAAACAAGCAAGAGGACACAAGACACAATATTTTTTTTAATATTGGGCTTTTTTTATTTATGAGCAATGATATTAATTAAAGGCGTAAATGTATTGACTAGAGGCGACCGACAGCCGGAGGGTGTTGGCTGGCAGTGCTCCAACAATGGTGCTTCTTTTCTTTTTTTTAATTAAAATATTATGAGCATTATTGTAAAAGCACCAATACTTTAAAAACCTGGATTCCTTCTCAATCATCTCTCTATCATTTCTATTTGTTAACAAACTTTTTGAGTTTTTATAAGTTCAAATGGTATTTAAGCATCATTTTCTCTTCATCATCATCATCATCATCATTATTAGGAGTTGTGGACCCGTTCTTAACGTGGGATAATGTCAAACAACCTGGTTCATCTGTACTTACACATGCCCTTCATTCTTTATTCTTTCTTATCCTTTTAGGCTCTGTTTGTGTTAGCGGTGAGAGGCGGAAAGCGTAGGGTGAGAGAAATATTTGAGTGTTTGGCATGGCGTTTTTCGCATTTAACTTTTGGGCCTAAACGTGCGATATCAACGAAGCCACTTTATGCTGCTTCTAAGAAAAAAGCCGCGGCACTGTAGTGGAGAGAGAAGCATGGATGAAAGAGAGAAGGGTACCGTAAGGAGTGCCACTATCTTTCATGAAAAAAAAATAAAACTATTGTAAAAGACCCAATATTCAATGAGACTCATACACTTTTCATCCATTTTTAATTAAGTATTTTAGAGTATTTTTCTTTTTTTAACAATAATTGATTTTTTTTTCAAATTTTATTTACATTTTTTCACTTCAATTATCACAATGTGTGTGTGTGTGGTATTCAATAAGATTCATGCCCTTTTAAGTCATTTTTTATCTAAACAGGCTTTTCAAACGCTAATCCAAACAGGTTCAAGGTTAGAAAAAAAAAGCCACTTCTGCCATCACTAATCCAAACACAAATCACATTTACAATATAATCTGACTTTTATCCTATCTAACTTTTTTAGAAGTCATATTTTAAAAAAAATGTCACTTCTTTTTCGGTAATCCAAACATACACTTAGACTTCACATCTCTCGTATCGTTAGTTACACGATTTTGCGGCATAAATTCTAAAAGTCTAGACAAGAATATGATTTGAGAGTGTGTGTGCCATAATGAGTAATTAAACAGAGATATTTGAGAATTTGAGTGAAAGGAGGTATCAGGTATGTATTGATCTAAAGCAACACTTTTCTGCTCCCACACTGCACCAATTTTTTGTAATTTTGTTTTATGGAAAATATTACTATATAGTCATCGATATATGATGGTTATTATCGGTCATGAATTATGGTTTCAAACCGTTATATATATGGACGTTATATATGCTCAGCACAAAATATATAACAGTTCTGAACCGTAATATTAAGGGCATATATAATGGTTATTTGTTAATAATTATAATTTATTGATTTTATTTTTTATTATATAAGACACAATATAATCATTGATAGCAATCAGATAATAATATTAAATAAAATATTTATTTATTGTATTCAAAATTTAAAATTTAAGAAATTATCAAAAAAAAATTTAATACATAAAGATCATACAATTTCAAAGAAATTAATCACTTAAACACTCTAGAACATTACCTTATAATTTTTTGAATTCTAAAAGAAAATTTATTAAAAATATTCTTTAATAATGTCCAATGCCTTAGTTGTAAATTGTCAATCACATGTTAGTACTCAAGAGTTTCAGTAAGTGTAAAAGGGTAATGTAAATATGAAAATCAGAAAACAAGCGCGTGCGCATGGAGTAAAAATTGGCAAATATTAAAACTTGAGCAAATCTTGGATCTGATTCAATAAATCTAATTTCAATATACTTGTTAAAGTTTAGGAAGTGAGAGGATGAACATTCATGTAGATCGTGATTTAACAAGCTACTAAAAATTAGGAGAAAAAATTATATTGATTTTAGTGTATATAATCTAGTGTACTTAGAATTATTTTCACTGCAATAAAATAATAATAAAAAATTCGGCTTTTTACCTCATCGTTATTTTGTGCTCTCTATTTTTCTTTGGTGTTTTTTTCTCTATTTTTATCTTCAAACCAACGGCCATCATCAGAAATGAGTTATCACCTTTTGTCTATGATTCTTCATAGATAATTTGACAATCTTGAGCCTCAACTAGTAAGCTCTCGTTGTATTAAAAAATAAAATGAAACTAAAAACATTAATTGAAAAAAATAAAGCTTACCCAAGGAAGAATCATGGGAGGAAGAAGTTGCAGAGTGAAGATCCATGTTAGTGGTGGAGGACGAAACTCGTAGCAGCAGTGCAAAAATCACAGAAAGAAGAGTATGAGACCAACTAGGAAGCTAAAAAAGGTTTAAGAAGGACTTGGAAGAGTTGTGTCAAATAAATTTCTTTTAGAATCCCGCCTTTTCCCGCCTTTTTAGATGAAAGAATGCATTGTCCAATGTTTTAAAAAACCAAACCGGACATCAAGTTGAAAAAGTCAACCAGTCATAGTTCAAACAGTTGGAATGGTCTAGTCGTTCGGTCAAGCCGGTGATATAATAATTAAATAAGAATTATATATATATAATAATAATAATAAATCTATAAAAGGTCTAATTGTCAACATAATAATACTTCAACGCACAAACAATTAAATAGCAACATATAACTTCCAATTTATATTTTGGCAAAAATATCATTTTATAAGAAAATATGTAAACAAATTTTATGTTAAAAATAAATAGTGTAACATCCTAAAAATTTAATGTAAAGATTAATTTATGGAAACTAGATAATAAGCTAAATTATGGAACCTACAAAATTTAAGGAAACTTAAATTAGACAAAGGGAAAAATTAAGACCTAGTGTGTATAATTAATAGGATAAAAATATACATATATGTATAAGGAAAAACACACACACTCAACCCAAACTGACCGAACATGTATACACACACTTGTCATGGCCTCATCAATTCAAAACACATGTTCCATACACATACTCACACACACATCCTCCTTTAGACAAGCAACCACATACTCCTCCCTTCTTCATTCTCATTCGGACAACACGCACACACACACATTCAGCAACTACAATAAATCAAACACTCTCAACTCCTTCATCTCTTCATTTGACCAAGCAGCTGAAACAAAGAAAAGAAACACAAAACCAGAAAAGAAAAACACAGAAAAACAGAGGAAGAGAGATACGTGAGTGTAAGAGAGCAAAACAAAGGAAGAAGAGAAATAAGGAAGCTTCAAACTTGACACACAACATCATAAACATGTTTAGGTAAGTCTCCTCTACTTTTACCTTGGATTTCCATATCATTTGAGTGGTTTTTCTGGGTTGTTTTGCTGCTAGAAGTGATGAAGTTCGCCGGAAACTTTCTGTCACAAAAACCAGTGATTGTTTATCCATTTTGGGTGATATTTTTGATCTCTTTGCTTCTGTAATCATGTCCCCAAACACAAAGAACATGTTTAAGAGTATTTAGATTCAAAATATTTGAGATTAGAGTGAAAAATCATGGTTGCATGTGAGTTTTCTCAACTCCGTTTTACTCGCCGGAAAATAGAGTTTCTTCCAGAAAGTTCCAGAAGCTCAAACGGAGGCTATAGATGGAGTTTTTGTCTAGTTAATTTTCCTATAGAAATTTTAGGATGTTTAGTATGAAATAGAATCAAGAAGAGTAGAATTTGGGGTCAAAGTGAATGAGTTATTAATTTTTGAAGTTAGACTGTCAAAACTGACGTTTTTCAGAGTCAGTCAGTTTTGTGTAGCATTACGAATAAACAAATCATATCCAATATTTATGAAACTTTACAGAGAGGTAGTAGACATATCAAGATTTAACATGAGTGATAGAACGCATCATTTGGATATCTATAGAGGGAGTTATGATTTTTAAAAATTTAGTTTAGAAAGAGGTGCAATCTGGAAGTCCAGATTCTAGCAGTTGGTTTCATGGTATTTTTGAGCAATGAAATCTTTTTCAATGACCATTAACTTTCCAGAATTAAATTTTATATTCTAAGCTTTAATTTTATATATAGTTTGTGTTATTTGGATTAATATACTAAGAGATATGAATTTTTTAAGTTGGTTGCTTTTGAACTATATTTCTGGAAAACAGATTAGATGTGTCGAAATTTTGGAAAACCAAAACTTAACCAAAAATTATGAAAATTTCCAGATTTAAAGTAGACATTCAGAGCTTTAATTTTATATGTGGATCATAATTTTTGGACAAGTACATTAGGAGATATGGATTTTCAAAGTTGTGCTCTATTTCTGAAGAGTAATTTAGAACAGTGGAATTTCATGAAATTCTGGGAGCAATATGGTGAAACTGGGTAAATTTTTATTTTTTTCCATGAAAATATATTATAAGATCTTCATTTAGGATTTGAACCCAGTCAATTCAGAATTTTCTAGAATTAGTTATGATTTTTCAAAGTTAACTGAAAAATCTGCCAATTTGCTGAAGAATAGTAAAATTGCACTATGCAAAATTGTATTGTGTAGAAGCCACTGAAATTGAGATAATCAGCATAATATGATTAAAGGCACTAGTAATACAAGTAATAGTAAATTACTTTTTAACTTTAATTTATAGGAAAAGGTAATAGCCCGAGCAGAAGAAAAAGTTGTGGATAAACAGTCAGACTGAAAAAGGACCCAGGCAGTAACTCTTTCTTACATGTACTATGTGATTATCTATATGTTGAATATGTCATTTTTTGTAACATGAGCTAGTGTCTTGGACACACCAATTTGCCAAGTTGTGGTCAGGGACTCAACAGGGGCACCGAGTAGACCATGGTGCAAATATATCGTTTGGCTTTGGGCAAGTGCACATATATTTTTTATCATCTTACATGATATGACATTGCATATTTATTTTCTCATTCTATATGTCAGATTGTATACTACTACTGAGATTCATTCGAATCTCACCATATTTCAATACATAAAAATATTTCAGCGGAAGGTAGCAGCTCTAAAGGCAAAACTGTAATTACCGGTGACTGAGGTCTGGTTCAAGTAAGACTGCAACTGGTTATCTTTAGTTTCAAATTTTATTTATTTTGGACTTTGTATATATTTTTCAAATCCTATGAAGATTCCTGTAACTTACACGGGTAGAAAAATGATTTTTTAGACCGGGTAAAAATGATTTTTTAGACCGGTTTTTGATGAGGTCTTGATACAGCCGGTCTAAAAAATATGATACTTTTTAGACCGGTTATGCAACCGGTCTAAAAAACACTTTTTAGACCGGTTGTTGGAACAACCGGTCTAAAAAGTCACACTTTTTAGACCGGTTGTTCCAACAACCGGTCTAAAAAATATGAGTTTTTAGACCGGTTATGTAAATAACCGGTCTTAAAAATACTTTTAAGACCGGTTATTTGGAGAACCGGTCTAAAAAATGTGACTTTTAAGACCGGTTATTTAAATAACGGGTCTTAAAAGTATTTTTAAGACCGGTTATTTAAATAACCGGTCTAAAAAGTGTCTTTTTTAAATTTTTTAGTCCATTAATTACATTATTATACTTAATTTGTACATATTCTAAAAGCATGTTTTTAAGGCCATACTTATAATTACTTGTCACGAATATATCCTGGTGAAGTCATACATGAAGAACCCAATGAACATATCTTAGGAATCCTGCAACACCCAAAGCAAATACATAATGAGTTGCGAATGGCTTAATAATATGAAATAATATCAGAAAATGAGTTAGAAAAGAAAGTAATTAGATCATAAGTTGGAAGATAACTTTGTATTTAAGAAATTTTGTCGGAGAATAAATATTTAGAAACAGGGAAAATGACAGAAGAAAATACTAACCTTGGCCCCTACTAATGAAGAATCCAATTTGTAAACTCTCTCAAATGTCGCAATCGTAAGCCTGCAGCAAATATGAGTATAAAATTTTGTAATAGAAATCGATCTAAAGTATATGACGGTAGCTAATATGAAGTATGTATAAAACTAATTAAGTAAAACACTTACCTTAAACCAATTGGAGGGAAGAAAAGTTGAGCCTTACGGTAATGGATTCCACCGTACCTCTGCGTTTGACGGCGGAGATGGTTAAGGATGGAGGAGCGATGTGGGAAGGAGGAGTTGCCGCGACATAGGGGGGGTTTACAAAAATCTTGATAAATATCAGATTTCAAATTTGAAATTAGGCGCCAGCTAAAGCCGCGAGAAAGGATTTTAAATATTATGGCGGACTTTTAAGACCGGTTATTTAACAAAACCGGTCTTAAAAAGTTCACCTTTTAGATCGGTTATAACTAATAACCGGTCTTAAAAATAAAAACTATTTAATTTTTTTAATTCCGCGTCTTTTAGACCGGTTATTATTAACAACCAGTTTAAAAAGTTTTATCTTTTAGACCGATTATAACTAATAACCGGTCTTAAAAGTAAAAAAAATTTAATTTTTTTAATTCCGCATCTTTTAGACCGTTGTTAATAACAACCGGTCTAAAAATTTTTATCTTTTAGACCGGTTATTAGTGACAACCGGTCTAAAAGATGCGGAATTAAAAAAAATTACATATTTTTTACTTTTAAGACCGGTTATTAGTTATAACCGGTCTAAATAATATCTTTTAGACCGGTTATTTTAAGAACCGGTCTAAAAAATTCTTTATAATTACGAAACTGCCACCAGTCATTTTTTTTAGACCTTATCCACGATAACCGGTCTAAATGATGCGGTCTAAAAAGGTTAATTTGTACTAGTGTTAAACAATTTCTTATAATCAATATATTTCCGCTATTTCTGTATGCCGTCTGAACTATGCATTTATTATTATGCAAATATCGAATTGTTAAGGGATTTGACAAATAGTACTGATGAGTATTTTCAATTTTTCATCATTGTTATTCTCATGGTTTTCTTTTTATTTTTTAAGCAAAGTTATTATTATTTTCTAAATTGTACTTCTTTAACTTAACACTTCACACGTCTCCTTTTTCAACCAAGTTTTTTAAATAATAAGTATGCATCTTTTATCATCAAAATATGATGCATACATTAAATTATTAAATTAAATAGTAAAAAGATTATGAGGTAATTACTTTAAAAGTAAAAATTATAAGAAAAAGTTATAAAATAATGATTCATATCGAAATTGTTGCAACTTGCAACTAGTCAGAAATGTGAATTGCTTTTAATTTTAATCAATAAAAAAATATATTAATAAAATAAATAAAAATCTAGTTGAATGGTGACGAGACTTTAGCCAGGTGAACTTATTTATTGCCTCCCACATGATATTGCAGACTAGGCTTGATAAACTAAATCAGACTTCCTTTCAACTTTCTTCTCACTGCAGGGCAAAACTCAACCCTGCGATTGTTTCTCTAATCAGCATAACAAGTCCTCACAACCTCTAAAATAATATGGAAGAAGCCAAAGAAATTATTATTGGTATATTTTATTGGTTTGGCTCATCATCACTCCCCTTCTTCATTATCTTTTTCCCCTTCACCTTTTTTTTCTTTTTCATCATTGTTCTTGTGGACTCATTAAGGAAGACAAAGAAGGGGAGAGATCAGATTGTTCGGTTCTTGTATAGTCATTTCGGCTTCCGGTTTAGAAATGATTTCCGGCCTAAAAGCGGCTTTTTTTGGGTCCAAAACAGCTTGACACACAAATTGGCTCTTACCTAAAAACCAAGCTGGTGCCTACTATAGTCGACGGATGAACCGACCAGATCATCAAGTCCAGTCCGATCTTTAAAACATTGGTATTGTTCATAATATTAATTAACATATCAATAAACAATACATTAATAAATTATTAGATTACTTAATGGTTCTTTATAAAAAAAACCGTCATATATTGTCAAGTAATTATTTTTGGAAAAATTGCATTTAGGTCCCAGATAAGAGAAAATATAAAAAAATTGGTCTCTTGAAACCTCAAAATTACATTTAAGTTCTGTGAAATTTTTTTTGAATAAATTTTAATTGTCAAATACACATGGATTTGTCAACGGACGCTCATTGACTTGCCAATGGATACCCTTAAACTTGTCAATGGACGCCCCTACACTTGTCAATGATGCGTCCATGGACTTGTCAGCGGAATTGAAATTTATTGAAAAAAAATCTCACAAGACTTAAATGTAATTTTGAGATTTCAAAAGACTATTTTTTTATATTTTCTCTTGTCCAGGATTTAAATGTAATTTTCCCTTTTTTTAAATCTCTCCTTTTAATATTAAATAATAATTAATAGCTGTTTGTAAAGAACCGTAATATATTATTAAATAACATTTTTTTATAGAATCCCTCCCCCTTATATTTATATTTGACATTTTTCAGAAATCTGTCATCTTATGTATGACAATAATCATTTTTAACCATTAAATATTCTTAAATAATACATAATTATTCTTTATGAAGAACTGTCAGGTATTGTCCTTTTTTTTTTTGGAAACCCACCTTTCCTACCTCCTTAAAATATTAATAGATATTATATATTAGGCTAGTATCTTAACATATTATATTTATCTTAAAAGTATAAATTTGAGAAATTATTAGATATAATTATATAATTGTATCTTAACATGTTGTATTTATCTTAGAAGTATAAATCTCAGATATATTGATATGTAATAATATCTCATATTTATGATCATAGTTTACGGTTAATTACTATAACCATTATGTATTTGTTTTTACTGATATAATGTTAGAAGACAAATCATTTGCAAGTGTTATATGATGGTTGTTTCATAAGAATGATCATATTTGTTACTAAATAAATTATTGTTATTAACTACCACAATTATTTTTGTATTTTTATGAATTTTGCCTTTCAATATATGATAGTACACATATTTAATTGTTATGTTTTAGCATTAAATATATTTGCGCGACCTCCGCCTCGACATATATGATGTTTATTTGTTGTAACTATTATTTATTAAATATTATATATGCTTGAACATGTAGTAGTGAAAGGACCTATGAGAAATCAGATTTTCACAAGTTTTCTCACAGAAAAATATACAGTGCTTTGAGGTATATATTTGTAATCTTTTTTACATGGATTATAATGTCCTAAGTCAAGTTATGTGACTTTAAAATATAATAACATGAAAATAAGCATTTATCAAATAATTTATATGTTAATTTTAAGATGATTTTTTTCATTGTGATATTTAATTTAACTTTAAACATTATATATTTTGACACAAGGGTATTTTAGTCATTTACATATTTTTTAATTTTATTTCCTTCATATTTTCTCTCATCCATCTAAATAGGAGGAGTGATAATATTTTCACAAAGTAATCCTTAATATGTTTAAATTCATTATCCCACTCCTTCCTAAATATGGAAATTCTAATGATACATCTGCATATTTATATGGATTATCATGTCAGCTTCAAATTTCTAAACACTCACACTATGTTTGGATAGAAAGCAAAATTAAGGGAGAAGAAAAGTATGGGAGAAAGAAAATGGGAGAGAAAATGAATCTTCTGCTGTTTGGATCATGAGAGAAAATGGGAGGAATGAAAAAGAGGGGAGATACATGGAGATAACTGAGTTTCATTCTTAGATCCAATTCATTGTATTATGTAAGCAAGTTGATATCTAGGTTCCTTGGGGTTTTAATGTGAACTCACTATTACAAAAATAACTTTTAACGTTCCTATTTTGAGTCTTTTTAACGTTCTTTTATGGGAGGACGCCTATACGAGAGACAAGAAAGACTTTAGGCGTCCCTAAAGTCTAGAATGCATTTCTAAGCCACACCGTTCAGTATAAGCTGCTTTTGCTATCTCGGTAGGTCACAGGGCACCATGACTTTGCCACTGAAGAAGAACCCAACCTACCCTCAATCCAAAAACATCTTTTTGGTGAGGAAGGAGCGAGGCAAATGGGTTTAGCATGATTTGTGGCTCACCGGAATCTGGAAAAATCACGCCGGAAGTTGGTAATGAGAGACGGTGAAGATGGTGGTGAGGTTGAAGATCGAAGGTGGTGCAACGGTGGAAAAGGTGGTGAGAGACGATGAAGAAGGAAAGAAAATGATGGTGAAGTTAAAGATGATGGTGGTAACGTTAATAAAGAAATACAGACATGAGCCCCACAAACAAGCTCTCAGGAGGAATGCTTGTCGGCCAACAAGGAAGCGACACCACTAGGGACATTCCCCGCCACAACAGTTCCACAGGCACCATCAGATCTGGAAAGAAATTCTATGGTCGAGGCGCTACAGCAGCTTGGAAAATTGAATCACGATGCCGCCTTGTTCAGTAAAGCTAACTATGTATAAGAAACTGTTGAGTTTGATTGCTGGTTAAGAACTATCCCTTGAACCTGGAACTTCAGTCTTACTGCGAAAAACTGTCCTATTCAAGAGATTGGAGGGTCTTGATTCAAGGAAAGAGAAAGGGAGAGGTAAATGGTTTAGGTACACAGGGAATGAAAATTTATCAGCCTGCGTGTGTGCTTTATGACATTAGTTTATATAGGGACGCATAAACCAATTTGTTGGTAAAATAGACATCCTTATTTCTTATAGGGACGCCTAGTTGGCTTTAAAATTCAAAATTAAATTTTAAAATTTTAGTTTGTGTCCATATTTTGAATAGGGACGCATAAACTATTATAAATACACGTGCATAATTGTAATAGAGATGTTTAAATTTTTTTAAATTTATATTCCCGCCAATGCAGATCTTTTGCCTCTAATAGTCCTACCTTAGGTGTCCCAATTAATTTTTGGGACTTCTAAAGTTCACCTCATGCTTCCCTAATTTTAATTGGAACGCATAAAGCCACCCAATATTTTAAAATTGTAGCTTATAATTACTGAAATGCCACTTCGTCTATTTTTTACTTCCCTTTTTTAAAAAGTGACGTCTTTTAAGATAATAATATGTGTTTTCTGTAGTTGTGACTCTGTCATAATATTTCTTACACTTTGTAAATAAAATTTGGTAATATTGTTATATATGGACGATAATAATGATCTACAAATCACAGCTTTACATGAATGATGACATTTATTTTAGAGGGTCCATATTGATTAATTAAGTATTTAAATAGATACACATGGAAATTAGAGAAATATCTTGGTCAGGAAGACAGACTGGACCAAGAGAGTTAAACACAGCACCGGATATTTATCACTAATATGCAACAAAACGTCAGTCTTTATTCAAAGAAGCTGGTAACTCTACATTTTTAGTGTTTTTAAAGTACATTTTGAAAATATTTGGAGTTATCTAAGCAAATTTTAGAAGATCTCTATGGGATTATATTATTATAAGATCAAATTAAATTGGTGCATTATTTGGGAATTTCATTGTAAATATCATAGTTTTAAATTAGAATATTAATAGTTAAATATAAGAAAATAAATAATAAGAATAAAAGTTAAAAAAGGAGAACAAAAATATTAATTATTATTATTATGGATATTATTATTTTCCTTTTAATTTAGGGAAAATTTCATAGAAAGACATTAGAATTATCTAAATTATAATTTAGGTTACTAAACTTAATAAATTATTAATTAGATTATGTGACACAATTAGGGATTTAGAATTTAGGAAATTTACCTCTAGATCCCTTAGTTATTAAAAAAACAAAGCAAAATTGGAGATAGAACAATATTGTTTAAGCAATACATAAGAACCCTAAGAGCAGAAAATTCATTGGAGGCCTCGACACCGTCAGAAAATCGGCAAAGATTGCTACTGTAAGTTGGTTCTAATGTTAAATCTTCATTCCTTAATCCCTTTTAGTTAATATATGTACTGGAGGTAGTATAGAATATTAGTACAGTATTTTTGTGATCAATATAATTAGATGATCTCATAGACATCTTGGGGATCGAACGACCACTATGAAGATTTTTTTCCTTGCCTTTGATTCTATGACAAATTATATATATCCCACAAGTTGGCTTTAAATATTTTTCTGCCCTGTCCATGTTTTGCAACGCATACCTCCTCTGCTTAATGGGGAAGATGATGGAACTATTGTTTGGTTAGGAGTACGAGATTCTTGTCTCGTGGTCATTTCTTTCATCTACTATAATGTCTTTTTGCTTCACTCTATATGTATAGTTGTGATTTCCAGTAAAGGTATCATGAGGATTTGAGCAAACACAACATGACAATCCAGTTCTGTGCACAGAAGCAAAGATGTGTTCAATAATGTACATGAGCGCCATCATATTTTTTTGTACTGAATTGGGATGAAATAAAATTGTCTTAGTGAGCTTTTTCCTGGAATTGTGTTATTTCTTATGTTGCCTCATAAGATAGATCATTTATGTCAAGACTCAAGTTCATCATACAACACTTCAGTATTGTGATTAAATGCATTTATCACACATGTTTGCCTTCTTCGTTAAATCAAGAACTGAAATTAACAAGTTGTCTATAACATGTTTGATTAAGTTTCATCATTTTCTTGTTATCAATTTTGGAGCTTAGTTATGTTATGTGCATTTTATAAAGCGATGATGATGGCAAACAATATACATGCTAATGAAAGTTGTCTTGTTTGTTGTAGGTTTGCACAAAAAATGGCTTCTTCAGGATCAACATCTGAAAAAGAACTATTGTTTTTTTTTCATATAGGTGGACAATTTGAGAAGAATGTTGAAGGGAGATTTCAATATACATTACTACAAAAACAGGTATTTAGTAGCGCACCTTTTGTAGCGCTTCTTTAAAGAAGGTCACAGCTTTTTCCAAATTTTTTAAAATTTTTTTTTTAAACATACTTTAGGTGGCGCTTCCTCAACTTCCTAGTAACTAAGGAAGCACCACCTAAAGTGTTTTTTTAAAAAAATAAAAATTGAAGCAACAGTTGTGGCGCTTGTTCAAGGAAGTGCCACAGCTACTAGGTACTTTATGTGGCACTTAACCTAGCAAGCGCCACACAAAGTATTATTTTCTTAAAAAAAAATTCAAACACTTCTCTCTCCCACAATCTACTTCCATCACCTTTATCATTTTAGCCTCCAATCTTCATCCAACACGTGTCATCACCTTTATCTTTTAGTTCCCACATTCCCTCATTCTCCTCTACTCATGACCGTCCAAAAGTTCGATTTACACTTATCTCATTTTTTTGTTCCATCACTTCTCATATTTTCTCTTCCTCTTCTTTTTATTTTTGTGACACTCCTTGCTTATTTCTTTTTATCTCATTTCTTGCACCAAACTGACCCTACTCCTTCTCCCTCTTGGTCTCATTTCGTCCTCCTTATAGTTTTATTTCGTCCTGTAAGTTGTACCCACTCTTTTTTTTTTCTTTTTTTTAATATATTTTGAAGCTACGTATAGCACATTCATTGTCTTGTTAACAACTTTTTTTTTAATTTAAACATATATGCAACTTTGTCTTTGTCTTTTTCCTTTATTAATTTTTTTTCAGGTGTTGTGTTTGAGATTTCCACTCACTCCGTTCAAGCTTCTTCTATACTGTAAGTTTTTTTTTATTTTTGAGCTTACAAATATAATTTTATTAGTAGTTAATAGTTTAATTTGCTCAATATCTTTTATATTTAATTTATTATGAAATCTGAAAAAAATTATTCTCATTTTTGTATGCCGAAAAATAAATGAGATAAAATTAAATGTTATTATATATAGGTTATATGTGAAGATATGTAGTAGTTATAATTTTTTATTGTTGCAATAATTGTTAACATTATATTGATGAGTTACATAAATAATATAATTATTTATTTTTAGCACTTGTATTTTACTTAGTAGTGATTTTGTTAATTAGTTATTTGTTAATTTATATCATTTTGGAGTTATTTGATTTTGATTTGTTTTCCTTCATTTTGTTGTAGAGATATAAAAATATATTTAAAGTGTATTATTAATTATAATTATAGGTTTCTAAAAAAATACGAAAAAAATTATTTTTTTAAAAAAAATGGTCTAAGGTGGCGCTTCCTTAAGGAAGCGTCACCGTAGACCTTTTTTAAAACAATTTTAAAAAAAATTTAAAAAGGCCTAGGGTGGCGCTTCTTGAGGAAGTTTGAACTTCATGTGGCGCTTCCTCAAGAAAGCGCCACCCTATGTGGTATTTAAATAAAATATATATATACATGTTGTGACGCTTGTGGATAGTGCAACAACTTCTTTTAGTGGCGTTAGGATATGTGACGCTTGTCAAGTGCCACAAATAATATTAAAATAAGCACCACAGCTTTTATTTATAGTAGTGATAATGGAGGTAGTGTAAGGGTAAAACCTATAAGACAGGGAATGACACTTGAAGAATTGAGAGTAATGATATCATCATGGATTGGCATTAATAGTTATAGTTGTGAGATAAAATACATTGTGACATTTGATAAGAAGACTTTAGTAGATTTTGTTGATAATGCTGAACTTGCAAACCTTTTTCACTATAATGAAAGAAGTGGGCATGTGTATATAGCATGTAAAATATATGCATATCTAGTTTGATATGGAAAGGCTGACTTCCCCCATTGAGAATTTATGCCATTAGTATTCCCAAAGTTAGACTTCACTCCACACTTAAAATATTTAAAATATATGCAGCTCCAAATTGATAAGTATAAATCTAATCTTTTGCTTCCAAGAAACACATTAGAAAGCTATGCATCACCAACTGCCACATGTATGCACTTCACTAAAATAACACATTACTATACAGATATAGAAATGGAAATATAGAGTGGGTATGGATAAAATGAGTATCAACAACTGAGTCAACCATTTGAAGACCTTCTGCAGGATAAAATGGCAATGCAGAGTGCGTATGGAATACTCATAAAAGAACATACTCCTATATTAAGAATCAGGAATCAATCCAGGGATGGTCATGGGGGTGAACATTATTAGTATTAAAAATAAAGTATGTTAGGGACCAACATATTGGATTTTCACCACTTAATCAAGACTTTGACAACAAATGCAGTCAATATGAAGCTGAATGATTCCCCAAAAGACTAGCAAATCAATTTTGGCATGACTGCATTTTATGGGAGATTATGGACAGTAAACAAATTCCAACAGGAAAGAATCGTATTGAACAAAAAAATTGTTAAAAAAATGCCTTATACATAATGAAATTTTTTCTAATGCTTCTTCCTCTTGTAGGCACGTTTGTCATGAGAAAGCCCAAAAAAAAAAACAGATCTCATAAAGGCAAACCAACAGAAATTACATTTATCAATCTTACAGGGCAAAAACAAATAACACTATCAATTTTCACTATACTCTCTCAGCTTTAATTTCAGGTTTGAAGGCAATTCCGAAGCATTAAATGGCGACTAATTGATCCCAAAATATGGAATAAACCTACAACATGCTTTGTACAAAATAGTAGAAAAAATTCATACCCGACTTTTTGGCATAAATAGGAAATTCCGGCTTCTAACAACGGTGACAATAGCGGCTTCTCATGGTGGCTTCTCATGGCGTCGTACACACTCCTCAAGGCACACGAGAGAGTGACGATAGGTACGAGTATGACATCCGACTTCTAGCTTTCCCTTCCCTCTTTTCTTTGTACGATGGGATGGATAAGGAGTATTATTGAAAAATAACTAACATTTATATATTCTAAATTGGGTCATTGACCCAATTTAAGATTTATTTAGTTTATCAACATAATATAGGATTTTATTATTTCAACAGTCTTTATAGAGGATTTTCCCTTTAGTTTATTTTCTTTTTCTCTATCATGCAGCATCTGTCAAAAGAAGTTTTTAGATGGAATTTTGAGTGAATATAATAGAAGTAGAGCGGGGAATCAAGGCCGGCCCAACCCAGCCTTGCAAGGCTGACCCTTGACGAGCTAGGGCCTAAAAGGCCTGGCCCTTTTAAGCTCAGGATAAAAAAAAATTGATATTTTTCAAGGCCTGGTCAGAGAGCATGCGGGCCAGGGCCAGCCCGCAGGGCTAGGAGCTATTTTTACAAGATTTAACTACATGCCTTATGCAATAAAACAAATTTAATTACTAATTCATAATCAAAGGTAAAAAATAATATCTACAAATAACTCACAGTCTCACACAAAAGCATAAGAAGGCAAGAAGCTAAACACTTTAAGCAACATAAGTATAACGACTATCATTTTCATCTTCTTCGCCGCTATCATCAATTTCAAGGAAATTTGATTGTGTTTCACTTTGAGTAGTAGGCTTTGCTTGAGGGCGTTATTCAATAATGGACAAACTTCGAGCTTTCACCTTTGACTTCGACACAGTGTGAGACGGACGGGGAGGACCAGTAGAACAAAGATGGTACCATTACGCCGAGTTGTCCTTTGCTACCGACCACTGAGTATGTAAGAGTGTGAAACCAATTGAGTCTAATTGAGCCTGAGAGGGAGAGACTGAGAGTGAAATGTCGTAGGAAATTTGGTAATTTTAGGGTTAGGTCTTAGGGTAGAGGGGCACGAGCAGGTGGCAGGGGAATTAAAAAAAATAACGGGCCTAATGGGCCATCCCTTTTAAGCCCTCAGCCTTACAGGGCTAACCCTTTTAGGCCCAACTTCCTATAGAGGCTCCAATTTTTAAGCCCCGCCCTTGGCTTAAAAGGGCTTAAACGAGCCGGCCTGACGAGCTCGACCCGATTTCCCGGCTCTAAATAGGAAACTAAGGAAAGGTGAAGTGGCTTTATTTTGGGGCTGCATAATTTGAAAAACTAAATAAATAAATAAAATTTGAGACCTAAACCAGAAGACGGAGCATCGGGAAAAAAGAAAGGAAGGTAGCCGCATAGAGTCCTATTGAGGATCTTCAACCTTCGTCAATCGACTTCTAAAGAGAGGGAAAGGGAGAGATTCTAGTTCATCTTATTTTTCATTGACAAATACCTAATTTTATTATATATTTTTACACTTTATTTGAAGATTTTGTCACAATAATTGAGGCTAAAATGCCTTTCTTGAGATAAATTGATATTAAGAGTAAATAAATAAAATTATGACTAAAAATGGTAAAATTGTCAAAATAATTATAATTACTCTTAATCATTGTGTAACACCTTATTTTCAATAACCACGTATACATCAAATACAAATAGTAGTGTCTTACACTACGATCTTCACTTCACCTTCATACCTCCTCCGATGCATATCTTCCTGCACTCTTCACCTGTCTAAATGGTTGGTTAGGAGGAGTGAGATTCAAGAGAATCTCAGTAGAAAACATTACCACTATGCATGCCAGATATATATGAATGCATGACATGCTTGCCTACACTATTTCATGCCAACATAATGACATACTGCATGCTCGATGTTATGACATACATATGGCCATTGCATAAATATAACCGAGCTTCAACCAATCATACATGTTCTACACAAATAGGCAAAGCAGTCACATAATCAATGCAAGACATACATATCACATACATGCAGAAAATGTAAGTTCACTACCTCTCGGACTTTATGTCCTTCTCTTCTTGTCCCTTGATCCGCCAACCATTGCTCCTTCTTTATCACTTCATGGCCCTAGGCAAGTGATAACATCATTAGAGCCATGAAAAGTGAATACCCAATGGCCCACATTAGCCCTATAGGATTATTTTCACCCTTGGAGTTCATTCCAATTATATTTGACCAATTTCTTACTTAAATTCGCATGGTAATCAATCTACCAACATTTTTTACCAAACTTTAGAAAATCATAATTAATTCTATAGAACTCCAATTTAGGTGTTTCAAAGATATATTTGAAGCCCTTTAAGTTTAGTTTCATATAAAAATACTTTGGTATGACTATTATTGTCATAATTTTCCCAGAAATTCGGTAAACAGGCACTGTTCCAGATTTCATTCTAGAAACAGGGCACAACTTCAAAAATTTATATCTCATATCATACTTGTCCAATTAAATATTATGACCTATAAAATCAAAGGTCTATGTCTCTAATTTTAGACTAAAAAGTTTCATGGTCATTGGATAACATTTGATTACTCAAAAACTCGTTAAAATGACACTGCCTCCAGAAAATGAATTTCACAGCATTTACTCCACAACTTTCAAAAATTCCAAATTCATGTACAAGCATCCAAAAATCATGAAAACTTGTATACCTACACAACTTTGCCTTCTAAATCCAATGGAAGCGTCAAAATCATCAAATTCTCAGCCCATCACTACGTCTTACACAGATCAGAAAACTGAAAAATCAAAGTTTCCGGAAAGAGTTTGTCCGTTTCTTGTTTTCTTTGGCTTAATCACTTCCTTTCTACTTCTAATCAAATGATTAACTATTTAGACACTCATTAGACATGATTTAGCCATTGAAACCACCATTTTCTTATGATAATAAATAGTACCCAACTTCCAATATACTCATCCAAACAACAAATCAATCGGTTAAAAAGGAAGTTTACGCTTACCTCTACCCGTTTCCGCAAACGGTTCGGAATTCCGGAAATACCCCGGCCGGTGAAACAGTGCCAACCACCTCTAAATGAAAATCTGAAACCGTAGAAATGTACCTCGCGATGAGTAGAAGAAGTTTCCTGAAGGGTACTTTGAGAGAGGATGTCGTTTCGGCAGTGTTTCGGAGGTTAGAACTTCCTCTCTCATCCTCCTCCATTTTCATTCTAATCTTTCTCTCTCTCATTTCTGGTTATTCCGTGAAAAATGGCTGAAGATGATGATGAATTAATGGTTAAATCAGGTGTTAAAAAGATTTCCACGTGTCAGCACCTGATTGGCCCAAATATTGAATTTTCGCACAAAATACCAAATTCTGCAGATTTTTCGTTAACTTTGAAAATTCATATCTAATTATACAAATGTCCAATTGGGGTGATTCCAAAGGCTATGTGACCCTCATTGAGTCTAGTTTTAAGGAAAAATATAAAATTTGGCCAATTGGAAGCTCACTCTTCCCAGAAGTTTAATCTTTGAATACTGCCCTAGAAAATAGTTAATTTCGTTGGGTTAATTTCAAAAATTCATTTCTCTTTGTGTACAACTTCAAATGACTTATATGACCTATCAAATTAAATCTTGATAAATCTACTTTCATTCTGAAAAGTTTCATAACTTTTTACCATCATTTACTCATCGAAAAATGTCACACAATCACCACTGCTACACCAGGAATTTCACTGGTGGTAAAATTGCTTTGTGTTCCACTTTACTATATTATGTGTGACTTCCAATCACTTCGTTTTGTTATTCCCTGAGCTCTTTAGCTCACCAATATAATTCATTTTAATATCCAAGGATATAAAGAAATTTTGGGGAATTTAAACATACCTCATAGGGACATTTGTTAAGCCGGTGCTTAGCAGTCCACTTGATCTAAGCTTAATCTTATGCCTTTAATCCCAAAATTCGGGATATTACACATTGATGTTTTTTTTAGAAGATTTGATGCTGGTTTAGTTGCTTTCAATTGTCAATGCTTGAAAACTTAGATTAAATCAGAAAATAGAAATTTGGGGTTCTAATTTCAGAAATAACAGTTTAATCTCACGAATTTAAAAACTTACAGCTAATTCCCATTTAAAACGCAGCGTTTTAGTCAGAATTCACTAGGTTAGACTTGAATAAGTTTTGAGCTAAAAGGAAGAGTGGAGAGTCGAGAACCAGAGGGCTGCCGCGAGTAGCAGAAGAGCTGAGAGTTCATCCTCTTCACCATTCCTTCATCGCGCCATCATTCCGTCTACTATACACCTCATCTCGTCGGAAATCACTCCACCATCGAGATCTCCACCGCTATCACACCTCCACCTCAACCATTACCCTTCTCTACCGTCGGCTTCTTAATTCAGAGGCCACTGCGACAGATCAAAACAGAGAGCACGGGAGAATGGGAGACGAGCTCGGACCACCATCGTTCCTCCACCCTCAACCACCATCACCTTTATTCTCTGGAGTTTCAACTGTGACAGGGAGCTCCACGATGGACACAAACCGAGGACCAGAGAACGCTGCAGTACCCCGCCGGAATCTTCTTCCTTCTTCACCATCGAACCACCACTGCGCATCACCGTATTCACTGTTTCCATTGTTGTTTATTCCCTCTTTATCTCATTATAACCACTTCTGAATGCATAGCCAGCCGATGCTTCTCTGGTTTTTGTATGAAAATTTCAGTCTCCAAGTTTCATTGATTTAGTGCTTATTGGTTACCTTAATCACTGTTTTATATGGTTGGAATTGGGAAAGTGTTTGGTGAAGTTATGATGACAAATTGCGTTGGCTAATTCCCTCAACTCGTGGAGTAATGAGTTGATGATTTTTGAGTTTGGAGGTTTAAAGGGAGGGTTATACTATCTAATTTTTATACTTAATTTTTTGTATTAGCTAAATTTTATGTTGAGAATTTAATTAGTATATTGGATTAGAGTTTTGTACTGGGGTTCCAAACATTTCTTGAGATTAGATATGCATTTGGTTTTAACTTTGTGCAGCGTACTTGACACTTTGAACTTCATTAATAATAATTTCTTGTCTATTAACTTGGTTAAGCTTATACTTAGAGTTGTTATGAATATATAATTGTGATTGTAATGTAAGGGTTCTTGATTATTTATGTCATTGTATATCATTGATTCAAATTACCAGTCTTTGAATTATATTTCAGTTAGAGTGATTAATTTTTAACCTGTTGTAGAGAAATTAATTCACCTAACTTAAATTAGCTTAAAGGGTTTTTTTGATATTTTTATTAAACTAGCACACTTCTATTATTTTTTTGAAGCAATGATAGAAGAAATTCATTGATTTAGGAGGTTTTTATCATATTTTCTAAAGTAAATTCCATTCCACTTTTCTTCCAAAAAATCCCAAAAGCAATTAGTTTAGAACAATTTAATTCTCAATTGCAAAAAAGTAGTTGATAGTTAAAAAGATCAAATTTTCCCCTTTTTATTGTTTCATGTCAATCATTACACTTAGTTCTAAAGTAATTAATAAAAGGCTCCTCAAGAAACGCTCTAAGATTGCACCTTATATTATAATCCTTGATTAAATTTTGAAAAGGTTATTAAGGCACAAAGCACAAGCTTCTTCAATTGGCGCCATTGCCAAGGATCAAACCTGGGTCGTTTGCATGACAGGCGGGTCGATGGTGACCGGAGTAAGGATAGAAGAATTTGCAGTTTGCCATTTCTATCATCTTGACCGTCTTCTACGTCTTGGTGGGTGTGGAACCAAAGGAAGGCATTTTTCATAGTCAAAATTCCTTTTTTCTTGATCAAACTAGAGAGGCACCACTGGCAACAATTGTTCTTCTTCTCTGACGTAGTGGGGACACTAATTTGAGGAGGCAACTGGAGTAGAGTGTTGGCCTATAGCAAGAGGAAGAAAAATGCAACCAAAGGAAGATAGGACACCGGTGTTCTGCTGCTGTTATTCCGGGATTTTTCTTTCTCAAGCCATTACCATCTTGAAAGACAAAGAAGAAAGCCAATTGGAGCTGTAGTTTTTATTCTTATCGGGTGAGGAGGAGGAACCTTTGCTGGATTGTTCTTCAGTCTTTTATACTTAGCAAAGTTTAGTTGTTTAAGTTATTTGTCCTTCTAATCATGTTAATTGATTATAATCTTATCACTACAAAAAAACAAGTAATTTCCGACGGAATTTGCGACAGAAAGGAGGGAATTTGCGACGGAATTCCATCGCAAACAATTTTACAACGGAATTTCAGAAATAGTGCTATTGCAAATTGATTTGCAACAGAATGACTTTCCGTCTCAAATTGCAACTGATTTTCCGTCCGTCGCAATTTGAGACGGAACTTTCTGTGGCAACTTGCGAGGGAATTTGCGCCATTTTTCAATAGAAACCTCCGGCCGGCAGCCGCTACCGCCGACAACTGCCACCTTGCCTCTAACCGCCTATGTATTAGTCAACCACCGTGTGTCCCGGTCAACTGCCACATGTCGCCCTCCGTCGCCCGCCATGTGTCGATAGCATAAATTGGTTGCATTTTGTGATCAAGTTGAGATTCGAATCCATGACTTCTCATGCGTGTGCCAGTGCCTTTGCCAGCTTAGCTATAATATTATTAAACATTACAATTCAATAATAAATATGAATTAATAATTTTTTTATTTATATTATAATTTAATACTTTTTTCCGAAAATTATATTATAAATTAATAATAATTTAAATTCTAAATTATAATATAATTAATATATAATAATTAGATTAATCATTAATTAAATAAATAATAATAAACAAATTTAGAAAAATTAATTAACACATATTTCCGACGGAATTTTCTACGAATCAATTTTGTCAAATTTTCTAACAGAATTTTCGTCTGTTATTCCATCAAAAACGCTACGTTAGGATTTGTGACAGAATTTCCTACAGATGTTTTCCGTCGGAAACTTTCTGATGAAATTTCCGACGATCTTTAGACGATGTTTGAGTCGGAAACTTTTGAGACACTTTAATAGTTTAATAAATCTCTAATTGAGTCATTAACTCAATTTAGGATTTTAAAATATAGGTAAAATAATTTTAATGCTCTTTCTTCTCTCCTTATTAAAGAGTTTTCCCTAACTTATATTTTCCAACATGTGTATAACTGTATATATCAAAATTAATTTTAATACAACAAAATATGATTCATTTTTAGTTTAAATATATTAACTATCATCATCAGTACAAAGACATACAATATTTTGAACAAAGAGATTATTTTATTAACAAGAACAATTTTGTTTTTCAAAAAAATTATAATACATGCCACTATAAAAGGATATATTTTAGTAAATATATTAAGTATACATTTTACTATATTTCACACACCCACGCACACAGAGGTTTTTTGGAAAGTTTTATATTGATGTAAACCGTTTTATGAAATTTTAAGTGCCTTTTACATATTTTTTCTAAAATATCCATATAAGTATATGAAATTTATACGCTGCTTATCAGAAAATAGTAATTAATATTACTAATTCATATTAAATAATAAAAAACTTAAAAATTGAAATATTAACTAAATTATTTTCTAAAAAATCACATTTATGTGTTAAGAAAAATTATTTTAGTTTAAACTAATATTAGTAAAAATAAGTTTTATTTCAATAATAATATCATGGCATGGCATGTTTGAATTATTTTTAAATTATTCTCTTAGAAAACAAAAAAAATCATTTGATTTAGCATATATTAATGTTGATATATAGAGGCATAAAATCATAAAGCAATAATATTTGGCCAAAAAAGTTACGTTAGGATTTGCGACGGAATTCCGATTTTAAGCTTGTTATGGTTCTCCCAGACTCAATTCATACCACACAACTAATTAATATTTGGTCATTCTATCAGTAATAGTTATATGTTAGTCTTATTTTTAAAAAAAAATCTACTTAATCTTTCTAATTTTACATAAGTTTTTATTTTGATCTCTTAATTATTAATGAAGTCAATACGCTTACAAATTTCAATAAGATCTATTTTAAATTGTAAAATACTAATTAATTTTTTTTCTAAGATGCTAAAAATAAAAAAATTACGTATTGATACTAATGAATATTTTGGTACAAAATGCACTGTATATGATACGAGTTCAATTTTCCATATGATTCTCATAATAATTAAAATTTAAACTCTTAATAAATGTGAATTTCCTCTCTCTTTTTTCAGATGCGCTGATTATATCATTTTATACTCTCAATCAAGAAGATTAATAAAAATTAGGTATAAGGATTAAAATGGTGAAGCTCACTTGTAGATCTACAATCCAGCTTTAAGAATTATTATCAATTCAGATTTCTAAAACTCTCTTAAAAGCTCATTAATATATTTTAAAATCTGGAATGCAACTTTAAGGACTGATCATTTTTTAAAAATGTTGGTTACCATAAACCTTTTTTTTCACTTTTCCTACCAACCAAACAAAGATTCCTCAAGAAAGTCATAAACTTGAAAATTAGTGAGAAGAAGAAATGCAGGGAAGATAATAGAATAATTAATACATAATAAATAAAGTAATCATTAATTAAATAAATCAAAATTAAAAAATTAGTTAATACCTATTTCAGTCGGTAATTCCGATGAAATTTCAATCGGTAATTCCGTCAAAAATATTATGTTAGGATTTGCGATGGAAATTTCTCACAGAAAAGGTCCGTCGGAATTGTTATTTGTGATGGAATTTCCAACAGACTATTTCTGTGGGAAATTTCCGTCACAAATTTTGATTTTTTTTATGGAAAATTTCTGTCGCAAATTCCATAGGAAATTCCGATTTATGACGGAATTTCCGACGGACTTTTTCAGTGGCAAATTTCTGTCGCAAATTCTGATTTTTTTTTTGAAAATTTCCGTTGCAAATTCTGATTTGCGACGGAATTTCCGACGGACTTTCTTCGTGGGAAATTCTGTCAGAAAATTTTCGACATAATTTCTGACTTTTTTTGACGACTTTTGAGACAATTTTTTTCTATCTCAAATTTCGTCAGGAATGGACGGTTTTCTTATAGTGTATTGATGAGATAATTGTGATTAAAATCAGGTGTGGCTAAATTTTTTGAACTTAGAGTTGTTATGAACTAATTCGAGGATTAGAGCATGTTTGGATTATTTAATTGTGCTTAGCGTTATTTGTTTACTTAATCTTGTTCTATTATGTCTTTTTAGTATTTGATCACCACTAAATATGAATTTGAGTGATTTAGACTACACTTGGAAAAGGAATCTTAATTAGACCATATGATTAAGTAATGTGGTATTAGAATTTATTTTAATTTAGCAATAAGGTAGGAATATACATATTAGACTCATATAGTCATATTATAGTGTACTTGAGTATTGATTGCCTCTAGAGGTGGGAATCAGGGCCGACCCTTGACGGGCCAGGGCTTAAAAGGGCCCGGGGAAAGAAAAATTGATGTTTTTTAAAGCCTGGCCTGAGAGCATCAGGGCCCACAGAGCCAGAAGTCATTTTCACAAAATTTAACTATACATATATACACCTCATACAATAAAATAAATACAGTTACTAATTCATAATCAAAGGTAAAAAATATTGTGTACAAGTAATTCATAGTCTCATACAAAGTATAAGAAGGTAAAAAGCTAAACACTCTAAGCAACATGATTATGAAAACTATCATTTTCATATTCTTCACTACTATCATCAATTTCAAGGAATTTTGATTGTACTTCACTTTAAGTAGTAGACTCTGCTTAAAGGATAAAAATATCAAGAATTAGTAAATTACTATCATATGTAAATTTGGCAATTTTAAGGTTCTTAGGGAGAAGTCATCAAGGGCATAAGTAAGAGGGGTAGTGAAATTAAAACAAAAAATAAAGCTAAAGGGCCTAACGGGTTGGCCCTCGGCTCTGCAGGGCCAGCCCTCCAGGGCTGGCCTTTTTAGGTCCGATTTCTTTTTGAAACTCAATTTTTAAAGCCCGGCCCGTGATTTAAAATGGCTTAAAAGGGCCGGCCCAACGGGCTCGGCTCGATCTCCCGCCTCTAATTGCCTCTTGAATAGTTTTGTTAGGAATAAAATTTTCAATTTGATAGAGGGATATAAGTGATCAAGAGATACTTATATTTACTAATAATCTATATTAACAAACTAATTTTAAGTGCATTTATTTAGGTAATTACATGCTCTAAACATAATGAATTAACCATTGTTTTACCATTTAAGATCTTTAAAATATAATATTTAGTAATCTTTTTACCTCTATTTAAATTTCTCTTTAAACATCCTTATTTGGTTTGTTCAACTTAAATGAAACGAGAAAATTTAATACTTAATTATTAATTGAGTCTTTATAAGACAACCTTGATTCACTATTATATTATTTTTATGGTATGTACACTTGCTGCGCTTAATTAAATTTTAGTAGAGCATCAAAAGCCAAAAATGCACGTTTCCATTATTCAATTTATGGAAATAAACCAATAATGGCAAGAGCTACGAGTGTTGATATTAAGGTTCCTCCTTAAAAATCGAGTGTGAAGGCGAGCTGGCACACGGGGTTAAAACAGAAAATGATTGGAAGAGAAATATTTGGGCACCAATACGGTGCATTAAAGCCTTTAAGTATGCATATTCAGGCCCAAAATGCATGCTTTATGAAATTGGAAGTTCCCATCTTAAGTTTTATCGTTGTCTTATGTTCAAAATTTCGCACAAGTGAAAACCAGCAAGATTGCACCCACCGAGGTGGTTTCCAGCACCGCTTGGTCGCCTGGAATCATATTATTCTACTACTTATTCTTAATATAAAATCTAGCTAGTTTGTAAAGAAAATTATATTATAATTAATACCTTATATTAAACAACGGAGGTGGTAGCTATACTTTTGAAAATTGGACTCGCTTTAATTAGCAAGCACATGCAGGAGATTCCATAAGCCTAGGGAAGAATTTCGTTGGAGGAAAATGATCTTTTGTGTGTGTGTGATAATGAGTAAATATATATGTGTGTGTGTGTGTGTATATATATCTGAGAATTTGGTTAAAAGAAGGTATTTTAAAACAGGAATTTTTTCCCAGACTACACTAATATATTTTATAATTTTGTAACAGAGAAAACCCTTGGGAAATCAGATTTTCACTAGTTTTCCCAAAGGAAAACATCCCTAAGCGAAATTCTCAGAAAAATAATTTTCTTGCAAATTAAAACCGTGAGAAAAAATTTCTCATAAATTTGTCCATGAGAAATTCTTACGTACGTTTACATAGAGTGTATGTATGTTTAATTGTTGGGGGAACAAGTTAAACTACTTTAATTAATACTTAATGTACATTTTTAAATTAAGTTAAAACAGTGATTTTTTACCCATTATTTAATCAATAATTCACTAGTTCTTATTATGAATAATTTTAACTTAGTTATAAACTAAAAATTTAATTACCTTTTTTAAGGGAATGCTAGTATAGATAACAATTATCTTTGTTTACATACATAAGTTAAAATGAGCCCTTCGTCAAACCATAATTTGAAGTATAAACACATGTATTACTACACTAATACGGATATTATCAGTCTAATTCTAGTTTCTAAACACTTAAGTTAGGCCAAAATGCATTGATTAAAGCTCAATTATGTCCCTCATTTGTTTGGGGATTGCTTAAAAGACTAAATTAATTAGATTAAATTTCCTTAGTGAATTTACCTCTTGAGATTATATGATATTACATTGATTTAATTATAAATTATAAAACAACAAAAAGCTAGAAACCACAGAACCAGGATTTTAAAGTAAACATTACAAAGTTGGAAGCAATTCACACTTTCAAGAATTAGACTTCCATAGAAATCTTTTATATTCACCTTGCAAAAAATGCAAGTAGTAACGCAAATCATTTGGTGAAGATAAATCACAACATAATGCCTCATATGAGAGTAAAGTTTTTGCTCTCTTATTCTCCGTAATATTGTTGTATGGACTTGCAGAATGATCTCTCACTCGCACCGTTGCATGTTTATTTTATATTTTGTGGGTCTTATTCCGGAAAAATAAAGAGTGGGTGTGCATACCATAATGTCACAATCCATTTATTCATGAAGGGGAATAGTTGTTCATAAGAGTGACACACATGATGGACAAACATTACGAAACACACAACACACCAACAAAAGCGAGATACATGTTGTTACTACCTCTTGCATGTTTATAAGAAACAAGCGTAGAGGTAATATGAGTACTCCCTGTTAAAGCCCCAATATTTGTTAGTTTCTTCAGCCTTGTTACCATCCTATTATCTTACTTTATAATTTCTTCCCTCTATGCTAACTTCACACAATCTTGCATGGGAATTCTGTTTTTAACTTTTGAATTGGTAAACCCTAACCTTAGCCTTATGATTTTACTTGGCCTAAGTGCCTAGCCATAAGCTCTCAAGCGCACAAATTCTATTTCAATGAATAATGTCTTCAAGCTTTCTTTTGGGATTTCATTCATATAGCATCTCCCTTTCTAAGTAGTAGTTGTAACATCCCAAAATTTATTCAAAGGCTAAGGATTAATTTATGGGAGTTAGATAGTAAGCCAAATTATGGAAGCTATGAAATTTAAGGAATCTTAAATTAGACAAAGGGAAAAATAAAGACCTAGTGTGTGTAATTAATAGGATAAAAATATACCTATATATATAATAATAATAATAATAATAATAATAATTAAAACACACACACCCTTTTCCCACACTTCACACGCCATACATGCACACACAATTATTTAATTAAATACACACACACCTACCCCATGTGTCACACACACACACATATTAAATAAAATAATCATCACCTCCTAATCTCTCTCACTCTCTTAAACACATACACACGGAAACACATCTACACTCTCCTCATTTCCTTACTTTTATTTTGCATTACGCACAGAAAAAAAAAAAAGAGAGAGTGAGTGAAAGAGAGAGAGAGCAAGAGACACATAATAGAGAAAGAGAGATACATAAGAGTGATCGGTGCTACCAGAGGAAGGAAGAAGTGATTACAAATTCTACATACAAATTCATATCCTAATATAGGTGAGTTCCCTTTACATATTTTTAACCCTTTCTAGTTAATTTGAGGCTATTTTTGGGTAGTTTGGGAAGCATAAGAATCTAGTATAATGAATCATTGTCTTGTAAGGTATTGTTTTGGCAAAAATAGTGCATAAGGAAGGAATGAGAATTTGATAAATTTGAGGTTTCCAATGAATTCTATACGAAAAATTATATGGGAATACATGAGATTATGATTTTTGGATGATTATATATAAGTCTAGAATTTTTAGAAAATAAGAGGAGTTGTTGTTCGGTTAGTTTCTCTGAAATCATATTGGTTGTAAAATACATTTCGGTAACCAAAACTAGTCCGAAAATTATGAAAGTTTTCATAAGGAAATTAGACATCTTAAGCTTTAATTTGATATATAATATGTATCATTTGGGTTTATAAATAGTGAGATATGAATTTTTAAAGTTAGATGATGAATCTGGAACGTTTTATGGTACAGACGAGGTTTGACGAAATTCTGGAAATTTTTTGGCTATAATTTATAAATTTTAATATTTTTCCCTGAAAATATACTTAAATAGTATCATATATTATTTTGAACCATCCCATTTGGAGTTCTAGATATTTATTTATGAATTTTAGAAGTTAAGCTATTGAAACTGGAAAGATTTTCTGGCAGTGCGAGAAAAATTTAAAACTGGGAATTATTAATAAATAGGTGGTAGTTAAATGTATTTTTATATTAAAATATACTTCATAAGTGACACATATAATTTGGAACCACCTTAATTGGATATTTCTAGGCCAAGATATGAATTTTCAAAGATTATTGAAAATTCTGACAGAATTGAGTAATAGTGAAAAATAATAATAAAGTAAGGGTATTTTTGAAATAATTAGGACTCTAAGGGTCAAGTTAAATACTAGAGTTGGTATGAGTCCATTAAATACCTATTGGATTTAAGGTATTAGCTATAATGATAACCTACCAAAGTGTCTTAAATTATTTTGGAATAAGTAATAATTCGCCCGTCCGTAAATTATAAATTATAGGATTTGACATTTGCCCGGGACGCCTAAGAGACTGAGAACAGGAATCAAATTTGGAAAGACTGTCAGGTAGTATCGTATCTCTTATATCATATGTGATGCCATGTATGTGTACCATATCATCTGTATATGTATGGGACAGATAGTCCATAGGCGGTAAGACCCGTAAGTACACGTTACACCGGAAGTTACCCGGGGGCGTCTTAATCCAGGTAGGTTTGAGGCAGAAAGCCCGTGACTGTACCTTGTATGGGGCAGAGGCCCTGGGCAGCCAGATTGTGAATCTCAAACGCTGTGAGTATGAGATAAGGGACCGGTTAGGCCCTTTTATGTGCTGCATTTTTGTAAGTTGTGATGTTTGATGATTTGTTTTACATGCTTAGTATTTGCATATTATATGAGTGATCTGTGTACTACTGAGATTCTTTTGAATCTCACCCCTTTTTCAACAAATGATATACAACAAAGGTGTCCAGCTCTAAGGGCAAGAAAGTAATATAGACGGACGAAGAAGAGGCAAATAAATTATGGACTGTTTGGTTATCATTTTATTTTGGATGACTGTAAAATATTTATAAGTAGTAGTAGTAGCGATAGTAGTACTAGTACTCGCGACGCAAACTGTATAAGTTGTAATCCGTACGCTAGACTTTCGATAACGTATTGGTATCCATAAACCTATAAGTTAACCATCACGACGCGAGCTATGGATAGAAAATGCTCTGTATTTTAAATAAATGATTTTGAAACTGATAAAGATAATGAATTTACAAACTAAAATTTAGACCATATATATATATATATTTTTAAAAAAAAGTTTTTAAAAATCCTATATAAATATAAGATTAAAATCTATCTTAAATTGAGACTATAAATTGTTTTGGTCTCAGGTTTAAAACCATTATATATTTAAATTAATCTAAAAGCTTTAGAAATTAAGGTGTTACATTAGTTCATTGGAATATTCAACAAAACACGTCAAAATTAGCTCTTTCCTTATGGTACAGTCGCTGTTACGGGAAAAAAGTAGGGAAATGTTTATAAAATCTAGTCATATCATCACCAACCACTGAGCTTCTAAAACCATAGTTTATTAGTTTAGACCAAGTATCTCCTATTTTAGGAGCTTAAAATAACAAGATTCTTTTCAGATTTAAGCTTCAAAATTTCAAGTATCATGCACATTCATTATTATATCTCAAAATAATTATCATACCATAAAACTTGCATGTCATTTGAGTACTTTATACTTTTTCTAATCACTTGAACAGATTTAATCTTAAGTCTGAAGATTTTCGGATTTGGTGCCTCCCCCCCTAAAAAAAAAATCAATTCAATTCAATGGGCATCCTCCCTCCGTTCCTCAAAACAACAACACTCCTTTTGACCCCTAACGTAAGACTATTTAACTAATTTGATTATATTAAGGAAGTTAGTTATCTAAAAAAAAAATCAATTCAATTTAATGGGCATCCTCCCTCCGTTCCTCAAAACAACAACATTCCTTCAGACCCCTAGCGTAAAACTATTTAACTAATTTGATTATATTAAGGAAGTTAATTAATATGATATGCTTTATCCTGAAACATCTTAATTATCTTCCTTAATTCATTCTATCTCTCCCTTAATTGATTATTCTTGAGGGAGTATCAATAGAGATAAATTAAGAAAATATTGATAAATATGAGAAATATGTTTTACTTTTAAAATCAAGATCAACTTCCCAATTAGGTCATACATTAAAGATCTGAAGAGTAAATCCTATAATTTCATTACTTTTTAGCACCAACATATCTCTAGCATTTCAGACAGCCCACGACATGACTCTGAATTTTCCCCCCTTCCAGCATCTATGATGGGTATTAAACCATCATCTTAGAATGTTTAAACATGCTTTAATCATCTAGAATTCTCACTAAGCATTAAGAAATGCAATATCGTAAGGGACCATTAGATTCAAGCTTCCAAACTCTTGATTAAGCAGACACACTATATCGATATGTACACAACCACATCATGCCACTTTTATCATACTCTTTTAAGCACTTATATTTTCTTTAACTCTTTCTTCTTTAACACGGCAACCACAGAACAACAACATTGAGAAGCATGCAGTCGCTTAACGCGCGCACACAACATCATATTCCATCTGCATAAACCTTAATCTTCACCTGTCTACCATTATATCACTTAATCATTAGTTTTGTTCTACTCAGCATCAAATTCCAGTCGCCCATCACTCTCAAAACATCCCTCAAAATGGCGACATAGTACACGTGGGATAATGTCACATGTTCATTCTTGTGTGACATACAGGAAAGGGTGTCTCCATTTACATTCCTCTTCACTTACTATCTCCACAATTGGATCAACTCCCAATTTTAAGATTTAATATTTTATAAAATTATATTATTTCATAACTATTTTACCTTTTATCCCATGAAATGTTTTATAAAATTATATTATTTCATAACTATTTTACCTTTTATCCCATGAACTTCTGAAATGTTTATGTTAAATTTTAATTAGTTTAAATTAATTTATATTTTTTTATATTTAATATTATAATATATTTTTATAAAATATTAAATTTCAACAATTAAAAGTTGATAAGTTGATGGAAGACTAAGATAAATGAAGATACCTGTCTCTCTAGTGTGACACGTTCATAACATGGGATAATGTCAAACAACCTGGTCCATCTGTACACATGTCCGATTGTCAAAAAAAATCTGTACACATGTCCATCATCTCATCAACCATCATTCTTTATTCTTTCTTATCTTTTCAGATTGAGATTTCGCAATCTCGTATCGTTAATTTCACGACTTGGCAGCAGAAACTATATTATTACTCCTATATAGTTATGTTTTAGAAAGCTGGACGCACTTTTATATAGCAAGAACATGCAGGAGATTCCAATAGTCTAGGGGCGAATTTGAGGGGAGACCAATGAACTTTCTCATTGTGATGTGTCATAATGATGAGTAATTAAACAGAGATATTTGAGAATTTGAGGAATAGGAGGTAGGCATATTCTAAAACAATAATTTCCCCCACACTACAGTACACCATATTTGTAATTTTTTTTTTTACAGAAAATGACATGTGAGAAATCAGATTTGCACAAGTTTTCTCATAGAAAAATATCCCCCTAAGAAAAACTCTAAAGGAAAAATTTTCTTGCAAATTAAAACGGTGAGAAACAATAATTTCTCATAGATTTGTCCGTGAGAAATTCTTATATATATATATATATAGACACACGTACGCTTACATAGGGCGTGTATGCACGTTTGTTGCGGAAAAGGTTATACTTTAATAATTAATTTTTTTTAATTTAATTAAAACATTAATTTTTTACGCATTATTTACTCAGTCACTAATTCTTACAATGAATACTACAATTTTAAATTAATTAGTTATGAATTTGAAATTTAGTTATTTTTATGTTTAAGCAGATACTAGTTAAACAATTATCCTTATTTACAAGGATTAAAATAAGTCCTTAGACAAACCAAAATTTGAAGTTGGAATCCATATTAACGTGATAATTTTTTTCACCCACATGTTAGTTTTTACTTTTTCCAATGAATAACACATATATTAATAGCAAGAATAAGTACATCAGAAAAACCATGTAACAAAGTCAAACAACATTTAAAAAAATGGCAAAAACATCAGATGGTGGCCATATACATAAAATAAAACACAACAAGCCCTTAAAGAAAAAGAGAAAACAAAGATAATCCTAGTTCCTACCAACACACACAAAAATAGACGCTAGGAATCCTGAGAGCTAAGTTCAAAATCCTAAAAATTTTGTCGGAATTGTATTTAAGTAATTAAACATTTTTTTATATTCATTCTTCAATTTTAAAAATAAAATCTAAATTCCAAAGTGTTATATAATCAATTTTTTTGGGGTCCCAAAGTATTATTTCATAAATTTTTCCTTAATATGTTTTAAGAAAAAATAGCACATGTCCATGCATTGTACGAAATATGACAATAAACATATTATTAACAACTGAAGAATATTGCGTTAAGGTGAAAATCCACCCACGTATGCTGCATAGTTGGACATCACTCGGTATTAATGATTATCGTGAAAAATAGATGAATGGTTACGTTCATATATATGCAGCTAGCAAATATCAGTGACGTACGAAGCACATGAAGTTTCGAATCAATAAGCTAAGGTTCAATAATCTCCCCTCCTTTTACTACTACAGAAAATATATATTACTACTTTAGAAGATACCCTTTTTAAAAATATTGAATGGCTTTAAACGTCCCAATTCAGATTTAAGACGCTTAAAGGGCTTTTTAGGCATCCAAAAATTAATTGAGACGCCTAACCCTTTAGGCGTCCAAGGCGTCCAAACTATAAATGGACGCCTAAAGCAAGGCTTTTGGTGACATCAAAAGCCCTGTTTTTTTTGCGGCCATTTAAGATTTGGGACATATTTTAGACATCCCAAATCAAATAGAGACATCTAAAGGGTACCTTTAGGCGTCCCTATTTTACTTGGGACACCTAAAAGCGTCTATTGTTTGTCATTCTTTAACTGACATGCTGCCTTTAGGCGTCCCTATTTAAATAGAGACCCCTAAAGGCGCCTAATGTATGTTGGTCTTTGATTGACATACTCCCTTTAGGCACCTAAAGGCGCCAAATGCATGTCAGTCAAAGAGTGACATGCGCCCTTGAGGTGTCCCTATTATAAATAGGGACGCATAAAAAGCCTTTAGGTGTTCCTATTGTGAAATTGGGACGCCTAAAGGGCTGTCAATCAACCTGACACTCACGCTAACTCCTCTACTCTCTTCTCTCTCTCCGTTCACTTAAACTCCCCACTCTCTTCTTTCTCCATCTCTCATCACTTGCTTTCATCATCATTCTTTCTCCGTCTTTCATCACTCTCATTCTCTTCTTTGTTTTGTCTCTCTTTCTCTGACCAACACCACTCCTACACTTTCAAGAGGAATAGAGCCCTACCTCACACTTACGAACGAAGGAGAAGAGCTTTTATTCATCGTTGTTTCTCTCTCACTGTCACCACCGTGGGTTGTCTCCGTCTACATCGTCGGCCGCCACAGGTTAGCTTGAGTTAGTAAAGAACTTGGAATGTTTCAAGTATTTTTCTTTCAAGTCTTTGGTAGTTTTCAATTGAATTTGGTTCTGCCCTGATTTTATTCACTTGAGTTCGGTTAGCTTGAGTTTGGTTCTACCTTAGATATGGTGTTTAAGCTTGGAAATGTATTGTTGGAAGTGGAAAGCTTCAAAATTAAATGTTGTTGTAATTTAGGGAACTTATTTTCATAAAGGGAAGTTCTGGCCAAATTTTTATAAATGTTATGCTTGGAAGCTTAAGGATTTTAACAAAAAGAACATGGATTTTTTAGAAGCTAGAAAGCATTAAAAAAATATCTTAAGAATTAAACTAGAGAAAACTTACAATATTGAGGAAAAAGAACAAGGTTCTCGGCCTTGAGGAATTGAAAGGAAAAAAAGGAGTGAGGAAAGGCCAATAGAATAATTTTAGAAGCTAAGGACAAGAAAGTGAAAATTTAAGTTAAAGAAGAATAAGTTTGAGAAGTGTTAAGAGGCTTAGCATGGTCAATGGCTCTAATTAATGAAATAAATTATGTATGTTATGTCTCTAGGGCCATGAGATATCAAAGAAGGTCAATTGGCAATTTAGTGACGGTGGTTCAAGAGAGGGAAAAAAGGAAAGCAAAATATCTTAGTAAATTAAAGTTGTAGTTTGTTTAAATTAGTTAGTTATTTTTTGTTTAATTATTATTGTTTCAATTTTTCTTAAACTTGATAAATTAAAGTTTTTTTTAATTATTATTGTTTCAATTTTTCTTAAACTTGATAAATTGAAGTTGGTTTTTTTTAATTATTATTATTTCAATTTATCTTTTTAATTTCAAATGAAAAGCATGTATGAATAATTTGACTTTAAAATTTAATGAACAAGGTTTCATTGCTTTAATGAAATTGTTGGATTAAATTGCTGATATTATCTTGAATTGCCTCAATTAGTTAGTTTCATTTAAATTAAGTTGAAATGGTTTGTTATTGAAATTTTGAGATATCTCACTTTTAAGGGGAAATGCTGTCAAAATTTTTTTAAAAAAAATTAGTAAAAGGAAATCTAATCGATAACAATTTTTCTAAACTTGAGTGTTGTAGGAAATGGATTAGGTGGTAATAAAATGGATTATAGTTAGATGAATGCTTTGAGAATTAGTGCATAATATAAGAATGGGGTGGAATAATTTATTGAATTTGCTAGAAAGAATGTTCCAACAAAAAATAGGAAGTATTTTTGTCCTTGTGTCAATTGTTTAAATGAGAGACAACAATATGTTGATGTTATAAAGGATCACCTACTTTATGATGGAATAAATCTTCGACACACAAGGTGGATATGGCATGGTGAGGAAGTAAGAGAATGCCCGTCGCATAAGAAGGAAGTTGTGGACATGATAAATGAAGATAGAATGAAACAAATGATTCACGATGTCAAGGTAGAATCGTTTGCACAATTGCATGAATATGACAGCCTGCGGAATGAAATGGAGACACCTTTGTACCCTGGGAGTAAGTACACACGGCTGACAGGAACATTGCATTTAGCCCACTTAAAGGCAACTTATAGGTGGACTGATAGTAGTTTCACATTGCTGCTTGAATTATTGTGTAATATGTTTCCAGACGATAATGTACTTTCAAACTGTATGTATGAGGCCAAGAAAATCTTGTCTATGATGGATATGGAGTACAAAAAGATACATGCTTGCCCTAATGATTGCGTATTGTACAAAAAGGAGTATGAAGGTCTTAGTGAGTGTCCTAAGTGTAAAATGTCATGATACAAAGTGAAGAAAGAATGTGTGTCGTGAAGAGGTGTTGCAAGCACACTTGTATATCCTGAATAACATGAAAGAAGTTCAACTGTACATAGATGAAAACAAAAAGAGTTTGAAGAACACGAATCCAAAGAAGAGTGACATGCAAATAGTTATTGAGCAAAACAAGATATTCATAGAGTGGTTCGAGGAGAAGGTTTCTTATGAGACCAGTGCGTCTAAGACAATTGAATAGCTAGCTTGGGGGCTTTCGTTTTAGGTTATTACTTGGACCGATTATGATATAAACGGGTATTCTTTCTACATAAAAGAACAAGATGACAGAAGTACCATGCAAAATAATGGGCTGATGGTAGAAGCTGAAGACATGCACTTTTTCCAGTTCTAAAGACAAAAACCCCATATTAGCATCTGTGGCTTATTATGGAGTCATAGAAGAAATATGGGAAATAATCTACAATAAGTTCAAAGTTGTCTTATTCAAATGTAAGTAGGTTAGTAATACTGTTGTGGTAATATATCAACAATTTGGATTTGTCTTGGTCGATCTTTGAATAGTTGGTTATAGAGATGAGCCCTTCATTCTAGTAAGCCAGACGAAACAAGTGTTTTATGTCCCAGATCCTGCAAATAAAAAAATGTTCATTGTAATTCAAAGTAAAAAACATAAGTATAGTGATCCAACCTTCAACCTTGATGACACACCACCTTTCACAACAAATCCACCTAGAGCAAGTGAAGTAGAATTGTTAGATGATGAAGAATATGCTGCAAGAAATGGTCATTGTGAAGGAATATAGGAAACAATATAGAGTAAGACCTTTACTTAGAAAACTATATTGTGTGCTTAACTTAGAAAATAGTGTTGTGTGCTTTTTTTTCTTAATTCTAGTTAGTTTATTCATTTAATTGCAATTTATTTACCTCTCTGACAATGATTTTTGTGTTAACAGAAATATGGACAGTTCTAGTGACTCACAAAGTGATAAGGATCATCAAATGGAAAGAGGTGAACCCGTTGCGAGAAGAAGAACTAAAGGCGTCACAAAGATGCCTACATTAGCTGCACGTCATCAACATCAACAGGAGAGGCTGCATGTGGACTTCGATGGCAACATAAATCCACTTGGTCTTGAGGAAGACCATTTCATTAGCTATTTAGGCTATTTGGGTTAAAGCAAAGTTCGCATCATCTATAATAATTGGAGGTTAGTTCCCTCGAAAATGAAAGACATGATTTTGCAAAAAAATTTGGTATATAAGTTTCGATACATCTGCATTTAGATCTTTATTTATATTGCTTCAAATATAATTTTTTTTATTCCTACAACAAACATTCAATGTCCTAGACACCAGGGAGATGTACAAGCACTGGATGGGGGAGGTTTGTCTACGATGGAAAGATTTCAAAAATAAGCTCACACAAAAGTATATTCAAGGAGAAAAGAGAGGTCAAGACCCTTATCGAGAATATTCGTATTTGCCTCCAGAGGACTGGAGGTTGTTTGTGGCATCACGGGAAGATCCTCAATTTTTAGTAAACTTTATTTCATTATAATATAAAAATTTTTTATTTCAATATACTTGACATCATTGACTCATTTTTCATTGTTTTCCTTTCATAGGAAGTAAGTGTAGCAAATCAGTATCATCATTGCATGTCTCATGGTGGTTATCGGAAGCTTAAGCAAATGATGATGAAAGAAGATTAGAGAAAATGAAGGAAGCAGCCAAATCAGATCCTAGCGTTGTTGTGAAGGCCCCGGCTCCTCCTTCGCATCACAAAAAATGGAAAGCAGGGAGGATTAAGGGTGAAAAGTTCATAAATTCGGCTGTTGCTGAGGTCGCCGCAAGGATTGTAAGTAGTTAGAACATAAGTATTTAATTTGAAAATTTTTTCGTATTAGTATAGTTTAATTTTCATTTATAATAAATTGTATGCTACAGGATGAACTCGAAGAGCAGAGCAACCAAGGTTCGTTCACTCGTAGTGGACGGATGGACATATTGTCAACATCGATTGGGAAGCCTGATCACCTCGGTCGTGTTCGAGGGGAGCCAAGGGGAGTTGGTGTCGTGAAGTTTTTTGGATGAGCCTTACAAAATTTGTCACAAGCTAAACCCAGTAGAGAGCTTGTGGCTAAGCTTAGCGAGCAGCTTCAAGAAGAGCTATTAGCAAAGTTATGTGGTGAACTGAAATCCATGTTTGAATCGAAGATGGAAAGTGATGGGCATAGAACCTAGGAATCCCCGGCCTTCCCCAGCACCAAAGGAAGTTATAAACCCCCAAAGGAACCCCTTAGCTAGCCTTCTCCCACTCCAGAGCTGGGAGAACCTTACATCCTCTATTTGGATGGCACACTGCTGCGTGTTGTTGTTGATGCACTCATTCACACACAAGCTAACACCCACTATCATAATCAAATTCCAAAGCATTTACGTAGGGTGACTATGGCATGTGTTTGAGAGAGGGAAGAAGGTGAAATCGTCCATGTCCCTGACGTAGAGGTTGCTATGCTGGGTCAAGCGATAGGATCTTTCATCCTTTGACCTCAACTCCAATAGTAGGAACTACCTTCGTATTACTTGACATCTGTTGGCATTCTACGAATAATTGATTTTTTATGTTATGATAATAGGATGACCAAGATGCGGTGAAATGGCCCCTCTTGGCATGACTGCAATAGCTTTACAAAAGTATTCTTCAAATCAACTTGCAGATGCCTCTAGGGATTGTGGGCCTAACATTAATGTATCCCTTAACGATTGACAGTAAAGATCTCAGGGAGTTTATTCATTTGGAGGATATAGATGTAGGATGGGTGAAACTTGTCATCCGATTAGTTTTTTTTCCTTCAATTAATGTAGTGGTTCTTTAGTTTCATATGTTCAATAATTCATTTATCATTTTATTTCTATTTTAGGCCCTTCTACCACATATGCATCGAGATAGGAAGACAATATTTATACGGATTCTTGTGTCCGGAAAATACAACAAGGGATAGTAATACTATGCAAAAAAAGGACGCATTATGTGGGCTACACAATGGGAGATACCAAATTTTGTTGTTATCTAGCACAAATTGTTTAAGAGTACGTACTTTAATTTTAATTTTTTAAGAAGTTTAACGTTGCCTTGTCATCTAACTTCATTTTAATCTATATGTTGTAGTTACCATTGGAATATGTATGTTGTTTGTCCTCGCAACAACTACGTCTATTGGTTTGATTCCTTGAAAAAAGTCAGACAATGAAACAAAATCCGTCTTCATCACGTAAGTTATTTTGTTTCTATTTCATTGATTCTCGACTTAAATGAATTGTTCTAATTTTTGTGGTTTTACATTTTAATGATAGTGCAACCCAAACATATAGAATCATTGGCGGGTCACGGAGGGTAAAACTATTAGAGACCTGAAGTAGTTTTATCCGAAAGTATGTGGTTTCAATTCAATTTCTTTCGTTGACGGTCGTTTTAAATATGACTTGATTGATTTTAACCAATTGCTATTGATTTATAGTGCCCTCGACAACCATGGGCCACTGAATATGGCTACTACATTATCTTTTACATGTATAACATCATTCAGAGAGGCGTTACAAGTGATTTTCAACAAGTAATCAAATGATAACATTTTAGGTATTGTAATTGAATTGCTAATTAATTCTTTCACTTTACTGATTTTATCTAATCTTACTTTCTAATTTGCAGATTTTTGATAATGAAGTTGCCTACTTACATAAAGACATTAATTTAATCAGAGACTTTTTGACTGGGTAGCTTCTTTAACACATAGATAAGTAAAAGTGAATTTTTATGTTAGTATCTACAACATTGTTAACCATTTGTGGTGATTCTTGCATATAGAATATGGTAGTATGAGTTAATTAGCTAGTGATGGATGTTTCCTTGCCATTTGTAAGGAGATTGTGGTTTATTCTTCGATCTTGTTTCTATGGTTTTGAATTGCTGGCAATGAAAAATATAAACAAATTTTTTTAAAAAAAAATACTTTTTACATCCATAAGGAAAAAGGGACATCTAAAGACACTTTAGGCGTCCTTTCTGGTAAAAGGGATATGTAAAGTCCCACGTTAGGCGTACTTTTCGTAACGGATGTTATTTCCATTATTTATACGTCGCTCGTATAGGCTTCCCCCTATAAAAGGACATTAAAAGACCCTAAAAACAGACGTTAAAAGTGCTTTTTATAGTAGTGTTTCTCTTAGTTTTATATTATACCAAGATCTCACTAATAAAGTTGGGGGAACTGGTTTTCTACTAAGCAAAAATCTTAGTAAAGAGAGCTAAGCAAATCTAGTGGTTCATATTTGATTTTGGATAGTTTAGATCTAAATTTTTTGAAATGATGAATTTTTTAAATAAAAAATTATTTTTTAAAAGAATAATAATTAAGAGATTATATTTACTTTATATTATATACCCATTGAAATAATCTTTTTTAAAAAATATAGATTTTTAAAAACTGACGACTAGACCGTTTAGATCACATCTAAATTGTCTAAATCTACTTAACTCTTCCAACTAAATAAACCTTGTATATTTCTATCCTCATACTCCTATTGGTCTGTATTATCCCTCTTGCAGATTTTGGGCCACATGGATTGGACCCGACAATTGGAGAAGATTAGGACATGGGTGGCTGTGGTGGTTCAACACCTTGTCCCTTAAGAAAGTGGTTGGGAGTTCGATTCCCAATTCTTGTGAATAGAAAGCACACTGTGGCCAGCCCCTTACCGCTTCGTGCGATGACTCTTGGGTGAGGGATTAGCCTCACAGCTACCGGCTGTGGGAATACCCTAGGGAACAAAAAAAAATTATATACATCTTTCGTTTTGGGCCCAAAATGTCACTTTAGCCCATTTAGACATTTTGTTAACAAATCTCATATGAGCAAGTTAATTAATAATAATAGAAATAGATCCCTTAAAATTGATTTATTATTAACAGATCCTTTGTAGAACATATTAAAAAAAATAAAATTGTATTTAGATCCCAGATAAGAAAAAATATAACAAAATGGGCCCTTAAAATCATAAAATTACACTAAAGTCTCGTGAGACTTTTTTACAATAAAATTTCAATTGTCAAATGCCCATAGACTTGTCAATGTCCGCCCATAGACTTGTCAATATAACAATCAATGGACTTGACAATGGACGTCCCTAAACTTGTCAGTAGAATTGAAATTTATTGCAAAAAAAGTCCCACGAAACTTAAATACAATTTTATCATTTTTTTGTCCAAGACCCAAATAAAATTTTCCCATTAAAAAATCCTATGGGATAAGTTGTAAATAGTGGGGAAGGTCTTGTAAACCACAATAAGAGGAAAGAAAACTGGGAAAATTGGGAAGAATTTAGAAGTTATTTAAGGAATTTGTTAGTAATAACTTACTTCCGGGATACCTATTGTGACTTTTCCCTTAATTAATTGTCATTTTTCTGATTTGATTAAGGTTTTTATCTCTCCGAACAAGTGTGCTTCACGATATTTGAATTTGTAGTCTCCTTTTTAAGGGATGAAGTTATTTATCATCTTAACCAATAACTTATTAGTCTTCTCTTGACTATTACTCCTCCGCCCCAAAATTTAAGCTTTATATTTGTGAATATGTGTACCCCAAAATATAAACGTCATTCTAAGTTTGTCGAAGCATTTATTGTAATTTTTTCAACTTTATCCCTTGGTCATATTTGTTATATTTATTGTCTTCTTCATTTATCATTTTTATAAATAAGGGTATAGTTTAAAAATACATCTTTATTGTTTCTAAATAATAATATTAACTGTTTTCTTAATAAATATAAATGACTTATTTAAAAATTATAATTAAAATTGGAGGGAGTATTTTTTTAATGGAGTGTTTTTGGGGGGGGGGGGGGGACATATACACGAATCTGTTTTTAAAAATAAAAAAATAAGAATGAGATTTACATGTTTATGTTTTGTTTTAGCATATCCCAGTCGTGTTTGTGGAATTTCTACCGCCTAAACAATGTCAGAGCTATGGAGCAGCGTAGAAAGAAGATGCTTGTACCTTCTTCAAGAGAACAAATCCTTGACCTCTCTCCTCCAAATCCACGCTTTCATTCTCCGAAATGCCCTCGATTCCAACGTCAATCTCCTCACCAAGTTCATCTCAAGCTTGTCATCTTCCCTCTCCCTCGCTTCTTCATCCTCACGACACAACCCTCTTGGTATCATCCAACACGCTCGTCGTGTGTTTGATCAAAGGCCTCACAGAGACGATTCCTTCTTATGCAATTCCATGATGAGTGCTTATTTATCTGCGAACCAGTGCGTTGAGTCTTTGACTCTATATAGAGATCTTAGGAGAAAAACAGGTTTTAATCCCGATAACTATACATTTACCATTCTGGCCAAGTGTTGTGCCATGAACATGGCTGTTACAGAAGGTGAAGAGATACATTGTGGTGTTGTGAAGTTTGGGATTTTCTCTAATGTGTATGTATCCACAGCTCTGGTTGATATGTACGCCAAGTTTGGGTTTATGGGTAGTGCGCGTAAGGTGTTTGATGAAATGGCTGAGAGAAGTCAAGTGTCGTGGACGGCTCTTGTTGTTGGATATACGAGGTGTGGAGATATGAATGAAGCGAGGAAGCTTTTCGAACGGATGCCTGAGAAAGATTGTGCTGCGTTTAATGCAATGATTGATGGTTATGTGAAGTTGGGGACTTTGGGTTTGGCTCAGGATTTCTTTGACAAAGTGCCCAATAAAAACGTGATTTCTTGGACTAGTTTGATTTCTGGGTATTGTCGTAATGGTGACGTCGAATCTGCTCGGTCGATGTTTGATAACATGCCTGAGAAAAACGTGTTCACTTGGAATGCAATGATAGGTGGTTACTGCCAAAACAAACAACCCAATAAAGCTTTAGAATTGTTTCACGAGATGCAGAGAAGTGAATATGTGGAACCAAATGAAATAACAGTTTCAAGTATTCTTGCTGCTATAGCTGATTTGGGTGCTTTAGATTTGGGGATTTGGATTCACAAGTTTTGCCAGAGGAAAAAGCTTGACAAATCTGGTCATGTAAGTACTGCACTAATTGATATGTACGCAAAATGTGGTGAAATTACTAAAGCAAAGTTACTTTTCGATAAAATCACTGAAAAAGGAGTTGCCTCTTGGAATGCTTTAATAACTGGTCTTGCAGCTAATGGCCGTGCAAAGGACGCTTTGGAGGCTTTCACAGCGATGTTACAGGAGGGATCAAAGCCGAATGAGATAACTATGATCGGTGTATTATCTGCCTGCAACCATTGTGGCTTGGTTGAGGAAGGAAAAAGATGGTTCCGAGCAATAGAGAAATTCGGCTTCACTCCACAAATTGAGCATTATGGCTGTATGGTTGATCTTTTGGGAAGGGCTGGATGCTTGGATGAGGCTGAGAAAATTATTGAGACCATGCCTTACAATGCTAATGGGATAATACTAAGTTCTTTTCTGTTTGCGTGTGGGTATTACAAAGACGTCGTGAGGGCGGAGAGAGTACTCAAAGAAGACGTGAAAATGGATCAGATGAGCGGCGGAGACTATGTGATGTTGAGAAATATGTATGCAACAGAGCAAAGGTGGAGTGATATGGAAGATGTTAAATACATGATGAAGAATAGTGGATCAAACAAAGAGGTGGGTTGCAGTGTTATTGGAGTTGACTCTGGCTTTGCAGAGTTTGTGGCTGGTGATTGCTTGCATCCTCATAAAGAAATTATTCACTTAACCTTGGGGCAGTTATGGAAGCACATGAAAGTAGATATGATCTATTAATCCAGTAATGAGCAGAGAAAGATGAACAGAGAAGAGAAAAAATGGTTACTTTGACATGTTTCAAATAGCTCTCTGAGGTAACGGATTCTCTTTACTCTCTAAGTACAGGACATTATTGCAGCATTAAACTCTTCAGTTGCTTTTTGGTAAGTTCTGTTGTTACAATATCCTAGGAATGAGCTCTGTGGGAAGTCGTTGAAGCAAATCATGATCATTCATCAATATTATTAATATCATTGTACACTGTAATTCTACTGCAAGCTGATTTATTTGTGAATAGAAAGCTGAATCAATCCTAATGAGCTTGTTTTGGGCTCTGTAATTAATCATTTAATACATCTTCCAAGCACAGAATCGGACTCTAGAATCAGGAAAAGCAGATAATATTATTTGAAGCTTGTAAAAGCATTCCTTGCTTTCACGTCTCAGCCAACGGAGATGCTCATATTTTCTTTCTTGTTATACTTTTCCCTTTTTATTTAGATGGCCCTTGTAAATTTGGTTATTGTAATCTATGGTAGAACATCATGACATAAATTTTACCAAATTTCAGTACCTTGTATTTCCAAGTGCATTGCATTCAACAACGAAACTTTCTTTATATTTAGAGTTTTTGTTTTCTTTTTTCCGTGATAACATTGTACAAACTTTGACACAAGGTTAGTATTGAGCAAGGTAAGCTTGCTTGGATGTGAGGTTTACATGTTCAAATTCTGAAAATAAATAATTTATTGATTTTCAAGAATAAGGCTATGTACATCTACCTCAATTTATAAATTTATGGAATTTTGTTCGTTTCATTTCACACCGTGCATTTCTATAAATGAAATTCCATAAAATCTATAAATTAAAATTAAAGGATCAACCAAAAAGAGCCTAATTCAAATAAAATAAACTCCATGGATGTGATTTAAGATTGAGAAAAACAATAAGGACTAGTGGATTTTTTTTAAAAAAAAATTATTCCCTAAACTTAATTATATAGTAAATAAAGGAAGTCAATTATATAAAAAAAAACAAAAAAGAAGTCAGTTTCTTATCTTTTCGGTCATTTTGTTTTATCTGGGAAAAATTGAGATTAAGTAATCTGAGATAAATTTGGGCCTAATTTCTTACTTTTATATTCCCTTCCTCATAGTCCTATTATTCCTATTAATCCTTATTTCCTCTCTTTCAGATAGTTTTGGGCCACATGGATCATTGGACCTGACCATTGGAGAAGATTTGGACGTATAATTCACATTAGCCCATTTGGAGTATTTTATGAATAAATCACAAATAAATATCAGATAAGCAAGTTAATTAATAACAGATTCCTTAAAATTGAGTTATTATTAATAGGTCCTTTTATAGGACTTATGCACAAAAACATACTGGATAAGTTGTAAATTTCTTAATCTAATTGTAAATATTGGGGAAGGTATTGGAAAACACTAAAGGATAAAAAAAATTCCTGCATACTTATTGTTCGATAATTAACTTGTTTATCTCATATATATTTGTGATTTTCCCTTGGTTGTATTCTTTGTTCTGTTTCTAATTACAGGATGAAATTCCTTTTCATCGCTGTTTGTATATTGACTATGATTAAGTAGACTTAATCATGTATCACTTTTCAGTTATATTACCTCATGTTCTTAATATAATATCCATTTTAATTTAAACTATAAAATGGATATTATATTAAAGAATGGAGTTAGTACAACATTGATATGCATGACTATACGTTAATTTAATCTTATAACTTTTACACATATTAATGTAAACTTGATCACAATCATGTTTGAACATATGATTAAGATTAACAACAAAAAGGAAGTCGGCGCTCAAGTCTCAATCACGCACAAATAACAAGAGTATAAAGATGAACTAATGCAAAACATGCACACATATCACATATATGACCACAAACTAAACATGCCTAAGCTAGGCTCGTCCCAATCATGGCTCGATTATTTGAAGGAAATTCATCAAACACAATTCGGTTACCTGCAACAATGAATCTAAAAATGAGATGCAACAATCAATAAATATAAGATAACATATAATAAGTAAAATTACAGTAAAGCTCTCTAATTTTTATAATAATATTACATTTACATAGAAAAAATAGCAATAAAATTTTAGCACAATAGAAATGGTTTTTATTTCTTTTTTAAAAAATAGGTTAATTACAATTGTGTTTCTATTTGAATATTAGGAGAACCAATATGTAATGAATGAATTAAGAATTGAAACAAAATGTCAAACATGGTTTGTTTCCTTAAATATCAAGTTGACGAAATATATAGGGCGTGTGTGCAAACCAAATCGAACTAAGATCATCGTATTTTGACAATGCTGAACTTACCATAAAGGAAAAAAATTTTTGATTGAATTTAGCTCCTTGATGACATCAATTGCACTCATCCTTTCATGAGGAGATTCCATTGAACATGTAAGTCCGATCTTAAATAAAGAACGCAAGCATTTCTCAACATTAGCATGGATTTGCATCATGTTATTGGATAAGTCTCCTGATCCTCCCACTATATGTTCAAATTCTTGTGGAAGAATAGATGAGCTCACAACTTTCAAAAGCTTGTTTGGAAATGCAACTTTTACATATGTTTGAAGATTGTGACCATCATTAAATATTTCTTCAGTAGGTCTTCTTTTAGTTAACATCTCTAAGACAAGAATGCCAAAACTGTACATGTCACCTTCTATTGATACCTCGTAACCCATTCCGTATTCTGAAATATTGTAAGCATATCATATAAATGAATATTGAAACAAAAGAAAAAAAATTATGAGTTTGAAATTAAAGCATAATGAATTTGAATGACCTTATAGAAAAAACAATATTGAATGATACCTGGTGGAACATAGCCAATAGTACCCTTTATTCCAATTGTGCTGCTTTGTTCATTAGAGCTGACTTCAACAGTTGAGAGTAATCTTGCCAATCCAAAATCACTCAGATGAGCAACCATATTGCCATCAAGAAGGACATTGCTTGACTTCAAATCACAATGAACAAGAGGTTGCTCATGTTCATGGTGAAGATAGTTTAATGCAGATACAATATCGATAAGAATATTTATTATCTGATCAAGGAGCAAAATTCTTGAATGGTCAAGATTTTCTGTTCTAGGATGCAACCAATTTTCCAAGTTTCCATTCACCATATACTCATAAATTAGAGCCTTAAATTCATGGCCCTTGTAATCTATGCTAGAGCAACATGTTATAATTTTTACCAGATTTCTATGCTTTGCATTTTTAAGTGCATTACATTCAGTAATGAAACTCTTGAGAGCTCCCCTCATTTGAAGGTTGATAACCTTTATTGCAACAACTTCTTGATACTCAAAAATATTTCCCTTATATACAGAACCAAAGCTTCCAGATCCTATCAAGTTGTAGACAGAGAATCCATCTGTAGCATTATGCAAACTTTGATATGATACCGTGGGAATCATATCAATTGTTTGTGAACTTGAAGAATGTTTCTTGCTTCTTTTCCTCCCAGGGTAAAAAACAACAGATGCTAAAAGAAGAAAAGCAATCACGCAACATATTGATATGATCAACTTAAAATTTTGATGTTTTCTTTGTCGGGTAGATTTGATAGGGCATGGTGGCAGCTCCAACTTTGACATGCCTCCACAAAGCTTATTATTCCCTGTAAGTGATATTGCACTAGCATTGCCAAAGACACCTTTGCTTGGTACCTCCCCATCAAGCATGTTAAAAGAAACATTTAGGTACTCTAAAGAAGCAATATCCTGCAGGCCTTTGGGAATTGATCCAGACAAGTTATTTTGTGATAAGTCTAGATATCTTAGACCTCTCAATGAAGTCAAAGATAAGGGAATGTTTTCTTGAAAGAAGTTCCCTTGCAAAAAGAGATACTCTAAGCTTTGGCAATCTCCAATAGCTTGAGGAATATTTCTAGTCAAATGATTATGAGAGACATCCAATTTATCAATCTTTGTTAACTTTCCCACCTCATCAGGAAGATTACCACTAAATGCGTTATGTGATAGGTTTAGTAAGATTGATATAAGACCCATCATCTCGACTATTGCTCCACGAAAATTGTTTTGTGACAGATCAAGATATTCTAAACTTACACAATTCCTAATACTTGGAGGAACTTGTCCTTCTAACATGTTATCTGACAAATCTAGGTGAAATAATTTAGTAAGGTTGCCTATGAAATGTATTATTTCTCCGGACAATTTGTTTCTCGGCAAAGATAAGAATTGTAAGTTTAGAAGCTTCCCAAAAGTAGTCGGGATGATCTCAGCTAAATGATTATTGTCCATACTCAATAACCTCAAGCTAGCGAGATTTTCCAATGCTTTAGGAATTTGGCCATACACTTCATTATCTTCAAGATAGAGCGATGTGAGTTGGGTTGATAAATTGCCTATGGTATTAGGCAAACGGCCTCCAAAGTTATTTGAACTCAATTCTAGTATCTTCAGTTCACTGCAGTTCATCAAAGATTTTAAGAACTCCCAGTCTTTAGTGGAGTTACTTCCAAGATCATTAAAGCCTAAGCCCAGAAATGAAAGGTTTTGCAACTTTCCAAGATTTGGAATTGATCCAGTGAAATAATTAGCTGATATTGAAATTGTCAAAAGCTTAGACGCATGTACTATGGAAATTGGGATAGGACCTGTGAATTGATTTCCCGCAAGATCTAGGATTCGCAAATTAGGGAGGTTGGAAAACATATTTTTTGGGAGAGAGCCGTTGAATTGATTTATAGCAAGTATGATGCAAGTGAGAGATGACATATTGTAAAGAGTAGATGGGATTGTACCTGAAAGAATGTTGACACCTACTGCAAATACTCTCAAATTTTTCAACAAGCCTATTTCTTTTCGTATACTCCCCTCCAAGTTATTATAATTCAAGGAAAGAAACTTAAGAGAAGTAAGATTCCAAAAGGAAGTTGGGATTTCTCCAGTGAAATTGTTTCTAGAAAGATACAAACTTTCAAGCTTATGGAGAGAACCAATCTCCTTTGGTATTTTGCCAATGAGATGACTCCCTCCAAATAATAAGCTCTTGAGATTAGAGCACGTTGTGACGTTGATGGGAAATTCTCCTGTCATTGTACTATTTTGGATTTGAAGCACTTGTAGTCGGAACAAGAGACCCAACTCTTGTGGGATTTCTCCGTGAAAATTATTATCGTCAAGAATGATGAGTCTTAGGAAGGAGAGATTGCCAATGAAAGGAGATATTGTACCTGATAGTTTATATCCTTGTAACACCAATTGTGTAACTCTTCCATGCTTGTTGCCGCAAGAGATACCATGCCAGTTGCAGAAGTGTGTGGATGAATTCCAAGAGTCTAAGATTTGATATGGATCACTGGATATTGATTCCTTGAATTTGATTAAAGACAAATGATCAGTTTCGTTGCTGAATGATGAAGCAGAGTTGCAAGATTGAAATATGAGAGTAAAGAAAACAAGTAAGTAATGAAGGGACATGGTTGAGAAACAGTAGGCTAATGGGAGAGTGGTTTGTGTGGAGGAGAAGCACACTTGTGCTCTGTTATTAGTCGAACTTAAGTAGAGATCGTATACAAATTCTAAAGTAGTATTTATCTTTTTTGTATAATAAAATTTTGGTGATTTGGGAGTTAGGGCTTATTAAAGACAGAGTATACCTTCGGATTCAAAGAATGCTTACAGAGATACTTATATATTACCCACTAATATTACCCACTAATAAGGTGTAAAGTATTTATCTAAATATTATTCTATATTTTAGATTTGGTGACCGCGTGTTGCTTAAGAGATAACTATAATGTCTTTGAATTCTCACCTAAAAATTTTAAATAAGTAGTTATCACAAAAAAAAATTAAAATAGATAATTTTTGAATTGTCATTTAAATGTTCAGAGATTGTACTTCCTTAAAATTATATAATAATTTTTAAAATAATTATATTAGGCCTATAAAGATAAGAACGTATATAAGTAAAATGATGCGTATTTTTCTTTAGGAAAAATTATATTGAGAAGGTTGATGTGTTTTTTCTATAAATAATTAAATATGTTCTTCATATGTTATCTCAATGATATGAGATAAAATTTTAATTATTTTTCTGGATTTGTGAGAAAACCTTCTAAACGAATTTCAATTTGTTATTGTTGCTGAATTGACTCTAGACTTTCATGAAGATTGTTGCTCATCTGGTAATAATTTTATTTTCAGAAATATTTTGATTTTTTTATTCAAAATTTAAAAAATATACAATTACTTTATAAAAAATATCTAAGAATTTCAACCTAAAAATATAACTATTTATAAATAAAAAATTAAAAGCACATAAATAAAGTATATATGTCAAAATTTTTAAATACATAAGCTGGGTTTTAGCCGAATGGACTACCCCATAATGTGATAAACTATTGTTTAAATTATTAGTGGAAGAGCTTCCCACATTTAATATATGTTTGTACTTGAAACAAAATCATCTTGATAAACACATGTGCACAAGTAAAATAAATTGAAGCATATAAGGGGGAAAAAGGTTATGCTTACTTTGGAGAGCTCGCTGAGAAATTGGCTTGGAAGTTGGAACTAGGTAGACATTTCTATAAAGATGAGGTTTTCTTAAGTTGGGGCAAAACTTTCTGTCAATTGCTAATTTAATATACTCCCCTATCCTCTGTAAGATCCAAAATTTTTATCCCTCTGTTCCCTTTATAAGATTTATTTTGAAGTTGTTTGAGTATTAAATATATTTTTACTAATTTTATACTTGATTAATTTTTTTCATACATTTTCGTATATCATTTTCTTCCTTATTACTCTGTCATTTATCCACTTATGAGTAAGAGTATTAGTACATTTTTTATATATTTATTATTTTTAATTATTTTTAATAATTTTTTACTAAAAAAACTAATTTTAATGGTTTTGTTAAATCATACAATTTAGTTATTTGGGTTTTATAACAAGTGACGGAGGAATGTTAAAAAAATGTGTTAATACTCCTTCACTTCCACAACTTTTCCCCAATGGTTTTTTTTTTTTTTTTTTGCCATTTAATGGAGGATGCAACTGCTCATGGTCTTGTGGAAACAATGCATTATCGACATAAAAGTCACATCAAAATGCATTAAATAATAATATAATTCCCCCAAGTCAAAAGCATGGGGTACAATGAAGTCAAAGATGGCCAACTTGAATAGAAATATGGGGACAGCAAACGGTGAACTTAACGCGACATCACAAGAGACCAATGTGTTAAATATAAGATCGTATCGACCGGTTGAATCGAAAAATCGGTTAATTGTCTGGTTCAGTTAATATATTAAGGGTGTGTTTGGAAACAGCTTCTGAGAATAGCTTATGAAGAAAAAGTGAAAAAAAGTGATTTTTGAGAATAGATTATGAGAAAAAAGTGATTTTGATAAAATGAGAGTGTTTGGATATTATCATCAGAATAGCTTTTTTTCATGGTCAAATTACTGAAAAGGACATTAACTTTTGTGATAATTACATATAAATGATAAGATTATATTTTATATATTATTTAATAATAAATTTCATAATAACTGTAAAAAATGACATAAAATTCTGAAAAATTAAAAATTATAAAATTAATCAATTATCTAACAATAAAAAGAAGATCATATATATATATATATATATATATATATATATATATATATATATATATATATATATATATATATATATATATTGTATAATTAAAATAATACTATATTTTATATTTAAATAAGTACTCCTTCTATCTTAAATATAAGATAGAGTTAATTTTTTTTAAAAGATTAAAGAAGCTAAAATAATTTTTTTAATCATATCATATATTGTGTATCCTTAAAATATAAATATTCTGAAATATAAAAATTAAAATATAAATATTCTAAAATAATTTAATTATTTTTTCAAATCTCTTGAAAAAAAATTATCTAATCAAGTGTCACTAATCAAGTGTGGGACCCACAAAAAAAGAGAGAGAAAGAGGGAAAAGCTAAAAAATGTGGATTGTTGCAAACCATGGTTTTAGGGAGTGAAACCATGGTTTGGGAGTGAAAATAGATTATCTAAAAAATGTGAGTGTTTGGCAAATTTTTAGTGAAACCATGGTTTAGTAAGAAAAGTGTTTTTTTTTTGGGTTTCCAAACACACTCTAAATCAATAAACCAGTTTAAATCAATCAAAATCGATAGTCGGATCATTCTTTTTTTTTTAAATACATTTTTTTAATCTCTAACTATTATATTTCGTTATTTTTTGAGGAAAAAAGGAAAATTTGAAAACCAAAATGAAGAGAAAAGTAAGTAAGAAAGAACAAATCTAAGAAAAAAATTTGGAGGATATAATAATTAATTAATTATAGAAAAGAAGATATTATTCCATAAATACAGACACTATAATTAATACTAATAAATTTTAAGCATTTTTTCTAAAGATCTTCATTTTTTTATCTATAGAAATTTAAAAATATATTAATATATATATTACCATTAATAAATTATAATATTTTAATATAACCAACTCATTAGCCAGTTCTTTTTTTTTTTCCTTGCAAGAGACCATAATATCCCCTCATTTTCTAATTTTCACAAAAAAAAAAACAAACTTAAAAGCAAGTTGATCCAGGCCCAAGGAAAATGGGAAAACAGACTGGAAAAAAGGCAAGGCCTTGTTGGGATTTTATTTTTCTTTTTTTACAGTTTTCTTACATACACGTACAATTCAAGATATAATTATATTATTATTATTATTATTACTCAATAATAATTATATTTTTATTATTTAATATCAAAATAAACATTTTTATCAATGTATTATTATTTTTTATTTTGTTACTTTGTTTTATTCCGTAATCTGTATACTAAATCTCGAAATGTTGATAGAAATAATGACCAATCAGACAGTGGTTATTGGTTGTCATTTAATGTTGATGATATTTTGATTTCATTTCTGTATAAAAAAGATGTTTCTATTTCTTTTTTCTTTTTACTCACAAATATTTTCATATTGGAAGCAACTTGAAGCACATTTAGAAATTAATTGTTGGCATTTCTTTCGAATAAGATTTGAATTTTGGTTCACCATATTAGAAAAAATTAATCTCTTGACAAGAGCCATAAATTTTCTATATATTAATTACAAATAACTAGAGTAAGAAAAATGGGGCGAGTTTATCGGATCGGCCCATTTAGACTCTTGAGGTAGAGATGCATATAAATATGTTGGAAGTATTTTATAAATAAGACCAAAAAAGTATAACCAATTAGGGGTAAAAAAATTTAAAAAAAATAATGCATTAAAATCTTAAACATCTCCCAATTGGAACTTATAAAAGAACCAAATATATTCAAAAAAAATTATGCTCATCTCTCCAGTTCTATTTACAAGATAAGGAGAAAAGATTATTTAATTTTTTAATCCTATTTATATGTTGCATCATTAAAATTTTCACATAAATATATAATTTCAATCATTTATTGTTGTGTACATGTTTTGTTCTCTTGAGGTAGAGATGCATATAGTTGTTGGATTGTCTCGGTTCTTTCACCTCCGGGCTTCATTTTGGTTGAGTTACAAAGGGACATTAGAGGTGCTGCGGATGCTCCCGTGGCTGTATAAGTGGTTTCTTTCTTTCATTGTTGTTGTTTTCTTTAAAGAAAACAGTTGAAAAGCTATTAAATAATCTTGGGCTAAAGTACGTTTAATATCCTGAATTATTTTTTTAAGTGTATCTAGTATCCTAAAATAATTTGTGGTGCGTCTATTATCATCATCTTTTAAGTGTTTCGAACACCTTAAAGTATTTTATGATACAATTTTACCCCTAATATCTAGGGTTAAGAGGCAATTTTGTACTAGAAGTTTTCACCGAGGGGCAATTTTGCTCAAAAATGTAAAAAATAGAGCAATTTTTTCCCTAACTATTATTTCAGTTAATTTTGATCATTAGTTGATCAAATATGCTGACATGTCAGTCCACATGTTATTTACGTCATTTTTGTTAATGTGCAAATTTTCCCCTAAAGTTTTAAATCTAACTTTAAAAAAAATGAAATAAAGCAAACATGGACTTCTAGTGTAAATTTACACCTGAACAAAAATGATATAGATAATATATGGGCTATCAGTTCAACATATTTAGTCAACTAACAGTCAAAATTAACTGGGATAACGACTTGGGCAAAATTACTCATTTTTTGACACTTTTGGGGCAAAACTGTCATCTGAAAAACTTTTGGAGTAACATTACCTCTTGGTAAAAACTTTCAAAGCAAAATTATTCCTTAACCCTAAAATATATTCTCTTTTTCAAAGAAAAATTTCTCATGAAGTATTTTTGTTTTCAAGAGCAAATTAAATATCATCATAAACTCCCAACAAGCTTTTTAAGTGAAGGTGAATTCAACACCTAAGCTATTTTTCAACAGCAAGTTTAAGATGATTGATGTGACATCGTTAGAATGTTACAATGGGCACACTTGAAAAAATATTTAAGAGTATTGAATAAACTATAATATTTTAGGTTGTTGGACACACCTAAAAAAATATTTCAAAGTGCTAGATGTACTATAAATTACTTTAGAATATTAGATGCCTATCAGAAAATACATATTTCAAAGTGTTAGAAATACCTTAACACAATAATCGCTACTCCTTTAAACCAAGCTCAAACCTCCGGGGTCATGGTCAGGGAATCTTTGAAGAAGCTAAGAGCATGTTTGGTTCATGGAAAAGGTGAGGAGGGAAAGGAAGATAAGAAAATTCCCTCAATGAAACCAAGCTCAGACCTCCGGGTCATGGTCGGGGAATCTTTGAAGAAGAGTCTGTTTGGTACACGGAAAATATGGGAAGGGAAAGGAAGATAAGCAAGTTCCTTTAGTGAAAACATGTTTGGCTCTCAAATGTTCTCGGAACTCAAGTTCTCACATATTCCAAAGTCCCCTTAAATATGAGAAGATCAGTTCCCACTAAAATTGGTGGTAACTCATCTTCCCTCACAAGAGGGAAAATGCCAAATACAAATTTACTCTTGAAAATTGAAATTAAAGCGTCAAAATTGAACTACAATTCTAATCAAAGTTTGGAGTTGATTAATGGAAGCATATAAAGAAGAGAATTTACTTTGTTCACGAACAGTGACATTGACAGTGTAACCACAAAAAAGAAGCTTGACGAGCCACGAAGCATTGTAGCCAGAAGCACCAATGCCACCATTCCGTTTTCAGTGTTGTTGCTCATTGTCTTTACTTTTTCTTCCTCTTCTTCAATTTGATCACTGTTTCATCTTTGCTCTATACCAAATCTCGTTTGATGCTTTTAAATTCTTTGAGTGATTCTTAGATTCATAGTTTGTCATTATGCACTTACTAGTAGCTATATTCATCTTTAGTACTAATAAGAAAAAACCTTTGAGAATTCCTCTCAATAAACATTTGAGAACAATGATTTTGTTACTTCAAAAAGAAAAAAGAATTCTTCTCCAATAAATGGATTCTTTTGATGAAAAATCAACAAATGAGTACAAAGAATATAAAAGCTTAGATTGTGAGTGTTGCTTCGAATTGTTCTATTTCAGCAACCATAAAATAGGGGTGAATATAATTTTGCTTTGTTTCAGTAAGCAGGAAAAAAGAATTTGATTCTCAAATTCGAATTTTATTAATAAGTTTATTAATAAAATTTGAATTTCATTCTGTAAAAAAAATCCAATTTGAGGTATATTTTGGGCTTTTTACATTTTTCTTCCTACAGGCACCACTTCATTTTCTTTCTACCAAATATTTTATTTTCCTTCAATATATGTTCTATTTCTATATCTACCAAACAATATACCCCTTTTAACTTCCTTCCTAATTTTCCATTTCTTTTCATTTACATCTTTTTTCCTTTCCTCTTCAAATTTTCCGCCTAACAAATGGACCCCAAATATATATTTAATGGGTGGTGGGGTCCAAGTCGCTGTCCTTTTTTTGAAAACCCTGTCAGTTCTTACAGAAAAAAATCTACATTTCACATGGGGGCTTTCCTTACGACAATGAAGTTTGATTATTGCCATGCTATGAAGAATCCGTCTTGATTGATCGAAAATCCTAGTCATTTTCTGACTCCAACGTTTGTTGTATTTTTATTATGAAATAATTTTTTTACAAAAGAAATGAAGAAAAATATATTTTTATGAGAATATATAATAGTTACTAAATTGAATATTTATTTTTGGAAAAAAAGATATAAAAAAACTTTAAATTTATAAAATTTCAAATTAGGTATTTTCTCAAAAATAAATTATAAATTACTTATTAAATTTCATCATTCCCTTATTAACTTTTGATAACAAATCTAATTTATAATTTAGCAATTTTAAAATTCTTTTCTATTTTTTTTTCTTTCATTTGTCCTCAAATTATGATTTTTATGACCTCTTTGCAGTAATTTTGTGTCATACATGCTCCTTTAATTTAGTGAAACTTTACATTAGTGTCATATTTCTATTGTACTCCAAGGTAACGTATGACTCTCAGCCACACCTTGTACGGTTTTCAATTATCAACTCACTTCCTCAATTTTATTTTAGAATAATTAACTGAATTCTTGTAATTTATTGAGTGAAGAAATTCTATAAAGTTGTTCTGAGTTACAAAGAATATAAGGATTGATAACTTGTTGTAGGTTAAAAAAAAATACAGGGATTAGATAGCTTTGAATTAAGGTTTGAAAACGAAATCGATAATTGAAGAAGTTGTTCAAAAACTAAAAATTAATATTTTTCCGCTTGTTTTAAAATACTACCACAAGGAGTTGTATGGAAAGGAGAATTAGAGAGGAAATTTATTTTCCTCTATGAAATCAGAGTATGTTATTACTATAATCTTGTTATTGCCAGTTAATAAAATTAATTTTGTTACCAGTTAGTCCTGATTTGATGAGTCAGTTAATAAAATTATATTTATCATTTTTTAATGTATTTAACAATTTGTATTTCATTCCTTTCTTGCCCTCATCTCTTCACACGCTCCTCTCTCTTCCTTATCTCTCACCCCTTTTTCATGGAGTTGCTTCCCTCTTATACTTTTATTTTCTTTTTCTTTTTTTTTTTTATTTGAACCGTTAGATTAAGATCTCAACGGTCCATATTTTTACTTTATTATAAAAATAATAATATTATTATAAAATATAATAATAATAATATTTTAATAATATATTATATATAAATTATTGAGATTTTAATCCAACGATCCAGATAAAAAAATAAGGGAAAAGAAAAATAAGAGTATAGGAGAGAAGCAGCTTCCTTTTCCACCTTACCTGTCCTGCGCCAAAAAGTATCCATTATCTTTTGCTTTTGGGGGAAGGTCTCTCTCAAGGAGACAAGATTTGAATTAAGAGAATCTATGCGTGTTTTACATGACAAAATTAATGTACAATTATTTGTATCAACTCAGTGTCAGTCTTGCAGGAAATTCCGAGAAACCACGTTTTCACTCCCTTGGAAGTTAGAAATAAATCAATAAACCAAAAGGTACAGCTTGTCGTGTAGAATGGGGGCGGAACCAACTATTCGCCAAAACGGGCAAGATTTTAAATTTATTACATATAATCAATAATTTGAGTTTTTAGTATTGATTATAATTATTAGGGAGAATTGCTTATAAAAATCTTATTGAAAATTTATATGTTAAATAGGATATTGGGAAGATTTTTCGCACATAAAAAAAATGTTTGGACATACATAGAGAATATTTTTTTTTAAACACAAGGGAAGATCTTTTACACATAGGAAAATTGTTTGCATACGAAGGTCTCATTTGCCAAATAAGTTTCTAATGAAGTATTTTTTAAAAAAATTTCCTAATTATTATTTGTAAAATATATAATTTTATAAATTAGATGATAAGCTATGTAAAATTACATAATATTTGAAAAGGTTAAGAGTGTGCGGTGATACATATTATTTTTATTTCAATATATGAATGAAGGATATAAATTAAAGGGTTAATGGGCATTTTCACCCTAAATCATTTTTAAGCTCCAAGATTTCTATTTTCCATGTTCTTGCTTTATCATTTAGCAATTCATCCAAAAAAAAATTCTTAAGAATATTCAATCATTTTAAAAACAAATTAATTTCTTTGTACACTTGATCTTAGCCAAAAGACCGAGAAAGGTATAAATTAATTTCTTTGCGCTAGAGTATTAACTGCAGACTAAAAATGGAGAAACATAAAAAAAATACCCAAAGCTCAATATAAATCAAATTAATTTCTTTATATAAGGATTTTTTTTCATGAAGCGGTAGTTTTCTAGAACAAGTTTTGAGAATAAAAATAAAATGAAAATGCTTGAAAATGTCATAAGAATAACTTACAAAGAAGCTTGAAAATGTCATAAGAATAACTTACAAAGAAGAGAACACAAATTTAAAAGAAGTACACTTTTTAAAAGAAGTAATGATCTTTTATCATTGGCAAAAAACAATTTTTTGACAAAAAGAACCTTTTATGGTCTAAGTCTTGAAAATTCAAATCAACAAAAGCACAAAAAAAAAAAAGATCTAAAGAGTCATGGGCCAATATATTATGTATCTTCCATATTAATAAGCTTAACACTGAGAAATTCCTTGTCAAAAGTGAATTTAACAATTAAATTATCTATGGAGCCAATTATTTAGCTTCCTAGCAACTGGTGTCATTTGATAAGGCCATTTTTTATGTTAACCTTAGAATCCATAATAAAAAATTAATTAAAGATTACGTATAGACAAACCTATTATCATTCTCTCTTCTCAAGAAGCATTTTATTGATTTATAAGTAATCTAAATGACATGAAAATGCAATGAAAACAAGGAGAAATTGATTTTGGGTTTTACAAATTAATAACTAAAAGAGTAATGCAATTTAATTAAATGTTAAACTATTATTTTTTGTATTTTTATAAAAATGGTCAAGGAGTGAAAAGAATTGGATTTGAAAATATGAATATTGGATGTTCTTGTTAATGAAGAAAGTAACTATCCTTACTCAAAAAGATTATAGGAGTTAAAATTCATTAAGCCTTAAGAAAACCCTCAAGATAATATTAGAGTTCAATATTCTCAATTTATAATAGCTCCACAAACATGGCTAATTATTACTTATTGAGATATTATTTAAAATTATTTAACGTGCAATTGAAATTAGAATGATACAACACAAGTCTTCTTAATATAGAGTACTAAACAGCCTACCCCTCAAGGCATGAATCAATCACATTGACTAGATAATAATAAGCTAATTAACATAATTTCCTTGCTACCACAAAAAAATTCAAATATATATAATCTTCCCATTACAAAATCCAATCTCAACAACAAATATTAAACTAACAAAAACTAATTAACATCAATCTCACTTCTTGAATCATATACAATCATTTCTAAAACTAGAAAATCGAAATATATAACTCGACCTAGACTAAAAGAATGATAGAAAAACTCCCTATGAAGTCTGGGAAGTCCGTTAAGATAAAAAACACATCCTAATTACCAAGAAATCACCCAGAAGTAGGAGAATTAGCTACTTATAGCTATTATAATAAATTAAAATTTAAAAATGTGACAATAGAAAAAGCATTTTTATTTTAGATTCTATGGCTATTAAAAATAATAAAATATTAGAAACATAATGACAAAATCAAATTAAATACATACTGTAGAAAATGTGCTATTTTGAATGAAGAACAAACAATTGAAATATCCAAGTTTTTGCAATTCTTTCGAGTAGTGGGACAAGCACATATCAGCTTGAAAGCTTACGGGATCAATCCTACTACCTTCCACACATGGGAGATAGCCTATAACACAATTAGGTCACAATTGATTGAGTTTGCAATTCTGATCCAAAACTCTATTAATAAAGTCATTGCGTATGTATGACCATATTTTTGTTTCAAAAATATATATTTATAAGTAAATGTTTATTTTAAAATTAATTAATAATCAATAATAAATAATTGTTGAAGTGCATTGGAGATGGTAGATCAACTAGATTTTGAAAGGACCCTTGGCTGAACAATATTCCAGTATGACTTTGATATTTGAAAATATGGAACATATGAAGTGGCTGAAGTTGAGTTGGAACCTTTTTGCAAGTTAATAGGTGGCTGTTTGAGTTTGAAATATTAGAAGAAAATAAATGACATCAGACTTATATTTACATGTATTCAGAAATTGATTGAATCAGTAGTAAATAAATGGCAAAAGCAAATGGGAAAAACCTCAAGAAAACTGGATCGAAATAAACTAATAATTGTGTATTATCTTATGAATTTGATAAAGCCTCTTTTATTTGCTCAAGTGTTGCATTTTTTTCCGTTTGCAATTTGGAACTTATGACAGTATTAATCAAGAATTTCCCTTCGGAAAGAAAACAGGGTTGAAATATCTGCTTATTACCAGAAATTTTCTTGACAGGTGTCATTAGAATTTTTCTTAAAAAGTTCAGTATAATACGTATTAAAAATACTATATACCATAAATATCGATCATTGAGTTGAAATGTGGTTCTTGAACCATAATTTACATCTTTCATTAATGAATTCAATGTCATAATATTGTATTTAGTATATTTAATCACGTGTCGCTTCTCTGAATGTGCAACATATTAATATGCATGGCTTTTGCATTATTTTAATAATCTTAAAACCTTTACACATAAATATAAATATGATTTTGGTCATGTTTGTTTGAACATCTCAAATCTCTCAACCATAAATAAGAAGAACATATCCACATAGGGTGGGAGGAAAGTCTCCCTTTTTTTTTTTTTTTTGGTTTTGGTTTTTGTTTTTGGGGAAAAGTCTTCCAGAAGAAGACAAAACTAGAATAAAGAAAGTCTATATATGCGTGTTTGACACCCCCTCAAAGTCCAGCCTCTCATTTTAAATTTAAGATTCAGATTTTTTTTTGGAAAGATTAAGGATGTTAATTAGATTATTTTAAAATATTTATATTTATTATTTTTTTCTAAACTAATTTATCTGACTTATAAACTGATATATAATCTCATAATACACAACATATAATATTAGTAAATAATTTATTTAACTTTTTTAATCTCTAAGATAAAGTTAGTTAAGTCTTATATTTATCACCGGGAGTATTTACTAAAGGCTGCCTTGTGTATCTCAATCGTGTATCGGTATATTCTTTCATATTGAAGCTACTAAATAATAACATCATGGTTTTCTTGCAAATAATAATAATAATAATAATAATAATAATATTGGCTTGGAATTATTTTATATAGTCAATGATTTTTAAAAATTTGAAGGAAACGTTAAAGCACTTGATAGTTATTTAAGCTAAGTAACCTAGAGCTCTTACAACAATAATTTAAAGGGAAAAAATAACATTGAACCCTAAATTAATTTTTATATATAAAAATTTAATTTATATGAAGCCCCACTGTGTGCAGGGCCCTATGGATTTTTGTTTGGCCAACCTGTGGAAATTTACCCTCTTGACGAAGAGTCGGAGATTTTACAAACTATGCTATTCTCTCCCTCTCTGGGTTTTTTTTTTTTTTTTAAAAATATAGATGTGTTTATTTACTTAAATGCATTACATGGACATCCACACCCTTTAAAGAAAAGGGAGATTGTGGATTCTAACACCATGTGATATAAGAGGTATTTGGGAGGTGATGTGTGTAACACCCATAGGATAACCAAAAAAAATAAAAAATAAAAATTAAACGCCAAGATTTTTATTTGCGTTGTCCTTCATATACTTTATCATTTAGCACTTCATCCAAAATATTCTATTTTTCTTAAGAATATTCAATATTTTTATAAATAAATCAATTTCCTTGTACCAGATCAATTAAATGCAGACTAAAAGTAGAGAAAAATAAAAAATAAAAACCAAAGCTTCAAGGTAAATCAAATCAATCACATATTAATTCACATTACAAGTACTATTCATAACTCCTAAACAGCTTGCGATCCTGTTTAATTATAATTATAATTTGTTTTGAGTCCCATATACAACTAAGAAATTAAAAGGCCTTAAATAATTTTATTTTATATTAATTATAAAAAATATGAAAATGGTAGGCCTTAATTTTCAGATAAAGACCATAATTTTCACCATGCTTTACAAATCTCCTCAGCTCAGAGTTACTATTCATAGCTTCATTGTTCATAAACATAAATCATGTGCGTTACTATACGTTAATTGCATCATTAGTTCATCAGCTCATGGTAGAACGATCTACAAAGATTGCCAAACAAAAAGGAAAAAGAGTTACCCCCTCAACAAGGAATGCCTCAACAATGAGTTGAAGATGCATACTACTACTTCTGATTCTTAATATAAGATCTTGTTTATAATGCAGTTTACTCTATAAATGAGACTTTATATTAAAAAATAGAGTTAGTATTTAATTTAGAGCTTGCTGCTTGATTGTGTTATCATAAGTGAATTCAAATCTCATAATCGAATTTAGCACATATTACCATGTGCCTTTTCTCAGATATACAATATTAATCTGCATGGCTTTAATTTGCGGTATTTTAATCTTACAGCCTTTAATGTAGACTTGAATTTAATGACAAGAACATAAAAAAGGCTAATGTAGACTTGAATTTAATAACAATAACATAAAAAAGGCTGCCCTCAAGTCTCAGCCACAAATAACAAGAACATAAGCATGGAGACTAAATAATACAGAACATGCACACATATCACTTGTGACCAAAAACAAAGCCTAACTAACATCGCTAAGCTCAACCCAATCACAATTTGATTATTTGAAGAAAATTGATCAAAACACGATTCCCCGTTACCTGCAACAATATAATAAATCTATAAAGGAGATGCAACATTCATTGAACGTAAGATAAAATATAATAATCACAATTAATACAATCAAGCTCCAATTATTTATAATAATATTATATTTTGATAGGAAAACAGAGCAATAAAAATTTTAGAACGGGGGAACATTTCTTAATAAAAATGGGTTAATTAATGTATTCTAGTTAAATATTAAGATAAACTATATGAATAGAATGAATTAAGCATTGAATTGAAATAAAATGTCAAAACATGGTTTGTATTTTGGACGATGTTATACTCACCATAAAAGAAAACAACTTTTGATATAATTTAGCTCCCTGGTGACCTCAATTGCACTCATTCTTTCATGAGGTGATTCCTTTAATTTGAACATGCAAGCCCGATCCTAAACAAAGAGCACAAGCATTTCTCAACGTTGGATTTGCATCATGTTCTCTGTTAAGTCTCCTGATGCTCCCATCATATGTTCTGATTCTCATGGAAAAATAGCTGGGCTCACAACTTTCAAAAGCTTGTTTGGAAATGCCATTTTCACATATGTTTGAAGATTGTGACCATCATTAAACATACCTCCAGTGAGTCTTCTTTTAGTTAACATCTCTAAGACAATAAACCAAAAGCTATACATGTCACCTTGTATTATTACCTTAGAACCCAATCCATATTCTAAAACATTGTAAGCATGCATATTAGTTCTCTTAATTATATATGATCATTGAAAAAAATGAAACAAAAAATGAGTTTGAAAGCATATATAATGAATTTAAATAACCTTGTAGAAAAAAATATTAAATGATACCTGGAGGAATATAGCCAATAGTACCCTTTAGTCCAATTGTGCTGCTTTGTTCATTAGAGGTAATTTCAATAGTTGAAAGTAGTCTTGCCAATCCAAAATCACTCAAATGAGCAACCATATTACCATCAAGAAGGATGTTGCTTGACTTCAAATCACAATGAACAAGTGGTTACTTATGTTCATAGTGAAGATAGTTTAATGCAAACACAATATCAATAAGAATATTTATTATCTGATCAAGGAGAAAAATTCTTGGATGATCAAGATTTTCTATTCTAGGATGCAACTAATTTTCCAAGTTTCAATTTACCATGTATTCATAAACTAGAGCCTTAAATTCATGGGCCTTGTAAATTTAAGGTAAATTTAATTATTGTTTTAAAAAAATTAATATTTAAAGTCCATAGGTTTAAATGTCGATTTAAATTTAATTAACGTATGTGATAAATTGTGCAGATGAGCAGGAGAACATATCTACCAGGAAGCTGGACGTGGCTGGTCTCAATAGCCTGGACCGGGGATTATGTGTGATAGTTCCATAGAATGAGTCCATGGACGAGCCGATTGAGAATAGGGGTCACATATTCAACTGCTATCTGAACAAGTTGGGCTCAAATTGGGTGCGGTTCCCCATCTACTTCAAGATGTGGAAGAAGGTTCCCCGGACACTAAAGAATATAGTGTGGAACGAGGCTGTGAAGGTAATTAATTGTATTTAATTATATTATAAATGTAAATAGTTATAATTTATGTCATTTCTAATTAATTAATTATATTCAATTATTATTTATTCAATTGTGTTACATGATAGGTTTTCCGTCCACAATAATAGGTCGACGTTAGATGGCCAAAGGAGGAGACTATTCAGGACATTCGTGAGGAGGTTGCCAGGTAGCTTCAATTGCAGGTCGAGCTCTACTAGGCTCAGCAGACCCAGTGGTGGGATATCCTAAACTCCATGCTCTTTAGGTCGTGGAGTCGGTTGTTTCATGACGAGGAGCATCCACAGGTCCTGCCAGTCCCTAGGTTCATTGTCCAGCAGCCTCCTCCTCCTACCGATGATGATGGTGCTATTACCTCTACTCAACCCTGTGATCCTGCCCCTTTGAGAGGGGATCTGATGATCAGCCTCCAGATAGTTAGTTATATCTTAGTTAGATTTATTTATGATTTAGGACAATTCTATTTTTATTTGGAACAATTGGAAAAATATTTGGACATTAGTATTTTCATTTATGTAATTTCTTATTTTGATTAGAACTCATAAAAAAATTAAGAAAATTAAATAAATACATGTAGTTTGTTGTGGTTTGTAACTACAAACCACTACAAAATGTAAAGTATTTTTTTAAAAAAATAATTTTATATTTGTAGCGGTTTTTGCCCCATAACCGCTACAATGTATTTCATTTTGAAATTTGAATATGTCAAATCCCGCCAACGGTCATGAACATTTATTGTTGTTACTTCCCCATAACAACTATAAAGTTTGTCAACAAAGTTTGCAACGATTTCTACCCTATAACCGCAACAAAGTTTGCATGAAATCTTGTAGCGGTTCTGCCCCATAACCACTACAAAGTGTGTCATGTTGAAATTTGAATATTCAAATCCCGCCAATGGTTATAAAGTTTGTAGCGGTTTTTGGCCCTATAACCACTACAAAATGTGTCATGTTGAAATTCGAATATGTCACATCCCGTCAATAGTCATGAAGTTTATAGTGGTTTTTTGCCCTGTAATTGCTACAAAGTGTGTCATGTTGAAATTTGATTATGTCACATCCCGCCAACGGTCATGAACTTGTAGTGGTTTGTGCCATATAACCGCTACAAATGTGACAATTAGTAGCGGTCATGGTAGCAGTTTTGGAACCGCTACAAAGTGTTGAACGTTAGAGAATTTGAATTTAAGCCTCCTAGCACACACTATTTAGAGAACTCAAAATTCTCTCTTCACTACTCTTATTTGCTAACTTTTTTCACTAGCTATGGATAAGTCAAGAAAATTATTAACAGATTGGGCTTAAACTACCAAAAAATTGATGTATGCCCCAATGTTTGTATGTTGTATTAAGGAGATGATGCTAACAGTGAGACTTGTAAGCAATGTTACACGTCGAGGTACAAGACAATTTGGAAGAGGGAAAAGTAGAAGAAGAAACCTGCAAAGATTCTCAGGTACTTTCCTTTAAAGCCGTTGTTACAAAAATTATTTATGTTGTCTGAAACAGCTGAGCATATAAGGTGGTATGAAGTTGACAAGAATCAAGATAGTAAATTTAGACATTCACAAGATGCAAAAGCTTGGAAAGCATTTGACTTATACTTTCCAGCTTCGCGGCTGACCCTAAAAATATTTGGCTTGCTTTGGCGACTAATGGTTTTAATCCATTTAGGATTCTTAGCACAAGTTATAGTATTTGTGTAACAGCTGCCTTAATTACCGGGTAATTGACTCTTTCAAACAACTTATTAAAGCATTAAATACTATTATGGTAGAAAAAGAAGAAACCAATTACAAAAGACTATCATAATATAAAGGATTTGACCAAAATATTTTAAGAATAACGATGGAAGGAAATTAAAGACTTTAGTTTATCATGGTTAAAAAGTTTTGAATATCTTATTCAAAATCACATATTGGTTGATACTATGATAATTGGGCCTTCGGCAGTTGAATCCCGATAACACAACTTACCGATAGGTCCAATATCTTTTTTTTTCACAAATATAATCTCAATAATCAATATTAATCACCTTCCTGGATAATTTCATTTCATATAGATCCATAATACTCTCAAAAGTTTACAAAAATGGATCCACAATAATCACAATTTAAGATCCATAATCTCAAACCTCCTCCATTAATACTCTGCCAGAGTATGAAAAGTAAACCAATCATGCAAGTTGGAAAATTGTTTTATAATTCACAACAGAGTATGGATGAGCCCTAAGTGGTAATATACAAAGTCAATACATAATTACCAATAGGAAGTTTACAATTTGCATAATGCAAACCTACCTCCAAGCCTTTCCTAAAGATATCACATTATGACCCTTACATGAAAATGGTAAAAAATGACGGGGTGAGCCATATGGACCCAATAATCACAATTCCAATTTAACAAGTGTGAAGAGAATAATTACAATATAGTTAAGTAGGAAAAAATATACGTTCGTATAAAATATAGTCTAAATAGTTTCCCAAAAATATTAGTAGTTCAATAGAACGATTCAATATATATATAACTCCCCCAACCATCCTTATAACTGCTGATAGAACCCATGGGCTACAACACAATAGGATTAGTTTCTTTGACAAGATTGTACCAAGCTTTCTAATACTAAGGTGTAGCTCAGCCAAAGCTACAAAACTTATATCAGACCATGGGTTCTCTTTCCGTCGAATATGGAAAGGTGTTACTTGTCCCTTTAGCTGACCCTTAACCCGACCAAGGAAATGGTGATACCAAGGGCTCTGAGAATATCAAAGCCAGCCACTGGGTGCCAAGTGGCAGCTATACCGTATGGTATAATAGCATCAAACCTCCCATTACCACAACTTCGTATAATCCATCACAACTCAATATGCAATCCAACAATTCCAAATCACAAATCCAGTATCATCATATTTTTCTCATAATCAATACTCAATGTCATGCATTATTTATATTCAAATAAACTATTTAAGTCCACTTAACTAACAAACTTACTAAAAACATAATTAGTACGATCATTGAACTTTTTCATATATAAAATAATATAATATATTCATAGCAATTAAAAATACCAACATACACTCATAATCACCTCAACATACAAGGTAAATTGGAAAGTGATTACCTCTCGCCAAAACTAAAACAAGTTACCACTATTCTTGTGAAACCCCATGCTCAACCACAACTAAGGAAAGTCTACATAATATATGTCAATATTCATCAATAAGCTGATAATTAATGCAATGATTAACAATTAGTATTTAGACTCTCAACCTTTACTTACTTGTTCCTTAGAAATGATAACAATTTATCGATTTCTCAATTCATCCTTTCAAACCACAAATCCTAAAATTTCTTAATCTTATTTTACTCAAAAAAATCCTTAGATAACTTCTATACCATACTCTCACATCAATCACTCAATTTTATGAATTAAAATTTCACCTCCAACACACCTATATTCATAAAAATCATCAATAATAACATCCTAAACCAAATCAAATCTCTTTTTCTAGCTTATATGAGCATAACCTTAATTATTAAACAACATTTGAAACCTCCACATAATTAAAACCATATCAAACTCTAATTTTAATATTAAATCAAAACTTATAATTCCATATAACTCAAAATCTAACAAACCAAACTGATTAAAATGTCAATAATACCTCCAATAACCTAAATAAATTTTTTAATCCAAATTTAATCTGTCAAAAATGTCATAAAAGTACAATTTATGATATGTTTTAAAAGAAATTAATTATAAAATCATAAAACAACTAAGGGTGTGTTTGGATATAGCTTTTGAGAATAGATTCTAGAGAAAAAGTGAAAAAAGTAATTTTTTTAATAGATTATGAGAAGAATAGATTATGGGAAAAAATAATTTTGATAAAATGAACATGTTTGAATATTGGGTTAAGAATGACTTTTTTTAGTGGTCAAATTACCAAAAAGGATATTAACTTTTGTGATAATTACATATAAAGGATAATATTATATTTTATGTATTATTTAAGGGTTAAGTTGCAAATTTAACAACCAATTTTTTTCTAAGGGGTGTCTGATACAAATAAATTTTAATTAACTTAACTAATTTTTTAACATTAAAGTTTTTAATAAATACCAAAAATAAAATAAATTTATCTATATGTGATATTAATTAACTTAACTAATTTTTTTACTATAATCAAATTAGATAAATAAGTCTTATATTAAGGATATGAGAGATCATTAAAATTTTAAAATTCTAAAGAAAAGGAACATATGAAAGAGAGAGAGAATTTAGAAATTGTGGGTCCCACACATCTAAAAAAAAGTCACATACACCAACAAAAAGGACAAATATAAAAGTTGGCATGGGCCCACCATGTAAAGGCAAAAAAATGGTCAAAAATGATGAAATATCATATTGTGAGCAAACCATGGTTTTGGAGTAAAAATAGCTTATGGACTTTTTTCAAGTGTTTGGTAAATTTTAGGTCAAACTATGGTTTGGCTGGAAAAATGCTTTTTTTAAAGCATGCCAAACATAGATTAAATGATAAATCTAAACTGATTAATATTAACTATTAGCATTATTCTACCAATAAGTAGTCATGTATTATCAAAACTCAAAACTCTCCTAAAATTCTAATCCCAAAATTTTCACTAATCAGCAGAATACTACCACCAATAAAAAGATAAAAATACATAGAACAACTTTTATAAAGAAATTTTGATAAGAAGAAATGATTTTAAGTATCAAAATTATTTAAAAAATTTAAATCTTACCTGTTGAAATCGCACCCACCGATTTCACCAAATGACACAGATGAGAGATGAATGAGATGAAAAATTGATACCCACTGACTTAAAGCTAAACGGCCACATGCCTTTTAGCATTTTTTTTAATTATTATTATTATTGTTGTTGTTGTTGTTATTGTTATTTATTTCATTTTAAAAAAAATCATATTTTAACCAAACTTCCTTTTTTAAATTTCATAATTACCGATTAAATCAATTTTTCATAAATGATATTTTCTAATTATAATTATATCCTAGAAATAAAAATAAGGATGTTACAATTTGGCTGGTAGTCTTACTTCCCTATAACTTGCCCCTCTAGATGTGTATGAAACAAAGCTCATTCATTTTATCTATGATCATTCCAGACAAAAGGGCACCATGTAATGACATCGGTGTGTATCTCTAACAACTTATTATGAAATTGCTAGACTTGTGGAATGTCAGCATCAAGACATATGACGCATACAAGAAGACACTATTCAACTTGTGTGTAGCCTTGATGTAGACGATAAGTGACTTTCTTGGGTTGGGAACATTATCTGGGTAGAATGTGCATACTATGATAGCATGTCCAGCTTGCAATTTTGACTTTGATTTAGTGTGCCTTCCCCATGTCGAAAGTGGTGCTTTATAGGTCATCGAAAGTTTCTCGATAGTAAGCACAAGTTTAGATTGCAACGGAATCACATCAATGGGAAACCGGAAAAAAGAAGACCTCCTTAAAATTTATCTAGTATAGATATCTTACAACAGCTTCAGGATGTTGAATTCGAGTTTGGCAAAAATGACGATGCAGCAAAAACAAGGTGAAAGACTAACAGGACTTCTGCTTCTGCACCTCAGCAATGGCGGAAGATAAGCATTTTCTTCAGTCTTCCATATTGAAAATGTAATTTGCTTCGACACAGTCTTGATGTTATGTACATTGAAAAAAAATGTATGCGACAATGAGCTATATATGGTGCTTAACGAATCTGACAAGTCAAAAGATCATCTTAAAGCAAGGAAAGACTTAAGGGCCATGGGAGTTTGTGAAGACGCATGGCCAGATGAGCATGAAAAATTTCAATCGGCAAAATTCACCCTCATAAAACTAAACAAGGAAATGTTCCTCACGACCTTAAAGAAAATAAAAGTTCTTGATGGGTATTCAAGCAACATTTCACGATGTATTAACATGCTACTTGAAATGTTGCTAGACTGAGAGTCATGACTTACATGTTCTTATGCAACAGTTACTTCCACTGGCTATAAAACAATACATTGCCAATGTTTTGTTCCAAGGTTTTGTTCGTTGAGGAGCTTGATCAGCTGCAACACAAAATTATTCTTACGCTTTGTTATTTGGAGATGATCTTTCCTCCATCCTTTTTCACTATGATGTTTCACCTGAAAGGCTACCTTGTTCATGAAACAAAGCTCGCTGGCCCAGTTCAATATCGATGGATGTATCTCATTGAGAGGTACACATTTTACATATGTGCATTAGTATTAATTTCTAAATTTTCTAATCGCACATTTCAATATTTGTTAACATTTTCCTTCTTTACTTTATAGGTTTCTTGGAAAATTGAAATATTACCTAAGGAATAAGGCATGGCCAAAAGGTTCTATAGCTGAAGGTTATATAGGGGATGAGGTTCTGTATTTCTATTCAAGGTACTTTGATGACATTGAGACGTCTTTCAATCGACCTTCTCGTATAGACGATTGTCCTAAACCTGAGTCATTATCAAGAGAATTGTTCATCCCTCATGTTGGAAAACTAGTTGGAGGAACTGAGAACTTCAAACTAACAACAATTGAGAAGTTGCAAGCACATAGATATGTCTTGATTAATTACACTCAAGTTGAACCCTTCCTTCAGTAAGAATTGTACACTCATATATTATTCTATATATTTCCTTACATTTTTTTATTTACATTTCATGATCACCTTCTCATGATTAATTACAGGGAATTCAGAAGTTATGTGAAGCTTCAACTCAGGATCTGTTGTCTATAAATCCGCAAGTGCACGGGTCGCACCAAGTAATAAAGTGATGAGTAAGATATCGTTCCCACTAGGATTTGGTTCCAAAACCTGGTTAAGTAACGATTATCGCACTTTCGTCTAATTCGAGTTGGACAATTATCATGGTGGAGGAAAAACATAATTATAAACTAAAATGAAAATATAAACAAATGATTCATGGACTAGGAAAGATGCAATGGAAGTTAGGATTGTTTATCCCCCTTGCATTTCATAGTTACTCATTCAAATCCCTACGATATGAGCTCTCAACGATGGATTATGCTAACCAATGTCACTAATTTACCCATAAGTTCTCTCTCAAGTCTTCAAATAGGTGTTTAGTTTAATTAGTTCATTAATCTCTTAACTGAAGAATTAAACACAGCCTACATTACAGAACCTATGTGGCTATGTGGGGTCAATGAGTGTATCTCTACCTCATCAACAAAACCATCCATCCAACCCCTGGATTTCAAGTTCCCACACGATTAAACCCAAGTTCTACACTCAATCTAGCCATCTCAGGCGTCAACCAAGTGAACCCAACAACCTCAATGGTGATCAATCAACAAGAAGCATTAAGAACATAGTGAAATCAACACAAATCAACCATTCATCATAAATATAAAGGGGAAATGAGTACTTAATCTATACAAGGGTTATAAACAATCCAAACAACAAAACTCTAGCTATACATGTTCATAAAACCCATAAGAAATAGGACATATATCATTTACAATGAAGAATAAAGGGGAAAGACAGTAGAAGGAGAGGAAAAACCAAGAGGAGAAGCTCAAATCTCTTCAAATCTTCAACATCTAGCCCAATCTCCACCTCTAAGCTCCAAACCCTAGCAGAGCATTTTCTCCACGGCGACTCCCAAGTCCATAATGAGTCTTTGCTTCAACGTTTTAGTATTTATATGCCCTAAAAATCTGTTCTGAATCAAAACGCGTGGCTGCTATTTTCTGGCGTTGGCCGTGGCCAAAATCTTTCTGGAAGATATTTGGTCGCGGCCAAAAAGTTTTTGGCACAACTTTGGCCGCGGCCAAAGATTGGTTGGCTGCGGCCAAACTTCCTTAATGATGTTGGCCGCGGCCAAGCTTCCACATGAAGCTTTTTGGCCTTCTTCATCATTTTCTTGTTCTTCCATGGTGCTTTGACTTCCTTAGCTCGATTCCCACTTTTTTAATCATCATTTGATGCCTCCAATGACTCCTTTGTAGCTCCAATATTAACCTATCAACACAATGAAATCTATAAAAACAGTATTAATGTGATTTTAATACAATTATGGGGCTTAAACAAAGAAATTACACCTTTTTATCATCAATACCCCTGGGCACATTACTTTTGCACATTTATCATCTATTATCTATGAATTTACCCAAAATGTATGCAAAACTAAAGGTAAATGTGCCACTTTGACAGGAATTTCATGATGTTAACACACCCCCAAACTTAAACTTTTACTCGTCCTCGAGTAAAACTCATCCAGCAATAAAAGAGCCGGATTAATTAATCATTGACTTATAGCACAAGCATGATGTTTTCCTCATTGGATTCTCAAGATGCTATACTCTGTAGGAAAAACAATGAAATATAATGGAATGCAAGATTCATAAATTAAAACAAGTTTCCCAGAAAACTTTCAAAATGTGTGTGTGTGAGGAGAGTTGGACAACAATTCTCTTGCAGATATCAAGATCAAATGAAATGCTTCAATATGTATAAATCAAACTCAATATCATATCTTTAAATACTCACATCATCTTATCTCTCCCCTAATAGATCTTTCCACACAATTTCAAAATCAATGGGACTTTACAAGCTTGTAATGTGGCTAGTGGTTAAGCTTCTTAAAAGAATGGGAAAAATAGAGGATTCAAAAGATAACATGACAGTACATAACTCCTCTCTTTGCACTATACAGAATTTTCTTTTCATAAGTCTAAGCACTCCCCCAAACTTATCTCAAATTGACTTCCTTGCACTCCAATTCTTATTGAATTTAATACTCTTTTTTTCTTCTTCTTCTTTTTTTCTCTTCTTTTTTTTATATATATAACAGAGGAATGAAAACAAACTAACAACCATACACTATATTTATTATACCTAGCTTTTCAATACATAGCTCTTCTAACTCCCATACCAATCCTCACTTCCCATAATCCTCGCCAAATCATCATTCATCTCAAGATTAGGGTAATTCATGATTTTTCAGGCTGCAAAGGTTAAGGTTTAGTGTAGGTTTTCAAAAAGAAAATTTATATAGTTTTTTTAAGGCTTAAATGGGGTGCAAATGGAATAATTATCATAGGTAAGCTTGAAAGGCACAATCGCATTTGAAAGAACATGCCCAGATCATTTTTCAAAAATGTGTGAAATTTTCATTTCATTTCAAGATATTCCAATGTGAGTTCTAAATTTCTTCAATGATGAAGGAATATACACACCAATTTGCTACAAGATCTCCCAACAAAAGCATTCAAATCATTCCCAACTCTTGTGCATAGTATTTATTTCGAAAGCATTCAGGAAACAAGCTTTAAAATCTAAATCATGCAATCAAAAATATTTTCCATCATTTCCCATAAAACATATAATCTAAGCATCCTTTCTATCATTAGATCATACATTCATTATCAAAGATAATTAATAAATCTAACTCAACTTTTTAAAACAGAGGACAAGAAATAGTCAACATTTTAAAACTTAAAATCCTTGTCAAATGAGCCAAAACACACCTACACCCCCAAACTTAAAATTGACAGTGTCCTCACTGTCAAAAGGGAAACTAAGGGTCTACTCTCATACAAGAATACATTTAACAATATCAATAACAATGCATAAGAGAGGTGAGTAAAAAGAGTTGTGAAACAGAATGAGAAAAAATGATGGGGCAAAATATTTTTTTTTTAGGTTGGCCGCGGCCAAAATATTTCTGACCTCCATTTGGCCACGGCCAAGATCTCTCTGACCACAATTTGGCTGCGGTTAAATGTTTTTGGCCACGGCCAAGACCTTCAAACCCCTTATTTTCAGCAGTTTAAGACCTCAGCACTCAATTTCACATATTGGAGCATATATTAACATGATCAAAGGTTAAAGCAATGCAAAAGTGAATATCCAAAACAATAAGCATACTTTGATCAGAGGTTAAAGAAGTGGTTATATAATGACAAGCATTGACAACAATACAGAGCATGTCTATATGATATCGAAATCAGTAAAAGCATGGTAAACACGAGACTTCCCTGAAAATGCTCATCAAGCACCCAATTGCTCCATCCTCCCTTCGCTCCATGTACTTGTTGCACCTGACTTCTCTTAGGTTTTATTCTTTTCATGGGTTGCCTCCCAAGAAGCGCTAAATTTATAGTCTTCAGCCGGACTATGCTATAAAACCACTAATCATAACTATCAAAAATCATGATCACCACATCTTCATTCCTCTTCAGGCCACATGTATGGGTGTTCATGAATCACATGTACTTCATTAATCATCAGTAATTGTAAAGTACAAGTGTTTAAAAAATTAAAAGGATGAAAAACACATTTATTCACAAAAACACAATTAGAAACTTCTAAAAAATTAGAGCACCCAACAAAATCTACATGGCTCTCATCAGTAAGAGCCTAAACAAAATCAACTTGACTCTCATCAGTAAGAGTCATAACAGTAGTAGGAGAATCAAGATCACAAATTATAGGGATTTCCTCTTGAATTTCCTGTTCAGAACAACAAGGTGCAGGTTCTAGAATCGAAACCTCAGCTGAACAATTGGTTTTCTCCTCCTCCACATTAGTTTTCAATACAAAATACTCCTCAGAAGTGTTGCAACCTATTGACAAAACTTCTTCACTATCCATAGTCACTTGTTCACTTGAGTTTTCATGAAAATTTTCAGTTTGTTGCAAAGACTCAAGTGTATAAGCTATTTCATTCACATGTATTGTTAAATTTTTAAGAGCATATGCATGTTCATGAAATTTTGTTTTTGACCAATCCCTCATTTCAGTTACATTATCAAGAGTAAGTTGAAGCTTTTCCTCTATTAAGGGCTTCTTCTCATGAATGAGGGTGGTTTCATCTACATATGAATTGAGTGAAGTATGAGGATGTGATGTATGTGAAAAAGAAGAATTAGGATCCCAATATAATAAGTGATTTTGATTCCCATGAAGGCTAGAATTATGATCATACACATTAGATTGAACCTCTATGTAATCCCAGGTTGAAAAATGGGGACATTGCTCACTATAATGATTATCTCCACAATGATTGCAACAAATGTACTCATATTGAGCATTAGAAGTATAAGGATCATAATAAGAATTGGGATAATCATTATCATGAGTAAATCCACCACTTGATTCATTAAACCACCAAGGATTATCCATATACAAAGAATAAAATCAAAATAGCTAAAAGAACAAAAACAGAAAAACAGAACAATCACACAGCAAAAACAGAGAAAAACCAGCTAAAATAGAAAATGACAGTAAAAACAGTGAAAAATCAGCAAAAACAGAAAAATGCAGCAACAACTATATACAAACTCAAGCTTAAACTAGTAGTGCTCTAATCAAGATCAACCAAAGACAATTCTGGCACACAAATCCCTGGCAACGGCCCAAAAACTTGTCCGTAAACCCGTAAGTGCACGGGTCGCGCTAAGTAATAAAGTGATGAGTAAGATATCGTTCCCATGAGGATTTGGTTCCAAAACCCAGTTAAGTAACGATTATCGCACTTTCGCCTAATTCGAGTTAGACAATTATCACGGTGGAGGAAAAACATAATTATAAACTAAAATGAAAATATAAACAAATGATTCATGGACTAGGAAAGATGCAGTGGAAGTTAGGATTGTTTATCCCCTTTGTATTTCATAGTTACTCATTCAAATCCCCACGATATGAGCTCTCAACGATAGATTATGTTAACCAAGGTCACTAATTTACCCATAAGTGCTCTCTCAAGTCTCCAAATAGGTGTTTAGTTTAATTAGTTCATTAATCTCTTAACTGAAGAATTAAACACAGCCTACATTACAGAACCTATGTGGGAAATGAATACTTAATCCATACAAGGGTTATAAACAATCCAAACAATAAAACTCTAGCTATACATGTTCATAAAACCCAGAAGAAATAGGGCATATATCAGTTACAATAAAGAACAAAGGGGAAAGACAACAGAAGGAGAGGAAAAACTAAGAGGAGAAGCTCAAATCTTCAACATCTAGCCCAATCTCCACCTCCAAGCTCTAAACCCTAGCAGAGTATTTGTCTCCACGGTGCCTCCCAAGTCCAGAATGAGTCTCTGCTTCAAGGTTTTGATATTTATATGCCCTAAAAGTCCATTCTGAATCAAAACGCGTAGCTGCTATTTTCGGGCGTTGGCCGCGGCCAAGCTTCCACATGAAGCTTTTTGGCCTTCTTCATCATTTTCTTGTTCTTTCATGGTGCTTTGACTTCCTTAACTCCATTCCCACTTTTTAATCATCCTTTGATGCCTCCAATGACTCCTTTGTGGCTCCAATATTAACCTATCAACACAATGAAATCTATAAAAACAGTGTTGATATGATTTTAATACAATTATGGGGCTTAAACAAAGAAATTACACCTTTTTATCATCAATACCCCTGGGCACATTACTTTTGCACATTTATCATCTATTATCTATGAATTTACCCAAAATGTATGCAAAACTAAAGGTAAATGTGCCACTTTGACAGGAACTTCATGATGTTAACATCCGTACACAAACATCCTTTAAAATTGACAAAAAGGTCCACAGAGAATTTTCTAGTTGTTTTGTGCGTAGAATACTAAATTACCACAACCCACACTCACCAAATTTTAGAGCTCTCACAATCAATCCTTTTGATTATGTAAAAAGGTTTACGAGATACAATGTCAATTGTTTCAAGTTTTGCACTGTTTTACGAGATCAAGGATTGCTAACTCAAAACTTGGGTGTTTATGGAACTTTTGGGAAGAGGAGTTATGCGAGCAACAGTGATGGCAATATGCAGTTCGAAGGTATCCTTATTATGGAAAGCTTCTTGATGCTGTCGACCTAAATTACCAAGGTTGTTTCACTATGGCTCTGTTCAAGTGTTTGTGGACAAATACAACAACTTCCCAGGACACATAATTGACGACTTAGGAATCAAATCAGTAAATTTCTCCTGGAAAATTCACATTAGTCGATCTGAAGATGATGAGCCATATATTTTTGCCTCAGAGGCACACCAGGTTTATTATGTCCAAGACAAGAGGCACCGAGATTGGAATATGATGGTTCACTTAAAGCCTCGAGACCTTTATGATATGGGTGATAGTGATAACATTGCTTATGAGACTGAGCCGTTCCAGCCTGCCAATTTCGAAAACCTCTTCTCTGATAGCAATAACAATTTACTATAGTTCGGTACGTTTTTATAAGTTACATTTTATTATTACATTATTTAAATTTAATTTTTGTACAAAATAATACCACTAACATTTTCTCTACACATTTTTTGTAGGGATGTCAACGTAAACCTTAATTTATATTTTTTTAAAAAAAATTGGACCAATTTTTGTAGCGGTTTTAAAATCAAATGCAACCGCTACAAAAATTGTTACCTAAACCACTACAAATATCAACCACTATGAAAACAGTCACATTAACCGCTACAAGCGTTACGTAGATCCCTATAAATACCCTCACTACGCCTCATTTCAAACCCTCATCAATCTCTTCTCACCCCTCTTCTCTCTCGTTTTCTTTCATCTGAGTAGTTTTCTTGAAAGGTTGAAGAGCTAAGCAAGCTAATCAAATATGGTAAATATTTTTTAAATCTTAGATTTCAACATTTTTTTCTTTGGTTTCATACTTGTACTAATTATTTTTTCTTCTTTTCTAGAAATTTAAAGAATTTTCCCCAACATGATCAACATTCCTTCCATAATCATATAACATCTAGTAGACAACATAATAAGTTCTTATTACCTACACATTCTCAATATTAAACCTACATAATATTTATACTTATATAATTTTATTTAATAATTCTTCTAAAAAATATTAACTACTATCATTTAAATTGTTACTTAAATAATTAAATATTCAACATAATATTGTAACAATGGACCCAAATTATAATTTTTTTTAATTTTCACAATATTTTTAGAGATTTTAAAACCACTACAAATTTAAATTCAAAATCAGATCAAATTATTGACGCAACTTTTTTAATTTCATCCAATATTAGTAGCGGTTATGCTACAAATATTTTGGCGCCAGTTTTTTAAAATTCCTGCATATACTTAGTAGCAGTTTTAAAACTGCTACAATATTGGCGCCAAATTTTTATTTGTCATTTCTTGCCACGCGAAATTGTCACTACTACAAAAGAGACGTTTAGTAGCACACATTTAATGACGTTTTTTAAAAAAATGCCGTAGGTGACTGTTTTATTTTTTTTGTAAAAAAAATAATAACTTATGTCGTTTTTTATTATAAGCGTCGGTAGATAGAGTCGAGATGCTACGACGCTTCCTGAAAAAATGTCATATAAGACCTTTTTTCCTTTTTTTTCCTTTTTTTATATAAAGTAAATCAGCTATGGCGTTTTAATCTAAAGCGTCATAAATGGTGTAATACACAAATTAAATAATAAACATCCCCTGCAGCAATACTTCTTTATTTTTAATACTAATAAATATTTAAAAAATAAAATTAACAAAAGTATCTAAAAAAACATATGTAAATAAAATTTCAAGTTGGACTCCTGCTAGCATACAAGTTGACCTTAGCCAAAAAATATATATAAAACCTTGGCCGGCGCTTTAAAAGAAAGAGTCGACCAAAGCTTGCCTTGGCCGGGCTTTGACCTTGGCCGGCGCTTGTAAGAAAGCGCCGGCCAAGGTATTACCTTAGCCGGTACTTTTCAGTTAGAAGCGCCGGTCAATGGTTTTTTTTTTTTTGCTCTTTTCTCTCACCGTCGTCCTTCCTCTTCTTTTCTATCACTGTTGGCATATTTTTTGTTTTCCTCTTGTCTTTTCTACTTTTCTTTTTCTGTCAATGCTTTTGTTCTATATCTTTATTTCTGTTTTCATTTTTGTTGCCATATTTATTTTACAGACTTAAGGAATGATTTTAGTTCGCTTTGAAAGCTAGCTTGCTCTCTTCTCCATCTGCAGGTAAGCTTCCTTATAATTTTTCTTTTCAATACTTACTAGATTATTTTGTTTATTTGTCTTTCTTTGTCCCAAAACGTTGGAAAAATCATTTAGATCTACTTAATTATTTTATGTTTTGTCTCTTCTTTGGTTAAATATACTAATTTATTATTCAATGTTCTGTTTATGAAGTTATTAGCGATGTCTTTTATGTTTTATATATTTTTATAGTGATGCTTTTTATGTTTTTTATTTTTAAAAATGTGTGATTTTGGATGACGCTTTATGATGAAATGCCATTTTTTTATACACCTTGGCCGGCATTTTCTTTAAAAAAATGCCTTACAAGGCTATATAAATTCATTTCTGCGCGCGGGAGTGTCATTTTATAACTTTGTATTTTTTCACTTTCTCTCACGCGTCTCCATTATTCTATTTGACTGCGCGTAAAATAGAAGCTTCTTTGGTCCCCTACCTTTTACTTTCTTTGTTCTTATCTCCTCTGATCTCTCCCTGTGGATCTGTTCAATATTGGTCGCCACTTCGGTCGCAGTTCTCCGGTCCCACGTGTTGTTTTCAACTCTTGTCGCCGCGTGCAGCCTTTTTTCTCTTGTAAGTACCTTTTCCTCAAAAAACATTTATGGATTTTTTTTCCTTTTGAGTTGAAATTTATCCTAAATCTGAATCATTTGAAAAACATGTATAACTCATACATGAACAACGTAACTTAAATACTAGAGTTCTTTAATAAATAATACTTTTGGTGAAAAAAAGGTAAAACATGATAGAAAAGAGAAATTAGGTAGACGGCGGGAGACAAGAGAGAGTGGAAATGCAAATTAAACCGTGTATATGTTATATGTTGTGTTGTTCTCTGTGGTTATTATAACATTTGAATTGATTGGATGTAATTTAAATTTGGTTAAAGTTTATTTGTAGTAGTCCTTTCAAGTTCATACCAAGTATATATACTTTTAATCTCTTAATTATAAATATGATGCTGCTGGATTAATATTTGGTTGATTATGTATGACTTATAGAATTAATGTGTACTTATTTTTTGGAAAACTTGAAATTTAATTTTAGGATGTTATGATGTCAAATTTTTTGAATTAAATAGGAAAAGATAAAAGTAATTAATAACTAACTGCATTAGACAAGTAACTAACCACTTATAAAAATATATTTAAGGTATATATCGATGCATGGATCAAAAATGGATGTCTTCCGATTGGCGCTCAAGAGAATATATAAATGATGTGAAAGAATTTATTAGATTTGCAAGAGAGCACACAAATGAGCCTAACAAAATCTTATATCCTTGCTTATCTTGTTACTATAGAAAACGGATTAGTCCACCTGATCTGCTAGATCATTTAGTCTATCATGGAATTGATCAATCATATACACGATGGACAAGACATGGTGAGACGGATGATGCAAGTGACTTTTGTGCTGATTTTCTATCAAATGCTTGAAGAAGCAAGTGACTTCTGTGCTGATTTTCTATCAAATGTTGACCCTGTAGGGATCCCTAAGTCTCGTCACTATGGGCGAACATCAGGGAAAGAAACGAGTGGGAAGGATGTAATTAGGATATCATATGGGAGCAAGCTCACTTGTATGTGCTACATAACACTGATGAGGTTGAACCATATGTTAAAGAACACAAGGATGCTCTTCGATCGGTACATAGTAATAGGAATGAAAATTTTATAACAAAAGAGCACAACCGTCATTTCCCAAGCTGGTTACAAAGGCGCATTAATGATGAGGTGGAGAGGAATCATGATTCATTTTCTGAATACTTGAGATGGTTAGCGAATGGCCTAAGATTTAATGTGTTGTCTTTCAATAGTTATGCAATCAACGGTTACACATTCTACACACATGAACATGATACAAGGAGTACGATGCAGAACAGTGGGGTAACACTTGTTGTTGATTCTTGGCATAGAACCAATGCTAGAGACATACACCCCATCTATGCACCAATGTCATATTTTAGTGTTATTGAACGAATATCCAATTGGGCCTAATGCCAGCACATTTATTTTGTTCATTGGGACTATGGTTAGAGAAAGAGTCCCGATTACATTTTCAGACTGGAGACAAGCAAAGAAACAGCACGCGGATATCATCTTGGGTACAGTTAAGGTAAACAGTATTATCTATATCTCTTATTATTTACTTTCATGAGATTACAATTTAACAAGTAACATGTGCTTTTTTTGTTACAATCTATTTTCAATATCGAAGAAGACAAAGAGAAATACGTGCTGCAAAAATATGATCAACTTCTCCGTAATTTTCGTTATGACCTTGTTAGATTATACTTGTGCGATAACAATGGTAATATCAACCATACACCGCCAGAATTGTATGATGGAATTATAACACGAGCAGTGGGATGAGTTCCTGATCTCACATACTACACCTCAATTTATGGTAACAAAATATTTACTTTTATGGAGTACTTGTAATGTAGTATTTGTAACTTACATTTATTCATATGATTGATTTGTATCTAAACAGAAAAGAAGTGATCATAACCAGGAAAGCGCATCGAACATGCCATACCGGTACATGAAAGGAGCGGTATCATATGCAATGCTGGAACAATAATTAGTAAGAAAACTAATCATTATTTATTATTACGAATATCACTTCTATGACTAAGCTTTCACTACAACTAACTTTCACATGTAGATAAAAGAGTCCCACTCTGATGTCACACGTTTACCACGGCATGATTTGCTTATGACTGGCTACACAAATAGCAAGGGCGACATTCCCAGTGAGCAAGCCAGGGCAGTTACGGATTATTGTGTGAGTAGCGGATTATATATATATAATAAAGATTTAGCTCTACTTAAATAATTATATAATACATTAACTAATAATGTTGTTCTTCTTTTTTGTGACTGCACACAATGACGTAAGAACAGTCGGACTTGGGGAATTATATTGGTCCTGATGACTTGCTTAGTAGAGCGCTTGAAGCTACTGAGTATGGTGGTCGTCTTCGGGGTACTGGTTTTGGAGTCACCCAAACATCTTACTTCGGCTCCCAAAAGTGACCCAACATTCGTCAACTAAAGGAGGAGATTTCTGCCTACAAGTAGCAACTAGACCAGCAGATGAGTGGCTACAAGCAAGACGTAGAACAAAAGATTAGTCGCTACGAGTCACAAGTCGAACAATTTAATGATCATGTGCGCTTGCTGCAAGAGCAAAATGCGTTTTTGAAAACTCAAATTGATGTCTTGATGCAATCTAGGCTCGTACCAAGTTCAATGTGTGACAACAGTAGTGCTAGAAAGAGTTACCACTATACACCTAAAGTCCCCATTCCTTTCGTAATTAATTTCTTCTCTAGTTAAACTGATTGTTGCGTTATAAATTATTTTACCTTTATATATTAATTAACTCTATTTCTAATAGGGCGAATCAAAATGCAAGTTGCACGTCAGAAGCACTCAGACTATTTACCAACACAACAGAAGTCACACCCCTTAACCAGTAACAGAAGCGGCAGACAAATAGCCTCATATCAACAACAATTGAGGTTAATGGCACCATATATCATCCGTTGAGGAGGTCATGAACTAATTTTCGATGAGGAAATCTATTATACAAGTACATTTGATCATATTGGTGGTGATATCCTGTCTGAAGTACTTGATCGTACATGGGCCGGTACGATGGCTATGAACATATAGGTTAGGTACTTTATGATCAGCATATGTTATTGTGATTATTATTCATCATTCATGTTTTTGGTGTTAATAACACTGTTTGTTTCCATAAAGGCACTTATACCACGATATGTTAATGGACACGCAAAGGGTGAATAGATTTGTATTTATCAACCCACACATCGTTGGCTACTATGCGGGGACTCATTCGGACACACAAACATATACTCTTAAGGACCAATTCATGCACAGAGCATCCCCTACTAAGATGTTCATTGTGCCATACAATGTGGGGTAAGTTATTTGTGACACTATTATCTATATCTCTTATTATTCATTCACTTTTATCATAATAATATTATTGTCAAAGTAAAATGTTCAAAATATTTTAGGCAACATTGGGTTTTGCTTGTCATCCAGCCTACCATAGCTGCAGCGCTCCGCATTTATTATTTAGATCCTATAGAGACTGGTTATCCATTGAACCGCCCAGATATAGTGATTATGATTAATAGGTAAGCGTATGGGTGTATACAGTAATTATTTGCGTGTTTGATTATTGAATAAAATCAAACTTAATCATTCATTACTTCTTTTGTTATTGCATTGACCACATAAAGGAACAATGTTGGATTGTCCTATCCTATTAAACGCACTGACAGCACCGTGGCTTGGAAGAAGATTAAAGTATATGAATTTACTAAAAAAAATTTATTCACAAATTTTTCTTTAAACAATGGTTGTATTGTTGCATGTCCATTCCAGCCAAATAATAATGATTGTGGTTACTACGTCATGAAATATATGAAAGATGTAGTTACTCATTATCTAAATCATGTTCCCCTAAAAGTAAGTACTTCAACTTAATTATATGTATATAGTTTATATACTTTTTTTTTAATTTACTTGAGATAGACATTTTTTTAAATATATGTTAGCTTGCGTTCTTAGTTTAACTACTTCAAATTTTATTTAGGTTTCTCTTTTACTGTTTGTTTGTATTTTGTTTCCTTCGTATATATATTTATTACCGGAACGGATCTCTATTTTGGCTTCTGTTTTAATTACCTATAGATTAGTCATTTTGATTAATAGAATAAATCTCTGTTTTGGTTTCTAGTTAATTGTTTTATAGTGATTTTTAATTTATTCTGTGTGTAATATTTATGTAGTATTATGAAGATGAACGGTGTGACCAGTTAACTGACTATTAAGTAGATAACATCATTCAGGAATGGTGTGAATACGTGGTCAGCCAATTGCAAATATCACCTTCCTAAATACTTAGGCACATTTTGACTTAATTACAAATTTATTGTCTACTTGTTTTAGTTTCTCTGTAGTATATTATATGTTATAATTGGATATATATTTAGTATTGATTTTATTAATTGATCGATGCATGATATTTTAGTATTGATTTGATTTAATTTTTTATTTTGTATTAGCATTTTATATTCATCTCTGAGTGAATTATATTTGAATTAGAATGAGTTCTTCAGGCGGCGCTTCCCTGGAAAGTGGGTGATAGCACCTCTCACGGCGCTTCCATGGAAGCGCCGGAGGAGGTTCTTCCCAACCTCCCCCGGCGTTTTGAAACGTCATAGGAGGTCAAATTTTTTTATAAAAAAATTATTAATTAAATACAATGTTCCGGTGTTTTTAAAATTCGACAAGCACCGTAGGTTCTTCTTATGACACTGGATGTTGTGCCATTTGTAAAACGCCATAACATTTTAAAAAAACGCTACCTATCGTGTTTTTTGTAGTAATGTGTGGCAAAATTTTCCGTCAACATTTGTAGTGGTCGTTATCTATATACACATCCTCTAACGATGGGACGCAAACGCTACCAATGCAGTAACGATTCTGATAAACTGCTACAAAATCCTTTGCAACAGTGTGGTTTAAAATCGCTACAAAACAACAGTTTTTTTGTAGTGTAAAGACAAACGACCGGTTTCATTTCCGAGTGATGAAGCATATATCGAACATTGAAACATCAGAATGAAGAAAACAGAAAGTGAAGGGACATGGTTGAGAAACAGTAGGCTAGTTCGAGAGCTGTTTAATTTGTATGGAGAAGCACACTTGTGATCTATAGTTGGTTGGACTAAAGTGGATCGGAGGAGGTAAGGAGATTGTGTGGAAACAAATTACAGATTATTATATTTTCAATATTTTATATTTTGAATTTGGTAACCAGGGATAACTGGAGAATCAACAATAATGTCATTGAATTCACACCTAAGAATTGTGCCCGAGAGATACTTCATTAAAAATAATATAATAATTTTTTAATACAACCTTTAGCTTTGGCCTAAAAAGATAATAACATAGGTAAAATTATGCAAATATTTATTTAGAAAAAAATTGTATTAAGAAGGTTGATATGTTTTTTTTATATATGAATGTGCTCTTCATCATATGTTATCTTTGTGAGATGATAAGATTTTCTTGGATTTGTGCGGAAATCTTTCAAACTAATTTCAATTTGTGGGCCTTTTTATATAAAATCTTGATTATATCTTTATAAAATATTAAACATGAGTCATTAAAATTTTGATATTAAATATAATTTTTATATTTAATATAATTATATAAAGTGATCTTTTTAATTTTAATTTTTTAATCGTTGGAAAAATATTTAATTATTTTAATTAAAAATAAATGGGTACATATCACTCTAGTCCTTATTATAAGTTCACTAGTAGATGAAATTTTTTATCCAAAATATAAGTCCATTTAAAGGTTATTGATGATTGCTTTTCAATTTTATCTTCATTTAATTGTCATTGAAAAGTAATAGAAAGAGGAGAGAAATGTGAGAATAATTTGCAAATATGGAGAGATATATATATATAATTTTAACAAGGGTAAAACTTTGAAAAATTTATCAATCTAAGGCGTATTTAATGACTTAGTTCCCCTTATCCACCATATAAATTGTTTTTAGAAAAATAACTAAGTTCACAATATAAACCGCTTGAATAGCAATTAATGCTCATTTGTCAATTAATATTTAAATATTACTGATGAAATAGTTGAAGTGATTTATGTTGTATACTGAAGGGAGTAAGTGTTATTTCTTAGTTTGTGATACTCATGTGGCCTTATTTATGGAACACTTCTAACATTTTTCACACATACCAAAGAAAATTATAAATTTCATTAACTCTATCATAAAATTTAACAACTTTCCAATTCTACATTTATTTAATATACATAATACTGAATGAAAATAAAATCAACACAATAATATATGAAAAATTAAATTGTATATTCACCTTAAAACTTTAATGAGGGGTCATATAAATTAGGGGGGGAAAGGCTTCTCTTTCTACTTTATATATAGGACCAAAGGAGTAATAAGTTAAAATGAATTTACTCCCCCTAGAATATAATGCGCTAATGTTAACTAATTCACATAAACTAAGAAATTTTAATTATGTCATTTAATATATCTCAAATTGATAAAATTTACCTATTTTATAATTATTAAAGAATACTATTTTTAAATATGTATTTAATTAATATATGTCACCTCTCTCTCTCTTCAGAAAAGTGAAAAAAACAATTAATAATTATCCTGTTAACTTTTTATATTTTGGACAAAAAATCTTTCTTTAAGACTTCTTATTTTAAACAGGATCGTAATATAATAATTAAGGAGAGTGGCAAAATAATGCGCACATCTAAATGGAGGCTTATAATTATTGGAGGACAAGAGGACTACAGGGAAACTTGTGATTGTGATTGCCAACTGTGCGCGAGAAGAAAACAAACTTGATTAGGAAGGAGTCTTTGAACGTAGTAAACACTACAAAAGACTCTGAATAAATGGAGGCACATATTTATTTCGCTTCTTTTGAAAAATTCAAAGGAGCCAAATCATTCAAAAACAAACTTGATTTAGAAGAGTCTTTGAGCGTAGTAAACACTACAAGAGACTTTGAATAAATGGAGGCACCTTGAATAATGTTTGATCAAAAAATAAATCAATAATGGCTATACCTTGTGGATAAAAAAGACAGGTGGTGATATTTTTGGCAGTGAATTCAGTCCTTAATTATATTGTCTGATTTATATAAATCAAAAATAATCCTGCAACATTAGAAAATCCACAAGAAGAAGATGGTATCATAAATCTTCTGGCAAAAAAAAAACTCACAAATCATGATATAAATACTTTTTTGTTGGCAAAAAAAATGTACTCTCATGTGGATAATTTTGGGCCACATTGATTGGACCATACGATTTTAATGATGAGACAATCTTGTTCTGGGCCCAAACTATGCCACATTAGCCCATTTAGACAATTTTTGGGAATAAATCTCATAAGCATAAGCAGGTTAATTAATAATAAATCCCTTAAAATTGAGTTATTATTAATAGGTCCTTTGTACAACTACTTGTGCATAAAAAGATACCAGATAAGTTGTAAATTTCTTAATTTACTGGTTTCTTTTAGAGGTGCCTCTTAGTAATGACTACTGACTTAATTCCTCCCTCTGGATTTTTTTAATGGGATTAGGACGGTAATGATTATCTAATATGGTATTATCAAGAATAATATATAGAAGTTACAGAACCAGTAAACTTCTCTTATTTTTTTGGGTGGAAGTAAATTTCTCTTATTTGTAGCATGTTATGGAGCTAATTCCCCACCAAGTAAGATTTTAAATCACATACGTGACTTTTCACTTAAAGAGAATTCTTATGTCATTAGATTAAAACGTCTTTGAATTGATGACAAAATATTATCAATATTTAACACTTAAGCATTTCTCAAAAAATAGTGTTAAACACCTTTATTTTAGTAGGAGGAAACTTGAACGGGGAACCGTGTTGTTTAGAAGGAGAAATGAGAATGAATTCAATATATTTTTTTAATTTCTTAAGAATCTATACATTATCAGACAACGTCACACACACACATATATATATTGATTTATATTCTTTCTGTTGAAAAAAAAAAGATTTATGCACTTTCAATTTACTACTTTTATTTATTAGTCACTCCCTCCATCTCTTATTATAAATTTCAAGCATATATTTTTATTTTAGTTGTGTCTAAATATTTATTACGTTTTTTTTAACTTTACCAATTAATTATATTTATTATCTATCACTTATCCTTCTTATAAATATGGGTAAAATTAAAAAATAAAATTTATTATTTTTAACTAATTTTAATTATTTTTTTAATAATATAAATCAATTATTTAAAACTTATAACAAACACACGATGAAGTATCATGAAACTGTATTATTCTATTCAAACATTTATTATAAAATGAATACATTATTATGCTCTATAACATTGCATGATAGTCTGTTTAATTATTTTTATTACTCCTATATAAGTAGTGGGTAAATTAGATTTTCTTTTTTATTTTTATTATTATAATTAAAATTAAAATTAAAATTTACGAAATAAAAATAATAAAAATTTCAAATAAATTTTTTTTTCTGAAAAAATAACTCAAAAATAAATTTGGTATTCATTATATCGTTTCAGTGGATCAAGCCTTCCGACTCAAAAGTTAAAGCTCAACCTTCGTCAATGGAGGCTGCTCTCAGCCGCTCACCTCCGTGTTTGGCTCACCGGAGTCCATTACTCAACCGAAAGTCTCCTGCCTTTAACACAACCATTTACTGCTCTTACTGTAATACCTTATTTTCTAAAGCCTTTAGATTAGTTTAAATATATAATGGTTTTAAATTTGAGACCAAAATAATTTAAAGTCCCAATTTAAGAATAGTTTAATCTTATATTTGTATAGGATTTTCAAAAACTTTTTAAAATAAATATGTATGGTCTAAATTTTAATTTGTAAATTCATTATCTTTATCTGTTTCAAAATCATTTATTTAAAATACAGATAATTTTCTATCCATAGCTCGCGTCGTGATGGTTAACTTATTGGTTTCTGGATACCAATACGTTATCGAAAGTCTAGCGTACGGATTACAACTTATACAGTCTGCGTCGCGAGTACCAGTACTACTATCGCTACTACTACAACTTATAAATATTTTACAGTCATCCAAAATAAAATGATAACCAAACAGTCCATAATTTATTTGTCTCTTCTTCGTCCGGCTACATTACCTTCTTGCCCTTAGAGCTGGACGCCTTTGCTGTATATTATTTGTTGAAAAAGGGGTGAGATTCAAAAGAATCTCAGTAGTACACAGATCACTCATATAATATGCAAATACTAAGCATGTAAAACAAATCATCAAACAGCACAACTTACAGAAATGCAGCACATAAAAGGGCCTAACCGGTCCCTTATCACAGACTCACAGCGCTTGAGATTCACAATCTGGCTGCCCAGGGCCTCTGCCCCATACAAGGTACAGTCACGGGCTTTCTGCCTCAAACCTACCTGGCTTAAGACGCCCCCGGGTAACTCCCGGTGTAACTTGTACTTACGGGTCTTACCGCCTATGGACTATCTGTCCCACACATATACAGATGATATGGTACACATGCATGGCATCACATATGATATAAGAGATAAGGTACTACCTGACAGTCTTTCCAAATTTGGTTCCTGTTCTCAGTCTCTTAGGCGTCCCGGGCAAATGTCAAATCCTATAATTTATAATTTACGGACGGACGAATTATTACTTATTCCAAAATAATTTAATACACCTTGGTAGGTTATCATTATAGCTAATACCTTAATTCCAATAGGTATTTAATGGACTCATACCAATCTAAGTATTTAATTTGACCCTTAGAGTCCCAATCATTTCAAAAATACCCTTACTTTTTATTTTTTTCACTATAACTCAATTCTGTCAGAATTTTCAATAATCTTTGAAAATTCATATCTTGGCCTAGAAATATCCAATTAAGGTGGTTCCAAATTCTATGTGTCACTTATGAAGTCGATTTTAATATAAAAATACTTTTAAATACCACCTATCCATGAATAATTCCCAGTTTTAAATTTATTTCGCACTGCCAGAAAATCTTTCCAGTTTCAGTAGCTTAACTTCTAAAATTCATAACTAAATATCTAGAACTCCAAATGGGATGGTTCAAAATCTTATATGATCATCTTTAAATATATTTTCAGGTAAAAATATTACCATTTATAAATTGTAGCTAAAAAATTTCTAGAATTTCGTCAAACCTCGTCTGTACCATAAAACGTTCCAGATTCATCATCTAACTTTAAAAATTCATATCTCACTATTTATAAACCCAAATGATACATATTATATATCAAATTAAAGCTTAAGATGTCTACTCTCCTTCTGTAAACTTTAATAATTTTCGGACCAGGTTTGGTTACCGAAATGTATTTTATAACAAATATAATTTCAGAGAAACTAACCGAACAGCAACTCCTCTTATTTTCTAAAAATTCTATACTTATATATAATCATCCAAAAATCAAAACCACATGTATTCCCACATAATTTTTCGTGTAGAATTGATTGGAAACCTCAAATTTGACAAATTCTCATTCCTTCTTCGTGCACTATTTTTCCCAAAACAAAACCTCACAAGTCAACAATTTATTATACTAGGTTCTTATGCTTCCCAAATTACCCAAAAATAGTCTTAAATCAACTAGAAAGAGTTAAGAATATGGGAAGGAAACTCACCTATATTAGGATATAGAGTTGTATGTAGAATTTGTAATCACTTCTTCCTTCCTCTGGTAGCACTGATTCTCTTACTTATCTCTCTTTCTCTATTATGTGTCTCTTACTCTCTCTATTTTTCACTCACTCTCTCTTTTCTTTCTTCTTGGATAATGGCTTAAGAGAATTGAAAATGAGGAGTGTGTGTGTTCGTATGATTAAAAGAATGAGAGAGTGTGTTGTTTTTTTTTATTATTAAAAATGTGTATGTGTGTGCCATGTGTGTAGTGTGTGTGTGTTATTTAATTAAATAGTTGTGTGTGCATGGATTGCATGTGAAGTGTGGGAAGTGGGTGTGTGTGTTTTAATTATTATTATATATATAGAGGTATATTTTTATCCTATTAATTACACACACTGGGTCTTTATTTTTTCCTTTGTCTAATTTAAGATCCCTTATATTTCATAGGTTTCATAATTTGGCTTACTATCTAATTCCCATAAATTAATCCTTAGCATTTGAATAAATTTTGGGATGTTACAATTCTCCCCCCGTAAAATAAATTTCGTCCCCGAAATTTGTTACACTTCTTGAGATATAAACTCCGGGTAACATTTCTTCAGGTCCTCTTCAACTTCCCAAGTTGCTTCCCTTGGAGACAGTCCCTTCCACACCACCTTCACGAATGGTATGCTTCGATGTCTGAGTCGTTTTTCTTGTCTGTCAATGATTTGTTCTGGCTCAGCCTCATATGTGAGATCATCTCGCATATCCACATTTTCATATTCCATAATATGTTCAGGGTCTGGTTGGTACTTCTTCAACTGTGAGACATGAAACACATCGTGCAGTCTACTCAAGTTTGGGGGTAAGGCTATTCGATATGCTACTGGCCCAATTCTTGCCAATATTTCAAATGGACCAATGTAACGTGGGCTAAGCTTTTTCCTTTTGATTGCCCTACCGATTCCGGTAACAGGAGATACTTTCAAAAATACATGATCTCCCACTTCAAACTCTAGAGATCTTCTCCTTTTATCAGCATAGCTTTTCTGTCTGCTTTGCGCTGTTAGGAGCCTCTTTTTTATAGTCCTGATTTGCTCTGTGGTTTGATCTACCAGATCCGGCCCATATAGTCTTCGTTCATTCAATTCTGTCCAGCATAGGGGTGATTGGCACTTTCTACCATACAATGCTTCATAAGGAGCCATTTTTATACTCGCATGATAGCTATTATTGTAAGCGAATTCAGCGAGTGGAAGGAAATGTTCCCAACTTCCCTTGAAATCCAATACACATGCTCTTAACATATCTTCCAGTGTCTGTATGGTTCTTTCTGATTGTCCATCCGTCTGTGGATGATAGGCCGTACTGAATTTCAGCTTCGTACCTAGAGCTTCATGTAGAGCTTTCCAGAATCTTGATGTGAATCTGGGATCTCGGTCGGAGATAATACTCTTCGGTGTACCATGGAGTCTGATTATCTCCCGTATATATATTTCCGCTAACTTCTCTGGGGAATATCTAGCATTAATGGGTATGAAATGTGCCGTCTTGGTGAAACGGTCGACAATTACCCAAATGGCATCATAGTTTCTAATTTTGGGTAAACCCATCACTAGATCCATAGTGACACTTTCCCACTTCCATTCTGGAATTTCTGGACTCTGTAGAAGTCCTGGTGGTCTCTGATGTTCAATCTTCACCTTCTGACAAGTGAGACATCGGGACACATACTTGGTCACATCGCTTTTTAGCCCTGGCCACCAGTACATGGATTTCAAATTGTGATACATCTTAATCATTCCTGGGTGAAGGGTGTAACGACTCTTGTGTGCCTCATCTAGGATTTTCCGCCTCAGATCAGCCTTTGGTGGTACATATATTCGCTGTTTGTATCTGACCAATCCACTCGGCGAAAGATCATGATCCTGGGTTTCACCTTTTTCAATCATCCCTCGGATTAACTGGGCTCGTTCATCTTGCATTTGAGCTTCTTCAATTTCTGCTCTCAGATTGCTTTCTTCCTGACTAACACTAAAATTAGCTAGGAGTACTTCATTCGGTTTGTATGCATTGAGGAATACTTGATTTGTCAAGTTTAGATTTCTGAATTCCTCTAACAATTTCTGTTCTCGAACCATCATGACTGCTACTTGCATCACTTTTCTACTCAAGGCATCAGCAACAACATTTGCCTTTCCTGGATGATATTTAATCTCTAGATTATAATCTTTTAACAACTCCATCCAGCGACGTTGTCTCATATTCAATTCTTTTTGATCATGTAGATACTTGAGGCTCTTGTGGTCACAGTACAACTCTGCAGTACTACCATACAGGTAGTGTCGCCATATTTTCAATGCAAGCACGATTGCCGCAAGCTCCAAATCATGAGTGGGATAGTTCTTCTCGTGAGGCTTCAGCTGTCGAGAGGCATACGCCACTACTCTGCCCTGCTGCATAAGGACACATCCCAATCCCTGCTTACTAGCATCACTGTAAACCACATATGGCTCACTGGGATCTGGAATAATCAGTACTGGTGCGGATGTCAACCTCTCCTTCAGCTCCGTGAAGCTCCTCTCACATTTGTCATCCCACACATATGTTTGATTCTTTCTCGTGAGCTTTGTCAACGGCATGGCGATCCTGGAGAAATTTTGAATAAATCTCCGGTAATAACCAGCAAGACCCAGAAAACTGCGTATCTCTGTTACAGTTTCTGGCCTTTTCCAGTTTAGTACTGCCTCCACCTTACTAGGATCCACAGAGACTCCTTCTTGTGAAATTACATGGCCCAGAAATTTAACTTCTGAAAGCCAGAATTCACATTTACTCAGTTTGGCAAAGAGTTGCTTTTCTCTCAGAATTCTAAGCACTATTCTCAAATGCTCTTCATGTTCCTCTTTACTCTTAGAGTATATTAGGATGTCGTCAATGAAGACTACCACGAACTGATCCAGATATTGACGAAAAATTCGGTTCATGTAATCCATAAACACAGCAGGTGCGTTGGTCAGTCCGAAAGGCATCACCAAGAACTCATAGTGTCCATATCTGGTTCTAAAAGCTGTCTTCGATACATCCTCAGCTTTTACTCGCAACTGATGGTAGCCCGATCTCAAATCAATCTTTGAGAATACGCTAGAACCAGATAGTTGATCGAGAAGATCATCAATCCTGGGGAGTGGATATTTGTTCTTGACGGTCACCTTATTCAGCTCCCGGTAATCAATACATAACCGTAGGCTCCCGTCCTTCTTCTTAACAAACAATACTGGAGCTCCCCATGGTGAAACACTGGGTCGTATAAACCCTTTCTCTAGTAATTCTTCAATTTGCTTCTTCAATTCTGCCATTTCATTTGGTGCCATTCGGTAAGGAGCTTTGGAAATAGATCCAGTACCCGGTATAATTTCAATGGCGAACTCAACTTCTCTTTCTGGAGGTAATCCACTAATGTCTTCTGGAAATACCTCAGGAAATTCATTCACTACAGGTATACTCTCAATCATTACATCTGATTCTGCCTGAACTGAGAATAATATAAGATACCCCTGACACCCTTTTCTCAGGCACTTCTCAGCTTCAGCTACGGAGAGAAAATTCAGGTTAATGCTAGCATCGTTGCCTTTATGTGGTTCAAGATATTCAATTCTCTTGTTACCACAATCCAGCAACACATTGTTCGCCGTTAGCCAGTCAATGCCTAGAATAACTTCCAGTTTGTGGAGTGGTAGATAAATCAAATCTATCACTGACTCCCGCCCAGCTACATTTATATTACAATTCAAACAAGCATCTGAAGTAATAGCTCTAGCACCCATCGGTGTAGATACAACCAGATCATACGGTAATTTATGCACATTTAGCCCTAACTCTTTAGCACACTCAGAGGAAATAAATGAATGACTAGCACCAGAATCAAATAAGGCTTGTAATGTGGTACCATTAAGAAGGATTGTACCTTGGATCATCTCTGGAGATTTCTGGGCCTCCTCGTGGGTCATCGCAAATACTCTCCCTTGAGTCTTGGGCCTGGGCTCTACTGCACGCTGTTTACATTCACTAGCAAAGTGACCCGGTTGATGACAGATGTAACAGATTATCTGTCTATCACACGTTCTGCCAGGATGCACCTTACCACATCGAGAACATGTTGGAGTTGTAAAGGACCCCTGATTTCCACGGTTATCTGGCTTGTAAGGTCTCTTATCATTTCCCTTGAATGATGATCCCTGACCCTTCCGTTTCTGAGGAAAACTTCCCCGACTAGGCCCACTGTGGTTGCTGGTATTCTTAGCTGGATTTCGATCTCGCAGGTTGTACTCCGTGATCCGGCATTCTTCTACTGCTTTGTTAAAATTTTCAAATTGTCGGGCGGCTAACCGATCTTTCAGGTAACGCTTCAACCCTCTGATCAGTAGATCTGAGCTCCACTGCTCACCTTCTTTGTTTCGCATGTAAGAGGAGTAACGGGACAAGCGAGTGAATCGAGAGAGATATTCATCGAAGGTCTCATCTTCACCCTGTCGGATAGATAAGAACTCTGTCTCTTTTTCGATTCTCACAGATCTGGGAAAGTACTTTTCATTAAACTTCTCCTGGAATAGCTCCCAAGTAACAGGAATATTTTGGGTTGCGAACATCATAGCTATATTCCTCCACCATTGGTCTGCATCCCCCTCTAGTTTGTACACCGCTAGTCGTGCCTTTATCTCAGAAGAACACTCCAATATTTCAAAAATTTTCTCCAGCCTGATTATCCAGTTTTCAGCTTCTTGAGGGTCAAATTTCCCATTGAATAATGAGGATTGGTGTTTACCGAACTCTGTAACCCAATACTGTATGTTTCGTTCCTCACGGACTGGTCCCCCATGAAATTCTTGATTCGGTGTTATTGGTGGTTGTGACTCCTCAGGTTGGGTTGATTCTTCCTCATTTTCTATTTCCTCTTGAATTGTTTCATTATTTAATGAGTGCCCCCTATCTTCATTCTGCTTAGCTTTTACTTCCTGGAGCTCTTCCCTAAGTTCTTGTATCATAGTCCGCTGTTCAGTAAGCATGCCAAGCATTTGTTGCATAAGATCAGGTCTAGCATTTGATTCCAAATTATCATTTCCGTGTCTACCTCTACCTCGGCCTCTACCGCGGCCTCTTCCACTGGCTCTACCACCTCTTATAATTGCCATCTTTATATTTCACTATATTAAAATGAGGAAAAAGTAAATTTCATATAGTCATATATCAGCATACTATTCTGATAATGCCAGAACCTTATGCTCTGATACCAAAAATGTAATACCTTATTTTCTAAAGCCTTTAGATTAGTTTAAATATATAATGGTTTTAAATTTGAGACCAAAATAATTTAAAGTCCCAATTTAAGAATAGTTTAATCTTATATTTGTATAGGATTTTCAAAAACTTTTTAAAATAAATATGTATGGTCTAAATTTTAATTTGTAAATTCATTATCTTTATCTGTTTCAAAATCATTTATTTAAAATACAGATAATTTTCTATCCATAGCTCGCGTCGTGATGGTTAACTTATTGGTTTCTGGATACCAATACGTTATCGAAAGTCTAGCGTACGGATTACAACTTATACAGTCTGCGTCGCGAGTACCAGTACTACTATCGCTACTACTACAACTTATAAATATTTTACAGTCATCCAAAATAAAATGATAACCAAACAGTCCATAATTTATTTGTCTCTTCTTCGTCCGGCTACATTACCTTCTTGCCCTTAGAGCTGGACGCCTTTGCTGTATATTATTTGTTGAAAAAGGGGTGAGATTCAAAAGAATCTCAGTAGTACACAGATCACTCATATAATATGCAAATACTAAGCATGTAAAACAAATCATCAAACAGCACAACTTACAGAAATGCAGCACATAAAAGGGCCTAACCGGTCCCTTATCACAGACTCACAGCGCTTGAGATTCACAATCTGGCTGCCCAGGGCCTCTGCCCCATACAAGGTACAGTCACGGGCTTTCTGCCTCAAACCTACCTGGCTTAAGACGCCCCCGGGTAACTCCCGGTGTAACTTGTACTTACGGGTCTTACCGCCTATGGACTATCTGTCCCACACATATACAGATGATATGGTACACATGCATGGCATCACATATGATATAAGAGATAAGGTACTACCTGACAGTCTTTCCAAATTTGGTTCCTGTTCTCAGTCTCTTAGGCGTCCCGGGCAAATGTCAAATCCTATAATTTATAATTTACGGACGGACGAATTATTACTTATTCCAAAATAATTTAATACACCTTGGTAGGTTATCATTATAGCTAATACCTTAATTCCAATAGGTATTTAATGGACTCATACCAATCTAAGTATTTAATTTGACCCTTAGAGTCCCAATCATTTCAAAAATACCCTTACTTTTTATTTTTTTTCACTATAACTCAATTCTGTCAGAATTTTCAATAATCTTTGAAAATTCATATCTTGGCCTAGAAATATCCAATTAAGGTGGTTCCAAATTCTATGTGTCACTTATGAAGTCGATTTTAATATAAAAATACTTTTAACTACCACCTATCCATGAATAATTCCCAGTTTTAAATTTATTTCGCACTGCCAGAAAATCTTTCCAGTTTCAGTAGCTTAACTTCTAAAATTCATAACTAAATATCTAGAACTCCAAATGGGATGGTTCAAAATCTTATATGATCATCTTTAAATATATTTTCAGGTAAAAATATTACCATTTATAAATTGTAGCTAAAAAATTTCCAGAATTTCGTCAAACCTCGTCTGTACCATAAAACGTTCCAGATTCATCATCTAACTTTAAAAATTCATATCTCACTATTTATAAACCCAAATGATACATATTATATATCAAATTAAAGCTTAAGATGTCTACTCTCCTTCTGTAAACTTTAATAATTTTCGGACCAGGTTTGGTTACCGAAATGTATTTTATAACAAATATAATTTCAGAGAAACTAACCGAACAGCAACTCCTCTTATTTTCTAAAAATTCTATACTTATATATAATCATCCAAAAATCAAAACCACATGTATTCCCACATAATTTTTCGTGTAGAATTGATTGGAAACCTCAAATTTGACAAATTCTCATTCCTTCTTCGTGCACTATTTTTCCCAAAACAAAACCTCACAAGTCAACAATTTATTATACTAGGTTCTTATGCTTCCCAAATTACCCAAAAATAGTCTTAAATCAACTAGAAAGAGTTAAGAATATGGGAAGGAAACTCACCTATATTAGGATATAGAGTTGTATGTAGAATTTGTAATCACGTCTTCCTTCCTCTGGTAGCACTGATTCTCTTACTTATCTCTCTTTCTCTATTATGTGTCTCTTACTCTCTCTATTTTTCACTCACTCTCTCTTTTCTTTCTTCTTGGATAATGGCTTAAGAGAATTGAAAATGAGGAGTGTGTGTGTTCGTATGATTAAAAGAATGAGAGAGTGTGTTGTTTTTTTTTATTATTAAAAATGTGTATGTGTGTGCCATGTGTGTAGTGTGTGTGTGTTATTTAATTAAATAGTTGTGTGTGCATGGATTGCATGTGAAGTGTGGGAAGTGGGTGTGTGTGTTTTAATTATTATTATATATATAGAGGTATATTTTTATCCTATTAATTACACACACTGGGTCTTTATTTTTTCCTTTGTCTAATTTAAGATCCCTTATATTTCATAGGTTTCATAATTTGGCTTACTATCTAATTCCCATAAATTAATCCTTAGCATTTGAATAAATTTTGGGATGTTACACTTACTCTACCCACTCGTCTTTTAAGGTCCCTCCTTCTCTTCTTCAAAAGAAAAACTATCTCTCTTTCTCAGCATTTATCCAGAACCAAAGAGAGGCTAATGGTTTTTCTATGTTTCGAAACGCAGTTCAGGAGGCAGTACACCAGCGTTATGATAGTGCCGACGGGGATAGGAGCTACTATTGGTGGATTCTCCGGCGACGCTTTTCCGGTTGCTCGTGCCCTCTCCAACGTTGTCGATTGCCTTATCACTCACCCTAATGTATCTCACTTCCTTATCTAATAAACCCAATGAATTGATAATTACTAATCTTCCTTGCTCCTTTTTGTGCGATATTAGTTGTTTTTTGGCAGTGTTTCACATTATTTGGTAATTTCATTCGTCATATATGCAGATATTTCTGGTATAACATATAATATATTCTAATTTGAGACTTGAGCTCTTGATTTTATTGAAATTCAAGTGAAAAATTGAGACTTCAGCTCATGATGTCAAACAATTGTAAGCGAAAAGTTGACATTTATGTTATTACCGTTGATGCTGCTGCTGATGCTTTTGTAGTTCTTTTTTAGTTTAATATAACTTTTGGTCCTGAAATTTGGTCCAATTTTTATTTTGATCCCTCAAGTTTGAAATCGGTGGTTTTGGTCCTGAAGTTTGGCCCAATTTAGGTTTTGGTCTCTCAAATTTGAAATCGATGCTTTTGGTCTCTCAAGTTTAGGCGATTTTGGTTTTGGTCCCTCAAGTTTAAAAAGGACTTGATATATTAATATATTAATTTAAGCTTAGGGACCAAATCCAAAATTGGTCAAACTTGTGGAACCAAAACCACTAATTTCAAACTTAAAGGACCAAAACTAAAATTGGGTCAAACTTAAAGTACCAAAATCACTTATTTCAAACTTGAAGGACTAAAACCAAAATTGAACTAAACTTTAAGGACCAAAAGTTATATTAACCCTTTTTTTTTCCTTTTCATGTTTGGTATTATGATTTTATTGGTATTTTGGAAACTAAAGTTCTTGTATGCCTTCTTATCTGTCCTCTTTCAGTTAAATTATTGTAGTTATCTATGAACTATCAAATAATTTTAACACCACATGACAAAGCTAATTAGGGCTAGCCTACAGCAGAAGGAGACTACCGCAGAGGCATACCCTGTTTTGGTGAACAGGCTTTAATGCCCATAAGCCTTCTGCGAAGCGGTCCAGAGCATAACCTTCAACATATAATGTATTAGGCAAGGGCCAGTAGAGCATTGCTGCATTAAAAACCTGTATATATTTTTCCCTCAAGCCATTGTCTTGTACTTCATATGAATTATGTATTGGATTGTTATTGTTTGTTCACTTGAAACAGGTGGGATTAGTTCTTGATGCTGGAATGGAGAAGGAGCTTCAGATTTGCCACTTACAAGTAGCTGATGCTGCAAGGGCATCCCTTGGATTGAATGTTGTGGAATATATTGTCACAGACACCCCACTAAAGGTATCCAGCACCCTATTATCTTGATTTGCTTAATGATGTGTAAAGTATCCAGCACAAGGTCTGATACGTGGTGTGAAACGGGTAATAAGGTTATTAGGAAGGGTACTGGTCTATAAATAGGGTGCTAGTAATTGCACCCTATTTATGGACCACTTCCCTTCCCAATTACCTTATTACCCTTTCCCTTACTAATATTCCTTCCGGTTGTTAATATAAGATATATTTACCTCTTCCTTGATTATTATTGAGAGAGCATCAATAGGGTTAAATTAGGAAAAGATGGACAAATATAAAAACTATATCTTATATTTAGAACCAAGATCAACTCCCTAGATATGTATTATATTAAAGACCGGAGGGAATACCACGTATCAAGGTCCATATAAGCATTTAAATTTCAAGTGTGACAGCTATTGCTCTCTTTAGAGGTTAATCTAGAAGTAGATAAAGCATGTGTACCTCAACGAAAATTAATGGCTGTGTTGTTGCTGGACATTCTCATTGCGTCCTGTGTTACCTTCATAAATTTATTTGACATGCAACCGTTGCTCAGTCTTCTGGCTGTATCTTTCAAATTTGTTCAGACGACAGATCATATGCACATCATGCCCTGGGTTGGTGTGAGCAACACTCTGGACATAACTAAATAAAAGCATGGCAGGATATGGTTGCATAACTTTAGGCCTATCATGAGTCTCTCTCTCATTCTCAAATATTTTAGTTAAGTCAGTGTGTTCTACACATTTTATCCATGCCTTAAGTTGAACAGGCATTAAAAGATTTCGCAAATAATCAAATGTACTAATGTTAATGTTGGACGAAGGGACTTTATCAGATATGTCTATTCTTCGTACTCCTAGCACCTAGCATGATGATTTCTCAGTAGTTTAAATTGCCCTGGCATAGCTAGTTCTAACTTCCAAGTGATCCTTCTAATGCGAATGCAATAATTTCACTTGGATCAAATTTTACAGGTGGAGAAGTGGATTGATCCAGAAAGTGGGCAATCAACAGGGAGGATTAAACACCCTGATTCTTTACTTAGAGCTGTAGAAACTGTGAACAAGTCCCAAGTGAATGCCATTGCTGTTGTTGGACGATTTCCAGACGATGATATTGAAGAAGTAGATGACTACCGGCAGGGAATGGTATATAGATGCTGTTTGACTGCTTCTCTTTCTCTTTGTTAATCATTGTTTCCTCTCTTCCATTATGTTTCCTCATTTTGATCTTTTCAGGGAATAGACAACTTGGCAGGTGTTGAGGCAGTTATTAGCCATCTGGTTGTTAGGACTTTTCAAATTCCTTGCGCACATGCTCCTGCACTTTCTCCTTTTCCCCTTAGCCGCTCTCTATGCCCAAAATCAGCTGCCGAGGAGGTTGGTTAGCTCTTAGGCTATGTTTGATTAAATGCATTTATAAATCAAATTTTCTCACCTAAAATAGGCAAGTGAAGATTACCTGTGATGCTTTTGCGGCTTCCCACCAAGCGTGTAGTTGGATTAACTTTTAGACAATAGTTTTTAAAGAAAAAATGATTTTAACAAATAGATTTTGGAGAATAACTTTTGAAAAAGTTAAAAAAAAAAATAGCTTCTATGGAAGGTTGGTAAGCAATATTGACATTATAATAAACTCAGCCAAAAGTATATCATTATTTTATCCCAGCAAACATAAAACTTCAGTAATTTAAAAAAAAAAAGGATTCTAAACATGCTCAACATGAAATTAGCTTAGACACCAATGTATATTTTTATCTATCCAACATCCTAAAGTATTTTTTGAGCGGCACTTAATATCTTAAGCACTAATTTGTGATTCATTCATGACCATAAAGTATTTTTTCAATAACACTCGGTATCATAAAATATTTTTCTAGTTGGTTTTTGAATATTCAACACTTAAAATATTTTTTTCAATAGAGCTTGGTATCCTAAGTTTATAATGCTCATTGTTGCTTTAAAAAAAAGGCAAAGGTGCAATTCTACTCATAAACATTTCCTGAAAGAACTATCAGCACCATAAATATTTTTTGGGTGCAAAAATACCCATGAACTTTAAAAAGTAGACCGATAATGCCAATTCTGTTAACTTTGCTTGACGGTGTTAGTTTTTCGTGAAAAAATAGATAGGGCCCACATGAATAAAAAACTAACGTTGTCAAACAAAGTTAACGGAATTAACATTATTGATCTATTTTTTAAGGTTCATGGGTATTTTTGCACTCGAAAAATGTTTACGGTGCTAGTAGCTCTTTTGAGAAATGTTTATAGATACAATTAAACCTTCACTCTTAAAAAAATATATTTTTAGGACAAAATTGTACCAAAAGTAGTAGATACTACTACTAAAAAATACTTTTGAGTGTTGGATGAAGTGCAAATCAGTTATGACATTAAGTGCCATTTAAAAAATACCTTAGGGTGTTGAATATGCCCTTGTTTTAATCTTAAAGTATTTTCCTAATAATATTGGGTATCCTAAAATATTTTTCTAGCGGTTTTTTTGTACATCCAGCACCTTAAATTGTTTTTTTTTCAATAGAAATTGGTATCTTGAATTTATGGTACTTATTGCTTCTCTTTAAAAAATACTTTAAGGACAATTATACCAAAAGTACCTTATGATACTGGATACTATAGAGAAATACTTTTGACTGCTGGATGAACTACAAAATAGTTATGATATTAAGTGCTACTTAAAAAATACTTTAGAATGATGAATATGTTTTTGTTTTAATCTTAAAACCCTTACACATAAATGTCAACTTGGTTTTAATCATGTTTGAACATATGATTAACAAGAAGAAAGGAAGCTCTGCTCTCAAGTCTCTCAACCATAAATAACAAGAACATCAATATGGAGAATAAGTAAAAACAAAACATAACCACGTTCGGCCCATCCCAATCTCAATTCAATTATTTTAAGGAACTTGATCAGCCACGATTCCCTTACCTGCAACAAATAAATCTAAAAATGAGATGTAGTCATCATTAGATATATTAAGATAAAATATAATAAGTAAAATTACAATTAAGCGCCAATTTTTTCATAATAATAATATCTTTTGATGCGATAAAAAGAGCAATAAAATTTGAGTCAAGTAGAAATTATTTCTATTTATTTTCTTTTAAAAAGTCCGTTATGAGCTAAGCATTGGATAGAAACAAATGTGAAAACATGGTTTGTTATCCTAAATATCAAGTTGACGGAATTAAATATAGATGTGGAAATCAACTCGAGCCTCTTGCCCCCAAAAAAAAAAAAAAAAAGATCAACTCGAACCAAAAACGTTGTATTTAGGCGATGTTGTACTCACCATAAAGGGGAAAAACTTCTGATAGAATTTAGCTCTTCGAGGACATCAATTGCACTCATTCTTTCATGTGGTGATTCCATTGAACATGAAAGTCCGATCTTAAATAAAGCAAGCAAGCATTTCTCAACATTAGGATGAATTTGCGTAACGTTCTCCAATAAGTCTTCTGATGCTCCCACTAAATGTTCCAATTCTTGTGGAAGAATGGTTGGGCTCACAACTTCTAAGAGTTTGTCAGGAAATGCAGCTTTCACATATGTTTGAAGATTGTAACCATCTTTAAACATATATTCAGTGGGTCTTCTCTTAGTTAACATCTCTAAGACGAGAATGCCAAAACTATACATGTCACCTTGTATTGATATTTGGGAACCCATTCCATATTCTGAAATATTATAAGAATATTAATTCTCTTAATTATATAAATGATCATTGAAAAAACAGAGATTTTGAAAGCATAATGAATTTGAAGGACCTCATAGTATAAAATATTAACTGATACCTGGAGGAACATAGCCAATAGTACCCTTTATACCAATTGTGCTACTTTGCTCATGACAGATATTTTCAACACTTGAGAGTAGTCTTGCTAATCCAAAATCACTCAAATGAGCAACCATGTTGCCATCAAGAAGGACATTACTTGGCTTCAAATCACAATGAATTAGAGGTTGCCCATATTCATAGTGAAGATAGTTCAACGCAAACACAATATCTATAAGAATATCTACTATTTGATTGAGGAGCAAAATTCTTGGATGATTTGGATTTTCTGTTGTAGGATGCAACCAATTTTCCAAGTTTCCATTCACCATATACTCATAAACTAGAGCCTTAAAATCATGGCCCTTGTAATCTATGCTAGAGCAACATGTTATGATTTTTACCAGATTTCGATGCTTTGCATTTCTAAGTGCATTACATTCGGCAATGAAACTCCTGTGAGCGCCCCTTATTTGAAGGTTGATGACCTTTATCGCAACAACTTCTTGAGACTCACAAACTCCCTTATATACAGAGCCAAAACTCCCTGACCCTATCAAGTTGTTGATAGAGAATCCATCTGTAGCATTATGCAAACTTTGATACGATACTTTGGAAAACATGTCAGTGGTTGGTGAACTTAAAGAAGATTTCTTGCTTCTTTTTCTCCCATGATAAATAGCAACAACAGATGATAGGAGAAGAAGAAAAGCTATCACACAGCATATTGACACGATCAGCTTCAAATTTGGATGTTTTCTTTGTGCAGTAGATTTGATAGGGCATGGTGGCAACTCCAACTTTGATATGCCTCCACAAAGTTTTTTATTCCCTACAAATGATATTGCACTTGCATTGCCAAAGACACCTTTACTTGGTACCTCCCCATCAAGTATGTTGAAAGAAACATTTAGGTACTTCAAAAGAGCTATATCCTGCAGGCCTTTTGGAATTGATCCAGACAAATTATTTTGTGACAAGTCTAGATATTTTAGACCTTTCAATGAAGCTAAAGATAAGGGGATGGCTTCTTGAAAGGAGTTCCCTTGCAAAATGAGATACTCTAAGCTTTGGCAATCGCCAATAGTTTGAGGAATATTTCCAGTTAAATGATTGTGAGAGACATCAAATTTACCAAGATTTTTTAATTTTCCAACCTCATGAGGGATATCACCTCCAAAAGAGTTATGTGAAAGGTTCAACAAAATTGATAGAGATGAAAGAGTAATTAGTTGGACTGGTATGACTCCACTAAAATGATTTTGTGATAGATCAAGATATTGTAAACGTTCACAATTCCCAATACTTGGAGGAACTTTTCCTTCTAACATGTTATCGGACAAATCTAGGTGCGATAACTGGGTGAGATTCCCAATGATATGAATTGCATCTCCAGACAATTTGTTTCCCGACAAAAGTAACTCTTCCATCTTTTGAAAGTACCCAAAAGTAATTGGGATGATGCCACTAAAATGATTCATCTCCATATCAAGTAACATCAGGTTAATGAGGTTTCCTAATGACACAGGAATGCTACCAAATATTTGATTTTGTGCAAGCGCCAGTAGTGTGAGGTTGTTGGACAAATTGCCTATGGTATTTGGTAAGTTTCCCCCAAAATTATTTTGCTCCAAGTATAGATCTGTCAACTTACTGCAGTTGCTCAGTGAGTTTAGAAACTCCCAGTCTTTTGAAGAATTACTTCCCAGACTATTCATACCGAGCTCTAGAATTGAGAGGTCATGCAACATTCCAAGATTTGGAATTTGCCCTACAAAGTTATTTCCACCCATAGAGATCATTACAAGTTTAGTTGCGTTTGCAATGGATGTTGGCATATGACCTGAGAATCGATTTCCTCCAAGTGCCAAGGTTTGTAAATTAGGGAGGTTGATGAACATGTCGGATGGTAGAGAGCCATTGAATTGATTAGATGTACTTTTGATGCCTTCGAATGGATCAGATGCAAGTACGATGGTAGTGAGAGATGACAAATTGTAAAGAGCAGAAGGAATTGCACCTGAAAACTTGTTGCCACCTACTCCAAATCTTTTCAAATTTTTCAAACGGCCTATATCTTCAGGTATATTCCCCTCCAAGTTATTAGAATCCAATGAAAGAGTTCTGAGTGAAGTAAGATTCCACAAAGAAGTAGGGATTTCTCCGGTGAAATTGTTATCATGCAGATACAAATCTTCAAGCTTATGGAGAGAGCCAATCTCCATTGGTATTTTGCCAATGAGATGATTCCCTATAAATGAAAAGCTCTTGAGGTTGGAACAACTTGTAACGTTGATTGGAAATTCTCCCGTCAATGTATTATTGTCAAAATAAAGCTCTTGCAATCTAAATAAACGACCCAATTCTTGTGGGATTTCTCCGTGGAAATTATTGTTGGCAAGATCGATAATTCCTAGAAAGGAGAGATTGCCAATGAAGGGAGATACAGTACCTGATAATTCATATCCTTCTAACACCAATTGTGTAACTCTGTGATGCTTGCGACCGCAAGAGATTCCAGGCCAATTGCAGAAGTGTGTGGATGAATTCCAAGAGTCCAAGATCCGAAAAGGATCCCTAGATATTGATTCCTTGAATTTGATTAAAGACAAACGATCGGTTTCATTTCCTAGTGATGAAGCAGATATGGAACATTGAAATATCAGAATGAAGAAAACAAGCAAGTGAAGGGACATGGTTGAGAAACGAACAGTAGGCTAGTTCGAGAGCTGTTTAATTTGTATGGAGAAGCACATTTGTGATCTATAGTTGGTTGGACTTAAAGTGGATCGGAGGAGAAAAGGAGATTGTGTGGAATAGGGCAGAGGAGAGAAGTAAAGAACCAGGAAAAAAAAAACCAGTGCCTATCTTGTGGTTTTTCCTTTAATAATGAAGAAAATGGCAGCAAAAATTAAAAGACGAAACCTGCACCGCTTGCTAATTATGACCTTTCAATATGCTAAAGTAAAGGTAGGTTGAAGAAGAAAAAAGAATAATAGAACTTGCCGGTAATGAAAGGCGGCGAGGAAATCAAAAAATAAAGTTAGTGCACTCCTTTCATGCTACTTGCCACTGTCAACGTCACTTTTAGGCTTTTACCCTTTCTTTTTTAGTTTTCAATAACAGATAAAATTAATTTATTGTTAGTACCATTTTTTCTGCCATTCACACTGCTCGAGGCATGGAAAGTGGAAACTTTTAGCCAAAGATATTTTTTTTAAAAGAAAATTTTAAAAAAATACAATAAAAAAAGAAAATTTTAAATAAATACAACGAATTTAAAAAATCTTAAATCAATCATGTGTCAGTATATATGAGAAACCTGATATTTTGAAATTTCGACGAAAAATAATTTTACGCTTTAGCTCTCCCTCTCTGAATTCGGAATAACAGCACCGGACTCTTAATTAACAACACTGTCTTCTCCATTAACAACTTCAGGAATAGATTTGAAATTTCTAAATTTCAGGATCAATAACAATACCGGGCTTTTGATTAACAATATCATATTTTAGATTACGATGTTATTAATCAAGAGTCTGGTGTTGTTATTAATCTTGAAACTTGTGAATTTCAAATTTATCCCTAGAATTGTTCATAAAGAAGACAATGTTGTTAATCAAGAACTCAGTGTTATTATTCCAAGTTGAGTGGAGGAAGAGCTGAAGGGAAAAATTGTCTTTTATCGAAATTTCAAAATCCTAGATTCCTCATCCGTACTGATATCTGACAGATTTAGAATTTCTCAAATTCGTTGTATTGATTTGAAATTTCTTATTTTCGATTGGTTTTTTTAGGATTTTCCCTATTTTCTTTAGATAAAAAACAACCGTCTTCGCTTTTTTTTTTTAACCCAAATAACTGAATATGGGACAACTTTTTAAGTTTATTATTCATTTATACATTTTCATCGTATCATTTTTATTTTTATTTAAATTAATTAATATTATTTTTATTTTAATTATTATGTCACCCACCTAAACTGAATCATTTTGAGGATCCATTAACTTCTTCAATTTGATATCCGATCTGATTTTTAAAATATTAATAGGATACAAACTTCAAAGTAATATATTTTCAATATTTTTTATTTTGAATTTGGTAACCACGTATAACTGGAGAGTCAACAATAATGTCGTTGAATTCACACCTAAGAATTGTGTCCGATAGATACTTCATTAAAAATAATATAATATTTTTTTAAGAAAAACCATTAGCTTAGTCCTAGAAAGATAATAACATAGGTAAAATGATGCGAATTTTTATTTAGAAAAAATTGTATTAACAAGATTGATTGGATATATATATATATGAATATGGTCTTCATCATATGTTATCTTTGTGAGATGATAAAATTTTCTTGGATTTGTGAGGAAATCTTTTAAACTAATTTCAATTTGTGACCTTTTTATATAAAATCTTGATTATATCTTTATAAAATATTAAACATGAGCCATTAAAATTTTGATATTAAAAATAATTTTTATATCTAATATAATTATATAAAGTGATCTCTTAATTTTAATTTTTTAATCGTTGGAAAAAATACATAATTGTTTTAATTAAAAATAATGGAGTACATATCACTAATCAAGGTTGGCCCGGCCTTATAGGGCTCGAGGTAAGAAAAATTACTCTTTTTCAAAGCTCAACTCGAGAGCATGAAGGCAAGGGCCGGCCTGTAGGGCCGAAAGCTATTTTCACAAAATTTAACTACACATCTACACACTTCATGTAATAAAACAAATACAGTTACTAATTTATAATCAAAGGTAAAAAAACAATGTTCATAAATAACTCACAGTCTCGTACAAAGTATAAGATGATAAGAAGCTAAACACTCTAAGCAATATGAGTATGATGACTATCATTTTCATCTTATTCGTCACTATCATCAATTTCAAGGAAATTCAATTATACTTCACTTTGAGTAGTAGGGTTTGCTTGAGGGGTAAAAATATCAAGAATTTCTTCTCCCACGTCATGAATACATCAATAATCTTTATATGTAACAAATAATAAACCAAAATGATAAATAACTCTATAACAAATATAAAATACAAATAAATTAGTAAATTACCATCATATGTGAAACTTTGGAGTAAATAAGAAATATGTAATATATTTTTCTTATAAAATAAAAAATATCTTTTATAAATTTTTAATTTTTCGGATTCTTAATACAAAATATTCTTATGAAATTTAATTCCAAAAAAGATAATAACAACTAAATATTTGTAACATCATCAACAAAATATAAAAAATCAATAATACTATTATTATATAAATAATTTTAAAAAATAAAAAAATATATATAAGGACCTAAAGAGACGGCCTGTGGCCCTACAGGGCCGGCTCGTTTAGGCCCTTGGCCCTACAGGGCTGATCCTTTTAAGCCCACTTTCAGTTTTGAGGCTAAAATCTTAAACCTGGCCTTTGTAAATTCAGAGCCTAAAAAGACTATCCCGACAGGGTCAGCCCGCTTGTCTGATTCTACATATCACTCTAGTCCTTATTATAAGTTCACTAATAGATAAAAATTTTTATCCAAAATATAAGTCCATTTAGAGGTTATTGATGATTACTTTTCAATTTTATCTTTATTTAATTGTCATTGCAAAGTAATAGAAAGAGGAGAGAAATGTGAGAATAATTTTGCAAATATGGAGAGAGAAATATGTAATTTAAACAAGGGTACAACTTTGAAAAATTTATCAATCTAAGGCATATTTAATGACTTAGTTATTGGAAAAAAAATATTTAATGACTTAGTTCCTCTTATCCACAATATAAGTTGTTTTTAGAAAAATAACTTGATTCATAATATAAACCTCTTGAAGAGCAATTAATGCTCATTTGTCAATTAATATTTAAATATTGACGATGAATTAATTAAAATGATTTATGTTGTAAACTGAAGGGATTAAGTGTAATTTCTTAGTTTGTGATACTCTTTGGCCATATTTATAGAACATTTCCAACATTTTTCATATATACTAAAGAAAACCATAAATCACATTAACTCTATAATAAAATTTAACAACTTTTTAATTATACCCCTATTTAATATATATAATACTAAATGAAAAGAAAGTCAACACAATAATAAATGAAGGGTTAAATTGTATATTCACTTTAAAATTTTGATGAGGTGTCTTATAAAAAAGGGGGAAAAGGCTTCTCTTTCTACTTTATATATAGGACCAAAGGAGTAATTAGTTAAAATGAATTTACTCCCCTTAGAATATAAATGCGTTAATGTTAACTAATTCACATGAACCAAGAAATTTTAATTATGTCATTTAATATATCTAAAATTGATAAAATTTACCTATTTTATCATTATTAAAGAATGCTATTTTCAAATATGTATTTAATTAATGTGTTAAGATGCTTAAATAACCATGAACTATTTTTAAAAGTGCAAAAGTAATCATGAACTCTTTTTTTGGAGCAAAAATAACCATGAACTATATAAAATAGAGCAAAACCGTTAACACCATTATTTAAAGAAGATGTCTATTAATTTGGAGTTCTTGCTTGTGGCAGGGTGGAATTTACATCTAACTGTACAATGAGGAGGTGGCAAGTGTGGGAAGATTTTATTTGTTTTTCTTTAAAACCTGCAGCGAAGGGAGTAGGGTTGAGGCAGATTAGAAGAGGAAGGGGAAGGTTCAACGCAAGTGAAGGTGGATGGCTTCATCGTCGAATTCAAATTCATGAAGAAGCAAAAGAAGGGTGGGTCTGGTTAGGCAGCACAATTGGGAGGACGCATATGAAGGTCTGACGAGATATTGCCACCATAAGTTGTTGGCACCTTGATGGATGTCTTGGAGAAAAGGAAATCCAAGGAGGAGGTTCTACAGCTTAGATACTATTTCCATATAAGATCTGTAAGCTTTCAAGATGATTCAAGGTGGGCAGACAATTTGTAGTGTCTGAGTTTTTTTCGTTGTTGATTAAAATTTTCAGGATGGGGGTTGTAGGTACTTTGTATGACACAACAAGGAGTTTGGGGAGAGGGCCAATGTTGTCATAAAGGAGCTAATTGATGACATAAACAAGTTTTATGACGAGAACATGATGCTTCGAAGAGGGAAGGAATCTGACAGATTCTGTGATGAGGTTGCTGCAATTCATAGTGATGTGAGAAAGCTGAAATGCATACAAGAGAGCATTCAAAATGGACAAAGGAAGGAGGAGTTAAAGTTGATACTTGCTATGGGATCATTGTTGATAACATGTGTATGGTTGTTGCTGCTGTACATGAGAGCCTAATGTGAGAGGTAATGAGAGGGAACAGTTGGGGTGTTGTTTTCAGAGAAAGAGGGTTTAGGGAAAAAAATATATGCCCCATCAACTCTGTAGTTGTGCGGCGCGGAATCTCTCCACTAAGGATCTCTCCACTTACTCTCTATTTACAAAAAATGACTTTGATTTAAAAAAAAAAAAGTATGGACCACTAAACCTAATGAGGTTTACTAAGTGATAAGGTACTTCCTGTGAGTACCACTTACAAGTGTGAGTACTCCTTCCAAATCATAGTACTTCCGTGGAGGTATCCTAGTACTTCCGGTAAACCTCATTAGGTTTAGTGATCCAAACTTTTTTTTTAATCAAAACACAGTCGTTTTTAGGCTTCAAGTTGTTTCCCTAAGTGCGTTCCTCAAAATCTCTTGTGATTTTCCTTCCAAATTTATGTCATTGATACACTTTCAAGCTTTCTTAGTATTGCAATTTTAGGGTTCCAATAATAAACCTTCAATTTGTTCTAGCTTTCACGTTCCCGCCATTCTTTTCTTTTCTTTTTTCCTTTACCAACTTTTTATAAATAATTTCATGATTTCCCACTCTATCAATATTGCGTGCTTCCACATAGACTATACTCACATATCAACGCCCATGTCACTGTCCGCGTCACCAATTTATGTCAAACCTTACCTCTTAACAGTCAACGTTTCTTACTTTAACAGTGTTAGAGGTTTTGCTCCATTTGATTGTTTTTGCTCCAAAAAAATAGTTTATAGTTACTTTTACACTTTTGAAAATAGTTCATGGTTATTTAACCACTTTAACCCTTAATTAATATATGTCACCCTTCTCCCACTCTCTAGAAAAATGAAAAAATAATTAGTAATTACCCTGTTAAATTTTTATATTTTGGATCAAATTTTTTTTCTTTAAGACTTCTTATTTTAAACAGGAGGTAATATGATAATTAAGGAGAGTGGTAAAATAATCCGCACATCTAAATGGAGGCATATAATTATTGGAGTACAAGAGGACTACAGGGAAAGTCTTGGGACATGCATTAAAACTTGTGATTGTGATTGTGATTGCGATTGCCAAAAACTTGTGATTGTGATTGTGATTGCGATTGCCAACTGTGCGTGAGAAGAAAACAAATTTGATTATGAAGAGTCTTTGAGAATAGTAAACACTACAAGAGACTTTAAATAAAAATGGAGGCACATATTTATTTCTCTTCTTTTGAAAACTTCAAAGGAGCCAAATAATTCAAAAACAACTGTTGATACCTTGAATAATGTTTGATCAAAAAATAAATCAATAATGGCTATACCTTGTGGATAAAAACGACGGGTGGTAATATTTTTGGCAGTGTATTCCGTCCTTGATTATATTGTCTGATTTATATAAATCAACATTAATCCTGCAACATTAGAAAGTCCACAAGAACAAGATGGTATCACAAATCTTCTGGAAAAAAAAAATCACAAATCATGATCTAAATACTTTTTTGTTTACAAAAAAGAGAGAGAGAGAGTATTTACTGTCACGCGGATAATTTTGGGCCATATTGATTGGACCCGACGATTTTAATGATGAAAAATATTTTGTTCTGGGCCCAGACTATGTCACATAGCCCATTTAGACCATTTGTGGGAATAAATCTCATATAAGCATAAGCAGGTTAATTAATCGGTCCCTTGTACAACTACTTGTGCATAAAAATATATAAGATAAGTTGTAAATTTCTTAATTTACTGGTTTCTTTTAGAGGTGCCTGTTAGTAATGACTAATGACTTAATTCCTCCCTCTGGATTTTTTTAATGGGATTAGGACGGTAATTATTATCCAATATGGTATTATCAAGAATATTATATAGAAGTAACAGAACTAGTAAACTTCTCTCTCTCTCTCTCTCTCTTTAGGTGGAAGTAAATTTCTCTTATTTGTAGCATATTATAGAGCTAATTCCCTACCGGACAAGTAAGATTTTAAATCGGACTGAACCTATGACTTTTCACTTAAAAAGAGAACTCTTATGCCATTAGATTAAAAGGTCTTTAAATTGATGACAAAATATTATCAATATTTAACACTTAAGCATTTCTCAAAGAATAATGTTAACCGCCTTTATTTTAGTAGGAGGAAAATTAAACGGGGAAGCGTTTTGTTTAGAAGAAGAAAGGTAAAGCTACCTAAAATAGAAAAAATTTAAATTAGGTTGGTAAATACAATAAATTTTTAATTAAGTCATTAACCCAATTTAAGATTTTAAAATGTGAGTAAAATAATTTTAATGCCCTCCCCTTTTTCTCTCCCCATTTAAAAGAGTTTTATTTTTATATGACTTTATTGTTCTATATATATCAACATTAATATATAATCAAACAAAATAATTTTTTTTCTAAATCAAAAGAATTTTTATGTTTTAAAACGATCATAAAAAATAATTCAGACAAAAAAAGGAACCATGATACATATCGAATAAATTTCATTTAATTGATATTAAAAATCAATTAAAAAAATTTGATTTTTTCATACAAAAAATAAAAAAAATTTGAGTTTTCTTAAAAAAAACAATGTAGTTATTTTTATCACATGATACAAAAGAAAAAAAAGAAAGGATAACAGTTGCCAACTTCAGTTTGCAAAAACCAATTATTAATATTAATTTAAGCAAACCCTAATGCATAAATATGAGTTTTTCTAAAAAATAATTTAGTTAAGATTCCACCTTTTTAATTTTTTCATTCTTTAATATGAATTATTAATAGGGAAAATTCCATTAAAATACCATATAAACTTGTTTAATCCAGTAATGTCTACTAAAGATGAAAAAGGATAAAGAGGTATCTAGGTAGGAATCTAGGTTTTGAATATTTGGGCAAAAGACCAAACTACCCTTCCTTTCACTCTTCTGTCTTTACTCCATTCTCTCCTTCTCCGTCTTCGTCATTTTTCGTTCAGCTCTACAGAATTAAAAAAGAAAAAGAGTGAGCTTTTATCTTTCATTTAGCTCTACAGGATCAAAGAAGAAGTAGAGTGAGCTTTCATTTTTCGTTCAGACCACGTTCTCTCTCTACTCCAACAGAGAAAGAGAAATAGAGGATAGAGACGACACACTGGAGATCTTTTCGTCCTTACTCTGGTTGCCCTCGAAGGTTGAAGAAACCAGTTTCTAGCAAGTTTTTTTAGTTTCTGGCAAAGTTCTGCAGTTCCCAGCGACTTCATGAGTTTTCTGGCAAATTATGAATTTTCCAGCGACCTTTTCAGTTTCCAGTGAATAGTAATGAGATTGACAAAATAAGTAATGAGATTGACAAAATGAGTAATGAGATTAACAAAATCGTTAGACAGGATTCACCAATATTTATGGCCTTTAACAAAATTCGTATTGGTATTCATAAAAGCAATAATAAGTTTGATAAGATTCCTAATGGTTTTCACAAGAGTGCTTTCTTATGGAAAAAATGTTAGGCAGGATTCACTAATTTTTGTGGCCTTTAACAAAATTCGTAATGAGATTCACAAGAGCAATAATGAGTTTGATAAGATTCGTAATGGTTTTCACAAGAACGTTTGTATGTTTTCATAAATTCGTATCATGAATTTTGGTGAAATGTCATAAATGCTGATAAATCATGACTTGTATGTTTTCATCAGCAAACTATTGTCAAAACCATTACAATTCTTATCAAAACCATTACTAAATTTGTCAATCCTATTACAAGTTTAGTAATGGTTTTGTTAACCTCATTATTCATTTTGTCAATTTCATTATTCATTTTGTTAATCTCATTATCCAATTGGTGTCAATTCTTTTACACACATTGTCAGTATTTATGGATTTTATTAAAATCATTACTAAACTTGTCAATTTAATTACTCATTTTGTCAATTTCATACTGTTCATTATCTTTTACTGTTCACCTTCTTCTTCTTCAACCTCCTGGCTTTATCCAATACCCTCAATCAAACTCTTCTTTGAGTTGCATAAATCTTCTCTCTTAACACTACCTCTCAGAACCATAATACCCAACCAATTCCTTCCTGCTTCAAATGCTTTTCATTTTTGTTTTGGAGACACGTACATACAGAGAGAGAGAGAGAGAGAGAGAGAGAGAGAGGATATTGTGGATGGAAAGAAGAAGGTCGTCTTCTTTAGTAAGAATGTGAGGCCCAAGCTTTCCAATATCTAGATGAAAATGTCGAGAAAAGGAAGAGGAAGAGAGGGTGAGGAGAGAGAAAGAATGTGAGGGATATTTTGGTAAAGAATCTAAACTTCAAAAACCCAGATTCGTCTCTAATTATCTATCTGTCATTTTCATATGTTATTAGATTTTTTGGGGTTTTAAAAGTTTCCAGGGTATTAAATGGAATTTTCCCTTATTAATATTAATTACTTGTTTCTTTAAAAAAGGTGTGAAACTTTGATATACTTTTTAGATAAAAATATTAAATACACTTAAAATTTCATAAAATGCTTATTAAAATATAGAACTTTCCAAGAAAAAATTTATGTATGAAATAAATATAATAAAATTTATATAATATATTTATTTAAAAAATATTTTTTATAGTGACATATATTATCTTTTTTTTTTGAAAAAAATTGTTAATGTTAATAAAATGAACTCCTTGCTTAAAAATATTGTAAGTTTTTGTTCTTATAATGACAATTAATATATTTAAACTATAGATGAATCATATTTTATTTTATTAAATATTAATCTTGATATATATGTTGAAAAACATAAGTTACAAAGTAATGAAACACATTAAAGAAGAGAGAGGAGATGACATTAAAATCATTTTACTCACATTTTAAAATTCTAAATTAGGTTGACGACTTATTTAAGGATTTGTTAAATTTACTACCATAGTTTAAAATTATTCTATTTTAAATAGCTTTATATGACATTTTAGCAAGGAGAAATGATCCAAAAGAAAAAAAAAAGTAGAAATGAGAATGAATTCAATATTTTTAAATTTCTTAAAAATCTATACGTTATCAGACAACGTGGCACGCACATATATATCATACATTGATTTATATTCTTTTTGTTGAAAAAAAGGATTTATGTACTTTCAATTTACTACTTTTATTTATTAGTCACTCCCTCCATCCCTTACTATAAGTTTTAAGTATATATTTTTATTTTAGATCTGTTTATATATTTATTACGTTATTTCTAACTTTACCCATTAACCATATTTATTATATTTATTACCTCTCACTTACTCATTTTATAAATAAAGTTATAGTTAAAAAATATATATTTATTATTTTTAACTAATTTTAATTATTTTTATAATAATATAAATATATTATTTAAAATTTATAATAAATAGGAAGTATCATGTAACTGTGTTATCCCATCCAAACATTTATTATAAAATGAATATATTATTGTGCTCTATAACATTGCATGATGGTCTGTAAATTAAATTTTTATTTATTATAATTAAAATATAAAATAAAATAAATTCAAAATTAATTTAAAATTTACGAATTCAAATAAAAAAATTTTTCTGAAAAAAATAATTCAAAAATAAATTTAAATTTAGCCATAATCCAGGGTGGTATTCCTTATATCGTTTCCGAGGCTCAAGCATTCCGGCTCAAAAGGTAAAGCTCAACCTTCGTCAATGGAGGCTGCTCTCAGCCGCTCACCTCCGTGTTTGGCTCATCGGAGTCCATTACTCAACCGAAAGTCTCCTGCCTTTAACACAACCATTTCCTGCTCTTACTCTAGCCACTCGTCTTTTAAGGTTCCTCCTTCTCTTCTTCAAAAGAAAAACTATCTCTCTTTCTCAGCATTTATCCAGAACCAAAGAGAGGCTAATGGTTTTTCTATGTTTCTAAACGCAGTTCAAGAGGCAGTATACCAGCGTTATGATAGTGCCGACGGGGATAGGAGCTGCTATTGGTGGATTCGCCGGCGACGCTTTGCCGGTTGCGCGTGCCCTCTCCAACGTTGTCGATTGCCTTATCACTCACCCTAATGTATCTCACTTCCTTATCTAATAAACCCAATGAATTGATATTTACTAATCTGCCTTGCTCGTTTTTGTGCGACGTTAGTTGTTTTTTTGGTAGTCAGTTTCACATTATTTGGTAATTTCATTAGTCATAAATGCAGATATTTCTGGGATAACATATAATTTATTATAATTTGAGACTTGAGCTCTTGATTTTATTGAAATGCGAGTGAAAAATTGAGACTTGAGCTCATGATGTCAAACAATTGTAAGCGAAAAGTTGACATTTATGTTATTACCGTTGATGTTGCTGCTGCTTTTGTAGTTCTTTTGTCCTTTTCATGTTTGGTATTATGATTTTATTGGTATTTTAGAAACTAAAGTTCTTGTATGCCTTCTTATCTGTCCTCTTTCAGTTAAATTATTGTAGTTAGCTATGAACTATCAAATTTATACAGGTTCTTAATGCAGCAATGCTCTACTGGCCCTTGCCTAATACATTATATGTTGAAGGTTATGCTCTGGACCGCTTCGCAGAAGGCTTATGGGCATTACAGCCTGTTCACCAAAACAGGGTATGCCTCTGTGGTAGTCTCCTTGTGCTGTAGGCTGCCTTAATTAGCTTTATCATGTGGTGTTAAAATTTAATTTAGTGATTTTTCCCTCACGCCATTGTCTTGTACTTCATATGAATCATGTATTGGATTGTTATTGTTTGTTCATTTGAAACAGGTGGGATTAGTTCTTGATGCTGGAATGGAGAAGGAGCTTCAGATTCGCCACTTACAAGTAGCTGATGCTGCAAGGGCATCCCTTGGATTGAATGTTGTGGAATATATTGTCACAGACACCCCACTAAAGGTATCCAGCACCCGAGTATCTTGATTTGCTTAATGATGTGTAAATCTCCAGCACAAGGTCTGATACGTGGTGGGAAACGGGTAATAAGGCTATGAGGAAGGGTACTGGTCTATAAATAGGGTGCTAGTAATTGTACCCTATTTATGGACCACTGCCCTTTCCAATTATCTTATTACCCCTTTCCCTTACTAATACTCCCTCCGGTTGTTAATATTAGACATATTTATCTAATTTGATTAAATTAAGAAAGTTGGTTAAGTTAGTTAATATGACATGTATTTTCTAAAATACCCTAGTCATCTTCCTTAATTCCCCTATTCCATCTCTTCCTTGATTATTGTTGAGGGAGTATCAATAGGGTTAAATTAGGAAAATATGGACAAATATAAAAACTATGTCTTATATTTAGAACCAAGATCAACTCCCTAGATATGTGTTATATTAAAGACCGGAGGGAGGACCACGTATCAAGGTCCATATAAAGCATTTAAATTTCAAGTGTGACAGCTATTGCTCTCTTTAGAGGTTAATCTAGAAGTAGATAAAGCATGTGTACCTCAACGAAAATTAATGGCTGTGTTGTTGCTGGACATTCTCATTGCGTCCTGTGTTACCTTCATAAATTTATTTGACATGCAACCGTTGCTCAGTCTTCTGGCTGTATCTTTCAAATTTGTTCAGACGACAGATCATATGCACATCATGCCCTGGGTTGGTGTGAGCAACACTCTGGACATAACTAAATAAAAGCATGGCAGGATATGGTTGCATAACTTTAGGCCTATCATGAGTCTCTCTCTCATTCTCAAATATTTTAGTTAAGTCAGTGTGTTCTACACATTTTATCCATGCCTTAAGTTGAACAGGCATTAAAAGATTTCACAAATAATCAAATGTACTAATGTTAATGTTGGACGAATGGACTTCATCATATATGTCTATTCTTCTTACTCCTAGCACCTAGCATGATGATTTCTCAGTAGTTTAAATTGCCCTGGCATAGCTAGTTCTAACTTCCAAGTGATCCTTCTAATACAAATGCAATAATTTCACTTGGATCAAATTTTACAGGTAGAGAAGTGGATTGATCCAGAAAGTGGGCAATCAACAGGGAGGATTAAACACCCTGATTCTTTACTTAGAGCTGTAGAAACTTTAGTGAACAAGTCCCAAGTGAATGCCGTTGCTGTTGTTGGACGATTTCCAGACGATGATATTGAAGAAGTAGATGACTACCGGCAGGGAATGGTATATAGATGCTGTTTGACTGCTTCTCTTTCTCTTTGTTAATCATTGTTTCCTCTCTTCCATTGTGACATTGCTTACATAGTCACATTTTGTTTCCTCATTTTGATCTTTTCAGGGAATAGACAACTTGGCAGGTGTTGAGGCAGTTATTAGCCATCTGGTTGTTAGGAGTTTTCAAATTCCTTGCGCACATGCTCCTGCACTTTCTCCTTTTCCCCTTAGCCCTTCTCTATGCCCAAAATCAGCTGCTGAGGAGGTTGGTTACCTCTTAGGCTATGTTTGATTAAATGCATTTATAAATCAAATTTACTCACCTGAAATGGGCAAGTGAAGATTACCTATGATGCTTTTGCAGCATCCCACCAAGGTGTATTTGAATTAGCTTTTGGAGAATAGCTTGTAGAGAAAAAGTGAAAAAAGTGATTTTTGAGAATAGATTTTGGAGAATAGCTTCTAAAAAAGTTAAAAAAAAAAATAAAAATAACTTCTCAAAAATCATGGTTTTCAACCCTAAACCATTGTTTTCTCGCCAATCTATGCTTCTACAAAACTTGAGAGTGTTTGGGTAGCTTATACTAAACCATAGTTTTGAGAGTTAAAAGCTATTTTGAGTTTTGATGTTGGTGTTTAGCTACCTCATTTTTAAAACCATGGTTTCAAAAGTGAAACTAAACACACACCAACTATGCCGAAATCCTGCATAACCTAGAACACCTAACTAGTGACTGAAATATGGGCCTATCAATGTAGAATGTTTAGTTAGGATGAAAATATAGTGTTATTGTCAAAGTTTGATCACCTTGCTAATCGATTGAAATTTTTTACTAGTTTACAGGATTTTTTTTAAAGAGTTACTTCATTTATACATTTGATGTTCATTATCCTCTGCATTTGCATGGGTAACAGTATTTGTGATTTGTTTTGCATGATAAGTAACTTGCTCTTGTTAGATAGCTTGGATATACATTCCTGCCGTGTGTGCTTGCTGGCCTAAGTAAGGCTCCACAATACTTGGTGAAGAACTCTGAATCCATGGAGAGAGGCTGCATATTGGCAAGTGATGTTGATTCTGTTATCCTTCCTAAAGATGCATGTGGAGGAGATGGGGCTCTTGCTTTTGCCAGAAGTCGAAAAAATAAGGTGCAAATTCAAACATACTACGAGTAGTAGTTTGATCCTCATATAATGCAATAACAATTTTCCTTTATGGCATGTTGGCTTTCCTTTAACTTGCATACTATCCTACCTCCAGATATTTATTTTTTGTTTTGAATAAACAAGAACAATTTTCCTTTATGACATTTTAGCTTTCTTCTGACCATCACAACATTCTATTCCTAGATATTTAATTGGGAGCAATCTCCATTATGCTAGTGCCCCTTATAATCTTATGTTTTTAATATTCTTGCAGCCTCTTATAATCACTGTGGAAGAAAATGAAACTGTGCGGAATGATACCCCAGATAAACTTGGTTTTGAAGCGGTAAGCAATCTATTCTCCTGGAGTTTAGATCTCTTCAGTTAGAAGATGAGATAGGAACTTCAAAGGTATTAAAACACAAGTTGATGGTTCAGATGATTTTTCAGTGACCGATACCATTTTACGTTTTATTTGATTAATGATTTTCAGTGAAGATCAATTACTAATTTCCCATATATCATCCGGGATAGATAGTTCTCCCTCTCCAAAGACCTGGAGCTTTTTAGATGTAGTAGCAGGAAATAACAGAACCTATAATGTTCAAAAATATCAGGCAGTATATTGTCATGAGTGAAGAATTTGGTCAATCTAGAACCTCATCTTGGCCTAATCTTGAGTGAAGAATTTTTTATATAACCTCTCTTTAAAGTTGTCCTTATATTGTCTAACATTTTGATCCTCTGTTGTCAAAAGTGTCGTTGAAGTGGGAGAGAGCGAGACAAAGAATGAGAGTTTGTATAGAGTCCACTTCTTTTCTCTGCCTCTCTCTTATTTCAGAATCACTTCACAGACTACTAACTTTTAGAGGGTCTGAATCCGTTGAATTTCACGGTAATTTTTCTTAAATGCCAGCAATTTTCTCATTAAGGGGAAAAATGGAAAAAACATGAAAGAGTATTTGAAGAGAAAAGTGAGGATAGATAGATAGATACACACACAAGTAAATGAATTTACGGAAATCATCAAATTCAAGTTAAAACCATTATCCGAAATCTTTTGGTTGGATTAATGAATGTCTTGTATTGAAGTAAAACTGTAAAAGTAGTTTGGTTGATGAAATTACAACTCCTGCAGCTTCAGGTGTCAAACTATTGGGAAGCCATAGGAGTAATTGCAGCTCACAAGGCAGGGGTTGATCCATTCTCTCTTAGAAGAGATCAAATTTCTAATATCCGCTGCAAGTCTGTGCCTGTCAATGGTTACTCTCTTTCAAGAGAAAGAACTTAAGCCTCATTAAAACAATTGAAGGTTAATTGATTACATATAGACACATTCTTTTTTATTCTATTTATGACATGTCTCCTCAACCCCTTTCATGACATTTGGTTTTCTCATTCCTATGACAAACCAAAGAAATGTATATTCAATGACAAAAATGCTAAGGCACATCAGCTTATCTCTAAAGACTAATGCCTTCATATGCACACTGCTTTTGTGACCTCTTGTGGGTAACTTAAATGGGAGAATGTAAAATTTCAAAAAGGCAAGTTATATACACCTCACCTTTATGTTTCCTCTTGCGTCTTATGCTATTGACTGTTAGCCTCCAACTAAAACTCTCTCAAATTTCGCACAATATAATCTAAACTATTATTTTTTGACATGAAAATTTTAGATGCATGCATATAGCCACACACAGTGTATCTGCATATAAATATTACATATATTTAGGAATACAAATCAGAATGGGTACGCAATGAAAAATGAATGAACAAATCAGCATATCCATACAAACAAAAGAGAATCAAAGAAAAGAGCAAATATGGGTATAAATGAAAAAAACACAAGAAAAGGATAATAACGTGCTAATGATGCGGCTCAAATCAACTTCTTGTAAGAAAGAGAGAAGAGAAAACATGGGTATTGATAGAAAAAGAAAAAAAGAAAAGAAAAAAAAAATCAGAGCTCAAACTGAGGAGGAAGCCTATCCAGAGGTCTATCCATTATCTCTCACTTAGTACACTGCCCCAAATCATCATATTAACAGAGGTAGAAAACACTGAAATAAATAGATATTATCAATGATTATATTATATGGTGTTTTATATAATAAATATTAACAATAAAACTAAATAAATAATAATAATAAAAAATAGGGAAAATCCTATTTAAAAAAGGTTGAATTACCCAAATTCTACTTCGGATCGCTAAACTTATCAAATTATTAATTAGGTCATATAGAAAAAAAAAACAGATTTAGAAATTAGATCAAATTACCTTCATATCTCTTAGTTATTAAAAAAATAAAAAATTGAAGACGAAAATAATGCCACCTCCATTTATAAGAAAACAATTCCCAGTTTCCCATAATAAATTTGCCCCTCCACCATTATTCTTTCACAATTTAAAAAAAAAAAAGAAAGAAAAAAGAAAAGAAAACAAGAAGAAAACAAGGTCGGTGCCTGAAGCCTATCTCACACTTCCAGCAGCTTCTGCTACTCAAGAACACTGCCCAACCAGTTTTATATTAAGCTTGATCCCACTTCGCCATTTCACTCACATCTATCTTCCATTCCGTTTAAAGCCTAATTAAGCACCCTCCCGTCCTTAATATATAAGATATATTTTGATTAGATTAATGAAGTTAATTAAATTAGTTAATATGATATGCATTTTATAAATTATTATAGTTATCTTTTTTAATTCTCTCTCCTCTTTCATTATGATTGATAGAGTATCAATATAGGTAAATTAGGACAACATTGATAAATGTGAAAACTATGTCTTATATTTAGAATTAATATCAACTCTCTAAATATATCTTATATTAAAGACCGGAGGAATAACTTGTATCATTTATTATACTTTTACTGCTTTGTGTTGCTGGTGTATTCTTGTGTGGTTTGAAGCCGTAATTATTATCAATGCAAATTGTTAAATAATGATTCTCTCTTCTTAGGGGAAGACAATTTTAGAGTCTAGTCCTCTATTGTCCCTCTCCCTAAGGTGCTGAGGCTGTAATACAATTATGGAAAAGCTAAACTTTGCTCTCTGTAATTTGATTTGTTTTTGTCATAATGGGCTTGAGGGGTTATTTTCTTGTCTTCAATTATACATTTTAATAATTAAGGAATATGGAAGTAATTTGATCCAATTTCTAAATTCTTATTTGATTCATATGACCTAATTAATAATTTGTTAAATTTAGTGACCAAGTTAAAATTTAGGTAATTCAACCATCTTTTAATAGGATTTTTCTTAAAAAATAATTATATATCATAAAAAAAATAAAGTCAATAAATAACCGTTATACATACTCTCAACATATAATTATGGTTCAGCACTAAGCATATATAATACCCTCATATATAACGGTTTAGAATAATAATTTATGGCTAATAATAACCTTTATATATCGACAATTCTGTAATAGTGCACACTCCTGCAGCCATGAACCATAAAATTTACAGGTTCTTAAAGCAGCATTAATGCTGTACTGGCCCTTGCCTAATACATTATACGTTGAAGGTTTACCAAACTATGGCAGTCTCATTGTGCTGTAGCCTTAATTATCTTTGTCACGTGGTTTTAAAAATTTAAGCGGTGATTTGGTTTTCATGCCATTTTCTTGTACTTGATATGAATTATATATTGGTTTGTTGTTCTTTGTTCATTAGAAACAGGTGGGTGGAATTGATGAATTAGGTATATATATTTGACTTGAATTAATTTAATATGACTTGAATCGTGGTTATGTACCTTTCATTTATATTTGCATCAATCAATGTGGGCTTTATATTCTACGAGTGGGATTAGTCCTTAATACTGGAAATTGTGAAGAAGCTTCAGATTCGCCACTTACAAGTGGCTGATGTTGCAAGGGCTTCCACTTCAAATTCGATACTTGCAGCCTTAGTACGTTAGTGCTTACCCTCTAATTAATTCAAAAGCAAAACCAAAAAATCAATAGTTTCAAGAATACAATTCCTCCTCCACAGGTTCCATCTTGACGTTGCATAAGAAATACTTCAGTCTGGTTGGTTTTTCAAGTTTTTAAAGCTTCTTAGTTTCAGATTGTTTCATTATATGTGCCGTTAATAAATATTGTTTAATAGTACCAATTTTCTTTCCTGCTCAACTAAAATGAGTTCATACTTGGCAACCTACTCCGAAGCAGGTGATGGGATGCCATACAAACACAGACATAAATTGTATTATTCATAAGTGATAAATAATATATTTCATTTTTTAAATTCAATTCCGTACAAAAGTATGGGCACCCTAGTTATTTAAATTAAGATTTGATATATCCATTAAATCAAGGGTGTATTCTTTTCCCCCTGGTAAGTCAATGGTGTAAGATTACACAGGAATATAGGATATACAAATATGACGTAATCCAATCAGATTAGGGTCAAATTTATGACCCAATTAGGTGGCCAATTAGACCAGAGTTCGGTAGAGATTTCTTTAATTTTTTTTTTAAAAAAAGGAAGAAATTTTTGAAAAGTTTGAATCTTACTATTTGTTTAACTATTTTTGGAATATAATTAGTTGGTTTGATATGTTCTTTTCGAGACATAGGAAGTAGAAGTGAAAAAATGAGTTCAAAAAGGAGGAAATGTACAGAAACAAAATCAAGACATTAGACGCTGAAATTCAACAATTATGACCGTTTGAAGCAAATTAGTCTGATTCAAATAACTTTTTTTCTATATATTTTTTAAGTTTGGTAATTTTTCAAAACGAATGTAAGACAGATTTCTAAGGCAATATGACTTTTTATTTTTTTTAATAAACAAACTTGTTTAATGCTTTATAGTAATTTTTCAATATGCTGAATGCTTCCATATTGTTCGAGAATATAAATATTGATTTTAAAATTATAAGAAAAAGGTGTTTGACTGTGATTTTGTTTTTAAAAATGGCTAGAGGAGAAACCATAATGTTGTAGTTTTATCCAAATTGTGGTTAATTGTAGCTTTTAGATTCATTTTAAAATAGATTCAACCATTATATGTTAGTTCTCACAGTGCTTGTTTGGAACAGCGGTTGAAAATTTCAATCGTGCTTATGAATTGTAATTCACGGAATACGAAGTAACTTTTACGGTCTACGAGGTAGTTTTTACGGTCTACGAGGTGCTTTTATGGTCTACGAAGTGCTTTCACGGTCTACGAGATAAATATGTGGAGGAGATTTATCTCGATTTATGTGAATCAGGCTTATATAATAAGCCCAATTCAAATAAGCTCAAACAAACAAGCTTTTAAATGAAAGGTACATAACCACGATTCAAGTCATATTAAAGTCGAAGCTGAGAATCACGTTCTAAGTTGAAGGATATTTGGTTGGACTTATATTTATGTATAAGCCTGATTTACGTAAATCGAGATAAAACTCTTTCATATATTTACCTCGTAGATCGTAAAAGCTACTTCGTAGGCCGTAAAAGCTATCTTGTATACCATAAATTGGAAGTTCCAACCGCTATTTCAAACATCCTAACGGTGGAAAAGTCTATTTTTGTAAATCGAGGCAAAACTCCTCTTACAAACTTATTTTGTATACCATAAATCACATTAAAAAAATAACTTCTCCTACTAATCCAAATAAGTACTAAAACCGTTTGACTACCAACTTCTGCACAAGAAACCGTATTGTTGTAGTTTTTCATGGCTCACATTTTGACGGTCTCTTGACGAATGGATATTTTATTGCATGTTAGGAAGACAGAAGTGTGCCAATTAATTAATTAATTAATTACCACAGGGTATGTTTGGAGATCAATTCTGAGTTTTGATTAATTAGAAGGCAATGATTAATTAAAAAAAATTAAAAGAAACGAATCAAAGAGAAGGAAACGACAAGAAGGATCATAAAGATAAGCAGCAAAATACTCCCTTACTCCCTTCCATTTTAAATATAAGTCAAAGTTGGTTTTTTTTAAAAAAAAATTAAAAAAACTAAATAAATTACTTAATTATATTATATATTGTATATTTTTAAATTATATATCAGTTTATAAATTAGATAAAATAGTTTATAAAAAAAATGACATATATAAATATTTTAAAATAATTTAATTAATTTTCTTAATATCTCTAAAAAATCAATTCTATTCAATATTTAAGATAAAAAAGAGTACAATAATAGTCCTAAGAATATGATCTGACAACAACTTTTAAGCACATGAGAAGCTTCTTTTGATGATGATAAGCCACATATAAGTTTATTCTCTCTGTTTTTTTTTTAAATTTTTTAAAAAAGTCCTGTTGGAAGGAATCAAATGATGTCATAGTGGGAGACTTCCAAACCAATTTTAAGTGCATTAAGAATCATGAAACATTTTTCAGTAGGACATAGTATATTTACTTTTTTTCTTTTTTTGCGACTTGAATTTTCGTTGAAACCAATAGATCCAATACTGAACCACCAACAACACCTATTTTAATCCCAAATTAATTAATTCCATGTTCTAATCAAGTTCTTGATTTCCTTGGCTTTAAACTTATCTAAATTGGCTTAGAGCATACACTTAAGAGAAAGTTCCAATTAAATCTAGCTAAAATGTTAAAATCCATAATAAAGCCTACACGTACTTTAAGCAAATTATTCCTAATCAGATTAAGAGAACATTTCATAATTTTGTTAAATGACATTATTATCCGTCACTTTTCTTTAATCTTGCCACCTTTTATTCGCCGGAGATTTGAAATTGAAAAACAGCAACAAGAACCAGAGACTCTGAAGCGTCTTTGAAGCCAAAAATCCATAAATTGACCATTCTCCAAGACCACGGTCAAAGATTTGAACTTGTTCCATGGACGAAGTTTCACCATCAGCTCCACAAACCAAACATGGATTAACTTCTATGGGAGAATGGTGTTTCCATTTAAACCACTTTCATATGTTTGGTAAAGGAAAGAAGGCTCAACCAACCAAACATGGTGTCTCCCAGTTGGACCAAATTGCCCTTCCAAGTGGATGACTCAGTGCCGACGTTTCTCAATTTTCGGGATAATATCATTACCACCCTTATAATTTTCCCGCAAGAACTGAACTCATAAAAGGTCACTAGAAGGTACCATTTGCATCGCATAAGACGGCAAGGCAGAAACAGCCGATGACACCAATGTGTGTCTAGCCGCTAGAGACAATTTATTTACCTTCCAAGTAGCTAAACGGCTATCCATTTGGTCAAGAATGAATTTGTACGTTGACTTTGAAGTCTTCTTGGCATGCCTTGGTATTTTCCTAAGTCCGGAGTGGGGATTGATTTGAAGAAATCACTAATTTCTTTATATTTGTTATGATTCACATTCTTTGAAAAGAAAATTCTAAATTTTGCTGCATTAACCTTCTGTCCCGAATAAAATGAGATCATCAGCAAAAAAGAGATGAGAAATAGCGGTGTCTTTCTTGCTTAACTTGAACGGATGCTAGTCACTATCGCTAACTGCGCTCTGAATCAGGTGCCCCAACCTCTCAATAGTTTGGACAAAAAGATACGGTTATATGGGGTCACCTTGACGAACACCACATGATAGAATAAATTCATTTGTCGCAGATCCATTCCCTAAGAGTTTCATTTGGGGGTTAGATACACAATAATGGATCAGCTCTTGTAAATTCTCCCCAATTTTAATCTCTTTCAAGCACTCAAAAATAAAGCTCCATCTAACGCTATCATAAGCTTTCTCTAGATCAATCTTGATCGCCATGAAACCTTGTCTCAACTTAATTAGGCATATGCATAGAGTGAATGATTTCCTATACTAAAATAATATTATCTGAGCACTAGCGGCCTTTTACAAAACTACATTGATTTGATGCAACCACTAATAACAGAATAACAGAATAGGCTTTAGTCTATTAGATAAAACCTTGGTCACCACTTTATATATCACATTACACAAACTAATCGGTGAGAAAATCACAAATCGTCTGAGGAGTATAATTTTCAGAACTGGTACAATTTGAGTACCATTAATTGCCTGAACCAATCCAAGATCCTGGAAAACCTTTTTGACAAAATCTATAATCGAATGGCCAACTGTCTCCCACTGGCTCTGATAGAAGAACAGAGGATTTAAACCATTGGGTCTAGGAGCTTTCAAAGGTCCCATGTCAAATAGAAACTCTCTTAATTTCACTCTCATCCACCTGTCTTCCCAATGACTGCATATGCACTGAGTCAATTAGAGGATATGAACAACCAAAAACAAGAGGTCCCGAGGAAGGCCCGGACTCCGTATAGAGATCTTCAAAAAACTTATTACCCATAGACAATTTCCTATGCATCATAAGACCATTCACCGGATTCTAGCTTGAGTTCTTCAATTCGATTCCGCCTCCGTCTACCATTTGCCATAGAATGAAAATATCTCATATTACGATTACCATGCACACACCAATTAGACCACGAATATTGTAACCACATCACCTCCTCACGTGCAAGAATCTTCTCCAATTCATACCACAAATCTCGTTGAATATGCTCTAGGCTCTCCAAAGGGCAATCCAGGGCTATCTTTCGAGTCACCCCGTCTAACAGACGAAACAACCTATCTTTCATTGTAGAAATATGCGACCTCCTTATTCCACTTTAGAAGCGACTCGGTGAAGCAAGAAACAACTTCCCCCCCCCCCCCACCAAGTCTTCATACTGCACCCAATTAGACTTGACAAATTGCAAGAATTCTTCATGTAAAACCCATGGCGCAAAGAAATGAAAAAGACGCTTTTGATCAGAATGAACTGGAATGCTCTCAGTAAGAACAATACTGGACAATGATCAGATTTAAAGTTTTGCAAGTGTAGTATTGAAGCATACAGAAAGTGATAATGCCAGAGACCGTTTACAAAGACACGATCTATATGGCTCTGGCTTGTTCCACACCCCCAAGTAAACCAAGGGCCACTGAATCCCATGTCAATCATTTCACTGTTCACAATCCAATCTCTAAAGTGTCCGTCCACCGCCGCAGCATCCCTTGTGTTTCTACTCCATCAATCCTTTGGGGTAGAGACTGCATTGAAATCTCCGGCAACCTCCTACCTACCACTCAATGAATTTTGTATTTGCAGGAGATCATTCCATAAATGCCTACGATATACGGAGTTTGGGTGACCATAAACATCTGTGAGGAACCATTCGTTTCTCGTGTCCTCATCCACTATACCATGAATAAACTGATCACCAGAAGAGATAATGGAGAATAGTAAAGATGAATCCCAAAACGCCCAGATGCTACCACTAAAACCTTGTGCTTCAACTACATGCATTTTTGGCCAATTCACTCTCTAGTGAAATTTGGAGCTTGCATCTAGTTTTTTGTTTCTCTTTTGTTTGGTCTAACGATTTTGAATCTAGCTTAGTTTACTAATTTAATTCAGTTTTTGATTAACTCAATTTTATATCCCGCCACTTTAATTTTTTGGGTTTAGGGTTTAGGGAGAAAAATTAATTGTGTTAATTGTAAGTTAATTTCTTAAGAAAATTTAGAAAAAATCAAAATAAAAAATTAATATCAAGTTTAATAGCATGTACTCCATCTTACATAGTACTCCATTCGGTTTTATTTATAAGCAACTTTTTCTTTTATGGAGTTGATCTCTTTTATAAACAACTTCACTTTGTGTCTGAAAATATAAACTCATTTTTTCTATTTTACCCATATTAAATACATATTATTTATAATTAATTATTACACACACCAAGAGTTATATTCAGGAGAGAGAGAGAACTCACTAAGTGAATGAAGTCAACAAAGCATTGGGAAACATATATTATTATCTCTCATATTTTTTATACATTCTCTCTCTATTTTCATAAATAGGGGCATATATGGAAAAATATGGCATTTTTGACACACTTATTACTTTTAAATACCAGTTTATTTTGTGCAATCAAGAAAAAAATTGTTTATAAATAAGACCGGAGAGAGTAAGATATTTTGATAGTTCCAATAAATATTAAATGGGAGAGAGTTGTTTCCACTAACATTTTTTCCACTTCCTCTCCACTTTATCTCTTAATCATTGGATCATGTTTTAATGGATGAGATTTAATTTTATGTAAAAAATATTATTATTATTACATATAGTAAAAATCTACAATTATAATATTGTTACATAGCATTAAATCTCATCCATTAAAACATGATCCAATGGTTATAACATTAAATGGGCATAAAGTGGGGAAAGGTTAGTGGAGACACCCCTCTCCCATGTTAAATACTACTTCCCATTTTTAAAATAATATTTCCTTCGGTCATTTTTATAAAGAACAACTAACAAAATCAGACAGTTCAAAAAATTAGTTAAAAGCAATAAATGTGTAACTTATATGTCTTTCTTTTCAATTATACCCTTATTAAGAAAAAGTGTACTTGAGAGATAGTGAGTGGAAATTTATTACATAGAAATAATGAGTGATTATATTCAATTAAGGTAAAAATATAAAACTAGATTAAAATATGCCTATATTTAATAAGGATAATGAGATAAAGTAAAAGTTAATATAATGTTGGAGTTCAGTGTGGTTGGAGTTCATAGTGATCAATAAGCTGAATTAGTTATAAATGTCTTATAAATTGGAGTGGAGGGAGTAATGTATGCTCTTTGAGATAGAGTAAGCCCAGGCATAAGTTACACTTTCTTTTTATTCTGAAATTTTAATATACTCCTTTCATTTGTAACCCTATTAAATGCAGATAAATACTTACATACTTTAGGAGCGTCACCTCATATATATTCTGACTAATTAAAATACACAAACTCATCTTATTTTAATCCCACATGGCTGATAAGTCATCTGGAGAAATTCAAATTTTATGATTTTGAAAAATAACAACTCAAGGGAGGGAATTGTGTTTTTTGCTTTTCTAAATTATGAAGTTTATGTTTTTTAAAATCATAAAATTTGAATTTTTTCAGTTGACTCATCAGTCATGTGGGATTAAAATGAGATAATTTGTTGTATTTTAATTAGTCAGAGTACAAATGAGGTGGCGCTTCTAGAATATATAAGTATTTCTCATTAAATGCATGTATATACATTAATTTTTATACATTCTCTCTCAATTTTCTTGGTCCATCATCTCTCACTTACTCTCTCCTTAAATAAGACTATATTTAGAAAAAAAATTATATTTTTACATATTTATTATTTTTAACTAATTTTAATTAACATTTTAATGTACCTACATAATTTGATTAGTTATAACTTATATATGGGACAGGGAAAGTAATAAATATAAGAGGGAATGCAACGACCTAACAACCTAGGCTCTCCGTATATATTTACTTCACAATATTATTATTATTGTTAGAGATTAGAATATTAACAAAACTTTAATCGAAGGGATTGCATTATTTTGAGTTGGAAGCAATTTTATCTATTTTATACTTTTTTTTAGAAATCTTTCTCATTAAATAAAGTATGAGCACGAAAATTATAATTTAAAAGGAGTACATGCATCAATTAATTAAGGGAAAATATTAAAAAATGTTTTGAGGCAAATTTAATTATATTAACTAATTAATTTTATTCGTTTGTGTTAGGTAGGTGTTGACACCCCTTAAGGCTCTCTTCTCTATGCAATGGCTTGTTAATTGGGTTTTAAGTATTAATTAATTAATTAGCGATTTAGAATACCAACAAAAGTTCAATCTAGAGGATTGTTACATTATCTTGAATTGAAAGCAATTTGATGTAATTGAAAAGTTATGTCCATACCAAGTGATAGGGCTAAGCAGTCGGCTATATGGTCTGCCTGATATTCTGTCCACTATCCGCCTATTTATTTTTTAATGCCGATATCGGTCAAAAGCCTACTTATGCTCCTAACAAATGAGCTAGGCTAAACCCGCATGGGCTGCCGGTTAATACATCTTTTTTAAAAATTACACTTTTACCTTATTATTTTGTTGTTACTCATTTCTAAATATAAATTACTAAAAATACTAATAATTATTAAAGCACCATAGTCCTCATCATTCCTCATTGAAATCACACTTCTCACATGAATCTTTGTGCTCATTTTCCTTTATAATCCAAATCAAACTAAAAAGAAAAATTTTAATTTTAAAAAATAAAATGAACTTAAAGTGATGAGAGAATTATTACCAAAAAAAAAAATTGATTAGAAAATCATTCCAAGAGAATCAAAGTATTAGTTAATGTCTACAATTTAAAAATCGGCATTTTGGGACATTATAAATTAAAATTAGTTAAGAATCATAGTTTTACTTGAATATATCAACAAAAGAACACGACTCTTGCTCACCTCTTTCATTATCCTAGATTCCTAGTGTTTTCATAGGAAATGCCTTTGAAAATTAGAGATAATAAATTAGAAGTCGATAAACAGAAAAATTTTGTGGCGAGTAAACCAAGTAATAAGAAACAGTCATGAGAAATAGGATTTTGTATACAATTAAGCGGCATAATTAGAGAGTAAGGAGAGAGGAATGACAATAAATCTGAAGAGAGGACGAACTCACAAAGAAGAATAAGAAAGTTCATGGTCTTAACCAAGTAATTAATGAGAAACAGTTATGAGAAATAGGTCTTTGTAAACAATTAAGCGGCACAATCATAGAGAGAGAGAGAGAGAGATAGAGAGTAAGGAGAGAAGGACAATAAACATAAAGAGGAGGCGAACTCAAAGAAGAACAAGTGCCTGTTTGGTACGCTGAAATTGGAGATGATGGAAATAGAATTGGATTTCAATTCCATCAGAGAGTTTGTTTGGTACAATAGAATTGCCTCTCAATTCCAATTCCATGTGGAAGCCAAATAAGTCAATTCCACCAAAATGAATTACATCCCAAAAGCTAAGATTTGTAATTCCACCTCCACAATTTCATCAATTACCCTCCTCCCTTTGGTAACAACGGCAACATCTCTTCACTTTGGCGACAACTGTAGCATCCTTATTTTTATTTCTAAGATATAATTATAATTTTGAATTAATTATTTATAAAAAATGAAAAAAATGAAATTAGTAGGTAATTTTTGAAATAAAAAGAAAAGGGGGATCTGGTTAAAATATATTAAAAAATTAGAAAAAATTATTATTAAAAAATTAATTATAATAATAATAAACAAAATAGTTTGGATGTTTGAGGTACTTGTTAGGTTTTTTTTAGATGAGGGCATATTAATAATTTCATATTTAAAATATAAATATTAAATGAAAATAATGTTTGAATTTCATATATATACTAAATACATTTTTAAACCTCATTTCCATATATATATCCATATCCATCAAAATCAATTACAGCGTATAAAACGGACCCTAAGAAAGTTGCTTGTCGGTGCTTGCTTGCAAGAGGCAACAAACACGTTGGCAAAGGACGATGTGGAACTGTGAATTCCAAATTATATACAATATAGTTAATAAAATTATATATATATATATATATATATATATATATATATATATATATATATATATATATATATAGTTTTAGGATTAGAAAATTTATTCAAAAATTTAATTAATCATCAATTAATAGTTAATAAAATCTTTAGAGCAAGAAAAATTTATAATATTGTAAATAGAATTATAACTTATATATAAAAGCTTTATATCATTATCATGATTCTAATTTATGAAATATGATCATAATATATAATCATTAATTCATGAGATATATATAATTATATCATTTAACTCGCTTGAAAATTTTTCTTTTAGAATCACATTATCTCTTATACTTAAATAAATATTATATATAATATTATATTATATATTTTGGTAATATATATATATATATATATATATATATATTATTTATATTTAAGCACACACACGTATATATACATACATACATATAAATGGGCAAGCATGGGCAGCCTGAGCTGTGCCTGTGGCTTGTCCCGTTTAGTACACATACCCGTCCATTTGATCCTACCCATTATGAGTCTTTATTGGACGAGCCAAAATAGATAATTTTTCACTGAGTCATAGATGACATACTCAGCCCTACCAAGTGAGACATTATTGGTTGTCTTTTAGAACATTCGAAACCTGATTTTCCACACTCACCCAGAATTCTCCTTTAAATTCTTTACCATTAATTTGAGTGAACATTGGTTATCATGTTTTGGTCATTTTCATGATATTTAAATACGGTATGATTCCCTATAAATTCTTAACTTTCTCGTTGGCAAAAAAAAAAAAAAAAAAAACATGAAAGAAAGAAAGAAAGAAAATCTTAGCTTTCTATTTTATGTTGATAGCTCACATCTTCAACTTGAGTTTAATTGCTTCATGCAAACTACTCCTATGATATTTAATATAAGACATATTTACCCAATTTGATTAAATTAAGAAAGTTAGTTGGGTTAGTTAATATAACATGTATTTTCTAAAACACCTTAATCACCTTATTTAATTCCCAATTCCCTCTCCTCTTTGATTACTATTGAGAGAGCATCAATAGGGGTAAATTAAAAAAAAATTGATAAATATGAAAATTATATCTTATATTTAGAATCAAAATCAACTCTTTAAATATGTCTTATATTAAGGACAAGAGGAGTAAAATTTTATCTAATTCAAAAATTGCTATAACATTAATAAGTGACTATAATTAATAAATTTCATGTTCTAAATAAATTATAATATTATTAATAAATATTAAGTGTGCTCTAACAAATTATTATATGTTGAGAGAAAAATGTTACAATAAATTTAATAAACATAAGTGACAAAGAAAAAATTAATAACTATACAATGAGAAAGGATAAATATAGGAAAGCTCATCATTCAGTTGATTAATTGTATATTAATGGCCACGACTCTTTCGAAAAATATGTTATGAAAAATAATTAAATCTTTAAAACAAGTGAAAAAAAGTACATCCCTGAAACATTCAGACAAACACAACTTTTAGTTATTTTAGTTATATATGCTGAAATCGTTGTAGCTGAAGTGAATATTAAAAGTACATTTTTTGGCCACTATTTTTTAATATTTCTATAGCCAAACTTTTGTACTGAATCACCAACATGTGAATATGTTCTTCAGGAAAAAAAACGTGAATATAAATGTTCTAATGTCTTAAAATATACTCCATTCGGTCTTAAATATAAGGCATATGTGATTTTTTTAGGAAAGATTAAGGAAATTAAATAAGTTATTTAATCATATCATATATTGTGTATTTTTATATTATATATTAATTTATAAGTTAGGCAAAATAATTTGGAGAAAAAAATGACATAAATATTTTAAAGTAATTTAATTAGTTTTGTTAATATTTCTTAAAAAAGTCAACTCTATCTTATATTTAAGATCGCTAGAAGGAGTATCTAGTTCTTCACACTACTATAAACAGCATTTTTAACATTCTTATTTTAAGCCTTTTAACGTCATTTTATTAACTCTTAGGGACGCCTAAAGTCTCCCACAGGTACGGTGGAAGGGGACTTTAGGCGTCCCTAATGAATTTAGGGACGACTAAAGTCCATCACATGGAGACTTTAGGCGTCCCTAACTTTTGGTGATCCCTAATAACTTCAACATCTCGCTAACTCTCATTTAAACAATTGACACAAGGACAAAAATACTTTTCATTTTTGTTGGAGCATTCTTTCTAGCAAATTCAATAAATTCTTCCACCCCATTCTCATATTATTCACTAGTTCTCAAATCATTCATTCAACTATGATCCATTTTATTGCCACCTAAGTCATTCCCAATAACACTCAAGCTTAGAACAATTGTAGGGTTTTCTTTTTATTATAATTTTTTTTAAAAAAATTTGGCAGTATTTTCCCTTAAACATGAGACTCCAAAATTCTAATAACAAATCATTTCAGCTTAATTTTAATAAAACTAACTACTTAAGGCAATTCGAAACTTTTTAACGTAATTATAATAGAGGAATATTCATGAAATTGTCATATAAAAAGGGCATAGCACAAACAAGATATAATAAGGGCATGTGCATATATATCATGTTGTGATGTTGAATAGAGTTTCCTATACCCACAACAATAATTTCAAAAAAATAATCCCAATGTAAGTTAATATTTCAATAATTTCAATGGTTCCTATTAATTCAATCAAACTAGCAATATCCTTCATAACACAAATATAATTCTAAAAAACCAAATGAATTAAAAGGGTAAAGATTTCTAATATATTTAATAACAAAAGAAAATAAGTTGAACTATGTACCAAAAATTTGAAAGAGCGTCAATATAATTTAGTGTTGTTTTGCGTCTTCTATCTTGCAAGATAGCCATCTGTGTGTGTGTGTGCACGTGTGACAATGGAGAGAGAGTGGACAGTGAGGACTGTGTGTGTGTGTATGAGGAAGGAGAGGGAATGGTGACGGAGGAGGGAGTGAGGAAGGAGAGGGAGGGACCGTGTGTGTGTGTGTGTGAGGAAGGAGGGAATGGCAACGAAGGAGGGAGTGAGGAAGGAGAGGGAGGGAGGGATGGAAGAGGGAGTGACCGTGCGTGTGTGTGAGGAATGAGAGGGAATGACGACGGAGGGAGGGAGTGACTGTGTGTGTGTGAGGAAGGAGAAGGAGGGAGTGAGGTGGAGGTTTAGGCGTCCCCAACAAATTTTGGGGACGTCTAAACCATCTTTATGCGTCCCTAAGAAATTTTAGGCATGACAAGTTTTAGGCGTTCCCATTACAAATGGGGACGCCTAAAACTACTACTTTAGGCGTCCCCAAAAAAAATTGGGGACGCCTAAAGTAGGCGAAATTTACTTTTAGGTGTCCCTAAAATTGCTTGGGACACCTAAAGTGTTTTTCTGGCGCTAAATGATATATTTTAAGCGTCCTATTTATGATTTGGGACGCATAAAGTTTGAAATTTCCCTTTAAAATTACATAAATGTCATTATGTTAGCTTTTTTACTCTCCTTTTTAAAATAGGGATGTATTTTATGGAAGTAAAAGCTTCTTTTTATAGTAGTGTCAAAATTAAAATACGTCACTTCTTTGTCAATATAAAAGGCCTATCACAAGAGGACCTAGCTCAATACAAATGATCTTGATAATTTTTTTTTAAAAAAAACACACAATTATTTGATTTTTTATATTATCGGGTGAAATTCAAGTATTATCAAGCATATATAATTAGGAGTAGATTTTACGAACGTAATTTTTCTCCTCTACTGGATTTAAACTTTACGTTTTATTTATAAGAAATCAATTCTATTTAACTCCATTCAACCATCGTTACTAATACCATAAACTTAATATTCATCATATATATTATTGGGGTTTGACGTTTGCTCAGTGCCGGAAAGTCAAGGAAGTTAGTGACTTGATGATAGGGGAGCTAGCAGCTGAAGCTATAGTGAACAGTGGCATAACTATAGCGGTCCTAAGGTAGTGAAAGTCTTTATTGGGTAAGCTCCAACCCGCATGAAAGGCGTCACTATATGGGTAATATCTTAGAGGAAGGCTTGGTGAAATAGACACGTTTGTGAAGATGTGGATTACTTGCACCTGAACAGAAAATTTTCGCTGTTCTTGAGGTGTACCTAATAACTTGCATTAAACTTTATTTTCTTAATTTTTGGTTATAACTCTTTGTTCTTAAAAATAAAATTATCTTTACTAATTCGCAAAATATAAAAAAAGTAGGTAAGTGTTGTAAAAAAAGTGTAAGGAAAGCAATAGAGAAAAAATAAAAAAAATAGAGTAATAGGAAAATAAAAGATTACAACCCAATGGACGACTCATAATAAGGTTAATTGTAGAATAAATATGACTCATAAATTACATCTTAGATTATAAGAGCATGATAACCGAATTATACGATTTAAAAAAATAATTAAAACTAATTAAAAATAACAAGTATGTTTGGAATAAATTTCTTTTTTTTTAAGTATGGCCTTGTTTATAAGGGAGAAAGTAAGAAAGAGAAATAGAATAAATGTAAGTATCAAAAATCTTTTAATTAAGGGAAAATTTCATTCAGCCCCTCAGGAAGTGACTTAATTTCAATCAAGCCCCAAACATTTTGAAATTTCACTGCATCCCCTTAGGTCAAAATGAAATTAAATTTTATGGGTGAAAAGACAATGATACCCTTCTTTTATTTTTTTTTTCAGAAGAGCATTTACAAGACAAATAAATCTACTTACAAGATAAATAAAATGATTCAAAAAGACTTAGGGAATTAAAAATATTTTGGCAATTTATAAAATAAATATATAAATTCATAAAACAAATATAGGCATTTAAAAAATAAATAAAGACGTTTATAAGACCTTTTCATAGGGAACAAAAAACATGAGACAAATATGAAAATTCACAACATAAATATGGACATTTACATGACAAATAAGACAATTCATGATACAAATAAAGTAAGAGCATCATTGTTTTTTCATTACAAAACAGTGAAGTTTCAAAATCTTTTGGGGGTGTTACTAAAATTAAATCACATCCTTGGAGGTTAATTGAAATTCTCCCTTTAATTAATGCAATACACTCCTCTGGTCCTTAATATAAGACATATTTATTGTAACATCCCAAAATCTATTCAAAGGCTAAGGATTAATTTATGGGAGTTAGATAGTAAGCCAAATTATGGAAGCTATGAAATTTAAGGAATCTTAAATTAAACAAAGGGAAAAATAAAGACCTAGTGTGTGTAATTAATATGATAAAAATATACCTATATATAATAATAATAATTAAAACACACACACCCTCTTCCCACACATCACACGCAATACACACACACACACAATTCATATAATTAAATAACACACACACACTACCCACATGGCACACACATACACATTTTTAATTTAAAAAAAAACACACCCTCTCTCTCACTCTCTTAATCACACGGAAGCGCACACACACACACTTCTCATTCTCTTCAGCCAAAATCCAAAAAAGAAAGAAAAGAGAGAGTGAGTGAAAAAGAGAGAAAGCAAGAGACACATAATAGAAAAAGAGAGATACGTAAGAGTGATCGGTGTTACCAGAGGAAGGAAGAAGTGATTACAAATTTTACATACAACTCCATATCCTAATATAGGTGAGTTTCCTTCCCATATTCTTAACTCTTTCTAGTTGATTTGAGATTATTTTTGGGTAATTTGGGAAGCATAAGAACCTAGTATAATGAATTGTTGTCTTGTGAGGTTTTGTTTTAGGCAAAATAGTACATAAGGAAAGAATGAGAATTTGATAAATTTGAGGTTTCCAATGAATTCTATATGAAAAATTATATAGGAATACATGAGATTATGATTTTTGGATGATTATATATAAGTCTAGAATTTTTAGAAAATAAGAAGAGTTGTTGTTCGGTTAGTTTCTCTGAAATCATATTGGTTGTAAAATAAATTTCGGTAACCAAACCTGGTCAGAAAATTATGAAAGTTTCCAGAAGGAAAGTAGACATCTTAAGATTTAATTTGATATATAATATGTATCATTTGGGTTTATAAATAGTGAGATATGAATTTTTAAAGTTAGATGATGAATCTGGAACGTTTTATGGTACAAACGAGGTTTGACGAAATTCTGGGAATTTTGTAGCTATAATTTATGAATGGTAATATTTTTCCCTGAAAATATATTTAAATATTATCATATAATATTTTGAACCATCCCATTTGGAGTTCTAGATATTTAGTTATGAATTTTAGAAGTTAAGCTACTGAAACTGGAAAGATTTTCTGGCAGTGCGAAACAAATTTAAAACTGGGAATTATTCATGGATAGGTGGTAGTTAAAAGTATTTTTATATTAAAATAGACTTCATAAGTGACACATAGAATTTAGAACCACCTTAATTAGATATTTCTAGGCTAATATATGAATTTTTAAAGATTATTGAAAATTCTGACAGAATTGAGTTATAGTGAAAAAAAATAAAAAGTAAGGGTATTTTTGAAATAATTGGGACTCTAAGGGTCAAATTAAATACTTAGATTGGTATGAATCCATTAAATACCTATTGGAATTAAGGTATTAGCTATAATGATAACCTACCAAGGTGTATTAAATTATTTTGGAATAAATAATAATTCGTCCGTCCGTAAATTATAAATTATAGGATTTGACATTTGCCCGGGACGCCTAAGAGACTGAGAACAGGAACCAAATTTGGAAAGACTGTCAGGTAGTACCTTATCTCTTATATCATATGTGATGCCATGTATGTATACCATATCATCTATATATATGTGCGGGACAGATAGTCCATAGGCGGTAAGACCCGTAAGTACAAGTTACACTGGGAGTTACCCGGGGGCGTCTTAAGCCAGGTAGGTTTGAGGCAGAAAGTCCGTGACTGTACCTTGTATGGGGCAGAGCCCTGGGCAGCCAGATTGTGAATCTCAAGCGCTGTGAGTATGAGATAAGGGACCAGTTAGGCCCTTTTATGTGCTGCATTTCTGTAAGTTGTGTTGTTTGATGATTTGTTTTACATGCTTAGTATTTGCATATTATATGAGTGATCTGTGTACTAAGGGCAAGAAGGTAATATAGACGGACGAAGAAGAGGCAAATAAATTATGGACTGTTTGGTTATCATTTTATTTTGGATGACTGTAAAATATTTATAAGTAGTTGTAGTAGCGATAGTAGTACTAGTACTCACGATGCAGACTGTATACGTTGTAATCCGTACGCTAGACTTTCGATAACGTATTGGTATCCAGAAACCAATAAGTTAACCATCACGATGTGAACTATGGATAGAAAATGATCTGTATTTTAAATAAAATATTTTTAAACTGATAAAGATAATGAATTTACAAACTTAAATTTAGACCATACATATTTATTTTAAAAAGTTTTTTGAAAATCCTATACAAATATAAGATTAAATTTTGTCTTAAATTGGAAATTTAAATTGTTTTGGTCTCAGGATTGAAACCATTATATATTTAAATTAATCTAAAGGCTTTAGAAATTAAGGTGTTACATTTACCTAATTTGATTAGATTAAGAAATTTAGTTAAGTTAGTTAATATGACATGTATTTTTTAAAACACCCTAGTCATTTTACTTAATTATCCCCTTCCTTCTGCTCCTTGATTATTAATGAGAGAACATCAATAGGGGTATATTAGAAAAAATGTGTACAAATATAAAAACTATGTCTTATATTTAGGACCAAGATTAACTTCCCAAATTTATCTTATATTAAGGACTTGAGCTGTATATAACTAATGAGGGATTAGAATGGAAACAAACTCATTAAATGTCTAAACAATTTTTATTGGGATCTTATTAAAAAGACCAAAAATTCAAATTATCATTCATTAGCTTGTGAAAATTAGTTAAAAAGTGACTTATAATAAAAATAGGAGTGGTGGTTTTTAGAGATAAACTTGTACATTCATATAATTAATTTAATAAAGTGAGTTATATTTGGGATTAAAAAATTACTCTCTCCCTCTCTCTACCCCATACTGCTATACATAAGACTATTGGAGTATTTATTGGTACTCCCTCTTGTCCATAATATAAGGAGCTTATAGAAGAATAATTTGGTCTAAAATGTAAGTCGATCACCTGTAAGATAATTAATATTCATTTTTTAATTTTGTCCCTATAATTAAATTAATTTTTATTTCCAATTTTGTCCACTTATTAAATTTTCAAATACATTGTTCAATAAGGGTAAAAGTGAAAAAAAAATAATTTATGATATATTTAATGAGTTAACTGTCACTTATTATTTCTTGTAAATTAATTAAAATGCCCCATATTATGAATATCACATGAAATCCATAAGTTGGATTAAACATTGAATTTATCAGAAAAGGAAAGCCTTCTTTCCAAAAAAAAACCGGGGGGTGGGGGAGGGAAGCCTATAGAAAACTAACAGTCAACACAGAACACGTGACTTATGGATTTGTTCTTTCAACATTTCTACCGGAAAGTTCCACTCCTTTAGATGATCAATCATACAAAGACTCAAAGGCACTATATAGATCTATTGCATATATAATGATCTTATCTACGGAAAAAAGGTCATCTGTAATTTCTCTTGGAAACTAATTAATAAAATGAATAATCTGCATATATATATATATATATTATCAGTATGAATATAATTAATTTGAGAAACAAAGAACGAGGATTCTAATACTTAAGCTTGTTTTTTTAACATATAACCCGAAATTGTACCCATCTTTTTAACATGATAAATCTTACATGTACTACCACCACTGAATCGTTATCCCTGTGTTTGTATGTGTGTTCTCGTACTAATCTGAATGAAAATTATTGCAATTACGGATAAGATTAATTATTAATCACGTTTGGTAAGTGTATTTTTACCCGCGTTATACACCTGCATATACTAGGTCAACTAAAGGTGCATATATATATATATATATATATATATATATATATATATATATATATATATATATATATATATATATTATTGCGAGGCAAATGTGCTTTTCTCTCATATCTTCCCCCAGTTTTCAATGTACAGAAAATTAGAAAAGGATGTTGATGAAGAGTGAAGATTTCATATATTCTAGAATATATATATTTAATATGCAGTGTTTTATTACTATAATTTATAATAAATAACTAACATTACTCTAAGGCTCACCTTTTTCAGACTCCACCTGGTGGGAGCCTAGCTTGTACACTGCCCGTCTTTTTAACAATTGGGAAAACATAAGGATAGCTCTCATGATAACATTATTTTCCATCTGCAAGGTCATTTGAACTATTAAACTTTTTCAAAAAGTACCAAATCCTTTTACTCAATCCGACCATTGTTGGTTTTTTTGTTCCTATTAGAATGATAGGCACTAATAACCTGAGATTATAAGTAATATTAAACATATAACCTCTTAATTACATGGAGGTTTTCAGATGTCATAGTCCCACCATTGTTGGTTAAACTTCTAAAATTTATTGTCATCATTCAGGGATATTTTAGAAGTTCATTATACCAAAAAACATTATTACTTATTAAATAAATAAGAGAGAATAAACTCTTTGATGTTAGTAATAAGTACTACCCGTCTCCAGTGACTTTATTACCGGAGGTTGCTACTTGCTGCAGGATCAGATATTGAAGGAAGCACAAATGATGGAAGGGGATTCTTTTCCTCTTCAATTTTTTGGTGCAGTATTTTATATTTCAAGCTAAAAGCTTGTCAGTTGTTAAAAAAAAAAAAAAACAGAGAGATGATAAGTACTATCCAAATTAAAATGTTCTCTCTCATAGATGTTCGGGTGCAACCTTGGTTAGAGTATACTCCCTCTGATCATTAATATAAAACTTAAGTGTCTTTTTTAAAAAGATTAATAAAACTAAATAAATTGCCTTATGATATTTATATTTATCTTTTTTTATACCAAACTAATTTGTCTACTTATAAACTTATAAATAATCAAATAATATACAACAGATGTTATAATTAACTAACTTATTTAACTTTTTTAATCTCTAAAAAAAATTAACTGTGTCTTATATTAAAGACAGGAAGAAGTATTTAATTTTTGGTGCTTAAGAATCACATATCGTGGCCTAGTGCATAGCTTATTGTATTGCTTAGTAATGGGATAAAGTTTAGGGCGAGAAGTGGGGGAAGGGCGATGGTGTACTTAAAGTTACAAATCTTATTCCAAAAGTTAAGAGGAAGAAGACGGATTGTCACTAGTCTGGTGTCTATAGTTAAAGTTTTGAAATCGATGAATATTAATTGTAATAAATATCAATATATGCTCGCTTGCAGATAATTTCTTATTTGTTCAAGGGCTTTCCCTTTCCCTTTTAAGGTTTAGAGTGTAAAGGGTTTTCACCTCTTCTAATAAGTACATTTTGTGTGATTCAAATTTATATTATCCTGGTGAGGTTGCTTACCACCTCAATCAACAGTTTGTTGATGATTTAATTATGATGAGCCAATAGTACACAAGTTCAAATCCCAACAACTTGTTGGTTTATGTGGTAAGCACTCACTCTGTAAGAAGAACACAAGTTTGAATTTTCAAAAACATACTTATTGGGAGAGATGAAAAAGCTTTACATTCTAAGTCTTAAAAGGGTAAATCCTTGATAAATAAAAAATAGTGCCCTTGTTATGGATGTTGAGTAATCATGGTTGAGATTGTGATAGATGGGCAATGTTGGGTTAGAATATTGTACTGCATGTTTGCGTTTAATTAAGGGTACTTTTACATTTAACTGTAGTCTACGTGAATTAGTTAAATATGACCTATAAATAAAAAGAAATTGAGAGTTTGTATTTTGTGTTTAAAATCTGGCAAAAAATATGCACACTTAGGGATTATAAATGATTTAGTCTTAAATTTATAGTTTTACTCTATTTTAAATTTAAAAAAATCAAATATATGAAGTTAATATTATATATTACATTCCATAAATTATCCTATATAAATAATTTTTGGTTAAAATGTGATTAATGATTCTTTTATTGCAAGAAAAATAAATGTTGTGTATTTTTTCCCCAAAAAAAAAATTGTAAAATTGAAATCTAGCCATTTTTTTTATAAAAAAAAAAGCAGCTGTTTAGATTTGGCTAGTGGTGTACCATACATTATCCACCTCAAATTCATAAGGACATGTACCAATTCCATGAAAAATTAAAAGATCAATGGCTCAAGCCTACATTGTACGCTTCGTATTGAGATATATACATATATATAGAGAGAGAGGTTGACTGATACTTAACGGGCAAAGTTGAACCAACCAACACTCGCCAACTTTCCAAAACAGCATCCTCTCATTTACACACACTCCTCTCAAAATATTTACGAACCACTTTCAACATTTTTCATATAAACCAAGAAAATTCTTAAACTTCATTAATTATACCATAAAATTCAACAATTTTCTAACTTTACTTTTATTTTTAATATACATTATATAGGTGAAAAAAGTTAACATAATAATAAATAAAAAGTAAAATTATACATTCATTTAAAAAGTTTATCTCTTTGCCTTATAAATAGGACCAAAACTTTTCTTCTCTCCTCTATGGAGGACCAGATGAGTATCTCTCTCTCTCTTCATTTTGTTGTTGGTGAGTAGAAGCAGGTTCATAGTCAACAACACATGCAACAACAGATAGCCAAAACCACCAGTCCATGGTCAACATAACCCCCCCCCCCCAATCTCCTTGCTTATAATTCCTTCATCTTCTTCTCCTCCATCTCTCTCCCCCCCCCCCACCACCACCACCATTTCAATCTCTCTCCGTAATCTCTATAAAATCTCTCTCTCTATAGAGATAGGGTTGGATTTGCCCTTTTGGAGACACAGAGGATAGAGAAGACCACAGGGCTTAGGAATATGAGGAAGCCTTGCTGTGATAAGCAAGACATGAACAAAGGAGCTTGGTCTAAACAAGAAGACCAAAAACTTGCTGATTATATCAACAAACATGGCGAAGGTTGCTGGAGTACTCTTCCTCAAGCTGCAGGTTTTTTTTCTTTTTTCTTTTCTCCCTTTTTTCAATTTAATCCCCTATAAATATACCTATATATAACATACACAAACCTTATTTCCTTGATGTGCTTTCATAAATTCACTATAAATATGAATTGAATGTTTATGCAAAAATTGACTATGTCCTTGAGAATTTCAGTTCTCTTGCTGCTGCAAAATATATGCAAATTTTTTTCACAAATAAAAAATTTAAATAGGGAGGGGACAAATTCAAATTCTAATATGTGAGGTTTTCTTTTTAATACCTCCTTCTCTTTCTGGGTTTTAATTATAGGGAATTGCAAATTTGTAGGGGATTAAGTACCATGGAAATCCCTAAAAACGTTTTGATGGGTTTTAATTAATTTGGGTGTGAAAGAGCGTGTGTCAATTTCTTATGTTTTGATTAATTGAAAAATTAAAGGTTAATATGATTGATACATATGTATAATAAATAACATTTTGGTTTTTTTTTTTTGGGTTAGGATTACTTCGCTGCGGCAAAAGTTGCAGGCTGAGATGGATAAATTATCTAAGGCCAGACCTTAAAAGAGGCAACTTTGCTGAAGACGAAGAAGATCTCATCATCAAACTTCATGCCCTGCTTGGCAATAGGTGAGAATTCTTATAGCATAACCATTATTACACTTTTTTTAAAAAAAAACAGAGAAGTATAAAAATTAAAAGCACATAATAATATAAGTGATAATAAAAAGAAGAATTGCTCATAAAGGCATTATTGGAAATTTATTTGCTAATTAAATGAGACCTAGAGAAGATTTTTTGCACATAAGGGAAGATTGTTCGCACAAACATAGGGAAGATATATTGAACACAAGGAATATTTTTTGAATACAAGGAAAGATCTTTTGCATAGGGGAAGATTGTTTGCACGCGGAGGTCTCATTTGACAAATAAGTTTCCAATGAAGTATTTTTGAACAATTTTCCCATAATAAAACCACCTAAATATCTCCTTGCATATCTCTGTAATATTCAGCAGGATAAATGCTTACTTTCTTCTTAACTTGTAATTTTACCGGTCATGTCTTGAAATAATTGGAAAAAAAAAACACTCACGTAAGTGGGAGATCTATGGTAGATTCAATTTGCTTATAACCTCATGTTGTTAGTGCATACTCCTTTAAATAAATTAAAAAAAGAAGTTTATATATTGGGCCAAAAGATTGAAGTTGATTTATAAAATCATTCTTAATTACAAGTATAATAGATAAGCAAAGCATGGATTATGAAGCATGAAAATCTTTGATTAATGGTTCATTATTATTAACACTGTTTTGTGTGTGTGTGTGTGTGTGTAGGTGGTCTCTGATAGCTGGAAGATTACCAGGAAGGACAGACAATGAAGTAAAAAATTATTGGAACTCTCATCTAAGAAGAAAGCTCATCAACATGGGAATAGATCCAAATAATCATAGACTCCCTCCCAAATTCCCTTCTCTTTCACATCATCATCATCAAAATCAAACAACTTTTGGTAGCTCAGCTTCATCAGGCTTGAACAAGAAGAAACGCAAAGGCAATCTCAACAACAACAATAATATTGAGCCAATAACAAAGAAGCCTAAAACTACTACTGGTAGTGCTGGTAATTATGAACAAGTTTCAGATGATGCAAGTGGCTTAGAAGATGAGTCCTCTGGCTTATTGCCTGATCTAAACCTTGATCTCACAATCAACATTCCTTCTTCAACCATATTACCCACTAGTTCTGCTTATGATCATGAAGACAATAATCAAAAGCCAATGATTCATCAACATGAATCTAAGTCACCAAGGACTATGCAATTAGCTTCCTCTCCAACCCTACTTCTGTTTCAGTGATCGATCAATCAATAAGTTTCATCACCAAGTACAGAAGAAATTTTCGCTAACCCGATCGATGTCCGGTATGGTTTTTTGCGTGTTTGTAATCAGGTTTCTCTCTGATGAACATTTATATGATTGGATCTTTGAAAATCCACTCATGTTATGTTTTAAAAGGAGAAACTGATGATAACAAATTCTTGTCCCTATTTTAAGAAGACTCTTTCTTTTGTTGGAAGTGCTTCTTCATATACGGACTGGTAATAAGAGGAAGAATTTTGGTTTTTACTGCTTTGCAAAGTTATGGAGTGGTGGATCATATGAGAAGGGAACATATTTTCTTCGAAATTTTATTTCTGAGTAAATTACCCTGAGATTGTTTAATTTCCACTGTATCGTAAACATACTTGTACTTATAATTATTATTTACTGTTGTTATTCATGTAAAAGTGATGGCCATATAATGAATAACTCAATTTTTTGCTTCCTAGTACTGGCATTTAATTTTATTTCATTTAAGTGTCTATTCATGTTTACTGCAGAAACTACATAATAATATTATACTCTCAGCTTTTAATTTTAAGTAATCCCCAGGTACTTTATATATATACTAAAATCACACGATTGAAAATGTTAGTTATAAACCATAAATGTTTAAGATATGCATTTTTCTTTCTATTTATACCCTTATTTATAAATAAAGTACATGAAAGATAATATGTGAAATTTATTGAGAGAGATGATAAATCACATATATTTAATGGGGATAAAAATAAAAAGGCTAGTTTATAATTTTAGACAAAAATGATTTATTCTTTATATTAACGATTATCCCTATATAAGATAATGTTTCTTATTAAAATGATAGGAGGGAGTAATATTTTTGGATTTCTCTCTCTCTCTCACTCTCTGAAGTCTGAAGTGGTAAAAAAGGATAGGATGAAATATTCCCATTTACAGGAAATTAAGGAACATTTTTCTTCCTTTATTCTCAAAAGATACAAACACCACTGTGTTGGTACTTGAATTTGCACCTCCCTTTTTTCAAGACCAAATACGAAAGAGTATGTATGGTTGTAATCAAGTTTTGAATAAAAACCCTCCATTATATTCCTTTTTACAAAAAAATAATTAACCAAATTGTGTTATTTAAGAACTTGATTAAAATTAGTTGGGGTAGCAATAAATATGTTAAAAATGTAAATTTTTGGTAAAAAAAAATACCCTTATTTATGTGGAAGAAAGACAATGAGCAGTGGGAATTAAATACCGATATAATTAATATAAGCAATTAAATGGAATAAAATGAGATATAAACAAAAAAAAAAGTTTCTTATAAAAGAAAACACACTACATCCATAAATTGTCTCATATAAAAAAGAGGAGGCAGTAATAAGTGGACCCTGCTGAGATCTGGTTTTGGGGCATCAAACAAACCCTAAGATTGATGATTCCATTTTATAATTTATTTAGGGTTAATAATGCAAGAATGATTACATGAACAACTTTTCCCCCTAAGCGTTCTCCTACATGCTGATTGCTATTGCTTTATTATTACGTACGTTTTAACTAGGATACATTAATCCTCGGATCTGTTACCGCATATTTTAGAACACGTGTGCGCGGGTATTTTAATCGCATCAGAGGATTAATATATTATACCTACTCTACAATTTTTGCGGTAAAACCATATTTTAATACTGGACATGTGGTACTATATAATACTCCCTCTCATTTTAAATATAAATTGTATTAATTTTTTTAGAGAGATTAATGAAACTAAATAAATTGTTTAATTATATCATATATTATGTATCATCAGATTATATATCATTTATATGTTAAGCAAAATAATTTGAAGAAAAAATAAATAAATATAAGTATTTTAAAATAATTTAATTAACTTTCTGAATATCTCCAAAAAAGTCAACTCTGTCTTATATTTAGAACCGGAGGAAATACTAGAAAAAAATTAATTTGCAAAGCGCTACCAAGCAAGGTAATTAAACACATAAGCTATTTTAACGTTGTTACCGCTGCATCGAAAGAATTAACACTGTCAAAAAGTCACCAAGCAAGGTAATTAAAACCAGACCGGTCACTGAACCAGCCAGGGTACTGGGTCAAGGGTCAGTGGGTCAGACCGGAGTTAAATTAGGACTAAATTGATGAAAAAGTGAAAATGTTAGGGTTATTAATATGAAAGTATAAAAAAATAAAAAAAATAGATTTAAAAAAAAAGCTGAACCAGGTTAATTCCCGAACTGGACCGGTTTACCTACCAGTTCGTTGGTTTTCAGGCCGAACTGGCCGGTCTAGTCTGGGTTTCATAACCTGGCCACCAAGTCCTTTTCAAACTTGAGGGATCAACAATTATAAACGGAGTAAACTTAAGAGACTAAAACCACTGATTTCAAACTTGAAGGACCAAAACTAAAATGTGGTCAAATTTTAGGAACTAAAAGTTGTATTAATCCTAACGGCGTTAGCGCTACATCGGATGAATTAACGCCGTCAAAGACGCCACCAAGTCATTTTCAAACTTGAGAGACCAAAACCACCGATTTTAAACTTAAGATACCAAAATCAAAATCGGGTCAAACTTCAGAGACTAAAAGTTATATTTACCCGATTTTTAATCTAGTCCCAGTATTTTCAGATAGAATAAGTTTAATAACAATAGTAGTGAAGTAAGCTACAAGAAGAAAATGCACAAAAAAGAAAGATAAATAGAGAATAGTGAACTGCTACTATATCTATCAAAAGGGTTCTTTAAGGCTGGCTATCTTAATTTCCTCTAAGGCTATACCTTATTTTTCTTGTTGGTACTTAAAGGCTTTTATCTTAATTTTAAGATCATTTATTTCATATTGGAGATCTTGTAAAACCTTTAATAACCTGATTAAAAATCAAGTGAAAAACTATGAGGACATGATAAAAGGGAAAAAATATTACATGTACGTAATTAAAAATAAGGTAAAATTATATATAGCATAAAATTAGGAAAGTATACTATACACAAGTTATATATTATTGCGATGAAAACAAATAAATTTTCTACTGAAAATTGTGTTATCCTTTTGTACTAAATCCAAGAATTATTAGATTGTTCCATTATATTTCGGAAAGGAGATGCGATCCATATATACTTTCCAAATAAGAGGAAAATTCCTCCGATAATGACATTAAATAATTAGAGCCCCATATTTTCATTAAAATATACAAGATCAGTATCATGCTTATGTCATAACTAATTAAAAATGAGGTAATATTATTGTATTAAAATAAATTTCCAGGTGGAAAATAATCGAAATGAAGGAATGTGTTAATTAGTGTGTGTCATCCAACATTCAAAGGGGCTTAAAGAAGAAGAAGAAGAATGATTGGTGTGTGTCAATATTATTGTTGATTTGTAGTTTCACACATACGATCAAGTCGAGGTAGGTGACAACCTAAGGGTGTGTTGGCAAAAAACAAAAAAACTCAAGATCATGTGATACTTATGGCTCTCTTGAACACATACCTAAACTATTTGAGAGAGATATATATCTACATCTTTAATTTATATATGTATAACTATTCGTCCATTTTATGCGAACAAGTACTTTGGATATGGATATTTTTAATTTCCTTGAAAATATGTTGATATTCTTCCTTTTTCTCTACCAATTCATGTGGCCTCGATTTTTCATGCTTTAATGACATTAATTATGAGCTGTGCATATTAATATCATTCATGTATCGTCAGCTAATCAGCTATAGTACATCACATGGTTTCTTCATTTCATCAAAGTTGCATTGATTTGATCGTTTTTTTTTTAATTTTCTTCTGCAAAAATAGTTTCATATGTTATTCACGTGCAATTCAACAATTATCCCTTTCTTTTATTTTTTTGCCAGCAACTTTCTATTAATATTGTTTAGAGCTTAAGGATTTTTTACCATTTGGTATATATTAAAACAATTAAATGAAATTTTTTAATTTCATGTATTAATCATTTTTTTGATCCGTAAGTAAAAATAAAATTTAAAAAAAATACCCTTTTACTCACTAATTCATTTTTTTATCTTCCTTTTTACTGAAATACCCTTAGCAGTTCTCTTTAGGGGTGGGGTATGTGATTAGCATAAGGAATTCACTTTCATTAAATCGGTTTGGTGCAATTTTGTTCTATATAAATAATTTTAACTGAACCAATAAGCTTCCGGTTAAGGTGGTGGTCACGCCCCTGAAAATTTGATAATATTTTTAAAATATCTCATAAAATAATATATTTAATATATTAAATTAAATATTGCCTCAATGTAGATTTTGTAACGTTAACTTGTGAAACATGGGGGCGTGCTTCCATGGGTGATCATGAAAGTGGGGTGTGAGTGCTATCTCTTCAACATATTTAAATATATGGATCAGTCTCTCTTCCTCTCCTCAACTCTCCTCCTCCTCCTATTATTCTTTATCATCCCTCTTCAATCGTTTGTCCTTACCGAATTTCCTTTCCAATTTAGAGTTGGTTCTTTTCTTTTTCTAGGGTAAGGAAGTATTTGAAATGGTGAAACCAAATTATGCCTATTGAAGTCTTGAAAAATGAAGTATAGATTAATTGAGAATCAAAACGGGAATGGCCAGTGCGAACCAAAGAATAATGGGTACGTCTTCACTAAGGTTTTGTTTTGCTGCATTGGTAGTATCATAATCCCTTACATCTGGATATTTTGAATTTGGTTTGGTTTAATTTTATTCAGCAAATGATTTTTTTTCCTATTTCGGATGGAGAAGAATTAATTTTATAGAACTGTTGTGATTCCTCTCATGATATCCCATCTACTCCTAACAAGAACAACTCAAAAGGCATTTTAATTTGTAGATTATGGGAGTACCTGAGGCCGTACACCACACTCACAAAAGCCATTTACAGGTAATATATGGTTTGTTCTTTTGGCCTTTAACTCTATTCTAAGAGGGGTAACATCTACTAAAAATGTTTCATTTCTTCCTATATTGAAAGTTGAATTTCAGAGTCTAAGGAAAAGTAGTAGGCTAATGGTTATATTATTTGTATCACTTATGATTTATGCATCTACAAAGAAAACAAAAAGGCAACTAAAATGGTCATAAGTTTCAATTAATAGTATTAAACATTAAAACTATTTTTAGACGCTTCCCTCTCAAGAATTTCCTAATATAGAACTGATATACATTTGATCTTAAAGCTTTTCTTCATTCTTTTCAAATTATTACTATATTTATTTCTTTATAGAGAAAATATGACATTGAAGATATGTGCATGTGAACAGTTGAGATGGGCTAGCAAATATATTTATAGAGCTTCTACCTTTCGTATATATTAATATGAAAAAAAATGTTCAATTACAGTGTCTTATATCATTCTTCTTTACCTGATAAAAACTAATTAAATATTGTCTTATATTTATATATTACAACTATAAATCATAAAAACTTATTCAACTTATACAATAAGCTTCCACGCACTTACGAGGTAAGTATATCATTCTTTTTCGTACCTGATAAAAACTAATTAAATATTGTCTTATATTTATATATTACAACTATAAATCATAAAAATTTATTCAACTTATACAATAAGCTTCCACGCACAGCACGGGTTCTGTGCTAGTATGTATTAAAGCATAAGTATTTTTCATATATTTAATTTACTTTTAATTAAATGTGTTATCTTTCTTCATAGTTAATTGAATTATTCTTTCCGTGACGGCAATAACTTGTACTGACACCGATTATATAGGTTTAAGATAAATGGATATGTGTGTTTGTTAATAATATAATTGATTTATAGTTCTGTCACGTTGTCTGGTAGTTGTATTCTTCTATTCTCACCTACAAGTCTTGGCAATCAACAATTAATTTTACGAAGTTTAAGGTTCTATTTTCTACATAGTGGAGAATAATAAATTATATTCATAGAAAACAACAGAGACTAATATATTTTTATATTTTCTATTCTTGTTTTTTAGTTTTATTTCTTTTTTCATTTTATTTGCCAAATGAAGAGAATATTGACAAACGATTCATCTCTCGTTTTTTACTCTGCATTGCTTGCAAATATATATATATATATATATATATATATATATATATATATATATATATATATATATATATATATTTTGTGTGTGCGTAATTGTGTGAATACGTGACAATCTTATCATGATGGGTTAGGTTTTGTACGTAAATGAATATGAATGCTTCCCTGTATATCTTACCATGATGAGTTAGGTCATAATTAGGCTATGAGCTTGTTTGAAATAGCGGTTGAAAATTGCATAAGTGCTTATTAATTGTAATTCACGGAATACGAAGTAACTTTTACGGTTTACGAGGTAGCTTTTACGATCTACGAGGTGCTTTTACGATCTACGAGGTGCTTTCACGATCTACGAGATAAATATGTGGAAGAGATTTATCTCGATTTACGTGAATCGGGCTTATATAATAAGCGCGATTCGTAAAAGTGTTAACAAACAAGCACTATGTGTAAAATATACACAAACACTACCCAAAAAAAAACATTAAATTTGTGACAGAATTTGACATGGAATTAATCACAAAATTGAAAATTTCTAACGGAATTTCCAATAGATTTGCAACAGAAATAGATTTCTGATGGAATCCATTCCTTTGTTTATTGGACCATGGCAAATTCAATTTCTGACAAAATCCTGATTCAGTAGCAAATTTCCGACGAAATCTCGTTGTGAATTTCTGACAGATTTTTGACAGAAATAATCCATCACAAATTTTTTTAATTTTAATATGCCACGTAGACCTTCTTAAGAGAGTCAAGTGTCACCTCTGAGGGACTTAATTAAAATTATAGGAACCGAGTTTCACTAAGTTAAAACTAAGAGATTGAATTATAATTAAGTCAAAACCATAAATATAAATGATTAAATTTCCTAAAAATAAATGAAGGAATAGTATTTTACTTCAAAATGAAGATTAATTCATCCAGTTATAGTAATTGATCAATCAGTTACAATACAGGCAAGCCTACATTATTAATTGTCCTCAATTTCTCAAACTTTTACGAATTAGACAATCCTTTACCTTAAACCTATATAATCGGCGTCAGTACAATATTAATTTGTTGCCGTTACATTAATAATAATTCAATTTATTGTGAAGAAAGATAAACTCTTTTTTCCAGAAGAAAGATAAACTATTTAATTAGAAGTAAATTGAATACACACACACGGTATATGAAAAATAATTGTGCTTTGATACATATTGTATAATGTATATATATTTAATTAGTTAAACTATACCTTTAACTAAGTTCTTAATATTTGTATATTGGAGAGAGGAAGGGCGTAAATTAACACTGCCTCATAATCTCTTTTTTTTATATTAATTAAAGGACGGAACTTATATCCATTTGCTTATATTCATTAGATTCAATTCTCCAATCAAATCTTACCAATTTTAATTTTATTATTAATAATGGTCCAACAGAATTTTAAATTTTATGAATGTGAATTTTTATTATTAAAAAAAGTTCACTTGGCAAGATTTGATTGGGGAATCAGACCTAATAGGTATAAGCAAATTGAACTAAATTTTATTCTTAATTAAATTTAGAAAATTCAACAAGTGTGAACGAACAACAAAAGGAATAAGATGGACCACATAGAAATACAAATGAAAATGACGAACCCATATATAAAAGTCAAGGCATGTCCAAGTTAATGAATTATATATAAGAAATTGCATTTTATAAATAATGACAAAAAGGAGAGATACTAGCTAGGTACCCTTTGCCATTATTTTAAAGAAAAAACGTGAATATTACTCCCTATTATTCTTTTTATAAGAAGTAACTGTCATACATACTTTTTTTTAATAAAAAATGTTTAGAAAATGTTTTATTTTTTACTTCTTATTTTTCCGTTTTACCCTTATTTAATTATCCATATTTATAGTGTGTTTGGCAAATTCTCAAAACCATGATTTGGCACCAAAACCATGGTTTTGAGAAAAATTAGTCAAATACTCTCTTTTTTTGGAAACCATGGTTTTATCTCAAAATCATGGTTTTGATGTCCAAAACCATGGTTTTGGGAAAAGCTTCTTTTTATTGCTTTTTGTCTAAAACTATGCTTTTTTTGTTTTAAAAAATGTCCAAAAATATTTTTTAAGTAGTATGTAGTATCCTAAAATAATTTTTAGTGCTTTTAATCCTTTAAAATATTTTTTCAGCTGTACCTAGTGTGTTTGCAGACTGATTGCAATTTTACCCTTAATTTATTTTTTCAGCTCTAAAAATTACTTTAAAGTATTTTTTCAGTTGTACCCAGTGTCATCCACTCTAAAATATTTTTCTAGGAGCACCTAATATTTTAAAGTAATTTTTGAAGCTGAAAAAATAAATTAAGGGTAAAATTACAATCAGTTTGCAAATATATTGGGTACAACTGAAAAAATATTTTAAAGAATTAAATGCACTAACAATTATTTTAGAATACAGCATGTTACTTAAAAATATTTTTTGATACTACATACGTCCAAGAAAATATTTCAAAATACTATATATCATTTTTTTTAGACAAAGAAAAAAAAGTTCAGCTCCTTAAAACTATACCAAAACAGTGTAGTTTTAAGAAAATGACTAGCAGCTTTTTTTGATTTGTCCAAAATATAATCTTATCATTCATATGTAATTATTATAAACTTTCAATGTATAATTTATTAATATATATATTTATATGTATGTATGTACAATTTATTTATTTTTTTGGTCACAATTTATAATTTTTTCGGACAAATTTAAAGAGTTTTTGGTATTTATTGTTCAATTTTATGTTAAATAATACCTAAAATATAATCTAATATTTTATATCTAATTATTATAATTTATTTTTTACAATTTATTATATATATATATATATATATATATATATATATATATATATATATATATATATTAATTATAAATTTTTCAGATAATTTTATGCCATTTTTTGTATTTATTATGAAATTTACTACTATATAATACATAAAATATAATCTTATCATTTCTATGTAATTATCACAAAAGTTAATGTACTTTTCAGTAATTTGACCATGAAAAAAGCTATTCTGATCATAATATCCAAACACTCTCATTTTATCAAAATCACTTTTTTCTCATAATCTATTCTGCCAAAATCTATTATCAAAAATCATTCACTTTTTCTCCATAAGCTATTTTCAGAAGCTGTTTCCAAACACACCCGTCAATATAATAAATTTTCACAACTAGCAAAGACCTATTACTTCTACTTCATTTATTTTTTATTCTCTCTCTTTTATAAATTAACCTCTTTATTATAATAATTTTTTTATTCTCTCTTTTATTCCTTATACCATCATAAGTAAAGGTATTTTAGTAAAAAATTATTATAATTTTAACATATTTATTATTTTTTACTGACGCTTCAGAATTCAGTTAAATGTTTCTTAATGAAAAAAATGGAGTAATTTACACGCACGCACACAGTGATTGTTAGTTATGTTTACTCTTCCATCTATATTCTCACCTACTAGTCTCGCCACAGTTAACAATCCTAAGGTTGGATTCTATACATAGGCGCAAAGTAGTAGTGTTTTTTCAACGTGACTATTTGACTAGGTTAAATTCCAACATTGCAAAGTTCATTTGGGGTAGCTCTCTTAAAATGTTTTTTTTTTTTTAACCTGATGAAGGTTTTTCCTTTCCAGACTAAAAGCGTAAAGTATTTTTGCTTGTGTCCATAACTGTACTTTTTAGAATTTAAATTTTTATTCTCTTTTTTATTGGATGAAGTCACTTACCATCTCAACTAATAGCTTATTGGTTTTTAAAAATGTTTTTTATATTCACATGTACTTAAACTTGAGAGTTGAAACCTTTGTTTAAACTATCAAAACACCTTCCACAAAAACTAACAAGTGTTGGTGAAAGTAGTAGTTGTTTTATACATACTAATATTTAAAACACTAATGTAATTTCAACACATATATATCGTAGATATACATTTATCCAAACTCAATATATAGCATATGCGTTTTTAATAGTATTTTCAAATTAATCACAATAGTTGGCATAATCAGTATTTCTTTCAATCCTTAATATAAGATATATTTGAAGAGTTGATCTTGATCTTAAATATAAGACAATTTTCATATTTGTCAATTTTTTTTATTTACCCCTATTGATATTATTCAACAATAATTAAGGAGGAGAGAGAATGAGGGAATTAAAGAAGATGACTAAAGTATTTTAGAAAATACATGTTACATTAAATAACTCAACTAACCTCATTAATCTAATCAAATTAGGCAAATATATCTTTATTAAGGACCAAAAGGAGTAACAATTAATCACTCGTCTAACTGATATCTTATCACTATAACATCCTTATTTTTATTTTTAGGATATAATTATAATTTAGAGATTATTATGAATTTACTAGTAATTTTTGGAATTAAAAAAAGAGAGGAATTTGATTAAAATATATTAAAAAAATAAATAAATAATAATAATATAAATAAATAAATAAAGTTTGACGCCACCCTCCGACAAATAAAGGGGGCACCGCCACCCCTTTTCATAAGAAAAAAATTTAAAGTCACACCACCTTTCATTGGTGTGACGAGGGAGGGGGTTATATGAATCACCATCCCTCCTTCGCTTCATCTCACTGACGAAGTGGAAATTCGGGAGAAAATGAGTCATAAAGTCCTAGTTTTGTAACTTTAAAGATTCATAAGGTATTCAAATTCTTTTCTGATCATAAAACTTTTTTTATGAAAAATGTTCTAAATAATTTTCTCTTTCCTATGATAGTAATTTTCTGCTAGTTAGAGAATATTTTTGGGATATAATCTTAGGCAAGTTTTGAGTTTTGTCAGTAAATGACTATAAAAATATAGAGAATAATTAATAGTTAATTTTAATTGGTTTAGGTTTATTATTTAGTTTTTATGTGATTTTATAATTAATTTCTTTTATAAACAGGTCATAAATTAGTTTCTATATGATGCTTTTACCGATTAAAGTTGGTTTAAATAATTTATTTGGATTATTGGAGATATTATTGAGGTTCTAATCAGTTAGTTTTGTTAGATTTTGAGCTATGTGAAAATATGAGTTAGGACTTAATATTTAAATTAGAGTTTGATATGATTTTGATTATGTGGAAATTTGAAGAGTTGTTTCATAATTGGATTATACTCGTATAAATTAGGGAAAAGAGATTTAATTGGTCTAGAAGGTTGATATTTATAACTTTATGACTATAGGTATGTTAAAGGTGAAACTTTAATTTATAAAATTAAGTGGTTGATGTGAGAGAATGATATAAAGATTATTTAAGGATTTTAATGAGTGATTTGAGCTTATAAGGAATGATTTATGGCTAAGGATTTTAAGGAACTTGGAATAATTGAAGATAATGGTTGTAGAGGAAATTGAATTTTTGGAAGTTGAATTACGTAAATTATTTATTTTATTATTACTTGTGGTTAATTGGTATCTATATTTATAATGTAGAGTTTTCTTGTGATCGGTGATTGCTCGTGTTTTGCTACTCAAGTTAATGTTAAACTTGGAGTTGAGGTAACCGGGGTTAATTTATTATATATGCTTGCTTTTGGACTGTAAAGTGTTTTCTGAACCTTACTTTCATCTATACTATTTGTATGTGTTTTAAAAGATTATGATTATGTTTGAATATGAACTTAGTTCAGTGAAGCAATGTATTTTCCAACTTGTATATATGAGCGGAGATTATTATTAAGATTGTTACAGTTGTGATGATTATACTGTTTGGGATAGAATATTGTATAAGAAATGATAATCTTATAAATGTTTTCGAAAACTATGTTAATTTATTTTTTTTTATGTTATGGGATATGTTGGGTTTTATGGAAGAGATATGGTGAAGTTGTGTTCATCATCTCTCTCATTCCTAGCTCGGATTTTGAGTTGAGTGTTTTGGGTCGACACCTCCCTGTTACGGTATATTGGTGGTGGCATGGGAGGGGAAAGTATTCTTGAGGTGACTAGCTAACATTTGACCGGGTATACTAGTACTGATAGGTTGTACAATGTCCAGAAGATATAAGGAGAAGCAGGATGGATGAATAGAGATTTGTTCTCAATGTTGAAAGTATTATATAATAATTAATCATTAAGAATATTATTGTTATATAGTTAAACATGATTCTCTTACTTACAATCATTTCCTGTATATTTTGTACATTGATTTTGGTTACTGAGATTTTATGTCTCACCCCGTCATTGTAAATAATTTTTCAAGTGAGACATTTAATTTGGCTAGAGGCCAAGGGAAGCAACCAAAGGTATAGGCATTGAGAACCTTGTAGGCCTTTTTTTATATTAGTGTTGTATTAACTTTTATATTGCTATTATAAGGCTATCATGTTTTTGGAATATCACATTTCCTGTTTGGATAACTATTTTGGAATAATTGTTTAATCATTGTTAGGCCTGAGGCCTTATTTTGCGTACTCTGACATTTTGGTGAACCCACAACCAGATCTATGTTGAAAATTGTTTTGTGTGGATTTTAATACTCATGGGCTATGATTTTTTCCTGTGAGATTCAGTGTTGTAAAACTCGCGGGTTATAATTTTCTCCTGTTTGTTATTTGTGATCAAAGTAATGAATTTCTCTGTAGTGGGTTTGTGGGCGGATTTTGTGCCCTAAACTCCGATATGTCTTGAATAAGAAATAGTTTTCAATTATCATTGGTTAATCAAGTTTTGTAAAATCAGATTGGATAATAGTTGTTTGTGATGAGAAAGGGTATTTTCAATCACTTCTTGACTACTTCTCGCGTACTTAATATAAGTGCTTATAAATTGTGATTTACGGAATACAAAGTAACTTTTACGGTTTATGAGGTTACTTTTACGGTCTACGAGGTAAATATGTGGAGGAGATTTATCTCGATTTATGTAAATCAGGCTTATAAAATAAGCCTGATTATTGATAGAGTTTCCAAACGAGCTAGTTTGGTTTGAATCTGGCTTATGTATAAGCCCGATTCACGTAAATCAAGATAAACCTCATCCACATATTTACTTCGTAGACTATAAAGTTACCTTGTATACCGTAAAAGCTACCTCGTATTCCGTAAATCACGATTGAAAAGCACTTATGAAGGCTATCCAAACATGCTATATTTGAAGAGTTGTTATTCGTCTCAAATATAAGATAAAATTTTTATATTTATCAATATTTTTCTAATTTATCTTTATTGAAACTCTCAACAATAATCAAGGAGTAGAGGGAATGGAGGAATTGGCGAAGATGACTATTGTATTTTAAAAAATACATATTATATTAACTAACTCAACTAATTTCTTTGATCTTATTAAATTAGATAAATATATCATATATTAAAAATTGAAAGGAGTAATATTTTTTAATAAGAAATATTAAGTCATCGTACATAGTGACGTTAATTCCATGGCCAAAGAGTAGTACAAGCTCCGGCCCTTACACATCCACCATTGGCGCTAGGTAGGGAAGGATTATACTTGCATCAAATCTCTTATGTCCATTACATCAAGTTCACTCATCATATAAGATCATGTGTTCTATTTTTTTCATGTGGGTTTATAGTTAAATGATAATAATTTAAAAGCATGACACATGGTCACATGTGATTAGAGAACTTGATGAAATTGATATAAGAAACTTAATTTAAGTATTTTCTAGGGAATACCTTTTAACACAATTCATACACAGTTATGATCATGCTAATATAAAAAGTACACATTGGATCGGATCCTTTATTTTGGGATCTAATTAGAGAATTGATGTTAATTTTAAATATAAGATTTATTTTATATATTTATTTTTTTAAACTAACCCTATTAATATTATTTCAACAATAATAAAACTGTAGGGGGAGAGAATTAAGAAAGATTATCAGGGTATTTTAGAAAATAAATATTTTATTAATTAACTAAACTAACATCTTTAATTTACTCAAATTAATTAATTAGGTCTTAAATTATAAACTAGAGGAGTATCATTTTTTTAACTTCGAAACCCATAGATGTCTAATTGTACAAAACATTTACATTTTCCTCATTTACATGTATAATTACAATTCCCCAAACAACTTTTTCTTTCCAAATATACTCACTTCACTACACAAGTGAGACAATCCAATATATTAAGCTTTTCATAGTGTAAAGAACACATTTCATTATAAAAATGAGGGCAAATTATAATGAAGAACCTGGATAAAAAGATATTTATTGATAAAGATAATAAAAATTGTAATTATTTAAAATGATCGAATGTAAAAATATAAAATTGAAAATACTAAAATGCCCCTACAAAATCTTGTGGTCCCTCCTATATTCTCTCTCATATTCTATTTTTAAAACTAATACAAAATTAAACAAATTTTACTAATACATATTCCATTTCTAAATTTACTGAATTAAACAAAAAGTTTCTCAATTTTCATTTTTCATAACTTGCATAGATATCTATGGAAAAAATTACACATTATTTAATTTTTTAAAAAAATATAATTTCTTAAAAATCAACAAAAAAATTAATTAAAAATTAAAATTATATAATTTTAACAAAACTCAAGGTATTTTATATATGTTATACCAGGAAAGTTTATACAATTTATTTTCATTTTAGAAGAAAATTTATGTGTGTTAAGAAAATTCATTTAATGCTAATAAATTTTTTAAAAATTAAATAATTTAGCATATCTAAATAATTAAATGACACATTGATTAAATGAATATGTAACTTGGTGAAAAAACATTAAAAAAATATGATTTTAATCTCTGTTAATTAAATAATGTATTAATTACATGAATATGAAACTTGGTGGAAGAAAAAGATACCATAATGATGGGTGGTTTTAGTTTTGATTTAAGTTATTTTTAATTATCAATACAAGAGATAATGCATGAAGTTTAGCTAGGGGCAATTTAGTAATTTAAAATTTATATTATAATGTTTGATCCTTCTAAATAATTACAATTTTTATGATCGTTTATAATAAATATGATTTTCTCTTGGTCCTTTATTTTAATTTTTCTTAAAAATAACTCACAAACACAAAATATGCAAGCACACAAAAGAATTGATAATCACATAATTACCACAACTCTAAGCTTAAGATATTCAAACCTTGTGAGCTCACAAGCCAATCCACACATCAATACAATGAATATAGCATAAGCACAAGGCTCGCATAAACATGCATTTCCTTCTAACCCTAGGAATTAAATTTTCCAATAACTCTTCCCTTGACATAATCACACTACCCAAACACTTCCTTAGTATTTCTAAGATCAATTAACCCTTTTAGCAACAATATAAATCTCAATTATAACACTTCAAAATCACATAAATCCCAAATTATAACCTAGGGTTAAAAATCATCGTCATAGTCCTAATCAGTGGTCTAAATAACCACAAAATTTCCAAAATCCCCAAAATTTAATGTTAAACTACCAACTAAATTTTTTTCTCATCTTTCTTAATTTTCATTTAAATTTTTATTTTAAATTTTTCAATCAGTCTTTTCTTAATTCTATCATGTACGTTCAAGTCGGGAAGTGAGGAGTGATTTGATGGAGAACGACAATAAAATAAACAGAGTTAGGCTTGTCCACCCACATGACATGTAGAACAGTAGAAGTAAAATGATTCATATAGTCAACTCGCTTTATTTAATTCCATAGAATGATAGGAACACTATAAAAATCATTTAGACATGTTTTACAGGTACAACAGTGAAAGCATGAGAAGTGTCAATATAACAAAATATCGTATATTCTACGGTTCACGGAAAATATATATTCTAATATTACATTTGATATAGACATAAAATTTAGAGAAAATTACCCATAAATTCTATGTTAGAAAATTAAATATAGAGATGTCACGGAAAATTCATATCTACAAGTCAAACTTGCATATTTACAAGTTAAATTTAATAATTCTTGTTTACACTTAAACTTTCATATTTTATTATTTGAATTGTATTTTTATAAATCAAATTCATAAAACTTATTAAAAATTGAGATTTCTTGGAGCCTCTCTGTATTTAAGCTTTTTCTTTTAGACTTGTGAATAGTTTTCCCCAAAAAAATTAGAAAGAATACATGTATTTTTGAATGAGATTCCCAATTTGACCAATTCTTAGAGCAGATACGTTTGATTCTCAACTTTGAGGCCTACATATACTTTTTGCAAATCTAATTTTTCATTTGGAACAGGGATTGAAGTCTTTAAAAATAATTTTTTAATAATAATTTATGTTATATGATGTAAATATATGAAATGAGTGTTGTCTCAACTTATATGTATAAACACTTATAAATCTTTTATAAATGATACCAAATATGCAGAAATGTATTATATACTTGTTTGGCTGGTTTCCTCTATCAGTTGGCAAAACGGAATCTCACCAGAAAACTGGGTTTTACAAACTACAAAAAGTTGCTTTTGTTAAACAACAAAGACTCAGGTTTTTCAAATGAAAATTGAGTTTTAAAAATTAGTAACCGAATACACTTGTATTTCATTACTCCAATTAAATTTAGAGAGAATTGCATTCAGGTTCCATTTAAGAGAAAAAAATGAAAAATTGGTTTAATGAAGTTATTAATTACGCCCTTAGACTTATCAATTCACACCCCTATAGTTGTTAATATGACAATTTTTTTATTTTTTCTTTTAGATGGGACCTAAATATAATTCTCTCTTAAATTTATTATTGATTAATTAATTAAAAACAAAAAGCGGTTCAATATGCTAGTATTAACCTATTGGTTTATGTAGCCGCCATTATAAAGTGAAAACAAATATTTAATGCTTCGTTCATTTTGTTAATTAAGTGATTTATATAAAGAATAATTAATTAATAAAAGGTCTTAGAGAGATAAGAAGCCCGCCACCTATTAAGCTACTAAATCATAGTGTAGGGGTTATGCTACTCAGACTTTGTTTGGGCTACTGTTTGCTTGCCTCTTCTGTAAAAAGAAAGACCACTTGTGAACAAGAAATAATGAAGGAATGATAAGTATTTCACTTTATTCAAGCAATCCCTGGAAATTGATCAATTAACCACCACCTAGCTACTTTATTAATTGTCCTCATCATCTCCACTTTTATGAACCACACTTATAGCTTCTATCTTTTTTTTCTTATTGATTAATTTAGTGCCCATAAGTGGGCTACGTTTTTTCCTTTGTTAAAGAGATAAAACAAAGCTTAATATTTACAATTGATTCCATTTTTTTTCTAAGAAAAAAACTTGTGTTTTTTATTTACAAATCACAGTTTTCTTGTGAGATTCCATTTTGTAAACTGACGGAGAGAACTAGCCAAACAAGCATTTAATCATGGAATCAAAAATCAGATCGGACCGACGGGTTCAACCGGTGAACCGGTCAGTTGTCCAGTCTAGTTCAACTATTGGGCCGTGAACTGGTTTGAACTGGTGGTTTAACTAGTTGGACCGGTTATATTTTTTTATTCTTTTTTTTTGTGAAACACATTTTTTTATTCTTTTAACTACTATCTCAAGCTATTTTTTAGGGGAAAATAAAAAATTGAAGATCAAGATGAAGAGAAAAATAAGTAAAGAAATAACAAATCTAAAAAAGAAGAAGATGATGATGAAAAAAATTATTTAAAAGAATATAATAATTATAGAAAATGAGATATCATTATATAAGTATAAGCATCATAACTAATACTAATAGATTTTAAGAATTTTTTTCTAAAAATCTTCATTTTTATCTATAGAAGTTTAAAAATATATTAATATATATATTGTCACTAATAAATTATAATATTTTAATATGACCGATTCGATCACCAGTTAGACCTCGATTGACCCATTGACCTTTAAATATATACCGTGATCGGTTTATTATTGGTCCGATTTTTTATTCCTTATATTTAATACACAAACTAGATTTGCAAAATATCCTCTAGGGCCTCAAAACTTACAACCAAACATACTCTTGTTAGATGTGCATTGTTTGCACTGTTGTGTTTCAAAATCTGATCGATCATAATGGGCCAAGTTTTATGTAAATACAAGTGTTTAACAATCTTACCAATGGGGTTAGTTTATTGCAACGTTGTGAATTAATGTTTGAATTTTTATTAGAAGAATCGCTTATATACATAGTTGTTTTCAATAATATTAAGTGTCTGACAATAACTTACACATGGTTGTTTTCAATAATAGAAAGCATGTACCTAGGAGAAAGAAAATCTCTCTCATGAGTACCTTGTTTTTTCCCATGAAGATATATGTAGGAGGAACGGTAAAATTGCTGTTATATAATTTCAAAATTATAGGTTCAAACTATAAAAACATCTTTTCTTATGGAGATAAAATTGTTTATATTTATTTTTCACAAACTACACATAATAGAAGCTTTGAGCACTGACAGCCTGTTTTCCAACTAGAAATAGAATATTGTAAACAAATCAACTGTGGTACAGCGTCTCACAAAAAGTCAAATTAAAATAATTTTGTAGCGAATGAGATTTGGGAGTGATTTAGCAGTAAAAATGAGTACTGTTGAAGCATGAGGAAGATCTTAGATCACGAGAATGAGAACCCCAAATCCGAACATTTGCTTTTCTACTACTTTACTTCGCAACCAAGATTCCTCCATTAACCAAAATCACTCAATCGATTGCGTTAAAATATATTTATTTTCAACAAAATTAGCGGATCGTAGTACTGATAATTGTGTCTTGTATTTGTGGGAGCAAATTTGGGCCTAACAACTCTCTCGTATTGGGTTCTGATAAGTTCTGTTTTATGGGCTCAACATCTTTTTGGTCTTATACATAAAGCCCAATTAATCATACCACTTCATTGCAGATGAGTCCGAAAAGTATTAGCACAGGAAATATGCCACGACCAACATGTCCCCAGCAAAAGATGCCCAACCCTATCTGACAAAAAAATATGCCAAACCCTAATAATAATTTTTCAAAATATTAAAAATAAAATAATATCACATAATTTTATGTTTTAAACTAATTTGCATGACTAATAAATTTATATATAATCTAGTAATATATAACATATGATATAATTAAGTAGCTTATTTAACTTCCTTAATCTCTCTAAAAAAATCAACTAGGTCTTATATTTAAAACTGGAGAAAGTATAAAAGAAAAATCTCCTTTCAAATTTCATAGGTTTGGCATTTTTTTTTATGATCCAAATGTATTTGATGATCATGATCGGCTATAAAAAAAATATGAATGAGAAAATAGAAACAAATGTTGCGGAAACGAGATATATAGAGCGTAATCGATTATACTAAAAAATCACAATACTAGAAAATAAAGTTTCTAGAAGTAATTTAATAATATAATAAATCACAACTACTATATCTAATAGCAGCTAATAAACAATAAATAAGACAACAATAAGGAAAATATCAGAATCTAATTTCACTCTAAAATTTATAAGTGAAATACTATAAGAGAGAAGGAAATACAAAATGCTTTATAGAAGGAAGAAGACATGTTGAATGGATGATTTGAAGGAGGGAGGGGGGCCTCCTATTTATACTAAAACTTTCGCCCCCTCCCTCTTCGTTTCTTCGATGTGGGACTTTCCCACTTTCAACAAATCTCCACCTTGGGAAAATTCTCACATTCCTAATTTCTTCTAATTACAAATTTATGCTTACAATTCAACAATCAATGTTAAACAATGTTGATCAAATCCAAACAATGTTGAAATTTGACAGAAGTCACAACCTTTGTCAGCATATCAGCAGGATTTTCAGTTGTCCGTATCTTCTGTATCATGACTCCACCTTCTTCCAAAATTTCCCGTATGAAATGATATCGAACATCAATGTGCTTCGTCCTTGCATGGTAAACTTGGTTCTTTGCTAATTGAATATCACTTTGACTGTCACAATAAACTACGATGCTTTCTTGACCAATACCAAGTTCTCCAAGCAATTCTTGAAGCCAAATTGCCTCCTTCACAGCCTCTGTAATTGTCATGTACTCTGCCTCTGTGGTAGATAAAGTAATTGTTGACTGCAAAGTTGGCTTCCAACTAACTGGTACTTTTGCAAAAGTAAACACATAACCAGTAGTTGATCTTCGTTTGTCCAAATCACCAGCAAAATCTGAGTCATAATACCCAACTAAAGATCGATCATCTTCCTACTCAAAAACCAATCCAACATCTAGCGTATTACAGATATACCGTAGAATCCATTTCACAGCTTGCCAATGCTCCTTTCCTGGATCATGCATATACCTACTCACAACTCCAACAGCTTGTGCAATGTCAAGTCTTGTACAAACCATTGCATACATCAAGCTACCAACGACATTTGCATATGGTACCCTTGACATATACTCTTGTTCATCTTCATCCTTTGGCGACATATCAGCACTAAACTTAAAATGAGAGGCGAGTGGAGTGCTAACCGACTTTGTTCTCTCATTCATACCAAAACGATTTAGCACCCTCTTCAAATACTCCTTTTGAGATAAAAAGAGTTTCTTTGATTCTCTATCTCTTGTTATCTCCATACCGAGAATTTTCCTTGCCTCGCCTAAATCCTTCATCTCAAATTCTCCTTTTAGTTGAACCTTCAGCTTCTCAATTTCTACCTGATTTTTTGAAGCTATCAACATATCATCGACATATAAAAGGAGATATATAAAGGATCCATCTTCAAGTTTCCGCATATAGACACAATGATCGTATCTACTTCTTCTGTACTTTTGTCGCAACATAAACTTGTCAAATCGTTTATACCATTGCCTCGAAGATTGTTTCAATCCGTATAACGATTTTTCAAGTTTACACACCATATTCTCCTTTCCAGCAACTCTGAATCCTTCCGGCTGAGTCATGTAGATTTTCTCCTCCAAGTCTCCATTTAAAAATGCAGTTTTTACATCCATCTGAACTAGTTCTAAATCTAACTGTGCTACCAAAGCCAACAAAATTCTAATAGAGGAATGTTTCACAACCGGAGAAAATACCTCATTGTAATCAATTCCCTCCTTCTGAGCATAGCCTTTAGCTACCAATCTTGCTTTATGGCGCACATCACATTGGTTAGGAAATCCTTCTTTCTTTGCATATACCCATTTGCAACCAATTGCCTTCTTACCCTTGGGGAGTTTGGCCAATTTCCACGTACCATTCTGATGAAGGGACTGCACTTCTTCATTCACGGCATTCCTCCAATTTTCCTTTTCTGAGCTCTGGATAGTCAATTTATAAGTTGAAGGAATATCATCAGCTGCAATTGAGGTTGCACAAGCCACCATCTCTTCAAAACGAGTAGGCTTTCTTATTGTTCGTTTTGGCTTGCTGGTTGCTATTGATTCACGTTGCTGTTGAGGTCCATGAGTCGAAACCTCCCTATCAACTGACTCTTCTTCTACCTCAAAAAAGTCTTGTCTTGTAAAAATCATCTTTCCTTCAAATTCCACCTGCTTTGAAACACTATCACCTTGCTGGGTATCTTCAGCTGCTACCTTTCTTACCATGACAGATTCATCAAAGGTAACATCCCTACTAAATACAATTTTCTTTGTCTCTAGACACCATAAACGATATCCTTTGACTCCAGAAGTGATCCCTAAGAAAATAGCTTTCTTTGCTCTCGGATCCAATTTCGATTCTTTCACATGATAGTATGCAATTGAGCCAAATACATGCAAATAATCATAATCTGTAGCAGGTTTACCATACCATTGTTCCAACGGTGTTTTACCACCAATAGCAGTAGATGGTAGACGATTAATGAGGTGGCTCACATATGTAATTGTCTCAGCCCAAAATTCTTTGCCCAAGCCAACATTGGACATCTCCAGCAAAGTTCGATTCATGCGTTCTGCCACTCCATTCTGCTATGGTGTATTTCTGACGGTGAAGTGTCTGACGATGCCATCATCCTCACAAATCTTCTGGAAAGGATTATTCATGTATTCTCCTCCGTTATCTGTACGAAGACATTTGATCCTCCTGCCTATTTGTATTTCTATCATCGTTTTCCATTTGAGAAAAATTTCCAACACTTCATCCTTAGTCTTCATCATATACACCCAAACTCTTTGAGAAAAATCATCAACAAAGGTTACAAAAAAATGTTTTCCTCCCAATGATGGTGTTTTGGAAGGACCCAAAACATCAGAGTGAACATAATCCAAAATACCTTTTGTATTATGGATAGATGTTCCGAACTTAACCCTTGTCTGCTTCCCCTTCACACTGTGCTCACAAAACTCCAAACTGCAATGCTTTAATCCCTTTAATAACCCTTGATTTGAAAGAGTTTTTAAGGATTTTCCTCCAGCATGTCCCAAACACATATGCCACAACCTTGTTGCTTCTGCCTCCTTCTCATCACTGGATGTCACTGCTGCTATTCCAATAACCGTACTACCTTGATAGTGGTACGTATTATTGCTCTTCCGGATACCCTTCATTACCACCAGTGCACTAGAAAGTATCTTCATCACTCCACTTTCTGCAGTGATCTTGAATCCCTTTGAATCTAGAGTTCCCACAGAAATGAGATTTTTCTTCAAATCTGGTACATATCGAACATCTGTCAATGTTCTGATCAATCCGTCATGGTTCCTCAATCGAACTGAACCAATGCCATATGCAGTAAGTGAAGTATTGTCTGCTGTGTGGACAAATCCACATCCTCCTTCTTGGAAATTAGTGAACCAGTCTCGGTTGGGACACATATGATGACTGTAAGCTGAATCCAACAACCATACGCCTGATGATTTTGACAACGTCATTGTAGATAATGAAAAATCTGAATTTTAATCATCACAATCAGCTACATTTGAATCCATAACATCCTTCTCATTATTCTGTTTGGCTTTGTTCTTCAACTTTGGACAATCCTTCTTCCAGTGGCCCTTTTCTCGACAAAATGCACATTCATCTTTACTAGGTATGGACCTCGATTTGGATCTCCCTTTCCTTGATCTCGATTGATTTTCAGCACGCCTTCTTGTGACTAGTGCTTCTGCTTCTCCGCCTCTTTGTTTATCCCTCTTTCTTTGTTCATAACTGTATAGCGCAGAACAAACATCTCTGAGAGATACCTCCTCTTTGCCGTGAAGTAGAGTAGTCTCCAGGTGCTCGTACTCATCAGGAAGTGATCCCAACAACATCAAGGCCAGATCTTCATCTTCAAAAGTCACGTCCAAATTCTGCAAATCTGTTACCAACTTGTTGAAGCTGGTAATATGATCATTCATTGTGGTACCAGGAACATAGGTGAAGCGAAACAATCTTTTCTTCATGTGAAGCTTATTCTGACTACTTTTCTTCAGGAATTTATCCTCTAATGCATTCCACAATCTACAAGCAGAAGTTTCCTTTGTGTATGGATACTTCTGTTCTCTGGAAAGGAATGATCGAATAGTACCACAAGCAACACGATTGATGATCCTCCAATCTTCCTCCCACATTCTATCTGGTTTTCTTTCTTCAATAGAAAAATCTAGTTGTTGTGTCAGAAGGACATCAAGAACCTCGTTTTGCCACATCCCAAAATGTTCTAATCCGTCAAAAATTTCAACTGCAAACTTTGCATTGGGCATAATTCTCGTCATAAGCAAAGATGCCGACGACGAATTGTTGACACTTGATGTGGATTCTTCAATCTTTTTATCCGTCATTTCTGCTCCAAATATTATTTAATAGCTGCAAATGCAAAACCTCAAGGTAATTCTTTTCTGATGTGGAAGTTCAGATTATACTGCAACCACAGAGCATACTCAGACAGAACCTTGACTCTGATACCAATTGTTGCGGAAGCGGGATATATAAAGCGTAATCGATTATACTAAAAAAATCACAATACTAGAAAATAAAGTTTCTAGAAGTAATTTAATAATATAATAATCACAAATACTATATCTAATAGCAGCTAATAAACAATAAATAAGACAATAATAAAGAAAATACCAGAATCTAATTTCACTCTAAAATTTATAAGTGAAATATTATAAGAAAGAAGGAAATACAAAATACTTTATAGAAGGAAGAAGACAAGTTGAAGGGATGATTTGAAGGAGAGAGGGGGCATCCTATTTATACTAAAACTTCCGCCCCTTCCCTCTTCGTTTCTTCGATGTGGGACTTTCCCACTTTCAACAACAAAGAATAAGTTGTGGAGGGTGGGTTCAGGTGTATTATGATAACCCATCAATTGCTATGATTATCATTTTTACCATAGTTATGAATCAGGAATATAATCAATGAGCAATGCTTGGTTATAGTTTGGAATTCATTGTTACATGTTTGCTCTATTTTGTTGTTGTTGTTTTTTTTATTGAAGCGGTGATCCATTATTGAGTTTTTTTTTCCGTATCTAGAGGAATTTCTTTTCTTTTCTAATTTAATACAGCATATAGTAAATATTTTTAAAAGATGTTACTATTCTTATTAATAAAAACTTTTAATATGTTCAATTAATATGATAATTTGAAAAGAAGGACTACAAAATTTATCTCAAAAAGAAAAGAAAAGAAAAGAAGGACTATAAATATAGGAATCAAAGTAAATTAAGTATTATTCAGGTAAAAGAAAAGTAAATTAAAATATTAAATATATAATCAAAGCTAGCTCATATGTAATATTACAAATCACACTAAATAATCATGCAATATTATAAATCACTTAATATGTAATATTAAATACTAGTAGTATTTTATAGTTAATATGTAAATAGATTTTTTGTTTCAGATTAAAATTTAAGATATTAAAAAAATATAGAAAAAGAATTTTAAAATCATAAAATCTCCGATCACATTTATTACTATAAATTAATAAGGGAAAGACGAATTTTGATAAATACTTTATAACTTATTTTTTTAAAAATATTTGATTTACAATTTTGTAATTTTAAAGTTTTATGTTTTTTCCTTTAAATTTAAGAATAAAAATTTTTTAAGTTTTTTTGGTTGTGATGATAAAATTCTATATTGAACGAGAAACTGCAATCTCTAGCTCCCGTAGCGCGTGTCGATCGATGTGTTCAGTACATTTTGTTACAGAGATCTCTGGACCGTTCTCTGACAAAGGAAGAGAAAAGGGGAAGAGAAGGTGACAATGGCCGAAGGAGAAGGCGGCGACGAGGACCGTACGCCGGAACTCCTAGGCCTGGTTCATGACATTGCTGCAATGTATGGCGGGGCAGCTTGTGGTTCTTCCTCCTCCTCCGCCATTGCCGCCGATGCTGTGTTCAAGAAGGATTGCATCGATCTGGTTCGTCGGATCTCACTTCTCTCCCATTTGTTCGAGGAGATTAGGGATTTAAATGCTGTTAATTCTGCTGAGTTGGATGCTTCCACTTCTTCCAATTGCTCTGCCTCTTCCTGGTCCTCTGATCTGATGTTTGCTCTTCAATCTGCTGAGCGCCTTCTTTCCGTCGCTAGTAACTTTCATTACAATTGCACTTCTGTGAGTTTTATTTTTAACTTTCCATCATACTTTCCTCTCATTTTCGACCTCCTGCTTGGTTGATATGAATGAATTGAGCTTGATGCCGAGGATTACAAAAATAAAAATAATCTAAGCTGACAATGTACTTCCTAGTTGCTTGTGCTTCTTTGTATTTTTACTTCAATGTGCAAGTAAAACCCCAAATTTTGATGTGATTTTGCTCTGTTTGAGTAATTTAGTTCTCAAGTTTAGAGAGTTGAAAATTGCTCGCAACAATCATACTTATTTTTCCCCTACCATAATTGTGCTTGCTGACCTTCGTTGCCGGTTTCTTGTGATTAAAGAAAATTACTTCAACTTGTTGACTTCAAATACGGTCACAAATTTCAGACAAACAAACTATTACAAAGTTGATTTGTGCACTGATTTAGCGCCGTTATTGGATTGAATTATTTCTGCAACTACTGATGTTGATTGTGCCCATCGTAAAGTTGTAACGTTTCCATACGATGTTAATGTATATTGTTCTGCCAAGGCGCGTGCTCACACACATATATAGGGTCAATGCGGAAAGTAGATATTTAATTGCGAATTATACATATAACTAAATGACTTATCCGGACAACACAGGCAATGTTAATTCCATGGAATGGATTGCACTTTGTGGCTAAATCAAACCAATTATTTGTCATCACAATGAAGTCAGCCTGATAGGCATTATCCATTCAGTCAAGTGATTATTTGTTCTCATCTGTAGGGAAAGCAAAAAGTTCCATGTTGGCTTACTATGGCCAGCAGCTTGTTCGTGTGTTTTGAATTTCATATATAATTCTTTGTGAGTGTCTGCGAAATATTATTACTCAATATGAGCATGTTCTTATTTAAGAGAATTTTTCCTTTCCTAACTTTTCAATGGATGTCTGGGTCCCCCACTGAAATTCTTAATACCTTGTTTAAGGATGAAGCTGCCAAGACTATTGTCTTCCAATTTCAGTGTGTGACATGGAAATTAGAGAAACTTTTAAGCAGATTACCATATGACCATTTGGACATATCAGAGGAAGTTAGAGAACAGGTAGAATTTAAATAACTTTGGTATTGTTACTGTTATTTAAATTTTCTCTTGACTGAATTTTATTTTTCTCTAGGTGGAGTTGGTGAGAACACAATTGAGTCGAGCCTCTGAAAGATATGGATTTATGATATCCAATATGTCATCTTGTGACATATTCCAGCAACTGGCTGAAAACGTTAGTCGGGTTAATGGTAAATCTAGAAATCAGTTGCATAAGCAAAACAGCTGTCCTGAGTATTTACTAAAACTGGACAACATTCCTAAAAGCAATGTAGAGAAAAGATGCAGCACATGTCAGACCAGTCTTCACTTGGAAAGGGCAAGGAGCATCCCTGTCTCTTCGGAGGCTTCCTTATCAAATGTGATTCATCCTGAAAGTCAAGAAACTTCCGAGAAGGGCCTAGCCAGAGTTAAAACACATCAAACTATTGTAATTCCTGAAGATTTTCTTTGCCCTATATCATTGGAATTAATGAGGGATCCTGTTATTGTGGCCACAGGCCAGGTATGGTTCCTTTTAGATTATATGTAGAACATAATCCAGTATTAACACTCTTTTTTGGACTCTTAAGATATTTTATTCTGCAGACGTATGAGCGGTCTTACATACAGAGATGGATAGCATGTGGAAATAAAACTTGTCCGAAAACTCGCCAGAAGTTGGGAAATTTGAACTTAACACCCAATTATGTTTTAAGGAGCCTTATCAATCAGTGGTGCATAGATAACAACTTTGAGCATCCAAGGGGACTAACCCATGGCAAGCTAAAACAGAGTGATGGATCGTTTAGAGATGTTACCGGTGACATGGCAACCATTGAGGCTCTGGTCTCAAAGCTCTCAAGCCATTCCATTGAGGATTGTAGAGCAGCAGTCACTGAAATCCGATCACTTTCAAGACGGAGCACAGACAATAGAATACTAATTGCTGAAGCTGGAGCGATTCCAGTTCTGGTCAACTTGTTAACATCAGAAGATGTACTGACACAAGAGAATGCAGTGACTTCAATTCTCAACCTCTCTATATATGAAAACAACAAGGGACTTGTAATGCTTGCAGGTGCCATCCCATCAATTGTGCAAGTTCTTAGAGTTGGAAGCATGGAAGCAAGAGAAAATGCTGCAGCAACCCTTTTTAGTTTATCGTTTCCAGATGAGAACAAAATAATAATTGGTTCCTCAGGAGCTTTGCCTCCTTTGATAGAATTGCTCCAAAATGGAAGCCCTAGAGGGAAGAAGGATGCAGCATCAGCATTATTCTACTTATGCATTAATGAAGGGAACAAGGGTAAGGCCATTAGATCAGGGATCATCCCAGCATTGTTGAAGAAGCTTACAGATTCAAGAAAATCAATGGTTGATGAAGCCCTAACAATAATGTCAGTTCTTGTCAGCCACCATGGGGCAAAGGCTGCTATTGTTAACGCCGGCACTATGCCTGTCTTGATCGATCTTTTGAGTACAGGTCTGCCTCGACAAAAAGAGAATGCAGCCACCATTTTGTTTTCTTTATGTAAGAGAGATGCTAATAATCTTGCTTGTTTAAGTACTCTTGGTGGTGTCAAGCCATTGACTGAACTTGCTCTCAGTGGCACTGAGAGAGCTAAACGGAAGGCCACTTCACTATTGGAACTCATTCGCAAGTCCCAGGAGCTTTGAATGGTCTAGTGTTGTGGTAAGAACTTTCGCTTTCTATTCTTCTGATTATTTGACATAATGTTCAGTCTCTTTCTTGGGTTTGCAAACTGATCATAGAGGCTGACATTTAAAAAAAAAAAAAAATTACATCAGCCTCGTTGATTCATTACATTCCTTTCTTGTTTCGTTCTTTTTAACCTGCCCTTAATGTATGGGCGTGTATATAACTTAATTGATGCCTTGTTCTCTCAAAAAGTTATAACTGAAATTTCTGTTTTCCTTTTCATTGTTCCGTGATCTTGGGTTATCTGGTTCTTCTATTTTCCCCCTATTTTAGTGGAGCTTACGAAATTAAGGAAAGAGATTGGAGATTGAAAATCATATCTCAACTAAATTAAACTTCAGTACCAACTCAGATAGAGGAGCTCACCCTTATCTCACATTCAGACCGGGCTGGGTTGGACCCCTATGTCCAAATGGGCCAAACAAACCCTATAAATAGGACAAAACCCAGCCCATTTAAATGGGCTGGCCCCATGTGTCTTAGTCATTGCTAGTATGGAAAAAAAAAATCTCCAACTCTCTCTCTCTCATATTTTGCTCTCCGCTGTTTTAGAACATATCTCAACTACAATACAAATTCAGATCTCTTTGATAACAATGGGAAGGAAGTTGTAGAAGTATTTTGCTTCAAAAAATTAGTTCTTACCTCCCACAGGCTCAAAGAAAGACTTGTTATCACTTTATATACAAGATATTGCCCTTTTGCTAAACTTTTTGGCTTTAGGTTTTGTGAAGGTTGCTTCAAATATAGACCCTAGACCTTTCTTTCCCCTAAATTCTTGTCCTTCTAGTTTTCTAGCTATAAACTGATGTATAAATATTTATAGCTAATGCATTTTTATTTTTATTTTTAAAAAAATGAAGATAGGAACCAATAGATATTGGTCCTAATGTAAGAGGTTTTGATTACTTAAGCACAAAGTCTTGAGTTTGAGGCCATGTAAATGTAAAAACACCCTTAGGAAGGGCACCCTTAATTGGATCCGGCAATGCTCAAATCTAATACAGTTATATAAGAGAACAAGTGAAGATAAGAAATTATAGCAATTTTTTTTTTTTTTTGGGGTGGTTGGGGGATTAAGAATGGTTGGAGGCGCACCTCATTCCTCAAGCACACCAAATTCACTTCCATCTTAATTAACGGTACTAATAAAGCGGCATGTGCATGGACCATATTGTACTTCATTCATAATTATTTGTTCTTCATACTTTTAGAGATCTTGACTCGGAAACTTTGAAAAGAACAATAAAAAAAACATAATTTACATTTCCTATTGATAAATTACAATGAAATGATTATATTAATACTCGTATTTAAAATAAAGTGCATCCATCTTTCATCAAACTAACAACGAACAAATTTAAGTTTAAGCATTTTTAGGTCGTGTGAATAATTTAATTTAAAGTATGTTAATCAGACATTATTTCAGTGTAATTTAATTTAAATTCATAATATTTTATGCATAAAAAGTTGATCTTTTCTGGGTCTAATGTCTTCTTTTTTGAAAGGATATGGCTTCCAAATTGATGAGCCGACTGCCATCTTAGACCATGATTTTAGACTCAAATTGGTTTGAAACCAAATCCCAAATCGTTTCTTTATTATTTCTCTTTTCACTTTACTTTCTTACATATCCACTCATTTTGACAAATTAGATATTATATGACCCCATTGCTCCAAAGAAATTCCACGTTACCTTGTACTTTAATATTATATTATGGGTTTTAAGATAAGAATTTCCGGACATCGAAAGCGTTTGTTTTGACAAAGCTCAGCTTTCAAATCCCTCCAAAGGTTAACAAAGAAAAAAAAGGTCTGCATTTTATACTTATCACAGTTGTAAGATTATTTTTTATTTTTTAATTCTGTATAAAATAAAATAAAAATGTATTTAAAATATAAAAATTAAATTAATTAAATCTGGACCGTCTAAAATTAATCTAATAGTAAATATTGGTGATAAGTACATTTTTTTATGAACATAAAATGTGCTCCCAGAAAAAAAGTGATGAAACCCACTCCTTGATTTCACATTTAAAAGAAAGGAGTCAAGTGAACAATTATTTTTTGGAAGAATAACTTATTGAATACAAAATTCATCATGGAATAACAATAATAATGGATATATGATTGAAGAAATAATTTCAGTTCAATTATTATCGTTTAATTTATTGATTATCATAAAAAAAAAGTAATTATATGTGTTTCGGAATTTTGTGGCCATTTAATATGAGGTTTCTTAAACATTAATGGGCTAATTAACAAGTTTGTAGTGCATCACAAGATTCAAAATTTTATCTTTGGATTAAGAAAATTTTTAATCCTTTAAGTTTACCATCATTTTAATTTTAATTCTTCAAGTTTTAAACCATAAGTTTTCGTTCCTTAAAATATAACATGATCCATGTTTTTATTAAATTATAAAGATCAATGTTTTAAATAGAATGTAATTTAAAGGACCAAAGCTAATGATTTGAAATATGAAGATCAAATATTGTATTAAACCTTTCTTTTACTTAGATAGAGCCATAGAGGAATTCGTATTTTTAAGATTCTTGCGTTACAATGTCATGCCCTTTACACTTTTTTTGTTTGCCAATGTCATGTGCTTTACACACTAAAAGCAAATGAAGGCATGCCATATTATTGCAATAAAATAAAATAAAAATTAGTATATGAAATAAAAATATTTTTCTAAATATGAAATACATTGTATATGGTATATATATACTCTTGGATACAAACATGATAAAAAAAGACCCTGGATTATATATAATAGCTATTATATTAGGGTGTTTGGGATAACTTCTAAAAACTACAAAAATATTTATACATATAAGTTGAGACAACATTCCTCTTACATATTTACTTCGTATTCTGTAAATCACGATTGAAAAGTTGTTTTTGAAGATTCCAATCACTATTCCAAACACCAACTTTATATCTCTCAATTTTAATGTAAAATGATGATTTTTATTGTCTCATGTTAGATACCAAACAAGTCCTACGTAAATGGAATTGCATTATGTCAGAAATGGATCTTGCTGGCAATCATTGTTCATCTCTGTTTTGTTTAAATAAAATTGAATACCCCTCCTCACCTTAATATACGATCTAATTAGGAAGTTAATTTTGATTTTAAATATAAGATTTATTTTTTATATTTGTCAATCTTTTCTTAATTTACTCCTATTAATACTCCATTAGAAATAATCAATAAAGGATGAGATTGAGGGAATTGAGAAAAATGATTAGAGTGTTTTAGATAAAATATGTCATATTTACCAACTTCTTTAATATAATCAAATCAATTAGATAATTAGGTCTTACATTTAAGATTAGAGGAAATACTATTCTTAACTAAAAATACAATATTACATATTGTCATTACAAAATCTACATTTCCCATCATTATCCACCATCTTCTAACATGAAAGTGGGACTTGATCGCAGGCACAAAATTCACTCAGAAAATTATGATTTTACACAACTAACCATATATATATATATGAGTGCTAATAACGAATTCATGAGCATACTTTTTTAAGATGCCAACAAACGTCGCCTTTGCTGATAGTTTATTTTATTACCGACAATAATTCTCTTTATTAATACTAGTTGTTTTGTATGTCAATGGTAGTTGTTACTTATATTTGAACAAAATTTTTCTTTTATATTAAGGAGAAAAAGTATATAAATGGCCCTATAAAGTAGAAGGCTTTGTCGGTAGCTCATTTTGAGGCGCCTAACAAGCTTTTTCCCCGCGTACATCCATTGAGAGAAAAAGATTTTATTCTTCTTATTTAGATGAACGAGAGGAAATATAGAGGAAAGATGAGAAAATGTATATATAGGGAAAATCCCTTAAAAAATTTTAAGGACTTTAAAAATATTAAAAAATAAAAAAGGTGTTCCGAATATTTATAATATCCCAGAGTTATCAAAGTTTGATTTGTCATTTTTAAAATTAAAAAGAAATGACTGAATTATCCATCTAAGTTTAAAATTAAGAATAGAGAGGAAGACATGATTTTACAAGTTCTGATAAAAATTTTCATAAGTTTAGATAAATTTTTTATAATTTCTCATAAGAATTTCACAAATTGTAAATCAAAATTCACAAAATCTAATAAGGGTTTAACAAGTTCAGATAATGATTTTATAACTTCCTTAAAGAATTTTACAAGTTACAAATTTGAATTTACAAGATCTGATAAGGTTTTCACAAGTTCAAATAAGGTTTTAACAAGCTCTCAGAATAATTTCACAACTTTCTTAAAGAATTTCACAAGTTACAAATTTTGATTTATAATATCTAATAAGAGTTTTATAAGTTCTAATAAAGGTTTTCATAAGTTCTCAAAAGAATTTGACAAGTTACAAATCAAAATTCACAAGATATGATAAGAGTTTTACAAGTTTTGATAAATGTTTTACAAGTTCAAATAAAGTTTTCACAATCAATCCTATCAAAATAAAAATTAAAGAGAAAATCTCATATAAAGTTGCTTGAAATGAGAAAATTCTAAATCAGATTGGTAAATTCAATAAATCTCTAATTAAGTTATTGACCTAATTTAAGATTTCAAAATATTAGTTAAATAACTTTATTACCCTCTCTTTGCCTCCTCTCTCATCTTAAAAGGATTTTAGTGCTTTCTAATTTATTTTTTAATAAGTGTATATATATAAAAACATTAATGTATAACAAAACAAAAATATAATTCGGTTAAATCAAAGAATTTTTTTTTTAGTTTGGAAGATCATCAAGAATAATTCAAGCCAAAAGAAAGGAAAGCATAACCCAAAAACAATAAAATAAAGTTTAGCTAAATATTTAGAATAGAAAATTTTATTTTCGACTTGAATTTTTTTGGATAAGAAGAAAATTTTACTTGTATGATATTATATATCAAATATTTTCATGAAGGGAATTTAAAAAAAAAGTTTCATCAACGTAAAATAACCAAACTAAATATCACACATGTCAGAATTCTATGATTAATGAAGTTTGGTTTTATTTTTATTAACAAAACAAATTTAAGTGTAGTTCTCCCAAAAATAAATTTTTTATTGACAATATTTAAATAAAAATTATTTAATTGATATTGGGGTTATGTTTTCCTTTTTATTCTTTGGCTTGAATTATTTGTGATGATTCTTTCAGAAAATTTCTTTGATTTAGACAAATCATATTTTATTTTACTATATATTAATGTTAATATATATAATCATACATTTATTTAAAAACATATTTTTCCCCTGTTATTTAAAAACATAGTTATAGTGAAAAACTCTTTTAAAAGAGAAAAAAATGGTAGACAAGATAAGAATGCAATAAAGCCATTTTCTTTATATTTTAAAATTCTAAATTAGGTCACTAACATAATTAAGGATTTTTTGAATTTAACAACCTGATTTAGAATTTTCCTATTTCAAGCAACTTTATATAGGATTTTCCCAAAATTAAACTCTAAGTGACAATTCTATTATTTCCTTTTAATTTTGAAAAGAATGAATCAGCCCTTAACAACTCTTTAATATTATAAATATTCTAAACACCCTTTTATTATTTTTTGACATTTTTAAAATTCTTTTTAAGGGATTTTCCCAAATATATAATGCTTACAATTAAATTAGATATCACAATAAAAAAAAATTACGTCGTCAAATGAAACTAAAATTTCCATATTTTCTCGCGTTATGTTCAACATATTCCTTGCCTTCCATTTTCGCTCTCTTCACCAACCTCTCCAATCAAATCCCTTTGATATTTTCAAAGCTCGTACAGGGATGAGATTAATAGTGAATAAGAGAATTAAAATATACTTTATAAATTTAAGAGACTCACCGTACTCTTATGTAAACTTGGAGGATGAGATATATACTTTAGCTAGCCTTGGTAATTAATATGATTAAAACCCGCACTCCTTTGAGCATGTAATTAGCTGGATGTTTTACAATTAATTGAATCTTGATTTATTTAAAATGGTACATATATAGAGTAGTATATGTACACCAAAATCCAAATACTAATAGATATATTAATTTATCTGGAAAAAAATTATTAATTAAAAAGAGAAAACCACATGCAACAAAAGGAATGAATAAATTAAAATATGTTTGAATTTAATTGCGCGCCGCGATTACCGTTAAGAGAGTGACTTGCATGGTTGGAATGCTTCTGAAAAACTGCTTTGCAGTTGGGTCCTATTGTTGAATATTTCCCCATATCCATATGCTTCTCCCACCAAATGTCTAATTCTTATATATCTGCTTTTGTTGTTTTTGTGTGTTTTCTGTATTTCTCTTGTGCTTTTTTCGGATTGTTGACTCTTCATCCCAAAACACACACACACACACAGTTTTTGCCGTGTGTGTTGTGTGTTTTCTGTGTTTCTCTGGTGCTTTTTTCCAATTGTTGACTCTTCATCCCAAAACACACACACACACACCCACACAAACAGTTTTTGCTGTGTGTGTTGTGCTTTTTCTGTGTTTCTCTTGTGCTTTTTTCCAATTGTTGACTCTTCATCCCAAAACACACACTCACACCCACACACAATTTTTGCTCTATGTGTGTGGCTTTAATCAAGAATATATGTGTGTGTTTTAAATAAGCATTAAGAAAAACGATTTCATTATATATCTGTTTATATGATGCATAAAAAATTACCAGTGTAATGATTAAATACTTGATATGCTTTTATACACATAAAATATTAGTAATCTAAAATCATACTCAGAAAATAACGATTATAGGTACTTGTAAATTTTCAAACTGGAATTATGGGCAATTTTTCCAATATACTCTATCCGATCCTTAATATAAGATTTATTTAAGGTGTTAATCTTAATTTTAAATGTATGTAAGATCTAATTTTTATATTTGGCAAATTTTACCCCTTAATTTACTCTATTAATACTCTCTTAACAATAATTAAGGAGGAAAAGTAATTAGAGAATTAAGAAAAATGGATAGTGTATTTTAAAAAATATATGTCATATTACCTAATTTAAATAATTAACTTATTTAATCTAATCAAATTAAAGAAATATATCTTATATTAAAAAATAAGAGCAGTGAGCAATAACTTGTCAAAGAGTTGGTATGGTGAGTTGGTGACGAAGTCTCTTGAATAAATTTTCTCAATCAAAATAGTCTCTCGTATATAGAAAATAGAGACTCTAGATTTTTACTTAAATCTTGATTATCGCTCCATCAAGGAACCAAAAAAGCTTTTAATTGGGAGACCCATTACATGATTAGTGAAGTTAATAAATAAAAAAATTAAATTAACTTCATCATTAACTGAGACCAAATCAAAACATAACTACTCCATGTTCATATTAAGGTTAAGTGTACATCATTAATTAATTCGCAGTCATTTTTTTAATTAAACAACATCATAATGACAATCACTCACTAATTCATTCTTTGTCAACCACTGGTCTAGTTTTCAAACTTTGCCTTCTTTTTTGACCAAATTCACACCCCACCCCTACGAATCAATAATCCTATAAAACAACGTTTTGTCTCACACCCACCATCCCCGCTTGATCCTACTTGGTTTTCTTCAATCTCCTTCAAACCCTAACTATGGGGAATACCTTATTAGGAGCCAAAAAAACCACCAAGGTAATGAAAATAAATGGAGAAACCTTCAAGCTCAAGACTCCATTGAAGGCTGGTGATGTCCTCAAGGACCATCCTGGTCTAGTTCTGCTAGATTCAGAAGCAGTTAAACATTATGGTATTCGAGCCAAGCCCGTGGGACCCCACAAAGATCTGTTGCCAAAGAGACTGTATTTTCTGGTGGAGCTTCCAAAAGACTCGGTGACAGTTCCGAGAAGGGTTCGTTCTGAGATCAACATGAACGCCAAGGATCGGCTCGAGAGTCTCATGCTGGCTAGGAGGTCTGTGTCTGATCTGTCCATCATAAAACAAAGTAATAAGATGAATGTGAATGATGTTGCAGAAGAGAAGGACGTTAATGGTGGTGGCATGAGGTTGAAGATGAAGCTTCCTAAGTCTGAGGTTGAGAAGCTTGTGAGAGAAGCCAAAGATGAGGCTGAAGCTGCACAAATGATTATGAGTCTTTGCATGGAGAAAACTGGCACTGGCACAAAGACACGTGAGGTATATATGTTTCTGATATCATTTCTGTTTCTGTTTCTGTTTGTGATTCAGATTCTGTCTTCTTTTGATGCATGCTTGCTTGCAGCATGTTTGTGTTTGTGTTGACTAATTATAACTTTTGCAAGTACATAGTAAAAGGAAAGAGGTTAATGATGTGTGAAGTAAAAAAGTGATGACAAATTTGAAGGATCTGAAATATAGTGTCTTTTAAAAGTTACATATATAAACTTCATCTTTGGCCTCTTTCATTGCTCTAAATTAAACACTACTCCATTATTTCGGCTAACAGCAGATTTCGAGTTTTTTTATCTAAATTTATAAATACAAAATATATTGGGAGTATAGTCATGTAATTATTGGTAATTTGTTAACACTGTGGTTCATTAACAGTTTATAACTTTATATATTCAGCTCATATAATAAAAATTAAAAATTGTCCTTTGCTGTTGCAACTTACTGCTTGGGGTTTGATTGATCAATATGGCTCTATATATGAGACTTGAATTGCCGGTTTATTTTGGATATATAAATACATTTCTTATTAAAGCTCTTGAAACATTAATTTATTATTATCTTCATTTTTTATTAATTGTACATAATGATCCAGTGTAGTTTTGTCAAAAGTCTTTGTATTTTACATTAACGATTTTTGAGCAATTAATTAATTGTTGTGTTCGCACGTACTGAGAAGCATATAGTTAATTTTTTGGCACATCTCTTTCATAATACCCCTATAATCAGGCAGTAAGGTGAGGCCGTGAGTGATGATGTATATATATATATATATATATATATATATATATATATATATATATAAAGGGACAAAGCTGACCTCTAAATCAAAGAGCAATTATTTTAATTTAAAAGAGAAGACTAAAAAGAGTAATGCCCTGCTTCAAAGGGAAGACCATCCATTACATTTAAAACAGAGGAACAAGAAGGTTTTCTTTGGTTATACTCTTCTGACTTTATTTATAAGTGACTTTTAACATGTTTTATCAAAATCAAAAAAAACCTTAAATATAATTTTATCTTTAAGATTTAATAACTCTTCAATGTTGCCCTTATTTAATATACACTATATTCATGAGAACAAATTATACACAATGATAAATAAAAATAAAAATTGTATTACGTTCATATGAAAAATTCAATTGTGTGACTTTTAAATAGGACGAAAAAAATATTTTTTTTATTACAGAAAATGTAATATTTCAATTCACTTTTTTTTCTTTTGAATTTATAATATTTTCCAAATTATACATATTGATTACACATTTCAAAGGGTTTTATGTTAAATGGTAGTTTTCAATGCCAATAAATAAAAAGGATATTTTAGGAAAACTAACATACATATTTTACAAATACCTAATTTAACTAATTTCTGCATATTAATTTATCTATTTATTGATTTAATTGTGATTTTTGTTTTTTGCAGAGGAGGGTGAGTTTCATGCCGTTCAGCAAAGGAAGCAGTGAAATAGCTGTGGCTTCTTGATCATATTTTCTCTAAATAGGACAAGGAATGCTAGTCCTGGGGGTCATCACAAAAATCATATTTTAGTCTCTGATATATGGGTGAATTTTTAAATTTGGTCTTCCATAAATAATTTCTTACAAATTAATCCCTCAATCATTAATTAAGTCAACCAAGTGTTAGGTTCTGTATGTGTTGAGCTTTAGATGAAAGTGGATCAAAAAAGTCAAAAACATTTCAATGGTTGAGGGATTAAATTGAAGGAAATAATATATATGGAGCACCAAATTTGAAATATTGATCGGGGGATCAATCTAAGAGTTTTGTCTTGAATAAGTTGATGCTACATTATATTAGGTTTGTAAGGACTAATCCAATAATATAGTTACTTGTTTAGTTGTTTGTAAAGAACAAATATTTTTAGGAATTAATAGATATAGTATTAATTAAGCTTCTCATTATGCCGCTTCTCAGCTAATTCTATGCTTGTCTCATAAGTGTTGACAAGTTTCGAAAAGTATATTTCATTCTCTTGAATTTCACACACACACACAACCGCTCTATTTCGATGCTGATTATATTAAATTCATACTATTTATAAATTATGAATAATTTATGCCACACATCTATTCTAATAAAGGATCATATGGCAAGTTAAATATTTTGAAAAATCCGATAAATTCCAACAGGTTACTTTATTTGATAAAAAAGAAATCCAATAGATCATTTAGATTTATTAATATTCTTATTATTATCAATATCTATTTATTTAATAAATCTACAGAAAGCTATTCACATGCAGCATGTTATATATGGTTTTGTGTATTGAACAAGATACACAAAAACTTTTTCTTAATTATTTTTAAGGAAAATTAATTTGAAGGTTTTTACAGTTTTTCTCCATTTCAAAACAGGTCCCTCAATTTTTTTTATTTTTTTATTGGGTCCTTTTAAGAAATCAGATAGCGTTGATTAGGCGTAAGAAATTTTCACATCTTTTAGAAATTATCCTTTGGTGTGGTTTATAGGTGAAGGAGAGCATGGAAAAACATTTAAGCCAAAAAAGAAAGAGATAAAGGCCTTTCTTAAAATAAATCATAAACATTTTAATAATTTTTTATAAAGTGTTCTGTTTCTTCTGTATTAAGGATCAATAGATAAATTCTTATAAACAAGATTGGAGGGACTAATTATTAGTTAGTTTGAGTTGGTATCCATCACTATCGGTTAAAACTTAAAAAGAAATCAAATTCGTTTTTTATTCTAATTAGAGGTAGTTTAAGAAATATGGCTCAAGTGGAGTTGAAATAAATAAGCACATGTCATAAAAAAGCTGAAGACCTGCTTGAAAAACCAAAATTACCCTCACTTACTTTATGCGTGCAAATCCAAAAAGCATGTGCAAAAGTGTATAAATGTGCTATTTTTCTTATTGGGGGCTCAAATGTCAAAACAGTCCAACACCAGCATCTTAAATTAAGTGCAGTCAGAGTGTATGGAATCAAGAGAACAAGGAATAATGAATGATAATTTCAGATCAAAGTCCACCTTAATATTAAATTAATGTTATTTAATGTTTGCTTTCAAATTGGATTCGTACGACTGTAACAATTTGAGCTTTAAAAGTTACTTCCTCTATTAAATTAATGTTAAATTTAACTAGAGATTTATTGAATTTATCTGTATTTCTCTATTTTAATTAGCTTTATATGAGATTTTTCTATTTTCTTTTAAATTTGTTTTGATATTTTTATAAGACACCTTTTAAATTATTTGCTGCATCAGTTGTTTTTAATATCCTTAATTATTTCATATTTTAGTAATTAGGTAGAAAGACATTAAGAATTAATATAGATGTAATCTCCCGCTAAATCCCTTTGAATCTATTGAAGTGAGAGGCATACAGCTTTTTGGCACATCTCTTTCATAATACCTTAAAAGCAGGTGGTAAAGCAAGTCCGTGAGTGAATGATAATGATCCATCAATAGTATATATCTAAAGGGACAAAGCTGACCTACAAATCCAAGAGAAATTATTTTTATTTAAGAGAGAAGCCTCTGGACTAATCAGAGTAATGTCTTACTTCATAAGGAAGGCCATCCATTATATTCAAAAACAGAGGAACAAGAAGGACCCACAAAGAGGAATAAAACATTAAAACTTAGAATATTTAATTAATTTTAAATATAAGATTTCAATATATTTTATTTTTAAAATTTATAATTATTTTTCCAAACTATCTCTGTAGGGTATAAGTGTGTGTGTATAATGATTAAAAGAGATATCTTAGGAGATCAATATACTTCTTTTACAAATAATTAACTTACCTCATTTTCTTAATATTAATAAATTAGTTATTTATTGATTGATTTGTTTTTTTTTTTTTCGGTTTGCAGAGGAGGGTGAGTTTCAGGCGTATCAGCAAAGGAGGCAGTGAAATAGCCGTGGCTTCTTGATCATATATTTCATCAAAATAGGACAAGGAATGATAGTCAAAGGGGGTCATCACAAAAATCACTTTCTAGTCTCTGATATATAGGTGAATTTTTAAAATTGATCTTTCATAAATAATTTCTTACAATCTAATCCCTCAATCATTAATTAAGTCAACCAAGTGTTAGGTTATGTGTTGAACTTTGGATGAAAATGAAGCAAAAAGTCAAAAACATTTCAATGATTGAGGGTTTGAATTGAAAGAAATATTATTTATGGAGCACCAAATTTAAAATCTAACTATTTATCTGGGGACCAATCCAAGAGTTTTGTCTTGAATAAGGGTCATGCTACATTATATTAGGTTTGCAAGTGGCTATAATTTGATAGCTATTTGGAAAAGTTCAGGACTAATCCAATAATAGTTACTTGTTTATCAATTTTTAAAGAACAAATATTTTTAAGGAATGAATAGGCATAGTACTAATTAATTAAGGTTTCTCATTATGCTCTATGTTCCTTCTCAGCTAATTCTCGTAAGTGTTGAGAAGTTTCCAAAAGTCTATTTAATTCTCTTGAATTTTTTACACACACACATTTTTTGAATTATATATATAAATATTTTGAACCGCACTATTTTAATGCTGATTATATATATATATATATATATATATATATATATGTATGTATATATATATGTATGTATACATACATACATATATATATATACATATATATATACATACATATATATATATATATATATATATATATATATATATACATATATATATATATACATATATATATACATACATATATATATATATATATATATATATATATATATGTATATATATTAAATTCATACTATTTATAAATTATGAATATTTATGTCACGCATACTTTTAATCCAGGATCATATGGCAAGTTAAATATTTTGACAAATCCGATCAATTCCAATCGATTATTTTATTTGCTAAAAAAGAAATATAATAGATTATTTAGATTTATTAATATTGTTATTGTTATCAAAATCTATTTATTTGATAAATATATAGTAAGCTATTCACATGTAGCATGTTATATGGTTTTGTGCATAGACCAAGATACATATACTTTTTTAATTATTTTTATAAGTCCTTTATAACTACTTTTATAAGAAATTAGTTAGAGTTAACTGAGTGAAAGAAATTGTTGCATCTTTAAAAAATCACCCTTTGGTATGGTTTATAAGTGAAAGACCCAGTACCAAACGGCTCTCATACAATGCGAGCTCAGGGGAAGGAGATCATATATGTACGCAGCCTTACCCTGACATTTACCAAGAGGTTATTTTCAGGACTCGAACATTTAAACGTAAAATAAAGTATAAACTTTTAATTAAGGATCAATGAGTAAATTCTTGTATATGATGGAGGGAGTAATTATTATTTATTATGAGTTGGTATTCATCACTATCGGTTAAAAGAGAGATCAAATTCGTTTTTTATTCTTATTAGGGGTAGTTTAAGAAATATGGCTCAAGTGGAGTTGAAATTAGAAGCAAGTCTTGAATAAATAAAGCACATGCCATAAAAAAGCTAAAGACCTGTTTGAAAAACCAAAATTACCCTCACTTACTTTATGCGCGCAAATCCAAAAAGCATGTGCAAAAGTGTATAAATGTGCTATTTTCCTTATTGGAGGCTCCAATGTCAACACAGTCCAACAATAGCATCTTATATCAATCTCAGTCAGAGTTTACTGAATCAAGATAACTACGAAAAATGAATGATAATTTCATATCAAAGTCTACCTTAATATTAATTAAAAGAAAAATTAATCTTTTAATTCCTCAAATATTGACTCAATTATAACTCAATCTACCCAACTATGACTAATTATAACTCATTCCTTAAACTTTAACTAAGTTAAAACTCAGTCCTTAATATAATTTTTTTTATTTAATAAGTTAACCCTTCCTGAGTAAAACTCAGAACGAGTCATCACCCAGCCATCCTATGTGGCAAAATATCTTGCTGATGGGTTCCAAACAAGCTTCCCATCTGACCCCTCACCACCCACAGTGCCTCCCCTGTTTCCCTGAGGTATGCCGGAAAACACCTTCACGTTGGAGAACTTCATGGCTCCAACAGCTTAAGCTCTACATACCAGACTTCATCAACACATTCAAGATACCAATCGCTCCTTCAAATAAACTTTCAAAGCAAAATTATCCTTTAACCATCAAAATTATTCAACTATCAGTCAACTTTAGTCAAGCATTATTATAAAGCAACATTGTACTACCTCCGGCCCTAAATGTAAGATCTAATTTATCGGAGGAGTACCTTTTTTAAAACTTTCAGGAGAACATTGCACCAATTAAAAGTTGAAGGCACCAATTACACCAGACAAAAAGCTTTCCGAGCAAATTTGCATTTATCCTAAGGTAAATGCACAATTATGTTTGAACAAGTTTGATGCCAAGCTCTGGTCAAGATTATTATTTTCCCCATTATACAAAAAAAATGAAAGGTCTGAGTTTAACACTATCAAGTTTCCCCATGCATGTATGTACAATTATCCCCACCAACACTGAGATTCTTATTGAAGAATTAATACAAAACTGAAGGGGAAAAAACAAGAATCATGATACAAGATTACCCTCAGGAGGACCAGTGATCAGGGAGAGTGAGAAAGTAGGTAGTCATGGCCTTGCGGAATCTCTTCTTGTAGATTTTAGGAGAAACCACAGTGGGAGAAGCATCTTTAGGACCACCAAGTATCCCAGAGGCCTTAACCCATGTCTCCAAATGCTTGTCCCATGTGTACTGCCTCATGAAATCTATTATCCCCAACACCAGCTCCTTCCTCTCATCATCCACCCCCACTAGCAACGAGTAATCCATCACGTCCACCGACTGCTCTATCGCGCCACAATTTTGTCAGTAACAACCTCAATTAAAATCCGGGAATAAAGGAAGAAGGGGGAAAAACAACATCATTGCAACAATAACAACAGCAGCAACAAGCTTTATTCCACTAGATGAGGTCTGCTAAATGGATTGCATAGTGCCATTATACTCTACTAACAACCAAATCTTTGGGAAGAACTCGTTACATGTACCTAATTTTCATGTAAGCATATTTTTCAGTGTTACCGCTATAGTGACATTCTTAGCATATAGTTGGCTTGGTCTTGCTTAAGAACCTATTATGAAAATGGCTTGACAGAAAAATTGTCAAGATCCCATTTGCTGCAATACCATAAGGGATGATATTTCTAACTAGTCATGTTAGGCTTGATATAAACCAAGAGGATGGGCATAATGTAAGGATTAAACTTCCAGAAACCAGATACAGTGAGAAACCATTTTATGCTAATGTGACCTATTATGACTTTGTCTACTGCATAAGAACCTTCAAATCCAAAATGATTTCAAGTATATTTACTAAAATTAGGCAACAACCTTGAAAGAATTTAGAGCTGATTTGGAAACCAAAATGAAGCTTACCGCCAAAAAGGCTGTGTCATTCCATACAGCTCTTTCAAGACATCTCTTTGCCCTGCTCCCAAGAAATATGGGTTTCGTTCTCAATGCTTCCAACAAATTCATGTCTAGCATTGTCCCAGTTGTTTCTGGATTGTACCTAGATCTTCTTGAGCCCTTAAGATCATATACCCTAGATATATGTCTCTTATAGAAGATATTCTCCATCACCATCAGATCTATCTTTGTTTCCTTCCCACCTTTTGGGTATTTCACAATAACCTGCCACCACCACCAAACATGACCGAGATTATACATATAAAAGTTACATCAATATCACAATGTTGAGCTGTTGGAATTAAAAAATATATATATATATTGAGCTTCATGATGCATGCATGCACAGCCCTGGAATGAAAATTGACCTGATAGATACCAAGAACTTTGGCAAGGCATGTTGGGCTTCCTGAATTAAGGGAATCCATCAGGTATGTAAAGTACTGAGGAGCAAAGTCTTCAAAGGAATCCATTTCTGTCTTTATAACCTGTTTAATGATAAACCTATCATCCCAAGACTTGGCAAAATATACATTGCTTTTCCCTCCTTGTGCACTCCATCTATGGCAGCGGCTCAAGGAACGTATAAAATCAACTTCATTAGGGAAACACAATTTTCTAAGTAAATCAAATTGCTTTGCATAATAACAAGTGACAGAAAAATTCACTTTTCCTCCAGCACCCATAGAATCATCACGGAAAGAAATTCTCAAGTGTAAAGATTTCTTGGGGTCCTTTAGAAGAGAAGCAGTAGATGATGGAGCATCTTCTGACCCATATCCGCCATAATGAATACACTCCAAGTCTGAAACACCAACAGACTTCTGGGATGAAAAGGAAGAAGCAGATGAATATTGTTTGTTTCTTTCATGCATAATGAAGCCTCCATCATGGGGATCCAACTTATGTGCAACTCCATCTTCGTATTCCCTAGAACTAAGGGCATAGGATATTATACTGCAGTAATCATCATCATAAACAGCAATAACTCTATGACCATGATGCGTTTGGGGAAGCAGCAACCGAACACCTTCAGCCCCACAGGATGCAGAGGAGATGAACAATGGCCTGGCACTCAGAACCAGATTAAGCTTCTGCACCTCCCATGGTGACATTTGAAACTGAGTCTGGAATGGATTAGATACAGGATCTCTAACCATATTCCTGTAGTCACCGTAAGCATGAAAAGATTTAACTGATGACAACTGTAATGAGGGGGGCAAGACTTGCCTACCTCTTTCTCGAACTCTTAATGCTGAATTGAAAGAATGAACTCTCCCTGATTGCGTCAACCTTCTAGAAGGGGGAGTATCATTTAAATTGGACTGCCTGGTACTGCCAGCTTGGAGATCATCTGCTTGAAACGCATGAGGAGGTTCAACTTTTGAAGGAGACTGATTATTTCCAGTCCAGGCAGAATCTATCATATCAGAAAGATTAGATTCCTGAGAGGGGAAACAGTCAGGTGTTTTATTGACAACAAATTCACTATCAGAAAGTAAATTTTCTCTATCTTTATGAGATGTAGAGGCTTCAGAACATGGTTCAAGATGCTCATCCATCTGTCTAAGAATACAACTTTCAGGATATTCCTGTAAGTTGGATGGCTGAAGGCTACTTTGCTCAGGCCAATGGTCAAAATCCATGTGACATAAGTCAACTCTAAGATCTTTAAAGTCTGCAGAAGATTCATTTCCTTGTTTGAACTTGGAACTAGAAATCTTTTTAATTGAAGAGTCCAAATAGTAAAGCCGATGATCCCAAACATGCGAACCTATCAGAAGGGAATGTCTTAAGCGATTTAATTCCAGAATATCTAAAGCTGTCTTCCTTGGTTGTGAGGTTTCTGTAGTTTCTGATACTAGCAGATTCTACACACAAATAAGCACATCCAAAGAAAAGAAAAAGAGGAAGGAGAATTGTTAGAAATGAATATATTAATTGTTAAATATAAGAGTAGGCACATGTACCACTTGCACCTATAGGCCATGCATGCTAATATAACAATCATACATGGAAACTGAATGTAGATTTTAGGTTTTCCCCCTTTTTTTTTTTAAACTCTTGGTCAAAGGATGTAATTTTTAGTTTTGCTTACATGATATTCACTTCTTTCCTTCTTAATCATATCTTTGAGCTCCGCCATGTGGTTATGAATGACACGATTATCAGGCAGCTCATATCCAACACCAAGAGATACACTTTTCTCCATGCATCCAAGCAAATGCGATATTTCCCCGTACAATGTTTCCATTTTACCCAAAACCTGTGAAAGAAAGGGAGTAATTTAAAATTTCAATATGCCAACAAGCATTTAATAATTTAATAAATAATAAAACCTACAACCTACACAGTATATAATTAAAGTCACTTTCAATATAGAACAGAAAATATGAGCAATAGTTTCTTAAGAGCACCTCTTTTGCCTCCTTTCTTATCCACTGCTCCTGAATATGGCCAAATTCCAACACCAATGGGGGCAGATGTACTGAGAATAAGTAAATTGGGGAATACTGGAAAAAAGCAACCATACTTCCAAAACTGTTATACATCAAGACGTTTATCAAATTTCAATGTCATTTACTAACAAAATTCTCACACAAAAACGTAATCAATTATGGATTCCCTGTCTGAAAGCTATACCCATAAAAACGGAGGCAGTGCCTCCGCAGAGAGTGACCACAGGTGGCAACTCGATTTGCAGTTGCATGGTCTGAGAAGCTAAGTTCCAAGAACTTTCCAAAAGACAAGCCCCAGGCAGCATCTGACATAACCACTCTTGGAGTTGCTGGTGGAACTCCATTTACATGAGGACACCTAAGGCATCGATGCCACATCCAAATCTTGCCATCTCTTTCCCCTGGTAATTTTGCCAATGGAAGGTGCTTAACCTTGATTGTAAGATTTCCTTGCTGGTGCATAAAACACAGAACATGGGCCTCCATAGGCTCCTTACAAGATTGACAGTGAGATGTCTGAGGAAAGCAGAAAGTCATTTCACTTCATATCAAGAGCTGGCACCAAACACAGCAAGCAACTAACCCAAATACCAATCAAAACAATGAGTTACCTGATCAAAAAGATTCTCATGAAGATATCTTCCAAGAGGCTTGTCATCAGAGCCATAAAACTTTATGCGAAGCAGCTTAGCGTGCTCACATACCATTCCCTTAGACACACAGTGGCTAGAGAAGTACACCAATATGCTCTGATTACCATCAGCAGCAGAAAAGTATTTACCAGAGAGTTCATTTTCATCATTTCTACGTTTCTCACCATTTTCATCTTCAGTCAACTGAGTAATTTCACCTTGTTGCCTCACCTCTTGAACCATGCTTTTCTGCATATCTGGTTGCAAACAGTCTCTCCTACAAGAAGGAAGTATAGGACAGCCCTCTGATTCATCAGACTGATTCAAATAACCTAATTCTACGGCCAAATTACCTATCAAGTCATCATGGCAAGCATTAGATAGTACTTTCCCGGCACTATAACCCATTGTGCTCGCACAAGAAGGAGAATTAAGGCTATCAAGATGCTCTGATTCTGATCCCAATCCTTCAATATTTGATTCAAGAACCATTAATTCTTTCACCCTATCCATGTCATCAGTCTCTGACTGCCACATGGTCGCATTATCAGTGTTGGACAATATAGATATGTCATTGTCAGCAGAAACCCTTTCTGCCAAGGCTATGGAGTGTTTTGATCTCATCTTAGGCAGGGTGGCACCCTCATCAGCAAGGAATGATGTCTCAAGAGATAAATGGTAAGCTGCAAAAACTGCATATTGAACCACATCCTTAATTTTCTTTAGTTCTTCACGGCATGCACCCTTCAGTAGGACCTATAATAAGGACAAAATCAGAGACAGAAACCATTGGACAAATCAATCACCTGCCATTCCATCATATCAAACTGTAGCTTACTGGAAAAGTAGAATGAGATGCATGTAATAGAAAGTTATGCTCTTCATTCAAAAACAAAAGGGAGAATGTACTGCCTTTGTTCCTTGATAGTGAATTAATGATGTCGAAAACTAATAATACAAAGAATAGTGAGGTTACCGTACAGCCCAAACGCCTTGGACAACCTTCAAAAAACATTAAGGTTTTGGATGGCTTTTTGTTGAACTGATTGGCAGTCTCATGATCTTCTACCATTCTGTTCAATTTGAATAATTCACAGTGCCCCAATACTGTTGTTGACAAATAATCAATTGATGGAGTGATAAGTGCACCAGTGCAGCGGGCTATGCGCTCTAGCAATGTCCTTTTAACATTCAACACCAGTGAAATTTCTTTTGCCAGAAGATATTCCTGGGCACATGAAGCTACAGTTTTTTCTACCAGCAAAACATTTGGTCGAAGAGCCTCAATTTTTGAAATAATCATCTTCATATGATCATTTTCCTGCTACCATTTAAAAATTAAAATTATATTTCTACAAGAGATTTAACTTTCCTAGTGGGCACAAAATGGTTACCTGCTGCAATAATGTATTAAAAGATGCCAACTGATCTGGAGCCTTCTGGTATTCCAGTGCTCCTGCTAAAAGAAGTATTCTAGGCTTTTTATAGTGTGAGGTCATGCGCTTATGCTTTATACTTTTTGTACAAACTACTCCTTTCACAAAGGTACTGCAAACCAAAATCAGATAAGACTTAATGGTTAATTGCAGATAACTTCAAGGAAAATAGCGTAAATATATACAAAATACAGGGAGAATTTGAATTACAGTATACCTCTCACTAGGACTTCCAGATGCTATACATTTAACCTTTACATAATCACCAGGATCCATGCTGCCTCCTTTGCTGGTATCTGGCCTCACAAAGTTGGCAGCCTGCCATGTTATTGTTGCAACAATGTCAAGCCAGTCATTGAAACTACTTTCCTTACTGACTTTAATACCCTCTCCTTGTAAAAGCTGTAAAAGAAGAGCTCTAAAATGTCCTTGTATAACACCTTTTAAAGGTTCTTTATTTTCTACATTATGTTTCTCCTTTACCGGAAACACAGTAGACAGACTGCTGCTGGATGAGAACAAGGCACCTGAATCACCAATATCATCATCTTCATCATCAAATGCAAAAATACCTCCTTCTATGTCATCTACCATACTATTATCAGGTGAAGGGGGACACCAGATAAGGTCATTGTTTTGAAAATCTAATGGCGTCTGAGAATTCTCATTCTGGCTCCAGAATATTGACAAGTCATCAGAAAAATAATCAGTATTATATGCATCCTCAATCCCTTGTTCAGGCTTACTTAAAACAGCCTTAGTTTGTTGACCAAAGGGACCATTGTAATGAGAAATGGGACTTCTTTCTTGCCCCCACTGTACAGGAAGCTCAACCCTACTGTAAGCAAAATCAATCCTAGACGGGCTCTCAACAGAATTTGACCCTATAGACTCAAAGTTGCAAGTCTCATGGCTAGCACTAACTCTACTTGAACATGCATCAGAACCAAGATGGCAATAAGTACTTGAAGGGCTATAAAGATGCTTCCCAGAATCAGCAATCCCATTTTCATCATTCCTACATTGAAAACACATGGCTTCAATAAACATTTGCAAAGTAAAGGATGAAACCAAAATAATCAAATTATACAATTATCGCCTCAGAAACTGCTTAGCTGACATATAACCAAATAAATTGTTTGTTAATCCACATATGGGTGAGAAATCATAAACAAGGCAGTTGACAATGCCAATTACAATTTAGTGATTCACACCTATTGGAGTATCGCATAACAGAAAACTAAGATAATGATGCATACTAGATTTTCTAAAGGGTATAACATTATATGCAACCGTGTCACTTTCTCTGATATAAATCAGAATATAATACCTCCTTGCAGATGGATGAGCTGTTACTTGAGTGGGTGGAGAACCGGACAAGGCCATACTCCTGATGACTTGGGGAGCATATGCATAATCTTGGGTTTGAAGATAGCTCTTACTTGATTCACTATACAGTGAAGAACAGGTTCTTTCACTATCAAAACTGAAGCAAGGTGATGATGGCTCAGGACTTTGCCTTGGACTTTCTCGGGAATCACTATACTTCCCATTAACATCTGAACAGAATTTGCATGAGTTGATTGTTTTTCTCAACGCACTGCCTTCAGATTCAAGATTGTCAAGATCACACCCTCCGATACATTTCCCACAGAACCAACACCCACAGCTTTTGCAGTTGTATTTGATGAACATTTCATTAACGTCTCTATGACAATTGCAAGACATTTGGTAGCTACTTTTAAGCATATCGAATTGGTCAGGCAAACACTGCAGATCACTTCCTCGCCAAGAAACCCAAGAACTAACCTTTTCTGCCAGATCCAGTAATGAACTATCAGGTATTCCCATAAGATATGATGGCCCCAACAAAGAATTTAGCCAGCACCTCAACAAAAATAATAAAAACCTCCTCTTTCTCCAACTAACTTCAGTGTACAACTTCACTTTCAGAAAGCCAAAAGAAACAAATATTTTTCCTCTGGAACTGCAATGCCGATTGCTAAGAAGTATTAATATTATAACACAAAATGAACAGATAATTATTGAAATAAAATTCGAGGATGAGAGGTTGTAATTAGGCTATGAATGTTTTTTGTGTCTTTTTTTCCTTTACTCGGTTTTCATTTTCTTATTGGTGGTGACCAAGACATTCAGAAAAACAGAAGCAGATCCTCCTGGAATCAAATAATATCAAAGAAGTCAGACAACTATACGATGAAAATCTACAACCCATCCATCTACCACTGTTTACACCAAACTCTTACAAAAAGGACACAACACACTAAACAATTTTTGAACATTTCAATAACAAAGAAATGTAATCACCTTAAACCAAGAAAGCTCAAAACGGGAAATCAAATGGTAATGACCTCACCGACTAACCGATCCCTGAATCCTCAAGAATGCATTCAGAGAACTGTTTAACCATTCAAGCAACACTCCTGTGGCATAATCACAAAAGAAAGAGAAGTTTATCTTGGAAGCTTTACCTACGAAAGCTCAAGTCGTTAATCCTCAATCGAACAAGAAGAAGAAGAAGAAGTTCACTGAAGCAACAGAAAAAAAGGAAGAATGGGAGAATGGAGAGAGCTTAAATACTGGGAAGGATTAGAATCATAAGAAGAAAGAGAAGAAGCACGAATGGTCCCTTTCTAACGGAATCGACTTGCATCGCCAACAACAATACCATTTGCTTCATCTTTTCCGCTCGTCACCTCTGTGTGCCTTTTCTTTTTCTTTTCGTTTTCTTTCCTCTTCCATGACTCATACATATGGCCCTCTCACCTTATTTATTTATAATATATTATTTCTGTTTAATTAAATAATTCAAAAAAAGCAAGGTGAAATCAATAAGATATTAATGACCAGAGTATTTATCAGTACTTTACAAGATAGTTGAGTCAACATAATACTCCCTTCGTCCAAGTTATAAACCATATTCTCTTTCATGAGCTTGTTACTATACATAATCAACAGTTTTCTTTTATCTAAAAATTTAATACACTTTTTTTTATCCGATTAATTGCATATATTTCTCTGTTTTTTTTAAAATAATTTTTTCTCATCTTTTTTCCATCCATTCTCACCCTTACTGGTCATCTTCATGTAGAAAAAAAATTATAGCTCTTATATATTCTTTACTTTTAACTAATTTTATTTTTTTGATATTTTATTTGGAATTCGTGACTTTCCCTCTCAATATAAATGAATTTTCTAAGATTGGAACTCGAGACCAGTAGGATCTAACAGGGCCTTCATCGTTAGATCAACTCTATATTGATATTTTTAACTAATTTTCACCATTAGTTTGTTTTATGTGATTAGAATAATTGTTGTTTATAAAAAAAAATCTGGAGGGAGTGTATTATTTTGTCATAAATCAGGCAATTCCATTACTAATCTCACGCTTAAGAAAAATTAAACAATGAATTGTGTCATTGGATTATAAAATTTCGACCAATACAGTATTATTATAATATTTGTGATTAAATCTCTTTTTCCGAATATGTGTCAGTATCAGTTTGGCCGAAAAAAAATTTAAAAAAAAAAAAAGGTCAAAATCATCAGGCATGCAGCAGCATGCTTAACTCCGGTTTGAGAGCTCCAACTTGTTCAAGGCATGCTATTATTTTAAATAATAAAATGACTTATTATATAATACTAATACAAAAAAAATTTCTAAAAAGTGACACAAACAAAAGGAATAAAAGATTCTCTAAATTTTACTTATTACAATTGAAGAACACAAATTTTTGGAAAATCATAAAAACTAGCTATTGAAGTTATAAAACTTAAGGGCTTATAAAGCCATTTTTCAAGAAAATCCTTCCCAATGTAAAACTCATTATTAGAATATAATAAATGTGATGTAGTTGACATTATAATTTGAATGAGATAAAATGTGGGAAATATTGGAACAAGACATGTGCATATATATGCCTCTTATTATTCTGACCACTGAGGAAAAGGTTTGGTAGCTTTCTTAGTTAAGGGCTGGTTAGGTGCATGTGTATCTTGAATGCCTCACATTCTTCTTTTATTTATATTAAGGCATAAATTTTTTTATAAGAATTATATAATGATAATTTTGTTTAAATTATAGGATTGATTCTTTAATTTTAAGGTATATATACTACAATAACAGAAAAACCGGTAAGAAATTGAAGATTTTAAACTTATTAATATGACATTCTAAAAAAAATTAAAAAAATTAATTTAAAAAAAATACCAGACTAGAACGGTTTACTGGCATTCAGTCCGTGTTCTATAACAATGGTATATGTATAGTATAATACTATTACTTTCAATAGTATGTGGGCGTAAATAATAATATCCATTCTTTTAATCGTCATATTCATACAAGTTCAATTAATATTTAATGACAGTTTATTTAATTAAAAGCATCAAAGTGGACCTTGTACTCTATTAAATTCGTTAATGTTCCATGAGGATAAGGCCCGAAATCCCCCCCAACTTACTTATAAGGTCAAAGCATGTGGTCCCTATATATTAATAAATATTAAGGACGGGACCAACATCAAGATTCTTGGTACCTTCAATGGTATTATAGTCTAATATTGCCTTCGACATCTAATATTGAAATATTAATAAAATTAATTAAGTTACTTAATGAAAATATATGTTACATGATACTTTTATATTTATGTGTATCATATATTAGAATATATATATCAATTTATATGTCATGTAAGTTAGTTTTAAAAAAATGATGAATATAAGAGATAAAATAAAAAATACCTTATATTTAAGATCATAATTCACTTACAAATTATATTTTATATTTAATACGGAAGAGAGTATTATGAAAACTCTTTTATAAGTGAGAGATTGCTGATTCAATTTCACTTATAAAGTCAAGTATGTATATATTTCTTAGAGAAAACAAGACTCACTATATAAAAAAAAATTAATTATCAATAAAATTTTGTCACTAATTAATTAGTGATTAGTTTACTATGGTACAATTCCATCTCTAAATTCTCTAACTAATCCACTGTTTTTTGTAATGACCCTTGGAGGCCAATTTTTTTTTTAAAATACAAATTTAACACATATCCCCTAATTATTGTTATGTTAAGTAATTTTCTTACAAAATAGTATTATAACTTGAAAAACGCATCATATTATAATTAATGTATGCTTATATATAATATTTTAAAAAATTTATGTGTTTTACCTAAATTGATCTTAATCAATATTATATACAAATTAAATAACAAAAAAAAATATTGATACAATTATGAAAATGATAGAATATTTTATTTTTTGAAAGTGAAGGTTTAATAAATAACTAGAATATTTTAATATACTAATAAATCATGTACTCTATTTCTATTTAGATATATCACTAAAAGATTATATATATATATATATATATATATATATATATATATATATATATATATAAAATATTTTCCTAACGTTTTCTCTAAAAAGTGGCCGGGAAGGTTTTGGAGAGTGTAACATAAAATGAATGTATTTTATCATTGTAAAATTAGCAATTTCTCTTTAGAGGATTGAGATTTAATTAATTGAAGCAATTCGCGACAAACATGAATAACATTTTCTCATTATTGACGGTGGAAGCAACTGATTTTGCTTTCCAATTCAGAAAAGCATTACAATGAGAAGCCGATAAAGCCATTACAATCAGTCATAATTATAAGTTGTCTTGACCAACTAATTAATAAAGAAAGAATAATAGTAAGTGATTAAATGTTTATTTAGAATAATGATTATAATCTTTAAAAATAATTTTTTTAATCTTGATTTATAATATATGAGAGAAGTTTTATCTCGATTTAAATAAATAAATATTTTTAAGGTGTTTAAAAGTGATCTCAAACAGACGTTAATTAACCTACTGGATAATTAATGAGAATATAGTTACAATATAATTAGTAGGTTTTGGTAACGCCCATTGACCAAAGAAACAAGAGGCCAAGCCAAGAAAATCAAAAGGCCACGTCGTCATTGAGTTGGTGCATGAATGTCATGTATGACTCCTTTACAATGGTCGGTTGGACATATCCTTAATTTCTGATGCCATGTTGCTTTCACTAAGGTTCCTCAATAATTAATTTGTGGGGAGCCAATGAAAATTCATATACTTTATATAAGAAAAAAAAGGGCTACAGTATGGTCATTTATATTATAATTCTTCGATCCTATTTATAAGAGCTCAATAACAGAATTATGTGGTTTAATAAAGTAATTAAAATTAGTTAAAAATAATAAGTGTGTATGAAGTAAATCTTATTTTTTTAAGTATGCTCTTATTTATGAAGGGCAAGTAAGAAAGATAAATGGAATAAATATAGGTATAACCAATATTTTAATTAATACAATTTATATAATTAATAAACGGAAAAAATGAAAACAAAAAACCTCATTAAATGTTCAAATAACTTTTGCTCGGCTCTTATAAAAAGGATCAAGGCAATTCAAATTTTAGGTTCTTATAAAAAAGATCAGAGGGAGTATCTAGTTTCATTTAAGTCTATTATGTTTATAAAGTGCATTTTTAGTTTTTCAATCTTAGTACCAAATTTCATCTAGCGAAAAATGATGCCTTATAAAATTTAAATGATGATTATGCAATTACACATGGATAAAGCATACTTCCATTTTTAATTTTTTTAATATAATATTTTTATATTTAAATTGTGTAAATTAAAAATATTAAAATGAAAATATGTACAATTCTATCTTTACAAATGCTTTGTCATTATTTGATGAGTTAAAATTTTATCTTATATAAAACTAATGGTGTTAAACTTGAAAGAAAAAAAAATGCATTTCATAAACTAACTTAAGAGACTAACATGCAAATATATATTATCAAACTTATACTTTTTCCCGTAAAAAAATGTTTTTAAAGGTGACATATTCTTATTTATAAGAGGTACTAATAATTTATCTAAAAAAATTTAGTAACATTTTTCCTTTTTGTCACAATTATTAGTTTGTCTCACTATATTAATTATGCACTCAATCTCTCGCCCTCCATAAATAATGATGCTTTTTTTAAAATAAGTTATATTTTATATATTTATTGCATTTAAGCCAATTTTCGTCAAATTTTTATTTACATAATTTAGTTATTGTATTTCATAAAAAAAAGGACGGGACGTCATAGCTTATATAAATGTTTCTCATACTCTATAAGAATTTGATCTCAAATTTAAATTAGCTGAAAATGCAAAAATCTCGTTGATGAATAATATGTAAGTATTGATGGACATGTGTAAATGTGGGGAGAAAAAAAGTAAATGTGTAAATGTATTGATTTATGAATTTTTCCCCATAACTCATGCATTTATTATATCCTCTGCAGACTTCCTATGTTTGATGTCAGTTGGACTATAAGGTCCTGACAGTTATAATATTTATTTTGATTCTATGAACCATGAAACCCAATTATCTTAAACTTTTTATCATAATAATTAAAATATAATTAGTGGGTAAATATCAAAATCATAATAGGCGCTAATATTGCTAATGTAATGTTAAAATGTCACTGGCCTTGATCAGCTTTTAATTTTATGGTTGAAACCCGAAGGATAGGGACCAAATGAAAAAGGTTATTTGTTAAGGGAATCGTGGGATGGTTAGAGGAGGATTATGAAGACTTTTAGGCCCTATTTGATATGAGGTACTGGATTTTGATGGATTAGGATTTATGTTGGTATTGGAATTGAGACTAGTATTGTGACTGAGACTGAGGAATTAAAATTACGTTTGGTATGCGGTGATATTTAGATGAAATACTTGAATTAATTTTATTTTATAATCCTCCATAAATTATAAAAAGGCTAAAATATCTTTATTATTAAAAAAGGGGTTAAGATGCAAAAATAGCAATGAACTATTTCTTAAAGTGCATCCAACACAACTAACTATTTTATGGTGCAAAAATAGACATTATGAATTTTTTTTGGAGCAAAAATAGCAATTTTTGCACCCCAAAATAGATAACAAAATTACTATTTTTACTCCAAAAAAAATTCATAATATCTACTTTTACAGCCTAAAAATTCTTAATGTCTATTTTTGCATCCTAAAATAGTTAGTTGTGTTGGGTGCACTTTGAAAAATAGTTCTTTGCTAAATTTGCACCTTAACCCTTAAAAAAAATAACAAAAAACAAAGTCTCATAATTCAGGTTAAAATTAATAGAGGGCATTTATGTCCAAAAAATATTATAAACAAGAATATTTTTGTCTCTGATATTTGCAATCCTAGGATTGAAAATGCAATACCAAGGGAGGTGGCTTTGCAGCAATCCCTCTTTCGTGGTACTATCAATCCCTAGTTATCCGTAGTCCCTCATACCAAACGATATATTCTAACATAATCCCTGATCCAATCCTTATCTTTACGCTCTAGTGCTTCGTACCAAATATAGCCTTAGTGTTCGATTAATAATTAAGGAAATTTTATTTCTTAAAATGTTTGGCATCATCTTTATATATTGGTAACAATAATTTAATTTATTAACAATTTCAAATTCAATTTTGCTTCCATGTTCTTGTTTGTTTTAGTTTCAACTTCTTAAATTACTTTTTTTAAGCAGCCTTTTTGATTTAAAGTCAACCCGTATAATTTAAATCTAGCTCGATTAACAAGTAAACAGTCAACAACTATTTAAAATGATTAAATTTAATTACTTATTTATTTTCTTACATATAAAATTAATTAAAATATATTACTAATAAAATTTACAGCCATTTGATTTAGTGAACAATAAACTACTTCCTTCCTTTCTTTTTATCAGAGATACTTTTCGAGCATCGTTTGTTTTCTTTTACAAGAGACATTTATAGATTATCTTTTTTTTTTTAAGGTTAACTCCCATTATACCCCATTTAATTACTCATATTATCATTGTATTTAATTCTTAAAGCCACTACACATTCTCTCATTCACATAAATGAAGGTATTTTTTATATATATAAAAACAGTTACATTTTTCAACTAATTTTAACCATCTTTTAAAATAACACGATTTAGCTAATTATTTTTTCCTATAAAAAAGTCAGAGGAATATCACTTGATTATTATAATTCCTTACAAGTAAATACTAAATAGTAAATGCTATCATTAATCTGGGGAGCCAAACATGGTTTAATGTTGCCAACCTAACCCCCTAGAGTTTAAATTGTCAACAACTAGCATGGCTTGTTTATGTGCTTGTCATAAGCATTTTTTATTTACTGTGTAGATCAAAGGCAATTCACTAATGAAAAGTTAAGTAATGTAAAATGTACCAAATTCTCCATTTGTTTTTTATGCACAAAGACAACCACTAAACTTGAAAGTTACACATAACAACCAACATATCATAAAGTTATATCAAGAGTTCGAGTTAAAAAGCTTAAACCTAACCGAATGAAATTCATCCTAACAGGAAGTAGGAGATTTCTATAGAGGAATGCTTATCTACTTCGTGAGCTTTTCTTACAAAATAGTTAGCACACTTCAATACTTTTATACAAAAGTGAATAATCTCAAGGCCCAATTTGAGAATATTAGTCGACTCTCAAAGGATGAGGTGAGCCACAATCCTGCTAACTTTTTTTTTTTTTTTAAATAAGACCAAAATGCTTAAGTATATTATATTAACATAGAGAGAGGATTCAATTTGTTTTACCCTTTTGATTCGTTCATACTCTTTCTTACACAACACATTGAAAATTGGATGAAAGAAAATCTCTTCGGCATCATCCTTATTGTAATACACACACAAACATAAGGGCAAGGGCCTCTAATGCCCCATTCTATAATACCTTTTGTAATGTTACAACCTTCCAAATGTTTTTTCTTTCTTTATTTTCTCTTGATTATTAGATTTTATTTAAAATGGACATGCGTGGGTGTGTTGCAGTGCTGTTGACTTTTTGACTTTCTGGTGAGACTCTAAGGTTAAAGCACAATTATATTTGCACCTTCTACTTCCCAGGATGGAGGCAACAATATATACTTCACCTGTAAAGTGACCTAACGACACTCACAAGTCACAAATAACTTGGGTTACAATTCACAGTCACAATTTCAATTGCAAACAATTAATTTAGGGCCCTACAAAGGTGGCAAAACCAGCACTATATGAGGATTTGTCTGAACCAACGCGCACACATTAAATGCTATGTTCAAGCAGATTGATGCCTGCTTTTATTTATCTTATGTACGGTCACAGTTTGGATTAATTATATCCTGTTTGATCAATACTCCAAATATATCCCACCCTTGTCTTTATTATAAGTCCACTTGTAAAAGATATTTTTTGTTCTACATATAAATTCATTTAGAGGGTATTAATGATTATTTTTTAATTTTGCCCTTATTTAATTCTAATTGGAAAGAGAGAAAGAAGAGAGAGAGCTGTGAATGATTTATAAATATAAAGAGAGATAGAGAGAAATTTAATCAAGGTAAATTTTAAAAAATTTATCGATTTAAAATATATTTAATGACTTAACTGTCATTTTTTTTTGTGAACTGGGTATTTTAGGGCCTTTATCCCCCCGTGAACCCCTCGGTATCCGACGCTTTTTCTGAGCCCTAGCCTTTTCAATTGGGCCAGGTAAACCCAAGCAACTGACTAATCCAGAGTTGAAGTGATGTGAAGCGCATCCTATAACACTTTGTACCAAGATAGGTACCACCCTCTACCTACAAGTATGCTTATGAGGATCAAAATTGTGTTCCCACCTCATAAGCATCAACCGCTTACCACTACGCTATGTGAGAATTAGTTACACTAGATTTATAATAAAGACTGAGTGGTACCTATTATAGAGCAGCTCTAGCTCCTGGTGTTTTTGATCTTTTTCTAAAGCACTTCTTAATTTTAAGGAATATTAAATATTTTTTTCATATATACCCCATAATTAATAAGAGTAGTGAGAGAGTAAATTAATATAATGTTGAAATTCAATATAGTTAATAAAGGTAATATTAAAAATCATTTAAATTTTATGATAAATTTAATATTTTTAAATGTCTTTATTGACGCACTTGAATAGAAGTCACTTGTATTTGTAACCAGAGGAGAGTATTAAAGAACTTTTGTCCCATTCTTTTTGAGCATTTCATTAATGCACACAAGACTTGTGCATTACTGTGTCATATATATATAGGCAATATTGCCTACCATTACTGTGTCATATTGTATACATTGTGCATATATATTTTTCATATTTGTATATCTCTCTATCAATGCCCTGGCCTCAACGTATATCAGCCATATGCATTTTTACAATCATAGTGATTATTCAGTGTTGACCTTTAATTCAGGATTAATATTTCAAGTTTGGCATTAGGCTAACAAGTTCATCTCATGTAGTCTCCTTATGCAAATGATCTTGCCATAAAACATGAACTTGGACTCTTGGGCCCTCTTATAAGCAACCATTAGGAAAATGAAAAAGGGATGGGAAGATCATCATCAATTCATCTTCATGAAAAGAAGTCATGGCATAGACTTTTCTCATTATTAGTCTTCAATGTGGAAATTTATTTTTTAAGAAAATCCTTCTTATCATTCTCTGTCTTAAATTAAGCTTAATAACCAAATTCATTCCAAGTTAACTAAATAACTAATTGTTGCAAGCGTGACTGAAATGCAACTAAAAACAAACCGATTCTTATGCAACTATCAGAAAAAAACGAAAAAGATCTACAAGTGTTGACCTTTCTGTATTTTGGGAAACTACAAATAACCCCTTTTTATATATTAACCTACAACAGACAAGATCAGGTAAGCTTTAATAAGAAAACGAAAATGGAAGTTTATATACATGGAACAGCTTACTTCGATGGCCAACCGTAAATGGCCAATCCGAACTTTAATCTGATATGTTCTTGCTACTGAAAACAGTAAACGGGAAAAAAAATTGAAGTTTCAAGTTTTCTTGATGACACAGATGAAATTTCCAGCAGCCATTTATTCAGGTCACCATCAGCAAGAGGAAGCCTCATGTTGAAGGAAGAAAAGCGAGAATTGGCAACAATTTATTGCATCAAGAGTATAGAAACATACGTTGTTATTAAAGAGAATCTGCTATGAAGCACACAATTAGGCTCTTCCAGTGCGCCTTCCAACTTTGAGTGCCAGCTCAGTATCAATTTTGAGGGACATGTCAAGTGCTTTCACAGAATGGGTCAATGAACCACTGCAGAATTAGGCAAGTGATTTTAGTAATCTTCCACAGAAATAATACATGCATATTATGCAGGTTATTATTTTATTTTATCTTTCGTCTTGGGCATCTGAATTCCGATTTATCTTTGCCAGCACATTCAATATCAAGGAATAGAATAGCTCAAGGAAAAAGAGTACAAAAATGTATTCCCATATCGTAGGTTCAGAGTTGCACTTGCAGGACAGTAATTTTACCTGGAAATGTAGGTTACTCCAGACTGCCCAATTTTATGAACCGTTTCAAGAGTAACATTGCCAGATGCCTGTTATCACAACACAGGCACATTGGTTGGTTAGTACACTGAACAGAGGCAATATTTACTGTGAAGTTGACCTCGAGCTATTATAAAATAGGATGCATTATATTTTAAGTGGAGGGCTACATAAACAAAAACAAAAGGAATGGAAAAGTAGCAGGCAAAGTAACATGTGCCAAAAAGAAGATTTCAGCAAAGAAGATGATAATCTTCATGGGTAATGGGAATATCGTATTGGAATTGGTTAGCATTGCATACCTCAGTCTCATATCTCCCATTGACCAACTCTACGGCTTCTTTAATCATAGATATGTCAACATCCCCATTTGCTAGAGGCACAACCATATTATCCAACATTATTCGGGTCAGATAAGTCTCTGTTTGGTATGCGTAATTTAATGCTTCTCTTACTTCCTCAAGTGTCCTGGTTTCGACCTGGGAAAAACAAATACTTTAAAACAATCCTAGCTTCTGCAAGGCTTGGTCCTGCACATGCATGGATAGCCAGGGAATAAAAACCCAAAAGCACATACATTCACAGACATTATTTGGAAAACATAAATTTGAAGTTGGTAATCAACAAAAGATCAAGAGTTTATTGAAGTAATATTGAGATAAGATATAAGACCAGAACAATATCCACATGTATTGCAGGCTAAATACAGCCTTGAAATGAGCAGATAAAAGATATGCAAAAGTAAGAGTATGAGCACCACCTCTACTGGTAATTGAAGGTCCCTTTCCTTTATATACAGGTCAGCAGCTCTAAGAGCATTAGTAACACCTCCAGCTATTGATATATGGTTATCTTTTATCATTATCATATCAAACAAGCCCATCCTATGATTACGCCCGCCACCAATCAATACCTACAAAAAACAGATGTATACAAGCTGAGCAAGTATAAACTTCATATTAAAAAAAAACAACCTCTATGACTATAGATATAAGGAAGAGATCCAGACCGCCCACTTATCCAATAGTCGTAAACCTGGAGCAGTTTTTCTGGTCTCCAAGATATATGCTGGGTAAGCTGCATCTGCCATTTGCTACAAAGAACATGAAAGTTAGAAAGCATCCCAGATACACAACAAAGGTAACCAAAAATAATAACTTCCACTAATCACTCTGCATGGTGAGATAACAGATTTTACTATCTTTTTCTCCTTGAGGTGGATGATTTTTCATATATGTAGTCATAACATGATTATATTAACTACAAAAATAGACGTAAGGCCAATATTACGCATAGTTTATGATATTCCTTTTGGAAACTGATTCAGCAGTGAGATGTTGCAGCAAACATATCCTTTTTTCGCGTAATGTAAAATTTTTGTTTAGAATGTAAAAGAAGCCTCCACAGTAGGTTAGCCTTCTTGTCATAGCATTAGCAAATGATCAACAAAAACAAAAATGGTGTGTCAAATATTGACGATGACTAGATAGAGTAAGCTCAAGTTATTTATAGAGTCTCGTTATTAATGTTTAACTAACTCACTTAACCACAGCTGGACTATAACTAAGATACAGTTAATACAACTACTCCGTGACTATCCTGACACTTCTCAGCCTAGGTCCCTCCAATTCTCTAAAGTTTAAAACTGGACTCCAAAGTCATGAGCAGCTAAGCTACATACAAATCCTTTAGATTTATCTAATTCGACCAACTGAACCATTTCTCAATTCTAATTTTTTATTGCAAGCATTGCTATTATATGATATGAACGCTTTTCCATATCCCAACAGAGACCATTAGAAATGGCATCCAGTACTAGCTAATGCAGTTCACTAAAGAGGTTCCACTGCAATCAGTTTCCTGTAAAAATAGCATATCAAAGAAAACTTCATAAAAATGTACTTAAAGAAACAAAACCTTAGTCAAGGTCGCAATGCCACTCATCCTCTGCATAAAGTTTAGCACTACCCTTTCAGCTACTACAATGTTGTGCGCCCTTCCTATACATAAATTATGGACAATTAGTAACAGCCTTTCAGAATATTATTCAAATTCCACTGATTCTCTTCTTTCTTTTCTGCCCTTCAGTGGCTACTTCTCTCGTTAATTTTCTTACCATGAACTTTTCCAAACTGGAGACCTTTATGGATATAATCTCCATCATTTTGAGACCACTCCACCTGAAATTAACCCTACAATGACTCAACCAAATAGTAACCCAACAAGTCATGCAAACTCAAGCCGTTACCTTCATACCCTTAAAGATGGATCAACCTCATGAAATATCATCTCAGCCAGTGCAATCCCAGCTATAATACCATCTTCCTTCGCCAAAAAATAAGCATCCACTTCCATGTTATAAGGAATGGTGGCCAAGCATGTAACATCACCTACAAATGAAACACATTGCACTCAATATCATTTATGCATTTATAATTTACTAATATCATGCAAGACAGTAAAAAGCATTATTTCATTTTAGAGAAGCCCAACAATATTAAAAAACAATACAGTGTTAAATTATAAGAAACAAAGCTGATAGTGACTCGTCAATTGATATATTATTACAAATAGTGATCCAGAATAGGAAACAAGGAAGTTCATGCACGACCCTGAGGAGAAAGGTTAAACACAAACCTTTATCACCAGCATCCTCTGCAATTGCTAACTTGATCATGTTCTTCAAGTCATAGGTGGGGTGCAGGGGAGGCTTAATTGCAAAGGACTTGGATGATGTGGTAGAGCTTGTGACGTCAGTGGAAGACATTTTAACAACATTCCTGCAGTTGTGCATGACTGAAATGAGTTGACCAACAAATATGTAAAAACTTAGTTTGTTGTCATACGGAACTCTTGATACCTCAACCCTCAAATTACTTCCTCCTGTTCTCAATCTATCATTACTTTGATACCTTTTTATCTTGTTGTATTTTCCTTTCTATTCTATTGGCATTTGAAAATTACTCTCAAAAGAATAGTAACTCCAATGTGTATATTCAATTCTCGCTGCATTGTAAAGGAAGAGTGCAAAATACTTCCAGAGGGGCTTGCTCGATTTTTCTACGCAAGACACTGTCTACAGGACTACGTGAACAAAAAGATTTAGAGAAAAAGAGCAATTCCAGGTGCCAGATCAATGGGCGTACAAAAAAAAATGATGGAATAATCATTTTTCACTTCTTGGAGCTGAAATAATTTGCCTAAAACCATATAGCTACATAGTTCTAATAAAACAACAGCAGGATAATTAACATTTGCAAGCTTCAAGGTTAATCAAAAGTTCACCTACAAGCGACTCTAATTTGCGGTTTTTCTACCTAAAGCGCGTCAAGAAAAAGCAAAGCAGTGAATAATGAGGTGACGCATTCAAAATTTAACAGAACTAAGCACGTAAAGTTGAATAAAGCACAAATTGCAGTCCTGATGATACCAGAAAAGTATAATTATAAAGGAGAATACGAAAAGAAAAATGCGGAAATAAAAGAGAGAAACAACCTGAGGGGAAATGGAGTTCTGTGACGCTGCGTCACCACCGGAATAGCGGCGGGTAGCAACCGCGAGGAGGAGACAGGAGAAGAGAGAATCATGAAGAGGGAGAAGAACCTCAGGGCAATGGCTGAATTCGACGGAGAAGAAGAAGCTGAAAAGTGAAAACCCGCTGATCGCAGCTGTAGCTCGGCATTTGTTCGATAAGGATTCGGGGAAGTGGGAAAGGCGTCAAGAAAAAGAACAAAAGATGTCTAAGAAATTAGTTGCCTTTTGTTAAAAAAAAATAAATATTTTTTAGTTTTTATTTTTACAATATACGTATGAACACAAAAGTAATGTTGAAAGGAAATAATTATTTACATATAACTCATAAGATTACATTATTTAAGAAATATTTTTTGTCTTGATCTTCGATTACCATCTGGCAAGATCATCTGACCGTATTATGTTTAGTGTTACTCATATGAGCATTATCGTATAACAATAGCTATCGATATTCTAATAGCCTTTTTGTATGGGGAAGAAAAACAAGTAGCTTTCGCCCACACTTAAAAATCCATTCATCACTTGGATATTGAACAAGCAATTTTTCTTTTTATGAAGGACTTGATGCCACTGTGCCATAAAGGCACCTACAAAACCATATTGTTTTAAAAATGGCTATCTAATTAGGTTGGATTTGAGGAGGTAAGTATCTTAAAAAAGTTACTGGCAAAACAAAATTGAATTGTACTTAAGGGAACATTAGCTCACAACTAGACTACTATAGACGTGTTCGGTTTTGTGAATTGAAAATTAAGTTTGGTTGTAATTAATTTATAAAGCTTTATACTTTTACTTCTAAGGTTGATTTTGAGTATAATTGGAAAGCATAATTGAAAATCAGATAAAACCATGATTTTCTTTTGGGGGGGGGGGAATCAAACACCCCTAATACATACCAAAATGAATTGGATATTCAAAACTTTGGTTATCTCATAAGCTATCGAGCATCTATTAATTACACATCAAAATCAAGTATGAACATTAAGCTAACAAAGCTCATCTCATGTAGTCTCCTCATATGCACTAAAACATGTAGCCATAAAACATGAACTAGGAATCTTGGGCCATCTTTTGAGCAACCATCTGGAAAAGAAAAAGGGATGTGGGTAAAGGCAAGGGACGATCATCGTCTATTCATCTTCATTAAAAAGTCATCTATTGTGTCTTAAATTAAGCTTAACCAAATTCATGCCAAATTCATGACAAGCTAACTAAATAAATAATTGTTGCATACGTGATTGAAATGCAACTAGAAACAAACCGATTCTGTACTTCTGCAACTAAACGAAAAAGATCTACAAGTGTTAGTATTTTGGGAAACTAAATAATATAATGCCCTTTTATATTAACCTACAACAGACAAGATCAGGTAAGCTTTATCAAGAAAACGAAAATGGAGGGGAAGTTTATATAGTCTCTCTGGTTTACAATATAAGTCATTTATAGAGTAATTAATATTTATTTATTAATTTTATCCTACAATTAATGTTTAAATATGACTAATTGTATTTGTCTCTCTCATTCAATCCGTTATTTAATATGGATAAAGTTGGAATTTTTTTTTCAGTTTAATATAAATTTAATAATTTAACCAACATTCTTTTTATTCTGATGAATTAGTTGAAGTAATTTTTACTGTGAATGAAAAAGAGCATATATATACTTTATGTATATATATAATTGTTTTCCAAGTCCGAGTGTAAAATGGCCAATCTATACTTTTATATGATACTCTCTTTGGTTCAAAATATAAGATGTAAATAACTAAATTATGCAATTTAAAAAATTGGTTAAAGATAATAAATATGTAAAAAATATATATATAACTTACTTTCTTAAAACACCCTTATTTATGGAGAGGGTGAGTGGGAGAGGGAATAAGTGAAAAAGGAGATGAGAGAGAATGGGTGAGAAAAAAAAATGAGAGACATATATTTGGGTTTGGAACCCCCTTACCTTCCTATCCTCTTTCCTCCTCTCATTTTTCTAACCATTAGATCAATAAACTTAGAAAACATTTATATTTACCTAATTTGATTAGATTAAGGAAATTAGTTAAATTAATTAATATGACTTGTATTTTCTCAAACACCTTAGCTAATCATCTTTCTTAATTTTATCATTCTCCCTTCTCTTTTATTATTATTGAGGAAGTACCAATATGTGTAAATAAACAAAAAGGATTGATAAATATGAAAAATATGTATTATATTTAGAATCAGGATCAACTCTCCAAATATATCTTATATTAAGGACATGAGAAGTATTAATAATTCTAATGATGTAGAAGACCAAATACAGAATGATGGTTACTTGTTAACCTAGAAATCAATGACATTCTAGCACTTTTCTTTTCTTTTCACTTATTTTTGGGTACAAATTATGCATAGAAAAAGAGTATAAAAGAAAATGTGATATGACAAAAGAAAATCAAAATTTTGTTAAATCACGAGTTAAATGTATAAAGTTATGGTTATTTTTGAAAGTAAAAAGTTCATTGCTCCGAGTAGATCTCATTTTGAGGAAGTGGCCAAGTTTATTGACTACTCGGGAGCTTGCCCAGGCTTGCCCGCGAGCAAGTCCACCAAAAATTCAACTCTTCCAAATCCTTGCCCGGGCACCAAGGACATTTGCATTGGTGTTAGGAAGAGGGAATGCCACAATAAATTCCCAATTGCACCGAGTAGATCTCATTTTGAGTAAGGGGCCAAGTTTTTAGAATGCTCGGGATCTGGCTTGCCTGCGAGCAAGACCACCCAAAATTCAACTCTTCCAAATCCTTGCCCGGGCACCAAGGAAATGTGCATTGGAGTTAGGAAGAGTGAAGGCAACCATAAATTCCTAATTTCACCGAGTAGATCTCATTTTGAGTAATGGGCCAAGTTTTTGGACTATTTGGGACCTTGCCCGGTTTTGTCCGCAAGCAAGACCACCCAAAATTCAACTCTTCCAAATTCTTGCCCGGGCACCAAGGACATTTGCATTGGGGTTAGGAAGAGTGAATGCAACAATAAATTCCTTATTGCACCGAGTAGATCTCATTTTGAGTATGGGGCCAAGTTCTTGGACTGCTCGGGACCTTGCCCGTAAGCAAGACCACCAAAAATTCAACTCTTCCAAATCCTTGCCCGGGCACCAGGGACATTTGCATTGGGGTTAGGAAGAGTGAATGCAACAATAAATTCCCAATTGCACCCAGTAGATCTCGTTTTGAGTAATGGGCCAAGTTTTTGGACTGCCCCGGACCTTGCCCGGGCTTGCCTGCGAGCAAGTCCACCAAAAATTAAACTCTTCCAAATCATTGCCCGGGCACCAGGGACATTTGCATTGGGGTTAGGAAGAGTGAATGCAACAATAAATTCCCAATTGCACCCAGTAGATCTCGTTTTGAGTAATGGGCCAAGTTTTTGGACTGCCCCGGACCTTGCCCGGGCTTGCCTGCGAGCAAGTCCACCAAAAATTCAACTCTTCCAAATCCTTGCCCGGGTACCAAGGACATTTGTATTGGTGTTAGGAAGAGGGAATGCCACAATAAATTCCCAATTGCACCGAGTAGATCTCATTTTGAGTAAGGGGCCATGTTTTTGGACTGCTTGGGACCTTGCCCGATTTTGTCAGCGAGCAAGACCACCCAAAATTCAACTCTTCCAAATTCTTGCCCGGGCACCAAGGACATTTGCATTGGGGTTAGGAAGAGTGAATGCAACAATAAATTCCTTATTGCACCGAGTAGATCTCATTTTGAGTATGGGGCCAAGTTCTTGGACTGCTCGGGACCTTGCCCGTAAGCAAGACCACCAAAAATTCAACTCTTCCAAATCCTTGCCCGGGCACCAGGGACATTTGCATTGGGGTTAGGAAGAGTGAATGCAACAATAAATTCCCAATTGCACCCAGTAGATCTCGTTTTGAGTAATGGGCCAAGTTTTTGGACTGCCCCGGACCTTGCCCGGGCTTGCCTGCGAGCAAGTCCACCAAAAATTAAACTCTTCCAAATCATTGCCCGGGCACCAGGGACATTTGCATTGGGGTTAGGAAGAGTGAATGCAACAATAAATTCCCAATTGCACCCAGTAGTTCTCGTTTTGAGTAATGGGCCAAGTTTTTGGACTGCCCCGGACCTTGCTCGGGCTTGCCTGCGAGCAAGACCACCAAAAATTCAACTCTTTCAAATCCTTGCCCGGGCACCAGGGACATTTGCATTGGAGTTAGGAAGAGTGAATGCAACAATAAATTCCCAATTGCACCCAGTAGATCTCGTTTTGAGTAATGGGCCAAGTTTTTGGACTGCCCCGGACCTTGCCCGGGCTTGCCTGCGAGCAAGTCCACCAAAAATTCAACTCTTCTAAATCCTTGCCCGGGCACCAGGGACATTTGCATTGGGGTTAGGAAGAGTGAATGCAACAATAAATTCCCAATTGCACCCAGTAGATCTCGTTTTGAGTAATGGGCCAAGTTTTTGGACTACCCCGGACCTTGCCTGGGCTTTCCTGCGAGCAAGTCCACCAAAAATTAAACTCTTCCAAATCATTGCCCGGGCACCAAGGACATTTGGACTGGGATTAGGAAGAGTGAATGCAACAATAAATTCCCAATTGCACTGAGTAGATCTAATTTTGAGTAAGGGGCCAAGTTTTTGGACTGCTTGGTACCTTGCCCGGGCTTCCCGAGGGCAAGTGCACCCAAAATTAAATTCTTCCAAATCCTTGCCCGGGCACCAACGACATTTGGATTGGAGTTAGGAAGAGTGAATGCAACAATAAATTCCCAATTGCACCGACTAGATCTCATTTTGACTTAGGGGCCATGTTTTTGGACTGCTTGGGACCTTGGTCGGATTTGTCCGCGAGCAAGACCACCCAAAATTCAACTCTTCCAAATTCTTGCCCGGGCACCAAGGACATTTGCATTGGGGTTAGGAAGAGTGAATGCAACAATAAACTTCTTATTGCACCGAGTAGATCTCATTTTGAGTAAGGGGTAAAGTTTTTAGAATGTTCGGAACCTGGCTTGCCTGCGAGCAAGACTACCCAAAATTCAACTCTTCCAAATCCTTGCCCGGGAACCAAGGACATTTGCAATGGGGTTAGGAAGTGTGAATGCAACAATAAATTCCCAGTTGCACCGAGTAGATCTCATTTTGAGTAAGGGTTCAGGTTTTTGGATTGCTCGGGACCTTACCTGGGCTTGCCCGCAAGCAAGTCCACCCAAAATTCAACTCTTCCAAATCCTTGCCCGGGCACCAAGGACATTTGCATTGGTGTGAGGAAGAGGGAATGCCACAATAAATTCCCAATTGCACCGAGTAGATCTCATTTTGAGTAAGGGGCCATATTTTTGGACTGCTTGGGAACTTGGTCGGTTTTTTCCGGGAGCAAGACCACCCAAAATTCAACTCTTCCAAATTCTTTCCCGGGCACCAAGGACATTTGCATTGGGGTTAGGAAGAGTGAATGCAACAATAAATTCATTATTGCACCGAGTAGATCTCATTTTGAGTAAGGGGCCAAGTTTTTAGAATGTTCGGGACCTGGCTTGCCTGCGAGCAAGACTACCCAAAATTCAACTCTTCCAAATCATTGCCCGGGCACCAAGGACATTTGCATTATGGTTAGGAATAGTGAATGGGATCTTGTAGATGGAAGATGACAAGTTATAAAAGCTCTCAAATATTAAAGAAAGCTCATAGGCCGTGAGAAAGTTGTTGTGTTGTTGGCTTCAGCTAAAAATACATGGGCTGAAGCAAATTGAGATATAAACTCATTGTGTGATGCGCTTCAACCTATGACATGTGCGCCAAAGCATATGGGGTCAGAACTTACTATGTCATCTGCTTCAGCACTCAACCCTTGACTGAAGCCAACAAGGATCTAAGTTTGATGTGTCATATAGTGTGCCGAAGCATAGACAGACAATACAATCATGCATTTTACTTGTTGAAACGCATGTAGAGGGCTTTTAAGGAAAGGATAGGCCGAAAAGATAGTATTTTGGATGTCTTGAGGGTCTTCTTGGAACTTGGGTGATAGGGTTTGCAAAGGAAGAGCTTGGGAGAGAGATTTTGAAGATTTTGGAAGCTTAGGTGTGCTTCTCAAAGGAGATTTTGGGATTTCCACCTTAGTTCTTCTTCTTTTCTCCTATTTTCCACTTAGCTTCTTCATGTATTCACTAGCTTTGTGTAGAATTTCTTTATATTTGAAGATGAGTAGCTAGAGCTTTTATTTTAGGATTGTTTTGAACCCTTATATGGATTAAGTACTAATTTCCCTTTTATATTTGTGATTAATGATGAGATTATGTTGATTTGACTCTTTGCTTAATGCTTTTTATTGATTGGCCACTAATGATATTGTTGGGTTTACTTGATTGATGCTTGAAAGGGCTAGATTGAGTGTAGAACTTGTGTTCAATCATATAAGAACTTGAAATTTGCAAATTGAATGGATAATTTTGTTAATGAGATAAAGATACACTCACTAACCTCATATAACTATATAGGATTTGCAATGAAAATTTGGGGTTCAATTAGTGAATTAAGAAATTAATGAATTGATTGAACTATACACCTATTTGAAGACTTGAGAGAGCACTTATAGGTAATTTAATATCCTTGACTAGTATAATCTTTCATTAAAAAGCATATATTGGGGGGAATTTGAGTGAGTGCTTTTGAAGTACAAAGAGGATAAATAATCTTAATTTCCATTAAATCCTTGAAGTCAAAAAATCATTTGTCTTTATAAATTTTTAGTCTTAAAAGTAGTTTTACATTTCTCTTTTACCTCCATAACATGTTTTTGCTCAACTTAATTGAATTCACTAAGCCTATTGCTTAACCAATTTGTTACTCAAATCTCTATGGGAATGATCTTTACTTATTACTTTATTACTTGGCGTAATTCGTGTACTTGCAATAGCAAATATTACTCACAATAATATTGTTAGTCCTTGGCACGCCATGGTTATTTTAGAGCTCACTTGACATTCATGAGCATAGTATTCATGCTTTATATTCATGGAATTCGTTCTCATACTTGTTATTCGTGGGTCTTGCACATGCGATTGTTTCGTGGTCTCGGGCGCTTACTTGGTTATTTACCCTTGTGAAATGTGTGTACAGGCCTGCGTTTGTGGCTCTGAGCTGTGTTTGGTTAGTTACCCTCATAGATTGTGTATCCACTCTTTTTATTTCATTATGTTGAAGTCCTATGAAGAGACAAGAAAAGTAAAATCTATTATCTCGCATGTAGAGGGACTAGTGGAAGTTATTTTTTGAATTGTATCTGGGATGCTTTCTAACTTTCAGGTTCTTTGTGGAAAATGACAGACATAGCTTACCCAACATACATCTTGTAGACCAAAAAAACTGCTCCAAGTTTACAATTATTGGATAACAGGGCAGTCTGGATCTCTGATAGATTTTTTTTTTAAAATGAAGTTTATGCTTGATTAGCTTGTATACATATGCTTTTGTAGCTATTGATTGGTGGTAGAGCTAAAAATGAGACTTTAAACTACAACATGTTTAAACTTTTTTCTTTAAAAGTGAGAGTCTGTTTCTGTTAAAAAAAAAGTGAGAGTCTGTTAGGGTTTCTCCCTCTTCACCAGCATAGGGTTATCTGTTATGGTTTCTCCCTCTTCACTTCCAAATCCCTCAAATTCTAAAATTTTTAGAAACATCGAAATTGCTTGAACATATCTTCGATGGTGTTGTCCTCTTATATTTCTGTTATTAGCTTGTTCATGAAATTGCATAAAGAGATGAATTGGTCCTTAGGGTTTTTGCACAAGTACTATCATACATCTTGACAACTTGGCAAGTTTTGGAAAACTTTTTTCTATCCAAAATCTCTTTTTCTTTGGGAAGAAATTTTGGAGAGAAAATTATATGGGACCCACATCATTTTCTTCCACCCACCTCTCTCTTCCCACTATATTACCCTATGATCCAACACAAGGAAAAATCCATTTTCACTCCATTTCCCCTTATTTTTCTCTCCATCCAAACAAATTGTTAGGGAAATTACAAAAAGTGATTAAATCTGTCCATTTAGCAATTAATTCACACAATCACTTTTTGACACAATGAACTCAGTTACTTCACTTAAGCACAAATGAGAATTTGAGATGCTAAAAACTCAAGATAAGATATAGAAGGTATCATATAACAGTGACTTATCATGGTCATATTTATAATTTGAAGGGAGAGAATTTTTTTAATCTTGTTCATAAGTCGCATAATCAACTTTTTGACATAGTGTAGGCTTTTATTTTTCTTGAAAATGTATATATTAAATTGGGGTAAAGTTGGGAAATTACTAAAGCTTAAGATAGAGTTAATGATAAGGCTTTTCTTGGTTCTGTTCATTAAACCTGCTAGAAATAATTTATAAATACAACCAAAGTAATGTGTGTGTGTATAATTAATATGTATAAATAAACAGCTAGAGATCAATTTCTTTGGGGAGTTGTTGTTCTTATAGTGGCAAGACAGCCATTATTATTGCGATGAGATTTCTTATCTTCTTTTCAAACTCCTGATATCTTAAGAGATGTCCAAGTTTCATAAAGGGCACCGGATCGGATCAATAGTAGTGAAGATTAATCATTGTGCTGCATTCAGATTTTTTTTTTTTTTTTTTTTTTTTGGGCGGGGAGGGGGACAAAATTCCATTATTGTGGTTAAGGCAATCGTACTTTGACAACCATATCAAAAAATTGCCCCTTTAATTTGATGAGAACTCTGAGGAACCAGTTTTGGTGCTCATCATAGTTGTCAAGAAATTCATGAAGACCCTTGGGGAGGGAAGATTAGACAGCATTTAAAGAAAAGATTCAGAGGAGGACATATTAATTAATTAAACGAAACTTTTACATCATAAGAAACACAGCTCTTACATATCATTATCAGAAAATAATAAGTCAAAAGCTCTATCATCTGGAATGAAGCACTAATGATCAGTTGAACATGAGAAGTCAACTAAGACTTCAAATTTTAGAAGCATTCTTACTACAATGCAGAAATTAAAACCATTATTCTTTATGCGGAACGCAATAATAATGATCGAGAGAGAACACTTATACATTCACCTGCAAAATAAGAAAGAAATAGTTATTTCAAAGGAGAGGCTGCATATGAAATACAAATACAACATAATAATTTGCCTCCATGTTTATTATTTATTGATCTAAAATATATTCAAATGTTTGTATCTAATGTAATAATAAATACTCAAAAGTTTGTACACAAACCTTATTATTATCATTAAGCGCGATGTTCTGATGATCTGAAAGGATCTAAAACTTCAAGCCATGTTTCTCCAACTTCTCTTGAATAACAACATCAATTCGTTCAGTCATATCAGACTCGAGAAAATTCTTCCAATCTCCAACATTCCCACGCCTAAAAAATGCACTATGTTCTATTCCATGTGGCGATTTTCCACTCTTATTCACCTCCAAATTGCTCAAATTCTCAAAACTACATAGCTTCAATATATCACTCACAATATCCTCCTCCTCCTCCTCCTCCTTATTAGAGAATCCATACTCCATGAAACCTGCAAGGTCCTTTAATACCCTATCAGGTTCGCTCTTCATGTCCTCATATTTCACAAACATTATTTTATTTGGCTTCTCCAAACTCTCCTTGTAGTACGCCAGCCGGTGATCCCAAAATGGCCCCCAAGGGCTCACTCCTCTGCAAAATTGCTCGAACGAATCCGCGATCGCATTGTCCTCCTGGATCTCTGGTCTCAACTTGTTCATGAAATGCCAAGAAGAGACGAACTGGTCCTTGGGGTTTCTGCACAAATACACTATCTTGCATCGCGACGACTTAATGGACTCCGGCAACAAAACATATGGCATATGAGTGGAAAAAAGCCTTGGTGATGAGAACATGCTCAGATCGGGCTCAGGTTGCCCATTGTAGAGGGTGGTTTCCATGGTGCGTACCAATGCATGAGGGCTAGAGGTGAGGAGAGGATGAGTAGTAGAAGACATTCGGGTCGGGTTTGGATGATGGGTCTTGCGGTTAAGAATAGCAAAGGTGAGGGCTTTGAACCAGGTGGAGCCACTCTTTGGTGAGGTGACAAGGATTATGTCGGAGTCGAGTGCTTGGAAGTGGTGTTGACAATTGAGAATGGCTTGCATTATCCTCTTGGAAAGCCAGAAACCTTGATATTGGTAGAGTTTGTTCATAAGCAAGTGCGGTTCAGCGGGTGAGTTTGCAATTAGGTCCTTACACTCTTGGGATAGGCCTTCATCGTCTTCATCCCAAAGAAGGGGCACAGCTGCTGCAACATTAGTTGCCATGGTGATTATAATAATTCTTGTGTGGGCAAGTATAGATAGAACAATATTTGATTAATGAAGTGAAGGCAATGAGATCTTCGAGGGCATTATATAATGGCAGTGATCAGTGACGGAGAGAAAAATATCACCTATCATTATTTTCTTTGACCAACATGGTTGGGCCACTGGGTGAGAAGGCTACATAATTCATATAATTATTTTCTCTAGTTTAAACTACTCAAGAAAATCAGTCTTTCTTCCTTTATTAAAGCCAAAGAATTTCTATGAAAATATTCTTTCTACATAAGAGACTAATTTTAATTTCTAGGTAGACTAAAATCAAAGAGTATACCATCTTTAAATTTGTTGCTGCATATACAAGGGCAATGAAAAATTAGAACGAAAAGGATCAGAAGAAGAGACCAAAACCAATAAATGAAAGGCTGAGGCAATGAATAGTGGTCGGGCCTTTATTGTACAATACCGACAAACAATGGAATCAACACTTCACAGCTGTCATGCAATGCTTATCCAAATACATGAGAGCCATACACATAAACACATATACAGCTATGATCCAGGAATATCTCTACAATTAATCTTTTCATTTTATTCTCCTATTCTAACAATTCTCCTATTCTAACAAAATCATTAACCATTTGATTACAATTCATGTCAACGTGAGTGAAAACTTCATACGATATGATTTGGATCATGAATTCGGGTTTGGCAAGATTTGATTAAAGAAATTTAGTTGGTAATTCCTAAAAAAAAGGTTTTTAATGCCACACATCTAATAACGCTTCTCAAAAAAACGTTATAGGTAATTATTTTTTTAAGGAGAAAAAAAATTATAAGTTAGGACGCTTTTTATTATAAATGTCACAACTTAATGTTAAGTTTGTATGATATTTTCTTAAAAAACGTCGTACAAGATCTTTTTTTTTCTTTTTTTTTTAATATAAGTATATTAGCTGTGGCGTTTTACAGCAAAACGTTATAACTGATGTAATGATTTAAAATTATATTCTGAACATTTAGATACTACTTAAGTTATATACATGTAGTCAGTAAATAAACTTCCTCCAACTTATTTATTTCTAATGCTTTAATTATAAATTAAAATAAATGAAATAAATATTTAAAAAATAAATTAACAAAAGCTATGCAAACACTTTATCTAAAAAAACATACCTAAATGAAATTTGCACCTTAATAATAGAAATAATCTGTAAAAAAAGTATCAGCAAAAAAATAAATAAAGTTTATTGCCTTAACAGCAACAAAAAAAAAAGGGACATTGGACGGCGCTTTAATGTAAAGCGCCGTCCAAGGATTTTTTTTTTTAAAAAAACAATTGATATTGATGAACACATTTAAACCTCATTTATTCTCAACGTTATTAAATGCTACTTTGCTTATATAAATAATGAACATTCATGTAGTCATAGCAAACTTTCTCACACTTATTTATTTGGGAGAATGCCAAAAAAATACCATTTAAATTTTAAAATCCCGTTAACAAGTTCGGTAATGGGATTAACAAGAATGGTAATGCAATTAACAAATCATTTTATTGTTAAATCACCTATTTGAGATTTTAAAGTTTAAATGGTACTTTTTTGGAATTCTCCCTATTTATTTCTAATGATTTAATTATGAAGAAAAAATAAAAAAATAAATTTAAATTTAAATATAATTTTTTATATTAATTTCCTTGCGCCCAAGACCTTTTATTCCATTAGTTATCAGTCCAAAAAAAGTTATCTGCAAAAAAAAATTATCAGGAAAAAAAATTGTACCTTAATCGGCCCTTTTAAAGAGAGCGTCGATTAAAATCCTTGAAATATCAAAGGAATAATCTGTAAAAAAAATTTACCAAAAAAAAAATCTATAAAAAAAGTTATCAAACAAAAATCTGGAAGATGTATCAAGATCACAAAATATTTATTGATAAAGATCTTAAAAGTTATTCTTATTTTTAAGAATATATATATATATATATATATATATATATATATATATATTGAAATATACATGGAGATACCATCTTATTCTTATTTTTAAGAATATATATATATATATATATATATATATATATATATATATATATATATATGAAATTAACCATCTCTAACCCTATCTCAATTGTTTGACATCAAATTTGATGGTATCTCCATGTATATTTCAATTAATATATATATATATATATTTATAATATTCTCTCTCATTCAAAAAAAAACTTAAACAAACCTAATGTACCCTCAAAAGAATGTCATAAAAAAGAAATATATTTAAATTTAAAATTCTTAAACGACAAATTTCTAAATAAACTACCAATGTCACTACAAAAAAAAATAAAAAAATTTAATTTTTGATGGATTTTTCATGAAATTTTTTTTTCATGGAAAATTCTGTCAATAATTTTTCATTTAGAATTTCTGATGAAATGTTTCTGTGGCAAAATTAGCCACACAAAAATTCCATAGCTACATTACCTACAGAATTCCGTCTCAAATTCTGTAGCAAATTTTTTTTTCATAGAATTTGCCATAGAAAAGTTCCATGGCAATTAGCCACAGAATTTTTCTATGACTAATTCCATGGAAAAAATTTAATATTTATTAAATTTTATATGAAAAATAATATTTACAATATTATAACATTAATTTTTAAATAATTTTAATTAAAAATAAAAATATTATTAGTAGTGAATATTATATTATTAGTTATTAATATTAAAATATTATTTATTTATTAATTCTATTTAATCTTAATTTTTATAATTATATTATTAGTTATTAATATTATAATTAAAATTTTTTATTAAAAATATTTATAATATTATTATATTAGTTATTATTTAATTTTATTTAAAAAAATTATTATATTTATAATTTTAATTAAAAATATAATTTAGTTTTAAAAAAATTGGATAAAAATATACATATAAGAATATTTATTAAAGATTTAAATTTTTTGAATGTGAAGTTAATTAATCATAAATATATAAATAATTTTTCAAATTTTTATTTAATTAATTATTATTTTTTAAAATATTACATGTGTATGTGTTATTATATATATAACATTATGTAATAATATAACGTAGGTTCATTTTGATACAACTAGCAAAGGCTCACTATCTATTTGTGACAAAACGGATGGGATTCCATCGGAAATATTGAATTCTGTGATAAATTCTATTGGAAATTCAATGTTTTTTTTTATAGTGTGTTGTATGAATCTTAATTCCTAAATAAAAGTCAATCTAATTTAAGAATGAACTTGATGAATAATATAAATTGATAACTAACCCTCAAATAGTTGAGATGTATTTAGATCAAATATTAAGAGTTTGGTAGGAGTTGATTTTGTAATTGAAAATTTATATTTTAATTTTTGATATTTCAAAATAATTAGAATTTTTAAGGTCCTTATTAATAAATATTTCTTTTTCTTGGTCATTTCCCCTAATTTTTCTTAAAAGATAACTATTTTATAAAAAAAATTAAAATTAGGTTCAATCAAAATAAATATTTTATTTAAAATATAATTTTATAATAATAATTATATTTTTTAAAATTATGAATGCTATTTTGCAAGAAACGAAATTTATAAAATACAAATATATCACTTTCCAACATATTTTGTTGTACGAAGAACCATATATTTTTACCCACGCATCTCACGTGATATGTAGTAGTTACATATATAGCATGGGGACAACGGCGGACGTACTAGATAAATTAAAACATTTAATATATTTAATATATATTAATCTATCTATTATTACTTATATAATAGGATGAATGTTGACCGGCTATGTAAAAAGTTGCAAGCCCACTTACGCCAAATGGCAGTATCCATCCAAGATAAATAAAACTATTTATTATTATTATTATTATAATACTTTCTCTATACTTGATAACTTTTAGGGAGGGCTTGGCTTCTCTCTTTTTCTTTTTTTTTTTCTTTTTATATTCATCTTTTAATTCTTTATAACTATTAAATTAAGATCCAATTGTCCACATTTAATATTTCATTCCAATCTTTCTCTCCATTTCCTTCACATCCTTCTCTCAATTGTAATTATATTTTAAAATCTAAAATTAAAAATATGAACACTATTACAGAATTTCTCTTTTCATATCCTTTACCCCTTCATATCTTTTTGAGTATAACCTTTAGTTACCAGCCTAACTTTATACTTGTCTATTTCTCTATTATTGTTATACTTAATTTCATACACCCATTTATAACCCATGGGCTTCTTTCCCTTGATTCTTTTCTAATACCTCAATTTCTAAACTCATTACCTTTACCCATTCGTTATTCTTTACTGTCTCTTCATAAGTGGAAGGTTCTGTGATAGCATCCACATAAGAAGCACATGTGAGAAGAAGAAAGAATTGGCATAAGAGATGTAATTGTCAATTGGATATAAACAGTTAGCTTTCAGTTTTGAGGAGCTAGAAGTAACCAAATTGCAAATATAATCTTGAGACCAAATGGGATGTTTTTTCCCCTCCTTGGCCTCTCACCGATCAACATAGCTGGATCTCTTGAATGATTTTCATCGTCAAAGTCATTCACATCAGCACTATTGGGAACATTTTCATCACTATTAGGAACATTTACATCAAACTCAGGACACACATCACCAATAGGCACATTGTAATCAAGCATATCAACATCCATATCACATAAAAACAAGTCTTTTGCCTCTTTATTACTGACTCCCCCTTGGTCTATGGGTGTGATGTCTTTGAAGGGATACCTATATTCTTGAAATACCATAATATGTTTAGTATAAAAAATTAAGGGTTAAAGGCCATTTTTACTATAGAAGTATCGGCTCAGGAGCAGTTTCACCCCAAAAGTTTCATTTGGGGCAATTTCGCTCCGAAAGTTTCAAATGTGGGGGCAATTTCGCCCTAAACGTTATCCCAGTTAAATTTGATCGTTAGTTAACCAAATTGAGGGGCAAATAATTTGTTCCTAAATGAAAACTTTCAGGGCAAATTTGGTCATAAGTTAAAACTTTCAGGTAGAGTCGGGAAAATGGGCTGAGCTTGTCGAGCCGGCCTGTTTAGATCCTAAATTTGTAAGGGTCGAATTTAATATTTTTGCTTCAAAAATGAAAGTATGCCTAAAAAGGCTGGCTCTGTGGAGCCAAGAGCCTAAAAGGGTTGGCCCTTTTAACCCTTGTAGGCCTGTATATATATTTTTTATTTTTTAAAATTATTTATATGATAATAATATTATTGATTTTTTATACTGTTAATGATGTTACAAATATTTAGTTATTATTATCTTTTTTAGAATTAAGTTTCATAAAAATATTTTATATTAAGAATCCTTAAATTAAAAACTTATAAAAGATATTTATTATTTATTATTTTTTAAGTATTCTTACCAATTTTATATTTTTTTAAACTTATTTTCTAGTTATTGTTTTTATTTATTTTATTTTGTTAACTACTTACACTTTTTAAGACCTATTTATAAGAAGTATTTTTAATTTTGTTAAGTCTTTTCATTAATTATTTATAATTGTGTTATGTGAACAATAGTTTACCTTTGATTATGATTTAATTACTGTGTTTATTAGTGTTACAACCGGCTGACACCCAAGAGGGGGTGAATTGGGTGTACGATATGAAAGTTTAATCTTTTAAAATCTTTTTATAATTTATCAAATCAATACATATGGAACTATAAAATCATACGCAGATATATAGATCATATATGATGGAAACGTAAAAAGCTTAGGGAAGAGAAGATGCAAACTGTGATTTATTCTGATTCGGTCTAATCCACGAAGACCTATGTCCAGTCTCTAGGCTCTTTCTAAGGTTTCCAATCCACTATCTTTCTTGTTTAACCGGGTACAAGATAAGCCTCTACAAACTCACAAGTTTAACTCCCCCTTACACAATGTAAGGTTTACTCCCTCTTACGGTTAGTCGAGCACATCAATCTTAAAGACCTTTCTCTCCTGCTTACCCGTGCAAGTCTTATGAGCAGCAACGTTCTCTCCTGCTTACACCACTGTAAATCTTACGAGCAGCTACATTCTCTACTGCTTGCACCTTATAAGTTTTATGAGCAGAAAGTCTTACTGGCGATTCTCTCTATAGCTTCTCTGTAAGGTAATCAACCCTCTCAAGGTCCCTTTACCTTGAGATCACTTCTGAAATATAAATAAACTGTTTACAAGCTCTCTTACAGAGTGGGTAAAATGCTTATTAAAGTACAATACAAATAATCTCACTCTCGCAGATATATGATATAGAAAACAGATAAGCACATAGAGTTTTGTGAGGTGAAAAACTTATGATATAAGCATATTGGTCGCTCGTGTGTTTGTTCGTTATTGTATCTCCGTGTCTTCTTCTTGAATGCTTCAGTTTATATAGAAGATGGGTTGAGAGCCGTTGGAGCATTCAAATATTTTCTCGTTGAAAGCTCATCATGTGTCTGACAGTTACTTCAGTGTTTTCCATTGATCTGACAGATGCTTCAGCCATTACTTACAATTAGCACGTTGTTGGTTATTTGTTGAATATTGCTAGTGCCCATGATTAGTTGCCGTCGAATGTTGTTCCAATGAGTGGTAGTGGATAACACTTGTAATACACTCAGGAAAATAGTCGTTAGAGAATATTTTAAATATCACTCGAGTGATTATACATTTCACTGGAAGTGATTTCTCAAAAGCAACATTTCACTCGGGTGAATTTTAACTTCATTGACAGTGATTTCTAAAAACTGGAGAATCACCGGAACTGAACTTGATTTCATTGGTGGTTATTTTCAGAAAATAATATTCCACTGGTAGTGATCTTGTCTTGGAAGTGATTCTGATTCTCTAGCAGTGATTTTCACAAACACAGTATTTTTCTGGAAGTGTATTGCGTGATTACTGGAAGTGACTTTCTCAAAACAGTATTTTACTCGAATGTTTAGATAGCTTCTGGAGGTGTTTCTGATAAAACAGTGAATCACTCGAGCTATCAGTAAATTCTCTAGCGGTGATATCAATTCACTTGAGTGCAGCATTAATTCACTAAATGTGATCTCCATGAAACAACATTTCACTCGGATGGCTCACAATATTACTCTGGTGATTTCATATTTCTGTCAAGCCTAAAAGTGATTCATCAAAATCAGCACATCACTTGAGTTATCAATTCATTCACTGATATCTCACAAATAGAAGGTCACTTGAGTGGATATCAATTCATTGGAAGTGATCTGATGCATATTGGTATTCTCTGGAAGTGATCAGTTACGGCACTGGAAGTGATATGAAGAAGTTTAATATTTACCGGAAGTGATTTAGCATCCACTGGAAGTGATATTACAACGTTTATATATCACTCGAGTGATTTGGATATCATTGGGAGTGATTTTGAAAACAGTGAAAAATTCTACTGGTGATTTCAGAGCCACTAGAAGTGATTTTGGAAAACTCAGATATCACTCGAGTGATTTGGAGATCACTGGGAGTGAATTTCAGAACAGTGAAATTTTCTTACAGTGATTTGGCTTGCACTGGAAGTGATATGCGGAAATAGTAAATCACTCGAGTAAATTCGGCTGCACTAGGAGTGATTTCCGAAACAATGAATTTTTCTTCCAGTGATTTCTGATGTCACTCGAGTGATATGTCATTTGAGGCATTTCACTCGAGTGATCATTAATGATCACTCGAGTGATTATGTAAATCACTCGGCTGCCCTCTGTTCATATCACTTTAACTCGTAGCTCCACTTCCAATTTGATAGCAAACATGGGTCAACTTCCAGATGGTATAACTCTTCAAATACAGCTCCAAAATTGTCATATTATATATCAATGGAAAGATATTTACGTATAGTTTCATATACCACAGGTTTCAGCTCAATTGGATCTGTAATTTGAGAGTTATGTCCAAATACTGAAGTTGTGTTGGAAAGTGATGCTGATTTGAGTTTCAACTTGCAACACTTATATCTCCTTCATATAAGCTCCTTTGATGCTGCTTCTGGTGTCACAATGACGTATTGTGAGTCTAGTTTCATATGCAATTTGTTTGACCTTAATCATAGTTTTGGTTTGAGAGATATGATTGAATTACCAGACCTCGCTTAGTTGGACGAAAAACAGAGCATGAAAACCTGAACATCACTCGAGTGAATAGTAAATCACTTCAAGTGATTTTCACTATTTGTAGAATCACTCAGTGATTCTAAAATATCACTCAAGTGATTGTTAAAATCACTTCGGTTGCTACAGTGCTACAGTGCCAATACGCTACAGTACCGTATGCTACAGTACACATTGCTGCAGTACCCGTAGAACTTGAATCTTGATATTTTCATTAATTCTTGCAAGTTCTTCATTCTTTAATCTCTTTCTTTCTTTGCTTGACTAATCTACAAGATATGCAACATTAAATATAATAGTTAGTCAATGTAAGAGACAAATATATTATGTAAACTTTTGCTCTCTTAATATTTGACATCTAAGTATATTATTATAATTTTTTAAAAAAACTAAAAAAATAGTAAGAATTATTAAAATAGCTTTGGCCCTATAGGGCCAGATCAACCCTTTTTCTCAGCTTTACTTTCAGGGCAATTTTAGGTCATCGGCCCTACAGGGCTAACCCTTTTAAACCCACTTTCACTTTTCAGGCAAAAATCTCAAGTTCAGCTCACACAAATTCAGGGTCTAAACAAGCTCAGCTCGTTTCCCGGCTCTATATGAAAGTTTTCACTCAAGAGCAAATTTGCCCTCAATTTGGTCAACTAACGGTCAAATTTAACTTATATGACGATCATGACGCAATTGCCCCACATTTAAAACATTTGGGGCAAAATTGCCCCACATATGAAACTTTCGGGGCAAAATTGCCCCAAATGAAACTTTTAGGGCGAAATTGCCCTTGAGCTGATACTTTCAGGACAAAAATAGTCTTTGACCCAAAAATTAAAAGAAAACCCTTCTTATTGTTGGGATAGCCTAAAGACATACAATCGATTTATGATCACACACACTTGTGTGTATATATATATATGGGCGCATTAAAATAGTTAAATGGTGGACCAAAAGCTTATTCTGAAACTTTATATTCCTATATTGATTTATGATCATTTCATTCAAGAGATTTAATAGATCATGGTTAGGAAGTTATAGTATATCAATTTTTTAAAATTATAAATTCCAATAATAAGTGAAGATGTTAGGAAAATTTATGTGAATAAGGAAGTGTTGGTGGTATGTTTTTTTTCCTAGTTGATTTGAGAAAATTTCAATATCCTTTTACAAGCATGTTGATGCTGCTGTATTGGCGAGATCCAACGGTGAACAGCTGCCCAAAAGAAGAACCGCCTGAAAGTCCGAGGACCTTTAGTACCGTACCCTACCCCCGAACCAGCAGCAGTGTTATGTTGACTGCAAATTTTCTGTGGGGAAGGATGTGACTGTTGACTCCATGCAGGGTCAGGTGGCATATTCGAGATGTTACAGTTGGGCAAGCCTTTAATTGTGGTAGTGAATGTAGATTTGATGGACAATCGTCAAATTGAACTCGCAAAAGAACTGGTAAACCGCAAACATTTGTATTGTGCACGTCCTCAAACTCTCCATCAAACTATAGCTGAGACGGATTTGAATTCTCTCTTCCCTTACTCTTCGAGTTCATGCCTGTCGCAAAGCTCATCAATGGATTCCTCAGTTTTCCTAATGATTCATCTAACATTTTTTTACAAATTACATGAGGTATGTAAATTTCAGTTAAACTGGGGAATGCTAATATTCAAGTTTCATGTTGATTTTTTTTTATTACAAAAATTTTAGGAAAGGGGTGAGGCTCACCCACGATCTAAGGGCATGGCACTTAACTCATGATCCACTGGGGCCTATAGGCACGGGAGCATGATAAGTAAGCCCTTTTTTATTTGGCTCATTGGTAAGATTCACCTCAACTTCACTAAACTGTGGAGATGCATTTCCAAACGCTGCGACTGAAATCACAACAAAGTGGTACTCCCTAGGATCGAACCCTCTCCCTTTGGTGAGAGTGTCCAACCCTTTCGTCAGCTGAACCCGCAGACAATGGGTAGTTTCATGTTGATTTTGAGGGTGAGGGTCCTCCTACATGTTAGGTAGCCTAATTATCTGGTATTTTCAATAGGACTAAAACTATCCATTAATTTACTTAGCCCAATTCTAACTCCTATTAAACAACATGGAATTGAACCACCATTTTTCCATAGAGCTAGAAAATAAGTATAAGTATTGGGTCTGTATTTGTTATGCAATGGGCCGGTATTTATGAGGCCGAAGTCTATATAGGTGTTAAGTCTGTATAAATAGTGGACCCTAGTAATTATTCAATTAGAGAATATTTGGTGTTGTGTGTTATTCAATATTTGGGTTAATCAATATGGCATCAGAGCCCCATATACAAGATTAAGCCCAAAACCAAGAAATAGCCTTTATCTATCGAAAAACCAAGATCCGTTACATAAGATGGAGCCCCGGTTATTGCTCTAGTAAATGCAATTATACATATAAATCTGATTTACGTAAATCGAGATAAATTTTCTCCACATATTTACCTTATAGACCGTAAAAGCTACCTCGTAGACCGTAAAAGCTACTTCGTATTTCGTGAATTACGATTTATAAGCACTTATAAAACTTCCATAAGCTAATCCAAACAAACTACATGTAAACCCAATGACAACAAAAGACCAAAATCATGATCTGACAAGAAGAGACGAAAATCACGATCTATTCCTCTGACATGAACGGGGTGAACCAGAGACGAAGAGCCTGTTTGGGAACTCGGTGGAGAAGTGACTTTTTTTGTAATGAGGCTTTTACAGAAGCCCAATTGAAAAAAAGCCAGATTGAAAATGTGATTTGTGTTTGGATTGGCAGTGGGAGAAGTGACTTTTTTTAACATTGAACCTGTTTGGATTAACATTTGAATAACCCGTTTAAATAGGAAATGACTAAAAAAGGTATAAACCTTATTAGATACTACAGATATATTGTTATAATTGATGTTAAAAAATATAAATATATTTTTTTAAAATAAAAAATTCAATGAAAAAGTTCAAAAGCCCATTGATAGAAGCTCAAAAGCTAAAAAAATAAGTTCAAGGAAAAAAAACTCTTTTTTATTAAAAACACATTATAAGCTAATAATTTTTCAAACACTTATCATATGCTCTAATAAGCTTTTGATGTCCAAATAGACTTTTTTCCCCTGTCTAATGTGTTTCAAAACACACCCGAAATCGTGATATGGGGAATAGACAAAAATCACACCCATACGCAAATCGCATTTGATCTCGTCATTTTCTCTGGTCTGTAACAAACTACCTGGTTGTCATCGCACAACTCTTCAACGGCACGACTGCCTGAATCATCCTTATGGCAGAAAAAGAAAGACGGTGATAATTCTGCCACCAACAACCTAGCCTTCACTCACCCATTGTATCTCTGCCCCTCAGATACCCAAAGCACAAGCATCATTTAACAAATCCTTATTGGAAGTGATAACTATACGATGTGGAGCAGAGAGCAGAGCGATTGAAAATCGCTCTAAGAGGCAAGCAAAAGTTAGGGTTCGTGGATGGAACATGTTGGAAAGAATCTCAAGAGGCTGGACTCCAAGAGCAGTGGGAACGTTGCAATGCAATCGTTCTATCTTGCTTACTGAATTCAATCTCCAAAGAAATTGCCAATAGCATGATCTACCTTTAAGAAGCGCATGAGGTATGGAGTAATTTGAAGGAACGATATGATAAAATTTTTAGTTCTCATATTTTCTATCTGCACTGAGAAATTAATTCCTTGAACCAAGGATCTCTGTTGGTTTCAACCTATTACATAAAGATTAGGGAATTATGGGAAGAACAGTCAGCCCTTGTCCCAATTCCTTCTTGTAAGTGTGAGACTTCAAAGATATATGTTGATGTTATCTAACAGCAGAAACTACTGCAGTTTGTAATGGGTCTTAATGAAAGTTACGTTGCTACCAGAAGCTAGATCCTCCTTATGACTCCTCTTCCAACTGTTAATCAAGCATTTGCAATGGTATCTGAGAAACATTGCAAGTTCATCAAAGGAGAACCTAGTTGATGGAATAGGAATGGTTACCAAGATGAAAGGGTGTGGCTCAGGAAGAGGAAGGGGAAGACCACTGCCTGAGTGTGGACACTGTTGTAAGAAAGGACACAATAAGGAAGGATGTTGGCATTTAATCGGTTTTCCCTCTAATTTCAAGGGAAACACAACCAAAGCAGCTACATAAAGGTCTGACTTTGGACGGGAAAGTGAAAACGGAATAGATCGGGGTAATATGGTTACACCTGCTTTCACTCAAGATGAGTATGAGAAGCTCCTTGAATTTCTGAAGAAATAGGAGGAAGCCAACACTATGGTTCATGCATTGACTAGTACAGGTTTGCTTACTTCACCCTCTTATATTCACACACATAAACTGTAATTATTTGAAATATAATTAAGTAATTATTCGAAATATAATTGACCCATTAGAAACATCAAGATAACTAATGGAGACAAAGTAAAAGTAACGCACATAGGGACAATTAATTTTTACAATGGTTTTCAGTTTCAAAACACTTTATTTGCCCTTGTACTGTGTTTCAATCTGATTTCTGTCTCACGGTTGACTTAAGGACAAAACTGTGTAATATAAGCATACTAATGACATTGTAAATGTTGATACCGTGAATTCAAAATTTGTTAATATCTCTCTGTTGCATTGTAGACTTGGGCATGCGCCCCTCTCTATGTTAAAACCCTTGAGCTTTGTGGATAATAAATGCATATCAATGAATAAGAGTTGTGATATTTTCTTTCAAGCGAAATAGACTAAGCTTTCCTTTGCCCCTAGTTTTATTAAGACAGAAATATTTTGAATTAGTAGATATGGATGTATGGGGCCCTATAAGACCCCACACATTTTGTATGTAACTATTTCCTTAATATTGTTGATGACTTTTTGAGAGCCACTTGGATATTCCTTATGAAGCATAAATCTAAAACCATTATCGTGTGCCTATTCGTTTCTGGGCAGAATGTGCTCAAACGGCAGCCTATTTAATGAATCGAACCTATTCTAGAATTTTAGGTTACCAAACCCATTTTGAAAGAGTATAGGGAAAGAAACCTAGTTATGATTCTTTGAAGGTATTTGGTTGTTTAGCTTATGCCACTGATTTGATTAATGTTGATAAGTTTGCTCCCAAATCCGTTTTATGCATTTTTCTAGGTTATCCAAGGAATTAAAAAAAGGTTTTCTTTTGCTTAATTTGCATACAAAGTGCGTATTGGTCAGTAGGAATGTTACTTTTTAAGAACATCAATTCCCCTTTAAAGATGGTTCCCCTACTAACCAAGGGAAAGTGGATAAAGAGTTAAGGGAGTTGCTTTTATTTTATGATGATAATATGCATGTTGAAAGCTTGCCTTCTAGTGATCTAAGCTTAAATGATATGCATCAATATGTTTCTCATAATGTTTGTAACAATGAGTTGCATGCTGGAAATGACCGAGACAATATGGAGGACATCTTGGATGATGAAGATGAAAATGATCTGAGGGATCCTGCCATGTCTACGGCACATACAACAAGGCCAAGTAGAGTCCAAAAGGCACCTGTATGGTCACAAGATTATATATGTAACTTGGCTGCATTTGATTCAGGTAAGGTGAAAGGAAAATGTCTCTATCTCATCAAGGATTACATCATTCATAGAAATGTCTCATCCTCTCACTTGTCTTTTTTGAGTAATGTTGATATAGTTAACAAGCCTAGCACATATGAAGAGGCTATGAAGACTGATGTGTGGGTTGAAGCAATGGACCTTGAAATAGAAGCCTTAGAAAAGAACCAAACATAGGAAATAGTCTCTCTTCCAAAGGGTAAGAAACTCATAGGTTGTAAGTAAGTATATAGGGTCAAGTATAGAAGTAATGGTGAAATAGACAAATATAAAGATAAGTTAGCAGATAAAGGCTACACCCAAAGGGAAGGAGTAGACTGTCATGACACTTTCTCACCTGTGATTAAGATGGTTACCGATAGAATTATGCTTAAACTAGCTGCCATGTATAAATGGAACCTATACCATATGGATGTTCATAATGTATTTTTGGAGGGAGATTTAAACGAAGAAGTTTACATGGTTTTTCCCTGAGGTTTTAATAGAAAGGGGGAGAACGTGGTATGTAAACTAAATAAATCCCTTTATAGACTTAAATAGGCCTCCAGACAGTGGAATTGTAAATTAATCACTGCATTGGTTCAAGGGGGTTTCAATCAAATTAGGAGTGATTATTCTCTCTTCTTTAAATATTATACTGACGGTGTGGTATATATACTTGTATACATGGATGATCTTTTGCTTACATGTAGCAGCAAGCAAAGAATAAAGGAGGTAAAACATTTTGTGCATCACAGTTTTAGAATTAAGGACCTAAGGCTTATGAAGTATTTTCTTGGCATAAAATTAGCAAGGTGTGTTGTCCCAAAGGAAGTACATACTTCATTTATTGTCTGATACAGTGATGAGTGGTTGAAGACCATTATATGAGGCAATGTCACACAATGTATAGCTTCTTGCATACGAGGAAGGTGGAGACTCATATTAGGCAGCTTGCGATATGACGAGGACGTCTGTTACATGTTATCTCTTAAAGAAGGGAGGCTCGCTCATTATGTGGAAAACAAAGAAATAAAGTACTGTCTCATGTTCCTCAGTGAAAGCAGAATATAGGGCCCTAGTGTCACGGGCTTAGAGTCCGGCGTTGTGACCCGTGCGGCGTCCTGAGGGTACTACTTCCCCTAAGGACCAGCCTTACCAGATACGGTGTCAACTGGTTTTGCCCTGCCATGGGCTTATCAAGGGGACGGCATTAACCCCCGACCAGTTGAATCCTTAGATTGACTTCAGTCTCTTCACAGTGAGACCTTAGCGTCTAAGGATAACAACGCCCAAATACTAATGTCGTCCTCCCATCACCCGATGGCAAGACCAGATGGCCCGTCTTTTATTTGGTCTTACATTGTCACACCAAATAGGTCGTGACACTAGGCTCAGTTGTTTCAAAAAATGTATGGGTCATGGGCTTTTGAAGGAATGACAGATTATTCATCCCTTGCCTGTGAGTATGTGATAGTAGAGTAGCAATTCATATTGCATCTAACCCCTTATTCTATGAATGGAATCGACTGTCATTTTGTAGGTAAAATGCTCAGGCTGAGCTGATTCGATTAAAGCATGTGAGGTCGGTCAACCAAGAAGATGACATTCTGACAAAAGCAGTGAAGAAAGAAAATCTGGACAGGATCCTTAACAAATTAAGGACGTCGGATATATTTCACCCCAAACTTGAGGGGAGTATATTAAATAAGTACAAGTATTGGGTTTGTATTTGTTATGTAATGGGCGAGTGATTATGAGGCCTGAGTCCATATAGCTGTTAGGATAATGGGTTTGTAAAAGTTGGGTTTGTATAAATCAAGGTTCTGAAAACCGGACCAGTCACTGAACCGGTCGGGGTACTGGGTCAAGGGTCAGTGGGTCAGATCAGAGTCAAACCGGAGCCAAACCGGAGTCAAACCGGTGAGAAATTGAATATTTTATACTTATAAATATGAAATTCTAAAGAAAAATTTAAAAAAATTGATTTTTTAAAATAAAAAAAATACTGAACCGGTTCGGTCACCGGACGAACCGGTTCAATCATTGGGTCACCAGTTCCTGGGCCGGACCGGCCGGTCCGGTCCGGGTTCCAAAACAGTGGTATAAATAGTGGACCCTAGTCCTTAGGTGTGTACATTACACTTCCGAGAGAATATTTGTTGTTTATTATTGTGTCTTAAGACATATTTATCTAATTTAATTAGATTAAAAAGGTTAGTTTAGTTAATATCATGTTTTGTCTAAAATACTCTCGTCATCTTCCTCAAGTCCCTCTTTTATTCTCCTCTTTGATTATTGTTGAGGGAATATCAATAAAAGTAAATTAAAAAAATATTAACAAATATGAAAAATAGGTCTTATAATTAGGATCAATATCAATTTCCTAAATAGATCTTATATATAAGGCCAGAGAGAATATATAAGATCAAAGGAAGTACATGTACTTCCGTTGCATGAAATACACACAGGTCTTATTGGCAAAAAAAAAAAAAAAAGAAAAAAGAAAGAAAGAAAGAAAGAAAGAAATACACACAGGTTTGTGGCAACATACACAACAGCAATTCATGATCATATTTCATCTAATCTCAATCAACCAAACTAGAGAACATGTTATTTTACTTCAGCTCTAACTTAATCATGTACCTTTCACTTTCTTGATCCCTATCCTTTCCTACTTCCAACAATCATAGACACAAGATACATATATTCTTAGCTTTAAAACATTTGATTAGTTAATTGTTATTTGTTAAACAATTGTTAATTGCCCTCCGTAAAATTAGTTGTGACTGTTTTAGTTATTATCTTCATTCGATAAATTAAAGTTGTTATTTATTAAATTATTGTTTTTATTTTGGGTTTTTTAAATTAAAGGCATTTTTCTAATTTCGTTACAAAGTTTAATCTTAGGCTAGTTGTTGGAGACTTCACGGCAATTATACTATTTTTCAAGATCCTGCATTGGGATTTACATATTTGGCGCTAAGATCTTCGTGTGATTATGCTTCATATTTGTGAAAGCTTTGTGTGTCTTTCTCCCTCTTAAAATACACATAACCTACCATCATCATCAACGTCACATGCCACAACAAAACTACAAGTTCTTTGCATCATTTTCATGCATAACAATACATATTTACCGAACAAAACATAAGACATGTACCGATAATATGTAATTATTTTGCACCTGCGTTTTTTAAAAATGTACTGTCTTTTGGGTTTCTTTTTAGGTTTTTTGGTCATTCCGTAGCCTGTTCACTTTATCTGGAAATTAACCATCTCCATCTGCATCAAATTTGCTTCTTCCACCGCATTATATTGGTGACAAAGGCATATATATTGTCTTTATCAACACTCAAAAAAATTATTTAAGATATCGATCTCTTGACCTTGAACAACAAAACCAGCCAAAACAACAAAAGAACCTAACCACAAAATCGCTGCCTCATGCTTGCTGTCGAGGGCTAGGTGCAATCTTAAAAGTATAAGTGATGGTTTTATATTTTACTAAAGTGCTTTATTGTGTTTGGTTGCAATCATAAAAAGTGGTTATTGTTTCATAATTTTTAAATTTTATTACATCTGTATATGTATCTCTATTCATAAAAAATAATTTGTTATTTAGTTATATTTGAATTTTAAATATGTCCATGTATCACCATATTTTTATGACAATTTTCTCTCTAATACCTTATCATTATTTTTCTTTAAAAAAAAACTTAAAGTAGCTTACCAAATAATTAAAAATATATCTTAGATTATGTTTATTTTTAGGCTAAAGTATATTTTTGATCCTTTAAGTTTAAATGTGACTCCATTTAGTATTTTAACTTTAAAATGTGTGTTTTTAGTTTTTTTTTAAGTTAACACAGTTACCTTTGCTAACGAAAAATATTGAGTCACCAAATTTAAAATGCTAACATATCCAAATTTTAATTATTTAATATGATTATTTTTATAGTTTAATTTTAAAATCAACCTTTTGGAAAGGCATATTAGCATTCTAAATTTACTAACTCATCATTAAGTGAAGTCAATAATGTTAATTTAAAAGGACTAAAAACACACTTTAAAAAGTTAAAGGACTAAAATGGAACCTCACATAAACTTAATGGACCAAAAGTATGTTTTAGCCTTATTTTTAAAAACTCAAACAAATATGATAAAAAAAAATTTTAAAAGTGATTTGTTAGGAGATATGAAAATCCTTAGAGAGGGAAAACTTTTGAACAAAAAAAAAACACAGGTATCAAATCAGAAATTGAGGGAAAGTATAAGTACCTACACAATAATTTTTTTTTCTAAATTTGTAATAAAGAAAGAGGCCTATTAGAGATTTCTATGTGTTGTTAAAAGACCAAATTGCCCCTTTGTGGTTAAAAAGTAAAATTTAAGGTAGGTATAGGCATATTTTCATTTTTGAGATTTTCTCTTTGTTTTTAGTTTTTTTTTTAATTTTTGTTGTTACTATCTTTCCCTGTTTTATTAGTTTTCTAACTTACACCTACTTACAATTTTTCTTTTTAACCATAGGGGGACATTGTAATCTTCTTAACAACATTCAAAAATCTCTAACTAGGCATCTTAATTTAATTAGAAATTTATTAAAAGTGCAGACTTAAATTTAGGTTCAGATATTTTGGTATTTACTTCTTCCCAAATAAGCTTTTGTATTAGGTTTTATGGAAACTTTTATCATCCAGGTGGGTCTTAAACTTGTTACACAGCTAACCTACTAACATCCTTTCTATTATATAAGTAATAGATAGATTCCTTTTTACTTAAATTAATGAAAAATTTAAAATTCGTTAACTCTCCTTAAAAAAATAAAAAGGTTTCTACTTTCCTCCTATTAAATATTCCCTTTAGTCCTTAAAAATAAAAATTTTCCTACTTTTTCATACCAACATTGAAGGTAAGAAATTGTAGAAAATAATAATGAGATGCCTTATAAAAAGTACTAAAAAATATCCTCCAAATAACTTATAAATAGGATTTGATTGAGTATGTCACTACTATAGAATTACTATGATAGTTATTATTGACCATATATGATGGTTCTGAACCGTCATATATGAAAACACTATATAAGCTCGACATAGATAAACATGATTCTGAACTGTAATATATTTTAGGGCATATATAATGGTTTTTTATTAATAACCATAATGTATTGGCTTTATTTTTATATTATATATAATTATTTTTTATTTATTTTTACTGTTAATATTTATTATATAATTATAAGGCACATCATAATCATTGATAATAATAAGATAATAAAATTACATAAAAATTATATTTATTGTATTCAAAATTTAATACATTATAAATAAACATCATACAATGTAAAAGAAATTAATCACTTAAATATTCTCAAAATAGAACATTAATTATTTTATAATTTTTGGAATTCTAAAATAAAATCTATTAATAAAAATTTTCACTATATTCTCTAATGTCTTTGTTAGTTTGTTATAGATTGTCCATACTCCAAGAGTTCACATCACATATCCTTTAACTTCAAAAAGATAATATAAATAGAAAAATAAGAATATATATATATATATATATATATATATATATATATATATATATATAGAGTAAAAATAAGCAAATATAAAAATTTGACCAAATCTTGAACCTATTCAACAAACCTAATTTGGTTACTAAAGTTTAGGAATGTAAGATACTCAAAATTAAGAAATTAACCAAAATTTAAATAGATCATGATAGGAGAAAATTTTGTCATTATTTTTTAGTCCATATGATCTAGTGAAATCAGAATTATTTTCACTGTAATAAAATAACAATAAAAAATTCAACAATTTACTTCATTGTCTTTCCCGTGCTCTATACTTTTCTCCATTGGCTATTATCAGAAATTAGATATCATTTTTTGTTTGAGATTTTTCTTCCTAGATAATCTTGATCAACGACTTTAAGCCTCAACTAGAAAGCTCTTGGTATATGAAAAATAAAATAAAACCAAAAACATTAATTGGAAAAAAATAAAAGCTTACATGAAGAAGAATCACGAGAGGAAGGAGCTGCATGCAGAGTGAAAAATCATGGCAGTGGTGGAAGATGAGACCTGCAATTGTTGAGAAAAACCCATAAAAAAAGGAGTATGAGACCCAAGGGAAGCTTAAAAAATGTTTGAGAAAGAGTTAGAAGGGTTACATGAAATAAAATTTTTTCAGACCCCCTTCTTGTATTTAACATTTTTTAGAATCCCACCTTCTTATATGTTAAGGTTATTATTGTTAACCATTAAGTATTACTAAAGAAAACATAACAGTTCTTTATGAAAAACTGTCAAGTATTGTCAAATAATTTTTTCAATAATAAATAACTATTCTTTGTGAAGAACTATCAAGTATTGTCCAATAATTTTTTTTTCAGAATCTTGTCTCCTTATATTTGACATTTTTTGAAATCCCGCATTCTTATATATGATGATTATCATTTTTAACAGTTAAATATTTATTAAAAAATAAATAACGATTCTTAGTGAAGAACCGTCAAGTATTTGTTATAATTGTTATGTTTTTGTTTTTGTTGATATAAGATTGGAAGAAAAAATGTTTGAAAGTATTATATAATGATTATTTTGTAAGAATCGTCATTTTTTTTCAATAAATACATGATGGTTAATAATTACAACCGTTATATTTTTATTTACACATATCCTACTTTGATGCACATACATAATTGTTATTCACTATAACCATTATTTAACAAGTATATATATACACGATTACATAGCAATGTGTAGCGAGCCATCCATACAAAACCTAGCTTATAAACAAATGAAAGTTGTACGGATCACAATTGAAAGTTGTACGGATCACAATTGAAAGTTGTTCTGCTCACATGCTAAGAAAGGCAGAAGGAGCTTCTCTCCTTTACCTTCCCATCCTTTTCCTCTCCTTTGCCACCTTCTCATTATTAGATCTAAATCTAATGGCCTAAATGTAATGTTTTATGAAAATAATATTACAATTTTATATAAAAATATATAAATAAATTTAAAATATATAAATAATTTTATATTAATAAATCTATAAATTATTACTATAAAATAGATTTTTTTTACTTTTTTTATCACAGTTGTGAACTGTTTAGATCAAATTTTAACAGTTTAAATTTATTTATATATTTTTTATATAAAATTTTTATAATATTTTTATGAAATATTAAATATGAACCATTAGATTTAGATCTAATGGTGATGAAGGTGACAAATGAGGGGAAAATGATGGGAAGATAAAGGAGAGAAGCTCCTCCCAAAAAAAGCCAATTCTCGACCCCACTTGACTTAATGCCCTATTAATTACAGATTCAGAACGGAACAAATTTCGGCACGGATATAAAGAAAATCTTAATTTTTTGAAAAAATAAAGCTTAATAAAACAATAAAAAACTAAAAGATAACTTTTTTACAAAAAAAATAAAAAATAAAATTACATTATTTCAAAATATATATTTTGTTTAAAAAAATTTTTATGATTGGTAATTATATTCTGTTTAATTAGATTATGAATGCTATTTTTACATGCTAGTTATGATGTATATATAGAAACTCACAAAATTAATAGATTCAGAATTTATATGTGTGTGTTTGTGTTTGTCCAGGCTAAAAAGAAGACATATTGGACACTAGAACTTGACTATTGAGCTGAATAAACACCCCTATAAATAGCTTTCAACCTCAGCTCCATGAATTGGATGGTTAAAAAGCATAATATCAATTTCTCTGTAGTATTTATTTATTTACGAGCAACTTTTTTTTTTTATTGTATTGATCTTATTTATAAGTAATTTTTTTTAATATGATTGTTTTATATGTATAAGTAATAATTTGACTTTATCTAAAATTTAATACATTTTTTTTATTTTCACGTAATGAATGGCAGGTTTCTCTCATTCCCCCCCCCTAATAAATAGCTACTTGAAACTCGTACATTTAATTTAATAATTAAATAGTATAACATTTATTACTTATATAAAATGAGAAACACTAGCTGGGTGTGTGACAATTTCAATGACCACTTGCGTGCTGGATGACAGTGTCTTATTATAGATAAATTAAACTATTTAATATATTATCTATCTTATTCTTAATTCTTAATACCAGAGTTGAAAAGAAGCACCACAGTATTCCACATCATCCCTACTTTTAATCCCTTATGAAAATCACACACGTTTGGAATTATTGTCTACTAAAAACTACGGTTCAATGATATTTTTTATATTTTTTATATTTATCATTCTTAATTTAATCTTTTGCAATATTTTTGTGATTATGTCCCCATTTTTATCTTTATTTCTGGTTTATAGTTATTTTAAGAATATTTTATTTTATGTTATAAATAAAGAGAGAATATGGGGGGAGTAATTCTTATTCACTTCTCAAGGTATGTATAATACATCACATATGCCTCCTATTTATAGATATAACTCTATAACCTAGAATAAATGAGATTAAACATAATTATAAGAAAATAAATGGGGAGAGATAACACAAAAATTTAGTAGAAAAAAAGTACATTGTTAAGTGATATAGTTAATAGTGTTGCCTCATTAAAATCTTGTTTGGAAAATCCAGTGAGAAAAACCATAAACACGGAAAAAAGATTACAACGTGTATCAACTCCCCCTCTTGAAAACATCAATTGATATCTCTGAGTTTACGAAGTCCGATGCCACGGACAAGCTTTTGAAAGGTTGTACTAAGAAGTGATTTGGTAAATAAATATGTTAGATTTTCACTGGAACGGATTTGCTAGATGTCAATTTCACCATCATTTTGAAGGTCACAGATGAAGAAGAACTTTGATGAAATGTTTTGTTCTATCTCCCTTGATGTGCCATTCCTTTAGTTGGGTAATACATGCAGTATTATCCTCATATATAATTGTTGGGATCATTTTACTAGGAGATAAATCATAAGTAGTTCTTATTTGACGTATTATTGATCTTAATTATAAACATTCTTGACTTGCTTCATGCATTGCTAGAATTTCTACCAGTTTTATCTGCAATTATTGCAAGGAGCCTGGTCATAGGAAGAAAAATTGTCATAAATTACAGCATAAAGAGCAACATGATTAGCAGCATAATCTTGCTTATATTGCTCAGATATCTGCTCATTCTGATTCGAGTTCATTATCTACAGGGGACCTAGCTACATGTACTTGGTCCTCTGGTCTTGCTACTACTTCCACGAAGTGGGTCATTGATTCTGGTGCCACCGATCACATGACATGTAACCATAATTTATTTTGATCGTATGCTCCCTATGCCAACCCATCCTCCATATTCGTCACCAACGGTTCCCCGATCCGTGTACTTGAATCAGGCACTGTTAAACCAACTACATCCATTTCGCTATCTTCTATTCTTAATGTTCCCGATCTTACGTTTAATCTTTTGTCTCCTAGTAAACTGACTCGTCATTTGAATTGCTTTATCACACTATTCCCTGACAATTGTTTAATTCAAGATCTTTCGACAAAACAGATTATTGGTAGGGGTATGAATCTGGTGGACATTACATCCTTGATGATCAGGTGCCATGTTATGTTACTTGTTCTGGTGGGTCATCTCCTTTTGATGTCCATTGTCGTCTAGGTCATATGTCACTTTCGTCCTTAAAAAAGTTATATCCTCAGTTTTCTTCTGTATCTACTCTAGATTGTGAGTCATGTCAGTTTGCCAAACACCATCTTATTCATTTGGCACCTCGAGTCCATAAACAAGCCGCGTTCCCCTTTGAGTTAGTTCATTCTGATGTTTGGGGTCCTTGTTCAGTTTTGTCTCAGACTGGTTATCGATATTTTGTCACTTTTGTTGATGCTTTTTCCTGAACCACTTGGATTTACTTAATGAAACAATTTTCTGAATTGTTTACGCATTTTCTCAATTTCTGTGCTGAAATTCAAACTCAATTTAATACTCCTGTGAAAATTCTTTGAAGTGATAATGCGAAAGAATATTTTTCCGCCTCATTCACTGATTATATGCACAGTCATGACATTCTTCACCAATCCTCCTGTGTTGATACACCTACTCAAAATGATGTTGCAGAAAGAAAGAACTGTCATCTCTTAGAAATTGCCCGAGCTCTCACATTTCACTCTTGTATCTCAAAATCTTTTTGAGTTGATGCTGTGTCTACTGTATGTTTCTTTATTAATCGTATGCCTTCGGTTGTCCTTAGTAGGGATGCTCCATATTCCGTTCTGTTTCCCACCACTAAGCTATTTCCTATTGATCCAAAAGTTTTTGGGTGTGTTTGCTTCATTTGAGATGTTTGTCCAAATGTTAGTAAACTCGATCCTAAATCCTTGAAGTGTGTCTTTCTTGGTTATTTTCAAATTCAGAAAGGTTATCGGTGTTACTCTCCTGATCTTCGTCGTTATCTTGTGTCCACTGATGTGACCTTTCATGAGTCATCTCTTTTTTTTAAGTCTTTAGTATCATCTGAGTCTTCATCTGTTGTTAATGATCCTGATGATGTCCTGGTTTATCGTGTCCCTATCTCACCAGTACAGGTTGTTGTTCCAAAACCTGATATCATCGATGGTCCTGATGTTACCAATGCCTTGCCCTCGCCAGTGACTGCTTCACCAATATATTCTATTCATGTCTCCCTAGTCCCTGCTCCTGCTTCCCCAGATCTTGATACTCATGCCCCTGATCTAATTGTCCCTAATTCTGCTGCTGATTCATCTAATAACCTGCCTATTGCCTTCCGGAAAGGCACCTATCCTCATTGTCCTCCCAAAATATACGTTGAATGTACCTATCATATCTCCTCCTTTGTGTCCTACCAGCACTTGTCCCCTGCTTCCGCTTCCCTTGTGGCCATCCTTGAGTCCATCTCCACCCCTACCACCCTTCACCAAACCTTAGCCCACCCTGGTTGGCGTGCTGTAATAGAAGAAGAAATGATAACCCTTGACAAGGCTAGTACCTGGACTCTTGTTGATCTACATTCTGGGAAGAAGGCCATTGGATGTAAATATGTGTTTGTAGTTAGGACTAAGGCTGATGGTTCCTTAAAACGACTGAAAGCTCGGCTTGTTGTAAAAGGTTATGCTCAAACCTATGGTATAGATTACTCTGAGACTTTCTCCCCGATTGCTAAACTTACTTCCGTTTTTCTTCTTGTATCTCTAGCTGCCACCTATCATTGGGATTTGCATCAGTTGGATGTTAAGAATACCTTTTTTGAATGGTGATCTTCTTGAGGAAGTTTATATGGAGCAACCTCCTGGTTTTGTTGCTCAGGGGGAGTGTGGGAAAGTATGTTATCTAAGAAATTCGTTATACGATTTGAAACAGAGTCCGCGTGCCTGGTTTGATAGATTTTGTAATGTGGTTCAGAAGTTCAGATTGAGCCAAAGTAACAGTGATCATTCTGTGTTATATTAGCAGTCCGATGCAGGCATGATTCTTTTAGTAGTATATGTTGATGATATTGTGATTACTGGGAGTAACACCTCTGAAATCTCAAAACTTAAAGTCTTTCTTAACTCTCACTTTCAAATAAAAGACTTAGGACAATTAAAGTATTTTCTTGGTATTGAGGTTTTGAGAAGCAAGAAGGGCATCTTTTTGACTCAGCAGAAATATGTTCTCGATCTCTTAAAAGAGACTGGAAAGCTTGGAGCTGCACCGAGCAGCGTTCCCATGATATCGAATCCATTCCTGGATCTTAATGATATCATGTTTGATGAGCTTCCTGATGACTTGAAGAAGAAGATTGATCCAGAGAAGTTGAAGCCGTTTGCATATCCTGAGAGATATAGAAGACTCATTGGGAAACTGAACTATCTGATAGTAACTCATCCTGATATAACATTCTCGGTCAATGTACTTAGTCAATTCATGACATCCCCAACAGTAGCTCAATGGGAAGCCTTAGAGCATATCTTACATTATTTGAAAAGTTCCCCAAGTCGTGGCATTCTCTATACAGATTATGGGTATATTAAAGTCGAGTGTTTTTGTGATGCAGATCATGCAGGATCTAAGGCTACAAGACGATCAACTACATGTTACTGTGTTTGTTGGTGTAAACTTGATATCTTGGAGAAGTAAGAAGCAAGGTGTTATGTCAAAATCAAATGTAGAAGTAAAATACAGAGCCATGTCACAATCAGTACAAGAGATTGTATGAGTATTTCAACTCATGAAGGAAGTTGGTGTCGCTACGACATTACCTGCAAAGCTATGGTGTGACAATAAAACATCACTTCATATAGCATCGAACTCTATGTTCCATGAGCGTATAAAGCATATTGAAATCGACTGTCACTTTATTCGTGACAAGATCAAAGAGAATGTTGTATTTACAGGACACATGCAATCAAACAATCAGTTGGCAGATCTTCTGACAAAAGCCTTAAATGGGACACGAGTTGAGTATCATTGTAACAAGTTGGGCATGATCAATATATATACTCCAACTTGAGGAGGAGTGTTAGAATCCCAAATCCCACATCGGTGGTTGAGAATGTGAGGGGGGCTCCTTAGGCTATAAAAGAAGAGCCCCTTCTCCCTTCCATATTATCCATTCAAATAGTCTCATAAGACATTTGTATATTCTCTTCTCTTGTAGTATTTAACTAGTAAATTAATTACTACTTCTCAGTTTACACTATATATATTTATATCCCTTAAATTTTATCTTTCCTAAAAAATTATGTACCTTTCAAACATCATATATGTCCTTCAGTCCCATTCTATTATTGTTATCGCCGATGGTCCATACTTTCTTAATACATACTTTCATATGCAATCTGGAATGTCGTATTTGAAGTTTTCTTTACCTTGAAGTGTACCCAATATACTTATTGCTTATTCACCCTAACAAGTTTTTTCTGCATTTTAAGTATCAGCAAGAATAACTTGAATTAACAATAAACCAGATCTCAAGAACAGAAAATAGGCTATAGCAGCACAACTAGCGAGTTGTAAATATTCAAATGTCATGTTAGTTGGTTGAGAGAAACTGTTTTCTCACCATATGTCACAGGTTCAAATGGCAATGGCTCCCAAAGAAATCTAAAATTTCACTATAGTTCTATGCGACTACAGTGAAATTAATTTGTGAAATAAAAAGATAAAAATAATTCTTTCAAAATCAAAAAAGAAACAACCTGATTTATAAGTGGTGAACACTTTAAAAACAAGTGAAATAGTCCTATGAATAAGTGAAATAGTCCTATGAACAATTTCATAATGATACTTCAGTAGATAAACTTCACCCTCCATTTAATCTACAGCCAAAAACCATCACATTTACCTAAAATCATGGAAACTGATTTATTATATGCTAAAATCATGGAAACCAGTTTATTACAAAATATCATGAAAACTGATTTTTGTTTATAGAAAAATGGAAACTGATTTTTTATAAATATACGAAGGAAATTGTACGAGATAAAATTTACAAATTTAAAATAATTTAAACTATTTTATTTATTTTTATATTATGCATAAATTTTTTCATCATAAAAGCAAATGAAATGGCAATTGAAAAGAATAGTATAATATATACATTTAAGCAAAATTCGGATTCTGAAGGTTCAGTTGGGCTGGTACAAAAGCATTCCCTCTTCCCTAATTCTATTTACACTTTTTAGCGCGTTGATAAACGGACAAGAGGAAACTGATCTTTTATAATAAATCATTTTTCATGATTTGTATTAAAAAAAAAAAAATCAGTTTCCATGATATTAGGTAAGTGAGGGTTTTTGGCAGTAGATTTAAATGGAGGGTAAAGATCAGGGAAGAGGATGAGAATAGTATACTAAGGAAAAGAAGGTGTCCGAATGCTGTATTATTTTTGTAAGATTTTGTTGCAATTAGTTTACCTCCATTTTAATTTAAAGGCTAAAGAATACCTTTCATCCTCTAAGTTTATACAATGTTTCATTTTAGTCTTTTAACTTTAAAAAATGTGTTTTTAGTCCTTTTAAATTAACATCATTAACTTCACTAGTAGAAAATTTTGAGTCAACAAATTTAAAATTCCAGCTCAACAAATTTAGAATGATGATATGTCTTTCCAAAAGGTTTATTTTAAAATTAGAATGTAATAAACTAATATTAAGGAATTAGAATTAAGATATATGAGCATTTTAAATTTGCTTCCTCAACATTTTATGTTAGTGAAAGTAACGGTGTTAACTTGGAAGGACTAAAAACACACTTTTTAATGTTAAAGGACTAAAATAAAACATTATCTAAACTTAACAGACTAAAAGGATGCTTTAACCTAATTTATAATATATAGTTGGATTTTTCACCTAAAAAATATCTAGTTGGATTTTAACTTTTTATTAATATGCTCTCCATTAAAAAAAACAAAAAGCATATGAAAGTGGTTCTTGAAGGGGGCTATAGTTGAAATTATTCGATTTAATATCATTACATAATGAGTTATGCATCAAGCAAAGGAAAAAAAAAATTACACGATTCTTAACTTATAAATAGTGTGGATATTTCCTCCTAATTTAATTATCAGCTTTCATATTTAAAAAATTTAAAAATAGTTTTTTTTAAGTTCAGGCTCTCATTATTTTTTTGGCCGAAGAGTTCAAACTCCCTCACGATTTTCACATTATTAATGTTTTCTTATAAACATTATTAATGTTTTTTTATCTTTACATCTTTTGAAATTCTACCAGGACAACTCTTGACCAAAAGGGTTTTTATCATAGGAATGGGAAGAATTCATAATTGATGTCAGCATCTACACTTTAAACGGTTTCGTTCCAAGAAAAGGAGGGGTTGTGGATGAAACGGAGAGAAGCAAAGTCCCTAATCTTCACCCACTATTTAATCTATGGCCAAAAATCATCCCTCGCAAAACCACTTACTAAAATCATGGAAACTTGCTAAAATGATGGAAACTGATTTATTATAAAAGATCATTTCAACCAATTTATAATAAAATATTATGGAAGCCGATTTATTATAAAACCCATGCCTTAACAAATTTCACCTATGATCCAAATTATCTTGATCTCGGTTTATTAATCATAGATGCCAAATATATAAATGAGAAATAATTACATATATAAATATAAATATCTCTCCCTCTCCCTCTCTCTCTCATATATATATATATATATATATATATATATATATATATATATATATCACATATTAAATAACAGTGGAATAAGAACAAACCAAGAGTATTAATAGGCAGTTAGGTATAGTAGAAGGGGCTAGTCCCTCATAACATAGTGAACCAAAGTTCAAATCCCCGTTGGGAAAAGCATCCACATTTAGTGTTGGAATATTTTAAAATGAAGAGATGTGTTTTTTATAAAGTCATGTTCATTAAAATAATGAATTTATATGAAGAGTTGTGTAAGGAGTTATAACACTAAAAGTTACCAATGTTATATTTGTTCAATTTCTAGAGACACATGTGAAAGCTTATAGCTAGAGATGTGGCAGCCATCACTTAATGAAAAGATGTGTTGTGTTTACAAGAAAACTCTACATGATATAAAGGTATAACTCTTCATAGGTATATTCATAAATCAACATATGAGATTCATGAATTTAACATATCGTTATGTCTTTTAATTGAAGAGGTACTGCTTCAAAAGGCACCACTTCATGACCTATAAATACCCAACATCATCAATCATTCTGACACATCAGAAATAACACACAATAGATCAAACTTATTGCCTTTGTTCTTAAGTGCACACAAAGATAAAGTCAAATTATGATTTTGTAAAAGCCATTGTTGTCTTGCTTGAGTATTGAGATTGTAATCTATACTCAAAGGTCTTCGTTGTCTTCAAGGTGTGGGCACCCTATAACTTAAAGGAAAGTATTGGCCGGTCATGCCTTAAAGACATTGTATACTACTTCCTTCTTCATCTCTTATTCTTATACTCCTCAGAGATCCAGCCCCTCCAACAATCTTTAGGATTAAATTTCATGAATCCAAATGGCATCTTTAAGGGAGTAGACTATAAACTTTGTCAAGTTAGAAAGATTTGATGGTGGTAACTTCCTAAGATGGTAAAAGAAGATGAAGTTTCTCCTGACAATGATGAATGTTGCATATGTTCTTACTACTCTCAAACCCCAAGAAGGAGAAGAAGAGACTATGGCTCAAATCAAACAGAGACAAAAATGGGAGAATGATGACTTCATCTGTATAGGTCATATCCTTAATGGGCTTAGTGATGCTCTCTTCGATGTGTATTAAGACTCGGCCTCTACAAGAGAATTCTGGGATAAACTAGAAGCAAAATACATGGAAGAGGATGCCACAAGTAAGAAGTTTCTTGTTTCTCATTTTAATAACTTTAAAATGATTGATGGAAGAACTATCATGAAGCAATTGCATGAAATAGAACACATTGTGAGTAATATTAAACAACATAAAATAAATATAGATGAATCTTTTATTGTCCTTTCCATTATAGACAAACTTCCTCCTTCATGGAAAGACTTCAAAGAGAGTCTTAAACATAAAAAGGAAGATACTTCTTTTGAACAATTAAGGAATTTTCTTCATTTGGAAGAAGAATTAAGAAAGCAGGATTATGCTAAAGATGCCAATGCTCATGAGAAAGTCCATATGGTGAAGGAATGACAGTCTCATAAAACCTCTAAGAAAAGAGGGAAGGAGAAAGATAAATCCCAAGCACAAGAAGGTCACAAGAATAAATGGAAGAAAGGTAAATTGGTACTTTTGTGGAAAGAGTAGTCATTATAAGAATGAGTGTTGTCTCTTGAAAAAGAAGAAAGAGAATAATTCTTCCACAAAAGGTGATAATCTTGTGACAGTAATTTCTGAGATCTACCTAGTTGACAATGATGAGTCATGGTAGGTGGACTCTGGTGTAACTCGTCATGTGTGCAAAAATAAGAACTTATTCAAGACACTAAAAGAAGAAGAAGGCGACATACTTTACATATGAAATTCTTCAATTGTTCAAGTAAAGGGAAAATGGACTATGAAAATTGAATTCACTTTAGGGAAAACTCTTACTTTAAAAGATGTCTATTATGTACTAGAAGTTAAAAAAATAATAATTTCGGTACCCTTACTTAATAAGTTTGGGTTTAAGTTTGTATTTAAGGGAGATAAGTTTATTCTCACTAAGGGTGGAATGTTTGTTGGCCAAGGTTATTTTTATGAAAACACGTTCAAATGCGATGTTGTTAAAGTCAATAATAATATTTATAATTCTGCTTATATTATTGATTCTTGTGATTTATGGCATTATCATTTGGGTCATGTTAATTTTGGAAAATGATATGGTGAATCTAAAATCGATTCCAAAGACTGATAGGAACCATGAGTCTTATACTACATGCATGTTAACTAAAATAACAAGGTATCCTTTCCTTAAAGTAGAAAGAAGTTCTAAATTATTACAATTAATTCATTCTTATGTTTATGATTTTCATGGTTGGCCTACTTTATGTGATAAAATATACTTCCTTCGGTCCTATTTATAAGCAATTTTCTCATTGATTGCGTAAAACAAACTATTAGTTAAAAGCAATAAGTATGTCAAAAATGCCATGTTTTTTTCATATATACCCCTATTTATGAAAACAGAGAGAGAATGTATAAAAAATATGAGAGATAGTAAAATATATTTTCTCAATATTTTATTGACTTCATTCACCTAGTAAGTTCTCTTTCTCTCTCTTTCTCCTGAATATAACTTTTGATATGTGTGATAATTAATTATAAATAATATGTATTTAATAAGGGTAAAATAGGAAAAAAAGAGCTTACATTTTCAGACACAAAAAGTGAAAGTTGCTTATAAAAAGGATCAGCCCTATGAGAAAGAAAATTGCTTATCAATAGGACCGAAGGAAGTATTTTGTGACTTTCATTGATGATTGCGCTAGATTTTGTTATGTTTATTTAATGCATTCAAAGGATGAAGTCTTATAAAAAATTTAAGATATTTAAAATTGAAGTAAAACTTCATTGTGAAATCTTTATTAAGTACTTAAGGATAGATAGAAGGGGAGAATATTATGATAAAAAAATATTTTAAATCTGTTGGTATAATACATCAAGTAACTACCATTTATTCCCTACAACAAAATGGTATAGCAGAAAGGAAAAATATGGTTCTATCTTACTCTGGTATGACTAGTGGATATCAAGGAGAAGTATTGCTTATTGCATGTCATATATTAAATAGAATTCTTAATAAAAGGAACAAGATAACCCCATATAAATTATGGAAGAAAAGAAACCCTAATCTCAGTTACTTTAAAGTTTGGGAATGTAGGGCAATAGTTAAAGTTCCAAAACTCAAAAGAAAGAAATAGGGTGAATGAGGAATTGAGTGCGTCTTCTTGGGATATGTTGAAAATAGTAAGGTATATAGGTTTTTGGTAATTGAACCAAATGATTCATACCCTATCAATGAAATTATTAAGTCAAGAGATGCAATTTTTCAAGAAGAAATGTTTAACTCAATCCTGAAGTCCAATGACACTTCTCATTCCAATAAGGAGTCAAATCCAAATAAGAATATTTTTAGTGATAATACTCTAAAGAAATAGAACTTAGAAGAAGTAAAAAGGCTAGAAAGACAAAAACCTATGGTTCTGATTTCTTCATGTTTCTTGTTGAGGATACTAGAGAAGAGATTGAAAATTATGCACCTGTTTGTTTTAATTTAGAAAATGACCCTAAAACATTTGAAAAGGCTATGAAGTCTTAAGATGCAGCCTGTTGGAAGAGGCTATACAAGATGAACTAGATTCAATAATGGGAAATAAAACTTGGAAACTAGTAAACCTCCCTCCTATTTCTAAACCCATTAGTTGTAAATGGATTTTCAAGAGGAAATTAAAGGTACATGGATCTATAGATAAATTTAAGGCTAAGTTGGTTGCTAAGGGCTTTACACAAAAAGAAGGAATTGATTATTTTGATACATATATACCGGTTGCAAGGATTTCCACTATTAGAGTGCTTATAGCACTTGCTTCTATGTACAATCTTGTTATCTATCAAATGAATGTTAAAATAGCTTTCCTTAATGGAGAGTTGGAAGAGGTATATATGACACAACCGGAAGGGTTTGTAGTTTTTGGTCAAGAACATAGAGTTTGTAAATTAATTAAGTCTTTGTATAGACTTAAGCAAGCCCCTAAGCAATGACATAAAAAGTTTGATAAAGTTGTTCTAGCAAATGGGTATAGAATCAATGAATCTGAAAAATGTGTTTATAATAAATTTCATAATGGAAAATGTGTCATTATTTTTTTTATATATATAGATGACATGTTAATTTTTGGTACTGATTTGGAAAAAAGTAAATAAAACAAAGAAATTATTATCTAATAACTTTAACATGAAAAATATAGTAAAGGCAAATGCCATACTAGGAATCAATATTATTAGAGATAACAATTGTCTTAGGCTTTCCCAGTCTCATTACATTGAGAAAATATTAAAGAAATTTGATTATTATGATTGTTGTCCTGTTTCTACTCCAGTTGATTCTAGTATGAATTAAATACCAAATAAAGGTTGTCCTGTGGACAACACAAATATTCAAAGGTGATTGGATGCTTGATGTATACTATGAAATGTATAAGACCAGACATAACATATGTTGTGGGAAGATTAAATAGATACACAAGCAATCCAAGTATGACACACTGGCATGATGTGGAAAGAGTGTTGACGTACTCGAAATGAACAATTAACTATAGTTTAACCTATAGTTGTAATCCTTCAATTTTGTAAGGATATACAAATAGCAGTTGGATAACTTATTTAGAGGATCGTGCATCCACAAGTAGATGGGTCTACACCCTTAGTGGGGTGCTATTTTATAGGGGTCAAAGAAACAAACATGTACAGCAGATTTTGCTACGGACTCTAAGTTTATAGCATTGACTGCAAGTAGTAAGGAAGCGGAATGGTTAAGAAAATTGTTGCTTGAAATTTCTATATGGTCCAAGCTAATGGCACCAATATCTATTTATTGTGATAGTTAATATGCTCTTGCAAGGGCTTATAGTCTGGTTTATAATGGAAAGTCGTGACATTTTGTATAAGATATAGCTATATGAAATATTTGATTTTGAATGGAGTAATTTCCATTAGTTATATAAGATCTGAATTGAATCTCTTTTGATGAAAGGTCTAACAAGGGATTTAGTGTTAAAAACATCAAAAGGGATAGGTTGAAGCCCTATAAACTTTGATCACTAATAGTGAAAACCTAACTCATACTTGACCATCATATCAAGTCTTGAGTTCAATTGTGAAAGTACACTATTAGAGTGATTTGCAAGTACTTGACTTTTAATACATCCCAGGTTAGAAAGTCTTGGTAATTAATCATGAGACTAGGGGGTAGGTTGAGCCTCAAATTGGCTCTTAATGGACCTGTAATCATATATTTGCTTGAGCATTTATCATGGTGATACTCTTGACGAAGTCTACCTATATGAGAATGAAATAAGGCCGCTTCTAAGAGTCTAAGGGCTTGACTCTAAAAAGTTCTCATGAAAAGGATATGGATACAAGGCCACGAATAAATGTGTCATTTAAAGTGGCATACAATGGCCTGAGATCCCATGCATAATTCATGCATGCTTGTTCATGTGGGATAATTAGTTCAAAGCTTAGTCTATCATATTATTTCAAATGGGTGAAACCATGTCTTAGGTAAAGGTTCAAATCCTCGAGGTACTTTTATTGACAACATGAGATTTCCAAAGTGATAAGAGTTTATGATCATTTTAAAATGGTGGGGGATTGTTGGAATATTTTAAAATAAAAAATATTTTTTTTATAAAGTCATGTTTATTATATTAAGAGATTTATATGAAGAGTTATGTAAGGAGTTATAATACTAAAAGCCACTAAAGTTATGTCTGTTCAGTTTTTAGAGACACATATGATAGGTTATAGCTAGAAATGTGGCAGCCACCACTTAGAGCAAAGTTGTGTTGTATTTATGAGAAAACTCTATATAATATAAAGATATAATTTTTCATATGTTTGTTCATGAATCAACATATGAGATTCATAAATTTAACAAATTGTTATGACTTTTAATTAAAAAAGTGTTGCTTTAAGAGGCACTACTTCAAGGAAGCACCACTTCATGACCTATAAATACCTAGCACCATAAATCATTCTGACACATCAGAAATCACACAATAAGAGATCAAACTTATTGACTTTGTTCTTAAGTGCATACAAAGATAAAGTCATATGATCATTTTGTAAAAGCCATTGTTGTCTTACTTGAGTATTGGAAGTGCAATCCATACTCAAGGGTCTTCATTGTATCCTGTAGGAAATTGGCTCGTCAATCTAACTTGCACTATATGAGAAGGGTATAGGTGGGGTCAAATTAAGCATAAAGAAAAGTGTTGCTTATGTCCTGAAGACATTTGTGCACTACTTCCTTCTTCATCTCTTATTATTGTACTCCTTAAAGATTCAACCCCTCCAACATTTAGTGTCATACAGTGCCTCAAATAAGATTGCCTTCAATAGGAGAATACATATACTCAACAAAAAAAAAAAACAAAGAGGGACGTTGCTTGAAAAGGGATGGTGAAAACGGTAAAAGTGTATCTCTACTAATCCCTCTCTCCACTTCCTCTCCCCCTAATTTCTCCACCGCTGCATTCAAACCTCATATTTATTTTAAACTTTTTTAATATCTTACTATTTAATTATTAAATTAAATCTTTTACAAGATCACATTTTTATCCATGCATTAAGAGTCCCTCCTCCTGCCATCTGGCACGCCCTCCTCTTGTTAAGAATATGGCAATGTAGCAACTGAAATAAATATAAATAAATAAATAAATATCTGGGAGATAGTTACAACTTGCAAAATATTTCAAAATATTAAAATATAAAATAAATTATTTTTAAAATAAATATATTAAAAATAGAGAGATAGTTTCAAAATATTTTGATATCTTATCATGTTGTATTCCCTTGATCCCACTACTAATGAGTTTTAAAAATTAAATTTTTTTTATATTTTATAAAATAGTTTTTGAACGGACTCCCCTCACCTCACTCTTCACCTTCCATGTTCACCGCCCTGACGCCATTAGCCTCCCTATGTCCTCTATTGTAAAGTTTGTAACCAACTCAAAATTTCCTATAAAACTTTGTTTTTATTACATTCATTCAACTACCGTAATTTTGTGATGTCTAGACATGAGATTGCTTGTAATAGTACATCAATGGAAATGATTCTATGTGATGCAAATGTCAATTTCAGAAATATTTTTGTTTACCTTATTGTTTTGTATGATCTCACGCCAATTGTATTGTTACTATACCAACTTCTCTTCCATATATCCTGTTCATTTGGTTCATCATGTGATATAAGATGTAACCCTACCGCAAACATTTGATCAAAGAAAACACATGTGTAATTTTTAATTTCAATGTCAGTGCTTATGGACCACTATTGTGCGGCCTTCATCAACAAGAGAATAACGACTAAAAAATATTGCATGATTAAAACGACTGAAAAATGTTGTTCATATTTATTTTTTGTTAAATATTTTTGCATATAAAATACATACAAATACTAGTTAATGATTGATCCCTTAAATTTGTCTCAGCTATCAATTTGATCCTTAAAATATATTTTTTACCAATCAGTTTCTTAAATTTTTAATCAGACACAATATCTATCCATATAGGGAAGAAAAACAAACAGCTGTCGCCCACACGTAAAAATCCATCACTCAATTCAGACAAGCAATCTTTCTTTTTATGATGGGAATGATACCATTCTAACCGCGGAGAAGGGGCTCTCTATTTTTTTTTCTATTTTTTTTAATTTATACCGTTAAATTAATTTTAACGATTGAGATTTAATATCTTAAAAAAATAAAAAAATAATATATAAAATACTTTAATAAAATTATAAATATGAACTACTTAGATTAGATTTTAATAATTGAAATTTATTTATTTACACTATTTATTATTTAATATTATAATAATATTTTTACAGAATATTATATCTCAACCATAAAAAATTGATCCAACAATGTAAATAAAGAAGTAAATGGAGAGACTCCTTTCCTCCATAACGGCACTTTTTTTTTCTTTTTTTTTTTTAATGTAGATGTATGACTGGATCAGATTCAGGTGTTTTTCAGAGGAATCAAGAATTTCATTATCCGCTGCCTTCGGTTCTAAATCTGTAATATAATTTATAGTACAATTTATACTACAAATTAATCCATATAATTAAATTTGAATGAGTATTATGTTTTTGGTTATAGTGCTCTTTTATTTCTCTGCAAACACATTGTTTTTATTTTCTGCAAGACAAAAGTATCCCCTAAAGCTTCTCAATATATGAAAAGTAAAAGAGTAAATTTTTGTTAACTAATGGATTTGCTTTAAAAATTCTATTAGTGTGAAATACTTGATAAATTCTTCTACACAAAAAATATCAATATTCTGATTTAATAAACCCTAAACCAATAAAATTTTCAATGGGATGTTTTCCCCAAATTTTCCATAAAACATGCCTCTCATTTATTATTATTATTATTATTATTATTATTATTATTATTATTATTAATTTTACATATACACATAAAGAAGGAAAGAAGGCAAAAGACCAGTCTCCCTTCTTAGCCTTTTGGATCATTCTTCATTAATACTTATGCCGCACAACAACTTCTTTGTTGGAGTATATTTATTTCGTACCATATAAAGTTACTTATGGTATAAGTGGATTTGTGTTGTAAAAGTTTGGTTGTATTTAATTTATCATAAAATTTATTTATAGTATAATTAAAAATCAAATAAAATTATGATTTTCTTGAAGAATATCCTAATAGTACCCAATACATGACAAATTGGATGATTTGGTCAGCAAATTGAATGTTATTACGTAATTAGCCATGGAATTTCTGTTGTTAAATTAATTTAGCGAGGAATTTTTTTGTCACTAATTAGTTATTTCTTTTGTAGTGAAAATCGATTATAAATTTAAAACTATGGTTATCAGTTACCAAACACCTTTTATATATCCAAGTCAAAATCAATTATGAATAAAAAATTATGCTTATCACATAAGCTACTAGCTATTTACCTCCTATTATATTTACCTTTTCAATTATTTTGTCTTAAAAATTTATCTACACACCATATTTTGATTAAATCACTTCTGCCTGAAATCATGATTAGAAATATATTTTATAAATAAACTTCATCAATTTGACCGGCATTGACACTCCATAAAAAATGAGATATATACATACCTATTTTATTATCAAATTATGTTAAGACTAATCTGTTCATTAATCATTAGCCTCTCTTTGAAAGCCGCCTAAAGTAAAAGAAAATTCCAAAGTAACTAAGAAAACATTTTTCATAACATGGTTTTTCAAATTTTGTTCTTTCAATCAATCTCACATTCAAATCACATTTTTATAATGTATTAAGAAAATCACTCCCAACCGGTCTATGGTCAAATGGTCTGGCCCGTAATTGAATGAAATTCAAATTATTTATTTATTTTATTTGAACATATATATATGTTAAAAAGTGTGTGTGTGTGTGTGTGTTGTGTGTGTGTGATAATTATGTAGAATTGAATATTTAAAATTTAAAAATGTTCAAATCTTTTTCATATAATAACAAATTCATGCCAAACAAATTATGTCGAACTTATGAAATATGTTTGTGTGTGACAAAATGTCAAAATAAATATAAAATGATGGATTTTGAACTTAATCAGTGGCAGATTGATTACTGCCTATTAATTTATTTATTTTTTTGGTTATCAGTTCTTGTTTCTTTCATGAAGAATCAAACAAACTAACTAATTTCATGTGAGAGATACCAACATTGCCGGTCCATTATGTCTGTTTATTTTGAAATAATAACTAATTAATAATTAATAATGGCAACTCATCAAGCATCAATTCTAGAAGTCCCTCTCACCCATGCATCACGTCTTTCTGTTTTCTAAAGTGGCTGCTGCTACTAAAATTTCAACACACACACACACACATTTATAAATTCATTCCCACCTAGAAAAAACATCAGCTTAACCCTAAAACTCTGGTCATAACCATGGAAATCAAAAAACACATATACAATTCCCAGTTCATAACGGAACTATTATTTCAACACCCTCCATTATTCTTCTTAATTCTCTTAAACTATGTATAAATACTGATATATTAGTTCTCCTATCTGTATACAACAGATTAATATCAGGGTCACTTAATTAGGGTTTCTTGGGAAGAAGAAGAAGAAGAAGAAAGCCATGAAGTTTGGTACGTGTGTGTTGGTTGCAGGAATAATGATAGTTTTGTGTATGGTTTCAACAAGCGAGTGTGTGAGAAGCAGATTCGATGGCCAATTTCATAAAGGGTCTGTGCCACCTTCTGGGCCTTCGAAGTGTCACCTTTTATCACTTAGTCCTCAAAGTTACAACCCCACATCTTTTCCTTCTTTTAATAATTATAATGATGAGGATTATACTATGTGCCCTTAATTATATTTTTATTATTATTATTTAAGGCACATGTCGAATCTTATTCCATTTATATTTTGTTCTTTCGGTGTTCTTAATTTCTATATATATGTATTGCCTGTGCTAGCTGCTGCTGCTGCACCATGTACTGAATAAGAAAACAATGAGCCATCCAGTAGTACACATACATATAATTGTATTGCAATTATGAGAATATTAATATTTATTCTATTTATTTATTATACATGCTTACATAATAGAATGATTGTTAGAACTTTACATTATTCTCACTCTTTGGATCTGTTCTTTTTCTTCATTTTACTTTTAAAAACTTTCTTATCTTAGATTTTCATCTCAGATAGTGCGCAAGTACTCTAATCTCCAATACTTCATATGTATCTATGTATGCGCGTACTCTATTCATCTCCTATTCTTATACTCATTAAAGATCCAGCCCCTCTAACATTTAGTGTCTTATAGTACCTTAAATAAGATTGTCTCTAATAGGAAGATACCTATACTTAGCCAAAAAAAAAACAAAAAACAAACAAACAAACAAACAAAGAGGGACATTGCTTGAAAAGGGATGGGGGAAATGGTAAGAGTGTCTCCATTAATTCCTTTCTCCACTTTCTCTCCACCACTGCATTTAGACCTCATATTTATCTTAAAATTTTTGAATATTTTACTATTTAATTATTAAATTAAATCTTTTAGAAGATCACTTTTTTATCCATGCATTAAGAGTCCCTCCTCCTGCCATTTGGCACACCCTCCTCTTGCCAAGAATATGGTACCATAGCAACTAAAATAAATATAAAAATAAAATATGCTCAAAAAATAAATAAATATCCGGGAGATAGTTACAAATTGCAAAATCTTTTAAAATATTAAAATCTAAAATAAATTATTTTTAAAATAAATATATTAAAAATAGAGAGATGGTTTCAAAATATTTTGAAATCTTATCATATTGCACCTCCATGATCCCACTACTAATGAATTTTAAAAATTAGATTTTATATTTCATAAAATACTTTTTGAGCAGACTCCCCTCACCTTACTCTTCACCTTCCATATTCACCGCCCTGACGCCATTAACCTCCCTATGTCCTCTATTGTGAAGTTTGTAACCAACTCAAAGTTTTCTATAAAACTTTACTTTTATTGCATTCATTCAACTACAATAATTTTGTGATGTCCAGACATGAGGTTGCTTGTGATAGTGCCTCAATGGAAATAATTATCTGTGATGCAAATATCAATTTCAGAAATATTTTTGTTTACCTTATTGTTTTGTATAATCTCACGCCAATTGTGTTGTTACTGTATCAACTTCTCTTTCATATGTCCTACTCATTTGATTCATCATGTGATATAAAGTGTAATGCTACCGCAAACATTCGATCAAAGGGAACACATGTGTGATTTTTAATTTCAATGTAAGTGCTTACGGACGGCCTTCTTCTTCAACAAGAGGACAACGACTAAAAATATTGCATGATTAAACGACTGAAAAATGCTGTTCCTCTTGAAGTTAAGAGGATGCCGATCTTGAAAAATATGGCACCACGTAAGATGATGGCAGGATGGCATCATATTATTCAGATTCAGCCATACAAGGCAGCATGGCAACTCTGTTGTCCCCTGCTTCTAACAATGTTTCCTTCTCCCTCATACAAGCCAGAGAGCAAAATATGATGAATAAATCAGCAAAAGGTACCATTTATAGAGTGTGATTTTGGAGAATATGTTAAATTAGGCAAGTTGAGGGATTCTATACACAAGCTTTCCCCTTTTCTTGTTAAAAGGAAGGATACAAAAGCTTTCATTATTTAAATTTTTATTTTATCTTCCATTCTGTATGCCAAACATTCTCCTTCGAACAAGAGTGTGAACAAATATCAGACTCAACATCTTATTTATGAAAGTTCAAACTTTATTTTAACGGCTCAAACTCATGTACTCAGAGGAACTTGTACCATAAAAAGAACCACTTCAATAAAGGCTTGTCTTAATCCGTGCTTTGAATAATTTTAAACAATTATGTTCACTTGCAGCATGTTTTACAAGTTCTATGGAAAGTTTGGTCTGACAGATAAATAAGACAAACTAATATCATGTTCACTTCAATTGATGCTTACCTTGCTTAGACTTTCACCCTGGCAAGGTTATTGTGAATTTTAATCCTTGAGTTTGGGTTCCATCAGTGACACGCCACTAATTCAATTACCTGAGAGTGAAAAACATACTGATCAAGAGAAAGAATACCTATTAACACACAATATATATCCATAACACTCACATACACACAGACAGAAACAGAGTAGACAGATTACTTATATGGATCCTGATATATGTTTAACTTCAAGGATGAAATCAGCACGCATGCATCCATATACTCCATTCGTATAGTGATTTTTTTAAAACAAGACAAAGCAAGTTTATTAGCTCTGGATTCATTGCTTGGAACTTCTTTTGTGTCCCTCCCAATATATAATGATATTAGTTCTGCTTCTGTAAATGTGGTAGGATGTTATTTTGTAGAGGTTATAATGAAACAAACACAGGCTTTTAAAATTTTACAAATTTGACATTAGTGGCAGTTCTATAATATTAGCAGCAGTTTCAGAATCCCCAGTATTGTCTATATGAATTTTTAAATTATAATTCCTACTCCCCGTCGGAAAAAGTAGCGATTTTGACCAAAAATATATTTATGTAATATAGTGTTAAATTATAAGAAACAAATCAGATAGTGACTCATTGATTAATGTATCATTATAAATAGTGATCCAGAACAGGAAACAAGGAAGTTTATGCAAGACACTCAGGAGAAAGGTTGAACACAAACCTTTATCACCAGCAACCTCTGCAATTGCTAACTTGATTATGTCCTTCAAGTCATAAGTGGGGTGCAGGGGAGGCTTAATTGCAAATGAATCTAATGACGTTGTTGAGTTTGTGGTGTCGGTGGAAGTCATTTTAACAAAATTCCTGCAGTTTTGCAGCATGACTGAAATGAGTTGGCCAACAAATATGTAAAATCTTAGTTTGTAGAAGTCATACAGAACTCTTGATACCTCAACCCTCAAATGATTTTCTCCTGTTCTCAATTTATCATTACTTTGATACCTTTTTATCTTGGTGTATTTTTCTTTCTATTCTATTCGCATTTGAAAATTACTTTCAAAAGAATAGTAACACTCCAATATGTATATTCAATTCTCGCTGCATTGTAAAGGAAGAGTGCAAAATACTTCCAGAGGGGCTCGCTCAAATTTTCGACGCAAGACAATGCCTACAGGACTATGTGAACAAAAAGATTTAAAGAAAAACTGAAATTCCATGTGCGGCAATGAAAGAGAAAAACAAAAAACAAAAATTGAATGATAATTACGAAAAGAAAAATGCGGAAATGAAAGAGAAAAACAACCTGAGGGGAATGGGGTTCTGTGACGCTGCGCCACCGCCGGAATCGCGGCGTGTAACAACCGTGAGGAGGAGAACGGAGAAAAGAGAATCATCCAGAACGAAAACCGGAAAAGAGCGTGTTCGGAAAAGGGCGTCGGGGAAAACAACAAGGGAAAATACAATCAGGTTTCAAATTTAAGACAAAATAAAAAATGGTGTTTTAAAATCTTAAAATAAAAAAAATGTCACATTGACAACTTTAAAAGTGAGTTATTGATAAGTCTATGGGTTCTATTGACAAGTTCTTAAGACCATTTTTTTATTTTACCTTTTGTTGGGGACCTGACTATAATTTTCCAAAAAAAAAAGATGTTTAAGAAATTTATTGCTGTTTTTTAAAGGGAAAATGGTTAAAAAATATCATTTAAGCAAATTAATTGCTAAATGGTACCAATGTGCAAGCAAGCATCCACCATGTGCAATCAGCATCCACATGTGCAAAAAGCATCCCTGCGAAAGTGCAAATATCATCCCTAGTGTGCAATATACCACCCACCGTGTGCAATGGTAGCAATAAGCAATTAATTTGCTTACAAGGTTTTTTTTAGTAATTCTCTCTTTTTTAAATAAATTATTTTTGAGAAAATCCTATAAATATACTATTAAACTAGGAAAAACATAAATAAGTGTGGCCAATTTACAAAATATCATGTCAAATTAAATGGAGGAATTTGGGATAATAAAATTTGTAAATTTACTTATATGTCATTATTCCTTTTGTCTCTTTCCTCTTTCCTTTTCTTTTTGTCTCTCTTCTCTTTTCCTCTTTCGCTAAACCCCCATCAAACCCTAGAGTTTGGAAAATCAGGCCTAGCCCATCAAGTTGCCCCATTTAAGCCTTTTTAAGTTAAGGGTCGGACTTAAAAATTAGAGCTTCCAAAAGAAGTCGGGCCTAAACAGGACAACCCTATAGGGCCGGGAGCTTAAAAGGGCCGGATCGTTAGACTTGTTATTTTATTTTTTTTTAATTCCCTTGCCCCAGCTCGTGCCCCTCCACCCTAAAACCTAAGCCTAAAATTACCAAATTTCCAACGGCATTTCACTCTCAGATTCAATTGGTTTCACACTCTTACATACTCAATCTCACAGACTCAGCAGTCGGTGGCAAATAGCAACTCGGCGCGACGATGCCAGTTCTATTCAACTATTTCTTCCCGTCCATCTCATACTATGTCGAAGTCAAAGGTAAAAGCTCGAAGCTCGTCCATTGTTGAATAAAGCCCTCAAGCAGAGCCTACTACTAAAAATAAAGCATAATCAAATTTTCTTGAAATTGATGACAGTGGTGAAGAATATGAAAATGATAGTCGTCATACTCATGTTGTTTAGAGAGTTTAGCTTCTAACCTTCTTATGCTATATGTGAGAATATGTGTTATTTGTAAACATTATTTCTTACATTTGATTATAAATTAATAACTGTATTTATTTTATTGCATGAGACTTAAAATTAAATCTTATGAAAATTACTTCCAACCCTACAGATTAGCCTTGGCCCACATACTTTCAGGTCGGGCCTTAAAAAAACAATTTTTCTTACCCTAAGTCTAAAAGACCTGGCTTTTTTAGACCCTAACCCATCAAGGGCCAGTCTTGTAAGATCGGATCAACCCTGATTCCTCACTCTATTATACCCTTCTCCTACATCCATCGTCTCCACTCATTCCTCAGCTTTCGTTGCCACCGTCAACCTCGCTGAGAATTAAGTCTCACCATGGACTGTGCATTGTCGTCAAAGCTATCGTCTCCTCCTCTTTTCTCCTTCCTCACATTAATGAGAATGAAGCTTTCTCCCTTCTTCAATAGTGATTCTTTTCGATTCGGTTCTTTGGTGGCAATGGAGTAACGGTGAAAACAAGGGACGGCAAGGACATTGTGTTGCCAGATCTTTGACGGCGACTGCATGCTCCACTTGTTGTCATGATAGTTGTGGTAGTGATAGGCTTCCGTGAGGAACAGTAACGGTCCACCTCAAATCTTTGACAGCATGTTCCACCGCAGATCTTCTGGGTTATGAATTTGGCCGGAGTTGTGCATTTTGAGTTCGATTTGATCTTTTTTTTCCTAAATTTGAGTTCATTCAGTTTGATTTCTGGGTCAAAATGAAACACGATTTTTAATAGGAGTTGTGTATTTTCAATATTTGGTTAGACATAAACAACAAATCAATCTATTTTACTAGTATTTCATTTCTATGGATTGTTGATTTGTTGTTCTTATTTATGGTGGTTGTTCATTAAAACTGCATTATCTAATACTTTTACGACCATATGTGCATTTTGTTGTGGGTTTAACAACTTTTTATCTATGTATAATTTTTAAGGTATAAATTTTAAGGGTCAATAACAACATCTGTATATAGAACAAGAACATGAGATTTTAAATTAACAACTTCACCATCCTTTTTCACAATTTCATATCCCAAAAACCAACAACCCTGTAGGTATAATTTTTAAGGCATGGGTTTCAAGAGTTAATAACAACATCAATATATAAATTATGATGCTACTAAATTTTAAAAAAACACCACAAGCGTGCGAGTTATAGAAATAATATAATAGTAAATCAATGTCGTTTCACAAAGATTCAATTGAATTAGTGATTAGGCATTAAATTTATCATTTTCATTTAAGTTGAGTAAATAAAAAAAAGAAATTGAAAAACAATTTAAATAAGAGTAAAAGTAATAAATCTAATGTTTATAAAAATTTCAATTGACAAGAACAACCTAAAGTGATTAATCTCTTTTTCAAGTCTTATAGCATGTAATAATCACCTAAAATAAATGCACTTAATGTTAAATTGTTAATCTAGATTTTAAATAAATATAATTATCTTCCAATTACTCTTACCCATCTTTCAAGTTAAAATTGTTATTCCTAACTAATTCACTTAAGAGGTAATAAATGGTCAAATTCACCTTTATAGGATTATATGAGTCTAATAGGCATATTTCTATTTTATTGACAAATTAGAATAAATTCTAATCCCACATTATTTAATCATAAAGTTCAATTAAGATCTCATTCTAAAGGTTAATATAAACTTTCTAATTTCATACTTAATGGTGATCAAGCACTAAATGAGAAAATAAAATAAAATTAAGTAAACAAAAATAACAATAAATATAAATAAGGGAGAATTCCAAAAAAATACCATTTAAACTTCAAAATCTCAAATAGGTGATTTAACAATAAAATGATTTGTTAATTGCATTACCATTCTTGTTAATCCCATTACCGAACTTATTAACGGGATTTTGAAATTTAAATGATATTTTTTTGGCATTATCCCTATAAATAAATGGTTGATGTTCAAATCCTAAATTAATTTATATCTATTCTATTTGTAAAAATAATTAGCCGATATTAACCAAATCAATCTCAGCCAAGAAATTTTCAGAGCTCAAAGGAAGGGAAACAAACACTGTTAATGAAAGAGTAAAATCAGCCACGGTTTAGCTTCAATCATATTCTTTGGTTCAAATTGCATATTCAGACCCCTTTCCAGTTTAGCTCGAGGAAGAAGATGCTCCCCTGTTCGACACCTCTGATTCTTATCTGAGAGGATGATGAACAGTATGATGAAAAGGAGTTATGAACAGTGCATTAAACAGTAGCGTGGATAGTGACGGTGAACAATGACAGCTCTCTCTCTCTAGCTGCGCCTCCACTCCTCATATTTTCTTCAATTAGGTCTCCTACCCACTTTTCCGAAACGCTCTGCTGTGATGCCTTCTTCTGATATAAGCCCGTTTGGTAGAGCGATTTTGAATCGGGCTTATTATATAAGTCCGATTTATATAAATCGAGATAAATCTTTTTTACATATTTACCTCCCATACCGTAAAAGCACCTCGTAGACCGTAAAAACTACTTCATATTCTGTGAATCATGATTTATAAACACTTATAAACCTTCTATAAACTAATCCAAACGAGCATATAGCTCCTTTATCTCCACATCAACTTTTGCATTCCAACGGCACCTCAGCAAAGAAAAAGTCAAGAACAAACCATGTCCATTAATCATAATAAAAACAAAAACAAAGCAAAATAATTTGTCAGCTTTTTATTATTTTTTTATTTTCAAAAATTGAAAACTTTAATATTTAAAATAAAATCCTCAAATAATGTACAATATTGATTTGATCTTGTAACAATATATTCTTACAAAAAAATTTTAAAATTACATAGATAACTCTCCAATTATTTTCAAAATATACTTTAAATACATTAAAAATTGAGAGTTATCATATTAATAACATGAGAATTTAAATTATTGACTTTATCATCCTTTTTTACAACTTCTAATCCAAGTATAATTTTCAAAATACAAGTTTTAGGGGTCAATAACAATATCAGTTTATAGATTAATAACATGATATTTTAAATTAATAACTTTATCGTCATTTTTCACAAATTCATATCCAAGTATAATTTTCATGTCATAAGTTTCAAGGGTCAATAACATCATCAATATATAGATTAACAACATGAGAATTTAAATTAACGACTTCATTATCCTTTTTCACAACTTTATATCCCCAAAAACAACAACCATGTAGGTATTTTTCAAGGCACAAATTTCAAAAGTCAATAACAACATCTGTATGTAGATTAATAACATGAGAATATAAATTAACGTCTTTAGCATCCTGTTTCACAACTTCATCCATTTTATATGCTGTTTCAAATTGTAATAAGGGACATATTGGTTAATTCAAAAGGTTTGGAGGGATTTGAAAATCTCAAATTCTTCCATCAAATCTAACATGGGATTTTGCAAATTAGCCACACTTCTTTATCTTTTTCCTATTAATAGTATTTTTTAGGGATTTTCTTATTAATTTTCTTCTAATTTATTTTTTCCTTTTAAATACATATAATGAACACAAAAGTAATGTTGAATGGTAATTATTTATGAGCAATATTTGCATACTCCAGCAATAATACCACATTTGTACTCTTAACGAATTAAAATATAAAAACTCATCTTATTTTAATCCTACATGCTAGATGAGTCATCCAAGAGGAATTCAAATTTTATGATTTTAAAAAACAACAACTCATGAGAAGGAATTGCATCTTTTGTTTATCTAAATTATGAAGTTGTTGTTTCTTAAAATCATAAAATTTAAATTTCCCCAAATGACTTATCTACCATGTAAGATTAAAATAAGATGAGTTCGTATATTTTAATTAATTAAAATATAAATGAGTTAACGCTCTTAAAATATACAAGTATTTCTTTATTATTTACATCTAACTTTGAATTTATAAGAGTACATTAGCTAATTTCGGTTGAACCAAAAAAAAAACATACAAATACTAGTTAATGATTGATCCCTTAAATTTGTCTCTGCTATCAATTTGATCATTAAAATATGTTTTTTTCCGATCAGTTTATTAAATTTTCAGGGAAAAATTGTTAAAAAATACCTTTGGGGTAAATTAATTACCAAATGCTACTATGAGAGATCTGTTACACACAACAGATGATATGTTTTACATAACCGGATGATATTTTGTACATTACGGAAGATGTTTACACACCCATAGGAAAGATTTATGCACACATGGAAGATTGATTGCATATCACGAAAGATCTGTTACACATAATAAAAGATGATTTACATACGTAATAACATTTGACAATTAACTTCATTAATACTTTATGTGAGAGGAGTGTTGTTGTCTTGACTTACATATATAAGTATTTTTAAGATCCTCAATCATAATCCCAAATATACTTCATGGTAATTATGCCGCACAACAACTTTTTTGTTGGAGTATATATATTTCATACAATATAAAATTACTTATGATCTAAGTGGATTTGTGTTGTAGTTGTATTTAATTTATCATAAAATTGATTTTTAGTATAATTGAAAATCAAATAAAATTATGATTTTCTTGAAGAATATCCTAATAGTACCCAATACATGACAAATTGGATGATTTGGTTATCAAATTGATTGTCATTAAGTAATTAGTGATGGAATTCTGTTGTTAAATTAATTTAGCGGAGGATTTTTTGTCACTAATTAACTACTCCCTCTAATCCTATTTATAAACAACTTTTTCTCTTATGAGGCTAGTCCCTTTTATAAGCAACTTTCACTGTGTGTCTGAAAATGTAAGCTCATTTTTCCTATTTTACCTTTATTAAATGTATATTATTTATAATTAATTATCATACACACCAAGATTTATATTCATAAAAGAAAGAGAACATATTGCATTTTTGACACACTTATTGCTATTAACTACTATTTCATTTTGCGTAATCAAAGAGAAAATTGCTTATAAATAGGACCAGATGGGTATTTCTTTTATAGTGAGAATCGATTATAAATTTAAAACTATGGTTATCAGTTACCAAACACCTTTTATATCCAAGTCAAAATCAATTATGAACATAAAATTATGCTTATCACATAAGCTACTAGCTATTTACCTCCTTTTATATTTAGCTTTTCAATTATGTTGTCTTAAAAATTTATCTACACACCATATTTTGATTAAATCACTTCTGCCTGAAATCATGATTAGAAATCTATTTTATAAATAAACTTCATCAATTTGACCGGCATTGACACTCCATAAAAAATGAGATATATAAATACCTATTTTATTATCATCAAATTATGTTAAGACTAATCTGTTCATTAATCATTAGCCTCTCTTTGAAAGCCGCCTAAAGTAAAAGAAAATTCCAAACAAACTAATTTCAAAGTAACTAATAAAACATTTTTCATAACATGGTTTTTCAAATTTTTGTTCTTTCAATCAATCTCACATTCAAATCACATTTTTATAATGTATTAAGAAAATCACTCCCAACCGGACTATAGTCAAATGGTCTGGCCCGTAATTGAATGAAATTCAAATTATTTATTTATTTTATTTGAACATATACATATGTTAAAAAGTGTGTGTGTGTGATAATAATTATGTAGAATTGAATATTTAAAATTTAAAAATGTTCAAATCTTTTTCATATAATAACAAATTCATGCCAAACAAATTATGTCGAACCTATGAAATATGTTTGTGTGTGACAAAATGTCAACATAAATATAAAAAGATGGATTTTGAACTTAACCAGTGGCTAGATTGATTACTGCCTATTAATTTATTTATTTATTTTGGTTATCAGTTCTTGTTTCTTTCATGAAGAATCAAACAAACAAACTAATTTCATGTGAGAGATACCAACATTGCCGGTCCATTATGTCTGTTTATTTTGAAATAATAACTAATTAATAATTAATAATGGCAACTCATCAAGCATCAATTCTAGAAGTCCCTCTCACCCATGCATCACGTCTTTCTGTTTTCTAAAGTGGCTGCTGCTACTAAAATTTCAACACAAACACACACACATTTATAAATTCATTCCCACCTAGAAAAAACATCAGCTTAACCCTAAAACTCTGGTCATAGCCATGGAAATCAAAAAACACATATATAACTCCCAGTTCATAACGGAACTATTATTTCAACACCCTCCATTATTCTTCTTAATTCTCTTAAACTATGTATATAAATACTGATATATTAGTTCTCCTATCTAAATACAACAGATTAATATCAGGGTCACTTAATTAGGGTTTCTTGGGAAGAAGAAGAAGAAGAAGAAAGCCATGAAGTTTGGTACGTGTGTGTTGGTTGCAGGAATAATGATAGTTTTGTGTATGGTTTCAACAAGCGAGTGTGTGAGAAGCAGAATCGATGTCCAAGTTTATAAAGGGCCTGTGCCACCTTCTGGGCCTTCGAGCTGTCACCATAAATCACTTAGTCAAAGCTACAACCCCACATCTTTTCCTTCTATTAATAATTATAATGATGAGGAATATACTATGTGCCCTTAATTATATTGTTATTATTATTATTTAAGGCCCTTGTCGAATCTTATTATATTCCATTTATATTTTGTTCTTTCGTTGTTCTTAATTTCTATATATATGTATTTGCCTGTGCTACCTGTTGCTGCGGCACCATGTACTGAATAAGAAAACAATGAGCCATCCAGGAGTACACATACATATAATTGTATTGCAATTATGAGAATATTAATATTTATTTTACATGCTTACATAATAGAATGATTGTTAGAACTTTACATTATTCTCACTCTTTGGATCTGTTCTTTTTCTTCATTTTACTTTTAAAAACTTTCTTGTCTTATATTTTCATCTCATACAGTGCCTAAGTACTCTAATCTTCAATACTTCATATGTATGTATGTATGTATGTATATATGCATGCACTCTATCCGACCCTAAATATATAATGCATTCTGAAAATTTTTTTATTAATCTATAATATAAGTCACTAGGGTCAATATAAATGAAAAATTTTCAATTATTACCCCCTATTCATGTTACAATTTAATAGGAGAAGACTTGCAGTATAATTAATATTAGTGTTTCTCTATAGTCTTAAAATATGTACGTACGGAGCTTAGAAAATATTTTATTTTCATACAAAACCAATGAGTTGCCAACCACCGGATCTCCTTAGTTATAATGAGGTAGTTAGAGATGATTTATAACATAGATAAAAAGGGAGTATATATATCATGATCATTATCTTGATTATTAAGTGTTCAATATGGTACAGCGCGATTAAACATTTCTTACTGATTTGAATAAAAGAGAAGAATGTAAGGAAGAAAAAGACAATTATTAAACCAAAGTGAACAGGCATGGACCAAACAATAAACAAAAAATTACAGTCAGGTAAGGTGAAATGAAAAATTAATTTCTTCAAATTTTAAAATAAAAAATGGTCTCAATAGAATTCTTGAACTTGTCAATGACTCACACCTGAAATTATCAATGGGACCATTTTTTTTATTTTTTTTACCAGAGTGTAATTTTTCATTAAATTATGAGGGGCCATATGGATAAGCTTTTTTGAGAGCTGGAAATATGGAATCATACAGAGTACTTTGGAAACTTGAAAGGGACTTACTGCATTAAAATGGAATGTGAGAGAGAGAGAGGATGGTAGGTAAGAAGAGACAGATAGATAGATATCATGCATTATGTATCAGTGTCTACCTATCAACATATCATATCTCACGAGCATATCTAACCTCTTATAATATCTACTATTCAGTTTTGCTCTGGAACCAACCAAAGTCACATTTGTCAAGAGAGCATATATAATGGAGATTCTAAATTTGATGTACGTGTTAGCATTTTGTTAACCATCCCTATTTGGCCTAAAGAGTAAAGATGTTAAAACTACCCTACTTTATTAATCTATCCGATCTATTTTGAGAGTTGATATTGATTTTAAATATAATAAGGTTTATTTTTTATATTTATCAATATTTTTCTAATTTATTCCTTTTGACGCTGTTCAACAATAATTAAGTAAGAGAGTAAATGGGAGAATTAAGGAAAATGACTAGAGTATTTTATAGAATAGTATATGTCATATTAACTAATTTAACTTACTTTTTTAATCTAATCAAATTAGGTAAATACTCCTTTTGATCCTTAAAATAAGAGCCATTTGATTTGTCTGAAAAGATTAAAAAAGCTAAATAAGTTGGTTAATCATAGAATAAGTCATGTATCATTTTATAAGTTAGAAAAATTAGTTTTGTATAAAAAAGATAAATATAAATACTTTAAAATAATTTATTTACCTTTCTTAATATCTCTAAAAAATTCAACTGGTTATTATATTAAGGATCGAATATAGTATGTTTTATACTCCATTTGTCCCTAAATATAAGCTTTAAATTTGATAATAGGTTTGTCCCAAAATATAAGTTTCATGTCAGAATTTTTTTTTTCAATTTTATCCTTTAATTGTATTTATTGCATTTATTATCTCTCTCACTTATAATCTTTACAAATAAGGCCATAGTTAAAAATAAATAAATATTTAATGTTTTTAAATTTTGATGATTTTCTTAATAACCTTAACTCGGTTATTTGAAGCTTATATTTAGAAACAGAGAGAGTATTAAGAAACAAATGGAGTAGAACATATTGGATATTTTGTCATGACAACAATTGGATTGAATGGAAAATACTCATATGATCCTTAATATAAAACCTATTTAACTAATTTAGATAAATTAGTTAATTATAATAAATATGACATGTCTTTCTTAAAATATTTTAATTAGTCAACACGAGTAATATAAAAAAATTAATAAATATAAAATAAGTATCACATTAAAACTGATTAAGATAAACTCCTCAATTGGGTCGACCAGAGGAATATAATTTAACTAAAACTTGATACTGGATCGATCTTGGAAACATATACGAGGGAAAAATGGGAGAATTTACTCCATAATTTGAGGTTGACACTTGGCTCGACGCGGTACTATATAATATTGAATGACTTTCATAAAACGAATCAGCCATATAACTTTTTTTTTTTTTTTTGGCTAAAAGATGTTGAAAGTATTTCCACTATATATATATATATATATATAATTAGGAACTATGAGCCATGAGAGAAAGAAACGATACAAACCCTAACAACCTGAAGCAGTAAATTAACTCAGACTAAAACAAAAGATTTAGAAACAAGTTGATTCATAGGACTACAAGCATCCATAGCACTAGAATCTTGGTCATAAGGGTCGGCTTTTACAAAATGCTAGTTATGAGGAAAATAAGATTTTATGGCTCAAACGCTACCTTAGTCCGTTACAGTATAATCTAGCGGCGCTATTTATTTCCTAACTTTAATTTTATTCTCTCTTTGGAAAATTAGGTTTCTTGTAGTAGTTGGCTGAAAGATGCTGGAAGCCACACCATTTTATTCTATACTTAATTAGATAGATGTGATTTGTCCCCCTCTATCTTACTTGTTTTTTAAGCCCCTTTTTAGGGTCCATGATTTATGTCTGTAATCAACATTAAAGCAGATAAAAAGTCAAATGTATCCTCCACATGTGATGTGATCATATCATCACTTAAGTGAAAAGATCGATTTGAATGAATTGTTACGTGCGAATCATTATTTTTTTTTTTTGTCGTCCCATAATTGTTATGAACACGAAATAATTTAAAAAGTAAAAATAATACCCCCAAGTCCTTAATAAATACACACACACCTATTTTTTATATTTATTAATATTTTTTTAATTTACTCATTTTAATGCTCTTAACAATAATAAAAAAGGAGAAAAAATGAGGAAATTAATGAAGATGATTATAACATTATAAAAAATACATGTCATATTACCTAATTTAATAATTTTTTTAAATTTAATAAATAGGTTTTATATTAATAACTGGGTGGAGTATAAAGTTGTGTATGTTAACAAAATTTAATGCCGTACCATGGAATTTAATGTCACGAATTCAATTACAAACTGCTAAACTAAAATGAATTATTTATTAAAAGTTGATGATGACACGAAATTATTAAGGCCAAATTGATGGGATAATTATATATGTAGAAATATATCTGAAAACAAACCATTAATATTTACCAAGTAGTAGTAACTCTTATATGATGTAGAAGCTAAGGGTCAATTAAAGTAAAGCCAACTAGTGGTCTGACTCTAAGAAATAATTTAAAATTTGAAGAGCCCACATCTTAAACATATATACACTTAACATTTAATAATTAACTGATAAAATAATTTGTTGATAAGCTACTACAAATAAACATAGTTGTAACATTTATTTTAATATTATCTATAACGCTTGACAAGCGTCACATATCCTAATGCTACTAAAAGACGTTGTGACGTTATCTACAAACGTCACAACATGTATATATATTTTTTTATTTAAATACTATCTAGGGTAGCACTCCTTTGAGAAAGTGTCACCCTATACATTTTTTTAAAAAATTATTTTAAAAAAAATGGTCTAAGATGGCGCTTCCTTGAGGAAGGGACATCCTAAACCTTTTTTTAAAAAATATTTTCTAAATTATTTTTTAAAAAAATGATCTAAGGTGGAGCTTCCTTAAGGAAGCGCCACCCTAAACCTTTTTTAAAAAATTATTTTTAAAATTATTTTTTAAAAAAATGATCTAAGGTTGCGCCTCCTTGAAAAAGTGTCATATGAAGTGTCAAGGAAGTGCCACCCTAAGTCTTTTTTTTTAATTTAACCTAGGGTGGCGCTTCCTCCTAGACCATGTTTTTAAAAAAATATTTTTTTTTCATATTTTCTTTTAGAACCATATAATTATAGTTAATAACACACTTTAAACACATTTCTATATCTCTACAACAAAATAAAGAAAAACAAATTACAATCAAATAACTCCAAAATGATATAAATTAATAAATAACTAATTAAAAAAATCACTACTAAATAAAATAAAAATGTTAAAAATAAATAATTGCTTTATTTATGCAACTCATAAATGTTAACAATTACTACAACAATAAAAAATTATAACTACTACATATCTTCACATACAACCTATATATAATAACATTTAATTTTATCTCATTTATTTTTCAGCATATAAAAATGAGAATAATTTATTCATATTTCATAATAAATTAAATATAAAAGATATTGAGCATATTAAATAATTAACTACTAATAAAATTATATTTGTCAGCTTAAAAATTTAAAATACTTACAGTATAGAGGAAGCTTAAATAGAGTGAGCTGAAACTTCATATACAACACATGAAAAAAACTAATAAAGGAAAAAGAGAAAGACAAAATTGTATAGATGTTTAAAAAAATGTGGTTAACAAGACAATATGTTATACATAGCTTTAAAATATAAAAAAAAAAGGAAAAAAATGAGTGAGTACGACTTACAGGACGAAATGAAACTATAAGGAGGATGGAATGAGACCAAAGGGAAGAAGTGTAGTCAGTTTGTTGTAAGAAACGGGACAAAAGAAATTAGGAAGGAGTGCCGCAAAAATACAAAGAGGAGGAGGAGAAAATGTGAGAAGTGATGGAACAAAGAAATGAGAGAAGTGTAGATCGAATTGGAGACGGTGATGAATGAAAAAAAGAGGAGAAGGAGGAAACGTGGGATCTAAGAGGATAAGGGTGATGACACGTATTTGATGAAGAGTGAAGACTGCAAATTGTATAAGAGAGAAGGGTTTAAATATTTTTTTTATAAAAAAAGTAATACTTTGGGTGGCGCTTGATAGGGTTAGTGTCACATAAAGTACATAACAGCTGTGATACTTCCTTAAACAAGCGCCACAGTTGCTGCTTCAATTTTTAATTTTTTTAAAAAACCACTTTAGGTGGCGCTTCCTTAAAGTCACCAAGAAGCTGTGGCTCTTCCTCAAGGAAGCACTACTTAAAGTGTTCTTTGTTTAAAAAAAAATTGAAAGAAGCTGTGGCACTCTTTAAAGAAGTGCCATAAAAAGTGTGTCACTAATTCCTATTTTTGTAATAGTGCGCCACATCAAAGTCTAACCTAATTTATCCCTACCGAATTAGTTTTAATTTCAGAAAAAAGGTCAAAACTTAGGATTTGACTTAGTCAAGGCTGAATCAAACACGTACACCCTCCCGTCTTAAATAGAGGGCTCATTTTAAAAGAAATTTACGGTCTATAATATAAGTCATTTTATAGGTCATCATTGATAAAAGATTTGATATCTAATTTACTTTTTTTTGGCTCACAATATAAGTCACACCAACTAGTTCATCATAATCAAAAAAATGAAAGTTTAATGAGGAAATTACAATCAAGTCCCAATTAACATAATTAATTATAATCAAGTCCTTTAAAATCATCAAATTATAATGAAGTTTCAAGCGACATGGGTGCTTTTAATTCTAAACATGAAAGTACCATTTTGCACTAAAGACAAATTTAGAGCAACCAATGACAAGTTTAGAGCAACGAGTGACAAGCTATATGACAACAAAAAATATTAGTTCAAAAGGCAAATACAACTTACCATTGATTTGACACAACCTTAGCCGCCTCGGGGTCAAATCATTAAATTACCACAAATTAAATTTAATATAGTGCACACAATTTGGGATCGTTCTTTTATCAATGAGCCTTTTATTTCCTTAGGTAAAACTAAATGTTATAAACATGGTTAGAAAAGAGGTTTTTAAAATTTGTTTTCTCTAAATTAAAACTCATGAAAATAAGCTAATTCTATTATTTTTGGTATTTTTGGAAAATAATGAGAAATGTTAAATTGAGAATGAAGATATGAATAATGGATGCACTTGGTGATGAAAAAAGTGGCAATCCTTGCTTAAGAAAATTATGAGAGTTAAAATTTAAGTAAGTCTCAAGAACAACCTCAAGATAACACTTGAGTCTAATATTCCCAATTAATAATAACTCTTGAGAGCTAACTACTACATCTTAAGATATTGTTTAAACCCACTTAACATGCAATTAAAATTGGAGTGATGCAAATTGTTCTTCTCAATTAGAATATTCTAACAAACCATTCAAGAGTTAAAATCAACTATGATTATCAATCATAAATATGACATCAAGCATAGTTTCATCAACCACATAAAAAAGGCATATATAAATATGAACATCAAGATACATCATCCAATTAAAACCACAATGATCAATCCACATGGACAACATAACTGCAATCCAAGTCTCAAAACTACACAATGATAAACCTAAACAAGGAAATCAAATATATAGTCTAAGCATAAGATTGAATTAAAGAACTCCCCTATTTAAACACAATTGCTCAAGCCACAATTCCTCAGCACCAAGGAGCAAGAAAATCAACCACTTATAGCTCTAATTGCAACCATCATATTGTTGAAAGCTCAATGGATTCATGAGAATTAATGTAACGGTGAATAGTGAAAGTAACAATAACAGGAAGCCGCTAGGTTCAGTGAACAATTAAAGGGAAGAGAATCTGGAATCTTAGACAATGAAGGAGATGGTGACGATGAGAAGGAACAAGAAAGAGAGGCGATGGTTAAGTCAGAACAGAGGAAGGAGGAGGAATGGTGGTGCTCGCCGGTGATGGTTCTCGGCAGTGGAGGAAGGTTGAGGGTGATGGTGCAGTGACGTTGATAATGGTGGTGAGAGAATTGATGAAGACGGTGGTGAAGATCAAAACAGAGGAGGGAAGCTAGAGGTTGCAGTGGTGATGGAGACGGTGGCTATGGTGAAAAACAGAGAAGGAACCGACGGTGTTGAGGAAGGGTGAGTACCGACGGTGAAGAAACAGCGGTGGTGGTCGGAGTTGTTGAAGGTGTGGTGGTTAGGACAGAGAGACGGTGGTTTGCATGCGTGTCAGCTTGTGTCCAGAAGCTCTCTGGCTCCGCCACGGTCTCCTCTCTTCCCAGAAATGTCAACAGCAGTGGTAAGCTCCACTCTCACCCGCAGCTCTCTCCAAACTCTCAACTCCAGATCCTCTAGCCTCCAATGTCGGGTCTCTCCATGATTCTCCAATTCTCAGCTCCTCTCTCAAAATCTCTTAGCTATCTCCATCTCCGCCTCCCAGCTCCACAATCTCTGGTCCAATATCGGGTCTGTTTCAGCATCTCCACCAGAAGACCGAAGGGCTAGTTTGGTTTGAGGGGAGGAGAGATGTGGATATGTTATCTTATTTAGTTCATCAGAAAAAAGAGAGGAAAGGAGATCTTAGTATAAAATAAAGGAAGGGAAGGAAATTTAATTCAAAATTTTCCTTTCCCTTCAACCAAACACACCCTAAATTTTTTGTCAAAATTTGCATTTTTATCAAGGGACTAAAATAAAAATATTTGAAACTTTTGAGGAGGGATTAAGTAAATTCTTTTGAAACTTTTAGCCTCAATCAGAATTTTCTGAAAATATAGGATCTTTTCTGTGATTTTTCCTAGGCCATTTCTTCTTCACAAATATGTAATTTTCATAATTTCTGGGGTATTTTCTGTAGTTTTCCCAAATCTTCAAAATAATTAATTCTCAACCTTCAAAATCTCCAATTTCTTCCAAAACACCTATAATGCAAGATTAAGTATAAGGTAGTATCAAAAGTACGAGAAACAATTGCACAAAACAATTAAACAAGTTATGACAATTTTGCCCCTAATTGCTATTAATTCAATACAATTATCTTTAACTAAAATTAGTGCTTAATCATGCAATAATATTCTAGAAAATGCATCAAAATCCCAATTTAATTATGAAAAATCATATATAAAATATGGTTCAATCAACATGTTGTTCATCTCTTGCATCATCCCTTGTTGATTGTATATTGTCTTCCCTCCTATATACACATGATCACTTTCTCCATTGAATTTAATAAAATGTTATGCTTATTCATCATCTACAAGGTTCACAAAGGTTGTTGTATAATCAAATGTTAGTGTGAATTTCATGATACTTCTACCACTTTCTTTTCTAACAATTGATATTACACAATTGTTCTTAACTTTTCATATGTAGTGTATTCCTTTATAGTTTTTATTCTAACGCTACCCCTTATATTGCAAATAACCTTTTTCTCCATTTAGGATATAATATATGCTTTACAAACGTACTTGCCAACTTTTTTGCCATCTTGCAAAACAAAGTTTTTATTGGCAACTACATGAGCAATATTAATAACCTTAGAGCATTGTATTGACGACATATTTTGAAATCATATAATATGTCTTGTAAACACATGAAGATTCATCATTTCTATTCATCCCTGTCTAAGCAAACAAAAACATATCACAATCTCCACAAAGTGGAAATCCAAACCGTACGTCCCTCACACTCAATGAAACAACAAAATAAATCATGAATACAACATACAATTAACAATCTTTGCATGTCTATAGTATCTATTTATAAAATTTATGTTGTTTTCATGTAACTTGTCATTAGTTTCCATATAACTTGTCATTTGTTGCTCTAAACTTGTCATTGGTTTCCATATAACTTGTCATTGGTTGCTCTAAACTTGTCATCAATAAGAGGACTTTTTTTCATTTTTTATTTTATTTTTTTATTTTCCTTTTAATGATGATTGTCAACTTAGACACTGATCATCATTAATGAGAGGATTTTCCTATTTTCTCTTTTTTTTTCCCTTTAATGATGATTGTCAATTTAGACACCGATCATCATCAATGAGAGGATTTTTAATTTTTAAGTGGGGCTCAGACAAAATAGGGTGTTCACAATTGGTTTTCATATAACTTGTCATTGGTTACTCTAAACTTGTCATTGGGGCAAATTTGTACTTTCAAGTTTGGAAGTAATAGCACTCAGGTCTCTTGGGATTTCACTGCAATTTGATGATTTCAAGGGACCTAATTATAGTTAATTCTATTAATTGGGACTTAGTTGCAATTGTCCCTATTTAAATCATTAAATATGTCTTAAATGGAGAATATTTTCAACTTTGCCTAGGAGGTTTTGAATGAGAAAGAAAATACAAAGAACCTCATTTAAGCATTAATTACATGGGGTCATAAAAAAGCATTAAGTACATGACAAAATTGATAAATAAGCATTAATTATTTTTTAAGTGATTTATATTACAGACTAGAGGGAGTGTTTGTCTGGATGTTGTTAAATATTTGCAAAGTTGAAAAAAATGTTTCACTTTTAGATAAAATTAACAAGTTAACCACCTCTCCTTGATTCTGGTGAGGTAGTTACAACTTATAATATACACTGAAAATAGTATTTTCGAACTAAACATTTCTTCTATATTTTCCATTTAATTAGTCAGACTTTCAACTTCCCCGCAGCAAATTTGAGTCAAGCTATATTGACATTTTAATATAAGAATTAGTTGACCAATTTTGGTAGAATAAGGAAGTTAGATATATTAATTATTTACAACAAATAAAAGTTACTTTTTTCTAAAATGACATCTTTTACCATGACAACTTTTGAATAAAAACGTTTTAATGTGGGCAATCAATAGAAATACTTGAGGAGAAAAAATTATAAATTTGAGAAATAAAATATATTAAAATCCTATATTCAGGATCAAATTAAATCTTTAACTATCTTTTATATCAACAACCGAAGTAGTGCAGTTGATTTTTCAGACACTATGTATCTACTAATGCACGAAATTAAAAGACGTATTTAGTATTTCCAACTATTTTTTTGCCCACATAGTATTTCCAATTATTGAATATACGCAAAACACACATGTATGGTTTGTTGAAGTGACACGAGTTAAAGAGCTTATTGGGCATGAGCTCGTGATGAAGAGATTCTTACCTACTAGTCAAAAAAACAACTTCTCACATGTCAAACATAAAACACACACCACAAGAATTCACATGCCTTTATTACCACAAGAGTTAATCTTTTATCTCTATAAAAATTTGCGGATGGAACAAGCAAAGAGTACACCAAATAGAAGATCATGCTTCTTTCTAAAGCGAAAAAGCCAAAGTATACCTAGCTCTCAGAAAAAGGTATGTACTTGTATAATTGCTGCTTCATATTCATCTCCTTTTTATTGCGTTTCTCAGTTTTTCTTCATATAGATCCTCTTCCTCTGGTTGATTTTCTTTCCTCTACTTTGTTCTTAGGCTATTATCGGACTTTGTCCCCTTTAATTTTTTTGCATAAATTAATGATAAAAAAGATTTGTTTCTCTCTTATTAGGGTGTATTGAATCGATGGAATTGAAGCATATGAATTTCTGAAGATATGGGTGAGTGGATTCCTTGCCATGCTTGTCAAGTGAGCAGTCTCTTCTTGTGTATTACACTTCTTTTCGTTGTCTGTTCGACCCTGAACTTAAGCTAATTCGATTTAACTGATCTCTGTGTGTGTGTGTTGCAATATTGCTTTTATTCACGTGTCTTCGAAATGAATGAATGCTGAAAAAATGGGTATAAAAGAGAGATGGATTACTCAGAAAAAATATTGCTTTGGAGATATCATATACTTTTACTATGATGTTGGAATTCAGATTTCTCTTTAGGGTTTTTGTCTTTAAGATATGGCATGGAAAACAATTATCAAGTATATATTTGCATTAGACATCAAACTACATCTTATATTAAAAACTGAAGGTAGTTTAATATATATGTACAGTGGCAAGAAATTATTCTTTGCTGTCTGAATTATATGAAATCAATTCATTAGATACACTTAGTTTTTATAGTTAAGATGGAAGAAAGACAAAATTTTGAGGTAGACTATATAAAAAAAAAAAGTCATATATGAGTCTTAGGGAGCATCCTACAATGAGGAGGTCTTTATATGAAGTGAGAATAATTTTATGTGAATATATATATATATAATATTTGAGTTTTCAACCCCATATCTTAGTCTAAAATCTTAAGATGTTGAGTTTATATGTGGGCTATTTCTGCTCAAATACCTTCTTTTATTCAGTCAGCTTTAGATTGGTGCTCACACACACACAGAGGAGATGTATTTAATTTGGTCCAAAGTTTCTCACTGATTTATCATTTAGTTCTTCACATAACAAGATTTTGAGGACTTGCACAAAGTTTAGAGTATATCATAAATACTTCTAGCTACCTCCTATCTTTAATGTAAGATCTACTCTAATAAAGAAATTGAACTACAAACTAAATCTTATATTAAGGAGTGGAGGAATATTGTTATTGAGATATGGTAAGCTTGTGTTTCATATAATTTTAGACTTAAAATTAAATGTGTTTTCACAGATTAATCATGGATGCTATTTTTTTTTATTTTTCAATTCAAGCGTGTACTGTGTACATGTTTAATGTTATATAAGAGGCACTAACATGTAGTAGTACTCGTTAAATCACCAACAAAATACACACAAACACACGACCTACCCAGTAATTATCTGACCTTGAACAAAAGGGTTGCCTGAATATTTAAAGAGCGTGCTGAAAATTTGGTTCGAGTAGTGAAGCAAACTTCTAACAACCAATACCCAACTAACATTAATTAAGCTTTAATTTGCTTTTCAAGTTATATATATAAATGTGGAGCCAATATTATTTAAATATGTATGCATGTGACGAACTTAGTTATTGTGGGGATAGTTCATATTTCTCTGAAGTAGAAGTAGTAGTGTCTGTTATATGTGGAATATATGTATATGTATCTGTGTACACCCACATATAGAGACACCCTGTGTGTGTGTGTGTGTGTGAAGTAGGTAAGCAGAATCTTGTAGTAAACTTTGGGGTCGAATAGGCAGCGAATGAAAGTGACACAATATAAGAGACTACTCATTTGACAAGTTTCTGCCATGGAACTCAACACCTCTCGTTTGCTGATGATGATCTTTTCGAGTTGTACGACATTAATATTGGAGTACTGATCTGGATTCAAGAGGTATAATTCCATCAACCATGATTCTTTTCCTTGTACGAGATTAATTAAATTCATAACTTTTAGAATTTCAGTTTCACTTAATTATTATATTAGCTTGTCTAATCCTGGCCCAAGATGTGCGTCTTTCTGCGAGCGCGCAATGATCTTGGAACCCAAAGATGCGGTAAAATTTATGATTATTAAACTTTACTTTATTATAACGTACGTGTTGATTTTGTTAATCTATGTGTACTTAACAAATCACAAACTTACACTAACTATAGTCGACTTACTTATTCCAGTTTCGGTCCATAATACAGGGCACTTCAACTAATTCACGAAAAACAAGAAATGTCAGTTAACTTAATAAATATATCCTAAATTGAAAAAAATTTCCACTTTTACCCGGAAGTTGGAAATGAGCATTAATTACAGAGATAAAACTGTCAAATAATCATTAATTATCTTACAAGTGACTTATATTTTGAACTAAACTATTTTTCTAGAATTGCCCTATATTGTGGACTAGATGAAGTACTTGACAAGTTTGAGAAGATTAAGAAAGTTAAATAAATTAATTATAACATATATTACATGATCTCTTTGAAATACTTATATGTATCATATATTATATATCAATTTATAAATCAGGTAAATTAGTTTGGAGAAAAATAATAAACATAAGAAATAAAATAAAAAAATATATTTTATATTTAAAACTAAAATTTATTTATAAACTAGCTCTTATATTTAGAAACAGATGTAGTATTTGGGTTTTTAGGGAAAAAACAAGGCTAAGGTCAATTGTTCTATGCAATGTACATAGGCAGATGCACCCGTTTAAAATGAATCTCTAATACATAATGCAACATAGGTAATTTATGCCGTCATTTTCAGATTGATTATAGAATATAAGGTTTAGAAGGTATATTTTCTAAACCGATTCCTCTAACATCATGTCTGAAAAATATTTTCTAGACTGGGCCTTCATAAAACCGTCTAAAAAGTAGTAAAAATAATTAAGAAATAATATTTGAAATATATTTGCATTATTTTCTATACTGGGTTCAAAAAGTTAAAAAGTATGACTTTAAATTCTAGACCTAATCTTGAGAACTGGTACTGAAAATAAGGGAGTTTCTAACTGTCTACCAGACGAGTTCAAAAGCCGATGTAGAAAGTATTTTTAACTTGTCTAAATGTTCATTTTTGGTTGAGTGAATGTTGTGACACCCTTATTTCCATCACAATTCCGATGTGCTATAGACATAATAAATTTGAACTACTAAGTCATGTTTGATCTTGGGAAGAAAATATTTTCGTAAATAGTTGAAAAGCTAGACTAATATAGGGTTCGAATATGTAAATAAATGAGTTTTTGTGAAAAATTTAAAACCTTTTATAACAATTATTCAGTGGTTCAAACTCTTCATTATGGTTAAAAAATCCTTTAACTCCATTTAATATTATCAAATTTTTTTTATCTGCACTCATTTTTATAAAATCATATGACCTATACGTTTGGCATGGTATACTACAGCTTTGTATACTACTTTCACTACTACTACTACTATATTGGCCATGATCATTCCATGGCACTTTCCTTGGGATGGTGTTTAGCTCTTATACTCCTCCTTGTATGGGTTAGATACATGCCCTTACAAAACTATATTTACATACCTCAAATTAGAATAAACTTTAATAATTTAAGCTAAACACACACCTATATACAATAAGCCACTAACATAATTAATTTACAAAACAACCATAACTAATGGATTCCTTAGAGTCTACACCTTCATAGCTCCTTCTCTACTAGCTTGCCAATTTTTTTAGAAGTACTTGCCCCTACTGTTGGTATATGGGAGAAAAGGATTGAGATTTGGGGAAATCTTAGTAGCAAAACATCAACTCAATATATAATATGTAATGGTAATTAATTATGTATGTAAATAGTCAAATAAGAATAACACCTTATAAGTACATATACATGCCTATGTCACAACTTAAGTAAGGATATTACATGTTCAAAGGCATATATATAACAAATAAATATACAAGCAACCAAGCACAAACTATATAAATGTAAGTTTTATTACCTTTTGCTTCTTCTTCTTTTAAATTACCTCCTCTTACTTGCGTTTCCTTTGCTTCTCCCTTTACTTGATACCAAAAGCTAAATCCTATTAAATATTCATGTAAGGCGGATTAATACTCATACTTAGATTACTTTCATAGCATAACTAATATCTCTCAAAGCCCTAACTTCCAACCCATTAATGAATTTCAATTTCCTAAAATTGTGATCAATTATATTATCCAACATAACTTATTATGTCTCAAATTTTAGGAAACTTTGAAAAATTATATCTTAGGCTAGAAAACTTCAATTGAGGTGGTTCAAGTTCCCATGTAAAGCTCTTTTAATCCTCTGTATTCCAGTAATAATTTATGCGCCTAAGTTCCCAAATTCCACGATCAAAATGACTGTCCATATTGAGAGTCAAAACTTTTCAGATTTTCTACCCAAAGTTAAAAAATTCATAACTTATAATTTACACATCCAATTTCTGTGTTTTATACTTGATGGAAAACTCTATATGTCTACTTTAAGAAAAAAATAATTTCACTGACAACTTACTAAATAACCTTGTGTAATTTGCCTATTTAGTCACTATCAGAAATCTGGAATACAAGCACAAACCATCTCCTCAAAGTGATATCCCAAATACGAGCATTCTCATCTTTGATGGCACTCATAAACCGACGGCAATGAGCATTTAGGTGTTCTTATCTAATGAAATAAAACAACCACACATGATGTTCCTATTTATTTTGAGTAAATTTTTCCTTATTCCAATAATCACATGATAAATCCAAATTTTCATAAAAAAAATTTTATTCAACTCAAATCAAATATTAGTAATTATTTACTGCTTTTAAATTTTGTACCTATTCCTTCATAAGAAATAATTTGATACCTTAATTTAAAAAATATAATTCAATTTCATTGTTTTAGGATTTTTCTTGTAAATTTTCAATTATATTTCATTCTTTTTTCAAATATTATAACTCTAGAATTCAAGCAATAAATTTAATTTACTCCAAATCTCAAGTTGATTAATAAATCTCACACAATGTTACTTAAATTCTAAAAAAAATTTGGCCTTGGAAGGCACTTTCAAGGTATTGGAAGGCGTTTGATAGGCAAGCGCCTTCTAAGGTAGACTTATTTTTTAAAAAAAAAAATAAGGCCAACTATGGCGCTTGCCTAAGAAAACGTCATAGCTGGCACTTTATTTTTTTTTACAAAAATAAAAGCCTTGTGTGGTGCTCGTTTAGGAAAGTACCACACAAGTCTAACACTAGTTAGGACAGTTATAATAGGAAGTGTCATAGCTTCTAAACATTTTTTTACAAAAAAATAATAATTATCTATGGGGGTGCTACTAAATCTCTTTTTTGTAGTAGTGTGCATGTAGTTTTTGAGGTCTTCTAATAAGTACCCACTGAAACAGGGCATGCATTTTTGAGGTTATAGAGTCAAAATTCCTGAAGTGTTAGGTATTGATTTGGGCTTGCATGTCCATTTTTCCTTCTTGATCTTCCATTGCTAAAAAAAAGTGCACATGCATGTGTTTGCAGAAGCTAAAACTTGAATTTTTGAGTGGATTAGTTTGGTTTCTTTGGGGTTTAGAGATTTTAACATGTTTTTTGGAAGATAGAACCAAGAATGACTCACATTGGGAAGAGATATGTGGTGTTTTTGAAGTTTTGAGATAGAGTGTCAATTCTATAGGTTTAGTAAGGTGGTCAGAATCGGGTATAGTTTTGATAGGGCTAATCATGTCTTCTGTCTATGAAATCTGGCAAGGACATATTACACATCATAAGCTTTAAAATGAGTCTTAGAACATATTAATTGGATGTCCAGAACAAAAGTTATGATTTTTGGAAGTTTGGGACAGAAAACTGGAAACATTATATTTTCTAGATTTCAGGCAGTGAGCAATTAGGCAAATTACATGAGATTATTTTAGTAATTTATTAGTGTGGTTATTTTGATTTTAAAATAGACTTATATAGCTTTAAATCAAGTACTATAACACAAAAATTAGGTGTGTGTATTGTAAGTTATGAATTTTTAAAATTTGTGTAGGAAATCTGGAATATTCTGACTCACCAAAGAGACAGTCAGTTTGCATGCTGAAATTTGGAACATAGGTTCATGATTTAATACTAGATATTAATTTTTCTTTGCAAAGGATGGAAAGAGCTTTAAGTAGGGATGATAAAAAAATCCAATAGTCCAAGTAGTCCAGTCTGACCTGGTCCTACCTGACCCAGTTTGATAGAAAAAAATTGGCTCGATCATCTTTTGGAAGACCAGACCGACTGATTTTCTCCGCCAGACTAGACTTTGGAGCAAGGCCTCAGACCCGTTGATTTGGTCCGAGTATTTTTTTTTAAATCCACTGTGGCACTGTTTGCATCTGCACCCCTTATTTGCTTTTTTTTTTACCGAACTGCACCCCTCATTTCTCATTTCTTCTTTTTTCCTTTCAAGTTGCAACCAAAGCTCACGCCTCACGCCATTGCCAAGATGCCTAGGTCAAAGGTCATTAACTTCAGATCTCGTCTTACTCTCGGCGTCTCTGATCTTGGCACTTCAATCTCAACCCCTAAGTGAATCACTGTTGTCTCGGCGTCTCTGCTCTGGGTGTCTCTAGGCTTAGCGTTTAGGTGCCTCTCCTCCACTCAGCTAACGTCTTGTCTCTAGGTCAAAGGTCATTAACTTCAGATCTCGTCTTACTCTCGGCGTCTCTGATCTTGGCACTTCAGTCTCAACCCCTAAGTGAATCACTGTTGTCTCGGCGTCTCTGCTCTGGGCGTCTCTAGGCTTAGCGTTTAGGTGCCTCTCCTCCACTCAGCTAACGTCTTGTCTCTGGTCCCTGTCCAGGTGCCTCTCCTCTACTCACCGGTTACTCAGTCTGTCGGCGCCTCAAAGGTGAGAAAATTAACGTCAATGCCTGCTAGATCTTGTGTTTTTCGTTGCTCAAGTCCAGGTTACTGCTTACAATTACTCTGTCATCCTCTAGTTTACTGTGAATCTCTTGTCCTGGGTTGAAACATTAAACTCTGTAGTATACATCATGACCTATTATTTGATTATGTGTCTCATTCCTCTTCTTCCAGCATCGCTGGAACTATACGAAGAAATGGTGATTGAAGCTGCAACATTATTATTGGGAGTGCTAATAATCAATTTTTTGAGCTTGGATTGTTAAACAATAAGAGCCTTAACTACAGATTTTGAATTATCACAGTGATATCTCATTATTATATTTTTTACATGAAGTTGGGGACAAAATACAATATGTTTGTTTAATTTCCTATTAAGGTCTAGCTAATAAGCTAAGGGACTATATATACCTGATGAAACATATTTTTACTTCTTGTTGATATCTCATTATTATATTTTTTTTACATCACTACTTGATATCTTAAAGATGGCAAAAATTAGGGGGGGAATACCTAAAAGTCCTATCCAGACAATCTACTAGACCTAGTCTGGTCTAGCCTGAGCTCGGGTTGGTGCTGGACTAATTTAGACCTCGGGCTGTCTTGTTCAGCCTTAGGTACTATTCAAACCAAACATCGGGTTGAGGTCTAACCCGATTTGGTCTGGTCCATGATCAACCCTAGCTTTAAGTAGGAACTTGAACTACCTTATTTAGAGTTCCCTAGCTCAAGTTATAATTTTTCAAAGTTCCCTAAAAAGTAGAGGCATAATTGGTTTAAGTATGAAAATTGATCACATTTTTGGAGAATTAAAGTTAGTGATGGTTTGAGAGTTATGGCATAAGTTTGAGGGGCTAACTTTATTAAATTGAGTGTCTGAATTAGAGGGGAAAGAATTCAATATGCCTTAATTAGATACATAATAACCTAAGTATAAAAGATTATCAAAGACAACAAACTATTTTAAATAAAAGGATAAGAGTTATGAGAAGATCAAGAATAACATAATTTTAATTACGTTAATAAGATTGAAATAGGTAATGACCCATCTCTATATGAATTTTAAAATTATAAGATTTGATATCTACTCGAGCTTGGAGGGAAAGCAAATTGGTGAAGGTAAATTAAAAGGTCGACAGGTAGTAACTTTTTCTCTCATATATTATGTAATTGTTCTACATGTTTATTTGTACCATCGATTATATTTGTTTCATGAATATATGGTTTGATTATTGGATTGTGTGTCCTAAGGCCGTAAGTCCTTATATGCATTGTTGCAAGGGGTGTATCTCTAGACTGTAAGACCTTATATGCATTCAGAGTGAGGCCGTAAGTCCTAATGTGCATTATTGCATGGGGTGTATCCCTAGGTTGTAAGACTTTATATACATTCAATGTGAAGCTATAAGTCTCAATGTGCATTGTTGCATGGGGTATATTCCTAGGCTGTAAGACCTTATATGCAATCTGAGTTGTAATAGACTATGTGTCCCGAGGCCCTAAGTCCCGATGTGCATTTGGCATAGGGTGTATCCCTATGCTATAAGACCTAATATACTAGCTGTGTTGTATTGGACTGTTGTGTCCCATGATTGCTAATTGTACTGCATCTTGATTGCTGACCTTGCATATATTATGACAGTTTGTTGTTACTACTAAGATTCTCAAGAATCTCACCCATTTCCATTAAAATGACATACAACTAAGGCAAGCAGCTCGAAGGGTAAGTGTAACATCCCAAAATTTATTCAAAGGCTAAGGATTAATTAATAGGAGTTATATAGTAAGCCAAATTATAGAATCTATGAAATTTAAGGAATCTTAAATTAGACAAAGGGAAAAATTAAGACCTAGTGTATGTAATTGATAGGATAAAAATATACATATATATATATATACATATATATATATATATATATATATATATATATATATATAATATTAAAAAAAACACACTCTTCCCATGCTAAACACACTTTCCATGCCAACTTCAAGACTTACGCACACATTCAAAAGAAACAGAAAAATATAGGAAAAGAGAGAGTGAGTGATAGAGAGAGCAAGAGAAACATAAGAGCGATCGGTGCTACAAGAGGAAAGAAGAAGATGCTACAAATATCACACACAATTCCATAACTTGATATAGGTGAGTTTTCTTCCCATATTCTTAACTCTTTCTAGTTGATTTGAGGCTATTTTGGGTAGTTTGGGAAGCATAAGAATCTAGTATAATGAATCATTGTCTTGTGAGGTCTTGTTTTGGCCAAAATAGTGCATAAGGAAGGAATGAGAATTTGATAAATTTGAGGTTTCCAATGAATTCTATACGAAAAATTATATGGGAATACATGAGATTATGATTTTTGGATGATTATATATAAGTCTAGAATTTTTAGAAAATAAGAGGAGTTACTGTTCGGTTAGTTTCTCTGAAATCATATTGGTTGTAAAATAACTTTCGGTAACCAAACCTAGTCTGAAAATTATGAAAGTTTTAATAAGGAAATTATACATCTTAAGCTTTAATTTGATATATAATATGTATCATTTGGGTTTATAAATAGTGAGATATGAATTTTTAAAGTTAGATGATGAATCTGGAACGTTTTCTGGTACAGATGGGGTTTGAAAAAATTATGGAAATTTTTTGGCTATAATATCTAAACAGTAATATTTTTTCATAAAACTATACTTAAAGAATATCATATATGATTTTGAACCATCCCATTTGGAGTTCTAGATATTTAGTTATGAATTTTAGAAGTTAAGCTATTGCAATTGGAAAGATTTTCTGGCAGTGTGAGAAAACTTTAAAACTTGAATTATTCATGGATAGGTGGTAGTTAAATGTATTTTTCTATTACAATATACTTCATAAGTGACACATAGAATTTGAAACCACATTAATTGGATATTTCTAGGCCAAGATATGAATTTTCAAAGATTATTGAAAATTCTGACAGAATTGAGTAATAGTGCAAAAATAAAAATAAGGGTATTTTTGAAATAATTGGGACTCTAAGGGTCAAGTTAAATACTAGAGTTGGTATGAGTCTATTAAATACCTATTGGATTTAAGGTATTAGCTATAATGATAACCTACCAAAGTGTCTTAAATTATTTTGGAATAAGTAATAATTCGCCCGTCCGTAAATTATAAATTATAGGATTTGACATTTGCCCGGGACGCCTAAGAGACTGAGAACATGAACCAAATTTGGAAAGATTGTCAGGTAGTACCTTATCTCTTATATCATATGTGATGTCATGTATGTGTACCATATCATCTCTGTATATGTATGGGACAGATAGTCTATAGGCGGTAAGACCCGTAAGTACAAGTTGCACCGGGAGTTACCTGGGGCGTTTTGAGCTAGGTAGGCTTGAGACAGAAAGCCCGTGACTGTACCTTGTATGAGGCAGAGGCCCTGGGCAGCCAGATTGTGAATCTCAAGCGCTGTGAGTATGAGATAAGGGACCGGTTAGGCCCTTTTATGTGCTGCATTTCTGTAAGTTGTGTTGTTTGATGATTTGTTTTACATGCTTAGTATTTGCATATTATATGAGTGATATGTGTACTACTGAGATTCTTTTGAATCTCACCCCTTTTTCAACAAATGATATACAGCAAAGGCGTCCAGCTCTAAGGGCAAGAAGGTAATATAGACGGACGAAGAAGAGGCAAATAAATTATGGACTGTTTGGTTATCATTTTATTTTGGATGACTGTAAAATATTTATAAGTAGTAGTAGTAGCGATAGTAGTACTAGTACTCGCGACGCAGACTGTATAAGTTGTAATCTGTACGCTAGACTTTCGATAACGTACTGGTATCCAGACACACATAAGTTAACCATCACTACGCGAGCTAAGAATAGAAAATGCTCTATATTTTAAATAAATGATTTTGAAACTAATGAAGATAATGAATTTACAAACTAAAATTTAGACCATACATATTTATTTTAAAAAGGTTTTTTGAAAATCTTATACAAATATAAGATTAAACTCTGTCTTAAATTGGGATTTTAAATTGTTTTGGTCTCAGGTTTGAAATCATTATATATTTAAATTAATCTAAAGGCTTTAGAAATTAAGGTGTTACATTTTTTGTATCAAGTATCCTCAACCTTTTAATTAATGAAATATATATAATTAATAAGGGTACAAATGAAAAAAAAAACTCATTAAATGTCGAAACAACTCTTACCAGACTTTTATAAAAAAGATTAAGACAATTCAAATTTTGAATTCCTATATTGGACTGAATAAAGTATTTCTTTATAACATTAAATTATATATTAAATAAATTAGTTTAAAAAAATGATAAATACTCCTATAAGAAATAAAATGAAATATATATATTTAAAACTAAAGGAGTCAATAGATGATTACATAGAAAGAAACTAAACCTAACTAACTTGCTAGGACGCAAGATACCACAGCAAGAAACAACAATTAAATTCTGGGTGGCCATAGATCAGCTTTTAGTGCTGCAAACATGAAAGAAACTTTTGAAAGGGACAGTTCATTGGATAGTTAAGAAAATAAAAGCCAGTAATAAATGAATGAAAATGAAATTAAAAAATAATAATTTAAATTCCAGATATTGAGGAGGAGAGTAGGTAGAAAGCAGAGAGACATGCGACACGAGCACACCTAACCTCTCCCTTCTCAATTTCATATATCTAGTATTCATTTTTGTTTTCGTCCTCAATATAATTCAATTTAAGGTTTAAAATAATATAATAATGGAGCCCTCAACCATAAATTGTGCCCACATCAGTTCACTATTTTTTTTTTTTTTACTTTCCCTACATCCTTATTCGGTTATTAGGTCCAAACATAATATTCTTGAGCACATATTTCTACTGTATTCTACAAAACTAGATTCTTTTATCGTGCATAGCATCGATAGAAACTTTTACTTTCCCGTTACTTTCAATTATATTGTACTCTTATAAATTTTATCTTCTATCAGTATATACGAATCATCATTACATATAATAAAATAAAAAATATATAAAAAATTACACTATTCGTAAGTTATATATGGATGATGGAGTTCGCCTTCCTATATATACACATTATAAAGCTAGCTAGCTAGGATATATTACTATAGTTTTTATTATATACTCATGTAAGCTATACCATACTATTCATAAATCATAAATTGTATGATATGTTAAAATTATATTACGTGCTCCTTCTAATTCTTAATATAAGGTATATTTACTTAATTTAATTATATTAAAAAAGATAGTTATTATAATATATATTTTTTAAAACACCATTAAATTTCTCAAACTAGGAAAATGATAGTCATCGTTACCATCCGTTCATGCGGATGGTATAGATTTATTGACAATTATTTTTTTATTTTTAATAAAAGAAAATATTTTAGCCATTCAAATCAATTAAACGATAAGATATACTCTCTCCTAGACGAAAAAATGATTAAAATTATTTATGAAAAATAGTACAATTTCTCCGCGTAGCATTAATAAATTTATCTACAATAACAAGAATTACTCATTTTATACAATAAATGGGTGTATTATTAAATTATTTTTTTATTTAATTATTATTGAGGAAGTATCAATAGGTAGTTTAAAAAAATGATAAATATAAGAAATATGTTTTATATTTATGATCAATATCAACTCATAATTAGGTCTTATACTGAGGACTAGAGAAATACATTCGTTTCCATATAAAACACAGGTTAATTACTACTCCAGTCCCTGCTTTCCTATTATATATAAACTAATTGTAGAGTTGATTTTAATCCTAAATATGAGACATATCTTTATATTTGTTAATCTTTTATCAATTTACACCCTATTGATACTCCAGGGCCTCAAATGTAATTAAACACTCCCTCCAGTCTTTAATATAAGATATATTTATCTAATTTGATTAAATTAAGAAAAGTATTTAAGTTAGTCAATATGACGTGTATTTTTTAAAACACGCTAACCATCTTCTTTAATTTCCTCATTCCCTTTTATCCTTGGTTGTTGTTAAAGGGTATCAATATGGGCAATTAGGAAAAAATTGACAAATATGAAAAAATATATATTATATTTATGACCAAAATTAAATTCCCACATATGTCTTATATTAAGGACCAGAGTTTGGGTGTTTTAAAAAAATGTCATATTAATGACATTAACTAACTTCTTTAATCTAATTAAATTAGGAAAATACTTCATCTAGTCCTTATTATAAAATACCAACTGCCATTTCTTTTAGACCAAAAAAAGAAAGTTAAGTCATTAAATTGGTGTCCAATTGATAGATATTTTTCATCTTTACTCTTACTTTAATGATGTGATTTAAAAATATTAAAAAAAATTAAAATTTGTCATATATTAGCGTATTCTCTCCCTGCTCCTTTCTCTCTCCCCACCCCATGTATACAAAGTTATCCCTTCTTTTCCAGTACCTGACGCAACATCCACTAGAAGACAAAATTTACCCAAGCTCACCAAAGTCATAATTTTTTGAAGCCCTAACTTGTCTCTTTCTCTCAAATAATATACACAGTGGCACCTTTTTTTTTTTTGTGTCAAAAGTCTGCAACAAAAAAAAAAGTGGCAGGTGAAGTAATTTTTTTTGAAAAAACCCTCATGTTCCATCAAGTTGAACCGACTCCGTACTATTTTCCATTGTAAAAACTAGATGAGAAATGAGTAAAAAGGATCGGGTATAATATTTAATCATCTGTGTGAGAGAGATTCACATTTTAACCATTGACATAGATAAATAGAGATGAATGAGAAATGAAAAAATGAAGGGAAAGATACAAAGTTGAAATCCATTGAGCAATGAAAACTTAATGGGGGAAGAGAGAAATATACTGAATAAATTGGAAATGCAATAGTCAATGAAAAAAATATGAAATATTCAAAGTATAGCATATGGGAATTCACAACGTTCATGGAGTTATTCAAAAAATAAAGTTCTATTAAAAATAAGGGTATAATGGAAAAAAAAAACTCAATAAATGAATCAGTTAAAAGCACCAAGTTGGTACCTTATAATAAAAATAAAATATTTTTAAACAGTTGGTACCTTATAATAAAAAAAAGAGGGAGCATGTCTTATATTAGTAACCAGGGAGAGTATCTATTTCAACAAATGTGTATCCTCCCTCCCCCAACAAAAAAGAAAAATTTTGCATTCTGCATATTTGACTGCAAGTGAAAAAACCCAGTAATAATTTTTATCATGAAAAAAAACCTAGTATAATAACCAATAGCCTTGTAGCTTAGAAGTATAGATGATATATTGTAAGTGGTATTTTATGGGTCTGATCCCACTTATAACCTCAGGCCATCAATACTTGCCCCTCTTATTAAAAAAAAAAAAAAAAACCTAGCTAGTAATATATGGGGTTGGTTGAACAAGCATCTTACATGAATGAATAAAAGTATACCTACTAGTCAAAACAAAGCTTCTCCTTACATATATGACACTTATAAAGCTGGTGTATATAGAAGCTATATATAATTCACATGGTTTGAATTAATTATATCCCAACTAGAGTCATATCTCTTATGGTTATAGAAATCCTCAGTTACAATAGTACCATAAACAGGCACAACGCGCCAAGCTAATTAGTTAGCTAGCTAGCTACTGCTACTCCTTTATCATTACAGTTGTTTTCAGTTTCTCCTCATCTTCTTCTTAATCTGTCCTTTCTTCTTCCATATCATAGACAAGCTACAGTGTGTGGTGGGAACCACATCGAAGATGTCGGACGAGGTTAGGCTCAGAGAGGGAGAGGAGCAGGTGGCTTATGTTGTTGTTGAAGATGGTGGGTGAGTGGATTCTGCGCTGTGCTTTGTCAAGTGGGCAGTCTCTCTTCTTGTGGATTACACTTCCTTTCGTTGTCTGTTCGACCCTGAACTTGAAATCTTCTATTATTGATTCAACCAAATCTTTAAGGTTAGTAGCAAACTTTGAGGTCGAACAGACGATGAATTTAAGGTATTAGAGCAAGGGACTATACATTTGACAAGCTTCTGCATAGAACTCAACATTCGTTTTTGGCCGGCAACACAACCACTCAGTTTTTCATGAATCCTATAAGCATAATTAAGGTATAAATATGATTTACCTTTGACTTTACCATGCTGAGTTTGTTCGTGCACGTGTATGTATGTGTTAGGTGTTGTTCGGATGCATTTCTTTTTTGGAACTTTAGTTCTCTGTAATACAATCTCCCGTCTAGTTGACTAATTAGTTTGAGGTGATTAAGAAAGTTGCATAAATTATTGAATTATGGTGTATGTTAATTGTATGATTTCTTTAAAATATATACTTATGTGTATCATTAAATTATATATCAGTTTATAAATCATGCAAATTAATTTAGAGAAAAATAATAAATATAAATACTTTAATTTTAAAAAACTTATTTAATTTATTTAATCTTATTAAATTAGTCGATCTGGTCTTATATTACAAATTAGTGGTAGTAGGTCATTTACTCATTTGTGTAGCTAAAATTGGAGTGAAGTCCTCTTCATTAGTGTTTTGTATTGCAAACATGGTGTGATATATCTGCTGTATGTACTGAGGCTTCAGTAGCTAGACATTATTGGGGTTTCCTTGGTTTTCTGGTTGGTTTTGATTTTTCTTTTTTTGTAGGTTTTGCTTTTGCTGCGATTGGTTTTTGTGGGGTGGGCTTGATATGTCACAGCTAACGAATAATTTTCCTCTTTTGATGTGGCCAAAAATAAAAATTGAGTTTTCTGATTTGTTCAAATAATTTTACACGTATTAATTAATGAAGATAAGTGCATTGATGAATGAAGCATCCATAATAATGGATTAGGGATAATAATTAATTAAATCATATTTATTTATTCATCTCTACCATTCAAACTACAACATCCTTTACATACATCGTCAAGCTAAGCATGGTTTGGCCAGAAAAGAGGAAATTTCATTATAACTACAACAGAACATGTTTTTTTTTAATATTTTTAAGTTGTCGAGTTATTATTTTATCTCTACCATTCAAACTAAAACATCATTTAATTTACAACGTCAAGGGATAAGTTTTGTATGTTTAGAAAATGGAGAGAAGGAGTGGATATGGAATGTCCATGATGGGATAAGAAGTGGAACAAAAAATGAGTGTAATTTTGTTTCTTATTACAAGAACAAAATTCGGTTTTATTTAAAGCATATATTGTATTATTTCACATATATGCCTTTATAGATTAAATATGAGAGAAATATTTTCTCATATTTTTTATGCAACTTTTTGAAGATATTATTTCACTAGTGAATCCTCATATAGACGAAGATACAAGTATGAATCAGGATAATCACGTCAAGCTATTGGAGGTTAGATGACTCGATCTCTTTTAGATAATAGCAGATGCATTTGTGGAGGTGTTATCAGAGATATGGTAAATTTGTAGCTTTAGTTGAAAACTCGTAACAATATCTTTTCTATTGTAGAATTGATAGGTATCATCCATGGCCTTAACTTGTATGTTGTTGGGTTAGAGGCTACAGGAACATAAATATACACACTGACTGCTTGCTTGGAATTGAAGCTATTAATCTTATCATTAGAAGATGGGATAAGAACCATCTATCCCATTAAATTTACTTAACTTTTTTTTTATATTAAGAAAGTCTGTATTTATCTCTTATAAAAAAACAGAGAGTATAAGACAAAATTTGAGTGTGTGTGATTTTCCTATATAGTAGTAGTAATATTAATAAGAGAAGTTACAAACTTTTAGAAGCAATTAATATTTTTTTTAAAACGCCCCTAATAAATAAATAAACTTGACCTAATTTAAAGTAAATTTTTAAAATGGCAAACATTAATTAAGATGAAAAGTAAAAGGATAGAATATTTTAAAATAAAGCTATATAAAATTGCTTTATTAGTGTGTGTGTGTAAATTAGGCAGTTTTATCCTGTGAAAGGAAAGTGAAAATCACTTGTCATCATTTTTTTTTTCGCCCCCAAATCACTTGTCATTATAAATTCATAATGACCCCTTTTCATGCAAAAGTTAAGATAATACTACATCTCTCTTTTTAATGTCCGTTTGGTATAAGGCAAAGGTGGAAAAAGAAGAGAATATGACTAAATTTTTTTATTTGGTATATAATTTTGACTCAATCTTTTAAATAATTTAATGTTCATTTAAATATGAGAAGATGAGATCCTACTAAAATTGGTGGGAACTAAATTCTTTCTCGGGAAGAAAGATACCAAAGATAAATGTACCCTTAAAAAATTCTTTCAGGATTCCCGTCTTTTAATTTAAATTTTTTCAGGATTCCCGTATTTGCAAATTCAAATTTCATCAATAAATTCAAAATTTTTTAATAAATTTGAATTTCATTCTATAGAAATTTATTTATTTATTTAAATTATAATTCATATTTTATTTATTTAATTTAATTTTAAATTATTATCCTACTAATTATTTAATGTATGAATTGGAATATAAATTTGATTAATATACAATTATTAATTTATTTTTTAGGGTAAAATGGTTATTTCTCTTTTTTTCCCCAAGTTCCACCCTAAATTTTCTTCATACCAAACAACTTATCTTTCATCAACCCATCTTCCATCATCCTTTACAATCTTCCTTTCCCTTTTCTTCCATTCTTTTAAGTTCATTTCCCCCCTCAAATTTTCATTGTACCAAATGGGCCCTTATTTTATTTTCTAATATGGGCTTTTTTATCATAATGCTATAAACAATAAAATATAATACTAAAATGCTATAAAGTAAAAATTATTTACCGAAATGCTACATTGTGAAGAAATCGTTCTTTGCAAGAACGAGTTTCGATTTTCGTAAATCTAGAAATCGTTCTTTACAAAAATGATTTTAGAAATCGTTCTTCACAAGAACGATTTCAAAGTAATGTGATTTTATTTTAAATAATTAAAAAGGTTTTGTAGTAGAATATATTGTCCCGTACAAAGTTTCTTATATGTTTCATATGCCTTCTCCATTCAAGCATGCTCCCTCTATTAGTCATGTCAATCGCTCCCCGTTCACACATGCTCTTACATGTTTCAGATGCCTCCTCCAAGCATGCTCACTCTTTTAGTCATATCAATCCCTTCCCCCATTCAAGCATGCTCACTCATGAATATACAGTAAAAGTAAAGGCTTTATATTTTACTCTTGCTCACTCTTCATTCTACATCCTCACTCTGTGGATCTTTTCTTTCTCATCTCCTTTAACTCTAACATCTTCCTCTCCCCATCTTACATTTTATTCTGTTCTTTCTTCCTACTCAATTCTTTCTCCACATCCTTAGTTTTTTGGATCGGTTTTTTTTCTTATTGTTGTTGTGGGTAAGTTGTTTCTTTAGTTCTATTTCTTAATTTGGTAGTTTATAATATATAATTTGAATTTTATTTATATTGCCATTGATAACTATTATTTTACTATTTTTTATTTTTAGGTAGTCAGTGGTTAGTTCAACATTTTGAAAAATCAAAATAAGTGCCTCTTATTTTGACTGTAAGTATTATCATGTATTATATAATAATATAGGTTAGTTTTGAAACCTCAAAATTTAAATTTTATTTTTATTTTTAAACATGTGATTTCACTTATAAAAATCTTATATCATTATATAAGCAAATATGTTTTTATTTTGTGTTGTGAATCTTCACTTAAGATTTATGTCTTCAAAACATGATACTCGATGCCAAACTCTTTGACGAAATAGAAAATGGTCAGATGAAAGAAAAGGAACAAAGTTGAAAGGAGAGAGAGAATAATGAAAAGAAACAAAGTCAAGATTCATTAATTGAATTGTGAGGAAAGCAAGAGAGAGAAATTACAATTTTCAAAATCTCTCAATTGCACCCCTCTGCTTCACGTTTTGAGAATTCATAAGCTTTTTAGTTATTAGGTATAGGCCCTAGAAATCAGTACAAGTATATATTCTTTATTTATTTTATGCTGATAAAAAACGTTGCCCATGGCTCTTGTTTCTCCATTAAATAGGTATAGGCCCTAGAAATCACGGTTTGGAAAACGCTGCCCGTAGCTCTTGTTTCTCCATTAAATAATCATTTCCCAATGAAAGATAAGAATATAAGAAAGAGATGAGTACCTAATTGTTGGATTTGTGTTGGAGAGCATGGAACACGGAAAATCTCATCTCTTTCATTTCATTTTTTCTCTCACATTCTCACCTACGTTTTGTGTTTTAAGAATTTTAATGTTTCCACTTAATCAGAAAAAAATAAAAACCAAAGACAATAAAAGATGGTGATAATAATAAAAATAAAAATAAACTATTTTTTTATCATTTCAGAAAAACTTTATAATATTAATGCTGTTTATTTTTATTATCCTAACTTATTTATTTATATTTTAAAATCCATAAATAATGCACCCAATTAATATCTTATCATAATCTCAAACAAATCTCCTAAAATTTGGCTAGATAACTTTACAAATATATTCAAAATATACTTTAAATTTACTAAAAATCAAGGTTCTAAAACCCGAACCGGTCATTGAACCGATCGAGGTACTGGGTCAAGGATTAGTGGGTCAAATCGGAGTCAAACCGGTGAGAAATTGAATATTTTAAGCTTATTAATATGAAATTCTAAGAAAAAATTTTAAAAAATTGTTTTTTTTAAAGTACCAAACCAAGTCAGCCACTAGATCGGCTCGATTTGGTAGCGGGTGGCCGGTTCCCAGGCCAGACCGGCCGATCCGATCCGATCCGGGTTCCAAAACACTACTAAAAATGGAAAGTTATCAATTATCATATGATTATATTATTATTTATGTTTTATTGACAATTTCACGTGTTTATAATCTACTTGACATACATAGAACAATGATATAAAAGTAATAGTAAAAATAATATATTTATTATCCCACTTCTATTATATAAATACATTATGTTCTTTAAATTAATTATTAAATTAGTGGTTTAACCAAACTATCTTACTGATCCAATCGTTTAAACCGAGACCCGTTGAACTTTCCAACTAGATAACCAGTCCGGTTTTTAAAATATTGATCCAAACATATGGAATGACATATGTAGTAGTATATAACATTTAAACTATAGTTATAGATTAATTTTTTGGAATATATAAAATATTTAGAATATAGGTGTGTGTAGTTAAAATATTTAGAAAAATGATATTTTTTTTTAAAAAATAAAATATATTCATTATAGGGAGTTAAATACGTTGCCAAAACTTTTGCATATTTTGATGATAATATATATTATTTTTTAATTAACCAAGAATATATTAAGCAATGAAATATATTTTGAAATACGTTGCCACAAAATTTATAAATAAAAAAGTAGTGAAAAGTAAATGAAGAATAATATTTTATATTTTATTATGATTATTTATTGGTATTATACATAAAGTGGTGCGACAGTTATGAATATTTTTTATGATGATTTTTTAAATGTGATATTATGAATTTAAATTGTTTTGACAATTTCATTTAATTTTATTACTAATTGTAATGTAATATTTAGGAAGTAGGATGAATCATAGAAAGGAGTTCATTGCATATTTTCAAATGGACAAATTTGTAACGGCCCATCCGATGTAACATTTGAGTCTGATAGGGTGAAAATAATCAAAGTTGACCCAAATATTACATTGAACAAACTGAAACAAGTTATCAAACGAAAGCTACAACTTCCTCCTAATCAAATCGTGACAAATATAGTATATAGATATCCTATATGCATAAATCCACCACAGTACCAGGCATACAATTTGGAAGAGGACTCAGACATACAACAAATATGGCTAGTGATTGAAGGATTTTCAACTCAGTTGACATGTGCAGAGTTGTATGCCAACATATGTGAGTTACCATATGATGACCACGTTGAATTACAACCAATAATCAATGATGTTGGAAATACACTTTTGACAAGTAGCAGTGAGGTTAATATTGTGGGACAAGAATCCATGTTTTCCGGTGACATGGAAAATTTCCACTCATTTAAACCTCCATTTTATGGTGGCAGTAATGAACCACCATGCTCACTTCCTCATGTAGAAGACATCATGGATGAAATCGAGGAAGAGGATGAATATTATTCTTATTTAAATGTTGGTGGTGACAATGATAATGAAGATAACAATAATGAGCATGAAGAGGGGAATGAGTACAATGAGCTTACAACTGTTTTCTTATCACAGATTAATTTTGAGCCATATATGACTCATGAGGTTGATGATTTAGAAGAAATTCTAAATCTAAGTGATAATGATGAGTTATATATTGGAAAGGTGTTTAACAGTGTTCAGGTTCTAAGACGTGCAATCAAGCTATACTACGTTAGAGTTCACCACATATTTAAGGTTTATTATTCATGTAAAAATTATGAAGAGTATCGATGTGTTAACTATGGGAGAAATTGCAATTGGAGAGTAAGGGCATGCAGGAGAGAAAATAGAAACTTTTGGGAAATAACAAAATATGGGGGCCCCACACGTGCTTGAGCACATCATTGACTCAAGACCATCCAAAGTTGGATGCCGATGTTATATCATCTTATACTGTGGCAATTGTAACTGATAAGCGAGATGTGAAAATCTTACAAATTATTGAGAGAATGCAATCAATGTTTGGTTATACCGTGTTATATAGGAAAGCGTGGAAGGCAAAACAATTAGTTGTTGTCACTGTTTTTGGGAATTGGGAGACGTCTTATTCCTTACTCCCAAGGTGATTGGCTGCAGTTCAACACTTTATGCCTAGATCATGCATACAATTTTCACATAAACAATGCTCTGAAGTCTATTCAAATGGTCAACCAATTGAAATGTTTCATCGTGTGTTTTGGGCATTCAAGTTGATGGAACATTCTTATATGGAAAATATAAGGACACATTGCTTATGGCCATATCACAAGATGGCGACCGAAATTTTGTACCACTTGTATTTGCTATAGTTGAAGGGGAGACAAGATCTGCTTGGGCATGGTTCTTATACCTCGTATACTACTATATCATAAAATATAGAATGGAAATTTGCTTAATTTCATATAGACATCGTTAAATTTTGGCAGCAGTTGCTCAGCCCCAAGATGGATGGCAGCCACCACAAGCACATCATGTTTTTTGTTTGCGGCATGTGGCATCAAATCTTCATAAAGCTCATGGAACAAATTAGGTGAAAGAGAAGTTTATAAATATCGGTGAGACTTCTCATATTTTTTATGATTTTATAACTATATAATTTTATGAACATTGTAACAAGATAGTTATTATTTTTAGGGTACGCTTATGAACGTCATGTTGTCGACCAACAATTAGTAGAGATAGATCGGGTAGTCGGGTTTACTTAATGTACCTTCTACTTCTTTACAATCTTGAAGAAGTTGGAAAATTTAGTTGGGGATCAGCAGTTTTAGCTCATTTGTATAGAGAACTATGTAATGCTACTAACCCAACTGAGGATGGGATTGGAGGATGCTTGTCATTGCTACATTTATAGGCATGGGATCGCTTCCCTACAATCGCTCCACCCCTACCTGTGTATCCAAATCCAAATTTAGATGTCTATCATATCTTACCTCCCTTGGGTTTCAGGTATGCTAAATTCACTTATAACACATTTCATATCCACTTGTATTATTAAAATTATACAAATTATGATACTACTTTTGGTAATATCATATGGAAAAATCTTAGACAAAACCCTCGTCCAAGTGCCATGACTTTGCTTCGATATAGGAGTTTCTTGGATAAAATGGTTGATGATGAGATAATTTGGCAGCCATATAAATCTTATGAAGTGCACCAATTGATTCCAAAGTATTGCTTACAAACACCTGAAATTTGGCTCGCTTTTGTTCCTTTGATATGCTTTAATATCATAGAATGACACCACCCTGATCGTGTGCTAAGGCAGTTTGGTCATCAACAACCAATTCCTGCCCTACCTATGCATTTGGGAAATTACCACACAATGCAACTATGAGGTAGAACAACTACAAATTGGATTGACCAATACTCAACCTTCATTCAGGTATGGGATACTTGGTCATGTGCTATTGTTAATGCTCCAGTGGCACATGATGAACTTGATAGAACGTCTCAATACATGCAATGGTACTGGAGACATACAAGATGATGGATTCAACGTATTAGTGGTGATATTGGTTGCGCAGTAAATTTTTCTTCCTTTTTCCATCAATACCATTTTTTCCTTCATATAATATGTGATACCTCATTTTTCAACACTACGGTAGAGTACCAATTAGCTAATACTCACCAAATGTAAACGTCAGAGTGCCAAAACGCTAGAACTTTATACAATGCCTCTGCTGGATATAAATATTCCCATATAAGCACATTCATACACAATTCATTTTACAATACTTATATCCTCTCACTACTCCACTTCATATACAAACTCAAAACCCATAAAAGTCCTAAAATACATAACAGGAATTGACAACCTAAACTAAGCTCTTCCGCTGCTTGGCCTTAGCTCATCATCATTTACCTTCTCTTTACCCCGTAAGCTTCCTCCCTGTACTGGAGATTTGTTTTTGGGCAAGGAATGAGATTCACAGGAATCTCAGTAGTAACGCAATCAAGCATATAAGATAACACACACAAGCATGCTTTACTCACATAATCATCAACAAAATCATCATAACATCATTTAGTGCAATACATGCAATTCATAAACTGACATCGCGCTAGACAGGTTCTCTTGGCCCCGAGGGCATCTGTGCACAGTGCATATAATGCAATCTCATAACTGACATCGCACTAGACAGGTTCTCTTGGCCCCAAGGGTACCCGCGTAAAGATAGGCCCCGGGCACCGCTCTTGCATTTATGAACATTTCACCTGAGTGTCAACCCGACCTCTGAAAGACCCCCGGGTGATCACTCCGCTCAATCTAAACATGTTAGACATTTTAATGATGATACAAACAATAAATATGTATGTCATGTTATATGAAGACGGTTACTACCTGGTTACTCCTCTATGCACTTTCCCACTCGATTCAAGCTCGGGCAACTACTGAAGCCAGACCGGTTGTCAAGTCCTAAAATCTTCAAATACCACAAATGAGTTATTACTCATCCATACATCATTCCAAACTCATAACATTGGTAAACTTAGCCTAATGATGCAAAATTACCAAAATACCCCTTAGGTCTTAATTATTAGCATTTTCCTCAAAATCGTGATTTAGGCCATTCCTACACATTTTTACGTGTAGAATCCATTTCTAGCCTCAAATTGGCCAAATTCAAGCTCAAGTGACAAAAAAACCCTTTACAGCCCCCAAATAAGGCTTAATAGGGGTAATTTTGTTATTTTACTTTCCATGGCTTTTCTCACTTCGGGGTCAACATAGACCCTACGCAATTTGGCCTCCTAAATCCAATGGAAGCATCGAAATTATCAAATTCCTATCCATTTTCCACATCCAACACAGAGAAGGGGAAATAAATTCCCAAAAAAGTTGTGTCGGATTCTCGTTTTCTTTGGCCTAATCACCTCCTTTCTACTTATAACCAATATATTAACTAGTTAGACACTCATTGGACTTGATTGGAGACATTTACATATTATGTTCTCTTTGGCTTTCTTCAATTATCTTATATCAAATGAACCACAATCAAGTCCAAAACAACACTATTAACCTTAATCAAGCAAGAGGAACAAGTTTAGGAAGTTACCTCTTGATTTCTTGGACTTTCTCTCTCCTGCACATTTTCTCTCTCTCCTTCCAGTGTTTGATTCAGCTGAAATACCATAGATCTAATGGTAAGGAAATAAAGAGAAGAGATCATGGAGGAGATATATAGCTTAAATCACAAGATATAAGCTTCTTACCTTAATCTTGGATGAACCCTAGATTCCCTTCTTCTTCCGTTCAGTTCTCGTTCTCCAGCTCTCTCTCACTCTTTTTGGATTAGTTTGATCGGGATAATGGCGCTAAAGAGATAAGGGAATAATAATATAATGAAGGGTTAATTAAGTGTGATAAGTGCCACCCTTTCGTTGGCCCATAATTGCATTATTCCTTAATTAATCACATTTCCCTTTTCTCTTCCTTATTCCAGCCGAAATTTACATGAGAAATAGGAGAGAAATCTGAATCTCTAATATCTCATTGTGCCATCTCGTAACTTGTTGACCAAGTCATTGACTTTTTGACCATTTTTTACCATAATTTACCAAAATTGATTTATTTATGATCAAGTAGAATTTTACTTTTTTTAATTCTCATTTAACTCAATTTAGTGGGAATACTGGGGGAAAATAACTATTTTCTATTTTATGGCAAAATTATTGTTTTACCCCTGCATTTTATGATTTACCGAAATAAATCATTCTTTGCCCATTTCTTCGGCTTAACTCCATTTTGGCACTTAAATGAGACTATTATTCATGTCACTTAATTTCTTGAATTTTGGTTACCATAATAGGCCTTTAATGGCACATTAATTTCCTCCTTATACCCTTATTCGGCCAATTTATTTGTAACCGGGGATTGGCATATTTTCCATAAATTCTCATAAATTCATCCATATCATGTTTCACAATTTTATTCCACTAAATATATATCAAATATACACATAAATATATTGGTGAAAAATGGGGTATTACATAATAAGTGTTATAATACAATCTCTTTTTATTTATTTCAGTCTGACATAACAGAGGAGTTATATAGGCTAACAATTAATACTCGTTCTACATGCTCAAATGGTATTGATTATCGAGACAGAGTTGCTCAAGACCAACGAAACATTTTACTTGTACTTAGAGAATAGTGATTTAACATGAGTCGTCGACCTGCTCCCCCAACAATTGAGTTGCCTCGACCACAAATTCCTCATGATAGATCGAGCAGGCGATGTGGAGGTTACTTGTCAACCCAACCACCAATTGAAAATAAAAATGTTTTGGAACAACACCTTCCACATTTTACTCAGTCTCATTACATGTCAATGTCGTCGTCGTCATCCCATTACACTTCTTCTAACCGTACACAACAAATACCTCATTATATGTCACTGTTATTATCTTCCCCCTCCAACGTAACCCACCCAATATTGTTCAGTCTCAGTCATTCACATCTTTATTAGATAATCATGCATTATTTTCAACTGAACATAATACTTCTACTTTTAAGCATGGTAGACCGTCAAATGAAGTATTTGTCACTCATAGATAATCCATTTCTTTAAATGAATCTCTGTGGTTTGATTTAAATACGTCAACGACAAAAACGCTTGAATCTCAAGAACTTGACATACAACAACACCACCAACAACAACAACCACAACGTATTCGGAGGAGACCTAGATGTGGTACAGGGAGTCACTATTTATAATATTAGTTCATTTTTATTTTTCATTCATATACACTTAATTATTATTTTGTATTATTTTTTAATACTCTATTTGGTCAATGTACTCTTTATTTTATTTTTACAATCATTACTTCTTTTATTATGTAATTAGTAACTACTATTATTATGTAGTTAAAATAATAATAATTATTACTATCATCATTATCATCATCACCAATCACTCAGTACTCATTATTTTTTTAGTGTAACTTAATCATTAGGTTATGATGAGGAAAGAGAAATACCCTGAAATTGTTCACTTGAAGAACGATTTTCATTTAGACTGTGTGATAGACTGTTCGTACACAAAGTTGTTTTTCAAGTGATAAAGTTTAGAAATCGTTCACCTAAAGAACGATTTCCATTTACATAAAATTCTGTGACAAGCATGTGTTATTGAAGAAGTCGTTCTTCAGATGAACGATTTTTAAAATTCATTACCTAACGAATGATTTTGAGTATAATATTTTAGTAAATATTTCCCATGTAGTTTTTTAGTATATAAATTTTAATGTTTATAGTATAACAGAAAAAAAGCCTCTAATATGAATCTCTAGGCCCCGGAAAAAAAACCATGGAGGTCCCGCAACAAATATAAATAAATCAAATTTCAAATAAAATAATAAAAACATGGCCCTACCATCACCTCCAACGATATCTCAGCCTCACATTCACATAAATATCAGACTTACGTACGCATTCAAAATATCTTCTTCCATAATCACTCACTCTTCCCGAACCTTCCAGATTTCCATTCCGGCACTCATCTTCCTCTCCAGAACTGCTCATTTCTCTCTTCTCTTTATAAAAATGCCCTGCCATTTCCATGGCTCGTTACACATTTCCTTCATTTCGTCAATTACACGGCCAGAGACTTCGAGTGTGAGATTTGAGGAGCTCGTTGATTGTTACGGTCATAGATTGTGCGTTTCCATGGTTTTATGAGATTAAGTTGTTACCTTTGTTGATAGATTTTGATGGGTATGTCGTTTATCCAAATTGTAAGTTTTTTGAGGTGAAGAACTGAAGATTAATGGAGATTGGTAAAGGAGGGTCGTCATCGTTCTCTTACTATACCATTCTTGGTGTTAGTTCAGATTCAACCAGTGCAGAAATAAGGAGAGCTTATCGGAAACTTGCTTTGGTTAGTGGGTTATCCTTTGTGTTTTGATTTTTCTGATTCGCTTAGGCCAAAATTTTAGGGTTGCAGATCTGGTAATTGATTGACTCGGTTTCATTTTCTTAGGGTTGGAAATTTCTGGGTTTGAATTATGTGAGGGTACTGATAAGGGTGGATTTTAATTGAATTTGGTGCAGCAATGGCATCCAGATAGGTGGACGAGAACGCCTTCTTTGTTGAGTGAAGCCAAACAGAAATTTCAGCAGATTCAAGAAGCTTATTCAGGTAGGGTTTATTTTTCTGGGTTTTGATTGTGAATCAAAATTCAAGACTCTTTTGGAGTCTAAAACTCTGGTTCTGGTTTCTTCTATATCTGTGATAGAATCATGTGTTGAACTCTGCTTTATGTTCTTGTTGGAGCAGTTCTTTCAGACCACAAGAAAAGAACAGTGTACGATGCAGGGTTGTATGATCCTGAAGACGAAGAAGATGAGGTGAGTGTCATGGAAATTTTTATTTGCACACATCTTCTTCGTCCTCCTCCTAAATAATAGATTTGTTTGTTCTCTGGTTCAGGGATTTTCTGAGTTTATGGAAGAGATGGTGTCTCTCATGGCTCAAGTGAGGAGGGAGGTATGGCTCTTCTTCTTCTTCTTCTTTTTCTCTTCACACTTATTATTTGACAGATTTGAAAACCAAAGTTTGAATCAAAAAGTAAATTACACCATGGACACTCTTCTTCATGATTGTGCATTTACTTATAAACTAAAATATCTCCCAAATCAAAATCCAACTTTTTCTTATAGAGTGAAGAGCATAGGGTATAGAAATGGAATTCCTGAACAAGTATGAAAAAAAATGGTTGCAGGAAAAGGATTATTACAGTATGGAGGAGTTACAGAGCATGTTTACAGAGATGGCTCATGATTTTAATCAGTCACCTTCATGGCGTTGTGGGCCCTCCATTCTTGATGAGTCCTCTCACAGTTCAAAGAGGATCCGTTTGGACAAACATGGCAGAACCTAAGATTGATGAGTTACAGGTTATCGCACTTGCATTGTAATTGTTGATGCAACCAGTCATCTTCTTCTGGTTTGCCTTTGTTGAAAATTTTGCTCCAATGAGATGAAGAAGATGAAATAGGATTAATTGAAAAATAAATTAGCATGTTTTAGGAAATAACATAACATGTTAATGAATTTAATAAATTTTTTTAATTTAATTAAATTAGGTAATTGAGTCTTATATTAACCACTGTTCTGGAACCCGGACCGGCCGGTCCGGCCCGGGAACTGGTGAACCGATGACAGAACCGGTTTAGTCCGGTGACCGGACTGGTTCAGTATTTTTTTATTTTTTATTTTTAAAAAATCAATTTTTTTTTTAATTTTTCTATAGAATTTCATATTTATAAGTCTAAAATATTCAATTTCTCACCAGTTTGACTCCGATCTGACCCACTGACCTTTGACCCAATACCCCGACCGGTTCAGTAACCGGTCCGATTTTCAAAACCTTGATATTAACAATGAAAGGAGTATTGTATAGGAGGATATATCTTTGTTCAAGGACCAGCGTTCTTAGTTATTCTCAACAATAGATTTTGCAGCAATTTTTCCATTCAAATTTTTATTAATTAGTCCCTCCAATACTTAATATATGACTTAAGATATTCTTAATCTTAAATATAGGACATAATTATTTATCAATTATTTTTTAATTTACTTGTTTTAATATTTCTTTAATAATAACTAAGGAATGGAGGAAATGAGAGAATTGAAGAATATGGGTAGAGAGTGTTTTAAAATAAATACAAGACATAATTTTTATATTTAGTAATATTTTTTTAATTTAACTTTATTGATGTTCTCTTCACAATAACCAAGAAGAGGAGGAAATGAGAGAATTGAAGAATATGACTATAGCATTTTAAAAAATATGTATCATATTGTTACAAAAATATACAGTTATATTATATATCTTAACTAATTTCTTATATTTAATTAAATTAAGTAAGTATATTTTATATTATGAAATGGAGGGATCATATGTTGGTTGGTCTGGGCCTGTGAAGAAATTGGGCCCATACTTGTCTTTTAAATTTTATTGATTAGGCCTCTAGCCTTTAGAGCCCATGTCTTCTCTTACATAAACCTAAGGGTCTGTTTGGTTGGAGGAGAGGGGAGGGGATGACAAATGAGCCCCTTCCTTTGTTTGGTATGAAAAGTTGGAGGGGAGGGGAGTCACATGTTCCTCCCCTCCCCTTCATTTTGTTCCCTCCAAATTGGGGGATTTAGAGGGAACAAAATATTTGACTATTTTGCCCCTAAGACTTTTTCATATTTCCAGTGATATCCTTGAGTAAAAAATAAAACACGCACTCACAGATTTCTGACTTCGTCTCTCACAGCTTCTGTGATGCTTCTTTTGTACAAAATTATAATCTCATTCTTTTTACCAATAATTATTTTAGTAACTTCAACAGTATAAATTAAAATAAATTTGTGTCCGTTTGGTAAAAGAAATTTGAATTTTGATAATTTATTTGATTTATATTGAGATGTAAACTAATTTAAATAAATTTCATTTTAAAAAAATTAATTTAAATTATTTATATAAGCATAAAAAATGTAAGCTGACATATAAAGGTAAAATGATAAATTGGTTATTATCTTCACTCTCCTTCCCTCCCTCTAATCAAACCAAACAAGGTGACCTCACTCTATTCCTTCCCCTCCCTTTGAACCAAACAGGCCCTGAAAGAAATGCATCAAAGGGGTCAGATTTGGATATTTAATTCTATTTAAATAGATCAACCCATTTTAATTCATGGTTGTAGTTTAATGTTGATTCAAATTCAAAGTATGGGATTAAATTCCCTTATCGATTAGTTAGTTTAGGGTCCTAGGGTGTTCTGCTCTCATTTGCACCCAAAAAAAAAACAACTCTTTATAGCTCATTTGGATTAGCTTATGGAAGTTCCATAAGTGCTTATAAATCGTGATTTACGAAATACGAAGTAACTTTTACGGTCTACGAGGTACTTTTACGGTCTATGAGGTAAATATGTGAGGAGATTTATTTCGATTTACGTAAATCAGACTTATATAATAAACCCGATTTACCACTGCTCAACCAAACGAACTTAAAAAAAAGGCAATAGCTCAATCGACCCATACAAGTTCTCAAATAATGAGTAATTTTTTCCGAATGGCACAAAAGGTCAACTCCGTTTTTTAATGTTTGTTTTTGTCTTAATTCTTAATGGTAATTGTAAACTCAAATGGACAGCAGTATAATTACTTGTGAAAAAAAAATATGAATGATAAATTATTTAACTAACACACACCAAGAGACATAAGCCAAAAGGCTATATATATTATCAAATAAAATGAAATAAATTACAGAGCTCGAATAGAACATATCAACAGGAAGGATGATTCCTTACATGTGTGAAGAAGCTTCCAAAAAGGGATAATTAAGTTGAAAAAATTATAGAAAAGTTGGGGCATCATAAATTTTATCGGTGACATTGATCTGATAAAATTTTATATGTAGAATGTATCGATACTCTCTGCAAGTTTTGTGTACACAGCAACTTACTCGAATTTAGGCTTTCTCACCAACAAAATTTTAATGCGGAATTTTTTTTTGTATTTCTCCCCTTAAAAAAAAAACAGAGATTTACATATTTGTCCAAATGAAGAAAATGGACCCAAAAGATCAAAAGTGGGATTCTCACAGGTCACAACCAGACTAATCAAATTCGGATCGGAAATCGGTTTGATGCGGGTATTGACCTAGTCATTCTCTTAAAGAAAAATCAATTTTTTTAATTTTATCTTTTAAAATTTTATATTAATAAATTTAGAATCTTCATTTTCTCATCTGTTTGATTTTAAATTAACTTTAATTTAATTTTAATCTAACCCACTTACACTTAACCCAAAATACGTTTAATTACTCGCAACGCATTACAGAGATGCCTTGTGAAAATGGGTCGGTGGTGGACCCACCTCTATCATTCTCTTTTTTTATGCTTTTTCTCTCTTCGTTTCCTTTTCTTTAGATGCCAAACACTTTTCCCCCCTTTTTAACATATTCCCTTTCTCGTCAGTTGCCTTCCCTTTTTCCAATTTTACCCAACTTAACAAACACACCATTCTAAACGCCCCTTGATCAAGACTCCCTAACGGTCTTTAATAAATATGATAAAAATATTTTTTTAAAATATCATGATTAATTATTTATTGCCCCATTTGCATTACTTTCATTTCGTTGTTTGCCTTTTGGAGCTAGCCAAAGTGAACCCCAAAAAAAAAAAAAAGAGGCTGAAGTAGTCTAATTCGATTATTATCAACAGTTGAAACAACTTATTTAATTGTCAGTTTTCCCCCTAAAAAAAAAGTCAGAGTTTCATGAGGCTGAAAATTTGAGGTTTGAAGTATTGTTACTTTAAAAAACAGAGGGACGAGAGGAAGAACTAGGATCACTCAAAAGGTACACAAGTCCAATAGGATGATGACTTATCACTTCCTTTATATTAAATAAAATTACTTATGAGTCCTACAAGATGAAGTCGGTGGTGTATAAATGAAATGTATGCATGTATGTGTCTTCGTTATAATTATTATTATATATAATTACAATCATATGCATGTGCACAATGTTCATATATTTATGACTTAATATTATTCAACATCACTGGTTGTCCCTCCTCTTCTATTTTTTTTAAATAAACTTTGACTCTAATTTTAGTTATTACTCATTTTTCAATCTCGGTGTTACTGTAACCAATGATGATCAATTCAATATTCCTTGAGTAACTTAAAGAAATCGAATTTTGTAAATATTAAAAATATCATATTGGGAGTGCTATTTTCAATTAAGCTTGATAATATTTAGATTTTACTTAATAGTACTTGATATTATATAATTGTATAAAGAATAATCTTAATATGAAAGAGATTGAAGGGAAGTCAATGATGAGCTAGTATTGATTGAAGCAGGATCATGTGGCAACATGGAGAATACCACAAGAGAAGGATTTGTCATGTGAATGAATAATAAATCCTTCACCATATTTGACCTCAAAATGCTTTTATACTCTGTTTTTCACGCATTATTTTATTATTAGAACAATAAAAACGTCTAAATACTCTGTTTCCCCCCTTTTTGCAAGCTATAATTATTATGGTTGTCTCACTTTCAATCTTACACTAACTTTTTTTTTTTCTGGTGATTATTGTGCTGATCATTGCATCTATTACTCCCACTTTAAGTTTCTTCCCAACTAATTGAAACTCACTTATAGTTATAGATCATGAAACACCATGATTTGTTAATCAAACGTTAAACCCACTTTAGCCAAAATATAACATAGAAACAAATTAAAATTCACTTAAATATCCTCCAAACTTGATCAATGATAATGAAGTTATATTATATGGGTGGATAGAGTATAATAAATTTCATTAACTCTCATTTCATACTCTTTACAAAAATGTCAAATTTCAACTGTCCAAATGTTAAGGAAAAAATGGAGGAAGGTCTTGTTTTTTAATAATTCAATCCACCCCGTCCAAAATAGAAGATACTTTCAACCACCTCTCTAAATTAGGGAAGAGTAGTTAACTAATCAAATTTGTTTTAAATTGAAAAAGTTAAACAATTTTATCTCTATTTAAATTTGTTTCTCCTCGATCATTTTCTCTCAATATCTAATATGTACATGACGAATAGATTTGATCTAAACTAAGTTATACTCTATATCAATTAAAATCCTTCCTCTAATCTATAACTCATAACATATGACATTTTAATTAATTCAATGGAAATAAGAAGTGACAATTAACTTATTGAATATCTCATAAATTAAAAATAAAAATCCATTTTTACCCTTACTGAAAAATGTAATGAGTGGAAAAATTATAAATGAGCATTAATTTTTTTATATATGACTTATATCTTAGATCAAGCTATTCATTTATAAATGCCCTATAAGAGATGGAGTACCACATGTGTCTTTTTACCAACTGAATTGTTGCCTCAGCAATTGTTGTGACAATTTTGAGGTATAAAAAAGGTATAAAAAACAGAACCAACCTTAACTCAAAAGGCATTATGCTCTTTTTTAAGTTCCCATGCACCTTAAGTAACGTAAGAAATCCTTCACACTCTCTCTCTCTCAAACCAAACTCATCACATTACAGCTCACACCCACACATCACCTCAGTTCTTCAATTCTTCAGTCTCAATTTCATTTCTGAGCATCAAATTGATCTTCCAATAATGGCTCTCAATTTCATCTTCCTACTCCTCTGTTTCACTCTTCTTCTCCAACTCGTGTATTCCTCAAGGAAATTGGATGAAACCACCGTGCCGGCCGGCGATCAGAAATGCACGCCGTGTGGTGACACTGTTTACAGCTCTCCACCACCGCCTCCTCCCGCCCTTCCACCACCGTCTCCACCGCCTCCTTCCCCAAAGAAATCGCCTTCTTCATATTGTCCGCCACCGCCCCCTTCCTTCATCTACATAACCGGTCCTCCCGGCAACCTGTATCCGGTGGACGAGAACTTTAACAGCGCAAGTCGCCGGAGTTTTCTGCCGGCGGCCGCCTTGTTGCCGGGCTTGTTGACTTTGCTTCTGGGCTTTTGGTGATTGAGAGGTATCAATTAATCATATGGTTTATATGTAATCAAGATTCAATTTTTCCGATGTCCACATGTAGAATTTTCTCGCTTTCTTCAGTTTTTTCATCTTTTTTTGTGATCCCGATTTCTCCAATAATAACAATCTTTTTGTAATTTGCTGTCAAACATGTATGCGGTTAATGTTTTTTATTTTTCACAATTAATTAGAGTGGATCTATAAATTTGGATGAAAATGGAGATCAACTCACTTATGATTTCATGCAATTCATAACTTTTTTATATTTTATATTGCTATTGATTTTTCACAATGTCAAAGTGATTATTATTGGATCAAATTTTGGCATTTATCCAAGGTCTAAATTTGAGCGGAAAATGTGGTAAAAATGCACTTCTCATTTTCTCATCATCACACAGTTAAGTTTTTAATGATTAGTGAGAAAATAATATATTCAATTTCATATATTTATTAAAATTAATTATAAGAAATCGTATAAGTTATCAACAACTTGAAGTTCATACAAAGTACAAACTTACAGATCATCTAATAATGTTAAGAGTTAGGCTGGCTCTATCTATGCATTGTGAACTATAAGATAATAAATATTGTCAAGTGAATAGATGAATAATTAATGGTGGGCAAGAAAAATAGATGAGTAATTAATGTCTTTGATGAAATTTATTTTCATTTCTCTATATGCTATGGTTTTATTATTTTTTTATTTCATCATCTCAAAAGGCTAATTATGTGCAATTACCTTGACGGATGAATTGGCGTCGATCAATGAATTCAATTAGTATTGTCGAGCAAAAAAAAAAAAAAAAAGAATTCAATTAGTATTTGATTAAGTGAGAATGAATAATCATATGATTAAACTCAAAAGTGGAGACTAGTGAGTGGGCAATGTCATGGTTGCATATCTCTATCCTTATTCAAAGAAGTGAGGTGTCACTTCTCACAGCTTGACACTTCCACCAAACAATTCGTTGATGTTTGGTGAATAATTTTCTTGGTGATTTAATTTCACACACACACAAACTCCTACGTGTATACAAAAGCTAGATATATAAGAGGTTAAATTTGATCTTAAATATAATACCTCAATTATATTTATCTTCTACATTTATAATTTTTCTTCCAAAATATTGAATTGATTGCACATACTTCAGGTTTTGAATGAAAGGGTGATTCTAATACATATGCTTAAAGAGGGTATTTTAGGAAATTCATCATAACATCATTTAGTGCAATACATGCAATTCATAAACTGACATCGCGCTAGACAGGTTCTCTTGGCCCCGAGGGCATCTGTGCACAGTGCATATAATGCAATCTCATAACTGACATCGCACTAGACAGGTTCTCTTGGCCCCAAGGGTACCCGCGTAAAGATAGGCCCCGGGCACCGCTCTTGCATTTATGAACATTTCACTTGAGTGTCAACCCGACCTCTGAAAGACCCCCGGGTGATCACTCCGCTCAATCTAAACATGTTAGACATTTTAATGATGATACAAACAATAAATATGTATGTCATGTTATATGAAGACGGTTACTACCTGGTTACTCCTCTATGCACTTTCCCACTCGATTCAAGCTCGGGCAACTACTGAAGCCAGACCGGTTGTCAAGTCCTAAAATCTTCAAATACCACAAATGAGTTATTACTCATCCATACATCATTCCAAACTCATAACATTGGTAAACTTAGCCTAATGATGCAAAATTACCAAAATACCCCTTAGGTCTTAATTATTAGCATTTTCCTCAAAATCGTGATTTAGGCCATTCCTACACATTTTTACGTGTAGAATCCATTTCTAGCCTCAAATTGGCCAAATTCAAGCTCAAGTGACAAAAAAACCCTTTACAGCCCCCAAATAAGGCTTAATAGGGGTAATTTTGTTATTTTACTTTCCATGGCTTTTCTCACTTCGGGGTCAACATAGACCCTACGCAATTTGGCCTCCTAAATCCAATGGAAGCATCGAAATTATCAAATTCCTATCCATTTTCCACATCCAACACAGAGAAGGGGAAATAAATTCCCAAAAAAGTTGTGTCGGATTCTCGTTTTCTTTGGCCTAATCACCTCCTTTCTACTTATAACCAATATATTAACTAGTTAGACACTCATTGGACTTGATTGGAGACATTTACATATTATGTTCTCTTTGGCTTTCTTCAATTATCTTATATCAAATGAACCACAATCAAGTCCAAAACAACACTATTAACCTTAATCAAGCAAGAGGAACAAGTTTAGGAAGTTACCTCTTGATTTCTTGGACTTTCTCTCTCCTGCACATTTTCTCTCTCTCCTTCCAGTGTTTGATTCAGCTGAAATACCATAGATCTAATGGTAAGGAAATAAAGAGAAGAGATCATGGAGGAGATATATAGCTTAAATCACAAGATATAAGCTTCTTACCTTAATCTTGGATGAACCCTAGATTCCCTTCTTCTTCCGTTCAGTTCTCGTTCTCCAGCTCTCTCTCACTCTTTTTGGATTAGTTTGATCGGGATAATGGCGCTAAAGAGATAAGGGAATAATAATATAATGAAGGGTTAATTAAGTGTGATAAGTGCCACCCTTTCGTTGGCCCATAATTGCATTATTCCTTAATTAATCACATTTCCCTTTTCTCTTCCTTATTCCAGCCGAAATTTACATGAGAAATAGGAGAGAAATCTGAATCTCTAATATCTCATTGTGCCATCTCGTAACTTGTTGACCAAGTCATTGACTTTTTGACCATTTTTTACCATAATTTACCAAAATTGATTTATTTATGATCAAGTAGAATTTTACTTTTTTTAATTCTCATTTAACTCAATTTAGTGGGAATACTGGGGGAAAATAACTATTTTCTATTTTATGGCAAAATTATTGTTTTACCCCTGCATTTTATGATTTACCGAAATAAATCATTCTTTGCCCATTTCTTCGGCTTAACTCCATTTTGGCACTTAAATGAGACTATTATTCATGTCACTTAATTTCTTGAATTTTGGTTACCATAATAGGCCTTTAATGGCACATTAATTTCCTCCTTATACCCTTATTCGGCCAATTTATTTGTAACCGGGGATTGGCATATTTTCCATAAATTCTCATAAATTCATCCATATCATGTTTCACAATTTTATTCCACTAAATATATATCAAATATACACATAAATATATTGGTGAAAAATGGGGTATTACATAATAAGTGTTATAATACAATCTCTTTTTATTTATTTCAGTCTGACATAACAGAGGAGTTATATAGGCTAACAATTAATACTCGTTCTACATGCTCAAATGGTATTGATTATCGAGACAGAGTTGCTCAAGACCAACGAAACATTTTACTTGTACTTAGAGAATAGTGATTTAACATGAGTCGTCGACCTGCTCCCCCAACAATTGAGTTGCCTCGACCACAAATTCCTCATGATAGATCGAGCAGGCGATGTGGAGGTTACTTGTCAACCCAACCACCAATTGAAAATAAAAATGTTTTGGAACAACACCTTCCACATTTTACTCAGTCTCATTACATGTCAATGTCGTCGTCGTCATCCCATTACACTTCTTCTAACCGTACACAACAAATACCTCATTATATGTCACTGTTATTATCTTCCCCCTCCAACGTAACCCACCCAATATTGTTCAGTCTCAGTCATTCACATCTTTATTAGATAATCATGCATTATTTTCAACTGAACATAATACTTCTACTTTTAAGCATGGTAGACCGTCAAATGAAGTATTTGTCACTCATAGATAATCCATTTCTTTAAATGAATCTCTGTGGTTTGATTTAAATACGTCAACTGTAACGACCCTTTCTCACAAACAACAATTATCCACATAGTAAATGTGGCATTTTAAAAAACATGTGGGTCCTATAATGGCAATATAGAAATTAAAACAACACCAATACCAAAAGAGGCCTACAAGATTCTCAAGGTCTATGCCTCTGGTTACTTCCCTTGGCCTCTATCCAGATTAGAGGTATTGCCTGAAAAATTATTTATAATGACGGGGTGAGACATAAAGTCTCAGTAACCAAAATCAATTTACAAAATATGCAGGAACAGATTGTAAGTCAGAGAAGCAGGTTTAACTGACATAATAATAGTAATAATAATATTCTCATAATTTAACATTTAACATGATATAATCAATAAATAAAACCATCCCCACTCATCCATCCTGCTCCTCCTTATATCCTCTGGACTGGTACAGCCTATCAGTGCTAGTATACCCGGCCAAAGGTTAGCTAGTCACATCAAGAATACTGCCCCCTCCCATGCCACCACCAATATACCGTAACAAGGAGGTGTCCGCCCAAACACTCAGCTCCAAAATCCGGGCCAGGATTGAGAGAGCCGATGGGCACACAATTCACCATATCTCTTCCACACAACCCAACATATCCCGTAATATAAAAATAATAAATTAATACAGCTTTCAAAAACAATTACAATAATTCTAAATTCTTATACAACATTCATCTCAAACAACATATCCACCATAACAGTAACAATTCAATAATAATTTGAAAAATACACTGCTTCACTGAAATAAATTCATAGTCAAACATAAATATAATCTTGTAAAACACATACAAGTAATATAGATAAAAGTAAGGTTTATAAAATACCTTACATTCCAAAACAAGCATATAAAATAAATTAACCCCAGTTACCTCGATTCCAAGCTTAATCTTAATTTGGATAGTAAAACCCGTGCAATCACCGATCACAAGAAAAATCTACATTATTAATGTAGATACCAATTAACCAAAAATAACAATAAAATAATTAATTTACATAATTTAACTCCTACAACCCAATTTTCTCTACAACTATTATCCTCATTTATTCCAATTTCCTTAAAAGAAATCCTTAAATAACTTTTAATATACCCATAATTACAAAATCTCCAATACCAACTTCCTAAATAATTAAATCCCTCTTTCATAATATATATGGATATAATATAATTATTAAACAATTCCTCAAATACCCACATAATTAAAATCATATCAAATTATAATTCAAATATTAAGTCCTAATTTATATTTTTCATATAACTCAGATCTAACAAAAATAAACCGATTAAAACCTCAATAATACCTCCAATAATCCAAATAAAATATTTAAACTATTTTTTATCGGTAAAAACACCCTATAGGGATTAATTTAAACCCTATTTATAAAAGAAATTAATTATAAAATCACATGACCACTAAATAATAAATCTAAACCGATTAAAATAAACTATTAATTATTCTCTACATTTCTACAGTCTTATATTGATAAAACTCAAAACTTGCCTAAAATCATATCCCCAAAATATTCTCTAACTAGCATAAAATTACTATCATATGAAAGAGAAAATTATTTAGAACATTTTTCATAAAAGAAACTTTATGATTAGAAGAGAGTTTATATACCTTATTGATCTCCGAAGAACCGAAAATACCCCAATCAGAACCTCACTCTCTCTTCTTTTCCTGAAACACTTCACTTACGTGAAGTGTTTAGCTGAGGGGGTATTTATAATACCCCCTCTACTGCAGAATTTGTTGCTTTGGCGCCTGATGCGCCAAAGCAACATACATATATATATATGTTTTTGACAAAAAGGGGGGTTTCCCCCTTTTGTCATGGTAGGCGCCGATTTCGGCGCCTACCTTTATATATATATATATTATATATATATAATATAATATTATTATATTATATTATTATTTTAATAAAATATTATTTTATTATTTTATTAATTAATTAATTTTTAATTTAATTTTTTTTTTAGAATGTCACAATTCTCCCCACCTAAATAGAATTTTGTCCCCAAAATTCCTAACACATATAAATGTTAAAACAAAAATTTTCACAACACAATTGACACTCCAATCACAATAAAACACAAGTTATCAACACAAAATTTAATCATAAGATTACACATTCGATTGCAACACAACACATCACAACCATAAATATTAACATTACTAAAATATAGAAGCATACTTAAGTAAATAAGTTCGGAAAATCACGTCGCATCCGCTCTTCGGTTTCCCAGGTAGCATCTCCGGGAGACATACCCTTCCAGAAAACTTTTAGGAGTCGAATGGTTCTATTCCGCAGCTGCTTGTCTTTCACATCTAATATCCTCTCTGGCTCAGACATATAGGTTAAATTCTCCCTCAACTCAATCTCTTCAGGTGCAATCACATGAGAAGGATCTGGATGATATTTCTTAAGTTGTGACACATGGAACACATTGTGAATACCCGACAAGTGTGGAGGTAATGCAATTTGATAAGCAACTGGGCCAATTCGTTCTAGAATTTCGTACGGTCCAATAAATCGGGGAGTCAACTTCTTGGCTTTAATAGATCTACCAATGCCAGTCACTGGAGTAACTTTAAGAAAAACATGATCACCAACTCCAAACTCTAAAGGTCTACGCCGCCTATCCGCATAGCTCTTTTGTCTGCTCTAAGCGGTCAACAACTTTTGGCGAATCATCTCAATTTTCTTCGTAGTTTCATCTACTAAATCCGGTCCAATCACAGTTCTTTCGCTTAACTCAGTCCAACAGAGAGGCGATCTACACTTTCTGCCATATAATGCCTCAAAAGGCGCCATCTGAATACTTGAGTGATAACTGTTATTGTAAGCGAATTCTGTCAAAGGTAAATGATGATCCCAACTACCAGGTAACTCAATGGCACAAGCCCTCAACATATCCTCAAGGGTTTGAATTGTTCTCTCTGTTTGTCCATCGGTCTGTGGGTGATAAGCAGTACTATATTTCAATCTAGTTCCCATAGCCTCCTGTAATGCCTTCCAAAAGTTTGATGTGAATCTCGGATCACGATCTGACACAATCTCTGTGGGCACACCGTGCAACCTAACAATCCAATCCACATACAATTGAGCTAATCTCTCCAGGCTATAACCAATATGGATCGGTAGAAAATGGGCCGATTTCGTTAATCTGTCCACAATGACCCATATGGCGTTATGATGTGCTGCAGTCTCAGGCAATCCCACGATGAAATCCATAGAAATGTTGTCCCACTTCCATTGAGGAATCTTTAAAGGTTGAAGTAACCCTGGAGGTTTTTGATGCTCAATCTTCACCTTTTGACAAGTCAAACACTTCAGCACGAAGGTTGTCACGTCACGTTTCATCTTAGGCCACCAATATTCTTGCTTTAAATCTCGATACATCTTAGTAATTCCAGGATGAATGGTATATTTACTCTGATGAGCCTCCTCCAGAATCTTTTTCTTAATTTCCTCATTGTCTGGAACACAAATCCGCTTCTTGTACCTCAATATACCTGTATCTCCAATATCATAATCAGGTACTTCACCATTTTCCAACTCCTTTCGGATCCGTAGCAATCGACTATCTTCTATTTGAGCCTTCTTTAAATCACTATAAAAATCAAAATTTCCAACTACTGTACTCAAAATCACTTCTGACTTTGGTTCCAGATAAACTTCTGATAATCTTTCCAGGAGGTTATGCTCAGTCACACACATATGAAACATGTGTATTAACTTCCGGCTTAAAGCGTCTGCAACTACATTCGCCTTCCCTGGATGATACTTTAACTCGTAGTCATAATCTTTCAAGAATTCCATCCATCTCCTCTGTCGGTTGTTCAACTCTTTTTGATCCACGAGATACTTCAATGTCTTATGGTCACTGAAGATCTCGAATTGGGACCCATACAGATAATGCCTCCAGATCTTTAAAGCAAAAACAACAGCTGCAAGCTCTAAATCATGCGTCGGGTATTTTTCTTCATGGGGTCTTAACTGACGAGATGCATAAGCCACCACTTTACCATCTTGCATAAGCACACATCCCAAACCTTTAAATGATGCATCTGTGTACACCGTGTATGGTCTGTGTGGATCAGGGATAGTGAGAACAGGTGCTGTTGTTAACCGAGTTTTTAGCTCCTGAAAAGCTGCCTCGCACTTCTCATCCCAAATAAATGGTTGTTCTTTCTTAGTCAATCTGGTGAGTGGCGTGGCAATCCGAGAAAATCCCTCTATAAAACGACGATAATAGCCAGCTAATCCCATAAAACTGCGCACCTCTGTCACAGTCTTAGGTGGTTCCCACTTCAACACAGCATCTACCTTGCTGGGGTCAACTGCTACTCCCTTTTCTGAAACTACATGACCCAAAAACTTAACCTCTTTTAACCAGAATTCACATTTACTCAGCTTCGCATATAACTTATGCTCTCTCAAAATTTGTAGTACTATTCGAAGATGTTTCTGATGCTCCTCTTTACTCTTTGAATAGATAAGAATGTCATCAATGAACACCACCACAAATTGATCCAAATATGGTCTGAAGATCCGATTCATGTAATCCATAAACACCGCTGGTGCATTTGTTACCCCAAAAGGCATAACAAGAAACTCATAATGACCATATCTAGTACGGAAGGCAGTCTTTGAAATATCTTCTGCTCGTACTCTCAACTGATGATATCCCGACCTCAGATCAATTTTTGAAAATACAGATGAACTTACGAGCTGATCTAACAAGTCATCTATCCTCGGCAATGGATACTTATTCTTAATAGTGACTTTATTTAGCTGCCGATAATCAATGCAAAGCCTCAATGTGCCATCTTTCTTCTTCACGAACAAAACTGGTGCACCCCAGGGAGATACACTTGGACGGATAAAACCTTTTTCTAACAAATCTTCAATCTGCTTCTTCAATTCACCCAACTCCGAAGGTGACATCCGATAAGGAGCTTTAGAGATCGGCTCTGTCCCTGGTGCTAACTCAATGGAAAACTCGACTTCTCGTTCTGAAGGTAATCCGGTCAACTCTTCAGGGAACACATCAGGAAACTCTTTTACCACATCGATCTGGTTAATATTTTCCTGAGATTCTACCTGAACTGAGAAAAACACCACGAAAGCTTCACACCCCTTCCTTACACTTTTCTCCACCTGGGCCGCTGACAACATAATCGAATCTTGGGGTATTTCTCTAATTACTGTGCAAGTATTAAATTGCACAGTTTTATTCTTACATTGTAAGGTTACATCATTAGATGATAACCAATCCATACCCACAATCACATCTATACCCCGCAAAGGTAGACAAATCAAATCAATGGTCGTTTCACGACCCTCACATACAAACAACAATTTCCTACATACCATAACAGTTTTCACACATGCACCAGCAGGGGTAGACACAAACAGATCATAAGGTAGATCACTCATAACAAGCTTTAATTTTTCCACACAATCATAGGAAATGAAAGAATGGGTAGCACCAGAATCATATATAACAGATAAAGGATGTCCTTGAAGAAGAACATTACCTCTGATCAGATTTGGGGCGACCCTCGCCTCCTCAGCAGTCAAAGCAAACACTCGCCCGGGCATCGATGGTCTAGATGTCTGATCCTCTTTCCTTCCTTTAAAGCAATATCTCGCAATATGACCCTTCTCCCCACAATTAAAACAAGTCAAACACTCGCCATAATGTATTCTTCCACAACGAGTACAAGGAAGACGCTGAGTCACGCTAGGACTTGATGCTGTTGATCTTTGCTGGAAGCCTTGATTCACCCTGGTATTATTGCTCCTACTCTGATTTGTAAAAGGACGATTCCTCTGCTGGAAGCTTCCCTGCTGAAAACTCCTTCTGTTTCCAGATGCACCAGAACTTGAAGGATAATTCCTCTTATTAATTCCCCCAGATATTCCCATATGATTGTTAAATCGGCCTTGAAAATCCCTTCTCATAGATCTCTCGGCATCTCTATATCTTCTACAGACTTCTCGAATTTTGGCAATCAGCTCTTCGAGGGTAGTGATGTCATAAGTGCCCATCCTCGCTTTGACACTATCATTACATTTCTCGAACATCTGTCGGGCTAACCAATTGTTGTGAGCCTTGTTGGTTCTATCTAACTGTGATACATATTTGGCCAACCCCATAAATTTAGATATATAAGTGTTTTCATCCATCTCCCCCTGTCGAAGAATGAAGAACTCAGCTTCTTTTTGATGCCTCATTGCAATGGGGAAATAAAAATCGAAGAACATTCTTTTAAACTCATCCCACTTAAGTTCATGCCCATCAGCAGGCTTTACAGTGTTCCACCAATTCAACGCATCACCCTTTAATAAAGTTTTCGCAGCAATCACCTTTTGATATTTATCGCATCTAATTGACTCAAATAGCATTTCCAGCCTATCAATCCAACTCTCCGCGTCTGTTGGTGATCCTCCCGAGAATGTCTCAGGATGGAAACGATCTAAATGCTTCCACACTGTGAACATATCTGGAGCTCTAAATTGCTCTGCTGACCCATCCGTCTCAGAGTATGGTGGATGCAGAACTAGCTTTTCAGAATGAACACTGTTTTGCTCCTCTGTTTCAGCATTCACCTCTTGAGTCTTATCCTTGTTTGCTCCGCTCGGTCCTTCATTATCCCTGCCTTCCTCAAGCCTTTTCAATCGTTCCTCTGTTGCAATGGTCCATCCATACAGATGTCGCAACATTTCAGCCTCAGATAAATTCTCATGGGGCCTATTAGGTCTCTGTTGGCCCTGTTGACTATTGTCACCGATGTCTGTATGTCCAGTATTCACCATCTCTCCCCACCTATGGGTAAAACCACCCAAAGATGGTAAATAAAAATGAGAAACAGAACACAACATAAAAGGGAAGCAGGTGTGTAAAATCCTATATTGCCATACTCTAAATGTAATGCATGATAGGGCCAGGAAAATCGTAAACACATTGCTTTGATACCAAAAATGTAACGACCCTTTCTCACAAACAACAATTATCCACATAGTAAATGTGGCATTTTAAAAAACATGTGGGTCCTATAATGGCAATATAGAAATTAAAACAACACCAATACCAAAAGAGGCCTACAAGATTCTCAAGGTCTATGCCTCTGGTTACTTCCCTTGGCCTCTATCCAGATTAGAGGTATTGCCTGAAAAATTATTTATAATGACGGGGTGAGACATAAAGTCTCAGTAACCAAAATCAATTTACAAAATATGCAGGAACAGATTGTAAGTCAGAGAAGCAGGTTTAACTGACATAATAATAGTAATAATAATATTCTCATAATTTAACATTTAACATGATATAATCAATAAATAAAACCATCCCCACTCATCCATCCTGCTCCTCCTTATATCCTCTGGACTGGTACAGCCTATCAGTGCTAGTATACCCGGCCAAAGGTTAGCTAGTCACATCAAGAATACTGCCCCCTCCCATGCCACCACCAATATACCGTAACAAGGAGGTGTCCGCCCAAACACTCAGCTCCAAAATCCGGGCCAGGATTGAGAGAGCCGATGGGCACACAATTCACCATATCTCTTCCACACAACCCAACATATCCCGTAATATAAAAATAATAAATTAATACAGCTTTCAAAAACAATTACAATAATTCTAAATTCTTATACAACATTCATCTCAAACAACATATCCACCATAACAGTAACAATTCAATAATAATTTGAAAAATACACTGCTTCACTGAAATAAATTCATAGTCAAACATAAATATAATCTTGTAAAACACATACAAGTAATATAGATAAAAGTAAGGTTTATAAAATACCTTACATTCCAAAACAAGCATATAAAATAAATTAACCCCAGTTACCTCGATTCCAAGCTTAATCTTAATTTGGATAGTAAAACCCGTGCAATCACCGATCACAAGAAAAATCTACATTATTAATGTAGATACCAATTAACCAAAAATAACAATAAAATAATTAATTTACATAATTTAACTCCTACAACCCAATTTTCTCTACAACTATTATCCTCATTTATTCCAATTTCCTTAAAAGAAATCCTTAAATAACTTTTAATATACCCATAATTACAAAATCTCCAATACCAACTTCCTAAATAATTAAATCCCTCTTTCATAATATATATGGATATAATATAATTATTAAACAATTCCTCAAATACCCACATAATTAAAATCATATCAAATTATAATTCAAATATTAAGTCCTAATTTATATTTTTCATATAACTCAGATCTAACAAAAATAAACCGATTAAAACCTCAATAATACCTCCAATAATCCAAATAAAATATTTAAACTATTTTTTATCGGTAAAAACACCCTATAGGGATTAATTTAAACCCTATTTATAAAAGAAATTAATTATAAAATCACATGACCACTAAATAATAAATCTAAACCGATTAAAATAAACTATTAATTATTCTCTACATTTCTACAGTCTTATATTGATAAAACTCAAAACTTGCCTAAAATCATATCCCCAAAATATTCTCTAACTAGCATAAAATTACTATCATATGAAAGAGAAAATTATTTAGAACATTTTTCATAAAAGAAACTTTATGATTAGAAGAGAGTTTATATACCTTATTGATCTCCGAAGAACCGAAAATACCCCAATCAGAACCTCACTCTCTCTTCTTTTCCTGAAACACTTCACTTACGTGAAGTGTTTAGCTGAGGGGGTATTTATAATACCCCCTCTACTGCAGAATTTGTTGCTTTGGCGCCTGATGCGCCAAAGCAACATACATATATATATATATGTTTTTGACAAAAAGGGGGGTTTCCCCCTTTTGTCATGGTAGGCGCCGATTTCGGCGCCTACCTTTATATATATATATATTATATATATATAATATAATATTATTATATTATATTATTATTTTAATAAAATATTATTTTATTATTTTATTAATTAATTAATTTTTAATTTAATTTTTTTTTTAGAATGTCACAATTTGCGGTGCAAGTGGCTACCAGGTTCCTCTTAAGGCTCTACTTACCCCCAGGTTGAGCGTTCGAGGCCTGGGGAGGTCCCCTTATGGGGGGGGATAATCCTGCTGGGGGCAGGATGAAGCTCTGGCTGGGGTGAAGCCCCAGTCCGGCACCGCTAGGGACCCTAGGGACCCCGAGTGGGAGACGGGAGACGCCGTGCCGTTACATAAAAAGGCGCCTTTTTATGTAACGGCACGGCGTCTCCCGTCTCCCACTCGGGGTCCCTAGGGTCCCTAGCGGTGCCGGACTGGGGCTTCACCCCAGCCAGAGCTTCATCCTGCCCCCAGCAGGATTATCCCCCCCCATAAGGGGACCTCCCCAGGCCTCGAACGCTCAACCTGGGGGTAAGTAGAGCCTTAAGAGGAACCTGGTAGCCACTTGCACCGCGGTGCAAGTGGTTACCAGGTTCCTCTTAAGGCTCTACTTACCCCCAGGTTGAGCGTTCGAGGCCTGGGGAGGTCCCCTTATGGGGGGGGATAATCCTGCTGGGGGCAGGATGAAGCTCTGGCTGGGGTGAAGCCCCAGTCCGGCACCGCTAGGGACCCTAGGGACCCCGAGTGGGAGACGGGAGACGCCGTGCCGTTACATCAACGACAAAAACGCTTGAATCTCAAGAACTTGACATACAACAACACCACCAACAACAACAACCACAACGTATTCGGAGGAGACCTAGATGTGGTACAGGGAGTCACTATTTATAATATTAGTTCATTTTTATTTTTCATTCATATACACTTAATTATTATTTTGTATTATTTTTTAATACTCTATTTGGTCAATGTACTCTTTATTTTATTTTTACAATCATTACTTCTTTTATTATGTAATTAGTAACTACTATTATTATGTAGTTAAAATAATAATAATTATTACTATCATCATTATCATCATCACCAATCACTCAGTACTCATTATTTTTTTAGTGTAACTTAATCATTAGGTTATGATGAGGAAAGAGAAATACCCTGAAATTGTTCACTTGAAGAACGATTTTCATTTAGACTGTGTGATAGACTGTTCGTACACAAAGTTGTTTTTCAAGTGATAAAGTTTAGAAATCGTTCACCTAAAGAACGATTTCCATTTACATAAAATTCTGTGACAAGCATGTGTTATTGAAGAAGTCGTTCTTCAGATGAACGATTTTTAAAATTCATTACCTAACGAATGATTTTGAGTATAATATTTTAGTAAATATTTCCCATGTAGTTTTTTAGTATATAAATTTTAATGTTTATAGTATAACAGAAAAAAAGCCTCTAATATGAATCTCTAGGCCCCGGAAAAAAAACCATGGAGGTCCCGCAACAAATATAAATAAATCAAATTTCAAATAAAATAATAAAAACATGGCCCTACCATCACCTCCAACGATATCTCAGCCTCACATTCACATAAATATCAGACTTACGTACGCATTCAAAATATCTTCTTCCATAATCACTCACTCTTCCCGAACCTTCCAGATTTCCATTCCGGCACTCATCTTCCTCTCCAGAACTGCTCATTTCTCTCTTCTCTTTATAAAAATGCCCTGCCATTTCCATGGCTCGTTACACATTTCCTTCATTTCGTCAATTACACGGCCAGAGACTTCGAGTGTGAGATTTGAGGAGCTCGTTGATTGTTACGGTCATAGATTGTGCGTTTCCATGGTTTTATGAGATTAAGTTGTTACCTTTGTTGATAGATTTTGATGGGTATGTCGTTTATCCAAATTGTAAGTTTTTTGAGGTGAAGAACTGAAGATTAATGGAGATTGGTAAAGGAGGGTCGTCATCGTTCTCTTACTATACCATTCTTGGTGTTAGTTCAGATTCAACCAGTGCAGAAATAAGGAGAGCTTATCGGAAACTTGCTTTGGTTAGTGGGTTATCCTTTGTGTTTTGATTTTTCTGATTCGCTTAGGCCAAAATTTTAGGGTTGCAGATCTGGTAATTGATTGACTCGGTTTCATTTTCTTAGGGTTGGAAATTTCTGGGTTTGAATTATGTGAGGGTACTGATAAGGGTGGATTTTAATTGAATTTGGTGCAGCAATGGCATCCAGATAGGTGGACGAGAACGCCTTCTTTGTTGAGTGAAGCCAAACAGAAATTTCAGCAGATTCAAGAAGCTTATTCAGGTAGGGTTTATTTTTCTGGGTTTTGATTGTGAATCAAAATTCAAGACTCTTTTGGAGTCTAAAACTCTGGTTCTGGTTTCTTCTATATCTGTGATAGAATCATGTGTTGAACTCTGCTTTATGTTCTTGTTGGAGCAGTTCTTTCAGACCACAAGAAAAGAACAGTGTACGATGCAGGGTTGTATGATCCTGAAGACGAAGAAGATGAGGTGAGTGTCATGGAAATTTTTATTTGCACACATCTTCTTCGTCCTCCTCCTAAATAATAGATTTGTTTGTTCTCTGGTTCAGGGATTTTCTGAGTTTATGGAAGAGATGGTGTCTCTCATGGCTCAAGTGAGGAGGGAGGTATGGCTCTTCTTCTTCTTCTTCTTTTTCTCTTCACACTTATTATTTGACAGATTTGAAAACCAAAGTTTGAATCAAAAAGTAAATTACACCATGGACACTCTTCTTCATGATTGTGCATTTACTTATAAACTAAAATATCTCCCAAATCAAAATCCAACTTTTTCTTATAGAGTGAAGAGCATAGGGTATAGAAATGGAATTCCTGAACAAGTATGAAAAAAAATGGTTGCAGGAAAAGGATTATTACAGTATGGAGGAGTTACAGAGCATGTTTACAGAGATGGCTCATGATTTTAATCAGTCACCTTCATGGCGTTGTGGGCCCTCCATTCTTGATGAGTCCTCTCACAGTTCAAAGAGGATCCGTTTGGACAAACATGGCAGAACCTAAGATTGATGAGTTACAGGTTATCGCACTTGCATTGTAATTGTTGATGCAACCAGTCATCTTCTTCTGGTTTGCCTTTGTTGAAAATTTTGCTCCAATGAGATGAAGAAGATGAAATAGGATTAATTGAAAAATAAATTAGCATGTTTTAGGAAATAACATAACATGTTAATGAATTTAATAAATTTTTTTAATTTAATTAAATTAGGTAATTGAGTCTTATATTAACCACTGTTCTGGAACCCGGACCGGCCGGTCCGGCCCGGGAACTGGTGAACCGATGACAGAACCGGTTTAGTCCGGTGACCGGACTGGTTCAGTATTTTTTTATTTTTTATTTTTAAAAAATCAATTTTTTTTTTAATTTTTCTATAGAATTTCATATTTATAAGTCTAAAATATTCAATTTCTCACCAGTTTGACTCCGATCTGACCCACTGACCCTTGACCCAATACCCCGACCGGTTCAGTAACCGGTCCGATTTTCAAAACCTTGATATTAACAATGAAAGGAGTATTGTATAGGAGGATATATCTTTGTTCAAGGACCAGCGTTCTTAGTTATTCTCAACAATAGATTTTGCAGCAATTTTTCCATTCAAATTTTTATTAATTAGTCCCTCCAATACTTAATATATGACTTAAGATATTCTTAATCTTAAATATAGGACATAATTATTTATCAATTATTTTTTAATTTACTTGTTTTAATATTTCTTTAATAATAACTAAGGAATGGAGGAAATGAGAGAATTGAAGAATATGGGTAGAGAGTGTTTTAAAATAAATACAAGACATAATTTTTATATTTAGTAATATTTTTTTAATTTAACTTTATTGATGTTCTCTTCACAATAACCAAGAAGAGGAGGAAATGAGAGAATTGAAGAATATGACTATAGCATTTTAAAAAATATGTATCATATTGTTACAAAAATATACAGTTATATTATATATCTTAACTAATTTCTTATATTTAATTAAATTAAGTAAGTATATTTTATATTATGAAATGGAGGGATCATATGTTGGTTGGTCTGGGCCTGTGAAGAAATTGGGCCCATACTTGTCTTTTAAATTTTATTGATTAGGCCTCTAGCCTTTAGAGCCCATGTCTTCTCTTACATAAACCTAAGGGTCTGTTTGGTTGGAGGAGAGGGGAGGGGATGACAAATGAGCCCCTTCCTTTGTTTGGTATGAAAAGTTGGAGGGGAGGGGAGTCACATGTTCCTCCCCTCCCCTTCATTTTGTTCCCTCCAAATTGGGGGATTTAGAGGGAACAAAATATTTGACTATTTTGCCCCTAAGACTTTTTCATATTTCCAGTGATATCCTTGAGTAAAAAATAAAACACGCACTCACAGATTTCTGACTTCGTCTCTCACAGCTTCTGTGATGCTTCTTTTGTACAAAATTATAATCTCATTCTTTTTACCAATAATTATTTTAGTAACTTCAACAGTATAAATTAAAATAAATTTGTGTCCGTTTGGTAAAAGAAATTTGAATTTTGATAATTTATTTGATTTATATTGAGATGTAAACTAATTTAAATAAATTTCATTTTAAAAAAATTAATTTAAATTATTTATATAAGCATAAAAAATGTAAGCTGACATATAAAGGTAAAATGATAAATTGGTTATTATCTTCACTCTCCTTCCCTCCCTCTAATCAAACCAAACAAGGTGACCTCACTCTATTCCTTCCCCTCCCTTTGAACCAAACAGGCCCTGAAAGAAATGCATCAAAGGGGTCAGATTTGGATATTTAATTCTATTTAAATAGATCAACCCATTTTAATTCATGGTTGTAGTTTAATGTTGATTCAAATTCAAAGTATGGGATTAAATTCCCTTATCGATTAGTTAGTTTAGGGTCCTAGGGTGTTCTGCTCTCATTTGCACCCAAAAAAAAAACAACTCTTTATAGCTCATTTGGATTAGCTTATGGAAGTTCCATAAGTGCTTATAAATCGTGATTTACGAAATACGAAGTAACTTTTACGGTCTACGAGGTACTTTTACGGTCTATGAGGTAAATATGTGAGGAGATTTATTTCGATTTACGTAAATCAGACTTATATAATAAACCCGATTTACCACTGCTCAACCAAACGAACTTAAAAAAAAGGCAATAGCTCAATCGACCCATACAAGTTCTCAAATAATGAGTAATTTTTTCCGAATGGCACAAAAGGTCAACTCCGTTTTTTAATGTTTGTTTTTGTCTTAATTCTTAATGGTAATTGTAAACTCAAATGGACAGCAGTATAATTACTTGTGAAAAAAAAATATGAATGATAAATTATTTAACTAACACACACCAAGAGACATAAGCCAAAAGGCTATATATATTATCAAATAAAATGAAATAAATTACAGAGCTCGAATAGAACATATCAACAGGAAGGATGATTCCTTACATGTGTGAAGAAGCTTCCAAAAAGGGATAATTAAGTTGAAAAAATTATAGAAAAGTTGGGGCATCATAAATTTTATCGGTGACATTGATCTGATAAAATTTTATATGTAGAATGTATCGATACTCTCTGCAAGTTTTGTGTACACAGCAACTTACTCGAATTTAGGCTTTCTCACCAACAAAATTTTAATGCGGAATTTTTTTTTGTATTTCTCCCCTTAAAAAAAAAAACAGAGATTTACATATTTGTCCAAATGAAGAAAATGGACCCAAAAGATCAAAAGTGGGATTCTCACAGGTCACAACCAGACTAATCAAATTCGGATCGGAAATCGGTTTGATGCGGGTATTGACCTAGTCATTCTCTTAAAGAAAAATCAATTTTTTTAATTTTATCTTTTAAAATTTTATATTAATAAATTTAGAATCTTCATTTTCTCATCTGTTTGATTTTAAATTAACTTTAATTTAATTTTAATCTAACCCACTTACACTTAACCCAAAATACGTTTAATTACTCGCAACGCATTACAGAGATGCCTTGTGAAAATGGGTCGGTGGTGGACCCACCTCTATCATTCTCTTTTTTTATGCTTTTTCTCTCTTCGTTTCCTTTTCTTTAGATGCCAAACACTTTTCCCCCCTTTTTAACATATTCCCTTTCTCGTCAGTTGCCTTCCCTTTTTCCAATTTTACCCAACTTAACAAACACACCATTCTAAACGCCCCTTGATCAAGACTCCCTAACGGTCTTTAATAAATATGATAAAAATATTTTTTTAAAATATCATGATTAATTATTTATTGCCCCATTTGCATTACTTTCATTTCGTTGTTTGCCTTTTGGAGCTAGCCAAAGTGAACCCCAAAAAAAAAAAAAAGAGGCTGAAGTAGTCTAATTCGATTATTATCAACAGTTGAAACAACTTATTTAATTGTCAGTTTTCCCCCTAAAAAAAAAGTCAGAGTTTCATGAGGCTGAAAATTTGAGGTTTGAAGTATTGTTACTTTAAAAAACAGAGGGACGAGAGGAAGAACTAGGATCACTCAAAAGGTACACAAGTCCAATAGGATGATGACTTATCACTTCCTTTATATTAAATAAAATTACTTATGAGTCCTACAAGATGAAGTCGGTGGTGTATAAATGAAATGTATGCATGTATGTGTCTTCGTTATAATTATTATTATATATAATTACAATCATATGCATGTGCACAATGTTCATATATTTATGACTTAATATTATTCAACATCACTGGTTGTCCCTCCTCTTCTATTTTTTTTAAATAAACTTTGACTCTAATTTTAGTTATTACTCATTTTTCAATCTCGGTGTTACTGTAACCAATGATGATCAATTCAATATTCCTTGAGTAACTTAAAGAAATCGAATTTTGTAAATATTAAAAATATCATATTGGGAGTGCTATTTTCAATTAAGCTTGATAATATTTAGATTTTACTTAATAGTACTTGATATTATATAATTGTATAAAGAATAATCTTAATATGAAAGAGATTGAAGGGAAGTCAATGATGAGCTAGTATTGATTGAAGCAGGATCATGTGGCAACATGGAGAATACCACAAGAGAAGGATTTGTCATGTGAATGAATAATAAATCCTTCACCATATTTGACCTCAAAATGCTTTTATACTCTGTTTTTCACGCATTATTTTATTATTAGAACAATAAAAACGTCTAAATACTCTGTTTCCCCCCTTTTTGCAAGCTATAATTATTATGGTTGTCTCACTTTCAATCTTACACTAACTTTTTTTTTTTCTGGTGATTATTGTGCTGATCATTGCATCTATTACTCCCACTTTAAGTTTCTTCCCAACTAATTGAAACTCACTTATAGTTATAGATCATGAAACACCATGATTTGTTAATCAAACGTTAAACCCACTTTAGCCAAAATATAACATAGAAACAAATTAAAATTCACTTAAATATCCTCCAAACTTGATCAATGATAATGAAGTTATATTATATGGGTGGATAGAGTATAATAAATTTCATTAACTCTCATTTCATACTCTTTACAAAAATGTCAAATTTCAACTGTCCAAATGTTAAGGAAAAAATGGAGGAAGGTCTTGTTTTTTAATAATTCAATCCACCCCGTCCAAAATAGAAGATACTTTCAACCACCTCTCTAAATTAGGGAAGAGTAGTTAACTAATCAAATTTGTTTTCAATTGAAAAAGTTAAACAATTTTATCTCTATTTAAATTTGTTTCACCTCGATCATTTTCTCTCAATATCTAATATGTACATGACGAATAGATTTGATCAAAACTAAGTTATACTCTATATCAATTAAAATCCTTCCTCTAATCTATAACTCATAACATATGACATTTTAATTAATTCAATGAAAATAAGAAGTGACAATTAACTTATTAAATATCTCATAAATTAAAAATAAAAATCCATTTTTACCCTTACTGAAAAATGTAATGAGTGGAAAAATTATAAATGAGCATTAATTTTTTTATATATGACTTATATCTTAGATCAAGCTATTCATTTATAAATGTGATGGAGTACCACATGTGTCTTTTTACCATCTGAATTGTTGCCTCAGCAATTGTTGTGACAATTTTGAGGTATAAAAAACAGAACCAACCTTAACTCAAAAGGCATTATGCTCTTTTTTAAGTTCCCATGCACCTTAAGTAACGTAAGAAATCCTTCACACTCTCTCTCTCTAAAACCAAACTCATCACATTACAGCTCACACCCACACATCACCTCAATTCTTCAATTCTTCAGTCTCAATTTCATTTCTGAGCATCAAATTGATCTTCCAATAATGGCTCTCAATTTCATCTTCCTACTCCTCTGTTTCACTCTTCTTCTCCAACTCGTGTATTCCTCAAGGAAATTGGATGAAACCACCGTGCCGGCCGGCGATCAGAAATGCACGCCTTGTGGTGACACTGTTTACAGCTCTCCACCACCGCCTCCTCCCGCCCTTCCACCACCGTCTCCACCGCCTCCTTCCCCAAAGAAATCGCCTTCTTCATATTGTCCGCCACCGCCCCCTTCCTTCATCTACATAACCGGTCCTCCCGGCAACCTGTATCCGGTGGACGAGAACTTTAACAGCGCAAGTCGCCGGAGTTTTCTGCCGGCGGCCGCCTTGTTGCCGGGCTTGTTGACTTTGCTTGTGGGCTTTTGGTGATTGAGAGGTATCAATTAATCATATGGTTTATATGTAATCAAGATTCAATTTTTCAGATGTCCACATGTAGAATTTTCTCGCTTTCTTCAGTTTTTTCATCTTTTTTTGTGATCCCGATTTCTCCAATAATAACAATCTTTTTGTAATTTGCTGTCAAACATGTATGCGGTTAATGTTTTTTATTTTTTTATTTTTCACAATTAATTAGAGTGGATCTATAAATTTGGATGAAAATGGAGATCAACTCACTTATGATTTCATGCAATTCATAACTTTTTTATATTTTATATTGCCATTGATTTTTCACAATGTCAAAGTGATTATTATTGGATCAAATTTTGGCATTTATCCAAGGTCTAAATTTGAGCGGAAAATGTGGTAAAAATGCACTTCTCATCATCACACAGTTAAGTTTTTAATGATTAGTGAGAAAATAATATATTCTATTTCATATATTTATTAAAATTAATTATAAGAAATCGTATAAGTTATCAACAACTTGAAGTTCATACAAAGTACAAACTTACAGATCATCTAATAATGTTAAGAGTTAGGCTGGCTCTATCTATGCATTGTGAACTATAAGATAATAAATATTGTCAAGTGAATAGATGAATAATTAATGGTTGGCAAGAAAAATAGATGAGTAATTAATGTATTTGATGAAATTTATCTTCATTTCTCTATATGCTATGGTTTTATTATTTTTTTATTTCATCATCTCAAAAGGCTAATTATGTGCAATTACCTTGACGGATGAATTGGCGTCGATCAATGAATTCAATTAGTATTGTCGAGCAAAAAAAAAAAAAAAAGAATTCAATTAGTATTTGATTAAGTGAGAATGAATAATCATATGATTAAACTCAAAAGTGGAGACTAGTGAGTGGGCAATGTCATGGTTGCATATCTCTATCCTTATTCATAGAAGTGAGGTGTCACTTCTCACAGCTTGACACTTCCACCAAACAATTCGTTGATGTTTGGTGAATAATTTTCTTGGTGATTTAATTTCACACACACACAAACTCCTACGTGTATACAAAAGCTAGATATATAAGAGGTTAAATTTGATCTTAAATATAATACCTCAATTATATTTATCTTCTACATTTATAATTTTTCTTCCAAAATATTGAATTGATTGCACATACTTCAGGTTTTGAATGAAAGGGTGATTCTAATACATATGCTTAAAGAGGGTATTTTAGGAAATTCATCATACATTTGTTAAGATAATTGACTACTAATTTTTTTAGTATCCTCAAATTAGTTACGCAGCTTTTATATTGAGAACATGAGGTAATATTTGGAAACAAGTTAAAAAAAAAAAAAGCAAAAATCATGTTTTGAGTTTTGACATAAGTAAGGGTTTTAATTTTCTGATTAATAGTGATTAGGTGAAGTAGAAGGAACTTTCTTTTTTGCCAAAGAAGTAGAAGGGACTTAAACTCCTTAATTCTTAATTCTCACAGTTAACTATAAAAATGATGGCTTGACCACTTTTTTTAAATACATGTATTTTTTAATGGGAGATAATCATGTTCGAAATACTATTAAATATTAAATATGAGCACATCTTTAAATAAAAATTCAAATTTTAATTTACAATAGGATAAGCCCCTTCAGCTGGATGCAACCCCAATGGTTGGCTTGATGACTCTACTTTAACCCCAATTGCTAAAGGGGTAAGGGGAAACATAATTTTTGCCAAAAATAGGAAACAGATCAAACCCAATAAAGAACCAAAGCCCATTTTTATAATACTGTTGAGGCCCAAGTAATAATGTAGCAGATTGGGTATATGGACTTAAAAGAAAAACATATACATGAGATGAGCAAAATAAATAAATACCAAGAAAACAAAGAAAAAAATGTGGGGAAAAAATGAGCTCAGCAGATTATGAAACAATCCATTATCATTATTTATTTCCCGTGAATAACAAGCCTTTATAATATTCAGGAAAAAAAAAAGTCTTCATAATAAATATGGTGTATAGCATTATCATTGGGACAACTTACTGCCGATCTCACTGTTTCTTATTCAATTGGCATCAACAGTTATTTTTTATGTGCTTCTACTCAAAATTGAAAATACTTGGTTGCAAAAAACTGCGAAAGCACATAAACATAAAATTACAAGGTATTAGATTCCCATGTATTTTTTTTAATATGTCACTCTCTTTTCAAATGTTTGTATGAAGGGAAAGAATGTGAGCCGTAATTTGTTTGTAATTTTTTTAAAAAAAATTTCAAATTACACAAAACTCTTTGAACCATGTATAAACAATTATTTTAACACTTAAAATTTAAAACTTAAAAATAAATCATGCATCCTAAGCTATTAAGTTTGTGTGGATAACCCCTAACCACCAATTTGATATCTCTTTAAACTTTATTTTTGTATACTTATAATCTCATAAACTTTGAGTACTATGTATATAATCCCTTTATATTCAGATAAGTAATAAACAAAATTAATAATATGGGAGTTATCTACATAAATGTAAGAATTTAGAAGAATCTATTGTATTTTTATATACTCGTATAATGTAAGTTCAAGGGGGTTGTGTACAAATTTTGGGAGAAAAATAGACAAAATGAGGCAAAACGAATCTGGGCAGTTGAAGGACAAAAACAGAAAAAACTAAAAGTGGTTTAAAAGGTTCAATTTTTAACCTGTGGCAGTGATCGCTGTACCCACTATGTTGTTAAAATCACGAATCAATCAAAACATTTTCCAAAAAATGTTCACTTGAGGATTTATATTTTATACAACTAATTATTCACTTTTTTGTAAAAAAAATAAAAATAAAAATAAATCAAGATCATGTTTATCATTGTTATATGTAACATCCTCAATTTCTGATGTTAACATTCAAATAATATTAGGATGTTATTTATCAATTAATTTGAGACTTCAAGAAGATCAAAATATATTGTCTGAAATCTTAAAATAAAGGATTGAGAAAATAATGAAATATGATTAAAAATTAAAGTGAAAAATCCTAATATAGATAAATGGAGCTTAATTATACTTATATAAGGTATGAAAGAAAAAAATATAAAATTTAATATAGTAGATACTAATTGTTTGAAAACTAAAGAGTCATGACTTTTTTTTAGTTGAAAGCCGTTTTAAAGGCTGAGTCATTTTGAGTCATCGTTTAGTTATTATTAGACGTAACTCGTTTTTGGGTTGTCAATCGTTCCGGCTATTCAATAGCCAGATGGTTTGAAGGTGTTGTCTTAGAAACATCACTTTATAACACAAAAATAAACTCTAGCGGAAACTCAATGCCCAAGAAAGAAGAAGGAGAAGAGGCAGAGATCGGACAACATCAGCCAACAATGAAAAGAAGAAAATGAAGAAGAAGACGATATTGAATCTGAGAGCTCCACCGAAGAGAAATAAAAAAGCGATCTCACTTATGTTTTAGTTTAGGAATGGAGAGAAACGCCGGACCAAAAATAAACAACTAAAAGCCTAAAATATGCATTGGATAGAGGAGGAAGAAGTTTTGATTAGATGAAAGCATTTAATTTTCTATCGACTAACGAAAAAAAAAACTGCATTAATTGGATAAAGCTGGTGAAAAAATATATTCATTAGATAAAATGAGTGCAATGTGATTTCAACTTTTCCTTCTTTTGAAATGCACTGTGCGATATAACAAGTTAACAACACGTACGCATATTAATTCTAATTTAAATTGACAAAAATAATTCTAAATATATAAAATATAATTTTTATAAAGTTTCAATTGACAGTTTATTTCAGGTTAAAAAAATGTCAATTTATTTTTTCCACCACGGGAAAAAAATTATTCTTTATATTTATTTATTTTTTATTTTGTATCTGAATTCAATCAATTCATTCATATTCATATTACTTCTCATCAATTTAGATTAATTATATTTATATAATTATATATATAATATTATTTTAAATTAATTATTACATCTGGCTTTAAAAACATTGGCCTTCTGCCCATGTGCCTATTAATCCATATATTTCATATTTAAAAATTTTTATTCAAAAATTATAATAATAGGTCGATTCATATTTATTTTTACATTTATATCATTACATATGTATATAATATAATTTTTATTTAATTATTATGTTAACAGTCCGACCAAACGATTTGACCGTTCTAATCGTGACCCACTGACATTTCCGACTCGATGTCCGGTCGAACTTTTAAAACATTGGTAGATGCTTTTTTAAATTGATTTGAATTAAAGAGATTAATTCTTAGTAATTAGAATTGACCATGTAAAATGATGAATTTAATGGAAGTATTTATATATTAATTTGAGTATTATAAAAATTTTATTTGAGAAAAAAATATATAATTTTTTGGAATTAAAAGTAAAAAGAAAACAAAGGATAAAAAATAAATAAATAATACAATTAAAGAATTAATAGTTGGGAGTCAAGTGCCACGTGACAGGCCCAACCATCAAGTCAATTAATATCCCCTCACCCCTTTAAACCCCATCAGACGCGAGAGCTCTTGGGTCTTCTGGTGTTGTTTTATTCTTTCCAGCTTCTTGGCACCACCAGTGCAATACACACACAGTAGTGAGAGATTGAAAGGGGGGGGGGGGGGAAGGAGAAGGAGAAGACTCTGCTTGTGAGTGTTTGGTAAGCTATTTAACTTCCTCTTCTCATCTTTTCTCTTTATTTTATGGATTGTTATGAGGGACTATTTAGGTTTTGTTAGATTTTGATATTTTGAGTGTTCTAATTGATTATTTTACTATTTATTGAACTAGTGAGGTTTGGGTAAGAGTTCTATGGTTTGAATTTTTGCTTGAGCGGATGATTTGAAGAACTCAGGTTAAGGTTGGGTTAGGAAAATTGTGATTTATGATTAAATAGTCATAAATTCAAATTTAAAGATTTATTCTAACTTATTGGAGGTTGTATTGATGCTTAAATGGCTTAGGTTTGAGGCTTATGAAGAAATGTGAATATTGAAAATTGTGGATGAAACTTTAAGTGTTGGAAATTGGGTGATTTTGAAGAAATTAAGAAGATAATTATAATTTAATGATTATAATATATAAGAAAGAATTAATTGAAGGAAGAAATGAATATGAAATGATGATTTTGAGAAATAGTTATTTATGTGATTTTTCTTAAGGATGTAAAGTGATTAAATTTTTGGGGATTTAAGGATGAATCAAGGAAATTGTTATTTTCAATAATTTTAATGAGTAGAATAAAGTTATTACATAAAAAAAGAAATATATGATTGAAATAGAGAATAAAGAAATTGAGTTGTGGTAGTAAATTGCGAATTTTAAGAATTTGTATTGAAGTGAACAATTTAAAGGTTATATGGAGATTTGAAATTGAGTTTCATTTTGAGTTGATATTGATACTATGATTATGAGAAATGCGTTTTGGTAATTGGATTGTTTGAGTTGTTATAGCTACTATGGCATAAATTTTGATGATGACTTAATAGAGAATGATGAAAGATGAAAGATGAAAGTTAGGACTTATAGAGGGACTTTAAGTCTCTAAATTATTTTTATTAACCACTCAATTAGTTTGTAATTTAATGTGTGGTGATGCTTTGATTGTATAGATTGATTGTACTTAGTGACTTGAGCACGAGTTATTGATTGGTTGGTAAATTCATTTTGCTTGGTGAGAAGTAACCATTTTCTACTTGTCATAGATGCTAATGTCTTGCTTTTGGGAGATTTTGATATTATGAGATGATGAAATGATACATAGAATTTCTATTAGTGTGATATATATTCTTCACTCGAGAAAATTGTCTTATGGGACTTTTGATTTTGAAATGAAATTGTAAAGTATTGGACAAGAGGCTTTATCTTTGTTATTGTTTTTGTAAGAGCATGACTATGAAGAATCATGAGATAATCATATTACACGAGTTGTTGTTGTGAGGTTGATTGATTGTGATTGATAGATAGTAGTTGAAGAAAAATACTATCACATGATAAAACATTTCTAGTGCACATTGGGTTGGTTATTCAACCCTATTAGGATAGGCTCATGTGGCTCATTCATCCTAGAGAGAAGGACATGCTCTTGTAGCTCTTTTCGTTTCTCGGAGAAGTGGCTTGTGTGTGAGAAAGATATTATCATGTGATAAGACCTCCCATTAATGCACATTGGGCCAGTTATTCGTCCCTATTGGAATAGACCTACATGGCTCATTCGTCCTAGAGTGAAGGACAGGCTCTTATAGCTCTTCGATCCTAAGAGAAAGGAATAGGCCCTTGTGGCTTATGTGTACATCTCCATAATGATGGGGATAAACCTTCTTAGACTTCTGTATTTGCATTCTTCCTTTGGGAGAGATTCAAATGAGTTAATGTATATAATTATTAGATTATGTGACTGAGATTATATGCACTACTATTTTTTGTCCCACTTGACACCTCAATTATGCATGTTAATTATGCATGTTGGTATGTACGATGAGTATGAATGTTGGTTGCTGAGGCTTTTGTCCCACCCTGTTGCTCTTAACATTTTTCAGGTAATATTCTTGTATTGGTTAGTCGCGGAAGGCTTCGAAGGCTTGATTATTGTGATAATCTTTGTAAAACTTTCTCTTGTTTATTTGTGGTGAATTGTTATGTATTGGTTTATAGCCACTGTAGTGCTGATGTTGTATACTCTGATGTGATATTATGTTTTGAATTATACTATTTTCTATCATGGATAAGTAACTCAAGTGGATATTTGAGACAAAATTGTTATTTAAGTATTTAATAGTTGAGTTTGATATTGGACTTGTGGTCAAATGATTGTATTATGGACTTCGAGAAGTCCAAAGCCCAAGTATGTTAATTAATTGTGGTTTCATTTGTGAAATGATGAGAAGAGTTCTATTATTTATTATAAGATTTTAAATGTTTGACTATTGGATAAATGACTTATGACATTTTATAAATATTTGTGAAAGAATATTGTTCAAAAATGAGTTTATCCTTGAGCTCACAGTTGAATACTGAATTCTGAGTTGAAGCTCAAAGCCTAACTGTTAATTGGAAATTGCTTTATAGATGTCATGATTTGAAATGGGTGAGAATACAATTACTTAGAAAACGTTTTATTATCCATCATAAATTTTAAACGACTAGTTTGTTCTTTTCTATCATGAATAGATATTTACAGTGATTTAAATATTTTATAATCATGGTAATATTTTCAAATGTTTAATTGAACTCTTCTTCTACCATGGTTAACTTTTGACATAGAATTATTAGATGATTAAAGTATGATTGAGATTGAGAGATTGAGTTATTGTAGTAAGTTGAGAGTTTTGGGAGGAATTAAAATTTAAACAGGAAGTGGGTTTTACTTGAATTTATATATTATTGTGTTACTTAGCATTTTCTTAATATATAATTATATTTATTATGTAGAGTGAGCTTCAAATTGACATTTTAGGCTTGAATTATTTCAAATTTAGTTCTTTTGTCAAGAACTTGAGTTAACCACTTTCTAATTTATCTTGTATAATTGTTAAGATGATTATAAGTATATATTGATACTTTCAATTGCTATAAATATATATTATCGTATTTTATATATGAAAAATGTATAATGACAATATGAATTATATTTTTAATAAATTTATTAGTTAATTGAGCTCGAATAGTTTATCAAAATGTTGATAATGTATAGCATTAAGTGTGGATTAGGAGAGTGAATGGTTTGATAATGGATTTTGTGATGTCAGATTTTTGGATTGCATATTAAGTTGTGTTGGATTGTGCTGAGGTGTGATGCTGGAGGTTTGGTTCTTTTATATCATATGGTACAAGCGTCACTTGGCACCCAATGACTGGCTTTAATATTATTAGGGCCCTTGGTATCATCTTTCCTTAGTCAGGTAAGGGTCCACTCAAGGAATATATGACCCCTTTCCATGTTCAACAGTTATAAGTAGGAGTGAGCATTCGATGTTTGGTTCAATTTTCTGTTGAAATAAAAAAAATGAACAACCGAATAAAAGCCATTTTAATGATCAAACTGAAACTGAAACCGAAACCGAAGTGTTGAAATAACCGAAACCAAACTAACTGACTAATTTTGGTTCGATTTTTGGTGTAGTTCGGTTATTGGGCCTTTTCGGCCTTTTTCTTTGCTGCAAGCCTATCCAATGCAAACAAATTGCAACCCAAGGAAAAATTCTAATAGCAAAAATAATTAATACAGATCAATTTTTAGCAACAAAAAAAAATGAACATATTTGAAAAAATTTCAGCCACAAGTATTTAATACTTGTTTCATCTAATAAAACTAATGTATCAAAGATTTCAATATCATTCGAAAACAGTGAATGACAACATAATTTATAATTACTAGAGGTCTGGAGCATTAAATGACATGTTTGAACAAGAATTTAATATCCATTTTTTGATGCCACCACACGAGTCGTCAATGAATAATAAAACTTCAAAATACAAGTTGAATCACTTATCATATTGTCTAACTGTCTTTAAAATCTAAACTTCATTTATTCATCAAAAGAGAGCATATTGAACATAAAAAATACTTGATATATATTAGATTTTGCTTTGCTCCCTGAATGCCGTGCATGGCACCTATAATTGAAGGAAAGAAAAAAAAATTAAACAAAAAAAAAAGAAAAATTAAATACTACAATGATTATATTACAAGTATGACAAGGAAAATTTGCTTACAAAATCTGAAGTGTCCTATATTGCAACTAGAAGATATCAACATTCGTCTCCCATGCAATTTTTTGTCAATCCAGCAAATTTAAAAAAGGATCGGACTTCATATATCACAATATATATAGTATTAACACCATAAAGTTGTATTTCATGAAGTATAAAAAAACATTACCAAGCTCTATCTTTTGTATATCATCATCTCCTTCTTCAACAAGATATTCCAATGATTGCCTAAACCAATCTTGAGCACAAATTAGAAATTGCACAACTTTAGGAGTCAAAGAGCTCCTAAATGATTATGAGACAACTAGGGTTGAGCAAAATCAAATCGAAACCAAAGACTGAACCAAATGAATTTCGGTCTTTTCGGTTCGATTCGGTTTCATAAAAAAAATTCGGTTTAAACTGAAAAACCAAAAATATTAAAACACTATAGTCCATATGATTTTTTCCCACAGTTTTCAATTTTCTCTTATTTTAATTGTTACTTATATTTACCAAATACAGCGAAGTCGGTGATCAGTTCAGAATCTAACCTAAGAAACTATTCAGCTAAGCCCTAATTCAGTCGCTTCATCTCTAGCGCCTCACAGTCGCAACCTCCTTGGCTCCCTCAAATCCTCAATCACAGACACACGACACACCTTCATCTCTCTCATTCTCACCTTTTCGATCTCGCCGTCGTTGTTAGGTTCAGGCATTCACCACTTATTCTTTAGTTCACTACAAGTTTGCTACTTTGCTATGAACTCTACTCACCCCTTAACCCTAAGTCTCCTCTACACGGTTTGAACCCTATTCTTGATCTCATACTGAAAGCCTAAAATTTTGCTGAGACTGCAACATTGATTTGGCTCTCGTCCTTATTCTGGTAGGTAGGCTTTTTATCCCTTTAATAATAAGCCATGTGATACTGTGAGTCTGTGATGTATATATAAAAGTTGAGTGGAAAGAGACGAAGAATAAATTGTTTTGTAGACAAGTAGTTCCCCCAATGACTTCTTTACGCATGTGAAGGCTTTTATGGCTTTATAGGAAAAGACATTCATATATATTTATCCTCTTGATTCTTTTTGTATATCAATGTATCAGAAAAACGAGAGTGACTTGACGATGATATGCTCTCACTGCAATTTGAAGTACTGAAAGTACTCTCAATTAATTAGGATACATATAAGGGAACCTATATATTAATTCATGGCTATTTACCATTTTTTTAAATCATTAATTAACTTATCTACCTTTTAGCTTGGAAATACACATACAAATGCATAAAAATTTAAAAGATATTTGATATAATGAGCTTTGTAAATTGTTAATTTATAGCTAAAGACATTTTTTAATAGTTAATTAACTTGTCTGCCTTTTAGTTTTATCTTATTTTGATATAGACAGTTGTAAATTAGAAAAAGAATAAGGAGCTTGAAACTTAAAACTTAGCTCACTATTGTCCGGCTATGGAGTATGTCTTATTTTGTATTTGCATATATGTTTCCTATTTTTAGAGCATTAATTACAGAATTAGAATTAGTTATTTTTAGAGCATTTATTCAATTCATCACAGTATGGAAGTAAATTAATTTGTATATAATATCATTATGCAGCAATTATACTTTTTCAAGATTTGGAACTATGGCTGACCAAACAATTGGAGGAGGCAACAATACTCAAACAAATGTTGAGAATAATCAGCCTCAACAACTGGGTTGGAAAAATAAAAGCTAGAAAGCCTAAAAAGTTTGGGAATACTTCACTAGATTTGTGAATGATGTTGGTGAAGTTAGAGGTAAGTGTAATTATTGTGGAAAAGATTATGCATGTGATCCGAAAAAGAATGGAACAACATCACTTAACAACCATATGAAAAATTGTAAAGAAAGGCCCCCTCCTGAAGAACTTACCCAAGCTCAATTACATTTCAATATAGATGATAAAATGGGTCTTGTTAATTGGAAATTTTGAGTAGAATGTTGTTAGGAAAGCCTTAGCATGCATGGTAATTACTGATGAATTACCTTTTTAAGTTTGTTGAGGAGACTTGATTTAAGAAATTTATGTTGTCTGCTTAACCCAAATTTAAAATTCCATCTAGATGGACTATGGTTCGAGATTGTTTTGAAATTTATATGGATGAAAAGATTAAATTTAAAGATTATTAAGGTAGTAAGAAACAAAGAATTTGCCTCACTACAAATATTTAGACTTCTATTCAAAGAATAAATTACATGTGTCATTGCTCATTTCATAAATGATACATAGACAATGAGAAAGAGGATCTTGAATTTTATCCTAATTTCTAGTCATAAGGGGATTGATATTGGAATGGAACTTGAAAAATGTTTACTTGAATAGGGAATGGAAAGAGTGTTGACAATTACTATAGACAATGCTAGTTCTAATGATGGGGCATGTCAATATTTAAAAGATAAAATCATAAATTGGGGCTCTTCAATTATAAAATGCAAGTTCTTGCATGTGAGATGTGTTGCACACATAGTCAATTTAATTGTTACTGAAGGGTTGAAAGAAATAGGGCATTCAGTGAAAAGAGTTAGAGAAGCAATTCGTTTTATTAGGCAATCACCCCTTCGGATGAGAAAGTTTAAAGAGTTGTGAGGATGAAAAGATTCAAAGTAAAAAAATGTTATGCTTAGATGTCTCTACTAGGTGGAACTCTACCTATTTGATGTTGGAGACTGCTCAACAATTTGAGGCAGCCTTTAAAAGGTGTAAGGTTAAAGATCCTTTCTTTCAGTTTGATCTTCAAGGCGGAGTAGCGGTGCCTAATAGTGAGGATTGGAAGAAAGTTAGGGGGTTAACACTATTGTTGGGTCATTTTTATGAACTTGCTTTACGTATACCTGACTCTTTATTTGTGACATCCAATTGTTTTTTCTAAGAAATTTATCAGCTATATCGTTTTTTGAATGAGTGGAGGAAAAGATGTGATTTGGAGTTAACAAACATGGCAGAAAAAATGAAAGATAAGTATGATAAGTATTGGGAAGACCTTATGAAGATGAACAAACTTCTTTATGTTGCTACCAATCTTGATCCTAGATTTAAAATAGATTGGGTGCAATTTGGTTTGTCTAAAATGTATATAGAAGCAGTTGGTGAACAATTAGGGATGCAAATTAAAGAAGTTTTACTTCCTTTGTATAATGAATACAATCAAGGTGTTTCTCCTTCATCACAACCTGAAGGGGAACAAGTACGTGATACTCAAGTAGATTTTCATAGTAATGATAACTCTACTTCGAAAGTTAGAAAATTGCTTCATATGGAGAAGCAATTATTCATGGATGCGCGTCTTGATGGGAGAACTAGTAGAACAGAGGTTGATAGATACTTGAGTGAACAAATTAAGGTTACAAATGATGATTTTGATATTTTAATTGGATAAAAGTAAATAGTCCTAGATTCCCCATTCTTTCTCTAATAGCAAGAGATGTTTTAGCTATGTCAATTTCCACAGTTGCTTTAGAGTCTGCATTCAACACAGGAGGTCGAGTTCTAGATTCATTCAGGAGTTCTTTAAGTCCTAAAGTTGTGCAATCTTTAATTTGTGCTCAAGATTAGCTAAGGCAGTCAGTGTTATATGATGTAGAAGAAGGGGATGATGATATACAAAAGATGGAGCTCGGTAATATTTTACTTATTCTTCATAAATCATAACTTTACAAGAATAATACTATATTTATCGTGATATATCAAGTTAAGTAAGATCTTGTTTTTTTAATTGCTAGATTTCTAAAAAGTTGATATCTTCTAGATGCAATATGAAACAAATTACAAGATTTGTAAGTAATTTTTATCATCTTAGTATCATTGTAGTATTAATATTTTTTTTTCTTACTTGAATTGTAGTTGATATTCCGGATGCAAGGCATATAACATCCTAAAAATTTAATGTAAGGATTAATTTATGGAAACTAGATAGTAAGCCAAATTATGGAACCTACAAAATTTAAGGAATCTTAAATTAGACAAAGGGAAAAATTAGGACCTAGTATATGTAATTAATAAGATAAAAATATACATATATATATATACATATATATATATATATACATATAAACATGCACGTCCAAAACTCACAAACATTACACACACACACGTAATAGACTCCATGATTAATAAACACACGTACTCCTCACTTCTCTCATTTGTACAACACATACACACATTCATTACTTCTTATCTTTCTCTTACAATTCGGACAACGCACACACACCTCACCATAAATAAATCACTCCCTTACCTCTCCATTCATGCACATCATCCAGGCAATAGAAACTGAAACAAAAAAGAAAGATACAGAAGAAAACAGTAAAACAGAGAGAGACAACGGAAGAGAAACAAGGAAGCTTCAAACTTCACATACAACATTATAAACGTGTTTAGGTAAGTCTCCTCTACTTTTATCTTGGATGTACATTGGATTAGAGGCTGTTTTGCTGCTGGAAGTGATGAAGTTCGCCGAAAACTTTCTGTCACAAAAACCAGTCATTGTGTGTCCATTTTATATGGGATTTTTGATTTATTTTCTTCTATAATCACGTCCCCAAACACAAGGAACATGTTTAGGAGTATGTAGAGTCAAAATCTTTGAGATTTGAGTCCCAAATCGTGGCTGCATGACAGTTTTATCAACTCTGTTTTGGTCGCCGAAAAACAGAGTTTCTGCCGGAAAGTTGTAGAAGCTTAAACGGAAGATATAGATAGAGTTTTTGGTCTAATTCTTTTTCCTATAGAAAGTTTAGGATGTGTAGTATTTTATAGAATCAAGAAGAGCACAATTAGGAGTCAAAATGAATGAGTTATTGAATTTTGAAGTCAGCCTGTCAGAACTGAGGTTTTTCACAATCAGTTCGTTTCGTGTTGAGTTTTGACAAACCTAATCATATCCAATATTTATGACATTTTACATGGAGATAGTAGACATCCAAATAACTCCCTTTATAGATATCCAAATGATACATTTCATGACTCATTTTGAAGCTTGAGATGTCTACTATCTCCATGTAAAATTTCATAAATATTGGATATGATTAGGTTTGTCAAAACTCAACACGAAACGGACTGATTCTGAAAAACGTCTGTTTTGACAGGCTAACTTCAAAATTCAATAACTCATTCATTTTGACTCCAAATTGTGCTCTTCTTGATTCTATATCATACTACACATCCTAAACTTTCTATAGGAAAAAGAATCAGACCAAAACTCTATCTATATCTTCCATTTAAGCTTCTGCAACTTTCCGGCAGAAACTCTGTTTTCCGGCGACCAAAACAGAGTTAATAAAACTGTCATGCAGCCACGATTTGGGACTCAAATCTCAAAGATTTCGACTCTACATACTCCTAAACATGTTCTTTGTGTTTGGGGACGTGATTACAGAAGAAAATAAATCAAAAATCCTATGTAAAATGGACACACAATGACTTGTTTTTGTGACTGAAAGTTTCCAGCGAACTTCATCACTTTTAGCAACAAAACAACCACTCAAAACAGCCTCTAATCCAATGGAAATCCAAGATAAAAGTAGAGGAGACTTACCTAAATACGTTTGTGATGTTGTATGTGAAGTTTGAAGCTTCCTTGTTTTTCTTCTTTCGTTGTTTCTCTCTTTGTTTTACTGTTTCGTTTCTCTGTTTCTGTTTTACTGTTTTCTTATGTTTCTGTTTCTTTCTTTTTTGTTTCTGTTTCTATTGCCTGGCTGACGTGCATGAATAGAGATGTAAGGGAGTGATTTATTTATGACGAGGTGTGTGTGTGCGCTGTCCAAATTGTAAGAGAAAGATGAGAAGTAATGAATGTATGTATGTGTTATACAAATGAGAGAAGAGAAGTGAGGAGAACATGTGTTCATTAATCATGGAGTCTATTACGTGTGTGTGTGTAATGTCCGTGAGGTTTGGGTGTGCGTGTTTTTATATATATATATAGGTATATTTTTATCTTATTAATTACACATACTAGGTCTTAATTTTTCCCTTTGTCTAATTTAAGATTCCTTAAATTTTGTAGGTTCCATAATTTGGCTTACTATCTAGTTTCCATAAATTAATCCTTACATTAAATTTTTAGGATGTTACAAGGCAAAGAATGATATATGATATATCATTGGATATTTATCTTCTTGAACTTTTATTATGCTTTCTTTGGATTAGAGATTGAATACAATTATTTTGCATCTCTCAGAAACCTTCCTATTTTTAGTTCCATTATTGGAATATTCGGTATTCCAAACTACATTGATCATATATGTAATATGTTGTTTATACTTTGATTTGTATCATCTTTCTTTGGATTTTCATGAGCCTGTTCAATTTTATAATTTGTATTATGTTTTACTGGCTGAAAATTCAAATATTCTAAATCAATTATAAAGGCCCAAAAAATTTTGATTTTTTCTTAAAAAACCAAAAACGAACCAAATAATTTCGATTATTTCAGTTCAGTTATTGTTCACTATTCAGTTTTGGTTCGGTTTCAAAATTTCCTTCATTTCGGTTGTTTGGTTTTTTCAGTTTTTACTGAAAAATGAATGCTCACCCCTAGAGGCAACTGTGGAAATTGGCATAGCTAAGATATCTCTTGCTACTTGAAAAAGAACAGGAAACCTAGGACTATTTAGTTTCCACCAACCTAAGTATCAAAATCATCTTTTCTAATTCTCATTTCTTCATTTTCAAATAACTATCAACCTCTATTCGGCTTGTCTTTTCACTTAAATTTCCATCCATGAACAATGGCTCCTCCATATGAAGCAATTTTCTAATTTTTGCATCAAGGTCTTCATCACCATAAAGATCTTCTTGCCCCTCATGCACTAGCTCACTTACAGATTGTGTTAATGGATGAACACTTTGATTGTATTCATTATACATAGAAATCACAACTTGTTTAATCTGCATCACCAGTTATTTACTAACTATGTGAGTACATCTTAGACAAAGCAAATTACACTCATTTTAATTTATATCAAGGATTAAGAACAGTAGCAAAATAAAGACGTTTGTTCATCTTTATAGGATCTCCCCAATATTTATCATTCTTCTCTTTTTTTTTTTTTTTTTTGCTGTTTGTTGTCTCAATGACATCACTCTTCTTCCACTCATCTGAAAAACGATGCAGCTTATAAATTTTAGGGAAAAAACAGTTAGATGTCACAAATAAAGAACCAAATATGCACAAAATAAGATCATAAAAATGACCTAACATCACAGTTAACCTTCTAACATGCTTCCAATCATTAGTTTCAGGCACTCCCGCTAAGTTGATGATCAAAAGTAAAGTAAGGATCTTTAAGATTGTATCTTTTAAAGGCTGCCTCAAATTTTTAAGCAGACTCCAACATCAAATAGGTTGAGTTCTACCTAGTAGGTACGTCTAAACATAACATTTTGTTACTTTGAATTTTTTCATCCTCACAACTTACTTTAAACTTTCTCATCCTAATGGGAGATTGTCTAATAAAACGAACAGCCTCTTTTACTTTTTTCACTAAACTTCCTATTTCTTTCAACCCTTTAGTGACAATGAAATTGAGAATAAGTGCAACACATCTCATGTGTAAAAACTTACATTTCATAAATGCATAGGCCCAATTTATGATTTTGTCTTCCAAATAGCCCACAACCACATCATTAGAACCAACATTATCTGCAGTAATTGTCAACACTCTTTCAATTCCCCATGTAAGTAGACATTTTTCAATTTCCATTCTAATATCATTCCCCTTATGACTGGAAATGGGAATGAAATTCAATACCCTCTTTTTCAAAGCCCATGTTCATCTATGAAATGCGCAGTAAGACACATGTAATTTACTCTTTGGATGAAAGTCCAAATGTCTATAGTGAGGCACACCCTTTACTTTTTATTAGACAAATAATCTTTAAATTTGACCATTTCATCAATATAAATCCCAAATTAGTCATGGGCTACAATCTATCTCAATAGAATATGAAATTCGGGCTGAGTACAAAATATAAATTTTTTTTAATCCAACACCCTCAACAAACTTGAATGGTAATTTATTAGTTATTATCATGCATGAAAAGGCTTTTCTAATAGCATCTTGATCAAATTTTCAATTAGTAAGACCCATTTTATCACCCTCTATATTGAAATTCAAGTGTGATTGTGTAAATTCTTCAGGAAGGGCCTCTTTCTACAGACTCTCGTGTGATTGTTAAGCGCAGTTGTACCATTAAGTTTAGAATCACATACAATCTCATTTTCACAGTAATTACATTTACCTTTAACTTCACTTGCCTCATTCACAAATGTTCCCAAGCTTTAGACATTGGTTTGATGGCTTTTCTTTTTCCAAGTCTAGCTGTCGTAGGTTCATTAATCTCAGCAGCGGCGGCAGGTTGATTTGTCTGAGTAGCACCACCAGCAATTTGAGTATTGGGGCCTCCTTCAGTTGTTTGTTCAGCCATATTTTCAAATCCTGTTCTCGAAAAAGAAGATAAATTTATCATTACTTTGACCAAAGAAGAATTTATAATAATCCATATTATTATCAATACTTTGACGCTCAATATTATTACCATATTTTCGAATCTGTTCAGCCATAATTCCATATATGCCATCCTCAGATTTTACAATATCATTATCATGATACTGTAAAATAAACCAATACTTTGACCAGAGAAGAATTTATAATGATTCAGATTCAGATATGGAAAATTGCTGCCTCATAGTTGTAGTGAAAACGTTAGTTTGAAACTTAAGTTGAGGACCTCAAGTCAGACAAAGACTATTCTATGAGCTATAGAGTTGTACCGTCCCCGATTTTTTCCTTTGAAGCCTGGGAAGAAGGAAAAATCACAAGGGCTCTCATTATTATTGTGACGAACTTCTTGTTCCTCTAGAAAAAAATACAGGAAAAAGGGAAGAAGGAAAAATGAAATGAAACCTAAAAATAAAAACTTTCTTCATTGCAGACACAAACAAAGACAAAAGGGTACCTTTTTTCTCTTGTTGAAAATCACCCCTATTCCCAATCATGAATAAATTTTTCCCGAGTTGCAGCTGGTATCTAAAAGACAAAATTTGATTTGCATGTCAAGTGGAGTGAACATAGAAACGAAGACAAAATTTTTTCCAGAAAGGTACCTTTTTTATTCAAAAAAAGTAAAAAAAAAAAAAATTCTTCATGGCAGACAGAAACGAAGACAAAATTTGACTTGCGTGTGCAGTGGAGTGAACATAGAAGATGATTGAGAAAAGATTAAGTAGAGGAGCAAGAGATTAAAACTGAGCTATTGTAAAATAGGTGCTTACCACTAACTAGAAACTGAAGCTCGAGGGTTGAAGACGAAGGGAAGAGCAAGAGATTAAATTCTGAGGAGGAAGGTGGCGCAAACGGTTGATCGGAACGGGGAATGGCGCCGCTGTGAATGGAACGGCGAGGTGACGTTGTTGAGGGTTAGGGCAAAGGGAGGTGCATAAAGTCGGTCAACAGTCGACAACCGAGACTCGAGAGGAGAGGAGGACTACTGAAGACTGAAGTAACGAGACTTGAGGCTATGAGGAATTAGCCAGTTGGAAGTAAGAAGTTGGACTGGGACCAAATGAATAATGAAATGGCCCTTTAACTCTTTAACTCTTTAACCTTTTTGTGAGAAAAAGTTAAATAAGCTTGGCCGATACTTTTTATCTAGGAGAAAAAAAAAACAAAATAAATTAATGCAGTTTTAATCAATTTTTTTAAAACAAAATAAATTAATGCAGTTTTAATAAACTTAGGTTATTCGGTTTTAATCAAATTTTTTTTTTAAAAAAAAACCGCACTGATGACCATACAATAGAAATAACCGAAAAAATTGAATTGTGTTTGGTTCGGTTCGGTCTTCAGTTTCGGTTTTATTTTGCTCACCCCTATTTATAAGGTTGGTTGAGAGAGTCATATGCATAATTATTCCTTAAACATCTATTGTTTATAAATAATTGTTTATACTTTATGTTATATAAATTGATACTTAAACTACTTAACTATTTTGTAATCATTCACCACATACTTGTTAAATTGCATTTGTGGTTATTGGGTCTATGTGACTCATCCTGTCGTTATTATTATTTTTCAAGAAAGGGAAGTCGACCGAGGCTTGAGTCTTCATTTATACTATGTATAGCTTCATTTTGCTTTACATGTTTTAATTGATGTATATTGCCAAACTTTAGAACCTTTTTTTGGTATACATTGAGTATTTTGAATATTTTGTTGCATATTAAGATTTGTGCTGTGAATGGAGCCTTTTTTGATATACTATTGTATTATGGTTGTTATTTTGCTAAGGGTTGAACCCAAATTTATTAGCAAATGAGATGGATTGAAACACTTGAATAATGATTATATTGAGGGTTGTTGTTATAATGTGATGTGGTGATTACATTGAGATTTTAAAATGCTCTAACCCATTTATGAATCATGTTAATTGTGATTTTGAGATTCCAACTTTAAATATTGGAATTATAGTATCATGATCGGGTGGCTTAAATTGTTGTTATTATGATTGATGAATCCTAATAACCATGGCAGACTCTTATTTTACTGATTTTGCCCTTTTCTACCATGCTTTGTTTTTTGAAGTGATAAAGTGAATTTCTTTATAACTATGGTAGTCTTCATTTAATTAGTTTATCTTTTCTGTCATAAGTATTATTTTAAGTGTTTTCTTTTTCTTTTCCTATCGCAGTAATACTTAAATGTTTTAAATCAATAATTTGAAATACTTAATTCTTTTTAGAAAATTACATTGAGGTCCTAAACAAAAAAAATGAAGAAATGGTCCCTTGAAATCACAAAATGAAAAATTAGTCCCAAGGAGTTGTTAATGGAGCCCTTTAAGTTATTAATTGATAACTTGAGTGGCTCCATTAACAATTCCTTGGGACTAATTTTTCATTTTCTGATTTTTAAGGGACTCTTTCTTCATATTTTTAATTGCTTGAGACTACAATGTAATTTTTTTTTTTTTATAAATAGGGAGAATGTGACAGTGTACATGGCTCCTTCATTTGGTATGACATCATTGATTCATTAAATAGACTAATTTTTTTTAAAATGATTATTAATTTTTCTTATATGATGTAGGGGTAGACTTGCTCAATATGAAAAGAAAGAAGTCGTGTAGTTGGCCCCTCTTGGCATCGGGTCTTCATCAAGAGCAATTCGAGCATTCCGATAAAGTGAGTGAAAAAAAAGTGATGTTGTATGTTGTTTGCAGCCTTTGACTTGCATACATAATGTGAGGAAGGATAATACTCATCCGGTCTTTAATATATGATATATTTAGAGAATTGATCTTTATCCTAAATATAAGACATAATTTAAATATTTGACAATACTTCCCAATTTACTCATATTAATACTTTCTCAACAATAATTAAGGAGGAGAGGGGATAAGGTAATTAAAGAAGATGATTAGAATGTTTTAAAAAATACATGTCATATTAATTAACTCAACTAACTTCCTTAATCAAATCATATCAGAATGTGTGTGAAATGAACAAGTCTCAATTGTCCAACTTTGCCTGTCTATTATTATTCTCCGTACATATTTTATCCTTTTCTATGTGGAGAGGTAATACTCCTTTGATCATTAATATAAAACATATTAGTTAATATGAAATGCATTTTCTAAAATATCTTAGTCACCTTCGTTAATTCCCTCATTCCTTCTCATCTTTGATTATTAATAGAGTATCAGTAGGGGTAAATTAGAAAAAGATTGACAACTATAAAATTTTTTTCTTATATTTAAAATCAAGATTAACTTCAAAATATATTTTATATTAAGTACAGGATGAGTAAATCTATGAATATGGGAAAGCCCCTCTATTATTTTCTTTCCTTTTCTATGTCTAAAAGTGTTGTATCTGAATGCATGAGTAATGGAATTCTAAAAGTTTCTGAAGAAACATGACGATGACACCAAAAGCCAATAAAATGTTTATACATAAGATGTACATTCCTTTGCATTGATATCTCATTCATTTCCATTTGTATTTTGCAGATTAGTTCTAGTAATACCACTGGCTTGAATGTATCATGAGGAAAGGATGAAACTAAAATATTGCTGAATGTGCTTGAAAATTGCCTCCAAGAGAAAGGGATGACATCGGATAGTCCAGGATATAAACATATTGCCTCCGAGGTGAATCGCATGGCCAACAGTGCATTTACTGATGGGCATATAGGAACAAAGATGAAATTCTTGAGAAAGGTTTATAAGAATCGTCATGGATGTAAGTTGATTTAACTGTTGAGTAACCCAAAAGTTTGGTGGCACTATTGTAAAAATCATTTTTTAGCCTGGTTAAAAAAGACATTTTAGACCGGTTCTGGATCAAGTCTTGATACAGTCGGTCTAAAAAATATCTAACTTTTTAGACCGGTTAAAAAATCGGTCTAAAATATAACAAAACCGTTAAAAGGAAATTTCAGGTTTAAAATATACTTTTAAGACCGGTTTTTCTAAGAATCAGTCTTAAAAGTATAGAATTTTAAGAGCGGTTCAGAAAAAAAACTGATCTTAAAGTTATATTTAAGACCGGTTATTATGAAAACCGGTCTTAAAAGTGTTTGTTATTTAAGACCGGTTCTCATAAGAACCGGTCTTAAATATCAATTTAAGACCGGTTATCTTGAGAACCGGTCTTAAAGGCTAGAATTTTAAGACCGGTTCTCATTTTAACCGGTCTTAAATATTACTTTAAGCCGGTTCTTATGAGAACCGGTCTAATTTTTTATTATTATTATTTGTTTCAATCTACACAGGCCAATAAGCCATATTCAACGACAATCCCCTCTCCACATACACAAGCAACAACACATGTATATATATATTCCCAATCAGAAGCAGTGACAACAGCATTTTTATTTCCAGAAACACTTGGTATTTCTCAGAATCAATTCAACCTAAGGCATCATGTTATCCTATGCAAACTTGCTCCAAATTTAGAATCATGAAGTCTAAAATCCTTATTAGTTCTCATTTCCCTCTTTTGTTAAATATGACCTTAGTTTTCCTAATTGGTATGAAGCTATAAATGTCATTCTCTTCAAGGCAACAACACTTAGCCCTTACAACCCTCCACCCTCAACAATCACAGAATCAACATTATGAATAAAAATCATTCAAAACAAACACATTCAATTCCAATGACTATCAATAACACATGATCAACTTATTCAATAAACCACAATGACTATCAGCAACAGTACAATATTAACAATTTATAATCATCAGGTATTTTGAACCACAATAAACCACAACATAATAATGATAGCAGGAAAATCTCAACATTGTGTGCACTTTCAATCCCAAAGCTTCTAAAGAAGATATATTTCTCATTATATGAAAAAATTCCTAAGCTTTACAGAGAAATGAAAAAAATGGAAGAAAATTTACAATAGTGATCACATGCCTGTATCGACAGCCAACTAGTATCACCAATATCCAAGAAATTGTCCTGAGCATAGATATAAACCAAGTTAGATATATATGAAAATCATAAGTATTATTAGAACAACATATGATCTGATTCAAAAAATTACTAATCTTGTAAAAGCTCATAGATGAATTGTGCACAACAATTGCGGATGATATCAATATCTTCTTCAGGAAAGGGATCAGCAAGATCAAACATCTGTATGTGTAACATCGAAGCCAAACAAAACATTAACTTACTAACTTAAAAACAATAAAGTAATACAAAATTTTTGAAATATACATTTATTACCTCCTCAATAAAATCAGTCGTGCCTAGGCTGATAATATTGTAAATTTGCCTCAAAATATAAAGACCACATAAGTTAGAGCCCAGTGGTTGCCTACGGCTCTGAAAAAAAATATGATATCATCAAAGCAAGCATAAAACCATAGCTTATGGAACACATCTTAAAGAAAACAAATATGTACTAACATTTGGCGTAATCCATGTAGGGTCTTTTAAGTCACGAACATGCCTACCACATTTAGCGTGTAGGAATGTCCGCATAGCCATATCATCAAAATCACAAAGATTACTTATTCTACACACAAACTTTGCACACAAAAGATAATAAAGCAATAAAACTTACGAGTTCATGGTCTTCTTCAAGTCACTCCCTGGTTTGAAGTGGAGGAAGCATAGGAGGATGACTATGTAACTAGCCTTACACAGAATAACCAATTGCCAATGATCCCTTAAAAAAAGAGACGAATGTTAAGCAAATATAAAGCATGATATGTGTTATGGAATATAAATTTCACTGAGCCTCTCTGATAAATATCTATGTCTGATGGCAGAAGTGGTCCCTTTCTCTTGGACTTGAACTGGGCACATGAATCTAAATTTATCGCTCTGGCCAGAGGAGACCAACATACGATTCATGTACCTACAAAAATGCAAGCACACAAATTAAAGTTAAACAGCGTAATGTTTAATATACTTACTTCCATTTGAAGAAGATACTTACATCAAAAATAGTTGGACAATCTCAACTTTAAGATATTGTCTAAGAGCGACTAGGGACATTAAATCTTCCCTACCAACATAGCATATCACCCCTGACTTCCCAACAATTGAATCCGTAGGCCAACTTCTTATTAGGAAGGATTTATCGTATGCCATCAGAATAACTTGCTGCATCACATTTAGTGGAGGCTATGAAACTTTATGAGGGAAGGGAGCTGGACTTGGGACTCTGATCAGGGAATCCGCAGCTCGAACAGAAACAAGGTTCTTCGGCCATGATGTGAAGGTACCTAAGACATCGCTCACAATCTTGAACTCCTCAGAAGGGATAGGGACATGTGCGTCTGCGATGATAACCTCCTCAACTGACACCCTGACTTGATCATCTGTCATCTGTTGGTGGTGAACAGTTGATCCTAGGTTGTGCACACTCCCCCGTGCAACTAACCGTCTCAGAGGATCCTCAAAAAATATGTCACAAGGCTCGCCAATGTCCTTTCCAGGACCCTCTGATGACTGTCTAATATTGCAACAACTCCCTTTGGTGCTCTGTTTATTACGATCGAGCGACTGTGCCTGGGCAGCAACGGTATCTTGTCTTGAACTCACCATGGCATATACTTCCTCCTTCATCTTGTTTAACCGGGCATCCAATAATGCATCAAATGATACTGCTGTCTCGGCCCTTACTTCCACCCTCGCAGTGGCTAACATACGCTCCAATTCGTCTCTCGTGACCACGTTGGAGGAGGAACTGTGTGAGGACGATCCAAAGTAATCATTTATACCCACCCCTCCTCCAACTCCCCTAACGCGGCCTGGATGCTCACGTTTTCCAGTAGCAACCGTGAGAATGTCATTCCTCCCCTCCGACTTGAAGGCTCCCTCAGATTTCTTTTTTTGAAGTTCCTCCTGTGAGATATACAAAAAACACACATGAGTAATGAAACATGTTTATTAAACAGTTAATAAGAACAACGATACTTACAATTTTTTCACCGACTATACGAGACTGGTCACTCGTATAGGATCCACCACTCTTCCGGCGAGCATGCAACCACAACTCTTCGCGCCGTATCGGAGATGGTGGAGATAGCAGAACAGAAGGATCGGATTGAGATGCTTCTTTCAATCTCCTCCGTTTGGCCGCCAACAAGTCTTTCTCGGCCTTTGCGTATCCCCCACGAGACATTGTGTGGGGGCAATCATTCTTCCTGCCACTCGCTTGTGCCTTTTGCCTTCTTGCCTGCGAATAAGAAATGGGAAAAAAAGTTACAAACAGTAAAGACAAAAGATAAGTAAATAAAGTACAAAATAAGTTAACTCACCAAAGCCTCTGGAGTAGTTCGAAGCTTAAAAAACTCATGCCATATCGCTTCATCGATGTATGAATACTTGCTGTAAGGAGTAGGATGAGGCTTACCAGCTGGCACCTTGATATACATGTAATTGTTGGCCAGATTAATCTTGAACTTCCTCCAGCGCTCACAACAATACGTCATAGTCTTGTTATACAAGATCTCACTCTGAGGAACGTCGTAGGTGAGCTGTTATTCATGAATCAAAGGAGTTAGTGACAATAATGAAACAAATTTGATAATCATTACATACAGATGGAACTTTATACCTGAATAGTGTCCCAAATATGCTGCTTAACTTTTTTGTCAACATTCCTCCACTCCTCTATCAATATGCTAGGCTTATTCCGTGCGAGGAGGCTGACAAAACTCCTATATCAGCTTGCATTGGACCCGATCGATTTCTAATATTGATCGAACTGAATCGGTATCTTCTCACCGGCTGACCGACTGAAGGAAACATCCCTCAACCATGTGGCGTCCTACCCTTCCATCCGGGCCGGTGACTCTGCTCACATTCACTCTGTCTCTGATTGACACTAGGAGGCTCACTGTGCTGAGCACTAGGTGACACCTGATCCTCTGCTGTAGAATGCATCGGGTTCGTCATTGTACTGTTCAGACAAATTGTTAAGTTAGTAAGTTATAAAATAACTATATATATAATCTGCATATAACTTATAATGATAATTACTTTAAATAGATAGCTAACTTTAAAGTATATTTATAAAGAGATATCCTCCCATATCCCTTCACGATGATCATTTCTTGTGTCATGTTCATTATCAGCTTCATCTTCTTCATTCAATGCAGGAAGACCCCTGGAAAAAGAAGGAGTCTCAAGAAGATCATAATTTGAATGACTTTCCTCTTCAATATCAACGACCCTTTTTCTTTGGAGAGCTACAGATCATATTTTATTTGCCTAATCGGTAGTATAGAACACTTGTTTTGCTTGATCTACCATAATGAAATGTTCATTTCCAAAACTTCTGTTGTTCAGATCAACTAATGTAAACCCTAACTTATCGATCTTCACACCATTATTGACATCAACCCACTTACATTTGAAAATGGGAAATTTAATTTTAACATAGTCAACCACCCAAATCTCGTCAATAACCCCATAATAAGGTATGACTGCCAATGTAGGGTTCTTATGTTTTAAACTAGAGAAGTGCATAGATTCAGCTACTAACATAACACCACTATTCTGGATAGTGCTCCTATCATCCAGGGACTTCGTGTAAAATGTATAATCATTGATCACAAACGAAGTCCAACTTATGACATCAAACTCAGGACCACGTGCTAGCAATTTAATTGTATTAGAAACACATTCTTCTCCGTCAACCTTGTGTTTAAACCAATGTGCAAAAGTTCTTGTATGCTCCCTAATTAACCTTTGTTCAGTCATTCAACTGTTCACTTTCCGTACAATTTCTTTATGAGCATTTATGTAATCTTGAACTGCATCAACATTATTCAAAATGTACAAGTGGACTTGTTGTAAATCATCAGGATCCACACTTTTGACTGTAGCCCCGCGCTTACCCCCTTCTTCATCATGTCGTTTAGGAAGGCCGATATGTCCTACATTTGATAAATAATGTTGACAAAATTCAATAGCTTTTCAAGAAACATATTTCTAAACAATAGATGCTTCAGGCCGGTTAGGGTTCTTCACATATCCTTTTAGGATTTTCATAGTTCTTTCAATTGGGTACATCCATCGAAAATAGATAGGCCCACACAATTTTATCTCCCTCACTAGATGAACAACTAGATGTACTATGATGTCAAAAAAGGAAGGAAGAAAAAGCTTCTCAAGCTGGCATAAGATCAGATATCCTTCATTTTCCAATTCCTCCAACCTTTCCATCTCAATGACTTTACTACAAATCGCATTGAAGAAGAAACAAAGTCTGGTCAATATGTGTTGAAGATCATATTCGGCAATGCCTTGAATAGCCACTGGGAGTAGTGTTGCATCAAGACATGACAATCATGAGACTTCAACCCCACTAACTTCAAGTCTTTTATCGACACAAGCTTCTTAAAATTTGAAGAATACCCTGAGGAAACTTTGATGCCATGTAAACACTCACAAAAACTTCTTTTCTCACCCTTAGACAAAGTATGAGAAGTTGAAGGACAAAAAGTTCTCTTACCATATGGCCTCGGATGTAAGTCTGCCCATGTTCCCATTTCTTGCAAATCTAATCTTGCCTTAACATCATCCTTAGAACTACCTTGTATGTTGAGTAGTGTCCCAACAATACTATCACACACGTTTTTCTCCACATGCATGAAATCAATACAGTGTCTCACATCAGGATTCTGCCAATATGGAAGGTTAAAGAAAACATACCTCTTTTTCCATATATATTTTTTCATTTCGACTCTTTGAAGTCTTACCGAAGGTGACATTGATATTTTTCACCTTTTCATACACTTTCTCCCCAGTCAATACCTCTGGAGCATCTTCAAACTCTTAGCCACCAAAAAATGCCTTCTTTAATCTGCGATATGGGTGGCCCCATCTAAGGAATCTTCTATGACCAAGATAAACAGTCTTTCTTCCATGTTGAAGTTGATGGTAGCATGTGCCTTCTTTATAAATCGGACATGCTTTGTGGCCTTTAACGCTATATCCTGACAATTTTCCACAAGTAGGGAAGTCGTTTATAGTACAAAAGATCAAGGCTCGCATTTTAAACATTTCCTTCTTGTTCGCGTAAAAAACATCGACACCTTCGTCCCACAACTCTTTCAAGTCTTTGATCAGGTGTTTTAAGTAAACATCTATGTCATTTTCGGGTTGTTTTGGTCCCGAAATCAACATAGACAACATGATTTACTTTCGTTTCATACATAACAAAGGATATAAGTTGTAAATTATCAACAGAACAGGCCATGAACTATGTATACTGCTTAGGCTACCGTAAGGATTCATGCCATCCGTACTAAGCCCAAGCTTAAGGTTATTAGGCTCTTTACCGAAGTTAGGAAGATCAATTTTCTTCCATTGAGAAGAATCAGCTGGATGTCGAAGCTTTCCATCGGAAATCCTCTCATCCACATGCCATCTCAAATTTTTGGCATCAATTTCATTAGCAAACAGCCGTTTGAACCTCGATATGATTGAAAGATACCACAACACTTTTACAGGGGCCTTATTTGATTTGTACCTGGGGGTTTCACATATGGAACACTGCTCTTTCTCCTCATGCTCTTTTCTGTACAATATACAATCATTAGGACATGCATGGATCTTTTTATACTTCATCCCTAGTAGACACAATATTTTCTTAGCATCATAGTATCGGTAAGGCAGCACGTTATCATCTGGAAGCATGTCCTTAAAGGCCTCAAGTGCTTCTGAAAAACTCTTGTCGATCCATCCATACCGTACTTTCAAGCTTACCAATTTCAATACAGCTTTCAACAATTGGTATTTTGTGCACCCCGGGTATAGTGACTTCTCAGCAACACTACACATATTACCATATGCATATGATTGCTCAAAAACCTCTTCTCCTACATCATGAATAATATCCTATATCCGATCATTCAGATCCGTGTCATTATCATCAAAGGTGACTCCCCCTTGTTGAGCTGCGCTTGGAATTTCTATTTCTCCAACATGCCATACCCATACTATATAACTCTTACAAAATCCTTCACAAATTAAATGTGTATAGATATTTGCAGCACTTAGTCGCTTATCATTCAGATATTCTACACAAGGACAATAGAACATCCAACTATCATCATTACCAGAATTTCTTCTAGCAAATTTCAAAAAATCCCTCACCCCACTATCATATTCAACACTAGTCTGTTTAGCGTTTATCCAACTACGATCCATATATTGCAACACCTTTTTTTCTTCTCTTCTGTATATTAACTCCCCTAGAAAAGGCAGAAGTATAATGAGAGTATGAAATCATTACACTCATCAATTTATCTAGTTTAACAGAATTCTTCATCAGAATTCCTTATAAGGTGTAATTACAGTCTGTTCCATTTTCTTCAAGTAATTTATCCTCATTCACATAGTTGTTATTTCTATTCAAGAGACCACTGCAATTACATCTGATTTTAAAAACATAAACAGCGAAATTTATAGACTCAAGAAAGAAAATGATTCAACAGATTCAAAATATGTTCAAGGGACCACTTCAACAGATTCAACACAAAGAAATTTATAAACATCACTATTACATCTTCAAAATATTCAATAGAAAGAAATTGATATGCAAAATGCGAAAGGCCAAGCAATTGTGATTGAACAAATTCATAACATCCAAATTTGTAAATCACAGACCACAGCATCAAACAATTGTTTCCTATCCAGTAATAAAACTACAAGCCAGCGCCAACATTTATACGAAGAGTTCTTCAAAATCATTTCCGCAATTAAAAATAAAGTTAACTAAATTTGGCTATTTATACGAAGAATTAACTGAGATAATGAGACATTACTCTTACCTGGTTGTAGTGACCTTGGATCGTGGCTTGAGGAGCTGCGGTTGCAGTGGATGGAGAACACGCCGGAGATAATGGTGGTTTCGTAGATACGGGGCGGGGGATGAACGGAAAATGGAGGAGGGGCGGCGGTGGTATTTTAAAACCACTGGGTTGAACGGAAAATGGAGAAGGGAGGGGCGGTGGTGGCGGCGACCGAAGCTGAGGCTGAAATATGACCGGAGAAGATGGAGAAATATGAAATGGAGCTTTCGCGGCTGTGGAAGGACTGAAAGGGATACGAAATGAGGGTGGGCTATGTTTGAATACCGCAATTTTAAGACCGGTTATTTAAATAACGGGTCTTAAAAATAATTTTAAGACCGGTTATTTAATTAACCGGTCTTAAAAGTTATCTAATTAAGACCAGTTATCAAATAACCGGTCTAAAAAAATTCATTTTAAGACCGGTTATCAGTATAACCGGTCTTAAAACGCCGTGGATTTTTTATTTTCATTTTAATTAGATATTTAAGACTGATTATTTAAAAACCGGTCTTAAAATAATGACTTTTAAGACCGGTTATCTTAATAACCGGTATTAAAAATAAATGGATTTTTTAATTCATTTAATTACTTTGCTTTTGAGACCGGTTGTTTAGAAAACCGATCTAAATAATATTTTTAAAATCGGTTATTTAAATAACCGCTCTAAAAAGTTTCTTTTAATTACAAAATTACCACCACGTGTTTCTTTTAGACCTTATCTGCAATAACCGGTCTAAATGATGTGGTCTAAAAAGGCTATTTTGCACTAGTATGGGTGCTTTGAATTCTTATTTTTGTATCTAGTTCTTGAATAGATTATCAGGGACTAGTTGTGTGCTTTAAGTTTTGGCTTCAAATCTTTTGATTAGTGAATGCTTTAATCACATAGACCGTAATTTCCCAAAAATGATGATCAACCAGCTTTTCAGGATGTTCACATAGTTATCATGAAGATACCCCCAAACTCTCATGAATGATTGTTCAATCATCTTCCCCAGCAATATTAAAGAAATTAAACCCCGTTGTTCATAAGAAATTTTGAGAACATATTTCCTATAAAAACGAGGACCTTGAATTATTTTTGTTTTTCTGTTATATATATATTCATCAAAGATCAACAAGATCAGCGCTTCAAGCTATTTAACTCTTTTCATCTTGATTTAACTCTTTTATTTGGATCAGTTGGAGAGTCTCAGTTGACACTGCACTCAACTATTATTAACTCATTTGTTTTCAAATGTAGTATGAAAACGCTCCATACGTAAAGAAATTGAAGGCTACCATAGGTGAAGAGGGCTGGGATCAGTTTATTCATGTATTTACACACATCAAATTCAGATCTTCTTGCGAAAAACGGACAACTAGAGATGCAACTGAAGCTGACAAATTGAAGGCTTCCCTGGATGATATGGCGGAAACTTCCCCGGATGATGCGGCAGAGACTTCCCCGGCGAGGACTCCATCGCATGATGCTGCTATGAGGCTTTTCTATGAAGCCCATGAAAAATTGAAACGCGTCAGGTTGCCGGCTGAGCAACACACTTTTGCAGCTGCATGCTTACTGGACGAACCTTTTCTAAAGTTTGTTAACCATCAAATGAATTTGTTTTGAAGTTTGTTAACCATCGAATGAACATGCCAAAGATCTTGCAATTTGTTAATTATGGATTGTCTACTGATCATGGATTTACCTTGCAATTAATATCATGACTATTTAATCTCATGTTTAGTTCTCGGAGTGCGAGTTAAGATATTCTTACTAACATCACAACATATGAATATCAAAATAACATATTATTTTCGTTAAGATGAACAGTTAACGTAGGGGAATTTACACATGTAGTGATAATTACATTCAGTGTTTTTTGGAGACAACTGGATAAGTGTCATACTACAATCTTCACATGTCAGGAAGAAAATTGAAAGGGTCGGGTTGAGGATTTTTTTTATCCTAAAATTGAAAGCGAGTCTAAAAAGGTTAACTCATTTAGGCTCATTTTATTTTTGTTTATTTTTTAAATTATTCATATAATACAAATGTTGTTGATTTTTTCCTCTTTTAATAAGGTTACATATATTTACTTGTTATTACATTTTTTTTAAATTAAACTAAAAACATGTTAAGTTCTAGACTTCTTAAAAATGGCTTAAGAAAAAAGAACATTTTATGTATGTGCACGCGCGCATATCTATATATGTGTGTGTCCTGTGTGATTTATAAACTACTAAGCCTGATTGTAGCCTTTATCATTACCCGGTCAAAGATGATTGTTATGTTCTAAGTATTATCAGCTGAAGCTACTAATCCATTATAATCATTGGGAAATGCAGAAACCCAATTTTAAATGATCTTATATGTCCTGTTATGCTCTGAGTATTATCAGTTAAAGCTACTAATCCATTATAATCATTGGGAAATGCAGAAACCCAATTTAAATAGTAATACTTAGCATTTAGGCCCATTTTATTTTTTTCTTATTTTTTAAATTATTCATATAATACAAATGTTGTTGATTTTTTCCTCATTAATAAGGTTACAGATATTTAGTGGTTATTACATTTTTTTAGAATCAAACTAAAAACATGTTAAGTTCTAGACTTCTTAAAATATTATTTCAAGTCAAAGTTATTATATGTAGAGGACACTTGTAAAAGTATTAATACTTATTTGAATTAGTGGTAGAAACTGTTTTTCTAACATAATTTATAGTGTACAAGGTAAGTATATAAGAGAAATTTTGTCTCAACTTACATTAATATACTTTTGGAATACCAACCCAAACATGCCCTTATATGTCCCGGACAAATATATAATTAAGCAACTTCGAATTAATTCGAATGTGGTGGTGGTCATTCCTTATATTCTGTCCAACAAACAATTAAGCAAATTCGAATTTGGTTTATTTGGACATTCAAATTTAATGTATAGTTTTAATTAATTTCAAAATTATATCATTAAATTAAATTGTGACAAAAGGTTTTTCTTTTAGTATATTTCAAACGAAATTAGAATGTGACCCATAAATGCCTCAAACTTTCGAAACCAAACATTCAAAAGAATTCAAGTGATCCAATGCACCCCTACTATATGTAATTTTCTGGATTTCAACCCTGATATGTTAGTCACATGGCAATAACTTTTATCGTTGTTATAAAGTTTATTCTCTTATTTAAATATCAATATTTTAAATGAGATTTTCACTAGATAAGATTTTTGGGATTTGAATCTGTGACCTATTAGTGATATGGCAGTTACTTCAAGGATCACCCTCTTATTTAAATATTAATATCTTAAATTTACTCCTCAATCCTTAATATATGAACTAAATAACAAATTTTTAGATATTAAGAAATTAGTGAAATTGGTTATTTACAAACAAAGTCAAGAGAATTAATTGCCTCCATTTTCAATATTCCTTTTGAATACGATCCTATTTATTAATAATTTTTAAAATGAGGTCAGAAACTCACGTGGCGCAGGCGTAAATATTTGATTTTAAAAAAAAAATTGAATGGAGAATGAATAATTAGTTCAAACTCATACATCTAATTTTATAATTAAATATTATAACATCTATTACTTATATCATATGAGGAACACTGGCACGTATGACAAGTTGAATGCCCACATACATAACATTGCGGGCCGCATTAAACCAACCATGTCATCTTTTATTTAATATATTTTGTCTTAGACATGATTTGTATTTGTGTGTGTGTGTGTCTATATATTTTTGACACATTAAAAAATTTATTCTGAAACTCTATATTTTTTATTGATTTATGATATTTACATTCAGGAGATTTAATTGATCAAGGTTAGGAAGTTCTAGTAGATCAATTTTGGTAAAATTCTAAATTCCAATAACAAGTGAGAAATTAAGAAAATTTATGCCAGTTAAAAATTCTTTTTTGGGTTGATTTATGAAAAATTTACAATATCCTTTTATTTTTTTAGGAAGTAAGTGATAATGGCATGAAGTCATGATTTAATTTTTTATTATTTTTAAATTTTTAATTTAAGAAGATAATTTGAAGTGATAATTTACCTCTTAGCCAATTTATTAGGCAATGGAAAAAGTTATAAAATTTTTTGTCATTATCTTTTGATTTCAAATAAATTTTAAATTTAATATTTAAAGTTATGATTAAAACATTTCGATTCTAATCCACATAGTTTGCAAAAAAAATTTTACAAATCCAAATCTTTATGTTAACTATACTTTCTCTTATTTTTACTTTTAAGTCATTATTCATAAAAATTTTAAAATTTATTAATTATGTCTAGGAATAAAATAAATTTCCCAAAAGTAGCTTGAGAATACCTTTAGTCCAATAAAAGGGAAAAAAATTTCTACTACATTCATATTAGATATATATTTAAAAAAGTTTGCAGCTTTCCTACATCAACATTGGAGAAGAATTAAAAAGATTCATAATAAATAATTAATATAATATCTTATAATTATCAAAATTCTTCTTCCAAATAGTATTGAGTAAGAATTTGTCTAAAGATCATCTCTATTGGCGAAGATTCCTCCAGTCATCATATGGGAAAATTAGAACCACATGATATTTATTGGGAATGATCGTAAAATTTAATTGTAATTAACTTGATAAATATTTATTAAAAGATGGATACAAAATATCTAATTTGCCCATATGAAAAATATAGGGAAATAAGTCTATAATAGTTGTTGACATAAATATTATTAGGACTCTTGAAGAGTTTGCAAAATTGTGAATTGCTGACCTTCTCAAGAGTTTGCAAAAGGTGTAAATTGTTTAAACTCTTGAAGAACTTGCTATAGTTAAAAACTACTTAAAGAAAACATTTGAAATAAAAGATTTGAAAAGAAAAAAGTTTTTTTCTATAGAGAAATGTTTAGTCCTGAAGTATCATGTCTTTAGATCTTAAGAAGGTGATGAAAAAAAAAAATACTTAGTCCAAAAGTATAACATCCTAGTATAATTGGAGCATTTATGTGTATCAGGCACAAATGACTTGATATATCATTTACTTATTAGCATGATATAGTTATTCACTAATATTAAGACATTGGAATGGACTATATCAACACAAGAGAGAGTGAAATTAGTTTCCAGCAAATCCATTCCAATTAAATTTATAGATTTGTTCACCAAGTTACTTCCTGCAACAATATTTGAAAAGCGTGTTCATGATACTAGACTTTGCAAATTTAAGGACATCAACTCAAGTTGTTAAGAAGGGGAGTTGATATAAGATGTACTCTTTTTCGCTTATCTATGGTTTTATCTCGCTGGGTTTTCCTAGTAAGATTTTTAACGAGGAAGTACTAGATAGCATATCAACGAAGGGTGTGCTCTTTTTCTTCCATTAGGTATATAATGGACATCCAAGGGAGTGTTATAAATATAATATTTTTATGAATGTCCATATCTCCCACTATCTCATATAATCTCCCATTTTCTCCATTATTTTCTCCATTATCTCTAGTATCCCACAATTATCTCTTATTGTTATCAAATTTGTAGATATCGATTCTATTAGGATTGCAAAATTATGTTTATAAATAGAGGGCACGTGTTATATGCTACATACAACTTGATTAGTGAATGCGATTTATCCTCTCTTCCTCTTATATTCTTTCCTTCTTATTGATAACAACTCAGTTTTTTAAAGTATTTCATTTTTTTTTTAGAATCACCGCATATACCTAATATTTAGTAGCAATTTTTTTTATGATAGATTAAATATTTCAATTTATAGGATTCCGATTTTTTTTTAGTTTTAGATTTAAAAAATGAATAATAAAATTATGATAACATAACGGTGACCACATATCTCGGGAAGTTAGTAAACATAACTTCTTTAACTTTTTGTAATTTTGTAACAATCCCAATAATCAAATTTTATTTAGATAATTATCTAATATTAATATCTAATTGATAATCTCCAATTTTCTCCTTTGGGTGTATTTGGTTGGAGAGGAGGGAAGATTTTGAATTAAATTACCTCTCCTCCTTTTATTTTATACTAAAGATCTCCTTCTCTCTTCACTTTCTAACAAACCAAACAAAATAATATAGCATCACCTCCCCTCTCCTCAAACCAAACACACTCAATACCTTCCCATATATATTTTTTAATTTCAAATAGCAAAGCTTAAAAAATCATGTTCGTCATGGTTTGATGGTGGCTCTAACCTTATTATTCGAAATTTTAAAAATATATGGGAAGTTGTAATAACCATAAAGAAAAAAAAATTAGAGATTATCACAAAAAAGAAAAGATAACAATTAGAGAGTATATAACTATCTATATAAAATTTATTTATTTAGATCGTTAAAAAGTTAAGACTTGGCTCTTCTCCCTGGCCCACTATGAAATTTGAAGGGGTTTTTATTTTTTTATTTTTAGATTTTAAAATTAGATACAAAATTTATGATGACATAATCGCCACATATGTCAGGAAGTTATTAATATGTCAAAGTATTATAATAATATGGAAAAATTAATAACTTTTATCCCTCAACTTTTAAATTATGTATAACTCAATCCTTCAACTATCACTCGGCGTGACTCAATAATCCTGAACTCTTGATTCGCTCATGACTCATTCTCTAAACCATTCACTTTTTATATTATCATCCTTATTATCTGTATATTCTATGAAAGTTAAATTAAGAAAACACAAAAAGAAAAAGCTGAGGAAGACGACAAGAAAAGAAAAATACGCTTGCTCTGCAACTTTTCCCGTCGTCTTACCCATCTTTTTCTTTTTCTTTTGTTAATTTAAATTTCATAGAATATCCAGGTGGAGCTGAGTTGGAGGCAGTATTTTGCCACATAGCACTGATATATAGATGATAAAGATTATAATATAAAAAGTGAATAGTTCAAGGCCTGAGTGGCGTCCAGATATATAGTTGTGGGACTGAGTTATAAATAAGTAAAAAGTTCAGAAACTAAAAGATTAATTTTTTAAATAATAATAATAATATATTAAATAGTTTTATTTATATAAATACGGGACATTGCCATATGGTCTGGAGCATGGAGGTAGGCTTAAAATGTGCCACACACTCAACTAACCTGTCTACGTCCCTCGTATTATATATAACACAATTCATTAACTCCCCTTAAAAAACAATTTAGTACAATTCATTAACTCTCCTACATATAATAATTTGACTTTGTCTAAAAATTTAATATTTTTGTTTTTCCATTTTTACCCAGTCGTCTCTTTTTTTCCCCCACTCATTCTATAAAATCTATTTTCCAGCTACCGCCTTTATAAAAAAAAAACCCTACAGCCACTTAGCAAAGTAAAAGCATGTAATCTTTCCATAATTACTCCCAATTCTCTAAACCAAACCATGAACGCTCAAAGCCTTGCATGTTGTTTGGTTCTCATCTTCACAACATGTTTCAGTATTATTGTTCCTTCTAATGCAGAACAGACCCCACCAACTACTTCAGATATCTTCAAAATCCACCATGTTTGGCACCAAGATCTGCGATCAGGAAACAAAACGCATAATGAATTCCAAACACCCCAAGATCATTCACTCAAATCTCTCCCATTTGTGCTATCAGCAATCTTGGGCTTCATAGCTTCCTCTATTTCCAGTGCTAGTGGAATAGGCGGTGGTTCAGTTTTCATACCCATTTTAACCCTTGTGGCCAAACAAGATCTCAAAACAGCTTTAAGTCTCTCATCTTTCATGGTCACAGGAGGATCACTCGCAAATGTGCTGTTGAATATGTGCAGAACAAATTCAAAGTTGGGAGGCAAGTCATTGATTGATTATGACATAGCACTTTCTTTAGAGCCATGCATGCTTCTTGGTGTGAGTGTTGGAGTTATCTGCAACAGGGCTTTCCCAGAATGGTTAGTCACACTTCTGTTAGTTATTTTTCTTGCCTGGTCATTATCAATGACATGTAAGAAAGGGTTCAAGTTATGGAAGATTGAATCAGCGGAGAAAAGGAGAAATGCTGAGATTGAAGAAAATGGAAATGAAAATGGCAATAATGAAAATAGAAGATTGAAGCTTCCATGGCTGAAATTAGGGATTTTACTTCTGGTTTGGCTTTCTTTCTTCTCTATCTATTTTCTTCGAGGCAATAGCAATGGACAGGTGAGGAATCTTTTGCTCTTCATCTTCTTTTGTGTTTGATTTAATTTCCAAACTAGGATTAGATTCAGAATTACACCCCTGAATATTAACATAAGATATAACACTCAACACAACATTTATAGTACTACAATAAAATTCTAGTGTTTTTTTTTTAATAAAAACAATACATAATTAAGAATAAAAAAATACAACATAAGAAACCCTCATTTCATCAAACAGGGGCATCAAAGTTAGTAAATAAGGAAAAAAGTCTTATATATTCTGGACCAAAGTTCATCACTAACTATCATAGAACCGAATGAGTATTATTTAATCATGATCCCAGTAGACTGCTTCTTCTGTTTCATACTATTATTCACATAAATACATATGTTTAGTGAACTGTGAGTAATGCCAAAGATCAAATGAGTGCAGAGTATCATTCACATGAAGCCCTGTGGTGTGGGATATTGGATTCTCTCATCAGTTCAAATACCTCTTGCAGTGATTTTGACGGCAGCTTGGATTGTGTTTGTGGAAAGAAGCCTGCAACACCAAACTCAATCACAACAGGTTTTTTTTCCTACCTATTAAATGTTTCTCACAATTAACCTCATTCAATCAAAACAGAGCTAACTTCAATAATGGAAATAAAGATTATGCAGGGTCAAGACCAGAGCAGAGATGTAACATCAAAGAAGCTTTTCTTTCCATTGATGGCACTACTAGGAGGGATCTTGGGTGGTGTTTTTGGAGCAGGAGGTGGAATGCTAATAGGTCCACTTCTTCTTCAGATTGGAATAGCACCTGAGGTAAGCTCATACTATTTCTTTTAAAATTCTGTTAAAAGTTGTGCAGACTTGTATTCTTTTAGTGAAACGAATGATTTAATGGTCAAAATTAATTTTGTTAATGGTCATATTCTACCAAAAAAAAAGTGAATTAGCAGCAGAATTCCATTGCTAATTGACTTTTTATTTCATATGGGCAATATCGCTACGTTTTTAAACTTTTGGGGCAACATTAAGTCTAAAAATACTTTTAGAACAACATTGAGATTTTTTGAATACTTCCAAGATATAATTTCATAGACCCTTTTCTTGAGTTTTTTACCTAAAATTACAAGAATTCATTATAAGGCAACAATACTAAAGAGTATCAAGTATGAGTGTTATGTGTATTATTCAAGTCTAACTAAAAAGTTAGTGGTCAAAATTAGCTTTGTTAAAGGTCATGGGCAACAATACTACGTTTTTAAACTTTTTGGACAACATTGTGACCAAAAAAATTTCTAAGGTAACATCAAGATTTTTTAAATACTTCCAAGATGGATTTGCGCCTTAAACCATTACAATGACCTCCAATTGATTTTACTAAAACTAAACAAAACTCTTGTTATTTTCAAAATCAACACAAACTCTATAAAAACAAGAAAATTACACATATATCCCTTGAGTTTTTCTAAAATGACAGGCATTCATTGTATAGATTTAACACAATCACTTGTGTTTGTATTAATAGATAACAGCAGCAACGACTATTTTCATGGTTCTATTCTCATCATCAATGGCAACAATACAGTATGCACTGATGGGCATTGGAGACATACAGAAAGCCTTAATATTGAGCACAGTAAGTTTTGTTGCATCCCTTGTGGGCTTATTAGTGGTGCAGAGAGCAGTTCGGAAGTACAAAAGGACATCTTTAATTGTCTTCTCATTATGTGCCGCCATGGCTCTAAGTATTGTCCTAATGACTAGTTTTGGTGTCATTCGCACTTGGAAGGACTATAAATCTGGCAAATACATGGGCTTCAAACCGCCCTGTATAAAGAAACAATCTTCTTAACCAGTTCTATTGCTATGCTAGTTTTTATGATCCATGTAAAATACTATTTCTGATCCTAAATATAAGACCCAATTGACTTTTTTAGAAAGATTAAGAAAAAAAAATAGTTACTTAATCATGATACATAACATATGCCATGATTATATAACTTATTTACCTTTTTTAATCTCCATAAAAATATCAGTCGGGTCTTATATTAAAGACTAGAACTAGTAGTGGCAGACAAAAACTATGGTCTGGTCCTTAGGGGGGAAATGGAATTCCCAATTTGGTATTCTGTAGTGTTTTTCATCAAGTTAGTATTCAGATGTAGTTTTCAAATCCAAGTCAAAAGGCATATTCCTAGGATTGCATACCTGATATGCATCTACAGATAAATGCAATTGAGGAGGACAAATGGCATCAAGAACTAATTCAAAGTCTTAATTATCTAGATAACTACTAGTATAGAGTTGGTCTAGCAGTGTAAGTACCCATTAGATTCCTTTAGGTCTCGACTTCAAGTCCTATCAGAAACATTTGTGTTAAAAAGGATAACCACGAACACAAAACTATATACCGGATGATTGTATGATTATATAAACCTGATACCATATCATAACTAGTTCAATTCAGTAGTTTCATTTGCTAAATATATTACAATCATCTAATATACTCTTCTTCATCTTTGGTGTTATTTTAGAAAAATCAAAATTTACAGGGTTGGCATAATGTTAAAGATGTATCTGATTGCTCACAAAAAAATATCTAGTCTCTGTTGATACAAAAGCTGATTTTAGAATATCCTTACCATATATAAAAAATAAAGCCTACATGTACCTATTATGTGCAAATTTGACATACAGATTAAGTAACCAAAGCAATCAAATCTTAAAACTTGAATACCATATCTTAAAGGCTATTTTGTTCCCATCCCTTAATTATATTCATTGTTATATATATTTATACCCCTTAAACTTTATTTTTCCTCAGAAAGTCTGTACCTTTCAAACATCATATATGTCCTTCAGTCCCATTCTATTAGTGTTATCATCAATGGTCCATACTTTCAAGCTTTCTTTACCATGAATTGTACCCAATGTAGTTATTGCATATATTCACCATATATAAAAGTTTTTTCCGCCTATTAGGAATAACTTGAATAAACATAAAACCAGGTCTAAGTCAAGAACAGAAAATAGGTTTTTCGAATGTCATATTGGATGGTTGAGAGAAACTATTTCTTCACATGATGTTACGGGTTCGAATGACACTGGGAAAGCAAGAGAGTAGGGAAGCACCACTAGCACCAAAGTGGTCTCTCGGATGGCATTATATTTTTTCAAAGTCAGCCATTGATAAAACTACTCTGTTATCCCCTGCTTCCAACAACGTTTTCTTCTCCCTCATAAACATAGTATATTACATTTGAACTTTCATCATTCAACATAAACACAGTATCATCATAAAAGCCTTCAACCTAAAATCCCTGTAAGATGTGTGCTAATGGCTATCCAGATTAGGTTACTTTCAGAGCATGACCTTTGTTTGATTGACTAGCGTGGAGTAAATGATCTCTAATGGTCATCGTAATTTTTTATATATGAAGTAGAAACGTGGAACTTTCCAACAAGTCTTAAATCAGGTTAATTGGAGGTACGAAACATGAGTTATGGATTTTTAAAGATGAGACACAATTTGTCTAAGTAGAACAATGTTAGTAGACTAACAAATTGTGTTGATTGGGAGCTTTTAAATGGATTTTAGATTACCCTTAAAAGAGTTTCCATCTAAATAGGTCGACATCGCTATGTTTGTTTGTACTTTTGGAATGACATTGTTCTAAAAAATATTTCATCTAGTTTTTATTATAAGGTATCAACTAACAATTCTCACAAACCAATAAAAATAGTTAAAATTATTAAATTTATTCTAAAATTTAAGTAATTTTCAATATTGTCCCTACTAATTGCACTAAACTCTAATATCATATTAATTATTACTCTCAATTACTACCCTTATTAATTATTGGTATACATAGAAAAAAATATTTAATGTTTCTTAGAAATAAACAAGTATCTTATAAAAATGATCAAATATACTTATTAGTTGGTGATCTATAATAAATACTAGAGGGAGTACTTCCAAATGCCAAGGGTTCATTGGAAAAAACTTTTAGGTAAAAATGCCCAATAACCTAATAAATAAACATCAATAAAAAAGAAAGAAAGAAAGATGTACAACGAGTCATGAGCTCACTTGCTTATTTATTTCCCCTGAATAATAAGTCTTTTATATATTCACAAACCAAGAGAACCTATTTCTTTATATGTTCGCATTTAAATTAGAAAAAATCTTAATTAAATCTAGTTAAAATATCAAAATCTAAATTCAGGCCTACACTTTTATCAAATTGTTAATCAGGACAATAGATCTAATTAAAGTTTTCTAAATATTGTTAAAAATCAAGAATGCCCCTCTCTAATTAAAAAAGAAAATTGATGACGGATAACCCTAGATTCATTTGAGATTTAATTACAAATTTCCATAACCCTACATTAACCTCCAGTGGTCTTTCAGCAAATCATGAATATGAAATTATAATATACAAGAAATTTTCTATTTTTTAATATTTTATATCGATTAATTCAGAAAACAAATTAACAAGGTGGACCACAAAAGTTTGCATCCATTAAAATTCATAACCAAGTGCTATTGTTGTTGTTTTCTCCCAGATGCACATTCTTGCACATATTTCACTTCACCCGCCATTAACAAAGGCTAGAATTTGAATTCAAAGGGGATTTTTATATTAGACCTCTTAACCTAATTAAGAATTTGATAAAAGAGTAAACTTAAATTTAGATTTTTATATTTCAGCTGGATTTAATTAAAAAATTTCTTTTAAATTATGAGTTAAAAGGGTGTTTTCCTCATAACTCTTAAAGAGCTAATCATATTTTGTGCTCTTTCCTAGTATTTTGTCGGGGGAAAAAACTGCTAAAGCACATAAACATAAAAATACAATGGATTAGATTCCCATGTATAATTAATTTTTATTTAATTTTCATCTTTAAAAAATTTAATATGTTATGAAGGGCAAGAATGTAAGCACAATTAAGACTATTCCAAACGAATCTCTGGCAGTGAAAGGACAAAAACAGAAGAAGCTAGAAGTATATTGAAAGATTCAACCAGTCGTACGGGTAGCTGTACCCACTATCTTGCCTCTAAACAAGTCTTCGTTTGGAAAATCGCGAACCATACAAAAACATTTTCCAAAAATTTCAATTATAGTTCATTTAGTTTGATTTTATGAGAAAAGGTTATATATAATCTTGATACAATACAAACTAATTACAGTATTTAATTGAGTTTTTTTAATATAAAGAGGATCACATTTTATAATTATGATTACATCTTACATTATTAGGACTAATAAATAGGGATGTAAATATGTTGTAATCAAATGAAAAAGATACTATTGATATCATAATTTTTTTAAAGTATCAACTCATAAATGCTGTTAATTATTAAATAATTATCACCATTAAATATTAAAAAATTAATTAATTATATAAAAATATAAAAAATCCCCCACAAAAAAATAAAAAAAAATTATATTTCACCTTTAAAAAATATTAAAATATCTCATTAAATAATATTTTTACCATTAAATATTAAAAAATTACCATGAACCTAATCGATATATTGTATAGTATTTCCACTATCAAATATTGAAAAATTACCATGAACACTACGTGTATATTGCACACATTGAAAATAGTACTATGAACTCAACATGTACATTATACATATATATGTATGCAAGGGTAATTTTATCTCTAACTATATTATTCTCACATATTATAATTTTCAAGATAATTAAACTAAACGTTTTTATGCATATGCGTTATCTTTCATTAATAACGAACCAAACAAATTCATGTAATCATTATAATATTACATTACATTAACTCTAATTCTGTGAACCAGACAGACGCTTAAGTATTTAAATTTTATATAACTAATGTTAATTTTTTTGAAAATAAAAATCAACATTAGATTTACCAAAGTTATATTTCAAATACTCATTTCACCCCTATCTAAAAAGAGCATTCTCTCACATAATCAAAATATTTGATGGTGCTCAATACACCTAAGAAAATAATTCAAAGTGCTTGATGGACCTTAATCCTTATTATTATTTTAATATTTTTGGGTTTTACAAGTAATTCTAATTTTTTTAGGAAAAAAGACACTTAAATACTATTTGAACTTCAAAATCCCAAACCAGTGATTTTCAAGAAATATGAGTTATCAACTGCTATACTCTTTTTATCAATCTCATTACTCTTATTATCAATCAAACCAATTTGATATTTTGAAGTTTAAATGATATTTAAGTGTCTTTTTCTCAATTTTTTATTGTAGGTAAAATTAGTTGATTGGATAAACTCAGTAAAATAGACTGTATTTTACGGCTTCTTCTCTCCCTATTTCTCCCCCCCCCCCTTTTTGCCTCCTTGTTTCACATCAAATGCTTAACTTAAAATGATGATTGAGAAAAAAAAATTAAATGAGTAGTTTAAATTAAAGTTAAATCATTAGAATTATTAGACATAAATCCAAACCCACATCTAAAGTATGTGATAACTAACCTGAGTAGGGTGGAAGTTTAATTTGTCTACACCTGGAGTAAATAGATTCATTCAAGTGTACTGGGCAATATATATATATATATATATATATATATATATATATATATATATATATATATATATATATATTCATTTAAGTATAAATGAAAAAAAAAGTAGTGCCATGCATGTTGAATATAAAAGATATGTCTGAAGTTTAGGATTTTCTCACATAAATTTATAATTAATTAAAGTGTAAGTAAAAAATAAAAAGTAGCGCCATATGGAATATAGAAGTTTAATTCAGATGCATCTCCATCGTTAATAGAATAAAAACTAAAAATAAACAAAATGTCACACAAAAGAGTTAATTCAAGATTAAAATCTTGGCTGGCCTAAAAAACAGGAAAGCTTCATAAATCTAAACTTCTCTAAAGTTGTTGGAAATTGTGTCTTAGGGGTCAATCATTGTATTTTGAATATTATTATTTAATGAATTTTTTCGTTTTATTGTCATATTATTCGCATGTTTATTGTGATAATTTTATCCTTGGATAAATCATAAAGATTATCCTAAATGTCCCTAGTCGATCATCTATACAGGAACAAATATGAAATAAGACCAATATGACTTTGATAAAGTATGGAGATACAAATCAAAGTCTTAGGCACTTGTAAGAATACAAGGTGCTGGACTGACCTGCTATGAGAAAGCTATATGGATTAAATCATAAGCTTATTTAATATATAACCACATCACTATGCCCTTTGACCTGAGATCATCATGGATTCTTACATGAGAGTCACTAAGTTTTGACCTAGTTAAAAGTCACCTTTGACCGGGTGATAATAAAGGCTACAATCAGGCTTAGTGGTTTCATGTAAAGAAATGTTAATGGTCAAAATGGAATTTGCCCCTCACATTAGTAGAGAAATATTACTAGGCCCCTCGATAAGTGAGTCTGAGAAATGTATGGTTATACTACAATGGAAAAAAGTTTTCATTTCTATAGTCAGACTACTCAAGAATTGGGAAAGTAATGGTCAGGAACACGAGGATGACACTATCCATACCTCATCCTTAGCCGAAATATCGTACGACAAAAGGGACATGACATGGTTGTATCGTATTAACGATCCTCATATGAATTGGGTAGTCATAATGTCGTGCTAGAGGCCATTTGCGACTTATGAGCTAGTACAGTTATTGACTCACTGCCAACTTCATATGGGCATACAAGGTCGCACACAAGAATAGCTCAATACGAACTATAATGTCCAAATTCATTGAATCTAACATGTGTCTAAGATTCAATGAATACATTGTTCAATCTAGAGTGGACGGATTTTATATATATGATATAAAATTCGAAAAAGGAAAATAATAATAATAATATTATATATATATATATATATATATATATATATATATATATATATATATATATATATTATGTAGTGTTAGTTTTGGATTTAATTTTATTTGATAAAATTAAATTTAATAATTAACATAAAGATATAGTATCTCATATTTAATTTATAAAGATAAATTAAATCTATTTCCATTAACTCTTTATTCGGATTAAATAAATAGGTTAAATTAAAACTGTGGGACAGATTTAATTAAGTCAAATTTATCTAATTAGCTCATAAAAAAATTAAATGTTAATTGATATAATATGGACTTCAAAATTAAGATTAATTTTGAAGATTCAACATAACCCTTATCAGTTATAAAAATGAAGGGCTAGAGAAACCTAAAGCAGAAGAGAAGTAGAGAGCTGCAAGAAAACCCTAGAGAGGCATTGGAGGTGCTAGTACGCTGCCGGTGTTGGGTCCTATTCGTGTGGATACCGGTAGAGGGAGCTGATCTGAGGCGTGAGCTCCTTGAGATCGAAAAGGTGAAAAACATAAAGGTAAAACTCTTTCTAACTTAATTTAAACGCCGTTGATAGATCCATATTTGGGATTAGGAAAAAAATTTAAAGGTTTAATTTCTTTCGTTGTGCCTTCCAATCCCAACAAAAGCTTCACCCAATGTAAAGGTATTAAATTATTTATGTTATCGATGTGTTTAAAACCAAAGAACAAATATCACTTGGATAAGAAATGTATTAGAATCCTATCATTAAGTATTTTAATTGCCTAATTAGTAATGTATTTGTTACAATAAGGTCATCATCACTAATTCTTTTCAAATTAATCAATCACAAAGCCTAGTCAATATCATCTTGTAACTATTACCCCTTTAAGGTTTTCACACTTTGTCCAAATAAAGTCATCAATCATATGATTTATAAGGGTTTAAACCCTATATAGCGAATATACATAAGGAATTACTATTGAATGCAAAGAAATAAAATTGATTCTTCTAAACTTAAGAGAAGGAAAAGCAAATCTAGCTCACACACAGGTCCAACCCACCTAATTGGTGTTTGAGTGTTTTAAATAATTAAATACATGGCACTTTCATTCGAAAAAAAAAGAGTTAAGGTGCTTAAATAATCATAAACTATTTTTAAAAGTGCAAAAGTAACCGTGAACTATTTTTTAGAGTAAAAGCAACCATGAACTATATAAAATAGAGTAAGACTATTAACATCGTTATTTAAAGAAGACGTCTGTTAATCTGGAGTTGTTGCTTGTGTCAGGGTGGAATTTACAACTGATTGTACAATGAGGAGGTAGTAGGTATGGGAACATTTTATTTGTTTTGCTTTAAAACTTGCAACTAACACAAGACCGATTAATTAAATTATCATCCCTCTACCACAAGGCAATAAAGGGAGCGGCAAAAGAGAGTAGGGTCAAGGTAGATTAGAAGAGGAAGGGGAAGGTTCAACGCAAGTGAAGGTAGATAGCTTCATTGTCGAATTTGTTATATATAATTAGTTTTTATGATGTCAAATATAAATATTAAATATTGAGAGTAAAAAGTTTGCATTATATTTATCTCCTATCTTGACTTGACTAAATGCTATATTTAATGTAGATTAGAAGATATCAAGTTGAATTATAGAGAATGATCAAGAAAAAAAATTAAGAAAGAAGTTATTTGGATTGATCAAAATAAGCTATCTAGTTGAAGTTGGGTTATGAAGCATGATCAAGAAGAAAGAGAAAGAAGAACTTAAAAAGGGAATATCAGTATTCAAGTTATTAGATTTGATAATGGAAGTCTCTACGATCAAATGGAAGTTGGAATGGCTCAATTCGGAGTTAAAATGAGCTATTTCAAGCTTTGCAAAGAATAATGATTTTTTAAGCTACAGTTGATCACTCCCGAGCATCTAAAACGCCACTCAAGTGATATATGCGAATGAAAACATTGTTCACTCAAATTCACTTGAATGGAACATCAATCACTCGAGTGAATTCATTGTTTCAGCTACTCTGATGAGCTCTGTTCTTCGTCCAGCTTGAGCGAGCTTCAATAATTTGATCATATCTCTCAAACCATAATTCTGATTGAGACGAAACCAGCAGGATATAAAACTAGACTCCCAATTCGTCATTTTGAAACCATAACCAACATAAAATGAGGTCATATGAAGCAGATATGAATTCTTGAAGTTGACATTTAAATTATCATCACTTTCCAGACCATGTTTCGTATTTTGAACATATCTCTCAAACTACAAGTTCAAATGAGTTCAAACTAGTTCCATATGAAATTAGACTTAAAGATATTTCCATTGATATATAATATGATAATTTTATAGTTATATTCAAGGAGTTATGTCTTCTGGAAGTTGGAGTTCAAAAATGCATACACAATCTACACTCTTTTGATCATAACTTGCAACATACAATTGAGTTGGAGCTGATTCTTTTTGGATTTGAATATAAATGACAAGAGCTTTTCAATGATGGTTCATTTGCCATATTTGGAGATAAAATATATAAATCACTTTAAGTGAACACCTGAGTGATACTGATGAGTGAAGATCCTAACCTTCAGTTTTTCAAGTCATTCATCTGAGGCTGTGCAAGTTCACTCGAGTTGATAAATAAACACTCGAGTGATGGTGTTAAATCGTGGAAATTTAGAGGTGACTCGCAAGGTGATCTAAGAGTTGGAAGCAGATTACTCGAGTGAGGATTTATGCCACTCGAGTGATTCAAAATTATTCAGCATCACTCGCAAGGCTTCTGCAAGTCACTCGCATGTGTTTTGAAAGTTATGAAGAGCTGCCACTCGAGTGAATAAGTGGCCACTCGAGTGACAAGGTTCCACTTGCAGAAGACAGCAAGTTACTCGCCAAGTTTTTGAAAGTTGAGAAGAATTCACTCGAGTGTGTAAGTGGCCACTCAAGTGACAAGGGATCACTTGCTGTTTTCAAAAGTCACTCGCGGGGGTCTCAGGAAGTTATGAAGAACTTCAACTCGAGTGAGTAAGTGATCACTCAAGTGGAATGTGCCACTCGCAGGCTTTTCCTAAGTGACTCGCGACAATACTGAAACTGAAAGGTAAAGACCACTCGAGTGATAAGATGACACTCGAGTGATATCTTACAACTCGCGATACTCAGCAAGTCACCTTCAAAAAAACCAAGAATGCAATATATATCAACAGAAGATCACTCAAGTTATTTCTAATGCACTCGAGTGATACTGATAGCAGATTCTCTTAATCACCGTATCAGATTTCTTTATAATCTTACAAATTCATTTAAACCTTGATTATGTTGCTTCTAAACATTCATAATCATCACTAATCAAGTTTACATGAGGATTATAGGTGATTGAAGATGGATTAGAGCTTAACAGCTAAAAAATAATTTGTCAGAAACTCCAATGGTCATATTTCTAAAGCAACAAAATCAAAGTGAGAAGACCATCGTGCCTAACAGATACTTCAACATCTCCAACGGTCATATGAGCTACATCAACTATAAATTGAAAATCATTTAAAGTTGAAGACGAGAGCTCGCATCTATACTGTCAAAAATGCCGACACCCTGACGTTTCTCTCATTTCCTCTCTTTTTTTCTCAGTGACTACACAATTGACTTTAGAGAGTGAGATTATTTGTAATGTACTTCAGTGTTCATTTTATCCACTTCTAAGAGAAGATTAATTGTAACCCTTCATCATAAACGTTGTGTCCTTACGGTGATTAAGGGGGAGTATCTCGGTAAGAGATTTGTAAACGGCTTCACAGGTGCCCTGCTAAACTTGTGGGATTGTAGATGCTTTTCTTGTTCCTGGTTTAAACAAGAAGATAGTGGATTGAAAATCTCAAGTGAAACTTGGGGACTGGACGTAGGTCATCAAGGATTGGACCAAACCAGGATAAATCACAGTTTGCATCCTTTCTTCCTTAACTCTTATATTTCTAACATACATTACTTAAATGACTAGCTGTTGATTTATGCCTAATTACTTTCTTACTTATTGTTTTCACTGAGATGTGAAAAGATTTTCAAAGTTCTTAAAGCTTTTATCTTACACCCAATTCACCCCCCTCTTGGGTGTCAGCCGGATCTAACAGAATTCAACATCAAGAAGAAGCAAAAGAAGGGTGGCTCTGGTTGGTCAGCATAATCAAGAGGACGCATATGCAGGTCCGATGAGATATTGCTACCACAAGTTGTTGGCACCTCGATGGACGTCTTGGAGCAAGGGAAATCCAGGAAGGAGGTTTTACGAATGTAGATACTATTTTCATGTAAGATATGTAAGGTTTCAAGGTGGGTGGACAATTTGTAGTATACGAGTTATTTTCATTGCTGATTAAAATTTTCATGATGGGGGTTGTGGGTACTTTGCGTGGCATGACATTGACTTTGGGGAGAGGGAGAATGTTGTGATAAAGGAGCTACTTGATGACATAGACAAACTTTATGACGAGAACATGATGCTTTAAAGAGGAAGGAAGCCCAGAGGTTCCGTGATGAGGTTGTTGCAATTCACAATGATATGAGAAAGATAAAACGCATGCAAGAGAGCAATCAAAATAAACGAAGGAAGGAGGAGTTAAAGTTGAGATTTGCTATGGGATCATTGTTGATAACATGTGTGTGGTTGTTGTTCCTATACATATGAGAGGGAACCGTTAGGGTGTTGTTTTCAGAAAAAGAGGGTTTAGTGAAAAAATATATGCCCCATCAACTCTGTACTTGTGATCCCTCTTTCATAAAATCGTGACTGTATTAGTAACAAATATTGTGTTTATTCCTCTTTCATATTTACCATTTTCACTTTAGTATATTAACATTCGATTATTGTCTCAATTAAATATGCTAGGTATGTTTTGAAATAAATTTTTTTGGCTATATTATCATTCAATAATTGAATTGGTAATGATGATCTTGTTTAGTGTTAGGAGCATGTAGTTCAAATAACATTAATCTGTCTAAGGAAATTAAAGGAATCAACCATGTGGAAGGCAAAGCATATAATCATTAATAAATAATTAAATACTAACCAAAAGTTGCCATTAAATGGATACAAAAATTTGAATATGGCTTTGGTCCTTTTCCCCTCCCATCCTTTTCTGTCCTTTTCTCAATCTGGGCTGTTGGATTCAGATCTCAACGGTCCAGATTTAATATATATTAAATCTGGACCGTTGAGATCTGAATCCAACAGCCCAGATTGAGAAAAGGACAGAAAAGGATGGGAGGGGAAAAGGAGCAAAGCCGGATCCCAAAAACTTGCCAAAAGAACCATCATCCTATACAAAAAAGACCTAAAACAACCATTAAACCACATAAATGGTCCTAATGCCTTTCAATGGAAATAAAAAGTTGCCAATCACATAAGTGGTACTCATACCTATCAATGATTACATAATTATCCTAGATAGTAGTCTTCTTTCCCTTGTTCTTAATGTTGGATATCATGCTCTGCCTCTGGGACAATAATTAAGAGGTTGTGACACTAGGCTAGCCCCTCCAATGCAGACCTGGTGGTGTATATGGAATTTTAGACATATGGGAGTCTTCCTTTTAGAAATTGAATCCTTCTTAAACCCTCTATTGCAATTAAAGTTGCACCCCTAGATGATTTCCTTATTTCTTTTTCATTCGGTATTGGGAACTTGGTTTGAGGGTCATCATAGTAATCCATGTACTCTTCTGCAGAACCCATTCTAATAATCGTCTCTGAGCTAAGGCCAGGCTGCACAATTAATGTAATTCAAATCAATTCAGTGAATTTACTTATATTCTTAAATTTTTGGACATGTGAAACATTAATATTTACATTGTAAATTGTTCTCCCTGTGTCTTCAGCAATCATCATACCCATCCCAGAAAATCTTCTTGTCTTGTATACACTATTTCTCCTTGCTGGTGGGTTTTGAGAGGATTGAAAAGGTACTGGTTGGTGTTGAGAGAGTTGAAAAGGTGTTGGTTGCTCTTGAGAGTCTTGAGACAATGGTGGTGGGTCTTGAGAGGCTTGCAAAGGTACTGGTTGCTGATGAGACTTGTTAGTCCTTTGTTGTCGAGGCACGGTAGATGGTGGTGCCTATATGAAAAAAAAAACATATACATAAGATACTCAAACAACAACGAAACTGCATTTACAACTGATAAAGATGTTACCTCTTTACATGTAGACTTTTTATGACCTTTTTGCTTACATACTGAGCACGTCATCTGCTCACCTTTCTTGCTTAACTTTCTACATGAAGCAGACACTGTTGCATTACAATTCTGCCCATAACCAACCTTCTTCCTTCGTTGTGCTTCTTTAATTTGCACGTGCTTAGTCAGTGGTCTTCCTGGTAAGGTTGCTACGGGAGGAGGTTGCATTGGGAGAAAAATTTCAGTGTTCTATAACAGCTTCCCCCTCATTAGTTGCAATTTAGTCATGTAGCTAGCAAGGTATGTTTCTTTATGATAGTAATGGGATATTTGGGTTAAGGGATCAACTTTAGCATGGTACATGGCACATATAGCATGTTGGCATAGGATTCCTATTAGATCCCATGCTCTACAAGTACACATTTGGTTGTTAAGCTAAACCATATGTCTATCTTGACCCTCAACGACCTCATATCCCATATCTCCATTAAAAAAGACTTGACATTTGTCAGGTAGATATTTATTGACCTTAAACAACTCTATACACTTAGGCGAGTAATCACTCTTCCAACTCTTGACATTATTCTCACTTTTTGCCCATTTACCCAATATCTTAAGCCTTATTCCATCAAACATTCTTATTACAGAAAGAAACCTATACTCATCGATCCAAGCATTTAAGGACTCACTAATATTGTTATCTACCATCCATTACTGGCTTCTAGTTGAGAAATAAGCCCTACCCATGCTTACAGAGAGTATGACGTTAATGATATAGATGCTTCTTTACTCAACCCTTCCAGAGCTTTCAAATTGTCTTTGAATTGTTCTTCGAACGTACTCCATGCACAAGAGAATGATTTCTTCTTCAACTCATTACCTCTCCACTGCTTACTCCAATTGGCATAAATGTGTCTTGCATAAAACTTATGGTCAACACATGGGAGGATATCACGAACAGCTTGACATAAACCCTTCGAACATACCAAATAGAAAGACAAGAGCAATGTAAATATAGCAGTGACTTTATATAAATAACAGTGATATAGCTTTTAACTTCATAGGACGTGCTATTAATTTTCACAGTGATACAACCTCTAAATAAGTTGTTCGGATACAGTGTTAAGGTACTGTTTAGTAACTCAATATAATCAATGAATAAGAAAAGAGATAATCTGTTATAGGGAGAGAGTAAGGATCTCACCGACTCACTGTAACAACCCTGGAGTATCTCCTGAATTAATGTTCTCTGAAATTTTATCATGCTTTATTGATGAGGCTCTTTGCCTATTTATAATAACGACTTACAGAAAATTTGACGCAACCATAATTCAAAATGAATAACAACCCCTAGATTTAGGAACTACTTCCTAATAGACTACTAGTGGATCTTCCACTTATTTTTCAACTAATAATAAATGAACAAAATAGAAGCGATAAAATAACAATAGTAATTTAAATCAATCAACCAACTTATTCCTTCCTGGCACATTTACTTTTTTCTTGAATAAGTTAAGCCTCTAAATAACAATGATACAACCTCTAGTTTAGATCATGAGACGTGCTATTAATTTTGTTCAAGGGAACATAAGTTAATAGGAGAGAAGGGGTAAAAGAAGAGAGATATATCAAATTTGGAGTGATCCATACGATGCACTCATACAATAATAAATTTGGAGATATATTCATGCATGTTTAGTAAGAGGATTGTGAAAAAACATATCTTGTTTTAATTAAACTAAGAGATCAGAGTTAACTTATGAAATTATGAGAGCATACCTTACAAAACAGCATTATAGTATAAATAATTTTTTCATATAATTTATTAAAAGGAAAAAGGAGAGGGTGAGAGATGGACCACATAAAAGCATTAATGTCATACTTTCACCTTCATTCAAGTCCAGGGAAATAGATGCAGTAATTTAAATGCATTATGGGCCCACCAAAATGCATACCTTCTACATATTTGACATTAATGTGATACTTTTACCTTCATTTAAGTCCAAGGAGCATTGCAACCATTGGAGAAACCAAGTCCAGTGCAACCTATTCTCTTTTTGGGTCAAAGTGAAAGCCAAATTGTAGAGGGAGTCATTTGAATCTATGCCAACTGCAGTGAGTAAAATTCCTTTTGCTTTCCCTTTTTAAAAAAGTTCCATCTACACCAATAAGATGCATGCAACCTTATCTCCACCCAACTTGCTTTACTTGCATTAATGTTGTTATGATACAGTAAACATATTCAACACTAGACAATTAACATAATTAATAAAGCACATAAGTCAATTACCTTTGAAGCATTAAAACATATATATATCTTTTTGAAAACTCGTTTGTCATTCTCTAATGCCTCATTGCTCACTTCAACACGGACATCTGAACCGGGATTATAAATTCTAAGTTCGTTGCAGTACGCCTCTAACTTTGCAAACTCATCTTTGAAGCTCCCTTCCATCTCTTGTATTATCCTCTTTTTGGCCCGTTTGCACTTATCCTTACTTACATTCATACTCAATTGTCTCTTAACCTCTTGCTTCATCTCACTAAGCTTGAACTTGGGATTCTCTTATACCTTTTCCTGAAAGTAATTAGCCAACCACTTAACAGATGCTCTTCTATTCTTATACACCCTAAGACAACAATGTTCACCTATAAAGTCTTTACCTAGAACCCTATATTGGATCAATCCCTAGAGGCAAATAACACAAATGGGCATCCCTTTTCACATACTACTCTCAGCAAGCTCTTTGTACTTCTTACAACTCTAAGGTTAACATCCTTCTCTACAGCATAGATATCCAAAGTCTTCTTTAGCTCAGCCTTATTGACAAATGTCATGCCAAGCATTAACAATGGCTTATTAGCCAAATCTTCACCAACATGATTGACCTCTTCAAGAGACTCATTATCATTGTATGATGCCAAATCATCCTCCTCATGGTCACTTCATTTCTCCTTAATACACACTTCAACATCATAATCAACACTCTCTTTTGTATCCGAGCTCACACTATCTGCCACATAGTTGTGATCTTCACTACTATCATTATCTTCCTCCTTCACTTCACTCTCATCCTTATCCTCGTTACCATTAACATCCTCAGCCTCCCTAGTCAATTTGTATTTCCCTTTCTTTCCCCAATTATCATCACCAATATCAACTCTGCCTTCATCTACATATATCCCTTTGTCACCAATGTACTTAATTCCATCAACATCATCTGCATCTATGGCATCAAACACCTCTAGCCCTTCAATGTCCTCAATTACATCTTATTCCTTTTTAGTATCACCTCTGCCATTTTCATTTTGCCCAACATCATCTACATTTTCATTTGCATTCAAACCCACACCCCTCTCATTTTCATTTACCTATATTCCCCTTTCATTTTTTGTTTAAACCCATATGAAACGACCATTTCTCACAAACAACGATTATCCAATACAATTTAACAAAACCAGTGATAATTTTTTTCAATACATATCAGAGTTCATGACACAACATCCGCCCACAAACTCTTACAAGACATATCAGAGTTTAGGACACAAACTCATTACAGAGAAATTTATTATTCTGATCTCACATCACAATTAACCCACAAGTCTTAAAAATTCACACATAACAATATCCAATACAACTGTGGTTGTGGGTCCATCAAAATATCAGAGTACACAACATAAGGCCTTAGGCCTAACAAGAGTTAAATATTTATCCCAAAACAGTTACTCAACAGTAAAAACAATGTGGCATTCCAAAAACATAAGGGCCCTATAATGGCAATATAGAAATTAACACAACATCAATACCAAAAGAGGCATACAAGATTCTCAACGTCTATGCCTCTGGTTGCTTCCCTTAGCCTCTAGCCAAATTAGAGGTCTCGCCTAAAAAATTATTTTTAATGACGGGGTGAAACATAAAGTCTCAGTAACCAAAATCAAATTACAAAATATGCAGGGAAGGATTGTAAGTCAGAGAAGTAGGTTTAATTGACATAATAATAATAATAATAATAATAATAATAATAATAATAATAATAATAATAATAATCTCATAATTCAAAACTTAACATAATATAATCAATGAATAAAATCATCCCCACTCATCCATTCTGCTCCTCCTTATCCCCTCTGGACTGGTACAGCCTATCAGTGCTAGTATACCCGGTCAAAGGTTAGCTAATCACATCAAGAATACTGCCCCCTCCCATGCTACCACCAATATACCGCAACAGGGAGGTGTCCGCCCAAAACACTCAACTCCAAATCCGGGCCAGGATTGAGAGAGCCGATGGGCACACAATTTACCATATCTCTTCCACACAACCCAACAAATCTCGTAATATAAAAATAATAAATTAATACAGCTTTCAAAATTTTTTTTGAGATTCTCAATTCTTATACAACATATCCATCACAACAGTAACAATTTAATAATAATTTTCACTTCTATATATAAATTGAAAAATACAATGCCTCACTGAAATAAGTTCATATTCAAACATAACAAAATATTTCAAAATACATACAAGTAGTATAGATAAAAGTAAGGTTCATAAAACACCTTACAGACCAAAGCAAGCATATAAAATAAATTAACCCCAATTACCTCGATTCCAAGCTTAATCTCAATTTGGATAGTAAAACTCGTGTAATCACCGATCACAAGAAAATTCTACATTATCAATGTAGATACCAATTAACCACAATTAACAATTAAATAATTAATTTACATAATTTAACTCCTACAACCCAATTTTCTCTACAACTATTATCCTCAATTATTCCAATTTCCTTAAAAATCTTTAACCATAGATCATTCCTCATAAACCCAAAGCACTCATTAAAATCCTTAAATAACCTTTAACATACATATAATTACAAAATCCTCAATATCAACTTTTTAAATAATCAAATCTCTTTTTTATAATTTATATGGGTATAATCCAATTATTAAACAACTCCTCAAATCTCTACATAATTAAAATCATATCAAATTCTAATTTAAATATTAAATCATAACTCATATTTTTCATAGAGCTCAGATCTAACAAAATAAACCGATTAAAACCTCAATAATACCTCCAATAATCCAAAAAAATTATTTAAACATATTTTGATCAGTAAAAAGGTCCTATGGAGATTAATTTATATCCTATTTATTAAATAAATTAATTATAAAATCACATAACAACCAAATAATAAATCTAAACAAGTTAAAATTAACTATTAATTATTATCTACATTTCTACAGTCTTATATTGACAAAACTCAAAACTTGCCTAAAATTATATCCCCAAAATATTATCTAACTAGCATAAAATTATTATCATAGGAAAGAGAAAATTATTTAGAATATTTTTCATAAAAGAAACTTTATGATTAGAAGAAAGTTTACGTACTTTATTGATCCTCAAAGAACCAAAAACACTCCTATCAAAACCCCACTCCCTGCGTTTTTCCTCAACACTTCACGCCGGAAGTGTTGAGGGGAGGGGGTATTTATACCCCCTCTCCTTAATCAATTGGCGCCTAATGGTGCCAATTTTTTAATTAATTTTTTAATTTTTTTAATAGATAAGGGGGGCTCCCCCTTATCACAATTGTTGGTAGGCACCGTCCAACTTTATTACTATTATTTTAATAATATAATATAATATTTATTATATTATATTATAATATTTTATTATTATTTTATTTATTATAAATTAATAATATTATTATTTTTCAAGGATGTCACACCATACCCCTGTCCCCTTGCAAATGACTCGAGAATACACAGATATTGTGTACCTTCTCTAATAAAACTGCATACCTCTTATCTAGGGCATCTTTGGAATTTTCCTCATCTTCGATTCCAACGTTTTTGTCCTCATTTGAAGCCATTTTATCTACAACATAAAAAAGACAAATTAAAAGGAGGGCTATGAAGGGATTTAATTGTTTGCAACATATAAAGAACGATTTTCATGGTTCCAGATGATGCTCACCTCGGATTCCTTATTGTCGCTACTTGGTAGAACTTTGCCACAGAAGAATCTTGACTCAAACGCACTTGCTCACTTTTTTGGTGTCTCCCTATCTCAAATCATTTCCCTAAGCGTATTCCTCAAATCTCTTGCCTTTTGGCTTTCACGTTTCCACCATTGATACACTTTCAAACTTTCTTAATGTCGCGATTTTAGGGTTCCAACTCATTTCTCGAACCCTTCTCTTCTTTTTTTTTTTTTCTTTTCCACCTTTTTAAATTTCATGCTTTCTCTTTTTGATCAAATAATTTCATGCTTTCCACTCTATCAATATTGTGTGCTTCCACATAAACTATACTTACACATATCAGCGGCCATATCACCAATTTATGTCAAATCTTGCATCTTAAAGATCAACGTTTATTACTTTAACAGTGTTAACGGTTTTGCTCCATTTAATATAGTTTATGGTTACTTTTACTCTAAAAAGTAGTTCATTATTACTTTTACAACTTTTAAAATAGTTCATTGTTATTTAAGTAGCTTGACCAAAAAGAATAATGGAACGGCTAGCACATATTTGTTTTTTGTTTGAGTTGATTGGTTTGGCAGATTCAAGGGAGGGATTGGTAATTTTGGTAAACTTATGAGGAGTAAGTCGTACAAGTTCGCCCATTTCAAAATTAAGAGCTGGGGTAATTCTTTTTTCTTTTTGATAAAAAGATTTGGGATAAATTATTAAAGGCATTTAACACTTTTATTTTCCGTCTTTTTTTTTGGGGCCTAGATTTGATTGGTCCGCTTAAATTCTATATAAAAAAAAAAGTAAAAAAATAAATTAGAAAAATCACACCAAAATCTCAACCAAATATCTTAAAAATCTAATAATTAGTTAATGACAAGTGAAAGTGACAAGATTTTTCAGATATTATTTTTTATTGGGACCTTGGTGATTTTTCCAAAATTCTACACTGTGACAAATTATAAATAATAGAGATAATATTTTAAAATTTGTGCAATGTATAATTTTCAAAAGGGAAAATTCTATTAAAAGTCTTTTGAAACACCTAAATCCTAAGGTTTTTAAATTTAACAAATTATAAATCAGGTCAACCAACCCAATTTTAGATTTTAGAATTGAGTGATTTTACCTATATACCATCTTCCTTCTCCTCTTTCCCTTTCGTCTATCTCCTGTTTCTCTCATCTCCTCTCCTTTGACACATGTTTAGATTGATAATTAATAATAATGTGAATATGAATTTGAAGTTGTAGCCAGCAATTGCTTTTATTATATTATGCAACCACGAAGGTGAAATTCAAAGAAGCATAGAAAGCATAGAGTAGCGTGAATATGAGAGCAAAGGAGTTCAAGATATGATCCTCTTTTCTAGGATATATCTCAATTTTCTAGTTTTATTTAGCATCTTTTACAATTTTTTTTATTTGTACTATAATTGTGCCTTCCATTATTGGCCGTGCCCCCTGACACTAGGCATTGACTTTCTCCATGACTATACACCATCAAATGAAGATAATTTTTTTTTTAAACAACAATGAGACTCATAAGTTTTATCATTCTCTCTTTATTTGTGTTCTACAACAATTCTAGTAGAGATTTTAGAAATTAACAAGTTAAATTTAACAAGCCGCACATTCTTATTGGCAATAGCAATCTATATTCAATTTTCCTTTTCTAAAAACTTAAATGGCATTGAAGTAAATTGACAAGATTTATAAATCCTAATTTAGATTATTTAACCTAATTAATGATTTCTTAAATTTAACAATCCAAACTAAAATTAGACCCTTTTCAAAATAAGCCAATTATATATGAAGTCCAAAAAATCAACATCTTTGGTGTGCACCCACCCACTACTGCTTTTTGTTTGTTTTACTGTGTCCAATTATATGCCATCAATAAAACCAAACTTGCATTAAGGGGTCTTTAAAAAGGACTAAAGAGTCAAAAAGTGGATTCATTTACAAATCCTTAACTTGTTTTTTCACTTTGCCTCCGACTTCTTTATCTTTCCAATAGGCAATAGCCTCTCTTCTTCATTCGTCCATTATTAATATTCATTCACATCTCTCACAAAACAAAACATCCACATCCTTCAATTATATATATACGTCACCCCATTAACACTTTCTTTAGCTTTTTCTCTCCACCACCCAAACCCCTTCTTTTTCTTCTCATTTTTCCATCTTTATTTTCTCTCCAACCAAACATGTCCTTCTTCAGCTTCTTCGTCTTCTTTTCCGCCGTACTCGTCACTTTTCCGGCCCCGGCTAGGACCGACCAGCCATGCCCCTATCCATGTTACCCACCTCCCATTGGAGGCGGCGGCGGCGGCAGTACTCCCACAACCACCACCGTGACCCCATCACTGCCGCAGACCGGAGGAACAGTATACTCACCACCAACTGGGTATAATAACTACCCTTATAATTACAACCAACCACCACCGTATGGATTCGGCAGCGGCGGAGTTGGCAGTGGATATTATGGTGCCCCACCGCCTCCAGATCCAATTCTCCCCTACTTTCCGTTCTATTACAGAAAACCACCACATGGGATCGGTGGTTATTCATCTTCGTCGTCGTCTGAAACTTCATCATCGACGTCTGCGGCTTCGGCGGCGACGGCCACTGCGCAGAAATGGAAAGCAGCGGCTTTAGCTTCAGCATCAGCTCTTTGCTTAATCCTTTTCGTTTAGTATATTATCAAGTGAGAATCTTTACTGTAATGCTCAAACTCTGAGATTCTGAGAATTAGTGATTAGTGATTATTTGCGTTAATGTAGTTTGATGATTTGTTTTTCAGTGACTTTTCAAACTTGTGTTTGCAATGATTTTTCGGTCTTTTGCCTTTTTAAAGTCGTGAAAATTAGGACGGAGTGGTTGATGTGCTTTCCCTTCATTTTCTTACATTTTTAAATATATTTTTTATAATTTTTTAAATTATTAGATTCTTTATAAATAGACGATATTTTAATATTTTATGAAAAAAATTATTTTTAATTATTTATAAGTTTTTAAATATTTAAAAATTAAAAAATGTGTATTTTTGTTTTAACTTAGAGTTTTAAATTTTTTAAAAATCGTAAAAAATTAAAAATAATTCTATTTTTTACCTATAAAATATTAAAACATAATATTTCATATAAGATTTAATAATATAAAAAATTATAAAAAATATGTTTAGAAATGTCCAAATAAAGGAGCAGCAGGAAAGCCCAACCCTGCCTCAAAAATTAAAGGGTGTATATATTATTTCACTTCATCCAAAAATTCTTTTGATGGAAAAAAAGAAAAGAAAAATTATATTGGATGAATTATAATAATTTTAAATTAATAAAAAGAGAGAGAGAGAGAGAGAGATTAGGTATTGCCTTTGGAACAACTTCATTACATCATCTGTCTTGAAATGGTTATGTATCTTGAATAATATTCTTCGTGTCATAACAGATTTGGAAGTTTGTGAGAACATTTGTCATAGAAATAAAGAAATAATATTTCCACGGCCTCCTTAAATTCTTAATTCTTTTTTATTTTCTCTATATTCTATAATTTTTAATTGATTTAATATTTTCTTTTAAGAAATAAAAATTTGATTTTTCAGTTATTTATATTTTAATTAAATTATTTACTTATTTTTATTTCAGCAGCAAGTCTGTCTTAGTTTATTATTTCTTGATCATCATACACTTAAAATATTTTTGAATAGATAGAATAAGAGTAACAATATAGTATAAAGCTACATAAAACTAGAACCCTGAATTAAATTTATATTTTTACACCAGCAACATTACCACAAATCCACACAACTTAGATTATACTTTATTACATAAAAAATGTATTAGCCGACACAAGTTAATATTTTCCTCTCTTCAAATTCTTCTTACATATATTATCAAATAAAAATTATTACCCACCTCTTGTATACGTGTTATAAATCTGCTCCTCACATAAATATGAATAATGTGTTATACAGATAATTCATGAATAAACAATATATAATATTTATTTAAAAATTAAATTCTTTTTTATGAAAAAATTAAAATGGTTATAACTAGGTTGATCTTGTAAAATATTTATAATCTCATTGCAGATGTATTTATTTTGACCGCAAAAAGTATCAAGAATTTTGAACTCTGTAAATTGATATTTACACATATTTAGATAAAAATTTTGAAATTCATATTTTCATTTTGTTGTTTTATGTCGTTTTTTAGGAAGATTCCCTAATTAAATAATATACTTGAAAAAAGAGGGCATGGTGGTCCCGTATATATGTGTGAGTAGGCGTTAAGAATGGCAGAAGGGAAAATAAAAAAACTATACAATTGAAAATGACAGAGAAGTAAAAATAAGAAATAAGAAACAAAAAACAATAGAATATGTTTAACCTAGAAAAATCCGAGTGTTAGAGATACAAAACCCATAAAAACAAACGAGAAATTCCATTATAAAAAGTGAAGTTTACAATGATCATTCATATTTATAAAGATGGAAAGACTAGATACATATTTTTTTTAAAAAAAGAAAGCTAATATATTGAATTGGATAATAAATATGATGAAAATATGTTATATAAAAAAAAGATATGGTGAAAATATGATATATTTTAAGCTAAATAATAAATAAAATATTCTCAATAAATTGTAAAAATTTGAGTCACCATCTCAACGGTAAGCGATTCTGTGATTGTGTGATAAGTCAGAAGATAATCCAAAAACAGACTGCTATGCAAGTTGTGGCTTGATGCGAAGAATGTAAGATATCATAGAAGAAATATTATAAACAAATATTATCAATTTAAAATATAGAATAATATTTTTAAATTAAATTTAAAATGTTAGCAAATTTGCTGTCACTAATTTTGGAAAATTTAATTATAGATATGTTTAATTAAAAAATGTTTGATATTATATACATAATTTAAAGTATATAAAAGGGAAGATTGTGCTCGCTGCTCGATGTTGAGCATCTCAAAGATCACACAAAACGAAAATAAGGTCACTTGCTATCTATCAATTTTAGTGGGAAACAAACACAATCGCAATCATGATTTCCCATTTGTTTTTAATTCTTCTTTTGGTGTTCATCTTGATTAGCAAAATAAATAATTTATTTTAGAAAAGTACAATTTTGAAATTATTCCGTGTTCAAGGATCAAGATGAAAAAGTTATATAGGAAACAATAAAGCCTGAATATAAAAACAAGGAAATCCATTGTTCAAACTTCAAACTTTCTCTTCGTTCCAAATTATTTTTGTATATATTTTTGTACTATGCTTCCCAACATAATGATGACAGCTATAAAACTAAGAATTAATCCAACTTAAACCATGTTCTTGTTTGATTCTTATACCTAACATTGTTCAGTGCTACTAGTCTATTGTTTATTTTGCATGTTTGAATGCCCACTAAATATCTATGCTCTAAACAAATATTTCCTTCCCCATCAATAAGTATTAGTTTCAATAAAATAAATTTTATCGATTTAAACATAAGATTATGATATATCAAACTTGAATTCGTATGAGTATATAAAATGTTTTTAAGATCCGATAATGTTCATATCTTTTTTTTGATCTATGATCATTCGGTATCTGACACTTTTTTTGACTCCTGGCTTCTTTGGCACAGATCATCAAGCAACCGACTAATCCGAATGGGGATTTGGTCAGGCCTACTTTATGGGAACATCACTCCTAGAGAAACCTCTCCACTCTCCCCTAAGGGATCAAACCCAGGAACAGATGAATGGGCGCAGTGTCCTTCATCATCTGTGCCAGCTTCTGCTAGTACAATATTCAGATCTAACTCAAGCATATACAACCATATAAGAAAAGTATTTCTTCCTCCCTTATTTAGGAGAAAGACGAACGAGTAGATTGCTTGAACTATAGTTTCAATATTATTTGATGTTATTGTTATGATTTTGGGTGTTAGATGCACAGCAAGTAAAATTAGAATGTTAAAAGCATGAAAAAAATAATATTAGGGCATTGGGTGCTACCTTATCCATTTTTTAATTTTATGATATTTATTTGTATTTCGGTTTTTTTTTATTAATATTCTCTCTTACTTACAATATCTAATTTAATCTAATTATTTTTAAAAGCTACTCATGGTAACTTATTAACATAATTGAAAATCTGTTTGTTTAGCATATTGCAAATTTGATTGGTGAGAAAGATATGATAAAATTATTTTGATAGGGGGATATTCCCTAATTTTTCTGAGGAGACACTCTAAAAATTTTTAGAAAAATAAAATATTTTTTAAAGGCTAAATCAAACCTGGTCAAATGGAGCCCAATGGGAAGAATATGAGCATTAATTTTTGAGAAACGTGCTACAGAATAGAGCCCGTGTTAGGTGTTAGGTTAGGTCATTCATCAGTCTGGGCGGCGATACTGGCGTCGGAGGGGAACCAAGCCTCTTTCTCTGATTTGGTTCCATCTGTGTTTTTGCCTCTTTCGATGGCTTCTTCTTCTGTGTTTTCTCCATCCTCACAGTCAGCCATTTAAGGTTAAATCGGTAACCACACCTGTCTGTTATGGCTTCGCTCGCATTTGAAATTTTGTTTTATTTTTCCCCCAAAAAGGTAACTTTTTGAATTGTGGAAATGGGTTATTCAATCCACCATGATGGCTGCATTGTCTTAGCTCATGAACTGGGAAAATTAAACAAATAATGATCATGTCGGGATTTTCATTGTTGTGTTTTCCATGAATCTGTGAATTAAACTTACATCAGCAGGTCAAATTTAAATCTTCATTTCAGCTATCAGGTTACAGAATGAATTCCTTAACATGTATAAGAAGCCAAATTGGTGGATGAGCTTATCTGATTGACTCGTGATCTGTTGTGTCCAATCCAGTAATTAGTGGAATTTATGAGTTAGATAGTCTAATTTCTATTTTTCAATATTTTGGAAATTTTTGCCATCCTGCATTCGTTTAAATATAGAGGCATTCCTGTTGGTCATAACTCATAACATAGACCCTATTGTCTACCCCTTTGTGGTATGCAAGAGGTTACTAATTTCATCATAACTAAGTTTTTGTGATTCTTGGGGTAGAATTTAATACTAAATTATAATATGCTAACCTTTTTCCCCCTTCTGATCTGACTATGCTACCCTTATGCTTACTTAATACATTGATTAACACCTTTGAAGAAATTAGGGAGATGGATCCGTTCTTAGAACTCGCCCTGCTTCCTCAAATTTTTTTTGGGTTTATGGGATTTGAATAGAAATCTCCTATGTTTATGATTTTATTCAAAATGCTAACCTAAATCTTGCTTGATCACTCATAAAGTCATCTGTTTTTGTTAGTGCAAATATGGGCATATGATGCTTTTACACTTGATCTCTGAACTTCAGGTAAGTTCATATGTTGACAAGTTTATCTACTGATGCCCTCTATATTTGCTCCAGTGATAGAACACAGAAAAAGCATCAACAAAGTGGGGAGATTGTCATAACTAGTTGGTTACTGCTGTTAAGTTTGGGAGCTGTTGACAAATAGTTGTGGCTATGTATTATATTCATTTATATCATCCAAAACTTCCCTTATGATTGGGGAAGAGGGTTTTTAAAGAGGAAGGGTTTCTTCATTTTCTGAAATTTGTATTATAACTAAGTTGACTGGCTGGATGAGATGACTATTTCCTGATTGACTTTGTTTGTTATTGCTCTTCAAAGCTTTTGTATTATAAACCGTGGATTCTTCTGATGGACTAGCCATGAGAAGAAAATAAAAAACCCATCAATTGTTTCTGTTTTCATAGGGTAACAAAAAGCATGCTGGCATTTAACATATTTGTCAACAAGGGACATTGACAATGTAACCTAGTTCTAGGATGCATTTCACCACCCTGTATGTGAAATGACTATCAGATCAAAGAACCTATACAATGCCAGAGACAACTCAAGGTGGAGCTTGTCCTCTATAAAATTTTTCCATTCACAGCAAGTTACAACATTGAAGACTGCGACCTGATAAAATATGTAGGCTTCCATCACTTCTATGATGAATTATGTAATGGATGATAACCTTCCGAAGTTGACACTACCCTGAAACATGCATGCTTTCACCCTTGTGCTGTTTATTAATTGCCGGTTCTGCTATCTGTTGGACCGTCAAGCAAATACAATGGCATCATACGATTTATGTAACTGACTCCACCTAGTGGGATTAAGCTGCTTGTTGTCGTTGTTGACTCATTGCTTCGGAAAGAGAACATAGGAATGTATCAGTTGGCTATGTTCAAGGTAAATGCCTCGCGTATGGCTGATATTGTTTATGATGCCATGTTTTTTAATGATGTATTTGTAATTAACTGTTGAAGTTGGCTCAAGTGTTTTATTAATTAGCCAACATTTGACACTTTGATAGATCAAATGATCAGTTTGGAGTGTGATGTTCATTTACACTTAAAAACATCTTTGTTTGGATATCTTGGAAGTACGGAGTCGTCATTAATATTTGAAGTATCTCAGTTTTCCTCTGAAGTATGAGCAACTTGCATTGCAGCAATCGCTTGAGAATCAGGAACGATCTTTGATAAAAGCAAGCTTCTCTGCACTCTTAATTTTCCGTCATCAATTTTTTTTTTTTTAAAAAACACTTGGAGTTTTACAATCAGTACAGTGACAAGATATTGGGGTCTGACTAAGTAATAATTTATAATAGAGTATATTTATTTTATATTTCCAGATTGTATGATTGCATAATTTTGTTACTTGTTCTCATTTAATTGAATAAATATTCATACATTAGGAAGAAGAGAGGACAAACTATGATGGACCTCCATGCTAATAAAATGGCTTACAAAAATGTAACAAAAAACTGTTTACAAAAATATGTACAAATTAAACAACCAATGACGTCCTTGTATTGGTGACTAGACTGAAATCAATGCTTTTGCATGCAGCAAAACACATTTTTCTAACCTAGACCAATTTTTATTGACTTTTACCATACCATATATGCATTAGGGATATGGTTCAGAAGATAGAAAAATTCGAGGATCCGTCAACATGCCATAATATTTCACAAATCGAATTTTCAACCAGTCCTTCACCAAAAAAAAAATATTCAATTCTAACTTTGACATGAAGGGTTGACCGGATATAGTTATCAAGAACACCAGTCCTAAACATGCCCATTATATACCAAAGCTGCAATCACTGACTTAATAACTTTAATATTATAAACCATTATAGAATAACCTGTGGTGCAATATCATTACACTGCATTTTTTGTGGGCGATAAAAAGTAAGATGATAGCAAATCCTGGAGAAAGCAGAGGATGTGTTTGTAGATGAAGAGAAGTTTTCAGGAAGCCACACGTACAGTGAGACTACCAATTCTAGAACTGCTTCTAACATCAATACTCCTCACACTATTATTCTTCCTTGTTGTTTCAATTCGGTGTTTCGGAGTTTGCCCGCTTCGCTTCTCTCTACTGTTCGGCCTTCTTGAGTCCTTCAAGCTGCCTTCTGAAACTCTGGTTTTGCCACGTGGCCTTTGATAATTCCTTCCTTCTGGGAATCTGGATGTTTGTTTTGAATCAACGGGGCGGCTTTGGTTGGCCGTAAGACTTGGAGAGGTCACACTAGCCTCGGAGGATGCGATACTACATGGCTTGGCCGGTGTTACAGATTCATCAGCAGCTTGATCATTTCTACTTCTTATCTTCAAATTTGAGGAAGTTGCTGCACCTGATATGCTCACCGCACATTTTGGTTTATTCTGTGGTTTCTTACTTTTGTTGTTATCTGATATAGCCTGATATTCAGACAGGAGAATCGACAAATGTTAAGGTGGTTGAGCTCAAATAGGGAAAGCAAAGAGAGAAAAATGCTACGGTTGGACACAAATACAAGAACTAATTCGTAACTTAGCCAGCAAAAGACTGAGCCACCTATCAGGTCCGATCCTTAGGACACAAATAAAAAAGAAAAGACTACACAGACACACATATGTACACATGCGCTTACAAGCCTAGAAGAAGAATTATTAGTGAATAAGAACAAGAAAAATAAGCCAAGACACAAGATCCAGTCAAAGAATGAGATCTATATACAATCCAGGAACAGAATTATATGTTATTACAGTTTTCATTTACCTTATTCCCATCTGAATCTGAAGCAGAAGCTGTGCGATAAAAGGAAGGCATAGGTGTCGCTTTAAAGTTAAGACTCTTCCTGAGTTTTCTAATCTCAGCTTCTGTCTTTTCCTACAAGAAACAGATGCTGAATCCAATTAGTTTCTTGGAGTTCTATAAGGAACACGGCAATATGCAATTAGTAGAAGCAGCAGCAGTGTCTGATTTTCTTTCTCCATTCAGTATCGTTCATCACACCCTTGATCTTTAAACTGATGATTTGTATCTCTACACTCTTATGTCTTGAAAGACAAAGCTGTAAAAAAATGTTCTCTCTCTTCTACACTGTACCCCAAACCATAAACAATTCTCTCTGCTCTTATTCTCAATGAAAGCTCACTAACCTTTGATCTATTAATATAATCTGTTCTCCAGCCCAACCATGTGTTCCCACGGGTTCCTAAAAGTTCTCGACTCCCCTGATTTTGGTTTAATGCTCTTGATCATTTATATACACTGGCACAGGGTACACTAATTGATCACATTTAGTTATTGTTGCACTTCTCAACTCAGTTGATCCAGGGTTGATTCCACAAGAACCATTGAAGTACATTTTACTTGAAAATAAAATGATGCCATCTTTTTTCAGTTTTTTGTGACAAAACTATGATCCCCTTTCAGGAACCCCAAAATACTCCCCTGTATTTATTTTAGCAGGTCAGACCCTCAGAATACTCTCTTTGTTTATAATTTGAAACTAGCTCTACCCCTGATATTTTGTTCAAAACAAGCACCATGCAGCATGATATATTATAAGTTTCATGATATAGTTAAACAGAAAACGGCACAACAGACAACAGTAGAGTGGGGCAAGCCAGGTACAAGCGTCACATCAGCTCTTTTTCTCATCGACCACACTGATGTACCTTTTCCTCCTCCCATAGAAGTAGATAAAAAAGGCATAATCATTTCGAATTTGAAGTTCCATAAGTTAGAAAACAATACAGTGCATGCATTCAGGACCCATTCACCAGATAACCTACCATATATTTCTTCTCACAGAATCAGAAGCTATCATTATTCACTAATTTATATTACCTTTGACATTGCTTTCATTTGATTCATCTCTTCTTCTTTTGCATGCATTTTTTCTTCCAACTTCATGTAGAACTGAGCAGGGGCATGAAAACAAACCAAATAATCATCAAATGTAAGTTTTCAACATCAACGTAATTAAGATTTTGAAGTGACATCACTATACTTGCCTCTTTCCTCTTTTCTGCTCGTTCACCACTTTTAAAGTTAAAAGCTGCAGCCCTTGGCCTAGCCTCAGAGTTTGTTGAACCTGAATTTACAGCTGGGTTCACCCTAAACAACCGTATCATAATAGTTCATATCAGAAGGAAAGGAAAGATTCACCCTTTAACATGAGTCAACAAACCTTTTGCCTTCTTGGATTCCTCTAGAATTAGCTTTTGAAACAGAATGTTGGGATTCTGCAGCCTTTTTTATTCCTAGTACTTTTTCACTATTCAAGAGAGAAAAACAAGTATGAGGTCTCAATGTGTGAAATATATGTTTTCAGATATAAGAAACAGTAAACTACCTTTTCCGCTCACAAGTTACTTTCCTCTCACTTTTAGAAACCTGCATATAAAGACCCATGTATGTTGTTACTGCATTTTCACCAACTTGATCAACGTAATTTGAAAATATATAGAGACAAATAATCATCAACTAATTAATCTTCCATTCTGCCAGAAATACACTGCGGCCATTAAATCCTTACTTCTTTCGGAGTTCTGCTCACTGAATGAGTCATTGGCGCTGAAAGTTTTGATAAATTCTTTCCCACACTGGTTTTCCTTGGACTCTCTCTGCTAGAATTTCTTGCCGAGCCCTTGGGTGTTCTAGCCGAACTGTTTTTCCAGACTTGAACACTGTTGACTACAGAGCTCAACCCAAGATCAGACTTTGTTTCCTATGCATCAGTCCACCAAAATCATAGGACAACAGATTAAATGAAGTATATCTACATAATTGCAGAATATGAACAATGCAGAAGAAAATACAGACAGAAACAGTTCCATATTTAAGAAAACAAAATTTGAGAGCATGCGCACGAGTAATCTTGATGTACTGACTTAATAGTGTTTTAACTGTATTATTATTTCTTTTCTATACTTCCCATTTTTCTTTATCTTTGCATGGTTAAAAGAATGAAACATCACTGAGGAGAAGCATACCTTTGGAGAGGGACTTGGAGGATCAGTCAGAGCTGCTTGCTCAACACCTCTATCCGGTTCAGTCACACTCATAGTTCTTAATGATTCATTATTATTTACAGTATCACCATGGTCCCTTCTCACTTCTACAACCATTGTGTCATCACCTGAGATTGTGCTGCTTGTCTCATTTTCAGGTTTCGGAGCTTCATCCAAAATTCTGTTATTATCAACAGCATCCTCCAAAACGTTATAGTTGTTCACAGCAAATTCCGTATGCTGGTTAGAAGATGAAACTCTTGGCCCTTCTGTGACCACATCTTCTCTTTCATATTGAGTCACTCCACACTCTCCATTATAATCTGAACCAGCAGGTCCCTCCTCAAATAGAACATGATGGCCATCTTCATCAGGCCCAAAATCCTCAAAAGACCTTTGTTCATATTGACCATAATGGCCATCTATAACTGGCTCAAAATCTTCCAATGATCTTTGATCGAATTGAACATACTGGCCATTTCCAATTGGTTCAAAATCATCTTGAGATCTTCGATCAAATTGAGCACCATGAACATTTTCATTTGACTCAAAATCCTCTTGATTGCAAATTCTCTCTGAACCATCATTTTCACTAGTTGTTTGATCAGATCCATCATGACTCGCAGTTATATTAAAACCTAAAAGTCCCTTCTTCTTGAAATGAGCTTCAAAATATGCTTTCTTCTCAATAACTGAACCTGGTTTTGAACATTTCTCAACCTCTTCCAAGTACCTATTGTGAGAGAAAGAGGATCTTCTTTCCCAAGATAAAGGTTCATTTTCAAATCTCCCAAACGAGATGGAGCCTGAATGTATAGAATCTCCCTGCATGATTTGCAATGAAGCAGAGAACCGGCAGCCAGAAAAGATATTAACACAACACAACTGAGGCAATTCTCATGGTAAAATTATGTGAAAAATAGAAAGGGCACTAGAAATCCACAATAATTTGGCCCAAGAAAAAATGACGTGAAAACAAAAAAATAATGGAAGCACCATGTTATACAAAAGAGACTGCAAGTCCACGTTTTACAATTTTGCAATTTTCCTTCTCTAGACACTTGTATATTTAACATTTTCCACTGTACTATTTCAACATCACCAGAACAGCAATCTGTATGGTCACATAATACTTTGAAGGGGTTCGCTAGGTCACAAAAATGAATGCTTCAGCGAGATATCATCATACAATATGAACCAAAAAAAAAAACTATATACATTAGCGTAAGCCCCATTATGGTAAATTAGTATGCTAAAACAGTCCCCAGCAGTCAATCACTGTTTTTCTATTTTGAAAAACTTGTAATGAGTTAATAATTCAGATCAGTTCCGCTCTGCAGTTGAAATAGAACACACAAAAAATAAAAATATTCATCTAGCAACCCATATAATCATTAACCAACTTTACTCACAGCAAACGAAAACAGTAATTAGCCAATCACCGAGAAAAAAGACGTCGGTGGCATCTTTTGAAACCTTAAAATATTCAAGTTGTCGCACTCTGAAGCAAACAAAAGTCGAAAGAAGACGAAAGAAAGTCATGATTGTATATATTGGTATAAAGAAAAGCAACAAAAAATCCATATTTAGATCGATCAATAGGTGAGTGAGACCAAAAAGAAAAGGAAAAAGAAAAACATAATAATTACCTGAAAGTTAATGCTAAACGTTTCTTCAATCTCCCCATCCATAATTCTCCCTTTATAAATCACCAGCCATAAGCAGAATCAACAAGACGGCCAAATCATGATCCCTCTCCAAACATAAAGCCACCAAGACAATCTCATCACTGAAATTATCTAAACCACAAATATTACTGACTCGTACTTGCTGATTTAGGACAAATATTACAGACTCGTACTTCAAAAGCACAAATGGCACACCAAAATCATCCAAAGAACCAACACGCATTTACAAAAAAGAAAGAGACCCAAAGTATAAATATTCAGCGCAAAGAAGTAAAACCTCGAAGCGAATTTCAATTCGAACAGTAGCTTTAGCTCGGAATCTAAAGCAATTCAGGAGAGGAAAAACGGTAAGCTACTTGGTAGCAGATCTTTGAGCTCGGCCAAGCAAGAAGGTTCTTGTTTCTGAGTGTTTTTGGTGTTAATAAGAAACTCATAAATCTGAATCATATAATGAAGAGCGATTAGGGATATAGAATATAGTAATCCACAATCATGTGCTGGTTGTCTTCTTTTGTCTGGTAATGCTCAGACAGAGGTGAAATTGCTGTGTGGCACGCAAAGTCTCATCGCATGCCCCCACAAACGGATCGTTAACGCAACGTTAAGCTATGCCGACGCAGTGTGTGTTACAGTGTGAGCTTCTTCTTCTTCTTCAGGCGGAGGAAAACCTGAGGAAGAAGGAAGGCATTTGCAATGTGGTGGCCGCGCGTGCATCCGCGTGTTGGCTCCAATGCTTCCTTACTTGTATTTATTGTCACCAGAATCCTCTTGAGTAAATGCAGGTAAAAAGTACAGGGAGAAAACCATAGACTCATGGAGAGGCTGGTTTGACGCGAAAAAAAAAAATATATCAGAGACTTGTTTGGGGGGGAAAAAACCAGAGAGTAATATAACATTTGGTTGATTTTTTTAAGGTGGTTAAATAAATTGTTTTAAATTATTTATATTTATATTTTTTTAAAAATTAATTTATCTAACTTATAAACTAATACTTAAATGATACACATCATATATTATGATTAAATAATTCATTTAGTTTTTTTACTCTTTTCATAAAAGTTAATTATATCTTATATTTAGAAGTGAAAAAGTACTTCATTTTCATTTTTGATGTATTTAATAATTAAAAATATGACTACTTAATAATTAATGACTATTTTATTTTATAAAGATAATAATTTTAATTAGATTAGAAATTTTTTAGTATTATATTTTTCACCTGAAGCAAACTTTCTATTCCGTTTTTCTAGTACTTGTCATAGGATTTTTTTTTCTTTTCTTTATATATTTATTAATGTCTTTGTCCTATTTCTTATTTTGTACTCTAACTTATCTTTTTATTATAAATCATTTTGACCTTTATAAAAAAACAGAAGAAATGAGGTAGGAGTAGAGATGGATTAAAAAATATGTGCATCAAAACTTAAGAAAGTTTTTATTAAAAAAAAAGGTCAAATTACACATCAACAAATTTTTGTTGGAGAATCTTATCTTTATAAGATCTGAATCATGTTTTTACCAACCAATCAACATTTATCGAGTGCAAGCTTCATTTTTTATGAGATGTGTAAATAAGCAAGTGATATTTATTGATCTCTCTGGCTCTCATTTAATGAGAGTGATGTTGTGCCGGATTTGGGTTTATTTTGACTTTTTTGTTAGAGAGAATGACGGGAAAAAATAGCTCTAAAATATGTAATTCTCATGTTAGAATTTTTTTGTCATTTCACCTAAGTAAATAAATTAATTATCGTTTTCCTTCCCTAGCCTTATATAGGGTAGGCAGAGAAGAGAATTTTTTGTCCTGTTTATAGTTTATAGGGTAGAAAGAGAAAGTTTATAGAGAGAATTATATTCAGGTTTTATTTAAAAGAAAAATTAAAAAATTGGTTTCATAAAATTATCAATTATATCCCTGAATTTGTCAATTCATATATTTAGAATTGTCAATATGACCATTTTTTTTATTTTTTCTTTTAGGTAGGACCTAAATGTAATTCTCTCATATTTTTATATGAATGTATAAATTTACCCTTAATTTTAATTGTACTGACTTTATTCTCATAAAGTATAATATATATTAAATACTGGTAAAATTAAAAAATTTTTAAAATTTTTGAAAGAGTTAACAAATTTTAAGGTTTTTCTTAATGTTTGTGAAAAATGTTAAAAATGCATTATATATTGGAAGAGGAGTAAAATAAAGTATGCCTCTTATTCTTAGTATAAAATTTAATTTATAATGCAAATTACAACACAATCTTAATCTTATATTATATGTTTTGGTGATAATCTAGATATTATATTAAGCAATGAAATAATAGTCATTAATCTCAAGATGACCCATTCTCAACAATTCTTCGGTCAGCAACATTGAAACTCTAATTATTGGTGCTGAATCTCTAACTACCAGCTATCGGCTGACGGAAGGAGTTTTCCCTCCAATAGATGAGCTACCCTGCCCCGTCTATAATGTTTATAATATAAGGTATTTTAATTATATTATAGAAAATTAAAAAAAATAATTAAGTCATTTAATGTATTATAAAATATAATTTTTTATTTTTTATATTTTTTGAGAATTGTATTTAAAATGTTATTTTAGAGAGGGGCGGATATAATAAATAAGAAAAGTTAGAAAATAAGTATTAATCATAGGGATAAAAAAAAAAGTATTAATTAAACTTAAGATAACTTATATTCTCGATCATACACTTTTTTTTTATTAAAAGTGCCTTATATTGTAAGAGGGAGTATATAAATATTTTACAAAAAGAAATTAATGGAAAAAAGTTTTTTATGGACTTTAAAGGAAGTATATCATTTCATGACCCTAATATGAGATTTGCATATCTTAAAAGTATTTTTTTGGCGTCATTCTCCCTTATTCCTTTGCCAATTTAAGTTCAATAAAAGTTGGATATGAATGGTAATAACTAATAGAGATAATTTACATCTAGTATTTAACAGTTTCTAATGAATTACTGTGATCTATATTTTTAAAATATATCATCGTTATCTTTTATATATATATATATTTTAAATATATCATCGATAACAGCGTAATCCACTATTTCTCTCTTTTCCCTTTTAAAATATTCGTCCAGACTCTAAATTATCTTTTATCCATTTGTCAGTCTCTAATTTCTATAAAGCTGTTGGGTAACGGGATGTTGATTTCAAACTACTATTCTCTTCTTCTATGTTGGTGTGTTTTGATATCGAGTTATTCCTTCGTGTTGGCGTTGAGATTAATATTTGTTGAAAAAGAGACAAGCAAGTGGATGAAGGAGATGTTCAAGTGAAAAGAGAGGAAGGGTGTGTTACGCCGTTAATGATAATATATTTAAAAGATAACGATGATATATTTTAAAAGATATAAATTATAGTAATTTATGGGAAACTGAATATTCATTATATCAAGTATTGAATGTAAGCTCTGTTATCAAAATCGAATCGGCTCAATCGGTCACATAATTGGTCCAGCCAGACCACATAACTGGTTTAACTAGTTCAATATTTTTTATTTAAAAAAATAATTTAATTTGATTTTTTTTATTTTCTTCAGAGTTTTTATATTAATAATATTGGAATCTTCATTTCCTTACCAGTTTAGCCTTATATTAACTTTGGTCTGACTAACCAACCCTTGACTTAGTATTTCAACCAGTTCAGTGTACAATCTGGATTTAATCATTGGATGTAATTTTTCTCCATAACTAATATCCCATAAATGAAGTTATGAAAAAAAATATTTAAATAGTACATAAATTCTTTACTAACCAGTAAGTAACTGTTATCATTCACCAAAAAAATTTTAGGCGAAAATTATGTCATTTTCTAATTTTGCATTATCTATATTTTTTCACGAACACAAAAATAGTTACATTCTTATACTCAAAATATATTAAATGTGTAATTTTCAACCTAAAATGAAATAAACTGAATAAATTATTGTAAAAAAATTAATTTATACTTTAATACAAATTAAATACTGTACTTGTTGGTACAGATATCTTTATCATACAATGAATTCAAAGTCAACCTATATAATTGTTGACTCGATAGATGTTTTACCGACAAATTCCATTATTTTTTTCCTTTAAAAGATTAATACAAACAAAACGCTTGAATTGGTTTTTTACCTTTTTATCAAAAAAAAAAACTGAAATGTAGCAAAAGTCCGTTCCAACAGTTGATTTATTCGCTTCTGATTTAGTAATGGCCTGAAGACATTATATTTTATATAATTGTGTGCTCCATTTGTCTGTTTTTTGTTAATTTGAATTTTTATTCTATCTCTAAAATTATGTTCTGTTTCAAATTTTAATATATAAATTTTGTTTTTTAATCTATATGTTTTTTTCCCCCGAAAACAACTACATGGGAATGCAAAGAAAGAAGCCCTTGTCTTAAAATTGGCAATCATAGAGCTTGTTGCTTTGTCCTCTTTCAACAAATCAATGAGTTTCTTTTTTGCACTAGTTTTATATATTTGTTTGGTAAGGTATCCCTTTTAATACATTATCAATCATTATAGTGGAAGTACTACTACTCAATTTTTGTTTTCCACGCGGCATTTTTATATAGTTTAAATGTAAAAAATAAATAATAATAATAATTATTATTTTAGTAGTAGTAACAGTACATTAGTCAAATAAATAAATCGGATTAATTTTTATTTTATTTGATGTTTTTATTTTTGCATAAAGAGTGAAGAATAAGGTATCAAGTTTATATTTTTCTTATTAAATATTATTTCGTTGAGAAACCTTACTTCCATTTAGGGTCAAAATTCAAATGCTACTCAAACAGTGATCTCACAAAAATGCATAAGAATCCCATAAAAATGAAACATAAAGTCAAATAAATATCCAAAGTAACTAAAAATTTCATATAAGCTTATGTGTAAGAATAATTTTTACCTGAAAATTTTAAGAAATTAAATCCAACCTCATAAGTTCTACAATAGATTATTATAATCAAGAGGTCAAATCAAGATAAATTAGAACTAATAAAGTACCTTTAATTTTCTCTATTATAAGAAAAAAAAAAGAATAAATATGTTATTTATGTTGCTGAGTCACACACACAAAGCCACCGCAAATTTTAGTGTGCTCCCATGGAAAAGGTAAGAAGGGGGACCCCAAAAACTTTTTGTGCAAATGATGGGACTTCGGATCCAAACAATAATGACCCGCCCGCAAATCTGGGTCCATGCTTATTCAATCCTATACAAGTCAACAACCAGTATTATTATTAGTGAAAATTGTTAAAAAAAATCTTCAATTACAAAATATATTGAATAAAAATATCTAAGAACATGCAACTTATCTTCATTTATGTATAAATGTCTGTTATTTTACACATAATTAAAAAGATATTATACCCAATTGAAAAAGAATAGCACATGCTAAAAGTATGTTATAAATGGATCTTTAAACAAATTTCAGGCATATTTGGATAATGCCACAATGGATTCTGCAAAGAAGGATTTTTAGCAATGCTTCCTTGTTATTAGGAATATATTATATAATTCAAGTTGGGAGTTTAAAATGGAAAAAAACTATTAGAGTTTTTTATGATTCAAAAAAGAACATTTAATAAAGTAAAATGGAAGTTTTATCGTGTCGTTATAAGACCTACAATGCTATATGATAATAAATGTTAGGTTTTAAAGAGATATTAGGAGCATAAGGTAAGTATAGTTGTAGCTTAGATGATGATTTTAATATGGATGTGAAATCATATAAGAAAATGTCTATATTAGTAATTAATGAATTATATAAGGAAGAAGAAGCATTCGAGTGATATATATTGAAGAGAAAATAGGTTGTTCACACACACGCGCGTGCGCACACATATAAAGAAGATCATTGAATGTGTCACTAAGAAGGATAGATAAAGTAGTATAAAGTTCAAAGAAAACACCCATTGAACTTATTAAGAGGGACTTTTTAATCAATAATTTATCCAAAAAATTAGTTATTTATAAAACAAAATATTATCATAGATTTATATATTCAACTCCATTTAATAAAATAAGATTGTTTGATATTATATTTTGTCTGATCTTTAATATACATATTATATTAAGCATTGGATGTGGTATACTATTATCATTGATTATGTTTGGGATGACTTTTAAACTTTTTAAAAATATTTATTTATATAAATTGATACAAAATTATTCTCACATACTTACATCATCTATCATAAATTACTGTAAAATTTAAAGAATCGAATCAATATTCTAAAGACACGTATGATTGAGTGAAAAAAATAGGCAGAACGAAGAGGTGATAGGGACAAACACGGAAGCTGTGACTGCACGTGATTGGGTGGGGCCTGTCTCACCGCCTGCAACGTGGATCCGTCCGAGCTTCATGATTGAGTCTTAAATTTTTTTTTTAGCAACTAAAATTTTTTATTGCTATATTTTTCAAAATAATTTTTGCAGGTGAAGCAAATTAGACAAGATATAAAGATTCACGATGTTGGCTTGATTTTTTTAAAAAAATAAAATAAGAAAAGAATGAGAATTTGGATACGAGAACTAATAGAAATGAATGCTAAGTTGATATTTTAGGAGAAGTAGATGGAATACTTGTTACCTTTTTATTTAGTAGTTGACATTGCTATTTATCTTATTTGTTTGTATAAAATACAATTATATTTAATTCAGTTTTTTTATTTTAGAATGGGGAATCCATGTTATGAATATTGGATAACATTTCATAAAAAGTAATTATTTTTCTCTTAGTATTAATTAGTTGTTATTTGCCTAATAACACATAATTATACATTTGAGTTCCCCTAAATAAAGAGAAAACACAGATAAATGTGTTTAAATTAAAATATTTCAGTTTGGATTTTTAAATTAGAATAAAATTTTTTGTACAACTCAATAATTTTTTAAGAAAAACTATCATAGAGTCTTAAAAAAAAGTAATTACTGAGGAAATTCTAAAATAAGTAGACAACATAGGCTTCTTATTTTTTGCACTAGAATATATCATACTACCTGCTACTCACTTATTAGGATGCTTTTTGATAAATTCATTAGAAGCATACGTTCTTTACTCATTTCAAAATTTCCTCAATATTTACCTTCCTTCCTTAAAACTTTATGATAGTTTTACTTTGAAAATTATTGAGCTGTACAAAAAAAAAATATTCTAATTTAGAAATTCAAATTGAAATATTATATTCTAAATCCTTTCAACATAACCTTAAACTTTTAATATGAATATCGAAGTTACAAATGTCTCATAATGATAAGGGTCCAAATAAAATAGAGTAGCATATTGGAGGAAACTACGCTTGTCAAAGACCATGATCCCATACAAGTTCCCTACCCATGTGGCATCACCCAAATAGTCAATAGTCAATAGTCAATGATCTCTCTCTCTCACACACACACATCTATACAAAGAAATTAATGAATGATTTGGAAGAAGAAATGAAGAGGAAAGTGGGTCCATCAAGTAATTAAGAAACAGACTAAGAAGGTCCACATCCTCCCTGCTTCTTCATTGATTTAGACCTCTCTTTATTTGCCTCTCTCTCTATCTCATGTGATTCCATGTGTTCACAACATCATATTTAGTAAAACCACTATAAAAAAAATAATAGATTAGCAGCAGAATTTAACGATGAAATTTAATAGTTTCATTATAAAGTAAACTAATGCTAATTAATTAGTGACAAAATTATATCGTTAATTCATTGTATTTTCTGTTGTATATTTTAAGGAGGTCTCTGGTGTCATTTGAGCTACAACACTTTGATACTTCTCTCTTTGCATGCATGCGTGTGTAATTCATAACAGCTGAAACCTTACATCGAATACACACACACCCATACATAAAGAGAATAGCATGAACGCTTGCAAAAATAGAAGAAAGAAAGAAAGAAAGAGACTTAGATTTATTAAGAAAGTAGAGTTGTTGCTCATGAATACCATTTTTAGGCAACAATTGCAACATTAATAATGAAAAGATTACTTGGAGTGGGTGGAGGAGCTTTTAAAGAGAGAAGGGGATTTTGTGAGTTGTTGGAGAGGTTTATCAGTGAATCTAATAAGGCTATAGGCAAGGCCACCAAGAATAGTGCCAATAAATGGGCCCACTATATAAACCCATATCGACTCATATTTGTGCATCACTATTGCAGGCCCAATACTCCTTGCTGGGTTCATTGATGCTCCTGATATCGACCTGCATTTTCATTCCATTTCACTTCCATCAATCCAACAACACGATTATTAAAAATGATAATCCAATCATGCATGATAGCTTCTCTGATTTTATTTTTCTGTGTACAAATGCATAGGGTTCACCTGTGCATACATTACTATTATTAAAGTGAAGTTAATTTGAAATTCATCTTATAGTCCTTGTAGTTTTAATTTCACTCACTTATAACTTAATACTTTAAGTATTATTTGGTGTGACTCAGACCCTATACATGGGAACACACAATCTAGATCTACAACAATGGAGACTCTGAGGGTAGTCAGCATGGAGATGGAGTTATGGAGGCAAAGGGGAGTAGCAAGAAGAAGAAGAAGAAGCAAGAAGCAATGTTTCGTAAAAAATAAAAATCACTGTACAAGACCCCAATAACATCTGCCAGCTCTAAGTTAACGGGTTTTGTAAACTTATCCTAATTTATAAAGTTTATGTGTATTTTACCATCCTAAAAACCTTAATAGTGCTAGATTCCCTAGTCATAAAAAGTTGTTAAAATTGCACCTTCGCTCCTTTAAAATATACACGGAGCTTAGTTGGAAGCCATGTAAGATGACTCAATGGTGACTTATCATGCGTTATAGATGATGATGATGATCATAAAATTATAAATAATAGCAAGAGTGAGTGATGAGTTTTAAGTGAGTCTAAAAACACACACAAGACTAATTTGCATAGAGTCATATTTGATTAAAGTTTATTATAAGTCAAAACTACAACAAGTACTAAAAGATTGATTTATGTGCTTATAAAGCTGCATAGGATATAACAAGTTGTATTGTTCATGAGCCATATGAAATATGTTTGAATCAATTTCAGTGCAATAGAGATGAAAAGATACGTCTTATTTCTTATAATTAAGTTAACAAAAGAAAAAAAAAAGATGTTATCGATGAAATAAGAGTTGAGTATTGAATGAGATTAAACTTACCCGGCAATGAAGACATCCACAGTAATCGTCATGCCAACTGCAATTCCTGCCAATTCTCCGATCTGATAATAAACGAAAGAATAAAAGTATAATTAAGAGATATTATTTCTTTTCTTTCTTTTTTTGGCCAGAAAATTTAAGAGATTATTATTCATGAAACTCAAAGAGAACACAACGTAACGTACAGCTCTAGTATCAGTGGCAACAGCAGAAACGACGAACATCAACAAGAAAGAAGCAATGATCTCCATTATAAGCGACTGAACGTTTGATCCAGACGGCAACGTCCCAAAATACGACTTGTCGTTTACCTCAAACAACATGTAAAGCGACCCACTCGCCAGTATTGATGCCATCAACTGTGCTATTATGTACAGTGGTACCTGCCTCCATGGAAACTGCCGGAATATAGTGAACGCCACCGTCACCGCCGGATTAAAGTGGCCGCCGGAGATGTGCCCCACCGTGTAAACCATTATCATTACTATTAAGCCCCAAACTAGACAGACTCCAGGAAATGTAACTTTCCCATCTAGATTATTCAAAACCACTGCACAACACCCTGCAAATACCACCAGGTATGTCCCTATTATCTCTGCAATTACCTGTGAAATTAACATTAACAAGTGTGTTAAGAACAAAGAATAATATAGAGGAACATAGGTCTCAAAGACCTCAGTTCATATTCCTTTGATTCCATTATGTTTCAGGCAGACCAAAAAAAATTTTAAAATTCATTAACTCCTTTATAAAATTCAACAACTTTTCAATTTTATCCCTCTTTAATTTATATTATAACTATGAGAACAAAGACAACATAATAATAAATAAAGGGTAAAATTGTATATTGATATAAAAATTTTCTTCTCTCTACTTTATATATAAGATTAAAAGAGTGTCTTCATTTTTCCTTTCTTCTTCTTCTTGTTTTTCCCCCCTAGTGATTGAATGACTCTCATATCATGTTAAAATTTAGGTTAAAGTTAATTTTATATCAAAATGAATTTCACCTTTTGTATAGCTTTAATTAATGTCTAACTATTGAATGTGAGACATATTCTAATATAGACATAATTAAACTTTGATTAATGAACAAATCACAACAAACCAAATAGTGTGAAGAAACTACAAACTCTTGGGGATTACATAAGATGAGACCTATGTTAACCTCTATTTCGTGAGGATATAACTAGAACTTTATACAAAATCCTGACTAAAAAAACTAATCTGATCTTAATCAACCAACTTAATGTAATATCAAGTTAATAAGATCACACATTATTATATCTGCGACAAAGTTCATGCTTGTAGCTCTATATAAATATATGTATTTACCTTCTGTATGATTTGAACTGTGGAAGAAGAACCACAAAAACCAGATCCTGTTGAGGTTTTATTAGTTTCACCTTCCTCCATATTTGCGATAACCTCCTCACTGTTACTGCTAGCCATTCTCTTTTGTTTTTTCCTTTCTCTGTTCTCTTTTCTTTGGCTTTTGCTCCTTATAGGGTTTCTTTTTTAACTACTGAACTTAGTTTCCGATAACTCAGATATTTCAGCTATTCTGTTAGTGAACTAATTATACGAGATTGCCGTTCAAAAAATATATATATATACGAGATTAGAGAAATTCAGGTATTATGATATCTTAGAAGATATGTTAAATATATTATTTTAGAAGATATTTTATGATATTAATATATTTGTTGAGAAACTTAGATATTATGATATTACATTAATATGTTAATTAATTTAAATCTTTTAAATAATTCAGGGTAGCTATACATTTTTAATAATAATATCACATCACGTACAAAGTTACGTTTTCTCAATTGATTCCTCTCTTGATTTCTTTTTAATTAAATGTCTTTACCATTAAATCGCAACTATTGAAATTTGATCTAATAGTGGAGACTTTCAATAAAAAGAAAATAGAAAAACAATTCAATGGCGACATTTTTTATGATTTAGGAGTTATCTCTTAACTCCAAATATATAAAATAAAACATATGAATAAAAAATCAATCAGATGAAGACACTTATGCACTATTTAGAGAACTGGATCGGACCGTACGGTCGGACCGTGGCCGGTCATTGAGGTTGGCTGGATACATACGTTGGACCGTTTTTCTGAAGGAGCCGTTTTGAACCGGAAACTAGACCGGTTTTTCAAAAACAGTCCGGTCCAATAAAAAATGTGAAAACAAAAAATTTTGGCTACACATTTTTTTAAAAATTTGATGCTGCAAAAAAAAAATGGCATATAAATTTTAGACATATTACTTTATTTTATTTATATTATATATTACTAATTTTTAATAATTTGGTTTGTTACAAACTATTTTATAAATATACTTTTGAAGAAAAAGTCAATGAAGTTCATCCTCAAGCTAAGGATGAAATTGGAAGCACTGAAATTAGAGTTAAATGCATTGATTTTGAATCATTTCCTCAAGAAGATAATAACATTTACCACTCTAATCCTATTTATAAGTCCCTTTTAACTAAATCTTACATACCAAAGAGATATAGTTAACTCAATGAATATGAGGTAAATTTACAATTATGCCCTCATTTATGAATGAATACTTTTTAACTCTTTTTTTTTTCTATCTATCTTTAAGTTATTTCTTCATTTGTACAATAAATAGGGGTAAAATTGTCATAATCTCATTTATTACACTGAAACTGAACTTATAAATAGAACCAAATTTTTTTGTCAAAAATGACTTATAAATATGATCAGAGTGGTATGATCTAAATGCATTTCAAGAAATGTATGCTTAAATCAATCAAGAGCTATCAATATTTGACAAGTCATAAAATCATTATTGTTAGTATATTTTATTAGGTTGATAATTGACTTAATGTTCTTCTTTAAATAGTATTTTGTGACTTTATTAACTTCTAATGAAATTAGACTAAAGATTAATTGTGACACACACAAACACACACACACATACATATATACGTATAATTGTTACATCACCGGTCCAACCGAATGATTTGACCGTTTCAACCGGTTGAACCATGACCCGCTTACCTTTCTGGCTCGACGTCCGGTCCGACTTTTAAAACATTACACTTATGACGTGTTAACCCGCTGCTTTTGTAAAAGATAAAAGATTTATTATACCATACAAAATTTTATACTTCCTCCTGTCTTAAATTTAATACCTTGTTGATTTTTTTTAGAGAAATTAAGTTAAACATGTCACTTAGTCATATCATATGTTGTGAATTATTATATTATATATTATTTTATAAGTCAGACAAGTTAGTTTGAAGAAAAACAATAAACATAAATATTTTAAAGTAACTTATTTAATTTCTTTAATCTCTTTAAAAAAATCAAATGAATTTTATATGTAAGACCGGAGTTAATATCATAATTTGGTGTAACTTTAATTCTCAGTTAAAATACCCTACGTGAACAATATATTATGGAAAGTATCTAAGAAAAAGTGTGGCTGATTTGTGGGCGTGCTATAAAAATCACTTATTTTTAATATGGAAAATGGCAAAGTAGTGCATGTAGTAATAAGTTTGAGCCCCCAAAAAAGTTTAATTGGGTTGGGCCTCCTCTAAGATGCTGGTGGAATATTTTGCAGTGTAGAATACTTGTCGATCCTTAATATAAGATATATTTATTTAATATAATTAAATTTAAAAAGTTGGTTAATTTAATTAATATGATATGTATTTTCTAAAGCACCCTAGTCATGTTCCTTAATTGTCTCATTCATTCTCCTCTTTGATTATTGTTGAGGGAGCATCAATATAGGTAAATTAGAAAAAAATTAACAAATATGAAAAATTTACTTTATACTTAGGACCAAAATCACTTCTCTAAATATGACTTATATTAAGGACTGAAGGGAGTACTTGAATTTTGAAGACTTCAAAGGTTATTTTTTTATATATAGAGGTAAGAAATATGTATTTAATTATTTAACTGTATAAAAATATCAATTTAGTCCTTTAATTTTACAAAATATATTTTTAGTCATTTAAACCTGACAACATTTGCCTCAAATTAATGATGAATTTTTTTAACAATTATTTTTATTTTGAAAATCGAATTTAATATATCCGCATTTGAAAAAGGTTTTTTTTTTACATCTTAAATTTTAAAATCAGCATTTTTTTGCTAGCAACGTTAAGGTTAATGGATTGATAGACCTTTAAAAAGTTAAGACACCGAAATGAAATCACCTTACGTAAAGTTAAATGATTAAATGAGTACTTTTGCCATATACATATGTGTATGTATAAATATATATCTATATATATAGATATAAAATATCTGATATGTATTGTTGTTGTGTTTGTTGAATGAGGCAACTCATACTACACTCCTAAGTGCGTGTTTGAAGCTGTTTATTATAAACATGTTGATGATTTAGCCCTAGACAAAACCTATCCCATATATTTACTGTAAATCATATTAAAAAATTATTTTTCAAACAAGTCTTGAGTTTCACATGCTGATTATGAATTTCAAACGACATAGTCAAAACACGTACGCCATCGAATATTCATGAACCGCCACTAAACTGATATCAAAGTGTTGAGACAAAAGAAAGTTACAAAATGAGGTAATAATCCAACGCACATGAGTTAATACAGTCAAGATTCATTGACACTTTAAGATCTGTCTAGTCACCAATGAACAAGAAGAATCTAATCTAACTAAATCACACATGAAAAAGAGAAAAGTGAAAAAAAAAAACGTTTGGTTTAATAATTATTTTGGATGGTCCCTGTGAGATTGTGTGGAGGCTCAGCCTTATATGGTCCCAGCCACCACCATCCCCAGTGGTCCACCACCGTGGTGGGGCTGCTTCTGTCCGTGGTTCGCCCAACAACCGCCATGAACTCTCTCCCTCTTCTTTTATTACTTTTGTTTGTGCATGTACACTTGCATTCACTGCAATATGCCAATATCATCAATTAGGTTTAATTTGCAACACTTTTGCCCCAAACCCTTCTATCAAACAGTCTTTAAAATTATATATGGAGTCACTAATTTTTAAAATTATTTATTTAAGAGTTTAAAGAAGAGATATTTTTTTTTCATGACTTGCACACCCATTATACCTCTCATAGAGAATTTAAACTCATAACCTTACATTTAAAAAAGACTTTAAAGAGATACGCAGTGTCAATAAAGTCACAAGCTAGAAGCCAACTTAAAGAAAAGATATATTGAGGCATCACCCATATCAATTTTTGTGCAAAACACTAAATTTATAGTCAGTTCATTTGTATTGAAAACGGAAAAGGAGGGCCAGGGCTGAAATTTTAATTTGTAATAATAACACGTATCATGTAGAAAGTAGAAACCATTAATGTTGTGGGAAAGAGTATAAATAATACTCCTATCAATAATACTCCATTCAGTGTAAAATATAAGTCAGTTTCAATTACCTACCTCATTGGAATTAAGGAATTAAGAAAGAGTACAGTTATCTCATTAAATTTAATTTATCTTAAATTCATTTTTTTTAAACTTTACCACTGTAAAATAAGGTTTTGAAGGGGTATTGAGTGAAAAATACGATGAACCATATATAAACATTAATGACAAAGGTAAAATTTGCATACAAGTATTGATTACTTTATAGGTGACTTATATTATGAAGCAGATATTTTTTTTTGTAAAAAATATGAATTATATTTTGAATAGGAGGGAAGTATCAATCACCTGAATGAATTGAAAGCCAAATTAAAGAAGTGGCCTGGAAATTAGGGTACAGAGAGTTAATACTGAAAGGGTGGGTCTGTTTATTGATTACGGAATAGAATGCTTTTGTGTACTTTGAACTGAAAATAAGAAGGTTTGATCTCATCTTCAATTAAAACATTTTCTAGATAAGGCTACGCACACGAGTCCAATACCATATGTTTTTCTATATATATATGGGTACCCATCATTTTCTCTCAAATTATTAAAAATTTCTTCTTGTGTTGTATTTGTATTTCCATGTATTATTTTTTTTTCCTATAAAAACTACTCAGTTCAAAAGCTATATATATAATCTCAACTAACTCGAGTCACCTATAAAAAATTATAAGGAGAATAAAGCTCACACAACCTAAAACTAACGAGTTAAGGGGTATTTTTGCCCCGAAGTTGTCAATTTTTTTCCTGAGGTGATTTTTGCCTCACAAGTATAAAAAAATGAGCAATTTTATCCTAATTGTACGCTCAATTAATTTTGATTATTAGTTGATCAAATATGATAAACCGATAGTTCACATGTCATTCACATCATTTTTTTAAGGTGAAAATTTGTCTCAAAATTTTTAAATCTAACTCTAAAAAAAGATAAAGTAGATGACACATAGATTTTTAGAAAAAAGTTGCACATCAAGAAAAATGATGTGAATGACATGTGGACTATTAACTCAATACTTTTAGTCAACTAATATTCAAAATTAATTGAAATTACAGCAAGAGCAAAATTGTTAATTTTTTGACACTTTTAAAATAAAATTGCCTTTCGAAATACTTTTAGAGAAAAATTAACCCTGATGACAATTTTTAGGGTAGAATTGCCCCAAAACCAACTAATTGAATAGGCTTTTGTGTTTCGAATAAAAGTACATTTAATGTTGTATTTGTTAGAGTTGCGTGTGCATAAATCAAGTTTAGGTTTAGCTCAATATATTCACTATAAATAAACTGGAATTAACTTGGTGTATTTTAATTTCCAAAAATTATAAAAATAAGCGACAATATTATTCATAGTTTGCAACTACTTCAGCTCCTCATACAAGCTTTTTTATATTTTATTTTTTTATTTACGAAGAATACAATTTTAGGATAATTTTGAAAATTTCTCACCAAAAATGAATTGAGTTGGTCGACCCAACTTTTAAAAATGGGCCTTCTGGTATTGCCAAATTAATTGTGTAACTAACTTTACCATCTGCATTTTGCGTGTAGGTTTTACCTCTTTCAATTATTAAAAGTAATTATGTTTGAGATACTATCATATAGTTAATTATGAACATTTCTCTTAATAGGAATTTAAACTTTGATAAATGACTCTCATTTGGTGGCCAAGTTCTCTCACAAATCACAATCCATGAAAAGCCACGTCACCTTATCAATTTGTTTTACTTCCTCTTATCTTTAATATAAGACTTAACTGAAGGATTGATTTTAGTTCTAAAAGTAAGACATATTTCCTGTACTTGTCAATCTTTTTTCTAATTTACTCATATTGAAGCTCCCTCAACAATAATCAAGTAAGATAAAATTTTATATAATTAAGGAAGATGATTAGAGTGTTTTAAAAAAATTATGTCATATTAACTAACTTCTTTAATTTAACAAAATTAGGTAAATATATCTTACATTAAACATCGGCTGTAATATGTTCAAATGAGTCCATATTATTATTAGAACAAAAACCAAATATCACACTATTCACAAATCACAAATAATTCTGCATATTTGATTAGTGAATGTTTGGCACCGCATTACTTATAATAGTCTAAGAGGACAACCCTAGCTATTTCTTTTTGAAGTGCATGGGAACACTACTCCCCCAAACAAAGTCTAAGACTCAAAGAGTGATACCAAAATAATGGTAGGACCTTTATATGAATGGTTCATTCATATGACTAATGAGTTGCAAATTCATTAATGGGTCCATTTTCCCTTTTTGAATTCAAAGGAACACCAAACTAAACAATATTGGCATGTTACCTTCGAATTAATTGTCTTCATCACCCTTTGAATTTAGCACAATATTTCATTCTCACTTGTAATGGCAAAGCCAAGACCCTTATAGGTCAGGGAAATCAAGGCCACTTAATCGAGAGTGTAATAATTTTAAAAAATAATTTCATATATAATTAGGCATAAAAATATAATAACATAATTAAGTTTGAAATTATGAATATTTGTCTTTGGGAAAAACTATGTTGAAGGTCGATATGGTTTATGTCCGGATATATGGCCTTCGTTTGTTATTTCAATCATCGAAGATGATATGACGAAATTTTACCCTTTTTCCCTCCTGGATTTGATAGCAAATCTTCTAGATTAATTTTAGTTTTGTTGATACAGCAAGTTTTCACAAGATTTTCATGAAGAATGTTGCTCATTTGATAATAATTTCCTTTTCAAAAAATTTCAATTTTCATTCAAAATCTAGAAAATTTAAGATTTTTTAATACCACGGAAATAAAGAAAATTTTATAATTACTTAATTATAAATATATAAAAAAATCAACCAAAAGGAAAAAAATAACAAAAGTACATAAATAAAGTACTTACCTCAAAATTTTCATGTACATTAGAAAATCAAAATTTTTCCTAAGTAAGGAAAAAAATGTAATCAATTTATTCAAGAGAAATTATCAATGATAAAATTTTCCTTTTTTTCTAAAAAAAAATAAAGAGGGTGTATTGTCCGATATTTTTTTGGGGAGGGGGGGTCACCAATATAAATGGTTAATAGAGCTCATCCTTCGAAGAAAAGAAAACTAATAATTATGCAAAAGGATGACTTAATTTATTGGAGTTGGGTTTTATTATAGAATAAACATTATTTTTTTAATAACTTTTATATTTCTTTTTTTTTTTTGCCGATATAATTTTTATATTGATACTCCTATATATGTTGATAATGTCCTGTCCAAACACATGTGGATGAGCTTTCATCACTTTTTCAGAAAACTAGCTATAGAGTATGGGCAGTGAGATGAGATTGGACCCCCATAAGTCCATAACCTTTCTGCAAAGGGTACGATGATTCATCACTCTCTTATTTTGATCTCTTTTTCCTTGTCCTTGTCAAATCCCTGTATGCCAACTCACATTTGATCCTTATATATCCCACTTATTTTTGTACTTTTTCGTATACTCTCACCCACTTGCATGTCTGTCTAGATGCATTCATTATTAAAGTTAATAAGTTGGCTCTCAGTATCACGGTCAAAGCAGAGAGAAAATGAAGAGAATGAGAAAAACAAGTCTTATATCTATGTGGTATACATCTCTACCCACACACTCACACACTAAGTTACCATCATTTATTTAACAACTGACAATTGAATTCTGTTATATAATATAACAAAACTAATTTCTGTTATTGAAAGCACAATTCTATATACTCTAATACCCCTTTAAGTTGGAGAATGGATATAAATAATTCCCAATTTAGAAAGAAATGTAGAAAAAGGTGTAGGAGTAAGTGACTTGATGAAAATGTTGGCAAGCTGGTTTTGGGACTTGATTGGAAGAAGATGTATCAAACTAGACTTAATCTTTTTGGAAACAATGTGACAATCGATTTTGATGTGTTTGGTTCGATCATGAAAAGTAGGATTGACAGCAATATGTCGTGCCGATTGGTTATCACAGTATAAAGAAGTAGGAGAAGTAAGAGGAATGCCAAAATCCTTAAGCAAATAACAAATCCATTGAAGTTCACTTGTAGTAGAAGCAAAAGCCAGTAATAGACTTCCTAGTTTCAACACAACCAGCCCAATTTGAATCACTGAAGGCATTAAGTTTAATATCAGAATGAGCAAGAAAAAAAATAAGGCTTTACTAGGAGAACCCTTAAGATACCAAAGGACCTTGTGAGCTACCTGGAGATGAACTATAGTAGGATGCTGGATAAATTGGCTCAGTTGTTGGACAGCAAAAATGAAAGGTCTAGGCGGGTGTTGGTAAGATATAATAAGCGACCCACCAAGGTTCTATAAGTAGAACTATCATCCAATGGTATGCCAACATCTTTAGAAAGCTTAATATCCCTAGCCATAAGAGTAAAACAGGTTTACAGTCAAGAAAACCAGAATCTGACAGAATATCCAGAGCAAACTTTCACTGATATAAAGAAATACCTTTAGAACTTCTAGCAATCTCCAAACCCAAAAAATATTTAAGATCACCTAAATCCTTAATTTTAAAAGAAGTATCAAGAAAAGTCTTTATGCAAGTGATTTCAACCAAGTCAGTACCACTAAGAATAATATCATCCACATATACTAATATGGAAGTGAAGGAAGTAGCAGTACTACAGATAAACAAGGAATGATCAGCTTGTTTTAGACCATACAAAGAACGCTGAAGCTTGTAGACTTGAGTAGGAGAAGTAACCGGTAAACTAGGAGGAGGGAGCATGTAAACCTCCTCAGTGAGATCGCCATGTAAAAACGCATTGTTGACATCTAATTGCTTAAGGTGCCAATTAAAAACTGCAGCCAAGGCAAGTAACAAGCAAATAGTGGTAAGCTTAGCATTGTTGACATCAATTTGAGTGTAACCTTGTGCAACCAAATGTCCTTTATATATCGATTCAAGCTACTGTTTGAGTTATTAGAGTATATATAGAATTGTGTTTTCAATAATAGAAATTAGTTTTGTAATTAGTTTTGTTGTATTGTGCAATAGAATTCAGTTGCCAACTGTTAAGTAAATTATGGTGACTTAGTATATATATATGTACAGATGTATACCACAGAGATATAAGATTGAACTTGAAATCTAGAACATATAAAACATCTTGAATATGAAATGAATATGAGAAACAAATGGTGCCACTATAAGTAGCTGAACTCGTGAACCATTAGGTAGATTCACGATAATAGGACTTATTGAATGATAGGAGGAAAATAGATTCAAATATGAGTACACATGGCCAATTGCCTTAAATCAATTATCCAAGAGCTAGAAAAGGTAGAAATAGCATAAGCTAAAATCATACCAGAAGTGGAGATATTATTGACAGATACAAAAGGTTGTGGAGTGGAATTTTTAGTTTGAACTAGAGCCAATAGCTTTTGATATTGTTTTCATGTGAAACTATATGACGAATTTGCCACGTTGGTAGGATTTTTACCATGTTGTATATTAGTAGATGATATAGCATTGACAGAGGAGTTACAGAACTTCAACCCTGGTGGAAAGCCATATTTCCTATAGCAAGTAACCTTTGTATGCTTGTACTTCCCACAATATGTACATTGCTTCATTGTAGGAGTACTAGATTTGTTGTATCCAGGACACTGATATTGTTGAGTAGAGGATTTAGCAAGCAAGGTAATAAGATCAGAACCATTAAAACCCAATTCTCTTTCTTGTTACGTCATAAGAGAAAACACACGATTAATATTTGGCAATGAATCAATGAGCATGATTTGAGATTTCACAGCATAAAATCTATCACTTAATCCTTTCAAGAAACATATCACATAATCTTGTTCCATATGATTCTTGTACAAAACAGAAACTCCACATGGACAATGAGGCTTACAAGAACAGGTAATAACAGGATGTAAAGTAAGGTACTCATCCCATAGAATCTCGAGCTTTGTAAAATAATCACTTACTGTCAGGTCACCTTGCTTTAAACTCCGAATTTCCTCTTATAGGTTAGCCAGACGAAACACATCATTCTGTGAATTACGATCCTCAAGATCAATCTATATATCAAAAGCTTTATCAATCCACAAAATACTCTGTGTGATAGTTGGAGAAAGAGATCGTGTAATCCAAGAGAGCACCATCATATTACACCGCTCCTATGCTGGATAAATCAGATTTGTGAGAAGAGGGATTGGACTCGATCGATCAATGAATTGAGTTTTATTCTTTGACATCAATGACATGCATTGCATGGGCCCAAGAGTGGTAATTAGGGCCAGAGAGAACCGAAGAAACCAAGACGAGTGAGAGATTTTCATTTGGATAAAGGTAAAAAGGGTTAGCAACATTCTGAATTGTCTCTAGCATTATCGGAGCCATCATTCTCGATGAGTTTCTAGCAAATCCGGAAGAAGAATGAGAAGAATTAGGCAAAATACCATCAGCCATGATCAATTCGCTCAAAATCTGGATACAGAAAGAATCTCGAAGGAAGAAGAGAGATAAAGGATAAGATAAACCAAGGAAATGTTAAATGACGGAGAGAGATGAAGATCGAAGAAATGCAATAAAGATAAAAGGAAGTAAACAGTGTCAATGACACATAAGCTCTGATACCATATCACAATTAAAACAGAGAGAAAATGGAGAGAATAAGAAAAATGAATCTTATATTTCTATGGTATACATCTGTACATATATATACTAAGTCACCATAATTTACTTAACAGCTGGTAATTGAATTCTGTTACACAATACAACAAAACTAATTTCTGTTATTGAAAACACAATTCTATATACTCTAATACTTAGTCTTAAGTTTGAGTTTTAGAAAAGACATTTGTATTAGGAGGGATAGCCAAAAATCCCAAATTAAGATACTGGATGAGAATATTAAAAAAAGAAAAAAGAAAAGTTAATAAGTTGGCCAAAAAGAAAAAGAAAAAATTGTTGAAAAATCTCTCATGGAAAATAAAGTTAATTGCCCAAAGTGCCTAAGAACCCATGTCAATGTACAAGCGGGTGCAACTATTTTTCAACTATGTGCAAATTTCTTTTATTTTGCATATAATTAAAATTAAGACGCACACTTGCTGAAAAAGTTACACTTGAGTCTTTAAATTTGTAACTTGGTGATTTTTCGGCAATTTTAGCAAAAAATAAAGAGCTAAGAAATGCTTCCTCATGTCCTTTTTATAAAAGCCTAAACTTTGAATTGTTTTAATACTTTTTATAAGAGTTTGACAAAAATTGCTTATCAATTATATGTATATGTATTGTATATAGTAAAAGGTTTGGTGATACATATATTTACTTTATTTCTCTTTTTTGCTTATCGTTTTATAAATAAAAGTATACTTGAAAAACAAAATTTATTTCAAGCATACTTATTATTTTAAACTAATGTTAACCTTTTTTTTAAAACCCATATAATCAGTTATTAAGCTCCTATAAAAAAGAGGGAGTAATGAAATTTGCAGAGCGTTGTTGAACACTCTAGTTTGGATATGAATTTCCCAAACAAAGTTGCAAACATTGCTATATATAACTAAAATACCCAACATATGCATAGAAAACAGTAGTGAATAAATTAAGATATATAAGTTGTACGTGTAATATGTTCTCTTTGTTTCAGAAAAAGTAGTAATAATAATGTGGTGAGATTAGAATTATAAAGTCAGAATGAACACTATAGCTAGAAAGCCATGTCCAAGACACAGACTTCTCTGATGAATTATATTGCACGTAATAATCTTTGAGTTTTGTGTGGTTTGCATGGAAATGGACTCACGTAATAATATTTGAGTTTTGTGCGGTTTGCATGGAAATGGACACAATATTATACATACATACATACATATAATATATAAAATAATGGAGTAGAGTGAAGTAACAAGGTGGTTTTGGAAGTAATAATGCGAACATTTGGAAGAGGACATGACAATGGAGTGATAGATATATCAATTCTGAGAGATCAACATCATTAATGTTGGATTATTATTAACCTTTTATTTTTTTGACAATTAGCAATATGGCTCTTCCTTTTGTTTGCAAATATTAAACTTGCATCTGTGTCACAAATATATAGCATTATATATGTCTCTTTAATAAAGTGTATGTTGAGGTTTACAGCACAATATATATCTTTGACTCACAATAAGTTAAAAGCCTATTTTTAAGACTACTGATTTTTATTTACTTGTTTTCTTGTGAATGTTCCCTAGCTAGGTAGTAGCGAAGGTTAATCTCCTAAATAAGGCAAATAGTTTATACTTCTTTGGATCCAAAATATAGGAACTAGTTAAGAGGTCTACTTTGATTCATTTTAACTCCTAAATATAATATTTTAATTCACTTTATCTCCTTAATTTATAATTTATTATATATATATATATATCCTATTGATTGCATGTCAAGGGGTTGGGTTTTCATCGATATTTTTAATACAAATGATTAAACAAATAACTGAGTTAATTAATTTTCTTAATTGGTACAAAATAGTTATATAACTTTTATATTAGAGACTAATAGGAGTATTCAAACTAAGCTTGCTCTATGCCTAAAGATTAAGGATCGGATCCTCAACCACTTGTCTAAGAGACAAAAATTTAAATGATTACTTATATTTATAAGAAAAATTAAAATAGCCAATAATCTTAAATCATATATCTAGCACTAATTTAATTTTCAGAACTTTTGGAAAATAATGATTTATGGGTGTTGATGACTTGTCAATATCATCATTACAAGAAACAAATAGAGAGAGATATGTTGAAGATTATGTTGAGAAAAGATGAGTGTCTTCCATACACGTTGCTTTCGATATATATATGTGGCCACACACACACTCTTAGATTTTAAATTACGGATAATATATATTGTATGACACTTTACATTAATTCTTTTTGAAAATGAAATTATTAAAAGAAGAAAAGGATCTCAACACTCAACATTTAAATTCCCAATACTTGGTTATAAATGCTTTAGATCCTTAAACCAATACTTTAATCAGGACAAAATGGGATCTTTCACAGGTGTGGTCACAAAATTAAAGATTGAGATTCAACTTGGATAAAGTTTAAGCATATCCTTTTTTTTTCTTGGGTGAACTTTAGAATATCTTTTTGCTATAACAAGAAGAAAAAAAGATTATTAGCTACGTTAACTATTTGCTATACAATCGATGATAATGAATTATGAGCATTTATTCTAGCAGATAAACTGCAATTCTTACAAGTTAAGGTGACTAAAAATTAATTACTTGATTAAAAAAAATCCATTGTACTTTTACTCTCTTTAGTCTATAATATAAGTCGTTTCTAGAAGAATTGTTTGGTCCACAATATACGTCAATTTGAGAGCAATTGATGATAACTTGTCAATTTTACCCACATAATTAGTATTTAAACATGACTCATTGTATTTTTCTCTTTCTTTTGTAACCTCATTTAAGATGGGTACAATTGAAAATTTTCTTAATTTAAGATAAATTTAATGAGTTAATTACCCTTTTTTTATTCTAATAAATTAGTTGAAATGACTTATATAGTAGATTGGAGGTAGTAGATAATAACCTTTTGATACTTACGATAATCAGATCGATCTTCAAGAACAACTTGCATAAAACCTAGGATTTGGAGTATAATAATTAAACAACACTACTATTAAGCTTGTGACTGCGATCCATGGATCGAGACTTCATCAAATTAAACAAATCAACGGATTTCGAGGAGAAGATCTTCACGTAAAGGCATGATTTTAATTTCAATTCTGAAGCAAAATTAAAACCCTAGCTAGTTATCTATATATAGTCATCAATCAGCATATATAATCTCGGGTCAAAACGTTGTGCCGTTAAGGAAAAAGGACTATGAATAAGAACAAAGTTGAAAGTCACTTTCACCATTTAAATGAAATAAGCAAAAGGCATAGACACACACAATACACACACACAAACTTCAATGTCTGTGAATTATTTCAATGGAGAGAGACGCCATAAAAGGCTATATGAGTTTAATGGAATTAATTTAAAAGAAGTGAGCATAGTGAAAGGAGGCAAAAAGAAGAAGACGAAGAAGAAGAAAGTTGTGCACGTGTGTGTGGGGTTGAGATCGATATGAAGGTTTCTGTGTAGTAGCTACAATACAAAATGGCCATGTGAAGATGTTAGCCATGGAAGAAGGTTTTGAGTAAATGCAAAAACACGTATCCCTTTCTTGGGGCCAAACATGTTGTTGCTTCTTTATTTACAACCATTGGAAAACGATCTAGATTCGTCTTTTTCGATCCACCATTTAATTCTCTATGCATGAATTAACTATTCGTAATAAATTCAATTCATAGTTCACACAAACACATATAATTAACCTCTCTGTACACGTACTACACTTTTTTCAAACTCTATTTGGTCGCTTGTTTCAAACCCTACCAAATAAATAAATCTCTTACAGGTCGCAACTCAGCGATTTTAGGTGAGTTTATCCATGGAAACGTTCGTGTGTTAGACTAATTGCGTATAAATATGTTAAGGGCTATATGTACTCCTAAAAAAAAGACAGTTACCTTAGTTACACCTTATATATATATATATATATATATATATATATATATATATATATATATATTCATTTTAGTTTAAAATATAAGTCGCTTTTAACCGTCTCATCGGAATCAAGGAACAATGATTAACATGATAAATTCATCTTAAATTTAAAAAAAATATTTTCAACTTTATCCTTATTAAAAAAAGTTTTGAAGGGGAGAGAAAAATACGATGAGCTACATTAAAACATTAATTATTGAAACAAAATTGATAAATAAGTATTAATTACTTGTTAAACAAAGTGACTTATGGACCAAGCAAATCCTTCTAAAATATAACTTATATTTTAGACTGGAAAGGGTATATATGTTTATATATGTGTGTGTGTGTTTTGCCAACGGGTATATATGTTTATATAAACCATGCACTTTTAAAATACTAATTAGGTAGTTAGGTAAAAACCGTTTCATTTATATATTAAACAATTTTTATAGACTTGAGAGTAAATTAATTATGAGGATTAAGTTGACAAATGAAATTTTCCAACAAGGGAACATGGGAGATTCTTAACCTCACATATATTTGTGATGTTGTCGCCACACGGGTTTAGGTATATGTCCTATTCATGGGAAATACTTCATGTCATTCACTCTTTACGTACATATTATCTCTATATTCAACAAAATAACATATGATTTAATTAAACCGATGCAAATTGTGCCCAAAAATTCACATGATTTATTGTTATTAATTACCCCTCCTCAATATTCATATTATTTAGCACATTTTTCTTAGGGAGTAGTTGAGTGTCTATTTTAGACTAGCTAATTACAAAGCTAAAATGATTAAGAAAATGTGCATAATTAGGTTGATATTGAAATGTGCTCTATATTTTATAGTGCAAGCGACCCATCAGTTAATTCTTATGTTTCTTTCGGTGAGGATATCGTCCAAGATTACGTGCGTGTTGATAATTCATTTTTATTATTTTGCTTCATTGTATGCTTATATATTTGCTAACCTTACGCCATACTTTAGTTATAGGTAGTTGCTATCACATCTATGATTGATGATATTTGTGAGATTTATATATAAAGTAATTATTGTGGAAGCGGGATATATAGAGCGTAACCGATTATATTAAAAAATTACAATACTAGAAAACAGAGTATCTAGATGTAATTTAATAATATAATAAATCACAACTACTATATCTAATATAAGCTAATAAACAATAAATAAGACAATAATAAGGAAAATACCAGAATCTAATTTCACTTTAAACAATTTACAAGTGAAATACTATAAGAGAAGATGAAATACAAAATGCCTTATAGAAGGAAGAATGCAAGTTAAGGGGTGAGTATGAAGGAGGGAAAGCCCCCCTTTTATATCCAAAGTCACCGCCCAATCCCTATCAAATACACGATGTTGGACTTTTCCCACATCTTACAAATCTCCACCTTGGGAAAATTCCCACATTCTTAATTTTTCCTAATTACAAAATTATGCTAACAATTCAATAATCAATATTCAATAATGTTGATTAGATTCAAACAATGTTGAAATTTGACAGAAGTCACCACTTTTGTCAGCATATCAGCAGGATTTTCACTTGTCCGTATCTTCTGTATCGTGACTCCACCTTCTTCCAAAATTTCTCGTATGAAGTGATATCGAACATCAATGTGCTTCGTCCTTGCATGGTAAACTTGGTTCTTTACTAATTGAATAACACTTTGGCTGTCACAATAAACTATGATACTTTCTTGATCAATACCAAGTTCTCCAAGCAATCATTGAAGCCAAATTGCCTCCTTCACAGCCTTTGTAATCGTCATGTACTCTACCTCTGTGGTAGACAAAGGACCTGTTGACTGCAAAGTCGACTTCCAACTGACTGGTGTTCTTGCAAAAGTAAACACATAACCAATAGTTGATCTTCGCTTGTCCAAATCACCTGCAAAATCTGAGTCACAATACCCAACTAAAGATCGATCACCTTCCTGCTCAAAAACCAATCCAACATCTACAGTATTGCAGATATATCGTAGAATCCATTTCAAAGCTTGCCAATGTTCTTTCCCTGGATCATGCATATACCTACTCACAACTCCAACAGCCTGTGAAATGTCAGGTCTTGTACAAACCATTGCATACATCAAGCTACTAACAACATTTGCATATGGTACCCTTGACATATACTCTCATTCATCTTCATCCTTTGGTGACATATCAGCACTAAGCTTAAAATGAGGGGCAAGTGGAGTGCTAATCGATTTCGTTCTTTCATTCATACTAAAACGATTTAGCACCCTCTTTAAATACTCCTTTTGAGATAAAAAGAATTTCTTTGATTTTCTATCTCTTGTTATCTCCATGCCAAGAATTTTCTTTGTCTCGCCAAAATCCTTCATCTCAAATTCCCCTTTTAGTTGAACCTTCAGCTTCTCAATTTCTGCCTGATTTTTTGAAGCTATCAACATATCATCAACATATAAAAGGAGATATATAAAGGATCCATCTTCAAGCTTCCGCAAATAGACACAATGATCGTATCTACTTTTTCTGTACTTATGTCGTAACATAAACTTGTCAAATTGTTTATACCATTGCCTCGAAGATTGTTTCAATCCGTATAACGATTTTTCAAGTTTACACACTATATTCTCCTTTCCAACAACTTTGAACCCTTCCGGATGAGTCATGTAGATTTCCTCCTCCAAGCCTCCATTTAGAAATGCAGTTTTCACATCCATCTGAACTAGTTCCAATCTAACTATGCTACCAAAACCAACAAAATTCTAATGGAGGAATGTTTCACAATTGGAGAAAATAACTCATTGTAATCAATTCCCTCCTTCTGAGCATGGCCTTTAGCTACCAATCTTGCTTTATGACGCACATCACTTTGGTTAAGAAATCATTCTTTCTTTGCATACACCCATTTGCAACCAATTGTCTTCTTACCCTTTGGGAGTTTGGCCAATTTCCACGTACCATTCTGATGAAGGGACTGCATTTCTTCATTCATGGGATTCCTCCACTTATCTCTTTCCAAGCTCTGGATAGCCCATTTATAAGTTGAAGGAATATCATCACTGCAATTGAGGTTGCACAAGCCACCATGTCTTCGAAACGAGTAGGCTTTCTTATTGTTGGTTTTGGCCTGCTGGTTTCTATTGATTCACGTTGTTGTTGAGGTCCATGAGTTGAAACCTCTCTTTCAACTGGCTCTTCTCCTACCTTAGGAAAGTCTTGTCTTGTTTCCCCGTCTTCTCATTGTACTGGGAAAATCATCTTTCCTTCAAACTCCACCTGCTTTGAAACACTATCATCTTGCTGGGTATCTTCAGCTGCTACCTTTCTTACCATAGCAGATTCATCAAAGGTAACATCCCTACTGAATACAATCTTCTTTGTCTCTGGACACCATAAACAATATCCTTTGACTCCATAAGTGAACCCCAAAAAAATAGATTTCTTTGCTCTTAGATCCAATTTTGACTATTTCACATTATAGTATGCAATTGAGCCAAATACATGCAAAGAATCATAATCTGTAGCAGGTTTACCATACCATTGTTCCAACGGTATTTTACCACCAATAGCAGTATATGGTAGACGACTAATGAGGTGACTCGCATATGTAATTGCCTCAGCCCAAAATTCTTTGCCCAAGCCAACATTGGACAACATACATCGAACCTTCTCCAGCAAAGTCCGATTCATGCATTCTGCCACTCCATTCTGCTGTGGTGTATTTCTGACGGTGAAGTGTCTGACGATGCCACCATCCTCACAAATCTTCTGGAAAGGATCATTCATGTATTCTCCTCCGTTATCTGTACGAAAACATTTGATCCTCCTGCCTGTTTGTGTTTCTATCATCACCTTCCATTTGAGAAAAATTCCCAACACTTCATCCTTAGTCTTCATCGTATACACCCAAACTCTTCAGGAAAAATCATCAACAAATGTTACAAAATAATGTTTTTCTCCCAATGATGGTGTTTTGGAAGGACCCGAAATATCAGAGTGAACATAATCCAAAATACCTTTTGTATTATGGATAGTTGTTCCGAACTTAACCCTTGCCTGCTTCCCCTTTACATAGTGCTCACAAAACTCCAAACTGTAATGCTTTAATCCTTTTAACAACCCTTGATCTAAAAGAGTTTTTAAGGATTATGTCCCAAGCGCATATGACATAACCTTATCACTTCTGCCTCCTTCTCAGTACTGGATGTCACTACTGCTATTCCAATAACCGTACTACCTTGATAGTCGTACGTATTATTACTCTTCCGAATATCCTTCATTACCACCAGTGCACCAGAAAGTATCTTCATCACTCCACTTTCTGCAGTGATCTTGAACCCCTTTGAATCTAGAGTTCCCACAGAACTGAGATTTTTCTTCAAATCTGGTACATATCGAACATCTGTCAATGTTCTGATCAATCCGCCATGGTTACTCAATCGAACTGAACCAATGCCATATATGGTAAGTGAAGTGTTATCTGCTGTGTGGTCAACTCCACATCCTCCTTCTTGGAAATCAGTGAACCAGTCTCGGTTGGGACACATATGATGACTGCAAGCTGAATTCAACAACCATACGCCTGACGCTTTTGACACGTCACTGTAGATAATGAAAAATCTGAATTTTCATCATCACAATAAGCTACATTTGAATCCATAGCAGCCTTCCTATTGTTCTGTTTGGTTTTGTTCTTCAACTTTGGACAATCCTTCTTCCAGTGGCCCTTTTCTCGACAAAAGGCACATTCATCCTTACTGGGTATGGACCTTGATTTGGATCTCCCTTTCCTTGATCTCGACTGATTTTCAGCACGCCCTTTTGTGACTAGTGCCTCTGCTTCTCCGCCTCTTTGTTTATCCTTCTTTCTTTGTTCATAGCTGTATAACGAAGAACAAACATCTCTGAGAGATACTTCCTCTTTGTTGTGAAGTAGAGTAGTCTCCAGGTGCTCGTACTCATCAAGAAGTGATCCCAACAACATCAAGGCTAGATCTTCATCTTCAAAGGTCACGTCCAAATTCTGCAAATCTGTTACCAATTTGTTGAAGCTGGTGATATGATCATTCATTGTGGTACCAGGAACATAAGTGAAGCGAAATAATCTTTTCTTCATGTGAAGCTTATTCTGACTGCTTTTCTTTCAGATTTTATCCTCTAATGCCTTCCACAATCTACAAGCAGAAGTTTCCTTTGTATATGGATACTTCTGTTCTCTGGAAAGGAACGATCGAATAGTACCACAAGCAACACGATTAATGATCCTCCAATCTTCCTCCCCCATTCTATCTGGTTTCCTTTCTTCAATTGTAAAATCTAGTTGTTGTGTCAGAAGGACATCAAGAACCTTGCTTTGCCACATCCCAAAATGTCCCAATCCGTCAAAAATTTCAACTGCGAACTTCGCATTGGGCATAATTTTCGTCAAAAGCGAAGATGCCGATGACAATTGTTGACACTTAATGTAGATTCTTCAATCTTTTTGTCCGCCATTTCTGTTCCAAATATTATTTAATAGCTGCAAATGCAAAACCTCAAGGTAATTCTTTTCTGATGTGGAAGTTCAGATTATACTGCAACCACAGAGCATACTTAGACAAAACCTTGGCTCTGATATCAATTGTTGCGGAAGCGGGATATATAGAGCGTAACCGATTATACTAAAAAATTACAATACTAGAAAACAGAGTTCTTAGATGTAATTTAATAATATAATAAGTCACAACTACTATATTTAATAGCAGCTAATAAACAATAAATAAGATAACAATAAGGAAAATATCAGAATCTAATTTCACTCTAAACAATTTATAAGTGAAATACTATAAAAGGAGAAAAAATACAAAATATCTTATAAAAAGAAGAAAGCAAGTTGAGGGGTGAGTATGAAGAAGGGAGAGCCCCCTTTTATATCTAAAGTCACCACCCAATCCGTATCAAATACACGATATGAGACTTTTCCCACATCTTACAGTAACTTTCAATGTTTGGATGAGCTATATGCTTTCGATATTTTTAATTTATGTATTATAGATTATGGGAACATGGATTCATTGTAATAAATTTTTTTAATAATAGAATTTATTGCTAGTTACGTTCTTGCTCGTGTTTTCCCATCACAATATGGTTTTATTACTTTTTTCCCTCACATTAAATCATGTGCCATTTGTTATTAATTTTTTACTCCTATAATGTAGAGACTTGTTTATCTAATTTGGGGAGATTAAAAAAATCTAAATAGATTACTTAATTATAATTTATATAATATAATCTGTCTAAAATATTTTTATGTAATATTATATTATATATCAATTTATATGTTAGGAAAATTAGTTTTTAAAAAATAATAAATATCATAGATAAAATAAAAAATCTTACATTTAGAACTAAAATTCATTACAAAACTAGGTTGTACATTTAAGGCTGAATAAATATAATTTCAGATTTATTTGATCAACAATTAATGTTTAATTGTCTTAGGATCTACTTAATTAATTTCATGAATCCCGACAAGGATTATTCAGCAAATATATATATATATATATATATATATATATATATATATATATATATATATTTGGGTTCGATGATTTAATTTGTTGGTTCCTTAGCACACAATGGCCGACATAGTTTTCCTTAAAGTCAACCAAAGTAGACGAAAAACTAATTTATCAGTTTTTTTAAATACATCAAACAAGCTGATCCAATCAAATTCTGAAAGTAGTGGTTATTCTTATGGAATACCAGTGCTTTCCCTCTTCAATGAAAAGCATAAGATGCCTCGTGTCTTTGATCATTAATGTTTTTTAAAGCATAAGATATATTTAATTAAGTCCGACAATATTTAAATTTAACTTAGCTAGATAATTATATAAAACTAGAAAAGCATAAGACATATACTTATTTTCAGATTTAATGAAGTTAAATTGTACTCCATTCGGTTATTAATATAAGATGTATTTACCTATTTTAATTAGATTAAAAAAGTTAGTTAAATTAGTTAATATGATATGTATTTTTTAAAACATTCTAGTTATCTTCCTTGATTCTTTTCTTCAATCTCCTTCTTGATTATTGTTGAGGGAGAATCAATAAGAATAAATTAAAAAAATATTGATAAATATAAAAACTATGTCTTATATTTATGATTAAGATCAAATCTTTAAATATATATATCTTATATATAAATCGAATGGAGTAGTTATTAATAAGTCAGCTGGGAGTTGAAACGTGCGTACATGACCATTCTTTTTTTAAAAATGATGGAATGACCAAGATCATGGAGTCATCATTCTTAAATAAATGGTTGAAAATGTAAATATGAAGAAATTATAGGATGCTTTTCTTAATTAATTATGAGAATATAATAATAAATTAAAAGAACTAAATCACTTTGTCTTTATTCTGTGTGTGTGTGTTGGAAGAGCATCACTGATTCGTGGATATAGTTTCTGCTCAGCGTATCTATGTTGACATCTTTAAACTTATTGCTTCAATTCAAGGCTACGTACTTAGTACGCACTGCGTACATTAACATTTCATTAATTGGACCCCTAATGTCAACTTGGGTTGACAATCCTTGCTTCTTCTTTTTCCCTCCCTCAAATTTGCTCACTCATAATTCATTTACCTATATGATACTCTCTCAACACTAATCAAGAAAGAGAGATAATAAAAGAATTAAGGAAAAAGATTATTACATTTTAAAAAATACATGTTATATTAACTAACTCAATTAACTCCTTTAATTTAATTAAAATAGGTAAATATATCTTATATTAAATACTGCATTAACTATATTCATACTTATTGTAGTACTGGTATTAGGTGCCCTTTTTAACTGGTGTAAAAAGCCCTTAGTGTGCTAGTGCCAATTTGATTTTCAACTGATTAATTTCATAAAAGTTTCATAGCACTCCTCCAGTTCTTAATTATATTCATACTTATTGTAGTACTGGTATTAGGTGCCCTTTTTAACCGGTGTAAAAAGCCCTTAGTGTGCTAGTGCCAATTTGATTTTCAACTGATTAATTTTATAAAAGTTTCATAGTACGCTTCCAATCCTTAATATAAGATATATTTGAAGAGTTGATCTTGGTCCTAAATATAAGACATAACTTTCATATTTGTCAAAATTTTCCTCATTTAAGACACAACTTTCATATTTGTCAAAATTTTCCTCATTTATCCCTATTGATGTTCATTTAACAATAATCAAGGAACAGAGAGAATTGAATAATTGAGAAAGATAACTAGGCATTTTAAAAAATACATGTTATATTAACTAACTCAACTAACTACCAACATAGAATTGGTCTAGCAGTGTAAAGGTCTGCTAGATCCTTCTTGGTCTTAGGTTCGAGTCTTAAATAAGACATTTGTTTTGGGAGGGGTAGCCCAAACCACGAGCTAGATGCCAGAAAGGAGTACAATGTTGAAGATATATAGTGTAATTGTGGTGGAGGCAAACATCAGTATTTGCATAATAAAAAGTTAACTCACATACTTACTGTGATTTTAGAAGCCATTTTCCACAAGTCTAGACAAAACTTCTCTCACATACTTACCTCGTAAATTATAAAAAATATTCTCTAAAAATTAATCCAAACACACATTAAAATGAGATAATGGGCATTTTCATCATTGTTATTAAACCCGGACCAGACTGGCCGGGAAACCGGTCCGGTTTGGGGGGGTTTTCCCCTTTTTTTAACAAATTTTTTAAAATTTTATATTAATAAACCTAAAATATTCAATTTCTCACCGATTTGACCCCAGTTTAATTTCAATTTGACTTCGATCTGACCCACTAACCCTTAACCTAATACCTCGACTGATTCAGTGACCAGTCCAAATTGTTTGGGAAAGCTTTAGCTTTTCTATAAGCCCGATTCACGTAAAGCGAGATAAATTTCCTCTACATATTTACCTCGTATACCGTAAAACCTACTTCGTATTCTGTGAATCACAATTGAAAAGTACTTATGGAGCTTCCAACCGCTATCCCAAACAAGCTGGTTTTCATACAAAATGCAAAGAGAGGAAAAGCAAAGAATGACTAATGATCACTTGAATTATATGTTTGAAATAATGATTGAAAGCTCTATAAGTGATTTTTAATCGTGATTCATGAAATACGAGGTAGTTTTTATGATCTACAAAGTAAATATACAAAAAAATTTTATCTCAATTTACTTAAATTAGGTTTATACAACCACATAACCCAAACCAAATAAGCTAGTGACGTTACTTTGGCACCTCAATTCAATTCATTTGTGTTTATTACGTACGCACCTGAGAAATGAGAATAACGTTGGTTTTTTTTTTTTTTTACCTGGAGAATAACGTTGGTTGACACATTATTAATTCACACCTCTCATGTCACTTGTCTTATCTTATCTTTGTCCTTTTTCTCTTACACCCGAGCACCTTTCTTATTAATCACCATTATACACACACACAATTTTCTAATTACAGTATTATCTATATGTATTTTAATTCTATATATACATCCATTTTCATAATCTTCTGTACTTCATTTGAATATTCCCCCCACAATTGGTTTTATCTTCAAATCTCTTGACAGACTCATTAATTTAAATTAAAATATCATCTATATTTTCACTTAAGATATGTGTATCTAAATATGGCCATGACCTCATCATTATATATATCTATAAATTAATTAATATTTAGGTGCTTTTTAAATTGTAATGCTTACCTTAATCTAATCAACAACTTCAATGGTTCATATTCACCTAAATTTTCTTTTTTCAAAAAACATTTATGCATTCCTTCCCTTTGGTTTTTCTTATATTATTGTCGTCCATATTTTTAAGATTTTACTTCTATGTCTTCTCACCAAATAATTTCAAAACTTTTCGTTTTAAATCTCTTTTCATACTCTCCAATTAAGAGTCGTTTGTATTAAATATAAACAGCCCCACCAAATTTATGGATTGTTTTATTGTGCCATCTGAATTATTAATTTGTTTTAACGTAATGAAGCTTTGTCAGTTGGGTATTTCTGGGGGCAATCGTGTTAAGATTTAAGAAAGACCACATAGGCATAATATTATTTAAATTTAATATACTTTTACTGGATATCAAATAATTGTATGATTTATAGTATAAAATTCTTTGGTGACATATAAGGTGTATATTGTACATATATAATATATTTCATCACCATAAGTAATTTAGAGATAAATCTTCTCAAGCAAAAAATTCCACTATTTTAGTTGCTACAAATGCTAACCATTCACATGCATCAACATGCATGAGTTACTACAAATTCTACTACTCACTAATTTTGATTAACTATATATATATTCTATATAAAAGACTAGTGCACACAATTTATTTCAAATTATGATTTTCCGTCACAAAATTTCTCGACATAATTTGAAGATTTTACGTTATCAAAAGTAAGAAACAAGACAAAACGCAAATAATTGCAGAATTCCCGGACAATCATGACAAATTAAGAACCACAATAATAATAAAATCAAAACCTAATCAAACAAAACATTTTTTTTTCCTTTTCTGAAAAAAAAAAAAATTTGAACCATTCTTCAAGAACGAACTTCAATTCCAATTGCCTTTGTCTCCAGCACCATATAGCCGAATTCTCAAACCTTCTTTTTTTTCTCCATTATTATATTTATATTTTACAATTCAGATTCAACCTTCTTCCCTGTTTTCCTCTGTTTGTCTCCCATATGCTGGATTTGGTCCCTTCCATCTTCAACATCATCTTTGAAATTTAGATCAACTATACGTCCTCAGTTGGGGCAATTTTGTCTTTTGAACTTCATTTCGGAGCAATCACACAAATATTTCTTCTTCTTTTCCAAAAATTTCGCATTAATACTCAGATCTCGATGATTCAATCAGATTTCTTGTCATCTCCATGCAAGAGCACGCTACTTTTTTGAGCGAACTAACCAAACATTCTTCAAGTACATCCAAATTTATTAAAATTAAATAGATCAAGTTAATCGTGAATAAATATATATACAAGCATGTCAGAATTAATTAAAGCAAGTCGGTTTTCTTTGAAAAATTTGCATCTGACATGCCTGTATATCTATTAGTGATTGATTAATTTGATCTATTTATTTTTTTTAAATATAAATTTGATATACCTAAGAATTTTAGGTGAAGTTATGAAGATTTTGAGAGCGGCCATTAGGTTTTTGTGCAGAATCTACAAGCCAAGGAGAATGTAATAGACCAGAGTAATTGGTAGTGCTATTAGCATCCCAAATATAACCCTGCAAATTGATTTTGAAATTTATAAAAAAAGTCAATTAATTTGATTTATGAGTGAAATTAGAAATATATAAAAATGTTGATGACAATATATAAGAAGATTGGATTGCTTACGCTGTGCTGAGAATGGCTGGATGGACGTTGTACTCTTTGGCAAACACAAAGGGAACAATCCCTTGTGGAAGTGCAGCCTATTTTCCATAAATCATGATTATATATATATATATATAAGATCAAAAATTAAAAAAAAATTGAAAATTGTCCTAACTGAGGCAGAAGTAAATCAAGGATGATTAATTACCTGAACAATGGCTACACGGAGGAGATCACCACGGAGGCCGATGGCGATGGAGGCTGCTGCCATCACTGCCGGGCCGGTGAGGAACCGAATAGCCATGGCAAAGGCAGCAACGGAGTTTCCACATGCAATGATTTTTGGTTGAAGAGCCATGAACAAACCTATACATGACTCAAACCCATTAGTCAACAAATCAGTATCCACATTTTTTTAATTAACAGTGAAAGAAAAATAAAAATATAGCAAACAAGAGAATCCTATTTTTAGTAGAAAAAAAAAAGAGATTCAAATTATTGCTTCATCCGGTTAAGAAATTTAAAAATATGAAAAAGAAATAGTGGACCAAGGACTTTTATTATTTTGCATCACTTTCATCTCTTTAATGGGAGGGAACACTGAAAATGAAATAATATGGATTGTTGTATGAAGCAACAGAGAGAATGAAAACGAAAATGAAGGAATAAGGACCGAAGGAATATACGGTGGGAACAATAAATAATTTTGCTGAAAATTTGGGGTAAGAGGAAAAAAGGAAAGGGACTAAACCAATGTCGTTTAATGCAGAAAAGGAAGCGAAATGTCGTTTATTACAGAGATATCAAGTTGGCAAAACGGCAACCACTCACCCAAACTGAACATGGCCATTCCAAGACCTGCGTCCGACAGGATTGAGATTGACTTCTCTATTATTTTCGGCATCTCCACATGCCACCTGCTTTTCATTATTCATCACCATCATCAATCCAGTATTACAACAGTTTGCGTATCTCTAAACTTCATTTAAACATGTAATTTTAAAAAAAAAATAATGTATTACCTCATGCTCTTAATATAAGACTCACTATAAACTAATTTAAGGAGATTAAAAAAATTAAATAAATTATTTAGTTATATATTAATTTATAAGTAAGACAACTTAATTTAGCAAAAATTGATGGATGTATATGTACTTTAAATTAATTTTTTTATATTTTTTCATCTCTTCAAATTAGTTAATTGTATCTAATATTAAGGATTTGAGATAATATTATTCAGTTGTTTACCACAAAAAAGAAAGAAGAAGAAGAATATATATGAGCGACATTTATGGGCAAACAAATTATGTGGTGCTGAATTAAAAAGATTCGTATACTAGAAGTAGATGGAAAAAGTTTTCTTGTTTAATTATTAAAAGAACATATGAGTATGACTTGTGATTTTCGTTTTTTTTTCAGGTAAATTTTCTCAAGGATTGATGTTCGAACCTAGATGTTCTTTTTTAGTAAAATTAATGTGATTATCAAAATATATGAATGAATAATTTACTTTTTTGGGGAGAAATTTTGATGGATGGACGGAGTAAATTACCTGAAGGCAACCAGAGACCAAATCACGCCAATGAGGCTGGAGTAAGTGTTGGGGTTGCGGATAAGCTTCCGCCACACCATAATCAGTATGAGACGCGTGAGCACACTCGCCGGCGGCATTTGTTTTCCGATGCCGGCCTCCATCCCTCCGCCGCCTTTCGCTTGCAGCTCCGCCGGTAAACTTGACCCCAGCTTGTTCAGTCCAGTGGGCCCCTCCTTCTCTTTCTCTTCTTCCCCTGCTTCTTCTGCTTCCGTTTCTCCTCCTTCCTTGCCCACTAGCTTCAACTCTTCTCCAAACTCTGCATCTGGAATATCTTCAATTGAACCAATAATTAACACAATTAGCAAATCTGATGACCATAAATTTTGATAAATCATATATATATATATATATATATGAATCTGAATCTGTTTAATACTCTGTACTCTATATTTAGTACCTTTGTGTAATTCCCCATTTGGATGAGGGTGATGATCATCAGCCACTAGCATTCGAATTTCTTTGGCCCCCTGATCGGAGCGTCCAGATTGATCCTCGGACCCCCCGCCGCTGCCAAATACATGAAGTCCAGCACCACTACCGCCGCGTTCTGAGACCGGGGAAGCACTTGAGCTCCACACAAACATGTGAAGCTCTTTAGCGTCATGACTTGATTTGGTAGTACTATTCGGAGCAGGAGCTTGATTTTGCTGTTTGAGACTTCTGGAGCTTAAGTTGGATGATGAGAATTCTGGGTTTGGAGCAGGATAAGAAGATTGCTGTTGTTGTACTGGATAAAATCCCATCCGCGGAGAGTTCGTCGCCTGAGCTGCTGCCATTGGAACTGTACAGTTTTCTTCAAAATTCGATGGTCTCGACGGCTGAACAGAGTGCAGCTCCATCGAGCCGGCGACGTTCGAATGTCTCGGTCCGGTCGGGTATCCCATCATTGAGTAGAAATCGGCGTGGTTGAAATTGGATCCTCTCGGAGTCGGATTCCGAGAAGAGCTCAGGCTGTAAATCTCAGCTCCGGTGAGGTTCGACGGCCGGGGAGTCATCATGAACGACCTCCTCGACGCGTTCGACTTCCTTACCTTCACGTGAAGCTTCCCGTCGTCTCCGACCTCCGCGTCAGTCTCGAGAAAATCCCGGCCGTCGAGCGAGACGACATCGGAGTCAACCTTGAACGACACGATCGACGCCGCCGTCTCCGGGAACTGCTCCATAATCAGCAGCTTCGCGCCGCGATACTCAAACAGAAACAGCAATAGCGTGTACCAGATGATGCACTGTAACACCACCACCTGAATCATGAGGCCGCCGGAGTAACCTCCGTACATGGCGATCAATAACGGAATTCCCATAACAAGAGTGTTCGGCAATGTCGACAGGGAGAAAATAGTGATCATCCAATCGAGACTTCCGGTCTTGGTGAAATTCGTCCAGATTCCGAGAGCGACGAGCATGATAATCTTCTGAAGTGTATCGGCGGCGATGAATCGCATGTTCATCTCGTACGGATTGTTGATTGAGATGAAATGGAAGGAGAGAAGAGGGACGGCGAAGATCGCAACGAACCGGTTGATGCCGGAGCACTGGTCCGGCGAGAATATCTTCCACCACCGGACGGAACCGTAGGCTAGAATCATGGCCACATAAAGTGGCACCATCGCCGAAAGAACTGTGTAGAGATCTTTCCAACTAATCATTTTCTAATTTTACAGTAATAACACTAAAAATCGAAAGATATGTATAGAAATATGTGTGGGAGTGTAAAGCTATGGTTGAGGTTTCAGGTGTGAAGGCGGTGAGGGAGTGGCATGAGATATAAAATAAGGAAGAGAATGGAGGGTAAAATCGGAAGAGATGGAAATAAAACCGTTACATAACTAACTGAAGAAGGAGATTCATACACACAACTTGTGCCTACACTCCAGTACTGTTGTGTTTCTTCTTCTGATTTTTGGGAAGGAGGGCTTTTAGTGAGAGAAAGTATGAGGTTAGAGAAAGAGAACAGAGTGGAATTTACGAAGTTGTAACTTATGAAGGGTATATATAGGCCGCATGCTTGAGTGAACGTACGTAGGGGTGGTTATATGACTTGTATCAAAATTTTGGTAGTTTAAATGTGTTTCTAATTTTAAATTAAACTAAATTGGAGCTGAGTTACCATGCAAATAAAATATCTGCTTCCTTTTACTAGAAAAATTATATTTGCTTCCTTCTGAATTTAAAAATAAATTTTTAAATGAAATGATCCGTGCATCCTCAAAAATTACTTTTGGTAATAATATTAACACCTTTATTAACTGAATATTCAAAACACTACATGGTTTTGTTGTCGTAACTACTCGATACACACTAATATCACACTGTTTTTTTCCCCAAAATCAATATTACACTTTATGTAAACGGACATATATCATATTATAATTAAATCAACAGGTATTTGATTTAAACAAACACTGAATGGGAGTGGTACTCAGTGATGGAATGTTCTACGACTTATCTATAATTCTCATGCATACATATTTTCTTGGGAAAATTTTAGTCAGCCTCCTGAATAGCAAATTAATTTTAGTAAAGTCCTAAAACTTTCAAAAATTTCACTGCACCCCATAATTAAAATAAAATTAATTTTTATAGGTGAAAAAATAATAATGTCCTTACTTTATTTATCTTGTAAATACTCATATTTGTCGGGTGAATTTCCAAATTTGTGTTATAAATGGCCAAAATATTTTTAATTCCCTAGGTTCTTTTAAATTTCTTTATTTATCTTGTAAATATCTTTATTTGTCTTGTAAATGCTCATATTTGTCTTGTGAATTTTCATATTTATCTTGTAAATGGCCAAAATATTTTTAATTCTCTACGTTCTTTTGGATCTCTTTATTTATCTTGTAAATACTCATATTTTTCTTGTAAATTTTCATATTTTTCTTATAAATTGCAAAAATGTGTTTAATTCTATAAGTTCTTTCGAATCTCTTTATTTATCTTGTAAATCTCTTTATTTGTCTTGTAAATACCTTTATTTGTTTTGTAAATGTGTTTCTAAAAAAAATAAAAGAAGGATATCATTATTTTTTCACTTACAAACATTAATTTCATTTTAACCCTAGGGTGCAGTAAAGTTTCAAAAAGTTTTAAGGGTTGATTGAAATTAATTTGCTAACAAGCAGGTTGACTAAAATTTTCTCTATTTTTTTTTAAACTAATGTAGGAACTAAACCCCATCCTTATTGAAGGTGGGGCCAAAGACACTATTTAGAAATAGTGAGTAGTATTTCTTATTAAAAAGACATCAAATGAAATATTAATTAATTACTTTTTTTTAGATTAATGTTTCTATTTAAAATTTGATGCATTTTTTTTTTTTTGCATTTTCAAGATGTAATACATGATTTAAAATATGGGTAAATTTTAAAAAAAATTTAGAACATATTTAATTATTTAACTATCTCTCATTAGTTCAGGTGAGATAATTGGAGTTGCCTTATATAATAAGGATAAAAGGGAGCGAATTAAACATGAAAGATTTAAAAAGTGATGATTGTGAGTAATTAGCTAGGGAGGATAAAAGTGAGTTTTGGAATTAGAGTGGTCACATGAATGAAGGAGGGAGGTTGGGACCTGGGTGGGGGGACCAGGGGAGGAACCACGTGGTAGGGAGGTGGTTAAGTGAGCCCAAGGGTTAGGCTCATATATTGAGATGTAACTAAACACTAAATTAAAGGTCCTAATGGGGCCATGTGACTGGATTGAGCTTTTGGAGATTTTTTTTTTTGGGGTAGGCCTAGGGTATCTATCAATGGTAGCGGTGACTAATCTCCTAACACCGTAGACTTCCCAAAAGGGTTTTGATGCTGGCCATGAGATCATTTTCATACACACCGTCAGAGATCAAACTCCTGATTAGATGCTTAAATTTAAAGAACTCAGCTAAATGTCAACTGTGTTAGGTCTCATGGTTGAGTTTTTTTAGAATTATTGTAAGGTCCCAATAGAGGGACTTAATCATAAAAAAAAAGTATAAATAACAAGTGAACAATATAAACCTGTTGTTATTTCATTTCCTGTAACTTATCAATATTATATACTCTTTAGTTATTATGAGACTTTTAAGTGATTAAATTCATTTTTCAAAACTTTATAGTAATTCACCCTTAAAAAAATTTCACTAGAGTAGACACCATCCCCTATCCCTTTTTTTTCCTTTTCTAGATTTACATTCTTCAATTTTCTCTCATTCGGTTGATATATATCGAACACCACTTTTAAATTTCTTAAGTTTAGGTTGTGAATTTGAATCACTCATAGAGGATATAATGGATGTATGAGTTATAAAAATTATTCTACTCTCACAAAATTTAGATTCACACACACACACACTCACCCACTATGTATATAATCAACCTTGTTGGTCGAGTGACAAGATATTTTATTTTTAATGGACAGAGAATACAGTTATTTAGTATGGTGTTGAGTTTCACCTTTAAAATTCACATTAAATAAATTTATTAATATAGTGAATGTTTGTTAATTATCATATATAATATATCAAGCAGGAAAAAGCTCTTATGATATTCATATATTTGAGGAAACGTGGGTTTCAAATTCTTGACGACAAAACTTAAAAGATATATCACATTTTAGTCTATAGTCTTGTCACTAAGGTACTAGATTTATTGTGCTTTTAGAAGATGGCGGGTTTGTTCAGCTTGCACTTTTATATTTTAAAAAGATAAGTCACATTATTATTTGTTATTTACAAATAATGCAGCTTTAATCTATTTTATATTATATTAGTTATATAGATATATAAAATATGTAGTAGATCGGTGCTTATAATTATGCAACTGAAGTGAGGCTAAAATTTAAATTAAATATTTATAAATTATAATCTTATATGGTTATCCTTAGTTATATTTAAATAAAAGAAAATTTTCTCTATTTTTTAAAAATATATTGAATATTATATTTTTTCATACTTTTTTATCCAAATTTCTTCTAATATAAAAAATTCATCAACTAACAATGTTTCAAAAATTAGATTTCGCATGAAAGTAGATAAGATAGATCATAAGAATATAATGTACCGTTCAATGATTTGACTATATATATATATATAATGGAAGGAGTAATTGTGTGTCCAACAAACTGTTAGTTAAAATAATAATCAGGCCTTGTCTTTGAAAAAAGGACAATACAAGTTTGAGTTTCACAAAGCACATTTATTTGGAAGTGACAGAAACCCTCTTACACTCGAAGCTTTAAAAGAAATTAACATTAAGTTTAGAGGTTTAAGATACTCTGGTCAAGTTAAAAATAGGTCAAGTTAAAAATAAAAATGTTGTGTGTGAAAAAGATAGATTAATTATTACTTTTTTTTTTTACCCAACACACTAATAATATAATTGATGATTAGCTAGAAGTCAGTCAAGGGTAGGTCTATGATGAAATGTTCAAAATGCTCTTAATTTAATCATTATATAGAATTATTCCGAAAATATATAACATCAATACATCTCTTCCCATTGACATTTGTATATCTTACTTCACAACTGAATTTCATGTTTATATAATTATTGTTATATTACGTTTTACAAGTCCTAAACTAACATTAAAATTTATTTATCAAATTCAGCATCAACAGATTTACCTAATCAATTAATGAAAACTTTTCTATATGAATTTGGATGGAATCGAATATTGATCAAATTATCTAAAACACACGCGCGCGCGCACTCTTACTTTAGACTGTTACTTTACTATTTGGCAACAACTAAATTACCTAGTACATGGTTGGCAACATATATACTCGTACTTGTCCAAGGGAAACTTGATATAGAAAATTTAAGTAATGTTAATAACTTAATATATGGTATATAATAGGATTTTGCCAACCAAAAATTGGTACTGTATATGAGATTATCCTGGCCTTCACGTCTGATCGTTTAATTATATTACCATTGTCTCTTGTATATACTTGGAGTTTCGGAAGTTTTTTTTTTTAAAAAAAATATTTTCTTCAAAATGTACGTGAGATTTTAATATATTTAAAAAATCACAAAGATTTTACACGAATCTCTTTTTGACTTCTCCAGTCTTTATAAAATTGGCGAGGAAAGAGAGGTGGGCCAAATTTTGGAGTAGGTTCCATATTCTTCAAAATAACACTTCCTAATTTCACTGTTACCCAAATACCAAAAACAAAGTTCTTTGAAATTTCTTTCTTTTCGAACTCAAATGCTCCTATGATCTGTATGTAAACCAGGGATTTATTGTGTTGCATGTGTTTTTATTTTTTTAATACACTTTTTTTTATTCAAAAAAAAAAGTAGAAAATAAAGTTGTTTGAATAATTTCACCCTCCGATATTTCTGTTTGATTCACTCTTTTCCAACCCTACCCATAGAAACCCTAATTTGGAGCTATATTATTGCCTTGCTCCCATCATTAGCGACATAGTACATAACAAGTAAAAGTAAATGCGTATGTATATATATGTGTTTTTCATCCAAGGAACACGATGCAAAAAGCCATAATCATTGGGAAAAAGATTCTGAAAAAAAACAACAACATAATCTTAGACATAGATATTATACACATCAATTGTTCATGCATCAACTACATGAATCTAGTATATAATCTGCGAGTCACCGCCGGTGATTATTAGGTCAAGTGTACGAAAACTTGATTGAGAGATCAAATCAATGGGGTACGGTCTATTGGAAGGGTTAAGGGTCAGTCTCTCATAACGTGCCAGATTAATTAAGGTTTAATTCCCGCTATGAGATCTGTTTACACTTAGTATCCAATCGTGTGACGAACATGATTGCTTCCAATATACAAGAGGATGCTTGTGAGCAATAAAAAAAAAGTTGAGATCGATTCTAGATCCAGGCTGATAGTACCATGTAACTATATACCAAATAATTATATAAAAATATATATGATATGAGTTGTTTTTTTTATTTAGCTAGTTCTTAATATAAGACATATTTTTCATAACTAGTCTTTTCTTAATTTATCACTACTGATGCTCACTTAACAATAATCAAGAAAGAGAGGAAAGTAAGGAATTAAGAAAAATGACTGGAGTGTTTTAGAAAAAAAAATGTCATGTTAACTACCTTAATTAACTTCTTTAATTTAATCAAATTAGATAAATATATCTTATATTAAGTACCTATCAAAATACTATTGTCTGTTTTGATGTTTTGTCTATTCCACTTATTAGTGAAACAACTCACTTTAAAATCTCAGTCAAACATATGAGGTGTAATGATAACTGATGAATTACGGCTGATAGATGATAGAAATCTTGATGATAACTTTAGACTAAAAACTCAAAAAGGTCATACAATGGATCAAATTAAAACAATTGAAAGAATAATGGAACAAATTAAATAGTAGTAAATAGTAATTAATTAAAAAGAAGAGTCTTGAAATATGATCAGGAGATTGTTCAACGCAAGTCACATTCATATAGACCCACAAAAACAGTGCTTAAAAGTTGTCGCAGTAGTGGTTTCGTATAAGTAAATCCTTACTATCTCTTCGCCTTGTCCCAACACTCTTATATATTTGTTTTTCTTCTCCGTTGAATTTTGTGTCTTTGAATTTTGTGTCTTTGACTCATCACTTCTATGTTAAAAAACAATTATATTAATTATTATTATAAGTTTAAGAATATTCTAGATTTATATTTGTTTATTGGATGTGATTCTATTTTGATAATATTTTAGCCTGAAGCTTAAACTTATTAATTAATATGTTGATATATAGTTTGGAATCAATATTTACACTACCAATATGCTTCATAATTTTGAATAACTTTTTTTTTCCAATTTCGGTGATTATATATATATATATATATATATATATATATATATATATATATAAAATTAAAATATTGACAAGTGACAAAAGCATGGAGACTTTTCAATCATCTCAAGTTAAGTCTTATTTATTGAGGAAATATAATAATAATTAAAGATTGAAAAAGAGATAATATCGCAACCATTGCTAATGAATTTGATTATATATATATATATATATATATATATATATATATATATAGTTTTGTATTTTCTGAAATATTTAAAAATAAGAATAAATTTACAAGAGGGAAAAAGGAAATGAGGAATGTGTCTCACCTTTGCATAGTATATATAAAGTAGTGCCATAAAAATATATATAGAACCCATATTTGTTAAAAAAAAATTAGAGGATCCTCATTCTCCAACTAATTAATAAATAAAGATAATAGTTGCCCCTATATATGTGTGTGTGTGTGAATTATATAAGTTATTTATTAATTAATAGATACTTATACATTCAGTCATATTCATATATATATATAAAAAAAGAAGAACAACTTTTGAAATTGAAGGAAGCAAATAATTCATATACAGTGAGAATTATACTATAATAATATTAATAAAAATAGTATTAAATTGGATCCAAAATAAAAGAACCTTTGTTGAAACATCAGTATGAGAATATAATAGCATTTGTCAAAAGACCTAGCTATCATTTATAAAGCTGATTAATTAGACCTATTAAATTAATTTAGAAGTGGCCTACCCATCATACACAAGTCATTCCTTCAGAGAATTAAGACTATACAAAGTCAAATTCTTCCACTAAATCGAGAATAATTGAATAATATCTGTCACTGACATATATGTATTATATATATATATATATATATATATATATATATAGTATTGCTTAAATTTTCAAACAGAGATTGATAAATTTTAGGAAAAAATATCACTTGAACTTTAAAATTTTAAATTAGTCTTGTTGTCTATAAGAGTATAAGTATTAACTACAAAAGCATAGCAATTGACAACTCATTTTAATAAAAAATTACTAATTTAAAATTTTAAAGTTTAAATGGTATTTTCTTATTTTATTTCCTTAAATTTCATATATACCAATTATATATTACTAAGAGTGTGTCTCTGAAAATTATCCACTTGCGGTTCCGCGAAATAGAATAAATATCTTGCATGAAAAACTATTAACTAATTAATTAACCTCGATGATAAAAGTAAAAATTCGAAAAATTTGACTGTTGTTGGGAAGTAATACAGATCCCTTGATGACTATTTGTCCTCCAAATTTATATTTTAATTGTCAGTAACGGTAGCATATCTATAAAAACAAATTATCACAAAAAAATGCATTACAAAATGGCGAGAATAAATTTTTAATTATTAATAAGAGACAATGCAGATAGCATGTATTGAAAAAAGAGATCAACATATATAGATAGATTCTTTATTTCCGTTGTATAAAAAAAAAATAGATAGATTCTGCTTTGAACAGTAGATTGATAAAAGTGATAAAATATTGTAGGCAATTTGAATGCTGTTAGAAATAGTTATGTGGGTAAATATGGGTACATATGTTGCAAGTTACTAACAGGAGGATTACAAAAAGGTGTTAAAGGAAGAGATTTAGGGCTTGTTTGATTTTTTTAAAAAATCAATTTTTTCTTGTTTTACAATAAAGTTTGTTTGGAAAATTATTTTCAATAATTTTTTTAAAAAAAATGAGACAGTTTTAAGGTGTTTTCTTTTTGTTTTTTTTTTCTATTTCTTATTTGTTTGAGTTACATATCCACTATCGACACATCACACTATTAACGTCGACTTCCACCACATTACTGTAACTAATAGCCATCATTACATCACTTCAAAAACAGATTATTTTTTTTTATAAACAACTATCAAAACAACTTTTTTAACTTGTTTTTAAAAACAATTTCATAAAACTGCTTCAAAAAAAAAAAAACAGGCCCTTAATCACACAATAGTCTGATAGTCTGATAATAATTGAGGAGAAGCATGCGATGAAAAGTTCTTGTGCAAGAAATTACAAAATGCATATATTACTAGTGTTTATCCACAAGTTTGAAGAACAAGGAATCATTTAGAAAGGAGAGAAGAAAGAAGGTGAGGTTAGGCCGAAGAGAAGGTCAAAAAAAGGATGGAGAGAGAAGAGAGGCATGTGAGAGAGGGATCGAGAAAAAGCAAAATATGAAAAGGTCTTCTCATTCACACACATATATGAAGTGTGTGGGTGTGTGTGTATATAATGGTCCCCGTACGTAGTCGATTATATGATATGAGTGGTTCAAAGCGCTATTATTACCTTTTTTATCTTTCTTTTTCTCTCTTTTTCTCTTTCTCTTTTTCTTTCTCCAACTAAGCATATAGCAAGTCCTTCCATATATACAACATGTGAGTCAAAATCTGTGAGCCTCTTGTGTTGCCCCCCCCCCCCAACCGTCCTCACTAAATGAACCGCCCCTCTCAGCATAAATTCCCAAATAGTGTATATGTATCTAACTTAGACCGTCGAAATTAAACCGCCCTCATATTAATGCTTGAAACCAATTATAAGGGTACTTGTTCTCAGTGGGATGAATTACATGACTGTTTAAAACACGAAGTCTTCATCAGTTCAGTTCAAGTCCTTGTGAATACAGGAAATGATATCTTTAAAAAAATTATTACTAATTGGACTTGATAATATTCAAATATGATATAGTAGTACTCGACAATATTCATTTTCTTCGGCTCTCCCTCCCTCCTTCATTATGACTCTTTCTTTGACTCACACGCCGCATACTTGTGGGTGTCTTTGTGTATGGGTTTAATTTTATATATAGGGTTAAGGTCCATTTTTGTCTCAAAAATTATTATAGAATCTTGATTTTTCCCTAGAAGTTTTGTTTGGAGCAATGTCGCCTCGAAAGTTTCTAAATTATAACAATTTCACCCCGTCCGTTATCTAGGTAAAATTGAACTGTTAGTTAATCAAATATGTTGAGCTGATAAATCAATATATCATCATTTTCATTTTTTTGAGTTTAGATGTAAAGTTGCCCTGTAAGTTTTCACTCAAGAGCTAGTTTGCCCCAGAAGTTTCCAACCCATAGCAATTTCACCTCAGCTATTATCCAAGTTAAGTTTACCCTTTAATTAGCTAAATATGTGTATTTGGTTAGTCAATGTGTTATCTATTTCATTTTTTCAAAGTTAGATTTATAAATAAGAAATTTTTTTAACGCACCTCATCTAAATGATTACAGAAAATCAAAGAAGTGAAAGTATCTTGCATGATAAAAAGAAAATCAAAGAGGTACCTATTTGTCTTGACATTGCTGGGGTACAACAACAGAGATACTAGTGTCATTGTTCTCAGTAATCTTGCTTAGTGTGATTGAATCTGAATATTAAATCTTTTTCTTCACTTTCTCTTGTGAACGTGGGCTCTTCCTTCATCTGTGGTTTATTCTTCAATGTCGTTCACACTGTCAACTTAGCATATTTGATCAAATAACTGTCAAATTTAACCTTCATAATGGTTAGGGTGACATTGTTATAATTTAGAAATTTCCAAGGTAATAATATTGATCAACACAAAAAATTTGTAGGGCAAATTTGTACCTTAACAAAAATGACCTAAATGACATATAGACTTGTTATCTCAATATATTTGGTTAACTAATAGTAAAACTTAACCTAGATAGTGACTAGGGTGAAATTGATACGATTTGAAAACTTTCGGGACAACATTGATCTAAAAAAACTTCGGAGGCAAAATTAAGATTTTGTGACAACTTCGGAGGCAAAAATAAACTTTAACCCTGTGTGTGTGTGTGTAGATGATGACTACTTATCCATATTATATGCCACCTAACTGTCTCACAAGAACTAAGCAGCGATAGTTGAGTCATTAACTTTAATTTGAATATTTTTCCAATGTTGTATGTATATATTAAGATCATAGAGAAACACTATACTTTTCTTATCCTATTTATAAGTCATTTTCAACATAGGTCACATGAGTCAAGGAAAACCTTAAAATTTATTAGTTTTGTCTTAAAATTTAATAATTTTTCAACCTTGTCCCTATTAAATATACATGATTTATCTCTATTTTAATAACATAGACCAACATTTAATAGAGGGTAAATGAGTAAACTTATAAGAAAAAGCCAATGGCACACCTTATAAATAGGACCAAAAAAATCATTATCTCTCTATACTATAAGTACAAGACCAAAGGAGTATTACATTTCAAGTCTTCTCCTTATAAATTGTAATAGGGGTATTGTTTGGAAAAAGATCATTAATGACCCATAAAGTGACTTATATTATGGATTAAGAATTTCATCTAAAAGGAATCCTACATTGAGACAAGAGGGAGTTTATCAAACAAAATATAGCTTTTATTAATGGGTATTCTCAAGGAATGAGATTCATTATGGGAAGTAGGTGCTAAAACGAATATATAATGGGCATTTGATTTAGTCCTTCGTAGATTCTTTCGTAATTACATATATTATCCTAATAATCATTCCCACATCAACAAAACCATCAAGTATATATTACTACAAATTTTGGATAGAAACGAGATCAAAAGATAGTACTTTAATTAAGTACTTTAATAATTATTGAAGAATAAATCAAAAGAAATCAATAATTTACACACATATATACATGTAGGGCTTATAACCGGTGGTCCAGTCATGTTAGGTGAGAAATTAGGGTTTTTTCCTGATAAATGGAAGTACTTCAGTACTGACGATGAAAATTATGTAGGATATGGATCTATATATCAGTCATATGACGTTAGTTACCTTTGTAAACAGATCAGATATGCATGTGAAGCAAAGCTTTTTGAATGAAAATAGATACTATTGTGATATTTCTTTTCATTCTTGTAAAATTCTCATGAATAATATATATCATCATAATGATATTCTTAAAGTCTGTGGAAGACTATTCCTTCTGATAAGATCATTGTTCGTTAAGAGTTTAAAAAAAAAAAAAAAAGATTTTGCTTTTTTTCATAGGAACTAGAAAGACCCGTGAGTTATTGAAGAACTAGAAAGAAAGGAACACTTACACTTGCATGCCAACTAACCCACTAACTCTCTCCTTTTCCCAATGATAAAAGCCTTCTTCTTTGCTTCTTTTCTTTTTTGAGATCAGAAACGGCTTCTGACTTTTTTGATTCATCAGTACTATATGATCGAGTGCTTTTTGCAGATTTATTTAATTATTATTCAGCAATCTGTATAGGACCCTAAACACATTGGAGTAGTCGAAGTGATAGATCCGAGAAGAGTGTGGGTCACTGAGTTAATTATATACATACCAGCATATATGGTAGGGTTTCTGAGTTATTATATAAAGTAACATTTTATTATGAACATGTACGGTGACAATTAAAATGAAGTTACTCCCTCCTCTATCTTTTTAATATAAAATATATTTATCTAATTTAATTAGATTAAAGAAATTAGTTAATATGACATGTATTTTCTAAAAAAATATTAATTATCTTCCTCAATTCCTTCTTTTCCCTTTCCTATTTGATTATTATTAATAGAGCATCAGTAGGGGTAAATTAGAAAAAAAAATTGATAAATATAAAAAATATGTTTTATATTTAAAACTAAGAAAAACTCCCAAAATACGTTTTATATATTAAGAACCCGAGGGAATATCATTTAGTGATTATATTGTTGTGGGAATTGATTGCTGAGTTTCTGGCATTCAATGAATTCCCAAGTTATAGATATGTAAGTGAATTACATAAAAGGTTTTTACCTCTTTTAATAAATGAATTTTTTGAGATTCAAATTTTTTTTTCTTTTCTTCTTTTTTTTTATAAGAATTTATGTTCTTTTCTTTATTGTGGTGCTGATGCTGCTTATCAACTTAATCAATAATTTATTGATTCATTTGAGTGTTTTTTTCAATCAAACCAAACGGTTTATATATCATATAGTTTAAATGTGATGTTTTGACTATTTAAATTTGATTCAGTTGTTTATATTTTTTGTTTGTTTAAATTTTTAAGTTAATCACAGTTTAAAAAAATTATTTTATTTTAATTTTTGAATGGAAAATGAAATAAATAATAAAAATTCAGAATATATATAATTGGGGATGGTATGAGTTGAACATTCATTAATTAATAATATCATTTCTTTTGATGCATCTATATGCTTTCAAAACAATATGGCGTTTAGGTCTAAAAATATTTTATATTAATTCGAATGTTTTGGGAGTTGCAAACAGAGATCCTATGTATATTATGTCCCTCAATAATAATTCAATATTAATAAACAATGGCCGAAAGCTGCTTGCACGACTCAAAGCTTCGCTTAAATAATTAATAATTAATGTAAAATTTGTGAATACCAATAATTTATGGGAAGCAACATTTTCCTATAAAGTAGGGCTCAAAAAATCAGCCCAATGCCCAACCATACTTAAAAAGTGCCAATGGGCCGAGTTAGATGGTTGGAAAGGTTAGCCCTTAATACTGCTCAACCTGGCCCAAAAATTTTTGGGCAATTTTTTTTCTTATTTGGGACGTTATTTTTGCTAGGCATGTATATTCTCCTATTGGAGATAAATGATTTTGTTTGAGATACTTTTGTTTGTCGGAATGTGGACACCAATGCTAATAGAGATTTGACAACATGTTCATTGTTGCTATAAGGAGTCCTTTGGGACTCTCAAATAGTCTGTTTTGACATTCCCTTGCATCCAAAAATTAGAGAAGATTACTAATGTTTCCTAATAAAAAATCATTATAAATTATAGAAAAAATGATAGGAAAATATTACTTGAACTTTAAAATCCTAAATTTTTGATTTCCTACTAAAATAAGTTGTCAATTGTTATATTTTTGTAGTTAATACCAATATTCTTGTAAGCAATAAGACTATTTTGAGATTTTAAATTCTAAGTGGTATTTTCTTATCTTTTTTTCTAAATTATAGACAAACAAATAAATATGGGCTGGATACATCACACGTTTTGGTATTTAAGTGGGCCTAATTTGGCCGCTAGGCCATTTTAGGCTTTTATCCCAATTAGGCCCAATGTGTATGGGCCAAACTAGGTTCAGCTAAGTCCTCTGTAAAAACAGAAAATAAACCAACAAAAGTTTGGTATAGTTGCTAGATAGTTGAGTTCCCTTAAACATGATGTCCTATGTTTGAATTAAGGATGTGCATAGAAAATGCTTTGTTAGGAGAGGAGAAAACTCACTTTGGTGATTTTTATGCCTCAGGAGGATTAATCTCTAACTATCAGTTAAAGGATACCATATAGATTTTTTAAAATAAAAACAGAGAATAAAGTTTAGTTGTTAATTTTTTTTTTTTTTAAAAAAACAATCGGTAAAGTTGTTCTCAAAGCAAGAGATCAAATAGGGCCTATCATCACTACAATGTTATGTCACAAACCGAAAAACAGAACACTGATTTCTTTCTTAATATAACAAATTTAGATCACAAGCAAAAGGGAAATTAGCATGCATAAGACTACAGCTCTGTTTTTCCCAATATTTGCTATAACACCACATACTTGGTTTATTATAACTATTATATATATATATATCCTTTTAAATTAGTTATTATTTCTGTTTCCTGTGTGTGTGATACCTTTTAAAGTTTAAAGCAGCTCAGATTCATGGTGTGTTTGTTAGAGATTCACCAGAAAATATCTATTTATTTTAGTTAATCATAAACTGAAAAAAAATAGGCCAGTGTGGATAACTACTTCTATCTATGATTGCTCCTATTAATACAAATTTCTGAGATTAATTGCAATTCAAAAACACCCAAAGTTTGACAATAATCTTTCTTCAACAATCAAGAAGTGGAGTAATGGATAAAAGCTTCAAATTGTTATTGCTAATTTCATCATTCATTATTGTCATGGCCAATAATGCAGATGCATTAGTGCCAGCAATATATGTGTTTGGTGATTCAGTGGTTGATGCAGGAAACAACAATTTTCTCAAAACTCCAGCTAAGGCCGACAAATGGCCTTACGGTATTGACCTTAATAATACACGTGGTCGTTTCACTAATGGAAAAAATGTAGCTGATTTTATCGGTAAGTTTGCCAAATTAGGATTTGAATTCTCCCCAATTTTTATCTCATCTGTTAGATTGAAATTTAAGTGGTTAAAATTTGTTGTATGGAGACAATCTAAATCTGCTAAAATGTGTATCAGATAAAATTTTTATTTCGTTGAGATTTCCCATATTTTATTTGCAGCTATGCTATTGGGTTTGCCGATGCCTCGTCCATACTTGAGCCTCTCAGAAGTTGAAAGAAGCAGATTAATCACAGGAATCAATTATGGATCGGGCTCATGTGGAATCTTAAACACTACCAGAGCTGTAATTAAAACAGACTTAATTAATTCTTTGAATTTTTCTTCTCATCATAGTTTTCATAAATTAATTTCTATTTTTCATTATTTTTGTGGGTGAAGGGAGAATGTTTGTCTCTTGGAAAACAAATCGAGTATTTTACATCAACCGCTACCATAGATCTTCCAAAAGCTATAAAGATGCTACCAGAATTGAGAAGACACTTAGCCAAATCTATATATCTTCTTCTCATCGGATCAAATGATTACAACAACAATGTCAATAATGGAGTCAGGAACAAATTCACTCCTCAAGATTTTGCACAATACCTCGTAAACGAAATGACAAACCATATTAAGGTTTGATTTTTCTTTTTTATTATTCAATTTTCTTGGTTAATAATAATAATCACATTTTATTGACTCCTTGCTAAAACTTCAATTCTTTTAACTACCACAGAAACTATATGATGTTGGGGCTAGAAAGTTTTTGGTGTCTACCCTTGCGAGTTGTGAGCCGAAGACTTACGTGCCAGAAAGTTGTGAAACGAATTACTACGCAGAGAAACTTGTTGAGAGATTACAAGAGCTTCAAGCCAATCTCTTTGGCTCATTGTTTACCACCTACGATGGACGGAAATTATTTGCTCTTATTCATGAAAACCCTAAAAATTTTGGTAAGATCAAACTTAGAAAACTCCATTAACTTTTACCTATATATATTGAGATTTCATTTTGAACTTGTTATATATATGACACTATTGTTTGAATATGTAGGAATCACACATTTAGATGTACCTTGCTATGAGGAAGGTTCAATTGTTTGTAGCAACCGATCGGAATACAAAACGTTTGATAAATTGGGACACCCAACTGAAGTCATTTATAAGATTGTTGCATTGGACTGCTTTAATGGAACTACTTGTCTTCCTTTTAGCCTTTCCCAATTAGCAAACGCACCCTCATTTGTACCTTTATGGAACTAATTGTCTTTTTTTTTTTTTTTGTATCTTAGAGGTCCCAGGTTCAATCTCATTTGTTATTCAGGTCATTAATACTTATCCATGTAATTAAAAAAAGAATTGAATTCAATATGACAAAAGAAAGGGTAATTTTGCCCAAGCAAAGAGACGCTTGTGAAAGCCTTCCACATGAAAGAAATGGTTAATATTTTTCCTTTATTTTTGTGAAATATTTTATGTGACTAGGTCAAGTTTATACATTATCAAACCCAATTGAAGTAATCCATTTTAAACTGTTTACTCCTCATGTTTAAACTGTCAAAGTCCCTTTTACTTAGACTAACACCAGTGGGTGAAATATACTATTTCTGATCTTAAATATAAGATACAGTTGAATTTTTTGGGAAGATTAAGGAAGCTAGTTAAATTACTTTAAAATATTTATATTTATTATTTTTCCTCCAAACTAATTTTTCTGACTTATAAATTGATACATAATTTAATCATACACAACATATGATATGATTAAGTAACCTATTTAACTTTCTTAATCTATCTAAAAAAATTAACTATGTCATATATTTAGGATCGATGGTAGTAAAGTAATAAGCTTTCTTGGGTGTAACAATGAAAGTAAAATACAAGGTGGTTGCTCTGAATTCTTGGAAGAAAACAAAAATACTCCTCCAGTTTTTAATATAATACATATTTAGGAAGTTGATTATGATTCTAAATATAAGATATAATTTTTAAATATGTCAATTTTTTCTTAATTTACCCCTATTGATAGTTCCTCAACACTAATCAAAGAGGAGGGGGAATGAGAGAATTAAGGAAAATATTTAGAGTATTTTAGAAAAATATATTATATTAACTAATTTAACTAATTTAACTAATTCAATCAAATTAGATAAAATTAAAATACAAAAACACCCATAAATTTTTACCAAAAATGCACCAACCACCGAATGCTCTTCAAATGTATAAAAATATCAATCGGAGCAAAAACGCTACCGTTAAAAGGGCTAACTCAGTTAGTGGGACCCACACTATCTCAAAAAATTAAAAGTATACCTTCAGTAATTTTCCTTTGCTGTCGTTCCTCTCCTCTTGAACACTTCTCTCTCCCCCTTCCTTCGTCTTTCTATTCTCGTCTCAGATGCTGGTGGTGGTGAAATCCTCCACCAACAATCGCAATGATTCTCGTCTTTCTCAACAATCGCAATGATTCGAAGCAACATTGTCGTCAGAATCAAAAGCCGCATCCTTCCATCTTTGGCGGCCAGATATGCACTATCTATCTCAACATCAGCTCTCCCAATCACCTTAAGCCTCCACCTAATGATTTGAACACCTCACGAATAACCTTGGTTCCACTACACACAATCAACACGTCGCAGAATGAGATCTTGGTTTGGAGCTCCTTAGGGCTCAGATTATAGGAGCAATTGACGTCTGATAGTCCTTAAGCAGCTAAGACCCAATTTCATTGAACTTCTTCCTCGCAAACATGGTAGAAAGTTAAGGAAGCTATCGCATCTTTAGGTCGCGTATTCTAGTTTTTGCTTTTGGATTTTTTTTTTTTTTAAAATTACCCTGTTCTTCAAACATCGATCTTTAGGTCACCGAGCTTCATTTTATTTTTTTCAATGTTTTTAATTTTCCTATTCTTCAATCTCATTTTTAATTCCTTCATGTTCAGTAATTTATGGAAATCTTTAGCCATTGAAAACTGCTATTTGATGTGGTATGTGTTTGCCTTGGTATGTAGTTAAGTAATTGTTCTTCCATATATAAAAAACAGAGTGGGAAGGTAGAAGCGGAGGATGATGAATCAAGAAGATGAATGGAGAAGTTGGGAGTAGTGGTAATTGGGTTTAGATTAACATGTCGTGAGTTGGGACTGTTGGTATGTTTGGATAACCTTCATAAATATTTTTCAATCGTGATTTATGGAATATGAGATAGTTTTTATTATCTATGAGGTAGCTTTTACTGTTTATGAAATAAATATGTGAATGATTTTTATCTCGATTTATGTGAATCGGGCTTATGCTACCAAACAAGCATATATGGGTTGAAAAAGGACCGCATTAATATGGGTTGATATTTAGTCAACCCAACCCATAACTATTATGTTGGTGGGTTAGCCCGCCCAACCTATATTATTTTTTTTTAATTTTTTTTACACAATATACTAAAATTATTTTTTTATAAACATAAACAATAAAGAAATTAAAATTTTATTAAAAATTAAATATTAATTACAAGTCCACACATAACAAAAAAAAATATAAATCCAAAAGTTATCAATATTTTAGTATATTAAATTTAAAAAAAAATATAAATCCAAAGGAGGAGGAGTGTACTAAATTATAAATACCACGTCTTAACTCTCAAAGACTTAAATTGGGCAATTGGCAGCAAGTCACAAATCTAAAAAGCATAAATGGAATGGACAATAATGAATAACTTAAAAGGCTATGTAAATTAGATTGAGTCTTATTTACCTTGGGCCCTTCACTCAATCTCCCTTGTCTAATAGACACTAGACAACATTAAAAAAAATATGGGTCAACCCACTAACCCTGTGGTCCAACTCATTATGGGTTGAGACCATATGAGTTTGGGCCAAAAAGAACCGCTTCTAAATGATCTCAAATTTTTAAAATTCAAACTGCCCATATATTTGCTAGTTGGGTAGGCTTGACTCGTAGTCCCAACCCATATCACCACCTCAAATTGAGAGAGAGAAGATATTTTGAGTTTTTCATTGGGGGGGGGGGATTTTGGTATTTTTATATGGCAGATAACGACTGATAAGTCATTTTACCGGTGATGGTATTTTTTCTCTAATTAATGGGTAGTTTTGGAAAGTATTTGATGTTTGTTTAATGCGTTTTTTATAAAAATGTATAGATATTTTTGTGTTTTAATTTAATTAGATAAATATATATATTTCAGTACTGATAAGTCATTTTACCGGTCATGGTATTTTTTCTTTAGTTTTGTAAGTTAATGGGTATTTTTGGAAGTATTTAGTGTATTTTTTATAAAAATGTATAGATATTTTTTATCTCAATTTAATTAGATAAATATATCTTATATTAAAAAAAAATAAAAAACATTTAAACCCAAACTGAGTCCAGTCCATGATCAACATGGCCCAATACGAAACTCGATCTCCAACCTTCAACCGCTGTATAAAACGCAGAGTTTCCCAAGTGGAGTGGCTCCGTTCGAACTTCTGGTAGCCCCATCTGGTAAGGTGAGGGTTAGGGTTAGGGTTTTTTTGGGGGGCGATGTGGATTTGATGGAGATGTTGAGTGAGGGTTGAGGCATATAGGGGAGAGCAGGAATGGACTGTGGCTCTGAAATACCTGTAGGTCCTCTACGGGGTGCCCTGAGATTTCAGCCCTAGACATTGATCAAAGATGGCATCATAGTACGGTTTTGTGCTTTGTGGTCTTGCAATTAGGGTTGAGGGAGTCGCTCTCTCTCAACTCTCTTGCTTCCCACTTCCTCTCTTCACAAATCCGCCTCCAAACGCCATGACATTTCAATTTCCTCTTCTCCTTCATCTCAGATTATAACACATCGCTCTCCTATTCTCGTCCTCTTTAATTTCGACTTTTCTGCAAAGCTAGGTTTACCAACTCGTTACGATGAAAATTACTGAACTTGTATTTTACGAAGTAACAGTTTTGATCTTTTGAAAAGATTTTAGTTTCTTTGAATATAATTGCTATTTTATGTGGTCTTGTTCTATTTTTCCCCTTGAAAGCAAGATCAACAATTTTTCCAATACTTCGCAATCTTTGACCCTTCTTGGATCTGGGAAATGACTAAACTACTTTAACGCAGCAATAGATGTACATATGCAAAACCTTTACCCCAGTTTTATATCTAGCTTCCTAGGTAGATATTGAAACATAGTGTAGTTTTAACAAATTAAAGCTGTATTTATCCAGTTTCATTACCTATGCAGTGTAATTCCAATGTAAATATCCAAACTTTGAAATTCAATTTCGCCAGTTTCAACTAAGGGACAACAATGAGGAAGCACCGCTACCAATACCAAAACAATAGTACTAGAGAAGAGAGCATGGTGCGTAATTTATTTCAATTCTCTTGACTCTTGTGTTGAGTCCTTTGCGATATAAATAGAGGTCCTTTTACAGGTGCTTCATAATTTATTTCCACACTAAATCTTTAGATCTTAGCTGAACATTCTCCTGTTGATCATTCTCAAACAAACCCTTCTGCAAAACCCAGTTTTCAATCATGGCTTGAGAGTTGACCCCTTGATCAGCTGGCAAATAATGACCAGCTCCCAAAACTACAACATTAGTGAGAGACTGCCATTTTTGCACATACCCAGCAAGCTCACCATTCACTTTCCATATCTTCCTATCGGCATTCAAATACTTGTCAATCCCTTCCCATTTCATTGTCTTTACCCATGCTTCTACTTGAACAGGACCATCTCTTAGATCATGCTGGCCTTGGTATAGAAGCACTCTGGTTTTTGTTACCAAGTATTCCACCATGTACTTCACACTCTTCATCACATCGTCACCCAATGCAGCTTTTACGGTATGATTGCATAGTTTAAAAACTAGAGACTCATTCACCCCTAGCGCCTTCTTCACCTTGCTGGATTTCAAGAAATCAGTGACCAAATGAGTCTTATATCGTGCTTTTCTTGTGAAGTCAAGCGTAGTAGCCAACCCTGTCATGTTACGCAACAATGTCAAAACTCTGTTTCTTTCTTTTCTTGCAGCACTCCAATTCCCCTTTTTGATCAATCTGACGGCTTCTGATTGAATCTTCTCCAGGTCATTCTTCTGCCTCTCGTTGATCAACCCCAGGAAATAAGCATTCACAGCATGAGTAGTAACTTGTACAACTGGGTGAGTCATCCCATCTCCGATTGCTACGCCTGCTAAATTCACCCTCTGTGAAGCAGTCAGACCTGAATTCATTTGTAATATGTAATACCCAATTGCAGGAACATACTTCCCAGCATAGCTTTCGCCGGTTATATAAATTGGGCGATCCTTGAAAGCAGGGTTTAGCTGAATGAACTTGGTTATGGCAGTGTGGAGGTGTTTGGCTACTGAATTTTGGTCTCTGGGGATCTCGTCACGATTTGAGGCGATGCTGAATCCAGTTCCTATTGGATTATCGAGGAAGAGAAGGCCGAAAATTCTGTTCCAAGAACCAGGATTGGGGATGAGATTCAAGGATTTGGTGACGAGCCATGGTCCAAGCTCGAAGAAGTTGCCGATCATGGAGGAGCAGCCAGGGCCGCCTTGGAGCCATATGAGAAGTGGGGTTTGGGAAAGAGGTGAATTGATGTTCTGGGCTTCATAGAAAGCGTAGAAAATGGCGGATTTGGAGGTGGCGTTAACAGAGAGGTAGCCAGATTTTGTGGGCAAGGCTTGTTTTGGAAAGGAAGGTGTTAGATTTGAAGCAACTGAGACATTGAAGATGAAGATGAAGATGAAGACGAGGAGTGCCAGAGAGTTGAATTTCGCTGTTGAGTCCATTTTTGGTGGATGATGTTTTTCGATGACTCTTTTTGATGAGTCACGAGTGCATGTATCATTTATAATATCATGAAAGTCTTTGGCGTGGCAAGGCGAACAAAAGAGGGTAAAATATATTTATTAAAAAAAAATAGTTTCTTGCAATTGTATCTTCTATCATAAAAAAGATTTATATCATGAAAGTCTTTGGCGTGGCAAGGGGAACAAAAGAGGGTAAAATATACATCATCGAATGCAATTGAACTCTAATTTATTAAAAAAAAAAAATAGTTTCTCGCAATTGTAACTTTTATCATACAAAAGATTTATATCATGAAAGTCTTTGGCGTGGCAAGGCGAAAAAAAGAGGGTAAAATATAATATCATCTTACGCAATTGAACTTTAATTTATTAAAAAAAAATAGTTTCTTGCAATTGTACCTTTTATCATAAAAAAGATTTATATCATGAAAGTCTTTGGCGTGGCAAGGGGAACAAAAGAGGGTAAAATATACATCATCGAATGCAATTGAACTCTAATTTATTAAAAAAAAAATAGTTTCTCGCAATTGTCACTTTTATCATACAAAAGATTTATATCATGAAAGTCTTTGGCGTGGCAAGGCGAAAAAAAGAGGGTAAAATATAATATCATCTTACGCAATTGAACTTTAATTTATTAAAAAAAAATAGTTTCTTGCAATTGTACCTTTTATCATAAAAAAGATTTATATCATGAAAGTCTTCAGCGTGGCGAGGCAAACAAAAGAGGGTAAAATATAATATCATTGAATACAATTGAACTCTAATTTATTAAAAAAAAATAGTTTCTCACAATTGTAACTTTTATCATAAAAAAGATTTATATCATGAAAGTCTTTGGCGTGGCAAGGCGAACAAAAGAGGGTAAAATATAATATCATCTAACGCAATTGAACTCTAATTTATTAAAAAAAAATAGTTTCTTGCAATTGTACCTTTCATAATAAAAAAGATTCATATCATGAAAGTCTTTGGCGTGGCAAGACGAATAAAAGAGGGTAAAATATAATAGGGTAAAGGTGCAACCAGCACCTTGAACTATTTTTTAAGGTGCAATTAACATCCTAAAGTATTTAATGGTACAATTTTGCCTCTAATGAATTTTAATTGAATTAATGAGCACCCCTTGGAAACAGTATACAAACATCTGTTTCCCACCTGTGTAAAAAAAGAAAAAGAAAAAAAAGCTTCCATATTGATCAATACATGAAAGCTCCGATCCAGTTACTCTCCAAGGCTCGGGTTGCCTACGCTGATGGGATGAACTGCCTCAATCCTCATGTCTCCTCCATTAACGCCGCCTTTAGCTGCCCTCCCGTCCTCCCTCATAGCTTTAGCGCAGGCGCGGTCACATCGTCGTCCGCTTCTAATGATTTTAGGGAGTTAGTGAGGGCTAGTTATGTGCCTCACCACCCTAGTGGTGGGCTTGATCTTTTAGTACCTCAGAAATAGACCGGGCCGTCGGCTAAGGTGTCTGAGATGGCATTGCCTCGTGTCAGACTCAGAATCAGAATGCCATCACAAGCACCACTGGCTTATGTGAGTGAGATGGAAGTGCCTTGCAGTCGAAGCGTCGGAGTGGTCGGAATCCGAATGGCAAGGATAAATGAAGATGAGCCGTGTGAATTTGACGACAACTTAAAGATAATGCCTTTGATTCAAGCAAGAAGAAGATGTCACCCCGGTGAGAACAAGCTTATCGTTGGTTGATGACAGAGTATGCTTTTGGAGTTTCTTTCTTTCGGGCTGGATTTGAAACATAAACAAAATAGAGGATCCATGACTATGATTGGAATTGGAAATAGAGGAGCTACGGCTGAAGCAATGAAGTTGGTGACAGTGAATCTAAATGGAAAATAACAAGATGAAGGGATGAAAGTAATGATGGTCAAATGACGATGAAGATGCGTGATGATCATGATGCTGAAACAATGGCGGAATAGTGGAGATGGAGTCTGAAATAATGGAAGTTGCAGCGATGAATGAAGGTGAACAACAATGAAGGAACAGAGATGATGATGGCCAGATAACAGTGATGGTGTAGTAATGATCGCCGCTAGTTTATGCTTCAACAATTATTGAAGGAGATGATGGTGTGATGCTGATGATTCCCCTTCAATATCGCTGCCACCTAGCTCTCTCCACACTTGTGACCTTGCTGTCTCTTTTCTCCACTCCCTGACTCACAATATAGGTGGGTCACCGGCGGCAATGGTGAAGAAGAAGAATGACGCTGGTGACATAAAAGGAATGTCGAGGAAGGAAAGAAGAGAGTTGTTCTCTCACGGTGTTGTTCCCTGTTCTTACAGTAACCTGTACTTATAAGCAGTACTCCAATACTCTTATTAGTACCATTCTTACTACTTTAAGCAGTGGAAGTGTTATCCTTACTATCCAACCAGATATTAACATCAGCTTAGATGATCATACTATCACTAACAGAATCAAAGTACAAATCCAGATTGTTGGAGCTGAACATGATCCTAAATCTATTATGGCTACCTTACACCACTAAGTCATCTACAGACTTCAGAATCATTCCCTTGACCCGCACCTTCCTAACTCAACCAGAGATGCCCTATTTGTCATATCCAATAGGTCTGATGATACTTCTATCATCTAGATTCCCAGAGAAGAACTTTCATAGTTGATGCTACTTGAGTGGATCAATAACTATGAAAGACTTTTCAGAGAATTCAACATGATATCTACACAACCATACCACTAATTATTCAAAGACTTCCAGATGGAACTGTAAAAAATGTTTTTGCCAAAACAAGGACCATATGTTCCTCTTGGAAGAATTCTCATCTTTTTTTTAGTTAGGCACCCCCCGAGTATCCCCATAGCTTAAATCATTTGGACCCGCTATGGGACTAATCTCAAGTCGGTGGAAACGAGTATAAGATATTATCCTAGGATATTCCACCTCCCAGGAAGGTCTTCCCAGGGATCGAACTGAAATTCTCAATATGGGGGTCACAACTACTTACCACTGCACCAACCCTTCGCTGGTAGAATTCTCATCCTTTCACCAGCCTATACACCAGCCAGAAGAGACCTTCCTATAGCTTGGGTAAATCAACATGCTAAACCCTGCTATGTCTCTCACCTATATCGTCATTTCTTATGGGATGTACTCGACTCAGGCATGTGTGATCAAGACTGTGAGTGTGATACTCTAGAATGGTAGGAAGTGTTTGATGATGATGAACAAGGACTTTACCTATATAAGTATACAGTCAGGAAGGCCAGAAAAAATAAATTCTCTAAAGGATCTTCTAGTTGCTTAAAGAATCATCGCCGCCATAAAGATGACGATGATCATGGCCCAAAACAATCTATTTAGAAAAGAGGATGGCAACCACCACCTGCTCCTGAAAGATCTTCTAAAGATATGTCTCTTGTTGAATTAATGATCACTAGTGCAAAAAAGGCATTTCAGACTGGCATATTTAGACCGGTTATAATGGATAAGATCTAAAAGAAATATGTGGTGGCAATTTTGAAATTATAAGAAAACTGTGAGACCGGTTCCTAAGAAAATCGGTCTAAAAAACATTTTTAGACTAGTTTTCTAAAGAACGGGTCTAAAAAATAAAATAATTAAAAATTATATATATAAGAAACATATTTCTTAGATCGGTTTTATCTATAACATGTCTAATATATTTCTAGAACTAAAGCTATTTAAAAATAAAATATTTTTTTAACTTTTTAGACCGGTTGCGTTAGACAATAGGTCTAAAATAAAAAATTTTTTAGACCGGTTATAACTAGCAACCGATCCAAAAAGAATAAGGAAAAATGAATAAAAAACATTTTTTTAAAGACCGGTTATTTGGATAACCGGTCTTAAAAGTCCCGTTATATCTAGCACGCGCCTTCTATTCTCAAAATTTCCACTATTGTTCTATCTTCTTTCCTTGCTTGGTTTGTGTTTGTGGCGATCTGCGAGATATTTCTCCCTTCATTCTCTTATTGCTTCAATAGTGAAACTTGTTTGGGCAATTTGTTGAAGCCCTAATTCTCTTATAGTAGGTATTTTTCCCTTCTTTTTTTTTTTTTAACAATTTCACAAGTTCTCTGATTCCCTGTCATCGTCTTTCCTCCTTCTCATTGCTCTTCTCTGTCTTTCTTCTTGTTTGCTGTCAGTGACTTTCTGGAGACTTCTCTTTCTTTTTGTCCTTGATAGACTCCAAAGGATACGGAAAAGCCTTTGAATGGCTAAACTTAACTCGTGGATGTGCGTCCTCCTTTGCTAAAGTGTGGGTGTAAGCTTCAAACTGGTGTACACTGTATGTTTGAATCTTTATTGGTAATGGTGGTTTTTGTTGATTAAGAGAAAATAAATAAGCAAAAACATTAATTGACTAGGATTTTTATGAATTGAGGCCTTTATTTTATGAGTAAATTTTAGGTGCCTGCAAGGTGTTTGATAAAATGTTTGACATAAGGGAAAAATGCTTAGTTTAGGGGACATTGTGATCATGTGGCCATTTGGAGTTGTTTGGTTTTGATAAATCCTAAATTTAATATATTTTATCCTACCTTATTTATTTATTTTGAAGACTATTTTAGGCTAATTTGGATTTATTAGATAATATTTGGATTATTAACCAATCTTAGAAAATAATATAAATCTAAATAAATTATGAGATTATTTAGCTTAATTTGTTAATATTCTGATTGTTATCTTATGATTGAATAATATTTTCAAATATAAGATGGATCATGATTTTATTTAATTCTTCCAGAGCAAGGAAAAACATATTAGAAGATCCTATAATGTAGAATTTTTTTTGAAAGCTAAAAGAGAATCTAATATTTAGATTTTATTAGGCTACTTAAATTTTAATGGGTTCAAGTTTAGACCCTAAAACTCTATCATCCTTTCATTAATTAGCCTAGCTACCTCCACTATAAAAACACACTTAGGACGCTGAAGACCCAGCTTCCTATTCGGCGCTACACACACAGACTCACAGACGTAAAGCGAACAGAGAGAGACGAAGGCAGTGCTGGAAGTTCTTCCATACTCAAGGGGAAATCATCATCAATTCCCATCCTCTTCTCTATTTACGGGCCCAACCTTCAATTCCATCATTCCATTTCACTTCCCTTTTCCATTCATACAAAAGACCACTGACTTAATAATCCTCATCATCAAAATATCATGCCATCTCATTAATGTTTATTCATTCTCCTATGTCCATGGCTGTGACGTGTTTGAGACTTGGAGGGAAGACAAATATCATGGAAGCTTAAGTTAATTGGGAGACAACTTGGAATCAGTATGAAGGAAGCTAAGGCCTAGGAATTTATATTTGAAGATCACAGGGGAGTGTCTTTCCTTTAATCTTTTTAATTTAAGACTTGAAATTATTTAGTTTTAGATAATTTTGAGTTGTTTTATTGAGAACAATATAATTTTAGATTGTAGACATATTATTTGGATTAAATTGATAATTTAGATTTGATTTGTGCTTAAATGATTGTTGGAATTTTTGTTTGCAAACCCTTTGATTGTCAATTAAATTATTAATTGAGTTCTCACTATTAATTTAATTATCAATTTGGATTTAACCTCTTGATTTTTAATTAGGTAGGTTAATTGTCAAATTGTTTAATTATACAATTGTGAACATGATTTCCAAAACTATCTTAAAATATTCTGACTGGTTTTAATGGGTTTAATTAACTAGCGCTTCTTTCATTATGAGTTTTCTAATGGAATAAGTGTTATTGAGCTTGAGGGTTTCCCATGTTTTGATTAGGTGATTAAATTTATTGATTCCAATCTTTCATCAACCTCTATTGGTCTAATTAATTAATTTGGGTTAAGAAAGTTAACTCCATGTGAATCATGAGTTATCCCTTTTATCATCATAACTGAACTAAACCTTCGTTGTTTGTCTTATTTTCAATCAATCTTTTGCTTAGGATTTTAATTTCTTTTTCATAAAAAAACCCCAAAAATTACATTCAACCTCATATAGATTTGTCTCATTCTCATATAGGTTTTAGAGTTAATTGCATTATTGCATTTAATTAGTTTAATTGCATTTAGATATTAGTGTCTTACATTTTAGTTTAGGTCCATTCCAATGCATATTTTGTCATTTACAAATCAATCCTAAAAAAAACCCATAGCTTACTCCTTGGGAGAATGACCTAGGTTGACCTTAAGCTGCATAATTAATTAGGACCTAGTTTAATTGATTACTTTAGTGACAGAAGTACACATCAGGTTTGTACCATTAATCCTTAGTTTTACACACTATTGACATACCAGATGCGCATCACCAAAGGAAAAAAAATGCTAAGCCCATGTATATGGCATCCCAAACTTCTATCACCAAAGACAATGTAGTCCCTTAATTTATAATCTTTAGCAACTATTTTAATGATAAAATGACTTTGCCTTTGTTCCTTTCAAACTACATTTGAAAATTTGAGAAAATGCATAACAAAGCATCTCTATTTGTTTCTCTATGTCTGCAATAGTGGCAAGGAGGATAATTAGGAGGGCAAATTCTAGTGTTTCATCTTTGCAAGTCAAACTAATAAAGACAAGATACACAACAATCTAGGCTAAGTAATTGATTTTGGTCTATGTGTCTTCATTTTTTTCTAGGCACATCTATGCTCTTATGCACTATCACGCATTATAATGTAAATACTTTTTTCAATAAGAATTCGAATATTGGTTTGTCGAGTGACCAATCTCTTTTGTTAAATCCAACTTTTGTCTCTATATAATCTCTTTTCTTAATTGTGATTGGTGGTGGCGTTTCCATCTTTACCATTGTTTCTAGTTGATTACCAATGTCTAGGAAAAGGTAATTTTGCCAAAAATGCAAAGAGACACTTGTGAAAGCCTTCACATGAAAAAATGATTATTTTGTGAAATTTTTTATGTAACCTGGTTAGATTTGTACATTGTCAAGCTTAATTGGAGTAATTTTTCTCAAGAGTGTTTTTCTCTCATGTTTAATATGTTAAAACTCAACCTCTTCCATTTAGATTAGATTTTGGAGAATAGCTTTTATGATTTATAAGATAAATATGTGAGAAGAGATTTATCTCGATTTACAGAAAATAGCTTTTGAAACCACGGTGTGAGGCTTGCCCCAACACTCACTAATACTAGTTGGTAAAATATAATAAGTCTTTTTTGGTACAATACTGAAAATAAAATACAAGGTGATTTTTCTAGATTATTGTTTTTTTTTCTTGGTACAAAAAAAAATTTATATGAGTTAGGTCCCAGGGCTTATTAAGATTAGGATATACGTCCAAACTCAAATAACACTTATAAAGATACTTATAGATCCTCAGCCCACCGTTGGAAGCAAACAAAAATACCAAGCATTTAAAGCCCGAGCTGGACTTAGTCCATCATCAAATGGCCCAATATGAAACTCGATATCGAACCTTCAACCCCTGTATAAACGCAGGGTTTCCCAACTGCTGTGGTTCCGTTCAAACTTTTCTGCGTTGCCCCATCTGGTAAGGTTAGGGTTAGGGCTCTTTTCGGGCGATGTGAATTTGATGGAGAAAGTGAGTGAGGGCAGAGGCATATATAGGGGAGAGCAGCTATGAAATTGTGGCTCTGAAATACCTGTAGGTCCTCTACGGAGTACCCTGCGATTTCAGCCCTTGACAACGATCAAAGATCATAAGTACGGTTTTGTGCTTTGTGGTGTTGCAAATTAGGGTTGAGTCTCTCTCTCAACTCTCTTGCTTCCCACTTTCTCTCTTCACAAATCCGCCTCTTAGCGCCATTACATTTCAATTTCCTCCTCTTCATCTCAGATTCTTGTTTCTCGTTTCCTCTCTAATTTGGGCTTTTCTGTGAAGCTAGGTTTACCAATTTGTTACGATGAAAGTTACTGGACTTGTTTTTTATCAAGTAATAGTTTTGATCTTTTGAAAGGATTTTGGTATCTTTAGATATAATTTGCACATGCTCACATAAGTTTGCGTTGAAAATGTTATATGCAAAACCTTTACCCTGTTTTATGCTTAGCTTCCTAGATAGATATTGAAAGAGTGTATTCAACAAAATAAAGCTGAACTTGTCCACTTACATGACCTGTGCCGTGTAATTCAAATGATAAATATCCAAACTTTGCGATTCAATTTCGCCAGTATCAAGGAAAGGACAACAATGGTAAAGCATCGATACCAACACTAGAACAATACTACAGAACAGAGCATGGTGTGTAATTTAATTTCACACTAAATCTTACGATCTTAGTTAAACATTCTCCTATTAATCATTCTCAAACAAACCCTTCTGCAAAACCCAGTTTTCAATCATGGCTTGAGAGATCACGGCTTGATCAGCTGGCAAATAATGGCCAACTTCCAAAACCACAACATTAGTGAGCCTCCGCCATTTTTGAACATACCCAGCAAGCTTACCATTCACTTTCCATATCTTCCTATCTGCATTCAAATACTTGTCAATCCCTTCCCATTTCATTGTCTTCACCCATGCTTCTACTTGAACTGGACCATCTCTTAGATCATGCTGGCCTTGGTATAGAAGCACTCTGGATTTTGTCACCAAGTATTCCACCATGTACTTCACACTCTTCATCATATCCTTCTGCAATGCAGCTTTTACAGTATCACTACATCCTTCAAAAATAAGACTCTCGCTCACCCTAGTACCTCCTTCACCTCTCTGGATTTCAAGAACTCAAGTGACCAAATCAGTCTCATATGGTGCTTTTCTTGTGAAGTCGAACGAAGTAGCCAACCCTGTCATGTTATGCAACAATATGAAAATATTGTTCCTTGCTTCTCTTGCTGCACTCCAATTCCCCTGTTTGATCAATCTGACGGCTTCAAATTGAGTCTTCTCCAAGTTATTCTTCTGCCTTTCGCTGATCAACCCTAGGAAATAAGCATTCACTGCATGAATAGTAACTTGTACCAATGGGTGAGTTAACCCATATCCGATCGCCACGCCTGCTAAATTCACCCTCTGTGAAGTATTCAAACGTGAATTCATTTGTAATATGACCTAATTGCAGGAACATACTTCCCAGTATAGCTTTCGCCAGATACATAAATTGGGCGATCCTTGAAAGCGGGGTTTAGCTAATGAACTTGGTTAAGGAAGTGTAGAGGTGTTTGGCCACTGAATATTGGTCTCTGGGGATTTCCTCAAGATTTGAGGCGATACTGAATCTGGTTCCGATTGGGTTATCGAGGAAAAGAAAGCCGAAAATTCTGTTCCAAGAACCAGGATTGGGGATAAGATTCAAGGATTTGGTGACGCGCCATGGCGGAGCAGCTAGGGCTGCCTTGGAGCCATATGAGAAATGGGGTTTGGGAAAGAGGTGAAGTGATGTTTTGGGCTTCATAGAAAGCGTAGAATATGACGGATTTTGAGGTGGGGTTAACAGAGAGGTAGCCAGATTTTGTGGGTAAGGCTTGTTTTGGGAAGGAAGGTGCTTCTTTGACATTGAAGATGAGGAAGGTGATGATGAGGAGTGTGAGAGTTGGATTTTACCGTTGAATCTATTTTTGGTGGATGAAATTGTTCGATGACTTCGCCTTTTGATGAGTCATGAGTGCATGTATCATTTATATTCAGTTCACTAACATGAAAGTCTTTGGCATGGCAAGACGATCGAAAGAGGGTCAAAAAAAAGTTGTCGGTTGAGTGTTGACTTGTATTTAATGTATGTTTAAAAATTTTTAAATTATAGAAACCTACAATTTTCTTTTTGTGATAAAAGGTACAATCATAATAAAGTATATTTTTAGTTATTTAGGGCTTGTTTGGTTCCAACTAGAGGTGTTCAAACTCCGAGCTAGGAATAGGAATACCTTATCCTAACTCTCGTCCCGGCCCTTGGCCGAGATCTGAAAACTGTTCCCGTTCCTGGTCCCGGTCTCGGGATAGTCCTAGTATCACTGGGATCGGTATCGAGACTAGGAATTCTTGATTTGAGAGAGTGAGAAAAAATATCGAATCTTGAGGGAGAAAAAAGGGGTGACTGGTGAGAAAGATGAAGGTTGAGAATAGAAGAGTACCTCACCAAAGAGGATGAAGACGAAGTTGAAAGTGAGTGAGAGCGCCGAACACCTGAGAGCGGCAAGAAGCGGTGACAACATCTTAGAAACAAAAAAGGAAATGACCAAGAGACTTATGAAGATCTGAAGAGAATGTTGCTAGTTTTTTTCTCATGGGGACGAGCTGCGATAGAGACCTAGTGAGTACAAGTTGCGGCGAGGCCTGGCGAGGACGAGTTGCAGAGTGACAATGATGGCATAGGGATCCAAAGAGAGAAAGTGAACAAGAAGAGGGAGGGAGGCTAGGTCAAAAATGAAGATGGCTTTGGATCTTGAGAGTTTGGGTTGGGGTATTTTGTTGGGCTACTAGTATTTTTTTAGGGGGGTATTTGGGCCTTGTAGGTTTCAGCTAGTAAAAAAATTAATTAGGCTAATAGTATTTTGGGCCTCTAAGGGTTTTAGCAGGTAAAACATAAATAAACAAACAAACTAATATTTCGGATTCAGACCGGGAGTCCCGAAGGCTTGCCCGGATCCTGTCTTGGTCCCAATGCCTAAAGGTCCAGAACTTTCTAGTCCCGATATTACCGGGACCTGGATAGGACCAACGAGACCGATACTACATGGACACCCCTAGTTCCAACGAAGGAGATGGAGTGGGGGGGGGGGAATGGAAGAAAGGGATAGGGCTTTGGCTTTGTATGATTGGGTTCCATCCGTTTAGTAGTGGTTTTCCCGGCTTAGATCCTTTTCTGCAAAATGACATGAATTCATTCGTGCTACCTGTCAGAGACTAGTTGTTTGTTCTAGCGTCCTACATTAAACCAAAAAAAGAAAGAAAGAAAGAAAGAGGGGAGGGGAGATAATGACTAATTTACTTTTTTACCATTATATATTAGTTTTTTTAACTTATATAAATTATTTTAATTAGTTCACATCTCAAAATAAATTACATAATTTATGAAAATTCACAACATATTGTTAATATGTATAAGAAAACTTATATAATGATATGTTTATATCTATTGATATGATAATATAATTTTGAAAATTAAATTAGGCAACTTTTATGTTTGAACCACAACAAAACCTTTCTTTTATATTTTCAGTTTTTTATTTAACTAAACCCTACAAGGCACACATAAAGAACTAGACTAGACATGAAGCACTACATCAACTCTTCCTCCCAAGCATCAAGCAGTGGTCGGCCCAAAAAAAGAAGGATAAAAAAAGAAGCAGTATGAAATGGTTCTACTGCGTTTCCACAATCTATAAATACAAGCAGAACAGAAATTGAAACATTTTCACAGGCGTGTGATGAAACTCAAAACAAAAAGTGTCAAAACCAACAAGGGTCCACACGGAATTGGAAACACCATCTTACAAACACAAATCCCAATATCTTATAAAAAAAACACACAAATCCCAATAAACATAGGAAAATTACAATTTGGAAAGAAGAAAGTAAAGTTGCAAAGATAGAAAAAAAGGGTACCTTATCGCAGGACATGGTTGATTTCCTGGATTTCTCAAGTGGCTGAAACGAAGAAGCCGTACTATGATGGACTCCAATGTATGGCCATCGGAATGAACGATGGGCGCGAAAGAATGAGAAGATGGAGTGTATGTTTAGATTAGTGGTAAAATTTATTTTTTTTAATATGATTTATGATATATAAAAAAAATTTATAAGAAGAATTTTGTTTTAACTTGTGTGAACATGTTTTTCCACTACTTTCTCAAACATGCTAGAAATGAGCTTTTGCCATGTGTTCTAGAGTTTGTGTTTTTATTTTTCTCCCAAGGGCATAAATGAAATTTTAAAAAGTTAATGAGGACAAATTAGGCAAGATTTTTGGCTACCTCCAAAATACCCCAATTTAGAGAGAATCAAAATAAGAAGAGGGAAAGATTTAGAGGGCATATTTTGGCTCCTCTCCCCTCCAAAAATTCAAACCAAATGAGAAAATTGGTTGATTTTTCATCCCCTCCCCTCTCATCCAACCAAACAGGCCTAATGCTCTTTTTTAGATTATTAAACTAAAATAAAATGACAAATCACCGTAAATAAAATTAAGGTTTTAATATTTAGATTATTAAACTAAATTTTTTAATACAATTGATGTATTGATATTGACTGTTTCATTAGGTTTTTAAAATTATAGAACCAAATGTATACTTTATAAATTTATGAGATTAAAAGTATATCTCAGGTAAAATTTAAAGTATTAAATGTATCATTTGGCCTAATGCTCTTTTTTTAAAATAAATGTACTACAATACTTCAATTATATTCTATATTCTATATAGTGAAATGCTATATGGGTTGCAATTAGCACTGATAATTCGGGTCAACCCTGCCAACCTGTTAAAATAAATGGGTTCGGGCTGGGGAAAAAAATGGCCTGTTAGTAAACAGGCTAGACCCGTTTAACCCGCAAGCTAAACTAGTTAACTCGTTTATATAATTATAATTATTAAAAACAATAAAAAATCTCTCAATCTCTCATTCTCCTCAGACCTTTAGTCCCATTCCCATCTTCAACTTTTCTATTCTCTCAAACCCTCTGAACTAATTGGGAAGAAAGAATTGGAATGATTGCAACAAAGAGGTTAAATTCTTGGAAGATGAAGTCAACTTCAACCGTTTTGAAAGTGATGAGAGAGAAGGTCCTTTTTTGAGTAGTTTCGTTGGGTTTTTATGTTATTGCAGGGTAGTGATACTTGGAACTCTGGATTTTCAACAAACCGCTGCCATCAATCTATCAGAGATGAGGTGTAGCATGGAGATGAAGCTAATCCACCAGTTCTGCGCCAAAAATAGAGTTTTCGCCTCTACTGTCAAGTCACCGAATATTTTAGTCATCTCATAAAGGAATTGAAAGGGGTGTTAGAGCTTAAACTTATTAGGGAAGAGTCATGCGCGCACACGTGCGTGTGCGTAAGATTCTTAATGTTACTCCTTTTTGTCTTTTTTATAATTAACATTATCTTTTATAGGAGTTGTCTGTAATACTCATAAGTAATAAATCCCTTGTATCTTAAATTTTAAACTAGTTATTTCATTTTTATCCCATTAGATATATACTATTTATTATCTCTCTATAATAAATTTTCACTAATATCTTTTATATATATTTTTTATAAATAAGGATATAATTAAAAAAAATAAGTATAAATTTGATACATTTATTACTTTTGACTAATATTTTGAACCGTGTAATTTAAGTATTTATTTCTCATAAAAAGGATTAGAGAGAGTATTGTGTTTGTGAATAGTATAAATTCATTAGGCCTAAACTTTAATATATGTAGTTAGAAGAAACACATTATTGTTAGCAAAAAAAAGTTATAACACATTATTAGGACTTAACCAAAAAAGAAAAAAGAAAAGGAAAAATTGAGGAAAAGTCTTTAATTAAAAATTTTATTTTTTTGGTTAAATATTAAAAATTTTATTAGTGAAAATGGCATGATAAATACAAAGTATCAGTAAGTATTTAAGTTTACTCATTTAAGTCCTCACCCATAAAATTTTCGATGAGGGGATTTTTTCCCTCGATTTTCTTGAAAAAGAAAAAGGAACCACCTTATTAGCAATTCACAAGATTAAATATAAACTGTAGAAAGCTTGAGGGACCAAATCATAAATGCAGATGAATGAGTCAAGTTTGTAGAATATTCAACTAGTTGCAACTTGCAACTAGGATTGGTGAAGCATTTAATTGAGTATTCATTCCCACTTTATCCTCAGGATTTCACACTTTGACTCCAAAGTCTTTATGCGGTGGTAAATTACTCCTCCGCTCCTATTTATATCAAATAATGTAATTTAAAAAAATGGTTAACGTTAGTTAAAAATAATAAATATATTTTAAAATATTTTTTAAGTATGTCCTTATTTATTAGAGGTAAGTAAGAGAGAATAATAGAGTAAATATAAGTATCATTAACCCTTTAATTAATGTAATATATATAATTAACACGAAAACAAACGGAAAAAACTCATTAATTGTTAAGACAACTCTTGTCGGCCTCTAATAAAAAGAACCAAGACAATTCAATTTTTTAGCTCTTATAAAAAAGATGGGAGGGATTACTAAACTTTGTTATTTTCAAAACAAATTGACTTACTACTATAAAAAAAGCTTTTAGTAACACACCTCTAATGTCACTTCTTCAAAGAAGTGCCATAGATAATTGTTTTTTTAAAAAAAAAAAATCAAAAGCTATGGAGCTTCCTATTATAAACGTCATAACTTAGTGTTAGACTTGTATGACCATTTCTTAAAAAAGCGTCATACAAGACTTTTATTTTTTTTTAAAAAAAAAGTGCCAGTTATGATGCTTTTTAGGAAAACATCATAGCTGGTATTAAGCATTGGAAGACACTTCCCCAAGGAAGCGTCTTCCAATGCTTTAACATTTTTAAATTTTTTTAAATTTTAGTAACATTGTGTATATTTACTTTATTGGTCACGTTTAATTTTTATTTTCCTTTCAATCGTATCACTTTACTTGATTCAGTCTCATCTATTTATTTTCAAGTTTCACATTATTTCATAATACATTACCAATAAGCCGTTTGTGAGTAAAAGTTTAATGTTTCAAATTATCATATGATGCAACTAAAAAAAAATACCATATAGAATTTGGGTTGGTTATATATGATAATTGTCTTTAAAGATATAATTTGAAAGTGACTCTTAATTATGAAGTAAAGTTAAAAAAAGTAAAAACAAAAAAAAATATTAAGTATATGTAAATATAAATTCCAACATTTGGTCCACATTTTTTTGTTTTTTGTTTAGTTAAAATTTGTCCTGAATCTGAATCTTATATGTATAAAACGTGTATGACTCAAGTTTAAGCAACTTAAATACTGGAGTTCTTGTGAATGATATTTAATAACGTGCTGGAGTTCTTGATGAAATGGTCAAATTATTTGAAGAAATAATAAAAAAAGGTAAGATATGAGCATATAAGGAAGGAAAAGGCAAAGGGAAGGAAAATGAAATCCTTTTAGTGACGATAGAATGATACAGAGCCACAGAAAGTAAGAAAAGCCTTAAGATGTTAGTAGATTAGAAAAGTATGTGATTTAGAGAGAGAGAGAGTATACTAACCTCTTTGCAATAACCATGGAGAGAGAGTCAAGAGAGAATGTTGAGATCAAAGTAGTGAGAGAAATTAATGTTAAGGATATGATAGATGGACGTTGAGATAAGAGTGACCAAGTGCCAATTAAACTAGTTAGGATTTTATAGAACATGCATACTCATTCACATTCCTTTATATTTTTGGCACATTATAGTTATTGGTTTTGTCATATATATTGATGAGACAAAGGAAGATGGTGGTCATATTATTGGTTTTTGAATTCAACACACTACTAAAAAAAGGATAGTTAAGTGCTTATTTTTGAAACCTTTGTTGTTTTTAGTTGTTATAAGTTTGAATTGTTTAGATTTAATTTATTATTGGTGTTTTATTACGTGTATATTTATATATTTTAACTTAATTTACTTTCATTGTCATAATTTTCATAGTGCGCTGATATTTTGTTTAGTTTATTTAACTTGTAGGAAAATGGATTCCCATAATGAAGATGAAGTTCCTCCTATTGAAAATTATGGTCAAGCCACATTTGAGGCCAACGTAGGCTGGGGCAGGACTGTAATGTCCAGACTAATCAAATTAAGGAGTAAGGACATTAGGTTAGAGCTTTAATGGAATGACAAGGGAAATCCAATTGGACCGAATGCTAGCTCCTTTAATAATTACGTTGGGACTACGGTCAGAGAAGGATTCCCTATTACAATTTCAGATTGGAGACGGGCAAATAAAGATTATGCAGATATCATCTTGGGTTCAGTTAAGGTAAACCGTATTTACTTTATTATTCTGGTTGTTTAGTTTCATGAAATTACAATCTAACAAGTTATATGTGCTTTTTTGTTAAAGTTTTGTTTTATTATCGAAGAAGATAAAGATAAATTCGTGATGTGAAAATATAGCAGACTTTTGCAAAATTTTCATTACAACCTCATGAAATTCTACTTGTGCGACAACAATGATAATATTAATCATACACCGCCAAAGTTGTACGATGGAATAATAACTCACAAGCAGTAGGATGAGTTTGTGAGCTCACATACTACAGTGCAATTTATGGTAACATAATATTTACCTTTACGGACTACTTGTAATGTATTTGTAATTAATATTTATTGATATGATTCATTTGGATATAAACAGGAAAAAAGTGAGCAAAACTGAGAAAATGCATCCAACATGTCATACCGGTACATGAAAGGACCAATATCATATGCGGTATTGGAGTAACAATTAGTAAGAACTAATTATTATTTTATAGGAATATAATTTCTATGACTAAGTTTTAACTATAACTAACTTTGATGTACATATATAAGAGTCTCATTCTGATGTCACACATTTACCATGGCATGATTTGTGGCTGGTCAACTGCATAAATAGAAAGGGCGAAATTTTTAGCTAGCAAGCTAAGGCAGTTGCGGATTACTGTGTAAGTAATGGATTATACATATAATAAAGATTTATGTTTACTTACGTGATTCTATTTTATAATAACTAATATTGTTGTAATTCTTTTTGTGATAGCGCACAATGACGCAGGAACAACTAGAGTTGGTAAACTATGTAGGTCGTGACGACTTACTCAGCAAAGCGCTTGGAGCTCCTGAGTATGATGGTCATCTCCAAGTTACTGGTTTTGGAGTCACCCAAACAACATACTTTGGCCCCCAAAAGTGACCCAACAAGAATGACTTTCTCCAACTAAAAGAGGAGATTTTTGGCTACAAACAGTAAGTAGAATAGCATATGAGTGGCTATAAGGATCAAGTAGAATAGAAGATTAGTGACTACGAGCATCAAGTCGAATAATTTAATGATCATATGCATTTATTGTAAGAGCAAAATGTGTTATTGAGGGCTCAAATTGACGTCTTGCTATAGTCTAGGCCAGCACCAAGTCTAACGTGTTACAACATAAGTGCCAGGGATAATTACCTTTCCATGCCTAAAGTCCCCATACCTTTAGTAATTTATTTCCTCTCTAATTAACTTTTTGTTACGTTATAAGTTAGTGTACCTGGATATATTAATTATATTTTTCATAGGGCGAATCAACGAGCAAGTTGCGTGTCGATGATTCTTTCAAGCATACAGTTACTATAGGGCGTGGACTACAACACCGATAATGATACACTATATAATTCACTATTGCCCCCAAACACACTCCGAGTCAAGGTTGATGTATGCACAAATGAAGATGCCCTTCTGCCAATCCCTTCTTAGGATGAAAAATCAATGGTAAAAGATGTTGTTGGTGGTTATGTTACATGGCCAATAGGTCTGATTGAACCATTTCAAAAGATAGTTAATTTATAATTCTTTCTTCTTTTTCTGTGCACTTTCATCTAAAACTACATGATTTAATTTCATAATTTTTTGAAGGTTTCTCGTCTTAAAGGAAAACAAATTGAAGGGCATGGGGTAGGGGTGTTCAGATCCGGGACCAAGACTGGGATCCCCCAATCCCAGTCCCGGTTTTTAGTCGGGATGCATATATGCATCCCCGTCCCGGGATTATCAGGACCGAGAATTCCTGTTTTTTTAAATTAAATTTAAAATATATTATTATATTAGTTAATTTTTTTTATAATCTAGTGTTTAAAACAATCATTTAACAGCTAACAAGGCCATAATAATCACACAAATTGATTTAGAATTGAAGAATAGTATTTTATTATTATTATTATTATCACCTTCATCATCTTCTTTTTATACTTATATAATTAGGATTAATATTATGATATATATGATTTAGCTCCAACTAAAAATGTAATACACATCTTATCAAATGATAACTTAATTTATGGAGTAAAAAATACAAAAGTAAAAAGATAACTTAATTTATAAGATAAAAAAAACTGGGATAGGAAATTCCCGGGATTAAAATCTCTAGGACCGGGCCGGGATAACCAGAACTGTGATACTTTGAACACCCCTAGACATGGGAAGAACTCAAACTGTTTAGTAACATAACAAAAGTCCCAACCCTCAACCAGCAACGGAAGCAAAAGACAAATAGGCTTAAATCGCCAACAATTGGCATTAATGGCACCGGATTTCATCTACCAAGGAGGTCAGAAAATACCTTTCAATATTGAAATCTATCATATAGATATAACTGATCATGTTGATGGTAGTGTCCTGAATGAAGTGCTTAGTCGTGGATGGCTTAGTGTGACGACGATCAATATTTGGATTATGTACTTTATCATCATCGTTTATTATTGTTATTATTATTCATTATTCAAGTTTTTGGTTTTAATGACATTGTTTGTTTTCCATAAAGGCATTTGTATCACAATCTGTTAGTGGGCATGGAAATGGTACAGAGATTCGTATTTATCAATCCACACCTTCTTGGCCAACATTGGGGGAGTAATTTGGAAATACAAATTAACAATTTTAAGGACAAATTCATGTAGAGAGAAACCTCTAATAAGCTGTTTATTATGCCATATAATCTAAGGTAAGTTATTTGCGACAATATTTTAATGTATTTTTTTTATTCTTTCACTTTTACCATAACATTATTGTCAAAGTAAAATTTTTAAAATATTTTAGGGCACATTAGATTTTGACTATGATCCCGCCTGCGTCAGCTGGAGACCCCCACATTTTCTTTTTGGATCTTCTAGAGGCTGGTTATCCAGAGAACCGGCTTGAGTGTATGTGTAAATATTTGCATATGTGATTATTGAATAACTAAAATTAATCAGTTACTACTTATTTTATTAGTGCATTGACCGCATATAGACACAATGTTGAATTGAGCTATTCTACACACAGTAATGTAGTCACTGCTTATACTTGGAGGAAGATTATGGTATATGAATTTACTCAAATTTTTTTATTCAAAACTTTTTCTTCAAACAATGACTTAACTATTCCATTGTATTGTTGCAATGCCCATTCCAACCAAACAATAATGATTGCGGTTATTACCTCATAAAATTTATGAAAAATATAATTATCGTCTAAATTATGTTCCCATGAAAATAAGGTCTTTTACTTGCAGTTCATACTGTGTTTTAAATTTAATTGACAAGTGTCTAAGTTAATTGATTTTTTATGATTTTAATTTATTATGTGCATGATTTTTATGTAGTATTACAAAGATCAACGTTGTGCCCAATTGACTGACCAACAAGTGGATAAAATCATTGAGGAATGGTGTGAATATATAGTCAGGAAAATATTAGCTAATATTTAAGTACACACGTTAGGTTGTTTCTTACATATTTCTTGTGTTGTTTATTCTCCTAAAATTAGTTGTATATACAATTGTTACGTTGTAATTACATACATTTAATACTGATTTTATAAATTAGTTATATATTATTTAATTCTGATTTGGTTTACTTTTTTATTGTCGATTTATATATTGTAAATTATTGTGGATCTGAATTGGTATGAGTTCAAGAAAATGAAACAATTATGTCAAACAATATTTAAAAAGAACCGCCATCTCTTATACACTTTCAAGGGAAGTGGCATACTAGGTCTATCACCTCCAATAGCGCTTCCAGTGGAAGCGCCATTAGAGGTGATTATACCTCCTACACTCTAATGGCACTCCATAGGAGGTATATTCATCACCTCCTATGCTGCTTCTCTCCACACTTCCTATGACATTTTTTTTGAAGAAGTGTCATATAAAGTATATTTAAAAAAAATAAAATACAAAGTTACGTCACTTTCAGAAATTCAAGAAGTGTCATAGGTTGCTTTTATGATGCTGGAAGCTATGACGCTTCCTAAACATCATAGTATTTATAAAAATAAGCGCCGTTTATGATATATTTTTTTGTAGTAGTGACCTATAAGTTTAAGGACTTTTTATCTATCAACCCAAATAATCAGTTTCATTCTAAAATCGAAACTGAACCAACCATGCCTCATAGCTCCTCCCTCTCGTATTCTTCTATTCATTAAACACCAAGGCATGTATATCTCTTGAACAAAAGAAAAGGAGAATATTTTCACTTAAGAATGTGTGTGTGTGGGTAATGAATATTTTAAGGAATTTTACAATTTTTTTTTCTAAATTAGAATCTGCACTTTTTAAAATTAAAAGAGGTGTTTGTTAATGTTATTATTCCTTCACTTTGAAATTACATTCAAAATATCATTTTGATATATAACAGGTAATGTTATCATTTTGAATATATATATATATATATATATATATATATATATTATTTCCTTTTCTTTTGCCTTGAAAAAGGTAAGTGCAACGCAAAACCTTTTAATTAATCTAACTAGAGAGGGAAATTCCAATACTTATTCATTAGCTATGCGGTGTTCTTCCAACAATAATGAAGTTTCAAAACCTCTTGATTCTATAACCAACATTACAACAAAACGAACAAATATGGCTAAAAAAAAAAATACCAATAATACTAATCACCACAGAACACAACAAAATGGTGAGTTTATTTCAAGTTTTGAGTCGTGTATGATAAGAATTAAGAACGGAGCTCCTCCTTCATTAAGGCGTCTCATAATTTCAAACTAAATAAATCTCAATGACACATTCTCCTGTTGATCATCATCGTTCCCAAACAAATCCTTCTGCAAAACCCAGTTCTCGATCATGGCCAGAGAATTCACAGATTGATCACTAGGCACAAGATGGCCAGCTCCTAAAACAATAACATTAGTGAGCCTTTGCCATTTTTGAACATACCCAGCAAGCTCTCCATTCACTTTCCATATCTTCCTATCTGCATTCAAATACTTGTCAATCCCTTCCCATTTCATTGTCTTAACCCATGCTTCTACTTGAACAGGACCATCTCTTAGATCATGCTGGCCTTGGTATAGAAGCATTCTGGTTTTTGTCACCAAGTATTCCACCATGTACTTCGCACTCTTCATCACATCCTCCTGCAATGCAGCTTTTACAGTATCACTACATTCTTCAAAAACAAGACTCTCACTCACCCCTAGTGCCTTCTTCACCTCTCTCGATTTCAAGAACTCAGTGACCAAATCAGTCTCATATTGTGCTGTTCTTGTGAAGTCGAACGGAGTAGCCAACCCTGTCATGTTATGCAACAATCTGAAAATATTGTTTCTTGCTTCTCTTGCTGCACTCCAATTCCCCTGTTTGATCAATCTGACGGCTTCAAATTGAGTCTTCTCCAAGTTATTCTTCTGCCTGTCGTTGATCAACCCTAGGAAATAAGCATTCACTGCATGAGTAGTAACTTGTACCAATGGGTGAGTTAACCCATCTCCGATTGCCACGCCTGCTAAATTCACCCTCTGTGAAGCATTCAAACCTGAATTCACTTGTAATATGTAATACCCAATTGCAGGAACATACTTCCCAGCATAGCTTTCGCCGGTTATATAAATTGGGCGATCCTTGAAAGCAGGGTTTAGCTGAATGAACTTGGTTATGGCAGTGTAGAGGTGTTTGGCTACTGAATTTTGATCTCTGGGGATCTCCTCAGGATTTGAGGCGATGCTGAATCCAGTTCCTATTGGATTATCGAGGAAGAGAAGGCCGAAAATTCTGTTCCAAGAACCAGGATTGGGGATGAGATTCAAGGATTTGGTGACGAGCCATGGTCCAAGCTCGAAGAAGTTGCCGATCATGGAGGAGCAGCCAGGGCCGCCTTGGAGCCATATGAGAAGTGGGGTTTGGGAGAGAGGTGAATTGATGTTCTGGGCTTCATAGAAAGCGTAGAAAATGGCGGATTTGGAGGTAGCGTTAACAGAGAGGTAGCCAGATTTTGTGGGCAAGGCTTGTTTTGGAAAGGAAGGTGTTAGATTTGAAGTAGCAGAGACATTGAACATGAAGATGAAGAAGATGAAGATGAGGAGTGCCAGAGAGTTGAATTTCGCTGTTGAGTCCATTTTTGGTGGATGATGTTATTCGATGACTCTGCTTTTGATGAGTGATGAGTGCATGTATCATTTATAATATCATCAAAGTCTTTGGCGTGGCAAGACGAACAAAAGAGGGTAAAATAAGGGGTGATCTTTAATACTTATAAGTATCAACTTTCTTATATCTTAAATTTTAAACTTGTTATTTAATTTTTATCTCTATTAAATATATGTCACTTATTATCTTTCTACAATAAATTTTTTCCAGTTATGTCTTATGTACATTATTTATAAATAAGGATACAATTAGAAAAAATAGTATAAATTTAATAAATTTATTATTTTTAACTAACATTTGAATAACTTAATTTAGATATTTGTTTCTTATAAAAAAAGACCAGAATGAGTATTGTTTTTGTGAATAGTGTAAATTCATTAGGTCTAATATTTAATATCAGTAATTAGAAGAAGGAAAGAAATATATATATATAAACGTGAATAGTGTAAATTCATTAGGTCTAATATTTAATATCAGTAATTAGAAGAAGGAAAGAAATATATATATATATATATATATATATATATATATATATATATATATATATATATATATATATATATATCAGTAGTTAGAAGAAACACATTATTGTTGGCCAAAAAAAAAGTTAGAACACATTATTAGGACTTAACAAAAAAAAGGAAAATTTGAGGAAAAATCTTCAATTAAAATCTTATTAGTGAAAATGACATGATAAAATTTTATACACAAAAAATATCAGTAGGTATTCTGGTTTACTCATTTAAGTCTTCATGCCCATAAATTTTTCAACGGGGGATTTTTTCCCTCAATTTTCTAAAAAAGAAAAAAGAAACACCTTATTAGCAATTCACAAGATTAAATATAAACTGCAGAAAACAAGTGAATATGCTTGAGGGACCAAATCATAAATGCTGACGAGTTAGTGAAGTCTGTAGAATATTTGACTAGTTGCAACTTGCAACTACGATTGGTAAAGCATTTAATTGAGTGTTCGTTCCCACTTTATGCTCACGATTTCACACTTTGACTCCAAAGTCTCTATGCATTGGTAAATTATTCTTTCTAGTTTTATATATAAGAGCATGATAATCGAATTATATGATTTAAAAAAATGATTAATATTAATTAAAAATAATAAATATATTATAAAATAAATTTTTTTTTCTGAATATGTCTTTATTTATTGGAGATAAGTAAGAGAAAATAATAAAATAAATATAAATATCATTAACCTTTTTAATTAATGGAATATATATAATTAGTGAGAGATACAAACGGAAAAAAATTATTAAATGTTGAGACAACTCTTATGAGCCTCTTATAAAAAAGAGTAATATAATTTTAATTTTAATTTTTTGTAAAAAGAATACGATGGGTACTAAAATTTGTTATTTTCAGAACAAAATGCTGATAAACTTAAGGCCTTTTATCAACCCAAGTGATCAGTTTCATTCTTCAATCGAAACCAAACCAACCATGCCTACATAGCTCTTTCCCTCTCGTATCCTCCTATTCATTAAACCCCAAGAAGGCATGTTTGGTCTGTTTGGAATACCAGCGGTAAAATTGACTTTTTTTTTTAAATTTGACTTTTATAAACTTAAGATAGAATAAAGGTTAAATTGTAAATATGATTTATATTTAGATTGACGATGGTAGAAGTAACTTTTTTTTAAACTAAAGCTTGTTTAGATAATTATCTAGAAAGTAAACTTAGATGAAAAATTAATGAAAAGAACATGAGTTTCTATTATATGTATACAATTTGATATATAAGAGGTAATGTTATCATTAGCTAAGTCAATTAATTAATCTAACTAGAGAGGGAAATTCCAATACTTATTCATTAGCTATGCGGTGTTCTTCCAACAATAATGAAGTGTCAAAACCTCTTGATTCCATTTCACCAACATTACAACAAAACGAACAAATATGGCTTTAAAAAAAAAAACCAATACTACTAATCACCACAGAACACAACAAAATGCTGAGTTTATTTCAAGTTTCGAGTCATGTATGATAAGAATTAAGAACAAAGCTCCTCCTTCATTAAGGCGTCTCATAATTTCAAACTACAAAAATCTCAATGACACACTCTCCTGTTGATCATCATCATTCCCAAACAAATCCTTCCGCAAAACCCACTTCTCAATCATGGCCTGAGAATTCACAGATTGATCACTAGGCACAAGATGGCCAGCTCCTAAAACAACAACATTAGTAAGGCTCTCCCATTTTTGAACATACCCAGCAATCTCACCATTCACTTTCCATATCTTCCTATCTGCATTTAAATACTTGTCAATCCCTTCCCATTTCATTGTCTTCACCCATGCTTCTACCTGAACCACACCATCTTGCAGATCAAACTGACCTTGGTACATAAGAACTCTGGTTTTTCTCACCAAGTATTCCACCATGTGCTTCACACTCTTCATAACATCTTCCTTCATTGCATTTCCTACTGTATCACTGCATGCTTCAAACACAATAGATTCATTAGCACCTAATGCCTTCTTCACCTCTTTGGATTTCATAAACTCTGTGACCAAATCATCCTCATATGGAGCTTTTCTTGTGTACTGATACAAAGTAGCCAAACCTGTCATGTTCCTCAACAGACTCAAAGCATTGGTTCTGGCTTCTACTGCTGCACTCCAATTCCCCAATTTGGTCAATCTGATTGCTTCTGATTGAACCTTCTCCAACTCATTCTTTTGCTTCTCATTGATCAAACCTACATAGTAAGCATTCAAAGCATGAGTGGCAACTTGTACTACAGGGTGTGTTAACCCATCGCCAATAGCCACACCAGCCAGATTAACTTTCTGTGAAACACTCGATCGAGCATTTCTGTGTAATATGTAATACCCAATTGCAGGAACATACTTGCCAGCGTAGCTTTCCCCGGTTATATAAATTGGCCGAAACTTGAAACCTGGGTCAAGTCGAATGAATTTGGTGATAGCAGCGAAGAGGTGTTTGGCGACGGATTTCTGGTTTCTGGGGATTTCATTAGGGTTTGAGGCGACACTGAATCCGGTTCCGATTGGGCTATCGAGGAAAAGGAGGCCGAAGATTCTGTTCCAAGAGCCAGGGTTGCGGGCGAGAGTGAGGGATTTGGAAACGAGCCATGGACCGAGCTCGAAGAAGTTGCCGATCATGGAGGAACAGCCAGGGCCGCCTTGGAGCCAGATGAGAAGTGGGGTTTGGGAGAGAGGGGAAGTGGGGTTTTGGGCTTCGTAGAAAGTGTAGAAAATGGCGGATTTGGAAGTGTGGTTAACAGAGAGGTAGCCAGATTTTGTGCGTAACGCTTGTTTTGGGAAGGAAGGAGTTAGATTTGAAGAAGAAGAAGCAGAGACATTGAGGAGGAGGAGGAGGAAGAAGAGAACTGTGAAAGAATTGGATATTACAGTGGACTCCATTTTAGAGGAGTGGACAATGCAAGAAGACACGTTTGGGTGAGATATAAGAAGACGACTAGATGAGGATGGCAACGAAGGACGTTGGACTTTTTTGGCTCGAAAAGGACGTTGGATTAGATAAGGACACGGGGATGTATGCAAATTTTAGATGCAATGAATTTTAAGCCTAATTGAGACATAAATTATTCCAGTGATCCTATTTATGGAGTAGAAAGAAAAGATTTTTTATGACTCCGTAGTCTGTACTTATATACTGAGAAAGCGTGCTTATAATATTTTTATGTTATAAAATTAAAATAAACCAGCGGTTTTAGAACATAAAAAATTAAAATTTAAATAAATCTGGTTATCTGCTATTATTTTTAATTTTAAAATATAACATAAGTATATTAAAAAATCAACATTAAAATTAAAATAAACCTGGATATTAAAACTAACTTCCTGTAGCTTTATTTTAATTTTAAAATAATAAAAATGATTATAAATATGTTTTATTAGCATTTACTTATATAATCACCATTTAAATTTGTTCAATAAACACTTTTCCATAAAGGAGACTAACCTTATTAAGGCTAAGGCCGGTTAAAAAATAAATTTTATAAAGGGAAGAGATTAAACTAAAAATATGTAAATTTAAAAGATTTTTTTCCCAGTGCAAATTTAAATGACGAAACATGTACTTTAACCTTTGATTTATTATAAGGTAAAAGATATATAAGTGTGGTCTAAATATATGGAATTTTTTTAAGAAAAATATATGGAATTTTAAAATGGTCTAAATTATAAGACAGAGAGATTTTTTTAAATGATATTTATGAGTCACATTATTAAATTTTTTTATATAAAGGTACAATTTTATCAATTTTTTAAATAAATGCACATTTTTATCATTTATTTATTAATGTGTAGATTTTGTACTCATGGGTGCAATATAAATTAGATATGTGTAAGATTGAAAAGTTATTAAATTTTAAGATGGAGTTTATAGGATTTGAAATTTTTCTTTATTTTAGTAAACAAAAAAGTAAAAAATGGCTTATAAACAAGATAAATGGATTACATAAAGTGAATTATATGGAGGGAAATGGAGATTTTTTTTTTAACTGAAATTTATGCATTTTTTGAATGGGGTCTAAATTAGTGAAGAACGATGGATTTGGGGAAAGGGGTCTGTGTTATCCGCAAATTAGATCTAATTAATTTAAGTCAATTGATTAAGTTTTGTCCTTAGCCTGTTCATTACACTATTATAAACATGATTCACGTTAGATCCATTCAATTTGTTTGGGAGTTAAAAATTACTTGAAGGGAGTACAAAAAGATCGGATGAACTATTTATTAATGCAATAAATTTTTTTATTAAAATCAATGCAGTTATTTTATTCACATCACTCATCGTAGAAGTTTTGTGACCTTGAGGATTCATAAAAGTTGTTATCTAAATTTTTTTTATAACTTTAGTTGACAACTAGTATCTTAGGAGAATTGATATTTATTAAATATATTATTATAAGTAATGAAGTGATTAGTATTCTTTTAAAAGTATATTTTTTATTTTTAAATGAATATACACAATTTTTTTAATGAAAAGTAATAACTTTATTACAATTAATTAACAACTACTACCTTTTGAAGAGTTGTGAGAATCATTTTTTCTTTTATATAGAATTCGTATTTCTTTACAAATGACCAGTAAATTTGTAAATGATAGTTGTCATTTAGCTATAATGAGATTGTTAGTTCTAATCTTTGACCCAAAAAAAAAAAAGATTTTTAATTTTAATGTGATAAGTTTTGTTCAAGAGTATGGCCGAATTATCAAAGATATTATGACCTTTTTGAACTCTCGTGAACTCACCGTAGGGGCTATGAAACATAAACACAAACAGAAACAGAAAAATGTGTACAAACTACAAACCATTATATTCAACCACAAGAAGAAAAATATATTTTGTTCAGTTAACCTACTAAAATTGACAAGTTTATTGCATCAAATTTATAATTAAATCCTAATACACTTATAATTATGTTCACATCTACTTTTTCTTTCTTGCCACTGTTAGCAACTACCCTTTTGGTGTCACCAATTTTATTAGGGTTATGGGATAAAAATACCTATAAATTTTTTTTTTTCAGAAGAGCACCTGGCACTATATATATTTTTTAAGTGTAAAAATGCCTATCAGGATTATAAAATATTACAAAAATATCACCTCCGTTTATTTGAGCTAACTATCATTACTTTTAGCTTGTATAATGTCAATCCAATCCAGTCACCATATAATTAATGATATTTTAATTATCCAATACCCACAGTCTCTTTCTCTTTTTTTTTCCATTGTTTTCTCTTACTCCCATTTGATCCTACCTGATGGCGTGCAAGATGCCAAGATCACAACGAGTTTTGAAGACTCATTAAATAAAAAACCAAAAGGAGTAAATCGCCATCCATCTCAATGTTCTTTTCCCTTCCTCCTCCTAGCTTCGGCAAGACAAGATTTATGAGAAGAAGCCAAGATCTATAAAAGACGTAGATTTCTGCACTAGCTTTAGTAGATGATGGCACAACAGTGAAAATGCAGATTTCGACGGCGACGCCCACATGAGGTGGGACCTTAAAAGAATTTCTAGAACAACAAGAGGATAGCTTTGTTGCAGGACTAAGATTAGTCAGAGCAAACAAGATTCGATCTTGAATGAGTATGGTTGATATGGAAATTTGATGAAAGTATTGGATACTTGCTTGATGTTCTTGGTTGGTTTCTCTTCTTTTAGAGTGGTACAGTTGCGGATGTTGATGAAATTTGAGTTGATGAATGTTGTTGTTGATTCATCGGACTATGATCTCCTCTTATTCCAACAGCGACGCCCACGAAGATGCCGCCATATCAGATAGCGCGCGCGCACATATCCTGCTTCTTCCTCTCCTCCTCCTCCAAGAATACAAGTGGTTTGGTTTGGCTGTGGATAAAACACCCCCCCTCCAAATATACCCAATTAGCCATGTGGTCCCTTCTCAATTTCTCCTTGGGAGGAAATTTTCGCTGCCACCTCAGCATCAAAAATCACCATTTTTAGGTAAGAGTTTCTTTCTAATAGTCAACGTTGTCTAATGAAACGGAAGTTGTATTTTTGTCACTTTTTCTAATTTTGGTAGGCATTTTTGCACTTAAAAAATATATATAGTATTAGGTGCTTTTTTGAAAAAAATTTATAGATATTTTTTCCTCTTAATCCATTTCATTCTAAGAAATATATTAACAATCCTTATGCAAATTAGTATTTATAGCTTTTTTAAGTTGAATGGAGCCTAAGCTTATTATTATAATTTTTTTTAATTTCCAAAACGTCAAAGACTCCAAGATAAAATGTGTAACAACCTCCTAATTTACCGGGCATTTAACAATTACAAAACAAATTGATAAATTCATTAAGTATCACTGTGGTAGAAAATGATGAAACCAATTACAAAGGTCTACTATAGTAAAAAAAAAAAAGATTTGACCAAAACACTTATAGAATAATGATGGTAGAAAAAGAAGTTAGTCTATAATAGTTAAAAAGTATTAAATATCTGATTCAAAATCACAAATCAGTCAACAGTATGATAATTAAGCTTTGGGCATTCAAAACCGATAACACAATTTACCAATAGGCCTTATATCGTTTCCCACAACTATAATCTCATTAATTACAATTCAAGACTTTCCTGAATAACTCCATTATCATATATAACCATAACTTTTTCAAAAATTGCACAAAAGTGGATCCATGATCAAAAGTGATCATAATTTATAACCATGGCCTAGGCCTCCTTTATCTACACTCCAAGATAGTACCCCAAAAAACACACTCATGCAATTCACAAAACTGTTTCATAAGTTATGTTAGAGTAAGAATGAGTCATAGATGACAATATACAAAGTCAACACATAATTATCAAAAGAGGAGGTTTACAATTGAACAATGCAAGCCTACCTCCAAGCCTTCCCTTAAGATATCACATTATGAACTTTGCCTGAAAAATGGTGAAAGCAACCAGGTTAGTCACACAAAGCCAATAATCACAATTCCAATTTAGCAAGTATGCAGGAATGATTATAAAATAGTTAAGCGGACTAAACATCAATTTATATAATAAAGTATAAATGGTTTTTCACAATCAATAATCGCTTAAGGAGTAACTAAACATACATATGACTCATATAACCATCCTTATAACCGTTGACAAAACCCATATGCTACAATAATAACAAGATTCGTCTTTGTGACAAGATTGCACCAAGCTCTCCAATAGTGAGGTGTAGCCTAGTGCTAAATCATAAATTTTATATATTTTATCCCATCTTATTCATATATTTTGGGGATAATTTTACGTTATTTTGAATTTATTAGAAAATATTTGGATTATCAGCTAATATTAGGAAATAATCTAAATTGAATTAATTGTAATAGTATTTGGCTTAAATTGTTAATATTTTAATTGTCTATTTTGTGATTGATGCGAACCCACAAGGAAAAATCACATGAACTCACAACTAATTCTGATATATGCTCACCCTAAGAAAGCCAAACAAAGATCTATGATCCATTTGAACCCTTGAAAACGAATGAACAATAACCCGAAGTATTGGAAGACGAGACAAGGTTAATCAAGCCTTGTTCTAAAAAGAACCTTAGAGAGAATCCACTCTCAAAAAACAAAGTACATAAATGCAACTTCTCATTCAACAATCAAGTCTCAAGTGTCTCATTACAAATGAATAAGCACCAAGTATTTATAGAGAAATATGACCTAATTGCAATAATTGCAACTTAGAAAATAGCAACTACAAAGTCTAATATAATGTGTAAGGGAACTCAAAAGTAAAATACAATGTGTTAGGGAATCTAAAAATCAAATTTTCCAACTTATTTAATAATTTCCGCACAAATAAAATCCACAAAATATAATCAGCATCTAAAGACCAAAATGTGTTTATGTAGACCCAAATGAGTCATTCTCATCATTAATGTAATACTAGGTCCAAGCTCTTTGTTTTGAAATTTTCAAGCCTAAAACTTGACCAACTAACATCTCCATTTGCAACCCATATAAAACTAATGACGTTTTCAATATATTTGTTTAGAATTGTTGATCTAATTGTCATTTGCTTTACAAAAGCATTTTGAACTATCCCAATCAATGTTTTTTAAATATTTTAGCTTATGTCTTTGTGATTAGTCTAACTAAAATTTGAAAATGATCATTTGAAATTGAAGAGTCGTCACTTGAATTTGAAGAAACAACAAATTCAAGTAATGACTCGCTGATTCTGGATTGCATCAGTGATAGATTAATATTTTTAAATATATGATAGACCACGATCTCATTTGATTCTTACAAGTCAAGAAAAATCATATTATAAAATCCTATGATGCAGAATTATTTTTGAAAGCCTACAAGAAAATCTAATGGCTAAGTTTGAATTAACCAATTCAAGTTTTGAGTCATGTATGATAAGAATTAAGAACAAAGCTCCTTCATTAAGGCGTCGCATAATTTCAAACTAAATAGATCTCAATGACACACTCTCCTGTTGATCATCATCATTCCCAAACAAATCCTTCCGCAAAACCCAGTTCTCAATCATGGCCTGAGAATTCACAGATTGATCACTAGGCACAAGATGGCCAGCTCCTAAAACAACAACATTAGTAAGGCTCTCCCATTTTTGAACATACCCAGCAATCTCACCATTCACTTTCCATATCTTCCTATCTGCATTTAAATACTTGTCAATCCCTTCCCATTTCATTGTCTTCACCCATGCTTCTACCTGAACCACACCATCTTGCAGATCAAACTGACCTTGGTACATAAGAACCCTGGTTTTTCTCACCAAGTATTCCACCATGTGCTTCACACTCTTCATAACATCTTCCTTCATTGCATTTCCTACTTTATCACTGCACGCTTCAAACACAATAGATTCATTAGCACCTAACGCCTTCTTCACCTCTTTGGATTTCATAAACTCTGTGACCAAATCATCCTCATATGGAGCTTTTCTTGTGTACTGATACAAAGTAGCCAAACCTGTCATGTTCCTCAACAGACTCAAAGCATTGGTTCTGGCTTCTACTGCTGCACTCCAATTCCCCAATTTGGTCAATCTGATTGCTTCTGATTGAACCTTCTCCAACTCATTCTTTTGCTTCTCATTGATCAAACCTACATAGTAAGCATTCAAAGCATGAGTGGCAACTTGTACTACAGGGTGTGTTAACCCATCGCCAATAGCCACACCAGCCAGATTAACTTTCTGTGAAACACTCGATCGAGCATTTCTGTGTAATATGTAATACCCAATTGCAGGAACATACTTGCCAGCGTAGCTTTCCCCGGTTATATAAATTGGCCGAAACTTGAAACCTGGGTCAAGTCGAATGAATTTGGTGATAGCAGCGAAGAGGTGTTTGGCGACAGATTTCTGGTTTCTGGGGATTTCATTAGGGTTTGAGGCGACACTGAATCCGGTTCCGATTGGGCTATCGAGGAAAAGGAGGCCGAAGATTCTGTTCCAAGAGCCAGGGTTGCGGGCGAGAGTGAGGGATTTGAAGACGAACCATGGACCGAGCTCGAAGAAGTTGCCGATCATGGAGGAACAGCCAGGGCCGCCTTGGAGCCAGATGAGAAGTGGGGTTTGGGAGAGAGGGGAAGTGGGGTTTTGGGCTTCGTAGAAAGTGTAGAAAATGGCGGATTTGGAAGTGTGGTTAACAGAGAGGTAGCCAGATTTTGTGGGTAACGCTTGTTTTGGTAAGGAAGGAGTTAGATTTGAAGAAGAAGAAGCAGAGACATTGAGGAGGAGGAGGAGGAGGAAGAGGATTGTGAAAGAATTGGATATTACAGTGGACTCCATTTTAGAGGAGTGGACAATGCAAGAAGACACGTTTGGGTGAGATATATATATAAAAGCATGTACAAAACATGGGGTTGTTTGTGATAGTTTTTTTGAAACACTCGATCGAGCATTTCTGTGTAATATGTAATACCCAATTGCAGGAACATACTTGCCAGCGTAGCTTTCCCCGGTTATATAAATTGGCCGAAACTTGAAACCTGGGTCAAGTCGAATGAATTTGGTGATAGCAGCGAAGAGGTGTTTGGCGACAGATTTCTGGTTTCTGGGGATTTCATTAGGGTTTGAGGCGACACTGAATCCGGTTCCGATTGGGCTATCGGGGAAAAGGAGGCCGAAGATTCTGTTCCAAGAGCCAGGGTTGCGGGCGAGAGTGAGGGATTTGGAGACGAGCCATGGACCGAGCTCGAAGAAGTTGCCGATCATGGAGGAACAGCCAGGGCCGCCTTGGAGCCAGATGAGAAGTGGGGTTTGGGAGAGAGGGGAAGTGGGGTTTTGGGCTTCGTAGAAAGTGTAGAAAATGGCGGATTTGGAAGTGTGGTTAACAGAGAGGTAGCCAGATTTTGTGGGTAACGCTTGTTTTGGGAAGGAAGGAGTTAGATTTGAAGAAGAAGAAGCAGAGACATTGAGGAGGAGGAGGAGGAGGAAGAGGACTGTGAAAGAATTGGATATTACAGTGGACTCCATTTTAGAGGAGTGGACAATGCAAGAAGACACGTTTGGGTGAGATATATATATAAAAGCATGTACAAAACATGGGGCTGTTTGTGATAGTTGTTTTGAATTGGGTTTATATGATAAGCCCGATTTACGTAAATCGAGATAAATCTCCTCCACATATTTATCTCGTAGACCGTGAAAGCACTTCGTAGACCGTAAAAGCACCTCGTAGACCGTAAAAGCTAGCTCGTAGACCGTAAATTACAATTCATAAGCACTTATAAAATTTTCATAAGCTATTCCAAACAGCCTCATGGAACAGGACCGGTGGGTTAAACTGATGACGGTCAGTAGTTCGGTCTAGTGTAGGTATCAACTTATGAACCGATAAAAATCAATGGTTGGACTAATCATATTTTTTATTTTTTTTAACATTTTTTTTATTTCTTTACCTACTATCTCACACTATTTTTTACGGAAAATTAAAAGTTTGAAGATCAAGATAAAGAAAAAAAAATATATAGAAAAAATAAATCTAAAAAAAAGATTTTGATGGGATATAATAATTAATTATTTATAAAAAATAAGATATTATTGTATAAATATAGAAATCATAACTAATATTAATAGATTTTAAGTTTTTTTTAAATCTTTATTTTTATCTATAAAAGTTTAAAAAAATAAAACACACACACACACACACATATATATATATATATATATATATATATATATATATTATCACTAATAAATTATAATATTTTAATTTTACCAATCAGACCATCAATTAGACTCTAATTGATCTATTCAACCTTAAATTAATACATAAACGGCGGTTCATCGTCCGATCCGCATTCCACATAAATAAGAGAAGATGAGGATGGGAACGAAGGACGTTGGATCTTTTTGGCTCGAAAAGGACGTTGGATTAGATAAGTGTGTTGATCTTGAGATTCATGACACGGGGATCTATGCAAAGTTTAGATCCATTGAATTTAAGCCTAATTGAGACTTAAATTATTCCAGTGATCCTATTTACGGAGAGTAGAAAGAAAAAGATTTTTTATGACTCCGCAGTCTGTACATATATACTGAGAAAGCGTGCTTATAATATTTTTATGTATTAAAATTAAAATAAATCAGCGGTTTTAGAACATAACAAAATTATATTAAAGAAATTAAAATTTAAATGAATCTGGTTATCTGCTATTATTTTAATTTTAAAATATAACATAAGTATATTAAAAAATTAACATTGAAATTAAAATAAACCTGGATATTAAAACCCATATACGCAAACGAGTTGGAGTGGCCTCCATTAAAAAAAAATGGTAGAAAATCGTTTGAGGTGGTTTGGACATATTCAGCGAAGGCAATTGAGTGCCCCAATGAAAAGAGTTGATTATGTAGTATGGAATCTTGTTAAACGAGGTTAAGGAAGGCCGAAACGAACGCTCAATGATGTCATAAAGAGAGATATTTTAATTAATAATATATCGAAATCTATGATTTTTAACAGAGTACAATGACGTCATACAATCCATATAACTGACCCTACATAGTGAGATAAAGACATTATTGTTATTATTGTTGTTGATCTGTAGCTTTATTTTAATTTTAAAATAATAAAAATGATTATAAATATGTTTTATTAGCATTTAACTATATAGTAACCATTTAAATTTGTTCAATAAACACTTTTCCATAAAGGAGACTAACCTTATTAAGGCTAACGGTTAAAAAGTAAATTTTATAAAAGGAAGAGATTAAACTAAAAATATGTAAATTTAAAAGATTTTTTTCCCAGTGCAAATTTAAATGACGAAACATGTACTTTAACCTTTGATTTATTATAAGGTAAAAGATATATAAGTGTGGTCTAAATATATGGAATTTTAAAATGGTCTGAATTATAAGACAGAGAGATTTTTTTAATTATATTTATGAGTTATATTATTCAATTTTTTATATAAAAGTATAATTTTATCTTTTTTTATATAAATGTACATTTTTATCATCTATTTATTAATGTGTAGATTTTGTTCTTAACTTGTTCATTATACTATTATAAACATGATTCACTTTAGATCAATTCAATTTGTTTGGGAGTTAAAAATTACTTGAAGGGAGTACAAAAAGATCAGATGAACTATTTATTAATGCAATAATTTTTTTTATTAAAATCAATGCAGTTATTTTATTCATATCACTCATCGTAGAAGTTTGGTGACCTTGAGGATTGATTGAAGTTGTTTTGAAGTTGTGAGTTAGATAATAATATATAAAGTCAACACATAATTATCAAACGAGGAGGTTTATAATTGAATAATGTAAACTTACCTTCAAGCCATCCCTTAAGATATCATATTATAAATCTTGTCTACAAAATGGTAAAAGCAACCGGGTTAGTCATACAAATTCAATAACCACAATTCCAATTTAATAAATATATATTGAATGATTATAAGATAATTAAGCGAACTAAATATCAATTTATATAACAAAGTATAAATAGTTTTTCACAATCAATAATTGTTCAAGGAGTAACTAAGCATGCATATGTCTCTCAAAACCATTCTTATAACCGCTAACAAAACCCATGGGATATAATAATAACAAGATTTGTCTATGTGACAATACTGCACCAAGCTCTCCAATAATAAGGTGTAACTTGGTGCTAAATCATAATTTTTATATATTTTATCTCCACCTTATTTATATATTTTGGGGATGATTTTACATTATTTTGAATTTATTAGGAAATATTTGGATTATTAGCCAATCTTAGGAAATAATCTAAATTTGAATTAATTGTAATAGTATTGAGCTTAAATTATTAATATTTTTAAATATATAATAGACTACAATCTCATTTGATTATTGCAAGTCAAGGAAAATCATATTATAAAATCCAATAATGCAGAATTAGTTTTGAAAGTCTAAAAAAAATCTAATGGTTAAATTTGAATTGGCCAATTCAAGTTTTGAGTCTTGTATGTTAAGAATTAAGAACAAAGCTCCTTCATTAAGGCATCTCATAATTGCAAACAAAATAAATCTCAATGACACACTCTCCTGTGGATCATCATAATTCCCAAACAAATCCTTCTGCAAAACCCAGTTCTTAATCATGGCCAGAGAATTCACAGATTGATCAATAGGCACAAGATGGCTAGCTCTTAAAACAATAACATTAGTAAGGCTCTCCCATTTTTTAACATACCCAGCAATCTCACTATTCACTTTCCATATCTTCCTATCTGCATTTGAATACTTCTAAATCCCATCCCATTTCATTGTCTTCACCTATGCTTCTACTTGAACCACACCATCTTGCAGATCAAACTGTCCTTGATAGATAAGGACTCTGGTTTCTGTCACCAAGTATTCCACCATGTGCTTCACACTCTTCATAACATCTTCCTTCATTACATCTTATACAGTATCACTACATGCTTCAAACACAATAGATTCATTAGCACCTAATGCCTTCTTCACCTCTTTGGATTTCAAGAGCTTAGGAACCAATTCATACTCGTATGGAGATTTTCTTGTGTATTGATACAAAGCAGCTAAACATGTCATGTTCCTCAATAGACTCAAAGCATTGGTTCTGGCATCTGTTGATGCACTCTAATTTCCCAATTTGGTCAATCTGATTGCTTCTGATTGAACCTTCTCCAACTCATTATATTGCTTCTCATTGATCAAACCCACATAGTAAGTGTTAAGAGTAAAGCCCAGAAAGAGAGAAAACTTTCATATATTATTAATGTGGGAAAAAATAACTATACAATACACCTTAAACCAAGTATTTATAGACTTCTAATATTGGACCCAAAAGTCCAATTACATACCAAACTGCTCTCCTATACTGTCAACACCCCCTCAAGTTAGGAATTGTGTATTCGCATGTTCCTAACTTGTTGATAATGTACTCATGTTGTGGGTCCTTAAGCCCTTTTGTAAGTATATTTTCTAATTGCTCACTAGACCCCACATGCTCAAACTCAATAAGTTTTTCTAATAGTTTTTCATGAACAAAATGACAATCCACCTCGATATGTTTGGTCTGTTCATGGAAAACTGGATTTGTGGCAACATGAATTGCCGCTTTACTATCATAGAACACTTTTACAGACTAACATTATGTATATATAACTCTTTCATAAGCTCTACGATCCAAGTAATTTTAGAAACCACTATTCGTAAGGCTTGATATTTAGCCTCTGCTGATGAAACTGAGACAACGGTTTGTTTCTTGGATTTCCATTATATTAAGGACCCTCATAATCTAACCAGGAATCCGGTAACCGATCTCCTTGTATCAGTACAACCAGCATGGTCTGAGTCGCAATAACAATCCATGCTCATCGTACTTCTATAAGCTAGGAAAATCCCATGACAGGGCAATTCCTCAAGTATCTGACTAATCTCAAGGAAGCATTCATGTGAGACTGTTTTGGAAATTGCATATATTGACTTAATACCTGCGTAGTGAACAAAATATCAGGCCTTGTTAAAGTTAAATATAATAACTTACCTATAATTCTCCTATATGAACCGGGATCATGAAGAAAGTAGTCATCCTTAGTCTTCTCCATTGTGAGCTTGAGATGTTGCTTAAAAGGAGTGATGACCACTTTAGTATTAGCTTCATCAAAACCTATTTGGTCAACAAGTTCAATGGCGTACTTTCTTTGATTCAAAAGTATTCCTTGGTTAGACCTTAATACCTCAAGTCCTAGGAAATATTTTAAAGGCCCAAGATCCTTGATCTTGAATTCACTATGCAAATAATGTTTTACTTTATTAATAATATCAATACTACTTCCTATTATCATTAAATCATCAACATATGCAAGAATAAAGACTATATCAGATTTGGTTTGCCTCCAAAAAGGCATAATCATACTTACTCTAAATAAAACCACATTTAATCAAGGATTGGGTTAATTTTTCATTCCATTGTTTGAAGGCTTGTTTGAGCCTATACAAAGATTTCTGCAACTTAGACACGCGAAAGGTATTCCCCCTCCTTTCATTCAAAACCCTGTGGGATAAACATATAGACCTCCTCATGTAGGTTTCCGTGTAAGAAAGCATTATCTACATCCATTTGTCAAATAGACCAATTATTTATTGCAGTTAATGTAAGAATGATTCTAATGGTAACTATCTTTAGCACAGGTGAAAATGTTTCATAAAAATCGATTCCTTCCTTTTGGCTATAACCTTTAGCCACAAAATGTGCCTTGAATTTATCTAAGGAACCATCAACTCTATATTTGACCTTATAAACCCATTTACAACCACTATGTTTCTTATCTTTTGGCAAAGGAACAATCTCCCAAGTTTTATTTTTCCTCTAGTGCCTTAATTTTACTTTGCATAGCTCTTACCCATCTTGGATCCTTGGCTGCCATTTCATAGGATTCTGATTCTATTTCCTTATTAATGGATGTTAGAAATGTTTGATATTAACAAGATAAATCATTATAACTAACAAACTCAAGCAATGCATTATCATTTATCAAATCAGATTGATAAGCACTATCATTATTATGAGAAGAGGAAAGTAGATACTCATATTGATAATCCTTAAAACGTGATGGTGTGTGTCTCTCCCTTGTCGGCCTTAAAGGAGGTTGATTATTGGAGGAAGATGGTTCGGTGTAGTACTGCATTGGTTGCTATGTTTTGCTGCCTCCATCTTCCTCTATTGCTTCATTAGTATACAGGGGTGGCGAATTATACAAAGGACTAAAAGAATCTAGTGATGATTGATCAATGTCATTGTAAGAATCATGTTTAATATCCTTAAAAGGAAACTTTCTAGAAAAGTGGCATGTCTACTTACTATTAAACACTTGGTTTTGATGTTATACAATAGGTACCCCTTTTGAATAGATGGGTAACCTAAAAATATGCAAGGATCAGATTTAGTGGCAAATTTATCACTAGAATTGAGATTAATAACAAAGGATAAACAACCAAATACCTTTAGGTGAGTCAGGACCGAGGGTTTTCCATGTATCAGCTCATAAGGAGTTAAATTGCCTAGAAATATAGATGTGGTTAGATTAATTAAGTATGCAACAGTATGAACTGCCTCACCCCAACATTTAATTGGTGTATGTAAGCAAAATATAATGCTCATAGCAACTTCCAAAATGTGTTGGTGTTTTCTTTCCACGACCCCATTTTGTTGTGGTGTTGCAGGACATGAAGTTTGATGCATAATACCTTTAGAAGTAATAAAATCATGCATGGAATGATTAATAAATTCATTTCCATTATCAGTCCATATGACCTTTATTTTTTCAGAAAATTGATTCTCAACAAAAGCCACAAAAATCTTTATAAAGCGAACAACGTGAGATTTATTCCTCATCAAATATATCTATGTTCCCTTAGAGTAATCATCCACAATGGTTAGAAAAAAATCTATATCCTTGATGTGTGGGTGTCCTATATGGTTCTTATACATCCATGTGTAAAATTTGAAAGGGACAAATACTTTTAGGGGAACTCGAAGGAAAAGGCAGCTTAGTCTACTTAGCTTGAATACAGATATCACATATGTTATTGTCTTTATTGCTTACATAATTCAAATCCTTTGTAACATCAGTCGAATTTCTCAAAACATCAAGTGGGGCATGTCCTATTCTAAAATGCAACTTCTTATCATCATTACAAGTATTGATCAAATGTGTATCCCTAAATCTATTTCTTTTCTTGAGCAGATATAAACCGGATGAAAATCTACCAATCCTTTTGTTCATTCCATTCATCATATTTTGCAATATACAAAAATAAAGGAAGAAAGAAACTAGACAAGAAGATTCTAAGGTTAACTTTACTACAGAAATGAGATCATAACAGAATTCCTTCACATATTGGACATTATCCAATTTTATTCATTTAGTTAATTGAATTTCACAAATATAAGTTATTTTAATCCTTTAACCATTAGGGACTCTTACCCATTTAGGAGGCCCTAGAAAAGGTTGATATTTATCTAGAAGAATTAAGCTACTTAGTACATGACAACTAGCCCCAGAATCTAGAATCCATTCATTATTATAAACAGTAGTATACGTACTTGGGGTTGTGGCTTGCATACTGATTGCTACCTCTTTAGGGTTGGAGTCATACTTCTATAACTCTAGTATCTGCTTATACTGATCCTGTGTAAAAAATGGTACATGTGAAGAGTTTGCATCTTCAGTGGGACCTTAGGGAAGCCAATGAGTTGGTAGCAAGTATCCCAGTGGTGACCCCTCCGATTGTAATAGGAGCAAATAACATCCTCTTCCCATTCCTCTTGTGGTTCCTCTGTGTAACATCCTTATTTTTAATTATAGGATATAATTATAATTTTAAAATAATTATTTAAAAGAATGCACTTAATAGGCAATTTTAGAATAAAAAGAAAAGGGGAATATGATTTTAAAATAATAATAATAATAAATAAATAAATAAATATATTTAAAAAATAAAAATAAAAGTCAATCAACTTTCCGTGGAAAGAAAAAAACATAATGATTACACTTTTTAAAAGAATAATAAAATTAAAAAATAATGATGACACACACATCACCTTCAGAGGGAGGGATAATATAAATACCCCTCCCCCAAAACACTAATGCATAGGAAGGTGCAGAAGAGGGAACGTAGTGCTAGCATTTTCAGATCTTCGGGGATCAATAAAGTACTCAAAATCACTTCTAATTATAAAACTTCCTTCATAAAAAATATTCTAAATAATTTTCTCTTTCTTATGATAGAAATTTCGTGTTGATTAAATAATATTTTAGGATTAGGCTTTTGGACAGTTTGAATTTTGTCAATATATGACTATAGGAATGTAGAAGATGATTAATAATTAATTTTATCAGTTTATTTTTGTTATTTAGTTAGTGTAAGATTTTATAATGAATTTTTGATATAACAAGTCTATAAATAATTCTATATTGGACTTCTTAACCAATTAAATGTGGGTTAAAATATGTTTTTTTGATTATTGGAAGTATTCTTGAAGTTTTAATTGGTTTAGATTTTTTTAAAGGTGAAGATTTATAATTTAACTATTTTATGTCCTAAACTTAAAATTTGGGGATTTTATGTAAGGGAATGAAATTTGTAATAATCAATGACTTAAATAGGTTATTTGAGTTAAGAAAAATATTTGAATTAATAATTGGGATTTTAGTGTAAAATTAGAATTTTGGAAGTAATTAATTAAAACATTAAAATTATATAATTAAATTAAGTAAGTTAATTTTTCTAATAACTCAAAGATTTATTAATATATAATAAATTGATTATTGTAGATTGATTTTTGGCGTGTATTTGAGCTCTTGGATTAGGAGCCTTGTGGTTATAATTTACTTTGGCGAGATGTAACCACTTTTCTCTTGTTATGCATGCTTGTATAAAGTTTGTAAGTGATTTTTAACTATATAGAATTATAAACTTGGTTATTGATATGTGATGTGGACTTTGAAATTATGTTGTTAATGAAATTTTCTTGTGAGACTTATTTTCATTGAGAAAATGACTAGTAAAGTTATATTATATGAATTGGTATTTATTTATGAGATTGGAAAGATCCTTTTGATAATTGTGAATTGATAATGATATGTTATAATCACACAATATTTGTACAAGAGGGAATGGTGGATATGGATTTGATGGGAGGTTACTTAAAGAGAAGATAATGGGGTGAATTCTTATACAAAAAGAGGAAATAAGATGGTGGACTTCGAGATGTACACTGATTAGTCATTTGGCCTATTTGTGTTTAGTAGGGCCTTAACACCCCATGTATTTAGAGGGGAACATATGGTCCGGTCTTGTGCTCTGTGAATTTTGGTCGGTCCATATCACTTGATCAGTGAACTTGTTGAGTTAAACTACCAGTCATATAGGTGAGTAATAGCTATGGGTTCAGTCAGAGGAAATAAGGCGGAGAAGAAATAAGGGAGGACAGAGAATAAATTCTTGTATATTAATTCTTGTACACTGATATGATAAATATGAGAATAAGATTACGAATTGTGAATTATTATGTATATATACATATGGACATGTGATATTTTAATAATTCTATGCTTTTATAACTATCTTACTTGGTACTTCATGGGCACTTACTCGTATCCCCTATGAGATAGATTGCTGGTTGTTGAGGCCTTTGTCTTACCCGTTGTCATGCTGGTCCATCAGGGAAGACTCCGAAAGCTTAAGCTACTTCTATTAAAAATAATGCTTCCATCTTTTCAATATATATTGGATTATTATATATAGCCACGTTAGGGTTTATCTTGCATACTCTGATCTATTTTGAAAATTTGATACATTAATTATATATTTTAATTAATCTTGATGATGCTGGATGGCCTAGAGGCCTCATGACGTGTTTTGAACTTGTGGATCCATAATTTGATCTTATATGAATATTTTAATATATAAGGAGATATTATTCAATTAAAGAGTTTAGACTCGATAGTGAATAGTTATTTTGGACCTTGTGATGTCCAAAGCCCAATTGTGAGCGTGATAATATTTTGGCAAATGGTTTTATTAAACCCTTAGTTAATTATTATTTTAAGGAAAGTATTTTACAATTTAGTATTTGAGCTCAGTGATTCTACGAACTGTCTTGCATGCATTGGATATAGTGTCAATATATAATATTCACATATACCTTTCCTGTTAGTTGTTTCTGCTGTGTTTCGTTTGACTACTCACTTGTTATAGTGGGTTGCATCTTTAGGTGGCGAGAAGGTGATATAGACTCATCATATTGGTTCTGGAGGTAGTAGGCCTCCACACCCATATGTTAAACTGTAACAACAACAACAACTCCTATTTAATGAGGATGCTTTTATGTAACAACTGAGGGGAGTTGTTATGGATGTTGTAGAGGAGTGATTTAAGAAGTTTGAAAAAGATAGTGGGAAGCGAGCAGGGGACAAGACCCCTATGGAGAATAGTTATGATCACCAAAGCGAAGAAAATTCTGAAAAAATGCAAGAAATTACTAATGAGGGCTATAGTGATTATGTACCCCAACAACCACATGTTTCAACTCCTTGCTCTATTTCCAACGTGTATAAAGATTTGGCTCGACATCACCCTCCCACTTTTAACGTTAATCTAGATCCTATCAAGGCAGAGATATGGATTGAAGACATAGAGATGTTATTTCAGCTTGTGGATTGCACCAATAAGTAGATGGTACAAGCAGTTACCATTCTTTTTAAGGGTGAGGTGAATGAGTGGTGGAAGAGTGTGAGATTGGTGGACGTGTCATCTTTGAAGTGGGTGGAATTCAAAGACATGTTTTATGCACACTACTTTCTAGAGGAGTTGCAACATGAGAAGAAGTTGGAGTTTTACACTCTTTATTAGGGTGATATGAATGAAGATGAGTATATCTCTACTTTCATTTGACTGAAAAAATATATTACATATTTGAAGGAGCACAACAACCCTGTTTAGAAGATTAGACAGCTATTTGATAAGGTCAAGTCAGAACTAAAGACATATATAAGGTTTTCTAATATAAAAATTTTTGAGGATGCATATACCAAACTACACATTGCTACACACACGGTATGAGAGGTAGAAGATTCCAAGCGTCGTGACAATTCTGGCAGATTCTCTAACTTTCCAAGGTCGAATAATAGTGTGATAAAGAAGCCAGATTTTAGCTTAGGAAACTTCAAGAGCTCAAGGAAGACTGGAGGGTCTCATTAAAGAGGGTCTAAGGATAATAAGGCCCCACAGCAGAGATTCCAAACCTAGAGGAGTCATCATGGTGGGAATCAAGTTTCCAATCGAGATTCTACTATGTCTACATCGAGTGTGAGTAGACTATGTCAAAATTGTGTGACAATACATGCAACGAAGTGCTGGGAGTGCTTTAAGTGCTACAAGTACGGGCACATTGCTCGCTTTTACCCTGAGTTTCAGCAGGCCCTACAAAGTGGTCACTCCACCGTTCCTGGTCAAGTGTTTGCTTTGACTCGGGAAGAAGCAGGAACGTCTCCAAATGTGATCCAAGGTATTGTTTCTCTTTAAGGGCGTGAAGTATACGTGTTATTTGATTATGGCGCTTCATATTATTTTATCTATGATAATTATGCTTAAAGATTGGAATTGCATGTTTGTGAATTGCCTTATGATTTGGAAGTGTCCACTCATGCTAGAGCTTCTGTTATGACTAGTCATGCTTGTTTAAACCTTACTCTTAAATATGATATATGTGATTCAAAGATAGATTTAATTTGTTTACCGCTTAAGGATATTAATGTGATCATTGGTATGGATTGGTTGTCTACCAATAATGCTCACCTTAACTATAAGGGAAAGAAAGTAAATTTTCCCTTATGTCTTACATCCATTAAGGCGGCTTTTGGCCCCTTGTCGTTCTCGGCCACTAAAGTGGAAAAGTATGTTCGACGAGGTTGTAAAGCTTATATATGGTCATCTTTTCGATCAGTGCTGACAAGGATGTTGGGATCAATCAGATTGAAGTGGTGAAGGAGTTTCCAGAAGAGATATCAAGACTGCCTTCGGAGCGAGAGGTTGAGTTCTCCATTAAGTTAATACCAGGTACAACCCCAATTTCTAAGGCCCCTTATATCGTCATCAGAGTTGGCAGAGTTGAAGAAACAACTAGAAGAATTGCTCGAGAAAGGTTTCATTCGACCAAGTATCTCTCCTTGGGATTCACCAGTATTGTTTTTTAAAAAGAAGGATAGAAGTATGTGTCTGTTCATCGACTACAGACTGTTCAATAAGGTCACCATCAAGAATAAATATCTGTTGCCTAGGATTGATGATTTACTAGATCAGCTCAAGGGAGCTGCAGTATTCTTTAAGATCAACTTGAGATCGGGTTACCATCAGCTCAAAGTTAGGGCTAAGGACATCTCAAAGACTACTTTCTGAACTCGATATGGGCATTATAAGTTTTTAGTTATGTCTTTTGGGTTGACCAATACTCCAACCATCTTTATGGATTATATGAACTGGATTTTTAAGCCAGATTTAGATCGGTTTATTGATGCCTTAATTGATGACATTATCATTTATTCTAAGAATGAGGAAGAGCGCTGAAAGTACCTACATATTGCATTGCGTATATGGAGGGATCATCGATTGTATGCTAAGTTGAGTAAATGTGAGTTTTGGCTCAGGGAAGTGAATTTCCTTGGCCATGTGGTGTTTGTTGAGGGGGGTAGTTATTGATCCTAGTACAGTTGATGCCGTGTTGAAATGGGAATCTCTGAAGTCGGTGACTAAAGTAAGAAGTTTTTTAAGATTAATTGGCTACTATAGGAGATTCATTAAAGGGTTCTCTCAAATTGCTATGCCTTTAACCAAGTTGACTAAGAAAGATCAACCGTTTATATGGATTGATAAGTGTAAAGCTGCTTTTCAAGAGTTGAAGGCAAAGTTGACTACAACACTTGTGCTTACCCTTCCTGATCCCGATGTTAATACATAGTATATACTAACACTTCCCTTAAGGGTTTGGGTTGTGTGTTGATGCAAGAAGGTAAGGCTGTTGCATATGCTTTGAGGCAGTTGAGGCCTCACGAAGAGAATTATCCGACTCATGACTTGGAGCTCGCTGTTGTAGTGTTTGCATCAAAGATTTGGAGGCATTATTTATATGGAGCTCAATTTGAAGTCTTAAGTGATCACAAGAGCTTGAAGTATTTAGTTGACCAGAAAGAACTGAAGAGTAGACAACATAGATAGATGGAGTTTCTGAAAGATTATGATTTCGATATAAAATATCACCCTGGAAAGGCCAATGTTGTGGCCAATACTTTAAGTCAGAAATCTATTCATGTTTTCTGTATGATTTTGAATGACCACTATTGGTTGGAAGGCTTGAGAAACAAGATCTTCAACTGTATGATCTTCGAGGAGGAATGATTTCTTGGTCAGAGACTATAACAAGACTAAAGTAGAGCCAAGAAAACCCTATAATCTTCATGAATAATCAAATCTGATCATGAGCAACAGAGAACCCAAAAATGGAAGGCCCAAGAATGACCTGCTCTGGTACCATGTTAAGAGCAAAGCCCAGAAAGAGAGAAAACTTGCGAATATTATTGATGTAGGGAAAAAATCATTGTACAATACACTATAATCCAAGTATTTATATAATTCTAATATTAGACCCAAAAGTCCAATTACCAAATTACCCTCCTATGCTATCAATAGTAAGCATTCAAATCATGAGTAGCAACTTGTACTACAAGGTAAGTTGACCCATCGCTAATTGCCATACCAACTAGATTAACTTTTTGTGAAACACTTGATCGAGAGTTTCTGTGTAATATGTAATACCCAATTGTAGGAACATACTTCCCAACATAGCTTTCTTTGGTTATATAAATTGGGTGAAACTTGAAATCTGGGTCAAGTCGAATGAACTTGGTGATAGCAGCGAAGAGGTGTTTGGTGACAGATTTCTAGGGATTTCGTTAGGGTTTGAGGTGACACTGAATTCGATTCCAATTGGGCTATTGAGGAAAAGGAGGTTGAAGATCCTATTATAAGAGCCAGGATTGGGGGCGAGGATGAGGGATTTGGTGACGCGCCATGGACCGAGCTCGAACAAGTTGTCGATCATGGAGGAACAGCTAGGGCTACCTTGGAGCCAGATGAGAAGTGAGATTTAGGAGAAAGGTGAAGTGGGGTTTTGGACTTCGTAGAAAATGTAGAAAATGGCGGATTTGGAAGTGTGGTTAACAGAGAGGTAGCTAGATTTTGTGGGTAAGGCTTGTTTTGGGAAGGATGGGTTGGATTTGAAAAAGATGCAGAGACATTGATAAGGAGGAGGAGGAATATGACAGTGAAAGAGTTGGATATTACAGTGGACTCCATTTTAAAGGAGTGAACAATGAAATACTCTCACATGTTTGGTGTGAGATATAAAGAAGAGGATGGGACCGAAGGATGTTAGATTTGAAGAGTTTAGTATATGTATGCTGAGATTCTTCACATGAGGGTCTATGCAAATTGGATTCAATGAATTTCAGCCAAATTTTCTTTCCAACTAAGAAAATTGATCTAAGTTTTGGTGAGGTAGGTTAAAGTATAATTGTGACTTTGTAATTAAAACTTTTTTATTATATAAAATTAAAATAAACAAGCTGATTAGCCGGTTTATTTTAATTTTAAAACATAAACATAATTATATTTAAAAAGTTAAAATTTAAATAAATATGGTAATATGATATCATGTTAATTTTGAAATATAAAAATAATTATATTAAATAATTAAAATTAAAATAAGCATGAGTAATAAAATAAACTTACATATATGCAGGTTTATTTTAATTTTAAAATAATAAAAATGATTATAAATATATTTTTGTTAGCATTTAACTGTACACCAATCACTCTTATAAAAAAAAGGATTTAGTGGCATCCCTCTTGTGCACTTCCTAAAAAAGCTCTAAAGCTTCCTATTAAGAAAAATGGGAAGCTTTGGTGCAAGAAGCGTCAAAACTTCCTATTAAAAAAAAAAAAAATAATTAAAAAATGGAAAGCTGTAATGCTTCTTTAGGAAGCACTAAAGCTTCCTATTAAAAAAAATAATAAAAGGGGAAGCTTTTGCTCTTTTTTAGGAAGTGCCAAAGCTTTCTTTTAAAAAAATAAAAAACACAAGTGGTTGTGCCAAGGCCAACTATGTATGTGTGTTTTTTTTTTCAAGTAATAGAAGGTTTGACGCTTCTTAAAGAAGGTCAAAACTTCCATTTTTTTAAAATGAGAAGTAATGACGTTATTTTAGGAAGCGCCAAAGCTTCACATACCTTCTAATGTTTATAAAATTTAAACACCTCATCATTATCATCCCGCTATTATCACCCTCCTGCTTCTCATTTCCCATAACTTCGATCCATTGCTTTTCCACTCTATTGGTCCATCAAATTTCCTTATCCATTATCCCCACTCCTTCCTTTCTTTGACAGCAGCAAGTAAAAACTTTCTTAGTCCCCTACTTTCTGTTTTTTCTTGTCTCCTCCTCGTGCACATTTTTTCAACATTTGGTAGTCACTTCCGTTGTAGTATAAAGCTTCCTCTCCCATGTGTTTTTTTTCCTTCTTGTCTCAGCCTCCTACAGAAGCTCCCTAGCTTGTAAGTATTTTTTCTTAACATTTGATCCACGTTTTTTCCCTTTTTAGTTAAAATATATCATGACCCTTATATGTTTGCTCATAATTTTTTGTTTTCAGGTATTTAACTGAAGTTTCAACTCTATTTGCTTAAACTTCATATAAATTGTAAGTTTTTTAGTTGTTAAGCTTAAAAATATAATAATATTGGTTTAATTGTGCGTAAAAGTAACGTGTATGGCTCAAGTTTAAACAACTTAAATGCTGGGGTTCTTTGTATGATTTTAATTCTCTGTGTGCATGGTTATTTATGTAGTATTATGAAGATTAATGCTTTGCTGAGTTGTCTGACCATCAAGTGGAAGAAATCATTGAAGAATGATATGAATATATGGTCAAACAATTAGCTAATATTTAGTATGTATGTTCTTTCTTGCCTATTCTTGTTTTGTTTATTAACTTTAAAATTAGTTATATATTATAATTGTTGTAATACAGTACATTTTGTAGTGATTTTATGTATTATTTATTTATTTCAAATTATTTTATTTTGCTAGCCTATGTATTTAGACTATAAATAAAGAGTTTCATTAGAAAAAGAAAATAATTACAAAAAAGTATTTTAAAAAAATTATCTTATTATAAAAAAGAGAGTAAATACCCCCTTTTTTACGCTTCATCAAAAAAGGGGTAATTAACCCCCTTTTTTTGCACTTCATCAAATGAGGAATATTGGCCCTTCCTATGGCTCTTCTAAATAAAGCGTTATAGATAGCTCTCTATATAAACATTTAAAAAAACTATGGCGCTTTCATATATTCAAGAAGCGCCATAGCTATTTTTAATGGCTTTAAAAGCTTTGACATTTCTCAAACGCTATAATATTTTTTAAAATAAGCACCACTTATTATGTTTTTTGTAATAGTAAATCATTTAAATTTGTAAAATAACCATTTTTCATAAAGGAGACCAACGTTATCAAGACTAAGTCATTTTTTTGGCCAAGGTTAAGGCTTAAGGGGTTAAAAATGTATTTTATAAACTGAATGCATTAAATTAAAGTTTGATGTAAATTTAGAAGATAAAACATATATTTTAAACTTTCATTTGTCATATGGTAAAAACATACAAGTCTGGTCTAAATATATGGAATTTTAAAATGGTCTCCATCGATCTTAATTATAGGACATAGAGATAAGTTACATTATTAAATTTTTTATATAAAAATATAATTTTATCATTTATGTATTTTTGTGTAGATTTTGGTTTTGGTTCCTTATGTTTCAAATCATATGTGTTGGTCCCGATAGAGACAAAATGGTTCAGGTTTTTATTGAGTTATAGAGACCAATATTTTAAATAAAATGAAACTTGAAGGACCAAAACCTATAATTTGAAACTTAGGAGACCAAAACTAAAATGAGGATAAATTTGATGGACTAAAGATTATATCAACCCATAAATTAAATATGTGTATGATTAAAATGTTATTAAATTTTAAGATGGAGTTAATAAGATTTAAAAATTTTCTTGATTCTATTAAACATGTTAAAAATTTCTTATAAATAAGATAAATGGATTACATCAAATGAGTTATACAGAGGAGAATGGGGATTTTTTTTTTACCGATATTTATACATTTTTTGAATGGGGATTAAATTAGTGAAGGACGATGGAGTTGAGGGATGCGTGTTATTTGACATGGGGATCCACGTAAATTGGATCTAATGAATTGAAGTCATTTGACTTAAATTTCGTCCTTGTTCCTTATAATACTATAAACATGATTCATGGTGGATCGATTCAATTTGTTTTGGGGTTAAAAATTACTTGAAGGGAGTATAAAAAGATTGGATGAATTATTTATTAATGCAATTAATTTTTTATTACAACTAATATAGTTATTTTATTCACTCATCGGATTCATAAAAAGTTTTTTTGACCTTGAGGATTTATAACAGTTGTTTTTGAAGATGTTGTCTAATTTTTTTTATACCTTTATTAGTTGGAAACTATCTTAGGAGAATTGATAGTCATTAAATATATTACTACAAGTAACAAAGTGATAACTAATGTTAATGAGTTTCATGTGCACATTTGCCTCTAATTTTTTATATATTTTTAGTGAATCCATATATATTCGAGGATATATATATATATATATATATATATATATATATATATATAATAAGAAAAATGTGTCCAGTTAATATTTGGGATAAAGGGATATAATTCTTAGTTTAAGTGTGAATATTTTATCATATTTCATCAACATTGACTTTTATAAATTTTCCTGCATTGGTAGGTTATCATTCGAGCCATATGTGAAGCCATGTAAAGCACAAATCAATGACTAAGAAGAAGATGAGCTTTTGGCCTCAGCCAAATTATTCTTTGGCCTTAGCTAGAAACAAGTCAGACAATTTTAGGCCTTAGCCAGAAACAAGAAAGAAAGTGTTTGGCCGTAGCCAAGGCCTCTCTTAGCTGTAACCAACGACAATAAATGAAGCTGTACATTTTGAGATCAGAACTGATTCTAGGGTTTTGAATTCCTAAATTCATGAACAACAATGTCATTCTTCACTTCTATGATAATTTGAGAGCTTCTCTTTGCTAGGGTTTGGTGTTCTTGAAGGAGATTTAAGTGGAGATTAAAGATTTAAAGAGATTCAAGCTCATTTTCCTTGGTTTTGCTGATTCCTTTCCCTTTCTTCTCCATTTTTCTTATATGGCTGTAGCTATTTGGTGTATTTGTGGCTATTTTCTAAACATGAATAATTAAATTGTTCATCATAGGATTATTTTGAACCTTTGTACAGACTAAGACTTGAATATTCCCCTCTTTTGATAGCTAATCATATATATATGTGTGTTGATTTTATCCTTTGCTTAATGCTTTTAAATGTTTAGCCACCATTTATACTGATTTGTTCACTTGGGTTAGACTTGAGAGAGCTAATCTAGGTATAGAACTTAGTTAAAATCATGCTTGACTTGAAATGTAATTGAAAAATGGATAGTTTATTAGTAATATATATATATATATATATATATATATATATATATATATATATATATATATATACTAATCTTGTATTGTCACATTAAGGTTGTTGCTCAAAGTTGATTTTCATTAATTATAGTAAGAGATTGTGCATTTTAATGAAAAGGAAAACTTGATTTTGACTTGAGAGAGCTTTATTAAGTGATTTTGAACTTTAGATTAACACATATATTCATTGAAATACTATTTGAGAGGAAATTAATCAAGTTTGATGAAGTACAATGGGGAGAAATAATCCTAGGTTCCATTAATCCTTAAAGTTAAAGAATTATTTGCTTTTATCACTTTTTAGTCTTAAAAGTAGTTTTCAAATTCTCTTTTCACATCAAAAACTTGTTTTAGCTCAACTTTACTGAATTCACTAAGCTTGTTGCTTGACCAATTTGTTGATTAAATCTCCATGAGAACGATATTTACTTATCACTTTATTATTTGGCGCGACTCGTGCACTTATAATGCAAACAAGTTTTTGGTGCTCATCCTCAAGTAAAACAAGCAAGGTTCTGAAACCTGGACCGGTCACTGAACCAGTCGGAATACTGGGTCAAGGATCAGTAGGTCATATTGAAGTCAAACCGGAGCTAAACTGAGGCCAAACAGATGAGAAATTGAATATTTTATGCTTATTAATATGAAATTCTAAAAAATAAAAAAATAAATTAAAAAAAATACCCGACCAGTTTACAGGCCGGTCTGATTAGAGTTTAAAAATTTGGAAAACAAGTCAAGTGATGAAAGAGCTAGATTAATCACTATTCTTTTAAATTTTATTTATTTGTAAATGAAGATACACAATTTTTTAATTAAAATTATTAATTTTATTACAATTAATTAACAACTACAACCTTTTAAAGAGTTGTGAGAATCATCTTTGTTATATAGAATTAATATTTCTTTACAAATGACAAGGAAATTTGTAAATGATAGGTGTCAATTAGCTATAATGAGATTGTTAGTTTTAATCTCTGAAAAAAAAAATATATTGTTAGTTTTAATGTGATAAGTTTTGTTTAGAGTATGACGGAATCATCAAACATGTTACTTTCTGATCTCTTGTAAACTCACTATATTTTTTAAATTTGTTAATATTTTTTTAATTTATTTCTATTGATACTCTTTTATTAATAATAAAAGAGAAGAGGGAATAAGAAAATTAAGGAAGACTACTAGAGTGTTTTAGAAAATACATATCATATTAACTAACTTAATTAAATTTCTTAATAGAATCAAATTAGATAAATATGTCTTATATTAAGAACTAAATGGAGTAACTAGGTAGATAAAATTAGAATTAATTATGATGTATCTTTTTATTTATATTTATGTATTTTTTTTATTCATTATAAAATAAGTAATAATGGAAATAATAATTTTCTAGAAGTAAGGTGGATCCAATACCATGAAATATTTTTCAAGGTGTAGGTAGTATTCTAAAGTATTTTTTTAGTGCATCCAATATCCTAAAGTATTTTTTTTATGTGGGTCTAGCATCATAAAGTATTTTCTTGGTACATCTAGCACCAAGATAAAAAAAAAATAAAGGTTAATATAATGTTTGGACCATATAGTTTGCCCTAATTTTGGTTTTGGTCCCTATAGTTTCAAATAATAGGTTTTGATCCCTCAAGTTTCATTCCGTCTAAAACGTTAGTCTCTATAATTTAACAAGGACTTTAATAGTGTTAAATATGATGATGTAACACTAACACCATCAATTTTACTGATGTGCCTTGATGACTAGGTAAGCTGACTGGGTCTTGTATAGAGAAAACGTTGCCTTCTACTATTCATCATCATCTTCGTATAAAGAGAAAGCGCTATGGGATACGTAGCTAGAAGGGGGTTGATTTTCCATCACTTGATATCATTGTCTTCCACATGCTGGGTTTGCTGATAGAGAGAGTGAGTGAGAGAGAGAGCCATGGGTTTGCTGCAAACACAGAGCATGAATCCTTCTCTTCATCCAAATATTTGCTACAAAAACCTTCAGCTTCAACGATATAATTTAAAAGTAGAAAAATCCCATTAAAACATAATTAAAAATAGAAAAAGACAAAATGGTGTTGTAAATTGTTGAAATCCCAAATCAGAACATCAGTAGGAATATAAGATTTGAAATTATAACCAAAAGATGAAAACGCCCTGAGTTAAGTAAAAAAAAAAAAAAAAGAAGGAATGATCGAAATCGCGTTGTCTTTTAAAGGGTAGGTTGGTTGAAGGAAGAGTAACCGAAAAAGGGTCTAAAAATCTAAGAGTGGAAGGGGACGGGTTGGCGCAACAAAGAATTGGAAGGGAAGGACGGTCTGGGTCAACAAAGAAGAGGAAGGGAACATCGGTTCTTGGCTCAACGAAGAGGGAACGCCGATTTCTTGGCTTAGCGAAGAAGAGGGGCTTCATCGATATTTGGAGTTGGAACGTGGTTGACGGTAGTGGGTGGTTGTTGGCCCATCAAAGAAGACGAAGAAAACAATACTTTCTTTGCTGAGCTTCGGTAGCGTTTTGTCGAGTAGGAAGATTATCATATCGAAAGTTGTAAAATAAGAAAGTCAAGTCATTAATATAAAATATGATATTGTTAATATAGAGACATGTATTGTTATTGACCCCCCAACTTGTTAATTTCACAATTTTCTCTGGGTATGTGTTGGATTGTCAAATAAGAAGTTATAAAACAAGAAAGTGAAGTCGTTAATATAAAATATGGTATTGTTAATATAGAGACAGATGCTGTTATTGACCCCAAACTTGTTATTTTCACACTTTGTCCTAGGCATAAGCTGTATTGTCAGATCAGAAGTTGTGAAACAAGAAAGTCAAGTCATTAATATAAAAGAGGGTGGTGTTAATATAGAGAGATAAGTGTTGTCATTGACCCCCAACTTGTTAATTTCACACTTTTCCTTGGTATGTTAAATCGTTAATGTAAAATATAATATTGTTAATATAAAGACAGATATTGTTATTGACTCTAAAAAAAAACTTGTTGATGTCAATTACCATATATATCACGCTTGTATTGTTCTAAATATCATGCATGTATTGTTCAAAATACTCCTCCTATATTGTCATTTCACTCAGGGCATTTTTGTCTTTTGCTTACAATTTTCAATCCCAGATTTCTACTGACACTCTGATTTAAATTTCAAAAATTAACAGCACCATTTTATGCTTTCCCAATTTTATTTGCATTTTTATGAAATTTTCCACAAAAAATTATTTAGATGGAGTAGGCATAAAAATTGATTCACAAAATTAAATAGATCCACTTTGGGATTCCATGTCACTGTCACTAATCAGGACTCACTGATTCACTGGTCAAAAGTCAAAACTTGTCAATCTCCCTCACCCTCCGGATCCAAATTCCTCGTCCCATCAATGGAGTTGAAGTCAACAAGAGCCAAATCTCTTGCGATCTTCCTCCTCTCCATTCTCATCATCTGCTCAAATCACAACTATGTTTCTTCTTCTTCTTCTCCTTCACCATGTTATCACTTATTTAAATTTGGTTTATTATATAGATCTGATTTACATAAATTGAGATAAATCTCTTCCACATATTTATAAAAACACCTCATAGACCGTAAAAACACCTCATAAACCGTAAAAATTACTTCGTATTCCATAAATTACAATTCATAAACACTTATAAAATTTTCAACCGCTATTTCAAACAAGCTCCAAATCCATCCGCGTGTTACCAAAACAAGCCCTCCCCACAAAATGTGGCTACCTCTCCGTTAACCACACTTCCAAATCCGCCATTTTCTACGCTTTCTATGAAGCCCAGAACCCCACTTCACCTCTCTCCCAGACCCCACTTCTTATCTGGCTCCAAGGCGGCCCTGGCTGCTCCTCCATGATCGGCAATTTCTTCGAGCTCGGTCCATGGCGCGTCACCAAAACCCTAACCCTCGAACCCAATCCCGCCTCTTGGAACAGAATCTTCGGCCTCCTTTATCTCGATAACCCAATCGGTACAGGATTCAGTATCGCCTCAAACCGTAACGAAATCCCAAGAGACCAGAAATCTGTCGCCAAACACCTCTTCGCTGCTATAACCAAGTTCATTCAACTTGACCCTGCTTTCAAGTATCGCCCAATTTATATAACCGGGGAAAGCTACGCTGGGAAGTATGTTCCTGCAATTGGGTATCACATATTACACAGGAATTCTCGATCGAGTGTTTCACAGAAAGTTAATCTGGCAGGTGTGGCAATTGGGGATGGGTTGACTGATCCAGTGACACAAGTTGCTACTCATGCTAAGAATGCTTACTATATCGGTTTGGTCAATGAGAGGCAGAAGAATGAGTTGGAGAAGGATCTATCAGAGGCAATCAGATTGGCCAAATTGGGGAATTGGAGTGCAGTAACAAATGCCAGAGGCAATGCTCTGAATCTATTGATGAACATGACTGGTTTAGCTACTTTGTATGACTACACAAAGAAAGCTCCTTATGAGATTGATTTAGTGACTGAGTTCTTAAAATCCAGTGAGGTAAAGAGGGCACTAGGGGTGAATGAATCTGTAGTGTTTGTTGAAGGTTGTAGTGATGCTATTTTTGCTATATTGAATGAGGACTTGATGAAGAGTGTGAAGTATATGGTGGAGTACTTGGTGAAGAGGACTAAGGTGCTTCTGTATCAAGGGCAATATGATTTGAAGTTAGGGGTGGCTCCAAGTGAGGCATGGGTGAAGACAATGAAATGGGAAGGGATTGAGAAGTTTTTGAATGCAGAAAGAAAGATATGGAAAGTGAATGGTGAAGTTGCAGGATATGTGCAAAGATGGGGAGACCTAACAAATGTTGTGGTTTTGGGTGGTGGCCATCTTTTGCCTGCTGATCAACCTCTGAACTCTCGAGTAATGATAGAAGACTGGGTTTTAGAGAGGAATATGTTTAAATATGAGCAACAAGGGATAGTTTCTGAGATTTAGTTTGATGCTCTGAATGACCAATAATTTTGTAAATTTTGTCATTCTCATTGAAATGTTCCTTGAAGTTTCTGATTCAGTGTGCTCCTCTGTATCATTATTATCCTCTGTAGTTTTTAATATAAGACATATTTATTTAATTTGGTTAGATTAAAGAAATAAGTTAATATGACATATATTTTTTAAAATACCGTAGTCATCTTCCTTAATTTAATCTTTCTCTCTTTTCCTTAATTATTATTGAGAAAACATAACAGAGGTAAATTAGGAAAAGAGTGATAAGTATAAAAAAATGTCTTATATTTAGGATCAAGATCAATTTCTTGAATATGTTTTATATTTATAAACAACGGGAGGGAGTATTTGTTTTTTGAGTTTGCTCTCTTAGAAGGTACAGGTGGTAAACAAATAATTCTCTCACCAATAGGGTGAGCCTTTTTTCTCTCCGTACGGGGGAGGTGCTTCTACCACTCTTGGGGTGGTTTTCTTTTCGGTGCCGTTGTGGTTTTCATCCATTCTAGTGTGTGATATTATCACCCACTGTGATAATATAGATTTGAGTGCTTCTGTGGTTTATTTCTGAATCATAGGAGAGGTAAGGGAGTGATAATGCGACTTGCTTGCGTATTTCGGGAGATTGTGTGTTTAGTTTGAAAGGTGTTTCGGAGGTGGGAGGCTCGGTGGTTGTTGTTTGAGAAATGGAAGAGAGGGTTAACCCATCCTCTAGCTCTTGGTCAACCATTGAGCTAGAACGTAACCCGAAGCTGAAATATGGAAGTGCAATGATCGGAAGAATCGAAGCACCAAAGGAGCTTATTAGGAGCATTGTTCTACTGATGGTTCAGAAGAGTTGGCAATTGAAAGATGAGCTTGATATTTTAGACATTGACAAAAATGTTTTCGTCTTCCAATTTTCTGATAAGGGAGATTACTAGAAGGTTCTTAAAGGACGACCATGGTCGATTCAAACATATCTTCTTAATCTTCAGCTCTGGGATGATGATATGGTTTACAAGGAGGTATGTTTTAATTATTGTCCCTTTTGGTTGCAATTTCATGGGCTTCCATTTGGGTATATGAATCAAGCAAATGCCATTAAACTAGGATCCATAATAGGGGAGGTGGTTATGGTGGAAACCCCTTTGAAACAAAACAAGATGATTCAGAATTTTCTTTGGGCAAGAGTTGCAGAGTTCCAAGGGAGAAGAAGAATGATGTTTGGGTAGAAGTGAAGTATGAAAGGCTACCTACACTCTGCTACAAATGTGGCATATTGGGTCATGAACAACGATTATGCGATAAAACAGAGACATCTGTTGATGAGGAAGTGTCTTATGGTAGCCACTTAAAAGGCATTACCCCCAGGTTCATGGGAGAATAATTGGTTGAGGTGAAGAAAGGGTGATGCGAATGGAAGCAAAAGGCTTAGACAGTGGCGCGTAGTCTGGAATTTGGGAAGGAGCGTGAGCCTGGGAAGGGAGTACGTATGGGTGGAGAATGCTTGCCTCAAGGTGGAAATAACGAATTTGGCAGGCAGTACACGACCCTGCAGATACAGACAAGTCCACGTGGCGAGTTGAAATCTCCAGAAGAGTTGATCCAGTCAACTAAAAATGGGAATATGATTAATGAAAACTTATCGAGGGAAAACATTGGAGATGTTATGGGCTCAAATTTGGTGGCCCAAGGTACACCAACAAAGGGCTCTCTATCAAAATGAGCTTGTAAGGCAAGCCCAAGAATGAAGAAGTATGGTGACCAATAGGATAGGGGTTTAAATATAAAGTCACGGGGTGGTAGAAATGGGTCTTTCATTGAGCTAGTCACAGAGGCTGGTGCATTGGAAAAAGTAATAGTCCCATATATACCAAACTTTCCGATCTCTGAAGTAACAGACAGATTAAGAGGGGTGAGTTAAAGAGGACTCCGCCGAAAATTGATTCTCCACGACACCTTAAGAGGCCCAACATAGGAAAAGAGGAGTCTCCTACTCAATCAGCTGGAGGTACTGGAGTAAAAATAACTTCAAGAAAGAGGAATACCCGGAGAATAAAACAGAGCCTATGAGGTAAGACCCTTTCAACTTCAGAACTTGAATGTGTTTCTGTCTCTGGAAATGCTGAAATGTTTGGGCTGGGTAATGCGTCTAATGAGTCAAAAGACTTAGATATAGCTGAGGGCATAAGTGGGTGGCCTCAAACAGCCCCCCAGGCACCATGATGATCATCTCGTGGAATTATCAAGGTATTGGGGTGGCCTTAACAGTAAAAAACCTAAAAGAGGTGTGCAAGAAAAATAAACCCCATTTGGTTTTTCTTGTGGAAACCAAACAACAAGAAAAAACAACAATAATAAAAACACATTCGTTGTAGATGTGGTTTTGATGAGGAATGGCTAGTGAATCCGGTGGGCTTAAGCGGAGGGTTAGCTCTTTGGTGGAGTGATTTACTAACAGTGGAGATCTTACACTCTTCCAATACCATAATTCATGTTGTGATAAAGTCTTCTAATGTAAATACCCCTAAATTTGTCACTTGTGTGTATAGTCTTCCTAATGAAAATGAGAAGAAAAAGACTTAGGAGAAGCTGATTTCTATCTCTCAGAACATAGAAAAGTCTTGGATTTGTGTGGGTGACTTCAATGAGTTGACTAAACAGAGTGAGAAGTGGGGGGAAGACCTAGGGCGGTTAGCGAAATTCTCAATTTTCAGAAAAATATTTCTGACTGCTGCCTATTGGATATGGGTAATCAAGGATCAAGCTAGACATGGAATAATAGAAGAGTGAATAAGGCACATGTGAAGGAAAGAATTGACCGTGCATTAGAAAATGTGGAACTCAGAGAACAATTCCCAAAAGCTCAAGTTTTTCATTTGGAGCCAATCGGATCAAATCATCACCTATTGCTTATTAACTTATGCCACTCTAGTGCTCGGACTCCTTATGTATTTCGGTCTAAATTTAACTAGCTAGAACACCCAGATTTTATAAAGATTATGAAACAGGGATGGGAAATAGATGAACTACCAGAAAACAACAAAGTGGACAGTTTTGTAAGACGATTAGAAAAATGTCATCAAGCACTAGTCTGTTGAAGCAACAAAGTCTTTCCCAATTGTAATAAGCTTATAGGAAGCCTCAAACGCCGGCTAGCTGAATGTCTGGAGGGGGACTTCACTGAGGATAAACTTATGAGGGTGGAAGAAATCCAATTTGAGATTGAGAAGGCATGGGATAGGGAAGAAAAGTATTGGTGGCAGCGGTCTCGAATAACATGGCTGAGAACAGGGGATCGGAATTCCAAATTTTTTCATATCTCTACTGTTCAAAGACACCAAAAAAATACCATTCTTAGACTAAAAAGGGATAATGGAGGTTGGGTTGATGATGAAACTGGAATAGCTGAGAGTGTTACTAATTACTTTGTGTCTCTATTCACGGCTTCAAACCCATGGGATTTCTCAGAAGTGTTGCACTATGTTGAAAGCAAAATCTCTGAGATGGATAATGTTATGCTAATGGCTCCCATTACTGATGAAGAAGTCCGGCAAGCGGCATTTCAGCTGGGGGGAACTAAAGCACCAGGTCCAAATGGTTTCCATGGAAAATTTTATCAACACTCCTGGGCAGAAGTAGGAGATAGTGTGATTGGGGTGGTAAAGGACTTTTTCAATGGACGATGTAATCTTAGCAAACTCAATGATACAAACATAGTGCTGATCCCTAAAGTTGAGAAGGTTGAAATGATCACACAATTTTGTCCGATAGGCCTCTGCAACTTCTCGTACAAAATCATTTCCAAGCTGCTTGCAAACCGGCTAAAAACAACCTTGAGTAAGTGTATTTCAGACACATAAGGTGCCTTTGTTCCTGGACGGCTAATACAGGATAATATAATCATTGCCCATGAGGTCTTCCACTACCTCTGGAGGAAAAAAACAGGTAATAAGTTTGAATTTGTATTAAAGATGGATATGAGCAAGGCATATGACCGTATTAAAATGGGATTTCCTTCGAGCTGTAATGTTGAGGCTGGGATTTTGTGAGAGTCGGATCAATCTTGTTATGGCATGTGTGTCATCAGTCCATTTAAATATCTGCTTGTCGGGACATAAAATTAGTTCGTTCACTCTAGGACGTGGTTTAAGGAAAAGGGAGCCCTTGTCCCCTATATCTATTCATCCTAATTGTAGAGGTGCTTTCATGTATGTTGTTTAGAGAAATTGATTGTAACAAGTTAAAAGGTGTCAAACTCTCGAACCAAGGTCCAATATTGTCTCACACTTTTTTTGCAGATGATGCTCTGTTTTTCATGAATGTTGGAGTTAGTAACTGTGAAAGGCTTCCTCTTTTACTGAATAGCTACTACGCGGCATCAAGGAAGCAAGCAAATCTGTCTAAATCAGGGCTAGTCTTCTCTGAAAACTCCCCAACTGCAATTAAAGAACAAGTGAGTCAAATTCTAAAGATTCCAATCTTGGAGGATAAGGGAAAATGCTTGGGTATTCTTAATGTATGGGGAAATCTAAGCAACAGGAACTTGCCTATGTGAGAGAAAAACTAGGGAAGAAGGTACAAGGTTGGAAGAAAAACCTCATATCTCATGCTGGCAGAGAAGCATTGATTAAGGCTGTAGTGAATGCAATCCCTATCTATCCGATATCATGCTTTAAATTCCCCATGAATACTTGTAAAGATCTGGATCAGGTTGCTCTCTAACTTTTGATGGGGGAAACTGATGGCGACGAAAATATCCACTGGAAATCTTGGAATTATATGAAGAATCCAAAATTTGAAGGGGGAATGGGTTTTAGGAACTTTGTTAATTTCATTGATTCATTATTAGCTAAAATAGCCTGGAGATTAACTCAAGAGGAAGATACTTTGTGGGGTAAGGTCTTAAAAGGAGTTTTATTTCACAAAGAGTACCTTCTTGACGGCGGAAAAGGGTCATAGGGCATCTTGGATTTAGACAAGCATCGTGGTTGGTCGTGATGTTTTAAAAAAACAAAGCCATTGGCTTGTTGGAAATGGAAAGTCAATCAATGTGTGGAAAGATAACTGGATCCCAGGACTATCGGGCAATTTGTTAAAATCTCATCTTAACCTTAAAACTGTCCTTAATTGCCAGGTTGACTCTTTGATCATAGAAGGACAGTGGAACCTAGCCTCCCTTGTCAATTTGGTACCCACTAAGATTTTAGAATTAATTTATGATATCCGAGTTGAACATCTGTCACAGCAGGACCAGCTGGTATGGACCTTTGATGAGAATGGAGTGTATACGGTCAAACTCAGCTATAAGAATCAGATGCTGAAGCGAAGATGTGTGGACGACCGGCCATGTGTATCAATATCAATTCCAAAGAAATTTTGGACAGAACTATAGAAGATTCAGGCTTTACTAAGAGTTCTCCATTTTCTATGGTGGTGCTGCCCGTAATCTATAGCCACAAGAAGTGCCATGTTCTCTCGACATAGCTCAATCAATCCCCTTTGTCCTGTATGTCTAACTGAACCAGAGACAATTGAACACTTGTTTTTTCTTGGCCCATGGGTACGGAGTGTTTGGTTTGGATGTGTAATGTCTATACGAATTGATAACTCAGCTGCTATCTCTTTTGTAGAATGATTCATAGAGCTACTATGCAAGATAGAAGAACTACAAGAGGATGATTACTCCCTGACTGCTTGTCTACTATGGATTATATGGAAGGAAAGGAATGTAGTAGTTTTCCATGGCAAAGATCCAAACCCAACTGATGTTCTGGAACTTGTAAGAAGGACTGTCAGTGAATTCCACTCGGTTTTTTTTTTTTTTTATCCTCCTCAAGCAGTTTCAAGGGACACTGGTAGTGCTCCTAGTAGATGGCAACCTCTACCATGTTCGTGGTTGAAGATTAATTGTGATGGCTCTTATTAGGCTAGGGATAATTCTGCAGCAATAGGTCTAATATGTCGAGATCATCATGGCACTTTCCAATGGGGGTTTGGTGAACAGGTCCTAGCAAAATCAGCCTTCTTAGTTGAAGTTCTAGCTGTCAGAAAGGCTGTATACATGTGCATCGATTTGGATATTACCAAAGTTAACATTGAGACTGATAATCAGAACTTATTCCGATGCTTGTCCTCTAGAAACCTTCAAGCAAGTGAATGGGACAGCCTGCACTACTTGGAAGAAACTCTTGGCTTAGCTAAATCACGTTTGGATCTCATCTTTTCCTTTATCCCTCGGGAAGGGAATTCTACTGCTGATCATCTAGTAGGTTGTGTTCAAAAGGAGGTGTGCTATTCAAGGTGGGTGGCATCACCAACACTCTCTATGTTGTATTTACTTTCGCGTGATATGGCTGATGATGGAGGTTCTCCCCACAGTGCAAGAGCTGAAGAAGATCATGACAGGGAAGGGATTGGCTAGGATATATGACCTGGAATCAGTTTAGCTTATGTTATTTCTAGTCTTTGTTTTCAGTTTTTGTGCTCCTGTTACTCAGCTAGACTGTTTGGATTCTGTTTCTTGCATTATTACCATATATAAAATGCAATATTTCCAGGTAAAAAAAAAAGTGCAGGTGGTGAAAATGCTAGCAGCACAAAATTACAGCGAAAGTACTTGCATAATCTTATGAAGGAACAACTTGGGAACACCAAATTAAACCAAACATTGACTAATGTTTCAAGGGTTAACGTATTGTCTGGCATTTACCAAGCTGCTTGCAAGATGACCAATGAGGAGGCCCTCAAAAGGTACAGTTATCAATGGGTTTTGGTGTAGTGCAGTGCACTGAATCATAGTTCAAAGCGATTTGCTTTGATATAGAACTAACATAAACTGCAACTGGGAATCACGTGTCTGATGTTGGGTTTTCTCAAATGAAGTCTCTTATGTACTCCATCACCAAATGAGCAAAATTTGTAGTACGTAATGTATCCACTTTTCAATAAAGAAATTCTCGTCTACTTTTCAATAAAGATGTCAATTATTTATATGCATCATGGAGGATATTTAATTACAGGTCACCAAAAAGGAGGATATTTAATTGTAAATGAATAAAGAAACTTGAAGACCAAAGAAAAAACTCATTGAAGTTATTAGATGAGATCCTTTAAATAACAATCTATCCAAAGATTTAGTTGTTTATAGAATATAAAGATATCTTATGATCCATATAGTCAACCTTACCACATGAAATAAGGCCTTGTTTTTCTTGCTGAACAAAAAACTAATTAAAGTAAAAGAATCATGTCAACTTATTTTACTTCTATAGAATGCATTTGATATTTGATTCTTTTCTAATCGCTTGCATTTGATTTTTTTTTTATGCTAAGTGGACCAAATTAACATAAAAGACATTAGCTTATGTACAAGGAATACTTGAGCAGACCTTCAACTTAGTAACCGAGAAAAAGGTCCCGCCAAGCTCCAACCTTTCTTTGGCTTAGCCTAGTTTTACAAATGCAATATTTTGTTTCACAAAACCTGTAGTCCAAGCATTTGGGGTCACACTTGTGTTTCTCGCATATCAGAAAGTATAAATTCAAAAGTTGCAAAAGTCCCACTTAATTTAAATGAATTTGAAGTTCCACTATAATGAGATGCCAATGAATTGAATCAGTAACAACCACAGGTAGGATTTAAAGAGTTGCATCAGAAACCTAATACTCTCACACTAAACCTATATCAATATTGTTTCATTATTCTATAGTACCTTGTTTCCTACTTTACTGACCATTTCTATACACATTCGGAATCATCATTGCATCAAATTTTTGAAACAATACTACGTATCTCTCGGCATATATCTTGATTATTACAAGGCAACCAACCACCTAATGAGAAGTTCTAACTTGCAACCATTATCCATTTACAAGGAGTAGCAAGTGAAGAAATCAGTTAAGGAAATGCATAAAAACTACAATGCAAACTCGTCTATTCACCACTTTGTCGATTTACATTTTCCTGACACCGCATTCCCTTGAAAGTATGGCATGAAGGTTCTTATAACTTCTTCATAAGTAGGTCTCTTGTAGTCCACTGCCTGTAATCAGTTATATGCAATTAGTTCTTCACAGATATAAAAGGCGGACCCCAATGCTAAGAAGCTCCCACACAATGCGGGCTCAGGGGAAGGAGACCCTATATGTATGCAGCCTTACCCTGACATATTGCCAAGAGGCTGTTTCCAAGGCTCGAACCTTAGACCTGGGGGCGAAAAGCCAGCGCACCCACCAGTTACGCCAAGGCCCGCCTTCTAGTTTTTCACAGATATAAAATGATCAAATTTAGGCTTCAATACAATTTTTTCCGTATTTTCTTCCCAAGTTTGAGTATGTTCCCTTCATTTCAAAAGCAAGCAATGTTGACTTGCTTTCATGTTTTCTAAAATGCCTCAATGTTGCCAGTCATGTAATGTGAAAGAAGGCAAACAATTAAGATTGATAATAATACTCCCTCTAGTCTTGGCTAGACAAGATGTTTACTTTGATTCTAAATATAAGAGCTAGACCCACTTTATCTCCCAAATTTATAATTTTTTCTAATATATCCCTATTGATTGAGCATATTAAAGGAGTTTCTATCAAGGGATAGTTCCAGTGCACATGATGAAAGAGGGTATTTTAGGAAAATCAACACACATTCATTACAAATAACTAACTTAACTAATTTCATTAATATCCACCAAATTAGTTAGCTAGCTCTTATATTAAAGACTAGAGGTAGTACTTTTTTTTTAATGAAATAAGGGACAGGGGCAAGATTGAATTATTTCAGAAAATAAAAGGGTAAGTATCTGGTTATGAAGTAACAGGGTCAAATTGAAACCTACACAAGACTAAGGGGACTAAAAGTGTATTTAAGCCTAAACTCACTATCTGTAACCAAGTTTCTGAAACTAGCCTGCTCAATAACTTCTTCGGGGTTAGCCCATTTCCACTCAGCAAATTCTGGGTCTGCTTCACCGGTTGCTAAATTGACCTCACTGTCATCTTTTGTTAACCGCATCAGGAACCTATCAAGTGTTCAAATTCAATGTCAGAAAAAGCACAGTTTTGGAGAAGTAACCATCTAAAGTTAGTCAGAATTCAAACAAGAGCAGGAAATTCAAGGCTAAGTTAAAAGAATGTCAGTGTATTTACTCACAGTTTAAACATCAATATGAAAATATAGGCTTATTTTTTCTTTGTTTTGGCCATCTAAAATGCAGGCACAATTTCTGTAACCAATGTGAGGTTTCATGTAGATCATGTATGAAATTAACATACAAGACAAAAATAACTTACGCTTGCATTTTCCAGAAAAACCCTCTCAGAGGATGGGATCAAGAAGAGAATACTGAATGAGCTCAGTATTCTGAGACCAAAATTAACTAGATACTAAATATCCAAAAGCACCCGAGAACTGCAAGCCTTCATGAATATTCGTTGAGGCCTATGACACTATATCATCCCTAGTTCTAATGAGCAAAGTTAGTTCACAGTCAGTCATGATGATCATATACGAATTATGATCAACGTGCAGCTTTTAGGTCACATATATGATCATCATGATATGGATAAGTTAAGTTTCAGCCATGGAATTAACAAGTTAATAAGTAAGAATCTCTATGGATTGTCAAATAGGTGGGTCTTCCAACAAAAAGAATAAAAAAAACACACCACTTTTGTGCCTGGCCGTGCCAGTCACCTCCCCACAGACGATTAACTTTAGCCTTCACATGAGGAGGGAAGTCATAAGTCAACCATTTTGGAACCTGCAAAGCACAACCTCTGATCAACCATTTCTTTCTTTTCCGATATTGTTGTTGTTGTTCTTCTTCTTCTTTATTCATTAAATTTTTAATTGTGAAACTGTATAGGAATTTCCATGAATATCAGGATTTAGTAAAATAGTGTTTATTTGTATTGCTCTTCGATGTAAGCATGCACAAGCATTTTTGTTTGCAGAATATACTAAAGCAAACCAAAACTAACTGATAAACGCCAGATTTGCACAAACCTCAGCAATTATTTCAGCAGATACTATTCCTGTTTCTTCTCGAAGTTCTCTAATGGCAGCAGATTTTGGTTCTTCACCATCCTCAATCCCACCCTGAGATTCAAGACCACAGAGGAAAAGAACAATAAATTCTAGCTGAAAATTTTGGACTAGTAACAAAAGATTACCAAAATGTGGCAAAGAGTCTGTCTGACATATCAAAGATAAGAACCACATCAAAATAGACCCCAGTACATAAGTTTTCTACCATTGATGATAAATTATGCTCTATGTGATGCCTTCACTTCTCTAAGTTCTTGTTTCAGCTACAGGTTACAACTCGTTTGAATTCAATGTAAGAGGAAAAAAGATCTCACCTGAGGCATCTGCCATGCTCCTGGTACATTCAATCTGGAAGCCACAAAAACCTGAACCAAAAAAGAAAACTAGGGTTATAAAGAGCTACCCGTAACAAGGATGAATAATAAGAGAATAGGATTTATATTCTTCATATCACATTGGATACATTAACGTAAATTCTAAACCACAGATAGAGTATCTCATGTTCAAATTAGCAGTTTGCTTAAAAGATTGGAAACATTGTATCTCAAACACAAAACAGAAAGTAGATCAGGAAGAAGTCAAGAAAACCCATCAAAAGCAGTTGTTAGTTCATTCTGGCCAGATTTAAAATGAAATCAGCAGAAGATATTTCAATCTGGGGCAGGAAATTTTTTTTTAAAAAAAAAAAAACGGTTCGTAAAGTACTTGCAATTTTCATGTAAGCAATTATGAGAAAGGGAAGGGAAAAAGAAGTAATATATCCAACCAATTTTCCAAATCTAGATACTGAAATTACGGTGCCAGCGTTCATTTCAGTCACTGAGTAAACCACCGACTTACTTAAAAGAGATAAATCAACATGAGAAACTTGAAGAACTCAAGAGATAAATTTTGCAGCCTTTTTATTTATTAACTTTGCGGTTAAAACTTTCTATTTAGCAGAGACATGACAAAATTCACGGAAATACAAGACCCCACCTGCATATAAAAAATGAGTAAACAAAAAGAAGAAAAATACAGAACAGTGATCCAAAACCAACGCATGCCAATAACAACAACAACAAAAACCCAGTACATTTATGCGGCCAAAACAAAAAAAGAAACCAGTACATTTAAAGTCGATAATTCTATAGCCTAAGCAGAAACCAGAGGAAACCTGGAGTTCGGAGTTGATGAGACAGACTCCAACGTTGGGACGGTAACCTTTGGGAAGGCCTTCCATGGCTGTTTCTTCAGAGAGAACTGAGAGATTCTGGTGGCCGGGAAAAAGTAAGAACAGTGGTTTTGTGTTGATGATCGATGATGATAATTATGGGATCGCTGTGTGTGAGAGAGAGAGAGAGAGAGATCGAAGGAAGTGAAGAAAACAAAGAAAGTGGGGTTGTTTGTGATGTTGTGGTTTGTGATGCGTTGTGAGGTGTGTGTGTGGGCGTTAATTATTTATTTGATGTGTGGGAATGAGTGACGGACGCTGACTCTGACAAAAAATGGTGGACTCACAAACACACACACACACGAGAGAGAGAGAGCGCGTGGAGTTTCTTGCTCTTCCCTTATCCTGCGCACTCGCCCGCCAATTATCTTCCTGCCTTCCAAAAATGGAGATCCAGTGTGGCTCGCTTCCCGGTTTCCTACCGTGAGCCGCTCACTGGATTTTGTCTCTTTGTTTTTTTTTTTAAAATTAAAATCAGCACCAAGGGACTAAAATTAAAATCACATGAGTGGACGGAGGTAACTGGTAAGCAAGTAATATTCATCTCATCCTTTGTAGTTAACTATGTGAGTGTTTGATAGTTTTTGAAATTATGATTTTAAAAGTTATTTTTTATAAATGGAGATAATTTTTTTAATATATTTATCTCATAAATCGTAAAAATTATTTTCTAAAATCAATCCAAAATATATGAATATTTATCTCATCCTAAATATACGAGCTATTTGATATGTTTATTTTAGTATTAAATGTAATATTTCAATTTACTTCTTCTCTTAAATTTATAATTTTTTTAAATTTATTTTTCTTGATTCCTTTATGCATGTTAAAGGAGGGGTTTAAGTCAATGGATAGCTTAAAATTTCCAGTATTAATGATTAAAATGGGTAAAGAAACTAACATACAATTTTTTTACACATAACTGATTTAATTAGTTTTTTTAATTTACATTTTTTTTTCATAAATATAAAATTTAATTTATAGTGTAATTTAAATTAAAAAATATATCCAGATAAGAGGAAATCAATATATATATATATATATATATATATATATATATATATATATATATATTTGGTTATTTTACTTTTACCTTTAAAACAAGTGAGATACTAGTTAATATAAAATCTTAAAGGCATCAATAATTAGGTGGAACCGTGGAAATGAATATTGTTTTGGTCAAATGCGTCGCCCAAAGTAAAAAAATCAAACTGAAATTTCGGAATTAAAGTCTAACTTGATTAGGCTTAATAATGCAATTGTTAGGTTATTTAAGAATTGAGAATAATTTAATTAAGAAAATCCGATATTATTTATAAGTAATTTTCTCTTTCATGGAGCTGGTCCCTTTTATAAGCAACTTTCAATTTGTGTCTGAAAATATAAACTCATTTTTTCTATTTTACCCTTATTAAATACATATTATTTATAATTAATTATCACACATACCAAGAGTTATATTCAGGAGAGATAGAGATAATTCACTAGGTAAATGAAGTGAACAAAGCATTGAAAAATATATTTTATTATCTCTCATATTTTTTATACATTTTCTCTCTGTTTTCATAAATAAATAAAGACATATATAAAAAAATGATATTTTTTAGGGAAAATTTCAAAAAAATATCATTTAAACTTCAAAATCCTAAATAGGTGATTTAACAATAAAATTATTTTTTTAATTGTATTACCATTCTTGTTAATCACTTTAACGAACTTGTTAACGAGATTTTGAAGTTTAAATGATATTTTTTTGGCATTCTCCCTATTTTTTACATATTTATTATTTTTAACTACCATTTTATTTTATATAATTAAAGAAAAAAATTACTTATAAATAGGACCAATATTTTGAATCATAATCTAACTTGATTTGGCTAAGTGATTTGGCAGCAAATTTATGAGAAGGCATGCACTTTGATAAATGAAAACAAGAGAAAAGTGAGGACTCACGGTAATAGGATGAGACGGAGCGCACAGGAATGAGAAGAGAGTGGGCGCCAGATAGCAAACGATGCGCGGATGGTGACGTAGTCAATGAGGCGAACACGCGGAGAGATAATAGGGAGGGAAAATGCGATAAGCAACAAAAGAATCAAAAAAGTGGTGGGCCCCACAACCAACGGCGTTGACTTTCAGTGGCTATGCCTTATACGAGTATTAAGGAATTGTTGGATCAAGTGATCATTTCGTCATTTCATTTTTATTTTTTATGTTTTTTTGCCCGTTGAGTTTCAGGTTTTTTCTTAAAGGAAAGGGTTAAAAAAGAGAGGGAAGGGAATATAATAAAGCAAAAAGATCTCTACTTGGGTGATCTCTGACACATGAACTCTTCTTTTTCAAACCAACCACAGTATCTTTTCTTTCATTTTCCCCAAGGCATGAAATATTACTAGCTCATGTCCACAGTAGATGACATATTTTATAGTAGAGTCAGTATGGGTCATATTTTCGAGCTAATCCATTATGGACTACTATAGATTTAGGTAAAAAAAATATTAATATAAATCGATATTTAATCAATCCAATCATCTATAAATTAACTCACCAATTTATATTATTATTTTTTAAAAAAATTATATTAAGTTTTTTAAACTTTTTTTTAAACATTATACTGAAATTTTTTTCACACAACCCATACAGGTTGGGTAAGTAATACAAAATATTTTCCATTTTGGAAAAATTCGGAAAAAAGTCCCTATTAAAAATTTTATTGATAATAATTACCTGGAAAACTTTTATACACCGAAAGATACGTTACCTGATGAATTTTGTACACACAAAATAACCTCTCTTTAATTTAGGTCCTTCTCATAAAAAAAAATTATCAATGAGTGACTTATCCCCAATTTCTCCTATTTTTTCAAATTATATAAAATTAACTTTATCATGGAGAAGCCTGATGATATATATATATATATATATATATATATATATATATATATATTACTTATTTTGATAGATCTTTCAATAAATCAATGTTGGAAGTGTATTTTTGAACCTATCGAGTCTGATAGTTCAATTAAATCAGTTTTTCATTCTTCCTATTCAAGTTTTGTGCACAATGATGCCAACCTAGCAACCAATCAAATCTTCACATCACAAGAAAATGATGCTACATCAAATAACAAGACTATTAGTATTAGCTTCAACACAAATTTACATGTTGAGCTTGCCAAATTACAAGAGACTTTCAAATATCTAACATGACAAATATCTATCAGCATGAAATCCTTGTAAAGAGGATTTGTGCACCATGTTGTGGCCTCATAGTTATGAACAATATAGGAGAATGACAATATGTTGGAGATACCACAAAACTATAATCTCTAATGATCATTGCAAGAGCAATCTTTGCCTCAACCATGGCTAAATTTTGGCCTATGCAAGTTAATGGCCGAGTCCAAAAGGAAAGAACGCGGCTATAGGCCTTCGAGGTCCACTAAACCTGTTCGGATTGAACTCATTGCAATCTTCTCCCAAAATCTCTTTGTCGTGCTGGATCGCAGCCAATACCAACTCAAGTTGAGTCTTGGCAGGAACTCTAAGGCTCCCTACCATAACCGTTTTAGATGTTTCCCTTGTTATCTTTACAGCAGGAGGATACAACCTAAGTGTTTCATTAAGTATCATCCCAACCTATTGCATAATGTCAACAAACAGTGGTCAATATTGATCAATACAGAGAAATTTATTTCAATAATACTATAATACAAGAAACAACCTCTATGTTTGCGGGAGTAAGGTTACGTACATCTGACCCTTCTCATCTCACCTGATGAGAGCCTATGTACTACGCCGCCCTTATACTATAATGCCACTTTCAAAGGAGATGATACAAATATTACACAGGGGAGAACCAATGTTGAACTTTCAGGCATACAAAAAAGAAAAAACCTGTGCACAAGTCCCAATTTAAAAATTGGAAAAAAGATAAAAAAAAACTTTGAATGTGCAAAATTCCAAATAAGGTATTTCCCCAAAAATAAGTTGTGAATTGTTTATCAAGTTTCTTCATTCCCTTGTCAAATCTTGGTAACAAACCTGATTTGGGATTTTGCAATTTCAAAGTTCTTTTTCTGTCTTTTTCCCCTAAAAATTTTATAAGCCGGAAAGACTTAAATTTAAGTATAGGTACTTTCTGTGTATGAAATCCTATAGAATACTGGTACTTTTTCTGGATAAGAAATACATTAGGTCCTTCTGGCCAATAAATTTCCAACAAGAAACTTTTCACCAATTTTCCTTACAAAAAATATCTTGAATGAACCAAATAAAGTCATATTTATTGCACAGAAATTGGGATTTTAGAAGTATATCTAAGAACTCAATAGTTGCACTTATTTATACATTCTAGGAACAAGAGAATTTTACTACAATACCACTTTTGCAGATATGAAATTATTGATTGATCACACTAGCATAATTAAAATTCATTTGCCGTTATTTTTCCTTTTCCCATTAGCATGGCTAATTTTCTGAGTTTCTGCAGATTACTCCTTGAAGCTATATATATTAGTGATTATTTAGATGTTTTGACAAATAACCGTGTATAAAACCTTATATGAATTCACAGCAGCAGCATTATAACTAAAGGCAGACCTTGAGAAAAAGAGTTTTTGTGCTTACAATCTTAAGGTCATTTAATTTGTCTGCAAGTGGGAACTGGTTTTGCCCGAGGACACGAAGAACTTCTTCGCGTGCCTTACTTTGCCATTCTTGATGTTTAGCTAGGAGAAGGAGTGCCCAAGTCATCAAATTAGCTGTAGTATCCTTTCCGGCAAAGTAGAAGGTTTTACATTCGTCGATGATTTCTTCTATTGTCAATCTCTCTTCTTCACCAGCCTCATTCTTGTATGTATGCATCAGTGAACTTAACAGATTTCTTGGATTTCCTCCTCTTTGTTTGGTCTTACCTTCAATCAGCTTCTTAATTGATTCGCAAGTGTCCTTTTCTAGTTTTCTCCTGTCTCTGTTCTTCTTAGTAGGCAAATATCTGTATATTTGTCAAAAGTTCAAACCAAAATGGCTGAAACACAGTAAGCAAGTGAAGAAAAGGTAGCTTTTGCTTTTGCACTGATTGAAAATTATAAATGAACATCACCAACAACACTTTCATTTCTTTATTCCAAAATGGATCAAAATTTGGCATTCAAGATATAAAAGGACAGACTTGAATTCTGTTTTGACATGACTTAAGAGTAAAGATTTGTGCTTCATATGGATAAAGCCTGTTATGGTAAACCTAATTCACAACAATTAGGAATGTGACGTTAAACTGAAGCAATCCCAGTTATCCTTTGTTCTAGTCAAGAGAAAAGAAGAGTGAACATGGTTACCTAAATCCGGGAATATAGACACTCTGGACTGCTTCAAAGAAAAGATGCATTTGTTGTTCCTGTAAGCTGAAAATACGCTTGCCTTCTTCATAGCTGCTGCCAAATGCAGTCCTTGATATAACTTCTGCAGAAAGATCGTGCATCTCTTTGTACACATCGATCTCGAATTCTTCTCTTCCACCTTCTACATCCTCCAACTTCTCTAGTGTCTTTTGAACACTTGCTGCAATGTCTGGCACCCACCCCTGCATAAATTATCATGCAAGAAATCGTTTATGACATCGGTTTTAGTATCCCAAACAAGTTAACATAGCTTTAAAGGAGAAACTAAACTAAGATATACTCCCTAATGGAGATTTATCCTGATGATAGACATTAATACATTTTGGGGGAATGTCCCTACGGACAACGAACATGTTGACATAGCTAAGAAGCATTGATACAAGAGACAACATAGTACTTGACATCTTCAAGCGCAAAGTTGAAGTTTTGCATCATCTGTGATGAATATTTGACATGATATGCCTCCATTTTTAAAGTTCCCTTTTAGTCCTGTATGTACCTTTTTGGTCCTAAAGTTACTTCCAACATGTTTCACATAAACCAAGAAAAATCTTAAATCCCATCAACATGTTTAACTATTTTTCATATGAAAAATTTAATAATGTAATATATATAAATAGAACCATTATAAACCTTCTCTCTAGAACCAGAGGGGTATTGATGATTCACGGTAACAAGGATATAAGAATTCTGAAAATCATATAGCAGCAGTCAAGATATCAAAAGTTGTTGTGAGAAAAATCTCAAGTCACTACCTTGACAAGCAAAGAAACTAAGAAGCTTGTAACATGTTAAACCACAAAATATTTAGTGTTCAGAAGCAAAATAAAGTGTTGCATCATCATGATATCATAATTTGATAAATATGACAAAATATCTTAATAACAGAAAAGGCAGAACAGGAATGACCTTGATAAGCTCCAAGCTAAATGCTTGATTGATGATCCTTCTGTGAAGTGCCCAGTGATCACCTTGCAAGCCCAAAAGTCCTTGTCCAAAAAGAAGCTTAGACTGAGGGTTATAGGGCACCTTGCCAATTTCTCCACCCTTGTTCATCAACACTTCCTTAATCATATCCGGGTCGGATATTGCCAGTCGGGGCTTTGACCCGAACCAGTAGAGGAAGGTTTTCCCATACATGTCTGACCACTTGGGGTAAAATGGGATCACTCGTTTTATGATATTATGGTCAAAAGGGATTGGCTTGGACTGACATTCTGCATACAGCCGTCGGATCTCCCCTGAGTTCCCGACGATCGGACGGTAGCCAGGCCCTCTGATCCCCTGTTTGTGAAAATCACTCTGGATTTTCCACGGAACCCATAAAATCGAGACGAAAATTTTCACCAAGTAGGTGAGAATGAGAATCAGAGTAAGGATCAGAAGAAACATGGTCGATTGTAAGTAAAATCATGAAACAGAGGAATCCAAAAGCTCAGGTTCTGACTTCTGGCGTTTATGTTCTTCCCTTTTAGTATCTTACTCTGTTCAGAGAACCAAAACAGAGTGAGTAATGAATAGTATCAAAAGTAAAAATAATGAAAGAAATAAAACTCAAGAGAGAAATCAAGCAGATGAATACAGACTCAGAAATATATTAGTATTCCATATATCGAAAGTAAAAATAATGAAAGAAATAAAACTCAGAGAAATCAAGCAGATGAATACAGACTCCGAAATATATTTGTATTCCATAATCTGTGGGGTTCACCTTTATCCTATTTATAAGATATATGAAAGCGCATCTCAACCCTATAATTATTATATATAAAAGATGGCTTTAGATTTTATCCTTGCATCATTTACTGAGCTATCCTCTCTTGTTAGAAAATTACCGCCGTTAGTAGTCAGTGTGCGTAGTCACTAGAAACTATAATTAAAAAGATAAGGATTATTAAAAACTAACTGTCACTATTTATAAAGATAAGACCACTCAATAATCTTTAAAACCATCTCTTCATGTAAAGGTTCGAAAACTGAACTCCACTTTTATTTTAATTTTTTATAGTCAACATTTTCACCAAACTTATAAACAAACGTAAAAAAACTACTGGCTCATCATCTCAAAACAAATTAAAAGGTGAACTTCCCCACCAACAAACATTAAACAAAGTAAGGGTCAAACTTTCAAACAGGAAGAAGAGAACACTGCATGGATCAAAACTAAAGGCGTTGACTTTCACCTTGACAAAGATGGAACTAGTGTTTTTCTGGGCAGACAGCGAGACTTGATAAATATAAAAGTGATGGGTGATAGTAGAACAAGAAAGAAGGCAAGAAACAGGGAGTATGAGATCACAGAAATTTTGAAGGGCATAAATACTAATACTAAAACATTCGTCTTCAATAATTTAACTGGGGACGGGCTTAGACTGATAAAAATGATTTTTTTTTTTAAAGAAAAATTGGAATGAAACATTTCTTGGGACCTCAACATTTGGCCCAGCAAATTTGCATAAAAATATGCTTAAAATGTGTTTTGTGATTCATTCTCCGACAATGGAGTGAAGGGCATAGCAAGGTTTTTAGCCTTGGCACATGGTTTTTGCAGGAAAGTTAAAATACATTGAAGTTTCTAGCAAAATGAAAAATGAAAAAATGATCTATTGAAATTACAAAATAAAAAAATGATTTCAAGAACTTGTTAATGGCGTCCCTCAAGTTGTCAATAACCAGTACCTAAAGTTGTCAATATGACCATTTTTTTATTTTACAATTTCGAGAGACCATTTCTTCATTTATCTTCTTGTTTAGAATCTGAATATATTTTTCCCTAAATTTGACTCAAGCAAGAATTGTTGTAAGGTGGAAATACATCCTCTTTTGTCAGAAATTATATTGTTTTTTAATAATATTTTTTGGCATTAAGTACTGGATGTAGTTTGAAAAATATTTGATATTTTAAATTATATAAAAAAAATTATTTTTCATAGGCTAACTTTTATTTTTTACACATATACTATAAAAAAAAACAATTTTATTAGATCCAACCCCCCTATCTTTTACTGATTTTTCACTAAATCAATTTTGGAAGTGTACTTTTGAACCTTCCCACTTTGCTAGTTCCCCAATCAAAGTCTGTCTAATCAAAGCTTTGTAGATAATGATGCACAAAGCTTTGTGGACAATGATGCAACATCAAAAAACAAGACTGTCATTATTAGCTTCAACACAAATTTACGTGTTCAGTTTGCCAAATTACAAGACTTTTAAATATCTAAAATGAGCTCCTTTTTCCAAAAATGGTCATAAAAACTAATACATACAAAAAAACCAGAACCAACCAAAAAAACAAAGGTAAAGAAAAATACAGGGGCATGACATATATCAGCATGAAATCCTTCTAAAGAGGATTTGTGCACCAAGTTGTGGTTGCAAAGTTATGAACAATATAGGAGAATGACAATATGTTGGAGATACTGAAAAACTATAATCTCGAATGACCATAGCAAGAGCAATCTTTGCCTCAATCATGGCTAGATTTTGACCTATGCAAGTTCGAGGGCCGAGTCCAAAAGGAAAGAACGTGGCTATATGCCTTCGAGGTTCACTAAACCTGTTTGGATTGAACTCATTGCAATCTTCTCCCCAGATCTCTTTGTCGTGATGGATCGCAGTCAGTGCCAAGTAGAGCTGAGTCTTGGCAGGAACACTAAGACTCCCTACCATAACCTTTTTAGATGTTTGCCTCATTATCATCACAGCAGGAGGATACAACCTAAGTGTTTCATTGATTATCATCCCAACCTGTTGCATAATGTCAACAAACAATGGTCAATATTGATCAGTACAAAGAAATTTATTTCAATTATACTAGCTAATGATGAAATAATCATGCTTTTAGGGGTGGTGATTCAAAGATTCAACAAGGTATAGAAACAATGTTGAACTTTTAGGCATACCAAAAAAGGAAAATCGGTAAAAAGTCTCTGTTTGAAAATTTTATAGGCAAAATATACTTGCATTTGAGCATCGGTACTTTTTGTTATGAAATCCTGCGAAGTAACAATACTTTTTGTGCATAAAAAACATGTTAGATCCTTCTGGCCAATGAATTTCCAAACAGGGACTTTCACCGATTTTCCCTACAAAAAGCATTTTGAATGAGCCAAATGAATTAATGCATGTTTGGAAAACAATAAAATCATAGTTTCAAAAATCTTTTTTCCGCAAGCCAAAACAAAGCTCTTCTCGCATACATATCTCATAAATTGTAAAAACACTTCTAAAAAGCTAAAACAAACATGCACGAAATCATATTTATAGCCCCAAAATGGGATTTTAGTAGTATACCTAAGAACTCTATAGTTGTTTATTTATTTGTACATTCTGGGAACAAGAGAATTTTACTACAATACCACTTTTGCAGATATGACACTATTGATTGATCACACTTGTATAATTAAAATTGATTGGATGTTATTTTAATTTCATTTTCCCTTTAACAAGGAAAATTTTCTGAATTTCCACAGATTACTCCTTGAAGCTATATATATTAGTGATTATTTACATGTTTTGATATATAACTATACAAATTCACAGCAGCACTGTAACTCAAGGCAGACTTTAGAAAATGAGTTTTTGAGCTTACAATCTTAAGGTCATTTAGTATGTCTGCAAGAGGAAACTGGTTTTGTCCGAGGACACGAAGAACTTCTTCTCGTGCCTTACTTTGCCATTCTTGATGTTTCGCTAGGAGAAGTAGTGCCCACGTCATCAAATTAGCTGTAGTATCCTTTCCAGCAAAGTAGAAGGTTTTACATTCGTCGATGATTTCTTCTATTGTCAATCTCTCTTCTTCACCAGCCTCATTCTTGTATGTATGCATCAGTGAACTTAACAGATTTCGAGGATTTCCACTTTGTTTACTCTTAGCTTCTATCAGCTTCTGAATTGATTCGCGAGTTTCCTTTTCTAGTTTCATCCTGTCTCTGTTCTTCTTAGTAGGCAAATATCTGTACTTTTGTCAAAAGTTCGAACAGAAATGGCTGAAACTCAATTTGCAAGTCATAAAGGCAAAACATCTCAAGTACAGTTAAAATTTTATAGAACAAGTAAAAAAAAATAACAACCACATTCAAGAAAAGTTAGCTTTTTACACTGATTCAAAATTATAAATGAATATTACCAACAACAATTTCTTTTCTTTATTCCAAACTTGATCAAAATTTGGCATTAAAAATATACAGTACAGGACAGACTTGAATTTTTTTTTTACATAAGTGTAAAGATTTGCATTCAACCAATGCACTGGTGTTCAGTAATGAACTCACCATTGCCCTTCATTAATTCCAATTTTTTTTTTTTTAAATTAGAACGGCAGGTATTAACAATGTGAGATCACAAATGAGGTCAAACCCACGACCTCCCACTTACAAGGGAACTTTCATACAGGTAGGCTATAAGGCAAACACTAACATGAGACATGAACATTGTGACATGACAAGGTTTGAAATGTTTTTATGTAATTGAAAGTGTTGCATTGCATTTAATACATGTCTCCTACATGCATAAAAAATGGGCACAACGCCTTGTATGAAGCATCTAGGGATCTTTGCTTCATATGGATAAAGCCTGTAATTGTAAACCTAACTATCAATGATTAAGTATGATACTTTAAACTGAAGCAATCCAGTTTGATTCTGAATATTTTCTTTAAAAACTAACTTTCTACTGATCAAAAAAAGAAGAGTAAACATGGTTACCTAAATCCGGGAATATAGACACTCCGGATTGCTTGTGAGAAAAGATGCATTTGTTGTTCTTGTAAGCTGAAAATACGCTTGCCTTCTTCATAGCTGCTGCCAAATGCAGTCCTTGATATAACTTCTGCAGAAAGATCATGCATCTCTTTGTGCACGTCCACCTCGAATTCTTCTCTTCCTCCTCCTACTTCCTCCCACTTCTCTAGTGTCTTTTGAACGCTTTCTGCGATGTCTGGCACCCACCCCTGCAAAAATTGTCACGCAAGGAATTGTTGATGACATCAGTTTTTGAATCCCAAACAAGTTAACATAGTTTTAAAGAACAAACTACACTAATATATACTCCCTAATGGACATTTATCCTGATGATAGACATCAATGCATTCTGGGGGAATGTCCCTAAGGACAAGGAACATGTTAACATAGCTAAGAAGCATTGATACAAGACACAAACATAGTACTTGGCAAAATATGTTGTCTTCAACAACAAAGTTTAAGCGTTGCATCATATGTGATGAATAGCTGGCATGATATGATATGCCTCCATTTTTTAAAGTTCTGAGTATCAAACAGAACTAGTCAAGCTATCAAAAGTTCTGTGAGAAATATCACAAGTCACCTTGACGAGAAAAGAAACTAAGCTTGTTCTTCTGTACTTAATATAAAAGTTAGATAACTAATTTTTGGATATTAAGAAAATTAGTTAAATTAATTATTTATAATAAATGTGTTAGGTTTCCTAGAATACCCTTTTAATCATATCCATTGTAACTACTCTTTGATGGAACCCTCTTACTAAATGCAATCAATAAAAATATTTTAGGGGAAATTATAAATTTGATAGACAAAGTGAATTAAAGTTTTATACTTATAACATAGTAAATCCGTTATCTACCTAGGTAGTGTTACCCCACAAAATATTTAGTGTTAAAATGCAAAATAAAGTGTTGCATCATCATGGTATCATAATTTGATAAATATGACAAAAAATCTTAATAACAGAAAAAGCAGAACAGGAATAACCTTGATAAGCTCCAAGCTAAATGCTTGATTGATGATTCTTCTGTGAAGTGCCCAGTGATCACCTTGCAAGCCCACAAGTCCTTGTCCAAAAAGAAGCTTAGACTGAGGGTTATAGGGCACCTTACCAATTTCTCCACCCTTGTTTATCAACACTTCCTTAACCATATCCGGGTCGGATATTGCCAGTCGGGGCTTTGACCCGAACCAGTAGAGGAAGGTTTTCCCATACATGTCTGACCACTTGTGGTAAAATGGGATCACTCGTTTTATGATATCATGGTCAAAAGGGATTGGCTTGGACTGAGATTCTGCATACAGCCTTCGGATCTCCCCTGAGTTCCCGACGATCGGACGGTAGCCAGGCCCTCTGATCCCCTGTTTGTGAAAATCACTCTGGATTTTCCACGGAACCCAGAAAATCGAGACGAAGATTTTCACTACGTAGGTGAGAATGAGAATCAGAGTAATGAGAAGTAGAATCATAGTCGATTGTAAGTAAAATCATGAAACAGAGGAATCCAAAAGCTCAGGTTCTGTCTTCTGACGTTTTTGTTCTTCCCTTTTAGTATCTTACTCTGTTCAGAGAACCAAAACAGAGTGAGTAATGAATAGAGATATAAAAGGAAAACAAAGTAAAGGTCAAAACTTTCAAACAGGAAAGAGAGAAGAGAACACTGCATGGATCAAAACTTAAAGGCGTTGACTTTCACCTTGAGAGAGATGGAGCTAGTCTTTTTCTGGACAGACAGCGAGACTTGATAAATGTTAAATAAGTGATGGGTGATGATACAACGATTGTGTATTTGGATTAGCGGCGGTGCAGGGTAGTTTTTTTTTTTAACGTGATATTTTTAAAAGTTAAATTAAAAAAAAATCATATTATTTATGTTTGGATTGGTGGTGGGAGAAATGATTTTTTTTTAAACCCAGTGAAAAAAAGGTAGAAGTTATTTCAATTAGCTTTTAGAAAAATCAGTTTTTTTTAAGCCCAGTGAATATTACTGTATTCCCAAATGGGTTTACAGATGCTAAACAGGCCTTTACCCTCTAAATAAACTTTTTTTTTTCTCTTTCAATGAGTTCCTAAACAGACCCTAAGAAAGAAGGCAAGAAACAGAGGGTATGAGCTAGCAGAAATTTTGAAGGGCATCAACACAAATACTATTAAAATATGAGAAAATTACAATAAAGTCCCAAATAAATAAAAATATGAAAAAATGGTCATAAAGGGTTGTTAATGACGATCCTTATATTATTAATGGAGGATCCTCATGTTGTCATTAATAACCCCTTGAGATCATTTCTTCATATTTTCATTTGCTTGGAACCTTATTGTAATTTTTATTTAAAATATTTGTCTTCAATAATTTATGAGGGGAATGGGCTTATCATGATAAATACATGCCTTGGGGCTTAATGAATAGGAGAATACGAGAGGGAAGAGCTATGAGGCATGGTTGGTTCGGTTTCGATTGAAGAATGAAACTGATTATTTGAAAATAACAAAATTTAATACTCTTTCCTATTTTTTTTATAAAAACCCAAAATCTGAATTATCTTACTCTTTTTTATAAAAAGTCAACAAGAATTTGTCTCAATATTTAATGACTATTTTTATTTGGATCTCTCATTAATTATATATATTACATTAATTAAAAAATTGATGATATTTATATTTACTTTCTTACTCTCTCTTACTTACTTCTAATAAATAAGAGCATATTTAGAAAAAAAATTTATTTTAAGAGATACGTATTATTTTTAACTAATGTTAATTATTTTTTTAAACCGTATGATTTGATTATCAGATTGTTATAAATAAACACAATGGAGAAATTTACCACTGCATAGAGACTTTGGAGTCAAATTGTGAAAACCTGGGGATAAAGTGGGAACGAACACTCAATTAAATCCTTTACCAATCCTAGTTGCAAGTTGCAACTAGTCAAATATTCTACAAACTTCACTAACCTAAAAATGAGGTTTATGATTTGGTCACTCAAGCATATTCGCTTGTTTTATGCAGTTTATACTTAATATTGTGAATTGCTAATAAGGTGTTTCTTTTTTTCTTTTTTAGAAAATTGAGGGAAAAAATCCCCCATTGAAAAATTTATGGGTATGAGGACTTAAATGAGTAAATCAGAATACCTACTGATATTTTTTGTGTATAAAATTTTATCATGTCATTTTTACTAAAAAGATTTTTAATTGAAGATTTTTCCTCAAAATTTCCTTTTTTTTTTGTTAAGTCCTAATAATGTGTTATAACATTTTTTTTGTTTTGCCAACAATATGTGTTTCTTCTAACTACTGATATTAAAGATTAGACCTAATGAATTTACACTATTCACAAAAACAATACTCCTTTTGGTATTTGTTTTATAAGAAAAAAAATATTTAAATTACGTTGTTTAAAATGTTAGTTAAAATTAATAAATGTATTAAATTTTTACTATTATTTTCAACTGTATCCTTATTTATTAGATTCGGGAAAACGGGCCGAGTCCGTCAGACCGGCCTTTTTAGGCCCTGAATTTACAATGGCTGGGCTTAAGATTTTAGCCTCAAAACTGAAAGCGGGCCTAAAAAGGTCAGCCCTGTAAGGCTAAGGGCCTAAAAGGGCCGGCCCTTTAGGCCCTTATATATATTTTTTATTTTTTTAAATTATTTATATGATAATATTATTATTAATTTTTTTTATGTTTTATTGATGATGTTGCAAATATTTAGTTGTTATTATCTTTTTTAGAATTAAATTTCATAAGAATATCTTATATTAAGAATCCTAAAAATTAAAAATTTATAAAAGATATTTCTTATTTTATAAGAAAAATACATTAGATATTTCTTATTTATTCTAAAGTTTCACATACGATGGTAATTTACTAATTTATTTGTATTTTATATTTGTTATAGAGTTATTTATCATTTTGGTTTATTATTTGTTATAAATAAAGATTATTGATGTATTCATGATGTGGGAGAAGAAATTCTTGATATTTTTACCCCTCAAGCAAACCTTACTACTCAAAGTGAAGCACAATTGAATTTCCTTGAAATTGATAATAGTGGCGAAGAAGATGAAAATGATAGTCATCATACTCATATTGCTTAAAGTGTTTAGCTTCTTGTCATCTTATACTTTGTACGAGATTGTGAGTTATTTGTGAACATTATTTTTTATCTTTGATTATGAATTAATAATTGTATTTATTTTATTGCATGAGGTGTGTAGACGTGTAGTTAAATCTTATGAAAATAGCTTCCGGCCCTAGCTCTCATGCTCTCAGACCGAGCTTTGAAAAAGAACAATTTTTCTTACTTCGAGCCCTGTAGGGCCAGCCCTTTTAGGCCATGGTCCTTCAAGGGCCGGCCCTGTAGAACTGGGCCAGCCCTGATTTCTAGCTCTATTATTTATAAAGAAAATACATAAGATATAACTAGTGAAAATTTATTGTATAAAGATAATAAGTAGTATATATTTAATAGGGTAAAAATAAAATAACTAGTTTAAAATTTAAGAAACGAGAGATTTGTTACTTATAAGTATTAAAGATTATCCTTATAAAAGAGAATGTTACTTATAAAAAAAAAAAAAAAAAGGATGGAGTAGTATTAACAATCATGTCCACAAAGCCACACGCTTTAGCCAATGTACTATTTGACTCTTCCCTAATGAGTTTCAGCTCTAACGCCCCTGTCAATTCCTTTATGAGATGGCTAAAATATTCAGTGACTTTTCATAATAAACTGCCAAATCTAATGCCTCAGTGTCTCAGACATGTCCAAATAATTAGGAAAGAAAGACCGATTGCAACCCATATAGCATTTCACCATATGGAAGGCAATCGAAGTATTATACTCTATTTATTAAAAAAAAATAGATTAAAGTATACTTTTAATATTTTAAATTTTACCTAAGGTATGTTTTTAATCTCTTAATTTTTTAAAGTATATTTTAATCCTGTAATTCTAAAAAACTTAATAAAACAGTCAATATTAAAACCTCACTTATATTAAAAAATATTAATTTAATAATCTAAATATCAGAACCTCAATTTTATTTATATTGAATTATCAGTTTATTGTAGTTTCATAACCTAAATATAGGACTAAAAATACACCTCACAAAAAACTTAAATAACTAAAAAATATATTTTAATATGATTGTTCCATTTATCACAAGAAGAAAAAGGTAGGTTTCTATAATTTAAAAATTTTCAAACGTACATTAAATAGAAGTCAACACTCAACAGGCAACTTTTTTTTACCCTCTTTCGTTGGCCTTGCCATGCCAAAGACTTTCATTTTAGTGAACTCAATATAAATGATACATGCATTCATGACTCATCAAAAGGCAAAGTCATCGAACAATTTCATCCACCAAAAATGGATTCAACAGCAAAATCCAACTCTCTCACACTCCTCCTTATCATCTTCTTCTTCTTCAGCGTCAATGTCTCTGCTTCTTCAAATCTAACACCTTCCTTCCCAAAACAAGCCTTGCCCACAAAATCTGGCTCCCTCTCTGTTAACGCCACCTCAAAATCGGCCATTTTCTACGCTTTCTATGAAGCCCAGAACATCACTTCACCTCTTTCCTAAAGCCTACTTCTCATATGGCTCCAAGGTGGCCCTGGCTGCTCCTCCATGATCGGCAACTTCTTCAAGCTCGGACCATGGCGTGTCACCAAATCCTTGAATCTTATCCCCAATCCTGTATTATTGAAAGTACTTTCAATATAGAAATTTCAATAAAAATCTATATAATTAAGATGACATAATCTGTAAATACACAACAATTATGTATACTATAGAAAAACTCACAAGACTGCCGAAAATGATAATGAACTTTGATAAAATCCGAGTCCAACATACGTTGTCTCCTTAAGACAATTTGTTCCCTCTATATGGATGCCCAAGGTGCTCGAACAATTGTCTCCCTGGATAGAACAGATTACGTCTTCAGAATGATGGCACTATTAATCAGAAGCCCGAACGAACACAACGATACTGCTTTCAGAATCGCACAGGGTATGAGATGATTGCAGAATATACTATGCATTATATGAGAGAGGAGTGTTTCGAGATTGAGTGATTTTTTCTGTCACTAGCACGTCCTATTTATAGCTGACGGAAATTGATCAGATGGACTCGACTCTTGCGGGTGAACTGGTGCATCGTGCGAATAGACATACCAGAATGGAGCGAACAGAAGTGAATGGTGACTCTTGCTGGCGAACTGGTGCGTCGTACAAACAGACACATCGGAGCAAACGGATACACCAGAAGACGCACTGGTTCGGTCACAGCATTTCGCTACAGTCGTTGTTGGGAGAATCACGGAGGGGTAAACAAGGAATTAAACAAAAGTTCAGGGATTATTCGGACAAACTAAAAAATGATTTAATAAATAAAAATTATTTTTTAAACTCACTCACACACACACATGCACGGACCGGACGGCGGCGACGACGCGCGAGTGTGGTGGACCAAGGCCTGTCTACGTCCTCACTTCTCCACAAAAGTGGATTGGCCAAAGGGCCCATTTTAGAGGTGTGAATTTGAGTCTTATATACACTCTTACTTCTCTTGATTTGTCCAATGTGGGACTTCTATCCACACATTTTTTCTCTCCTTCCTTTTTCCCTCTTCTCTTCCAACCTACTTATTCATATCCCATGGAATTTAAACCCAAAATTCCAACATCCTGGTTCTTGCAACAAAATTTTCAGCCTTCTTTTCCTCGATAACCCAATCGGAATCAGATTCAGTATCGCCTCAAATCCTAAGGAAATCCCCAGAGACCAACATTCAATGGCCAAACACCTCTACACTATGTGATGATCATAAGCCTAGAGGAAGAGTCCATCCCGAAAGACTAGCCTATTAGGAGGGAGAACCCTTAACTTATAAAGCATACTACACTTGTGAGGTTTCCCGATGTGGGACTCATAACATAGTCACCCCCTTTAAGAACTGACATACCTGACGGCTCCACACCACGATACTTCACTCGGCCTTCTGCCGGTCAGAACCCTCCATGGATAACCATTTCCGTAAACATTGGGCTCTCAATGAAAGCACCCATGTGATGATCACAAGCCCAAAAGGAGAGCACATCCCAAAAGACTGGCCTATTAGAAAAAGAACCCCTTGACTTATAAACCACAATACACTTATGAAGCTTCCCGATGTGGGATTCATAACACACTGCCTTAACCAAGTTCATTCATCTAAACCTTGCTTTCAAGGATCGCCAAATTTATATAACTGGTGAAAGCTATGCTAGGAAGTATGTTCCTGTAATTGGGTATTACATATTACAAATGAATTCATGTTTGAATACTTCGCAGAGGGTGAATTTAGCAGGCGTGACGATTGGAGATAGGTTAACTCACCCATTGGTACAAGTTACTACTCATGCAATGAATGCTTATTTCCTAGGGTTGATCAACGAAAGGAAGAAGAATGACTTGGAGAAGACTCAATTTGAAGCCGTTAGATTGATCAAACAGGGGAATTGGAGTGCAGCAAGAGAAGCAAGAAACAATATTTTCATGTTGTTCCATAACATGACAGGGTTGGCTACTTCGTTCGACTTCACAAGAAAAGCACCATATGAGACTCATTTGGTCACTGAGTTCTTGAAATCCAGAAAGGTGAAGGCACTGGGGGTGAGTGAGAGTCTTGTTTTTAAAGGATGTAGTGATACTGTAAAAGCTGCATTGTAGGAGGATGTGATGAAGAGTGTGAAGTACATGGTGGAATACTCGGTGACAAAAACCACAGTGCTTCTATACCAAGGCCATCATGATCTAAGAGATGGTCCAGTTCAAGTAGAAGCATGGGTGAAGACAATGAAATGGGAAGGGATTGACAAGTATTTGAATGCAGATAGGAAGATATGGACAGTGAATGGTGAGCTTGCTGGGTATGTTCAAAAATGGCGGAGGCTCACTAATGTTGTGGTTTTGGGAGCTAGCCATTATTTGCCAGCTGATCAAGCCGTGAAATCTCAAGCCATGATTGACAAATGGGTTTTGCAAAAAGGTTTGTTTGAGAATGATCAACAGGAGAATGTTCAGCTAAGATCTAAAGATTTAGTGTGGAAATAAATTATGAAGCACCTGTAAAAGGACCTCTATTTATATCGCAAAGGACTCAACACAAGAGTCAAGAGAATTGAAATAAATTACACACCATGCTCTCTTCTGTAGTACTATTGTTTTGGTATTGGTAGCGGTACTTCCTCATTGTTGTCCCTTAGTTGAAACTGGCGAAATTGAATTTCAAAGTTTGGATATTTACATTGGAATTACACTGCGTAGGTCATGAAACTGGATAAATTCAGCTTTAATTTGTTAAAACTACACTATGTTTCAATATCTACCTAGAAAGCTAGATATAAAACTGGGGTAAAGGTTTTGCATATGTATACCTATTGCTGGGTTAAAGCAGTTTAGTCATTTCCCAGATCCAAGAAGGTATAAATGAGGGTGCATTTGCTAATTGGGAAAGGCTAAAAGGAAGACAAGTAGTTCCATTAAAGCAGTCCAATACAACAATATTATAAATGGCTTCAGTTGGGTGTCCCAATTTATCAAACATTTTGTATTCCGATCGGTTGCTACAAACAATTGAACCTTCCTCATAGCAAGGTACATCTAAATATGTGATTCCTACATATTCAAACAATAGTGTGTCATATATAAAACAAGTTCAAAATGAAATCTCAATATATATATAGTGTGTCATATATCTTACCAAAACTTTTAGGGTTTTCATGAATAAGAGCAAATAATTTCCGTCCATCGTAGGTGGTAAACAATGAGCCAAAGAGATTGGCTTGAAGCTCTTGTAATCTCTCAACAAGTTTCTCTGCGTAGTAATTCGTTTCACAACTTTCTGGCACGTAAGTCTTCGGCTCACAACTCGCAAGGGTAGACACCAAAAACTTTCTAGCCCCAACATCATATAGTTTCTATGGTAGTTAAAAGAATTGAAGTTTTAGCAAGGAGTCAATAAAATTGGATATATGATTATTATTATTAACTAAGAAAATTGAATAATAAAAGAGAAAAATCAAACCTTAATATGGTTTGTCATTTCATTTACGAGGTATTGGGCAAAATCTTAAGGAGTGAATTTGTGTGACTCCATTTTTGACATTGTTGTTGTAATCATTTGATCCGATGAGAAGTAGATATATAGATTTAGCTAAGTGATATATATTTCGCTGAGTGACGTCTCAATTCTAGTGGCATCTTATAGCTTTTGGAAGATCTATGGTAGCGGTTGATGTAAAATACTCAATTTGTTTTCCAAGAGACAAACATTCTCCCTTCACCCACAAAATAATGAAAAATAGAAATTTATTTTTTGAAAACTATGATGAGAAGAAAAATTCAAAGAATTAATTAAGTCTTTTCTTAATTACAGCTTTAGTAGTGTTTAAGATTCCACACGAGCCTGATCCATAATTGATTCCTATGATTAATCTGCTTCTTTCAACTTCTGAGAGGCTCAAGTATGGAGGAGGCATCGGCAAGCCAAATAGCAGAGCTGCAAATAAAATATGAGGAATCTCAACGAAATAAAAATTTTATCTGATACACATTTTTAATAGATTTAGATTGTCTCCATACAACAAATGTAAACCACTTAAATTTCAATCTAATAGATAAGATGGAAAGAGGAGAGAATTCAAATTCTGATTTGGCAAACTTACCGATAAAATTAGCTGTATTTTTCCCATTAGTGAAACAACCTCATGTATTATTAAGGTCAATACCATAAGGCCATTTGTCAGCCTTATCCAGAATTTTGAGAAAATTGTTTTTTCCTACATCAACCCCAGAATCACCAAAAACATATATTGTTGGCACTAATGCATCTGCATTATTCCTTGACAATAATGAATGATGAAATTAGAAATAACAATTTGAAGCTTTTATCCATTACTTCACTTCTTGATTGTTGAAGAAAGATTATTGTCAAATGTTGGGTGTTTTTGAATTGCAATTAATCTCAGAAATTTGTATTAATAGGAGCAATCATAGATAGAAGTAGGTATCCACACTTTGGCCTCTGTTTTTTTTTCAGTTTATGATTAACTAAAATAAATAGATATTTTATGGTGAATCTCTAACAAACACACCATGAATCTGAGCTGCTTTGAACTTTAAAAGAATTTACACACACAGGAAACAGAAATAATAACTAATTTAAAAGGATATATATAAAAAAATAGTTACAATAAACCAAGCATGTGGTGTTATTGCAAATATTGGGAAAACGAGTTGTAGTATTATGCATAATATTTTATTAAGATAGAAATCATTGTTTTGTTTTTGGGTTTGTGACATAACATTGTAGTGATGATAGGCCCTATTTGATCTCTTGCTTTGAGAACAATTTTACTTTTTTTTTTAAAAAACAAAGTTAACAACTAAACTTTATTCTCTGTTTTTTTTTTTTTTTGTAGAATCTATGCGGTATCCCTTAGCCGATAGCTAGAGATTAATTCTCCCGATGCGTAAAAATCACTGAAGTGAGTTTTTCCTCTCCCAACGAAGCCTTTTCCATGCATATGGCCTGATTCGAATACAAGACATCATGTTTAAAGGACCTTAACTATCTACCAACTACACCAGACTTTTGTTCTCTGTTTTTACAATGAGGTTTGCTGAACCTAGTCTTGCCCATGCATATGGGGCATAATTAGGACAAAAGCCTAAAATGGCCTAGTGGCCTAATCAAGGCAAGTTAAATACTGAAACGTGAATATATGCAGCCTATGTTTATTTGTTTGTATATGATCTAGAGAAAAAGATAAGAAAACACCACTTAAATTTTAAAATCTTAAAACAGTCTTGTTGTTTATAAGAGTATGGGTATTAACTATAAAAATATAGCAATTGACAACTCATTTTAATAGGAAATCATAAATTTGGAATTTTAAAGTTTAATAAATATTTTCTTGTATTTTTTCTTGTAATTTATAAAGATTTTTTTATTGGGAAACATTAGCACTCTTCTCTAATTTTTGGATGCAAGGGAATGGCAAAACAGACTATTTTTGAGAGTCCCAAGGGACTCCTTGTAGCAACAATGAACATGTTGTCAAATCTTTGTTAGTAGAGGTATTCACATTTAATACTCGATAAACGACAGTGTGTGGACAGAATTACTTTCCTCCAATAAGAGGACATATGTGCCTAGCAAAAATAACTTCCCTAATAAGAAAAAAAAAATTGCCTAAAAATTTTTGAGCAAGATTGAGCAGTATTAAGGGCCAACCAGCTAACTCGGTCCATTGGCATTTTTTAAGTATGGTTGGGCATTGGGCTGATTTTTTCAAGTATGACGATACTTTATAGGAAAATGTTGCTTCCCATACATTATTGGTATTCACAAATTTTACATTAATTATTAATTAGGAAAAATTCTTGAAAAAGAACTCTAAAATAGTGAAAAGATAGAAAGGTTATCTGAATTTATATATTCCTGCAGAGGTGTTAGTACATAAACTTGAATTTACTAAGTTTATAAGAAATGACCAATTTTCCCTTACCATGTTTTTATTAAAAAATAATTACCCCTACCAGTCGACCGTCGGAGCTCCGGCAGCTCGCTTGCAAGCCGGCCGAAGCTCCAATGGGAATATTTCTCAAAATAGGTATTCCTTGACTCTTGGAAATACTCTAAAAGAATATTCCCTTAATATTTCCAAAGTGGTGGGGTGAGGGTTCGAAACCTTACCACTTTGGTGTACAAAAAGTACATTATGATTAGGCCACTAATTCATCTTAATGTAGATAATGCAATATATATATATATATATATATATATATATATATATATATATATATATATAGTAACATTTGATCAAGCCCAACAACAAGTTCAGATAAGGAATTGACAAATTGATATACGAAATTCACAAGTTCATATAAGGAATTTGTAACTTTTATTTTTTAAGTAAAAAATTCACTTATTCTTTCAGATCATTCACTAATTTAGATAATGAATTTTCGAGTTCAGATGAGGAATTGACAAGTTAAGAAAAGGAATTCGTAACTTTTGTTTAAGTAAAAAATTCACTTACGCTCTGAGGCCATTGGCAAGTTTAGATAAAGAATTCACAAGTTTAGATAATGAATTGACAACTTGAGATAATGAATTGATAAGTTGAGATGAAGAATTCCCAAATTCAAATAAGGAATTGTGAACTTGGGAATTCCTTAAGAACTTGAAAATTCTTCATCTAAGCTTGTGAATTGTCTGAATGCGTAAGTTAATTTTTTACTTAAACGAAAGTTGCGAATTCCTTATCTCAACTTGTCAATTCCTCATCTGAATTTGTGAATTTCTTATCTCAAGTTGTTAATTCCTTATCTGAACTTGGAAATTGTTCATCTAAACTTATGAATGGTTTGAGAGCGTAAGTGAATTTTTCACTTAAATGAAAGTTGCGAATTCCTTATTTCAACTTATCAATTCCCCATCTGAACTTGTGAATTTTTTATATCAACTTGTCAATTCCTCATCTGAACTTGTGAATTCCTTATCTCAAGTTGTCAATTCCTTATCTAAACTTGTAAATGACCTGAAAGCGTAAATGAATTTTTTACTTAAACAAAACTTCTAAATTCCTTATCTTAACTTATCAATTCATCATCTGAACTTGAAAATTTATTATCTAAACTATTGAATGGTCTGAGAGTAAGTGAATTTTTTACTTAAAAAAAAATGAAAGTTGCGAATTCCTTAGATGAACTTGTGAATTTATTATCTCAATTTATCAATTCCTTATCTGAACTTGTTAGTGAGCTTGGTTAAAGATCAAAGGACTCTCTCTCTCTCTCTCTCTCTCTCTCTATATATATATATATATTGCATTTTTTATATTAAAGTGCATTAGTGGCCTAATGGTAATAAACTTTTTGTACACCAAGGTACGAAATATTTTTTTTATTGTTTTGGATTTGGATTGTTTTGTTGATTCAATTAGAACATTAGATTATTAGATTTAGATTAGATTATATAAAAAAATTATTATTAATAAATATTCCCAAGAGTCAAGGAATATTGAGGAATATTCTCACTGGAGCTTCGGCCTGCTACTAGCAGGCCGGCTGTCAAGGAGCTAGTCGGCCGCCGAAGGTCCGCCGGTGGAGGTAATTATATTTTTAATAAAAAATGGTAAGGGAAAATTGATCATTTTCTATAAATTTAGTAAATTTTAGTTCAGGTACTAGTATATCTGCGAGAATATGCAAATTCAGATTACCTTTATATTTTTTCACTATTTTGGAGTTCTTTTTCAGAAATTTTTCCTATTAATTGTTTAAGCTAAACATTGAGTGGCGCAAGTAGCTTTCGGCCAATGTTTATTAATATTGAATTATAATAACGGGCATTGTACATAATAAATAGAAAGTGTGTATTTTGAAAATTGGGCTAATGAATATTGGTGTTGATCCAAAAAAATATTGACATTGAGGGACATAATATATATAGAGTCGGGAAAATGGGCCGAGCCCGTCGGGCCGGCCCGTTTAGTCCCTGAATTTACAAGAGCCGGGTTTGAGAATTTTGCTTAAAAAGTGAACGCAGGCCTAAAAGGGCCAGCCCTGTAGGGCAGAGGGCCTAAAAGGGTCGGTCCTGTAGGGCCACGGGCCGGCCCTTTAGGCCCTGATATATTTTTTATTTTTAAAAATTATTTATATGATAATAATATTATTGATCTTTTATATTTTGTTAATGATGTTGAAAATATTTAGTTGTTATTATCTTTTTTAAAATTAAGTTTCATAAGAATATTTTGTATTAAGAATCATAAAAATAAAAAATTTATAAAAGATATTTCTTATTTTATAAGAAAAATACGTTAGATATTTCTTATTTACTCTAAAGTTTCACATATGATGGTAATTTACTAATTTATTTGTATTTTATGTTTTTTATAGAGTTATTTTTCATTTTAGATTATTCTTTGTTGTAGATAAATATTATGAATATATTCATAATTTGGGAGAAGAAATTCTTGATATTTTTACCCTCAAGTAGAGCCTACTACTCAAACTGAAGCACAATCAAATTTTCTTGAAATTGATGATAGTGGTGAAGAAGATGAAAATGATAGTCGTCATACTCATGTTGCTTAGAGTATTTAACTTCTTGCCTTCTTATACTTTTGTGCGGATTGTGAATTATTTGTGGATACTATTTTTTACCTTTAAATATGAATTAGTAACAGTATTTGTTTTATTGCATGAGGCGTGTAGACGTGTAGTTAAATCTTGTGTAAATAGTTTCAGGCCCTGCGGGCTGGCCCTGGCCCTCATGCTCTCAGGCCGGGCTTTAAAAAACGACAATTTTTCTTGCATCGGGCCCTGTAGGACCGGCCCTTTTAGGCCCTGGCCCGTCAAGGGCCAGCCCTATAAGACCGGACTGGCCCTAATTCCCATCTCTAAATATACATAGGACCTCTATTTGCAACTCCCAAAACATTCGAATTAGAATTCTTAGAATTCATCAAAGTTTAATTTTCTTGATATATATATCTCGTAGGGCTATATAAAATCTTTTTAGACCTAAACGCCATATTGTTTTGAAAACATATAGATACATCAAAAGAAATAATATTATTAATTAATCAATGTTCAACTTATACCATCCCCAATAATATATATTCTGAATTTGTATTATTTATTTCATTTTCCCTTCAAAAATTAAAATAAAATACTTTTTTTTAATTGTGATTAACTTGAAAAGTTAAACAAACAAAAAATATAAACAACTGAATCAAATTTAAATAGTCAAAACATCACAATTAAACTATATGATATATAAACCGTTTGGTTTGATTGAAAAAACACTCAAATGAACCAACAAGCTATTGATTAAGTTGATAAGCAGCATCACCACCAATATATGAAAGAAAACATAAATTTAAATCTAAAAAAATTCACCTATTAAGAGAGGTAAAAACCCTTTATGCAATTCACTTAAATATCTATAACTTAGGAATTTATTGAATGCCAGAAACTCGCAATCAATTCCTATGACAATATAATGTAATAACTAAATGATATTCCCTTAGTTCTTAATATATAATATATATTTGGAGAGTTTTTTTTTTCATTCTAAATATAAGATATATTTTTTATATTTGTCAATTATTTCCTAATGTACTCTACTGATACTCCATCAACAATAATATCAACAATAATTAAATAGGAAAGGGAAAGAAGGAATATAATTGACGACGATAACTAGTATTTTTTTTAAAAAAAATACATGTCATATTAATTAATTTAACTAAATTTTTTAATCTAATTAAATTATATAAATATGTCTTATATTAAAAACAGAAGAGAGGGAGTAACTTCATTTTAATTGTCACCGTAATTTTTCATAATAAAAAGTTACTCTATATAATAACTCAGAAACTCTACCATATATGCTGGTATGTATATAATTAACTCAGCGACCCACACTCTTCTTGGATCTATCACTTCGAATACTCCAATGTGTTTAGGGCCCTATCACTATAAAAAAATATTAAATTAGTGATAAAATTTAGCGACGGAAATTTCATTACTAATCAACTTAGCGATAGAACCATATTAGCGACATAATTTGTTCCGTCAATAAAAGACCGTTATTAATTGATTAGTGACATAATTTTGAATTCCGTCGCTAAATATTTGTTTATATATAATTTAAATGACCACATGTGTCACATGTCTACACCACGAGCCTCCACATGTCCCTTACCGACGGCCGCCATATGTACCAGTCAGCCACCGCCATCTCGCCTCCAGTAGCCACATGTCACCCTCCACCGCGAGCCACATGTTCAAGTCACAAATTGGTTGCATTTTGTGACAAAGTTAGGATTCGAAGCCATGACCTCTCACGCGTGTGCCAGTGCCTTTGCCAGTTGAGCTAAGAAAAACTTGTGAAATTTAAATGTAAAATTACACACACACACACTCACACATACATCACTACAAAAAAATAGCGTATTAGTGACGAAATTTATTCCATCCCTAATCCCTCACAAATTCCGTCCCTAAAATTAGCGACGGAATTACATTCCGTCGCTAAATTCCGTCACTAATTTCCATCACTAAAAATTAGCAACGGAATTTTTTCGTCACTAATTAGAGACGGATTAGAGACAGAATTTTTCCGTCTCTAATTAGAGACACAATTTTTCCGTCTCTAATTAGAGACAGAATTTCCGTCGCTAATTCCGTCTCTAATAGCTAAATTTTTTAATAATTTTTTTTCAAAATTATAATTTTTAAATATTTTAAATTTTAAATTATTTTAAATTTATAATATAATATTAAAATATTAAAATAAATAAATAAAAATTATTAATTCATATTTATTTTTAAAATTAAAATTATAATATAATATATTTGAATTTCTAAAAATATATTATATTCAAATAAAATGAAAATCTTATAAATACAAACAAAAAGATAAAATATAAAATTAAATAAATAAATATATTAATAATAAAAATTTAGGTAGAATATTTAAATAAAATAAAATAAGAAAACTAAATTAAAATATTCAATAATATATAAAATTTTGTATTTCTATTTTTGTTTGCAAGCGAGATATGTGTGTGTATTTGTACGTATGTGTGAATGAGTGTGTGTGTACGATTTTGCATTTAACTTTCACAGGTTCTTCTTAGCTCAACAGGTAAAGGCACTAGCATACACATGAGAAGTCGTGACTTTGAATCCTAACTTAGTCATAAAATGCAATCAATTTGTGACTTGTGACACGTGGCACGTGGTGGAGGGTGACACGTGGCGCACGGTGACACGTGGCGGCTTACCGAAACACATGGCGGCCGGAGGCGAGGTGGTAGTGGCTGACTGGTACACGTGGGGGCCGCCGGCAAGGGACATGTGAAGGCTCATGTTATAGACATGTGGCAATTTAAATTATATATACAAAAATATTTAGCGACGGATTAGAGACGAAAAATTTCGTCGCTATTTAGAGACAGAATTTTCAGTCTCTAATTAGAGACAAAATTTTCCATCGCTAATTAGAGACGGAAAAATTCCGTCGCTCAATTCTGTCTCTAATTAGCGACATAATTCAAAATTCCTTCACTAATCAATTAATAACGGTCTTTTTACCGACGGAACAAATTATGTCGCTAATCCGTCACTAATTTCTTGTAGTGCATACATATGTACATACACATACATACATACATATCTACAAGTACATATATATACACATATTTGTGTGTGTATTTCGCTTGCAAACAAAAATAGAAATACAAATTTTAATATATTATTAAATATTTCAATTTATTTTTTCTTATTTTATTTTATGTAAATATTCTACCTAGATTTTTATTATTAATTTATTTTTTATTTATTTTATTTTATATTTTATCTTTTTGTTTGTATTTATAAAATTTGCATTTTATTTGTATATAATATATTCTTAAAAATTTAAATACATTATACTATAATTTTAATTTCAAAAATAAATATGAATTAATAATTTTTATATTTATTTTAATATTATATTATAAATTTAAAATAATTTAAAATTTAAATTATTTAAAAAATTTATAATTTTTTAAAAAATATAATTATTGAAAAAGTTAGCTATTAGTGACGGAAATTAGAGACGGAATTTAGCGATGGAATTTAATTCTATCACTAATTTAGGGACGGAAAAAGTCAGTCTCTAAATTCCATTGCTAATTTTTAATAACGAAATTAAGGACGGAAATTACCGACGAAATTACATTCCGTCGTTAATTCGTCACTAATTTAGGGACGGAAAAAGTCCATTTCTAAATTATGTTGCTAATTTTTAATGACGGAATTAGGGATGAAAATTAGCGATGGAATGTAATTTCGTCACTAATTTAGTGACAGAAAAATTCCTTCTCTAAATTCGGTCGCTAATTTTTAATGACAGAATTAGAGATAGATTAGTGACGGAATTACATTCCGTCGCTAATCCGTTACAAATTTAGGGACGGAAAAATTCCGTCTCTAAATTCCGTCGTTAATTTTAATGATGAAATTTGTGAAGGATTAAGGATGGATTAGCGATAGAATTTTTATTCCGTCGTTAATGTGCTATTTTTTTTGTAGTGTATATAGATTGCTGAATAATAATTAAATAAATATGCAAAAAGCATTCGATCATGTGGTACTGATGAATCAAAAAAGTCACATGCCGTTTCTGATCTCAAAAAATAAAAGAAGCAAAGAAGAAGGCTATTATCATTGGGAAAAGGAGAGAGTTAGTGGGTTAGTTGTCATGCAAGTGTAAGTGTTCCTTTCTTTCTAGTTCTTCAATAACTCACGGGTCTTTCTAGTTCCTATGAAAAAACACAAAATCTTTTGTTTTTTGTTTTTAACTCTTAACGAACAATGATCTTATCAGAAGGAATAGTCTTCCACACACTTTGAGAATCTCATTATGATGATATATATTATTCATGGAAGGGTTATAGGCCCTTTTTTGTTTTGGAAGTATTGGCTGAAGGGAAATTTTATCTTGAAAGTTTTATCTGGAGTAATTTTACTCCGGAAGTTTTAAATATGAGACAATTTTTCTTTGACTATTATCACAGTTAAGTTGGCCGTTAGTTGACCAAATTTAGGGGTAAATTTTACCCAAAGTGAAAAATTCCAGGACAAATTTGCCCATGAGATAACGAAAAAATTACCTTGAAAGTTTTAACTTACGAGCAAATTTATCTCAAAATTTGGTCAACTAACGGTCGAACTTAACTAGGATAACGGTCAGGGCGAAATTGCCCCACATTTAAAACTTTCGGGGTAAAATTGCCCTAGATGAAACTTCCGGGAGAAAATTACCCATGAGCCAATACTTTCAGAACAAAAATGACATTTAACCCTTACAAGAATGAAAAGAAATATCACAACAGTATCTATTTTCATTCAAAAAGCTTTGCTTCACATGCATATCTGATCTGTTTACAAAGGTAACTAACGTCATATGACTGATATATATATCCATATCCTACATATTTTTTATCGTCAGTACTGAAGTACTTCCATTTATCAGGAAAAAACCCTAATTTCTTACCTAACATAACTGGACCACTGGTTATAAGCCCTACATGTATATATGTGTGTAAATCATTGATTTCTTTTGATTTATTCTTCAATTATTAAAGTACTTTAATTAAAGTACTATCTTTTGATCTCGATTCTATCCAAAATTAGTAGTAATATATACTTGATGGTTTTGTTGATGTGGGAGTGATTATTAGGATAATATGTAATTACGAAAGAACCTACGAAGGACTAAATCAAATGCCCACTATATGTTCGTTTTAGCACCTACTTCCCATAATGAATCTCATTCCTTGACAATATACTCATTAATAAAAGCTATATTTTGTTTGATAAAATCCCTCAGGTCTCAAATATAGGATTCCTTTAATTCTTAGTCCATAATATAAGTCACTTAATGGGTCATTAATGATCATTTTCCAAACATTACCCCTATTACAATTTATTAGGAGAAGACTTGAAATGTAATACTCCTTTGGTCTTATACTTATAGTATAGAGAGATAATGATTTTTTTGGTCCTATATTTATAAGGTATGCCATTGGCTTTTTCTTATAAGTTTACTCTTTTACCCTCTATTAAATGTTGGTCTATGTTATTAAAATAGAGATGAAGTATGTATATTTAATAGGGACAAGGCTGAAAAATTATTAAATTTTAAAATAGAGTTAATAAGTTTTAAGATTTTTCTTGATTCCCGTAAAATATGTTGGAAATAACTCATAAATAGGATTAGAGGGGTATAGTGTGTTTCTCTATGCTCTTAATATATACATACAACATTGGAAAAATATTCAAATTAAAGTTAATGACTCAACTATCTCTCTTTAGTTCTTGTGAGTCAGTTAGGTGGCATATAATTAATATGGATAAGTAGTCATCATCTTCACACGATAAAATCGTGTGTGTGAAGGGTTAAAGTTCATTTTTGCGTCCGAAGTTGTCACAAAATCTCAATTTTGCCTTGGAAGTATTTTTGGACCAATGTCGTCCCGGAAATTTTCAAATCATAGCAATTTCGCCTTGGCCGCTATCTAGGTTAAGTTTGACTATTAGTTAACTAAATATGTTGAGCTGGCAAATCTATGTGTCATCTAGGTTATTTTTGTTAAGGTATAAATTTATTCTGAAATTTTTTTTATGCTCAATATTACTCTAGAAATTTCCAAATTGTAGCAATGTCTCCCTAACCATTATGAAGGTTAAATTTGACTGTTAGTTGACCAAATATGCTAAGTTGACAGTGTAAATGACATTAAAGAAGAAGACACAGATGAAGGAGGAACCCATGTTCACAAGAGAAAATGAAGAAAAAGATTTAATATTCAGATTCAATCACACTGAGCAAGAATACTTAGAACAAGGCCACTAATAACTCCCTGTTGTCGAGATAAATAGGTACCTCTTTGATTTTCTTTTCATCGTACAAGATGCTTTCACTTCTTTGATTTTCTCCAATCATTTAGATAGGATGCGTTAAAAAAATTCCTTATTTATAAATCTAACTTGAAAAAATAAAATAGATGACATATGGATTGACCAAATACGCATATTTGGCTAATTAAAGGGTAAACTTAACTTGAATAATAGCTCAGGTGAAATGGTTATGATTTGAAAATTTTCATGGCAAAATATCTCTTGAGTGAAAACTTCCAAGACAACTTTGCATATAAACCCAAAAACAATGAAATGGATGACTTGTGGACCTGTCAGCTTAACATATTTGATCAACTAATGATACAACATAACCTGGATAACAGACATGATGAAATAGCTATGATTTAGAAACTTCTGAGAAGACATTGCTCTAAAAAAAATTCTAAAGCAAAATTGAGATTTTATGATAACTTCCGAGATAAAAATGGACCTTAACTCTATTTATAAAATTGAACTCATACACACAGACACCCGCAAGTATGCGGCGCGTGAGTCAAAGAGAGAGTCATAATGAAGGAGGGAGGGAGAGCCGAAGAAAATGAATATTGTCTAGTACTACTATATCATATTTGAACATTATCAAGTACAATTAGGGATAATTTTTTTAAAGATATTTTATATATTCACATAGACTTGAACTGATGAAGACTGTGTTTAAACAGTCATGTAATTCATCCCACTAAGAACAAGTTCACTTGTTGGTTTCAAGCATTAATATGAGGGTGGTTTAATTTAGACGGTCTATAAGTTAGATACATGCATGCACGCATATATATACACACACACTATTTGACTCACATGTTGTATATATGGAAGTACTTGCTATATGCTTAGTTGAAGAAAGAAAAAGAAAAAGAGAGAAAAAGAAAGATAAAAAAGGTAATAGCACTTTGAACCACTCATATGATATAATAATTGACTACCAGCCTGTTCGTGATGGCGGTGAGCCATCCAAAATGTGGCTTTTTCTGAAAAAAAAAAAAAGTGCGGTGAATTGTTTTTTGAAAAAATAGGGTGTTTGAATTGATATTTTGACAATTAGATTTTTTTTCTAAAAGTAGTATTTGAGAAGAAGCTCAAAATTTAGTTTTTCTAAAAAAATTCATTTTTGCCATCATTAATCTAAATATAAATCATATTTATAATCTAATTTTTATCCTATATATATGATTTTTATAAAAATCAGATTAAAAAAATAACTTTTAATACACACAACCACACACTATTCATATATATGTTTGTGCCCGTTTGGAAACACCCCAAACCGTGGTTTCAAACCACGGTTTGCGTAAATCGAGATAAAACTCTTCTCACATACTTACTTCGTAAATCGTAAAAGCTATTCTCAAAAGCTAATCCAAACACACACTGAGAAGACCTTTTCATATTTTGCTTTTTCTCGATCCCCCTCTCACATGTCTCTCTCTTCTCTCTCCTCTCTCCTCTCTCCTCTCTCCATCCTTTCTTTGACCCACACTTTGGCCTCACTTCACCTTCTTTCCTCCCTCCTTTCTAAATGATTCTTTGTTCCTTAAACTTGTGGATACCCACTAGTAATATATAACTTTTGTCATTTCATGCACTTAAATTTTTCATTACACGCTTCTCATTGAATATTATTGGATTGTTGGGTGATTAATGGTCTATTTGTTTCTATTTTTTGGAAGCAGGTTTATGAAATTGTTTTTCAAAACAAATTAAAAGAATAAAAAAATTTGTTTCGAAAGTTATTTTTAAAAAAATTCTATTTTTGAAGTGACGTAATAGTAGTTTTCACAATGTGATGGTGGTTGTCTCGATAGTGTGGCGTGTTGATAGTGAACATGTGACAGTTTCAAAAAAATAAGAAATAGAAAAAAAAAAGAAAACATTTTAAAACTTTCTCTTTTCTAAATAACTTATTTTAAAAAATAACATATTCATTTTCCTCAGAAAAAGTAACACTACTACTATTATTATTACCCACCAAACTTTGTTGCGACTCTGATGCGAAGGAAGGGGTTTGTGAAAGCCACTATTACTTTTTCTGCTGCTTCACCTTTTGCCATTTTTGATAGAAACACTCACCCTTGAGGAAAACGAACATGACCTACCATACCCACAACACCAACAGAAGATGGGTACAGCTCTGAAATGGGACCAGGAGTTTACCAACCCTATTCTCATGAGTGAAACCTGAACCGGTCATTGAACCGATCGAGGTATTAAGTCAATGGTTAATCAGTTAGATCGGAGTTAAACCAAAGCTAAACCGGACAAAACCGATGAGAAATTGAATATTTTAAACTTATTAATATAAAATTCTAAAAAAATAAAAAACAAAATCATTTTAAAAAAAACCCCTGAGCCGGACTGGACAGCGAACCGGACCGGTTCGTCGGTTCCCGGGCCGGACTGGCTCGGGTTTAACAACAATGCTTCTCTCTCCATCCTATTTTGACCCTTACTTTGGCCTAACTTCACCTTCTTTCTTCTCTCCTTTCTAAATGATTCCTTATTCTTCAACCTTGTGAATACTCACTAATAGTACTGAAACTTTTCATTGCATGCTTTTTCTCAATTATTATTAATTAATGGCCTATTTGTTTCTATTTTTTGGAAACATTTTTATGAAATTGTTCTTACAAACAAGTTAAAAGAAAAAAATATTGTTTCGATAATTTCTTTAAAAAAAATTATTTTTGAAGTGACGTGGTAGTGGTTGTCACTAACAGTAATGTGGTGATGGTTGGTGTCGATAATGTAGTGTGTTGATAGTGGACATGTGATAGTCTCATAAAAATAAGAAATAGAGAAAAAATAAAAATAAGAAAACACTTTAAAAATGTCTTTTTTTTTAAATAACTTATTGAAAACAATTTTCTAAACAAGTTTTATTGTAAAACAAGAAAAAAAATTGTTTTTTAAAAAAAGAATCAAACAATCCCTGAATCTCTACCTTTGACACATTGTTGTAATCCTCCTGTTAGTAACTTGCAACATATGTACCCATATTTACCCACATAACTATTTCTAATAGCATTCAAATTGCCTACAGGATTTTATCACTTTTATCAATCTACCGTTCAAACCAGAATCTATCTTTTTTTTTTACACAACGGAAATAAAGAATCTATCCATATATGTATGTATATCTGAGCAGTAGTGTGTAATAATTTAACATTTAATTTAAATAAATAGGTCTCCATCTTTCTTTTTAAGTGAAGCGATTGTGTTTTCTCCTGACACGATGAGAGGATGGAGATACGAGACCACTTGATGTTAATTATATATGTATACCATCAAGTAGTTAATGAAAGAGACTGGCACTAATTCCATGTATAAGAATCACTGCATAATGTTTGTCTTTTAAGGGATTTTTTTTTTTGTATGTGAATTTTTAAAGGGTTGTAAGCAGTTTCTGAAATATTTTTATCAAATTAATTTTTTAAAATAATTTTTTTTGACAACGAATGAAAGTAATTAAGTTTATCTAAATTCTACTATTGATTTATGCTTTATATATGTAGGAGAACTTTGATGTTTTGGTTCTTTCTTCATACGTATATTAAAGAAAAATGGAGTCTTTTGTAATTTAAAATTCAAGTAAATTTTAATATTCTTTTAATAATATTTAAAAATTAGTTAGAAAATTTTAGTAACTAAAAATTTAGCGCTCAAAAACACTGTGCGTCTATATATGTTGATCTCTTTTTTCAATACATGCTATCTGCATTTTCTCTTATCAATAATTAAACATTATTCTCGCCATTTTGTAATGCATTTTTTTGGTGATATATATGCAGGACATGTGTACAAACAACGTTATCAGAACGAAACTAGGTTGACACAGCCCACGTTATCACCTTGCATCTCGCCCTATATAAAGAGGCATACTTAAAAGCTATTTCCTCATCGTCACAAACTAAAATAAACAAATGGCTCTCAGAGTTATTGCATTGTCTTGCGTTGTTTTCCTTCTCTCACTTATCAGCTTCGCTTCAATGGCTACAGCTGTAAGTAATTGCTCTCTTGCGCTGACCCATCATTATTAGTTTCAATAAGTTTTTCCTTCTACTGAGTTGTGTACGTACTTGTGTGTGTTTATAATATATAATACAATATATATGCATGCAAGCAGGATCAGTGCCACTACCTTGTGAGAATTCAGACAGGAGATCGCAGTGGTGCAGGGACGAACTCCAAAATTAGCCTCAAGTTATTTAACTCGAATTCCGGTGATAGCCTTACCGTCAAGAACATCGAAGAATGGGGCATAATGGCACCGGGTCACGACTACTTCGAGCGGGGCAACCTTGACATCTTCAGCCACACTGCCACTTGCGTCGATGTTTGCGCCTTCACTGTCACCTCCGACAACACAGGGTACAAGCCAGGGTGGTACTTGGATTACGTGGAAGTCACTATCAGTGGCAGCATATCGAAGAAGATATCGTTTCCGGTGAACCAGTGGCTGGCTCTAAGTGAACCACCCTACAAACTCTCTGCCACCGTCGACTTATGCTCCTGGCGCATCATTTCGAAGCCCACTATCTCTTCTGTGTGACCATTCCTCATTACCAAAATCTTTGTTGGGGTCTTGTGTGTTACTTAATGTTTGTCATGTTTCTGTCTCTTCTCAATAAAATAATTATTACCTCTATCGGCTTACTTATAAACTATAATTATGAGTTAGCTTTGAGGTAGTAATATATGTATCTGCCTTTTTTTGTGGTATTGTATGTTACGTAAAGTTTGTCATGTGACTCATTTCAATAATAATAATTATTATTATTACTTCTCTCGGCTTATTTATAATCCGTGAGATAGTAGTAATTTATTATGCATATGTTTTTTTTTTTGTTGTTGGTGTGTTTAGTTTATTTATGTATGAGATAACTAGCATTAAAAATAATACTGCTTCTTGTCCTTAATATTTGATAGTTAATGATGAATGGGGAAAATGATTTTTTTTTTTTAATAGCAAAAAATTAGAAAGAAAGAAAATAAACTACACTCCCTCCTTCTTCCACCTTCCTCTCAACAGTAAATCAAATTTCATGAGTAATAATAGCTGAGATCAATATCTTGAACAACTAAGCAAGTTTTTTCATAAGATTTTCAAACCCATCGGTGTAAACAAAAACCCACGTACTTTTGCTAATTAGGTAAGCTCAATTTATATTTTTTTTCCTCACTCGTGACTATATTAAAAATAAAAGGGGGGAAAAACCATTTCCCTGTTTGCCAATAACTGTTAATTAATCTGTTAATTAATGGTTGAAACTTTTGATATGAGGGAATATAGAGAATTTGATTAGGAGTATTTGCAAAAAAAATATAGCCAAGTCTTTTAGGAGTAGATCTAATATGTCATGAATGTGAAAAGACGACATTGTCCTCTTCAACTTCAAAGTAAATTACGAGATTCCCGTTGTAAATTTGTGATATGAAATTCCTTATTTGTTGTCCGATTTCATACTTATGCAAGGTCTGCTGTTTTAAATTCAAGTCGAAGATCTTCTAAGATTCGTTCCCTTCTAGAATTGAGTCTATGACTCCATGTGCCACTACACGAGCACGTTCATTTTCTCCCCACCGTGTCTTATTTATTCCATTTTGGATCTTATACTAGCTTCAATCCTTAAAGCTGGTTGACTAATTTTGATAGATTAAGGTAGTTATATTAGTTACTAATGCCATCTTAATCATGATTTATGACCACCCTTAAATAAAAATTTCTTAATATGCGCAATTAATATATATATTTTAGGAAAAAAGTATAAATTTGGGAGATAAAGTTGATTGAGATATTGTATTTAGTATCAAATAAAATCCCAAGCTAGTTTTTATACTAATAACTAGAAGTAGTTTTTTTGTGAAAAATTCTTGTGTGAACCTAATTTGCCCATTATTTGTGATCTAACTAATTAAAATGCAACAAATGAACAAATATTTATTCCATTTTGGATCTTATACTAGCTAGGTCTAGTCAGCAATATAAAAGCTAGTTGATTAATTTTAGTAGAATAAGGTAGTTATATTAGTTATTAATACCCTTAATATGTGTAATTAATATTGATATTTTAAAAAAAAATTATAAATTTAAGAGATAAAATTGATTGATATCTTATATTTAATATCAAATCCAATCTCTAACTAACTTTTATATTAATAACTGAAAGTAGTATTTCGTTAGGTGGGATTCCCATAGTTATGATGGGTCATTCACGGCGAGTTTGTGAGGTGTGCGTTCAGACCAATAAGACCTTTTGGTATTGTCACCTGTGGAGAAGACTTTTTGTTTGAATTTTTATATGTGATAGCCCTCCATTCAAGTTCAACATGTCCACGAGGTAATTATTATTGTTATATATGATTGGATTTTTTTTTCTAATAGTGAATTGGGGGCTACTTATAAAAATTTAATTTGGTAGTATAATTTACATATTTCATTCATATATTGGAATAAAAATAAAAATATATGTAATGTATTTATTTATGAAACATTTTTATATTGTATATTTTAATTTTTTTAAAAAAATATTATGTAATTTTACATAACTTATCATTTGATTTTCTTAATCCATAGAATTATTTTACAAATATTAATTATGACCCCCACTAAAAAAATCAAATTATTGACTATATATAATAATTTCAAAATCATGACCCCTTATGGTACGTTGGTTTCTGTCCCTCTCAATGCACATGTTAATGCTGCAACCAGCTGTAACGCATTATTCTAAGGTTGTTTGGGCCACTTGGGACATCCCAATCTCTAGGATGCCATTTTTGGCTAGGCAAAATTATCTTCCAAAAAATCAAAAAGCATTTTAAAGATATATGATGAGTAGTATATATAGTCTTTCATTATTTGTTATCTCTGGTATGATTTTCTTTTCTTCTTATTGGATATCATTATGTTCTTTGGTTTGGTCATTACTTCTCTTTCTTTTTACCCAATTATGACTTTTTTATCTTGTGAGTGCTACTTGTATTGTAAAAATCATTATAAATAAACTAGAAAACTTATTTCACTTCACATGCTAAAACTTATTACTAATTGTGTAACAAACTATAATGTCCTTTTTCTTCCTTCTTAGCCTAATTTATGTAACCAGCACTATCTTAAATAACAATAGTTTTCATTTTTGAAGTGGATGGAGTAATTTATACTTGCCATATTTATGACAAAACAAAAAAAATGTTTTGTTGTTGTTGTAAATATTGTGTGTGAATGTGTCAAATAAAGAAGTTTCATATAACTAAGATTGGGAACGCCTTAGTATACAATCACTAGTGTAAAATACTATATTTGACATCAGTTAAAAATGTATTATCGCTACAACATATAAGGTGCAGTAGAAATTGACGTAGCGGAAAGATATTACCGCGTCAGTTACAAAGGACCTAACGCCATAAAGGAATATATTACAGCGTCGGTTACAAATGACATGATGCTGTAAAGGAATATAAAAGAAAAAAAACACAAATTGGTCTACCCCAGGCATTGCCATGTCACCGACTAGCCATGCTGTTTGACTGACTACATCACCACCATTTGTCCTTGCCAACTCACCTCCAAGGCGCCATAGTATACAATAAATATGAGCTTGAGTAAATAAAAAGATAGATAACAAGAGTCTTTGAACTTACTGTTGAAGATGACCATTGGAGTTTTGATATGGTTTGATTAGTCAATTTCAATGACATTTAAATCGTTTTATTACATTAAATTGTTGTTTTGTAAATATTATTTTAATTTTCATTAAGCTATCATCAATGATTGTTATTGCTAATCAACAGTCACATGTCTTATGCCTATAAAAGGCAATGCACGATCTAAGGTCAGAACATAGAGGTCAAATGACTGAGGTAAGGAGACACCAAGCTCTATCCCCAAGTTCCTATCATCTCTCATCTTTTGAGTTACACTGTTATCTTTATGATGTTATTGAACTGGTCTAGTTATTTAAATCAAGAGATACACACACCTAGCAACAAAAGGCAGATACATAGAATCATGAAACCTAAACCTACCAAATTGTTCATCGGGAAGCCTACCCTGGCAGTTATGGCCAAGCACTACTATAAAAAGTATTTTTAACGTCACTAATTAACATTCGTTTTTAAAAAATAGAAGTTAAAAAGGAGGCGGTGACATTTTTAAAATTTTGGCTTATCTTTTAATGACTGTTTTTCAAAAACAGTCGTTGAAAGTCAAAAACAGTCATTGAAAGTGACTTTCCACTACTGTTTTGAAAAATAGTCGCTAAAAGTGCATTTCCACGACTGTTTTTTAAAACATTCGTTGAAAATTATATACTAATATTCTTCCTAGGGTTTGGTTTTATCTTCGTAGAGTTTAATCGTCTCTTCTTCATTTCGGATTTTAGTTTTTCAGCAGCTGGAGATTGATTATGTTATTGGAGAGAGTCATAAAGAATTTCTTCCAAATTCATCCAGAGCATCCACCATTATTAGAATGTTTGGAGTTACGAAGGAAGGTTAGCTCATTATCAAATTTTTCTTCAGATCTAAAAATTTTTTCTAAAAGAATTGAATGCAGCAATTGGAGATTGATTATGTTATTGGAGAGAGTCATAAAGAATTTCTTCCAAATTCATCCAGAGCATCCACCATTATTAAAATGTTTGGAGTTACGAAGGAAGGTTAGCTCATTATCAAATTTTTCTTCAGATCTAAAAAATTTTTCTAAAAGAATTGAATGCAGCAATTGGAGATTTTTTTGTCTATACTTGACGGACTTTTGTCTTTGTTTATAGTGAAGGATCTTGCATTGTTATATTTTTGCGCATTTGAAAATAAAGTAAAAGTTTAGGTAACTGTATGAAGTAGTTGCATCTCTTCTATTTATTTTATATTGATTATAAACTTTGGACTCACTTATTACATGCTTATTTTTTATATTAATTATAGCTGATAGTTATTCATTATAGAATTTCGAGTGACGATGTTTGCCATGAGTGACCTTCGTATTTAAAGATGTAATCAGAATGTCAAATTTCCTGTTTCACACTTGAAATATATGTTAGTTGATGTTTAAGTATATTATCAAGTGAAAACACAATGGATAAATATCATTTAACCATATTCAGATTGTTCTCTGTAACTTGTTCTACTTCAGTGACTGATGAACTCGAGTTCTTGTTATAAACTCGAGTTCTCATTGCACACTCGAGTTCCCACCAGTTATGCATGTCTGAGCAGTGTTAAACTTTAAGTGTTTTTTTGGAGATTGTGTGAAGAATTTTTCTCTAAACTCGAGTTCCTTGTCTGTTTTTCAAAATTGATGACTTCCCATTTCTTATAAGAGTGGGGATATATTTTGATTTATTTGGGAAGTCATAATGCTAAATTAAATAGATTTTCTATAGATTTTAAGATATATCAATTTAGGTGCATCATTGATAGGATTTCAACTAAAAATATAAGTTTTTAAGTTTAGGAAAGAAAAATAACAATGGAAATTTTTCTAAAAAAAAAGAAAAAAAATCCAGCTAATATTATTACTATTATTATTAGTATTAATATGTTGTTTCTTTTTGCATTGACAGCAACTATGGCGTTTTGGTAATAATCTGGAGAGAGAAGACAAAGGAAATAAAAAATAAAAAACTTACATCACAAGCCAATAAATAAAGGAGGCGATGGATGGATATTATGGAGGATGTTAGAGCTGGGAATCAGGGCCGGCCCTTGAAGGGCCAGGGCCTAAAAGGGTCGGCCCTACAGGGCCTGAGGTAAGAAAAATTATTGATTTTTCAAGCCCGGCCCGAGAGCATCAGGGCCAGGGCCGGCCCGCAGGGCCAGAAGCCGGAAAATAATTTTTTTAAAATTTAACTACACATCTACACACATTATGTAATAAGACAAATATAGTTACTAATTCATAATCAAAGGTAAAACATAATGTCCATAAGTAATTCATAATCTCAGACAAAACATCAGAAGACAAGAAGCTAACCACTTTAAGTATCAATTTAATCTTCACCACTATCATCAATTTCAAGAAAATTGGATTGTGCTTCACTTTGAGTGGTAAGATCCGATTGAGGGGTAAAAATATCAAGGATTTCTTCTCCCATATCATGAATGCATTCATAATCTTTATCTGCAACAAATAAATGAATAATAAACCAAAATGATAAATAACTTTATAACAAATATAAAATACAAAAAAATTAGTAAATTACCATCATATGTGAATCCATGCATCCAATTGCGAGTACAAATAAGAGCTTGGATATTAGATGGAAGAATGGAACTTCTATATTTTGTTAGAACACGTGAACCAATACTGAAAGCTTATTCACTTGCTACTGTAGTGATTGGAATACTCAGAATATCAGCTGCCATCTTTGAAAGAATCGGAAATCTTTGTTGATTGTTTTTCCACCAGTTCAAGACATCCAATTCTTTCCAATTATCAGGCTTCAATATTGGTTCTTCCAAATAAGTTTCCAACTCATACTTGTTCATGGAAGAATGATCCATACTTGCATAAATATCTTGATAGTCCTGTATCATTATAAAAAATTAAAGTAAATACTAGTTGAATACCCAATAATTGCAATTGACACTAAATTTAAAACATACATACATCAAATGCATCATCAAATGAGGCTACTGAAGCACTTGGAATCTGAGAAGAATGATGAATTATCGATGTTGAAGATCTAGTGATCGATGGACCTTCAACTCCATGAGTTAGAAGAGATGTCCCCACATTGGAATATTCATTGAAAATGAAATTCAGCTTGCCCCTTATATTGGCAACCTTCTCATTGCAAGTCATATAGTCAATCTTTCTATAGAAATATTGTATAATATTGAACTTCCATCGAGGATCAAGAACTACTGCAATTGCAAGAATGACACTATAATTATGCCAATATTTGTCAAACTTCTCTTTCATTTTCATGGACATCTCTTGAATCACCGGGTCAGGATTTGCCATATTGGTAGTAAGCAACATCTCAATTTTCGATATTTGCATAAAATAAGAATTGAAAGTTGGATATGATGACCCAGAAATCAACCTTGTAATCTTCTCAAGTGGTCTCAAGAAATTGCACATTGCCTCTGCTCTATTCCACTCATCTTGTGCTAGAACAAACTTGTAGTTTGTATCATCTAAAGCCATCTTTGCAAAAGCACGATGATATTTAAGACCACTTTCAAGCATTGCATAAGTGGAGTTCCATCTAGTGGTCATGTCTAATCGCAAGCCCATTGAAGTATCAATACCACCAACTTGTTGAACACATTGCTTGAGAAGATTCATCCTTGCCTCAGATGCCTTCACATATTTAATACTTTCTCTAATCTTATGCAAAGCAGAACTTGTTACTTTTAAGCCCTCTTGAACTATCAAATTGAGAATATGGGCACAACACCTCACATGGAAAAATTCTCCATTACAAACCAAACTAAAGTTATTTTACAGGAGTAACCTATCTTTCAATAACTCTTGCAAATTATCATTTGCAGATGCATTGTCTAGAGTAATTGAGAAGATTTTACCATCAATCCCCCATTGTTGCAAGCAATCATAAACTTTCTTAGACATCTGATATCCAGAATGTGGTGGCTCCATCCTGCAAAAAAGCAAGTATCTTACTATTTAGTGTCCACGAATGATCCACAAAATGAGCCGTAACACATATATATCCTTCAGAAGTCCAACAATCAGATGTCAAACATATTCTACCAATACTGTTCTTCAATTTTTGTTTCAAAATATCCCTTTGTTGGTGGAAGAACTTCTGCACATGAGTCGTCATTGTTCTTCTACTCATGAGCCTCACATCAGGATTCAATGTCCTTAGCAGTTCTTTGACCCATTTATATTCAACAAATGAATAAGGAAGATCATGTTCAATTATGCATAAAGCCATAATGTCCTTAATACGTTGATGGTCAATTTTCCTACATCTCATTTTGCCTTCTCTATCCAACATCATCACCCCAATATCCAGCATTTTTTCTAAACCTTTACAATTCTTAGTATGACGACTTAGATGTGAGGTGCTTTTATCCCCACCCCTTGCAAATAAACCCTGACAACCATTACACTGTGCCTTAGGTAACCCATTAACCTCAACCCTACTAAAATACCTCCAAACATCAGAAGTCAAATTTCTAGGCTTCTTAGGCTTTGATTCATCTTCAAGAGAAGATGGCTGATGTTTATCCGTTGTAGCTAATGATTCGTTAGTCCCTTCAGTTTGACGTTGCACTTGTTGTGATGAAGACATTAGGCTACATTAGACATGTAATAATTATTCTAATAAGTTTTCTAATTACAAAATTATAGCTAAATCCAACATGTATGCAACAACATATAGGGAAACCATCAAACTGTTGATCTGTGAGAAGAGAGCTTCATTTTTTTAGTGGAAAGGAATGCAATAAACTAATATGTACAAGAGGGAGAGAATTTCATTTTTGTCTCACATCTTAATAAAGGGAATCTGCTGTTGCTAATGGCAGTAGAGAAACTTAAGCCATATGAATTTAGATTATGAGGGATCAATTAATAAAGTGACAAATGGCAAGGAATTATTTACGGCCTTCTTATATTTAATTTGTGGTATTGCAGTGACTGGAACTCTAAAAGGTTATGATCAGTTACTTAACCTTGTCCTGGTGAATATTGCCAATACCTTATTTTGTTTTTCTTGAGTTATTAACATATATATTTAGTTGTTCTTGAAAAAATTGTGCCATTGTATGTCATAAATAAAATGCATTTTATTTTCTCTTTTGCTGCAGATCCTGATGACCCATTGAAAACCACCAAATCTCTCGACTTGATTGTAGGTTTCCTCCTATGTGGTTCTATTATTGACATGAAAATCAAACTTAGATCTTCTATATAATAAGTTCTAGCTTACCAGTACTCAAAATTAACTTGAGTCGATGAACCATTTAATTGAAGCCTGCTACTGGATACTTTTTGTTAGTCAACATCTTAAGGGGTACTCATTTGACAAATAGATGATTCATGCAGCTTGGCTCTATGAGCTTCTTTATCAAGGTTGAGTAAGTTAGATTTTGTTCTTTTATCATACACAAATATGTAGAACTAAACTCTCTTTTGACACCATACTATTAGTGGGCTGTCAATGTTATTAATTTCACTCCACATTATTGATAATACCTGTATCCTCACTAGTTATAGAGCACAAATGCCATCCTATTAAGAAATCTCACATTTTAGTCTTTTTGTGGGTTTGGTAATCAAGGCAAACACATCCATTATCATATGAAAGAGAATCTTCGAATGAACTTCATTGATTTTAAGTTGAGTTTTGCTAGCACAGGAAGAGTAGGGCAGCAGCATTGGCATCTCAAAAATAAAACAATTGGAAATTTCATCAAACCTTATTCAAGATTGAAGATCAAAACAGAGTGAGAGCCGGCGTTGCTGCTACTGCTGACGGATGGGGACGAGAGTTGCGGTTGCCAGCTGAGAACGACAAACTGAAATCTGAATCAGTTAGAACTCTGTGACCGTGAGACTGCGACGCAGCCACCAGCCAGAGGAGGGACCGAGGGAGGACCGGAGGAAACTCTGCGAGACTGCGACCGTGCTGCCGTGCTGGTTTCGTTTAGGGTGGTTTCGTTTAATAGCTGAGAGGAATGGCCGATTAGGGTGGTTTCGTTTCAGCCGCTGAGTGAAAGGACTAAATGAGGCACTGACGGCGACGCTGAGTGGTTTTTTGATTAATATTAAGATTTGGTGTGGGGGGAGTCGCTGAGTCGGGGAGAACGGAGAAATGGAGAATGGGAGATTGCGCCGCGCGAGCGAGAAGCTGAGAAAAGTCAGAAAACCGAAGGAAGGAAAAGAGGAAGGTGCGCTCAGGGCTGCAGTGGTGCTGGACAGCTGGAGTGAAGCCGTGTGGAGCCTGGACGCCTATGCGGTCCAGCACGTTGATGTGGGGGAGTAAAATTATTATTTTATTATATTTTGAGCAATTGCCTCTGCTTCATCAATGGACGGCTGGACCTGTTTGGAGTATATTTAAAAAAAATTGGCAGGCCTAACGGGCCCTTGGCCCTGCGGGGCCGATTTCATTTAAAAGTCCTAATTTTTAGGCCCGGCCCGTGATTTTAAAGGGCTTAAACGGGCCGGCCCAATTTCCCGGCTCTAGAGGATGTAATCAATCATCATCAATATCTTTTTCTATTTAAGAGAGGAGAGAAGACGACTTTAAAATAGAAGAGAAAAGGCTGCCACAGGCCCACAATAATATAAAAGGAAGGAAAAAAGGGAGCCACGACGGGAATATAAAGAAGGAGGCATAGGCGATGTTGAGGAGTAACATTCAGTATCACGGACTGGCTTAAGCGAGAAAGAGCTGAGGCGGCATTTTCGTGGCTGGTTGTTCAATGTGATGAACGAGAGGCAGCTAGACGGCCAATTGGAGGGGGGAAAAAAGAGATCACTGTCTTTTGCATTAAGGAACCTAGGAGGCAAAGTGAATTCGCTGTTTTGGTTCTATTTTTCTTTCCTTCTCCTTATGAATTTAAGCTATGAATTATTATGTACTGTGATGGGTTTGGTTAAAGCCATGGCTAAATTTTTCTTTTCAATATAAAGTAACTATAAACTTATTTGAGATTTAGAGATTATTTCCACTAATTAGTTTTGTTTAATTTCATTTCAGTTTATTTAATCTTGTTTTATTGTTATTCTTTAGTGATTGGCTACCATTGAGTATGTTTTGGGGATTTAGATTTGAACTTGACTAAGGGAATCTTAAATTGACCATGAGATTAAATAATGTGGAATTAGATTTTAATCTAATTTGTGTCTAGGATAGACATATTATACCTAGAAGCTTCGCATAATCAAATTAGAGTGAGCCCAATCTAAATATAATCTTATTTAATTGTGTGAGACTTTACATAATTAATTGAGGTAGGTATATAAATGGACCGACATGCATTTATAGACACTAATACTTTAGATTAGCTTATTCAGTTAAGTTAAAATTAATTTAGTAGAGATAAAATCTAAGAAACAAATAAGGGATTAGTGACTCTAGGTTGTCCTTTTTTATATTAGAATTTTCTCTTTGTGAAAAGTATTTGCTATTACTAATTTATTTTTCTGATTTAATTTTTCTTCACTCATATTAAAAATAATTATGATTTGTTCAACTTAAATGAAACAAGAAAATTTAATGCCTAGTCACTAGTTGGATTGAGTCTCTATGGGACAACCTTGATTTGCCACTTACTGTTTTCATGACTCGTATACTTGCGGTGCTTAATTAAATTTTGGTAGCATCAAAAGTCTTGACTCGAGTTCTTCATATAAACTCGAGTTTCAATGTTGTCATCTTTTCTTCAGTTTGTCTCTGCCAAGAACTTGGGAGAGTTCATTTTTCAAACTCGAATTCTCTCCAGACCAAAACTTGAGTTCTGCTACCAAACTCGAGTTCTCTAGGTATTTCAAGTTTCTGACTAAGTTTCTGGTTAAAATTTGTGAGAGTTCAACTTGCCAACTCGAGTTTCTTTTTTACAAGAACTCAAGTTTTGCTTCCAAACTCGAGTTTTCCTATCAGTTCAAGTTTTTGATTAACTCTTTTGGATAAAACTTGAGGAAGTTAAAATGCCAACTCGAGTTCCTTTCTTACCAGAACTCGAGTTTTGGTCTCAAACTCGAGTTCTCCAAGTATTGCAAGATTCTAAACATGTCTCTAGATAAAATTCGCTGGAGTGCAAATGCTAACTCGAGTTCATATTGGGCCACAACTCGAGTTCTATCCCAAAACTCGAGTTCTTGTGACAATTTCAATTTCTGGCTCAGCTTCTGTGTAAAACTTGCAAGAGTTCAAATATCAAGTCAACTTCTCTTCACACCAAAACTCGAGTTTCGACCCAAAACTTGAGTTCTTCAGAAAGTTTCATTTTCTGACTAAGTTATTGTATGAAACTTGCGAGAGTTGATTTCCTAACTTGAGTTCACTTATGTTCATAACTTGAGTTTACACAAAAAAACTTTGGAAAAAGATGCTGTGGGGAAAAACAAATAATTTTTTTTAAAAAAAGTGTTACAACGACTGTTTTTGCAAAAAACAGTCGTTGTGAGTCTCTTACAATGACTGTTTTGAAACGGTTGTCTATTTTAAAACTTTCAATGATACTCACATGCACATCCCCTGAAAACGGTCGTCTAAAGGGCATAAAAACATACGTTAAAAGTGTTTTTTGTAGTAGTGAAGTGACAATGATTTTCCTGTAAAACCCTCCTTTACTTTTTTTTATATTATCATTCAATATTTAGTTCGGGGTTCATGGATGCCCCTCCTAACACAAGTGACTCTCTTGATGTAATACCTTACATTTCTTTCCCTTTATTACGTACAAGGAAGCGTTTACTTATATTTTTTTAGGGGATTATTACTTATTTCTGGCTGTTGAGCCGTTATTCTTACCCAGTATCAGAGTTGTTCTAATTATGGTTCTTATTCTTAATTTCAATTATTCAATGAATCAGTGCTTTCAGCAATACCGGTTACCGTTCAATTTTTACTGCACATATTCATACTTATATTCGAGTAGTGCAAATAATTTACAAACATTAAATTAATACACTTGTGTAATTTAATACACTACATTCTTCTACATTCTTCCTTCTAGTTTATTGATAAATCCTAAATTATATATATTTTATCCTACCTTATTCATTTATTTTGGGGATTATTTTAGGCTAATTTGGATTTATTAAATAATATTCAGATTGTTAGCTAATTTTAAGAAATAATATAAATTTGAATTAATTATGAGATTATTGGGCTTCAATTGTTAATATTTTGATTGCCTATCTTGTGATTGAATAATATTTTCAAATATATGATAGATCACGATCTCATTTTCTTGCACGCTAAGAAAAAGTATATTAGGAAATCCTATGGTGTAAATTATTTTTGTAAGTTTAAAGAGAATCTAATAGCTAAAGTTTAATAGGCCTACTTAATTCTAATGGGTTTAAATCTTAGGGAGAATTGCTAAAAACTACATTGTAAGTAAATTAATTGTTAATTGCTACCATTACACATGGTGGGTGATAAGTTGCACATGGGTGGATGATATTTTGCACACGAGAGATGGTGTTTGCACATTCGCAGGGATGAATTTTGCACATGTGGATAATGCTTGCACATAAGGGGTGCTTGTTTGCACCCGTGGTACCAATCAACAAATAATTTCCTTATAAGGTATTTTTGAGCCATTTTCCCTAAATCTTACACCCTAAATTTTCTCATTCTTCTATATATATATATATATATATATATATATATATATATATATAAAGACCTAGCTGCCAACAAAAAATTCACGCTCTCATTGAGAGCTAATCCATACTCTCTCTCTCGGCTTCTAATTCTTTTCTCCTCTTTTATCTCCATTCAACCACCATTCATCACACCATCTTCTATTATCCAATCAACACACACAAATCCACGCCATTCATCAATCCTTCTCAAATTATTATCATGGTCGTGGTTATTTGCTTGGAGTTTGGAGGGGGCCGGAGGCGCTTTGATGAAAGCTTGAGTTAATTTAGGAGGTAACTTGAGAGGAGTATGAAGGAAGTTAATGTCTAAGGCTTACACATAAAGATCATAAGGGAGTGTCTTTCCTTTTTATTAATTTATTTCAAGATTTGAAATTATTTAGTTTTAGATAACTTTGAGTTATATTACTCGAGAACAATCTAATTTTAGATTGTAGACCTATTATTTAATTTGGATTAAATTTATATTTTTGAATGTTTTATACTTGAGCATTTGCTAGAATTTTTGTTTACAAACCTTTAGATTGTCAATTGAATTATTAATTGAGTTTTCATTATTAATTTAATTGTCAATTTGGTTTTTCCCTCTTGATTGTTTAATTGGGTTGGTTAATTTTCTAGTTGTTTAATTAGATAATTATAAACATGATTTCTAAAATTAATTTGAAATTATTAGTGATTGGTTTTAATGGGTTTAATTAACTAGCTCTTATTACATTATAAGTTTTTTAGTGGAGTAAGTGTTGTTGAGCTTGAATGTTTTCCATGCTTCAATTAGGTGATTAAATTTATTAATTCTTCTCTTTTATCAATCTCTCATTGTTCTAATTAATTAATTTGAGGCTAAGAAAACTAACTCCATGTAAATCCTAAATTTTTCCCTTCACTGTATTTGAAGGAAATATTTGTTGTCTTTTCTTATTTGTTTTTCTTATATATTAGTTGATTTCTTCTTCTTAGGATTTTAATTCCCTCTTTTACAAACCCCCCCAAATTGCATTTGCATTCATTTAGGTTAGTTTCATTCTCATATAGGTTTTAGAGGCATTTGTATTTTGGAATTAGATAGTAGAGTCTTGCATTTTAGTTTAGGTCCATTATCACCTAAATTCAATCCTATAGAAAAACCCACATATTGCTCATTGGGAGAATGACCCAGGTTGCCACTACTTTCCATTATTAGTTAGTCTTAGTTTAATTGATTGCTTTAGCGATAAGAGCGACACCATTCATCATCAAGAATTCCTTCTCTTTCATATTCTTGTACCTATATGATCAGTGGGGGAGGTTAAGATTTAGGGGAATCTCAGTAGCAAACGATACTAACAATGTATGTAAGATGAATGTTAGTGTATGATATGATTGCCTTATATGGGCTCATGTTCACATAATGACATTTTTTAATACTCTATTTCATGCAACATACCTATGGCCATAATAAAAATAGAAACATAGCTTCACTTATTCATACATGATTCACATAATCAAGCAAATCAATACACATCATATACATCAAATACATGTAAGTAGGTAAGTTCACTACCTTTTATCTTTATGTCCTCTTTTGGTTTCTTTTTCTTTCAACCATTGAAGTGGCTTGACAAAGCTTCCATTGCCTCTTTTTTGACATCTCATAGCCCTAGATAAATAATTATATTATTAGAGCCATGAAAGCAAGTCATTGCACTTGACTTGTTCTCTTCAAGAACTTTAAAATTCGAGTATCACCTTAATCTGCCAGTTTTCATTGGCCAACTTCTAAAATTCATAACTTAATCTCTAGAACTCCAAATGAAGTAATTTAAAGTCCTATGTGAAACTCTTGAAGTCCCCTTTATAATAAAAATACTTACAAGCATCAACTCATAGATTTAGTCTCCCAAATTCAATTTCAAACTGATTGCCCAAACAAAGATTCAGAATTTCCCAGATTTTCTACCCAACTTTAAAAATTCATAACTTCCAAATTACACATTCAATTCCTAAGTTCTAATACTTAATGAAAAGCTACAAGTGTCTAATTTAAGGAAAAAATAATCATAGGGCCAAATTACTAGATTAATCCTATGAAATTCGCTCCTCTTTCCACTATTAGAACCTGGACTTAAAGAATTTCTCCTGTTTCTGGACCTATCTTTCAAAAATAATAAATTTCTCTTTAGGTATCCAATTAACGCATTATAGGACTCATTTTAAAGCTTTGGATGTCTAATATTTCCCTATAAAATTTCATAAACATTGTATAAGACTTGTTTGGTCAAAACTCAACATGAAACTGATTGTCTTTCAAAAACGTCAGTTTTGACAGTCTGAGTTCAAAACTCAAGAACTCATTTATTTTCACTCCAAATGGTACTCTTCTCAATTCTATTACCTACTAAAAATCCTAAAATTTCCATACATAAAAGAACTAGATGACAAATCCATCCATAGCCTCTGTTTAAGCTTCTACAACTTTCTAGCAAAAACTCTGTTTTTTGGCGAACAAAATAGGGTGAAGAAAGACCAATATGAAGCCATGGATTTGCACTCTAGTCTCAAACATTTTGACTCTACATACTCTTACACATGTGCGCTGTGTTTGGTGGCACATTTCCAGCACCAAAGAAACCAGAAATCCCACCCAAAATCAACATTCAAACTCTGGTTTAAAACTTGTCGTTTGATAGAATTTTTCCAGCGACTTTTCTCACTTCCAGCAATCAAACAACCCAGAAAACCACTCAAATCCTATGAGAAAACCAAGGTAAATGTAAAGGAGACTCACCTAAACACATTTATGATGTTGTATGTGAGGTTTGAAGCTTTCTTCTTCCTCTTCTCTAGTGTCAACTTTTTGCCTTCTTATCATCGACCTTCCTTCGTTCAACCTCTCTTTCTCTTTTCTCTATTTTTTTGTTTCTTTTGATCTCTTCTCTCTGGGTGTCTTGCATAAATGGAGAGGTGAGAAAGTATTTAATTAATAGTTGACTAAGTGTGGTGTTGGGTCAAGTGGATTTCAAATGGCGAGAGTGTGTGCATTTGCCAAAAGGATGGTGGAAGTGTGTGTTTGTGAATGGACCGTGCATTTTCTAATAATAGAAGCAAATTATATCCAAGGTGGGGCTATTGATGTGCTCTTATAAATTGCCAAGTATGGGTGTGTGTGTCAGTTTTTGGGGATGTGTTTTTTTATATACATATAGGTATATTTTTATTCATTTAATTACATACACTATGCCCTAATTTTCCATTTTGTCTAATTTAATATTCCTTAAATTTCTTAGGTTCCATAACTTGACTTATTATCTAACTCCATAAATTAATCCTTAATAATTTTTAAGGGTTTTCTTCCTTTATTAACTTCACAAAGTCTTAAAATAATTTCTTAGAAATTTCCAAGCCAAATTATGACCTCTAACTATTTTTCTCTCAAATTTTTGGAAAAATAGGCCTTTAAATCTCAAAATTAAATTTAACACCATGTAATTTTTTTTTATTGTTGGAAAATTTAACCTTTTATTAAGTTTTTGGGATATTACATCTAAAACCCGAACTTGAAATCTTGGAGAATCTAGAGTGACCTTACACCTTTAGACTACCTCTATATTGATAAACATTCTCTTTATAAGGGAGGTCATAGGATCTAACATGCCCTTGTGTATATATAAGTTTATATACGTGTACTTGAATTGTTCGGATGATAAAAATGAAAGGTCCAACAATAAGTTTAATCCACTTCTGGTATTGAAAAGAAAAGTTCACACAAGTTTTTAACTTTTTTTCTCACTTGCTTTAATTTCTTATGTTAATAAAATTTGTATAGTTATAAAAGCTACCATTTTTATAAAAGAGTGTGTGTATTCAGGTCAAAAGAAAAAAGAAAAAGAAAAGAAAAGAGCATGTGCATGTAAACATATTTTGTTTTGGTTTATATTTTTAATATATTCTGATTGTGTTTGAATAAAACAATTTCCAATTTCCGTTCTTATCTATTAATTATGTAAACATAATTTCTTATGTTTAGAAAATTTGTATGGTTATAAAAGCTACCATTTTTATAAAAGAGTGTGTATTCAGGTCAAAAAAAAAAAAAAGAGCGTATGTACATAAACATATTGTGTTTTTTATAAACATATTTTTTTATTTATATTTTTAATATATTCTAATTGTGTTTGAATAAAACAATTTCCAATGCTCTATTCTTCTTATCTATTCTTTTAATGAAAGTCCATTCTTATCATCTAAAACTATCTGAATTTTAATGAAAAATATTAAAGTTATTGCGGTAAATATTTTATGTCTATAAAATATATATAATAAATGAAAATTTATTAATTAAATACGAAATTTTTTCTAAAGAAGTTATTATTTTTAAAGAAAAATGAGAGAACCCATTAAATTTTTTCTTTGGTCAATGTAAAGCTTATTTCTTTCAAATGAATGAAATTATACATATGGATAGTTTGAATGAGATAGAGGCCAATATCTAAGAACTTGTAGCCAAAACAAATAAATTAAGGGTTCATTGTCAAAAGTATTATATGGTTTTAACAACACAAAGATTGTTTATAATATTGACAAAATTTACAAATACTTCTTATTAATTATTTGTGTAAATATAACTTTTAATCCTTGAAATTTGATCCGATTTTGGTTTTGGTCCTTCAAGTTTGAAATCGATGGTTTTAGTCCCTCAAATTTACTTCGTTTATCACTGTTAGTCTCTCAAGTTTGAAATCTGTGGTTTTAGTCCCTCAAATTTACTTTGTTTATAACTGTTAGTCCTTCAAGTTTGAAAAGGACTTGGTGACACCTTTGATGGCTTTAATTCGTCCGACGTGACACTAACACCATTAAAATAGCTTATGTGTCATGCTTTTTAGGATATCTGATATGAAAAATATACAATAATATATTATATTGCTTACAAAAAAGAAAAAAAAGGCATCAAAACGAAATGCACGAGCCAAAAATAACTTATGTGTCATGCTTTCTAAGCTCGTGCGTTTCGTTTTGATGCCCTTTTCCCCCTTTTTTAAGCACAATATAATATATTATTGTATATTTGCAATATCAGCTGTCCTAAAAGGCATGACATATAAGCTATATTTTAATGGTGTTAGCTCCACGTCGGATGAATTAAAGCCGTCAACGGTTTCACCAAGTAAGGTAATTAAATCAGAACTGGTCACTGAACCTGACAGGGAACTAGGTCAAGGGTCAGTAAGTCAGACCAGAGTCAAACCATAACTAAATTGTGACCAAACTGGTCAGAAAGTAAAGATTTAAGAGTTATTAATATGAAATTATAAAGAAAATAAAAAAAATCAATTTTTAAAAAAATGAATCGGGTTGATTCCCGGACCGGACCGGTTTGCCAATTTTCGGGATGAACTAATCGGTCCAGTTTGGGTTTCATAACATGGTCATCAAGTCCTTTTCAAACTTGAGGGACCAATAGTTATAAACAGAGAAAACTTGAGGGACCAAAACCACCGATTTCAAACTTGAGGGACTAAAACCAAAATCGGACCAAATTTCAAGGATCAAAAGTTATATTTACCCTATAATTGCTGCTATATTTTTTTGGCCTAAAATATAGCATGATATTAAGGTCTTTATTAAACAATGTTTAATTTACGAACAAGTTAAGGTTTAATAGTTATATCCTAGTGGATTGTTGCATCCTCTACCAATTTCGAACCATATATGGGAAGAGGTTGCTATGGGCTTCATAATTGGCTTGCATATGGTGAAGGGTTATTATGGTTGTTATTGATTGTTTATCCAAATATGCTCATATTATGCCTTTACCGGCTCTTTTTTCTAGCCAAATTGTTGTTGATTGTTTTGTGCGAAATGTTGTTAAGCTTCATGGGATTCCTAAATCCATTGTTTCAGACAAGGACAACACCTTCACTAGTGCCTTTTGGCATCATCTCATGCAATTACAAGTCACCCAGTTATGCTTTAGTTCTGTATACTATCCTCAGTCATATAGTCAATCCGAGGCCCCCAATAAATGCTTAGAAATGTACCTGTGTTGTTATGTTTTTAATTACCTACGCCATTAGTTTCATTATTTACCTTGGGTGGAATTTTGGAACAATGCCTCTTTTCATTCCGCAATTGGCACGGTTCCTTTTAAGGTCATTTATGGACTTGATTCTCCACCATTATTACGGAATTCTTCTCTTAAAGACGTGCCATTTAATGTTCATAAGCAATTGAAATAGAGGGATGAAATACTACAGATCTTAAAGAGAAATCTATTGAAAGCTCGGCAACGTATGAAGTTTTTTACTGATAAAAAGAGGATAGAACTGGAATTCTTTATAGCTGATTTGGTATTAGTAAAAATGCAACCTTATCGTCAACATTCTGTACAATTGAGAAGATTTCAAAAGTTGGCATTACAATACTTCATACCTTTTGAAATTATTGACCACATTGGCAAAGTTGCTTATAAACTTAAGTTGCCAAATCAGGCTAGTATCCATCCTATCTTTAACATCTTGTTGCTTAAGAAATTTGAAGGTGAGGTTTTTATCCTAACCTTTTTTGCCACTTCCATTGCTCTCAGTTCCCAAGGTGCCCATACTTTAACCTTTGGAAATATTAGATTCTCGATGGATTCGCAGCGTCACCAACAATGTTTAGTGCGTTGGGAGGGGTCTACATCTCCTACTTGGGAATGGACTTTTGATTTACGCTCATTATATCCTAATTTAAACCTTAAGGACAAGGTTCTTGTTAAAAGGGGACTAATGTCATGAACCCATATAACCAGAATGGCGGTATGGATATTACAGTCCCAACTAATGAGTCCAAACTAACCGAAGTGAGGCGCAAGCAACGAATCAGGAAACCTCTTTGGAAATTGCTAGAATTGAATGAGAAAGCTCTAATATAATAAAGACAAATTCTGTTAAAGAAGGGTGTGAAAAGTTTTCTACTGAAATCTCCTTTTTGGTTGTTTTCCTCTCTTTGACGGATTTATCCGATTTCCTGTTATTTCTGAGTTTCTTGTTGCTTTGTTCTTATTCATATGAACATTTTGTATTTGATCCTTTATCATTTCGAGAATCAGTAGCTATACAAATCAATTTTGATCGGATCATTTGCACTATTTCTGTATTTGAGTTTTGATTTATTGCAAATTTGTTTTCTACACTGGGATATTTATCTATACCAATTGGAAAATCAATGTAATAAATAGTTTTTTTTACTTGATGTTAAAAATCCTTTCTACATAGTGTCATATGAGCCCACTCATGTTTTACAGTTTGTACCCATACCTATCTCATTCCAATGAGTAGCCCTACTCTGCTCACCAAGCCATTAAGTCCAAACATTTGTTTCCATTCAAAGACCAAGTACATTAAATGCCAGAAAAATCAATACTCATAACAATTAATATAAAAGATAAATGGAAAAAGTATATATTTAGTCCTTCAATTTCTTTTAAATTTTCATTTTGTTCCCACTACTTCATAATTTTTTTTTCAATCCTTTAACCTATAGTAATGTTGATTTAAGATTTTAAATGTTGAAATAAACATCTTCAAATGCTGGCATCATATTAAGTTTAATTTTAAAAATAACAATTATCATTAAAAAATCATCATTTGAGACTAACGATATTATGGCTAAAGGACTAAAAACATACTAGTTACACTTCTAAGCATTTATAAATTATAAGGTATGTTAGAATCATATCCCGTATATAAAGGATTTTATTAGAATCATATCCTATATAATCAGAGATTGTATATCAATATTATTAGGAAATCATAGGCAATTATATCATATTAATTAGGAAGATACACACTTGTATATAAATAGACTCACTTGTACATGTTTTGATTAAGAGGGAATTCAGAATAAATTTTCTTCATCACGATTTACATGGTATCAGAGTCTTATGAATTATAGGGTTTCTTTTAATGTTTATTTCTCTACTGCCTTTTTTTGTTCATCAGGTACTGTTCATCCGCATTGCTCATATGTATTGTTCATCCAGTACTATTCATAAGACTGTTTATCGGGTAATAGCTTCAAAATTAAATATGAGACACTGTTTATCTGAATACGTGGCACTGTTCATCCATATTTGGGCTCTCTCTGTTCTCACTTTTTTGGCACTATTTTTCACGGTCTATTTCACCCGACCTAATTCTAGAGGTTTTCACGCTCTAGTTTCAAGTTTTCAGTTGTGGGTTTCCTGACTCTGAGACTATTATTTGCCTTTGACTTGTGTAAGTCTGGGACTTTGGTATAGTTAGCAATTGTGCTCGTTGTTTGGTATTTCTGTTGATTGCTGGTTACTTTCTTGAACGTGCTTGTTGTCTTGTTATTGTGATTATCTAGTTACTCTTTCATGGCTAAATCTAAGACATCTGATATGCTTCCCATATATGCTAAGATTATTTATTGAAAATTGAACTGGACAAACTATAATGATTGGAACAAAACTGTCAGGTTTATCTTTCTGGTATTGAGAAGGAAGGCCATTTAACTCAGGATTCCACTTTTAGTGATAATGAGAAAAGTCTGGCTTGGTCTAGAGCGGATGCTTGTCTCTTTCTCCAAATTTGAAACTCTATTGAACCACGGATTCTGTCTTCTGTCAGTCATTACAACAATGTGAAAGAAATTATGAATGATCTTGAATTTATGTTCTCTAGTACAGGGAATTTAACTCAGATTCACGAAATCTGTAAAGGATTCTATCGCTATCAACAGTAAGGTCATCCTTTAAAGGATTTCTTCTTGGACTTTAAGAGGTTGTATGAAGAGATGAAGGTATTTATGTCTCTGCAGGCGGATCTTCAAACCCGTATCAAGAATATGGAGTTTCAAGCTATCATCAATTTCCTTGAAGCTCTTGACCCGTCTTATGAAACCATTCGATCTCAGATTTTGTCTAGTCAGGAGCTTCCATCTCTTGAAAATGTGTTCTCACGGGTCCTTCTTGCTGATAGTTTGGTTCGTCCGTCTGTAAATTTGACTGCTAGTACTCTAGTAAAGTGTGGCCTCTTTGAAAACAAGAATTATGGCTCTAAGTAGGGCACTAATGCTCTCAACGTGACTTATGACAGTATTATCTGCAATTATTGTAAGAAACTTGGTCATATTAAGCAGAATTGTCATAAATTGCAGAACAAACAGCAGCGTGATTAGCAGCATAGTCTTGCTCATGTTGCCCAGACACCTGATCAGTTTGATTATGGTCCATCATCTGTAGGGGCCCTAGCTACAGGTACTTTGTCATATGGTCTTGCTACTACTTCTAAGAAGTAGATCATTGATTTTGGTGCTACCGACCACATGACAAGTAACCATCATTTATTTTCATTGTATGCCTCATATACTAACCCATCCTCCATATTCGTCGCCAATGGTTCCCCGGTCTGTGTACTTGGATCAAGCATTGTTAAACCAACTACATCTATTTCTCTATCTTCTGTTCTTAATATTCCCGATTTTACATTTAATCTTCTGTCTCCCAGTAAACTAACTAGTCATTTAAATTGTTTTATCTCACTATTCCCTAACCATATATTGTTAATTCAGGATCTTTTAATGAAGCATATTATTGGTAGATGCTATATATCTTATGGGTATTACATCCTTGATCATCAGGTGTTGCGTTATGTTGCTTGTTTCTGGTGGGTCGTCTCTCTTTATAGTCCATTGTCGTCTAAGTCATGTGTCACTTTCGTCCCTCAAAAGGTTATATCCTTAGTTTTCTCCTGTTTCTGCTTTAGATTGTGAGTTGTGTCAGTTTGCCAAAATATCAATTTTTTTCTCAGACTTTTTATTGATATTTTGTTATTTTTGTTGATGATTTTTCCCGAACCACTTGACTTTACTTAATAAAACTATGTTCTAAATTGTTTACTCATTTTCATAATTTATGTGCTGAAATTCAAACCCAGTTTAATACTCCTGGCGAAATCCTTCAAAGTGATAATGTAAAAGAATATTTTTTTGCCCTATTCACCAATTATATGTATAGTTATGGCATTCTTCACCAATCATTCTGTGTTGATACACTTGCTCAAAATGGTGTTGCTGAAAGAAAGAACTGTCATCTCTTAAAAACTACCAAAGCTCTCATGTTTCACTCCTATGTACCTAAATCCTTTTGGGTTAATGTCGTGTCTACTGCCAATTTCCTTATTAATCGCATGCCTTCGACTGCCTTGACGTTCCATATTCTATCCTGTTTCCCACTACTAAGTTGTTTCCTGTTGATCCAAAAATGTTTGGTTGTGTCTACTTTGTTCGGGATGTCCGTCCAAGTGTCAGTAAATTTGATTCCAAGTCTTTGAAGTGTGTCTTTCTTAGTTATTCTCGAGTTCAAAAAGGTTATTAGTGTTACTCTCCTGATCTCTGTTATTATCATATGTCTATTGATGTGACCTTTCATGAGTCTTTTCCTTTCAAGTCTTCAGTATTATCTGAGTCTCCCTCTATCATTGATGAGCCTAATGATATCCTGGTTTATCGTGTCCCTGTCTCACCAATACAGGCTGTTGTTATGGAACCTAATATCATCGATGGTACTGATGTTGCTAATGTTCTGCCTTCGCCAATGACTGCTTTGCTGACGGATTACGTTCATGACTCCTTGGTTCTTGATCCTGATCCCCTAGATCCTGCCATTGTTATCCCTGATTATGATATTGATCCATATGATAACATGCCTATTGCCCTCCAAAACGGTACCCGTCCTCATTATCCTCCCAAAAGATATGCTAAATGTACATATCCTATTTCTTCCTTTGTGTCCTATCAGCACTTGTCCCCTATTTCTTCTTTCCTTATAGCCACCCTAGAGTCCATCGCCACCCTTACCGCCCTTCACCAAGCCTTGACTTACCCTGGTTGGCATGCAACGATGGAAGAAGAAATGATGGCCCTTGAAAAAGCTGGTACATAGACTCTTATTAATCTACCTTCTGGGAAGAAGGCCATTGGATGTAAATGAGTGTTTGTTGTTAAGACTAAGGCTGATGGTTCCTCGGAATGTTAAAAGCTTGGCTTTTTGTCAAAGGATATACCCAAACTTATGGAATTGATTACTCAGAGACTTTCTCCCCTGTAGCTAAGCTTACTTTAATTCATCTTCTTGTCTTTATAACTGCCACCTATTATTGGGATTTGCATCAGTTGGATGTTAAGAATGCATTTTTTACTGGTAACCTCATTGAGGAAGTTTATATGGAGCAATCACCTGGGTTTGTTGCTCAGGGGGAGCATAGGAAAGTGTGCTACCTCCGAAAGTCATTGTATGGTCTGAAGCAAAGTCCCCATGCATGGTTCAATAGATTTTGTATTGTGGTCAAGAAGTTTGGGTTGAGCCAAAGCAAGTGTGATTACTCTGTGTTCTACCAGCAGTCTGATGCAGGCATGATTCTTCTAGTAGTGTATGTTGATGGTATTGTGATTACTTGAAGTAACACCTTTGGAATCTCAAAATTTAAAGTCTTTCTTAACTCCCACTTCCAGACAAAAGACTTAAGACCATTAAAGTATTTTCTTGGTATTGAGGTCTTGAGAAGCAAGAAGGGCATCCCTTTGACTCAGTGAAGATATGTTTTCAATCTCTTAAAGAAGACTGGAAAGCTTGGAGTTGCACCAAGCAGTATTCCCATGATACATAATCTGTTCCTAGATCTTAATGATAGCATGCTTAATGAGCTTCCTAATGACTTGAAGAAGAAGATGATCCAGAGAAACTGAAGCCGTTTGCATCTCCTGAGAGATATAAAAGACTCATTGGGAAGCTGAATTATTTAATAGTAACTCGTTCTGATATAACCTTCTCAGTCAGTGTACTTAGCCAATTCATGACATCTCCAACAGTAGCACAGTGGGAAGCTTTAGAGCATATCTTACATTATTTAAAAGGTTCCCTAGGTCATGGCATTCTTTATACAGATTATGGGCACACTAAAGTTAAGTGCTTCTGTTATGCGGATCATACAGAATCTAAAGCCACAAGTATTAGTGCAAGCGTATCACCCAAGATGTAGGGTGAATTGGGTGATAACAGAATAATTGGACCGTAAATAAAAATTAACAGTATTTAAAACAAAGTCAAGAGTAAGGAAGGATTTCACCGAAGTGTACACTGGTAGTTATACTGGTTCGGTCACAACTACTTTGACCTACATCCAGTCCTCAGAATTCCTCTAAGCCTTTCACTATATCTTCCAAGATTTAGTGGATTCTTGGCACTTTAGTACAACGTAAGTTCCTTACCTGGATACTCACTCCCCCTTACACAAAGTAATCTCAAATATCAACTTAAGGTTCCACAACCTTAAGTTATATCAATAAGAAATATTGAGTTTGTAAAGCAAATCTCTCTCAAAGAGTATAAGGATAAACATTGAAGTAAAGAGATTGAAAAAATAAGAAATAGAGCACTATAAAATGATCGTTATATGTACGTGTGTTGTTCGTTATTGTATATATTTCTCCATTAAATGCTTCCTTATATATAGTTGAATTATGGTATCCGTTGTGAGAATTTCAACGTATTCGTTAGAGTTACACAGCTTCTTTTAACCGTTCTTCACGTTTGAAAAACTATCCATTGCGTTCGGTGGACGTTCCACTACGTAAAGTTACTTTTCTTCCCTTAGTATGATTTCTTCATTGTTTCCTTAAAAATATACTTAGAATAATAATACAATGAAGGGTTAATCATAAAGATTACAAATCAATAAGCAACATATGATTATCATGCAATTTAGACTTCATCACTCAAGTGACCACTTTTCAAAAATGGTAGAGAGTTCATACCTCTTTTCTTATCACATCACTCGAGTGATCACTCAAGTGATCCAGGGTCATCACTCGAGTGATCCCTTCTCAAAACTGCCAGAGAGTATCATTGGATAAAAGGACTCATTGCATAGCTCATTACTTGAGTGATCCAAATGTCTTCACTTAAGTGATCACTCAAATGATCCATTCTGAAATATCGTAAAGTCTTACCTGAATAACATGGCTTATCTTACCTCATCACTTGAGTGATTCAGGGTTATAACTCGAGTGATCCCTTCCAAAATTAGGCAGAGAGTGATGTTGAACCAATTGTTGCTTTGTCTTACTTTATCACTCGAGTTATCACTCAAGTGATTACTCTGCATGCCTCAGAAACCTTGTTTACTTATTCAAAAACCTTTTTTTTATCATTAATCAATTGTAACATCTTTTGTTATCATCAAAACATAGGATATAACATCCTCCCCCTTTTTGATGATGACAAAATATATTGGTTTTTAAAATACTTATTTTAAGAGTGATTTTACAAATCAATGCAAATACCATGATTCATTTTTGAATTGAAAAAATTTTAAGGTCACAAATCACTTTCCTATGATAACACTAGAATTAGACAATGTATAATATAAAAGACAAGTAATCATAACTTGCATGAATTTGAAAAATGAATAGCATAATTGCATAACTTTAAACACAATTGCATAACTTAGTCATAAGTGTATCAAAGTAACATTAAGTGCTCCCCAAATCCCTATACACCCATATACATACCCATGCTACGACAAACTACAATCTATTTACTGCCAAATCACCAAAATCACTCTCCAATTCTTCTCCCCCTTTTTGACATCATCAGAAAGGTGGATCAATCATGAGAGGTAGGGCTAGAACTAGATGAAGATGAGGGCTCAACGGTAGAGAGAGGTAAGACACGGAGAGGTAAAGATCCAGTATCGTGAATGTCATCACCTTGATGTATAGAGAAGGTGGGTGATGATTGTTGAGGTTCAAGTAGTATGACTGGGGGAATCTGGAGTGTATCATCTGGGGATAGTGTATAGAGAGAAGGGTGTTATGGTGGAAGTGAAGTCTGGGAAGTAACTATTATCTCCTCAGTGTCATCAGATGTGTGATGTGAATGATGAGAAAGAGACTGAATAAGTGGCTCAGTGCCTGCAGGTGAGGCTATTAGTGTAGGCATTGTGGTAGGTTGGACTGGCTCATCAAGAGTGATATGGATTGGAGTAGATAAGGATGGGTCAGTCATGGTGAAGAGGTGGTTGCTAGGTGTGATATATAGGATAGTAGGAGATGAATTAGATGCTGGGGTAGAGGTAGTGACTGGGATAGAAGCAGAGGCTAGAATCGATGCTGGGATGGATAGACCAGTATTCGAAGTACCAGGTGTGAGGGCATCTACCTTCTCATGTAGAGACCGGAGAAGGCTACCAATCTCTGGCAAATCACTTGTTTGAGCTTGCTGCTGTGCTAATACTTCTTAATTGTGTGCCAGCATAGCTTCATTGTGCTTGTTCATGTACTCTACCATTTCTCCCATCTTGAAGTTCATATGGGTGATTAGTTCAACATTCGTGTTGGCAATGTCCATATGGAATCCTTCAAGAACTTCCTTCAGATAAGTCTAGATTGTGGAACCAAAGAACAAGGGAGCAGAGGTAGTGGCAGGAGCATAGGACTGAGTATCATCCTACTTGCTAGTCTCAGTCTCTATAGCTTTCTTCTTCTTGGGTGTGGACTCCATAGGCTTCTCCAAAGGTATCTCAATCCTAAGTTTTCCAATCTAGTTCCTCCCTATTGGTAATAGCTACTCAACTGGCTCATTCAGCTCTAGGCACCAAATCTTATTAGCCTTGAGGAACAAAGATATCAACTGGGGGCATGTCATCAGTGTGGTTTGGGTTCCAGAGAACCGATATCTCTTGATCTTAGAGAACATCAATTCACCAAAATTCCTCGTTTCCTTTAGAAGAATCGAGGCCATATTGCCTTAGTCCCTCTCAATGAAGTGCGTGAAGTTATTGGACTTGTTCACTATGGCTCGAGGGTAGATATACCAGAGGACTCTGTGTATGTTACACATACCCTTGGGTCACAGGACATACTCTCTCATCGGGCCTCAATAGACTAAAAATAAGATTAGAGCTAAGTTTGGCCGAATTGTCTTCAGGTGGATCCTCAATGCCTAGCCAGGTGTTGATTTTAAAGGGAGAGATTAAAAATTTCTTCCCTCTAACTTTTGTTTCCAATTCCTCCTCTATGCTTGCCTTTTAACATCCTTTACTGGTTCTTGGTTACAGTAGAAGTGTCTCACTACCTTAGTGCAGTATGGTAGGTTTACAGATAACCAAGGCATATAAGGCTCTAGATATTCACTTAGGCCCATCTTAATAGCTTAAAACAAAATTTGGAGATTAATGTAGAACATTTTACACAGTTTCCTCTGGGAGAAGTATTCTTTATACTTCTTGGTTTCTTCTAGTTTGCTTGTGTTGAAGCGTTTAGGAGGTACGGTGATGTCTATTTCTTTAAATTCCTTTTCTCCTCCTCCTTCCTTCAGTTGTGATTTGGAGGCTTGGTTCCCTTGGATTGATAGGCATCCTCCAGTATGTTTGCCATTGCCTTGGCAATCTTCACATCATAATTTGGTACCTTAGATCATTTAGGGGGAATCCGTAGAGGGTGGAGTAGTAGGGGTCTTTAATCCAACCTCCTTGTGGAATCTTACCTCTCTTAAGGTTCTTTCTTTGTCTAAGAACAACTTAGAGGGGAGCATACCAGAAGAAATAGGCCGGTTGAAAATTTTGACAACATTTTATGTCAGCCTTGATGAGCTTTTAGGTGCAATTCCTTCTACTCTTTACAATTTATCATCTGATCTCACTTTACTCGAATTTGTATTAAATCAATTCAATGGCTCTCTAGCTCCCAAAAGTATGTTCTCCAACTTCCCTAATCTACAAATCTTGGCACTTGGAGGAAATCAATTCTCATGTCATACCCAACATCCATTGCAAACTCCACTATGATTGTAATTATCTCTATGGGAAATAATAACTTTGTTGGGCAAATTCCAAATCTTGGAAGGTTGACTGACCTCTTACATATAAAAATCGTTAATAGTTGTCTAGGAAGTAATTCTTCAAAAGATTGGGAGTTTCTAAATTCTTTAAGCAACTATAGTAAGTTAGAACAGCTATACTTGGACAAAAATAATTTTGGGGGCCATTTACCAAATACCATAGGCAATTTGTCCAGCCAACTCACGCTTGGAGCAGATTAAATATGTGGTAGAATTCCTAAGACGTTAGTAAACCTCATTAACCTGAAGTTACTAGATTTGGAGATAAATTATCTCACAGGCATCATCCCAAGTAATTTTGGGAACTTTCAAAAGATGCAAATGTTATATTTACAAGGAAACAAATTTCTTGGAAATACACCATTCATAGGTAACCTCACTCAATTATTCTACATAGACATGTCAAATAACGTGTGAGAAGGAAATGTTCCTTCAATTGCTGAGAATTATAAAAGTTTATAATATCTTGATCTATCACATAACAATTTTAGTGTAACTATACCTGTCTAGTTGATTTCAATTTCACTCTATCAATTTTATTGAACTTGTTACATAACTCTTTTGGCGGTGATATTCCAAAGTGAGGTTGGAAACCTAAAACATATTGGTCAAAAATATTCCTCAAATTATTGGGGATTGCCAAAGCTTAGAGTACCTCTTTTTGTAAGGGAACTCCTTTCAAGAAGCCATCCCCTCATCTTTGGCTTCATTGAAAGGTTTAAGATACCTAGACATGTCACAAAATAATTTTTCTAGATCAATTTTAAAAAGCCTGCAGGATATTGTTTTAGAGTACCTAAATGTTTCTTTCAATATGCTTGATGGGGAGGTACCAAGCAAAGGTGTCTTTGACAATGCAAATACAATATCGCTTATTGGGAATAACAAGCTTTGTGGAGGCATATCACAGCTGGAGCTGCCACCATGCCTTATCAAATCTACCTTACCAAGAAAACATCAAAACTTCAAGTTGATCCTATCAATATGTTGTATGATTGCTTTTCTCTTTCTACCATTTATTATTGCTATTTATCATGGAAGAAAGAGAAGTAAGAAATATTTTTCGAGTTCACCAACAATTGACATAATTTCCAAAGTATTGTATCAAAGTTTGCATAATGCAACCAATGGATTCTCTATCAATAACTTGATAGGATCTAGGAGTTTTATGTAATATTCTAAAAATAATAATAATAAATAAATAAATTATTATTATTATAATATTATTATATTATATTATAATATATTATTATAATATTATATTATATATATTATTATTATTATATTATAAGGTGGGCAGCACGTGGGCTGCCCACCTATTATTAAATGTAAGGAGAGGGAGTGGATTACCCACTCCCTATTCCCTCTTCCTTTTTAAATACCGCATGAGGTGCGGTATTAAAAGGAAGAGGCAGAGAACGAGGGAAGAGCGAGAGAAAGAGAGAGAACGAGAAGAGAATAAAGATCTCACTTGAGTTTTTTGAGGTAAGTTATTTATCTTATAAAATATTTAGATAGCTAAAATAACTTCTTTCAGCAAATTTCTTTTATGAAAATTATTCCATGTATTTTTCTCGTTCTAATAAAGATAATATTGTATAGATTAGAGAATATTTTAAGATTAGCATTTTGGACAAGTTTGAGTTTTGTTAGTATAAGGCTATAAAAATGTAGAGAATAATTAATAGCTATTTTTAATCGGTTTATTTTTCTTATTTAGTTGGTATAAGATTTTATAACGAATTTTCTATATAATTAGTCTATGAATAATTCTATATAAGACTTTTTAACCGATTAAATGTGGGTTAAAAGCTTTATTTGAATTAATGAAGGTATTACTGAAATTTTAATTGGTTTAGTTTTGAAATTCGGAGGACTAAACTGTCATTTTCGATATTTGAAGGACTGAACGGTCATTTCTAAAATTTAAACCCCAAACTGTTATTTTTCAGTTTTTAGAATATATTATATATTATTATTAAAAATTTGTATATAAGTTATAATTTTGATTATGTGGAATTTTGGAGAGTTATTAATGGATAGTAAATTGATTGTGGTAGATTGATTTTGGCATTTCCTTGAGCTCTTGGATTAGGAGCAGTGTGGTAATAAATAGTTTTGGCGAAAGGTAACCACTTTCCTCTTGTTGTGCATGGTTGTATGATGTTTGTGAGTGATTTTAATTATACAGATTTATAAATTTGGCTATTGATATGTGATGTGGTTTTGGAAAATATGTTATTAATGAAATTGTCTTGTGGGACTTATTTTCATGGAGAAAATGACTAGAAATATTATATTATATGAGTTGGTATTTATTTATGAGATTGGAAAAATCCTTTTTGATAATTATGAAATGATAATGACATGTCATAATCACATAATATGGATAAGATAGGGGATGGTGGATGTGGAATTAATGGGAGGTTACTCAAAGAGGAAATAAGGGGGTGAATTCTTGTATAAAAGAGGAAATAAGGTGGTGGACGTCTAGGTGCACCCTGGTTAGTCCTTTGGCCCATTTGTATTCCGTAGGGCTATGATACCCCACTAATGTATTTAGAGGGGGAACCCATGGTCCGGTCTTGTGCTCTGTGGATTTTGGCCGGTCTATATCACTTGATCGGTGAGCTTGTTAAGTTAGCTACCAGTCATATGGGTGAGTACTAGCCCATGAGTTCAGTCAGAGGAAATAAGGTGGAGAGGAAATAAGGGAGGAAAGAAAATAAATTATTATGTATTGACTCTTATACACTTATATGGTAAATATGAGAATGAGAATATGATATTGTGAATTATTATGAAATTATTCGTATGGACAAGTGATATTTTAATAATGTTATACTTTTATAATTGTCTCACTTGGCACCTCACGGGCACATACTTGTATGCCCGATGAGATGGATTGCTGGTTACTGAGGCTTTTGTCTCACCCCGTTGATTTAACATTTTTCCAGGTGATAGTTGTCGTGCAGGTCCATCAGGGAAGACTCCGGAAGCTTAAACTACTTCTGATAAAAGTAGTGCTTCCATCTTTTTAATATATGTTGGATTATTGTATAATGCCACATTAGGGCTCATCTTGCATACTCTGATCTATTTATGAGAACTTGATATATTATCTATATATTTTTAATTACTTCTAATGATGTTAGAAGGCCTGTATGGCTTATGATGTATTCTAAACTTGTGGATCCACAATTTGATCTAATAAGGATATTTTAATATCTGATGAGATATTATTCAGCAAGGAAAAAGGGTTTTATTTTCCATGGTAAATTTTGTAAACCATGGTAGAGTTTTCAAACGGTTAGTTAAACTCTTTTTCTGCCATGGTTAAATTTTTAAAAGATGAGCTATAATCTTTTCTACCATGGTAGCTTTTTGAAAAATTAAGTTATAAAAATAGGATTTTACAGTGTTAAGGAAAAGATTTTACATTTTAGCCCTGTATATAAGGGAAGTTATTTTTTTTTTGTTTGGATTTGCACACTCTAGACTTGAATATGAAACCGATGAAACAAATCATAGTTGGTTGATCCAAGCATTTAGAAAAGCTTGAATAGTTTCTATGCTTAAGAATATGAACTTTAAATCCTACTCTATTCGGGTTTGAAAATCTGATTTTTTTTTTTTCGGTTGAAAAATTACACAAAACCGGCGAAGTTTCAACTTTCAAGTGAAACGAAACTGGAATAATCAGAGAAGAAAGCGAAAAAGAAAAAAAAAGTAAGAAAGACTATAAAATAACAAGAGACGGCCACTCCAAGGAAACAACATTGTGTGCATCATATATATATATTAGTAGGTTGAAGGGGAAAAATAATATTGCATTTAGGTTTTAGATAAAAAAAAATGATAAAATAACCTTTTAAAATTGTATTAAAGTTTTGTGGGATTTTTTTATGATAAATTTTAAGTGTTAAATGTTCATAGACTTATCAATAAATGCTTATGGACTTGTCAGTACAAGTGTCACAAACTTATTAGCGGATGAGTTGGATTTGTTAATGCAACTGTAATTTATTATAAAAAAAATATCACAAAACTTAAATTCAATTTTAAAATTTTAAGGGACCATCTTATTGTAGTTTATCATATCTATGATCTAAACGTAATTTTCTTTAAAAAAAAATCTATGTTAGTAGTGAGTAGGTGGGTATATATATAATATATCCACACTAATTTTAGTTATACCAACCACAAAAATCTTTAAAATTCTCGTAGTAACTCCCACTTTTTGGTGTATATAACTCCCACTTTGAAATGAGAATTGATTCCTCTCACCAGCAACAAAAGAGAAGTTCGCTTGCTTGAACGAAGCAATTGCTTCCTCTGCGAATGGATGACCAAGTTGTTCAGCGCGTCTTCCATGAAGGAGGTCGCGATTATTATCAACAACAGCCTTCTACGTCATCGTCTTCCTCCTCCATCCTTCAATCTCTTCCTCTCCATGTGGTATGCATTCTCTAAAAAAAATTCTTCCTTTACTTTTCCCACTCATGAATGCCCTAATATCGACTCTCGCAAATTGGATGAACGGAATTTAGTGTGTGGACATTGAAATCCATGCCTGTGACTGAATTATATTCTTATAGCATGGGCATTAGTTGTAATTGAATCTCATCATCAAATGTGTGTTCAGCGTATTGTTTAATAATCCATCTGTTTAGAGTTTTATCTCTTCTACGTGTGTGTGTGGATGATCTTATGCTTCATCAATCGCGCGAAAAATGTGTTTTTTTTTTAATCTGTTTGCAATTCCGCATAATCAGTTAAAACAGCAATACTCGTATTTTCTTGCCTGAGACTCTTAGTTATATTTTAGTATTATGGGCTAGGTGACTTAGAAGAGAGATGATAGTAACAGTATTTAACAGCTGTGTTATGTTAATATCTTGATGCCCATTTACTGGTGGGACCGTAGAAGAGAAAATGCAAGTTTTTATTTAATATAGGTGTCAATTCTCACGAACGTTTGTCGTCTTTCATTTGCCACTGGTTCCAGAATACCTAACTGGTTGTTGGTGTCAAATTGGATGAATGACTGGATGAAATTATTGAATTTATAGGTTGTGCTTGTTTGTCGATATTTTTTGGTCAATGCATTTTTGTCAAATTTTGGTATTATTATTTTTTATTGTACATCAATGAACACATCTTATGATTAAATAGTGACATTGACCTTCTTTTAATTGTCATTTCTTCACAATTCACAAAATTATGTATTTTAAACTTCAATGTAATTGCTAAATTCTCATGATCCTAGAAATCTATCGAATGCATGACTGAAGTTTTGATAAAAAATTTTGCAGTCTTTTGATCATGGCTATTATTTGTTAGTAAAATCTATCCAAGAACTTCGAGAGAGAAAAGAGGGTCTTGTTACAGTTGGCATTGGTGGTCCTAGTGGTTCTGGTAAAACAAGGTAGTGATCCATGTTTTTGCTTCTTCTTAATTGTTAATGTACTATTTTAAGCTCAGCATGAATTTTGTTTCATGTTTCCCAAAGCTTAGCAGAGAAGGTGGGATCTGTTATTGGTTGTACTGTTATATCAATGGAGAATTATCGCAATGGAGTTGATGAAGGGAATGATTTGGATTCTATAGACTTTGATGCCTTGGTCAAGAATCTTGAGGTTTGCATTTGTGTCTCTTTTTCAAGTTTCAACACCATGCAAAAAATAATGGTTTAGCCTTTTCCAATAACTGTGGTTCAGTAAATCCTCTGGTTTTATACTTTTCTTATTGTCCTTCTCAAGCTTAATTCTTTAAATTATCAAAATATGGTCTTCCTGAGTTTAGAATAGTATTATTACACAATAATGTAAATGGGGAAGGGGAGAAAGAAAGAAATACCAAGAGTAAGAATAGCTGCTGATATTGTACAAGTTATTGCCTGATCCTCCTTCTTCTTCTTCTGTTTTTTTGGGTGAGGGTTCCAGAATATGTGTAAACCTAAAATTTACTTTCCGGAACTAACTTATGGTTTTAACAAGAAAACAAATGATCCTTACATCTAGTTTTTTTTACAGACGTTACACAAACACGTGTATACTAAATTAATATTCCTTATATGTTGCAATTAGGATTTGACCCAAGGCAATGATACAGTGATTCCTGTGTTTGACTATCAACAAAAGAGGCGTGTTGGATATAAAGCCATAAAGAGTGCTTCATCAGGGGTGGTAGGCCATGCTGATTATGGTTTTGATTTTTTAGGGTAATCATTCATTTTGTGAGGTTCACTTGTTTTCTTGATTATGGCTTCAGGTAGTAGTTGACGGGACATATGCTCTACATGCGAAACTGCGGTCTTTGCTAGATATTCGAGTTGCTGTGGTACTTACTCCTTTCTTTCTCTTTTATCATTTGTATTAGTTATGGCCACTAGATTGTTATACGTTATTTTTATGAACCTTTGTTTAGATAGTTGCTCATAAGATTTCAATATTATCATTAATCTATATTTTTAACAAATCAGGTTGGCGGTGTTCATTTTAGCTTGCTTTCTAAAGTTCGCTATGATATTGGAGATTCTTGTTCGCTGGATTACCTTATTGACAGTATTTTCCCATTGTTTCGGAAGCACATTGAGCCAGATCTTCATCATGCGCAGGTTGGTCTCTTTTCTTGTTCTTACCACCAAATGTCAATTCTAAGTCTTTTTCCTTTCCCCTTTTTATGGCAGATCAGAATTAATAACAGCTTTGTTTCATCATTTAGAGAAGCTATCTACAAGGTGAAATGCAGAAGTGAGGTGTGTCTACCATCCATAAATACTATTATTTGTCTCTTATTTTATGTTGATCCATTCCTACAAAAATTGCTGGTTATGGGTTATTTTTCAAACTTGTTAAGCTTGGTATTAATTTTTGGTTGAAGATAGAATGGAAGGGCAGCATTCAAAGAATTTTGATGATTGGATTTGTCCAAGTGTTAAGATAAGCACTATAATCTGAAATTTCAAGCTACTTACAATGTTCTTTTTTTTTAACTTGATAGTCCCCTGATGGACATTTGGGTTCTGCCTTTCAACAAGATGAGGCCCAAACAGACAAGTGAGTGGCTACTAGTTTTCCCATCTTAAACTATTTTTCATGAAAATTATTATTTAGAATGTAAAATATCCTTATCAGAAACCATATTTTCAGTTTAATTGAGATGTGCATGACTGCTACTTCACATGTGTGCTTACGCATGTGTATTATTTTCCATAAGCTATTAATTAATATTTTGAATTCTAAATAACTGTACCAAAATTTGTGCTTCCAGTTTTATAGAGATGTATCTTAGACCTCCTTCAGCTAGTGAAGAAGCAACAATTAATGATTGGATCAAGGTGCGACAATGTGGAATTAGATATTATCTTTCCCTTGGTGACCAGAGGATTGTTGACAAAAATTTCATTATCAGACCAAAGGCTGAGTTTGAGGTGTGAATTAGTTCCAAGTCTTCTTCATTTACTCTTGGTTTTTGTTTTAACTGCATGAGTTAGGATGTAACTCATGTTTTTGGAATTTAGTTAAAGGATATGTTACTAAAGGAGTAAGAAAAAATGCAAAGAGGCTGTAAAGTTTAACAACAGAGAGTTCATAATCTTATTCTTTTATGTATAATATAATCACTGGTTTTTTGCATACATTTTCACTTGCAATTTTGAACTCAAAGGAATAGTATCTCTATATTTTTAGGCTACTGCATCTCTTTTCCTTTTTTCCTGTTTATCATGTCTTTTTATCTATCACAGAAACTGAAATCTTTCATTGCAGAACAGTTGTTTTTCTTTATGTCTATTGTTGTCCAAGAATGAATAACCATCTGACTTATTATAAACCTGCGTTAGTGTTGTATACATGTGAAAATATTGTGATTCTAGAAGCTTAAGATTTCTGCTCCTGCTTTGAGTTTAGAAGCACCGGCTTTATGTTGTTGAAACAGGTTGGGCGAATGACACTAGGGGGGTTGCTTGCTCTGGGTTACTCTGTTGTCGTTAGCTATAAACGTGCATCTACAACAGTCAGTAATGGCAATGTTTCTGTGTCTTTTGAAACCATTGATGCTCTGGGTGAGACATACATGGTGATGAGGGGAACAAACAGGAAAGTATGAATTCTTTTCTTGCCTCCATAGATTATGTTTCCTTTCATTTTCAGAATGAATCTTCTGAAGCACATCAAGTTCTTACTTTTCAGAGATTTTGCTTGTTGGCTTTGTAAGTGAATAAGATTATGCTCATATTTCCTATTGTAATATATCAAAACTTTTAGTTCTTCACTTTTTCTTTTAAAAATACAATTAATAACTTTAAGATTCATGAAATCCATGCTTTCTACATAATGGACAACAACAACAACAAAGTCTTTATCCCACTAGGTGGAGTCAGCTACATGGATCACACGGCGCTATTGTGCTCTGTCAAAAATAATAGATTTTGATATATTATTAATTAAAAGGTCTCTCTCTATGACCTCATTAAGCGTTCGTTTCGGCCTTCCCCGACCTCGTCTAACAGGACTCCATACTGCTTGATCAACCCTTCTCATCGGAGCACTCAATGGCCTTCGTTGAATATGTCCAAACCACATCAAACGATTTTCTACAATTTTTGCTTCAATAGGGGCCACTCCAACTCGTTCGCGTATATGAGTATTATGAATCTTGTCTTTTCTTATATGGCCACACATCCATCTCAACATCCTCATCTCAGCTACCCCCATTTTATGTTCATGTTGTCCCTTTAAAGCCCAACATTCACTACCATATAACATTACTGGTCTTATAGCAGTGCGATAAAACTTTCCTTTTACCTTATTAGGTACTTTACGATCACAAATAACTCCAGTAGCTTTTCTCCATTTATACTATCCGGCTTGAATTCTATGATTGACATCTCCATTAATTTCACCATCTTGTTGTATAATTGATCCCAAATATCTAAATTTTGTCACTTGTGGGATGACTTGCCCTCCCAATTTAACTTCCACTTCTCTTTGGCCTTGTCTCTTATTAAACTTGCAATGCATATATTCAGTTTTGCTCTGACTAAGACGAAAGCCCTCAATTCCAAAGTCTGTCTCCATATTTCAAGTTTAGAGTTAATTTCTTCCTTGGATTCAGCCAACAGAACTATATCATCCCCAAAAAACATGCATTTAGACAAGGATAAAAAATAAAAAAATATTATGTGATATGGGAAAAATAATATATATTAATGTGTGTGCGCGTAATTGACATTGGGTGAGATTAGATATACTTATACGGTATACCTCTTGATATTCATATGGAGGAAGTGATTTACAATAATAGAACTACTGAATTCGAAATAACTACATGTTAATTTTACTTGCCACTGACAACAATGATTAAGTGCCCATTTAGTTCACGGAATTGGAAGTAATATAATGCGATGTAATGTAATGATGATTATATAGTTTGTTTGGTTCATCATTAGGGAAAAATAATACATATGCATAAAAACGTTTGGTTGGATTACATCAAACATGAAGATATATGGGAATGATATATCAAGGGACAAAATTACCCCATTTTACACATAATAGTGTACACGTTGGGTTCATGATAATTTTTTTCATTCCGTGCAGTGTGTACGCTAGGTTGATAGCAATTTTTTAATATTTAATAGTGAAAATATTATGCAGTGTATAGGTTGGATTCATGTTACTTTTTTACTATTTAATGATAGGAATATTATTTAATGAGATATTTTAATATTTTTTTAATAGTGGAACATAATTTTTTAAATTTTTGAATGGGGGAATATTTTTTAAATTTCTATATTATTAATTATTTTCTTAATATTTAATGGTGGTAATTAAAATTATTTAATATTTAACTGCATTTATGGGTGGGCACTTTGTTCAATTTAAAAAGTTATAATGGCAATAGTTTTATTTTCACTAGATTACATACATCCTCATTCATAAGTCCTAGCAGTGTAATCGATGTAATCAGGATTACAAAATGTAATCCTCTTTAGATCAGATAAGTCTTACCAAACGTTGTAATCACACTATTACATCAAGATTACATGTAATCCTCTCTCATGTAATCAAACCAAACGGGCCATAAGTAATTGAGTATTTGGTCTAAAATGTCTATGCTTTTTGTCATTTCAACTGGATAGCAAAAAGGCTTGGCTGAATGCGTCTGAATTTTTACTCCTTCCACAGTATATTATATTATTATTGATTATTGATTATTGATCGGTGGCTGTTATCATAGTGTGCTAGCACTTTGGTGATTATGCTCCTTTTATTTTGACAATATTTATTTTAACCTACTGATCAGAAAGAAGGGATTTTTTTTTCTTCCTGCAGACAGTTGGAACAGAAGCATTAAAGATGGGTGTAAGTGGCCCTTGGATCACTAAATCATATCTGGAAATGATTCTTGAGAGAAAAGGTAGGGTTTTATAGTCTATCCATATCATGATCATCTATTTCTTGTATTTCTTTTTTAATGTGTCGGGGACCACTTGGAGTTTATGAGTTGTGAGAGCCAGTTCGGTCAATTATCTGCTGTTCTTATGTTGTCTATCATCAGTAGATTATTATAATCAACAAGAAAATAAAAGCATAATTTTCTGTTGCTCTTACTCATGTTTCTCATCAATTTATGTAATAGTTATGTCTCCTTCTCAATTTCACATGCAGGTGTACCTCGTCTAAGTACACCACCACTTGTGTCTAATAAACCTTTGTCTGGCAATCAAGAAGGAGCAATTGTTGCACCAAAGCCAATCCGAGTTACCCCTAACATTGTAACTGGAATCGAGGATTTATCTCAGCCATGGACTCGATCCCCAAGAAAGTCCAAAATGGAACCTGTCATAGCAACTTGGCGTTTTATATCTTCAGATTCATCTCAGACTGACAACACTGTACTAGGTATTTTTCTTTAAATCGGTGAATATATCCTCAACTTTTCCTTTTATTTTGTTGGATAAAGTTCTGCACATCTACACAAGACCATTTATACTGAGACTTCTCTCATGAAGCAACCACAGATCCTTCATCTTTCAGGGATACTATGAGGCTTGCTCCAATGCCTGATTCCTATGACCTGGATAGGGGATTGCTTTTGGCCGTTCAAGCAATACAGGTAAGGGATAGAAGATAATTTCCAAGCATCACATTTTGAACGTCAGTTTTCCATAAAAACATTCAGATTTATGAGTTTGATTGAATCCATTCTCCCTAATTATCACTGTGCCAGGCTTTGTTGGAGAAGAAAGGAGTTCCAGTCATAGTTGGAATTGGTAATATAAGATGTTTTCTGATACCTATCTCTGCATGTGTATGCATAACTAATCTGCCCTTACACACATATGCATACTTGTCTGGATATATGTGGCTATCTTCCTCTCATATTAGAGGGATTGTATGTTGAATGTGGTGTATTTAAGGTAGTTCCGTATACATGATGGACATTTATCTTGTTCTTTTGTAGTATTGAATTATGATGCAGGGACATGTTCCATTTTACAATAACAAATTATATGTGCAACTGGTTATATTCTGAGAATTAAAGCTAACAACAATTAAAGAGCATACAATCTAAGGAAAAATGTGGATAAGGAGGAGACGTGTCAAAATAAACAAGGCATATCATCAAGTCTTTCAAGCCTTTTTGGCGAAGTCATATCTTTTAAAATAAAATCAATAATTAATAAACTAATAGTCTAAAATAATCCATATTCCATCATATTGTCTTTTTTTTTTTTCAACTGAAAAGAGTATAATTTTATGAATAATGGATGGTTAATTTATTGTCTCACATATACATACACGCAGGAGCGGTCATACTCTGTAATTTTCTCTATTTTCTTCTTTTATCAGTTTCCAAATTAGAAACCGCTTTGAGATCAAATTTGTGAAGAATCCATTTGCTGTAGTCTATTAAAAAGATTAATCTAGGCGATAATGTATGCTGCTATTGCCGCAGGAGGTCCAAGTGGGTCTGGAAAGACTAGTTTGGCCCATAAAATGGCAAATATCATTGGCTGTGAGGTAGTTTCTCTGGAAAGCTATTATAAACGAGTAAAGGATTTTAAATATGATAACTTCAGCTCGCTTGATCTAGCTTTGCTATCAAAGGTAAGCATTAAATTGACTATATTTAGTTTATAGCGTCACTCCATAATTTTTATGTCTGATAAATATTATTCCTTCAGAACTCCATGAGCACGGAAATTTTCCCTGTGTTGGTTCATTTTCTTATTAAATTTAAGTAGACATTCCTAGTTGCTTCTGGGATTTCAAAGGTGTGATTGGTTAAGAAATTTTTAGTGGATTACTTGCATTACCATGCGAAAATGAGTGTCTTCACAGTCAAACCTCTACTGGTTCTTATAAAAATACCCTGCCTCAACTCTTTGGAGTAAAGACATGCTCGTCTATAAGAAACGTTGCCCAGAAAATAATGTCAATTTTTGTGGCTATGTCCTTTCAGACATTTTAAGTGTAGATGCTATTTCTGTTCTTCAAAACTAAAAAATGATTTTGTATGGCCATTTGGTAACATGCATGTTGATGTCTTTCTTTTTAACTGAGTTTTTTGCATCTGAACCCTTTTAATTAGTTTTGGATAAAAATTTTATGGATAAAATGATGGTGCTATTGTTTGCTGGTCTCTTGAAACAGTTATAGTAGTCATTGCATTACACGGTGGTAATTTTTTCATTGCTCAGGGCCTTTTGTTACTCAAATGTTATGGTTCGGGCCAAAAAAAGGTTACGGCCATTACTTTTAGCTTTAAATTGTGAAAGTCTGCTGCTACTGATTTGAAGTTTGCAGCCATATAACTTCTCAATGCTTTTCTGTAATTTAACTCATGATTTTGTTAGCAACTTATCATTCTCATTATTGAGTTTCTTCCAGAATATTGATGACATACGGAATGTTCGGAGAACAAAAGTTCCTCTCTTTGACTTGGAAAGTGGTGCCCGGAGTGGCTTCAAGGAACTTGAAGTTTCTGAAGATTGTGGAGTGGTTAGTCATAAGATATTGTATATGTTGTCTGCATTACAAGCTTTTCTTTTAATCTGTGAAGTAGGTAGAGACAGAGTGTCCTGTGTACATAAAAACATGTTGAGAAGGTATAGTACAATGGTCGGTGTCAATTAGTGTCTCTAATATGCACCAAACACACACAAAGCTCCTTTCTTAAAGCGACCTGAGACTGGTCAGTTCAATCCTATATCAATTCTATATTGAATTTTGTCGATATACACGCTCCTATTGCCCTGCCTTTGTACACATGGAAGTGGATTTTGAGTGGTGTCCTGTTCTAGAAATGGACGAAGTAATGGGCTAGTGCAAGCACTGGGCTAGCCCTTTTTGGCAATAAGCACTAGCCATCTCCCCAAGATTACCATGGCTGCTCTGGAGTTAAGAAATGGTAGTAGAATGTAACTGTCATAAGTTGCAAGCTGTCCTATAATGAAGGATTGAACTCTACTTACTGTAAGTCATGAACACCCTTGGTCTGGCTAAGGGAGCCAGTGATGGAATTGACCATTATGCATTTAAAAGTTTGTTTACACTCCATAGTAACTTCTTTTTGTTTCTGGTTTCTTTAGAACTCATGGTTATCAGAAAAATGAAACATAGATATGCATAAAATAATAAATCCCTAACCTGAATATCTGATTTATTTTAGTTTGTATGTCTTCACCGATCATTCTTGTGGATTCCTTAGAGTGGTGTTTGTTTTGACCAGATTATATTTGAAGGGGTTTATGCGTTGCATCCTGATATCCGAAAATCTCTTGACTTGTGGATTGCTGTTGTAAGAATGAGTTTCCTTCTACCTCTGAAGGCTCTGTCTTTTTAAAATTCTAATTCATTTTGGTTAATTCAAGGAAGCCTGTGGAGTAACTTATTTCCTTTCTACTCGCTTGTTTGAAACAGGTAGGAGGTGTTCATTCACATTTGATATCTCGAGTTCAAAGGGACAAGAGTAGAGTGGGATGTTTTATGTCCCAAAATGAGATTATGATGACAGTATTTCCTATGTTCCAGCTGCACATTGAACCACATCTTGTCCATGCTCATGTTAGTGGATATCATGCTTTCTGTTTATTATTCCTTTAGAATATAAGTGTTGATAATTTTTCCCCCCCTAATGTTAACTATTCCTTGATTTATTTTTTTAATTCCTCCCGCCACCCTAATCCAGTTTATTGTGAGATTGTCTTTGACCTTATAGATGGTCGAAGTTATTTTCTCTTTTCATAAACTGATGTATTTGAAATAATCTTTTTACTATTATGTTTGCTTATTTTTCTTAAATTCGTGGAAGCTAAATTTATTGTTTTTCTCTCTGCAGCTTAAGATAAGAAATGACTTTGACCCTGTTCTGTCCCCTGAGAGTTCATTGTTTGTATTGAAGAGTAACAAAAAAGTAAGAGATTGATCTGTATTTTCAATTAAGTAGTATTAAATACAAAAATTTTCTTCATCATAGTTACTGAAGATCACAATTGACAACAGGTAGCTTATCAAGATATTCTTACGATTCTTGATCCAGCAAAATTTTGCAGTTCTGTTCAGAAGTTCATTGATTTATATTTAAAGCTTCCTGGGATCCCCTCGAACGGACAGTTGACAGAGGGCGATTGTATTAGAGTCAGAATATGCGAAGGAAAATTTGCTTTGTTGATACGTGAGGTTGGACCCCTTCTCCCCCTTCAATTTCCTCTTTCCCATCTCCATAAGCTCCTTACCGATAGCAGCACATGTTTACAACTACATTACATGTATCAACTCCCAGTGTATCTTTGTGCATATGCTTGATTAATAATTTTATCCTATTATCTTGCAATTGTCAGCCTATTAGAGAAGGAAACTTCATCATTCAACCGAAAGTGGATTTTGATATTGGCATTAGTACGGTTACAGGTCTTCTCAATCTTGGGTAAGCCACATTTTAATTCTAAAAAACAATAGGCAAAGAAGGTTGAATATAAGGATGTTCACCTAGAAGTAATGATATTTTCTTCCTAGAGTGTGATTAGAAGCTCATATAGGAACTCTGGATATTGAGATTAGACTCAATTTTTGATTGCTGCTATACAATAATATTTATTGGTATGCAAGTGAGTGGACATTATGTAACAAATGTGATCATAGCAAGATGTTCAACTACTGATATTTGCAAAGTATGGTTGAGGTAATGTCTACACTTTTTTGTTTCAGGTATCAGGCAGTAGCTTATATTGAAGCATCTGCGTTCATTTACCAAGATGGAAAGGTCACCTAATTTATTCTATGACTCTCATTTGACTGAGAATATGCTTATTTGAGTAGAAATTAGATGCCTGACACGAATTTATTCCAGTCCCCCCCCCCCCTCTCCCATCCTAATCTGAGCTTTGACTAATTTTAGTGCTGAGATCCAAACAACGTTCTGCAACATCTAATAACTCTTTTAATGACACTCCAAAAGTGAAGCCCTGGGTATAAAAGATTGTCCTTTCTGCTTTCAGATTCTGATTGAGGTTGACCATCTACAAGATGTCTCTGGTCCATACATTCAGATTAAGGGTGTTGATAAGGATGCTGTAGCAGCAGCTGGTTCAATGCTTAAATTGGATGACACATATACTACTAAGGTATTGACTTTTTAGCTGTTAAAATCGTTTTGCTTTCTATTGAACTTCACCTACTTATCATTCTCCTCTTTGTAGTTGACATATTTATTATGTTGCTAGAGTTATCTTCAAATAATTTTGGAAAACCTACCTGCACTGGAAAGAACTTTTGGCGGCATCTACTCTCAGCAGTCTGCGAGGATGCAAGAAATTGTTGAGTTTATTCAATCTCAGGTATCTCTTGCTCTTCGAACGGATATTTTATCTGGTTTTCAGGACTTCATCAAATGTTATTTCTGCATGACACTTGAAACACAGATTCTAACTGTCATACTTCAGAGTTGAATGAAACTTTAAATGGTGAAGACCGCATGCGAAAGCATGATATCCAACTCAGCTGATTAGTTAATGGACTAGATGTTTTAATAGGGTGTGCCAGAGCCTCTTTAAATCATAAATTACTTTATTCTAACTTTTCATTTGTTGCAAGACTATAAAGAATTATGATATCCAGCTTAATCTGCCAATATAGCTGCTGAACCCTATCTATTTAGTAAATGAAAGGACGCCAAACAAGATATACTACAATATTATTGAATGATATTGACATGATTGCACAGCATACAATGTATAAAGCTAACCCCTCAAATTTTTGATATGCTAATACTACAACGACACAAAGACATTTGTATCCTTTACCTTAGGTGCAGTACTAGTCACACTATCTAAGCGGTCACACACACATTTGATTTTAAACACGCAAGGATGAACAGGGAAGCAGCTTAGCATCAGAATGCTCACCAAGCAGAGAGGCTTCCCCAATGGAAGGGATTATCGAGGAAATGCAGTTGAGGATTAGAAGGCTAGAACGGTGGCTTACTGTAAATACGGTAATGCTCACCTTTGTGTCCTTAATATTGCTTTGCTGAGTTTGAGTTCACCATGACTCATTATTCTTTACTTGTTTGTTTGTTTTTTGAGAAGGTTTTATGGACATTTCTGATGTCTGCTCTTGTGGGTTATTCACTATACCAAAGGAAGCGTCAATGATACTCTTGAAAGTTTTATCACAACTGGTAAGTTCATTTTTTTTCTTCCGTTGTCGGCTCAACGGAAGTGGCAAGTTCATAGAAGCTAACGAAAGTCACTAATCCCTTACTACAGTTTTCGGTATAGCATAGACTTTCCCATCTTGACAGAAGCAAATTGACTGTAAATAAACTGGCATTGTAAATTAAGTACTTAATTTGCGTTGTGATGGCCCTCTCAATTTTAATGTTAGCAACATTTTTCAGAGTGATATTTTTTTTTTCCGGTTACTAAGAGTGATCTAATTTTACTGAGAGCCATGCGCTAATCTCACCCCATAGAACGCGCTGACCATTAATTAATTGTACAAACAATGAAGAAGAGTAAGGTGTACTAATATTTTTATGGTAATAATTGCTTATTATTATTATTGTTATTGTTATTAATTAGTAATTAATTCATCGGTAGAAAATATATTTTTGAACTAAAATCATTCTTTCAATTATTTTATATTATTTTGTGTACTAAATGGTTCCTTTAAAAAGAAAAGAATGTAATAGAAAACCATTATACAAAAGTTGGCCAAGATGAGGGCACCTGTTAACTTAGTGCATGTTTGGAATGATTTTTTTCACCCAAGTGACATTTTCAACCCAAAACGATAATGGGGAAATTTCAGAGAAAAGCTCTATAAATATATCAAAATTCCAAATCAGTATTGTTTGTCATGTTCCATGGCGATTTACTTTACTCAAGCAAAATTTTCTCAATGTAAATTTAAACCCAAAGTTCTGTTTGGGATAATTTTGGAAGTAAATGACTTCAAAGTCAAAGATGAAGTTGAAGTTATAGCAACTTCTAATTTAACTTTTGACTTTTCCTCTTGTTTAAATTTTTTGAAAATGACTTTTTAATATATGATGCTATCATTCAAATAAATTTAAGTCAAACTAACTTTTATTATAAAAATCTATCCAAATATCTTCAATTTACAAAAGCTAGAAAGAAGCGAAAATGCATCATCAAAAAACATGTTGCAAAACATTAACTCCACTTTGGAAAATGAACAGGATTCAAGGTGTCATATAGAACTCTGAACCTTTAAAAGAACAGTAATAGTAACATGATAAACAGGAAACCATGTTCAGCATGACTAGCAAGGCCATTGTTACCTACAATTGAAATTCACATCAGAGGATAATCAGCTAGAGCTTTCTCTTTGACACAAACAAATTTACACGATTAACTATAATTTGAATTCCACCGTAAACATTAGTATAAACTCAAACGTATAAACAGAAACTATCATCAGCAAAATAGATAGAAAATGAAGCATTGCCTACCTTTCTATTCACGGTATGGCGTGAGATCAATGTTGAATTTTTGTTTTCCTTTGCTTACCCTCTAAAATAAAGCAAAGAATAAACTAATCAAATGAATGGATTCAAAATTACAAAGATTCACAATAAAAATAGTCACTTCATAATAGTTTCTTAAATTTCAACTGATACTTACAGAGATAGCTACAAGTTCTTCCAGCAGCTCCTCCAAATGGCGCAAAGGCTGTCATATGTGGGGGTTTAAAATCAAAGGCACCCTTTCAAATACAAATATAAAAGAACAGGCAAAGAGAAATGAACATTGAGGGATTGTTTATTATAAATTATTATGATAAGAACCAAACTCACCCACTGTGTAGGACCATCAACAGGTGCATTCAGGGGATCATCATGTACCTAAAGACCAGAGAAAATAATTAGAACCTCAATGGTGGACAAACTAAATTGGTAAGATCTGAAATACTCCATGGATACAATAAGTTAGTAGAGAACAGAGTCAGACACTATCAAAACAGGTTCTCCATCATATCAAAGTTTCACACACAAACTACAGCTAAAACGCAAGAGGGGTCTCAAACTACATATTTTGAGTAAAAATTATTTTATGGTATAACGAATATATCAGTTTTGGCTTTAGCATATTCTCTGTACCTCCATGAAAATCCCGTCCACTCCAACAGCAACTGCTGTCCTTCCAATGCATGGTATCAATTCTCGAAGGCCTCCACTTGCAACACCTCCACCTTCCAACTGCATAAAGAAGAGTTATGATCACTGATATAGATTTTAAAAAAATCTTTTTAATACATAAAGAAGCAGAATTATAATACGGATCTGAAAGAATATTTTTAAATGATATTGGTCCAGCAGCAAATGGAAGAAGCACAAGGATTTTTTACATCACGAATCTAGCGAAACCAAAATTATGTTTTCCCTCAAAAGTAAAACGTGCTAGAATGTATGACATGCTATAATCAGGGGGGGAAAAAGACGCAATATACATACATCTCTATCGTACATAGCCGTCAAAAGCACCCCATGCTAGAATAATCTGCTTCATAAAATACTATATATAAAGAAAAGGGCAAAGGTGCAATTTTAACAACAAACTTTGCTGAAAGGGATATCTAGCACTATAAACTTTTTTGGGGTGCTAAAATGCATATAAACTTTACAACAGGGGGCATTTTTAACACAACCGTTATGTTGACACTAAAGGACATTATGTGGGACCCACAAACTGTACAGGTGTCAAATTCTTTTAGGATAAAGGTGCAATTTTAACAACAAACTTTGCTGAAAATGGCATATGACACCATAAACCTTTTTTGGGTGTTAAAATACACATATACTTTACAAAAAAGGGCATTTTTAACACTTGCCCTAACCTTGTTAATGTTGACCAAATTTAAAGAGAAAAGGTCGACCAAATTGGATCTGACATGGAAATGGTAGATTATTGACGTGGAAACATATCAAAATACTGTATTAAAAAAGGTAGACAAGCAAAAGGAAGATAGAAAATGCAACTTAATAAAATTAAACGGGTTTTCCTCATATAAAATCAAAGAAAATCAAGGGCCTCGCGGAAAAGAAATCGAAGACAGTGAAGGTTAGGTCTGGGAAGAAAAAATCTGTTGGCATACAGATTTGCAGATGTTTGTTTGAGGCACATCCAAAGGGAGGTGCAAAAATGCCACCTTTTGAAATGTTTGTGTATTTTAGCACCCAAAAAAAGTTTATGGTGCCCGATACCCCTTTTAGCAAAGTTTATTGTTAAAATTGAACCTTTGCCCTAAAGAAAATAAGAGGTAGAAGCTGTTGTAAATATTGTGTGTGAGTGTGTCAAAGAAAGAAGTCTCATATAACTCAAAATTGGGAACACCCTAGTATACAATCAAATATGAACTTGAGTTAGTAAAAAGACTGATAAGAGGAGTCTTTGAACTGACCGTTGGAGATGACCGTTAGATTTTTAATTGATCGGTTTTAATGACATTTAAAAGGTTTTATTATATTAAATTGTCATTAATATTTGTTTTTATAATTGTCGTTTTAATTGTCATTAAACCGTCATAAATGGTCATTATTGCTGCTCAACGGTCATATGATTTCTGCCTATAAAAGGCAATGTACGGAGACAGTTCAAAAAAACCAAGGTGAGAGCACCGAGGTCTGGTGAGACAGAGTTTCCTGGGCTCCTCTCCTCTCTCTCTTCTTCTGAGTTACACTAATATCTTTCTGCAGTTCTGTCACCCTACTTTCTACAGGAGGGGTTCGTTTTATCCTGGGGAGTGCCGCTTCCTAATCTACTAGGGGGGTTGCAGAATATCTCCCAAGGTCAGTGCCTACTGGCACGACTCGAACTATACTTCTGTTGTGTTTCTCTAGGTGCTGCCACCAACAATTTGTACAATGTACAATACTGAGGCCAACAAGCATATTCAGTCAAAACGAAAAAGGGAATTATGATATGCTGAGTACACCTTTTTTCCAGCAGGCTGTTGTAATGAATGTGTAATATCAGCTACCTGAAGTTAAAAAAAAAAAAAAAAATTAAATGATTAGTTTGATGAGAAATAGAATGGTTTGTGGACATAGTGGGGACTGCTGCAATGATATGTGATAAATTAACTGGCAGCACCAAGAAATGACTACACCAGAAAAAAATATTTGGCTTGAAAGATAGTTTTTGATAATAATAGTGCCTCTCGTAAAAGCAAAAAGGAGTTCAGTCTCATTTTCATAGAAAAGGAAATGAACATCTACATTCTGGTTTTCCTCACAACTGATTTGCAAATTAAATAGGGCAAACTACGTTAAATTGAATCATCAATCAAGAAAGATGTTTCTTCCTTTATATATCAGTAAATATGACATACGTCATATGAAACGCATCAAAGAATACATTCTTTGCATACAAACAACACTTGCATTAAAATTATCACAAAAGGTCTTCAAGAAGAGTTGCATGTGCAAGCTTTAAGTAGGTGTGTAGGTAATCAGCATTTTCAGGGACCTATGGCACAACTTCCTCCTAAGGTGGTAAAGTGGGTAAAAGTGCGAGTTTTTTATGGCATAACCTTACATTTGATTAAAGCAACATTTACCATTTTAAAAGCTCCTTCTAGGTTGAGTTCACAACAATTCATCCTTTTTGAATATAGTAGTAACTTATTAATAGGTCAGGGCACGTTATCAGGCAACTGCAAGGAAGAAACAAGAAGATACCCTTTTATCCTAAATTTCAAATTTTAAAGAGAACCATACTAGAACCATTTACTTACAACAGGACAATTGGCTTCCCTCATCCACTCCAGGTTTCGTGGATCAACAATCAAATCATCTACAAAAATAAAGCGAAGGATTAATATATTTTGGTTTTTTGAAATGGTCAACCAATAATTCTAACTTGCTTAAAGGAAAAATAAATTTCAAGTATGTAATCATGGTTGCAGAAGAAAGAGCAGGGAGGAGAGCAGGTGACTTGGAATAAAACTTGAATTTGAACTTTCAATAAGCAAAAGACTACAATGAAACTACAATAAATCAGCACACAAAGAACAATAGCATCTCATGTAACATGGATATTGATCATTATGCAAGATCAGCGCAGTTCAAAACTCAAAAGCCATATTATGAAGAGCTCAAACAGATGCTACAAACTTACTGTAACCAAACATAGTTCCTCTCTCACAAACCATCACATTTTGATTTCCAGCCAATCTAACTTTTTCAGCTGAATTTGTCATGACCTGCATATTTAATATTTATGAAACATATATATAGAGAGAGATAATCACGATTAGAATTTCAACACATCAGATTGGACAATATACTTACAGAAGAAGCACAGAACTGGCCTTTCTTGATGTTGACAATTTTTCCAGTTTTGGCTGCTGCCACCAGAAGATCTGTCTGTCATAAGAGGGTAAATAAAAGAAATAAGTTAAATTAAAAAGCCAGTCAGTTATCCAGGTACTGATAATTGAAAAGGAAAAAAAAATATTTTACTTGGCGACATAAGAATGCTGGAATCTGAATAATATCTGCAACCCTGCCAACTGATTCACACTAGCAAAATAAAAGATAATGTGTAACAGTTAGTTCAGAAATCAGGAGTCTAAACTTCATTAAAATGCACCTCTAACAAGAACTTATCAGAAGCATAAATTCAGTAAATTAAAGTAATAATATATCATGAACTTAACAGTGAAAAATCGCAAGCCAATTTAACTCACAAGTTTGGAGGATTATAGCCAAAACATAAAGGGAAAGATAGCAAAGTCAAATCAAGCTTTACAAGACAGAAATTCTTACACGCAGAAATTCTTACGGTTGGGTTAAGATATAAGCACATGCATTACCTGGATAACCTCATGCACATCTGTCACAATAGGGATGTCATAGGCTATTTTGACCTTCTCAAGTATCTGTAAAAAATAATGAGAAATGTAGACAATCAAATCTTTGGGTTAACTAGGCATTAAAACATAGCAAAATTAGTGCACTAGTTGGTCTAAGCATGAGCTAAAATTTGCCTTTATCAAGATCAAAATTCTGTGGTTTTCACAAATTTACTATCGCGATACAATTTTCATGTCAAAGAAAAATACAGTTCTAACTATGTCAAAATAATTGTGATAGTAGATATTCAAAATCATAATTCCTTTTTATGCAAATATTTTATCATAACTAATGCTTTAATTTTTTTTGTTAAAACTCCAGAATGACTAAATGATAGAGATACTTCCTCAAGAAACAAAACAACAGCGGTGCAGTTAAAAGTAGTAAGGTTCTGAACCTTCAATCCTTCAACCATGCCTGGGCCACGAAATGATTTTGATGATGTCCGATTGGCTTTGTCAAAGCTTGACTTGAAAACCAATGGTACTCCAACTCTGCCAGTTATATAGTCCAGATCATGTTAGACGCCAACACATACAAAACTGTATCTTATGCTCACTGCACTTAATATTTTATTCTATTTCATAAAAATTAATTTTTACATGACCAAAATAGCAAGCCAAAAGAAGCAGACAGGAGATTCCAAATGAATTCGGGCTATACAAGTTAAGGCAGAGAGTAACTCATTTAGCTTATGGAGTAGACAAATATCAGTATAGCAGTGCCAGATAAAATTAATGGCTCACAAAACTTGAGAAAGAACGAGAAAGGGACAAATGTTGCCCAGTAACGTACTTTGATGTGATACTCTTTATGTGCTTAGCCATCCGAAGAACATGCTCCTCAGATTCAATCACATTTGGACCCGCTAGCAGGAAGAATGGGTTTGCTGACTGAGGCCATCGAAGAAAACAAAAATCAACAGTAAAACGTCCATTATAAGCGGAACTCGTAAAATACTTAATAAAAAATTACTACGGTAAAATGAAGTAGATCGCTTCAAACCTTCAGCTGGTTAAACAGAGCTGAATATGGATCCATTTTCACAGTCGAAAGAAACACAAACGGAACTACAAGAAACAACAAAGCGCTCAGGAAATGCAGAACAAATTGTTCCCAAGGTATACCCAGACTTAAAGTAGCTACATTCTACAACAGATAAGAAAAGAGCTCAGCGAGTTTCCAACATTTCGTCTGAATCCAAAGACAAGAAGCAACATGGCTTAATTACCAATACCGACAAGAGCAGAGAGAGTGAAGGGAATCTGGCAAGATCAGCGAAAGTGGTGATGTTCCCCGCTCTCATCCATCATCAATTAATACGACAATGGCTCTGATCGCGGTATAAAATAATGGGTTCTTCTTGAATTGGAATTTTTAATAGGCCCCAATTTCTCAAAATTAAATGTGATGGTTGATAGTAATACTATATTCTTAAGAAATATAAGGAAAAAAACTAATCTTTTTCAATTTTTTTGAAAAAGATAATAAAATTCGACATAAAATTTAAAATCTTAAATTAATTTTATTGAATTGATAAAAAAAAATTATAACAATTCAATTTTATTTTTTGTAAAATCACTGATTTTGGGTTTTAAATTTTGATTTTTAAAGTTTAAATGATATATTTTTATCTTTTTTTTCACAATATTGTATTATTGTTCAATTACTCATTACTAATTTTGTTATACTCTATAATTGGGGTGTACGGATACTTTTTATATATAAGATTTATAAAATACTTCTTACCAATAAAATTTTTAAATAAGAATTATCAAAATTATTATTGATAAGAATAATTATGATTTAGGTTAACGTCACCAATAAAATTTTTAATGAGAAATTTTTCTAGTTTTGCTTTTTTGATTAAAGGGTAATTATAACTTTGGTCTCTAAAGTTTAACCCGATTTTAGTTTTAGTTCCTTAAATTTATTCCGTTTATCACAGTAGTCCCTCAAATTTGAAAATGATTTAGTGGCACCTTTGACGGCATTAATTCATCCGACGTAGCGCTAACGCCGATAAATTCATCCAGTGGTTTTGGGCCCTGAAGTTTGCTTCGATTTTGGTTTTAGTCCCTCAAGTTTGAAATCGGTGGTTTTGGTCTCTCAAGTTTAAAAATGACATGATGGCCAGGTTATGAAACCCAGATTGGACGAATCGGTTTAGCCCGAAAACTGACAAACCGATTGGTAAACTGGTTTGGTTCAGGAATCAAACCAATTCATCTTTTTAAAAAAAATCGATTTTTTTTCTTTATAATTTCATAATAATAACTCTTAAATCTTCACTTTCTGACTTGGCCCCAGCTACAGTTTGATTCCGGTATGACTCACTGACCTTTAACTTAATATCCTGGCCGGTTCAGTGATCGGTCCGGGTTTAATTACCTTACTTGGTGGCGCCTTTGATAGTGTTAATTCTTTCAATATAGCGCTAACATCGCTAAAATAGCTTATGTGTTATACCTTTTAAAACAATTGATATGACAAATATACTATAATATATTATATTATGATGGGAAAAAAAAAAGAAAAAAGGGTATCAAAATGAAAAGCATAAGCCTAAAAGGTATGACACATAAGCTATTTTTGGCTCATGCGTTCTATTTTGATGTCGTTTTTTCCTTTTTTTTCCAGCACAATATAATATATTATATAGTATATTTATCATATCAGTTGTTCTAAAAAGCATGAAACATAAGCTATTTTAACGATGTTAGCGTCGGGTCGAACAAACTAAAGCCGTCAAAAGCGCTACCAAGTCATTTTCAAACTTAAAGGACCAACAGTTATAAACAGAATAAACTTGAGAGACCAAAATCACCGATTTCAAACTTAAAGGACTAATAGTGATAAACAGAGTAAACTTGAAGGATCAAAACAATCGATTTCAAACTTAAGAGATCAAAACTAAAATCAGACTAAACTTTAGAAATCAAAAGTTATATTTACCCTTGATTAAATATTTAAACTCTTGTCATGAAATAAAGTCCGCATAACATATTAATTTTTTTTATTTCATTCCAACCAAAATACATACAGTACTTTCTCAGCTTTTTTGTACGGAGGCGACAGGCTATGGACGATGAAAGAATACTACTAGCAGTTCTTGTGTGTGTGTTTTTTAATGATTGAAAGAGCACATAAATGAATTGAAATTGGCATTAATATATTGTATTATCAATATATACTAAACAGGCGACACGTTGCTGTTTGCTTTTCCATTCTGTCTCATGCTTTACTGTTTATAACAACAACAGCAGCGGCTTCACTTACCATGCCGTTTTCATTTCGGTTGGCTCCATTCCTTTTCTAGTTAACTAGAACAGTAACATTGTAAAGATCATTGAACGTTGTGCCAACGTCACTTTCTCAAATGCTTTTTCAATTGTCTGACTTGTGCTTGTAGTGGGTGAAGCTTTTTCAACCAGTTCTGACTTCTCATCACTTGTTCCACGTACTCTTGCCTTTTTTTCCTCCGTTCTGTTTTGCATCTTTTGGCTTGATCGGGAGTTTTGGAGGACATTGACGGATTTCCCAACCTGCTACAGACGGCCGAGAGTAAGTTGTCCAAGATTTTTCGGAGTTCCTACACGTTTCGTAGGCCGTTCTTTTTTTTTTTTTTTTTTTCCTTTTTGCAGATCTGTAATCTATGCCTACAGAATAAGGAAGAAGCTTTTGCGAAGTAATATGAGGTAGAAGTGCCAACAAAACTGAAGAATGGGAAGAAAAGTGAAGAAGTAGAAACACCAATGAAATCATCATGTACGCCCACTTCTCTGTTTCTATTCTGTTTTTCTACTTATCCTATACTAATGAAATCATCATGTACGGGATTCACTGCTGATCTCTACTTTGGAATTTTTTTTCCTTTGCTTCTGTTGTTCTGGCTTGCAAGAAAGCAGTTGCTTATTTAAAGGCTTCCTTCCTGTTAATATACAATGCGAGACAAAATTATAGAGCTTCTGTATTTTTTTTTTCCTGAAAGTCGAAGCCAGACCTGTTTGATTAGCCTTACTTTTTAACATGATAAGAATGTGACACGGAACCCATCGAAGATGAAGCATACACGTTGCAAATTTTCTGAAAGGAAGAGGATGGTTAAGTTCCATATTTATAAAGTGACAATTAACAGGATGGTTAGTGGTTTAGGTGCAAGTTTGTATTTTTGAAAAAAGAACAAGCTATCTTTGTTGTGCTTGGTTGTCACTTAAACTTTGATTGGTACAGTTCTTTTCAGCTCTGATCTTGCTGAAAGACATTGAAACTTTCTATTTTTGGCATTAGGCTTTTTCTTATTCCCAAATAGGGTGTTCTCCTAATCTGTCATTTGTGGTTTCATTGTTTTCTTAAATATGTCATATATGATGACACTATTTATAGTTTTAGTGAATAGTGTGTCTAGAATTTGAATGTATTATTGTTGGTTGGTAATGTAGCCTATTTTGTAGCATCCAAAACTTACCTTGCATTAAATATTTCCTATCTAGCCAAGTTCCAACCTACTGCCTAATTCTAATTCCCAATGCCTAATGCCTACTATGTCATGTATGTTTAAAACATGCCAGATTGTACATGTACTGTAGTGAAAGCCAGTAGTTTGATATTTTTTTTAAAAAAAATTAATGAATATACCATTTTACTATCACATGCATTCATTATTTCATAAGGGATGTGAGTGATTTTTCTATCCCCACATAGGTTATTCCTGGAAGAAATGCTCCAAAAGAGATATGCATCATACTTGATTTTATTTAGTTAATAGGTCTTGAAATTTGTATATTATGTGCCTAAATGATAAAGAATATGCTTGCAAGATATATGGATAGCGTACCATTGATCATTCCTCTTCTTGAGAAGGAATACCAGAGTGTAACAAGGAGATTCAACGATAGTAATCAAGAAATGAGGTTTGTGTGACACATGAAATATTTTGTTATATGATTTGCAATGGGTGGGGACAATTCTGGTCATTTCCTACCTAGCTTTTATTGTTTTCCATGCTTGTGCTTCTATTATCACTAGTCATTTTATCTTTTCTTCCAATTTTATACAGTTCCATGGATGAAGCCGAACTAAAGGAGAAAGGAAGAGCCTTCCATGATCTGTTTTTGACCAAGGTAATGCATCTAAAGAGCTCCTGAATGGGGTATTTGTAAATTCAACCATCTTTTCATTATCTGATCCTGCTTTTTTGGGTTGAAGTTTCACCTTGATAGTACTATAACTCCTATTTTTCATTATATTTTTAATTTAGTGAATAGTGAATTTCACACATCTAAGTAATAGCCTTTCCATTTAATATCTTGCAAAATGAATTTACCATCTATAGTATCTCTATATCTATCACTTTTTTTCGACTAGCTGACTCTAGCATAAGGTGGTGGGAGACTTCTAGAACCCCACCTTCTACTAAGGGTTAAGAATATTACAGGTTTGAAAATTCTTATACATCATGGGAGTAATCATCAAAAGAATATAACAACCAACGTGGTTTATGGGGAGATATTTAGAAAGATAGAACAACATTCATTAGATCATGTGAAGGCATTGACATTTAGAAATTTTGGTTTGTTGTGGTGTAAACTTTTTGATGTTTTATGTAGGCTGTGACAATGTTTTTGGTGGACGATGGAATTTTGCGGGGAATTTTTATCCCGTTAAACATTGTTCTTGAAGTTTTACTTTTTGTAGATAGTTATATGAATTGTGTGGATTATGTGTTTTAATGTAATGCTTTTGGTAGCCGATAAAAGGATGTTGCATACCATTCTACTATGAGTGTTGATCATATTAGATGATTGGAAGGTTAGTATATGTTGATATGTGATGCGATTGATGCATCCACGCAAAGCGCGGGGGAATTTGTGCTTGTTATTATTATGGAAGATGAGATTTGTAATACATTGCAGCATTAGTGCAAGAAATGGCAAAAGTCTCGTAAGAGCTGAAAACCTAAAGCAAAATGGATAGCTCTTAACCATTAAAATTGCGTTCCCGACCTTTGTATGCGGCAATTGAAAGTTCAACATACAAATGGTAAGAATAAATGTCTTCTTATCAGTTAGGAACCCATTGAATAAATGGTAAGAATAAGATGTAAATAGTGATCAAGAATTTAAGCTTTCTTACTGTAATAAAAAAAAACTCAACAAACACAATTTTTTAGAAAGACTAATTATCACTGAAATATCTAAAGATTTTATTAATTCTGACTGAAATTGCAACTCCAGTCTTGCTGAATTTGACAATTGTGAGCGATAATACTGATAATGTTATTACCTATTACAAGTTAAGGGAGTCCTGAAGTACATCACTCAATATGATGTGTTGCGAACTTAAAAACACATCTACAACCCCAAAATGGAACAAGCACCAGAAATTATGCTGTTACACTTACAAAGCTTTTGAGCCAACAGTACACATCAATTTTGACGAAAAGATAACTTCAACTTGTCAATGTCTTGAAGTTTCAGAAAGTAGGCAGCTACTGCAAGTATGATGAAGAGTAAGGCAATCCATAAGCTCAATCCTCCTGAAAAGAAATTAACATACGTATTAATAATGATTATGGAAGTCTCAACAGCCGTAAATCTAAGACTTTCCAGCAACCCTTTTGAGAAGCTATGCTTGAAAGATTGCTTAGCAAATGCAGGGGCTGGAAGGGGTATTCTAAACTACTCGCCTCGTCCTTCATTTCAGTTATTTTTATAAACAAATTTCTCTCTTTTGAGGCTAATTCTCAATGTAAGCAATTTTTTTTTCTTGTGTTTTAAAATTTAAACTATTTTTTTCCTTTTCCGCCCCTGTTAAATACATATCTTTATATAAATTATCACCCACTCATCATTAATTTTTTTTATTTAATCATTTATTATACATTCTCTCGCATATTTTATATTCATTCTCTCTCATATTTTTAATTCATTCTCTATCCTATACTATTTTCATAAATAGAGGCATATTTGGAAGAAATATGACATTTTTGATACATTTATTGTTTTTAATTAATCTTAACCGCCATTTCATTTTAGACAATCAAGAAAAAAGTTGCTTATATAAAGGATCAAAGGGAGTATAAGCTTCAAATAACCGATTTGCATTAATAAAAAAAAGTTCAAATTAGTTAAAAAGCAATACATATGTATTGTTTTTCCAACTATGCCTTTATGAGTAAAGAGGATAACTAAAAGAAAATAAATGCAATAAATACAATCAATAGAGAATAAAGTTTAAGAAAAGGCAATAAATGTCTAGACAAACTTAAAATGAAGCTTATATTTTAGGACACATATTTACAAATTTCAAACTTATAATAAGGGACAGGGAGTAATATTTGGTTTCATGAAAGATTAATCAAAGCATGCGACACCCATTTACAGTAATCATATTGCACCAACGGAAAAAAAAAAGGAAAAAAAAAAACAGGGACTCAGTTGATTCAGCTATCAAGCTACTTTAATTTTAAATATGCACGTACCGCTTTTCTGCTTCTCCTCAATTACAGTAACCCTTGCACTTGAGTCAAAGGATACAGAAGCCAACACCCTGTAAGAGTCAAAACTATCACTAACTTTCGATATGAAAACTTATAGTTCCAGGTAAAAACAGTAACAGTATACTGGCTTCAAACCTCGAATCATGGGAGAAAGCTAACGAAGTTACTATGCCGAGGTGAGCCTTTTTAATCATTGACAGAATCTGCATATTTGTCGATTTCACAATCACAATGTCTCCTGAAGGTGTTCCACTGCATGTCAACCCACCAAAACAGAATAGATAAATTCTTGAGAAGTCGCAACCTTGACGTCAGGAATTGTTACTCTCCTCTTTTTCCTTTTCAGTCTATCTTTATTGACCACTTGAAAAGATGTATCAGATTACTTACCATGCAACTAACTTTCCATCAGTTGAGACATTTAACGCAGAGATTGCATCACGAATAATATGCTTTGAGCCCATCCTTGCACCAGTTTTTGCATCCCATATCAGAATGCTTCCACCTTTGTCTATATCCAGCAATGAAATAGTTGTCCATTAAATAAAATACAATTACCCTTAGAATACCTGTAAATTTCTAATCCATTGGCATATACCTGTCATACAAGCAACATACAAGACATGGGTCCCATCATTAATTTGAGAAAATCTGCAAGAGCTAAAAACCTCACCCTACATGATAGCGAGAAAAATATGATCAGTCTTCAAATAGTGAAAGAGATGATCAAGTTAAATGATTACAGAAACAAAAAGGTTATGCAGAAGATTATCTAAAGCACTATATTGTCTTATGATCAGCGAATGCGGTTCAGACCACTACCCACTTGAACAGTGTAACTGGAAAAAATTGAAACCTTCTAGCACATTTTGGCTAGATCTTGATGATTAGAACTATCATATCTCTACATATACATCTAGGATATTTCATAATACTTCTCTAATAGTTTGGCTACAACTATTCTCTTGATATATGCCATTAGCATTGTTTCATCCTCCCACATATAGGACAGAGCTTAACAAGCTACACTATTCATGACTTGTGGACAATATAACATGATGTAAATTTTATATTTTATCTCGACATCAATGATTTGTATAATCACTCACTTTACCATTGGACATGATTCCTCTATGTTTCTCAAAGTTGCTTCACGATCATAAGCTCATTTTAGTATCAGCTAACAAGTCCAGCACGCGAGCGAGCGCGCGCGCGCACACACATATATATAAAAGCACATCAATACAGAATTAAGGAATGAGAAGATAAGGAACAGATTAATGCATTCAACCATTAAATAAATACTCCTAACGCATTTACAAATTGACCACCAATAATTATAGGTCTAGATCAAAAGAAGATTTACAATAGTATCCGAAGGAGTAAGGTTATTTGAAAGAAATCCAAAAGGAAATCAGGAATTCCTCATTCTCTCCCCGAGCTAAGAAGCATATGTCAACTATGCCTAGCTAAGGCGTATATGTCAATCAGACTAGGTTATTGGAATACTTTTGATCAAAACATCAGTTGTTTGTTAATGCATAGATGTACAAATCACCTACATCCGATGCAACAGTCAGAAAAAGACAACTATGGAAGATCACCCTCTTCTAATTTACCTTGTAAAGCTATCTACCAATCAATTAGTAGATACTAGATAGCAATGATGCTCCATAGGAAAAATGATGAGAAAACTATATACAAATTAACATTACTAACAATAATTAGAAGGCTTTATAATATACAATTTTGAAGTATCATAAATTATCCAGCCTTCAAAGAGTAGAGACTGCACATGTTTGCATTCTATTACTAATTTAATATTTAATTTATAGATCCCACATTCCATCACTTATTCATTGTCAATAGTAGTTTACAGTTCATAGAATATCCAATGTCATTCATATTAGTTTAGATTTATAGTCAACTTAACATTCTCTCTGTAAGTGACAACCAATTGCTCACATTTTTACTTGATAAGGAAGTTAAGACGGTTGATGAGGAAACATCCCAAACTCTGCACGGCCCACCACTTCCCAAAGATACAAGCAGTTTACCATCAGAGCTGCAAGACAAGGAAACCAGACTATAAGGGAAACCCTCGTAAAAAATCAAATGGGTAGACAGAACTTCTCTTTTCTTTCTTTCAAAAACCATTTCTTCTTCTCTTTGTAGCATTCAATTAAAAAGTAAAATCTCCTTATTGCTAAACAACAAACCTGAAATGTAAGTTTTTTACTGTCGAATAAGCTTTAGTCTCATTGAGAATAATTTCCATGCTAGGCCACTTGAAAACCCTCAGATGGCCATCCTGTACTGCACCAAAATCAGAAAATCATATAGCATGCCACTCCTTGATCAAAACAGACTCTATATTTTGATGCTGGCTTGTCAAATGAAGCTTCAAATAAGATTCTTGGTTATAAGCAGTATCGTTTTCATGATGAAAGTGTAACTAATACTCTACCTCCCCACCAACAGCTAGCATAGTGCCATCATTGTCAAATGCCAGGGCTAACTGCTGCCCAGCACCCTCCAACTCACTGAGTACATTATCAGAAACCTTCAGGCCTAACTTGTGATTTTCTGCACTCTCGTTTTGGTCCCATTCAAACCATCTGCAAGAGCAATTCACAATTTCATGTTATAATGTTTCAAAGCTGGAGATAATGAAGCTCCACTGATGTAGTACAAGTTAATATCTTGCCTAGTGTGCATAAAGATTAAACTTTCAATTGTACCGCCAAAACTCCTCAATGTATTATGATACAAGTTAATATCTTTATGAAAGGAAACAACTTCAACAATCAAGGAAAAAATAAGAAGCAAAATACCTGCAACTCTTTGGCATCGCACAAATAAGGCCATCTCCACCGGGGTGAAGTGCCATTCTATAAGGCAACTCAGAATTAGTTCCAAGCCTGCCCACCTGTAATATTGATGAAATTACGCAAACAATAAGGGCAGAATTAGATAAACAAGAACCACAGATATTTTTAACGAAATATTTCTACAATTTTAGATTTTCATTACAAAAATTACTAAACCGTTTGATGTTGAATAATTTTCTTAAACAGGTCACATCAAAATGCAGTCAAGCATACGAATTCATGCAATCTGGACAACTCGATTTTACATAACATCGGGGGGTGAGGGGGAAACAGACCAGTTGGCTGCCATCACCACACCGCTAAGACAAGCCTAGATTCATATAGTTGCGATCAAAACACGCAAGAATCAGCAGTGCATCTCACAACAAAAATGGGAAAAAACTCAGATCCGATTTCTCTAGTTTCAAATCATAAAACACTGGCAAAATCAAATCCATAAGAATTTGGAATCGAGAAACCAAAAGAGTAACATACTGGCTGATCAGAAAGAGAATTAGATGCGACATCAAAATGTGCAAGCAACACAGCATTGGGAATACCACTGCTGCCTTCTCCACCACCACCGGCGATCGCAAGGTAGTGCTCGCCGGACTGCTCGGGTGGCTGAGGCGTAGAGACGTCGGCGTTGTCAGAAGATTCACCAGTTGTTAGATTCAATACTGATTTGATAACATTTGGCGGGATCCATGCGACTGAGTATGCAGGAACGCCGTATTTCTTGAAGTTTGGAGGATCTGCTACAGCACTTCTCACCATTCGCTCTCTTTTCCCAGCTCTATGCACTTCTAATTGATCTTTGGCTAACAAGCTCCAGGCTGATTTTAGCGTAATCCGGCTGAGCGGTCGGCGAGCACTGTACGGTCAGCCTCTCTCCTTTTTCGTTGTTTTTTTTTTTTTTTTGGGGGTGGGAAAATGGAATCAGGAGATTCAGAACTCGTTGCTTTGCGGAATTATTGTTGGTTACGGTTAGCTTATTAAAATAAGTCTGATTTATATAAATTGAGATAAAAAATTTTCACATATTTATTTTATAGGTTGTAAAAGTTAATTCATATACTGTAAAAACTACTTCGTATTTCATAAATCACGATTGAAAACAATTTATGGAGACTATCCAAACATATCATATATTTTGCGTCATGAGGATGCGATTATTGGAATGAAATTTCAAATTTGTAAAGAGAATGTGAATGAAATTTGAAAAAGAATAAAACAATTACATTTTTTTTCCTTCAAAATAATTACATTTAGTACTACTATATTGAGAAAAAATTTGGGGATCAAGCTCCAAAATTGAGTTTGCTAGGATGAAATTAATATGGATATAAAAAAAATAAATGTACAGCTAGTATTAGATAATATCAAATCCGATGGAAATATAAATTTAATTGGCTTACAAAACAGTTTTTCATATTAAAAAAATTAAATGAGTTGACGCTCAAAAGCTCATTATAAAAGGATTTTTATATTTTCCAATAACCTACACATTTAATATTTTTTTATACAACCGGAAATTAAGCAAATAAAACAGCAAATACTACTAACTAATTAACACCCCTGGTGTTAAGGAACTAAGGAAGGAGATAGTAGACTCCTTCAACAAGATTTACCGTCTCGGGTTCAGGCTCAGAGATTATCAGCCTCCTTATTATCTATCCGATTAATCAGAGAAAGTTGAACCTCCTAGCTTTTGCTCACAAGTTCCTGCATGATTTTAATTAGTTGACCATCCTTATGCATGCCCAGATCTACTCTAGGAACCTAGGATATAACTTCGTGAGAGTCACAAAACACTTGCACCCTATTAACTTTTAAAAAATAATTTTATAATTTATAAGATAAATATATGAGAAAAATTTTATTTCTATTTAAAGAAAAAAAAACTTTTAAAATCACAGATTAGGGTTAGCTAAACACTCAACTAAATTCTACATTCTAGGCCCGGCGAAGACCCTAAATTTCTGCGCTAAAGCAATAGTCTCCCTCCAGAGAAAATATTCGATAATGTTTCCATCTGCACTCCTTAGAATTCCACCACATCTGATCATTTGGTATGTGTGTGTGAACATACCATCAACATATACACTCGGCCATTTCTCCATTGTCTCCCGATCCTCACGTGACTCAGAGTGATGGATACACCTTCATCCTCGTTATTTTGCCATGACCGTTGAAATAATAATAATGCTTTCATGGGAGTCAAGATAAAATTACGAGTAAATATTATACTATGCTAAAACGATACATACACAATTATGTACAAGTTTATTAAAATTTTTGTGCTATTTTAAAATTTTTAAAAAATAATTAACTGTACTTTTTAAAAGATTTACTAGATAGAGTTAAAAATTAGATATCCGTTTATTTTTCATTATTAAGAAAAGTAATTATTATTTTTTAGTATGTCTAAAATAATAATTAAAAATATATTATAAAAAATATTTTTTTACTAGACACAGAATGGGAATTTGAACATTAATTTATATTAGTCCTTTCCTCTTGATCTAACCTTTATCATAAAAAAAAAAAAAATTTGTTGATATAATATAAAAAAAATTGTAGTGGGTAATTTGTGAAAGTTTCACACCTAATGCCGGGTTGGGCCCAAACTTGCCATAAGCAGTGTTTGGCGCGCCCGCGTCTGGTGTTGCGTTCTTTGCTCACTGTTACTCAATTCCCTAATTTCATTGGTTAAATTTAACTTATTTTATAAAACTGATTTATATAAATTAAAATAAAATTTTTATATATATTTATTTTATAAATCATAAAAATATGATAAAAATTTCTTCATATTTCATAAATCACTCAAAAACACAGGTTATCTTGATATATATCACATCAATATTCAATGCCGCCTCTTTTCTCTCGCTCGTTCTCTTCCTTTCCTTGAAAACACAGCAAAGGAGGAAGGCAAGAGATCGTATCCCATACTAATCACTCTCTTTCTGTAATTTTTCTGTTCGATTCGATTGTTTTCCTTTCTTTCCTTACTGACCGAAACACCCAATCGCATCTTCGATCCCATGGGAACCCCAGAAACTTCTCGCGAGCCCTGCCCTGATCGCATTCTTGATGACATCGGCGGCGCGTTCGGCATGGGAGCCGTTGGCGGCTCCGCCTTCCATTTCCTCAAAGGTCTCTACAACTCTCCCAAGGGTTCTCGGCTTGTCGGCGGCTCGCAAGCCGTTCGCCTCAACGCACCTCGCGTTGGCGGTAGTTTCGCCGTGTGGGGTGGCTTGTTTTCCACGTTCGACTGTACAATGGTTTACGTGCGTCAGAAGGAGGATCCGTGGAACTCCATCATCGCCGGGGCTGCCACCGGCGGCTTCCTCTCCATGCGCCAAGGGCTTGGAGCCTCGGCTCGATCTGCGGCGTTTGGCGGCGTTTTGCTGGCTATGATTGAAGGAGCAGGGATCATGCTTAACAAGTTCCTCAGCGCACAGCAACAGATGCCTATAATAATCGATGAACCCATGCCTGGTGGATACCCTGTTAATGGATTACCTAGCCAAAGCTTACCTCAAGGGGTGATGCAGCCCTCAATTGTACATTCTGATTCGGGTTCGGGTTCGGATTCGGATTCGGATAAATCTTGGTTTGGTGGGTGGTTTGGCGGAGGCAAAAAGGATGAGCCAGCTACGAGTGGAGGAAGCGAGACCAAAGTTTTGGAGAGTTTTGACGCGCCGCCAGTGCCCAACTTTGAATACAAGTGAGGTGGTTCTTTCAGGCAGTGTTTTCTGAGCAGTGAGTATTTAGGAGTAATTGCATTTGTTGCAGGGGTTTCTTTTTGAATCTTGCTCAGATATTTGATTGTAGTCACTTATTTTACGGCTTTGTAATATAGTGGTAATTTAGGAACTGTGTGTTAGGCTCCAAAGTTTTGTCCATAATTGGTTAGTTTCCAATTGGAATTTTGGCATGCTTCCAATTATAGATCATCATTTAATTTGATTGCAGATCATCTTTGCAGGTTTATAAGTATTACATTGTCAATATGTGAAATTGTGGTTAATGTTGTTTCCTGTGTCCCTCAGTACCAGTAGGAGGGACGGGGCTGGGCGTTTGTTTTTGGAACAAAATGTCACGGGTTGGCAACCTGAAATCCTTATCCCTAACAATTACTTATAAAGCTCTATGGAAAAAATGGTTGTTCAATAAGATATCTTTTTTCCCCTTTCTGGAAGATGCTGGAGTACATGATTGAAATTGATCAGCCGAAATTGATTATTGGTAAGAGTTCGGTAAGCTTCTTGTAGGCTAATGCTTGGTGTCATACATATCCTTGCATGTGGTAGATGCATTTTTTCCCCCAAAGTCTTCTGCATTTATTGTGTTGTATGTTAAGCAATTTCAATATTTGAATTTATTATTTGGTGGGTGTTACATGGACATTGCCATTCGCCTGAGAAAGATTGTCAAATCCTCTTTTATTGCACTTAGCATTACCTAGCTAAGGTTTGATCATGGATCAGTATTAGATTTTTTAATGATTTTAGTCCTTTAATTAGTTCAGAGCAGGTACATGTCTAAATTACTTAGCTTATACTTCTAAATCCTAATAATAATAGTAATAATACTTGATGATTGTCTTGGGATTTTGTATATCTCCAGGAGGAGCAAGAAAGAAATTTGGCTTTAATCTTGTATTCTAGTTTTCTTTTAGTTTTACTTGTGCGAAATTCTTCCTCAATTCTAACATCTGATGTAAAGTGGTCATAGATCATTGTTATGTTATGTTTTTTAGCAGCTAAAATTTGATGTGTGCTGAAAAGAGAGCATGTTTATTGTACTCTCTTTGTATCTACTACATAACAAATCTGGATTAGGAGTGTCATCTTGCATATTTTGCCGCTGCGGTTTGCATTTTTCTGAGTGGTCCCTCTATTCTTTTAAGGGTAAAGGTTTACTCAACACCCTAAACTAATTTTGGAGGTGTAATTAACACCTAAAGTATTTAAGAGTGCAATTTTGGCCTTGATGTATGTTTATTGGTTCAATTTCACCCGCATACTAATGGAGCCAAAGGCGGACGTTTTATCCCATCTCCAATTTCCAGATGTGAACAGTAGCGAGGAACTCAGATGAGGACGATGGAAGAGGTGGAGGCGAGCTTGAAGGACACGCAAATATGGGGAATGGGATGCTTTGAGAGAGGGCAAAGTGGTAATGGATGGGTCTGAGAGAGGACAACAGAGAACCACCACACAATGAGGTCGGCTTGAGAGAGGGAGATGACAATGAGAACCAGTCTCAATAAGCTAGAGATGTAATGGTGGTGGTTGCAAAATTAGAGATGGATAGACCGGTCAACTCAAGCAGACAAGCAAAAATTCTCCATTAGTATGAGGGTAAATTGGACCAATAAAAATATATTAGGGCCAAAATTGTACTCCTAAATACTTCAGGTGTTAATTGCATCTCTAAAATTAATTTAGGGTGTTGGGTACACCTTTATCCTTCTTTTAATTCACTTCATCATTTAGCCAACTAGTATCTAATCTAATATCTTTACCTTAGATATTGGGTTTTAATTCTTTAGAGTCATCTTGTTTTAGCATTTGCATGTGGGGAAATGTCTGAAGGAAGGAAGTAAAAGATGCACTTACATGGAAACATGCTAGTTTATTTATTTCTGAGTTTATATCTTGTTATTTTATATGTCGTCTCTTTGATTTCTTACCTCCAAAATCTATTTATAATAACAACTTATCAAAAATAAACTATAAGTTGTTTCTTATGAATATTTCGTATGAAATATGAGTGTTCCGTGTAAATACGCATTTAAGTTTTTATTTAAGTTTCTTATAGAGGAGATTAATCATTGAACGTGGAAATGGATTTGAACGAGGTTATACATTATTTTTATTCTTACCTTCTCTTTCTTCAAATTTATGTTTTGCATCTGGTTATCAAATGCAAGATATTCATTTACACGGGATAACATCTTGATTTCGTAAGAAAAAAAAAACAATAGCAGCATTGATAATGATAATAACTGAATCAAGTCCTGCATTATTTAGAGTTTAAAGAGAATTTTTTTTAAAAAAAATGGTGGCACTTTAATGTTACACTAGTTCCACCATTTTATCCTTCATATCAAGCCCCTTGGGTATTGTTGTTGAAATGAAAATTAAGAATATGGGTTTCATATTCTACACGAAGTTTCAAGCAATTAATATTGTTTATAATTTACCCCCTTAATCATTATAAGTACAGAAATTAACTAATTAATTTATATAGATTGAAAAAATTAAATTAGTTGAGTTAATTATTTATTGTTAATGTTTCAAAATTCTGTGATAGAGATTCTTACTGGAGGCAGTATTGGAGGCTTTCATCAATTTCATATTACTCACTTGGTTTTAATAGAAGATATATTTATGGAGTTGATCTTGATCATAAAATATAAGACATATTTTTTACATTTATTCATCTTTTTTTAATTTACCTTTATTAATGTTTTCTCACTAATATTAATAATCAAGAAAAAAAGAGAATGAGAGAATTTAGGATAAATTAGGTGTTTTAAAAAATATGTATAATATTATTTTATATTAATTAATTTTTTAAATTTAATTAAATTATATAAATATATCTTATATTAAAGACAATATTATACATATATCTCTAATATCAAACAAAACAATGGTTGGCACTTGGCAAAATAATGAAAGGGTGCCGCCGCACCGCCTCTAGATAGTAGCTTTCGCTGTCTGTCTTCGCACTTCGATTTTTTTCTTTTTTTTTTTCTGAAGATTAAAGAAGATTTCTTCAGAAAGCTAGGGTCATTTTCAATGCTTCATTTGGTCAGAGAATTTGAAATTATTTGAGGTAAATATGAATGGTGGTGTTGAAAAACATGTTTTGAGTAAGCTTGTACAACAAGATGGCCTTGCGCAGCCATAAAAGCTTTGCATCTTTATGTGGTCAGCCTTGCATGAAAACTGTATTGCGGATTGTGACAAACAAAGTAAAATAAAAAAAAAACAATCTATTATAGTCATTTTTTATGGATATTTTTTTATTAATTTATAATTTTAAAAGGAGAATAATTATGAGGTTCCAAAAAATGAAGATAATGAAAAAAAGTCTCACAATAAGGAAGTAAGATGTAATAACAAATTCTAATACAACAAATGATAATATGTTCATATTGTTCATTTATTATTGTAATATTTTTAGTAATAACAATGACACAATCGTTTTTTAGACATCTATCAAAAAAATGGATTAAAGTGTATCTTGCATTTTAAACTATTTTCTTAGCTACATCAATCATAAAATATTTTTTTAGATGTGTTCACATTAAAATGTTTTTTGCGCTTTGGTGTTGAATCATGAATGCACCAAAATATATTTTAGGGACTCATGGTCCTAGACATAATTGAAAAAAAACATACTTTAGTTTGTTGGATGGGAAAATGCTTTAAAGCGCTAGACTTTTTCTAAAAAAGTATTTTAAACTGTTGGATGCACCTTCAGAATATTTTAAAACATCAGATTTACTTTAAAAAATATTTTAAGATGTAGGTCAACTAAGAGATTTATCATTTATTTGGCATTAAAAACTAAATGGTGAGTAAGAAAAGTTGCAAATTTATAATAAAAATTAGCAAATTAGCAATATATTTTATATCACAAATTTTTTAACTATATATTTAGATGGAGAGAAAAGTGAGAGAAAAATAGAGGGAAGATAATACTAGAAATGAAAATTTCATAAAATGATAAAGAAATTTACTATTTAAAAGAGTTTTACCTCCTAATATTATTTTTTTATAATTTTCTCTCAATACAAACATAAAAATTCTTGACAAAAAATATGTCCTTCGTCTAGTTTTATTTTTCAAGAGAATTTTTCCCATAAAATGAAGAATCTTTTTTTATCATGCACAATTATAATAATTTTTGTTTCCTCTAGTCCAAACTAGCCAAGCTGGCGAACCCATTTCCGTCTGCATCATAGGCCGAAGCACGTGCACGTTCTTCTCCTCCAGCTCTCTCTCTCTCTCTCTCTCTCTGTCTCCTTTGTATGATGCGCAAAGTTTTCTCTCCTGCCTCTTCATTCATCCCAATTGTCCCCTACACAAGTTGCTGTTCTGTCTGTCTGTTTGTCTCTCTCTCACTCTTTCTCGATTTTTCTCAAATCTTCAAAACAGAGATTCAGAGCGATTATGGATTCGTCTTCTTCGTCGTACATGCACTAGTTTTGAGGTCCTGTGATGTAGACAGTTTGATCCCAAATGCACCCCCTCAATCGGCTGCCCAGCAGTGGCCACTCCGCGCCGTCGTCGCCTCAGTCGCCGCTTCGGTCTCCTAGGCTCCGTCGCGGTCGGTTCAAGACCGGCCGGTTCTCTCCCGTTCAACCGGCTAGTCGGACCGCTGCCCAGCGACTCTCTTGGATCTTCCTTTCCTTCCTGCTTCGCCGCCAGGGCGTATTCCTTTTCGCTCCTCTTATTTACATCTCCGGTATGCTCCTTTACATGGGCACTGCCTCGTTCGATGTCGTTCCGGTCATCAAGCACCGTCGTGCTCCTGGGTCTGTTTACCGGAGCCCAGAGCTGTATGCGAAGCTACGCCTTGAGATGGATGCCGATAATTCCTCTGTTGATGCGGTTGGTATTGTAGATAATTTGCTTGGTTGCACTTCTCTTTTCAAATGGCTCTGAATTCTAACTCAGGAGAAGTGTTTCTTTTGATACTTCAATTTTTGAATTTCGATCACTTTGTGTAGTCCAATTTGGGTTTCTTTTATCTGTTTCTTTTACTCCGGTTTCTGTTGAATTCTGAAGATTCATGGGGCTTTGTTGCGATTCTATCGATCTACTGATTCGGATCTCATTACACGTATTGCATTGTCGTAGCTTGTTCGGAAAGTTTATGAATTAAGAACGAAAAGGATCGGAAAATACTCTAGTTTTGCATCTTTTTAATTTGAAATGTTTATAGTTAAACTTAGCTGTAATCTTGCGATGCATCTGGACTTGTTACATAATGTTGATGTATTTTTTGACCGTTGCTACTTAATTAAGGAAGAGCAAGCTAAATGACCAGTTGATTTGACCGTGCATCTTGAGCTGGATAATGACGTATTTCTGATCGAGGAGGATTGATGTCATCTCGTTTCCTATGAAAAAAGTGATTTACGAATGTGAAATGGATTACTGTGAGGTGTTGCAGTTCTTGCTCCTCGTATTTGGTGTAATAGGGATCAAAATTAATAAGGGATAATTATTTTTGTCTCAAGTATAATTGTGTATTCACTGGCTTCTTGTTTCGAGTTGTTATACATGAAAAAGTATGCACAATTTAGTTCAGAAGCGGCGATATTCTGGTTGCTGCTTTGTCATGAGCTTAACTTGCCCAATTTTTCTTGCTAATCCCTCTACCCGTCTACCAAGGATTCCCTCTAGTCCTGAAGAGTTGATGTCATTGTAATATTAGTGAAATGAAGAAACAGAAGCTTTCTTTCGTGTTAAGAGCATGTTGAAAATTCAAGATACCTCTGTTTAGATGTTGAGGATGCAGGACCTATACTTTCACTTTGTAAATGTTTCGCGTGTGATCTCTCAAATTTTCATTGCCTTGGTCTATTTACTTAAAATTTAAAGTTGATTTCGCTTCTGATATCAGAGAATTCAGGACTATATTGTTTATGTGCTCATGTAAGGGTATCACCGTGATTCTTTGTAATTGTCATCCTCTGGCTACATAGGTTTTATCATCTGTTCAACTTTCTTTTTTTGACTCTCTTAGATCTATATCCTACATATAATATAAAATCTATTGGAAGTCACACTATTCATAAAATATGAATAGTATAACTCATATCAGATTGAATGCAAAGCATGAGCCCACAATCTAATTTTTAGTTGTTAATACTCTTCATACTTTTGAGTACTGTTTTGCTTTTCTGTCATATTTACTTTTGAGTACTGTTTTGCTTTTCTGTCATATTTGTTATGTCCATTGACTCAAGTAGTTTAATTTATTTCAGATATCAACAATATGGAAGAATTCCTACAAAGGTGGTGAGTGGAAACCATGTGTCAGCAAATCGTCAGAAGGTACACTATAATGTAATATGAATTGATGCGTGGTTGGACTTTGTGGCGTAGCAGTGTCAGCAACTGTCTTCTTGTCTGGAAATGGTGGGGACTTGGGGAACTATGTTGTTTCTTGTTAGCTTATTCTTGCTTTGTCTTAGTCAAACAAGATGCAATGGTTACACAAATATGGGCTCAAATAAAATCCAAGTTTGTCTGTTTATTTTATCTTGGAATGCATGAAGCAGCTTCCTACTGCTAATTCTCTCATTGCATTCCTCTCTTTGCTTCTTTTTACATGGAAGGTAGTATCACACTGGATGCCTTTTAACATTTTTCTTTTTCCTGATGATCCTGACCCACCTTGCTTGAAAAACATGATACTCGTGCTCCATTGGATGAAAAGGGTAGTATCATGCAACAAACAAATAAGGAGCTGATGGTTTTAGCTTTCCTTGTCTTTGGTGACTTAGAAACCTATTCTACTGCATTTTATCTTTTTAAGCTATCTTGGTTTTCATGTGCATCAGTTTCCTTTTGCTAATTGGATCATCAATTATTTCATATGGTGGATTGCTGTTTTTTTATAATACACCCCAGATAGATCAAGTTTTAGTATTTATGTACAACCTCCGGTTCTTAATATAAGATCTCATATTAGAAAGTATAAATATATATATTCTTCCAACATATAGTGGTTTTGAACTTGGTTTATATTTCTTATATTGTTGATAGGCCTACCAGAATCAAATGGTATCATTTATGTAGAGGCCAATGGTGGCTTGAATCAACAAAGGACATCGGTTAGTTTCATTTTTCTGTGCATCTCTTGTTTCATACATAAATAGTTACTGTAGTTTGACCTGAAGATTGCTTGAGATAGCACTACTCTTGACTGTTATTTCGTGAATGTTGTCAATGCTTCATAGATATGCAATGCTGTTGCAGTGGCTGGCTATCTGAATGCTACACTTTTGATCCCAAACTTCCACTATCACAGCATATGGAAAGATCCTAGGTTTGTCTGTTTTTCCATCTTCCAATTTTGTTTTTTATTTTGGTTTTGGACTAGAAAGTCTAGAGACACTGGCATAGTTGTTCACCAATATTACTTTTGAAAACAACGATTGTATATAGATATAATATTATTGTCATTTTAGTTTGCTTATTATTCTTGAATTGGTCATTATTATGTACAAAATGAAGGTGGATTGGACAAGAATGACTTAGATTGAGGTTGATATGTGCGGTCCCTTTTATTTTGGATTTCATTTTCTTTATTCTTCATTTCTCGTTTCCTTTTTTTAATCAGTTTTATAATGTTGGATTGGATGATTTTGTTATTCCAATGTCTAGTGCTAGTGATCTTTCTCACTTGTTCCCTTTGGTATTTTTTCCAACTAATGTTGAGATAAATTCTTCTTCTGTTTTTTGAGACTTGAATTCTCTTTTAGAATCAATAAGTTTCTACTCTGAAGTTAAAGGTTTCAGTTGTATATGCACTTTGCAGCATTCCCCCTTTGGTTTCAGTGCAGTATCATGAAAACTTTTTGTACAAAATAGAAGAAAGTATTGTGTTTCTTGGGAATGCTTGGTCTTTATGGGCGCATACTAAGGTGTTATAAATATAATAAGAGCTGATAGATCCTAAAAACATTTTATGCTAGTATAGTTATTTACATTTTTAGTTATTGAGTGAGATATTATGGTTAAAAATCTATCCAAAGATTTGGTTGTTAATAGAGTACAATGGTGTTATGCGATTCATGTAACTGATACCGCCTAATGGGATAAGGCTGCTAGTTGTTGTCGTTATCGTATATTTATTTGTAATTTGTATTTTTAGTTTTGGACTATCACTTTAGTAGTGGTCTGACTAGATTTTATTTTCTTGACCCTGTGCCTGGAAACTTAATTATTATCAGGGCCACTGTATGGAAAATTTGGAGACCGTCTTAATTGAGTATTTTTGGCCATCTTTTGGAATAATATTTACTCAAATGGAGGCATTCTTTTCTAAAGTAAATATTTGTTTGCAGTTATTTCGATGTTGTGTCTCTCTTCTTTTTTCACCGGGAAGGATCTACCATTTTCTCTAGGTTATTATGCTATGGATAGAGTTGTGCTCACACTTTGGCCCCCCTTTTTTGTTGGCTTGAATTTAACTGGTTTAATAGTTTGGATTTTGATTTAAACTCAAGCAACTATTATAAATGGCAGTATTTAAACTCGAAGTTACAGGTTTTGGAAATTTATAATATTTATACTTTGGGATTATGTGATCATAGACATAATTCTTAGGATTCCTATTTTTTATTAAGAATCATATCAAGCTGAAACCCAAAGAAAAATTTGAGAGGTGGTTTTGTCTTCATTTTTCTTATATTGACAAATCTTTTTGTTGAAAATCTCTTGAAAGAAATTTCCTTTGCAAAATCCTAATGATCCATATTAACTTTCTTTTTGCCCTTTTTTCATCTAGCTGAGAGAACCTGATACCAATGATGTCATTATCATGTATTCATTTGCTTAATTAGCTGCTCATATTGTATTCAAATAATGAATCCTAGCTATTAATGCTGCCAAACTTTTTCCCTCAATCAGAATGGACTGATTATGTTTTCTGTGTTCAGCAAATTTAGGGACATTTATGATGAAGAATACTTTGTCAATACCTTGAAAAATGATGTTCGGGTGGTCAATAAGATTCCTGAGTACCTGATGGAAAGATTTGGCAACGACCTCTCAAACATTTACAATTTCAGGATAAAGGCATGGTCTTCTATAGGGTACTACAGAGACACAGTACTCCCGAAGTTACTTGAAGAAAAGTGAGTATATGATCGTTGTGTGAAGAATTTCTTATTGTAGTACTACTCTGGTCCTTATTACAAGTCCATTTTAACTAATTCTCAAATACCAAGGAATGACAATTAAATTATTAAATGTGTCTTAAATTGATAAAATTTTGCAAGTTTACCCTTAAAAAAAATTTATCTTTCTACATTTACAAATCATTCCCACCTTTCTCTCTCTTCTTTTTCTTTTTCTTACAAGAATTAAATAAGGGTGAAATTGGAAAATAGTCATTAATAATTGTCTAAGTGGACTTATATTTAGGACTAAACATTTTTTTCCACAATGGATTTATAATAAGGACCAGAGTGGTATACAATAGCATGATGTGTAACTGTAAAATGATGTAAATGGCCATGTTGTTATAGGCAGGGGAATAAATTCATCTTTCGTCCCATTTCTGTCACTCAACCCTTGAAAAGAAAACGTCAATGCTTCTTTTTTTTATATTTTATTTTGTTTGAAGGGTCATTGTTTTGGCCCCAACCTGAAAATTATTAAGACGTTTGGGTAGCCTTTGGAAAAAATTAACAACATTTCTTTGCCTTCTCACTGATTAAACTTTGGAAAAGTAGGTAATAGGTAATTCTACTAAAGCAAGTAGAATTATTGAAAGGTATATTTGCACTATGGCATGTTATATTTTATATTTAGAGTTTATGTAAAAGACCATTTCAACTTAAAAACTTGAGCTTTTAAGCGAAGGATTATGTTTGCTCAAAAAAAAAAGAAGGATTATGAATACCTTTATTATATCCTCTAACACTGCCCCACAATGAAAGCCCCTTGGACTTGAAGTGTTGACAAAGTATTGAGCCGCCACATTTGTGTTGAAAGTTGAAACATAATTTGTTTTAAAGAAAGTAAGGTGAATGAGGGGCAGCGAAGTTTGAATTCTTGGTCACTTGGTCTTGGAGGCTTTGATACCATGCAAAGCCAGTTTCAATTCAAAAGTTTAAACAGTGAAGTGGGTTTCCATGAATAGCTTGATAAATTTAAAAATCCAAAGAGGGGAAAACTATCATGTCTGGTGCTTTTAAGAATTTTCTCTATTAAACCATGCAGGGTCATAAGGATTTCTCCTTTTGCAAATAGATTGTCATTTGATGCTCCTCCAGCAGTCCAGCGACTCAGATGCTTAGCAAATTATGAGGCTTTACGGTTTTCTAGTCCTATATTATCTTTGGGTGAATCTTTGGTCGCAAGGATGAGAGAACGTAGTGGAGCAAATGGTGGCAAATATGTCTCTATACATCTTCGTTTTGAAGAGGTTAGATTTAAGCAGATATGAATATTTTGTTGCTCTAATTGTGAAACGTGGTATCTTAAATTTTTGTTGCAACTGATGTCACATGTATTTTCATGTGCAGGATATGGTTGCTTTCTCATGTTGTGTTTTTGATGGCGGAAAACAAGAAAAAATTGACATGGATGCAGCAAGAGAAAGAGGTTGGAAAGGGAAATTTACTAAACCTGGACGAGTTATACGTCCTGGAGTTAACAGGATTAATGGGAAGTGTCCCCTCACTCCTTTAGAGGTGATAGTCTCCTTTAATCCTTTTTATCTTCATCTGTAAGATTAGGAGGAATACTTAATTGAACCCTTCTCTTCATCTTGGAAGTTTTCTAATCATGCTAGGAGTTTCAAAGCTTGCTGAAGTCACTTTTTTGTTTCATTACTTTCTTGTCCCTACTGTTCTTGTCCTGATAGAACATTTTAATTAATTTTCCCTTGAACTGTGCTGTTCAAAATTATCGTTGATGTGTTTCTCCAGGTTGGATTGATTCTTAGGGGCATGGGTTTCTCTAAGAACACATCTATATTTTTGGCATCTGGAAAGATATATAATGCTGATAAATATATGGCTCCGCTACTGGAAATGTTTCCCAATTTGCAGACAAAGGAAACCTTGGCATCTGAAGAGGAGCTCGCTCCATTTAGGGTACACTTTTCTACTTTGCCCCAGCTGCCCACATTCATGATTGATTAATGACTCTGATTTTGACTTGAGTTACTTCTTCTAGAATTATTCTTCTAGGATGGCTGCTATAGACTACACTGTTTGTCTTCATAGTGAGGTGTTTGTCACAACTCAAGGTGGTAACTTTCCTCATTTTCTGGTGGGCCACAGAAGATACTTATATGGGGGACATGCTAGGACAATTAAGCCTGATAAGCGGAAGTTAGCATTATATTTTGATAATCCCCATATTGGGTATGTATCATGTTGCTTTACTGCTTATTTCTTTTTTGTTCAGTTTTATGCATCAGGAATAGCTGGTACTTGAGACTACAAATTTAGTTTTTTTTTTTTTTGAAACATAATAGACAACGGTAACAAACAGGGATTACAAGAAGCACAAGTATTTCACTTGTTAAAGGCATGCTTATTGAACTCAAGGGAACATACCTCAAAGCTTAGGTTGTGTGACATCTGCCATAATGTTGACACATTCATTTCCTTCTCCGACACACAGGATTGATACAACCCAATCCCTTGATAGTAACTACTTAGCTTCCTCTATACTCTCTTGTTCTATTTATAAGACACTTTTAGCATTTTTCACTAGAACCAAGTAAAATCCCAAGATTCATTAATTGTGTCTAAAAATTAGTTAAGTTACCTATTTTATCCGTATTAAATACATTCTTAAAGAAGTTTCCCACTTTCCTACATCGACAATAAATAGGAGTAAAACAGAAAAATTGTAACAATAATCAATGTGGTGCCTTATAACAAGGATGGCAAAACTCCTCATAGGACCGGAGGGAGTAACTTCTATGTAAGGATGTCCAGATTTATCAAAACTGGTAATAGTGTTTATAGCTTCTGCACAGTCACTGAACACATTCACTCACGTTCAACATTGGTTCCGGCAAAGTTCCAGACTATTTCCTCACTTTATGTTACAGTTGATGAGCAATAATCGATCTTCACAGAAGCATTCCAGTGAATGGCCTTCTCTTTTGCCGAAGCAGTTGGACAAAAATAATAAGATGGATTTAAAACACTATAATTCAATTAAATAGTAGTGGGGAATAGTTACTACTGCTACTATTAAGTTTGTCTAGTTTTAATCCTTTTCAGAACTGCACCTCTTGCTAATTAAGATAGTTAAATATATGATTCTGAGGAATTCCAGTTTGTTAATGTTCTTAGGAAAAGATAAGAGTAGTTTAGTCCTTGTAGAAACGATAAATTTTGAATAGTTTCTCCTCTATGATTAACTTCCAGATGGAAGACTCTCAAACGTCATCTGCTGAGCATGAGGTCACACAGTGATTCCAAGGGGTTTGAGCTAAAAAGACCTAATGATTCAATATATAGCTTTCCATGCCCAAACTGCATGTGCCGTGCAAACAGAACTGATCATTCTAGATCTTCAACTGCAAATTGAATCAGAAACTTGATGGCTTCCTCTCCTCTTCGCTATAACCTTGTCAGAATGCGTTGCTGCCGACCTTCTTTTTCTGGTACTGTAGTTATTTCCATTTTCATTTCTTCCGTTTCCCCCTGGTGAGAAGGAAAACACAGTTTTGGGTGACCAGAGGATTTTGTTGACAGTCACATGGATCTGCTTATTGATTGGGTTGTGGCATCTTTTTTTGCGCATATGATGCCAACTATGAACAGATTGGAACTTGTTCCTTCTCAGGAAGAACTTCCACAACATTTGACTGAAGATTGTTTCATGTTTGAATTAATCAGAAGCTACTGTATCTAACAAGCTGTGAGATGGCAAACATACTTCAGACCCTGCCTGTACAGTAGTTGGAGTTTGATACTTTGATGTCTCCGTGTGTTCGTCAAGGTTGAAGCAGCAGATTATTCTGTGTACAAAGTCAGGGTCTTTTGTCCCCTCACTTTTTGTTCCCTAGATTATTTCTTTTTACATTCCTTTTATTTTCAAATTGTTTTTTCTTGGGTTTATTCTTTAAATTGATTTCAAATTTAGAATTTCATTGTCAGCATTCTTTTGCATTGTTCCCCCATTCTTTTAGTGATGAAATCGTTAAATGTAATTAATTCATGTTTCTTGGCATTACAAGCAAATGCATAAGCTGAAGATATTTCTCCTGTCTATAGATTTCTAGATTTATGGTTGAACGTGACACCTGAGGGTTCTTATCCTATATACTTGAGTTCAGAATCTGGAAATATACCTTACAGAGTCAATTGGTTTAGATAAAATGGTAAATTGTTGCTTCCCCCCCCCCCCCAAAAAAAAGGAATTGATAGTTTTTTGTTGTCTTTATCTTGAAAAATTTTAACTAATGATTTTTTAAATAAAGATTGTTGAAAAACTGGAAGTTAAAATATTTTCTTTATTTTAGATTAAGTAAATATTAAAATAAACTTTTTAATAAATGAAAAGTAAGAAAATAATTTCAACCATCCAAATTAGATCCAGACAATTTGTAGTGGTGGTGATTTATTGGTGTTCATCAATACACTTCTTATTAGAACCAAAACTTGTTCCATATGAATATCACATCCTTTTTCATCACAAGGCTTTGTAATTGTATTACTCAATACTCACCCATTATGCTTGAATTAATTCCCCTTCGTATGATCCCATCGGAAAAGGAAAGCACTCATCAAGCACACATCCAATCACCAATTCAACACTCTAAACATGTCAACATCAATTTGTCACCTATCTTTCCTTTTCAACCATCTCATTACCCAACTTTTCATCAAACTCTTCCTACCACTTCACCATATATCCTTTTCACAGCTTTTTGCCATCATTAATTTCTCAGCTTCTCTGCATTACTGCTCATCACATTGATCCCTCTTAGCCTTATTGTGTTACTATTCACACTCATTAATGTACCCTGTGCAACTTTTCATTATATTACCTCTTGCTCCTTATTGTGTGTGTTTGGTTGGGTGATTGGGAGGTTTAAAAGTGTTTATGCACGTAAATCGAGATAACACTCATCTTACATACTTACCTCATATACTATAAATCACGATTAAAAAGTTACTTTTGAAGGCTCCAATCGCTAATCCAAACAAACTAATTATCTTACTCCTCACTCTAATTCCTCAATGATGTTGTATTAATATGACTTCTTGCTGACATCAAGTTTTATTTCTTCCATGTTCAGAATTATCTATAAAACTAATAAAATTATGGCCGCATTCCCTGTCATTAACCAAGTGTTTGTCTCAAGCTGCTTATTATAAGCATGTTCACGAAGCAAAAATCCTCACATATTTATCTCATATGCAATACATTACGACTGAAAAACTATTTTTGAATACTTCAATTATTATTTTAAATAAGTTTTTATTAAGAAAAAATGAATATGAACATCGTACATATGTATGTAGGAAGATGATAAAAGTTGAGCAGATAATTTTATAATTATAAATGTTGGTTGGCCTCTCAGGATGTGTGGGAGCCATGTCTGTGTGTTGGTACACTCATTTTGCTGTGTGCTGCATCTCTCTCTTTTTGGGGCATTGTTTGCAGAAAGTTTCAGCGATGAGATTTACGAGAAAAAGAGTCCTGTTCCTGCTCCTGTCATTCTCATCAGTTTTTTGCAAATTAAAACCATACACTGATCACCTTATCGCTTTCAATATTCAATCATCACATTTTTCCAAATTTTGTGGGTGTCCTCTCAAAGTCTTCAACTACAACGTACGCCTACTTTTCCGTTAAGTTCCCTTTTTATTTTTGGGAAAATCTCGCTCAAATGTCAAGATCAGAAAAAATATCAAAAATCTTGGTAGATTCTTTTATCAAAAAATTTTTTAAAGGCTTCAGTGATATAGATTTTAAATGTGAATTTAGCTTACTTACATAGATAAACTTATCAATAGTTATTTTATAATTTATCAATATAATCACATACACCTGTCAATAAAGTAAATTTATATTTTGAATCTATATCACTGAGGTGTTTAGGGACTTTTTCTATAGAGAAATCTACAATATAACTTTTTTGATATATATTTTTTTTGTCCTTGGAGACCTGACTAAAATTTTCGCTTTATGTTTTGGACACCAACCACTTATGATCCAGATTTCTGTACTCATCGTCCTTCTTCAACGCATTGAAACCGGTTCCTACTGTTGGTGGCATCGCGGGGAAGTGAAATTGAACTTTCAAAATTTTAAATAAAATGACCTTTTTATTCTAAATATAGGAGTTAGTTGTAGGGTTTACTTTAATTATAAATGTAAGACTTTAATTTACTTTGACTTTTAAAACTATATGGGGTTTAGAGACTCGACATTTGAACCCATGACCTCTAAATTATTTGGTAGTAGTCTTATCATTGTTTTGTTTTACAAATAACTAGTTTAACACATATCCTTAATATTCTTAAAGCAATTATCCAACTCCTACATTTAAGAGAAAACAAGAAGAGTTCTATGAGCCATATAGGCATTTAGTTTGGCATGTCTGTTTATAATCACCAGTATATCATTTAAAATTTGTCAAGCTAATAACTAATTTTGGTCTAATAGATCTTTTATTTCTTTCCTTCTTTCTTTTCATCATCATTTTTAAAGAATTTTGGATATATGTTACTCTCTTTTCAGACTAATGTATATGTATAAATGTAAATGAAAGCATATAATTATAACCCATAAATATTACGCAGTGGCAAGTGATATATATTAATACAACATGTCTTCCTATAAGCTGATAGACTAAAACATGTCTAATAGCACACAACAAAACTACCTTATATATTATTCTAAACTATCACTTTTTCATATATATGCTAATTAATTAACTGTTCCTTCAATTTCTTAAAGGAAGGAACTCAAAAAACTGATTGGAAGTTATTTCCTCAGATTCCATGGAAGCAATATTATTGAACGAACAGAATTTATGTTTGCTCCTTTCAGTGCCCTCATCATCATCATCATCTGATCTCTCAAGAGGAAACAGCTTAAGGGTTTTCTGATCTGCAACTTCTTCATCTTCTTCATGACAATAATAGTTTGTAGGGTTTGATGTTTGTGTCTGATGAGTTGTAGTTGAAGTATTGGTAATGCTTTTGATGAGATTCTTGGAATTTGAAAGGAAATGACACATATCTCTAATTTGGCACTTAGCTTCTTGGCTTTCCCCTCTCTTCATTCTCAAAATTTGTGTTTCTCTCTCCTCTCTTTGAGTCCTCCTATAATCTCCTCTTCCTGCTCTATTCAGTGAATCAGAAACCTGCAAGTTTCAGATGGTGTTGAGATTGATAACATTGTAACTAATGAGTGGTATTATATATCTATAATTTAGATCTTGATTAGTACTAAATCAACCAAAAACTATATATGTAAGGCAAAAAAAGTTAATAAAATCTTCATAGATTGGGAATATTTGAGAATGATATTATTGTAATAGACTGTTTTTGGGTTGAAGGATAGGACATTTAAATCTTGATTAGGACTAAATCAACCAAAGAAATAAGTAAGGGGAAAAAATTAATGAAATCTTAGTAGATTGGGAATATTTGAGAGTGATATTATATTGCTTAATCTATTCAGTACAACACTATTGTATATGAAATTAACTTTCTGCATTTTAAAAAATAATACCTTAATAGCATATAGGTAATTGAAAATTGATGTATTGAGAATATAAAGTACTCAAGGTTGAAATCTCTTCAATAATTTGTATATATGTGTGAAAAGTATAAACATATGGTTTGACAAAAAAAAAAAAGAGGGAGGATTCACGTTATATATAATTTACATGTCATTTACAATATCCATATGGTTTGTAACTGTTAATTTGTGATAGATGGACCAAACCTAGTTACCAAGAATCTCCTTTACTGTATTTTTTTACTTTTTCATGTTCATAAAATGTTTTTTCTGGCCTGACATTTTTCATTGACTTGGGAACAAATAATTGGATGCCATTATTTTACATTGTCCTTTAATTATTTTACATTTTATAATTATATATATATATAATTATATATATATATATATATATATATATATATATATATATATATATATATATAAGTACTACCATATATATATGGCTGGCAATACAAAAGCTGAACAATATGTACAGTACAGACCTGTGCAAGTGCACTGCAGTTAGAAGGAGATGCCCACTTGTTTGTCTCTTTAACTTCATAACCTGTCCCTCTCAATCCTGAACCCAATGTCCACACCAATCAAATCTCTATTTCAAATCTTTCCTCCCGCAATAAAATCTAATTATTAAAATATATAACATTATAATCTCTCTCTCTCTCTATCTCTCCCCGTATAAAGGTGTTGCAGCATTATATTAGGGTTTCAGTGAACTGATATCTTAAACTATTCATCAAATTCAACCTAACTGATCTTCTAAACTAAACTCATCATGATTAGGAAAATTAAAAGCGTATATATGTATGGTCATCTAATTACTCCCTCCCTCCGCTCATTTTTATAACGAATAACTACCAAAATTATTCGGTTTAAAATATTAGTTAAAAATAATATATATAATATATGTATCATGTATCTTTTTTTTCAATCATGCCCTCGTTTAATAAAGTACATGAGAGATGATAAGTGAACCTTTATTGCAAAGAGATCATAATTAGCAATAAATTTCAAACAAAATAGATTTGTTCCTCGTGTTATTAAGGACCACCCTTATTAAAGAGATTATTCCTTATAAAAAAGACCCGCGGAATAACTGTTATACCTTGAAGAGCATCTTGAGGTGGTTGAAGCATTAGGGTTTCAGTGAGCTGATCTTTTTGTTGTTGCTGATGAAGAGGAGGAGGAGAGGTGATTTGGAGGTCGAAACGACGACGTTTGTGGTAGTGGCGATCTCTGGCTTTGTGGTTCTGGAACCAGTAGAAGACATTCTTGGCTTGGATGTTGCCAAAACGACGTAGTTGCGAAGCTATAAGCTGGATTTGTTGAGCCGTAGGAGTCTTAGTTCCTTGTGTGTAGAGTTGCTCAAGGTATAGCAACTGTGCTGGTGTTGGGGTCCACCTTGAGCTGCTTGTAATAAAACCTCCTTCTTCCTCTCCTACAACACAACCAAAGAGAAATGAAATGAAATTATCAGAAAGATCAATATATAAATCTTTATAAATAAATGTGTAATGAGCACAAGTCATTGCGAGAATCACAGCTTAAAAACTAGTCGTTCAAGTTGGAGAACTCAAGACGTCATGTGGCTCCAGTTTCAAGATAACCTTAAAATGAAACCATATGAAAAGGGAAAAGTGTTGTAGGTTTACATATATACATACCCTGATGATGAATATTGAAGGAGAGAAGATTGTTACAGTGGGCACAAAGACAATAATAAGGGTTTGAAGTGATATGTGGAGCTGATGATGCAGAAATAGTGTTGGCATTTGGGGTGTAAGAGCAAAGCTTGAAAGCTCTGAATGAATCAGACATTCTGAATATCAGATGGATCACACATTTGGAGTAGATTGTGTGTGTGTGTGTGGGATGGAAGCTCTTTGAGTTTAGTATCGAGTTAATAAGATGTACGTGAGGAATTATATACTCCCTCTATGTCATCGAATATAAGTTTTAAATTTATAATTTAGTTTGTCTCAAAATATAAGTTTTATTTTAATTTTGTTAAAATTTTATTATTGTTATTTTTTACTTTATCCCTTAACATTTATTCTTCTCCTCTCACTTATCTTCTTTATAAATAAGGGTATAGTTAAAAAATATATATTTATTATTTATAATTAATTTTAACTATTTTCTTAATAAGTATAAATCGGTTATTTAAAATTTATATTTAGAAAAGAAAGAGGGGGTTTTGTGTTTGGAGAGAGTCGTTATTTTTAGTTAAAATAGATGCATCCTCATAGTAGGGATAGGTTCCACATTACGTATATAGTATATATAATGTATGATCACAAAATTTTAGGAAGATCGAATCAATAATAGACATGTGAAATACACACACCTGCGTGTGGGTGCATGTACTGAAATAAACAAAAAAAAATTTAGAAATGAACAATTTATATTACTTTATCGAATAATATACTACTTGTATTATTCTTTTATAATGTAAAAAATACTATGTTTTTTTGTCCATTAAAAAGGAACGTATTTTTTTCTGTGATGCATGCAACGAAGAAAGAAAGCAATATATATATATTCCTTCTCCGAGATGGTTTATATATAATAAATAGTATATTAATTAGATTAATCGTGGATGCAAAGATAAATAGTTATATATTTTAATTCTTTGCATGAACCAAGTTATTGGAATAAATTGATCTTCTGCATAGAATTGCTAAAATTTGTTTTCATAGTTAATTATAAACAATCTATTCTACGTATCTAATTTTAATAGGGGCAATATATGTGCTGCATAATTTCTAGGGAAAATTACTAACAAAAAAATTTGGGGAAAATTAATTGTTAAATATTACTATAGAAGATCTGTTGCACACAACGGAAGATATTTTACACACAATAGAAGATATTTTGTACAGAACGGAAAATGTTTACACGTTCATATAAAAGATTTTTAAACAGACGAAAGATTGTTTTTGCACACGACGAAAGATCTTATGAACACACGGAAGATTGTTTGCACATGTGGTAGTATTTGGCAATTAATTTATCTTAAAGGTATTTTTTAGCAATTTTTCCTAATTTCTATCTTAATTAAATTTGAATTATCCGAATACAACAAAAAGCTACAAATGTACTGTTCAGTAACAGTGCCTACAGCGCAGTACATCCTAAGCTTTCACAATTCATTTTCTTCTGTCTCATATATATATATATATCACACACAAAACAGAGTTCAAATAAATGTACAACATTATTACGTGCACATACACAAACACAACGTGTGGTGAATAGCTTGATGTTGACTTCTAAAAAGCTGATAATAACTACTCGTACCTCAAAAATGGAGACTGTATAAAGAGTTGACTCTTGTTCATCGACCACTAGTTGATTAACATTTTAATTCTTCTCTTTTATATGATTATTGATTAGTTGCTTTAATTATAATAATTAACCATCTTGTTATTATACATTAACAACACACCCATGTCGCATTCTTATTTCTATTTACCAACAAACTTAATTGACTACTCCTTCATACTATTACTAACACAATGGGTTTTGTTCTTCAAGATTTTGAAACAAAACATTAATTGCAATTGTATTGCGTTTTCTTTCCTCTTCCTCATCATTTTAACAATAAACATTCTTTTGTTTGGGTATGTTTTAAATAGATAAAAACATATAAAAAGAAGAAAGTGAAGAAAACAAGTATGTTTAATTGTTTATACATATTTTCACTCTTTTGCATCCATCAAACTCACTTCTTAAATGTATCTTTACAAGGTTCAAAAATTTTCTAGGCTCTTTCTAAGCCAGAAAGTTTTTATTTCACTTTCTTTATATGTTGTTTCTATTTAATGCTTTGAGGAAATAGCCCTACGGAATTCTTTTGTTGGAATGTGAATTTTCCAATTGTTATCATGTTTTTAAGCTGTAAACAGTAATTTAACAATTCAATAATATCTTATCAAGGGCCCATTTTTTAAGGTTTTTTTAATGAAAAAATCACTTATTTTTTCAGATGTCACTTTTAGAAAATTTTCCTGTTCTTCTTAAAACTTTTAAAAATAATTAGAATGTGAAAAAAACAGATTTGTAATTATTTTGATAAGCTACTTTGATTGAGTTGCTTCTAAAAATAATTAAATATCCAACATGAGAGAGAATTATATTTGTTTTTTTTAAATATAACATACACATCATAAATCACCTTACATTTGAAATTCGTAAATCTAACAACCAATTAAATACTAATCACCAAGTGGTGATTTTCTTCTCACCATATACTCTTAGGCTCTGTTTGGTTTGAAGGGAGCGGAGGGATTTTACTCCCCTCCCCTTGATTGGTAAAATACTGAACTTAGGAGGGGAGGGGAAATTTTTTAAAATTTCCCCTCTCTCCCCCTCAAAATCCTCACCCCCAAAATCGGATGGATTTGAGGGGGAGCTCAAAATTTTTTATAACATTAGACTAAAATGCCCCTGATATTTCTATGATAACCCAACCTTACCCTTGATGATTTTTATTCTTGGCAGAGGGTCAAAACTTAGAACCTATTTATGTTCAACCAAAAACCCTAATAGAGGACTCCAAAAGCACGAATGAAGACGGAGTGCACAATCGAAGAAAGAGAGCACGATCAAACAATTGATTATCTGGGTAGTCTTTTTTCTGTGATTGCCAATAATTTTGATTACTAATAATATATATGAGCATAATTCCAGGTACTTCTTTTTGTTTCCAGTCGCATTGTATTTGCCTTATTTTATGCTTTCTCTGTCCATTTGTGCACCTACTCTGATTCGTTAGTGAATGTTGTTCACTTGGATGACGCGTTTTCTGAATCTGTCAACTGATAGTTATACTTTTTGTTATGTGAATTAATAACTTTTGTCATCTTTTGTTTTGAATTCCAATATATGAAACCGTGGTTGGGTACTGTATTTCTGGACCTTGTTTTGTATGTATTTCTAATAATATTCCTGGATGTGGAGTGGGTATATTTTTGTTTGCTCCCCCTTTCCCAGATTTAATATTCCCACTTGAGTTCACGTATTTCTAATAATGTTTATAAGAAATTTATCTGAATAAACTGATTCAAAGATATAAACAAAAGTATATATTCTTTATTAATTGAATGATAGCTTTAAAAGAGCCATATGAATAATTTTGTGGGGGTACACACGATTGAGGGACACTCCCTCCAAAAGTATATATTCTTTATTAATTGAGAGATTAATAGTTTAGATAATTACTGATTTGAATGGAGTGAGTGTCCTTTTTATTATTGTGCCAACATAAAGAATATATATATAAAAGCCATGCATGTGATCTTCTCCTCATGACTGGTACAATATGAAAGTAATTTAATCAAAAAGGTTAATTATTTCATTCTTGATTCCTTTATCTTGTATTTTATTTTTTTTAAAATGTTAAAATGTGTCTTTTCTTTCTCTACACACTCCAACAAAGGTTTTGAATTGGGTCGATAGACAAAGTTTTCACAGTATTTGATGGCTTAATTCTTATTTCATTTTTTCTTGCACTTATGACGATATGCACTTATCATTTCCTTTGCATCTCTTCCTCCTCATTATTTTCCAGATCATGTTTTCTTTTGGTTTTCTGACAAATTGATATTTTGGCCTTTTGTACAATAATTTTCTTGGTTTATTGTTTAAATTAGAGACAATTTTTGTATTTGTTAGATGGGTTCTGAAGAGGAATTTGTGATGCAATGGTTCCTAATGCGTCAGAGACTTGTAGCCCAGCTTGTTTGTCTTGTTGTCCAGTATTTTATGGTTCAGAAGTGTAATAATAATAAGAGAATAACTTACAATATGAATTCTGCAAGAGAGAGGGTATGTGAAGAAATGATGTATAGGATAACTTGTAGTTATAGGGAACGAGATATTATTAGAATGGGCCCTGAAGCTTTTTTAGGATTGTGGGCTTCAATCTATAAAGAAAATGTTTGTCAATCTTCGATCTTTTGGGGTATAAAGAACTATAGTGGTTTTGGGGTATTAAAGAAAAGGTTTGTCATTCTATCAAGTACAGCAGAGCCTGATTATGACATAAAACCTCAAAAATTAATCATTGATGCATGTTGCATTCTACATAATTATTTGATGAATGTAGACCCTGATGCAGAGCTTTTCCATCAAGTAGATAATGAACTTGAAGCTGAAGCTCACTTTAATGATGAAAACTATGCTCCAAGGAGTTATAGAAGTGAGGCAGCTCGGGCCGAACTTATAAGAGATGTAATAGCTCAACAAATGTAGATTGATTATGAAAATAATGCTGGGAATAATGTTTTGTGAACTAAACTTTATATGTTCATTTGTTGTAGTGTTCTTTGGTTATGTTTCATTTGTTATATTGTTGTAATGTTGTATTCTGCTTTCAAATTGATGCTTTCCTTCAATTACGATGTAATTTATGGTTGATGTTTGTTTGTTGAATTGAATGTTCAGTTTTATCTTTCAATTCTTTCCTTAGCTTGTCATATATATACATTGTTTCTTTGATGTTAATGAATTTATTTGGGTTTACATTTTCTTAGTATGGCTCCGAAAAAGCCAGCTGATTCAAATACTACCCCAACTAAAAAGAGCCTTATTAAGTTCCAAGATGGATGATGCCTTGATTGATGCATTTATGCATGAATTGGATATGGGTAACAAGGTTAATGGGTCATTTACAACTAATGTTTATGATAATATAATTACATATTTGACTTTGCTGTTTGGATTTAAAGTTAATAAAGAAAAAGTGAAAAATCGCTGGAAGACTTTGAAGAAAAACTATTCTAAAATTTATGATATCTTCAAGGGGGTATGAGTGGATTTTCATGGAACTCATCTACTCATACATGGGAAGTTGAGGACCAAGTGTGGAATCAATTGATTGAGGTTAGATATAAAGTTTTCTTATTGTACACTTCTTTTTCTGTATATTTTTATTGTTCTGCATATGTTTTATAATATTTTTGCATGTTCTGCATATCTATTCTGTATGTTATGCATATTTTTGCTCTTCTTTTCTGCGTATTTACCTTTTATAATATCTTCTAATATGGTTTTAGGTTAAACCAAAAGCTGCTATGTGGAGAAATACTCCCCTGCCTAATTATCAAAAGATGCTAGCTTTTTATGGAAATGATAGAGCCATTGGAGATGATGGTGACACTCCTTCAAATATGAAGAAAAGATGTCACTCAAGTCCTCTAGTAGCTTGGTCAAGTTCTCCAGTAGCTTACTCAAGTCCTCCACTACCAGCTGAGAATGAGGTTGATCATGTGTTTTTCTAAGATTTTTCTGCCAACTTGGATAATGTTGCATTTGAAGAGCTGTCTCTTGGAGCACAAAGTGAGAGCTCCAAGAGGACTAGAAGGGGTATTGCAAACAATGATAGAGTCACTTCTGATGGAGCTCTGATTACAAAGCAAATGCAAGAAATAGCAAGTGCAATGAGGGAAGAAAATCAAGTTTTTAGAGAGAGATATGCACCTCAAATTTAGGGGAGGACACTTTCAAGCTGATTCGTAAGAGTGGATGTGATGAAGATAAAGTCTTTGACATTTATTGCTTCCTCATGCATGATGTTAGCAAACTCAGGACAGTGATTGAATGCCCCCTCCAATGCACAAGCAAGTTATTATGAAATTAGTTATTGCAAACAATGATAGAGTCACTTCTGATGGAGCTCTGATTACAAAGAAAATGCAAGAAATAGCAAGTGCAATGAGGGAAGAAAATCAAGTTTTTAGAGAGAGATATGCACCTCAAATTTAGGGGAGGACACTTTCAAGCTGATTCGTAAGAGTGGATGTGATGAAGATAAAGTCTTTGACATTTATTGCTTCCTCATGCATGATGTTAGCAAACTCAGGACAGTGATTGAATGCCCCCTCCAATGCACAAGCAAGTTATTATGAAATTAGTTTTCGGTAGTTAGATTAGCATGTATGCTACCTTAGATATTTTATTTTGCCATTTGATGGCTTTTGATGCTACCTTAGATACTTTAATTTGCCTTGTCATGGCAATGAATGCCACCATTCATATTTTGGTTTGCCATATGATGGCATTTGGTGGCCTTTAATGCCATGTTGGATATTTTTTGGGATACCATGTGGTTAGCACTTGATATCTTACATTAGGGAGACTATAATATGATGAACTCCTTATTTTGGTAAATGACAAAGTTGTTGGTTATATTAACTTACATTTAATTATATTCTAATTGTGTCTATTATATTTAGATTTTGGGTCTATATTGGATACCTTATTAAGATTTTTCTTGAACTATCCAAATTGGACCCAAAAGGCAAGAATGAAATTGAAATCTGTTTTCTATTTAACAAGTGTCTTGGTTAATAATCTCTGGAAGGAAATCTCTGGATATCAAAATCAATTTTATATTGATCTTTAACGCAGGCTATTGCATTAGCTGTCAAAGCTAAGATAGGAGTATTAGGATATTTTTGTTTCAATATACCTAGGCCACTGGATGAATTGATAGAATGATAATAAAATGTCAATTGTGAGCTTCATCAATTACAATCGTAGAAAACAACTTAGGAACATGCAAACTTTCCAATTGCCTCAAAAGAAAATCACTTATGCAGTAAAAAAAAGTTTAAGTTTATGAAAAGAAAACTTTGCTGGAAAATTAATTTTAGGACATAAAAATTTATTTATATTTAAAATTTATTATACATTTAATAGAGTTTGGATAAATTCACTTATAATATATAAAGGTAAAATTGTCCATGTGAAAATAATTTCCCTCCCCTCCTCTCTTGAACCAAACAATGTAACATTAAAATCCATCACCTCCCCTCCCCTTTAATCAATCCAAATAAGGTAATATTAAAATCTCTCCCCTTCCCTCTATTAAAATCCCTCCCCTCCCTTCCCGTCCGTCGAACCAAATAGAGCCTTAAAGGGAGAAGATGCCACAGCCTCAAAATTAAGTTACAACAATATAACATCATAAATTCATCAATAAGATTACAATAATGAAAGATAATAAAACTACATCTGCCTCTTAATAAATGAGGACTCTAAAAGGGGCTGAACTACGTAATGATATGATACAATACAAATCAAAGGCCCTTCCTTACTTTCTAAGAATCCAAGCAGATCATAGATAGAGGTTATATCGACAAATTTGGTTGACCAATAATGGGTTATGAGCTTGCATGGTGATTATATTGGCAAGCTTAAGCTTAGACTTCTATTCAAGAAGCTTATTGCAGGTACCTACACCAACAGCTGCAGCAAGATGCCAAGCAGCATGAATGTATGGAGTTTCCGGAAACAAGTCATCGGCTATGAACAGCGCACCGCTCAGTAACCCTGACATCTTATGCACTGTGTGGGCCATCCTCAGGTCTGGATCTTTCAATGCCCTTTTAGCAAATGCTACCTGCATCAATTTCATTTTCTTTATCTTGGAGCAAAGTCTATATATATATATATATATATATATATATATAGAGAGAGAGAGAGAGAGAGAGAGAGAGATTAGGAAAACTCTACTTTTGTTTTGATAGAAAGATAGATAGATGGCCAATGGCCTTATAGCCTAATGGCATGAAAAGACCCATTGTACCTGTAAATGGAAGGTCACGAGTTCAATCTCATTTGAAACATTAGACCGTTAGTGCTTACCCCTCTAATTCAAAAAGACAAAGATACATAGATGGCCGCACTATCATTTTTAAGCATGTTTGGATTAGTTTATAAGTAGCTTAAAAGTGTTTTTCACGTAAATCAAGATAAAATTCCTCTCACATACTTACCTCGTATACTGTAAATCACGATTCAAAAGCTGCTTTTAAAGACTCTAATCGCTATTCTAAACAAGCACTTATCCTTCACAAAATAGTTTCAATATTGTCCTACCATCCTATTTTAATTTTAAAACTAACAGATTTCCTGCTCTTGTTTATGAAATAATTCAAGATCTCTTCCACCAGATATATTTTACTCCAAATCTTCTTGGGAACACAGTTGTGTGTGGTCCTCAAGTTTCAACAACAATTATATTAGATCAAAATTTCCACTCTCTTTCTTCCCACACGGCCCTCAACCTGACCTGATCCAAAATAGGCCCAGGCTTGGATCTCATGTTAGCCAATTCTTTTTGTTTTAACAGTTCAGTATAGATTATACAATAATCCTTGGGGAAAAAACACACACACACACAAGTCCTTGTAAAATTCAATTTATCCTAGGAAAAATTATTAAAATTTTCTTCTTCTTTTTTTTAATTCAATGGAGGGTTTCCCTCTCAATACTTGGAACACAAAGGATTTTTGGCTCTCCCAATAAGTGTGTTTCTCGGGATTCAAACTTGTATTCTGCTCCTTACGGAATGAGACCGCTTACCATCTCAACCAACAGCTTGTTGGTAAAATTATTAAAATTTTCAAAGAACTCTAGTTTTGTTTAAAGAGGAGCAGGCTTTGGCCATGTTGGCTCCAGGACCAAGCCTACTCAGGCCACAAATTTGTTGGCACTGTCCATCTTAAGCTCTATATGATCAAGTTCCTGGCCCCATGTAGACCCCTAACTCAAATCAAACGAGAGTGATCAGAAATTTCAACCCCAGAGAAAGAAGAAGAAGAAGCAAAATTTTGAAACCAAGACCAACTTGTTTCTGGTTTGAATAGCCTTATGTGATTAGTAATTAAATCATAATCACTATTGTAATTAAATAATGCAATTTGGTCCAGACCATTAGAAGATCCAAAATTCAGGTCAGAGGTTCCGCTAGGCCTTTATGGTCATTAAGAGCAACCAATAATGTATTACTTGTAAAAGGTATGGAACCAAATTGTCATAACTCAAGACCAAGAAAAGAGATAAGAAATGAATAACCTCCATCATCCCAGTGTGAACAAGTGAAACCATCAATGGTTGAACAGGAAGAATAACTGCAGTTGCTGCCATCAGCACCTTTGGATTCTCATTTCTCAGGGCCCTTGACAGACACTGTAGAAAGATTTCATATTCAAAAGTGATTCAGTGACTGCACAATCTAAAGCAATCTGAACTTCGTCAGTCTAAAATACTGCAAAAGGGGCTGCGGTGATGAAAATATTGGGAAGGCATTTCAGGTTGTGTAATATGTATGCACAAATCAGAAATAACGGTATATAGAAATTTTTTTTATTGATGTCATAATAATCAGTAAATTTGTGACGCATGCACAAGAATATGAAACAATCATTAAATCTACAAAATGCACAAGAATATAGTACAAGGCTCAAGAGAAAAAGGCAAGCATGCCTTGTAAATAAGGCTTGAATATTCTGTCTCACAAATGATTAGTTAGCAAAAGAAATAGAGCAAATCCCCTCTCAAATTATAGGAGCAATCATGTTTGCTAGGATCGCTATGACACCACCTCCCAAAAACCAGGATTGTGGAAGGATTATGATCAAAATTATAAGATCCTTGGATCAAGCAATGCTATTTTCATTTTTGTAACTTATGAGTTGACTTGTGTTTACATGTTATTTTTTTCACTTTTGCAGCTTCTGACATGTTTTATTGAGGTATTATGCAATTTCGTTAGTTTTATGCTTATCTAAAAATTTTAAGACTGCAAAGATGTTCTTATTTTTTTTCCTCAAGTGGTAGGATCTGACCATCCTTGATCTGATCTTACAATTCAATCCTCTGCGCATCAGCCGATCTGATTTGCCATCTCAATCTTAACAACCTTGAGAGCACGTTTCCTTTCCTCATCAAAACAAAAACAACTCTGGTCTGTCGTAGTTCTCATGTCTCAATAAGTTAAACAAGGACAACAAAGTCCTATGGCACATGATAAGTTCTTAAAACAAAAGTTGAAATAAGCCAACCAATAATATCTTAATTGTGTTGTTAGAATCGGATGATAGAAGATATGGATATAAAGATAAATTTTAATATTCGGTGTTAGTGATTTAAACTTAAAAGATTATTATTCAACCTCCTTGTAGTTGCCTTATCTTAGTTTCCACTTAACCGGACTTCTGTCCCAGTTTTAATGAAAATAATCAAGCAGATTTTAAACAATGAAAAGTGCTAACCACTGTCTGATAAAGACATTAATAGACGATGGCTACTAACTTGATTATCTGATATTTGATAGATCCTTCATATAGTCCTTACTCAGAATACAGCACACGAAATATCGAGAAATATGACATGGGCCAAAAATGGATAATGGTAAAGCCGTCGGATCTGATGATATTCCTATTGAAGTTTGGAAATGTTTGGGTGAAGAGGGTGTGTTGTAGCTCACAAAATTATTTAATGAGATCTTACGAACCAAGAAAATGTTGGATGAGTGGAGAAAAAGTACTTTGGTTCCCATTTATAAGAATAAAGGGGATATCCAGAATTGTGCAAATTATAGAGGAATTAAGCTAATGAGTCATACAATGAAATTGTGGGAAAAAGTGATTGAACACAGACTGAGGTTGGAAACTGATATTGCTGAAAACCAATTTAGATTCATGCCAGGAAGGTCTACAACAGAAGCGATTTATTTATTAAGGGGGCTTATGGAAAAGTATAGGAGTAAAGGAAGAGATTTACATATGGTCTTCATTGATTTGGAAAAAGCGTATGACCGGGTACCAAGAGATGTACTTTGGAAAGCCTTGGAAAGGAATGGGGTAAGGGTTGTATATATCAAAGCCATTCAGGACATGTATGAGGGGGTTACAACCAATGTTAGAACGCCTAGAGGTGTTACAAAGGACTTTCCTATAAGGATTGGACTACATCAGGGATCAGCCTTGAGTCCTTATTTGTTCAATCTAGTGATAGATGTGCTAGTTGAGCCTATAAAAGAGGAGATCCCTAAATGCATGCTTTTTGCGGATGATATAGTTTTGTTGGCTGAATCCAAGGAAGAAATTAACTTTAAACTTGAGATATGGAGACAGACTTTGGAATTGAGGGGCTTTCGTCTTAGTAGGAGCAAAACTGAATATATGCATTGCAAGTTTGATAAGAGACAAGGCCAAAGAGAAGTGGAAGTTAAATTGGGAGGGCAAGTCATCCCACAAGTGACAAAATTTAGATATTTGGAATCAATTATACAACAAGATGGTGAAATTAATGGAGATGTCAATCATAGAATTCAAGCCGGATGGTATAAATGGAGAAAAGTTACTGCAGTTATTTGTGATCGTAAAGTACCGAATAAGGTAAAAGGAAAGTTCAATCGCACTGCTATAAAACCTGCAATGTTATATGGTAGTGAATGTTGGGCTTTAAAGGGACAACATAAACATAAAATGGGGGTAGTTGAGATGAGAATGTTGAGATGGATGTGTGGTCATACAAGAAAAGATAAGATTCGTAATACTCATATACCCGAATGAGTTGGAGTGGTCCCTATTGAAGCAAAAATGGTAGAAAATCGTTTGAGGTGGTTTGGACATATTCAGCGAAGACCATTGAGTGCTCCGGTGAGAAGGGTTGATCAAGCAGAATAGAGTCCTATTAGACGAGGTCGAGGAAGGCCGAAACGAACGCTCAATGAGGTCATAGAGAGAGACCTTTTAATTAATAATATATCAAAATCTATGATTTTTGACAGAGCATAATGGCACCGTATGATCCATGTAGCCGACCCTACCTAGTGGGATAAAGGCTTTGTTGTTGTTGTTGTTGTTATGACATGGGCCAAAAAGCAGATGAAAAAACTTGGATCTGTTTAGATGCGGCTTTCTGTGTGATGGGTATGGTAAAAGAATTAACAATCAAGGATGAATTACTCCTTTAAAAGTTAGAGAAAGAAACTGACCCTAGGTGTTAAAATGAGTCCCTGTTAAATTGAGAAGCCAGTTATATCTCTAAGCTAATGTGAAAATCCAAAATCTGACAGTACTTCTGAACAGTGTCCAGAAAAGAGACCAAACTATGGGCTACTACAACTTTTTTAGTGAACTTTTGATAGATCATCTGCATAACCCCCATTCACAGTTACACATAGGAAGACAGACAGACAGACACACACACACAAATAAACACAACTTGACATTGTCCAGCTTCAGGTTTTTGCATGTTCAAGACAATAAAAATGTAGTGAAAAAGTATTTCTTAACTATATATGTGTGACTTACAACAGTTGCTGTTGCTATCATTGTGTAGTCAACCCATCTCAAGAATCTTCTCAACTTTCCCCTTGAAACATGGTACATGCTAGAGGCCACTCCAACTCCAATCAATGAATTAGCATAAACTTTGGAATTGAGATTCTTCCTGCACTTGGAGATACATAATGAATAATCATTCTTAAGATAAGTGAGATGATTTCCAGGCCCATAAGAACCCAATAAGCTTAGAGAAGAATATTACCTAGGGGTATTTAATCCTAGAGCTATAAAAGGAAGTGAAGTAACCACGTTAGCAACTGTTTCGGCCAGATGCCTATCACCTGATGAAAGGAATCGACATAGGGATAAACACATCATTTATTACTGTGAGATTGGAAATGTTTCTGTACAAAAATTACAGAAATTCAAACCACAAGAAAACATCTCAGTAGTATACCATTGATGCAACAGCTGATGGGTCTCAAGCAAGCTGGTCTTTGCAGCCACATCTGTCTGGAGAACATGCAGGTAAGTATCACGTTATTTTGCATGTTTTGCAAAGCTTTACTGCCACAAATAATGACTATCACTTAAAACTGAAACTTGTTATATGATGGATAAAGATCCCACTCACTGCAATGACAGCAGATGATTTGAACCAACAAAATCAGCTCCACAAGTTGATGAATGAAATTCCCCATTTTGATCAGTCTCTGTCACTGAAAATGGGGAATGAGGATCCACCAGGACCCCATGCACGCCCTCTAGGGCTCGAGCACCACTATATTTCAATGCAGTCGTAGGGCACATATGCACTACCACAATAATGCAGGTCAATTTCTGTACCAGCAAGAATTTGCTGGTACAAGTTTGATATTGGAAAGAGATTGCTGAATGCAAGCAAATAGTTCTGCAATAGAACAAAATATCATTATTATTGTGTACAATGTGCTATGGTTTCTACAAAAGCCCAATCCTAAAGTTATGAGCAAGAGGCACACAACTAACAGCTTATAGATAATGTATATTTCAAATTATTAGACCTATTCAAAATTAGGCTAAAAGTGTGATGGCTTGTTTAGAAAAAGTAATTTGTGTTCATAAGGTGAATGAGCCAGCATTTATTTATTGATTTTCTCGAGTAACTAACTGAAATTTGGAAAACCGCCTCCCTCTATTTTAATCTAGTTTCAGCCAAAGGGCCCTATCCAGAATCTCCAAATAAGCATTAATCATGGGAAGTTGAAGCTCAAAAGCACTCACAAAAGCCAGAAACGTAACTGAAACTAGTAACATGATGTCAGCCTAAGGAATAAGACATTTAGATTGATACCCAATGGTTTCAATTTTTCTTTTTTTTGAAAGTGCAATACAATCAGTTAGCGACTGAAACAAAAAAATACATATATTAAGTTATTGCAATAGTTTAACTCTTCGAGCATATCCATTAAACACAAGCAGTTTCAAACACCCAAAAACACCAATTCGAAACCAATGAAAGATGTAGCGAGCTAAACAAATAATACCCCCTGCTTAATACATCTAATATTCTCAACAAACAAGTCATACAATATCGAGTTACGACCTTACACTTCGTCTATAGTAGTCAATGTCACACCAAAAAAAGAAAACAACATTCTTGAGGAAGACGATAATCAATATTATTTTGCAACTTACGAGTCCCAAATTCCTTCCCCCCCCCCCCCCAAAAAAAAAAAACATAAACATTGGATAACATTAACAATTTATATAGTCCTTCGCCTATTAAAATATAAAACCAAACTCTTCTAGGAAATCTATCGATGTAATAAAAGTAATCAATATACAGGCAGTGGATTATCAAGTGTCGTCAAGATGCAGAGATGGGTAAGAGAGTAAGGAAGAGAGGGAGAGGGTGAGGGAGAACCTGAGAGGAAATGGAGACGGTGAGAAGGAAGAGAGAGAGGAGATTGCCTAAATAGAGGAATCGATGATGCGATGAGAAGGTGGTGGTTGTTTCAGTTTGCGACAGGAACTGATTTTGAATTTTTGGACCAAAACAAAACCGAAGCGAATATGAGAGAAGAAGATGCGAATGAGCCGCGAATCTTCTTCATTCGCCACGCGCATATTCGCAGCTATTTCTTAATATTGGATTTTTTATTAAATTGATTATAAAAAACAAATTTATTAACCTCTATCCTTTATATAATATATATTTAAAGAGTTGATTTTGGTTCTAAATATAAGATATAGTCATCATATTTATTAATCTTTTTCTAATTTACTTCATTGATATTCTTTCAATAATAATCAAGAAGGAGAAAGAATGAAGGAAAATTATTAGGGTGTTTTAGGTTCTACATGTCATATTAATTAATTTATCTAACTACCTTAATCTAATCAAATTAGGTAAATATTAGTATGTCTTATACTCTTCTGGTCTTTAATATAAGACATATTTATTTAATTTGATTAGATTAAGGAAGTTAGTTAAGTTGGTTAATATCACATGTATTTTTTAAAATACCTTAGTCATCTTTCTTAATCTCCTCCTTCCCTCTTCTCCTTGATTATTTTCAAGTGAGCATCAGTAGGAATAAATTAGGAAAATATTGACAATATAAAAATTTTGTCTTATATTTAGGATCAAGATCAACTCTCTAATATATCTAGAGCTATGTATTTTTGGTATATGTTTATATCAATAAGAACATATCAATGTTTTATACTTTTATTATGTTTATATTTTTAAAAATAATAAAGATAAATTTAATAATGTTGATTTTTCTCATTGTTCTTGTTATATAGGATGCTTTCAACTAATTCACATGATTTTTGGCCCAAAAAAAAAATAATTCACCTTATTAAAAAATGACAGTTAACTTGTAACATCCTAAATTTTAATTTTAAGGTTTAGAGTTAATTAAAATTTGACTACCGATAAAATTAAGGTATTAAGTAGTTGATGTTACTCTTTTGTAAAGTAGAGGTGTAGGGGAGAGTGTTCAAGGTTACTCTTCTTGGGTGCCGTTTTCGCCGTGGATTTGCCGCCACAAACCTACAACAAACTTAGCACATAAAGTATTCATATTTTTGGTTATTCGCTATGATTTCACCATAGCGAACCCACAACGAAAACTATTACAAAATGGGAGGCATTTTTGGGTCATTTGCCATGAGTTTGCTATAGTGAACCCACAGTAAGCACGCGAAAATGTTGTTATATAACAGCATTTTCAAACCCAAAAATTAGAGTTTGGGAGAGGGTGGAACCATTTTTGCTCTATTAGGGTTTGTTGGTTTCGGCCTTGGGGAGTGTATTTGAGCTTCCAAACATCCAAGTAAGTGTTCCTAACTTGATTTCTACATTTCTTCCTTAGATTTTCATATTTGGGAATTTTGAAAACTTAGGGTTTTTTTTGGGATTTTGAGATGGGTGATGATTTCACTGAATCTTTTTAATTTAAATGAGTTATATGAAGTAGATTAAACTTTTAATCGGTTTAGTTTAATTAGATTTTGAGCTAGGGTTTGATATTTAGGGTAGGGTTTGCTATGATTTTAATGATGTGAATGTTTGAGGAGTTATTTAATGATTGAGTTATATTTATTTAAGTTAGAAAAGAGGTTTAATCAGTTTAGATTATTGTCTAATCTTTATTTTGAGAAATGGGTATTTTGAAGTAAAATTCTAAGTTATAAAATTGGGATTTTTAAATGATTTGAGTAATTTGATATTGTTCATTGATTTTGTGTGAGTTGTTTATGGTAATGGAAAACTAAAAGTACGTTGGGGTGATTAAAGTGAAATGTCGTTGAGAGTTGGGATGTTTAGAGGGCCTTAGAGCCTCTAATTGCTTTGTTGGACCACTTAATTAGTTGAATAATAAATTGCGGTTATAATTGATTATTATAGATTGATTTGTGACTTGCGGTTAAGCTTAGAGCTTAGATTATTGTAGTATTATTTTGCTTTGACATAAGGTAACAACTTTCCTCTTGTTCTATATGATTGTATGATGTTTATGAGTGATTTTTGACTATATAGCACTACAAATTTTCTATTGGTTTATGATATAGACTATAAAACAATGTTGTTATTGAAACTATCTTGTGGAACCTATTTTCATTGAGAAATGATCAGTGATATTATATTATATGAATTGGTGTTGACTTTGAGATTGGAAAGATTCTCTTGACAATTTGTGAATTGATAAAGTCATGTGATAATTCATTGTGATTATATCTTTTGAGTATTGATATGAGATAAGATAGTGGATGTTGATTTGATGAGAGTTATTCATAGAGAAAATAAGGGGTGAATTATTGTATAAAAAGAGGAAATAAGGTTATGGGCTTCTAGGTGTACACAGGTTAATCCTTTGGTCCAGTCTTTTGCTATGTGGATTTAGTCGGTCCATATCACTTGATCGGTGAACTTGTTGCGTTGAACTACCAGTCACATTGGTGAGTACTAGCTCATGTGTCCAGTGAGAAAAAATAGGGCGGGGAGGACATAGAAAAAATTCTTATGTATTAATTTTTGTGCACTCATATGATATATATGAGAATGATATTATGATATTGTAAATTGATATACATGTGACTATGTGACATTTTGATAATGCTATGTATTTATAATTGTCCCACTTGACACCTCATGAACACTTACTTGTATACTCGATGAGATTGATTGTTAGTTGCTGAGGTTTTTCTCTCACCTCGTTGATTTAACATTTTTCCAGGTGATAGTTGTAATATCCCAATTTTTATTTTTGGGATTTAACTAATATTAGGATGAAATTAATCATGATAATTATACTTTTCATGTAATTATTTAAGTAAGAGGAATTTATGCAAATTAAAATTAAAGTTTCTTTAAAAAAATATAATAATAATAATATATAATAATTATAAAAAAAGGGAAACAAAGAAAAAAAGAGTTGTTAAAAAAAGTATTATTATTATTATATAAAAGTTAAAAAAATTAAAAAAAAATGCATTAATGGTAGGGAGCATGTGGATGTCCCCACTATCATATTTGGGGATTGGAGGGAAGGTATCATAATCAAACCCACCCCTCCCCCCAAATCAAAAGGCAGAGGAACGCTTCTCTAGTCCTTTGGATGTGCGAGAGAGGAGTGAGAGAAGGAAAGAGAGGAAGGGAAGAAAGATAGCAAGAGATGGAGATTGTTTGGATCTTCTAAGGTAAGTAATTTAGCTTCCTTTTTCTCGTATTTTTTTCTTAATTTCAAGGATTATTAATAGTGAAGAATACAAGGTTTCTAAGATTTTCAATATGAGTGTTCCATCTTACCATTTAGCTCTTAGTGGCTCTAATGGTGTAAGAATAAGAATGATTATGGTTTAGTTATACTTAAATGGTTGATTTGAAGAAGTTAAAGTTAGGGTTTAGTTGGAAATTTAAGATTTGTGACAATGACTCTTTTATATCCGAATTATATAATTTATTCTAGTTTAATAGAGGTTATACTGATGATTAAATTCATTGGATTTGAGATTTGTAAGGAATTTTGAGTATTTGGAATTTTGAGTAAAACTTTAAGAGTATGAAATTGAGGATTTTGGAATAAATTGAGGAGATAGTTGTATTTCGGTGGTTATGATAAATGAGAATAATTTATGAAAGAAAGAACTGTGATTTTGTGATGAGGATTTGAGGAAGAATTGATTTATGTGATTTACCCTAAGGACTAAAGTAAGGAATTTTGGATTTTAAGGTGGTTTGAGGGAAGTATTATTGTTAAAATCCTAATTGAGTGAAATAGAGTTGAGAAATGTTAGGATTTATGATTTGAAAGAATAATTTGAGGAATAGATAAATTGTTATCATTTTTCTAAGGAAATTAAAATGAGCCAATTATGGGAGTTTAATTATTTATTATTTATTATTTATTATTGTGTTAGCTAGTATTCTTATTAATTTTATTAACATATAATTATATATTTATTGTAGAGTGAACTTGAATTTGACTTGTTGGACTTGAATTCTCTCAAGTATAATTCTTATGTCAAGAACTTGAGGTAATTACTTTCCAATTTATCTTGAATGCTTATTAAGGTGATTAGGAGTAAGCAAAACACCCGCAACCCGTGGATCCGCCCGCTCCTAGTAGTTTTTTCCCTATTTAAGCCCGTCCATATTAGGCCTATAATGGGTACGAACTGCCCATACCAATATATGTTAAACGGGGCTGGGAACGGGTACACCTATAGGTTGCCCGTACCCGCCCGTATGTTTTTATATTTTTTAAATATATTAATTATATTATAAGAAGTTAAGTTTTCAACATACATTACAACATTTGCTATTAGTTCAGTGGCAAGGAATGTATTCTTTAACCATAGCGTTTGTGGTTCAATCCCTAAAGCCAAGAGTGGGCCCTTTTTTTTCTACCTAGTACAATTTTTAATATTTATATTTTTAAAAATTTTAAATCTCAAAATTTTAAAAAAAACCCTAACTTACTTACTCTAATTCTCTCTTCCCTCAACCCCATTTTCCGCCGCCTCTCCCTCCTGGTTCTCTTTTCTTTCTCTCATCTCTCTCAATCTTCACCTTCAATCTCTAATCTCACGTCGCACCTCTCAACCTTGCATTAACTTCATTTTTTACCCTCTTCACTCGGCGATTCCATTTACGACAACAATATCGTTGATCTTTTCGGTTGTGTCATTATTATTGGTCGTTGTCGTTGATCTCAGTGATAGTGGGTATCTCACCGTCAACTTTGAATATCTCAAGTCTCCTCCATCTTTTATGCATCTCGCTGGCAAGCATCACATATCTACCCACCATCTTTTCTTTCTCGTCATCTCATCTCAAATGATCAAATCTTTTGGTTCTCTTCGATCTAAATTTATTTCGTAGGGTTTGATTTGGTTATTTTTTCCTTAACTTGAAGGTATAAACGGGGAACCCGGCACTCGTCGGAACCCACCCACATTTGCTTGTACCTGTTTATCACTGGTTAAACAGGTTATGCCACAGGTACGAGCCATCCCGTACCTATGTAAAGTAAACGGGTGGGACATGGGTTAGGGCATGGGGCAACCTTGCCCACTCCGTTACTCAGCCCTAGAGGTGATTATAAGTTTGTTTTGGTATTTTCAAAGGATATAAGTATATATTATTGTATTTTACATATGAAAAATGTGCGTGCGTGCGTGTGTATGTGTGTGTGAGTAAACTTTTAGTTAAGTAGGCTTAAATTGTTTATCTTGTTATTATAATATTGATAATGCATATAATTGAAAATTGAATATAAGAGAATAAATTATTGATGTTAAAGTTTATGATGTTGAATTACGTATTGAAGTGTATGGGATTGTAGTGAGATGTGATTATGGGAGGTTTGATTTTTTCTATACCATGTGGTATAGTTGTCACTGTGCGCCTAGTAGATGATTTTAACATTCTTAGGGCCCTTGGTATCACCCTTCCTTTAATCAAGTTAAGAGTCAACTCAAGGGACGTGACACCTTTTTGTATTCGAAAGAAAGGGAATATATGGTTTGGTATGAGTTCTACTGCTTTTGGCTGAGCTACACCTCATTATTGAAGAGCTTGGTGCAACCTTGTTATAGAGACAAATCCTATTATGTATTGTAGTTCATGGGTTCTGTCAGCTATTATAAGGAGGTTATAAGGATGATTGAGGGAATTTCTGTGCATGTTGAATTATTTCTTGAACTAATATTGTTTCTGGAAAACGTCTTATACTTTATATTATATGAATGCATATTTTACCCGTTTAACTATCTTGTAATTATTCCCTGCATACTTATTAAATTGGATTAGTGGTTCTTGGATCTACATGACTCACACCGTGGTTTATTATTTTTTTTTTTAGGAAAGGATTTAGTGTCAAGGAGAAGTCGTCTGAGGCTTGAGTCTTCATTTCTTTTCTGTATAGCCTCTATTTGCTTCATATGTTCTAATTGATGTATATTGCCATACTTTATAGGACCTTTTAATATATTTTGCATATTTTGAATATTCTGTTGCATACTAGGTCTTGTGTTGTGGGCAGAGAGCCCTTCATATTGTTTTCTTTTGGTGGTTGTTGTGCTATTGGTTAAGCCCAGATGTTTTAGTGAGTGAAATGAATTAAAATCTTCATATTTAGTTATATTGTTGTTATGATGGGATGTGGTGTCAATTATTCTATTGAGGGCTTCAAATACCCTAGTCCATTTAAGAATACAATAACTATGACTTTGAAATTCCAATTTTAAATACTGAAACTTTATTGTGATAATCAGGTGGTTAAATACTTAACTCCTACTAAATATGGTAGACTTTTATTTAATTGATCTATCGCTTTCTACCGTGGTTGACTTTTCTAAAGTGTTTAGTTGAATTCTTTATAAATGTGGTAGGTTTAGATTGTAATGTTGATTTCTTTTCTACCATAGTTATTCTTTAAATGTTTTAATCAAATCTTTTGCGATATAGTAAACTTTGTTGGTTCTTTTTTTCTATCATAATAGCACTTAATAATTTAATCAATTGTTTTGGAATAGTTAATTGTACGTTAAATAAGGAGGTTGTTACAATAGTTCGCTTGCATGTCCATTAGGGAAGACTCCGGAAGCTTAAACTACTTCTGCTAATAGTAGTACTTCCATCCTTTTGGTTTGTGATGGATTATTATATATTGTCACATTAAGGCTCATCATACATACTTTAATTTATTTTGAAATTTGATGCGCGAACTATATACTTTTGATTTTTAGTTAGTAGATAACTTTTGATGATGTTGGGTGGCTTAGAAGCCTTAATATGGTGTTTTAAAACTTGTGAATCCACATCTTGGTTTGATTTGGATATTTTGTTATATGATGAAGTATTATTCAATTTAAGAGTTTCGGCTTGATGGTGAATGTTTGTTTTGGGCTTCATGAAGTTCAAAGCCCAATTGTGTGCTTAAGTTTCTATTGAAGGTTTTTGTTCTTTTAACCAAGGAACAAAAAATTGGACCGGGCAATGAACCGGTCACAGCACTGGTTTAAGGGTTAATGGTTCAATTGGGGTCGAATCGGTGGTCGAACCGGTCATATTAAAATATTATAATTTATTAGTGGTAATATATATATTAATATATTTTTAAATTTCCATAGATTAAAATAAAGATCTTTAGGCAAAAAATGCTTAAAATCTATTAGTATTAGTTATGGTGCCTATATTTATATAATGACATCTCCTTTCCTATAATTAATTAATTATTATATCCTCTCAAAATCATTTTTTTATATTTTTTCTTTTTTTACTTACTTTTCTCTTCATCTTGGTCTTCTAACTTTCATTTTTCCCTAAAAAATAATGCCCAATAGTAGGTAGAGGAATAAAAAAAATGTATTTTATAAATAATAAAAAAAGGCAAACCGGTCAAACCACCGGTTTTGACCGGTTTATTCCATGAACCAGACCAAATCACCGGTTAAACCGGCCGGTCCGATTTTTTTTCAGTGCTTTTAACCATGATAGTCCTTTTGAGAATTTAGTTTTAAATTTTTCTATCGTGGTTAACATATTTTAATATTTAATATTCTTTCACTACCATGATAGTATTTGGTCAAATGATTTGGTTATTAATTATGGTTATAAGAAAAGGATTTTACATAACTCATTAAATGTGTATTAATAAGATTTTAAAGAGAGAAGATAGAGAGAGGCACATCTAAACATTAATTACATGGACAAAATATAAATACCACTCAATAACAATATATAAGTCACTTGTAACACTTTTTCATAAACTAAGAAAAGTATTAAATAGAAAAAAATTTTAATGTTTGCCTTTATTTGTGAAAGGGTGCACTTTTTCTCTCTCATCCCTTTATCATTTAGCATTTACATCTCTCCCTCTTCTTTCTTTCTCATGTGCCCAATAAATAGTCAATAAAAATAAAATTGGCAAAACCTCATTTAATAACTTAAGTGATTATATTTTAAACAAAACATTTTAGATAAAAGTGACTTATATATACATATAGGTAGTGAGTAGTAAGCATTAATGACTTTCCAACTATTATGAGGATCAAGTTGGCAAAAATAAAAAAAAATAGTTCTAGAAGGTATTTTAAGTGACGTTAAAAATGTTTTTTAAAAAATTATTTATGTTCTGGAAAAAAAATTAAAAATATTTCTAAGAAGTGTACCTCATTTTTACGTGGGGCTAACATTATATTTATAATAAAGAGTGGATACAATAATTTTTAATAAATTATCCTAATTTTTTATAACTTTTTGGTTGAATGTAGTAACTTGTTAAATTTTGTTCGCATTTCTTAACCATATTTGTCTCTTTTTTTATGGGAAAAAGACACATAAATGCAATTTTAATTTCCAAAACCCATAAAAATCCCTTAACATATGCAAAGGATAGAGAGGGGATGTGTGGGAATCTAGGTTTTTTATATTTGGAAGAAAAGACCAAAAAGCCCCCATTACTCAATCATTTTACATATATTGTCAGTATTTATTGATTTTGTGAAAACCATTACGAATTTTGTCAAAATCATTACTCATTTAGTTAATCTCATTACTCAATTGGTCACAATCCAAAACTCTTTATCAATCCTTTTATATATTTTGTCAGTACTTATTAATTTTGTCAAAATCATTACAGATTTCGTCAAGACCACTATTCATTTCGTCAATCTCATACTTATTGATTTTGTTAAAATCATTACGCATTTTGTCTAAATCATTACTCTTTTAGTTAATATCATTACTCAATTGGTCACAATCCAAAACTCTTTGTCAATCCTTTTTCAAATTTTGGCAATACTGACTGATTTTGTCAAAACCATTATAGATTTCATCAAGACCACTATTCATTTTGTCAATCCCATACTTATTGATTTTGTCAAAACAATTACGCATTTTGTCAAAATGATTTCTCTTTTAGTTAATCTCATCATTCAATTGGTCACAACCCAAAAATTGTTGTGAATCATTTTTCTCATTTTGGCAGTACTGATTGATTTTGTCAAAACCATTACGAATATTGCCAAAACCATTACTCTTTTAGTCAATCCTGTAAGAAGCAATTCAATTTCAAAAAATTTAGATCTGTCGTCGCTAGAGAGGAAGGGAAGACGTTGAGAACGGAGAGTAAGAAGGGATGAGAGTTTACCGCAGCCACCATCGGAAATCTCGCATTCACCATCGGATCTGCTATGACCACCATCAGAGGTCACACAACACCACCATCGGAAGGCATTGACCGGTTTCCCGTCCATTCTCACCACCACTGACAGAAATCCAAAGAAAGAGCCGAAAGAGTTAGAGTGGAAAGAGGGAGAGAGGCAGCGAATCAATAGTAGGCGAGAGCAGCTTCTTTGAAGGTACCGAAGGTACCGAGCCAGAGGTGGGTTCGGTTCTTGGGAAGACAGACCTCGGCAACCCATTTTCCCAAAATCATTCGACAAATCTCGGATGATTTACAAGAGGATAAGGATGATGGGAGAGGCGGTACCAGGTTCTGGTTTCTGAGAGGCAATACCAAGGGCGTCGTCGACAGGGAAAGGAGATGATGGGAAGAGGGAGAGAGGGAAATGGTGGCTAGATCAGGGAAGAGAGAGAGGGAGCGAGATCGCGGAAGAGAGAAAGGGAGAGAGGGTGAAATAAGTTTTAATTTGAGGGGTATTTTGGTTATTTGAAACAAACATCAAAAAACCAGATTCCCCCTCATTCCCCTCTCTGTCATTTGCATTTTTACGTTAAGAGATCTTTCTGGGTTTTGACAATTCATATGGTATTTATATGTATTTTTTCCCTTTTATTATTCTTCTTTTACTTAAGAAAATAAAAGACATCGCACATCTACCAAAAATAATTTTATTTAATTTTTATATTTCATTTTTATATTATTTATAGCAAAAGAGTTCATGTTTTGTATTATCAAGGAAGGTAAGGTGCAATTTTAATAAAGTTTTTTTCGAGTGTCACTTGACACAAATAAATTTTAGAAGGGGTAAAAATAACAATGAACAATTAAAAAGTGTGCAAATTTAACAAAACCGTTAAATTTGACCTAACACCGTTAAGGGTTTTCTTCTCTTATAATTTAACACAATTAGGTCAAATTTAACAGTTTTGTTAAATTTGCACAATTTTTAATTGTTCATTATTATTTTTACCCGTTCTAAAACTTACATGTGCCAGACGCCAATTTGTAATACTTTATTGCTAAAATTGCACCTTAACCCTATTATCAAATGAAATTACATTCGAGATGCAACGCCAATTATTTATTTATTTATTTATTTTCATTTATATCCTATTTCTATTTTACTAAACTAATAAAATAATGAGCTCGTGTATATATAGTTTTACATGCAACTCAAGGTTTATTAAACTGTTCAAGATTTTATAAATACTACAATTCCCAATTTTTTTACTTAATTGTTCCTTAGCCTCTTATATTTTTTACATAAGATGTTACGGAACAATTAAAATGAAATAAAATTAAAATAAAATAAAAAACACAAACTATAACAAAACCTCCACGTGTTTTATTTTGCCGATGCGTTTCCCAATTGAAAATATATCAATCAATTTCCAGGGACGGACCCACACCCTTACCATCCGACACAAAAATGTACAAGATATGGAAAAAACATGCATTGTACTATAATTATTAATTAATGTCGTGTTAAGCAAGCAATTTAAATGAAAAAAATAACATTTTTTAAATGAGATTAATTATTTTTCAAAGACACCCCAATGCTCCTTAATAGAAAATATATTTACCTAATTTAATTATATTAAAAAAATTAATTAGATTAGTTAATATGAAAATATTAACATATATTAAGGATTAATATCAACTCCCTAAATATATTATATATTAAGGATCGGAGGAGTAGTATATAAACATGCATTATTCATATTAAAAAACAAACCCAAAACACATCCTCACGCCGAATAAGATTGAGAGTTCACATTTTTAACATTTTAAAGGGTTTATAATGTTTCAATCTAACAAAACAAGGAGAAGAATTGGCAGGCCTAAGACAAAGCCAGAAGATGTTAACTGTTGAGGCAAGGGCATGATAGCTAAGATAGGCCCAATAGGGATTATAAGGAATAACTAGAAAAAAATTAATGGGGATTAGGTATAACATAAAAGATTAATATCTCAAAAAATATAATGAACTAATGTTTGAATTACCGTTGAAATCAGGTCCAAAAAAAATCCCACAGGAAAAGGTGTTTAGTGTCCAATGGTTCTTTGAAAAATGAAAAAAAGAAAAAAAAATTCTAAGCATAAAATATACCCCAAATCAAAATTGTGGTGCATAGTCATCGAGGCTCCTCTAGTCCTCTTCTTATCACTAACATCATTTTTTGCATCAAACAATGCAAGAGTCCTCTTCTTGCATTAACTTTAGTTGAGGTTAGATTATGATTTGGGGTGAATAAATTGAATTAAATATATATATTATCATCATTGAGTTATTTGAGGTTTAGGAAATTATTGGTGTAAAAAAAGTATTTTGGATGAGAGGTGGGAATTTGTATAATGGGATATTATTTCTCTTCACTCGTCCTATTTTGTTTATTTTGATAGCATAGGAAGCTCTAAGTAGTCAATTAAGATTTAAAAAAAATAATTAAAATAAATAAATTGATGTTTGCCATCATTTTTGGATAGGTGTGCATAGATCATATTAAACCGCGTTAGTCATCAATCTAAGATTTGGTTTGAAGAAGACCTTAAGCTAAACAAAATACAAAATAGCCCGTGCTTTGGTCTAATCTAGGACTTACCCCAGACTAAATCCGTTCCCCCAGACTACTGGAGGTAGTCTATGAGCTCAATTACCCCCCTCCCCCCCAAAAAAAAGTGGCACTTGGGATACAAGATTTAACCTAATAAATATAATTAAAACAATAAAATACATATAATCATATAAACTTATTTCAAAATATTAAAATCTAATTACAAATCCATAAGAACCTTCAACAACAATAAAAACCAACATCTAACCATATAGGTTATAAAATATAAAAAAAAAAAATCACCCAACACTAAACCAAACCAAGTGTTATAAACACTTGATCTAGAACCTAGTCTAACTTGATTATACTAGCCTTATTTGGTTTGGTCATATTTCCTTATAGGGCTTATTGCAGACTAGATTGGATTGGACCACTTCAGGTTAGACCATATTAGCAGGTTTTTGCACACTCCTAATTTTGAGAGCCAAGCCCCATTTTAAAGTTAAAGCAAGTTTTTCTTGCTTAACTTTTATTTTTCTTCTAATTTTTCAATATATTATGCATTCAAATAAGTTTATATATATTAAATTGATTTTTTTAAAAATAAAAAATAAAAATTTATCTAAACACACATAATACATGCATAATTGACTTTTATCTCAACCCCATATTGTAAAAGTTAGCTGGGATAAAAATTAATCCAAACAAAGCACTACAGTAACACATGCGTCGTGCACGCGCGCAGATACTTGGGACACAATTTGAAGCAAGTATCTGATTTATAACACAGAAAGGTGCGAAGTTCAAAGAGTTTAGAAAGGCAAACTAAATAAATAGTAAAGAATTATAAGAAGGTTCCAGGAATCAAGGTCAATTCATGTGACTACTCCCTTAAGATTAGGAACCACCCCAACGTTCTCCTCTCCCTCCCTCTCTCTCTCTCTCTGAATTATCCAAAACTCTCTCATGCTTCTTCTTCTTCTTCACTTCCATTAGTAACAAACGATGATAGGTAATTTTGCAGCAGCAGAGAGGGAAAGAATAGCAAGAGAAAGAAGAAGGCTTCCTATAAGTAATTACAGAACTAGTGCAATAATTTTATTGTTGTGCCTCATCTTCTTTTGTTCTCTTCTCAGTTTCTTCTCCTCCTCCTCCATTCCTAATAATGAACGCATCAGCAACACTAGCAGAACTAGAATCAGCCATTCAACAAGACTACCATCAGAACGAAGTCGTTTCATCAGCAGTAGAGCTTTCTTTCACCATGCACCACCTTCCTCAAGCCCCACAACTAAAAGCACGAAGGTCAACAATAATGGCGAGGATTCAGAAACTATCTATGAAGATAGCAAGAGACTCATTCACACTGGTCCAAATCCTCTTCATAATTAGTACGCACGTACAGCAACGTTTTTTACATTATTCAAGTACTACTGCAGCAGATTCATTATATATCTATCATCAGTGTAAGAATTTTCCTTTATTTTTCTCTTACATATTGTGGATTTAATTAGGAAGAAAGACAGAATTATGTTTAGCATTTTCATTGAAGGAAAATGAGAGAGAAATGAAGAGGAAGCTAGGTAGCTAGATAGGGTTAAGGTATGCTCTCCTTTTTCTTTTTCGGAAACCATGACGATGATGATTTCTCTTCCTTTCTGTACCAAAATCTTCTGTTCAAATCAGAAAAACCGTGTTTCAGTTTATTTGCAAGTACTTGTATGTATTCTATTTTATCAGCTTTTTTCTTATTTTCTTCTTCTTTTTTCAAGTCTTCTGAGATATTTACAGGCCAGGGGACATGTGTCATTAATTCATTATTCATATATAGCATCTGGTTTGAACTTGACAAAGATTTTGTCCTGGAGAAATTATCTTTTACACAAAGTTTGTTCCTACATACTGAGTGATGTAAGATTAGATTGATAAGATTTCAGGGAAAAGATATTAATTAATTAATTAATTCTATGAATCACATTTAATTTATTTACTGCTCTCTCGTGCAATCTGCAGAAACACAGAGAGGGGAAAAGATAAAATATAGGGTCAAATAAAGAAGGCATATTTATTATGCATTCTTATTATTCACGCAAGCCCTCCCTATTTATGGTCTTACCTACATGTACAATATTCACAGTGTAAATTACACATTGGAACTTACTCCTCCTCAGGTGCATGGCATTGGATTGGGTCATCAATAATAATAATTCAGATATTTAAATTTCATTTTCACAACACCACGGACTACAGTGGTAAATATATTCCCTCTTATCTTTATTATAGAGCATATTTTAAAAATAAATTTTGATCCTAGATGTATGTCAGCAACCGCCTCATTGATTACTTTTTTTTTCCCATTTATCCTTGTTATTAATTAAGATTTTCAAAGGTGAAAAAGTTAAATCACATCGGGGTAAAATTAGAAACGTTTATTAGTTTAATATAAATTATTGTCACTTTTTAGCATGAGAGAATTAGTTAGAAGTAATCTATAATAAGGATAAGAGGTAGTAAAATATTTGTTAAATGTTTTTTCGGTCAAAATATAATTCACTTTGGGTCATTTTACAAGGATAAATTTCAACCATTAATTAAAGACAAACTTTAAAAAATATTATGTTTTGCTCCAAATTTAATTAGCTTAACAAATAATGTTGACTAATTTTATTGGTTTGTATGATATAAGTATGGATGCTTTATACATATCTGAAACCACAGCGTTGGAAAAAAGAAAGGAAAAGGAAGTAACCACAGTTAGTAATAATAACAGCTTTCAATAATAAAGAGCTGCCCTTTGGCCATTTTTTTTAAACCCATTTTCACCTCATTTTTGTTAATTAGTCATTTTTACTCAAATAGTTTTATAGGCATAGCAACGCCAATATCAACTAATGATAGTTTAGTCAAATAAAAGGAAATCGATTTTTCCTAAACAAAGTGAAAAATCAAACAGATCAGTTATGTTAAAATTTGACTCGATCTCAAGAGAAATAAGGAAAAAAAAAACACCACTGTATACAATTTGGTGACTTGATCTGAAATTTTTTAATCTGAGGTGTGTTTTTTTGGATGAATAGGGCTGATCGATTGTGGAGAGAGGAAGAAGGAGGAGGGAGCGATTTTTGATTTTATTAGAATTAGGGGTGCTATAGGTATTTCAAATTTTATTTTTTATAATTTATCATTTTCCTTTTATTTTATTCCCTTTGCATACCAAACATCGCTGTACTAAAATATTTTTCATTGCCTCCCGTTTCTTTTCTTTATACATAATTCTTTGACCAAACGAACCAATAGAGAGACGACACCAACAAAACATCTAACAGTTTTTTTTTTTAATGATATTCCTATCCAAGCTACATAAATAATTAACATGCTTATAAATACTATTATATTATAAACTAATAATAAATAATACTCTATCTATTTTTAATATAAGAGCTACTTAACTAATTTAAATAAATTAAAAAAATAAAATAAATAAATAAATTATAATAAATATTATTTATTATCTCTAAAATATTTATGTATAACATTAGTTTATATGTTATTTTATAAGTTAAGTAAATTAATTTTAAAAAAGCGATAAATATAAAAATTGATTGATATTTTATATTTTAAATTAAATCCAATACCAAGATAGTTCTTATATTATGAACTCATAGCAAATGCCTAAGGCAATAAAATAATATTTACTTTTTATTAGATTAATTTTTTTTCAACAGTTTATATTACATCAACGTTGTTATATATTTTTTCGACCTATGTTTAATTTTATAATTTTTATATGCTTCTGCATGAGTGCAAGAGATTGAGGTTAGTTTTGCATAAAGTTTATATCAAAATAAACATACAAATCATCTAGTTATGCGGGTGGAGGACTTCGACATGCTTTGGCTGTGGAGATTTGGGGGATTCGTGACTTGTTATCATTAGATTGGGATATTGAGTTTTATTGTGTATTCAAGAACACTGTTTTATGTGCTGATTACTTAATCAAATATACACAACAGTTAAGTAGATGATTGATAGTGTTGCCGATAATGCCTCCAAAACTTAGGCTTTCTATTGCGGAAAGAAAAAAACATACAAATCATCAATTGTTTTTTTTTTAATGAAAACACATGTTGGTTTTACTGTTTTGCTTATGATCATGCATTAATTATTGGGCGGGAAAAAGGAGAACACATATTGATTATTCCTAGAAGTCTGATTATGTTTTTGACTTAAATGCACCCACCCCTTATTTTAAATAAATTTTTTATTATATATTTTCACAAACATGATGCCCTGTCTTCATGACCCAACCAACAAACTTTCTCAGGGTTTAGGACACAGTGCCCTTAAATATAATTTAACTGAATATTTAATTAATGACAGAAGTTGTAGCATCACCCTCCCAACATATCATAAATGAGATGCTTTTTTAATGAAAAGACTAAACTGATCTTCTTTCAAGGAAAATTACTTCTAAACCTTTATTTTATGTTAAGAAAGTTTTTGCTACTGTTTTTAAAATCAAAAGTATCGCATGCTAACTTTTTAAAAAAATGCATATCTTTTCATAATTTTTTTTATGATTACTTAGACTTTTTACTTTTAATTAGTACTTTGTAACTTGCAAACATGAAATTAAATACCCACCATTCTTAATTTTTATTTAAAGAGTTTTTAAGTTAGTAATCACTTTAATTTAAAAAAAAATTATTAAGTGCGGATAAATTTATTGCTGTACTTTAACAAAGAACAAAAACAAAACTTAGGTCAAATTTCTTAAAAACAGTAGGTCTAATTTTCTAATCACAACATGCTACATGTCCTTTTTTTTTCACATGCACAATCATTTGGGATTAAATTCTTATGAAAAAATAACACAGGTGGCATATTCTAATTGAAACAATGGACATAATAGTTCTTTATAGCAAAAAAGTTTAGGTGATTTAAGTTCAAGAGAGTCCGAGCATGACATAATGATACTAATAAACATGACTTAAACTTTTGTCATTTAATAAATTATCACTGATTATTTTTTTATACACATCACTTATTGATTTTAAAATCAAATAAAAGCCACAATTCTTATAAATACAGGGGGAAAAGCAAGAAAATACTATTTCAATTTTCAAATCCCAAATCAGTAATTAATTTTCTCCTAAAATGAGTTGTCAATTGATATTCAAGTGTAGTTAATACTTATATTATTGTAAGAAAGAAGATGAATTTGAGATTTTGAAATTTAAGTGGTATTTTCTTATATTTTTTTTCTATAAATATATAATTACACTTTCTCAAAAAAAAAATTATAAAAGTTGAATTGTTAATTAGTACACTTTTTCCTACAAACATCCTTGTGAACCGGGAGAAATCATCTTACCTGCAGACCCAACGATGTATCCTAAAGATTTAGATAATTAATTAATACTCCCAATGTTCCCAATCGACAAAACTAAAAGGTTCACACTTTCAAGGTGGATGAACTACAAACACACCACACACCACACACACACAGTACATATATACTCCTAAATATATGTAAGAAGCCTTAGAAACTTCCTTGGAATATGTTATGTCAATTGAAGCCCAGAAAACCACACATATACACCCAAAGACGAAGCTGGCCTGGCTAGCTTGGTAGCTAGAGAAGAGAGAAAATAGTATTAATATATAGTATTAAGGTTTGATAATTTCAAAAGATTCGGTTTGTTCAAAAAAGAGATCAGACCAAGATGTGTTTGATTTGATTTCAATCTTTCATGATAAGGGAAATGGGAATTCCCCATGAAATGAAGTGAATGTTTGCTTACTTCCATTGAACAACACACTTAATTAATTGTGTCTTCATCATCATCACCAACTCATCACTCTTGCAACTACCTCTCTGCCAAATTCTGCTCTCTGTCTCCTTCTAACTTTTCTTTTATTTTCCCCTTCGTTTTCACCTTCTCTTTGTGCATTTATCTTCATACACTATCAAAGTAACATTTAACTATTTAAGTACTTCATTCAATTATAAATATAAGGTAGCCTTTAGAATTTTTGCTTGATACAAAATATAGGGTAACCTGTAATATTTACATTGTTTATAATCCTACCATTTCCTCATTCATTACCGGTTTAAATTTAGGATTTCAACTTCATTATGTTATTGGTTTTTTCTTTTTTAATTTTAAGACAGCAATTAATTGTAATAATTTATTGTATACTTAGAAGGATAAAATTGAAAAAATTGGACATTTTTTTGACAAGATATATAGTGTGTGTTTAGCATGGCTTTTAAAAGCTTAAATTAACAGGCGTTAGTCCCAGTGAAAGGGTACTTATCTACTTAATAAGTATGAGGTCTTAAGCTTGAATCCGTATGAACATAGAAAATTCTTTTGAGAGAGCTACCTTAATTAGGCCTAACAATATTCGAATATGAGTTGGATAGATATATAAAAAAAAGTTCAAAGGATGTTAAGAAGGTTAAAAGCCCATTGAAATCCCATTTGGGATCAAAAAAAGTCCATTTGGGATCTATAAACTCATTTGAGTTAAAGTTCAATATTTGGAAACCCATTAAATATTAATGGGCTTTAGCTTAAAAAGTAGCTTTTTTTTCAAAAACTACCACATATAGCTTTTGGTCCCAACTTCTCATCACTTTTTATAATTTGCATCACTTTTTATTTTAGGAAAAATGATATTAAAAAGATAAGTATTAAGTATGGAAATTTTTTTGGTTAAAAATGAGTTACAAACATGAGAGTTTTAGTTGTAATAGAGACTCATATTTGTAACTTATGATCTGGCAAAATTTTTTGGAATGTAATTGTAGTTAAATTTAACTTTTAGGAATTAAATGTAATTTTTTTCTTCTATTGTTTTTTTAAGAAAAAAATCATCCTTATCTTCATCACACATGAATCATGTTCGTGACATGATCATAAACGAACTTGTTAGGGGTTAGACGAACCAATTATGATTCACTTCATGTATAAGATTCTGATTGAAATATATATTTATCCTTTTTAAATTAAGTGCTTTGGTGTATTTTTCTTTTTTCAATAATTATTTAAATTTTTTATTTTAATAAATTTTATTTATATTTTTAACATCAATTATAATAATATATATACAAACAATATATACATAGTATTAAATAAGGTTCATGCCCTTTTCAGTCATTTCTTATCCAAACGGGCTTTTCAAACGCTAATCCAAACAGGTTCCTTAAAAAAAGTTACTTCTCTCACCACCAATCCAAACCCAAAATCACATTTATAACCTGACTTTTTTTCAAATGGGCTTTTATAAAAGCTCCATTAAAAAAAAGTCACTTCTCCACCGAGTTCCCAAACAGGCACTAAATTAATATTATCTCCGATTTTTAATATAAAACATCAATTCACTTTGTCTCTCAAATTCATAATTTTACCCCCAAAGTGTCCTATTGATTGCAAGTATATATTAAGGAGTTTTTATCTAATGATAAATCACGATGAAATGTGGTATTTTAGAAAAACCAATATATATTTATTATAAATAACTAACATAATTAACTTACTTAATTTATCAAAACTAGTCAACTAGTTTTTATATTAAGAACAAGATGTAATAACTTTTGGCCAAGTTAAGTTAACATCAAAGCTATAGCTTGAGGCATTTTTTAAGATTTGAAATTTCTGATACTAACGTTTTAATATATCACCTAAATAAGTTTTTGTTATATTGATTTTTTTTAAAAAAAATATTCAAAAATAAATTATATTACATTAATTGACTTTTAACTTATATTCAGTTTGCGAAATATGCTTGGGATAAAAGTCACTTCAGCAAACGTTAATCCAAACAAGTTCTAATTATATAAATTAAGCTTTACTGCCTCAAATCCTTAATATAAGACCACTTTTATGAAGAAATTGAATTACAAAGGGGTTTTTTTTTTATTGAGAACTGGAGCTCGTGTTTTTTAAGAAGCGTGCATTAATTATTTTAACTCTATATTTAGGGTCTAATTGAACATATTCATAAATTATGAAGCTCATTTAAAATTTCATACAATATAGGAATATTCACAAAAATATGTATAGTTATATAGTCGAAATTGAAATTAAAACCCCAGCATTAAAGACAAAAATACAACTTGAGCTCGTTGGGTGAGAATATCTCAAAGTCTTAAATACCATTTTATATTTATATTTCCTTTGTTTTTTTGGCCTGTAAAATATTTCCATTGTTTTTATTCTATAAAAAATATTATTTTTCTATTTATTGGGTGAGAATATCTCAGAGTCTTAAATACCATTTTATATTTATATTTCCTTTGTTTTTATATAATAATTATGTCCATCCATTTTTTTAATAAATCAGTTATTTTATTACTACCAAAATATAAAATAAGTACCAAGAATCCATCCATGCCATCACATTGCTTCCCTACTGAAATATGGTTAATGGGCTTTCAAGTTTTACAATCTGCTACTCAGGGGTCAGGGCCTGGGCTGGGAGCATACCATTAAGGAAACAATCCTTAATTACTTATGATTTAAAGAACAATCTTTACTGCCACATGCGTGTATGGGATTACGTTTGGGACTTTAAGAAATGTTTATTAACATAAATCACGATAAAATTTTTCTTATATATTTATCTCATATATCATAAATCATGATTGAAAATTTACTTTTGAATACTCTAATCGCAATTCCAAACAAATGTATTAATAATTTGCTTGTTTGGAATAACGATTGAAACTTTTAAAAGTAGCTTTTCAATCGTAAATTATGGTATACGAGGTAAGTATGTGAGATGAGTTTTATTTCAATTTACATAAAAAAAACACTTATAAACTAAAAATAAGCTATCCCATATAAACAAAACTGCAACAACAACAAAGTCCAATATCCGGATTGTTGGCTTCAGTCATTTATTAGGTCCATGCAGCCCTTTTGATGCTGAGGAATGGGCTCTTCTGCATGGCGTGAAATTAGCATGGGACACGGGCATCAAAGAATTATCCTAGAATTAGTATGTGCTTAGATAACAGCTTTTATAGTTTATAAAGTCAGTATGTGAGATGAATTTTGTTTCTGCTTATGAAAAAAAATTTATGAAATCACGGTTTGTTTTATTATTTGCCAAACATGCACTAATAAGTTATTCATCGGTATGCTGATGAAGGAAGAGCAGCAAAACTGTAGTCTAGCTAGTCTTCCTCCAAATTAAACATATGATGATTCGAGAATGGGACTTGCAACTGAGATATGTTCTAAAGGAGCAGAACAAGCTAGCAGATGCCTTAGCTAAGGAAGGCTTATCAAGAACAACCTTATTGGAAGAAGAGCGTCCGAATCACATCCGAACCCTGTGCGAACAAGTTAGCCTGGGATTTGATCCCCCTTTAGTGTAATGTTTATGGGTCTGTTTGAATTCTATTCGGGATAAAAAAAAAAATTCATTTGGGATCTATAAGCTCATTTGGGTTAAAGTTTAATGTTTGGAAACTTATTAAATATTGATGGGCTTTAGCTTAAAAAGTAATTTTTTTTTTCATAAGCTACCACATATAGCTTTTGGTCCCAACTTCTCATCACTTTTTATAATTTGCACCACTTTTTATTTTAGAAAAAATGATATTAAAAAGATCAATTTAATTTAATAAGTATTAAGTAAGAAATTTTTTTGGTTAAAATGAGTTATAAATATGAGAGTTTTAGTTGCAATAGAGACTCATATTTGTAATTTATGATCTGGAAAAAATTTTTGGGATGTAACTGTAGTTAAATTTAACTTTTAGGATTTAAATTTAATTTTTTTCTTCTATTATTTTTTTAAGAAAAAAAATCATCCTTATCTTCATCACACATGAATCATGTTCGTGACATGATCAGAGACGAACTTGTTAAGGGTAGATGAACTTGATAGGGGTAAATAATCTAATTATGATTCACTTCATATATAAGATTCTGATTGAAATATATATTTATCCTTTTAAAATTAAGTGCTTCAGTGTATTTTTCTTTTTTTTTCAATAATTATTTAACTTTTTTATTTTAAAAAAAATTATTTATATTTTTTAACATCAATTATAATAATATATACACAAACAATATTTCCGTAGTATTGAACAAGGTTCATGCCCTTTTCAGTCATTTCTTATCCAAACGAGCTTTTCAAATGCTAATCCAAACAGGTTCCTTAAAAAAAGTCATTTCTCCCACCGCCAATCCAAACCCAAATCACATTTATGATCTGACTTTTTTTTTCAAATGAGCTTTTGCAAAAGCCTCATTAAAAAAAAAGTCACTTCTCCACCGAGTTCTCAAACATGCACTATGTAAATGGGCTTTGACCTCCTCTATACCAAAAAAAAAAAACTTTATCTTATTAGGTGGGGTCAATTACATAGATCACACTATGCAATTATACTATATAGAATATCAGATTTTTGGATAGATTATTAACCATGAAGAACAATCTTTAGTATTGATTTTTTTTTTAATTTACCTTCAATTGCATTCACATATTTTTTGAAAAATCGAATTTGGAATGATAAGAGAATCACTCGTCCACATAATTTCTCGTTGCGAGCGGACCCAGCTGAGTCACCTTCAGCTCGGGTTAAGCCAGGTTACATGGATTATCAAATTTTTTGAACATCCATAATTAGGCCTTGCAAGTTGGATTATCATCTCTTTACTCAATCAATGACTTATCATTTATTAGTGTTAGGCCTTACAAGTTGGGTTGTCCCACTCACAAGTTTTAACAAACTCCTCATAATGATATAAGTTCATATCATGAATAATTCTAATATAAGTTAGTAAAATTTACTTTTATCAATGAATAAATATTAATTATTAGTGTATAATTAAATAATTAAAATTAAAAAATTACAACAATTTGATTTAAACATATTTTAAATTAAAATAATTGAAATTAAATCTATTAACATTCATAATTTTTCATACTCAATAAAAAAATTTCTTTTAAAATTTATATACAAAGCCATTGAGTATGATCAAATTGAAATTGTTAGCACGAGTTTAAAAATGAGCTAACACAATTTTATAAACTAAAATAGTAAACATGGTAAACTCTTTGTGTAGACTCGTAAGTCTTACTAAATTTACAATTAGCATGAGTTTAAAAGAAACTTGGAATCATTACGTAAGTTAGAAACTTAAAAAATAACAAACTCAAAAAATCAACTTGTGAGTTTAACAACAACACTTGCAAGGAAACATAGTGTATGTGCACTTATGCATTTAGATTTAATAAAAAAACCAGAGTTAGAGAGAGTGATAGTTCATCCTAGTTGTTTATTAACAATTTAAATAGACATTTACTCAAAGTCTCATTACTTCATTAATTTCTATATATGATCAATTGTAAGCATATAATTATGATGAATTCTTACCATATCTTGCTAGATTCAAATGCACATTCTAAATGTCCTTTCTGACAATTGACAAATCTTAATGGTAATATAAATCTCTTTTAATTACTTGGCCTTTTGAACAAATCTGAACCTTCATTAACTAGGATGTCCTAATTTATTTCTAATCAATTTATATTCCTTGAATTATTGATTTGAGTTAACTAATTATAGATCATTCAACCATTTACCAACTTATACTTATTTACCAGTAATAAGTGACGGTTCACAATATAAGTCACTCTTAGAAAAATATCTTAGTCCATAATATAAGTTATTTGGAGAGTAATTAATGTTCATATAGTTAACGTTTAAATGTAACTTTTTATATGTTCTCTCTCATTTGAAATCTAATTTAATATAAGTAAAATTAAGAAAAAAATTTAATTTAAAACATATTTAATAAGTTAATTACAATTTTTTAATTCTAATAATTTAGTTAAAGAACCTTATATTATGCATCAGCTATATGTGGAGTTTATTTTTATTTCTATTAAATATCATCCTTATCGTTGGAAGCTGCATAATTTTTTTTAATATTTTTTTTGACAAACAAATGAATCTTAGTTTTTATGTGACACACTTAAATTTTCAAATGAGACGGCTTAGAGACTAAAATAAATAAAATAAAAATACAAAAAATGTCTTATCATGATGTGAGTTCATTTGGCCAACAAAAGAACAGAAGCCGAAAAAAATCGACTCCGTTTCCCCCGAAAGGCGTAGACACAAGCTCGAAGTCTTGAACACCAAACACAAGCACGCACAGAGCTTCTCGGTAGGTCAATCATGGCGGTCCAGTCGCCAAGTCAATGGTGGTCGGGCACCAGACCCAGCTATTCTGATCCATTCTCACTCCCTTCTTCTTCATCATCTTCATCACTATCGTCTTCTTCTGCTTATACTTCATCTTTTCTCTATTCATTTCACACCGTCTATACGAAACGACATCGTCTGATTGCTTGCGCGTTGCCTCGTCGTCCTTCACCGTCTTCTTCTTCTTCTTCTTCTTCGCCGTCTAATTCGGGTCCCAGATTGAGCAATCCCGACAAATCAGACGTTTCGAGCTCGAAACGGAAGGAACTCAGTAACAATGCGAGGAGGGATGTTTCGTCAAGTCTCTCCAGTCAAATCGTGGGGCAGAAGCGAGAGCACCTGATTTTTAAATCTTTTTTCGGTAAGAGGTCTCTATGGCGGAGGATATTATTCGCATCCAAGAAACTCAGAAGCATAATTTTGCTCAATGTCATAACTATAGTTTATGGTAAGATACCTTTATTTTAAAGTATTTGTTGCTGTTTGTTATGTTTTGGCAGACTTCGCATGGTATTTATGCTATGCTTCCAATTTGGTTTCGTGTGAATGAGAGCGCATTAATGACTGTGTTAAACAATCAGTTGTTTCTTTTCATCTTTTCATGAATTTTGGTTTCTGGCCGTGGTGTCGGATGGGGAAAGTTGTTTGTGCTGAATATGCATGGGGTGACATGGGATGTTATCTTACATTTAGGAAATCATCCGCCTAGGAATGTTGTCAAAGTTCAGAGGAATTGCTTCAGGTGACGGTGAAGTTTACTTTTCCCGTCTTCATGACATTTCTTGTGTTCAGAGAAAGTGGCAGAGTCAAATTTCTGATGAATTTTTATGTGGAGATTTTCTGTAGCCATTGATAATATTTGAACTTTCGAAAAGGATTGTGCATTTTGATCTTAGATCACCCTAAATTGATCACAAAAGGAATAAACCAACCCCTCAGACTACTTCGCACATACACAAAAGGGGAAAAAGGTCCTTCCTTGAAATTCATCAAGTAGGCTGTTTTGCCCCCTCAAGTGAACCACACATATTATAAGTTCATAACATGTAATAGTGAATCTTCTTATCTTAAAAGTATCACTTGCAACAGAATTCTCAACAGCCTAATGGAAATATGGGGGAAGTGTGTTATTATTCAAATCTTTCTAAAGTTGTATCCATCAACAATCATTAGACTCTCTCTCTCACCCTTTTGTAACCTGGTTTTCTATTTGGGGACATTTAGGATTGGTGGAATGGTGAAACACATTACCGTTGAATTGAAACCTTCATTGTATTTTATGTAGAAACTGATTACCAAGAATGGAGCTTTGAAATCTTTCAATTTATTTGGGATGCCAATATCTTACGAATGAAATTGCAACTTATCATATGGCTTTTTCTGTGGAAACAAGTGAGGAGGTGAATGGAGAAAAAAGTTATTCCCAGGATTGCTTTTTTGTGGGATTTAATTCCTGTTATTTTATTTTTACAAATGAAGACATATGGCTGTCCTGATATGGAGCTTGCTCTTCTTGTAGTAAATGAACTTGATATTGTAGGCCTTTGGGTGTGAATGAATATTTAATCAGTGATAGAAGAGTAAATACATACAAATACATAAGGACGTAAGGAAATGAATATTTAGTCAGTGATAGAAGAGTAAATCCATTCAGATACATAAGGACATAAGGAAATGGGCATTAGAAGTCTCCTTTACACGGTTTTGCATATGTGTAATTTGCAAGTTTATGGGAAGCTTTGTCTTGAGGCCTTCACTTTGTTGCATGTTGAACCATACTGGTTTTGTTTGTGCCATTCCAGTTTCTGTTCCTCTGGTAGTCATTACTATCAAAGCGTGACTATTTATGAGAAGTTAACATCTTACAATATCTTGATAGAAGATGTGAAATTATAAGCTTAATGTGGTTGTGCGTTTTGATATATGTTATGCTGACAAGCATGAAATCGAACAACTCGGTAATATCATGTCAATAATCTGTTTCTCTGCGGTTGTGCATGGGTCCTGCTTTTGTATCTGTATCATTAGTTAATTACGATTGCAATTGTTATTTGTCAGTGTGAAATTTTAACTTCCATGGTGTAGGGAATCCTTAAGGTCAATTTTCTTGTATGTTAATGAGCCATTAACAAATTTGTTTTATCCTTGATTCACTATCTGATGTTATAATAATCTATATTTTCGTAACTTATGTTCAGCCAGTAATATTCCAATTGTCAAAGAGGTTGAAGCCATTATGAGTCCAGCAGCTTTCACTGTTGTGCGTTTTACAGTTTCTGCCATTCCGTTTATTCCATTTATACTGCAAGCAAGGGGTGATGCTCGCACTCGAAATGCTGGAATAGAGTTGGGATTTTGGGTCAGTCTGGGATACCTCATGCAGGCATTGGGACTTCTAACCTCTGATGCTGGTCGTGCGTCTTTTATATCTATGTTCACTGTAAGATCATCCGTATATCATGTTATGCAAATGGTTTTTAAATAGTGAGACTATTTGAAGGTACAATTGTGCATCTTTTGCGTTAAATTTACAGGTAATTGTGGTTCCTTTAATAGATGGCATCTTAGGAGCAGAGATTCCTGCTCGAATCTGGTTCGGAGCTATCATTTCCATTTTGGGAGTTGGAATGCTGGAATCCAGTGGTTCTCCTCCAAGTGTATGCACATCTCCCTCATTTAAATTACTCTTCTCCCATTTTCTTTTCTATTTTTTTGTGGGTTTTGGTTTATAATCAATAATGTATTCTAAAGACTAGATGTTACATAAGTCTTTGTTCTGTGTTTCTCTTCTTTAATAACTAATAGAAGTTTCGCACTACATTCAGATTGGAGATCTTTTAAACTTCTTAAGTGCAGTGTCTTTTGGCGTTCATATGTTAAGAACAGAACATATATCGAGAAGCACTAGCAAAGAGAAGTTTCTGGCCCTTTTAGGATATCAAGTGAGTTACCTGTTCGTTCGTCCATAAAAAAGATCGTGTAAATTGAAAAATATCAGTCTGTTAATGTCTTGCATGATGCAAACTTACTGAAGTTCCAACTGCAGATTTGTGTCGTTGCTTTGTTTTCTACTATATGGTATCTTGTTGGAAGTTGCTTTGGTGGTATTCACGATTCATGGCCATCTTCTTGGTCGTGGACTATGCTTAGAGATTCTATGGTTACTTTTCCGTGGATACCTGCACTTTATACTGGCATATTCTCGACTGGGCTATGCTTATGGATCGAGGTAAAGTTATCAACCCTTTAAGTTGTATTTGTACCCTTTCTTTTCCTTCCCACTCTACAGTGACTTGAAAAAAGAGAAGGGGGGATTGACTGTTCGATCAAGGTTTCTTGAACAAAAATACTGAAGCTTGAAAGCCTTTTTGTTAGAAATGGGAACTTAGGGGCTGTTTGGTATTAGGGATTTGGAGGGGAGGGGATGGGAGGGGAGGGGAGAGAAAATTTTTATGGCTTAGATTTAAAAAAATTGAAGAAGTGGGGTTGGAAGTTTTTAGTTAATTTTTCTTACTCTTTTATTTTACTTCTTATCTTTATTAAAATTTTATAACCCCACTTATCCAATTTTTCAAAATTTAACTCATAAAAATTTTCCTTCCCCTCCATTTCCCTCATGCCAAAAAAAAGTGCAATAGAACGGAGGGCAAAAAGCACAGGTCAGAAAACTAAAGCACTTGAATGAATACAGTGGTGAAGTGCATAGTGAAGGACTTGAAATAAAGAGAAGGAAGCAGGAGGGAAAGGGAGAAGATAATCAAATGCAAGTATATATTTTGATTGAGCAAGTTCCAGCCTACATCCAGTCTTCAGCCACAATTTTAAACTTCATTTATTAATACAAGGTCACCGAAGAACATTTTTGTTTTATCAATCCAAAAAATCAAAGAGATTAGTGAACTACTAAACTTCTCAATGTAACAAGAGTTGCAAAAGTTGGGTTACTAACTTCACAACATGATTATACCCTGTTCCATCTTCTAGGGAAACCTTCCTTGAATGTATCTATCTCACAATAAGGGAGTTGACTACATTGGCAAGCTCTTGCAAAGAGTATGTTGACATGTGAAAAAGTGACAATGCTCGAATTTTTGGCTCGTATAAAAAATTAAAAAGAAAATGCCTCGGACAGAGTTTTTCTAGTTGTACTTTTGATAAAAAAAGGAAGCATATTTTACTTGAATGATTTGTTTTTGGCAATGTTTTTAAGGTTAAGTGATTTATTACAGATGGCTGCAATGCGAGATGTATCAGCCACAGAAACTGCTATAATCTATGGGTTGGAGCCAGTTTGGGGTGCTGCGTTTGCATGGTTTCTTTTAGGCGAAAGGTGGGGCGCCTTAGGATGGATTGGTGCTGCCCTTGTGCTAGGTAATAACTTCTAAACTGCAGTTATTATGTATTAGTTTCTGTTCTCCTTTTCTAGACCCCATGCTTGACCAACATATCAGAATATGTCCTGGGATGAATTAGGAGTATAAATATTACTCCCTCCTATACTTAATATAAGACATATTTACCTAATTTGATTAGATTAAGAAAATTAGTTAAGTTAGTTAATATGACATGTATTTTCTAAAACATCTTAGTCATCTTCCTTAATTCCCTCATTGCCTCTCCTCCTAGATTATTGTTGATGGAGTATCAATAGCGGTAAATTAGAAAAAGATTGACAAATATGAAAAATGTCTTATGTTTAGGACCAAGATCAACTCCCCAAATATGTCTTATTTTAAGGACCGGAGGGAGTACTTCAAAAGCCGAGATTTCAGTCTAGCCAAACTTGTATAGAGCAGGGAAATCGGGTCAGGCTGGCCCGTTTAGGCCCTGAATTTGTAAGGGCCGGCTTAAGATTTTTTTCTCAAAAAGTGAAAGCGGGTCTAAAAGGGCCAGTCCTGTAGGGCCGAGGGTCTAAAAGGGCCGGCCTTGGCTTTTAGGCCCGTATATATATATTTTTTATTTTTTAAAATTATTTATATGATAATAATATTATTGATTTTTTTATACTTTGTTAAAGATGTTACAAATATTTAGTTGTTATTATCTTTTTTAGAATTAAGTTTCATAAGAATATCTTGTATTAAGAATCCTAAAAATTAAAAACTTATAAAAGATATTTCTTATTTCATAAATATTCTTACCAATTTTGTATTCATTGACTTATTTTCTAGTTATTGTTTTGTTTATATCTTGTGTTATTTATTTTGTTGACTAATATTTTTCAAGACATAGTTATAAGAAGTATTTTTAATTTTGTTAAGTCTTCTCATTAATTATTTATAATTGTGTTGTGTGGACATTAGTTTACCTTTGATTATAACTTAGTTACTGTATTTGTTTGTTGTATGACGCCTACCATTTACACCTTAATTTTGACAACATTTATGTTTTGAATTAAGATTTTTATTGTTATAATTATTTAAAAAAACTAAAGAAATAGTAAATCCTTATGCTCACAGGTTGGGTTTCGAAAAATGATTATTTTTCTTTAATCCGGCCTTTTTAGGCCTTGACCTGTGAAGGCCCGGCCCGGCCCTAGCTCTACTTGTATATGCTCTGAGCGTCCGTGTGAGATTGTGTGTGCGGGGGACTATTTGATGTAGCTAGGAAGTGATACCAAATAAAATATTTAAAAGACAAAATTATTGTAGATAAATTTCAACAGCAAGATAAATTCCCAAGAAAAACAATAAGGCTTGAACAGAGCTCAAAGAAGCTTGATTCTTTTAGGAACTATTTTGAGTCATTTTATACATTATAATCTGCTGCTTCTGAATCTGATCGCATTGACCTCTTTCAAATATCCCATGGTTAGGGGGAAGCTTAACAGTGCAGATATTTGGATCAGCCAGCGAGTCTAACCAACAAGAACAGAAAGGAAACAAGAACGGTGAGAACATTCAGGTTTCAGACAAAAAGAATGGTTTTTCTACTGCGCCTGTAACTGTCAGGTCAAAGGAGGATCCTTCTGATGTGATGAAGTAATGTTAGTATGTCATTAATCGCGTGGCCATGGAAGGATGCTTGTGATATCTTCTATGAGTATCTCTATTCACTACTAACCCTGCTCTTTGTTGTGTGGGTATAGAGATATATATTTTAGCTTGTAGGTTTAAATTATGCTGTCGAAATAAATAAAAAAAAAAGCGGATGCGAGATCTGTCTATAGGTCCAGTTTTGAGGGTCTGCATAGGAATTTTCCCCCCCTTTCCGTCCGTAAATATGTGAATACAAGTAACTCACATAGTGAGATAATGCTTTATTGTTGTTGTATAGTGAGATAAGGCTTTATTGTTGGTGTATATGTGAATACAAGTCTATTGAGCCATCTTTTTAGGTTCCATAATGTTCCAATGTCTGAGAACAAAGACATATTGGAGTAATAAGAACTATAAGAAACTTTTTATTTACTTGCTTTTTTGTTTAGTTGAGAAAAATGGATTTCTTAGCAGCTGCCCGCACTGCTGCATCCCATTTTGGGAGTTTTTTTAAATGTATTTTTTATACTTCTTTAGATCATTAGATTATACAAAAAATGAGCGATATTTTAATATCTTATAGATAAAAAATGAAATTATTTTTAATTTTTTAAAGATATTTCAGAAAAATGGCACAATTTTTTTACTTTAAGTACTGGATCTTTGAAAAATTATAAAAAATTGAAAAAAATTTCATAAAATATCAAAATATTGTTTATTTCATGTAAAATCTAATAATTCAAAGAGGTATAAAAAATATATTTGAAAAGGCCTGAAATGGGGCCAAGCAGAGGGGGGAGCTGCCCAGATCCGAGAAAAATGATTCTTTAGGCATCCGTTGTAGGGTGCATCAGTTGATAATGATTGTGAGGTGAGAAGATAACATTATTGTAATTAGATCACAAATAACTTGGTGCCGAGGTACAAGTTATTAATGTGAAAATGAATATATATATATATATATATATATATATATATATATATATATATATATATAATACACATTCACGATGGTATTTTAGGATGTAAATGAATTGAAGTCATGGGAGGAGTGAAGCGTGCAAGTGAAGTACAGACTTAACATTAAATCTCTACTTAAAATATATCTCAGGTCAAAGAAAAACAAATCGATCTTTGAAAAATAAATGCTATCATATTTTGCCTCTAAATATTTAAAATATACAATTTAATCTGTGAAGTTTTTAAATCAAAAAGTAAAAAAAGACCAAAAAAAAAAAAAATACTACTTAAAATTTAAAATTCTAAATAAATGATTTTCTATTAAAATAAATTTTCAATTACTATTCAAGTGCAATTAATACTTTTACTCTTGTATGCAACAAAGATAATAATTTGAGATTTTAAAATTTAAATGATATTTTTTTTGTTTCTTTCCCACTAAAAAAAAATTATAAATTCCTAAAACTCAACCTAACAATGACCAAGTAATTGAGACTTAACTTTCCAGGTAAATTGGGGAAAACTCCATTAAAAATTTATTAGAGAGAATTAATTTTTATGCTTAGAAAGCATCACAGCGCACCTAGGTTACTCACATTAATAAAATTTTTCACAGATCACCTTTCCCAATTTTTCCTAACTTCTCAAATGACTGATTTTTTTATCCTCCTGAAGAATGGTCTTGCATTTTGGGGTCTAGAGTATACAACACTTTTGGTTCTGATGCCGAATTTATGACAGAAACCAGGAAAGAACAAGGAAGGAAAAATACGCGGAACATTGTTTAAGCGCGAAAATGCTATCTCCCATCTCAACCACAGATGCCACTACATGATATACAAAAACAATAATCCTATCCATGAAGAATTATCCATCCCACAAATAAAAACAGCCATAGTTCTGCGCAGATGATTTTGTATAACTGAAATTTCATGAATAATTTCATTCTAACGGCACAAACTGAGATTGAAATGCCCTATTGGAGTATGAATTGATCAATGCTTGCAATTTAACTAAACTTCAATAGATCGTTTTCCAAGAATATGGAGTCAGTGTATTAGACTAACTCCAGAAACAGAGCTTCTTGCTTGTTGGTCAGGCCGAGTTCATCCAGCGTTGATGCGCCTTCTCCATCACTAAATGCACGCCTAGGATATGGTCTCACCTGTAACCGAGAATACCAATAAAAAGGCATAAACACATGGAAAATAAATACATAAGAGTATGACTTGATAATCTGAAAGGCATTGAGGTTTACTCACTAGTCTGTAAGTGCCTGGTTTCACCACCCTGGCAACATCTATGAAGTCGAAAAGAGACTGAAAAAAACAAAAAAGACACGGATATGGGTCAAGCAATAGCATGCACAGCAAGGGGAAAAAAATTCCTAGCAATGCTTTACCTGTAGACTATCAGATCTCAGGAACCGGCGTCCACGGCGATTGCCATCTGGCATTTTTACCAGCAGTGTCACAGCACTCTGGTCATCTGATGATGGTTCTGGTGGTAAAGAAGCTTCCTTCGCTGCCAATTGTGTTTCCAATTCCTGACACACAATTAGATGAAATACAAGTGTTACGCACCTTGGAAAGATTAGTCTTCTGTGTGTTCATAGAAAAGAATGTAGACATATTTAGGTTTCAAATAAGCCATTATATTAGAGCCACGAAGCTTGAGAAACTGATTACTTGATTCTTGTTATTTAACAATCAAATCTATCCTTTAAAAGTGAAATACATAAAATACTTTGGTTGAAAGATCATTAACAATTAGCTGCTATACTAGCATAATTTCCTAAGATATCAACTCAAACAAGAAACGTGTGGACCGAATATCCCACAAGAATAAAAGAACAGAAGCAGGCACCATAGATCATGAGACAATGGAGAACCTAATTATATCTTCAGCATTACCTGCTCTTCCCTTAATTTTCTCTGAGATTCTTCCTCTCTGCGCCTTTCCTCTTCACGGGCAGCCTCAGCTTCCTCCAAGGCCTTCAATTCTTTCTCTCTGTCTGCTTGTAATGATGCAAGATATTCATCATCCTGCACCACAGAAGTATAGAAAGCAATGGAAGCAATTAGACCACATATGATCTATAATTCTAACCATTTCATAAAACAAGCCACACCTGCTGTTCTCTTATCAGGCGCTGAGCTTCCAGTGATGGTGAAGGTGGGCGAGGTGCAGGCCGAGGATAGGAACCCCTGGACTGCATGAACTCATGTGGAGCATAACCAAAGCGAAACCTGCTCTCTTCTGGGATTCCACCAAACATTGCAGCTTCAAGCATTACAGCTTCATCATGCTCCTCAGAGGAAATGCCACCCCACTTCAGTTCCAGAGAAGTCAAACAATGGGAGTTAGGAGGCATGGGCAAGACTTGATGATATGATGAGTAAACAGAATTTTAATCCCACGTTAAAATTCATGATACAAGGGCTATACCTCATCAGATTGGAAGGAACTTCCATTAGGCTGCTGATTACTTCTATCCTGATGTTCTGTGCTTGACTGTGGGCCAATATCAACAACATCATCATCATCTTTGACTGATTCAGTGGAGCCCAGTGACCTACGTCTAGACCTGTTCCTAACCAGAGGTTGCTCCTCTACATCTTCAGCTTCATCTCGTAAGGAAGAGCTTCCTGCCTGCATTCTAGAATGATCACGACTACCCTTGTCAGATTTGAAAATCCATTTAAAAAGATATTGTTAAGCAAAATGTTGACTTCAGTGCAGAGAAAGCAACAGTGCAGTTCTTCACAGCCACAGAAAGCAGAAATGAGTTCATGGCAAGAAAATGCAATAAAGCATTTGTTCACAGCCACAGAAAGCAGGAATGAGTGCATGATCACATGCCACTAATGGACAAATAAAGAATATACCTTCCATTTGGTACTGCACTTTTTCCTAGTTCCACAGCAGATGACATAGATGGTACCACCTCTGCAATATCTCCTCCTTGGACACGCCTTGCATTCTCCTGCTCAGCAGTCTGGACTCATTTAATGTTAGAAGAAATCAACCATCTAAGACTAAAATTAATGAAGAATTGTCGTGGAAGCACTGGTAATGAAGTACCATAAATAAAGGGAGGTATATGGGATGCGAGTGTAATGGGAAAATCTAATGCTTTATTTCAACATGGATGGAGTGAATTTTCAGTTATGCTGAGGTCCTATTGTATAGAGACTAGATGGCAATTACAAAATAAAATAAAATAGAGATAATAACTATACTACATAATAAAATAGATAGGAGAAAAATGTATGAATAAATTGGTTTCCAGATACACACTGGTGAACATACTCGAGATGACTACTTCAAGAGTGAAGACAAGGTGACATAAAACAAGAAAAATTAAAGGAGCACCTTCAGGGACAATGAAACTGCATGGGCGAGTTCAGGATCCTCCATGAAAGACTGCCTTTGCTGAGGTCCAGAATCAATTAAATCCTACATCAGGTGGAAGACAAGTGCTAAGGCAAGGAGTCAGTATAATAGAGTACCAAGAAACTCATCCAGAGAGAAACATACCCTATGCCCGCCAGACTGGTAATTTGGGTACTTTTCCTCCACTTCCCGTTTAGAAGCCTCGATGGCTGCACGTACCATTTCCTCTTCTATGTCATTGCCATAATCAGGCACATTCTCAAGCTCAGGAGCACTAGGCCTAGTACTTCTGTCAAGTGAAGTATCAGCCAACATCTTATTTTTTTGTTCATCCTGGCGTCCAGCATGGGCAGTTGATGTATTTTCATCATCATCATCATCATCAATTATGACAGCCCCATGAATATCTGGACCATCGGTATGAACAGTTCCCGTGACATCTTCAATGGCTGGAGCATGACCAACCTGAGAATTGGATTGATTACCATCCTTAACCTCTATGGGAATCTCCCTTACCTCTCTTGGATGTGTAACTAATGGATCACGGTTTGTTGAACCAAGATGTGCACCAAATATACTTCTACTAAAAGCTGGATCAAGAAGAGAAAATGGGTTGAGATTTGGGGCTGAAGAAAAAAGTGAGAGCGGCCTGCGCGTTTCATCATTGATTTGATTATCTATGTCCATGAAATCATCTTGTCGAACAGCAGCAGAAGTTCCATGAGTACTGCCCAAGAAGAAATGAGTAAAGATACCAATATCAATATTAATAAAAATGTACAGGAAAATTTAGAATACAAAGTAACACTATCTAGATGAGGGCGCATTTGTATTGGATTGCTGGCTTACAAGTCATCCAAAAATAATATACCTGTTTGCCAAATTGCTGTCTCCACTAAAATGCGCATTGATGGCTTCATTAAGATTGCCACCATGCTCCTGCAGGAAACAAGATTAATGTGTTTGGAAACTCTCCAAACCATGGTTTCAAACCATGGTTTGCGTAAATCGAGACAAAACCCTTCTCACAAACTTACTTCGTAAATCGTAAAAGCTATTCTCAAAAGCTAATCCAAACACACGCGTACTACTTGACTGAACTGATTCATGGCTAAAATTATTATTATTATTTAAAAAAAGGGCTGAATGGAGCTGGTTCAATACAAATTGACTGGATACTGACAACCAATGTTACAAGGAAAAAAAAAAAATCAGTTTATCCACTTGAAGCTTAGAATCATACGAAGAGTGGTTGAGTTAATCTAACATCAACGTTATCAATTTTCATAAGACCTGTACATGATAAAGCAACATGGCCCCCAAAATTTAAAACAAAGACGCAAAAATCATCCCCCATAAGTTACACAAAATACCATCTTCGTAATTAGAACAAGTTGTTCACTTAGAATCAGCGGGCCAAACACCCCACTCAAATGGGATACATCTGTCTAGTAATTGAAAATGTCTCTCCCTATTCCAATTCATCTGCTTAGTTTTAATATGACTGAAATGTCCGATGCCCTTGAATCAACGTTGGTGAATAGAAGCATCAGCGATATAAGAAATTCTAATTCTAAATTTAGTGACATTGAACCAGCAAAACAATCACTAATAATTACGAAACCCAGAACCAAGCTAACTAGTCAATGCACAAAAACCCTAACCATGGCCAATGAACTAGGAACAGAATTCACGTTTTCGGTTACATTGATCTCATCAAGTTTCTCTGAAAACCTAGAATCAACTCGATAATTAAATTAACTTAAAATAAATATAAAAGTAAAAGATAACCTCGAGCTTTTGCACTGCGATTGCTTCAGATGAGCCCGTGATGTTAATGAACGTCTCAATTGCCTCCTGATTAGGCCTCGCCATTGAAATCTGATTAGTTTAAAATTCACAACCTTCCGAATTAAATCAAAATATCAGAAGAAAGGATTGTGCTTCATTGAAATAAAGTGAGGGATATTTGTGGGAAATACATGAGAGAGGCGGTGGAACGGAAGTGAACAGAAGAAAGAGAAGGGCGTTTTGGTCCTTGACCAAAGTTTTGGGTTTTGTGAAAGCGTAAATGGTTGGACTTCTCTAACTTTCTAGTTCTACGCTCATTTTGGAAGGAAAAAAAGAAATTTAATTTAAAATCCAAACAATCTTCGTAACATATACTCTATGGTTATCATGTGGAACAAGTAAAGAATGTTTAATAAATAAAGGCAAAAATTCGAAGTTGACTTAAAAAAAATATTTTGAATGAAAATAACCATACGAATTATTACTATAAAATCAACAAAAACACAAAAAAAAAACTTGTGTTTGATAATGAAGATGGAATTGTGTGTAAATGTATGCCTTTTATGTGACAAATTTCATTATTCATGTTTTACCCAAAAAAAAAATTCATTATTCATGATTTACAAGAACATTATAATTTATTTTTTAAAATTTCTGCAATGTATGAAATTAATACTATTAACATATAAAGGGTGTGTTTGGAATCAGCTTTTGAGAATAACTTATGGAAAAAAAGTGATTTTTGAGAATAGATTCTGACAGAATAGATTATGTGAAAAAAGTGATTTTGATAAATGAGAGTGTTTGGATATTTTGATCAGAATAGCTTTTTTCATGGTCAAATTACTGAAAAGGACATTAGCTTTTGTGATAATTACAAGTAAATGATAAGATTATATTTTATGTATTATTTAATAGGAAAATTCATAATAAATACAAAAAATGACATAAATTTATCTGAAAAATTAAAAATTATAACATTAATCAATTATCTAACATAAAAAAAATCAAACATATATATATTATAGGAAAAAAATGATTTTGATAAATGAGAGTTTTTGGGTATTGGGTTAAGAATAACTTTTTTAATGGTCAAATTACAAAAAAAGAACATTAGCTTTTGTGATAATTACATACAAAAAGATAAGATTTTATTTTAAATATTTTCAACATTAAATTTCATAATAATACCTAAAAAATTAAATAAATTTGTCTAAAAAATTTAAATTATAACATTGAGCAATTATATAACATCATAAAAAATAGCTCAAACATATATGTATTAATAAATTATATAAAACATTTATATATAGTAATTATTCAAAATAATACTATATTTTAGATTGAAATAAATAATCCATCCGGTCTTAAATATAAGATAGAATTGATTTTTTTTAAAGATTAAGGAAGCTAAATAAATTACTTAATCATATCATATATTTTATATCATTAAATTACATATAAGTTTATTATTCAAATTAATTAGTTTGGGGGAAAAATTAAAATATAAATACTTTAAAATAATTTAATTAGTTTTTTAATCTCTTAAAGAAAGCTAAATTTATCTTATATTTAAAACTAAAGAGAATAATAAATTTTGACATGAATAATGATTCTTTAAAAAAAACCACACAATAATTTTTTTGTAATAGGTATTTGGAAAAAAAATGGAAACATGGGATGAAAATAAAAGAAATGAAAGAGGGAAGATGAAGAGAGAGAAAATGAAGTGGGACCCACATACAAAAAAGTGCAAAATATTGATTTCTCCAAAACTATGGTTTTGACAAAAAAGTGCTTTTTACTTTTTTTTGTAGTGTTTGGATGTTTTTTACCAAAACCATGATTTGAAGTTGAAACCATGATTTATGTTTAACATCCAAACACACTAAAAATGTATTATAATTTGTATATATGGATGATTTATTCTTTCTTGGTTTTCGTACGTAAAGAAAGCAGTGAGAATTAATCTAGATAAGAAGAAAGAAACAAATAAAAATCATTTAAAGGAACCATGTGAAATTCAGAAGGTGTTCTTAAAGTACGTTCGATAATTGTATCAGTTTCAAAGTTTTATTCTCCTTAAGTATGTTCAAAATCAATCAACTGTTCATATTTAAGCATATCGTGACTTTCTATGGTTAAATTTTAATTATCATGAATATCAATATTTCCATGATTTTTTTCTTTTTATATTTGAATCTATTTATGAAAATGTATTTAAAAAAATAATTAAAAATTACATATCACACTAAAAGAATTACCATTAGTTAAGTAGGTTGTTCGATTAGCTTATTTTAAAGTGATTTTATATTATATGTGATAAATTTATTAAAGAACTTTTTGTGTCATAAAGTGTAAAAGACCCTTTTTTTTTTTTAAGTGATGATGAAAGTTTCCAAACAGATACCTCTTACGACCCATTATAATTTTAATTGAAAAAAGAATAAAGCGTTCAATATATTAATATATGAAGAGAAAGTTTATTTTCTAATTCCTTAATTAGCTTCTGATTCATTTTACTTTTGAGTTGCCTTAAGACTTCCGAGTAGAGAGGGCAAAGGTTGGGGCTTTATGCTTTTATACGTGTCCCTTAATTGTTGGGCTGGACCTCATATAATCAGGCTTGGCAACACCTAACAATTGTTGTCTTCTTAAATGCTTGGACACAAGTGTCATTGAATTTATAATTAAATAATATAATCTGTCCAACGAGATAGCATCTGCAACATTTTCAAGAGAATTTCACAGAAATTAAAACATCCTCGCGATCCTTGTAGAAATTATTGGGGTAAGCTTGAATTAAAGTAAGGGAAATTCAACTAAACTTAATTAAACTCTCTAAATTTCTATCCAAATCCCATTAACAAACTTGTTAGCAATCAATGAACTATTGTTGTTTAGCTAGTACTGTGGGGCCAGAACTTTGTTAAAGATATTGAATAGTTTTAGTTCATTAGTTGACGATTCTGATGGCAAGTGCGCAGAAGGGCCATCTTTGATTAAACGACATCTTCCCCATCTGAAAATGGCAAAACGACGACGACATTAGTTTTACAAAGGACCATCTTTAATTTAAATTTTGAAAGCTTTAGCTGTTGCACGTACCACAGAGAGAGAGAGAGTACTCAAAATATACTCATCTTATCTTTAATATAAAATATATTTGAGAAGTTATTCTTGGCTTTAAATATAAGATAAAATTTTCATGTTTATCAATCTTTTCTTAATTTAACTATATTGATACTCCCTCAACAAGAATTAAAGAGGTGAGGGGATGAGGAAATTTAGAAAGGTAAGTAGAGTATTTTAGAAAATACATGTCATATTAACTACTTTTTTTAATTTAATCAAATTAAATAAATATATTTTATATTAATAAGAGTACCTTACAACATATGGGATAAGAACCAATAATCAAATCCATCAGTACTACTAATTAACCATTTGTTTATTTACAAACTAAATTAGGCTAGTGAAATTGATGGAGAGTTGGAGACGTTAACACAAGCTAGGTGGTTGAAGTGGAGAAATATTAGTGAAGTTGTTTTTGATAAGAGAGTATCTAATAAATTTTAAAAAAAGTTTTATCAAGGCAGGCAATAATTTATGATAGTGAATGTTGGGTTTTAAAGAGATAATAAGAACATAAAGTCAAAATAGTAGAGATAAGGATATTGAGATGGATACGTGATTATACAACAAAAGATAAAATTTGATATAATCATATCTGATGCGATTCAGCAAGTTGTGCCTTTAAATTCAAGTAATCCCTTACAAATTCCAAGTTGACCAATCACAAGAGCAAGAGTTAAACAAATTAAGGAAGCATTAAATGAGTTAGTGTAAGAGACCTCGACAAAGCAATTAGCAATCGGATCAAAGCTGGAAAAAAAATGTTGAAAACGTCACTAACTTCATATGGGTTGCAAATGGAGATAATGATCAAGTTTTGTGTTTGGAGACTTGAAATTGAAGAGGTTGGATTTAGTAATACATATGGGAGAACTCATTTAGGCCTAAATAAGTACATTTTGGTCTTTAGATGCTGATTATATTTTGTAGATTTTATTTGTGCGAACATTATTAAATAAGTTGGCAGATTTTACTGTTAAGTTCCCTAGCACATTGTATTAGAATTTTGGGTTTCCTAATATATTGTATTAGACTTTGTAGTTGCTATTTTATAAGTTGTAATTATTGCAATTAAGTTATATTTCTCTATAAATACTTAGTGCTTTTTCATTTGTAAACACACCTGAGATTTGATTGTTGAATGAAAGTTACATTTCTGAAAATTCTTTCTTGAGAGTGGGCTCTCTCTAGGGTTCTTCTTAGAACTAACAAACTTATTAAGGCTTGATCAATTTTGTGACGTCTTCCAACATTTCGAATCATTGTTCTTTCGTGCTCAAGGGTTTAAGTGGATCATAGATCTTTGTTTAGCTTTATTGAGGTGAGCATATCTCAGATTGGTTGTGGCTTGTGGGTTCATAAGATCTTTCCTTGTGGGTTCGCATCAATATCAGGGGAAGAGTAAGGTGCTTATCAAATAAAAAATGGTAAAAAAATTATTTGAAATGGTTTGGATATGTACAAGGAAGGCCGTTGGATAGAGCTAGGAATACAGGTCAGCATGCCGGTCTTGCATTAACTCGCAGGCTGTGCGGCCCGCACTTTTGCGGGATAGCAAAATACCAACACTAACCCGTAATAGTGGGTTGGCAGGCTAGTCTGTGAGTCCGCATTTTTTTTTTAAAAAGTTTCCCCTATTTTCTTAAGATGATTGAAAGTCCGAAATACACATATATGAGTCATCAAATTTGTCTTTTTAGCATCAATCATTCCACATGAAAAAAATAAACAATATAATCCATAATTTAAGAGATAAAGTTATCAAATTTGTTAAAGCTGACAAAGAAAAAAATATCAAATTATCCTCAAGCAATCAAGATATAATAATTTGGTTTAAAGAAGGAGGAATGAGGTAGTGATTTTTTCTCTTTGATTGGGAGTGTGAGACTTATCGGTTTTGTGATATTATCTTTTTTAAAAAAAAAATTAATGCAGACCAACCTGCTGGTCAAACGGTGTGGGTTTATGGGCTAGGAAACTCCCAACCCTAACCCTGCCCAAACTGGTGGACTAGCGGGTTGAATCTGTATAATTGGCTTTAACATTGTAGGCGTCGGTAAAGAGGGTAGATTAGACAATGTTGAGTCTTCTAAAAAGAGATAGAGTAAGATTGAAGAGTACACTCAATAAAATCATTGAACGAAATGTTTTGATTAATAATATACTCATATCTAAAGACTTGATTGTTAATAGATAGCACCATAACGTTGTATGATCTATATTACTAACCACACGTAATAAAATAAAGCTTGTTATTGTTGTTGTTGGTTTCCAGCGCAGCGAATTATTCAATATGCTTGTTGCCTCATCAAAAATAGCAGTGAAAATGATGGCCTCGAAGGTCTTTCATAGAACATATAGCTTCAACATCCATAGCTCAGTTCAGTCATGATGCGCTGGACTGACTTTTACAAAATTAAAACTAGAAAATCTAAAGAATGCATTCACAAAATGATATTCACACCAAGTGAGAAATGATCTCGGTAACACAGCACAACATTCTCAACAATACCACACATACATCTCATAATAACAACAAACACACATTAATTGGTTTTAGTGGTTTATGAAACCAAACACACTATATAAAGAGTAAACTTCGTTTATGAAGTTCATAATTCATATTTAGCCTCATATTCTAGAATTTTTCCTGATGAATATAGTGAGTACGTATTAGTTGGATTTCTTATTTTTTTATTTTATCAGCAAAAGCTTCTCTAAGGAAACTTGACATATTTGAAGAGTTGATCTTGATCCTAAATATAGGACATAATTTTTATAGTAGTTGACAGTCTTTTCCTAATTACCTCTATTGATATCACTAAAGAGATGTATGAGAAAATTAATGAAGATGATTATTGTGTTTTTAGAAATATATGTCATATTAGCTAATTCAACTAACTTCTTTAATCTAATCAAATTAGATAAATATATCTTATATTAAAGATTGAAGGGAGTATTATATAATTTCTTTCTTCTAATCCTCTCCCTTTCCAATCTTAAGCTTACTAGCTAGACATAAATTTTCATATTGATAAGTTAACTCATGCTTTTACTTTAAAATCACACAAATCAATGTGTCACTCAAAGGAATTGGCCCTGTCTGCCTGCCTGCTCATAATTGATTGATGATAATATGAGCTTGATGATACTCTCACTAATCTTTAGTCACGTCACGGATATATGCTCAATTAGCTATTGGAGATCTCTCTCTCTCTCTCTATATATATATATATATATATATATATATATATATAGAATCCACTGGTCCTCTTTCCAACCATTGCCTTTACCTTATTATTGCACAGCTTCATCAAAACAAGGGGTCTGAACATATAGCTTCACAAACGTGATTGTATATGCTGCATTCACAAAAAAAACAGAAAAAAAAATGGTAAGGATTAAAGGTTATATGTATGGGTACTTATATACAGGAGTCATCACACTGTGACTATATCTAATTAGAAATTTTGGAAAATCCAAGTTCTAGAGCCAATGAGGAGCTTCTAGAGTTTTACCACTTATCATTACCACAAATTAAATTAGCATTGCGCGCATGTTGTTTTTATCTTAGTTAATGTAACCTTGAGCAAGTGCTTGGAGGTTGAATTTCTAACTTCTATATATAAAGCAAATTGGCTGAGGTAGTTCAAACACAGATAAAGAAAGTCATTGGATGCACTGGTGAAATGGATAGATCAAGCTATATGAATTCCTATGAAGAGAATAGAGGAAGACTGAAGAGAACACTTAACGAAATTATTGAGTGGGACCTTTTGATTAATAATTTATTCAAAAATTTGATTGTTGATAAAGTATAAGGGTCTTATGCGATTCATATAGCCGACCCCATCTAGTGGGATAAAATTTATTATTGTTGTATAAAGAAAAATCTAGTTGGGAAGAGTTTATCTTTGCCTTTCGTATCATGAAGGGGATTAGTGTTTATAGTTGACAAATAATTTTGTCATTTGTTATTAATGCAAGCATCTTACTACAGAGGAATCTGGAAAAGGATAGGCTGTAATCAGTGTAGCACATATACTGTGTTTCAATTATATGGAATCAAATGGCCAAAAAATATATAAAATAATATAGAATCAAGGAAAGGACCATCTGGTTGTGTAATAATAATATAAGTACAGAATCAAACTTGTTCATTTATTGAGCAACATAGAGTGAAATTTTCTGGCAACTTGCTATATACTGCCGGTAACATTACTGATATAACATATAAAGAAGCATGATATAACGACAACATGTATAAGCATTATCTTATTAGTTGGGGTTGGTTACATGAATAACATGACGCTATTGTACTCTATTTACAACTAAATTCTTAGATAAATTGTTGATCAAGAGGTCCTGTTCAATAATTTCGTTGAGTTTTTTCTTTAGTATTGATCTACGCCTTCTTAGAAGACTTCATACTGCTTGATCTACCCTTCTTATTAGCTCATCAATGGCCTTCTTTGTACATATTCAAACTATCTTAGATGATCTTTTGCCATTTTCTCTTCAATAGATGCCACTTTAACTTTTTTTCATATATGTTAATTACGAATTTTATTTTTTCTTGTATAACAACAAATCCATCACTCAACATCCTTATCTAAGCTAATCTTACTTTATTCTTTTGTTATCCATTTAAAGCCCAACATTTACTATTCTCTCCGGTCCTTAATATAAGACATATTTACTTAATTTAATTAGATTAAAGAAGTTAGTTAGGGTAGTTAATATAAAATGTATTCTTTAAAATACCTTAGTTATCTTCATTAATTTCTTCATTCCCTCTCTTCTTTGATTATTGTTAAGGGAGTATCAACAAGGATAAATTAGGAAAAAACTGACAAATATAAAAATTATATCTTATATTTAGGGTTAAGATTAACTCCTCAAATATATCATATATTAATGACCAGAAGGAATACCATATGGCATGGATGTCTTATAGCAGTACAATAACAATAGAACTTCCCTTTTATTTTATTAAGATCACAAATCACTCTGATAGCTTTTGTCTATTTAAACCATCCATCTTGAATTTTTTTATCAATATCTGAACTCTGTCTCTTGTGGAATAATTTGATATTCCATTTCGACCTCCAAATCACTTCTAATATCTTGTCTCTTATCACCAAATCGCAATGCATATATTTTGTAAAAGAAGCATGATTACTGACATAAAAATATAGACAAGAGACATGATATATGAATGTTTTATATTCAGGGTTATGATATTAGAATCGATAAACAGTGGTTCCAACTGACTAATAGCACAATCTGGGGATTATTATAAATAGCAGAAGCATATCAGAAAGGAAGTGCCCCAACCTGAGTTGCTTAATTAACCTTCTGAGTTTACAGAAGCAATCAATGGCTCAAGTTTATGTACTTGAGACTTGTAAACAACTCAGATCACCTCCTGAGATGATCTTTAACCTTCTCAAGTCTCAAAACCAGAAAATCCCAAATGCCACTGACAAGATTAGTGATATTGAAGTTCTTAACGGTGACTGGGTAACTCCTGGTTCTGTCACGCTTTGGAAGTATACCCTAGGTATGTATATCAATATATATATATATATATATATATATATATAGTATACACGATCATTATCTCAAAAATCATTCTCAGAAACATGGTCTATAACATGCATGCCACATATACAGTTTTTAATGGCAAATTGACAGAAGTTTAATAACAGAGATCAGATTAGTAATCCTTTAGAAGCCATGCATATATTGAGTTATAGACTTGGGGATTGTTTGGATTACTGTTGGAAAAAGTGGCTTTTATTCCAATTGACTTTTGCAAACTGAAGTTGATGAGGTAAAAGTTAATTAGTCTAATGTGATTTATATTTGGATAGACTTTTATAAAAAAGTCGATAATTTTGGAAGAAATTTGTTTGGATGATATGTTTTAAAGTCAACTTTATAAAGTTCAAATATGAAGAAAAATCAAAAACCAAAAGTCAAAAGAATTTGCTTAAACTCCGAATTAACTTGTGCTTAATTAGAAGCATATTTTCTCATAAGCCATCTAATAATAGGAGTGTTTGGATGAGCTTTTTCAGCTCCTTAAGCCCAATTCAAAAGCCATAAGCTCTTTAAGCCCTAGGAGTGTTTTGGGGAGGCTTTTGACAAAAGAGCTTATAATTAAATATGCTCCTTTTAAAATAAGCTAAGAGGTGGAGCTTTTATATGGCTTATTACTATTATTTTTTAGGAAAAATTACACTGTGGTTCCAAGCAGACGAAAATACAAAGAAATAGTCCCATGAAATGACAAAATGAAAAAATGGTCCCAATGATTTGTTAATGGAGCATCCTCAGGTTGTCAATGACAACATGAGGATGCTCCATTAACAAATCATTGGGACCATTTTTTCATTTTGCGATTTCGTGGGACCATTTTTTCGTATTCTTTCTTATTTGGGACCTCATTGTAATTTTCCTTATTTTTCATTCTTCTCTCTCTCTCTCCTCCATTCGAGATCTCTGTCTGCTACTCCATCCATCCATCTCGTCTCATCTCTGCTCTCACTACCAATCTCGGAGCTCTCGCTACCAGATTCTTGTTCGTGCTTGACTTCTGGAAAAAAGAACCAGAAAAAGCTAAGCACAGAAGTTGCAAAGAAGTAGAAGGCAAACGAAGAGAATTGATAGAGTCAGACAAATGAGTAATAAAATGATTTCAGAGAAGAAGAAACGAGGAATCATCGCCAAATTTCTAATTATAATTTCTTCAATTTTCATAAATTTTACAATTTTTTCTCTTAAATATCACAAAAGTTACTTATGAAAAAGCCAAACCAAACACCCTTCATTTTCATAAAAAATACTTATTCAATCGCCAATCCAAACATAAATCACTTACACAATCTGACTTTTACCCAAAACCACTTTTCTATAAGCCATTTTTCAAATAAGCCACTTTTCTACAGCTCATCCAAACACACCCAATAATATCACATGTTGGGCCATAGTGACTTTTCAAGACAAAAAAGTTAGTTTGGCATCATATAACCTAATGCTAAACAAGCTCTTGAACTAGTATAGAGTTCAAATTGAAAAGTGATCAAAATCATATAAAAATTATGAATATACAACTTTAATTTTCATTCTTTAATTGGAATTATTTATACTTACATATGGGAAAGAAGAAGTATTCATAATGCTATAATCTTTAGATCTAAATAGACTCAGAAAAATGACTCAAATAATATGGCTAGTGGGAACCTTTTATATCTACATTATAATGTTTTTTTTTAAATTTCGGCAATGTACGAAATTAATACAATTAGCATATAAAATGTATTATAATTAGTATATATGGATGGTTTCTTTCTTTCTTGGTTTTCATGAGTAAAGAAAGCAGTGAAAACTAATCTAGGTTAGAAAAAAGAAATAAACGAAAATCATTTAAAGGAACCAAAAGAAATTATGAAGGTATCGTTAAAGCATGTTTGACAAGTATATCAATTTTAAAGTTCTATTCTCTTCAAACACATTCAAAATTAACCAACCACTCACGTTTAAGCATATCGTGGCTTTCTATGATTAAATCTCAATTATCATGAATATTATTATTTCCATGATTTCTTTATTTTTATATCTAAATGTATATTTAAAAAAATTTAAAATTGCCTATCACACTAAGTGTGTGTTTGGTAAATAAGAAAAAAAAAAGTGCTTTTCAACCAAAACTATGGTTTTATAAAAATTTTGCCAAACATTAGCAAAAATGTCAAAAGTGCTTTTTTACCAAAACCATGATTTTGGAAAAGCTATTGTTTCTTACTTTTATGTGTGAGTCCCACTTGAATTTCACTCTCCTCCTTCCCTCTCTTCTCTCTCTCTCTCTCTCTCTTTTTTCCTTTCTGTGTCTTTGTTCGCTATTTATTGGGGGATGAGTTTTCTTTTCTTTTTTTTTAAATCATTGTTTCCTATTAAAATAAAATATGTCAAAATTTATTACTCTAGTTTTAAATTTAATAATATAAATTTATCACTTTTTTACAGATTGAAAAATTAATTAAATAATTTTAAAATATTTATATTTTAATTTTTTCCCAAACTAATTAGTTTGACTAATAAACTGATATATAATTTAAGGATACATAACATATGATATGATTAAGGGTCTGTAATTTAAGGATACATAAAGTGATATATAAGGGATCAAATTTGGTATTACACGCAAGAGCATTAGTTATGTAGTGTTTTCAGTGTTTTTTTGTACTTTATTATTTTATTAAGTGAACTGTAATTTTATCTCTATTTTGACAGACTAAATTATTAACAAATAATAACTAAATGTTAATATATCATTTCCATAATGAGTTCGAGGTATCTAGAATTGTTGTTAGCACTAATGTATCACTTGTTAGCCAAAGAAAGACAATGTCTAAAGGAGAACGACAAAAACAGATTGTATTAACTGCATTGAAAAAATTGCTCCTTATATTAATTTTAGGTATTAAATAATTAATCGTGAACTTTAAATATAAAATTTATTAATATATATATTTGAATGTATGTATGTCTCTTTTTTTTCACAGTTTATAATTTCTTTGGTTTTTGTTATTCAATTATTTGTTAAATAATACGTAAAATATAATCTTATCCTATGTATTTAATTATTATAAATGATTTTAGATTATACAATTTATATATATATCTTTGATTTTTTGATGTTGGATATTGATTAATGTTGTAATTTTTAAAATTTATGTAATGTTATGTTTTTTATATTTATTAAGAAATTTACTATTAAATAAAACATAAAATATAATCTTATCAATTATATGTAATTATCACATAAACTAATGCCATTTTCAGTAATTTTACTATAAAAAAAGCTATTCTGATCATAATATCCAAACACTCTTATTTTATTAAAATCACTTTTGTTCCATAATCTATTCTCCACAATCTATTCTCTAAAATCACTTTTTTTCACTTTTTCTTCATAAGCTATTCTTAGAAACTGTTTCCAAACACACCCTAAAAGAATTACTATTAGTAAAGTAAGTGATTAGATTAGCTTATTTTTAAGTGATTTTGCTTTTGTAAGTGACAAATATAGTAGATAATTTTTGTGTCATAAAGTGTAAAAGAGCTTTGTTTTTTGTTTTTTTTCTCCTTTTCAGTGATTATGGAAGTTTCCAAACAGATACCTCTTAACGACCCTTGAATGTGATTAGGTAAATTTACAATTTTAATTGAAAAAAGATAAAGTATACAATATATTTATATGAGGAGAAAGTTTATTTTCTAATGCCTTAATTAGCCTCTAATTTTACTTTTGAGTTGCCTTAAGACTTAAGAGTAGAGAGGTGAAAGGTTGGGGCTTTATAATTTTATACGTGTCCCTTAATTGTTGGGCTTGACCTCATATAATCAGGTTTGGCAACACCTAACAATTGTTTTCTTCTTAAATGCTTGGACACAAGTGTCATTGAATTTATAATTAAATAATATAATCTGTCCAACGAGATAGCATCTGCAACATTTTCAAGAGAATTTCACAGAAATTAAAACATCCTCGCGATCCTTGTAGAAATTATTGGGGTAAGCTTGAATTAAAGTAAGGGAAATTCAACTAAACTTAATTAAACTCTCTAAATTTCTATCCAAATCCCATTAACAAACTTGTTAGCAATCAATGAACTATTGTTGTTTAGCTAGTACTGTGGGGCCAGAACTTTGTTAAAGATATTGAATAGTTTTAGTTCATTAGTTGATGATTCTGATAGCAAGTGCGCAAAGGACCATCTTTGATAAAACGACATCTTCACCATCTGAAAATGGCAAAACGACGACGACATTAGTTGTACATAGGACCATCTTTAATTTGAATTTTGAAAGCTTTTACTGTTGCACGTACCACAGAGAGAGAGAGAGAGAGAGAGAGAGAGAGAGAGAGAGAGAGAGAGAGAGAGAGAGAGCTTAGCCAAAATATACCTTAAAGCATATAGGATAAGAACCAATCAAATCCATCAGCACTACTAATTAACCGTTGTTTATTCACAAACTAAATTAGGCCGGTGAAATTGATGGAGCTGAAGACGTTTCACATAGATTAATACCCTTGGGTACTTTTTATAAAATAACTTTTAACCTAATTGTGTAAAACGAACTCACAGTTAAGATTAGTTAAAAATAATAAATATGTAAAAAATGTTATATTTTTTTCCAAATACCCTCATATTTATGAAAATAGCATAGGAGGGAGAATAAATAATAAATATGAGAGAGTACGAGTATAAAATATGAGAGATAATGTGTAATAAATGAGTAAATGAAAGAGAATTAGCGGTGAGTTAAAGATAATTAATATAAATATGTGTATTTAATTGGGGTAGAAAAAAATAGTTTAAATTTTGAGACACAAAGAGAACGTTGTTTATAAAAAGAAATAACCCCACAAGAAATCAATTTGCTTATAAAAAGGATCAGAGAGAGTACAAGTTGGGTGGTTCAAGTGGAGAAATGCTAATAGAGTTGTTTGTGATATGATAAAAAAGTACTTAATAAATTTAAAGAAAAGTTTTATCGAATTATTATAAGACCAACAATGATCTATGATGTGAATATTGGGCACCAAAAGAACAACAAGAATATAAAATTGAGATAATAGAGATGAGAATATTGAGATAGATGTGTGATCATTAAAAAAAAAGAAAAATAATATTCGAAATGATTATATAAGAGCAAGAGTAGAAGTAGTATTTATCAAAGAGAAAATGGTAAAAAATTGTTTAAAGTTGTTTGCACATGTACAAGAAAAGTATAAAATAGTAGATCATATAGTAAGAAGTCCTTTAAAAAAATGCAGAATAATACTAAAGAGAATGTTTAATGAATTTATTAAATGGAACATTTTGGTTAATAATATATTTAAAGACTTGGTTGTTAAAAAAGAGTACTATAACATCATGCGATTGATATAACCGACTACTTCTAATGAAATGAGACTTTGTCATTGTTTTTGTTTGTTTCCCACGAGTTGTTCAATATACTTAGTGCCTCATCACCAATAGCTGTGAAAATGATGGCCTCAAGGTCTTTTATAGAACATATAGCTTCAACATCTATAGGTCAGTTCAGTCATGATGCACTAGATTGACTTTTACAAAATTAAAACTTATTCTATGAGAATACATAGAGAAAACTGAAGAATACGCATTCACAAAATAATATTCGCACCAAGTGAGAAATGATTTCAGTAACACAGCACAACATTCTCAACAATACTACACATCTCATAATAACAACAAAATGTAAGGTGAGTGTTTAGCTTCACATTAATTGGTTTTAGTGGTTTTCAACTTGAAACCAAACATACTATATAAAGGGCGTTAACTTTGTTTATGGAGTTCATGATTCATATTTAGCCTCATAATCTAGAATTTTTCCAGATGAATATAGTAAGTATTAGTTGGATGTCTCATTTTTCAATTATATCAGCAAATCTTCTAATTATCTTCCATTCCAGTCTCCAACTTCCTCTGCACTTACTACATATTGCTCCAACGTAGTCTTCCTATTTTAAAAGATAATAGATTAAGCTTACTAGACATAACTTTGCGTTGATAAAATAACTCATGCTTTTACTTTAAAATCACACAAATCAATGTGTCACTCAAAGGACTTGGCCCTCTCTACCTGCTATTACTTGACTGATGATGAGGATAATGGCCTTATAATATGCACTTGATACTCTCACTAATATTTAGTCACGTCACGTATATATATGCTCAATTAACTAATGGAGATCTATGTAGAACCCACTGGTCCTCTTGCCAACAATTGCTTTTACCTTGTTATTGCACAGCTTTAATACAATGGATCTGAACATATATGTATTCACATCAGAAAGAAACAGAAGAGACATGATAAGGATAAAGATGGTGATATATATGGGTAATTATATACCGGAGTTATGATCAGATTATGACTAATTAGGAGTGTGCAGAGATCAGACTAGACTGGGTTAGTCAATATTTTACCAAAGTCTAGTCTGGATGAGCCCTCAAGCTGAATAAGGTAGCCCGTGGTCCGGTTTGATCTAGTAGAGGTCGGGTTGAACTAAGTTCTAGAGCCGATACAGAGGGAATGGACTGATGGGGCAAACATTCATAGCCAAGATTACCCCCAGTTGAAGGTTTTACCACAGATTATTACCACAAATTAAATTAACATTTTGCGCTTATGTTGTTTTTATCTTAAGTCAATGTAACCTTAAAGCATGTCGTTGGAGGTTGGACTTTGAATTTTTACATATAAAACAAATCTAGTTGGGAGGAGTCTACCTTACCTTTCGTATCATGAGGGACTGAGGGAGATTAGTGTTTATAGTTGATGAATAATTTTGTCATTTTTTTATTAATGTATGCAAGCATCTTACTACAGTAGAATCTGAAAAAAAGGAAAGGCTGTTATTAGTAGAGCACATATACTGTGTTTCAATTATATGGAATCAAATGGCCAAAAAATATATAAAATAAAACAGAATCAAGGAAAGAACCAGCTGGTTGTGTAGTAGTAATAATATATATATATATATAATCACAGAATCAAACTTGTTCATTGATTGAGCAACGTAAAATGAACTTTTTCTGGCAACTTGCTATATACTGCCATTAAGATAACTGATGTGACATATAAAGAAGCATGATAACTGACATAAAATCATATAAATATAAGAGACATGATATATGAATGCTTTATATTCAGGGTTATGATATTAGAATCAACAAACAGTGGATCCAACTGAGTACAACAAAATCTGGGGATTGTTATAAATAGCAGGGAGCATATCAGAAAGGAAGTGCCCCAACCTGAGTTGCTTAATTAACCTTCTGAGTAGAATAACAGAAGCAAGCAATTAATATGGCTCAAGTTTGTGTCCTTGAGACTAGTAAACAATTCAGATCACCTCCTAAGAAGATCTTTAACCTTCTCAAGTCTCAAACACAGAAAATCCCAAACGCCACTGACAAGATTAGTGATATTGAGGTCCTTAATGGTGACTGGGTAACTCCAGGTTCTGTCAAGCTTTGGAAGTATACCCTAGGTATGTGTATTTACTTGTATATATATATATTTGTAGTATACACGATCATTATCTCAAAAATCATTTTCAGATACATGGTCTATAACATGCATGCCACTTATAAAGATTTTATTGGCAAATTGACAGAAGTTTAATAACAGAGATCCGATTACTAATCTTTTAGAAGCCATGCATATTTAGAGTTATAGATTTATGGCTTGTTTGGATTAATGTCGGCAAAAGTGACTTTTATTCCAATTAACTTTTGCAACCTGAAAATTGAGGTAAAAGTTAAGTAGTGTAATGTAATTTATGTTTGATGATATGTTTTAGAGTTAAAAGGCAATTTTGCTTCAAAAGTTTTCAAAATTAGATTTAAAACTTTTAGGGTAAATTTGTACCTTAACAAAAATAACATGTGGACTGCTAACTCAACATATTTAGTCAACTAACAATAAAAATTAACTGAGATAATGGATAATGATAAGGGCAAAATTGCTCAATTTTAGAAACTTTCGAGGCAAAATTGCCTCATGAAAAACTTTTGTAACAAAATTACCTTTCGGTAAAAACTTTCTGAGCAAAAATGTCCCTTTACCATATGTTTTAAGGTCATCTTTAGAAAGTTCAAATATAAAGAAAAACTAAAACTCAAAAGTATAAACAAGCTGCTTTAATTCCAAATTGACTTGTGCTTAATTATAAGCTTATTTTCTCAGAAGTTATCTAACAATAACATCACATGTTAGGCCAAAGTGACTTTTTAAGACAAAAAAAAGGTCAATTTGGATTAACGATGACATAAGTGATTTTTTTAACCTGACTTTTTCAAATTTAATATAGGATAAAAGTTAGATTGTAAATATGATTTATGTTTGGATTAATGTTAGTAGAAGTGACTTTTTTTAAGACTAAACTTGTTTGGATGATTATTTAAAAAACAAGTTTAGATAAAAAATAATTGAAAATGATATGAATCTTATTAAATAATACATATAGAACTTTTTCCCTAGTTAATGTCATTTGTTTTTTCCCTATTATCTCTCAAACAAATCCCCAAACTTAAATTTTGTTAATGATTTAATATTGTCAATAGAATTTTTTTCCAAATTTTTCCTGTTATTTCTCAAACAAATTTCCAAATATAAATTTTGTTTTAGAGATTAATTAAATACGACTATTAAATATTATTTTATTTTTTTGTATATTTTTAGAGATTAATTAAATATTAACTATGGAGATCAATTGGGCTTGGAGTGGACCCTCATAATTAAATTTTATCATTTAATTTTTTAAGTATATCTTTGTAAACCTAGAGGGGTCTTTTATAAAAGTTTTATTTTTTTTTTTATTGAAAGCAAGAAGCACAGTAAGTACCCTTATTTTTCCCATGCTCCTCTTCTCTCTCCACGGCATGGCTGTGGCTTTTTTTTTTGAAAAGCAACATGAAGTTGCTTTAGCTAATACCGCAAGTTTAGTCCAAAAGTCTGATTATACAACCGTTTTTTCAAACATGTATAATTAGTCAAAAGTGGCGTTTTTTCAATGGTGAAGTCAATTTGAGGGTGCAAAACGCCATCCCAAATAAGCTTAAAGCCAGTTTAGTATTATATAACGTGATGTTAAACAAGCTCTTAGACTATAGTATAGAGTTGAAATTGAAAAGTGATCAAAATATATTATGTAAAAATGATGAATATACAACTTTAATTTTCATTCTTCAATTGTAATTTTGGACGTACAGATGGGAAAGAAGAAGTATTCAAGGAAAGAGTTGAGGTGGATGAAGAAAACAAGACTATAACGTACAGTGCATTGGGAGGGAATGTAATGGAATTGTACAAGAGCTATCGCTTCATCATCAAAGCTGAGATGAATGGAACTGTCAAGTTACGAATAGAATACGAGAAGATCAACGAGGAAGTCCCACCTCCCAATAAATACCTTCACTTTTGCCTCAATCTTTTGAAAGAGATTGAACAGAAACTAGTCTGAGCGTTATTATTAGACCATAATACTATAATCTTTGGACCTACGAAGAGTCTTAGAAAAATAGACCCATATTGTTCATGACTTATAAATAAAATAGCTTGTGTGAGAACTTTTATGCTTAAATAAAATAAGAATGATATATGGAATTTGACTCTTGAGCTAGCGGTGATGGTGTGTGATCTATGCATGAATGAGATTCATGCTACTATATATAATAGTTTTTAAGTTTGTATTTAGTTTCTTATAATCATAGGTGCGTATGTAGTGTGCAAGATGAATCATTTTAGTGTGTATATGTGTGGAGGAAATGATGTATGTGCAAATTAAATAAAATCTTAGTATGTTTTTAATATTATGCTTTGTGTTAATATGTAATAGGTTGTTGTAGGTGTTATAGTTGTATCATGTAAAAGTTGCTCTGAAACTTAGAAATTTTAATATTACTTTATGTCCATAATATAAGATCTGATCCACTTTATTTGATTTATTGAATTACAAAAAAACCATTTTGATCTTATATTAAGGACTCATGTTGTATTATTTTACATAATTCTTGAAAGATTTGTATATTTTATTCTATAAACCATATTTAATTGCAAGCCAACTCATTAACCTCCCCCCCCCCCCAAAAAAAAGTAAAAGTAAGAATAGCACTTAGTCTTAAATTTTTGCACACCGATACATGCATATATGTTTGATATAAAAAATTACATTACTTATAAATTATAAAATGGTATATTTCATATCAAACTGTCTAAAAAACATTCTCTGGTCCACTTTCCTAAAAATATGAGTGATGTAGACGCTCCTTCAAATTAGTCAAGTATGCCTATTTAGAGTGGGCATCCATGCATGTGTGGTGACATATGTTTATTACAAGCTTCCTATCTAGCTATATTAATTATTCCCACATGTTATTCAATGATTTCACAATGCTAAAAGAAATCATTATTATACTAAACCTCATTTTACTAAACCTCATTTAGACTAAGCAGAATGCAACTCTCCATAGGAGTTATATACGCAATCTAAAATAAGTTTCTTTATAAATTTTGAAGCTCTTTTCAATACCTCTTGAATATTTGCAATTGACTGAGTCTTTTACACAATTCTTCAGTTTCTACTTCAACGCCTATCACTTCTCTACCTAGTTGTGATATTCACAATGTTCTTAAATCTGTATAGGGTTAGACAATTTTCATGAGAAAAATTAAAATTAGACAACACACTTCTTATTACTTCGCTTCAATTTATCTAGATCATAATAACGAAGTTTAGACTTTCAATTGGATGAAGTTACATTTTACATATCCTTCTCTTTTTAGTATCTCCTACTTGAGACTGATGTTGCACTAGATTATCCAAATAGCTTCAACACTTAGTGCTTCCTTCAACCACATAACTATTGTTACAGGTAAGAATTCAAAAAAAAAAAAAAAAGCTCAATGGTCTTGTTCATTATAATTTTGGAGGCACTTTTGACAAAAAGGCTCAAACTCACTACTCTTATCTCTTTCCAATCACCTTTTATATAAAACTGATGTATTATATTACTAATTCTCCATTCCCTAGATTCTACTCTTTTAACTCTAACGGTATAATGTCTTTTATTTATATAAAATTAACTATTTTATAAAAAATTTAAAAAACGCAAAATAATTGTATGCTTAATTTTTTCCAAGTTTAAAAATAAAGATGAGACTTTTATTATTATTAGATAGATTGGCTTTTTATCTAATAATAATAAAAGGGATTTAAATAATTGGCTTATTAGATCAAATAATTGTTATGTCGTCTTTGTTGAGATTCTGTCGTACCCTGGCTGTTAAGGGATTTAAAGACAAATATTTGATCTTATACTCTTATAGGAACTTACTTATAAACTACTTAAATTGTGAGGATGAATTCATAATTTCTTAAACTACGAGGATCTAATTATAAAACATATGCTCCGTTTTAAATTAACTAACCAAGGTCCACGGCAAAAAAAAAAAAAAAAAAAAAAAATTAACTAACCAAGGGGGTCGACGCCGGGAAGGAGGGTTGGCCACCGGCACAAAGCAGGAAGGATGATGCGGCTTTTGCTCTTTACTTGGCGCCATATCTCTGCTAAGTTTTCAAATTTCGGAGCTACTTTTAATCAACAACTTCTGGGTTTGTCTTAATCTCTTGCTTTTTGAGCTTCTGAATTGGCTATAGGGATTATGATAATGTCAAAACTGCTTATTGCTCCTCGTATTGGCGGTTCTATTTACCGAAATGCTTATGTCATTCATATTTATTTCAAGTCTTGGTCTTCAGTTTCTTCATCTTCTTCAGTGAAAGAAGTAGAGTCGCAGTTAAGATCTCTGCTTGAAAACCCTACTCCTCAGTTCTCCGAGGCAGTTTCCCTTTTTCACCGAGCTGTTGATTCTAATTTGGTACCTTCTGAGTCAGCATGTAGCTTTCTCATTGATAATTTAAGGAGGGCGAAGTTATATTCCATGGTCTTCTTGGTTTATTCGAAGATGAGCATTGTCGGTGTCTTGCCGAGGTTTACATCATTAAGTAGTTTGATTGAGAGTTTTGTTAATAACCATAGGCCTGACTTAGCCTTGGGGGTCCTGGGGATGATGATCAAGCGTGGTTTTAAAATTCACGTGTGTAATGTAAACCAAATATTGAAGGGCTTTTGTATAAGTACTGATATTGGGAAGGCGATGTGCTTAGTTAGTGAAATGAGAAAGAATGGTGTCCTACCGAATAGCTGTAGCTACAATACACTTATTAATAGACACTGTAAGGCAAAGAATTTGAAAGAAGCAGTGAATTTGTTCATGGAAATGAAGCAGCTGGATTGCCTGCCTGATCTGGTGACCTTTGCCACTTTGACAGATGGTTTCTGTAAAGATGGGGCAGTGGATGAGGCATTGGCTTTGTTGGAGGAGATTGAGAAGAAAGGTTGGAATGCAGATATATTCATGTATAATTCACTCATCAGTGGATTTTGTAATAAAGGAGAACTTGAAAGGGGCAAAGAACTTTTTTACAATATGTTGAGAAAGGGAATTGTTCCAGATGCAGTTACTTATAACTGTCTAATTCATAATTTTTCCAAGAAGGGACAGGGGCAAGAAGCCTCTAACTTGTTGAAAGAAATGACCAGCCGTGGAATTCATATTGATGTAATTGCATATACAGCTTTGATTGATGGACTTTGCAAAACTGGGAAATCTTCCAGTGCCATGGAACTGTTGAATTTGATGCAAAAAAATGGTGAAGAGCCAAATACCGTTACATATAATGTCATCATAAATGGACTTTGCAAAGAAGGTCAGGTAGAAAATGCATGTCAGATTCTGGAAATGATGATCGAGAAGGGGAAGAAGCCTGATGTAATTACCTACAATACGTTACTAATGGGACTTTGTGGTTTTGGGAAGATTGATGAGGCAATGGACCTTTTCAAGCTATTGTTGAGCCCTGAATTCCATGTGACCCCAGATGTACGGACCTTTAATTTGCTAATCATTGGACTTTGCAAAAAGGAGCGCCTTGCTGATGCTATGGAGATCCATTCTGCAATGGTTAAAAGAGGTTTAATATGTAATATAGTGACTTATAATACATTGATGGGGGGGTTTCTAAATTTGGGAAAATTTGATAAGGCAATGCAATTCTGGAAGCGTGCATTGAAATTAGGATTGGTTCCAAACTCAGTGACTTATAGTATTATGATTAATGGTCTGTGCAAAATGCATTTACTCAGCATGGCAAAAGGAATTTTTAATAAAATGAAGATTGCTGGGATTAGGCCATCAGTATATGACTACAATGTACTACTGAAATCTCTATGCTGGGAAGGTAGTTTGGAGCAGGCTAAAATCTTATTTCAACACATGAGAAATGTGAACCAGGAAACAGATGTTTTCTCCTTCAATACAATAATTAATGGAACTCTCAAAGCAGGAGATCTTGAATCTGCCAATGAATTGCTAGTGGATATGGCTAAAAGGGATTTAGTTCCTGATGCTATTACATTTTCAATATTAATAAAGGAGTTTTCCAAACGTGGGCATTTGGATGAGGCAAATTCACTCTTTGAGAGGATGATTGCTAGTGGTCATATGCCAGATGTCTTTGTATATGATTCCTTACTAAAGGGCTATAGTTCAGTGGAAAATACAGAAAAAATCATTTACTTGCTCCACCACATGGCAGATAAGGGTGTTGTTTTGGATTCAAAACTAACTTGTACTATCTTAGGTTGCCTTTGCGATTGCTCAAAAGATTTAAATATAATGGAAATTCTCCCAAAATTTTCGCGGGAAACATCAAAAGGAGCAAGTGTTACATGCAATGAGCTCTTAATGAAACTGAACAAGGCTCATCCAGAGATTCTTCTATTACGAACTTCGTGATGGATCATGCTTTCAAGAGTGCTTCTTGATCCTATGTTTAGCTCTGCCATGGTGCTCTTAAGTAAGTATCCTATTGTCCTTTTTCCAAAGAAAAAAGGTTACGCATGCATTATCTACTTTTCTTTGTTCAAATAAACATATTCTTGTGGCGGTTAGGTTGTTGATTTATCTTTGTCTTTATTTTCTTGCTTCTATCCTAGTCTTCCTATTCTCCTTTTTATTTTTCATGTGTTATTTTCTCCTTCTTTATCCTTGTTAATGTAGTTAATGTTAGATATTAGGGCTTCCTATTGAGATAATGGGCCTTTTAGCCCAAGGCCCCTTACTTGTATATATATATATCCTTATGCATATGAATTGTAATCGGATCTTTAGTCACTTTTATTCTCATGGTATTAGAGCTAGGGGATTTCTAGGGTTTATTTTCTGTCAAGCTCTCCAACTTCTCCAGTCCGTTCACTGTGCAGCGAGAGAGAGTGAGGCATTGCGATCTGTCACGTCCTTTGTCTGGTGACACGCGCCTGCTCAGTGGGATCTCCATCACCAGACCGGCCAAACCCAGGTGGTCCGGTCATTTTCCGGCAGCGCGTTGACGACGCGTGGCTTACACACGCCGCGCAAACAGTGACACTTCTTCGGCGCGTGGAGGCGCTTGGGTGGACGGTTCCGGCAGCGTGTTCTTCCCCTGTGATCGACTAATCTTCTGCAACGTTCTTCGGTGGTGTTTGTGTTGTGGGTTTCAGTTCCACACTTCTCTCGCATACGTGTTGCTGATGTTTTGCACTGTCACAGCAACTTCTTCTTGTTTGTCTGGTGCACTACTTGTCTCTTGATTTTTTATTAAGTATCTGTGGTAATTTCTGGGTATTCCTGCATCTTTTTTGGTTTTGGTGGCTGGATTCTGCTGTTCTTTGTGCTGGAATTTGTGATTTGGCTACTTGGTGACCTTTTACTGCTATATTGGTTTTGTTGTTGGAAGATATTCAAGTCACATTTGGGATACTTTGCTGTTGGGTTGATATATATATATATATTTTTTTGGCTTGCTGGTTGCTGGAAGTCTATTTTCCAGATTGTTATTTGCTGGATATTTGGGTTTTGTGATAGTACGTGGCTTCTTATTCTTTGTCATTTCGGTACTATCAATTCTGTGTGCTTGTTCTTTCTTCATGGCAGACTCTAAGCCAAGTATGACTGCTGAATTTGTCCCGGTTTCTAATAAAATTACTGACCATAAATTAAACTGGACAAATTATTTGGATTGGAGTAAGAAAAGGTCATTTGATTGAACCACCTCCCAAAGATGATCCTAAACTGGTATGGGCTAGAGCTGATGCTCGTCTTTTCTTACAAATTCAGAACTCTATTAACAGTGACATTCTTCCCTCTGTTAGTCATTGTAATACGGTTAAAGAACTTATGGATTATCTAGAATTCTTGTACTCTGGGAAAGGGAATATAACTTGAATACACGATGTCTGTAAAGGTTTTTATCATGCTGAGCAACAAGGCCACCCCCTAAAGAATTTCTTCATAGATTTTAAACGATTGTATGAGGAAATGAAAATGTTAATGCCACCCACGTCTAATATTCAGACACAAGTGGATAATATGGAAAAACAAGCGATTATTAGCTTCCTTACTGCTCTTGATCCAGTTTATGAGACAATTCGATCTCAGATTTTGTCTAGTTCTGAGCTGCCTTCGCTTCAGGATGTGTACTCTCGTGTTTTACGGGCTGATAATGTGTCTCAACAGGGTTCTAATCCTAATGCTAGTGCTCTAGCTAGCCGTGGTCCTATCAACCACAGGAATCAAGATGTCTTAGGCCAAGGAATGATTACTGCAAATCCTGTCTCTATTGCTAACAGGAGTCTAGGCCCCTCAAGACATGGACACAATTAGGTTTTTTGCTACTATTGCAAGGAACCTGGTCATACTAAACGTCATTGTCGGAAGTTACAAATTAAACTACAGTGCCATGGATCTGTTCATATGGCTCAACCTTCTAATATCTCTGACAATGTTCCATCAACCCCTACTGCCTTTGCTACAGGTAACCTCGATTCAGGTCTTGCTACTTCCTCCTCGAAGTGGATGATTGATTCCGGTGCTACTGACCATATGACAGGTAACCGTCATTTATTCTCTGAAAATACGCCTTATGCCAACCCTTCCTCCATAACAGTGGCCAATGGCTCTCACTCCCGTGTTCTTGGCACTGACACTGTTCAACCTACCCCGTCTCTCTTTATGTCATCTGTCCTTAATGTTCCTGACCTTGTTTTTAATCTTTTGTCTCCTAGTAGACTTACTCGCCAATTAAACTGTTCTATCTCATTCTTTCCTGACCATTGTTTGATCTAGGATCTTACGACGAAGCGTAGTATTGGTAGGGGGTATGAATCTGGTGGCCATTACTTCCTTGATGATCGAGTGCCTCGTTTAGTTGCATGTTCTGGTGGTGTGTCTCTTTTTGATGTTCATTGTCGGCTAGGTCATTTATCTTTGTCTTCCTTAAAAAAGATGTATCCCCAATTTTCTCATATGTCGTCTTTAGAGTGTGAGTCGTGTCAATTTCCTAAACATCACCGTGTTCACTTGCCACCTCGAGTCAATGCACGGGCTATGTCCCCTTTTTCATTAGTTCATTCTGACATTTGGGGTCCGTGTCCTGTTGAGTCTAAGCCTGACTTTCGGTATTTTGTCACTTTTGTTAATGATTTTTCTCGAACCACCTGGCTTTATTTAATGAAGAATCATTCAGAGTTGTTCTCTCTTTTTTGCAATTTTTGTGCTGAAATAAAAACTCAGTTTGGTGTCTCTGTTAAAATCTTACGGAGTGATAATGCTAAGGAATATTTTTCTGCGCCATTTCAAAATTATATGCTACAACATGGCATGATTAATCAGTCCTCATGTGCAGATACACCAGCTCAAAATGGTGTTGCAGAACGTAAAAACCGGCACTTATTAGAAGTTGCACGAGCTTTAATGTTCCAAATGCAAGTCCCTAAACCTTTCTGGGCTGATGCTGTCTCCACTGCATGCTTTCTTATTAATCGTATGCCCTCACCTGTTTTGAGTGGAGATACACCATATACAACTCTGTTTCCTTCCAACCCCTTATTCCCTGTTGATCCCAAAATTTTTGGTTGTGTTTGCTTTGTTCGGGATGTTCGTCCCACTTTTACAAAACTTGATCCAAAATCTCTCAAGTGTGTCTTTCTTGGGTATTCCAGGGTTCAGAAGGGTTATCGTTGTTACTCTCCCACTCTTCGTCGCTACCTTGTGTCTATTGATGTTACCTTCCATGAGTCTACTCCATTCTTTCCGGTCCCACCACGATCCACTGACCCTGCCGAAAGTCTTGATGATCTCTTAGTGTATGCAGTTCCTGTCCCACCAGTGCATGCATCTGTTCCGCCACCACCTCTTATTCATGTTTATCAAAGACGTACCAAGGATAGTACTGTGGTCGATCATGTTCACCCTGCCAGTGCCTGCTTTGGCGTCTGATTCAGATCTTACTCTTCCTGCTCTGACTGCAGATACAGTGCCCGTTTCCTCTCCTCCTCCAGATACCCCTGATCTTGACTCAACCTCAACGCCAGCTACCTCTAAATCTTCTGATAATTTGCCCATTGCCTTATGTAAGGGTAAGCGTACTTGTACCTATCCTATCTCTTCTTGTGTTTCCTATAACCATCTGTCTCCTTCATTGCCTCCTTAAACTCCCTCACCATTCCCACTACTCTTCACCAAGCCTTAGCTCATCCTGGTTGGCGTGTTGCGATGGAAGAAGAAATGATGGCCCTTGATATGGCTGGTACCTGGAATCTAGTTGATCTACCTCCAGGTAAGACGGCTATTGGGTGTAAGTGGGTGTTCACTATTAAAATAAAAGCTGATGGCACTTTAGAACGTTTGAAAGCTCGACTGGTTGCCAAGGGTTATGCTCAGATTTATGGTATTGACTATTCAGAAACCTTCTCCCCTGTGGCAAAACTGTCTTCCGTCCGTCTCTTCATCTCTATGGCGGCCACGTATGGTTGGGATCTCTATCAATTAGATGTTAAAAATGCATTCTTAAATGGTGACTTGCTTGAGGAAGTCTACATGGAGCAACCGCCTGGTTTCGTTGCTCAGGGGGAGCAGGGGAAGGTATGCCATCTCAAGAAGTCCTTGTATGGTTTGAAACAAAGCCCTTGTGCTTGGTTTGATAGGTTTAGCTGTGTGGTTAAAACGTTTGGTCTAAATCAGAGTAAGTGTGATCACTCTGTGTTTTATCAATAGACAGATGCTGGCATGATTCTCCTAGTAGTATATGTTGATGACATTGTTATTACGAGTAGCAATACTATGTGAATTTCATCACTCAAGGCCTTTCTTAATTCTCACTTTCAAACGAAGGATTTGGGTTCATTGAAGTACTTTCTTGGAATTGAGGTTATGAGAAGTAAGAAGGGCATTCTCTTAACACAAAGGAAATATGTTCTTGATCTACTAAAACAAACTGGCAAACTTGGAGCAGCACCAAGCAGTTTTCCCATGATTCCGAATCCTTTTCTGGACATTGATGATAGCATACCATTTGACGAGCTACCTGAGAATGTAAGGAAGAAGGTTGATCCTGAAAAGATCAAGCCGTTTGCATATCCTGAAAGATACCGAAGACTGATTGGAAAATTGAACTACCTCACAATAACTCGCCCTAATGTGACCTTTCCGGTTAGTGTACTCAGCCAATTCATGACAGCACCAATTGTTGCTCAGTGGGAGCGTTGGAACACGTCTTACATTACTTGAAGGACTCACCTGGTCGTGGTATACTCTACACAAATCATGACCACAACAAAATTGAGTGTTTCTGTGATGCAGATTTTGCAGGCTCAAAGGCTGCCAGGAGATCCACTACAGGATATTGTGTATTTGTGGGTGGGAATTTAGTGTTTTGGAAGAGCAAGAAGCAGAATGTAGCCTCTAGATCTAGTGCAAAAGCTGAGTATAGAGCTATGGCTCAGTCAGTACAAGAGATTGTGTGGATTCACCAGTTAATGAAGGAAGTTGGTTTCACCACATCATTGCCTGCGAAATTATGGTGTGATAATAAGGTTGCCTTGCACATAGCCTCCAACTCTGTCTTTCATGAACGTACAAAACACATTGAGATTGATTGTCACTTTGTACGCGATAAAATCAAAGAGAATTTTATATCTACAGGGCATGTGAAGTCTAGTGACCAATTGGGTGATCTCTTAACTAAGGCACTAAATGGGGTTCGGGTTGACTATCTTTGTAACAAGTTGGGTTTAATTAACATTTATGTCCCAACTTGAGGGGGAGTGTTAATATAGTTAATGTTAGATATTAGGGCTTCCTATTGAGATAATGAGCCTTTTAGCCCAAGGCCCCTTACTTGTATATATATATATATATCCTTATGCATATGAATTGTAATAGGATCTTTAGTCACTTTTATTCTCAATCCTATATTTCAAAAGTTTTGTTGAGGGTCACATATCAGCTTAGTAGATCCCATTGTCATGCATTTTGAGGTGATTGCCTATTCAATAATTTAAGTCAGGTCTATTAGAATAGGCTTTCCCTTAATTACTTCTGTATTATGAATATGTTTTTATTGATTGTTTTCCTGATGCACTCCACTGATGATGTTATTTACACCAATACACAGTGAACTTAAATGCCACTTTGATACTTTTTTTGGGTTTAAGATAGGAGCCAAAGCAGAAATAGATCATGTTATTCACTTTTATGACATAGAAGTTATAGAAAAGGACAATTTTGTTGTTTGAACATATGAATACCTTCTGAAAATTGAAAATATAATGTCATTGTTGTGATCTACTTCTTTGCAGGTTTTTTGAAGATGACGCACGCAATTGCTTCTCCTTCTTATGAGAATTGGGTAATTCCTTCTGCTGTTTTTGTTTGTATGGTGGTAGTACAGTTGAACTTACACATCATCTACTGGCTGAGGAATGTAAACTGAGGATGGATTTGATTTTAAATGCAATAATTCAACTCAGCTTCTTGCTGCTGGAAAAGCTGTATACAATGCTCAAGCAATTATTGTCAGCTGTTGTGGCAGTGTTAGATAATTCTCTATGTAAGAAATTTCAATCAAACATGTGATTGTTTACGAGGGAGCTTCAAAAGATTGCTGAGCGACTTGGTAATTGGAAAGGTGCTTATTTCTTATAAGGTGGTTTTTCTCTTTGACCTAAGCATCTTTCTTTATTGCCTTCTGTCTGGGATCCCTGTGGGTGATATAGACAAGAGTGAGAAGCTTTGCGAGATTTGTTGGGGGTACGGGACTTGGGATTTTCGGACTATTCATCTGGTTGTAGAGGATTGTCGTAAATCTTGAAAGGATGGAGGCTGCTGTCCTAGTAATGTAGTGTCAAATAACATCACTCAAGCAGTGAAGCGGCTCTGGCAATTTTCTTCAGAACCTAATTCCCTGTGGCCAAAGTTTGCTGGTAACGAGTACAGGCTGGCTGCTGATTTGATATTATTAGGTATCCTTGATTTTATTTTTGTATCTTGTTTTAGTCCTTGGATTCCTCTTGTTCTTACATGTGTGTCGCTTTAAGTTCGTATTTATGGTAATACAAGATATTGTATCAGGAAGAGTACAAAAAATCCTAGGAATATTTAAATCTGTTCTGGCACTGGAATAGGAATTTAATCTTCCTACAAAACAGTGGAATTTTCTGACATTCGAAGTTGCTTGGAAAGTTTGAAATCAACCTTTGTTATCTTTTAGGTGGGTGCAGTGAGTGAACAAATCTGTGTATCTATTTTGAAGTTTTTGGTTAAAGTAAGGGTTTTAAGATTCTTTCATTGTGATGTTCTTGAGTGGTTATAGTGCTTATAGTTAGAGCATAATGACGGGTTTATAACTTTGTATCTCATCTGTTGCATTTGTTATGGAAAAGGATTATTTATTTGGCTTTCTCTGTGGTTATCTGAGAAATTGATGAACTCTTTCTATGTAATACTTTCTCTTTATTTACCTAATTTGATTAGATTAAGGAAGTTAGTTAATGTAGTTAATATGACATGTTTTCTCTAAAACACCTTAATCATATTTTTTAATTCCCTCAATTTTTCTTTTACTTGATTATGGTTGAGTACGCATCAATAGGGTAAATTGAGAAAAGATTAACAAATATAAGAAATAGGTCTTATATTCAGGACCAATATCAACTCCACAATTAGGTTTTAAAAGATCCAGAGGGAGCGTCATTTTCCTGGTTTCTTGTTTGTTCTTATAGATGATATGTTTTAGAGGATTTCTTAGCGTCATCTTTTTTTTTTTGGGAATATAAACTGTAGTACATTATCGGTTATCGCAAAATACAATCAAAAGTCTCAAATGAAGACCATCATCCTTCATCAACGACTGCCTCTTGGTAAGACGATGGCTGGTAATCAAGAAAAGCAAAATTTCCTACAATGTTATGAGCTAACTTTGCTAAATGGTCTGCAAGAATATTGCTATCCTTAGGTATATAAAACATCAACACCTGCCAATTTCTAGATAACCATAGTCTTGTGTCGGTAATATCAAGAAAGGGATGTGTAGAGTCACACCCTCTTGTCAGTAAATTAATAGATTTAATGCAATCAATAAGTAGTATAACATTCCTGAACCCTTCATTCTAGCAAATTTGGAGTCTCTAGATGATGCCAATGACTTCTACAATAGTTGGGGGAACGGAGGTTAACTTGCACATGTAGCCACCAATCCATCCGCCATCATCTCCTTGAATAACACCACCACATCCACTCTGTCCGAAGTCTAGGACTAAACTGTCTACTTCAAGGTTGATGAATCCTGGTCGTCTGATTATCTCTCCTCTGCAAGCCACCGGCTGGTGTGTGTAAAATTGGCAGTTTTAGATAAGATCCTTATCCCAGCTTGCCCGGAACAGATTGGAATGTGCATCTCTGTACTCAATCTCCACATCTTCTCCGAATAGTTTTTGGCAACCTGGCTACCCTTATATCCCAACATATATATCCATATAGTGTTGCCGCCCTTCTTGGTGAAATCGGCTTCTTCTTTGGTAGGTGGGGCTGTACTTTTTGCAAAGCTTATGATGTTCTTGTAATTTTCATGAGCTCTCCATCAGCCCCCTAAAATAAAGCCCACTTCTTATGCGAGGCTTTTCAACATAGGACTCAGCGTATTACTCTAACATTTTTTTTTATTTTCAATATTTTATTTTAGTAAGAATACAACGGCCTTTTTGTTTTGCAAAATCATTTTTTTTTTCATTTCATTTCGACATGTAGTTCGTGAGGGGCTATTCATGGGCCAAGTCAGCCCATGAACCTATTAGGCTGCTCGGCTCCAGTCGTACGGGTTAGAAACCTTTTTAGCTTTGGGCCATGAATCATTATTACGGGTTAGAAACCCTTTTTGTGTGTGTGTAGGGTTGGCCTGTATATACGCGCGTGCTTGCGTGTGTAGGACTCATCCAAAATTTCAATCCGTACATACCTATTTTTCATTAAATAAAAAACTCATATACGTACTTTGTCGGCTGCGAATCATTCACATCAATCATGTATTCATATTCCCTCTTTTTAATATAAAATATATTTATTTAATTTGATTAAATTATTTTTTTAAATTAATTAATATGATATGTATTTTCTAAAATACCCTAATTATGTTCTTTAATTATCTCTTCTCCTTAATTATAGTTGAAGGAGCATTAATAAAAATAAATTAAAAAAATATTAAAAATTTACAATATCCGTCATAACTTTACCCTATCTTTTATTTCATTTTTTCTGTAATGACAATAATCACAAATATCTTTTAAATTATGGATCCATAAATTAAAATTTAAAATTATGTCTTATATTTAGAATTAAAATAAATTTATCAAATTTATCTTATATTAAGGATTTCACAGGTGACTTTATTTTTTCCCTACTAAACAACTCAATAATTAACTCTCAAGTTAACATTGTTAATCAATTTATCATTTTTAATTTCTGAAATTCCCTAATGTATGGCTTTTCTAACGGAAAACCCAGCATTTATTCTGTCATTTTTTTACCCATGGGGTGGCCACCGTCAATGTTACCGGTTTTTTTTTGGGTGTTCGCTCCGTTTGCCCTTGTTTCCTATACGCACTTGCTTTTCTTTGGTATTTGGCAGCAGGGAAAGTTAGGGCTAACTAATTTTTTTTTTCTGGTGTTTTTTGGTGTTGTCTAATGCAATTCTTGTTCCATAGCATGAATTGGTTGCTTCTTAATGAAAACTTTTCTTGTTTCTTTCATATTTACCACTACTACTACTATCACATGCTTAATTTGATCTAATCAACATAATTTCTGTAGGATATTTACTATATTTTCATCTAATTGCTTTTTTGTAATATTCTTGACACACATTAATACAAAATCAGGCAACATCTCATACCATTGCAGTATAGTGTTGGAGATTTACAAAATTTATAAAAGTTAATAACCTAAAGCAGAACCTGATTGTTTTGTTGGCTTCCCAATTTTATAATATATACAGAAAAACAGGAAAATTTCCCTAAGAGACAGCGATACAATACCTACCAACGCAATAATGAATTTGGAGCAAGTTGATAACGGAGACATATCTTTTATGACGGATTTGCTTCATTATTCAATAATCTCCCTGGCATTATTGGCAAGTTTTTAAGTTTTTTTTTTGTCAGAAATAATAACAACCAATTATATCCGACACGATTACAATAAAATATTATATTATTAAATAATAAAATAATGGTAAGGTACAACTATTTGTCCATTTTGGGGAGAAAAACTAGGCATGGGCTGTCGGATTAGGATGTTTAGAATAACGATTGAAATTTCTAATCATATTTTTCAATCGTGATTTATGGTATACGATGTAGTTTTTACGGTCCACGAAGTAATTTTTACGGTCTACGAAGTAAATATGTGGATGAGTTTTATCTCGATTTATATAAAATAGTGTTTATACATAAACATAAACCTAACCAAACATCGTTATTATTGACAAGTATGGGAAAAGACTTTAATCTTGATCTTATTTTATTTTATTTTGTATTTTATTTTTTATTAACACCATAAATCTTGACACGGGAATCTCGCCAAACACGACCATTCTCAACGTCATTTGAAATATATATATATATATATATATATATATATATATATATATATATATATATATATATATTCACACAGAATTAAAGTGTAAGTTTATCTTAAAAATTTTCATCGAAGAATAATATTATCCTGAAAGTATTTTTAGGTTTAAGGTTACTCTAAAAATGTTAAAAGGGATAAATATTACCCAATGTTATTAAAAAATTAACCAAAAACTGATATTGACCGCAAAAACTTTCGAACAAATTTCTGCCTTAACCCTATCAACACATAATCTCTGTTAGAATATTTGATGTTAACACCGAACGTACTGCATAATAGTAAATCTTTTAAAACTCAATCTTGCTTGTCATTCCAACCACTAGTTCTCACCAATAAGCCTTGATATTTTAATGCAAATGATCGAATAAAATAAGTACAGTAATTAATATTAATGTTATCAGTCAATCAATATATAAAGAACTAAACTTTTATTTTTAGTAAGAATGAGTAATATTTATTACAAACAGTTACTTTTTTAATTGATCTAATATATTGGGTTCTCCAAACTTATATTTATATACATCCTATCCCTGTTATACATCTTTTAGTAAGAATGAGTAGTACTTATTATTGTAAATATGGGTAAGATTGTTTCCATTTAAAATTTGATGCAATTTTTTCACTTCTCAAAAATCTAATTCATATTATTGTAAATATGGGTAAATTTGAATTTTTTCTTTTCAAACAAATTTAATAACTTAAGCATCCCGTGAGATAGTTGGAAATACCTTAAAAATTATAATAGAGTTCTAGGGATCAAATGGATCATATAATTTAACAATTGGCTAAAGTATGCTTTTAGTTTTTAAAATTTTACATGAGGTATATTTTTTATCTCTTAATTTTATAAATTATATTTTTAGTTATATATCTCTAATACCATTAATGTTGCTAACGGAAAATGTTGATACAACAAACTTAAGTGATGAATATGTATATGACAAAGTATATTTAAGTTTAATTTTTTTTAATATAATATATTTAGATTATTAAATTAAAATAAACCGACAAATTGCTGCAAAGGAAATTGAGGCTTTTCTATTTAGATTATTAAACTAATATAATTTTTTAATACAATCGAGGCTTTGATATTGACTATTTCATTAGGTTTTTATATATTTTTACAATTTACATATATTTTAAATTTAAGATTAATAATATTTAATTACATAGTCATAATTTAAGTTTACATAGTCATTACTTGAGTTTGTTATAACAATGTTTTCTATTAGTAACATTAACAATGTTAGAATTATTGGACCAAAAGTATACTTTAAAGTTAAGGGACCAAAAATATAACTCATGTAAACTCAAATGATTAAAGTATACTTTAGCCTTTAAAAATACTAATTAGTTGCATTATTCTTTTTTTTTTGGATAATAATCAAATGCACTAATAAATATCAAACGAGTTACATCATGGTTTAACAGTCAAATGCAACACCTTACATTTTTGCCCTTTTATTACGTACATAAAAGCGTTTACTCATATTCTCTTAAGGGATTATTCCTCATTTCCGGCTGTTGAGCCATGAATCTTACCGAATATCAGAGTTAATTCTTTTTCTTAGCGATCTCAATTATAGTTCAACTTTAATACACGTCTATTCATACTATTTATACAAATATCTAGGTCGTGTAATTAATCTACATACAGTAAATTAATACACATTCTTCTTCAATTCTTCGTCTTCTTTCTTTCTTGTTCTTCTTCAAGCATTCTTTTCTTTCCTATTCTCGTATCTATATGGTTGGTAGGGGAGGGTGAGATTCGAGGAATCTCAGTAGCAAATATACAAGAAGTGCATGTAAGATGAATGCTAGTGCATGATATGCTTGCCTTATATAGGCTTATGTTCTCATAATGATATTCTGCATGCTCAATATTTCGTGCAACATACTTATGACCACCATAAAAACAGAAATAGAGCTTCATTCATTCATACATGCTTCACATAATCAAGCAAATCAATACACAACATAAACATCACATACATACAAGCAAGTTTACTACCTTTTGGACTTCGCCTCCTCCTCTTGTATCTTGATCTTCTAACCATAGCTTCTTGTTTGTCACTTTATGTCCCTAGATAAGTAATGAAATTATTAGAACCATGAAAAGTGAATGCCCAATGGGCTATATTAGCCCTAAAGGCTTACTTTCACCCTTAGAGTTCATACTAATTACATTTAGTCACTTTCTTTCTCAAATTCGCATGGTAGCCAAAAGCTGCCAGCATTTTGACCAAACTTTAAAAAATCATAATTAATTCTATAGAACTTCAATTGGGGTGACTCAAAGTCCTATATGAAGCTATTTTAATATAATTTCACATAAAAATACTCAATTCTGGCCATCACAGCCACAAAAGTGCCAGAACTTCTCCAAATATAACCTGTTCCAGATTTCATTTCAGAAATAGGACACAAATTAAAAAAATTCAAATCTCCCAATATACTTGTTCAAAAATTACAAACTACCTATCAAATTAAAGCTTAAGATGTATACTTTAATTATGGAAAGTTTCATAATTGTTGGACAAGGTTTAATATATGAAACATCTTGCACAATGTCACTTTCCAGACAGGGCAAATCAACAACATGTACATCCAATTTCATAAACTTCCAAATTCATATACAAGCATTCAAAAATCATGAAAACTTGCATACCTACACAATTTTTTGTGTAGAATCTAATAGAATCATCAAAATTACAAAATTTATACTTCTTCATCACATTCTGTTCAGACTAGAAAATCAAGATTTTCTACAACAATTCATCAATTCAGAATTTTGTCCAACAACTTGGTCCAGTATCATCATAAATTATCATCTAACCATAAATACATGATTAAACCTCAAAAAATACCCCTTGGATGAAAAAATGAACAATACCCAACCCTTACAAAAACTTATCCAAACAAAAAATCAATCGGCTCAAAAGGAATCTTACGTTTACCTCTACGCGTTTCCGTAATCGATTCAGAAATCTGGCAGTATTCTGACCGGTGAGACGGCATCAAACACCTCCAAATAAAAATATGAAACTCTAGAAATGAAGCTTAAGATGAATAGAAGGTTTGTGAGGGTACTTTGAGAGAAAACGTCGAATCGGAGGTGAAATCAGCTTCAGAGCTCAAGAACTTTCACTATTCACATTTTCTCTTTCCTCTTCCAATTTCTCAACATTTTTTCTGATTTCCCCCCTATTTTTTAGCTGCTAGCCAAAAATATATGGCCTAGGAGGAGTCTTGAAATATTATGCCACATGTCGCATTCCTGTAGTGCCATTTGTTCGGTATTCCACTGATTTGATAACATGTGTCACTTCCTTTAATAAAGTGGATCCTGCCCTTTTTTTAAGGCTTTTAGCCATCCCTTTTGTTAGAGAAAGTAAGGGTCTAATGATTTTCCCGGCTCCCCTACTCGGTGTTCGAGAAAGTTGTCGGTAACCCGACCGGAGACCAGTGAATTCCCCTGACTTCTGTGCCACATGTCACCATCTTAGAATGCCAACACAAAAGGCAAAAGGATATTTCATCATTAATGGGACATGTGTCACCTTCTTATTCATCCAACATAAAATTTATGTCATGATTACTTACTTTATTAAAATTACTTTAATAAAGTTACTTTATTGGTGTCTACTCGGGATTCTACTCAGGACTTACTCGGGATTGCATCACGCATATCGAAGCCCGCCATATGACACCAGGTCAGAGTGTGTATGTGCGCCCCACATGGCGCCACATACTGGCATCCACTTTAAAAAAGTAGGGTACACATGTACGCCTTGAAACATGTACACACCTATACCGGCCTATTTCACCCGACTAATCGGTCCCTTACCTCATAACATAGTTTGGTGGCGTCTTTCTACTAACCAATGACACTGTATATGTGTTTTGTGCACATATGCATTAACATTCTAATCATATTGCCTCAAAATACCAAGCCCTCTGCCTGCTAGGGCCAAATCACATAGTCCCTGAGAGTCTTTCCATATCTCATCATTCCTGGGACCCTTACTAAAACAGGTTTGGTAGTCTACTTTATTCAGGCTTATTATCTAGCCTTTAGTCTCAAAATTTGGGATATTACATCAAACATGGGGAAGACTGTATCAATTTTTAGACATAAGGGTTAACATTAGAAATTGTAATTAATTGGACAAAACTAAAAAGTTGAAGCAGATTTCCTTTATCTTGGAGGACCACATTTGATGAAGAAGACTATTTGTCAACTTGGGAAAACCACTTCTTCCTCGTGCAGATAATTTGTAGAGATTCCTTTGGTGTGGCATTGAAAAAGGGATATTGTGAGATCCAGTAAAGGGAAGCCCTTAAGCAAATATGAGTGATATTTCTTTGTGATGTTACTTTCTTCCAAAGCAAAGCCTGTACAGATTGCCCTTGATAACAAAGGAATGAACGGATGAAGCAAGAACTTCTTGAGCAATATTTCTTAATAATGATACTCCAACCAGCTTGAGGAATGGTATTTAGAGAACATACTTTCCTGTGTATAGGCAAAATTTTTGTTAATATCGCCATTACTATAAAATATAGATTTAGTGGTGCTAATCTTATGGCACTTCTTCAAACAAGCGCCAGAGGAGACTTCTATTTTTTTTTAAGAAAATATGCATGTGGTAGTTATGGCGCTTAACCAGAAAAGTGCCGTAGTTGCCTAAGACCTTGTATAGCGCTTGCTTGGGGAAGCGCTAAACAAGTGATTATTTTTTTTAAAAAAATTATATCCCTTATATGGCGCTTACCCAAACAAACGCTATAACTGACCTTATTTTAAAAAAAAAAATATAGGACTTATATGATGTTTACCTAGTCAAATGTCATACAAGGCCACTCTCAAAAGTTTTAAGGTGTTGTATAGAGACTTTTAAAACTATTAAGGTAATATTATATTGCCTTTAAAAGGCAAGCCTTCAACGGGGCTTAGGCGTTGAAGGCCTTTTAAAGGCCAAGCGCCGTTGAGGGCCTTTTAAAGGCCAAGCGCCGTTGAGGGAAAATATTAAAAGGTAATATATATTGCCTTTAAAAGGCCTCCAAGCGCCGTTGAAGGAAAATATTAAAAGGCGTTGAAGGTTTGCCTTTTAAAGGCAATATAATATTGCCTTAATAAGGCAATATTATATTGCCTATGGAACAAAAAAATCGGACCGGTTGAATCAGTAATCAGTCGATGGTCCAGTCTGGTGTAGGTATCAGACCGTGAACCGATTTGAACCAGTAAAAATCGATGGTTTGACCGGTCTAATTTTTACTCTTTTTTTTATGAAATATTTTTTTATTCTACTAACTATTATTTTACGCTATTTTTGAGAAAAAAATGAAAGTTTAAAGACGAATATGAAGAGAAAATAGGTAAAGAAAGAAAAAATCTAAAAAAAAGGAGATTTTTAGAGGATATAATAATTAATTAACTATAGGAAATGAGACATCATTGTATAAGTATAGGCATAATAACTAATACTAATAGATTTTAAGTATTTTTTTTCTAAAGATCTTCATTTTTATTTATAGAAATTTTAAAATATATTAATATATATATTGCCACTAATAAATTGTAATATTTTAATATGACCGAACCAACCATCGGTTAGATCCCAATTGACCCTTGAACCTATGCTGTGACTGGTTCATTGCTCGGTCTAGTTTTTTGTTTCTTGATAGTGCCTTTAAAAGGAAATGAATATTGCCTTCAACGGCGCTTGGTGGTGACCAAGCACCATTGAAGGCAATATTCATTTCCGACCAAGCGCCGTTGAAGGAAATATTCATTTCCTTTTAAAGGCAATATCTATTACCTTTAATATTTGCCTCCAACGGCACTTAGTGTCCAAGCGCCGTCCAAAGCTATTAATTTTATAATAAGGTTTGACTTTAAGGCCATTGTTTTTTTTATTTTATTTTTAATTATTGAAAGCTATGGCGCTTGTCTAGGAAAGGGCCATAGCTTTCCTTCCCACAAGGCTTTATTTAAAAAAAATTGTTCAGCCCACCATATATTTTCTTTGTATTGTGACTTATACGTACAGATCTAGATGTGGAAGTCATCGCTTTGTAGCCCAAGTCTCTCATGTTCGAAGAAATACGTAGTCCAATCCGATTGAAAAAGCTTGTGGTACTCGAGAAAATAAGTGCGACTCTTCTCTAAGTACATACTGAATTTTTAAACCTCAAAAGCTTTTTTTTTCTTATTGTCACCTTCTATAGAAACTCTCTTGTAAGTCTTTTTTCTTTTTTTTAATACATAAGTTTTTATCGATTGACACTATAGTTTCCTTTTTTTATTTTAAGTTTAAAATCTGCCATGAATCTTATATTATAGTTTTATGTGTACTTATAATTTTTTTCCAGCTATTTTCTTAAAGTTACAAGTTACAACTCTCTCTTGTTAAACTTCCTATACATTGTAAGTTTTTAAATTTTTGAGCTTACAAATATAATTTTATTAGTTGTTATTAGTTTAATTTGCTCAATGTAGTTATTTTCTTGGAGTTATTTCATTTTGATTTGGTTTGATTTTGGTTTGGTTTTATTCATTTTGTTGTGAATTTGTATTGTAAAATATATAGTTCATTAAGAAAAAAAATTACGTAAAATTATTTTTTTTAAAAAAAATACTTCCTATGGCTCTTCCCTGGAGAAGTGCCATAGGAAGTGACACTTCCTATGACGCTTCCCCAGGGAAGGGGGAAGCTTCATAGGAAGCTTTTTATATATATATAAAAAAAACCAAGTTATGGCTCTTCCATAAATTTAAGAAGCGCCATAGCTTTTTTTTATGGTGCTGGAAGCTATGGCGTTTCCCAAGCGTTATAGAGTATTCTTAAAAATAAGCGTTATTCATTGTGTTTTTTTTGTAGTAGTGTACCTTCATGATGCAGAAAGGCAATAGTGGTTATGGAGGATGAGGAAGTAATCTATTTGATGACTACTACTGGATCCAACCGTTTTATGAAGAGCTTGATTTCTTTTCATCCATATGATGGAGATTAATTTAACTATTTGAATCATTTGATCAAGAAGACCCTCTTTAGAATTGCATTATTCATTAACCATAAATAAAGCAAGTCATCATTAATCTTCTCCGTGTAATGCACAATTATTGTATTGCACATGATCGCAGCATTAGGTTTCTGTAAAAGGCATAGAACATTCATCTTCCTTCCATAAGTGGAAAGATAATATATTATTATTAGATATCTGTCATCGTTCGTCCGAGAAGGCATGGCTCTCACAGGGAAGCTTGAGGTTGAGAATGAGATTCAGATTCCTGCTTCAGAGTTCTTCCACATTTTCACCAAGAAGCTTCACAATCTTCAGAACATCACTGATCATGTCCACGAAGCTCAGCTTCATGAAGGAGAAGAATGGCACACCATTGGATCTGTCAAGCAATGGACTCTTACTGTTGGTGAGCTTTTAATTATTCAGTTCCAAGTGCCTCCTCGTAATTATAATTCAATTCTCCTGTATACTCCCTCCCTCTGCCTCTGCCTCTTATTCTAAATATAATATATCAATCTACTTTATCTTTTAAATTTATAGTTTCTTTTCTAAACTTTCCCTTCCGATGACACATATTAAGACGGTTTTTACCAAAGGAGTGGCTTCCAATATGTAAGAGCTAGTTAGAGGTGCGATTTGGTCTTAAGTATAATACATCAATCTACTTTATTCCCCCTATTTATTATTATCCGTGGTCCTTAATATAAGACTTAGTTGACTAATTTAGAGAGATTACGTAAGCTAAATAAATTACTTAATTATAGTATATATTACATGATTTCTTTGAAATATACTTATATATATCATTAGATTATGTATCAGTTTATTAGTTAGTCAAATAAATTTGAAGAAAAGTGATAAATATATTTTAAAGTAATTTATTTAGATTCATAAATCTCTCCAAATTAGTCAATAGGGTCTCTTATATCAAAGACAGAAGGTAGTATAATTTTCTTTTAAACAATCTCTATTTATTGCACATGTGTTAAGGGAGTTTCCATCAAGGTAGTTTCAATGCAGATGACTGAAGAGAATATTTTAGGGAAACCGACACACATTTTTATCAAATAACTAATTTTCCTAATCTACCCAAATTAATTAATTTGATCTTTAATATCTATAAATGAGTTATCTAGCTCTTATATTTAGGATAAGATAGATCAGAGTACTTTGTTATATATCTTTCCCAATTGTCAAATATTTTGTGCGCTTGCTTCGAGGCCTTTAACCTGGTGTTCACGTAACGTACAGGTGGTAAGGTAGTGAAATGCAATGAGAAAATTGAAGCATATGATGAAGAAAACAATGTAGTCACATTCGACCTGTTTGAAGGAGATATTCAAGAGCAATACAAGAGTTTGAAGGTCACTCTCAAAGTCACCGACAAAGAGGAGGGCGGCGGCCGGGGCGGAACCGTGGCCAAATGGATTATTGAATATGAGAAGCTCAATGAGGGAATCCCAGATCCAACAACCTACGTGGACCTTGTCACTAACGTTGGCAAAGATGTCTATGCTGTTGTTCCTCCCCCATAATTCAACCAAATTAATTATAAATAAATCATATTAAGTCAAATAATTCCCGTCTAGTGCAAATCTTGAATGGTTTGTGCTTTGCGCTATATTGGCTGGTTCGAAGTCATTTTAACTTTTCAGCCTTTGGTCTTTTCCGTTTGTGTTGCTCTGTTTCTAGTTTCTTTTTTCAAGTTTATGGGTTTGTTTTGTTTTATGTTTATGTGGTTTATGGATTTGGCTCTAGTATACTGTTCAAGTTATAATCTGTTGTAAGCAAGCCCCATCTTTTTAATGTATCTTTTTACTACTTTTCTTTTAATAAAATTGCCGTATTATATAAAAAAATTCCCATAAAGAGTATGGGTACTACGTACCGAATAATTTGCTATGTTGTGTATTGCTTACTGATTAATGAATGTGTGCATTATCATATAATCATGTGTATCAGAAGCACTAAGAGTGCTTGTATAATGTATTTAATAGTTGGTCTGTCAACCAAATCATTATGTGATTTATGATTCGTTTATTAACAACCAAATCATCCAGCAAATTGTTAACCAATGTCCAATACATAGACAATTACCAAATGGGAGAAGACAGCCGTCAAAATAATATTTATGTGTGCGTGTGTTAAAAATAAAGTTTCAGCTAAATGGAACAAGGAATATATGTATTTGATCAAGATTCTATGTTATGCTTATCACATCTTCTAGAAACTTCCGCTCCATCGTCTCTGATAAAAAACACAGATCCAAAAATAGGTTATGCTTATGCTGAAGCCTAGGGTCTAGACTACTTTGAACCTAATATAGTAAATAAGCCATGTTTAGGGTTTAGGCTCAAATTTATTGTCAAGTCTATTTAAGTATACAGTTTAAACCTATTTTTATAAAGCTTTTGGCTAACTTACAGGCCTATATGCTTGACCTATTTAGTTTTTTTTAATGTGCACCATTATATATAATTATATACAGTATAATCTAGATCAATTTTATAAATTATTTATAAAATTACTAACTTAGCCTTAACCCTATTTTTCATATCTAATAATTCTCATAGAGACTCAATCCTTTCATTCAAAAGTCGTTCACCTCTATATACCTTCTCCTTCAATCGATCAAGATAGCAAAACTAGCTCACTCCCTCTCCCTTGATTTATTTTCTTTTATAAAGTATAATAGTTGCTGTAAGTTTATTTTAGTGATACCCAAATGAAACATTATAATCTTAGTAGAAGGAGTTTGTCATAGTTTATGTCGGAAAGCAAAAGACGTTAAATCCAAATTTATATGTCGCTTGTTGTTCTTGATTGATTTTAAAAAATATATCTCATTAGTTAATAGATAATTGATTTTTCTTATTCCTACTTGCTCAGACAATTGTTATCATTAGGCATTGTTTTTCCCCCCTTACTAAACTCTTTTAGGTGAAATGGATCATAGACATTTAAGATAAAATGCTGAATTTTAAGTTTTAAATATATCACTTAAATGATTATATATGAATTTAAATGCATATATTTAAAACTTTATTTAAAGTACGTCTTTAAAAAAGCCGCAGATCTTGCATATCTTTCGAAGGCTTGAACATGAGCCTTTTGAAAAAAAACAAAAGCCTATATATATATGCTTATGTCTTATATCTTTATTCTAGGTTCATGCCTAGAATTAAGCCTAACCTAACATTACGTATTTCTACCCTGTTGATTTATTTATGATCAAATGGCATATGGCTCATCTTTATTAGTATAAATAGTATTAGATCGAAAGTTTAATCTCACGTGCCACCACCTCTAATATCAAAAGATGCTCAGGCAACATACAAAGTACTAGTAATTAAAAATACATCTGTATAATGTATGGGTTAATTAATATTATGCAGTTGTGTGTAAAATCTTCAAATTTCAAAGGGAGGCCATATTTGGCATAACCTCTCGAGGTAATTTGTAATTTCAAATCATCAACTACCTTCGGAATTATATGGCCAAGGTATCATCACATCATCGTCACCGATATCATATATATTCTCATATTAAATGTTGATGGTGATGGTTCAGACTATATGTCAAACATCATCAATTTTAAAATAGTGTGAATCAACTTTATATCACATGAAAATGCATTTTAAAAATAGTGCTTTTACAATTTCATTTTGTTGTGTGGGTAAGAGGTGAGCTTTCATCATTGAGCAAGTAATTACTAATTAGGCATATATATTCAATTAAAAATTCTGATATACTCCTCCGCTTCTATTTATAAAATAGAAAGATAAAACTTCTTTTCCCTTGTTTTTTTATTTATATGAAATATATTGAAAATGATTTATAAATAGGGTCAGATAAGTATTCTATATCCTCTTTTTTATTATAAGGTATTTGTATTCCTCTCATCAATGTTAAAAAAAGAGAAGTAGTTAAATCATTTATTTCTTATAAAACTTAAATTAAAAAACTTTTAAACTTATCCATATTTAATATAGTGAATTACCTCCAATAAGTCATAAAAGTTATAAATGTAATAAAATTTTAAATAGAGACAATCTTAGAAAAATGTAATTAATACCCTATATTAACGATATAATGGCCATCTATATAAAAACAAGATACTTCCTCGAGGGCACTTTAACTAATTTACAAAAAATAAGAAGTGATAGTGAACTTATTAAATATGTCATAAATTATTTTTTTCCACTTTTACCCTTATGGAAAAAGTGTTTGACAATTTAATGAGTGGTCAAATTAGAAATGAGCATTAATTACATTAACAAAACTGAAAAATGAGCACTAATATCTTACAAATGACTTATTTTGGACTAAGTTATTCTTCTAGAAGTGTCCTATATTGTAGATTGGAGGGAGTATGTATTATACCAATTATAAATGAAAATATAATTTAAAAATTACCATTAATGTTGCAAAATTTTTTTGTCTTAATTCACATGTTCATTATATCTTTTAGAGAGTTTGTACTCAACCCAAAAATCGTGTTTCATTTGCGGCATAAGTCACCGACACTATTGTTGTTAAACTCGCAAGTTGACTCTCTAAGTTTATCGGTTTTACATTTCTAACTTACAAAATCGAGTCATATTGTACTTAAACTCATGCTAGCTATAAACTCAATTAAACTCATGAGTTTACATATTAAGTTTAATAGTTTTTACATTTTTATCTTATAAAATTGTGTCAACTCATTCTTAAACTCATGTCATTTTGTTTGTTTTGATCATTTTCATTGACTTTATATATAAACTATGAATTTTTTTATTGAATATGATGAATTATAAATATTGATGGATTTAATTTCAGTTATTTATATTTAAAATGTATTTAAGTTATACTATTATAATTTTTATATTATTATTATTTTATTATATATTTTTAACACCTATTTATTAATAAAAATAAACTCTTACGAGTTTGCGGTTCGAGCTCACATTTCGATTTTACATTCTTATAACAAGTTTACTTAAATTTGGGCATTTGACAACCAATTAATGTTGCACATTGAACTTTTGAAATGAGATATAAATGAACACAAAAATTTTCTTTCTCAAGATGGCAAAAGACTTGGGCCCGTTTGGTATAAAGAAAATTTGAGGAGGGAAATGAATTTAAGGGAAGGAAAGGAAGGGAAGGGAAGATTTTGAAGGGTGAGGGAAGTGTTATTTAGTAGAAAGAAAAATAAGGAATGGTAGCTGAGAAAGAAATGAGAAATACCTACTTTACCCTTAAAAGTAATTTATTAAAAATAAAAAGGAAAAATGTTAATTTTTGTTAAGTGAAGGAAAATAAAAGTTGCAGCCATAAATAATATGGACTAAATGCTTAAAAAATTAAATAAAACTAATAAATTAGAATAAAAGATTGTGTTTTGTTAAGCTTCTAGAATATAACCGTTGGATGTCAGTTAAGCTCTAATTCAAGTTTAATAACCTATAATCCTCATGGAAACTTGATTAGTGATGATTAGCAATGATAGGAACAAGATAATAAAGATTTAAATGAATTTGAAAGAATATCAAAAAAATCCAACTTGAAATCATTGAGTGATCTCTTATATTTCCTCAATCACTCGAGTGATTTTCAGATCACTTGCAAGTGTCCTACAAGTGAGCAAAAATCACTCGAGTGATCTTTATAAATCACTCAAGTGATTTTATTTTTGAACTCCACTATCAAGTGGCTTACTCAAAATTTGGAAGAGAAGCTTCATCACTCGAGTATATCCATAATACATGGTGCAAACTTTTTACTCTTAACATTTGATATCTATATTTGACATCATCAAAACTAATCATATCTAACAATCATAACCACACAAATTTCTCTAAAATCTTCTCTTATCGAATTCGAATTTGTCGCATAAATTAGAATGTAATCCTATTTTCTTACCTTATTCAAAATAACTTTCATTAAATTTTGTTTATCTGTGTTTTTTTTATTAATAAATAGAGTATACACGCAAAATCAGGGTGGTTGCACTTTTGTGGGCTATTGATAGTCACAACAAGCATGCTTGGTGGTGAAGCATTTATTTCACCAAAAAAAAAAAAATCCTCTTTTTTTTTTAATGGTAAAATAGGGGAACTAGACGAGGTCGTTACCTATATCTTAGCCCATGAGAAGTTTTGCTAATGAGTAGCGAGTAAAGCCACAACATCAACAACGAATCTTCCACCAAAACACCCACAACTTCTTTGACGAGCATGCACATCGACATCAAAATTGCCACACAATGTTCTTTCTTTGTCCTCCATGTTATTGCCTACAACATTCCAATGATCAATGACAAACCAAAAGCTTTTGGCACAACTACAAAATATGCTTTTAGTGGCGCACCTCTAATGACACTTCTCAAAGAAACGCCGTAGGTAATTATTTTTTCTTAATATATATATATATATATATATTAGAAGCTACAACGCTTTGTAACAAAGCATCATAGGTAGTGTGCCTTCCAAAGTTTTAAAATTATTCCTATGGTTAAATGCTGCTTAGCTTGCATAAATAATGAACATGTAGTCATCAACTTTCCCACACTTATTTATTTCTAATGCTTTAATTATGAAGTAAAAATAAATAAAGTAAAAATTTAAAAAATATATTACGTATATATAAATCTACATCCCAAATTTTTTATAATTTTTAAAGAGGTATAAACACTTTATTTAAAAAAATACAACAAAATTTTTATATCTAAGACCAAATTAAGCAAAAATTCAAAACCACATGCCACGTTCAAATTATTCAGCCTTGGTTAAGTAACCTTGGATTCCCTGCCAAGGCTAAATAATTTGGTCTTGGCAGGAGAATCCAAGGCCACATAGTGGCCTTGGCAGCCTTTGCCAAAAGGCAAAGGCTAAGGTTGCCAAGCTAGCCTGCTCTAAAAGCAGGCTAGCTTAACCCTTAACCATTTCTTTCAAAGAAAGCGCTGGATAAGGGTAAGAACTGGCCAACCTTGGCCGACGTTTCTTCTAAAGCGCCAGGCAACGTCTAAATCTTGGCCAATGCCTTTTAGTAAGCGTCGGCCAAATTTTAAACCTTGGTCGGCGCTTAAGCCAAAAGCTTCGGCCAAGGCCACATTTTTTTCCTCTTTTCTTTTCATTTGTCACTTGCATTTGTCCTATATCTTCTATATCTTTGTTTCTATCTTCATTTTGCAGACTTCAGCAATAATTTCAGTTTAAAGACTCTTTGAAAGCAAGCTCTCTTCATCCCCAGGTTAGCTTCCTTATAATTTCTCTTTTCATGCCTTTTTTTCTTTGTCTTTCTTTTTCCCAAAATCTTGGAAAAATCATTTTTGTTTGCTGTTTTGGCTATTCTTTCATATAAATACACTTTCACTTACAATATTATATGCCAAGGTTGCATTAGTTTGCTTTGGGCAATTAGAGAGATTATTAGCTACTTTGTTATTGAATGTCCAAGATCTTCCATTCTCGATCTACTTATTTTGATTCACTCTTTGGAATATAGAGGCTGTAGTTGAAAGGTTCACTTTTTTATATATAAGAGATGTAGGAAAAAAATTTATATTCAATTACTCTTGTTCAAAATAAATTGTGAAACTCATGGTTTTGTGGGAATGAATTTATTAGAGGATTGACATATAACTATAAATATGAATTGAGAAAAGAGATTATATTGAACATAAGCACCATTAGGAAATGATGTTATTGAAACAAAAGGCCAGTATGTTCAAAATAGGCTTTGTCTGTGAATGATACAACTTTGGAATACATTAGCGAATTAGCGACGGAATTTCCGTCACTAATCAACTTAGAGACGGAACAATATTAGCGACAGAATTTGTTCCGTCGCTAAAAATGCCGTTACTAATTGATTAGTGACGGAATTTTGCATTCCGTCGCTAATTAGTGACGGAAAAATCCCGTCCCTAAATCCCGTCTCTAATTAGCGACGGAATTGACTAATCAGCGACGGAAAATTCCGTCTCTAATTAGAGACGGAATTTTCCTTCTCTAATCCGTCGCTAATTATTTTTTTTATATATAATTTAAATTGCCACATGTCTTCAACACGAGCCTCCACATATTCCTCGCCGGCGGCCGCCACGTGTACCAATCAGCCACCGCCACCTTGCCATCCTCTACCGCGGGCCACGTGTCACCCTCCACCTCGCGCCACGTGTCACAAGTCACAAATTGGTTGCATTTTGTGACCAAGTTAGGATTCGAAGCCATGACCTCTCACGCGTGTGCTAGTGCCTTTGCCAGTTAAGCTAAGAAGAACCTGTGAAAGTTAAATGTAAAATTATATATATATATATATATATATATATATATATATATATATATATATATATAAACATAGACACACACATTCACACATACGTACGTACATACATACATATAATATATACATACATACATATAATATATACATACATACATATAATATATATATATATATATATATATATCTCACTTGCAAACAAAAATAGAAATACATAATTTTATATATTATTGAATATTTTAATTTAGTTTTCTTATTTTATTTTATGTAAATATTCTACCTAAATTTTTATTATTAATATATTTTTTTATTTATTTTATTTTATATTTTATCTTTTTGTTTGTATTTATAAAATTTTCATTTTATTTGTATATAATATATTATTAAAAATTCAAATATATTATATTATAATTTTAATTTCAAAAATAAATATGAATTAATAATTTTTATTTATTTATTTTAATATTATATTATAAATTTAAAATAATTTAAAATTTAAATTATTTTAAAAATTATAATTTTGAAAAAAAAATCAAATTATTAAAAAATTTAACTATTAGAGACGGAATTAGCGACGGAAATTCCGTCGCTAATTAGAGACGGAAAAATTCCGTCGCTAATTTTTAGTGACGGAATGTAATTCCGTCGCTAATCCGTCTCTAATTAGCAACGGAAAAATTTTGTGTCTAAATTCCGTCGCTAATATTTAGAGACGGAATTTAGTGACAGAAATTCCATCTCTAATTAGCGACGGAAAAATTCCGTCGCTAATTTTTAGTGACGGAATGTAATTTCGTTGCTAATCCGTCTTTAATTTAGATACGGAAAAATTCCGTCTCTAAATTCCGTCGCTAATTTTAGTGACGGAATTTGTGAGGGAATAGGGACGAATTAGTGACGGAATAAAATTCCGTCGCTAATCCTGTATTTTTTTGTAGTGTATCTTCTCATCGATCAATCTTCCCTTTCCTTCCCACCTCTTCCGCGTACCAAACAGGCCCTTGGTTTTTATTTTTTCCCCAAATTGAACACCATAAATCATCTCATGGAAATTTCCACCGGCACACACACCTGTCTCCACGTCATTTGAACATATATCCACATATATAAATCTCCATAGGAATATTTGACTTTAACACATAACACGTACTGCATAGTAAATCTTTAAAAACTCAAACATGCTGTTCATTCCAAACAGTCCTTACGAATATGCCTGAATATTTTAATGCAAGTGATCAAATATACAACAAATTATAGTATCAACGTTATCGAACAATCATTAAAATAAAATATAAATTAAAAGCCATATAAAATGTTATTGTATATTCACTAATCATAAATAGCACAATAAATTTTTTTAATTTATATATTATATGAGGTTATACCAGACATATATGATATATCTATATATAATGATATAAAACCACTAACAAGTTGCATTTATTCATTAACCTAACCATAAATGATGCAATTAATTATTCCGTGTAATGCGCAGAATACCGATCATGATTTTCCTACCCCCAGAGGGAAAGGTCCTTCCCTTGCTGCAATATGATGAGAGGCTATTCCCCCTGGAACAAAAGGATCAAAACCTTCCACACCCCATGTGGGATTTACGGATTATACCCTTCCGGTTAGTCCATAAGGATCGGACTTGCTATCCTCTTGCCTAGCAGGCAAAGATTGACCTCTCCTTGTTTACCAACCACACATTGTCTAACCAAATCCAATTCTCTCTCGAGATGTTCCTCAAAAAATCCGATTCGTGCGGATTCTTCCCCCAACTAACGAAGAGATCTTGGCGGAATTGCCACATATGAAATTGAGCACAATTTTGCAAAGATTTCAAGAAAGACAACTTTTGACCCGTTTATCTATATTTATCTATATTAATCTATATTTACAAATAATTTTCTATAAAAGGCATAAGGCATTCATGTTCCTTGCATATATAATGTTATTTTGTCCTTCTCTAATTCTATTTATAGGACCAAGAAAAAAAAATCTTAAACTTCATTAACTCTGCTATAAAATTCAACTTTCCAATTCTACCCTTACTTAATATATATATGCATAAAAGCACAAAAAAAGTCAACATAATGATAAGTGAATGGTTAAATTGTACATTCACCTCAAAAAGTTAATGAGACGCTTTATAAATATGACAAAAAAAAAACCTCTCTCTTTTGTCATATAAATAGAACCAGAGGAGTATTCACTAATAAAAAATAGCACAATTCATTTTTTAATCTATATATTATATGAGGTTATACCAGACATATATCTCTATTAATACTCTCTTTGGTCCTTAATATAAGAGCTAATTAACTTTTTTTTGTAGAGATTAATGAAGCTAAATAAGTTACATTAAAGTATTTATATTTATCGTTAATCATCAAACTAATTTGTTTGGCTTATAAATTGATATATGATATAATAATACACAATATATGCTATGATTAAGTGATTTATTTAACTTACTCAATATTTTTTTTTAAAAAAGTCAACTGACTCTTAGAGGAGGTAATATAAAAATACTAACAAGTTGCATTTATTCATTAACCTAACCATAACTAATGCAATTTATTATTCACATGTAATCCACAGATAGAATATACACTAGCTTAATTTTCTATAAAAGGCATAAGGCATTCATATTCCTTGCATATAGAACCACAAGTTGATAAATACTATTAGATATCTGTGATCACTGAACAAGAGAGAAGACACATGGCTCTCAAAGGGAAGCTGGAGATTGAGAATGAGGTTCAGACGCCTGCTTCAAAGTTCTTCCATTTCTTCACAAAGCAACTTCAACATGTTCAGAATATCACTGATCACGTCCACGCAGGTGAGCTTCATGAAGGAGAAGACTGGCACAGCGTTGGATCTGTTAAGCAATGGTCTTATACTATTGGTAAGCTTTTTAATTCAATTCCAAGTGCTTCGTCATAATTGTAATTCAATGATCTCCTACTTTCTTATAACACTCGGGTTCTTATTATAAGTCCCTTGTAGAAGATATTTGGGAAAATTGCAACCAGATCCTAATTAACAGACTTAATAATGATTATGTCCCTTGAAATCATCAAATTGCAACGAAGTCTCAAGGGACGTGCAATTAATTTCAAATGTGAAAATACAGTTTTATCCCTTATTGAATTTACGAAAAAACTGGAACTTTTTGGACTTAGTCGTGTTCGAAAAAGTTAAGCTCTTCTCCCTCAGTTCGACGTTGTGAGGCACGAGCATGGTGGGGTGAGAGAGAAGAGCTCGACTTTTTCAAACATGATTGAGCTCTAAAAATTCTAGCTTTTTTTTTCTTTTTTTCCAAATTCAATAAGGAGGGGCAACACTATATTTTTATGTTTAGAATTAATTACACTTAAGTCCCTTGAGACTTCACTGCAATTTGATGATTTCAAGGACTTCATTGCCATTAAGCTTTTTAATTGGGACCTGGCTGCAATTTTCTTAAGATATTTTTCCTCTTAGATATAAGTACACTCATATGGTTATTAATGTTGTTTTTCAATTTTACTTTCATTTAATTCTCGTTGAAAAGAGAGAAAGAGGAGTGAGGTAAGAATGATTTGTAAATATAAAGAGAAATAATTTTAATAAGGGCAAACTCAAAAAATGTTATCAATTTAAGATGTATTTAATAACTTGACTGTTATTCCTAAATATGTGAGAATTAATTGATAAAGCCTTATAATAGGGACCGGAGTGGTATATCTTTAGCCATATGAGGTTTGATTTTGCGGAAATTGGTGATAGTCCCTTTTAAAAATTTAATTAGACTGATTGACATGAATTCTAGCGCTAATACTATCTATGTATAAAATTTTGCAGAATACTGATACTTTCTAGATATAAAAATATATCAAGTCCTCCTAACCAATAAAATTTTCAAATAAGGACTTTTAACTAATTTTCCCTTGATTTTATTCAAGTTTCTTGAAGGAGAAATCTGGAGATATAGATCTAGTTATTCAAATAATTTATTCGAAAATTTAATAAATCAGCCAGATGACTTTGTTTGTTTGTTAAAATTACTTAAATTTCCTCTATTTTGGTTATAAAGTTACAAAAATCTCCTGTTTTCTTTTTAAGAAATATACACAACCCTCTACTTTATTTTCAAACTATGAACTTTAATTTCTTTAAAATAATGAATATATTACCTAGCTATATATAAGAGATAGACAGGTTTGCTTTAAGTCCTAAACATAAGAACTTAATCTTTCTTGTGTCGGGAAAATATACCCCCCCAAAAAAAGTATCCCTATTAAGGGATTTTCTATCAAGGAGTAGTTCTAATGTTATATGATTAAAAAAATGTATTTTTCGAAACCAACACATTTATTACAAATAATTAACTTAACTAATTTTTTAAATATATGAAAATAAGCAGTTTTTGTTTGTTTGTTTGGTGCATGCATGCTTCAAGGACTTACACTTATACACACATACTTGTTTTAACTTTTTGTTCACATACAGATGGTAAGGCAGTAAAATGCAAGGAGAGAATCAAAGTATATGATGAAGCAAACAATATAATCACATTCGACCTGTTCGAAGGAGATGTCATGGAGCAATTCAAGAGTTTCGAGATGACTCTCAAAGTCTCCGACAAGGTCGCAGGTGGTGGCGCCGTCGCCAAGTGGATAATTGAATATGAGAAGCTCAATGGGGCAATCCCAGATCCTAAAGGCTACTTGGACTATGTCACTTACGTCACCAAAGATGCCGATGCTCATCTTCTCACTGTATAATTATTATTCACAAATAAATAAATAAATCATATCAAGTTAAATAATTCCGATCAAGTTGGGTGGTTACGTCGTACGTGGATGTCTACTGAATAATTAGCTACGTTGTGTGTTGTTTAATTTGCTGATTAATTAATGTGCGTGCATTATCATGTGATCATGTGTATAAGAAAGGCTGTGAGTGCCCTTCTAATGTATTTAATGGCTGTGTCTTAGTTGTATGTTCTATTAGCATTAAATAAAATTTGGAAGTTATTTATATTTATTTAGTATGTTTTATCTCAGCCCAACCTTTAACTGCAGGCCGTTGGCACTAGCTCCTTTGAAATTAGGTCTGTTGCACACATTAATATCAATGTCACCTTATTATGAATGTGGAGGACTCTAGAAACAACCCACAATCATATCGATTCTCCGTATTAGAAAAATTTAGCATACATTTATTTATCATGGTTTCCATATACTTCCTCTTATTTTTAATATAAGACATATTCAAAGAATATATATTAATCCTAAATATAAAATATATTTTTCATATTGACCCAAACATAAATAATCCACAAAAATTACTTGAAGCTGATAAAGCTTTGCTGGGAGCCACATAGCGGCTGGTGTACGATACTTTTCAGTCATTAATTCAAGACCCAAATACATACCCCCGTTAATACATGTTTTTTCATTTATAATATTTTAAATTAAATTGAATTTAAACCCACTAAACATAAAGGCCTTCAATATTCATTGAAGTTATTATTTTTCCCATTACATCAGCAATGTTTTATAGTAATAAAGATTGGATTTTGAAAGGACAACATAAGCATAAAGTGAAGGTAGCCGATGATATTGATATATATACATATGTGTGTGTGGGGTCATATAAGATAGGATAAGATCCCTAACAAACATATCCGTGTAAAGGTTGAAGTGGTATATATTGAAGAGAAAATGCTAGAAAATCATTTTTGGTGGTTTGTACATGTTCAAAGAAGGTCATTGGATGCTTCAGTGAGGAGGGTAGATTAAGTAGTATGGAGTTCTTTAAAAAGGGTACGTAGAGGAAAATCGAAGAGAACACTCAATAAAATTATAATGAGTAAGATTTTTTAGTTAATAAACTATCTAAAGATTTAGTTGTTAATAGAGCATAAACGCGCTGTGCGATTTATATCGCCGATCCTACATATAGTGAAATAAGGTTTTGTTGTTGTTGTTGTAGTATTCTTTTAACCTGTTGTATCCTGATAACTTTACGCTAATAAAAATTTTAAGAGAAGCATTTAGTGTGATTTGCGCTAGAAGAACCCAATGTCATGATAATACTCCCTCTGGTCATTTTTATAAAGAACTATTACTAAAATCATGTGATTTAAAATGTTAGTTAAAAACAATAAATGTGTAACTTTTGTACCTTTTTTTTAAAATTATACCTTTGTTTAGAAATAGTGTGTATGAGAGATAATGTGTGTTTTAAGAAAATCAAGAAGAATTTTTATTGATAACAAATGATTGTTTACAAGATACAAATCAACCCACTTGGGTTCAACCATTATCATCCCTTATTTGATGGTGATTAACTACTAACCCTAACTTTAAGGCTCTGTTTGGTACGTGACACTGAATTTTGATGAATTGAGATTGAAATTGGGACTGGGACTGAGATTTATGCTTTAAAAATATGTTTGGTACAAAATAATAGTTGGAGGGAATAATTTCATTAATCTTATTTAATAAATAGCCACTAATTATGAAAAGACCCAAATACCCATGTCATAAATCCTAAACTTAGTTGACACTCTATAGCGGCGGAGAGGTGTGGGTTTCTGTCAAGAAGAATGAAGAAGACATTGAAGGTTGATTGATGCTATGGTGATGTAAAAGGTAAGGGTGGTGGATCTAGGTTTTGGTAGAGTGGAGGTTGAGCGATGGTGCTTGGGGCTCTGGTGTGTGAGAGATGTGAGCCAAAGATTTAAAGAAAAAGAAAAAGGAGAGGATGGTGGCCGAAGTTTGGTCCAGCAGTGAGGGTGAGATGCGATGATGAGTAAGACAAAGAAGAAGGACGATGGTGGAGGCTAGGTTTTGTGTCAGCCATAAGAGAGAGTGATTATGTTGTTGGTGAGGGAAAAAAAGGAGAGAGAGTGATTATGTAAGAGGAATGGATTCTCGATTAAAATCAAGGGGGTTATTTTTGTCCGAAAAATATTTTAATCAAGGATATTTTTGTCTTTACAATTTTGCACTCCCGGGATTGAAAACACAATACCAAGGGGGAGGTGGTTTTGTAGAAATCTCACTTTCATGGTACTCTCAATCCCTGGTTATTTGTAGTCCCTCAACCAAACGATATATTCTGACCCAATCCCTGATCCAATCTCAGTCCTTACCCCCAATGCTTCATACCAAACAGGGCCTAAGGATCTTGAAGCACTACTACAAAATATGCTTTTAGTGGCGCACCTCTAATGACACTTCTCAAAGAAACACCGTAGGTAATTGTTTTTTCTTAATATATATATATTAGAAGCTACAACGCTTTGTAACAAAGCATCATAGGTAGTGTGCCTTCCAAAGTTTTAAAATTATTCCTAAGGTTAAATGCTGCTTAGCTTGCATAAATAATAAACATGTAGTCATCAACTTTCTCATACTTATTTATTTCTAATGCTTTAATTATGAAGTAAAAATAAATAAAGTAAAAATTTTAAAAATATATTACTTATATATAAATCTACATCCCATATTTTTTATAATGTTTAAAGAGGTATAAACACTTTATCTAAAAAAATACAGCAAAATTGTTATCTCTAAGACCATATTAAGCAAAAATTCAAAACCACATGCCGCGTTCAAATTATTCAGCCTTGGTTAAGTGACTTTGGATTCCCTGCCAAGGCTGAATAATTTGGTCTTGGCAGGAGAATCCAAGGCCACATAGTAGCCTTGGCAGCCTTTGCCAAAAGGCAAAGGCTAAGGTTGCCAAGCTAGCCTGCTCTAACCGGCGCTTTCAAAGAAAGCGTCGGATAAGGGTAAGAACTGGCCAACCTTGGCCGACGCTTCTTCTAAAGCGCCGGCCAAGGTCTGAATCTTGGCCGGCGCCTTTTAGTAAGCGCCGGCTAAGGTTTAAAACCTTGGCCGGCGCTTAAGTCAAAAGCTTCGGCCAAGGCCACATTTTTTCCCTTCTTTTCTTTTCATCTGTCACTTGCATTTGTCCTATATCTTTTATATCTTCGTTTCTATTTTCATTTTGCAGACTTCAGCAATAATTTTAGTTTAAGGACTCTTTGAAAGCAAGCTCTCTTCTCCCCCAGGTTAGCTTCCTTATAATTCCTCTTTTCATGCCTTCTTTTCTTTGTCTTTCTTTTTCCCAAAATCTTGGAAAAATTATTTTTGTTTGCTGTTTTGGCTCTTCCATCATATAAATACACTTTCACTTACAATATTACACGCCAAGGTTGCATTAGTTTGCTTTGGGCAATTAGAGAGATTATTAGCTACTTTGTTATTGAATGTCCAAAATCTTCCATTCTCGATCTACTTATTTTGATTCACTCTTTGGAATATAGAGGCTGTAGTTGAAATGTTCACTTTTTTATATATGAGAGATGTAGGAAAAAAATTTATATTCAATTACTCTTGTTCAAAATAAATTGTGAAACTCATGGTTTCGTGGGAATGAATTTATTAGAGGCTTGACATATAACTATAAATATGAATTGAGAAAAGAGATTATATTGAACATAAGCACCATTAGGAAATGATGTTATTGAAACAAAAGGCTAGTCATTATGTTCAAAATAGGCTTTGTATGTGAATGATACAACTTTGGAATACAAATGCAATATTATATCGCACCTGATATTCCTTAAAATGCAACATTCATGCTTTTTTTGTTATTTTATTTGTAAAAAGTATGCCTTGGGATGACGCTTTTAAATAAAGCACCGTCTAAGGTTAATTTTTTTTTACAAATTTGTCTTTCCCCCGTACATGCAGTCATGATTGCCCCTTCTTTTTGGTCTTTTCCTATAGATGTTGTAATACGTTCCTTTTTTTTATAATAAAGTAAGGCCTTGGACGACGTTTAAAAAGAAATCGACATTCATGGTGATTTTTAATTTTTAATTTTTAAAAAATTGGTCTTTTCCCGTACTTTCTGTCATGCACTGCCTTTTGGAAGCGCCATACAAGGCCATATAAATTCATTCCAAAGGCGTGGGAGAGCCATTTTTTGATCTTCTCCTGTGCGCTCCATCTCCTTATTTCATATAGCTTTATTTTGGTAATCTTCGGTTGGTCCACTACCATTTCGGATCGATTGTCTCTATTCTATTTAACGGCGGAGCAGAAGCTTCCTTGGTCCCCCACCTTTTAATTTGTTTATTCTTGTCTCCTCCTCGTGCACGTCTGATTTCTTCAAGATTTGGTTACCACTTCGGTTGCAGTTCAAAGCTTCTTGTCCCACGTGTTGTTTACTACTTGTGTCACCTCCTACAGAAGCATCCTTTCCTGTAAGTGTTTTTCCCCCAACATTTGGTCTACATTTTTTTGTCTTTTTAGTTAAAATTTGTCCTAAATTTGAATCTTGTAAAATGTGTATGGCTCAAGTTTGAGCAACTTAAATATTGGAATGCTGGAGTTCTTGTGAATGGTATTTAATAAATGATTTTTTGCTGAACAATAAAAAAAAGAGGTAAAATATGAGCGTAAAGCAATCGAAGAGAGAATGTTGAGATTGTTGAAGTAGAGAGAGAAATTAATGTTACAAATATGATAGATGGACGGTAAGATAAGAGAGAGGAAGTGCCAATTAAAATAGTTATAGAACATGCATACTCATTCACCTTCGTTTATATTTTTGGCACATTATAATTATTGGTTTTGTCATATACATTGAGGAGTCAAAGGAAGATAGTGGCCGGAACATTATTGATTTTTGAATTCAACACACAACTAAAAAAAATTGATAGTTATGTTGTGGTGCTTATTTTTTAAACATTTGTTGTTTCTAGTTGTTACAAGTTTGAATTGTTTGGATGTAATTTAATTTTTGTTAAACTATACTTCTAGTCCTTTTAAGTTTACATCAAGCATACTTTTAATCTCTTAAATTTATAAATATGATGATGTTGGATTAATAATTGGTTGATTATTTATAACTTAAAGAAAGTGTTTAATATTTGGAAAACTTCAAATTTTAGGATGTTATGATGGAAATTTATTTTAAATAAATACCAAAAGACAAAAGTAATTAGTAACTGTAATAAGCAAGCAACTAACCACTTATAAAAATATGTTTAACGTATAGATGGATCAAAAATGGATGTCATATGATTGGTGCTTAAGGGAATATGTAGATAGAGTGAAAGAATTTATTAGATTTGCAAGAGAGCATACAAATGATCCTAACAAAATCTTGTGTCCTTGCTTATCTTGTTGTTATGGAAAGCGGATTAGTCTACCTGATTTGCTAGATCATTTAGTCCATTATGGAATTGATCAATCATATACATGATGGATAAGGCATGGTGAGACAGATGGTGCACGTAGTGATCGGGTGCATACCATGACCGGTGCTTCGAATGAGTTTGACCCAAGCATGTGTGATGAGGACGATGGCCTTCAAGAAATGCTAAATATGGTCGAAGGGGTGCTTCATAACTGTCCTGAAGAATTTAAGAAGTTGAAAGGTGATGCAGATAAACCATTATATGTCGGTAGTACTAAATATACAAGATTGCTAGCAGTGTTGAAATTGTACAACTTTAAAGCGCGCTATGGATTGAACGATTCGAGTTTCACCATACTGCTTGAACTTGTGCAAGATATGCTCCTAGAAGAAAATGTACTTCCTACCAAGACATATGAGGCAAAGCGAATACTTTGCTCTACAACTAGCATGGGTTTTAAGAAGATACATGCATGCCCTAATGATTGCATATTATTTCGTAATCAGTATACAACGTTAGAGAAGTGCCCTAAATGCAATGCATCTCGATATGGGAAGAAGAAATGAAAAAGTCCGTCGAAGGTTGTATGATATTTTCCTATTATTGCAAGATTCAAGCGGTTATATAGTAATGCAGAGATTTCTAAGCTATTGACATGGCATACAGATGAAAGGATTGAAGATACAAACCTTAGGCACCCTGCAGATGCCCCTCATTGGAAAAAAGTTGATCATGACCACCTTGACTTTGCACATAAAGCAAGGAACTTGCGCCTTTCACTTTCAACTGATGGAATCAATCCCTACGGGGTTCAGAGTAGTACACACAGTACGTGGTGGTGATATTGATGATATGTAACATTCCTCAGCAGTTGATCATGAAACGTAAGTTTATTATGTTGTCCATGTTAGTTTTTGGGCCAAGGAAACCTAGAAATAATATAGATCTATACTTGGCTCCTTTAATTGATGACTTGAAGTTGCTTTGGGAGGAAGGCGTCAATGTGTATGATGGGCACAAGGAAGAAAGTTTCACTTTGAAAGCCATGTTGTTTGGCACAATAAATAATTTCCCCGCTTATGATAATTTGTCCGGATATAGCGTCAAAGGATATTGTGCGTGCCCTATATGTGAAGATGACACTCATTTAGTTTGACTAGATCACTGTAAGAAAAATATCTATATGGGACATCGAAGATTCTTACCATCAAAACATCATTAAGGAAGTGGAAAAAGGCTTTCAATGGTGAGTCAGAAGAAGGTAGCTTACTGAAGATGTTGATCGGTGCTTAGGTATTTGAGAAGGTCAAACACTTAGATAACAATTTTGGTAAGTCTTTTGCAAAACAAATTGGGACAAGCGAATGAAAGAAGAAGTCTATTTTCTTTGAACTTCCATATTGGAAGTCCTTATATGTAAGATATTTTCTTGATGTGATGCACATAGAAAAAAATATTTGTGATAGTCTAATTGGCACGTTACTCAATATGCAAGGAAAAAGTAAGGACAGTGTTAATGTGAGGTTGGATTTAGTTAAATTGGGCATAAGAGAAGAGTTGGCACTGGTTGAGCAAGGTCACCATACTTATCTTCCTCCAGCGGCTTATACTCTATCGAGGAAAGAGAAAAAGTTATTTTGTCAGTTTCTTGAAGGAATCAAAGTTCTAGAGGGCTATTCTTCAAATAGAAAGAATCTTGTATTAGTGAAAGAGTTGAAGCTAAAGAACCTTAAATCTCATGCTTATCATGTGCTCATGCAGAATTTTATACTCTTTGGTATACGGTCAATCTTACCCAAAAAAGTAAGGAATACCATCACTAAACTTTGCATGTTCTTCATGCTGATTTATAGTAAAGTGGTTGATTAAATGAAGTTACTAGATTTGCAAAGACTGATTGTTTGTACTCTGTGTGAACTTGAAATGTATTTTTCACCTTCATTTTTTGACATTATGGTCCATCTCACTGTACACTTGGTGAAAGAGGTTTAATTGTGCGGTTCAGTGTACCTGAGATGGATGTACCCGAAATGAGCAATTTATAAAAATTTTAAAAGGGTATGTGAAAAATAGATATTGACCAGAGGGTTGTATAGCTGTGCGTTACATGGTTGAAGAAGCAAATGACTTTTGTGCTGATTTCTATCAAATGTTGACCCTGTAGGGATCCCGAAGTCTCGTCATGATGGGCGAACATCAGGGAAAGGAATAAGTAGGAAGGATGTAATCAGGATATCATTGACTGAATGGGATCAAGCTCACTTATATGTGCTACATAACACTGATGAGGTTGAACCGTATGTGCTAAATTTTTTGACATTATGGTCAATCTCACTGTACACTTGGTGAAAGAGGTTCAATTGTGCGGTTCAGTGTACCTGAGATGGATGCATCCGAATGAGCGATTTATAAAAATTTTAAAAGGGTATGTGAAAAATAGATATCGACCAGAGGGTTGTATAGCTGAGCGTTACATGGTTGAAGTAGCAAGTGATTTCTGTGTTGATTTTCTATCAAATGTTGACCCTGTAGGGATCCCGAAGTCTCATCATGATAGGCGAACATCAGGGAAAGGAACAAGTGGGAAGGATGTAATTAGGATATCATTGACTGAATGGGACCAAGCTCACTTGTATGTGCTACATAACACTGATGATGTTGAATCGTATGTTGAAGAACACAAGGATGCTCTTCGATTGGTACATGGTGATATAAATGAAAATTTTATAACAAAAGAGCACAACCGACATTTCCAAGTTGGTTGAAAAGACACATTAATGATGAGGTGGAGAGGAATCCTGATTCAGTTTCTAAAAACTTGAGATGGTTATCGAATGGACGAGCTTAAATGTTTTATCTTTTAATGGTTATGCAATCAACGATTACACATTCTACACACATGAACATGATACAAGGAGTATGATGAAGAATAGTGGGGTAACACTTGTTACTGATTCTTGTCATAGAGCCAGTGCTAAAGACATATACCTCATCTATGCACTAATGTCATACTTTGGTGTTATTAAATGAATATGGGAGTTAGATTACACTATGTTGAGAGTCCCTATGTTTAGATGTAAATGGGTAAACAACAACAGTAGATTGCGGATGGATGAGTTAGGGTTTGTTTAAGTAGAATTTTCTAAAATTTGGTATAAAGATTATCCTTTCATTTTAGAATCGCAAGCCGAACAAGTGTTTTTTTTTTATTTCAGATCCTGCTAAGAAGAATTGGTCGATTGTACTTCCATCAAACAAGAATCATCAAGAACAAGTTGATGCTGAAAGTAATGAATATTTGAATATTCCTGAGGATGATCTTTCTTTTGAGATGTTGTGGTCAAAGTATATTGATATAGATGAAGATGAAACCTTATACATGAGACATGATCATGAAGATGGGACTTGGTTTTTAAATCAAACAAGAAAGAGGAAAAGATGATAATGAGTGCCTTATTTGTTTGCCTTGTATGTTTTATTACATGTATATTCATATATTTTACCTTAATTTACTTTCCTTGTCATGATTGTCATTGTGCACTGATGTTTCATTTAGTTTATTTAACTTGTAGAAAAATGGATCCCCACAATGTAGATGAAAAGTTCCTCCTATTGTAAATCATGGTCAGACCGCATTTGAGGTTGACGTAACCCAGGGAAGGACCATAATGAAAAGACTGATCAAGCTAAGGAGTAAGGGCATTAGGTTAGTGCTTGAATGGAATGACAATGAAAATCCAATCAGACCTAATGCTAGCTCATTTAATAATTTTATTGGGACTACAGTCAGAAAAAGAGTCCCCATTACATTTTTAGATTAGAGATAGGCAAAGAAATAGTAAGCAGATATCGCCTTGGGTGTAGTAAAGGTAAACATTATTTACTTTATTATCCAAGTTATGTAGTTTCATGAAATTACAATCTAATAAGTAATATGTGTTTTTTTTGTTATAGTCTTTTTTCATTATTGAAGAAGACACAGAGAAATATGTGCTGAAAAAATGCGGTAGAATTTTGCAAAATTTTCGTTATGACCTCATCAGATTCTACTTGCGCGATAACAATAATAATATCAATCGTACACCTCTGGAGTTGTACAATAGAATAATAACACAAGAGCAATGGGATGAGTTTGTGAGCTCACATACTACACCAGAATTTATGGTAATATAATATTTACTTTTATGGACTACTTGTAATGTATTTGTAACTTACATTTATTGATATGATTGATATGGATCTAAACAGGAAAGAAGTGAGCATAACCAGAAAAGCGTGTCCAACATGCCATACCGGTACATGAAAGGAGCGGTATCATATGGAGTGTTGGAGCAACGATTAGTAAGAACTAATTATTATTTATTAGGAATATAATTTCTATGACTAAGCTTTCACTACAACTAACTTTGACATGCAGATACAAGAGTCCCATCCAGATATCACACGTTAACCACGGCATGATTGTGGCTAGCCGGCTGTACAAATAAAAAGGGTGAAATTCCCAGTGTGCAAGCCAGGGCAATTAAAAATTACTGTATGAGTAGTGGATTATACATACAATAAAGATTTAACTTTACATAAATAATTCTATAATATAATAACTAATATTGTTATAATTCTTTTTTTGATAGCGCAAAATAACGCAAGAACAGCCAGAGTTGGTGAACTATGTTGGGCCTGATGACTTACTCAGTAGATTGCTTGGAGCTACTGAGTATGATGGTCATCTTCAAGGTACTGGTTTTGGAGTCACCCAAACAAAGTACTTTGGCTCCCAAAAGCGACCCAACAAGAATGACTTTCTTCAACTAAAGGAGGAGATTACCAGCTACAAGCAGCAACTAGACCAGCAGATGAGTGGCTACAAGCATGACGTAGAACAAAAGATTAGTAACTACGAGCATCAAGTCGAACAATTTAATGATAGCAATCTACTGAGTAAGTCATCAGGCCCAACATAGTTCACCAACTCTGGTTGTTCTTGCGTTATTTTGCGCTATCAAAAAAAGAATTATAACAATATTAGTTATTATATTATAGAATTATTTATGTAAAGTTAAATCTTTATTGTATGTATAATCCACTACTCATACAGTAATTTTTAATTGCCCTGGCTTGCACACTGGGAATTTCACCCTTTTTATTTGTACAGCCGGCCAGCCACAAATCATGCCGTGGTTAACGTGTGATATCTGGATGGGACTCTTGTATCTGCATGTCAAAGTTAGTTGTAGTGAAAGCTTAGTCATAGAAATTATATTCCTAAGGAGGAGATTACCAGCTACAAGCAGCAACTAGACCAGCAGATGAGTGGCTACAAGCATGACGTAGAACAAAAGATTAGTAACTACGAGCATCAAGTCGAACAATTTAATGATCATATGCGTTTGCTACAAGAGCAAAATGCATTGTTGAGTGCTCAAATTGACACCTTCATGCAGTCTAGGTCAGTACCAAGTCCAATGTGTGTCAGCACTAATACCGAGGATAGTTGCTCCTCCACGCCTAAAGTCTCTATTCCTTTGGTAATTAATTTCTTCTCTAGTTAACTTTTTGTTATGTTATAACCTTAATATATTAACTCTATTTTTTATAGGGTGAATCGACGTACAAGTTGCACATCGATGATTCTTTCAAGCACGCGGTTGCTATAGGCATGGCCTACAACACCGACAACGATACACTGCATAACTCACCATTGCCCCTGAACATACTCCAAGTCAGGGTTGACATATGCACGAATGAAGATGCCCTCCTGCCAATCCCTTCTCAGGATGAAGAGACAATGGTGAAAGATGTTGTCGGTAGCTATGTTGCATGGGCAATAGGTTTGATTGAGCCACTAAAAAGGTACTTAATTTACAATTCCTTCTACTTTTTCTATGCACTTTCATCTAAAACTACATGATTGAATTTCATGATTTTTGTAGGTTGCTCGTCCTAAAGGAAAACGAGTTGAAGGGCATGGGAAGAATTTAAACTGCTCAGCAACACAACAGAATTCCCAACCCTCAACTAGCAATAAAAGCAACATACAAATAGTCTCATATCACCAACAATTGGCGTTAATGGCGCCAGATGTCATCCACCGAGGAGGTCAGGAAATACATTTCGATATCGAAATCTATAATATAGATGTACCTGATCATGTTGATGTTGGTGTCCTGAATGAAGTGCTTAGTCGTGGATGGCTTGGTGCGATGGCCATCATTCAAGTTCTTGGTTTTAATGAAACAGTTTGTTTTCCATAAAGGCACTTATACCACGATCTGGTAGTAGGCATGGAAATGACGAATAGATTTGTATTTATCAGCCCACACCTCCTTGGCCACCATATGGTGGCTAATATGGATGTACAAACCAACAATCTTAAGACCAGTTCATGCGAAGAGCAACCCCTACTAATATGTTTATTGTACCATACAATCCGAGGTAAGTTATTTGCGACATTATTGTATGTTATTTTATTCTTTCACTTTTACCATAACATTATTGTTAAAGTAAAATTTTCAAAATATTTTAGGGAATATTGGATTTTGCTTGTGATCCAGCCTACAATAACTGGAGGCCCCCACATTTTCTATTTGGATCCTCTAGAGGCTGGTTATCTAGAGAACCAGCTTGATATTGTGATTATGATTAATAGGTAAGTGTATCGGTGTATGTGTAAATATTTGCATGTGATTATTGAATAACCAAAATTAATTAGTCATTACTTGTTTTGTTAGTGCATTGACCGCATATAGAAGAAATGTTGGATTGCCCTATTCTAATAAATGCTTTGACTCCACCACGACCTATGCCTGGAAGAAGATTAAAGTATATGATGAATTTACTCAAATTTTGTTATTCACAAATTTTGATTCAAACAATGACTTAACTATTTTTTTGTGTTGTTACAGTGTCCATTCCAACCAAATAATAATGATTGCGGTTATTATGTCAAGAAATTTTTGAAAGATGTAGTTACTCATAATTTAAATTATGTTCCCTTGAAAGTAAGTACTTTTACTTATAGTTTATACTGTGTTTTGAATTTAATTGAAAGTGTCTAAGTTAATTGATTTATAGTGATTTTAATTCATTCTGTGCGTGATATTTATGTAGTATTATGAAGATCAACGTTGTCCCCAATTGACTGATCAACAAGTGGAAGAAATCATGGAGGAATGGTGTCAATACGTGGTCAGGAAAATATCACCTAATATAGGCACATATGTTAGTTAGATTGTTTCTCTTGTATATTAGCTTGTACTGTGTTGTGTAGTCTTTTAAAATTAGTTGTACATATGTTGTAATGATATACATTTAGTACTGATTTTATGAATTAATTATGTGTTATTTAATTCTGATTTGGTTTGCTTTTTTACTGTGAATTTATACTGTAAATTGATGTGGCATGAATTCAGGTGAAAGGATTTTACGTAAAACAAACTAAAAAAATAAAAAAATTTGTCACCTCTTATGTCGGAGGTGAGATAATCTCCTATGGCGCTTCCAATGGAAGCACCGTAGGAATGATCTCACCTAATGGAAGCGTCATAGGATGTCCATACTTCGTATGACGCTTCCCCGCAAAAGCGCCGTAAGAAGTTATTTTTTTAAAAAAACTAAAATAAAAAGTGCCAGCGCTTTCAGAAATTCAAGAAACGCCGTAGGTTATTTTCATGGCGCTGAAAGTTGTGCCGCTTCACAAACGCCATAATATTTATAAAAATAAGTGTCATTTATGCTGTTTTTTGTAGTGGTGACCCAAGTTATCCTCCCTCCCTTTAGTGAGGATTTCACATCCCACACACTCTGATCCATACAATTAGACCTCTATTTATAGGATCTTATAATGATTAACCACCTCATTAAAATCTTAACTAACAATAGTAGGGATCTCAACTAACTAATGAGGATTTCAACTAACTAATGATTTTAAATGTCCAATAGTGTAGAAATTAATTACAGAGAAATAATGAGTGACATATATCTAATGAGGGTAAATATGATAAAATTAGTTTAACATTTTAGACAAAATAGATTTATTCTTATATTAAGAACCATTTCTAGGAGAGAGAATCTTCCTTATAAAAAGCACATGTGAGTGTAATTCTCAAGAAAACATCAGAGGTGCGATGTTAAGTAATGAAAACGAATATTGATTCAAGCTGATGTGATTTATGTTCTTGTTTTTATATATAAATGTAGAGGACACTATGAAGGAACCCCGCAATCATCAGAGAAAATTTAGCAGACAGCAAATTGGTCCAATGGAGGGGCCACTGTATATCTGTGCGCGTATACATATATTATCCAAATCTTGGCATTATATATTCATTTCTACCATCCACCGTGTAACCAACGCCAGCAATCATTCTGTATATGTGTGTGTATGTGTGTGTGAGAGAGAGAGAGAGAGCTCCCATATATTTTGTGAGAAATGTTTCAGACAAGATCAATCATTATATAATTTTTTAATTGAATTAATGAGTTATAAATAGTGATAATTTTGATGAATATGATTTATTTAAAATGTATGCTTTTTTAGCATGCTAGAATGTTTGATTAGTTTGTTCATATTATATTTTTTGAAATATTTATTGTATTAGTAATTATAATTATTATGCCAATGAATAGGTTTCTCATGCATACTTGTTGAATTTCACAAGGGATCATATAAAATGTTATGTACAGTTCTTAATATAAGAATCAGTTGACTAATTTGAGTAGATTGAGAAAGTTAGTTATATTAGTTATTTATAACAAATATAGGTTGGTTTTCCTAAAATACCATCTTTATTATGACTATGCTTGGATAGAAATTTCTTAATGTGTACAATAAATAAAGATACTTGAAAAAAAAAATATAAATTTGGGAAACAAAGTGGATTGGGGTCTAATATTTAGAACCAAATCCAATCTCCAATTAATTTTTATATTTAGGACTGGTATGTATATATGTTTATAGTCTTTTGATCTGGCCAGTAGCATATTGTTTGCTTTTATTAGCATCACATCATGCGTATATCGTAGATTCAAAGTTTGTTTGGTAGGGGGGGTTGGAAATGGGGGGATTTTGCTTCCCTTCCATTATTTGGATAGGTAAAATTTTTAGGAGGGGAGGGAAATTTTCTAAAATTCTCCCTCCCCTCCTGTTCTAACCCTTCCCTCCAAAATTGAGGGAATTTGGAGGGAAATGTTAATGTTTAGGCTTATATTGACTAATATGTCAATGCTATTTTAAAATATTCCCACAATACCCTTCTCATTATTTAATTACAAAATTATAATTTTATATAGTAAATGCTATTTGTAATTATATTTATTTAATTTTTATAATTATAAAATTATAATTTCATGTATGAAATTGCTTTTATAACTATATTTTATTAAATATGTTAGAAAGTTATAAAATACAAATTAAATAAAATACGGACAAAATTATCCATATAAAAATATTTCCCCTCTCTTTTTGTCAATTCAAACAAAGTAAAAGAAAATCCCTCTCAAACCCTCATTTCCCCTCCCTTCCCTTCCATTAAAATCCCTCCTTTTCCATCCCCACCATTTAGTCAAACACAGCCTCAATCTCACATGCGTGATCTTAAAATATGTCTATGCAATGTATAAACTAATAATTTAAAATAGATCTGCAAAGTGTACGGGTTAATAATATAGTTGAGTGAAAAATCTTGAAATTTCTAAGGAAAGTCATATGTTAGGATAACTTCTGCAAGCAATTTCAAATCATCAATAACTTTCGGAATTATATGGCTAAAATATCACAATTGTCTTGTGCATCTCCTTAAACCTCGCTTCTAAATCTTGTGTCCTATCAGTAATACTTTAAATATACAATCATCACATGCCATTGATTGCACTATAAAATAAAAAAAGAAGCAGGTAATTAGCGATAGAATTCGGCGATGGATTGTAGCGACGAAATTTATGACAAAATTCTTTTCTATCAATAATTGGCTATTTCTGTTGTAGTGTTGCTATCACACATGTTAACGGGACTCAAACAAAAATAATCCACATAAAAATATAATATAATTTTTATAAAATAATATCCTTTCGAGAGAACTGACAGTGGCCCTTTTGCATGATCATAAAACATGAAATCATGTAGAGGACACGTGTATGGTAAGCAATTAATTTCTTAAATTAAATTGCATCTGTGAGTTAGAGTCTTGTCGAAATCGAATCCTCTATGCTCATTTAAGAGTGATACGCATATGGGACACTCATCATATAAATCTTCACGCCATCTACGTTGAATTTCAACCATCTAAATTAGATTTGAATGATTCAGACCTCATCATTTGCTGTAAGCAGTAGGATCTTGATTCTTAACTTTGTCTTCACCATTCCCATAGATTGTCTATACAAGTCAATGAAGTTAGTGTTCGCTTCCCACACCAGTCCCATTATTTCATATATTATCAATATTTTGATCTGATTTTTAGATCAGTGTGTTTTATTGAAGCTAAGGCTCTTAGTGGGAAATTGGAGGTTGAAATTGAGACCAAGTCATCTGCCATTGAGGTATTCCACTTCTTCACTAAGCAACTTCACAATCTTCCCAATAAAAAGATACAGAAACCTAAAAAGAGACAACATATTGAATAATCCCATTGCACATAGGTCATAGAGTATTACATCTATGTATTTATATGCATAGAATAGTGTGTGTTGTATAAATTACACGTAGCCCTAAAGGAGTATTGTAGAATACAACTGGTGGATTTGGGCCTAGTTATATGGGCTGAGTGTAAGGACTGTTTTTATGCTTTAACAGCCTCCCTCAAGTTGAACGACAGTGGGCTAACAGTGAGAATTGATCTTAGCATTTCAAACTGAGTTCCATTGAGAGATTTAGTGAATACATCTACTAATTGATCTTTGGATGAGAGAAATGTGATATTTAATGTTTTGGCTGCAACACGTTCTCTGACAAAATGATAATCAAGTTCTACATGTTTGGTTCGTGAGTGCATGATAGGATTAGCAGCCAAGTAAGTAGCTCTAATATTGTCACAGCACACAGTTGGGGCAGTGTAGAGAGGAATTCCCAGTTCTTTAAGAAGAGTTTGTATCCATATGAGATCATAAGTTGCCAAAGCAAGAGATTTATATTCCGCTTCTATAGAAGAATGAGCAACGATTTGTTGTTTCTTTGAGCTCCATGATACAAGATTTGAGCCAAAGAAAACACAAAACCCTCCTGTGGACCGTCAGGGCATCCAGCCTAGTCAGCATCAGCAAAAGCAATTAGTGAAGGAGAATCATATTTTTGGATGAAGATACCAAAATCAAGTGTTCCTCACAGATAACGCAAAATACATTTAAATAGCCTTCCAGTGAGTGTCTAATGGATAATGTAGAAATTGACAGTCTTTGTTAATAGCATAGGAAAGATCTGGTCTGGTGAAGGATAGATATTGAAGACTGCCTACAATGCTTCTGTAGAGAGAAGGATTAGAAAAAGGTTGTCCATCAGTTAAGGATAACTTAGTAGAAGATGCCTGAAGTGAGGCTATGTTAGCTTTGTTTTACGCCTTGGTAACCTCTTCAAGAATTTTAAACAATGATTGAAATAAAGGGTACAATCACATATCGTCTCACGAAGAGCCTTTTATTAATTACCTAGAAACTAAGTGCAATGATTGATATAAACCAATTTAAAAATGATTTTTGATCTTTTTATCTAACAACTAAATTGCAATTGAACTAAAATGCTTTGAAAACAAATATTTTTGGATTTTTTTAGAATAAAAGTGGAATGGAATGGAAATTAATGAAATAAGAAAACAAAGAGTTCAACAATGGAATGAGCAATCCCTCATAACAATGGCGCAAACAATCCTCACTTAAATTAGTTATGGGAGATTTAATCTTGTTAGTTCAAAAATGCCTCTAAGGGCCACCCCTTAGACTAGACCTAACTTAGATTGATTAATACCAAGCCACATTGCATATTAATCTCTCTAAATTAGGTTGATTAAGCACTCTAACAATTAAATGAATTTTAAAATCATATTTAGCATTTAATCTAATAACCGAGCCACCTCGAATTATCACTTGATTTTCTCATTAATCTTAATTTAACAATGGCCACCCATATGAAAAATTAAGATTGATGATGCTAAAACCCAATGCTAAATACATTTAATAAATTTATGTCTAATTAACCAATGCAAACACAAGACACTATTGATCCACTAACCAAGCCACCTTGAAATTAGCATAAAATATTCACAAAATCATCAATTCAATGACTAACTAGTACAAAGAAATGATAATTAAGCTAATTAAACACAATGTCAAGTGTCTAACATAGGTTCAAACCACATCCAATATCTAAATAATTCAAAATGAATCAGTTTAACATTATAAAATTCATCCTAAGACCTAGGAATCACAAATACAATGTGGAAATAGAAAAATGAAAGAGCAAAACTCCCCTTTTGAAACTCCAAGTTCATGCCATTGCCTCTTGCTACAAAAGATTAGGAAAATTAGCCATAAAATTCATCCAAATATTTTTGTTACAATTCCTTTAAAATTTCAAATACCTAATCTACCTTTTGGATCTGGGATTCCCTCATGCATCTACCTTAATTAAATTGTTGTTGTTATGATTGGTTGTTAATTTGTGTAAATGGGGACAACGTAACAGATGGTAAGGTGGAGACATGTAAAGAGAGAATTGAAGAGGTTGATGAAGAAAGCAAATCACTGAAAGTGGACTTATTCGAAGGAGATGTTAAGGAACGATACAAGAGTTTTAAGTTCATAATAAAAGCCACAAACAAGGAAGGAAGTGGTGGGGCCATTGCAAAGTGGAGCTTTCTTTATGAGAACATACATGAGGGAATCCCAGTTCCAAAAGGCTACTTGGACATGGCAACTACCATGATAAAAGATGTTGATGCTTATCTTCTCAGTTATATATATATATATATATATATATATATAAAAGCTCAAACTCCAGCTTTTATTATGGTTTTGTTCTTGTGAGTTGTAAATTATGATCATGAGAAGGTCAAATAAGGAATACCATAACATCTAATACTAATTGATTCATATATTAAATATTTAAAAAATTATTATAATATTCAAATAAAAAATAAATAAATTTAAATCACCTTTCAATGACAAGACCGTGGTACACACATTTTTTATGTCCCTAAATATAACGCATTATTCATCTTTTATTAATTATCGCAACTAATTTTTTGGACTAAAGATATTCTTCATATATTTTCTTAGTCGAAGATATCCTTCATCTATAAATAAGGGAAAATCCCAAAGAACTTTAAAAATCCTAAAATACAAAAAGATATTTTAAATACTCATAATCTCAAAGAGATATTAGGCTTAAATTATCTTTTTTTGAAATTACAAAAAAGATAACTAAATTACTTTTAATATATATATATATTTTAAATCTTACCCCCCTCCCGGCCCCACCTAGAGCTTCAGCGGCCAAAGGTTCCAGTGGCCAACCATTGGTCACCAAAGCTCCGACAAGAATATTCCGATGGAAGGGAATAATCCATAGGGAATAAATATTTCCATAGCGCCAAGGGGGATTTGAACCCCACCACCCTGTTTACAAAAAACATTGGTGGCCTAATACATATTGTGCAAGTAAATATATATATAAGCTAATCATTTAATTTTGATTCTAACTTATTCACAAATTTTATTAAGGAATTCACAACATTTCATTAGGTTTTAATAATTTTGTTTACCCATTAAAAAAATTTACACTATCAACTCATTCACAAATTTTATTAAAAAATTCATAACATTTCATTTGGTCCTAACAACTTTTGTTTACTAAATAAAAAAGTCACACTATCATATCATTCATAAATTTTATTAACGAATTCATAACATTTTATTAAGTTTTAACAAATTACACAATCATGTTTTAACAATGTGTGTCTTACGCGAACGATGTCTGGTGACGTAGACATCAAAACAGAATTATTAGAGAGATAAGAAAAGACGCTTCTCGACCGGTTCATGAGATCGAATCTCAGTGCTGGTGCCATGTTTTTCTTTCACCTAAATGTCGAGTATTTTGCGAAAAAAATGATTCGGAAATTAAGTGTGAATTGATGCGGGAAAAATAAGGAAACTCCTCCATAAAATTGAGCTGAAAAAGAAATATATGTGTAAAAATATATATTCTTAAATTCAAATTTTGATTTTAAATTAAAATTTGATATTGAATAAGTCAATGTAATAATAAAATTACATGTTGGCATGATCTTATCAAAGCAGTTTTAAATCTTCAATTATAATAATTAGAAAATATCATTGTTACTTTTGAATTATAAGGCCAAATTATTACAAATCAGGGTTATCATACCCGGACTGGACCGGGAACCAGCGAACCGACTGGTAAACCGGTCCTGTCCGGGTCAATTTTTTTTTATTTTTTTACAAAAAAATTATTTTTTTAAATTTTTCCTTTAGAATTTCATACTAATAAGCCTAAAATTTTTAATTTCTCACTGGTTTGGCCCCGGTTTAGCTCCGATTTGACTCCGGTCTAACCCACTGACCCTTGACCCAGTATCCCGACCGATTCAGTGACCGTTTCGGGTTTGATAACCTTGTTACAAATATTACTGCTCCATTCAAGACTTTAATCTATACATATTAAAAACATAATTTAATGTTTTAATCAATTGGTTAAGTTACTTGTTTAAAACAGGTGTTTACTTTTCTAAAATATCACTTCTTTTAATCATTACTACATTTGGAGGGAGGGAAAATCTTCTGTCCCCGCAATAATACTTTAATCCACAGTCATTACCTGCTACTAATGCTTTTTTTACAATATTTTAATCGACACATATTGATAGTCAAATAAGCATGATTTATGGCACTCAAAAATAATTATTTCTTAGATACATTATTCCTACTAAAGACAAATATAATTGATATTGGGAGATTTGGATTTTATAAAATATGCATATCGGTCGCTATCGCCAGATAATATTGGGACCCGAACAGAAATAATAAAGGAAATTTATTAGAAGTTGTTTGTGGATCCTGTATTAGCATGGATTGTGTATATAAGACCAATGAAGCTAGCATTCACTTACCACACATATCCATTCTCACAAGCTACTTTATATATTGTATATTTTGATTTTGAAATCACTGTATAATATAAGATTATCGTTGAGGTATGGCTCTTACTGGTAATTTGGAGGTTGAAATTGAGATCCAATCACCTGCGATTGAGTTCTTCAACTTCTTCACTAAGCAACTTCACAATCTTCCCAACGCCACTGGCAGTGTCCATTTTGGTGAGATTCATGATGGACCTGACTGGCATTCCATTGGTTCTGTTAAGCACTGGTCTTATACTGTTGGTAAGATTCTATAAAGATTCCTAGATTAGTGTAGGATAGATTCATGCCTCTTTTTTTTTTTTTTTTTGCCTGCAAGATTCATGCCTCTAATCGAAAAGATGTGAATGATTAGGGTTTCTTCCTTTGAATAGAGAGCACAATATCCCTTCTAGTGTTACGCTTTACATGACAAAACTTATTTCATATATTTATTTTATATAGTGTAAAATCACTTAAAATAAGCTAAAAGAAATATGCTTAAACTCAACTGATAAAATCTTTCCTTGTATTGATTTTGATAATTTATCAAATAATTGTATACTTCTATGCTGCTTAAATATTACAAATTGGTAATGAGTAAATTATAGTAGCCAGGAAGGCAGAAAAAAGAGTTTATAAGGAATACATTATTTATATACTTGTAGGTCCAGGTGAAATTATCAAAATTAAGGTACTCTCTCATGTGTTTAATTAATATAGGAGGTAGATAACCAAATAATATATACTAAGGAAATTATTTAATTTAGTTATTTATAACAAATATGTGTTAGTTTTCCTAAAAGAGTTAAGGTACAATTTTGTACCGGAAGTAACTACTTAGGAGTGTTGGGTATTTAAAAGTTTTTTGATGAGTAGTTTTGTCCTAGAACTGTTAATAAAGGAGAAAATTTTCACTAACCATTAAAAAGCTAAAGAGAAAAGTTTCCCGAACCATAAAAAAACTAATAGAGACTGTTCACATTTTTTACAGCAAGAGCTAAAATTATTACCTTTTGGTTACTTCCAGAGCAAAATTCCTTGTCAAAAAAACTTCTAGATGCTCAGCATTCTTGAGTAGTTACTTCTTAGGCAAAATTGCACCTTACCAAAAATATCCCCTTTAATCATAACTACCCTTGGATGAAAACTCTATTAATATGTGCAATCATATGAATACCTTAAGAAAAATTATAAATTTGGGTGGTAAAACAAACTGGGATCTTATATTTATGACTTAATATTCAGTCCCCACTAAACTAAATCTATATTAGGAACTGGAGGGAGTAACTCAAGTGTTGTCATTCTTTATCGTGCATGCCGAATTGTTTTTCTTTTTTTGACACTGATACTTAATTTGTACAAATGGGAACAAGCAGATGGTAAGGTGGTGACATGTAAGGAGAAAATTGAAGCGATTGATGAGGAGAACAAATCACTGAATGTGGACTTCTCAGGAGGAGATATTAAGGATAAGTACAAAAGTTTCAAGTTCATAATAAAAGCCACAGACAAGGAAGGAGGTGGTGCTATTGCAAAGTGGAGCTTCACTTATGACAAGATCCATGAAGGAATCCCAGACCCAAAAGGCCACCTCGACTTTGTAACCATCCTTACAAAAGATGTCGATGCTTTTCTTCTGCGCTCACATGGAAAATGAATTGGAGCAAGCTAAACCAAAAATGCAAAGTGCGAGGATGATGAGTGAATTAATAATTAAAGAATAAGGTTGTGTTTTTGAGTCCATGAATTGTGTTGTGAACTAAAGAATAAGATCTGTGTTGTTGGGTTAATTCACTATGTTATTATATGTAAAAAGTGTGTATGAAGAATGCTTTTATGATCGGTGTATTTAAGGGCTGGTCTTTTAATGAATTTGTTGTGTATTCCAATCTTCATCTTCTTAATTTTCTTAGAAGTAACTAATATTACGACAAAACATTCAATCAGCAACAATTAACATAATCAATTCACAAATCCTAATTGCTCAGAAATTAAATCACTAATCGATCTATCAATAAATCCTTAATAAAAATGCTACTGCTTAAAAATAATCCTTAAGAATGTTTTTTCCGGACAAAATGTCTCACGCGTACGAAAAAGATCATGATGACAAATATACAATCATCATTGTCATAGAGGTGTTTTGTAAAGTTTAGAGGTGGGTTTAGCCCCAAACAGAGAAGACAGAGCCAAAGAGAAAGAAGCTATCCCATCCAAAGAAAAATGAAAGGGCTGTTACCGAAACTGGAGTAGTCGGTAGAAAAAACGCTAGATACTGGTTGATAGTATAAAAAAAAGCATTCAACATAATAATAACCGTCAAATAAGTCTTTGTTGCACTATTATCTCATGTTACTTGACTCTTTTGCTTTTTTTAGGAAAAAAATGAATGGGGAGACACTAATGGCATAAGGTTACAAGTTGGATTGAATCACGACCTACGACTTACAGGAAGATGACATTCTACAAGGCTACAATACTTTGACTTGATGTTTTTTGTATTTAAACTGAACATAGTTGTCAACTAGCTCTCAAACTTATATTAACTATAAACTTAGTTAAACTCACAAGTTTACATATAAAATTTACGGTTTATAAATGTCTACCTTACAAATTTGTGTCTACTCTCTTAAACCCGTGCATGATTTTTCAATTTGATTATGTTCAATGGAATTATATATAAACTTTATAGAAATTTCTTTGCTGGGCATGACAATCAAATTACAAATGTTGATGAAATTAATTTCAATTATTTAAAATATACTTAAATTAAATTATTGTCATTTTTTATATTTTATGACTTAATCATATGCTTTACATATATGTATCAATAAAAATAAACTCTTACAAGTTTATGATTCAAGTGTACGGTTTGAGTTTACATTTTTGTCATAAGTTTACTTAAACTCGGGTGTTTAACAACCTTGAAACATACGATTATGAAATGTCAAGTAGGTCTAATTCTGTAAAAATAGTTGATGCTCATCTTCCCGGTTTCTTAATCTTTTGATTATTTATTGAATCACCGGAAATTAACTTGAATTCTCCTTGAAATCTATCAATTAGATATATTGAGAGAAAGGAAGATATGAATGAGTTTTTCATTTTTACATTGTTACATAATAATATCTTACCGATATGAGAGAATCCCACCATATATATATAGGCACACTTGGAGTTGAATGTATTTGCTGTCTGTTGTGGATGATGCCACTTGATTATTAATCAGAAGACCACGGCGAGCAAAGTGGAGGCTTTCCTGTAGCCAGCAAAGATATGAGGTTCTCTTCAAATAAACTTATTATCTCTCTCTCTCTCTCTCTCTCTCTTTCTGTTACTCCACCGATTCTTAATATAAGACATATTTATTTAATTTAATTATATTAAGGAAGTTGGTTAAATTAGTTAATATGATATGTATTTTCTAAGGTAATTAAACCCGGATCGATCACTGAACCGGTCGGGGTACTGAGTCAAGGGTCAATGGGTTAGATTGGAGTCAAATCGGAACTAATCCAAGGCTAAACCGGTGAGAAATTGAAAATTTTAGGCTTATCAATATGAAATTATAAAGGAAAAATAAAAAAAATCAATTTTAAAAATAAAAAATAAAAAAAGATTACCTAGACCAGGTTACTGGTCCGGACCGGTCTACAGGCCGGTTGCCGGTTTCAGGTCCGGACCGGCCGGTCTGGTTTGGGTATGAGAATATGGGTATTTTCTAAAACACACTAGTCATCTTTCTTAATTCCCTTATTTCTTTTCTTCTTTAATTATTGTTGAAGGAGCATCAGTTATGATAGATTAGAAATATATCGGCAAATATGAAAAATATATTTTGTATTTATGATCAAGATTAACTCTCTAAATATATCTTATATTAAAGAGTAGAGGGAGTACTTTACAGCAACACAGTGGTGTTGCAATTAAAAAGTTGGAAACAAATTAAACTAAATCCAACAAATAAATACATTTTCAACGCTTAAAAGCTCAATCTTTTGCGTACAAAACACCTTTCTAAAACTGTTGAGGTGGATCTATATTGCATGCAAAATCAGATCACTACTTAAAAAAGAAGAAGAAGATCTTTACAGCAAGCTCAAGCTGACAATAATATATATTGCTTGGAATCATAGTATACCTTTTTAAAAGGTAGTTTCTCAAATTATGCATCTTGCCGCGTAGGTTGTCCTGGAAAGTGTTGCAAAAGTGAACTCACGTGGTCAACGAATATCTCAGATCTGATCTTGAGAACCTGACCAAATAATAATATAATCGTTCAAGTGAGTTGCACATTGCATTTTCTTATTCTCATAATGGACATGTTCTGGTCGATCAACCCATTTCAATAATAATGTCGCATATCCACGTTATAATTTTTATTTCTGTTCCATCAAAGAATACCAAACGCAACCTTGTATTTAATTGATTTGCTTCTTTTTTTTTAATTCCTCAGCCATATTTTCATATTAAGAGTCGATAAAAGAATCTGAACTTGCATAATAATAAATGGTGACGAATTGAAGGTAAAATAACCATTTTACCTGATTGTTGGTTAATGTGGTAATAAGTAGCCTTATCACTCTATAAGGAAGAGAACACGAGATCAAATCTTAAAAAGCACACTTACTAAGAGATGCAAAAACCTTTAGCATTCTAAGTCTTGAAGGCTTAATGCCTTGGTAACCTCTTCAAAATTAAACTAAGAATTGTAATAAAGGATGTAATCCCAGATCGTCTCGAGGAGCCTTTTATTAATTACCTAGGAACTAAATGTGATGATTGACATAAAAACAACAAAAAAGATTTGATCTTTTTAACTATCAACTACTTTTTGCAATTGAGAATTAAATTGTTCTAAACTAATTCTTTTTAAGATTTTTCTTGAAAATATGAAATGAAATGATGATGAAATTAATGAAATGAGAAGAATAAGAAAATTAATAATGGAATGAGCAATCATTCATAGTAATAGTACAAGCAATCCTCACTTCAAATAATTATTGGAGATTAATCATGCTAGTTTAAAAAAAACCTTAAGAGCCACCCCTTAGACTATGCCTAACTTAGATTGATTAATACCAGATCACCTTATATATTAGTCTCTCTAAATTAAGTTGATTAAACACTCTATCAATTAAATGAACTTAAAAATTGTATTTAGCTTTTAATCCAATAACCAAGCCACATTACATTACCATTTGATTTTTTTCATTAATCTTAATTTAATAATGGCCATCCATATGAAAAATCAAGATTAACGATGTTAAAACATAATGTTAAACACAATTAATGGATTCAGATTCAATAAACTAATGCAAACACAAGGCATCATTGATCCAATGATCAAGCCACCTTGAAATTTAGCACAAAATATTCACAAAATCATCAATTCAATGACTAACCAGCATAAAGAAGTGATAATTATGCTAATTAAACAAAATGTCAAGTATCTAACAGAGGTTCAAACTATAACTAATCTCCAAATATATCAAAACAAATCAATCTAACATTATAAAATTCATCATAAGACTAGAAATCATAAATACAATGTGGAAATAGAGCATTGAAAGAGCAAAAACTCTCTTATTGAAACACCAAGTGCATGGATCGCAAGTAGTATAAAGAGTTGTCGTTCTCACAAGGACTAAGGCAACAAAGGAGTAATCACATAGATTGAGTGAAACCTTTTGAAAAGTTTTCTATTTCCAAATTCAATTACTTCAAGATAAGAGGAACATAGGATTATTTCTCGCAGTTGCAATTCATGAGATTTAAATAATTACCACTCCATTAGTGATTAAATGACTTTATATATTAGTCTAAGGTCCAAAAGCATTTGATGTAACTTTCTCAAGTCAAAACCAAACTTATATCCTCAATTAACATATACACAATCTCTTGCTACAGTTAAGAGAAAATAATTAGTAAGCAACGGCTTTAATTTGACAATGCCGGGTTAGTAACTATATTTCTGTGTTACTAACAAACCATCTATTTAATCATAAATTTCAAGTATGACATAATTTTATCTAAGTTTTATAATTAAATTAACTTTCTCAAGTTTAATTTAATTGAACCAAAAATCTAAGTGGTGGCCAATCACATAGAAGCATTACGCATAAGATAAAATTAACACATAATTGTCATTAACAACTAAAGAGAATAATAATAAGTCTCAATCCTTGCAATGAATGCAAATTAAATAGCTACTCATAATTATAATCAAAATTCATCTCAGCAGCAGCAGACCACGAATCGACATAATACAGGGAAATGAAAGAAAATAGAAGAATGAACAAATTGCCTCCCTTGCTGCACAACTAAAGAAGAGGAATAGAAAAATCTTTAGTTCTCCGACCAAGATGAAGAATGGTGGCGGCAGCGTCTCTCTCTCCTCTGGTTCAATCGCTCTTCTCATCTCTTTTCAGTTCGGCCCTCCTTCTCAATCGACTACGACAATTGCTCCTCCTCTCTCTTGAAGTCGAGGGTCCCAGCTGCTCCTGTCAAATCCCTTAACAATTCGATATTCACAGAGTATTAAGCGTATAGTTCATAAGCATACAGAAATAACAGAAATATACTGATAATAAGTGCTTATTTATATTTAAGGAATAATCCTATAGGATATATATATATATATATATATATATATACACACACACACACACACACACACATAGAGTCCAAAAGAAATAAAATTTATAACTAAAAACAACTGATTACAATCCCGCTTGAAACGAACCTCAGTCGCCGGTAATTACGATTTTGCCCTTAGAGGCTCTACCTTCTACTGGAATATTTTTAAATATTGAAAAAGGGTGAGATTCGAATGAATCTCAGTAGTAACATACAATCATTCATATAAAATGTGATAAATAAATATGCAATGCACCATGATATGTAAAATGCTAACTCGTGTTGTATGCATACTGTCCAAGGGCAAACGACTGTTTGCAACCCCAGCTTAACTCATGTACATGGTCAAACGACATGTTTAGACCCTGGCTTATTCGCGTGCTGTGCCCCAGGCACTGTCATATTACAGAAAATGGCATACACAACATATAAATAATCACATAGTATATGAGAGAAAGAATTACTACCTGGGTCCTTTTTCGGTCCAACTGTTTATCCAAAACTTTTTCTCTGGCTCAGGCTATCACCAATTCCTATAAATTAAAATTAACAAGTAATTGGTTATTGCTTTTAGTACTACTGCCTTTAATTATATTATGCTGGTTATCTCAGTTTCAGTGGCTTCTACAAAGTACAATTTTGCATAGTGTAATTTTTCTATTTTTTTTAAATTGGCAGATTTTTCAGTCAATTTTGAAAAATCATAACTAATTCTAGAAAATTCCAAATTGATTGGGTCCAAATCTTAAATGAAGCTCTTGAAATATATTTTCACAGAAAAATATCAAAATCTGCTCAGTTTCACCATATTACTCCTAGAATTTCACGAAATACGACTATTCCAGATTACTCTTCAGAAACAGAGCACAACTTTGAAAATCCATATCTCCTAATGTACTTGTCCAAAAATTACAAAATATCTATATATTTAAAGCTATGAATGTCTAATTTGAATCTAAAAAGTTTCATAATTTTTTATCAAGGTTTGAGTTTCTAAAATTTTGACACAACCAATTTGACTTCCAGAAACATATTCTGACAGCAACTAAATTCAAAAATTCATATCTCTCAATATACTGATCCAAATAACACAAAATATATATCAAATTAAAGTTTAGAATTTTAATTTAGTTATGGAAAGTTTCATATCCATTGGACAAAATTACATTATTCAAAAACACCACGAAACCAACTGTCAGAATCTGGACTTCCAGAATTTTATCTGTTTCTGGACCTATCTTTTAAAAATCATAACTCCCTCTACAAATATCCAAATGATGTATTATATGAATCATTTTAAAGCTTGAGATGTCTATTATCTCCATGTAAAATTTCATAAATATTGTATATGATTTGGTTAGTTAAAGCTTAACACGAAATGAACTGTCTCCCAAAACTTCAGTTTTGACAGTCCGAGTTTAAAACTCAATAACTCACTCATTTTGACTCTAAATTGTGCTCTTCTTGATTCTATTTCCTACTACACATCCTAAAATTTCCATAAGAAAAAGAACAAAAAAAAAATTCTATCTATAACCTCTGTTTTAGCTTCTGTAACTTTTCGGTAGAAACTCTATTTTCCTACGAGCAAAACAAAGTTGATAAAACTAACATGCAACCATGATTTTGAACTCAAATCTTAAAGATTTCAAATCTACATACTCCAACACATGTTTCTTGAGTTTGAGGACTTGTTTACAGAACCAAAAACACCAGAAATATCACCCAAAATCTTCATACAATCACTGGTTTTGAAACTTATCAGTGACAGAAACTTTCTAGTGATCTCTCTTAATTCCAGCAGCCACAAATCCTCATGAACAACCCCAAAAATGAAACAATAGTGGGAAGAGGTAGAGAAGACTCACTTGTGTCAGAATATGGAGTTGCATGTGAGGTTTGGAGCTTCCTTGTTCCACTTCTCCGATTGTTCTCTTTCTCCGATTTAACTCTCTCACTCACGTCTCTCTCTCTTTCTCCATTCTGTTTTTCTGGTTTTCTTTCTTTCGTTCACTCTTTCTTTTATGGCTGAAGGTGGAGTGAATGGAGAGGTGAGAGAGTGTTTTATTTATTGTGGGTGTTGAATGTATGTGTGTGTGCTGTCCGAATGAATATGGAGAAATGAGGAGTTGGTGAGTGTTTGTCTAAAGTAGGATATATGTGTTAATGTGTATATGGGATGTGTCGCTTGCATTATTTGAGTGATTTACATGCATCCAAAAGACAATGCCATATGCCTATATATGTGGGTCTCTTAGTGTCAGTAGGTTTTTATGTATACATATAGTATATTTTTATCTTATAAATTACACATACCCTTAATTTATTCCTTTGTCTAATTTAAGTTTGTTTAAATTTCGTAGATTTCATAATTTGGCTTATTATATAGTTTCCATAAATTAATCCTTATATTAAATTTTTGGGATGTTACAGCTCCTCTCACTCTGCACTACTGCCTTCTCTCTCCTTCTCCTTCACTCTGGTTTCCGATGCTCCAAAAGAAGATCGACTCTACAGTCGCCACTGAAGGAAGAAGACGAAGGAAAAGTAAATGGTCGCTCCTAGAAATGGTGTCTTGTAGTTACCCCCCACCCCAAAACAACATACATTAATAATAATAATAATAATAATAATAATAATAATAATAAACAATCTGAACTGTTATCTTTTGTTTTTTTAACTTTTCAATTATTAGCTATTTGAAATTATAATAATTGTAATAAAATTCTGTTAAATAATATACCAAATTGATATGTATCAAAATCTTCAATACATTCTTTTAATTTAGTAGTAAATATCAATGACTCCCTAAATATACCAATATATATCTCAAATTTAATTAAAAATAGGGAGTCACCCACTTACTTACTGTAAAGGATTGAGATAATTTCAAATATTCATATTTTTAACAGCAACCATAGCCCCTTCAAAACCCAAATAATCCATTCAATAAGGGTGGAAAAAGCTGAAACTGAAATCACACCACAGTCGCGTGAAAATCACAACAACCGCCGGAAAACATAGAACATCGCCAGAAAATTACAACACTCGCCGGAAACCACAGAAAAGAACGGTGCTCTGGGAAGAAAAAGGGCCAACGAAGGTTGCCAGGTTGCCAGCGGTAGTGGACGGCGGAGGAAAGTGAAGCGAGAAAGAAGAAGGTCGATGGTCTCGTGTCTCAGCTCGCGGCGCTTCTCTTCTGTGATCTGAAACTTGACTCTGACGGTCTGAAACTCAGAGGAGCTCCGGCGCTGTGTGAAACTCTGTCATCTTCTTCTCCGAGAAGGTTGCCGCCAGTAGTGGGTGTAAGGGCGGAGGAGTGGTGAACGACAGTTGATAATGGTGATGGTGTGGGATGGCGGTGGTGAGAGCGAATTTGATCGGAGAAGATAGGAAGAATGGTGAATGTCCGATCTGCCACACCGCGCCTTCAAGTCTGAACTTTCCGATTGTGCCAAGGTCCGATCGGCGGTGGTCTGGAGGTAGGAAGGCCGATGGTGGAGAATGGAGAAGGTGGTGGTTCGATCCAACCTTTCTCTCCCGATGAAGAGCTCTGAGTCGCCTCCTCCGATCTCCTTCTCTGGTATTGTCTGCCAATTCCTGCAATTTCAGACCTAATTTTTTAGTCAAAAACGCTGGAGTTTTGACAGGACCCTTCTCGTATTTTCAATTTTCGTGATACCAAAACTGCCATTTTCAGATTTAATTCAATTTTTCCAGCATATATAATTAAAACCAATCAAACACCAAATATTCTCAAAAATCAATAATTAAAAGTAATTATAAATATTTTGACAATTTTATCCTTATTAGTCATAATTTAATATATAACTATAACAAAAATTTTAAATAAAACATAAAAATATATAATAAAAATAAAGATTTGTCACTATCAAATAAAAATAGTAATAATAACCATTTCTAGAACTATTTTTCAAAGTTGAAATAGCTAGCTTCAATTAATAGAGGTAACTCGAAAAATCTACAAAAAGCAAGACTGAGGGGATAGGGTTTTAACCAACTCACCAATAATTCATCATAAATATATGAGGTTGAAATGTCATCCCTGCCCTCTCTCACCTCACAAGCTCTCATTATATATAGGGCTATTGAACCGACGAGTTTTGTGCAGCAAAGTGTTTTAATTTCTAAGTTTCAGTGTAGAGAGAGAGAGAGATGGCATCTCAAAGTGTTGGAAAGTTGGAGACTGATGTGCATATCAAGGCAACAGCAGAGCAGTTTCATGATGTTTTCTGTAGCAGAACTCACCACATCGCCAACGTTTGTCCTGAGAAAATCCAAGGCGTTGACATTCACGAAGGCGAATGGGGCTCCCAGGGTTCCATCATCTACTGGAATTATGTTCATGGTAATTAATTATAAGCAATTTATCTTTTGTTTCTTCTATAAAAATCTCATATATTGACAGGTGTGTGTGTGTAAAGAATACGTACAACTCCACTTTTGGCAATAAAAAAAACGCACTTAATTATAACTTCAAGTGTTGATATCATATTTGCGAGTACGCATCCTGATACAACGATTTCCCATATATTCATCAGACCTTCATAATTTCATTTCAAGAGGATCTCAGTAATTTATGCTCATCATGTAACTCACTAATATGTATACCAACACATATGTGGTTTAGCAGTACAAGGTCCTACTAGATTCTTTGGAATCTTAAGTTCAGGTACTAAAAAAGATACTTGTATTAAGAGAGGAAGCTCAGACCCTAAAATTGAAACAGCTAGTTACTTGGATACTTGATAATAAGATTAAAAATAAGCGTCAGACACCAATTGATAATGTAAAAAAGCTCACCATTATGTGTTAGTCTTGTCCTCCCACGAGGCTTTTCTGCTTCAAATTATAATCAGTCTCTTTCAGTACTTACAGACACGAATACATGAGATCTAATTTTTTTGTCCGTTGCGTTCTTGTCAGAAATCAGTGCAAACAACACTCTTTAATTATGCATTAATTGTAGATGTCCCACAGTGCTGGGGATATAATTAAGTTTAAATAAAAATATACGTACGTCCATGGCTTCAACTTGTGCAAGTTGTGTGTTTTCCAGGTCGATCGTTTTTATATCATCAAAAGGAAAAAAAAAAAGGATTTTTTAATGACAAAATTTTCTAATTTTTTGAAACATATATACAGATGGAAAGAAGTGTGTGGCAAAGGAGCTGGTGGAGTTGGTAGACACAGAGAACAACAAGGTCGTATTCAAAGTGTTAGAAGGAGATCTAATGGAAGACTACAAAAGCTTCAGATTCATAATCCAAGTGTTTCCTCAAAAAGAAGGAAGTGTTGTTCATTGGATCATGGAATATGAGAAGCTTAAGGACCACACTCCTGATCCTCACACTTTACTTCAGTTAGCCATTGATGTCAGCAAAGACATCGATGCTCACCTTGTTGCTCAACCAGACGCCAACCAGCCGGCCGCCGCCGAATAAATCCATCCTTCTCTCAAATTAAATTATGTTTTGGTGTAATGATATGTGTGTGTGTGTGTGGAAAATAAAAGTTGATGAAGACTATCTTCATCTGTGTGCAAGCAATCATCGATCTCTTATTATGTTGTATATTGTGTCAGTGATCGATCAGGGTCGATGATCCAAGTCTAGCTCTTCTATATATCATTACTTTGTAAGTCGTTTGTGATCTCTGGTTTGGCTTAAGATTTTCAAGATCCTATGTACATAATAAGCGCCAATGTGTAATATAGTGAAATCTAATAGTTTGTGTGGTACTTTTAAGTGAATTTATTTTTTCTCAATTTTCACGTCATTTATCTTAGACAGTTATATATATATATATATATATATATATATTATAAAAATGTTGATAATAAGAGAGTAGAAGAGAGAAATTCTAGAGAGATAAATTAGAGAGACATTCTCATTCACTTGTACATCAAAATACATAACACAGGACCCCTATTTATAGAAATTTTTCATTGCTACAGTAACTTTTCCATGTTGCTACAGTGATTCTCGTGATGCTACAGTACCTCCCCCGTGTGCTACAGTGATGAACAGTATTTGCTACAGTGATGAACAGTGATATTTAATCTTACATATCATATTGATTGGAAGAGCAGGTTGGCCTGAATATGAGCTAATGGACATCCACATAATTAATATTCATAACACTCCCCCTTGGATGTCTATTATGAATGTGCCTCATTAAAAACTTTAACTAGGAAAAACCCAGTGGGATAAAAACCTAGCCAAAGAAAAGAGTACATCATTCATTGATGTGCTGCCTCATTAAAAACCTTTCTAGGAAAACCCAGTGGGACAAAACCTAGATAAGGGAAAAAGAGTACAGCATGTATTGACTCCCCCTCTTAACATTATCAATTGATATCTCTGAATCTCCGAAGGCCAATGTCATAGACAAGTTTTTCAAAAATTGTACCTGGAAGTGACTTTGTGAATAAATCTGCTAGATTTTCACTTGAACTAATTTGCTGGACATCTATTTCACCATCCTTTTAAAGGTCACGAGTAAAGAAGAATTTTGGTGAAATATGCTTCGTTCTGTCTCCCTTGATATAGCCTTCTTTAAGTTGGGTAATGCATGCAGTATTATCCTCATATAGAATTGTTGGTATCATTTTGCCCAAAGATAAATGACAAGTTGTTCGTATATGATGTATTACTGACCTCAACCATACACATTCTCGACTTGCTTCATGTATTGCTAAAATTTCTGCATGATTGGATGATGTGGCTGATATAGTCTGTTTCATTGATCGCCATGAAATAGCTGTACCTCCACATGTGAACAAATAGCCGGTTTGTGATTTACCTTCGTGTGGATCAGATAAGAATCCAGCATCTGCATATCCTACCAGTTCCTGCTTAGATACATTTGAGTAGTACAACCCCATGTCCATAGTGCCTCTGAGGTAACGAAAAATATGTTTTATTCCATTCCAATGCCTTCGTGTTGGTGAAGAACTATATCTTGCTAATAAATTAACAACAAATGATATATCAGGACGTGTGTGATTAGCAAGATACATTAGTGCTCCAATAGCATTAAGATATGGTACTTCTGGACCAAGTAGTTCTTCATCACCTTCTTCGCTGATTACTCGCGGTCGGAATGGATCTTTATCTGGCTTTAGAGACCTTACAATCATTGGTGTGCACAATGGATGAGATTTATCCATATAAAATCTCTTTAGGACCCTTTTTGTATAAGTTTCTTGATATACAAAGATCCCATTTTTTAGATACTCAATCTGTAATCCAAGACAAAATTTTGTTCTTCCCAAATTCTTCATCTCAAATTCTTTCTTCAAACAATGAATTGCCTTTTGGAGCTCTTCAGGAGTTCCAATAATATTGATATCATCAACATAAACAGCAATTATAGCAAATTCACTATTAGATCCTTTTATAAATATGCATGGGCATATTGGATCATTTTTGAATCCTTCTTTCAACAGATATTCATTAAGACGATTATACCACATGCGCCCTGATTGCTTCAGGCCATACAGGGACTTATTTAACTTAATTGAATATTGTTCTCGAAAATTTGAATTAGATGCTTATGGCACCTTAAGTCCTTCAGGGACTTTCATATAAATATCATTGTCAAGTGACCCATATAAATAGGCAGTCACGACATCCATTAGATGCAGATCAAGCCCTTCTTTTACGGCTAGGCTAATTAAATAACGAAAAGTAGTCGCATCCACTACAGGTGAATACGTTTCTTCAAAATCAATGCCAGGTCTTTGTGTAAAGCCTTGGGCTACAAGACGTGCCTTATATCTTATTATTTCACCCTTTTCATTTCTCTTTCGTACAAAAACCCATTTGCATCCAACTGGTTTTACATCTTCAGGTGTAAGAATTACAGGTCCTAACACTTTTCGTTTTTCCAATGATTTCAATTCTGCATTAATGGCATCTTTCCATAGGAACCAATCTTTTCTTTGTTGGCACTCGCTAATGGATTTTGGCTCATGATCCTCAATATTATTCATTACATCTTTTGCTATATGATAAGCAAAAATGTCGTCAACGTTGACTTTATTTCGATCCCATCGGATTCCATTCATAACATAATTTATTGAGATCTCATTATTTTCACATATATCAGGTACCTGGGTCTCTTCTGGGACTACAACATTCTCTTCTGGAGATATCTCTATTGAAGATAATAACTCTTCAGGAGATGGCTCTTTTGGAGCTATTAAATTTTCTTGATTATCCTCAATTTGACCATCTATATTCTTTTCTCCTTTTCTTTTTCAAGGATTTCTATCTTTGGAACCGATGGGTCTGCCACGCTTCAGGCGTACTTTAGATTCATTCATAGTAGATTGTCCTTCAGGGACATCAATTTTAACAGGAGCATTAGCAGCTGGGATATGTGACTTTGTCACTTTCTTAGGGTCAGTAAATGCTTCTGGCATTTGATTAGCTAAATTCTGTAAATGAATTATCTTTTGAACTTCCAGTTCACATTGATTTGTACGAGGATCAAAATGAGCCAATGATAATTCATTCCATCTAATTTCCTTACCCAGATGCTTATTCTCTCCCCCTAATGTTGGGAAAAGTGATTCATCAAAATGACAATCGGCAAATCGTGCAGTAAATAAGTCTCCCGTAGATGGTTCTAAATATTTTATGATTGAAGGAGATTCATACCCAACATATATTCTCATCCTTCTTTGAGGACCCATTTTAGTGCATTGTGGTGGTGCTACTGGCACATATACTGCATACCCAAAAGTTCTTATATGGGAAATATTAGGTTCCTGACCAAAAACCATTTGTAAGGGGGAAATCTTTAAGTAACTTGTTGGTCTGATACGAATTAACGTTGATGCATGCAAAATGGCATGGCCCCAAGCAGAAATTGGGAGATTGGATTTCATAAGTAAAGGTCTTGCAATTAGTTGCAACCTTTTGATCAATGATTCTGCAAGTCCATTCTGTGTATGAACATGAGCTACAGGATGTTCAATATCAATTCCAAGGGACATACAATATTCATTAAAAGCTTTTGAAGTAAATTCACCAGCATTATCAAGACGTATTTTCTTGATAGGATAATCAGGGTAATGTGCTCTTAATCTAATCAATTGAGCAAGTAATCTCGCAAACGCCAGGTTGTGAGAAGATAATAAACACATATGTGACCATTTAGTTGATGCATCAATTAAAACCATATAATATCTAAATGGTCCACATGATGGGTGTATTGGCCCACAAATATCTCCCTGTATCCGTTCTAGAAATGTGAGAGACTCACTTTCTACTTTGCTTGGTGAGGGGCGAATAATTAATTTTCCCTTGGAACATGCAGTACATGAGAAATCATGGGATTGTGGTATTTGTTTACACTTCAGGGTATGTCCACATGAATTCTCAATTATTTGTCGCATCATAATTGAACCAGGATGGCCTAACCGGTCATGCCAAACATTAAATTCATTTGTAAACTTCTGGTTTACATTAGTAGATTTCTGGTCTGTATTAGTGAACTTCTGGTTCTCAATAACATGTGTTTCAATTGTGTTTATAAATGTATAATATAAACCAGAAGAAAAAGCATGACACTTTTCTAATATGCATTTTCTACCAGCAACTATTTTTGTAACAACAAGATATTCTTTATTATTTTTAGTTGTTGTTTCTATATGATATCCATTTCTGCGGATATCTTTGAAACTTAATAAGTTTCTTCCAGACTTGGTAGAATAAATTGCATTATCAATGCATAATTTTGTTCCTTCAGGTAATAGAATATTAGCTCTTCCGGAGCCTTCAATCAAATTTATACTACCAGATATAGTCTGAACATTAGCTTTTTGCATTACCAAGGAAGAAAAATATTTATCATTTTTGAGTATGGTGTTGGTTGTTGCGCTATCAACGAGACATAAATCTTCAGGATTGATGCCAGTATGATTCATTCTTCATTAAAAGAAATATAAAAACATAATTAAGATAAATACATTCGATAAAAGTAACATAAAAGTTCAAATAGATAAATAATTATGCTAAGAAATCAGCAACATCCAAATGGGTAAAATCCATGTTTTCATACTCAGAATTCTCAGCCTGATCCACATGATTTACTTCAATTATTGATCCTTTACCATAATTTTTTATTGATTCTTGGTAAAGATCAACTATGTGTCTTGGCGTACGACAGGTACGAGACCAATGACCCTTGCCACCACAGTGATAACATAGACTTTCAGCATTTTTATTTTGCCCACTATTTTCTCTTTTATGGTTCTTATCAATCTTTTCCCTACTTCTGGTAGGAATTTGAACCACCACAATTTCGACCATGGCCATGCTTACGGCTATAGCCACGTCCACGGCCACAATTAGATTCATTTATTACTACATTCGCTTCTGGGAATAGAGTTAAGCCTATTGGACGGGATTCATGGTTTTTCAATAAAAACTCATTATTTTGTTCAGCCACAAGGAGACAAGAAATTAATTTAACATATTTCTTAAACATTTTTTCACAATATTGCTACTGCAGGAGCAACTTGGATGTATTCATTTATACAAGCTTTTGGAAGGATGACCATGTTCTGGTGATCATACATTTATTTTAAATTGTTCCAAAGAACAAGTGGGTCTTTCATGGCCAAATATTGAATTTTGAGGCCTTTATGTAAATGGCGGTCTAGAAAAATTATGGATCATACATTTAAGATAAATAGTTCTTTTTTATAATAACAAGAGCCATAAATTTATATATTACAAAATTTAACTTAGTTCAGAATAATGTAATAAAAAGGGCATTCACAATATAATAACAGGAAATTCATAAAGGCAATAAATAATTCATAAAGTAAAATATTGCAACAAAAATTAAAAATTTATGGCTTCAGGCCATTTAGTTCTCATGGCTTCAAGCCAATTTGTATCATGGCTTCAGGCTAATTAATCTCATGATGAGAAATTAAATATATATGGCATCTGTCTATTTATCTTCAGAATAAATAAAAGTTGTACATAGCTTCTGGCTGTGATATATATGGCTTCTAGTTATATAATAAGGAATCATATAGATATGGATTCTGACCATATAATAGGAGATCATAGAGATATAGCTTCTGGCCATATCATAAATATTCAAATAATATGACTTCTGGTCATATAATTTCAAAAATTGGATGTAGATGGCTTCTGGCCATAATAATAATAATAATATAAATAAACTTGTAAATGATATATATCAGATATAACAACAATAGTGATCTCCAATCCTAGCCATGGAACCCGATGTTCACAACAATCGGTAAAGATATATTTCTTAATTCCATATAATGGCTTAGACTATCCCAGATCTATGAAATAAAGATATTATAAAATAAAGTATAAATTATCAAAGAAATTATAAGAATATCATACCTTTGAGAGAGCTTCGTGCTGATAACGTGTTATAAAAATGTTGATAATAAGAGAGTAGAAGAGAGAAATTCTAGAGAGATAAATTAGAGAGATATTCTCATTCACTTGTACATCAAAATACATAACACAGGACCCCTATTTATAGAAATTTTTCAGTACTACAGTAACTTGCTACAGTAACTTTTCCGTGTTGCCACAGTGATTCTCGTGATGCTACAGTAACCTCCCCCGTGTGCTACAATATGCTACAGTGATGAACAGTAATGAACAGTATTTGCTACAGTATGAATAGTATTTGCTATAGTGATGAACAGTGATATTTAATCTTACATATCATATTGACTGGAAGAGCAGGTTGGCCTGAATATGAGCTAATGGACATCCACATAATTAATATTCATAACAATATAGTATTTTTAACTTATGTACTCCTTAATTCAAATTTAATTTTTCATATATATATATATATATATAAGTTAAAAATACTAATAATTAATAATAAAAAATTACTTATAAAAGAGTTTTAATCTTCATATATAATTTTTGTGACACCCTACTTTCCAATGCTTCAACAGAGCATAAATGAGTAGTGAAATCGATTGTGGAATCAGGAACTATCCAATGTTCAATAATGTTCACAAATCCTCGCTTTCAACTCAGGATTTGAACCTAAGGTTGAGAGGGTTTTTCAAAAAGGTAGCAAACTTTACAATCGTTTCTATAAGATTTACTACGTCACCAATACCTCATCAGCTCTTAAATTCATAAAATCAGAGTATAGACGAGCGTTTTTCTTTTAATCATACTGGAGCTATTCTCTGCTAAATTCATTTATATATTCATACACATATACATTAAATGTATAACTTCTCATAAAATACAATAACCAGAGTATTTACATCAATTCAAAAGATAGTGGCTTGCACTATACTCTTCACTTCACCTCCATATCTCCTCCGTACATTTTTCTATGCATCCTTCACCTGTCTAAAATGGTTGGTTGGGAGGAGTGAGATTCGAGAGAATCTCAGTAGCAAATATTATCACTATGCATGCAAGATATATATGAATGCATGACATGCTTGCCTATACTATTTCATGCCAACATAATGACATTTTGCATGCTCGATGTTATGACATACATATGACCATTGCACAAATATAACAGCTTCAACCAATCATACATGTTCCACGCAAATAGGCAAAACAGTCACATAATTCAATGCAAGACATACATATCACATACATGCAGAAAATGTAAGTTCACTACCTGGTGGATCACTATCCTTCCTTTGTTACCTCTTCTTCCAACCATTGAAGCTTCTTGGAAATTCTTCCATTCCTCTTCTTTCTTGACTTCTCCATAACTCTAGATACTCAATCACATCATTAGAGTCATGATTGTGGGTCATTAGAAATGTATATTAAGGCCCAAGAAGCTAGGGAGGGCTAAATAGATCAATTTCTCTCAAAAACATGAAATCCTGAAATTTGGGGGTTTTGGCCCTTAAAACACCACGCACAACAACAGTGCTATAGACAGGGCATATTAACACTATGAACAATCTTACTTTATAAATTCCTAAATTCATATACAAGCATCTAAAAATCATGAACACTTGTATTCCTACACAATTTTGCCTCCTAAAGACAATGGAAGGATCAAAATCATCAAATTCTCATCCCATCACCACGTCACATACAGAACAGAAAACTGAAAATCAGAGTTCCCGGAAAGAGTTTATTGGTTTCTTGTTTTCTTTGGCTTAATCACTTCCTTTCTACTTCTAATCAAATGATTAGCTATTTAAACACTCATTAGACATGATTTAGCCATTGAAAACACCATTTTAAACCATCCATAAACAGTACCCACCTTCCTCTATACTCATCCAAACGACAAACCAATCGGTTAAAAAGGAATCTTACGCTTACCTCTACCCGTTTCTGTAGACGGTTCGGAATTCCGCCAATACTTCGGCCTATAAGACAGTGCCAACACCTCCAAAAGAAAATAAAAAACTGTAGAAATGAAGCTCTCGATGAGTAAAAGAAGATTCATGAAGGGTATTTTTCCAGAATACGCCGATTCGACAGTGTTTTGGCGGCTGGAATTTTCTCTCTCTTCTCCCTCCATTTCATCCAGCTCTTTCTCTCTCTCATTTCTGGTTCTTTCTGCGTGTGAGAATGAGGAAGGAGATGAAGAATGGCTGATTAAATGAATCAGCAAGTGGCTTGACACATGGCACTTCCTCATCGGTCCAAAATTGCTTAATTTGGCAGAATTTTCATTAAACTTTGAAAATTCATATCTATCTGTAAAAATGTTCAATTGGGGTAATTCCAAAGGCTATATGACCCTCATTGTGTCTAGTTTTAAGGAAAAATATAAAATTTGGCCAATTTGAAGTTCACTCTTCCCAGAATTTTAATATTTTAATGTTGTCCTAGAAAATAATTAATTTCGTTGGGCTAACTTCAAAAATTTATTTCTCTTTATGTACAACTCCAAATGACTTATATGACCTATCAAATTAATTTTTGATAAGTCTACTTTCATCCTGGAAATTTTCATAAATGTTGGACATCATGTGGCCCTTGAAATCTGCCACACAAACTTGACTGCCACATCGAAAAATTTTACCAATAGCAACAATACTTTATATTCCACTTGAGTATATTGTGTGTGACTTCCAATCACTTCGTTTTATTATTCCCCGAGCTCTTTAGCTCACCGATATAATTTCTTTTAATATCCAAGGATATAAAGGAATTTTGGAAAATAATACTATGTGTCACAATGACATTTACCAAATAGGGGTCTAGTAGCCCCTTTTAATTTAGGCTAAATCTTAAATCTCTTGTCCCAAAATTCGGGATATTACAATTTTTACTTGAGAAATGTTATAAATTCAAGGGAACCTTTTTCCAAAAAAAATAAAATTTTACAAATTAATTTTAAATATAATATAGGTGCTTGGTTGAATGCATTGATACATCACTTTCATACTAATTATACCAGGTGAGATGATATAGGAAAACCACATAATGATGGAGAGAGGTTGAGGGGTAGAAGGTAGAGAGATGTTAGGATGAAACCTAGTTTCGATCTCTGCTGAGCACTTTGCTTAGTAAACAAATCAGATCTGGACCGATGTTAGGGTAAAAGCTAGTTTCTTCATTAAACACTTTCCAAAACACTTTATATAATCAAGTTTTGGGAAGATGATCCTTAATTAACTGCTTGAAAGTACAAAGCTGGCGTGATCTAAGCTATGGAGGAAAGGAAGAAATATTTTGGGCTCATGGATAACAAATGTGGCAATAAAATAACATATGGACTCATGATATTATCAAATTTGGTTTACTAATCAAATGGGATCACTTAAAGGCATTTCCTTCTCTTCCTTTCTTCCATTTGAGTAGGTGAAAAGCTGAGACATAAGAGCAAAACCGACAGTGAATAAGAGATAAGAGAGGAGAGAAAAGGAGAAGGAAAGAAGGAGGATCAAGTTGGCTTAGGTAAGTTGATGATCCCAATGTCATCTCTACCTCTAGTTCTTATATGCTTAAAGCCCCTTTGGTCTCTGAATTTCTCTTGATGATATGTTTAGAAAGAGAAAAAGTTGAGGGCTCAAGGGTTTCAAGTGGAAGAATCAACAAGAAACCAAATTTGGACTGAGGCAAGTGATGGTTATTATTGTCATTGATTATGTTGATGGTGGTTGTTTTAGTTGCGTTTGAAATCTTGCAAGTTTGGGAATGTAGCAAAATAAAGGGAGATGCTGTCAAGATTTTGGAAAAAAATATGGGAGATTTGATATGAAATTATGATCAAAGATATGATTAAATGTTGAACTATGACAGTAAATGAAATGGAAGTTGAAAAATCACCCCCTTCTTCTTTGCTATCACCCACGGCCTGGACAGGGCAGTAAGAGGAAGTGGGATTTTGTCAATTTTAATGCTTCCATTATGTCCAAAGTAAAAAATTGGATGGGTACAAGTGAGAGAAAGCAAGTTTGGAATGCATTAGAAATCAAAATGGAATTTTTGTGTAATAAGGCCTGACAAATCCTTAATTTTATTATATATTTTGACATTTAATTTAGAGATTTTGTCATATTAATTGAGTTTAAAATGCCTTGTGATAAAGTAAGATTAAGAGTAAATAGATTAAAAAGGGAAAAATTATGAAAATAAATATAATTACTCTTAATCATTGATTTTTGAGAAGATTTGAGATTAACTTAATTGTTTTAATTGTAAGTGTTTAAAAAAAAAAATGGTCCAACAGCATTTTAGGATAGGTGCTGTAGAACTTGGGCTGAGGGTAGAGTTTGGGCTGGAGCTGTAATAACTTGGGGTGGGCTGATTCAGAAGCAGCTGAGGGATGAGGTCAGTCCACACAAGAGAGAGCCGAGCAGCTGAATTTGGAAATATAAAGAAAAGAACCAGATCAGAATCAGAGGAGCGCCGCAAGCTTGAAACGGAGGAGAGGGTCGCGAGTTTTGGCAAGCTTTGGGAATAAGGAGGAGGTGCCTCCATTTTCGTCATTTATCATCACCACCACCATCATCTTCATTCCACCATTACTGCACCACCGAGCTTCATCTTTCCATCAACGCCATCATCACCACTTCATTTTCGCTCATCACCGCCATTCCTCACCAGGTCCATCAGCGTCATCACTCGTCACTGCACTGTCATTATTATCATCAGACTTCCGTCATCTTCCCGTCCTTACAGAACCGCAGAAGTAGAGTACAGTCATCCTACCACTGTGAGCTTCACCATAATCAGTCATCTTTGTTTCAGACTCCCATCTTCGTCACTTTTACATCATTCCAGATTCACAGAAGGGAGCTGCAAGATTCAGAAGCGAAACAGAGGAGGGGTGGCCATTGAAGGAAGACGGAGAAGCTAAGGGAAGAGATTAAGAGGCAATCTTGAATCTCTTATCTCCATACACCATCATCTCCACGTCATCACATCACCAAGCCTTCTCCGCTGTATGCCGTATGCCTCTGATGTTGAAGTTCATATTTAGCCATTAATTCTCCCTGTCTTGCGTCTGGTGGTTATTTATGACTGTGACGATGGATATGTTGTTTCTTGGTGCTCATTTCATGGTATTTTGTGGCTAATTCTCCAAATCCTTTGTAGCAAGAGGCAATGGCATGAACTTGGAGCTTGAATAAGGGAGTATTTACTATTCTATTTCTCTATTTTCACATTGTATTTGTGATTACTAGGTCTTAGGATGAATTTTATAATATTGGACTGATTTATTTTGATGTATTTTAAGATTGGATGTAACTTGAATCTTTGTGACACTTGACATTGTGCTTAATTAGTTTAATTATCATTTCTATTTCTTTGTGCTGGTTAGTCATTGAATTGATGATTTAGTGAATATTTTGTGTTAATTTCAAGGTGGATCAATTGTGTCTTGTGTTTGCATTGGTTAAATGAACATGAATTTATTAATTGTATTTAGCATTGGACTTTAGTATCATTAATCTTGATTTTTCATATGGGTGGCCATTGTTAAATTAAGACTAATGAGAAAATTAAGTGATAATGCGAGGTGGCTCGGGGTTATTGGATTAAAAGCTAAATATAATTTTTAAGTTCATTTAATTGCTATAGTGCTTAATCAACCTGATTTAGAAAGATTAATATGCAAGGTGACTTGGTATTAATCAATCTAAGTTAGGCCTAATCTAAGGGGTGGCCCTTAGAGGCATTTTTGAACTAGCAAGATTAAATATCCCATAATTAATTTAAGTGAGGATTGCGTGCGTCATTGCGATGAGGGATTGCTCATTCCATTGTTGAACTCTTTATTATCTTATTTCATCAATTTCCATCCCATTCCACTTTTATTCTAAAAATCTAAAAATATTTGTTTTTAAAGCATTTTAGTTTTATTACAATTTAGTTGTTAGATAAAAGTTTAAAAATCCTTTTTAACTTGTTTTATGCCAATGTTTACACTTAGTTTCTGGGTAATTAATAAAAGGATCTTCGTGAGATGATCCAGGATTGTACCCTTTATTGCAATCCTTGGTTATTCTTGAAGAGGTTACCAAGGCGCAAAGCTGACAAAGCCTCACTTCAGGCTTTTGTGTTCTGTTTTGTTTAATTGAAGGGGTGAAAGTTTCTTTTGATCCATTTGAGCTTAAAAATAGAATCTACAAAAAAATTTATGGAGGGCAAGTATGTTAGATTAATTTGTAAGCTTATAGAATTAAAAGTACAAATTTGAGGTTTAAGTGACAAGTTGAGAGTCTTAGCATGGTTAATGGCTCTAATAAATGAAATAAATGGTATGTATTGAGTATTTAGGGCCATTGAACATTATGAAAGTGGAATTTGGGGCTTGTATAATGAAGCTAGAGTTGGGAATGAGGGCTTGCCCGACCCTATAGGGCTGGCCCTTGACGGACCAGGGCCTAAAAGGGCTGGCCCTACAGGGCCCAGGAAAAAAATTGTTGTTTTTCAAAACCCAGCCTGAGAGCATGAGGGCTAGGGTCGGCCCACAGGGCTATAAGCCATTTTCACAAGATTTAACTATACGTCTACACGCCTCATGCAATAAAATAAATACAATTACTAATTTATAATCAAAGGTAAAAAATACTGTTCACAAGTAACTCAGTCTCACACAAAGCATAAGAAGACAAAAAGCTAAATACTCTAAGCAACATGATTATGACGACTATCGTTTTTATCTTCTTCGCTACAATCATCAATTTCAAGGAAATTTGATTGTACTTCACTTTAAGTAGCAGACTCTATTTAAGGGATAAGAATATCAAGAATTAATAAATTACCATCATATGTAAATTTGGCAATTTTAAGGTTTTTATGGAAGAATCAGTAAGGGCACAGGCAGGAGGGGTAGGGGATTTTTTTTTTAAAAAATAAAAAGTTAAAGGCCCTAACGGATCGGCCCTCGGCCCTGCAGGGTTGGCCCTTTTAGGTCTGACTTACTTTTAAGGCTCTATTTTTCAAACCCGACCCATGATTTAAAATGGCTTAAACGGGCCGGCCCAATGGGTTCGGCTTGATTTCCTGGCTCTAAATGAAGCTCAAAGTATGAAATTCAAAGAAAGCAAGAGAAGTTAAAGCTTAAAGCTAGTAAACTTTACCTTACTCTTATATGCTTGGTTGTTGCTTGTATGAATTGATATGTTTGTATGCTTATTTGATTATGTAAAATCATGCATTTTTTCATGTGATTATGTTTTTGAAGCATGTCATAGGCCTATGTGATTACAAGTAATATATGATATATAGTTTTAAATATGTCATTATATTATAAAGTTATTGATTAAGTTGCAAGCATGTGATAATGTCAAGCTTTACCATGTATGTTTAAGTAGTGGTGATAGTTTGCTATGAGATTCTTTGAATCTCAACCCCCCCCCCAAATAACTAATCTTTCAAGGTTATGTGCTTCCAAATGAAGAGCAAGAGCAGAGTGCATAGGTAAGTGGAAGCAGAGAATAATGATTCCATGACAATGTTGTGTCATGATGAGTAATAAAATGTATAATAATTCCTATGAGTGGTGTAAATTAATTATGAGGCTTTAGTACTGAGGTATTACAAGGGGTTATATTCCTTGAGGTAGCCATGATGATATGTTTTTATGAACCATGTTTTTGACTATCCAGTTTTAACCTATTTTCAGAGCATGGTCAATGTTTCATTAAACAAAGGATAGTATATGATGTCCCATGAACGTGATAATTTCTGTTCGCAAGGTAGACAGAGAGAGATTTCCAAGAAGTCTTATATCAGGTCAATTGGAGGCATATACTATGAGTTATGAATTTTGGAATTGAAGTTAAGGCACAGTTTTTGTGTGAAACACAGCAAGTACACAAATGGAATTAACTGTGCTAATTAGAGCATTATCAGGCCAGAATAATATTTTTCGCAAATAAATGACGTCAAGAGCTTTCAACAAAATTTTAGAGCACCTTCAAATGTTTTTCGTAGAATTAATTATGAATTTTTAAAATTGGACCACTAAACTGGAAATGCTAAATGAATTATAACCCGGATAACTGAAATGTAAATTTTATCTTATTGGCTTTAATTGAAGAATCGTCTGAACCAGAGCGCTTCCGTACGTGTACTAAATGTTATAAAATGGCGGACGTTACATATAAAGCATCAAGTATAAGTCTAATTCTTTAAACGGTGGTTTATGCTTGTCTTCTCGGTTTCTTAATCTTTGGATTATTTATTGAATCACTGGAAATTATACTTGCATTCTCCTTAAAAATCTATCAATTGGATTCATTTGAGAGAGAAAGGAGGATGAATTAGTTTTTAATTTTGCCGTTGTTACATGATCTAACTGAAGAGTTGAACTTAGTTCTAAATGTAAGACTTATTTTCTATATTTGTTAATATTTTTTTAATTTATCACCGCTGATGCTCTCTCAATAATAATCAAATAAGAGAGACATAGAGGGAATTAAAAAAAATGATTATGGTATTTTAAAAAACATGTCATATAAACAAACTTTATTAACTTCCTTAATATGATAAAATTAGGTAAATAAATCTTCCATTAAAGATAGGAGGGAATGTATTACCATAGGAGGAAATCTCACCTCCCTCAAGTCACACTTGGAGTTGAACAGTGAGTGTGGTGTCCACTGTGAATGGTGCCACGTAATATCAATCAGAAGCAGTTTGCCACGTAGCCATCAAATCAGCTGAATCAACCACTCCCATCCCACACCTGTGCCGCTATATGATATATAATATTTATGTGTATTTTGATGTTGAGGTGGTGAGTGCAAGAGAATAATGGCTCTTACAGGTAAATTGGAGATTGAAATTGAGACTGAGACTGAAGCTTGCAAGTTCTTTAAGCTCTTTTTGGAGCAGCTTCACCATCTTCCAAACGTCCTTGATAATATCCATCATGGCGAGCTTCATGAGGGAGACTACTGGCATGACCTTGGCGCTGTTAAGCGATGGACTTATACCGTTGGTACTAACATACTGCCTCCTATGGTTAATATAAGATATTGTTCGTAATGCAAATTAAACTACAAATAAAATCTTATATTAAGGATTAGAGGTAATATTATTTATTATTATATTCTTTATTACCCATTCCAACCCTATTTATAAGGTCTTGTTTTTTTGAATTTGTTTGTCCCTTTTCTGAATGTCCTCTTTATGATTTTTCGAGCATTAAATGCATTTTTATGTACGTTACCCTAAATTAATTTTTCCCACATACTATCTTGCATTATTTTTATCACTATTACTCTATGTTATTTACTCACTTATAAATAAGGGTATATTTGGAAAAAAAACTATATTTTTTTTATATATTTTTTACTTTTAACTAATTTTAATTATTTTTTTAATAATGCAATTTAGTTAATAGAACCTTATGAATAGGGATGGAGGGGTATTATTATTGGCTGTAATTGAATAATTCTTCAACAGAATTAATTTTGACATTGATACGGGGCTTTCAGATGGTAAGGTGGTGACATGTAAGGAGAGGATTGAAGCGATTGATGACGAGAACAAGACAATAACGTTTGACTTCTTCGAAGATGTTATGGAGCATTACAAGAGTTTCAAGACAACACTCAAAGTCTCAGACAAACAAGGTGGTGGTGTTGGGGCGATTGCTAAGTGGACTTATGATTACGAAAAGCTCAATGAGAGTGTGCCAGATCCAAAAGGCTATTTGGACTTGGCAATTAGCATTACTAAAGATGCTGATGCCCATCTTCTCAAGGCTTATTAATATAATAAACATGCTGTTTACTTTATGCTTTTTATGTAATGTAATGCAATTAGTGACTTTTTAAACGGTATAAGCTGAGATATATCAAATTACATTTCCTGCCATTTTATTGCTTATATAAAAAAAAAAATCTCCCGCCATTACATTAATTATAAGATATTCAACATATATAAACGAGCCATGAAAGAGAGTAAGATTATTCAGTTAAATCAATTATATACATATATGTGTGTGTTTGATGTTCTAAAATCGATCGGGAATACAATGATATAATATACTCAAAGTGTAGATTCAAATAAGCAATATTATGCAGTCATAGAGCTCATAGGTATAAGGAAACCATAGGAAAGTTCCACTACAAATGGAAATATATCAGAAAAGGGAAATAGAAGATGACAGAAGAAGGTCCAAAGAAGGGAAGAGAATCTGTAGAGGGAGAAAAACCGAATCATTCCACACCCTTTCTAGTCCTTTCTTTGTTGTATATCTTTACTTTTGCCTACCCTAAGTCCAAAGTTATCGGCTCAATAATAATCTCTTCATAATCCAAGTCTGCCTTAATATGAGGTTGGTTCATTGTAGTGTGTGTATTATAAAAAGCCAATTTTATTAAATAAAAAGAAGGAAATGAAAGGCCAGTTGTAGATATGGTACGCAGATAAAAAATGTTGTTACATTAGATTATAGATAATCAAACCAAATTAAGTCTATCATATAAAAAAATTAATTATTATTCAAAGGTCTATTCATACAAAGAATCAAATAATGATAACTACGTTTCATTGATTTTAATTCATTATTTTTCATACAACAAATTGTACATCGAATATATACCATCATCTTACTAAAAAAGAAAGGCTCATCACCAACTGAATTACCAAAAAAATTCAATTATATAAATTGTTGTACAATTATAATATAAAATGATGAGATTAAAATTAGTGACAAATTAGTGATGGAATTGTGACGGACAGAAATTTTCATGACAAACAATTTTTTTTGGTACATCATGGCAAACAATTAATTGGGGGAAAAATTCTGTTGCTAAAATTTGTAGTAACAAATTAGTTACGAAAATTGTTCTGTTGCTAAAACTTTTACGACAAAAATTAGGGACAAAATTTTCAGCAAAATTAACAATGAAAAGTAGTGACAGAATAGATTGTTATCGATAAATTTAACTACTACTCCCTCCATTTCTTTTTATAAGATACCAATAGTCAAATTATGTAGAACAAAAATTTAGTTAAAATTGGTAAAAAGAAATAAATATGTAAAAATGTAACTCATTTTTCAAAAATACATTTATTTATAAAGAAGGTGGTTGGGAGAGAGAATGAGAAGAAAAAGTGATAAGAGAGAATAAGTAGGATAAAATGAGGAGAAAGATATATAATTAATTAAGGGTAAAAATGAAAAAAATGTATCAAATGTTTAGACATCTCCATTGGGTATCTTATAAAAGAAACATACCCATTCAAACAATCACATCTTATAAAAAAAGAACAAACAGAGGGAGTATCTTTTTGTATTGTCTATTGGCTATTAGAAAACGTAGTCCCACATTAAATTAAGAATATATAAAGTTTGGGATGTGTATGACCAAGTTGCTTGCGCTATTTTGGTGATGAAGTTATGGAGAGTTCTTCAAGCAAAAATAAGAGACATGATGTCTCTAAGACTCAGAAAGAGCATAAGCTTACATAAAAAACCGAAAAAGAGAAAATAGTATGTAGAATATTAAGAGCAAGAACTTTCATATATGATACAGTATATCTGGGAAAAAAAATATATGATACAGTATAATAATTATAGATCAGGAATATATACGGTTTGGGCATTTTGATGAGATTAAAAAAACTACAGTTTCTTTTTCATTCAATCATAGCAGGCATCTTTGGCAAAAGTTGCCGCTCATAGACGAGCGTATGATATCCTGGATAAGTGCTGCAAAAGTGAAACACAAGAGATTAACGAATATCACATATTGAGATGACCAAAATAATAATCGTTCAAGTTGTGCAGAAGGACATGTTCTGATCGACCCACTCAAATGCATTACGCACTACAAAAAAATAGCGAATTAGCGACGGAATTTCCGTCACTAATCAACTTAGAGACGGAAATTAGTGACGGATTAGAGACGGAACAATATTAACGACGGAATTAGCAACGGAATTTGTTCCGTCGCTAAAAAGGCCGTTACTAATTGATTAGTGACGGAATTTTGCATTCCGTCGCTAATTAGAGACGGAATTTAGGGACGGAATTTTTCCGTCTCTAATTAGCGACGGAATTTCTGTCGCTAAATTCCGTCTCTAATTAGAGACGGAATTAACTAATTAGAGACGGAAAATTCCGTCTCTAATTAGAGACGGAAAATTCCTTCTCTAATCCGTCGCTAATTATTTTTTTATATATAATTTAAATTGCCATATGTCTACAACACGAGCCTCCACATGTTCCTCACCGACGGCCGCCACGTGTACCAATTAGCCACCGCCACATGTCACCCTCCACCGTGCGCCACGTGTCCCCTCCACCTCGCGCCACGTGTCACAAGTCACAAATTTGTTGCATTTTGTGACCAAGTTAGGATTCGAAGCCATGACCTCTCACGCGCGTGCTAGTGCCTTTGCCAGTTGAGCTAACAAGAACCTGTGAAAGTTAAATGCAAAATCATATATATATATATATAAACATAGACACACACATTCACACATACGTACGTACGTACGTACATACATACATACATAATATATATATATATATATATATATATATATCACTTGCAAACAAAAATAGAAATACATAATTTTATATATTATTGAATATTTTAATTTAGTTTTCTTATTTTATTTTATGTAAATATTCTACCTAAATTTTTATTATTAATATCTTTTTTTATTTATTTTATTTTATATTTTATCTTTTTGTTTGTATTTATAAAATTTTCATTTTATTTGTTTATAATATATTATTAAAAATTTAAATATATTATATTATAATTTTAATTTTAATTTCAAAAATAAATATGAATTAATAATTTTTATTTATTTATTTTAATATTATATTATTAATTTAAAATTTAAATTATTTTAAAAATTATAATTTTGAAAAAAAAATCGAATTATTAAAAAATTTAACTATTAGAGACGGAATTAGCGACGGAAATTCCGTCGCTAATTAGAGACGGAAAAATTCCGTCTCTAAATTCCGTCGCTAATTTTTAATGACGGAATTTACATTCCGTCGCTAATCCGTCTCTAATTAGCGACGGAAAAATTCCGTCTCTAAATTCCGTCGCTAATATTTAGAGACGGAATTTAGTGACGGAAATTCCGTTGCTAATTAGAGACGGAAAAATTCCGTCTCTAAATTCCGTCGCTAATTTTTAGTGACGGAAATTAGTGACGGAATTTAGCGACGGAATGTAATTCCGTCGCTAATCCGTCTCTAATTTAGAGACGGAAAAATTCCGTCTCTAAATTCCGTTGCTAATTTTAGTGACGGAATTAGGGACGGATTAGTGACGGAATAAAATTCCATCGCTAAATTTCGTCGCTAATCCTGTATTTTTTTGTAGTGACGGTGGATCCTTATAAATAGGTCTCATTTTAAAATCATAAAAATAATTTAACCAGTGTTTAAAGAAGGGTAAAGGGTGTATTTTTCCTTGGGAGTTGTCACCGAGAGAAAACTTTACCCTGTATGTTTTTCCCGGGGGGGGGGGATTTTTTGTCTTGATCATTATCCTAGTTAATTTTGATCGTTAGTTGACCAAATATATTAAACTGACAGTCCATATGTCATCCACATCATTTTGTTAAGGTGCAAATTTAAAGAAGTGGAGAGAGGGGTTAGTGGAGATATTCCGCAAATTTGGTACCCTAGAAGTAACAAATCTAACTTAGAAAAAAAAAGAAGTAGATGACACATGGTCTTCAAAGACAAATTTTCACTTTAAAAAAAATGACGTAGATGATATGTGAACTGCTAGCTCAGTATATTTGGTCAACTAATAGTCAAAATTAACTAGAAAAACGGTTAGGGCAAAATTGTTCCCTTTTTGACACTTCCAAGGCAAAATTGACCATCGGTGACAACTTCTGGGGCTAGTCTCTCACAACTTGGTGAACCAAGTTGTGAGATCTAAGGATTGAATCTCCACTATGAGAGTTGCTTATATTTAGTATACGGTAGTGCCTCAAACATGCCACTACCACAGAATATACATATTACTACTTTAGAAGATATCCCTTTTAAAAAAAGGGAAGTAAAAAATGGATGGAATGATATTTTTGTAATTTTGGATTGTAATTTTGAAATATTGAATGGCTTTAAGCGTTCCAATTCAAATTTAAGAATGCTTAAAGGGATCTTTAAGCATCCCAAAAATTAATTGGGACACCTAAACCTACCTTTTAGGTGTCCCAACCATAAAGAGAAGCCTAAATCAAGGCTTTTGGTGTCAAAAGCCTTGCTTTTTGGTAGCCCTTAAGATTTGTGATACACTTTAGGCGTCTTAAGTCAAATAGGGACGCCTTAAGTGTACCTTTAGGTGTCCCAAGTCAAAGAGAGATGACTAAAGGTACTTGGGACACCTAAAGGGCCCAATGTATGTCAGCTTTTGATTGACACACGCCCTTTAGGCATCACACATGCCCTTTAAGCGTCCCTATTTTAAATAGGGACGCCTAAAGGGCTAAGATAGACACCCAATGCATGTCAATCAGCCTGACACACGCTAGCTCCTCTGCTCTCTTCTCTTTCACCGTTTCTCATCAATTAAACTCCCCGCTCTCTTCTTTCTCCATCTCTGATCACTGTCTTTCATCATCACTCTTTCTCCATCTTTCATCACTCTCATTCTCTTCTTTATCCATCTCTCTTTCTCCGGCCGACACCACTCTTGCACTTGCAAGAGAAATAGAGCCCTACCTCACACTTACAAACGAAGGAGAAGAACTTTCTTTCTTGTTTCTCTCTCATTGTCACCACCGTGGGTTGTCTTCATCTACATTGTCGACCGCCATAGGTTAGCTTGAGCTAGTAAATAACTTGGAATATTTCAAGTATTTTCCTTTCAAGTTTTCGGTAGTTTTCACTTGAGTTTGGTTCTAAGCTGATTTTATTCACTTGAGTTCAGTTAGCTTGAGTTTGGTTCTGCCTTAGATATGGTGTTTAAGCTTGGAAATTTATTGTTGGAAGTGGAAACCTTGAAAATTAACTATTGTTGTAATTTGGGGAACTCCTTTTCATAAAGGGATGTTTTGCCCAAATTTTTATAAATGTTACGTTTGGATAGATAAGGATTTTAACGAAGAGAACATGGATTTTTTAGAAGCTAGAAAGCATTAAAAAAAATGTTAAGAATTAAAGTAGAGAAAACTTACAATATTGAGGAAAAAGAACAAGGTTCTCGGCCTTGAGGAATTGAGAGGAAAAGAGTGAGATTTTGAAAAAGATAAGCTCATGTTTGGATTCCTCATGGATAAAAAAAGGAGTAAGGAATGGCCAATAGAATAATTTTAGAAGCCAAGGATAAGAAAGTGTAAATTTAAGTTAAAGAAGAATAAGTTTAAGAAGTGTTGATGCTATTAAATTTTAAACAAACACCGCAAGTATAAGGGCCGTGGAAATAGTTTAGTATCAAATCAAGGTCATCCTACAGAGATTCAAGTAAACTAGTGATTAGGCATTAAATTTCATATGTTCATTTAAGTTGAGCAAATCAAAGAAGTAGACTAATTTGAAAATCAATGTAAACAAAAACAAAAGTACTAAAGTCAATGCTTTTAGGAATTTCAGTGAAGGAAGACAACCTAGAGTGGCTAATCCCTTTTTCAAGGTTAGAACATGTATTTACCCAAAAAAATAAACTTAATGTTAATTTGTTAATCTAGAGTTTAAATAGGTAAAAGTATCTTCCAATTACTCATACCCCTCGCTCTCTCAAATTAAAATTGTTATTCCTAACTAATTTACTCAAGAGGAAATAAATATATAATTTCACTCTAATATGATTATATGGGTCCAATAGGTATATTCATATCTTATTGGTAAATTAGAATAAATTCTAATCCCACATTACTTAATCCTATGGTCCAATTAAGATTCCTCTTCAAAGGCTAATCTAAATTCCCCAATTTCCTACTTAGTGGTGATCAAGTACAAAGTACACAAATAATACAAGATTAAGTAAACTAAAATAACAATAAGCACAATTAATTAGTTCATATATGCTCAAAGCCCCAAATTAATTCATAGCTACTGTAGATTCAATGAGGATTAGCCACACATGGCTTTAATTACAATCACAACAGCAAACTAGTATAATCCAGGGTAATTAAACAGCGCAAGAGAAAATTCAGCTTCATCACAGCCAGCAGAGAATCCAGAGATCAAAACCATAGTAAATCAAACTAAAGCAATGAAATGAAAATATGAACAAGCTTCCTCTGGTTCAGCGTCGCTCTCTAGTTTATGCTATGGAGAAGACCAATGAATAAAGTTCAAATTTCAGCTCTCTCCCATTTTTTCTGTCTGATTTGATGAATAGTGACGACCGCTGCAGTAACGGCCAACAGTACCGATCAATAAAAAAGTAGAACAGTGATCTTTCTTTTCCTTCACTCACCGCCTCCCTCCTGTGTAAAGCCGCCTCTGTTCTCAGCCACTCCTCCATTTCTTCTCTTTTCTGGTTCAGTGATGACGATGGAAAGATGATAACAGTTCGCCGCAACCCTTCCTCACTCAGCTACCAGCTCTCAGTCCGCCGCGTCCTCTGCTTCCAGACTCCTTTTTCAGCTCTCCCCAGCTCCCACTGGTCGGAAAAGAGAAGCAACAGTGATCGTGGCCTTCTGGTTCTCGCCTCCCCCATCTCCTTTCTGATTTTTTTTCTTTTCTCACCACAAACCAGCGGCCGCTCCTCTGTCAACTCTGTCTGCATTTTTTTTTCTTCATTTCCCGTGGCTTCCTGAAAACCTACCAATTCCTTTGGTCAAAACATGCGTTTTGACCAAGGGACTTAAATGAAAACACATAAAACTTTTAAGGAAGGACTAAAATGAAACTTTCTGAAATATTTTGGAGCTTATTCAGAATTCCTGAATATATATATATATTCAAAACAGTGACTCATTATTATAATCATTATCCTAAATTAAATTATTTCTATTTTATATTAAAACCATAATATTTAAACTAAAATCCCCAAAATGATTCACCAAATTGATTTGCTTCAAAAATCTCTTAGAAATATTTCAAAATTTGCCTAAATAACTCTCCAAATATCTCCAAAATATCCTTTAAATGTACAAAATATGGAGAGTTATCAAGGGTTAAAAGGCTTAGCATGGTCAATGGCTCCAATTAATGAAATAAATTATGTATGTTATATCTCTAAGGCCATGAGATATCAAAGAAGGTGAATTGGCAATTTAGTGATGGTGGTTCAAGAAAGGGAAGAAAGGAAAGAAAAATATCTTATTAAATTAAAGTTGTAGTTTGTTTAAATTAGTTAGTTGTTTTTTGTTTAATTATTATTGTTTCAATTTTTCTTTTTGATTTCAAATGAAAAGCATGTATGAATAATTTGACTTCAAAATTTAATGAACAAGGTTTCATTGCTTTAATGAAATTGTTGGATTGAATTGTTGATATTCTCCTGAATTGTCTCAATTAGTTAGTTTCATTTAAATTAAGTTGAAATAATTTGTTATTGAAATTTTGGGATATCTTACTTTTAAGGGGAAATGCTGCCAATTTTTTTTAAAAAAAATAGTAAAAGGAAATCCAATGGGTAACAATTGTTCTAAACTTGAGTGTTGTTAGAAATAGATTAGGTGGTAATAAAATAGATCATAGTTGGATGAATGCTTTGAGAACTACTAAAGAATTAGAATGTGGTGGAAGAATTTATTGAATTTGTTAGAATGAATGCTCCAACAAAAAATAGAAAGTATTTTTGTCCTTATGTCAATTGTTTAAATGAGAGTTAACAGGATGTTGATGTTATAAGGGATCACCTATTTTGTGATGGAATAAATTTTTGATATATAAGGTGGATACGGCATGGTGAGGAAGTATTAGATTGTGCGTCGCACAAGAAGGAAGTTGTGGATGTCATAGATGAAGATAGAATGGAGAAAAATGATTCACGATGTTGAGGTAGAATCCTTTGTGCAATCGCATGAATATGATAGCCTGCAGACTGATGTAGAGACACCATTGCACCCTGAGAGTAAGTACATATGGCTCACAAGGACATTGCTACTTGAATTGTTGTGTGATATGTTTTCAGACGATAATGTACTTCCAAATCGTATGTATGAGGCCAAGAAAATCTTGTCGACGATGGGTATAAAGTACAAAAAGACACACGCTTGCCCTAATGACTACATTTTATACAGAAAAGAGTATGAAGGTCTTAGTGAGTGTCCTAAGTGTAAAACGTCACGATACAAAGTGAATAAAGATGGTGATTGTGGTAAAGGGACAACTAAAAGGTAACCTTCAAAGGTGTTGTGGTATCTTCCAAGGATGGTTCACTAATGTCAGATCAAAGTACTTGATATATACATGATCAGGAGATGAAAAAATTTGAATTTAATAAACAAGTCATTTTTGCTACAAATTCAAAATCCACACTATGCATTTTCAGGCTAACTACAATCTTGTTGAACATAAAAATCACATGATTAGATAAAAGCAAAGTTTGGAAACATTAAATAAAAATATACTTTACTGCCAAAAGGAAGAACATGCCTAGATGGCAAAAACTTAAGCCAGATATCTCTAGCTTCAATATTATAATGCATTTATCAAAGTCATACGGTATCATTTTCAAGAATTTGATTGTGAGTTGGAGCTGTCGAAGCTTATCAATAATGGAAAAATGCAATGGGTTACTTTTGAAGATGTGGTTTATGTTCTGCGCTTGGTAAAGTTCTCTAATGGTGGGAGATGTCCTCAAACAGATGATGAACACTTTTTGAGGATTCTTGGTATTTACTCCTCATGTGATTAAAAATGCACGAGAGCAAAAGAAAAAGAAAAGGAACAACAACTACAACAATATTTATTCCACTAGGTTGGGTCGGCTAATAAGATTTGACAAGGTTTTACGTTGGCTATCAGGGCCTAACACAACTTTCCTCCTTTATTTGGACTTGGGACCGGTTACAACCATAGGCGAAGTTTTTGCATAAGAAAAAGTAATAATAATAATTTGTTTATGGTTGATGTGTGTGTGTAAGAACCTTATCATGCAGTAACGTGTGTGTAAGCCTGTAAGGATCTTCTAGAATCCTTTGAATCTTAGTTTGGGGTGTGTGTGTGAGAGAGCGAGAGCGAGAGCGAGAGCGAGAGCGTACATGACCCCCATCCCCCCCCCCCAAAAAAAAATCCCATCTTATTTCTCTTCTCTTAAAACTTACCAAAACTATCATTTAAAAAAAAGAAAAGAAGGAACTTAATGGGATCCAAGCTTCATAATGGGACATTTTTCTAGGAAAGGAAGATTATTCTTCACAAACATGCAATTCTTCTGGCATCATCTAGGAATAATACTATTTTAAAGCATAATCATATTTTTTAAACAATAGCATGCCAGATAACATGGTCCACAATCTACTAACCACACATCCTATTTGACTCTTCAGCAATTAGTTTTTTTTGTTCAACAAAGAATAATTCCAGTTTCGAACACGTGACTTGAATGGTGAGACCGGATTGCTCTCACCACTAAGCCAAAATGTCAAACATCACAATTAATTCAAAAAGAACCACCAAGCAAGAAATGGAATAGACAGTCATCACAAAGAAATAATATCTCAGGATGGAGCTCCCAAAGGAAGTACCCCCAAAAAACAGAAGATTTGAAAAAGAAACCAGCAAAGATTGCAGGAAACTTGAAGCTACATTTGTCATATAAATGACAGTCAAACTGTCTTTTTGCACTAGAATGGTCAAACAATTTTGAAATGATTCATAAAAGAAAGAAAAATCAGACCACAGTAAACACCAGATATTTCCTTGGAAGAACAATAATTAATGTAGAAATCAATATAATCTGACCTTTTAAATTGAATCAAAATCCAGCAAAAACAAAAGAAGCAATTCAAATAGTCGTGCTGCTTGAAATAGTTATGCAATGAACCATCTAGTAACTCCACGAACTACAATGTAGAAACATGATATTTTGTGAGGCATGATAATTATATTTAGAAGTTGATTTCTTCTTTAACAACTCAGGAATCTTGGTAAACTAGCTGAAAAGCAAATCATACGAGAGCTAGTAGCACAACTTATTACTGAATAATACATTCAAAGTTTTACTATATCTAAAACAATTAGGCTAAATTATATAAAACCTCTATGAACATGGTGCCTCATGTAAATAAAACAGAATAAAATCTAACTATGTCCAGGTAAAACAGAATACCTCCATCTCCCACTTCAAGCATATCAGGATCTGATGCCAATCATGTGTGTTGATAACTATGGAGTTTATTTTCCTCAATGACATACTTATAAATAGAAGCAAAAGTAATCTGAGATAAAGACACAGATATGTTTGTTTGACAAGATTTTAGTCTCAACATTTTTTCAGAACAGAATCCAAGTTGAGAGGAAGAAGAGGTTGATATTATGATCTTTGAAATAATAATGTTATTGTTCACGATCTTGTGAAGCTCAATAACATGCAAATTGAGTGAATTCATTTACCATTCCATCTTTTCATAGCTTTTTTTGAACAAAAATACCAAATCATGCTACAAGAATAACAAATGCAGCAAAGAAGGATGGGTAATACCCAAACATGGGTAAACCAACCTGAAACAATATCAAAAAGATCAAGTTCAAATTATTAACAACAATCAAAACAAACCTGAAAAGTTGCATCACGAGTCAGAGTCACACTTTTTGCTCCTAAAGGAAGAAGAACGATCACCGAGGATTTTAGGGGTGGAGGAGTTGGGGCTGGAAAGTTGTCAATTGACAACGAAATAAAGGCCAAGTGCTGGTAAGGTGTGGGTCAGTGATCATGACCTTTCCTCGACGAATCCAAACCCAACTCAATGCTGCCCTTAAGCTTGCCTAAATCCTCGTCGGTCAAATTATGATGATGAAGGTCATTCCTGTTGTTGTGCTCTTGCTTCAGATTCAGAGAGAAAGAGGATGGTAGAGTTGTGAACAAGAACATCGTCGGAGAAATTCTAGAGAAAAGAGAGTTCAAAGAGCAAGATTTGGTGAGAGGAAGAGAAGAACAAAATTTAATTAGGGCGCACATATTTAAGATCAGTTCTTAAAACAACTAGTCTTAAATATATCTTTTAGACCGGTTCTTAAAATAATCGATCTAAAATGTTTCACCTTTTAGAATGTTTTTAAGATAGAACTAGTCTAAAAAGCTAAAACATTTTATTTTTTAATGCAGGTAATTTATTTAGACTGGTTATAGAGATAACCGGTCTAAAAAATATATTTTACATATATATTTTTTAAATTATTTTTATCTTTTTAGAACGATTTCCATAAATGCAATCTAAATAATTTCTTTTAGACCTTATATTCAAGGAACATATATCAAAAGTTCTTTATAATTACAAAAATGCCACCGCTCATATCTTTTAGATCTTATCCCTATATAACTGGTCTAAATGTGCCAGTCTAAAATACCTATGTTGAACTAGTGGGTAAATGGGTTTAAAAATGAATGCTCCCATCATACTACAAATCCAAGGCATTAATGTAGCTTTGAAAAAGAAACAAGACAAGTTGTAGAGACTCACTAGAGAGCAGGTATACACACACACATGATGAGAAAATAGAATCAAGGCTCAATAATCTTCCAACAAGGCTTTTCTCTACCATATCAACTTATAAAAATCTAGCTAGGCATCCAAATTAATAAAAATTCACTAAAGACACTCCAGTTACTCAGTTGAATCATGCAAAAGGGATTACTCATGCTTAATGCAACCATACTTAGAAATGCTTGACTTTCACAATCATCATGCATTTAAATTTTTATAAAAACATGGCAAGGAGTTTCAATAAGAAAGTGAAAATAGGAGTCAATTAAACACTTCACAAAACTAATTTCCAAGTTCAAAAATGTTTCAATTTTTCTCAGATTTCATGAACTAAAACATTATGACTAGAACAAACTCTTCACCACACACTTAACCTTTACATTGTCCTCAATGTAAACTTGACTTGTTTATTGGGTAAAGTGGTAAGTTGTGAAATACTTGATTTTCACAATCATAGTACATTTAAATTTTTATAAAAGCATGCCAAGGAGTTACATTAGGAAAGTGAAAATGGTGGTCCATTAAGCACTTCACAAAACCATTTTTCCCAAGGTAAATTTTTTTTCAATTTTTCTCAAGTTTCATGACCCAAAACACTGTGGCTACACATTGTGACTAGAGCAATCCCTCCCCCATACTTAATCTTTACATTGTCCTCAATGTAAACAACAAATAGAAACTAACTTGACATGTTTCTTCGGTAAAGTGGTAAGTTGTGAAGTCCAATTCAAGATTGAAGCACAACACTTCAACAATCACCATGAGAGGAAGAAGAAAGAAACAAGTGAAGTGAGTTTAATAATGAATTCAAAATGTAGTAAAGATTAAGTGCAAAGTGAGAATGACAAGAACTCAAAGCCTAAGGGGGTGAACAACAAAAGAAATCTACTTTTTACTACTAGATTATGTCTCTCCCCCACATTTATTCTCTTTACATAACAATTAAGCTCAAGAAACAAAGAAATTAGGAAGAAAACAAGTGAGGAAAGAGACAACGTTTGTTAAAATCTTTTAAGGCACTTGAAAGAGAAGTTCTCATCCAATATGGGAAATATAATGGTCTTCATAGTGCACACTTCTCTTTGCTTGATTTTCTTAGGTGGTGGGGGTCATGATCAATCGAAAGAGGTATGAGAATATATGGTGGATGTTGGTACCACAAATGACCCTTCTAATTGTATACCTTCAAAGAAGACAAACCAGAAGTAGTACCCAATCCAAAGATATAAACATGGAGAGATCTAGAGTATTGTCCAAACGTGTTAAAAACAAAACTCTCCAAGTAAGAATCACACCCAAGAAAATCAATTTGGTTACCTCCAGTAGGAACTGAACAAGTAGTCACAGTTTTAAAATCCTCTTGTGTTTCCAATAGAAAAAATGTGGAATCTAACTTAGTGTTGGAGTGCATCACATCACTTTTACAATCACAAGAGTTGGGAGGTAAAAGAGTGGAAGAAGAAAGAGAATTGATTAAGCTATCACCACCTAAAATTTCAAAACAAATATTTGCATTTTCTATATCAAGTGGCAAATCACAAGAAAGAACTAAATGGAAAGATTCATTTTCACTTACAATTTTAACTTTCAAAATCATTGAATCTTTCCTTATTGAACTATCTAAAACATTCAATTCAGATGGATCAAAAGGTGCACAATTGTCAAGGCTATTAGCAAGTGTAGCATGTACTTTAATGTTGTCAATTGAACCAGATAAAGAATCAAGATCATGCGAAGTAGAAAGCCAATTATCAATTTTAGCACAAGTAGCACAATTCATCATTTTTCACAATATTATGCTTAATATGTTCATCACTCCTAGAACTAGGAAAAAGAACATGTTCATCACACATAGAAGCATTGGCAGTGCAAGTAACATAATCAACTACATAACTACTATTAGAAATATCACAGTAAGCATTTTCAACCTCAAGAATATAAGGGAATTCTGTAGCACCCCAAATCTTAGGACAAGAAAATTGAAACTAAGCCTACAATAAGTGGACTACTAAGCCCCAATTTAGCAAGTGTCCCAATAAGGCACGATTTTAATCCCTACAATTCTTAACACCTTTGGTGGCATCAAAGGGAAATAAAATGGTGCATTAAAGAGCATATTAAGTGATAAAACAAGACAATGAGTGGTCACACAACAAGACTATGTTGGGAACCCAAATGAAATTTGCCGCCAGTGTGTTTCTCTACGTGGCAATCATGATTGTGTGACATTTTGCAATAGACAAATGAAGTCAAAAAATCATGAAACTTTCCATAATGAAAGTAGACTTATCAAGATTTAATTTGATAGATCATGTAAGCCATTTGGAGTTGTACAAAAAGAGATATATATTTTTGAAGTTAAGCCAGTGAAACTGGCGATTTTCAGTGGCAGCTTCCAAAAAAAATAATTATGGGAATATTGAGCTTCTAATTGGCTAAAAGATATATTTTTCCTTAAAACTATACTTAGTAAGGGTTACATATCCTTTGGAACCACCTCAATTGGATATCTATACAATTAGATATGAATTTTCAAAGTGTTATGAAAATTCTGCTCAGTTTTTCAGCTAATGCGAAAATGGAAAAATGTAAGGGCAAAATGGTCATTTGAAAAATAAAGCAAACATCCATTTATTTTTCCCTTTAATTGGGATGAATATTGGCTGAAGTAGGGAGCAAGAAAGGGAAATTAATTTGCTTGGTCAATATTTAATTCACGAAGAAAATTCTTGACCAATCACAAGAATATATGTGTTAAAACAAGATGGATTTTTGACGAAAGCCATTACCTTCTCTTCCTTCCATCTTCATTACGTCCAACTAAATCAAGAGAAAATGAAGAAGAAAAAGTCAAATATGTCATGCTAATTGGCATATAGTAATTCAAGAGGAAGAAATTGTTGTCCAAGTAAAATAGGCACATGCAAATTAATTAAATTATAAAATCCAAAAAGCAAGATAAATGTAAGAAGCAATTAAACATTTCCTCTTCCCTTGTCATTTCGGTTAATAAAGGAAATTGGAAGAGAAATAAATATATGGCTATACTAAAGCAAGAGGAGAAAAAAAAAAGGGAACTAATCACAAGTTAGCACATATGTAAAGCAAAGTGAGATATATTACAAAAAGCTATTTCCTCCTTCTTCCAATCTTCATTTCGTCCAAACTGAACCAAGAAAAAGAGAGATAGAGTTCAAAGAGCCAAGAACATAAGAAGAAGGGTCTTAGAGTTTCAAGAAGCAAGAATCAAAGGTAAGGGTTGTGATTTTAAGTGCTTATGCCTTCTAAATCACTTGGAAACCTCCTCTAACCTCTTCTCCTCCTTGAAATCCATGTTTTTCAAGACAAATCAAGAGAGAGGAGAGAGTGAACAGTGAAATTTTAGAGAGAGAAAGCCATGAAATCCAAGGTAAACTCAAGAACCTAGCTTCTTTTGTTGATTACTAATGGTTATTGTTGTTGTTGTGGTTGTTTTGGCTTGATTTGTGATTTTGGGAAGCTCAAACCCTAAGGGGTTATACTGCCCAATTTTCTAATAATCATGGGGGGAAAGGTGTTTAAGTGATTAAACATGTGATTAGAGGTGAAAAGAAGGGGGTTTATGGATTTAAAATCAAGAAACAACATTTTCCCTTAATTTTTCAGATTTGGAGCAGGGGCATTTCTGTCCTATTTGGTCTGGAATTTCATCAATTTGATAGTTCCATTGAGTTTAGAAGGGAAAATTGTGTAGGGTTCATGTAGACTGTGAAGTAAGAAAAGCCCTAGAATGCGAAATGACCAATTTACCCTTTAAACCCTAAGTTAGGGGCTGTCAAGGGTAAAATTGTAATTTTTTTCCTGATTTTGACTAATTTGAGGTCAAAAATGGATTCTACACATGAAATTGTGTAGATTAGCTTGGGTCATGATTTTTGGAATAGTACAATTTGACTGGGTACAAAGGGCTTAGACCGGGTTCCCAAGGGTATTTTGGTAATTTTGTGGTTTTGAGTCAAGATAACCAAAAAAATGAGTTTAGTATGAGTTATGAATAAATAATAACTCATGTATCCTAAATTTGTAATTTTAGGATATACCGATAGCCCGAGCCGAAGACGGAGCTGTACCAATTGACAATCAAGGAAATGGCATGTTCCAGGTAGTAACTTCTTCCGACGTATACTATGTGATTACTAAATGTTGTATATGTCATTCACTGTAATATGAGCTATTGTCTTTGACACACCAATTCGCCATGTTGTGGTCAGGGACCCAACATGGGCGCCAAGTAGACCAAGGTGCAGACATATCGTTTGTTCTTGGGCAAGTATACACATAGTTTAGATAATCTTACATGACATGGCATGACATATCTATTTTTGCATTCTATATGTTTGAAAGTATGTTACTACTGAGATTCTCCGAATCTCACCCTTTCCATAAATGTATAAAAGTTTCCAGCAGTAGGCAACAGCTCGAAGAGCAGAACGGTAATTTCCAGAAATTAGAGGTTCCGGGACAGTGCGAGAGGAGGTATTGGTTATCTGAAGACCTTTCTATTTGTTTAAAGTCTGTAATTATTCTGTACACCTCTATGAGGAATTCTGTATTTAATCAAGCAATGTTGTTCCAATATATCAGTATATTTATGCTATTTCTATGTGCCCACTAAGCTACGCTAACGCTACTCTGAGCAATATCAATAATGAAGTGAGGTCCTACAAATTTAGCCATAATTCCTTCATCCACCTCATCATCACTCACAACATCAAGAATAGTTGTAAGAGGAAGGTCAACTTCTTCAAGAAGAGGAGGAATAGTACCAATGTTTGGAAGTTGCTCCTATGGTAGTTAAAAATGTACTTTCTTCTTCTTTGCATATATTGTGGAAGTAGGCATTGGAGATATGGAATCTTCTACTTGTGAAGTGGCATTTGGCTTTTGCTCATTGGTTCCCTCATCATTGGAGTCAAAGATCCATGGACCTCCTTCCTCTCCTTCGATTTTTATCTATAGCACATGGTCAACAAATGCCTTGATAAATCCTTTGATGTCCTCAAGTCGCTCTTCCTCCTCCTTGGAAAAAACCTTTGCTTCTTTCAACATGAACACTTAAAGTGTTCAACATTAAGCTCATCATACATTCTTCTTAATGCACAAGTTAGTCATCCATGTTTGGCAAAGTGAGGAAAGCATCAAGTCTACTAGGTTGAGGTGTAAGGGATTGTGGTGGAGGTTCATAGAATGATGGAGAAGGTGGTTCATAGAGAGTTCTACATGGTATGGAAGTAGGTGGAAATGAGGGAAGATCAAATGGAGATGATGGAGGGGGTAATTCTTGATAGAATGTGTAGGGTGAAGGACTATGGTTAAAGTGAGATTGAGGTGGTTGGAAGGTGGATTCATGGTCAAAATAAACGATTGGTAGACAAGATGGTTCACAATATTGAGGGAGATACCGAGGTGGTTGAGATTCAGAGGCTCCTCCTTGATAATTGATTTATGCTTGGAGGGAATCCAATTCTTGTTGAAGCAAATCAAGCTTTTGAGAATATGTGAGATTAGAGAGTTCTTCATCTCCCAAATTGCCATAAGATTCTTCCAAGAATTGAGAACTTGAGGTTCCATCATTCCCTAAAAAGGAATGCACAGGAGGATTAGTGTAAATCATATACTCATGATCTTTATTAAACCAAGTCATTCAATTGCAATCAATTTAATCCCATTGAATTCTAAGTCTAAAAGTTCCTAAAGATGCAAATGAATCCTAAAAATTGAAAGAAATCAAAGAAAAAAAACTCAAAAGCTAATCTAATTAAAAAAATGGAAAATTTCCAAAAAATAAAGAAAAATTCAAAAAGTGACCAAAACGATGAAATTTGGCTAAAATTCACCTCACCCAATAGAAAAGGTGTTGGTCTTGCTTAGAATGGTCCAAAACCTTAGGAAACTGAATCTTGTAATTTTCTAGGCCAAATTTTTGAAAAATTCCAGCAAGTGCAAGTGTAGGCGTACGTAACTGAATTTCAACCGAACTCCAATCAATTTGGAAGTGTATAACACTAAGTTCTAACCACAAAATCAAGTGTTTGTAAGAAAAATGCAAGAATGTAAATGCAAAAACAAACAAAAATCAAGATATTTGTTTGTATTTCTTCAAAATTTTCTATGCAAAGATGTAATATGCTATGAAAAACATACAAAACTACTTAAACCAACTAAAATGCAACCTAAAGGCTCAAAGGTACCAATCAATCAAAGATTGACACTTAGTTACTAAGGAACCAATTACTTGGCTCCCTGGCAACGGTGCCACTTGAAGAAGGAGTGTACTTCGTGCCTTGATAACCTTTTCAAAATTTTAACCAAGAATTGCAATATAGAGTGCAATCTCGGATCATCTCTCAAAGAGCCTTTTATTAATTACCTAGAAAATAAGTATACAGATTGGCATAAAACAAGTTGAAAAGGATTTTTAGCTTTTTATCTAATAACTAAATTGCAATTAACTAAAATTACTTTAAAATCAAATATTTTTGAATTTTTAGAATAAAAGGTGAGTGAATGGTAATTGATGAAATAAAATAAGCAAATAGTTCAACAATGAAATGAACAATTCCTCATAACAATGGCGCAAGCAATCCTTACTTAAAATAATTATGGGAGATTTAATTACACTAGTTCAAAAATGCCTCCAAGGGCCACCTCTTAGGCTAGGTTTAACTTAGATTGATTAATACCAAGCCACCTTGCATATTAATCTCTCTAAATTAGGTTGGTTAAGCACTCTAACAATTAAATAAATTTAAAAATCATATTTAGCTTTTAATCCAATAACCGAGCCACCTCGCATTACCACTTTATTTTCTCATTAATCTTAATTTAATAATGGCCACCCATATGAAAAATCAAGATTAATAATACTAAAACCCAATGGTAAATATAATTAATAAATTTATATTCAATTAACTAATGCAAACACACGACACTATTGATCCACTAACCAAGCCACCTTGAAATTAACACAAAATATTCACAAAATCATTAATTTAATGACTAACCAGCACAAAGAAATGATAATTAAGCTAATTAAACATAATGTCAAGTGTTTAACAAAGATTCCAGTTGCCTCCAATCACAAAATATATCAAAATAAATCAGTTCGACATTATAAAATTTATCATAAGACTTAGAAATCACAAATACAATGTAGAAATAGAGAAATGAAAGAGGAAAAACCCCTCTATTAAAGCTCTAAGTTCATGTCATTGTCTCTTACTACAAGGGATTTGGAGAATTAGCCACTGCCAACCATCACCATAGCTACACCACACAAGTTCAAGATTCTGGACATTGAAGACCATCAATTAAGTACCCAATTAGCACTGATTTAAAGAAGGTTTTTCGCCTGGATTTGAACCAAAAAAACAAAAAAAAAATCAGAGAATCAGCACGGCTGAAATGCGTTCAGAACAGAGGAGGTTTCTGGCGGTGAAGTTGAATGTGAAAGCACTGTTGAATCTGCTCTCCCAAGGTCAAGATCGATGGTCGCTATTAAATCTCGTTTAAGCTCTGGTTTGTGAATCTTCCTCTAGTTTTTTTTCGAAATTGACAGCCCAAGAGAGTGGAACATGGTGAGGTGATGAAGATGACGGTGGAATGGTGAACGAAACACGCCGGCGGCTGTGGTTGTGAATGATACTGCCGGCGAGAAAGAAGAGAAAAATGAAGGTCTGTGTTGCGGCTCCTCTGTTCCGAATCTCTTTTCTCCCGTTCTGCAATCTGGTTCTGCAGTATATCTCAGCTCTCAGTAGAGCTGGGAATTAGGGCTGGGCCAGAGCCTAAAAGGGCCGACCCTACAGGGCCCGAGGTAAGAAAAATTGCCGTTTTTCAAAGCCTGGCCCGAGAGCATGAGGGCCAGGGCCTGAAACTATTTACACAAGATTTAACTACACGTCTACACGCCTCATGCAATAAAACAAATACTGTTGCTAATTCATATTCAAAGGTAAAAAATAGTATCCAAAAATAATTCACAATCCGCACAAAAGTATAAGAAGGCAAGAAGTTAAATACTCTAAGCAACGTGAGTATGACGACTATCATTTTCATCTTCTTCACCACTATCGTCAATTTCAAGAAAATTTGATTGTGCTTCAGTTTGAGTAGTAGGCTCTACTTGAGGGTAAAAATATCAAGAATTTATTCTCCCAAATTATGAATATATTCATAATCTTTATCTACAACAAAGAATAATCTAAAATGATAAATAACTCTATAAAAAACATAAAATACAAATAAATTAGTAAATTACCATCATATGTGAAACTTTAGAGTAAATAAGAAATATCTAACGTATTTTTGTTATAAAATAAGAAATATCTTTTATAATTTTTTTATTTTTATGATTCTTAATACAAAATATTCTTATGAAACTTAATTTTAAAAAAGATAATAACAACTAAATATTTTCAACATCATTAACAAAATATAAAAGATCAATAATATTATTATCATATAAATAATTTTTAAAAATAAAAAATATATCAGGGCCTAAAGGGCCGGCCCGTGGCCCTATAGGGCCGGCCCTTTTAGTCCCTCGGCCCTACAGGGCTGACCCTTTTAGGCTCGCGTTCACTTTTTAAGCAAAATTCTCAAGCCCGGCCCTTGTAAATTCAGGGCCTAAACGGGCCGGCCCGACGGGCTCGGCCTGTTTTCCCGGCTCTAGCTCTTAGCTTCTGACAAAGGTTGAATGGCAATGCAAAACGCTGTAGTTTAACTTACGAACTAAACTGAAATTTTACAAAATTGTGGGATTAAACTGTCATTTCCAAAATTCAACCCCAAATTGCCATTTTAAGATATAATCCAAAATTTTCAAGTACTTTCAATTGAAAACAATTAAACCAATATCCAATTTTCTCAGAAAAATCCATGATTACAAATAATTACAATTTTATGACAATTATACCCTTTTAATCATAATTTAATGTATTTACTCTTAATATCTTTTTTTTTATCACAAATAAGGCATTTTAAACTTAATTAATATGACAAAATCCTCAAGTAAAGTGTAAAAATATATAATAAAATTAGAGATTTGTTAGTCTCCTTTATGAAACTCTTTTCTCAAGATATGCTTGTCATGACCCATCTTCAACCTATCTTTACATAGATCCTTATGTTGTCATATGATTCAAGCATCATCTCCTCAAATTATTGGAGCTGCATCAAGAGGTTGTCTAAGACTCCAAGTCGGCATTACAAGCTTTGATAGCCCAATATGACTTGTGCTTTAGCTTAATGGGAAGATGGCAAGGCAGAAAGGGGATATGTCAATTGGTGTTTTGAAGGCAATCCTATAGGCTCAAAGAGCGTCTTCCAATCTTGTACTCTAATCCTTTCGGGATGGTTTGACAATCTTCTCAAGGATGTGCCTTACCTCTCTATTTGAGAACTTAGCTAACCCATTAGTTTGGGGATGATATGGTGTCGTAGCCTTATGAGTGACTCCATATTTAGTAAGCGAGGCATTGATGGTTCAATTACAGAAGTAGGTCCCTTGATCACTGATGATTACTCTTAGTACTCATTACCTACAAAAGATATGAGATTGTAAGAACTTAGCAACAATAGAAGAATCATCTTTCCTAATAGCAATTGCCTCTACCCACCTAGAAACATAGTCTACTATTACAAGTAGGATATATGTAAAACCAAAGGAAGGGGGAAAGGATCCCATAAAGTGTATGCCCCATACATCAAATATTTCACAAAAGTAAATAACTATAGGCATCTCGTGCCTCTTATCCTAACTCCCGAACCTTTGACAAGTATCACAAGATTAGCAATAAATATATTAATTATGAAACAAAAGTAGCCCAATAAAATCCACACTTTAACACTCTCCTAGTAATCCTATTCTCACTAAAATGCCCCCGACAGAAAGAAGAGTGAACAAGGGAAAGGATAAAGTAAATATCATCATTTGCAACATAATGGCGAATGGTTTGATCACTACATTATCTCCAAAGGATAGGTAGATTCCAAACATAGTAGTTAGCCTACCTCTTTAGCTTGTTCACCTAAAACCTAGATATAGAAGGAGGAACTACATTAGAAACAACATAATTCATAATGTTAGAGTACCATGGCTCTTATACAGCTAGAACAAAAAATGCAAAATCAGGAAAAGAGTTAATAATGAGATCAAAAGGGTCAACTCCCTGTGTATTAGGAGGTAGGCGACTTAGATGATCTGCCATATGATTCTAGGCACCAGTTCAATCTAATCTCAATATTAATCTCTTGCAACAATAAAGCCCATCTCAGCAGTCTAGCCTTAGAATATTGCTTCTTGAACATATAACGAACAACTGCATGATCAATAAAAAACCCACCACGAGAACCATATATTGCCTAAATTTGTCTAAAGTAAACACAATAGCAAACAACTCTTTCTCTTAGTGGTATAGTTCACTTGAGCTGAGTCAAGTGTCTTGGATGCATAAGCTTTTAACTTATCCTTTCTTTAACCAAGCATAGCACCTACAAAATTGTTAGAAGCATTACAAGATAACTGAAAATGCAACTTTCAATTAGGTGCAGTAAGAATGAGAGTTGTAACTTGCATTGATTTGAGAGTTTCAAAGGCATGTCTACACTTATCATCAAAATAAAAATCAGTTTCCTTTTTAAGCAAAGTGAAAAGGGGAAAGGCAATTTTACTAAAATCTTTAATAAAATGCCTATAGAATCTCACATGCCCAAAAAAAGATTCCACTTCTTTCATATTGGTAGGATAGGAAAGTGATGAAATAACTTCAATTTTAGCTCAGTCAACCTCTATTCCTTTAGAGGAAACAAGGTGACCCAAAACAATACCATTATCCACCATAAAGTGACACTTTTTATAATTCAAAATAAGATTCTTTTCCAAACATCTTTTCAAAGCAAGTTCAAGACTAGCAAGATAATCATCAAAATCATTATCATAGCAGAGAAATTGTCCATAAAAACCTCCATGTTATGCTCCAATACATCAATAAAGATTGACATCATACACATTTGGAAGGTTCCTGGAGCATTACATAATTCAAATAGCATCCTTTGATATACGAAGGTACTAAAAGGACATGTAAAAGTAGTCTTTTCTTAATCCTCATATGAGATAGGGATTTGAGAATATCTAGAGAAACCATCCAAGAAACAAAAATGAGACTTTCTAGAAATCCTTTCTAATATTTGATTGATAAAAGGTAAATGAAAATGATCTTTTTGAGTGGCAGTAGTTAACTTTCTGAAATCAATGCACACTCTCCAAGAATTCTGAATTCTTGTAGGAATAAGCTCATTATTGTAATTTTTCCACAATAGTGATGCCACTTTTCTTTGACACCACTTGAATAGGAGACACCCACTCACTATCAGAAATGAGATAAATGATCTCTGGACTCAACAACTTTGACACCTCCTTCTTAACCACACCCAGAATCAGAGGATTCAGCCTCCTCTGTGGTTGCCTAATTAGCTTAGCCCTCTCATGTAACAAGATCTTGTGTGTGCAAATTGAGGATTAATCCCTGGTATATCAGCAAGTAACCACCCAATTGCCCCTTTATACCTTTTCAAAAGACATACTAGCCTAGATTCTTTACTACTAGCATTACACACAATCACATGTAGTTTATCATTATCAGTAAGGAAAACATATTTAAGACTAGAGGTAATTGTTTAAGATCCAAATCGAGGGGTTTGATGATGGAAGGAATGAGCTCCATAGTCTTAAGTGCTCCAAGTGAAAGTGTTATCTAACTTTATTTACACATATTCAATTTGTTAAGAATTATCGTGTTATCTAATTTTATTTTAATATGTACATGTTGTTATAGTTATCATTGGAGTTTGTGCATTGCTTGCCCTATTGTCAATGTTGTCAATTGGTTTGATTCCTTGGATCACAGGCCAAATGAAGAAATAAAGACCATCTTCAACATGTAAGTTAATTCATTTGTAAATCATTGATTCTTAACTTTAATAAAATGTTTTAATGTCTTTTGATTTTTCATTTTAATGATAGTGCATTCAAGGCATATAAAATAATGGGTGGGAGGTGCAAAGGTAAACATAGAGAGGCAAAGTGGTTTGATCCGATAGTAAGTACTTTAAGTTAAAGTTCTTTCATTGATAGTGACTTTATATACACCTTTATTTATTTTAACTATTTGCTTTTGATTTATAGTATCATCGGCAACCAAAGAAAACTGAGTGCGAATACTGTGTTTTACTTTATACATATAATATCATTCAGAGTGGAGTTACAATAGATTTTAAACATGTAATTGCTTCTTGATTCTAAAATGATTCCATTTTTGTGGTTATAATTGAATTGTTAATTATTTCATTCACTTCATTGATTTATATTGACTTATTTTCAAATTTGCAAACTTTTGGTAATGACGATGCCTACACAGAAGAAGACATTAATTTGATCTGAGAAATTTTGGTCAAACATATTCTTCAACATATAGATGATGAGTAGAGTTTATTTTGACAAGTTCTTGGCACTTTGTTTATGTGGTTGATTATATTAGATAACAGCAGTACTAGTATTATATGAATTGCTGGATGTTTCTGTACTGTTTCTGTAAATTAGATAGTAGTATTTTATGTTCTGTCTTGCTTCATGTGTTTTACATGACATCTTTTTCAACACATAGATGATGAGTAGAGCTTATTTTGATATGTTATGGACACTTTTGTTTATGGATTTGATTCTATTAGATAATAATAGTAGTAGTATTATATGAAGTGCTGGATGTTTCTGTATATTAGATAGTTGTAGTTTCTATTTTGTCTTGCTTCATATGTTTTTCTGGACAGGCTTCAGGGAAGAGAAAAAGCAAATGCAAAATATGAAAAAAAAAAAACTTAAAATGTCCGTTTTACTATAACAGATGTCGTAAGTGCAGACTTACAAAGTCTGTTTTTAGACGTCGATTCCAAAACTTACTATGTCGCTCACAGATACTCCCTCAGAAACGGACATCAAAAGGTCCAAAAAATGAAGGTTAAAAGTATCATTTGTAGTAGTGTATTTTGTCCTACCAGTATTACTTTAAATCTACAGTAATCATATGCTGTCATTACTTTTTATAATATTAATTTAATTACCCAGACTTATCGATGGCAATTACTAAGCAACGTCAGTTACGGAAAAAATTATAGAAAATATCATTTAAATTAAAAAAAAACCCCCAAAATGTCAACTAATTAACAAAATAACAAATATGTAATCTAGTATAAATATGAGATTTTGAAGTTTTGGTGTTAACAACTTGAATATAGGTAATAACAATTTAAGAACATCAATTAGCAATTTTAGTATGCATAGTGACAACTTAAGGAGCTTAAATTGTCAACCTTTATACCCAAATTGCTAATTACTACGTTCAAGTTATTAACACTCAAACTTCAAAATCTTAAATTTTTACCATATTGCATATTTATCTTTTTACTAATTTGATAGATATTTTAGAATTTTTGTAATTTAAATGGCATTTTTCTGTTACTCCTGCGTGGCTCGAAAATAATTCTTTTGAAGTGTTAGGGTCGCATGATTAACTCTGATTTGAAAAGAAAAATGCAGTTGGGTCTCGATCAACATATAATAACGGGACCCACAGAGAAATAATCACCAAAAATTAATTGATGCAGATAAAACAATGGTCGAGAGCCCCGAGCAGCTGTGGCGTCCCTCTCATTTTGAGAAAATTATATCCATCAATAATATAATTTTGGATATCAACAAATTGTTGGTTGAGGCGGTAAGATGCCTCACTCCTATAAAAAAGAAAATACAAGCTAAGTTCAAATATCGGAAAGCGCATTTATTGGGGGAGGTGAGAACTTTTTGCCCTCTAAACCTCCAGGGGTAAACCCTTAATCTACTAGGATAATATAAATTTGGATATCAATAAATTATTGGTTGAGGTGGTAAGAGGCCTCACCCCCATAAGAAAAAGAATATAAGCTAAGTTCGAATATCGGAAAATGTATTTGTTGGGAGAGGTGAGAACTTTTTTCGCTCTAAACCTCAAGGGAAAACCCTTAATCTACTAGGATAATATAAATTTGGATATTTTTCGCTCGGGCTTTTTTCTTGCTGGAAAGATATTTTTCACTCGTTAAATCAAGACCCAAATCCGCACATTAAGATATATTTTTTATTTTGTATTATTTTAACTTAAGTTGAATTTTTCCTAGCTTAACTTAAATTGAGTTTAAACCCTACTAAACCTTAATACCTATATATGCAATTAATTTCTTAAATTAAATTATTATTTGTGAATTATTAATTTTTAAATTCAATTGTATATGTGAGTCTAATCTTATCTAAATCGAATCTTAAATTCTCATCAATAGTGATAAGCACAGGACGCAAACAGATTCACAAAAATTATATGATGCTGATGACAAAAAAATTGAAGCCACAGATCAGCGTACCACTCATTAAACTAGACCCTATTAATGCTTCCTGAAAGTTATATGGTCATTAGGCTAATACCATACAATTATGTCATGGCAACTGGAAGGTATAAATGCAATGAATTTTTTAATATTAAATTTTTTATTTTTGAATTATTAATTTTAAATTAAATTTCATCCATAAGTTAGAGTCTCGTGTTGAAATCGAATCCTACACGCTCAACGTTGAAGAGCATTGGGATGTATTTAGTCATAGTCCAAATTAGATTTGTAGTACCACTTAATGGTGGTCCTATGTCTTGACTCTGCTGCTATATTCACCACTACCTTGGATTGTGTATACAAGATCAATAAAACTAGCATTCTTTTCCCACACCATCCAGTTCCATATATACAATTCACATATTACTTGTATTATTTTTTTTTTAGATCAGTGTATAATTAATTATATCATTGAGGTATATATGGCTCTTAATGGTATAATGGAGGTTGAAATTGAGATCCAGTCACCAGCGATTGAGTTCTTCAACTTCTTCACTAAGCAACTTCACAACCTTCTCAATGTAACATCCCAAAATTTATTAAAAGGTTAAATTCCTAAAAAGAAAATTAAATGGTGCTAGAAATTAATCTTGAGAATTAAATGCCTATTTCCCTAAAAATTTGAGGAACAATAGTTCATAGTCATAATTTGGCTTGGAACTCTTTGAAAAATTATTTTAAGGCTTCATAAAGTTAATTAAAGAAGAGAATCCTTAAAAATTGTTAAGGATTAATTTATGGCAGTTTGATAGTAAGCCAAATTATGGAAGGAATTTTAAATTAGACAAAGAGAAAAATTAATGCATAGTGTGTGTAATTAATAGGATAAAAATATACCTATATATATTATATTAAAATAAAACAAACACACCCTTTTTCCTTGCTTCACATGAGACACACACACACACATTCAATTAATTAAATAAACACACTCCCTCTCCATGCTTCTTTCATGTCTCACGTACTCACACACTCATTAATTAATTAAACACCCATGTCTCACACACACACACTTTCATTTTTTTTAAAACATCATTTCACCTCTCCATTACTTTACTTTCGGCAGCCAAGGAAAAGAAAAGAGAGAGTGAGTGAAAGAGAGAGAGAGCAAGAGACACATAATAAAGAAAGAGAGAGACTTGAGAGTGATTGGTGCTAGTAGAGGAAGGAAGAAGAGGCTACAAATCCCATATACAACTACATATCCTAGTATAGGTGATTTCCCTTCACATATTTTTAACTCTTTCTGGTTGATTTGAGGTTGTTTTGGATGATTGCTATAAGTCTAGAATTTTAGAAATTAAGAGGAGATATTGTTCGGTTAGTTTCTCTAGAATCAGTTTGGTTGTAAAATGAATTTTGTTAGCCAAAACTAGTCCAAAAATTATAAAAATTTCCAGAATTAAAATAGACATGATAAGCCTTAAATTGATATATAGTAGGTATCATTTGGGTTTGTAAATAGTGAGATATAAATTTTTAAATTTAGATGATGACTCTGGAATGTTTTCTAGCACAGATAGGGTTTGACGAAATTCTAGAAATTTTTTGGCTGTAATTTATAGATGGTAATACTTTTCCCTGAAAATAGACTTAAATAGGATCATATAGGATTTTGAACCATTCCATTTTAAGTTCTAGAGATTTAGTTATGAAGTTTAGAAGTTAAGCTATTAAAATAGGAAAGATTTTCTGAAAGTATGGAAAAACGTTAAAACTGATAATGATTCATGGATAAGTGTTAGTGGAACATATTTTTATCTTAAAATAGACTTATTTATTGACACATAGAATTTGGAACCACCTTAATTGGATACTTCTAGGTCAAGATATGAATTTTCAAAGATTATTGAAAATTCTGTCAGATTTGGGTAATATTGCAAAAATAATAAGTACGCGTATTTTTGTAATAATTGGGACTCTATGGGTCAAGTTAAATACTTAGAATTAGTATGAACCTATTAAATACCCAATGGTCCTAATGTATTAACTATAATGATAACCTATCAAAGTGTCTTGAAATACTAAATATTTGGAACAAGTAATAATTCCCCTGTCTGTAAATTATAAATTATAGGATTTAACATTTGCCCGGGACGCCCAAGAGACTGAGAACAGGAACAAAATTTGGAAAGACCGTCAGGTAGTACCTTATCTCTTATATCATATGTGATGCCATGCATGTGTACCATATCATCTGTATATGTGTAGGACAGATAGTCCATAGGCGGTAAAACCCGTAAATACAATATGCATCGGGAGTTACCCGGGGGCATCTTGAGCCAGGTAGGTTTGAGACAGAAAGCTCGTGACTATACCTTGTATGAGGCAGAGGCCCTGGGCAGCTAGATTGTGAATCTCAAGCGCTATGAGTCTGTGATAAGGGACCGGTTAGGCCCTTTTATGTATTGTATTCTAATAAGTTGAACTGTTTGATGATTTGTTTTACATGCTTAGTATTTGCATATTATATGAGTGATCTATGTACTACTAAGATTCTTTTGAATCTCACCCCTTTTTCAAGATATAGAGCAAATACGTCCAACTCTAAGAGAAAGAAGGTAATATAGACGAACGAAGAAAAGGTGAATTAATTATGGACTATTTTGTTATCATTTTATTTTGGATGACTGTAAAATATTTATAAGTGATAGGAGTAGCGGTAGTAGTTCTAGTACCTGCAACACAAACTGTATAAGTTATAATCAGTACGCTATACTTTCGATAACGTACTGATATCCAAAAGCCCATAAGTTAACTACCACTATGCGAGCTATGGATAATGAATTTACAAACTAGAATGAGACCACACATATTTATTTTAAAAATTTTTTGAAAACGTACACAAATATAAGTTGAGCTCTGCCTTAAAATTGGAACTTTTAATTGTTATGGTCTCATGTTTAAAATCATTATACATTCAAATTTATCTAAAGGCTTTGTAAATTAAGGTATTACACTCAATACCACTGGTTGTATGCATGTCGGCGAGCTTCATCAAGGAGACGACTGGCACACCATTGGATCTGTTAAGCACTGTCTTATACTGTTGGTAAGATTCTCTCTCTATATATATATATGTGTGTGTTTGGATTAATGGGAATTTGGATTTAGGTCAAATATACCTAATCACACAAACAAATATTTTTGTTACAATTCCTTTAAAATTTCAAATACCTAATCTACCTTTTGGATCTGGGATTCCCTCATGCATCTGCCTTAATTAAATTGTTGTTGTTATGATTGGTTGTTAATTTGTGTAAATGGGGACAACGTAACATATGGTAAAGTGGAGACATGTAAAGAGAGATTTGAAGAGGTTGATGAAGAGAGCAAATCACTGAAAGTGGACTTATTCGAAGGAGATGTTAAGGAACGATACAAGAGTTTTAAGTTCATAATAAAAGCCACAGACAAGGAAGGAAGTGGTGGGGCCATTGCAGAGTGGAGCTTTCTTTATGAGAAGATACATGAGGGAATCCCAGATCCAAAAGGCTACTTGGACATGGCAACTACCATGATAAAAGATTTTGATGCTTATCTTCTCAGTTATATATATATATAAGCTCAAACTCCAGCTTTTATTATGGATTTGTTCTTGTGAGTTGTAAATTATGATCATGAGAAGGTCAAAGAAGGAATACCAGAACATCTAATTCTAATTGATTCATATATTAAATATTTAAAAAATTTATTATAATATTCAAATAAAAATAAATAAATTTAAATCACCTTTCCATGACAAGACCGTGGCACGCACATTTTTTATGTCCCTAAATATATCGCATTATTCATCTTTTATTAATTAACGTAACTACTCCATTTTTTCGACTAAAGATATTCTTCATATATTTTCTTAGTCAAGAGAAAATCCCAAATAACTTTAAAAATCCTAAAATACAAAAAGATATTTTAAATACTCATAATCCCAAAAAGATATTGGTTTCAAATTGTTTTTTTTTTGAAATTACAAAAAACTAATCAAATTATATATATATATATATATATATATATATATATATATATATATATAATTTTAAATCTTAACCCACGGAGCTTCAGCGGCCGAAGTTTCCAGTGTCCAGCCACTGGTCACCAGAGCTCCAATGGGAATATTTCAGTGAGAGGGAATATTTCAGTGAGAGGGAATATTCCCATAGCACCAAGGGAATTTGAACCCCACCACTCGGTTTACATAAAATATTGGTGGCCTAATATATATTGTGCAAGTAAATATGTATAAGCTAATCATTTAATTTTGATTCTAACTTATTCCCAAGTTTTATTAAGGAGTTCACAACATTTCATTAGGTTTTAATAAAAATTGTTTGCCCAGTAAAAAAGTTTATACTATCAACTCATTCCCAAATTTTATTAAAGAATTCATAACATTTCATTTGGTCCTAACAATCAATTTTTATTTAATAAGTAAAAAAGTCACATTATCGGATCATTCACAAATTTTATTAAGAAATTCACTGCGGCACAAGTGGCTACCAGTGTGGTCATGGGAAAGACCTTATGCCTTGCTCCCAGGGCGAGGGTTCGATCCACTGGGGAAGCGAAAGGAATTTCTTAGGGAATGGAAGATATCCTGACTTGGAAAAAGACCTCTTCAGTGGGATGACTCAAGTCCGGCACCGCTAGGGACCCTAGAACACTTCATTAGTTTTTAACAAGTTACACAATCATGTTTTAACAATGTTTGTCTTACGCGAACGATGTTTGGTGACGTGGACATCAAAACAGAATTATTAGAGAGATAAGAAAAGACGCTTCTCGACCGTTCATGAGATCGAATCTCAGTGCTGGTGCCATGTTTTTCTTTCACCTAAATGTCGAGTATTTTGCGGGAAAAAAAAGAGTCGGAAATTAAGTGTGAATTGATGCGAGAAAAATAAGGAAACTCCTCCATAAAATTGAGCTGAAAAAGAAATATATGTGTAAAAATATATATTCTTAAATTCAAATTTTGATTTTAAATTAAAATTTGATATTGAATAAGTCAATGTAATAATAAAATTACATGTTGGCATGATCTTATCAAAGCATTTTTAAATCTTCAATTATAATAATTAGAAAAATATCATTGTTACTTTTGAATTATAAGGTCAAATTATTACAAATATTACTGCTCCATTCAAGACTTTAATCTATACATATTAAAAACATAATTTAATGTTTTAATCAATTGGTTAAGTTACTTATTTAAAACAGGTGTTTACTTTTCTAAAATATCACTTCTTTTAATCATTACTACATTGGGAGGGAGGGAAAATCTTCTGTCCCCGCAATAATACTTCAATCCACAGTCATTACCTGCTACTAATACTTTTTTTTACAATATTTTAATCGACACATATTGATAGTCAAATAAGCATGATTTATGGCACTCAAAAATAATTATTTCTTAGATACATTATTTCCACTAAAGACAAATATAATAGATATTGGGAGATTTGGATTTTATAAAATATGCATATCGGTCGCTATCGCCAGATAATATTGGGACCCGAACAGAAATAATAAAGGAAATTTATTAGAAGTTTGTGGATCCTGTATTAGCATGGATTGTGTATATAAGACCAATGAAGCTATCATTCACTTACCACATATATCCATTCTCACTAGCTACTTTATATATTGTGTATTTTGATTTTGAGATCACTGTATAATATAAGATTATCGTTGAGGTATGGCTCTTACTGGTAATTTGGAGGTTGAAATTGAGATCCAATCACCTGCGATTGAGTTCTTCAACTTGTTCACTAAGCAACTTCACAATCTTCCCAACGCCACTGGTAGTGTCCATTTTGGTGAGATTCATGATGGACCTGACTGGCATTCCATTGGCTCTGTTAAGCACTGGTCTTATACTGTTGGTAAGATTCTATAAAGATTCCTAGATTAGTGTAGGATAGATTCATGCCACTTTTTTTTTCCTGCAAGATTCATGCCTCTAATAAAAAAGATGTGAATGATTAGGGTTTCTTCCTTTGAATAGAGAGCACACTATCCCTTCTAGTGTTACGCTTTACATGACAAAACTTATTTCGTGTATTTATTTCGTATAGTGTAAAATCACTTAAAATAAGCTAAAAGAAATATGCTTAAACTCAACCGATAAAATCTTTCCTTGTATTGATTTTGATAATTTATCAAATAATTGTATACTTCTATGCTGCTTAAATATTAAAAATTTGGTAATGAGTAAATTATAGTAGCCAGGAAGGCAGAAAAAAGAGTTTATAAGGAATACATTATTTATATACTTGTAGGTCCAGGTAAAATTATCAAAATTAAGATACTCTCTCATGTGTTTAATTAATATAGGAGGTAGATAACTAATTAATATATACCAAGGAAATTATTTAATGTAGTTATTTATAACAAATGTGCGTTAATTTTTTCTAAAATGGTTAAGGTACAATTTTGCACCAGAAGTAACTACTCAGGAGTGTTGAGTATTTGAAAGTTTTTTGATGAGCAGTTTTATCCCAAAATTGTTAGTAAAGGAGAACATCTTCACTAACCATTAAAAAACTAAAGAGAAAATTTGCCGTAACCATAAAAAAACTAATAAAGACTGTTCACATTTATAACAGAAAGAGCTAAAATTACTACGTTTTGGTTACTTTTAGAGAAAAATTCCTTGTCAAAAAACTTCTAGATACTCAGCATTCTTGAGTAGTTACTTCTTTGGCAAAATTGCACCTACCTAAAATATCCCCTTTAATCATGACTACCTTTGATGAAAACTCTATTAATATGTGCAATCATATGAGTACCTTAAGAAAAATTATAAATTTGGGTGGTAAAACAAACCGGGATCTTATATTTATGACTAAATATTCAGTCCCCACTAAATTAAATCCTATATTACGGATTGGAGGGAGTAACTCAAGTTTTCTCATTCTTTATCGTGCATGCCGAATTGTTTTTCTATTTTTAACACCGATACTTAATTTGTACAAATGGGAACAAGCAGATGGTAAGGTGGTGACATGTAAGGAGAAAATTGAAGCGATTGATGAAGAGAACAAATCACTGAATGTGGACTTCTCAGGAGGAGATATTAAGGATAAGTACAAAAGTTTCAAGTTCATAATAAAAGCCACAGACAAGGAAGGAGGTGGTGCTATTGCAAAGTGGAGCTTCACTTGTGAGAAGATCCATGAAGGAATCCCAGACCCAAAAGGCCACCTCGACTTTGTAACCATCCTTACAAAAGATGTTGATGCTTTTCTTCTGCGCTCACATGGAAAATGAATTGGAGCAAGCTAAACCAAAAATGCAAAGTACGAGGATGATGAGTGAATTAATAATTAAAAAATAAGGTTGTGCGTTGTTGAGTCCATAAATTGTGTTGTGAACTAAAGAATAAGATCTTTGTTGTTGGATTAATTCACTATGTAATCATATGTAAAAATTGTGTATGAAGAATGCTTTTATGATCGGTGTATTTAAGGGCTGGTGTTTTAATGAATCTGTTGTGTATTCCAAACTTCATCTTCTTATTTTTCTTAGAAGTAACTAATATTACAACAAACATTCAATCAGCAACAATTAACATAACCAATTCACAAATCCTAATTGCTCAGAAACTAAATCACTAATCGATATATCAATAAATCCTTAATAAAAATGCTACTGCTTAAAAATAGTCCTTAAGAATGTTTTTTCCGGACAAAATGTCTCACGCGTACGAAAACGATCATGATGACAAATATACAATCATCATTGTCATAGAGGTGTTTTGTAAAGTTTAGAGGTGGGTTTAGCCCCAAACAGAGAAGACAGAGCCAAAGTGAAAGAAGCTATCCCATCCAAAGAAAAATGAAAGGGCTGTTACCGAAACTGGAGTAGTCCGTCGAAAAAACGCTAGATAGTTGATAGTGTGAAAAAAGACATTCAACATATATAATAACCGTCAAATAATTCTTCGTTGCACTATTATCTCATGTTATTTGACTCTTTTGCTTGTTTAGGAAAAAAATGAATGGGAAGACACTAATGGCATAAGGTTACAAGTTGGATTGAATTGACCTGTGACTTACAGGAAGATGCCATGATACTAGGCTACAATACTTTGACTTGATGCTTTTTGTATTTAAACTGAATATGGTTGTCAATTAGCTCTATGTAAGATCCCAATTTTACAAGGTCAAATTAATTCCCCAAAATATTTTAAAATTAATAAAAATGCGAAAATCTTATGGTAATGGTAAATACAAAGACATAACATGAGCTCTATGAGTACAAAAGAGCCTTCAAGACTCACTCCATGTATGTGCTTTCCCTTTCTCCCTACTAAAATAATCACCTAGAAAAAAAATAAATATAATAACCATAAGATCCAAAGATCTCTGTAACCATTGGTTATTTAGAAATATATATGTAAACCAAGATCGAGAACATACAGTTCAAACTCACAATAATTTAATTATATTTCTTTATATAAAATCTTTCACAAAGTTCTCGATTTGGTTATCAAAACCTCCTCTCAAAAAGAATTCCAAAACAATTGAGCATCATTTCATTTTCCAAATATTCTTCATAAGAGATATCACATATATAACATGTCAAACAAATATTGATGCACAGACCATTCTTATTACCCTGTCCACCCTCTTATAACCGTTGACCGGAGCCATAACTAACACATAATCCAACAAAAATACATCCATTACACATAATTTCTAAATCATGAGGCGTCACCCTATCAAGGTCCCTAGCTTATCATGATTATACTATGGCTCCCCTCCTTTTTACAACCAAGGAGGTGTCACTGTTCATTAACCCGGTTAAAAGAAGGGTGATACTAAGGACTCTAAGAATGTCAAAACTCATCAATATAATTTTAATCCAATATACAATTGCAAATCAAATCATCCATAGGCACAACAAATCCCAAAACAGTTTAATATATACATATATAAATATATAATTGACAAGTATATGAAAAAAATAACCAAGGTTACCTCTATTCCAAGCCTATTTTTAAGATATTTGAATGCTTCCAGTTTACTAATACCAAATAATTCAACTTCAAAACTCTTCCTCTTTCTCTCTTCCCGCTCATGCTCTTACTCTTGCTCTCGCTCATGCTCTCACTCTCACTGATATGCACCTTGTGCGTTTAAATAGAGAGGGAGAGGTGAGATTGGGGTGCAATAATGCGCCCCCCCTTAAATTAAAAGGTGGCAACAGCCCACCTGCCCCTTATATATATATATATATATATATATATAATATTATTATAATATTATATATATAAATATATATGTTATGAAGATATGAGAGAGAGAGTTGGGTATAAATTATTGTGGGCTCCAGATTATTTTATTATATATATTTTGATTTATATAGATAAAAATGTTTTTAGGTCTTTTCTAAACCTCATATTACTTAATAAATCACATCCTATGAATATTTATTAACTATTTAAAAAAATTTGGGATGTTACACTCTCAAACTCATGTTAGCCATAAACTTAGTTAAACTCGCAAGTTTACATATAAAATTTATGATTTATAAATTGCTACCTTACAAATTTGTGTCCACTCTCTTAAACCCGTGCATGATTTTTCAATTTGATTATGTTCAATGGCATTATGTATAAACTTTATAGAAATTTCTTTGCTGGGCATGACAATCAAATTAGAAATGTTGATGAAATTAATTTCAATTACTTAAAATATACTTAAATTAAATTATTGTCATTTTTTATATTTTATTACTTAATCATATACTTTAACATCTATTTATCAATAAAAGTAAAATTTTATTAGTTTATGATTCAAGTTTATAGTTTGAATTTACATTTTTGTCACGAGTTTACTTAAACTCAGAGTGTTTAACAACCTTAAAACAGACAACTATGAAACGTCAAGTATGTCTAATTCTGTAATAATGGTTGATGATCATCTTCCCGGTTTCTTATTCTTTTGATTATTTATTGAATCACTGAAAATTAACTTGAATTCTCCTTGAAATCTATCAATTAGATATATTGAGAGAAAGGAAGATATGAATGAGTTTTTCATTTTTACATTGTTACATAATAATATCTTACCGATATGAGAGAATCCCACCATATATATAAAGTCACATTTGGAGTTGAATATATAGTGAGTTTGCTGTCTGTTGTGGATGATGCCACTTGATTATTAATCAGAAGACCACGGCGGGCAAAATGGAGGCTTTTCTTTAGCCAGCAAAGATGTGAGGTTCTCTTCAAATAAACTCTCTCTCTCTCTCTCTCTCTCTCTGTTACTCAACCAATTCTTAATATAAGATATATTTATCTATTTGATTATATTAAAAAATTTGATTAAATTAGTTAATATGATATGTATTTTCTAAAACACACTAGTCATCTTTCTTAATTCCCTTATTTATTTTCTTCTTTAATTATTGTTGAGGGAGCATCAATTATGATAGATTAGGAAAATATCAACAAATATAAAAAATATATTTTATATTTACGATTAAGATTAACTCCCTAAATATGTCTTATATTAAAGAGCATATGAGTACTTTACAGCAACAGAGTGGTGTTGCAATTAAAAAGTTGGAAACAAATTAAACTAAATCCAACAAATAAATACATTTTCAACGCTTAAAACCTCAATCTTTTGCGTACAAAACACCTTTCTAAAACTGTTGAGGTGGATCTATGTTGCATGCAAAATCAAATCACTACTAAAAAAAAAAAGATCTTTACAGCAAGCTCAAGCTGACAATAATATATATTGCTTGGAATCATTGTATACCTTTTTAAAAGGTAGTTTCTCAAATTATGCATCTTGCCGCGTAGGTTGTCCTGGAAAGTGTTGCAAAAGTGAACTCACACGTGGTCAACGAATATATCAGATCTGATCTTGAGAACCTGACCAAATAATAATATAATCGTTCAAGTGAGTTGCACATTGCATTTTCTTATTCTCATAATGGACATGTTCTGGTCGATCAACCCATTTCAATAATAATGTCGCATATCCACGTTATAATTTTTATTTCTGTTCCATCAAAGAATACCAAACGCAACCTTGTATTTAATTGATTTGCTTCTTTCTTTTTTTTTTATTCGTCAGCCATATGTTCATATTAAGACGCGATAAAAGAATCTGAACTTGCATTATGAATTGAAGGTAAAATAACCCTTTTACCCAGCTGTTGATTGATGTGGCAATAAGCGGCCTCATCATCCTGTAAAGAAGATAATACAAGATCAAATTTTAGAAAACACACTTACTAAGAGATGCAAAAACCTTTAGCATTCTAAGTCTTTTTTTAAAAAAAAAAACCCTTATCGTGTTGGCTTAATGCCTTGGTAAATGACTCTTCAAAATTAAACTAATGATTGCAATAAAGAACGCAATCACAGATCATCTCTTGAGGAGCCTTTTATTAATTACGTAGGAACTAAATATGATGATTGACATAAAAACAATAAAAATGATTTGATCTTTTTAACTATCAACTACTTTTTGCAATTGAACATTAAATTGTTCTAAACTAATTCTTTTTAAGATTTTTCTTGAAAATATGAAATGAAATGATGATGGAATTAATGAAATGAAAAGAATAAGAAAATCATGGAATGAGTAATCATTTATAGAAATAGCGCAAGCAATCCTCACTTCAAATAATTATAGGAGATTAATCATGCTAGCTTCAAAAACCTCTAAGGCCACCCCTCAGACTAGGCATAACTTAGATTTATTAATACCAAGCCACCTTGCATATTAGTCTCTCTAAATTAAGTTGATTAAACACTCTATCAATTAAATGAACTTAAAAATTGTATTTAGCTTGTAATCTAATAGTTGTGCCACCTCGCATTATCATTTGATTTTTTTCATTAATCTTAGTTTAACAATGGTTATCCATATGAAAAATCAAGATTAACGATGTTAAAACCAAATGCTAAACACAATTAATGAATTCATATTCAATAAACTAATGCAAACACAAGGCACCATTGATCCACTAATCAAGCCACTTTGAAATTTAGAGCAAAATATTCGCAAAATCATTAATTCAATAATTAACCAATACAAAGAAGTGATAATTATACTAATTAAACAAAATGTCAAGTATCTAAAAAAGGTTCAAACTACAACCAATCTCTAAATACATCAAAATAAATCAATCTAACATAATAAAATTCATCCTAAGACCTAGAAATCATAAATACAATGTAGAAATGGAGAATTGAAAGAGCAAAAACTCCCTTATTGAAACACCAAGTCCATGCCCTTGCCTCTGTTTACCATTTAACTTAATGCAAGCACATGGATCGCAAGTAGTATAAAGAGTTGTTGTTCTTACGAGGACTAATGTAACAAAGGAGTAATAATCACAAATAAGCTATCAATTAGGTTGAGTGAAACCTTTTGAAAAGTTTTCTATTTCCAAATTCAATTATGTCAAAATGAAAATAACTTGACCAAAACTAAATTGAAACTTTACCTCAAGATAAGAGGAACATAGGATTATTTCTCGCAGTTGCAATTCATGAGATTTAAATAATTACCACTCCATTAGTGATTAAATGACTTTACATACTCCCTCTGTTCCTATTTATAAGGAACTTTATCCTTAATTACGCAAAACGAATTGGTAGTTAAAAGCAATAAATGTGTCAAAAATGCCATATTTTTTTTCATATATGCCCCTATTTATGAAAACAGAGAGAGAATATATAGAAAGTAAGAAAATAGTAAAATATGTTTTTCCAATGCTCTGTTGACTTCATTCACTTAGTGAGTTATCTCTATCTCTCTCCTTAATATAACTCTTGGTGTGTGTGATAATTAATTATAAATAATATACATTTAATAAGGGTAAAATATGAAAAATGAGCTCACATTTTAAGACATAAAGTGAAAGTATATTATAAAAGGAACCAACCCCATGACAGAGAAAGTTGCTTATAAATAGGACCGGAGGGACTATTAGTCTAAGGTCCAAAAGCATTTAATGTAGCTTTCTCAAGTCAAGACCAAACTTATATCCTAAATTAACATACACAATCTCTTGCTATAGTTAAGAGAAAATAATTATTAAGTAACAACTTTAATTTAACAATACTGGGTTAGTAACTATATCTCTACGTTACTAACAAACTATCCATTTAATCATAAATTTCAAGTATGTCATAATTTTTTCTAAGTTTTATAATTAAATTAACTTTCTCAAGCTTAATTTAATTGAATAAAACAATCTAAAAGTGGTGGCCAGTCACATAGAAGTATTAGGCATAAGATAAAATTAACACATAATTGCCATTAACAACTAAAGAGAATAATAATAAGTCTCAATCCTTACAGTGAATGCAAATTAAATAGCTACTCATAATTATAATCAAAATTCATCTCAGCAGCAGACCACGAATTGACATAATACAGGGAAATGAAAGAAAAGAGAAGAATGCACAAATTGCCTCCCTTGCTGCACAACTAAAGAAGAGGAATAGAAAAATCTTCAGTTCTTCGACCAAGATGAAGAGCGGCGGCGGCGGCGTCTCTCTTCTCCTCTCTTTTCAGTTCGGCAATTGCTCCTCCCCTCTCTCGAAGTCGAAGGTCCCAGCTGCTCCTCTCACTCTTCACGATCGCCTTCTCTCTCCTTCTCCTTCACTCTGGTTTCCGATGCTCCAAAAGAAGATCGACTCTACAGTCGCCACTCAAGGATGAAGACGAAGGAATAGTAAATGGTCGCTTCTAGAAATTGTGTCCTGTAGCCCCCCCCCCCCAAAAAAAACCCAAAGCAACATCACCTGACTCAATCAATAAAAGAAAACATTAATAATAATAAATGATAATAATAATAAACAACCTGAACTCTTATCCTTTTTTTTTTACCTTTTCAGTTATTAGCTATACCTATTTTATTTGAAATTATAATAATTGCAATAAAATTCTGTTAATGAATGTACCAAATTGATATGGTATTAAAATCTTCACTACATTCTTTTAATCTAGTATCAAGTATTAATGACTTCCCAAATATACCAATATATATCTCAAATTTAATTAAAAATGAGGAGTCATCAACCAGTTAAAGCAAAGGATTGAGAGAATTTCAAATATTCATATTTTTAACAGCAATCATAGCCCCTTCAAAACCCAAATAATCCATTTAATACGATTGGAAAAAGCTGTGAAACTGAAATCACACCACAGTCGCCGGAAAATCACAACAACCGCCGGAAAACATAGAACATTGCCAGAAAATTTCAACACTCAGTGGAAAGCACAGAAAAGAACGGTGCTCTGGGAAGAAAAAGGGCTAACGAAGGTTGCCAGCGGTAGTGGATGGCGGAGGAAAATGAAGCGAGAAAGAAGAAGAAGGTCGATGTTCTCATGTCTCAGCTCGCGGCACTTCTCTTCTGTGATCTGAAACTTGACTCTGACGGTCTGAAACTCAGAGGAGCTCCAGCGCTGTGTGAAACTCTGTCATCTTCATCTCCGGAAGGTAGTGGATGTAAGGGAGGAGGAGTGGTGAACGACAGTTGGTAATGGTGATGGTGTGGGATGGCGGTGGTGAGAGCGAAGTTGATCGGAGAAGAGAGGAAGAATGGTGAATGTCCAATCTCCCACGCGGCGCCTTCAAGCTCTGAACTTTCCGACGGTGCCAAGGTCCGATCAGAGGTGGTCTGGAGGTAGAAAGTGCCACATATCTCACTATCATTCAAAGAAGTTGTGGCACTTTGAAGCACTACAACACACACATATATATATATATATATATATATATATATATATATCCACAAAAAGTGTACACTTCCTATAGTGCTTATTCGCATCATAGGAAGTCTTTATTTTTTAAAATTTTTTGATTCATATGACACTTTCTTAAGGAAGTGTTACAATAAGTGTTATTTTAAAAAAAAAAATTCATTTTTTTGGTGTAGAACCCTATAATTATAGTTGATAACACACTTTAAACACATTTTCATATCTTCAACAAAATGAAGAAAAGAAAACAATAATCAAATAACTCTAAAATAATATAAATTAAAAATAACTAATTAACAAAATCACTACTAAGTAAAATACAAGTATTAAAAATAAATAATTATTTTATTTATACAACTCATCAATGTTAACAATTACTACAATAACTAAAAATTATAACTACTACATATCTTCACATACAACCTATATATAATAACATTTATTTTTCAGCATATAAAAATGAGAATAATTTTTTCATATTTCATAATAAATTAAATATAAAATATTGAGCAAATTAAACTATTAACTACTAATAAAATTAGATTTATAAGCTCAAAAAAAATTAAAAAAAAATTACAGTATATAGGAAGCTTAAATAAAGTGAGCTAAAACCTCAAGCACAACACCTAAAAAAAAATTAATAAAGGAAAAATAGAAAGACAAAGTTGTATGCATGTTTAAAAATAAAAAGAAAAAAGATAAATGGTGGTTAAGAAGACAATGTGCTTTAAGTAGCTTTAATATATTTTTAAAAAAAGGAAAAGTGAGTGGGTATGTACTTACAGGATGAAATGAAACTATAAGGAGAATGAAATGGGACCAAAACGGAGAGTGAGTAGGGTTGATTTGGTGCAAGAAATGGGACCAAAGAAATGAGTAGGAAGTGCCGATCAAAGTGAGGACGGTGATGAGTGAGAAAAAGAGAAGAATGATGAGATGTGGGAACTAAGAAGATAAGGAGTGATGACATGTGTTGGATGAGGAGTAGAGATTAAGAAAATAAAGGTAATGAAGCAAATCACGGGAGAGAGAAATGTTTGAAAAACAATAAAAGAAAATTACTTTGTATGACGCTTACTAAGCCAAGTGCCACATGTAATATCCCGAATTTTGGGACTAGAGGTATAAGATTAAGCCTGGATAAAGTGGACTGCTAGAGCCCAGTTTAGCAAATGTCCCTATGAGGATGTTTAAATTCCCCAAAATTATTTTATATCCTTGGATATTAAAATGAATTATATTGGTGAGCTAAAGAGCTCGGGGAATAACAAAACGAAGTGATTAGAAGTCACACATAATAGAGTAAAGTGGAACACAAAGTAATTTTGCCACCGGTGAAATTCCCTGTGTGGCAGTGGTGATTGTGCGATATTTTTCGATGGGTAAATGATGGTAAAAAGTTATGAAACTTTCCAGAATGAAATTATACTTATCAAGAATTAATTTGATAGGTCATATAAGTAATTTGGAGTTGTATACAAAGAGAAATGAATTTTTGAAGTTAGCCCAGCGAAATTAATTATTTTCTGGGGCAGCATCCAAAGATTAAAATTCTGGAAAGAGTGACCTTTCAATTGGCCAAATTTTATATTTTTCCTTCAAACTAGACTCAATAAGGGTCGCATAGCCTTTGGAAGCACTCCAATTGGACATTTTTACAATTAGATATGAATTTTCAATGTTAATGAAAATTCTGCAGAATTTGGTATTTTGTGCGAAAATTTATTATTTGGGCCAATGATCTTGTGACACGTGGCAGATGAAATATATGATTCATATATCCATTAAATCATCATCTTCTTTGCCATTTCACGCAGAAAATCACTGGAAGAGAGAGAGAGAGATCGGATGGAAATGGAGAAAGAGGAGAGAGAAAAGTTCTTTTCTCCGAAACACTGCCGAAACGGCATCCTCTCTCAAAGTACCCTTGAGGAAACTTCCTCTACTCATCGAGATCTTTATTTTTACGATTTTAGATTTTCATTTGGAGGTGGTTGGCGCCGTCTCACCGGCCGGGGTGTTGCCGGAATTCCAAACCGTTTGTGAAAACGAGTAGAGGTAAGCGCAAGCTTCCTTTTTAACCGATTGATTTGTTGTTTGGATGAGTTTTGGGAAGGTTGGGTACTGTTTATACTGGTTTAAATTGGTGTTTTCAATGGCTAAATCATGTCTAATGAGTGTTTAAATAGCTAATCACTTGACTAGAAGTAGAAAGGAAGAGATTAAGCCAAAGGAAACAAGAAAACAACATATTGCACATAAGAATCTGATTTTCTGCCCTGTTTTGACGTGGAGAAGGAGTAAGAATTTGATGATTTTTATGCTTCCATTGGCTTTAGAAGGCAAAATTGTGTAGTTATACAAGTGTTCATGATTTTTGGATGCTTGTATATAAATTTGGGAATTTATAAAGCATATGTGTTCATAGTGTTGATTTGCCTTGTCTGAAGCACTGTTACTGTGCGTGATAATTCAAGGAACAAACATTGTCTGAAAATTCTGAAACTTTGCAGTCTAAAAGTAGAGACATAGACCTTTAATTTGATAGGTGATAATGGTTAATTGGAAAATTATGCTATGAGATATGAATTTTTAAAGATATGCCCTATTTTCTGGAAAGAATCTGAAACAGTTGGTATTTGGAAAATTTATGGGAATGATGTAGTAGTGGCGTTTAAAATCAAGTATTTTTATATAAAACTAAAATTAAAGGGATTCAAATAGAGCTTTGAACCACCTCAATTGGAGTTCTATAGAATTAATTGTGATTTTTCAAAGTTTGGTGAAAAATCTATCAGCTTTATGTCTTATGTGAATTTAAGACTTAATGGCACAAATATAATTGGAATGAACTCCAAGGGTGAAAGTAAGCCTATAGGGCTAATGTGGGCCATTGGGTATTCACTTTTCATGGCTCTAATGATGTTATCACTTGCCTAGGGCCATGAAGTGATAAAGAAGGAGCAATGGTTGGCGGATCAAGGGATAAGAAGAGGGGACTATAGTCCACCAGGTAGTGAACTTACCTTTTCTGCATGTATGTGATATTTATGTCTTGCATTGATTCTGTGACTGCTTTTCTATTTGTGTGGAACATGTATGATTGGTTGAAGCTCTGTTATATTTGTGCAATGGTCATATGTATGTCATAACATCGAGCATGCAGCATGTCATTATGTTGGCATGAAATAGTGTAGGCAAGCATGTCATGCATTCATATATATCTGGCATGTATAGTGGTAATGTTTGCTACTGAGATTCTCTCGAATCTCACTCCTCCCAAACAACCATTCAGACAGGTGAGCATTGGAAACGTGCTGAGAACAGAAAAGAGGTATGCACGAAGAGGATTGTTGTTGGTTGTTTGAAGGTCTGTAAATATTGTGTAAACCCCTGGTGGGAAAACTTTTGTATTATAATCAAGCAATATTGTATTAATATTATCAGTATATTCATGCTATTCCTGTGTGCCCACTGAACTACGTATTGCTACTCTGAGTAAGGTCAGTAATAAGGGATATATGAGGCGGGTCTTTACACCACACAAAGTGGGCAGCAGCTGTGACACTTTCTTGAGCAAGCACCATAGCTGCTACTTCAGTTTTTTTTTAAAAAAAACACCTTAGATGGAGTTTGGTCAAGCAAGCACCACCTAAGGCCTTGTTTGGTACAAAGCATTGGGGGATAGGGACTAAAATTGGACCAGTGATTAGGCTAGAATATATCGTTTGGTATGAGGAACTACGGATAACTAAAGATTGCGAGTACTATGAAAGTGTGATTACTGTAAAGCCACTTCCCCCTGGTATTGTGTTTTCAATCCCGGAATTGCAAATATTAGATACAAAAATATTCATGTTTATAATATTTTTTGGACATAAATGCTCTCTATCAATATTAACCTAAATCTTGGGACTTTGTTTTTCTTTTTGTAATTTTTTTAATAATAAGGATATTTTAGCCTTTTCACAATTTTTGGAGGATTATAAAATAAAATCAATTCAAGTATTCCATCTAAATATTAACGCATATCAAACGTAATTTTAAACCCTCAGTCTCAGTCCCAATATCAGTCTCAATTTTAATCCATCAAAATCCAATGCCTCGTACCAAACAGGGCCTAAGGGCCCCAAGCAGCTGTGATGCCTCCACAGAATACCAATCTTTAAAAAAAATAAAAAAAAAATTCTCAAAGGAGCTGGGGTACTTCTTTAAAGAAGTGCCACAAAAGGTGCGCTTCTATTCCCTATTTTTGTAGTAGTGGCATCTCAAAGTGTTGGAAAGTTTGAGACTGATATGCAATCAAGGTTGTTGGCATTAGCACCTAAATTCTCATACAATCCAGCGAATCTTCCAACTCCACCTAGTGTTCTGCAGATCCAATCGGAGGCAACACCTACAAAGGAAATGAATAATCTAAGTCACGTCCAAGGATGTTCTCCTTATGAGCTATTCCGTAACCACCAGCTAAGAGGAAGTGGCACTCCTTATAATAAAACAGATCCTTCCTGCAAGAACAGGGTAAGCAGAACAATGAAATATGATAAAACTCAGCAGGCAAAAATCAGAGGAGGAGAGAAGTGTTTGATGTAACACCCGTCTTACATACCCCTTAGTTACTTACACGGAAGCATTCATTATTACTTTATTAGGGGCAATTACTTATTCATGACTTATTTAGCCGTTATATTTACCCAAGGACAGAGTTCATTCTTATTCTCAATGATCTCGATTATAGCTTGATTCAAATTCGCGTGTATTCTTACAACCAAATATTCTTTGCGAGCAAATAATAATACACACAGTAATCTAAACGCAATTCAGTCTTCAATTCCCCGTCTTCTTTTCTTCTGAATCATCTTCAAGCATTCTCTTCTTTCCTATTCATATACCTATATGGTTGGTGGGGGAGAGTGAGATTCGAGAGAATCTTAGTAGCAAACATACAGACAATGCATGTAAGATGAATGCTAGTGCATGATATGCTTGTCTTACGTAGGCTCATGTTCACATAATGATATTCTGCATGCTCAATGTTTCGTACAACATACTTATGGCCATGGTAAAAACAGAAACGGAGCTTTATTCATTCATACATGCTTCACATAATCAAGCAAAGTAATACAGCAAATCAATACACATCATAAGTATCACATACATACAAGTAAGTAAGTTTACTACCTTGTGGACTTATGTCCTTCTTGAATTATTCCCTTTTCTTCCAACCATCGGAACTTCTTGGAAATTCTTCCATTCATCTTCTTTCTTGACTTCTCCATGGCCCTATATATCCAATTACATCATTAGAGCCATGATTGTGAGTCATTAGAAGTGTATACTAAGGCCCAAGAAGCTAGGAAGGACTACATAGGTCAATTTCCTTCAAAAATATGAAATTCTTGAATTTAGGGGTCTTAGCCGCGGCCAAAAACTAGACAGAAACATTTTGGCCGCGGCCAAGAATCTTGCTGCTCAGAATTTCATCGTCCTGATTCTTAGCCGAACTTGTAAAAATCATAACTAAATGTACAAAAATCCAAATGAGATGCTTTCAAGTTCTACGTGACCCTTGTTATGTCTACTTTCAGGGGGAAACTATAGACATAAGCTAAATGTACACACATAGGTACAGAGTTTCCTTTAATTGGACACTGCTCCAAAATTCTCCTGTTTTTCATGACCAAACTTTGATAAATCATAACTCCTAGCATACTTGTCCAAATCCTTCATATTACCTATCATTTTAAAGCTCTACATGTCTAATTTAACTCTAGAAAGTTTTATTATCCTTGGACAACATTCAGCCCTTCAAAAAGATATCACAAGGACACTGCCTCCAGAAGACAAATTTCACAACAGTTACTCTTCAACTTCTAAAACTTCCAAATTAATATACAAGCATCCAAAAATCATGAAAACTTGTATACCTACACAATTTTACCCAAGGAATCCATTGAAAACCTCAAAATTTGACCTATTCCTTCATCAAGTCACAATACAGGGCAGAAATCAAGGTTCTTAAGAGTAACATGTTATTTTCTTGTTTTCTTTGGCTTAAACACTTCCTTTCTACTTCTAATCGAATGATTAGCTATTTAAACATTCATTAGACATGATTTAAACATTGAAAACACCATTTTAAACCAGCCATGAACAATACCCAACTTCCTCTATGCTCAACCAAACAACAAACCAATCGGTTAAAAAGGAAGCTTACGCTTACCTCTACTCATTTCCGCAAACGGTTCAGAATTCCGGCAACACTCTGGCCGGTGAGACAGCACCAACCACCTCCAAAAAAAATCCAAAACTGTAGGAATAAAGCTCACAATGAGTAGAAGAAGTTTCCTGAAGGGCACTTTGAGAGAAGACGCCGTTACGGTAGTGTTTCGGTGGCTCAAAGTTTTCTCTCTCCTCTCCCTCCATTTTTGCTCAGCTCTTTCTCTCTCTCATTTCTGGTTCTTTCTGCGTTAAAATGAGCTGAGGAATGAAGGAGATGATGGTTTAATTGATGATTAAATGACTTTTCCACGTGTCAAGCCATGATTGGCCCAAAATTCTAATTTTCGCACTTAATTGCAAAACTGACAGAATTTTCATTAAACTTTGAAAATTCATATATAATTGTACACATGTCCAATTGAGGTGGTTCCAAAGGCTATGCGACCCTCATTGAGTCTAGTTTAAAATACAAATATAAAATTTTTCAATTGGAAGCTCACTCTTCTCAGAATTTTAATCTTTGGATGCTGCCCTAGAAAATAGTTAATTTCGCTGGGCTAACTTCAAAAATTTATTTCTCTTTGTTTACAGCACCAAATGACTTATATGACCTATCAAATTAAAGCTTGATAAGTCTAATTTCATTATATAAAGTTTCATAATATTTGGACATCATTTGTCCCTTGAAATATGCCACACAAACTCAACTACCACATCAGAAATTTCACCGATAGCAACAATACTTTGTATTTCACCTTAGTATGTTGTGTGTAACTTCCAATCACTTCGTTTTGTTATTCTCCGAGCTCTTTAGCTCACCAATATAATTCTTTTTAATATCCAAGGATATAAAGGAATTTTGGGGAATTTAAACATGCCTCATAGGGACATTTGCTAAACTGAGGTCTAGTAGTCCATTTAATTTAGGCTTATTCTCTAGCCTTTAGTCCCAAAATTTGGGATATTACATTCGAAAGCTCAAGAGCCTGGTTACCTAGACCTTCGGTCTCATACCATTTTATATGCCGCAGTTCACAAGAGAACATTGGGCACTTAAACACATAAAAATATCGGTTACAAAAACATTAAAACATCGGTTACAAAATCATTAACATGCTTATACAAATTAATCTTGTATTTTTGTAGAGATGTTTTCGGTAAAAGTGCCCAGTACTACATTTAACTAGCACACAAGGGAGGAGGAATTGCCAGATTTCAACTACATTTATGATGGCCCTTTGTCATACAAGTAAGCCTATATTCCTCCTCTTGGCCTATTTATTAGCTCAAAATCACAAGCTTTTATTTAAACTTTTGTGCTTCCACATTCTTGAGCAATATAGGACTTCTTCCATTTTGGCACACCCACAAATATACAATAACTCCAACAAAGGCAACAGCAGAGCAGTTTCATGATGTTTTCTGTAGCAGAACTCACCACATCGCCAACGTTTGTCCTGAGAAAATCCAAGGCGTTGACATTCACGAAGGCGAATGGGGCTTTCAGGGTTCCATCATCTACTGGAATTATGTTCATGGTAATTAATTATAAGCAATTTATCTTTTGTTTCTTTTATAAAAATCTCATATATTGACAGGTGTGTGTGTGTGTAAAGAATACGTACAACTCCACTTTTGGCAAAAAAAAAAAAAAAAGCACTTCTTAATTATAACTTCAAGTGTTGATATCATATTTGCGAGTATGTATCCTGATACAACGATTTCCCATATATTCATCTGACCTTCATAATTTCTTTTCAAGAGGATCTCAGTAATTCATGCTCATCATGTAACTCACTAATATGTATACCAATTCATATGTGGTTTAGTGGTATAAGGTTCTACTAGATCCCTTTGAATCTTGAATTCAAGTCCTAGAGAAGACACTTAGGAGGGGAAGCTCAGACCCTGAAATTGAAGAGGCTAGTTGCTGGGATGCCTGATAATAAGATTAAAAAAAAGCACCATATAGATACCAGTTGATAGTGTAAAAAAGCTCACTATTATGTGTTAGTCTTGTGCTCGCACGAGGCTTTTCTGCTTCAAATTATAATCAGTATCTCTTTCAGTACTTACAGACACGAATACTGTGTGTAGCTTCAGATATGAGATCTAATTTTTTTGTCCGTTGCGTTCTTGTCAGAAATCAGTGCAAACAACACTCTTTAATGAAGCATTAATTGTAGATGTCCCACAGTGCTGGGGATATAATTAAGTTTAAATAAAAATATACGTACGTCCATGGTTTCAACTTGTGCAAGTGGTGTGTATTCAAGGTCGATCGTTTTTATATCATCAAAAGGAAAAAAACGATTTTTTAATGACAAAATTTTCTTATTTTGTGAAACATATATACAGATGGAAAGAAGTGTGTGGCGAAGGAGCTGGTGGAGTTGGTAGACACAGAGAACAACAAGGTCGTATTCAAAGTGTTAGAAGGAGATCTAATGGAAGACTACAAAAGCTTCAGATTCTTAATCCAAGTGTTTCCTCAAAAAGAAGGAAGTGTTGTTCATTGGATCATGGAATATGAGAAGCTCAAGGACCACTCTCCTGATCCTCACACTTTGCTTCAGTTAGCCATTGATGTCAGCGAAGGCATCGATGCTCACCTTGTTGCTCAACCAGACGCCAACCAGCCGGCCGCCGCCGAGTAAATCCATCCTTCTCTTAAATTAAATTGTTTTGGTGTAATAATGTATGTGTGTCTGTGTTTGTGTGGGGAAAATAAAAGTTGATGACGACTATCTTCATCTGTGTGTGAGCAATCATCGATCTCTTATATATGTTGTATATTGTGTCAGTGATCGATCAGGGTCGATGATCCATGTCTAGCTCTTCTATATATCATTACTTTGTAAGTCGTTTGTGATCTCTGGTTTCGCTTAAGATTTTCAAGATCCTATGTATGTAATAAGCGCCACTGTGTCATATAGTGAAATCTAATAGTTTGTGTGGTACTTTTAAGTGAATTTATTTTTTCTCTATATTTTCACGTCATTTATCTTAGACAGTTAAGATATACATATATACATATATATATATGTATATACATATATACATATATATATGTATATGTATATACATATATATATGTATATGTATATACATATATATATATATATATATCATTCTTGAAAAATTAAATTTGAATTAAGGAGTACATAAGTTAAAAATACTAATAATTAATAATAATAAATTACATATGAAAGAGTTTTCTCATATTAAAAATTATTTCTTCATAGATAATTTTTACTTGAAATTTTTTATAAATTCAAGGGAACCTTTTTTGAAAAAAAATAAAATTTTACAAATTAATTTTAAATATAATATAGGTGCTCGGTTGAATGCATTGATACATCACTTTCATACTAATTATACCAGGTGAGATGATATAGGAAAACCACATAATGATGGAGAGAGGTTGAAGGGTAGAAGGTAGAGAGATGTTAGGATGAAACCTAGTTTCTTTGCTGAGCACTTTGCTTAGTAAACTAATCAGATCTGGACCGATATTAGGATGAAAGCTAGTTTCTTTATTAAGCACTTTGCTTAGTGAACTGATCAGGGTCGTCCAGATATGATTTGAGACATGATATTTTAATATGAGAGTGAATACCACTCTCATAAGTTATTACTTGATACTCATTGACGAACACCGCAAATATACGAGTCGCACCAAGTAATAAAGTGATAAATAGAGTATCATCTCTAGAGGAATCAAGAAAATTAATATTTAGGCATTAAAGTTCCAAATTTCTTTTAAGTTAAATGAATATAATTTATAATTAAATTCAAAGAAAATCAAATAACGAAAACTCCTAATGTCAAAGCCAACATAGAGTCATTAATCCCTTATTTGTTGATTATATTTTTAACCCCAATAAATTAATTAAACTTTAATTTAATCAGCTAATCTAGAGTCCCTATGTCTATAAATGTCTGTTAGTTTATTTATATCACTACCTCAATTAATTATGTAATGTATCATATAATTGTATAAGGCATAATTTTGTTCGGAATCAATCTAATTTGATTATGCGGATCTGTTAGGTATATATCTATCCTAAATGCAAATTAGACTAAAAGCTAATTCCACACTCCTTAAATCTCAAGGTCCATTCAAGATTCTCTTCGACAAGTTCAACCCCGAATCCCCAAGACATGCTTAGAGGTGGCCAATCAATAAGCAATAATAATAATAATAATAATAATAATAATAAAGAAAAATTGAGAAAAATCAATTAAATTAAAACTAACTAATAAGTGGAAAATAAATTCTAAAACACAAATAAGTTCATAACTCCTCTAGGTCTAAAAATAAATTAGCCACACATAGCTGCAATCAAATCCATGAAATAAAGATCACTACAAATTCAGCGCATTAAATTCACGATCATGTCGATATTTACACGGTATTAATTAATTAGTTGGATCTTAGTCGTCAATATTGATTAGCCTTGTCTTTGAAGGTGCTAATTATTACTGGACCAAAATGGTATAGAGCACCTGTATATGCCGCAGTACAGGCTTTACTTTTCTAGGGGAAAAAAAAAAAAAAGGTACCGGCCTTACTTTTGTTGATATCTTTACAAATATATGAAAGTACATGCAATTCTAGTGTTTATAAACTTTATAAAAAAAATATGGATGGAATTTACTTAGAAATATTATAGTTAGTTTATAAACTTTATATAAAAAAGTGGATTGAATTTTCTGAAAGACACTATAGTTAGATGACTCATTGGTTGTATGATCAGAGAATTCCCAGAAAGCATTTGTAAGTGAATAAATTCACTTAAATGGAGGTATTAAGCTTATATGATATAATCAATTTTTGGGAAGATAATCCTTAATTAACTGCTTGAAAGTACAAAGCGGGCGTGATCTAAGCTATGGAGGAAAGGAAGAAATATTTTGGGCTCATGGATCACAAATGTGGCAATAAAATGACATATGGACTCATGATATTATCAAATTTGGTTTACTAATCAAATGGGATCACTTAAAGCCATTTCCTTCTCTTCCTTTCTTCCATTTGAGTAGGTGAAAAGCTGAGAAATAACAGCAAAACCGACAGTGAATAAGAGAGAAGAGAGACGAGAAAAGGAGAAGAAAAGAAGGACGATCAAGTAGCCTTAGGTAAGTTGATGATCCCAATTTCATCTCTACCTCTAGTTCTTATGCTTAAAGCCCCTTTGGTCTCTGAACTTCTCGTGATGATATGTTTAGAAAGAGAGAAAGTTGAGGGCTCAAGGGTTTCAAGTGGAAGAATCAACAAGAAACCAAATTTGGATTGAGGCAAGTGATGGTTATTATTGTTATTGATTATGTTGATGATGGTTGTTTGAGTTGCGTTTGAAATCTTGCAAGTTTGGGAATATAGCAAAATAAAGGGAGTGCTGTCAAGATTTTGGGAAAAGATATGGGAGATTTGATATGAAATTATGATCAAAGATGTGATTAAATGTTGAACTGTGACAGTTAATGAAATGGAAGTTGAAAAATCACCCCCTTCTTCTTTGCTATCACCCACGGCCTGGACAGGGCGCAGTAAGAGGAAGTGGGATTTTGTCAATTTTAATGCTTCCTGAAAGACAAGAATAATCTGAATAATATGTGTGCATTTCTATTTACATGAAGTACAACATATATACAGAGAGTGAGGAGCCTATGTATTAATTGCTCCTAAATGAGGGAATTGTAATCCCGCTAATTAGTTGATCAATCCCACTAATTAATCAATCAATAATATTAATGGCAATATATTTCCTTAACACTGCCCCTCAAGTTAGAGCATATATATTAATCATGCCTAACTTGTTACAAAGATACTCAACTTGTATCCCAGTCAACGCTTTTGTCAGAAGGTCTGCTAACTGGTCATCTGATCGCACGTGTCCTGTAGATACAACATTTTCTTTGAACTTGTCCCGAATGAAGTGACAATCGATCTCAATATGCTTTGTACGCTTATGGAACACAGAATTTGATGTTATATGAAGTGCTAATTTATTGTCACACCAAAGCCTCACAGGTAATGTTGGGACAATGCCAATTTCCTTCATGAGCTGAAGGACTCATACGACTTCTTGTATAGATTGTGACATAGCTCTATATTCTGCCTCTGCGCTTGATTAGATACAACTCCTTGTTTCTTACTCCTCTAAGATATAAGGTTGCCACCAACAAACACACAGTAACCCATAGTAGATCGTCTCGTGGCCTTAGACCCTATATGATATGCATAACTGAAGTACTCAACTTTAGTGTGTTCGTAATCCGAATAGAGGAAGCCTCGACCTGGGGAGCTTTTCATATATGCAAAATATGTTATAAGGCTTCCCATTGTGCCACTAAAGAGATGTCATGAACTGACTGAGTACACTGACTAAGAAAGTTATATCAGGACGAGTCACTGTCAAATAATTTAGCTTCCTAACCAGTCTCCTACATCTCTCAGGAAATGCAAATGGCTTTAGCTTCTCTAGATCAATCTTCTTTTTCAGGTTATCAGGAAGTTCATCAAACATACTCTCATTCAAGTCCAGGTATGGATTAGGAATCATGGGAAGGCTACTTGGTGCAGCTCCAAGCTTCCCAATTTCCTTCAGGAGGTCCAGAATATACTTCCTCTGAGTCAATAGAATGCCTTTCTTGTTTCTCATAACTTTAATACCTAGAAAGTACTTTAATAGTCCTAAGTCTTTCGTTTGGAAGTAAGAGTTAAGAAAGACTTTAAGCTTTGAAATTCTAGAAGTGTTACTCCTAATAATCACAATGTTATTAACATATACAACCAGTAGAATCATGCCTGCATTAGACTGCTGGTAGAACACAGAATGATCACTCTTGCTTTGGCTCAATCCAAACTTCTGAACCATATTAAAAAACCTATCAAACCAGGCACGCGAGCTTTGTTTCAGACCATATCTATGAGATAGCATACTTTCCCACACTCCCCCTGAGCAACAAAACTAGGAGGTTGCTTCATATAAACTTCTTCAAGGAGGTCACCATTCAAAAAGGCATTCTTAACATCCAACTGATGTAAATCCCAACGATAGGTGGCAGCCAGAGATACAAGAAGATGAACGGAAGTAAGCTTAGCAACCAGGAAGAAAGTCTCAGAGTAATCTATGCCATATGTTTGAGCATACCCTTTTCTAACAAGCTGAGCTTTTAGCCGTTTTAAGGAACCATCAGCCTTAGTCTCAACTATAAACACCCATTTACACCTAATGGCCTTCTTCCCATGAGGTAGATCAACAAGAGTCTAGGTATCAACCTTATCAAGGGCCATCATTTCTTCTTCCATCACAGCAAGCTAACCAGGGTAGGCTAAGGCTTGTTGAAGGGTGGTAGGAGTGGAGATGGACTTAAGGGTGGCCACAAAAGAAGAGGAAACAGGGGACAAGTGCTGGTGGGAGATAAAGTGGGAGATATGATAGGTGCAATCAGCATAGCATTTGGGAGGGCAATGAGGGCGGGTACCTTTTCTAAGAGCAATAGGCAGGTCACTGGATGGGTCAGCGGCTAAATCAAGCACAATTGTACTAAGGGCACAAATGGGAGGGTCTGGGGATGCAGTAATCAAATCTGATAGTGAAGCATCTACATATAGAGGTATAGAATTGGTAGCATTAGTCTCAGTGATGATATTAGGATCCAAAATAGCAGCCTAAACTAGTGGAACATGATAAACCAAGAAATCATCCGACGTATCAATGACTGAGGGAGACTCAAATAACACTAAAGACTTGAAGAAAGAAGAGGACTTATGAAAGGTGACATCAGTGGACACAAGATAATGACGGAGATAAGGAGAGCAACATCGATAACCTTTCTGGACGTGAGAATAACCAAGGAAGACACATTTTAATGACTTGGGATCAAGTTTACTAACACTTGGATGAACATCCCGAACAAAACAAACACAACAAAAGATTTGTGGATCAATAGGGAATAACTTAGTGGTGGGGAACAAAATAGAATATGGAATGTCACCACTAAGAACTGCTGAAGGCATGCAATTGATGAGAAAACAAGTTGTAGACAAGGCATTAGCCCAAAAGGGTGTAGGAACATAGGAATGAAACATGAGAGCTCGAGCAGTTTCTAAAAGGTGGCAATTCTTTCTCTCGGCAACACCATTTTTAACAGGGGTATCGACACATGAGGATTGGTGAAGGATACCATAGTGATTCATGTAATCAGTGAAAGGCGCAGAAAAATATTCTTTTGCATTATCACTTCGAAGGATTTTCACAGGAGTATTAAACTGAGTTTGAATTTTAGCACAAAAAATTTAAAAATGAGTAAACAATTTAGAGCTCTATTTCATTAAGTAAAACCAAGTTGTTCAGGAAAAATCATCGACAAAAGTGACACAATAACAATAACCAGTCTGAGGTAAAACTAAATAAGGACCCAAAACATCATAATAGACTAATTTAAAGGGGGACGCAGCCCGTTTATTGACTCTAGGTGCCAAGTAAACACGATGGTGTTTGGCAAACTGACATGACTCGCAATCCAAAGTAGACACAAACTAAAACTGAGGATATAACCTCTTTAGAGACGAAATTGACATATGACTAAGAAGACAATGAACTTCAAAAGGAGACGATCCACCAGAACATGCAACAAAATACGGTACCTGATCATCCAGAATGTAATGGCCACCAGATTCATAGCCTTTACCAATATAATATGCTTCATCAACAGATCCTGGATCAAACAATGGTCAGGAAAGAGTGAGATGAAATAGTTTAAATGATGAGTTAGTTTACTAAGAGACAGAAGATTAAATGTGAGATCGGGAATATTAATAACAAAAGATAAGGAAATAGAGGGGGTAGGGTTAACAGTGCCTGATCCAACTACACAAACGGGGGAACCATTGGCCACAAAGATGGAAGATGGGTTAGCGTAGGCTTCATATGATGAAAATAAACGATGGTTACTTGTCATGTGGTTAGTGGCACCAGAATCAATGACTCACTTCGAGGAAGTGGTAGCAAGACCAAAAGGCAGAGTACCTGTAGATAAGGCCACAACAGATGGCAAACCAGGGGCCGATGGTTCAGAGGTCTGGGCCACATGAGCAGAACCACGCTGCTGATCAACTGTTGTTTATTCTGCAATATTTCTTGATATGGCCAGGCTCCTTACAATAATTACAAATAATACTGCTAGATTCACGTTAGTGGCACTGGAACCCTGTTTGGAGCCATGATTCACTAGTGTAAAATAGTCTTTTTAGACCGTATTATTTAGACCGGTTATTGCGGATAAGGTCTAAAAAATATGACCGGTGGCAGTTTCGTAATTATAAAGAATTTTTTAGACCGGTTCTTAAAATAACCGGTCTAAAAGATATTATTTAGACCGGTTATCCAAAAAACCTTTCTAAAAATATAATTAAATAAAAATTAAAAAAATTTAAGACTTTTTAGACCGGTTGTCACTAATAACCGGTCTAAAAGATAAAACTTTTTAGACCGGTTGTTGATGATAACCGGTCTAAAAGATGAGAAATTAAAAAATTAATTTTTTTTACTTTTAAGATCGGTTATTAGTTCCGGTCTAAAGGTGAACACTTTTAAGACCGGTTTTGTCAAATAACCGGTCTTAAAAGTTCACCCTAAAATTTAAAATCTTCGCGACTTTATCTCGCGCCTAATTTCAACTTTGAAATCTGATACTCATCAAGTTTCTTATAAACTCCTCCCTTGTGCCGTAACAGCTCCACTTTCCCACATCGCTCCTCCATCCTTGACCATCTTCGCCGTCAACGCAGAGGTACGGTGGAATCCATCATCGTAAAGCTCGACTTTTCTTCCCTCCGATTGGTTTAAGATAAGCGCTTTACTTAATTAGTTTTATACATACTTCAGAGTAGATACTGTCATATATTTCAGATCGATTTCTATTACAAAAATTTAAACTCATATTTGTTTCAGGTTTACGATTGCGACATCTGAGAAAGTTTACAAATTGGATTCTTCATTAGGGGCTGAGGTTAGTGTTTTCTTTTGTCATCATTTTCCTTGTTTCTAAATATTTATTCTCCAAAAAAATTTCTTAAACAAAAACTATCTTCCAACTTGCGTTCTAATTACTTTATTTTCTAACTTATTTCCTAATATTATTTCATATTGTTGAGCCATTCACAGCTCATTATGTATTTACACTGGGTGTTGCAATATTTCTGAGTTGTGCTTATTGTGTTCTTCAGGTATGACTCCACCAAGATATATTCATGATTAGTAACTATAAGTATGACCTTGGAAGCATGCTTTTAGGATATGTACAGACTAAGCATAAAAACATAATTAATGGACTCAAAAAAAAAATTAAGACACTTTTTAGACCGGTTATTTAAATAACCGGTCTAAAAAGTGTCTTAATTTTTTTTTGAGTCCATTAATTATGTTTTTATGCTTAACTTTTTAGACCGGTTATTTAAATAACCGGTCTAAAAAGTCTTAATTTTTTTTGAGTCTATTAATTATGTTTTTATGCTTAACTTTTTAGACCGGTTATCCACATAACCAGTCTTAAAAGTCTTTTTTAGACCGGTTGTTTAAATAACCGGTCTAAAAAGTCACACTTTTTAGACCGGTTGCATAACCGGTCTAAAAAGTATCACACTTTTTAGACCGGCTGTATCAAGACCTCATCTAAAACCGGTCTGAAAAGTTATTTTTACCCGGTCTAAAAAATCATTTTTCTACCGGTGATTCCTATTGTCAAAGGGACCCCGACCAACCAAAGCACTTGCATTTGGATCCATAGAAGAACGGGTCACACCATTAGCGCGAAGAACTCGTGCGAACACATCGTCGAGAGATGGAAACTCCTGACTAGATAGGATCTAAGAATGAATGGTCTCATAAGAGGGATAAAGGATCTAAGAATGATGGCTTGTAGTTCCATATTCTTAATGCGAGTTTCAAGATCGGCTTGTGGAAACATGAGGACTTTCATTTCCTCATACAACCGCTTATAGTTCAAAAAGAATTCCTTCAATGGATTACTTTGCTGCTGAGAGTGATAAAATCCTGTACAGACTTCGTGAACTCAAGTGAGGCTCCCTTTACCAGAGAACATAAATTCCAGATAAGTCATTATTTCCTTAACAATAATACAGTGACTTACTTCAGACAAGATCCGGGTGATTGAACCATATTTTATATCTAATTTTTATAATTAATTTGGGATTTTAATGTATTTTCTGAGACGCTATTGTATGAATAAGCACTAGTTTTAGTTGGAAACAATTGTATCAAATTAATTGCAATTAAGGGCAAAATGAACATAATTTATTTACTATTTTATACAACTGTGTCTTGAACTTTTAATACTACAGTGTGCTTAATCTTGCATTGCAGGTGTTTTGAAAAGAATTTAGTAATTTTAGAGGTTCATAATTAATATTTTGAAGAATGGAGAAAATTATAGAACAATTCCTAATATTTCTGGAAATTACAAATAGAAGAAGACAAGAGCCTGATAAAATTACAGAAAAGAACCCAAGAAAAGTCAAAACACAAGCTTCTTCTTCTTCACCTGCCAACACTACTGGACCCGCGTATACATAATGGGATAATGGCTACCAACATATATTCTCCTTCTTTCGGCTGGAACTGGACCAGGGAGAGCATTATATCTGCTTCTTCATCATTCACATAGCCGAAAGCAGAGATAGAAAGCAAATGAGACTCGACAAAGGCATAGACAAAAAGCAAACCTATGAGTTGCGATATGTGCGGTGGGTAAGAGTTGAGAGAGTATATAAGAGGCAGCATCAACCACATTCAGGGACGACCTTCTTCTTCTTCCTTCCTTCTTTCTTTTCTCCTTTTGTCGCCGTCGGCCATCATGTTCTTCACCATTGCCGCCGGCGACCACCCACATCAGAGGAGAGAATGAGCTTGAGAGGAGAGAGAGAGACTACCAACGAGTGAAGAGAGTTTGAGAGACGGAGGGAGATCGGTGAAGGAGAGGAGAGACCATCGATTCTTCACCGCACCACCACCACCACCGTGCTCTGTTCTCATTTCGCCAACCAAACACCACCGCCAGCCATTTTCTCTCAAGCACCGTCCACCATCTCTTTTGACCATTAACAACACAGCACCATCTCCAACTTCTCCTCTGTTCCATCGTCCTTCACAGCGCCGAAGTTCTGTTTTTCCTCACCGTCCAAACACCACCACTACCACCACCATCTTCTTCACTCTTTCCTGCCCCCATTTCCGGCAACTCCCAGTGCTGAAATAAACCAGGAGTGTTAGAGTAACCCAATCAGCTTGGAGACCAACGTTATAACATCCAGCAACTATAAATCCACCATGCCACGTGATTCCAGCGTGATCCTGAATTTCCCGGCGAACTTTCCGGCCCCCATTTTCCGACGAGTGTTGCATTTTCTGGTGATTTGAGTTTCATGGTCAATAGGCTACAAAGGGGAGTCAGTTAATTTAATTTTGTTTGAAATTTTATTATTGTTTGTATAATATGTGGATTGAGCTTGTGTGTTTGGATTTTTACTTGTTGGACTTATGTACATATATTTTCTTGTGATTTTAATTGAGTAGTGTGTTTGCATTTATATTTAAGAAAATAATCGCATGTTTAATAAAATACTAAAATAATAATAATTATACATTTAATTAAATTGTATTTTCTTTTAATTATTAATTAGAAAAAATCAAAAACCCATTTTCCTTTATTTTATTATATGGCATTTAGATTATTTAGGATTCAATAAAATGCTCTTCAAGAAGAGAGAACGATCCTAGGTTTGCCTATACGCAATCCTTGGTTAAATTGTTGATTATGGACCCCAAGGCAAACACACAAAAATGTCCTGATCACCAAGGTTCAATAGAATTTCTAATTTGAAACAAGATTTTAGCATCAGCTCATTTCCAAGCAATCAGTTAGTCTTTGTCACTAGGGGGCTCATCAGTTAAATGCCCTTCTCTCTCAATACCCATGATATATATCTTAATAGTGGTGCTCCAATTAGTATAATTAGTCTAGTTCAATTGGGAGAAAGTGATCTTCACCGACATGGGCAACATCTCAGGAGTCCTAGAATCAGACATAGATAAGCAAATAAAACAAACTATTCTAATAAAATCCCGAACCCCAAAAAATAACACAAACAGAGCAAACGAGTATCTCTAGATCCTCTAACCAAATACAACAACAACCACCAAATGAAAATATCCTCAAACATAAGCAAAACCCAAAAGACAGGGGAGAAACCACTAACCGTATCACGATCAACGGTGCTAGATGAACAGTAATAATAAATAGTACTAAACAGCGAATGAACAGTTCCGGAAGAATGCATAGTCCAACAGAATGCACAGTAGCAGTGGAATAAACAGTACCAGCAGAAATGCACAGTAGCAATAGAAATGAACAGTAGTGCGTAGTACCAAAACAGTGCCGTCGAATAGTACCCGCAAGATGAACAACGAACAGTATCGATGAACATTTTGAAACAGTGTTGATGAACAGTGCAAAACAGTCCTGAACAGTATAAAACGTACTGATGAACAGAATGAAACAGTGCCCCTATGAATAGTGTGAAACTTGAACAGAAATATACCTAAGCCTCTAATACCATAAAAGACAAGAATAATTTTAATAATATGTGTTTATTTCTATTCACATGAAGTGTACAATATACATATAGAGAGAGTAAGAAGCCTATGTATTAATTGCTCATAAATAAGGGAATCGTAATCTCATTAATTAGTCAATCAATCTCACTAATTAATCAATCAATAATATTGTTAGAAATCCCATAATTTCAGCTAAATCATATCCCTGATTTTAGGCTCCCTGGATTAGGAAAGATTATGATTGTAATTTTCATTATTCCCCATTAATCCTCATTAATGTGTATGATTCCATTCAGCCTATATATATGTACCGAAAACCACCATATAAGAATAAGAGAGTATGAATAATATAGTCTTTCCACTCTAATATGGTATCAAAGCCGGAGAGACAGTCCACCGTCGGAAAGAACGCCGGCGGATCTGAGAAATGGTGAGGAAGGAGAGAAACACGAGCGAGAGAGAGCAGGCGACAGTGAGGTGCTGTACCCAGATCTGGAGCACGCCGGCGCGTTGACTCACACCGCCCACCCAGAGGTGGTCGGACGGCGCCGACCGGCAAAACCCAGAGGAGCGGCGGCAATCTGACTGGCGCGTGACACCCACGCGCCGTCACTCTCCCGGAGCGTGACACCCACGCGCCGTCGCCGACGACGGTTTCCGGCGACCTAATTCCAGAATCATGAATCCCTCTGATTTTCCTCCTCTTTTTGGTTCTATCCCTGGAAGTTCCATCCAAATGACGACCACTCCAACCGTACTCATGTCCGGTACCACTCAACACTCATCTTCCTCCTAATACTGTGATAGCACCAGAATACTCATACACTCAGATTATGGCCATTAACCATCGGTTCAATGGCAGAAATTATCTCCAGTGGTCCCAAAGTGTCCTAAGGTATATCCGTGGCAAGCGAAAGGAGAAGTATATTAATGGGGCAGCACCTCAACCAGCCCTTAATGACCCAACTTTTGATACGTGGTTTGCTGAAAACAACCAAGTTATGACTTGGTTGTGTAACTCTATGACTGTGGAAATTAGTGAAGGTTATCTCCTAGCGAATACTGCGAAGGAAATCTGGGACGCTGCTCGACGGACGTACTCATCCCTTGATAATACCGCTGCATTAATTCATTTGAAACGCCAACTTCGAGATTTGCGACAAGGCAACTTGACCGTGACTGAGTATTACAATGCCCTGTTAAAACTCTGGCAACAACAGGACCTCTTTGAAGTGCACCCATGGAAAAACGTCGAAGATGCTCAATTGTATCGGAAGATCGTGGAAGAAGGAAGAATCTATGACTTCCTCCTCGGGCTTAATGACGGTTTTGAGGAGATAAGAGGCAGAATCATGGGACTGAAACCCCTACCTCACTTGTTTGATGTCGTCAATCATGTACAGTTTGAAGAAAGTAGAAAGCTGTTAAATCGAAGCAACCCAAACCAAAATGAAAGTTCAGCTCTTGCAACAAAAGGACCACAAGAGGAACGTAGACCCAACAAGTGGTGCAACTACTGCAAGAAGAAGGGCCATGTCAAAGAGGAGTGTTGGAAACTGCATGGTAAGCCAGCAACCAACAAACAAAGCCATCACACTGCCACTGAGCAGAAGACTACCGATGCTGATTCCTTAAGCCCCGAAGAACTACAGATGCTTCGCAGGATACTGGACAAACAAAACAAGTATAACTCTGTACCCACTGTCAACCTGGTTCAATCAGGTAATTCCATTATAGCACTTAATACCGTATGCACTAGTGACAATACATGGATTGTGGATTCAGGGGCAACAGACCACATGACAGGCAATCGCACCTTATTTACCACTCTCAAATTGTGCCCTGAGAATCTTCGTGTCAAAGTTGCCAATGGCGTGTACACCAAAGTTGAAGGGATTGGCTCAGTTATACTATCTAAATCTCTGAGAATCTACAATGTCCTCTTTGTGCCTGCCCTTACTTGCAATCTAATCTCTGTGAGTAAATTAACCAAAGGTCGTATATGTCGAGTAATCTTTGATGATGATTGTTGTATGTTTCAGGATTTAAACTCGGGGAAGACGATTGGGACTTCTAGAGAGTGGGATGGACTTTTCTACCTGGAGAGATCAACGTTACAGAATAAAGACACTGGAAATACATGTAAGGCACTGGCAAGCTCAAGTTCTCAAGAGAAAGATGTACTTTTATGGCATTGTCGCTCTGGCCATCCTAGTTTTGATTATATGAAACGTGTGTTTCCAAGTTTATTCAATAAAAATTATGTTCCCTTTCATTGTGAAACCTGTCAATTCGCTAAACATACACGCTCCTCCTATCCAAAACAGTCCTACCGACCCACCACCCCATTCCAAATAGTCCATAGTGATATCTGGGGCCCAGCACGAACAAAAACCCGGACTAATGAAAAATGGTTTGTTACTTTCATTGATGATCACACTAGAGTCACATGGGTATACTTGATGAAAGACAAATCAGAAGTAGCTCAAGTGTTCCAAAAGTTCCATAACTTCGTAAAAACCCAATTTCAAACCCCCATCAAAGTTCTCCGCAGTGATAATGGAAGGGAGTACCTAAGTACCACATTTAAATAATTCCTTGATCAGCAAGGTATTCATCATCAAACATCCTGTCCTTATACACCTCAGCAAAATGGGGTAGCGGAACGTAAGAACCGTCACTTATTGGAGGTAACCAGAACGCTACTCATGGAACGCCATGTGCCTACTTCCTTCTGGGGAGATGCGGTCTTGACTGCATCTTACCTTATCAACCGAATGCCCTCCAAAATCCTCAATTATGCCACTCCTGTCCAAACACTCCTTACCACATTCCCTAATTGCCCTCTCGTAAACCCATTACCTCAGAAAATATTCGGTTGTGTTGTCTTTGTCCATACCCATGATGGCAGCAAATTTGAGGCACGGTCCCGAAAGTGTATATTTCTAGGGTACTCCTCCACTCAGAAAGGCTATAGATGCTACTGTCCTACCTTAAAGAAACTGTTTGTCTCCAAAGATACCGTATTCTATGAGGAGGATGCATATTATCCCAAATTACCCATTCAGGGGGAGTACTCTGATATTGAATGGCTAATTTCACAAGAACCTTCACAAGAATCCGCTAATACCTTACATCCCATGGACACCTCACCACCAGTTCCTGATATCCTACCTACTTCACCTCCTGACACCACCAATGCCTCACCTTCCACACCTCCCAATACCAACCCCAATGAACTGGAAACACAAATCACAACTAGGACGGGTGAAGAAGGTGGATCAGAGGGCGATACCAGACAACAATCTCAGGAGACAGGAAGAAATGTCAATCCCACTCAAAGGAACAACCATGACTCCAACCCAAGAATAGATCCTGAGGAGATTGGATGGCCTATTGCACTTAGAAAAGGGGTAAGGTCCTGTACTCAACATCCGATTCAACGGTTTGTTTCATATGGTAACCTGTCTGCCAAGATGCAGAGCTTTGTTGTAAACAGTGCACAGATTAACATTCCAAACTCCTTCAACCAAGCCATGGCTGACCCAAAGTGGAAACAAGCGGCGGAAGAAGAGTTAAAAGCACTTGAGGAAAGTAAAACATGGGAAATTGTACCTTGCCCTTCAGGAAAGAAACCTGTAGGATGTAAGTGGATATTTACCCCAAAGTTCAATCCTGATGGCAGCATCAACAAGTATAAGGCTAGACTAGTTGCAAAAGGATATACTCAGACTTATGGAATCGATTACCAAGAGACCTTTGCTCCAGTAGCCAAGTTTAACACAATCCAAGTACTGTTGTCAATTGCAGCTAACTTGGACTGGTCATTGCATCAATTAGACATAAAGAATGCATTTCTAAATGGAGACTTGGAGGAAGAGGTCTATATGGAGGTTCCAGAAGGAATCCCTGCACCAAGTGGGTCAGTCTGCAAGCTTAATAAGTCACTGTATGGACTAAAGCAATCCCCACGGGCATGGTTCGGCCGTTTCAACAAAGCAATAAAGAAACTTGGGTATAGCCAAGGGCAAGCAGATGATACACTGTTTACCAAGCACGAGGGTGGACGAGTTACTATCCTGATAGTCTATGTTGATGACATAGTCATTACAGGAAATGATGAGAACTCTATTGCCCAACTAAAAAGGGACTTGTCACATGAATTCCAGGTCAAGGATCTCGGCCAAATGAGATACTTCTTGGGTATGGAAGTGGCAAGAACAAAACGGGGCATCAATGTATCACAACGGAAGTACACTTTAGACCTCCTGCATGAGACAGGAATGTTGGGAGCACAACCTGAAGGAACACCAATGGAAGAAGGGTGTCATCTAGAGATAAAAAAGGATGGTGTCCCAGTTGACTCAGAACGATACAGAAGACTTGTGGGAAAGCTGATATACCTAACCCACACACGTCCAGATATCAGCTATGCAGTTGGGACAGTAAGTCAATTCATGCATCAACCACAAGTAGAGCACATGACTGCTGTATATAGAATCTTGAGTTATCTGAAGCTCAACCCAGGAAGAGGCATTTGCTTCAAGAAGAACACAGCCAGAAGCCTAGAAGTCTACACAGATGCTGACCATGCAAGAGACAGGGAAACTAGAAGGTCAATTTCAGGATACTGCACATATGTGTGGGGAAATCTGGTAACATGGAGAAGTAAGAAACAAACTGTAGTATCAAAGAGCAGTGCAGAAGCAGAGCTAAGAGCAGTGAACGACGGAACATGTGAAGGACTTTGGGTTATCAGGCTACTGAAAGAATTGGGAATTCCATACGAAGGCCCCATGCAGGTCTGGTGTGACAACACAGCCAGTATTGAGATGACGAGAAACCCTGTTTACCATGATCGAACTAAACATGTTGAGATAGACAGGCACTTTATTAAAGAGAAGGTTGAAGCAGGCATTATGAACCTATCTTACATACGTTCTGAAGATCAGATTGCAGATGTAATGACCAAACCGTTAGGCAGAGCTATGTTTGAAGGATTTCGGTGCAAGCTGGGAATGATTGACATATACTCTCCAGCTTGAGGGGGAGTGTTAGAAATCCCATAATTTCAGCTAAATCATATCCCTGATTTTAGGCTCCCTGGATTAGGAAAGATTATGATTGTAATTTTCATTATTCCCCATTAATCCTCATTAATATGTATGATTCCATTCAGCCTATATATATGTACCGAAAACCACCATATAAGAATAAGAGAGTATGAATAATATAGTCTTTCCACTCTAATAAATATTAATGACAATATATTTCCTTAACACTTCCATTATGTTCAAAATAAAATATTGTATGGGTACAAGTGAGAGAAAGCAAGTTTCGAAAGCATTAGAAATCAAAATGGAATTTTTGTGTAATAAGGCCCTTATGTTCTGTTTTGTTTAGTTGAAGGGGTGGAGGTTTCTTTTGATCCATTTGAGCTTAAAAATAGAATCTACATAAAAAATTTATGGAGGACAAACATATTAGATTAATTTTTAAGCTTATGGAATTAAAAGTACAAATTTGAGGTTTAAGTGACAAGTTGAGAGTCTTAGTATGGTTAATGGCTCTAATAAATGAAATAAAGGTACATATTGTGTATTTAGGGCCACTGAACATTATGAAAGTGGAATTTGGGGCTTGTATAATGAAGCTCAAAGTATAAAATTCAAAGAAAGCAAGAGAAGTTAAAGCTCAAAATTAGCAAACTTTACCTTACTCTTATATGCTTGGTTGTTGCTTGTATGAATTGATATGTTTGTATGCTTATTTGATTATATGAAATCATGCATTTTTTCATGTGATTATGTTTTTGAAGCATGTCATAGGTCTATGTGATTAAGTAATGTATGATATATAGTTTTAAATATGTCATTATGTTATAAAGTTATTGATTAAGTTGCAAGCATGTGATAATGCCATGCTTTACCATGTATATGTAAGTAGTTATGGTGATAGTTTGCTATCGGGATTCTTTTTATCTCACCCCCCAATAACTAATCATTCTAGGTTATGTGCTTTCAAATGAAGAGCAAGAGCAAAGTGCATAGGTAAGTGGAAGGAGAATAATCATTCCACGACAATGTTGTGTCATGAGTAATAAAATGTGTAATAATTCATATGAGTTGTGTAAATTAAGTATGAGGCTTTAGTACTGAGGTATTACAAGGGGTTATATTCCTTGTGTTAGTCTTGACGATATGTTTTTATGAAGCATGTTTTTTGACTATCTAGTTTTAACCTATTTTCAGAGCATGGTCAATGTTTCATTAAACAAAGGATGATTTCTGTGCACAAGGTAGACATAGAGAGATTTCCAAAAAGTTTTATATCAGGTCAATTGGAGGCATATACTATGAGTTATGAATTTTGGAATTAAAGTTATGGCACAGTTTTTGTGCGAAACACAGAGCAAGTACACAAATGGAATTAACTGTGCTAATTAGAGCATGATTAGGCCAGAATAATATTTTTGCAAATAAATGACGTCAAGAGCTTTCAATAAAATTTTAGAGCACCCTCAAATGTATTTCTTAGAATTATTTATGAATTTTTTAAAGTTGGACCGCTAAACTGGAAATGCTAAATGAATTGTAATCGGGATGACTGAAATGTAAATTTTATATTATTGGCTTTAATTGAAGAATCGTCTGAACCATAGCGCTTCCGACCGTGTACTAAATGTTATAAAATGGCGGACGTTACATATAAAGCATCAAGTAAGTCTAATTCTGTAAACGGTGGTTGATGCTTGTCTTCTCGGTTTCTTAATCTTTTGATTATTTATTGAATCACTGGAAATTATACTTGCATTCTCCTTAAAAATCTATCAATTGGATTCATTTGAGAGAGAAAGGAGGATGAATTAGTTTTTAATTTTGCCATTGTTACCTATGGCATGATCTAATTGAAGAGTTGAACTTAGTTTTAAATGTAAGACTTATTTCCTATATTTAATAATCTTTTACTAATTTATCGAAACTGATGCTCTCTTAATAATAATCAAATAAGAGAGACATAGAGGGAATTGAGAAAGATTATTAGGATATTTTTTAAAAAAACATGTCATATAAACAAATTTCATTAACTTCTTTAATATGATAAAATTAGGTAAATAGGTTTTAAGAACATGAGGGGATGTATTACCGATACGTGGAAATCTCACTATCCCTCAAGTCACACTTGGAGTTGAACGGTGAGTGTGGTGTCCACTGTGAATGGTGCCACGTAATCATCAATCAGAAGCAGTTTGCCACGTAGCCATCAAATCAGCTGAATCAACTAGCCCATCCCACACCTGTGCCGCTATATGACATATTATTTATGTGTATTTTGATGTTGAGGTGGTGAGTGCAAGAGCATAATGGCTCTTACAGGTAAATTGGAGATTGAAATTGAGACTGAGACGGAAGCTTGCAAGTTCTTTAAGCTCTTCTTGGAGCAGCTTCACCATCTTCCAAACGTCCTTGATAGTATCCATCATGGCGAGCTTCACGAGGGAGACTACTGGCATGACCTTGGCGCTGTTAAGCGATGGACTTATACCGTTGGTACTAATATACTCCCTCTTATCGTTAATATAAGATATTGTTCGTAGTTCAAATTAAACTATAAATAAAATCTTATATTAAGGTCTAGAAGTAATGTCGTTCATTATTATATTCTTTATTACCCATGCCATCCCTATTTATAAGGTCTTGTTTTTTTTGAATTTGTTTGTCCCTTTTCTTAATATTCTCTTTATGATTTTTCGAGCATTAAATGCATTTTTACCTACATTACCTTAAATTAATTTTTCCCACACACTATCTTTCATAATTTTTATCACTATTACTATATCTTATTTACTCATTTATAAATAAGGGTATATTTGTAAAAACAACTATATTTTCTATATATTTATTCCTTTTAATTAATTTTAATTATTTTTTTAATAACACAATTTGGTTAATAGGATCTTATAAATAGGGATGGATGGTTATTATTATTGGCTGTAATTAAATAATTCTTCAACAGAATTAATTTTGACATTGATATGGGGCTTTCAGATGGTAAGGTGGTGACATGTAAGGAGAGGATTGAAGCGATTGATGAAGAGAACAAGACAATAACGTTTGATTTCTTCGAAGGAGATGTTATGGAGCTTTACAAGAGTTTCAAGATAACACTCAAAGTCTCAGACAAACAAGGTGGTGGTGTTGGGGCGATTGCTAAGTGGACTTATGATTACGAGAAGCTCAATGAGAGTGTGCCAGATCCAAAAGGCTATTTCGACTTGGCAATTAGCGTTACTAAAGATGCTGATGTCCATCTTCTCAAGGCTTATTAATATAATAAACATGCTGATGCCCAGTAATACTCGCTTTATAACCCAAGTCTACCTTAATATGAGGTTGGTTCATTACCGTGTGTCTTATTAAAAGCCAATTTTGTTAAAAAAGAAGGAAATGAATGGCCAGGTGTAGATATGGGACGCACATAAAAAAATGTTGTTACATTAGATTATAGAAAATCAAACCAAATTAAATCCATCATATAACAAAATTAATTATTATTCAAAGGTTTATTCATACAAAGAATCTCATAATGATAACTAAGTCTCATTGATTTTAATTCATTATTTTTCATACAACAAATTGTACATCGAATATATACCATCATCTTACTAAAAAAAAAGGCTCATCGCTAACTGAATTACCAAAAAAAGGCTCATTGATTTTAATTCATTATTTTTCATACAACAAATTGTACATCGAATATATACCATCATCTTACTAAAAAAAAAAGGCTCATCGCTAACTGAATTACCAAAAAAATTCAATTATGTAAATTGTTGTACAATTATAATCTAAAATAATGAAATTAAAATTAGTGACAAATTAGTGATGGAATTATGACCGACAGAAATTTTCATGACAAACAATTTTTTTTATACATCATGGCAAACAATTAATTGGTGAAAAAATTCTGTTGCTAAAATTTGTAGTGACAGATTAGTTATGAAAATTTGTATGTTGCTAAAACTTTTGTGAAAAAAATTAGCGATAAAATTTTTCTGTCGCTAAAAATTTTGCAAGAAAATTAACAATGAAAATTAGTGACAGAATAGATTGTTGTCGATAAATATAATTACTACTATCCCCTTTCTTTTTTATAAGATACTAATAATCAAATTATGTAGAACAAAATGTAAGTTAAAATTGGTAAAAAAAACACTAAATATGTAAAATGATGCAACTCATCTTTCAAAAATACGTTTATTTATAAAGAAGGTGGTTGGGAGAGAGAATGAGTAGAAAAAATGATGAGAGATAATGAGTAGGATAAAGTGAAAAGAAAGACATATAGTTAATTAAGGATAAAAAAAATGCATTAAATTATATAGTTAATTAAGGATAAAAAAATGCATTAAATTCTAATGGGTATCTTATAAAAGGAATATACCCATTCAAACAATGACATCTTATAAAAACGAACAAACAGAGGGAGTATCTTTTTGTATTGTCTATTGGCTATTAGAAAACGAAGTCCCACATTAGATTAAGAATATATAAAGTTTGGGATGTGTCTAACTAAGTTGCTTGCGTTATTTTGGTGATGAAGTTATGGAGAGTTATTCAAGCAAAAATGAGAGACATGACATCTCTAAGACTCAAAAAGAGCATAAGCTTACATAAAAAACCGAAAAAGAGAAAATAGTATGGAGAATATCAAGGGCAAGAACTTTCATACATGATACAGTATAGCTGGGAAAAAAAATATATGATACAGTATAATAATTATAGATCAGGAATATATACGGTTTGGGCATTTTGAGATTAAAAAAAACTACAGTTTCTTTTTCATTCAATCATAGCAGGCATCTTTGTCAAAAGTTGCCGCTTATAGACGAGCGTATGATATCCTGGATAAGTGCTGCAAAAGTGAAACGCAAGAGATTAACGAATATCACATATTGAGATGACCAAAATAATAATCGTTCAAGTTGTACAAAAGGACTTGTTCTGATCGACCCACTCAAATGCATTATGGTGGATCCTTATAAATAGGTATCATTTTAAAATTATAAAAATAATTTAACCAGTGTTTAAAGAAGGGTAAAGTGTGTATTTTTCTTTGAGAGTTGTCACCGAGGGGCAATTTTACCCTGTATGTTTTTTCCTGTGGGGATTTTTGACTTGACCGTTATCCTATTTAATTTTGACCACTAGTTGACTAAATATGCTAAATTGACAATCCATGTGTCATCAACATCATTTTTGTTAAGGTGCAAATTTAAAGAAGTGGAGAGAGGAGTTAGTGGAAACACTCATCTCCCGCAAATTCGATACCCCATAAGTTTCAAATTTAACTCAAAAAAAAAAAAGAAGTAGATGACATGTGAACTTCCAAGGCAAATTTGCACTTTAACAAAAATGATGTGGATGATATGTGAACTGTTAGCTCATCATATTTGATCAACTAATAGCCAAAATTAATTGGGATAATGGTCAGGGCAAAATTGTTCCATTTTTGACACTTTTGAGGCAAAATTGCCCCTCGGTGACAACTTCTGAAGCTAGTCTCATACAATGTGGCGAACCAAGTTGTGAGAACCAAGGATTGAATCTCCACTAGGAGAGGTACCTATATTTAGTATCCGGTAATGCCTTGGACATGTGTTCAATAAGAAAACACATGTGCCAAAAAAAAATGAAAATCAGACAGTTAAGTGAAAGACCAAGCTATTAGTGTTGATGGAACCATACATACTTTTCTTCATTCTCAAGCCCGTGAAGACTATAGCCATGAATTAATATCAAATTTTGAATTTTGTTTTGTTTTGTTTTTTTGTTTTTAAGTTGAAATAGCTAACCACAATTTAGATAGGTGACTCGGAATCTAGAAGAAGAGATTTTGGTATTGTTTTAATAACATGCATGAAAAAAGTTAGTGGGGAACAAAAGCAAGAGTAGAGAAGGTAATATTCATCATAAATTTGAGGCTGAAATGTCATCCCTGACCTCGCTCACTAGACAAGGTTTTTCATTATATGTAGGGCCATTGCAGCGAAGAGTTTTGTGCATCATTTTGTTCTGATTTCTAAGTTTCTGTAGAGAGAGAGAGAGAGAGAGAGAGAGAGAGATGGCATTCCTACAAGTTAGAAAGATGGAGACTGATGTGCATATCAAGGCCACAGCAAAGCAGTTTCATGATGTTTTCTGCAGCAGAACTCACCAAATCGCAAAGGCTTGTCCTGAGAAAGTCCAAGACGTTGAGATTCACAAAGGCGAATGGGGCTCTCAGGGATCCATTATCCACTGGAACTATGTCGAAGGTAACCAATTAATCTTTCATATCTATATATATAACATTCTCATCTGTATATTGACAGGCATAAGAGGAACACAACTCCACTTTTTGGGTAATTAAGATATAGACTTCTTAATTTTTATTTTTATATTTACGACTCTCCAATGTTATATATGTGTGCGTAGCTTCAGACAAGAGATCTAATTTTTCCGTAGGTTGTGTCTTTGTCTGAATTCAGTGCTAACAGTACTTTTTTTCCTTATTTGACGAAAGGTTTCCCTTTTCGAGGCTTTAGAGTGTAAAGGGTTTTTATCTTTCCCAACAAATACATTTTCTAGAATTTGAACTTGTGTTTTCCTTCTTACTAGGTGAAACCGCTTACTATTTCAACCAACAGTTTGTTGGCAATGCCGACAATACTGTATAATAAAGCATAATTAATTCTAGATGTCCCTTAGTGCAAAGGATAAGTTTAAATAAAATATACGTCCATGGTTTCAGCTTGAGAAAGAAGTTGCGTGTTTTCCATAGTCTGGGAGGGCTTTTAACATCGGTTTTGAAGTTGCGTGTTTTCTATAGTCTGGGAGGGCATTTAACATCGGTTTTAAGAGGGACATGTAATTGTTTTGCCCACATTTTGTTGCCCGACTTGTTGAATTTTGAAGGATTAAATTAAACCAAAGGACCAACATAAAGTTGGTCTAGTAGTGTAAGGCCCAGTTAGATCCCTCAGTGTCTCAAATTTCAAATTCAAAAGAAGATACTCCTAAGTTTGAATTCAAAAGAAGATAGTTCTGTTAGGAGGGCGATCATGAACCTTGAATTAGGATGATAATATATATAAAAAATGAACTGAAGGGTAAATAAGAACCTCTGAAATATTATTGATTAATCATTGAATAAAAAAGAGTACGAACAAACCTTTATTTGTAAGTTAAATAATGCAACATAAAATGTGAAATTTCCATCATGTGGATTAACTTGTTGTGATCATGACAAATTTGATTTGCGAAACGTACAGATGGGAAAAAGTGTGTGGCGAAAGAGCTGGTGGAGTCAATAGATAAAGAGAACAAGAAGATAACATTCAAAGTGTTAGAAGGAGATCTGTTGGAACATTACAAAAGCTTTAGAATCACAATCCAAGCGATGCCTAAAGAGAAAGGAAGTGTTGTTCATTGGAACGTGGAATATGAGAAACTCAACGACCACTCTCCTGATCCTCACTCATTTCTTCAGTTAGCCATTAATGTCAGCAAACACATAGATGCTCACCTTGTTGCCTAACAAGACCAGCAGCAGACAACCACCCAAAATAAACTATATATATATATATAATATGTGTGTGTGTGTGTCTATTGCAACAATAATATAAAGGTAAATAAAACTTGATGAAGACGATATATCTTGAACTGTGTGTGAGAGATCATCAATTTCTTATAAAATGGGTCAGTGATCAGTGTTTCTTATATCTTCACTTTGTAATATCTGCTTTGGCTTCAGATTTCAAAACTGGGTGCCATTGTTGTATTAATGTTTAGTGAAATATATTTTAGTTTGTATGCTAGTTTTGAGTGAATTAGGACTCTTTTAAAGATTTAAATGTGTACTATAACACTGTTAAGAGTTAGCAACCAAATTCAAATAATTACCCTGATTCTAAATAGTCACAAAACTATGGCTCAAATAAGGATACCAAGCAATTATCAAGATAAATTCTCATGCATTTTGGCCATGACCATTACATGGCACTTATCTTGGGATAATGCTTAGCTCCCCCGCTCCTCCTTCTAGAGTTTATATACATGCCCTTCTATAATTTAATTTACATACAATAAGATGGAATAAACTTAAGCAATTTAGGATAAGAGCGTCCACCCGCGCGCGTGCGTACATATATATATATATATATAACCTCAAATATAAATAATGTACAAAATAAAAATAACTTATAGCTTCATCAAGCCTCCATTAGCTTTGCCTTCTCCTTAGATGAGCTTGCTCCCACAGATGGTACATAGGAGAAAGGGGTGAGATTTGAGAGAATTTCAATAGTAAAATATCAACCCAATATATAATGTACATTTATAATTAATCAAGCATGTAAATAGCTATTGTTAGAACAACACCTTACAAGCAAATGCACACACATGGCCAAAGCACAAACTCAAACAAAGATATTACAAGTTCAAAGGCTTAACAGCGGAACATAATTAATGATGCGGGGCTTTCAGATGGTAAGGTGGTGACAAGACACTAACATTTGAATTCTTCGAAGGAGATGTTAGAGAGCTTTACAAGAGTTTCAAGATAACACTCAAAGTCTCAGACAAATAAGGTGATGGTGGAGCCATTACTAAATGGATTTAATATTACGAGAAGCTCGATGAGAGTCCCTGATCCAAAAGATGCTGATACCCATCTTCTCAAGGCATATTAATATAATAAATATGATGTTTACTTTTATACTTTATGCTTGTATGTAATGTAATGCAATAAATAGTACCTTGTTAAACAGTTTAGGCTAATATATACTCTTCCTATTCTAAACGTAAGGCCAAGTTTGGAAGTAAATTTTTGTTCTAAATGTAAGACCTTTTTTTTTTCATTTGATCTCTTTATATTTATCATTTTTTTAAAACTAATTTACTTAACTAATAAACTGATATATAATATAATATTATACATAAATATTTTAAAGAGATCATGTCACATGGGTTATAATTAAGTAATTTATTGAGTTTCCTTAATCTCTCTAAATTAGATAAATAGACTTTATATTAATGACCAGAGGAGTATCAAATTATATTTCTACCATTAATAAAATCTCCTTCCATTTCATCAATTATAAGATTATTAACATATATAAAAGAGACATTGATAGGGACAAAATATAGAACCTAAAACTCTACAAGTGTACAGGCTGTATCAAGTAATAAAGAGTGAGTAAGATATCATTCATATGAAGATTAGGTACCAATAATGCAATTGAGGAATGATTTTACATTTTTGCATAAGTTGAGTGAACACAATTTGGATAAAAGCTAACTAAAAGAAAAGAAAAACAAATCTAACTAAGGCAAGATATAAAAAAGAGTAAGTTTATATATATATATATATATATATATATATATATATATATATATATATAAAGGAAATTTTATAGCTGGAAAAAACAAAGCGTCAATTTTATAAAAAAATAAAACGATTGGGCAGATGTAGATAAGGTACGCATAAAAAATGTTGTTGCATTAGATTATATAGATAATCAAGACAAATTAAATCGATCATAGAAACAAAATTAATTATACAAAGGTTTGTTCATACAAATAATCAAATGATGATAACTACTATTCATTTATTTTAACTCATTACTTTTCATGCAACAAATTGTAAATCGAATATATCACCATCTATCCACTACTATCAGAAAAAGAAGTCCTACGTCCAATAATTATAAGTTAGATTAGGAATATATAAAGTTTATGATGTGTCTAATCATGTCGCTTGCGCTATTTTGGTGAAGTAGATAATCTTCAAGCATAAACCCGAAATAAGTATACATGAGATTAAAAAATGAAAAAGAGAAAATAGTGTGGAGAATATGAGAGCAAGAACGTTCATATTTGATAATTATAAATCAGGAATATAAACATCATAGAGATTTTGAGATTAAAAAAACTACAAATTCTGTTTCATTCAATCATAGTAGGCATATTTGGCTTTATATGAAAATAAAGCAAGAAATTCCAATAGTACACCTAAACAAATTAAGGGAACCGGATCCTCTCAGCCTCCCTCTACGTCTTAATATTGTCCATCCAGATTAATCTAAGAGCTCATGTGTACGACATTATCGTGCTATTTTAAAGATCGTGGGAGTTAGTGAGGAGTTTTGAACCATTTTTAAAGATATTTTGTTGTGCGGCATCTAGTTTCCTGGACCCACCTCACTTCAGCAGGAGGGTTTATTAAGGTTCAAACTGATTTGGATGACCATAAAGGATCACAAAACGATATCACCAAGTATTTACAGTCTCCTGAATCTATCTCACTTCAATAGTTATCCCAGTCTAGACTAATATAGATCGAGTTAGAAAAGACCTCATTGGGAAAGTTCCACCACCAAGTATTAAATATTTATACTTAACCTGTGTTGGACATTAATTGCTGACCAAATAATAATCGTTCAAGTTGGACATTGCTTTTTCTTATATATTCACCTAAGTCTGTAAGTACAAAGGTCATTTTCTGATTGACCTGGCCAAGTGCGTATAACAGCTTTCAGTATTCTCTTCGAATTTTTTATGCATATATAACTAGGATGTGGCTCCATCCGTTGACGGTTGATCCTTATAAATAGGTCTTATTTTAAAATTATAAGAAAATTTAACCTGTGTTTAAAGAAAAAAAGAAAAAAAAAAAACTAATGTCTTCTTCATTTTACTACAAAGATTTCCACTATTGCAGGCAGGACAGGCAGGACTTTTGACTTAAGGAAAGACTTTTTATGTCGGTTTTTTAAAATAGGGAAAATTTCTAAAAAATACTTTTGGGGAAAATTAATTGCCAAATGCTACCATGGGAGATTTGTTGCACACGACGGATGATATTTTGCACACAACCGGATAATATTTTGCACACCATGAATGATGTTTGCACTCCCGTAGGGAAGATTCACGCATACACAGAAGATTGGTTGCACATCACAGAAGATCTGTTGCACACGACGGAAGATGGTTTACACATGTGGTAGCATTTGGCAATTAATTTGCTCCAAATGTATTTTTTAGCAATTCTCCCATAATATTGGCGTATATAGATTTTTTTAAAAAAAAAACTAGCACAACAAATTCAATAATAAACTGTAAAGATAGCAAATATAAGAACTAATAAATAATAGTGTCTCATGTTGTTAATATAATAGTTAGTTTGTAGTTTAATTTGAACTACAAATTAGATCTTATATTAAAGACCGGAGGTAGTAATTAATAAATTTAAAATATCATGATGGATGCAGATATACAACCAATTAATTGTCCTTATTTTTATTTGAATTAATTGTCCTTTTTTTTATAAACGAATTGATTGTCCCTTTTAACACAAGGTTTCACACTACAAAAAAATAGCGAATTAGCGACGGAATTTAGCGATGGAATTTCCGTCACTAATCAACTTAGAGACGGAAATTAGCGACGGATTAGCGACGGAATTTGTTCCGTCGCTAAAAAGGCCGTTACTAATTGATTAGTGACGGAATTTTGCATTCCGTCGCTAATTAGAGACGGAATTTTTCCGTCTCTAATTAGCGACGGAATTTCCGTCGCTAAATTCCATCTCTAAATTAGAGACGGAATTTAGCGACGGAAATTCCGTCGCTAATTAGAGACGGAAAAATTCCGTCCCTAAATTCCGTCTCTAATTAGTGACGGAATTAACTAATTAGAGACGGAAAATTCCGTCTCTAATTAGAGACGGAATTTTCCTTCTCTAATCCGTCGCTAATTATTTTTTTTATATATAATTTAAATTGCCACATGTTTACAACACGAGCCTCCACATGTTCCTCACCGGCGGCCGCCACGTGTACCAATCAGCCACCGCCACGTGTCACCCTCCACCGTGCGCCACGTGTCACAAGTCACAAATTGGTTGCATTTTGTGACCAAGTTAGGATTCGAAACCATGACCTCTCACGCTCGTGCTAGTGCCTTTGCCAGTTGAGCTAAGAAGAACCTGTGAAAGTTAAATGCAAAATCATATATATATATAAACATAGACACACACATTCACACATACGTACGTACGTACATACATACATACATATATACATACATAATATATATATATATATATATATATATATATATATATATATATATATATCACTTGCAAACAAAAATAGAAATACATAATTTTATATATTATTGAATATTTTAATTTAGTTTTCTTATTTTATTTTATGTAAATATTCTACCTAAATTTTTATTATTAATATCTTTTTTTATTTATTTTATTTTATCTTTTATCTTTTTGTTTGTATTTATAAAATTTTCATTTTATTTGTTTATAATATATTATTAAAAATTCAAATATATTATATTATAATTTTAATTTCAAAAATAAATATAAATTAATAATTTTTATTTATTTATTTTAATATTATATTATTAATTTAAAATATTTTAAAATTTAAATTATTTTAAAAATTATAATTTTGAAAAAAAAATCGAATTATTAAAAAATTTAACTATTAGAGACGGAATTAGCGACGGAAATTCCGTCGCTAATTAGAGACGGAAAAATTCCGTCTCTAAATTCCGTCGCTAATTTTTAGTGACGGAAATTAGTGACGGATTTAGCGACGGAATGTAATTTCGTCGCTAATCCGTCTCTAATTAGCGACGGAAAACTTCCGTCTCTAAATTCCGTCGCTAATATTTAGAGACGGAATTTAGTGACGGAAATTCCGTCGCTAATTAGAGACGGAAAAATTCCGTCTCTAATTTTTAGTGACGGAAATTAGTGACGGAATTTAGCGACGGAATGTAATTCCGTCGCTAATCCGTCTCTAATTTAGAGATGGAAAAATTCCGTCTCTAAATTCCGTCGCTAATTTTACGGACGGAATTTGTGAGGGATTAGGGACGGATTAGTGACGGAATAAAATTTCGTCGCTAAATTCTGTCGCTAATCCTGTATTTTTTTGTAGTGTCAATGCAATAGATAGATTAGCCAAGCACCAAAAAAGGGCATTATATTGGCAAAGCTAGCTTTTTGAGATGTGGAAGCCGCTAATGCAAAATAATAGGGAATGTGAAGCCGATGAGTAGGTAGCTCAAAAGGGCAACATTTTTTCTGAGGTAAAACTTGAACCAGTCCCAAATCATCAGAACTTACCCAAAAAAGAAAAGCAAAAACGTATTTTCCAAAGAGCTACTTTAAAGTATTTCAATGAGCATATCAATAAAAAAGAACACCACACACTACTGTAGAATAGACTTTTTACATGTGACGAAAATGACTTTTTATACTTGACATATAACAGGTGTAGAAATAATAGATGTAGAAAGTCCGGACTTTCTACACGTGTTCTAAAACACATGTAGAAAGTGACACTTTTTACACGTGACATGAGACGTCAGGCATAGAAAGTGGGACTTTCTACACCTCACATGAGACATCAGGTGTAGAAAGTGACACTTTCTACACGTGACATGAGACGTCAGGTGTAGAAAGTGGGGCTTTCTGCACCTCACGTGAGATGTCAGGTGTAGAAAGTTCCACTTTCTACACGTGATGTGAGACATCACGTGTGAAAAGTTAGACTTTCTATACCTCTCCTTGTTCATCAAGTGTAAAAATTCATTTTTTGAAAAAAAAAATTATTTGTTTCTTATACTACAAACTCATTTACATGATAATAAACAACCAAATACCTAAAAAATAAAAACAATTACAACAAAACTAATCTAAAATATCAAATTTATTGTAAATTGCAATCCAAAATATTATCAAAACTATATCAATATTAACAAATTTATTGAATGTTAGCATCAGCCATTGATGGCCAAGTTTTTGCAGCCCTGCTCATAACTCATCAAGATTAATTTTTCCCCTGTTGCTAGTATCCATCACCTTGAATCCTTCTTTTATACCTACAACTTCTTCTACAGATAAATGCTCTACAATCACCTGTTCGCATGAAATTTCACCAAATAAAAAATATCAATTGCTTTTGAATTATCATGATTGCATATATGAACATATAGAAGACAACCCCCAAATAGATTTCCAACAAGTTTTGATAAAAAAAAAAAAAGTAAAACATTAACCACATCAATGTTTCACCTCCATCTCAATGAGATGAGCAACTGGAGGATTAAAAAACACAAACAACATCATCATTTCATGATAGGAACATTATGTCAAGGGTAAACTGCAGATCCAATAAATAAGATGTAAATCCCAAATCCCAAGTCAATGATTTAACAATATAAAACTAGAATAAAGCTTTCTCGCAAGTGAAAACAAGGTAGCAACTTCCTCTTTTAAGTCATCCAAAATTTCCAAACATGACTCCTCTTTTAACAAATCCATAGCACTCAACTACACAGAGCACGCCTAAGAACACATCAATAATTAAAGAACAGCAACAAGACTAAAATTCACGCATGTTTTCCCTTTCCTCCTGAATGTTGATACATGTATCTTGTACAATCTCAGATACATGATCTTATTTGATTTCTTTGTATGTACTACATGATCAAGTATTCTTTCACACACCACAGAAAGTTTACTTTCCTACACTCCTCATCAATCACTCTTTCATTAATATATATATATATATATATATATATATATATATATATATCATCATCATCATCGGTAATTATCTACTTCTATACTAAACTAATCATATTCATCAGGAAACAAGTTCAAGCTTACCGAACGCAGTTGTTCACGCACAAAATCTACCAACTACTGGCTTGATATGCAATCCCTGAATACAATCAAGATAAGTGAAAGCACATCATCACTCACTGCTCATATGGTATGCAACTTATTGAGTTGGTGAGCTTCTCACAAGCCACAATCACACTCAAAAAAATCATCTCTGCCTTGAGTCTCTAAGATGAGAACCCAATTGCATAGTACTTTTTAATGATCTCAATCACCATATTTTCCTCCAGAGGGCTGATAGAATCAGAATTAAAACTGGAATACAAAAACATAAGGTGCATTACCATATGCCATCACATGCTAGCACTATAAATTTGTTGTCTTCACAAAGCTCAACCTATAAAATGTTGATAACGAAAAAATCTAGGAGTCAAAACAAAGAAGTTATACGAAATGCACACAATCTTCTCCTAGCACAGTAGTAAAAGACTATAAGGTTAGTGCATAAAAATCAGAATTAAGGGAAAAATTTATGTTTCAATACACAAAAAGACTCAAAGAGGTACAACATGATTCATTTGAAAGTATGTAAGAGTACCTTTGAAACCTGAGTTCCCTATAGATGAGCATTAAACTATGTAAAATTGGGATCAGTGCTAAGCACAAGTGCTCCAAAGAATGCCCACTGATTATGTAGCTATTTACATCATATATTTTCTTTTCAGCAACAGCTTCAAATTTTGCCAGCAGATAAATGCCTGTATGTTACGGGTGTAGGATGGTGTATTTAGAAGTGCAAGTGTACACTGTCGTAATCAAGTAATATAGAAGTGAGTAGAGTATCGTTCCCACGAGGATTGATCACTAAGTACCAAAATTGGTAATTTTAATTCTATTTAGTCGGTTGATTAGTTGTGATTGAGATTACAAGATAGAAATGATGAAATATGAATACAAGTGATATAAAGACAAATATGAGAAAAAGCCCTAGGGATTAGATTTCACTTAATAAATTTCGGATTGAATCACTTATCTATTCTAGTCCAATTTATTCCATATGATTGATAGTCGAGTTTCCCTATTTTAATTACTAGCCTCTTCCAAGGTCAAGTAATTCTATAATTAATTGCTAACCCAATATATTCCGATATGAATTTAAGCAATCAATCATGCATTAAGATTTATGGAACTCAATTAAGACTACATAACCCATATGAATATATTCCTATTTCATATGCAAATTATGGTTTTAATTATAGGATCCACACACATGTATCTCCTTCCGGTCTCAACATGCATATTAAAATCATCCAAAAGGTGGCCAATCAATTGTAAGCATTAAGAGCAATAATTAAAACTCAATCATGAAGGAAAAATTAAAACTAGATTTAATAAGTTAAGATTCAATCCGTCATTAGTAAGCTACATCATCACCCTAGGAAAAGGAAAATTTAGCTCATGATAAAATTAAAAACAAAACCAAAATATATTCCAAACATCATAAATATTGCATAAAAATTAATTACAAAAACATAAAAATACTACTACAAGATGCATGAAAATGGAAAATCTAGCCTACCATATAGGAGGTAAAACCATCCATGTAGGTGGCAACCTATATCATCCATAAAGGAGGACTACCTAGGCCTTCCATATAGGAGGTAAAACCATCCATGTAGGAGGCATGCAAGAAGTAAAAAAAATGCAAGAAATAAATTCTAAAAATAACAACTCTCTCTCTAAAATAGAAACTCTCTCTCTCTCTCTTCCTTCCTCCTTCTTCCTCCTCATTTTAGGGTGCCAAAAAGCTCTATTTATAGGCTTCATTTTTGGACTGCTACAGTGATTTTGCTACAGTGCACCGCCTGCTACAGTGAACCGACCACATCGTTCGCTACAGTGAAACTGCTACAGTGAACAGTACCTGCATGAACAGTGCATAGTGAATAGCCCGCGTGAATAGTAACTTTCCCTTAAATGCCTTCTTTAATTCTTTTTAATCCGGTACTATCCATGGCTGCAAGAAAATCATTATTTATTTATTAATTACACTCAAATTAATTACATTCAGCTCAAATATAGTCCACAAAATCATCATATAAGGGAAAATGAATATGTAAATATTTTACTTATCACTGTACAAGTCAGAAGAATCTGGCTAATTCTCAAAATGTGACAAACATCCTAGATTCAACTCTTAGCTTATGCTAGCTGATACACAGAAATGAAAATCAAACTATAAGGGAAATAGATCTAGCAAGGAAAAATACAGTAAGGTTGCGAATAAACTATAAGGGAAATTAGGAAAAGGATGTTGGCCCTAAATCAAAGATGATGGAGGAGGCCGTTTGTCACGCAGTAAGGCTGCGAATAAACTGGTTCTACCGCCGCAGCTAAAACAATGGATGAAGAAACAATAAAGAAAATAGATCAAGTCATGAAATCCATTCTCATCACCGTGGACCCCAGAATTGATGATTTCTTCCCAATTCTGAGCCATTTCTCCTTAAAACAGAGAAACAAGGCCTTGAGTTTTCGTAAGGAGCAGATTGTGTTCTTAGTCTCAATCATTGAACAATGAAGAATAGCAATCCAAAACCCAGGTTCGGACCACAACGCGACGTTGTTTTCCTACCCAGACACCCTCTTCGATCTCAAAGTCGAAGGAAGGAAATCCGAACCTAATAATGCAGAATTGGTCTCACTCTGTTTGGAGTTCCTTAACGGCGGTACAAACACCATCACGACTTCCGTTGAATGGGGGATCGCACGGCTTATTGCAAACCCATACATTCAACAAAAAATGTTCAACGAAATTACTCACACAGTTGGATCCAAAAAGGTAGATGAAAAAGATGTCGAGAAAATGCCATACCTGCAAGCCATAGTGAAAGAAATCTTTCGCAAGCATCCTCTGACGTTCTTCACTCTCATGGACGCAGTCACAGAGCCAACAACACTCACAGGATACGACATCCCTGCCAACGCAAACATCGAGATCTTCACTCCAGCCATTGGAGAGAATCCAAAGCTATGGTCCAACCCGAAGAATGGCATGAGTGATGGATTCCAGAGGAGAATTTTGTAAAGTAAAACAACGGAATGAGCGATGAATCTGATATGAATTTTCTAGAAAATGAATGGGGAGAGCGAGAGAGATAGAGAGATTGATAGATGAGAATGAAGAAGTCTGAAAACTCTAACGGGTTTAAGGAAAAAAATTAAGGCGTGATTTTTAATTTTTTTTTCACACTTTCTACACGGGTTGGTAGTCCAACCCGTGTAGAAATTTATTTTCTACACCGGTTGGAATTCCAACCGGTGTAGAAAGTGATTTTCTACCACTTTTTACACCGGTTGAATCCAACCGGTGTAAAAAATGTACTTTCTACACGGGTTGGGCTCCCAACCTATGTAGAAAGTTATTATTTAATTTTTAAAAAAATAAAAAAATTTTAAAATAAAAATTAAAGGCATTAAACATAAAAAAAATGTTAATTCATTAAAGAAAAAATATTTTAAATTTACTTTCTACATGTATTGTCTTTTCAACACGTGTAGAAAGTTTCTTCATCTTCATATATTTACGAAAATGTCACCGGTCACACTTTCTACACGTGTCCTATTTTGTCAGGTGTAAAAAATAGGTTTAAAATCTATATTTTGTACTAGTGACGTACACAAAAAGAACATTACATTGAGGACTCAAAACATATAAGGAAGTAAAGGAAAACCATAAAGTTAAGTGCAAGACACAGCTATTAGTGTTAGATGGAATCCATATATAATTTCCTTCGTTCCGAAATCAGTCAAGGCTATAGCCATAGATCATTCATGTCAAATTTTGAATCATGAGTGTTTTTTGTTTTTAAAGTTAGAGGGTAAGCCTTAAAGCAACAGTAAAATTGTTGTCATGTGACCTAGAAGTTACGGGTTCAAGTATTAGAAACTACCTCTCTACTTCAAATATAAAGTTGTATACATCTATCCCTCTCTAGACCTCACCCAGTGGTAGCCTTGCACACCAGGCCATTTTTTTTTAAAAAAAGTTGACATAGCTAACTACAATTTGCATAAAAGCAAGAGTGAGGAGACAGGGTAATTAACTAATTCATCATAACTTTGAGGCTGAAATGTTATCCTTGCCCTCGCTCACTTGACAAGCTTTCATTATATATAGGGCCATTACAGCGACCAGTTTTGTGCAGCACATTTAGTTTTAACTTCAAGTTTCTGTGTGTAGAGAGAGAAAGATGGCATCGCTACAAGTTAGAAAGATGGAGACTGATGTGCATATCAAGGCCACAGCAAAGCAGTTTTATGAAGTTTTCTGCAGCAGAACTTTCCACATCGCCAACGTTTGTCCTGAAAAAGTCCAAGGCGTTGACATTCACAAAGGCGAATGGGGCTCTCAAGGATCCATCATCTCCTGGAACTATGTCAATGGTAACCACTTAATCTTTCATATCTATATATATATAAAGTCACTTTTGTTTCTTCTTCAACAATCTCATCTATATATTGATAGGGTATAAAAAGAACACAACTCCACTTGCACTACAAAAAAAACAGCAGATTACTGAAAAAATCCGTTATGTTGCTAAATTTTACGTGGCAAATTGGCTTACTGGCAGAACTGAAATTCTGTCGGAAACAACTGACAGAATTGCTGATAGAATTTTCCATCAGTAATTCTCCGACAGAAAATTCTGTTGCTAAATTTACCAACAGAAATCATGAAGGCGCCAGACAGTACTCTCTAATAAAGCATAAATATTTCTAGATGCTCTAGAGTATTATTGTCAAACTTGTGAGTTAACTCTCTGAGTTAGTTTACGGTTTTTATGTTTCAACCTTATAAAATAATGTTGATTTGCAGGTAAACTTGTGTTAGTTATAAACTCGGTTAAATTCACGAGTTTACACACTGAGTTTCCTATTTTTACATTTTCAACTTACAAAATCATGTTAACTCACTCTGAAACTCGTATTAATATTTTTTTATTTGATCATGCTCAATGACTTTATGCATAAATCTTATAGAAATTTCTTTATTAAGTATGATAAATAATGAATATTGATGGATTTAATTTTAATTATTTAGATTTAAAATATATTTATATCAAACTGTGGTCATTTTTATATTTTAATTATTTAACTATACACTATTAATACCTATTTAATGATAAAAATAAACTCTTATGAGTTTACTATTCAAATTCACAATATGAACTTACATTACTGTTACGAATTTGTTTAAACTCACAAGTTTGACAACCTTATCCCACAGTGCTAAGTACTAAGTTTAAATAACATATAAGTATGTCCATGGCCTCAACTTGTTGCAAGAAAGGAAAAGCAATTTTAGCGTCGTGGGCGAGGGAGGGCATTTAACGTCGGTTTTAAAAGGGACATGTAATCAAGAGAACTTGTTTTGTCCACATTTTGATGTTGGTGAACAAGCGTATGTATGTTGGTTAAATAACGCAACCGAGGAGGAATGTGAAATTTCCATGTTGATTAACTAACTTGTTGTGATGACATAATTTGGATTTGTGAAACATACAGAAGGGAAAAAGTGTGTGGCGAAGGACCTGGTGGAATCTATAAATAAAGAGAACAACAAGATAACATTCCAAGTATTAGAAGGAGATCTGATGGAACACTACAAAAGCTTCAAAGTCACGCACCAAGCATTGCCTCAAGAGAAAGCAAGTGTTGTTATTGGACCTTAGAATATGAGAAGCTCAATGACCACTCTCCTGATCCTCACTTCTTTCTTCAGTTAGCCATTAATGTCAGCAAAGATCGAACTCGATGCTCACCTTGGTGCTTAACAAAGACCAGCAGGCCACCAACAAATAAACTATATATATCTATGTGTGTGCTGAAGTAATAATATAAGGTAAATAAAAATTGATGAAGACGATAGGTAAATAAAAAGGAAAAAGATAAAAAAAATACCACTTGAACTTCAAAATCTTAAATTGGTTTTATTGACTATAAGAGTAATATGATTGACAAAAAGAGTATAGTAATTAACAACTCAATTTTTTAAGAAATCACTAATTTAAAATTTTAAAGTTCAAGTGGTACTTTTTTATCTTTTTCCATAAATAAAACTTGATGAAGACGATCTTGATCTGTGTGAACGACCCACGATCTCTTATACGTTGGTTCGGTGATAAGTGTCTTTTAACTTCACTTCGTGATCAGTGTCTTTTTCTCCTTTGTTGGAATTTATATGTTGGCTTGAGTAATATTTCAATTACCGCTTGTATGTAATGTGCGCCATTGTGTAATATAATAATGTTTTAATGAAATATTATTGTTTGTGTGATTGTTGAGTGCATTTTTCTCTCTCTCTGTCATTTAGTTAACACTTAAAAAGGAAATCTTAGATAGTTAAACTTACACGTATAATATATTTTTGTTGAATTTTAAATTAGAAATATTCTTTTGGTGCTAGCACAGAAAGAGCAAGTTGGCTTGTGCCTTAGTAACTTTTTCAAAAAAAAAAAAAAGCTGAGGATTGCAATATAGAATGCAATTATGGATCGTTTATTCAGCAATCTTTTATTAATTACCTAGCAACTAACTATAATGATTGGCATGAAACAAGTTAAAAAGGATTTTGAGCTTTTTATCTATCAATTAAGTTGCAGTTAAACTAAATGCTTTTAAAATAAATATTTTTGTATTTTTGGGATAAAAGTTGATGAAATGGTAATTGGTTTAGAAAAGTATGATAAAACCTCATATAACAATGAATTTTATCTATCATTTCTTCAAAAGACCTTTTAAACTAGCTTGAGTTAGGTAAATTAATTCCTTCAAATTGGTTAAGAATTAATCCCTCTAACCGAAACCTAAATTAAATACTAGAAATATTAATGAAATGCAATAACACAAGTAACTAAGAACCCTTGCATTATAATCACAATTATATATTTACAGCAACTCCAAGTATAAGTTTAATCAAGTCAATATACAAGAAATTACTACTAATGAAGTTCAATCAAATACAAAACATAAAAATCTAAATAAACATCTAATTTCAATAAAAATGCAGGGAATCTCATATACTAATTAAACTCTAAACCTAGAATTTAATTAATATAAAAGATTAAAGATAAAAATTAGATAGTAAAACACTCCCTATGAATCTCTAAGCTCAAGAATTAACTCATTGGTATAGGAGAAGAGAGATTTAGCTATACAATTCATCAACAAAGCTCCACCAAACACTTTTAAATCTTCAGCCATAATCAATTAATGGATGAATGAAGTGATTAGTAAATGATTAATGGCATAGATGAATAACAATGATGAAACAGGGTTGGAGTGTGTCTGTGAACGAAATAGCCAAATGATGATAGTGAACAGTGAAGGAGATGGTGGACGGAGGTTGTGAAGTGAAGTTCAAGGTAATGGTGAAGGTTGGAGGTGAGAGTCGATGAAAAACTGGTGAAAAAGATGAAGTCCTCTCTCCCTCGGTGCTGTGTCTCCGTCTCTGTTTAGGCCGCAACTCTCTGTTCTCTAAAATTGTTGAGCTCAAACCTCCCTCTTCCTAGAAGCTCGCCGTCGGTGGTTTGGAAGGACAACGAAGGTTGTTGATGACTCCCACTATTAATAGAATTTGACATACATTTGGAGAGTCGTTGTGACACCCTTCCTTACAACACCTTACCGGCTCTTAGTTCTACAATATCATAGTAGCGAGCGATTACTTTAATAAACTAAAAGTCGTTCTCTTTATTTACACTAGAGCGATTCTCTTATTACATTAGAGCGGTTCTCTACTTTAACAACATTCTTTCATACATACTTATACATACACATATACTTCAAGCCACACAAGGCTATCAAATGTAAATCCATTACATTAAACAATCTTCTCCTCAACAATTCCTCCTCCGAGCATAATTCCATGCATCCTTCAATCTGTCTAAAATGGTTGTTTGGGAGGAGTAATGTTCAAAAGAATCTTAGTAGCGAGCAGTACCACTATGCATGACAAATACATATGAATGCATGACATGCTTGCCTACACTATTTCATGCCAACATAATGACATGCTGCATACTTGATGTTATGACATACATATGGTCATTGCACAAATATAACAGAGATTTAACCAATCATACATGTTCCACACAAATAGGCATAGCAGTCACATAATCAATGCAAGACATACATATCACACACATGTAGGAAAGGTAAATTCACTACTTGTTGGACTTCACGTCCGTCCTCAATCCTTCGTCTTTGCTTCGGTTCGGGCACGTCCGTCCATCGAGTTCTAGAAGTCCAAATACATTTAATGAGTCATTACACATCCATATAACATTCTAGACTCATATTAGTTGATAACTTAGCCCAATTATGCTAAATTACCAAAATGCTCCCGAAAGCTCGCCCCAACTGTACTTTTACAAAAATTATAACATGGGAAAATCCTACATAATTTCACGTGTAGAATCCATTTATGACTTTAGATTAGTCAAATTCATGACCGAATGGCGGAAATACCCTTGACAAACCTTATTTAGAGCTTAAAGGGGTAATTCGGTCATTTCACACTCCAGGCCTTTTCTCACTTTGTCATCAACATAAACCCTACACAATTTTCTCTTCTGAACTCAATGGAATCATCCAATCGATGAAATTCCAACTCATGGTTCACGCCCCACACATAACAGCCAATATAAAGTTCTCATAAGAGTTGTGTCGGTTCCTCCATTTCTTTGACTTAATACCCTCCTTTCTACTTCTACTTACATGATTAGCCATTTAGACATCCATTGGACATCATTTCGGCCCCCAAAACACAAATAGAACTAGAGTTGAACAGTACCCAACTCTCAAAATACCCATCCAAACAATAAACCAAAATGGTAAAAAGGAAGCTTACGCTTACCTCTATACTTTTCTGAATTCGGTTTGGAATTCCGGCGACGCTCTGGTCGGAGAGACGGCACCAACCATCTCCAAACAAGAATATGAAACCATAGAATCGAAGCTTGAGATGAGTAGAGGAATATTTGTACTGGGTACTTGGAGAGAAAACGCCGTTTCGGTCGAGTTCCGGTGAATTATCACTTTCTCTCTCTTCTCTCTCTCCTCTACGTTCTCATTCTTACTCTGTTCTCTTTCTCTTTCTCGTTCTGATCTGTTTCTCTTTCTCTTTCCTTTTAATCCGAACGAAGGAAAGAAAGAGAATAAATGATGAAGGATGATGATTAATTAAAATCATCCAAGTGGCTTACCACCAAGTGATCCAACTATCACGTTACCTGCATAACAAGTTTCATTTCTCTTTTTCTTCATCATTCCATCAATATTAATGAGAAATAAGAGAGTATAATTCACTATCAAATTATCTCGTTACACCACCTCAAGTGGTCAACCAAAGCCTTAAGCTTCTCCGCTTATTGACTTTACTTTATAATAATTCACCAACTTGGGCTTATTAATCATCAAGTAGTCATTTCCCTCCTTTTAATTCCCATCCAACTCAAATCATAGGGAATATTAGAGAAAAACCATCATTTCTCATCTTTTGGCAAAATTACCATTTTGCCCTCACCTTTTATTTCTTTTTAATATCCAAAGATTTAAGGAATTTTGGGATAAATATCATGCCCCACTAGGACATTTGCTAAATCGGGGTCTAGCAGTTCACTTAATCCAGGCTAAACCTCAAGCATTTAATCCCAAAATACGGGGTATTACAGTCGTCAATACTAAATTTAAAAGATCTATTTGAGATTTTAATAAGATATAGAATTGGTACATTACTTAGGGATTTAAAAGAAAATATAATAATTTTAGATTAAATAGGAATAGTTGAGATTAGGTAAAAGAATAAATAAATTATAATAATATAAAAATAAAAAAAATAAAAAAATACCACTTGAACTTTAAAATTTTAAATTAGTTTTATTGACTATAAAAGTAATGGGATTGACAAAAAAAATATAATAATTGACAACTCAGCTTTTTAAAAATCACTTATTTAGAATTTAGAATTCATATGATATTTAAGTGAAATTAAAAAAAAAAGAGTTTAGGTGGTGGTGATTGTTGTTACTACTATTATCATATTTTAGTTTTTTTTTTATTTTTTCCTTCACAGTCAGATTCGGTGCATTAGTGGAGGAGAAGACCAATTTGAAGATTCTGATTTAAAGGGTCAAACTCAAAAAGAAGTTGCCATGAAGCGACACCGTTTGAAAAGAATAAAAAAAAAACAGAGAGAGAGCCAAGTTTTGACAGATTTGGAGAAGAGGGGTAGACACTATTCATCGTCTTTCTTGTGCAGATCTAAACCTAATTGAGCGAAAGCGAGAGGAAAAGATAGAGAGAGGTGTTCGGTTCTGTTCATTATCTCCACGGGAAAACAAGAGTACTGTGGAGGTGCTTGATTGAGGACCAAAGGTGTCATCGACGAGCTTGTAGTGGAGAGGCTGTTCTGAACTGTTCACTCTTCTTCGTTGAGAACTAGAGGAGAGGTCGCAAAAATCAGAACCTCATCAAGCAAGGGAGAGAGGAGCTGAAGGGTGAGAAGAAATAGGGAAAAGGGAGAGGGAGACGTAAGTCGCTGGTGGTCAGAAGGAAGAAGGTCGACGGTGGTCTCTCTCTCGGCTGTGTCTCTGTTTCTTTACCACCAGAAGTTGCGGTAGAGGAAGGTATGACGGGAAGAGTGGAAGAGACTGGAGGTGGAGGAAGTTGAGGTCGGTGAGAGTAAAGGAAGGTGAAGCCAAGGTGAATGGTGATGGAGGTTAGAGCTTCGCCGCGGCTTCTGTTCTGGTTTCACCAAGAAGAAGGTCTGAAACTCGAGCTCTGTCATAATGGTGGAGAAAGACGATGATGGTGGAAGCTCGCTCGCGATGATTCTCGGCGGAGGAGGAAGGTGCGACGTCGAGAGTGAAGGTGGAGGTGAGAGCTTCTCTTGCGGCGGCGCTCTCCAGTGTGAAAGTTGGGTTTGAATGGGTCTTTAAATCAGACCTGTTTTGACTAGGAATCTATATGAAATTTTCGAAAGTTTCGGTAGGGAATAAACGAAAATCTTGAAACAATTTATGGGTTAAATGTAATTTTTAAAACTTCTGGGCACTTTTCTGTAATGTCTCTGGTCCTTTCTTCCCTGATTTGCAGTTTTCAAAAATTCTGGGCCTTTTTCTGTAATTTTCCTTAAACTGATCTACAAGGAAAATAAACTCAATAATACATTATATTCCAAAAATCAATCAATTAATGTAAATAATGAAATATATGATATTTTTGCCACTTTTGATCCTAATTTAATGTATTTACTCTTAATCTAAATTAATCACTAAGAAGGCATTTTAAGCTCAATTATTATGACAAAAACTCTGAATAAAATATGAAAATATATAATAAAATTAGGGATTTGTCAATTATCCCACACTTAGCCTTTGTACTCTTGGGAAAAATAAAACCGACGTTTTCAATATATATATATATATATATATATATATATATATATATGCCCAATGTTGTAATTATCAAGTCATTCAAGAATGCAAATGCATAAAGGTTGAATAACCACAATCCCAAATCAATCAAAGATTTTGGAATTTTTTTAATGCAAAAAAACCAACTTAAACATCTAACAAAACCAAGAATGAAAGATATCATAAAGCTCTCAAGAGAATAAGTGTTTCTCTTATCTCTCAAATCATAAGGAATTTCACTCAATTTACCTATTCTAGCATATATCATAAGTTTGTAAAGGTTCTATTATCCCTACCACTAACTTTTTATGAATCCACAATCAAGAGGACTTCTAAGGGTTGTGATGTTGAGAAAGTTAAATAGATGGTGAATGTTGTAACAAACTCTATGCTTGCACCAAATAAATTATCAGATCACTTAGCACTACTCAACTAAACTCAATCCATATCTTTATTTTAGTGCCTTATTTATTTAATTTCTTTCTTTCTTTGAATTGTCCTTTTCTTTCACTATTCACACTTTTTCTTTTCTTTTTCTCTTTTTGTTCTTTTCTATTTCCCTTTTGGTTTTTTTTCTTTTCACTATTCACATGACATTTTTCTTTTCATATATATAATAGTTTTTTTTAAAATCATAGTGGTAGAAAGAACTCAATAAAGGATGCAAACATAGCATTTATGTAATGAAATAGAAATAAACATGAAGGGCTTAAAGGGGTAATCAAAGGTAAGTTATGAATGGTCTGTGTTTGGGTCAATGGAGTAAAAATGACTTTTTAGACCAGTTATGGATAATATCTTAATACAACCGATCTAAAAAATCTATTACTTTTTAGATCGGATAAGCAAACTGTCTTAAACATCACTTTTTAGACCAATTGTCTTCAAACTGGTCTAAAAACATTGACATTTAAGACTCGTTGTTATGAACAACCAGTCATATATGTCCCACTTTTTAGACTGGTTATAATGAACAACTAGTCTTAAAGGTTATACTTTAAAGACTGGTTTTCAACACAATCGGTCTTATAACTTATTTTATACATTTTGTATTGAAAGTTTGTCTTAAAAGTATAACTTTTAAAACTAGTTGTTCATTAGAACCGGTCTAAAAAGTTATCTTTTTTTTTAAATAGCCATCATGTGTATGCATTTCCCACCCGATATTCCATCCTCTAACCCACCATTCAAGCCCGCACTGAACATATATAAAAGAACTCATGCATGTATTCTTTTTATTTTTAACTGAAACACTACAACAATAATGACAGAATCTCACAAGTTTTACATAAAATCAGAGAGAAGAAAAAGTATAGAGATCAATCTATCAAATCTCATACCTGTATCAACATGTTTTGCTGGTAGAGGTTTAAGAGATCCATCAGACTTGTTGAACTGTTAGGAAAAAAGAGAAGGAAAATGAGAAGACCAGAAAAAACTTATTAGCAAGCATTTCACCTAAAGGCAAGTTAGATATTCTGATAAAAAAAAAAAAGGTTTGCATCTTGTGGTGCATTGTAACCAGATCATCAAATTCATAAAAGGAAATGACTCAAAATATTAGTAAGACGGTCAACATCATACCTGTATCACCCATCTTCAAAAATTGTTCTACACAGAGACATAAACCTAGTTTGATATGAAAATTGCAAGTTGTGTTTTCAATATTGGATGGTTCACTAATGTCTGATTAAAGTAATTTGATATATATATGATCTGGAGAGGAAAAATTTTGAATTTAATAAACAAGTCATTTTTGCTACAAATTCAACATCCACACTATGCATTTTCAGGCTAATTACAATCTTTCTGAACATAAAAATCACATGATCACATAATAGCAAAGTTTGGAAACATTAAATAAAAACATACTTTACTGCCAAAAAGAAGAACATGCTCAGCTGGCGAAAACTTAAGCTGGATATCTCTAGCTTCAATATTATAATGCACTTATCAGTCATATGGTATCATTTCAAGAATTTGATCGTGAGTTGGAGCTGTCGAAGCTTATCAACAATGGAAAAATGCAATGGGTTACTTTTGAAGATGCGGTTTATATATGTTGTGCGCTTAGTGAAGTTCTCTAATGGTGGGAGATGTCCTCAAACAGATGATTAACACTTTTTGAGAATTCTTGGTATTTACTCCTTATGTGATTAAAAATGCACGAGAGCAAAAGAAAAAGGAAAGAAACAACAACAACAACAACAAAGCATTTATCCCATTAGGTTGGGTCAGCTAATAAGATTTGACAAGGTTTTACGTTAACTGTCAGGGCCTAACGCAACCCTCCTCTTTTACCTAGGCTTGGGACCGGCTATAATCATAAGTGAAGTTTTTGCACACAAAAAAGAAGTAATAATAATAATAATTTGTCTATAATTGATATGTGTGTGTAAGAACCTTATCATGCAGCAACGTGTGTGTAAGCCTATAAGGATATTCTAGAATCCTTTGAATCTTAGTTTGGGGTGGGTGGGTGGGTGTGAGAGAAAGAGAGTACATGAGGCCCAAACCCCCCCCCCCCAAAAAAAATCCCATCTTATTTTTCTTCTCTTAAAACTTACAAAAACTTTATCATTTTAAAAAAAAAAGAAGGAACTTAATAGGATCCAAGCTGCATAATGGGACATTCTACTCATGCAATTCTTTTGGCATCATCTAGGAATAATACTATTTTAAAGCATAATCATTTTTTAAAAAAAAAATAGCATGCCAGATAACATGGTCCACAATCTACTAACCACACATCCCATTTGACTCTTCAACAATTAGTTTTTATTTTTTATTTTTAAGTTTAACAGAGAAGAATTCCAGTTTTGAACACGTGATTGAAATGGTGATCCTAGATTGCTCTCACCATTAAGCCAAAATGTCAAACAGCACAATTAATTCAAACCAGCAGAGATTGCAGGAAACTTGAAGCTACATTTGTCAGATAAATGACAGTCAAACTGTCTTTTTGCATTAGAATGGTCAAACAATTTTGAAATGATGCATGAAAGAAAGAAAAATAAGACCACAGTAAACACCAGATATTTCCCTGGAAGAACAATAATTAATGTAGAAATCAATATAATCTGACCTTTTAAATTGAATCAAAATCCAGCGGAAATAAAAGAAGTAATTCAAACAGTCGTGCTGCTTGAAATAGTTATGCAATTAACCATCTAGTTAATCCACCAACTACAATATAGAAACATGATATTTTGTGAGGCATGATGATTATATTTAGAAGTTGATTTCTTCTTTAACAACTCAGGAATCTCGGTAAACTAGCTGAAAAGAAAATCTTACAAGAGTTTCAAGATAACACTCAAAGTCTCTGACAAATACTAGGTGGTGGAGCCATTGCTAAATGGACTTACGATTACGAGAAGCTCAATACGAAAGTCCAAGATCCATAAGGCTATCTCGACTTGGCAATTATTAGTGTTACAAAAGACGATGTTGATGCCTATCTTTTCAAGGCCTAATAAATAAACATGTTCTTTACTTTATGCTTTTATTTATCTAAAGGATATTTAGTGGTGAACATATTCTGATGCATAGATAAAATGTCCTGATCGATTTAAGGTGATGTAAAAAAACCGAGTATTCATTATTTAGGAGTTCTTTTGATTTGAAGTTTGCCAAAACTAAATATTCACTACAAAAAAATATCATTTTGTAGCGGTTAAAATGATATATTTGTAGCGGTTTTAACCACTACACACTACTACAAAAAACACGTTAAGCGGCGTTTTTTAAAAAAAATATTATGGTGTTTTTCAAATGGCACAGCATCCAGTGCCACAAGAAGAACCTACGGTGCTTATTGAATTTAAAAAACACCGGAACATTGTATTTAATTATTAATTTTTTTTCAAAGAAATTTGATCTCCTATGGCGTTTGGAAGCGCCGTCAGAAGGTGCTTTTTAGCACCTCCTACATAAAGCGTCGTAAGAGATAATATTTTTTTATCCCTTTTTTTTCATCCTGGTTGTTTCATGACCTGATCAACTCATTCTAATTCAAATATAATCCACTACAGAGATCAATATACAATGCTAATAGAAAAGAAAAAAGCAAATCAAATCAGTATTAAATATCATCGATCAGTTAATAAAATCAGTACTAAATATATATCCAATTACAACATAATATACAAAGAAACTAAAACAAATAGACAAGAAATTTGTAAGACAAAATGTGCCTAAGTATTTAGCTAGGTGGTATTTGGCTGACCACGTATTAACACCATTTCTCAATGATCTCATCTACTTGATAGTCAGTCAACTGGCCACGCCGTTCATCTTCATAATACTACATAAATATCATGCACATAATAAATTAAAATAACTATAAAGCAATTAACTTAGACACTCCAACTCTGGTTTTTATTAGTAAGGTATTTATTTGATAGTTGTTGGTTTGGAACTATAAAATATTTTGATATCCTTCATGGCTTTTTGAAATAACTGTTGTATAATGTCTCAATATATTACGATTATTAATGAATAACCATGAAATCTTGGGTGGATTTTTTTTTAAAAAAAATTAGGGATCATTTTCAATTAGCCTCCATGCATATTACGTACATATATACATGTAAATGTAGAAACCAAAGCAGATATCTATTCTAGTAATCAAAATGACTAATCTATAGCTAAATCAGAAGCCAAAAGAGAGATCTATTCCAGTAATGAAAATATATACGGAGGAAACAAAACACAAACCAATAGCAAAAGAGAAACCAAAACAAAATTTGAAATAGTTAAACTAAGAACGTAACCTAACATATACTTAAAAAATGGCTATCTCAATTAAATGCAAAAAGCAGTATAAACTATATATAATTAAGTTGAAGTACTTACTTTTCGGGGAACATGATTTAGATCATGAGTAACTACATCTTTCATATATTTCATGACGTAGTAACCACAATCATTATTATTTGGCTGGAATGGACACTGCAACAATACAAAATAATAGTTAAGCCATTATTGTTTAAAGAAAAATTTGTGAATAACAAAATTTTAGTAAATTCATATACTTTAATCTTCTTCCAAGCCACGGTGCTGTCAATGCGTTTAATAAGATAGGACAATCCAACATTGTTCCTATATGCGGCCAATGCACTAACAAAAAGAAGTAATGACTGATTAATTTTGGTTTTATTCAATAATCACACAAGTAAATATTTAGCGTATACACCCATACGCACTAGTGCAAAATACTAATTTAACTACATGATTTGGCATCAGTTACTTGAAGAACAGAAGTGATAATTTATGTGATATATTTTCGCTTCGGTCTTATGTGTAACTGACGCCGTAATGCACAATATGGCATCAGTTATTTGAGGAACAGAAGTAATAATTCATATGACATAAAATTTACTTTTGTGTTAAGTGTAACTGATGCCATAATGTAAAATATGGCATCAGTTGTATATTAAACGGATGTCATAACTAAGATGTTATAACAATAATAATTATGGAATCAATTTAGTAAGCACCAAACACCATAATTAAAATAAAGTTTTAGAATTTAATTGTGAAATAAATAAATTTAAAATATAACATGTCATAATTATAATTAAATACTATGAATAAAATTTAAAAAAATTAATTTTCCCTAAAATATAATATATTATAGTTTTATTATAAATAACTTTTTTTAAATGGGTCATTTATAACTCAGGATAAGAAATTAGTGAATTTCTTTTAACTACTGAATTAAACCTAATTAATTACCAAAAAAAATTGGATAATCAATTTATAGGTGAAACTTAACCCATAATTTATAATTTATTTACTGAACTTACTTATAACCTCGGGCCATATAAAAACCTAAGACCTTAATTATAACCCATATAACTTTAAAAAAATTAGAGATATGTTAGCTATTTCTTTCCTAAAAAAAACAATATTACGTTAGTTACTCCATACCCGACGCCCTAATTTTCAACAAAAGCCTCCACTACTCTCCACTATACTAATTTTCGCGGCTTCTATGCTAACTTTGCGGCTTCCACCTTTATGAAATTCGCCCCAGTTTTACTCCCTTCGTAGGTTCATTTATCACTGTTGCCAGGATCACGCCTTCCAAATAGGGCATTAGGGCTTCCAGATTTTTTGAAATAATCGTTCATCTCACCATTATCAAAAGTGACAGAATCAGCCTTAGAGCTCTATCGGCCCCTCTGTTTTATGCTCTGGATTTGCTTCGATTGTGCACTGCCAAGGTACTTGTCATTTATAGTATCATCTTCGCAATTTATTTTCATATGTGTAGGTTTTGTGTTTTGTTCAAATTGCATAGAGATTGGATTTCTGATTTGATCTTAGTTGTAAATTTCATTTAAAGTTTTCTGAATCCTATGAGATGCTGTCTTCTTCACTCTGTGATGGCCTTTGCTGAGATGAATCCACATTTAAACTGTATAAGGTTGATCATGGACTTGTTCATTTGTTGGGCATTTCCACTTTCCTTGTCTTCGGTGTCGCCAATGTACCTGTTATCTAAAAACTCTGGACTTGAATTTTATTATTTTAAGTTCCACCAGTTTAAATATCAGCACGTCAGAATTATCATACACATAACCTTTCCTCTTTTCTTTTGATGTTGTTCATAATACCTTGTCTCTGTTTTACAGCTTATATTTGTAGTTTACGACTAGGCCTATAATTTGTTGACTAAGTGGTAATTTGTTGGGTGGGGAATTGTTAAATCAATCACAGCATGCATCTTGAGCAAATCCATTTCTCTTACTTCTTACAAACTTCAACAACTAAATCCTCATATAAATCAATTGCTGCAAGTACAGGTTTATTAAAAGAGTCAATTGGAGTTTGCTGTACCTAAAATATAGACACGTATAGCTATATGTTTTTTATGAAAGTAATGAACATTGAAATTTATATCATATCATATCATTGATCTTCCTTAAAGACTTTGAAGTGTGAGAGATGTATCATTCCACTTTTTGGTTATTTGTTTATTGTTGTTTATAAAGTGGATTTCTGATACATCTCTGGTTATTTGTCTATAAACAACAATAAACATATAGCCAAAAAGTGGAATGATTGTGCACTGCCAACTTTTTGGTTATTTGTTTATTGCTTCTGAAAGATTAACTCTGGCAGGTTAACATGCAAAACATGTTAATTAATAACTTCTTATATCAGCTATCTGTCTACTACTGCTAACCAGAAAACTAGAAGTCCATAGCCATTAACCAAACCTACTGTAGGTTTCCATCCCTAGCCTTTTTAAAGCAAACAAGATAAGAATCTCCAACCACAAAAAAAAATATTATGCTTAACCATGTTTAACTTTAATGAGGAAGTAGAAAGCAGCTTCTTGTTTCGATTTGGATCTAATTCTCCATAGCATATTAGCAAATAATTATCTCCCCCAAACGTGTCAAGTTTCTAACTAGCCAAACAACATAATTAGTACAACAGGCATGTGAAACGAAAGATGTAACTGAGCATATGAAACTGATATTATTAGTATTAGTTATTCGACTCTTGTCACAGCCTTGGCTCCTTCTCTGTCTATCTCCTTCATCTCTTTTATATCTGCATGTAGCTCTTTTGCTCTCTATCTGCATTCTCTCAGTAAGGGCGGGAAAGAAAAGCAGGGAAAAGATCATTCTGTAGGGATTATTATTCCCGCCATATTTAAGATTAGTTAGTTTATGATCCTTCATGCTTTTTGGCAAAGTTTCTGCTTTTCTCTGCCAAGACGCAGCAAACTTGAAGCCCATTTTCTAGTTTTATCTTTTCTGTACCGATAGCCAAAGAAAAAAGTCAAAAAGGGGTAGAAAAGGTGTCACACGACTTACTAGGTTAGCTCAAATAGATGGAGGTAAGAAGATTCATATTGACTTAGATAAGAGAGGGGAGCCAATTGATTGGAAAGAAGGGAACACATTTAGAAGTTATGTTGCACTTGTGGCACGCCAAAAAATTAGCATTTTGGAAGAAGAATGGGATAAAGTGAATGAAAAGGATAGAGATGAAGTTTGGGATACTATAAAGGTATCTTTCACTATATATCATATTTACTTTTTTATTTACCTACATTGTAAAGATATGTTATTACTAACTTAATTGTTTATATTCGTGTTTCTTTGTAGATTACTTATGACATACCTGAGACACTATTTTTAAAGGAAAAATGGCTATCATATGCAGGAGGGCGATGGAGGGACTTTAAGTCAAAACTTACAAAAAAATATATATATAATGAGATGTATAATGAAGGTGACTGTGATGTCAATGGTAACACTAATTTTGAAAATCCTTGGGAGAAGTACCCATATATTGATGAGGAGACATGGTTAAAATTTGTTGAAAGTAGATATCATCCTAATTTTTTGGTATGTAAAAGAAGAATGTGATTTTGAGTTAGTGTTTTTTAGAGTTTTATTTTTTACAAATACTTTCCATTCTTTTTAATAGGAAAAAAGAAAAAAGGGCCAGGAGACACAGATGAAAAATCTCTACCCCCATACCTTATCTCGTGGAGGGTATGCATTGCTTCAAAAGAAAATGATGGAGGAGAAGTGGAAAAATAAAAGACAAGCTGTAGGTGTAATAGATGATGGAGATGTTTCTCCTCCATCTCCTATTAAGCGTAGTCAAACATGGAAGAGAGCACGAATGAATAAAAAAGGAGAGTTCCTTACTAAGGAGGCTCAAGAAGTATCAAAAAAGATTGTAAGTATTTTATAATGAACAAATTTGTTGTGGTCAAGGAACAATTTCTTAATTGCATTTGTTACTTTCTTGTTGTAGGATTCTCTAGAAGAGGCAACTGCTCAAGGAACTTTTGTTCCTACTGGTAGGAATGATATATTGGCCATAACATTGGGAAAGGAAGAGCACCCTGGCCGTGTTAGGGGGATGCCAAGAGGAGTAGGTATTAGGGAATACTTTGGACCACCTTCTTCTACCCGTGGCTCGGAAGGTGTACCACTACAGCAAGTGCAAATCTTGATTGAGGAAGCCGAAAAGAAAGCTGATATGCGAGTGTCAGCTTTAGAGCACGAATTTCAAAAGAAGATTATGGAAATGCAATCAATGATGACATCTTTTGCGTCGGTGCATATGCAATCTCAAAATGCACAACAATCTCCCATACCACTAAGCACAAAAGATAGTTGTGTAGAGGAAGGAGTGTCATGTATACTTTATTTAGAGGATCCTGAAAGACGTTTAGTTGCATATGGAAAGGTATATAACTCTGCAACAATGATCCACCACCGGAAGATACTAGATTACCAGGTGAAGGTAGTGATTGAAAAAGCTGTAGACGCTAATGCCTTAGTGCCATTCCCTACTGAGGATGTAAAAACAGTAGGAGAAGCTAATCAAAATTTCATTCTTTGGCTAAGAAGGCTAGTTCATCAAGTTACAGCTGAGGTATGAATAACCTTGTCATTTTCCTTCATTCCCTAATTAAAATGGTATGCATTTATAATTTTTTTTCTTTACCTATTGATTTATTTATTAGGAACTACAACAATCAAAGGATTCTTTCTATTCAAATTCTCAACAAGCAATTAGAACCACTGCCAAACCAAAGCAAAATGGCTTGAGACAGTTAGCTTCATTTGTTGTCGATATGGACAACTTCATTTTATTGAATGTGAGTAAGGAGATTGTAGGGCACCCTTTTGAATTAAGGGTCTTCAAGCGTGATGTACTTGACCTCATCTCTTTTGATTGGTTGAATATATCAATTATTCAACTTTTTCTTAAGTAAGTATGCACTTTTATTTTTGAATTTAACATTTACATTTTTTGATTTCTTCACTAACTTATTTCCCATTTTCATAGGTATCTCCACAATCTCTGTAAAGAATTGGGTAAGATTGATAATTATGGATTCTTGTGCCCACATTCTATTCAATCGTCTGGAAACAATAATGTAAGTGAGAGAACGTCATATATTGGAAGGACAATTAAAGACGGGAATAAAAAGTGTTGGTTTGCACCATTTATAGAAAGGTAAATAATTCTAATTCATCTCTTAAGTAGAAACTTTCTTAACCACATAATATTAATATCAATTCATATTGTAGTAATCATTGGAGGCTCGCCGTTATTTGCCTACGTGAACGTACTATATATTGGTTATGTTCTTTACAATGGGCAGTGAGTGAAGATACAAAGTGGGTGTTTGAAACGTAAGTTTTCTGCAAAGCTCTATTTTATAATATTTGACTATATCATTTTCTTACAATTACTTGATAATAGATCTTTGAAGATGCATTCTATGTTGGTGGGAAAGAATGGTCAAAGTGATATCAATTGGGTCCTTTTGAACGTAAATACTTTAAAGTTAAACAATGGATTGCTAAATTGTATTATTGGTTTTCTGAATTTGATTGTTCTTGTTTGTGTACATTCAAGTGCCATAAACAACCAGAAGGTTTTGAGTGCGGATATTACGTGATGCGGTATATGTATGAAATCATCACTAAGGGCATCACTCACTCATTTAACAAGGTAATAATATTATATATAAATCATAATTTTAGTTTAGACTTTAGTTTTTTCTCATAATATTGCTTACTTACAGATTTGTTGAATTTGCAGCATTTCCAAAGTTTGGAGTCATATTCTGATGCGCAAATAAGAGAGATATGCGACATTTGGTCTGAATACTTTCTACGTTCAACAAAATTAGAGTAGAATGACAAATTGTACATGGTTCTCTTTTGTGACTTGATAATATTAGATATACACTTTTCTTTTGACTATTTATTTTGTTATACATTGGTCATATGACTTGCATTGTGGTACATTGGCTCCATATGATAACAGATTCTCAAATGGGGAGTTAATATAAGAATAGCTTTTTTTTAAAAAAATTATATTACAATTATGGCGTCGGTTATAACCATAACTGACGCCGTAATTGATAATTATGGCATCAGTTAAGATAAGAACAGACACCGTAGAGAAACAAGTTATATTTCTATTATGGCGTCGGTTGAGTATATGTAAGATGCCATAATAGTCAATTACGGCGTCGGTTTAGTTTGAAAGTAACGTGGTAATATATTCATTTACGGCGTCATATTTTGATCAACCGACTCCATAATATATTCATTTACAGCGTCATGTTTTGAGCAAGTGACGCCATAATAGATAATTTCCGCTACGTCTAATTCCGCTACACCCTATATGCTGTAGCCAAAATGCAATTTTAACTGATGCCAAATATAGCTTTTTGCACTAGTGACGCTTACCTATTAATCATAATCACCATATTTGGCCAGTTCAATGGGTAACCAGTCTCTATAGGATCCAAATAAAAAACGCGGGGGCCTCCAGTTATGGCAGGCTGGATCACAAGCAAAATCAAATGTTGCCTAAAATATTTTAAACATTTTACTTTGACAATAATGTTATTATGATAAAAGTGAATGAATAATAAAAAATATAGATAATAATGTCACAAATAACTTACCCCACATTATATGGCACAATGAACATCTTAGTAGGGGATGCTCTGAGCATGAACTGGTCCTTAAGAGTATAGGTTTGTGCGTCCAAATCAGTCTCCGCATAGTGGCCAATGAGGTGTAGGTTGATAAATACCAATCTATTCACCCTTTCCGTGCTTACTAATATATCATGGTATAAGTTCCTTTATGGAAACAAACAGTGTTATTAACACCAAAAACTTCAATGATGAATAATAATCACAGTAACAGATGATGATGATAAGTAGAGATCATTCCTATGAGGATTTGATTAACAAATGATCAAGTAAGAGGCTTACTGAATTCAATTAAGTTGAGCCAAAACAAGTTTTTGATATGGAAAGAGAATCTTGAAAAACTACTTTTAAGACTAGAAACTTATAAAGGTAAATAATTCTTTGACTTCAAGGAATAAATGGCACTTATGATCATTTATCCCCCCTTATATTTCAAAAGTACTAAATCAAATTCCCACAATATGTGCTTTTTAATGAAAGATTATCTTAGCCAAAGATACTAGATTACCTATAAGTGCTCTTTCAAGTCTACAAATAGGTGTATAGTTCAATTAATTTATTAATCTCTTAATTTACTAATTAAACCCCAATTTTCATTGCAAATCCTATATGACTATGTGAGGTTCATGAGTGTATCTCTACCTCATTAAGAAAAAACTCAATTCAATTTTCAAATTTTAAGTTCTCACACGATTACTCAAGTTCTACACTCAATGTAGCACTTTCAAGTATCAATCCAGTGAACCCAACAATCTTATTGGTGGCCAATCAATAAGAAGCATTAAGTAAAGAGTAAAATCAGCATAATCTCATCATTAATCACCAATATAAAGAGGAAATGAGTACTTAATCTAAATAAGGGTTAAAAAAATCCTAAAATCATAGTTTTAGCTACTTATGATCAAATGTAAAGAAATTCTACACAAAGCTACTGAATGCATGAAGAAGCTAAGTGGAAAGAGGAGAAAAGAAGAAGAACCAAGGTAGAAATCTCAAAATCTCCTTTGAGAAGAATACCCAAGCCTCCAAAATCTTCAAAATCTCTCTCCCAAGCTCTTCCTTTGCATGCTTCACTGTTTTCAAGTGTAGAGAATGAGTTTTCGGTGCTTTTCCCTAGGTTAAATAGTGTTTTTCAGCTTCTAAAATCAAAACATGTAGTTGTACTTTTTCAGGACTTGCTACGGCAAGTCTGTCAACTTGCCACAGCCAGTTACATAAGAGTCAATTTTTCTTTAGATTCTTGACTTGCTATGACAAGTTTGTCAACTTGTCGTGGCCAGTTACACAGAGAGTAGACAGGGATTACTTGCCATGGTAACTATGTCAACTTGTTAGGGCCAATTACACACAGAGCAAACTTCTTGATATTATTTACTTGACACAGTTAGTTGGTCAACTTGTTGAGGTAAATTGTACAAGTTCCTTCTAACTTTGCAATGCTTAACTTCCTTTGTTGTTCTTTCCTTGTTTTCTATCCTTAGGGCTTTAAAAATTATCTCCATCCTCCTACAAAAGAGGGAAGATTTATCAATTCCCAATTGAATCACAAACTATATAAGATATAACAAGAATCTTTGATTTTTGCTTAATACTTTGATATAAACATTTTCTTCTATATCCCAATTGTTCTTTCTATGCACATTTCAAACCTAAAAATAGGTAAAAAGAGAAAGAAAATATGCTGGAATGTTATCAATTTTTAAGAGTTAACAGTCCAAAGAAGCTTTCAGAGGTGCAATGGGATCCACATACCTGTATGACTCTTGTGTTTGGGTCTCTCTCAGCTCAGCCTGCAATTGTTGAATATGCTCTTGCCACATGTATTTTATGAAACAAATATTAAAAAATTTAATTTATTTAAAATAAATAAAAAATATTAAAACAAACAATGCCTACATCTTACAATGGCCTCCTCTACCTGTTGAAGGTCGCAATTCTGTCTTGGTGTCTATGGTGATGGTAAATAACTCCTCGTAGTTTGTCCAACCGTTTACCTATTGTGCCTTCATCTCCTAAAAGAATTAAAACAATAAATTCTTATTATAAACAATAAAACAATGTTCACAAAAAAAACAATAAATTTATAATATAAAGCTAAAATTAATTTAATTGTAAAAAAATACCAATTCACTGTAAATGACAGCAAATATCTTCGATTCTACCCTGTGATAGATCTACTGCTACCCTCGGCTCCTGTTGTTTCTATGAGAAAGAGCTTGCAAAAACAACAAAACATTAAATTATTGAAGCAGGCGTTGTCTAGCTTCATGCTTTGGTAACCTCTTCAAAATTTAACCAAGAATTGCAATAGAGGGCGCAATCACGGATCGTCTCTCGAAGAGCCTTTTATTTAATTACCTAGAAACTAAGTGCAATGATTGACATGAAATGATGAAAAGGGAAAATTTTAGTCTTTTAAAACTACAATTAAATGAAAATATTAAAAGTCCTAAATTATAATGTTTTTGGTATTTTTGGATATAAATGATAGGTGAAATGAAATGGATGAAGTGAAACTCTTGAAAATGGCTTGCAAGAGCAATCATAGTTCATTTAATGATAATGAGAGTTCAATTTACTAGCTTATTCAAAAATGCCCAAAAGACCATTTGAGCTAGCTTGAGTTAGATTGATTAAACACTTCCACACCGGGCAAAGTTTAACCCCTCTAATAAAAACTCAATCCAAAACACTAACAATTGCAACCAAAGTCCCTCAAAATACCAAACCTTAAATACCGTTGAGTCTAATGCATTAATCAATAATTATTCCTAAACCTAAAAAATAATCATTTCTTAAAACTCTATTAAAAACCAATTTGTATGCAATTTATGAAATCACCAAGTTTTTTAAAATACCAAACCCCATCAACCGATGAGTCTAGCACTAAAAGAGAGGAACTCCTACTCTAGAGATACTATTAAGCACTCTTAGTGTGTGATTTAAATTAATTAATGCAACTCCAAAATAAACTAAATATCCAAACAATATCATATAAGACAATAAAGAATCAATAGAATTACACTTAAATTGATGAGCACAAAGTTCAACATCAACTAATCCAAATCAAAAAATTAATCTAAATTAAGTATTTAACCAAATAACAAAAATTTAGCAATATAAATATAATCTCAAGACAGAAATTATAATTACAAAGTTAAACAAATAGATTAAAACATAAAACTCCCATTTGTAGTACTTAGAACTCAAGCCCTTAGCTTTCATCTTCAAGAGTTTGAGAAATTTAGACACTGCCACTCATGGAATTAGCTTGAAGAAGCACAAGCAATGACATTTGGAGGCTGAAATCTCCACATAAAAACCAGAATGAAGCCACGGTGAACAGAGAAAAGTAGTGGAAAGAAGACGATGGTGGAGAGTGATATGAGCTAAGGGATGCTCCCTTTCCTCTCTTCAGCTCTGTCAAATCCCGTGACTCCTTCCCCGTCTCTGCTTCTCGCTGAGTTCTGTTCTGGTTTGTGCAGAACAGAGGAGAACGATGGAAGGATGAGTAAGGTGGAGAGGAGATGATGATAATCCGATGATGGTGATGATGGTGATCAGGTGATAGTGATGGTGAGGTCACGATGATCGAGTGGAGATGATGACGGTGAAGTTAGACCCCTTATGAAGTCGCCGCCTCCAACTCTTCTCTCACGTTTCAGCTCTTTCCGATGGTGGATATGGAGGGAAATGCGTTGGTGATGCGGTGGTAAGAATGACAGTGAGGTGCCGGTGTTGGTGAAATGGTGAAGGTAATGAGGATGATGGAAGGTACAGTGACGATGGTGAAGGCGATGGTGGATGATGCAGTGCGGCGCTGCTCTCTGTTCTTTTATTTCCGTTGCAGTCCAGCTGAATCAAACCAGACCTTTCAAACTCGCGGCTGCTGTGGAGATGCTCGCGGCGGCCTGTGGTGGTGGATGATGAGCCGGCAAGAGATAGGAAGAAGAAGGTGAAGACGATAGATGAAGGTGCTTGGTCGTCCGTTCTCTCTTGCGCCGCTCTCTCCTTCTGGAATTTGCTTCTGTCTCTCTATATCTGTCTTTGCTCTCAGCTCGCCACTCTCAGCTCTGACCTAACGAAATAAAACAAAACGCTGAGTTTTGGCTTGGACTGAACTGAGAGTTTCCAAATTTGTTGGGCTAAACTGTCATTTATAAAATTCAGACCCCAAACTGTCATTTTGAATGTTAATCCACTTTTTCAAATACCTACCATTAAAGACAATTAAACCACTATCAAATCCTCTCAAGAAATAAATGATTAAGAGTAATTAATATTATTTTGACAATTTTACCCCTTTTAGCCCTAATTTAATATATTTACTCTTAATTTCAGTTAAAGACAAAGAAAGTATTTTAAGCTAAATTATTATGATAAAAACCCCAATTAAAGTATAAAAATATATAATTAAAATAAGGATTTTTCAATTATTAAAAAAATTATTAAGAAAATAGTAATTATTAAAAAATTATCTATCCTTCTGAGCTCCTCCTATACTGGACAAAACTTGCCCAGTCATTAGGTGAGACGTCGTCAGGCATGTTCTCCATTAGCTGCTCCAGAGGTATCATCCCATCCTTATTCATGATGTGGTAGAGATGATTCCTCTTGTTCTTCCAGTCATCTCCCATCTTTATCATCATGTACCTCTTCCTGTTGTCGCGCACGACAAACCTATCCTATATCACAATTGAATAAATAATAATCAAATATAATTAATTAATTAAAAATGACATAAATTATAATTATTTACATTTATAATATAATTAAATATAATTAATTACCTTCACAGCCTCGTCCCACGTGTCCAGGGAATCTTCTTCCATGTCTTGAAATGGATAGGGAAACATATCCAATTCGTGCCCATCTCATTGTTAACTCATAGAAATTGATAATATTCTAGTACATTATTCTTCTCTTTTCACTTATTTTTGGGTTCAAATTGTGCATATAAAGAGATTATAAAAGAAAATATGATATGACAAAAGTAAAATCAAAATTTTGTTAAATAATGAGTTAAATGCATGTAGTTATGATTATTTATGAAAGTTAAAGAGCTCATGAATTCCTCCTCCTTGTAGGTGGAACAAAAAGCTCTCAAAGATCATGGGAAGGAAAGAATATAATGCAAGAGGAAGATCAAAAAGGACACTATGGAAGAGAAGTTTGCATTTGTCATGGAAGCACCATAGCCAAGCCATTGCAAAACTACCTCAAAAGATGACTTTTCTGTCCATTCTTTAGCTGTGGATTCGTTGTAGCCAAAGTTATAGTGAAATCACCTAAAAAAGCACTACTTTTGTCTGACAATTTGCTATGGGTTCGCTATAATGAACTGACGTCGAATGCATAAAACTGATACTATGGGTTTTGAAAACTGAAGCGGAAAAACAAGAATAAAAACTAGGGATATGCCAAAAATCACCCATTATGGACGTCTTGGATGTTTTGGGTGCTAGGGATTTACATTTGGAAGAGCTTGGAGCTTGAGATTGAAGTTAGAAGGGATTTGAAGCTTCAATATAATTCTTGGTTTTCCTCATTCTTCTTCCCTTTCTTTAATAGTTTCTTGATATGGTTGTAATTATTTTGGATAGTTGTAGCCGTTTAATGATTATGTGTAGCTAAACTCTTCATTATAGGATTTATCTTGAGCCTTTGTATAAATCAAGATTTGATTATTCCTCTCTTTTAGCAGTTAATGAGATATGTGTGTGTGTGTGTTAATATTATCATTTTCTTAATGCTTCTAAATGTTTTGCCACTATTTAGATTGACTTGTTCATTTGGATTTGACTTGAGAGAGTTAATCTTGGTGTAGAACTTGGTGAAAATCATGCTTGACTTGAAGTTTACTTGGTAAATGGATAGTTTGTTGGTAAAATAGAGATATATTTACTAACTTTGCATTGTCACGTTAAGGTTATTGCTTAAAAATTGATTTTTATTGTAGCAAGAGATTGCACATTTTGATGAAAAAAGAAACTTGATTTTGACTTGAGAAAGCTTTGTCAAGTGATTTTGAACCTTAAACTAACATCTATATTCATTGAAATACTATTGAGAGAGGAAATTAATCTAGTTTTATGAAATGCAAAGATAAATAATCTTAGGTTCCATTTAATCCTTGAAGTTAAAGAATCATTTGTTTTTATCACTTTTTAGTCTTAAAAGTAATTTTCAATTCTTTTTCCATATCAAAAACTTGTTTTAGCTCAACTTTATTGAATTCAAAAATCCTATTGCTTGACTAATTTGTTGATCAAATCTTTATGTGAACGATCTCTATTAATCACTTTATTACTTGGTGTGACTCGTGCATTTGTGATTGCAAACACTTATTCAGATAGCGGTTGAAAAGGTGACCACCATTCTCAATAAGCTAGTCTATGGCCTCATTCCATAGAACTATGACACATATTCCCTAATCAAGGCTCTTGAGACCGGCCATGTCCAACCTCCTGGTGGTTATATTCCCCTATTCATCTGCATGATTTACCACATACTTTAATGAAATTTAAATCCACAGTTAAACAATGTAATTTAAATATTAACTTTATTAAAACAATAATTAAATTTACCTTGAACTTGCACCTCAAACCCCATCGACCGCGTAGATGATCGTCATGGGTTATTTTGGTCTCGGTCCTCCTCCTCATCTAGGAACTGCTCCATGTCACTTAGTATAGGAATGTTGAATTTAAATTCCGCATTCTCTTTGTAATCACTGAGACTGATGTTAGCCCACTCTGGCTGAACTAGCGGCTCTAGTGGGGTTGCCTCTTGTGGGGTCGTCTGCTGTCGCTGCTCTGGGGTAAGCTGCTATGATGGGGTCGCCTCCTTCGATAGCATGGGGATATGTTTATCTCCATGCTAGCCCCTTTACTACTACTCCCCCGTAGAATAGGTCGAGGGGGTTGCTTAGCCTCCTTCCTTTGCCCTTATCTCTCTCGAAAGTCAGAATAACTACAATTACTATTAAATAATTAAAAATATTATCAATATTTATAACAAAATTATAATAATAAGGGGGAAACAAAATAAAAGAGTTAACTTTACTAAACTCAAGTTCCTAACTCTTTAATTGCTAGAGCAGAACATCAGATATGAAGCAAAACCTTTTAGAGCACGCGAGAAATGAATTTTTCAAAAGCGGTAAAATGAGCGGTGAAGGCGCTTGTATAGTCTTGAGATTTATAGCGGTTTTACAAAAAAACCATTACCTCAAACCACTACAAATCATGAAAACCTACCTCGTATAACGTGAAAGTTTGTAGCGGTTTAACAAAACCGCTAGCATTCTGTAGCAGTTAGTCCTTGTAACTGCTACAAATATGTGATCCTTTGCATTCTATAGTGGTTCTTGTCACATGAACTACTACAAACCAATTGCCACAAATGTGGTGCCAGCCTGGCACCACATTTGTAGCCGTTCATATTATGAAACAGCTATAAACAAATTGCTATAAATTTGGTGCCAGGTTGGTGCCAAGCTAGCGCCATCTTTTGTAGCTGTTTGTTTTTGAAAACCAATTCAAATATTGTTCGCTAACTAGAATGCCACTAGACGAGAATCATACCGTTGTAAATTTGTAATGGTTTCTGAAAAAACAGCTACAAAACATTATATTTGTAGCGGTTTTGTCCAACCGCTACAAATTGACTTTTTTTTTTTTTTGCAGTGATTGATATTTTGAAAATGGCTTCTTGACGTGTTTCATTAATCCAAGAGTAAAAGAAAAGTTTAAATATTGAACAAATTTTCAAGGCACACGTACGATGTTGAGGAAAATAGTTATTCAAGTACCAACAAGCACTGAGTTGAGGTTCGAACTAGCTTCATCCTTATAAGAGAAAAATATAAGTTTAAATTTTAAGAGAGACAAAAACACTTAACCCTTTGATCAAATTAAAAAAAATAAAATCATTCAAGTTGAAGTGGGGCATTGCATTTATCTCTAGCATTCATATCAAATTTGGAATGATGTGTTATTTTTGTATTTAACTTAAAAGTTGAAAAAGCTAGGGACAATTAACATAGGTACAAATCTTGAAAAAAGAGGTTTTGGTACAATTTTAATGATATAAAAAAGATAATGGGGAACAAAAGCAGGAGTGAGCAGATACGTTTACAACCAATTCGCCCAATAATACAGCATAAAGATATATCTGAGGCTGAAATGTCATCCATGCCATCGCTCTACCTCACAAGCTTTCATTATATGTAGGGCCATTGAACCCACGATTTTTTATGCAGCATTTAATTGAAATTTCGAATTTTCTATTGCGAGTGAACACAAAAAGAGAGATGGCATCTCAAAGTGTTGGAAGACACATAGGATGTCGAGGAAAATAATTGTTTAAGTACCAACGGGCTGTAAGTTGAGTTTGGAACTGGCTTCACCCTCATAAGAATATACGTCCATGGCTTCAACTTGTGCAAGTTGTTTGTTTTCTAGATCGTTCTTTGTTTGTTTGTTTGTTTGTTTTTTTCCATCAAAAGAGAAAAGAAATGTTTTGGTGAGAAATTTGGCTTGTGAAACAAACTTACAGATGGAAAAAAGTGCGTGGCGAAGGAGCTTGTGGAGTCGATAGACAAAGAGAACAACAAAATAACATTCAAAGTGTTAGAAGGAGATCTAATGGAACACTTCAAGAGTTTCAGAATCACAGTGCACGTGTTGCCTCAAGAAGAAGGAAGTGTTGTGCATTTAACCTTTGAATAAGAGAAGCTCAAGGACCACACTCCAGATCCTCACATTTTGCTTCAGTTAGGCATTGATATGAGCAAAGACCTCGATGCTCACCTTGTTGCTCAACCAGACAACAAGCAGGCCACCACCAAATAAACTATATCTACATGTGTGTGTGTGTGTTTTGCAGTACTAATATATGGTAAATAAAACTTCATGATATGATGAAGACGATCTTGATCTGTGCGTGAGAGATCATGAATCTCTTATATATTGGCTCAGTGATCGGTTGTAATACCCCACTTTTTTCACTATATATTCCTTGTATATATTTGTGATGGAATAAAATGGTGAATTGAGGCAAGTATAAATTTACGGAAATATTCCAATCGTCGGTTACATATAATTTAGCCAAGACAAGACACAAAGAAGCAATAAATGTCCACAAAAAGGCCTAATATTGTAACCAAAATTTGAGCATAAAATGACACAAATAATGGTTTTATTCAAGTGTTAAAAATTAGGCTAAACCAAAGGAATGAGTAAGAAATGATTTATTTCGGTAAATCATAAAACATAAGGGCAAAATGGTAATTTTGCCATAAAATAAGAGAATAAATATTTTTCTTCAATATTCCCAATAATTTTGATTAAATGGGAATTAAAAAGAGGAAATGGCCATTTGGAATATTATTATCAAGGAAAAGATTAAAGCTTAATAAGTTAAAAAGCAAAGACATGAGACTTTGATCAACAAGTTGTAAGATGGCATGGGATAGCTTAAGATTAATATTTTTCTCTCCATCTCTCATGCCATTCACGTTGAAATGAGGAAAGGAAAAAGGAATGAATATTGTTGCAACATTAAGGAAAAGTTAAAGAAATGTGGACCAATAAAAAAGAAGCATATGTATTCACTTTTAACCTTGTTATACCATCATTTATTCATCCCTTCACCCCCCCTCATTTCGTGCAAAGATGATCAGAACCGTGAGAGAGAGCTGAAAACACCAAAACATACGAAAGAACAAGAAGGCTTAGGGTTCAATCAAAAATCAAGGTAAGAAGCTAGAACTTTGTGTCTTAAGCTTCCAAATCCTTCCATAACCTCTTCTACTCATCTCTACTCCTTTGGAAACCATGGAATTTCAGCTGATTTGAGAGTGTGGGGAGAGAGGAAAAAACATCCTAGAGAGAGAAGCAACAAGAAATCCAAGGTAAACCTCCAAAACTTGCTTCTAGTGCCTTAGTTGTTGTTGTTCTTGTTGTTTTTGTCTTGGATTTGGTTGATTTGTGAAGTTTGGATGATGGAAGTCCTAAGAGTTCCTACTCTTTAAATGACTTCTAATAATGTCTAATAAGAGTATAGATAGCTAATCATTTGATTAGGAGTAGTGAGGAAGTGATTAGGCAAGAGAAAACGAAGAAACAACAAACTTTTTCTGAGAATCCTAATTATATGGCTGTTCTGTAACGTGATGAAGATGAAAGAATTTGACAATTTTGATAGTTTCATTAGCTTTAGAAGGCAAAATTGTGTAGGTATACAAGTGTTCATGAATTTTGGATGCTTGTATATGAATTTAGGAATTTATGAAGAAAGATTGCTTAATGTGTTAATCTGCCCTGTATCAGGCAGTCTAATTGTCATGAGGTTTTCAATCACCAAATGATACCTAAAAATTCCTAAACTTTCCAGTTGAAAATTAGACACAAAGACCTTTAATTTGATAGGTCATAATGCTCAATTGGATTTGTATAGTAGAAGTTCTACATTTTCAAATATTGGTCATGCAAAGCTGGAATTTTCAGGAACAAGGTGTATAAAGTGAAAATAATATACTTATTTGTGTATATATATCTCATGTCTATATTTTTCGTTGAAACTATATTTAACAAGGGTCAATTAGGACTTGGAACCAGATCAATTGGAGTTTTTGGGATTTAGATATGAATTTTTGAACTTCTGCCCTGTTTCTGGAAAGTGATTTGGACAGGTCGAGTTTGAAGAAATTCTGGGAGTTTTGTGGTTATAATGGCTGTAACTTAGTATTTTTATGTGAAACTATAATGTAATATCTTTAAATAAAATTTATAACCACTCAATTTGTAGTTTCCTAGAATTAATGGTCAATTTGTAGCTTTTAACAATTTACTGGGAATTATATGAGTACAGTAGAAAAACCCAACTATTTTTACTCGAATCTACAAGGAAATATATTTGTTTTGACTTTGGAATCGGTCAAATTTGATTTTTCTAGAATTATTTATGAATTTCCAAAGTTGACCCAAAAATCTGCTAGTTTCTGAAAAACAGTGAAATTACACTGTACAGAATTCTGTTATGCAGAAAGTATGATAACTGTTTTAGATAACCAACAAAATTTGAATTAAAGATAGTAATAGTGCAAGTAATAACCAGTTACTTGTAACTCCAATTTTGATAGGAACTAGAACTTGCCCGAGCTCAAACCAACGATTGGAAATCACTCAAGGAAAGCAATCAGGTAGTAACTTGTCTTTCATATATTATATCATGCATGGTGTGTTGTGTGGATTCATTTTGAGATATCTAACACATTCTGCTTATGCGGAGTGGTAGCCAGGGGCCTATTGCGCGGGTGGACGCTTGGGCCAATAACGTTTTGTAATGCACGAGTGGATCCCGGGGCCTATTGCGCGGGTATCCCTCGGGGCCTTTAACATGCCTAGTGCTATGGTTGTTTACTATGAACTGCATGTGATGCACTGAATGTTGTTGTGATAGTTCTGCTGTATGATGTCTGTATAGCATGCTTTGTGATAATATATATGCATGATTGACATTGCGTTACTACTGAGATTCTTTTGAATCTCACTCTTTTTCATAAACCATTTACAGTACAGGGAGAGAGCTCAAGGGGTAAGACGAAGGTAAATACGGACCACTAGAGACTGGGAGCATGAAAGACTTTAGTCTTCTGTTAGTTGTCTGTTTCATGTATTTTAGATTTTTATATATGGTATGAATAGCCTGTAACCTTGACGGTGCTACAATAGTGAAACCGGTAATGCCGGTAGACTAGTAAAGGAACATTTTAGCTTTATTTTGCTTCTGATCGCTAACAAAACTTAACTGAGGTATGAAACGTGAAAACTAAGCAGAGAATTGCTCGCAGACTCTGATAAAATGAAAAAGAGAAACCGGTGAGACTTAGTGAGATAGTAAATGTTTATGAAATTGTTTAAGAAAAATTTTTATTACTCCCAAAACCCCTCTCAATCTCAGGTTCAAATCCTGAGATAGATTTGGGGAATTGTGAACATTTTTCCAAAATTTGTTAATTCGCTTGGTTTCACAAATACTTTTGCTACTCTTTTGTACTCATCTGAGGCTCTTGGAAATGAGGTATCACATCGGTGCTCTTCTATCTTCACTTTGTCATCTCTTCTTTGGCTTCAGATTTCAAGGCCGCATCATATATGTACTGCGCGCCACTGTAACAAAGTAATGTTTAATGAAATGTTATAGTCTGTGTGTGCTAGTTTTGAGTGAGTAATGTTTATGGGCTTGTTTGGTATAAGGGGAGGGAAAGGAAAGTAAGCAGAGAGAAAATTTTTTTAAGTTAGATTTATAAAAATGAGAGAAAGTGGATTAAAAGTTTTTAATTAATTTTTCTTATTACTATTTTATCGTACATCTTCTGTTTATTAAAATTTTGTAACACCATTTCTCTAGTTTTCTTAAATCCACCTCAGAAAAATTTCTCATGCCCTCCAAATACCTCATACCAAATAGATTAGAGGATGTTTGATAGGAGGGGGGATAGTACAATTCTTATGAGTTGAATTTTTTTTTAAAAAAGTATGATGAAGTGGGGTTATAAAATTTTAATAAAAAGATATAAAATAAAAGAGTATGTAAAATTAATTAAAAAATTTTAACTCCACTTTCCTAATTTTTTTAAAATTCCACTCATAAACAATTTTCATCCCTCCTTTCTCTTCCAAATCCATCGGACAAGGTCTGTTTGGTTGAGGGGAGAGGAATGGACCATTGGTTGTCACTAAAAAAATTGTGGCCCTTCCCTCCAAAATTGAGGAGATTTTAAGGGAAGGAGCAATATTTTAACATGTCCAGACTATTTTACCTATAAATATTTTTTATAATTCCTAAACTACCCTTTTTCCTTTCTTCTTCCACCTTACCATCTTTACGCCTCTGAACTACCAGCTCATAGATATGACCATCTCCTCCACTCATGCCCAGCAGCAACCTCCATTACACTATTGTCTTGGCTTCTCACAGTAGGCTCGATTAATGGCGTTTATGCCATTTCTTTTTCTTTCTTTTTTGGCCAAAGTTTACGCCATGTTAATAATCCCAGTACGTGTCATCACTGATACTCTGTCTCTCTCTGTGTATTCTCTCTTTTTGGCCAAATGTGTATTCATATTATATATGTATATTTATATATGTTATCTGCCATTTCAACCATCACTTATAAGTTTAATTATTATATAAATATATTATGATTCTAATATTTATAATTTTATTTATTACATTTTAATAATTGTATAATTTTATTTTATTAAACAACTCTCCCAAGTTTAAAGAACAAGTTAAATAAAATAAGGATAAAGTTGTCCATATAAAAATATTTTCCCTCCCCTCCCCTTCCTTTTCATTATTATTACTTTTTTGCCAACCTCCCCTTTCATTAATTCAAACGAGGTAATATTGAAATCCCTCATCTCCCCTTCCTCTCATCTCCCCTCCATTGAACCAAACAGACCCTAAAGTTAAATGAGAAACCATAGATAGCTAAGCTTATATAATAAGGGCATTTCAGTACACAAAGCTTCCATAAAATGAGGCTAAAGAAAAAATAAATGTATCCAGTCTTCCTCGCAAGTGAAAATGTTGTTTCCACTTCCGGGATTATTTAGACCTGTAACCTACGTGTCTTTCAGATTACATTGCAACAACTAGATCGTTACGTGTGTATATATAATCTGCTTTTGTCAAATTAAATTAGAATTAAACTTAAAAGTACGTAAGTTAACTCATTAATAATAAAAAATAGATGTAAAATAGTTCAACTGGAAAATTTATATATAAAATAAAAAATGCATAAAATAATTCATTGTACTAATTTAATAAACATGAAATATTTAAGTATATAGGTTTAAGTACATAAATTTTGTCCTTGACTCATGCAACAAATTGAAATTTAGGATAACTTGATTTGATGGTTTTTTACAGAAAAATAATAATGTAAGAGCTAAATTAATATTCATATTATTATTTTTAAGTTATTTAATTTTGATAAGAATGAATGAGTTTAGTTGTAAGGTATATTATGTTCAAGTCAAAGCATATTTTAGAAGTTACATGCAATGAAGCTAAATTTAAATTTTAAACTTTGTTTTTTCTTCAATTGAAGATTATTTCTTCATATATAATTTTTTATCTGAATTTTTTTTATAAATTCATGGGATGGTTGCTTTTAAAAAAAATAGAAAAATCAATTCGCAAGTACATATAGCTTATCTAAAATTCAAGTTCTTATAGTTTTTTTTAACCTTAAGTATTCTTTTGGTCCTTTAATTTATGTTTAAATGTTCCATTTTAGTTTTTTAAGTTTATAAAATGTATTTTTTATCCTTAAAACTTAACACTGCCAATGTATGATTAAGCCATATTTTCACATGATTTTTCATGATTAATTTGGAGAATTCAATGTATTTCATGGGTCATTATTGCATTATTAAGCACTAATTTGAGTTAGGATATATGTACTAAATTAAGTATATTTAGGGGGAAAATGGTCATAATTTATTAATTATTCATGCAAATGATTTTTTGAACTTTTGATGCTGCTACCTTGTACTTAATTTTGCATTGTAGGTATTTTAGAAGAAAATTGAAGAATTCAAAAAATGTCAATTGGGTCAGAATTAATATTTTTTAGGACTATAAAAAATTACAGAAAAGGACGCAAAACTTTTGAAAACTGCAGAATCAATGCTAATGAGAAGTCGAGAAAATTGTATAAAAACCCAATTTTTTAAAATATTACATTTTATCCCTATAAATGTTTTACAATTTTTATTTTGGTCCCTCATATTTGAGTAACATCCTTCTGTTTTTTCAATCCTAGTACCCATATGTCCAGATTAAGACGTGATAAAAGAATCCGAACTTGCATATCTAGGTCATAATATTTTTCTACTTCCAACTAGAATAGTAAATGCAACCTCGTATGTATTTAATTGATATGCTTTTTTTGGTTGAATCCTAGTAGCCGTATGTCCAGATTAAGTCGTGATACAAGACTCTGAACTTGCATAATAAGCAATGGAGATGAATTGAAGGTAAAATAATGAACCATTTCCAGAAATATTAAAATTTTGAATGGTTCTTTTTTGGCCAAAAAAATTTTAAGTTTGAAAGCTACAATTTACACAAGTAACTCGAGATCTAGAAAATGAAAAAGGCACGATAGGTATTATTTTAATGACATTTTAATAATATGAAAAAGAGTTAACGGGGGACAAAAGCAAGAGTGAGTAGACTGGGTTTCAACCAATTCACTCAATAATTCATCTTGACAAACTTGAGGCCGAAATGTCATTCCTGCCCTCGCCCTCCACACAAGCTTCTATTACATATAGGGCCATTGAACCTACGAGTTTTGCGCACCAAATAGTGTTTTAACTTTTAAGTTTATTCAGAGAGAGAAAGAGAGAGAGATGGCATCACAAAATGTTGCAAAGTTGGAGACCGATGTGCATATCAAGGCAACAGCAGAGCAGTTTCACGATGTTTTCTGTAGCAGAACTCACCACATCGCCAACGTTTGTCCTGAGAAAATCCAAGGCGTTGACATTCACGAAGGCGAGTGGGGCTCTCAGGGTTCCATCATCTTCTGGAACTACGTCCATGGTAACCACTTAATATTTAGAAGCATAATATTGAAAATCATAAATTTAATTCTTTTAACAAATTAGAAGTCACTTACTCTTAACTCTATGTTTAAATGGAGAGTTTAAATGGAGAGAAAATTAAAGGTAAAATAATACTCTAGGAGGGAAAACTCCTGAAAATAATAAATTTCTTTACTATTGTTGAAAGTTTTCATTCATACTATTTCCTCTCTCATATTCCCACATTTTCTTTCCATCCAAATATAAGGTAAAAGTAGAGAGAATATTTCATTATTATTTATATAGCTTTTAACATACCTAGTTTTAGCCGTACGTTGTGTTTTTACCGGAAGTCAGTGCCGACAGTACTCTTTTATAGTCGGTACTCTTTTATAAAAGGGTTATGGTTGATCCCGCATCTTCAGTATCCACAGTATTCTTTTTAGGGTGCTGCATATACCTAAAAAAAATACTTTATTATGTCAGATGTACCTTAACCTAAAAAATACGTCCAAGGCTTTAGCTTGTGCAAGTTTTGTTTGTTTTCCCCACCAAAAGATAAAAGGTTATGGTTAATCCAGCATCTTCAAGTATTTTTTTAGTGCATCTTCCATCATAAAGTATTTTTGTGTTCGTTCAATTCCCTTAAGTATCATATCAAGTTTATGAAACAGCATAAAATATTTTTTTCATGTGCGTCCAATATGGTAAAGTATTTTATCACTCAATTTTGCTTTAAAGTATTTTTAAGAGCAACTTAACCTTTCTGTTAACTCCCAAGATCAATTTTTTATACTTATATTCCATGTTTTCAATACTGAAGTTAATTAAAGGTTATGGTTGAAAATATGGAAGATAAGTGTAAAATATATTTTTGACTACTAGAAGAATTGCAAAACTAATTATTAAAAATGTTAAAGATGAGGACTAAGAATTAGAAGATTAGTATTAGAAATATGAAAAATAGAGTGATAAAAAATTAACTCAAAAAATATTATAAGGGCAAAATTGCATTAGAAAGGACTTTAAGATATTGGACGTACCTAAATAGAAAAATTATTCAAGATGATAGATGAACTAAAAAAATTTTAGATACTAGACACACTGAAAAAAATATTTCAAAGTGTTAGATGACCCTTAACCTAAAGATAAAAGCATAGAAAACCATACCGACTTGACATAAATTGGAAGAGGAACCTCTCCTCTTCCTTTCCCATCCTCTACACTCCTCTTTTTCTGTTTTGTTTTAATAACCATAAGCTCAACATTTAAATGATCCAAATTTTACTTTAAACAAAATATTTTTGATTTTCTTTATTTTACTATTAAATTGTTCATTTTTATTTTTATTTTTAAATAACATACACTTGCCAATAGCCTTATAGCCACAAAAGATTCACTGTAAGTGACGTTACGGGTATGCTCCCGCCTGTAACATGAAGCCGTTGATGTTTCCCCCCGATTCAATAAAATCACTGACTCTTAACCATTGTTTCGGCCTGTTGATCGGTTTTCAGTACCTTGAGGTAAAAAGAAAACAAAAAAGAAATGATGTGGTGAGAAATTTGGTTTGTGAAACGTACAGATGGAAAGAAGTGTGTGGCAAAGGAGCTGGTGGAGTTTGTAGACAAAGATAACAACAAGATAACATTCAAAGTGTTAGAAGGAGATCTAATGGAAGACTACAAGAGTTTCAGAATCACAATCCATGTGTTGCCTCAAGAGGAAGGAAGTGTTGTTCATTGGACATTCGAATACGAGAAGCTCAAGGACCACTCTCCTGATCCCCACACTTTGCTTCAGTTAGCCACTGATGTCAGCAAAGACATCGATGCTCACCTCATTGCTCAACCAGACAACAAGCAGGCCACCACTAAATAATCTATATTTCTATATATGTATGTGTTTTGCAGTAATATATAAGGTGAATAAAACTTGATCAAGACGTACTATCTTGATCTGTGTGTGAGAGATCATGAATCTCTAGTATATTATATTGGCTCAGTGATCTGTATCTCTTCTATGTTTACTTTGTGTTCTCTGCTTCGGCTTTCAGATTTCAAGCCCGCGTGTATGCGCGCCACTACGTAATATAATTAATGCTGAATGAAATCTTTTAGCTTGTATGTACTAGTTTTGAGTGAATTTAGTGTTCTCTGTCATTTAGTTAAAAGAGACATCATCTTAGCTTAGATAGTAAGGCTTATATCTCTATATAGGCACTGAATATAAGAGAACTCACATTCCTTTAGTCTTAAACTTATAAACAAATACTTGGCATAATAACTTTAATAATATGAAGAATAGATATATAATTTCAAAGTCATGTGTAAAGACCCGCCTCATATATCCCTTATTACTAACCTTACTCAGAGTAGCAATACGTAGTTCAGTGGGCACACAGGAATAGCATGAATATACTGATAATATTAATACAATATTACTTGATTATAATACAAAAGTTTCCCCACCAGGGGTTTACACAATATTTACAGACCTTCAAACAACCAGCAACAGTCCTTTTCGTGCATACCTCTTTTCTGATCTCAGCACGTTTCCAATGCTCACCTGTCTGAATGGTTGTTTAGGAGGAGTGAGATTCGAGAAAATCTCAGTAGCAAACATTACCACTATGCATGCCAGATATATATGAATGCATGACATGCTTGTCTACACTATTTCATGCCAACATAATGACATGCTGCATGCTCGATGTTATGACATACATATGGCCATTGCACAAATATAACAGAGCTTCAACCAATGATACATGTTCCATACAAATAAGCAAAGCAGTCACATAATCAATGCAAGACATACATATCACATACATGCAGAAAAGGTAAGTTCACTACCTGGTGGACTTTATGTCCTTCTCTTCTTGTCCCTTGATCCGCCAACCATTGCTCCTTCTTTATCACTTCATGGCCCTAGGAAAGTGATAACATCATTAGAGTTATGAAAAGTGAATACCCAATAGCCCACATTAGCCCTATAGGCTTACTTTCACCCTTGGAGTTCATTCCATTCATATTTGGCCAATTTCTTACTCAAATCGCATGGTACTCAATCTACCAGCATTTTTTACCAAACTTCAAAAATCATAATTAATTCTATAGAACTCCGATTGAGGTGGTTCAAAGCTCCATGTGATCCTATTTAAGTATAATTTTAAGGAAAAATATCATTTTCATGAAAATACCAACAAAAAATTCCCAGAATTTCGGAAAACATCACTGTTCTAGATTTGTTTCCAGAAAACAGGACACAACTTCACAAATTCATATCTCCTAGCATACTTGTCCAATTAACCATTATGACCTATAAAATTAAAGGTATTTGTCTCTACTTTAAGACTGGAAATTTTCATGGTCATTGGATAACATTTGATTACTCAAAAACACGTCACCATAACACTGCCTCCAGAAAACGGAATACAATGCATTTACCATTTAACTTCTAAAACTTCTAAATTCATGTACAAGTATCCAAAATTCATGAACACTTTCATACCTACACAATTTTGCCTCCTAAAACCAATGGAAGCATCAAAATCATCAAATTCTTACTCCTTCTCCACGTCAAAACAGGGCAGAAAATCAGATTCTTAGGTGCAATATGTTGTTTTCTTGTTTTCTTTGGCTTAATCTCTTCCTTTCTACTTCTAGTCAAGTGATTAGCTATTTAAAAACTCATTAGACATGATTTAGCCATTGAAAACACCAATTTAAACCAGAATAAACAGTACCCAACCTTCCCAAAACTCATCCAAACAACAAATCAATCGGTTAAAAAGGAAGCTTACGCTTACCTCTACCCGTTTCCACAAACGGTTTGGAATTCTGGCAACACCCCGGTAAGGGAGACGGCACCAAACATCTCCAAATGAAAATCTGAAACCATAGAAATGAAGATCTCGATGAGTAGAGGAAGTTTCCTGAAGGGTACTTTGAGAGAGGATGCCGTTTCGGCAGTGTTTCAGAGAAAAGAATTTTATTTCTCTTCTTTCTCCATATTCATCTCTCTCTCTCTTCTGATCCGTTTTTTTCTCCGTCAAAATGCTGAGGAAGATGGTGATTTAATGATTAAATGAGTCAGTTTTCTCATCTGCCACGTGTCAGCTCCCTATTGGCCCAAAATTACAATTTCCGCACAAAATGCTTAATCTGGCAGAATTTTCATTAAACTTTGAAAATTCATATCTAATTGTGTAGATATCCAATTGTAGTGATTCTAAAGGCTATGCGACCCTTATTGAGTCTAGTTTTAAGGACAAATATACAATTTTTCCAATTAGAAGCTCACTCTTCCCAGAATTCTAATCTTTGAATGCTGTCCCAGAAATAATTAATTTCGCTGGGCTAACTTCAAAAATTCATTTCTCTTTGTGTACAACTCCAAATGACTTATATGACCTATCAAATTGAATTTTGATAATTATAATTTCATTCTGGAAATTTTTATAATTTTTTACCATCATTTACCTATCAAAACATGTCACACAATCATCACTGCCATACTGGGAATTTCACCGGTGGCAAAATTACTTTGTGTTCCACTTTACTATATTATGTGTGACTTCCAATCACTTCGTTTTGTTATTCCCCGAGCTTTTTAACTCACCAATATAATTAATTTTAATATCCAATGATATAAAGGAATTTTAGGAAATTTAAATATGCCTCATAGGGACATTTGCTAAACCGGGGCTTAGCAGTCCACTTGATCTAGGCTTAATCTTATGCCTTTAGTCCCAAAATTCGGGATATTACATCATGTATATAAGTTTACTTCCTATAATCAAAATGACCCTAAACAAATGCAAGGATTCTGCCTATAGATTACGTGGAGCTCCTAAACAAGATAGAATTCTTGGTTTAAGTGTGAATATTTTGCCATATTTCATCAACTTTGGCTTTTATAGACTTTTTTGTGTTGATAAGTTATCATTTGAACCATATGTGGAGTCATTTAAAGCATAAATCAATTACTAAGAAGTTGGAAAGGAGCTTAAAAAGTCAATACATCATGGCAAAACAAGAAAAGAAGAAAAGAAGTTTTTGGCCTCAACCAAAGTATTCTTTAGCCTCAACCAGAAACAAGAAAGAAAGCTTTTGGCCCAAGACATAGGCAAAAAGTTATTGGCCTTAGCCAGAGAATGAGACAGAAAGCTCTTAGTCGCAGCCAAGGCTTCTCTTGGCTGTAGCAAATGACAGTACATGAAACTGTGTATTTTGTGATCGTAACTGATTCTAGGGCTCTAAATACTGAAATTCATGAACAACAGCATCATTCCTGACTTCTAGGGTGATTTAGGGACAATTTTGGAGCTTCTCTTTGCTAGCGTTTGGTGTTCTTGAAGAAGATTCAAGTGGAGATTGCAGATTTGAAGAGATTCAAGCTCCTTTCCTTTAGTTTTGTTCATTCCTTTCCCTTTTTTATTCATTTTTCTGATATGGTTGTAGCTATTTGATGTATTTGTAGCTATTTGCGGAACATGAGTAGCTAAACTTTCATTTCTAGGATTCTTTTGAACCTTTGTATAGATTAAGACTTGAATATTCTTTCTTTTGGTAGATAATAATATATATCTGCTGATTTTATCCTTTGCTTAATGATTCTAAATGATTCACCATCATTTGGATTGATTTATTATCCACTTGGGTTTGACTTGAGATTCTAAATGATTCACCATCATTTGGATTGATTTATTATCCACTTGGGTTTGACTTGAGAGAATTAATCTAAGTGTAGAACTTAGTTAAAAGCATGCTTGACTTGAAATTTACTTGATAAATGGATGGTTTGTTGGTAAAATAGAGATATATTTACTAACCTTGCATTGTTACTGTAATATCCCAAATTTTGGAACTAAATGCTAGAGAATAAGCCTGAATTAAATAAACTGTTAAGCCTCGATTTAGCAAGTGTCCCAGTACGACATGATTATGTTCCCAAAATTCCTTTACCCTTGGGGTATTAAAGAGAATATTATGGTGAATAAAAGGCTTGGGGGAATGATAAAAAAAATGCAATTAGAAGTCACACACAACATAGTTAATTGGAACACAAAGTAGTATAGCTACCAGTAAATTTTCCAATGTGGTGGTCTTGTTTGTGTGACATATTTCAAGGGGCAAATGATGTCTAAAAATATTTAAAAATAGACTCAATAAGGGTCGCATAGCCTTTGGAACCACCCCAATTGGACATCTACACAATTAGATATTAATTTTCAAAGTTTGATGAAAATTCTACCAAGTTTTGCATTAAGTGCGAAAATGGAAGAAAATGTATGGGCAAAATGGTCTTTTGACTAATAAATTAAGAAATGATTATATTTCCATAATATTCCCAATAATTTTAGTTAAATGGGAATTAAAAAGTGGAAAATGGCTTCTTGGTAATTAATGAGCTTATTTTTTGTGAATTATTATCAATGAAGGTCAAAGAGTCAAAAAATCAAAGGACCAAAAATCAACAATTTACAAGATGGTATTATGGGATATACTAAGAACAACATATACTCCCTTGATTTTTATATGTTCACGGTGGAATGAAAAAGAGAAAAGGAGAAATGAAATATTGGATAAAAATAGAAAACTTAGACCAATAAGAAAGCACCACATGGAAAGCAACTTTGACCAATTCTTTAACTTGCCATTTCCTTCATCTTTCATCCTCATTATCGATCAGAAACAGACCCAAAGGAGTGAGAGGGAGCTGTGGGACGAAGGAAGAGCTTCATGCACACAAGAGCTTAGGTTTTCCAAAATCTAAGGTAAAGAAGTTGTAATCTTAATATTTAAGCTTCCTAATCACTCTCTAACCTTCTCTAATCTCTTCTCCTCTATTAACTTCATGGATTCAAGGCCAAAATTCCAAGAGAAGAGAGAGAGAGAGGGCTGACATTTTAGGGAGAGAAGCAACAAGAAATCAAAAGGTAACTCCAAAACATGCTCCTTGTGCTTTGTTGTTGTTGTTCTTGTTGTTCTTTGGCTTGGTTTTAGTTGCTTTGTGAAAATTGGATAATGAAACCCTAAGGGGTCCTAATGTTCAAATTCCTTCTAATCATATCAAATGAGGTTTTAAATAGCTAATAATTTGATTAGAATTAGAAAGAAAGTGATTAAGCAAGAGAAAACGAAAAACCGACATAATTTTTCTGAGAACCTTAATATACTGCCCTGTTCTTGATGTGTATAATGGATAAGAATTTGATGATTCCATTGGCTTTAGAGAGCAAATTGTACAGGTATGCAAGTGTTCATGATTTTTGGATACTTGTATATCAATTTGGGAATTTATGAAGTATGTGTATGCATGTTGTGAATCTGCCATGTCTGGAATAGTGTGTTTGTGCGTGGTGTTTTAGGGTTCAAAAACCTTGTCCAAAAATTCTGAAACTTTTCAGAATTAAATTAGAGACATAGAGCTTTAATTTGATATTTAGTTTGTAAATTTTGGACAAGTATGTTAGGATATATGAATTGTTGAAGTTATGCTCTGTTTTCTAGAAAGAAATCTGAAACAGTGATGTTGGGCGAAATTCTGAGAATTTTTTAGTTGTGATTACCATAATTGAGTAATTCCATGTGAAAGTATACTGAAATAGCTTCACATAGAATTCAGAACCACTCAATTTAGAGTTTCCTAGGATTAATGATGAATTTTTAAATTTAGTCATGTAAACTTGGAAATTCTGGAACAGTGATTAGATCATAAAAGGAGAATTCTATGTTGATGTGTGTGTATATAGCTAATGGCTATATTTTTTCCTTGAAAATAGACTTAAAGAGAGTCGAATAGAGCTTTGAATCATGGCTCTAATGATGTAATTGGGTATTTAGGGTCATGGAGAAGTCAAGAAAGAAGAGGAATGAAAGAATTTCCAAAAAGCTCTAATGGTTGGAAGAAGAGGAAACAAAGAAAGGACAGTGGTCCACAAGATAGTGAATTTACCTAGTCTATATATATTTGATATGTATGTTTTTGCATTGATTTATGTGATTTCTTTGCCTATTTGTGTTGATCATAGTTGATTGATTGAAGCTCTGTTATATTATGCAATGGTCATATGTATGTCATAACATTGAGCATGCAAATATGTCGTTTTGTTGCCATGAGGTATGAAAGGCAAATATGTCATGCATTAACTATATATTAATCTTACATGCATAGTAGTAATGTTTGCTACTGAGATTCTCCGAATCTCACTCTTCCTCACCCAAACATATAGGTGCTAAGTACATGTGAAGAATGTATGGAGAAATGCAAAGAAGAATTACGAAGAAGATGAATTAATGATCGTAGTATGAGGCACTATTTTTATATTTGATATAATTCACTTGATAGCCGTATGTGGCTATATGTTTCATGTATATGAATAAACGAATGAATGTAGTATAAGCAGAGAATAGCTCTAGTTTAACTAAAAAGAAAAAAAAACGCTCACATATACTCTGATATAATGAATTTAAGAACCGATGAGGCATTTGTGATGTAGCGAAACTTGTGGAATTAATTTGTAAAACTTTCGACACTTTGAAAATGGCTCTCAACCCTGAGGTTCAAATCCTGAGTTGAGAGTAAGCATTTGTAAAAGATTTTTAAAACTTGGGTAGTCCGGTTCAAATCCTGGTTCCACAATGGATTTCACTATGCTTTTATACTCATATGAGGCTATTGGAAATAAGGTATTACAGTCATATTAAGGTTGTTTCTTAAAGATTGATTTCCATTAATTGTAGCAAGAGATTGTACATTTTAATGAGAAGAGAAACTTGATTTTGACTTGAAAGCGCTTGTCAAGTGCTTTTGAACCTTAGACTAACACATATATGCATTGAAATACTAATGAGAGGAAGTTTTTATGAAATACAAAGGGGAGAAATAATCATAGGCTCCATTTAATCCTTGAAGCTAAAGAATTATTTGCCTTCATCACTTTCTAGTCTTGAAAGTAGTTTTCAAATTTTTATTTCCATATCAAACCTTGTGTTGGCTCAACTTAATTGAATTAATTAAGCCTCTTGCTTGACCATTTCGTTAATCAAATCTCCATAGGAACGATCTCTACTTATCACTTAGCATGACCTACTCACTTGCTATACATTGAAATTTTGGATACTTGACTTCATGGTTTTTGGCCAAAAAAAAAAAAACTGACAACCACTAACAAAGGCTTGTTTGGGTGATAAAGAGTTGGTTTATAACTGATATAGTCATGAGTTTAAATCTCATAGTCGATGTTAGGACTTATTTAGTAAGCAATCTGTAAGTGTTCTTGAAGCCTTGAGGCAAAAAAAAAAAAAGTAAGAACTAAATTAATATAAGATTAATCTTTCTAAGTCAATTAATTTTCATCAAATTAAAATGAATTAGTTTAGTTGTAAGGTATATTATATTTCAGTCAAAACATATTTTGAAAGTTACATGCACTGAAGCTAAATTTTCGAAGTCTATCAATTGGATTTATTGAGAGAAAGGACCCTAGTATGTATTACACCAACATCCTTAATATAGTATTTTCTAAAACACCTTAGTCACTATGTATTACTCTTTTTTGTGGATGTTGGCGTGATCTTCTTCGTCTCTTCCATCGTCTCTTTCTCTCTTGTTTCTCCTTGTTTAGCACTTTTAGGTATTTTAATCTCTTCCATCAATCATTTCTTTCATTTTTTTTATTAAAAGTCATCGTCTTGCTTTGATCTGTCTAGCTATATATCTGTGGTTAGTTGTTCTTATATGTCTAGGTATATATATTTATTGATGCGTGCCTTGTTTCTCTACAGATTGTTTCTTTGTCTAGGTATATATAGTATTAGTCATTCTTCACACGTTTTATTTGGCATATCTGCCCGCTCTAATCCTCTATGTTCAATATATATATATATATATATATATATATATATATATATCATATTTGAATCAGGAGGATCGAAGCGTGTGAAGAATTAGATTCGGAAACTTCACGTGGTTTGTTTCGCTGTTATATATATTAGGGTTAAAGGGCAAAAATATTCTAGAAGTTTTCATCATTAGGTGTTGGAAGTTTTTAAAGGGGCAATGTTCCTCAAAAGTTTAAAAAATGAGGCAATGTCGCCCTATGTTAACACACCCAAATAGTCAACATTTATTGATCAAATTATGCAAAGGTGGCATGCCTACATAGTATTCATCTCACTTTTTTCCACATCATATTTGTGAGTACACTACAAAAAAATAGGAAATTAGAGACGGAAATTAGAGACGGAAAAAATTCCGTCGCTATTCCGTATCTAATCCGTCTCTAATTCCGTCCCTAACTTTAGCGACGGAATTACTGACGGATTAGAGACGGAAAAATTCCGTCTCTAATTTCGGTCGCTAACTTCATTTAGGGACAATTTAGCGACGGAAAAAATTCCGTCACTAATTTCCGTCTCTAAGCCGTCTCTAAATTCCGTCACTAATTTTAGAGACGGAATTTAGAGACGGATTAGCGACGGAAATTAGAGACGGAATTTTTCCGTCGCTAAATCCATTCAGGAACAATTTAGCGACGGAAAACGTTCCGTCGCTAATGTCCATCTCTAATCCGTCTCTAAATTCCGTCACTAATTTTAGAGACGGATTAGAGACGGACAAATTCCGTCTCTAATTTCCGTCGCTAAATTCATTTAGGGACAATTTAGCGACGGAAAAAATTCCGTCTCTAATTTCCGTCTCTAAGCCGTCTCTAAATTCCGTCACTAATGTTAGAGACGGAATTTAGAGACGGATTAGCGACAAAAATTAGAGACGGAAAAATTCCGTCTCTAATTTCCGTCGCTAAATCCATTTAGGGACAATTTAGCAACTGAAAAAATTCCGTCGCTAATTTCCGTTTCTAATTCCGTCTCTAATCCGTCTCTAATTCCGTCATTAGTTTTTTAAGTTGCAAATAAATGAGATCAGAGTGGTAATCAGTAGACCAAAACAAATAATAAAGTCAGTGAGTAATGAATTTAAAAAAGAAAAAAAATCTTCAAATTAATATGTGTGTGTGTGTGTTTCTAAATATATAACAATTCATTACGCTGAAAATACAACTAGATAGTAGTGGTAGTACTAATTTCTTGAACTTTATTAGACTGACAATCAATTTATTTGTACACTCAGTTATTAGTATTACCAATATGATTTCTTTACCAAAATAAAAATACAATAGTTGTTTAGGAAGCTATATATAGTTATGAAATCCTTAAATAAATAAAAATTAAGCAAAAATACAAACAAAGAACACTAATATATAAAAGTTAAAATTCATAATAGCTCATGACACAATTTACAAAGTATAAAAACACAACTTGTTTCTTGAGTTTTATGTGAAGCACATGATTTTCTTGTTAAAATATAAAATTTATAACAAATTGTAATAATGCATTTTCTTTTCTTTATTTTATCATTTCTGTATGATTGGATTTCTCATTAATTGTCCCTTCTTTTCTAATGGGTTTCGAATAAAAAAATCATTTATTGGTCTCTTGACCTAGGTAAATCCATTAACTCAATTTGGTTATTCCTTTCTATTCTTAAAAACCCCCTAAGCCATGAATTATCTTATTACTCATAAATCAGGTGGATTCATTTTTTGAAAGAAATGTTCAAGAAACAAATGATCCCTTTTTTTGTTACCAGTTGATTCCCAGACATACTCCTCTCCTTTCATGAAAAAATCTTATTCTTGAATCTTGTTCGTGAAATTGATAAAAATAAATAGTTTTATGTATTCTTCTAATTTCTATGTGTAGTAAACTACTACATTGTGTAGTAAACTACTAGAGTATCATATTTATCAAATTCTTTATTACTTATTACTTTCTTTTTTTTTGTATTGTCTTCTTTGTTATATTTTCCTTTCTTTTAGATTAATAAAAAAGAGCTCCAAAGTCTATTTTTTTTGCAGATAGAGGCAAAAAAGACACTTCGAATATTTTTTCTAGTTACTTTTTTTTATCTGTCAGAAAAATATAATGAATTTGCTATTATTTAATATTAATATTAAGAATTTGAATATTAATAATTCAAAATTAATATTAATATTGTATTGAAAATTAAGAATGTGTGTGTGTGTGTGTTTCTAAATATATAACAATTCATTACGCTGAAAATACAACTAGATAGTAGTGGTAGTACTAATTTCTTGAACTTTATTAGACTGACAATCAATTTATTTGTACACTCAGTTATTAGTATTACCAATATGATTTCTTTACCAAAATAAAAATACAATAGTTGTTTAGGAAGCTATATAAGATTAGGTTTGACAAAATTCTATAAACAAATTATAGAAGAACATGTCACACTCGAAAATGAGGTAGGACCAGATTTTAACTTATGATATGAAATATGTACACTGTTAAATATAATATTATATATGTATTGGGAACTTGAAGCTAGCCACAAGCAATAATCGACAGCATACCTATATACATACATATGTTATATAAAGATTTGATTTGTTTAATTAAAATTGAAATCATATCTTCTTTTTTGTCAAAGAAAAGTGAAATCACATTTACATGTATCTTCAATTTTTCTTTTTGACCATATAAAGTATTATGTAATCTAATGCCAACTAAAACCATATAAAATATACACTACCATCCCACATAACAATTTTGGCTGCAAATGTTATTGATTCACTTTAAAAATTTCAACTCCCAAGTAGTTAATGGGTACAAAAACTGTATTCAATACTGAAAAGAGAGAAAAGAAAATGAATAAATAATGACAACAAGAACTACTAATTTTTTTTTCATTTTTATTCTTTTAGAAAACTTAAACTAATGATATTTATTTATTACTTTAGGAAAATTATATATAAAGTTGTTTGAAATAAGAAAATTGTAAATGAGGTTGGTAAATTCAATAAATCTTTAATTAAATTATCAACCCAATTTAAAATTTCAAAATTTAGATTAAATAACTTTACTACTCTCTTATAGTCTCTTCTCTCCTCTTAAAAAGATTTCAATAATTTATAACTTATATAAACATTAATATATAATAAAATGAATTATGATTAATTTAAATTCTTTTTAAAATAATTTTTTATTTTAAATAATACCATATTAATAACCCTAATTAAATAATCTTTACCAAAAATTTTCCGACAGCCCGCGCTCCATCATTTTCATCATTCCCACTCAGCTCAAACACTCACATTCATTTTCCCAATCGCGCTCAAAGCTTAGAAGCATTTCGCCCTAGCTGACAGCCGCTGATCCGCCATTACTCAGTCCGTCTCTCGTCTCAGGCTTTCGGATGCTGAGGTTTTCTTCTTAGCTCAGTGACTTTCTCTGTCTCTCGCCTCTGTTCATCGCTGTCGTCTCTGTATCCTATGCGAAGTTACTCCTCCTCTAAGTCCTAGATCATCAGTGCTCGAGCCGTGCAGATTCTTCGTCGATTGAAGACAAAATTGAAGGCTCAAGGTGACGAATGTTTTGACTTTTTCTTTAAATTTCTTGGTTCCTAGGTTTATACACTTTCTCCATGTTCTTTTCCGTTTTCTTCCATTTATGAACTTGAAACATTTAGAGGGCACTGCATTCCATTCTGAGAAATTACTTATATGTACTAATAAAGAACCACGTTTTGAGAGTTAGTGAGGAGAGAATTATTCTGCTGTCAATGGCCCTTTCTTCAAGTTTTTATTCTGATAGCCACGTTTTTATCCTACTGATAGCCACATTTTTATTCTGCTGTCAATGGCCCTTTCTTCAAGTTGAGTTAGTAAGGAGAGAATTAGTTTTGTTCAAGAAAAAATGACACTAAAAATTGACTGTAATTATATTTAGTGGAAGGGCTCAATGAAAAAATCATATCAAGTTTTAATCAAGTGAAGAAGAAGAAGGAAGAATGGTAGGAGAAGAGAGAGGTTTTATGGATGGCAAAATCAATTTGGATCTTATCACTAGAGTGTTGTGATTGTGTGAAGGACAATGATGGAGCTTTTTGGCTTTGAAAATACCTTGAAAATGCAACAGCCATTAGTGCGTCTTATATATAGAGGAGAAGGTGATGATAAATGTTTGTAAGTATCAATTTAACATGTTCAAATACTTTTCTTGTTTGTTTATCTTGTCATCCCTTCTCTTAGTCATAGATAACGACCTTGAATGGCTTAAGTCTTCCAATGAAATTTGTTAATGTCTTAATTAGAACTATATGAACCTTTAATAATTGATACTGTATACATTTAGTGAAGTACATTTGAGTAACCAAATTTTTGTTCTGGCAACTTGGTGGTGATCCTTAGCAAGTGGCTATCAGTAGGGACCCAATGTAGCTGCGCGTGCTGCTGATGGCCAAAATTATATTGTTTATAAACCTAAAAAACTGGAATTATATATTATTGTATTAGAATTTGTTAATACAAGGCAGGTTTATTTGAAAAAATAAATATAACCTACCACCTGAAGTGTGCATGACCCGAGAATATATGTTCTTGACATTGATCATCCCTGGTCCTAATAATCCCAAAGGAAAAATAGATGTGTATTTACAACCATTGATAGATGAATTAAAGTTGTTGTGGGATGAAGGTGTGTTGACATATGATGCCTCTTTGAGACAAAACTTTCATATGCGTGCTGCATTATTGTGGACAATCAATGATTTCCCTGCATATGGTATGTTGTCAAGTTGGACAACAATGGGAAGATTATCATGTCCTGTATGTATGGAGAACTCAAAGGCTTTCCAATTAAAGCACGGGAGGAAAACATCTTTCTTTGACTGTCATCGTCAATTCCTTCCTATTGATCACCAATTTAGGAGAAATAGAAGCTCATTTTACAAGAACAGAGTTGAGAAATCAATGCCTCCACCTCGATTAAGTGGGGAGGAAGTTTGGCAAAGAGTAAAAAATTTGCCAAAGGTCACTGAGTATGGAAGAGCTGTACCAATTGATGGCTATAACGACACTCACCATTGGACAAAACAAAGCATATTTTGGGAATTGCCATATTGGAAAAGTAATCTCATTCGACATAATCTTGATGTAATGCATATTGAGAAGAATTTTTTTGACAATTTGTTTCATACTGTTATGGACACAAAGGGAAAAACAAAAGATAATATACAAGCTCGAATGGACTTGAAGGAATATTGCCAACGAAAAGCAGATGAACTTGTTGAAAAAGGAGGGAAAATGATGAAACCAACTGCCAAATATGCTTTCAATTTAGAAAAGAAACGAGCAATTTGTGAATGGGTAAAGAACTTGAAGGTCCCTGATGGATATGCATCTAATCTAGCCCGATGTGTTGATATGAAGGAAGGAAAGTTGTATGGAATGAAGAGTCATGATTGTCATGTGTTCATGGAATGCTTTCTTCCTATTGCCTTTGCTAGTTTGCCTGAAGATGTATTCAATCCTATAGCAGAGCTTAGTCAATTCTTTAAACAACTTTGTTCCACTACCTTGATGATAGATCAACTAGAGTTGCTGCAGCAAAATATTATTGTGACCTTATGTAAGTTGGAGAAGGTCTTTCCACCAGGGTTCTTTAACTCAATGGAGCATTTGCCTATCCACCTTCCTTATGAAGCTAAGGTTGGAGGACCCGTTCAATATCGATGGATGTATCCATTTGAAAGGTAATGAAACCTATTTTTATGATTTGAAAACGAATATATGATAAATACAATAATTAATCTTACTATTTACAACAACTTGTGCAGGTTCTTATATACCTTAAAACAAAAGGTCAAGAACAAAGCTCGGGTTGAAGCATCGATTTGTGAAGCTTATATAATTGAGGAGACCTCAATGTTCTGCTCACACTACTTTGACTTAGGTGCTCCACTAAGTGTAACAAGACCTTTACGAAATGACTATAGGGGAGAATTTGATTTGCCAGCAATTTCTATATTTAACTATCCAGGAAGACCTTCTGGGAAATGTACATTCCGTTACTTGACAGATGAAGAAGAAAAAGCTGCTACAAGATATGTGCTTATGAATTGTGATGAGGTGCAACCTTATATGATGTAAGTTAATTAGAAATATGATAATGTTGAACATTATGCCAAATATGTGCTTATGATTAATACATTATTTGGCATGTAGTTTATTTGTACAAACATTGAAGGAAGAGAACTCTCAAATTACAGAGAATGAGATAGAATCCCAAATTAATGAACGATTTCCTTCATGGTTTAAAGATTATGTAAGTTGTTCTTGGTTTGAATTTTATATTACAGAATAGTCTTTATTTGATATAATACTCATTTTTTAATGTTGTGTAGGTGCATAACCCTGACAACAATATTGTGGATGCATTTTTGCAAGATGTTGCTTGGGGGCCAAAGAGAAAAGTTAGAACATGGCCTATGTACTTCATTAATGGGTATAAGTTTCACAAACATTCATGGGCTGTTCGAAAATCAACGATAAATAGTGGTGTGTGTATTAAGGGAGCTGATTATGCACAATTAGAACATGACTTTTATGGTATTGTACATGAGATTGTGGAGATTGAATATATGGGTCTTCCTATGAAGAGATTAGTGTTATTCAATTGTGAGTGGTTTGATCCAACTCCAAATCGTGGTATAAGGATTTATGAACAATATGGGATTGTTAAAGTTCATGGACAACGAAGGTACAACAAGTATGATCCATTCATTTTTGCTCAACAAGCTACGCAAGTGTACTACACGCCTTATCCTTGTTGTCATCACAAGGCAAATTGGTTATCTGTTATTAAGGTTAAGGCTCGTAGTATAATTGTTGCTCCTACATCTGAAACAACCATATGGGCATTCCAAGTAGATGATCTAGAAGTCATACTACCAGTGATTGTCCATGATGATGAATTGAATAACCAAAGAGACTTAGAAATTCAATATGAAGAAGTACATATGCCAACTAATAGCATGGTTGGTCAGGAAGATGAAGAAGAACAAGAAGACGACGAAGAAGAAGATGAAGAAGTTGAATACGATGAAGATACAGAAGATGAAGAAGATTCTTATATGGAAGAAGATGATGGTGATGGTGACGACGACGATGATGACAATGACTATGACGATGACGATGCATAAATGATGGTTTTGTTATTGTATTCCAATTCTATTTAATTTTGAGTTTAACTTTGTATGCAATGATTTTTTTGTTGTTTTCATTTAAATTTAATTTTATGATAAATTTAACACTACTTATTTCTAACCACATAATCAAATTTGAATATGCAGATGTCAAATCGTCCTGTAAAGCGTAAAGTCGTACTTAGCCCTGTAACACATGAACATCATATTAGAGGTACATCTGTTCCTAATGTGGGAGAAATATCTATTACACCTTCGAGGGCTACACCATCTATACCTACATCTAGTCCTAATATGGGAGAACCATCTACTAGACCTCCATTGGCTCCATCATCTATACCTGCATCATCTCCATTCATGACTGAATCAATTAGGAGACCCTCAGTATCACCTGTATCATCTCCTTCAATCCCATCTGTTAGAACAGAATCCTCGCATCCCCCCACTCCACTTGGTCAACTCAATGTTTCCAGACCATGGGGTCGTGATCCCTCAGATGGTCGAATATGGATATATCCGGAGAAGAACACGTAAGTCAACAAGGTCACTTTACTTTATATCATTTTTTCAATTAGTAGCTTAAAGTCTTATTTTAAAATTATAATGATTTATGATTCTGATTAGGTTTCATCCTTCTATTGCTACTGTACGCACTATTCTTCCTATCATTCAAGGAAAATTTGAACAAGCATGTAGTACTTGGAAGGCAACACCTTTTCAGCTGAAGGACTTGTGGTTTAAAGAATGGGCGGTATATCTTTATTATATTTGTGTTTAGTCTTGAGTTGTTTCTCATACTTTAGTTTTTATTCTTTTTATCTTGTTTGTGTAGAAACAATTTAAATGGCTCCCACGAGATGAAGTTGCTATTAAGAAAAACTGGAATTCAAAGGGTTCAGATATCTTTAGGCATGCAATGCATAAGGTTAGATATGACCTGTTTAATGAAGGAATTAGGCCTAATTGGATTCCTCCTAATGTGATGGAAGACTTGGAGAAAATTTGGAGATCAGAAGGTTATGTGGCTAAGTGTGGAATAGCTAAAAATAATCGGGCCTCTTCCACGGGAGGCACTCAACACAAAGGGGGTAGCATTCCTAATACGGAGCATAAGAGAAGACTGGTAAGAACTTATTTTTAAATTTGCTTATTATTTTCTTAATAAATGATTTAACACTTTATAAATTACTATAGGCAGAGCAGTTGGGAAGAAACCCTACTCCATTTGAATTGTTTACAAGGACCCATTATGATGAGAAAACTGGTGAATTTGTGGATCAAAGGTCGGCTGAAGTATCTGTAAGTATATGTTTGTTATAGTGTTTTCCATTACATTTGTGTTGACTGCCAGAGGCATAGCTGTATAGATATTGTAGACAAAATGCCCATACATGTGACTGTTATAGTGGTGTGCTGATGCTGTTCTACCTTGTTAAGGTCACTTAAAAAAATGTTTTAGGTATAGGACTGTGACTTGATTGTTATTATAAATATTTATATGTCCCATACATTTAATCTATGCGAGTTTACATGCAGTTTTTTATTAAAACAAAACACTAGGTTGGATCCTTTGGTAGGATGGAATGAGGAATGTTTTAAATTGCGTCGCATCTTTGTGACTCATTTTTTCTTGTGAGTTTTTGCCGCTGTATTTGCTTCAAAGATCATGGTATTTTATCATTTTTGTTGCTTCTTTAACTCGTCTTTCGTCAAGAAAGCGTATGGATAGGTTCATTATGTTTTGTCAAGAAAGGTAGGAGTGATAAATTACTTTTCCAACCCCCACCTTGAAGTATAAATTACTTTTATTCCATAAAGTGTAACTAGTTATATATGGATTATATTTATTATTTAAGCCTATTCACTTTTTATTATCTTAATAGTATTATCCAGGACCATATGCATCGTGTCAAAATAAGATCTTATGTTAAACTTGTTGATATATTTTGACTATTTGTACTCATTATTCTCTTTGATAGGGTCATTACATGAGGATCAAGGCATCTAAAAGTTCTAATACAGATTCTCCAAGTGATGTTCAATCAAATCAACTAGATGAAGAAGAAATGCACATATATTTAGAGGCTGCAGGTGGTAAGAACAAGAAGGGTCGTGTATTTGGTTTAGGGTCTGAAGCCAAAGATGTTGATTCCTCATCTTATTCTTATATGTCTTCTCCTTCCATCAACACTGTGCTCCAGCCCGATATTGAAAATGTTGTCACAGAGCTTAGACAGGAGAATCAGACTCTTAAGCAACAGAATGAAATCATCTTAACTAGGTTGGAAGCACTGGAGCAAAAACTCTCTGAGGCTGCAAACAATTCTAACCCTCAAGCTGATTACACTCATGATAGCACACCATAAGCTATGTGGTTATTAGGTTGTTTGACTACATTAAACATTTTTGATTTGTTTTGACACATTGTCTACATTTTCACCTTACTACTTTTGTTGCTTTGTGGTTGTTAACTTATTATAATTTGGTTTGAATTTATTTTTATCTAATTCAACTTTTAGCTTTTTTAAACCATTATTGAGGTTGACTTATAGTTAAATTTAAATTAATAGAAAATATTTAATGGAAAGAAAAAATTAAAAAAGATTAGAGATGGATTTATGAACGAAATTACATCACGACGTTATTTTTTCAAAAAAAAACTGAAAATTAAGATTAGCCACGGAAATTCCGTCGCTAATCAGTGAAAAACAATCTCTACAATTAGTAACGGAATTTCCGTCGTTAATCCGTCGTAAAAAAAGGAATAGGCATATCCACCAATTAGTGACGGAATTATTATTAGCGATGAAATTTCCGTCGCTAATCCGTCACAAATTTGTAAAGTCTCTTCAGACAATTAGTGACGGAATTACTCCTTAGAGACGGAAATTAGCGACGGAAATTCTGTCGCTAAATCCGTCTGTACATTAGCGACGGAAATTCCGTCGCTAAATCCGTCTGTAAATTAGCGACGGAATTTCTGTCGCTAAATCCGTCTGTACATTAGCGACGGAATTTCCGTCGCTAAATCCGTCTGTAAATTAGAGACGGAAATTCCGTCGCTAATTCCGTCTGTAAATTAGCGACGGAATCACTGATTAGAGACGGAAATTCCGTCTCTAATTAGAGACGGAAATTCCGTCTCTAATTTAGCGACGGAATTCAGAATCCGTCGCTAATTGAATTAGTAACGCCATTTTTAGCGACGGACATTTTTCTGTCTCTAGTCCGTCGCTAAAAAATTAGAGACGGAATTAGCGACGGAATTTCCGTCGCTAATTATATTAGCGACGGAAATTCTGTCGCTAAATTCCGTCTCTGATCCCTGTTTTTTTTGTAGTGGTAAGGAAAAAATTTAAAACTTGAACGCAGAGAAGTACCAAAATTTAGGGGTGGGCATAAGGCCCAGGTGCCCAGTGCGCCCACCTGAGCCCAGAGAAAAATGACCCTGCCCAGCCCAAAAAAAGTAGCCCAAAAAAACTGGGCACAATCGGGCCGGGCATTTTTTCGGGCAGGGCCGGGCATCGGGCAGGGTATGCTGCCTTGCCCATTTGGCCCTGCCCGATATATATATATATATATATATATATATATATATATATATATATATATATTCATATATGTGTCATAGTTTTTTTTTTAACAATGTGTCATATATATTTTATTAGCCATAGCACAACATTTACTCAATGCACGCCACGATATAAGGCAACTAGACAAGACATTATTTTTTTTTGTAAACAAGGCAAGGCATTAATGATTAACCCATTTCGGCATTTCTGTTTCTCAGTTTTGTACTTATGCTTCTCAGTTCTTACTCACTTTGTTTCTCATATTTGTGACTTGCCTTTTGCCCTAACTACGAAGATCAGTTCTCATCTCCTCAATCGTGAACCAGCTCGACACTTCCAGGTTGCAACTTTTGCCCTAGCTTGTGATTTTTCTTCTTTTATAAAACTAAATGTTGGGCAGGGCGAAGCCTGCCCTGCCCAACCCGCCCTTGCCCAGCTCAAAATGGTTAGGGCTTTTACCAGGCTGGGCTGGGCATCGGGCTGTAAAATGCAACCCATTCATCGATCGAGCTGGGCATCGGGCAAGGGTCTCGCCCTGCCCAGCCCTGCCCACGCCCACCCCTACCAAAATTCTTAACTAGAGGAGTAGTGTGAAGATTGGAGGCGCCAGATTGTAAGGTTACTGTGGAGGAGGAGGAGGGAGGAGTTTTATGGGATCGATTAGGATGGTCAGCTTCATAACCGGCGAGGCCTCTGACAACTTGCCAGAGAGAGAAGCGAAAGACCATCAATTGTGATGATTTGCTGTGGGCCATGACAATGTTAGGATTTATACCATCCCCCCACTTCCTTCTTACCCATCACAACCCTCCATCTTCACAATCTCTTCTATTCCCTCTCTTCCTGGCCTTCCTTCCTTCCTTCCACTATTTTTTATTTCCTCTAATGGAAACTGAAATTTTTCTATTTTTATTATATATTTTCATATTTTATTTAGGTTTTTTATTATAAAAATTAAGCTTAAAATGTTTTTTTGTGATTAATTGAGATTAAGAGTAAGTACATTAAATTAAGATTAAAAAAATGAAATTATCAAAAAAATTATAATTACTCTTAACCATTAATTTTTCTGAGAATATTTTATGTTGGTTTAATTGTTTTTAATTGCAGGTGTTTGAAAAATTAGATTGAATATAAAAATGGCAGTTTAGGGCTTGAATTTCAGAAATGATAGGTTGGTACCCTGAATATCAGAAATGCCAAATTAGTCTACCGAAACTGCAACGTGGGTCAGAAAATTAGAGAGTTTCAGGCAGAGAATAGAGCCGCGAACGAGAACAGAGGAAGCTCGACCACTCCTTCACTTTCAAATCCACCATCACCTTCCACCTTCCGTGTTCATCATCCACGGTCTTCTCCTTCATCACCGTCGGGTTTGGGGAACAGAGAGATCGAGGTTCAGCATCTGAGAAGGAGAGAGCTGCAAGCACTCTGGGACCAGAACCATCGTTTTCACCTTCCTCGCTTCCATCCTCAACGCCATCACCAACTTCATTACTCTCCTCCACCGAAAACATCACTCCTCTGTTTTATTGTTCGTTGTCCCTCCATTCTTCCATTATTTTGCCATGGTTGAAGCTTTGAAGGTGTTTGGTGTTTGGTGGGGCTGTTCATATGGGAGCTCGTGACTAAATCCTTCAAATCCTCTGAGGCAGTGATTATGGCTTAAACTTGGAGCTTAAAAGGGGAGGTTAGCTCTACCTTTCTTCAATCTTTCATTGTATTTTAAATTTCTAGGTCTTGGGATGATTTTGTAGGTGATTGGATGTTCAATTCTTTTAGTGTTTTGAAGATTGGTTGTGGCTTATGAACCTTTGATTTGTATTCTGACATTGGGTTGTTAGTATATTATTAATCTTGGTGCAGTTAATGTGTTGAGATTACTGAGAATATTTTGTGTTAATCTAAGGTAGCTTGGATATTGGATTATAAGTTTGAATGTATTTCTTGATTCTTTAATTGGCTAAAGCTTTGAATTGGATTTCAATTTGAGGAATTAAGTCTTATCCGATATGGGAGATTTAATTCACCTAATTCAAGCTAGTCTAAAAGGTTTTTTAGGCACATTTTAATTAAACTAGCCAACTCCCAAATTATTCAAAACAAGGAAAGCCATAACTCATTTGCCAAAGAGGATATCCTTATCCATTTTTAAGAGGCTCATTATCATTCATTTAATTCACTTCCATTCATTATGCCCTTTTATGAGGAAAAAAACAAAAAAAAAAAGTAGTCTCGGTTGCATTTAATCATTTTTTGTGAAGTAATTGTAGAAAGAAAACCTGAAACTTTCTTTCTTGTCAATTTCATGTTTTTATGATCATTTAGTTAGTTTAGGAATCCAAATAAAGGCTCCTCAAATTAAAACGATCCAAGTTCACTATATTGCATTGCTTGGATTCAATTGTTAATTATGGATCTCAAGATGTTACGACAAAGGTCTTTATTAGAAACTCGCCTCAAGATGCGAATCTCTTGCATGTTCTGGTCCTCTTTCAGCTCTTGCCACACCTTCTCCGTTGTCACAGGAAAAAAGCCTTCTAACTGGGAATCTTCGTCAGAAGAGAGTGAGGAAGGAAGAGAGAGGGGAAAAAAAGGGTTATGTGGAGATGGAAAGATGAGGTGGAATAGATAGAGTGATGAGGTGGCATAAATAAAGTGCCACATAAATAAATTAGTCAACTTTAATAGTCAAAATTAACATTTTAAATGGTGAGAGCAATATTAGCCTCTTTTTAAAACTTCTAGGGTAATATTGGCCCCTTGAAAACTTCTAGACACCCAATGCCTCATGATAGAAACTTCTTGGGCATTTTTTCCATTTAACCCTATATATTATTGATATGTTGCTTTGTTTCTTTATTGTAGCTCCATCTAGATTATGTTGAACATGTATGGAGGATGGCTGCTAGTGTATATATTTTTAGTTTGTTGTCAACGTATATATTGATTTTTATGCTCACCATGCTGTGGTTAATTTGCTTCGTTGTATTCTTATATAGATATAACACACATACAAGTTAATACACACACACCCACAAATTAATTTTAATTGGGATTTTTATCTATATAGTACAGATGCTAATGATTGGTTGAAACGATTTTATTTGAGCCATCAATAAAATTGTCTCGACTGATTTTGAGCCCCTCTATAGATAATAACCAAAACTTATTTATGTATAACACACACACATATATATTGTCAAGCTAACAGTTGTTATTTTTTTTTAGAAAAAATCGTTCTATTCTTTAAACTCATAGAAAAATTATAATTTAGTAAGAAGGTTGTTATATCAATCCCTAAACCACTTATCCATAATTTTTTGGTTTTTCTACAATAAAATCACGTATTCCCAAAGCCTGGCAGGGAAAAGGGGCCTTTAGTTATACTTAGGTTTGTTGTAGAGAAATCTCTAACCTATGGTAAATTTTTCTAAGACTGCCATTTTTACTAAATTAAAAATTGTTTTATCCGTCTTAGAAACAAAACAATTTTTTAAAAAAAAAAATTCTCACACTGGTTTTGATAACACACAGTTTTGTACCAAATGTAAAATTGTAAATAACATATTCCACCATTTATTCACTATCGGAGAAAAAATGTCTCACATCTAATACTAAATGTTAGATTAGGAATATATAAAATTTTGGATGTGTCTAACTAAGTTGTTTACGCTATTTTGGTGAAGCGGATCCATAATCTTCAAGCAAACAACCACGGTTCCTTAATATAAGATCCACTCTATAGTATAACCTTCTCATTAAAGTGAATGTTACATTAAAGACAAGAGGAAGTAAATAATATGAAAAGATTAAAAAAAAGAAGAGACATTAGGCCTCAAATAAGACTGGGAAAAAAAAAGACTATAAGCTCGAATAAGAAAAAAAGTGAAAAAAAGATAACATAGAACGGAGATTGCTACTAAAGAAAGATCTTGCATATATAATAATTATAAATTAGATAAGGAAGATGCAGTATATATAGGGCTTTTGAGATAGAAAATTGCAAATGTCGTTTTCATTCAATCAATTAAAGAAAGAACATCCAATATATGCCGTACATGCATGGCATCGTTAGGTTAAATGGAAATAACCAAAGCAAGAACGTCCAATAAACCTAAACAGATCAGAGAGAAAAGCAAAAGTTAACTCACGAGATCAACTAATATCGGATCTTAAGCACCTGGCCAAATAATAATTGTTCAAGTTGGACATATTGCTTTTTCTTATAGATTCTCATAAGTTGGTCTTGTTTGTTCTTGTTTAGAGTTTTATGTTCTTAGAATAGTTTTATAAATTTTATTTTTAAAAAAACAAGTTTGTGAACGAAAACAAAAATAATCTGTTTGGATAATTGTTTTTTTTAAAAAATTGTATTGGAAAACAAAAAAAAATTAAAACTTGTTTGCAACAATTGTTCCGAAAATCAACTTGGAGAATTGAGAGAAAGTGAGATACAGAGTGGAGAGTGCATCGATGATGAATAGAGAGTCGGAGGATTGAGAAATGGCATAGAAGAGTGCAAGAAACAGAGTGGAGAGTGTGACTGCGAGTGAAAAGGAGAATTAATTATTTACAAAATCTATAAAAGTTAGTAAATCAAACCTGATTGTTTTGTTGGCTCCCCAATTATATTGTGTGTGTGTGTGAAAAGGAGAATTAATTATTTGCCAAATCTATAAAAGTTAGTAAATCAACCCTGATTGTTTTGTTGGCTCCCCAATTATATATATATATATATTTGTGTGTGTGAGTGTGAGTGTGACTGCGAGAGAAAAGGAGAATTAATTATTTACAAAATCTATAAAAGTTAGTAAATCAAATCTGATTGTTTTGTTGGCTCCCCAATTATATTATGTGTGTGTGTGTGAAAAGGAGAATTAATTATTTGCAAAATCTATAAAAGTTAGTAAATCAAACCTGCTTATTTTGTTGTCTCCCCAATCATATATATATTTGTGTGTGTGAGTGTGACTGCGAGTGAAAAGGAGAATTAATTATTTACAAAATCTATAAAAGTTGGTAAATCAAACCTGATTGTTTTGTTGGCTCCCCAATTATATATATATATATATATATATATATATATATATTTGTGTGTGAATGTGACTGCGAGTGAAAAGGAGAATTATTTATTTACAAAATCTATAAAAGTTAGTAAATCAAAACCTGATTGTTTTGTTGGCTCCACAATTATATATATATATATATATATATATATATATATATATATATATATTGTGTGGTTTGATTGCTTTGTTGGCTCCCCCAATTATATATATATATATATATTTGTGTGTGTTTAAAGAAAAACAGGAAAATTTCCCTAAGAGACGGCGATTCAATACCTACCAACGCAATAAGGAGTTTGGAGCAAGTTGATGACGGAGACATATCTTTTATGACAGATTTGGTTCATGCTTCAATAATCTACCTTACATTATTGACAAGCTTTTAATTTGTTTTTGTCAGAAATAATAATAATAAACAACTTTACCCGATGTACGATACCAATAAAATGTTACATTATTAAATAATAACATAATGTAAGGGACAACTATTTGTCCATTTCGGGGGGAAAATGCTACATTATTGACAAATACTAACTACTCATATGGGAGCTGAGGAGACTTTGATCTTGATCTTGATTTTTTTTTTTATTAACACCATAAATCATCACACGGGAATCTCGACAGACACAACAATTCTCCACGCCATTTGAATATATATATATATATATATATATATATATATATATATACATATATACAGGTTTAAAGTATAAATTTATTTTGAAAGTTTTCACTGAAAAATAATGTTATCACATAAGTTTTTTCAGGTTCAGTGTTACTCTGAAAATGTTAAAAGGGAATAATGTTATTCTAAATCATTAAAAAACCAATATTGACAATTAAAAAATTGACATTCCAACCACTAGTTCTCACAATTGTTGTCAAATTAACTCTATGAGTTTACCATTTTCATGTTTTTACCTTATAAATCAAGTTGAGCCACTCTCAAACTCATGACAATAGTAAACTTAGTCAAACCCGTGAGTTCACACACTGAGTTTACCTTTTTTACATTTTGAACTTACAAAATCGTGTTAGCTTACTTTTAAACTCGTGTCAACTTTTTTTATTTGATCATATTCAGTGGCTTTATATATAAATTTTATAAAAAATCTTTATTGAGTATGATAAATTATGAATAAAAATAGATTTAATTTCTATTGTTTTGATTTAACACATATTCGAATCCAATATTTTTTATATTTTAATTATTTAATTATACACTATTAATACCTATATAATGATAAAAAAAAAACTCTTATGAGTTTAGGATTTGAGTCTACGATACGATTTTACATCATTATCACAAATTTACTTAAATTCGTGAGTTTGACAACCTTTGATTCTCCCCAATAAGCATCCATATTTTAATGCAAGTGATCAATAAACAAGTACAGTAATTAATATCAACATTATCAGTCATTCATTATATAAAGGACTAAACTTTTATTTTTAGTAAGAATATTATAAACAGTTTTTTTTTAAGTAAAATACTCTAACTACCCTTATGTTTTACTTTAATTACACAGACCTCCCCTATATTTTGAAAACCTATATAAACCTCCCTTAAAATTAAAATGTATGTTACACAAACCTACCGTATATTTTGAGATTCTATTTCCATCCACCCAAAACCGTTAGTTGACCGTTAAGTTTGACTTTTGAACTTTTATTTTACCAAAATGCCCTTATTTAACATTAGAATTATTTAAACAAATATGTGTGTGTGGGGGAAAAAATTTTATACCACCAAATTTTTATCCTAATGGATTTTTTAAACTTTCTAATATGTTAAAAATTTATGAATTTTGAGATTATAAAATTTATAATTTTAATTTTTTTACATATCTATTGAAATTTATTTATTTTTAGTTTCTTAAATGACTAAAATATATATCAAACACACTTTTTTCTATCAAATATAATAAACTATATATGTTTGAGAGATTTTATTAAGTCATTTAAATTTAAATTTTGATATTTTTTTCTACAAACATTTAAAAAACTTACTCAAATTTTTAAAAGTTTGTGATATTTACAAGTTGTCAATTAAAATTTAGGATTTAACATTAAGGGTAAATTAGTAAAAAAATTATTTTTATATAAATTTCAATTAAAAATATATTCTTTGAATTTTTTTTAGAATATTCTTAACAGAGTTAACGGTTTGGACTTAATTGTATGTTTTCAAAATAGAGGGGCTTTGTAATTAAGGCAAAATAAAAGGGTGATTAGAGTATTTTACTCTTTTTTTTTTCAATTTATCTATATATGGGGCTTACCAAACTTATATTTATATACATCCTATCCCTGTATGTTAAACATCTTTTAGTAATTAAGAATGAGCAGTCCTTATTATAAGTCACTGAACGTGTATTAATTACATCTTTTTTAAAGATTGTCTTCATTTAAAATTTGATGAAATTTTTTCACTTCTTAAAGATTTAATTCATGTTATTTTAAACATGAGTAAATTTGAAATTTTCTTCCCAATTAAAAAAAAAATAACTTAAGCATCCGGTGAGATAGTTGGAAATAGCTTAAAAATTACAATAGAGTTATAGGGATCAAATGGATCGTATAATTTAAAAAATAATTAGTTGCATTATTCATTAACCATAAATAATGCAACTGATCATTAATATTCTCCATGTAATGCACAGTATTATTATTGCACATGATCGTAGCATTAGCTTTCTATAAAAGGCACAAAGCATTCAGTTTCCTTCCATGAGCATTAGATATCTGTCATCGTTCGTCAGAGAAGGCATGGCTCTCACAGGGAAGCTTGAGGTTGAGAATGAGACTCCGATTCCTGCTTCAGAGTTCTTCCACATATTCACCAAGAAACTTGACAATCTTCAGAACATCACTGATCATGTCCACGAAGCTGAGCTTCATGAAGGAGAAGACTGGCACAGCATTGGATCTGTTAAGCAATGGACTCTTGCTGTTGGTGAGCTTTTAATTATTCAGTTTCAAGTGCCACATCGTAATTATAATTTCCCCGTATCAATCTAATTTATCTTTTAAATTTATAGTTTCTTTTCTAAATTCTCCCCACCGATGACACATATATTAAGACGGTTTTTATTAAGGGAGCGGTATCCAATACAAATAATATAAGAGTTAGTTAGAGATGGGATTTAATTTGGTCATGAGTATAAAACCACAATCTATTTTATTCCCCTTATTTATTACTGTTGTTGGTCCTTAATATAAGAATTACTACTATGATTCTTAATATAAGATATATTTACCTAATTTGATTAGATTAAGAATGTTAGTTGAGTTGATTAATATAATATGTATTTTATTAAATATCACAGTCATTTTCCTTAATTTTCTCATTCCTTCTCCTCTTTGACTATTGTTGAGGAAGCATTAATAGAGGAAAATTAGAAAAATATTGACAAATATAAAAATTATTATATTTATGACAAGATCAACTCCTCAAAGTTGTACTATATTAAGGACCGGATGAGTAGTTAACTAATTTGAAGAGATTAAGTAAGCTAAATAAATCAATTAATTATAGTGTATGTTACATGATTTTTTAAAATTATATTTATATGTATTATTATATTATGTATCATTTTATAAGTCAGCCAAATAAGTTTGAAAAAAATTGATAAATATAAATTCTTCAAAGTAATTTATTTAACTTTCTAAATCTCTCCAAATTAGTCAATTAGCTCTTATATTAAAGATAGAATGTAGAATATTTTTTTTTTAAAACTATCTCTATTTATTGCACATCTGTTAAGGGAGTTTGCACCAAGCTATAGCTTCAATGCAAATGATTGAAAATGATATTTTAGAGAAATCAACACACATAACTAATTTAAATAATTTTCTTAATCTACCCAAATTAATTAATTGGATCTTACTACATCTGGTCTTTAATATAAGACCCAATTGACCACTTTTTAAAGATTAAGGAAGTTAAATAAATTATTTGAGATTATTTATATTTACCTTTTTATATCAAACTAATTTATCTAACTTATAAACTGATATGCAATCAAATAATATGCAATATATGTTATGATTAACTAACTTATTTAGTTTCCTCAACTTCTCCAAAAAATATTGTACTACATCTTATATTAAGGACTATGGTATTATATATATTAAGTAATTAGCAAATTTCTTTAATATCTACAAATGAGTTATCTAGCTCTTATATTTAAGATCAAATAGATTAGAGTACTTTGTAATATATCTTTCCCAATTGTCAAATATTTTGTGTGCTTGCTTCGAGGCCTTTAACCTGGTGTTCACGTAACGTACAGGTGGTAAGGTAGTGAAATGCAAGGAGAAAATTGAAGCATATGATGAAGAAAACAATGTAGTCACATTCGACCTGTTTGAAGGAGATATTCAAGAGCAATACAAGAGTCTCAAGGTCACTCTCAAAGTCACCGACAAACAGGGCGGCGGCGGCGCTGTCGCCAAGTGGATTATAGAATACGAGAAGCTCAATGAGGGAATCCCAGATCCAACAGCCTACGTGGACCTTGTCACTAACATTGGCAAAGATGTTCATGCTGTTGTTCCTCCCCCATAATTCAACCAGATTAATTATAAATAAATCAATCATATTAAGTCAAATAATTATAGTCAAGTGCAAATCTTGAATGGTTTGTGCTTTTTGCGCTGCATTGGCTGGTTCGAAGTCTTTTTAATTTTTCAGCCTTTGGTCTTTTCTGTACTTGTTGCTCTGTTTCTAGTTTAATTTCTTTCAAGTTTATGGGTTTGTTAGTTTTATGTTTATGTGGTTTATGGATTTGGCTCTTGTATATTGTTCAAGTTATAATCTGTTGTAAGCGAGCCCAATTTTTTTAATGTATCTTTTTACTACTTTTCTTTGAATAAAATTTCCTTATTATATAAAAAAATTCCCACACCGAACAATTTGCTAGGTTGTGCGTTGCTTTACTAATTAATGAATGTGCGCATTATCATATAATCATTGTATCAGAATCACTAAGAGTGCTTGTACAATGTATTTAATAGTTGTAGTTGGTCTGTCAAAATAGCAACAATCAACATTATTTTATAGGTTGACTATATGGATAGTAAGATACTATTGTATTTTATTAACAACAAAATCGTTGAGCAAATTGTTAACCAATATATAGACAATTACCAAATGGAAGAAGACATAGACGTCAAAATAATATTTATGTGTGTGTGTTAAAAATAAAGTTTCAGCTAAATAGAACAAGGAATATATATATTTGATCAAGATTACACAATGATGCGAGATATTGTTTATATCAAATTTACGTTACTTCAAGAGCTCCAATGACCTATCACATCTTCTTGAAACTTCCGCTCCGTCGTCTCTAGGTTAAAAAAAAAAAAAACACAGATAGATCCAAAAATAGGTTATGTTGATGCTGAAGCCTACCTAAGCTACTTTGATCCTAACCTAGTAAATAGGGCATGTTTAGGGTTTAGATTCAAACTTATTTTCAAACCTATTTAAATATACATATCATACTTAATAAGGCTTTTAGCTAACTTACAAACTCATAGGCTTAACCAATTTAGTTTTTTTTAATGTGCACCATTATAAATAATTATATACAGTATAATCTACATCAATTTTATAAATTACTTATAAAATTATTAACTTAACCTTAACCCTAAGTTTCATATCTAATAAATCTCATATAAACTCAATCCTTTCATTCAAAAGTCATTCACCTCTGTATCCTTTCTCCTTCGATCGATCAAGATAGCAAAGCTTTCCCCTGATTTGTTTTGTTTTCTAAAGCATCATAGTTACTATAAGTTTATTTTAGTGATATCCAAATGAAATAGTATAATCTTAGTAGGAGGAGTTTGCCATAGTTTATGTCGGAAAGTAAAAGATGTTAAATCCAAATTTATATGCTGATTGTTGCTCTTGGTTGATTTTAAAAAATATATCTCATTAGTCAACGGATAATTGATTTTTCTTATTCTTACTTATCCGAATAATTGTTATCATTAGCCATTCTTTTTCCCCCTTACTAAACTCTTATATTATAGGTGAAATGGATCTAGGCATTTAAAATATAATGCAGACTTTTAAGTCTTAAATATATCACTTAAAGGATTATATATGAATTTAGATGCATATACTTAAAAGTTTATTTAAAGTATGTCTTTAAAAAGGCTGCAGTTCTTTTAAAGGCTCCAACATGAGCCTTTTAAAAAAAAAATACAGCCTACATATATGCTTAGGTTTTATATCTTTATTCCTGGTTCATGCATGGAAGCCTAACCTAACATTACGTATTTCCACCATGTTGATTCATTTATGATCAAATGGCATATGGCTCATCTTTATTAGTATAAATAGTATTAGATCGAAAGTTTAATCTTGTAACACCCTACTTTTGTACCGTACAAAACAGTTGAAAACATGACATGAGAGACCAAAAGCAGTTCTTAATCCATTTGGGATCCCAACTTCACTACAGAGTCAATCCTATAGTTAAGTGGGTTTTTGAAAGGTATTTCAAAATATTTTAGTTGTGGTCTCATTTTCATTTTTCAAATTGGTTTAATTCATTCGGGTCTATTTCCATTTCTTAATATCAGAGTACTTACTGAAGTTCTTAGCGGATAATTAGAATAAGTTCGCTACTAAAAGGGTCCACCTAGTATTGTCACCCGGTTCTAGATAACTTACATCAGTTACATACAACCTTCCAGGTTTACAGTTGGTGTATTCCTACCACCATGAGTACTAAGTTTACCAAAATACCATTCAGTATTATATACAGATCCAAAAGTTAAATAACCAACAGAAAATAAATTCTAGGTCTTCACTTCTACCCGTCCGTGGCTATCTTCTTCCCATGAGAACTACTTGCCCGTGCTGCAGGTTAGTTATTGGAAAAATGGTGAGATTCAAAAGAATCCCAGTAGTAACAAATAGCACTCATATAAAATGCATACGAAGAAACATACCATAACAACCACCACATACCAAACAATTCAATATTCATTCAGCATTCAGAGATATGTTCATTCAATAAATAATTCTATTCAAGGACATACCGTCCCTTCCCACAGCGCTGGGTATTCTATTGGGCCAAAGCCCTTCTCATCTGAATGCTTAAAGGGCAATTCGGCCCGATTCATGTTCACAGTTCAAGTATGTATAATGGCAATAATATGCATGAAGCAGGATACATAGAATATGAGAGAGAAGTTACTACCTTAACCTTTCCAATATTCCGAGGTGTGTTACCACTTCCTTGGTCGTCCCGGACAGATATCGAATCCTATATGTGGGAATTCATGAATGGACGGGTTATTACTTAGCCCAATACATTTATAAATTACTCTTTAATGTTGGTTATCATTAGGGTTATTATGGTAATTTTACCAAGTCAACCAATGAGTTAAAATGGTCAAATTATCACAAGGGACTAATTTCTACCCTTGGTGTACAAAGAAATTACAATATGCCATTACATTTTGCAATTTTCGCATAGGCACAAATGCTGGCAGATTTGGTCCACTAACTTTAAAAATTCATATCCTTTTGCACAAATGTCCAATTGGGGTGGTTTAAAATCCTATGTGACCCTTATTAAGTATAGTTTCATGGAAAAATACTTCACTTAGCCAATTGGACTCACAGAAATCCATAATTTCCAGTAATTGAACATTGTTCCAGAATTTTCCAGTTTTACATGACCAAACTTCAAAAATGTGTAACTCCCAACATACACATCCAATTAATCATTATAACCTATAAAATTAAAGGTCTATGTCTCTACTTTCAGACTGGAAAGTTTCAGAATTTTCGGACAAGATTTAACCCTTTAATAATCACGCACAACATCTACTGTTACACATGGCAGATTACACAACATGTTCATGCACACTTCCAAAATTTCCAAATTGATATAGGAACATCCAAAATTCATGAACACTTGTATACCTACACAATTTTACCTTATAAAGCCAATGGAAACATGAAAATTATCAAATTCCAACTCTTTCACCACGTCATGCACAGGGCAGAAATTTGACAAATAAGCCAACAATTACCCAACTTGCAATTTAAGTCTCATACTAGTTTTATAAGCCTTCTAAACATCATAAAACACCATGAACACAACAAAAATACCATGAATCTTCATAATCATAACTTGACCAAAAACAGGGCAGATTTCACATGGGAAAAATCATCAACCAACCAACACAATCCATAGTTCAAAATGAAGCTAAAGCTCACCTCTTGCTCCTCCTTAGGTTCTTTCTTTGTTTCTTGAACTTGTGCTTTTGCAAAATGGCTGAAAACACCTCCTCTTGAAATTCTAAAATCATAGAGTTAAAGCTCTTAGAGAGGAGAACAACTTTTATGAAGGCCTCAAGAGCCATGGAGGTGGTTTGGAAGGTGAAAATGGAGCTAGAAGCTCTTACCTTGAAGTTGTCTTCCTCTTTCTCTTTCCTTAAGCTTCTTGGACGACTTTGGAGTTGTGTGAGGGAGTGTTTGATGAGTTTAATTCACTCTTCTTCAGCTTCCAAATCACTTGGCCGTATAACACCAAGAGGAGAAAAGAAATATGCCATGTGTCACATTTTTGTAGAGTCTTGAAAAGTTACATGGTTAATTAACCAACCTTAGTTAGCCTCCTTAGTCAAGCTTTCTCTTTCCTCTTCTCTTGTGCATAGTTAGCCTCCTTAGTCAAGCTTTCTCTTTCCTCTTCTCTTGTGCAGCTGATCGAAAATGAGGATAAGAAGATGAAGAATGAAGACTTAATGAATTAAAACCTCTCCCTTTTACTTTCCAAGTGTCCAAGCCATTTTTGTTGACTTTCTTGTATAAAAGATGAAGCCATTAATTGATTCATCTCTCCTATTATTCTTGGATGAGATTATAGCATGAAGGGAGGAGATTTAATTTGCTCTTCAAATGTTAATCTTGACCCTTCATCTTGCCTTCCAATTAAGTTTTTGGTTATTCTAGATTTTAGGCGAAAATTAGATAATTTATCGATAACTAATCGGACTAAAATCATCATACAATTTCTTAGGATAATTCTTTCATTAATTTCACTATCCATTAGTACACTTAGTCCTTGAGTACTTTTTGGGATATTACAAATCTCACGTGCCACCACCTATAATATGATTAATATCAAAAGATGCTCAGGCAACATACAAAGTACTAGTAATTAAAAATACATATATCTGTATAATGTATGGGTTAATTAATATTATGAAGTTGTGTGAAAAATCTTCAAATTTCAAAGGGAGGCCATATTTGGCATAGCGTCTCGAGGTAATTTCAAATCATCAACTACTTTCGGAATTATATGGCCAAGGTATCATCACATCATCGTCAACAATTTCGGAATTAAATGTTGATGGTGATGGTTCAGACAAATTGCCGTTGGACTGGTTATATGTCAAACATCATTGAAGGAGTGTGTGCTTGGTGATTTGGTAACCACTTTAAAAATTTAACGAAAATTTATAATATAGAGTGTAATTTTAAATCGTTTCTTGAAAAATCTTTTATTAATTATCTAAAAATTAAATGTAATGATTGACATGAAATGAGTTATAAAGGATTTTTGAATATTTTATCTAACAACTAAATTGTAATTAAACTAAAATGATTTAAAAATAAATATTTTTGGATTTTAAAAATAAAAGTCGAATGGAATAAAAATTGGTTTTGAAAAATATGATTAAATCCCCTACAACAATGAATTTTATCTATCATTTGATTCAAAATATTCTTACGAGTGTGCTAGTTTGACAAAAAATACTCAAAAGATCTTTTGAGCTAGCTTGAATTAGGTGAATTAAATCTCTTACACTGGGTAAGACTTAATACCTGTAACCGAAATTCAATACAAAACACTAACAATTGCAATCAAAGTCTCTCAAAATACCAAACATTAAACACCGTTGAGTCTAGTGCATTAATCAATGATTATTCCTAAACTTAAAAAATAATTATTTCTTAAAACACTATTAAAAACCATTTTGTATGCAATTGATGAAATCACTAAGTTTTCTAAAATATCAAACCTCATCAATGGATGAGTCAGCACCAAAAGAGAGGAACACTTACTCTAGAGATGCTATTAAGCACTCTTAGCATGTGATTTAAATTAATTAATGCAATTGGTCCAATGCAACTTCAAAATCCACTCAATATCTAAACAATATCATGTAAAATAATGGAGAATCAATGGAATCACACTTAAATATATATGTAAGCATATATATTTATGAGCACAAAATTCAATATCAATTAATTCAAATCACAAATTTGATTCAAACAAAGATTATATCACAAATATTAGTCTTAACTATAAATTACAACTATTAAAACTAAGAAAATCATAAATATAGTCAAAAATAATGAATTAAAATTAAAACTCCTCTTTGTAATTCCAAACATCAAAACTCAATCTTTGCTCCTTTCCTCTAGGAGAAGGAAGATTAGCTGAGGCAATTCATAGAACCAGAGATAAGAAGCAAAGTCAGCATCTCCTTCAAACAACCAGCCATAGCAAATAATGATTAAATGACAATTGGATTGCTTTAGAAACACAGCGCAGCCATGCCTCTGGCAGAAAGTCTACTGCAGTGATACTGTTGAAAGAGTGAACGATGAGAGTAACAGTACAGGGCTACGAAGGAAAAGAAGAGATTGTGGTGGTGAAAGCTGTGGTCTCTTCCACCTCCTTGCACAATTCCGACGGTAATAATGAAGACTCTGCCGACTGTACTTAGTGGAAAACAGAGGAAGGAGATGGAAGGAAGACGAAGATGGAAAGTCTATGTTGATGATTCAATGGTGGTGGAGATGGTGTATCGTGATGAACAACTCCTTTTCCGCCGCTCCCTGCTCTGTTTCTGCGTTCTCAGCTTCTTCGGTGATGATTCAATGATGGTGGAGATGGAATGAAGATGGTGAGATGACAAAGACGGAGCTCGCCGGCGGCAATGGATGAAGGAGTGGTGCCGCCGGCGAGAGAAGAAGAAGATGAAGGTGATAAAAGGTGAAGACGATGGTCTGTGTTGCTGCGCGCTACACCCTCGTTTCTGTTCTGCAATATTCCACGCTGAGTCTCTGAAACTGACCTAAATTCCAATCTGCAAAAACGCAGAGTTTAGCTCTGTAGACCAAACTAGATTTTCTGAAATTCAGAGAATTAAACTATCATTTATGAAATTTAGACTGCAAACTGTCATTTTTAATTTTGATGCACTTTTTAAATACCTACCATTAAAGATAATTAAATCAATATCAAATCCTCTCAAGAAATAAATGATTAAGAGTAATTAACATTATTTTGACAATTTTATCTTTTTAGTCTTAATTTAATATATTTACTCTTAATTTCGATTAAATAGAAATAAAGCATTTTAAACTCAATTAATATGACAAAATCCCTAAATAAAATATAAAAATATATAATATATAATTAGGGATTTTTCAATTATCAATTTTAAAATGGTGTGAATCAACTTTTTATATCACATGAAAATCATTTTAAAATTAGTTAAGAGGTAAAAATACCCATAAATTTTTTTTTTAAAGTACACTTAGTACTATACATTTTTTTTTTATAAAAATACCCATAAAATTTGTAAAAGAGAGAAAAATGCCAAATCCATTAAAGGAACTAAATGGACGTTAATTTTCTTATTGTGGGTCCCATTGGTGTTTAGGTGGCAACTGCTGAGCTTTCTCTCTCACCTTAGTTGTCTCTCTCTCCCTCTCATCCTTCCTGTCTCTTTGTTTTCTTCTCTCTCTTCCCTCTCGCCCTCTCCGTTAAAATATGGCAGTTAACAACCGAATTTTATAAAATCATCATCAGCCGAACATCACTTGATAGGAGCTATAGGAAGTGATAGGAGCTTTTTTTTTTTTTTTAAATGTACTTTCTAAAGAAGGGTCATAAGAAATGTGATACTTTGTGTTATAAGAAGTGATATGAGTTTTTTTTTATGACATTTCGTATGGTGAAATATCACTTCCTATGGCACTTCTTTATGAGGTAAGAAGTTTTTTGTTTTTAAAAAAAATAATTTTACGTAATATATTAAATATAAAAGACATTGAGCAAATTAAACAAGTAACAACTAATAAAATTATATTTGTAAGCTTAAAAATTACAATGTATAAGAAGTTTAACAAGAGAGAGTTGTAACTTCAAGCAAATACTTGGAAAAAAATTATAAGCACACGTAAAACTACAAACTAATATCAATGAAAGCTTCTGTATTAAAATTGTAAAAACAGAAAAGAAAATTGTAGTACTAATCAATGAAAGCTTCTGTATTAAAAAAAAAAAAAAGACTTACGGTCCTGTAAACAATAGTAATATTTATTATGAGATAAGATTTAGGAATTTAATATGTTCATTGAGAAGAGAGTACCACATATTATTGATTAAACAGTATATTATTTAATAATTCGGCAAGTGCCATATAAGGGGTGTAATTTTTTTTTTAAAAAAATTACACCCCTTATATGAAGCTTCCTCAGAAAAGTGTCATATAAGGTATTAGGCAGTTATGACGCTTTTCTGGTCAAGTGCCATAATTATCACATGTATTTGTTTGTTTTAAAAAATAGAAGTCTCCTTTGACGCTTGTTTGTAAAGAAGTGTCATAAGATCAGCGCCGCTAAATCTATATTTTGTAGTAGTATTAAGAAAAATAACAAAAGAGAAAATAATATTTAAAAGTTGTTTTGAGTTTTTTTTTTGTTTTTAAAAATTTATTTCTATTCTTTTAGAAAACACTTAACTAAAAATAATCAACCAAACAAGTTTTTTATTAAAAAAATTGTTTCCAGAATAATAAAACAAAAGGCCTACTCGCTTTGAAATTTTTTTACACAACCAGTATGGACCTGTATGCCTTGACAGTTGATCTTTATAAGTCTTGGTAGTAACAGTTCCCATATTTCAGTCCTCATAAGACAGCCCATGCATGCTTCTGCTCTCAGACTACGTCCAGTTCCAATATTATACATTCCGCATGATCCCTCCACACGCGCGTCAACATTCATCTTTATAAACAATGTTATCCCTTCTGCATGATTCACAAAGGTAGTCACGTTCACATCAGCCCATTGCAAACAAGCTCGCGTTTTGGCTAACACATCTGGTCCGTGACATCCAGTTTTGTGTACATGTCGGAGCAAACAATATATTCCAACAACCAGATCCCACCGCCTAATATTCCAATGGACCCACTGGCTAATATGATTTGATAAAAAGAAATACACAGGAAATGCTTCGGGAACACATCGCAACCAAATCACGTATCATGTGCATAGAGGTTTCATGTACACCATTCTCCAGCATCGGTTAAAAGCTCACTGATACAGATATTCTCCAATTCTATTGGCCAAGTCAATCAGTTTGTTCTGCCCCTGAAGCCATTTATCCTTCCAAAACCAAAACAAATAAGTATGGAAATAAGGATCCCCTTCACGCAGTCCTCTAGCGAGTTTAAAATTTTGGCCATGTTCCCCATTCCACAACAACTGCATATTCGCTGACCTTGTACAATTATCAACCACATTAATGAAATTCTTCAGCAATTCAAGTTCCTGCAAGCATTTCAAAACATCATAAGACCACCTTATTCTATCATAAGCCTTCTCCAAAGCAATCTTGATTGCCATAAATCCCTTTCATCCCTTTTTAGTACACATTGAATGAAATATTTCCTGGGCAATAATAATATTGTTGACTCCCTACCTTCCTGAAACAAAACTACATTGATTTGGCGCTATCACATGCGGCATCACCTCCTTAAGTCTACTAGCGATAACCTTTGTTAAGGTCTTATAAATGGCATTGCAGAGACTAATAGGAAGGAACTCCCTAAATGGCATTGCAGAGACTTTAGGAATTAGAACTATGTTGGTACTATTAACATTAGCAATTTCTGATGTAAGGAAAAATAACAGTCGTACCATGACCACCACGGAAGAACCCATTATTTCCCATTGACTCTGAAAGAACAACGGATTCAGTCCATCAGGGCCTGGAGCCTTGAGAGGACCCATTGTGGACAAGGTTTGCTTCACCCCCATAGGGTTAATATCTTTGACTAAACCAGAGAGTAGGGTGTTCTCAAGTATAGGAAAAGTTGTGATACCATATTCTCAATAGCCCTAGATGAGTTCAAATGAGTAGTGAAATCATTCGTGAGATCATGATTCGAACCTGCATTACTCAACTCTTGAAAATGTTCGCAAATCCCTAATCTCAACTCAGTAGTTGAACCTAGGTTGAGAGGGTTTTTCAGAGGGTAAAGAAAATGTTTCAATTAATTTTACGTGTTTTACTACGTCACTAAGTCTCATCGGCTCTTAATTGCACTATATCAAAGTTGCAAGGGATTCTTTACTTAAACTCAATTCGTTCATCTACATACATGAAATGTGTAGCCACATAAGGCTATCAAATATCTAAATCAAATACATACAACGCCTTGTGCTTCAATCTCAAATTCTCCTTCATAATTCCTCTTTACATAACTCCATGCATTCTTCACCTGTCTAAATGGTTGGTTGGGAGGGGTGAGATTCGAGAGAATCTCAATAGTAAACTATACCACTATGCATGTCAGATATATATGAATGCATGACATGCTTGCCTACACTATTTCATACCAACATAACGACATGCTGCATGCTCAATGTTATGACATACATATGGCCATTGCACAAATATAGCAGAGTTTCAACCAATCATACATGTTCCACACAAATAGGCAAAGCAATCACATAATCAATGCAAGACATACATATCACATACATGCAGAAAGGGTAAGTTCACTACCTTTTACTTGATGTCCTTCTCATGCACCTTGATCTTCAAACAATTACTTCTTCTTTAACACTTCATGACCCTAGATAAGAATGACATCATTAGAGTCATGAAAGGTGAATACCCAATGGCTACATTAGACTCAAAGACTCACTTTTACCCTTAGAGCTCTAACCAATTACATTTGGCCAATTTCTTACTCAAATTCACATGGTAGTCAAAACTGCCAACATTTTGACCAAACTTTCAAAAATCATAATTAATTCTATAAAACTCCAATTGAGGTGACTCAAAGCTCTATTTAAAGCTGTTTAAGTTTAACTTTATATAAAAATACTTTGGTCTGACTATTATTGTTATATTTTTCCCAGAAATTTGGCAAACAGGCACTGTTCCAGATTTCATTCTAGAAACAGGACACAACTTCAAAAATTCATATCTCCTAACATAATTGTCCAATTAACCATTATGACCTATCAAATTAAAGGTATATGTCTCTAATTTTACACTGGAAAGTTTTATGTTCATTGGATAACATTTGATAACTCAAAAACACATTACAATGACACTGCCTCTAGAAAATGAATTTCACAACATCTACTCCACAACTTTCAAAAATTCCAAATTCATATACAAGCATCCAAAAATCATGAACACTTGAATACCTATAAAATTTCGCCTTCTAAATCGAATGGAACCTTCAAAATTGTAAAATTCTCACTCCTTCATAACGTTCTGTTCAGACCAGAAAACTAGAGTTTTCTACAACAATTCACCAAAACAGAATTTTGTCCAACAACTTGGTCCAATATCATCATAAATCATAATCTAACCATAAACACATGATTAAACCACTAAAAACAGAACTTGGTCGAAAATAAACAGTACCTAAACCCACAAAAACTCATCCAAATAACAAATCAATCAATTAAAAAGGAAGCTTGTGTTTACCTCCACCCATTTCCGCAAACGGTTCGGAATCCTGGCAACACTTCGGCCGGTGATACGGCGCCGACCACCTCCAAATGAGAATCTGAAACAGTAGAAGTAAAGCTCGCAATGAGTAGAAGAAGTTTCCTAAAGGATATTTTAAGAAAAGACGCCGTTTCGGTAGTGTTTTGACGCCTTGAAAGTTTCTCTCTCTTCTCCCTCCATTTTTGTGTGCTCTCTTTGCTCTCTCTTTCTGGTTTATTTCTCTGCGTGAAATGGCATGAGGAAGATGATGGTTTATTGGATAAATGAGGTGTTAAATTACTTTGCCACGTGTCAGCTCTTGATTGGCCCAAAAATCAAATTTTCGCATATAATATCAAATCTGGCAGAATTTTCATTAAACTTTGAAAATTCATATCTAATTGCACAAATGTCCAATTGGGGTGGTTCTAAAGGCTATGTTACCCTTATTGAGCCTAGTTTTAAGAAACAATATAAAATTTGGCCAATTAGAAGCTCACTCTTCCCAGAATTTTAATCTTTGGATGTTGCCCCAGAAAATAATTAATTTCGCTGGGCTAACTTCAAAACTTCATTTCTCTTTGTGTACAACTCCAAATAACTTATATGACCTATAAAATTAAAGCTTGATAAGTTTACTTTCATTTTAGAAAGTTTCATAATTTTTGGGCATCATTTGCCCTTTAAAATCTGCCACACAAACACGACTGCCACATCGAGAATTTCACCGATAGCAACACTACTTTGTGTTCCACTTTACTATATTGTGTGTGACTTCTAATTACTTTATTTTGTTATTCCCAGAGCTCTTTAGCTCACCAAGGATATAAATAAATTTTAGGGAATTTAAACGTGCCTCATAGGGACATTTGTTAAACCGGGGTTTAGCAGTCCATTTGATATAGGCTTAATTTCAAACATTTTGTCCCAAAATTTTGGATATTACAAAAGTACCCCAAAATAAACCTCCCCACCATTCGGGACATCCTGCATGTAGAGATTTTGTAAAAAGAAGTACCATGCTGCATAATGTCTGCTTGATCATATAACCTGACACCGTCATCATTTCTCAAAGCTTCTACACGGTTTCGGCGTCGACGACTATTTGCCATGGAATGAAAGTACCGGTTGTTTTTGTCCCCATCATGGTACCAATTACATCTATAACGCTGTAACCACATTATTTCTTCCTGTACTAACACTTCTTCCAATTCCTTCCAAATTCTATTACGGACTTCCTCTAGGCGGAGATCCTGAGGGCTATAAATGAGTGTTCTATTAATGCCATCCAGTTTGTGTATCAGCGAGCTCTTCCTTTTATTTAAATCCCCATAAACGACTTTATTCCAATGTATTGCATTTTCAGTAAACACAGCAACATTCTCGTTCCACCAGGAGGCTTTTACAAACTCACTAAACTCGTGCTGCACCACCCAAGGAGCAAATATCCTGCAAGGAACTTCACTTGACCTCCTGCCGATCAGAACCCTCCGTGGGTAGCCATTTCCATGAACATCGGGCTCTCAATGAAAGCACCAATGTGATGATCACAAGCACAAAGGGAGAGCCCATCCCAAAAGACTAGCATATTAAGAGGGAGAGCCCCTTAACTTAACCACACTACACTTGTGACGCTTCCCGATGAGGGACTCATAACATTTTCTTTCTTTCACGTCAGAAACCAGTCAAACGAATGAGTAAAGGAGCATGATCTGATTTGTAACGCGGAAGGTGAGTAACCGTGGCATGAGAGAAACAATCAATCCATTCAAAGTTGGCCGCTACTCTATCCAATCTGCTATAGCTTTGCCCTCGATTCCAAGTAAAGTTTTGAATGCCTTATCGGATTACCAAAAGGGAACCTTGGGAGATTCGTTCGTCATCCTTAAAAGTAGCATTAAAGTCACCACCCATACACCAACGAGTCTGCAATATGTGAGAGAATCCCATAGAACTCTACCTTTTCTTTCATGCGGACTACCATAGGCCACCGTAAGTTTCCACTCCCCCGGCAGGCCATCATTTATTACCCCATGCAACAGCTGGTCAGTTTTCACAAAAACTTCAAAATTAACATCATTACTCCAAAAGCACCAAATTCCTCCACTAAATTTCATTATCTATTGACAACTTTCATATAACAAGTAATAATGCCACTCTTTCAAGTCATTTACAACTTTTGTAGTACAGCTATTCGGTGCATTTCATTAGCTATTAACAATTTTCATATAGCAAGTAATAAAGTCACTTTTTCAAGTCATTCACAATTTTGGCATAGGTATTCGCTGCACTTTATTAACTATTAACCACTTTCGTGTAGCAACAATGCTACTTTCTTTCGTTTTGTGACATGGGACGACCTTACAATAAGTTAACTATTTGATAATTAAATTATTTCAACAAGCATATCAATGAAAAAAACAACACCACGTCCACAAAAGGGAAAATTACATTGAGGATTCAAAACGTATGAGACAGTGAAGGAAAGTCAGAAAGTTAAGAGAAAGACTAAGTTATTAGTGTTAGATGGAATCCATATATACCTTCTTTCGTCCCCAAATCAGTAAAGATTTTAAATGGGTAACACACTCAGCAGTTTTATGATGATTTCTGCAGCAGAACTCACCACATCGCAAAGGCTTGTCCTGAGAAAGTCCAAAGCGTTGACCTACACCAAGGTCAATGGGGCTCTCAAGGATCCAAAATCTGCTGAAACTATGCCTATAGTAACCACTTAATCTTATAGTTTGGGTAGTTTTGGGCTGGTGATTGTTCTCAGTCAAATTCGAGTGAGGTACAAGCATCTCCGGAACTATTAAAATTTTGATGTGGATCTTCTAGAAACTTTTCTAAAAGCCCCTGGAAATACCACGTGAGTTAGATTAAAAAGCCTTAAGAGTGAGCTAAAATAATATAAGGACTTGTTTCTAAATTTGTGGCTATAAGAAAAAGTTCCACATGTATTAAAAAAACAAAGAAAAGCTTCCACAATATTGGACTCTTCTAAACAAGAAGTATTCTATAAAAAACACAAAGTAATAATACCTGCCGCCTATAAAGATTGATCTAATTGGTAAATGAGTTGACTCATAACTATAAGATTGTGAGTTCAAATTTTGTCAATATGAGGACTTTGTTGACAGGTTATATGGTGAGTCCCGAGACCCTCATCATCTAAACTTTTATTAACCAAAAAAAGTAAACAGTTGTAAAAAGAAAAATTCTTAGACTTCCCTTGTCTTTCTCCCACTTGATTGGTACCATGTGAATTAACATAATAATAAAATGAGAAAGAGAGAGAAGTTTATTGGGTGTGGATCAATGTCGAACAACGGTAGTGCTTACGCATGGGTTTCAACTATTAGAGCCACAGCAAAGTGCTTACACAGGGTTTTAACTACTAGAGCCTGAACATGAGCAGATATGCACTACACGATAAAAAAAGATAACCGAAAAACTAATGATCGGGTGAGGAATAACTAAGACTTTGAGAGATTGACACCCCTGTTTATAGCGTCAGGTGGACAATATATTGGGAAGTTATCTTCCATTTATTAGGAAACATTTCTTCCTTGCCTTTCAATTACCAATTCTTGTAATTAATGCAATATCGATCATTAAATTAAATCCTAATTTAATTTTTTATATATTTTAATCAAGTGAGAAACTCTAATTAAAATAGCTCGATCCATCAAAGGGCGGACCCAAAGTCCGACACTACTTGCCATATGAAAAATCGGTTAACAAGTATCATCAAATTTCTAAAAAGGTGAAACATCCCAAAGAGAAAGAGAAAAGTCATCATAAAGATCCGATAAATGTGGAACATCGATAATAAATAAGAGGGGAATCACTAGTATATATAAAGTCCCCTCTTTTTTATACATTCTCTAGCATCAAACACACCCTCTTTATTTTGAGAATCTACTTTGCTCTCATTCCTTTTTCATTTTATTTTTTCTCGTTTTTTCTCCATTCTTTTTCATGTCCCAATTATTAACAAATGGTTGGAATGCTTAGAATTAAATGATGCCATTGTCAATATTCAGGCTAAGTTTTTATATTTCTTCTTAGAGCACCCATGAATGAGTTAAATTCTTTACGAGTGAGTGGGCGTAGGTTTTCTCCACATGGATTTTTATGTGACATCCTATTCTTGAACAAGGCAAGCTCTGATATCAAATGATATAGATCATCTAGAAACTTGTCTTGAGACCCTAGACAATTCACAGAGGGTTAGAGTAAAAAGACATACATGAAAGTGCAAAATACTTATCAGCTAAAACACTAAAAAGACTTGCTTAGCTTTTACATTCTTATCTAAGAAAAAGCTCCACAACAAGTTGAATAACTCTTCCAACCTAAAAATATTCTATCAAGATCACAAAGTAATAAGTAGTAATAACACTCACTAAAAGAAAAATCTCATGAAAAGTTGTCTGTTTTTGACTTGGTACCATGAAAAGTAGCTAATAACTTCCTTTGTCTTTCCTCCACTTGACTTGGTACCATGTAAATTGACGGAATAGCCCTTGAGTTGACCTCAAATATTAAATGTGATGTGTTTTCTGTTTTTGAAAATTGAAATATATAGATAGCTACAATTTACATAGGTAACTTGAAATTAGAATGAGAGATTTTAGTGGTACTCCCTTCGGTCCTTTTTATAAGAGCCCAACAAAAGTTGTCTGAACATTCAATGAGCTTTTTTCCCCCCATTTTAGCCCCTCATTAATTATATATACTGCATTAATTAAAATGTTGGTGATGCCTATATTTACTTTATTTCTCTCTCTTACACCTCATAAATAAGGGCATACTTGGAAAAAATAGTGTTTATTTTATATACATTTATTATTTTTAACTAATTTTAACTATTTTCTTAAACTAAATAATTTGATTATTGGGCTCTTATATATAGGACTGGAGTAAGTATCATTTTAGCGACATGAAAAAAGTTAATGGGGGAACAAAAGCAAGAATGAGGTCCCAGGGTTTCAACCAATTCGCCCAGTAATTCATCATAACTTTGAGGCTGAAATGTCATCCTTGCCCTCACTCACCTCACAAGTTTTCATTATATTAAGGGTAAAGGTGCAATTATGGCCCTAAACTATTTTTAGAGGTGTAATTTTGACCCTAAACTATTTTTGGGTGCAATTTTGACCCTAAAGTAATAAAATTGGAACAATTGTGGACCTCAACTAACGGAAGTGAAACTCCGTTTGCCACGTCATCATTTTTTTTGGGGAAAATAACCATTTTGCCCTTACAATTTTGTGAAATTTTACAATTTTTCCCTTAGCAATTGTGTGACACTTTTAAATTAGTAAATGACTTCCAAGAATTTTGAAATTTTCTAGAATAAAAGTAGACATTATAAGCTTTAATTTGATAGGTCATATTGAATTTTATTTGGTTAAAATGACCATTTTTCCCTTGTAATTTTCGCAATACTTGAAAAATTGAAAGATTTGTCACCGAAGTTTAAAAATTCATATATAATTGTATAGATATCCAATTGGGGTGGTTACAAAGCCTATGTGACCCTTTTTAAGTCTAATTTTATGGAAAAATATAAAATTTAGCAAATAGAAACCTTAAAATTCCCAAAATTTTTATTTTTAAAGTATGCTCCAGAAAAAATTTTTGCCCAGCGAATTTAACGTTTTTCTGGAGCAAACTTCAAAAATAAAAATTATGGGAATGTTGAGGTTTCTATTAGCTAAATTTTATATTTTTCCATAAAAATAGACTTAATAAGGGTCACATAGGCTTTGGAACCACCCCAATTGGATATCTATACAATTATATATGAATTTTAAAGTTCGGTGATAAATCTGCCAATTTTTCCAGTATAGCGAAAATTATAAGGGCAAAATGGTCATTTTGACCAAATAAAATTCCATATGACCTATCAAATTAAAGCTTATCATGTCCACTTTTATTTTGGAAAATTTCAGAACTTTTGGAGGTTATTTACTAATTTAAAAGTGTCACACAATTGCTAAAGGTAAAATTGCAAAATTTCACAAAATTGTAAGGGCCAAATGGTTATTTTCCCCAAAAAAAATGATGACGTGGCAAACAGAGTTTCACTTCCGTTAGTTGAGGTCCACAATTGCTCCAATTTTATTACTTTAGGGTCAAAATTGAACCCAAAAATAGTTCAGGATTAAAATTGCACCTCTGAAAATAGTTCAGGGCTATAACTGCACATTTACCCTTATATTAATAGCAAGCCATTGCAGCTGCGACGAGTTTTGTGCAGCATTTAGTCTTAATGTCTATGTTTCTGTAGAGAGAGAGTGTGTGTGTCAAACCCCTTAATATTATGATATTCGCTATATAATAAATGTGTCGTTCAGATGGCAAACAGAAATAGTGAAACTATACTGATAATAAGTACTTACTGATAATACAGAAAATCCTCATCTAGGTTGAAAAATACATACAGAGTACAAAAGAAATAAATTCCACAACTAAAGATAATCAGATGTAACTCCTGGCTAGGACCAGACCTTCAATCGCCAGTAATTACGGTTTTGCCCTTAGAGCCGCTGTCCTTTGCTGGAATATTTTTAGATGTTGAAAAAGGGTGAGATTCGAATGAATCTCAGTAGTAATATACAATCAGTCATATAAAATGCGATAAATAAATATGCAATGCACCATGATATGTAAAATGCTAACTCATGTTGTATGCATACTGTCCAAGGCCAAACGACTGTTTGCAACCCCGGCTAAACTCGTGTCCATGGTCAAACGATATGTTTAGACCCTGGCTTATTCGCGTGTTGTGCCACAGGCACTGTCATATTACAGAAAATGAAATACACAACATATAAATAATCACATAGTGCATGAAAGAAAGAATTACTACCTGGGTCCTTTTCCAGTCCAACTGTTTATCCAAAACTTTTTCTTCGGCTCGGGCTTTTACTAGTTCCTATAAATTAAAATTAACAAGTAATTGGTTATTACTTGTATTACTACTATCTTTAATCATATACTTCTGATTATCTCAGTTTCAGTGGTTTATACACTATATAATTTTGTATAGTGTAATTTTACTATTCTTCAGCAAATTGACAGATTTTTCAGTTAAATTTGAAAAATCATAACTAATTCTAGAAAAATCGAAATTGACTGGATCCAAAGCCAACATGAAGCTATTGAAATATATGTTCATGGAAAAATATCGAAATCTACCCAGATTTACCATATTACTCCCAGAATTTCCCGAAATACCCCTATTCCAGATTAGTCTCCAGAAACATAGCATGACTTTGAAAATCTATATCTCCTAATATACTTGTCCAAAAATTATGTTCTATCCGTCCAATTAAATCTATGGATGTCTACTTTAAATCTGGAAATTTTCATAATTATTTGGCAAGGTTTGATTTTCCAAACGTTCGACACAAACAAACTGTTTTCTAGAAACACAGTTTGAGAGCAACTGACTTCAAAAATTCATATCTCTTAGTATACTAATCCAATTAACACAAAATATATACCAAATTAAAGCTAAGACTATGTACTTTAATTCTGGAAATTTCCATAGCCATTGGGAAAGATTACATAGTTCAAAAACACCACGAAATAAACTACTAGAATCTGGATGTTCAGGATTATACCTGTTTCTAAACCCATCTTTCAAAAATCATAACTTCCTTTACTGATATCTAAATGATGCATTCTACCACTAATTTTAAATATTTTTATGTCTACTATCTCCCTGTAAATTTTAGTAAATAATGGATGTGATTTGGTTGGTCATAAAGCCACACGAAACTGACTGACTCTGATGAACATCAGTTTTAGACAGTCTAACTTCAAAAATTGATAACTTGCTCGTTTTGACACCAAATTGAGCTCTTCTTGATTCTATTTCATACTAAACATCCTAAAATTTTCATATCAAAAAGAATCAGATGAAAAATCCATCTGTAGTATCCGTTTGAGCTTCTGAAAGTTTCCAATAAAACCTCTATTTTCCGGCGACCAAAACAGAGTTGATAAAACTCACATGCAACCATGATTTTGGACTCCTATCTCAAAGATTTTGAATCTACATACTCCTAAACATGTTCCTTAAGTTTTGGGACGTGTTTACAGAAGAAAAGGAATCGAAAATCTCATGCAAAACGGACACAAACTTGCTGGTTTTGGTATTTTACGGTAACATAAACTTTCCGGCGAATTTTCTTAATTCCAGCAGCCATAACTCCTCATGAACAGCCCCAAAAATGAAAAAATAATGGGAAGAGGTAGAGAAGACTCACTTGTACCAAAATATGGAGTTACATGTGAGGTTTGGAGCTTGTTCTTCCACTCACTCATGTCTCTCTTCTCTTGTTTTCTGTTTCTCTATTTCTCTGTTTCTGTTTCATTTCTGTTTTTCTTTTCTGTTTTCTGTTCTTGTTTCTTTAGCTCTTTGAATGTAAATGAAGAGATGAAGGAGGTGGGTGGTTGATTAAATTGAAGATGCATTTGATGTTGTGGATTTCCAAGTGTCATGTATGTGTGTGTCTACGTAAAGGAGGATGTAGGTGTAAGTGTGTGTGTGGTGCAAGTGTGTTGTGTTGATAGCATGAAGTTATAGGGCTGTACGTGTGCTTGTGTGCTGTACGTATGTGTTGGCCAAATGAAAGAAAAGATGAGGAGTATGTGTTGTGTGCTGTCAAGTGTGGGTGTGTGTGTTTTATACACATATAGGTATATTTTTATCTTATTAATTACACACACTAGGTCCTAATTTTCCCTTTGTCAAATTTAAGTTTCCTTAAATTTTGTAGGTTCCATAAATTAGCTTACTATCTAATTTCCATAATTTAATCATTGCATTAAATTTTTGGGATGTTACAGAGAGAGAGATGGCATCCCTACAAGTTCAAAAGTTGGAGGCTGATGTGCATATCAAGGCTCCAGCAAAGCAGTTTTATGATGTTCTCTGCAGCAGAACTCACCACTTAGCCAACATTTTCCCTAAAATAGTTCAAAGTGTTGAGATTCACGAAGGCGAATGGGGCTCTCAAGGATCCATCATCTTCTGGAACTGTGTCCTTGGTAATTAATTAACCAATTAATGTTTCACCTGCATCATATATATATATACATATAACATCACTTTTTCTTCTTCTTCAAGAAGCTCATATTGACAGGCATAAAAAAACACAATTCCACTTTTGGCATTTAAAAGATTCACTTCTTAATTACTATAACTTCAAGTGTTTATATTATATTTATGACTCTCCAGTGTGTGTGTATTTTTTTTTTTAGCTTCAGAGTTCAGACTTGAGATCTAACTTTTCCGTAGGTTGCCTTTATTTCAGAAATAAGTTCTAACAGTACTCTTTGTTGGAATTTTGAACAATAATTCCATGGGTTATGAATAAGAAGTAGGTTGGAAGAGAAGAGGGAAAAGGAAGGAGAAAATAGTGTGTGGATAAAAGTCCCACATTGGACAAATCAAGAGAAATAAGAGTGTATGTAAGGCTCAACTTCTCACCTCTAAAATGGGCCCTTGGGCCAATCCACTTTTGTGGAGGAGTGAGGACATATATGGGCCTTGGTCCACCACGCGCACGCCGCCGCCGTCCGGCTCGGTCGCGCGTGTGTGAGATTTAAAAATAATTTTTTATTAAATAATTTTTTAGTTTGTCTGAACAATCGCGTTTTATTCCTTTATACCCCTTCATGATTTTCCAAACAGTGCGGATGTGTGACCGAATGACCGAACCGGTGCGTCTTCTGGTGTGTCCGGTTGCTCTGTTTTGATGCGTCTGTTCGCACGACACACCAGTTCGCCAATAAAGAGTCACCATTCGCTTATGTTCGCTCCGTTCTGGTATCTCTGTTCACACGACGCACTGGTTCGCCTCAAGAGTCGAGTCAATCTGATCAATTTCCGTCAACTATAAATAGGACGTGCTAGTGACAGGAAAAATCACTCAATCTCGAAACACTCCTCTCTTCTCATATACTGCATAGTACATTATGCAATCATCTCAACCTGTGCGATTCTGAAAGCAATATCATTATGTTCGTTCGGGCTTCTGACTGATAGTGTCATCATTCTGAAGATGCAATCCGTTCTATCCTGGGAGACAATTGTTCGAGAACCTTGGGCATCCATATAGAGGGAACAAATTGTCTTAAGGAGACAACGTACGTTGGGCTCGGATTTTATTCAATGTTCATTATTATTTTCGGCAGTCTTGTGAGTTTTTATATAGTATACATAATTGTTGTGTTTACAAATTACGCCATCTTAGTTATACAAATTCTTATTGAATTTTCTACTTTATAAGTACTTGGGCACAACATTCTTTAAGTGAGCATAAATAATTCTAGATGTCGTCCCACAGTTCCTTTTTTTCATCAAAAGAAAAAAGAAAGTTTTGATGAGAAATTTAGTTTGTGAAACGTAACAGAAGGGAAAAAGTGTGTGGTGAAGGAGCTGGTGGAGTCTATAGACAAAGAGAACAACAAGATAACATTCAAAGTGTTAGAAGGAGATCTGATGGAATACTACAATAGCTTCAGATTCCTAATGGAAGTGTCGCCTTGATAAGTAAAATATTTGCATATTCATTTTCCCTTATATGATGATTTTGTGGACTATATTTGAGCTGAATGTAATCAATTAGGGTGTAATTAATAAATAAATAATGATTTTCTTGCAGCCATGGATAGTACCGGATTAAAAAGAATTAAAGAAGGCATTTAAGGAAAAGTACTATCCACGTGGACTATTCACTGTACATTGTTCATACGGTACTGTTCACTGTGCACTGTAGCGGACGGTGTGGTCGGTACTGTAGCAGTTTCACTGTAGCGAACGGTGTGGTCGGTACTGTAGCAGTTTTACTGTAGCGGACGGTGTGGTCGGTTACTGTAGCAGTTTTACTGTAGCGGACGGTGTGGTCGGTTACTGTAGCAGTTTTACTGCAGCGGACGGTGTGGTCGGTACTGTAGCAAAATCACTGTACCAAATCACTGTAGCAGTCCGAAAATGAAGCCTATAAATAGAGCTTCTTGGCACCCTAAAATGAGGAGAAAAGGAGGAGGAAGGAAGAGAGAGAGAGAGAGTTTCTATTTTAGAGAGAGAGTTGTTATTTTTAGAATTTATTTCTTGCATTTTTTTTTACTTCTTGCATGCCTCCTACATGGATGGTTTTAGCTCCTATATGGAAGGCCTAGGTAGTCCTCCTTTATGGATGGTATAGGTTGCCACCTACATGGATGGTTTTACCTCCTGTATGGTAGGCTAGATTTTCCATTTTCATGCATCTTGTAGTAGTATTTTTATGTTTTTGTAATTAATTTTTATACAATATTTATGATGTTTGTAATATATTTTGGTTTTGTTTTTAATTTTATCATGAGCTAAATTTTCCTTTTCCTAGGGTGATGACGTAGCTTATTAATGACGGATTGAATCTTAACTTATTAAATCTAGTTTTAATTTTTCCTTCATGATTGCGTTTTAATTATTGCTCTTAATGCTTACAATTGATTGGCCACCTTTTGGATGATTTTAATATGCATGTTGAGACCGGAAGGAGATACATGTGTGTGGATCCTATAATTAAAACCATAATTTGCATATGAAATAGGAATATATTCATATGGGTTATGTAGTCTTAATTGAGTTCCATAAATCTTAATGCATGATTGATTGCTTAAATTCATATAGGAATATATTGGGTTAGCAATTAATTATAGAATTACTTGACCTTGGAAGAGGCTAGTAATTAAAATAGGGAAACTCGACTATCAATCATGTGGAATAAATTGGACTAGAATAGATAAGTGATTCAATCCGGAATTTATTAAGTGAAATCTAATCCCTAGGGCTTTTTCTCATATTTGTCTTTATATCACTTGTATTCATATTTCATCATTTCTATCTTGCAATCTCAATCACAACTAATCAACCGACTAAATAGAATTAAAATTACCAATTTTGGTACTTAGTGATCAATCCTCGTGGGAACGATACTCTACTCACTTCTTTATTACTTGATTACGACAGTGTACACTTGCACTTCTAAATACACCATCCTAAATTCGTAACACGCCTCGAGAGAAAGGAAGTGTTGTTCATTGGACCTTCGAATATGAGAAGCTCAATGACCATATTCCTGATCCTCACACTTTGCTTTAGTTAGAGATTAATTTGACTAAAGACATCGATGCTCACCTTGTTGCTCAGCAAGAAGAGGCCACCATCAAATAAACTATATCTCTGTATGTGTCATAGGTACAAAAAATTTGACTTTCAGCGGCAACTTTTGTCGCCACTGAAAACCTTCAGTGGCGACATTTTATTGCCGCCCAGTCGTTGTTGATACGACTGTCGCTGATACTATTAGCGGCGACAAAATTTGTCGCCGTTGAAAGTATGGTTTCAGCGGCAACATTTGTCGCCGTTGAAAGGTAGCTTTTGTGGCGACAATCAATGTTGCTACTAAAAGTCACCCTTTAGCGGCGACTTTAGTGTCATCGCTGAAGGTTAGCTTTAGTGGCAATATATAATATCGTCACCAAAAGTCAACTTTTAACGTCGACAAAAGTCGCCGCTGAAAGTGCATTAATTTTTTTAAAAAAATTCCATGTCAGCTATACACTTGTCACCTCACCTTCCACCTACCTTGTCACTTGCCACATCACTCGCCCTTCCACATCGCGCCACATCACCCACCAATATTTTTCTCCCACAAGTGCTTCAGCTGGGTTTGAACTTGGGACCTCCTAGTCAAAGAGGGAAGCTCCTAACCATGTGAGCTAGGATGAATTGGCATCATTTATTGCAAAAATTACACACACACACACACACACACACAAAACATCTCACACACACACATGTATTATTTATAATATATTAAATCTTTACTAATATATTTTTTTGATAAATTTTATTAATATTAATACAAATATATATAATATTAATATATGTGTGTGCATTAATTTATATATTAATATAATACCTAAAACATTTTTTTAAATTAAAATATGGATATAAATAATATAATATAATTAATATAATATATTTTTCATTTAAAATTTTATTTTAATATATTAATAAATGATAAATGGTTTAAAATATAATTTTTATAAATAAATAATAAAATATATTTACATATATAAATAGCTCAAGAAAGAAAGTTAATTATACATTAGATTACACACACACATATTTCTCACTTGGAATTCTTTTTCATTTTAAAATAATTATTTAATTATTTTTGAAAGATTTGCTAAATTTTTATAATATGTTTTTTTAATTTTATTATAAATATTTTTTATTATTTTTCAGTTTCCCTCTCTCCCTATCATACAAACTATAAAAAGGTTGTCTTAGAGAAAAACATGTTTGCTCTATTTTTTTTATAAGAAATTACATCAATAAACATATATATTGCATAAATATAATAAGTTTTTGAAAAAACTAATATTTTGAAAAATTTATAAATAAGACTTTCAGCAGCGACCCTAAAGTTGCCACTGAAACACTGTTTCGGCGGCGACACAAGAGAGTCGAGGCTGAAAGTTATACCTTCAGTGACGACAAAATATGTTGCCACTGAAAGTCTATACTTTCAGTGGCGACACTATTATCGCTGTAATATCCTGAATTTTAAGACTAGAGCCTTAAGATTTAGCCTGGATTAAAGGGAACTACTAGACCCCTGTTTGGTAAATGTCATAGTGAGGCATTGTATTATTTCCCAAAAATTCTTTTATATCCTTGGATATTAAAAGGAATTATATTAGTGAGCTAAAGAGCTCGGGGAATAACAAAACGAAGTGATTGGAAGTCACACACAATATAGTAAAGTGGAACACAAAGTAATTTTGCTACCGGTGAAATTCCTGGTATGGCAATGATGATTGTGTGACATGTTTTGATGAGTAAATGATGGTGAAAAATTATGAAACTTTCCAGAATGAAATTAGAATTATCAAGCTTTAATTTGATAGGTCATATGAGTCATTTGGAGCTGTACACAAAGAGAAATGAATTTTAGAAGTTAGCCCAGTGAAATTAACTATTTTCTGGGGCAGCATCCAAAGATTAAACTTCTGGGAAGATTGAGCTTCTAATTGGCCAAATATTATATTTTTTCTTAAAACTAGACTCAATAAAAGTCACATAGCCTTTGGAACCACCCCAATTGGATATCTACAAAATTAGATATAAATTTTCAAAGTTAATGAAAAATCTGCAGAATTTGGTATTTTGTGCGAAAATTTGATTTTTGGGCCAATAGGAGTATGACACGTGGAAGGTCACTTAATACTCCATTTAACCATTAAACCATCATCTTACTCAGCTCATTTTCATGCAGAAATTTCAGAAAAGAGAGAGAGAGAGCTGCTGTATAAAAATGGAGAAAGAAGAGAGAGAATATTTTGTGCGCCGAAACTCTACCGTAACGGCGTCTTCTCTCAAAGTACCCTTCAGGAAACTTCTTCTACTCATCGCGGGCTTCATTTCTACGGTTTTGGATTTTTGTTTGGAGGTGTTTGATGCCGTCTCCCTTTCCGGAGTATTGCCAGAATTCTGAACCGTTTGCGGAAACAGGTAGAGGTAAGCGTAAGCTTCCTTTTTAACCGATTGATTTGTTGTTTGGATGAGTATATTGGAAGTTGGGTACTATTCATTCTCATAAGAAAATTGTGTTTTCAATGGATAAATCATGTCTAATGAGTGTCTAAATAGCTAATCATTTGATTAGAAGTAGAAAGGAAGTGATTAAGCCAAAGAAAACAAGAAACTAACATAGTTTTTCTGAGAACCGTGAAATCTTCCCTGTACTGCTTTGTGTAGGAGGAGTTGGAATTTGATGATTTTGATGCTTCCATTGGCTTTAGGAGGAAAAATTGTGTAGGTATTCAAGTGTTCATGATTTTTGGATGCTTGTGTATGAATTTAGGAATTTATGAAATAGGGTTGTTCATGTTGTTGATTCTGCCCTGTTTGAACAGTGACTTGTTCGAACTGTTTCATATGGTAAATCTTGTCCAAAAATTCTGAAAATATTCAGGCTTAAATTAGATATGTAGATATGTATTTTGTAATTTTTGGACAAGTATTCTAGGAGATATGAATTTATGAAGTTGTGCCTTGTTTCTGGAATGAAATCTGGAATAGTTCCTGTTTGCCGAATTTCTGGGAACATTATGACAATAATAATTATACCAAAGTATTTTTATATAAAACTAAACTTAAAGGGCTTGAAATAGAGCTTTAAACCACCTCAATTGGAGTTCTATAGAATTAATTATGACTTTTCAAAGTTTGGTGAAAAATCTGTTAGCTTTATGTCTTATGCAAAATTAAGACTTAAGGGCACCAATATAATTGGTATGAACTCCAAGGGTGAAAGTAAGCCTTTAGGGCTAATGTGGACCATTGGGCATTTACTTTTCATGGCTCTAATGATGTTATCACTTGCTTAGGGCCATGAAGTGACAAAGAAGAAGCAATGGTTGGCGGATCAAGGGACAAGAAGAGAATGACATAAAGTCCGAGAGGTAGTGAACTTACATTTTCTGCATGTATGTGATATGTATGTCTTGCATTGATTATGTGACTGCTTTGCCTATTTGTGTGGAACATGTATGATTGGTTGAAGCTCTGTTATATTTGTGCAATGGCCATATGTATGTCATAACATCGAGCATACAGTATGTCATTATGTTGGCATGAAATAGTGTAGGCAAGCATGTCATGCATTCATATATATCTGACATGCATAGTGGTAATGTTTGCTACTGAGATTCTCTCGAATCTCACTCCTCCCAACCAACCATTTAGACAGGTGAAGAGTGTCAAACCCCTTAATATTCTGATATTCGCTATATAATAAATGTGTCGTTCAGATGGCAAACAGAAATTGTGAAACTATACTGATAATAAGTACTTACTGATATTCCAGAAAATCCTCATATAGGTTGAAAATACATACAGAGTACAAAAGAAATAAATTTCACAACTAAAGATAATCAGATGTAACTCCCGACTATGACTGGACCTTCCTCTGCCAGTAATTACGGTTTTGCCCTTAGAGCCGCTGTCCTTTGCTGGAATATTTTTAGATGTTGAAAAAGGGTGAGATTCGAATGAATCTCAGTAGTAATATACAATCAGTCATATAAAATGCGATAAATAAATATGCAATGCACCATGATATGTAAAATGCTAACTCATGTTGTATGCATACTGTCCAAGGCCAAACGACTGTTTGCAACCCCGGCTAAACTCGTGTCCATGGTCAAACGATATGTTTAGACCCTGGCTTATTCGCGTGTTGTGCCACAGGCACTGTCATGTTACAGAAAATGGAATACACATCATATAAATAATCACATAGTGCATGAAAGAAAGAATTACTACCTGGGTCCTTTTCCAGTCCAACTGTTTATCCAAAACTTTTTCTTCGGCTCGGGCTTTTACCAATCCTATAAATTAAAATTAACAAGTAATAGTTATTACTTGTATTACTACTGCCTTTAATCATATTCTTCTGATTATCTCAGTTTCAGTGGCTTATACACTATATAATTTTACATAGTGTAATTTTACTATTCTTCAGCAAATTGGCAGATTTTTCAGTTAACTTTGAAAAATCATAACTAATTCTAGACAAATCGAAATTGACTGGGTCCAAAGCCTACATGAAGATATTGAAATATATTTTCATGGAAAAATATCAAAATCTACCCAGATTTACCATATTACTCCCAGAATTTCCCGAAATACCCCTATTCCAGATTAGTCTCCAGAAACATAGCATGACTTTGAAAATCTATATCTCCTAATATACTTGTCCAAAAATTATGTTCTACCCGTCAAATTAAAGCTATGGATGTCTACTTTAAATCTGGAAATTTTCATAATTTTTGGGCAAGGTTTGATGTTCCAAATGTTCGATACAAACAAACTGTTTTCCAGAAACACAGTTTGAGAACAACTGACTTCAAAAATTCATATCTCTTAGTATACTAATCCAATTAACACAAAATATATACCAAATTAAAGCTAAGACTATGAACTTCAATTCTGGAAATTTTCATGGCCATTGGAGAAGATTAAATAATTCAAAAACACCACGAAATCAACTGCTAGGATCTGGACGTTCAGGATTGCACCTGTTTCTTAACCCATCTTTCAAAACTCATAACTCTCTCTATAGATATCCAAATGATACATTCTACCACTACTTTTAAATCTTGTTATGTCTACTATCTCCTTGTAAATTTTCGTAAATAATGGATGTGATTGGGTTGGTCATAAATCCACACGAAACTGACTGACGCTGATGAACATCAGTTTTGGACAGTCTAACTTCAAAAATTGATAACTTATTCGTTTTGACACCAAATTGAGCTCTTCTTGATTCTATTTCATACTACACATACTAAAATTTCCATATCAAAAATAACCAGATGAAAATTCCATCTGTAGCCTCCGTTTGAGCTTCTGAAAGTTTCCGATAAAACCTCTATTTTCCGGCGACCAAAACAGAGTTGATAAAACTCACATGCAACCCAGAAAACAACCACAAATCCAATGGAAATCCAAGGTTAAAGTAGAAGAAACTTACCTAAACACGTTTATGATGTTGTGTGTGAGATTTGGAGCTTGTTCTTCCTTCGTTTCTCTCTTTGTTTTCTGTGTTTCTGTGCTGCTGTTTCTGTTCGTTTCTGTTTTTCTTCTCTTATGTTTCAGTTGCTGCATGAATGTTGAATAGAGAGGGAAGAGAGAGTGATTTATGTGCTGTACGTGTGTGCTGTAAGCTTGGTCAAATGGGAAGAGAAGGAGTAGGCAAGTGTCATTGTCTTGAAGGTGTATGTGTAGGTATGTGTGTGGTACATGTGTGTGTTTGTTGTGATGGGAAGGAGTGACAATGCATGGATGATTTTATACATGTGTGTGCTGTCAAGTGTGGGTGTGTGTGTGTTTTTATACACATATAGGTATAATTTTATCCTATTAATTACACACACTAGGTCCTAATTTTTCCCTTTGTCAAATTTAAGTTTCCTTAAATTTTGTAGGTTCCATAAATTGACTTACTATCTAATTTCCATAATTTAATCCTTGCATTAAATTTTTGGGATGTTACAATTCTCCCCCCGTAAAATTAATTTCGTCCTCGAAATTTGTTACATATATGAAGACATAAATTATGGGTATCATCTCTTCATGTCTTCTTCAGCTACCCAAGTTGCTTCTCTCGGAGATAACCCCTTCCATACCACTTTGATGAATGGAATACTCCTATGTCTTAGTTGTTTCTCCTGTCGATCATTTATTCGGTCTGGTGTGACCTCAAACGTCAAATCAACTCGCATGTCAACCTCTTCATATTCAATCACATGTTCTGGATCAGGTTGATATTTCTTCAGTTGTGAGACGTGGAAGACATCATGTACTCTACTCAAACTTGGGGTAAAGCTATTTGATACGCTACTGGCTCAATCTTAGACAAGATCTCGAAAGGACCAATGTATCTTGGGCTAAACTTTTTCACCTTTAACGCCCTACCAATACCAGTAGTAGGTGAAGCCTTCATGAATACGTGGTCTCCAACTTGAAACTCAAGAGGTTTTCGCCTTTTGTCAGCATAGCTCTTCTGTCGACTTTGTGCAGCTAGTAACCTCTGCTTAATCAACTTTATTTGCTCTGTTGTTTGATCAAAAATATATGGCCCATACATCTGCCTCTCGGATAACTCTGCCCAGCATAAGGGTGATTGGCACTTCCTTCCATACAATGCTTCGTAGGGAGTCATTTGAATGCTCGAATGATAGCTGTTATTGTATGTGAATTCCGCCAAAGGAAGGAATTGGTGCAACTGCCTTTAAAATCAATCACACATGCTCTGAGCATATCTTCTAATGTCTGAATTGTTCTCTCAGTTTGTCCGTCTGTCTGAGGATGATAGGTCGTACTGAATCGGAGCTTAGTACCCAAAGCCTCGTGTACCGCCTTCCAAAATTTGGAAGTGAATTGAGGCTCTGTCAGATAAGATGTTCTTTGGCGTACCATGTAGACGTACTATCTCCTTGATATAAATGTCTGCAAGTTTATCGGGAGAGTAGTGTATGCTGATTGGGAGAAAATGAGCTGTCTTCGTTAATCGATCTACAATCACCCAGATGGCATCATGGTTTCAGACTTTTGGTAGTCCTGTCACGAAATCCATAGTGATGCTCTCCCATTTCCACTCAGGAATTGTAGGGTTTTGCAGTAGTCCTGAAGGACGTTGGTGCCCAGCTTGGACTTTCTGACATGTAAGGCAACGAGCAACAAACCTTGTCACATCCTTTTTCATGCCTGGCCACCAATATGTGGATTTCAAATTGTGGTATATCTTAGTTGCTCATGGATGCAGAGTATATTTACTCTTGTGTGCTTCTTCCATGATTTGTCTTTTCAACTCAGGTTGTGGTGGAACATATATTCGCTTCTTGTATCTGACTAACCCACTTGGTGACAAGTCATATTCCTGAGTGTCTCCCTTTGTAATCATGTCTCTAATAGACTGTGCGTGTTTATCCTGTATCTGAGCTTTTTCTATAACTGCTCTTAGATCATTCTCTATCTGACTTATATTACTGCTGTTAATCATGATCTGGTTAGACAGATTAAGATCCCTAAAATCTTCAATTAGCCTTTGCTCAGGAATCATGAGGGCTGCTACCTGTATTGTTTTGCGACTCAATGCATATGCTACTACATTAGCCTTGCCTGGATGATACTTGATCTCCAGATTATAGTCTTTAAGTAACTCCATCCACCTGCGCTGCCGCATATTGAGCTCTTTCTGATCGTATAAATACTTTAAGCTCTTGTGGTCACAGTACAACTCTACAGTCACCCCATAGAGATAGTGTCTCCAGATTTTTAGTGCAAATACAATTGCTGCTAACTCAAGATCATGTGTAGGATATTTTTGTTCGTGAGGCTTCAGCTGACGAGATGCATATGCCACTACTCGGCCTTGTTGCATCAAAACACATCTCAATCCATGCCCACAGGCATCTGTGTAGACAACAAAGGTCAACTGTGGATCTGAGATTGTTAACACTGGTACTGTTGTTAATTTCTGTTTCAGCTCTGTGAAGCTCCTCTCACAACTGTTGTCCCACACAAAAGGTTGAGTTTTCCGTGTTAACTTTATCAATGGCAAAGCTATTCTGGAGAAATTTTGTATGAATCGCGTATAATAACATGTAAGATCCAGAAAAATTGTGTATCTCAAATACTGTTTCTGGCCTCTTCTAATTCAGTACTATTTCCACCCTGTTTGAATCTACTGAGACACCTTGCTGTGAGATCATATAGCTCAAAAATTTAACTTCCTGTAACCACAACCTACATTTGCTCAACTTGACATGGAGTTGCTTACTCTTCAACATGTTCGTCACTGTTCTATACAGCAAAAAGTGCTTGTTGGATCTTACTGCCCAGGGACACTGCCCTATGCAAACATGTACGTTGGGTCTTATTGCCTTTGTTTTCTGTTTTGCATACTCTGATTGCTTATCAATTTGCTAAACTGAGGAATACTAGTTCAACAAGTTTTATGATCTCAGTACATATAGTCCGCTAATGATTCTAAGTCTCATTACCTTATTGGGACTCTGCCCGATATATTTAGCCTTACGACTTATGTCGTTCTGTTTTCACAACTCTAAATATTTTGATATTACTGCCCAATACAATTGTGTACGCTAGGCTTACTATTTCTATGTCTGTCTACACCTCTATCTGTCTATAACCAGCTCTGTCTATAAATATGTCCATTTACTCGGGGTTCAGGGTCAAAGGACTATTTCACCGTTACTTCCCGTACAGTGTGCACTATTCAGGATCAAGGCAATGATTTTGTTCCGGACCAAAATGATTGCTTTATCCCTATTTGTCACATCGTAATATCTTTACTTGTCATATAAATGTTCTAGAGCAGGTATCAACCTGTCTGTAATTGTCTCATACTCTCAAATAAAATTAACTGTTGCTAGCTTTACCATATGAGTGGGGTAGTTGATTCTAGAATTGTTAACATCATACTGTTTGAAAGGTAATTGCCACCATTATGCCCTACTAGTCTAGGGCTCATCCCTATCTCTATTTAGATGAGTCATCAAAACTCATACAGATTGTGTGACTATAAGCTACATAAGTGGTGTCACTGTATACCATATTGGTCATGTTCCTGCAAACCACATAGGTTTACATGGGTAATATCACTGTACATCACGCAGGATGTAACATTGTTGGCCACACCGCCTCAGCCGCATGTTTTACGCACCGCCTCCCGACCATAGGGTTACTTGTGCTTTTCACCAGTGCAACCAGAACTCTCATCTGGCCATATCAGGGGTGCATTCTGATCATAGGGTTGAATAACATGCTCTGATAAGGTTGCCTCATTGCTGCATTATTGGGACCATATAGTCATACGGTATACCACATGTGTTGTGTCACTGTCGACCTCACAGGTCATATTGTAATGTGGGATGATAATCACTGGTGCAACTGACAACCTCTCTTGCAATTTTCAAGAATTGTGAATAGGTTCACTATACTTCTACTGTGCCACTCTAATATTCTATTTCGTTATAACATAAGGGTATATCGGTTATTTCACAACATATTGGGTAGACAAGTACTCCTGTAATAACATATAACAAAGGTTTACAATAGATAGGGAAAATGTGTAACAATATACAGCCTCTGAGCTACTGTATAACATGTTCTTGCTCTTTTACGTTTCATAACATGTTCATGTAACTTCCCAGGGGGTCACCCATCTCGAGATTTTCCTGGGTTGAGCACGCTTAACTTTTGTGTATTCGTGCAAAAATACATATACAAGATCGAAATGCTTCCGACCGCCGGTACCCCGTGCCTGCCCTTGTCTCAAAAGTCATGTTTACTGCCTCCGGGCATTAAAGTACTGTATAGGGACTATATATCAGTGCCGATACATGCACTCGGACTCAGACACTGTGATTTGCTCTCTGAGACCCACCAAGTTTTCTGTAGTTTATCTGTCTGACACTAGTCAGCCTATTGGTGATTCTAGTCTAGGTTAAGGCCCACACTCTGGCCTTACCCAACGGATCCAGGTCATCCTTATACTACCCTCTAGGTATTTACTGTTTCTCTAAGGCTTGACTGTGAACCAGCCGAAGAATTTACTTCGCTGTTCTTGTCACTGTATAATCAAGCATATCAGTATACTATTCTGTTGCCAGAACTGCGCACACTGTGGCCAGAACCACTGCTCTGATACCAAAATTGTCAAACCCCTTAATATTCTGATATTCGCTATATAATAAATGTGTCGTTCAGATGGCAAACAGAAATTGTGAAACTATACTGATAATAAGTACTTACTGATATTCCAGAAAATCCTCATATAGGTTGAAAATACATACAGAGTACAAAAGAAATAAATTTCACAACTAAAGATAATCAGATGTAACTCCCGACTATGACTGGACCTTCCTCTGCCAGTAATTACGGTTTTGCCCTTAGAGCCGCTGTCCTTTGCTGGAATATTTTTAGATGTTGAAAAAGGGTGAGATTCGAATGAATCTCAGTAGTAATATACAATCAGTCATATAAAATGCGATAAATAAATATGCAATGCACCATGATATGTAAAATGCTAACTCATGTTGTATGCATACTGTCCAAGGCCAAACGACTGTTTGCAACCCCGGCTAAACTCGTGTCCATGGTCAAACGATATGTTTAGACCCTGGCTTATTCGCGTGTTGTGCCACAGGCACTGTCATGTTACAGAAAATGGAATACACATCATATAAATAATCACATAGTGCATGAAAGAAAGAATTACTACCTGGGTCCTTTTCCAGTCCAACTGTTTATCCAAAACTTTTTCTTCGGCTCGGGCTTTTACCAATCCTATAAATTAAAATTAACAAGTAATAGTTATTACTTGTATTACTACTGCCTTTAATCATATTCTTCTGATTATCTCAGTTTCAGTGGCTTATACACTATATAATTTTACATAGTGTAATTTTACTATTCTTCAGCAAATTGGCAGATTTTTCAGTTAACTTTGAAAAATCATAACTAATTCTAGACAAATCGAAATTGACTGGGTCCAAAGCCTACATGAAGATATTGAAATATATTTTCATGGAAAAATATCAAAATCTACCCAGATTTACCATATTACTCCCAGAATTTCCCGAAATACCCCTATTCCAGATTAGTCTCCAGAAACATAGCATGACTTTGAAAATCTATATCTCCTAATATACTTGTCCAAAAATTATGTTCTACCCGTCAAATTAAAGCTATGGATGTCTACTTTAAATCTGGAAATTTTCATAATTTTTGGGCAAGGTTTGATGTTCCAAATGTTCGATACAAACAAACTGTTTTCCAGAAACACAGTTTGAGAACAACTGACTTCAAAAATTCATATCTCTTAGTATACTAATCCAATTAACACAAAATATATACCAAATTAAAGCTAAGACTATGAACTTCAATTCTGGAAATTTTCATGGCCATTGGAGAAGATTAAATAATTCAAAAACACCACGAAATCAACTGCTAGGATCTGGACGTTCAGGATTGCACCTGTTTCTTAACCCATCTTTCAAAACTCATAACTCTCTCTATAGATATCCAAATGATACATTCTACCACTACTTTTAAAGCTTGTTATGTCTACTATCTCCTTGTAAATTTTCGTAAATAATGGATGTGATTGGGTTGGTCATAAATCCACACGAAACTGACTGACGCTGATGAACATCAGTTTTGGACAGTCTAACTTCAAAAATTGATAACTTATTCGTTTTGACACCAAATTGAGCTCTTCTTGATTCTATTTCATACTACACATACTAAAATTTCCATATCAAAAATAACCAGATGAAAATTCCATCTGTAGCCTCCGTTTGAGCTTCTGAAAGTTTCCGATAAAACCTCTGTTTTCCGGCGACCAAAACAGAGTTGATAAAACTCACATGCAACCCAGAAAACAACCACAAATCCAATGGAAATCCAAGGTTAAAGTAGAAGAAACTTACCTAAACACGTTTATGATGTTGTGTGTGAGATTTGGAGCTTGTTCTTCCTTCGTTTCTCTCTTTGTTTTCTGTGTTTCTGTGCTGCTGTTTCTGTTCGTTTCTGTTTTTCTTCTCTTATGTTTCAGTTGCTGCATGAATGTTGAATAGAGAGGGAAGAGAGAGTGATTTATGTGCTGTACGTGTGTGCTGTAAGCTTGGTCAAATGGGAAGAGAAGGAGTAGGCAAGTGTCATTGTCTTGAAGGTGTATGTGTAGGTATGTGTGTGGTACATGTGTGTGTTTGTTGTGATGGGAAGGAGTGACAATGCATGGATGATTTTATACATGTGTGTGCTGTCAAGTGTGGGTGTGTGTGTGTTTTTATACACATATAGGTATAATTTTATCCTATTAATTACACACACTAGGTCCTAATTTTTCCCTTTGTCAAATTTAAGTTTCCTTAAATTTTGTAGGTTCCATAAATTGACTTACTATCTAATTTCCATAATTTAATCCTTGCATTAAATTTTTGGGATGTTACAAAGAGTGCAGGAAGATATACATCGGAGGAGATATGAAGGTGAAGTGAAGATCGTAGTGTAAGACACTACTATTTGTATTTGATGTAAGAGTGTGGTGGTTATGTGTAATTATATATTTGATGTATACGTGGCTATTGAAAATAAGGTATTACAGTCACCGCTGAAAGTTATACCTTCAGCGGCGACAATATAATGTCGCCACCATTGTAACACTATTAGCGGCGACAAAAGTGTCACGGCCGAAAGTCTATACTTTTAGCGGCAACATTTTTGTCGCCGCTGAAAGTCTAACTTTTAGCGGTGACATTAAAAGTCGCCGCCAAATGTTGTCGCTAAAAGTCATTTTTTTTGTAGTAGAAATTGGTAAAAAGTCCTTGTTTAGAAATATTATTGGCCAGAAGAACCTGAATTGGAGTACCGGTACTTTTTATGAATGAAATCTTGCAAAGTACTATTGGTGCTTTCTGTATATAAAAATATATCGTGTCTTTCTGAACAATAAAATTTTTAAACATAGGTTTTTCACCTATTATCCCCCCCGGATATGGTAAATAAAACTTCTTGATCTGTGTGTGAGCGATCATTAATCTCTTATATATTCGCTCAGCTGTGATATCTGTTGGTGATCCATGTATCTATTGCGCGATACTGTGTAATAATGTTTAATGAAATCTTATCGTTGATGAGTATGATAGTATTTAATTGTGAGCCCTGCAATTATTCTAGACTCTGTAGCATGGGTAATTGAGTATTAAATTCTTAATCTTATGTTGTTCACTAAGCTTGCTAATCAAATTTTAGTATATTGTATATGTTATTGTAAAAACGGTTCTTCTGATGTGTGACCTAGCAAGTAACTATCATCTGCGAGTGTGTTACTCTAATTTCAGTTGAACTCCTGTTTCCTTATTTGCATGTAAGTCACACACACGGTGACAAAAAATTACCTTGAAATTTTCCATTGTTCATGATTAAACATGGACTATTGTGATGATTCCTTACATGTCACTAATTAGTTAATTGGTCGTAGGGAATATATTGCGAACTTAATGAACAGTATAATTTGATCATGTATTTAATGTCAGATTGTATGTTAAAAAGGTTTTTATTTTTGGTCGTGCATTATTTTTTCATCAATACTAGCAGAATAATCCGTTATTTCATTTTCCATTTTGTCACATTATGGCATGAAATTATGCTTTGACAAGCTCCAGAATTTTTACTTGGTGTGTATGGTTTGAGCAGAGAGGAGGAGAGCGGAGGGATCCCTTGTTTGTTTAAGAGGGGAGGGGAGGGTAGTAATAATTAATTTACCATTCTATCCTTACACACTAATTTATATATTTTTTATTTCTAGGTTAGATAAATTAATTTACACCTTCATTCAAATCACACAATTTATTAAAATTCATTCTTATGCAAGCAAGTTGTTAATATATGCAAAAGAACTGATGTGATGGTATCTTTTCCTTCTAATCAATATAATATAATATTTTAAAAATGGAATGTCACAAAAATCATTAGGTCAAAATAGTCAATAAATTTATATTTTTTTTATTTTTAATTATTTTGCCTTTGTGTTGGGAACGAGTAAGGAATTTATTTTTATTTTTTCTCAGGAGAATTAACGATGACGGCGACAACATCAAGTCTTATCATTAGATGGGGTTGGTTATATGGATAGCACAACACTATTAAACTTTATCAACAACTAAAATTTTGGATAAGTTGTTAACCAAAATGCCCATTTTATGACTTCATTGAGTGTTTTCTCTGCTCTTCCTCTACTAACACAATTACTTTGTTGATTTACATTTGTATAAATTTGATAGAGTTTTACATTGGCTACTGAGGGCTTTATACAACCCTGGTCCTTTATTCGAGTTTGGGACAAGCTATGCAACATAGGTGATATTTATGGGTATTAATGGAATATCATAAGAAAATCATGAGGGCATAAAATAGTCAAGAAATGTTAATTTTTAATTTTATTTTAAATTAATTTTTCATTTATGTCTGAAATTGGTGAGAAGTTTATTATTATTTTTTCATGGACATTAAGAAAATATGACAAAAATCATTAGGAAAAAATGGTCCAAAATTTTGGCTTCATGCCAAAATTTTCAATCAAATGAGTGTCTTTCCTTCACTCCCCTCCAACCAAACACAACCCTATTAGGGTGTGCAGTAGCTAGGTGATTATCCAACCATCCCTCACAGGCTTAACCTTTGAGTTGAAATTTTTTGCTCGCCTTCCATCTTAATAGGACCTAGTTTACTTTTAGTTCTAAATGAAAGACCTCTTTTTTTTTCATTTTATCTCTTATGTTTTTTCTTTTTTTATTTTTGAAATTAAACTAATTTGTCCAACTTAATTATAAACTGATATATAATATAATGTGATATGAAAATATTTTAGAGATATCCTATTACATATGTTATAATTATGTTATTTATTTAGCTTCCTTAATCTTTCCAAAATAAATAAATAAGTCTTGTATTAAGGACAAGTGGAGTATAAATTAGCATCAACACTAACAAAATGTTTAGTGGACTATGTTCGAGTGACATATTGGTGGAGGCTGAAAATTTCTTCCACATATCTAGGTTCGAACATGACATGCTCTATCAACCACAAAATGTTGATCATTTAGTCCAAGATCTTAACTAAATAAACTCATCATAATATCTCCAACAGCATACAATAGACATATTTGGCTTTAATTAAATGAAGAACAGACCAATAAACCTAAACAAATCAAGGAGAAAAGCATGGGTAGCCGCTTGTAGACACGTGCATAGGATGTCCTGGATAAGTGTTGCAAAAGTGAAATCATCACGATATCAACGAATATCGGATCTTGAGAACCTGACCAAAGAATAATCGTTCAAGTTGGACACTACTTTTTCTTATATACTCTCAATAATAAGGACATATACGTTCTGTTCGCTCCCCTCAAGTGCATAATATAGTTTTCCATCGATTATTCTCTTTCACATTATTGTGCATATATTCCCCTCCAATCAGTTATGGGCCTCCATGCTTTGACGGATGATCCTTATAAATAGGTCTCACATTTAAAAGTTATAAAAATAATTTAAACCATGCTTAAATGAAATAGGGGGGAAAACTATTGCGTTCTTCATTATTAGCACGGTTACTACATATATTATCACTACGGTAGGGAGGATTTTTTTTTTGTAAGTTAAGAAAGACTTTTTTATGTCGATCAATAAAGAGCCATAAAATCCAGTGACATACTTTTTGAATAATTCTAGATCAATTAAAAAAGTGGCATAGCAAAAATCTAAACTATCAGCTTTTCACAAGATTTATTAAGGAATTCCCGAAATGTCAACAACTTTCGAATACTAGTAACAACTTCTCTCCTCATTTCTTGTGGCCAGTTCACACCTCCCGCCTACCACCTTTTCCATTTCATCCATTTTTTAAAAAATTAACAATAATGATTAATCCACACCAAAACATCTACACTTAGATTTTGGTTGGCACCTCCCTACTCTGACTCACTCTGACTCCCCCACCAACATATCCTCCACCCTGAAATCTTCCTCCACCAACATCGCTGCCTTCGTCTCCCCCGTCAACGGAGGAGGTTATTTGAACAGTAATGAATACTTTGCACCCATCGTCCACTTCGGTTGCCTCCGTCTCAGCCCCACTTTCTTTCTCCGGTTCGCTTACCTTTTGGGGTTCTGTCTCTTCACAGCAGTTGCTTACCATTCGTCCCTGGAATCATAGCCAGAGCCTGATGCTTCTAACTTCACCACCACATTGATTGTCGGCTTCATCGCCGCTTCTGCTTGTTCGGGCTTTTCTCTTGGCGGTTGGGGGGTGGGGTGGGGTGGGGTGGGAGTAACTCTCTCTCTCTCTCTTTTTAAAAGATATCTTTGAGGGATTTTGTGTCATTTCATTTTAATTCCAAAAGGGTCAAATCAGCTAATAACACCTTCTTGGTATTATAAATATTTGAAATACCATTTTATCCTTTCCTATTTTTAAAGTTCTTTTTGTGTGATTTTTCTAAGAATTTAACATGTTTAAAGAAAACAGAAAAAACTAATGTCTTTTTCATTATTACCTACTATAAAGATTTTCACTATTGCAGGCGGGACAGGCAGGTAAGTTTTTTTTTTAAAAAAAAAAACTAGCACAACAAATTCAATAACAAACTGTAAAGATAACAAATATAGGAACTAAAAAATAATACTACCACCCGTTGTTGTTAGTATAAGATTTAGTTTATTAGTTCAATTTGAACTACGAATTATATCTTATATTAATAATTAATCTATAAACTAGATATTATATTAAAGATTGAAAGCAGTAATTAATAAATTTAAAGTATCCTGATGGATGCAGAGATACAACCAATTAATTGTCCTTTTTTAACATAAGCTTTCAATGCAATGGATAGATTAGCCAAGCATCAAACATGGGCATTATATTGGCAAAGCTAGCTTAGCTTGTTTAGATGTGGAAGCCGCCAATGCAAAATAATAGAAAATGTGAGTAGGTAACTCAAAAGGCCAACATTTTTTCTGAGGTAAAACTTGAACCAGTCCCGAATCATCACAACTTACCAAAAAAAACACGTATTTCCCAAAATGCTACTTTTAAAGTATTTCAACGAGCATGATCAATAAAAAAAGAACACCACGTACACAAAAAGAAAATTACATTGAGGACTCATAACATATCAGGCAGTAAAGGAAAATCATAAAGTTAAGTGAAAGACAAAGCTATTAGTGTTATGTGGAATCCATATATACTTTCCTTCGTTCCCAAATCAGTCAAGGTGTAATATCCCAAATTTTGGAACTAAAGGCTAGAGAATAAGCCTGAATTAAGTGGACTACTAAGCTCCGGGTTAGCAAGTATCCCAGTAAGACATGATTGTGTTCCCAAAATTCTTTTATACCCTTGTGGTATTAAAAAGAATATTATGGTGAATTAAAGAGCTTGGGGAAGACAAAACAATGCAATTAGAAGTCACACACAAAGTAGTGTTGCTACCGGTGAATTTTCTGGTGCGACAGTCATGTTTGTATGACATATTTCAAGGGGAAAATGATGTCCAAAAATTATGAAACTTTCCAGAATGAAATTAGACTTATCAAGCTTCAATTTGATAGGTCATATGAGTTATTTGGAGCTGTGCATGAGGAATTATGTATTTTTGAAGTTTTCCAAGTGAAACTGGCTATTTTCAATGGCAGAGTCCAAAAACCATAATTCTGGGAAAAGTGAGCTTTCAATTGGCCAAAGTTTATATTTTTTTCTTAAAACTATAATTAATAAGGGTTACATATCCTTTGGAACTATCCCAATTGGAAATTTTTGTAATTAGATATGAATTTTTAAAGTTTGGTGAAAATTCTGTCAGTTTTTAGGCAAGGTGTGAAATTAAAAAAACAATGGCAAAATTGTAGGGGCAAAGTAGTCATGTGGCTAAAATAAATCCACAGCCCATATTCTTTCCTTTCTCTATTGGTTGGGACGTCCAAAAAAGCAAGAAGCAAGAGAAAGTATATGAATTTGGGAAATTATGAAGTATATGTGTGCATATTGCTTAATCTGCCCTGTGTGGCAGTAAGTGTTAGGCATAATGTTTAAAGGTCTAAACCTTATCCAAAAATTATGAAATTTTTCTAGATTAAAGTAGACATGTGGAGCTTTACTTTTATATGTAGTTTGTAATTTTTGGATAAATATAGTAGGAGATATGAATTTTTGAAGATATGCCCTGTTTTCTTGAAAGAATATGAAACAGTGATGTTATGCGAAGTTTTTCATAGGGAAAACCTTATCCAAAAGTTCTGAAACTTTCCAGAGTTAAATTAGATCTTTAATTTGATAGGTATTTTGTAATTTTTGGACAAGTATGCTAAAAGATGTGATTTTTCAAGTGACATGCATTCATTTAGACTGGTGAATATGCAGGAGGATGCATGGAGGAAATATGAAGTTGAAGTTAAGAACGTAGGGCAAGACACTACCTTATGTTTGGTGTAAATGATTTGATAAGTTATCTTTATGTATATGTGTATGGATATGCATGTGTGTGGATGTATGAATGAAGTTTAGCAGAGAACAACTCTAAGAGAACCGCTCTCATTAAATTAAAGGTAGAATCGCTCGCATACTCTGATGTAAAGAGATTAAGAGCCGATGAGACATTATGACGTAGTGAAACTTGTGAAAATAATTGAAATATTTTTTTTCTTGCTGAAAAACCCTCTCAACCCTAAGTTCAAGTCTTGTGTTGAGATATGGGATTTGTGAACATTTTCAAGAGTTAGGTAATCCTGGTTCGAATCCTGGTCCCACAATAGATTTCACTACTCATCTGTACTCATCTGAGGCTATTGGAAATAAGGTGTCACACTTTCTATTATAAGTGTCATAGCTTAGTGTTAGCCTTCTATTGCCCCTTCTTAAGAAAATGCCATATAAGATTTTTCTTTAAAAAAATAAAAATATTAAGTACCAGCTATGGCGCTTTGTAGCAAAGTATCATAGCTGGTGGTAAGCCTTGGATGACGCTCCCTCAAGAAAGCGCCGTCCAAAGATTCAAGTCTTATTAGTAATAATGTATAATTAAGTACACGCACGCATGCACCCAAATATGTACATAGTATGTATAGATATGTTAGTGTGAGTATATGTGATTAACTGTTAATTAACTTAATAGCGTAACTATATATATATATATATATATATATATATATATATATATATATATATATATATATATCCAAAGTACCAGCAGCAGTAGAAAAAAAAAAGTTATCATAAAAAAATAATATAGAGAAAAAAAATTATCGTAAAAAAATAATAATATGGCCTTAGCCGACGCTTCATGCAAAGTGCCGGGTAAGGCAATTGTCTTACCTAACACTTTGCATGAAGCGCCAGCTAAAGCAATAAATTATATTGCATTAGTCGGCGCTTTATGCAAAGCGCCAGGTAAGGCCATTGCCTTACCTGGTGCTTTATGGCCTTACCTGGTGCTTTGCATGAAGCGTAGGCAAGGAAATATATGAAGCGCTGGTGCTAAGGCAATATATTACCTCAGCAAGGCAATATAAATGAATTGCCTTGGCCAACGACCAAGGCAATTCATATATTATATATATAATATATTATAATATATATGATATATTATATATAATATTATATATTTTCTTTAAAGTAACATATATTTATTTGTCTTCAATGATATTTGTTTAATTAAGGCTATTGTTTTTTTTAATTATTGAAAGCTATGACGCTTGTTAGTAAAGCGTCAAAGTTTCTCTAGACATTGTATGCCACTTGTCTATCAAGCGCCATATAAGGTTCTATTTTAACTTTTCACCAGCTCGCTTTTATCATCTTCCTCACATGCCCTCCAGCTCCCAATTTTTAGATCTCCATTACTCCACCATCTTGTCTTATTCCTTCAGTCCCCACTCTATTGTCTTGGTCCCTATTTCCTACATAAGCCCTTTAGCTTTTAAGTGTTTTTTTATATACAGAAGCTTAAATCTATATACTTTCTTCTTCTTCTTCTTCTTTTTAGTTAAAATCTGTCATGAATCTTATATTCACACTTAATTTTTTCCAGGTATTTACTTGAAGTTTCAGCTCTGCCTTCTTAAACTTCCTATACATTGTAAGTTTTTAAATTTTTGAGTTTAAATATGTATGTTTTCTTCTTCTTCTCTTTTTTTAGTTAAAATTTGTCATGAATCTTATATGTATGCATACTTTTTTTCCAGATATTTACTTAGAGTTCTTCCATGCTTGATAGATGAAGATGGGAATTCAATATTGCAAAGAAAACCTGCAAGTTTGATGATGGATTTTGATGTAAATACAGATCAAGGGTTTCGTTAGAAAAAAGAAAACAATTACGTAATTTTTTTAAAAAGGCACCTTTTATGACACTTCTAATAGAAGTGTCGTAGGCACCTCCTACAACGCTTCCTAAGAAGCACCGTAGGAGGTGCAATACCTCCTATGACTATGATGCTTTCCCATGGAAAGCTTCATATGAGGTTCATCTATACGTCTTTTTTTAAGAAAAATATAAAGTACCGGAGCTTTTAAAAATTCAACAAGCCCCATAGTTTCTTTTTATGGCACTGAAAGCTATGCCGTTTGCAAAACACCATAATATTTTGAAAAATAAGCGTAGTTTATCATGCTTTTTGTAGTAGTGCATGCATACAAGCGTAGAGGTTGGATAAGCACCAAATAGACCATATATTAATGAGTTGAGAAGTGTCCAATATGTGATATATGTGGTGATGTAGGTAGGCCAATATATTCATGCTTGCTTTAAGTTCAATGTAGCTTGTTAACATATTATCTATACATAATACATTGAATTTAAAGCAAGTAATGATAATTATGGCCAATCAACACCACCACACATAACACAAATTGTAGATGAGTGCCAAACAAACCATATTTTCATCGGTGTGAAGAGTTTATAAAGAGGCTTATATTATTTCATTTGCTGCTTTAAGTTAAGTGTCTTTTTGAAGCTATCACTTAAGTTTTTGAAATATGATCTAATATGTAACTCCATGCAATTGAAAACAGGGGATTGGATGAACATAGTTGGAGGTTGCAAGTACATACAAGCCCTTCCTTCCATAGGTATAAATGATATTTCTTTTGTGCTTGTTGCCTTCTTATATGTTCTTTGTGTGATACATGAAAGTTTACATTTTTCTTGTTGGTTGTATAATCTTTGTGGTTATGTTATAGTTATTGTATGTGATTTTTATCCATGAAATTATTTATCGTTGGGATTGCAAAATTTGTGATAATGACAATGATGCAATTTCATTGGTCATTCTTATAATGACAAGTTTCACAAATCCAATCTTTATGAATTCTATGGACAAAAGTTTTTGTACACTTACGTTAATTGAACCATGTTTGCCATGTCTTTGTTATTTTCAAGTCTTCTTTTTTTGTTTGGATGCCTCCTCCTTAAAAGGGCTTAGATGATTATTTTGTGTTAGGTAGGAGTGTTGGTTGTAATCTTAACCCAAACTTGTGGGAGCTATAGATGCATGGTTTGTATCGCGAGTCATCCTTAGAATCAATTGGGTAACCCTTGGATTGGGTGCTAAGTTTACTTTGGATAGGGTGCTAAGTTGAGTACTAACATAGTTGATATAAAACTTTAGAATTTTTTTTTGTATGGTTGAATATGGTTGTGTGATGAGGTCTTGGTTGAGATGGAAATCAAAGTGAAGGCTAATAATAAGAAGCTACCTGACTAGATGGAGTTAGTAGTGATGGGTTGATGAGTAAGATGTCTAAATTAGACAATGAAAAAGGTAGGGCTAGTAATTTAGTCTTGGGAGGAAATATTTGTTGAACTGGATGACCTAGTGATGATTAGACAAATCAACTTTTAAATGAGTGAATTGTTACAATAAACACCAGGTCTTTTAGGTTAACATATTTGTCCTTCTAGGTCTAGATCACTAGCCCTATGATTGTCATCATCCAATTTAGAGTTATTAATCCTCACCTCGTTACTAGTATTTTACCCTACCGGTTATTACTTCCTTATTATTGGCCTTCATTTTGGTTTCCTTCTCAACCAAGACCTCCCCATGAGATCATATTCACTCATATAAAATCAAGTTCTCATACTTGTATATTAACTCTGTTATACTTAGGTTTATTAAATAAGAATCTTCTCATTTATCACCTGAGACTGGGGTAAGGCAGACCCATTTCATATTTGAGGTCCAGAAGTATCAAAATACATAAGTATCGTAACCTAGTAGCCAATCCGTGGGTAATCGCATTCAACTGTAGAGATGCTCACAATATAAATCATGTGTCAACAGCATGCAGGTGCCAGGCCTAAAATTGCATCCACTAAATCCAACACTTAAAAAATCATCTAACTCATTTGGAGGTAGGAAAAATGCAAGTTAGAAAAAAAGTAAATCTTGAAAACACGAAGTCTAAGATTCACTAATTATCTAATAATATAGGGCTTTAGATTCATAGTTATTAGTTATATTTATTTTTATGTCGATTGCATTTTTTTTAGGACTATATCTGTCTATAGAATTTATATTACATAATATAACTTTTAGATATAATAATAATATGAATAGGGCTTCTGGTCTAAAATGTGGACATTTTTTATTATAAATTTAAACTTTTTAACACAGATCATCTAACCAACCAGTCTAAAAGGATAACTTTTAAGACCGGTCGTAGGTCTGGTCATAATAATGACATATTTTTAAATCGGTCGATATAAGACCAGACCTAAACCTAATCTAAAAAGGCATTTTTAAAAGCCTTTTTCCAGTTGTGTTTATTTGGGTTGGGACAAGCTACACAACATAAGAGAGGTTTATGGGTGTTAATGGAATATCACAAAAAATCATAAGGGCAAAATAGTCAATAAATTTTAATTTTAAATTAATTTGTCACTTGTGTCTACAATCGGTGAGAAGTTTATTTTTATTTTTTTGTTCGATGGACATAAAGAAAATATCACAAAAATTAGGAAGGTAAAATGGTTGGCATAGAGATACTTATTTGGTTGAAAGCCCTATTTGGTTATATATTTTCATACTTTATTTTAGGGATGTTGTCATGATTATTGAGTTCAAAATGTATTTATCATGATTAATTTTGATTAAGAGTAAATACATTAGATTATAATTAAAAAGGGACCGATAATTGTGTCCTCATGGCTTAAATTTAATTGGCCTAAAGGATCCGAGTTTGATTATTGGTATCAAATCATCGTGTTAGAACTAAAAAAGTTAAAAATGTCAAAATAATTGTAATTACTCTAAATCTTTGATATTTTAAGAAGATTTGATGTTGGATTAATGGTTTTTTTATTGTAGATGCTTGAAGAAATTGGATAAAATTTAAAAATGGAAGTTAGGTTGAAATTACAGAAATTATAGTTTAGCACCACAAACTTTTAAAAATATGCAATGTAGTCCCCCTTCTCAAAACTGCTCCCAGAATTAAGGCTGGATTTTGAATAGTTTTAAAGCTTCATTCCAAAAAGTAAGGCAGTGAATGCAAAAGCCAGAGGAGCCTCCATTGCCTACATCACCTCCCTCACCTTTGCTGGTACCCACTTTAAGTCCACCACCACCTTGGTTGACAAACTTTATCCCTCTCTCCACCTTCAACCTTGAGCTTCCAAATTCAAGAGCAGCTTGCAAATTCTTCACTGTTCACCAAATTCAAGAGGAGGCTACCTTCATCATCATTTTTTCCATCTCCCCACCATTTGCCATTGTCTTATTTCTTCACTTTACCATCATTTTAATTACCCCACCGGTGCCACCCCTTCCTCTGTTAACGTCGGTGACCTTGCTTTGTTTCTTTCTGTCCGTGTCTTCCCTTTATTCCTCTTCCATCATCTCACATCACCTTCCATCTTCATCATCAATTTCGTTTTTATGGGTGGTGATTCCAATGGCTTGCTGCTATTCAAACAATGATGTGCTTTTGCTTCTTGAATCTATGGCTATGAGTAGCTGAGCTTCTTTTCTCTAGATAATGATGTTGAAGCTTTAAAGGTAAGTGTTGTTTATCCAATTTCTTACTCTTTCCATTATAATAGTTGAATTCAAGGTTTAGATTTGATTATTATGATGGCTTGATGTTTTGTATTTAGGTTTCATACACTTTGGGAGATTAGATGTATTTGGATTTGATTTTGTGTAGTTGATGCTTTAAACTTCTTTAGTGGCAATTTCTTGTATTTAACATGATATAGCTTATAGTTGAGATTGTTATGAAAATATTATTTTGTAATCAAGGGTTCTTGATTATTTGTGTTTATGCACTTAATTGATTCTAATTGCTAGAGTTTTAATTAGATTTTAGTTAGAGAAATTAGACCTTTCCTCGTGTGGAAGTACCCAATTAACCTAATTCAAGCTAGTCTAAAAGGTCTTTTGGGCATATTTGATTAAACTAACTAACTCTTCCAATTGAAGTGATGATAGCCTAAGGGGCAGTTTGGTATGAGGGATTTGGAGGAAAGGGGAAGGAAAATTTTTGTAAGGTGGATTTTAAAAAATTGGAGAAGTGTGGTTATAGAATTTTAATGAAGATAATATGTAAGATAAAAGAATAAAAAAAATTAATTAAAAAAATTAGAACCCCACTTTAAATTTTTGTAAATCCTACTTGTTACGAGTGTAAATGGTTAATTAAAAAGTGCAGGTGTATACTATCATAAACAAGTAATATAGAAGTGAGTAGAGCATCGTTCCCACGAGGATTGATCACTAAGTACCAAAATTGATAATTTTAATTCTATTTAATCGATCGATTAGTTAGTGGTTGATGATACAAAATAAAAATGATTAAATATGAATGCAACTGATATGAAGACAACTATAAGAAAAAGCCGTAGGGATTAGATTTCACTTAACAAATTTCAGATTGAATCACCTATCTATTCTAGTCCAATTTATTCCACATGATTAATAGTCGAGTTTTCCTAATTTAATTACTAGCCTCTTCCAAGGTCAATCCGAAATTTGTTAAGTGAAATCTAATCCCTAGGAAAAAGAAAATTTAGCTCATAATGAAATTAAAAACAAAACCAAAATAAATTGAAGACATCATAAACATTGCATAAAAATTAATTATTAAAGTCTAAAATATAAAGATACAACTACAAGATGCATGAAAATGAAAAATCTAACCTTCCATATAGGAGGTAAAACCTTTTATGTAGGTGGCAACCTGTACCATCCATAAAGGAGGACTACCTAGGCCTTCCATATAGGAGGTAAAACCATCCATGTGGGAGGCATGCAAAAAGTAATAAAATGCATGAAATAAATTCTAAGATAGAAGCTTTCTCTCTCTCTCTCTCCCCCCTTCCTCTCTCTTCCTTCTCTCTTCCTTCCTCTCATTTTAGGATACCCAAGACCTCTATTTATAAGCTTCAATTAAGGTGCTACAGTGATTTGCTACAGTGAACCGCCCACGCATGATAAAGTAAACGCACTCGGAACAGTAAACCGCGTCTGCTACAATCTCATATCTGCTACAGTGTCGCATGAACAGTAAATTCATATGAATAGTGAACTGCTACAATACCCCCTCTCTTAATGCCTTCTCAAAAATATTCTTAATACAATACTGTATGTGGCTATCAAAAGAAAATCATTATTTATTTATTAATTACACCCAAATTTATTATATTAAGCTCAAATATCATCCACAAAATCATCATATAAGGGAAAATAAATATGAAAATATTTTACTTATCAAATTCCCCCATACTTAAGCTCTTAGATGTCCTCAAACAATAAGGATTAACTAATAAGTGCTTCCAACAAAATCAGAAGTGTCAAGTTATAAGCAAGGACACAATTGAATAATAAAGAGATCATGATATTCTTGAATCAACCAAAGAATAAACTGGTAACTTCATTTGAAAATGAATGAACTGAATTCATAATTATGACTTATCCTCTCAATCTCTCAAGTGTTTAAGGGTAAGTGTTTCGCTCAAATTCATCTGAAAAAAATTGCACTACCATAAGCTTGTTAAAAATCTCAATCCCTACTACCTAATTCACATGCATAATTCAAATCAAAAGGAATATAAAAAGTTATATGAAGGGCTACATTTAAGAAGTAAATAGAGTAATTGAAAAATGGGTCATCTTATGAATAGACTAATCTCATCACAACAACCCACAATTTTTATTCAAATATTTAATTTCTTTTTTTTTGAATAACTTCTGCAATTTTATAGTTAATGATATATACACCCCCACATTTGTCAAAAACCCATTTCACAAAAATTTCAAATGCTCTGCTAATCTTTCGACTTAGGTAAAAACACTTGATATATGATTAAAACACATGTTAATGGATTGAGAATAAAGAAATAATCATTTAGGCTTAAAGGGGCTTATCAATGGTATAATTGTAAGGTTGGCTATTTGGCTCTGGCTTAAGAAAGAAAATGAATGCCTTTATCATTTTTAAATGTGCATGTGACATGTAATTTCAACCAGATTTAAAGCAAGTTCTAGAGGGACAACTTTGTAGGTGAATATCACACAGAAGAAAGATGTAACACCCCAAATTTTGAGACAAGAGGATTGAGAATAAGCATGACTCAAGTATACTACTAAGCCCCAGTTTAGCAAGTATCTCAGTAAGGAATAATTTTATTCCCTAAAATTAAAGGGAATTGAATGGAAAATTAAAGAGCACAATAAGTGATAAAACAAGGCAATTAGGGGTCATATATAACATAATTATAATTGGAACACAAAAGAGATTTGCTGCCAGTGAGTTTTCCAGCAAGGCAGCTATGTTGTGTGACATTTTTCAATGGGCAAATGATGTCGAAAACTTCTAAAACTTTTCATAATGAAAGCAGACTTATCAAGATTTAATTTGATAGGTCATATAAGCCATTTGGAGCTGTACACAAAGAGTTATGTGTTTTTGAAGTTAGCCCAGAAAAACTGGTGATTTTTAGTGGCAGCGTCTAGAACATTTAATTCTAGGAATGTTGAGCTTCAAATTGGCTAGATGCTATATTTTTCCTTAAAACTAGACTTAATAATGGTCACATATATTTTGGAATCACCCCAATTGGATATCTATGCAATTAGATATGAAGTTTCAAAGTTTGATGAAAATTCTTCCTAGTTTTCAGCAAGATGCGAAAATGAAACATAAATGTATGGGCAAAATGGTCATTTGACCAATAAAGCAAGAAGCTGATATTTTCCCCTTTTCTTGAGGAGAAATTTGGTCAGCTAGCAAGGAGAAAAAAGAATTTAATTACTTAGTCCAAAATAATTCAAGAGGTGATGAATTTAGTCAAAAATTGCAACTAAAAGTAATCTTAGTTAAATTGCAAGATGAGAGATATGTCAAAAGCATTCCTTGACTTCTTCATCAGCCCCTCTTAACGTCAAATGGGAAGAGAAAAGTAAATCAAATTGCTTGGCCATAATTAATTCAAGAGAAAAAAGAATAGCTAAGTAAATGATGCATGTAGTCAAAAAGTCATAAAATAATATTAAAACAAAAGGAAGTAGATATTTCAAGAGGCATTAACCATTCTCTTGCCTCTTTAATTTTGGTAGAAAAAGGGAAATAAAAAAAGAAGAGATATTTATTTAATAATATCGTACAAGAAAGAAGCAAACTTGGACCAATTAAAAATAAGCTCTTGTAAAGCCAAAACAAAAGGAATTAAGTGAATAGATCATCATCTCTTCTCTTTGCTCCTTCATTTCATTCAGCTTAAGTTAAAATAGAGAGAGAGTGAGTCCAAACACTTGAAGAAGCACAAGAAGGTTCTTAGGGTTCCCAGAGCAAAGATTAAGGTAAGAGGCATGAAAACTTAGTGATTTTGCTCTCTAATCACCTTGGAACCACTTCTAACCTCTTCTCCTCCTTCAAATCCATGTTTTTCAAGACAACTCAAGAGAGAGGAGATGGTGAATAGTGACATTTTAGAGAGATAAAGAAGAGAAATCAAAGGTAAATCCATAAACCTTGCTCCTCTTATTGATTCTTGCTTGTTGATGATGATTGGTGGTTGATTTGGCTTTGTTTCCTTGATTTTGTAAATTTGGGAAGCTCAAAACCTAAAGGGTTATGCTGCCAAATTTTCTAATAATCATGGGGGAAAGGTGTTTAAGTGATTAAACATGTGATTAGAGGTGAAAAGAAGGAGGTTTATATATAGATTTAAAATCAAGAAACAACATTTTCCCTTAATTTTCCAGATTTGGTCCAGGGGAATTTTCATCCTGTTTGGTATGGAATTTCATCAATTTTGTGGTTCCATTGAGTTTAGAAGGGAAAATTGTGTAAGGTTCATGTAGACTGTGAAGTGAGAAAAGCCCTAGAATGCGAAATGACCAAACTACCCTTAAAACCCTAAGTTAGGGGCTGCCAAGGGTAAAATTGTAATTTGGGCTTGTTTTGAATAATTTGAGGTCAAAAATGGATTCTACATGCAAAATTGTGTAGGATTAGCCCAGGTCATAATTTTTGGTAAAGTATAATTGGACCGGGTATAAAGGGGCTTAGACCAGGTTCCCAAGGGTATTTTGGTAATTTTGTGGTTTTGAGTCAAGATAACCAACACAATGAGTTTAGTATGAGTTATGAATAAATAATAACTCATGTATACTAAATTTGTAATTTTAGGATATACCGATAGCCTGAGCCGAAGACGGAGCTGGACCAATTGACAAGCAAGGAAAGAAAACGTTCCAGGTAGTAACTTTTTCTTACTTATACTATGTGATTACTAAATGTTGTATATTTCATTCACTGTAACATGAGCTAGTTTCTTTGACACACTAATCTGCCATGTTGTGGTCAGGGATTCAACAGGGGCGCTAAGTAGATCAAGGTGCAGACATATCGTTTGTTCTTGGGCAAGTGTACACATAGTTTCGATCATATTACATGACATGGCATAACATATCTATTTTCGCATTCTATATATTTGAAAGTATGTTACTACTGAGATTCTTCAAATCTAACCCTTTCCATAAATGTATAAAGTTTCCAGCAGTAGGTAGCAGCTCAAAGGGCAGAACTGTAATTTCTAGAAAATGGAGGTTCCGGGCCAGTGCGAGAGGAGGCGTTGGTTATCTGAAGACATTTCTATTTTTTAAGGTCTGTAATTACTTTGTCCACCCTTATGGGGAATTCTGTATATAATCAAGTAATGGTGTTTTAATGTAACAGTATATTTATGCTATTTATATGTGCCCACTGAGCTAACAATTGCTACTCTGAGCAATATCAATAATAAGATGAGGTGTACAAAAGATAATCATTATTGATCAAATAGGCTCTAAAGCTCACAGTCAGGGGCTTTCAAATTCATCTCATTCAATTTCAAAATTCATCACCAATCCCAACAATTAGTTGTTCAATCATGCTATAAAATTTATAAACTTAATTGATACATGCTTTAAACTTATATACTTCTTAAAATTATTGAAAAAAACTTAAACGGATTTTTTTTAGGTCAGATTTATTTTTTGAATGAACGAAAAACATTCAACTAATAAGATGTGTCTCAAGAGTTAAGAATAACTCTTTACTCTGCCATTTTTTCACACCCCATGCTTCTAATGGTTTTACTAAGTATCTAATGAAGAAATTATGTTGTTTTTACTCCTCCTCCAACCTAAATCAGACATTGTCCTCAATGTTTTCTAAAGATTAGAGAAAGTTTTTTTTTATTTAAAAGCATAAACACACAGTAAAGTAAACAGAATGCTAAGAGTAAAACCATTAAGGAAAGTTACAACCAAAGAGTGGTATCCAGATTCTACTTATAATTGCTATATGAAGATTGCCTACCCATGTGCTCAACTAATAGATCTTACTTAGATTCATAGGTTTGCAATTGATCAAGTAGTTACTCAGCAGTTGGTGTAGAAATTATGGAATGATGAGTCGCTTGGGGTATGAATCCTGTTTCTACAACATGATCAAGAAAAGACAACAAGTTATCATAAAAACCATTAACATTTAACAATCTTAATGGTTTTTTTGTGTAAGTTCAGTTTAGCTCAATATGCAATACTAGAGATCCCATCCAATCTCTCCAAACCACTGGTTAGAGCGATAAAAGCTTCAGCACGGTAGAACATACGTCCCATTCATTTAGGTAATCTTGAAACTTGTAACTCTTGCCTTAAGGAGAAAATATGATTTTCCAACCCTTCACCCTTACATTCAAACCCTTGCTACCATTAATGGTTGCAGAAATGGCCACATTTCCCCTAAGGCCCTGGATACCTCCCCCGTAGACAAAGTTGATCTTTCTAATAGCTAATGCTCTTCCAAGTTCCTATGCTGCAGGTATAAACTCTATATCCTTTCCCAAGTCAGTTTCACAAAAAATGCAGATAGATTTAAATCTATATTTTAGGTGATACCCTTGCTCTCTTTTTTTCTCTTAGACATTTTTTTTATGTTTTTACAAGAGGAAGAATACATATTTATATTACTAAAACAATGATAACAAGATCATGCAAATTACAAATTTTTCAAAAAAGTTTGAAAAAATTACCAACATGAATGACCAGTGGGCCATTGCATGAAGAAATTAAGTAAAGTGAGTAAAAAAAGTCAAAAAGTTACTGAAAAGATAAGACAAATTAGACAAAAGCATGATTATGTACAGTAGTTATGATTATAGCTCACATCTTCCTTTGGTTTTACGTCCAATAACGGTTTAAACGCTTTCTATGAATTGAGGATTTTCTTCCCATCCAATTTTCTTATAAACTAGTAAACAGGGTATTTTAACGTCAGATTCCCAAGACAATAGCGCTCTTTTTCTTTATTGAATATGTCCAAAAAATCAAGAAGAACACGAAGAACATCATTACTCGGATGCGTATTAAGAGTATGAATAATATCATCCAGTGACTCCTTACTCAGTCCATCCTTTATAAATTTAATTTTATCTTCTCAATTTATAAAAACCATACCTTTGTTCCGACAGCGCTTATCACAATTCCATTGTGCACATTTAAGATAGACCTACACTCTTTTAGCTCTTCTATTTTTGGAGTAAGAGCTTCTTCTCATTCCTGGCCTAGGTTTAATAAATGACTCATAAATCTCATCTATTAAATGTACTTTAGATTCAACGATCCAATGGACATCCTCAGGAAGGCCCAAAAGCTTGAATGTCTTCATTTTTTCAAGTTGACAGTTATAGTTCTTCCTGAGCACATCTTTAGGAAGAGTGGGAAACCTTTTTTTAAGCTTTGCAAGAGATTCCTCCATATTAATTGAAAATGATGAAAACTAAAATTTTTAGCACAATGTAGTGTGCTTCAGTGAGTAAGAAAGAAAAATGAAAGAGTAAGGAAAAGAAGTTTTGGGTTGCCTTCCAAATAACTTCCCTTCTTTAACATCTTTAGCTAGACAAAAACAAAACCAATTAATTTAATTTATTTTATTTTTAAATTTTTTTTATTTTTTTTAAATTGAGTTTATAACTTACATGTTGGTTCCTCAAACGTGATGATAGTTTTCAAAGTATTGAATGCACTGTCATTATACTCTTTCAGCGTTTACTCATACACTTTGAATTCCTGATCACCATCTTGAATCTCCTCAATTTCATATGGCTATACTTGAATCACAGTAAAAGGTCCTGACCACTGTAACGACCCGCCTCATATATCCCTTATTACTGACCTTACTCAGAGTAGCAATGCGTAGTTCAGTGGGCACACATAAATAGCATGAATATACTGATAATATTAATACAATATTGCTTGATTATAATATAAAAGTTTCCCCACCAGGGGTTTACACAATATTTACAGACCTTCAAACAACCAGCAACAGTCCTCTTCGTGCATACCTCTTTTCTGATCTCAGCACGTTTCCAATGCTCACCTGTCTGAATGGTTGTTTGGGAGGATTGAGATTCGAGAGAATCTCAGTAGCAAACATTACCACTATGCATGCCAGATATATATAAATGCATGACATGCTTGCCTACACTATTTCATGCCAACATAATGACATGTTGCATGCTCGATGTTATGACATACATATGGCCATTGCACAAATATAATAGAGCTTCAAACAATCATACATGTTCCACACAAATTGGCAAAGCAGTCACATAATCAATGCAAAACATACATATCACATACATGCAGAAAAGGTAAGTTCACTACCCGGTGGACTTTATGTCCTCCTCTTCTTGTCCCTTGATCTGCCAACCATTGCTCCTTCTTTATCACTTCATGGCCCTAGGCAAGTGATAACATCATTAGAGCCATGAAAAGTGAATACCCAATGGCCCACATTAGCCCTATAGGCTTACTTTCACCCTTGGAGTTCATTTCAATTATATTTGGTCAATTTCTTACTTAAATTCGCATGGTACTCAATGTACCAGCATTTTTTACCAAACTTTGGAAAATCATAATTAATTCTATAGAACTCTAATTGAGATGTTTCAAAGCTCTATTTTAAGCCCTTTAAGTTTAGTTTTATATAAAAATAATCTATTTTAAATGCCACCAGTACACCATTCCTAGAAATTTTCTAAACACCAACTGTTTCATATTCTTTCCAGAAAATAGGGCATATATTTAAAAATTCATATCTCATAGCATACTTGTCCAATTAACCATTATGAACTATCAAATTAAAGGTATATGTCTCTAATTTTAGAATGGAAAGTTTCATTATCATTGGATAACATTTGATTACTCAAAAACTCGTCACCATAACACTGCCTCCAGAAAACGGAATACACAGCATTTACCCTTTAACTTCTAAAACTTCTAAATTCATGTACAAGTATCCAAAATTCATGAACACTTGCATACCCACAAAAGTTTTCCTCTTAAAGCCAATGGAAGCATCAAAATCATCAAATTCTTACTCCTTCTCTATGTCAAAACAGGGCAGAAAATCAGATTTTTAGGTGCAATATGTTGTTTCTTGTTTTCTTTGGCTTAATCTCTTCCTTTCTACTTCTTAGTCAAGTGATTAGCTATTTAAACACTCATTAGACATGATTTAGCCATTGAAAACACCAATTTAAACCAGCATGAACAGTACCCAACCTTCCCAAAACTCATCCAAACAACAAACCAATCAGTTAAAAAGGAACCTTACGCTTACCTCTACCCATTTCCACAAACGGTTCAGAATTCCGGCAATACTCTAGTAAGGGAGATGGAACCAAACACCTCCAAATAAAAATCTGAAACCATAGGAATGAAGATCTCGATGAGTAGAGGAAGTTTCCTGAAGGGTACTTTGAGAGAGGATGTCGTTTCGGCAGTATTTCGGAGGAAAGAATTTCATCTCTCTTCTTTCTCCATTTCCATCTCTCTCTTTCTCTCGGCTGTTTCACCGTGAAAATGGCTGAAGATGATGATAATTATTCATTAAATGGATGGTCAAATTCGTTTTCCACGTGTCAGCCTATGATTGGCCCAAATAATGAGTTTTCGCACAAAATACCAAATTCTGCAGATTTTTCATTAACTTTGAAAATTCATATCTATTTGTACAAATGTTCAATTGGAGTGATTCCAAAGGCTATGTGACCCTTATTGAGTTTAGTTTGAAGGAAAAATATAAAATTTGGCCAATTGGAAGATAAATATTCCCAGAATTTTAATCTTTGAATGATGTCCCATAAAATAATTAATTTCGCTAGGCTAAATTTAAAAATTCATTTCTCTTTGTGTACAACTCCAAATGACTTATATGACATATCAAATTAAAGCTTGATAAGTCTAATTTTATTCTAGAAATTTTCATAATTTTTCACCATCATTTACTCATCAAAACATGTCACACAATCATCACTGTCATACTGGGAATTTCACCGGTAGCAAAAATTACTTTGTGTTCCACTTTACTCTATTATGTGTGACTTCCAATCACTTTGTTTTGTTATTCCCTGAGCTCTTTAGCTCACCAATATAATTCTTTTTAATATCCAATGATATAAAGGAATTTTGGGGAATTTAAACATGCCTCATATGGGCATTTGCTAAACTGGGGCTTAGCAGTCCACTTGATCTAGGCTTAATCTTATGCCTTTAGTCCCAAAATTCGGGACATTACAACCACCTTGATCTCAACTTTCCCAAAAAGAGCTTTAATCTTGAGTTACATATCATTACTTTTTGTCTCAATGTGAACTCTCTCCTTAAAATTCTTCTGTTATGCCACATTTTTGTCTTCTCCTTGTATAACTTGGCATTCTCATAAGCTTGTTGTCTAAATTCTTTAAGCTCATTGAGTTGGAAAAGTCTCTTCTCACTAGCTGGCTTTAAATCAAAGGTTTTTATTACCCAATATTCTTTGTGCACTTCCGGATTAGTAGATTTTGATACAAATACCATTCCTATTGCTAATGGTTGGTCTATGCAACTTTTGTTCACCACGTCTTTTGTGCAGCTGGTTAATGTATCTACTCTATAACAGGTGTTACTTTCATTTAGAAAGGGCCAAGCCTTAAAAATGTTAAAAGATACTTAATCATCTTGAACTTACAAGGTTAACTTTTCTTGTTGTACATCTATTAAAGTTCTCCCAGTTGTTAGGAATGGCCTCCCAAGAATGATAGTAATTTATTGGTCTTCTTCCATGTCGAGTATGATGAAATCAACTGGGAATATGAGTTTGTCCACCTTTACCAGAACATCTTCTAAGACACCCCTTTGATGTTTAATTTATCGGTCAGCTAGAAGTAATGAAATAGTGATATGCTTCACTTCTCTAAGACTGAGTTTTTTATAGACAAATAGAGGCATGAGATTTACACTTGCTTCTAGGTCACAAAGTGCTCTTTCAAAGTTACATTAACCTATAGTGTAAGGTATGCAAAAGCTTCTTGGATCTTTCAGCTTTGGTGGCAATTTCTTTTGTAGAATAGTACTGCACTCCTCAGTAAGTGCAATTGTCTCCAATTCTTCCAGATTATGCTTATTCGAGAGAATATCCTTCATGAATTTTACATAACTAGGCATTTGGGCAAAATTGTTTGCAAAAGGGATGTTGATATGTAACTTTTTGAAAACCTCCAAAAACTTTCTAAACTGCTTGTCTATTTTTGCCTTTACAAGTCTCTGAGGGTTTGGAACTGGTGGTACATATGGAGGAGGATTATCTGGAAAGCTGATTCTTCCTGGTATCACATCATCCTTTTAAGGTTTATCTGCTTCCTCCTTCTATTCTTCTTTTCTTTCTTTCTTTTCTCCATCATTTTTCTTTTTCATTACAAGATCTTTCAATTCTTTGCCACTCCTTCATGAAATTACCTTCAATTGCTCTCTTGGGTTTCTTTCAGTGTCACTTGGAAGAGTACCTGGTTGCCTGGAATTCAGCATATTTGCTATTTAGCTCATTTGAATTTTCAAGTTATTTATTGAGGCTTCGTGGCTTTTGAGTGTTGCATCAATCCTAGCCATGAATTGAGATGTATTCATGGTTAGTTGAGCCAGTGCATCTTCTATATTTACTTTTTGTTGTGGTGGATTTGGTGGTTGAAATGCTTGTTGCTGGTAGTTCCCTTACTGTTTGAACACATTTTGATTATTCCTCCAGCCAAAGTTTGGATTATTCCACCAACCTGGATTATAAGTGTTTGAGAATGGGTCATTTCTTTGATTTCCGATGTAATGAGCTTGCTCCGACTGAGAAGGCATAGATGAGTGTCCTTCTTTACATTGCATGCTCACATGAGGTCCTCCCCATTGATCACCGGTTTCATGAGGAGTACTTATCGCATTTGCTTGGTTTGTCAATGAGCTCACTTGCTTGGATGTAGATGCGACTTGAGAAGACAGTTGTAAGGATGTCCAGCTTATGCACTCCAAGTACTTTTTTTGAAATGTTATGTTCAAAAGGCAATTGGTATTCATTGGCTACCATTTCCTCAGGTAGATTGTAGGCATCATTTAGACTTTTTCCCATTAAAGATCCTCCAGCTGCAGTATCTATAAGAATTCTTGTGGTATGTGTCATCCCATTATAGAATGTTTCCAGTTGCCACCAATCTGGTAACCCATAATGAGGACATCTCCTCAGCAACTCTTTGTATCTTTCCTAGGCTTCATAGAGGCTCTCTAGTTCATGCTGGACAAATGAGGTAATTTCATTCCTCAATTTAGCTGTTTTTCCTAACGGAAAGTATTTTGCAAAAAAATTTTGTACCAAGGCATCCCATGTAGTTATGCTTCCCATTGGTAGAGAGTGTAACTAGCTCTTAGCCTTATCCCTGAGTGAGAAAGGGAAAAGTCTAAGTCTAATGGTATCGTCAGCAACATCATTATGCTTGAATGTGTCATAGATTTCTAGAAAGCTAGCTATATGTATGTTGGGATCTTCTGTTGGTAAACCACCGAATTGATTTTCTTGCACCATCTGGATAGTTACAGGCTTGATTTCAAAATTATTGGCTACTACTAGCAGTTTTGTGATTCCAGAAGTTGTCTCCATGACTGTTGGTATTGCATAGTCACGGAGTGTTTTGGTATCTGCTACTTCTCCTTCTGGATTTGCCATCGAATTGATTGAAGTAGACTGCTTTCGAACTCTCTGATTTCTTCGACAAGTTCTCTCGATCTTAGAATCACAAGGTTGTAATTCAATCTTCTTCAATCTGATCATGTACTAAGCAAAAGCCAGAAAAGAAGCACAAGACACCAAAAAGAAGAGAAATGTAATATGAAGATCAAATTAGTAGTAAAATTACTTGGATTGATGGTTAATTAAAACTTGTTACAAGTGTAGATGGTTAATTAAAAAGTGTAAGTGTACACTGTCGTAAATAAATAATATAGATGTGAGTAGAGCATCGTTCCTACGATGATTGATCATTAAGTACCAAAATTGGTAACTTTAATTCTATTTAGTCAATCGATTAGTTGGTGGTTGATGATATAAAATAAAAATGATTTAATATGAATGCAACTGATATGAAGACAAATATGAAAAAAAGCCCTAGGGATTAGATTTCACTTAACAAATTTTGAATTGAATTACCTATCTATTCTAGTTCAATTTATTCCACATGATTAATAGTCGAGTTTCCCTAATTTAATTACTAGCCTCTTCTAAGGTCAAGCAATTCTATGATTAATTGCTAGTCCATTATATTCTTGTATGAATTTAAGAAATTAATCATGCATTAAGATTTATGGAACTCATTAAGACTACACAACCCATATAAATATATTTCTATTTCATATGCAAATTATGGTTTTAATTTTAGGATCCATACATATGCATCTCCTTATGGTCTCAACATACATATTGAAATCATTCAAAAGGTGGCCAATCAATTGAAAGCATTAAGAACAATAATTAAAATTCAATCATGAAGGAAAATGAGAACTAGTTTTAATAAGTTAAGATTCAATCCGTCATTAGTAAGATATATCATCACCCTAGGAAAAGAAAAATTTAGCTCATAATGAAATTAAAAACAAAACCAAAATAAATTGAAGACATCATAAATATTGCATAAAAATTAATTATTAAAGTCTAAAACATAAAGATACAACTTACAAGATGCATGAAATTGAAAAATCTAGCCTTCCATATAGGAGGTAAAACCTTTCATGTAGGTGGTAACTTATACTATCCATAAAAAAGGAATACCTAGGCCTTCTGTAACACATTAATTTCTAAAGCCTTTAGATTAGTTTAAATATATAATGATTTCAAACCTGAAACCAAAACAATTTAAAGTCTCAATTTAAGACAGAGTTTAATCTTATATTTGTATAAGATTTTCAAAAACTTTTTAAAATAAATATGTATGGTCTAAATTTTAGTTTGTAAATTCATTATCTTCATCAGTTTCAAAATCATTTATTTAAACTATAGAGCATTTTCTATTCTTAGCTCGTGTAGTGATGGTTAACTTATTGGTTTTTGGATATCAGTACGTTATCGAAAGTCTAGCGTACGGATTACAACTTATACAGTCTGCGTCGCGAGTACTAGTACTACTATCGCTACTACTACTACTTATAAATATTTTACAGTCATCCAAAATAAAATGATAACCAAACAATCCATAATTTATTTGCCTCTTCTTCGTCCGTCTATATTACCTTCTTGCCCTTAGAGCTGGACGCCTTTACTGTATATCATTTGTTGAAAAAGGGGTGAGATTCAAAAGAATCTCAGTAGTACACAGATCACTCATATAATATGCAAATACTAAGCATGTAAAACAAATCATCAAACAGCACAACTTACAGAAATGCAGCACATAAAAGGGCCTAACCGGTCTCTTATCACTGACTCACAGCGCTTGAGATTCACAATCTGGCTGCCCAGGGCCTCTGCCCCATACAAGGTACAGTCACGGGCTTTCTGCCTCAAACCTACCTGGCTTAAGACGCCCCCGGGTAACTCCCGGTGTAACTTGTACTTACGGGTCTTACCGCCTATGGACTATCTATCCCGCACATATATACAGATGATATGGTACACATACATGGCATCACTTATGATATAAGAGATAAGGTACTACCTGACAGTCTTTCCAAATTTGGTTCCTGTTCTCAGTCTCTTAGGCGTCCTGGGCAAATGTCAAATCCTATAATTTATAATTTACGGACGGGCGAATTATTACTTATTCCAAAATAATTTAAGACACTTTGGTAGGTTATCATTATAGCTAATACCTTAAATCCAATAGGTATTTAATGGACTCATACCAACTCTAGTATTTAACTTGACCCTTAGAATCCTAATTATTTCAAAAATACCCTTACTTTTTATTTGTTTCACTATTACTCAATTCTGTCAGAATTTTCAATAATTTTTGAAAATTCATATATTGGCCTAGAAATATCCAATTAAGGTGATTCCAAATTCTATGAGTCACTTATGAAGTATATTTTAATATAAAAATACGTTTAACTACCACCTATCCATAAATAATTCCCAGTTTTAAATTTTTCTCACACTGCCAGAAAATCTTTCCAGTTTCAATAGATTAACTTCTAAAATTCTTAACTAAATATCTAGAACTCAAAATGGTATGGTTAAAAATCATATATGATCATATTTAAATATATTTTCAGGGAAAAATATTAACATTTATAAATTATTGCCACAAAATTTCCATAATTTCGTCAAACCTCGTCTCTACCATAAAACGTTCCAGATTCATCATCTAACTTTAAAAATTCATATCTCACTATTTATAAACCCAAATGATACATATTATATATCAAATTAAATATTAATATGTCTACTTTCCTTCTGGAAACTTTCATAATTTTCTGACCAGGTTTGGTTACCGAAATTTATTTTACAACCAATATGATTTCAGAGAAATTAACCGAACATCAACTCCTCTTATTTTCTAAAAATTCTAGACTTATATATAATCATCCAAAAATCATAATCTCATGTATTTCCATATAATTTTTCGTTTAGAATTCATTGGAAACCTCAAATTTATCCAATTCTCATTCCTTCCTTTTGCACTATTTTGGCCAAAACAAAACCTCACAAAACAACAATTCATTATACTAGGTTCTTATGCTTCCTAAACTACCCAAAAATAATCTCAAATCAACTAGAAAAAGTTAAGAATATGGGAAGGAAACTCACCTATATTAGAATATGGAGTTGTATGTGAAATTTGTAGTCACTTCTTCCTTCCTCCAATGACACCTATCACTCTTATGTCTCTCTTTTTCTATTATATATATATATATATATATATATATATATATATATATATATATATATATATCTCACTCACTCTCTCTTTTCTTTTCCTTGGCTTCCGAAAGTGAAGTGATGAAGAGGTGAAAGGGTGGTTTAAAAAAAATGAAAGTGTGTGTGTGTGACACATGGGTGTTTAATTAATTAATAAGTGATTGTGTGTGTACGTGAGAAATGAATGAAACATGGAGAGGGAGTGTTTTATTTAATTAATTGAATGTGTGTGCGTGTGTTTCATGTGAAGCAAGGGAAAAAGGGTGCGAGTGTTTTAATATTATATATATATAGGTATATTTTTATCCTATTAATTACACACACTAGGTCTTTATTTTTCCCTTTGTCTAATTTAAGATTCCTTATATTTCATATGTTTCATAATTTGGCTTACTATCTAACTCCCATAAATTAATCCTTAGCCTTTGAATAAATTTTGGGATGTTACACCTTCCACAGAGGAGGTAAAACCATCAATGTAAGAGGCATGCAAAAAGTAATAAAATGCATGAAATAAATTCTAAGATAGAAACTCCCCCCCCCCTTCTTCTCTCTTCCTTCCTCTCATTTTAGGATACCCAAGGCCTCTATTTATAGGCTTCAACTCGGGTGCTACAGTGATTTCCTACAGTGAACCGACGACGAATGCTATAGTAAACGCACTCGGAACAGTAAACCACATCTACTACAGTACCCGTATATGCTACAGTGCCTTATGAGCAATAAATTCGTATGAATAGTGAACTGCTACAGTACCCTTCTTTTAATGCCATCTCAAAGTTCTTCTTAATACGGTGCTGTATGTGGCTGTCAAAAGAAAATCATTATTTATTTATCTCCAAATTCATTACATTAAGCTCAAATATCGTCCACAAAATCATCATATAAGGGAAAATAAATATGAAAATATTTTACTTATCACTACTCACAAAATTTTTCCCTCTACTTCCCTCCCCTCCAAATCCCTCGTACCAAACAAACCATAAGTCATTGCACTAGAGAATTATCTATTTCATTTCCATCATTCATCCATTTGCACCATCCTTTTATATTGTTATAAACCAAAAATCTTAAAAATAAGTAACTTGTTAGGTCATGCATTTAGTCTAGAAATAGTTTAGGTAATATATCTTCATCCTTGTTAATGTGTAATTGTCACTTAATTAAATTAGGAATTTAGATAATTAGGCTCCAATTAGAGAATTCATATAGATTAGCATTACTATAGTGTATATTAATCTAGTTTTTATTTGATACTCGAATGACATGGCTTGTCACTCCTCTTCCCTCATCCCCCACAGCCAAACACACCCTTAGGGTGTGCAGTAGCTAGAAGGTGATAATACAACCATCCCTCACAGGCTTAACCTGTGAATTAAGATTTTTTATACTCCTCCCATCTTAATATAGAACTTAGTTTGGCCTTGTGACTTTTGGTCTTAAACATGTTTATCTTTTTCTTAAAACTAATTGGTATAACTTATAAACTGATATATAATATAATGTTACATAATAATATTTTAGAGAGATCATATCACATATGTCATAATTAAATAATCTATTTAGCTTCTCAAAATAGATAAATAAGCCTTATATTAAAGATAAGAGGAGTATAAATTAGGGTCGATACTGACAAAATGTTAATCAGTAAGTCTAAGATATTAACTAAACTCATCTTAATATCTCCAACAGTACATAATAGACATCTTTGGCTTTAGTTAGATGAGAATAAAGTAGAACGACCAATAAACCCAAACAAATTAAGGATAAAGGCATGAGTAGCCACTTGTAGACACGTGCAAAGAATGTCCTGGGTAAGGGTTGCAAAAGTGAACTCATCACAATATCAACGAATATCGAATCTTGAGAACCTGACCAAAGAATAATCGTTCAAGTTGGACACTACTTTTTCTTATTTACTCTCAATCCCAATAATGACATACACATTCTGTTCGCTCCCGTCAAGTGCATAATAGTTTTCAATGATTATTCTCTTTCACATCGTTGTACATAAATATTCCCCTCCAATATGTTGTGGACCTCCATTCTTTGTCGTTGATTCTTATAAATAGGTTTCATATTTTGAACTTATAAGAATATTTTAAACCGTGCTTAAAGGAAATAGAAAAAAAAAATATTGCGTTCTTCATTATTAGCATTGTTACTACGTAAGTTATCCCACTATTGTAGGGAGTATTTTTAATGTCAGTTAAGAAAGACTATTTATGTCGATCAGTGAATAGTCATAAAATACAGTGACAATAGATTTGAATAATTCTACATCGATTAAAAAAAAGTGATTTAGAACAAAAATACTATTTTCTATATCAATTTTCTAAAATACTGACAGGTTGTAGCATTTTTTTAAAAATAATATCATAAAAAATTGCCAATGAGCTTTAGCTCAAATGGCACCGCTAGCTCTCCTTTCGGGAATGTCTGACAAGTTTCTTATAAACTCCTTATTACCCTCACTTAATTATAAAAAAATACTCCTCTTGTTCTTGATGGAGGGAGTTATAAATTATACTCCTCTTGTCCTTAATGTAGGATATAATTAACTAATGTTCTTTTCTATAAGATAGGATTAGCCGAATTCTGTTATTCGAAGATGTAGTTAGAATTAGTTAGGTGCAGCAAATATATAAAAAATGAATTTTGTTTTTCAAAAATGCCCTCATTTATGTGAAAGGGAGAGAATATGTTATATTGAATGCTTTAGTCAAACATGAAAATTAAATACAACAGTGGTATGAGTAATTTTTGCAATTGAGGGTAAAATGGAGAGTTTACAAAAAAAAACTTTTCAGACATCCCCTAATCCCATGTAATAAAAAGGAACATGGCATGCCAAACCCAAGAATTCTATCTTGTAAAAAGAGATGGAGGGAGAAATTAGATTAGATTAAAGAAGTTAGATACATTAGTTAATATGACATGTTTCTTTCTCCAACATCCTACTCATTTTTCTTAATTACATCCCTCTCTCTTACTTGATTATTGTTGGAGGAATATTTATAGGGCTAATTTGGGAAAAATTGATAAACAGGTGAAATATGTCTTGTATTTAAGAAAAATATCAACCTCCTATTATATTTTACATTAAGGATAAGAGAAGTAATGAATTTAATATATTCGGATGCAACCATATATCCTTTTCTACATAGCCTTTCATTGTAACATATACTAATACCTCCACTCCCAAATGTTGTGCCTAGTTTGCAGTGCAATTTGTACTACAAACTAGGTCTTATTTTTAATGACCAGGAGTATATAGATTAGCCAAGAACAAAACAAGGTCATTAATTAGGCAAGCTGGCCTGGAGTAGCCGTCAATACAATGATTGCACGGGGTGGGACTTAGAGCTTCGAAAAGTCATCTTTGAATCTGATTCAAAAGAGTTCATCGACAGAGTAAACAATTCTTGGACAAGTATAGGAACTTACTCCTCAGTCTAGAACTTGATTATTATTAGCTTGATAAGCAGAAACTGGCTTTTAAAGTTTCAGTTTGTACCCAGAGAAGCCAATATGATAATAGCAGCTAAGCTTACAAAGGATGAGCTTGTGTAGCAGCCATAGTTTCAGGTTCATTGATATGTCCCCAGCCCTGAGGATTCTCGTGTAACAAGACAATTTGTAGTATGTAATTGAGTTGGGCTTTGCTCTCTCTTGTTATTTAAAAAAAAAAAAAAACTCGAAAAGCTAACACCATTTCACAGATAAAGCTAGCTTGGACTTGTCCCGAATCAGAACTTACTATATATATTAAAAAAAAAGTCATTTTCCAAAAGCCACTTTTAAATCGAAAGCATATATCCTTAAATAAAAAGCTTTAGGCACCACCCCGCCATCACAACAACAGCAACAGTAACAACAGTAGTAGCAGCGAAGTATTATCCCACTAGAAGGGATCAGCTACATGAATCAAACAATGTCATTGTACTCTATTGAAAATCAAATCTCTAGAGAGATTATTAACCAAAAGATCTCACTCTATAATTTCATTGATTGCACACCCAACCAAATAAAAAAAAATCATTTGGGTGGGGGGTTTTGGTACATCCATGTGATATGTGACAAACTTAGAATAAACTAGTTGATAATTAAAGTATTTCAACAAGCATATCTATTAAAAAAGAACACCACACGAAAAGAAAATTACAGCTGAGGACTCTAAACATAATCAGTCAGCTAGCAAAGGAAAATCAGAAAGTTGAGTGACAGATGAAGTTATTAGTATTATATGGAATCCATATATACTTGATTACCTTCGTTCCCAAAATCAGTCAAGGCTACAGCCATGTTATTAGTTTTCACGCAATGCATTAAAGTATTCTCAAAACTTTGAGCAATTTGATCAGATCCTTCTGAAAATAACTTATGGGGTTTCCTCCACAGATCAAAAGAGGAACTGAATTAATACCTTCCGTGGGTTGGTGATTGTTCTTTATCGAATTCGAGTGAGGTTCAAGCATCTCCAGAACTAATAAAATTTTGACATGGATCTTCTAAAAATTTGTATGAAATCCCCAGGAAATTCAACTCGAGTTAGAGTAAAAATCCTTGAAAGTGAAGAAAATATGATCAGTTAAAATCTTAAAAGAACTACTCCCTCTTGTCTCTCTTATTCTTTTTATAAACAATTTTCTCTTTCTTAAGGCTAATCCTTAATATAAGCAACTTTTTTCTTTTGTCTCAAAACTTAAACTGCTTTGTCCTTTTCTACCCATATTAAATATATATATTTATATTAATTATCCCCCACTCACCACTAATTCTCTTTCATTTAATTATTTATTACTCATTTTCTCTCATAATTTATATTCATTATCTCTCATATTATTTACTCATTTTCTCTTCTCTTTTCATAAATAAGGGCATGTTTGGAAGAAACATGTCATTTTTAACATATTTATTGTTTTAAACTAATTTTTACCGCCAGTTCGTTTTACACAATTAGGAAAAAAATTGCTTATAAAAAAAGACCGGAGGGAGTAATAAGAAAAGGTTCCACATGTATCAAAAAATCCACAATATTGTTCTCTCCCAACCTAGGAGTGGAAATAAGTTAGGCTATACTTTACCTAAATAGGCCTAGACATGCAATAAAGTCTTAAAGCCTTAGTCTAGGTCTAAGCATGTATATAGGTTTTTTTAAGGTTTGGGCTTAGACCTGTGATTTCAAATGGCTTAATAAGACCTGAAGCCTTTTTAAAGGCCTACTTAATATGTAGGTCTTTAAATAGGATTAAAACCTATGTTTCTAAATTCTTATATAATCTTTCAAACTTATTTGCAATCCTACGTTACATCTTAAAAGCCTAAGATCCATTCTCTTTCATAATATAAGTGTTTAGTAAGAAAAAGAAAAGAATGCCTAGAGATAATAATTGTCCTAGCAAGTAGGAATAACAAAAACTAATTGTGGTGTTGACTACTAATGACATATATTTTCTGAAATTGACCAAGTACAACAAGTAGCATGTAAAATTAGATTTTACGGCTTTTGCTTTTGCCACATAAAATGGGATAAACTCTTCCTCCGAAGTTTATATATAGAATTTCATTTAGAACTAAAATAAACTTACAATAATTATTATGCTTTAGTGGATAACATAAATTAAGAAAGACTATGAAGGGTGACGGCCCCCAAAAACTTGGACAATATCAAGAATAAAAGCATTGGTGTGTTATACCACCCAATCAACAATCCTCGTAAATAATGTAATATCCAACAATAAATTAATAAATCCTAATTCAATTTATGTATTTCAATTATGTGAGAAACCCTAAAATAAATGGGCTCGACCCATCAAGAGAGGACACATAGTCCAACACTAGTTGCCATATATGTCAAATATGATCAAATTTCTAAGAAGGTGAAACAGCTCTAACAGGAAAAGTCATCACAAAGATCCGATAAATGTGGAACATCATAAATAAGAGGGGAATCGCAAGTGTATATAAAGTCCTCTCTCTTTATGTATTCTCTAGCATCAAACACTCTTTATTTTGAGAATCTACTTTCCTCTCGATTTTTTTTTTTGTGCATTTTAATTTTTCCCTTTTCCTTTTTTCTTTTTTAACGCTTCAGTTATTCTGTGGAATGGTTGGACTGCTTAGAATTGGATGATTCCCTCGCATTGCCCATGTTCAAGTTAAGTTTACATATTTCTTCTCACATATCACTTATAAACGAGTCAAATTCTTCACAAGTAACTATAGACATGGGTCTTCTCTCCCATGAAAGTCATGGGATACTCTCTTTCAAGTAGGCTGATAGATGGATATCATATCAAATGATACAGATCATTGAGCTTGTCTAGAGACCCCGAAAAATACATAGTGGGTTAGAGTAAAAGGACTTGGAAAAAGCAAACAAAAAGAAAAAAGAAAAAGAAGTCGATCAGCTAAAACACAAACTTGTTTTTACATCCTTATCTTAGAAAATGCTCCACAATGACTTGATTAACGCTTACAACCTATAAATATTCTATCATGATCTCAATGTGATGACATAAAAGTAATAATACTTGTCAAAAGAAAATTCTTATTAATGATTAACTTCCTTTGTCTTTCCACCACTTGACCAGTATCATGTAAATTGACGAAATAGCCCTTGAGTTTTGAATTATTATTATTTTTTGTTTTTGAAAATTAAAATAGTTAGCTATAGTAACTCAAAATCTAGAAGAGATTTTGGTATTCCTTGGGTCCTTAACATAATACATATTTAAAAGTTGATTTTAGTACGCATAGTTTTAATATTTGTCATCCTCTTCGTAATTTATCTTTATTGATGCTCCCTTAATAATAATTAAGGAAGAAATAGAATGAGGGAATTAAAGAATATGACTCTAGTCTTTTAAAAAATCTATGTCATATTAACTAATTTAACTAACTATCTTAATTTAATTAAATTAGATAAATATGTTTTATATTAAAGAAAGGAGGGAGTATCATTTTAATGACAAAAAACAAAGTTAACAGGGAACAAATTCAAGAGCGAGGAGACATGGTGTCATTGTTTCAACCAGAAATTTGTCCAATAATTCAAATAAATTTGAGGCTGAAATGTCATCCCTGCCCTCACTTGACAAGCTTTCTTTATATATAGGGCCATTAGAGCGACGAGTTTTGTGCAGCACATTTAGTTTAACTAATTCCAAAGTTTCTGCGCCCACACAGAGAGAGAGAGAGAGAGAGAGAGAGAGAGAGAGAGAGAGAGAGAGAGAGAGAGAGAGAGAGAGAGAGAGAGAGAGAGAGAGAGAGAGAGAGAGAGAGAGAGAGAGAGAGAGAGAGAGAGAGAGAGAGAGAGAGAGAGATGGCATCCCTACAAGTTCAAAGGTTGGAGGCTGATGTGCATATATATATAAAAAAAGACTAGTTGAAATAGAGAAAGTTGTAATGACATCATGTAACACCTTAATTTCTAAAGCCTTTAGATTAGTTTAAATATATAATGGTTTCAAACCTGAGACCAAAACAATTTAAATTCCCAATTTAAGAATAGTTTAATCTTATATTTGTATAGGATTTTCAAAAAATTTTTTAAAATAAATATGTATGGTCTAAATTTTAATTTGTAAATTCATTATCTTTATCAGTTTCAAAATCATTTATTTAAAATACAGATCATTTTATATCCATAGCTCGCGTCGTGATGGTTAACTTATTGGTTTCTGGATACCAATACGTTATCGAAAGTCTAGCGTACGGATTACAACGTATACAGTCTGCATCGCGAGTACTAGTACTACTATCGCTACTACAACTACTTATAAATATTTTACAGTCATCCAAAATAAAATGATAACCAAACAATCCATAATTTATTTGCCTCTTCTTCGTCCGTCTATATTACCTTCTTGCCCTTAGAGCTGGATGCCTTTACTGTATATCATTTGTTTAAAAAGGGGTGAGATTCAAAAGAATCTCAGTAGTACACAGATCACTCATATAATATGCAAATACTAAGCATGTAAAACAAATCATCAAACAGCACAACTTACAGAAATGCAGCACATAAAAGGGCCTAACCGGTCCCTTATCTCATACTCACAGCGCTTGAGATTCACAATCTGGCTGCCCAGGGCCTCTGCCCCATACAAGGTATAGTCACGGGTAACTCCCGGTGTAACTTGTACTTACGGGTCTTACCGCCTATGGACTATCTGTCCCGCACATATATACAGATGATATGGTACACATACATGGCATCACATATGATATAAGAGATAAGGTACTACCTGACAGTCTTTCCAAATTTGGTTCCTGTTCTCAGTCTCTTAGGCGTCCCGGGCAAATGTCAAATCCTATAATTTATAATTTACGGACGGACGAATTATTACTTATTCCAAAATAATTTAAGACACCTTGATAGGTTATCATTATAGCTAATACCTTAATTCCAATAGGTATTTAATGGACTCATACCAATCTAAGTATTTAATTTGACCCTTAGAGTCCCAATTATTTCAAAAATACCCTTACTTTTTATTTTTCACTATAACTCAATTCTGTCAGAATTTTCAATAATCTTTGAAAATTCATATCTTGGCCTAGAAATATCCAATTAAGGTGGTTCCAAATTCTATGTGTCACTTATGAAGTCTATTTTAATATAAAAATACTTTTAACTACCACATATCCATGAATAATTCCCAGTTTTAAATTTGTTTCGCACTGCCAGCAAATCTTTCCAGTTTCAGTAGCTTAACTTCTAAAATTCATAATTAAATATAGAACTCCAAATGGGATGGTTCAAAATCTTATATGATCATATTTAAATATATTTTCAGGGAAAAATATTACCATTTATAAATTGTAGCTACAAAATTTCCAGAATTTCGTCAAACCTCGTCTCTACCATAAAACGTTCCAGATTCATCATCTAACTTTAAAAATTCATATCTCACTATTTATAAACCCAAATGATACATATTATATATCAAATTAAAGCTTAAGATGTCTACTTTACTTCTGGAAACTTTCATAATTGTCTGACCAGGTTTGGTTACCGAAATTTATTTTACAACCAATATGATTTCAGAGAAACTAACCGAACAGCAACTCCTCTTATTTTCTAAAAATTCTAGACTTATATATAATCATCCAAAAATCATAATCTCATGTATTCCCATATAATTTTTTGTGTAGAATTCATTGGAAACCTCAAATTTATCAAATTCTCATTCCTTCCTTTTGTACTATTTTGCCCAAAACAAAACCTCACAAGACAACAATTCATTATACTAGGTTCTTATGCTTCCCAAATTACCCAAAAATAACCTCAAATTAACTAGAAAGAGTTAAGAATATGGGAAGGAAACTCACCTATATTAGGATATGGAGTTGTATGTAGACTTTGTAATCACTTCTTCCTTCCTCTGGTAGCACCGATCACTCTTACGTATCTCTCTTTTTCTATTATGTGTCTCTTGCTCTCTCTTTTTTTCACTCACTCTCTCTTTTCTTTCTTTTTGGATTTTGGCTGAAGAGAATGAGAAGTGTGTGTGTGTGCTTCCGTGTGATTAAGAGAGTGAGAGAGAGGGTGTGTTTTTTTTAATTAAAAATGTGTATGTGTGTGCCATGTGGGTAGTGTGTGTGTTATTTAATTATATGATTGTGTGTGTGTGTATTGCGTGTGATGTGTGGGAAGAGGGTGTGTGTGTTTTAATTATTATTATATATATAGGTATATTTTTATCCTATTAATTACACACACTAGGTCTTTATTTTTCCCTTTGTTTAATTTAAGATTCCTTAAATTTCATAGCTTCTATAATTTGGCTTACTATCTAACTCCCATAAATTAATCCTTAGCCTTTGAATAAATTTTGGGATGTTACACATCACTCTCTTACAAGGGGTAAAAGTGGAAAACAATGGCAGGATAATTAATGGTTGTTTTCCACTTTTCCACTTTTTTGGTAATTAATGGGGCTCTCATGGATCCATCATCTTCTGGAAATATGTCCATGGTACGTAATAATTAAATAGTTAATCTTTCATCTACATCATATATATATATATCACATCACTTTTGTTTCTTCTTCAATAAGTTCATATGTTCCCATGTATGTACACACACATATATAGAAGCTTGATTAAGAGGAAGACAAACAATTAAGGTTTAGTTCAGTTATGATGATGAATGAGACAATTTAGGAATTACATGGAGTTAGATTTCTTAGCCTAAATTAATTGATTAGACCAAAGGGAGGTTGATGAAGGATTGAAATTAATAAATTTAATCACCTAATTGAAATATAGGAAATCCTGAAGTTCAGTAACACTTATCCCACTAGAAAACTCATAAGGAAAGAAGCATTAGTTAATTAAATTCATTAAAACCAATCAAAATAGTTTAAGATAGTTTGAAAATCATGTTCACAATTGCCTAATTAAACAATTTGACAACTAACCAACTTAATTAAACAATTAAGAGGTTGAACCCAAATTGACAATTAAAGTAATAACGAGAACTCAATTAATAATTTAATTGACAATCAAAGAGTTTGCAAACAAAAATTCCAATAATCATTTAAGCATAAATCAAATCTAAATTATTAATTTAATCCAAATTAAATAATATGTCTAAAATCTAAAACTAGATTGTTTTCAAGAAAATAACTCAAAATTATCTAAAACTAAATAACTTCAAGTCTTAAAACAAATTGATAAAAGGAAAGACACTCCCTTATAATTTTTAAATGTAAGTTCATAGGCCTTAGCTTCTTCCATACTCATCCTAAATTACCTCCCAAATACGCTTAAGCTCCCATGAATTTTCTCCTCTTCCTCCAAGCTTCAAGCAACACGTCACAGCCATCAAAGGACTTGTGCAGTATTGGTTTTGAATGATTAATGGCCGTGGGACCCGTAAATGGAGAAATAATGGTGTTGAATGAAGCAAATCTCCAATGATGACGTGGGGTCAATATGTGATGGAGGAAGTGGTATATCGAGAGAATGAGAAGATGATGATGTGTATTGGGCCGGACAGAACTCAATCCGGGAGTTTCAGCGCCTTTTCTCCTCATCTGGCGGCTAGGTTAATTAATAGGAGCAAGAGAGAGTCTTGAGGTCTAAATTTAAGATCATTAAAATTTAAATAATTTAATAAAATCAAACCATTAGATTCTTTTTTAATTTTCAAGAAAAATTATGTACCATAGGATCTTTCTAATATGTTTTTTCTTACCCTCCAAGAATTAAATAAAATCTTGATCTATCTTATATTTAGAAATAGTATTCAATCACTAGATAGCAATCAGAATATTAATACTTTAAGCCCAATAATATCATAATCAGTTCAAATTTATATTATTTCTAAAGATTTTCTAATAATCCAAATATTATCTAATAAATCTAAATTAACCAAAAATAATCCCCAAAATAAACAAATAAGGTGAGATATAATATATTCAATTTGGGATTTATCAAAGCTCCACAACAATAAGATGATTAGACTCTAGCAACATAGAAATATTAATCTATCGACATCACAAAGTAACAGTACTTGCCAAAAGAAGATTCTCATTAATAATTAACTTCCTTTGTCTTTCCTCCACTTGAGTTCATACGAACTATGAATGATGTTTTCCTGTACGTGTATGAAAATTGAAATAGCTTAGCTACTATTTACACAGGTAACTTGAAAGCTCTAGAAAGAGATTTTGGCATTATTTTAATTAAATTAAAAAACTTAATGGGCGAACTAAAGCCAGAGTTTAGCAGGGAGGGTTTCAACCAATTCGCTCAATAATTGGTCATAAATTAGAGGGTGAAATACCATCCTTGCCCTCACTCACCTGACAAGCTTTCATTATATATAGGGCCATATTGCAGCGACAACTTTTGAGCAGCATTTAGTTTTAATTTCTAAGTTTCTGTGTAGTGAGAGAGAGAGAGATGGAATCCAGAGTTGAGAAGTTGGAAGCTGATGTGCATATAAAGGCTCCAGCAAAGAAGTTTTATGATGTTTTAAGCGGCAGAACTCACCACCTCGCCAACGTTTGTCCTGATAAAGTCCATGGCATCGACCTTCACGAAGGCGAATGGGGCTCTCATGGATCCATCATCTTCTGGAACTATGTCCATGGTATGTATATAATTAACCGGATAATTTTTCACCTACACACACACATATGTCTCTGCTTTCGGTAATTAAAATATGCATTTATTAATTATAACTTCAAGTGTTGATATAATCTGTACAAGTCTCCAATGTATATACGTGTGTGTTTTTCCTTCAGAGTTGAGAACAAGAGATCTCATTAATTGTAGATGTCTCACTGTGCTAGGGATAGTTTAAATAAAAAATATGTCCACGGGCTTCAAGTTGTGCAAGTTGTTTTCGAGTTCCTCTTTTTTATGAGGTCGGGGTTTCTCATTTTCCTCTTTCTTTTGTTCTTGGTAGAATCTCATATTCACCATTTGATTAAGAAAGTGGTAATTCAGATTTAATATTTTATAAAATTATTGCTATAAACATAAATATATAAAATTATGCTATTAAAATTTGATCTAATCACAGTTTATAACTGCAATGCAGAAAAAATTTATGTAATAAAATATCATAATAATATTTTTATAAAAAAATTAAACATGAACAATCCGCTTTTTAATCAAAGAGTAGGGATGAGTTCCCGAGAAAAAAAAGGAGAAAGAAAAAAAACGAGAGGATCTGCTTCCAGAAAGAAACAATGACAAGTTTGGTTTATGAAAAATACAGAAGGGAAGAAGTGTGTCGCGAAGGAGATGGTGGAGATGGACAGAGAGAACTACAAGATGATATTCAACGTGTTAGAAGGAGATCTATTGGAAGATTACAAAAGCTTCAGATTCCTAATGGTAGTATCGCCTCAAGAGGAAGGAAGTATTGTTCATTGGACCTTAGAGTATGAGAAGCTCAACGACCACTCTCCTGATCCTCACTCTCTACTTCAGTTAGACATTGACATGACCAAAAAACTTGATGCTCACCTTGTTGCTCAACCAGACGACCAGCAGGCCACTGCCAAATAAACTGTATATCTATATGTGTGTGTCTATATGTGCGTGCGCATGCGTGCATTCGTGTGTAACAGTGGAAGGTAAATAAAACTTAATAAAGACGATCTTGATCTGTGTGTGAGAGATCACCAATCTCTTGTAAAATGGGTCAGTGATCAGTGTCTCTTCTATCTTTACTTTGTCATCTCTGCTTGGGCTTAAGGTTTCAAGACTTGTATACATACTATGTATGTATGTACTGCGCGCCATTGTGTAATAGTGTTTAATGAGATCTCATAGTTTGTGTGCTGAGTTTTGAGGGATGAATTTATTTTTGTCTTTCTATTTTCATATCTTAGATGGCTAAGCTGATATGGATAATATATTTTTGTCAAATTAAGTTAGAATTAAATTTAGAAGTGCATAAGTTAACAACATTAATATTAAAAAAAAATTAGCTATAAAATAGTTCACTAGAAAAAGTATTGTATTTAAAATAAATCATGCTGAAAACAATTCATTGTCCTGATGATTTAATTAAAATAAAAGAAGTACATAGGTTTATAACTTATAAGTTCTGTTCTTCACTCACATGCAATAAATTGGAATTCAAAATAACTTTTTGAGATGCATGGGGTGGTGAAACCAAGTCTCATCTTGATCACCTCTGTCACAAAAAATTCCTGCTGTCAAATTTATGTCACTTGCCGACTTGCCGGAAGTCCAGTGGCTAACTGTTCGGGAAGGTGGTAGAGCTTTTTTCTTTCTTTTTTAAGAAAAAAAAGTGAGGGTAAAAGTTTTAAAACGCTGATATTTCTAAATTTTTTGGGACTAGATTTTTAAATTTTGCATATTTTAAAGGCATTTAAATGAAATTTTCCCTGACAAACTTTGTAATTATGATATGAAGGCTCACTTGAATGGGTTAAGTGCTGAACTGTAAAACAGATCCATGTGGCAGCAGCTCATTTGCTAACTGGATGTAATGGACGCAAAGAACTGGACCTAAGTTTTGTCCTTCTACGAATTAGTTAAGATTGTGTTAAGCTCTATATAATATAGAGCCTCATAATTTATTTAGATTACTTATCTACTAATATAGATATTGAAATGATGGCAACATATAATACAAAAATATTGAAAATTTGTGGGTCTCATAGGATAACTACAAATTAAGAGCGTTATATAAATTAAGGATCATGTGATGCATTTGGTTTGGCAGCTTTCTTGGAGCTAAGGTTGATGCTTTAAAATGCAGAAATTTTAAATAATTATGGATAAACATCACAGGACAGATGCAATATTCTTGATAGCCGTGACATATATCTTGCTTGTTTGCTGTATTCTATGGTTCATATGGTAACACAGAAACCACAAAGTATTTAATTAAAGCTTAAGGAACCGGATCTTTATGACTGGAAATTCAGGATATTCTGAATCTCTTTCAATCCAAAGTTGGTTGGCATTGGATTTTACTCCTAGACGGGCTAATAGTGCAGCTGATGCTTATAAGGAAGTGTGCCTCTTGGGCGGGTTGCGGAACCATCACCCTCTCGTTGTCCCTTATTTTGACTCTAAGATAAAAATCCAAAATAATAATGGCCCGAAGCTACAAGCTTGTGATGATTCTTTCCTGTATTAGATTGTTATTAATTCTTTATTATTTTTTTCTGTATAGTATACTGTAGAACACTTGTGTTGCCTCTTTCTGATTGGACAATATGTACAGGCCTTGTACTATTTAAAACCTAATGAAGGATTAGTGCCTCTCAAGCTTGAGAGGACTCCGTTAACTACCATCACAAAGGTAACAAATTAGCGATGATATTTAGTGACAGAATTTTTCTTTAGCAAATTTCTGTAATTAATTTCTGCACAAATTAGTTTGTGATGGAATTAGTGTAACACCTTATTTCCAATAGTCCCGAATGAGTATAAATGAGTAGTGAAATCAGTTGTTGAACCAGGATTCGAACCTGGACTACCCAAGTTTCAAACTCTTTCACAAATCCCCAATCTTAACTCAGGAGTTGAACTTAGGGTTGAGAGGGTTTTTTAGAGGGTAGAAAAATTTTTCGATTATTTCCACAAGTTTCACTACGTCACTAAGTCTCATCGGCTCTTAGTTCCCTTATGTAATACTCGTCTTACATACCCTTATATTACGTACCCAGAAATGTTGTTCTTTAGTTCTTTAAGTGTTAATTATTCATTCATGACTTATTTTGCTATTATTCTTACCGAATATCAGAGTAAATTATTTGTTCTTAGCGATCCCAATTATAGTTCAACTTTAATAAATGTCTATTCATACTATTCATACAAATATCTAGGTCGTGCTAGGTCGTGCAATTAATCTACATACAGTAAATTATATTAATACACATTCTTCTCCAATTCTTCGTCTTCTTTCCTTCTTGTTCTTCTTCAAGCATTCTTCTCTTTCCTATTCTCTTACCTATATGTTTGGTGGAGGAGGGTGAGATTTGAGGAATCTTAGTAGCAAACATACAGACAATGCATGTAAGATGAATGCTAGTGCATGATATGCTTTCCTTACATAGGCTCATGTTCACATAATGATATTCTGCATGCTCCATGTTTCGTTCAACATACGTGTGGCCATAATAAAAATAGAAACAGAGCTTCATTCATTCATACATGCTTCACATAATCAAGCAAAGCAATACAGCAAATCAATACACAGCATAAATATCACATACATACAAGTAAGTAAGTTTACTACCTTTTTGACTTTGCCTCCTCCTCTTGTACCTTGATCTTCCAACCATAGCTTCTTCTTTATCACTTTATAGCCCTAGATAAGTAATGACATTATTAGAGCCATAATAAGTGAATGCCTAACGGGTCACATTAGCCTTAAAGGCTTACTTTCACCCTTGGAGTTCATACTAATTACATTTGGTCACTTTCTTTCTCAAATTCGCATGGTAGACAAAGCTGCCAACATTTTGACCCAACTTTGAAAAATCATGATTAATTCTATAGAACTCCAATTGAGGTAATTTAAAGTCATATATGAAGCTATTTAAGTGTAATTTTGTGTAAAAATACTTTGGTCTAACCAATATCATTATATTTTTCCTAGAAATCCGCCAAACCTTTACTATTCCAGATTACCTTCCAGAAACAAGGCCTGACTTTGGAAAATCATATCTTCTAGTATACTTGTCCAACAATTACAAACTATCTATGAAAAGTTTCAGAATTTTTGGACAAGGTTTGACCTCTGAAATACCACGCACAAACATACTGTTCCAGACATGGCAGATTATCAACATTTACCCTTCACTTCCAAAAATTCTCAATTCATATACAAGCATCCAAAAATCATGAATACTTACATACCTACACAATTTTGCCCAAGGAATCCATTGGAAACCTCAAATTTGAAAAATCGCATTCCTTCTTCATGCCCTGTTTTGATCAAGACATAACCTCACAAGACAACAATTCACTATTTCACAATTTATTCATTATACTAAGTTCATATGCTTCCCAAACCTCATATAACCACATGTATATATGCAAAGCATGATGAAACCCTAAAAGCCCTAAATGACTAAAAACAGGACAGCATGGAAAAGTCCCAAGAATTCAGCCAACCAACCCAATACATAGGTCAAAATGAAGCTTATACTCACCTCTTTCACTTTCTAGGGCTTTTTCTTGATTCCTCCAACTTTGGTATTTTGTAGGCAGCACAAAACACCTCCTTTCAAGAAAATAAAACCATATAAATGAAGCTCTAAGAGAGAGGAACAACATTCATGAAGACCTCAAGAGCAATAGAGGTGATTTTGATGGTGAAAATTGAGCATGAGTCTTTTACCTTGCTTCTTGTTCTTCATTCTTCACCTTTCTCTTTCCTCTTTCATTTTTCCTTCTTTCCTTTCTTTTTGCACGATTTGGGCAGCCAAATGAGAGAGTGATAATGGTTAAATATCCACTCCTCATCCTTCATAAAACACTTGGCCGAAAATTGCTAAGGGAAGAAAAGAAAATCCAAGTGTCACAATTTCATGGTGTCTTGAGAGTGCTTGAGTTAATTGACCAAGAGTGGTTTAATTAAGATGAATTCTCTCTTCCCTTGCCTCTATTAGCTTGGACGTCAATTACATTCCAAATGGGAGAGAAAATGTAGACCAAGTGTCCTTGCAAATTTGCTTTTCAAACCTAGCCACAATTGTTGACTTAGAGTCATCATCTTTTTATTATTAGCATATTTGGATAGCCTCCATAAGTTCTTTTCAATCGTAATTTATGAAATACAAGGTAGCTTTTACGGTCTATGAGGTAGTTTTTACGGTCTACGAAGTAAATATGTGCAGGAGGTTTATCTCGATTTACTTGAATCGGGCTTATGCATAAGCGAGATTCAAACCAAACAAGTACTTTACTCATAATGCTTCCAAAAGGCATCATTTATGGCTAAGTATTATTTTCTCTTCCCCTTGCCCATGTCATACGAAAGTGCCCTTGTAAGAGAATTAAAAAGGCTTCTTGAATAAGCCATTTCCACTTTAATTCTTAGCCTACAATTTTTGACTTTTCAAACTTCACCTTTTTGCTTGGTTTGAATACTTTAACTTGGAATTTGAAATTCATTATTAATCCCCTTTGCTTCTTGATCAAAAGTGACATCCCACACACTAGAAAAGGAAAGAATATGGGCTGTGGATTTATTTTAACCAAATGACCATTTTCCCCATACATTTTTTTCATATTAACATTTAATGCAAAACTGAGCAGAATTTTCACTAAACTTTGAAAATTCATATCTAATTGTATAGATATCCAATTGGGGTGGCTACAAATGCTATGTGACCTTTATTAAGTTTAGTTTTAAGGAAAAATATAGCCTTTGGCCAATTGAAAGTTCACACTTCCCAAAATTATTATTTTTGGACACTGCTACTGAAAATTGCCAGTTTCACTGGGCAAACTTAAAAAACACATAATTGCTCGTGTACAGCTCCAAGTAACTCATATGACCTATTCAATTAAGGCTTGATAAGTATACTTTCATTTTGGAAAGTTTTCATTATTTGCCCCTTGAAAGATATCACACAAATATGACTACCACACTGGGAAATTCACCGGTAGCAACACTACTTTGTGTGTGACTTCTAATTGCATTATTTTGTTTTTCCCAAGCTCTTTAATTCACCACAATATTTCCTTTAATACCGGAAGGGTATAAAGGAATTTCGGGGAACACAATCATGTCTTATTGGGACAATTGCTAAACCAAGGCTTAGCAGTCGACTTAATTCATACTTATTCTCTAGCCTTTAGTTCCAAAATTTGGGATATTACAATTAGCAACAGAAATTAGTGATGGAAAACTTCCTCACTAATTCTATCACAAAATGTTTTGCGACAAAATTAGTGATGAATTAGTAACAGAAATTGATGATGGAATTTTTCCATCACTATTTCTTTTTTTTCCCAATTTTTCTCACAAAAAAGTTTGCAATGGAAATTAGTGACGTAAGAATTCCTTAGCTAATTTCATCAAAAATATTTTATGACAAAAAATTAGTGACATATTAGTGATAGAAATTAGTAATGGAATTTCTATGTCACTAATTTTTGTCACAAAAATGTTTGTGTTGGAAAAATTCCGCTGCTGATTTGGTCAAAAAATATTTGTGACAAAAATTAGTAACATAAATTAAAGACGGAATTTTTCTGTCACTAATCCTTTTGTGACAGAATTAATGATAGATTCGCAACAGAATTTAGTAAAAAAATATTACTCTATTGTTAAATTCTATCATTAATTTCCTATTTTTTTGAGTGAAAATATGAAGTGGGTTAGAGTAAAAGGACTTGATGAAAATATTAGTGATAGAAAAATTTCATCCCTAATTCTATCACAAAATGTTTTGCTACAAAATTAGTAACGAATTAGTAACAAAAATTGATGATAGAATTTTTCCATCACTATTTTTTTTTTGCCAATTTTTTCTCAAAAAAAAAAATTGCAATGGAAATTAGTGACATAAAAATTCCTTAGCTAATTTTGTCAAAAATATTTTATGACAAAAATTAGTGACAAATCAGTGACAGAAATTAGTGATGGAATTTTTCTGTCACTAATTTTTGTCACAAAAATGTTTGTGGTGGAAAAGTTCTGCTATTGATTATGTCACAAAATATTTGTGACAAAATTAGTAACAGAAATTAACGACAGAATTTTTCAATCACTAATCCTTTTGTGACAGAATTAATGATAGATTAGCAACAGAATTTAGTAAAAAAATATTATTCTATTGTTAAATTCTATCACTAATTTCTTATTTTTTTGAGTGAAAATATGATGTGGGTTAGAGTAAAAGGACTTAAAAATGCACAAAATATGGCCAGCTATAACTTTCGAAAAACTTGTTTTCAGATCCTTATTCTAAGAAAAAGCTCCACAACAATAAGATAATTAGACTTTAGCAACATACAAATATTAATCTATCGACATCACAAAGTAACAATACTTGCCGAAAGAAGATTCTCATTAATAATTAACTTCCTTTTCTTTCCTCCACTTGACCAGTAGCGTGCAAATTGACCGAATCACCCTTGAGTCCATACCAAATATTGAATGATGTGTTTCCTGTAAGTGTTTGAATGATGATGATGATAGCAAGTCTTATCCTATTAGTTAGGATTAGCTATATGGATGGTATGATGCTATTGTGCTTTATCAATAGGGAAAATTATAATGAGGTGACAAGGATCATAAAAAATTACAAAAAAAAAAATCTCATAACACAAATTCCCCTATAAAAAAGGTCCTTAGGGATTGCATTGTGAAGTTACCGGATTGCCCTTATTAATTGAAAACACATTGTTGAGCATTAACAAATTTGTCAGCATATTTTGACAACTGCATGTGCCTATTTTGACAAGTTTATTTTCCCACTTAAACAAGTTCTAAAATGACAAGTTAATGTGTATATTTTCACAAGCTTCTGTGCCAATTTTGAAGACTTCATTAGCCTATTTTTACAACTACATATGCTTACTTTGACAAGTTCATTTTTTCACTTGGATAATTGCATCTGCCTACTTTGATAAGTTTAAAGTAGGTAGATGCAGTTGTCAAAATAGGCAGAAGAATTTGTCAAAATTTGGCACAAATGCTTGTGAAAATAGATACATTCACTTGTCATTTTAGAATTTGTATAAGTGAGAAAATGAACTTGTCAAAAAGGCAGATACAATTGTCAAAATAGGCTAACGAAGTTCTCAAAATTGGCATAGAGGCTTGTAAAAATATGCACATTAACTTGCCATTTTAGAACTTGTCTAAGTGGGAAAATGAACTTGTCAAAGTAGATAGATGCGGTTGTCAAAATAGGCGGACAAAGTTGTCAAAATTGGCACAGAAGCTTGTGAAAATATGCACATTAACTTGCTATTTCAAAACTTGGTCAACTAGGAAAATGAACTTGTCAAAGTAGGCAGATGCAGTTGTCAAAATAGGCTGACAAAGTTGTCAATGCCCGAAAGTTGTTAAAAATTCCATCGGTAATTCCATCACAAAATATTTTGTGACAAAATTAGTGACGGATTAGCAACGGAAGCCAATGATGGAATTTTTCCATCACTAATTTTTTTTGCCAATTTTTTGTCACAAAAAAGTTTGCAACAAAAATTTTTTGTGACAAAAATTAGTAACATAAAAATTCCTTAGTTAATTCTATCAAAAACTATTTTGTGATAAAAATTAGTGATAGAAATTAGCAATGAAATTTGTCTGTCATTAATTTTTGTCACAAAAATGTTTGTAGTGGAAAAATTACATCGCTAATTCTGTCATAATATATTTGTATAAAAACTAGTGATGGAAATTAAAGACGAAATTTTTTTGACACTAATTCTATTGCTAATCCTTTTTGTGACAGAAATAATGACAGATTAGTAATGAAATTTGGTGAGAAAATATTATTCCATTATTAGATTCCGTTACTAATTCTCTTTATTTTTTTGGAGTGAAAATATGAAGTGGGTTAGAGTAAAAGGATTTGAAAATGCTCAAAATATGGCCAGCTAAAACTTCCAAAAAACTTGTTTTTACCTCCTCATTCTAAGAAAAAGCTTGATCTGTGCTTCTGTCGCTAAAGCAGTCAATTAGACTATGTCCTAATTAATTATGCAGTTAGGGTCAACCTAGGTCATTCTCCCAAGGAGTAAGCTATGTGTTTTCTTTAGAATTGATTTTTAAATGACAAAAGATGCAGCGGAATGGATCTAAACTAGAATGCTAGATACTACTACCCAAATGCATTTAAACTAATTAAATGCCATAATGCAACTGACTTTAAAACCTATACGTGAATGAGACTAATCTATATGAAATTAAATGTAATTTCTAGGGTTTTTTTATGAAAGATAAATTAAAATCCTAACTAGAATATTGATTAAAAGGAAGACTAACAACAAAGGTTTAGTTCAATTATAATGATGAAGGGGACAATTTAGGAATTACATGGAGTTAGCTTTCTTGGCCTAAATTAATTGATTAGACCAAAGGGAGGTTGATGAAGGATTGAAATTGATAGATTTAATCACCTAATTGAAATATGGGAAACCTTCAAGTTCAATAACACTTATCTCACTAGAAAACTCATAATGAAAGAAGCGCTAGTTAATTACATCTATTAAAACCAGTCAAAATAGTTTAAGATAGTTTGGAAATCATGTTCACAATTGTCTAATTTAAAAATTCAAAAACTAACCAACTTAATTAAACAATTAAGAGGTTGAACCCAAATTAACAATTAAAGTAATAACGAGAACTCAATTAATAATTTAATTGACAATTAAAGGGTTTGCAAACAAAAATTCCAATAATCGTTTAAACACAAATCAAATCTAAATTATCAATTTAATCCAAATTAAATAATACGTCTACAATATAAAAATAGATTGTTTTCGGGAAAACAACTCAAAATTATCTAAAACTAAATAACTCCAAGTCTTGAAACAAATTGATAAAAAGAAAGACATTCCCTTATAGTCTTTAAGTATAAGCTCATAAGCCTTAACTTCCTCAATACTCATCCCATGTTACCTCCCAAATACGCTTAAGCTGCCATGAATTTTTCTCCTCTTCCTCCAAGCTTCAAGCAACACGTCATAGCCATCAAAGGACTTGTGCAGTATTGGTTTTGAATGATTAATGGCCGTCGGACCCGTAAATGGAGAAATAATGGTGTTGAATGAAGCAAATCTCCAATGATGACGTGGGGTCAATATGTTAATGGAGGAAGTGGTATATAAAGAGAGTGAGAAGATGATGATGTGTATTGCGCCGGACAGAACTCAATCCGGGAGTTTCAGCGCGTTCTCCTCATCTCATCTGGCGGCTAGCTTAATTAATAGGAGGAAGAAAGAGTCTTAAGGTCTAAATTTGTCTCCATTAAAATTCAAATAGCCAAATAAAATCCAACCATTAGATTCTTTTTTAGTTTCACGAAAAATTTTGCATTGTAGGATCTTTCTAATATGCTTTTCCTTACCCTGCAAGAATCAAATAAAATCGTGATCTATCTTATATTTGGAAATATTATTCAATCACCAGATAGCAATCAGAATATTAATAATTTAAGCCCAATAATATCATAAAATTCAAATTTATATTATTTCCTAAGATTGTCTAATAATCCAAATATTATCTAATAAATTCAAAATAATCCCCAAAATAAATAAATAAGGTGGGATATAATATATTAAATTTGAGATTTATCAACTCTCCCACACTTATCAATTGCACTCCTGGGAAAAATAAATCAAGACCAAGGGAGAATTACAAAACAAAACGAAACAAAAGCTTAAAAAGATGAATGTTCCAATCACAAGCAAAAAGTAAACTAAAGCATTTTAGCAACTCTCTTATCTAAGTGATTTTCTCATGACTCAATAAAATAAACTTCATGACAATTTACTTGACAAAGGGGAACCTAAGCTAGCTGAAGTGAGGCTTTGTTTGCTTTGCTTTGCACCTTGGTAACCTCTTCAAGAATTTTAACCAATGATTGTAATAAAGAGTACAATCCCGGATCGTCTCACGAAGAGCTTTTTATTAATTACCTAGAAACTAAATGCAATGATTGACATAAATCAAGTTAAAAATGATTTTTGAGCTTTTAATCTAACAACTAAATTGCAAATAGACTAAAATGCTTTGAAAACAAATATTTTTATATTTTTTTTAGAATAACAGTGGAATGATATGGAATTAATGAAATAATAAAAGCAAAGGATTCAATAATGGAAAGAGAAATCCCTCATAGCAATGGCGTAAGCAATCCTCACTTAAATTAATTATGGGAGATTTAATTCTGTTAGTTAAAAAATGCCTCTAAGGGCCACCGTTTAGACCTAATTTAGATTAATTAACACCAAGCCATCTTGCATATTAATCTCTCTAACTTAGGTTGATTAAGGACTCCATCAATTAAATGAATTTAAAAATCATATTTAGCTTTTAATCCAATAACCAAACTTGTAATATCCCAAATTTTAGGACAAAAAGCTTGAGATTAAGCCTGGATCAAGTGGACTGCTAAGCCCTGGTTTAGCAAATGTCCCTATGAGGCATGTTTAAATTCCTCAAAATTCATTTATATCCTTGGATATTAAAAAAAATTATATTGGTGAGCTAAAGAGCTCGGGGAATAACAAAATAAAGTGATTGGAAGTCACACACAATATAATAAAGTATAACACAAAGTAGTGTTGCTACCGGTGAAATTTTCGGTGTGGCAGTAGTGATTGTGTGACCTTTTTCTACGGATAAATGATGGTAAAAGGTTATGAAACTTTCTAGAATTAAATTAGACTTATAAAGCTTTAATTTGATAGGTCATATGAGTCATTTAGAGTTGTACAAAAAGAGAAATAAATTTTTGAAGTTAGCCCAGCGAAATTAACTATTTTCTAGGGCAGCATCTAAAGATTAAAATTCTGGGAAGAGTGAATTTTTAATTGGCCAAATTTTATATTTTTCCTTAAAACTAGATGCAATAAGGGTTGCATAGTTTTTGGAACCACCCCAATTGGACATTTGTACAATTATATATGAATTTTCAAAATTTAATGAAAATTCTACCAGATTAAGCATTTGTGCGAAAATGGGATATTTGGACCAACGGAGGGGCGACACGTGGCAAGTGAAATGTTTAATTACATTTAATCATTATCTCCATCTTCCTCATGCCATTTCTGTGCAGAATCAGAAAAAAAGAGAGAGAAAAGAGAGCTGATCGGAAAAATTGGAGAGAGAAAATTATACTCACCAAAACACTACCGAATCGGCGTCCTCTCTCAAAGTACCCTTCAGGAAACTTCTTCTACTCATTGCGAGCTTCATTCCTATGGTTTCAGATTTTTTTTGGAGGTGGTTGGCGCCGTCTCACTAGCCGGAGTGTTGCCGGAATTTCAAACTGTAATATCCCAAATTTTGAAACAAAAAGCTTGAGATTAGCCTAGATCAAGTGGACTGCTAAACCCTGGTTTAGCAAATGTCCCTATGAGGCATGTTTAAATTCCTCAAAATTTCTTTATATCCTTGGATATTAAAAAAATTATATTGGTGAGCTAAAGAGCTCGGGGAATAAAAAAATAAAGTGATTGGAAGTCACACGCAATATAGTAAAGTGAAATACAAAGTAATTTTGCTACCGGTGAAATTTCGGGTATGACAGTGATGATTGTGTGACATGTTTCGATGGGTAAATGATGGTAAAAAATTATGAAACTTTCTAGAATGAAATAAGACTTATCAAGATTTAACTTGATAGGTCATATGAGCCATTTGGAGTTGTACACAAAGAGAAATGAATTTCTCAAGTTAGCCCAGCGAAATTAACTATTTTCTGGGGCAACCTCCAAAGATTAAAATTTTGGAAAGAGTGAGATTTCAATTGGCCAAATTTTATATTTTTCTTTACAACTAAACTCAATAAGAGTCGTATAGCCTTTAGAATCACCCTAATTGGATGTCTACACAATTAGATATGAATTTTCAAAATTTAATAAAAATTCTGCCAGATTGGATATTATATGCGAAAATTCAATTTTGGGGCCAATTAGATGTTGACACGTGGCAGATGAGTTGGCTGATACATTTATCCATTAATTCATCATCATCGTCAGCCATTTTCTGCGTGAAATAACTAGAAGAGAGAGAGTGAAGGTTCAGAACGAAAATGGAGAAAGGAGGAGAGAGAAAATTCCAACCTTCGAAACACTGTCGAAATGGCATCCTCTCTCAAAGTACCCTTCAGGAAACTTCTTCTACTCATCGAGAGCTTCATTTCTACGGTTTCAATTCTCATTTGGAGGTGGTTGGCACTGTCTCACTGGTCGGAGTATTGCCGAAATTCCAAACCGTTTGCGGGAACGGGTAGAGGTAAGCGTAAGCTTCCTTTTTAACTGATTGATTTGTTATTTGGATGAGTAAATTGGAAGTGGGGTACTGTTCATGTCTGGTTTTAAAATATATTTTAATGGCTAAATGATGTCCAACGAGTGTTTAAATAACTAATCAATTGATTAGAAGTAGCAAGGAAGTGATTAGGTAAGAGAAAACGAGAAAACAACAAACTATTTTTGGGAATCCTTAGATCTGCCCTGTATTGTTTCATATAGGAGGAGTTGGAATTTGATGATTTTGATACTTCCATTGGCTTTAGGAGGCAAAATTGTGTAGGTATACAAGTGTTCATGATTTTTGGATACTTGTGTATGAATTTGGGAATTTATGAAATATGGTTGTCCATGTTGTTGATTCTGCCTTGTTTGAACAGTGACGTTGTTTGAGCTGTTTCATATGGCAAATCTTGTCCGAAAATTCTGAAATTTTTCAGGCTTAAATTAGACATGTAGATATTTAATTTGGTTGGTATTTTGTAATTTTTGGACAAGTATGCTAGGAGATATGAATTTTTGAATTTTTTCCCTATTTCTTGAATGAAATCTGAAACAGTGCCTATTTCCAGAATTTCTGGGAAAAGTATGACAATAATAGTCATACAAATGTATTTTTTTATAAAGCTACACTTAAATTTCTTCAAATATAATTTTGAACCACCTCAATTGGATTTCTATAGAATTAATTGTGATTTTTCAAAATTTGGTGAAAAATCTATCAGCTTTGTATCTTATGTGAATTTAAGACTTAATGGCATAAATATAATTAGAATGAACTCCAAGGGTGGAAGTAAGCCTATAGGGATAATGTGGGCCATTGGGTATTCACTTTTCATGGCTCTAATGATGTTATCACTTACCTAGGGCTATGAAGTGACAAAGAAGAAGCAATGGTTGGCGGATCAAGGGACAAGAAGAGGAGGACATAAGTCCGAGAGGTAGTGAACTTAGCTTTTCAGCATGTATGTGATATGTATGTCTTACATTGATTATGTGACTGCTTTGCCTATTTGTGTGGAACATGTATGATTGGTTGAAGCTCTGTTATATTTGTGCAATGGCCATATGTATGTCATAACATCGAGCATGCAGTATGTCATTATGTTGGCATGAAATAATGTAGGCAAGCATGTCATGCATTCATATATATCTGGTATGCATAGTGATAATGTTTTCTATTGAGATTCTCTCGAATCTCACTCCTCCCAACCAACCATTTAGACAGGTGAAGAGTGTAGGAAGATATGCATCGGAGGAGATATGAAGGTGAAGTGAAGATCGTAGTGTAAGGCACTACTATTTGTATTTGATGTAAGAGTGTGTTGGTTATGTGTAATTATATATTTGATGTATACGTTGCTATTGAAAATAAGGTATTACACAAATCGTTTGCGGAAACGGGTAGAGGTAAGCGTAAGCTTTCTTTTTAACCGATTGATTTGTTGTTTGGATGAGTATATTGGAAGTTGGGTACTATTCATTATCATAAGAAAATGGTGTTTTCAATGGCTAAATCATGTCTAATGAGTGTTTAAATAGCTAATCATTTAATTAGAAGTAGATAGGAAGTGATTAAGCCAAAGAAAATGAGAAACCGACAAACTCTTTATGGGAACTCTAAATTACTGTTTTTTTTCTGGATTTTTCATGGATAAGGAGTGGAAATTTGGTGATTTTGATTCTTCCATTGGCTTTAGGAGGAAAAATTGTATAGTTTTGCAAGTGTTCATGATTTTTGGATGCTTGTATATGAATTTGGGAAATTATGAAGTATATGTGTGCATATTGCTTAATCTGTCTTGTGTGGCAGTAAGTGTTAGGCGTGATGTTTAAAGGTCTAAACCTTGTCAAAAAATTATGAAATTTTTCAAGATTAAATTAGACATGTGGAGCTTTAATTTTATATATATTTTGTATTTTTTGGATAAGGATAGTAGAAGATATGAATTTTTGAAGATATGCCCTGTTTTCTGGAAAGAATCTGAAACAGTGATGTTATGCAAATTTTTCCATAAATCAAAACTTATCTAAAAGTTCTAAAAATTTCCAGAGTTAAATTAGAGACATAGATATTTAAATTGATAGGTATTTTGTAATTTTTGGACAAGTGTGCTAAAAGATGTGAATTTTCAAAGTTATGCCCTGCTATTGGAAGAACATCTGAAACAGTTGGTGTTTGGAAAAATTCTGGGAATTCTGTGTTTGTGGCGTTCAAAATTGAGTATTTTTATGTTAAACTAGACTTAATTAGATTTGTATATAATTTTGAACCACCTCAATTGGAGTTATTTAGAATTAATTGTGATTTTTCAAAATTTGGTGAAAAATCTATCAGCTTTATGTCTTATGTGAATTTAAGACTTAATGGCACAAATATAATTAGAATGAGTTCTAAGGGTGAAAGTAAGCCTATAGGGCTAATGTGGGCCATTGGGTATTCACTTTTCATGACTCTAATGATGTTATCACTTACCTAGGGCCATGAAGTAACAAAGAAGAAGCAATGGTTGGCGGATCAAGGGACAAGAAGAGAAGGACATAAAGTCCGATAGGTAGTGAACTTACCATTTCAGCATGTATGTGATATGTATGTCTTGCATTGATTATGTGACTGCTTTGCCTATTTGTGTGGAACATGTATGATTGGTTGAAGCTTTTTTATATTTGTGCAATGGCCATATGTATGTCATAACATCGAGCATACAACATGTCATTATGTTGGCATAAAATATTGTAGGCAAGCATGCCATGCATTCATATATATCTGACATGGTTCGCTACTGAGATTCTTTCGAATCTCACTCCTCCCAAACAACCATTTTAGACAGGTTGAAGAGTGCAAGGGGACATATACCGAGGAGGAACTGAAAGGTGAAGTGAAAATCGTAGTGCGCGGCACTACCATTGTATTTAATGTAAATGTTGTATTAACTGTGAAATTATACATTTGTTGCATGTATATGTATGTAAAAATGTGGTAAAGCAGAGAATCGCTCTAGTTTAACTAAAGGAGAACGTCTTTTAGTTTTATTTAAAGTAACGCTTGCACACTCTGATATTGTGAAACTAAGAGCCGATGATGTATTAGTGACGTAGTGAATATTGTGGAAATGTATTTAAAGTATTTTACCCTTCGGAAAACCCTCTCAGCCTTAGGTTCAAATCCTTTGTTGAGAGTGGGGATTTATGAACGTTTTGTAACGTTGAGTAGTTTGGAGTTAAATCCTGGCTCCACAATTGATTTCACTAGTCATTTAGAGAAGGGTGTCACAAAACCACCTCACATTACCACTTAATTTTCTCATTAATCTTAATTTAACAATGGCCACCCATATGAGAAATCAAGATTAATGATATTAAAGTCCAATGCTAAATACAATTAATAAATTCATTTTCAATTAACCAATGCAAACACAAAACATCATTGATCCACTAACAATCCACCTTACAATTAGCACAAAATGTTCACAAAATCATCAATTCAATGACTAACCAGCACAAAGAAATGATAATTAAGCTAATTAAACACAATGTCAAGTGTTTAACAAAGGTTTAAGTTACATCCAATCTCAAAATAAATCCAAATAAATCAATTCAACATTATAGAATTCATCCTAAGACCTAAGAATCAAAAATACAATGTGGAAATAAAGAAATAAAAGAGCAAAACTCCTCTCTTGAAGCTCCAAGTTCATGCCATTGCGGATTTAGAAAATTAGCCACAAAATGCCATGAAATCAGCATCAAACAGCCACATATCCATGTCATAAACAGAGAGAATCACGGATGAACAGTGCTTATAATAAGAAGAAGCTGAATGAGTGACGGCGAAAATGGTGAGATAACGATGGTGCAATGATGGGATGAAAGACGATGGTGATGAAGATGCGTCGCTGTGATGATGATGGAATGACAATAATGATGCCGAAACAAGGAACAGAGATGATAATGGTCAAATGGCTGCGATGTAGTGATGATTCATGGCGGTGAAGAATTCCAGCGGTGAGAACGGTTCCAGCGTGAAGAATAGAGACAGTAGTCTCGTCTCAATCACAGCACAATCATGGTGTTCAACTTCTCCGTCTCTGCTTCTCGCTGAGTTCTGGTCTGTGCAGAACAGAGGAAGACGATGGGAGGATGAAGAAGGTGGGTAGAGATGAGAACGTCGCCGGCGACAGTGAAGCTTGGTGGAAGGTGGGGAAGTTGAGGTCTGGAGGTTCTGTGTTGCGGCTGCTGATTCTTTCTGCGTATTCTCCTCTGTTCCCTATCCATTTTTGAATCAGACCTAATATCCATTTCTGAATCAGACCTGGGCTGCCAAAAACGTGTTTCAATGAAACTAAACCGTCATTTCCTAAATTCATGGTACCAAACTGTTATTTTTGAATTTCGACCCCAAATTGCTATTTTCATGATTTAATCCAAATTTTCAAATACTTTCAATTGAAAATAATTAAACCAATATCAATTTATCTCAAAAATCAATGATTAAGAGTAATTACAATTTTATGACAATTATGCTCTTTTTAATCCTAATTTGATATATTTACTCTTAATCTCAATTAAGCACAAAGAAGGCATTTTAAACTCAATTATTATGACAAAAACCCCAAATAAAGTATAAAAATATATAATAAACATAGGGATTTGTCCCCAGCAGTCCCTCACCAAGGATAATGTGTATGTCACTCATCGCTCAAAAGTGTATAGGCTTGTATTTACACTCAAATCCACCCTATTCAGTACTCTTTCCATAGGCTTGACAAGAATCTAAGTTCTCGACTAGTAACAAAGCAAATGCAAGCATAAATCAAAAGGACTTTTATTAGATTGTAATGGGGCTAGGGTTAAGAAAAAAAAGGATATCGTGTTTGGGAAAGCAAAGTTGAATATCTTAGAAGATAAAGAGAACCATGCAATAGAGAGTATGGGATGCAAGAAACCAAACCAAACCTGAATTGGGTCATTATTCTCTTTTTTTTTTCCTTTTTTCTTTTAAACTTTCTTAGGCTGTCATATATATGCTCTTTTGACGCAAACATTTATATTGGTGATACAAAGAGCCAGTTACTCAAACTTTTATAACTCAATAGCACCAAAATGCTACTAGCACACTCATGACTCTTGCTGGCCGTTTGTCGCAAAGATCAACATTAGTGATGAAGACCCCTGGTTACTAAGTATAGCTTAAATCAACGGAGAGGGATCTTATTGCAACTTTTTTCTTTCCCTTTTTTTTCACAATGACTCAATTCCTGATTTAATATATGTTCTTCCATCCAAAAACAAATATAATACTCTTCAACTCCTAATACATTCAAAAGGGTAGAGATTTTTTTTTACAGCTATTGGTGTAGGCAAAATGAAAAAAATATAGGCTCCAAAGGGCTGAACAAAGGATATATGCATAATAAGGGTAGGCATTTTGGCTTATCTGGCTAAAATGAAATGAATGCCTTTATCATCTTTATGAATACACATGCATAAAATGTGGCCTCAAATAAGATTCAAGCCAAGTTTTAGATCAAGTAAAGAGATAGGGGGTACACACTGAAAAAAAAAATTGCATTAGGCTCAAACTCTCACTAGGTCTATATGATTATTAGCTAAAATCCACCAAAGTCAATTCCATTGCCACTTAATCTATTAACTCAAAACAAGATCAATCACTTTTCAAATCAATAATGCACCATACTAAAGTTACTTAGAACTTGCAATTTTAACATTCAAAATAGTTGATCCCTCCCCCACACTTAAACATTGCATTGTCCTCAATGAAAAACAATCATAGTAGATCATAAAGTAATATGCAACATAGTTCAATTAAGTGGTATGACAATGCAAAAATAAAAGAGTGAAGGAAGGAAGACAACCGGGGTCTACGTGGTGTCCCGCAGTGCAACAACCTCCACTGCCTGAGTGGAGAATCCATCAAAGAATGGCTTCAAGCAGTGTCCATTGAAAATGAAGCATTTTCCATTTGGCTCCCTTTTAATCTTCATAGCTCTATAGGGAAAATATCAATGACAATGAAAGGCCCCTCCCATCTAGAACGAAGCTTTTCGGGAATAAGTTTCAATCGGGACACAAAGAGTAGAACTTTTTGGCCCACTTGAAATTCTCTCTTCATAATAAGTTTGTCATGGATTACTTTAGTTTGTTCCTTATAAATCCTAGCATTCTCATAAGCTTCTCTTCTTAATTCTTCAAGCTCTTGCAATTGCAACTTTCTTTTAGGACCAGCATTAGCAAGATTGAGATTGCACTTTTTGATTGTCCAGTATGCCTTGTTCTCCACCTCTATTGGAAAATGACCCACTTTTCCATAGACAATCCTGTATGGAGACATGTCGATGGGGCTTTTATATACTATGCAATATGCCCAAAGTACATCATCGAGCCTTTTACTCCAATCCTTCCGGTTGGGTTGCACTGTTTTTTCTAAAATGAGCTTGATTTCTCTATTAGAGAGCTCTGCTTGACCATTCATCTAAGGATATATGGAATAGCTACCTATGTATCATACCATACTTGCTAAGTAAGCTCTGCGAACTTTGGTTGTAAAAATGAGTCCCTTGATCGCTAATGATAGCTCTAGGAATGTCAAACCTGCAAAGAATGTGAGGTCGAACAAAGGAAACTACTACAGAAGAGTCATTAGTACGAGTGAGGATTGCCTCAACCCACTTTAACACATAATCCACAGCCAGCAGGATATACAGATAACTAAATGAAGTAGGAAAAGGTCATATGAAATCAATTCCCCAAACATCAAGGACTTCATAGAATAATAAGGGTTGTTAGGGCATATCATGTTTCGTAGAAATATTACCCACGAATTGACACCTGGAACACTTCTTACAAAATTTATGGGCATCACGAAATAGACTAGGCAAGAACAACCCGCTTTCCAAAACTTTTCTAGTAGTACGCTTAGCATTAAAATGTCCCCCATATGCGGGAGTATGGTAAAAAGTTAAGACAGACTTAAATTCATCATCAGGAATGCATCGCCTAATAATCTGATCACTACAAATGTGCCACAAGTAAGGATCATCCCATATATAGAATTTAGCATCATTCTTAAACTTATTCAATTGATGTTTATTTATATCAGCTGGTAAGATAGATGCAACTAGATAATTAGCAATATCAGCATACCAAGGGATAGAAACAACAACCTCATAGAGTCTTTGATCAGGAAAATAATCAAGAGTAAAGAAGTTACCGTAGGTGTCTTAATCCTACTTAAATGATCAGCTACCATATTCTCTGCACCGCTCTTATCACGGATCTCCACGTCAAACTCTTGAATCAATATCACCCACCTAATAAGGTGAGGTTTGGAGTCCGTTTTCTTGAATAAGTACTTGATAGCTGAGTAATCTGTAAAGACAATCATCTTTGTGTAAAGAATATAGGATCAAAATTTCTCTAGCCCAAAGATGATTGCAAATAGCTCTTTCTCTGTTGTAGTGTAGTTAGCCTGAGCAACATCTAATGTTCAAGATGCATAGGCTATGATGTGTTGTTTCTTCTCTACTCTCTGGGCAAGAACTGCACCTAATATATAGTCTGGAGCATCACAAAGAAGCTCAAATGGAATGCTTCAATTAGGTGGCTAAATGATGGGGGGTGTAGTAGGTCTCTTCTTTAACTCATCCCATGCATACTTGTAAACATCATCAAATACAAAACCCACATCTTTTTACAATAAATGAGATAATGGCAATGCTATCTTACTAAAATCTTGGATGAATCTTCTATAAAATCCAGCATGCCCAAGAAAAGAGCGTACATCTTTCACATAAGAAGGGTATGGAAGAGATGAAATAACGTCAACCTTGGCTTTATCAACCTCAATACCATCATGTGAAACAACATGGTCTAAAATAATTCCTTTCTTAACCATAAAATGACATTTTTTAAAATTCAGCACAAGATTATATTGAATACATCTTTCCAAAACCTTCTCCAAACTAGCTAAGCAAGCATCAAAAGAATCACCATAAACAGTGAAATCATCCATGAAAACTTCCCTGTAATGCTCAAGAAAATCAGAGAATATGGAAATCATGCCATGCTGAAAAGTGCCTGGTGCATTACATAAACCGAATGGCATGCGTCTATATGTAAAGGTTCCAAATAGACATGTGAATGTAGCCTTATCTTGTTCTTCAGGTGCAATAGAAATATGGAAATATCCAAAAAACCATCCAAAAAGCAGTAATGTGATCTACTAGCCAGTCTTTCTAACATTTGATCTATGAAGGGAAAGGGGTAGTGATCCTTTCTAGTCACATAATTCAATCTTCTATAGTCAATACATACTATCCAACTATTCTGAACTCTAGTTTGAACTAGCTCATCTTCATCATTATGAACAACAGTAATATCAGTTTTCTTAGGCACTACCTGAACTGGACTTACCGAATGGCTATCAAAAATAGGGTAGATAATACCTGCAAAAAGAAGTTGAGAGACCTCTTTCTTTACCACATCAAGGATTAATGGATTAAGCCGTCTCTGTGGCTTTTGTATAGCTTTAGCACCATCTTCTAGTAGGATCCAGTGCATGTACACATCTGGGCTGATTCCAGAATACCTCTAGAAGGAAAATTTCCTCACCAGCAGCTATGTCACTAGAGACTATTATAGGAAGTATCTCATCCTTCCCCAAATAGGCATACTTTAATGAGTTTAGAAGTGGCTTCAACTCCGATGATGGAGCTTGCTCAATTGAAGGTATTCGTGGCTTTAAATCAACATCAGTCAAACTAGAGATATGCATAATAGATTCACAGATAAAAGAGCAAACTTTCCTACCTTGGGGAGTATCAGTAGAAACTGCAAGAGACAAAAAATCAATAAACGCATTGCAATTAATATCAATAGTGCTATCAATAGCACTCATGTCATAGATAGAATCAGAATAAAAAATCTTCCAATCAAAAACATGATCAATGCTAATCGATAACTCAGAATCAGGTAGTGAAGATGAAACAATTTTATCCATGGCATCAATCACATAAGTAACTGGGAAAGTCCATCAGAATCAATAGAGGTACTAGATACATGATTACTAGAATCATTAATGCTAGGCACAGAAGCATCATGTCAAGAATGTTTCAAAATCTCAATAACATCGGTGAAAATATCAATATCAAGATTAGTACATATATTACAACTACCAATTTCAGCACATAAACAAGAGATAATATTATCTAAGCCAGCAACATCATAGGATCTGTTGAGATCTACAATAGAATCATCCATAATAGAATCAATGACATTAAAATCTATCTCTACACAATCATCAAGGGGATGTCTTATAGATTCAAGTACATTAAATTTAATAGTTTCACTAGCAAATTCTAGACTAAGGCTACCAGCATGCACATCTATCATAGCTATAGCAGTTTTAAGGAAGGTGTCCTTTCTATCTAAATCTACCATCATCCATATCAAGAATATAGAAGTCTGTAAGGAATATGAAATCTTTTACCTTAACCAGGATATCCTCCAAGATGCCTTCTGGAACTGTGCAACGTCTATAGCAAGGGATGCAACAAGATTCGTGGGATTAAGCTCTACACCCTTAAGTTGATTGAAGACTGATTTTGGCATGACATTGATAGCTACTCCCAAATCTGCTAGGGCATCTGAGAACTCAATGTCACCAATAGTGTAAGGTATAAGAAAGCTACCAGGATCCTTACACTTTACTGGCATTAGCAATTGATAAAGAGAAGAGACAACTGCCCCTAAGTTAACCTTGCTTTCATGCTTAAACTTTCTCTTTGTAGTACATAATTCCTTCTAGAACTTTGCATATTTAGGAACTTGTGTGACTAAGTCAACTAATGGAGCATTGATCACTACCTTTTTAAATTTATCATAGACTTCGTCAAACATCTCAGCTTCCTTCTTTCTCCTTTCAGCCTTAGCTACCACAGTAGGAGAGGGCAAGGCTTGTTTAATCATTTTCTTTCCTTCATCATCCTTTTCTTGTTCTTTTTGAGGTACCACTTGTATTTTTGATAAAGTGGACTAATCTTGTGATATGGAAGTAAAAGGAAAGTCATCAATAACTGTCTTATCTTTTGAAGCATTTGTGGTAATAGAATCTGCAGAGGGGATTATCTTTCCACAGCGGAGAGATATAGCATTAACTCCACCAATATTTGGATTCTACTGAGTTCCAACATTTGGATTGATTACCACTTGATATGGAAGCTTTCCTGAACCTTGACTCTGTACATTATTGAGTGTATTAGACAATTGACCAATCTGAGTTTGAAGAGTCTGAATTTATTGTCTTTGTTGTTGTTGTTGTTGCATTTGGATTTTCATTATAGCATCCATCTTGCTTTCTAATTTTGAACCTTCATCTTGGACTGGTATTGATTGTCTAACTTGTTGAAACGTATTTCCACTAGAATTTCTACCTTGATTGAACTGTGCTTGCTGAGGTTGGTCATTCCCTTATCGAAGATTTGGATGGTCACGCTATCCAGGATTATATGTATTAGAGTAAGGATTATATTTTTGGCCACCTAAGTCATAGGCTTAGAAGGGTATATCGCATTATAAGATTCAACTCCATCATTCAGGTAGGGGTAAGAGCCAGTACCATGAGTAGCTAGAGAGAAAATAGAACAAAGTGGTCCTATTAGAACATAAGAGTTAGGTTGTAGGGTAAAAGAAGTAGAGGGCCCCATAGGATTGACCATATGAGAAGAATTTTTTATATGGGACATAGCCATTTTTTTCTATAGCAGATGCAAGCCTATCAATTTTTCTCTCTAAGTGAGACTCAAAATTTGAAGAAAGTAATCACACTTCATTTACTCTTACTTATTGTCTAGAACCAAATTGTTGGCTATTCTCAGCTTTCCTTTCAGTCAATTCCCAAGCATCATCAACAATTAAGTGAAGAAGATCGCCACTGGCAGCCGAATCTAACAAATCTCTCTCTAGAGGTAAGAGCCCTTCATAGAAGTATTGGATCAATAAAGTATCTGGGATTTGATGGTGAGGACAACTAGCACATATCATTTTAAAACGCTCTAGATATTCATATAAGGATTCCCCAACCATTTTTCGACATCCACATGTCCTTCCTGATAGATGAAGTACGAGAAGCTAGGAAATATTTTTCCAAGAACAATTTATTTAATTGATTCCATGAAGTAATGAATCCATGAGGCAATTGAAGCAACCAATTTTTAGCAGATCCTTCTAAAGAGAATAGGAAGGCACGCATCTTAATTTGTTCTTCAGTCACATCAACAGATTTCATAGCAGTGTAAACCATGTGAAACATCTTCAAATAATTGTAAGCTTCCTCACCTGAAAGGCCATTAAATTTTGGGAGTAAGTGTATTAATCCATATTTCAACTCAAAATTAGCATTAATATCAAGATAATTTATACACCAATTTTGAAAATGTAGATCAGGTGAAACCAATTCTTTAATGGTCATAGTAGGATCAACAATGTGAGCATTAGCATTTGCATTTAGAGCAGCATTGACAACAATATTATTACCATCCATATTCACTATAGAATCAGAAGAATCAATAATAGGCTTAACAAAGGAACTACTTCATATACAAGTACTAGCTTTAGTTCTTCGTTGGTGAAATGTCCTCTCAATCTCAGGATCAAATTCAAACAATTTTTCAGAAGAAGATCGGGTCATGTAATAAACAACTATCTACAAAGACACCTAAAAATTCAAACCTAAAGCCGAACCGTTGCTCCCAAGCAACAACGCCAAAATTGATGCGTGCTTCTGTCACTAAAGCAATCAATTAAACTAGGTCCTAATTAATTATGTAGTTAGGATCAACCTAGGTCATTCTCCCAAGGAGCAAGCTATGGGTTTTTTTTAGGATTGAATTTTAAATGACAAAAGATGTAGTGGAATAGACCTAAACTAGAATGGAAGATACTATTACCCAAATGCAATTAAACTAATTAAATGCAATAATGTAATTTACTCTAAAACCTATATGAGAGTAAACTGCTACAATACCCTTCTCTTAATGCCTTCTCAAAAATCTTCTTAATACGGTGCTATACGTGGCTGTCAAAAGAAAATCATTATTTATTTATCAATTATACACAAATTCATTACATTAAGCTCAAATATCATTCACAAAATCATCATATAAGGGAAAATAAATATGAAAATATTTTACTTATCACTACTCACAAAATTTTTCCCTCTACTTCCCTCCCCTCCAAATCACTCATACCAAACAAACCATAAGTCATTGCACTAGAGAATTATCTATTTCATTTCCATCATTCATCCATTTGCACCATCCTTTTATATTGTTATAAACCAAAAATCTTAAAAATAAGTAACTTGTTAGGGCATGCATTTAGTCTAGAAATAGTTTAGGTAATATATCTTCATCCTTGTTAATTTGTAATTGTCACTTAATTAAATTGGGAATTTAGATAATTAGGCTCCAATTAGAGAATTCATATAGATTAGCATTACTATAGTGTATATTAATCTAGTTTTTATTTGATACTTGAATGACATGGCTTGTCACTCCTCTTCCCTCATCCCCCACAGCCAAACATACCCTTAGGGTGTGCAGTAGCTAGAAGGTGATAATACAACCATCCCTCACAGGCTTAACCTGTGAATTAAGATTTTTTATACTCCTCCCATCTTAATATAGAACTTAGTTTGCACTACTACAGATTAGGGATTTAATGTCACTAAAAGACGTCCCTTCTTTAAAAAGGGAAGTATAAACTGGACGCGGTGGCATTTATGTAAATAAAGAGAAACTTTTTCCTCTTTAGGTGTCCTAAGAACTAAGGGACGTGTAAAGAGATCTTTAGGCGTCCCTTCTTATAGAAGGGACGCCTAAAGGCTGCATGTCAGCCACGTGGCTGACATGCAGCAAACAATAGGCGTCCCTTCTGTAAGAAGGGACACCTATTGTATATATTTAGGCGTCCCTTCTTGTCCCTTCTCCAAGAAGGGACGCCTAAAGGTCCTTTCCCTCCATATTCATCATTTCCCTCTATCCCTCCGTAGCAGCATCTTCGTTCTCTCACGGTCACAAGACATTGCCCTCCTCCCTCTCTCAAAAAACCCAACTGCAGGAACTAAGCCTCCTCCATAGTAGCATTTTCGTTCAATCTCCTTCCTCCCAAGATTCTTAAGGCGCTATCCCTCTCCTTGATCTGTCTCTCTCGCGTCGTATCCATCCCTCTCTCAGTGTGTCCACCACAAGGCCAGCAGCGTCGGTGAACCTCCGTCCTAGGCTCCAAGGTACATCGCGCCCCTCCCTTATCTTTATTTAGGCAGCCATTATTTTCTTTGTTGCTCATTGTCAAGGATTTTTTTGCATTGGTTTTTTTTTGTAGAGTTGGATTTTTTATGCGGTTATTTAAGGGTCTGAAATGTCACTTATGTGTTCGTGCCATAGATTTTTGCTTCTCCTATTACATTTAGAAAAGAGATATAATATTTATAATATATGATATTTATTGTTGTACTTGGGCTAGCAGGTTACATCTAAACTAAGAAAGACACTTGTGTCTTTTTATGGCTTTTGCACATGACATATATATATATATTTGTAGATAATTATAAAATATTTTGTAAGTGAAAAATATGTTGGAATTTTTTGAAAAGTAACTATTAAAAAATTATAAAACTCATTACTTGTTTAGAATGAAAAATGAATGATATTAAAAGGTAATAATTAATTATTTCAAATGTGAAATGCCATATATGTCTGGAAATAAAAATATTTTTGAGAAATAATTGTTGTGTCATAATAATAATAATATATAAGTATAAATTTTTTAACATGTCTTTTTGAATTTTTTAGTTTAATAATGAAAAATTAGTGGATTGTATTTTTTATGTTTAAAATAGTTATAACAGGAAATCTCATTGTTGTCAATTATTCTAAACTTTAGCGTTATTGATAATGGCTTAGGTAAAAAATGGATCATAGTTGGATGAATGCTTTGAGAACTAGTGAAGAATATGAGAATGAGGTGGAAGAGTTTATTGAATTTGCTAGAAGGAATGCTCCAACAAAAAATGGGAAGTATTTTTGTCCTTGTGTGAATTGTTTAAACGAGAGTCGACGGGATATTGATGATATAAGGGATCACCTACTTTGTGATGGAATAAATCTTCGATACACAAGGTGGATATGGCATGGTGAGGAAGTAACTGATTGTATGTCGCACAAGAAGGAAGGAGTGGATGTTATAGAGCAAGATAGAATGGAGAAAATGATTCACGATATCGAGGTTGAATCCTTCACCTAGGCACATGAATTTGACAGCCTGCGGAGTGATGTGGAGACACCATTATACCCTGGGAGTAAGTACACACGATTGACGGGAACATTGCATTTGGTGAACTTAAAGGCAACTTGTGGATGGACCGATAGTAGTTTTACATTACTACTGGAATTATTGTGTGAGATGTTTCCAGAAGATAATGTACTTCCAAACCGTATGTATGAGGCAAAGAAAATCTTGTCTACGATGGGCATGGAGTACAAAAAGATACATGCTTGCCCTAATGACTGTGTATTGTACAGAAAGGAGTATGCAGGTCTTAGTGAGTGTCCTAAGTGTAAAACGTCACGATATAAAGTGAAGAAAGACGGTGGTTATAGAGAAGGGACAACAAGTAAAAAGGCAACATTCGAAGGTGTTATGGTATCTTCCAATAATACCAAGGTTTAAGCGTTTGTTTGCGACTACAATAAAAGCGAAGAAGTTGAGATGGCATTCTGATGAGAGAATTTATGACGGAAAATATCTTCGACACCCAGCTGACTCTCCACAGTGGAAGAAGATAGATGAAATGTTCCCTCAATTTGGCAGCGAGCCAAGAAACCTTCGGCTTAGACTTTGTACAGATGGAATAAATCTGTATGGAACTCTTACTAGTACACATAGTTTGTAGCCAGTTCTCCTTGTAATATACAACTTACCTCCCTGGCTATGTATGAAGCGCAAGTACGTTATGCTTTCTATGATGATCTCTGGACCAAAACAGCCAGGGAATGACATCGATGTGTATTTGGCTCCTTTGATTGAGAACTTGAAGAAGTTGTGGGAGGAAGATGTGGATGTGTTCGATGCTTATAAGAAGGAGTCTTTCAAGTTGCATGTAATGATTTTTACCACGATAAACGACTTCCCGTATACGGAAATTTGTCAGGGTATAGTGTGAAGGGTCATAAAGCATGCCCAATCTGTGAAGGAGACACACACTTCCGATAACTTAAGTATTGCAAAAAAATAGTGTACCTTGGCCACAGGAGGTTTCTTCATCGATTCCACCCATATCGTAGGCTGAGAAAGCGTTTTGATGGCTTACCAGAGCATGGAGTTGCACCAAGGGCATTAACCAGGGAGGAAGTTTATAGTCGAGTAGAACGTGTCAATGTGACCTTTAGTAAAAATCAAAGGACTGCGGGTGAGAAGAACATATGGAAGAAGAGGTCAATTTTATTTGATCTTCCGTATTGGCATTGTCTTGATGTAAGACACAGTATTGATGTGATGCATGTGGAGAAAAATGTGTGTGATAGCCTTGTAAGTACGCTTTTGCACATCCCAGGGAAGACCAAGGATGGAATAAGCGTGAGACTTCACCTTGTTGATATGGGAATAAGAGATCGGTTGCATCTACAACTAAGAGATGATGGTAGGAGGGCATATATGGAGCCAGCTGCGCATACGCTATCAAAAGCGGAGAAAAGAAGTTTGTGTGGGTGTCTGCATGAAATTAAGGTCCCACAGGGCTACTCTTCTAATGTTAGCAGGTGTGTGTCAATGGATGATTTGAAGTTAGTAGGAATGAAGTCCCATGACTATCACGTGTTAATGCAACAATTGTTACCAGTAGCCATTAGAGGCATTATGAAAGATGAAGTGCGAACTACTATAACCAGATTATGTGTTTTCTTTAATGCTATCTGTAACAAAGTCATCGACACTGAGAAGTTGGATGAACTAGAAAATGAGGGTTATATAATTCTGTCCCAACTAGAGATGTATTTTCCTCCATCATTTTTTGATATAATGGTGCATTTGGTAGTTCATTTAGTATGGGAGGTAAGGCTTTGTGGTCCAGTTTACTTGAGGTGGATGTACCCTTTCGAGCGATACATGAAGATCTTAAAAGGGTATTCTAAAAATCCTTATCGACCTGAAGCCTCAATAGTTGAGCGATATGTAGTTGAAGAGGCAATGGACTTTTGTAAAGATTATCTATCTGGTAAAAAGGAACAGTCTCGGCATGAAAACAGGAGAAGCAAGGGAACACGAGGACTTAAAGTGAAGGCTGTAGATCGTGAAGAGGTGTTGCAAGCACACTTGTATATCTTGAATAATATGGAAGAAGTTCAGCCATACATAGATGAGCACAAAAAGACTTTGAAGAACTTGAATCCATAGAAGAGTGACATGCAAATAGCTATTGAGCAAAACAAGACATTTGTTAAATGGTTTGAGGAGAAGGTTTCGTATGAGACCAGTGTGTCTGAGACAATCAATTGGCTAGCTTGGGGGCCTTCATTTTAGGTTGTTACTTGGACTGGTTATGACATAAATGGGTATTCATTCTACACAAAAGAGCAAGATGACAGAAGTACCATGCAAAATAGTGGGGTGATGGTTGAAGTTGAAGCTATGCACTTTTCCAGTTCGAAAGACAAAAACCCCATATGTACATCAATGGCTTATTATGGAGTTATAGAAGAAATATGGGAGATGACCTACAACAAGTTCAAAGTTGCTTTGTTCAAATGTAAGTGGGTTATCAATGCTGTTATGGTAATAGATCCACAATTTGGATTTGTCTCAGTCGATCTTCGAAGAGTTGGTTATATAGATAAGCCCTTCATTCTAGCAAGCCAGACGAAGCAAGTGTTTTATGTCACAAATCCTGCAAATAAAAATATGTCAATTGTACTTCAAAGTAAAAAACAAAAGTATGGTGATCCAACCTTCAACCTTGACGACACACCACCTTTGACAACAAATCCACCTACAGGAATTGAGGTCGAGTTGGTAGATGATGAAGATTATTCTGCAAGAAATGATCATTGTGAAGGAATATGGGAAATAGTACAAAGTAAGACCTTTAACTATATAAAATTGTATTATGTCCTATGTGCTTTTTTCCCTTAATGTAGTTTATATAGATACCTGCAATCTACTTCCCTCTCTGACAATGATTTTTTTGTGTCCATGAATATGTCAAGTTCTAGTGACTCAGGGAGCGACAGCGAGCAGCATGATGGAAGGCAAGAAGAGCCACCCGCTCCGAGAAGAACAAGGGGTGCCACGAAGATGACTGTATTGACAAAGCACCACTACAATGAACAGGAGAGGGTTCACATAGACTTTAATGCCAACATGAATCCAAAGGGTCCTGAGGAAGACCACTTCATTAGTTATCTTGGTTTTTTGGGTCGAAGCAAAGTCCGAATCATCTATGATAGTTGGAGGCAGGTTCCTAAAAAAATGAAAGCCATGATATGGCAACAGATTTTGGTACATAACTTTCGATACATTTTATGTATTTAGATCTTTCTTCCTATTCAAGTTTAATTGTCTCCGTTTTTGCAGCAAACGTTCGATGTTCCTGACACCACAGACATGTACAACCACTGGATGGGAGAGGTTCATTTGCGCTGGAAGGATTTTAAAAATAAGCTCTCCAAGAAGTACATTAGAGGTGACAAGAGACATCTAGATCCTTGTAAGGAATTTTTATATCTATCTCCAGAGGACTGGAGGTTGTTTGTAGCAAAACGACAAGCTCCTGAATTTTTGGTAAATTTTTTGTCTTCAGTATGAAAATTTTTACTTTCAATATAGTTAATGCACCAATGACTTGTTTTTCCTTTTTTCCCTTAAACAGGAATTAAGTGCGGCGAACACACAGAGGCAAGAAGCAAATCAGTACCAGCATTGCATGTCTCGGGGTGGCTACAGGAAGCTGGAGCAGATGATGATAGTAGAAGAGCTGGAAAAAATGAAGGAAGCTGCGAAATCAGATCCTTCCGTTGTTGTGCAAGTGCCAACTCCTCCTCCGCGTCACAGAAAATGGAAAGCAGGGAGGATTAAGGGTGACAAATATATAAATCCGACTATTGCTGAGGTTGCCTCGAGGATTGTAAGTAGTAATAGCACAAGTAATTAATTGTGAAATTCTTTCACATTTCTAGCATTTAATTTTCGTTCATAACTAATTGTATGCTACAGGAAGAACTCAAAGAGTAGAGTAGCTAAGGTTCGTTCACTCCTAGTGGACGGATGGATATATTGGCAACGGTGATTGGTAAAGCCTCGATATTTTTTTCACAAGCTGAACCCAGTCAGTAGTTTGTGGCTAAGCTTCGCGATCAAATCCGAGAAGAGCTCCGAGATGAGCTAATGACAGAACTACGTGGTGAAATGAAATCGTGGTTTGATTTTCATCAAACGGAGGGTACTAGGGTTAGAAACCAGGAATCCCCGGCCTTTCCCAGCATTAAAGGAAGTCACCACCCGCCGGATGAATCCCTTGTACAGCCTTCCCACACTCCGCAACTCGTTGCCGAGGCTTTCCACAATCCAGAACCCCTTGTCCAGCCTTCCCATACTCCAGAACTTGTTGCTGCTCCTTTCCATAGTCTTGTCCAGCCTTCCCATAGTACATAACCCTGTGGCCAGCCTTCTCACATAACAGAACCACTGGGCTAGCCTTATACCACTCCGGAGTCGGGCGAATCGTGTATCCTCTATTTGGATGCCCCCATGATTCGTGTTGTAGCCGATGCTCTCGTTTACACACAAGCTACCACCCACCATCATAATCAAATTCCATAGTATTTACGTAGGGTGACAGTGACATGTGTTCATGAGGGGGAAGAAGGTGCAGCCATCCTTATCCCTAACGTTGAGATTGCCACGCTGGGTCAGGCAATTGGAGCTTTCATCCTTTGGCCTCAATATCTTATTGGCATGTTGGCAACCCCACCAATGGTATGAATTATATTCATATCACTCGACATTTATTGGCATCATTGTAATATAATTGGTTTTGTTTGCTATGGTTATAGGAGGAGCAAGATGCGGTGAAATGGCCCTTTCTGGTACGGCTGCAACAAATTTACAAAGGTATTCGCCAAATCGACTTCAATATGCCTCCAGGGATTTTGGGTACAGAATTGACGTATCCCTACACGATCGACAATAAAGATCTTAAGGAGTTTTTGCATTTGGAGGAGATAGATGCAGGATGGGTCAAACTTGCCATTTGGTTAGTTTTTCTTTTCTAAGTTCAAGATTCCATAAGTTCAATAATTCATTGGTCATTTTATTTCTATTTTAGGTCCTTTTACCACATATGCATCGATATGGAAAGAAAAAATTTATACGGATTCTTGTGTTCGGCAAATACGACATCGGATAAAAATGATGTGGCAAAAAGGACACATTATGTGGGCTTCACAATGGCAGCGACCAAATTGTGATGTTATCTAGCGCCAATTGTTCAAGGGTATGTAGTTGTATTTTTATTTTTTGGGATGTTTGAGAAATAATTTTCTTCTAATCTAAACTTCATTTTAATCTGTGTATTGTTATAGTTACCATTGGAGCCTGTGTGTTGTTTGCCCATGCCTCAACAAAATCTATTGGTTTGATTCCTTGACAAAAAAGCCCGACAAGGACACAAAATTTGTCTTCAACACGTTAGTTATTTCTTTTTTATTAATTAAAGACATGCTTGATTTAAATAAATTGTTCTAACTTAAAATATTTTATATTTTAATGGTAGCGCGAACCAAACATATAGAATGCTTGGCAGGTCACGTGAGGGTAGAGTTGTTCGCAAGCCAAAGTGGTTCTATCCCAAAGTATGTGGTTCCAATATAATTTAAGTTCTTTTATTTAGGGTTGTTTTAGAAATTATGTATGTTATTGATTTTAACCAATTGCTTTTGATTTATAGTGCCCTCAACAGCTAGGTGGTACTGAATGTGGCTATTATGTTCTACTTTACATGTATAATATCATTCAAAGTGGCGTTATAAGTGATTTTCAACAGGTAATCAAATGATAATATTTTGAGTCTATGTATTTTAATTGAATTGCTAAACAATCCTTTAATTTCATTGATTTTGTATAATCATATTTTCTAATTTGCAGATCTTTGAGAATGATGCTGCTTACTTATATGAAGACATTAATTTGATCAGAGACTTGTTGGCTGGGAGGATTCTTCAACACGTTGATTTGTAGAAGTTTATGGTTTCCTATACATTTACTTAGTAGTTGTTTATTAGTGGACAATATTTCTGTCAATACTGTAGTGCATGAATGTTTCATTAGAGGTTGATGTTGTGTTTTGTTAATTATATACTGCGTGCTGTATGTTTCCTTATTGTGTAAGGAGACTCTGTTGCTGTTTGCTTTCAGAATGGCCAGAAACAATTCAAATAGCACAGTATTTTTTTTTTTAAAAAAAAACCTTTAGGCATCCCTTACGCTAAAAGGGACACCTAATGTGAACTTTAGGTGTCCCTCTTAAGGTAAAGGGACGCCTAAAGTCCGTAATTTAAAAAAAATTCTAAACGGGGACTTTAGGCGTCCCTTTTGTGAAAAGGGACGCCTAAAGTCCTAGGTTTAGGCTCCCTTCTTTTAGAAGGGACGCCTAAACCCTTACTTTTACACGTCCCTTTACAAAGGACGTCTAAAGTCCAAATTTACTACTTCGCTGACATATACGTCCCCCCATAAAATGACGTTAAAAGTCCCAGAAAAAGGACGTTGAAAGTGTTTTTTCTAGTAGTGTTGGCCTTGTGACTTTTGGTCTTAAACATGTTTATCTTTTTCTTAAAACTAATTTGTATAACTTATAAACTAATATATAATATAATGTTACATAATAATATTTTAGAGAGAAACGTCATAATTAAATACTCTCTTTAGCTTCCCAAAATAAATAAAGAAGCCTTATATTAAAGATAAGAGGAGTATAAATTAGGGTCGATACTAACAAAATGTTAACCAGTTAGACTAAGATATTAACTAAACTCATCTTAATATCTCCAACAATACATTATAGACATCTTTGGCTTTAGTTAAATGAGAATAAAGCAGAACGACAAATAAACCCAAACAAATTAAGGATAAAGGCATGAGTAGCCACTTGTATACACGTGCAAAGAATGTCCTGGGTAAGGGTTGCAAAAGTGAACTCATCACAATATCAACGAATATCGAATCTTGAGAACCTGACCATAGAATAATCGTTCAAGTTGGACACTACTTTTTCTTATTTACTCTCAATCCCAATAATGACATACACATTCTGTTCGCTCCCCTCAAGTGCATAATAGTTTTCAATGATTATTCTCTTTCACATCGTTGTACATATATATTCCCCTCCAATCTGTTGTGGACCTCCATTCTTTATCGGTTGATTCTTATAAATAGGTTTCATATTTTGAAATTATAAGAATATTTTAAACAGTGCTTAAAGGAAATAGAAAAAAAATATTGCGTTCTTCTTATTAGCATTGTTACTACGTAAATTATCCCACTATTGTAGGGAGTATTTTTAATGTCAGTTAAGAAAGACTATTTATGTCGATCAGTGAAGAGTCATAAAATCCAGTGACAATATATTTGAATAATTCTACATCGATTTAAAAAAAAAGTGACTTAGAAAAAACAATACTAGTTTCTATGTCAATTTTCTAAAATACTGACAGGTTGTAGCATTTTTTAAAAAATAATAGCATAAAAAATTGCAAATGAGCTTTAGCTCAAATGGCACCGCTAGTTCTCCTTTTGAGAATGTCTGAAAAGTTTATTATAAACTCCTTATTTTACCCTCACTTAATTAAAAAAATACTCCTCTTGTTCTTGATGGAGGGAGTTATAAATTATACTCCTCTTGTCCTTAATGTAGGATATAATTAACTAATGTTCTTTTCTATACGATAAGATTAGCCTAATTATGTTATTCGAAGATATAGTTAAAATTAGTTAGGTGCAGCAAATATATGAAAAATGAAATTTTTTTTTTTAAAAAAATGCCCTCATTTATGTGAAAGGGAGAGAATATGTTATATTGAATGCTGTAGTCAAACATGAAAATTAAATACAACAGTGGTATGAGTAATTTTTGCAATTGAGGGTAAAATGGAGAGTTTACAAAAAAAACTTTTCAGACATCCCCTAATCCCATGTAATAAAAAGGAACATGGCATCCCATACCCAATAATTATATCTTGTAAAAAGAGATGGAGGGAGAAATTAGATTAGATTAAAGAAGTTAGATACATTAGTTAATATGACATGTTTCTTTCTCCAACACCCTACTCATTTTTCTTAATTACATCCCTCTCTCTTACTTGATTATTATTGGAGGAATATTTATAGGGCTAATTTGGGAAAAATTGATAAACAGGTGAAATATGTCTTGTATTTAAGAAAAATATCAACCTCCTATTATATTTTACATTAAGCATAAGAGAAGTAATGAATTTAATATATTCGGATGCAACCATATGTCCTTTTCTACAAAGCCTTTCATTGTAACATATACTAATACCTCCACTCCCAAATGTTGTGCCTAGTTTGTAGTGCAATTTGTACTACAAACTAGGTCTTATTTTTAATGACCAGGAGGATATAGATTGGCCAAGCACAAAACAAGGTCATTAATTAGGCAAGCTGGCCTGGAGTAGCCGTCAATACAATGATAGCACGGGGTGGGACTTGGAGCTTCGAAAAGTCATCTTTGAATCTGATTCAAAAGAGTTCATCGACGGAGTAAACAATTCTTGGACAAATATAGGAACTTACTCCTCAGTCTATAACTTGATTATTATTAGCTTGATAAGCAGAAACTGGCTTTTAAAGTTTCAGTTTGTACCCAGAGAAGCCAATATGATAATAGCAGCTAAGCTTGCAAAGGATGAGCTTGTGTAGCAGCCATAGTTTCAGGTTCATTGATATGTCCCCAGCCCTGAGGATTCTCGTGTAACGAGACAATTTGTATTATGTAATTGAATTGGGCTTTGCTCTCTCTTGTTATTTAAAATATTAAAAAAAAACTCGAAAAGCTAAAACCATTTCACAGGTAAAGCTAGCTTGGACTTGTCCCGAATCAGAACTTACTATAAAAAAAAAAAAAAGGCATTTTCCAAAAGCCACTTTTAAATCGAAAGCATATATTCTTAAATAAAAAGCTTTAGGCACCACCCCGCCACCACAACAACAGCAACAGTAACAACAGTAGTAGCAGCTAAGTCTTATCCCACTATAAGGGATCAGCTACATGAATCAGACAATATCATTATACTCTATCGAAAATCAAATCTCTAGAGAGATTATTAACCAAAAGATCTCACTCTATAATTTCATTGATTGCACACACCCAACCAAATACAAAAAAATCATTTGGGGGGGGGGGTTGGTACATCCATGTGATATGTGACAAACTTAGAATAAACTAGTTGATAATTAAAGTATTTCAACAAGCATATCTATTAAAAAAGAACACCACACGAAAAGAAAATTACAGCTTAGGACTCTAAACATAATCAGTAGTCAGCTAGCAAAGGAAAATCAGAAAGTTGAGTGAAAGATGAAGTTATTAGTATTATATGGAATCCATATATACTTGATTACCTTCGTTCCCAAAATCAGTCAAGGCTACAGCCATGTTATTAGTTTTCACGCAATGCATTAAAGTATTCTCAAAACTTTGAGCAATTTGATCAGATCCTTCTGAAAATAACTTATGGGGTTTCCTCCACAGATCAAAAGAGGAACAGAATTAATACCTTCCGTGGGTTGGTGATTGTTCTCTGTCGAATTCGAGTGAGGTTCAAGCATCTCCAGAACTAATAAAATTTTGACATGGATCTTCTAGAAATTTGTATGAAATCCCCAGGAAATTCAACGCGAGTTAGAGTAAAAAGCCTTGAAAGTGAAGAAAATATGATCAGTTAAAATCTTAAAAGAACTACTCCCTCTTGTCTTTCTGATCCTTTTTATAAACAATTTTCTCTCTTTTAAGGCTGATCCTTAATATAAGCAACTTTTTTCTTATGTCTCAAAACTTAAACTGCTTTTTCCTTTTCTACCCATATTAAATACATATATTTATATTAATTATCCCCCACTCACCACTAATTCTCTTTCATTTAATTATTTATTACTCATTTTCTCTCATAATTTATATTCATTATCTCTCATATTATTTACTCATTTTCTCTTCTCTTTTCATAAATAAGGGCATGTTTGGAAGAAACATGTCATTTTTAACACATTTATTGTTTTAAACTAATTTTTACCGCCTGTTCGTTTTACACAATTAGGAAAAGAATTGCTTATAAAAAAGGACCAGAGTGAGTAATAAGAAAAGGTTCCACATACATGTATCAAAAAATCCACAATATTGTTCTCTCCCAACCTAGGAGTGGAAGTAAGTTAAGCTATACTTTACCTAAATAGGCCTAGACATGCAATAAAGTTTTAAAGCCTTAGTCTAGGTCTAAGCATGTATATAGGATTTTTTAAGGTTTGGGCTTAGACCTATGATTTCAAATGGCTTAATAAGACCTGAAGCCTTTTTAAAGGCCTACTTAATATGTAGGTATTTAAATAGGATTAAAACCTATATTTCTAAATTCTTATATAATCTTTCAAACTTATTTGCAATCCTACGTTACATCTTAAAAGCCTAAGATCAATTATCTTCCATAATATAAGTGTTTAGTAAGAAAAAGAAAAGAATGCCTAGAGATAATAATTGTCCTAGCAAGTAGGAATAACAAAAACTAATTGTGGTGTTGACTACTAATGACATATATTTTCTGAAATTGACCAAGTACAACAAGTAGCATGTAAAATTAGATTTTACGTCTTTTGCTTTTGACACATAAAATGGGATAAACTCTTCCTCCGAAGTTTATATATAGAATTTCATTTAGAACTAAAATATGCTTACAATAATTATTATGCTTTAGTGGATAACATAAATTAGGAAAGACTATGAAGGGTGACGGCCCCCAAAAACTTGGACAATATCAGGAATAAAGCAATGGTGTGGTATACCACCCAATCAACAATCCTCTTAAATAATGTAATATCCAACAGTAAATTAAATCCTAATTCAATTTATGTATTTCAATTATGTGAGAAACCCTAAAATAAATGGGCTCGACCCATCAAGAGAGGACACATAGTTGTCAAATATGATCAAATTTCTAAGAAGGTGAAACAGCCCTAACAGGAAAAGTCATCACAAAGATACGATAAATGTGGAACATCATAAATAAGAGGGGAATCGCAAGTGTATATAAAGTCCTCTCTCTTTATATATTCTCTAGCATCAAACACTCTTTATTTTGAGAATCTACTTTCCTCTCGATTTTTTTTTTGTCCATTTTAATTTTTCTCTTTTCCTTTTTTCTTTTTTAACGCCTCAGTTATTCTGTGGAATGGTTGGACTGCTTAGAATTGGATGATTCCCTCGCATTGTCCATCTTCAAGTTAAGTTTACATATTTCTTCTCACATATCACTCATAAACGAGTCAAATTCTTCACAAGTAACTATAGACATGGGTCTTCTCTCCCGTGAAAGTCATGGTATACTCTCTTTCAAGTAGGCTGATAGATGGATATCATATCAAATGATACAGATCATTGAGGATCTTGTCTAGAGACCCCGACAAATACATAGTGGGTTAGAGTAAAAGGACTTGGAAAAAGCAAAAAAGTAAAAAATAAAAAAATAAATTGAAGTCGATCAGCTAAAACACAAACTTGTTTTTACATCCTTATCTTAGAAAATGCTCCACAATGACTTGATTAACGCTTACAACCTATAAATATTCTATCATGATCTCAATGTGATGACATAAAAGTAATAATACTTGTCAAAAGAAAATTCTTATTAATGATTAACTTCCTTTGTCTTTCCATCACTTGACCAGTATCATGTAAATTGACGAAATAGCCCTTGAGTTTTGAATTATTATTATTTTTTGTTTTTGAAAATTAAAATAGTTAGCTATAGTAACTCAAAATCTAGAAGAGATTTTGGTACTCCTTCGGTCTTTAACATAATACCTATTTAAAAAGTTGATTTTAGTTCTAAATATAAGGCATAATTTTAATATTTGTCATCATCTTCGTAATTTATCTTTATTGGTGGTCCCTTAACAATAACTAAGGAAGAAATAGAATGAGGGAATTAAAGAATATGACTCTAGTGTTTTAAAAAATACATGTCATATTAACTAATTTAACTAACTATCTTAATTTAATTTAATTAGATAAATATGTTTTATATTAAGGAAATGAGGGAGTATCATTTTAATGACAAAAAACAAAGTTAACAGGGAACAAATTCAAGAGCGAGGAGACATGGTGTCATTGTTTCAACCAGAAATTTGTCCAATAATTCACATAAATTTGAGGCTGAAATGTCATCCCTGCCCTCACTCACTTGACAAGCTTTCTTTATATATAGGGCCATTAGAGCGACGAGTTTTGTGCAGCACATTTAGTTTAACTAATTCCAAAGTTTCTGCGCCCACAGAGAGAGAGAGAGAGAGAGAGATGGCATCCCTACAAGTTCAAAGGTTGGAGGCTGATGTGCATATATATAAAAAAAAAAGATTAGTTGAACTAGAGAAAGTTGTAATGACATCACTCTCTTACAAGGGGTAAAAGTGGAAAACAATGGCAGGATAATTAATGGTTGTTTTCCACTTTTTTGGTAACTAATGGGGCTCTCATGGATCCATCGTCTTCTGGAACTATGTCCATGGTACGTAATAATTAAACAGTAATCTTTCATCTACATCATACATACATACATACATACATACATATATATATATCACATCACTTTTGTTTCTTCTTCAATAAGTTCATATGTTCCCAGGTATGTACACACACATATAGAAGATTGATTAAAAGGAAGACAAACAATTAAGGTTTAGTTCAATTATGATGATGAATGAGACAATTTAGGAATTATATGGAGTTAGATTTCTTAGCCTAAATTAATTGATTATTAGACCAAAGGGAGGTTGATGAAGGATTGAAATTAATAAATTTAATCACCTAATTGAAATATGGGAAATCCTCAAGTTCAGTAACACTTATCCCACTAGAAAACTCATAATGAAAGAAGCGTTAGTTAATTACATTCATTAAAACCAGTCAAAATAGTTTAAGATAGTTTGGAAATCATGTTCACAATTGCCTAATTAAACAATTTGACAACTAACCAACTTAATTAAACAATTAAGAGGTTGAACCCAAATAGACAATTAAAGTAATAACGAGAACTCAATTAATAATTTAATTGACAATCAAAGAGTTTGCAAACAAAAATTCCAATAATCATTTAAGCACAAATCAAATCTAAATTATTAATTTAATTCAAATTAAATAATATGTCTACAATCTAAAACTAGATTATTTTCAAGAAAACAACTCAAATTATCTAAAACTAAATAACTTAAAGTCTTGAAACAAATTGATAAAAAGAAAGACATACACTCCCTTATAGTCTTTAAGTGTAAGCTCCTAGCCTTAACTTCTTTCATGCTTATCACAAGTTACCTCCCAAATACGCTTAAGCTGCCATGAATTTTTCTCCTCTTCCTCCAAGCTTCAAGCACCACGTCACAGCCATCAAAGGACTTGTGCAGTATTGGTTTTGAATGATTAATGCCGTGGGACCCGTAAATGGAGAAATAATGGTGTTGAATGAAGCAAATCTCCAATGATGACGTGGGGTCAATATGTGAATGGAGGAAGTGGCATATAGAGAGAATGAGAAGATGATGATGTGTATTGCGCCGGACAGAACTCAGTCCGGGAGTTTCAGCTCATTCTCCTCATCTGGCGGCTAGGTTAATTAATAGGAGGAAGAGAGAGTTTAACGTCTAAATTTAGATTATTAAAATTCAAATAACCCAATAAAATCTAATAATTAGATTCTTTTTTTAGTTTTCAAGAAAAATTTTGCACCGTAGGATCTTTCTAATATACTTTTCCTTATTCTGTAAGAATCAAATAAAATTGTGATCTATCTTATATTTAGAAATATTATTCAATCACCATATAGTAATCCGAATATTAATAATTTAAGCCCAATAATATCATAATCAATTGAAATTTATATTATTTCCTAAGATTGTCTAATAATCCAAATATTATCTAATAAATCCAAATTAACCCAAAATAATCCCTAAAATAAATAAATAAGGTGGGATATAATATATTAAATTTGGGATTTATCAAAGCTCCTCAACAATAAGATGATTAGACTCTAGCAACATAGAAATATTAATCTATCGACATCACATAGTAACAGTACTTGCCAAAAGAAGATTCTCATTAATAATTAACTTCCTTTGTCTTTCCTCCACTTGAGTTCATACCAACTATGAATGATGTTTTCCTGTACGTGCATGAAAATTGAAATAGCTTAGCTACTATTTACACAGGTAACTTGAAAGCTCTAGAAAGAGATATTGGCATTATTTTAATTAAATTAAAAGGCTTAATAGGGGAACAAAAGCCAGAGTTTAGCAGGGAGGGGTTCAACCAATTCGCTCAATAATTGATCATAAATTAGAGGGTGAAATACCATCCTTGCCCTCGCTCACTTGACAAGCTTTCATTATATATAGGACCATATTGCAGCGACGACTTTTGAGCAGCATTTAGTTTTAATTTCTAAGTTTCTGTGCAGTGAGAGAGAGAGATGGAATCCAGAGTTGAGAAGTTGGAAGCTGATGTGCATATAAAGGCTCCAGCAAAGAAGTTTTATGATGTTTTAAGCAGCAGAACTCACCACCTCGCCAACGTTTGTCCTGATAAAGTCCATGGCATCGACCTTCACGAAGGCGAATGGGGCTCTCATGGATCCATCATCTTCTGGAACTATGTCCATGGTATGTATATAATTAACCAGATAATCTTTCACCTACACACACATATATATAACACACTTTTGATCTTCACAGTTCAGACATGAGATCTAATTTTTCAAGAGGGTGCGTTTTCGTCAGAAATATTCAGTGCCAACAGCACACTTTAATTAAGCATAATTAATTGTAGATGTCCCACAGTGCAAGTGATAGTTTAAATAAAATATATGGTCACGGGTTTCAAGTTGTTCAAGTTTTCCAGATCGTTTGTTATTATTTAGCGGTTGGGATTCTCTCATTTTTCCTCTTTCTCTTTTTCTTCTCAAAATCTCTTATCCACCCGTAGTCAAGAAAATGGAAGATTCAAATTTAATGTTTTATAAAATTATTATTATTATAAATATGTCCATGACCCTCCCCAGATCCTACCTAATGGGCGGTTGGGAACCTCTCCTCTTTCCATCCTCTTCTTTACTTCTCCTTTACTTTTCTTAAGATCAACATTGGAATGGTTCAGATTCAGCTTTATATAAAATTTAGAAATTTGTATTTAATTAATTATTTTTTTATAATATAACATCTTAATAATAAGTTTATAAAAGATCAAATCTGAATCATTCAAATGTTGATCCAATAGTTGAAAAAAAAAAGAGAGAAAATGAGAGAAGAGAAGGGTTCTAAATCGTTTGGTGGGAGCATTGTGTACTAGACTGCCCTTCTTAAATTATTATAAATGTAAATATATAAAAATTAAACAGTTAAAATAATTTGATCTTCATAGTTAGTACCGATGGGAAGAAGTGATCAATGACGAGTTTTGGTTTTAATTTGTGAAACATATACAGATGGGAAGAAGTGTGTGGCAAAGGAGATGGTGGAGATGGACAAAGAGAACTACAAGATGACATTCAATGTGTTAGAAGGAGATCTGTTGGAAAACTACAAGAGCTTCAGATTCCTAATGGAATTGTTGCCTCAAGAGGAAGGAACTATTGTTCATTGGACCTTAGAATATGAGAAGCGCAAGGGCCACTCTCCTGATCCTCACACTATGCTTCAGTTTGACATTGACATGACCAAACAAGTCGATGATCACCTTTCTGCTGAACCAGACGACCAGCAAGCCACCACCAATTAAACTATAAATCTATGTATAGTATATATATAAACTATACATAGATGTATACAAGGTAAATAAAACATGATGAAGAAGATCTTGGTCTGTGTGTGAGAGATCATCAATCTCTTATAAAATGGGTCAGTGATCAGTGTCTCTTCTATCTTCATTTTGTGATTTCTGCTTTGGCTTGAGGTTTCAAGACTGTATATATAATATGTATGTCCTGCGCCCCAATGTGTTATGATGTTTAATGAGATCTTACAGTTTCTGTGCTGAGTTTTAATTTGAGTGATGAATTTATGTTTGTCTCTCTATTTTCATATCTTAGATGGTTAAGCTTTTGTATAGATAATATATTTTTGTCAAATTGAATTGGAATTAAACTTAGAAGTAGTTAGCAATATTAGTAATAAAAAGGATTAAGGGGCAATTTTACCCCCAAAATTTTTTGATGGGGCAATTTTTTCCCTGAAGTATCAAAAAGTGAGCAATTTTATCCTAGTCATTATTTCAGTTAATTTTGATCGTTAGTTAACCAAATATACTAAACTGTCAATATAAATTCCACGTGTCATCTATTTTATTTTATTTTTCAAACTTAGATTTAAAATTCTTGCGACAAATTTTCACCTTAGCAAAAATGACGTGGATGACATATGAACTGCCAGCTTAGCATATTTGGTTAACTAACAATTAAAATTAACTGAGATAACGGCACGAGCAAAATTGCTCATTTTTTAATACTTCTGGGACAAAATTACCCTTTAACCCTAATAAAAAATTAGTTATAAAATAGTTCACCATAAATATTATATATAAAATGAACCATGCATGCATAAAATTCATTTTTCCTGATTTAATTAAGATAAAGTAATTTAAGTATATAGGTTTATAATTTGTATATAGTTATATAAGTTTTGTCCTTCACTCACATGCAATAAATTGAAATTCAAAATAACTTGATTTGATGGTTTTTGACATAAAAGATTTAACTAAAATAATATATCACGCCTCTAAAGCGTGAAATTTCTAAAAATATGCTATAAATCGCTAATGTAAAAGAGTGAAACTCACTTCAAGTATAGTGAATTCCGTCCCTAATGTAGTAAATTCCCTGAAAGATGCCCTTTTACTTTGATCTTTCTAACTGTGATTTTATATAAAAGTGATGTAAATCGCTAGCTTCAAGTGTAATAAATTCAACCTCTTATGTTATTTTGCATTGTTTCAACAAAATGGTTTGTTGGCTCAATATCGTCATTAAACTTTTTGAGAAGCAAGAGATGGTGGAATCAAATCCTATCTTGACCACATTTGTCACAAAAAATTCCGGCCATCAAAGTTATGTTGGTTGCCGGAGGTCAAATGGCTGACTGTTGGTGATGGTGGTGGAGTTTTAAGAAAAAAAATAGTGACGGTATAATTTTAAAAAAGAAAGACATTTCTAAATTCCTTTTTGGGACTGGCTTTTTAAATTTTTCATATTTTAAAGGCAATCAAATGAAATTTTCCCTTACAAATTTTGTAAATATGATACAGGTGCTGAGTTAAATGCGTCGATACATCACTTTCGTTTTAATTAACTGGGATAAGGTCCCCCCCCCAAAAAAAAAGGTAATAAGAATAATAATAATAACCCAACACAAATTAAAGTCTCATTTGCCTCACATTAAATTTTTGAACATGATACTCATATTTATCAAAGCATTTTTTATTTCTTTGCATTAGATTTCAATAATTAAATAGCATGGTTAATTTTTCAAAAGTGCCACAAATTTTTCATAGATTAATTATAAATAATCAACTAATTATTTTTTAAATTCTACGAATTAGTTAAGAGATCATTATCATTACAGTATGGACACGGAAACTTTGTGTTAAGCTCTATACATATATGGAGACTCATAATTTATTAAGATGTTTTATCTACTAATATAAATATATTGAAATAATGATGACAAAATATAATACAACAATATTGAAAATTTGTAGATCTCATAGGATAACTACAAATTGAGAGCGTTAAATAAGTTCAGGATCATGTGATGCCAGATCACATCATGTGACGCATTTGGTCTGGCAGGTCTCATGGATCTAATGTAGATGCTTTAAAATGCAGAAATTTTAGAGAATATCACAGATGACAGAAGCAATAATCTTGATATATAGCCGTGACATCTCACTTGTTTGCTGTATTTATTATTCTATGCGTGGTTGATCTGGAAACACAGAAACCACAAAGTATTTTGTGAAATCTTGGACCAGCCCAACTGATTGGATCCAAAACAATTACATTCCTGTGACAGAGTCTATACAACACAATGTAACCAACCAAATGAAACTTACACACCATGTTTATATATCACACAATACAACTAAATGAACTTATTACATGCAATTACCAAACTACCCCTATTCACACTCCCCCTCAAGTATATGAAATAAACAGATCAGTAGTTCCTAACTTGCACAACAGCCTCTTCTGAACATCTCCACTCATAGCCTTGGTCAAGAGATCAACCTGCTGTTCCTTTGATCTAACATACTGCAAATCTATCAGCCGACCTTCCCATTTCTCCCTTATAAAGTGGCAATCAATATCAATGTGCTTAGTGCGCTCATGATACACAGGATTTGCAGCAATGTGTATTGTCGCTTGGCTATCGCAGAAAATCTTCATGGGATCTTCATGTTGTACGTGCAAATCCTTGAGCAACCCAAACACCCAAACAATTTCTGAAGTTGCCATACTATGGGCTCAATACTCTACCTTTGCTGAAGACCTAGACACTGTGCTCTGTTTCTTTGTCTTCCACATGACAAGTCACCCTCCAACCTTTAGCAAATAACCATTGATTGATCTCCTAGTAGTCTTGCAACTTGCCCAATCTAAGTCGCAGTAACACTCAAGTGCTAAATCACTATCCGCACTTATCAGCACACCAACTCCAGGACTCCCTTTCAGATATCGAATTACATTCATGGTAGCTGCATAGTATGCTTTCAACGGCTGATTCATGAACTGACTAAGAACCTACACAAAAAAATGAAATATCAGGTCTAGTCATGGGCAAATATATAAGCTTACCTACTAACTTCCTATACCAATCGGGATGCCTATATAGGTCTTCCCTTCTTGATATGCCACTAACTTTACATTTTGCACCATTGGTACTGCATGGGGTTTACAACCACTCATCCCTGTTTCAGATAACAAGTTAATAACATATTTCCTTTGACACTACACTATACCTTTATTTGACTTGGCTACTTCAATTCCAAGAAAATATTTCATTTGTCCTAAGTCTTTAATCTTAAAATGATTATGCAGCAGGGTTTTAATTTGAGATATGCTCTTTTCAGAACTTCCAGTAATCAACAAGTCATCTACATAGACAAGAACATATACTATACCATCATCATATTCCTTAATAAATAGGGAATAATCATTTTTACTCTGTGAAAAACCTCCTTGTTTTAAGGTTTCTAACAATTTACTATTCCATTGTCTTAAGGCTTGTTTCAAGCCATAGAAGGACTTTCATAATCTACATACCATACCCTCCCCCTTACGTTTGAATCCCGAAGGTATATGCATATGTACTTCCTCATTCAAATCACCCTGCATAAGTGTTATGTACATCCATCTGATGCAATTTCCATTTATTAACAGTAGCTAATTTAAGAATAAGACAAATAGTAAGCATTTTAATAACGGGGGAGAAGGTCTCATAATAATCAATACCCTCTCTCTAACTATATCCTTTTGCCACTAGCCTAGCCTTATATTTTTCTACCTTACCATCTAAGTTGTACTTAATTTTGTACACCCACTTGCAGCCTATGGGCTTCTTTCATTTAGGAAGTGGCACAATCTCCCAAGTATTGTTGTTCTTAAGGGCATTTATTTCTACTTCCATAGCCTTCACCCATTCATGATTTTGAGTTGCATCTGCATAGCTAACCGGTTCTGCTCCAGAATCAATAGTACATAAAAAGGATATATGGTAAGAAGATATATTATCATAAGAAATGTAATCCTGAATCGGATACTTACACCTTCCTTTATGTTTAACTGGATTTCCTATATTCACAGTGGAACATACATAATTTGTAGACCATATAGGTGGCCTTCTATCTCTAATAGGTCGTGAAACATTTTAGTCAGTATTAGAGCTACCACTCAAATTTTATGGATGATCAGGTACAAATTCAATATTAGTAGAGTTGCCTAATTGATCAGTGTTCACGTTTTGGTAATTAAGGGTTCCAATAGTGTCCTCATAGTTAAACCAGAATATGTCTTGTATCTCTCTAGGGATCACAACCTGAATTTTGGTTTTGAAAGGGTATTTGTCTTCCATGAAACTCACATACCTGCTTACAATCAATTGATTATTCTTAGTGTCAAGCAAAAGGAAACCCTTTTTATTTTCAGGATACCCAAGAAACACACAGGCAATTGTCCTAGGCCCCAATTTATCATTATTAGTTAAGTTTGTGGCAAAAGCAGTACATCCAAACACCTTCAAGTTAGATAAGTCAAGTTTAGTTCTATAAACAATCTCAAACGGGCTTTGGTGTCCTAGAACCTTGGAGGGAAGCCTATTAACTAAGAAGCATGCCATTTTTACACACTCCCCCTAAAACTCTACTGGCACAGCAGATTGGATTATCAGACTTCTAGTAATTTGCATAATGGTTCTATGTTTCCTCTCTACCACACCATTTTTCTCAGGGGTATAAGGACATGTCATCTCATGCACAATTCCCTTTTCTTGAAAGTCTAATTTCAATTCATTATTCGTAAATTCAGTACCATTATCACTGTGAATATGTTTAATTTGAAATGTAAACTGAGTTAAGACACACTATTACAAAAATCACTTTTTAGACCGGTTGAAAAAGACATTTTAGACCGGTTCTGGATCAGGTCTTGATACAGCCGGTCTAAAAATATTGAATCTTGAAAGAGAAAAAAGAGGTGACCGATGAGGAAGATGGAGGTTGAGAATGGAAGAGTACGTCACCAAAGAGGATGAAGATGAAGTTGAGAGTGAGTGAGAGCGCCGAGCACCTGAGAGTAGCGAGAAGCAGTGACAACATCTCAAAAATAGAAAAGGAAAGGACCAAGAGACTTACGAAGATCTGAAGAGAATGTTGCTAGGTTTTTCCTCATGGGGACGTGCTATGATGGAGGCCTGGTGAATACGAGTTGCGGAGAGGCTTGGCGAGGATGAGCTGTAGAGTAACAGGGGAATCTGAAGAGAGAAAGCGAACAAGAAGAGGGAGGGAGGCTAGCTAGGTCAAAAGTGAAGATGACTTTGGATCTTGAGAGTTTGGGTTGGGGTATTTTGTTGGGCTAATAGTATTTTTAAGGGGGTATTTGGGCCTTATAGGGTTTCAGATGGTAAAAAAAAATAATTAGGCCAATAGTATTTTGGGCCTCTTAGGGTTTCAGTAAGTAAAAAAAATTAAACTAATATCTGGGACCGAGACCTAGAGTCTTGAAGGCTTGCCGGGATCCCATCCCAATCCCAAGATTTTATCTCCCGGTCCTGGTCTTGAAAGGTCTAGGACTTTCTAGTCCCAACATTATCAGGACCGGGACGGGACCACTGGGACTGGTACTACATGGACACCCCTAGTTAAATTATTCACTAAGTCAAAAATCAAACCTTAACAACTCGCTAAGTCTAGTGATATTAATTAGTGATTACCCCTAGAACTCTAGCTAGATAATTACTTCTTAATACACTATTAACTACCACTTAGTGTGCAATTTAGGATTGGATTTAAGTAACTTGTTCCTCTATGCAATGAACACTGAACTGAGATCTTTAAACATGATTAAAACAGTCATAATACCCATTCAAACTATGAAAGAATAGCACAACCACGTTAAACTGAAAAAGGAAATATATAAATATAAATCTCAAACCACACAATCCAATTTAAATTACAATTGTTCAATCCAAACTAAGATAAACAACTCGCAATCTCAGTAAATTAACCACATAATATAATATCCTAATTTATGAAATCCATTACACAGCTAAATCAAAAGATTAAAACAAATACTCCCCTGAATGTATCTCTGGAGTTCAAACCGATCTTCCATCCCTAAGAGAAGCACGAAAGAATTTAGCCTCTCATGGAGTTTATCACAACCACAACTTTATTAGACCTCAAGAAACCCATGAGAGATGAATGTAGAGGGCCGAATCTAATAAAGAATGAGAAGATGAAGAATCTGAAAGGTGGAAGGCTAGTGACGGTGGTGGTGGTAGGAAGTCTTTGGCAAGGATAGTGGTGTGGTCTCCAATTCATAGCACTGTAGACGGTGATTTCGTAGCCTTCGATTCTTCTTCTCTCCATTCTCCATTAACCTCATTTGCGGATGCCTTTGCCTTTTATTGTCCGTCAATATCCTCTAAAATATTCACACCCTATGTAGGTTTATGTTCGGAGGTGTGGGCTTCAAGAAAATCCTCAAAATCTGATTCAATCAGCTTTAAAATCAGATTCAAAGGAGGAAAACGCTGATTTTCTGAAATTTGGACCCAATTGGATTTTTTCAAATTCAGGGTACTTTCTATAGTTTTCTTTGATCTTTCTCTGTTCTAATGTGACGCTAATATTACAGAAAAGCCCTTCTTTCTATCAAAATTCCCATCTAGCTACATGCAGAATTTTTTTTTTCATTTTAGTCCTTATGCATCTTTATTTTTTGGGTCCTTTAACTCCAACTTTTTCAAAGTGGCCTACAATTCAAATCAATATCTTATAATATTTTTATTCAAATTTCAAATTTTAAAAAGTAATCACAAGATCATAACAAATATATCATTTTAAACTCTATTTTCACACAATCATTTTTAATTCAATTTAATCATAATAAATGTTATTTAGCCCAAAATTAATGATAAAATCCCTAAATAAGATATTAAATATTATGATAAAATCGGGATATATGCCAATAAAATCATGCATTTATTCTTGTGTGTTTGTAATCATCAATTTACTTTGCAGTAATTGCTTTTTATTTTTATTTTTTTGAGTTGCAAGTCCCCTTGTATTAGTTTTGGACAGGAAAAGAGAACTAGATTCACACTGTTTTGTGCATTTCTAACCTCTAATAGGTTTGTAACAAGCCATTTACTTTTAGCATTTGAAAATGCTAAAGAGACTTTCAATTTCTATCATTCCAGTTTGAGGTCAACTATTAAAATGACTTTTGGAGTATGGAAGAATATATTTGAAATCTTGCAAAAAATGCGCAAATATAGCTACATAATTTGCGCAACAATAGCCATACATAATTTTATTAAGAGAAATTCTCAAACTCATGTTAATTTTGAGCAAGTAGGAAATGAGAATATAGCTTATATAGATAATAATACTATAGAGGGAGAGCCTTCATTGACCAATTATGCTGGGACATCTTCAACCTATATGAATCGTATTCGTAATATGATTAGAGACCAACTTGTACGGGACATGTGATCCAATTAGTTATGTAATATTTTTTAATCAAATTATATATTTTGGCACCACATTTTGTAACTTAAATTTGTTCACTTTGTTTATAATATTAAATATCTTTTTTATCTTACAATTATCACAAAAGTACTTATGCAATCACTAATCCAAACAAGTTTTCACTTTCACCAAAGTACTTAGGTTATCGTTGTGGCATCCTTCTCTAAATGACTAGTGAAATAGATTGTGGAACCAGGATTTAACTCCAGACTACCCAACGTTACAAAACATTCATAAACGCCCTCAACTTAGGATTTGAACCTAAGGCTGAGAGGGTTTTCAAAGGGTAGAATACTTTAAACATATTTCCACAATATTCACTACGTCACTAATACATCATCGGCTCTTAGTTTCATTACAATCAGAGTATGCAATCATTTTACTTTAAATAAACTAAGAGTTATTCTCTGCTAAACTTCATTCATACATTCATACATACACATATACATCAAATGTATAATCACAAATACTAGTAAAACCTTCACACTAATACAAAAGATAGCGCATTGCGCTTCAATCTTCACTTATCTAAATGGTTGGTTAGGAGGAGTGAGATTCGAGAGAATCTCAGTAGCAAACAATACCACTATGCATGCAAGATATATATGAATGCATGACATGCTTGCCTACACTAATGACATGCTGCATGCTCGATGTTATGACATATGCATGGCCATTGTACAAATATAACAGAGCTTCAATCAATCAAATATGCTCAATATAAATAGGCAAAACAGTCACATAATCAATGCAAAAACAAACATATCACATAGATGCAAGCAAGGTAAGTTCACTACCTTTTACTTGATGTCCTCCTCATGCACCTTGATTGTAACGACCTACCTCATATATCCCTTATTACTGATCTTACTCAGAGTAGCAATGCGTAGTTCAGTGGGCACATAGGAATAGCATGAATATACTGATAATATTAATACAATATTGCTTGATTATAATACAAAAGTTTCCCCCACCAGGGGTTTACTTAATATTTACAGACCTTAATAACTAAAAGGTCTTCAAACAACCAGCAACATTCATCTTCGTGCATACCTCTTTTCTGATCTCAGCACGTTTCCAATGCTCACCTGTCTGAATGATTGTTTGGGAGGGGTGAGATTCGAGAGAATCTCAGTAGCAAACATTACCACTATGCATGCCCGATATATATGAATGCATGACATGCTTGCCTACACTATTTCATGCCAACATAATGACATGCTGCATGCTCGATGTTATGACATACATATGGCCATTGCACAAATATAACAGAGCTTCAACCAATCATACATGTTCCACACAAATAGGCAAAATAGTCACATAATCAATGCAAGACATACATATCACATACATGCAGAAAAGGTAAGTTCACTACCTGGTGGACTTTATGTCATTCTCTTCTTGTCCCTTGATCCGCCAACCATTGCTTCTTCTTTAACACTTCATGACCCTAGATAAGAATGACATCATTAGAGCCATGAAGGGTGAATACCCAATGGCTCACATTAGCCCTATAGGCTTACTTTCTTACTTTCACCCTTGGAGTTCATTCCAATTATATTTGGCCAATTTCTTACTTAAATTCGCATGGTAATCAAACTACCAGCATTTTTTACCAAACTTTGGAAAATCATAATTAATTCTATAGAACTCCAATTGAAGTGGTTCAAAGCTCTATTTGAAGCTCTTTAAGTGTAGTTTTATAAAAATACTCGATTTTAAACGCCACTACTACAAAATTCCCAGAATTTTTCCAAACACCAATTGTTTCAGATTCTTTCCAGAAAACAGGGCATATCTTTAACAATTCATATCTCATAGCATACTTGTCCAATCAACCATTATGACCTATCAAATTAAAGGTCTATGTCTCTATTTTTAGACTGGAAAGTTTCATGGTCATTGGATAACATTTGATTACTCAAAAGCTCGTCACCATAACACTGCCTCCAGAAAACGGAATACACAACATTTACCCTTTAACTTCTAAAACTTCTAAATTCATGTACAAGTATCCAAAATTCATGAACACATGCATACCCACACAATTTTGCCTCCTAAAGCCAATGGAAGTATCAAAATTATCAAATTCTTACTCCTTCTCCACGTCAAAACAGGGCAAAAAATCAGATTCTTAGGTGCAATATGTTGTTTCTTCGTTTTCTCTTACCTAATCACTTCCTTGCTACTCCTAATCAAGTGATTAGCTATTTAAACACTCATTGGCCATGATTTAGCCATTAAAAACACCATTTAAACCAGCATGAACAGTACCCAACCTTCCAAAAACTCATCCAAACAACAAACCAATCGGTTAAAAATGAAGCTTACGCTTACCTCTACCCGTTTCCACAAACGGTTCGAAATTCTGGCAATACTCCGGTAAGGGAGATGGCACCAAATACCTCCAAATGAAAATCTGAAACCGTAAGAATGAAGATCTCGATGAGTAGAGGAAGTTTCCTGAAGGGTACTTTGAGAGAAGATGCCGTTTCGGCAGTGTTTCAGAGAAAAGAATTTTATCTCTCCTCCCTTTCTCCATTTTCGATCAAAGCTTCTCTCTCTCTCCTGGTTTGTTTCTGCTTTGAAAATGGTGAAGAAGATGGAGAATTGCTGATTAAATGAATCAGCAAATGACTTGGACATGTGGCACTCTCTCATTGGTCCAAAATTCTAATTTTCGCATATAATATCCAATTTGGAAGAATTTTTATTAAATTTTGAAAATTCATATCTAATTGTACAAATGTCCAATTGGAGTGATTCCAAAAGTTATGCGACCCTTATTGAGTCTAGTTTTAATAAAAAATATACATTTTGGCCAATTGGAAGCTCAATCTTCCCAGAATTTTAATCTTTGAATGCTGTCCCAGAAAATAATTAATTTCGCTGGGCTAACTTCAAAAATTCATTTCTCTTTGTGTACAACTCCAAATGACTCATATGACCTATCAAAGTAAAGCTTGATAAGTCTAATTTAATTCTAGAAAGTTTCATAGTTTTTCAACATCATTTACCCATCAAAACATGTCACACAATCATCACTGTCATACCAGGAATTTCACTGGTAGCAAAATTACTTTGTGTTCCACTTTACTATATTGTGTGTGACTTCCAATCACTTCGTTTTATTATTCCCCGAGCTCTTTAGCTCACCAATATAATTCCTTTTAATATCCAATGATATAAAAGAATTTTGGGGAATTTAAACATGCCTCATAGGGGCATTTGCTAAATCACGGTCTAGCAGTCCACTTAATCTAGGCTTAATCTTATGCCTCTAGTCCCAAAATTTGGGGTGTTACATTGATCTTTTAACCATTACTTCTTCTTTAACACTTCATGACCCTAGATAAGAATGACATCATTAGAGCCATGAAGGGTGAATGCCCAATGGCTACATTAGCCTCAAATTCTCACTTTCACCCTTGGAGTTCTAATCAATTAGATTTGGCCAATTTCTTACTCAAATTCGCATGGTAATCAAACTACCATCATTTTTTACCAAATTTTGGAAAATCATAATTAATTCTATATAACTCCAATTGAGGTGATTCAAAGCTCTATTTGATCCTATTTAAGTATAATTTCAAGGAAAAATATCATTTTCTGGAAAATACTAACAAAAAATTCCCAGAATTTCAAAAAACATCACTGTTCTAGATTTGTTTCCAGAAAACAGGGCCAAACATCAAAAAAATCATATCTCCCAACATACTTGTCAAAAAATTACAAAATACCTATCAAATTAAAGCTATATGTCTCTACTTTAAATATGAAAAGTTTCAGAATTTTTGGACAAGGTTTGGCCCCTCAAATATCATGCACAAGAACATTGTTCCAGACAGAGCAAATTATCAACATGAATACCCAAACTTCCTAAATTTCTAAATTCATATACAAGCATCCAAAAATCATGAACACTTGCATACCTACAAAATTTTTCCTCCTATAGCCAATGGAAGCATCAGAATCATCAAATTCCAACTCCTCTTCCACGACAACACAGCACAGAAAAATCAAAGTTCTCGGGAAGAGTTTGTCAATCTCATGTTTTCTTTGGCTTAATCACTTCCTTTCTACTTCTAATCAAATGATTAGCTATTTAAATATCCGTTGGACATCTTTTAGCCATTAAAAACATCCTTTAAACCCTAATATGAATAGTATCCAACTTCCTCTATACTCATCCAATCAACAAACCGATCGGTTAAAAATGAAGCTTACGCTTACCTCTACCCGTTTCCGCAAACGGTTTGGAATTCTCGCAACACTCTGACCAGTGAGACAGTGCCAACCACCTCCAAATAAGAATCCAAAACCGTAGAAATAAAGCTCGTGATGAGTAGAAGAAGTTTCCTAAGGGGCACTTTGAGAGAGGACGCCGATTTGATAGTATTTTGGCGCCTTGAAATTTCTCTCTCCTCATTTCTCTATTTTTGTTCTGCACTCTTTCTCTCTCTTCTTTCTGATTTCTGCATGAAAATGGCGAGGAAGATGATGAATTAATGGTTAAAAGAATTAACCATCAAATTTTGCCACATGTCAAGCCATGATTGGTCCAAAATTCTAATTTTCTCACTTAATTGCAAAATTGACAGAATTTTCATTAAACTTTGAAAATTCATATCTAATTGTACAAATGTTCAATTGGAGTGATTCCAAAGGCTATAAAACTCTTATTGAGTCTAGTTTTAAGAAACAATATAAACTTTGGCCAATTGAAAGCTCACTTTTCCTTGAATTTTATTCTTTGAATGTTGTCCCAGAAAATAATTAATTTCGCTGGGCTAACTTCAAAAATTCATTTCTCTTTATGTACAACTCCAAATGAATTATATGACCTATCAAAATAAATCTTGATAAGTCTACTTTAATTATGAAAATTTTCATAATTTGTTACCATCATTTATCCATCGAAAAATGTCACACAATCACCACTGTCACACCGGGAATTTCACCGGTGGCAAAGTTACTTTGTGTTCCACTTTACTATATTATGTGTGACTTTTAATCACTTTATTTTGTTATTACCTTAGCTCTTTAATACCCCCAAGGATATAAAGAAATTTTTAGGGAATTTAAGCATGCCTCATAGGAACATTTGCTAAACCGGGGTTTAGCAGTTCACTTGATCCAGGCTTAATCTCAAGCCTTTTTTGTTCCAAAATTTGAGATATTACAATCTTCAATCTAAACATAAATAATATTACACAATCTGAATTTTACCCAATTTTAAGTTTCCACAAGTCAGATTACAAATAAGCCAATTTTCTCATTATTGGTGGGAAGCTTTTGCTTTAGCCCTGTCTTGCAAGATGTTTCTCCTTTGAGGTGCTATATAAAAAGAAACCACTATATTCATAATTGAAAGTTTTTTGTTGCAAGTGTTTTTCTAATCTTAGGCCATATAATCACCATAAATTATCGTTTCTAAGTGAGAAATACACTTATTTGGGACCTAACCAATCTCAAAGGACACAAGTTCTTAGGTCCCTCTGGGAGAGTTTATACTTCAAGGCATGTATGTGACATTTAATGAATATGATTTCCTGTTTATAGATGCTATATATGAGGAATATCAAGCTCGGCCAAGGAATAATACTTAAATTCTAGTTCCTCAAAATATGGTGGGTTGCAAATCGCCTAAGTTTAGTCCTACCAGTTCTGTTGATCGATAAAAGGTAAGATTGGTGGCTAAGGTTTACTTGCAAGAAGTAGGTGTCAACTTTGGTGAGACCTTTAGTCCAGTTATCAAGCCCTCAATTGTAAGGGTGGTTCTTATGATAGCGTCTTATTTCTGCTGGAATGTTAGGTAGCTAAACGTTAACATCACTTTCCTTAATGGTTTTCTAAATGAGATCAAAATTTATGGCTCGCTAGATGGTTTTGTAGACTCTTCTAGACCTCATTATGTGTGTAAGTTGAATAAAGCTTTGCATGGTATAATACCTTATTTCCAATAGCCTCAGATGAGTACAAAAGGGAAGTGAAATCTATTATGGAACCCAAATTTGAACCCGGACTACCCAAGTTTCAAAATATTTTACAAATTCCCACTCTCAATTTAGGATTTGAACTTGGAGTTGAGAGGGATTTTCAAAGGGTAGAAAATTTTACAAATTAATTCCACAAGTTTCGCTAAGACACAAATGCCTCATCGGCTCTTAAATTTATTATATCAGAGTATATGCAAGCATTTTTTTTTCTTTTCAATTAAACTAGAGCTATTCTCTGCTCATACTACATTCATTCGTTCATTTATATACATGAAACATATAGCCACATACGGCTATCAAACGAATTACATCAAATATAAAAATAGTGCATTGCACTACAATCATCAATTCACCTCCTTCGTAATTATTCTTCACATTTATCTATGCATTCTTCACCTATACTCAACACCTATACTCCAAAATTTACAAACTATATATCAAATTAAAGCCCTATGTCTCTACTTTAATTATGAAAAATTTCAGGATTTTTGGACAAGTTTTGGCCCCTAAAAATCCATATACAAACACACTGTTCCAGACAGGTAGATTCACAACATGCATACACATACTTCATAAATTCTCAAATTGATATACAAGTATCCAAAAATCATGAACACTTATATTCTTACAAAATTTTTCCTTCTAAAGCCAATGGAAGCATCAAAATTTTCAAATTATTACTCCTTCCTCACACCACAAACAGGGCAGAAATTTAGGATTCTCGGGAGTAGTTTGTTGTTTTCTTGTTTTTTCTTGCTTAATCACTTCCTTTCTACTTCTAATCAAATGATTAATCATTTAAACACTAAATGGAAATGTTTAGAGGGAATTTGGGCAGCATACCCCTTAAGGTTTCATCATCCATTTTCACATAACAACCAAATTCAAGCCAAAATCAACAACAACAACAACAACATAATATTCAGCAAGAGGATCTAGTTTTTAGTGATTACCTCTTGGATTCCAACTCTTTCTCTCTCTAAATGACTTGTTCCCTCTCTCTCTACACCCTTTCTTTAGCTTGCTATCAATGGGTTTTATGGAGAAGAGGTTAGAAGTGGTTCTAAGGTGATTAGAAAGCATAAACACCAAGATTACAAGCTCCTTACCTTTGATTTTTGCTTTGGAAGTCCTAACTTCTCTTCTCTTATTTGCTGCCTATGTTCTTCGTTCAGCGCCCTCTCTCTCTCTCTCTTTTGGTTCCAATATGACCGAAATGAACTAATGAAATGGATAAAAGGAGCTCTTGAAATATCCATTTACTTTGACATGTGGTTCTTTGTAATTAGTCAAGAGTTTCTCTTTCTTTTCTCTCTCTCTCTCTTTCCTTCTTGCTTTGATATTTAGCCAAGCAATTAAAAATACATGTTCCCTTTATTTCCCTATGTCACCGTAATATCCAAGAGAAAAAGAAGAAGAATGACTTCTTAGTTTTGATTGAATACATGCTTACATTTAATTGGTTCTCCTAATTGCAATTGTTGACTTTCCAAATGCCCATTTATTTCCAGTATGTGTTTTCTCTTTCCTATGGCTTTTTGACCGAAAATACACATTATATTGGAGAAGGAATATGGTCTTACAATATCTCCATTTATTTCCTTGCAGTTAGTATAATAAAGTTGCTTCATGACTCTTTACTTTTGACTTTTCAAACCTAAACTTGCTTGGTCCATATTGTTTTATCTTGTAGCATATTTATCACCTAATGATCATTTCCTTCCTTCACTTTTGGACGTCCCACAAATAATAATAAGGGAAAATATTGACTTTTAATTTTATTGAGCCAAATAACCATTTTACTTATACATTTTTGCCCATTTTCGCACTAGCTAAAAATTAGGCAAAATTCTCACTAAACTTTGAAAATTCATATCTAACTGTGTAGATATCCAATTGGGGTGGTTCTAAAGGCTATGCGACCCTTATTCAGTCTAGTTTGAAGAAAAATATAAAATTTGGCCAATTGGAAGCCCATAATTCCCAGAATTCTCATTTTCAAAAGCTAACACTGAAAATTCCCAGTTTCCTTTTGTTAACTTCAAAAATACATAACTCCTTGTGTACAACTTCAAATAACTCATATGACCTATCAAATTAAAGCTTGATAAGTGATAAGTAAAATATTTGCATATTTATTTTCCCTTCTATGATGATTTTGTGGACTATATTTGAGCTGAATATAATCAACTTGGGTGTAATTAATAAATAAATAATGATTTTCTTGCAGCCATGGACAGTACCAGATTAAGAAGAATTAAAGAAGGCATTTAAGGGGAAGTACTATTTACTGTGCACTGTTCATGCGGTACTGTTCACTGTGCACTGTAGCAGGGGTACTGTAGCGGACCATTGCGTTTCACTGTAGCGGACCATTGCGTTATACTGTAGCGGTCGGTGTGTGTGGAAGTGGGGCGGTTCAGTGCGGTTCCTGTAGCAGTCGGTGCACTGTAGTAAGTAGGTGGTCGGTTCACTGTAGCAGTGCGGTTCACTGTAGCAAATCACTGTAGCAGTCCGAAAATGAAGCCTATAAATAGAGCTTCTTGGCACCCTAAAATGAATAGGAAGGAAGAGGAATGAAGAGAGAGAGAGAGAGAGAGTTTCTATTTTAGAGAGAGAGTTGTTATTTTTAGAATTTATTTCTTGCATTTTTTTACTTCTTGCATGCCTCCTACATGGATGGTTTTACCTCCTATATGGAAGGCCTAGGTAGTCCTCCTTTATGGATGGTATAGGTTGCCACCTACATGGATGGTTTTACCTCCTATATGGTAGGCTAGATTTTCCATTTTCATGCATCTTGTAGTAGTATTTTTACATTTTTGTAATTAATTTTTATGCAATATTTATGATGTTTGTAATATATTTTGGTTTTTTTTTTAATTTTATCATGAGCTAAATTTTCCTTTTCCTAGGGTGATGACGTAGCTTACTAATGACGGATTGAATCTTAACTTATTAAATCTAGTTTTAATTTTTCCTTCATGATTGAGTTTTACTTATTGCTCTTAATGCTTACAATTAATTGACCACTTTTTGGATGATTTTAATATGCATGTTGAGACCGGAAGGAGATACATGTGTGTGCATCCTATAATTAAAACCATAATTTGCATATGAAATAGGAATATATTCATATGGGTTGTGTAGTCTTAATTGAGTTCCATAAATCTTAATGCATGATTGATTGCTTAAATTCATATAGGAATATATTGGGTTAGCAATTAATTATAGAATTACTTGACCTTGGAAGAGGCTAGTAATTAAAATAGGGAAACTCGATTATCAATCATGTGGAATAAATAGGACTAGAATAGATAAGTGATTCAATCCGGAATTTATTAAGTGAAATCTAATCCCTAGGGCTTTTTTTCATATTTGTCTTTATATCACTTGTATTCATATTTCATCATTTCTATCTTGTAATCTCAATCACAACTAATCAACCGACTAAATAGAATTAAAATTACCAATTTTGATACTTAGTGATCAATCCTCGTGGGAACGATACTCTACTCACTTCTATATTCCTTGATTACGACAGTGTACACTTGCACTTCTAAATACATCATCCTACACTCGTAACAATAAGCTTACTTTCATTTTGGAAGTTTAGAATTTTTGGACATCATTTGCCCCTTGAAATATGTCACACAAACAAGACTGCCACACAGAAAAATTTACCGGTAGCTATACTACACTACAAAAAATAGCAAATTAGTGACTGAATTTAGCAACGGAATTTTATTCCGTCCCTAATCCCTCACAAATTTCGTCACTCAAAATTAGCGACGGAATTTTTCCATCTCTAAATTAGCGACGGGATTACATTCCGTCGCTAAATTCCATCACTAATTTCCGTCACTAAGAATTAGCGACGGAATTTTTCCGTCGCTAATTAGAGACAGAATTTCCGTCCCTAAATATTAGCGACGGAATTTAGAGATGGAATTTTTCCGTCGCTAACTAGAGACGAATTAGCAACGGAATTACATTACGTCATTAAAAATTAGCGACGGAATTTAGAGACGGAATTTTTCTATCTCTAATTAGCAATGGAATTCCCGTCGCTAATTCCGTCTCTAATAGCTAAATTTTTTAATAATTCGGTTTTTTTCCAAAATTATAATTTTTTAAATAATTTAAATTTTAAATTATTTTAAATTTATAATATAATATTAAAATAAATAAATAAAAATTATTAATTCATATTTATTTTTGAAATTAAAATTATAATATAATATATTTGAATTTTTAATAATATATTATATACAAATAAAATGCAAATTTTATAAATACAAACAAAAAGATAAAATATAAAATAAAATAAATAAAAAATATATTAATAATAAAAATTTAGGTAGAATATTTACATAAAATAAAATAAAAAAATAAATTAAAATATTCAATAATATTTAAAATTTTAAAATTTTGTATTTTTATTTTTGTTTGCAAGCGATATATATATGTGTGTCTGTGTCTGTGTCTGTGTCTATATATATATATATATATATATATGATTTTGCATTTAACTTTCACATGTTCTTCTTAGCTCAATTGGCAAAGGCATTAGCACATGCATGAGTGCTCATGGCCTCCAATCCTAACTTTATCACAAAATGCAACCAATTTGTTATGTGTGACACGTGGCGCGTGGTGGAGGGTGACACGTGGCGCACGGTGGAGGATGACATATGGCGGCCTACCAAAACATATGGCGGTTGGAGGCTAGGTGGCGGTGGTTGATTGGTACACGTGGCGGCCGCCGATGAGGGACATGTGGAGGCTCGTGTTGTAGACATGTGGTAATTTAAATTATATATAAAAAAATAATTAGAGACGGAAAATTCCGTCACTAAACAATTAGTAATGGTCTTTTTAGCGACAAAACAAATTCCGTCGCTAATATTATTCCGTCTTTAATCCGTCGCTAATTTGCTATTTTTTTGTAGTGCTACTTTGTGTTCCAACTATGTTGTGTGTGACTTCTACTTGTATTGTTTTATCATTCCCCCCAAGCCCTTTAATTCACCATGATATTCCCTTTAATAACCCAAGAGTAAAGGAATTTTGGGGAACATAATCATGTTTTATTAGGACATTTGCTAAATCGGGGCTTAGCGGTCCACTTAATTCAGACTTATTCTCTAGCCTTTAATTCCAAAATTAGGGATATTACACATGGGCTAAAGCAGGAACTAAGGGTATGGTTTGATAAGCTTTTTTTTTAACCTGGCATGCTTTGATAAGCTGCGTTCTAGTCTCTTGAGTTGGAAATTCTCAAACAGTAAGAGTGATACTTCTCTTTTTTTATTTTCAAAATAAAAAAGGAGATTATTATTATTATTATTATTATTATGACATTTTAATCACTGGTAGTAACAATGTTATTTTAGAACTCTTTATTAGAAAGTCGCATAAGATGTTCTCTTTAAAGGACTTAGGACCTATACATTATTTTCTTGGTGTGGAAATAACTAAAGATTGTTCTAGTTTCTTCCTCAATCAACAGTGACTTGTTATTAGGACGGGTTAACATGACTACTTGTTCATCAATTTCTACCCCTATTGCTTCTTTTTGAGAGATAGTGCTCCTTTTACTGACTTATATATTATCATTGTATAGAAGAATGGTTGCTTCCCTTCAATGCTTGTCAATCAGTTGTCTAGATATTGTCTTTACTGTGAATAAATTGAGCCAATTTTTGTCAAAACCAACGGTTCTCCATTGGTAGCCAGTCAAAATGTTGCTTAGATATAGGAAAGGCATTATGTTCCTTGGCTTACACATTAGACCTTCCCCTTGTCTTGATCTTATGTCTTATATCGATGCTAATCAGGCAGCATGTCATGATGATTATCGGTCTATAAGGGAATATCTTGTTTTCTTTTGGAGAATCATTTGTTTCATAGGTTGTGTTTGGGATCACATTTGGAGCCCCAAACGTGTATTCTAACAGCCAAAAATGGCTTTTTACCTTTTGTTGATGTTTGGAATCATGTTTTTTCTATCTGGCTTATGGGATCTACCTAGTTTTTAAAATGAAGCAACTTTTCCATGCTTCTATGGTGAGGTGCATCATGGTGGGATAAATATGGTGATTTGTCCTACAAATATGCTCATTGATGCCCCTATCAAAGCATGTCCATGTCAAACCCACATCCGTCCCTTCCCACTTTGGTCTTGTCCATTTTGTTGAAGAGATTAGTTCCTTAGGTTGGTAATAATAAAGAATGATAAAATAGAGGTTTTAATTGAAAATTTAACATTATTATGATATATATATTCACATTAATTTTAAGAAAAATATCAAAATTATAAAAAATGTTAATGTATTATTGGGAAAAATTTGTAAACACTAAAAAAAATATATATATATATATATATATATATATATATATATATATATATTTGTCATTTAATAAAATTCACATTCATTTTGGTCATTTTACATCTAAATTTGTTTTTCCACTAATTATCCAAACAACTATTAGTTTGTCAAAACTGACTTTTATAAAAGTTAATACAAATATAAATCACATTATATAATATGACTTTTATAGATGACACTCATTCAATGCGACTAGATCATTGTAAGAAAAATGTCTACATGGGACATCGAAGATTCTTACTATCAAAACATCGTTAGAGGAAGTGGAAAAAGGCTTTCAATGGTGATTCAGAAGAAGGTAGCTTACCAAAGATGTTGACCGGTACTCAGGTATTTGAGAAGGTTAGACACTTGGATAACAATTTCGGCAAGCCTTTTGCAAAACAAATAGGGACAAGTGGCTGGAAGAAGAAGTCTATTTTCTTTGAACTTCCATATTGGAAGTCCTTATATGTGAGACATTTTCTTGACATGATGCACATAGAAAAAGATATATGTGATAGTTTATTTGGCACATTACTTAATATGCAAGGAAAAAGTAAGGACAGTGTTAATACGAGGTTGGATTTTGTCAAATTGGGCATCAGAGAAGAGTTGCCACCGGTTGAGTAAGGATATCGCACTTATCTTTCTCCAGTGGCTAATACTCTATCGAGGAAAGAGAAAAAGTTATTTTGTGAGTTTCTTGAAGGAATCAAAGTTCCAGAGGGCTATTCTTCAAATATAAACAATCTTGTATCAGTGAAAGAGTTGAAGCTAAAGAACCTGATATCTCATGATTGTCATGTGCTCATGCAAAATTTTGTACCTATTGGTATACGGTCAATCTTACCCAAAAAAGTAAGCAATGCCATCACCAAATTTTGCATGTTCTTCAACCTCGCATTAACACTACGAGTAGTGTTAATCACCAAACTTTGCATGTTCATCACCAAACTGGCATCGCTACAAGCAGCAACTAGACCAGCAGATGAGTGGCTACAAGCAAGACATAGAACAGAAGATTAGTTGCTACGAGTCACAAGTTGAACAATTTAATGATCATGTACGATTGCTGCAAGAGCAAAATGCTTTCTTGAAAACTCAAATTAATGTCTTGATGCAATCTAGGATAGCACCAAGTCCAATGTGTGACAGCAGTAGGATGCTTTCTTGTAATTGGATATATATTTAGTACTAATTTTATTAACTGATCGATGAGGACAACATCATGCATGTGCTATAAGTCAATGATTAATTAATCCAGCTCTTTTATTGCACGATGATGGGTTTTACTCGAGGACGGGTAAAAGTTTAAGTTTGGAAGTGTGTTAACCTCATGAAATTCCTGTCAAAGTGGCACATTTACCTTTAGTTTTGCATACATTTTGGGTAAATTCATAGATAATTGATGAGAAATATGCAAAAGTAATGTGTCAAGGGGTTTAATGACAAAAAGGTGTAATTTTTCTGTTTAAGCCCCCATAATTGCATTAAAATTACATCAACACTATTTTTATAGATTTCATTATGTTGATAGATTAATATTTGAGTCACAAAGGAGTCATTGGAGGCACCAAAGGATGATCAAGAAGTGAAAATAGAGCTAAGGAAGTCAAAGCACCATGGAAGAGCAAGAAAAGGATGAAGAAAGCCAAAAAGCTTCATATGGAAGCTTGGCTGCGACCAACATCATCAAGGATGTTTAGTCGCGGGCAACAAACTTTGGCCGCGGCCAACAATGTGACAGAAACTTTTTGGCCGCGGCCAACTCCCGAATTCTGCAACTACGCGTTTTGATTCAGAACAGATTTTTAGGGCATATAAATACCAAAACCTTGAAGCAGAGATTCATTCTGGACCTGGGAAGTGCCGTGGAGACAATACTCTACTAGGGTTTGAAGCTTGGAGGTGGAGATTAGGCTAGATGTTAAAGATTTGAAGAGATTTGAGCTTCTCCTCTTGGTTTTTCCTCTCCTTCTATTGTCTTTCCTTTTTGTTCTACTGTGTAACTAACTTATGCCCTGTTTCTTCTGGGTTTTATGAACATGTATAGCTAGAGTTTTATTGTTTAGATTGTTTTGAACCCTTGTATGGATTAAGTACTCATTTCCCCTTTGTATTTATGTTGAATGGTTGGTTTGTGTGGATTTCACTATGTTCTTAATGCTCCTTATTGATTGGCCACCAATTAGGCTATTGGGTTTACTTAGTTTATGCTTGAGATGGCTAGATTGAGTGTAGAACTTGAGTTTAATCGTGTGGGAACTTGAAATCCAGGGGTTGGATGGATGGTTTTGTTGATGAGGTAGAGATACATTGACCTCACTTAGCCACATAGGTTCTGCAATGTAGGCTGGGTTTAATTCTTCAATTAAGAGATTAATAAACTAATTAAACTAAACACCTATTTGGAGACTTGAGAGAGCACTTATAGGTAAATTAGTGACATTGGTTAGCATAATTCATCATTGAGAGCTTTTGTTGTGTGGATTTGAATGAGTACCTATGAAATGCAAGGGGCCGGGGATAAACAATCCTAACTCCCTCTGCATCCTTTCTAGTCTATGAATCATTTGTTTATATTTTCATTTTAGTTTATAATTCTGTTTTCCTCCAACCGTGATAATTGTCTAACTCGAATTAGGAGAAAGTGCAATAATCTCTACTTAACCGGGTTTTGGAACCAAATCCTCGTGGGAACAATATCTTACTCATCACTTTATTCCTTGGCGCGACCCGTGCACTTGCGGTTGCGGACACCCTCCCATCCAAATCCCTCATACCAAACAGACCATAAGTCATTCCACTAGAGAATTATCTATTTCATTAATCTATTTCATTTCCATCATTCATCCATTAGCACCATCCTTTTCCATTGTTATAAACCAAAAATCTTAAAAATAAGTAACTTATTAGGGCATGCATTTAGTCTAGAAATAGTTAAGGTAATATATCTTCATCCTTGTTAATTTGTAATTTTCACTTAATTAAATTAAGAATTTAGATAATTAGGCTCCAATTAGATAATTGATATAGATTAGCATTACTATAGTGTATATTAATCTAGTTTTTATTTGATACTCCAATGACATGGCTTGTCACTCCCCTTCCCTCATTCCCCACTACCAAACACATCCTTACGGTGTGCAGTAGCTAGTAGCTGATAATACAACCATCCCTCACAGGCTTAACCTGTGAATTAAGATTTTTTATACTCCTCCTGTCTTAATATAGAACTTAGTTTGGCCTTGTGACATTTGATCTTAAACATGCTTATGTTTTTCTTAAAACTAATTTGTCTAACTTATAAACTGATATATAATATAATGTTACATGATAATATTTTAGAGAGATCATATCACATATGTCATAATGAATTACTCTATTTAGCTTCCCAAAATAGATAAATGAGCCTTATATTAAAGATAAGAGGAGTATAAATTAGGGTCGATACTAACAAAATGTTAACCAGTTAGTCTAAGATATTAACTAAACTCATCATAATATCTCCAACAGTACATAATAGATATCTTTGTCTTTAGTTAAATGAGAATAAAGCAGAACGACCAATAAACTCAAACAAATTAAGGATAAAGCATGAGTAGCCGCTTGTAGAGACGTGCAAAGGATGTTCTGGATAAGGGTTGCAAAAGTGAACTCATCACAATATCAACGAATATCGAATCTTGAGAACCTGACCAAAGAATAATCGTTCAAGTTGGACACTACTTTTTCTTATTTACTCTCAATCTCAATAATGACATACACATTCTGTTCGCTCCCCTCAAGTGCATAATAGTTTTCAATGATTATTCTCTTTCACATTGTTGTACCTATATATTCCCCTCAAATCTGTTGTGGACCTCCATTCTTTGACGGTTGATTCTTATAAATAGGTTTCATATTTTGAACTCATAAAAATAATTTAAACAGTGCTTAAAGAAAATAGAAAAAAATTATTGCGTTCTTCGTTATTAGCATTGTTACTACGTAAATTATCCCACTATTGTAGGGAGGATTTTTAATGTCAGTTAAGATAGACTATTTATGTCGATCAGTGAAGAGTCATAGAATCCAGTGACAATAGATTTGAATAATTCTACATCGATTAAAAAAAGTGACGTAGAAAAAAAAATACCAGTTTCTATATCAATTTTCTAAAATACTGACAGGTTGTAGCATTTTTTAAAAAATAATAGCATAAAAAATTGCCAATGAGCTTTAGCTCAAATGGCACCGCTAGCTCTCCTTTTGGGAATGTCTGAAAAGTTTCTTATAAACTCCTTATTTTACCCTCACTTAATTATAAAAAATACTCCTGTTGTTCTTGATATAGGGAGTTATAAATTATACTCCTCTTGTCTTTAATGTATGATATAATTAACTAATGTTCTTTTCTATAAGATAGGATTAGCCAAATTCCATTATTCGAAGATGTAGTTAAAATTAGTTAGGTGCAGGAAATATATGAAAAATGAATTTTGTTTTCCAAAAATGCCCTCATTTATGTGAAAGGGAGAGAATGTGTTATATTGAATGCTTTAGTCAAATATAAAAATTAAATACAACAGTGGTATGAGTAATTTTTGCAATTGAGGGTAAAATGGGGAGTTTACAAAAAACATTTTCAGACATCCCCTAATCCCATGTAATAAAAAGGAACATGGCATACCATACCCAAGAATTATATCTTGTAAAAAGAGACAGAGGGAGAAATTAGATTAGATTAAAGAAGTTAGATACATTTGTTAATATGACATATTTTTTTCTCCAACACCCTACTTATTTTTCTTAATTACATCCCTCTCTCTTACTTGATTATTGTTGGGGGAATATTTATAGGGGTAATTTGGAAAAATTGATAAACATGTGAAATATGTCTTATATTTAAGATAAATATCAACCTCCTATTATATTTTACATTAAGGATCTGAGGAGTAATGAATTTAATATATTCGGATACAACCATTAGTCCTTTTCTACGTAGCCTTTCATTGTAACATATGCTAATACCTCCGCTCCCAAATGTTGTGCCTAGTTTATAGTGCAATTTGTACTACAAACTAGGTCTTATTTTTAATGACCAGGAGTTTATAGATTGGCCAATACAATGTCATTAATTAGGCAAGCTGGCCTGGAGTAGCCGTCAATACAATGATAGCACTGCGTGGGACCTTGAGCTTCGAAAAGTCATCTTTGAATCTGATTCAAAAGAGTCCATCGACAGAGTAAACAATTCTGGGACAAATATAGGAACTTACTCCTCAGTCTAGAACTTGATTATTATTAACTTGATAAGCAGAAACTGGCTTTTAAAGTTTCAGTTTGTACCCAGAGAAGCCAATATGATAGCAGCTAAGCTTGCAAAGGATGAGCTTGTGTAGCAGCCATAGTTTCAGGTTCATTGATATGTCCCCAGCTAGAGGATTCTCGTGTAACAAGACATATTAATATCTTCATCACCTAATTTGTAGTATGTAATTGAATTGGGCTTTGCTCTCTCTTGTTATTTAAAAAAAGAAATTAAAAAAAATAACTCGAAAGACTAACACCATTTCACAGATAAAGCTAGCTTGGACTAGTCCCGAATCAGAACTTACTAAAAGAAGGCATTTTCCAAAATCCACTTTTAAAAGTCGAAAGCATATGTGCTTAAACAAAAAGCCTTAGTCACCACCCCCGCCACAACAACAGCAACAGTAACAATAGTAGCAGCAACAAAGTCTTATCCCACTATAAGGGATCAATCACATGAATCACACACTGTCATTATACTCTATCGAAAATCAAATTTTTAGAGAGATTATTAACCAAAAGATCCAATAACTTCATGGATTGCACACACCCAACCAAATAAAAAAAAATCATTTCAACAAAATACACGTGTTTGTGTTGCCCGGGGTTTTTTTTGGGGGGGGGGGGGTACATCCATGTGATATGTGACAAACTTAGAATAAACTAGTTGATAATTAAAGTATTTCAACAAGCATATCAATTAAAAAAGAACACCGCACGAAAAGAAAATTACAGCTGAGGACTCTAAACATAAGCTAGCAAAGGAAAATCAGAAAGTTGAGTGACAGATGAAATTATTAGTATTAGATGGAATCCATATATACTTAATTACCTTCGTTCCCAAAAACAGTCAAGGCTACAGCCATGTTATTAGTTTTCACGCAATGCATTAAAGTATTCTCAAAACTTTGAGCAATTTGATCAGATCCTTCTGAAAATAACTTATGGGGTTTCCTCCACAGATCAAAAGAGGAACAGAATTAATACCTTCCGTGGGTTGGTGATTGTTCTCTGTCGAATTCGAGTGAGGTTCAAGCATCTCCAGAACTATTAAAATTTTGATATGGATCTTCTAGAAATTTGTATGAAATCCCCAGGAAATTCAACGCGAGTTAGAGTAAAAAGCCTTGAAAGTGAAGAAAATATGATCAGTTAAAATCATAAAAGAACTACTCCCACTTGTCTCTCTAGTCTTTTTTATAAGTAATTTTCTTTCTCTTGAGGCTGGTCTTTAATATAAGCAACTTTTTTCTTATGTCTCAAAACTTAAACTGGTTTTTCCTTTTCTACCCATATAAATACATATATTTATATTAATTATCCCCTACTCACCACTAATTCTCTTTCATTTAATCATTTATTACTCATTTTCTCTCATAATTTATATTCATTATCTCTCATATTATTTACTCATTCTCTCTTCTATGCTCTTTTCATAAATAGGGGCATATTTGGAAGAAACATGTCATTTTTAACACATTTTATTGTTTTAACTAATTTTTACCGCCAGTTCGTTTTACACAATAAGGAAAAAAGTTTCTTATAAAAAAGAACCGGAGGGAGTAATAAGAAAAGGTTCCACATATATCAAAAAATCCACAATATTGTTCTTGTCAAACCCCTTAACACTTTGATATTTGCAGAGTAATAAATGCTTAGTTCAGAGGGCACACAGAAATAGCGGAAATATACTGATAATAAGTGCTTGTTTATATTACAGACAATTCTTATAGAGTTTGAAAAATATAAACAAAGTCCAAAGAAATAAATATTACAACTAAAGATAACCAACTGCACTCCATTAGAACCGGACCTTTAATCACCGGTAATTATTGTTTTGCCTTTAGAGCCGCTACCTTCTGCTGGAATATTTTTAAATGTTAAAAAAGGGTGAGATTCGAATGAATCTCAGTAGTAACATACAATCCGACATATAAAATGTGAAAATAAATATGCAATGCACCATGTTATGTAAGATGAAAATGTTGTGTGTACACTGTCCGAGGCCAAACGGTTGTTTGCAACCCCAGCTTAACTATGCGCCTCCGTTGGGTCCCAGACCACAACTAAGCTAATATGTGTGTCCTAGACACTATGCTCATATTACAAAAAATGGCATACACAACATAAAAATAATCACATAATGTATTAAAGAAAGAGTTACTACCTGGATCCTTTTTCAGTCCGACATTTATCCAAAACTTTTAATCCGGCTCGGGCTATTATCAATTCCTATAAATTAAAGTTAACAAGTAATTGGTTATTACTTGCATTGCTACTTCATTTAATCATATTTTGTTGGTTATCTCAGTTTCGGTGGTTTTTGCATAGTATAATTCTCCACAATACAACTTTTACTATTTTTCATAAAACTAGCAGATTTTTCAGTCAACTTTGAAAAATCATAATTAATTCTAGGAAATTCTAAATGGACTGGTTCTAAAGCCTATATGAAGATATTTAAATTCATTTTCATATAAAAATACTTAGGTTTGACCAGTATCAACAAATATTTCCCAGAAATTCTCCAAACGTCCCATACTCCAGATTTCCTTTCAGAAATAGACTCAACTTTGAAAATTCATATCTCCTAATGTACAAGCTCAAAAATTATGATCCACATATCAAATTAAACCTCATAATGTCTAATATAAATATAGAAAGTTTCATAATTTTTGGTAAAGTTTTGTGTTTCCAAAATTTCGCCACAAGCAATCTGCCCTCCAGAAACATAATCTGGAAGCTACTAACTTTCTAAAATTCATATCTCTTAATATACTTATCCAAATAATAGCTATTATTTATCAAATTAAAGCTCTACATTTCTAATTTATTTCTGTAAAGTTTCATAATTTTTGGACCAGTTTTGACTAACCAAATGAATTTTATAACCAAACTGGTTCCAGAAAAACTAACCGAACAACATCTCCTCTTAATTTCTAAAAATTCCTAATTTATACACAATCATCCAAAAATTACAACCACATGTATTCTTATACAATTTTTCATGTAGAGTCTATTGGTGGCATCAAATTTACCAATTTCTTACTCCATATATTGACACCATATTCCAACCAGAAATGATAGCAACTTATTTTCAGAATCACACAACTTACAACAACTATAAATCCTCATAAACAACCCAAACCAACCGAATAACATTGGAAAGAGATAGAAAAGATTCACCTAAATAATATTCAAGACTTTCCTATGGGGACTGACTTCTCCTTCTTCCTCTTCTCCGGCAACTACTCTCACCTTCGTCTTCCTTCTCTCTTACTCACGTCCCTCTCTCTTTCTCTATATTTTCTATTTCTCTTCTCTTCTATGTGACTTGACTGAATGGAATGGGAAAATGGGAAGTGTGTGTGTGCTGCCTTGTATTTATAATGGGAGGGTGTGTGTTTGTTTATTAAATAAATGTGTGTGTCATGTGGTGTTTATTTTAATGGTTGTGTGTGTAGTGTGGGAAGTGTGTGCCATGAGTGATGTGTGAAGAGCATGTGAAGCAAGTGTGGCATGTGAAGCATGGGTGGCATGGGAAGCATGGAAAGTGTGGGTGTGTTTTTAATATTATATATATGTATATTTTTATCCTATTAATTATACACACTAGGCCTTAATTTTGTATAATTTAAGATTTCCTTAGATTTTATAGATTCTATAATTTAGCTTATTATCTAACTCCCATAAATTAATCCTTGGTCTTAAAATAATTTCTCAAAAATTCCCAAGCCAGTTTATGACTATTAATTGTTGTTCCTCGAATTTTTAGGAAAATAGGCATTTAATTCCCAAAATAAATTTTGGGATATTACAGTTCTCTCCCAAGATGTGGAAATAAGTTAAGCTATACTTTACCTAAATAGGCCTAGACAAGCAATAAAGTTTTAAAACCTGAATTTAGGTCTGAGCCTGTATATAGGTTTTTTTTTAGGCTTGGGCTTAGGCCCGGGACTTCAAAATGCTTAATAAGACTTGAAGCCTTTTTAAATGCCTACTTAATATGTAGGCCTTTAAATAGGCTTAAAAACCTATGTTTTTAAATTCTTATATAATCTTTCAAACTTATTTGCAATCCTACCTTACATCTTAAAAGCCTAAGATCCATTCCCTTTTGTAATATGAGGGTTTAGTAAGAAAAAGAAAAAGAATGACTAGAGAGAATAATTGTGCAAGCATAGGAATAACAAAAACTAATTGTGGTGTTGACTACTAATGACATATATTTTCTAAAATTGACTAAGTATAATAAGTACCATGTAAATTAGATTTTACCTCTTTTGCTTTTGCCACTTAAAATGGGATAAACTCTTCCTCCGAAGATTATATAAAGAATTTCATTTAGAATTAAAATAAACTTCCGGTAAGATAACGTAACGAAAATTAAGGAAGACTATGAAGGGTGACGGCCCCCAAAAACTTTGAACAATATCAAGAATGAAGCATTGGTGTGTTATACCACCCAATTAACAATCCTCGTAAATAATGTAATATCCAACAATAAATTAAATCCTAATTCAATTTATGTATTTCAATTATGTGAGAAACCCTAAAATAAATGGGCTCGACCCATCAAGAGAGGACGCATAGTCCAACGCTAGTTGCCATATATGTCAAATATGATCAAATTTCTAAGAAGGTGAAACAGCCCTAACAGGAAAAGTCATCACAAAGATCCGATAAATGTGGAACATCATAAATAAGAGGGGAATCGCAAGTGTATATAAAGTCCTCTCTCTTTATATATTCTCTAGCATCAAACACTCTTTATTTTGAGAATCTACTTTCCTCTTGATTTTTTTTTTTTGTCCATTTTAATTTTTCTCTTTTCCTTTTTTCTTTTTTAACGCGTCAGTTATTCTGTGGAATGGTTGGACTGCTTAGAATTGGATGATTCCCTCGCATTGTCCATCTTCAAGTTAAGTTTACATATTTCTTCTCACATATCACTCATAAACGAGTCAAATTCTTCACAAGTAACTATAGACATGGGTCTTCTCTCCCATGAAAATCATGGGATCCTCTCTTTCAAGTAGACTGATAGATGGATATCATATCAAATGATACAGATCATTGAGGATCTTGTCTAGAGACCCCCAAAAATACATAGTGGGTTAGAGTAAAAGGACTTGGAAAAGAAAAAAAAAAGAAAAAAAAGAAAAAGAAGTCGATCAGCTAAAACACAAACTTGTTTTTACATCCTTATCTAAGAAAAAGCTCCACAATGACTTGATTAACGCTTACAACCTATAAATATTCTATCATGATCTCAATGTGATGACATAAAAGTAATAATACTTGTCAAAAGAAAATTCTTATTAATGATTAACTTCCTTTGTCTTTCCCCCACTTGACCAGTATCATGTAAATTGACGAAATAGCCCTTAAGTTTTGAATTTTTTTTTAAAATTAAAATAGTTAGCTATAGTAACTCAAAATCTAGAAGAGATTTTGGTACTCCTACTGTTCTTAATATAATACATATTTACAAAGTTGATTTTGGTTCTAAATATAAGACATAATTTTAATATTTGTCATCCTCTTCGTAATTTATCCTTATTGGTGCTCCCTTAATAATAATTAAAGAAGAAATAGAATTAGGGAATTAAAGAAGATGACTCTAGTCTTTTAAAAAATACATGTTATATTAACTAATTTAACTCACTATCTTAATTTAATTTAATTAGGTAAATATTTTTTATATTAAGGAAAGGAGGGAGTATCATTTTAATGACAAAAAAAAAAGTTAACGGGGGGAACAAAAGAGCGCGGAGACATGGTGTCATTGTTTCAACCAGAAATTTGTCCAATAATTCAGCATAAATTTGAGGCTGAAATGTCATTCCTGCCCTCACTCACTTGACAAGCTTTCTTTATATATAGGGCCATTACAGCGACGAGTTTTGTGCAGCACATTTAGTTTTACTAATTCCAAAGTTTCTGCGCAGAGAGAGAGAGAGAGATGGCATCCCTACAAGTTCAAAGGTTGGAGGCTGATGTGCATATAAAGGCTCCAGCGAAGCGGTTTTTTGATGTTTTCTGCAGCAGCACTTTCCACATCGCCAACATTTGTCCTGAGACAGTCCAAGGCGTTGACATTCGCCAAGGACAATGGGGCTCTCAAGGATCCATCATCGTCTGGAACTATGTCCTTGGTAATTAATGCTTCACTTAAATCATATCTCTATATAACATCACTCTTGTTTCTTCTGGAATTTTGTCAGAAATCAGTACCCACAGTACTCTTTAATTAAACACAATTAGTTTTGGATGTCCCACAGTGCTAGGGACAAGTTTAAATAAAATATACTCCTTCTTATCCCTAATATAAGCGTTTGTAACTAATTTAAAGAAACCAGGTAATGTTAGTTAAGTCATTTATTACTCCCTCCGTCCCCAAATATGAACTTCAAATTTGTGAATCAACTTGTCTCAAAATAAAAGCTTTATTTTAACTTTGTCAAAGCCTTTATTGCCTTTTTTTTTCAACTTTACCTTTTGACTGTATTTGGTGCATTCATTATCTCTCTCACTTATCCTCTTTACAAATGAGGGCATAATTAAGAAAAAAAATATATATATTTATTGCTCTTAACTAATTTTAATTTTCATGATAAGCGCAAATCAGTTATTTGAAGCTTATATTTAGGGACTAAGGAGTATGTCTTAAATTGATAAAATTTACCTATTTTACCCTTATTAAAGAATGTAACTTTAAAATATGCATTTAATATCTATCACATTTTTCTCTCTCTTACAAGGGGTAAAAGTGGAAAACAACCATTAATTATCCTGCCAACTTCTTATACTTTGAACCAAAATTTCATTCTAGAACACTTTATATTATGAACCAGAGGAGTAACGTCCATGGGCTTCAAGTTGTGTGTTTTCCAGACCCTTTTATTTCCATCAAACGAAAACACAGAAAGTTGTAATGACAAATTTGGTTTGTGAAATTAATGTACCCAGATGGGAAGAAGTGTGTGGCGAAGGAGCTGGTGGAGTTGGTAGACAAAGAGAACTGCAAGATGACTTTCAAATATTAGAAGGAGATCTGATGGAACAATACAAGAGCTACAGATTCAAACTCCAAGTGTTTCCTCAAGATAAAGGAAGTGTCGTTCGTTGGACAATGGAATATGAGAAGATCAACGACCACACTCCTGATCCTCACACTTTGCTTCAGCTAGACATTAATGTGACCAAAGACATCGATGCTCACCTTTCTGCTTAACAACACGGCCAGCAGGCCACCACCAAATAAACTCTATATCTATATATATCTGTGTGTGTGTTTCAGTAATAATATAAGGTAAATAAAACTAGATGAAGACGATATTGATCAGTGTGTGAGAGAGAGATCATCAATCTCTTAGATATTGGCTCAGTGATCAGAGTCTCTTCTATCTTCACTTTGTCCTCTCTGCTTTGGCTTCAGATTTCAAGACTGCATGTATGTTCTGCACGAAACTGTGCAATAATGTTTAATGAAATCTTATAGTTTGTGTGCTAAGTTTTAATTTGAGTGATGAATTTATTTTTGTCTCTCTATTGTCAAATTAAATTAGAATTAAACTTAAAGTACATAATTTAATGATATTAATAATAATAAATTAGCTATAAAATAGTCCACAATAAAAAAATTGTATATAAAATGAATAATGTATTTTGGTGGACAGGAATATAAATAATGCAGAAGACAATTCATTTTCTTTATTTAATTAAAATAATATAATTTAAGTGTATAGCTTAATAATTACTCCCTCTAGTCCTTTTCATGAGAACAAAAAATTTGAATTCCCTTGGTCTTTTTTATTAGAGCCCAACAAGAGTTTTCTGAATATTTAATGAGTTTTTTTTTTCATTTTTCCCCTCATTAATTATATAAATTGTATTAATTAAAAGGTTGATGATACTTATATTTTTACTTTATTTCTCTCTCTTCATTGCCCCCTCATATATATAAGGCTCATATATATAAGGCGATACTTGAAAAAAAGTTTATTTCAGACACACTTATTATTTTTAATTAATTTTAACCAATTTTTTAAACCTCGTAATTCAGTTGGGCTCTTATAAATAGAACCTGATGGAGTATAAGAATGAGAAGCGCAATTATCTCATCCTGGATGCCCTCGCCGGCCATCAAGGAGGGAGGCAACACTTCACCCCTGTTGTTTATTAATGTGGATTCAGGGAACTGAGAGGATTCGAGTCTTTATGTGGATTTCTTTCAATAATAAATTACCTACTAATACATGGCGAAGTAATTGGTCATCTACCTCTCCCTTGTGTTTAATTTGTTCTGTGATCTCGGGTTGAAGTCGTCCTACACATACTTCACGATTGTTCATATGCTAGAGAACTTTGGCTGCAACTCGTTAATCCTAGGTGCTGTACTAAATTTTGTTCTGCTGGCTTACGTTATTGGATGGCTCTTAATCTTAAGAGGGAGATGGGGAGGAACTTCAATTATTGTTGGAACATGGATTGCTAGCTTCTCTCATGTACTAGGACAATGTAGTGATTTTGAAGCAGATAATGGGCTTTCTTTAGAGGTCTTGAATTGGTTTGGGATTTTGGATTTAAGGAAGTCATTCTTGAATCAGATTCCAAGAATTTGATTGATATGTAGATCCATAGGCGAAATATTAAAACATATAATTTGGTAACTATTGAAATTTTAAAAATGGAGTTGGGATTTACAAGTCAATCATATTTCTAGATATCTGAATAGCCTTACAGATGCCTCGTCTATGGATGAGTTATTGGCAAATCCCTATTTTTATTATATATTTTCATATTTTATTTAGGGTTTTTGTGATAATAATTGAGTTTAAAATGCCTTTCTTGTGATAAATTAAGATTAAGGGTAAATACATTAAATTAAGAATAAAAAGGGTAAAATTGTCAAAATAATTGTAATTACTTTTAATCATTGATTTTTAAGAATATTTGATGTTGATTTAATTTTTTTTAATTATAGGTTCTTGAAAAATTGGATTAAAACTGAAAATGGCAGTTTGGGGCTTGAATTTCAAAAATAATAGTTTAATCCCACAAATTTCAAATATGACAAATGGTCTCATGAAACTGCTGCGTTTTATTCCAGAGAGTTAGGTCAGTTTCGAGGAGCTGGGGCAAGAATTTGAGAGGGAAGAGCGGCCGCAAAAAAAAGAGAAAAAGAAAAACAAAACAGAAAACAACTTCAGATCATCATCGTTCTTCTTAGAGCTAGGAAAACGGGCCAAGCCTGTCAGGCCGGCCCTTTTAGACCCTGAATTTATAAGGGCCGGGCTTAAGATTTTAGTCTCAAAATTGAAAGCGGGTCTAAAAGGGCTAGCCCTGTAGGCCGAGGGCCTAAAAGGGCCTGCCTTTTAGGCCATTATATATATTTTTTATGTTTTAAAATTATTTATATGATAATAATATTATTAATTTTTTTTATATTTTGTTGATGATGTTGCAAATATTTATTTTTTATTATCTTTTTTAGAATTAAATTTTATAAGAATATCTTGTATTAAGAATCCTAAAAATTAAAAATTTATAAAAGATGTTTCTTATTTTATAAGAAAAATACATTAGATATTTCTTATTTACTCCAAAGTTTCACATATGATGGTAATTTACTAATTTATTTGTATTTTATATTTGTTATAGAGTTATTTATCATTTTGGTTTATTATTTGTGACAGATAAAGATTATGGATGTATTCATGATGTGGGAGAAGAAATTCTTGATATGTTTACCCCTCAAGCAGACCCTACTACTCAAAGTGAAGCACAATTGAATTTCCTTGAAATTGATGATAGTGGCGAAGAAGATGAAAATGATAGTCATCATATTTATATTGCTTAGAGTGTTTAGCTTCTTGTCATCTTATACTTTGTACGAGACTGTGAGTTATTTGTTGACATTATTTTTTACATTTGATTATGAATTAGTAACTATATTTGTTTTATTGCATGAGGCATGTAGACGTGTAGTTAAATCTTGTGAAAATAACTTCTGGCCCTGCAGGCCGGCCCTGGCCCTATGCTCTCGGGCCGGATTTTGAAAAAGAGCAATTTTTCTTACCTTAAGCCCTGTAGGGCCAGGCCAGCCCTGATTCCTAGCTCTAGTTCTTCTTCACTGATCATCTGCGCCGACCACCCACTCCACTATCCACCACCATCTTGGTTGGCGACCTTCCTCCATCTCTCCGCCCTTCACCACCTTCATCTTCCTTCACCTCTGTTTGCAAGTTTCAAAGTAGAGTAACAGAGCCGTAACCGTTCAGACAAAGGAGGCAGCCATCAATGATTTCTTCAAGCTCCAAGACCATCATCTTCTTCATTCACCCACCATCTTCACCTTTGTCCTCACCTTCACAATCTCTGCCAGTGACCTTTAACTTCCAGAACTAGACCGTGGCACTCTGATTTTATGCTCAAATTCAGCCACAGTTCTTCCTTAATTTAGTGCTAATTAGTTAATTTAATCAATGATTTTATGGCTGGGTGTTTGAATCAAAGTATGACTATGTTTCTTAAAAGCATTCTAATGAGTGGCTAGGCAATTTTATGTTCTTTGAGATAATTTGGAGATGGCTTGAGCTCACATGTGCTTCAAAGGGAGTTTAATTTATCTACAACTCATTATATTTGTGATTTCATAGGTTTAGGAATTCATTTATATAATGAGACTATGATTTTAGTTATGTTTATTCTATGGATTGAGTTCTTGATTTCTATCTATTTAACATGGTATTATTGAATGGTTTGATTAAAATGGAATTATAGTTGAACCTAATGCATTGCTTAAATGAATGGGTTCATGAGTTTAAGTATTAGACTCAATGGTAATTGAGGTTTGATATATTAGGAAACTTAGAGGAACTCATTACACTAAGAGGGCTTAATATCATTTCAAGAGTAGGGGTTCCTCTCTTGTTATGCTTGACTCATTGGTTAATGAGATTTGGAATATTAGAAGCTTAGTGCATTAACTTCTTAAATATTTTAATTGAGCAAGGATAGCCATTGAAAATTATTTTCAAGAGCATCTTCATCACTTGCATTTTAAACCCATTTTCATTCCTCCTTATTTGAAAATCTCAAAAATATCTATTTTAATTGCATTCAATTCATAGTTTTGAAAACCAATCAATCATGTTGTACCCTTGTCAATTTTAATTTGCATTGTAATTACTTAGTTTATTAGGAATTAGTTTCATAATTGACTCCTTAAAGTAAATCGACCCGAGTTATTCACTATATTACATTAATTCAGTTGTATTCTTGATAACACCGAGGTAACTAAAAGGGTTCTTTCAAGTAGTGTCGTTACTAGGGAGCCAAGAAATTGTTTCCCTAGTAACTAAGTGTCAAGTACTTTTGATCGAGGTGAGTCTTTAGGATATTTAAATTTCTAGTGTTTACATTCTTAGTCATGGTTTATGTTGTATTTTAGTTAGTTTTTTTATTTTTCATGAGCATACCATAGCATTTTCATCTAGCATATAAATTTTGAAGAAATACCAATAAATATCTTGATTTTCTTTTGTTTTTGCATGTGCATTTGCATTCTTGCATTTCTTTTACTTGATTTTGCTTGCTTTGTGCTTGGTTGATGTAAAGTGGTTTCATTGCATTTGAATTGCTTGAGGATAACTTGCTTTTGATGTTATTTTGGTGCATAATTCCAATTTCTAAGTTACAATGTTGGTGATATAGTTTTCCATGTGAATAGTGAGCATTTTATCAATACAATTGCCAATTTTCTTGATTTCTTCATTTCTTTTGATCCATACACATTATACATACTGACACACACTTGCACTCACTCCATTTCATATAGTTTGCCTTAATTTTTGTGCAAGATAATTTTGGCACTCCATGTTACATTAATTGCTTGATAGCTTTGTATGTCTGACCACTTTGATAAAACATTTGATCATTCCACTATCCTTGATTTTTATTTCATTGATCTAAGTGATTGTGTTTTTCAAGGTGCAACTATGGACGATGATGGTAATAGTCAACAAAGGAGAAGAACCATAAGGGATATAACAAGATCTAATGTGACTTATGATCCTTTCAGTGTTGCATGCCCTAACTTTGAGGTCAATTTTGAGCTTAAGGGTTCTTTGCTTATTTCATTACATTGTTTCCATGGACTTGAAAAGGAAGACCCTAACACCCATCTCAAGGCTTTACACTTGGCTTGCTCAAATATGAAGCATGTTGGTGCTTGTCTAGATGATGTGCTATTAAAGGTGTTTTATTTCGTTTTGGAGGGAAAGCCTAAAGAGTGGTATTTGATGCTACCAAGATATGTTAATGATGCTCTTCATTCATGGGTTAATTTGAAGAAAGCTTTCTTGGACAAATACTTTCCCAATGCAAGGATTGCATAACTTAAAAAGGAGATCTATTCTATCAAACAAGATCCTTTAGAGTCATTTTATGAATATTGGAGCTGATTTCAAGAGCTTTTAGCTAAGTACCAACACCATCAAATCAGTGATGAGCAGTTGATTAAGTATTTTCATGATGGTATTCTACCTAATAAGAAGGGTATCCTAGATGCCGCAGTTGGAGATTCTTTGAAAGATTGCACTACTGAAGAGGCATGAGCTCAAATTCAGACAAGAGCTAGAAACACTTAGCAATGTAATGTGAGAGAGCTAAGAGGAGTCTATGATATTGGTTCCAACAAGAGGATGGACTCACTTGATTTTAAGATAGACACAGTCACTTTACAACTTTCCTTCATCACATCTGAGCTCCGAAATCTAAGTATCTAATAAGCAACTCCTCCTCCTCATTCGTAAGCTCTTGTTGCATCTAGTTGTGGTAGTTGTGGTTCAGTGATACACATTATAAGTTTATGTCCTAACCACCATGAGGAAGTTAATGCTATGTATCAAGAAAGACCAAACTTTAAGTGGGATCCTAATTCCAATACCTACAATGAAGGTTGGAAAACTCATCAAAACTTCTGGTGGCGTAATGATGAACCTACTCACTACAACGCTTCTACTTCTCAAACTTTGCAAACTCAACCTTATGTTTCAAACGATGATGACTGAATCTCGTAACTTCTCAAGTGTGTCAAATCTATGCCTAATGATATGAACAAAAAAGATACTAGAATTGAAGAAAGATTTGCAAGTTTGGAACGTAAGATGGAGCAATAAGAGACTAAGACCGCTAACTTGAATTCCTTTGTCACTCAACTTTCAGATGGCATTAATGACAAGCAAGCTAAGTCTAGTGGCGTTATGTCTTCTAATATGGTCATCAATCCTAAATCTTTGAATGCTTTGACCTTGAGAAGTGGGAACACAATTGGGTTTAAAGCGATGATGATAATAATACGGAATTGGATGAGGAAATCATAGTGGATCTACCTCCAAGAAGTCATAAGGTTCCTCAACCCTCCTAATTGCAAGAAAATGATGAATTTTCTCACATTTCTAAAGAGCAAGCTCCTCATTGTGAGAGCAAGCAAGAGAAGAAACTCCTTGAGAAGACTTCAAAGAAGCAAGATCAAAGACAAAAAAGAGTGGTGATTGTACAAGAAGATGAAAGAGCCAAGAAGTCATCTAACTATAAGCTTCCACTCAAAGGTAATGAGGTAAACATTCGTGATCTCCCTTTTCCTCATTCTTACTTAGCTAGTCAAAGAACGGATGATGAGAAACAAGATCATGACTTGCTTGACATGTTTAGAAAGATTGAAGTGAATATGTCATTGTTTGATTTGATTAAGAAAATTCCTAAGTATGTCAAATTTCTTAAGGAGTTATACACACATAAGAGGAAGTTTTAACCAAAAAAACAAGAGTACAATTATCCTCTAGTGTGTCTACTTTATTTAAGCCACAACTTCTAGTTAAATGTCAAGATCCTGGTTCATTCACCATCCCATGCACCATAGGTAATACTACAATCCCAAAGACATCGCTTCACTTAGGAGCTACAATTAATATAATGCTTAAATCTCTATATAGAGACTTAGGGGTGAAGACCTTGAAACCTACATCTATGATGCTACAACTAGCAAATCAAACCATAAGGTATCATGATGGCATCTTAAAAAACATTTTAGTTTAAGTGAAAGATCTAGTCTTCGCCGCAGGTTTTTATGTGCTAGATATACATAATGCTCATGGGGATGGAGCTTTAATCCTAGGTAGACCCTTCCTTAGAACTACTAACACTTATATTAGTTTGCAAAGGGGTTCTATCACGATGTCTATTGGGGATAGGTCTGTGCACTTTAACATGCATGAGCAAATGAAGCAACCTCATGAAGATTATTTTATGTGTGATGTCAATTTTGTTGATGGTTTGCTTGTTGATAAGCATGATGGTAATAATGATATGCATACCCCACCCATTGATGTCACTAACACTTCTTTTTTCCTCTTTCACATGGTATTGATGTGAGTTGTCCTGATACTTCACAATTGGGTTACACTCTTTCCACGCCATCTAACTGTTTAAATATTGATTATGTGCTTGTGAAGTCTGCTACTAACCCCAATGAGTTTGAAAAAGGCTTTGTTTATGATGATCTTGCAAGAGTTAGTAAAGCTGAGAAGACTTTTAAGAAGGAGTTGTCCAATTTTTTCAAGGAGCTACGTGCCTTGAATACTAAACATAGACCATTGAGGGTGCCTTGTGTTATCAACTTTGTCCTATCTCAACCTTCAACTGAGATGATTAATAAAGAAAATGTTGTTGCTGCTATGGACATGGAGAAAGTAGAAAGTGAAGGAGTAGTGGAGCCTATTCTTCCAAAACTCTTATTCAAGAAGATGCATAGGCATCAACTTCCAATCACTACTACACCACAAGTTGCTTAACATACCTCCAAATCTTTGATGAAAGCTATAAAGATCCCTTCCTAATGGATGGTAAAGAGAACCAATTTCAAGTTAGTGGCAAGTTCCTTGGCCTACCTTCAACATATAAAACACCGGATGATGAATGACAAACATATTTTGTTGGGCCAGTCAAGATTCACTCCTTCTGTCACCATGGGAAGGTAATATTGAAGGATTCTCAACGCAACTATTTCCAAGCAAAGAAGGAGCACCTTTGTCTTTTGAAGGGAAGCTATAAGCCTCCATAAAACTCAAGTTGCTTCTTTCTTTACTTATCTTACCTACCATGCTAGTGATTACATATGATATGTTGTTATGAATGTATGAATGTGTGTTTGTAGGATAAGTGTGGGGGAAGGGGCTGTTCTAGTAGAAAAGGTAGTTCTTAGGATTTTGATAGTATATTTAGGACAACAAATCCCCATTTCATGTGTCTCTTGCCTATATCCTTCATTTATGCTTACTTGTTATGTCATGCATTAAGGACAATACAAGATTTCAGTGTGGGAGAGGAATTTTTCTAGTCACAATGTTTTGGCTCATGAAATTTGAGAAAATTTGAAAAAAATTTGAACTTGTTAATTGGTTTTGTGAAGTTTTTAATAGACCCCTATTTTCACTTTCCTAATGCAACTCCTTGCCATGTTTTTATGAAAATGTAAATGCATGATGTTTGTAAAAGTCAAGCATTTCCAAGTATGATTGCATCAAGCTTGAGTAATCCCTTTGCTTGATCAATTGAGTGATTGAAGTGTCTTTAGTGCAATTTTATTAATTTGGATGCCTAGCTTGATTTTAGGAAGTTGATATGGTAGAAAAAAGCCTTGTTGGAAGATTCTTTAGCCTTAATTCTATTTTCTCATCGTGTGTGTGTATTCACTTATGCTCTAGCTAATCTCTAGAACTTGTCTATGTTCTTTTTTCAAAGCTAAATTAATGCATTGGATTTGTAGTACGATATGGGCATTCATTTCTAAATCCATTTACCTAAACGCAAATCATTCATCATTTAACTTTGATCACCCTTTGAGCCCTTCACTTTCATTTCTATTTTATTATACAAATGCTATGTTTGCATCCTTTATCAAGTTCTTCCTAGCACTATGATTTATGGGGGGAAAGTACTATTGTGTATGTGAAAAGAAAAGTGCCATGTGAATAGTTAAAAGAAAGAAAATAAAAAAAGAAAGAAAGAAATAAGGCACTATAACAAAAGATTTGAATTAAGTTTAGTTGAGTAGTGTTAAGTGATCTATCAATTTATTTGGTGCAAGTATAGTGTGTTACATTTTCTATCCATTTAGCCTTTTTCAATATTATAACCGTAAAAAGTCTCCTTTGAGTATGGAGTCATGGCAAACTAATGGTAGAGATAATAGAACTTTTACAAGCTTATGGTAGATGTTAGAATAGGTGAATTGAGTTAAATGCCCTATGATTTGAGAGATGAGAGAAACATTTATTCCCTTAAGAACTTTATCATGTCTATCTTTCTTGGTTTTGTTATGTGTTCAAGTTGGTTTTTTTGCATTAAAAAAATTCCATGAGCTTTGATTGATTTGAGATTGTTGTCATTCAACCTTTAGGTATTTGTATCCTTGAATGACTTGATGATTACAAAATTGGGCATATTTTTTAAAACTTTAGTTTTATTTTGCCCAGGAGTGCAAAAGGCTAAGTGTGAGGGAGTTATCTACTTATACGTGCCTCCATTGGATAGGTATCTGAAAGATTTAATTTTACTCTGAAAGTCTTCAAAATATAGTAATGTCACTTTGCCCTAACAGTCGGATAACTTTGACCATTAGTTTACCCAAAATGCCACCTCATCCTTATTTTATCAACCAATGATTAAATTCCAACTCAACAAAGTTTAATCCCACCTGGCATTAGTCTCCTTTACTGCTATCCTCTTCTCGACAAGTGGCTCATTGAGATTTATTAACAATATTGTCTGGAATTGTGGTGATTTTCGACTTCAACAAGACCACAGTTGACGGTAATAGTGACAGTTGGGTCGTCCACCTTCTGTGTCCCCACTTGTTCAATACTCCCTTTTTACATAATATAAATCATTTTAACTAATTCATTAGAATAAAAAAAATGGTAGTTAACACATTAAATTCATAAATTGAAAGCAATTTCCAACTTTACCCATATTAAATGAGGTTTTAGGGAAAGTGAGAAATATGTATTTAAACATTAATTATAGGGACAAAATTGACCAAAAAAATATTAATTACTCTCCAAGTAACTTATATTGTGGACCAAGCTATTTTTCTAAAAATGACTTATATTGTGGATCAGGGGAAGTACTTCTTTGATCCTTATACTTCTCAAATCCTATTTATAAAGCACTTTCAACAAGTTTCATATAGACCAATAAAAACCTTAAACTTTGTTAACTTTTCAATAAAATTCAACAACTTTCTAATTTTACCGTATTTAATATTATATTCAATATACCCCGCGAGAACAAAATCAGTAACTTAGTAATAATAAATGAATGGTAAATACATTCATATGAAAATTTTCTCTTTACCTCATAAAGAGAACCAAAAAAATTTTTCTCTCTACTCAATAAATAGGACAAGAGGAATAGTTTATTTCCATCATCCAGTTCGGTTTTTAAAACAATGGTTGCCACGTCAATTAGCAGGTTCACTTAACCATTTGTTATAGTAGAATAAAATTGCTACTTTTTTTTTAAGGGTAATATTAAACTTAAAAAAATAACCGGATACTCACCGCTAATTAAGAGAAAACTTTTGTAGCAAATTAGACATTAATTCTAAAAATATAACTAACATATTACACTATAAATCATTTTTCATTTTTCAATGCAAAGGCTGGGAAAATTTATTTATAGAATATAAAATTTGAAATCAACCGTATATATATATATATATACTGAGAATGGCTGGAGAAGAGAAGAATCAATGAAATAGTATCATTTGTCAGGGTGGCTTAATCTACATGTAATCTAGCTTAGATTACATGTAGATTAAGCCACCCTGACAAATGATACTATTTTATTGATTCTTCTCTTCTCCAGCCATTCTCAATATATATATATGATGTACTTTAAATTCACATTTCCTGGACCCTACTATACCAACCTCTGTTGTACAACTTTCTTCGTTTTATATATAAGTAATATTTTATTAAAAAATATTATATGCAGATTTGTTTTTTCTAAAAAATAGAGAATGCTTGTTTAAGGAGAAAAATAATTTCGTTGTGTTCCTTGAGGTCCTCTGGACTCTCAAGCAGATGGATTGCCATAAGTTTTTTTAGTATATGCTGTCTGTTTCATATAAAAAGTTAAAATATGAAATACTTTAGCATTTTAAATAGAAATTAACTTGTTCTAAAATAAAAATAAAGAAAAATGGTATATTTTCATTGAGAACAAAATATCCAAAAGAGCTAACAAATGTTAGTTTAGTTGATAAAGAGTTGACTCATAACTTACAAGGTCGTAAGTTCAAATCCCACTACTGATGTAAGGACTTTGTTAGTGTGTGATCTGTACGTATATCTATAAGTACTCTTTGAGCCCTAAAACATGTCATAGCGTTGGTGAGCCCCTTAAGACCAACTCACCTAAACTTCTTTAAATAAAAAAAAACATTTACGTACTCACATCATGAAAAAAAAAGGGAAAAGTGGACAAAAATCCCCTATTAAAAAGTTTATAGGTGGGAAAGACATTAACTAATACCGGTGCTTGTCCATATAAAATTTGCATTCTACTAATACTCCCTATATATAATAATTTATCATGCCCTTCTATTTAGTTAGGAATTTAAAAGACACTACGCCAATTTTTAATAGTTTTTTTTTATCACGACAGTGAAAATGGTAGTAGGAGTGTAATATTTGGTGAACAACTCCTAAGAGATTGGTTAAGCTATCCTTATCAATTATGGATGGACACCGAATAAGAATTGATGGATGAGTGAAGCGGTGGTGGAGATTGAATTGGATTTGAAAAATGGATGAAAACAAAACCGAATGAGATAAGAGATGAGGCTTGAAGTTTAGGGGGTGGGTGATTATCTCAAGGTGAAGATCTAATGGAGATAATAGAGAATAAAAATATAATAAAAAAAGAGAAAATACAAGAAAATATCACTTGAACTCAAAATCTTAAATCAGTCTTGTTGTTTATAAGAATATAAGTATTAACTACACTTAAATAGCAATTGACAACTCATTTTAAAATAAAATTACTAATTTTAAATTTTAAATGGTATTTTATTTTATTTTCTCCGAATAGAGAATTCCATGTGTCTCTAGTCTCTTCCCTCTTGTACATTTTCGGCCCTTGGGTCAATCTTAATTTTCTTTAATCCGTGTAAATGGCGTCACATTGGGATTAAAATTGGTCAGTAGATTTAAGTTGTGTCCAATCATTCCAATGTCAACCGTACACATAAAAATAATGCCATGTGATATCATATTTTTTTAGGAATTAAAATAATGAGAATTAAAATTTAATAAAATTATTCAATTAAGCACTACAATTTTCAAAGTACCCTTAAACACAATTAAGCACCAGAAAGCCCGAAAAATAACCAAATTAAAGTGACAAAAGCTTAAGATAAAGAATAAAAACGTATGAAAATAATGAGAAATATCAATTAAAAGAACCACCCCTACCGTACATTTGTAATAAGTATCATGAAATTTCTAAGAAGGTTAACATCTCAAATATGAAGCTTAGAGACCAAAAACAATATATTAAGTGTGTTAGAGTAAAAAGACTTGAAAGTGTAGAAAATATGACCAACTAAAACTCTAGAAAAACTTGATTTTACGTCCTTATCTAAGAAAACACTCCACAACAAGTCGATTAGACTCTAGCAACTTAGAAACATTCTATCAAGATCACAAAGTAATAAATAATAATACTTGCAAGAGAAGATTCTTATTAGTAAGGGATAATTAATCTACAAGTCCTTAGACTTTCAACTAATTTTTAATTAGATCCCTATATTTTTTTTCTTTTTATCAAGTCTATATACTTTCACTCATTTTTTATCAGGTCCTTGTATCTTTTTTTTTTCTTTTTATCAGGCCCTTATAGTTTCACATGATCTTTGATTACGTCCCTATACTTTTTTTATTATTGATTCAATCAATTCTAATAATATTCTTCTAAAAATATAAAATATAATATTATTATTTATAATATTATTCAATATTATTCTTTTTTATGTAAATTATTAAATATTATTCTGTAAATGATAAATTATTATGATATTTTTTATTTTAATATTCATAAATTTTTGATTAAATATGTATTTATATTATTTATTTTTTAATTCTAATATTTATTTATTTTTATAATTATAAAATTTCAACTATAATAATAATTTTTTCTAAAAGTAGAATATAATTATAGTTAATCAAATAATAATTATTAATTAATTATATTAATTATTATTTTTGAATTATTTAATTATTTATTTAAATTTTTTATTAGTAAATAATATTTTTATATTATTCATTTTTTAACTTTCAATTAAATTAATAAATTAAAATCCAAAAAACTACAAGAATCTGATTAAAACAGGCCAAAGCATAAGGAACTAATAAAAAAATACAATAGAGACCTAGATAAAAATTGATCGAAAGTATAAGGAATTACTGATTAGTTATCCCCATTAGTAATCAACAGTCATTGTCTTTCCTCCACGTGACCAGTACCTTGTAAATTGACGGAATCACCCTTAAGTTCATATCAAGTATTGAATTGTGTGTTTTCTGTACGTGTTTGAAAACTAGAAGAAGAGATTTTGGCATTACTTTCATTAAAAACTAAATGCCCTCGCTCACCTGACAAGCTTTCAATATATATAGGGCCATATTTCAGCGACCACTTTTGAGCAGCATTTAGTTTTAATTTCTAAGTTTCTGTGTAGTGACAGAGAGAGAGAGAGAGATGGAATCCAAAGTTGAGAAGTTGGAAGCTGATGTGCATATAAAGGCTCCAGCAAAGAAGTTTTATGATGTTTTAAGCAGCAGAACTCACCACCTCGCCAACGTTTGTCCTGATAAAGTCCATGGCATTGACCTTCACGAAGGCGAATGGGGCTCTCATGGATCCATCATCTTCTGGAACTATGTCCATGGTACGTATATAATTAACCAGATAATCTTTCACCCACACACACACACACACACATATGTCTCTGCTTTCGGTAATTAAAATATGCACTTGTTAATTATAACTTCAAGTGTTGATATAATATGTACAAGTCTCCAATGTATATACGTGTGTATTTTTGCTTCAGAATTCAGACAAGAGATCCATTAATTGTAGATGTCCCACTGTGCTAGGGATAGTTTAAATAAAAAAATATGTCCACGGCTTCAAGTTGTGCAAGTTGTTTTCCAGTTCCTCTTTTTTATGAGGTCGGGGTTTCTCATTTTCCTCTTTCTTTTTTTCTTGGTAGAATCTCATACTCACCCTTTGATTAAGAAAGTGGTAGATTCAGATTTAATATTTTATAAAATTATTTCTATAAACATAAATATATATAATTATGCTATTAAAATTTGATCTAATCACAGTTTATAACTGCAATGCAGAAAAAAATATGTAATAAAATATCATAATAATATTTTTATAAAAAAATTAAACATGAACAATCCGCTTTTTATTCAAAGAGTAGAGATGAGTTCCTGAGAAAAAAAGGAGAAAGAAAAAAACGAGAGGATCTACTTCCAGAAAGAAACAATGACAAGTTTGGTTTATGAAACATACAGAAGGAAAGAAGTGTGTGGCGAAGGAGATGGTGGAGATGGACAAAGAGAACTACAAGATGATATTCAACGTGTTAGAAGGAGATCTACTGGAAGAGTACAAAAGCTTCAGATTCCTAATGGTAGTATCGCCTCAAGAGGAAGGAAGTATTGTTAATTGGACCTTAGAATATGAGAAGCTCAACGACCACTCTCCTGATCCTCACACTGTGCTTCAGTTAGACATTGACATGACCAAAAAACTTGATGCTCACCTTGTTGCTCAACCAGACGACCAGCAGGCCACTGCCAAATAAACTGTGTATCTATGTGTGTGCGCTCGCGCCTATATGTGTGTGTGTGTAAGGTAAATAAAACTTGATGAAGACGATCATGATCTGTGTGTGAGAGATCACCAATCTCTTGTAAAATGGGTCAGTGATCAGTGTCTCTTCTATCTTTACTTTGTCATCTCTGCTTTGGCCTAAGGTTTCAAGACTTGTATACATAATATGTATATATGTACTGCGCGCCATTGTGTAATAGTGTTTAATGAGATCTTATAGTTTGTGTGCTGAATTTTGAGGGATGAATTTATTTTTGTCTCTCTATTTTCATATCTTAGATGGCTAAGCTGATATGGATAATATATTTTTGTCAAATTAAGTTAGAATTAAACTTAGAAGTGCATAAGTAACAACATTAATATAAAAAAAATAGCTATAAAATAGTTCACTAGAAAAAATGTTGTATTTAAAATAAATCATGGTTAAAACAATTCATTGTCCCGATTTAATTAAAATAAAAAAAGTATATAGGTTTATAACGTATAAGTTCTGTTCTGCACTCACAAGCAATAAATTGGAATTCAAAATAACTTTTTGAGATGCAAGGGGTGGTGAAACAAAGTCTCATCTTGATCACCTCTGTCACAAAAAATTCCGGCTGTCAAATTATGTCACTTGCCGACTTGCCGCCGGCAGTCCAGTGGGTGATTGTTCGCGATGGTGGTAGAGCTTTTTTTTTTTTTTGTAAGAAAAAAAAGTGAGGATAAAAGTTTTAAAACGCTGACATTTCTAAACTTGTTGGAACTAGATTTGTAAATTTTGAACATTTTAAAGGCATTTAAATGAAATTTTCCCTGAAGAACTTTGTAAATACGATATGAAGGCTCACTTGAATGCGTTGCTACATCACTTTCGTTTTAATTTTTCTGGGATAAGGTTATACCCCCACCCCACCCCCCCCCCCCAAAAAAAAAACCAACACAAAATTTCCCATAATACCCATATTTATTAAAACATTTTTTATTTCTGTGCATTGAATTTCAATCATTAAATAGCATGGTTAATTTTTGAAAAGTGCCACAAATTTTTCATACATTTATTATAAATAATCAACTAATTTATTTTTCTTAATTCTACGAATTAGTTAAGATTGTGTTAAGCTCTATATAATATAGACCCTCATAATTTATTAAGATGAGCCATCTACTAATATAGATATTGAAATGATGGCAACATATAATACAAAAATATTGAAAATTTGTGGGTCTCATAGGATAACTACAAATTAAGAGCGTTATATAAATTCAGGATCATGTGATGCATTTGGTTTGGCAGCTTTCTTGGAGCTAAGGTTGATACTTTAAAATGCAGAAATTTTAAACAATTATGGATAAACATCACAGGACAGAAGCAATATTCTTGATAGCCGTGACATATATCTTACTTGGTTGCTGTATTCTATGGTTCATATGGTAACACAAAAACCACAAAGTATTTAATTAAAGCTTAAGGAACCGGATCTTTATGACTGGAAATTCAGGATATTGTGAATCTCTTTCAATCCAAAGTTGGTTCGCTTTGGATTTTACTCCTAGACGAGCTAATAGTACAGCTGATGCTTATAAGGAAGTGTGCCTCTTGGGCTGGTTGCGGAACCATCACCCTCTCATTGTCCCTTATTTTGACTCTAAGATAAAAATCCAAAATAATAATGGCCCAAAGCTACAAGCCTGTGATGATTCTTTCCTGTATTAGATTGTTATTAATTCTTTATTATTTTTTTCTGTACAGTATACTATAGAACATTTGTGTTGCCTCTTTCTGATTGGACAATATGTACAGGCCTTGTACTATTTAACACCTAATGAAGGATTAGTGCCTCTCAAGCTTGAGAGGACTAGTTAACTACCGTAAAAAAGGCAATGAATTAGTGATGGAATTTAATGATAGAATTTTTCTGTCGTAAATTTTTATAATTAATTTCTGCATAAATTAGTTTGTGATGAAATTAACAACAGAAATTAGTGATAGAAAACTTATGTCGCTAATTCTGTCACAAAATGTTTTGTGACAAAATTAGTGACGAATTAGTAACAAAAATTGATGATGAAATTTTTTCATCACTAATTTTTTCTCACAAAAAATTTTACAATGGAAATTAGTGACATAAAAATTCCTTAGCTAATTTCGTCAAAAATATTTTATGACAAAATTTAGTGATGAAATTTTTCCATCACAAAGTTTTATCACAAAAATGTTTGTGGTGCAAAAATTCCGCTGCTGATTCCATTACAAAATAATTGTGACAAAAATTAATGACGGAATTTTTCTGTCACTAATCATTTTGTGACAGAATTAATGATAGATTAGCAACATAATTTAGTAAAAAAATATTATTCTGTTGTTAAATTTTATCACTAATTTCCTATCTTTTTGAGTGAAAATATGAAGTGGATTAGAGTAAAAGGACTTGAAAATGCACAAAATATGACCAGCTAAAACTTTCGAAAAACTTGTTTTCACATCCTTATTCTAAGAAAAAACTCCACCACAATAAGATAATTTGACTCTAGCAACATAAAAATATTAATCTATCGACATCACAAAGTAACAATACTTGCCGAAAGAAGATTCTCATTAATAATTAACTTCCTTTGTCTTTCCTCCACTTGACCAGTAGCGAGTAAATTGACCGAATTACCCTTGAGTTCATACCAAATATTGAATGATGTGTTTCCTGTAAGTGTTTGAATGATGATGATGATAGTAAGTCTTATCCTATTAGGTATGGATGGTATAATGTTATTGTGCTTTATTAATAGGGAAAATTACAATGAGTTCCCAAGGACCATAAAAAATTACAAAAAAGTCTCATAATACAAATTCCCCTATAAAAAAGGTCCCTATGGACTACATTGTGATTAATTCTGGATGTGAAGTTACCGGATTGCCCTTATTAATTGAAAACACATTGTCGAGCATTAACAAGTTTGTCAGCCTATTTTGACAACTGTGTGTGCTACTTTGACAAGTTCATTTTTCCACTTAGACAAGTTCTAAAATGGTAAGTTAATGTGCATATTTTCACAAGCCTTTGCACCAATTTTGAGGACTTCATTAGCCTATTTTGACAACTACATCTGCCTACTTTGACAAGTTCATTTTCCCACTTGGATAACTGCATCTGCCTACTTTGATAAGTTAAAGTAGGCAGATGCAGTTGCCAAAAATAGACAGAATAATCTGTCAAAACTTGGCACAAGTGCTTATGAAAATAGACACATTAACTTGCCATTTTAGAACTTGTCGAAGTGGGAAAATGAACTTGTCAAAAAGGAAGATGTAGTTGTCAAAATAGGCTAATAAAATTCTCAAAATTGGCACAAAGGCTTGTAAAAATATGCACATTAACTTGTCATATTAGAACTTGTCTAAGTGAGAAGATGAACTTGTCAAAGTAGGTAGACGCGGTTGTCAAAATTGGCACAGAAGCTTGTGAAAATATGCACATTAACTTGCCATTTCAAAACTTGGTCAAGTGGGAAAATGAACTTGTCAAAATAGGCTGACAAAGTTGTCAATGCCCGAAAGTTGTTAAAAATTCCATCAGTAATTCCATCACAAAATATTTTGTGACAAATTAGCAACGGAAGTCAATGATGGAATTTTTTCATCACTAATTTTTTTCGCCAATTTTTTGTCACAAAATTTTGCAACAAAAATTAGTGACATAAAAATTCCTTAGTTAATTCTATCAAAAACTATTTTTTGATAAAAATTAGTGACAAAAATTAGCAATAGAATTTTTCTGTCATTAATTTTTGTCGCTAATTTTTGTCACAAAAATGTTTGTAGTGAAAAAATGTCATCGCTAATTCTGTCACAATATATTTGTAATAAAAATTAGTGACGGAAATTAAAGTTGAAATTTTTCTGTCACTAATTTCTATCGCTAATCCTTTTTGTGACAAAATTAATAACAGATTAGTAACAGAATTTAGTGAAAAAAAAATACTATACCATTATTAAATTCTGTTACTATTCCCTTTTTTTTAGTGAAAATATGAAGTGGATTAGAGTAAAAGGATTTGAAAATGCTCAAAATATGGCCAGCTAAAACTTCCAAAAAACTTGTTTTTACATCCTTATTCTAAGAAAAAGCTCCACAACAATAAGATGATTAGACTCTAGCAACAGAGAAATATTAATCTATCGACATCACAAAGTAACAGTACTTTCCAAAGGAAGATTCTCATTAATAATTAACTTCCTTTGTCTTTCCTCCACGTGACCACTAGCATGTAAATTGACCGAATCACCCTTGAGTTCATACCAACTATGAATGATGTTTTCCTGTACGTGTATGAAAATTGAAATAGTTTAGCTACTATTTACACAGGTAACTTGAAAGCTCTAGAAAGAGATTTTGGCTTTATTTTAATTAAATTAAAAAACTTAATGGGGGAACAAAAGCCAGAGTTTAGCAGGGAGGGGTTCAACCAATTCGCTCAATAATTGATCATAAATTAGAGGGTGAAATACCATCCTTGCCCTCGCTCACCTGACAAGCTTTCATTATATTGCAGCGACGACTTTTGAGCAGCATTTAGTTTTAATTTCTAAGTTTCTGTGTAGTGAGAGAGAGAGATGGAATCCAGAGTTGAGAAGTTGGAAGCTGATGTGCATATAAAGGCTCCAGCAAAGAAGTTTTATGATGTTTTAAGCAGCAGAATCACCACCTCGCCAACATTTGTCCTGATAAAGTGCATGGCATCGACCTTCACGAAGGCGAATGGGGCTCTCATGGATCCATCATCTTCTGGAACTATGTCCATGGTACGTAATAATTAAACAGTTAATCTTTCATCTACATCATACATATATATCACATCTCTTTTGTTTCTTCTTCAATAAGCTCATATATATGTTCCCAGGTATGTACACACACGCACGCACACATATATAGAATACGTACAACTCCACTTTCCATAATTAAAATATGCACTTGTTATTTATAACTTCAAGTGTTGATATTATATTTACGAGTCTCCAATGTGTGTGTGTGTGTGTTTTTTTGCTTCTTCACAGTTCAGACATGAGATCTAATTTTTCCAGAGGGTGCGTTTTCGTCAGAAATATTCAGTGCCAACAGCACGCTTTAATTAAGCATAATTAATTGTAGACGTTCCACAGTGCTAGTGATAGTTTAAATAAAATATATGTCCACGGGTTTCAAGTTGTGCAAGTTGTTTTCCAGATCGTTTTTATTATTATTTAGGGGTTGGGGTTCTCTCATTTTTCTTTCTCTTCTTCTTTTCAAAATCCCATATCCACCCTTAGATCAAGAAAATGGAAGATTCAAAATTTAATCTTTCATAAAATTATTATTATTATAAATATGTTCATGACCCTCCCTAGATCCTACCTGATGGGTGGTTGGGAACCTCTCCTCTTTCCATCCTCTTCCCTACTTTTCCTTTTCTTTTCATAAGATTAACATTTGAATGGTCCAGATTTAGTTTTATATAAAATATTTTGCTATTTTTTTTATTACAGTATTCAATTATTCATATTAAAATTTAGAAATTTGTATTTAATTAATTATTTTTTTTATAATATAACATCTTAATAATAAGTTTATAAAATATCAAATCTAAATCATTCAAATCATTCAAATGTTTATCCAATAGTTGAAAAAAAAAAGAGAAAATGAGGGAAGAGAAGGGGTTCTGAACCGTTTGGAGGGAGCATTGTGTACTAGGCTGCCTTTTTTAAATTATTATAAATGTAAATATATAAAAATTAAAAATTAAAAATAATTTGATCTTCATAGTTAGTACAGAAAAAATTGGAAAAAATTAATTAATAAAATATTATGATAATAGTTTAGTAAAAATTAAATTTGAATGATTCATTTTTTGTTTTTTTAAATCATAGAGTAGAGATGAGATTCTGAGGGGAAAAAAGGAGAGGATCTGCTTACAGAAAGTTGTGATCAATGTCAAGTTTTGGTTTTAATTTGTGAAACATATACAGATGGGAAGAAGTGTGTGGCAAAGGAGATGGTGGAGATGGACAAAGAGAACTACAAGATGACATTCAATGTGTTAGAAGGAGATCTGTTGGAAGACTACAAGAGCTTCAGATTCCTAATGGAATTGTTGCCTCAAGAGGAAGGAACTATTGTTCATTGGACCTTAGAATATGAGAAGCGCAAGGGCCACTCTCCTGATCCTCACACTATTCTTCAGTTTGACATTGACATGACCAAACAAGTCGATGATCACCTTTCTGCTTAACCAGACGACCAGCAAGCCACCACCAATTAAACTATACATCTATGTCTATATATGTGTGTGTTTTGCAGTAATATATATATATAAGGTAAATAAAACATGATGAAGACGATCTTGGTCTGTGTGTGAGAGATCATCAATCTCTTATAAAATGGGTCAGTGATCAGTGTCTCTTCTATCTTCATTTTGTGATTTCTGCTTTGGCTTGAGGTTTCAAGACTCTATATATATATGTACTGCGCCCCAATGTGTTATGATGTTTAATGAGATCTTACAGTTTGTGTGCTGAGTTTTAATTTGAGTAATGAATTTATGTTTGTCTCTCTATTTTCATATCTTAGATGGTTAAGCTTTTGTATAGATAATATATTTTTGTCAAATTAAATTGGAATTAAACTTAGAAGTAGTTGGCAATATTTGTAATAAAAAGGATTAAGGGCCAATTTTACCCCAAAAGTTTTTTGATGGGGCAATTTTGCCCCGGAAATATCAAAAAGTGAGTAATTTTACCCTAGTCATTATCTCAATTAATTTTGACTATTAGTTGACCAAATATGCTAAACTGACAATATAAATTCCATGTGTCATCTATTTTTTTTCAAAGTTAGATTTAAAATTGTTGGGACAAATTTTTACCTTAACAAAAATAACGTGAATGACATATGGACTATTAGCTTAGTATATTTGGTTAACTAACAAATAAAATTAACTGAGATAACAACACTGGAAAAATTGCTCATTTTTTAATACTTCTGGGACAAAATTACCCTTTAACCCTAATAAAAAATTAGTTATAAAATAGTTCACCATAAATATTATATATAAAATGAAACATGCATAAAATTCATTTTTCTGATTTAATTAAGATAAAGTAATTTAAGTATATAGGTTTTTAACTTGTATATAGTTATATAAGTTTTGTCCTTCACTCACATGCAATAAATTGAAATTCAAAATAACTTGATTTGATGGTTTTTGACATAAAATATTTAACTAAAATAATATATTATGCCTATAAAGCGTGAAATTTCTAAAAATGTGTTATAAATTGCTAATGTAAAAGAGTGAAACTCATTTCAAGTATAGTGAATTCCGTCTCTAATGTAGTAAATTCCCTGAAAGATGCCCTTTTACTTTGATCTTTCTAACTGTGAGTTTATATAAAAATGATGTAAATCGCAAATGTGAATGGCTAAAACTCGCTTCAAGTGTAATAAATTCAACCTCTAATGTTATTTTGCATTGTTACAACAAAATGGTTTGTTGGCTCAATATCGTCATTAAACGTTTTGAGATGCAAGAGATGGTGGAATCAAATCCCATCTTGACCACATTTGTCACAAAAAATTCCGGCCGTCAAAGTTATGTTGGTTGCCGGAGGTCCAATGGCTGACTTTGGTGATGGTGGTGGAGTTTTTAAAAAAAAATAGTGAGGGTATAATTTTGAAAACGCAAAACATTTCTAAATTCCTTTTTGGGACTAGCTTTTTAAATTTTGCATATTTTAAAGGCAATCAAATGAAATTTTCCCTTACAAATTTTGTAAATATGATATAGGTGCTGAGTTGAATGCGTCGATACATCACTTCCGTTTTAATTTTATTGGGATAAGGTCCCCCCCCCCTAAAAAGGTAATAATAATAATAACCCAACACAAAATTAAAGTCTCATTTGCCTCACACATTAAATTTTTTAACATGATACCCATATTTATCAAAGCATTTTTTATTTCTTTGCATTAAATTTCAATCATTAAATAGCATGGTTAATTTTTTAAAAGTGCCACAAATTTTTCATAGATTAATTATAAATAATCAACTAATTTTTTTTTTAAAATTCTACGAATTAGTTAAGAGATCATGATCATTACAGTATGGACACGGAAACTTTGTGTCAAGCTCTATATATATAGAGACTCATAATTTATTAAGATGTTTTATCTACTAATATAAAATTATTGAAATAATGATGGAAAAATATAATACAACAATATTGAAAATTTGTAGATCTCATAGGATAACTACAAATTGAGAGCGTTATATAAGTTCAGGATCATGTGATGCCAGATCACATCATGTGACGCATTTGGTCTGGCAGGTCTCTTGGATCTAATGTAGATGCTTTAAAATGAAGAAACTTTAGAGAATATCACACATGACAGAAGCAATAATCTTGATATATAGCCGTAACATCTCACTTGTTTGCTGTATTTATTATTCTATGGTTGATCTGGAAACACAGAAACCACAAAGTATTTAATCAAAGCTTAAGCAACCGAATCTTTATGACTGGAAATTCAGGACATTCTAAATCTCTTTGCATCATCTAAAGTTGGGTCATCCCTTTGGATTTTACTCCTATACTGGGAAATTGTGCCGCTGATGTTTACGAGAGAGTGTGACCCTTGGGGAAAGCTACAAGCCTATCAGACTGTTATTAATTATTTAATTCTTTATGATTCTTTTTTTTATATATAGAATACTGTAGAACATTTCTGTTGTCTCTTTCTAATTGAACAACACGTACAAGCCTGGTTATATTTAATACCTAATGAAGGATCAGTGCCTCTCAAGTTGAGAGGACTACAGTATTCAATGCCTTCGTTTAATTTTTTTTCTTGGTATTAGAACTCCAATCAAATCCTAATTAATGGCGACAATCCCGAATTTAGCTTCCTCTTTTGCAGAGGGTTTGAGAGTTTAGAAGTTTCAGTTCCTGTGTGAATGATTCTAGCATAATTTTTCGTCACTCCTATCCTTCTGAACAAAATGAGAGAGTTGAACGGAAGCACAAGCAAGTAAATGAATTAGGTTAAGCATGTTGTCATGGAACCAGTTTCCTGCCTATACGAAGGAATAGGCAGCAGGAGCTCGTCAGGACAGTTCAGATTTAAATTTTTTAATTGGTAATTTTTAAATAAAAAAATATTTTTTTTAAAGAATGTTAGTTAAGATATTTTCTTTATTTTATATTCTATACCCAATAATAATTTTTTTAAAAACAAAAATAAATAAATCTGGACCATCCAAATCTTATTTAGACAGTCCAATGAGCTCTCCTACCTATCCAAAATGGATAAGTAGGGGAACTGGTTCGTGTTGCCACAAGCTCACTTGCCTACATAAATGGCTGTGTTTGGCACAACGATTGCCTGAGCCAATCGGGTGATTAGAGGCCCAATCACGTGATTGCTTGCTTATGGTAAAAATGGGAATGTTTGATGGGCTTGTTGTGATTGGGAACCTCATTCGCACGATTGCATATAAGTCAGAATTTGAAGCTTTTAGCTTATGCAATAAGCCCATTTACCGTTATATTGCATTTATAACGGTTTAAAAATTTCACCAACCCTCACAGCTCACTTTTTCTCTCTCTCTCTTCTCCCTCTTATTACTGTCTTCTCTTCTCGTCCAAGAAGAGAGCGCCATATCCATAGATGCTCCGTCTCGTGGCGGCGACTCCAGCTGGTTTTGGCAGTCAAGTTTGGTTTCCAGCGTGGTTTTGATCTGCGTCTTCTGGGGTGCTGTTTGGTGTTGGTGTTCTTTTCTTCTCCATCTCCGTCAGAGTAGGCATCAGTGTTGAAGTCCGACGGTGTGTTGTGGTGCAGTTTCGGAAGGTCTTGACTAGGGGGTGGCCGGTCTGTGCATGCAAGACCGTTTGGGCTTGCCTGGCGTTGAAGTGTCCCATCTATGGTTGAAGCTCTTGTGGTCGTCGATCACCTCTGTGGCGGTGATCTGTTTGGCCGGTAAGGTTTACAACTTCATTTAACCAAGGTCTCTCCCTGTACCTAAAGTTCCATAGCTGTTCGTTCAATGTTTGGATCCATTACAATGAAACCATGTTTGCTCTGCTCTTTTGTCTCCGATATGTCATCTGCGGTGTGGGTGGATGTGTTTGTGTGGGTGGAGCTTTTTAACCATACACACTAGAAATAAAAGTGGGAATAAAATAACACAAGATTTGGCTTTAGGATCATTTTCTCTTTTCATCCTTTTTCATCATTTTTTTTAATTTGGACCGTTGGATTAAAATCTCAACGGTCTAGATTTAATATATTATAAAAATATTATTACAATAATAATATTTTTAGACAATTAAGATCTCAATGATCCAGATCAAGAAAATGACAGAAAAGGATAGAAAAGAAAAGAACCAAAGCCGGATCCAATGACGCAGGGGTGTTGCACGACCAAGTGCAAATGTAGCAAATTTGGGCAATTACTTGTTTTTTGACGTATAAATAAAGATTGTAGATTTTGTTTCATTGTTGTATTTTTTCTTGATGATAATGTTTAATGCATATGTTTTGTTTTAGTTTTTATATTAATTATTATTCAATGACATATAGCAGTGTTTCATGATTTAGTTGTTCTTATGAAGTTTTGATTACATTGCCAGGAATAATTGTAGCAATTGTAGCACTTTAAGTTATTCTGTGTGATGCCATTGATTTATAACATTTAGCCGTCTCGGGTTAAATCAAATTATGTAGTGTATGGCACAACTCGGGGTCATGTTTTTTAAGGAGTCTTTTATTTAATTCCTAAGCTAAACTAAGTGACCAAGATATTGAGATGAGTTTGAAATTGATTTTCTTTTTAATAATAGAAAATATAACCTAAACTATTATTTTTTTGAATTTTTGAGAAATTTTTTGAGATAAGTAATTAAATTTGATTTAAGCAAATTGATGATGAATGCTTCTTGGAAAATGGAATATAAGTTATCCTTGCTCAAAATGATTTGGGAGTTAAATTACTCACTAAGTCAAAAATCAAACATTAACAACTCGCTAAGTCTAGTGATATTAATTAGTGATTATCCCTAGAACTCTAGTTAGATAATTACTTCTTAATACACTATTAACTACCACTTAGTGTGCACTTTAGGATTAGATTTATGTAACTTGTTCTTCTATACAATAAACACTCAACTGAGATCTTCAAATAAGATTAAAGCAGTCATAGTACTTATTTAAACTATGAAAGAATAACACAGCCACGTTAAATTGAAAAATGAATATATAAATATAAAACTCTAACCACATAATCCAATTCAAATCACAATTGTTCAATCCAAACTAAGATAAACAACCCGCAATCTCAGTAAATTAACCACATAATATAATACTTAACTTAGGAAATCCATTACATAGCTAAATCAAAAGATTAAAACAAATACTCCCCTGAATGTATCTCTGGAATTCAAACTAATCTTCCATCCCCAAGAAGCACAAAAGAATTTAGCTTCTCATGGAGTTTATCACAGCCACAACTCTATTAGACCTCAAGAAACCCATGAGAGATGAATGTAGAGGGCCGAATATGATAAAGAATGAGAAGATGAAGAATCTGAAAGGTGGAAGGCTAGTGACGATGGTGGTGGTAGGAAGTCTATGGCAAGGATGGTGGTATGGTCTCCAATTCATAGCAGTGTGGACAGTGATTTCGTAGCCTTCAATTCTTCTTCTCTCCGTTCTCCGCGAACCTCATTTGCAGCTGCCTTTGCCTTTTATTGTCCATCAATATCCTTTAAAATATTCACCCTCTATCTAGCTTTATGTTCAGAGGTGTGGGCTTCAAGAAAATCCCCAAAATCTGAGTCAATCAGCCTTAAAATCAGATTCAGCGGAGGAAAACGCTGATTTTCGGAAATTTGGACCCAATTGGAATTTGTTAAATTCGGGGTACTTTTATGTAATTTCTCTGATCTTTCTCTGTTCAGACGTGACGCTAATATTACAAAAAAGCCTTTCTTTCTGTCAACATTCCTATCTAGCTACATGTAGAATTTTGTTTTTCGTTTTAGTCCTTGTGCATCTTTATTTTTTTGATCCCTCACCTCCAATTTTTCCAAAATAACCTACAATTCAAATCAAGAATTTGTAATATCTTTATTCAAAATTTAAATTTTAAAGAGTAATCACATGATCATAACAAATATATCATTTTAAACTCTATTTTCACACAATTATTTTTAATTCAATTTAATCATAATAAATATTATTTAACCCAAAATTAATGATAAAATATTTAAATAAGATATTAAATATTATAATAAAATCAGGATATATGCCAATAAAATCATGCATTTATGCTTGTGTGTTGGTAATCATCAATTTACTTTGCTGTAATTGCTTTTTAATTTTTTTTTTTTGAGCTGCAAGTCCCCTTGAATTAGTTTTGGACTGAAAAAGAGAACTAGATTCACATTGTTTTGTGCATTTTTAAGCTCTAATAGGTTCGTAACAAGCCATTTACTTTTAGAATTTGAAAATGTTAGAGAGACTTTCAATTTCTATCATTCTAATTTGAGATCAACTATTGAAAGGACTTTTGAAGTGTCGAAGAATACATTTGAAATCTTGCAAAAAATGTGCAAATATAGCTACAAAACACAAGTCTGCTTAGTTTACGCAACAATAGCCATATATAATTTTATTAGGAGAAATTCTCAAACTCATTAATTTTGAGCAAGTAGAAAATGGAAATATAGCTCATATAGATAATAATACTATAGAGGAAGAGCCTTCATTGACCAATTATTCTGGGACATCTTCAACCCATATGAATCGTATTCGTAATATGATTAGAAACCAACTTATACGGGATATATGATCCAATTAGTTATGTAATATTTTTTGATCAAATTATGTATTTTGGAACCATATTTTGTAACTTAAATTTTTTCACTTGTTTATAATATTAAATATCTTTTTTATCTTACAATTATCATAAAAGTACTTATGCAATCGTCAATCCAAACAAGTTTTTACTTTCACAAAAGCACTTATGCAATCGTCAATCTAAACATAAATCATATTACACAATCTGACTTATAATGAATTTCGATCCAAACCAAAGATTGATTTTCCAAAACAAGATAAACCTACTTGTTATAAATGTGGACAACCTGGTCATTTTGCAAAATATTGCCGAGTATCCAAAAAACTTAAAAAGATAAGAAACATTGAAGAGTCTGTTCTTGAACAAATAAACAATCTTTTGATTGAAACTTCTAAATCTGATTCTGAGAAAAGTTCTTCTAAAGATCTTAATGAGATTCAAGAAAATGATTTTCCATAAAACTCATCTTCAGAAATTAATGTTATTACGAAGGAACAACATTTCTTCTTGATATCATTACTAAACTTACAGATTCTAATAAAGAAGATTATTTGGTCAAACTCAAAGATGTTTTCAACCAAACTCCAAGCTCTTCAAAATCTGACTTTTACCCAATCTTAAGTTTTCATAAGTCAGATTGCAAATAAGTCACTTTTCTCATTATTGGTGGGAAGCTTTTGTTTTAGCACTGACTTGCAGGATGTTTCTCCTTTGAGGTGCTATATAAAAAGAAACCACTATATTCAGAACTGAAAGTTTTTGGTTGCGAGTGTTTTTCTAATCTTAGGCCATATAATCGCCATAAATTGCCGTTTCTAAGTGAGAAATGCACTTATTTGGGACCTAACCAGTCTCATAAAAGGACACAAGTTCTTAGGTCCCTCTGGGAGAGTTTATATTTCAAGGCATGTATGTGACATTTAATGAATATGATTTCCCGTTTGCAGATGCTATATATGAGGAATATCAAGCTCAGCCAAGGAATAATACTTAAATTCTAGTTCCTCAAAATATGGTGGGTTGCAAATGGGTGCTTCCGCCTAAGTTTAGTCCTACCAGTTCTGTTGATCGATAAAAAGGCAAGATTGGTAGCCAAGGTTACTTGCAAGAAGCAGGTGTCAACTTTGGTGAGACCTTTAGTCCAGTTATCAAGCCCTCAATTGTAAGGGTGGTTCTTATGATAGCGTCTTATTTCTGCTGGAATGTTAGGTAGCTAAATGTTAACACCACTTTCCTTAATGGTTTTCTAAATGAGACCGAAATTTATGGCTCCGCTAGAGGGTTTTGTAGACTCTTCTAGACCTCATTATGTGTGTAAGTTGAATTAAGCTTTGCATGGGCTAAAGCAGGCACTAAGGGTATGGTTTGATAAGCTGCGTTCTAGTCTCTTGAGTTGGAAATTCTCAAACAGTAAGAGTGATACTTCTCTTTTTTATTTTCAAAATAAAAAAGGAGATTATTATTATTATTATTATTATTATTATTATTATTATTATTATTGTATATGTTGATGACATTTTAATCACTGGTAGTAACTCTGTTATTTTAGAACTGTTTATTAGAAAGTCGCATAAGATGTTCTCTTTAAAGGACTTGGGACCTATACATTATTTTCTTAGTGTGGAAATAACTAAAGATTGTTCTAGTTTCTTTCTCAATCAACAGTGACTTGTTATTAGGACGGGTTAACATGACTACTTGTTCATCAATTTCTACCCCTCTTGCTTCTGGTATAAGCTTGTTTTTGAGAGATAGTGCTCCTTTTACTGACTTATATATTATCATTGTATAGAAGAATGGTTGCTTCCCTTCAATGCTTGTCAATCAGTTGGCTAGATATTGTCTTTACTGTGAATAAATTGAGCCAATTTTTGTCAAAACCAACGGTTCTCCATTGGTAGCCACTCAAAAGGTTGCTTAGATATAGGAAAGGCATTATGTTCCTTGGCTTACACATTAGACCTTCCCCTTGTCTTGATCTTATGTCTTATATTGATGCTAATCAGGCAGCATGTCATGATGATTATCGGTCTATAAGGGAATATCTTGTTTTCTTTTGGAGAATCATTTGTTTCATAGGTTGTGTTTGGGATCACATTTGGAGCCCTAAACGTGTATTCTAACAGCCAAAAATGGCTTTTTACCTTTTGTTGATGTTTGGAATCGTGTTTTTTCTATCTGGCTTATGGGATCTACCTAGTTTTTAAAATGAAGCAACTTTTCCATGCTTCTATGGTGAGGTGCATTATGGTGGAATAAATATGGTGATTTGTCCTACAAATATGCTCATTGATGCCCCTATCAAAGCATGTCCATGTCAAACCCACATCCGTCCCTTCCCACTTTGGTCTTGTCCATTTTGTTGAAGAGATTAGCTCCTTAGGTTGGTAATAATAAAGAATGATAAAATATTGAGGTTTTAGTTGAAAATTTAGGTAAGCGTATCAGTGTATACGATAAATATTTGCGTGTTTGAGTATTGAATAAAACCAAAATTAATCAATCATTACTTCTTTTGTTAGTGCATTAGCCGCATATAGGAACAATGTTGGATTGTTTTATCCTATTAAACGCACTGACAGCACCACGGCTTAGAAGAAGATTAAAGTATATGAATTTACTAAAATTTGTTAATTCATAAATTTTTCTTTAAACAATGGCTTAACTATTATTTTGTATTGTTGCAATGTCCATTCCGGCCAAATAATAATGATTGTGGTTACTACATCATGAAATATATGAAAGATATAGTTACTCATGATCTAAATCATGTTCCCCTAAAAGTAAGTACTTCTACTTAATTATATATAGTTTATACTCTTTTTTGCATTTAATTGAGATAGCCATTTTTTTAAGTATATGTTAGGTTACGTTCTTAGTTTAACTATTTCAAATTTTGTTTTAGTTTCTCTTTTGCTATTGATTTGTGTTTTGTTTCCTCCGTATATATTTTCATTACTGGAATGGATCTCTCTTTTGGCTTCTGGTTTAGCTATAGATTAGTCATTTTGATTACTAGAATAGATCTCTGCTTTGGTTTCTACATTTACATGTATTTGTATATGTACGGAATATGCATGGAGGCTAATTGAAAATGATCCCCAATTTTTTAAAAAAAAATACATCTAAGACTTTATGTTTATGCATTAATAATCGTAACATATTGAGACATTATACCACAGTTCTTTCAAAAAACTGTGAAAGATATCAAAATTTTTACCGTTCCAAACCAACAACTATCAAATAAATACCTTACTAATAAAAACCATAGTTGGAGTATCTAAGTTAATTGCTTTATAGTGATTTTAATTTCTTCTGTGCGTGATATTTATGTAGTATTATGAAGATGAACAGCGTGACCAGTTGACTGACTATCAAGTGGATGAGATCATTGAGGAATGATGTCAATACGTGGTCAGCCAAATACCACCTAGCTAAATACTTAGGCACATTTTGTCTTACAAATTTCTTGTCTATTTGTTTTAGTTTCTCTGTATATTATGTATATTATGTTGTAATTGGATATATATTTAGTACTAATTTTATTAACTGATCGATGATATTTAATACTGATTTAATTTGCTTTTTTCTTTTCTATTAGTATTGTATATTGATCTCTGTAGTGGATTATATTTGAATTAGAATGAGTTGATTAGGTCATGAAACAACCGGGATGAAAAAAAATGTGGTAAAAAAATATATCACCTCTTACGGTGCTTCAACATGAAGCACCGTAGGAGGTGCTAAAAGCAACTTTTATGGCCCTTCCATGAAGCGCCAGAAAAGGTACTTCCGGCACTTTCAAACGTCGTAGGAGGTTAAATTTCTTTGAAAAATAATTAATAATTAAATACAATGTTCCGGCGTTTTTTAAATTCAACAAGCGTCGTAGGTTCTTCTTATGGCACTGGATGTTGTGCCGTTTGTAAAACGCCATAATATTTTTTAAAAAAAAGCACTGCTTATCGTGTTTTTTTGTAGTAGTGTTTCAAAATAACCGTTATATAAAAGTTTAGCATACATAATGATCGCTATATAGAAATCATTATTTATTTGCTATAAATGCAAACAGGTTTAATGAAACAACCGTCATATATAGTGTACAAATATGTAACAGTTCTTATTTAATAACAGTTAACTTTTAAGGCAATTTTTTTTAAGAAAAATAGGGATTATCCTTTCGCCCATGCATGCATACAGAACGAAATTATACAAAAATTTGTATATTACAAAAGCTCACACATTGAGTATAGCCATGCAATTTGCGATAGATCAAGACATTCCTAGCTTTGTGGCTAAGCTCAATGGAACTCCCTACCGTAAAGGGTTCAAGTGGTATGCAGCCTCAAGTAAGACTTAATAGAAAAGAAGGGGTTAGATCTATAATACGCTATCTACTCCTTCTCGTTAAGAAGCTTATGATGTTCTATAGATCAAATCTCTCATTCTATATCAAGTCTTGCTCAAGGCTGCATATCCCTTAAGCCCTTTACGGTAAGGAGTTCCATTGAGCCTATCCACAAAGCATAGAATGTTTTGATCCATACCAAATTGCATGGCTAAACTAGATGTATGAGCTTCTTTTCTATTATATAGTCAAATCGAACAAACAAAGCTAAACTAGAAACTATGTTTAATACATACATACATACATACATACATACATACATGCATACATGCATACATGTCTGTATGTGCGCACGCGCACCCATGCGTGCGTGCGTGTGTATTATATACCTTTTTTTATAGATGGTATGATAATAAAGTGGTTAGGCCAAGCAACAAGTTCAAACACATAGCACAAGCACAGTTCCTCCTACAAGTATTATGTAGTGGACACTAGAAGAGCTAACTTGAATCGATGATTGCCTTTAGCTCTCTACGCTAATATGGTTTTAAGAGAGAGGCGAGTTGTGAATCGTATTATCCCTCTATAGGTGATACATGTAGCATATAAAAATAGTTGTTGAATCATGTTATCCTCTGTAAGTTATACATGTAGCCTGTAACAACCGTATACCTGTTGGGGCTATTTGCCACACACTTAATATAGTGATATCTTTGTCAATCTTTAACGATTTCCTATAACATGAGAAGAACCTTCGATCATATATTTTCAAAATAAAAAAAAACATGAGCACGACTTAAGTCAAAATCTAACTATAAAATGTGAAGTGAATAATAACAGAGAATGATGAATGGAGAAAGGAAGTCATACCTCCATATGAGTAGAACAAACCACGTAAAGAAATACGACCTATCTAAGGCTAAAGAACAAACATGCATGTTAGCTTGTGTAACAACTAGAGTAGCTATTACTGAGAAGTATGAAGAAAGATTTGCAGATGGTATCATTTGACTGAAAAAGACAGTTGACGACCAGAAAAGATGACCGAAGTAGTAGGGTTCCAAGGTTGGTGGGTTAAGGGTTTACATTTGACTTAAAAGGCTAAAACAAGTGTGCCAATGAATGAAATGGAGAAGTGGAGAGACGTTTAAATAGAGGGAAATGTTTAACTTTATAACATTTCAAATATAACACTGTAATGCATTGCTCAGTTGTTACATATATAACAGTTATTGTAAGAAACTATTAAGTAATTTCAAAACATATATTACGGTTTCTAGCTAATAACCGTTAAATATCCGCAATAGTTAAAAAAATTAAGGGGTACTACTATTAATTTCCTCCTACTTTCATAAAGAAACAACAATACAATAGACCATCCATAAAAACTCAAAGATTAACCCAACCCAGTGGTAGAAAAACAATAATACATAGTCAAAACACAAAAATTAAGTGCCTATTTTTCTTTTAATAGTCTTAGCTTTTTGTAAGTTAATTTTTTTAGCTTGAATTCTTATCTTCTTTCCAAGTAGTAATTTTCCCCTTTTCAAAACCTAAATGCCTTCATTATGATTGTGCTTGAAGTACAAAGCATCTTCTTCGTTCAAATTTAATGGTTCAAGTGAGCTCCCATTGAATGGATTATCCTCAACTCGATCACCCATCTCCTCATCAATCACTTTATTTGTCAACAAAACAATAGATTATCCTTGGTTAGAAGGATCACGGACGTAGAACACATGTTTAGCCTGAGAAGCCAAAATGAAACACTCTTCTTCACACCCTTCCTTATGCAAATTCAATTGTATCAAGCCTAAGTCACCAATTTTCAAGCCATGATTATTTCCAACCAATTTATAACCAAAAATGGGAACCCGAAAGCCAATAAAATCCAACTCTCAGATGTCCTCAATCATCCCAAAGTATAACATATTCTCGTAGATAGGATTTTTATCTTCAAAACTTGATACATGCATGGTGTTAACTACAAGAGTTACACCACTATTTTGCATTTTGCTTTGATCATCTTGCTCTTTAGTATAGAAGGTGAATTCATTGATCATGTAACTTGTATAAGGCATTACTTGATTACTTGGACCATAAGTTAAGAACTTCAATTTGCTAGAAACTAATTTAGGATCAACTCTATACTCGGCGAAAACTTAATCTTTAAACTATGTTGTAAAATGTTTATTGTGTTTTTTAGCACACCATTTTTCTCAATTGTAGGGATTTTCCCTATGAATTTAATGTATATGGTTACGCACATACTCATCAACCTCCTAGGAGTTGTGCAGCACATATAGATATGCTTGCTCCAACTATTTATCTAAGATGGTTGTAACTTTCCTGCCCATGATCTCTTCCCCCATCAGTCCTTCTTCCCTTATGCCAAGACACTGGATGCTAAATATCGCTTGCATGCTTTAAGTATGTGGCAGAAAATTCAGCAGCCTCTTCACAGATATATCTTTCAACAATGCAACCCTTCAAACGACTCTAATTTTGTCAAACCCTTTCATTATCTTTATGAAATATTCAATTGGGTACATCCATTTTAAATACGACAGGCCATAAAGTTGTACATCTCTAACTAAGTGAGTTGTCAAGTGGACCATGATGTCAAAGAATGCTAAAGGAAAATACATCTCAAGCTCACATAATGTGTGTACGGTTCAGTATCACAACCTTGGCAATTTTCCAAAGTCTTTCACTTTACTGTAGAGTAACTTAGAGAAGAAACATAACTTGGTGATTATAGCTCGATACCCCATTTAACCACTAGAATCAAGTTCTCCATCAAGACATAACAATCATGAGATTTTAATCCCATCAAATTTAAGTCCTTCACTAACATGAGTCTTCTGATGTTTGAAGAGTAGCCCTTTGACAACTTGACTAAAGTAAAGAACTAACAAAAACTAGTTTTTTCTTCCTTTGATAATGTGTGAGCTGCAAAATTAAGAAATGTACAGGTCCCCCTCTCCTCTGGTGATAATTCTTCCCTTATTCCCATATCAGTTATATCTAGCCTAGCATTTATGTTATTTTTAGTCTTCCCTGGCATATAGAGTAATGTGCAAACAATACTTTTGCACACATTTTTCTCAATGTGCATAACATCAAGAAAATGCCTCATATCCATGGTCCTCCAATAAGGCAAGTAAAAGAAAATGGACCTCTTCTTTTACCCGCTTGTCCTAACATCCCTTGTAAAAGGTTTGCCAAATAGACATTTTATATTTTTCACCTTTTGATATACATGTTCACTAGTCAAAGGTTGAGGTGCTCTGCCCTCTTCTAAATTCCCATTGAAATCTTTTTTAAACGTTGGTAAGGATGCTCCTGAAGCAGCCATCTTCAATGTCTCATGTAGGAGTTATTATATCATGCTTCAATCTAATTGAATGTGTACCCTTTTCTCAAATTGGACATCCATATTAGCCTTTAATGATGTATCCTAACAAATTATCATATGTAGGAAAGTCATTGATAGTGCCAAAGAGTATGGCTCTCAAGTTGAGCGTTTCTTCCTTTTGAGCATCATATACCATGACCCCTATCATCCCACTAATGCTTCAAGTCTTCAATTAGTGGAGCCAGGTAGACATTTATGCCATTCCTGGGTTGTTTAGGCCTCGAGAATAGCATAGATAACATGGAGTATTTATGCTTCATACAGTGACATGGAGGAAGATTATATATAAACAATATTACTGGCCATATGCTATGAGTATTGCTTTGTATCCCAAACGGGTTCATCCCATCAGTAGTCAACATAAGGTGTAGGTTTCTATCATCTTTAGCGAATTCAGGGTGCTTCATGTCAAACTTCTTCCATTATGGAGAATCAACAAAATGTCGAAGCATGCTATCATCTGTTCTTTCATCTGCATTCTACCTCAAATTTCTTACATCATCAGGATTGCTATATAAACATTTAAATCTTAGTATAATGGGGAAATACCATAACGCCTTATTTAGGCTCTTCTCGTTCTATTGGTAGTATGACTCCTTACACATAGGACAATGTGTTAGTGATGTATATTTATTCTTGAACAAGACACAATCGTTAGGGCAACATGTATCTTCTCATAGCTAAGGGCGACGGAGTGCAACATCTCTTTGCTGCATATATTTTGGGTGCAAGCTTATTTTTTGTTGGTAGCATTTTATTCAAAGCCTCGAACAATTTTGTGAAGCTCGTACTAGACAACCCACTTCTCGCCTTCCAGTTGTACAACATCAACACAACACTTGATAAGGTAAACTCAGTACACCCCTCAAACAATGGCTTCATCAAGTCACCCTTCAAAGTTTCCATCATTTTAGGACAATCCTGAAGGTCTTCTTCCAATGCCTTGGCCATATCATTGAGATTGTCGGCATCAAATACACTTGTGTCGAAATCAGGTGATGCACAACTTTCTGTATATTCAACCACCCCACTGATTGTCTCCCGATATCTTATCCAACATGTATAAGTATGATCAATTCCATGAATCACTAAGTGCAAACATATAAGTTTCTCGATCACCATTGTATATTGTCACACTTACGCAAAGGCAGAGGATCAAATCCTTGTTTAGGAGATTATGCACAAATGCAAACTCAAGAAAATATGTTGCCCCATCCTAATAGTCTCTCATTAGTTGATCGACACACATCTACTGCTTATTCAAAGCCCCCATCTAGCATAAATAATTTAGAAACAAAAACCCCAATTAAAACCTAATAATCATCCGTACCCAGAATAAATTTACAAAAATGTATAATGAAAGAAAAACCATAAACCTTATGTCAACCCACTTGGAAGTTGAAGAAAGAAAACTCTAAGGTTGAACGGACATCTTTCTCAAAGCTGAAAAATTTAGAGATTTTAATTGAGTGCAAAAGTTTTCAAATGTCAAACTGATTGGATGTTTTACAAACAAATCCCCATTATAGATTTTAAAGTCTTACATAACAATTAGTTGGTAAGAACCACTAAAATTTCTATTTTTATAACGGTTATATTCAAGTAACCATGAGGTATGTTATTAACAAATCTACAATGTTTAAAGTCTTACATAATGGTTAGTTGGTAAGAATCGCTAATTATATTTTTACCTTTATAATGGTTATTTTAATTAATTTACCAAGAGGTATGTTTATCATGGTTCTTTAATAACAGCCGTAAGGTATGTTATTGTTATTTTTTATATATGTTTAAGCCATTACATCAACACACACACACACACACGCACACACACACATCTCTATAGATGTGTGTGTGTGTGTACATATATACATGTATATGTATGTATGTAACAAAAATTAAAAAAAATTACCCATCATTCTTAGAAGAGTGATCTGAATCATGTGAAAAGATGAGACGGGTGATACAGAAGCGGTAGCAACACCAACCGTAGGCCGGAGGTGGAGGATTAGGTTAAGAAGGAGGAGCACGAGGAAGAGTTGGAGGTTTGGTTGGAGGAGGAAAGGAAGCAGACGGGGTGGAGGAGGAGGTCGTGAAGCAAGCGGAGGAGCAACAAGTTAGGAAGGAGGAAGAAGAGAAGCAGGAGAAGCAGGAGAAGAAGGAGCAGGTTGGGAAGGAGGAGCATAAAGAGGGCGTGGAGGTTGGGTGGGAGGAGGAAGAGAAGCAAGCAAATGTGCATGTTCAGAAGCAGCACTAGGAGGAGAAGGAGGTGGAGGTTGGGGAGGACGATTCTCTGGCATTTTTTTAGCGCGTCACTTGACCATGTTGATGAGAAGAACAAAGGAAGATGATGAAGAAAACATATGAAAATGGGAAGTTTAAATAGATTGAAAGTGAAGCATGCGATAGAAATTGAAGAGGAATTAGTCCACGTAATTAAATATGTTTTTTTCCTGTGGTATGAGTTTCATGACGATTGCTTTATAAACACCATTATTTATTTATGAATTCATGATGATTGTTTTGAAAGAACAGTTAACAAACCGTTATTTATTATATTCCATAACAATTGTTTCTAATAACCGTGAGAAATGTTTTGTATTATTTTATAATAGTACATTTAAAATGATAAAACATAAAAAACAAAAACAAAAACAGTGGTGAGTTCATCAAGTTACTTGTCACCAGAGGAGTGGCCAGGATCATTGTCAAGATCATGATCAATCTCATACTCATTAAATATGAGATTAACCTTCTTGTTTATACATGAGAGGCATAAAAGAAAGCCTCCTCATAGCATGGTCAGTGTGTTCTGCATGTTGCAACATTCCTCCAATTATAGAAGCATAGGATGTGGAGGCGGAGGAGGAGGCAGAGGAGGTGTGGCTGATGTTAGGGAGGAGAAGAAGGAGGTGGAGGATGACGCTGAAAGCTTTCTGGCAATTCTCCCGCATAGTATTTCATCCACTTGAAGGAGGTGTGTGCTTTATGCTTTAGTAACCTTTTCAAAATTTAACCAAGAATTGCAATAAATGGTGCAATCCCATATTGTCTCTCGAAAATCCTTTTATTAATTACCTAAAAATTAAATGCAATGATTGACATAAAATAACTTAAAAAGGATTTTTTTTTTAACTTTTGATCTAATAGCTAAATTGTAATAAAACTAAAATGCTTTAAAAACAAATATTTTTAGATTTTTTAAAATAAAAGTGGAATAGAATTTGGTTTTGAAAAGTATGATAAAGCCTCCTAAAACAATGAATTTCATCTATCATTTGTTTCAAAATATTTTTAAGAGTGTGCTAGTTTGACAAAAAATGCTCAAAAGACCCTTTGAGCTAGCTTCAATTAATTAGGTAAATTAAATATCCCACACCGAGCAAGACTTAATTCCTCTAACCGAAACTTAATACAAAACACTAGCAAATACAATTAAAGTCCCTCAAAATACCAAACCTCAAACACCGTTGAGTCTAGTGTATTAATCAATGATTAGTCCTAAACTTAGAAAATAATCATTTCTTAAAACACTATTAAAACCCACTTTGTATGCAATTTATGAAATCACTAAGTTTTCTAAAATATCAAACTCTATCAACTGATGAGTCTAGTATAAAAAAAGAGGAACTCCTACTCTAGAGATGTTATTAAGCACTTTTAGTGTGTGATTTAAATTAATTAATGCAATTGGTTCAATGCAACTCCAAAATTAACTCAATATCTAAACAATACAATGCAAGATAATAAAGAATCAATGGAATCACATTTAAACATATATGTAATTATATATATTAATGAGTATAAAATTCAATATCAACTAATTTAAATCACAAATTTAATTCAAAGATTAAACCATAAATATTAGTCTTAACTATAAATTACAACTCCTAAAATAAAATAAAAATCATAAATATAGTCAAACACGATGAATTAAAACTAAAACTTCCCCTCCAATCATCAAGACAGGAGAAGGAAGATTTGCTGCTGGAATTCATAGAACCGAGTCAAGAAGCAAAGTCAGCATTAGATGACAGAAACAGAAAGCAACAATAGCTGTTGGAAAGAATTCAAGATCAGGGCAAGCCAGCGGTGAAGTTGATGAAGAAGCTAATGATGAGAGTAAAGGAAGGTAGCCACGGTCCTTTGTCTCTCCGCTGGAATTTAGCAGCTCCGTTTCTGGTGTTAGAAGAATGGAAATAGTCGTGTGATAGCAGTGGAGAGGTGACGATGATGGTGAGCTAACGGTGGATGCGAAGATTCAAGATTGCCGCTGAATCTCTTCCTTTCTCCATCTTCCTTCCATGGCCGCCACCATCTGTTTCTGTTCTGAATCTCCAGACCTTTCAAACTCACAGCTGCTGTAGAGATGCTCGCCGGCGGTCTGTGGTGGTGGATGATGCCGCCGGCGAGAGATAGGAAGAAGAAGGTGAAGGTGATAGTTGAAGGTCCTCTCGCGGCGCCTCTGGTTTCTCGTTCTGTTCTGATTCTCTAATATCCGATTCCAGCTGCTGTTCTCGTCAGAAACTGATCAAGGCAATGTTTGCTTCGAGAGGACGGGAGTGAAAGGAAAGGGAGGAATTTGGTTCTACTTCCTTTATTTAGTACTATAAATATTTTAAGAAGGGAAGGGAAATTTTTTAAAATTTTTTTCTCCCTCTCCTCATAACCCTCCTCCTTTAAATTGGAGGGAAAGGGTAATATTTTACCTCATATTGACATTTTACTCATTAAGTTTTTTAGTTATCCCATTTTACTCTCTTCACTAAAGCACTTCACTTTTGTTTTTAATTTTTTTATTGTTTACATATATATTATAATTATAATATTTTATTATTTTTGTATATATAAGGTAAGTAAAATCATGGAATATAATTTTGGATATTTATTAGTATAATTATAGTTATATTTATTCAATTTTTATAATTATTAAATTAGAATTTTATATTTATAATATATTTTATTAAACATTGTATAGAATTTAAAAAAATTAAATAAAAGAGTAAAATTGTCTAGATTAAAATATTTTCCCTTCGTTCCCTTCTCAAACCAAATAAGGTAAAATTAAAATATCTCTCTTCCCCTCCCCTTTCATTAATCCAAACGAGGTAATATAAAAATCCCTCCCTTCCCCTCCCCTCTTAGTAATTCAAATGAAGTAATATGAAAATCTTTCCCCTCCCCTCCCCTTCGTCGAACCAAACAGCCCCTAAAAGAAACTGACATAATGACAGCCAAAACACTGAGTTTTGGCTTGGACCAAACTAAAAATTTTCAAATTTGTTGGGCCAAACTGTCATTTACAAAATTCAGACCCAAATTATCATTTTCAATTTTAATCCACTTTTTAAAATACCTACCATTAAAGACAATTAAACAAATATCAAATCCTCTCAATAAATAAATGATTAAGAGTAATTAACATTATTTTAACAATTTTGCCCCTTTTAGTCTTAATTTAATATATTTATTCTTAATTTTAGTTAAGCACAAAGAAAGCATTTTAAGTAAATTATTATGACAAAAATCCCAATTAAAGTATAAAAATATATAATTAAAATAGGGATTTGTTAGCGAATGAGAAAACAAAAAGTGGAAGATGATGAAGAAAATGAAGGAAAAACAAATGAAAATGGGGAGTTTAAATATACGTCTAAAACTCTGAAACGGATGGAAGATGAACACGACGTAATAAAATGATATTTGGTTCTCTTGACCATCATATTTATGTTTATTAGGTTAAAACCGTTAAGTATGTTAGTTTTTTTAGACCACGGTAAAAGAATACTTGACAGCTATTAATTAATGATCGTGAAGTATAAAGTTATTTTTTTAGAAACTTATTTTCTTAAAAAATTTTAAAAAAAACAATAATGGTTTTCAGCTTATCACCACCACTAGTGTTGTCCTTCTCTTCCTCTTCATCCTCTTCATTCTTATCATCGGAGGAAGGAGATGAAGGGTCTGATTGCAAATTATATTCAACCTCATTGTGATAAAGTATGAGGTTCAACTTCATGTTCATCTTATTGGCGTATGCCATGTGACATTTTGTATGGCGGTCAAGGCTTGTCAACAGCTACATCACAGCCTCCATTTCAGGATGAGGTGGTTGAGGAGGAGGAAGAGGTGGTGGTAATGGTGGAGGAGTTCCTTGGGATGTTAACATGATGGAAAGAAAAATGAGGTCGACAAAGAAAAGTAGTAAGAATCACAAGGAATATGTGAAGTTAAATAGATGTCTAATGGATGTTATGAAGAATTATGACTTATGAAGGTTTGACGATGTTACGAAGGGTTATGACCAATGAACTGGTACTTGGAGAAGACAGATCATTTGAAAAGTGTTATATAATGATTGTTTCTAAAGATTGTTATGTTTTGTCTTTGTTGATATAAGAGGTTGGAAGTCAGATCATTTTGTATGTGTTATATGACGGTTGTTTCAAAAGAACCGTCACTTTTATCATTAAATAAATGATAGTTATTTACTACAACCATTATTTTCATGTTTTCACGAATTCTACCTCACAAATATATGATGATGCGTATAATTAACAGTTATGCATAAGTGTTATATATCCTTGCGTGACCTCCGTCTTGACATACATGATTTATTAGTTGTAACCGTTATGTATTAGGCATTAGAAATACCCAATTCTATAGTAGTGTTAGCATATAATACATAGAAAAATATAACTTTAAATAATTATGCGGATTATATTATTTAAGAAAAACAGAGAGACTTCTTTTTTAAGGTAGAAATAAAATGAGCTCTTTTTGTGCGCAAAGGGGGAAAATGAGCTTTTGAAGCTATGGCCATTTAATTGTCTCATAATACGTGTGGATTAGGGGCTTTTTTTTTTTTTTTTTTTTGCTGCTATACAAAGAAAATTGTTTTTGTTAACAAACATAACGAAAATGATATTTAGAGAAGTTTTAAGCAAATAAATTATAATTAAGAATGATAAATTTTAAAAAGCTAAAAAATGACCAAAATTTTTAGTTAGAAATTAATTTTTTAGTTTTTTTATTGCTAGTATTTTATTTTTTTAAATACTTATATTTAATTTTTAAAGAATTATTTTAAATTTTTTAGTACTTAAAAATATTAAAATTTAAAAAATGAGTAAAAATATCATAACTAAGTTCATATGAGTACTGAAAATATTAAAATTTGAAAAGGAGCACGAAAAAATAATTAAAAAATAATAAAATTATGCAAGAACCGTAGTATTTTTGTAGGGTTTAAAAATTTCATAGTCTTTCATTCTAATTAATATTTCAGGTCAAAAAATTCTAATTAATTCTCCATCCGTTCCTTTTTTATAAGAAAAAATTGTTCCACATATTACATTTTTTTTATAAAAAAATTTTAGAGAATTTCTTATTTTTTTATTTTGCCTTTATTTAATTATCCCTATTTATTGTCAATATTATAAATTTTCACAACCATCAAAGATTTATTACTTCTCCCATATTTATTTTCTTATTCTCTTCTTACTATCTCCTTATTATAATATTTTTTATTCTCTTTTCATCATAATAAGTGTATTTTAGTAAAAAAAAATTATAATTTTAACACATTTATTATTATTAAATCACGCTTCAAACCGGCTAGATTTGGTTAAACACCCACGAAAAACATTCTAGCACCTTGGTCTATTCCTGACAACTCAACCCGCCCATCCACCTCGGAAAACCACAGTTCCTACCACAATCCACCAAAGGGTCTCAAAAAGGAACTTACTTTTCCTTTGTTTATCCTTCAAATTCAATCCCCTCTCTCAGGATTTCGAAGTTTCCTAGCTCCTTCCCGTTTTGCTGATTTTGGCTCTATCTTCAATTGCGCTTCCCTCCCATTTCTCGCTTCTCGATTTCTTTGAACATTTTAGTGGAGGCCTTGTTCTCTCACATTACTCGCGGTGGTTGGTAGTGACAATCTGTTTTGTGAACTTTAATGGCAGTATTGCTGCTTCTTTTCTTAATAGCAGTCGCTGTTGCTGCTGACGAAGGTAAGTTACTTGTTATCCCGTATTTCCCTTCTGTGAAACTGAATTCTCTGATTGATTGATTTATCTGTATTCCTTGATTGGTTTGTGCTACTGTAATTTCATGTCTGAATGAGATATGGGTTTCTTCTCTAATTTCTTTACATGAAAAGAATATTAGAAATATAGAGAAAATGGGGGCTATAGACTTTAAGTTACAGTGATTAGTATGATAGTATTTCATTGTGAGCCCTGCAATTCTGCTGGACTGTGTAGTGTGGGTAATTAGGTAATTAAATTCTTAATATTATGTTGATCACAAGATTGCTAGACTAATTGTATATGTAATTGTAAAGCAAAGGTTCTTCTGATGTGTGACCTAGCAAGTAGCTACCATATGTGAGTATGTTACACTAATTTCAGTTGAATCCCTGTTTCCTCGCTTACATGTAAGTCACACTCAGGGTGACAAAAAATTACCTTCAAATTTGTCATGGTTCATGATTAAACATGAACTATTGTGATGATTCTTCACAGGTCACTGATGAGTTAATTGGTCGTGGGGAATATATTACTAACTTGATGAACAATTTGATCATGCATCTATAACATATTGTATGCTAAAATAGTATATTTTGGGGGGTCATGCGTATTTTTTCATGAATACTAGAAAATCATCTGTTATTTCATTTTCCTTTTTGTCTCAATATGGGATGATATTCTTCTATGCCAAGCTCCAGAATTTTCACTTAGGGCATGCAGCAGATTACAAACCTTCTCCTCTTGGCTGGTTTAGTTATCTAAAATCCTACATTTGTGTCTGCGTCTTTTGCTGCAGAAGCTTTTATTGGAATCAACATCGGTACAGCTATTACTGACATGCCTAGTCCAACACAGATTGTGGCACTTCTTAAGGCTCAGAATATCCAACATGTCAGACTCTATGATGCTGACCAGGCCATGCTTCTTACACTTGCCCGAACAGGAATCCGTGTAACTATTTCTGTTCCAAATGAACAGATCCTTGCCATTGGTCAGTCCAATGCCTCTGCAGCAAACTGGGTTTCTCGCAATGTTGTAGCTCATGTTCCTGCAACCAACATTACCTCCATAGCTGTTGGATCTGAAGTACTAACTGCCCTCCCAAATGCTGGTCCAGTCCTAGTTTCTGCTCTAACATTCATTCACTCTGCACTAGTCGCTGCTAATTTGGATCAGCAAATTAAAGTCTCTACTCCACACTCTTCTTCTATCATCCTTGACTCGTTCCCACCTTCCCAAGCTTTTTTTAATCGCACTTGGGATCCAGTTATGGTTCCCTTGCTTAAATTTTTGCAATCAACAGGTTCATTTCTTATGCTCAATGTATATCCATATTATGATTACATTCTAGCTAATGGTGCAATCCCATTGGATTATGCGTTGTTCCGTCCCCTGCCTCCAAATAAGGAAGCTGTTGATGGCAACACTCTCCTCCATTACACTAATGTCTTTGATGCTGTTGTTGATGCTGCTTATTTTGCAATGTCATATTTGAACTTCACCAATATCCCTATTCTGGTGACTGAGTCAGGATGGCCCTCCAAAGGCAGCTCGTCCGAGTCAGATGCAACGCTTGATAATGCAAACACTTACAATAGCAACTTGATCAAACATGTCCTTAACAATACAGGGACTCCTAAACATCCTGGAGTTGCAGTTAGTACTTATATTTATGAGCTTTATAATGAGGACTTAAGGACTGGTCCAATCTCAGAAAAGAATTGGGGGCTTTTTTATCCTAATGGAGAACCAGTTTATGTCTTACATTTGACTGGTGGCGGTACTGTGCTGGCAAATGATACAACAAATCAGACATTTTGTGTGGCAAAGAATAATGCAGATATTAAGATGCTACAGGCTGGACTTGATTGGGCTTGTGGACCGGGGAAAGTCGATTGTGCACCTTTGCTTCAAGGTCAACCATGTTACGAACCAAATAATGTAGTTTCACATGCCACATATGCCTTGAATGCATATTATCAGAAGATGGATAAATCTCCAGGGACTTGTGATTTCAAAGGCGTTGCCATTATCACCACGGCAGATCCAAGTATGACATTTTCTGTACATTTTTAGATAAATACCTGTGAAGATGACTGCAAAAGATGGGTAGATTGAGGGAGAAAAACATTATAGGGAATGAAGAAAAATTATTGTTCGCGCCTGATATTTGAGGAATATTATCTTTTTCCAAGCGTGGAGATTTCAGACTCCCTATGGACAATTTTGTTGCGTTAGTTTTGTTCTTTACTGGCTTTTCTGGATGAGATTTGTCAATTAGCAGTTTCAATTTCAAGATTTATAGCATGTTTAGTGTAACTGATATTTGTGACATTATCATGCAGGTCATGGTTCCTGTGTCTTTCCTGGAAGGTAAGATCTCAAGTTTATTATTGATGCAAGCTACTTGCTATTATATTCTAAATTGTCCGACATCTTTGTAATCTGATGGTATTCCACATTGAATAGCAAAAGTAATTCTTATAATATTTCAATGACATGGTTCTTCCTCCTTACAATTCCTTCTTGTAAGGGCAAGTTCCTCATACTTGTTGACACTTGCTTTTTCAATTTCCCATTTGTGAGATGATTGTACATAATTTGCCGAACTGTTCCTTCTTATTCCTTCTTTTCTTTCTCTATGTTTGTGAACAACAGTGGTGGTAAAAACAGAACCAGCACAAATGGCACATCACTGGCACCATCTTCTAATTCTACATCATCAGGCTACTTTTCAAAATACTATCACAATGGTGAATCCTTCACAAGCTCTTTGGTCTTAGGTTTGTTACTATGCAGTGCAATTGTCATGTAAGCTAGCCACATTTGCTCTCTGCATTTGGTATTGGCATCATCAGAGATCCATGGAGGCGTGAACTTCAGCTGCTTTTGGAAGATTGCTGCAAAATCCAATTTTGTTTTTCCTCCAATTGAGGATTTAAAGGCAGATAGGTTTCATCAAAATGTATATTTATTTTTACATTTGTATAATGTATGTCTTCATTTGATTTTTGTACAAACAACCATTCATGGAATCGCCAGGGTGGCTGGAGGCCGCAATATTTATAGCTCCTTGTAAATAGTGCAGCTTCCATTAGTGTTTATATATATCTATACACATATTTATATTGATTGTTGATATTACTGAACTTTTATATTGATTATTTGTATTCTTCGATCTGTACTGTAATTGTTCTATCTCACATTCAACTAAATCACCATTGGAAAATGATCTTGTATTGCATCTTAAATGCCGGACAGACCCATTGCTCTCACACAGTGATATGGACTTAATACTAGCTTGTTTTAAAAAATCCAGAAATTATAAATTGGGTGTTTCTCCACATTTACATCACATGACTAATCTTATGTAAAGTGACAGAATTGCCCTTCATGTTTACATCACACAGTGCTTTTAATTTTGCATCAAAAGTAGTAATATGTTCAGGATCTGTTTCTTCTTTTTTAACCCATCTCTCATTCCTTTTGACCTCTTCATTACTGAAAGGCAGTTTATCTGCACTGGCATCAGAAGAGCTAAATCCTATTAAAACTCATTGTATCTATAATTTATACATGAACATGAGGACTTTCTCCAAATTGAAACACAATATTGACACAGCTAAACTAGAAGAACTAAATTGACACTATAACACCAGAGGGACTGAAAAGGTGTGTTTAAACTCTCTAAAACACAATATCACTATACAGATAATAGTCAACAAAATTTTCATCATAAAGCTGCAAGAGGAATTCAGGGGTCTTGTCATTGCACCACCAGTTATTATGTTGCCTACAGTATGGCTTCTCACAGACACTACACTTAGGAAACTGAAACCAACACTCTGAACACAAGAAATCTGCACCTCCTGATGCTACTAATGATCTAATGCATCCACCACAGTTCTCACACCTTGGAATGCACAAAGTGCATGCCCTACACTCCTTCCTCTTGCATTTCCCTCTTGGACAGTCATAAACCATTCTGACCTCAAAGCACATAGGACATGTTTGCAAGTCAATAATCTGATGGCTTTCTTTGGGCTTAAAGGCAGAGAAACTGAACCTTTCATGGTAAAAGATAGGGTGTTGTTTTTGAAGCTCCTTTAATGGCTGATTCTGGTCTTTTGTAAGGTAAGAAGCAAGTGTGTCAATGTGCTGCTTCTTGAAGTTGTAGATGCCATTTATCCTTAGAATGCTTAGGTTGTGGCTTCCTTGGCATAGAATTTTCACAGCTGATAGTACTCCCTCCGGGGTTATGCCAGTGCATGCTGGTATATAGAGCTACACAGAAATGAAATGAAGTCAGTATTGGGAGAAAGATTCAATCTTGCAACATTTGGGAACATGTCCTAGTTAGGGAATCATGATAATCCTCAAAATTACTTTTCTGGATGAAGTTAGAGTGAATTTAAAAACACAGGATTAATTGGACCACAATGGTTTAGCTCAAAATGACCTGCGTTTTCTTAATAAAAATGGGAACCCATACTCTGGATGTTTCCTAATTTTATTTTTAACAGATATAAATTTATTCCACAATAAAGTAAGTTAGTTATTAATTTTTTAGTTCACATAATCTTATTTTCTGGTTTACGTTTTTAAGCAATTCAATCCCATGATATAAAAGTCAATATTTTTTTCCCTAATTTGTCCCCTTCATTACCATCCATTCTTATCCCCTGGTCAACCAATCCTATGTGGTATGAAAATTACGAATAGATAATCATAACAATTAACGAATCGAGAATCTAAAAAGATGAGTATTTGTGAATCAAACCTTGTTTATGAAAGGATTTTCTTCAACGACCTTTCGAAGGCCAATGTCAGTGATGTTTTTGCAGTTCATCAGAGCTAAACTGGAGAGCCTACCGTTGGCCTTACCAGCGATTCTGATGAGAATCTGATCGGTGAGATTGGAGCTGAGAGGACCTTCAACGAGGAGGTTCAACCAGGGCAATACGTCGTCGTTTAGGGCGTTGTTGAGCGATTTGCAGACGAGAGACATGGCGATGAGCTCGTAGAGAGGAAGGTAATGGAGGACGAAGAAGAAAGCATCGTGAAGTGGCTCTGAATCGGAGGGTTGTGCTTGATCGGAGGCGAGGGTGAGAGTGGAATCAGAAGGCTCTGATGAATCGGCCATTGTTGTGGTTCTTTGAGTCGATGACTTGTGAACCCTTAAAAAGTTAAAAGATTGTAGTATTTTAATTTATCTTTTTGACCTGTGGCCGAGGTGGGTCCACTTTAGTCGTAAGCCTGAACCAATTCTGGATGGACTGATGGAAGGGAAAAAATGAGTGGGACTCCCCTTATCCTTTTTAGAAGATCCAATTAATCAAATTTAAGAGAGCTGTTGAAACTCAGTAAAAGTAGTAAATATACCTTTTTTTTAAAAAAAAAATGCCTCTTTATGAAAAAAGAATAAAAGAAAGTATGAGTATAAAATATAAGAGAGAATGTATAATAAATAAATAAAGGAAAGAGAATTAGTAGTGAGTAGGTAATAATTAATATAAATATGTGTATTTAATAGGGGTAGAAAAGGAAAAAATAGTTTAAACTTTAAGACATAAAAAGAAAGTTGCTTATAAAAATGATCAACCCTAAAAGAGAGAAAATTGCTTATAAAAAGAACCGGAAGGAGTAATTTATTAGAACTAAAAAAATCATAGTTAACTCATAAAATTTGTCTTAAATTGAAAGAAATGTTCAGTTTTACCCATATTAAACGAGGTAATAAAGGAGAGAGAAAAATATAAGAAGTCATATTTAAACATTAATTATAAAGGCAAGATTGATAAATAAGCATTAGACCAAATCATTTTTTTAAAAGCGACTTATATTATAGATGCGAGGGAATATAAGAAATAAACTCTCTTTTTTTCTTAATATGCTACTACCTATTGTCCTAAGGCCTATTTAGAATGAAATTTTGGTATTAAATATAAGACATTTTTTATTTTACCTATTATATCTATTATTTCTCTCCAAATTAATTTACCTAACTTATAAAGTGATATATAATCTTAATACACATAAATATTTCATAGAGATACTAAGTAATTATTTAACTCTCTTAATATATTTAAATTAGTCAACTAGATCTTATATTAAAAATCATTATTGATAAAAGGATAAATAATAAAGAGAATAGTGAAAATAAGATGAAGGTGAATGCATGTGAAAAAATAATGAGAAAGTAAATTAATTAGAGGTAAAATTGATTAAAAAAATATATTTAATGTTCATACAATCCCAATATGAAACTTATAAAAAATTAGACCAATTTAAAATTTTGAATTTTATATAAAAGATCAGACCAGGTATGTATTAAAGAAAAAGCTATTTCTCCGGCTATGTTAGGGAAGCTTGTTTGGATCAGCGTTTTGAAGGCTTATAAGTGTTTTTGCATGTAAGTCGAGACAACACTCATCTCACATACTTATCTCATATACCATAAATTACGACTGAAAAACTGCTTTTGAAGACTCCAATCGTTGTTCCAAAAAAATAGGATGACTAGCTTTCTTTTAAAAAAAATCAATTATTATACATTAATGTTGACATGATTGTATAGTCGTATACTAAATAATAAAATTTATAATAATCACAGTTAAGGGAGTGCCAAATTATATGAGAGAATATTAGGGAATGTGATTGCTGCTTAAATCTTATTAATTCATAGATGTGATGATCTGTTTATATAGACCCATTGCATGACTGAAAACCACTAGACATCTGTATCTCATAACTAATGACAGCTATAGGCCACATGTCAACTTGCAGCTAATCAGTTATAACAAACTAACAATATTACTAACATTCCCCCTGCTAAATTAAAAAATCTTAGTTTTAATTTGTTGAATGATTTGCGTAGGTGTGTCTCGAATTTCTTCGAGATATAAAACATTTAGTTTAAACCTGTAGTAGCCAAATATAGCCTGTGCTAATGGCTTAGTAAGGATATCCGCTACCTGATATGAAGCTGGAACATATGCTACCTTAACTATCCCTATAGCTACTTTTTCTCGAATGAAATGCACATCTAACTCAACATGCTTTGTTTTAGCATGAAGGACCGGATTTACAGCTAAGGCAACTGTGCCTGAATTATCAGACCAGATAGTAGGTGTGTTTATGACTGGGATGCGCATGACCTTCAATAAAGATTGCATCCATAGAAGTTCTAAAATAGAGTTAGCAACACTCCTATACTCAGCTTCAGTAGAGGATCTAGACACGACTTGTTGTTTCCTAGAAATCCAAGAAACTGGTGTTGATCCAAGAAAGATACATAACCTGCTGGTAGACCTCTTCTTTTCGGGAACAATGAGAATTTCCTCATTAGGAGACTTCTTCTCTGTAGGTCCCCCCCATCTGCATCAGCATACACCTGAACCTGAAACTGAGATGCTGGCCGAACAAATAATCCATAATCACATGTACCATTGAGATATTGAAGAAGCCTCTTAACACACTTCCATTGTTTGTCGGTGGGCTCATGCATAAATTGGCTAAGTTTGTTCATAGTAAATGCTATGTCTGGTCCTATATAGCATACATATTGGAGAGACCCAACAATGCTACGGTAGAGTTTAGGATCAGCAAATAGAGCATTGTCATTTGGATAAAGATCAGTATTAGTAGCCATGGGTGTAGTAACAGTATGAGACTCAAGCATACACGCTTTTGAGAGGATAGTATGAATATACTTCATCTGAGTGAGATGAACACCACTGACTGAGCGATGAAACTCAATGCCTAGAAAAGTAGACAATTCTCTAAGATCTTTTAAGGAGAAAGCAAAATTCATGGTTAACATCAGCTTTTGAATCTTAAATTCATCAGACCCTGAGACAATTAGATCATCAACATATACAAGAAGATATATAATATTGGTTGGAGTCTTCCTAAGAAAAAGGCAAGAATCAGCTTTAGAAGCTACAAATCCCAAAGAGGATAAGTAAGAACTAAGCTTGTGAAACCAGGCACGAGGAGCCTGTTTAAGCCCAAAGATAGCCTTCTTTAACCGACATACAAGAGGCTGACCATTCAATCCAAACTAAACAAAACCTGGTTGTTGTTCCATGAAACCCTCCTCAGTGAGATCACCATTTAGAAAAACATTCTTAAAATCCACTTGGTGTAACACCCAACCACGTGTGACAGCCAAGGTAAGCAGTATACGCACAATAGGTGCTTTAACCACAGGATTAAATGTATCAGAATAATCTATACAAGCTGCTTGAGAATACCCTTTGGCAACTAATCTCCCTTTGTATTTAGCAATGGTACCATCAGGGTGTATTTTGAGCTTGCACAACCATTTGCAACCAACTATCTTTCGATCAGTAGGTAAAGGAACAAGGTCCCATGTGTGAAACTTGATAAGGGCATTATATTCTTCTTCAACCGCCGGTTTCCAATTGGGGTCTACTAAAGCATCTTCAATAGTCCTTGGAATGGAAACATCCTCTACTATGGAAAAAACTTTAGGTTTAAACACACCTGCTTTACTACAGGTAACCATAGGGTGACAGTTAAGAGATGAGTAAGAAGGAATGGGAAGTGAAACAGGTAGGGAAGAGGAAGGGGAAGGACCAGGAGAGGATGCAGTGGTAGAAGAAGCAGGACAAATGTGTGGTAGGGTAAAACTAGGAGCTGAAGAAGAGGTATTAGAAGAAGCAAGAGTTTAACGAAGGTTAAACTGATGGTGACTGGGAAAAATTGTTTCATGAAATTGAACATGCCTAGAGATGTAGACACGGCCAATGGAGCGATCAAGACACTTATAGCCTTTATGAGAAGAGCAATAACCAAGAAAAACACAAGGAGTGGAGCAAAATTCAAGCTTGTGTTTATGGTATGGTATGGCCGAAGAAGATGGAAACACTCACAACTGAAGACACGAAGAATAGAGTAATCTGGTTTAATACCATAAAGCTTTTCATATAGAGTAAAACCTTGTAGGACTACAGTAGGCAATCTGTTGAGTAAAAAAACAGTAGAGAGGAACGGATCACCCCACTAAAACAGAGGAAGAGAAGCATTTGCTAATAGGGTAAAACCAGTTTCCACAATGGACCTGTGACGACGTTCGACAAGGCCATTTTGTTCTGAAGTATAAGGACATGTGAAGCGATGATAAATGCCTTTACTGGCTAAGAAGGAACTGAAGGCAACAAACTCCTTACCATTATCACTTTGAACCTGTTGTATTTTTGTATTAAACTTGTTCTCAACAAGCAACTTAAAATTTGAACACTGTTAAGGCATCAGACTTGTGTTTAAGAAGATACACCTACGTAAATTTGCTATATGCATCAACAAAAGCAAGATAGTAGAAATAATCATTAGAAGCAAGAGGAGCAGGGCCCCAAATATCCATTTCAATTAATTCCAAAGGCTTATTGTACACAGTGTTTGACAAAGGAAAAGGCAACTTATGACTTTTGCCCAATTTACATGCAGTATAGGAAATATGCTCGCTCAAACAAGAGATGTTCATAGTCCTAAGTACTGTCTTTACTGTGTCTAAATAAGGGTGACCCAATCTACAGTGCCATAAAGTGAGAAGCTCAATATTCTTCACATAAATACAAGAAGTGACAGAAACATTTTCAGCAGACAAAACAGGAGAATGACCACTGGTAGGCGTCGCAAAACTAGACAATTTTGGATATGCCGAGAGTTTATACATGCCACCTTTCTCAGATCCAGCCATGAGAGTCCTCTTTGTTTGAAGATCCTTAACAAAACATGCATGAGGAAAAAACTCAATAGACACGCTATTGTCTTTAGTAAGTTGAGAGATAGAACAAAGGTTCTTTTGCATAGTAGGCACATAAAGAACATGAGGCATATATAATTGAGCATATGAACCAGTAAGTATAGTTTTTGCCAATATGAGAGATTGGTAAACGAGTACCTCCTTTTACAATAACATTACCCTTACTTGCAGTAGGTGTAGCATCCTGAACATGAGCAGAGGTCTTTGCAATATGTTATGTGGCTCTAGAGTCCAGGTACCAAACATCATCATTAGTAACAGTGGGTGAAGCTACATAAGCCTGAGCAAGAGAAGAATCTCCAGAACACACAGTACTCGAACCAAGATTAGAGTTGTAAAATGCAGTAACGGATGTATCAGTATTAGCATGAAACCAATTAGGGAGGTAGAAGTGGAATTAACAGATGTAGAAGCCGAAGAGTTAACAAGTGCATAGCTAGGATGTGAAATTGGAACATATGTATAATGGATAGGCTAGCCAGATAAGGCAGAAATAGAGGCAGAAGAATTACCAACATCATAGAAGTAAGCTCGTGGCTGTGAACCAGTCTAATATTGAGAGGAAGGCATAGCAATACTAGTAACTGGATAAGGAGCATGTGAATGAAAACCAAGAGGAGAAAAATTCTCATTACGAAAATAGCATCGGTCAGCTGTGTGACCAATTTTATGGTAGATTTGACAATGGTATTTTTGATTCTGAAAGAAGGTACGACCTCGTCCATAACTAAAAGACCCAAAAGAAGGCTGAGGAGGTGGAACCAGTGGACATCCTCTTCCGAACTAACTGACTGCAGGAGTATATGTTGACTGATTGGCATAAACCGCAACAACTTCATCATCAAAATACTCATATGGCACATGCGAGGCAGAGGAAGCATAATGTGCATGAGCGACAGTATTGCTAAGAAACGATCATTGTCGAGCCTCATTATCCAGAAGCATCGTAGTAACCGTATCCAAATCAAACAGTGGTTTAGATACATTGATGATAGCGATGACAGAATCATATTCAACTGTGAGACCGTTGAGAATATGCGAGATATGCGTGGATTCAAAGACCGGCTCACCAAGTAACGCCAAATGATCGCACACTGATTTAAGATTAGCAAGGTAATCTCGCATATTTAGTTCTCATTTCTTCTGATTTGTAAGGAGGTTGCGATAGTGCAAAATTTTAGAATCAGATTTTTGAGAGAATTGGCGATGAAGTTGTGCCCAAATCTGTGCAGATGTTTCCAATCCAACAAGATCAGGAAGAATAAACGATGTGACAGATGCCAGCAACCAGGAAGCAAGAGCATAATCTAATTGCTCATACTCAAGAAAAGCAGGATTATCAATCTTGCAATTTGACTCATCTCGGATCTTCTTCGCCTGAACAAAGATGGTACCATTGAGAAAAGAAAACATGCGATGTTGCTTAATCATAAAAAAATACATGTTGCTTCCATATAAGGTAATTATTGTCATCGAGCCTAACATTGATCTTCTTGTTCGAGAAGTTGCGAGCATTCACGCCAAGATCAGTCACTGAAGAAGCAACAGATAGTATCGACATTGTTGGTGTAGTTAATCAATCCAGAAATGGAGACTAACTACTGTCAATACCTGAATCTAGTTTAGCACGTAATCAGAGCATAACAAGAGTGGCGCGGCTCTGATACCATGCCAAATTATATGAGAGAATATTAGGGAATGTGATTGCTGCTCAAATCTAATTAATTCACAAATGCGATGGTCTGTTTATATAGACCCATTACATGACTGAAAACCACTAGACATCTGTATCTCATAACTAATGACAGCTGTAAGCCACATGTCAACTTGCAGCTAATCAGTTATAACAAACTAACAATATTACTAACAGGGAGAACTGGTATAGTATTTACTGAGGAGATGATGATGGAAAATTATTTAAGATAGCTCCTAAGACACACATACACACATAAAATTAAAAGTAGATTGAAGCGGCGCTAAGGACTGGATCAAACAAATAGCAGGGAGTAAGTAAAGGAAGAGTAATAAGAGAATTTACAAAAATTATTGAATGGAACTTCTTGATAAACGGTTTGTCCGAAAATAGACAAAAATTGACATTAAAAAAATGAAAAATGGTTATCAGAAGTGTTTAGTGGCCAAACCAACTCTAAACATACGTATGAATTAAAGTCACGATCCAAACATGTATATATTAAAAGGTCTCTAATTTTCTTAGAGGATGCTTTTGAGAAAATTAGTTTTGGATGAGCGTGAGTGTTTCTATGAAGTTATACTTTATAGACAAAATAACTCCAAACATATACTACCTACGATAATATAAGATTCAATTGATTTTTTTGTGAGAGATTAAGGAAGCTAGATAAATTAGTTAATTAATTATAGAATATCTCATATATCATTTGATTATATATCAGTTTATAAGTCAGAAAAATTAGTTTAGTATAAAAAAGATAAAAATAAATACTTTAAAGTAATTTATTTATCTTTCTTAACATCTCCAAAAAAGTTAACTGGGTCTTATATTAAAAATTAGAGGCAGTATTTGGAACGAACATCCCTTTCATTAGGAAAGAGCTTTCAGTTTGTTGGCAGGAATGATTCTCCCAAGAGTAAAGGAAGAGGAGATGATAATGATTTGCCTTCACCTATTTAAATCTTTAGGTTAAAATTAGGTTAACAAAAAATTTTCTTTGGACTACAATGAATACCACACACACACACACACACACATATATATATATTATACTTTTTAAACCCAGGCCAAAACAACAATAACTTTTATAAAAAGTTATTCGGACTCTACGTGGTTGTTTTTTTTTAGACTAAAGATCATTTTGGTAAGGAAATGCGAATTGACAAGCCTTTGACGCAAGTGTAGGATGCTAATTTTGGTAAGGTGTTGCATTGTTTTTGGTTTTCAGGATTTCGAATAGAGTTCCAATAGTTGGAGCAAGTTGGTGAAGAATCATTGTATTGCTGTCATTGGAGTGTTTAAAAATTGCCCATTCTTGTAATAAGCGCTAAAAGTTAATTTGACGAGTTTATATCCTACCAAGGGGTTTTGTTTTACTGTGTGACAACAATAATTGTTTCTTGTCTAAAGATCATTTTGCCTACTTCAACAGCCGACTTTTAGCTTGTAGTTTTTTTTTTCACTTTCATATGTGTGTTTTGGCCCAGATGTTTCGGTACCCAAAAGTTGCAATTGTGATAGATGGAAGAGCCTTTATTATTTGTCGGTGAAGAAAAGAATGGTCACATATGGCTAAATGTCTTTAACGATACCAAAGCAAGTAAGAGTACAACTCTGTCATCATAATCGGGCAGAGGAATTATTGTTATGTTTATTGCTTCCTTTGGATTCTCAATATTTCGGCCTCCCATATATGACATTGCCTATGCCATTCTCTTGAATAATGCCACAAAATTTGTTCAGGAGTACAATTCCTCAGTTTCGGCCCCTTCTATATTCTGGCCTTACAGATAATGATGTTGGTTCTCTAAATGCAAGAAAGGATTGAGCGTAACCCTTGTCACATTTGTGTAACTGCCAATCTTCTCGGTCCCTATTAGTTGTATTTGTAATTGTAGTTGTATTAGTTGTTGTGAAGGATATTTAAACGTTAATTGTTATATAATGTTGCTTGTTTACCTTCTTCGTGGGTTGATAGTTGCGCCTCCAAATTTGGAATTGTTGTCGTGCTGATTTAACCTTAAAGGTGACTCTTCTTCAATGTTGAGCTACCAATGTTGTTGTTACAGGTGGCATTGGCTTCACAGTCTTGATATACATGTTGCATGTTAGATTGATGGTTAATAAATTTTGTTGAGGAGAGTGGTCTTTTATCCTTGAAGATTGTTTGGGTGATATATGACCAACAGTGTGATGATGGTCTTGAGATGCCATGTAAGTCGTGTGGTGGCCCCTCTCATTCGTTGGAGAAATTTATAGAATTTGAAAAATGGAATATACTATTTGCATCCTTAAACTGTAACTTTTGAAGAACTCAAGAGATGGAAATTATTCTTTTTTAAGGTGGCTTTTATTGGTTATCAGTTGGTCTGAGTTCATGGTTAGTAATGTGCCGTTATTACATTAAGGTTGAGCATCTAGAAAGGCACATGTTAAGTATTAATTTATAACTTTAATTGCAATATTTATTAACACTATTAAATTGATGAGCTACCAATATTGTTGTCCCAAACAATCTAAAAAGAAATTTGAAGAATATGAAAAATGGAATAGTAACACTTTTGAAAAACTCAAGAGATGACAATTATTCTTCTTTAAGGCGGCGTTTATAGGGTTATTAATTTCTAGTGATTTAGTGATTAATAATGTGCCATTATTTCACATTGATTAGTGTTTTTGAGCCCTTCGTTTATTAACTGTAACTTCAATGTATATTAAAAATATTGAAACTAACTTTATTGAAAGAGTTAAAGAATTCAGAAAGGCATAATGTGTACATTGAATATAATTTAAGTAAGTAAATTATAAGTTAGTTGTGTTGTCTCCTTGCTTAGTGCCCTATTCACTTTAAGGTCACGCATTCTTTAAGGCGGCGTTTATTGGGTTATTAATTCCTAGTGATTTAGTGATTAGTAATGTGCCATTATTTCACATTAATTAGTGTTTTTGGGCCCTTCGTTTTTTAACTGTAAATTCAATGTATATTAAAACTATTGAAACTAACTTTATTGAAAGAGTTAAAGTTAAAAAATCCGGAAAGGCATAATGTGTACATTGAATATAATTTAATTAAGTAAATTATAAGTTAGTTGTGTTGTCTCCTTGCTTAGTGCCCTATTCACGTTAAGGTTGCATATTGTAAATCAATCAGTTTTAGTTTGTGCATGGTAATAGTTCACTTGGGTTTAAATTGTTTCACATTGAATATTCTTTTTGGCCTCGATCTACACACTACTACATAAAATGTATATTACTACCCTAAAAGACATCCATTTTTAAAAAAGAGAAATAAAAAATGGACGAAGTGGTATTTCTGTAATTATAAGCTACAATTTTGAAATATTGAGCTGCTTTAAGCGTCCCAAAAATTAATTGGGACACCTAAAGTAGGGCTATTAGCGGAAAAATACCTATATTTTGGCGGGAATAGAAATTTGAGAAACTTTAAGCATCCCTATTATATATGATTATGGACGTGTATTTGTAATAGTTTATGCATCCCTATTCAAAATAGGAACGCATAAACTAAATGTGGCATATTTTAAATTTTAATTTTGAATTTTAAAGCTAAATAAGTGTCCCTATGTGAAATAGGGACGCCTATTTATCCATGCATGTGTAAGCCTTTATGTCAATCAAAGTTTGACACAAAGGCTAACTTGCAGCCTAGTTTATGAATAGGGACGCATAAACCAATTTGTTGGCAAAATATGCGTCCCTATTAATAATAGGGACGCCTATTTTTTGCCCAATGCATGTCAACATGTCAGTCAAATTGACTAACATGCTGATATGTGTAAAGGTGAGGCTAAATAGGCATTTCAATTTGGAATAGGGCTGCCTATTTGGCTAAGTTTATAATAGGGACGCATAAACTAGTTTAGGCTTTCCTATTATTAATAGAGACGCCTAAAGAGCTATCAATCACACCCTAACACTTCTATTCCTTCTCTCCATTTCGTATCTCTGCTTTCCCTTCTCTCTATTGCTCTCCCTTCTCTCCATTTCGCATCTCCTTAGCTCTCTCTTCTATCTCTCCGTTCTCTCACTCTTTCACCGACAGTCTTTCATTTGAAGAGGAATAGAGCCCTCCCTCTCACTATCGTTAGGTGTCTCAATCTACATTATTGGCCATAGGTACTAACTCTGTATTAAATTATTCCTATCTAAAATTGTCACACAAACTCCTATTCTGCATCCCTACTTTCACTTGTTTAAGTTATATTTTATTATGATATCAAATCATATAAAAAAGTAGGAGAAGAACACTGATTGGATAGCTGGTTAGTGTAATATCCCGAATTTTGGGATTAAAGGCGTGAGGTTTAGCCTGGATTAAATGGACTGCTAGACCCTAGTTTAACAAATGTCCTAGTGAGAAATGGTATTATTCCCCAAAATTCCTTTATATCCTTTGATATTAAAAGGAATTATATTGGTGAGCTAAAGAGCTCGGGGAATAACAAAACGAAGTGATTGTAAGTCACACACAACATACTGAAGTGGAATATAAAGTATTGTTGCTATTGGTGAAATTCCTGATGTGGCAGTTGTATTTGTGTGGAAGATTTCAAGGGGAAAATGATATCCAAAAATTATGAAACTTTTTAGAATGAAAGTAGACTTATCAAGCTTTAATTTGATAGGTCATACATTTGGAGTTTTACACAAAGAGAAATGAATTTTTGAAGTTAACTCAGCGAAATTAATTATTTTCTGGGGCAACATCCAAATATTAAAATTTTGGGAAGAGTGAGCTTTCAATTGGTCAAATTTTATATTTTTTCTTAAAATTAGACTCAATAAGGGTCGTATAGCCTTTAGAACTACCCTGATTGGATATGTGTACAATTAGATATGAATTTTCAAAATTTAATGAATATTCTGCCAGATTAAGCATTATGTGCGAAAATTAATTATTTGGGCTAATAGGAGCATGACACGTGGCAAGCCAATTAACACCATTTAATCATCAATTCCTCATCTTCTTCCTCATTTTCCCGTGCAGAAACCAGAAAGAAAGAGAGAGAAAAGTGCAGAATGAAAATGGAGAAAGGAAGAGAGCGAAAGTTCTAACTGTCAAAACACTACTGAAACGGCGTCCTCTCTCAAAGTACCCTTCATGAAACTTTTTCTACTCATCGTGAGCTTCATTTCTACTGTTTCGGATTCTCATTTAGAGGTGGTTGGCGTCGTATCACCGGCCGGAGTGTTGCCAAAATTCTGAACCGTTTGCGGAAACGGGTAGAGGTAAGCGTAAGCTTCCTTTTTAACCGATTGATTTGTTGCTTGGATGATTTTTTGTGTTATGTACTGTTCATTTTTTACCAAGTTCTGTTTTTAGTGGTTTAATCATATGTTTATGGTTAGATTATGATTTATGATGATATTGGACCAAGTTGTTGGACAAAATTCTGTTTTGGTGAATTGTTGTAGAAAACTTTAGTTTTCTGGTCTGAACAAAATATGATGAATAAGTGAGAATTTTGTAATTTTGATAGTTCCATTGGATTTAGAAGGCGAAATTTTGTAGGTATACAAGTGTTCATGATTTTTGGATACTTGTATATGAATTTGGAATTTTTGAAAGTTGTGGAGTAGATGCTGTGAAATTCCTTTTCTGGAGGCAGTGTCATTGTAATGAGTTTTTGAGGGGACAAATGTTATCCAATGACCATGAAACTTTCCATTCTAAATGTAGAGACATAGAACTTTAATTTTATAGGTCATAATGGTTAATTGGACAAGTATGCTAGGAGATATGAATTTTTAAAGTTGTGCCCAGTTTCTAGAATGAAATCTAGAATAGTGTTTGTTTGCCGAATTTCTGGGAAAAATATGACAATAATATTCATTCCAAAGTATTTTTTATATAAATTTAAACTTAATGATCTTCAAATAGAGCTCTGAATCATCTCAATTAGAATTCTATAGAATTAATTATGATTTTTGAAAGTTTGGTCAAAATGCTGGCAGTTTTGACTACCATGTGAATTGAGAAAGTAAGGGGCTAAATGTAATTGATAAGAACTCCAAGGGTGAAAGTGAGCCTTTGAGGCTAATGTAGCCATTGGGCATTCACTCTTCATGGCTCTAATGATTTCATTCTTATCTAGGGTCATGAAGTGTCAAAAAAGAGGTAATGGTTGGAAGATCAAGGTGCATGAGGAGGACATCAAGTAAAAGGTAGTGAACTTACCCTTTCTGCATATATGTGATATGTATGTCTTGCATTGATTATGTGATTGCTTTGCCTATTTGTGTGGAACATATATGATTGGTTGAAACTCTGTTATATTTGTGCAATGGCCATATGTATGTCATAACATTGAGCATGCAGCATGTCGTTATGTTGGCATGGAATAGTGTAGGCAAGCATGTCATGCATTCATATATATCTGGCATGCATAGTGGTATAGTTTAAAACTAAGATTCTCTCGAATCTCACCCCTGCCAACTAACCATTTAGACAGGTGAAGAATGCATGGAGTTATGCAAAGAGGAATTATAAAGGAGAGTTGGAGATTGAAGCACAAAGCGTTGTATGTATTTGATTTAGATATTTGATAGCCTTGTGTGGCTACACATTTCATGTATGTAGATGAACGAATTGAGCTTAAGCAAAGAATCGCTCGCAACTCTGATATAGTGTAATTAAGAGCCGATAAGACTTAGTAACGTAGTGAAACACGTGAAATTAATTGAAAAATTTTCTTTACCCTCTGAAAAACCCTCTCAACCCTAGGTTCAACTTCAGAGTTGAGATTAGGGATTTGTGAACATTTTCAAGAGTCGAGTAATCTAGGTTTGAATCCTGATCTCACGAATGATTTCACTACTCATTTGAACTCATCTAGGGTTATTGAGAATAAGGTATCACAGCTAGGACTTGGCTTCATGAATTTCTTATTTAATTTATTATAAATTATATTAGCTTTCCATATTATTGACTTCTATTTTTCTTAATAATTTACGTATGGGCTAGCTATAGCTAATAATGACATTTTGCTTCCAAAGAAAAATTGAGATAAAGCATAGAGAAGCAGCTAATATACACGCCTATTTCTATGGTTTATTCTTCAATCTTGTTTATGTGGTTTTCAATTTGTTGAGCAGACGAAAATATAAACGAATTTTTCTTAAAAAAATTAGTTTTTACGTCCATAAGCAAAAGGGACGTCTAGAGATACTTTAGGCGCCCCTAATTGCTTTAGGGACACCTAAAGTCTTCCTTTAGACATCCCCTTCTTAATGGACGTTATTTCCATTATTTATTACGTCGTTTGCATAGATGTCCCCTTAAAAAAAGATGTTAAAAGGCCCAAAATAGGAACGTTAAAAGTGTTTTCTATAGTAGTAATATTGCTTAACAGTAACTTCAACGAACATTAAAACTATCAAAACTTTATTTATTGAAAAAGTAAAGGCATTTTGAAACATATTTTGTGGCCCTTTAATTTTATTAGGAAAGAAAAATGAAGAGTTTGTTTTAACCAAACCCCCCCTGGGTGGCTCGCATATATCATATATTCAATCTATAAATGGCATTGTTAAAAAAGTTATGAAACCCAAAAAGGCAAAATGTGTGCATTTGATTTAATTTAAGTAGGTATATTATAAGTAAGTTGTTTCGTCATCTTGATCAGTGCCCTATTCACTTTAAGATCATGAATTGAAAATTTCATGGATAAAGTTTAATTTTGCCTGTATGGACCTAAATCTCTTCTCGTCCTTTTTCTTTCTTTTTTTTCCCACAGTATCTTATATCGACCCTTAGATGGCCAAAAATGGCTGGTTCTAAATTAATCTGTTTTGAAATTATTATTTCAAGCATGAATAATTATATTTAAAGTGGTGAAATTCGGTATACCTAATTTACAGTTTCAATTCAAACACATTGTGCCTAGTATTTTGTGTATATGATCTTTTAAAAACTTTTATAACATCAAAGCATGAAATCCAAGCATTTCTCATTTAGAAAATGGATCCACATTAAATTAAGTTAGAGTACAAATCATTAAAAAGGAAAGACACTCTAAAATTATGTTGTTGTGATTTTTTTACAACCAAAGCTCATAAAAATCTTAGAGTGTGCTCTTTTTCACTTATAGGATATTAAAATGGCACGCATTTTATGTAAAATCTTTTTAAAAAGGGAAAGAAAGTTAAAAAATATTGGGAATTGAAGATGGGAAATTGCAAAGAGTATTATTAGAGAGCCTTAATGCAGTAGTGAAAAGTGGCAAGTCTGACAAGTAAACAAAATGTGACACCAACAATATTAATTCCCTATTTTCAATTTTAATTTCTTTATTTATTTTCTTAATGCTTCTCACTGGGCTATATTTTTTTGGTGCGTTATCAGTCAAATTGACATCTGCATTGTCAAAAGCAGTAGCCTTTGAAGGCTTGCTTCGCTTGGATATTTGTTCTTCAAAACTGCAAAATTGGGATGTGATCCTCTTATTCAGTCTCGCCACTCTGGGCCTCATGTGAAGAATTGAAAGTAAATATAATCAAGCAAATAAGTGTTAGTCTATAATATACCAAATAGTGAGATATGGCAATATAGGACGTAGTGCAAGGTCCAAATACAAACCTTGTTATTAGAATAAGTAAACTATGCTAACATATGTGGATTTGCTCTAAATTGTGTCACTGTCATGCTACTAAATGGATGTTCAATGCTATACTGTTTGACTCTAAGCTTGATGAGCAATGTATTTCCTTCGCAATCAGCTCACTAGGAAAAGAGTAAGGCTTCCTTTCTTGCTATAAAAAAAATAGTGGGTCAATTAGAAGTACTGGATTTTGGTGGTGAATATTATAGTGTGCCAATATTATTAATTTGCCTTTGCTAATTTCTTGTTCAGTTGTTTAACTATCGAACCAAGCAGCTCAATAGCATGGTGTGCAAAGAACAATATAGAGCATTCCCTAGTTGAATCTGACACTTTGTAATGCCCCTTTAATCTATTGGAATGTTATTTAGGAGACTGTTTTGGAACATTAAATATTACATAACTACTTGAAAACAAAATGCAATAATCCTCAGTTGCTTTTGTATCACATGGCCAAGCACCATATGTCCATCGATATGTAGTCTCCAGCTTTTGAATAGATACTTTTTAGACAATGTCACATTCCTTTAGCAAGGGTGGAATAAGAGAGAAATGAGCAATTATTTAGCTAGTAAAAGTATAAGGATATACCATTTTATTATTCATTTAATCCTATTCAATGATACTTTAGCAGTACTAGAAAAAAAAATATTAAATATAACCTCATTAATATTCTGCAATTCCCCAAGAGGGATCCTCACAGATAATACCAAAAGGTCTTCTTTGCTGTAGTTTTGTTTAACATCATTGATGCTTGAGACAATAGATGAGCAGTAATAGGATTTGTTTGACGGCTAATTATGGGAACCAAATAAAAGAATAAGATTGCTGTTTCAAATTTGATTAGGATAAATATGAAGGCGGGAGGACAATCTAATTTCGGAAACATTAATCTAATTTTGGAAATGATTGCTGGTTCTATTGCAATAATGTTTTTGTTAAATGCGTCAGTTACGCACTTTCCAAACAACACCACATTTATTGCAGTCTCACTGTTCAATGCACAAGTTACATGCGTGTAAATTTGAAAATTTGGCATGTAATTGAGACCCAAATAATAATTATTTTTTTATTTGAAATGCACATTTAATTCTTCATCAAGTAAAATGGAGATGCAATGAGGCTTTGAAAAAGCTAATTCAATTATATTTAAGTCCCAAAATAGTTTATAGTTGTAGAAAGCAGGAGCTTATTTCAAATAAAATCTTTTTTCCTAAGTATTATTATTAGAATGTCATTTTGAGACTTAATTATAATATGAAAAACAATAGTAAATAGTAAATGATTTTTTTATATTGAAAATTGTTGCGAAATTTGCTTGGTGGATTTTGTATTCTTGTATAATTCAAGTAATTTGCTTAGGTTTTAGGACAAACAATAGGCCATAAGCATATCGTGGGACAAGTTATACTCTTCCAACTGCCCAAAAGCTTGAAGAAATCCTATCACATCTGTTTTATGTGAAATTGGTAAACAACTCAAAGTCACAAAGTGAGATGCACAAATCCAATATTCAATTAGTGCACAAAAAATGAGTGTCAATTGTTGGATACCAATCAGTTCTTCATTTTTGGCGGTGTAGTTGGCAATGTTTTTCAAAGGAACAAAGTTGAACTCTTCCTTAGGGATTGGAAAATATACTTCCTCAAAATATGTGGCCTTGTGGAATATGATCTTCCAAGAATGCATGGTCACTTCATATTTGTCGTTATTATGCAGCACCTCAAAATGTTCAATGTGGTAGACTTCTTCCTTTTTGATTTCTTTCATGTAATGTTTCAACAATCTTTTTTGCATTGCAGAACCCTCGATTTGGGTGCCCTACAAGTAATACAAAAGTTATCATTAGTAATAGCGGGTAAAGCTCCACAAGAAATAGTGGAAATGCATTATATATATACACTAGTGCAAAATATAGATTTAACACCTATTTTTTACACCTGTCAAAAGAGAACACGTGTAGAAAGTGTGACCGGTGGCATTTTCGTAAATATATGAAGATGTAGGAACTTTCTACATGTGTTAAGAAGACAACACGTGTAGAAAGTAAATTTAAAATATTTTTTCTTTAATAAGTTAATATTTTTTAGATATGTTTTTATAATCAAACATGATTAATATCTTTAATTTTATTTTAATAAATTTTAATTTTTTTAAAAAAATAAATGATTACTTTCTACACGGGTTGGGAGCCCAACCCGTGTAGAAAAGTAATATTTCTACACCGGTTGGGCTCCCAACCGGTGTAGAAAGTATCATAATTTTATTTTTAAAAATTTTAAAAAATAAATAATTACTTTTTACACCGGTTGGGAGTCCAACACGTGTAGAAAGTAGTATTTCTACATCGGTTGGGCTCCCAACCGGTGTAGAAAATATCATAATTTTATTTTTTAAAAATAAATGATTACTTTTTACACCGGTTGGGAGCCCAACACGTATAGAAAGTAATATTTCTACACCGGTTGCGCTGCCAACCGGTGTAGAAAGTATATTATCTTATAGCACGTTTGGAAACTCTGTTTCCAATCGGATTTATTTTATAAGCCCGATTTACGTAAATCGAGATAAATATCCTCCACATATTTACCTCGTAGACCGTAAAAGTAACCTCGTAAATCGTAAAAGTTATTTCGTATTCTGTGAATCACGATTTATAAGCACTTATGGAACTTTCATAAGCTAATCCAAACGAGCCTATATATCTCTCTCGCTCTCCCGCTCTCCTCGCTCATTCCCAGGTCAAGTTCTTCTCTGTATTTCTCTCGATCTCCCTACTTATTCCCAGAAAATGAAAGTTGAAGAAGACGAAGCTCACCACTACGCATTTCATGCCTCTGGCCCTCGCAATCTTACAACCCTAGATTGGAGAGACATCATCAATTCTAGTTGGTAAGTACTACCGATTTCACTGATTTGGTCTAAATTTAGTGTTTCGATTCTGGATCTAGCTAGATATCTGCACTAAGTTAAAAGAAACAATTTCTTTTGGTACTGATACATCTTAATAATAATCTCATAACTTGGGAAAAGGTAGGTGGATGTTTCTTTTACTAATTATTTGGTATGGTGCCTTCTGGAGTGTTACAGACCTTAGTGAGTTCGCTTGAAAAGAAAATTGATGAAACGGAGAAAAGATTTGAAGAGGCAAACAAAATTAGTAAAGAACAAACGAAGCAAGCCTTGGAGGCAAAATCAAAGATAATTCAACTGAAGACTGCTATGCAAAGGTTTCTTTGAGATTAAGCTATTTTGATTTCAGTTATATGTTTAATTTATATCATACAGGCTATTTCTTGTATTCAATGGTCAAATTGTATATGTCCTTACTCCTTTTTTAGTTTCAAAGTCTCCGTTATTGAGATTGTTTTTCACCTTTTCTTTTCACATTGATAGGCTTGAAGAAAAAAATTTTGATGTTGAATCTGAAAATCAAGTTCTTCGGCAACAATCTTTGCTAAACTCGAATGTAAAGAAAATGTCAGAGCACCTCTCAACAACCCCTTCAGATGAGGTAACTTCAGCTTCCTAAATTACTTCTTGATTACACCTGTGGGCTCGCTCATCTCATGCTATTTTGAATTATATTTTATGAGAAACAATAATGAAAAGGAAGTGCTGGGTTGAATATCATAGATATTGAAATGTGCATATCAGAATGTGGAGGTGATATTACAAAGTCTTTGATATTTTGCAATTTAAGCGAAACTGCACTTTGTGCTTATATTTATCCATGAGCCTAGTTGTAATGCTTTGTAGGTAATGTGATGTTAGCTACAGATAAGTGTTATGGTGGATAGGATGATCAAGGCAGGATTAATGACTACAGAGCCCTTACATACTGACAAGATATCAAGGCAATAGACATTGAAAAATACAGATTGAAAACTCTCCCAACACATCAGGTTGGTATAAGCTTCCCATTTTATTTATAAAGTTTAGTGTCCTGAGTAGTTTATAATTGATGGAGGCTTCAATATGAAGAATGAAGTTTGTCTGAGATGCTCTTTAGTCTTTTCTTTTCCTTATGAACTGAAATAAAAGCAAAAGGATCATAATGATGTTGTCCTTCTCTGTGTGCAGTGTGGTGATGTTGTGATTACAACCCCTGAAGGCGTTTTGGATCATGAAGAGGCCATGGAGCGGAATGTAGGTGGTCAAGTTCTTGGTTACTTTCACTAACCATTCCAATGTTATTTTGGCATGATCTGTAGTTGGTTTTGACTGATGAATATTGAATGAAACGGTTGGTGAAATGTTTGGCCATCATCATCTAATCTAGTTTTGTTGTCTTATAACTTGTTCTTGCTTTGCCCTGTATGAATTTTGTAATAGTTCTGAGTTCATGCTTTGATGAGTGGGATGTATATTAGAATCTTTCTCATGCTGTCTTCTTAAGCGGATGGTTTTTTCTCTATCCCAATGGAATAAAAGTATAAAACTGAATTGTTTCTTCGCAAGCTATGATTTATATTGGGAAGGAAATTCTGCTTCTGTTAAGAATGAACTGGACAATAAGAGAGCTGCACATCTTAGTCATCAAATATAGTGTTGCATTTATTTAGTCCAAAACTCATGGATCAATAAAAGCTGATTATCAGGATCAGCTCAATATCGCTTGAAATGTACTGAATATGTGTTGTATTGTACATTTGTGCACAGTGTTTTTTTTTTTGGCTAGACACAAGCCTATTGGAAGTAATACAGTCAAGTATTAAATGTGAGAATCTCTTATAGCAAGGATTCGAACTTTGATTTGTACATTGTAAGAGATTATTCTTGTATATACGTTCCCTTACTCTATATTGTTACCTGATGGGGATAATGAATTGTTTGTTTGTTGTAACTAGCTAATCAGTTTGTTGCTTTCAGTTATCCATGTAATAAAATCGCCCTTTTCACTCTATATTCTGTTTAAGATCCTGACTTAGCAGTGAAATTAGCATGCATGCATGCCAGAATACTAGCTTACTGTTGTTGCCAGCATTGTGCTTTAATTATTCTCATTGTTCCTCCAGCCACTTTTCTTTGAAGATTTTTTTAACTCATTTGTATGCTCATGTGGAGTTTCTACACTTTTTTAACTCATTTTTTTAACAATTTTTTTTTTTAAAAAATAAGTTTCTACACTTGACAAACAAGGAGGGGTGTAGAAAGTGGGACTTTCTACACGTGTTGTGAGACGTCACGTGTAGAAAGTCTCATTTTCCACACTTTCTACACTTGACAAACAAAGAAGGGTGTAAAAAGTGAGACTTTCTACATGTGTTCTGAGACGTCACGTGTAGAAAGTCTCACTTTCTACACCTGACTTCTCACGTCACGTGTAGAAAGTGCCACTTTCTACACGTGTTTTAGAACATGTGTAGAAAATTCGGACTTTCTACACCTATTGTTTCTACACTTATTGTATGTCAAGTGTAAAAAGTCCTTTTCGTCACATGTAAAAAGTCTTTTTCACACTAGTGATACCTGCTCATCTACTAAAATCATGCCAACTTTCCCAGAAACATGTGGTGGGGTCTTTTTACAGGAAACAAACTTTGTAAGAATATGTGTAATAATAACCCATGTGTCCTACCGATCATCAATTTTATAGAATTTTGCATGGCCAATAGTGATTATATTGTACTTTGGAGAGTTCACGTGGCGATAAAAATGTGTAATATGCAATGTTGTTTCAGTTGCAAATAAATAAATGAGTAGGAAGGGTACTTGGTTGTGGCCACATCTGCAAATGAGACCACTTATAAGGAATTACATGTAGTATAATAATAACAAATTTAAATTTAAATTAATTAGGATTAAATGGCATTTTTTTCAAGGCAAATGAAAGGTGTAACTCGGGTCATGTGAAAGGTGTAAGGGTTGCATAATGCTATATTGAAAAGGATGGCGGAAGGGATTTGAGTTTGTAAAGTGTTTGTGTTGAAAATAGATAAAGAGAGAGTTTCATTATCATTAAATAAATTTAAAAGTGGGGGTTAAGAATTTGAAGTGGAGAGTTTTGGAAGGTGAAAATAATTAGGGGGTTACATATTATTTTAATTACATCCAAAAACAATTAATAACAAAAGAGGAGTATCATAAAATGTGTTAGTCATCAACATCCAAAAACAATTAACAATAAAAGAGGAGTATCATAATCGGTGTTAGCCAATTATTCCTCCATAACTACGCACTTTCAAGAAAGTAGATAGATGATAATTTGACTTTTATCTCTGATGCACTCAAAGACATGAATGATTTTTGGTGTTACTATTTGAATAGAGTGATTTTTGGAGTATTTAAAAATAATAAATTGATATCTTGATGTGATGTTTCTTTAATAATTATAATATTTTATAAATGTTTTTAGCAACTAAAGATAATTTTGGTGATTTTTAGTATTATAATAACTCCTGAAACAATTATTCACATAGTTTACTTAATTTATGAATACATGATTTTTTATAAACAAAGGGAAAATGCAAAAAAAATTTGAAATTACAAAATTCTAAATAAGGTATTTCCCATAAAATGAGTTGTGAATTGTTTATTAAGTTTTATCATTAACTTATCAATTTTCAATAACATACCTGATGTAGCATTTTGTAATTTCAAAATCCTCTTTCTGTCATTTTTTTCTTTTTTTTTTTTTAAAAAAAACATAGCTCTTCGTCCTGAAAATATTCCAAATAATAGCCTTTACTCTTTACTTATCATTTAAGTCCGGACTATTTTATTTTAGGAAAAATTTTGGAAAAATATAATTAAAAATAAATAATAAATAAATTGATGCCGTGAATTTATAGAATTTTAAGTCAGAACTGACATAGAAATATGAGATTTTCTAATTCTGACAAAAAATGATCAAATTGCCCTTAGTTCAGTTATGAAACATGAAAACGAAGTCATTAATGTAAAATATGATGTTGTTAATATAGATACAAATGTTGTTATTGACTAATAAAACCTGTCCTTTCAAAATTATCCATAGTTTTTAGGATATAAAGTTGTAAAACATAAAAGTAAGTCGTTAATATAAAATATAATGTTAATACAGATACATAAGTTGTTATTGACTTCTCAAACTTGTGCTTTCAAAATTATCCCTCATGTTTTGTATATGAAGTTGTAAAACACAAAGGTAAAGTCGTTAATATAAAATATGATGTTGTTAATATAGATAGAGATGTTGTTATTGACCTCTGAAACTTATAAATTGAATTAAGGATATTTTTGTCATTTGATCAGAATTAGAAATCTCACATTCCTATTTTAATTATAAAATAAAATTTGATAAATTCACAACATTAATTTATCTTTTCTCATTTTAATTGTATTTTTCTAAAATCTTCAGTTTAATTTATTTTGGACAACGGTGATGCTTGTCCTTTGGGTCCTTGATCTAGTTGTGGCGCAGTGTCGCCAACTGTCAACTGATATATCCTTTTCAACGGAATCTGGCGTTATCGAAGTTCTCAACTCGTGAGTAGTGGAGTGTGAACCCCCGTTACTCGAGACGTAATTTTCTTTACTTAGCTATTTTATCAAAACATCCCAATCAATCAAATAAGGCCTTCGTGGCCCAAAAAAAACAAGTAAAATAAGGCCTTCCATTCTGAGTGGCCCAAAAGTGGTATCTTCTTCGACTTTAAGCCTAACGATAAAGATCTTTTGCCGTTTTTTTTTTTTTTTGAAAAAGAAAGAATCTTAAACTCTCTTGATATAAATAGAAAAACTAAACCAAATAAAAAGTTGTTTGATTGGCTTTCTTGGTATTTTCTTAAAATTTAAAACAAGAAACATGTTTGGAACATGAAAAATACCTTAAAGTCTCAAAGAAAATAATAACTTTCATTCACAATAATTATGTTAAAAACTTGTACCAATCAATGAATTGATGGATATAATTTTCAATTTATTATTTTGATATATCAATTTCATCCATAACCTTATCGCACTAATTAAGACCAATGAATAATAGAAGGAACAAATCATAGCTATTCCAATATTTGACAATATATCATTTGAGGCTATTTTAAGTGGTATTAATAAAGCAAAATGTGAGTAAATTAAAGGTTTAAATTTCAAATTCTCCTAATAAAACTTAAACATATCCAACACAAAATTGTTGAGGAACAATAGCACAAAGCATAAGGTAATATGATGAAGATGATGTTACGTACCCATCCACTACAGATATTCACTACCTCATATTTCTATTTAGGAGGGTTAGTTAAAAATTTTAAGAATTCAGTTTAATTAGATTAGAAACCGACTAGTGTTGTGGCAAGGAATTAAATCATCTCTTCCTTTGAAAACATTGTTATCCTCTCGTGGAGAAATTTCATTTGCTTTCTCCATCCGACAATAATAATAAAGAGGAAGACTTGATTTTACCAACCAAAAAAAAAAAAGAGGAAGACTTGATTTAATATTTCTTCTCAAATGATACAAAAAGTAAGAATAATTTTAAAAATTAAAAAAAATTATTTATTCCTTTTCATCCTTAAAATACGTTATATTCTAAAGGGTTTTTATGATTTTAAATTTAAATTATTTTACAAAAATTTAGTATAATTAAATTCTTTTTTTTTTACAAATGCCCTTATTCATTTTGTTTATGGTGAGAGATTATATAAAAAATTCAAGATAATTAAAAGATGTTGATTTTAATTGAAGGGGTGTCTGAGAAAACAGTAGTAATTTTCGAAAACTTTGAGAACTCAAACTACTTTTTACGATTTTCATTAATTTGTGTGTAATAATTACAACTCACTTATATTAAGACCCTTAGAGAAAACTGATGAAAAAACTCCTATTACAAAATTTATTACCCTAAAATATTTAAGAACCCAAATCTTGAGTGGGTAAAATTTATTTTCAACTATATGTAATATATTAGGCCAAAAAAAAACTATATGTAATATATTCTTAACTATATATGTTGAGAATCTTAGGATAATATTGTGCCTCAATTCTCTCTCTTGTTCCTTTCCTAATTTCCTCCTTGTTTTCCTCCTTAATTTATGTTAGTGTTTACTTTTATGTCCTCCTCCTTTATGTATAAATAGGTAGTAGACAATCATTCTAATGATATGGACTTGTACACACTTATGTGAATATATTTATCTCTCTCTCTAGTTTACATGGTATCAGAGCCATAAGGCTCTCTGAAAATTTCTAGAATCCGTCAAATCTTTGAATTTTCCGGCGACTACCTCCAGTTTCCGGTGATTTTCTGAGTTTCCTACGAGCTTTTTCTTTAGTGTTCCAACGTCTTCTTTGACTATAACACCACAACATACTCCTTAGTTGGCTATTTGTGTGTTATTCTAGTGAGCTTGTTGTTAGATATGATTAGTTTTGATGATGACAAATATAGATGTCAAATATTAAGAGAGCAAAAGTTTGCATAATATACTGATCTCTTACATTGACTAACTACTATATTTAATGTTGCATATATTGTAGATTAGTCAAGCAATAGAAGAAAGAAATTGAGGAATGAAGAACTTGCAAGAATTAATGAAAAATATGAAGATTCAAGTTCTATGGCAGTTGACATTGTAGCAGTTGATACTATAGTATACAGTACTGTAGCGTATGACACTGTAGCGCACTGTAGCAAAATGTAGCATCGAGTGATTTTCAGAATCACTCGAGTGATTATGAAAACAGTAAAAATCACTTGCAGTGATTCACTATTCACTCAAGTGATTCTGAAAACAGTAAAAATCACTTGCAGTGATTCGTTATTCACTCGAGTGATGTTCAGATTTTTATGCTCTGTTTTCTGTCTAGCTGAGCAAGGTATGGTAATTTGATCATATCTCTCAAAATACAACTTCGATTGAGACAAAACCAGTTGAATATGAAACTAGACTTCTAATGCATCATTTTGACACCAGAATCAACATTAAAGGAGTTCATATGAAGGAGATATGAGTGTTTCAAGATGAAACTCAAATTAGCGTCACCTTCCAGAACAGGTTTGGTATTTTGGACATAACTCTCAAACCACATATCCAATTGAGCTAAAACCAGTGCCATATGAAACTAGACTTAAATATATTTCTACATATATATATAATATGCCAATTTTAGAGTTATATTCAAAGAATAATGACATCTGTAAGTTGACCCATATTTGCTGTCAAATTGAAAGAGCAGCTACGAGTTCAGGTGATCTGAACAGAGAGCACCCGAGTGATTTACATAATCACTCGAGTGATAAGGAAGATCCCTCGAGTGATCATTAATAGTCACTCGAGTGAAATGCGTCAGATGGAAGATCACTCGAGTGGCACAGAAATCACAGGAAGAATTTTTCAATGTTCTCAAAATCACTCCCAGTGATATCGAAATCACTCGAGTGATTCTGTTGATTTTGCAAATCACTTCCAGTGCAAGCCAAATCACTGCAAGAAAAATTCACTGTTTGCAATTTCACTTCCAGTGATATGGAATTCACTCGAATGATATGAGATTTTCCAGAATCACTTCCAGTGCGTCTGAAATCACCGGAAGAAAAATACACTGTTTTGGAAATCACTTCCAGTGATAGTCAAATCACTCGAGTAATATTTAAAATTTCCAGATTCACTTCCAGTGGATTGAAAATCACTGCAAGAAAAATTCATTGTTTGCAAAATCACTTCCAGTGAAGCCAAATTCACTCGAGTGATATATGAAGTTTGCCATATCACTTCCAGTGGATACTGAATCACTTCCAGTGAATATTAAAATTCTTCATATCACCTCTAGTGCCATACCTAATCACTCCCAGAAAATATCAGATACTTCAGATCACTTCCAGTCAGTGATTACTCAGTGTACTCTTCACAGTTCCAGTGACAGGAAATCAAGATTACTACCGATGAACCAATATTTACTCAAGTGATATGAAGATCTTTCACTTCCAATCACTTCCAGTAATCATTCAATGCACTGCCAGAAAAATACTGTGTTTGTGAAAATCACTACTTGAGAATCAGAATCACCTTCAAGAACCAATGTCACTTCCTGCAAGATAATATCCAATCAAGGGACATGTTTAATTTGGTAAATCACTTCAAGTGTTAGCAGTCTAGTGCACCTCCAGCGAGAGACGTGTCAAAATCACTTCCAGTGTTAGTAACCCGGTGCAACTCTAGTGTCTCAGATCACCTCCAGTCAGGTGTAATTCACTCGTGTGATATGTTTAGAAAATCACTTAGTAAACCAAATCACCTCCAGTGAAATGCTTCTGCATTCGAGTGAAATGTTGGTTTAAGAAAATCACTTCCAGTGGATTGTATAATCACTCAAGTGATTCAGTTCTATCAGAAGCACCTCCAGAAGCTGACTGAATCAGAGTGCATTTCAGAGTTCAAATTAGTATGATTACACTTATTGTTGTACTTAAACATCATTTAACAATTATTTCAAGTGTGAAACAGGAGATCAAACGTTTGGGTTGCATCTTCAAGTTCGGAGGTGACTCATAGCAAACATCGTCACTCGAAATGATGAATCCCAGAAAACAAAAAATCAGTCTCTAATCGATCATTCAATGTATTCATGTCTTATACTTCATTATATCAATGATTGAAGTGCTTCTCCAGATTAACCATAAAGAAATCATGGGAAGAGATGAAAATCTGTTTCACGAGAAGCTGAGCATCCACTAATAATGGCTAGTTTTTCAAACGTGAAAAACTGTCAGAAGATACAGTGTGTCAACAACGGTCATATTGAAATGCTACCAACGGCTCTCTCAACTCAGCTATATATATGGAAGCATTCAACAAAGACAAATAGCGATCAGAATACAAATATGTTGATATCATAAGTCATCTGCTTCGACCACTCTATCATGTATCTGTGAGAGTGAAAATATTTGCATTGTACTTCAGTAAGCATTTTACCCACTCTGTAAGAGAGCTTGAAAACACTTCATCTGTATTTCAGAAGTGTTCTCAAGGTAGAGGGACCTTGAGAGGATTGATCACCTTACGGGAAAGTTGTAGAGCGAATTGTCAGTAAGACTTTCTGTTCGTAAGACTTACAAGTGCAAGCAGTTGAGAACGTTGTTGCTCGTAAGACTTACAGTGGTGTAAGCAGGAGAGAACGTTGCTGCTCGTAAGACTTGCACGGGTAAAAAGGAGAGAAAGGTCTTTGGGATTGCTTTACTCGACTTGCCGTAAGAGGGAGTAAACCTTACAGTGTGTAAGGGTGAGTAATTTCGTAAGAGATTTGTAGATGCTTTTCTTTTGCCCGGTTAAACAAAAAGATAGTGGATTGGAAATCTCAGGAGGAGCCTGGGGATTTGATGTAGGTCATCGTGGATTGGACCGAACTAGGATAAATCACAGCTTGCACATTCTCTTCTCTAAGCTTTTACATTTCCAGCATATACGATTTACATATTTGCTTGTGACTTTATACTTCTATGTATACTGAGTTAACAATCTGCAAAAAGATTTTAAAAGATCATACTTTCTTATCATACACCCAATTCACCCCCCTCTTGGGTGCCAGCCAGTTCTAACACTTGTGATTTTTTTTGTGAAGCTCTTGAGATTTCATGCGTCTGTTTTCAATTTCCGACGAAGTTACCCAATTCCAGGCGAAGGTACTGTTTGATACTGTTCATCTTAAGATTTCATGTGTTTGTTGAGTTTTTCCGGCGATTGTTCTTTTGCACTGTCTCTTACTGTTCACGACTGTTCGAGGTACTATTCATCCACAGATTCAAGCAAGGTTCTTGAGTTTTCCAGCACTGTTCATCCTAGATTCTGGCAATGTTTCCTGACTTCCAACACTGTTCATCAGGTTGTTTGCTACTATGCATCGGGGTGATGTTCGCTACTGTTCATCTGCTGGTAATTTTCATAGGTACTGTTCGCAGGTGCTGTATCAAGGAACTGTTCATTGACACAGTAGTATTGTTCATGAACAGTGACCATGACTCATCATTATTCACAAGGGGGAGAGTGTGTGTGTGTGTGCGCGTGTGCGCGCGAGCCGGTGAGGCTTTCTTCTGAGTTGTTTAGTCTAATACAAGGTATTGGGTGTTTAGTTGTTGTTCTCTTTGGTTTCAAGGTGGTGTTTGGTTGCTGCACTTATTTTCTGGTCGTGCTTCATTCTCCAACGTCAAGCCCTCATTCCTAATGTGTGTAGGCTAGTTTTGTTAGATATGATTAGTTTTGATGATGACAAATATTAAGCATAAGAAGCTTGCATAGTATACTTTTCTAGTACATTGACTAACTATTTGATGTTGCATATATTGTAGATTAGTCAAGCAATGAAAGAAAGAAATTGGGGAATAAAGAACTTGCAAGAATTAATAAAAAATATGAAGATTGAAGTTTTTATGGTACTGTAGCAGTGGGTACTGTAGCAATACGGTTACTGTAGCAATTGGCACTGTTTGGCACTGTTTGGAACTGTAGCAGAGTGATTTTTAACAAATCACTCGAGTGATTCTGAAAAAATAGAAATCACTCGAGTGATTCAGCAAATCACTCGAGTGATATGCAGTTTTTCAGACTCTGTTCTTCATCCAGCTGAGCAAGGTCTGGTTATTTGATCATATCTCTCACAATACAACTCCAAATGAGACCAAACCAATTGCATATGAAACTAGACTCCCAATTCGTCATTTTACCACCAGAAAAAAACATCAAAGGAGCTCAGATGAGGGAGATATAAGTGTTCGAATTGGACCTTCATGTCAGCGTCACTTTCTGGAACAGTCTTGGTATTTTGCCTATAACTCTCAAACCACGGATCCAATGGAGCTGAAACTAGTTCCATATGAAACTAGACTTCAAGAGCTTTCCAATGATATATAATGAAGAAATTTTGGAGCCATATTCGAAGAGTTATGTCATCTAGAAATTTACCCCTGCTTGCTGAAGAATTGGAAACGAAAGAAAGAACTAAAGTGATCTGAACAACAGATCACTCGAGTGATTGTTAATCACTCGAGTGATATTGAAGATCACTCGAGTGATTCCAGAATTCACTCGAGTGATATGGCTTATTTCACAGATCACTTCCAGTGGCGTAGAATTCACCGGAGGAATTTTTCACTGTTCTCAATATCACTTCCAGTGATAGGGAATTCACTCGAGTGATATGAAGGTTTCTGCAGATCACCTCCGATGATGCTAGATCACTTCCGATGAATTTCACTTCTTCTCAAATCACCTCCAGTAAGCTTCAATGCATCTCCAGTGATAGCCCATATGCACCAACGTCTATTAAACCAATAGCTCAAGTAATGCAATTGATTCTACCAGTATTGCTAGACCAATGCACCTCCATCTCTTAATTACTCCAAGTCTTCATTCTTGTGATATGGTCCTTTTGGTTCATCACCACCAGTGGATTTCAATGCACTCTGGAAGTTTATGATAGAAGCCATCCGGAGATATTAAAGTTTCTCTGTGCACTTAAGTTTGGTATGAGGAACTTGAGTTCTTATGTTGATGAAGCAAAATGGAATACAGCGATCAATCCGAATGGGCTCATATGTTATGCAATCTTTATGTTTTCACTTGCTATCATTCTTAGACATTGCTTAATACTTATTTCAAGTGTGAAATAGGGGCTCAAGCGTTTGGGTTAAAACTTCAAGTCTGGAGGTGACTCACGGCAAGCATCGTCACTCGAAGTGATGCAACCCAGAAAGCGGAAATCCTATCTTTGGCCAATGATCCAACATATTTATGATTAACACTTCATTGTATTGATGTTTGATGAATTGTTATAGAAAGAACAATTAAGAGTCCATAGAAAGAGGAAAAACCACTTCACGAGAAGCCGAGCATCTACTGATAACGGCTAGTTTTATGAAGTGGAAATCTGTCAGAACAAGCAGTGCGACTCCAACGGGTATGTTGAGATGCTATCAACAGAATTAAAATGAACTACCAAGAACGTGCAAACAGAAAGCAACTGTATGAATCATCTGTTAGAAGCACAAACAGATTACAACGGGAAATACTGAAGCATCTGTCAGAGCACCATGATTAATGTGCATAACCGTTGAACTTTCTGTCTAAGCACACGATCAGCTTACAACGGGAGAATGTTTGAATGCTTCCAACGGCTCTCAACCATCTTCTATATAAACCAATGTATTCAAACAAGAAACGAGGAGATGATACGACAGTAACCAAACACATGAGCAATGAGAACCCAACTGCCAACATGCTGATATTATAAGTCGTCCACCTCATATACTCTCTGTTCTTATCTGTTTATATATCATGTACATTTGAGAGTGAATATTTTGTATTGTACTTCAGTGAGGATTTATCTACTCTGTGAGAGAGTCTGTAAACACACCATCTATACTTCTGTATTGAACTCAAGGTAGAGGGACCTTGAGAGGGCTGAGTACCTTATGGGAAAGTTGTAGAGAGAATTGCTAGTAGTACTTTCTGCCTATAAGACTTACAAGGTGTAAGCAGTAGAGAACGTTGCTGCTCGTAAGACTTACAGTGATGTAAGCAGGAGAGAACGTTGCTACTCGTAAGACTTGCACGGGTAAGCAGGAGAGAAAGGTCTTTGGAATTGCTTTGCTCAACTTACCGTAAAAGGGTGTAAACCTTACAGTGAGTAAGGGGGAGTATCTTTGTAAGAGATTTGTAGAGGCTTTTCTTGTGCCCGGATAAACAAGAAGATAGTTGATTGGAAATCTCAGGAGGAGCCTGGGGACTAGACGTAGGTCATCGTGGATTGGACCGAACCAGGATAAATCACAGTCTGCATATTCTCTTCCTTAAGCTTTTACATTTCCAGCATATATGATTTACATATCAACTTATGTTTCTATACTTCCGCATGTATTGATTTGATAAGTTACGAAAAGATTTCAAAAAGATCATAATATATTATCACACACCCAATTCACCCCCCCTCTTGGGTGTCAGCTAGTTCTAACAAGTTTCTGTGTCGAAGGTTGCATTGTTAGATTGGGTTCAGTTGTTTCTTCTATTTCAGTACAATCGGCGTTTCATTTTATGAGCATTCACTTGTTTATTGCTGTTGGGTTCTTTATTTGTTACGTTTCCCAGTACATTCGTGAAGCGCTCTTTGGTTTTTTTGTCTTGGGTGTCGTGCTTATGGTTGGATTATGTGGTTCTACTTGATTTAGTTTTAGGGTATGGGTTCATCATTCCAAATCATGAGTTTGGTTCTTGATTCAGGTTGGTTATTTTTGTGTGTTGACATCTACTGTGCTTTGCGTCTTCCGTTTGTTGGCTATTCTGGGCAATTATTTGCTGGTTGTTTGATTCTTGGTGAGACCGTTTGGTGTTTGTCTCTGGTGAGATGTTTGGAGAATTGTTTGGTCCCTGGTGAGACCGTTTGGTGTTTGTCTCTTGTGAGACATTTGGAGTATTGCTTGGTTGTCTTGTGAAATCGTTCGTTATTGCTTTAGGCTATGGATCATTATTTTCTTGAAGATCAGCTACTGCATGTGCAAGCTGCTTCCAGCTTGAGGGGGGTGTTGAGAATCTTAGGATAATATTGTGCCTCAATTCTCTCTCCTTATTCCCTCCCTAATTTCCTCCTTGTTTTCTTTCTTAATTTATGTTAGTGTTTACTTTTATGTCCACCTCCTTTATGTATAAATAGGTAGTAGTCAATCATTCTAATGATATGGACTTATACACACTTATGTGAATATATTTATCTCTCTCTAGTTTACAATGTACAAATATTTTTTTTTTCTTTACGTGGTTAAAGATAAGATGCACACATCTAAAGAAGAGAGTTCCCCCTATTAAAGATACCTGGTGCCTAGGTCCTCAACATATTTTTCCTTGAGGATTTGTTTAGCAATTTTCCAAATATATATATATATATATATATATATACTCTATCCTATTTTTTTTATAAACAATTTTTTCTCTTTTGATATTGATCCTTTTTATATACAATTTTCTTCTTATGTTTCAAAGTTTAAGCTACTTTTTCCTTTTTTACTCCTATTGAATACACATCTTTATATTAATTATCCTCCACTTACCATTAATTATCTTTCATTAACTTATTTATTATACATTATCTTTCATATTTTATACTTATACTCTTTCATATTTATTATTCATTCTTTCTCCAATGCTTTTTTCATAAATAATGGTATATATAAAAAAACATGACATTTTTTACATATTTATTATTTTTAACTAATCTTAACTGTCATTTCTTTTTACACAATAAGAATAAAAGTTTCTTATAACAGCAATATTCATGTTAAAGCGCGTTACTTTAAAAAATTGTTTTAAAAATGTAAAGTTGTAAATTTATTTGTTTAAATTAAATTTAAATGGTTTAGATCTTTTCTCATCAGTAATGAATATCCGTGGCTTAAAATTAAAGTATTGCAAAACGGACGCCAATGATTCGTTAATTGCAAGTGCGGTCCAACACAGATTTCAACTCAAAAACAGCCTCATCACATGTCGGAAAATATCTGCAAGATAAGGTATCCTTCACAATCATGAACATTGATTCATAATTGAGTCCATAAGGAATTATTATATTGGCTTTTGATTTTATATATTCTACATACATTGGTAAAAAATATACCATACATATGTTTTAACAAATAAATAACTATTTCAAATTTAATTTAGTCACAATTTAAAATTTAATCATTAACTTTAATTTGCTGATAAACATGATAAATTATATAAATGATAACCTGAAAAAGTGTGTGTGTACACCATATCCGCTACTTAATTAATATAAAATTTAGCTCGTTGTGCAATTCATCGGAGGCCGTATAGCCTTTGAAAACGTATAACAAATAAATTACTATTTTGGAAGTGATTTCATGGTGCATAAGCTAAATATATATGAGAAGGGTTTTATCATGCCATGCATAAAAAATACTTTTGAAAAGTAAATCCAAATTGTCATTTCGTGATGTTTATTAAAAAGTAAAAGTATATTTTTGATCCTTTTATTTTATATATATAACCTCTAATTTTATATAAGATTTCAGTTTAGTCTATTAATTTTATAAAATATTTTTTCAATCATTTTGTCCTCTATTTATTTGTCTCAAATAATTTAATAAAAATGTTTTGTCAACTTTTAAAATTTTAATTTCAGCATCTTTTGTCAACATTAGAGTTCTATGATTGAGAAGAAAATTTATATAATAGACCTGTACCTAATAGTGCAGTGATCACTCAATGGCCCTTAGGGACATTGCCCCCCTCCCTTGTATGGGTTTAAACCTTTGCCATGTTGTAACTAAATAAAAAAAAGAAAATTTATATGATAAAAAATTAAAATAAAACTTATTATAAAGTTAAATGACTAAAATTGCAGTTTTTCCTCAATAACAATAAATCTCTTGCCCGGGGTCATGTCAACCTAACAAACTCGTTAATAATTTTGAGTTAAGGCATGTTTACAATAAAATATCATAAGAAGTTTAACAGGTTTTTGGTTTTTGACGATGTGACGAGTAAATTATACATAAATATACTACGATAATATAAAATTTATAAAAAATTGTAATTACTTATAAAACATAAATAATTATAGCTTATTTTATACTTTTGAGCAGAATATAGATCAACAGAATAAGCTTTATATATTCCATGGGATTTTAAAATTTAAAAGAAAAAATTCTAGTAACTACAAAAGAGTTGTATAATATAGTCTTAGATTTGTCAGAAAAAGTAAACTACAATATTTTCTTTTAAGAGATAGTAATTCTTAATTAATATTTTGAAAAATCACATTTATCTCCATTAAATATGTAATTTGATGGAAAATAATCTCAACTTCCTATGCGTGGAAATGATATCCTTTTTTTTTTGCCAACATAGTAATTAATAATATCCTTTTATTGCTTATTAGTCAACTCCACTACATTCTGCCTTACTTTCTTTAATTTCGTCTTATTTGGGAAAATGACATCCAAGACCTGTATATTAATGACACATGGAACATTTAAAAATAAGAAATTGCTTTTTGAGAAAATGACTAAAAAAAATTTAAAATTGTAAAATCCCAAATCAAATTTGTTATCAAGAGTTGATAAGAAAATAACGAGATTTGATAAGTAATTTATAATTCATTTTTTTAGAAATATCTTATTTAGGATTTTACAATTTTAAAATTCTTTTTCTATCATTTTTCCTTTATTTTTTTGAAGGGTTATAGTATTATCATTGAAAAGTTTCAAAATTTTAACTAAATACATACTCTCAAAAACACATCATGATCTCCCAAAAGTTATGAAAATGCTTTAGCTATTCCTTTGAGAAATATTAATTAGTAATAATTTTGAAAACGTCAAAACACGAGTAAGAATTTTGGTGATTTGCAAGAGGATATATTGTGCGACTTTCCACACAATCCATTTTTGTAATTTTATAAGGTCTTGAAATGTCATGATGAATACCTTGTACAGAAATCCTTAAGTGACTTTCACCTTTTGTTCTATTATTTAAGGAAGGAACTTCAACAAAGTTTTCTCCGTTAATTAATTCTCGCGTTACAAAAACTCAGCTATTACAAAAATATGGCAGAGAAAGCTCAGTTAAATTATTGGTCCTCTGGCTTATGCGGATGCTTCTCAGACTGTGAAGCTTGTAAGTTATCATTATCTTCTTCTTCTTCTTCATCTTCGTCGTCGTCTTCTTCTCCTGATCCTCCTTCTCACTATATTGTCCAGGTTTTCAAATACCACGGTATGCATCAATATACTAAAAAAAAATTTCCCGGCCCACTGGCATCAATATTTCGATATTGATAATTTTCTCCAAAATGATATAAAGATCGACTGTTTCATATATCAAACTTCCAAATTTAAGCTTAACATGGCTGAGCGACTGCATGCATGATGCATGAAACCCTAATATTTTAATATTTATGCTATCACACACACACACTCACACACGGATACCCTAGAGACGTTGTTGTGAATATTAGTGTATCGAATATGTGTGTGTGTGTATTTAAATATTTTACTTTGACATTAAGATGATAATGTATCAAATGGACCTGGACTATACTCAGGTGAACTTGAAGAAGTGTAGGTGGAGAGAGAAAGATATAGAGGTTTGTGAGTCACATATATCTAATATATGTGAGGCTCGCCTAAAAAGTTTTCTATCTTTCTCTTTTTTTACACGAATCCTCTTACACTTGGAGAGAATTAATCTTCTTTCGTATGAAACACGTTTATCTATACATATGTTTGATTTGGTGATGTTGTAAAAATTCAGTTTCCTAATGCCTTCCTTTTTTTTCCTCCCACAAATGAATAGGTTGCATGACTTTATTCTGCCCATGCGTCACCTTCGGAAGAATTGCAGAGATTGTAGATAGAGGATCAACAAGTAAGCCTGGGTCACATTTGTTTTATTGATATGTTATGCAAAACTAATAGTAATAACTATTCTAAATGTTTCATATATCTCTACCCGATTATCAAATAATTCCATCTCAACTTTCATATATCTCTACCCTGATTAACAGTAAAGGTTGTTGCTATGCAACCAAAAAGTCACAAGTTCAAATCCTGCAAACAATCTCTAATTGTGAGAGTGAGGTTACGTACATCTAACATTTACATCTAACATTTCTCAGATCATATTTAGTGGGAGTTTTATGCAAGGAGACACTCTTTTTTCATCTCAGTGGAAGTGGTAGTCCCCCACATTGAACGAGTAGTGTCAAGGAGTTTTTAGAATCGCATTATGAAAATGCACCGTTTCATATTTATGAGATAATTACTCTTGAATGGTTAACTTCATTTGGCTATATATATGTTGGAAGGTTGTATGCTACAAGGAGCACTATTCTACATACTGGGTGGTTTTACACATTTTGTGTCAGTCTATTCATGCGTTTACCGTACAAAGTTAAGGAAGCTCTATAGAATTGAAGGCAGTGAAACTTGTGATTGTATTGTGAGTTCCTTCTGCCCTCACATGGCGCTTTGCCAAGAGTATCGTGAGCTCAAAACTCGCGGATTCGACATGTCTGTTGGTACGTAAATTGATCCAAGAGATTGTCGTATGCATATATTTACTTTTATTGAATTATATCACTCTAGTTCTTATTATAGGTCCGGTTTTGCTAAATCTTAAATATTAAAAAATGGACGTTAAGACATTTAATATGTTTTAAATTGATTTATTTATCTAAATTTGCCATTGTTTAACAATGAGTATTGAAAAAAAAAAGATGTTATATATTTTTTCTCTCACATTTTCAATAGGGGCCAAATTGAAAAATTATCATTAATGACTCTCATAATGGGCTTATATTTAGGATAAATTTTTTTTAACAAACTGGATTTATTACAAGGATCAGAGTGGTAATCAACACTTAGCTTGTAATTAATCATTGGGAAATTATTGTTCTTATTGAAGGATGGCAAGGAAATGTGGAAATGCAGACTGCCGGTGCTGTGGCGGTGATGGCTCCGGTGGTACCAGGTGGCATGAGTCGCTAGTGATTGAGGTAGTTCTCTTGGTTATAATATGAGATCTAAACCATATGCTTAAGAGAAATAAGTGAACTTAAATATCGCCTTGGTATATTGTGAGCCTTTTTGGTGTTTGTATATGTTTTGTGAATAAGTGAAGACTTCTAATGTTATATTTTTCATGAATTATATTATCTTTAAGTATGTGGTTCATGTGCATGGAAATCTGTGTTTCTTGAAGATAGATCAAGAGTACTGAAGTTGTAAGAAGTTTATTATTACAAATGTGTGGTTTGTTCCAAGTAGAGATTTTGGGTTCTCAGAAAAAGAGAAAAAGAGTAATTATGAAGAGAAAAGAGAAAGATGTTACAGAGTTCATTAATATGTCCAAACATACATGAACAGCATAACCGTTGGCTCTGGTTTGAATTATTATAACAGTAATACCCCACATATTTTAGTGTAAGGTCTAAATCTCATCATAACTATTTGGTATAAGGTCTAAGTCAAATCAAGAGCATTCTAAGAAAAAAAACGACATAGTGGAGCACCATTGTTAATTTCTACTACACTCTCAATAATTCATCTTTCCCACTATATAAGAAAAGCAATGTCTTTTCTCCTTAAATGGAATTCATTGCTATATGTGATAAGTATATTCACTATTGGTTTATTTACCTTGATGGATAACAGTGTAGTGTGTGTGAATAGCCAGTTTAATGATTTGATAATAGTATTTTATTGTTGATGTTTGCTACAATCTCTTAGTATAAGATTTAGTTTATAGTGCTGTTCAGTTATAAATTCACACTGAATTTCACGCATAAGAAGATTATAATATATGCTCGTTGAATATAAATAGATTTTCTGTGATTATTTAACCGAGATTCTGGAAATTGTCTTCTTCACACGATTATTGCATGTACCTGATAGGCTATAACTTTTTTCACCTTTTTTATTACGTAGTTAGTGTCAGGAAGCCTCATAAGTCAATTGAGAGCCGAGACAAAAATTTAGTTGGGAAAAAATGATATTCGACATCATGATTTTAAGAGCAAGTTTTGGCCAAAAATAACTTCAAAGTTCAAAAACTTTTAATTTTTTACTTTTCTATAAATTTGAATATTTTAAAACTGATTTTTCAAATATAGCATATATACAAATTAATTTATGCCAAATTGATTTCTTTTTAAAAAAGTTTAGCAAAACATAAATAACATTACATTTAATTGACTTTTACTTCAACTTCAGTTTGCAAAATCAGTTACGATACAAAATTACTTTTGCTAACTTTAATTCAAACAAACCCTTGCTCTTCAACTTTAGAACAAAGAATAGAACTTTGAATAGTTTGGATTGCTACCATTAAAGTAACTATTACTTTTAGTCTTTAATATAAGATCTTGTTTATAATGTACAAAAGTAATATCACATAATTGTCCCAGAACTCTTGGATCGATGCCATTCATTCAAATAAAGTAGATAGTGTTTTTATAAGCTCCACCTCAAAGATTACAAAAAAGGGGTACAACATAAAAATTTAATATATTAATATAAAATATAAAAACTCTATCCGCACATCATGTTTGGGGGTGAAAATAGGTTATGCCAGGTTAAGCTTTACCTAAATAGGCCTTAGTATGCAATAGAGATTTAAAGCCTAAGCCTGTAGTAGGCTTTTTTTTTAGGCCTGAGCCTGGGCTTTCAAAATGACTGATAAGACCTTAAGCCTGTTTAAAGATCTACTTAAAATGTAGGTATTTAAATAGCATATGCCTCTAAAATTATATATAACCCTTCAAGCTTATTTACAATCATACATTATGTATTAAAAGTCTAACATTAATTCTCATCGTAATATAAGGGGGGGAAATGCCTAGTGCAATAGTTGTCCGAACAAGTAGGAATAAGAAAAACTAATCGTCTATTAACTAATAAGGGTGAAAATAGGCCAGGCCAAGCCAAACTTTGACTAAATAGGCTTGAGCCTACAAAAAGGAATTAAAGCTTGAGTATGTATATGGGCACTTTTTTAAGCTCAGACTTGAATCTTCAAAAAGCTTGGTCAGGTTTGAAGCCTTTTTAAAGACTTTCTTAAATTGTAAGTCTTTAAATAGGCTTAAGAGGTTAGGCCAAGGAGGCTTTGTGTAGGTTTAGAGGCCTACACTTTGTAGGTTTTAAGTAGGCTTGAAGCCTATTGAAAGGCTACAATCCTATTTAAATAAATTTAATTCATATACTTTAGGGAAAAAGACAGAAAATGAATTTTGAATTTGTAAAATTTTAAATCAGATATTTTCTAAAAAAATGAATTGTGAATTTCTTATCAACTCTCGGTAACAAACCTAATTTTGGATTTTTGTAATTTCAATAATCTTTTTCTGCCTTTTTCCCTATATTTTAATAAATTTGAATACAAATTAATTCAATGAGTTATTATTTAAAATATAGATTATAGGTAATTAACCCACTAATAATACTATATAAAAGAACACAACAATAACATAACCGAATTAACACTAATAAATTAATAATGAAAACTAAACAGTGTTCAATACTCTCTTATAATCTCTTTTTGCGTAGCTACTCACGAATTCAAAATAAATACAAAATCATTCTATCACAAATCCAACCAACAAATTCAATGTATGTTTTGGACTGCATCACCAGGTCTCAAGCGCAAAGAGGGTGCAGTCCACTGAAGATATGTGATCCAACTTCATAACCATAGTCTATAACTTTTAGATAATCAAAAGTCAAGTTTTGGTAAATGTATCAGACATCAAAACAATGAATCAACTTTTTAAACTAACAAATCATCATTAGCAAAAGAACACAAACCAAGGTTAGGCAGCACACAAATCGGGTGAAGAAAGCCTCCAATTCGGAAATAAGGTTTAGCAGCAACTAAATCAGAAATAGTAGATCAAATATTGGCAAGCAGAGATGCACACTTCTTGAAGCCACAAATATATCATTGTACCAACTAATAAATAGTCAAAAACAACTTGCAAAAGTTGTATATCTGCTGCCGAAAATGTTTATTGAGAGGCTGACGAACAAAGAGAGAAAACGTGCTTCAAGAGTGGAGAACCGGAAGCTTTGAGTTTGGGTTGCGAGGAAGAGAACAAAGAATGGAGGTGGAAGAATAGATGAAGGAAATGTAGGTTGCAATAATGGTGGTGACGGACCAACGGAAGTTGACACAGATGGGTAGGCATCTGTGCCACACCAACCCGTTCTTGGGTGCGATCACAGAGAATGAAAGATATAAAGAATTTCTGCTGGGAGCTCTTTCCCCCGGGGCACCTCAAAGAGGTGTTATCGTTCGGACCTATTCGATTAGGGCGCTTGGACTAGTTGGTTTGCGGGCACACCGGATCCGGGGACTAGATACAGCCAGATACCAAGAAATCGATGTGCTCGTAAGGCCAAAGGTCTACATATCAAAAAAAATAAAATGGTGGTGACGGTGACTATGAGAGTGAGATGCAGAGAGCAAACAGCTAGGTTAATTTGGTTGAATTTTAATGAAAAACCTTGGGGTACTAAAGTAATTGATTAATAGAATTAAAATGTAATAATTATATTAATATAATTATATTTATATTTTTTTAATATGTAAACATGCCAGGATTAAAGGTTTATAAGCTAGGCTTTAACAAAATAGGTCTAACCTATTTATATATTTAGGCCTTTAAATATGCTTTGGCCTAACCTCTTTATTAAACAGGCCTGGTTAAGTAAGGCCTTAACCAGGCCAGGCTGTAGGCCGCTTAATAGGAGATTGACCTATTTCTACCCCTATTGACTTATGATATTTAAAAAACAAAATTGACCAAGCATAACAACTAATGGGTAAAAATGGATTTTACCTTTTACTTTTCCCACATAAAAGGGGACAAACTCCTCCTACTAAGATTATAATATATTATTTTCCAATGGAAGAGAAGAGTGGGGTGAATTATTGATGTGAAAGCAAGATTTGAGTGTGTGTGTGAATATCGATAAGATGTGAAACTTAGAATTAATGTTGAGTTGATAAATTTATAAATAATTTATTAGATAATATTATATATACTTAGATGATGGCATAAATTAAAAAAAAAGGTTAAATAAGCTAAGCTTGTAGACTAGGCTTTGTAAAAATAAGCATAGTCTATTTATCTAAATAGGCATGGTAAAGGCCTGAGTATGACATATTTACTAAATAGGTTATGTTAGGCTTTATGTAGGCTAAGTTATAAGTCCATGTTAAGGGTATGACCTATTTCCATCCCTAATAATGTTAGCTAGTTTAGATGGTTGATGCGATGAAAGGTGGTGAAGTTGAGATTCCATATGGATAAACGTCGAGAGTGGAAAACATTTTGATGTATAAAAATTATAGATAAAACTTTAATATGGCAAGGGCACGCTAGCTATTTAATATGTAAGCTGTTATTAATGTTATTTACTTCTCAAAAATACCTAAAAAGCACATGGCGTACCCAAATCTGAGTTATAATTAAAATTAAGAGGAAAAATATTATACTTCCTCTGTCCCTCTTTACAAGTTCTGATTTAGATTTTCGTTTTGTCCTTAAACTTAAGTTACAATAAAAATTTGGGAGAATTTTTCATAAAGACTTAATTGAAAACTCATTTGTTAAATAGGACATAGGGAAGATTTTCTGCACATGAGGGAAGATTTTCTGTACATGAGGGAAGATTTCTGCACATCTATAGGGAGGATATATTGAACACATGGAAGATTTTTTGAACACAAGGGAAGATCTTTTGCACACGGGAAGATTGTTTGTATATGAAGGTCCCATTTGACAAATAAGTTTTCAATGAGGTCTTTTTAAGCCATGTTCCCTAAAAAAAAATTTAAAGATATAATTATTACTTGATTTCAATAAATCTCCATTAGAAAATGTAATATTTAAGTTTTGAAGATAGTTAAGGTTCAAAATAGTATGACATTAAATGGAGGGTACAAATATAAAGGAAATCGTAATTTTTAAATAATACGCACATTAATTCTTATTACAAGAAATCTCTGCATATATAACCTGTATTGTCTGAAACGTTATAATTTATTGGAGAAATTGCTTAAAAGGATCTTTTTGAGAAGTTTATTGCCCAGTAGTATCTCAAGTTTTTTTTTTTTAAGGATCTTGGTCCTTTAGGGTGAATTATAGATATAAGGATTAAATGACTAAATTGCCCTTTCAGTAAAAACCTTCCTATGTGTAATATATATTTTCTACGTGCAATTTATCTTCCCTATGTGTAATTTAACTTCTATTATATGCAATCCATTTTCCCTCGTGTGCTAATGTCTTCTCTTATGTCCTAAAATTAAGCCATATAGTGTAAATTATGCTTTGTGCAAATGATATTCTCTTAGTGCAAATGGTCTTCCCTTATGTGTAAACGATATTCCCTTGTGCAATATATCTTCCCTATATGCAATTTATCTCCCTTATCATTCATCTTCCCTGTATGCAAATGTCTTCCCATGTGCCCCAAAATTAAGCCAAAGTGTGAAAGTTATGCCAGTGCAAATGATCTTTCCTTGTGTGTAAATCATCTTCCCCTATTGTGTGAATAAAATTTCCAAGTTTCCCTTAATTTTTCTTAAACTTCTGGCCACTCACACTCATATCTCTAGAAATTGAACCTAACGATCTAGATTTACAAATTAGTTGGTCGAACAGGGGGTTAATGAGAGGCAGCGACAAACTGAGGGTAGTGAGATGGGGTTGTAGAGGAGAAGAAGAAATGAAGAGGAGGGTTAATAAATTCCATATTAGATCCAAGGATAGAGAAACCATAGTCCTCTCATGAATAAGATGAGTAAGGAGAATGCATTATGAGTAAGAGGGTGAGTGAGAGGCAACCGATGATGTGTGAGAGGAGGGTGAATAGAAGTCAATGACCGGTGCTTTGTAAAAGATTGAGAGTGAACGGTGATGCAAGGGAAGAGAATGCGATAACATCTAAGTGTTGTGGTAAGGTGGTGTAGGCATTTTAGTCATTTCATTCTCATTTATTTATGCCCTAAAGGACCCTGGTGCTTAAAATAAACTTAGGTCCTTTCAAGTTAAAAAAAATTTCAAATACAGATTTATTTGCAATTTTCCCTAATTTATTTCATCCAATATACCTAACTAACTATAAAAAAATTACAATATTAATTTAACTAAATTCTTCTTATTTACAAGTTTTATTTGGGAATTTGAGATTTTATAAAAAATTATTAATTAACTTTTTTTAACTTACATAAAGTACTCGTAATTAATTATAGCTGATAATAATTAAGTACCAAATGGAGTGCATAGATTTTGCTTCTTCATTGATTTATGTATTAGAACAAGTATATAAGAAAATTTTATTATATATGTAATCGATCAATCTAGAAATAATAGTCTCACTACCAATAAGAGTTGGTACTGAGTAGTAGACGGCTTGATATCTTTAAGAAGAAAACGTGTGTTTGAGTTTTGGGAGTCGCTCTTGTTAGAAGGATGATAACTATGGACAAAGTCTAGCGCAATCCGTGTCCCCAACTCAAGATTAGTCCTATAACCAGCCAAAATGGTCTAAGCTGTGAGAATACTCAGGATATTCTCTAGGCACACAAAACGACTAATTAGGGAGGATTATTAATAAAAAAAAATAGTCTCACTAAAAAGTCCTTTAATCTCATCATATTTCCTTGAACGTGGCGGGATTGTTATCGAAGCATGCAACGTCATTGGATCCTGTGTTTGTTTGTTTAATTTGTTTGTTTTTTTGTGCCCATTGTTTGTTAATTATTATTAGTGGAAGTTGTTTTCGATTGGTTTCACATATGACCCACAAATTAGTGGCAGTCCAGCTGGTTCTAATAATCCCAATTATTGCACTCTTGATGTTTATTTTTAAAAACGCTTTGATGTTTATCACGTTATAACTATTTATAAGTCACGTGTAGTTATATTTTAAATTTAAAAAAATATTTAAAAAATAATTTTTTTAATCTTTATTTATAAAATAGTGTTCATTTTTTCTTACATCATTTTATTTTTATACAGTTACACCTCTCTCCTTTTTTACTCATATGCCTGGTTAATAATAAATAAGAGTAAAATTGACAAAATATTATTTATTACCTATAAAATGACTTATATTGTAAGCAAAAAGTTTTTAGGATACAATGACTTACAAAAGGTATTTAGGGGGATTGTTTTTTTGGAATGAACAAGCAAGAGCAGAGTAAGAGAATCAGGTGGCGTGACAACGCCCATTATAAAAGATAATCGAAATCAATGATTAATCAAGAGAAGACGATGAATCAAGAAGAAAAGGTGATAACTTGACAAGAGAGCAGTGACTCAGTGAGGGAACGCACGCTCCTTGAGCTTGGATGGCGGTAGTGATGGAGGAGTAAAAAGGAGAGACGAGAAAGAGGGTCGTGCTTTGACGGAAGTGAAAGAAATTAAAAAAAAAAAAAAAGTGTCGTTGGAGGTGAAAATGGGAGGAGGAGAGATAAGTTGTTTGATGGAGAGAAATAATTAAATGAAGATAAGAAATTGTGGGGCCTAGTATTTAATAGTTCTGATTGTGATGCGATGTAAGGCTACAATTTAGCTGAGATGGTTGCATTTGATTGGGGACCGCAAATAACGTGGTGCTCGAAGTTCACTCAAGTAAGCTACCCCTCCAATTTTTAACAATCCTTTCTATCGTTTTTATAAACAATTTTGTCACTTTTGAATTTGATTTTTCATATAAGTAAAATTTTTTATATTTTAAAATTTAAAATATTATTTTATTTTTATTAAATACATATATTTATATTAATTATTTTTATTTATCATTAATTTTTTATATAATTATTTATTATTTATTCTCTCTTATATATTTTTTTTAATTTTTTAATTTTTTTTATAAATAGGGACATACTTAAAAAAAATGATATTTTTTACATATTTATTATTTTTAATTATTTTTAAATTTTAGTTTATTTTATAACATCAGAATAAAAGTTACTCATAAAACAGATAAGATAGAGTATAAGATCCACTCTTATAAAGGAACTTAGCTATAAAGTGGATTTTGCATTAGAGATTGGAAGAAATATTTCCAATTACTTAATGTAATCAGAAAGAAGTGATGTTCAAAGAAGGAAAGATTTAAAATTTAACTAAATTTAAAACCATGAATTACATTTTCAAAACAAAAAAAAATGTATTAAATTTGAAATAGGGATTTTTTTTTTGTTGCCTTTTTTGGTTAATTTGACGCTTTTGTGCTGGGTATTTCACATGATACTACTATTGGATCAGCCATATGTGTAGCTTGTATTTGGTTTGCATGTTGTGTTGGTGCTCAAAAAGAGGCCTTATTTTGCAAATAGTGAACTTAAAATTATTGATGCTTCGTTGCTTAATTTTATCTGTGCTCTCCAAGTGAATGATCGTATTTGTTGGGATTGAAATATCCATTTACCGTCGGTGTAGCTAGTTTATCAATCATGAATAAAGACTCATCTTGTAGCTAAGATATTTTTCCACCTTCATAAAATACTATCATGCTACTGTTGAATACACACACATACACCATTGAATAATCCAAATCTCATCTTAAATATATGTCCCTCAAATAGCTCGACTGGTTAAATACATCAATATAGCGTGTGGGGCGCCCATCTTAAGTATAGGTACGCTGTGTGTTATATATTAGAGGTGAATATATAATAAAAGCAAAATAGGAGAAAATATCTTCATCAATTATTGAGCCAAAGGCTCACATATACAACAGTGGTCACCAACTTGGGTTTGCACTAATCATGTTTCAACTGAGGATGATGAACTGATCCTATTTGAGGGCTAAAGAGAAACTCCTCTCTTTATCTTTTTAGTAAGACTTAAGTTATTATCTCTCTTTATGTTAATGGGGATCAATATCCCTTCGCACTAAACCGCTTGTCTAAGACCTCTATTAATAGATTTAAGGGTCATCACCAACTAATACACTTTAATACTTCCAACATAGTGTCCATATTCCGTAGATGAACATATTAAAGTCGTAGAGGGACAGGCTCAATGCTTGTGGTACTTTTTTTTTCATTTTTTTTACAGTTAAATTGCAATAATACATATGACAGTTTTTAAAAAATGCGTGAAATAACAAATACATTTTTGAGGAGCAAAAACAATTATGAACTTTCAAATAGCTGTAAAAGTACATATTGATTGTTAGTTGACAGTTTATTTGAATTTTTTAAAGGTTAAAGTGTAAAAATACATATGAAATTTTTCTAAAAGTGTGCCCAACACAAATATTTTTTTAGAGGGTAAAAGTAACTATGAACTTTTAAAATAAGTGTAAAAATACACATTGACCGTTTGTTTGATTTTTTTGACTGAAACTGGTGATATGGAGGATGATATAGATGATTAAGAAACAACTTTGGAGAGAAATATTTACATACTTTAGTAATACCACGTCATCTAACTCTGTCAAATAAAAACATAACAACTCAGATCATTTAATCTTAGTTTGTATATGACTCTTCTCTAAAAATTTAGGAAAAATTAATTATTTAATCTTATAGTTTTATCGAATTTGCAAATCTGTCTTTATAATTTGACTCATTGCCCCCTTAATGGTGCCACATCACATAAAGATATCCAAAAAAAAATCCATTCTGCCATTTTTTTTTGTCATTTTCTTCTCTTCCGTACCGTCTTCCTCACCATCCTCTTCTCCCGAACTCCATTACCCCCCACCAAGCACCGGAAGCCCAGGATCTCAGCAAGCTTACCATCACCCTCACCCTCACCCTCGCCCCCTCCTCCCCAACTCCATCACCATCAATAAGTACCAACACAATATGTGCCAACCGAAGACGTGGGACTACTACTTGAAACTAATTTGTTAATAGATTCAATGGGAGCTGGCTTTGATTTCTTCGGTTTGACACTTGGGTTGAGATTTGAACATGGTACCATTTTCAGTCAAAAAAATTTAAATAAATGGTCAACTAATGATTGATGTATATTTTTACATATATTTTAAAAATTCATGATTACTTTTACCCTTAAAAAAATATTTGTGTTGGATGTACTTTTGAAAAAAATCTAATGTTTTTTTTATCTTAACTCTTAAAAAATTTAAACAAACAGTCAACTAATAGTTAATATGTATTTTTGTACATATTTTAAAAATTCATAGTTACTCTTACTATACCTTTTAAAAAAGTATTTGGTGTTAGACGCACTTTTGAAAGAATCTTATGTATATTTTTGCAATTCAACCCCTTTTTTTAACATATAAAGAAACAAAATTACCAATGAAATCTAGTTGGGACTAATAAAAAGAGTTCATCTCCGATGTCACTAATCAAGATTTGAATCTCAACAATGAGATGTTCATATATGATAACTTGTTATATATGCCGCGAATATATGATCGTTTCTAAGATAAGATACTTGACCGTAAAGGAAAAAGAAAAAGAAAAAGAAAAAGAAATTAAAGGGAATCAATTTCAGTAATTATTGCCATGTGCAGTCCAACTGTACAAGAGCACAAAAAAATCAATTTTCTTTGTTGTTGCTGCTTTATGCTGTGGTGTAGGACATGTGACATTGAATAAAGTCCAAAGCCAGCTACAAAACTACAAGCGGTTCTATTTAAATATTGAATCATATCCTTTTCGTCCTTTTTAAGCAAGTTTTCATCATCCTTGGGCACAAAAACAAAGGTGTTTAGTTGACCTCTCTGCTCCTGAGAAATTCAGCAATCGCTTCTCTGCAAATATGTCAGGCGAAGCTTTGTGGTCGTCCGGCTTATGTGGATGCTTCTCCGATTGCGGCACTTGTAAGTTGTAACTGCTATATATGTATCTTCTTCTTCATCCACGTCAATATATATATATATATATATATCGCTAAAGTTTTTAGTAATAATTTATTTTGAGGTATAGATCTATGACGATTCTTATGTTGTTGTTGTTGTTGTTTGTTATGTGTAGGTTGCCTCACGCTCTGGTGTCCATGTATAACTTTCGGAAGGATCGCAGAGATTGTAGATAGAGGAACAACCAGTAAGTATTTTCTCTTCTCTTTTATTAACGTTCTTTCATTATTTTTTTTTTAAAAAATTTGTTTAGGGGACATGTTTCCGGTCTGAAATGGTGCTCATGAAGCGGTGAAATCCACACTGTCGAAATACAATTTCAATTATTTAAATTTAAATTTATAATTGTTAAACAAAAAATATTTTTGAAAAATTAACAGTTAATAAAACTCATTTGGTTCTATGTCAAGTTGGAGGAACCAATTTCGATAGTGCTGCTCACATTGTTATGATAAGATCTGTACTGTTCAATCATATGTTAGACGATACATATTTAAAATTTTCAATTCATAATTTTTCAATAAAAATTATTTTTTTGACATTGATTGTTAAAAGATTATCTCTATTTTAAAATCTGTACACATAAAAATAATTTTTTTAAAAAAATTAAAAAATTCAGTTGGAGGACACCAATAATTGTACTTGGGATTCAGCAAAATGCTGAGAATCACAAATTATCGAAACGAAATGATGACGTTTTGGATGACAAAATGCAACTTTAATCTTTCATTTCCAATTTTTCATTAACATCACCATGGGGCACAATCAGCCTTGGAGATCTCACAAAACAGGTAAGATCATACCTGGCAACGTAAAACGGCATCGTTTTGCCACAACCTTCACTGGTCAAAGTGTAATTAAATTCCAATCACAGCTGAGGCATAATGAACGCATCAGTTAATTTCACTTAATTATTGTCCTGAGAGGAATATGATGCAGTAAACTTGATTCGTTTATAATGTTCTTTTACTCTATGATTGATAATAATTATTAATTTGGAGGGTTTTTTGTTGATAATATGAAGAATCATACGTATTATTCATAGAAGAGCAGCAATTAGTTCATATAACAATTGTAAGTTTGTAACCCATTTGGGTTTAACACTAATATATATAATGCTCTGACTGGACGATGATGAACTAACTCCACTTGAAGATTATATTTGAGAGATGGCCAATGTTACCCTCTCTTGGTGAAAGATAACTAACCTATGCACACACAGTTAGCCTAAGGACTTAGACTCTTTATAGAAACTTTTGGGTCATAAACCAACAAATACAATACCTTAACCAACTAATCACCTCAATTAATATCTTTGACAATATTTGTGTGTGGTGGCAGGTTGTTGTGTACAAGGAGCATTGTATTACATACTGGGAGGTTTTACACAGTTTGTGTCATGCTACGCTTGCATATATCGTACGAAGCTGAGGCATCTGTATAAAATAAAAGGCAGCGAAACGGGTGATTGTTTGACCAGTTGCTGCTGCGTCCACATGGCCCTTTGTCAAGAGTATCGTGAGCTCAAGGCTCGTGGATTCGATATGTCTGTTGGTAATTAAATCTGTGACCTAAGACTTTCATTATTTAAATTGTGTTTTTATTTGTGGCTTGTTTCTAATAAATAATATATTTGTGTGGTTGGATATGTATAAACAGGATGGCATGGAAATGTGGAAATGCAGACCGCGGGTGTGAAGACGGTTGCTCCGGTGGTTGAAGGTGGCATGATCCGTTAACGGTGGCCGGTGGCCGTTGTTGTCATCGCTATCTCTGGACTGAATAATTAATGTTCTCTGTACTGTTGGTGGATGAACTAAGAACAATAAGGCCTCTGTCTTGTTACTTCATCTTTCTTTCTATTTTCTTTTGTTTTTTTTTTTTTGGGTTGATCGTCTTACTTCATCTTTCTTCTCTATGATGCGTACATTGTTGTACATGTTTGCTTAAATTGTCTGTTTTATTTTGATTTGATTCTCTACTATCAAAGATATATATTGTACTATTTCATATTGGATGTGCTTTTAACAATTTAGACGACAGTATCCCAAGAAATCTCTATGGTAATAGAGGAGGTTGTGCGTCAATTATAGGCACTAGTAACGATTGTCCATGATATTTATTGTAATTGATATGTCAAGTTTAGTGAGAGGCAATAATAGGCTTATGCTTTGCTTGGATGGAGAAAAAATTGGGAGAGGAAAGAAAAATGGGATGGAAAATGGGGGAAAGAAGTTTTTCTCTGCTTGTATGGGAGAGAAAATGGGAAAAAAAGAAAAAGTAGGGAGGAAAAGGCAGTGAGTCCCACACCTTTTTTTTCCTCCCAAAGTTTCTCTCCACAAGTGGAGAGATTTGGGGAGAAACATGTATTTTCTACTTACCCCTACGCTTTAGGCCACTCATTCAGACATTTCCCTGTTTCTTTTCCCGTCGTTTCCCTGCATTATTTCCCGTCATTGCCCTGTATTTTTTTTGGTCGTTTCCCTGCATTGTTGTTTTTTTCCAAAAAAAAAAAATCTAAAAAGTTAAACAATAAGTTTTAATCCAGGGAAACGTCTATGTTTATTGTTTAATTTCTGTATTTTTTTAATGAAAGGGAAATTACGCATTATGAAATAAAATTGTATGTTTCTCTGCATCGTTGTTTTTTTCCAAAAAAAAAAGAGGTCTATGCTTAATTTCTGTATGGTGTCGATGAGGTAAAGACTCAGGCTTTCAAATCGGAAGGCAAACACGATGTCATCTGCAGGGAGAACTACTCTTATCTATTTGGTCACAGCGACAATTCCTAAGCTTTTGTGTTTTGGACAAATGTAACCGTAAATTCCTATGCGGGAGTACGGACGACTAGAGGAAAATTTCACTTGTTGGTTGAGATGCCATTTGTGAACCTAAGAATTAGAGAGGCGGTTTGGGATTAAGACATGCATGCAAAGCACCAAAATCAAGCCTACCTCATGAAAGGAGGTTGGAATCTGGTTGCACGTAAGGATGAATTTTGGGCCAAGGTTATTAGAAAGAAATACAGATGTGGGGCCGACCTATTGCCAACAATTGATATGGATAAGCAAGGGTCAAACCTGTGGAATGGAATAAAGAGAACATGGGAGAAGGTACGTGCAGGGATAGAGATCATGGAGGACAGCAGAACAAGATGGAAACGGTGCATTGAAGGCGTGATGGTAATATTGGAAAGCGTGAAGGCAATGCTCGCTAGTATGCATGATGCTCGTGCAAGATTATGGGAAAAACATACTAATGAAGCTCGTTACAGTAACTCAGGCGAGAAATGGTGCCCACCACATGCGGGATGGATTAAAGTCAATACTGATGGAGCTTTATCAACTTTCACACCTGGGATAGCTAGTGGTGGAATCATACTTGATGAGGGAGGGGACTTTGTGCAGGCTTTCATGTTCAAAGGCAACGAGGGGGACAGTTTCTTTGCTGAGCTATGGTGCCTTCATGGCCTCAAACTTGCTTGGGACTAGGGATAGATGAATGTACTGCTAGAAACTGACTCAACGAAAGCTATCGATCAGATAAAGAACAATGCTCATGAAACTCATGCCACCGCTACAAAAAAGGATTTAGTGGTGTAACTCTTGTGGCACTTCTAAGAAGCGTCAAAAATACTTATTTTTCTTTTTAAAAAACAAAAATATTTAGAAGCTTTGGCGCTTATAATTATAAACACTATAGTTGACGTTAAACTTGTATGACGCTTCCCTGAACAAGTATCAAACAAGGCCTTCAATTTTTGGGAAAAAAAAAATAAAGTGCCATCTATAACATTTACTTTGAAAGCGTCATAGTTGTCATTATATTTTTATAAAAAAAGTCAGTAACTTGTATGACGCTTCCTAAAAAAGCACCTTCCAAGTATTCCCAAAAAAAAAAAAGAAGTCATTCCCTTTTATTGCCTTTACTTGCTTGACATTTAAAAATACAAATGTCCCAAACCTTTTTAAAAAATAATTAAAAGAAGTTTTGACGCTTTCTAAACTAGCATCATTGCTTCCCATTTTAAAAACAAAATGAGATTAAAAATAAATAGGAAGTTTTGGCCAAAGCTTCCTCATACGTACATACATACATACATACATACATACATACATACATACATACATACATACATAATGAGACTTTGGCGCTTCCTTAGGAAGAGCCAAAGCTTCCTATATATATATTTAAAAAAAAAAGGAAATATGTTTCTTTGAAGTAACAAATGTGAGTGTGGAATAATATGTACATGTATTAGTTGTTTCTTGGACTCACCAAATGAAAACAATGTATGATATAATGCAATGGCCAACAATGAGGAATTTAATTAGTATCAAAGGTCACTGTTTATAAGAAGAAGAGTGTATTAGAAAAATATATGGGAGTTAGAAAAAAGGGTCAAATGAATTAAGGAGGATATATATGAAAGGAAAAACACACATGCGAGGAGGATATAGAGAAAAATTAAAAAGTAAGAATATAGAATCGCTTTATAGCCTTATCAAATCATATTCATCAAGATATTATTTCTTTAAAGCACCTTTCTTCAAAATAAGAAGGATGTTGATCCCTAGTGTTTTAGATCTATTGTATAGGAAAAGGAAAGTATGATGATGCAATACCCCTTTATATATGTTGCCATATCAAGTATGTAATAAAAGCTTAAATTAAGCTTTGCCTAATAGATGCATCATGTTGTGGGTTTGTAATGGGAGGTTCCTTCATTTAATACTACCTCCTCTTTTTAATTAGAAAATATAGTTTGTAGAACTAAATAAAATATTAAGGACTAGAGGTTGTCCAAAATAATTAAACAGAACCGAACAAAGCTGAAATTATTCTTAGATGAGCTTCCTATATATATTTTTTTAAAAAAAAAGAAGTTTTGGAAGCCCCAAATTAAAGCTTCCCATTTTTTTTCCATTGAAATTAATTGCGCTTTTAAAGGAAGTGCCAAAGATACCCATACCATATTTGGCACTTTTTATACAAGCGCCATATAAGGAGATATAAATTTTTTGAAAATTTTACCACCCACCATTATTTCCCTCCTGCAGTCTTGCTTTTCTTATCCATTGTCTACACTCCTTCCTCTCTTTGACCCGTGGCAAGTAGAAGCTTTTTTGGTCCCCCACTTTCTATTTTTTCTTGTCTTCTCCTCGTGCACATTTTTTTAAAATTTGATCACCACTTCCGTTGCAGTACAAAGCTTCCTCCCCACATGTTCTTTTTCTTCTTGTCTCATTGCAGTACATAGCTTGTTCTCCCACGTGTTTTTTTTCCATCTTCTCTCGGCCTCTTATAGAAACTCTTGTAAGTGTTTTTTTTAACATTTGATTCACGTTTTTTTTTCTTTTTAGTTAAAATATGTATGACTCTTATACGTTTGCTTATAAATTTTGTTTTTCAAGTATTTATTTGAAGTTTCAACTTTGTCTGCTTAAACTTCCTATATATTGTAAGTTTTTTAATTTTTGGGCTTACAAATATAATAATGTTGGTTTAATCGTGCGTAGAAGTAACGTGCATTGCTCAAGTTTAAGTAACTTAAAAGCTGGGGGTTCTTTTATGCTTGATAAATGAAGACACAATATTGCAAAAGATATCTGAAGTATGGTGATGTATCATTCTATAAATATAATAATACTACTTTAATCCTTCATAGAAGTACATGTTGTCAATAGTGAAAAAGTTGTTGTGAATGGCATTGATGAAATGGTCAAATTGGGTGGAAGTGTTATAAATGTCACTGATAGTTTAATAAATGATTGTTTTGAAACCAATTAATTTAATAAACGCAGGGTTGTATTTTTGCTGGTTTGTTATGAAACCAATTACTTTAACTTTGATATGTAGTGTTGACAAATATGATTTATTTTGTTATGAATGGTGAAAAATTATTATGATGTTGCGGGATTAATTGGTTGATTATTTGTGATTTAATAAAGAGAGTTTTTAATATTTGGAAAACTTTACATTTAAGGATGTTATGCTATTGAATTTTTTAAAATAAATAACAAAATCATTGTTTTGCTGATTTAATAAAGAGATTGTTTTATTATTATTTTTTTTTGAAGAATTGTGTGAATATATTGTCAGACAATTAGCTAATTTAGACATGTAGGTTCTTTCTTGCCTATTCTTATTTTGTTTATTCATTTTAAAATTAGCTGTACATTATAATTATTGTAGTACAATATATTTCATAGTGATTTTATTGTAATACAAATCATTGTAGTTATTTGTTTTTCATTTTTCCGTCGTATTGTAATTTTCTTATTTCATCAGGAAAAGAAAATAATTAAAAAAATTATTAAAAAAAAAGACCTCCGTTGGCGCTTCAGGTTGAAGCACCAAAGGAGGGTCCTAGACCACCAAGCGCCAAAGGAGGTATGCCACCTCCTTTGGCGCTTCGTCATAAAGCACCAGAAGATGTGACATGCCTCCTTTGGCACTTTTTGTAGAAGCGTCATAGATATTTATTTAAAAACTTAATTTCAAAAACTAACCTACGACGCTTTTATAAATTCAAGAAGTGCTATAGGTATTTTTAATGGCGTTGAAAGCTTTGACACTTCTTAAGCGTCATAGTATTCTTTAAAAGAAATATCGTTAAATCCCTCTTTTGTAGTAGTGTGCGGATTGAAGAGTCCTTACTGAGATGCAACACCTATTGTCCAGAGATTGCAATGTAGAAATCAATTATATTTGACGATGGGCTAATGAAGTAGTTGATATGCTTGCAAAGAAGAGTCTACCAGCCATGCCGAGCTTCAATGTCATCTCTTAAACTTTCCCGGAGCTAGACAGTTTGACTATGAAGGATAAGACTTAGATGCTTTGTGGCTGCCTTTCTGTATATATATAAAAAAATGATTTTCGCACCTCTCTCTCTCTCTCTCTCTCATATTTCTCTCTTTCCAATAGAAATTAACACTACTAACAAAAATACAATAAGTGACACTTATTTTTTAGAATATTCTGACGCTTGGAAAGCGCCATAGCTTCCAATGCAAAAAAAGAAAACTATAATGCTTCTTGAATTAATGGAAGTGTCATAGCTTATTTCTTTTTTAAAAAAAATATAAGAAGTAATATGACTTTCTATGGCCCTTCCTTAGAGAAGTGCCATAGGAAGTCTTTTTTTTTTAAAAAAAATAATCCACAAAAAAATGAACAAAATCAAACCAAATCAAAATGAAATAACTTGAAACAAATAACTAATTCATAAAATCACTACTAAATGTATTTAATTACAACAATTGTAATGTACAACTAATTTTAAGTGAATAAACACACATAAAATTCATGACAGATTTTAACTTTAAAAAAAGAAAGAAAGAAAAAATGTACGGACTTAAGCTTTTATATATAAAAAAAAAGACTTACAAGTTATGGAGCTTTTGTAGGAGTTCGAGATAAGAAGGAATAAAACATGTGGGAGACCAAGTTTTGTACTGCAACGGAAGTAGCGACCAAATATTTAAGAAGTGTACACGTGGAGGAGACAATAAATAACAAAAAATGAGGGACCAAGGAAACTTCTACTTAAGTAAAAGAGAGGAGGGAGTAGTGGGGACAATGGCGCCGCAATCAAAACAAAGAGGAGTGTGGATAGAGTAGGAAGAATGATAAGGAAAAGGTAGTGAGTGGGGACAGGAGTAGGAATCATTGGAGTGAAAATTTAGGATAAGATTATGGGAAATGAGGAGTTGAGGTGTGTGTAGGAGAATATATATGGCGGGTTGGGCAAATTTTTTTTAAAAAAGTAAGCCTTGTATGATGCAAGCTAATACAAGGCTTCAGAGAAGCTTTGGCGCTTGCCTAGGCAAGTGTTATAGTTTCCCTAATTCATTTTAATTTTTTTTTAAAAAAAGACCAAGCGCCTTCAAAGGCCATGACATTTGAAGACACTTGCTTTCTAAGTGTCTTTAAAGGCCTTCATTGCATTTTTTTTAATTATAAAAAAGGGCCCTTCATTAAATTTTTTTTTAAAAAAAGGCCTTAGAAGGCGCTTGTTTTCCAAGCACCTTTAAAGAATATAACCTTTGAAGACACTTGCCTTCCAAGCTCCTTTAAAGGCCTTCATAAATTTTTCTTAAAAAAACGCCCTTCATTAAAAAAACTTTTTTTTTTAAAAAAAAAGGCTTTAGAAGGCGCTTGTTTTCCAAGCGCCTTTAAAGGTTTGAATTCAAGGCCACTGTGGCCTTGAAATTCAAGCCACAATGACACCTTGTATGGCGCTGGACTAAGTAAGCGCTATATAAGTCCTTGATTTTTTTTTAAAATAAGGCTAGAGTAAAATCATCATAGCTGGCCCTTTATTTAAAAAAAAAAAAAACCCTTGTATGGCGCTTGTTTATGCAAGTGTCACATAAGCCTAACATTAGTTATGACACTTATAATAGGAAGCGTCATAGTTTCTAAATATTTTTTTTAAAAAAATAATTATCTATGTCACTTCTTTAGAGAAGTGTTGTAAGAGGGGCACCACTAAATCCCTCTTTTGTAATAGTGTAAATAAGGGTAAATTTGATGAAATGCCATTATTTATCCTATAAGTGACTTATATTTTGAACTAAACTTTTTCCTTACAATAAGTGCCATAAATTTAGGGACAAAGTGGTAATTATTCAAAAAATGCACATTATTTAAGAAAAGATTTGAAAATGGTCAAGGAAATATGAATAACTGACAATTTTGGTCATTGGGACCATCAAAAGTCCTATTGTAAATTCACACAAATCCAAAGTCCAAGAATCATATTTGAAAAATGCCACTTTATACCTAAATATAAGTCAGGTGTACCCCATACTTGCATATTAAGGAATACATTCAATTGATAAAATTTTCTATTTTTGTCCTTATTAAATTTTTTATCTCTTCCTACTTTAAAAATGTTTTTCACGCCTCTCTCTAATCTTTCTCTCTTTCCAATAGAAATTAAATAAGGACAAAAATTGAGAAAATGCCATTAATTACTCTCTAACTTATATTTTGAACCAAACTTTTTTCCTTGTAAGTGCTTTACACTTAGGTAGAAACTGATAATTATTCAAATATGTGCTCATTATTTAAGAAAAGATTTGAAAATGGTCAAAAATAGGAATAACTGATAGTTTAGGTCATTGGAACCATCACAAGACCTATTATAAATAGGCACAATTCTAATGTCTAAGAATCATATTTGATAAATACCACTTTATATCTAAATATAAGTCACTTATACCCTATTCTCGCATTATGAGGAATGCATTGAATTGATAAAATTGTCTACTTTTGCCCTTATTAAAGTTTGTCTCTCCCTACTTTAAAAATGATTTTCACACCGCTCTCTTATCTTTTTCTCATTTCAATAAAAATTAAATAAGGGTAAAATTGAAAAAAATGCCATTAATTACCTAACAATTGACTTATATTTTAAACCAAACTTTTTTCTTATAAGTGGTTTACATTTAAGCACAAAGTGGTAATTATTCTAATAAGTACTTATTATTTAAGAAAAAATATTTGAAAATGGTCAAGGAAATAGGAATAATGACATTGGAACCATCAAAGGATCCATTATAAATAGGCACAAATCCAAAGTCTGAGTCATATTTGATAAATACCACTTTGTACCTAAATATAAGATAATTGTACCCTATTCTAGCATACTAGGGAATTCATTGAATTGATAAAATTTTGTACTTTTACCCTTATTAAATTTGTTTCTCTCCTTACTTAAAAATGTTTTTCACACCTCTCTCTCTCATCCTTCTCTCTTTCCAATAGAAATTAAATAAGGTTAAAATTGAGAAAATTTAATTAATTACCTCACAAGTGACTTATATTTTTAACCAAACTTTTTCTTTACAAGTGGTTTAATTTACATTTAGGCACAAAGTGGTAATTATTCAAAAAAGTGCTCATTATTTAGAAAAGATTTGAAAATGGTCAATGAAATAGGAAAAGCTAACATTTTAGGTCATTGAGACTAGGGGTGTTCAAATCCAGGATCAAGATTGGGATCCCCCAATCCCGGTCCCGGTCCCGATTTATGGCCAGGCCGTTTGATCCCGGTCCTGGGACGGGACGGAGAATTCTTGGGTTTTTTTTAAAAAAATTAATTTAAAATATATTATTATATTAGTTACATTTTTCATAATTTAGTGTTTAAAATAATCATTTAACGGCTAATAAGGCCATAATAATCATACAAATTGATTTAGAATTGAAGATTAACATTTTATTATTATTATTATGATCACCTTCATCATCTTCGTTATTAGTTTTATACATTATATAGTTAGGATTAATATTATGATATATATGGTTTAGCTCCAACTAAAAATGTAATACACATCTTATCAAATAATAACTTAATTTATGAAGTAAAAAAAAGGATAACTTAATTTATAAGATAAAAAATTAAAAAAATCGAGACCAGGATCGGAATCACCAAGGGTGATCCCTATCCTGGTCCCGGTTCTAGCTAGGACGGGAAATTTTTGGGACCAGGCCAGGACTACCGGGACCGGGATACTTTGAACACCCCTAATTGAGACCATCAAAAGACCTATTATAATAATAGGCACAAATCTAAAGTCTAAGAATCATATTTGATAAATGCCACTGTATACGTAAATATAAGTCACTTGTATCACATTGTCACATACTATGAAATGTATTGAATTGATAAAATCTTATACTTTTTCCCTTTTTAAATTTTTTTGTCTCTCCCTAATTTAAAAATAATTTTCATACCTCTCTCTCATCTTTCTCTCTTTCCGATAAAAAATAAATAAGGATAAATTTGAGAAAATGCCATTAATTATCCTATAAGTGGCTTCTATTTTGAATCAAACTTTTTCCTTACAAGCTAAGTGAAATAAATTTAGGCACAAAGTGGTAATTATTCAAATAAGTGTTCATTATTTAAGAAAATATTTGAAAATGGTCAAGGAAATAGGAATAACTGACATTTTAGGCTATTAGGACCATCAAAATACCTATTATATACGGTTAAATCCAAAGTCCAAGAATCATATTTGACAAATAGCACTCAATACCTAAATATAATTCATTTATACCACATTATGGCATATTAAGGAATGCATTGAATTGATAAAAATTTCTATTTTTGCCTTTATTAAATTTTTTTGTCTCCCCCTACTTTAAAAATAATTTGCACACTTCTCTCTCATCTTTCTCTCTTTCCAATAGAAATTAAATAAGGTTAAAATTGATAAAATGCCCTTAATTATCCTACAAGTGACTTATATTTTAAATCAAGTATTTTTCTTACAAGTGACATAAATTTAGGCACAAAGTGGTAATTATTCAAATAAGAGCTCATTTTTTTAGAAAAGATTTTAAAATGGTTAAGAAAATTTGAATAACTAACATTTTAGGTCATTGGGACCATAAAAAAACCCATTATAAATAGGCACAAATCCAAAGTCCAAGAATCATATTTGATAAATATGACTCTATACCTAAATATAAATCATTTGTATGATTTGTACCCCATTATCGTATACCGAGGAATGCATTGTATTGATAAAATTTTCTACTTTTTCCCTTATTAAATTTTTTGTCTTTCCCTACTTTAAAAATGATTTTCACATCTCTCTTTCTCAGTTTTCTCTCTTTTTAATATAAATTAAATAAGGGTAAAATTAGAAAAAATGATATTAATTACATTATAAGGGGCTTATATTTTGAACCAAATTTTTTCTTTACAAATGATTAATATTTATGCAAAAAGTGGTAATTATTTAAATAAGTGCTCATTATTTAAGAAAAGATTTGAAAATGGTCAAGGAAATAGGAATAACTGACATTTTAGGTCACTGGGACCATCAAAAGACTTAGTATAAATAAGCACCTTCAAACAGTCATTAGCACCATATTCTCACCACTCTCTACTACATAGTGATTTCATTACAGAGAACCTAACCTAAAAATGGGTGAGATGAGGAAGCTCATCATGTTGGTTCTTCTCTTGGCTTCAGGCTTCATATCAGAAGCCAGACCCTTCACAAGTTCCTCATATCACGCTTCAGGCAATTTGTTAGAGAGGTTTGATGTGAGTGGTATCATGGAGTTAGGGCCAAGCCCTCGAGGTGGAGGCCATAGGGTACCTCCTCCAGGTGGGCCTCCCTCAAGAGAAGGACTTAATGAAGGTCCAAGCCTCAGTGGTATCATGCATTCAGGCCCAAGCCCTCGAGGCGAAGGGCATAGCGGATCTCCTCCAAGCAGCCCTCCTTCAAGAGAAGAACTTAATGAAGGTCTAAATCTTAGTAGTATCATGCAATTAGGGCCAAGCCCTCCAGGCGGAGGGCATGGGTCACCTCCTCTACACGGCCCTCCTTCAAGAAAAGGACTTAATAAATGTCCCAACCTTAATGGTATCATGCAGATAGGGCCAAGCCTTCGAGGCAGAGGGCATGGGGCACCTCCTCCAAGCAGCCCTCCACCAAAAAAAGGACTTAATAAAGGTCCCCACCTTAGTGGTATGATGCAGTTAGGGCCAAACCCTATATGTGGAGGGCATGGAGCACCTCCTCCAGGCGGCCCTCCCTCAAAAAAATGACTTAGTAAAGGTTTCCACCTCAGTGGTATCATGCAACCAGGACGAAGCCCTTCAGGCGCAAGGCATGGGATACCTCCTCCAAACCCTCCCCTAAGTAAAGGACTTGATAAAGGTGTCAACCTTAGTGATAAGAACTCTCAATCCCCTAGCTAGTGTGATATGATACAGGACACTTTAATGGTGGACGCCAATTAGTTATACTTTTATGTAAGGTTACTACTATATGTAATGAATAAATTGACTGTTTTTTACTACTTCCCCCGATCTTATTTATAAACAATTTTCTCTCTTATAAGGCTGATTCCTTTTATAAGCAACTTTCACTTTATGTCTGAAAATGTAACCTCATTTTTTCTATTTTACCCTTATTAAATACATATTATTTATAATTACTTATTACACACACCAAGAGTTATATTCAGGAGAGAGAGAACTCACTAGGTGAATGAAGTCAACAAAGCATTGGGAAAATTCATTTTACTATCTCTCATATTTTTTTATACATTCTCTCTTTGCTTTTCATAAATAGGGGCATATATGAAAAAAAATGACATTTTTTATACACTTATTATTTTTAATTACCAATTCCTTTTGCAAAATCAAAAAAAAATTGTTTATAAATAAGACCGGATGGAATACATTCCGCACTGTTTAATGTTTTTCTTGGGAAAATCACATATTTCAAGAATAAATGTAATAATTATTAAAAAATTTGAATAAAAAGTGAGCAAGTCATTGCATACTGCTCATTTATTGTAAGATATCTTGGATCACATTCCTTTCTTGAAAGCTTATAGGGATTTTTTTTTTCCTTTTTCTTTTAACCTGAACATCTGTATATATTTCATTCATGAAGATGCGAAAACAAACTCAAACTAGTATAAATCAAAGTTTAGAAAGGGAACAAATGAACAAAAGGACACCAAAAGAAAAGCAAAACAACCTAGGAAACTGGGAAGGAGAAAACAAAAAATGATTGTCAGTGGTTTAACCATGCAGTGAAGTGAATCGAGGTTAACCAATTGTGATTAAAATAATATAGTTTGATTAAAAACATAAAAGTCTCACATATAATCCAGAAAAGAATAATATTTAAATAAAAGACATTAATTTATAAGTGAATGGAACATTCATGCATAGATTAAACCACAAAGATAATACAACAAAAGAGTTTACGGACATTCAATAAGATGTGTGTCATTCAAGCATTTCCAATGGGCTAGGAGAATTCAAGGAGATAATTGTTTTAACTAGTTTTGTTTTCGGTCCTCCATTTGTTGGATCATTAATTCTCCCTTCTTTTCTTCTAGTGTTCAATCCAAGGTTTTTAGAATGGAGCCGAACCGTAGGCAGGATACGGCGGCGGCTCGGATTGAGTCAAAAATCCGTTTTATTCGTTGGGCCGGGATAAGCTGGAGATTAGTCGCTTTTGAGCCGGAATCCGTTAATAAGCCGGAAGCCTGAACGATTTTTGAAAAACCAGCCGGCTTAAGACCAAATGCAGAAAAAAAGAGATGAAAAGGCTAAAATCGTACATTCCTTTAATTGTTTTGCTTTATCCATGGCGTCCTACACCTTGCCTCCTCCTCACTCTTCATCGTCGGTTGTCTGGCTGGTGGCCGTTGAAGCCTCTTCGGACAGTTCCTCCTGCATCGTGGAAAGAAGGAGATAGAGAGAAGAAATCCGTAATAGTGAAAAAAAAAAAACAAAAAAGGAAGGTTTAGGTTTCTTAATAGGAGAGTGGAGTAGGTGGTGAGTAATACTGTAATAGGATGAGAGACAAGAGTGATGCTACGTGTTTTAAGGAGAGAGAACTTCAATTTTCGAGATACGTAAACGATGATCAGATGGTGAGGGTGCAAGAGAGAGTGTGAAAAGTAAAAACCTATATAAATTTCTTGAGATATGTAAATGACGATCAGATGGTGAGGGTGGGAGAGAAGACTAAAAACTAAAAAGTAAAAAGCTGATATCAAAGCACATGTGAGGACGATGACTTTTATTTCAATCTTAAATATCGTGCAGTTTTGAAAGTTGGTGTTATTTTCCATTCATAAATATATATTTAATTTAATATTTCTAATTTCTAATATTTATAACTTATATATTTAAAATTTTTAGTTATGTTTTATTCTTTTTATTTTAACATTATTTTATTTCTTTATGCTCCTTTCTTGCTCACTATTATAAAAAAGGGCAAATGTAACGTTTCTTTTTACAACAATTGTGATGATTAATTAGGTAGCACATATTCTATTACCATTAAAAGAAGTTAAACGCTTCTCTAAGTGCCACAACACGTATATATTTATTTTTTAGAAAAACTTTATGTAAGGTTTCTTCAAGAAAATGTCATAGGGAGTTTTTGACGGGAAGTTTAAACTTCTTGTGATACTTTCTCAAGAAAGCATTACAAGAAATGTGTGTGTGTGTGTATAGAGTTTAAAATTTTTACTTTTGTTACACTTTTCTAAGGAAGTGCCACATGAAGTATTATGATTTTTAAGAAATAATTTTTTTTTCATATTGTTCTTTTAGAATCCTATAATTACAGTTGACAACACATTTTAAACACATTTCCATATCCACAGCAAAATGAAGAAAAACAAACCACAATCAAATAACTCTAAAATGGTACAAATTAACAAATAGATAATTAACAAAATCACTACTAAGTAAAATACAAGTCTTAAAAATAAATAATTATTTTACTTATGCAACTTATCAATGTTAACAATTACTACAACAACTAAAAATTATAACTAATACATATCTTCACATATAACCTACATATAATAACATTTATTTGTATCTCATTTATTTTTCAGCATATAAAAATGAGAATAATTTTTTCAGATTTCATAATAAATTAAATATAAAAGACGTTGAGAAAATTAAAAAGACAAAGACAAAGTTGCATGCATGTTTAAAAATTAAAAAAAAGAAAAAAAGGGGTAGTTAAAAAGACAATGTGTTGTACGTAGCTTTAAAATATTAAAAAAATGAGTGGGTACGTATTTATAGGACAAAATTAAGCTATAAAGAGGAGGAAATGGGGCCAAAAGGAAGGAGGAGTGGGGTTGGTTCGGTGCAAGAAATGAGATCAAATAAATGAGGAGGAAGTGCTGAAGTGGGGACGATGATGAGTGATGAAAAGAGGAGGAAGAGGGAATGTGAGAAGTGATGGAATAAAAGAATGAGGAGGAAGTACCGAAGTGGGATAGTGATGAGTGATAGAAAGATGAGAAGGAGAAAATGTGGGGACCAAGAGGATAAGAAATGATGGCACGTGTAAAATGAGAAGTGGGGACTAAGAGAGAAAGGTTTGAAAAAAAAATAAAAAAAATATTACTTTGTGTGGCGCTTACTAAGCCAAATGCCACAGCTGCTACTTTAGTTTAGAAAAAAAAAAACACCTTATGTGGTGCTTGGTCAAGCAAGCGCCACATAAGACCACCAAGCAGCTGTGACGCTTACTTGAAAAAGTGCCACAACATACCAAATTTATTTTAAAAAAAATAAGAAAATTCTAGAAGAAGTTATAACACTTATTTTAAATAGTGTCACAAAACGTGCGCCATTAATCTCTATTTTTGTAGTAGTGACTCCACCTCGTGTATGTTATATTTATTGTTTTTTCTCTAAACTAATTTTTCTGATTTATAAATTGATATATATATATTTATATATATATTTGATCATACATAACATATGACATGATTAAGTAAATCTTCCTTAATCTCTTAAAAAAAAGTCAACTATGTTTTAGATTTAGCACTGGAGATAGTATAATAATATTTTTAATTTAATTATTATGTCATCGACCCGATTGAACGATCTGACTATTTTAACCGTTTGAATTTGTTGGAAATTGTGCCATAGGGGCCAATCATTGTACTTTAGACATTATTGTTATTTAATGAATTTCTCCGTTTTCTTATCATATCATTTGCATGTTTATTATGATAACTGTATCCTTAGATAAATCGTAAAGATTATCCTAAATGTCCCTGGTCGGTTATCTATGCGGGAACAAAGATAAAATAAGACCAGTATGACTTTGATGAAGTATGAAGATATAAATCAAAGTCTTAGGCATTTGTAGGAGACAAGGTGCTGGACCGACCCACTATGAGAAAGCTGCATGTATTAAGTCATAAGCTTATCTCATGTATAACTGCGTCACAATGTCCTTTGACCTAAGATCATCATGGTTTCCCACATCAGAGTCACTAATCTTTGACCAAGTCAAAAGTCACATTTGACCGGATGATGATAAAGGCTTTGATCGAGCTTAGTGGTTTTCATGCAGAGGAATGTGAATGGTCAAGATGGAATTTGTCCCTCACATCAGTAGAGAGATATTACTGGGCCCCTCGATAAGTGAGTCTGAGAAATGTATGGCCATATTGAGATGGAAATGAGTTTCCATTTCTATAGTCAGACTACTCAGGAATCGGGAAAGTGATGGTCAGGAACAAGAGGATGACACTGTCCATGCCTCATCCTTGACCAAAATATCGTGTGACAAAAGGGACGTGACATGGTTGTATAATAGGTTGCATCGTATCATCGATCCTCATGTTAATTAGGTAGTTGCAATGTCTTGCTAGAGGCCGCTTGCGACTTGTGGGCTAGAACAGTTTTTGGCCCACTGCCAACTTCATGTGGGCCTACAGGGTTGCATATAAGAATAGCCCAACACGAGCTATGATGTCTAGATTCATTGAATCTAAGATGTGTCTAAGATTCAATGAATACAATATTTGACCTAAGGTGGATGAATTATATATATATATATATATATATATATATATATATATATATATATTCAAAAAATAAAAATAAAAATAATTGTAGTAATATTATATACAGATTATAATATTATTATAAGTTGTTAGTTTTATATTTAATTTATTTGATAAATTAAAATATTAAAGCTAATACAGATATCATATCTTCGATTTAATTTAAAGATAAATTAAATCTATTGAATCTTTATTTAGATTAAATAAATATGATAAATTAAATCCGTTGGACAGATTTAATGAAATCAGATTTATTTAATTTAATTTGAATTTTAAAATTAATTAAGATTAAATTTTGAAAATCCAATACGGCGTACATCAATTATAAAATTCGAATGGCTAGAGAACCTTAGCTAGGCTGTACGGACGATTTGGAGAGCCGCAAGAAACCCTAGAGAGGAATCTCGAAGGCGCTAGCACGCTGCCGCGTTGGGTCTTATTCGTGTGGATACCGGTAGAGGGAGGCGATCAGAATTATTGACTCCTAGAGATTGAAAGCGCGAAAACCACAAAGGTATTATTCTAACTACTCGATTTAGACGTCTTTGATAGATCCGCGATTGGGATTCGAGGATTTTAAACGGTTAATTTCTTCCGCTGCGTGTACAAATCCCAACAGCATTATGACATGCTGATCTTTTTGACTTAACATTTGATTCGACTTTTAAAACATTGGCTTAATTGCTTGTTGAAGTGTTGACTTCAATAAAGTAGCAGGTTGCAAAGATTTCCATCTTTAGCCATGGAAGTATGGAACAAATGAAGTTATCTTGATGGAAATTTCCTCCTTTTGCAATTTTTTTTCTTATTTAGATTTAGTAGTAATGCTTCTCATTATATATTTTCTAAATTTCCTAGTTTTTACTCATCCTTGTTACTATATTTGTATTGTTACGTTTTCTTTTTATTAACATTATTTCATCTTTTTAAAAGAAAAACAAGATGTATGTCATAATATCTTATCACCTGCAAATTCCAAGTACAACGAATCATTGAGTACCTTAAAAGTTGGTAAATTACATATGCATGAGTAGGGAAAAAAAAGCAGCAGAGGAAGGAAAAAAAAGGTCAAAACAATCACGACTGTTGTTGATGTATAATCATTGGATTTTCAGTCACTAATATATATATATATATATATATATATATATATATATATGGATACACACATATATTAAATAAAAATCTGCCTCGTTCCATATCTACCAGTGCTATTTCCGAATCCACGAGAAGCGCTATTTCACCGGCGACAAATAAAAGCATCAAGAATAAGCTGGAAATTAAGCCACACCTCCTCACGAGCCTGCTCAACCTGCGGAAAATGAAACAAAAAATTGAAAAGAAAATGTTACACGGGATGTTGAATTGTCTAGTAAAGGAAAGGATTAATAAACACAGAATAAAAATAACATACATGACGATGAATCAAATTCGTGTGAGTAACAAAGCCTTTAATCCTGTAGTACTGTAGCAAGAAAATTGAGGAATACTTACATACTCTAAGAGCCCCACCTCATATGTACTCTGACTAATTAAAATATAATAACTCATCTTATTTTAATCTTACATTGTAGATAAATCATCTAGAGAAATTCAAATTTTATGATTTTTAAAACCTAAACTTCTTAATTTAGAAGGGAATTGCATTTTTGTCTAAGTTAAGAAGTTTATATTAAAATCATAAAACTTGATTTTCTTTATATGACTCATTTGACATATAGGATTAAAATAAAACAAGTTGTTATATTTTTATTAGTAAGAGTATAGATGAGGTGGCATTCTTAGGGCATGGAAATATTTAGAAAAGAAAACCATATGAATCAGTACCAACACAGACAGCAACGACCAACAATCTTCTTCATAACAACTAACCTGTTAATCATGAGTCCTGTTACCACCCTATTTTGTCCAAGTCTATCGAAAAATAATAATAAAAGCAAAAAAAAAAAAAAAAAAAAAAATAGAGGTTAAGGTGCATATAACATCCCGAAATATTTTTTTTAGATGTAACTAATGTCCTAAAGTTATTTGTAATACAATTTCAACCGAATTACTTAAAATGGTGCAATTAGATTCAAAATTAACATCTTAGTTGGTTTGACTGTTTAAGTCCCCGATGTTAGCATATATGACATGGCATGGAATTATAACATATTAGTTGATTGGGGTTTTTCATTTTGTTCAATATATTATAAATCGGCTCTTTTATGTTTATTATAACATAAATAAGCTCTTTTATATATGTTTATCATAACATTATCTCCGAAAGCTTTAAGGATTTTTTTTTAACGCTGAATAAATCACATCAAGAGAAAAGGAAGTTAGGGTTCATTCTCTTGGAGCGGACCAAAATCCCAAAATCATGAAATTTGTAGTGGTGATCTCCACTTTTTTTTTTTCATCTCTGTCATGTCTGATTTTTGCCTTCGATCTCCATTATGTACAGTTTTTGCTTTCAAGTGTACCATATGTTTTTCTTTAAAAAAAAAAACAAAAGACGACCACAGCAGATTGATGATTCTTTATTGCTGTTGCTTTTTTCGTTTTTAAAAATCAGCGCACAATGATTCAACCCCACACAATTTTTTGTTTGGCATCGCAAATAACTTTCAAAATCTTCTCCCCACTTTTTTTATCTATATTATGTCTGGGTTTTGCTTTCAATATGAGTAAATGGGTGAACAGTGCGGCCATAAGAAGGAGTAAAAGGAGGAACGATGCTCTTTGCCCAGCCGAACGAACAAAGTCTAACTTTCAGAGATAATAAAAAAATTAAAAATAAAAGGCTTGCTTGTTGTATTCACAAAAACACCATGTCATAATGTTATGTGGTATGCCAATTCAGTTTTTTTAGTCAACTTAGAGCTGAGTTAGTGACTTAAACGGTTAAACTAACTTCAGTCCCCCCAAAAAAAAAAAAGCAATCAAACTAACAGAGGAGTTAACTTTGGATGTGATTGCTCTATTTTAAATACTTTAGGGCATTGGTGCACTTAAGAAAATATATTGGGGTACTGGACGCACTTTCACCCAAACAATAATGAGAAAATCCCATATAAAGTTGTTTGAAATACAGAAATTCTAAATCAGGTTATTAAACTCAATAAATCCCTAATTAAGTTAATGACCCAATTTGAGATTTTAAAATATGAATAAAATGACTTTGTTGCATTCTTCTCTTCTCTATCATCTTTTCTCTCTTAAAAGAGTTTTGTCATTTTGCAAGACTAAAACTTAGTTTTTTAATAAGAATGCAAAAAAAAAAACTTAGTTTTTAAATAAATGTGTGTGTATATATTAACATTAATATATAGTAAAATAATAATAATACCGTTGATTTGCGGGAACCTCACATCATTGTTTTTCTTCCAAAAAAGATAAAAGATTTTTTTAATAAAAAAGTACAAAAAAAAAATATTTTTCTTAAATAAATTACATAAACATTTTTCTAAAAAAACAACAAAATGACACATATTTCTTCTCAAACTACGAATACCCTAAAAGGTATGTAGGTATTAGGTTCTCTCAATGAGTCAATTCCAACTATGTAAATTAATAATATTTTTTTATTTTATTGTTCTTTTATTTTTATTCTTTTGTAAATAATTTTTTTTGTTTATATTTTTTATTTTCTTTTAGGGGTAATTAAAATATTTGTAAAGATCATATTAATTTTAAATAATGAACTTAAGGTAACCAATCTCATGAACAAATGTCGTGAGTGTCTAACACCTTCCTCAGGCTTAATCAACTCTCAAACCCCTATTCCATTTTTGTTACCTTGTTCTTTTATGTTTCCAAAATCCTAACAAAATTTGGTGGCGACTTCTATTTTTTCCTCGACCTTCCAGACTAAAAACGGTGGAGTTTTCCTTCGAACATAATCCATGTATTTCTCCTATCATTAACATCACTAATCATGTCTCGACGTAAAGTAGCCATCTCACAGCAAAAGAGTGAAAGAAGACCCAAAGAACAATTCTTCAAAACAATGAATGCAACAACACCACTTTCTTGAAAACCAAAAACAAAAATTTAATGACTAACTGACTACATTAACAAACATAAGTCACAAACCGACCACATACAATGCCCAAGTCAAACCGTTTATTGACCAAAATGCTACATCCAAAGAACACTCATAAGTAATCAAATCACATACAATGAACACACACAATATAACGAAGCAATGTAACCAACTCATAAATGACTAACCACATACAATGAACCCGAACAATACATTGAATTTCATCTTTAATTTTAAGAAAGGATTTAATAATGCTTTTTAAATTTAGTAGTTAAGATATCAAAAGACCTACACGCACACATAAAAATAAGGCAAGCTGCAACAGTCTTTAGCACTATATTCTCACTGCTCTGGTATCTGCTATTAATTTCATTCACCGAGACACCAAAGCATGAATATGGCTAAGATCCACAATAAGGTGAAGTGCTTCATGGTGGTTCTTGTTACTTGTGTTGCTTTTAGCACTACTAGAAAAAACACTTTTAACATTCTTTTTCGGGAACTTTTAACGTCCATTTATGGGGGGACGCCTATGCCAGGGGCGTAGTAAATGTGGACATTGGGCGTCCCTTTTTAAAGGATGCCTAAACTTCTGCTAGAAGGGACGCCTAAAGCCCCAACTTTAGGCGTCCCTTCTGTTTTTTTTTTTAAAAAAAGAACTGGCTTTAGGCGTCCCTTATACTAGAAGGGACACATAAAGTCCACTTTAGGCGTCCATTCTTCCAAAAGGGATGTCTAAAGTTTTTTTTTTAAAAAAAAGAACTGGCTTTAGGCGTCCCTTATGCCACTTTAGGTGTCCCTTCTGGAAGAAGGGATGCCTAAAGTTTTTTTTTTAAAAAATAACTATTATTAGTATTGTTTCTTCCCATACAAAGCACAGAAAAACAAGAGCGAACAACAGTCTCCTTACACAGTAAGGAAACATCCAACAAGCATTATATATTTAACTCCTACAACATCTAGCAGTAAGGAAACATTCATGCATAGTGTTGTCATAAATGTTGTACACAACTACTAACTAAACGTAAACATATACTTTTACAGATCTATGTGTTGAAGAAGCCGCCCAACCAACAAATCTCTGACCAAATTAATGTCTTGATATAAGTAGGCAACATCATTATCAAAAATCTGCAAATTAGAAAATACGATTAGATAAAATCAATGAAGTGAAAGAATTGTTTAACAATTCAATTAAAATACACCCAAAATATTATCATTTGATTACCTGTTGAAAATCACTTGTAATGCCACTTTAAATGATATTATACATGTAAAGGATAATATAGTAGCCACATTTAGTACCCCCTGGCTATTGAGGGCACTATATATAAATCAAAAGCAATTGATTAAAATCAATAAAGTCATATCTAAAACAACCGTTAATAAAAGAACTTAAATTGAAACCACATACTTTGGGATAATACCACTTTAGCTTGCAAACAACTCTACCCTCACGTGACCCACCAAGCATTTTATATGTTTGGGTCGCGCTACCATTAAAATGTAAGACAACAAAAATTAGAACAATTTATTTAAGTCAAAAATCAATTAAATAAAAAAGAAATAACTTACGTGTTGAAGATGGATTTTGTGTCATTGTCGGGCTTTTTACTCAAGAAATCAAACCAATAGATTTCATTGATGCGCGGAAAAATAACACACAGGCTCCAATGGTAACTACAACAATACACAGATTAAAATGAAGTTTAGATTACAAGGAAATTATTTCTTAAATATCCCAACAAATAAAAATTAAAGTACATACCCTTGAACAATTAGAGCTAGATAACATCGCAATTTGGTCGCTGCCATTATGAAGCCCACATAATGCGTCTTGTGTTGCACATCATTTTTATCCCCTGTCATATTTGCCGGACGCAAGAATCCGTATAAAGTGTGTCTTTCCATATCGATGCATAAGCGGTTGAAGGACCTAAAATAGAAATAAAATGACTAATGAATTATTGAACTTATGAAACCAAAAAACCATTACATCAATTGAAGGAAATAAAAACTAATCAGATGGCAAGTTTGACCCATCATGCATCTATCTCCTCCAAATGCAGAAACTCCCTAAGATCTTTATTGTCAATCGTGTAAGGATATGTAAATTTTAAGCCCACAATCCCTGGAGGCATATTCAAGTCGATTTGGCGAATACCTTTGTAAATCTGTTGCAGCTGTGCTAAGAAGGGCCATTTCATCGCATCTTGCACATCCTATTACCATAACATATAAAACCAATTATTATTATTATAATGATGCCAACAGATGTCAAGTAATACAAATATAGCTCCTACCATTGGTGGGGTTGCCAACGTGCCAATAAGATATTGAGGCCAAAGGATGAAAGCTCCAATTGCCTGACCCAGCGTGGCAACCTCTACGTCAGGGATAGGGATGGCTGCACATTCTTCCCCCTCTCAAACACATGTCACTGTCACCCTACGTAAATACTATGGAATTTGATTATGATGGTGGGTGGTAGCTTGTGTGTGAATGAGAGTATCGGCAACAACACGCAGCACTGGGCATCCAAATAGAGGATGCACAATTCACCCAACTCCGGAGTGGTAGAAGGCTGGCCCAGTGGTTCGGTAGTGTGAGAAGGCTGGCCTAGGGGTTCTGGGGTCTGAGAAGGCTAGCCAAGGGGTTTTGGAGTGTGGGAAAGCTGTACAAGGGGTTCCGGAGTATGGAAAGGCTTGCCAACGAGTTTCGGAGTGTGGGAAGGCTATCTAAGGGATTCCTTCGTTGGGTTGTAACTTCAGTGCTGGGGAAGGCCGGGGATTGCTGGGTTCTAACCCCATCACACTCCATTTTTTATTCAAACATTGATTTCATTTCACCACGTAGCTCTGCCAATATCTCTTCTCGGAGCTAATGGTGAAGCTTAGCCACAAGCTATTTACTGGGTTTAGCTTGTGATACATTTTGTGAGGCTCTGCCAAAAAACTTCGCAATACCAACTCCCTTTGGCTCCCCTTTAACACGAACGGGGTATTCATCCTTCCTAATCGATATTGCCAATATGTCCAGCCGTCCACTACGAGTGAATGAACCTTAGCTACTTTGCTCTTCGAGTTCATCCTGTAGCATACAATTCGTTGTGAACAAAAATTAAACACTGGCAATGTGAAAGAATTTCAAAATTAATTACTTATGCTTTTACTACTTACAATCCTCGAGGAAACCTCAACAATAGCTGGATTTATATATTTCCCACCCTTAATCCTCCCTTCTTTCCATTTTTTGTGATGCGGAGGAGGAGCTGGTGCTTGTACAACAACGAAAGGATTTGATTTAGCAGTTTCCTTCATTTTCTCCAGCTCTACTACCATCATCGTCCGCTCAACACTACAAAAAAAATATACTTTTGGCGATAACAATCAGCGGTGATAATAAAAGTCACCACAGAAAGTTTGGCTTTTGGCGGCGACTCTTTGTGTCGCCGCTGAAGGTTCATGCTTTGTCGCCGCCAAAAGTGTTACCAAAGGTGGCAACGATTAAAGTCGCCACTGATGGTCATACCTTTGGCAACAATATACGTAGTCGCCACCTTTGGTCACACTTTTGGCCGCGACGGCCTTGTCGCAGCTAAAAATTTGTATCTTATTGGTGGCGACATATACATGTCGCCACTAAAGCTATAGTTTAGGCGGCGACTTTTGTATGTTGTAGCTGAATAGTCAGCTACTTTTAGCGGCGACTTTGATATGTCGCCGCCAAAAGTTTTCCAAATTTTTTTATATTCTAATTTTTTTGAAAAATATATATTTGTACAATCATTTTGTTCTTCAATATATATTTTGTTTTAAATAATTAGGGTGTTTCTATATATATTAGTGTCTTAATTAGAGATTTAGATATTTATAGTGTTGAGTATGAAGGGAAGGGAGGAAGCTAATTAGGGGGTATAAGAGAGGGATATTTTATTTATGGGTAAGAGACATATAATTAAAGAGATCATGTATATATTTGTGGGAGGGATGTTAGTTTGCTATGGAGAGTTGATGTTTAGTAAGGGGCAGTAATACGTAAAGTGCGTGTTAGTTAGATATAATATGAGTAAGAGTATAATAAAGTGTTAATAATATTATAATTAAGGTTATGTGAGTATATTTAAGAGAAGATAATAATATTTTAGGATAATGTTTATATTGGATAGAAAGAAGTTGGAGGTGATGATGATGAAATTAAGAGAGATAAAGTATGAAAGCTTATGTTAAATGTTTGTATTGGAGAGAGAGGGTGAGATATAATTTAATTTAGAGAGATAATGAAATATTAAAAGGTATGTGTGATATATATAACTAAATTTGAAGTTAAATTTTATATTTTTTTTATTTTTAATACATTTAATTTTGTATTTAAGTATTCATTATATAATGTAAGTATTTATAAATGTTTTGTCATTGACTTGTATGGTCGATCAAGCAGTTGAGTTGGCTTGGTTAAAAGTTTATAAAGTTGCATGTCCCCTGTTCGAAACTCTAGAGGTGTATATGCTTTATTTTTTTTACATGAAATAAAAGAAGGGAAAAAAATCAGCTGGAGGGATCGAAACCTAGACCACTTGACTCATTATGTAGCTCCTCTACCGTTTATATGAAGGTGTTTCATAATGCCAATTGGACAATTTAATTATATTTCAATTGTTTAAAACATTCTGAATTCATTTTTCCTGACAGATTAAACAAGCGTTTTCCCTCTTTTTATTTTCATTTTCCCTCTGTTCTGTTTTAGGATTCTATCTCTGTAACAGCTCCCAAATCCCTAATCCATGGTCTCTCACACCTCTTTCTCCCTCTCATCTCCATTTACTCCATCGAACATAAGGCTCAACGGTATTGCTATTCTAAAGCTCTGTAGTTCAACGATCTTGCTATTCTGAAGGTCCGGTTTCTTCTTCGATCTATTGTAAGTAATCCCTCTCTCCTTCTTTACTCTTCTTCTGTATTCTTGGCTTTGGTTGTGACTGATTTACTTGACTCTAGTTACTCATATTCTGTTTACACCATCCCTTTACTTTGTTCGGCTTGTAGTAATAGCCATTATGAAGGATTTTACTTGGTTTTCACCAAAGAGTATTATTTGGCTAACATTGCTGTATGAAATCTTTTCTTATCTAATTGTGCCTAATTAAGCAGACAAGATTATATTATAAAACTGTGCCTAATTAAAGTATATATATTACTGAAAATGCTCCTCTCTAAAGGCAAAAGAAATGTTTAGTTTATGATACAAATGATGAGGTAGTTAAGAGATTCTCTAGGCCAAACATATCCCACGCTCTCTGTACGTGAAAAGAAAATTTAAAAGAGAGAAAGAGAGCTTGTGGTTAAGCAATTTGACCTCTTCAATTGATTTCAATCTTTTATTTCCATGGTGATATGGGCCAATGGAAACCATAATAGGAGTGTATGCCGCTTCTTTCATTTTTTAAAGTGTAGATGCAACAACTTGATGGTGTGGAAAACTCTAAATGGTCCATAGTTTCTAACTCAGCTTCCATAGAGCTTAAAGAATCAAGTTTGTGTGAAGCAGTCATAACAATTAACATTTGTATAGTAATTATTATTAAATAATTGTTGTTAAAGACAACAAAGCATAGAGAGTTACTCTTATCTTAACTTATGAATTATGCGACTCTCCTGTTGAGGCTCAGTTTAGTTATAATAAAAATCTAACACACATTATGACCAATAAACATATAATGCATGTTACATTTATGCTTCTTTCGTATCGGAGGAACAAATGAGACAATCTTTTTATAGACAAACATATATATGACAAACAAAGTGAAATTGCTATTGAAAAGGAAAAAAAGAAAACGTAAAAAGTGAAGATACTCAGAGGGCCAAGAATTTAGCCCTCTTCTTGCCAAGAAAAGCAAGGTAAGAATATAATTAATCTAGCCCTCTTCAATTTCCTACCATTAGTTTTATTGAGTTTTTTGAAATATCTTTTGATAGAGATTTTTTTAGTTATTATTAGGAAAATAAAATTTTCTCTGGGAAAATTTAAAGTGGGCAACATGAAAAGTTGTTCAGTACACGTATGGGTATCTATCTTGTGCTGTATTATTATGGATTCTGCTACGCGTTGCCAAGCTAGCTTCCATTGCCAACCTTGCAAAGGTGATATTGCTTACTTCCACACCACAACAATGGTGGCGTTTTCTTTTCTTTTTAGTTAGGTTTGGATCAGAATGTATAATATGCTGAGTAGAGTGTATGCTGGAATTTTTTGACAAGGGGGTTTTGAAAATGATTGAAGAAACCATATTTTGACGTTTCCTTTGGTTTCCCATTAATAATGTCCCTGTTTATCTAAATGTCCCCATAACCCTTTTTAATATATATATATATATATATATATATATATATATATATATATATATATATATATATATAGGCATGTTGCTGTTCGGACATGTCTCATTTATGTGTGTTCAAAGACATCAAATTTACTCACAATTCATTTTACAACTTCTCCCTTGTTTTGAATCCTCTTCTTTTATTCCATTAAAAATCTTTGAAACATAATTTTACATATAAATTCATATGTTGTTAGAATTTTATACAAGTCTTACCAATTGTACAAGTCTTACTAGAATTTTTTGTTTACATATAAATTCATATGTTGTTAGAATATCATGTTGTACTTCTTTTATGTTTATTTGCTTTCTTGTTTGTTTTCTAAGTTTTTCTTTCCTATTTTCTTATTAAAATAAGTACTGATCTAAAATTTTTCATGAAATAGAAATGGACAAAAGTTGGTTAGACATTAAAGACAGAGGGAGCCTAACATACATTAAAGGCGTAGAAACATAAAGTGATGCTGAGAACCAAATTTTCAAAGATTAAAGTTCAACTTTCTGATGACATGACAAGAGCAGTAGGACCAGAAGCAAGAAACCTAGCTAACAATTGTGGTTTGATTGTTAGGAAAACAGTATCTTTGAGAAATTATGTTGATTAGAAGGATGTGTTAGAAGAGTATGGTAATGAGATGAAAATGTAAGTCAAGGTATCATTCATGTCAAATAACAATATGAATCTTTATTTATATTTTTATCACTAGTACTTATGTTTTTGTTTGTTTTAGGACAAATTTGAACTTGATGGTGCGGGAGATGAAGGAAAGTTTGATGAGTTTTTAGCCTTAACTTTCCAAAATGCCTTAAGAAATTGGAAGACTAAGTTGCATGACCGTTATCAGAAATATGACACTGATGAAGAAAGGTTAGCTAATCCACCTCTAAATGTAAGTTCTGAAGATTGGGAGTGGTTATTGACATACTTCAAGTCTGAAAATTTCAAGGTATGTTACTAACCTTTCAAATGGGTGTTATTATTTCATTCATTAAATCCTTATTAGTGGCCCAATCATTTTGTAGAAAAAAAGTACAAGAAACAAACAAAACAGAGGGAAACAGGTGACAAAACATACTTGTGGTCCTATATCATTTGCTGAAATGGACCACTCTGCAGTAAGTACAATCCCTCCACTTAACATTAATGTATGCTTTGCATTATTGATTATCTTTGGATATGTTATTGTCTATATTTGTATGTTCTGCTTTGTATAAAGACCCCACAACTGGACAGCCTGCACCACCTGATGTAGTTTGGCATATAACACATACTAGAAAAAATGCAGATGGACAGTTAGTGTGGGCGGATTCACAATCTGAGCAGATTTACGTACGCTTTACATTCTCATCTTTCTTGTTCAGTTAATGATTTTTATTCTTATTTTATGGCTTTTTTGCTTTTAATTGTAGTTTCGTCTCAAGGAACTCCGTGAGTAACAAGAATTAGAAAGTGATGCTCATATGACCTCTGACGAGATATTAACGGTTGTTCTTGGAGAGAGGTCATGATATGTCAGAGGGAAAGAGTACAGAGCATAGCCCCCAAGGAAGAGGGCTTACACCCAATCTAGTCAAAGTTGTTCACTTGAGCATGTACGCATTGAATTACAACAAGAGTTTGATAGAAGAATTCAAGAGGAGCGAGAAAAATGGAAGCAAGTCTTGTATTAGAGCGTGCAAAGATGGAAGAAGAGCGTGCAGCAGATCGTACAAGGATGGAAAAAGAACAAGCACAATTTGAACAAAGAATGCAAGCTCAACTCAATGCCTTCTTGCAAATGTTCCAATCAAATGCTCCTACTATATCTACATCTACTACTTTTGGTGTCCCGCAGACTGGTCCTTCAACATAATTTTCTTGTTCTATTATAAAAGTTTATAATGTTAAACAGTTTTAGAGATTGAAATTAACATTTAAAAATAGTTTGGATTTTATTACTTAATGTATTATGGTTCCATTTCAATTTCCTTTGTTAGTATTTTATTATTATGTATACCAGAAATAAAAGTTTTAATGTAATAAATTTAAAAATAATAATTAAAAAAACTTGACTTTTAGCGGCGACTATTATTGCCACAGAAAAGCAGGAAAGACCATCAGTGGCGACAGAAATGTTGTGGCAGAAAATTAGAATCAGTGGCGATAATTGTCGCTGCAGAAAGAGTTATCAGCGGCGACTCCTGTGTTGCTGCTAAATCTTACTTTCAGCAGCAACAAAAGTCGCGGCTAATAACCTAGTATTAACGGCGACAGGCTGTCGCCGCTGATAGTGAACATTCAGTGGCGACATAGTATCGTTGCTGAAGGTCAACTTTCAGCGGCGACTTTTAAAAGTCGCCGCCTATACTGTCAGCCACAGTCGCATTGCCAACGACCTAGTGGAGACAAAATGTCGCCGCTGAAAACTTTTGGTGGCGACTTTTATACTTTCAGCGGTGACTTTTTTCGCCGCCGAAAGTCTTTTTTTTTGTAGTGCAAGCTTCCTGTAACCACCACGAGATATGCAATGCTGGTACTGATTTGCTGCTTGTCTCTCTGCATTTGCTGCACTTACTTCATATTAAAGGAAAACAATGAAAAACAAGTCAATGTGGATCAACTATATTGAAATAAAAAGTTTCATACTGAAGATAGAAAATTTACCAAAAATTCAGGAGCTTGTCGTGATGCCACAAACAACCTCCAGTCCTCTGGAGACAGATATGAATATTCCTTACATGAATCCAGATGTCTCTTCTCCCCTCGAATATACCTCTGGGTGAGCTTATTTTTAAAATCTCTCTATCGCAAACAAACCTCCCCCATCTAGTGCTTGTACATCTCTCTGGTGTCAGGAACATCGTATGTTTGCTGCAGAAACCAAGAAAATTAAATTTGAAGTAAAAGGAATATAGATCTAAATGCAGATGTATAGAAACTTATGTACCAAAATTTGTTGCCAAATCATGTCTTTCGTTTTTAGAGGAACCTGCCTCCAACTATCATAGATGATTCGCACTTTGCTTCGACCCAAAAAACCAAGATAGCTAATGAAGTGGTCTTCCTCAGGACCATCTGGATTCATGTTGGCATCAAAGTCCACGTGAACCCTCTCATATTGATGTTGGTGGCGCTTCGCTAATACAGTCATCTTCGTGACATCCCTTATTCTTCTCGGAGCGGGTGGAACTACTTGCCTTTCATCATGCTGCTTGCTATCACTCCCAGAGTGACTAGAACTTGACATATTCCTGTACAAAAAAAAAGTCATTGTCGGAGAGGTAAATAAATTGCAAGTATATATATAAACTGCATTAAGGGAAAAAACACATAGCATAGAATACAATTTTATATAGTTAAAGGTCTTACTCTATATTGTTTCCCATATTCCTTCACAATGATCATTTCTTGCAGAATATTCTTCATCATCTATCAACTTTGCTTCACTTCCTATAGGTGAATTTGTTGTGAAAGGTGGTGTCTCGTCAAGGTTGAAGGTTGGATCACCATACTTCTGTTTCTTACTTTGAAGTACAATAGACATTTTTTTATTTGCAGGATCTGTGACATAAAATGCTTGCTTTGCCTGGCTTGTTAGAATGAAGGGCTCATTTCTATAACCAACTCTTTAAAAATTGACTGAGACAAATCCAAATTGTGGATCCATTACCACAACAGTATTGCTAACCCACTTACATTTGAACAAAGTAACTTTGAACTTGTTGTAGGTCACACTAGTGTAAAATAGTCTTTTTAGACCGGTTATTGCGGATAATGTCTAAAAAATATGACCGGTGGCAGTTTTGTAATTATAAAGAATTTTTTAGACCGGTTCTTAAAATATCCAGTCTAAAAGATATTATTTAGACCGGTTATCCAAAAAATCGGTCTAAAAATATAAAATTAATTAAAAATTAAAAATTTTAAGACTTTTTAGACTGGTTGTCACTAATAACCGGTCTAAAAGATAAAACTTTTTAGACCGGTTGTTGATGATAACCGGTCTAAAAGATGCGAAATTAAAAAAGTAATATTTTTTATTTTTAAGATCGGTTATTAGTTATAACCGGTCTAAAGGTGAACACTTTTAAGACCGGTTTTGTCAAATAACCGGTCTTAAAAGTCCGCCCTAAAATTTAAAATATTCGCGGCTTTATCTCGCGCCTAATTTCAACTTTGAAATCTGATACTCATCAAGTTTCTTATAAACTCCTCCCTCGTGCCGTAACAACTCCTCTTTCTCACATCGCTCCTCCATCCTTGACCATCTTCGCCGTCAATGCAGAGGTACGGTGGAATCCATCATCGTAAAGCTCGGCTTTTCTTCCCTCCGATTGGTTTAAGATAAGCGCTCTACTTAATTAGTTTTATACATACTTTAGAGTAGATACTTTTTAGACCGGTTATTTAAATAACCGGTCTAAAAAGTGTCTTAAATTTTTTTTTGAATCCATTGATTATGTTTGTATGCTTAACTTTTTAGACCGGTTATCCAAGTAACCGGTCTTAAAAGTCTTTTTTAGACTGGTTATTTAAATAACCAGTCTAAAAAGTCATACTTTTTAGACCGGTTGCATAACCGGTCTAAAAAGTATCACACTTTTTAGACCGGCTGTATCAAGACCTCATCTAAAACCGGTCTAAAAAGTTATTTTTACCCGGTCTAAAAAACCATTTTTCCACCGGTGTCATCTCCCATATTTCTTCTATAACTCCATAATAAGCCATTGATGCTAATATGGGGTTTTTGTCTTTGGAACTGGAAAAGTGCATAGCTTCAGCTTCTACTATCACCCCACTATTTTGCATGGTACTTCTGTCATCTTGCTCTTTTGTGTAGAAAAAATACCCATTTATATCATAACTAGTCCAAGTAACAACCTGAAATGAAGGCCCCCAAGCTAGCCAATCGATTGTCTCAGACACACCGGTCTCATGCGAAACCTTCTCCTCAAACTACTCTACAAATGTCTTATTTTGCTCAATAGCTATTTGCACGTCACTCTTCTTTAGATTCATGTTCTTCGAAGTCTTTTTGTGTTCATCTATGAAAGGCTAAACTTCTTCTATATTATTCAGGATATACAAGTGTGCTTGCAACACCTCTTCACGACCCACAGTCTTTACTTTTAGTCCTCGTGTTCCCTTGCTTCTCCCCTCTTCATGTCGAGACTGTTCCTTCTTCCCAGATAGATAATCTTTGCAAAAGTCCATAGCCTCTTCAACTAAATATCGCTCAACTATTGAGGCTTCAGGTCGATAAGGATTTTTAGAATACCCTTTTAAGATCTTCATGTATCGCTCGAAAGGGTACATCCACCTTAGGTAAACTGGACCACAAAGTCTTACCTCCCTTACTAAATGAACTACCAAATGCACCATTATATCAAAAAATGGAGGAAAATGCATCTCTAGTTGGGACAAAATAATATAACCCTTATTTTCTGGTTCATCCAACTTCTCAGTGTCAATGACTTTGTTACAGATAGCATTGAAGAAAACACACAATTTGGTTATAGTGGTTCGCACTTCATCTTTCATAATGCCTCCAATGGGTACTGGTAATAATTGTTGCATCAACACATGATTGTCATGGGACTTCATTCCTACTAACTTCAAATCGTCCATTGACACACACCTGCTCACATTAGAAGAATACCCCTGTGGGACCTTAATTTCATGTAGACACCCACACAAACTTCTTTTCTCCTCTTTTGGTAGCGTATGCGCTGCTGGCTCCATATATGCCCTCCTACCATCATCTCTTAGTTGTGGATGCAACCGTTCTCTTATTCCCATATCAACAAGGTCTAGTCTCACACTCATTTCATCCTTGGTCTTCCCTGGGATGTCCAAAAGCGTACTGACAAGGCTATCACACACGTTTTTCTTCACATGCATCACATCAATAATGTGTCTTACATCAAGACAACGCCAATATGGAAGATCAAATAAAGTTGACCTCTTCTTCCATATGTTCTTCTCACCCGCAGTCCTCTGATTTTTACCTAAAGTGACATTGATACGTTCTATCCGATTATAAACTTCTTCCCCGGTTAATGCCTTTGGAGCAATTCCATGCTCTGGGAAGCCATCAAAACGCTTTCTCAACCTACGATATGGGTGGAACCGATGAAGAAACCTTTTGTGGCCAAGGTACATTGTTTTTTCCAATGCTTAAGTTGCCAGAAGTGTGTGTCTGCTTCACAGATTGGACATGCTTTATGCCCCTTCACATTGTACCCTGACAAGTTTCCATTTGCAGGGAAGTCGTTTATTGTGGTAAAAATCATTGCATGCAACTTGAAAGACTCCTTCTTATGTGCATCAAACACATCCATACCTTCCTCCCATAACTTCTTCAAGTCCTCAATCAAAGGCGCCAAGTAGACATCGATGTCATTCCCTGGCTATTTTGGTCCAGAGATCATCATAGAAAGCATAACATACTTGCGTTTCATACATAGCCAGGGAGGTAAGTTGTATATTACAAGGAGAACTGACCACGAACTATGGGTACTAGTAAGAGTTCCACATAGATTGATTCCATATGTACAAACCCCAAGTTGAAGGTTTCTCGGCTCACTGCCAAATTGAGGGAACATTTCATCTATCTTCTTCCACTATGGAGAGTCGGCCGGGAGCCGAAGATATTTTTCATCACAAATTCTCTTATCAGAATGCCATCTCAACTTCTTCGCTTTTTTTGCGGTCGCAAACAAATGCTTAAACCGTGGTATTATTAGAAGATATCATAACACCTTCGAAGGCTGCCTTTTAGTTGTTGTCCCTTCGCTACAACCACCATCTTTCTTCACTTTGTATTGTGACGTTTTACACTTAGGACACTCACTAAGACCTTCATACTCTTTTATGTACAATACGAAGTCATTAGGTCAAGCATGTATCTTTTTGTACTCCATGCCCATCGTAGACAAGATTTTCTTAGCCTCATACATACGGTTTGGAAGTAGATTATCTTATGGAAACATATCACACAATAATTCCAGCAGTAATGTAAAACTACTATCGATCCATCTACAAGTTGCCTTTAAGTTCACCAAATGCAATGTTCCTGTCAGTCGTGTGTACTTACTCCTAGGGTACAATGGTGTCTCCGCATCACTCCGCAAGCTGTCATATTCATGTGCCTGGGCAAAGGATTCAACCTTGACATCGTGAATCATTTTCTCCATTCTATCTTGATCTATCACATCCACACCTTCCTTCTTGTGCGACGAACAATCAGTTACTTCCTTACCTTGCCATATCCACCTTGTGTATTGAAGATTTATTCCATCACAAAGCAGGTGATCCCTTATATCATCAACATCCCGTCGACTATCATTTAAACAATTGACACAAGGACAAAAATACTTCCCATTTTTTGTTGGAGCATTCCTTCTAGCAAATTCAATAAACTCTTCCACCCCATTCTCATATTATTCACTAGTTCTCAAAGCATTCATTCAACTATGATCCATTTTTTACCTAAGCCATTCTCAATAACGCTAAAGTTTAGAACAATTGTCAACAATGAGATTTCCTTTCATAACTTTTTTCAAAAAGAAATCGGCAGCATTTCCTCTTAAATTTAAGACATCCCAAAATTTGAATAACAAACCAGTTCAGCTTAATGCAAACAGAACAAACTATGTGAGACAATTTAGAACACTATCAACGATACAATCCACTAATTTTTCATTATGAAACTAAAAAAAAATTCAAAAGAAAGTGTTAAAAAATTTTAAACTTATATTATTATTATTATCACAACAGTTATTTTAAGTTTTGTAGTGAACTATATCAAGAGATATGTAATAGAATCAAAATTATTATTCTACTAAGGATGAGTTTTTGAGTGTGTGCATATATATATATATATATATATATGAGGATCGCATCCTTTAAATTATTTAAATATATATTTTAGTTCAATAAAAATTCAATATTAAGCTCTTATAATTTACACTTCGGGGTTATATATATTTTTCACATTGCTCAAACACATACATAAAAATTACCTATTTAAAATTTGTAACCATAAAAAATTTATTAAAGTATGTTCAATAATTTTAGTGTTGATATTTTTATGTAATAAATTAAAATATTTTTATTTATTATATTGAATGGAGGAATCTATATTTATTTTGAATATTAAAAATATTCTAATTATAATAATTCGATTCATTGACGCATAATAATACCAATTTTGATTGTACTAATTGTTATTTATATTAAGTTATATAACTGTGTTAATTGCTATGAGACTTCTTTTTTCTGTATTGCTAAATGAAAATATTGGCCTCACCTTAAAAATTATACTTCTTCCAGTCCTAAATATGCTCATCATTTGTGTCTATGTCTCTTTGAATGAATGCATGAAAAATATAATTTTACTTGGAAGATAAATAAATACAAATGTCTCAGACTTCATCGCCTTTGCAACTAACAAGAGAAATGCCTAGCTAAGAGTTCAACAAATGCATTTTATACATAATAAAAATCCCAACCTTAACAATCTTAAACAACCATAATAAAAATCCCAGCCTTGAGTGTACGGTTACAGGAAAAAAAAAACCAATGCAAAATCCACACCAATGACAAATATAAAAATCAATGGCTGCAACATCAAAGATAGAGGGAGAGGGAGGCATGAGATGTACCTTTATGGGGGAGGAGCTTCAGTGAAGCCTTGTGGAGACGGTGAGACAGGGAGGAGCAGCTACCGTGGTGAGAGGTGGATGAGCTTCTTGAGAGAGGGAGGAGGAGGAGACCGTCGGTGGAAGAAGGAGAGGAGGAAGACGGTAAGAGGAGAGAGCATAGTGACGATAAGAGGAGAGAGCACAGTCAAAGCAAAATGGAGATCAGATGAGGGAAATGGGGAATGACAATGAAATGACCTAAGGGAGGGGGCGACTACTGAGTGTCAGACCTAACAGATGCTTTAGGCGTCCCTTCTTAGAGAAGGGACGCCTATTGTGTTATTTAGGCGTCCCTTCTTTAAGAAGGGACGCCTAAGGGTCCTCATAGAAGGAACACCTAATGTGTCTCTTTAAGCATCCATTTTCATTTTTAGGACTCCTAAAGGGACTAAAACTCCTCTATATTTACGTAAATGCCACCGCGTCTAGTTTTTACTTCCCTTTTTTAAAAAGGGATGTCTTTTAGAGAAGTGAAAACCCCGTCTGTAGTAGTGTAGGGTTCAGATCAGAGGCCAGAGCCTTGACAAGGTAATCATCAGAGGCTAGTTCTGATGATTTCTTTGACATGTTTGATGTGCGTTCTGTGCCAAGCCCAGGAGGTGGAGGAGATAGATGGGGACCACCCCATATCAAGGACTTAGAGGTCCCAACAGCCTCAATGATGAAATAAATTGATGTATAGTTTTCTTCATAATGAATAAAAGAAGATTATTTGGAGGATAACTCAAGTGATAAGGGTAGAGAAGGTTGTGAGTAGAGGTCAAGGGTTCAAGTTCCATACCTCCTAATGTGTTCAACAAAAATAAATAAATAAATAAAAAGATTATGCTTCTCTCTCTTCCTCTCTCTGAAAGTATTTTCTCTCTCTACTATCTACACTCTTCTTCTCCTAATGACGAGATTTTACACCTGTGTTGCTATGCACGGATCTGCATCTTCTCCTTATCTTTCCTTTCTCCTTTTTTTCCCCTTCCGATTCTCTCTATCTTTAGATTGAAAATTGAACTCATGAGATTTAATATCTTATAAAAATTATATTGTAATATTAATACAAAGATAGCTAGAAAAATTTAATACATTTAATTTTTGGTTTGAAGATTGTTATATATATGTGTGTGTGTGTGTGTGTGTGTGTAGTAAGAGAGATGAAGAGAGAGTAAAAATTTTAGATTTTTAGTGTGAGAAGGTGAACAAGCTAGGATTTAAAAGATTAACATAAATGTAAACTGCACAAATTAAAAGGTAACACATAACATGTATACATAGTTCTCTTTTCAAACCTGGGGATTTGGTTTCAGTTGAACTGATTATCTTTTGTTTAACTAAAGCAGAAAGAAACTGTTTTACAGCAGCAAATTGGGAAACCAAATCAACATATATAAATGGCTCAGATCTTATATATCTTGTTTCTTTAATGTATTTCATATTTAATTTAAAGAAGGGATTTGATGATGCTTTTTATTATTTAAGTAAGATATCAAAAGACCTACAACACACATATATAAGGCAAGCTGAAACAGACTTTAGCACCCTATTCTTTCTACTGTACCAATTCTATTTAGACTCTAGTAGTCTAATTATTATGTGACCAGTATCTTGTTTAAGTTATGAAGAATTAGAGTTTGACCTGATCTGAACTTGAATCCGCCCCAGTACTCGAGTTCCTTCTCTCTCCTTATTTTTCCATATTGATGGTTCTTCTGTTGTTTTCTGCAGGCTTCATATTAGAAGCCAAACCCTCCACAAGGTCATTAGATTCCTTCGATCTGACTGGGACCAAGGATTATGGAGCAAGCCCCCCAGGTTCAGGACATGTAGGGGACCCACCCCGTATTGAAGGACTTAGAAGTCCCAACACCGTCACTGGTAAACATAAAATAAATTGAATTGTGTGTCTATAAAATATATTTTTTGAAAGTAAGTAAAGAAAGAAGATTATGCTCCCTCGAGGCTAGCTCAAGTGGTAAGGATAAAGTAGGTTGTAAGTAGAGGTTAAGGGTTTAAGCCCTCCTAATGTATCTGTTACAACCCAAAATCCGAGTCGTGATCGGCACGTAGGCTAAGACAAATAACTCCACTTAGCCTAGCAAGCCTTAAACAAAGTACATACACAACAGAACAAAGATTTACAAAACAATAACAAAACTTATGGTACTTCCATATAAAAATTTCAATGAGAGAACAAATCCCCAACAATTAAATTTGTGGGTACACATGTTATCCCATTTACTACATAACACAATGATTTTAACACCATCATAGTAGTCATGACATCACGGAATCTCCCGAGACTTACCAATACATTACAATATACTTTATAAGTTTATGAAGCATATTGATCACAATAACCTCACTAGTTGCTTTATCTAAAAAAAATATAGAGAGAGGAATGAGTGTACCACTGACTCAGTGAGAACATAAATAACAAAGTGTGCGGAGGGAAACAAAGGCGCACAAAGTTTTTCACAAATAGTTTTCCTCCAAATAAATAAATATAACAAATTCAAATGTTGAGTTGAAAACAAAAAAATGAGGGTTAAAGGTTCACTATTTCCTTATCTCAATAAGTAAAAAGAAATAATTTAAATCAAATATTCAACCACAATCTTTTAATCTAATACAATCGATATCAATCCAAGTGGCAAATAATCGTCTCACCTATATACTATTCTATATATTATATGTCATAATCATATAACTCATGGTGAGAAATAATCGTCTCACCCATATTCTATTTCATATGATATATACTAATTGTGAGAAACAACTGTCTCACCAATTCATATATATTATATACTATAACCTTTGGAAATAACCATCCCACCTATATTTATATATCCATCTATCTTTTATACCAATTATACCCATACACACACACACACATCCCACACACACATATATAAACTTTATCGATATATATACATTCCATATATATATATATATATATATATATATATATATATATCAAATATCTCCCAAAAATATTTTTCCTATCAAATTTTTGAAATCATAAAGAAATTTTGAAATCAAATCAACTAATCAAAAAGAGAGGTTGAAAAGAAGGTAAAAAAGATAAGTAATTAAAAACATTTTTTCCTAAAAAAATAAATCAATTTAATATTTTGAAAATTATAAAGGAGGATTCGAAAACAATGCTGATTAGCAAGACAAAAAGTAAGAAAATATATGTCAACTGATTTAATTTATAATAAAGGTGCAGGATGGTGGAACATAATTGAATATCCACACTAACAAATACCATCACAATAATTAAGTCAAGAAATTATAAATTTTCAAGATAAAACAAATATGATATTATCACAGTTAAATGTGTGTTTAGAAGAGCTAAAAAGATTTGGTATTGCTTTCCAACCGAATTGGAATGAGAATAAGGAAAAGATATTTAAGGCTAGGTATAGGGTAGATATCTTAATAACTTTATAAGATTATTTTTTTAAAAAAATTGCAAAATTCATTATAATTTAACTTAACTTTTTTTTTTGGGTTATCACATTCTCCCCCCCCCCCAAAAAAAATTTGGTCCCGGAATTTGAAATAAGGATGATAGGACAAGTTTCTATTGGTGTGTTGTGTTAATTTAATTCTTGCTGATATCTTCCTTTAAGATGTGCCATATAATTTATATTCATATAACTACTTTGAACAAAAGCTAATTGGGTGCACAGAGCATTCTACTATTATTTTTCTCTCTCTAGAATCCCGAATCTAAAACTTTGGACTCTAATAGTCTTCCATTCGATCTCCAACGTCACTATTTTCATATTTTTCTCATTATAATCCTTCATAAATTTAACTTTTTCCCTTGAACATAAACTTTCAATTATAGTCTCAAACTCTTCTACTTTGCACCAGTTTAAGGGCCATCTTCAACGTTGACCAAAATTTGTTGTTGTTGATGGGAAATTTTATGGAGGGTAAGCGTGTATCTTAACTCACAAAAAAATCATACACAAATAAGAAACATCCTATTATCTATAAATATTACTAAGCATCCCATGAAGGATAAATACAGTGGGTGGAACCTTGCAAACATGGTTAGAATCATCCTATAAGGGACTTTAAAACAAAATAGGTCTAGAATGTAACTTGACTGAACCCTTTGTAATGGCCTTGACACCCTACTCAATTAATATGCTCAATGACTAAAAGATTTAATAAAAATAGTCCTAATAAAAGGAATTGATCAACATTAGTCTCTTTCACTAGATAAAGGATCCCACGAACCATCATGTATACATTAAAATATCAAGAAATCTTTTCTATATTTTCATCAATGAAACATTTGCTTAATTGACCTTTAAAATATGTAAGTCTTATCCAAATTATAATATCTCAAACATCCAACAAGCACACAAGAAGTCTCAATACTTTTAAATGAGTCAATAAATATATTTTTCACTTAGTGCAACCTATAGCTCAATAAAAATCAAGTTTTGAAATCCAAGGCTCGCGTTTCATAAATAACAATTTTTTTTAGCCATCAACAATTTTTAGCTAAGTTTCTTCTTACCTATTAGCTCTTAGATTAGTTGAGGGTCAAGACTTTAGGTTCTACTATATTAAATTAGTTTATTGATACTCTACAAGGATTTGGTAACCCTATTAATACCACCTAATACTTGTGATTATTGGAACATTCCATGAAGAGTATGTATTCATCCATAATTCCACTAAGGTCAAAGACACTCATATAAGGTTTATATTTATTTGAAATGTACATTTTGTTTCTCCGTACTATGAGGATAAAAGAATGGTGATTAAATCCTAGAGAGTTCTCATAGTCTCATAGGAAGACTTCTTGCTATTAGTTAAAACATGTGATTCATAGGTCCAAGATTCTAATATTAACACATCATAAAAAGGGAAAATTTTTAATTTGTGTTAGTGTAGCAGTTTAGCATACGGAGGTATACTATAGGTAGTAAAAAGTTTATGGACTTAAAAGTAACTTATATGGGGTTCTATTATTCAAGGATCTTAGGTAACTAGTAATAGGATTCAAGGTCACAAATTTCACTTAGGAATTTTAATTCGTTGAAATAGCTTATAAGTTTTTTTTTTTTGTCTAAAATTTCTTGCATCCAAGCGTAAATCGCATCACAACTTTGTTCTTTATTCCCTTCTCATAGTACAAGTCCCACAAATCTTGGATTATTTTATTGAACTTTGTTGGGAAGTATGGGTTTAGTAATGAGTTTTGTTTAACAAGCTTTTATTTTCCATCTTGACGACATTCAATCTATGTGTCTAGTGACTTCATGCTAATTACACTACAGGGCTACAACCATGAATTTGGCAAACAATTATGCACGTTTATGGATTATAAAATAAGTGTAGTGTTCATTTAGTTCTTTCTCACATTTCCAATTTATAATTTGTTTTTGGATGGATACTTGGTTTTCAGTCATTGGACCATTTAGATTTCTATATTTTATCATAGTTAAATGGGTCCTTTATTTTTTAATTCCCCTTTTACTCACAAACACACCTATGAAAGATAATTGTGGTGTATGAACCCTTTACCAACATGATCTTGCAACAGTCACCCATTTCTCTAAGTCATATTTGAATTATGTTATACAAGACATGAAAGTAGACTTGGTGGATGAATTGTTGTTGTTCTTGTTGTTATTCATAAACTATTGTCCCAAGCTTCCTATAATTAGCTCATGTAAACATTTAGGGAAGTACCCTAGATACCCACATCAATTAATTCTAATGTCACGTTTGTTGTCTATGTGCCCTTGCCTATTGTTGAATATAATTCTTGTAATCTTTTTTTTTTTGTTTAAGTTTTTTTGTTTGGCCGAGCTTGTCCTATACATAAGGGCCAACTCCAATACTCTATAAGGAGATAAACACATAAATTTCAAACTCCACTAGTTTATTGTAATACTTCTAACTTGACAATACATATAAAATTATATGACAAAGTCAATCATATCAAGTCCATTAAATCTTTGAATAATAAATTACTTCTTAAAATTTTGAATATTTTATGCATCAGCTTATCATATTCACATTTTTAACTTGCGAGGTACACCAATGGTTCATCAAACTATGTTGCACCTTTATATCAACCATTAATAAAGGTGAAAAATACATATATATCAATATATCATCTCAATCTTAACTAATCGAAAAGGATCACGTTTAGCAAAATGATCAACAAATGGCATCACAACATTATCATGAAGATGTCCTATTGCATGTACTCATATTCCTTTTTTTTTCGTAAAGTAAAATATTACAAATAGAAATCCAATCATGTAAGAGAATTAATACTCAATGTGTAGAATTTAACAAAATAGTTTGTCCAACAAATAGAATGACATTTCCGTTTATTAATCTAAGAGTATACTTAGCGAAGTATTTATATTTTAGAATATAAAGACATCCATTTACCTTTGATGACAATAAAAATAAATAAATCATTTATATGCCTCACAAAACATGCATGTCTCACGCTACCAATCACAAAAATTTAACGTAAAAAGTCTAAATGCTAACACAACGAAAGGATCAATCACCTAACGCAACATACTACCTCACAAGACTAAACTTTTACCATCTAGAGCTCTACATGGGTTTGAAAGTGACAAAGCTATATAAGCTTTTAGTTAGTGAGAATTTAGAATCACCTCAAGTAAACTATGAAATTGATGTGCTTGTAATTTATGCTTATTATATAGTTAGGTCAGTAGCATAACCAAGATACCTGAGTACTCTCATATTACCATAACTAGGCACCTTTCCTTAAACTATTTGATATGGGCCTAAAAATCTAAAAATGAAAATTTTTGAAAGGATTCGGTTAACTAAATAAGCAGCTATCTTAACACATCCCAATATGTAATTGGAACTCCAAATTGTAACGTCAATCCTCTAGAAATTTGTATTGAAGTCTTATGTTTGCATTAAAGTCCTATGTTTCCTTCCTACTATTCCATTTTGCTCAGGGGTGTAGGAACAAGTTGTCTCATGAATAATTCCTTTCTCTCCAAAGTAATTTCTAAACTCATGATATGTGAATTCAATGTCTTCATCGTTCCTTTTTTTTCTTAACATGAAGAGAGAATTGAGTTAGAACAAAAGTTATGAAATGCCTTGATTGTATGATTGATAGTTTCATATTTGTTTTTTTCATTTAAAACAACCACGTAGCTCACAAATAATCATCAACTATAGTAAGAAGGTATTGATGTCCTAGATGTGTAGGCACCTTATAGGGTCCTCATGCATTCATAAGCAACAATTCAAGGTACATGTGACTTTTATTTATATCCAAGTCTTTGAAACATCTTCTTTATTCCTTTTAATTGTATTTTTCATATTAAAAATAAAGCAAATCCAAACCAAATTTCATCAAGAAAAACAAAAATAGACAAACTAAACTATCTAATACAAACTATGACGCAATATTCTATGATGTGGACATAGTGAAAAAAGGTGGGTGGAGTGTTATATACTAAATTGGCTAAGGAGGGGAATGAAAGACACCTTATAAATGTCTGAATACCTCCCCTCTTGAGTTGTTTTAAAATTGAGGGGTGACGGGACCTAAAAGTAGACAATATTAAGAGCGAGGTGCTGGGATGTCATGGTATCCAATAGAAAGAAACAAAATTGATTATGCTTCTCTCTAAGTATTTATCTCCTCATTATCTACCCCTTCCTTGCAACGAGATTTTGCATGTCAAAAAAATTGATATCCTATGTGTAATAAATACTATCTCTAATTTTAAATATAAGAGTTAGACACCTCAATTTAATTTATTTCTCAAATTTATAATTTTTTTAAAGTATCCTACTGATTACATATAGTAAGGGGTTTTCATCAAGAGAGAGTTATATTAATATAATGGGCATTATTAGAAAGGGTGTTTTAGCAAAACAAACGCGTATTTGTTACATATAACTAATGTAATTGATTTCCTTAATCTACTCAAATTAGTTATCTAGCTCTCATGTTAAATACCGGAGATGCAAAGATACTTTTGTAATCAATAGTATAAAAAAATTACTCCCTCCAATCCCCTAATGTAAGACATATTTACCTAATTTAATTAGATTAAGGAAGTTAGTTAAGTTAGTTAATATAACATGTATATTTTAAAACACCCTAGGCATCTTCCCTCTCTTCCCTGATTATGGTTGAGGGAGCATCAATAGGGGTAAATTAACAAAAGATTGACAAATATGAAAAATATGTCTTATATTTAAGACCAAGATCAACTCCCTAAGTATGTTTTATATTAAGGGCCGAAGGAGTAAAGTAAACTGCAAAACATTTGTATTATGATATTTATATATTAAAATTAGGGATAGATATTCATTGATTTTTTTATTAAAAAAAGCTTAGATGAGTTGGGTCCTGGGGCTCACAAGGGTCAAGGAATGCCTCCGGGTTTAAAGAGCACTTACAAATTTTCGACTAACAAAGTCCTCACATAAGTGAGATTTTAAGCTCACAAACTTATAGTTATGAGCTAACTCCTTTACCAATTGGATCAATCTTATTGGCAGATATTTATTGAAATTTTATTGTAATAACTTTCATTTATTTATTACTATCATCATGCCATTTCAAATATATCACTAGTACAATATACTATATTTGACATCAGTTAAAAATATATTATCGCTACAGCATATAGGGTGTAGTAGAAATTGGAGTAGCAGAAAATAGATATTATGACGTCAGTTACAAAGGACCTGACGCCATAAATGAATATATTACTGCATTGATTATAAATGACATGACGCCGTAAAGGAATACACACAAAAAATATTGGTTTTCCCCAAGTGTTGCCACGTCACTGGCCGGCTATTGTCGTTCGGTCGACCACATCGCTACCTTTTCACTACAAAAAAATTGTTGTTTAGTAGTGGTTAAAAATGTGTGGTTGTAGTGGTTTTAACTGCTACAAACAACATTAGTAGCGATTGCAAAAACCTCTACAAAACACATTATTGCAAACGATTTTGTAGCGATTTTGAATAACCGCTACTCAAATAGAAAAACCACTACTAAATTAGTAGCGGTTTGTACAGACCGCTACAAAAGTCGTATGAAGATAACACATTATTTGACAATCTTCAACCGCTACAAATGTTGAGCGCCAATTTCCCATGGCCGGAAAATGAAAAATGAAAAATTTGGCTCCGATTTGTAGCGGTTTTAAAACCGCTATTAAGTTGAAATTTGAGTTTTAAAAAATGACGCCAATACATTTGTAGCGGTTAGAGAACCACTATTATATTAGGATAAAATTTTAAAAGTGGCACCAAAAATTAAATCCGCTATCCAATTTCACTTTTAACTTTGTAGCGGTTTTAAAACTGCTACAAATGTTTGGGAAAATTAAAAAAAATATATCAAATAATTTGATTCAATTGTTATAATATTGTTTTCACAAGTTCATTATTTAAATAACTTGACCGATAGTAGTTATTATTTGAGAAAAATAATTAAATTGAGTTAGATGAATATAAAATTTATATACATAATATTAAAAAATTGTAGGTAATATTGTGCATTTATAGATAATAAGTACTTATTTTGTTGTCTACTAAATGTGGATCATTACTGAAGGAATATTAAAAATTTTGAGAAACAATCCATTAATTTCTAGGGGAAAAAAATAATTAGTGTTAATATTATAAGTAGGAAAAAGTGTTGAGATGAAAGAATTGAAAAATATTTACTATATTTGATCACCTTACTTAGATCTTGGGCTGCTGAAAAAAATTCCTAGATGAGAGAAAACGAGAGAGAAGAAAGGAATAAAGAAATGGAGAAGTGTATGAAAATAGTTGGGGTTTGGGTATTTATAGGTGTCATTATTTGTAGCAGTTTATAATTTTGTAGCGGTTGTATAACCAGTAGAAATATTGGTCAGAATTTTTTTAAAATATAAATTAAAATTTACAAGAACAAAAGCATGCTTCAACTTAATCATTCTTTGTTGTCATCCCTACAAAAATTTTGCGGAGAAAATGTTAGTGTGGTATTATTGTGTAGAAAAATTAAATTTAAATGATGTGAACTTATAAAAACTCACCGAACTATAGGTAAATTGTCATCGCCTTCAAGGAAGAAGTTTTCAAAATTGGCGGGATGGAATAACTCACTCTCATAGGTGATATTGTCACCATCATTATGTCATGGAAGTCTTAAGGCTTTAAGTGAACCACCATATTCCAATCCTTGCGCCTCTCATCCTCGACATAATAAACCTAGTGTGCCTCTGAGGCAAGAATATAGAGCTCATCATCTTCAGATTGACTGGTGTGAATTGGTAGGGAGAAATTTACTGATATGATGCCTAAATCGTCAATTGTGAGTCCCCGGGAAGTTGTCGTATTTGCCCTCAAAACTTGAACAGCGTAACGGTGAAACGACCCTAGTAATTGAGTTCGATAACATTAAGAAGCTTTCCATAGTAAGAGACACCTCCGAACTGCATGTTGCCGTCATTACTGATCGTATAACTCTTTGTCCCAAAGGCGCCAAAAAACCTGAATTTTGAGTTTACAATCCTTGATCTCGTGATACCGTGCAAAACTTGAAACCATTGACATTGTATGCTAAAAAGCTTTTTGCATGGTCAAGAGAGCCGATTGCAAACTTCGAGGAAGAGCATCATCGTATCTCATACCGGCCTTCTCACCATGAACTCCCCAGAACGTATAATCTTCCGGGAAAGGCTTCACAAGAAAATGTTCCTTAACAACTTCTCGTGTATGTCACTTCTTGAAATTACATCTCTGACATGGATATATGATCTTTCTGTTACAGCTGGCATGAGAGTAAGAAAAATCCAAGAAGTTGTTTAATCCATATAAATAAGCTGGAGAATTGCGTAAATTAAAGTTTTACAACATTCAAATATTTGTAGCGGTTACAAAACCACTACTATATCATATTTTGTAGCGGTTTTGGTATCAAACACCGCTACAAAATGTAATGACAGTTGGTATTTTATAGCGGTCACATAACAAAATCGCTACAAACTTTTATGGCCACTGGCGGGAATGAGAAATTTAAAATTCAAATGTTTTAACAATTTGTAGCGGTTACTTGGAGATAACGGCTATAAAAGTTCATGACATTGGCAGAAATGACAAATTCAAAATTCAAATGTGTAACACTTTGTAGCGGTTACAAGAGTAAAACCGCTACAAACTAACATGACCGTTGGCGGGAATGGAAAATTTAAAATTCAAATGTATAACAAATATTGACAATTTGTAGCGGTTTTTTTAACAAATTACTACAAAGGTTAACAATTTGTAGTTATTTTTTAAAAAAAAAACCGCTACAAAGGTTTAATTTGTAGCGGTTATATGTATGAGAACCGCTACAAACATCAGCTGTTTTTTTATTTTCTTTTTCTAAATTGTTTTTTACAACTGTTATAAAATGAAAAAAAAATGTTATAAATGAATAAAATTAACTATCAAGAGCCTGATCAACGCGCAGGCCTTGTCTGGGGGGGCTGGAACATTGAACTAACCATCAGGTCCTCTCTCAGGGGCAGGCGGATGACAAGCATGAGTAGAGTCAACATCACTATCATCAAATTGAGGAGAAGGCAGATGCACAACGAACATAGGGATAGGGGGACCTCTGGGAACGCCTCATCAGGGAACAGGTGACTCCACGCCCTGTCAAGCACGGAGTTCGTGATCTCTCGCCACTGCCTCTGCTGCACGTAGTAGAAATCGGCCTGCTCCTGCTTCTGTTGCGCTATCACGGCAGATGCCCTGGCGACCTCCAACAGGATCTTCTCAACAATCTCCTCCCTTAGACGTCTGGTCCCGGACGTCAGTGCTCGAGAGATGCCTATCTCAGAGCCGTCACTCCTCCTATAGACAATGCTAGGTCTCGTGCCTAACCACATCCCCCTCACATGGCCAGGGTGCTCGACTAGTCCTAGACTAGCTTTCAGTGGAGCAGTAGGGTCCACAAACCCCTATGACTCCTGGGTATGGGTCTCTCGCAGCTCAGCCTGGGACTACTGTAGACGCTCTCGCAATTTTATGAAACAAGTTGTTGTTATTATTATTATTATTTTATTAAAAAAAATTAATTGTTATAAACATTTTATTAACAATATTGAAATTATTATTCTTACAATAGCCTCCTCAGCCTAATGAGACGTCGTAGCCCCATCCTGGTGCCTATATGTAACCGTAAATAACTTTTTGTAATCCGTCCGATAGTTCTCTTGCTGAGCTTTCCTCTCCAGAAAAAATGAAAACATTTAATTAATATTATAAAAATTTAATTAAAATTAAATTATTAATATTAAGGTAAAATTAAATAAAATATTAAAAAACTACCAATTCGTTGTAAGTTACAGCAAATGTCTTCGATCCAGCCACGTGGTAGATCCTCTACTGCCCTCGGCTCCTCGTGTTTCTCTGAGAAAAAGCCTACAAAAAAAAACTTTGAAATTACCATAAAGTGAAACAAATAATTATTATTAAATATGTGAATATATATGTTGTTGTTGTTGTTATTATATGTGAATAATTATTATTAAGGTATATAATATGTTGTTGTTGTTTTTTTTTGTTAAAATATGTGAATTTTTTAATAATATTATAAAATACTTACATGAAATAAGGGAATATATATATGTATGTATGTATTATTTATATTATAATTTTTGTAATATAATCTATTAGAAATTACCAATAAAAAAAATTACGTCACTAGCTTCATTTTTTTAATAGTGAAAGGATCTATATTACAGTGTCAGTTAATAAGGACCTGATACAGTAAATAAATAAATGTATTACAATATCAAACCAAAATACAACTGATGTCATAATAGAATATAATTATTTAATTGATTATGATATTTGTTCTTATCTAAATTGATGTCATATTTGCATATTACAGTGACAATTATAATCTTAATTGATGCCTATTGGGAATATAATTATTTTAAACACATTAAATTTTATAGTCTCTCATTTGAGAACCTACTTCATATATAACTAATTAATGTACAACCATACAAATTTCTAGCTTGAAAAAAAGGTCATTTTAATGTAACTATAATATTTTTATTTTTAAAACTTTGTTTTCATTATTTAATTAAAATTTTCAAATGTTATATTTAAAATATCTATTTATTTTTCTATATATATATATAAAACAAAAAAATTCAAAACTTAATTTGAATTCTTTTAATTAGCTATGTACGGTGTCTTGTGCTTACTAAACCGGTGCTATAAATGCTAATATAGCATATGTTTGAAGTGCACATGATACAAAAATATCATAAACCTAATTATGACATCGGGTGCTTATACAATTGATGCCATAATATAAATTATGACATGAGGTACACTTAAAACAAAAGTAAAAATATGTCATATCCATTACCGCTTCTGTTCTTCAAATAACTGATGAGAAATCATGTAGTTATTAAATTAGTGTTTTGCACTATCAAAATCCCCCTTTGTTCCCAAATTCAACTAAAATGAATTTGAAATGGCGTGATGATATTTAGTTATTGTAATAAATTTCATTTAGTCATGATAATCCAGACAAGCATTACGAATTTAGATCTGGTTTTCATAACGTTTTGTTCCCAACAAAATACAAAAGTAATTTTATTACTTCGAGGAAAGGGTGAGTCAATTGCGCCGTTGAGAATGTAACCAAGAAGAACAAGAACCAAATTTTTTTCAACTCAAATCTATAATTTGGCCAGTTTTTTTTGTCCCTCGCTAATTTTGCGGTTATCACCCTATCAAACTCTCTGGTCCAACCCAAAATTCAACTAAGCTTTTTGGCAGCAGATTGCAACGTGTAATAGGAAAATTACCATTAATTGATTATTCATGATATAGCTAGAGATCATAAACATGTTTAATTTTATTAGAATATTTAGATTTTAAAATTATTTTCAAAACTTATACTAATTAAAAGTTCTAATTATGCGAAAAGGCTATATATAATATCTATAAACATTCATAAAATCATTCCTCAGTTTGCTTGAATTAACATATTTCTAAATTAAAAAAAATTCTATGAGATTAAGATATAAATTTATCAAATTCATCAACAAATTTTTATCCATGCATGCCTATTATAATGATTAATCACATGAAAATCAAATGCTTATCAGATAATAATCAAATTCCTAGAATGATCATTTGTATAAATTTTGAAAATAAGTAAAATTCCACAACAAAATCTCAAACTTACCCTTGGATGTGTGTAGTGGTTTGCTTGGCATTAGAGTCAATTTCAATGAGCGTTTGGATGCACCATAAAAAAATGTTTTTTTTTTCTCAAAATCATGGTTTTGAGAAAAAAATCCAACCACTAAAAAAAAAATGCCAGCCAAAACCATGGTTTTGGAAAAATCTAATTTTTCTTGCTTTTTAAGATAGGTAGGCCCCATCAGCACTCTCTTATTGGTCTTTTTTTCATTGAGGTGGACCCCACACCTCTCCCTCTCATCTCTCCCCTCTTTTTTTTTTTTTTTGAATTTCAAAATTTTCTCTCTCATCCATCCTTTTGTTTTCACATTATTTTAAAATTTTAATGCTCACTTCTATCCTTAATATAAGACTTATTTATCTAATTTAATTATATTAAAAAATTATTTAAGTTAATTAATATCACATATATTTTTTTTTATTTCATTTTTTGTATTTATTATAAAATTTAATCTTAAATCATGGGTTTGACCTAATGCATTGGGAGTTTTCTTCTCTTATATTTGTGCTAGACACCCCTCAGAAAAAACTTGGTTGTTAAATTTTCACCTTAACTCTTAAATAATATATAAAATATAATTTTATCATTTGTATGTAATTATCATAAAAGCTAATATCCTTTTAATAATTTGACCACTAAAAAAAGTGATTCTCAACCCAATATACAAACACTTTCATTTTATAAAAATCATTTTTTTTCCTAAATCTATTCTTCTTAGAATCTATTAAAAAAAATCATTTTTTTACTTTTTCTGTAGAAGCTATTCTCAAAAGCTAAATCCAAAGATACTCTATATCGCTTTCTAATAACGGGCTTCAAAACAATCAATTACACTAATCTATTATTTTCATTCTTTAATTATACTTAAATTTTTAAATTAATATATAATTCGGTTGGGTTGCTTTTGTTGGTTTATATTTACTTGAGTTCTTGACCCTGGGCAAAGAAAATCGAGCTTATTCTGATAGAGGGAGTATATAGTTTTTTTTTCCAACATGAAATGACATAAAACAAACAAACACGATTTTTTATATTAAAATAAAATATTTCTTTTGCTTTTTAGTAGTCAAATATTAGGATGAAATAGTTACTATGTTCCTGTGTGTGAAGTTTTTACCAGCAAAATATATTTTCCTTTGCCAAACAGCCGGCCCGTAGTTGGAGCTAGCGAATAATTAAAGGATTAGGTAAATGTTAAGAAACAATAAATAAAATATTAAAATAATTAGAGGAATACACATTTCATTCATTTTTTATATTATCATCTATGGTATCCATCTCGAAGTTCGTGGCTACCCCTCCTAACACAGTATCTCTTCTAGGACTTGAATTCAAGGTCTAAAAAAAATTTAACGAGGTATTACACCTCTATATTAATACATATTTCATTCATTTACTATTTTCAAAAATTAAAAATTTTAATTATTTATTCAATAATTAAATTTTAATGTAATAGTAAGTGAGAAAGACAAATGACATGTATCAAAAGAAAAAAAGGAAAATTGCTAAAAAATAACTTTGGGCAAATTAATGGCCAAATACTACCATGAAAAATATGTTGTACACAACGGAAGATATTTTGCACACATACGAAAGATATTTTGCACACAACAGAAGATGTTTACATGTTGGTTAGAAAGATTTTTGAACATACAGAAGATTGTTTGCACGCGTGATAACATTTGGCAATTAATTTGCCCAAAGGTATTTTTTTTTTTTGCAATTTTACCAAGAAAAAAAGATAAGAGAAATGGCATTGTTGTAGTAAAGCACAACATTGATCGAGGAAAATGTAATTTCACAGGCAACTTGTATACTTATTATAGCCATTACATACAGCTTCAAGAGCTCAAAGCTCCAAACGTAAAGCACAGTCCGACAAAAGAGGCAAATCCACCATGATAAATCAACGCCCCCATCTCCTCTTCCTCCTCCTCGTCGCCACCGCCTTATTCCACTCTCTCCGTCAATCAGTGGCGTCCACCGTCGTAGTGGACTCCACCTCCGACTTCAACCCTAGCGCCACCACATTCATCCGCACAAGTTGTAACGCCACCCTCTACCCCGGCCTCTGCTACTCCTCCCTCTCTCCCTACCACAATGCCATCCAACAGAACTCCGGCAAAATCGCTCGCGTCGCCATAGCACTGACCCTCACTAAGGCCCACCGCATGGCCTCCTACCTCTCCGGCCTCTACCGCGACGCCGACTACAGCACCAACTCCCGCGCCGCCTCAGCTCTCCGTGACTGCTTCACCAACCTCGGTGACGCCGTGGATGAAATCCGCGGCTCACTCAAGCAGATGCGCCAGTTGGCAATCACCGGCGCCGGGAGCGAGCAATTCAGTTTCCAGATGAGCAACGTGCAGACGTGGATGAGCGCGGCGCTGACGGATGAGGACACGTGTACGGATGGGTTCGAGGATGTACCGGAAGGTGGCGTGAAGACGGAAGTATGTGATCGAATGACCTACTTGAAGGAGTTAACCAGTAACGCCTTGGCGCTGGTGAATAGTTACGTTAACAAGGAAATGCGTTAGATATTGTTATTATTACCTTCACTGCTTAATTATTGATAATTTACTGATTAGGGTTCCGTTATTTTCCTTTGAAGTTGCACTGTTTGAATAGTGATGATATTCTGTATCTTGTTTTGGTGAACGTGTGAAAAGTGTTTCAGTCTTTAATTATAAAGTCAAATGTGCATCTTCTCTATCTATGTGATTGTATCCCTCCAACACCTAATTAGTGGTTTATATGTAAGAGCTAATAAGTAGTACCCTCCCTTTTTAAATATAAACTTCAAATAATCCTTCTTTATTTATTAAAAAAATAGTTAAAAATAGTAAATATGTAAGTAATATATATAGACTCAAGTATATTATCTTTTAAGTTTTACATGTCTCTAAACCTTATGAATATAATTAATGTTAATACAAAATTGAAACAAATCTTATATTTTATGACGTGTCTATTTTCAAAAATTTGAAAAAGGAGTACAAGTTTTGTGTGAAATTACCTGTTTCCTTCACTTAATGTTGGGTGTAATTAGAACAATGCCATTTTTATTAAGGTTAATATTATATTAAAATTTACTCCTTCCGGTCTTATTTATAAGCAAATTTCTCTTTTATAGGACTGGTCTTTTTTATAAATAATTTTCACTTTGCATCTGAAAATGTAAGCTCTTTTTTTTTTCTATTTTACTCTTTTTAAATACATATTATTTATAATTAATTATCACACACACTAAGAGTTATATTCAGTAGAGAGAGAACTCAAATAAAGTCAATAAAATATTGGAAAAACATATTTTAATATCTCTCATATTTTTTATATATTATCCTTCTGTTGTTTTTATAAATAGAGGCATATATAAAAAAATATGATATAATTCTTTATAAATACGATCGAAGGAGTAATTATTGACGGAAGAAGGATGCAAGTGAAAAAAAGGGAAATTCCTGAAAAAAGATGGAGAAAAATCAAATATAAGACCCCACCGTTAGCAACAGCAAAAGTGATTTTGTTGTATCTTGTGTCCTCGGTAGAAGTGAGAGCTAATTGCGCCAATGAATGCGTCACCTAGAAGTTAGAAGTCTCTTGGCTTTCCAACACAAAAACCTACTACATTGCAAAATACTATATAGAAAATTAAAAGTTATAGAAATTGCTTAGTAGAGTATGGAGGATATCTAATAATCTTGGGGACGGAATTTAGACAATAAAAGTAGCCTTTGATGAGGACGAAATGCTGTTATATGGTGTCTGTCTTATTCAATGAAATTGCCCTAGTGTGGCCTCTCTTATTTATATTTAGTTCAATTTTAAAGTCAGAATAATAATCTTGAAGGCTCCAAAGGCCATTATTAACTCAATTTCCAGGGGCCCACTTGAGGGAGCACCGAAATGTCAATGTAAGTGGCTGTTATGAGTAAAGGCACGAAATAGTGGGTGGAGCCTCTAGCTAGGACACTTCACTCTTATGTGTCTCTTACTATTACTTTTACAGTAAAAGAACGCTCTAAAGTTAATATTCCTGCGACAAATCTCTTTTGTATTTCTTACTATTCTTCATTAGCCCTATTAAAAGCTGCTCTAGTTAATTAACAGCCCATATTCCCGTGAATGTGATTATTCTTTTATGACTTACATTATTATATTATTCATCATATCCCTTTAATATTATGGCACTTCACCCATGTTTTTTATTTTTTTTTAATATTTTTTAAAACTTTTTAGGGATGTCTCTAGGTGGTGCTTAGCCCTTTACTCCATCCCGTTTCATTTTGAGAAATATTTATATATTTTAAGAGTATATCGTGTCATATAAACTCAGCTCATCAATATTTAAACTTTGTCCAGTTAGCAGGTAACTCATCTAAAAAATATTTAACTTCTATTTTTTTTTTCAAGAAAAATACGAACTCATCATTTTGTTTTAATTAGTTTTGTTTTTCAAATTAACATGTGGGTTTTTCTTGAAAACAATTTAAAATTTGATTTTTTTTTCACGAATCAATTGCTAACTAAGATTAAAATTATATGAATTGTTATGTTTTTATTAGATAGAGTTCAGATAATATAGTATTTTTGGAGTATGTAAGTATTTCTCTTTCATTTGTAGGTTACTACTACTTTCAACCTTTTACACCGAAATTAAGGAAGATCTTAACATTTATTAAATCTATATAAAATCTTTACTTTCTTAATTACATCATCATTGAATAAGTATAAAAGAAGAAATTTGTAATAAATCATTAATGTGGTGTCTTATAAAAAAAATCACAACACTCAAATACATTATATATAGGGCCGAAGGAAATAATTTGGATAATTTCTCTAGTAGGAAAGGATTGGTACGACAGAAAGAAAAAGAAAAAGAAAAAGAAAAAGGCATTGGCCCAGTCCAGTCCACTTCTCCTTTTCTTTTTCTCCTATACAGAATAGAGTCCAAATTAAATAGAGAAAATGAGCGAAACAACATATTTATGGTCCCTTCGAGAGGATATGTGGTGAAATCAGAACAGCAGAGTTCTCATGGATCGAATCTTAGTGACATGATAATGAGGAACAAACTCTTTAATCTATAGTAGTGGCAATGAAGTCACGTTGTAACTTCTTTTTTTATAACCAAAGGTATGTTGGACTCAGTCATGTTTTAGATACTAAATATGAGTACCTCTTTTCTAGTGAAAACTCAAACATTGTTTCTCCCTACATTATAAGGAACTAGATTCTTCTATTAGACTCAACTTCTGTTTGTAAGTTGGATTTTAACTTTTTTTTTTCTTTTACTAAGTATAGGTATCCTCCTATACTAGGTAATTTTATTCGAGGCACTATCGACACCAAATGTAGCCACATCTCCTAACGGAGATTTGAATATTGGTTTGTCGCATTGTAATGAACTAGTTCCTTCCGTTAGACCTAACCCCGTTGGTGAATTGTGACTTGTATACACATGATGTTTAAAAAGCCTATGGATGTGATACAAATGTGTACATGTGTTGTGGGATTGGGCTGTTACAATAGTATTGGGCCCAATATATATGTATTGATATGGCCTATTCATTATTTTATGGACTGAACCCAATTTTTTACTCCACATAGCCACAAAGAAATTAATAGAATTAGGATAATGATTAATAAGCTGTTGGTTGATATGATAATAATAGGCTTCACCATGTAAAGAGGAGAATACAAATTCAAATTCCATAAAGTGTACTTATTATAAGAGGTGAAAACCTTTTACACTGTAAACCTCGAAAGGGATTATGCCATTGATTAAATATAAAAAAACAAAAGAATATAAACCCTCAACTTCTAGGGCAACATTAAGTCAAAAAAAAAAAAAACTTCCAGATACCTATAACTAGCTCTTTCATGGATAAGTAGGGCAAAAATGATCCTTAACGTAACCCTTATTGAATTCCATATGCTTTGAACACTATACAAGTAAACATAAATTTTCTCGCATGCTTTTCTCTCAATGGACTTTTCTAGTGAAAAGAAACTTAAAAAGTTAAAAAGATAAACTAGAGATAAAACTATCTTGAACACAACTTATAAGATACTCCATATGTTCATTAATACTCCTAGGGTTTTTAATACAAGACATATTTACCTAATTTGATTAGATTAAAGAAGTTATTGAGTTTGCTAATATGACATATATTTTCTAAAATACCTTAATCATATTTCTTAATTATATTCCCCCTTCCTTCTCTTCCTTGATTATTGCTGATGAGCATCAATATGAGTAAATTAGGACCAAGAGTAATTCCCTAAATATGTCTTATATTAAGAACTAGAGGAGTATCACATCTACTTCAGTGAAAAAAGTGAATTAAAAACTAGATCTTATACGTATTAAAGATGAGAAAATATATATCAGACTATCAAATAAAGCTTAAGGAGTGTAGCTAGTTAGCCCTTAATTGCATGGCCTACCTAAAACGTGATATATAAGCTCACGTAAATGTTGGCTACGCCAAAAGATGAAGAAGAAAAATATTGTGTGGACTAGACTCACTTTAACTTTCTATGGTATTGGTCAAAATTCCAACTTTATCATTGACCTTGAGTTCGTTCTTTGTATTCCACGTCTAACTCACGCCTTTCATCTTTGAAGAATTGATGTCATATATTCGAAGCAATAATATGGGAAAGAACAGAACATTGAAAGAATCCATCACTAGAGAATTCATGGAAGCTTCCATTACTACTTTTTTGCTCATATATTACTTATACCAGAGACCAAACAACACCGAATCCCTTATTAAATCAATCTATGGAAATGTTTCGCACTTTAAAAGAATGACGCACACATGCATTGGATATATAGAGCATGTGCGTTTATTATTCACTCATGAATATGTTTATCAATTTCTCATTCACAGTCTCATTTTATTTTGTGTATCAAAAAATCATAGATATTATTAACCAAAATTAAATTATTCAATTCAATTTTATGAATAGAGAGGTACAATTTAATTAAATTATCAAGTACTAGTATGTTTTCAACTCATCATGGATTTTTTTTTTCATGTCTAGTTATGCTGTTTTGTTGGCATAAATTTTTCATGTATGTAAGCTTTAAGGTCCATATTTCACAAAGCCATAAGGCAAAATTTTTTTTTTTTTGGCCATGAAGCCATAAGGCAATATAAAGAAGCATATTAAAATTATTTGTTAATATATACTCTACAAATATACATAAAAGTGTCTTCAATTCTTTGTTCACTGAACATGAAGAGGTACATTCATCACTTCTTTTCATAGAAAGACATAATTTTTTAATAACTATAAACTCAACTAAAGGATGCTAACTTATTAACAACAAATAAATTATTCACTGTTTATGTCGATATAATCTGATTCCATGGATATGAATTAGGACTTATGCACATGGTTCTTATTATCAACGGTTATGTGTTTTTTTTTATCAGGTACATATATCCTTTTATTGAAAATAATCATATTCGAGGTACTGTCAATCACTAAATATAAGCATTTCTTCTTTAATAATGAAAATTAAAACATTAGTTCGTCACATTATAAAAAATTAACTTCTTCCACTAAACCTAACTCGATGAGTACCGTGATGAGTACTGTAATGAGTTTTGAATTTGAGGTTTTTTCCTTGTCAAGTATGGTAAGTTGTTATAGGGAGTCCGAACTGGATGGCATTGTTGTAATTATGTACAATTATAATGGGCAACTTGGATTCTTACACAAATTCAAATCCTATTTAAACCTATTCAATTCGATTTCATTACCCGAAACAAACAAAGCGAAGTAACTAACCATGAAAGCCATAAGCCCTCAGCTCCTCTCCCTCCTCCTCCTCGTCACAGCCACATTCCACCTTCTTCCTCCATCATCAGCAGCTCCCGCCTCCGCCTCCAATCACAGCGACACCAATTTCATCCGGTCAGTATGCAACAACACCGGCTACCCCGACATCTGCTACTCCTACATCTCTCGCTACGCCCATGCCATCAAGCAAAACCCCGCCGTACTGTCTCGCATCGGCGTCGCTGTGTCTCACTCGGTGGTCCGTAGTGCAGCCACCAGTCTCTCCGGTCTCTCTGGCCAAGCCAAGGGCCGAGCAACGGGCGCGATCAGCGTCTGCATTTCCACGCTCGGCGATGCCTCAGATCAAACAAGCGAGTCACTAGGTCAGCTCCGACAGATAACCGCAGGGAAAGGCGGTGATTTCAAGTTCGCGATGGACACGGTGCTGACGCATATGAGCGCGGCGCTGACGAACGAGGACACGTGTATGGACGGATTTGAGGAAGTACAAGATGATCCGGTGAAGAAGAAAGTAGTGGATATTGTGACGGAGGCGGAGAAATTCACAAGCATCGCCTTAGCGTTTGTGAATTATTACGCTAAGAAAGGTTCGCCCTGAGACGTTTGGTCGTTAATTCATGCCTCAAATTTACTGTTTAGAGTCTCTATGTACTGATTCAATAAAACGACGACGCTTACAAAATCAAATGTGAATTTGGAATTAATTATTCTGATAGAGTTATGGTCAAAATATCATTCGTTTTAATTTTATTTGAATTAGATGCTTTACAATAATTGTTTTTTATCTTCATCGTTAACTTTATTTTGTTCAATTGTGATCTTTTAAAATTTAAGAGACACTGCTTTTGTTTGCACCAAAATTAAGAGATGCTTAAATATATGTGTTTATTGCTGTTAACAGCCATCCAATTATAAATTTATAATGTTTTGCTTCGGGGCTTGTTGGTGATTCAAGAGAAAAAAAATTAATAAAAATTGAAAGCCTACTCATTTGATATTGAAGTAAAAATTGTTGAAGAGGGATTTTTCATTACTCTTCATTTCATATTTTTTTTGTCGGGTTGAGTCAATCACTCAATTGGAGGGTTGAGCGCGTCGGGTAGAACCAATCATGTCCATCCAATTTTTGCAATTTCTTTTACTCTTTTTTTTTGGGGTATTTTTGGTTGACTTTTTGATCCCATGCGGATTTGTAGTCAATATGCGTCTGGCTTCTCTCATTGTTTTCGTCAGTTGCTCCTCCTCCACAAAAAACAACACGGTTTTTCTTATAGATGCTTAGGATACTCACTAAAAAAACAGCGAATTAGCAACATAATTCAGTGATAAAATTTCGTCGCTAAACTGATTTAGCGAATAGAATTTCATGGTTAATCAATTAGTGATAATTTATTTTACAACAGAACCATCAAATTCTGTTATTAATTTACATTTTTTTGCAGTGAGTTATAAATTCTTTCTGTGAAATATATCAATATAAAAAAAACTTAAAAAATGGAAAATCTTTAACCTTGATTCTGTCCTGGGTATGATAATACATGTGCATATAAGTGTTGTGGAATCATATATACATCTTTCATTGAGATGGTCTTCATTCTCTAATGTATAGGAACATATGACTGCTTAACACAATCTAGAGGAAGCGCAATAATGCCTTACACGATGGGAAACATGATTCTCCCATCGCTATTACTCAAGAAATTCGTTAAAATATATGTTCGCTGTGGCAAATACATAGATTGTGCCAAGTAATAAAGTGATAAGTAAAGATCGCTCCCACAAGAATTTAAGTAACAAATTGGTCAAACAATAAACTTAATGAATTCAATTAAGTTCAGTCAAAACATGTTGTTGGGGTGAAAAAAAAATTAAAACTATTTCTAAGGCTAACAATATTACTAAGTAAAAAACTAATTCTTTGATTTCAAATATTAGATGAAGCCTAGGATTATTTATCCCCTTTATATTTCATAAAATTTGATGAATTTCCTCTCCATTAGTGTTTTCAATGGTGATATGTGTTAGTCCAAAGTTCAAAAGCATTTGGTTACGCTTTCTCAAGTTAAAACCAAGTTTATATCCTCACTTAATATGCACAATCTCTTGCTACAAATTAAGAAAGAATATTCATTTAGCAATAACCTCAATTTGACAATGCTGGGCTAGTAACTATATCTCTATGTTACTAATAAACCATTTATTTAATCCCTAAATTTCAAGTCTGGCATGATTTTATCCAAGTTCTCCATATAGATTAGCTCTCTCAAGACATATCCACATGAAAAAGTCAATCTAAATGGTGGCCAAACAATTAGAAGTATTAAGCACATGATAAAATCAACACATATATATTATTAACTACTAAAACAGAGGAATAATCAAGTCTTAATCCATACAAAGGCTCAAAATAACCATAGAGTAAAGAGTTTAGCAACACATAATTATAAAGTAGCTACAACTATCTAAAATAATTACAGCCATAACCAGAATCTAGCAAAGAAAGGGAAGAAGAATAAGAAAAACCAAGGATTGCAGCCCCAAATCTCTTCTAGACTTAAACCAAAGCTCAAGATTCTTCAAGAAGCCAAAACTCTAGCACCTAAAGCTCCAAAGAACACTTGAAAACTATAGAATAACCTATTTTTGGTCTAACACTTCCTTAAAAACCCTCCACATGCATTTCAACAAGTAAAACACATAGTTGCACTGTTTGTCATATGCTTCAGCATACATTGGTGCGCTGAAGCATATGACACAGTAAGCTCAAATTCTCGTTGGCTTCAGCCAAGGGTTGAGTGATGAGCATATATATGATATAGTAAGTTCAGACATTGTCTACTTTGGCATACATGTCATTCGCTGAAGCATATCACACAGTGAGTTCGGGTCTCTATTGGCTTCAGCTAACGCGATGTTGGCCGAAGCATATAACACAGTGAGCTCCTTCCTCATTAAGTCTTGTTTTCTTCAACACATGTATTGTTGGCTGAAGCCAACAACACAACAGCTTCCTCCTTGGCTCATGAGCTTTCTTTGATCTTTGCTGCTATAAGCATTGTTCTTTAGTCCTTCAAAGGCTTTCCAATTTGTCTCTATCATCCTATAAAAGAGAGGATGCATAAATTCTCATTTGTTTCTTTTGAACTAAAACACAGTACAAATATATAGTTCTACACAAGAATTTCTTCAACTTTGGCTTGTTACTTTGATATGCACATTTTCTTCTATTGACTCTTTCTATACTTAATTTAAATCCAAAAAATAGTTAAAAATAAAAGAAAATATGCTGGAATATTATCATTTTCTGAGAGTTAACACACCCCCAAACTTAAACATTTGCTTGTCCTCAAACAAAGACTTTATACCCACCAAAACAATGGATACTCATCATTTGTGCATGAATGAATTTGTCCTTATTAGCTGCTCAAAAAGTTATATCAAACAAGAAACTATGAAAATATGCAAAAATGAATGTTTCATAGATTTAAAACATGCTTTTCAAGAATCCCTTAGAGTGTGTGAATAGAGTCAACATTTATTCCTTTTGCACTAGTTGAAGTTAAAAGCAACACTTCAAATCATATACCCATATTCAAACAAACAATTTCATCATCCTCTAATTCATTCATATTTTCTTCTAATTCACTCCCCTTGACTTAAAAATCAAAGGGTCTTTTTAGCTTGTAATGGGGCTAGGGATTAAGATTTTTAAAAGAAAAGGTAAACGATAATCAACAAATACCTCAAGATAGATGATAACTATTCAAAGGTTTTCTTCCTTTTCTCATAAAACACACCCTCCCAAACTTAAACTGTAATATCCCAAATTTTGGGACTAGAGGCATAAGATTAAAGCCTGGATTAAGTAGACTGCTAGACCTCGGTTTAGCAAATGTCCCTATAAGGCATGTTTAAATTCCCCAAAATTATTTTATATCCTTGGATATTAAAAGGAATTATATTGGTGAGCTAAAGAGCTCGGGGAATAACAAAACGAAGTGATTGGAAGTCACACACAATATAGTAAAGTGGAACACAAAGTAATTTTGCTATCGGTGAAATTCCCGGTATGGCAGTGATGATTGTGTGACATGTTTTGATGGGTAAATGATGGTGAAAAATTATGAAAGTTTCCATAATGAAAGTAGACTTATCAAGATTTAATTTGATAGTTCATATAAGTCATTTGGAGTTGTACACAAAGAGAACTAAATTTTTGAAGTTAGCCCAGCGAAATTAATTATTTTTTGGGACAACATTCAAAGATTAAAATTCTGGGAAGAGTGAGCTTCTAATTGGCTAAATTTTATATTTTTTTATTAAAACTAGACTCAATAAGGGTCGCATAGCCTTTAGAATCACTTCAATTGGACATTTGTACAATTAGATATGAATTTTTGAAGTTAATGGAAAATCTGCAGAATTTGGTATTTTGTGCGAAAATTTATTATTTGGGCCAATCATAGGCTGACACGTGGCAAACGAATTTGACCATCCATTTAATGAATAATTCATCATCATCAGCAGCCATTTTCACGGTGAAACAGCCGAGACAAAGAGAGAGAAAAGAGAGAGATGGAAATGGAGAAAGAAGAGAGATGAAATTCTTTCCTCCGAAACACTGCCGAAACGGCATCCTCTCTTAAAGTACCCTTCAGGAAACTTCCTCTACTCATCGAGATCTTCATTTTTACGGTTTTGAATTTTCATTTGGAGGCATTTGGTACCGTCTCCCTTACCGGAGTGTTGCCGGAATTCCGAACCGTTTGTGGAAAGGGGTAGAGGTAAGCGTAAACTTCCTTTTTAACCGATTGATTTGTCGTTTGGATGAGTATAAAGGAAGTTGGGTACTGTTTATGGCTGGTTCAAATTGGTGTTTTTAATGGCTAAATCATGTCTAATGAGTGTTTAGATAGCTAATCACTTGACTAGAAGTAGAAAGGAAGAGATTAAGCCAAAGAAAACAAGAAAACAACATATTGCATCTAAGAATCTGATTTTCTGCCCTGTTTTGGTGTGGAGGGGGTAAGAATTTGATAATTTTGATACTTCCATTGGCTTTAGGAGGCAAAATTGTGTGGGTATGCAAGTGTTCATGATTTTTGGACGCTTGTATATGAATTGAGAATTTTTGGAAGTTAAAGGGTAAATGTTGTGTATTCCGTTTTCTTGAGGCAGTGTTATGGTGACGTGTTTTTGAGTGGTCAAATGTTATCCAATGATCATGAAACTTTCCAGTATAAAATTAGAGACATATACCTTTAATTTGATAGGTTATAATGGTTAATTAGACAAGTATGCTATGAGATATGAATTGTTAAAGATATGCCCTATTTTCTAGAAGAACATCTGAAACAGTTGGTGTTTGGAAATATTCTGGGAATAGTTTGGTGGTGGCATTTAAACTCGAGTATTTTTATGTAAAACTAAACTTAAAGGGATTCAAATAAAGCTTTTAACCACCTCAATTGGAGTTCTATAGAATTAATTATAATTTTTCAAAATTTGGTCAAAAATGCTGGTAGATTGAGTACCATACGAATTTGAGTAAGAAATTGACCAAATATAATTGGAATGAACTCCAAGGGTGAAAGTAAGCCTATAGGGCTAATGTGAGCTATTGGGTATTCACTTTTCATGGCTCTAATGATGTTATCACTTGCCTAGGGCCATGAAGTGATAAAGAAAGAGCAATGGTTGGCGGATCAAGCGACAAGAAGATAATGACATAAAGTCCGAGAGGTAGTGAACTTACATTTTCTGTATGTATGTGATATGTATGTCTTGCATTGATTATGTGATTACTTTGCCTATTTGTGTGGAACATGTATGATTGGTTGAAGCTCTGTTATATTTGTGCAATGGCCATATGTATGTCATAACATCGAGCATGCAGCATGTCATTATGTTGGCATGAAATAGTGTAGGCAAGCATGTCATGCATTCATATATATCTGGCATGCATAGTGGTAATGTTTGCTACTGAGATTCTCTCGAATCTCACTCCTCCCAAACAACCATTCAGACAGGTGAGCATTGGAAACGTGCTGAGATCAGAAAAGAGGTATGCACAAAGAGGGCTGTTGCTGGTTGTTTGATGGTCTGTAAATATTGTGTAAACCCCTGGTGGGGAACTTTTGTATTATAATCAAGCAATATTGTATTAATATTATCAGTATATTCATGTTATTTATGTGTGCCCACTGAACTAAGCATTGCTACTCTGAGTAAGATCAGTAATAAGGGATATATGAGGCGGGTCGTTACATAAACCAAATTGATCTTCTTATTTTTTTTATACATATATATCAAGCCTTCTTTATAAGTTTGTTTTATATACATTTTTTTTAATATTTTGTCTTGATTTCTTTACATTGTAACCCCTTTTTTTTCCTTTCTACATTCCTTTTTCCAATCATTTTAAACTTCACATGTTACCATATTTCATAACCCAATCAATTATCATCTATCTCAAAGCAAGGGAATCATGGTTTTCACATTGGCTAAAGTAGGTAGATGTTAGGTTTTCTAAAAAGAATCTTTAATTGGGTTTTCAATTTGGCCCAAAATAAGGGTTCAAAAGAGAATAACATCAATTAGGTAAGCTTGAAAGGCTCAAACACATTTTATGAAATTCCCTAATCATTTCTCTAATTCTCATGAAATAAATCAAAAGCTTTGAAGAATTCCAAAGATTATTCTAAAATTAAAAGTTTGAAACAAAGGCATATAACCCAAATTGCTACAAAGCCCTTTAACAAGAACATCCAGAATAAAGTCAAATCCAATTGTGCTTAAATTGCTTAAAAATTCCTGAATAACATGAATTATCACTACAATACACTTATCAATGCACATTAATGAAAATTTCCTATTCAACATAAAAGATTGAATAGTAGTTTATATCATTGGATTATCCAAACATTCTTTGATAAATAAACCAAAATTTCAGCACATATTCAACTTTTTCTCAAGAAAACATTAAAATTTGAAAATTTGCAAATATTCCAACAATTTTATTGAAAAACCTATTCAACATTTTTGTGCACTCAATTTCTTTCAAAAAGTTTTAAAATTTCAATTTCAAAATTTCAGCAATTTCAAAATTGAAGCACTCTCACGCTCAAACTTAAAATTGACAATGTCCTCATTGTCAACTAAAAGGATGGAAGAGAAAATAGCCAGCACCTGTACGACATCATATTCACAGCATTTTCACTATTCAATATTTAACAAAAATTAGGCCCTCAGTGGCCTAACCAAGACCTGAAAATGAGGTCATCACTAGCCATTAGTAGCTAGAAAATTAACAATCATAGCAAGCAAGTCATTAGACAAAGACAATTATATGAACCACTCAAGCTAGCTATCAGTAGCTAGGAAAATCATATTCACATGTTAACAAGAGTGTCAAAGAGCACTGGCCATCAGTAGCTAGCATCTGCTATTGAGAGTCTTGTAGCAACATTCACATTTACTGATCAAATTACAAAATATACACATCCATAACAGGCACGAAGAATATGCTCACTACGAACAAGTTAGCAGAAGATCAGTCAAAGGGTTAACTAGAGTCTCATCAAAAGATAGAAGCAGCAGTTATTAGTGCTATAATATTCCTAAAAGAAACACACAAAACAAGACTCAACACAATGAAATCAAATAAAAAGAAACAAACCTGACTGAAACTATCCTAAAGAAAGGAAAAATACCCTCAAACTTGAATTCTAACTAATCCAAAACCATTCATTGGGATTCCAAGCTTAACCCTATTCCTTACTGCCTCATTGCACTATAAAAGAGCTCATAATAGCTATCCAAACCCTTTTATCAATATGATGGCTAATGTTGCTGCAATTGAGTCAAGCAAATTAAGTGCTGAAATTCATGAGTATGTAGCTAACAAATCCTAAACCAGCCAATCAGTCCCATTACATCTCAGTATGAAACATAATATGAGAATATATCAAATATCAAATTGAATTCTCGAAAGGAAGACCAAAATTTGCAAAACACCATATTATACATCAGTATGTAAAGGGATTTTTACAAGCTACCATTATGAAGTTCAAAACTTTGAAGTAATATCAAATCACTCAAACAATTTCATAACCTATTCACTTGATTCAAGCACAAAGTGAGGCTCATGTAGCCAATCATGTTTGAAACCATTTGAAAATTGGGATAAATTTGACACAGCTAATCCAAGACCTGTTTTTCACAAGCAATCATCAACAATGATGATTATATATCCTCACAAGCATTTTACATTGCAGTAGTAGATTCAAATGGAAAATTGTTTATGTAAGATCATAAAGGTGCAATCCTAAGTTCTGAAACCCTTGAAATGTAAGTCCTTTAAAGTATCCCGATAAATCCTTTTAAAAATCTTTAGTCCATCTCTGAAAGAATAAAGGTTTCAGAACTTAATCATGTACTTAGGTTCTCAGTTTAGCACAACATATGTAGAATCATGCTACCACAGTGAGATCTAGCCAAACCATGTATTCCAGAGATTATTTTAAGTAAGCACTCATCATTAATTGCATAAACTCAAATAACCTCAGTATGCAAAGTAAATTTACCAAACACTAGTTCACCATTGTGTGAAATCATGTGACCAAATGCAACTCTACAAGTGATTCTGAAATCTTTTAGAATTAAGTTAGGACTGGCCCTTTTCAAATAAGAAATACATTACCAATGACACCTTAGAAGGTAAAAGAAACATTTCTTTTTCCATTGAAAATCAACACCCAAAATATTTTAGAGCAATTTGTAGATTAACAATTTACAATGCTTACTCCAATAACCATCCTAAGAATAAGATCAAAGAGGCATCCAAAAAGAATCAGGGATTTTAACCAGTAACCAAGGTAAGTGCTAACAAACATTTCCAAATAGCATGCGGTATTGTAGTTCAAGTTCTAAACTTGGAGACATTTCCTACATAATTAGCACATGTAGGCTTATCAGAAAAGTTATGAAAGCTTTTTTCTAATTGACCAAACAGGCTTTGCAAATGAAAGCAATTTGAAAATGAGTCATAAATCAAAAGAGGGCAGCACTTTCCACTTGCAAAGACAGAGGTCTCCAGTCCATTCACGTATCATTATAGCTATACTTGTGCAATTATGCTAGGAAATGTCCACAAAGAACTAATCCTCAACTCCAGCTTTAAACGTTTAAGCTGAAGTTTAACATGCCCTTTGTAATAGTTTTGACCATATTCCACAATCAAACTAGTGCAATCAAACTCAAATCAACAGCTCATAGATTCATAACCTCAAAACTTAGTAGCATGTGATAATGATTAATCAATCCATCATGCTAGGAACAATATGAACCACTATATTTCTTCATCAAGGCTTGAAATTGGTGATTGCAAAAATGTGAACCCCCATCACTGATAATCACTCTCAGTGTTCCAAATCTAGTGAAAATGTGCTTCTTGAGGAATTTCAACACCGTTTTGGCATCATTGGTGACACATGCATTGGCCTCAACCCATTTGGAGACATAGTCAACTCCAACCAAGATATATTCATTGTTGAATGATTTAAGGAAGGGACCCATGAAGTCAATCCCTTAAACATCAAAAAGTTAAACTTCAAGCATGTTATTCAATGGCATCTCATTCTTTCTTGATATGTTCCCTACTCTTTGGCACCTATCACATTGGAGAACAAAGGCATATGCATCCTTGAATAGAGAGGGCCAATAGAACCCACTTTGGATTACCTTTGCATTTTCTCTCCTCCAAAATGGCCACCATATTCAGATGAGTGGCAATAATGCAAAATGAACTCTTGTTCATTCTCTGGGACACACCTTCGAATAAGCTAGTCGGGGCACCTCTCAAACAAATAGGTTTCATCCCAAAAGTACTTCTTCACCTCATGTAAAAACTTGTGCCTTTGGTGAGAATTGAAATCCGGAGGTAAAACTCCATAAACTAAGTAGTTGACAAAGTCGGCAAACCATGGTGTGGATGAGTAATCAACAAAGAACAGCTGCTCATCCAGGAATGACCCATGGATTATATCAAAAGCATCAAGTTGAGCCTCAGTACTCAACCGTGAAAGGCGGTCCACCACTTGATTCTTGGTGTCTTTTCTATTAATGATGTTCAAGTCAAACTCTTAAAGTAGAAGCACCCATCGAATTAGTCTTGGCTTGGAATCCTTCTTTGTGAGTAGGTATTTCAAAGTTGAATGGTCGATGTAGATCATAACCTTAGTACCCATAATGTAAGACCAAAACTTCTCACAAACATAGACTATGGCAAGTAACTCCTTCTCGGTAGTGGTATAATTTAGTTGAGCACAATCCAAAGTTTTACTAGCATAGTAAATGGGATAAAATAAATTTTTCGCCTTTTGCCCAAGAACAGCACCAACTGTATAATCACTAGCATCGGCCATGATAATGAAGGGTAGACCCCAATCTGGAGCCATTAAGATAGGAGAAGAAATAAGCCAATTCTTCAACTCCTCAAAAGCGTGCAAGCATTCATCATCAAACTTGAATTCCACATCTTTTTCTAATAACTTGGAAAGCGGCTTGGCAATTTTAGAAAAATCCTTGATGAATCTCCTATAGAACCCGACGTGACCAAGGAAGTTTCGAACACCTTTCAAACTAGTAGGTGGAGGCAATTGCTTAATGATAACAATTTTGGCTCTATCCACTTTCAAACCCTTCTTGGACACCCAGTAGCCAAGTATAATGCCTTCTTGCACCATAAAGTGACATTTTTCCCAATTGAGAATCAAATTTGTTTCTTCACACCATTTAAGCATCACATCCAAATTCTCCAAGCAAGAATCAAAAGATGGACCAAAAATAGAGAAATCATCCATAAATACTTCAATGGTCTTCTCAATCATATTAGTGAAAATAGACATCATGCACCTTTGAAATATGGCCGAAACATTGCAAAGTCCAAATAGAATTCTTCTGAAAACGAATGTGCCATATGGACAAGTAAAAGTTGTCTTCTCTTGGTCTTTTGGGGCTACAGTAATCTGATTGTACCCTGAATAACCATCTAGAAAAAAAAAATCATGGCCAACTAGCTTGTCAAGCATTTGATCAATGAATAGAAAAGGAAAGTGATCCTTCCTTATAGCACTATTAAGCTTTCGGTAGTCCATACACACCCGTCATCTAGTCACTGTGTAAGTATGAATCAGGTCATTTTGGTGTTAGCTACTACAGTCATGCCACCCTTTTTAGGCACACATTGGACTGGGCTCACCCATTAACTATCAGAGATGAGATACACAATTCCAACTGAAAGCCATTTTAAAATTTCCTTCTTGACCACTTCTTTCATAACCGGATTCAAGCGCCACTGATGCTCAATGGAGGTTTTGTGACCATCCTCCAATAGAATCTTATGCATACAAATAGATGGGATTATTCCCTTGATATCAACTATAGTCCACCTAATGGCACGCTTGTGCTTTCTCAAGACTCGTAGGAGCTTCTCTTCTTGCAAATCAAAAAGGATAGAAGAGACAATCACTGGTAGAGTATTAGAATTCCCAAGATAAGCATACTTGAGATGAGAGGGTAGTGGCTTTAGCTCTAGAACCAGAGGAACTTCAATAGAAGGCTTCAATGGAGTACTTAAGACATCGAACACCTCAAGTAGTTCAAAAGTTCTCGGAATGAGGAAATGATTCCATACGAAAGATATTTTCAATAGCTTCATCATCAAACTCATCCAAGCTCTTCTCACCAATCAAGAATGCCTCTAAAGGGTCCTTCATCATAGAGGTATATGATTCATGAGGAATAACTAAATCTAATGTATCAACAAAAGAACATTGAGCTGAATCATCATAAAACTTCAAAGCCTTTGGAATGTTGAATATCACTTTCTTATCATCAATCCTTAAAGTGATCTCACCCTTCTCTACATTAATGAGAGTTCTTGTAGTGGCTAAGAATGGATGGCCAAGAATGAGAGAAATTTTCCAATCTACTTTACAGTCAAGCACAACAAAGTCTGTTGGGAAGATAAACTTGTCCATTTTGACTATAACATCTTCAATGATGCCTCTAGGTTTAGAAATACTACGATCCACAAAGAGAAGAGTCACCGTAGTGGGCCTTGGCTTTCCTAAGCCCAATTGGTTGAAAACGGCAAGAGGCATTAAATTGATACTTGCACCCAAGTTACAGAGAGCTTTACCATTGAAATAAGTCCCAATTTTACAAGGGATATATAAGCTTCCCAGATCCTTGATCTTAGTAGGAAACTTTTGTTGAATAACCGCACTACATTCTTCGGTTAATGCCATAGTTTCAAACTCATTGAATCGTCGCTTCTTGAACAAAACATCTTTAAGGAACTTAGAATATTTAGGCATGCTTTCCAAGGCTTTGGAAAATGATATTTAGGCATGCTTTCCAAGGCTTTGGAAAATGGAATATTCATATGGAGTTGCTTGAACATATTCACAAACTTTTTGAATTGAGCATCTTCCTCTTTCTTCTTGAATCTTTAAGGAAAAGGTAGTGGTGGCATGAAAGTGGGGGTGGTTGGCTTTCTTATTTTCTCATCATTCATCTCTTGTTCCCCCTTTTTGCCTTTGCCAACATCATCCAAACTTTCTTCAATTTGCTTTCTCTTCCTAATGTCATCCTCTTCAACTATAATTTCTTGATCCATAGCTTCTTCATTATCAACCTCAACAATTACTTGAGCTAGCTTCCTCTTTTCCATCTCGTTTTAGATTAGGAATGGTGTCACTAGGAAGACTACGTTTAGACATAGCATTCACTTGTGATACTAATTGCCCCATTTGTACTTTAAGATTTTTAATAGCCATCTCATGAAGAGAAAAAGTAGCCTTGTTTTCAGCCCTTAAAGATTCTATATTAGATAATATTTGGGCTAGCATCTTATCCATTTTAGACTCCTCTTCCTTAATAGGAATTTACCTTGATTGCATTTAAAACCCCAGTGGGGGAACATGCTTAGTACCAAAAGTAGACTCATGTGGTGGATTCAAAGTGTTACCTTGACTCCAATAAAAATTAGGATGAGCTCTCTAAGCATTGTTGTAGGTTTGTGAATAAGGGTTGCCTTGAAGAGGTTGGAACTTTCCCATGTAGTTGACAGATTCAGAAACCATGTAAAAGAGGACAATGATCAGGCATGTGCACATCATTGCAATGATCACATACAATTGGGGTGGCATGAACAGAATGCACACCCTGAGAAGTACCATTTTGCATTTGTGACTACAGAACATCAAAACGCTTGTTCAAAGTAGATAAGATAGTTGCAATTTGTGAAGAAGAGTTTTCTTTTGTAATAGGTATAGCTTAGGTAGTCCTCTTATCATTTCCTTGAGTGTTGTTTGTAGATAGTTGATCCAATAACCAAATCACCTCATTAACAGGAATATTCCGGTAACCTCCATTAGTCATAGAATCAACCATCACCTTAGATTAAGGATTAAGGCGAGTATAAAAGATTTGGACTACAGCTCATTTATCCACCCCATGATTAGGGCATTACTTCATCAACATCTTGTATCTCTCCCAAGCAGCATAAAGATGCTCATTTGGTTGTTGTCTAAACCTTAGAAACTCATCCCTTGCTTCCAAAAAATTTTCATCAAAAAAGAATCGAGCTTTAAATTTAGCCTCAAGATCATCCCAAGAGTTTATGGATCCTTCAGGAAGATTGTTGAACCAATCCCTAGCTTTCCCTTATAGAGAAAGAGAGAATAACCATAGCCGCAAAACATCTTGAGGAACTCCATTTTTGCTTGAAAGAATCACATACTTTCAAGAAGTACATTAAGTGCTTGTTGGCATCTTCATTGTAAAGACCATAGAACATCCCATGCATTTGAAGCATTGTGATCATGACCGACTTGATCTCAAAAGTATGTGCTTGCATTTCCGTCCGAATGCAAGATTAAGTACCTTGCATATTCCGGCTAGCAAAGTCATTAACGGTAGCCCCATCATATTCATTGGATGCCATAGTTTCAGATATAAAGTCAGTCTCTTCATCAAGTCGAGGCAATTCGTCAAGTACAACCAAACCTTCCGAATGTAAGTGTTGCATACACTAAAATGGTACTTGCAAAAGAAACAAGGACACAAGTATCAAACTAAAACAAAAATTATCAAATAAGAAAATGGAGGAAAAATCATAAACCTAACTAAGAGCTCAAGCGAAATCTACTATCATAAGCCTAAGGTTGACTAAAGGATTTGTTAAACCAGTCCCCGGCAACGGCGCCAAAAACTTGTTCGCTACCGCAAGTGCACGGATCGTGTCAAGTAATAAAGTGATAAGTAAAGATCGTTCCTATGAGGATTTGAGTAACAAATTGATTAAGCAATAAGCTTAGTGATTTCAATTATGTTAAGCCAAAACATGTTGGGGTGAAAGAAAAATTTAAAAATATTTCTAAGGCTAACAATTACTAAGTAAAAAACTAATTCTTTGATTTCAAATATTAGATGAAGCCTAGGATTATTTATCCCCTTTGTATTTCATAAAACTTGATGAATTTCATCTCCATTAGTGTTTTCAATGGTGATATGTGTTAGTCCAAGGTTCAAAAGCATTTGGTTACACTTTCTCAAGTCAAAACCAAGTTTATATCCTCATTTAATATGCACAATCTCTTGCTACAATTAAGAAAGAATATTCATTTAGCAATAACCTCAATTTGACAATGTTAGGCTAGTAACTATATCTCTATGTTACTAACAAACCATCCATTTAATCCTTAAATCTCAAATCTAGCATAATTTTACCCAAATTCTCCATATAAATTAAATTAGCTCTCTCAAGACAAATACAAATGAACAAGTCAATCTAAATGGTGGCCAAACATTTAAAAGTATTAAGCAAAGGATAAAATCAACATATATATATCATTGACTACTAAAAGACAGGAATAATCAAATCTTAATCCATACAAAGGCTTAAAATAACCCCAGAATGAAGAGTTTTGCTACACATAATCATAAAGTAGCTACAACTATCTAAAATAATTACAGCCATAACCAGAATCTAGCAAAGAAAGGGAAGAAGAATGAGAAAAACATAGGATTGGAGCCCTAAATCTCTTCTAGACTTTAACCCAAGCTCAAGATTCTTCAAGAAGCCAAAACCCTAGCACCTAAAACTCCAAAGAACACTTGAAAACTGTAAAATAACCTATTTTCAGCCTAACACTTCCTTATAAACCCTCCACTTGCGTTTCAGCAAGTAAAACGCATGGTTGTACTATTTGTCTTATGCTTCGGCATACATTAGTGTGCTGAAACATATGACACAGTAAGCTCAGATCCTCGTTGGCTTCAGCCAAGGGTTGGGTGCTAAAGTATATGACACAGTAAGTTTAGACCTTGTCTGCTTCGGCACACATATCATTCATTGAAGCATATCACACAATGAGTTCAAGTCTCTATTGGCTTCAGTTAACGTGATGCTGGCCGAAGCGTATAACACAGTGAGTTTCTTCCTCATTAAGTCTTGTTTGCTTCAACACATGTATTGTTGGCTGAAGCCAACAACACAACAGCTTCCTCCTTGGCTCATGAGCTTTCTTTGATCTTTGCTACTACAAACATTGTTCTTTGGTCTGTCAAAGGCTTTTCAATTTGTCTCTATCCTCCAACAAAAGAGAGGATTGCATAAATTCTCATTTTTTTTCTTTTGAACTAAAACACACAAATATATAGTTCTCCATAAGAATTTCTTCAACTTTTTCTTATTATTTTGATATGCACATTTTTTTCTATTGACTCTTTCTATACTTAATTTGCATCCAAAAAATAGTTAAAAATAGAAGAATATATGCTAGAATATTATCAATTTCTGAGAGTTAACAATATGCAATCCTTCATAGCCTTAGTTTTTGGAGATACACCAAATGTTTTCAATGGGCATTGCTTCAAATCTAACTCTAAATCCTTAGTTTATCTTAATGTTGGGGGCTGGGATATTTTTCTCTTCAAGTATAAGAAGTCGCATATTCATTAATGTCAATAAATCATTTATTCGAAAAAACGAATCATTGTTATCATTGCACTTTTATAAAGGAATTTTCGTGGAAGAACAATCTATATTGAGACCTCATTTCTCACCAAGTGTCTACGTGCCACAGTTTTTTGGATTTATAACTATGATTTAGTAGACGCTAGATCCAACCATTACTAACAATCAATTGTGTCCAAAAGTCTTTCATCCATATTCTTGTTGATCCTTTTCATGTGTCCACCATAACTTAGCAGAAAATTTTATCATTGCTTCAGAACTTTTCTCATGTGTTTGTTAAAAGTGTGTCCTTGTGAGATTGGGTAGTTATAAGAGTACTGGGTTCAATATAGATGTGTGTGTGTGTGTGTTTTTTTTTTATCAAAAGATGTGTGTGTTATTTATTGACTGAACCCAATTACTGCGGGAAAAGAGAATTAACAATATAATTTAGAGACTCCATCGTTAAACTGATTTAGCGACAAAAATTTTTCATTAATCAATGTATTTTGCGATTAAATCATCAAATTTTGTTTCTAATTCACTGTTTTTTTCATTATGAAATTAGACTTTACATCCCATGGGATGCGATGTATTAAAGCGATAGGCTAATATTGTTGGCAAAAAAGCCATAGGGTAATATATAAAGGAGCATATTAACTTTATCATTTAGACATGTTCCATTTTTGTAGATGATGAACTTTTTAAAATAATAAATAGTAGATATGTAGATAATGAATTAGGTTAAATTGACTCATAATAGAAAATATTACAAAAAATGTGAAAACAAAAATTAAATAAAAATCATGTATGAATTATCAGGGCCTAGTTAGTAATTATAAATTTTGTCGCCTCATCCTTTGAGGGTCTCTTCTCCCTTTCCAGTGGAGCTTTTTGGGTGTTCCCTTGTGAAATGGCCTTTTGATGTCCGAGTGCCAAATGGACTCTTTGATGGCAGCGGTCAAAGTGACAAGGTGGATGGAAGTATGGAGGCTTGCATTCATCGAGTTTGTGAGACGACCTCCGATTTTATCATAGTAATTAAACTTAAAATGTCTCTTTTATTATTAATTGTGATTAAATGTATTTATATAAAATTAGACTTAAAAATGAAAAAATATTGTCAAAATAATTGTTATCACTCTTAATCATTGATTTTTTGAGAGGATTTGATATTGGTTTAATTGTATTTAATGGTAAGTATTTGAAAAAGTGGATTAAAATTGAAAATGACAGTTTGGGGTCTGAATTTTGTAAATGACAATTTAGCCCCGAGAATTTGGAAAATACCTGTTTGGTCCAAGCCAAAAACTCAGCGTTTTGGCAGCTCTCAGGTCAGTTTTTTTTAATCAGCTTCAGATGAAAGTTGCAAGGAGGCAGTGACGAAAAATTCAGAACCAGCAGCCGCAACACATCCATCGTCTTCTTCACCTTTTATCACCTTCATCCTCTTCTTCTCTCGCCGGCGGCACCACTCCTTCCTCCATTGCCGCTGGCGAGCTCCATCTTCGTCATCTCACCACCATTGTCTTCCTTCCACCCGTCTTCCTCTGTTCTGCATAGACTTGAGTTTCAGAACTGAACAGAGACGGGAAAGAAGAAAAAACACAAGTAGAGGATGCCATGACACCTCCACCGCCATCCTTCTTTATCATCAGTGAGTTTTCACCATTCCAGATTCAGAGGCAGTAGCTGGGAGCTGAGATATTCAGGAACGAAGAAAACAAAAACAGAACGCCACGCAAGAGACCACTACCTCCTCCAGACCTTCCACTTTCATTTCCTCCGCCTATCATCACTGTCCACCACCAAGCTCTTCACCATTGAACAATCATTCTCTCATTATCATCAACTTCACTGTACAGCATCATTTCCATAGCCGTGCACCATTATAACTCTGTTTCACGATTGCTTTTTCTTTCATTCATCGGATTCTCCATTTATTTCTTCATCCATTCATTAATTAACCATGGCTGAGGATTTGATTGTGTTTGGAGGAGCTAATTTGATGGTTGGCAGTGGCTAATTCCCTCAAACTCTTGAGGATGGAACTTAAGGGCTTGAGTTCTACGTACTATAAATGAGAGTTTTATGTTTTAATCCATTTATTTAATTTTGTAATTATGATTTTCTGTTTTGGATATTGTATTTACGTTGCTAGACTTTTGTTATTCGGTTAAGTAATTAGTTTGGATTAATTTGTGATTTGGATTAGTTGATGTTGAATTTTGTGTTCATTAATATGCGTGGTTATATATATGTTTAAGTGTAATTCCATTGATTTTCTATTGTCTTACATTGTATTGTTTGGATATTAAGTTGATTTTAGAGTTGCATTAAACTAATTGTATCAATTAATTTAAATCACACACTACGAGTACTTAATAGTATCACTAGAGTAGGGGTTCCTCTCTTTTAGTGTTAGACTCATTGGTTGATGGGGTTTAGTATTTTAAAAATTTCGTGATTTCATAAATTGCATACAAAGTAGTTGTTAATAGTGTTTTAAGAAATAATTATTTTTTAGGTTTATGAATGATCATTGATTAATACACTAGACTCAACGGTGCTTGAGGTTTGTTATTTTGAAGGACTTTGGTTGCAATTGCTAGTGTTTTGTATTGAGTTTCGGTTAGAGGGGTTAAATCTTGCTCGGTGTGGAAGTGCTTAATCAATATAACTCAAGCTAGCTCAAAAGATCTTTTGGGTATTTTTTACTAAACTAGTAAATTGAATTCTCATTATTATTATTATATGAACTATGATTGCCCTTACAAGCCATTTTCAAGAGTTTCACTTCATCCATTTCATTTTACCTATCATTTTATATCCAAAAATACCAAAAAAACTTATAATTTAAGACTTTTAATATTTTTATATAGTTGTAGTTTCAAAAGACAAAAGTTTCTCTTTTTTATTATTTCATGTCAATCATTACACTTAATTTCTAGATAATTAATAAAAAGGCTTTTCGAAAGACGATCTGAAATCACACCCTATATTGCAATTATTGGTTATTCTTAAAGAGGTTACCAAGGCATAAAACACATGCATTCTTCAAAGCTTCACTTGGTTTTCTGCTAATTCTTATGTTCTTCTAAGATCTATGTATCCAGAGGTTAGTAGACCATTCAAGTTTTGAAGCTTTTCTTTTGATGTTTTGGGGTTGTGTTTAGAGAATGATAATATGGCTCGATTTATTGTTGGATTTAATATGTTGAGTAATGATTATTGTCTAGAAGGTTTGATATCTGTTGAGGATTGGCTAATCAAGCAATATTGGGAGGCTCTTTGTCTTGATTATATTATCTGGGAGGAACAAATTATAAGACAATAACTTTTAACCAAGTTATCATTGTCCTAATAGAATTGGTGAGGAAGGCTCTTAGGCAAAGAAGAGTAGGAAACGGTGATTATTGTGCTACAAATTGGGCTACTGTGTCGTTTTCTAAAATTAGTAATGATTGCGTTGAGGTATCTAAATCTGGGAGGGAGGCTTGTTATTTTGTTGGCCTGAATTGTAATGTATGGTTATTAAATAATCTTTTAAGAATTTTCAACTTGAGTTTGTTTAGCGAGTCCATAAACATTGTTTTTTATCAGCTTGACATATGCCTGTTCAATAGAAATATCAACACCATTTATCTTTGGGCTAGACATATGCTTATTCAATGGGTATGGAAACACTGTTCATCATTAGGCTAGAGTTGTGATTCTCTCATTTATTGTTATACTAATTGTGCTTTCTTTGCTTTTTAATATGACTACTGCCCTCCTTGAGAACTTTATTGTTCCAAGAAATTTAATCAGAAACCCTTCATGCATCTTGATTTCTAGGGAAACAGATTTGGTAATTGAGTGGATTGCCAAAACTTCATTGGATGGTCTTGCCCTTTGGATTTGATATCTCAACCTCCATAACTGCAGGCCTTTTTGACGTTTTGGTATTTGGGATGTTTCTTTGAGTCGTGTTTTATGTTCCCTCTACTTTGAAGAACTTTTATTGGCTAGTATTTCTCATTCTAATTTTAATGTCTAGAATTTATTTTGTATTTTCATTTTGCTGGTTGTTTCTTTTTGCTTCTAAGACAGTGTAATTTCTGTTAATTTCAATATAATTATAGTCTTTGTTGGCAAAAACAAAATATAAATTTTGTTAACATTCGAGTGTCATGTGGTATGGAGGCTGGGAATCCTCCAACATGCATGTCACGTATTTGAATGTGACACTCTAAAAAAGTAATTATAAATTTTCAAAAATAAGATCAAATTGAAAGTTAAGTGGAGTAGATTAAATATAAAATTTGTTCTTTTTTAAATCTCTCTGTATTTCATGCACCAAATTAAAAGATGCTAACAAAAGTGAAATTATTTTTCTTTTGTTGATAGAATTCGATTCCATGAGTCAGGACGTAAAAACATATAATAGAAGCAAGAGAGAAATAAAGAGATAGAAAATGAGGGAGAATTCTCATTCATGAAGATTTTTTGTGTGTATTAGAGTACAACGTCATGATATTTAATTGCTCCCCCAATGACAATCGTGTTACTCCCTCCGGGTTTCTCAAATGTGACTATTGTCAATGCTTTTCAAACACATTCTTTTTAGCCGAATGATGCGTGTTTCACTGCCACCACAAATTATTTTGAAATCTATTCCTCAATCATATCTTTTGGATATGTTAGAATCTCTCTATTAGTCAAATACTTTTAACTTAAGTCTTATATATCTCTTTAATCATAATTCAAGATCAGATAAAGATCCCCTATAGAATAATAGTCCCTAGCTTGGGACTTTACTTCTGTTTTCATATGAAAAAACATTCCTAACGTCATGTTTTACAACTATATATATCCACTCAAGTATGATCCAAAATCAATTGAGTAATTAAACAACCATGTATGATATGTTGGCGAAATCTGCAAAATAAACAAAATATATTTGGTTCAAGTTGTATCCAAAGACACTAACCTTAAGAGATATTTTGTAGCCCCCTCAATAAATAGAAAGCAGCATCTTCCTAGAATTAAACGAACTCTTCCTGTAAGGATACAATGTGATGGACTGGCGAAAAATAAAGAACTCAATAAGAGATTACCCAGGCTTCTTGTTCTCTTTTTCAAATAGTGTCACGATTAGGATGGTGCATCTTGAAGACTACACATCTTCAGTTAGAAAGTCATAACTATCTGTTAAATTCATAAAACATGTTGATTCATAAACTAACATAAATCCTTTAATTTAGAAGGACATGACTTCTCAAAACACATTTCTTCATTTTAAAACATTCTAATGATATTAGAGAGACTCTTTCTTTTACACACCTTTACACAATATTTAAAAAAAAATCTGTCTGAGCCATTAAGCATTTATATTTATTTTGAGGACTCAATCTTTTTAATATTAACAAGAAATATAAATGATTTCACTTTATAAACATATGCTACTTCAAGACCAAGAGGCTCATTATTTTTCCGATGACAAAATAACGAGCTCGTTGAGGTACTCAATAGCTGCATTTGATACAAATAAAAAATACTATATCATGGACCTTGTAAAATATTTAATCTACAATTCAAGTCAAAATTCAATTCTCAAGATCTTTTATAACAAATTATTTCTTTAAATAATCAACTGCTTTTTACAAAAGCTCCTTGAGATTCAATAATTATTCACATATATAATATATTTTTTATCTAAATCTATTCATGTGCATAACTCGGATCATTTTCAATTCACACAAGAACTGTATAAGTATATCAATTTTTAGGAAAATTTCATATATACTCCTATATATAGTACGTTTAATCCTTCTAAGACTCGTATATAATGTCACAATATAAGGAGTTATTATATTTCCTAGACACATCAAAATTGATAAGATGCCAAACTGTAGATCAACAAGACTTGTAAAAATTTAATCCACCGCAAGATATCAACATCAAATTTATGTAAAAAGTATTATGATTGTATTTCTCTCTTTTTTTCATGCAATATTAACATTACACTTTGATCGAGTGTTTGGGGCTATAAATACAAATATTCACATTTTAATACTACCTACATGTTTATTTTCTTTTTTTGTTCGCCATCCATCTTTATATTTGTATCTCATGACAAATTTGTATACAAGATAGATCCTTTCTTCATTTTGTGATATTATCATTGGAATTGTTATCGACAATTTTATCCTTTTGATTTTTTTTATTTTATATTGAGATCTCTTTATTATTTTTGGTTACATTAAGCTCTTTTAGGGTCATATAAACAGTTATGTATGTCTTACTATTTTTTACCGTTCTTGCTTTCTTAATATGTTCATTTTGATTATTTACTCCTATCTCTCTCTCTCTTTTTTAACTGCTCATTCTCACCCACGATCTCCCTTTCTTTCTCTCTTCATATGAAGGATTCTGAAACAAGTTCAAGAGAATATTCAAGACAACATTTGACATTACACACACACCCGATTTTACAAATATGTGCGTGATTAATCAAACAGTGCAATTTTTAATGGGCGCGTGTAACCTCCTAATAAAGGTCATTCTGCTGGTTGAAATACTGTTGGACTCTAAATATAGGTACCTCTCCCACTAAGAAATTGAATCTTAATTCACCATACTGTACTGTGAAATACTAGTCTCATTTATTAAAGCCAGGTAACCAAATAGTGCAATTTATTATTAGTTAAAGTCACTTAAAACTTAAATCCGTTTGCTTATATTTATTAGGTACATTTTTCCAAGGGAAAATCCCAATTAAATTCTTTAAAAATACTATAATCCAAATTCAGGTGTACACTTTCAACAAATTCCTAATTAGGCCGTGAGGCCTAATTAGAGATTTCATATTGTTGTTGAAAGACTATAATGCCCCTATTTAATTAAAAAAAATGAAGATTTTATACCATAAATTCCCATATACTTTTAATCCTAATATGCTTCTTTGAATTGTTGGGATCTCAACTTTTAGAAAACTTAGCTTGCAAAAACATTGAAGGGTAAGTGCTAACAATTTTTCTTTAACCCTAATTCCGTAAGATGTATATGGGATGTACGTGGTAATGATTGAAATTAAAGCATAAGCGCCCACAAATGTGTTCGACTATTCACAACTACATATTTATCTTTTTTTTTCTTTGATATAAGATCAATCAGTTTCTTATATACGAAAAAAAGGATAAAGAGATAGAATAGATCAAGGGCTTAAAGGTCTTATACGCCTCTCTGATTCTTTAAACAATATGACTGATATATAACTTGTCCATGAATATATGATATTTCCTTCTTGGTCTCTCTTTCTCCGGCAATAGCATCAATCATAGTAGCTTCAAGGGGAAGAAGGATTGCATTCGCCCACCAAAACATAAAGCCTCCACAATACAATTTTGAGTTCCAATCCCCTTGTCCTTTTCTTTTTCACTCCTCTGCCCATCTCTCAAAAGCACCAATTTCCCTTGCCCTTTTCCTCTCTTTTTTTTTTTCTGGTGATTCAGTCGGTCGTGTGATGTGGACAGTGGACACTCATTCATCATTTAATTTTTAAGGACATTTTGATCTTTTAACAATATTGTGAAATCTCTAATTAAGCCTTACAGCCTAATTAGGAATTTATTGAAAATATAGGCTTGAATTTGGATTTCGTTATTTTAGAAGGATTTAATTAGAATTCCCCCTTTTTCCAATGCAGCATATGTGTAACATCTTACTTTTAAACTGTACAAACAGTTAAAAACATGATATGATGCCAAATCGGAGACCAAAAATAGTTTTCAATCCATTTGGGATCCTAACTCCCCAACAGGGTTCGATCCTATAATTAAGTGGGTTTTCGAAAAGTTTTTCAAAACATTTGAGCTATGGTCTCTCTTTTTTTTTCAAATCGGATACTGAAGTTCTTAGTGGATATTCGGGTTAAATCTATTACTAAAGGGTGCACCTGGTATGGATACCCTGTTCTAGTTAGTTACGGTGATTACATACAAACTTTAGGGTCTACAGTTGGTGTACTTCTACCACCATGAGTAGTAATTTTACAAAATACCAATTAGCATTATATACAGATCCAAAAGTTAAATAACCAACAGAAAGTAAATTATAAATCTTCACTTCTACCCGTCCGTGGCTGCCTTCTTCTCATGAGAGCTATTTGCCCGTGCTGCAGGTTAGTTATTGGAAAATGGTGAGATTCAAAAGAATCATAGTAGTAACAAATAACACTCATATAAAATGCATACAGAGAAACATGACATATGAACCACCACATATCAAACAATTCAATATCCATTCAACATTCAGAGATATGTTTATGCATCAAAAAATTCTATTCAAGGACTTATTGTCCCTTCCCATAGCGTTGGGTATTCTATTGGGCCAAAGCCCTTCTCATCTGAATGTTTAAAGAGCAATTCTGTCTAATTCATGTTCATAATTTATGTATGTAACATGGCAATAATATGCATGAAACAAGATACATAGAATATGAGATTGAAGTTACTACCTTAACATTTCCAATGTTCCAAGGTGTGTTACCAGTTCTTTGGTTGTCCCGGACAGATATCGAATCATATATGTGGGAATTCATGAATGGATGAGTTATTACGTAGCTCAATACTTTTGTAAATCATTCTCTTATATTGGTTATCAATAGGGTTATTATGGTCATTTTACCAAGTCAACCAATGAGTTAAAATGGTCAAATTATCCCAAAGGACTAATTTCTACCCTTGGTGTTCAAAGAAATTACAATATGCCATTACATTTTGTAATTTACGCATAGCCACTAATGCTAGCAGAATTTGTCAACTAACATTAAAAATTCATATCTCTTTGCAAAAATGTCCAATTGCAGTGGTTCTAAAGTCTATGTGACCCTTATTAAGTCTAGTTTGAGGGGGGGAAATACTTTACTTAGCCAAATGAATGCACAAAAATCCATAATTTCCAGTTATTGGATATTGTTCCAGAATTATCTAGTTTTACATAACCAAATTTTAAAAATGTAGAACTCTTAGTGTACACATCCAAATGACCATTATGACCTATTAAATTAAAGCTTGATAAGTCTACTTTTAGACTGAAAATTTTCACATTTATTAGACATTATTTTCCTATTCAAAAACGTCACCCAATCAGACTGCTACGCAGAAAATTCGCATTGGCAGAATTTGCAATGTTACAAATTAGTTTCCAATGATCTAAAATTTATAACTACGAGCTATTCCCACCTAATTTTTCATGTAGAAAAAAATGGTAACATTAAAATGAACAAATTCCAACTCTTGTATGTGTCCTGTTTTGGCATAAATTTAATAAATAATCCAACAATTACCAAACTTGCAATTTAGGCCTCAAACTAGTTTCATATGCCTTCTAAACATCATAAAACACCATGAACACAATCAAAACACCATGACTCTTCAAAACCTTAGCTTAACCAAAAATAGGTAGAATTTCACATGGAAAAATTCTCAACCAACCAATACAATCCATAGGTCAAAGTAAAGCTAAAGCTCACCTCTTGCTCCTCCTTATGCTCTTTCTTTGATTCTTCAACTTTTATTCTTGCAAGGTTGCTCAAAACGCCTCCTCTTGAAATTTTAAAACCATAGAATTGAAGCTCTCATCAAGAGGAACAATGTTTATGAAGAATGTTTGAGCCATAGAAGTGATCTACTAAGCCAAAATCAAAGAGGAAGATCTTACCTCAACCTTGTTCTTCCTTTTCTCTTTCCTCTTGAGCTTGGACGACTTGGAGAATGAGAGAGTGTGTGATATGATCTGATTTGTTTCTCTTTCTAGTGTTCCTAAATGTTTGGCCGTGAATCACCAAGAGAGAAAAAGGAAAATGCCATGTGTCACTTAATTGTGGCTTCTTGAAAAAGTTATAAGGTTAATTAACTAACCTAATTTGGTTTCATTGGGTTAAGCTTTCTCTTTCCACCTCCCTCTTCTTTTTGACTGTAACATGCTGCCCAAAAAGGTGCCAATTTGATTACCCAAATCCTCTTGCAATACATGTGTATCTTGGTTAAAACTTTGAAGTTGCAAGTTTACGCATGTTAACTTTTTGAATTCCTTCCTTCCTACTTTTCTTTCCTTTTTAACTTGGTCAATTGGCTATTATTTTTCCCTTCTCTTATTTAAGGTAAATACCTCCTAAAAGAGAGAGGAAACGTTGTTGAGTAATTGGCTTTAGTCTTATGTGGACTCTTCGACCAAGCCTCTTCTTCCTTCTTTACCCTTGATCTTGGCAATATTAATTATTGTGCCATTAATGTGTTTCTTCATTCTTCTTGTCGTATTTCATGGTAATTCCCTTCTATTCTTGTGTTCTAATTATATTTTGATCATTCCCGATTTTAGGCGAAACTTAGGTCATTTACCGATAACTAATTGGGACTAAAGTCATTGTACAATTTCTAGAGATAATTCTTTCATTAATTTCACTATCTATTTATATAGTTAACCCTTGAGTACTTTTTGGGATATTACAATATGCACCTTTTCTAATAACAAAAATTCACATCGATAAAATTTTAAAATTCTGTTGGACCATTATTAACAATAAAAACTAGGCATGCCAGTTTGGTCCTATTTTTAATTTCAGTTTGGAAGAAAATTTTAGTATTTATTATAAGTCTACTTTCTAAGTAATAAATGTCACCGTTACAATTTTGCTCCTATAAAAGGTAGAGAGATAAGAAGGGGGTGAAAAATACCAATAGATATACTCTCTCCAATTCATAATATAAGATAGGGCAAATTAGATAGGGCAAATTTGAACTTATAAATAGGACCCGAGTGGTATAAGATTTGAGTGAAAAGTCAGACCTAATAGATATACTCTCTCTAATTCACAATATAAAACACTTTAACTAATTCATCAGAACATAAAATGATAGTAGTTAGCTCATTAAATTCGTTTTAAATTAAATAAAATTTTCAACTTTACCTGTATTAAATTATGTATTAAAAGAGAGAGAGGAAAACAAAGTGAGTCATGATTAAACATTACTTACATTGACAAAATTGACAAATAAACATTAGTTACCCTCTAAATGATAAAGGCATGTTTGGAAACTCTGTTTCCAATCGGGCTTATTTTATAAGCCCGATTTACTTAAATCTTCACCACATATTTACCTCGTAGACCGTAAAAGTAACCTCGTAAATCGTAAAAGTTACTTCGTATTCCGTAAATCACGATTTATAAACACTTATGGAGCTTCCATAAGCTAATCCAAACGAGTCATAATTCTGAACCAAATTATTATTCTAAAAGTCACTTGTATACTTATATTATGGATAGGAGGGAGTAAATAAATGAACCTACATTTTGTCATTAGGAATAACCATTTCAGGTTCAGACGATATTTATTGTCATTAATGAGGAGCACTAAATATAGAGTTAAATTTATTTAAGGTGTTACAATTGCAACAATATCATATAACGGGCTAACACAAAGTCAAATCCTATTTAAACCCAATCAGTTCGATTCTGTTACATGAAATTAAGGAACAAAGCAAAGTAGGTAGCTAACCATGAAACCTCTAAGCCCTCAACTCCTCCTCCTCTCCACATTCCGCCTTCTCCCTCCGTCATCAGCCGCCACCATCACGACCACTGCCCCCGCCGATTTCATCCGGTCAGTTTGCAATAACACCGACGCCTACGCTGACCTCTGCTACTCCTCCTTCTCTCCCTACGCCAACGTCATCAAACAAAACCCAGCACCACTGGCTCACGTTGGTGTTGCCGTGTCTCACTCAATGGTCCAATGTGTAGCCATTGATGTCACTCGTCTCGCCAGAAAATCCAAGGGCAAATCCGGCGGCGCTTTCGCCGACCGTATCTCCACCCTTGGGGATACCACAGATCAAACGAGTGGGCGGAGATTTCGACGCCGCGATGGACTCGGTGCTGATGGAGATGAGCGCGGTGCTGACGGATGAGGACACGTGTCTGGACGAGTTCGAGGAAGAACCAGAAGGTCCGGTGAAGAAGGAGGTGGTGGATCTTGTGAAGGAGGCGAAGAAGTTCATAAGCATTGCCTTGGCTTTTGTGAATTATTACGCTATGAATGGTTCGCCATAGGACTTGGTATAAGATTTAGATTGGTGAGTGATCTATATATACTTATGTAATTACTTTCTGAGTCTGCAAGCATGCATGTATGTCCCAATCTTGATATACTCCGGGATTTGACTCAACTTTTTTTTGTAACAAAAAATTAATAACAATTTAAGATATAGTTCAGCTTACTAATTTAATATTTGTGAAGTAAAACTCATCATAGCAGTGATATATACACCATCAAATGCAATTTTGATAGTTAAAGTTTAAAATTTTCAACTAGTCTACATCATTTGAATTTAGTTTTAACCGCTCAGATTTAAAATTTTCAATTAGTAATTTCAAAATAAATAAATAATTGAAAAAACTGACAGTGGTTATGTTTAATTTGGATTTTGTATGTCTTAAAATAATTTTTTTAAAAATATAAAAATAAAATATTTAAGTAAATTCGTAACAAAGATGTAAAGCCGTAAGAATTTACTTTGTTAATAAAAAAGTATTAAAAATGTGTAATTAAATAATTCAAACATTAAAAAAATTATAATAATTTGATTTAAATATATTTTAAATTTAAATAATTAAAATTGAATCCAATCAATTTTCATAAATTTATCCTACTCAGAATGTAATTTTTATGAATTTCATTTATAAAGCAACTAGTTAAGATCACATAGAAAAAGTTAGTATAAATTAAGAGTTAGTGAATGCGCTTTTGTAAGTTACAAACCTAAAAAAACAGTAAACTCATTCGCGAATATATAAGTTTGGCAACAATGGTACGTTTAGCACCGAAACTCGTTCCGGTCAGGTAGACCTGGAGGGTTGACCACCTCAGGTAGAACTAGAATCATTTCCTTCAAATTTGGCAATAAGAGACTAAGAGCCATTTCAGTTTCTCTGACGATATTTATTCTCATTAATGAGGATCACTAAATATAAAATTAAATTTATTAAATGTGTTAACAATTAAATGCAAAAAATAATAAATAAGGAATTATGTTTCCATTTCTTTTTTAGAAAAATTAGAATGAAGGATGAAGAGGAAAAGATATTTATTGATAAAGACCATAAAATTTGTAATTATTTAGAAGGACCAAACATCATAATATAAATTTAAAATTATTAAATTGTCCCTAATCAAACCTCCTACATTATCTCTTGTATTTATAATTAAGAAATAACTAAAAGTAAAAGTAAAACCGCCCATCATGATTGTATCTTTTTTTTTTGTTTAATTTTTTTATTTTTCACCAAGTTTTATACTCATGTAAAATCAATATAGTATTTAATTAACTAAAGTTCAAAGTTCAAACTCATGTTTTTTTTTTAATTTTTATTTTTCAACAAGCTCCATATTCATATAATCAATAGATCATTTAATTAACTAATATATCATCAAGTTGCCAATTTATATTATCAAGTATCAACATTGATAACTATTAAGCTCTTTTATAAAAATAAAAAATAAACTCATTTCATGTTTTATCAGGATATAATAGATTATTTTTATTTTTTTTAATTTTATTAACATTAAATGAATTTTTTTAATCCACATAAATTTCTTCTAAACTAAAAATAAATCATATAAAATTTTTGGTTTAACATATATAATAAATTATAAAATACCTGAGTTTTATTAAAATTATATAATTATATGTTTAATTAAATTTTTTGTTGATTTTAACAAATTATAATTTTGACAAAATCAAAGAATGCATAATTTTTTCCATAGATATCTATGCAAGTTGTGAAAAGTGAAAATTGAGAAAATTTTTATTTAATTTAATGAAATTTAGAATTTCTTATTAGTTTTAAAAATAAGAGTGTAGGAGAGAAGGTATGAGTGGATGTAAAAAAATTCCTTAGAGGTATTTTAGTATTTTTAATTCTATACTTTTGTATTTGGTCCTTCTAAATAATAATAATTTTTATGGTCCTTCTCAAAAAATATATTTTCCTCCTAGTCCTTCATTCTAATTTTCCCTTCTTCTTTTTCTTGGTTTGTTTTTGTTTTTGTTTTTGTTTTTCTTTAAATTTGCTTCAGTGGCAAGTTCTGACTTGAGTACCAGTGTAACTTTTCCTTTTACAGAAAAAGGAAAAGAGAATACCAAGTAATTAACCAATTTTGGACAACTAGTAAACTTAATAATAAAACACTTTTGCACTTTACCAAACAACTCCTCTCATATATTTACTTCATACAAACTCACTCACAATAAGCTAATTCAAACACCAATTTAATCAAGCACCACAATTTTAATTCATTTTTGCAGTAAACGAATATTAATTATTATAGTGGTAATAAAGTAGAATATTAATTCAATTTTACAGTAAACGAATATTTCATACATGACAACAACAAAAATAAAGAAAATATATATCTCAATTGAAATTTTCTTTGACATAATTGATTGGAGAGAACTCCTAGTCCTGTTGGATAATGAATACTTGTTACTGCGCGCGCGCGCACCAAAACTGTATGCAATTTACCCTATACACGTACAGTTGCTCACACACACACAAACAACTAAATTGTAAGTAAAATTTACCCTATTACGTACTACTGCTTAACTATATATATCTTGGACTCACTGTGGCTCTAAATCTCATTTCTCTATATAAAATGCTTTATTATATATTAATCATCCTTCCAACAAAACACTATTAATGAGATTAGGAGCCTTATCATGAGATTGCATTGTTCAATTACCTGTGATCACATGTTATCAAGAAAGCAAATGCTTGCACTAACAAGTTAGCTCAACACAGCCACGTGCTTTATCATTCCCTTGTCAATAAAACAAAAACTCTTGGCTTCAAGATTGGTAAGAGATGCTTTAGATTTTTCATATTTATTGATGTTATAATGTATGAGATAAAATAAATTGTTTATATTTGAGTATCAAATTCTAAAATAAAAAAAATAGCTGTTTATATGTTTTATGTAAATAAGATATTGTTTATTTATATCTTTTGTACACTACTACAAAAATGTTAAAAAAATATGGTTATGTTTGCTTTCACTGTTATAATTATTTATTTATAATTTTTATACAATTATATTTTACACTTTTGAAATATTGTTACTTTTATTTTGATAAAGTTATAAATTTTATATTTATTCAATATTTTGAATTTTATCAATTTTTAATGTCTCCATTGTCTATTATGTAAAAAAATTTCAGATTAATCTACTCGTGTCTGACACTACTAGCAACTGACTAAGCTCAAACGTGAATGTAGGCCCACAATGAGAGGAACCTCACTACCACTAAGTAATTATAGCAGTTGCATACCCAAAACTTGAACATAAGACCACTGGTTAAACTATAACAACTCACAACTAATTGATCCAAGCGCTTGGTGGTTAATGTAAAATTTTCAAATCCATTTATCTATTTTCTTAAAATTAAGCTATTAAAAAAATTCCTCCTCCCTTCATCCCCTCCCATGGTCTTCTGTGCATCACACTTGATGTAAATCTAGTTGAGTTATACTCACTTCAGTCTTTAATATAACACATATTTAACTTAAATTAGATTAAGAAAATTTGTTAATATAACATATATTTTCTAAAACACTCTAATCATCTTCCTTAATTCTCTCATTCCTTCTCCTCCTTGATTATCATTGAGGAGTATTGATAAGGGTAAAATATTTAACTTAAATTAGATTAAGAAAGTTTGTTAATATAACATATATTTTCTAAAACACCCTAATCATCTTCCTTAATTCTTTCATTCATTCTCCTCCTTGATTATTGTCGAGGGAATATTGATAAGAGTAAATTAGGAAAAGATTTCCAACTATAAAAATTATGTCTTATATTTAGAATCAAGATTAACTCTCTAAATATATCTTATATTGATGACAAGAGGGAGTAATTTTTTTTTTATACGTATGAAACATTTGAACTTTTAACAATATAATCTACACACCACATTCTACTCGTGCCACTTAATAAGCTAATTTCACGTAGCGAATTACAAAATATTTTAGTAAAAGATATTTTTGTGGTTCACGACAGGGCCACGCCCACGCGAACGCTAGTATAGAATTATAGAACACTTAAATGTATTCAAATGGAGACAAAAGGGAAGATTTTTCGGGATTATGGATTAATGAAGGATATACACAGACAATTAAAATGAGATATTTCCTTCAGTCTTAAATATAAGATAAAGTTAATTTTTTAGAGAGATTAAGGAAGCTAATTAAATTATTTTAAAATATTTATATTTATCATTTTTTCTCTAAATTATTTTGCCAAACTTATAAACTGATATATAATCTTAGGATATACAACATATGATATAATTAAATAACTTATTTAGCTTTTTAATCTCTCCAAAAACAGTCAACTGTATCTTATGTTTAATACCAGAGAGAGTAAATTGGTTCACCCATTCAAACCTTATTGACCCAAAACCCGAACCAACCCGGGACATACTAGGCCCAATATAGCTCTTTCTCTTCCTCCTTCGTTCAAATCTCTATTGATAAAAGAGCCCACATTTAGTATTTAATAATATCTCAAGTATGATTGTCTCTGATAAAAAGATATCTATGCTTATATAATAAAAATTATAGTCACAAGTTGTACCCATAAAATAAGTTATAGTAACAAGTACTGATTGGAATAAATTAGTCCCTCGCAATGTCACGAATTAATGTTTGAATTCCTATTATACTTATTAAAAAAACAATATTGTAGTTACAAGTATAAGTATTCGACTCTTTTTGACCAGTTTTTTAAGGACAAAGAGAAGTCTTTTTCCTATGTTCAATTTGATTTGTTTTTCCCCTCTTTCACAGCTCAATGAGAGATTTCAGATCTGTTTGAGGCTGGCGTGGGCTTGCTTAATTACTAGGCCTCTGGGAAGTTAGAACTATCCATTAATTAATTCAATCTTCATATAATTGGTACAATTGGAATAAAATTATAAATATAAAACAAGTTGAATACTCTCAATGGTAAATGATAAATAGTTACGCTTGTTCTTGAACGTGGTTGACCTTTACTGGTCTTCACCTTATAATTGTATTTTGTGACTCTGCACATATACGACAAGAGTGAACACTTGTCAATATATTATACTTCACAAAACAATGTAATTAACTGGTCAATATGATACCTCTCTGAATTCTATTTTACCTCCAGTAACTTTCTAGCCCATCCTTACATTAATTTTTACCTTATTATTATATGCCCTTAATTAACAGTAGAGTAAAGTAAGATAGCATAAGTATGTTTATGTAAATCATCACAAAACTCTTCTTATATACTTTAACTCATAAACCATAAAAGCATAATTGAAAAGGCATATTAGGACTCCTTAAAATTTGAAATAAGATGTATATTTAAGGTTAAAACCAAAATTCAAATCAAGACAAGTAATTAGGGGTGCAAGTAATACTTGTGAAATAGACGAAGTGATAATTGTTCAGTAGACGTAATATTGAAATCTTAATACATTCTTTTAGGAGATCAAGGTATACAATCCCTTTTTAAGTATTTTTCTTAATCCACACTTAAATGTGTCCTATATTAGATTTAGATTAGAGAGAGTAACTTGAATTTTGGAATAATTACAAACTCACTAACACGTTTATAACTTTATATATACAACCTTCCCTTATAAAGAAGGAAAACAACAAAATTACCAGTACTGGTTTAACTAATATTTAATTCAATTATTAAAAAAAAGACTTTCACTCGAATAATGCAAATGCTCTAAACTACTATTAATTGATGATCCCATATTTAATTATATAACAGTTGGCAGACACCATTGATGATCCCATATGCTTGCCTTTTAATTCATATGCCTGTTGCCCACTTGTTGATTTTTGTTTTCCTTAAAAAATCCCATATCATATGCCCACTACGAAGTCAACAATTCTTTTGCTACCTTAAAAGTTAAAATAACATGTCGGCATTTAATTACTCTTTAGTTGATGGGCAAAATTGTAATTCTACCCTATAGCTCGTCACTACTTAAACCCTCACCTCCATCGCTCCATCACATACTCTCAAACGTAACAAAAGCAAAAGTTAGCAAAACCATGACAACTCAATCCCCTCACTTACTCTCTTCACTCTTACTCCTCACACTCACACTATACAATCTCCACACAACCGCCGCCTCAGCCCGCTCAGCCACCGCCACCAATCCCGACGCCACCGCTTTTATCCGTTCAAGCTGTAGCATAACCCTCTACCCTGACCTCTGCGTCTCCTCTCTCTCTTCCTTTACGAATACTATCCAAAATAACCATGCCATGCTCGCTCGCGCCGCCATAACTGTTAGCCTCTCCAAGGTCCAGAGCATGGCCAACTATGTCTCGAACCTCCTCAGTCAAGCCAGCAGCAACACCGACTCCGGCACCGTCTCAGCCCTCCATGACTGCTCTAATAGCCTTGGAGTCGCTGTCGATAATATCCGCGGCTCGGTCAAGCAGATGCAACAGATGAGTGATAGCGCCGCCGCTAACGGTGAGAAATTCAGGTTCCAGATGAGCAGCGTTCAGACGTGGATGAGCACGGCGATGACGGATGCGCAGGCGTGCAGCCAGCAGTTCGATGCCGCGCCGGCCGGTAGGGTGAAGACGGATGTGATTGGTCATGTCACGGTGGTGAGGAAGTTTATCAGTAATGCGCTTGCGCTGGTACAAAGTTACGGGAATAACGTTAGAAAACCCTAATAAGATAAAAATACTGACGCAGCTCAACTTTTTGTACAAGGAAAAAAATATATATATGAAAAGTTTTGTATGTTATTTTGTTATATTAAGTTACGATAAATATGACCAATGTAAGAATCTTTAATAAAAATAAATAAATAATAGTATAACGAGTGTGTGATGTTTGTGAGTTGCGCACACATCGGGTGTCTAAATTTCTTGAGTATGATTTAAATTTATGAAGGATATATATAAAATATGGTTTGGTGTTAGATCCAATTCCATGGCTAGCTCGCCTTTAGGCAAGATGTTTTCGTCCTGTATATCACTTATTTTAGCATTAGCACGACACATGCATATATATGTAGTTGAATATTAAATCTTACATAGCTAGTTTGATCTCCCGATTTGTGAGATATAAGTTGTATCCTTACAAATTGAAAGGACCTTGATTCTTATATATGTGTGCAAGTTTTCTTCTATCTCCCTTTAGAAGAGGCAAAGTATAAATCAACTTGTCAAAATTTGTTATATAACACGAATGACTTTATAACCTAGTTCATAAAGATTTTTTTTTTAATTAGAAATCACGGTTTCAAGCTTACTTATAACCCATCATTTAAAGACCTATTTGAGTTGGTGTTTAAAAAGTATGTTCATATAAGTTGAAACAAAATTCATCTTACATATTTACCTCGTATATTGTAAATTACGTCAGAAAAACAGCTTCAATTGCCAATCCAAACAAGCACTAAGTATGATAAAAATTCCTACATATAGACTTCACCCGCATTAATTCTCCCTTTCTTTGTCTCTCCATGGAAAGGATTCTCATCAAAAAAGTTCAAGAAAATATTCAAGCAACATTTGACATTATATATCTACACACTGTTATAAGTCTCATATCGAGAAGTCTCACAAGTGTAGTGTGGTTTATAAGTTCAAAGGGCTCTCCCTCCCAATAGGCTAGTCTTTTAGGATTGGGCTCTCCCTTTGGGCTTGTGATCATCACATTGGTGCTTTCATTGAGAGTCCGATGTTCACGGAAAGGGCTACCTACGGAAGGTTATGACCAGAGGGGCTGACCAGCAAGTGGCTGAGTGAAGCACCGAGTGAAGTGCCATAGAGTGGAGCTGCCGAGGACGTCGGCTCTTAAAGGAGGTGACTATATTATGAGTCCCACATCGGGAAGCCTCACAAGTGTAGTGTGGTTTATAAGTTTAAGGGGATCTCCCTCCCAATAGACTAGTCTTTTGGGATAGGCTCTCCCTTTAGGCTTGTGATCGTCACATTGGTGCTTTCATTGAGAGTTCGATGTTCACGGAAAGGGCTACCTACGAAGGGTTCTGACCAGCAAGTGGCTGAGTGAAGCACCGAGTGAAATGCCGTAGAGTGGAGCCTCCGAGAACGTCGGCTCTTAAAGGGGGTGACTATGTCATGAGTCCCACATCGGGAAGCCTCACAAGTGTAGTGTGGTTTATAAGTTCAAGGGGCTCTCCCTCCCAATAGGTTAGTCTTTTGGGATAGGCTCTCCCTTTAGGCTTGTGATCGTCACATTGGTGCTTTCATTGAGAGTCCGATGTTCACGGAAAGGGCTACCTACGGAGGGTTCTAACCGGAGGGGCTGACCAGCAAGTGGCTGAGTGAAGCCGAGTGAAGTGTCATAGAGTGGAGCCGTCGAGGACATCGGCTCTTAAAGGGGGTGACTGCTATGTTATGAGTCTCACATCGGGAAGCCTCACAAGTGTAGTGTGGTTTATAAGTCCAAGGGGATCTCTCTCCCAATAGGCTAGTCTTTTGGGATGGGCTCTCCCTTTAGGCTTGTAATCATCACATTGGTGCTTTCATTGAGAGTCCAATGTTCACGGAAAGGGCTACCTACGGAGAGTTCTGACCGGAAGGGCTAACCAGCAAGTGGTTGAGTGAAGCGCCAAGTGAAGTGCCGTAGAGTGGAGCTGCCAAGGACGTCGGCTCTTAAAGGGGGTGACTATGTTATGAGTCTCACATCGAGAAGTCTCACAAGTGTAGTGTGGTTTATAAGTTCAAGGGGCTCTCCCTCCCAATAGGCTAGTCTTTTGGGATGGCCTCTCCCTTTGGACTTGTGGTCATCACATTGGTGTTTTCATTGAGAGTCCAATGTTCACGGAAATGGCTACCTATGGAGGGTTCTGATCGGAGGGGCTGACCAGCAAGTGACTGAGTGAATCACCGAGTGAAGTGCTGTAGAGTGGAGCCGCCGAGGACATCGGCTCTTAAAGGGGGTGACTATATTATGAGTCCCACATCGGGAAGCCTCACAAGTGTAGTATGGTTTATAAGTCCAAGGGGCTCTCCCTCCTAATAGCCTAGTCTTTTGGGATTGGGCTCTCCCTTTAGGCTTGTGATCATCACACACACACACTCCTCTAGTCCTACTTATACAAGGCATAGAGAGTGTATTTTTTATTCTATTTATAAGACACTTCATTAAATTTTTTATATGAATGCGCAATTATACACTTCATTTATTATTGTATAAATTGTTATTTTCTTAGAAAGTGTGTAGTTAAATATGGATAAAGTTAGAAAGTTGTTGACTTTTAAGATATAGTTAATGAAGTTGAATGTTTTTCTTAGTCTATGTGAAATATGCTAAAAGTGCCTTATGAATAGGACCAGAGGAGTAATTCATATTATTTAATCAATGTACTCCCTTAGGTCCACAATATAGGGTATTTCTAGAAAAAAAAAAGGCATGATCTAGAATACCTTCAATTTAATTAATACTTTTTTTTGCCCCTATGATTAATACTCACTTTCCAACTTTTCCCCCTCATTATATCCCCATCTCTCTAAAATAACATTTCCAACGCAATTAAACACAATTTTCAAGAAGGGTAAAAGTAAAAAAAAAATTACATTTTAGAATATATTAAATGACTTAACTGTTATTTTTTTTGTTTCATGTGATGTAGTTGAAGTGCCCTATATTATGGATTAGAGGGAGTAATTATTTTTATATGCACGTGTAGCTCCTAATTAGAGTAGATATCTGAACCTTAATTTACCATATTGTGAAAAAATAATCCCCTCCACTACACCAACCTTATTGGTGGTCAAACATTACTGTTAAATCAATTACGCAGATCTTTAATTTGTATAATAATAATATATTCGGATCTAGAGAAATCTAACAATAAAAGCACTTGGCTTTTCGAGGAGTTGACCTTTCATCTATCGGTATCTAACTCAATAAAATTGTATCACAAGCATGGACGCTCTTTCCAGAATGTAAGACGAAGATAGATAGATGGATGGTCTCGGGGACAGTCGGTGTTCTTGTTTTCTGGCTGATCCATTGGTAAAGGTATACTTCACTAATGCATAAAATCAAAAAGAGATGTAAGATACTATTTTATTGATATTATCATTCACTTCAGATTCATGGTTACCCCTCCCAATATAAGTATTTCTTCTAGAATTTAAATTCGAGATCCAGAGGGATCAAACGGAACCTTACGTTGCTAAACCAACTTTATGTTGGTAGAGATGTAAAATACTATTAACATATATAAAATTATATTCCATCAAATCCTCAATATAAGACAGAGTTGACTTTTTTTGAAAATATTAAAAAAAACTATTTAAATTACCTCTCTCCAAACTATTTTGTCTAACTTATAAACTGGTATATAATCCAATGATATATAACAATATGATTAGATAACTTATTTATTTTTCTTAATCTTTAAAAAAAATAATCAATCATGTCTTATATTTAAAACAATGAGCACTATTCAAATAATGGCATGAATGGTCAGAAATGTTTTCAGCCCCCATAAAAAGGGATCAGATACGTTTAAAAATTAAAATGAAATCTTTTTTTTATTTCTGCTTAAAAAAGCTTAAATTTTTTGTTTGCATTGATTAGATTGTCAAAATCAGCTCAAAAATCATTTTCACATGAAAAGGAAATAGTGAATCTTACCCAATACCACTAGTTGATAGGTTTTCCTAGCCAAAATGACCAATAGTTGAGCTATTTACGTCAGGCTATTATGATAATTTAAGTTATAATAAAGCTTTTTCTTGGGTGAAAAATAAAGCTTAAAATTTAAGAAAGTAACCCCACGCCATAATTCATGAGAACGTGAATTTCTCATGAGCCCAGATAATAAAGTTGCTCGTAGATTAACATATACGCATAACTATCCTAAACAGTGACATTTTATATGTCCATGTTGATTAAACAAAGAAAAGTTTGTCGACTAAAAAGTATCAGTCGCAGGTTCAATATTCTATAGGCAACAAATCTCTTTTTTCAATGTTCTCCTGTTTAAGTTTCATTTCAACCTAGCAACTAAGATTCTAGATTAAGATCAACAGAGCCATATATTGAATGTATGGTCATTTCGATTAATAACAATAAATTTACTCAAACATAAAAAGAATAGAAAAATTTAGTAACTACTTGGAACAGGAATAAACCAAAACTTCAATTCATACGGCACATCAAAATTTAGCCAAGTGGAATGTCTTCCACTCAGGTGCCTTTATGCGGAAAAGTTAACCATACTCAGGTACGCTGTTCATAAGATTATTGCTGGACTGAATTTGAGAAAGATAAGGATAAATAAACAAGACGAGATGCATCAAGAAACAAGATTCAGACGAGTCTTGGATGCACGGATTTATGTAATGACTGTTGGAGCAGATCGACCGGTGAATTCTTGCATCTTAGAAAGTTTCAGTGCAACCTCCACCTGTATTTGATAAAATTGCAACTAGTCAAAAAAGAGTTCAAGATTGGCAAGGATATTATATTTATTTTCGTTTAGATATCAGGGTTTAGAGACATCTTACAAGAGGAGCAAGAGCCTCGTGCGAAAGTCTCCCAGTTTTCGACGAGTCCTTCTCATATTGCTCAATGTAGAGACGAATTGTCGCTCCTTCCGAGCCAGTTCCTGAGAGACGGAAGATCTGGGGAAGTATTTTGATGGCGAAGAAAATTTAATGAGTCTTGAAACAAAATGCAGGCTAGCTTAACTTCAAAGACAGCTTGTCCAATTTCAAAGAACCGTTTGAGTCCAAGGAAACAACAACCATAAGTAAACTTTACCTGATGAATTCCTTGCAATTGGAATTAAGAGTATATGAATTTTACACAGGCCTAGTTTTTCATGAATGACTTGATTCAAGTCAACCTAAGCACACCCCTGAAGTTAAGATAGCGAGAAATATGGCAGAAGTATACTTACCAAACGTGATCCATCCTCGAACAAATAACGAATGCCCTGGTGTGATGAAATCGAACCATCCACAGGATCTTTGTATTCAAATTCATCAGCATGGACAACATTTGACACATCTGACCTTACTCCCTTGATAATCCTAAAAGCACAGTATAAAATTATTTAGTCATAGGCGTCAGAGCACGGCTTAACCCTCCACTAAAATAGAAAATACAATTAAGAACCTAAATACTATCTCAAAACAAAAACTTTGAAGTGAAAAAGTTCACATACTGATTGACTTCAGAAACTGAGGACTGCAGTTTGACCAAATATGCCATCAGTTCCTTTGCTGCACCTGCATCCACATTCTTCAAGAAACAAATTTTATCAGGTTAAGCTATTTTTGAGTTGGATTATAGTACATAACAAAACGCAATCAGAGCATACTTCATAGTCATATCGTGTATAGAAATGGCGCCCATAAGTAGCCCAATGCTGAACAACTATGTCTTCAACTGTCACAAGTTTGTCTCCACCAAGCTTATCTTTATTTTTATATGCAAGAATAGACAACCAGGCCAGGACAGCCCAGATTCCATCTTTCTCACGAATATGGTCCGAACCTATCCACAAACACATAGTAAACAACAATCATGAGATATAACTTAACTAGGTTAGAGGATCCCATAAAAATCTCAATACATTGTTCCTAATGCAACAGCAAATGCTCACCAGTTCCGAAACTTTCTTCACCACATATTGAACATAATCCAGCATCCATTAAGTTACCAAAAAACTTCCAACCAGTGGGGACCTGGATTTGAATAAAGAATTAAGCAACCAGCAAGTACTATACTTATTTACAGACATTCAGCGGCATCTTTACCTCAAAAAATTTCAAGTTCAAATGTTTGGCTACAACATCCAGGGCAGCAGATGTTGGCATACTCCTACAAATACATACAATTTAAAACTTTAGCAAAGGCTGTAAAATATATTAAATAATGGACAATTTTAAGAGGCAGGCAGGCTGAGGATATTGTTCATCTTCAAAAACTCAAATCTCAAATGTAACTAATTAAAAAATTAAGCTTAGGTCAGAATAGTGTTACAAGGTTTTCCATTATAGCTGTGACAGGTGCAGAAACTTTTTCAAGGGACACTAATGTGGTGATGGTGTACACGTCATAACTTTCACTGGAAGGGCTGACAGGGAAACCTAATGAACTATGCCCAAGTCTTGTCCATTGGATAATTAATTGCACATGCATTTAATAAGTCATTTTGCATAATATTGTAGTAAGCAAATCCTCGTGTTTGGTTTTTTCCCCTAAAACAGGTCGACGTATTGTATAAGAAATAACCTATATGCAGAAGATCATAACATTTGTCAGTTCATATTTATCTACCTCTGCAACAAAGTTCTCTTATCAGAAAAGATTACCAAATGTACCAAAAGATTAAACCAATCAAAGTTATATAAGCGCATATTATGCTAACCACAAAAACTTTGATGGGAAGTCAAAGGGAATGAGGAACCCTATCTGTGGTGCTAGCTATACTGCCCGTCTTAATCAACCAGCCCACTATGGACAGCTGATGTCTCAGCTTCCTCATTGGAATGAACCCTCAATAGGTAGCCCTCAATCCCAGCAAATGCATTCTAAAACATTCCACTTAGCTTCCTCACTGGCCGGAATCCTCCATAAGCACCCCTTCACAAAACTGTTGATTGCCAGCTCTAATAATACTCGAGCGAGATAGGGAATCCTCCCCAAGAAGCTATGTCCAACTCACTTGAAGACACCATAAAACATCTCATACCATTCAATACGGGATTTAGACATCCATACTACCCTAGTATTAATGACACTATGTAAATCAATTGCCAATAGAGTGACAGACCACAAGGTCCATGAAAATGAACAAAACAAACAAAAGTTATATCCAACAGGAATCATTGCATATTTCTATTTGAAGCAATGACTTACGTACAACCATGCTAAACTACCATCCTGCATTCAAAGTTGTTTTGTACATAACTCCATTTAATCCCTAACACTAGGCTTCTTGTGGTAAGTCCACTATTCACATACCAAGTTTATCAACACCAAACAACAAAAGTACAATTAAACAAAAATTGATTTTAATATAACATTTACTGTGAATTAACCAGAAGTGAGAGACAAATCATGGTCTGCCAAGAAAAACATCACGTTAGTTTAGGCTTGCCACTACCACACGACATGAACAAAGGAGTATAAGCATGTTTGCTTGCACATGCGCACGTGCACCCATAAAGATTGGCTTGAAAAAAGGACAAATACCTGGCAACTCCCTTCAAGCCGCTAGAAAAATAGGGTATAGCTTCAACAGCATTTGCAGCAATTATCGCTACAGAATCAGATGGAGTGACAAAAAACCTAATAAAAAAAAAGATATATGTTTAAATTGCTCGCTTAAAGATTGGTAAGATTCAAATTTGTATTAACCATGGGCTTTAATACCTTTTACCAAGTATCATGTTACGATCTGCATCACCATCAGCAGCAGCACCAAATTCTGGTGGCTCATCTTGAGGTTCTGATTTGCTCAATCCCATGCGAGCAACTAACTCCTTTGCATAGGTCAAATTGGGATCTGGGTGCCCTCCACCAAAGTCTTCCTGCACCCAAGAAAGTCATCCACTAACAAAAAGTAAGTCATCACCAACATTGACAGTGTTACATGTGATTCTTGAAAAAGGAAGAAGAAAAAAGGACCTTTGGTGTACAGTTGAGTAAAGAGCTTTCTTGTGCCCCAAGCTCTTCCACAAATATGCGCTTTGCATAAGCTCCAGCAACTCCATGCAGTGCATCATAACTTCATGAAAGTTGAAAAAGACTCAATATTCAGGAGGAGGAAAAGATAATATTTGAAATAACAGGCTAAACTAAATATAGCCAAAAGAAAAATATACCAGAATGTGAATTTCGGAGATGACAACAGTTTCCTGATAGACTCAAAATCAAAGATTGACCTGGAAATTGAAAGATAAAGATAAAGGATTGAATCATTAAAAGCGAATACTACAAAATTAAGGTTTAGAATCCTTATTGTCTTATCAAGATTATGACTTGTTAGAAAAATTGACCCATTAATGACTCCAACAATCTGGCATTTCATAAATGAAAAGTGCAAGACATGTTGAAAGGAAAAAAAAGAAATTATAGATTTAACGTACTATGCTCCAATCAAACAAATCATTTTTATGAATCACTAGCCATGCGACTAGCTGTTGTTATTAACACTTTTTAACTTAATTTTAAATTTAAAATAATAAAATCCACTTGTTCTAATATGATTGGAAAAATTAAGCATATAGGCTTAAATACATAAGTTTTATTTTATCCATATTAAAATCGAAAATTACTGTGAATAACTGATTTTCCAGAAATTTTATCTTTTAAATTGTACATTTTTTCCAGGTTAGGCCCCATTTTGAGAGAACATACTGTAGTACATTATAAATCCACTTTCATGAAAGTCTACCTTATTAATGCCAAATGCAGACAATGTTAATCCAGTAAAGAAATCTTACTTCATCAACTTTACATAATCACTTGCTGAATCAAAAACCTCAACATCAAATGGTCCTTCGGGGCCAGTAAAGTTTGTAACACCTATTGTGGTTATATCCACCTGAGCAAACCAATGGTGAATTAGAAACAAGGTTTTTGGAGAGGAAACACAAAAAAGTCTTGATCGAAAAACAGAAAGGGAAAATAAAGACAAAAGAAGGGGACATTTAAAAGCAAGGAAGGTTGGAAAGTATTACATCAGGAAGATCTTCAGCAATGAAGTACTCCTTAATTGTTGTTGTGTTCTCATAGATCTTGTTAGTAATTCCCTCTGGAGCTGGTCCACCATTCTCCATGTTATATTTAATCCCAAAATCCTGCATTGAGGAAACCAAGCAATGACAGCAACAATCATTCAGACTCAATGTTATCCTTATAATGGAAGTCTTGCTTGCTAGTCACAATGTTATCAAAACAAATCGTTAAAAGTTAATATGACAAAACAGGAAAGTCTCCACTATAAAAGATTGTTCCATGTCTCACACAGACAGCCATTATAGGACTCACTCCTGCATCGTTGGGGCTTGCAAGAAGTTATAACCATACTTCCATGTACTGATTGAGATGTGTAAATTGTAATTAACGTAAGATTGGGTAGTTATATTGGGCAGTTGTAAGGGGAAGGTAGTTAGGAGGTAGTTGTAATAAAATAGAAGTTAGAGACTAGGGGTTAGGAGCCTCTACTTTGAGTACTAGGTATTAGTCTTATCACTTATCATGATATGGCCCAACACAAGAAGGATGAAGAATATGTAATTTTTGCCATGTAATTTCATCAATTTTCAATGATTAACTCATCTAAAAGGAAACACTTTCCAACCAACAGTAATAGAATCCAGTAGGAAAAAATTAAGACGGACATAAATTAGTCCTCGAAGGAGCAATTAACATGTCCTATTGCCCTACGCATATACATAGTCACACAATGATTCCTGAAACAATTGGATTGCAACCTAAATATGAAAATTAAGATGTCAAACTACCAGCACAGTATCAGTCCCTTCAGTTCACTAATAAGCAAGCTCCCTACATTGGACCACCAAATCAGATATTATCATAATCATTAATTCAAACTTCAATGATTCAGACTTGACTAAGTAAAGATGGGGGTACTCACCTCATGAGGTCCACCAGGATTATGACTTGCAGTCAGAATAAATGCACCTGTTGCTCTGGATCCCTGGTGTAAGAATAGAACACAGATCCATCATTTCCATTGACCCAGACAAAAAGATTGTTAATTGTATTGTCATCAATAAAATCAATGATTTGCAGCTTGAAGGATAAACATGGAAAATTGTAGAAAAAATAACTTACATCAACCCCAACTCTTTCACGTATCACAGCAGATACAGCAGGGGTCGAGAGCAGTCCGTTTTGACCAACCCAAATACGTCTTACTCCATTTGCTGCTGCCATTTTGGTGATAATCTGCAAAAATTAAATATAACTTTTAATTTTAAATATATATATTTCATGATATTAAAATTATAAAGACATATTCTATGTGCAGAGAAAACCATATACACTTTTCCATTAGATTATAACAGGATTAATGATGAAGAGGCAGAGCCATATACTCAGCAAAACATCAAAACATGATAGACTACATTCTCCTGAACAAAAAATTCATTTCTGACCTACCATTAAATATCACTGCATAATCTACAAGAAATTCAGACCTGAAAACAACAATCTCCAATCTAATGGTGCTAGAAAAGCCAAAAAGGTAAAGTCTTTCCTTTCACAGGTAGAAATCCTAGAAGTGATAAAAAGTATATTAGGCTTTGTATCTCTATTCTCTCATTTTCTTAACCTAATTTTTTCCCCATTATAAATTAAATAGAACAATAAATTTCAAGACCAAGAAGTTAAACTCTGTGCAAACCGTGATAAGAAAATAGAAATAGTGTAATTGACAGCTTAGGCTTAGGCTGCACAGTGCCATACAATGCTATCCAATCCTAAGCCAAAGCAGCTCGTCAACAAATTGAGCTTAAAAGAAAACCACCATGGCCCCAAAAGAATCCAACAAAAGAATTCCAAGTACCAAGATATGGCATTAATGTGTGAGGTGTTAGCTACCTTATCGATAAATCAAAATACTGTAGCCACCAAGAAGTTAATCCCACCCAGTTCCTGTATGTTGAGTACATTCGTAGGAAAAAAGTTAATTGTTAAAAACGCACCTGAATTGCTTCCTTTGAAAAATAGCGACCATCCCCAGATACAACTAGTGTAGCACCTGTATGCATAATGGTTATAGTTTATGATAGTCTACCACATGCAGCATACTTCATGAAAAGGAGACAACCGCTTAAGAAGAATTACCATGCTTTGAAACATTGTAAAGTTTCAAACTTATTTAGGATGCTCACCAAAAACAACCATACAGGATAAAATAGATAGAAACTGACCTCTAACTTTTTCTGAGGTCAGAGCATTGAAAGACGACTGAACAAAATTGTGCAGGTAATTTGGCTGAATGAAAACTTTCACCTAGAATGATCCATCCAATCTATATATTAGATAGCAAAAGGAAAAAACACCAGAACATACACAACTTTTCATGTGAAAGTGCTTCTACAACAACAAAATTCATCCGAACTCTAATTATCCTGTCTGTCAGTCCCAAGCAATCAATGCAAATCACAGTAATTAATCTTGTTCACCATAAATTAATCAAATGGCACATAAGTAGAAAGCCCAGGTACGATTTGCAAAGAAGTTGTTTTGTTCACAATTTACAAATAATGTGGTTCTTTATATACTTTATCTATTATATTGATATCGATTTATGGATGCCTAACGCAGTCATCCAATTCTTCCATATAAATTGGACTGGTTCAATGCAAGCACTAAAATTCACTACTCTCTTCAATTGCTCTATTTAACTCTGCATATCAGAATAAAAGATGTGCCAAAAATGCAGCACTCTTGCGGCACGGCAGATTCATATCAGTTAAATTTCTCAGATAACATAGAAGCAGTCAGTTATCAATCAAATCAAAAAGATCGGATACAGATCAAATTCACAATCTCTCGTTTCTAGGTAGGATCTAGTAATTCAAACCTCAAAACAGAAAATTCAGAAGAAAGAGATTCAGATCCATCAAAGAATGAAAATTCAATAATAAAATCACGGAAATGATCGGACAAATGATCATTCAACGAAAACAGATGCAGTTAGAAATTATGGATCAGACATAGCACAGATAATAGATGAAAAGGAGAAGAACCAGACCTTCTTACGGAGACCAGAAGTTCCAGGCTTCTGGCCATCAAAAGGCGTGGTTTCAACTCGCGAAACCTTGAAGACCACCATATCTAGCTCCTGAACAACGTGAAATTCAGATACTAAAAATACAGAGAAACAAATCAAGAGAGAGAAATCAAAGAGTGAGAGAAGGAGAAAGAAAAAGAGAGCGAAGCGAACGAGAAGAGGGATGTACCTAAGAAGGGCCTCCGGTAACTTCAGTGAGCACAGAGAGCAGAAACAGAGTGAGCTTTACGAGAAACTAATGGTACATGTTTCGGTCTGGACGAAGTGATCATATTTATTAGGCTGAAGCTCTGTTTTTAATCGGGTTTATTTTATAAGCCTGATTTATTTAAATTACCACCATATATTTACCTCGTAGATTGTAAAAGTAACCTCATAAATCATAAAAATTACTTCGTATTCCGTAAATCACGATTTATAAGCACTTATGAAACTTCCATAAGCTAATCGAGCGGCTTCTTTTTTTTTTTTGGGCAACAATATCGTTTTTCATTTTGAGTGAATTATTTTATATGCTTTCTCTTTTTTTTTAGATCCTTTCTTAAATTTTAGTGCTTGAGCATTTCTTTTGCATAATGGCTTTGAATATGATCAGATTTATGCATTGGGATACAGTATACACGTGTTGTGTATGAATGAAGAAAAGATTGTCATGAGTTTAGAAAATATTTTTGTCTTATCATAATTTTTATTTTTTAGGTCAAAATATTTTTTTCCAACATTAATTAATGTCAAAATGTATAAAAACTGTAAGAAAAATAGGTTCATATTTAGTGCTTGCTTGAAATAGTATTGGAGCCTTCAAAAAAGATTTTCAATCATAATTTATGATATGTGATATAAGTTTTATCTAGATTTACATAAATAAACACTTTTAGAATCTAAAAAGTGATCCTAAAAAAACACTTAGCCCTTACCTCAAGGATCTCTCTCTTTTTATTTTTTTTCTCTTTTTGCCAACACCTTGCCTCAAGGATCTATTCCCTATGGCTTTGTTTGGTTTGGGGTTTTTGGAGGGGAGGGTTGGAAATTAAAAATGGATGTTTGGTTGGAAGTAGGGGAGGAGAAGGGAGGATTTTTGTCTTTTAGTGGTCACCTCCCCTCCCTTTCAAAACCTCCAAATTTGGGGTTTTTTCTATGGGGGAGAATATTTATGTCAAATTATGACTAAATTGCCCATATTAATTTTTTAATACTCCAAAAACACCCTTGGCCCTAATATCAGATTTTCCATCTCCATTCCGTTTTCATTTCTGTGGCGAAGTCCATATATACTTCTGCTTAATACTTGCTCACTGTTTTCCCCCCTCCTCTATCAATTAATTTTAAACGTTGATTTTTTTTATTTTTTTTTTTTTTTTTTTTGCTCATTAAATGAAAAGGAATCACACTCTAATGCAAACAAGCATGAATTTCAGAATAATTCACTTTCTGAACATTGTGTGCTTCAGTTGTTGAGCATATAAGAACTTTTGATTTTTATGTAATGATGTAAATTGATGTGCAATAATATATATAATTATCTCTTTAATGTATAAATGTTATTTTATGTATGTTCCATGAGTGTTTGAAAAAAATGTTTTTTCCCACTTTGTATCTGTGGAAACAAAGGGAAAGATATGTTTGTGAAATAAGAGTATATAATTTTTAGAATAATTATTTTACAAATAATCATTTTATAAATAATAACTATTAATAAATACATTGTAAAAAAAAGAAGAAAAATGTGTAGAAGGGTATTTTTGTCTACATATAATTAACTCACCTCACCTCCCCTCCTGAACCAAACAAGAAACCTCCCCTCCCCTCCCCTCCCCTTCCATCTTCTTGAACCAAACAAAATTATAACCTCCCCTAACCTAACTTAAATAAACCCCATCTCCCCTCCCCTCCTCTTGAACCAAACAAAGCCTATAGAAAAGTGGGAAAAAAGTTTTATTATATTGCCGATCCTTTTGTAAACAAACAAGTCTTTTTACAAATAACCCACTTATTAAAAGATCAAAGTGACAATGCATGTCAATTTTGTGTCATATTTGTTATATAGAATACATACTACAATACTTAATATAAGACATATTTACCTAATTTGATTAGATTTAAAAATCTAGTTAAATTTGTTAGTATGAAATGTATTTTTTAAAATAATCTAATCATCTTTCTTAATTCCCCAATTTATTCTCTTTCTTGATTATTGTTGAAGGAATTAATAAGGATAAATTAGAAAAAGAATGATAAATATGAAAAATATATCTTATATTTAAAACCATGATCAATTCCCTAAATATATCTTATATTAAGAATCAGAGGAGTATTTAGCATAAAATATAGATAAAGAAAAAAGAAAAAATTTCAAGAAAAGAATGTAATTACCCCCAAAAAAATATTATAATAAGTTATTGCATGCAATGACAGATTATATTACAAGAAATAATAACAGGTATATGCAGCTCATTTATTTTTGTGATTACTTTCATTTCTTGGTACTTTAAATAATTTTCTCTTGAAGAAAATCCTTTGATAATGTTACTTGCAAAACAAATATTACTAGATTTATTCCTAATTGTATGTTTTAGCTGATGCGACTTTAGCCCAGCAAGACAGGACTTACACATGGCTGGTGGCCCAGCGACCAGCGTACCAGTCTGGGCATAAGGTTTATTCCTTCCGTAGCATTTTTGTCCTTAAAGGATATAGCGATATGTTATCCTCTAATTTTAATATAATATATCATAACCAATATTATTATGGTATTCCACGGAAAACACAAACAGAAAGTTATTATTGAAATTCAATTTTTATTTATTTAATATTATAACCAGATAATTGTATAAAAAATTGAAAACTATATCATAACCAAATGGCGCGTAAGCTGTCTATACCACAATCCTTTCTTTTTCATTTTTTCTTTTTTGCCATCTTCGTTACCACAAATACCCTTCAAAGAACTGAATAATTTCCATCTTCAATACAACAAACGCAAATGAAGACGGCCACAATATGAAAACATGCATGCATGTTAGATGCTTTCCTTTTTAAGATGAAGCAACCCATTTATTTTATGGCATTTAGGCAAAGGCTTGAAATGACAATTAACACAAACACTTTGGTGGGAGGTTGTGGTGGTGAACAATCCTTATCAATTTACCCATCTCTTTTTAAAAAAATTTATTATTTAGAAAGATGCAAGTAGGGAGAACTATAATGAGAGAAAGAAGTACGTAAAAACGTAGAATCTGATGAATGCATGTACGACATGGAACCTCTTAGAGTCTCATCCTAATAATAGAGTCTGATTCAGCATTGAAGGCAATTGGCAGGTACTTGTTCAACTTGTCTACCATAACAGTGAAACACTATAAAAATTCATGAATATAAGTATCAATTTATGTTAATATTTATTATGTTTAGAATAGTGAAAATAACTTTTTAATTGTGATTTACGATATACGAAGTAAGTATGTGAGGGGAGTTTTATCTCAATTTACATAAAAAATATTTATAAGCTACTTATAAACCATTCCAAACAATGCCGATTTGATCAAATTTTTAGTTTTTAATCTTTTAATTTCAAATTATTGATTTTAATCCTTATAATTTTATAAAGATTTAGTCTGAAATTAAATATAAGGACTAAAACCAAAATTTATTAAAAATGGAAAAATCAGCCTTTCAAATGATTATCAATGATATTAATCCTATCTATTTCTATAAAAGGTGATCATGAATTCAATTCTCTAGATTTGAATGCAGCTCAAATTAGACTTCAAGGTATATTTTCCAAATGCTATCGAATTTCATTTCATTTTAGACGGAATATGAAATGGAAATGAAAGAGATTGAGATGAGCATTTAGTGCCATTCAAAGATATACTAAGGGGAGCAAAATCGTAGGGACTACAAGAAGCATAATTGTTTCAAGCTAAGTATATATGAATATGACCCAAAAATATCATTCAAGTCGTATATGCATAAATTTCATTCCTGTGGTTTTCTCCATTGCTCATGTAATGCAAAAAATGGATTCAATTGATTGATTATTACAAGGGAAGGAAGACAAACAAAACAATTTTACAGCCAATTAGCTCAATTCTCAGCATCCCTTCCCACCAATGATGACCTAGCTAGGGGTAAAAAAGAATCTAACATTTACATAACATTTTACAAAATGAATGACAAAGTAACGAGAAAACGAGCCTAATTAACCCTCATCAATTACACGTTTTCCCCGCGGGTCTAATTCTCTGGAAGTTGAGGTGGTTGCTGTTGCGGCTGTGGCAGCTGTGGTCGCCGTTGCGGTTGACCTAGTGTCGTAGATATTGCTTGAAGTACCAGTATGTGAACTATATCCAGTAGAACTACTATCAACTGTGGAAGACAATGTATAAGGATTATGATGTTTTCGGTATCTTGATGAACTCGGCACACCGGGTCTCATTGGTTCTTCTAAGTGGCCCGGCTTTTTCGACAACACCACCAACACCCGGTGCATGGTGGGGCGGAGGCTGGGATCGCCTTGAATGCATAGCAGGCCTAATTGAATGCACATTGTTACTTGTTCAGGCACTGCTGAAGCTGCTATTGCACTGTCCATGATTTCTAAGCTTCGTCCTTTTTTGTAAAGCTTGTATGCCTATAATAGCCAAACAGAAAAATTCACCACAAATTAAGCATTTTATAGTAATGTTTCATAAAAGTGTGCTTACAGCTAGGTTGTTCCATATATAAGCCTAATATGCTTCTTTTTTTTTTTTATGGACTAAGCACAGATTCAAATCTTACCCAGTCGATAAGGTTCTGTTCATCCACATCCAAGTTAAATGATAAGTTTCGTTGACCACTAATGATCTCCAACATCAGAACTCCAAAACTAAATACATCAGCTTTCGTTGATAAACGTCCATACATTATATATTCTGGAGCCATGTATCCACTGTTGAATAGATAAGTTTTGTTACATAGAGAAATAAAACCTCAAAAATATTTGATCAACCTCAACACAATATTATATTTTATATGCGCCCACACAACCAAAACTTGGAGCACCTGCAGTTCAGTTATATGGATCTTAGGCTACATTTTAGAATTAATTGGGAAAAAAAATTACCTCAAAACAAGTTTTAAAACATGGTTCATTCTCAATATTCATTTCTATTTACTCGTTGGGTTTAGATTCTCTTCTCTAGGAAAATAAGTAAATATAAAGTGTAGTATTACAAATGATAAGGTAATTAAAGTGTAAAAGTTGAAAAGCATATACACATACTTGGTTCCAGCCACACGAGTTTTGACGTGGGTTTCATCTTCAGGGAAGAGACGAGCCATACCAAAATCTGCTATCTTAGCGTTCCATTTATCGTCAAGCAAAACATTGCTGGCTTTTATATCTCTGTGAATTATGCAGTCGTGTGAATCTTCGTGAAGATAAAGCAACCCTCTAGCTATTCCTGTTATTATTCCAAGCCTCTTTTGCCAGTCAAGCTCTTTTCTCCTATCTGATTCTGCATTCATCCATCCATTTGTATATACTAATCACACTCCATTCCAAAAAGATTAACTAGCTAATTACTTGTACATTATACAATTATTTATGCAACGTTGGTGATGTATACATAATTATTCTTATATAATTATATTTCACATTTTACATATCAAACATAACTCTTTTTTTTTTTTTTTACAAAAATGGAAAATGCATTCATCTGTTGGGTTTAGGTTCCTTCAATTGAAGAATATTAACCAGCGGATCATGATTTAATGAAGTTGAAGAGAGAGCTACAGATTTATTTAGAAAAAAAACAGATAAAGGTCTTTAACCCAACATCATTAAATCATGAACTGATGGTTAATATTATTCAATTGAGAGATCCAAATCCCTTCAATATAGCCCCTAAAGACCATCATTATAATTAGAAGCAAGGCCTTATTACATATACCACATTAACAAATAAAACAAAAGATATATTTAACTCATTTTCTTTGTGTAAAGTATTTATTTTTTCTAAATATTTATCTCTCCAAAACATATTGCATGAATGCAGCAGCAAATAACCGGGGCAAAAGACTTGTGACAAAACTAAAAGAACTGGGGTTTCTAAATCTTCAATGATGAATCCCAAAATACATAAGAATGCAATTTTATAAATAAATAAAAAATTCCCGTTTATTGGTGACACATATAATTCATATGCTTTGATTTTGGTTACCTGAAAAGGAGGGAATTGGCGGAGAATCTTCTTGAAGTATAAAAGGCTACGTCATGGCTTGGCTAAGATGGGTCAAAAAGGCGTGTTTGATTTAGGACAATTAAATGAGATGTAACACATGGCATTAATTTATTCATGAAAAAGTCAAGGTCTTAAGTGCAGTCAACTTCAGAGAGGATGAGCTCAAAACAAATTATTTTTGGGTTAAGGTACAGATCTAGTAAAAAACTATTTTTAAAGTGTACCCAACACAATTAACTATTTTAGGATGTAAAAATAGACATTATGAATTTTATTTAGAGCAAAAATAGCAATTTTTGCACCCAAAATAGACAACGAAATTACTATTTTTGCTCCAAAAAAATTCATAATGTCTACTTTTGTACTCTAAAAATTCATAATGTCTATTTTTACACCATAAAATAGTTAATTATGTTGTATGCACTTTAGAAAATAGTTCATTATTATTTTTACACCTTAACCCTTATTTTTGGTGGCTCCATAGTTGGTGACGTAAATATATTAATTAATACTGAAGTTTGAAATTGGAACAAGAAAAATAGAAAATTTACACCATTCTGCAAATATATAAATCTTATCTTTTCGGGTCTACGCATGAATCATCAATCCACCCTTATAAAAAAAGAAAAGTGGCTTCATCATGAATAACAAACCCCATACGGAAGCTCCACATTCAAACTTGGAGTTCTTCTCTTTTAGTTAAAAGCATTTAATTTATCATAAAATTTAAGTAATTTTTAAAATTACCCTTATCAAGTTATTAACTATATTAAATCTCAACATCATATTAATTTTTATTTCCTCTCACTATCCTTATTTCTTATTAAATATGAGGATGTATGGAAAAAAAAAAAGTTTGATACTCCAAAATCACATTCTAAAAGGTGTCCTATGATAGGAAGGGAGTGGAATAGTATTATTGTATTTTTCAAATACTAATTGTTATCAATTATTTTATATTTGATTCAGATTCGTTATAGAGAAAGGTGTGAAAAAGATTAAAGAGAGAGAAGGACTTACTGAAGAGGATTTTGTCAAGGCTCTCATGAGGAACATACTCGTACACAAGAAGCTTCTCGGAACCATACACACAATAGCCCAACAGATTCACAACATTGCGGTGCTGCACACGCGCCAACAATTTTGCCTCATTGATGAACTCCTTCTTCCCTTGGTTTGATCTCACTGATAGCTTCTTCACTGCTATCTCTCTTCCATCTTCTAGCTTCCCCTGTAAATTAAATAAGAAGGAAATATAAATCTCAAATCTAGGGTTTACAATCCCAATGAAGATCTCACAATTAGTCAAACCTTAAGTTGAATAACTGTTTTAATATCTGTTTCGAGATTATCAACTTGTCAATAGAAAAACAATTTTGGTTACTTAAACTACTTAATTAGTTTTAGGATTACCCAATTGAAGAGTGAATGAATGAATGAACTTTTCGCAGCTCAATTTTCCTTCCTCTGCGACTTTTCCCAGCAACCAAACACAATAATTAATCAAAATTTCTCACAGATCTTGCCTTGTAAACTGGTCCGAATCCTCCCTCGCCTAGCTTGTTATGAGAATTGAAATTCTTCGTCGCTGAAACTAACGTTTCGTAGGAAAACACCTTCTGCTCCTTGGCGGCGATCCTGTGAACGTCGTCTTCGTTCTGTCTCTCTGCCATCGCCCAGAAAATAGACTGAGAGAAGGTAAAAAAGAGAAGAAAGGGAAAACATGAGCTGGATGTTGCTATTTACCTCTTCTTGAACCGAATTTGAGATGCTTCATAACACTTTGAAGAAAACTTTTGGATTTGATCATAGTTTTCTCGCGCACGATGCCTCAGAAAACTAGCCCATGAAGTAGAACAGAGAATCAGTTGAAGGAGACTATTTGATGATCGTGTGGATCCACCAAAACTGGTTTTATAGGAAAATGAGGAAGAAAGCGGCGATTTGAGAAGATGGAGAAGAAGAAAAAGAGGGAAGAAGCGCGGAATACGAAGTTCGTTCCGTACAGGTCCCAGAAAGCGAAACACCAAATAAAACGAAATTTCAAGCGTGTTGTTAAGACACCTGCTTGACTTACTTTCGTGGGTTATTATTGAAGGCAATAATAAGCTTACTTGTTCTTCAAGGTCATAATTAGATATTTCTATGCACGAAATTGAAGATAATTCAGTATTAATTAACCCCACGAAATTTTATATTAGAGTTTTGGCTTCATTATTAATTTTAAGGTTATATTTGGATGAATGGAAAAATGGAAGGAGAATATGGAAAGTAGAATACCGTGAAAGAAAACTTTTAGAAAATAATTTTAAAAAATTACTGTTTTTGAAAGTTATCCTCCTATTATTTTTTTTTCTTAATTCTTTTCCCAGCCAAATATGGGTAAATGTGAAGTTGTGAGTTGGAACCCTCCTCCATGAGGTATAATGATTATGAGTTATGACAAAAAAAATTAAAGACTCCATTTGATTAATGTAAACAAAATCCTTTTCTAGCATTTGATTTTATGAGTTTTGGCTTCATTATTAATTATCAGGCTATGTCTAGGTGGATGGAAAGGTGAGGGGAAAATATGCGAGAGGGAATAATGTAAAGGAAAATCTCTAAAAAGAATAATAAAAAATCTTACTATTTTTGGGAGGTTTCCCCTTAATTTTTTTTTTTTTGGCATCCAAATATAGGATAAATATGAGGTTATAAGTTGGAAACCTCCCTAAGGAATAATAAGTACATGAGTTATGGGGGGAAATTCAAGTTAAGGTTTGACTAATTGTGAGATTTTTATTGGGATGGTAAAAATTATTTACGTTTTAAGACTCGAAAGTGACGAGTCTCAAATTTAAAATCGCTCAGATAGTCTTAATCAAATAAAATAAAAAAAAATAAGGTTTAAGAAAACAAAACCCAATTTTTTTAAAAAAAACAACCGAACAAGTATTAATGAAAACCGGTCTTGCAAAACTGAGTTTGAATTCATACAAGTAGTTAGTATTTGCCTTTTGGTCAAAAAAAAAAAATCCTCCTATTTGATTGATAAGTACTTCTATTGGCTTCAAATAAGTCACAAGTTTGCCTAGCCATAAGGGTACTCCGCAGCTCCATAATTTCTTCTCTATTTAACTAATTAAGCAAATTGTCAAATAAGCATTCTTTTCTATGAGAATAAAATATCTATAATTTTTTGGATGAATACAAAAAAAAAGAGTCGATTACCTTTTATTATCATGGATAAAGTATATTTTTCATCCTTTAAATTTAGAGTCTGTTTGGCAATATCTTTAGGGGAAAAAAATTATTTAAAGGGTAAAAACTCATTTAGCATCTGCAAACACGTTTAGCATTCATTGGGTTTAAAAAAAAGTTAATTTTCCTAAAAGCTCATTGAAGTAACTTCTGACTTTTTTTTATTGGATTTAAAAAAAATGTACTTTTCTCACTATCAATTCAAATACAAATCACATTTACAATATGATTTTTTTTTTCAATCTGACTTCTGCAAAAGCCACATTAAAAAAAAGTCACTTCTGCACCGCTAATATAAACAGGCACAGACGAGGTTCTATTTTAGTCATGGGTAAAGGTGCAGTTATGACCCTGAATTATTTTCAGAGGTGCAATTTTGACCCTGAACAATTTTTGGGTGCAATTTTGACCATGAAGTAATAAAATTGGAGCAATTGTGGACTTCAACTAACGGAAGTGAAACGTCTGTTTGCCACGTCATCATTTTTGTTTGGGGAAAATAACCATTTTGCCCTTGCAATTTTGTGAAATTTTACAATTTTGCCCTTAGTAATTGTGTGATATTTTTAAATTAGTAAATGATCTTCAAAAATTTTGAAATTTTCCAAAATAAAAGTAGACATGATAAGTTTTAATTTAATAGGTCATATAAAATTTTATTTGGTCAAAATGACCATTTTCCCCTTATAATTTCACAAAATTGTAAGGGTAAAATAGTTATTTTCCCCAAACAAAATGATGGCGTGACAAACGGACGTTTCAGTTCCGTTAGTTAAAGTCCACAATTGCTCCAATTTTATTACTTCAGGGTCAAAATTACACATCTGAAAATAGTTTAGGGCCATAAATACACATTTACCCTTTAATCATTTAACTTTAAAAAGTTTGTTTTTTGTCCTTTTGAGTTAACATGGTTAATTTCACTAACGGAAAATGCTAAGTTAACAAATTTAAAATGCTGACTTTCAATATTTGAAGGTTGACATGTCTTTATAGAAGATTGATTTTAGAATTAAAATATAAATGTAATTATATTAAAGAATTCAGATTTAGACATATCAGCATTTTAAATTTGCTGACTCATCATTTCTGTTAGTGAAGTTAACGGTGTTAACTTAAAAGGACTAAAAACACACTTTTTTAAATTAAAGGATTAAAATAAAATGCCATCTAAATTGATCAAAAGTATACTTTAATCTATTATTATCAACCTCCCTAATGTAAGGTGGAATTTGACTAAAGAAAAAAGTATTGGAAAATTGTTTAAAAATACTTCATCAGAAACTTATCTGTTAAATGGGACTTTCGCATGCAAACAATATTCTCATGTGTAAAAGATATTCCATTGTATTCAAAAAATCTTCAATGTTTTCAATATATCTTCTCTATATATATACGAACAATCTTCCCTTATGTGCAAAAAGTATTCCTTAAGTCTCATTTAGCAAATAAGTTTCTAATGAAATCTTTATGAGCAATTCTCCCAACAATATTTATCCGCAACATTTATTCCCTGCCTGCGCCCTAGCTAATTGATAAGCAAATACTCTCTAACTATCAAAATCACAAGCCTCAAAATGTTAGTTAAGAGCAATAAATATATAACTTATGTATTTTTTTTTAATTATACCCTTATTTAAAAAAAAGAGTACATAAGAGATGATGGGTGGAAATTTATTACAAAGAGATAATGACCGACATATATCTAATAAAGGTAAAAATAAAAAAATCAGTTTAAAATTTTACATAAATAAGATTTATTCCTTATATTAAAAACGAGAGAAATGTTGGTTAAAAAAAGACGGAAAGAATATATTGCAGTTATTATATAAATCAGATTACAACCCAGAATCTAACCTTACAACAAAAACAAAAGCATCTATAGGCCTATAGCCCAATTAATTATATCTTTGAATGAATAAATGAACTGCCGGGTCCTATCTAGTGATAATTGTATCAGCATTGCAAGGGGTTACGCTAGGATAATGAGATAAATACAACGTTTTCGTGTATAACCATATCATTCTACAATTCATTTATTATAGTTGCACTTTCAGATTCAAATAGAAGGCTTGTAAAATGTACAAGTGTGCACGTGTGTATTAGTGAAATTTAGTTTTGTATTGCTGGAAATAATTATTGGCTCTCCAGTCTTAGTTTGTAAGGCACCTGAAGGAGGAGTTTTGTGGTCAATTTTATGGGCCACCAGATTGATTATTTATTCCAAATTTTCTCCTTTATCCTATTCAACTTTGAGGTAGGATTAAGACCCCAAGAAACTTTTATAATGATACTCCCTCCGTTACTGGTAATATATGACATATTTATTAGTTAATCGGGACTTATATTAATAAGGATTAAAACTCTTTTTAAAAAATGACTTATAAATAAGATTAAAATGATAAAATTTTCTACATTTATTTTTATTAAATCTTTCTCTCTCTCTCTATTTTACAAATAATTCTCACACCTTGTCTCATCTTTCTCTCTTTTCAATAAAAATTAAATAGAGTAAAATTGACAAAACGTCATTAATTATCCTATAAAAATATTTAGGCATAGAGTGTTAACTTTTAAGAGAAAAGAGCCTCACCACTTCCATCCACTTCTCTATCTGCACCATTAGATTAATTTTGATGGTTGAGATTTAATATCCTATGAAAATATTATTATAATATTAAATAACAAAAAATATAAATAAATAAATTTAAATCATTAAAATTTATTCTCAATAGCCCTATCTTAATTATTTTATTAAAATATTTTTTATATTTTTTATAAGATATTAAATCTCAACCTTTAAAATTAATTTAACCGATATAAATAAAAAAAGAGAAGGAAGTAGACAATAAAAAAAATTGAGAGCACCTTCCCAACTTTTTGTGCATAATAACTAATTTTTGATTGATAATGTTTACCATGATTTTGATTGATTTTTGGAAAAGGGATAAGTCAACTGCAGTCTCCCTAATGGAAGCTCATTAAATTCATTGCTCATTAAATTTGACGCATTAATTGCATGAAAAAAGATTTGTAACTGTTAGAAGGGCTAGTATTTTTCTTGCGGAAAATTGGTTAAAAGGGGCAAATGATAAAGAGCCAAGTCTAGCGTGTTTTTAAAAGTCCTTTATGAGTGAAAATTTTCAATTTACGAAGTAAGATGAATAGTTTACATGACTTATAGTAGTTATTTGATGTCCCTTGATCCATCATATAAGTTAATTTTAGAAAAATTTCTTGATTTATAATTAAATTATTTGAAGGGAAATTAATATTTATTTATCAATTTTAATCATGTAGTTAATGGTTAAATGTGACTTTTTATATTTTTCTCTTTCTTTTAAAATCTCATTTAAGGTGGGTAAAATACATGAAAAAACTTTCAATTTAAAATAAATATCATGAGTTAACTATCATTTTATTAATTATGATGCTTTAGTTGAAATGATTTATACTGTGGATCAAAGGAAATACTAATTTTTCTTGATTTGTAATTTTGTAACTACTATTAACTTATAAATTAGATTCAACTATTTATGAAAGAAATGAGACAATTTAAATTGTAGAAGATATTATGACTTGTAGTCATTTGATATTCTTATTCCTTGATTTCCAATTATGTATTTATATGCGAGATTCGTCATTTTACTATAAAGGGATGCTAATAAATTTACAATCTGAGTCAAAATCACTAAAGGAACTTGGATCCTTATTTTGGTACCACTCAGGCCCCCCCCCCTTTTTTTTTTTTGACGAACGCTCGGGCTTTTTTCAATAATCCAATTTTTGGAGAAAAGAAAATTAGTCCTTACTATAAGTTTACCTAGGGAGCGCAATTAATGACAATATTGTTATGAATATTAATTATGTGGATGTCCATTAGCTCATATCCAGGCCAACCTGCTCTTCCAGTCAATATGATATGTAAGATTAAATATCACTGTGCATTACTGTAGCAATTCACTATGTGGCACTGTAGCATCACGATTCTACTGTTCATCACTGTAGCACACGGAGAAGTTTGCTGTAGCATCACGATAATCACTATAGCAGCACGGAAAAGTTACTGTAGCAAGTTATTGTAGCACTGAAAAATTTCTATAAATAGGGGTCCTGGGTTATGTATTTTGATGTACAAGTGAATGAGAATATCTCTCTAATTTATCTCTCTAGAATTTCTTTCTTCTACTCTCTTATTATCAACATTTTTATAACACGCTATCAGCACGAAGCTCTGCCAAAGGTATGATATTCTTATATTTTCTTTGATAATTTATACTTTATTTTATAATATCTTTATTTCATAGATCTGGGATAATCTGAGCCATTATATGGAATTAAGAAATATATCTTTACCGATTGTTGTGAACATCGGGTTCCATGGCTATGATTGGAGATCACTATTGTTGTTATATCTGATATATATCATTTACAAATTTATTTATATTATTATTATGATTATGGCCAGAAGCCATCTACATCCAATTTCTGAAATTATATGACCAGAAGTCATATTATTTGAATTTTTATGATATGGCCAGAAGCTATATCTTTATGATTTCCTATTATATGGCCAGAAGCCATATCTATATGATTCCTTATTATATGACTAGAAGCCATATATATCATAGCCAGAAGCTATGTACAACTTTTATTTATCCTGAAGATAAATAGACAGATGCCATATATATATTTAATTTCTCATCATGAGATTAATTAGCCTGAAGTCATGATACAAATTGACATGAAGCCATGAGAACTAAATGGCCTGAAGCCATAAATTTTTAATTTTTGTCGTAATATTTTACTTTATGAATTATTTACTGCCTTTATGAATTTCCTGTTATTATATTGTGAATGTCCTTTTTATTACATTATTCTGAACTAAGTTAAATTTTGTAATATATAAATTTATGACTCTTGTTATTATCAAAAAGAACTATTTATCTTAAATGTATGATCCATAATTTTTCTAGACCATCATTTGCATAAAGGCCTTAAAATTCAATATTTGGCCATGAAAGACCCACTTGTTCTTTGGAACAATTTAAAATAAATGTATGATCACCAGAAGATGGTCATCCTTTCAAAAGCTTGTATAAATGGATACATCCAATTTGCTCCTGCAGTAGCAATATTGTGAAAAAAGGTTTAAATATGTTAAATTAATTTCTTGTCTCCTTGTGGCTGAACAAAATAATGAGCTTTTATTGAAAAACATGAATCTCGTCCAATAGGCTTAACTCCATTCCCAGAAGCGAATGTAGTAATAAATGAATCTAATTGTGGTCGTGGACGTGGCTATAGCCGTAAGCATGGCCATGGTCGAAAACGTGGTGGTTCAAATTCCTACCAGAAGTAGGGAAAAGATTGATAAGAACCATAAAAGAGAAAATAGTGGGCAAAATAAAAATGCTGAAAGTCTATGTTATCACTGTGGTGGCAAAGGTCATTGGTCTCGTACCTGTCGTACACTAAGACACCTAGTTGAACTTTACTAAGAATCAATAAAAAAAATAATGGTAAAGGATCAATAACTGAAGTAAATCATGTGGATCAGGCTGAGAATTTTGAGTATGAAAACATGGATTTTACCCATTTGGATGTTGCTGATTTCTTAGCATAATTATTTATCTATTTGAATTTTTATGTTACTTTTATCGAATGTATTTATCTTAATTATGTTTTTTTTATATTTCTTTTAATGAAGAATGAATCTTACCTGCATCAATCCTGAAGATTTATGTCTCATTGATAGCGCAACAACCAACACCATACTCAGAAATGATAAATATTTTTCTTCCTTGGTAATGCAAAAAGCCAACGTTCAGACTATATCTGGTAGTATAAATTTGATTGAGGGCTCCGGAAGAGCTAATATTCTATTACCTGAAGGAACAAAATTATGCATTGATAATGCAATTTATTCTACCATGTCTGGAAGAAACTTATTAAGTTTCAAGGATATCCGCAGAAATGGATATCATATAGAAACAACAACTAAAAGTAATGAAGAATATCTTGTTGTTACAAAAATAGTTGCTGGTAGAAAATGCATATTAGAAAAGTGTCCTGCTTTTTCTTCTGGCTTATATTATACATTTATAAACACAATTGAAACACATGTTATTGAGAACCGGAAGTTCACTAATACAGACCAGAAATCTACTAATGTAAACCAGAAGTTTACTAATGAATTTAATGTTTGGCATGACCGGTTAGGCCATCCTGGTTCAATTATGATGCGACAAATAATTGAGAATTCATGTGGACATACCCTGAAGTGTAAACAAATACCACAATCCCATGATTTCTCATGTACTGCATGTTCCAAGGGAAAATTAATTATTCGCCCCTCACCAAGCAAAGTAGAAAGTGAGTCTCTCACATTTCTAGAACGGATACAGGGAGATATTTGTGGGCCAATACACCCATCATGTGGACCATTTAGATATTATATGGTTTTAATTGATGCATCAACTAAATGGTCACATGTGTGTTTATTATCTTCTCGCAACCTGGCGTTTGCGAGATTACTTGCTCAATTAATTAGATTAAGAGCACATTACCCTGATTATCCTATCAAGAAAATACGTCTTGATAATGCTGGTGAATTTACTTCAAAAGCTTTTAATGAATATTGTATGTCCCTTGGAATTGATGTTGAACATCCTGTAGCTCATGTTCATACACAAAATGGACTTGCAGAATCATTGATTAAAAGGTTGCAACTAATTGCAAGACCTTTACTTATGAAATCTAATCTCCCAATTTCTGCTTGGGGCCATGCCATTTTGCATGCATCAATATTAATTCGCATCAGACCAACAAGTTACTTAAAGGTTTCCCCCTTACAAATGGTTTTTGGTCAGGAACCTAATATTTCCCATATAAGAACTTTTGGGTGTGCAGTATATGTGCCAGTATCACCACCACAACGTACTAAAATGGGTCCTCAAAGAAGGATGAGAATATATGTTGGGTATGAATCTCCTTCAATCATAAAATATTTAGAACCATCTACGGGAGATTTATTTACGGCACGATTTGCCGATTGTCATTTTGATGAATCACTTTTTCCAACATTAGGGGGAGAAAACAAGCAGTTGGATAAAGAAATTAGCTGGAATGAATTATCATTGGCTCATTTTGATCCTCGTACAAATCAATGTGAACTGGAAGTTCAAAAGATAATTCATTTACAGAATTTAGCTAATCAAATGCCAGAAGCATTTACTGACCCTAAGAAAGTGACAAAGTCACATATCCCAGCTGCTAATGCTCCTGTTAAAATTGATGTCCCTGAAGGACAATCTACTATGAATGAATCTAAAGCACGCCTGAAGCGTGGCAGACCTATCGGTTCCAAAGATAGAAATCCTCGAAAAAGAAAAGGAGCAAAGAATATAAATGGTCAAATTGAGGATAATCAAGAAAATTTAATAGCTCCAGAAGAGTCATCTCCTGAAGAGTTATTATCTCCAGAAGAGAATGTTGTAGTCCCAGAAGAGACCCAGGTATCTGATATATGTGAAAATAATGAGATCTCAATAAATTATGTTATGAATGGAATCCGATGGGATCGAAATGAAGTCAACGTTGACGACATTTTTGCTTATCATATAGCAAAAGATGTAATGAATGATATTGAGGATCATGAGCCAAAATCCATTAGCGAGTGCCAACAAAGAAAAGATTGGTTCCTATGGAAAGATGCCATTAATGCAGAATTGAAATCATTGGAAAAACGAAAAGTGTTAGGACCTGTAGTCCTTACACCTGAAGATGTAAAACCAGTTGGATGCAAATGGGTTTTTGTACGAAAGAGAAATGAAAAGGGTGAAATAATAAGATATAAGGCACGTCTTGTAGCCCAAGGCTTTACACAAAGACCTGGCATTGATTTTGAAGAAACGTATTCACCTATAGTGGATGCGACTACTTTTCGTTATTTAATTAGCCTAGCCGTAAAAGAAGGGCTTGATCTGCATCTAATGGATGTCGTGACTGCCTATTTATATGGGTCACTTGACAATGAAATTTATATGAAAGTCCCTGAAGGACTTAAGGTGCCAGAAGCATCTAATTCAAGTTTTCGAGAACAATATTCAATTAAGTTAAATAAGTCCCTGTATGGCCTGAAGCAATCAGGGCGCATGTGGTATAATCGTCTTAATGAATATCTGTTGAAAGAAGGATTCAAAAATGATCCAATATGCCCATGCATTTTTATAAAAGGATCTAATAGTGAATTTGCTATAATTGTTGTTTATGTTGATGATATCAACATTATTGGAACTCCTGAAGAGCTTCAAAAGGCAATTCATTGTTTGAAGAAAGAATTTGAGATGAAGGATTTGGGAAGAACAAAATTCTGTCTTGGATTACAGATTGAGTATCTCAAAAATGGGATCTTTATATATTAAGAAACTTATACAAAAAAGGTCCTAAAGAGATTTTATATGGATAAATCTCATCCGTTGTGCACACCAATGATTGTAAGGTCTCTAAAGCCGGATAAAGATCCATTCCGACCACGAGTAATCAGCGAAGAAGGTGATGAAGAACCACTTGGTCCAGAAGTACCATATCTTAGTGCTATTGGAGCACTAATGTATCTTGCTAATCATACACGTCCTGATATATCCTTTGCTGTTAATTTATTAGCAAGATATAGTTCTTCACCAACACGAAGGCATTGGAATGGAATAAAACATATTTTTCGTTACCTCAGAGGCACTATGGACATGGGGTTATACTACTCAAATGTATCTAAGCATGAACTGGTAGGATATGCAGATGTTGGATTCTTATCTGATCCACACGAAGGTAAATCACAAACCGGCTATTTGTTCACATGTGGAGGTACAGCTATTTCATGGCGATCAATGAAACAGACTATATCAGCCACATCATCAAACCATGCAGAAATTCTAGCAATACATGAAGCAAGTCGAGAATGTGTATGGTTGAGGTCAGTAATACATCATATACGAACAACTTGTCATTTATCTTTGGGCAAAATGATACCAACAGTTCTATATGAGGATAATACTGCATGCATTACCCAACTTAAAGAAGGCTATATCAAGGGAGACAGAACAAAGCATATTTCACCAAAATTCTTCTTTACTCGTGACCTTCAAAAGGATGGTGAAATAGATGTCCAGCAAATTAGTTCAAGTGAAAATCTAGCAGATTTATTCACAAAGTCACTTCCAGGTACAATTTTTGAAAATCTTGTTTATGACATTGGCCTTCGGAAATTTAGAGATATCAACTGATGTTGTCAAGAGGGGGAGTCGATACACGCTGTACTCTTTTTCCCTTATCTAGGTTTTGTCCCACTGGGTTTTCCTAGAAAGGTTTTTAATGAGGCAGCACTGGACAGTGTATCAATGAATGATGTACTCTTTTCTTTGGCTAGGTTTTTATCCCATTGGGTTTTTCCTAGTTAAAGTTTTTAATGAGGCACATTCATAATAGACATCCAAGGGGGAGTGTTATGAATATTAATTATGTGGATGTCCATTAGCTCATATCCAGGCCAACCTGCTCTTCCAGTCAATATGATATGTAAGATTAAATATCACTGTGCATTACTGTTCATTACTGTAGCAATTCACTGTGTGGCACTGTAGCATCACGATTCTACTGTTCATCACTGTAGCACACGGAGAAGTTTGCTGTAGCATCACGAGAATCACTATAGCAGCACGGAAAAGTTACTGTAGCACTGAAAAATTTCTATAAATAGGGGTCCTGGGTTATGTATTTTGATGTACAAGTGAATGAGAATATCTCTCTAATTTATCTCTCTAGAATTTCTTTCTTCTACTCTCTTATTATCAACATTTTTATAACAAATATTACAATTTTATTATTATTAAATGTAATAAAAAAATGAGTTGATTCATGTTAGAAAGAAAGATGAAAGAGAAGGTTGAGAATATAATTTATAAATGAGTCTAAAATTGAAAAAATATATCAATTTAGGGTCTATTTTTCCTTAAAAGTTTTCATCGAGTGACAATTTAGTTCTAAAAAATTTTCAGGAGACAATTTTGACCCGAAAGTATTAAAATGTGAGCAATTTTACCCTAATCGTTATCCTAATTAATTTTGATCATTAATTAACTAAATATACTGAGTTGACAGTCTACATATTATCCATATCATTTTTGTTAAGTCGTTAATTTGCCCCGAAAGTCCCTATGTCATCTATCTCATTTTTTTTCAAATTTAGATTTAAAATTTTTGGGGAAAATTTATACTTTAACAGAAATGGCGTGATGACATACATGTTGTTAACTCAATATATTTGGTTAACTAATGGTCAAAATTAATTGGGGTAACGATCAAGACAAAATTACTCCATTTTTTATATTTTCAAGATAAAATTGCCCCTGATAAAAATTTCTAGGACAAAATTACCCCCAACCCTTTATAGTATCAACGATAAGTCATCTCCTTTTAGAAAGTGCCTTAGGAGAGTATTCCAAAATCTTTTGGTATTAGCTGAACAAGGCTGCCAACTAATTAGCCAAATGATTAGAATTTAATGTGTAAAAGAAAAAAAGTACCCTAATAAATAAAGATATTATGATAAAGAAACAATTAATACAGAAGACAAGTTTTCTTTTTTTTGGCTATACACAAGAAGAAATTAGACCTTATATACAAAATCAGATTTAAACTGTCTAATAAACTTTATATTAGAAGTTAGAACCAAATAAAATAGATATGACATGATGGCTAACAACATATTTAAGCAAACTCTTACTATCTTTCCAATAAAATTAAACTAATAATTAACATACTATATATAACATTTATACATTCTACCCTACACACACATACACAATCATCATCATCCTTCACTCCCAAGAAGGTGGTGATGATGATGGACACAACCCACAAAAATTTTGGGTTTATTACATTTACCCAAACCCAAATAGAGAAAAAGGCAGACTTGATTTAGTTGTCCACCACAGTCCTTAACACTACACCATACAGGATTCTTCCCCTTCCCATCAGGGAGACCTCCTTTGAAATTCTTTTGTTCAAAGTTGAGAAGCCATATAATTAGATTTGATACTTTTCTTTTATCTAGCTGGACCATACTTTCATGTGCTTCTTCACTTGAATTGAATCTTATGGATCATCTTCAACATTACTATGTCTGCATTTAACAACAACAACTTTCCCCATCAACAAAAAAGTTGTCTCGATTGAGAATTAATGCATTTTTAATTTTAAGTTGTTAATTTTTTTTTATTTAGAGGAACAAACACTAACGCCTGATATTACAAGTATGATTAAACTCACAACCTCCTATTTATATAAGAGTTTTCATGTCATTAGGTTATAAAAATATTGATAAGATGAATGTAAAAAACAAACATGTTATTAGTATGAAGAGGAAACAATTAGCAAAACTTCATATGAAATTTGAGGAGCAAGTCATACCATTCATAATCTATTTACTCCTATAATATAGTAGCTTGCATGAAATTTTAAAGCCTATATTGATTTTTCATTTTTTATCCTTCAATAATTTTTATTAGTGGGTTTTGTTGATATTGATATTCTTTTGAATAACTTAATATTCAAAAGGGTGATTCTATAATCTCTATAATGAAACTACATAATCTTTGAAGATAAGATATTTAACAAGATCTGAAAGAAAATACACTCTCTAGCGTTATAATAACCAATAGCAAAGGAAAAGGAAAATAAAAAAACAGAGTTGAGCACAGAACCTCACCTATTATCCATGTGGCAAAAATGAGCAAAAAGAAAACTAGTTATACAGCAAGATCAGCCATGTTCTTAACTCTGATATCCACATTCCTCAGATCATGAAGATACTGCAAAATCTCTTGAAGAAGGTATAATCCTTTGTCCCCTTTCCTCATGGAACTAATACAGTGCTTTAGAAACTCTCTATCAGCCTCTAGTGCTTGTAATCTCTCATAAACATCATCCAATTCTTCTTCTAAATCAGTATCTTCCATTATTGAAATATTTTCCTCTGAATCCAAACTCAAATCCAAATCCAAATCCATCACCCCATTCTCTTCTTTTCCTATTATTGCATCTTCAAAAAGTGGAAGTAGCCTCTTGCCTTTTTGACTAATTTTCTTTCTCACACCATTGATTTGGGAATGGCCATTTCCAAGTCCATTCACATGGTTATTATAGTATCCATTTCCATTCTCATGTTTACAAATATTTTCTTCTTCATGATTCAACATAACAAGCTTCTTTTCCAGAATCTTGAGCTGTTCAAGAATTGACAACCTCTCTTCCTCAAAGTTTGCTAAAGATTCCTCCAAGTAGAGCACAGCATCTACCGGCGTGTTCATGTTCTTGTTCTGTTCGCCGTAGAATCCGTTCGCTTTCTTCGCTTCGTGATTCAAATCTACAGATAAACCATCACTATCTTCCTCATTGCTGCAAGAAACTGATGAGTTTGAGTTGGTTATATCTCTTCTTGACATGACTGATTTTTCTTTAACTTCAAATTCCTGGACTTTCTTTCGGTATGTTTCGAGCTCTCTTGCTAGATCTTGCTTCTCCTTCTCCCTTTTAACCATAAGATCATTAAGAAGCTGCAACGCCTCTTGATCATACTCAGATTGTTCTTCCATCATTCTTTGATACTGAAAAGCTTCCATTTGCATAGCTGCTTTCTCTTCCTGAAGCCTATTTATCATTGCCATTGTCTGGTTTGCTGCAACAGCAGAAGCACTTCTCTCTTCTTCTAGTTCTGCATATACACTACTCAAGGCCTTCCTTTCAGCTTTCAATGCCGATTTCAACTTCTCAACTGTGAGCTCGCCGGGTTCTATATCGCTTATCGTGCTGCTTCCATCCAAGGATTCTTCTGTTCCTGATTCTTTCCTCTCTACTGAAGTGGGTGTATCAGGAATCTTCTCTGCTTCTTCATTATCATTGAAATCCAAAGATGATTCCAAATGGTTTCTTAGTACTTTTGGCATGCTTGTCTCAACTGACATGGTTTGAAATTCTACAAACTCTTCTTCATCTTTATCACCTCCTGGTTGTTTACATAATTTAGAATGAAAACAAGAAACTCAATTAAAAAAAAATGCAGCCTAAGATTGTTAAAAGAAGATGAAGTTCTAGAATGTACTGCCTCCTGACATGTCCTATTAAAATATGTTTGGGGAGTTGATCTTGATCCTAAATATATATAAGACATAGTTTTCATATTTATCAATCATTTCTTAATTTACCTCTAATCAAACTCCCTCAACAATAATTAAGAAAGGGAATGAATGAGGAAATTAAAAAAAATGACCAAAGTGTTTTAAAAAATATATGTTATATTAACTAACTTAACTAATTTTCTTAATCTAATCAAATTAGGTAAATATATCTTATATTAAGATGCGAACGGAGTATACACTTACCACTTTCAACTTGGACATGAAGAAATCTAACTGAGCTAGTAGATGGATCTTCTTGCATGTGTTGATTTGAGTCCTCCTGAAGAATAATATCATGAATCTGATACTCATCCACTTGTTCATGATCAGGAATTTCCGTTCCTATAGACACTTCTGTTTCAAACTCATCTCCTTGCATTTCTGTCACTTCTTCTGAAGCTGCAGGTACATAAATTTATTAGAACAGAACTCAAAATAAGTTATGAGTACAGAGAAAAGTTATTACAACCTTCTTTGTTTTCTACATGAGCTTCAAGATTGATATTCCTAGGTTTTTCTTCAATTGATGAACCAACCTTCTGCTCCAAATTTTCTTCAACAAATACAGGCAGTGATTTCGGTTTTCTCTTGCGACAGGTAAAATCTATGACACTATCTCCAGAAGTGTGCCAATTCTCGAAAACTGGTTCAGTTTCTGCACCACCACAAAGCATATCAAAATCCAAAATCACATCTTCATTCCGATCATCTGGTTCTGTGCCCTCTGCCACCATATAACAACCATGTCGGCTCTGTGTCTCCGTAGCCGCCGCGGCGGAGGAATTAGACTCAATCAATTCAAAAGGAATCAAGTTACAGTTATCGCCATGGATGAAGAACTCAAGATGCTGAGGTGGAATTTCCCCAGTTTTTTGCTCACAAGGTTGATCAACATTGGACACCTTGTTGTGAGCTTCCATGGTTTCTTCAACGTTTTGATCTTCATCTTCATGATGATCAAATGCAGAATCCGATCTATTACGATCACCTTCATCATCAACTTCAATCCCACCTTGTGTAATCAGATTCTGCATCTGGGCATGCTCCACCACAAAGCAAGGAGGGCTTAATCTGCTTTCCAAGTGGACCCCACAACAAGAACACTTCAAAGCCTTACGATCATCAGTGTCCTGAATCTTAACTGTCTTCTGCTTCATCCACGGAAAGAAACCAAAGCTCTTTGAAATCTTGACATAATCTAATTCAGATGATGATGAAGATAAGCAATCATCACACATATCCTCGGATTCAGCGAGTTTACGATGATTATAGCAGTAGCCGAGTTTGGAAATCTCAGAGGCGTGAGATTCACAAACAAGATCTCTGAAAGAAGACTTGTTCGTACACTTTCTGGGTTCGATGATGTGCTCGATTCTGGAACAACATATGCAAGGCCTTTTCAGGCCAAAGTAATCGGCGAATTTTAAGATTAAGTAAGAGAAAAGAGAGTTCAGAAGAAGTAGAACGATGAGAATCCATTCGAGTAAAGCGTAAACAAGAACCAGGGTCGGCTTGTTTGTATTCCTGTGTAACATTTTTGCAAACTTGTTGGCAGCCATGGATGAACAAAAAAAAAAAAAAGATGAAGCTGACGACGACGATGATGAAGATGCTCTGTTTTATGGTGGTATTTACAGAGAAAGTTTTGTTTTTCGGGACACACGAGTATGAGATTGGAATTGAACCTGAGGAATTGTTAGAAAGAAAGAAAATTCTGAAATTTGGGAGAAGTGAAAAACTGGATTGTGTGAAAATGAGAGAGATAGAGAGAGAGATGAAGAGGGAAAGTGAAAGTGAAGGAATGGAATTACAAGGAGAAGGGAGAAAGAAGATGGGCTTGAGTAAAAGAAAATTAAAGAATGTTTAACAATGTAGCAGCATCCAAGATTTAACTTTTTTTTAAGAAATTCTTTTACACATTCCAATATAATAGTTTATAAGATTTTATGGGAATATTAACCCCTCTTTTAAATATTTGAATTTGTTTTTTTATCCTGAACAGAACTTTTTCTGTGCAATTCCATCGTACTGTTTCTTTTGCCGTTGCAAGAGTTCAGTAGCTTGAATTTAATACCTCACACATGTATATGCATGCATATGTGTAATTCAACTTATTTCTTTTATTTCAAATGGAAAAAACTGAAAATGATAATTAAAAATAAAGAATAATACACACACACACAATATGAATTGTCTGAGTTGGATTTCAATAATTTTATAAAAATAATTGGAAAAAACTGTTATAAAATAATAATATCAATGTGCTGTTATATATATATATATATATATATTTTTTTTTTTTTTGGGTGCATATATTTGATTTCGGGGAAAAACAATACTGACAGCTCCTCTTGGGTAACTAATGGGGTGGCCCACCGAACCACACACATGAGCTGGTGGACCACTCTTAAAGTGAATGATGGGCCCACTTTGCATGCACATGTTCATTTCATTATGAGGCAATGTTTCCTAAGAAACTAGTCCTATTTTTATATCAATATAATGGATATGACTGAAAATTAAAGTTAAAAATTTCAAGATAAGTTGGTCCCAAAAACAAAAGATGAGTAAGTATATTTCATGATCTCATATGAATTTTCCATCGCCCTTTAAAATTACTTTTTAAAAAATTAATTAAACATATGTAATTTAATTTAAAAAAATCAACTGGCAAGTCTTTATATAATTTAACCTAAATTTTTATTAGGTCATCTTATTTTTACTATCAATTTCTTTAAGAGACTAAAACTTATGATTTGAAACTTGAGAAATTAAAATTAAAATAATAATAAATTTAAAAGATCAAAGTATTAACTCAATTTTTATTAGACACAAATAGGAGGGAGACCATTGTAGTTATACTCTAAATTTTATAAAAAAATGTATGAAGTTGATAAAATAAAACTTTGTTGACAAGCCTGTTAATTGTCAAATTTAGGGTCTGTTTGGCAGGAGGGAAATGGAGGGGAGGGAAAATTTTTATAAGTTAGAATTTAAAAAATTGGAGAAGTGGGGTTTTAAAATTTTAATAAAAATAAGATGTACAATAAAAAAGTAAGAAAAATTAACTAAAAACTTACAACCCCACTTCTTTAATTTTTTTTTTAAATCCAAGTCATAAAAATTTCCCCTCCCCTCCAAATCCCTCATACCAAACAGCCCCTTAGGCAATGGTGACAGAAAAGGAGGAAGAAATTAAAAGTAGCTTCTATTCTCAATCAAGAAATTGATTTATAGCCATCCAATCTTACTCCTTCTTTCTTGTTCCCTTCACTTCTTTTAAATTCTTGGACGTGTATGGTGGAATGACTCACTAATTAGGTCATATATTATTGATCTCAATAGCAAAAATAGAAACAAAATTAATTAGTTTGATGAAGAAGCTCAAATTAAGTACTCACCTAGTCACCTACTCTTAACTCTTTCTTAATTATATATAATATGATTTAGGGCTGCACCAACTATATAACCGACTTATTGAAAATCACACTCTTTACTTTTTCTTCCCACGTAATTTATGATTTATTGACCATTTAAAAAGTTGTTCCCAAGATGAACATTTTGAATAGTTATATGTTATCAATAAAAAATTATATTAAAGGTTTTATTTGTGGTTATTTAAATAAAAAGAGTGTAATATGAACTATGATCAGATTGAAAAGTTATATAGATCAATCCATCAAGATGAGCACGACCTAGAGAGTAGAGATTGTAGGGATCTCCATTCCTCTTAAAGGTTTCAATCATTAATGTAATATTAAGATTAAAAAAAATATGTTTATTGATAAATCGAAAGTCTACCACTTCTTTTATAGAAAGCACAATAAAATTAAAAGGAAAAAAAAGAATAAATTGTACAAATTTCTTTGAATTTTTGTTTACATTTGAACATATTCTTTAATATGTAACTTTTTTATTTCAGAATGAAAGAAATTAAATTTGTGTGTGTAGCCAACCTTCTACCATTAATTTGTTAATTTTCTTGGTAACCAGAATGTGATATTCCTTCCTGTCTTTTTTATAAGAGCCTAAAATTTAAACTGCTTTAGTCATTTTTATAAGAACCTGCTAAAAATTGTCTGGACATTTAATGAGTTTTTTTTATTTTTACCCCTAATTAATTATATGCATTGCATTGATAAAAATATTGGTGATACTTATATTTACTCTATTTTTCAATTTTACTTTTCCCATTATTATAATAAGGACATACTTAAAAAAACAAATTTATTCATATATATTTATAATTTTAAGTAATTTTAACTGATTTTTAAACTGCATAATTTAATTAACGGGTTCTTATACATATAGTAAGAGGGAGTATATTACGCAGTATCTACAATTAATGGTTTAAGACACAAGATATTAGTTTATTCGGATAATGTGAAATTTAAAGAGGTTAATTAATCAACAGACACGTATCATGTTATATTAGAGGACAATAGAATGACATACTGATATAATTAGGTTTAAATTAAAATTCATAAAATTATCACCTCTTTTTTTTTTTTTTTATTAGTCACTTCTAACTAGAACTGAGTAATAAGTGAGTTAAGCAACTCGTGCCCTAACTCATTACCCACCCATTTAAAGCGGTTTACCCATTTTGATCTTAACTTATTCTTTTTTAATAAAAAGCACATAATTATAAAAACCAATCCAATTAGAAATTTAAAACAGGTTACCCATTTCATTGCCGGCGTCCGATGAAAATATTGATGTGAACATGACATTGATTCCTTAAAAGAAAATAAACTAAATTTGAATTTTGATTTTAGATATATAAACATATTATTGAGATTTTAATATAAAATAAATGTAAAAAGAGAAGTTGGTGGCGTTGGAAGGCTGAAGACTTGAGCGGCAAATATTAATGGCTTGTAGAGAGAAAAAGAGAAAGAAAATATTTTAAGAAAAAGATATTAAACCACCCAATTAGGCATGGATTAAAATAAGTTAGAAGGAATAAAAAAATTTACAATAATAACAAAGACCGTTAAATTCTTCAAGCACACTAAGAATAGTGAGTGAGTAATAAAGTGAGAGTGAAAATAGTTAATAATAAAAAAAATGATAATACTGTTATAAATATTAAATATATGGATAATCAGAGAGAGAGAAGAGAGAAATTCTAGAGAGATAAATTAGAGAAATGTTTTCATTCACTTCTTTGTGTCAGAATACATCACCTAGAGCTTCTATTTATAGAAAAACAAGTGAATAGTAACCAACCGTCATTGGCACAGTAACAGTCGTAATTGGCACAGTGACAGCCGCCGTTGCTACATTAATGAATAGTCTGTATAGTATATATTTAATCTTATAGATCATGTTGACTGGAAGAACAAGTTGGCTTGGATATGAGCTAATGGACATCCACATATTTAATATTCATAACACTCCCCTTTGGATATCTATTATGAATGTGCCTCATTAAAAACTTTAACTAGGAAAAACCAAGTGGGATAAAAACATAACCAAAGAAAAGAGTACATCATTCATTGATACATTGTCCAGTGCTACCTCATTAAAAACCTTTCTAAGAAAACCCAGTGGGACAAAACCTAGATAAGGGAGAAAGAGTACAGTGTGTATTGACTCCCCCTCTTGACAACATCAGTTGATATCTTTGAGTCTCTGAAGGCCAATGTAATAGAAAAACTTTTCAAAGATTTTACCAGGAAGTGACTTGGTAAATAAATTCGCTAGATTTTCATTTGAACAGATTTGCTGGACATATATTTCACCATCTTTTTGAAGATCACGAGTAAAGAAGAATTTTGGTGAAATATGTTTCGTTCTATCTCTCTTGATATAGCCTTCTTTAAGTTGGGTAATGCATGCAGTATTATCCTCATATAGAACTGTTGGTGTCATTTTACCTAAAGATAAATGACAAGTTGTTCGTATATGATGTATTACTAACCTCAACCATACACATTCTCGACTTGCTTCACGCATTGCTAGAATTTTTGCATGGTTGGATGATGTGGCTGATATAGTTTTTTTCATAGAATGCCATGAAATATATGTACCTCCACATGTAAACAGATAGCTCGTGTGTGATTTACCATCGTGTGGATCAGATAAAAATCCAGCATCTGCATATCCTACCAGTTCATACTTCGATTCATTTGAGTAATATAACCCTTTGTCTATAGTGCCTTTAAGGTAACGAAAAATGTGTTTTACTCCATTTCAATGTCTTCTTGTTGGTGAAGAACTATATATTGCTAATAAATTAACAGCAAAGGATATATCAGGACGTGTGTGATTAGCAAGATACATTAGTGCTGCGATAGCACTAAGATATGGTACTTTTGGATCAAATAGTTCTTCATCACCTTCTTTGCTGATTATTCGTGGTCGGAATGGATCTTTATCCAGATGTAGAGATCTTACAATCATTGGAGTACATAACGGATGCGATTTATCCATATAAAATCGCTTTAGGACCTTCCTTGTATAAGTTTCTTGATATACAAAGATCCCATTTTTTAGGTACTCGATCTGTAATTCAAGACAGAATTTTGTTCTTCCCAAGTCCTTCATTTCAAATTCTTTCTTCAAACAATTAATTACCTTTTGGAACTCTTCAGGAGTTCCAATAATATTGATATCATCAACATAAACAACAATTATAGCAAATTCGCTTCTAGATCTTTTCAAAAAAATGTACGAGCATATTGGATCATTTTTATATCCTTCTTTCAACAGATATTTATTAAGACGATTATACCACATGCGCCCTGATTGCTTCAGGCCATACAAGGATTTATTTAATTTAATTAAGTATTGTTCTCAAGAATTTGAATTAGATGCTTCTAGCACCTAAGTCCTTCAGAGACTTTCATATAAATATCATTATCAAGTGACCCATATAAATAGGCAGTCACGACATCCATTAGATGCATATCAGGCCCTTCTTTTACTGCTAGGCTAATTAAATAACGAATAGTAGTCGCATCCACTACTGGTGAATACGTTTCTTCAAAATCAATGACAGGTCTTTGGGTAAAGCCTTGGGCTACAAGATGTGCCTTATATCTTGTTATTTCACCCTTTTCATTTCTCTTTCGTATAAAAATCCATTTGCATCCAACTAGTTTTACATCTTCAGGTGTAAGGACTACATGTCCTAATACTTTTCATTTTTCTAATGATTTTAATTCTGCATTAATAGCATCTTTCCATAGAGGCCAATCTTTTCTTTGTTGGCACTCGGTAATGGATTTTGGCTCATGATCCTCATTATTATTCATTACATCATTTGTTATATGATAAGCAAAGATGTCGTCAACGTTGACTTCATTTTGATCCCATCGGATTCCATTCACAACATAATTTATTGAGATCTCATTATTTTCACATATATCAGGTACCTGGGTCTCTTCTGGGACTACAACATTCTCTTCTAGAGATATCTCTACTAGAGATAATAACTCTTCAGGAGATGGCTCTTCTGGAGCTATTAACTTTTCTTGATTATCTTTAATTTGACCATCTTTATTCTTTTCTCCTTTTCTTTTTTGAGGATTTTTATCTTTGGAACTGATTGGTCTACCACGTTTCAGGCGTGTTTTAGATTCATTCATACTAGATTGTCCTTCAGGAACATCAATTTTAATAGAAGCATTAGCAGCTGGGACATGTGACTTTGTCACTTTCTTTGGGTCAGTTAATGCTTCTGACATTTGATTAGCTAAATTCTGTAAATGAATTATCTTTTGAACTTCCAGTTCACATTGATTTGTACGATGATCAAAACGAGCCAATGATAATTCATTCAAGCTAATTTCCTTACCCAGCTGCTTATTCTCTCCCCCTAATGTTGGGAAAAGTGATTCATCAAAATGACAATAAGCAAATCATGCCGTAAATAAATCTCCTATAGATGATTCTAAATATTTTATGATTGAAGGAGATTCATACCCAATATATACTCCCATCCTTCTTTGAGGACTCATTTTAGTGCGTTGTGGTGGTGCTACTGGCACATATACTGCACACTAAAAAGTTCTTATATGGGAAATATTAGGTTCCTGACTAAAAACCATTTGTAAGGGGGAAACCTTTAAGTAACTTGTTGTCCTGATGCGAATTAACATTGATGCATGTAAAATGGTATGGCCTCAAGCAGAAATTAGAGATTAGATTTCATAAGTAAATGTCTTACAATTAGTTGCAACCTTTTAATCAATGATTTTGCAAGTCCATTTTGCGAATGAACATGAGCTACAGGATGTTCAACATCAATTCCAAGGGACATACAATATTCATTAAAAGCTTTTGAAATAAATTCACCAGCATTATCAAGACGTATTTTCTTGATAGGATAATCAGGGTATTGTGCTATTAATCTAATCAATTGAGCAAGTAATCTCGCAAACGCCAGGTTGCGAGAAGATAATAAACACACATGTGACCATTTAGTTAATGCATCAATTAAAACTTTATAGTACCTAAATGATCCACATGGTGGGTGTATTGGCCCACAAATATCTCCCTGTATCCGTTCTAGAAATGTGAAAGACTCACTTTTTACTTTGCTTGGTGAGGGGAGAATAATTAATTTTCCCTTGGAACATGCAGCACATGAGAAATCATGGGATTGTGGTATTTGTTTACATTTCAGGGTATGTCCACATGAATTTTCAATTATTTTTCGCATCATGATTGAACCGGGATGGCCTAACCGGTCATGTCAAACATTAAATTCATTTGTAAGCTTCTGATTTACATTAGCAGACTTTTGGTCTGTATTGGTGAACTTTTGGTTCTCAATAACATGTGTTTCAATTGTTTTTATAAATGTATAATATAAACCAGAAGAAAAAGCAGGATAATTTTTTAATACGCATTTTCTACCAGCAACTATTTTTGTAACAACAAGATATTCTTCATCATTTTTAGCTGTTGTTTCTATATGATATCCATTTCTGCGGATATCTTTAAAACTCAACAAGTTTCTTCCAGACTTGGTAGAATAAATTACATTATCAATACATAATTTTGTTCCTTCAGGTAACAAAATATTAGCTCTTCCGGAGCTTTCTGTAACACTCGTCTTTCATACCCCTTAATTACTTACACGGAAGCATTCATTATTACTTTATTAGGGGTAATTACTTATTCACGACTTATTCTTACTGAAGATCAGAGTTAATTCTTCTTCTCAGTGATCCCGATTACGGCTTAATTCATATTCGCGTGCATTCTTAACACCAAATATTCTCTGTGTGCAAATAATGATACACACAGTAATCTAAACACAATTTGGTCTTCAGTTCTTCGTCTTCTTTCCTTCTGAATCATCTTCAAGCATTCTCTTCTTCCCTGTTCATATACCTATATGGTTGGTGGGGGAGGGTGAGATTCGAGAGAATCTCAGTAGCAAACATACAGACAATGCATGTAAGATGAATGCTAGTGCATGATATGCTTGCCTTACATAGGCTTTTGTTCACATAATGATATTCTGCATGCTCAATGTTTCGTACAACATACTTATAGCCATAGTAAAAATAGAAACAGAGCTTCATTCATTCATACATGCTTCACATAATCAAGCAAGGCAATACAGCAAATCAATACACATCATAAACATTACATACATACAAGTAAGTAAGTTTACTACCTTTTGGACTTTGTCTCCTCCTCTTGTACTTCGATCTTCCAATCATAGTTTCTTCTTTGTCACTTTATGGCCCTAGATAAGTAATGACATTATTAGAGCCATGAAAAGTGAATGCCTAATGGGCTATATTAGCCCTAAAGGCTTACTTTCACCTTTGAAGTTCATACTAATTACATTTGGTCACTTTCTTTCTCAAATTCGCATGGTAGCCAAAAGCTGCCAGCATTTTGACCAAACTTTGAAAAATCATAATTAATTCTATAGAACTCTAATTGGGGTGGTTCAAAGTCCTATTTGAATATATTTCAGTATAATTTCGTATAAAAATCCTCAATTCGGGTTATCACAGCCACAACATTCTCAGAATTTCTCCAAATATAACCTGTTCCAAATTTCATTCCAGAAACAGGACACAACTTCAAAAATTCATATCTCCCAATGTACTTGTCCCAAAATTACAAAATACCTATCAAATTAAATGTTAGGATGTCTAATTTAATTCTGGAAAGTTTCAGAATTTTTGGACAAGGTTTACCCTATGAAAAATCTCGCACAATTTCACTGTTTCAAACAGGGCATATCAACATGTACATTCAACTTCATAAATTTCCAAATTCATATACAAGCATCCAAAAATAATGAACACTTGCATACCTACACAATTTTTCGTGTAGAATCCCATGGAATCATCAAAATTATAAAATTCCTACTTTTTCATGACGTTCTGTTCAGACCAGAAAAACAGGGTTTTCTACAACAATTCACCAATTCAGAATTTTGTCCAATAACTTGGTCCAATATTGATAAGTAAAATATTTTCATATTCATTTTACCTTATATAATGATTTTGTGGACTATATTTGAGCTGAATGTAATTAATTTGGGTGTAATTAATAAATAAATAATGATTTTCTTGCAGCCATGGATAGTACCGGATTAAAAAGAATTAAAGAAGGCATTTAAGGGAAAGTACTATTCACGCAGTACTATTCATTGTGCACTGTTCATGAGGGTACTGTTCACTGTAGCAGTTTCACTGTAGCGGACGGTGTGGTCGGTTCACTGTAGCAGTCGGTGCACTGTAGCAAGTGGGTGGTCGGTTCACTGTAGCAAGTGGGTGGTCGGTTCACTGTAGCAGTCCGAAAATGAAGCCTATAAATAGAGCTTCTTGGCACCCTAAAATGAGGAGGAAGGAAGAGAGAGAGAGAGAGTTTCTATTTTAGAGAGATAGTTGTTATTTTTAGAATTTATTTCTTGCATTTTTTTACTTCTTGCATGCCTCCTACATGGATGGTTTTACCTCCTATATGGAAGGCCTAGGTAGTCCTCCTTTATGGATGGTATAGGTTGCCACCTACATTGATGGTTTTACCTCCTATATGGTAGGCTAGATTTTCCATTTTCATGCATCTTGTAGTAGTATTTTTATGTTTTTGTAATTAATTTTTATGCAATATTTATGATGTTTGGAATATATTTTGTTTTTTTTTTAATTTTATCATGAGCTAAATTTTCCTTTTCCTAGGGTGATGACGTAGCTTACTAATGACGGATTGAATCTTAACTTATTAAATCTAGTTTTAATTTTTCCTTCATGATTGAGTTTTAATTATTGCTCTTAATGCTTACAATTGATTGGCCACCTTTTGGATGATTTTAATATGCATGTTGAGACCGGAAGGAGATACATGTGTGTGGATACTATAATTAAAACCATAATTTGCATATGAAATAGGAATATATTCATATGGGTTATGTAGTCTTAATTGAGTTCCATAAATCTTAATGCATGATTGATTGCTTAAATTCATATAGGAATATATTGGGTTAGCAATTAATTATAGAATTACTTGACCTTGGAAGAGGCTAGTAATTAAAATAGGGAAACTCGACTATCAATCATGTGAAATAAATAGGACTAGAGTAGATAAGTGATTCAATCCGGAATTTATTAAGTGAAATCTAATCCCTAGGGCTTTTTCTCATATTTGTCTTTATATCACTTGTATTCATATTTCATCATTTCTATCTTGTAACAATCACAACTAATCAACCGACTAAATAGAATTAAAATTACCAATTTTGGTACTTAGTGATCAATCCTCGTGGGAACGATACTCTACTCACTTCTATATTACTTGATTACGACAGTGTACACTTACACTTCTAAATACACCATCCTACACTCGTAACAAATATCATCATAAATCATCCTCTAACCATAAATACATGATTAAACTTCAAAAATATCCCTTGGACCGAAAATGAACAGTACCCCACCCTTACAAATACTCATCCAAACAACAAACCAATCGGTTCAAAAGGAAGCTTACGCTTACCTCTACGCATATCCGCGGTCGGTTCGGAAATCCGGCAGTACTCCGGGAAGGGAGATGGCACCAAACACCTCCAATCAAAATTCCGAAACTATAGAAATGAAGCTTAGGATGAGTAGAAGAAGATTTTTGAAGGGTACTTTGAGAGAAAACGCCGATTCGGTAATGATTCGGCCGATTGAAGTTCTGAAAATTCACTATTCACCTCTCCTCTCTCCTCCAACGTTTTTTTCTTTATTTTCTATGATTTTTCTTGCCTTTTTGGGCTGTTGGACGAAAATATATGGCCTAGGAGGAGTTTCAAAAAGTTATGCCAAGTGTCGCGATCCCGTGGTGCCATTTGTTCGGGGTTACACTGATTGAGCGACAACTCTAAATGCAAGATTACTTTTTCATCATGAAAGGACAAGTGTCATGTTCTCATTTAGCCAACACAAAAGTTGTGTCATGATTACTTACTTTATTAAAGTTACTTTATCGGTGTCTACTCGGGACTTACTCGGGATTGCATCACGCATATCGAAGCCCGTCATATGACACCAGGTCAGAGTGTGTATGTATTCTGTGCACATCTGTACCGATATTCTAATCATACTGTCTACAGATACCGAGCCCTTTGCCCAGTAAGGCCCAAATCTCATAAGAGTCTTTCTATATGTCATAATTTATGGGACTCTTACTAATGTGGGATTGGTAATCTACTTTATTCAGGCTTATTCTCTAGCCTTTAGTCCCAAAATTTTGGATATTACACTTTCGATCAAATTTATACTACCAGATATAATTTGAACATTAGCTTTTTGCATTACCAAGGAAGAAAAATATTTATCATTTCTGAGTATGGTGTTGGTTGTTGCGCTATCAACGAGACATGAATCTTCAGGATTGATGCCAATAAGATTCATTCTTCATTTAAGGAAACATAAAAACATAATTAAGATAGATATATTTGATGAAAGTAACTGAAACATAAATAGATAAAGATAAATTATGTTAAGAAATCAGCAACATCCAAATGGGTAATATCCATGTTTCCATACTCAAAATTCTTAGCCTGATCTACATGATTTACTTCAATTGTTGATCCTTTACCATTTTTTTATTGATTCTTGGTAAAGTTCAACCAGGTGTCTTGGTGTACAACAGGTATGAGACCAATTGCCCTTGCTACCACATAAATAATATGGATTTTCAGCATTTTTGTTTTGCACACTGTTTTCCCTTTTATGGTTTTTATCAATCTTTTCCTACTTCTGGTAGGAATTTGAATCACCATGATTTCGACTATGGCCATACTTACGGCTATAGCCACGTCCACGGCTACAATTAGATTCATTTATTACTACATTCACTTCTGGGAATGGAGTTAAGCCTATTGGACGGGATTCAGGGTTTTTCAATAAAAGCTAATTGCTTTACTCATCCATAAGGAGGTAATAAATTAATTTAACAGATTTCTTAAACCTCTTTCACAATATTGCTACCGCAGGAGCAAATTGGATATATTCATTTATACAAGCTTTTAGAAGGATGATCATCTTCTGGTGATCATACATTTCTTTTAAATTGTTCCAAAGAACAAGTGGGTCTTTCATGGCCAAATATTGAATTTTGAGGCCTTTATGCAAATGGTGGTGTAGAAAAATTATGGATCAGGCATTCAAGATAAATAATTCTTTTTGGTAATAATAAGAACCACAAATTTATATATCACAAAATTTAACTTAGTTCAGACTAATGTAATAAAAGAGGGGCATTAATAAAATATAAAATATAAAATGCAATATAATAACAGGAAATTCATAAAGACAATAAATAATTCATAAAGTAAGATATTGCAACAAAAATTAAAACCTTATGGCTTCGGGCTATTTAGTTCTTATGGCTTCAGGCCAAATAGTCTCATGGTTTTATGTAACATCCTCATTTCTATTTTAGGATATAATTATAATTTAGAGAAAATTATCATTTTTATTAGGTAATTTTTAGTACTAAAAATAAATAAATAAATAAATAAATAAATAAAATTTTTAAAAAATTTAATTAATAAAATATTATTTTTATAATATTATATAATATAATATTATTATATAATAATATTATATTTTTATAATATTATATTATTATATAATATAATATAATATAATTATATAATATATTATATTATATTATATTATTAAAATAATATATATTTATATATAAAACGTGGGGGGCGGCGCCCCCACTTTTGAAAAGAGAGTGTGCCACCATAAGGTGCCACATAATTGAATAAAAAAATAATAAAAAAAATAATAAAATATTGTTAGTTAGGCAGGGGAGGTATTATAAATACCTCCCATCCTCACACACACTTCACGCAAATTCTGCGTGAAGTGTTGTGTAATAAGGTGACGGCAAGGCTCTGATAGGAGTATTTTCATTTCTTCGGGGATCAATAAGGTACTCCAAATCTCTTCTAATCATAAAACTTCTTTTATGAAATATTTTCTAAATAATTTTCTCTTTCTTATGATATTAATTTTATACTGATTAGAGAATATTTTAGGATTTGAATTTTGGACAAGTTTGAGTTTTGTCAGTATATGACTATAAGAATATAGATGATAAATTATAGTTAATTTTAATCGGTTTATTTTTGTTATTTAGTTGATATAAGATTTTATAATGAATTTTCTATATAATCAACTTATAAATAATGTTATTTTGGACTTTTAAACCGATTAAATTTAGATTAAATAATTTATTTGGGTTAATGGAGATATTATTGAAATTTTAGTTTGTATAGTTTTAAAATCTGAAGGACTAAACTGTCATTTTATAATTTAAACCCTAAATTATTATTTTCAGTTTTTATAGGATATTATTATTAGAATTTGTAAATAAGTTATAATTTTTGATTTTTTAGAAAATTATTAACGGGTAGTAAATTGATTGTGATAGATTGATTTTTGGCGTGTGTTTGAGCTCTTGGATATTGGAACAGTGTGATAATAATTAGCTTTGGCGAGAGGTAACCACTTTCCACTTATTATGTGTGTTGGTGTGTGTTTGTGAGTATTTTGTAAAATGATTATGAGATTGAAAATCATATATGGATATTATAGATTATTTCAATGAGTAATATTGAGGAGTATTTTGTTATACACTTGCTTTGTGGAACCATGTGATTTAAATTATAAGATGTATTGTATATTTTGAATATCATCATATGTGTATGGAAATCTTGAGAAAATTCCTATTGAGCTATTTATTGATACATATTGGATTGTTTGGTTTGGGTTGAGATGAAGAAAGTTATTTTTACCACGTGGTATAGCCTCCATTGGTGCACGATGGTTGGCTTTATATTGTCCCACCAGTTTAATGAGGGACTGTCCCACTAGTTCAATGAGGGACTGCGACACCCCACTAGTTCAATAAGGGGAAAGACCCATGGTTTGGAAACATGCTCTGTGGATTTTGGTCAATCCTCATCATGTGACCGGAGAGCTCTTTGAGTGGCCAATAACATGGATATTAACTTAGCCCATGGGTCTAGTCGGCGGAAATAAGGCGGTTCGGTTGGATTGATGGGAGGCACTTGGGAATTGTGATATGAGATTTGAGATATAATATTATCATTTCTGATAAGAGATTTGTGTACAAAACAATGATATTAGATTTTTAATATTTTATTATATAAACTGTTCCACTTGGCACCTCATGAATACATGTCAGCATGTGTAATGAGTTGGAAAGCTGGTTACTGAGGCTTTTGTCTCACCCCGTTGATTTAACATTTTTCAGGTGATAGTTTCCGTGCTGGAATGTCGGGAGGAGCTCCTGAGGCATAGATATATCTCTATGGCCTCTTGTAGTTTATTATGTGTTGAATTGATGTATATTGCCACTCATAGGGCCTACATCCTATAAACTCTGCTTTGACTACATATTTTGTATTATCGTATCATAGATTGGATATTATAATATTTAATAGTTGTGTGATTTTATCTCTATTATGATTAGTATTTGAGAGATAATATTTAATATTATGGAATTAAGGAGAGGATCTTACAATTCATGGAGGCTTTGGACCCAGTCAATTTCGATTTTTCTAGAATTAGTTATGATTTTTCAAAGTTAACTGAAAAATCTGTCAATTTGCTGAAGAATAATAAAATTACATTATACAAAATTATATAGTGTATAAACCACTGAAACTGAGATAATCAGAAGAATATGATTAAAGGCAGTAGTAATACAAGTAATAACTATTACTTGTTAATTTTAATTTATAGGAACTGGTAAAAGCCCGAGCCGAAGAAAAAGTATTGGATAAACAGTTGGACTGGAAAAGGACCCAGGTAGTAATTCTTTCTTTCATACACTATGTGATTATTTATATGTTGTGTATGTCATTTTCTGTAACATGACAGTGCCTGTGGCACAACACGCGAATAAGCCAGGGTCTAAACATATCGTTTGACCATGGACACGAGTTTAGCCGAGGTTGCAAACAGTCGTTTGGCCTTGGACAGTATGCATACGACATGAGTTAGCATTTTACATATCATGGTGCATTGCATATTTATTTATCGCATTTTATATGACTGATTGTATATTACTACTGAGATTCATTCGAATCTCACCATTTTTCAACATCTAAAAATATTCCAGCAAAGGACAGCAGCTCTAAGGGCAAAACCGTAATTACTGACGATTGAAGGTCCGGTCCTAGCCATGAGTTACATATGATTATCTTTAGTTGTGGAATTTATTTCTTTTGTACTCTGTATGTATTTTTCAACCTAGATGAGGATTTTCTGTATTATCAGTAAGTACTTATTATCAGTATAGTTTCACTATTTCTGTTTGCCATCTGAACGACGCATTGATTATATAGCGAATATCAGAATATTAAGGGGTTTGACAGCAAGTGGTTACCAGGTTGCTCTTAAGGCTCGTACTTACCCCCAGGTTGAGCCTTCGAGCCCTGGGGAGGCGTATTAAATCCCCATGGGGAAGGGACAATTCCTGGCTGGGAAAAGACCTCAGTGAGGTGGGGTGACTCAGTCCGGCACCGCTAGGGACCCCGAGTGGGAGACGGGAGACGTCGTGCCGTTACATAAAAAGGCGCCTTTTTATGTAACGACACAGCTTCTCCCGGATTGTCTTCACTCAGCCGGGTTCATGACTGACCGGGGACTTGTGTCTTTACTCGCAATCCCAGGCTCACTCCGCCCCCTGCGGAATTATCGCCGAAGCGAGCCTCCCCAGGTCTCGAGGACACTACCTGGGGGTAAGTAGTTCCTAACGTGAGACCTGGTACCATTGAGCTAGACTAGCTCAATGGTACCAGGTCTCACGTTAGGAACTACTTACCCCCAGGTAGTGTCCTCGAGACCTGGGGAGGCTCGCTTCGGCGATAATTCCGCAGGGGGCGGAGTGAGCCTGGGATTGCGAGTAAAGACACAAGTCCCCAGTCAGTCATGAACCCGGCTGAGTGAAGACAGTCCGGGAGAAGCTGTGCCGTTACATTTTAGGCCAATTTGTATCATTGTTTTAGACCAATTAATCTCATGATGAGAAGTTAAATCTATAGGGCATATGGCCATTTATCTTCAGGATAAATAAAAATTGAATATGGCTTCCGGCCATACAATAAGATAGAAGATGAAAGTTATATGACTGCTAGTCATATAATTTCAAAATAGAAATCAAAGAAATATGGCTTCCAGCCATATAATTTAGAAATACGAAAATCAAGGAAATATGACTTCTGACCACACAAGAAGATAAATAGGCTGTTTGGAATAGCTTATAAAAATTTCATAAGTGCTTATGAATTGTAATTTACGGTCTACGAGGTAACTTTTACGGTCTACGAAGTAGCTTTTACGGTCTACGAGGTGCTTTTATGGTCTACGAGATAAATATGTGGAGGAGATTTATCTCGATTTACGTGAATCGGGCTTATATAATAAGCCCGATTCAAATAAGTGATAACAAACAAGCTCAAAAAAGTATGACTTCTAGCCATATAATAATGAATCATATGAATATGGTTTCTGGCCATATAATAGGAAATCATAGTGATATAGCTTCTAGCTGTATCATATCATATAAAAATCAAAATAATATGACTTCTGGTCATATAATTTCAGAAATCAGATGTCTATGGCTTCTAGCCATAATAATAATAATAACAATAACAATAATATTAATGAACTTGTAAAAGATATATATGAGATAAAAGAACAATAGTGATATCCAATTTTAGCCATAGAATCCGATGTTTATAACAATTGGTAAAGATATATTTCTTAATTCCATATAGTAGCTCAAATTATCTCAGATATATGAAATAAAAATATTATAAAAAAAGTATAAATTATCAAAGAAACTATAAGAAGATCATACCTTTGGCAGAGCTTCGTGCTGATAACGTGTTATAAATATATGGATAATCAGAGAGAGAGAAGAGAGAAATTTTAGAGAGATAAATTAGAGAGAGGTTTTCATTCACTTCTTTGTGTCAGAATACATCACCGAGAGCCTCTATTTATAGAAAAATAAGTGAATAGTAACTAGCCGTCATTGGTACAGTAACAGCCGTTATTGGCACAGTGCCAGCCGCCGTTGCTACAGTAATAATATTACTATACAATATATATTTAATCTTATAGATCATGTTAACTGGAAGAGCAGGTTGGCCTGGATATGAGCAAATGGACATCCACATATTTAATATTCATAACAAATACAACTAAATGAGCGGGTATGAGTTCTCCGAAGGTGTTTCCATAGCCCACCCGTTTAATTTTTAAATGGGTAGGTTCACCAAATTGCGAGCATTTTATTCAACCCTGCTTCCAACATATTTCATGGGAATAAAAAACACTTGTTCCTTTATTTTTTTTTTGATTTGTAGTTAGGCTTCATTATGTATAAAAAAACTTAAATTTTATTAAATTTATTTTAAAATTTAACAACTTTTCAACTCCTATTTAATATATACTACACCTACGAGAACAAAATTTATACAATAATAGTTGAAAATAAAATTGTATATTTATAGGAAAAATTTAAGAGTAAAATACATCAATAACTCATCTATTTACTCTAAATTATAGAGACCTCACTTTTATTTTGGGAACTTATATAAACCTTTCTTAAAATCAAAATATATATTGTACAAACCTTCCTTCTAATTTTGAAAACAAACTTCCATCAATCCAATCGTTAGTTGACCGACTTGTTATTTTGACCAAAATGCCCCTCCTTACAATAAATATTTTTTTAATAATAATGTATTCTTTGGCCAAAAAATAATAATTTAATCACATGTATTTATAACAAAATTAAAAATAATTTTAATATATATTCTTAATTTTTTTGACATACTGATAAATTGATTATCATATTTCAAAGTCAATTAATTTTATCATTAATTTTTTTTTATTTTTCAATAAATTTAAATTCGTAATCTCATTTATTTAAAACTTACTTATGATGTAATTTCTTTTATATATATATATATATATATATATATATATATATATATATATATATAATCTCATACTTATGTTTGTTAAAAAAGTTACTCAAATTTTTTATCAACTATTTTCACATATGGTAAACTTTTTCTAAATTTAGTAAAAATATTTAATAGATCATTAATAAATATTGATCTTAAAAGATAAATTATGGATTTGATATAATGAGGGGTAAATTAGTAAATAAGATTTATTTTAATATGTTTTTAATTAAAAAAATATACTTAAAGATTCTTTTTAAAATATTTTTTAACAGTGTTAGTGATTTGGACTAAAGTATATGGGTCTGTTTGGTATGAGGGGAGGGGAGGGAAATGAGAGGATTTTACTCCCCTCCCCTTGTTTAGATAACTAAAAATTTTAGGAGGGGGGGAATTTTCTAAAATTCTCCCTCCCCTCCCCTCCTAACCCTCCCCTCCAAAAGTAGGGGAATTTGAAGAGAAAGGTTAATGTTTGAACTCAAATTGACTAATATATCCATGCCATTTTAAAATATTCTCACAATACCCTTTTCATTATTTAATTACAAAATTATAATTTTATATAGTAAATGACATTTATAATTATAATTATTTAATTTTTATAATTATAAAATTATAATTTTATGTATTAAATTCCATATATAATTATATTTTATTAAATATGTTAGAAAGTTATTAATTATAAATTAAATGAAATAAGAGCAAAGTTGTCCATATAAAAATATTTATCCTCCCTTCCCCTCCTATACCAAACATGATGCTATTAAAATCCCTCACCTCCCCTCTCTTTTTGTCAATCCAAACAAGGTAAAACAAAATCCCTCTCAAACCCTCCCCTCCCTTCCCCTCCATTAAAATCCCTCCCCTCTCCTCCCCTCCATTGAGCCAAACATAGCCTATATGTTTTTAAAATAAAGGGGAGATCTATATAATTAAGATAAAATAAAGGGTGATTAGAGTATTTTACTCAAAATTTAATGATGCAACTTAAAGATAACATAAAAATCTGTATTTCTCTATTTTTCTTAATTATAAAGGTTAATTGGAGCTTGAATTAACTAATCACTAGGACAAACTAACAAACTACCTAGGCATCTCTATTTCTCTGTCTTATACTACATACAATTCTTAATATAAGATATTGTTAGTGCAAATTATCCTATAAATAAGATCTTAAATTAAGGACCAGGGGTAGTACTAAATAAGATCCTGGGAGTACTAAAGTTTAAGAGGATTGATTGATTTTCTTTAATCTTTAATTTCAAGAATCAATAGAGATTTTTTTATAAAAAAAGAAAAATGAAAAATGAAAACTACTAACAGCTCCATATATTATATATATACATAATGAGATTCATGTACTTTTGAATTAAAAATTATATGTAGATACACATACATTAAATATTTGCATCTTTTTTTAAAGGAATGAATAGTGAATATATATGTTGTGCTTTGGCCCTCCATGTTGCTTTTGCTTTAGTCATGTCCACGCACCCATTCGTTTTTCAGTGTCTTCATCAATTTGGCCCTACTTGTTATCATTCACCAGATGCTTCCCTATGCTCTAGTTCATATTATATATAATTCACATTAAATAATTATGCTTCAATTTTGAATCCAATTAATAAATTATTAGAAATTTTATAATTTCCAAGTTTTGAATGTTTAATACTAAAATTGTTCTCATATGATTCAAAATTCAAACAAACAAAAATTGTAGTACAATTTAACGTTAATTCAATCAATTATCAAATTCTTCGATCGAGTACGGACATGTCTCCTCAAAGGGGAAAAAAAATTAAAAGACACAGCTAGATCAAACTTTTGCACCTTTTGATGAACCATTAATTTGAACGAAGAACAAAAATTTAAACATTCAATATGGCGCAATAAATTTTATTCCCAGTTATCAATTTTAAATTAAGCATGTACTCATCATTATCCTTCCGCTTTAAAATCTTCGATATGCAATGAATCTATATTTATTTGTCTGGTAAGCTTTTTTTTTTTTTTTAATTATGTTTCATACAAAGTTTCAAACATAATTGAAAGCAGCGCCTTTCAAAGTTTAAAATCACATATGTTATTAGTTTGATCAAATAACTTATATCTCACGAGATGTGTGTTTGAATCTCGCCAACAATACGAGGATTTGAAACAATTTGTAAATACTTCAATTCTAAATACAGGAGCTTATTAGGGGTTGGTATTAATTATATTATATAATACTTTAATTCATTTTATCGTTAATATTTATTATTTTTCTAAACTAATTTATCTATTTTTTATTTTCTAATTTATCTAATTTATAAATAGATATAAGTATTTTTAAAAGATCATTTATTATAATTAAATAATTTATTTTATTTTCTTATATCAGATTAATTAAGTAGTTCTTATATTAAAAAAAGAAATCATGAGAACTAGCATTCTAACGCTCATGAATAATGAATCTTTAATTTAAGATCAATTCATATAACTTTCCCCTCTTTCTTTTAAAGAAATGTTGTCATTGGATCAAGCCTTTTAGCAAATGAACAATCAAACCAACACTAAGGAAAGAGAAAGCAAATGAACAATCAAACCAACACTAAGAAAAGAGCAAAATAGTTTCAGGTACGAAGAGGATCTACCTTTTTTCTTAATAAAAGAATAAAATGACATATTAAAGATAAAAAAAGCTTAGAGTACAACATAACGAACAAAAAGAAAGATTACATAAATGCTCAAAAAACTGAAACGATTGGGAAAAAATAGGAACAAAGGAAAATAAACTAAGCAATGAAAAGATATCTTGACTAATGATTCCAAACTAAGCAGACTTTGAGACTCCAAGTGGAATGAATTGCTATTGGATGCAAACAATACTCAGTTTGTTAGTATCTGTAAAAAATGAAGAACGATATATCCAAAGAAGAGTTGATCTTAGACACTGTAGGTGAAAAAAAGAATGAATCACATGCACACAGGGACACACATATCAATTTTATTTTGTTAAGAAAAATGCAAGTGGATAAGCAATTCTTCACCAAAGATTATAGTGAAATTGAGTGTTACTGACATAGGTTTTCGGGCATACCTGAAATGTAGTTTCGTACTCTTAAGATACCCACGCGAACCAAATTACAACAGAGTCTAGCTATAGTACACATTAGATGCACAGAAGGAATAAGAGAAAAGTGTTCAGAAAGAGTTTTTCAGAAAACGTATATCTTGTTGTGTTGAGCAGAGAGAATAAAACCAAAGTCACGACTCATTAACTATTCCCACAAAAAACGTTTGGAAAAACTATTCCCTCTCTTTGTTTCAAATATTTGGTAAATATTATCAAATTATGCCCATAATATTATAAACAAATACCTAATAAAATAAGATATATATTACATTTTGGTCTCAAGGCAAATGGGTTTAGTTTAATCCACCAAGAGTGGATTAAGCTCGTTTCCCAACAGCAAACAACAAATTTAAATATATAAAAATTGCTTTAATTTGGATAACACATGGTATCATGCATCACTAATTATATGAGTGAATGTGTGTCATCAAAAGAATTAATAAGATAGGAGCAAGTGTGACTATATATAATGGAGGGTAGATCCGAAAATGGGACCATTTATTATGTGTAGTATGATTAGGAAGAAGTGCAAGAAGTAAGCAATAAAAAATGAAAAATATATAAAAATTATCTAAAATATATTAAAGGTACATTTTCTTTCTTGGAAGGAACATCAAAGCTAAACTCACTTTCTAAAGTTAATTGACTGGTGGGAGCCCTTCATTTCTCTTTAAATATCACAAATTTCCTTGTTCCGATCCAAAGTTCTTCAATTTAAAAGCGATAGATAGATCTATCGTCTTCTAAATATAAAATATAGTCAAACTGAAGATAATTTAAAACAAAATAAAACAGAGAGCGCAGTTAAAAAAATTTATATAAATTTAAGTGAGGATTTTTTTTCTTCCCTCTTTATGATTCTTCTATAATAACAGAAAATCATTTTAATTTTAAATCCATCATCCATGCATGCATTTATAAAAGTTATAAAAAAATTACACTATTCATAAGTCTGATTAATTTCAATTTTGGAGTTTTGTATAAATGCATTAGGCTCATTAGAATTTAAATCTAAATACTCCCCCGTCCTAAATATAAGGCATGTTTAGGGAGTTGATCCTGGTTTTAAATATAAGATAAATTTTTTATATTTGTCAATCTTTTCCTAATTTTTCTTATATGTTTCTTCAACAATAATCAAGAAGGAGATGGAATTAGGGAATTGAAGTAGATGACTACAACATTTTAGAAAATACATATTATATTAATTAACTCAACTAATTTATTTAATCTAATCAAATTAGGTAAATATATCTATATTAAAGATCAGGAAGGAGTAAAATATATTACCTAATTAAAAGTTTTTCTCTGCTTTTTCTTCATTGCGGTTGTTTGTTTGAAAAAAAAGATGTCATACTGATGTTATTTTCCATAATATGTACCTAGCTACGTTTGAGTTTTTGTTGTTATTTTAATATTTATTCGAAATTAAACATAGAACAGAATTAAAAAAATCTTTAAAGTACTCGTACAGACTTTCAAAAAAATAAAAACAAATAAAAATAATTAGTGTGTCCGAGAGAGAATCATTGCAAGTACCTTGATTCAACCGGGTTGTTCAACGACTTAGGTCCCATTCATTCCCTACGCTCCATTTTTTGGATAACGCGACAATTTCATTAAAACTAGGGAAAATTATTTTGCAAGTATTTATATTTTCTCTTAATTTTAATTTAATGCCTATATCTTTTTCTCCCTTAATTAAATCCTCCCCTGATTTTGTCATGTTAGCACCGTTAACTCATGTAAGTTTAGTCTACTAGCATTGTCAAACCATTGTGATATCCCATGTTGGCTGAGAAGTGGAACAAACAATGTATGTTTGGATATCTTTATGATACATTTTAAAACAGTGAGGGGATGACAAGAGCCACAAAACAGACAATATTAAAAAAGAGACGATAAAATACGACAAATAATATTTGAATCAAATTTGGCTCAATGTGTGTTGATGCACTAGCAACGTTGAGCTTGTAAGAGGTGGAGTATAATGTCTTACATCTACTATGAAGGGAAACGAAATATGCCTGATAAGGATTTGAATACTTCTCTTCTCAATTATGTTTTGAAATTATGTGAGGTGATAATAGAGACAATATTAAGTGTGAGGCACAAATAATTTTACCTTAAAACTAAGGATCCATGCATATAAGATAATAGACCTGCCAAGTTAACAAATAACCTAGGAAGGCCACTATATAATACAAATCCAACAGAAGCATGTAAGAAGTAACCTCGCAAGGCCATTATGTGATTAAGGTCCAACACAAGCATATAAGAAAGTAAAAGCATAACACATCCTTTGCTCCATTTCAAACCTTTATCCTTAGTCTCCTTTAATTTCTTAGGCCATCAACATGACATGTGACCAATAGAAAATAAATTGTGAAGCATATAAATAATCAAAGAGCCCAAGATATCAACGTCAACTCTTCAATTCTAATGTTTAGATAACTGAATGTGAGAATAAAAAGCAGGGAAGATGAATTATTTATTCAAAATATTAGGTTATTTGGGTTCGTAATAATACTAGTATGACAAGTATTGGTGGCCCTGTGTTGCACGGAAAGTTCATATTTAATTCTGAATTATGATAACTATTTAATTTATGGAGATAAACATTTTTATCTATTTTATTTTTTTGATAAAATAAACTTTTAATGGAGAAAAGTTGAAAAAAAAATCAAATTTTGAATTATAATAACGTCTTAATGTAGTGAGATAAATATTTGGGAAAATTTCAAATAAATATCACTTAAACTTCAAAATTTTAAATTGGTTTCGTTGACAATAAAAATAATGAGATTGACAAAAAATAGTATAGTAATTGACAATTCAGGTTTTGTGAAATCACTTATTTGAGATTTTAAAGTTCAAGTAGTATTTTTTTAAAATTTTTTCTAAATATTTTTATCTATTATGTTTTTTTTTTTTGTAAAAAAAGACTCTTATCATGATAATCCTTGATTTATGGAGAGTTGTTTAAGAAAAAATAGGAAAAACACAAAAGACATAAGTGCTTATGAAAGCTTTTATGGAAACTCCATAAATGTTTATAAATCGTGATTTACAGAATACGAAGTAGTTTTTACAGTCTACGAGGTAAATATGTGAAGTAAATTTATCTCAATTTACGTAAATCAGACTTATATAATAAGCCCGATTCAACACCGCTCATCCAAACGAGCCATTAGAAGCTAACGGAATTAAACAGTGATCCTTAAAAACAAAATGGGATTTAACAGTGTTACTAAAAGTTTTAGAGAAGATAACAAAACGGAATTTAATAGCTGTTACTGCGAGTATTAGAGAAGATGTTGATGATGAAAAATATTTTAAACTCTTCAATGTACTAAAAGATCAGTAGTGCTTTATTGAAAAGTTTAGATAAATTTGAGGACTTACACAGTCTCTCTTAAAGTAGTTTAATGAACAACTATTTATTCCAAATATAAAATATACAATTCAATCTGGATCAAAGTACTTGAAAATAATTTCTCTAGGCCTACGGCCACAATACATCAAAATAGTTTCACTGTGGAAAAAAAACTACTATATATATAATTTTCCTCTGCTTTCATTTTCTGCATTATATCTATATTCATTATTCTCTTGGCAGCTGCTTCCAATACAAGTTGATCTTGTTGGCTTCCTGACGAAGTCTGCACAAACAAATGTGGGTTATATATTAATTAAAGCAACAAAAAAAAAGTAATATCAAGTCATAATATGTTCTTCATAAAAAAATTATTGATTTAGGCTTTGGCCTACTACAAACCTTGGAGGTATTTGCATGAATGGTGATCTAGAACCAGAGTTCACAGAAAACGCCCTATGATCCATTTGTTGTGGATTGGTTGGGTTCATCAACATATGTTGCTGCTGTGGTTGATAAGTTGTGCCGGGATTTGCTCGCGGTCGAGCCATGACGGCCATTTGGACGGCTGGCAGAGGAGAGATGTTGCTGGTGGCAAATGGATTGGCCTGTTGCTGAGACAGATCAGCCATTCGGACTGCGTGCAGTGGAAAGATGTTGCTTGATAAGACAAATGGATTCGCCGGATGTTGAGCCATCGTGGCCATTTGGACTGGCTGCGGTGGAGAGATGTTGCATGATGTGGTAAATGAATTTGCTGGCGGTGGAGCAAATGAATTCAAGGTAGGTGCTCCATATACTGCCTGCGGATTATGACACATATTGCTGTTCCTTTTCTCTGTTGCTTCATGTTCCGATTTGTTAAAACAACCTTCGCAGCTACAGTTTTCGCCACATACTTCTCCAGCAGCATAACATTCACAGTAACTATAAAACAAACAAACAAAAATCACATAGATTAATAAACACAAGAAGTGATAATACCATAGTTATATATTAATACAAACTTATAAATTAAATAGACTTACCGCTTTTGACATTTACTGGCCTTACATCCGCATCGCCTGCTTGATATCTTCTGCCTGTAGAGAGAAATAATAAAATTAGTTTGAAATTTAAGAATTTAGTCTTCAATTTTTTTTTAATTTAAAACCATCCTTCACAGGACAATAAGAACAAGAACAAAACCTTTATCCCACAAGGATTGTTTTCTGGTTTTTAGTGAAATCACATAAATTTCACTAAGAGATATCTAGTGTGCTTGGAAATAAAGCATGAAATTATTTTAAAGAGGATGAATAAAAGATGCAAACCTCTTATTTGGGGGAGTTGGTAATTGGATGATTTGGTTATTACGGTCAAAAGACTGCAGAGGAGTTGGCTTGGGTTGATACTGATGGGCATGAACATGTTGCTGAGTTGAAACATTTTGAAGTGATTGAGAAGTGGAAATAGGAACTTCCAAACACTGTGAAGTAGGAGGAGGTTGTTGTTGAGTTGAATGTGGTGTAGGCTTTGAAGGCTCAACACTGTCACTCAGATTATCTTGTAGAGGTTGAACATCAGAAGTGAGTGATCGTGGCGATTCATCATGCCTTCTCTTATTTGGGGGAGTTGGTAATTGGATGATTTGGTTATTATGGCCAAAAGACTGCAGAGGAGTTGGCTTCGGTTGATACTGTTGGGCATGAACATCATGCTGATTTGAAACATTTTGAAGTGATTGAGAAGTAGAAACAGGAACTTCCAAAGATTGGGAAGTAGGAACTTCCCCAGAGTAATCTTCAAAAGGGTCCTGAAATTGAAATGATTTTTTTAATATTTAAATATAATTATATGAGTTTTGCCCAAAAAATGATAAATAAAAAAAAAACAAAAGTCGCTGCATACAGGATAATGTAAACAATAAAGAGAATGAGCAATAACAGAGTAATATAGAGAACTAGAGATGATGAGATCGACAATTATGAAGATCTTCAAGGAAGGACTTGTGGTTATCATTATTCAAATATAGATGTGGAGTTAGCATGAGTGGAAATTATGAATTTTAACCACACGCTATGTAACATCCCAACTCCTTGGCTCTCAAAATTATCCACTTTAGGGTTTTATTATCGCTCATGATTTTAGGGTTTTATTATCCACTTTAGGGTTTTATTATCGCTCATGATTTTAAAATGAGTCGAGAGGGAGAAGACATCCAAAAGGGTTGAAGAAGTTATAAAAGACGTGTTATAAAGGTTTTAATAACCTCCCCTCTCAACATATTACTGTGAGGGATAATGGTACCTCAAAGCTGACAAGTTAAAGAGTGAGATGCTAAGATGTTACACGGTATGTCTAATTATTTAACATTTTTATAGGATTTTTCTAAAATTAATGTAGTAAGTATACTACTATTAAGATTTGAAATACATTACCAGCAAAGCAGAGTGATGTTGAGATGAATCTTGGGGAGGGTCATCCTCTGTTCTAAAGTAATCTTCAAATGCCTGAAATTTAAAAATAATTTATTTTAAAACTATGAGGGGTAATAAGGCCTTAAAGCAAACAAGTTCAAGAGCGAGACATTGAGATGTTACACCATAAGTCTAATTATTTAACATTTTTATAGGAGTTTTCTTAAATTTAATGTAATAAATACACAACTATTAAAGATTTGAAAAACAGTACCAGTAAGGCAGAGTATTGAGTTGAATCTTGGGGAGGGTCATCATCGATTCCCATGAGATATTCAATTTTCTGAAATTAAAAAATAATTCAGTATCCAAAAGTTTAGTAATATAGTAAATGTTTGGGCAGAGTTATATACGAGTAGTTTACTAAGTTCTAAATATTAGAGATGAACACCATAGATCCCAAGGACATCCCATAATTCTTGAAACTGTTCGCTTTTGGGCCCAACCCCTCACGTTTTTAAAACATGTCAAGAGCGGGAAGTATCCAGATCCTTATAAAGGGTTATTTGTTCCCCTCCTTAACTGATATGAGAATTCATAATCCATTCCCTAGAGGCCAGTGTGATTATCCGCTTTGGGTTCATTACCCCTCATGTAAAACGCGTCAAGATGGGAAAATATCTGGAACTTTAAAAAACATATTTCGACACAACTCTTGAAGCCCGCAGTTTTAAAAAGAGAAGGTATTTCAACCCTTATAAGACATCTTTCATTTCCATCCCCAGCCAATATGAGACTTCATATAAAACTCATCAATTAAAACAAGGGATTCAAGTCACATCATCGATCCTCAAGAACAAGGAGAACTAGCTACACACGTGTCTAATGTTAAAGAAAGCAAAGAGGAGGAGGAGGAGGCACCACAGTATGTACGTACCTGTAAACTTTTGGTAAGATCAGAATTCATCATCGTGCTTTGTTTAAGAAAACTGGGTTTGTTTAAGAAAACTGTGAAAATGAGGAGGATGGCAGGGGAGCTTAATATACAAGCTCGTGACTTGCGTTTAAGGCAAGATCAGTTTTAAATCAATTTACCTGGACGATTGATTAAATTTTTTTTTTTAAAAAAAAGAATTAATTCATTGAATTAATTTTTAAAAAATAAAATTAATCCGTTATTTTAAAAAATGGAGTCACACTCACATAAACTGAAATGAATTATCAAATTTTATTTTAAATACTAGTTAACTTTTCCCTAACATAAAAAAATTTAATATAAAATATTATTAAATTTATAACAAATCATATTATTTATATGATAAGATTTATTTAACATGGGCGAATATCAGATGTCCTAAAAATACAAATCTTACAAGTAAGATGCGCAAATGATTTTGAGTTGAATTGTTTTTTTTTTTTTAAAAATAGAAATGTGGGGCTAAAATTTTTTAATTAATTTTTCTTACTCTTTTATCACACACCTTTCCTTTATTTAAGTTTTATAACCCCATTTCTCTATTTTTTTAAAAATAAAAAATTGACTCAATTTTTCCCTCCCCTCTCCTCCCCACCAAATAACTCATACCAAGCAAGCCCTAAAGAAAGATATCTGATGTCCAAAAAATCCCAATCAATCTATGCATCAGCCCAGAACCATTCCAGTCTAAGAAGATGGTAAAACCAGCACACCAAAAACATAAATCAATCTCAAGAAATGGTAGGATAATAAGAAAAATATGGCATAAAACTATTTAGTTGTGATATTGAGAATCATAGCATAAATCAATTTCATGAAATGCAGAGACATGCACACTTTTTTTTCCCCTCTTACCTAATGCAATTCATAAGCAGGATCTGAATTATTTGAGCTTATACGCAAAACCAAGTAACCGTGCTTTAAATTTAGAACTGTGTTGATATAATAATAATGAGGAAGACTTACCAATTGCCTCTCATTGACTGAAGAAATATTGTTACTTGGAGTGGTGATGAGGGCAAGCTCCCACCCAGTTGGATCAAAATTTCTTGTTTGAGCAGACAAAAGTTGATGCAGTTCCTATAAGCAAAACACATCCATTACATACTGAAAAAGCAATAAACTAGATCATGAAGCAGAATTTTGATGAGAAACCAAAACGCCAAAATATTACCTATTGATGGCTCCTGTTCTTCAACAGGTAATTCGCTGTCTTCTGAAGCCGAAGCTTCTTCTGGCCTGTATGTCAACTGAAGCTGTTGATAAAGAACAAGATATCAGCTGTACAAGAAAAAAAAGAAGATAAATAAGATTTATAATTTTCAAGCAACATTTTCAGGAAAACTATGCACTAATGGAAACAAACTGAAACAGAATATGAAACAGAGTGACGGCTGAAAAAAAGTCAGTGGTCGGCAGAGAAGGAAGGGGGCTGGGGGAGTAGGTGGAGAGACAAAAGGGTTGGTGAGGGAGTTGATGTGACAGTGTTATTTGACTTTGCATTATTTTTCCTTATTTTTAATAAGAGTTTTAGTAGTATAAATAGGTGCATTAATATCATTGTAAGACATATCTGAGTTTGAATAAACATTTGAGTTTGGTTCCTATACCATTTTGGTACCAGAGCTTAGTTCCAGAAGGCTCGAGAGCGAGAGAGTGAGGAGTGGGTGAGAAACAAAAACGTTGAGAAAATGGGGGTGTTGGAACTTCACCTTCGGAGCGTTTTTTGAAGAAACCGACCTCACCATCGTGTTCGGAAGACCAGAAAACCTCAGGAAAATGCAGGACATCGTCGAAAACGGCCGCCACGAGCATCGCCGGAAAATTGTCAAAATAGTGCTCACGGTCGCTGGAATAGTGTTTGCCGTCGCCGGAATCCAGAGGTTGAAGACAATGACGTCAGCCGCCACGTCATCATGACCTGTCCAGTCAGCGACAGATCAGCCAACCATTGACTGCCACGTGTCGAACTTGCCATGTCATCAGGTCCAGTCAGCTAAACTTTCCAAAAGTACAATTTTGCCCCAGAATTTTGGTTAAAATTACAATTTCTGACCCAAAATTTTCAGAAATTGTATATTTGGCCCAAAATTGTGCCAAAATTACATTTTTTTGCCCAAAAACTTTCCGAAATTACAATTTGACCCCAAAATTTTTGCCAACATTACATTTTTCCAAAAACACTAATCCTATCCCAATACATTTCCACCTTATACGTAATAACTGTGTACCTTAAGCCCTAAGTTTACAAATATTGCCCCAAAATGCCTCCAAGACGTAGGAATACGCACGAGATTGAGATGGAAGAAATGAGACAACAGCTACAGAAGCTAGAAGCTACTATAGAAATGCAGCAAGCTTTGCTAGAAACCAGCAGAGAACCCCCAGAAGGCGATTTGGATAGCAATAGTTTGACATCCACTGATTATCGCCGCCGTCCGCGACAACCATCATTTCGCCCTAATGACATTAAAGTGGATGTACTCGAATTTGAAGGAAGGCTCCAGCTAGACGAATTCATTGAATGGCTTCAAACTGTTGAACGAGTTTTTGAATACAAGGAGATTCCTGATGAGCAGAAGGTTAAAATTGTCGCCATCAAGCTGAAGAAACATGCGTCCATATGGTGGGAAAATCTCAAGAAAAGGCGTGAAAGAGAAGGAAAAGGCAAGATCAGAACGTGGGACAAGATGCGACGAGAGCTCTCACGCCACCAAACTCAAATGTTTATTCAAACTCAGATAAGTCTTACAATGATATTAATGCACCTATTTATACTACTAAAACTCTTATTAAAAATAAGAAAAAATAATGCAAAGTCAAATAACACTGCCACATCAACTCCCTCACCAACCCTTTTGTCCCTCCACCTACTCCCCCAGCCACCTTCCTTCTCTGCCGACCACCAACTTTTTTTCAGCCGTCACTCTGTTTCATATTCTGTTTCACGGTGCCTCCCTAATATACTCTTCCATGGTTGCAAGAAAGGATTGTGGAGGCTGCGTTGCAAACACAATGGGAATCAAATCAAGGTTAAACAGAGAAAGCATGTTAAATCAAAACATGAAACCGCTGCCAACACAAAGAAATAACTCTCTCAAGAAGACAGGAAACTGAGAATTTCTAGCAAGATCTAATCCTTTGCAGACTTCATAGAAATCTGAGAGACTGGCAGCCTACAACAACTTAGGACTTCTAACATAAGGATATTGAAGTTAAACCGCAAAAGCCTTGCTGGCTGCTTCAGAAAACACAGTTGCAAAGCATTTGATAGAAATTAGGTGCAAATTTTCACCAGCTTACCAGCACGTTTATAGACATCAAAGGCTATAATGCCCTCATGTCTGGGCATCTCAAAAAACTGCAAAGAAATCACAAAATTATTACATAGAAATATAACTCACCAGTGTTTTATAAAAACTTGATACAAACACATGAATATGCCAGTTTATCTCATCAAATAAGATTGATAATTTTAGCAATAGCACAATAAATCTTAAAGCTCTCTTTCAATACATGTATTTAAGGACCAGGTCAATGTGAAATAATACAACATTGTTAACAGCTATATTACCACCGATAACAAATATAAATATTACCAGAAAAAAAGAAATAAGAAAATACATTTACGACAACTCACTGGCTAAGAAGGCAATCGGTAGTAGCAATTCCTAATAAATTCTGTGAAAGACATCACATCCTCTTAAATTTTCAATTTCCAGCTACGAATCATTTAACCATTAAAACAAATTGTCCATGAAAAGGATACCCTTCCCCACTATAGGTATATTAGATGCAGATAAACAAAACTCGTTATGGCCATTGAAACTTTGATCCAACATGCATTATATTCCCATCCCTATCCTTCAAGGAAAAGACATCAGTAACTAGAAGAAATTGAGAAAAGGTTTGACGCTTGTTCCTTTCAAAGGTTGGCTTCTAAGGTTAATGACTTACATTTCCACTGTTGAAATCAACCAAAAAAAAAAAAAAAGCTCAAGGTTTGAGAAATAACGAATTCAGAGAATAAACTAACAATCCTCATCCATAATTCCCCAGTCTTGTGCCATACCGAAAAATGGCTAATGCCAAAATATATTCATCAAAACATCCCAAAATATTCTAAACAAACTACTTTGTAAATTCTGAATGAACTATAAACAGAGAGGATCTTTAAAAAAACATGGCTAAAGCCATACCAAAGCCAACACATATTGTATCGCATAAATGCTAGTGGCAGCTCCTCCTGGCAGAAAAGTTGTAGCACACATTCAATCAGTACTATTGAGAAGATGCAGAACACAAGAGCAATAAACTTCCAGAAGAAAATTGAAATAAATCAATTCCATCCAAACTAATATGTAGAAATAGAGTGGATAATACAGATACACAAATATGGAAAAATGAAGTTCGTAATCAGAGTATTCATATCCAGAAGTTCAGCAGCATTACCCGGCAACCAATAAGCCGATAGAGCAGCTGCTGCAGAGCAGGCAACTGAACAAGGAGCTCCTCACTGTCCAAATCCCTGGCCCTACTGTACCCCTGCTAAAGCTTATCAGAAAAATAACAGTTAAGACACACAAAGCTGTATATTTTTTAATTAAAAAATATGTGCTTTATTAATAGAAATTCTAATAAATCTACACCAAGCATGGCAAAGTTCATAAAAAGTCAATCAGCAACATAAGCAAACCAAATAGGAACCACAGACAACTAAAAAAAGAAAAAGAAAAAGAAAAAGAAAAAATGGTGTTTATATGTTAGACCTAATTGGAGAAATCATTCGGTATATCAAAAGGTGCGTGCAGAAACCGCATTTCCATAAACAGAAATCAACTCATCAATTAGTATAACAATAGGATTTTTACATTAGAGGCATGTTTAGCAACATAACGTAAAGGGGAAATGAACATAGATCTTGAAAAAGAGACCAATATGAGATGCAATATGGTATCTTTGTTATTGTTGGCCAACAATGATGTTGTTGTTGTTGTTGCAATTCATATCACCTCTCTCGGTCTCTTTCCATCATGCAACCAAGTATACACTCAGATTTTCATCATTTTGAGCAAGGTTTCATTATTGCATAAAAAATTTGACAGAGCTTTAAGTCCGGCTAGTAGGACGTATATCTGATATTAAAACTCTGATACAGGTCTGACAAGCTGAAAAACAAGAAAGATAATGCACCAGGGAGAATACAATTATAGAAAAGTACAATGAAAAAAAATATTCATGTAATCTATTGATTCCGTTTTTCATATATCGCTTCAGTTCTAATCAGACAACATTATTAGATGCCACAAACTTGAGGTATGACTTGTTATCAGTAAAGAACATGACTACCTAATGAAATTACCTTCTCCTGTCTTTCTTCCAAATCATAATGACATACTTCAGAACCCGGAAACATTCAAATCTTTCTTCTAAATCATAATACATATACATAACATTAGACTAGAGTTTGATGCATCAGAGTTCTAAGCTACGATTGATTCCACATAAAATACTAATTATTCATGGAAGAAAACGTAAAAAAATGAAAATAAAAGAAAGAAGAGAAGCAGAACCAAAAATGGAGGAAGAAGAAAAGCCGACGCCGTAACATGAAGGAGAAACCACCGGACCCATTCTTTCGCTACATCGCTCCGTCTCTTTCTTTTTTATTTATTTATTTATTATTATTACTTTTTTTTTTCCAGCATCGCTCCGTCTCCGGTCCTCTTCCTTTTATTTCCTTCTTTTTTCCCCCATTTGCCCCCCTCTTTTCACAATCTCACCACTAGAGTCTAATAAAAAAATAATAATAAAATGACTAAACTCCCCATATATCACTAATTTTTTTTATAACATTAATATCTCTAATTTCTAAATGTTGGTAGGATATCTCAGGGTCGAACACGGGACACACCTATTTTATTATATGACACTTCAATTAGGTTATATGAAATCATGACAATTTGTTTGAAAAATTAGAGAAAAGTTGAAAAAATATCTAATTTTGAACTCAACTTTGTAATTTATTGAGATAAACATTTCTATCTATTACGCTTTTTGGTAAAACAAACTTTTAATAGTGAAAAGTTGAAAAAAATTCTAATTTTGAAGTATGATGACTTCCTGACTTTGTAAAATGATTTTTAAACTTTGAATTATGATAATCCTTGATTTATGAAGATTTGTTTGAGAAGTAATAGGGAAAACAAACATGACATTAGTTAGGATCTAACATAATTAAATGATGTTACCTAAAAATAATTCAATAGTATTATTATGAGAATTAGAGAAGATAACAAAATGAAATTTAGAGCCTGTTTGATTCAATCACATTGTATATATACAATAGTAATCATGATTATATTATCATGAGAAATGTATTTAATTGTTCTTTAACATGATAATAGGGTTTTTCATAGTAATAATGATTATCAAAAAATTAGTAATCCTCATTTATATCTCTCCTATGAATTCTTATTATCATTCTATTATCATATCTAACTTTTTTTTTCTCTCTACATTCTAGGGAGCACCATTTTTTTTATATACCACACCTACTTGTTTTGTTGCAATTACTGCATATGTCTAAGTATATGTATTTTTATTTATTACCCCCACTCTCCTTTCAATGTACTTTATGTATATGTAAAACCACCAGCCTTTTTCTTCCTATTTACTAATTTTTCTTATGCGTATGTAGCTACCATTTTTCCATTGAAGGTGTGAGTATGTTTTATCAATAATAACCAAAACTCCTTCTCTTACTTCTATCCGCATGTGATTGTGTGTATATTTTACTAATTTTTTTTCTTTTCAATATCGTTCATTCTCTCTTACACAGTCATGCACATGTATGTGTGTGTACATATTTTCTTTAAAAAAAATATTTACCAACTACCACGTACACTTGCTTTTCGTCAGTGTTGGTGTGTTTTTCTAGATATACATATATTTTATTATTATTTTATTTAGTAGAAACTTTTATGCATTTCTCTTCATCTCAATTGTTGGTGCCTAGTGGTTCCACTAACTTCAGATGCATGATTTGTTAAATAGAGTCTTTTTTTTCCTTCTAAATATATATATAAACAAACAAATAAGCCATGTTTCACTCCTTTTTGGATATTTGAGTGTATAAGATGCTATTATGCCAAATCCCACTTGCTTTCCACATTCTTGTGTCTGTGAGTGTGTTTGTTTGTTTATTGATTCTGTGTGTATCTTAATCCACATATACTTATTTAAACCTATTATTTTATACTTTCTTATATCTAATGAGTATATCTTCTCTTTTTTTTTCTTGAACACATCACCTACGTCACTGCTGTTGTGCTTCACACACACTAATTCATTTATTTATATTATTTTTCCTCTCCTATCAATGTATTTGTGAGTGGGTGTATTTTTAATTTATCCTATTGCTTCATGGCCCCACATTGCTTACTTTGCTACTGTGCTTGTGTCTTAAACGCTTTAAAGACCAATAAACCTATCATACCCATTCCCTTCTTGGTGTATGTGGGTTTACATACAAATATTTTTTTTTACTTATCTTCACATCCCAATCTTGTCATTTTTCTTATGTATGTATATATATTTTTTTTAAAACAAGTCAACTGCCGTATAGTTAATTTTATAGGATAGTTATAAGATGGTAACTTTAAAGTAGTTTTAGGTTTATATATTATTAGTTATTTGTATTATGATCTTGTAGATAGACTCACATTGACAGCTTGGAAATAACTCTTGTGTGCTTACCAGTAAGTTATGAAGTAGCATGAAACTTTGAATATTCTTCTATATACTTGTGAATTGTGTATGAATGTGAATGACTAACTTTTATAAAAAAGAAAAATGGACTGAATTATATGTATGTGCGTATGTATTGTAAATTCTCAAGTAAGTAATATTACAAGTAAATTTATTTATAACTCAATTTATTCACATAGTTAATAATTTAATTATAATTAATGTATTGTTTGATTATTGCTCCCTTTTTAGCATTTCTTTAAAACTGCGATGATATTTGATATGAATAGAAGCATGATTTAATGTACCTTGTCTTTTAATGATAATTATATTTTGATTGAATATACTTTTCATGACGGATGCAATTGTGATAAGTTGAAGTAAGGAGAAATTTGTATGTCGAGATTTTTTATCATGTGGTATGTCATCACTCAATGCATAGTGGATGTCATTTGTCAAAGCCCCTTCTTCCATGTTTTTCTTTGGTCGGGATTGCATTGGAGCTATAGAACATGTAACACCTCCTTAGTTGTGTTCTTTTAAGGAGGGGAGCCATAGTCCAGACTTAAACTCTACACCTTTGGCCAGGTGTATCTTAAGGACTGATGAGTTTGGGACAATCCAGTCAAATGGATGGGTTTCTATTGGACATGTGTTAGCATATGGCTTTAGTTTGTAGTATAAGGATGGACAGTGATATAAGGGATGTTGCATCTTGTATATTGCATAATTATATATTACATGTTGTGATGAAAATATATATTGACATAATGCTGATTAAATTAGTAATTGTCTTGTATGAGAATTATGGTACATACAAATATATACATAATCAATTCTTTCTTTTTATCATATATTGTTTGCTTATGTATGGTATAAATTTATAGTAGTTACTAAGACGTGGAATTGCATCCCTTAGATTCACATTTTTCAGGTGATTGTTCTAGTAGAGAGCAAGGGAAGACACCTATGAAGTGAGCCTTGAAGGCTCTCTTGTACTTCTAGAGCACATGTTGTGTTGTTGTTATTTGCCATGATCCAATACTTCGGCATTTTATTTTATTTTGCTGAAATATTTTGAGAATTTGATTTAACACCGTGATGTGGGATTTATTTGAACTAATTTTGTATTTTGATGATTTGGATGTTGAACATCCTTATTGGTGATATTTTAAATACTTTGGTTAAGTATTTGGTTGTTTGGTTTAAGGTATTAAATTTTTGGTATTAGAGTATCAACGTTCCATAGCTATTTTGTTGATTTTCTAACTATTTTTTTGAACTTTTTAGTGGTCGTGGCAAATTAAATGATATCACATGTGCACTTCTCTTTATTTAGATTTATAATTTGTTTGGTTACTAGTTCCTAATACATTGTTGTTATGGTGTTCTTTATAGCAGGGGAGGATGGTGAGGACTTGAAGGAGTAATTCAACCCCTGCTCCTTGTCAAAATGGTCCTCTTCCATAGGATAATAATGTTATCGTATAGAGTTACGAGATATAGTCCTGGATGTGACAGAGAAAGTGAACAGGCATGAAGACGAACTGGCGGCAAGAAGAGGCTATGGTAGTGATCATAATAAGGAGAAAAGTCTCATTAATGAAGATATTCCCACTGGTCATCCTTCTAGAGGTGATAGTCGTATATGCACCGAATCACGAGGCAGTAGCAGTTCCCATTCTTAGTACCATACCTTATCCATTACTGAAGTTTGGGACAAATTCAGGAAGTTTGCTCCTCTGATGTTTAAGGGAAAGCTAGACTCAGCTAAAGCACTAGAGTGGTTGAAGCATTTGGAAAAGATTTTCAAGGTCATTGAGATCATCTATTACCAAAAAGTACTAGTTGCCGAGCAATTGATGCAAAAAGCCGCTCAAGAATGGTAGGAGAGCACAAAAATTGATGATGATGTGGAGATGACTTGGGAAGAGTTTATGGAAAAATTTGAGAAATATTATTTCCCCACTTCCATTAGTGTTAACTCTTAGAAAGTGATAATATTCTAACACATTTTCTTCTCTTTTTATCTATTTTTGGGTTTAAAATGTGCATAAAAGGAAGTGTATAGAAGAAGTATAGAAGAAAATGTGCATATCAAAGTATCAAGAAAAAAATCAAAGAAATTATAGTTATATCCTTGATTCAATTGAGAATTTATAAATCCTCCCTCTTTTGTAGGAGAATGGAGACAAGTTTTGAAGCCCTATAAGAACTCAGAAACAAGGAAGTGAAGCATTGCAAAGTTAGAAGGAGCTTGTACAACTGGCCTCATCAAGTTGACTAACTGGCCGTGGCAAGAAATCCCTGTCCTGCTCTCTATGTAATTGACTTTAACAAGTTGACATACTTGCCATGTCAAGTCATCCCTATTTACTCTCTGTGTAACTGGCCGCGGCAAGTTGATAGACTTGCCATAGCAAGTCAAGAATCTGAAGAGAAATATGCTCTCTGTGTAACTAGCTACGGCAAGTTGACAGACTTGCTCTAGTAAGTCGTGAAAAAGTACAGTTGCGCGTTTTGATTTCAGAAGTGGAAAAACACTACTTAACCTAGAAGAAGGTGTCGAAAAACACATTCTTTGGACTGGAAAACAGTGAAGCACGCAAGGGAAAGCTTGGGAAAGGAGAACTTTAAAGATTTGGAGCCTTGGGTTGGAATTTTAAGGAAAATTGAGGCAAAAATCTTGGGTTTTTATCATTCTTCTTCCTTTTTTCTTTCATTTGTTGATATAGCTATATTGTTGAGCTAAAATTTTGACATGTAAAGACTATAAGTAGCTAAACACTTTCATTTAGGATTACTTTTACCCATTGTATGGATTTAAACTACTAGATTATTTTGTTTTTGTTGGTTAATGAGTATATATGATGATTTTTCTTTGTACTTAATGATTTCTTGTGTTTGATCACCACATGAATAGAGTAGTTCAATTGGAAGATGCTTGATAGAGCTATTTTGATTGTGGAACTAAAGAAAAATAATGTTAAACTTAAAGTTTATAGATTAAATGGATAGTTTGTTGTTAGAATATAGATATATCTAACAACCTAGCATAGTCTATTGAATGAGTGTTTTAGAAAGATGATTTTCATTAATTATAAACAAGAGATTGAATATTTTTAATGAAAATTAAAAATCAATCTTAACTTGAGAAAGCGTGGTTGATGATTTTAAAACCTTTGACTAGCATATAAACTCATTTAATCAACATAAGTAGATAATTGTAAAGTTTTATGAAATACAATGGGGAATGAGTAATCCTAAGCTTGTAATTTCTTGAAGTCAAACCAAATTTCCTAGTTTTTCATTGTTTGCTTTATTGCTTTTCATAAAAAATATTTATTTACCTTAATCAAATTCAAATGATTTGATTCAACCTAATTAAAAACATAGTTATATTAGTTAGCTCGCTTTTATTATAGTCCTCGTGAGAACGATCTTTACTTATCACTCTATTATTTGATGCGACTCGTACACTTGCGGTAGCGAACAAGTAGCAAAAGAGACTAAATTCCTTACATTCAAGCAAGAGGATTTACATGAAGAAGAATTTATCGCTTGCTTTTTAGAGTTGTCAAAGTTTTGCAAGTATTCGCAAAACAACTCTAAATAGATGTGTGATCGACTAGTAGAAAAAGCTAGGTCAAATTTGAAAACGGCTTTGTCATCAATCCTTAATGAGATAAAGGATTTTGAAAAGATGTGTGATAAGTTCCACACCATTGCTAGAAGCAAGTAAGAAGAAGAAGCCGAGAGAATGAAGGGAGTCCAAGCCAGATCTACACCTCCCATGAGACCTATGGGAGGAATCACTAAGAAGCATAATCTTAGCTTCAGCGATGCGAAGAAGCAGTTTAGTCAGCCTTGAAGGAATCATTCTTGATCCACATATGTTTATTTAAACCTATTATTTTATACTTTCCTATATCTAATGAGTATATCCTCCATTTTGTTTTGAACCCATCCCCTGCGTCACTGTTGTTGTGCTTCACACACACTAATTCATTTATTTATATTATTTTCCTCTCCTATCAATCTATTTGTGAGTGGGTATATTTTTAATTTATCCTATTGCTTCATGGCCCCATATTGGTTACTTTGCTACTGTGCTTGTGTCTTAAAGGCTTTAAAGACTAATAAACCTATCCTACCCATTCCCTTCTTGGTGTGCCTGGGTTTATATACCAATGTTTTTTTTTTCTTTTCTTCACATCCCAATCTTGTCCTTTTTCTTATGTATGTATATATTAATTTTTTTTAAAACAAGTCAACTGTCCTATAGTTAATTTTATAAGATAGTTATAAGATCTAAAGGGTAACTTTAGAGTAGTTTTAGGTTATATATTAATAGTTATTTATATTATGATCTTGTAGACTCTCATTAAGAGCTTGGAAGTAATTCTTGTGTGCTTACCTGTAAGCTATGAAGTAGCAGATAACTATGAATATTCGTCCATATACTTATAAATTGTATATGGATGTGAATGACTAACTTTTATAAAAAAGAAAAATGGACTGAATTATATATATGTGCGTATGTATTGTAAATTCTCAAGTAAGTAATATTAAAAGTAAATTTATTCATAACTCAATTTATTCACATAGCTAATAATTTAATTATAATTAATGTATTGTTGGATTATTACTATCTTTTTAGCATTTCTTTAAAAATGTGATGATATTTGCTAAGAATAGAAGTATGATTTATTGTACCTTATCTTTTAATGATAATTATATTTTTGGTGATTGAATATACTAGTAAACACCCTATTTTTCTCGGGTCCAACTCAAAAATAATAAAAAAATGGAAAAAAGGAAAAATCCTCCTTAATCTTGACACATTTAAATTAATAAGAAAATGACATTGATTGTGATTGAATTATAATTAATGGTGAATGCCTTGAACATGAGGTTTTGTAGTAAATGAAAATAAATTTAAAAATAATTCATCTCATTGATGTTATTTGATATTCGAATTAGGAAATTTAGTGTGAAGTCATTGTGGAGGAAAAAATAGAAATTAGAAAAATATAAAAAAATATATCTTCTTCATGTTGATATGTTTAAATAAAGAAATTGCTTGAAGGGAAAATATTAAAATAAATAAATAAAAAAACAAAAATTAAAAGTAACAAAAATATCTCTCATTTTTGTTGATAGGTTTAAATTAGAAAATTAATTATGGGAAAAATATTTAAAAAATTTAAAAAAAAGCTCTCATTGATGGTGATTAGATCGAATTAGGAAGTTTTATTAATAGAAAATATATAAAAAATTTAAAATTAAAAATACTCCCATTGATGATGATTGGGTCAAGTTAGGTAGTTTTATTAATATAAAATACAAACAAATTAAAAAAATGAAATAAAAAAAAGGAGCATTTATGAAGAAAACCCTACCTTGAGACTATAAAAATAGGGGAGCAAGGGTTGAAGCAAATGACAGACAAAAGTTGGGAGAGTAAAGCCACATAAAAAAATTGAGAGAGTAAATACACAAAAAATGGGGAGAGCAAATACACAAGAAAATATAAAGAGAAAAGAGGCAAGGAATAAGGGGAATTATTAATTGTGTTCATCTTTTTATCTTCTTCTTCATACCCAAGGAAAGCATATACTTTTATGGTTGGTACCACATATGTGATGCCTCAACACCAATGACTAAAGGGCGAATCCAATATAAAATTTGGATTGGTTTGTTTTCTTATTATTCTTTATTTTTTCTCTCTTCTATTTTTATTGTTTCATCTCTATGCCCAAGGAAAGCATATACTTTTGTGATTGTTGTCACTTTTGTGAGCTGCAACATTATTGCTAAAGGGTGTAATCCAATATCATTTGGGTTATTTTATTTATTTTTTTCTTTTCCCTTTTTTCCCTCCTTATATCTTTCCTCTCTATTCTTTTTTTTATTATTTTTTTCTATTTAATCTTTTTAATCTCATATGATTGTATCAATCATGCCTCTTTTTTTTTATTCCTTTCACTCCACCACCCTAAAAACATTTATGCTACTCTCTTCTTATTGATATTGTGAAGATATGCCTAACGATGTTTGTATGTTACTTGGACCATGAAGAAGGTACGTGTCCTTCATTCATTGACTTTATATGTGATGGTTTGCTTTTATCACTTATTTTCACTGTTTAGATGTGTATTACCTATTTGTTATTTTCATTTATCCCTCTAACATAAGTTTTCTTTATAAAAACGAAAAAGAAAAATAATTGTAACCCATTTTCATAAATGAAAATAATAAAGAAGAAAGCTTCTCTTTTTATCAAAATAAATGAAATTGATATTAAAAGGGATTTTTACCATGTGAGATTTTTAGAGCTTCCTCAGGTAAAAATCAATTATTCTTCTGTGTGAGATTATGAGAATCTCCTCAGAAAATTTCATCCAAAAGCTTTTCAAAAAGCTTTCTTTTATTCAATAAAAAAAATAAAATATTTGTTTTCACAAAATAAAAAATATCAAACAAATAAAAAATTATTTTTTCAAATAAATTAAAAGAAAATTTTTCTTAAAAAAACATAAACAAAATGACACGTATTTCTACCTCGAGCTACGTGGGCTTTGATCCCTTTAAAGGATATGTAGGCCTTATGTTCTCTTCATAGGTCAAGTCCAACTTTGTAAATAAGCAAATTTTCCTTTATTGATTTCTTATTTTCTGTAAAAATTTTCTTAATTTCTTTTCTCCTTTGGGTAATTATAATAAAATCAAAGGCCGTATTTATTTTTAAATAATTGACTTAGAGTAACTGTTCTTATGAACAGGTATTATAGGGTGCTTAACACCTTCTTCACGCACAATCGACTCCCGAAACCTATCTAGTTTTCTTTTTTAAAAAAAAGGTTTCCAAAATTATCATTTTTCAAAATTTTGGTGGCGACTCCATGTTTTCCAAATTTTGGGCTCTACAATACTTGTCATGACAGATGCAATTGTGATGGGTTAGAGTAATGAGGAATTTGTATGTTGAAATCTTTTACCACATGGTATGCCATCACTCGGTGCATAGTGGATGGCACTTGTTAGGGACCATTCTTCCATATTTTCCTTTGGCCGGGATTGCATTGGAACGGTGGGACATGTGAAACCTCCTTAGTTGTGTTCTTTTAGGGTGTGTTTAGTTCAACAGAGGTTAGGTTAGGTGAGATTCATTAAAGTTAGGTTAAGGGAGATTATGAGCTTTTTTTGATTCAAAAAGAGGGGAGGGGAGGTTTGATTTCTTGTTTGGTTCAGAAGGGTAAGTGGGGGGAGCTAATTATAAATGAACAAATATACCCCTGTCTCTTTATCTATATATTTTCTTTCTTCTTTTACAATTTTTTTTATTAATACTTATAATTTCTTAAATTATTAATAAAAAATCTAACTCAGCTATCATGAAAATTAGAAGTGGAAAAAAATTTAATAAACCTTTTTGAATTAAGAACCATAGTCATGACCAAATTTATTGCTTTCATTTTTGTAGAAGAAAACTTATTGCTTCAATTGTTAGCATCCTGAGATATTGGTTAACAGGAAATGGTTGCCTTTGCTTTGGACTGTTTTCTTTATCATGTCATTATCAAAAATCCAAAGTCTAATAGATAATTACATATTTTGCACATCAACTTACATCATTGTCAAAAATCAATACCTAATAAGCTAAATCATTACATAAAATCAAAAGTTTTCATATGATTAGCAAACTACAAAAATCCTATATCACTAATTCTTTCAAAATATCCATATAGTTAACAAGTGATTAACAAAAATCATTGCTAATTCTTTCCCATACAACATGACCATACTGCTTTTCAAAGGCCACAAACTTCCGGTACAAATCTTTAGCTCTTCCCTTGACAATATGATCAAGGGAAAATTTATAAATACTCCTTGCACGCTCTGTTTCTTCACACCTTTCCTCAAACTCGACAAATGCAACAAAAAGCCGCTCTGCTTCTTGATCATTAGCCACCTTCTCCATTGCCCTCTCATAAACATTTCTTGCTCTTGCTACCTCTCCATTCATCACCTCAAACTTGGCAAATCATTAGCGAATATGCCACTTAGTGATGGAATTGAAGTAAGCAATTTAACAATAGAAGGTTATATACTCCAATAGTTGGTGCAAAATGCTTTTAGTTTCAATAATTAAAATACTAAACAATCAGCTGATCTATATGGGTAACAGAATGGGATGGGAAAGAAGAGTATCTTCTCCATATTAGGGATTGTTTGTGAAAGCGTTAGATGGAGGTTATTGCGCATTTCGCCAAGAAAGCCACAGTGCTACAACGCGAGGGTGTTTGGGAATACATTGAAGATCATTGTGCTTCTTCCCTCAACGCCACGTCTTGGAGAAGCTATTATTTTGAGCTTCTGAGCCACGACAGAGGGATGCAACGGTGCTGCAATGTGAGGGTGTTTGCAAGCACCACATGAGCGCCATTAATTAGTGGTGGTTGATGGTGGTGCTCGCCGGTGGTTTGGAAGAATGAAGAAGGCGAAGGCGATGGTAGTTGGAGGAGCATAGTGAAAGGAGAAGGAAGAAAAGAGAGCGCATCAACTACTCCCTATGATTTTTCAGTAGAGTTGCCTATACTGATAACATGGATTGATGATGAAGTAGGGAACAAAAGGCATAAGCCACTAGAAAATGCTTGCCAATCAAGTGGAATTGGTAATAGATTTGAGTATTCAAAACTAAAATACAACAAAAAGAGCCAGAATTATTCGTACTTAGTAAATGTGAAATAGTGCTGCTGGTTATGGACATCAATGAAATTTGACAAATTTTCCCTTTTACGTTTATCTAGATCCGACGCATCTATATGTTCTGCAACTTTGTTTCGAGCTTCTCTGAATGGTGGGAATTGCCAAAAATGGAAGCGGCAACGCTAGTTGTTGATGAAGAAGATGACAGTCAAGATGAAGGGAGGTTGCTGGCGGTGATGGTGGTGATGAAGGAAGGCCGCTCACGACACAGAAAAGGAGGAAGGTGGAGAAAGAAAAAGTTTAATTATAAATTTATCAATTTTTAATTAAGTGTAATGTATTTTTTTTAATTATATCTTTTTTTTTACATTTTTTCATTCCAATCATCATAATATATAAAAATAATATCTATATATAATATTTAATAAGATTTATGTCATTTTAAGTCATTTTCCATCTAAACGAATTTTTCAAACGTTAATTCAAACAGATTCAAGGTTAGAAAAAAAGTCACTTCTGTTACCGCCGATCCAAACACAAATCACATTTATAATCTGACTTTTTTTCGATTTGGCTTCTGTAAAAGTCAGATTGAAAAAAAAAAAGTTACTTCTCCACCGCTAATCCAAACACGCACTTGGATACCAGTTAAAGTAAAGGAAGATTACTTCAATCCACCATTTAAAGTTGACAACTTAGGAAATTGCTTAATGGTATTCAATAAAGCCCTCAACTTTCAACCGTTCCAACATCAGCAAGCAAAAAATTCATAAACATATTAAAGGTTGATGGGGTCAAGTCTCCACTTGATATGGATAAAGAGAAAACCATAAAGAAGCAAAAATGAAGATTCCTAGATTTAGAAAACAAGTCATAGTTAGCAACAAGGAAGCTCAATGTACTGAGACATGCTGCTGAATGAGCAGGACTGACTCATGTTTTTAAGCATTTCTTTTTTTCCATCAACTTCTTGGCAATTAACTTTAGCCACTTTACCTTTAGTTCAAGAATTCAATCAATCCTACGTCCTCACCATTTTGTTCTTATCTTAATCATCTTCAATTTCCCACTCAATTAAGTCATCCACGAACAAACAAATTCCAAAACCATCCAGACTAAGTAATCTAACCGATGATTGTGTATTTCAAGTTAAGCATAGAGAAGCACTGGTATTTAACATAAAACTCATGAATCAAAAGCTTAGAATTGAAAGAAAGTGAAGATGGGGTTTCATTTTCACATACATGTTCCCTTTAATCTTGAAACAAGTTTCAACACAGAGTTTATGAGCAGAAGCAAGATCATTCTTATAAGAACAACCCAATTCAATTGGAACTCCGAATTCATGGTTTTCACTTTCCAAACCCATGTGACAAATCCTACACTCTTTCTCTACAAGATCCAAATGCACCTTAATTTCAGGAACCCCACTGAACATTCAGTGACAGAAGAAGAAGAATAAGCTCTTGTAGATTGAGGAGCAAGCGGGCAGCTGGAGGAGTAGTCGGAGACGACGCTGGAGGAGATGCGTGAAGGAGACGACGCGGAACGGGAGAAATGGACGAATGGCAAAAGGAAAAAGGGTTTATATGGATCGGGTAGTATTAGAATATTAAAAATTGCCATGGGCAATTTAGTCACCATATGATACAAATTTTCTCTTCCCAAAAAAAAAAACCTTAAATCTGGAGGTTTTACAAAGGAGGGGAGATGAGCACTACATGACCAAAAAATTCTCCCACCCCTCACATCTCCTCCTTCCAACCAAACACATATTTTTTATTTTCAACCCTCTACTACCCTCACCTAACCTAAAAAAAACCTCCAACCCAACACAGACTTAAAGAGGGGAATCGTAGTCTAGCTTTTGGTCAGGTGTATGTTAAGAACTAGTGAGTTTATAACACTCCAGTCAAATAGATGAGTTTCTATTGAACATGTGTTAGCCTATGGCTTCAATTAGCGATATAAAGATAAACGGTGATATAAAAAAGGTTGCATCTTGCATATTTCATAATTATATATTACATGTTGTGATGAAAATACATATTGACATAATGATGATTAAATTAGTAATTGTCTTATATGAGGATTGTGGTATATACAAATATATACATAATCAGTTTCTTTGTTTTTTATCATATGTAGTTTGCTTGTATACGCTAAAAAATTTTAGTAGTTATTGAGACGTCGAATCTCATCCTTTATATTAACATTTTTCAGGTGATTATTCTAGTAAGGAGCAAGAGAGACACCTATGGAGTGAGCCTTGAAGGCTCTCTTGTACTCCTAGAGCACATGTTATGTTGTTGTTATTTGCCATGCTAAAACTTCCGCATTTTATTTTATTTTGCTGAAATATTTTGAAAAATTGATTTAACACTATGATGTAGGCTTTATTTAAACTGATTTTATATTTTGATGATTTGAATATTGAACATTATTTTTAGTGATATTTCAAATACTTTGGTTAAGTATTTAGTTGTTGGGTTTGAGGTGTTACAGCCACCGCCACCACTATAACCTCCTCCTCCTCATTGGCCAAATATTGTCACCACTATGTCCACCATTACTATTGCCCGCCATCACAACCTCCTTCTCCATCTCTGTTACCGCCACAGCCACCACGACCTCCTCCTCCACCGCCGCCACCTCCTTTTCCTTTTCCACCTCCATTGTCACCACCCCTGTCATCGCCGCTACTACCTCATCCTCCACTGTTATTGTTATGACCACCTTTCATCCCGGCTGCCATAACACCATTACCATCTTCCACTACCACAACCATCGTCATCTAAAGATTCTCGACGAGATAATATAATAGTTATGATAAAATAATGTGATGACTCTTAACTATTTTTTTTACAAAGATTATAGTAAGGGTACAATAGAATTTGTGTGATATTAATTTTAATAATTATTAAAATAATAACTCCTTACACTTTACTTAAAAATCAAACCAAACACTAACCTTCTAATTAATATTATATCACATTACCATTACACTGTATTACATTACATTATAGAGTGTAATATGACCAAACTAAATGCGTTACTACAGATACTAGAGAAGGCATTGATATTTTGAACTCTTAGGTTATAATAAAAGATCGGGAGTGCTTTATCGAAAAGTTTGGATAAATTTGAGGAGTTGCGTACTCTCTCTCTTAAAATAATTTCCTGGATAATTCTATTATTTTTCTTCCAAATGTAAACATGTACAATTCAATGTGGATCACAGTACTTGAAAATAATATCTTGAGGCCTATGGCCACAATACATCAAAATATTTTTAATGTGGAAAAGAAACTAGTAGATATATACAATTTCCCTCTCTGCTTTTATTTTCTATATTAGATCTTATATTGATGATTCTCTTGGCAGCTGCTTCCAATACAAGTTGATCTTGTTGGCTTCCTGACGGAGTCTGCACAAACAAATGTGGGTTATATATTAAACCAAAGAAAAGAAAAGAAAAAGGAAGTAATATCAAATTGTAATATGCTGTTCATAAAAAAAATTATTGATTTAGGCTTCGGTCTACAACAAACCTTGGAGGTATTTGCATTAATGGTGATCTAGAACCAGAATTCACAGAAAACGCCCTATGACCTATTTGTTGTGCATTGGTTGGGTTCATCAACATATGTTGCTGCTGTGGTTGATAAGTTGTGCCGGGATTTGCTCGCGGTCGAGCCATGACGGCCATTTGGACGGCCGGCAGAGGAGAGATGTTGCTGGTGGCAAATGGATTGGCCTGTTGCTGAGACAGATCAGCCATTGGGACTGCGTGCGGTGGAAAGATGTGGCTTGATAAGACAAATGGATTCGCCTGCTGTCGAGCCATCGTGGCCATTTGGACTGCCTGTGGTGGAGAGATGTTGCTTGATGTGGTAAATGAATTTGCTGGCGGTGGAGCAAATGAATTCAGGGTAGGTGCTCCATATACTGCCTGCGGATTATGACGCATATTGCTGTTCCTTTTCTCTGTTGCTTCATATTCCGATTTGTTAAAACAACCTTCGCAGCTACAGTTTTCGCCACATACTTCTCCAGCAGCATAACATTCACAGTAACTATAAAACAAACAAACAAAAATCACATAGATTAATAAACACAAGAAGTGATAATACCATAGTTATATATTAATACAAACTTATAAATTAAATAGACTTACCGCTTTTGACATTTGCTGGCCTTACATCCGCATCGCCTGCTTGATATCTTCTGCCTGTAGAGAGAAATAATAAAATTAGTTTGAAATTTAAGAATTTAGTCTTCAATTTTTTGTCATTTTAAACATTCCTTCCCAGGACAACAAGAACAAGAACAAAACATTTATCCCACTAGGATTGTGTTCTGGTTTTTAGTGAAATCACATAAATTTCACTAAGAGATATCTAGTGTGATTAGAAATAAACCATGAAATTGTTTTAAAGAGGATGAATAAAAGAAGCAAACCTCTTATTTGGGGGAGTTGGTAATTGGATGATTTGGTTATTATGGCCAAAAGACTGCAGAGGAGTTGGCTTGGGTTGATACTGCTGGGCATAAACATGTTGCTGAGTTGAAACATTTTGAAGTGATTGAGAAGTGGAAATAGGAACTTCCAAACACTGTGAAGTAAGAGGAGGGTGTTGTTGAGTTGAATGTGGTGTAGGCTTTGAAGGCTCAACACTGTCACTCAGATTATCTTGTAGAGGTTGAACATCAGAAGTGAGTGATCGTGGCGATTCATCATGCCTTCTCTTATTTGGGGGAGATGCTAATTGGATGATTTGGTTATTATGGCCAAAAGACTGCAGAGGAGTTGGCTTCGGTTGATACTGTTGGGCATGAAGATGTTGCTGAGTTGAAACATTTTGAAGTGTTTGAGAAGCAGAAACAGGAACTTCCAAAAATTGGGAAGTAGGAACTTCCCCAGAGTAATCTTCAAAAGGGTCCTGAAATTGAAATGACTTTTTTAATATTTAAATCTAATGATATGAGTTTTGCCAAAAAAACGATAAAAAATGTCGCTGCACATAGAGAAATGTAAACAATAAAGAGAATGAGCAATAACAGAATAATATAGAGAACTAGAGATGATGAAATTGTCAATTATGAAGCTTTTCGAGGAAGGACTTGTGGTTATCATTATTCAAATATAGATGCGGAGATAGCATGAGTGGAAATTATAAATTTTAACTACACGCTATGTAACATCCCAGCGCCTTAGCACCCAAAATTATCCACTTTAGGGTTTTATTATTGCTTCTGATTTTAAAATGAGTCCGAGAGGGAGAAGACATCCATATGGAATGAAGAAGAGACAAAAGACATGTTATAAGGGTCTTAATACCTCCCCTCTCGACACATTACCGTGAGGGGGTAATGGTACCTCAAAGCTGACAAGTTCAAGAGTGATATGCTAAGATGTTACACAGTAAATCTAATTATTTAACATTTTTATAGGAGTTTTCTAAAATTAATGTAATAAGTATACTACTATTAAGATTTGAAATACATTACCAGCACGGCAGAGTGATGTTGAGTTGAATCTTGGGGAGGGTCATCCTCCATTCTAAAGTAATCTTCAAATGCCTAAAATTTAAAAATAATTTATTTTAAAACTATGAGGGGTAATAAGGCCTCAAAGCAAATAAGTCCAAGAGCGAGACACTGGAATATTACACCTTAAGTCTAATTATTTAACATTTTTATAGGAGTTTTCTTAAATTTAATGTAATAAATATACAACAATTAAAGATTTGAAAAACAGTACCAGCAAGGCAGAGTATTGAGTTGAATTTTGGGGAGGGTCATCATCAATTCCCATGAGATATTCAATTTGCTGAAATTAAAAAATAATTCAGCATCCAAAAGTTTAGTAATATAGTAAATGTTTGGGCAGAGTTATATCCGAGTAGTTTACTAAGTTCTAAATATTAGAGATGAACACCATAGATCCCAAGGATATCCCGTCATTCTCCAAACTGTTCGCTTTTGGGCCCAACCTCTCACGTTTTTAAAACATGTTAAGAGCGGGAAGTATCCAAATTCTTATAAAGGGTTATTTATTCCCCTCCTTAGGAGATATGAGAATTCATAATCCATTACCTAGAGGCCAGTGTCATTGTCCGTTTTGGGTCCATTACCCCTCACGTAAAACGCGTTAGGATGAAAAAATATCCAGAACATTATAAAACATATTTCGACACAACTCTTGAACTTAACACATGGCTCTCAAAGTTGTCTGCTTTGAAACCCACAGTTTTAAAAAGAGAAAGTATATAGACCCTTATAAGACATCTTTCATTTCCATCCTCAATCAATATAAATATAAGACTTCATATAAAACTCATCGATTAAAACAAGGGATTCAAGTCACATCATCTATCCTCAAGAACAAGGAGAACTAGCTACTCATGTGTCTAAAGTTGAAGAAAGCAAAGGGAGGAGGAGGAGGCACCACAGTATGTACGTACCTGTAAACTTTTGATGAGATCAGAATTCATTGTCGTGCTTTGTTTAAGAAAACTGGGTTTGTTTAAGAAAACTGTGAAAACGAGAAGGAGGATGGCAGGGGAGCTTAATATACAAGCTCGTGGCTTGCGTTTAAGGCAAAATCAGTTTTAAATCAATTTACCTGGACGATTGATTAAATTTAAAAAAAAAAAAGAATTAATCCATTGATTAAATTTTTAAAAAATAGAATTAATCCATTATTTTAAAAAATAGAATCATACTCGCATAAACTGGAATGAATTATCAAATTTTATTTTAAATACTAGTTAATTTTTCCCTAACATAAAAAAAGTTAATATAAAATATTATTAAATTCATAACAAATCATATTATTTACATGATAAGATTTATGTAACATGGGAGAATATCTGATGTCCTAAAAATACAAATCTTACAAGAAAGATGCACAAATGATTTTGAGTTGAATTTAAACAAAAAAGAAAAAAAGAAATGTGGGGTTAAAATTTTTTAATTAATTTTTTTTACTCTTTTATCACACATCTTCCCTTTATTTAGGTTTTATAACCCCATTTCTCTATTTTTTTTTAAAAAAAATTGACTCATAGAAATCCCCCCCTCCCTCCCCTCCCAACCAAATACCTCATACCAAACAGGTGCTAAAGAAAGATATCTGATGTCCTAAAAATCTCAATCAGTATATGCACCAGCCCCGAACCATTCCAGTCTAAGAAGTTGGTAAAACCAGCACACCAAAAACATAAATCAATTTCAAGAAATGGTAGAATAATAAGAAAAATATGGCATAAAACTATTTACTTGTGATATTGAGAATCATAACATAAATCAATTTCATGAAATGCAGAGACATACACACTTTTTCTTTTCCAAATCTGAATTATTTGAGCTTACATGCAAAACCAAGTAACCGTACTTTAAATTTAGAACTATGTTGATATAATAATGAGGAAGACTTACCAATTGCCTCTCATTGACTGAAGAAATATTGTTACTTGGAGTGGTGACGAGGAAAAGCTCCCACCCAGTTGGATCAAAATTTTTGTTTGAGCATACAAAAGTCGATGCCATTCCTATAAGCAAAACACATCCATTAAATACTGAAAAAGCAATAAACTAGATCATGAAGCAGAATTTTGATGAGAAACCAAAAGGCCAAAATGTTACCTACTGATGGCTCCTGTTCTTCAACAGGTAATTCTCTGTCTTCTGAAGCTGAAGCTTCTTCTGGTCTGTATGTCAACTGAAGCTGTTGATAAAGAACAAGATATCAGTTGTACAAGAAAAAAAAAAGGAGATAAATAAGATTTATAATTTTCAAGCAACATTTTCAGGAAAACTATGCACTAATGGAAACAAACTATGAATCTATGATAATTATACTCTCCCTAAACTTAATCAATTATGTACTAACCAATGGTTCACTTGGAACTGTAACCACTCGTGGTGCCTCCCTAATATACTCTTCCATGGTTGCATGAAAGGATTGTGGAGGCTGCGTTGCAAGCACAATGGGAATCAAATCAAGGTTAAACAGAGAAAGCATGTTAAATCAAAACACGAAACCGCTGCAAACACAAAGAAATACCTCTATTGACACAGGAAACTGAAAATTTCTGGCAAGTTCTAATCCTTTGCAGACTTCATAGAAATCTGAGAGACTGGCAGCCTACAACAACTGAGGACTTTTAACATAAGGATATTGAAGTTAAACTGCAAAAGCCTTGCTGGCTGCTTCATATCACTTCTCTTTGTCTCTTTCCATCATGCAAGAACCACCGGACCTCGCTCCTCATTCTTCAGTGTTCCACGCCGCTACATCGCTCCGTCTCTGGTCCTCTTTCTTTTTTTCGGATTGCTCCCCCGTTCTCACAATCTCACCACCAAATAGGATGTTTGTTTTAGTTTTTCATAAGTACTTATGGGTTTATACATATAAATTAAGATAACTTTCACTATATAATTTATCTTGCATACAAATTGAGATAACTTTTACCACATAACTTATCTCATATTCCGTAAATCACGATTGAAAACATTTATGGAAGTAATCCAAACATATTCTAATTAAAAAATTAAAAAATAACTAAACACTTCAGTGCCCTTTTAGTCTCACAGAATATAATGGAACGATGATTATATAATTTATTTGGTTTGTTATTAGAGAAAAATAATACATATATATATATAAATATTTAGTTAGATTACATTAAATATAAGAATATATGAGAATAATATATCAAGTGATAAAATTACATTTTTCTACCCATATAGTAATGTACACATTTGGTTTATGATAATTTTTTTTATTTCATGCAGTGTATATAGTGGGTTTATAGTATTTTTTTAATATTTAATTATGAAAATATTATACAGTGTATAAATTGAATTTATGTTAATTTTTTAATATTTAATGATTGGAATATTATTTAATGAGATATTTTAATATTTTTTAATAGTAGAATATAATTTTTTTTAAAAATTTTGAATGGAGAATTTTTTAATTTTCTATACTATTAATTTTTTTAATAGTTAACGGTGGTAATTTAAAATTATTTAATATTTAACCGCATTTATGGGTTGGTACTTTAATCAATTTAAAAAATTATAATAATAATAGGGTCATTTTCACTTGATTACAAGATGTTTGTATCCCCATGCATCAGTCTTAACAATGTAATCTTGATTATATCAAATGATGTAATCAGGATTACAAAATATAATCATTTTTATATTATATAAGATTAATAAAATACTGTAATCACTCTATTATATTAAAATTACATGTAATCATCTCTCATATAATCAAATCAAAGCAGTTATAGTTGTTCGTAGAATATCAGGGTGGTCCACATGACACACCTACGTTATTATGTAATATTTCAATTATATGAAGTCCCCCAATTTAAAAATGTGATTGAAAAATAATAGGAAAAATTTGAAAAAAATATCTTATTTTGAACCTAACTCGATAAACATTTTTATTTATTATGCCGTTTGGTAGAATAAAATTTTAATAGTGGAGAATAGAAAAAATTCTAATTTTGAATTATGTTAACTCCCTAATTTTATGAAATAAACTTTTAAATTTTGGATTACGATAATCCTTGATTTATGGAGATTTGTTTGAAAAATGATAGGAAAAACACAAATGATATTAATTAGGGTCTAATAGAATTAAACGGTGTTACTTAAAAACAATTTTACAATGTTATTACGAATACTAGAAAAGATAACAAAAGATCGGGAGTGCTTTATCAAAAAATTTAAATAAATTTGAGACCTTGCGTACTCTCTCCCTTAAAATAATTTGCCCGATAATTATATTTATCTCAAATATAAACATATACAATTCAATGTGGATCACAGTACTTGAAAATATCTCGAGGCCTACGGCCACAATACATCAAAATATTTTTAATGTGGAAAAGAAACTACTAAAATATACAATTTCCCTCTTTGCTTTTATTTTATACATTATATCTTATATTGATTATTCTCTCGGTAGCTGCTTCCAATACAAGTTGATCTTGTTGGCTTCCTGACGGAGTCTGCACAAACATATGTGGGTTCTATTATAGCCACACACAAAAAAGGAAAGTATTATCAAATTGTAATATGTTTTTCATAAAAAAAAAATTATTGATTTAGGCTTTGGCCTACTACAAACCTTGGAGGTATTTGCATTAATAATGATATAGAACCAGAATACACAGAAAAAGCCCTATGACCCATTTGTTGTGGATTGGCTGGGTTCATCAACAAATGCTGCTGCTGAGGTTGATAAGTTGTGCCGGGATTTGCTTGCGATCGAGCCAAGGTGGCCATTATGATGGCCAGCAGCGGAGAGATGTTGCTCGATGTGGCAAATGGATTAGCCTGTTGTTGAGACAGATCAGCCATTTGAACTGCGTGCGGTGGAAAGATGTGGCTTGATGAGACAAATGGATTCGCCTGCTATCGAGCCATGGTTGTTATTTGGACTGCCTGTGGTGGAGAGATGTTGCTTGATGTGGTAAATGAATTAGCTGGTGGTGGAGCAAATGAATTCAGGGTAAGTTGTCACGGGCTTGGAGTTCGGCACAGCTTACAGCGCTCGTGCAGCATCCCGAGGATACCACTTCCTCCAGGGATCAGCCTTACCAGATACAGTTCCACTTCCCTTAGAGACCAACCTGACATTATTAGCTACCGACCAGTTGAATCCTTAGATTGACTTCAGCCCGTCTAAAGAGAACAACGCCCAAACACTAAAATCGCCCTCCCATCACCCAATGGCAAGACTAGATGACTCATCTATTGGTCTGACACAGTCACGCCACAAACAAGGTCGTGACATTCTCCCCCACCCAAAATCTAGCACGCCCTCATAGTAGGGAAGAGAATGACTCTGTCTAAGGATCCACCTCGAACCAGCCAGTATAGGACTTGTCAGGGTCGTAACACTTGTGACGGTCCCAGCCCCTCCCACAAAACCTTCGTGGATGCTTAGCGCCCCACATTATATAGGCCCTAAAACTCCTGACAAGCTCCCTCACCCAACCAAGCGATGCCCCCATCACCGGGTAGGGGTCCACCCCCATTCCATCCATGGGGGGCCACCACACCGAGCGTAGAGTAAGGTAGGCTCTGATATCACTTTGTCACGAGCTTGGAGTCCGGTGCAGCTTACAGCGCCCGTGCGGCGTCCGAAGGGTACCACTTCCCCAGGAACCAGCCTTACCAGATACAGTGCCAACTGGTTTCGCCCTGCCATGGACTCATCAGGGGACGACATTAGCCCCCAACTAGTTGAATCTTTAGATTGACTTCAGCCCGTCTAAGGAGAACAACGTCCAAACACTAATGTGGCCCTTCCATCACCCAATAGCAAAACCAAATGGCCCGTCTTTTATTGGTCTGATACAGTCATGCCAAACAAGATCGTAACAAGGTGCTGCGGATTATGACACATATTGCTGTTCCTTTTCTCTGTTGCTTCATATTCCGATTTGTTAAAACAACCTTGGCAGCTACAGTTTTCGCCACATACTTCTCCAGCAGCATAACATTCACAATAACTATTACAAAAAATCACATAGATTAATAAATACAAGAAGTGATAATACCATAATTGAAGGGGGGGGGGGGGAATTGAACCAAAGTTTGACTTGCCTAATCGTAAGACTTGCAAATTAATTTTCTAAATCTCCCTGGTAAAGTATAGGGTCGAATCAAGTCGTATCTCAAAAGATTTAATTATTATTACACACAGATAAAAAGAGTAAGGGGATCAAAAGAGTTATAATTAAACTGTAAACAATAAAGAGCATGGGTAGCAAAATGAGCCATAACAGAGTAATATAGAGAAATAGAGATGATGACGTATGGTTAACATTATTCAAATATAGATGTGGAGTTAGCATAAAAGTGAGTAGAAATTATAAATTTTAACTAGTCGCCATGTTTTTGGCCAAAAAAAACTAAAACTAAAACTAGTCGCCATGTAACATCACAGTCCTACTCTCAAAATTATCCAATGAGAAGGAAAGGCATCCTGATGGGTTGGAGAGAGAAACAAAAAAATGTCTTATAAATGTATGAATATCATGTAAATATAAATATATCCCCTCTTTACACATTTTAAAACCATAAGGATAATAATTACGCCTTAAAAAAAGACAAGTTTGAGGGTGAGATACTAAAATGTTACAAGGTAAATATAATTATTTAATGTTTTTATAAGAGTTTTCTTGAAATTAATGTAATAAATATACATCAACAACAAAGTCGTATTTCACTAAGAAATAAACTTAATAAATATACGGTTTATTTTTTTAAAATTTATTTTCTCATATTATTATAAAATTGTATTTTTCCTGTGATTATCATCCATTATTAAAGATTTGAAATACAGTACCGGCAAGGCAGAGTGATCTTGAGTTGAATCTTGGAGAGGGTTTGTTACAAACTCAACTGCATAATCGGTAAACTCGTCGAAATAATTTAGAAGATCATCAAGAAAACTGTTATCAGGTGATAATTGTATGTGATTATCATCCATTCTCAAAAAATCGCCATCCATGCTCAAGTAATCTTCAATTGCCTGAAATTAAAAATTAATTCAGCGTCTTTCATCTATAAATGTTATTGCAACGTAAGGTAACTATAAAAAAAGAATTACAAAAAATATTATTACGCGAAGTCAGTGCGCCTTTAATTCCATATTTAATTCCAAAGTTGCAGGAGTAACAAAAGAGTAACGAGGAGAAAGACATAAAGGAATAAGTAACAAAAGTGAGCAAAAGTGTAGTAATATAGTAAATGTTTGCACAAAAATTAACTAATAATAATGATGCAACTTCCCAAATTAGTATATCTCATCATCTCACTCTCAAAACTATTTGTTTTAGGGTCAAAGGGTCAAAGTCTTTATATTTTAAAAAATGTCAAGAGAAGAAAGTATCATATGTTTTTTAAACATATGGGGAAAGTATCAAAACTTTTATAAAGCGTTATTTATTCTCCTTTTAAGTTGATGTGAAACTTCATAATCTATCCTTTAAATGCCATATTGGCACATCAATTATCTGCTTTTAGTCCATTACCCCTGACGTAAAATGCGTCAAGATATGAAAATATTCAGAACCCTATAAAAGCATGTTTTGACATAACAACCCAACACTTCACTCTAAAAAATTGTCCCCTATGAAGTCCAATAGTTTTAAAAAGAGGAGAAGGCATCTAGACCTTACTCTTAATTAGCATGAACTCCCCCGCGCGTTGCGCGGGGACCAACAAATTAAGGAACAAAATTACCTTCCACTACTAAATATGTAATCAGAACCAACACGACAACTAAGTCCAATTTTTACAACTAATAATGCAAACTAAAATGTTTCTTCAGATACCTAATAACAAATGCTTAAAAAAAACCTTCAAATGGACAAAAGGTTTAGCATACAAAGGAAATACATAAACAATACCTACTAAAATGTACTCAAAATTCAAACTCCAAAGATAACAACAAATTATATGTAACTGGAGATGGCACCAATATGGCTTACAAAATAATACAGACGAAGATGTTTATGGTGAAGTGATGAATTCTCAACAAAAATCTTCTGTTCAACTACCGGTAAAAAATGCAATGAGAATGGATAATTTTATCATATATATTGTCTCTTTCCATCGTAAAAGTAGCATAAGGTTATTGAAGAAGGTGGATTATCTAATTCTGTTGACATTCATTCCCCTTTTACTAATCCAATCTTATCAAAACTTTTTTCTCATTTATGTGGCCAAATATGAAAATATTCATTTCGTTTTTGAGGAGGGAAATTAATTTTGGTACACTCCCTCCATAGCTTGCATATGGTTTTTCTTTGAGTGGCACCCATCACAGTTTTTGGTGAATGACTTGATGCATTCGTTATACACATTTTATTAAATTTTTTTATAGGATCAACAGTTTCATGATCCATACCTCACCACTTCATTAATTAAATATTCTCCTGAATGAGGAGATGGCATGCGGATTCACTCAATTATTTGACTAAAAGGAAAAATGCTTCCTACAACTTTCAGTTAGAAAGAAAAACCCAGTTTAAGAATTATGGATAGCAAAATATTCATGGTTTTAGTAAAATATCAGAAGGTCATGCTTCATAGCTCAATCCCTTTCCCCTAAATCTAAACCTAATGACTCTCCATATATGCACATAATTTATGTGACCTTTCATGGGTATCTTCAAAAAGCATAACTTGTACCTTTCACTATTAACCCACCCCATCCCTAAAGACAAAAAAAAAAAAAGCTTTCATATCCCTTTGCCTTTGTACCTTTCACTATTAACCCACCTCATCCCTCTTGTTAGAGTAACTCCATCAGCTTTAAGAAAGCATGACATGCCTTAGCTGTAAGTAACCATAACTTGCTTCATCAATTTAACATTGGATATATGACCTTGTAGGTACAAGTATTCAAATTCTAACAATCACACGACTATCCTTTTTTTTTTTTCTGCATTAGCTGTAATTGATAAAGACATTGACTTCCTGCACCAAAAATTTAGATAGTTAGCATAAGTTGTCTCAAAATTGATATATCTTCATCTTCAAACTATATGTACTTGATCATTAATGCATCACAACATGAAAAGGGAATGGTTCAGCAGTCAATGCTTATAATGAGAAGACACTTTCACAATCAAGAAATTAGACCTAAGAATAACTTGCAAAGTTTGGACTTATTGAGGCAGCTAGGTACCTAGATCAGTCATAACTTACTAAGTAGACTATTTGCTTTCATATAATACAGACATATCTTTAGAGGTTTACATTTTCACGTGAAATTAAAGACAATATTGTATCCTATAAACAACCTTCACTTCATAGCTTAGAACATTTTCATCCAAATAAGATAAATTCATTTTGGGGATCTTTTTTAGCGTCATGCCATGGTCTTGCTATAATTCCTACTATATACTTCAGAGGATGTCAATGTCTTTTTTAATTCTTGATCAATAATTCAGAGGATTCAATAAGATCTGTTCAATATTAATTTTAATCTAAATTAAAACTAAAATCTTCTGGTTTAAAGTATTCTCATAATTTTTGTATTTATACCTTGCCACAACTTAAATGGAGATGTGCTATATAATCATAAATTTATAACCTGTGTTGTCCTTGATCAGAACTATCACCATACCATAACAGAACTTAAAATTCCATATTTTTTTTGTTCTTTATCTTAAGCAGACCAAAAAATCCTATATTTTTTCCTTTCTCATATTTCTCCCTAAAATTGTGCATGTCTAATTATGGCTAACAATTGAAAATGAATTATATGGAATTTAAGTTGATTTTTACATCCTATTTATTAGTATCCAACCATTAATAATTGTTTAGGAGTGGTTAAGAGGGTAATGGAAATGTATACTATTTAATTCCATATTTACTTAGTGTTCTAAATTTTTATCTTGCTGAAATTGAAATTGAAACTGAAACTAAAACTGAAATTGATCTTGAAAGTGAACTAAGAAGTAGTGCACCAACAGACAAAGTTGCACATCACCCAAACACAGGAAGTAATGCCATACGCGACAAAGAAGCAACTAAGACTCACATGAAATAGAATCAATGAAGATTCACATGGAAGAAACTAAGACTATCAAATTTTTTTAATCTGTAAGACCTTGAAAGCTGACCAAGATTCAGCCTTAACTGATGATAGTAGCATCCATTATTCATGTTTAAGTGAACTGCAACTTCTGTCGTTAAAAAAGAGTGTCTACTTAGGCATCAATTATGTGAAACACATTATCATCATTTATAGCACAAGGACAAAAGATTGATTACATATTTATGAGAGCAACATGGACTAGTTTCATATGTAAGGAAGCTGCAACTGCTATCCTTTAAAAAGGGAGTCCAAGCAGGCAACAAGAATGCAAAACAAATCAGTAGCATTTATATCACAAGAACAAAAGTGACAACACAGATTAATGACACTAGCATTGACTAATTTCATTTTTGGGGCCTGTACATGAAAGGAACGAAAAAGAGACATGTATGTGCATGCACAACTTGCATAACTGACATGTTCAAATCAGAATTTAAAACTTCTTTTTACATGGCGGGAAAAAACAAAAACCCTACTACATAACACATTTACTTCATGTGGATTCAAATGACAACAATGCAACCTTTTCTTTTCCTACCTTTTCTGCATGAAATGGATGTTTCATATTGACTTTTTCTGCATCATACAGAACTTGGTTGAAAGTATTGGTCAAGATCAAAAGGTATATTTTTATATTTAAGGGATCTTGTTAACTCACATTGCAAAAAAGGTATAAACAGTATGAATCCTTTCAGAATCCTTATCAAAATACTTGCAAATTCAGGTCTTTAACATGAAAATGATCTTAAATAAATCCTTCACGTTTTTGTGAAAGGCCACAAAGTAATACCTTTTAAATGAATACCCTTGTAGATTCAGAACATAAACAAATAAAGCAAAAGGTTTTTGGCTTGTATTTAAACAAAGGACATTAACCTAAGGATAAATGGATGACACACTGCAAATCCATGTACCAACTTTACTGAACGTACTTATTTTAAGCTGGCTTGATTTAAGTTAAATGTTTGCCTATGCATGTTGTTCATTCGATTAAGTGGCCAATATTAGAACTACAACCACACATCTTTACTGAACGTACTTATTTTATTTACTCTTTATTTCATGTAGTTTTAATTTTAGCAGTGTTGCTCCCCACTATGTCTCTTGTTCAGTAACTTTAATAGAGCAACTTCACCAAGGAACACAGAGCAATTTCAGAAGTGAAGGAGGCGTGTGCTTTGTGCCTTGGTAACCTCTTCAAAATTTTAACCAAGAATTTTAATATAGAGTGTAAAGATTGGCATAAAATAAGTTTAGAATGATTTTTAGCTTTTTATCTAACAACTAAATTACAATTAAACTAAAATGCTTTAAAAGATAATATTTTTTTTTGGGTTTTTGGAATAAAATGGAGTAATGATGAAATTAATAAAATAAGAAAAGTAAAGAGTTCAACAATAGAATGAGCAATCCCTCATAACAATGGCGCAAGCAATCCTTAAGTTAATTATGAGAGATTTAATCATACGGCCAAAATGCAGTGTTTTGAATGGATTAAAATGTCATTGTCCAAATTTGTAGGACTAAAATGTCATTTCTAAAAGTTGAACCCCAAACTGTCATTTTCAATTTTAAATCCAATTTTTTTCAAACAATTACAATTAAAACTAATTAAACCAATATTAAATATTATTAAAATCAATGATTAAGAGTAACTAAAATTATTTTGACAATTTTACCCTTTTTTGTCCTAATTTAATATATTTACTCTTAATCTCAGTTAAGCACAAAAAAAGAGTTTTAAACTAAATTGTTACAACAAAAAACCCTAATTAAAGTATAAAAATATATAATAAAATTAGGGATTGATCAAGAAGTGAATCATGTATGTTCAGCTTTCACTATGCTCAAGAGCCATGCTATAATAATAATAATAATAATAATAATAATATCATGTTAGAACATAAAATCCATTCAATCTATTTTCCTGTAGTAAGCACAAAAATGCAAAGCAAAGCAGAATATCCATTCAATCTGTTTACACTTAGATCTACAAAATCTTTCTAAAAAATGAAGTATTTTGATACAAACGAATACAAAAAGATTTTGATAGATTTACAAATCACACATCCGAAATAGATCTTAATAGATGGATTTACATATCATAAATTTAACTAAAAAATTTGAAAAGATAGCCCACCCATTTAAGAAAAATCAACAACTAATTGAAAGAATGACTTATTTCTATCACTACCAAAAAATATCAGAGTAGCGACAGACTTTTGCGATGGAATTTCATTCTGTCGCTAATCCGTCCCTAATCCCTCACAAATTTAGAGACAGAATTTTTCTGTCTCTAAATTAGCGACGGAATTACATTACATCGCTAAATTCCGTCACTAAATTCTATCGCTGAAAATTAGCGACAGAATTTAGAGATGAAATTTTTCCATCGCTAATTAGAGACGGAATTTCCATCATTAAATTATGTCCCTAAATATTAGTGACGGAATTTAGAGACAGAATTTTTCCGTCTTAGCGACGGAATTTGCTAATTTCCGTCACTAAAAATTAGCGACGGAATTTTCGTCTCTAATAGTTAAATTTTTTAATAATTCAATTTTTTTTCCAAAATTATAATTTTTTAAATAATTTAAATTTTAAATTATTTTAAATTTATAATATAATATTAAAATAAATAAATAAAAATTATTAATTAATATTTATTTTTGAAATTAAAATTATAATATAATATATTTGAATTTTTAATAATATATTATATACAAATAAAATGCAAATTTTATAAATACAAACAAAAAGATAAAATATAAAATAAAATAAATAAAAAAAGATATTAATAATAAAAATTTAGGTATAATATTTACATAAAATAAAATAAGAAAACTAAATTAAAATATTCAATAATATATAAAATTTTGTATTTCTATTTTGTTTGCAAGTGATATATATATATGTATATGTGTGTGTGTGTGAATGTGTGTCTGTGTCTATATATATATATATATATATATATATATATATATATATATATATGATTTTGAATTTAACTTTCACATATTCTTCTTAGCTCAACTGGCAAAGGCACTAGCACACGCGTGAGAGGTCATGGCTTCGAATCCTAACTTAGTCACAAAATGCAACCAATTTGTGACTTGTGACACGTGGCGGCCGGAGGCAAGGTGGCGGTGGCTGATTGGTACACGTGGCGGCCGCCGACGAGGGACATGTGGGGCGGCCGGAGGCAAGGTGGCGGTGGCTGATTGGTACACGTGGCGGCCGCCGACGAGGGACATGTGGAGGCTCGTGTTGTAGATGTGGCAATTTAAATTATATATAAAAAATAATTAGAGACGGAAAACTCTGTCACTAATTATTTTTTATATATATAATTTTAGAGACAGAATTTTCCTTCGCTAATTAGACAATTCCGTCATTAATTAGAGACAGAATTTAGCGACGGAATTTTTCTGTCTCTAATTAGCGACGGAATTTCTGTCGCTAAATTCCGTCGCTAGTTCACTATTTTTTTGTAGTGTGTGCCCATTATGGAACTTATCAATTTTCCAGATTTTCCATCTAAACAACACGTAGACTCGGTTAGATAATCAAATAACAATAATCAACAATGTAGCAGTAGCAGCAGAAGACCATTTAAAATTTATGAAAATGTAAAAGGAACTAAAACTACCTTATTCACTTGGAAATCATATATGATGTTTTATTTTTTCCTTCTTTTCATTTCCACCAAGCAAACAAGATGAATTCATCATAGCAGATCTTCTTGTATTTTCCTCATTTGTAAATACACTATTAAACATTGCTTGTAACAATGGAAGAAGAAAAGTTTTTTGTTTTTCATGTTGCATTTCTTAATTTTCAAAACAGAGGTACCTGTCATTATGGGGAGAAAAATTGAAGGAGAGATTGACAAATCCAACCAAAATTCCGGGAAATAATGAAAGTGACAGTCAAAACTGAGGGCATGAATGGAGAATATGTGATGATTTCTAAATAGCTTAAATAATCGAGAAAGCAATGAAATATCCACAATAATTAGTATGTAGAGTTGATAGAGCTCTTAGACGTATCTATTTTCATCAAATAGAACTAAGCATAAAAAAGATGAAGAAGGAAAGTAAAGAAAGAAAGAAAAATAATATGCATAGAGTAAATCACATTCAACTACCTGAGCAACAAAATAGCTAATATAGATGAGCTTTTTCAACAAATAGGTTCCCAATGCTCAGACATCTCCAGAAAGCTTATTAGTGTGAGGGATTGCGATTACATGAGGGGGAAAAACCAAGAATCCATAAGCAATTAACCCATGAGTAGATAAATAATCTTGTTTGGAATCGCTTTTATGAATCGGGCTTATTATATAAGCTCGATTCATGTAAATCGAGATAAATCTCTTCCACATATTTACCTCGTAGACTGTAAAAGCTACCTCGTAGACCGTAAAAGTTACTTCGTATTCTGTGAATCACAATTCATAAACACTTATGGAGCTTCCATAAGCTAATCCAAACGAGCTCAATATCGAAGCTTTAAATACAATACTTAAAAGAGTAGGTTCAAGATAAATGACTTACCAATGCTGAGGGATAAAGGAGAGGAATGACATCAACGATGCTCATTATGTCATGGAGGCATAGAAAACATTAATCATGTTAAGAATTTCCCCCTTACTTCATCTGTGTGGAAAAAATTCTTGCCAGCTGATATTTGCCTGGAGTTTTTTTCGAACTGACATTACATCATTTAATGAAAACAATCACATGGCATTAAACCTGAATAGAACAAAATATCTCATTGCCATTTTGAACAAAGCTTGAACAACATAAAATAGTGTGGTGAAGAAAACAACAACCTCATACATTCAATGAAAATAGAGACCACAAAGTCATACACCCGGCTTCCTCTCTCTCCCTCTATCTTTGCCCCACATACAAAGAAAACAGAGACCTCTTAAATAATTATTCTCCCATTCTAACACTGCAAATTATATTCTAAACAGATAGGGTTTGATGGGTTTAGAATTAAAGAGAAGATAAAAGATTTGTGAGGACGAAACAACTAATTAGACATAAGGTTCTTTAATGGGTTTAGAGTTCATGGAATGCCTAAAATGGGTTTGCCCTGGACAAAGGCCATAAAAATGTGGTCTTTAATGGGTTTTTAAACAAAGGCTATCACCAATTGTAGTTCTCTTTATATATACCTAGCTATTATCCCCGATGAATCATTCTTCGAGGTCTTTAATGGGTTTAGAATTAAAGAGAAAAAAGGATCCATCTTTGTTGGCCTTTGTCGATTAAAGAAAGAAAGGGTTTTTAATAGTCTTTACTTGCAACCGTCTCCCCCTATATGCTAAGAATATCATTTTATTGCTTTTGTGTTTCTTTGAAGGAGGCTCTCTTAAGAAGGATGGCTTGCATTGTGGTTTCCCCAGTCACATCCTTATAGGTTCCTCTCCGCCATCACATTAATGCCTGAAGAGCCTATTCCAGTTCCCATCTAAAATCGACAAAGGCACCTTCCCTCGTTCGTACCCTCTTCTCCAAAATCCTGAAGTCAGATGCAGACAGTTTGGAGATCGACAGTGGCGGCTGCTGAATCCTCTTTACCGTCCTTACTTCCAGGGCAAACTCGCTGAATGAAAGAAAGAATGGGAAGGGATGGAGAGATTACGAGGCCTGAGGATTAGAAAGGGTGAAATAATAAAGGGAAGAGAGAGAGAGATCGCAGGCAATTTGAAATTTAAAATTTGACTAGGAAGGATTACGTCAGGCAAGGGGAAAGAGAGTGGAAACGCCTAGGGCAGAGTGAAAGATGATGAAATTTCTTAGGATAAGGACAATAGGACAGTACAAGTATCAGACCCAAAGAAAAAGGCGAAGACTTCCGTTTAACTGTGATCTCAAGGCATTGGTCAAAAGAGATGAGGAGAAATCACAACCATAGAATCCTTATAAACAGTATCTAAGTGGAAGAGTATTATAAGATATATAGATATATAGATTATCTACTTTAAAGACTACAATTTTAAAAAGAGAAAAAGGTATCTTAGACCTTGCTCTCAAAATTGTCCGTCTCACGGTTATAAAAGGTGTTTCATTCCTCATCCATCCAATGTAAGAAGACTTTACATATAACTCATCAATTAAAACAAGGAACTCAAGCCACCTCATCTATCCCCAAAAACAAGGAAAAAAACTAGCCACTCACGTGTCTAAAGTTGAAGAAAGCAGAAAAAAAGAGCAGAAGGAGGAGGAGAAAACACAGTATGTAAGTACCTGTAAAAATTTCTTTAATAATGCTTGAAAGCAAAAAGAAAGAGGAGGAGGAGGAGGAGAAAGAGGTGAAGAAGAAGAAGAAGGCACCACAGTATGTACGTACCTGTGAACTTTTGATAAGATCTCTAGAATTTATCTCGTGCTTTGTTTAAGAAAAGCGTGAAAATGAGGAGGAGGATGGCAGATGAGCTTAATAAAAATGCTCGTGGCTTAAGTTTGACGCGGGATCAGTTTTAAATCAATTTACTTGGACGATTGATTAAATTTAAAAAAAAAAACAGAATTAATCCGTTATTTTAGAAAACGGAATTACACTCACATAAATTGAAATGAATTATCAAATTTTATTTTAAATACTATTTAATTTTTCCCTAATATAAAAAAGTTAATAAAAAATATTACTAAATCTATAACAAATCATATTATTGACATGATAAGATTTATCTAATTAACATGGGAGAATATCTGATGCCCTAAAAATACAAGTCTTACAAGAAAGATACGCAAATGATTTTGAGTTGAATTTAAAAAAAAAATTAGAAAAGTTGGTTTAAATTTTTTTAATTAATTATTTTTATTTTTTATCATATATCTTCTCTTTATTTAAGTTTTATAACTCCATTTCTCTATTTAAAAAAAAAATTTGACTCATAAAATTTTTCCTTTCCCCACCAAATACCTCATACCAAACTGGCTCTAAAGAAAGATATCTGATGTACTAAAAATCCTAATCAGTCTATGCACCAGCCCAGGTCCTTAAAAACCATTCCAGTTTAAGAAGTTGGTAAAACCAGCACCCCAAAACATAAACCAATTTCATGAAATGGTAGAATAATAAGAAAAGGGTTAAAAGGTAAAAATGTCTATGTGTTTTTATCAAATGGGCACTCAACATCAAATACTTTTTTTGGATGTAAAAATGCGCATGAACTTTTTAAAATGGGGAAAAAATGCACACACCGTTAATGAGTATTAACGTCCATTATATGGGATCCACAATATTATTTTTTGAGGTGCAAAAATACCCATGAATTTTATTTTTGGGTGTAAAAATACCCATGATGAAGTTATCAAAATAGGGCAAAAATGCTCACACCGTTAACTGGTACAAACTTATGTTTTGTAGAATCAATATTATTGTTTTTAATTATTATTTAATTTTTTATTTAAAAAAAACTCTCCACCCTCTTTCTCTCTTCCCCACCACTCTTCCTTTGATCTCTCGTGAGACCCTATCCAGACAGTTCACTCTTTGTCGCTCTCAATCTTTTCATATAGTGTCATCTTTCTTTACCTCACGTTTCTTTACCCACTTAGGCTTAGTCCTCTAGAGAATAACAATGCTTCTTCATTTAATCAAGCTAATAGAGCATCAAAAGAAAGAAGCCTCAAAGTCATTGACTGCAAATCACTCATCGGTATCCCGTCACATGTCACCAATATCTTTAAGAGTTTGATTATTTGAATTCAAATGAAAAAAATTATTGCATAGTGTTATGAGTCACACATTGAGAAATCTCACAAGTAGAGTGTGGTTTATAAGTTTGAAGGGCTTTCCATTCCAATAGGTTAATTTTTTGAGATGGGCTCTCCCTTGGGCTTGTGATCATTATATTGGTGATTTCATTGAATGCACTCTAGAAGCCTAAAACTTGGTGGAGAGTTTGAGAGCATCGAAGAGTGAATCGTTAAAGTCATTGAGTGCTTTTGAGATTTTTTTAAAAAAAATTAAATAATCATTAAAAACAATAATGTGGATCCTACAAAACAGAAGTTTGTACCAGTTAATTATGTGTGCATTTTTACCCCATTTTGAGAAGTTCATGGGCATTTTTGCACCAAAAAATAAAGTTCATGGGTATTTTTGCACCTTAAAAAATAATACTATGGGTTCTACATAACCAACGTTAATACTCATTAACGATGTGTGTATTTTTGCCTCATTTTAAAAAGTTCATGGGCATTTTTATACCTAAAAAAAACATTTAATGCTGAATGCCTATTTGATAAAAGCATATGGGCATTAACCTATAAGAAAAATAAGGCATAAAACTATTTACTTGTGATATTGAGAATCATAACATAAATCAATTTCATGAAATGTAGATACATGCACACTTTTTTTTTCTTTTATTTAATGCAATTCATAAGCAGAATCTGAATTATTTGAGCTTATATGCAAACCAATTAACCATACTTTAAATTTAGAACTATGTCGATATAATAATGAGGACGACTTACCAATTGCCTCTCATTGACTGAAGAAATATTGTTACTTGGAGTGGTGATGAGGGCAAGCACCCACCCAGTTGGATCAACATATATATATATATATATATTTTAGCAGCACTTCAGTCAAAAGTTGATTCAGTTCCTATAAGCACAAAATAAATCCATTACCAGTTCCATGAAGCAGAATTTTGAGGAGAAACCAAAAAGCCAAAATGTTACCAGTTTCAGTGGGAAATATAGCTAGGGCTAGTGCATTTCTTTCCTCTATTGATGAAGCATCAGGTGTTGCATAATTCAAACCGTGCAACCAGGACAGGAATGAGGAACTACATAAATTCGTAACCAGATATAACCAAACTCTGGAAAAAACGCTTACCAGCAAATTAAATCTCCAGTTTCTAAATTGTTTTGAGGAGGAAGAGGAATTGACAAATGATGAATTAACAACTGATTAACAATGTGTGGAAGTCACATTGGCTTTAGAGGAAGTTTGTTCCTAATGAAGACAATCATGATGCTAGTCCATAAAGTTAATGAATGAAGAGTCAAGAATATTGATAATATCCAAGTAAAAAAAGTTTTTGAATGTTAAAAACTTAGACTCTGTTTGGTTTGAGGGAGGGGGATGGGAATGGAAGGGAATAATTTTTATATTATTTCTTTTGGAGTGATGAAATGGGAGGGGAGGGAAGAAAACATTTTAATTTGAACAATTTTATCCTTTTATTTAATTTTTTAAAAATAATGTACAATATTTAATAAAATATATTATAAATATGAAATTATAATTTAATAATTATAAAAATTGAATAATTATAATTATAATTATACTAATAAATATCCAAAATTATATTACATGATTTTATTTATCATATATATACAAATGGCCAAAAGTATTTTTTTCTAATAAAAAAAAATTTAACCTCTCCTCTAAATCCCTCCAATTTGGGAGGGTTTTGAGGGGAGGGAAGAGAAAATTTAAAAAAACATTTCTCATACCAATTAAAGAGAGGGGACGGACCCAAACAAACCCTTAAACATGAATCAATATAGTATTAGATTTGTAAATTTGTAATGAATATGTCACTTATTTTTTGTACCATTCTATATCATCTCTTTTTGTCTTGTGTTACCAGGAATTTAAGTTTTAAGTTTTTAACAATTAATTGGTCAAAATTCTATCTTAGCTTCTTATTTTTACTTGTTACTGTATTTTTAGTAGTATTGAAGAAAAATATACTTATATCACATCCAAATTTACATGAGATGAGCTTTTTTTTGGTTGACAATCTGACCCAACCTTTTCCTCACACACAGACAGAGAGGGGGGGGGGGAGGTGCCAACTGTTGGCCAGATCATTCCTTTTTTAATGCACATTGTAGGTACATTTGATCAAGTAAAATATATCAATTATTTATTAAACTTATATTCAATCTTCGAATTGTTTTTCTTTTATTGAGAAATTAGATATCAACTTTAAATACAATAAAATTACATCAATCTACTGTCTTTTATCATTGATCACCTCTTATTCTAAAGATAGGGGATGATCAAAGAGATAAAAATTACCTGATATACTATATATGAACAAGTTTTATCAAATAATCAACCCCTAACAAGATCCTTTAGAATTCTATATACTGGAGAAGGGAATGTTAACCGTTATTATAAAAATAAATGAACATTGTAAACGGAACACATTTCGTAATTTTTTTTATTCATGTTTATGACTTGAATGCTAATTTTTTTAAAATAACTTCCACTTTTAAAAAGTCTTTTAAAAATCTTAAATACAATTAAAAGATCAAGTGACTACTACAATTTTTTATTTTTGTTATAAAAACAATGAATTTAAGAATACTTTAGTTAAAATATATAATTATCATTATTGTAAAATTACATGGTTGATATTTTAAATATAAGAAAAACAATAATATTTATAACTTAAAAAGTATAAAAATATAATTTAAAAATAAAAATGATGACGCACAGCCAAGTTGGTACCGCCAAAAGACAACAAGAAAGTTGGAACTTCGAACTTCTTCCAAGAAAAAGAAATTCACGCCAACGAAACATCATACGCTCCCATCTCTTCAATACCCGATTCCTCTTTGGAGGTTGTTCGTTCGATCGATCAGTTCATCCTGTTCTCTATCTCCCCGGAAAATCTAACGAAGCCGACAAATTGGAATCCTCCCAATTTTTGATCCCTTGCCGCCCACTGAGAGCGAGCGAGCGAGCGAGGGAAAGGGAGCCTAAATCAACGGGTGAATACCACTTGTACTGTGTGTGAGAGAGAGATCAAGCGCTGAAAGTGTGGAAATGGGTACGCTTCAGACTTGGAGAAAAGCGTATGGTGCCCTGAAAGACACCACCAAAGTCGGTCTTGCCCATGTCAACAGTGATTACGCGGTACTAAGTTTGGTCTTTTTCGTATTGCAAATATAGATTGTGTCCCAAGAAAGTTTTCGTTGATTCGATTTCATATCTTCAATCTTTCTTTGTTTTTGGCTATGGTTTGATTGGTTCATATTGTTAGGAATTGGATGTGGCCATAGTCAAAGCTACGAACCACGTCGAGTGTCCCCCAAAAGAAAGACATCTTAGAAGTGAGTGATTTATATTGGTAGATCCAACTTGAACTTCTGGGATTTGGCTTGTACGGGTGAAGAATGAGAAATTTGTGTTGTTTTTTTTTTCTTTTTTTCTTTTTTTGTAGAAATTCTGTTTGCCACAACTGCTATTCGACCCCGAGCTGATGTTGCATACTGCATTCATGCACTTTCTCGCCGATTGGCCAAGACACGAAATTGGACGGTATTGACATGTGTTGCTGGATCTATTATTGTTATTCATTTATAAGGCCATATCATAAAATTACGATTTAGTTTGAATATTTAATTATCTGCCTATATACATGTTCTCGACAAGAATTCTTCTTTACCCCACTGGCCCTGATCCTTTGAAACTCCATCTTGTTAAAGAAGAGAATGTGATGCAAAGGAGCACCGGGATGTATATTAGATTTATTTCTTCCTATCCATCTCTAGTATCAGTCCAACCGTGTTGCTGGTTATACGTGTGAGTGTAGAGTTATTAAATGAATGTGAATCTAATGCCTTTTGAGTTACAAGTGAAGAGTTGCCTATTTGTTTCAATAGAAGGAAAATAGTTTGACAAGACTCTCCAATTCCTATCAAAATTCAATAGTGATCCCTCTTCAAGGAGTCATTGGCTGAGCATCATAAAGGAACCACATGACAGTTATTTTACGGAAGCTGAATAGGTTAAAATAAGACAGCTTATACAATTTAGACTCAGACCTCATTTTCTTTCTTCCCCCTTTACTATTTTCTTGGAAGGTTTTCTTTATTAATATTTATTAGGTAAGAACTTCCTCTCTAACTGAGATAAAAATATAGAAAAAGAACTCATTATGGGTTTCCATTTCCTTGGGGTCCATCAAGACATGCCTTTTAAGAGTGACTAAGGACACTTAGCATTTATCAATTTCTTCCGGGAAGAAAGAAGAAATTTTATCTGAGGAGTATTCATTAGTCACTATTATGGTCCTTCTTGATCAACTGATGCATGGATGCCTATTTAGTTTGAGTAATTTTTGTTTCTTTTTCACAATTCCTGTACCAGCATAGCATTTTTGAGTGAGGATGCAGATGGAAATTCTTTGCTGCTGCAAAATATTATGATACAGTAAAACAGCAGCACAGTGATACTGTTTTGCAACAGATTTGGATTGTCTTGATATGATATGCATTTTTTAATTTCTGTAACATTTCTTAAAGTTCCCAGTTAGAAGACTTTATATTTTTCGTCCTTTCTTAAGAAAAATATTAAAATTTCAAAAAAAAAAAAAATCTAGACCTTCGAAGTTGAATATGGACATCCTATATCTAAAAGAGAAACTGTTCTCAGATGTTGGTAGTGATGAATGCTGTTTCTTTGTATTGTATGCAACGTGATTAAATAGCTTTAATGACATTCTTAATGATATCATATGCAGAAATAAATTTGAAATTTTTAATTTCAAATGAGGCCTCATTGTTTCATATCTCATAGATAATGATCATTTATCAGCAGTGATGAATTAGCAAATAGAAATAACTGGGAAAGCGGGAGGGGGATGAGTGGAGAATGAGGGAGATGTAGAAGAAAAGGGGAGACATGGAGAGATACAGGAATATGAAGAGATGGCTAAGTAGCCAAGATAACTTTATTACTAACCAATCAAAAGGCTCTCCAGATTCTACTTAATTAGGACAATATATAGAATACAAGATATTGCTGATTAAAATTAAAGAGAAGACTAACAAAAAGATAATTAATTTCAAAATAAAATTGATGAAATATTGGAATGTTCATGTATTTATCTTTATTCCCTAATTTACACATAATAATAATTTTCCCAATATTCTCTTCCTGCTCTCCATCTCTCATTTGTTGGAGAAAAATTGATGATTTTGGAGGTGTGGAAATAGAAAAATCCATCTTGGAGAATTAACTGATTGCTTATATTTTTTTTACCCTGCCAATAATGTTTTGATGGTTGGTATGCTTTGACTTTCACTTTTCTTGTTCACAGGTGGCATTGAAAACTTTGACGGTCATCCATAGGTTATTGAGGGAGGGTGATCCTACTTTTAGGGAAGAACTTCTGAATTTCTCTTTAAGAGGAAGAATTCTCCAACTTTCTAATTTCAAGGATGATTCTAGCCCAATAGGTTAATTTTATGACCTTATAATCAGTTATTGTTTACTACTTATTTAATTGTTTTACTGTTATCCATAGGCTGATGATATTTGTCCAATATTTTTGTATCGAGTTATTTGATTCAATGTTTGATTTGAATTACTCGCAGCTTGGGATTGCTCTGCTTGGGTTCGCACTTATGCATTATTTTTGGAAGAAAGACTTGAATGTTTCCGGGTTCTAAAGTATGATATTGAAGCTGAGCGTCTACCCAAGCCAGCTGAAGGACAAGAGAAGGTAATTTCATGAAGTAGTCATATTCTTTTCTGATAGCAAGTCAAACCTCAAGTTCGTGGCATCTATGATACTGTCTGATTAGAAATGAAGAGATATATGAAAAAAAGAAGACTAATAGAAGGCATAAATATTTTTTTCCCTTATACTACTTATCTACAATTGTATTCTCCCTGGTGCATTATCTTGCTTGTTTTTCAGCTTGTCAGACCTGTATAAGAGTTTTAATATCAGATACTATTTACTCTTTATACTTAGAATAGCGTTGTTCCCTACTAGCCAGACTTCAAGTTCTTTCAAATTTTTTAAGCAATATTGAAACCTTGTTTAAAATGATGAAAATCTCAGTGTGTTCTTGGTTGCCTGATGGAAAGAGTAAAAGAGAGGTGATATGAAGTACAGCAACAACTTCAACAATAATAATATCATTGTTGGGCAACAATAACAAAGATACCACATTGCATCACATATTGGTGTCTCTTTTCAATGATCTATGTTCACTTCCCCTTTGCATTGTGTTACTAACCATGCCTCAAATATAAAAATCCAAGTGTTGTTCTAAGTGATAAGTTAATTTCTATTTATGGAAATGTGGTTTATGCACGCATCTCACCAGGTATACTAAATAATTTCTCCAAGAAAAGATTACGTCTAACATATAACCACATTTTTTTCTTTTTTTAATTATCTATGATTCCTATTTCATTTGCTGATGTTGCTGATTGACACTTTTATGAACTTTGCAGTGATTGGTGTAGATTTATTAGAAGTGCTATTAATAAAAAACAAACTTTAAATTTAAAAATATATAGCTTTGTGTGACTCAACTGGTTTTTTTTTTTCCTGATAAGCTTTAGCAGGGGTACAGTAGGACCAGGGATTTGGACAGTGAGGAGCTATTGGTGCAGTTGCCTGCTTTGCAGCAGCTGCTCTATCGACTTATTGGTTGCCGGGTAATGCTGCTGGACTTGTGGATATTAATAGTCTGATTGTTAACTTCATTTTTCTATATCTGTGTTTCTGTTTTGACCACTATATATCTACATATCTGTTTGGTTAGAATTGATTTAATTCAATTTTCTTCTGGAAGTTTATTGCTCTTGTGTTCTATATCTTCTCAATAGTACTAAGTGAATGTGCGCTACAACTTTTCAGCCAGAAGGAGCTGCTGTTAACAATTTTGTGATACAATATGCGTTGGCTCTGGTATGTCTTTAGTGCTGTTTATCTAAAGATCCTCTTTGTTTATAGTTTGTTCAGAATTTACAAAGTAGTTTGTTTAGAATTGTTTTAGATGAATATATTTTTGCATTAGCCGTTTTTCTGTATAGCACAAGACTGAGGAATGTATGGATGAGGATTGTTAGTTTATCCTCTGAATTATTTATTTCATAAACCTTGAACTTTTTTCTCTTTTGTTGATTTGAACAATGAAAATGTAATTTATTAACCTTAGAAGCCAACCTTTGAAAGGAACAAGAGTCAAACATTTACTCATTTAGTTCTAGTTGCTGATGTCTTTTCCATGAAGGATAGGGATGGGAATATCATCCATGTTGGATCAAAGTTTCAATGGTGATAATAAGTTGTTTATCTGCATCTAATATACCTGTCATTGGGAAGGGTATCCTTTGCATGGACAATTTGTTTTAATGGTTAAATGTTTAAATGATTTGTAGCTGGAAACTAAAATTTTAGGAGGATGGGATCTCTTTCACAGAATTTATTAGGAATTACAACTACTGGTTGCCTTCTTGGCCAGTGAAGTGTCGTAAATGTCTTTTCTTTTTTTCTTTTCCTGATAATATTTATATTCATTATTGATGGTATATAAATCATAATTTTGTTAGATGGCATTTGGATGTAAAGTTCTTAACAATGTTGTTTTATTTCACATTGACCTGGTCCTTAAATGCAGGTATTGAAAGAGAGCTTTAAGATTTATTGTGCTATTAATGATGGAATTATCAATCTTATTGATAAGGTAAATGGGCATGCTCATGTGTTGAGGATCAAGATTTTATAAGACACTTGAGCAGTATTTCTAAGTAATAATTTTGCGATCTCTTTGCAGTTTTTTGAGATGCCCAGACATGAGGCCATTACAGCCTTTGATGTCTATAAACGTGCTGGTCAGCAGGTGATAATTTGCACGTAATTTCTATCAAATGCTTTGCAACTGTGTTTTCTGAAGCAGCCAGCAAGGTCTTTGCAGTTTAACTTCAAGATCCTTATGTTAAAATCCCTAAGTTTTTGTAGGCTGCTGGTCTCTCGGATTTCTATGAAGTCTGCAAAGGATTAGAACTTGCTAGAAATTTTCAGTTTCCTGTCTTAAGAGAGGTATTTCTTTGTGTTTGCAGCGGTTTCATGTTTTGATTTAACATGCTTTCTCTGTTTAACCTTAATATGATTCCCATTGTGCTTGCAACGCTGACCTTTTGCAGCCTCCACAATCCTTTCTTGCAACCATGGAAGAGTATATTAGGGAGGCACCACGAGTAGTTACAGTTCCAAGTGAACCAATGGTTAGTACGTAATTGATTGAGGATAATGTAATTATCATAGACTCGTAGTTTTTTGCCATTAGCTCATACTTTTCCTGAAAATGTCACTCGAAAATTATAAATCTGATTTATCTTCTATTTTTTGGTACAACTGATATCTTGTTCTTTATCAACAGCTTCAGTTGACATACAGACCAGAAGAAGCTTCAGCTGCAGAAGACAGTGAATTACCTGTTGAAGAACATGAGCCATCAGTGCCGGTTGTTGTTACTGTTGTCCCGGTTTCTGAGCCTGCTCCTTCTTCTCCTCCTCCTCCTCCTCAAAACAATTTTGAAACTGGAGATTTGCTGGTAACCCTTTTGTTCAGAGTTTGGTAATATCTGGTTATGAATTTGTCTAGTTTGCCTCATTCCTGTCCTGGTTTCAGGGTTTAAATGACGCAGCACCCGATGCTTCATCAATAGAGGAAAGAAATGCACTAGCCCTAGCTATAGTTCCCACCGAAACTGGTAATATTTTGGCCTTTTGGTTTCTCCTCAAAATTCTGCTTTATGGTCTAGTTTATTGCTTGCTCAGTAGGTAATGGATGTGTTTTGTGCTTATAGGAAGTGCATCAACTTTTGACTCAAGTTCTACTCAAACAAAAGATTTTGATCCAACTGGGTGGGAGCTTGCCCTCGTCACCACTCCAAGTAACAATATTTCTTCAGTCAATGAGAGGCAATTGGTAAGTCTTCCATATGTGTCCTTTGTGGGACATTATTATATCAACATAGTTCTAAATTTATAGTCCGGTTACTTGGTTTGCATATGTCTCTACATTTCATGAAATTGATTTGTGTGGTGATTCTCAATATCACGAGTAAACAATTTTATGCCATATTATTCTTATTCTTCTACCATTTCATGAAATTGATTTATGTTTTGGGTGTGCTGGTTTTACCGACTTCTTAAGCTGGAGTGGTTTTTAAGGACCTGAACTGGTGCATAGGTTGATTCCTGGTTTATTAGTTTTTATATTTTCATACATAGGAAACTGACTCTTTAAGTGATTTTAAAGTTGGGGGAAATTGGTATGTGGATGAAGAAATTTGCTGCTTCGGTAAGTGATTTTAAAGAATCAGTTGTGTAAATGTGTCGAAGTCATAACGTATTATGCATTCAGGCATGGTCCACGTTCTTGCTGTATGAGCTTAATGCTTTTGACAGGCATGCATTTGCTTTACGTGGATATATTAGGAGTGGACGTTTTTCATTATTCATCAGTGTGTCCTATGCTTATTTAGATCCATAATGGCGTATATCAATAGATTATGCTATTTTGCTGAGAAATACAAGAGAATTGGTTGGATTTTTGGCCATCATAACAGAATCCCTAGGTTCAAAAGTTTTACTATTTTTTTTGTGTCCATGAATGTTAGGCTGGTGGATTGGACACGCTCACTCTGAACAGCTTATACGAGGAAGCTGCTTATAGATCCGCAAATCAGCAAGCAATGTACGGAGCGCCTGCCCCGAATCCATTTGAAGTGCAAGATCCATTCGCTCCATCAAGCAACATCCCTCCGCCGCCAGCTGTCCAAATGGCAGCCATGGCTCAACCACAAGTGAATCCATTTGGTCCTTACCCACCTTATCAGCCTCAGCAGCAACATATGTTGATGAACCCAGCCAATCCCTTCGGTGATGCGGGATATAGGGCGTTTCCTGTGAATCCTGTTTCGCATCCACAAAATAACAATCCATTTGGAAGCACAGGCTTGTTATAATAATGTAACGCTGCTTTCTTTTTTCCTGGAGGTGTAAAATATTTAATCAATGAAGTGGGTTTTGGTGAATTCAGCAGTGTGAGTAAAATGTCACATGGGTTTTACTTCGTTGTTGCTGGATTGATGATTTTTGGACTGGATGTGCTTGGTTTCCCTGTAAAAAATTCAATCAACATTGAGAATGTAATAATTGATGGTATATAGAATAGTGGGTTCTGCTTGTATCCATGGATATCTCAGCTGTCAAGTTACTGCACGGGCTTTCGTATTCATATGCGTTGTGCATCAGCTCATTTGTTGGAATTTTTCGGGATATTTAATTTATTCACTGAGGCATAAAGTCATAAAGAAATAAACATACGAACATGTTTTTTTTTTAATTTTTTTTTTTTTGATATACCGGTATCCTCTAGGCCATTTCTCAATCTCAAAACTCAAGCTAAGAGGATCACAGTTACAGTATGTTTTATTTTAGTTAGACAAAGAAAGTATTGGATTTATGTGAGATAGTCTTTAAATTATATATATAGGCTTTAAAAATGAAGTCAGCGAAGATTTGAATATAAATTTGTCAAGTAAAATGATTTAAGTTTAGCATTTGTTAAAACTGACACCATTTGGGGGTTAAAATGCTGAAACATAGCCACGTACCATCTCGGCATCTCCTTAATAGATTTATGTTGCGATGATTTGGGGCTTAATACCATAGAAGAGTCATTTCCATTATCCTTTCATAAATCGTGATTTCTTTGCAGTTTTTTGAGATGCCCAGACGTGAGGCCATTACAGCGTTTGATATCTATAAACGTGCTGGTGAGAAGGTGATAATTTGCACGTAATTTTATCAAATGCCTTGCCACTGTGTTTTCGGAGGCAGCCAGCTGAGCTTTTGCTGTTTAACTTCAAGATCCATATGTTAAAAGCCCTAAGTTGTTGTAGGCTGCCATTCTCTGAGATTTCTATGAAGTCTGCGAAGGATTAGAACTTGATTGAAATTTTCAGTTTCTTGTCTTAAGAGAGGCATTTCTTTGTGCTTGCAGCAGTTTCATGTTTTGATTTAACATGCTTCTCTGTTTAACCTTAAGCTGATTCCTATTGTGCTTGCAACGCTGACCTTTTGCAGCCTCTGCAGTTTTTCCTTGCAACCACGTAAGAGTATATTAGGGAGGCACCACGAGTGGTTACAGTTCCGAGTGAACCATTGATTAGTACATAATTTATTAAGTTTAAGGAGAGTGTATTTATTGTAGACTCGGTTTGTTTCCATTAGTGCATAGTTTTCTTGAAAATGTTTCTTGAAAATTATAGATCTTATTTTTCTTTCTTGTTGGTTTTTTGGGTACAACTGATATCTTGTTCTTTATCAACAGCTTAAGTTGACATACAGACCAGAAGAAGCTTCAGCTCAGAAGACAGGGAATTACTTGTTGAAGAACAGGAGCCATCAGTGCCAGTTGTTAATACTGTTGTCCTGGTTTGTGAGCCATAACGGCCATTTGAAGAGATCATGTACAATGGTATATACCACAAATAAGTGGGCATATTAATTATCACTTTGGATGGTACTGATGATACATGCTTTAAGGTTTTAACATTCAGAAACTTTTCTACCTGTTCATTGTGAATACCCTAAACTCTTCATTCATCAACTTCAAGGACTAGCCTCATAATGATCTTCATTAGGAACAAACTTCCTCCAAAACCAATGTGACTTCCACACATTGTTCATCTCTTCAATGGGGACACCCTTTGTCTCTGGGAGGAGCAAAGCAATGAAAATGGTCATTATGACGACGAAGCAGGCGAAGAAGAAGAAGAGGCCGAACTTCAAGTGGCAGAGCATAGTGAGGAAGACTTGGGCAATAGCAAAAGTGAACAACATGTTCACTGCAACATTAATAGCTTGCCCTGCAGATCTGACCTCAAGAGAGCATATTTCACTTGGCACCAACCAACCTAACGGTCCCCAAGACCAAGCAAATGCTGCAACATATGCACATATCAAGAACAAAATGAAGTTTGCATCTCCTTTGCTCAATGATCCCTCACCATTGATCCCGAACTTCAAAGCTATCATCACTCCCACCAAAATCTGCAAATAGCAGCATCTCAATAATTAGTAATACATATGAACGGTTTAATTAGTATTGATTTTCACATCAACTAATTAAAAAAAGGATTGAAGGCATATAATGTTAAGGGAAGGGAAGTCTTATCAAAATATACCTGACATATGAACATTTGGACTCCACCTTCAAGGAACAAAATCCTTCTTCCAAACTTATCAACAGAGAATATGGAAACCAATGTGGCTAGGACGTTAACAAGTCCGGTAATGACCGCGGACATGAGAGAAGCATCATTGCCAAAGCCAATGGTTTTGAAAAGGACTGGTGCATAAAACATAATAACGTTGATGCCTGTGAGTTGTTGGAAGAAGGGAATGAAAGAGCAGAAGGTCAGTTGAGGCCTATATCTTGTTTGTAAGATGTTCTTCCATGGATGTTCCACAAGTCTAGCTGCTTCACTCGCTTCGATGAGGTCTTGCAACTCTTCATCAACGTTCTGCGTGCCACGAATCTTCTGCAACATGGCCTTAGCTTCATCACGCTTCCCTCTTTCGATCATTGAGTTTGGTGTGTCACTGAGAAAAAGAGATCCTATACACAACAACAATGCAGGAACTGCTCCTACTCCTAGAGAGATTCTCCATCCATTTTCAAGCTTAGCAGTTCGGTAATTGATAAGGTTTGCAATCAGAATGCCAATTGTTATCATCATCTGAAATCCCATGTTGAGTGCTCCTCTGATTTTTGTCGGAGCCATTTCGGATAAATACACAGGAACAGACTATATATCAAGAAAAAGGAAAAAATAAGTTAGCTTTTAACATGCTTTAAAAATGATGTGTGTAGTGCATAAAGGCATTAGTTCTACAACTGACGTGCATATAGCCAATCCAAGTGCATATTTGTTTTCGCTTTTTAGAAGTGTTTTTAAATTTACAAAGTAAGTATGTTAGAGGAGTTTTATCTCGACTTGGGAAAAAATATTTAAAAAAACACTTTTTTTTTGGAGTTTCCAAACAAACAAATATTGGATGAATAAACATTATAGAGATCACGATTAAAAAATTGTTTCAAATTACTTTCCACATTAATTGTTATGAAATCCGGTGTAGAAGATGCATGCTATGCCGGATAGACGACAAACCGGTGTAGTAAGTATTTATTACAACAATAATTGAATGAACAACTAATGTAAAAATTCAAAAGTTACTGACCTTATTTATAAAAATGACACATGTCATACTTTCTACATTGTGAAGGCTTTAAAAATGATATTTTACACTAATGGATGATAATTGACATTACTTACTTGATTGCAATATCCCACTCCAAAACCTAGCAAGAGACGGCCAATGATGAGCATTTCAATGTTCACTGCAAAGCCATTCAGTAATGCACCAATAAGGAAGAACAATCCACCAAGAAACATGGAAGGTTTACGACCAAGGATTCTTGTGGTGTTGGAAGCAAAGAAAGAAGCCAACAATGCGGCGAGATATAGAGAAGAAGTGAACAAAGTAAGAAGTTCATTATCAAATTTGCAGTATGTGCTCTCATGACTTATGCCCTTCATTTTCCTGTACACAGAGGGGAAGAATCTGACCAGAAAAGGTTCCATGGAAGTCACTCCACCAGTAATTCCCAGATCATAACCAAAGAGAAGACCTCCCATGGCAGCCACAAAGCAAGTGAGTAACACAAAAATTGTGACTTTTCCTTCGTAATGTCTCACTCTAGTTTGATCAACAAAAGCTCCTCCTGCCATATCTTTGAAGTAATCAAGAATACAATTACTTTTTGCCTTTCGCTTTCTTTGTAAATTATTATGGATTAGCTTTGTATGCTATATATATATAGGACTTGAAACGAAGACAAAATATAAAACTCTGAGGGATGTTCTAACAATATAACAAGATTTTGCCTTTTTAAACTAATCTGATAATCTTCATGTCCTAACTTAGTGTTCTTTTTACCTGGTTGTTGTTGAAACTCTGCCCACATATGTGTATGTCCTAAAAAAACCACGCTTTTAAGGATGGTTGTTTCTTGATATTATCCAATTAAAAATGATACAACTGTATTATCATAATGAAAATAACCTAAAATTTCGTGTAAAAAATTAAATACATAAAATAACGGTTTTATATGTGCATGACCTAAAAAAAGAATGCCATGAAAGTATAAACAACGTTTTTGTCTAGAGTCCAAATATTCTGAAAAATATATAGACACGCGCTAATTTTTTACTTCAAGTTTCTATCTACCCTTTAATTTATTTTAAATGTTAATTTTGAGTCAGTATTTTAAGTGTATAAACTACCTTATCATCAAGCTCTCTTCTTTTCTATCTGGACTTCTTCGAATCGGTAACAAAGGAAAATGAGAAGAGGGAAAGAGAGATGCGTACCAGGTTGAATTGGATCCAGTTAATCAGAACTCACACAAATATTAGATTAATAGAGGCTAATTAAGATTGACGCAGCAGTGTAATAGAATAAGAAAAAGAGTAAGAGAAAAGATATTGCCAGAAAATTCTATGACATGGATGAGAGTCTGAGAGACAAGCAAGGAAGGTACACTCTATTTATAGGATTTGACGGTCTAGGGATACCATCATTGCTTTCCTTCCAAGCCAAAATCAGGAAATTAATTCTTGATTAATTTTATAATTAATTCCTGATTAATTTCCTAATGTACTATGTCTTGTATCCCAATTAACAAATCAGTAATCATTTGTGTTGGTAAATCTCTCATTAATAATGATTTTTTTTAATAAGCAATCAATGCTGATTTATATTGACAAAAGACAATTTGGCTTTTCATTTGATTTGGGCTATTTATTCTTCAAATCAAATAGCTCAGTCGCGGATAAGGACCCAAAGTCAAACAGATAAGGTAAAGCCTTTACCTCTGATATTGGTGGTGGATTTTAGGTATTATGTACATTATATAAATACATTAAAATAATTTATTTAACTTTATTAATCTCATCAAATTAGTTAATTGGATCTTATATAAGCAATGAAGATAGTATTTGTATATATTACATGTCATGGTCCCTTGAGTAATCATGGATAAAATATTAACTTTTGGGCACTCTGTTGTGCTTTGTGAGAAAAGATCCTCAAATATTGTTATTAACATATTTTGTAAAGACTTCTATATTTTAATTATATATATTTACATTTGAATGTTTATTTGACCATACAGGTTCTTGTTTCTAGGGGTGGAATCAGAATAGGTTAGACTTTATTTAAATAGATTTGGACCTATATTAGAAATTCAAAGTTTGAGTTTAAGTCTGTATGTAAGCTTTTTTTTAGATATGAACCTAAACCTCCAAAAGGCCTAAAACATGTTTAAAGGCTTATTTAAAATGTAAGCATTTAAATAACTTTTAAAGTATAAGCTTCCAAATTCATATATAACCCTTCACGCTTATTTTCAATCCTACATTATGTCTTAAAAACCTAACATCTATTTTCGTCATAATATTAGGGTTTATTAAGGGAAATAAAAGAATGTCGAGTGGCAATAATTGTCCGAGCAAATAGAACTAAGAAAAACTAATTGTCTGTTGACTAAAATGATATATTTTCTAAAATCAACCAAACGTAACAAGCAGCATGTAAAACTAGATTTTACCTCTTTTATTCCTCCCACGTAAATTGGGACAAACACCTTCTATTAAGATCATAATATTTTATTTAGCACTAAAATAAACTCATAGCAATTATTATGTTTTAGTGAACGATGCAAATCAGGGGAGAGGGAGTGAGTTAGCGTTGTTATATCGAGCAATCAAAGAAAAAAGAGGTAGAGTGAATGATTGATGTGAAAACAATGATTTAGTGTAATGATGATGGAAGGTGAAACTTAGAATTAATGTTAAGTTGGTAAATTTATAAAATTATTTAGATTGCATATACATATACATACATATATATACATATACATACATATATATATATTTAAAAAATTTAAATAGGTCAGACATGTAGACTAAACCTTATGAATATAGGCTTGATCTATTTATCTAAATAGGTTTGAGCCTAAACCTAGTCTATTTAAATTAGGCTTTATGCAGGTTAGGCCGTAGGGGTTAGAGGTCTGACCTATTTTCATCCCTATTTATTTTTTAACTGAACATGTTGTTGTGTTGGATTTGACCTTAGGCCTAATTGAAGATAAACCATATATATAACTAATTTCAATTGTAAAATTATATGGGAAAATACAAAAAAAGATCAAGTAACCTAACTTAAGCATATTTTAAGGGTTTGTTTGGTATGAGGGGAGGGGAGGGGAGGGGAGGGAAATTGGGGGATTTTGCTCCCCTCCCCTTCTTTGGATAACTAAAAATTTTAGGAGGGGAGGGAGAATTTTAGAAAATTCTCCCTCCCCTCCCCTCCTAACCCTCCCCTCCAAAATTGGGAGGATTTAGAGGGAAATGTTAATGTTTGAGCTTAAATTGACTAATATGTCCATATCATTTTAAAATATTCTCACAATACCCTTCTCATTATTTAATTACAAAATTATAATTTTATATAGTAAATTCCATTTATAATTATATTTATTTAATTTTTATAATTATAAAATTATAATTTTATGTATTAAATTCCTTATATAATTATATTTTATTAAATATGTTAGAAAGTTATTAATTACAAATTAAATGAAATAAGAGCAAAATTGTCCATATAAAAATATTTCTCCTCCCCTCCCCTCCTATACCAAACATAATACTATTAAAATCCCTCCCCTCCCCTCTTTTTTTGTCAACCCAAACAAGGTAAAAGAAAATCCCTCTCAAACCCTCCCCTCCATTTAAATCCCTCCCCTCCCTTCCCCTCCATCGAGCCAAACACAGCCTAAGGGTCCCCCTAAACGTGCCACATCTCCATCAGAATTTGGCACTCTTTCATTTTCGGGTTCGTCATTTTCATCCTTGTTTTTTTTATACATGGTTTTCTTCCTTGTTAATATGATATATCATAATTACCAAATTTTAAAAGGAGCGTGTAATAAAGGGACATATCGACAACTCGAAAAAAAGAAGAAAGAAAACTAAATGATATTTTCTCTTAATTTTAAACTTTTATCGGGCAATAATTATTTATAACTAAATATAACTAGGGAGAACTAGTTTTTTAAATGCCATAAGATCAATAAAGAACGATTTTGTCCACAGCTTAAATATCCTGAAAAATATATATGCACATGATAATTTTTTAGTTCAAGTTTCTATCTTTAAAATTATTTAAAAATTCTTAGCAAAATTAATTTTGAGCCAACATTGTTTTTAAGTGTATAAACTTGTAAAAGACTTAACGACTTGAGGTTGTAAAATCAAAGCTTTGAGAAAATTAATTTGATTAGATTAAAGAAGTTAGTTAATATGATATATATTTTTTAAAATATCATAGTTTTCTTTCTTTCTTTTTTTCCTTATGTCTTCTCCTTGATTATTATTAGGAGGATAATATTAATAAGGGTAAATTAGAAAAATATGGATAAATATTAAAAAATATATTTTATATTAAAATTAAAATTAACTGCTTAAATATGTCCTTTAAGATTAGAGGGAGTATTTATTTGAAATGATTTTAAAAATTATTATTATTTAAGAATAAAAATTATTAATATAAATAAATAAAATAAATACTAAATCCTTCAAAATTTAAAAAAAAAAGGGAAATTCTAGGAAAATACTTTCAACATATCAAAATCCCAAATCTATCATATTTCCTACCATAGTTTAGATATTAAGTACATTTAATTAACAATAATTTTAGAAAACGAGGAAATAATTTATTTAATATTTTTAAATTTCAAAGGTATTTTAAAAATAATAATTAAAACCTTTAAAAATAAATTTCAATCCTAATTTACGTATATAAAACACAAAAACACCTATAAACCTATAAAAACTAATCGCAAAAGTTTTCTTCAGTCGCGCTTCGCTGGATCCTGCGACCCTCGCCTTGTCCGCCCTCACCTAGCTTGCGGCGTCTGTGCGCGGAGAACTCGTCTCGCCGTCGGCCTTCTCCATTCTGGTGAGCTTCCCTCCGTCTGATGTTCCTGGGGTCTTGACCTGCGGCAGTCCATCCCATCGTTCTTCATCGCCGCTGCCGCGACCCTTCCGTCGTCCTCGAATCAGTTAAATTAGCTCTATCATCTCTTGCGGACTGCCTGTTGGTCTCTGTTTGCTCTATATTTTTCTAATTTATTATATATATATATATATATATATATATTAAAGCTATACAAATGAGAATCATCTAATGCAATTCATGAAAGAAATGTTTTTTCGGTGGTTAATGCGGAATTTTACATGCTAACTAAGGTTGTATGAAGTTGTTAAACGTGGTCGCAGAAGATAAGTAGGTGACTCTTCGATAGGATGCTTAGTAAGAAGCTTTGCTAATACATATTCCAATAAATGTCAAATATGGGAAATATATTTTTCGGTCTCTTTGGATGCGTGTTACTATTTTGGATTGATTGCAGAAAATGGGGATCTTAGAGGTTCAGTTCAGTTGGTATGGTATATTTACGATTAAGCTCTTGCTTTGTTCTTAAACTTGAAGAAAATGCATGTAATTCCTGTTCTGTTTTTTGGCATGAAACTGAGTTGAAGCTGAAATGCTGAATGCATGTTAAGGCTTAGTTTATTGAAGTGCTTTTGCAATGCTACTTTGTATGCTTTACTGTGAACCGAAAATGAGCATCTTTGATTTGTTTTCGGGTGTGATATGGTGATATGATTGAACGAATGGACAATACGACCAAAATGTGAAGTTTTCTTAATGGGCATCAGGCAAGTGCTTTCTCAGTGCCCCTCAACTAAGATTAAGGCGATTCAAAGGCTTGGTGCCTCAGAAAAGCGCCTTTTGCCTTGGCTTCAACTACCTTGATTATGTGTATGTGTGTGTACTCTAGTGTAGCTAATGTCATATGCTGTTTCATTTGTATTTGACGGTGGCATGGTTTTTAAAATAACATGCAACATGAAAATGATCAAGTTCCCAAATGCTTTTATATATTATATGCATTGCATTTCCGTATAGGTGGTGGATTTTAGGTATTGTGTGCATTTGTTGGTCTTTTTTGAATATTTGTATATATTACTTGTCATAGTCCCTTGAGCAATCCTGGGTAAAAAACTGACTTTTGGCACTCTGATGTGCATTACATGAGGAAAGATCCCCAAATATTCTGATAAACGTTTTCTGTAAAGACTTCTACATCTGAACTTTGGACATTGACATTTGAAATGGTTATTTGACCATACAGATTCTTGTTTCCTAGCTGAATAGGTTTTTGCGTTGGATTTGGTTCACGGTCATCAACAAATACACAGTTCTAACTGAATATAAGCCATGTGTCATAAAATCAATTAACCTTCCAAGTTTTTGAGTTGTATTAACCACTAAACAATAATTGCATTGTATCAGAATAGGTTTTGAACATGTTTTTCACTGTTATGATTATTAATGGATTTGTTCCCAATAAATATCAGACTAATTATATTTACTTTGAGTTGCTAATTGAAAGCTTTAAAACGGAGGTTGTTTGCAGTAATGGGAACTGAAGATACAAAAGACCCCTTCAAAGGAGTGGATTGGAAAGCTGTTGGTGGTGAAATGCAACAGAATCCTAGTGCTCAGCCAGTTTTGAAGAAGCGTCTCCCCAAAAAGGTTAGGGAAATCCCTGACTACTATTTCCTTCCTCGACGGTCTCTACCTTCAGCTATTGCTTTCTATGGTTCATGCATTGCTGGTGGTATTGCCGCCGGAATGCTTTTGGAGGTCTGGATTAACAAGAAAGTTAAAGGTATATTTTACCTCCTCTTCTCTATCAAGGTTAGGTACAGTTAAATTGATTGCATTACGGACACAACAGGGTAACTCTTGTGTAGTAAAAACATTATTTGCTACATAACATGCCATAGTAATCTGATGTTTGAATTCCCTTATTTGGATTAGAGGAAATACGAGAGTCAAAAAATAGCAAGAGGCGCTGTAGCTTATTAACATCTAACATTCAAATTCCAGAGGTAGGAATTTGAATGAGCATTCATTCTGCTATCCATGTGATACAACGTAAGCAGTAGATTTAGAATATTTCTACTTATTTGATTCAAAATATTCTACCAAAGAAGGAATGCATATTATCTCGTACTTCTGAACAGAATGAATGTTAACACTAGGTATTTTATTTCCATTTGTAAAGGTTGTATCAGGATCAGCTGTTCTATTTTGCCATAATCCCAAAGAAATAGAAGCTCAAGTCCTGAATACAATACAAAACTTAGTGAGGTTGGGTTGTTTCAAGGCTCAAGCCTCCAGGAATGGGTTCTTGAACACCTAAATTTCCATTTAAAATCTCATATAATAGTCATCACTTGATTTCTTGGAGTTCCATACAAATCAATGGTGAAGTTTCACTTGGAATTTTGTTCTTGTTTGTTTCAAATTGGAATTAAGGATTATTGCTAAGTTTTTCGGTTTTGGCATTGCAGAAGATGGAGGCGTTATATGGGAGTTCGACAAGTAGCACTTATTGTACCAAACTTCTCAGATTTCATAGTGTAGAGGATTAATGCACGCGTTTTATTCTATACAACCAGATAACATGTTCCAATATCTGCATAGTAAATATTTATCAGATTATTAGAACGAGCATTTATATCTTTGGAAAGTGTTCTGATTTGTTTCCTTTTTCAAGTGCGGACCAAGCACTGAATGTTACTGCCTTGTGCCTGGCCAAAAGAAAAGAAAAGAAAAATTACTGCCATGTCTATGTTCACGTTTTAATTAATTGTTTTAATGAGAATCACACGTAAGTGAATTTTAAATCCTAATGGAATCATTTCTTAAAATTTAGATAATTTATTTTTATCAACTTGATAGAACGAAAAAAAAAGAATATTTTTTGCACCTTCGAAGACTTTCCAGACTCAACAAAATGTTTAGCAAGCAAACTAAGTACTCCCTCCCTTCTATAACGAAGTACTCTTCCAAAAGAACTTAGTTTAAAATATAAGTTATTTATAAGATAGTTAATACTTATTTAGTTTTGTTCTTATAATTAATGTTTATTTCTAATTTTTACACATTTATAAAATTTTTAAACACATTCCTCAATAAAGATAAAAGTGAAAAATATTTTCAATTTATGAGATATTTAAGGAATCAAATGTCATGTATTTTTTATTTCTCATAAATTAATTAAAATATCTTATATTATAAACCAAATGGAGTATGTACCGACACATACTCTTTTTTCCCTTGTTTTTTTTTCAAGTGCCCTATATTATGGGGGAAACTGTTATACAAGAACAGAAAGCAGAGTACAAGGATAATTCGCGCTAAAATAGTAATATCAATCTTATAATAGTGGGGGGGGGGGGAACAGAACAGCAGGAATAGAGTAGGGCAAACAAGATAACAGAGACAGCTGACAAGAGATGACGGCAAAATTAGCAGAACATTCTTATGGATTCGGTTGTAAAAATTCACCTGATTCAACTAAAGCTTCAAAATACAAAATTTACTCATGTATAGTGCCAGCTCTCAGAATGCTAAAAGCTTAACTTAGGAGACTCAGAAAAAGGTACAATCAAATTAAATGAAACACTAAATGGTCAAACTATGAAAGAAAGTAAACCCTTTCACCTGAGACCACACGGGTGATTGGGTAAGCAGAAATTTAAATTAAAAACTAAAAAGTTGGAAATTTCGATCTTCCTCCTATATTCGAGAGGAAAGTAAGCGTGCCGAAGCTGTGCTGGCCTCGTATTCTCAATCAACTTAGTGTACAACATCCCACCATGCACTTCTCTTTGAAGCAATTGCACTACTTTACCCATTGAGATAGGGATAAGTACCGGGAAGAAAATCCCGGTGTGGCGCAACCAGCTGCCGTGTTGCAGGATATTTATCAAAAGCCGCTGTGAGAGCTGAAAGCTTCTGAGAGTTTCTTCAAATCCCAAGTCTCCACATTGGGGGACAGGAAGAAAGCACCCACAGCCACAGCAATAACTGTGAAGGCCATGCATGTCTTGGGCCCATGGCTTCGAGATACTCTTCCTAACATTACCTTGCAATATTTATCTGCATCCTTGAAGAGTGATTGTTGAGTAGCATCTGTCCCAGAAGCCAAAGCTTTCTCATTCTGTGGCCAAAGAGTTTTATATATGAATTTCAGTTATGCTGCTGCTTTTATGTATATCAATAATTGAAATCATAAAAACAGAACGGTCTGTCCATCAGAGTGATTGATAAGAGATTCCATGAGCAACAAATTGAAAGTATATCAAGCTGATAGAGAAATGAGGTCCTACCTTTTGCTTGAAATTCTTTAGAGTCTCCCTTAGTGGTTCATGAGGAGACAACTTTGCAGACTGTTCCTTCCAATCGTCAGAGAGCTTTTTCAGAACAGCAATGCTCGCTTCTAGGTTCTCCTCATAAGCTTTTTCCTGTTCACAACCAATTAAGAATAAGACTCAATTAGTAAAATCTAAATTCATTATTACAACAAAAGGTAGGGGGGGGGGACAAAGAAAGCATGTATGCCCAGAATAGCTTACCCATTGCTTGTAGCATTCGGAGCTTTCGCTAAAGCACCAAATGACAATATTAGATGCCTCCTTTGATAACTCAGGATTTCCTGAAAAACATAGCCATGTTCAAGATCACCTCTCCAACAAATTTATTTTCTTCATATAAAACAAAAAAAGAAAACACAATAAACCCAAAAAGATCAGGTATACATACTTTCCCCTGCTGCTTTGAGGGCAAAATTGAATATCTGTTGGGAAGTTTGCTTCATTGCTTTACTTCCATGAGAACCAGCAAGAGCCACCTCTTTCAGGGTGGAATATACGGCCTCAAATCTTTCAGTAGCCTGCACAAAACCAATCATATTGACATTGGGTCTTAATGGTTTTAAGCAATGATACATATAACAGTCGACATTACCAAAACCAACTGAAAATCTACCTTTACTCTAGCTGAAGATACAGGGAAAGTAACTCGCATCAATATTTCGAATGAAGATGGTGGAATTAACCGTTCCCCTTTCCTTACAGCACCATTTACTAAAATAGATCGAGCTTTTGGGGCAGACAAAAACCTGCCATCAAATCAAATTAGAGAAAAATTACAGAGGTGATAATAAAAACTATTGTGACAAAGGATTGATAGGGAAATATATATGTTTACATACTTTTCCACTAGCTGCAGAATCAAATCTCTGGATAGTGGGTTACCACTTTTGCTTGTCACTATGGGTAGGAGATTGCGAGCCCAAGCATATAAACCTACTGAGAGATCCCCAACTGAGGCCTACACAAAATGCCTTATTAATCAGCATCAGCAATGGAAAGGAAAATAAAGAAGCAACAGTTTTATTAAGGAGAATAGATTATTCAACTTATTTAACCCATGTGTCCCATAAGATCCCATTTTGACATCTATCATTTACCTGAGCTATCATCCAAACAATCACATGAAGTTTATCTTGCCCTTGATACTTCACATTTTCCCTCAATGTGGGTAAGAGAGAAACTAGTAAATCAGGCTTCCGTCTCAACACCATTGCTAAAACAACGAACATTGCAACCTGCAAGTCATGTCAATTCAATGTCAGTTGATTGAGCGAAGATGGGGTGCAAAAAAGAAAACCATATTTACATTTAGAATTCTACAACTGATCAGACAAAGATAGAATTTGAATATAATTTAGGTAACAGAAGGGAACCATCTTCACAGAAACAAAAAGTCACAACCAAAATGGTCTAAGGAGAAGGTGTGCAAACTGGGAAGGACAAACAACCATCAAAATCATATTCAACTTACTGCTGTCATTGGCTTTCACTACTCAGTGCAGAAATTATGATCAAGTTACAAAATTAGAAGAAAGTACAAGTTTCAATGTTTGCCAGCCCAATGAACTGATATGCTGACTTCCCAAGGTAAAACTCAGACCTAGGTGCTCCAATCATGGTTATTCATTAACTCAAGTTATTTTCAAAGTTCAGGTCAGGAAAACCTCTCGACTAGCATATAAACTTAGTTTTTGCTAAACCCAAAAACTTGATTAAAATCACAAGTTTTCAAGTTTATCCAACAAGCAATATCTGACGTTTAGTGAGCCCACTCCTCTTTCATTATTCTATCTCAGTCAGTAAATGAAGAAAAATGCAGTCTAAAATGCTTTACTCAGAAGTAACCAGTAATACTTTAGAGTCCCTCATCAATTGCCACACCGCAAACCTCAACCAGCCACTTACATCTTCACACTACAGCCCACAACAATTTCTGCGACCCAATCATACAGTCAAAGAGCTATGTTGAATTTTCACATTTAAATTGTAACGTTATGGCTAAATTACATATGAATTATACTTTTATAGTGTAACAAGAATCTCGTTCCTTGTTTCTTGACAGTTGATTTGTACATATTCTGTTGTCTATTACATCTTTTATTTATTTTTTCTCCATCTTAAGATGCATGTTAAAATGGATAAGTCAGTATCAAGTTACCTGAGATTTTGAGGTGGCTTGTTGCGAACCCTTTTTGGAGCCCTTGACTACAGCTTGCTGGCTAGCTATATCAGCAAGAATGCTATCTAAAGACCACAGCACAAAGTAACTTAGTGCTTCAGGAGAACGTTGGTTGATCCAGTCAACTGAAGTCTTATATACCGCATCAGAAATATGAGAGAGAGGAATCTGGCAAAAGATGCATTTACTGATTAAGTTACGAGGAGAAAAATCAGATAACATAACAGACCCCAAATTCTGATAACAAATATAACAGAGGACCTAAATGCTAAAGACATTGATCAGATGTTCTTGGAACATCATCTCTTGCCATAACACCCAGAGAAGTTAAGCCTAACGATCTAATATGAGCAGAATCAGTTTCTTTAAAAGCCTGCCGATGGTTCATGCTTCTCGTTATAGATGAAGAATCACATATGAAATTGCATGCATGAAGTACGTGCCATTTTTTTCATGGGGCCTTCCAACGCAATTTTTCACTAAATTGGATCCAAATATTGAAACCTTCCCGGATTCTGTATCACAATTATTACAATAAATATGCCTATGGTATAACAAGGAAAAAGAATGCGTAACTCACATCAACTATCTTAGCCACCGTTGACTCCCTGAACAACTTCATCCAAGGAAACTGAGAGGAGCTCACCAAAGAAAATGCACGTCCAAAATAATCGGCAAATCGCATCATCTGTATCTCCTGCTGCTTGTCGTAGGATGTCTATTGATAAAAACAAGTATGAAATCAGACAACATGCATTTCCTCTCTAAACCAACAGATCAAACGCAAACAAAATCATATTCATACGAAATTCAAATCCCAGTAACCAATTCAGAAGCTCACCGATATATCAATCAGAAAAGCCGCCAGATCAGCTGCATCGATCTTTGCGGCCGCTTCTGCCACAGTCACCTTCGGCTTCTTCACCTTCTTCGGTTTCACCTTCTTCACATCCTCCGATTTTCCATTCTCGGCCGAATTCACCGCACCATCATCATCGTCATCATCGTCCTCGTCATCGGAATCAGACCGTTGCTTCGATCTGATCGGCACATCAGCAAAGCCAGCATTGGCCGCTCTCTGTGCTTCGACAATTCGCCGACGGCGGTCCTCCGACTGCTTTTCGATCGACCGGAAAACGTTGTCGGCACCACTGACCAAGGTACCATTGGAATTCTCCGGGGGATGAGAGTTGTTGGTGGGCTTGGTCTTCTTGTGTCGCTTTGCGTAGGTGACCTTCTGCCATCCATGGTCGCTGTTGTTGTTGAAGCTGTGACTAGCAGAATGGACGCCATTTGCTTCATTAGGGCTTGATTCGAAAGATGCATGCTTGTCTTCCATTGTCAAACAGAAAAAAATTCAAGCTTTGTCTCTTTCCCTCTCTCTTTCAAGCAGGAATTGCTTTGGAAAAAAACGAGAAAACCAGAAAGCAAGCAGAGAAGAACACGCAGGAAGTTGAAAAGGAAATTTTATTGCGTTGACTTCATGTAATTGGCCCTATTTTTGCAATGGAATTACGTTAATGCCACGAGTAGATGACAAAGAGGTAGAGCACGTGTTCCAGCTAATAGGGCCTCAACGCGTGTCACTTCCGCGGTCCTGTCAAAACATAAAATATTTATTTTAAAAAATAATTTATCTAATTTATAAATATATAACCTATGCATATGCCCAAGTATTTATTCGCTCATCTTTTTCAATTACATATTTTCCTTTTCTTTAAATTATATAAATATCATTAGAACATAGAAAATAAATTATAGAGGTCACTTTTGATGTCTTTTAAAAAATCAAAATAATCATAAATAGAATACAACACTTATCATATTTTCATTGAGTTTGCATGATGGAACACGAAATCATATTTATTTAGGTTTATTTAAGATATTTAGGTTTCTCTTATTAAGATATTTGAATCCTGTATTCATCCATTATGATTACGATTTTATCCGTTTATTTATTATCATTATTTTTCCTAGATTATTTGCTTTTCATTTATCTGTAATTATTAATATATATCACCTCACATGAAAAAGATAGTATCTAGATTAACTAGAGCATTTTATCATATTCAGCCTTAATTATTAATTAAATAAATTTTCCAAATTTTATTTCTTCTTAAATTTTCTCTCCTCCTTCGTTAAGAAATTTTTTTATTTACAAATAATTATATTACAAAATCACCCATGAAAAAGGCAGTCAAAGAATAAAACGATGTTTAATTTTTTGTCTTACCGGATGTAAGAGTGAATGACGATTAATAATTCATCAGCCCAAAACAAAAATGGCGATTAAGAAAAGATGGTCAGTCAATTTTTATCCAAATTTTTAAAAAAATAAGATTTAGTGCTTTATTAGATGTTTTCTCTCTCACACACACTTGGGAGGTACTGATTCTCCCATATGTTGTTTAAGTAAAATCTGATCATTCAGTTAGTTTATACAAGTCTAAATAGGATTATCTTCATTTAGCATTACTCATTTGCAAGGTTATTAAAGCCAGACCGGCTATTGAATCAGTTTGGGTAGCAGATCAGATTAAAATCAAATTAAAACTAAACCGGCGAAGAAGTGAACTTGAAAGATAATATTTTTTAGAATAGTTTTGAAATTTGATAATTTTTTTTGAATCAAATAATAATATTTTTGAATGATTATTTTTACATTAGAAAGTAGACATCTCAAACTTTCTATAAAGTTTTAATTTGTTATTTTTGAAAATATATAGAATTAGATATGAATTTTTAAAATAAAAAAAATTTTAAATAAATATTAAATCGGTTGAACCGGTCAGACCGGACCGGTTAAATGACCGATTTGATGATTTTCGTGGTCGAACCAGTTGGTCCAATCTGATTTTAATAACACGGCTCATTTGAGAAACAGGAGGGAAAAATTTAAGCGCGCATTAGAACTTATTTCAAGAAATTCCACGGGGCTGAGCCACATGCCTTCTTTAGATCAAACTTCATGATATTTCTTCACTAACTTATGATCTAAGAGAACAATCTGGGCACAACAAAGCTATTATAGCAGCTGTATCACTTCCTAAACTTATTAAAGCTTCTTCACTTTAATCTCCTGCTTGGACGCTTCAAAAAACAAACTCTCAAATTCTGCCACACAAGAAATATGATCAAACAGAGGTAATCTTGATGTCCTATACCATAATTTGTCTTTGCTGTTAACAACATCAAGTTATAGAAAATGTAATGTTACTTTAGATTAATTAATCAAGCCTTGTGAATGGTAATTAACATTCCCATAAAGAGTCAAAAGCAAAACAATGTAATATAAAAATTCATGAAAAGGATAAGATACGGTCTTTTTCTGCCGCCCTAGGGAATTCCCAGTCAGTCCATTCAAATTTTTTTGCTACAAACAAGTTATTCCCAAATAATATATATTACAGTTATGCAGGCTGCAACTCTCATATCTCCTAGTAACTCTCATATCTCCTAGTCACCTTATTGGCAATTTTCATGAGGAGGACCTGGCTCTCATTTCTCACCATACATGCCTGAAATAATTAAAAATACACGTTAGAGGGAAAACATATTGCCATTTCTAATGCAGTCTGCAAAATCCATATTATCAGAGTAAACACTTGCAAATGTGATCTCTCCTGAAGTGTGTTCATGAGGTCTTGATACCAAACAGCCAGAAGGAGAAGACACCAGATTATGACAACTTAGAAGAATTAGTACTTATTCCTTTTATTTTGATACAACAGCCACCCAATCGATGAAGATAGTCCTTGCAACTTGAAGCAAAATCTCAAGATGCTTCTCAGTTCATTTATAAAAGTTAAATAGTTTACCTTAGTGCTCATCATGAAACTAACTGGTCAATTACCAATTCATCTATATCAACTGAAACAAAACTAAACTTGAATTCGGTTTCTTCTATGCCAATATATAATTTTCTAACTCACTCATTTGTTAAACAAACAACAAGGCAGCTTACAAGTGAAGAACTTTGATCGCTTAATTGTTTAATACCAAGGTTAAGAGAGGACATTCAGATCCAGTAAACATAACTTGCTCAAACTGCTGAGTTTCAGATTTTTAAACAAATATTGCTGATCACATATTCTGCACCAGACATCAATTAGTTTAGAAACTCCTAATCATCACAAGCACCAAGCGTTGTGATGTCATTGTGCATTTGTTATATATCAATGACAAGGATTTCTAAATAAATCTTGAGAATTATAACAGGAAGGAGGAAAAAAGTAAGGGGTGACTTTTTGCTTCCTAGTTGCATAATGAAAGAGATAAACTGAAAGTGATAAATAAAGTAATTTATCTGTCAATCCACGCATAACAGTATAGCACTGAAAGGGAAAGCTCAGTAAAGGTTATGTACATCAAAGAAGGTTAATTTACAGGATGGAAAGTAAAGTATCAGGTATCTTATATGAATAAGAAGCCAAAAAAAGAGGACAGCCCAGAAATAATTTACTCTTACCTTTAAAATATGAACATATAGAGAATGGGAGAAAACTCAGGTTGACTATTCAGTAAATACATCGTTTGGAATGATTTAAAAGAGATTTCAGAAATAAAGCCAACCATTAGTCAACACAAATAATGACAATAAATTCACCTGTATAAAATAGAAAAGGAAAAGAAACGAAATGATGTCCTTACAATAGGTTAAAACAGATTTCAAGTAACAGTTTAGAGACACAAAGCAGATATAGAGAGACATATCTAAGAAATTCTCAAAATTCTAACAAAAATATGAAATTAGACAAAAACTTGTTAATGTAGAAGAAACATAATTCATACATCAAAATTAGCATGGGCTTTACCAAACATATATCAAACAGTGATGCAGTCAAGTAAATAACAAGCACGTTAAGAAATTAAAGCTGTAGGTACCCAATCAAAAAGATGCAGAGGCCAGAAGCAAAGTGCACACTACCTGTTGAAGAATTCAGTCACATATCGTGAGCCATTGTAGAGTACGAACCACATTAATACAATCACCAAAGTATCTGGCAAAATTTAGGAACTCACAAATGCAATAGTACAACACAGATGACTGATAAAATTAACAAACGCCTCAACATTTTAGTAAAAGGCATTCAACTGTTTCAGCTTTCTTTGCCCCCAAAGAGGTCCAGACCACAAATGAAATAAACATAACGACATATACATTTATAAGAGCATTTCATGAAGGGATCATCCTGTGTTTTTCTGACTTCAAGAGAAAATAACGATTAAGAACTACCCATTCATGAAAGTTAAAACCTTCCCATCCCAGTATACCACAAAAGCTCTACTTTGTTTTGGGGAAATCTCAAATAAAGCAGTAAAAACGTATTAATATAAAAATGAGGGGAATAAAGGATACTGAAAAGATAGCGTTCCCACCAATCCAACATAAAAAGCCCAAAAGTGACATTGTAGAGGTAGATCTTGCGCTGAATCCAATTCATTATCTTTCGAAGCAGCAAATTTCAATCGACCAAGTTTCTTTGGAACAACTCAGTAAACAAAGGTGAATTAAAAAAAATTTTAAAAAGAAAAACAGGTGATGATACCCAGATCGAAGCCGAACGACCTTGGCCTGAGAAAGATCACGAATGAAAACCAAGAATTAGAATACCAAGAATCTAAACAATCATTCAAAAACTAAATTGTTTCACTTTGTCTTGTTCTTGCAAAAGAGAGAAACAATGAAGGACCCTTGAGAGAAGGTGAGCAAATTCAAAAAGAAAAAAAAAGGGGGCAAAAATTGAGTAGGTGAACAAAATAACCGAACAGGAGGATAAGAAATTACAGATTTACAGGTTACTAGAGGTGGTCAGGTGAAATTGCTCTCCCTTGTTGTTCTCCGAGCCAACACCGGCGGGACCTTTTTTCAGAATACAGACTTCCTCTCATCCGCTATCCCTAGTAAACTAAATAACTAACTTCGCTTGCTAAAAAAATGGTCAAGGTAGTTATTTATTTTATATTTGTTGATTTTTCTAAATTTCCTTTTTATAATGTGCTTTATATCTATTTTTCTTTGTAATCAATAGGAATGCTTTAAAAGATTTATAAATTTAATAAACAAAATGAATTGTGGTATTAAATTAATAAATAAAATAAACTTCTTATCTAACTACTATCATCTAATTACTATTTTAGGAAGCGGATGAATTATTATATTATTAATAACTTCAGTTCAAAATATAAAAACGAGAGAAAAGGTTTAATTTGACCTAACATGTAAGATTGAGATGTTGTACAAAATTTGGATTAAAAGGTGTTCCACAACATATGTTATAAAAATGGCTCATTTATCAATTATTTTATAATTACTCTTTATTAGATTAAAAAGTATATTTGCTTTGATTTCATGATAGTACAGGTTAAAGCTGAAAACATTAACATAAGTCCAGAAGATGAAGAAATAAGTTTTAGAGCTTAAAGAGAGTGGAAATCCTTAGATGTTTGAGGACGTTTATATTTATATTCTTGTTTCAAAGTATTCATATTGATGACATATATAAAAGATTTTTGTTTTTTATTAATGTTCCATTTTAATGGGAAAAAAAGTTTGGAGGAAAGAAAATGGGGGGAGAAAAATGGGGGAGAAACGAAAACTGAGGAGAAAATATTATGATTATTATCACCCCTCTTGGATGGATGAAAGAAAACGAAGAGGAAAGAAAATGATAAATATTTGAATGACTAGAATACATTTACCCTATATAAATATTAGCACATTGTGTTTGTTTTGTTTGTGATAGTGATTGGAGCTTTTAAAAACAGTTTTTCAATCATGATTTACAGTATACGAAGTAAGTATATGAAAGGAGTGTTGTCTCGATTTATGTATATAAACACTTATAAACATTAGTACAATCATCATAACAATTTAAAATCAAATATATGGAAAAAAGACGGGAAAATTAACTCCCTTTCTTCCATTCTCTTATCAGCAAAAACTAAATTGAATCTGTCTTCCTACACTCTAAACCAATTTTAATTAGACTGCGAAATATTCCAAGGTGGATGCCCAGAGACCGTGGAGGTCTAATGGGACTGGAGTAGAGGTGGAGGTAATTTTGGAGAGAAAATTAGATGTCCCACACCTCATTTTCTTCCTCACTTTTCTTTTCTCATCCAAATAGTGAAAACTCCATTTTCCCTCATTTTCTTAGTTTTCTTTTCTCCCTAATTTTCACCACATTCAAACAGGTGGTAAGAGTTAATTCCAATACACATAATTAAAGTTTGTATTTTAGAGAAATCAACATCCTTTAATGACAAATAACTAATTTTTTTAATATTTATAAATTAATGATCTAGTTCTTATATTAAATACTAGGGTAATATTTCTTATTTTACTTGTAAGAGTTAATTGAGGGGTTTAATTTAGTTATAAATATAACATATTAATATACTTTGTATGTAAAATTTATAATTTTTTTAAACATGAGAGAATACTTTGCATTAACAGGAGGGGTAGCTTCCCATATAAATGATTACATGAGGTATTTTAGGGAATGTTTTCTATAAATAACTAACCTAGTTAATTTTCTTAATTGAATTGAAGTGAGTATTATTTAATAGAAATTATAATTTTATTAAATTTTTGGTAGTAGGTCTAAATTAAAAATATTTAGTACTGATATAACTAATTTTTATAATTTATTTTATTGTCTGTCCCAGATAAAATATTAAACAATTTTGTCGGAAGGTCTCAAGTCTATTTCTACTTGCGTTCTAGCTTAGATTGAGACACAGATTGATAAAAATATTATCTTGAAACTTGAAATTCTACCCCAACCTATGGACACCCTCTCGTATAAAAAAAAAAAGGCCATAACTGTTCAACTTTTTGATAAAGCAAAGCAATGTTATAAAAATATAATAAAATCCTATATAGTCTTCATTCAAATTTATTCGAGGACCAGCAAGCATATCTATATTATGGATATAAAATATAAATATCATAATTACTTCATTTATTCATGAATCATTTAAAACAACAACAACAAAAAAAGCATTATAGAAGCTCAAGAATCCACACTATACATGGCCCAAGTTAAAACAATTTAACTAAGAACTCACAACATTCTCTGCTCATATATAGTTGGTTCTAGGAGGATATAAAATAAGTATTTTTAGCATTTTATGAGACAACTTTTTTATTGTATTTTTGTATGTATGTGCTTGTGCACATTCACTTTCTTCCATTAACATGGATTTCCACTTACCAAACACAAATCACAATAGAAAAAGGATACAGAAAACACAGCATACACTCCCATCAATCCAGCATATGAAACCCAAAAGTTACATTGTAGAGCAACATCTTGCGCTCAATCCAATTCATTCTCTTCCCAACCTTGTTTTCAAACACCTCAACAACCAAAACTGAATGAAGATGATTATAACAAATAATTGATGACAGGAGGATTATATAATTATATATAAGGGATCAGATACACCTTCTTTTATTACACGTCATGCATGTCTTATCTTTTGATAGTTTTAATTTTTATCCGGCAAAAAAAAGATAGTTTCAATTTTTTTTTATTTTTAAGTTCAATTATTGTTTTATAATAGCTTGATAGAAATTAATTTGCATAGATAATGTTTTATTTAAAAACATTTGAGATTTGAGCATTCAAATTAAATATAGGCAACGTTACAATTAATTAATGATCTTGTTAATTTGAAGTTAACACTGCAACAAATTTGATAATAAGATTGGAAATATATTTTAATATAGGGTAAATGTGCAGTTATGACCCTAAACTATTTTCAAAGTGCAATTTTGACCCTAAAGTAATAAAATTGGAGCAATTGTGGACCTCAACTAATGGAAGTGAGACTTCGTTTGCCACGTCATCATTTTGTTTGGGGAAAATAAATATTTTGCCCTTACAATTTTGTAAAATTTTACAATTTTTCCTTTAGCAATTGTGTGACACTTTTAAATTAGTAAATGACCTCCAAAAATTCTGAAATTTTTAAGAATAAAAGTAGACATTATAAGCTTTAGTTTGATAGGTTATATTGAATTTTATTTGGTCAAAATGACCATTTTTCCCTTGTAAATTTCACAATACTTGAAAAATTGAAAGATTTGTCATCAAATTTAAAAATTCATATATAATTGTATAGATATCCAATTGGGGTGGTTCCAAAGCCTATGTGACCCTTATTAAGTCTAGTTTTATAGAAAAATATAAAATTAAGCCAATAGAAATTTTAACATTCCCAAAATTTTTATTTTTGAAGTCTGCTCTAGAAAAAAGTTAAATTCGCTGGGCAAAACTTTTTTTCTGGAGCAGACTTCAAAAATAAACATTTTGGGAATTTTGAGATTTTTATTAGCTAAATTTTATATTTTTCATAAAACTAGACTTAATAAGGGTCACATAGGCTTTGGAACCACCCCAATTGGATATCTATACAATTACATATGAATTTTTAAAGTTCGGTGACAAATCTTTCAATTTTTCAAGTATTGCGAAAATTACAAGGGAAAAATGATGATTTTGACAAAATAAAATTCAATATGACCTATCAAATTAAAGCTTATAATATCTACTTTTATTCTGAAAAATTTCAAAATTTGTGGAGGTCATTTACTAATTTAAAAGTGTCACACAATTGCTAAGGACAAAATTACAAAATTTCACAAAATTGTAAGGACAAAATGGTTATTTTCCCCAAATAAAATGATGACATAGCAAACGGAGTTTCACTTTCGTTAGTTGAGGTCCATAATTACTCCAATTTTATTACTTTATGGGTCAAAATTGCACTTAAAAATAGTTCAGGGCCATAACTGCACATTTACCCTTTAATATATTTGAGAAATTATCAATACTAAATTAAAGATCTTTTCTTGAGATTTTAAAAGTAATCAATTTGAATATATGATTTATGAGATTTTAACGTAGAATATAAGTTTTTAAGTTTAAGAAAGAAAAATAAAAATGGGAAGATTTTTTTTAAAAAAAAACCAATTTATTAGTATGATGATTACCATTAATATATATTTTTTCACTGAAATAGGGGAAGGACGCACCGCATTTTGACAATTGTGAGGATTGAAGTATAAATGAAAAAAAGGGGAAAGATTGGCAAAAGAAAAAAAGGGGAAAGGGCTTGTGCGTGACGGTGGGAGCCACAAAATTAGAAACAAAAGGTCACCTAATAGATTAAAGAAGAGCCACAATTGGAAGAAGAAGAAAAAAAAAGGTGAGGAGGGAGGCGCTGTTTTCAAAGAAAAGAGAAGGACCATATTGCAACGGAGAGAGCCACGAATTGATTAAAGAAGCGAAGAGCAGCTGCTAGCTCGTTTGGATTAGCTTATGAAAATTTTATAAGTGTTTATAAATCATGATTTATAGAATATGAAGTTGCTTTTATAGTCTACGATGTACTTTTACGGTCTACGAGATAAATATGTGAAGGAGATTTATCTCGATTTACGTAAATCGGGTTTATATAATAAACCCGATATAAATAAGCTCAAGCAAACAAGCTAGACTCTTCTCTCAGTGAAGAAAAGGGCGATCTGGAGAATCGTCCTCTCAGAATAAATAGGACGCAGTCACCCTTGCTATTTTTCGTTCTATTTTTCTTTTCTTCTCCTTACGAATTTAAACTGGTTAAAGTTATGTGTGGCTAAATTTTTTTTTTCAATCTATAGGAGTTTAAGACTTAGATATCATTCCTATTAATTATTTTTGTTTAATATTATTTCAGTTTATTTAATTTTATTTTTATTGTTTATTATTTAGTAATTAGTCATTATTAAGTATGTTTTGGGGATTTAAGATTGAATTTGACGAATTAACCTTGAGATTAAATAATGTGGAATTAGAAATTATCTAATTTACATATAGGATAAATATATACCTAAAAACTCTGCATGATCAAATTAGAGTGAGTCCGATCTAAATAACATCTTATTTAATTGTGTGAGTCATTATATAATTAATTGATGTAGGTATGTAAATGGACCGATATGTATTTATAGACATTAATACTCTAGATTAGCTAATTAAGTTGAGTTAAGATTAATTTTGTGGGGATAAAATTTAAGAAACAAATAAGAGATTAGTGACTCTAGGTTGTCCTTCTCGACATTGGAATTTGCTCTTTGTGAAAAGCATTTGCTACTACTCATTTCTTTTTCTGATTTAACTTTTCTTCACTTATATTAAAAATAGGGGAAAATTGTCAAAAAAAATACCTTTGGGACAAATTAATTGTGAAGTGTTATCATAGAAGATCTGTTGCACACAACGGAAAATATTTTACACACAACGAAAGATATTTTTCACGTTAATATGAAAAAAAATTTAACACACGGAAGATTGTTTGCACACGATAAAAAATCTTATGAACACACGGAAGATTTTTTACACTCATGGTAACATTTGTCAATTAATTTGCCCCACAAGTAATTTTTGACAATTTTCCCTAAAAATAATTCTGATTTGTTCAATTTAAATTAAACAAAGAAATTTAATACACATTCATTAGTTAGGTTAAGTCTATGTAAAACGACTTTAATTTACCACTTACTATTTTTATGACCCATATACTTATGGTACTTAATTAAATTTTGAGAGCATCAAAACTCCTCTTTATATATTGATGATGTTATGTTGATGATAATTGTGAATTGTGTGATACAACGTGTAAGAAATTACTAGGAAGCACACGTTTTAATGTTGTTCAATAGCAGTGTAGTGTGTGTAATTAATTAATTGTTAGGCTTTCGTACTAATATATATGTTACATGGGAGTAATAATCACAATGTTTTTTCGATTAAAATAATTGATCACAATTTTTTTTAATATTATCATCCAGTATCCAGGATCTGATTTAGAGTTTGTCGTTATCTTTTTTAATATAAGTGTCTCCTCTAATATTTAAATTTAAGACTCTAAAATGATTTAACGGGGATTACAACATTATTGGTAAATAATCACAATGTTTAATTTGCTTTGGAGATTAGATATAAATTAAACCAACTATGTGCTACCAAAATTGGGCAAAGTCGCAAACTTATCGCTTCTGCCAACACCACCACGTTTTGGAATGGTGGGTAATACTATAAACACACATTCTTTAACTAAGACGTTTATATAATTCAAAATTGCAGAGTGTATGTGTATATATCATTATTAATTTTTATTTATTGAAGTAATTACATGGTTAATAAATTTTGAAAAGTGTGATTATTAGTTAATTTATATTTTTAAATATCTATCTGAATTATATGATTTTTTTTAAAAAAGTTCTTTATACTCGGATAATGTCCGAAATTGAGGCTAATTGGGGTGAATTTTTATCAAAAGACTAGGCGAAAATGAATTGATTAGAAGGATGTCATGACTAGGAAGACAAAACTTGATAGCGTAATGATCAGTGATCGGGCAATCCCTTGATTCCACAGTATAAGTATATAATTTGATTTACATCATTTTCGGTGTCACAATTTTATCTTCATTTTAGTTTTAATTTGTTAAGCTATAAATATTGATGAGCAAAAATCCAATAGTCTCATATGACCCAGTCTGACAAGAAGGAATTTGGTCCGGTCCCAAAAAAACTAGCTCAAAACAAAAAAGGATTAGGCTGGATTGAACTGTCTATTTTAGGTCAGACTAGACTGGGGACTAATGACCAGACCAACTGGTATGGTCCATGCTAACTTAATCCTTTTTTTTTTTTATAAATGTAACACCCTTGTATATGATTATATGTGATGTACATGATGGGTTTTTTATTGCTATACGGAGACAATTATTCACTAATAAACTTTGTATTAGGCGTCAAACCCACACATGACTTGTATTTTTTCTATAGTCTATTTATTAGATTTTATATCTAGCGTAGTGTGGCATATTTGGTACGACGTGAGCCCTATGTGCCTCTTCATCCGGGGTCGATCCCAACCTGCATTCAATGAGGTGCTAATAAAAAAAAACTATTGAATTGATTTGGTTATAATATTTTAAGATGAGCTTTGAATGATCATATTTTTTTTTTATTGTGTTATTTGTGATTATTAAATTGAAATCTTATCTCCCATTGAGGAAAATAAATTAAAGAAAAAAATTACATGGAGGTTCTAAACCAGTCGTCAGCTAGACCAAGTTTGGTCCAGCCCGACCTCGGGTTAGTATTGGATTGAACCAAACCACGGGCTATCTTGTGCAGCCCAAGGTCTCCTCCTGACCAGACCTCAAGTTGATGACAAACCTGATCTGGTCTGGTCCGTGCTTATCCCTAATTTCAAATCATTGGTTTTGATTCCTTTAAGAGCAAAATGGTTCAGGTTTTTACTGAATTATAGAGACCAATATTTTAAACGAAATAAAAACTTATGGTTTAAAACTTAAGGAACCAAGATCAAAATAAATAAAAAAACTTAATAGACCAAAAATTAATTGACCCTATATAATTTGATAACGTCATAGTCAAAATGACTTTCAAATTAATGAATAATCCTGCTAGAAAGAATTTTCCTAATTACATATAATATCAAATTTTGGGTAGAAGACGGTAGAAGACGAGTTTTATGAATTAATTAATCAATGGGAAGAAATATTGTGGGTGTGGATGGAGGACTTATGGAACCAAGTCTTCAAACTTGCACGTTCCTTTGGGGAAATCTGAGGCCTTCCATGTTCGGCCCCCGTCTTCTTGCACAGCAAAAAGTTGCGACCTTCAACTGATCCAATTGTGTCCCATAGCCCCAATGCTGCCACAAATTACAAACACAACACTACGATTTAATAATAATCACAATCTAAGATCAGTAAGGTATTTTGAATGGATTTATATATCTCATCCAATAATTTGGTAGAGACAATAACTGGATTTTGTCCCTTTTGGCAAGAAGGGAAAACAATTTATCTGCCTTTTTAAATCAACTAAAAATAAAAATCCCACGTCAGCCAAAAGAGGTTGCTTTCAGCTGAATTTGCATTCTCTTGATTTTGTCAGGAAGATTCACGGGAGTTACCTAGTTATCTTGAGCAAAGTGTAAATTTTTGGATTATCTCAATTATACAATTAATTTATTACTAATATCGATTTCAATAATTAATTTAAAACAGTTTAAAAAGCCTAAAAATGAAAACGAATGATTCCCTCCTCATCCAAAAGATGGGCGGAGAATACTCATCTCTAAAATGAGGATTTTTTTTTTAATTTTCATTAAATTTTATTTATTTGAATTAAGTTGTATTTAATAGTATGAAGTATTTTTTTTAGTAATACCTCATACCTCAAATTAATTAATTTTTAGTGCATCCAACACCTTAGAATATTTTTTCAAATAGTGAGTGCTATTGGAAAAAAAAAACTCTATGATGCTAGATTCACCAAAAATTAAGTAATTTGAGATACTTTGTGTTATTGAAAAAATGTTTCAGAATATTAGGTGATATTAAAAATATTTTTAGATATTGAATATACTAAAAATTAATTAATTTGGGATACTATATACCAAAAATATTTTAAGGTGCAGCATACAATTTGATCTAAATAAATAAGAATGTAAAAAAAATTTGAAAAAAAAAATTCCCTCTCTCAAAGTACTGCCGTTTTGGAATGACTGATGAGCAGGGCATGCAGACCCTGTGAAAACATGGTTGCTATGACATCAAATTTCCTTCGTAAAGAATGATAAGACTTAATTGAAGTTCTGATTTTGTTTTTTTTTTAATCCTTAGCCAAAGGAATTAATTTAAGTCAAGATTTAAGCCAAACAATACGGACCATTTGCATGATTAAAACTATTAAATTTTCAAGAAATTGTACTGATCAAGAAATAAGACCAAAGTAACTTTTCTTTTGACCAGAGAAATAAAATCAAAGTAACTGATGAAATGCTTTGGCAGACTAGAAACACTCATGTCTTTTTAGTTACCCAGAAAATTGTAGTAAGAAAAACAGTTGAGTTTGGTACTGAATATACAAAACAAAGTTTTTATCGCACGATTTTTGGTGAATTTTAGTATAATCTCAGTGTCTATTTGAGAATGAAGTGGAAAAATGATTTTTTTTTTAATATGGTTTTTATATAAGCTAAATAGAAAAAAAAAATCATATTGTTAATGTGATTTGTGTTTAGATTGGCGGTGGAGGAAGTGACTTTTTTTTTAAAGCTGTGAGTGAACTTATAAAAAAAAGCTACTTTTGCACCTAAACTTCATTAAACTCTAATAGATTTTCAAACACTCATAAGTAAGTCAAATGAGCTTATACATGATAAATGAGCTTTTTTTAATCCCAAATGAGATCCAAAACAGACACTCAATCTTTGAAAACATATTTATTTAATTTAATCAAATTAAAAAAATCAATTGAATTAGATAATATCATATATATTTTTTTAAAATATCTTAACCATATTCTTTAATTTTTTCCTTCTCTCTCCTTTTTAATTTATTGACATCAATATAAATAAATTAAAAAAATTATTAAATATAAAAAATATTATATTTAAAAATAAAATCAATTTCTACTATAATTGTAATTTTAATAGGGGGCGAAGGGTTGGTATCCACAGTACCTTCTGATCCATGAATGGGACAGAAGAGCAAGAACTCGCTGATTTCACAACCCAGAACTGGAAGCCGACCTATGCGAGCATAAATCTTCAAGGCGGTAGCGATGACCTGCATTACAAGTGTTTCCTCGCGCACAACGAATCTGATCGGACCTGTGCTTCCCTGAACATTCACGCTAATCAACATTTTTCTTGTATTCCAAACGCTCAGATCCTTCTTCTGCTTGCAAAGCATCATCGTCTCAACACAAAGATCTCACCAATCCCGTAGAAATCGAGGATCAGTCAATCGAAGACCGATATCTTAGCGAATTAGAACAAATCGAAAACTCGAAATCGCCGTTCTGATCGGGTTTTGATCTGAAAGTTCTCAGGGACGAGGCCGAGGCAGGGATCGTACCAACCCTGCTTGGAAGAACCAAAAGCGAAATCGCTGATGCTTATAGGAATAGTGGAGCGCATAAAATGGGTGGTGATTAAGTCTTGGACCATTCAATATCGGCAAGAAAGATCTGAGAAGGGTTTGGAACTCCAGATTGTGAGATGGAGAATTGTGAGACTTTAATTTAAAGTGGGGGAAAATTGAATTGGAGTGGAAACAGGAGTCAAGGGGATTTTATTAACGGAAGAAGAAACTTGATTTGAATTTCAGTGCAGGCGGTTAGGAATCTGAAATTGTTTGTGTAACTTATATGCTCTTTTCTAACCTCTAGTGCCTCTCAAATTGGGGAGATAGGAAAATGTGAATTATTTAAGGCAATTTAAAATTGACAATATCGCAACATAAAGGACAAATCACGCCTCCATAGCTGAGCACAAGGGGAATTTCAGAGAATCCGAAGAAGTTGGAAGAATGTACAGTAAACAAACAAAACAATTATCGCTGATGAACTTTACTAGCTGGTTGTCCTGTTTACTTGAATATGACTTGATTATACAGACTCTGGCTAGTTACTCTGCTTTCCATATTAGAGCAGCACCAAGTTCTCACCAATCTGAATCATGGAAAATTCTGATCAGATTTTGTGTCACAGGAAGAAATTCTAGAACCAACAACCCAAAGTGCTATATCTGTTTTTTTATTTAGGACAAAATGATATTAAGTAAAGTGCAATGTCCAGAACAATCAAAATCTTATTCTTCTTAATTTTCATGGCAATCACTTAACTATAAAAGCAACGCAATGTTATAAAAATATAATAAAATCCTATTTAGTTTCCATTCAAATTTATTCAAGGAGGAACCTGTATAAGTTAGACAAATTATATATCAGTTTTGTATTATATTATATATTAATTTATAAGTTAAATAAATTAATTTTAAAAAAAAAGAGATAAGAGAGATAAAATGAATAAAAGTTTTATATTTATAATCAAAATCCACTTTTAAACTAGACTCTATATTTAGCAGAGTAGTTGTTAATTTGCATATATATAATGTTTCATTTAAAAAAATTGAAATATGAACATTTAAATTAAACATGGGCAACTCTCGGGGGTTTCCTGGCTCTCTTCCTGTCCTAAGGTTTCCTTTCCCTCTAATAGGGTTTTCTTTTTGCGGCGTCAAGATGGGCCACCCTGTTCTGTAGGTAGCTATTTCTTCTCGTCTGGTGGAGATATCTAGTGGTTTCCCTATGTCGTGGCTTTCTTATGCACGGGAGCACGGTTATATTTGTTTTTTGTATGATAATTTTTTTGGATAATATTTAAACATAATTTAATGATTTTGAGTGTAATTGATAAATAAATAATGATTTTATCATAAAATATAATTTATCAAAAATATTAAATTTTAACCTTATTTCAGTTTTCAGGCAATATTTAAAGTTCTAAATATCGGATTGAAATGTTTTTTATATGGATACAAATCTAAGAAAATTCCTATAACATTTATGTTGAGGCCAAAACCCATTTTTGCCTTCAAGAGTTTCGAATTTTGTTTAAACGTTGAGAATATGAATTTGTCCACGTTTGACATTTGCCCACTAATTTGACCATAACTTAAGCTGCAAATGTTGAAATGAGGAGCTCTCACATCAAGCTAAGATTCAGATCTACAACTTTTATAAAGACAAAAATGTGAGAATCCACTGTTTTAACTATCAAAATTTGACTCTAATCAAGAAGTATGGTTGTCACAAGGTCAATATTAGTGGCTTAAAATCAAGATTCATATTTAACAAGTAGAAAATTTTGCACCCAATTTATCTATAAATATAGGAATGGAAGACACAAAGAGATACACAATCTTAGAGTTTAATTTCATGCATTGTATAGTTTCTTGCATGCCTTCTTCTTGGAAGGCTTAGGTAGACCTCCTTCATGGATGATATAAGTTGACATCTACATGGAATGTTTTACTTCCTATAATGAAGGCCATATTTCTCCATTTTCATGCATCTTATAATTGTAACTTTATGTTTTAGAATTTAATAATTAAGTTTTATATAATGTTTATGAAGTTTTCAATTTATTTTGGTTTTGTTTTTAATTTCATCATGAGCTAAATTTTTATTTTCCTAGGGTGATGATGTAGCTTACTAATGACAAATTGAATTTTAACTTATTAAATCTATTTTTAATTTTTCCTTCATGATTAAGTTTTAATTATTGTTCTTAATGCTTTCAATTGATTGACTATCTTTTGAATGAATTCAGTATGTATGTTGAGACCATAAGGAGGTAATTGTGTGTAAATCCTATAATTAAAACCAAACTTGCATATGAAATAGGAATATATTCATATGAGTTGTGTAGTGATTTCTATAAATCTTAATGCATGAATAATTGTTTTAATTCATATGAGGATATATTGGATTAGCAATTAATTATAGAATTGCTTCACCTTGGAAGATGCTAGTAATTAAATTAGGAAAACTCGGCTATCAATCATGTGAAATAAATTGGAGTAGAATAAATAGGTGATTCAATTCAAAATTTGCTCAGTGAAATATGATCCCTAGGTTTTTTTTTCTCATATTTGTTTTTATATCAATTGCATTCATATTTAATCATTTTTATTTTATAATCTCAATCACCAACTAATCGATCGACTAAACAGAATTAAAATTACCAATTTTGGTACTTAGTAATCAATCCTCGTAGGAACGATACTCTACTCACTTTTATATTACTTATTTACGACAGTGTACATTTGCACTTTTCAATAAACCATTTACACGTATAATAGTTGGTCTTTGACAAAGGCAAGAAGGGAGATTACGTGGATAAATGCACAGAGGCTTGGAACTCTTGGATATGTGTGACGACCTCCGATGGGTGCCCCTAAGGTCCTCCATGGTGTTAGATAGGTTACGGTGGGAACTATCTAGGTAAATAGAAGGCAGTGGCACGGAGGATTTCCAAAGTGCTAATGTTGAGAGCCATTAATTCTAAGGTTAGTGTTTTCTTCAAGATTCAAAACTCTTTTGTTGTTGTTGTTTTGAGATTGATTTTTGCCAATGGTAAGATATATCTTATTGATGTTGGAGTCTTTATGTTGAGCAGTGATGTTTGCTTAGAAGGGTTGAAACCATATGTTGTTTGGGTAGTATAGTCTTATAGGTGGCTTTTTGTAATTATGCTCAGATTAGTGCATACTATAAGCTAACTTTTTCTCCACAAACTGTCACTGCCTTGCTTGATTTAGTGTGGAAGGTTTTTAGATGTGGAAGAGTTGAGTTGGATGAACATAGTGCTACAAACAGGGCCCTTGAGTCATTTTCTAAGAATTGTAATGTTTGGTTTAAGGTATCCCTATGTGGGCGGGAGGCTAGTCTTTCTATTCCTTGAAGTTCTAAGGCGTGGTTAATTGCTACTTAATCTAGAATCATCAGCTTATTCCTGTTTAGTAGGTTTGTATATATTGTTTATTATTGGCTCGACATGTGCCTGTTCAATATCTTATATCAACATTGTTCATCATTAGGCATTACATGGGCAATTCAATGTATATGCCCCTATTATTCATCATTAGGTTGGCGTTGTGATTCTATCATTTATTCTTATGCTGACTGTGCTTTTATATAATGGTGATGAGTGCTTCTTTTCCGAAGTTTCGTTTGTCTTTGGTTTGTTTAGTTGTTTCTGTTTTTACTTCAGAGACATTGTAATTTTATTTGTTTGCAATATAATTTGTATCTTTATGGGGGGAAACATGAGCAATAATTAATTAATGATCTTGTTAATTTGAAGTTAACAATGCAACAAACTCTTCATTATATTAAGGGATAAGGTATAAATTTACCTATGAAGTATTTCGCCAGGGGCAAAAGACATTATAAACTTTTATTGGATGCAAAAATATATTTGAAGTTTTTAAAATGGTGCAAAAAATACCACCGCCCGTTAAGTCACCTAATGTTAATTGTTTAACAAAGATCACCTAAGAAAATGAAGCAATTTAAAATGATGCAAAATATATACGTGGAGTTTTCAGCGGCCATGACATTTTTACATCATTTTAAAAACCTCATATATACAATTGCCCCTGAAGAAAGTTTACAACTTTATGATGCCTTGTGCCCTTAGTGATATAGTTTATGAGTAGATTTACACTTTAACTCTTATATTAATGATAATTATGATTCATGAGGTTCACGAGCCTTGCTCATCGAATCAATAAGCCGGCTTGCTCATCCTCCAAGCGGTAGCGTTTAGGGATGACTCCTTTTTCTTAGGTTGTGTTTTTTTTTTGCTTTTTTTTTTTAAAATTTGAGATATGTTGTACACAATACTTTAAAGTATTTTATCAGTAGTATCTCATGTCTGAAATTAATTAATTTCAGTGCATTCAATGCACTTTAAGTATTTTTTTAATTGCATTCAATATTATAAATTAATTAATTTTTAGTGCATCTAGCACTCTAGAATATTTTTTCAATAACATTTAATATCACAAATTAATTAATTTTTAATGCATCCATCATTCTTAAGTATTTCTCCAATTACACTCATTAGCTGAAAAAATATTATAGTGCTAGATCTTCTAAAGATTAATTAATTCAGTATAATGGATCTCTGCATGTTACTGAAAATACTTCAGAATACTGGATAAAACTTATCCCAAAAAAAACAAAAAAAAAACTAGGTACAAGGTGCAGGTAGAGGTGAGAATCAGGACTGACCCTTAATGGGTCAGGGCCTAAAAGGGCCGACCCTAAAGAGCTCATAGAAAGAAAAATTGTTGTTTTAAAGCCTAGCCGGAGAGCATGTGGGTCAAGGCCGACCTTTAGGGTCGGAAGCTATTTTCATAAGATTTAGCTATATGTCTACATGCATCATGTAATAAAATAAATACAGTTACTAATTCATAATCAAAGGTAAAAAATATTGTTTACAACTAAATCATAGTCTCATACAAAGTATAAAAAGGTAAAAAGCAAAACACTCCAAGCAACATGATTATGATGACTATTGTTTTCATCTTCTTCGCTACTATAATCAATTTTAAGGAATTTTGATTGTATTTCACTTTAAGCAGTAGACTCTGCTTAAGGGGTAAAAATATTAATAATTAGTAAATTATCATCATATGTAAATTTAATAATTTTAAGGTTCTTAGGGAGGAGTTAGTAAGGGTATAGGTAGGAGGGGTAGGGGAATTAAAAAAAACGCTAAAGGGCCTAACATGCCTGCCTTCGGGCCTACTGGGCTGGCCTTTTTAAGTCAAACTTTTTTTGAGGCTCCATTTTTTAGGCTCAACCTATGATTTAAAAGGATTTAAAAGGACCGATCTGATAAGCTCGACCCAATTTCCTAACTCTAGGTACAAGACTCATTCCCAGATTCTGCGGTTTGGTGGATGAGCACGGATTATTCATTGGTTCGAGGAGGGCATGTGGATGGGTGAATTGTGTGACTGCGCACGTACAAAGAAATTACCAGGATGCCAACACATGTTCAAGCAGAATAGTCTGCGTAATTAATTAATTGTTAATTCGCACTAATATGTTACGTGGTCGGTAATAATCACAATGTTTGGCTCATATTTGGGATGGGTTTAGAGCCTCCTTAAAATATTTATTTATGTACATCAAGATAAATCTTTTCTCATATATTTATTTTGTATCTTAAATTATTATTAAAAAACTGTTTTTGAAAGCTCCTATCGTTATATCAAACAAGCATAAAGTAAATTAAAACACCATGTGCTCCCAAAAATTCGCAAATTTTTCGTTTCTACCAAAACCACGTTTTGTAATGGGGTGTAATACTTTTTTTTTTTTGGTTTAAAATGGTAAGTTAGGACCACTTGATGAGGAATGAGGCTCTCTTTGCTATCTAGCTAATCCTCACCTAGTCTATCATAGCCATGGTTTAGGAACCTGGACCGGATCAGCCGGTTCCCCTCAGAAACCGCCGACTCAGTGGCTAAACCGGGTCGGTTTGGTGACCCGTCCGGTTTAACCTTTTTAAAAAAAAATTAATTTTTTTTGAATTTCATATAAATAAGTCTAAAATATTCAATTTCTCACCATTTTGGACCCAGTTTGACTCCGATCTGACCCACTGACCCTTGACTCAGTACCCCAACCGGTTCAGTAACCAGTCCGAGTTTCAAAACCTTGATCACAGCAAAAAGAGGAGGAGGAATGATGTGTAATACTTTAAACACATTCTTTGACTAACGGTCTATTTGGGTTAGAAGTGTTAGAAGTGTTTTTTTTAATTTGATTTTTATAAAAGTCAGATATTATAAAAGTCAAATTGTAAATGTGATTTTTTTTGAATTAGTGATGGTAAAAGTGGTTTTTTTTAAAAGTCAGATTTTTGAGCTTCTTCTCAAAAAATGCTTTTAGAAAAAAAAACTCAATTATCAAAACGTCAACCCAAACATCCTAAACCAGTTGCCACCAAATTTTTTTTTAAAAAAGCCACATTTGGGATGGCAGAACGCCGTCCCAAACAAGCTCTAAGACAGTTATATAACATTTTGTAGAGTGTATGTGTATTTAGTTTGTACCCCTTTTTAGCCCAGTGAAGAGATCTAATGGAGATGAAGATTTCTAACACTGATTCATACTCCCTTCTAATCTTTTATATAAGATATATTTACATAATTGATTAGATATAAAAAATTAGTTAAGTTAGTTAATATGACATGTATTTTCTAATATACCATAATTATTTTTCTTATCTCCCTATTCTCTCATTCTTAATTATTATTGAGGGAATATCAATAAGAATAAATTAGAAAAAAATTAATAAATATAAAAAATATGTCTTATATTAAAATTAAAATTAATTTTTAAAATATATTTTATATTAAAGATAAAAAAGAACGGTAAGTCAGAAGGTGCCTAAAAGGAGGAAGAGAAAGAGATTGAATTTGTCAAAAATCACAAACACACTCACACTACACTACATAGAAGTAGAATAATTGGATACCCACACATATCTCTTTTATTTATTGAAGCAATTACATGGTTAGTAAATTTTTTGAACAGTATGATTTATTAGTTACTTTATTTTTAAGATATCTTTTTGAATTATATGAGTTTTTTTTAATAAATTGTTCTTTATCTTTATATAAATGTCCAAAATTGGATTGAATATTTGGTAAAAGACTGTAGGCGAAAATAGATTAATTGGGGCCTGTTTAAGAAAGAGTTGGAAAAGTATGTTTACGTAAGTCGAAACAAATTCCTTTTACAAACTTAGAGCTTGTTTGTTATCACTTATTTGAATCGGGCTTATTATATAAGCCCGATTCACGTAAATCGAGACAAATCTCCTTCACATATTTATCTCGTAGACCGTGAAAGCACTTCGTAGACCGTAAAAGCACCTCGTAGACCGTAAAAGTTACTTCGTATTCCGTAAATTACAATTCATAAACACTTATAAAATTTTCAACCACTATTCCAAACAAGCACTTATTTTTAGTTTGTTTGGAATAGTGATTGGAAGCTTCATAAGTGTTTTTTCAATCGTGATTTACGGAATACGAGATAGCTTTTACGCTCTACGAAGTAAATATGTGGAGGAGTTTTGTCTCGATTTACGTGAATTGAGCTTATACAATCCCATTAAAAAAACTTTTTACCGCTAATCCAAACGAAGGTATGACTTGGAGGTCAAAACTTGGGAGCGGAATAATCACCGTATAAAAATATAATTTGGCACTAGCATTATGGAAAAACATGTACTACAGATCCTGCTTAAAAATTAAAGAATTTTCCTGATTACATATATCAAATCTTAGTTAAAAGACTGTAGAAGACTAATTTGATGAATTAATTAATTAATGGGAAGAAATATTGTGGTTGTGGGTGGAGGAGGACTTGTGGAACCAAGCCTTCAAATTTGCACGTTCCTTTGGGGAAATCTGAGGCCTCCCATGTTTGGCTTCTGTCTTCTTGCACAGCAGAAAGTTGCGTCCTTCTACTGATCCAATTGTGTCCCATGGTCCTATTGCTGTTTTAAATTCTAACAGAACACTAGGATTTAATAATAATTATATAATAGTTAATTTAGAATAGTGATTAAAATTTTTAAAAATGATTTTTCAGTCGTAATTTACGGAATATGAGGTAAGTATATGAGAAGAGAGTTGTCTCGACTTACGTTCATAAACATTTATAAGCTAAACAAACATTTAACCAAACATACTATAGTATAACATAATTAAGGGATTTTCATTGGGTTTATGTCTCCTCCAAAGAGATAATAATTGGATTTCATCCTACATAATGAATTATTCCATTTCACAATTTCTCTTTACTAAATTTTTTTGTAGAATTATTAAAAATTTTATTGATGAAAAAGATATGACTTTTTTTATTTATACAAGAAGCATGACACTCTCATTTAGGCCATTGCCACTAACAAAAATTTTAATGGAGATTTTCCCGATGTTTCCTTTCCATTTCCATTCCTACGTTTTTTTTAATATTTTTTCATATAATATTAAACAGAATTGTTTAATTCCATAAAACTCATTCATTGGAAAACAAATTATAGCCTCCAGAACAACCATGAGATTTACGTATTTATCTGCCTTTTTCAATCTACTAAAAAAAAAAAAATTTAAAATCCCTCGTCAGCCAAAAGAGGTTGTTTTCAGCTGAATTTGCATTCTCTTGATTTTGTCGGGAAGATTCATGAGAGATACCTAATTATCTAGAGCAAAGTGTAAATTTATGGATTATCTCAATTCTATATATAATTAATTAATTTATTACTAATATCAATTTCAATAATTAATTTAAAATACTTTAAAAAAGCTTCCATAAGAAAACACAGGTGCTAGTACATCAAACTTTCTTCTTTTATGCTTGATGTTAGTTAAGCCAAAAGTTCATGATACTCTCAAGATTAAAACTATTAAATAAAAAGAAAGTAACTGATTCAATTAGAAACACTCATGGCATTCTAGTTAACCAGAAAATGGTAGAAAGAAAAACAGTTGGCTTGGCATAAAAAGTGATAAAATGCTGTAATCTTGAATTCAATGAAAACTCAAATGCCAATGAAGTTCATATTACTGGATTTTGATAGATTTTAACATGATTTTATTTGAACGGAGATTGAAGAGTACCTTCTGATCCAACAATGGGACTGTAGAGCAAGAAGTCGCCGATTTCACAACCCAGAACTGGAAGCCGACCTATGCGAGCATAAATCTTCAAGGCGGTAGCGATGACCTGCATTACAAGTGTTTCTTCACTCACCACGAATCGGATCGGACCTGTGCTTCCCTGGACATTCAAGCTGATCAACCTTTTTCTTGCATCCCAAACGCTCAGATCCTTCTTCTGCTTGCAAAGCATCATCGTCTCAACAAAAAGATCTCACTAATCCCGTAGAAATCGAGGATCTGTGAATCGAACGAAAGAGATCCTTGCGAATAAGAACGAATCGAGAACTCGAAATTGCCGTTCCGATCGGCTTTAGATCTGAAAGTTCACACGGCCCAGGCCGAGGCAGCGTTAATACCAACCCTGCTTTGAAGAACCAAAACCGAAATCGCCGATCCTTGTAGGAACAATGTAGCGGAAAAGTGGGTGGCGGTTACGTATTGGACCATTCAATATTGGAAAGAAAACTCTAAGAATTGAATTGGGAGATGGAGAATTGTGATCAGAGTTTAATTTAAAGCGGGGAAAAATTGAATTGGAGTGGAAACATGAGTCAAGTGGATTTGTTTAGCGAAAGAAGAAAGTTGATTTGAGTTTGAATGCAGGCTGTTAGGAATTTGAAATTGTTTGTGGAACTTATATTCTCTTTTCTAACTTCTAGTGCCTCTCCAATTGGGAAGATAGGAACATGTGAATAATTTAGGGCAATTTAAAATTGACAATATCGCAACATAAAGGACAAATCACACCTCCATGACTGACCACAAGGGGAATTTCAGAGAATCCGAAGAAGATGGAAGAATGTTCAGTCAAAGAAAAAACAATTTTCGCTGATGAACTTGACTTGTTGGTTGTCCTGTTTATTTGAATATGACTTGATTATACAGACTCTGGCTAGGTTACTCTGCTTTTCATACCAGAAACATATTAGAGAAGCTCCAAGTTCTCACCAATTTGAATCTTGGGAGCTCTTGTGTTACTGATCAGAGAGGATCCACCAACACAAATCAATCTCACTGGGTAAATCCTGATCAGAGTTCGTGTCAGAGGAAGAAATTCTACTGCCAACAAACCAATGTGCCATGTCTCTGTAACAAGCAAAATCGTATTCTTCTTTTGTCATGGCAATCACTATAGGTAGATGAAATTAAATTTGCTTAGCCTCAATTTTTTTTTTACTTGGAAGTTGTTTTGCATTTTTGTTTTCCAGAGAGAAAATTGAATTACAGATGAGTAGGTCTGTTTGGGAAGGCTTTTTTTGGGGGGGGGGGGAGGTTGCCTTATAGAAGTCCAGTTGAAGAATTTTGTGTGTTTGGTTTCACTTCTCCCAGTGATGGGCTTCTATGAAAAAAGCCCGTTATCCATGAAGCTGGAAGTTGGAGCTTTTCCAGAAGCTCAGTGAGACGAGAACGGCCGAATGAGTGAGAGCTTCATGCTTTGTTTTCTGGTTTGGCTGCTGGTCGAAGAAAGAGGAAGAGCTTTGGTCAAATCAGATTTGACCAGGGATTTGAGTGAAAAATTTAAAAGTTCTTGACTAGGGATTATGGTGCAAACTTCTAAAATATGTTTGAGATTAACTGTAATTTCTGAAAAATTTGGGTCCTTTTTTATGATTTCCTCGGTCCTTTCTTTCATTCACTTATAATTTTTATAAATTCTAGGGACTTTTTTTGTAATTTTATCCATTCCACAAAATATTAATTCTAACCCTCCAAAATCTCAAATTTCATATTAAGCACCTACAATACAAAATTAAGCACAAGGAAGCATTAAAAGTTTAAGGGATTATTTATCTGAATAATTAAGAAATTTTAATAATAATTGATCTTTTTTTATTTTATCAAATTTTAATTTTAATTTTTCATTTCAATTATCCCAACATATACAAACAAATGAACAATATATATATATATATATATATATATATATATATATAGTATTCAATAAGGTGATCTAATTATAATCCACTTTATGTATGACATTCTAATTGAAATATATAATTATCTTTTTTTTAATTAAGTGTTTTAGTGTATTTTTCTTCTTTTTCAATAATTATTGAACTTTTTTATTTTAAAAAAAATTATTTATATTTTTTAACATCAATTATAATAATATTTACACAAACAATATATATGTAGTATTCAACAAGATTCATGCCCTTTTCAGTTATTTCTCATCTAAACGGGCTTTTCAAACATTAATTCAAACAGGTTCAACTTTAAAAAAAAGTCACTTCTCCCACCGCCAATCCAAACACAAATCACATCTACAATTTGACTTTTTTTTAATCAGGCTTCTATAAAAGCTTCATTAAAAAAAGCTATTTTTCCACTGAATTCTCAAACAAAGCACATATTTGTTTACTTTCATCTCAGAATTACAAAAAAGATGCTCATTCTGTGTTTTCCTTTCAGCGGATGGTACAGAACATAATCATACAAAAGTTTTACTGTTTCCGCATTTCTTCAACAAAGTTAATTCCGTAGTTACCAAAATCAACCTTTTTTGGCCTGATATACTGAAATCCTTGTTTAGAGAGAACTTTGAATTTGAGTGTCAAGGCTGGAAAAAAACAAAGAAAGAAAAAGAATTTGGGTGCCAAGTATGACATGTAAACACTTTCATATAACTGCTCTTGATAACTAGAGTCTATCCAAGTACCACTTTTATTATTATTGAACTCTTGATAGCCAGCATGATAGGAGTACAGGAGGTGTCTCAGGTTGTGTCCAACAAGGCATTTAAGTTAGCAATCAAGGCATGACAACTGTCATAAGTGACACATACAATAAATAAAATATTGTCTATATTATTTAAGAGGATTTTAAGCAAGCCCAAAATCCTCTTTATGATACTAAGGGCTCAATTACTAGAAGCTCAAAAAAAGGTGAGATATTTGAGAAGCCTAATTAAGAAAACATTTGGGCTTCAATTTCCTTTATTAATGTCCCATATTGTTAGTATATATATATATGTTGAAGGTGCAGATGATGCCTTAACTAGGGGTGTTTAAATCCAGGACCGAGACTGGGATCCCCCAATCCCGGTCCCGGTCCCAATTTTTAGCCGGGATGCACATATGCATCCCAGTCCCGATCCCGGTTTGATCCCAGTCCTGGGATTATCGAGATTGGGACCGGGACGAGACTGGGAATTCCCGTTTTTTAAAAAAAATTAAATTTAAAATATATTATTATATTAGTTAATTTTTTTATAATCTAGTATTTAAAATAATCATTTAACGGCTAACAAGGCTATAATAATCACACAAATTGATTTAGAATTGAAGAATAATATTTTATTATTATTATTATGATCACCTTCATCATCTTATTTATTAACTTTATACATTATATAGTTATGATTAATATTATGATATATACGGTTTAGCTCAAACTAAAAATGTAATACACATCTTATCAAATGATAACTTAATTTATGGAGTAAAAAAATATAAAAATAAAAAGATAACTTAATTTATAAGGTAAAAAAAATAATAATAAAAATCGGGACCGGGACCAGGATCACCCTTCACCCCGATCTCGGTTTTGGAAAATCCCGGTCCCGGCCTCGGCCGGGATGGGAAATTTCCGGAATTAAAATCTCTAAGACCGGGCCGGAACAACTGGGACCGGGATACTTTAAACACCCATAGCCTTAACTCTGCATATTCAAACTCATGTGCATAATTTTACAACCTATAGAAGCTTGAACATGTGGCAAAGCATGAAGGTTCATGAAATTGGTAACATAAAAAAGTAATAAATCCAACAAAATGATGTACAAGGCCTATATGTAATCTAGATTGAAGAATTCACTTTAAATACTATGTGACAAGAAATATAAGTGATGTCCAAGTTCATTCAAAAAGCACTTAGAAGGTGTCTTATTCATTAATTAGGAGTTAATTTCATTTTAAAGTTTTCTATTTTTATTTGCATTGAATAAGGCATTTTGATCAATGATTGTTTTAGAAGATTTTATTTTAGTTTCTTATTTTTAGGTAGCCAACTAATTCTTGAAGATGAAGTAATTTTCTAATTTCTTTACGCTGAAATAATGGGAGTTTGATTAGTAATTAGGGTAACTCATTATAGCTTGCTTCTTTGGATTAAGTGCTCAAACAAACACTAATCCTAATGCGAATTCACATCAATTACTTGTGAGAAGACACAGAAGTTTCAATGGCATCGAGGCCTGCATCTTTGGCCTTTAAAGAATTTGAGGCCACATTTTCTCGCTTCGTGGGAAGGGAATGACACGTCTTTCTCCATTGATGATGAAAGCAGTTGGATCATAATCATCCTGTATGGCAGAGTACAAGTCAGGCAATGAGGATAATCTAAAGATGGCAAATATCTCACTCTCCAAGAATGAAAAGAGGAACCCATATATTGTGAACGATTCTTCAAAATTTGTTATGCTCTTTGAAGAATCGAATATAATGAGATTTATATATATACACACTCTGCAACAAATTAAAGAAACTTGGACATAAAACTGGTATTTGACATGTTTCAGTGTGTAAACTTCCTTTCTACTTTAAAAAGGTGGACGATTGACCCCAAAAAACAACTTGTTGATCAAAATGTGCTTAATTCCATGTAGGTAGATAGTGGTCATATAATTATTGGTTTTAACCAAGTATCGGTGGAGCGAACTCAAAATTAGTATTCTAAGATTGTCATTTTTCACACACATATTATATATATATACAGTGTTCGATTGCTTTTCTATTTTCATGGATCAATGTTTTAATAATTATTTTGTAGACTAAATTATTGAGACATGTATTAATTAATTTATTCTGATATGATATGATATTTTTCAAATTATATATGCCACATAGTTTTATTACATGACCTCGTTCATTTTTAAATAAATTAGGCAGGCTTTCTATACTTCTCACTTCTCATCCTTCATGGAACATGTAACATCCTGATCTTTTATCACCCTTCTAAGAAATTACAGTGGTATTTTTTGTAAAAAATTATGTCCGAAATACACGTCTTTTGAATATATATATGTGCAGTGCAGCAACGTTGTAGGGATGTCCGAGAGAGGATGCCGCTGTTCCACGAGGGTTCTGCTCAAATGAAAAATTGGGATATACCTTGTTTGTTCCTTTTGAGGGTATCAAAATTCTGTAACTAAAACCGTCTTTTTCATGTTCTCCTTCATCTTTATTTCATTTTGTTTCATAGATATAAAGTTAGAGTTACAGACTCTTTCATCTTCATCATCTTGTTATTCCTGAAGATTTTAGGTACGTAGGGCATCGAACAATAATAATATGGATCAGGGCTTTCTGGGGATCCTCAAAATTCGTATAAAAAAAGGAATCAACCTGGCTGTACGTGACAGTCGTACAAGTGATCCTTACGTTGTTATCACCATGCACGAACAGGTTACATTAATAATTAATATTCACTGTCCAATTATTTCTATTAATTTTGGTCGCTTTGCGTTTTTGCGTCTCTTGTTTTTGTATTAAAACATTGTTTTTGGCCTGAAGAAACAAGGAATGAACATGCGTGAAACTTTAGGTTTTATGATATTATTGTTTGACACTGATGCAGAAACTGAGGACTAAAGTTGTTGAAGATGACTGCAATCCTGAGTGGGATGATGAGCTGACATTGTATGTAAAGAGAATCGATGATCCAATCATTCTAGTAAGTACACAAAGCAAACAATCTTTCTCATCATATACACCACCAACAAATATGTGTGTATCCTCCAACTATCTGCTTTGTGGCTTCAAATTAGAGCCGGTAAAACGGAATTAACCTGTAGCCATGGGTTTGGGTAGGGTTAGGTCGGGGATTTTCCAATTCACGAGTTTGGTTTACGGGTTGGCGGGTTGGTTTGCATAATCTTTTATTTTTTTTAGATATGATAATATCACAAAACCCATAAGTCCCACACTTCCAACTTAATACTTCTCAGTCCTAAAGAAAAAAAAAATCTCATCCTCATTCCTCATTTTTTAAACTAAATTATTATATCTTGATTGCTTGAAGATGATTTAATTGTTTTGTTTGTAAACTTTGATAAATTTAATAATTTTATCTCTTAAATTATGAATTGTGTTTCTGAATTTTTATAAATGGAATAGTTGATACTAGGAACACAAATTTGATGGGGTGTGTGTGTCTCGGACTTTTGATCATCTTAAGAAAATAATTTCTTGTTTTAAAAAAATGCGGGCATGCAAGTTGGTAGATTAGAGTTAACATTTTGCCAGCTCGCAAAAAGTGCAAGCCGCATAGGCTTGCACTGTTTAACCCGTGAGTTGGTGCGAGCTGGCTGTATTCCCAACTCTACCTCTCTAATGTACATCCTTTTAATACTCTCCAATATCCTTTAAATTGTCCTAACTTTTCAAATGTTTTTTTCTTATTTTATTATTATTATTATTATTAGATTTTATATAAAATGAGTGATATTTTGATATCTTATGATTTAAAAAATCCTACAAAATTAAAAACAGCATTATTTTATACCCATAAATTTTAAATAGAATTTAATGATTAAAATAAACCGAAAAACATTTGGGAGAGTGAAGCATTACAAATGGCATTGGAGAGAGAGGCACATTAAGGGCCCCAAACCTCTGTAATGCCCTCTTCAATGCTCCAACATCGCAAACGCTTCTTGTTTCTATTGATTACTAGATTCTAAAAAAATGAGTGATATTTTGATATTTTCTGGTAATGAAATGATTCATTTTTGACTTTTTTTTAATGATTTTTCCCGGAAAATGAATAAAACTACTCCCAATTTTGGAGTATTTTCCTTTAAAAAATTGTAAAAAATATTCACAACCGCACCATTTTATAATCATGAAATATTAAAATATCACTTAGGCAAAATATAGTCACGATAAAAAAACATCTGGGATGTTGGAAAATTTCAGAAGGTGTTAGAGGAAGGCGTATTAAAGGCCCTAAAACTCGAACAATCAAAATGATGATGATATCATTTAGCTAGAATTGGTTATTGTGATGTTGCAGAGAGTGTTCGACAAGGACACGTTCACGGAGGACGATCCAATGGGGGAAGCAGAGTTGGACATAAAGCCATTGCTACAGTGTGCGAAGATGAACATGACGATGACAGAAAATCTGGAAGAAGGATGTGTGGTCAATAGAGTTAAGCCCAGCAAGAATAACTGTCTCTCTGAAGAAAGCTTGTGCACCTGGGTTGACGGAAAATTCCGACAAGAAGTGCTTCTCAAATTGAACAAAGTTGAGCGAGGTGAATTACTCGTCCAAGTTGTGTGGAATGATGAAGGTTGTTTGGGATTATCCAACGTTAACTTGTAATCTACGTACCTTTTGTTAAAGCGTGGTCTTTAATATAAGACTAATTAAATAATTTAATTAGATTAATTATATTAGTTAAATTAGTAAATATGATTTTTTTTTCTAAAACACTTTGATATCATCTTCCTTACTTTAGGAAAAAATTGATAAACATATCAAATAAGTCTTACATTTAAGATAAACAATTAGGTTCTAGCTACATGAAGTTTATGAGGAATGTATATCGAGAGAGAGAGTGAGAGTGCTGGAAGTTCGGATTTGTTTCCCTGCATAAGTAGAATTAGGAAATCGATCCATCGTCTCTGCTATCTCCTGGTTACAAATCTGACTTCTTGGTTTGATCCAAAGGTTGAAAGAGAAGGTCCATCTAATATATGAAACTGTACTATGGGATGGTGTTCTATATATGCTACTCGAAATCACGTTTTGATGGAAATAATATACCCGTCCAATGGTTATTATAAATATTATTATCAAATTTGTAAGTCCGAGTTTCCTGTTTTTACGTTTATACTTTAGAAAATTAAGTCAAGTCATAGGTAAATTTGTGTTAGTTGTAAACTTAGTTAAATATACAAGTTTATACACTTAGTTTACCGTTTTTATATTTCCAACTTATAAAACTGTGTTAACTTACTTTTAAAACTCATATTAATTTTTTTTATTTGATCATCCATCGTGGCTTTATCTATGAATTTTATACAAACTTTCTATTAATTATGATATATTATGAATGTTGATGATTTAATTTTAACTCAATTTTTTTATTTAATTATTTACTATTATTACCTATTTAAAGATAACAATAAATAAACTCTTATAAGTTTACAATACGAGTTTACATCACCATCACGAGTTTGCTTAAATTCGTGAGTTTGATAACCTTAATTATGAAGGCTAATTCTGGGTAGATTAATAAAGCTAGATATAAATTACTTAATCATGACAAATATAATATGATCTGATTTCCTAAAATACTGTTGTATAACACTAAATTATATATTATTTTATAAATAATTAGGTGAATTGATTTAAAAAAATGATAAATATTAAAAAATAAAATAGAGTAAGATCTCATAAAGGACCAATACCCAACCTCATAACTAGCTCCAATAATTGGTTTGCCAAAAAAATCAACTCCTATAACTAGTTCCTATAGCTATTTATCGTTATTTTAAACAAAGTATATTTAAAGTGGGGTTTACTCAAAATTCTCCTTTTAAAAAACTGAACTTTACATGCGCAATGAGTATATATTGGAGGACCATTAATTAGGTGTGAAGGATAAACATAATTAACATAGAGAGACATTGTAGCTACTGGATATTTTGGTCAAAATTTAAAAACGAATATAATTAAAACACCATTTTTTTATTTTGTGGAAATTGGTAGATATGTTGAAAATAAAAAAGTATAATTTCATTTGAGCACAAAAAAAAAAAAAAAAAATCTCTACCAGTCTCAAAATCCGAACCTAACAAGTAGTAAGATCAAAAACTGAAAATTCAGTTCGTTTAAATTTTAGTGACTAATAAATGACAAAACGACCATATAAATTTCTCCAGCTCGTTTACAAACGGACCTGAAAGAGTATGCCTGGTTATTATTTCACGGAAAATATCATACTCCAGCATAGAGACAAAACAGTGACAAAAATCTTGGACACTAATTTGGAAGCTTCTTTGCAGATATTTTATTAACAAATTTATATATAACAAAAAGAGATTTGTATTGTAAGGTTACGGTTTAATACTTCTAGGTTCGCCTCATCTCCCAACGATTATTCTCCAATGGACATGGCATCTTCTTCTACAACAGCACCATCAAACTTCTCAACATCTCTGAAAAACTTACAGATTCATCCACTGCACAGCAGACACAGTTTCTCACGACTGTCACTCCCTGCGAGAAAGCTTATTCATCTTCATGAACATCATCAATGTCGACATGATTTGAGAGTGAAGTGTGTGGGGACAACGAAGTACGATGAGGTTGTGGTGGACGAGGAGATGGAGAAGATAAGGAGGCTTCAGAACGGGTCGGATGTGAGAGGGGTCGCGTTGGAGGGAGAGAAAGGGAGGAAGGTTGATCTTAGTCCGGCGGCGGCGGAGGCCATAGCAGAGAGCTTCGGAGAGTGGGTCATCAATGGCGTCAGGAAGAAGGAGGAAGGTGGTGATGACGTGGAGGGTGCTGTGAGGGTGTCATTCGGGCGTGACCCGAGGATTTCCGGGTCGAAATTGAGTGTGGCGGTTTTTGCAGGACTTGCTCGTGCTGGTTGCATGGTGTTTGATATGGGGATCGCTACCACACCAGCTTGTTTCATGAGCACTGTGTTGCCACCATTTGCTTATGATGCTTCAATTATGGTAACTTACTGCACTCCTGTAAAACCTAATTTTTTCTTTCTTTCTTTTAAAATTATTTAATATCTTTTGTTTTTTTAGATATAAACAAACACAGAAAAGTATATTATATATGTCCTGTATATATAAGTTACAATTTTTGGGATAGGGGCCATCCTTTTTATAAGTTGTATACTTTTTTATTTCACTGAAAATTTAATTAATAAACTTTTTTTTTAAATTTTCCTCCAATCAATTAGATTAAAAAAAAAAAAAAGAGATGCCTCTCATTTCATTTTCCACTCATTTTTTCTCATCTATCTTCCAATTCTTCGGAACTACATATCTAGATCTAAGTTTAATGTGGATAGTATATATTTCGTTTTCTTACATTGTTTTCTTAATTTCTTATTTTAATAAGGACAAAATCTAAAATCATCAATATTTTAAATTTTAAATTTAGACGGTTAAAACTGTAGTTAGACTGTACAGATCTCATAGCTAGTAGCTATAAGTGCCGAAACTAGTTATTTGGTGAAAAAACTATATTTCTTAGGCATTTAAGAAACGTAATTTAGTAATTCATTGTTCCATGGTGCAGACACTCTTTATTTTTCTAAAACAGAGGACATAACAAGAAAGTATGGTATAAATGGGAAAACACATTAACATAGGGCATGTGGTTTTATGTTGGATAGGAGACATTAAGAGGCTGTTTGGAATAGCTTATGAAAATTTTATAAGTGCTTATGAATTGTAATTTGCGGTCTACGAGGTAGCTTTTACAGTCTACAAGGTAGCTTTTACGGTCTACGAGGTGCTTTTACGGTCTACAAGATAAATATGTGGAGGAGATTTGTCTCGATTTATGTGAATCGGGCTTATTATATAAGCCCCATTCAGATAAATGATAACAAACAAACTCTAATACAATCAGAGGAGGTTGGATGACGTTGACTTATTTTATGACACAATTAAGTATGAGATGAAATGAGTTGTTTTGGTGCAGATGACAGCGTCTCACTTACCATACACTCGAAATGGTCTGAAATTCTTCAAAAAGAAAGGAGGCGTAACGTCTGTTGAGGTAGAAGAAATATGCGATAAAGCTGCTCGTAAATATGCAAATAGGCTCGCAAAAGTCTCTACTCTGCTCAATACTCCCCCCATTAAGGTAGATTTCATGAGCGCTTATGCTCAGCATCTCAGAGAAATCATCAAACAGAGAGTCAACCATCCTCTTCATTACCATCTTCCTCTCCAAGGATTCCAGGTTTGAAACCCTTCATTCTTGTATTAATAGGGTTGAAGATGCAATTTTACTCTGATAGTAATCACTCCGGTGGTGTTGGGTATTCAAAAGTTTTTTTATAAGTAATTTTACTATAAAAGGAACCAAAACATAACAATTTTGTCTGGAAGTTTTTTTTTGAGTATAATGTCGTCCTATAAATGTTAAGAAGGAGTAGTATTGTCTTATACCATTAAAAATGTTAATTGTCAAAGTTAGTTTTTTTTTAAAAAAATATTTTTGGGGGTGAAATTGCTCATCATAAAACCTCTAGATATCCAACGCTTATGAGTGGTTATTTATCAGGAAAAATTGTATTTAAACCTCTTACAATATACTTCCTCCGATCTTAAATATAATATTTAGTCGAATTTTATTGGAGAGATTAATTTAAAGAAGTTAAATGAGTTAATTAATCATATCATATGTTGTGTATAATTAGATTATATATCAGTTTATAAGTTAGGCAAAATAGTTTTAAGAAAAATTAAAAATATAAAATTTCAAAGTAATTTCATTTAATTTTTAAATATCTTTAAAAAAATCAATTGAATCTTATATTTATAACCAGAAGTAATAATAGGTTAAGGTTCATAATTACTTCAAAAGTTTTTATTTAGGGGTAACGTTGTTTTAATTTTATTTTTAACTTTATGGTTACCTCAAAAATATTAAAAAAGAGAAATAATGTCCCTTACTCTGTTAACGCTCAACATCGATCTTTCAATGGTCAATGTTAATGTTAAGGTAAAATTGTTACGTTTTTTTGGGAGTTAGAAGCTTTCAAAAGTCAGCATTAATTCTGTGTCAACACTTGCCGGGCAAGTTTGTGCACACATCCTAATATAATCCTCTGTTCCATTTCAAGTAATGATCATCATCATCTTCTCTGATGTTTCTCTGTAACTTGTCTTGCTCTAAATCCGTGCAGATTATAGTAAACGCAGGAAATGGGTCTGGTGGATTCTTCACCTGGGATGTCCTCGACAAGCTTGGTGCTGACACATTTGGTTCCCTTCATCTCAATCCAGACGGCATGTTCCCTAACCACATCCCTAACCCTGAGGACAAAACCGCCATGGCCGTCACCAGAGCAGCCGTCCTTAACAACTCCGCCGATCTCGGCGTTGTCTTCGATACCGACGTTGACCGGAGCGGCGTGGTGGACAACCAAGGAAACCCCATCAACGGCGACAAGCTCATCGCCCTCATGTCCACCATTGTGCTCAGAGAAAACCCTGGATCCACCATTGTCACTGATGCTCGCACCAGCATGGCTCTCTCCAGATTTATAACTGATAGAGGTGGACACCATTGTTTGTACCGAGTTGGGTATAGAAATGTGATTGACAAAGGAGTTCAACTTAACAGGGATGGAATTGAAGCTCCTCTAATGATGGAAACTTCTGGACATGGTGCTTTGAAGGAGAATTATTTCCTGGATGATGGTAATTATTAGTTTGAAATGTTAATTAATGAATGGTTAATTCAAGTTATGGATGGTTACTGATGTTTCTGTGATTTTTGTGGTGATGAAGGGGCGTACATGGTAGTGAAGATTATAATTGAAATGGTACGAATGAAGCTTGAAGGATCTGAGAAAGGGATTGGTAGTCTTATTGAAGATCTTGAAGAACCAAAAGAATCAGTAGAACTAAGGATGAATATCATCTCACAACCTAGACATGCTAAGGCAAAAGGATCTGAAGCCATTGAAACATTTAGAAACTACATTGAGGTACACAAACAAACACAGACACAGATACACACAGAAGCAGAAAGTTCCATGTTTGAAGTGAAATTTGATGGATTTTTTTATTGTAGGAAGGGAGATTGAAAGGATGGGAGTTAGATTCTTGTGGGGATTGTTGGGTGAGTGATGGATGCCTGGTTGATACAAACGACACACCCACAGCCATTGATGCTCACATGTACAGGTGATGATCACAAGCTTAAAGAAAGCTTAATTATGCAAACATGTTCTGATTGTGTTTTATAACAGAGTAAAATAATATCTTGGTCCTCTAAACATAACTTCAAGAACAATGGAAACCATATAAATGAGTCCTATCATTGTTTTCCCTCATTATCACCTGATCTCTTTGAATACTGTAAGGATTGTTCTTGTCTTATTGATATTTTTGTTAAGAAGAGTAAAAGATGGTTGAGTATGAGAATTATCCATGAAAACTAATATGAGTTGGTGGAAGCACAGGGCAAAAGTGAGGGATGAAGAGAGGGGAGAATATGGGTGGGTTCACATGAGGCAGAGCATACACAACCCTAACATTGCTGTGAATATGCAATCAACTGTAAATGGAGGCTGCTTGTTAATGGCAAGGGATTTCAGAGACGGGTATGCCTATTTACTCTTGAATACATATTTTCATCGCTCTAAAAGTTTTACTAATTTGGGGAGATTATAAAAGTTAAAGAAATTACTTTAAAATATTTATATTTATCATTTTTCTCTAAACTTGATTTATATATTGATATATCATTTAATAATACACAAATATTTCAGAGAGATCATGTAACATATGTTATTATTAAGTAATTTACTTATCTACTTTAATCTCCTCAAATTAATCAGTTGAGTCTTATATTAAGAAATTGTGGTGGAGGTAGTATTTTATAAAAGTTTTCATTCAGAGCTGAGTTAACTGATTTATGTGATTGAACCATTGCAGATTTCTTAAAGCAAGTGGAGTGGATGGATTTCTGGACACCACTCATGTTGAAAAGTTTGCTGCAAATGGGAGTACGGCCTAACTTTAATTATCTGATCTGTTCTATACAAAGTGAGAGACTAAGATTGGTCTTAAGTTTAGATTCAAATAAACAAGCCAATAAGCTTTGGCTATATGGTATACTGGAGTTGTTTTCAGGAGTACATAATTTGTGTTTGAATCCAAGTCAAAGTAAAACAAGAAGGTGTAGTACTGTATAACTTTGATCATAATGAACAGTGAGAAAAATGAAAAGAAAGTGTATAAATATGAAGGAGTACATATTCTATATAGATTAGCAACTTACATGCAGTGAGTGTACTTTTGTATTCAAAAGGTTTTGAATCACACCTGCAGAAGACATATCTCCTCTGTTTCTCCCTTTGAAACTTAGTTTTGCCTGACAGAAGGAAATTTCTGCAAACTAATGGACAATTCCTTAAAGGGAAGGAACAGAATACATTATCATCTGTTCAGGAAAAGTTAAAAAAAAAAAAAAGCCTAATCATTTTTGTTTTGGAGAAAATAAAAAGTTCCATAAATAGGAAAATCATTGTAATATCTATATTGATGATAAATTTTCTGAAAAGATAGTGAAGAGTTTTGATGACAGAAATGTTTGTATGTTTTGATGTGCCTACATGTAAACACACAACAATCGTGTTCTTTTAATTCACAATAAAAAATCTCCCCTCAATTATCAACAATCCATTCGTTCAGACCAAAAACAAATTTTGTAACCATCTCATTACAAACAAATAAGTTCCCAAAGTGAGCACAAGACTTAGATTTCGAACTCTTTCGATCTAATTGTATGTTGTACAGGCTGCAAAAGAATTGAGTCAAATCTAATTGTTGACTCTTAATTATATTGTAGCCACTTTCAGTTCAAATGGGTTAAAGAACTATGCTTGTAATTGGAGCTACTATCACTGAAAACCACTTCAGGAACAAACTTTCTCCAAAACCAATGTGAGCTCCACACTTGGTTCATTTCTTCAATGGGGACGTTCTTCGTCTCCGGGAGGAGCAGGGCGACGAAAACGGTCATTATGATCTCAAAGCCGGCGAAGAAGAAGAAGAGGCCAAACTTCAAGTGGCAGAGCATTGGAAGGAACAATTGAGCTATGACAAAAGTGAAGAACATGTTCACGGCAACATTAATAGCTTGTCCTGCCGATCGAACCTCAAGAGGACATATCTCACTCGGTACCAACCATGACAATGGTCCCCAAGACCAAGCAAATGCTGCAACAAACACACATATGAGGAACAGAAGCAGATCAGCTTCACCTTTGCTGAATGACCCTTCACCCTTAACTCCAAACTTCAAGGCTATCAAGGTCCCCACAGCAAGCTGAAAGCAAGAGAGTATTATTTAGATTATATGTTCAGTGTGTAGGTAGGGTGAAGATGCAACAATACCTATAAACTTTTAACTAAAATATGTCTAACACTATATTCATTTCGGAGGTAAAAAAACACTCATAAACATTCATAATTAGGGCAAAAATGTTTTGTATTGTTAATTTTGATCTAACACTACCGTTACATTTTGTATTTGTGCCCACACTCTTTTTGCATATGTATATATAACGATGTTATGTTATATTTAACTGTTTTGATATTTTTGCTCCCATTTTAAATATTCATTGGTATTTTTATTTTTGCTCCTTATTTAACCCTATATAGATATATATTAAGGTTATCCTTTTTATAGAAATAGCTTAAGCCAATTTGATGAGATTTTCTTTAACATTATATATACCTTCAATCCTTTCTCTAATTAGCCCATGTGGACTCGTATATTCTAATAGAGAGTTGGATATATATATATGATACCTGGCAAAGAAGCATTTGAATACCACCTTCAAGGAACAAAACCCTTCTACCAAACTTGTCCACAGATGAAATAGAAACCATTGTGGCTGTGACATTGACAATGCCGGTGATGACGGATGACATGAGAGAAGCGTCGTTTTCAAAGCCGAGAGTCTGGAAAAGGATGGGTGCGTAGAACATGATGATGTTGATGCCTGTGAGTTGTTGGAAGAAGGGAATGAAAGAGCATAGAGTGAGTTGAGGCCTATATTTAGGTTGTGTGATGTTCTTCCAAGGATGTACCACTTGTCTTGCAACTTCAATCACGTCTATGAGATCTTGAAACTCTTCGTCGACGTGTTCCGTTCCACGAATCTTCTGCAACATTATCTTAGCTCGACCATATTCTCCTCTTTGAATCATGGAGTTTGGCGTGTCGCCCAAGAAAAGAGAAGCTACACACAACAAAAGAGCTGGGACTGCTCCGATACCTAAAGAATACCTCCATCCATCTTCATGCTCAGCAGTTAAATAGTTGATCAGGTTTGCAAACAAAATACCAATCGTTATCATCATCTGGAATCCCATATTCAACGCCCCTCTTATATTTGGTGGAGCCATTTCAGACAGGTACAATGGAACAGACTATAAACATAAAAGACCAAATTTGAGTTAGTTTGGGCAATTATATATCTACTACCTTTTCTTCTTAACATAAAATTTTTTGTTTATATTATAAATAAGTATTCATCTCCGTGTGATGCATAGGAAGGTGTTTATTGTTCAATTCAAAGTATAAATTTTTTAAATGATTTTCATTATATATGCGAATGAAAGTTGTTTCAAAAGGAAAATTACAAAACGTAGAATACGTTCATTTGAATGACAAAAACAAAGTTTATTAGCATGATGATTTTCGATTGAATAGCCTTACACCTCCCTCTCATATAGAACAATTATGCAGAATTGAAGAGTAGTGTTGATTAAAAGTTATCAAATGATGATTTATCGTTGGCAACTTCTAGAGTCGCTCTCCCCAACAGTTACTGAATAGAAAGTAAGATTAGAGGTGAACCTTGTTTTGCATTATTAATTATATTCATTAATAAATCAGCTGAAACCTTTGGCATTCCGTTGTTAAATAGTAATTTAATCGTTAATTTAATTACTAAACGGTGTTAAACATAACGGTATTGAAAGGCAGATTGATAACTAAGTATGTTAATTAAACCGTGTTAAACTATTATGTTTATACATTTCTAATAAAATAATAGAAGATTACATTATAAATGAGATCTTATATCAACGGCTGGAGGTAATATTTATGAACTCATATCCTTAAAATTATGCCGGTGAGAGTTACTTACTTGATTACAATAGCCAACGCCAAAACCAAGTAACAGACGACCGATGATGAGCATGGCAACATTTAGGGCAAAACCATTCAACAAGGCACCGACAAGGAAGAACAAGCCACCGAGGAACATGGAGGTTTTACGACCGAGGATTCTTGTGGTGTTAGAGGCGAAGAGAGAGGCCATTAATGCTGCGAGATACAAAGATGAGGTGAACCAAGTAAGAATGTCATTATTGAATCTGCAGAAGGCAGAGCTTCTTGTTTCATGGCCTTCTTCAACCTTCATTTTTTTGTTCACAGAAGGAAAGAACTTGATCAAGAATGGGTCCATGGAAGTTACACCTCCTGTAATCCCAAGGTCGTAACCAAAGAGAAGACCTCCCATGGCGGCCACGAAACAAGAGACCAATACATAGATTGTCACTCTCACCTCGTATTGCCTTGGTCTGATTTGACGATGAACAAAACCTCCTCCAGCCATATTCTTTCGAATATTTTAATGCTGGAGGTTGTTTTTCATCCCCTCTTTAAAACCCTTTTGCCTTTGTTTCAGCTCACCATGGTTTACGTAACTTTGAGATGATAAGTTATATATATATATATGTAGGTTTTGATAAGACGATGACGAATATGAACAGTTTAAGTAGGTTTTTCACAACACATTGTGCCTTTTGACGTGCGTCTTACAATCACAAATATTCACAATGTCCTAAATTTGGAATCTTTTTGGCCCCATTTTGTTGTTAAAATATTGTTACATGGATATACTTTGTAAAAGATTTTGTCCTTTTGACTGGTTGTTTTCCATTCTTTTTTGGGAATGATGACTTTTCCTAATTATTTAATAACAAATTATTTCAGCCAAATTCCAACAAAAACAACAATGACGTGCATGTGCTGGTTACAACGACCTTAATTCCCACGCCGAACAACCACAGTATTTTCCTTTTTTTTTTTTAAAAAAATACCTCATCCACATTAATTTCCAAATAAAAACCATCTTACTACAATCCAACTTGCATAAAAAAAAAACCATTTTTGGCTTCACATTTCGTACTACTTTTCAGGTATAAAAATAAAAAAGTTAAAGTATAATTTTAGTCCTTTAAGTTTTAAATATAGTATTTGTTGGTTCCTTAACTTTATAAAGTATACTTTTGGTCATATAATTCTAACACTGTTAATGTTACTAACGAAAAATGCTAACGCAGCAAAATCAAATAGTGACTACATAAGCTTAAGTGATAATTGTGTAATTAAATGCTATTAATATTAAGTTTAAAATATGTATAAATTAAAAAATATCTAAAAAACTAATGAAGCAGACAATATCAAAACCTTGATTGTGTTAAAAGATTTTAGTTTAATAATATAAATATATTAGTTTAATAATCTAAATATCAAAAACTCGATTTCATTTGCAATGATTGATTAATTTATTTTAGTTTAGTAATCTAAGTAAATTATATTAAAAATTGAAACTTAAATATGCGTTGCCAGCTACATTTTATGTTAATAATATTAACGGAGTTAGAAATATAGGATCAAAAATATATTTTATAAAGTTAAGGGACCAAAAATATACTTCATATAAGACTTAAAAACTAAAAGCATACTTTAGCCAAACAAAAAATTAAAAATAAAAATTGAAATAGTTTGAAAAACTCCACAGTCTCTCACTCACGTATTTCTGCACAATCTTTCATTCATCATTCATGTACTTCTGTTGAGAAAGAAGTATTATTTAACTAGAAAAGGGTTAGAACCAAAAAAAAAAAAAAAAAAAATTGAAGCCATTTGACAAAATCGGCAAAAATTGATTAGCTCTATTCATGACTTCACGTAGCTTTTGCACATTTTGTCAAGAAGAAAAATAAAATTTGAACTTTCTTAAAATATTAAGTAAACTAAAATTAACAATTAATTTATATTAAATAAAAAATTACTAACATATGATTATTGAATACATTAATTATTTATTAAATAAAAAATGAAAATAAATATATAAATTAACAATACTCTCAAGTTTTAATTATTGATAGCATCATAAAAAATAAAAGTGAGTATAAAGAATGCTCAATATTTTGGAAAACAATAAAAAAATTTTTGTGACGTAATTACACAAAGCTAAACTTACGTTAGTAGCCTTTTGTTTCCATTCCTTGCTTCTTGTCTGCTTGAGATATATTATTGCATTCAATTTAAAGGAACTTAAAAAGCATATATGATGCTTTCGCTTATTGAGGGAAAGAATAGAATCACGATGCGTTTCTTGGTCCCCAATTATATAATGAATATCTTAAACCATACGAACACGCAAAGAATAAACGAAATGGCAATAAATGCACAACGTGTGTGAAGAGAGTTAGTGAAGTGTGAGCGAGCTGCAAAAGAAGTAACAAGCCAATAATAATATTGCCACCACAGATTCACACTTAGAGCGAGCAATAACTGGCACAAGTGTTGCTTTTTGTTTCTTTGGATAAAATGTGTGTATTTTAGTAATTTCTCAAACTGCAAGAATTGGTGATTATGTGCAGTGATGATGAGGAGAGAGGTACGTACATGATTAAAGAAGACTCACTAAGCCATTGACATAGTGCAGTTTCAAAGTTTCTGTCAGAGGACGTAAGTTTGTGTATGATTGATCTTTAATTTGTTCCTTTCAACTGAAAATATTTTTAGTTATCAAGAAATACATTGGCCATTAATTAATTGCTAGCTATATAAAAATTTAAATTTTGAAACGCGCAGCTATATTACATAGTCTATATCACCACCATCTCCAACAAAAAGAGCTTTAAGTAAGTTGAGTTATGGAAGGGAGGCGCTATTTTAACGACATAGTTGCAGAGCCACATGCGATGTACAATTATGAAGATTGGTTTGAATGGGTAAAGATCTCAAGATCTTTGGAAAGTGACAAGTAGAAGCGCAAGACCAGAGAGAGATCGTGTGAAAGACTTTGGGAGATGGAGAAGAAAGAATGCTAAAGCTTTGCATGTCATTAGCATCTCTTGTGGCCCCCAAAATCTCCCCTTTATAAGAGGGGCCTCTGAAGCCAAAGTTGCATGGGACATTCTCTATCGTACTTACAATCCCCCACCACCACACTCTTCCCCAAGATCAGTGCCCTACATTTTACAAAATCTCGCTGTCTCTTATTTTCTCAAATATGTGCAAGTTTGGGTATTTAAGAAAATATGAGTGTACGTATTTGTGTGTATTAATATATACTCCCTTCCTCTTCCTTTAGTTCTTAATATAAGACTCATCGACTTTTTTTTTGAAGATGTTAAATAAGGTAAATGAGTTAATTAACTATAACATATGTTGTGTATCATTTGATTATATATCAATTTATAAGTCAGACAGATTAGTTTGATGTAAAAAAGATAAATATAAATATTCTAAATTAATTTATTTAACTTCCTTAATCTCTATAAAAAAAGTCAACTGAGTCTTATATTAAGGATCGGAGAGAGTATCGTAATGTGTGGTTTAATATATGCATGCATGCTGGTTGTTCAAACAAGACTTGGTGATTACAGTGATGACAGAGGTAGTGAAGAAATGGATATGGCTATGTTGCACAAGGCCATATCTCAGGGATCAGGGGTGGGTCCTGAGCCCCTTATGCACCCACTGCTGTGAATATTTAAAAAATTATAAAAAATTGAAAACAATTTCATTTTTTATCCATAAGATATTAAAATGTCATTTATTTTGTGTAGAATTTAATGATATAAAGAACAATAAAAAGTACATTTGGGAAGGCTCCAAAATGGTAGGGCAGCACCCACCCCTGATCCATATGAGAATAATTGGTCTGCTGCAAAAGCATTCATTGATGGCCTTCCTAGGGCCTTGAACTTAGAATTTGGTGCTTCAATAGGCGAAACACCTCTTCATGTGGCTGTAACGTTTGGACATGTGGGAATAGTAGAGGAGTTGGTGAGATTAGTTGCACTTGCATATCTTGAAATACGCGATGCTCATGGCGAGACTCCACTTAACAAAGCCGCATCACATAGTGGAGTCATTCCAATTGCCAAATGCGTGATCAACAAAAATAGCAATGCATTTACAATTCCATGTAGAGAGAAATTATGGGCGCTTCCTGTTGCATTGGCTTTTCGTAATGGCTTCAATGAAATGGGGCGTTATCTCTATTCTGTTACTCCTTTTCATATCTTCAAACCACAAAATGGCCATATGGGTTCTACATTCCTCAGATTCTGTTTGGTAATTGGAGTCTTTGGTAATATTATACCAACAAAGCATAATATGTGTTTTATTTTCATTTCTTTCCCAATCTCTTCATATGTGTGTTTTTATTTTGGCATTCGATCTCATACATAAATAAATGTTGCCTTGGATTTGCTTCAACGATGCACGGAGCTTCTTTTCCCCGCTGACTTCAAGGGGTACCGAAATTGTGATGATTGCATCCTATGTTCCTTTTTTCTGGAAGCGATGGGTCTACCAGTGTCAGTGCATATTATTACTTTCCACTGTCTGTTCCCCCTCCCCCCCAATTTTTTATATGTTGTTTGCTCTTTTTAATTATACACTAGCCAAAATGCTGAATTATTACAAGGAACTAATTTCAGTGCTTATCACAATGATAAGTTCTTAGCGTTCTTCATCATTGCGCACCGTTCTAATTTAATTTGGATAGTTTAGATTGAATTTTTTTATTTTTACTTGTTTTCAAAAAAATATTTTAACTTGTACAGAATTTAAAATAAAAACAATCTCTTAACTATCACGTTTTCCAAAAATAATTTTTCCATTAAAAGATCAATAGTTGAAATTTTTAAATCTAGAGCGTTGAAATTTTATTTGACTTGCATAGATCATAGAACTCACTACAGTAAATAGCTTTTGGTGTTTATCATTACGATGAGCATGAAACTGGTTCCATTATGATGATGAGGATCAAGATGGGGAAGTTGGAATTATTTTAACTAGCTACCAATAGAATAATTTAGTTTGGTCGTGTTCTATTCAACAATATTTTGTTACATATATATACTCATTCCTGAATAATTAATTATATCCACCTCACCCTTCTTATGTACATTATATGTTAGGAATAAGTGTAAACGTAAACAGTAAGTTTGCTACAATTAATAATGAGTCTTAGAGTTTTTAGTTTTTGTGTGAACGATAAACCTCTAATTATTTATTACTTTATTATTATTTGAAGAAGCTTATGTTTCTTGTAATACCATAATTTCTAAAGCTTTTAGATGAGTTTGAACATATAATAATTTCAAACTTGAAACTAATGTTCTTTTGAAAATAATTGAAGTCCTGACTTCAATACAGGGTATAAACTTGCACTTTAGTGGTGTTTTTTTTGTTTTTTTTAAAATACTTTGAGTGCGGTCTCAATACGATTTGCGATTGCATTATAACTCATCAGTTTTTAATTCCTTTTATTGAAATAAGAGTATTCTTAGTCAAAAACCCTCGTCGTAGTGGTTATCTTATGGGCTTCCAGTGTTTGGTTATCCGATTCTAATTCATTTATTGCATGAAGTTACTAGTTTGCATGAAGTTACTAGTGTGTGCGTTAATGTACTAATGTATGGGGTTACAACTATTATGCCTACTGATACTGCTACTGCTACTGCTGGTACTTGTCTTACTGTAGTTACAAATACAAAATATACAATTCCCCAAAAATATATAACCAACAGAAATATAAACTTTTCTGTTGTTCGCTTCACTCGTCTGTGATTATCTTCTTGCCCTTAGAACTGCTTGCCTTTGCTGTAGATTAATTGTTGCAAAGGGTAAGATTTATAGAAATCTCAACAGTAACAGAAATCACTCATGTGATATGTAAATTACAGAGCATGTAAACAATTATCACATAAAACAATTATTCACAATATCTAGCAAACAAAGGACCTAACTGGCCTTTTACCACATTACCATAGCGCTTGGTGATCTCGATCTGGCAGCCTAGGGCCTTTGCCCCATACAAGGTGCACTCACGGGCTTTCTGCCTCAAGCCTACTTGGCTCAAGATGCCCAGGGTAACCCCCTGTGTAACGTATATTCACGGGTCTTAACACCTAGGGACTAAACTATCTCGCACATATCCGGATGACAGGTAAATACATACAAAGCAATACATATGATATAAGAGAAAAGTTACTACCTGAGAGCCTTTCCAATGCCTTTTTTATGCTCGGGAAAATATTGAATCCTATAATTTAAAATTCATGAATAGATAAGTCATTACTTATTCTAATTCTATTGACATAATAAAGATTATGTTATTCTTGACATGTCCCAAATTTTTGTCCTTTATTTAACTTTTGCTGGTTGTCTTTAATACTCTTTTGTGCTAGTGTATATCTAATTTAAGATATGTTATATATCTTCCACCCTTCTGATTTGGGGTATTCAATGTGGTCAAATTAGTTTTTAAAACATGTCTCTAATCCTCATTTATCTCCTAATCACAATTTCTTTAAAAATTGGAATTTTCCAGATTTAACCTGATCTGTCAGTTTTTATTAGGTAACTTTGAAAATTCATATCTTAATCTAGAAAATTCTAAATGAGGTGGTTCAAGCTTCTATGTAAAGCTCTTGAAGTCCCCTGTATAAGAAAAATATTATCAGTGTCAACTCATAGATTTAGTCTCCCAAATTCAACATCCAAACTGATTGCCCAAAAAGAGAGTTATAATTTCCCAGATTTTCTAGCCAAATTTTAAAAATTTACAAATTCCAAATTACATGCTCAATTCCTAAATTCTAATACTCAATGGAAAGTTAAAAGTGTCTACTTTAAGGGAAAAATAATTGCAGGGACAAACTACTAGGTTAACCTTATGAAATTCATCCCTTTTTCCACTGCCAGAACCTAGACTTCCAGAATTTCCCCTGTTTCTGGACCTATCTTTCAAAAATCATAACTTTCTTTCTTGGTATCCAATTGACGCATTCTAGGAATAAAACAATGGATGTATACTATTTTCATGTAAAATTTCATAAACATTGGATAAGATTTATCTGGTTAAAACTCAACACGAAACTTACTGGCTTTCAAAAAAGTCATTTTTGAAAGTCTGAGTTTAAAACTCAAGAACTCATTCATTTTCACTCAAAATTGTACTCTTCTTGATTTTATTATCTACTAGAACTTTCCATACAAAAAATAACCAGACAAAAAATCCACTTATAACCTCTGTTTAAGCTTCTGCAACTTTCTGGTAGAAACTATATTTTCTAATGAACAGAACAAGGTGAAGAAAAACCAACATGCAGCCATGGATTTGCACTCTAATATCAAAGATTTTGACTTTACATACTCTTACACATGTACCCTGTGTTTGGGGACACATTTCCAGAACCAAAGGAACCAGAAATCCCAACCAAAATTGACATATACATGCTGGTTTTCACCAGTGGAAAAATGACATTTTTAGACTGGTTTTGGATTTGGTCTTGATACAGCCGATCTAAAAAGTCTATTAATTTTTAGATCGGTTAAACAACTGGTCTAAAAAGTAAGTCATTAAGACCTATTTTGAAATAACAGGTCTTATTGTTAGACTTTTTAGACTGGTTGTAGCTACAACCGATCTAAAAGTCATATATTTTAAATCTGTTGTTGCCATAACCAGTCTAAAAAGTTCTAATTTTTTAAAAATTATTTCTCTTACAAATTAGCTTTATCTAGCAAGCCATTTCAATGACATCCTAAATTCTACAGAAGCAACAACATATTATCACACACAATCAGAAGCAATGGCAGCAGCATTACTACACCTCACATTTCACATAAGTAACAATAATAAAAATTATTGAAAATCAACACATTATCACACACAATTAGAAGCAACAATTTCATTTATCAACAATTATCATCATTCTTCCTACCCACATTCTCAGTAACAATATCAACACATTATCATCAAGCATTTTAAAACACAATTTGAATCTACCGAGATAACAATGACCCACAATTTAACAATGAATTCAATTCCACAACTTTTAAAGAAGAGTAGAGGGAAGACAAATTCCTTAGTATGTACAAAAAATTCCTTATTTTTATCAAAAAACAAAGGGAAGAAAAAGTACAGAGGTCAATCCTTCAGATCCCATGCCTATATCAACATTAGACCTGTATCACCCACATCCCAGAAATTGTCCTACACAGAGACATAAACCCTGTTAGATATGAAAATCATAACACTTTATAATTGCATACAACATGTAATTGCATTGAAATGGAATTGCACACAGCAACATAGTAATCCAGTACGCAACATGTAATTGCAATTACAACAACACTTTATAATTCATACAGCAGAAGCAATACGCATGAGAACAACGTAACATTGGATTTAAAAACTCACTATTCTTGTAAAAGCTCATAGATGAATTCAGCACAATATTTGTATATGAAATCAATATATTCTTCAAGAAAGGGATCAACAAGATCAAACATTTGTAACACCAAAGCTAGACAAAACATTAACTTGCTAACTTAAAAACAATAAAAGTAATACAAAATTTTTGAAATATAAATTTACCTCTTCAGTAAAATTAGTCATGGCTAAGGTGATAATATTGTAAATGTGTCTCAAAACATACAAACCACATAAGTTAGACCCCAGTCGTTACCTATGGCTCTGAAAAAGAACATGATATTATTAAAACAAGTATAAAAGCATAGCTTATTGAATACATTCTTAAAACAAACAAATATGTACTAACCTTTGGGATGATCCATACGAACATGCTTACCACAAGCAGCTTGTAGGAATGTTTGCATAGCCCTCTCATCAAAATCACAAAGGTTACTTATTTTGCACAAATTCCATAAAATTTGCACACAAAAGGTAATAATGCAATAAAACTTATGAGTTCATGGTATTCTTCAATTCATTCCCTGGTTCGAAGTGGAGTTGAGTATAAGAGGATGACAGTGTAACTATTCTTGCATAGAAGAACCAATTGCCAATGATTACTGAAAAAAAGAGATGAATATTAAACAAATATAAAGCATTATATATATATATATATATATTATGAAATATAAATTTCTTTTTACCCATGCATATATGAAGCCAAGAAACACTCAGTTGCGGTTTTACTAAGCCTTTCTAATAAGTATCTATGTCTGATAGCAGCAGTGGTCCCTTTCTCTTGGATTTGAACTGGGCATACGAATCCAAATTTATCGCTCTTGCTAGAGGAAACTAACCTGTGATTCATGTACCTATAATAACGCAAGTACACAAATCAAAGTTAAACGGCGTAATTTTTAAAATATTTACTTCCAATTGAAGAAGATACTTACATTAAAAAAAGTTAGACAATTACAACCATAAGATGTTGTCTAGGAGCTACAGGGACATTAAATCATCTCTCTTAAGAAAGCATGTCACCCATGACTTGACAACAGATGAATCCGTAGGCCAATCTCTTGTTTAAAAGGATGTATCATATGCCATCAGAATCACTTGTTGCATGAAATTCAATGGAGGTTGTGAAACTTCTTGAGTGAAGGGAGTTGGACTTGGGGCTGTGATCGGGGTTTCCTTAGCTCGAATAGAAACAAGGTTCTTTGGCCACAAGGTGAAAGTACCCATGACATCGCTCACAAGCTTCAAATCATCAGAAGGGATAGGGACAGGTGCATCAGCAATGATCACCTCTTTAACTGACACTCTGACTTGATCATCTTTCATTTGTTGATGGTGGATAGTTGATCCCAAGTTATGCACACTCCCCCGTGCAACTAATCATCTTAGAGGATCCTCGAAAAAAAAGGTCACAAGGCTCAGCAATTTCTTTTCTAGGACCCTCTGACAACTGTACAATATTGCAATAACTCCCTTTAGTACTCTGCTTATTAGGTGCAAGCGATTGTGCCTGGGGAGCACTGGTATATTTTCTTGTGCTAACAATCATCATTATTTCCTCTTTCATCTTGCTCAACTGAGCTTCTAATCTGGCATCAAATGATGCTTCTGCCTCTGTCCTTACTTTCACCCTTGCAGTGGCCAACATATGCTTCATCTTCTCCCTAGTCACCATACTTGAGGAATGGCATGAGGGTGCTCCAAAGTAATCTCTTATGCCTACCCCTCCTCTAACTCCCCTGACACGGCCTGAATGCTCATGTTTTCCACTAGCAACCGTTAAGATATCATTCCTCCCCTCCGACCTAAAAGATCCCTTGGCTTGTTTTTTTTAAAGTTCCTCCTGTAAGATACAGATAACAAACATAAGTAATGAAACTTGTTTACTAAATAATTAATAACAACAATGATACTTACAATTTTTCACCTACTATACGAGATTGTTCACTCGAATAAGACCCACTCCTCTTTTGGTGAGCAAACAACTATTTCTCTTAATGACGTATAGGAGATAGTAGAGAAAGAAGAATAAAAGGATTGGATTGAGCTACTTTTTCCAATCTCTTCCGTTTGGCCGTCAAAAAGTCTTTTTCAGCCTTTGTATAACCACCACAAGACATTGTATGGGGGCAATCATTCTTTCTACTACTCTCTTGTGCTTTTTGCCTTTTTGCTTGCGAATAAGAAATTAAAAAAAAAGTTTACAATCAATAAAGACAATTGATAAGTAAATAAAATGCAAAATAAGTTAACTCACTAAAGCTTCTAGAGTAGTCCGAAGCCTAAAAAAATCCTGCCAAGTCGCTTCATCAATATATGAATACTTGCTGCACGGATTAGGATGAGGCTCACTATCTTTCACCTAGATATGCACGTAATTGTTGGCTAGATTTGTCTTAAACTTCCTTTAGTGCTAACAACAATACATAATTATCTTCTTGTACAAGATATTGCTCTGAGGAATGTCGTAGGTAAGCTGTAATGCATGCATTGAAGGAGTTAGTGACAAATTTAATAACCATTACATACAAAAGAGAATTTTATACCTGGATAGTATCCCAAATATGTTGCTTCACACGTTCATTGATATTTCTCCACTCTTATATCAAGATGCTAGGCTTGTTGCGTGTAAGGAGGCTAATAAAACTCCTATATCGGCTTGCATTAGACTCGATTGGTTTCCAATATCTATCAAACTCAATCAGTATCTTTTACCCGGCACTCTGACTAAGGAAAATATCTCTCAACAGTGTGGCACTTCTACCCCTCTGTACAGACTGGTTACTGGGCTCACTTTGATTTTGGCTCAGAGCATTGCTAGGCTTGCTCTGATTAACACTAGCTGGCTCGCTTTGATGAGTACTAGGTGTCTTCGGACCCTCTACACTAGGACGCCTTAGATCCTTCATTTTCCTATGAAGACAAAAAAAGATAAATCTTTAAATTATAACATAAAAAGACTATATCTATAAAATAACTATATACATAATTCGGATATGTTAGAATCCATATTTTGATGATAAAAAAATGATAATGAATTGTTTTGCAAACGATTGACAAAGTTTAATCAAGAACATTGAGACAAATTCATTGATAAATGTAGTTCTCAAATTGACAGCCTTATATTCTGCAGATTGTCTGATGCACTTGAGTTTTAGAGAAGAGCTCGAGTTTGGGTGAAGAACTCGAGTTTTGTGTGTAAGTTTCAATGTAACTCTTGCAATTTTTGGATAACACTCGAGTTTGCCATGAGAATTCGAGTTCTGTGTGTTGATGAACTCGAGTTGGCTAGTTAAATCCCGTGAGTTTAATCTAGAAACTTAGCTAGAAACTTGTATTGATTGTAGAACTCGAGTTTAGAACTAAAATTCGAGTTATGGTCTAAAGAAAACTTGAGTTGATATTTGAAATTTTACAAGTTTTACACAGAAGCTGAGCCAGAAACCAAAATTTTGTTAAGAACTCGAGTTTTGGGATAGAACTTGAGTTGTGGCCAAAGATGAACTCAAGTTCACATTTGAATCTTGCAATACCCAGAGAACTCGAGTTTCAGAGAAAAACTCGAGTTCTAGTAAGAAAGAAACTCGAGTATGCTTTTGAACTTCTGCAAGTTTTCATCCAGAGATTTAGTCAGAAACTTGAAGTTCGTAGAGAACTCGAGTTTGGGAACAAAACTCAAGTTTTGGGAAGAGAGAAACTTGAGTTCGTATTTTAACTTCCACAAGTTTTATCCAGATAAGCATTCAGAAGCGGACAATACAAGAAGAACTCAAGTTTGGTAGCAAAACTCGAGTTCTAGTTTAAGGAAAACTTGAGTTTATAAACTAACTCCTGCATGTTCCAACCAGAGGCTCATGCGAAAACTTGAAGTGTAGGGAGAACTCGAGTTTAGATGAAGAACTCGGGTTCTGGGCAGATGAAAACTTGAGTTTACTAATGAACTCTCGCAAGTTCCTGATAGAGACAACCTGAAGAAGTGCTGGCAACACTGAAAACTTGAGTATTTAATGAGAAGTCTAGTTGGGTCTTTGAAAATCATATGAAGAACTTGAGTCTTATGTATGAACTTAAGTTTGACAGTAAGATTAAGCAGAATGAATTACGGAGATCAATCTGAATATGGTTAAATGTCATTTATTCATTATGTTAACACTTGTTACTATATTTAAACATCAACTAACACATACAACTATAAATTTATTACATCACCCAAGTCATCCCCCTTGGGTGATAATTGCTTTAGCTAGCTAACTTTCAAAATAGTTTTATAAAGGGATATCCTTCCATATCCCTTCATGATGATTATTTATTGTACCATGTTCATCTTTTGCTTCATCTTCTTCGTTCAATTTAGGTAGACCCCTAAAAAAAGAATGAGTCTCAAGAAGATCATAATTTGAACGAATTTCCTAATCAATATCAACGACCCTTCTTCCTTGGAGAGCTATAGACCACATTTTATTTTCCTGATCGTAATATAGAACACTTGTTTCGCCTAATCTGCCATAATAAAAGGTTCATCTCTAAAATTTCTACAATTCAGATATACTAATGTAAATCATAACTGATAAATCTTCACACCATTATTGACATCAACCCACTTTCATTTGAAAATGGAAAATTAATTTTAACACAGTAAACCACCCAATTCTCTTCAATAACCCCATAACAAGGTATGGATGGCAATTTATGGTTCTTATCTTTCGAACTAGAGAAGTGCATAGATTTAGCCACCAACATAACACCATTGTTCTGGACGGTGCTCTTATTATCTAGGGACTTCGTGTAAAAGGTATAATCATTGATCATAAATAAAGTCCAACTTATGACATCAACCTCAGGACCACGTGCTAACCATTTAATTGTATCTGAAACACATTCTTCTCCGTCAACCTTTTATTTGAACTAATGTGCAAAAGTTTTGTTATGCTCCCTAATTAACCTTTGTTCAGTCATTAGACTATTATCTTTTTGTACAATTTCTTGATGAGCATGCATGTAATCTTGAACTTCATCAACATTATTCAAGATGTACAAGTGGACTTGTTACAATTCAGCAGGATCCATACTCTTTACTGTAGCCCTGCGTCTACCCCCTTCTTCATCATGACATTTAGGAAGCCTAAGATGTCCTATATTTGACAAACAATGTTGACAAAATTCCATGGCTTCTTCAGAAACATATTTTTGAACAATAGATGCTTCAGGTCGGTTAGTGTTCTTCACATACCCTTTTAGGATTTTCATAGTTCTTTCAATTGGGTACATCCATCAGAAATAGATAAGGCTACACAACTTTATCTCCCTCACTAGATAAACAATTAGATGTACCGTGATGTCAAAAAAAGAAGGAACAAAAAGCTTCTCAAGCTGGCACAAGATTAGATATCCTTCATTTTCCAATTCATCCAATCTTTCCGTCTCAATGACTTTACTACAAATAGCATTGAAGAAGAAACAAAGTCTAGTCAATATGTGTTGGAGATCATATTCGAAAATGCCTTGAATACCTACTGGGAGTAGTTGTTGCATTAAGACATAACAATCATGGGACTTTAGCTCTACTAACTTCAAGTCTTTCATCGACACAAGCTTCTTAAAATTTGAAGAATGCCCTAAGGGAACTTTGATGTCATGTAAACACTTACAAAAATTTCTTTTCTCGTCCTTACACAAAGTATGAGAAGCTGGAGGATAAAAAGTTCTCTTACCATATAGCCTTAGATGTAAGTCTTCTCGTATTTCCATTTCTTGCAAATCTAATCTTGCCTTCACACCATCCTTAGAACTACCTTGAATGTTGAGCAGTATCCCAACAATACTATCACATATGTTTTTCTCCACATGCATGAAATCAATATAGTTTCTCACATCAATATTGTGCCAATATGGAAGATCAAAGAAGACATACATCTTTTTCCATATATTTTTCTCATTTATACTCTTTGTAGTCTTACCGAAGATAACATTGATATTTTTTACCTTTTCAAAAACTTTCTCCCCAGCCAATACCTCTAGAGCATCTTCAAACTCTTGGCCACTAAAAAAAGCTTTCTTTAATCTACGATATGGGGGCCCCATCTAAGAAATCTCATATGGCCAAGATAAACGGTCTTTCTTCCATGTTGAAGTTGATGGTAGCATGTGTCTTTTTCACAAATTGGACATGATTTATGGTAGCATGTGTCTTTTTCACAAATCGGACATGCTTTATGGCCTTTAACACTATATCCTGAAAATTTTCCATATGCAGGGAAGTTATTTATAATACAAAAGACTATGGCTCGCATTTTAAAAATCTCCTTCTTGTTTAGGTAAAAAACATTGGCACCTTCATCCCATAACTCTTTTAAGTCTTCGATCAAGGGTTCTAGGTAAGCATCTATGTCATTTCCAGGTTGTTTTGGTCCCGAAATCAACATAGACAACATGATGTACCCTAGTTTCATGCATAACAAAGGAGATAAGTTGTAAATTACCAACAGAACAGGCCATGAAGTATGTATACTGCTTAGGCTACCATAAGGATTCATGCCATCCGTGCTAAGCCTAAGCCTAAGGTTCTTCGCCAAAGCTAGGAAATAATTGATTAATTTTCTTCCATTGAGAATAATTAGCTGGATGTCGAAGCTTTCCATCATAAATCTTCTCATCCACATGCCATCTCAAATTTTTGGCATCAACTTCATTAGCAAATAATCGCTTGAACCTCAGTATGATTGGAAGATACCACAATACTTTTGCAGGGGCCTTATTTGATTTGTACCTCATGGTTTCATATATTGGACATTGTTGCTTCTCTTCATGCTCTTTTTTGTACAATATGCAATCATTAGGACATGGATATACTTCATCCCTAGTGGACATAGTATTTTCTTAGCATCATAGTATCGATAAGGAAACATATTATCATTTGGAAGCATGTCCTTAAAGGCCTCAAGTGTTTCTGAAAAAACTCTTGTCGCTCCATCCATGCCATGCTTTCAAGCTTACCAATTTCAATACTGCTTTCAACAATTAGTATTTTTTACGCGTGGAGTACAACGGCTTCTTAACATCATGGCACATATTACCATATGCATGTGATTGCTCAAAAGCTTCTTATCCTACATCACGAATAATATCTTCTATCCAATCATCTAGATTCATGTCATTATCATCAAAGGCCACTCCCCCTGTTGGCATTTCTAATTCTTCACCATGCTATACCCATACTGTATAAATCTTACAAAATCCTCCACAAATTAAATGTGTATATACATTTACAGCATTTAGTCGCTTCTCATTCAAATATTCTATACAAGGGCAATAAAACATCCCATTGTCATTATCAACATTTCTTCTAGCAAAGTCTAAAAAACCCCTTACCCTATTATCATATTCAACACTCGTCCGTTTAGCTTTCATCTAACTACGATCCATATATTTCAACACCTTTTTCTTTTTTCTTTTCTATTTTTTCCCTTGGGAAAGGCAGGAGTATGATGAGAGCATGAAATCATTACACAACACATGTTCTGTGGAAATCTCAGATTCAATAGATTTATTTGAGTCAAAGAAAAATGATATATAAATTAAATGCATATCATCTTTTAAAGGATAAAAATATTCAAGATAAGTCAATCCTCTTGGGTTTTCAGTCAGTAATATGTAATTAGCTGAATTTGACTCATACCCCATTATCAGCAAAGAAATCAGATCACAAAATAAACAGAATTATCTATACAAAATACAGACTAAGTCAAAACTATATATGTTATGGTATGGGAAGAAGAATAGAAATGTAGGAGAGAAGAACAGAAAGTGAGAGAGATGCAGAGAAAAGCAGAGAGAGTAGAGAGGAGAAGAGAACAAGCTATCTAAATGATATTCTAAATAATATTGATCCATATTCATATATTCACATGTTAAATCATAGGCCAAATAAGGGAGGAGACTGGGAAGCAATAATTAGATCTCATACAAGATAATTCAAAAAGGCAGAACAATGCCTCAGAGCAAGTAATAGAAAAAGCCAAATGTATCTTATAATTACCTGGAGTTCGAGAAGAACCGAGAAGCAACAGAAAAAGCCAAATGCATTAGTTAAGAACAGAGAAGCAACAGAAAAAGCCAAATGTGTTGGTTAATAAAGGAGAAGCGACGTGGCTTGGAATGCAAGTCCACCATACCACTGCATCTGCCGACGGCGTTGGTTAATAACAGAGAAGAGTGGGAAGGAGAAGCTTGAGGAAGAAACCGAAGGACGGCAAGCAACGACGGCATGGGAAGGAGCGACATCAGCTTTGGTTAACAACGGAAAAGTGACTGGGAATGCAATCCATCGTACCGGCGATGATTAAGGATGGAAGAGCGACAAGGGAAGGAGGATACGCTGAGAGGAGTTTAGAAGAAGAAAGAGTTTCAGAGTTGGAAATGAGCACGAGAAGACACATATATGAAATTAAGGGGAGGACTTTTAAGACCGATTATTTCAAATAAACAGTCTTAAAAGATCATCTTTAAGATTGGTTGTCAAATAACCCATCTTAAAAGTCACTTTTTAAGACCGGTTGTTTGACACAACCGGTCTTAAAAGAAATGATTTTTAATATTTTTTTCTTAGTTTTTTAGACTGATTCCTTATATAATCGATTTTAAAAGCTTAATCTTTAAGGCCGGTTGTAAAATAATCGGTCTTAAAAGTCACTTTCAAACAACCGGTCTTGAAAGAAAGGATTTTTTAATATTTTGTTTCTCAGCTTTTTAGATCGGTTCCTTATATAACCGGTTTTAAAAGCCTAATCTTTAAGACTTGTTATGAAGGATAATCGGTCTAAAAAATAATAACCATTTTATTTGTTTAATTACATTTAATTAAGAAAATATATTAGACCTCTTATAGTTATAACAGGTCTAGTAAATATATTACTTACATACATACATACATACATACATACATACATACATACATACATACATATATAATTTCCTTGGCCATACGGCCAAGGCAATTTTATATTCGTGGCTTAATACCTTTAGGCAATTGCCTAAACCGGCACTTTTGATAAGCGCTGGTTAATGCAATAAAGTTTTATTCCCTTAATCGACACTTTTTTAAAAACACCGGTTAAGGCACTAAATTTTTTTTGAGGAAATTCTGATTTTTTCAGATTTTAAGGATTTTATCAGACATTTTTCAAGAAAGCATCGACTAAGGTGCATATTTTTTTTTGATAACTTTTTTTGGCAGATTATTCCTATTTCTAAGGTGCAAATTTCATTTAAGCATTTTTTTAGATAAAGTGTTTGTATAGCTTTTGTTAATTTATTTTTTAAATATTTACTTCATTTATTTTAATTCATAATTAAAGCATTAGAAATAAATAAGTTGGGGGAAGTTTATTTGCTGACTACATGTATATAACTTGAGTAGCATTTAAACGTTCATAATAATTTTAAATCATTATACCTGTTATGACGCTTTGCTGTAAAATGCCATAGCTGATATACTTGGTATTGAAAAAAAAGGCCTTGTATGGCATTTTTTAAGGAAGTGCCATAGAATCTTAATACTAAGTTACGACACTTGTAATAGAAAGCGCCATAGATTATAATTTTTTTTAAAAAGAAACAATTACCTACGACGTTTCTTTGAGAAACATCATTAAATGTGCGCCATTAAAAGCGTCTTTTGTAGTAGTGTTAAAACAGTTGCTATCAGATATAGACTTGTTTACAACACTCATATCTAAATTTTCTACTGTTATCACCAATATAATATAATTCTTGCAATTTGAAAAATTCAAATACTTATTTCACCTAAAAAATAAACACTAATTGTGCTTACCAGTTGTGGGTGTCTCCATATGTGAATCTGTGGTGGCAATTAATGGTTTGTTACTTCTTTTGCGGCTTACTCATGTACACTTCACTAACTCTTTACACATTGTGTAACACCCTACTTCCATAACCATTCTGATGAGTTTTACGCAACGGGTTTGAACCTTTAAGTGATTTTTCTTTGCAAAGTTTCTTCAAATCCCAACCTCAATATAGGACTCAAACCTGAAGTTGAGTGGGTTTTTCTGAATAGTTGAAAAAACTTTGTTTTTAACATCATCATAAAGTGGTTCGTAACTTCTTAGCAACTCATCGTTTCTTAATTCCTTCTATAATTACTAGAGTATTTCTTTTCCTGTACTTAGTTTATACATATACAAATCTAATTAAAATATATAACCATTACATTGCCCTTCAACATTCGATTCTTCTTCGTATTTTCCCCTTGCATATCCTCATGCATTCTTTTCCTATACTCGTCATACCTATATGGTTAGTGGGGGAGTGAGATTCGAGGGAATCTCAATAGCAAACATACAAATAATGCATGTAAGATGAATGCTAGTGCATGATATGCTTGCCTTATATAGGCTCATGTTCACATAATGATATTCTGCATGCTCAATGTTTCGTGCAATATACTTATGGCCATAGTAAAACAAAAACATAGTTTCATTCATTCATACATGCTTCACACAATCAAGCAAATCAATACAACAAATCAATACATAACATAACCATCACATACATACAAGTAAGTAAGTTTACTACCTTATGGACTTTGCCTCCTCCTCTTATACATTGATCTTCCAACCATAGCTTTTTCTTTGTCACTTTATAGCCCTAGATAAGTAATGACATTATTAGATCTATGAAAAGTGAATGCCCAATAGACTACATTAGCCTTCAAGGCTTACTTTTATCCTTGAAGTTTATACTAATTATATTTTGCCACTTTCTTTCTTAAATTCGCATTGTAGTCAAAACTTCCAGCATTTTGACCAAACTTTAAAAAATCATAATTAATTATATAAAACTCCAATTAAGGTGGTTCAAAGCCCTATGTGAATATATTTAAGTTTAATTTTGTAAAAAAAACTTTTGTGTGACAAATATTATCATATTTTTCCCAAAAATTCGCCAAACCTACACTATTCCAGATTACCTTCCAGAAACAAGGCCTGACTTTGGAAAATTATATGTTCTAGTATACTTGTTCAAAAATTACAAACTACCTATAAAATTAAAGATCTATGTCTCTAATTTAATTCTAGAAAGTTTTAAAATTTTTGGACAAGGTTTGGCCTCTGAAATACCACGCACAAACATACTGTTCCAGACAGGACAGATTATCAACATTTACTCTTCACTTCCAAAAATTCCCAATTCATATACAAACATTCAAAAATCATGAACACTTGCATATCTACATAATTTTGCCTAAGGAATCCATTGGAAATCTCAAATTTGGAAAATTCTCATTCCTTCTATCCTCTTCCAGTTCAATACTGTTTCTACTTTGTTTGGATCTACTAAGACTCTTTACTGTGAGACTATATGGCCTAGGAATTTAACTTCTGAAAGCTGAAACTCATACTTGCTTAGTTTGGCATGGAGTTTCTTTTCCCTTAATGTGTCCAACACTATTTACTATAGCACAGAGTGCTTATCTAGTCTTACTGCCTAAGGACACTGCCTTATGCAAACATACCCATAGGGTCTTATTGCCTCTATTCTGGGTTTGACATAACTTTGATTGATTAGCAATCTACAAGCTTGAGAATATACTAGTCCAACAAGTCTTATGATCTTAGGACACATAATCTACTAGTAACTTTAGGCCTTATTGCCTTGTTAGAATATTGCTCGATGTATTTAGCCTTATGGCTTATGTCATTCTACTCTCATAACACTGAATATTTCGATCTTAATACTCGATACAAACATGTACACTAGGACTTACTACCAATCTATCTACAAATATGTCTGTCTGGAACTATGCCTTTCTATTATGGGTTCATGGTTAAATGACTATTTGACTGTTACTGCTCGTACGGTGTGCACTATTCACAATCAATTGATGATTTTATTTTAGACCAAAATGATTGCTTTATCCTTACTTGTCACATCATGATCATCTTAACATTCCAGAGTAGGCATCAACCTATTTGTAATTGTCTCATTCTCTCAAATTAAAATTAACTATTGCTAGCTTTACCACAAGTGTGGCGTAGTTGATTCTGTGAGGTTACATCTGTTAATAAGTATTCACCACTATTATGCCCTACCGCCCTAGGGCTCATCCCTTAATATATTTAGCATAATCTAGTCACCATAAACCATATAGATTGTGGGACTGCTAACCACATAGGTGGTGTCACTGTATACCATGCTAGTCATGTTCCTACAAACCACACAGGTTTACATAGGTAATATCAATGTACATCACGCATGATGTAACATTGTTGGCTTCACCACCCTAATCGCATGTTTTACGCACTACCTCTCAACCATAGAGCTACTTGTGATTTTCACTAGTGCAACCAGGACTCTCATCTAGCCATGTCAGGGGTGCATCTTGATCATGGGGTGAATTAACATGCTTTGATAGGGCTGCCTTATTGCTGCATACCACACATATGCTTTATTGGCACCATACAGGTTATACAGTATACTACATATGTTGTGTCATTGCTGACCTTACAAGTTAAATCATGATAGACCACACAAGATATATTGTGATATGGGTGATCACCACTAGTGTATCTGACAACCTTTCTTGATACTTTTAAGAATTGTGCATAGATTCACTATGCTTCTGTTGCACCATTCTGATGTATTATTTCATCATAAGAGCTAACAATGTCAAGATGATTTGATAGGAGTTCCATGGAAACCTCCTATAACATCTGGATTGAATCCTAAATAAACACTATCAAGTGTAATATAGGTAGGACTGTACTAACTGCTCATACTTGTCTTACTACCTTAACATCACATAAATCAGAAATCACTTTCCTCAATTATACCTAATAGGCATGCTAAAACAATCAAGATTAATTACGCCTACCCAATAGGCATACTAAAAACAATTAAGATCTATTGTGCCTATTCTAACCTTTACGGTATTCAGGTAGTATCCTTAAAACACTATTGAAGGTTCAACATCATCTAGAAGGTTCACAAGGTTCAATTTTTTTCATGAAACAGAACCATAGTATAACCTTATTCACATTGCGACCTAAGCACTATTTCAACTTAGATATGTTTTAAACCTATCCTTAACCTTCAGTATCATCAAATCAGATCCTCTATATTAGATATACGATAAAATCACCACTCATCATGCATCCCCGCATATCATGCCTATATGCCTTTAATCCCATATGATTACTAAGGATAATTGCTTAGCACGGAGAAACCTCAATAATTGCTATACCTTAAGTGTTCATAGCCTCATTAGATGAACTTTTCTGGACAGTACTCATTGTGACATAAATAGTTTGAATTAAATATCAATGCTTATTTCATAATCTCCATGTCTCTAAACATTCATTATCTCATCTGAAAACTACTAATAAAAATTCTAAACCTTTATTTGAAAAGTTCCAAATTTCCTCATAACATGAGGGTATATGGGCTATTTCACAATATGTTAGATACACAAGCACTCTTGTAATAACATATAACAAGAGTTTACAATAGCTAGGGAAAGCCTATAACTGTATACAGCCTCTAAACTACTGTACAACATATTTTTACTCCTTTATGTCACATAACATAACATGTTCATGTACTTCCCAGGGGGTTACCCATCCCAAGATTTCCTGAGTTGAGCATGCTTAACTTTTGTTACTCATGTAAAAATACAAATGCTGGCTCTAATTGCTTCTAACCACTAGTATTACCCCCATGCCTGCCATTGTCTCAAAAAATCATTCCTACTACCTCCGAGCATCAAAATACTATATAGGGACTGCATATCAGTGTTGATACATGCACTCGGATACATACCCTATTATTTGCTTCCTAAAGTCCACCAAGTTGTCTGTCTGACACCATCTTGTCTGTTTATAGCTGATTGGTGTTATCAATGAGAGATGAACTCACAGGTGATACTTATCTAAGGTGTAGTCAATATACTAGCCTTGGATGTACCTACTTTCTTGTGTTCTACAACATTCTTATACCGCCCCCATACCATTAATCGTAATACTAGCTTCCTTATAAGTATTAACTACTTTTGATAGTGCCTGTCTATTCCTTGCAGGGGGCTTACTTGTGAACTAGTCGAAGAAATTCACTTTGCTATTCCATATACTATATAATCAAGCATATCGGTATACTATCCTGTTTTCAAAACTATGCACAATGTGGCCAGAGCCATTGCTATGATACCAAAAATGTCAAACTCCTTAACATTTTGATATTCACAAAGTAATAAATCTATAGTTCAGAGGGCATATAGAAATAACAGAAATATACTGATAATAAGTGCTTGTTTACGTTACAAGAAAATCCCATAGGGTTTGAAAAATATAAACAGAGTCCAAAAGAAATAAATGTTTACAACTAAATATAAGCAAATGCACTCCTGCTAGATCTGGACCTTCAATCGCTGGTAATTATGGTTTTACCCTTAGAGCCACTGCCTTCTGCTGGAATATTTTTAAATGTTGAAAAAGGGTGAGATTCGAAGGAATCTCAATAGTAACATACAATTTAACATATAAAATGCAAAAATAAATATGCAATACACCATGTCATGTAAGATGATAGAATGTTGTGTGCACACTGCCCAAGGCCAAACGACTATTTGCAATCCTAGCATAACTCTGCGCCTCCGTTGGGTCCCAAACCACAACTAAGCTAATATGCGTGTTCAAGACACTATGCTCATGTTACAAAGAATGACATACTCAAACATATAATAATCATATAGTATATGCAAGAAAAAGTTACTACCTAAGTCCTGTTTCTTTTCCAATATCAGTCTTGTACTCTTGTTCCGGCTTGGGCTATGTCTAATTCCTATAAAAATTAAAGTTACAAGTAACTGGTTATTACTTGTACTTTTATTACCTTTAAATCAAATTTTTTTGGTTATCTAATATAGTTATAATAGTTTCTACACAATACAATTCTACACAGTACAGTTTCACTGTTTTTCTAGAAAACTAGCAAATTTTTCAGTCAAATTTAAAAAATCATAATTAATTATAGAAAATTCCAAATTGATTGGTTCTAAAGCCTGAGTAAAGCTCTTTAAATATAAATTTGTATAAAAACACTTAGGTTTGTCCAATGCAACCATATCATTACCATAATGTTTCCAACTCCTGATGTTCCAGATTGCATTCCAAAAATGGGGCATAATTTCAAAAATCCATATCTACCAATGTACATGTCCGAAAATTATGTTCTACCCATCCTATTAAAGCTTTGAATGTTTACTTTAAATAGTTTCATAATTTTTGGTCGAGGTTTGCTTTTCTAAAATTTCGCCACAACCCATCTGACTTCCAGAATCAAAATCTAGAACCAACTAACTTCAAAAATTCATATCTCTTAGTATACTGATCCAAATATCACAAATTATATATCAATTTCCAGGTTAGCATATATAATTTTGTTCTAGAAATTTTTCGTGGCCATTGGACAAGATTATATTACTAAAAAACACAACACAACTAAACGGACAAAACCTAGAGTTCCAGAATTTCCCCTGTTTCTAGACCTATCTTTCAAAAATCATAACTTCCTCCACAGGTATCCAAATGATGCATTATAGGACTCATTTTAAAGCTTTGGATGTTTATTATCTCCCTATACAATTTCATAAAATATTGGATATGATTTCATTGGTTAAAACTCAACACGAAACTAACTGGCTTTGAAAAACGTTGGTTTTGATAGTCTGAGTTCAAAACTCAAGAACTCATTCATTTTTACTCCAAATTGTACTCTTTTGATTGTATTTCCTAAAGAACCAGACAAAAACTCCATCTATAGCCTATATTTAAGCTTCTAAAACTTTCCAGTAGAAACTTTGTTTTTCGACAAACAAAACAGAGTAAAGAAAACTAACATGCAGCCATGAATTTGCACTCTAATCTCAAAGATTTTGACTTTACATACTCCTACACACATGTCCAGTGTTTGGTGACACATTTCAAGAACCAAAGAGACTAAAAATCTCACGTAAAATCGACATACAATTACTGGTTTTGAAACTCATTTGTGACAGAAACTTTTCAGCGAATTCTCTCACTTCCAGCCACCCAAACCCACCAAAAACAACCTCAAATCCAATGGAAGAAGCAAGATAAGGGTGAACAGAACTCACCTATACCAGAATATGGAGTTGCATATGAGGTTTAGAGCTTCATTCTTTCTCTTCTCTAATCATCTTCTTCCTTCAGTTATAACTCTCACTCATGTCTCACTCCCTTTCTTTATTCTGTTTCTTTGTTTTTTTTTATGTTTCTTCAGCCCTCCCTACATCTTGCATGAGTGGAGAGGTGAGAGAGTGTTTTATTTATTGCGGGTGCTGAATGTCTCTGTGTGTGTGTTGTCTATATTTGGGTGGAGTATGTGAGTGTAATTGAGAGTTTACACATGTATGAATGAGAGTGCAATATGGAAAAAAGAATGAGTGGCTAGTTGTTAGTGTGTGTGTAAGTGTCCGTGAGAGTGTTGGGTTGTTTTTTGAGTGTGTTTTAATATACATAGATATATTTTTATCCTATAAATTATACACACTAAGATTTAATTTTTTTTTCTTTTTCTAATTTAAGATTCCTCAAATTTCGTATGTTCCATAATTTGGCTTACTATACATTTCCATTAAATTAATCCTTAAAAATTTTTAAGGATTCCCTTCTTTAATTAACTTCATTAAGCCTTAAATAATTTTTCAGAAATTCCCAAGCCAAATTATAACCATTAACTATTGTTCCTCCAATTTTTAGGAAAAAAATAGGCTTTTAATTTCTAGCATCATTTAAATTTTCTTTTTGAAAATTTAACCTTTTAATAAATTTTGAGATGTTACAATTGTGTTATCTATTAATTTTTTATTTGAAGAAGCTTATATTCCTCCATCTTCTTGATCACTTTGTGGGTGGATGATATCAAAATACCATCAACGACAACCACTGAGCATTTCTACGCGGACGTTCAATATGATGGTGAGAGTAACAAAGCTCATCAAGGTATATTATTCTATGTCACGTTAGAAGATTAAATCAAATTAAACAATAAGGTTAACCCCATTCCAAATTTCTATACTTCTATTGAATTTTTGTTTTGGTGCATATACATTTTTTTCCTCATTGTTTTTGTCCCTCTTCTTTTTATCAACCAAAATGTTGGTCTCTCTATCTTTTTAGAAGGGCTTAGACCTGAAATAAGTCATGCTAAATTCGCTTATCTGGCATTAACACCATTAACCTGTCTTACATGACTATTGATGAGGCTCACTATACACAGAAACCTGTTAAAATTTTGTTGACATTTTTTATATTATGAACAGTGTTTCAAACGAAATAGTTCCAATATACATGCATTTTAAATGTACTCTTCAAGTCAGCTCTTTCCTTACGTCCTTGTGGAGTTTAACCCTTCTTCTTATTCTTAAAATTATAAAAATTACAGAGATTGTATTATTTCAAATAAAGCCTTAGAGCAACGGCAAGCTATATACATCTGATCCTCCCTAAACCCACTTGAATGAACGTTATACAATAAACTGCTCTTTTTTATTAGTCTTAATGGAAGAGGTTATGATTGCTTAAGCATGAATCTTGGTTTCGTGTTCATATGAATACAACACTATTGTATCAAAAAATTATGAAAAATAAAACTCACTCTTTTATTTAAATTTACGTATATTACAAAAACAAATTTTTTTTTGCCCACAGAGTAAATGATGTAAAGTTCTTCCTTTTATTTATCACGCGTGGAATCAGGCACGCCCAAATAATATGAAATATGAAATTAAAAATTAATTTTTGTAAGCTCAATTATTTGTGCCTAATGAAAAGTCCTAACCTTAATTTATGCATTAGTTGCTCAACATTTGCTAAGAAAAAACAATGTCAACAGGGCTAGGTCTACTCCATAGGCTTATCTCCAACATCAAAAAGTTGCCAGGTACGTGCGCGCTCGCATGTCTTTAGTATTTTAGTTGTTATTTGAGTATCCAAATGGAGCAGGAATGAAGGAAATATGTAAGATGAAGCAGCGACATGCACAAGCAGTTGAAATTCTGAACCTAGTTTGTGAGAATGTGATGTTTTTGAACAAAGAAAAGAAGGCTAAGACTGCAGACACAGTGATTGCCGCGGCAAGAGCAGAGAAGGTTGATTTTTGTTGCGAGTGACAAAGGCAAACCCCGAATTAGTATCGCTAGTCGCTTTCTCTCAACGAAAGGGGCACGTCTTCTTCGATACTGTTACAGATCGTCGAGCTGAGATTTTCAACCTCCTTTGCGGCTTTCGCTTTAAGCATGAGGTGGCAACAATAATTTGGCGCTACCGCAATATTTTAATTGAGTAAGGATAGCCATTGAAAACCATTTCAAAGAGCATTTTCATCACTTGCATCTCTGACCCATTTCCATTCCTCCTTATTTGAAAATCCCAAAATTTTTTTATTTTAATTGCATTTAATTCATAGTTTTGAAAATCAATCAATCTTGTTTTACCCTGTCAATTTTGCATTGTAATTACTTAGTTTATTAGGAATTAGTTTCATAATCGACTCCTCAAAGTGAAACAACCCAAGTTGTGCACTATATTGTATTAATTTGGTTTTATTTTTGATAAGCCCAAGGAGACTAAAGGGAGCTATTTCAAGTGGCGTTGTTGCCAAGGAGCCAAGAATTTGGTTTCCTAGTAGTAAATGTCAAGCACTTTTGATCGGGATGAGCCCTTAGGATTTTTACATTCAAGTGTTTTTATACTTATGCATAGTTTAGGTTGCATTTTAGTTAGTTTTTCATTGTGCATATTTTCTTTAACTTACCATAACATTTTGCATCTTGCATAGAAAATTTGAAGAAATATTGATAAATATCTTGATTTTCATTTGTTTTTGCATTTGCATTCTTGCATTTTTCTTGCATACACTTGATTTGTAGCTGAAACTTAATCTTATATATTTTCCAATTGATTGGAATTCAGTTAAAATTCGGTTACGCCTGTATTTAAGCTTATTGGAATTTTTGGAAAATTTTGCCTAGAAAATTACAAGTTTTGGTTTCCTAAGGTTTTAGACTATTCTAAGTAAGACCAATAGCTTTGCTATTGGGTGTGATAAATTTTTGCCAAATTCCATCGTTTGACCACTTTTCGAATTTTTCTTTATTTTTTGAAATTTTTTCAGATTTTTCATTAGGCTAGTTTTTTAGTTTTCTTTTTTTATTTCTTTCAATTTTTAGGATTTATTTACATCTCTAGGACTTTTTAGAACTTAGAATTCATTGGATTTTAATTGATTTCAATTTGAATGGTTTGATTTAATAAAGATAATGAATTTAGGTACTACACTATTCCTCCTGTGCATTCCATTTTAGGGAATGATGAAGCTTCAAGCTCTCAATTCTTGAAAGAATCTCATGGAACTTGGAGAGATAAAACACTTTCTAATCTCACATATTTTCAAAAGCTTGATTTGCTTCAATAAGAATTGGATTCCCTCCAAGCACAAATAAATTGTCAAGGAGGAACCTCTAAATCTCAACTGCCTCAATATCTCTATCAACATTGTGAACCATCTTGTCCACCAACCCTCTATTTTGACCATAAATCCACCTTCCAATCACCTTAATCACACTTCAACCATACTTGTTCACCCTACACATTCTATCAAGAATCACCCTCTCCATTGTCTCCATTTCATCTTCCCTCATCTACCCTTACTTCCATGCCATGTAGAACTCCCCATGAACCACCTTCTTCATCTATCATTCTATGAACCTCTACCACGATCCCTTACACCTCAACCTAGTGGACTTGATACTTTGCTCACCTTACCAAACATGGAACAATGGTTGACCATGTACTATTGATAAAGACCAGAGGAGAAGAAGGAGCTCCATGGACCTACAAATCCAATGATGAGGAAACCAAAGAACAAAAGCCAAATGTCACTTCACAAGTGTAAGATTTCATATCTCCAGTGCCTACCCCCACAAAATGTCAAGAAGCGAGTACGTTTTTAACTACTAGGGGGGCCACTTCCAAACAATGGTATTATTCCTCCTTTTCTTCAAGAGTTTGATCCTTCTCTTACTACTATTCTTGATGTTGTGAGTGATGATGAAGTGGATGAAGAAATTGTGGTTGAATCCCCTTAAATGCTTGATGCTGATAATGCACACTGCGATGTCGAATAGTAGTTGTGTAATTGATGTGGTTTCTTGTATTGTCAATGCTTCTATATGTGATGAACATGTTCTTTTCCCTAGTTCTAAGAGTGATAAACACATTAAGCATGACATTGTGGAGAATGATGAATTATGCTTGAATGCTCAAATTGTGGTGAAGTGTGAACTTAATGATAGCTCAAATGATTGTCTGAGTGATGCTTGCTTACATGATTCTTTCTCTCTTTCAAGTGTTAGTATGCATGATGTGGATTTTTATGATGCTACTAAACTTGATGGAGAATTCATTTTTCTCTCTTCTTTAGACTCTTCTTTTGTTTGTTCATATGAAAGGGAAATGACATGTGTTAATTGTTTGGAAATTGATAATTGGCTTTCTTCTTCACATGACCTTGATTCTTCATCTAGTTCAATTGATAACATCCAAATGCATGTTAGGCTTGCTATAAGCCTTGAAAATTGTGCATTTTGATTCCTCTAAATTACATGTTTTAGGTAGTTTAATAAAGAATGATTCAATGATTTTGAATGATAAAATTCTAAATGAAAATGAATCTTTCCATTTAGTTCTTTCTTGCGATTTGCCACCAGATATAGAAAATGCAAATAATTTTTTTGAAATTGTAGATGATGATAACTTGATCAATTTTCTTTCTTCTTCCATTCATTTACCTCCCAACTCTTGTGATTGCAAAAGTGATGTAATGCACTTCAACACTAAATTGGATTCTGTATTTTTCCTATTGCAAACACAAGAGGATTTTGAAACAATAACCACTTTTTCAGTTCCTACTGAAGGGAACCAAATTGATTTTCTTGGGTGTGATTCTTACTTGGAGAGTTTTATTTTTAACATGTTTGCACAATACTCTAGCTCTTTCCATGTTTATATCTTTGGATTAGGACTGGCTTGTCTTTTTTTGCAGGCATATAATTGGAAGGGTCCTTTGCAGTACCAACCTTCACCCTATATTCTCGGACCTCTTTTGTTTGATCCTGAACCACCACCACCTAAGAAAATCAAGAAAAGAAAACTGTGCACTATGAAGGCCATCATGTTTCTTATATTAGATGAGAACTTCTCTTTCAAGTGCCTTAAAATATTATAACAAAGATTGTCTCTTTCCTCACTTGTTTTTTTCCTAATTTGTATGATTCTTTGAGCTTAGTTGTTGTATGAGGAAGATAAGTGTGAGAGAGAGACATAATTCAGTAATAAAAAGTAGATTTCTTTTGTTATTCACCCCTTTAGGCTTTGAGCTCTTGACATTCATTTTTCCTTAGGTTTTGCATTAAGGACAATGCAAGAATTAAGTGCGGGGGAGGGATTGTTCTAGTCACAATGGGTAGCCACAATGTTTTGGTTCAAAAAACTTTAGAGAAATTGAAAATTTTTTGAATTTTGGAAAATTGGTTTTGTGTAGTGCTTAATGGACCCCCATTTTCACTTTTCTAATGCAACTCCTTAGCATGTTTTTATGAAAATTTAAATGCACTATGATTGTGAAAGTCAAACATTTCCAATTATGATTGCATTAAGCTTGAGTAATCCCTTTGCTTGATCAATTGAGTAATTGTAGTGTCCTTAGTGCAATTTTATTAATTTGGACGCCTAGCTTGATTTTAGGAAGTTGATATGATAGAGAAAAGCCTTGTTCGAAGATTCTTGAGTCTTGATTCTATTTTCTCATCATGTGTGTATTTACCTATTCTCTAGTTAATCTCTAGAACTTGTTTAGGTTCTTTTTCAAAGTTACATTAATGCCTTGGATTTATAAAATGATAAGGGCATTCATTTCTAAACCCATTGACCCAAATACAAACCATTCATAATTCACCTTTGTTTACCCCCTTGAGCCCTTCACTTTCATTTCTTTCATTTCTATTTCACTATACAAATGCTATGTTTTTATCATTTATCAAGTTCTTCCTAGCACTATGATTTTTTTGAAAAAAATACTATTGCATATGTGAAAAGAAAAGTGTCATGTGAATAGTCAAAAGAAAGAAAAGTAAAAAGAAAATAGAAAAGAAGAAAAAGAGAAAAAGAAAAGAAAATATGTGAATAGTAAAAAAAGAAGAAGAAAAAGAAAATTTAAAGGAAGAAATACACAAATAAGGTACTATAGTAGAATATGTAAATTAAGTTTAGTTGTGTAGTGCTAAGTGATCTAGTAATTTATTTGGTGCAAGTTTAGTGTTTGTTAAATTTTTCATCTATTTAGCCTTTTCAATATTACAGCCTTAAAAAGTCCACTTGACTATGGATTCATGGCAAAATTAGTGCTAGAGATAGTAGAACCTTTACAAGCCTATGGTAGATGTAAGAATAGGTGAATTAAGTGAAATTCCCTATAATTTGAGATATGAAAGATGTAATATCCCGAATTTTGGGACTAGAAGCATAAGATTAAGTGGACTACTAGACCTTGGTTTAGCAAATGTCCCTATGAGGCATGCTTAAATTCCCCAAAATTCCTTTATATCCTTGGATATTAAAATAAATTATATTGGTGAGCTAAAAAGCTCGGGGAATAATAAAACGAAGTGATTAGAAGTCACACATAATATAGTAAAGTGGAACACAAAGTAATTTTGCCATCGGTGAAATTCCCAGTGCGGCAGTGGTGATTGTGTGACCTTTCTCGATAGGTAAATGATGGTAAAAAGTTATGAAACTTTCCAGAATAAAATTAGACTTATCAAGCTTTAATTTGATAGGTCATATAAGTCATTTGGAGTTGTATACAAAGAGAAATAAAATTTTGAAGTTAGCCCAGCGAAATTAATTATTTTCTGGGACAGTATTTAAAGATTAAAATTCTGGGAAGAGTGAGCTTTCAATTGGCCAAATTTTATATTTTTCCTTAAAACTAGACTCAATAAGGGTCGTATAGCCTTTAGAATCACTCCAATTGGATATTTATACAATTAGATATGAATTTGCAAAGTTAATAAAAATTCTGCAGAATTTGGTATTATATGCGAAAATTCAATTTCTGGGCCAATAAGATTGTGACACGTGGCAGATAGTTGGCTGATGCATTTATCCATTAATTCCTCATCTTCTTGCTCAGATTTCACGGGAAAAGAACCAGAAGAGAGAGAGACAAATATGGAGAAAGAAGAGAAATAAAATTCTTTTCTCCGAAACACTGCTGAAACGGCATCCTCTCTCAAAGTACCCTTCAGGAGAAAGAAGAGAAATAAAATTCATTTCTACAGTTCCGGATTTTCATTTGGAGGCTTTTGGTGCCGTCTCCCTTGCCGGGGTGTTGTCATAATTCTGAACCGTTTTGTGGAAACGGGTAGAGGTAAGCTTAAGCTTCCTTTTTAACCGATTGATTTGTTGTTTGGATGAGTAAATTGGAAGTGGGGTACTGTTTATAGCTGGTTTTAAAGGATATTTTAATGGTTAAATGATGTCCAAAGAGTGTTTAAATAGCTAATCACTTGATTAGGAGTAGCAAGGAAGTGATTAGGTAAGAGAAAACGAAGAAACAACAAACTTTTTCGGAGAATCCTAATTGCATGCCTGTTCTGTGACGTGATGAAGCTGATGGAATTTGGCCATTTTGATGCTTTTATTAACTTTAGAAGGTGAAATTGTGTAGGTATACAAGTGTTCATGAATTTTGGGTGCTTGTATATGAATTTGGGAATTTAAGAAGTAAGATTATACATAGTGTTGATCTGCCCTGTTTGAAGCACTATTACTGTGCGTGATTGTTCAAGGGCCAATTCTTATCAAACAATTCTGGAACTCTCCAGTTTAAAATTAGACACATATACCTTTAATTTGATAGGTCATAATGGTTAATTGGACAAGTATGCTATGAGATATAAATTGTTAAAGATATGCCCTGTTTTCTGGAAAGAATCTGAAACAGTTGGTGTTTGGAAACACTCTGGGAATGGTGTGGTGGTGGCGTTTAAAATCGAGTATTTTTATATAAAACTACACTTAAAGGGTTCAAATAAAACTTTGAACCACCTCAATTGGAGTTTTATAGAATTAATTGTGATTTTTCAAAGTTTGGTGAAAAATTTGTCAGCTTTAAGTCTTATGCGAAATTTAAGACTTAATGGCACAAATGTAATTGGAATGAACTCCAAGGGTGAAAGTAAGCCTATAGGGCTAATGTGGGCTATTGGGTATTCACTTTTCATGGCTCTAATGATGTTATCACTTGCCTAGGGCCATGAAGTGATAAAGAAAGAGCAATGGTTGGCGTATCAAGGGACAAGAAGAGAAGGACATAAAGTCCACCAAGTAGTAAACTTACCTTTTCTGCATGTATGTGATATGTATGTCTTGCATTGATTATGTGACTACTTTGCCTTTTTGTGTGGAACATGTATGATTGGTTGAAGCTTTGTTATATTTGTGCAATGGCCATATGTATGTCATAACATCGAGCATGCAACATGTCATTATGTTGGCATGAAATAGTGTAGGCAAGCATGTCATGCATTCATATATATCTGACATGCATAGTGGTAATGTTTGCTATTGAGATTCTCTCGAATCTCACTCCTCCCAACCAACCATTCAGACAGGTGAGCATTGGAAACGTGCTGAGATCAGAAAAGACGTATGCACGAAGAGGACTGTTGTTAGTTGTTTGAAGGTCTGTAAATATTGTGTAAACCCCTGGTGGGGAAAATTTTGTATTATAATCAAGCAATATTGTATTAATATTATCAGTATATTCATGCTATTCCTGTGTGCCCATTGAACTACGTATTGCTACTCTGAGTAAGATCAGTAATAAGGGATATATGAGGCGGTTCGTTACAGTTGGTATCAGAGCAAGCGGTTCTGGCAACAAGATAGTATACTGATATGCTTGATTATAACATGATAAGAACAGCGAAGTTGATTACTTTAGCTAGTTCACAATTAAGCCCGGTGGGCGGTATAAGATTGTCCTGGATCCGTTGGGTAAGGCCAAAGTGTGAGCTTGATTCTAGAGTAGGATCACCAAGGGGCTGACCAGAGTCAGATAGATAAGTCACAGACAACCTTATGGACTTTTGGGAGCATATTACAGGGTATGTGTCTAAGTACATCTATCAATACTAATATGCGGCCTAAGCAAAGTATTTTGATGCCCGGAGGCGGTAGGCATAATGGTTTGGATAAGGGCAGACATGGGGTACCGGTAGTCAAAAGCAATTCAAGCCGGTATCTTTATATTTGCATGAGTACACAAAAGTTAAGCGTGCTCAACCCAGGAAAATCTCGGGATGGGTGACCTCTTGGGAAGTACCTTGAAAATCTCAAATCTTTTGATTAAAGGTTTGAAATTTTGATTTGAGGTTCTTAGATGACCTAAGGAATGATTATATGTATAAAGATGATGAAATAAGTGTTGATCCTTAATCTGAACCATTTTTGTTGCAAAGAATACTGCCAGAAGAGTTCATCTAATAAGGTTACGAGAACTCAAGGCATAGTGATTGTTTTGAGGTTTCTCCATATTAAGTAATGATCCTCGGTAACTCGTGGGGTTAAAGTTATATAGGCATGATATACGGTGATGCATGATGAGTGGTGATTATGCCATATGTCTATCCTAGAAGATCTGAATTGATGATACTGAAGGTTGAGGATATGGTTGAATCAGATCTAAGCTTAAATAGTGCTTATGTCAGAATGTGAATAAGGTTTCACTAGGGTTCTATTCCATGATGGGAGTCTAAATCATGTGAACCTTATAGATGATGATGGACCTTCAGTAATTGTTTGACGATATTACCCAAAACCGTAAAGGTTAGAATAGGTGCTAATGATTTTGATTCTTAGCGTACCTAATGGGTATGATTGAGGAAAGTGAATTTTTTGATTTACGTGATGTTGAGGTTCTAAGAGTTGAACCATAACTTGAGAATCAAATGTCATAGTTGAATTGATTCTTCAGGAAGTTAAGATAGCCTAAGTGGCTTGAGGTACTAGCATATAGTACATAATTGTGTATGAGGTTACTGGAGGTTGCTAGTTGCTAATCTACCATAGGGAAAGATCTTGATCATAGAATATTCCCTTAAAATTGTGATGATTTCCTGGAGCTGGACCGATATTGAAAGTCCATATTAAATGACCCCAAATGAGATAGCAGATTACAAAACTGTTAAAGAAGAAGGACCTTATGAGATTTAGAACGTGTTATAATGATACTTCTATTCAGAGGCGACCAACCGGACAGAGCTACTTATGGAGGATTCTGATCAGAAAGGGCTACCTACAGGGAGTTCTAATCGGAAAGGGCTACCTATGGGGATATCTGATTGGAAAGGGCTACCTACAGAGGGTTCTGACCGGAGGGGCTGACCAGGTGTATGGGCGCCTGTGTGAAGCACTGAGTGCAGTACTGTAGTGTGAAGCCACCATGACATCGAACTATAGTGTGTAGCCACCGTGACGACAAACTGTGGAGTGAAGCCGCTGTGACGTTGAAACTGTAAAGTAGAGCTACGGGGATGTTGACTCTCAATAGTGGTATCTTATAATGAGTTTTCTATCGTATAAGTTTCCTTGAGAAGAAGGGTTGAGTGACCCAGTAAATTGTCATGGGGTGCTCCAGTGCCGAATGATGACAAAGATTAAGGAAAGCTACTCTTGTTCTCATATCCTATGTAATGATTCTGCATGTATGTGTTTACCATCACGTGTATTCGTGTTATGAATATACGGTAGGCAGTAAGACCTTTTGGGCTAGCGTGTCCTTAGGCAGTCAGACCTGACGGGCGGAGACCCGAGGCGGTAAGTCTCGTAATGCCTCTGGCATAGGGGTGATTCCCTGGGCAGTAAGACCTGATGAGCATTCAGAATTTGCAGGGTAGTCGTTCGGGGCCTATTGCGTGGGTGGACGCCCAGGCCATAGAGATTCCTATTTTGCACGAGCAGTCATCCGGGGCCTATTGCGTGAGTAGACGCATTGCGCGGGTGGACACTCGGGGCCATGGAACTCATGTGATGCACAAGTGGAATCCCGGGGCCTATTGCGCGGGTGAACACTTAGGGCCGAATGCTCATGTGATTATTGTTGTGATGATGGTTTGTTTAGCATGCTTCGTGAACATTGCATAAGAGTATGAATGGTTTGAGTAGCAAGAGACGGAGCTCGAAATGAGAAGTTGGTCGGATGTCCCGTGCGACTACAGCGTGAGCCGAGTGCCGTTATAGTGGGCCTAGTAGGGCAGTCCGTTACACAAAATGTTGAGCCCGTGGAGGGGTGGAAGTTGGTCGGATGTCCCGTGCGACTGCAGCGTGGGCCGAGTGCCGTTGTAGTGGGCCTAGTGGGGCAGTCCGTTGCACAAAAGGTGAGCCCGTGGAGGGATGGAAGTTGGTTGGATGTCCCATGCGACTACAGCGTGAGCCGAGCGCCGTTGTAGTGGGCCTAGTGGGGCAGTCCGTTATATAAAAATGATACCAGGGTTTGTCAAGCACAGTTTTAGTGACAAATGTCGCGTGCTCGATACCTTGAGAGGTCTTCTTTGGGGCATAATGGGTGTGATTATCCCATAAGCTTACCGCACTCAGGCCTGGTGAGCCAGGGGGTGTGAGCCAAACTCCCGTGCGGCTGCAGGGGGCGCCCAATGAGGGTAGCTCTGCAGTGGGCCTAATGGGAGGGCTCTATTCAGCAAGGATGATGGACGGTATGTCCTAAGGCCATAAGACCTAGTGGGATAGTGAATCCTTAGGCTAGTAAAATGTGAGTTATAATTGAAAATGAAGCCGAGTTGAGGCTTGAGGCAATAAGACCCGAGATGTAAGTTTGCATTGGACAAATGTCCGGGGGCTATAAGACCTATATGTCTAAGTGCTATGGTTGTTACCGAGCACGGTGACATGGATCAATGTGTCCAGAAAAATATATTGAGATTGATAAAGTGTATAGATGGTACTAGATTGTAGCAGAGGTAGTAAGCCTAAGATGCCTATGGCATAAAGGGTGAATCCCTAGGCTGTAAAGCCAGAATATCCAGCGTCTTAGAAGTTGAATAAGCTATAAGGCTTGATGTGCATACAGTATGATATGGGTAAATCTTGAAGGGGCTGTAAAGCCTAGTATGCATACAAGATGATTCGGGATAGTCCCGAAGGGGCAGTGAGGCCTAAGAAACCAAGTGCTGTGAGGTCGGACTAGTGAGTCCTGTGTGAGTGCTACATACTAGGTACAAAATGAATGAAAATACTACATAGTGAGTACAGAATGAAAGAATTAGAATGAGAAAAAGATAGACTAAATGTCTTGAAATGGTTCTCCGAGGTACATATAGTACCATTTGATGTCAAAATTTCGAAGACGAAATTTATTAAACGGGGAGAGAACTGTAATATCCCGAATTTTGGGACTAGAAGCATAAGATTAAGTCTGGATTAAGTGGACTGCTAGACCTTGGTTTAGCAAATGTCCCTATGAGGCATGCTTAAATTCCCCAAAATTCCTTTATATCCTTGGATATTAAAATAAATTATATTGGTGAGCTAAAAAGCTCGGGGAATAACAAAACGAAGTGATTAGAAGTCACACATAATATAGTAAAGTGGAACACAAAGTAATTTTGCCACCGGTGAAATTCCCAGTGCGGCAGTGGTGATTGTGTGACCTTTCTCGATGGGTAAATGATGGTAAAAAGTTATGAAACTTTCCAGAATCAAAATAGGCTTATCAAGCTTTAATTTGATAGGTCATATAAGTCATTTGGAGTTGTATACAAAGAGAAATAAAATTTTGAAGTTAGCCCAGCGAAATTAATTATTTTCTGGGACAGCATTCAAAGATTAAAATTCTGGGAAGAGTGAGCTTCCAATTGGCTAAATTTTATATTTTTCCTTAAAACTAGACTCAATAAGGGTCGTATAGCCTTTGGAATCACTCTAATTGGATATTTATACAATTAGAAATGAATTTTCAAAGTTAATGAAAATTCTGCAGAATTTGGTATTATATGCCAAAATTCAATTTCTGGGCCAATAAGATTGTGACACGTGGCAGATAGTTGGCTGATGCATTTATCCATTAATTCCTCATCTTCTTGCTCAGATTTCACGGGAAAAGAACCAGAAGAGAGAGAGACGAATATGGAGAAAGAAGAGAAATAAAATTCTTTTCTCCGAAACACTGCTGAAACGGCATCCTCTCTCAAAGTACCCTTCAGGAAACTTCCTCTACTCATCGAGATCTTCATTTCTACAGTTTCGGATTTTCATTTGGAGGCTTTTGGTGCTGTCTCCCTTGCCGGGGTGTTGCCAGAATTCCGAACCGTTTTGTGGAAACGGGTAGAGGTAAACTTAAGCTTCCTTTTTAACCGATTGATTTGTTGTTTGGATGAGTAAATTGGAAGTGGGGTACTGTTTATAGCTGGTTTTAAAGGATATTTTAATGGTTAAATGATGTCCAAAGAGTGTTTAAATAGCTAATCACTTGATTAGGAGTAGCAAGGAAGTGATTAGGTAAGAGAAAACGAAGAAACAACAAACTTTTTTGGAGAATCCTAATTGCATGCCTGTTCTGTGACGTGATGAAGATGATGGAATTTGGCCATTTTGATGCTTTTATTAACTTTAGAAGGTGAAATTGTGTAGGTATACAAGTGTTCATGAATTTTGGATGCTTGTATATGAATTTGGGAATTTAAGAAGTAAGATTATACATAGTGTTGATCTGCCCTGTCTGAAACACTATTACTGTGCGTGATTTTTCAAGGGCCAATTCTTATCAAACAATTCTGGAACTCTCCAGTTTAAAATTAGACACATATACCTTTAATTTGATAGGTCATAATGGTTAATTGGACAAGTATGCTATGAGATATAAATTGTTAAAGATATGCCCTGTTTTTTGGAAAGAATCTGAAACAGTTGGTGTTTGGAAACACTCTAGGAATGGTGTGGTGGTGGCGTTTAAAATCTAGTATTTGTATATAAAACTACACTTAACGAGCTTCAAATAGAACTTTGAACCACCTCAATTGGAGTTCTATAGAATTAATTGTGAGTTTTCAAAGTTTGGTGAAAATTTTGTCAGCTTTAAGTCTTATGCGAAATTTAAGACTTAATGGCACAAATGTAATTGGAATGAACTCCAAGGGTGAAAGTAAGCCTATAGGGCTAATGTGGGCTATTGTGTATTCACTTTTCATGGCTCTAATGATATTATCACTTGCCTAGGGCCATGAAGTGATAAAGAAAGAGCAATGGTTGGCGGATCAAGGGACAAGAAGAGAAGGACATAAAGTCCACCAGGTAGTGAACTTACCTTTTCTGCATGTATGTGATATGTATGTCTTGCATTGATTATGTGACTGCTTTGCCTATTTGTGTGGAACATGTATGATTGGTTGAAGCTCTGTTATATTTGTGCAATGGCCATATGTATGTCATAACATCGAGCATGCAACATGTCATTATGTTGGCATGAAATAGTGTAGGCAAGCATGTCATGCATTCATATATATCTGGCATGCATAGTGGTAATATTTGCTACTGAGATTCTCTCGAATCTCACTCCTCCCAACCAACCATTCAGACAGGTGAGCATTGGAAACGTGCTGAGATCAGAAAAGACGTATGCACGAAGAGGACTGTTGTTAGTTGTTTGAAGGTCTGTAAATATTGTGTAAACCCCTGGTGGGGAAAATTTTGTATTATAATCAAGCAATATTGTATTAATATTATCAGTATATTCATGCTATTCCTGTGTGCCCACTGAACTACGCATTGCTACTCTGAGTAAGATTAGTAATAAGGGATATATGAGGCGGGTCGTTACAAAAGAAACACTTATTCCATTTAAAGCTATATCATATCTATCTTGATTTTATTATGTGTTCAAGTTGGTTTCTTTTCATTAAAGAATTACATGAGCTTTAATTGATTTAGGATTGTGATTATTCAATCTTTATGTAATTACATTCTTGAATTACTTGATTACTACAACATTGGGCATATTTTTGTAAGGATTGATTTTATTTTGCCCAAGAGTGTAAAAGGCTAAGTGTGAGGGAATTGAAAAATTCCTATTTTAATTATATATTTTTATACTTCAATTGAGGTTTTTTTCATAATAATTTAGCTTAAAGTATCTTCTTGGTGTTTAACTGAAATTAAGAGTAAATATATTAAATTATGGCTAAAAGGGGCAAAATTATCAAAATAATGTTAATTACTCTTAATCATCGATTTTTTTGAAATATTTAATATTGGTTTTATTTTTTTAATTATGGGTATTTGAAAAATTGGATTAGAATTGAAAATGTCAGTTTGGGGCTCGAATTTCAGAAATAACAGTATGGTCCCACGAATTTTGAAAATTCCAGTTTGGTCCACGAGTAAAGTGACAGCATTTTGCTCTCTGAAATTAGGTCAAAAGCAGAATATAGCAGAACAAAGATTAAACTGAACAGAGAGGGAATATCCAGAAACCAGAGATGCGGCGCACGAGAGTTTCCTCCTTTATCCTCTTTCCAACTCCACCTTCACATTCTTCTTCCTCTCTCTCGCCGGCGGTGTCATCCACCACCATAGGCTGCCGGCAAGCATCATCTCTGCCACTATCACATGACTATTTATATTGATCCAACACCAGAAATGGAGCTGCCGATTGACGAAGGAGCCGCGAGGATCTATGGAAGTTGAGAGGAGGGAAGCTCTGAAGTTGACCACCATCTCCATCACCATCATAACCACCGTTAGCTTACCTCAGCATCCCAAAATAGAAAAGTACCCACAACTGCCGTAGGGCGGAGCATCAGAAAACAGAGGCACTGTTGAACCACCTCTGCCACCGTTGTCTTTCCTCTATGGATTCCGGCGAACTCCATTTCCCCTGTTGCCGTGGCTTCCTTCTATTTTTCTATTCTCATGAGTGGCTAGGAAACTTTGTGCTCTTGGAAATGAATTGAAGATGACTTGAGTTCACATGTGTTTTAAGGGGGAGTTTAAATTACCCATAACTCATTATATTTATGATTTCTTAGATTTAGAAATTTATTTATATATTAAAACTATGATTTTAGTTATGTTTTATTTTATGAACTGAGCACTTGTGATTTTGGGTTTGTAATGAGGATTTGTACTCATTAATATATATGACTATATATATATATTTCTGCATGATTCTATTACTTTCCATTTATTTAATATGGTATTGTTGGATAGTTTGATTGAATTGAAATTATAGTTAAACCTAAATACATTGCTTTCTTCATAATCATTTTCTAAAGAGTTTTAATAATACTTAAATTAATAGATCCATGAATTTAAGCATTAAGCTCAATGGTAATTGATGTTTGGTATATTAGGAAACTTAGAGAACTCATTACACTAAGAGGACTTAATAGCATCTTAAGAGTAGGGGTCTCTCTCTTGTGATGTTAGACTCATTAGTTAAAAAGGTTTGGAATATTAGAAGCCTGGTGTATTAACCCCCCAAATATTTTAATTGAGTAAGGATAGCCATTGAAAACTATTTTCAAAAGCATCTTCATCACTTGCATCTTTAACCCATTTCCATTCCTTCTTATTTGAAAATCCCAAAAATATTTATTTTAACTTCATTTAATTCACAATTTTGAAAATCAATCAATCTTGTTTTACCCTTATCAATTTTGTATTGTAATTACTTAGTTTAATTTATTAGGAATTAGTTTTATAATCAGCTTTTTAAAGTGAAACAAACCCGAGTTCTATACTATATTATATTAATTTAGTTTTATTCTTGATAACTGTGAGGCAACTAAAGAGAGCTATTTCAATGATTCAGTCATAACACTGGAAGCCTCAAAGGAATCAAACTCCATGGATGAAGATTAAAAGCTTTAACTGAGCATGTTGATCGGAGCTTTACCGAAATCTTGATCCATCACACTCAATCTTCTAGAACTTGCATTTCTCTCTGGTCTACAACTCAATTCTCTATTCTCTCAGCTTCTACAAATTTTCAGAATGCTAATTTTGTCTTCAGAATTGCTTCTCATCATTTACTTAAGCTCACCGGTGTCAGCTCCTTCTTCACTTAGAATCTCCGATAACTGTTGCTTCAACTCTTGTCAAACTCTCACTTGTTGTCAAGGTAACCAATCACGCTTAATTCACTTAGCATTTTTGGACAAGAAGGAATGGAAATGCCAAGTTCCAATTCATCTATTTCACTTGAACCATATTTTTCTGACGCATCAATTGGAATTCCTCTTGTGATGAAATCTGGCTTCGTTTTCTAATGGAATAGTGCTTCAATGGAATCCAACTCCTTTCCACACTACAAAATGGTGCCGTTTAACTCCTTTGGTGCAAAATTCTTTAAAACATGATATTTTGAAATAGCACTCGCACCCCACCAAACTTTCTATTCTTTCATTATGATCCTTCCTTAATTAAATTTGTGTCCGATAAACATTTTAACTTTGAAACCAAATCCCTATCCTGCACCAAGTACAAATACTTCCAAAAGTCCTCAATTTTAACCATTAAGCTATCATTTTCGTGCCACGCCACACTTGATCAATTATCAATCATATGCCAATGATATTCCCGTCATTAATTACATAATTCATATGAAATTGGACTTTTTAACCTATTAAAATCCTAACTCATTAGGTAGGGATATTCGTTTGTGGTTGCCCATTTTTTGAAGCTTAAGGAGCTTTGGGAGGAGCAATAATCTTCTTTGGTTCAAATTCATTCATGCACCTGTGAGACCTCTAAAGTGTATGGAGAAGTTATTCAACAACAGAAAATATTTCAGTTCTTAATGGGGCTCAGCCAGGCTAAAAGCCATATTCTCGTCCTTGTTCCACTTCCAAGCATGAACAATAATGCTTATGGGATGATAGTTGAGGATGAGGCACAATGTCAATTAGCAAGTTTAGAGCATAATGTTGTCTCCCCAAAAGGAATAGTGATGGCAAGTAGGGGGAGAGGTAGAGGAAGGGGAAGAGAATGTGTAGAATGAAGTATACCCATTGTTGCAAGAAATGGCATTCAAGGGAGAATTACTTCCAAATCATAAGCTACCCTCTAAATTTCCGTGGAAATAAAGCTAAGCAATCAAAGGAATCAAGCTAGGTAAGGGTGACTCTGCTTATGTAGTTGAAGAGCATGGTAATGCTAGCGCTTATACCGCTCCATCGTTTACAAAGGAACATTACCAGAAAATTCTCAATCTTCTGAAATGCGATACAGAGCGCAGTGTGTTTTGACTGGTGTAGGTTTAGTTGTCCCCTAACTCCTTTGAGTTTTCTCATACTAAAAGGATACTTGACTCTAGAGCCACTATTCACATGGTAGGAGATCTAAATGTCTTGAATAGTTATAAAGAATACAATGGTCCTATAAAATTAATTAAAATTCCCTATGGAAGTCATATTGTTGTTAGTCATGTAGGCAATGTTACAATTGGGAATGATATATAATTGGTGTTTTATATGCCCCTGGTTTAAAATTCAATTTGATTTCAATATCACAATGCACCACGGAGTAGTGGTTTTTTCCTAACCTCTGCTTGATGCAAGGCCTTCAGGATGGGAGGAAGAAGATTGGTAAGACATGGTTGGTCTTTATATTCTGGTTTTAGCAAAACAATCATATGTGCCGAATTATGCGTTATGTAATAATGGTAGATGTAAATCAACTGATGTATGCTTATGGCACACTAGATTAGGACATCTCCAATTTTTGTAATGAAGCATTTGACTGTTGTTGGACATAAAGCTATAATAAATGAAAAGTGTGATGTTTGTATTCAATCAAAGCAAACAAAATTTTCATTTACATCTAGCTATATCAAATCTATAGTTGTTTTGAATTGTTGCATCTTAATGTGTAGGGATAAGATAAAACGCTTTCACATCAAGGCCACAATTTTTTCCTTAACATAGTTGATGATTATTCAAGAGGCACATGGATATTTTTGATGAAACATAAAGATGAAGCAATTACACATTGATATTTTTGATGAAACATAAAGGTAAAGAAGGTCAGGAGTGACAATGGAATCGAGTTTAGTAACAAAGAATTGAGATGTTTCTTTCAGGAAAAAGGGATGGCTCATGAGACCTCATGTGTTTATACTCCACAACAAAATGGAGTTGTGAAAAGAAATTATAGAACGATCCTGTAGCTCACTTGCAACTTGATTTTGCAGACCAAGATTCCCATCAAGCTAAATATTAGGGAGAATGTGCAAGAATAACGGTATATTTGGTTAATAGAATACCCTCCAAAGTGCTGAATTACAAAACCCCTTATGAGAAGGTATATGGTGTTACTACTGTAGATTTGGGCATTTATAATATCTAATACATAATGGTTACAGTTAATAAATGTCATGTATGTCGAAGTGAAAGTTGCACAAAGATACATAATGCTTAAAAGTAATGGTAAATTGTGTTTACCGTCATGTATTGCGAACAATTTATTACCTTGGTTATAAGTCAGACAGACTATTTTGGTGTTAAAAAGATAAATATAAATACTTTAAAATAATTTATTTAACTTTTTTAATCTCTCCAAAAAAAAAAAGCCTACTAGATCTTATATTAAGAACTAGAGGGATTATGCTAATGTGCGTGCTGAATTATGATGATGAGGATCAAGATGGTGAAGTTGGACTTCTTTTAACTAGCTACCACTAGAATAGTTTAGTTTTGGTCGTATTATATTCATCAATATTTTGTTACATATATATACTCATTTCAAAATAATTAGGTATCTCCATCTCACCCTTCTTAAGACATTATATGTTAGGAATAAGTGTAAACGTAAACAGTAAGTTTGCTACACTTAATAACGAGTCTTAGAGTTTGTAGGTTTTGTGTGAACTGTAAACCTCTATTTATTTATTACTTTATTATTATTATTTGAAGAAGAGTATGTTTCTCCATCTCTTGATCACTTTTTGGGTGGAAGATATCAAAATACCATCAAGCACAACCACCGCAGATTTCTGCATAGATATTCAACAGGAAGGTGAGAGTAACAAAGCTCATCAAGGTACAATATTCTCCATCATCACTTCAGAAATTGAACCCAACTTTGACCCAAGAGAAAAGATAGACTTGCATACACACACACTAATAAACCATATGTGTGTCTATGATCCTCAGAAAAGAGATAATCACACACACCGATATGCATGTGTGTCTGTGTTCCTCTGTTTGTAGTCCTTTGGAATAATTGGGCTAAACAAAATCCATGTGAACAGGTGTAGGTTTGTTCCATTGTCTCATCTCTTGCATCTATAATTTGTCAGGTATGTATGTATGACTGTATGTATACCAAAAAGATCCCCAAAACTTAAAATGGATGCCTTTAATATTTTAGTTTTCGTGATGAAGCTTGACTAACATAAAGTTCTATTTGAGTTACCAATGGTGCAGGAATGAAGGAAATATGTAAGATAAAGCAGCAACATGCACAAGCAGCTGAAATTCTAAACCTAGTTTGTGACAATGTGATATTTTTTAATGAAGTAAAGAAGCGCATGATCGCAGAGGCAGTGATTTCTATAGCCAGGCAAGAGAATGTTGAGTTTTTGTTGCGAGTAACAAAGGCAAACCCGCAGTTAATCTAGCTAGTCACTTTTCCTCACCAAATAAAAGGGGCACCTTTTCTTCGATGCTATTAGATATATAATGCTGAGATCTTCAACGTCCTCCGTTGTTTTCGTTTTAAGCATGTGGTAGAAAGTTCAACTTGATGCCTTGCTTCATGGTATGTTGGCATCTCAGGGGCCGCATTGCAAATGCAAAGAGAACTCAAATGGTTCAAGGTTAGAAATTGAAGTTTAATGTTTTTCTGTATGTGCATGCTAGGAAGAATCTTGGAGAGATTAATGAATGAAAATGAATCATTACACACAGACACACAGCCTTGTGGTTTTGGATTCATATTTTAATATATCATAAAATAACGCATTTCCCACCTATTTGTGAGTGTGGAGTGCATGATTTTTCAATACTAAAGGGTCCAAAGTCTGCTACTGATGATGATCCATTATACAACGAATGAAATGCTTTTCTTTAAGGATTATGTTCTTTTCATGCTCAGACAAACATAAGACTCGCTGATTGCGAACTAGCTAGAAAAGTAAATTAATTTTATATCCTTGATAATTCTCTGTATATACATAGATTGCAAGAATAATATTGATTTAGCTTGGATGAAACAAATGTTTTAAGATATAACTGATCAACACTTCTATTTAGCTACTTTGTGCCTTTTATTTATTATTTATTTATTTTGTGAACATAGGCGGTAGAGAGTGTAGATCCTGGACTTAGGCTTGCTATAAAAAATGCCGGGCTGGAGCCTCTAGACCTTCTCAAAGAAACCACAAAGAACTCAGGGACAAAGGAGAAAAATAGATGAAAGAAACTGCATCTTCTTGCTCATTTGTTGGCGCTCTAATTGTTAGCATCATGTTTGCGGCATCTTTTACTTTGCTAGGAGGAAACAATCAGACTTCAGGATACCCAATATTTTTGAAGGAAAGGTTATTTAAAGTTCTCTTAATTGCAGATGCACTTTCCTTGCTTTCTTCTGCTACTTCTGCTCACATTTTTAGGAATCCTCACGTTGTGATACACAGAAGAAGACTTCCTTTACTCACTACCTAGAAAACTGATAATAGGGATAATAGGTCTTAATAGGCTTTTTCTCTCTATTGCAACCATGATGATCGCCTTTTCTGTAACAATAATCATGATGTTGCAAGATAACTCATGACGTTTATGGGCTTTTCTTCATGTTACTATGCTTGCTCGTGTTCCTGTTACCCTCTTTGTATTTTTACAATTCCCTCTTCTTGTTGAAGTAATTTCTTCTACATATGGTCCAGGCATCTTCAAGAAGGAGGAGGAAATGTGGCCATGAACTTTGTGTGTAATTCACGTCTTACTATATGTATTTTATATTGAATAAAATATTGATCTGATTATGCCAAATTAATTAGATTTAAGTGATCACTACCTATATTTTAGGACTTTCTAGTTAATGAATTATTTATTTTTCAAGAGAACAAGTTAGAGGATGAAAGGTTTCTAGTGATTATTGGTGTTATAATTGTTTGCGCCCGGGGAGGAATCTATTAGCTGACATAATGATCAAGGCCATTGATGAAGCAACATGTAATTGATACATGCCTATACTTAAGGATTTGAAAGGGAGGAGGTAATCATTATACACGGTTTAACAAGAAATGATACGATTCACTGTTATAAAATATAGATTTAATAGTATTAATCTTATGACATTTCTTTAAACAAGTGTCCAATGAGACTTTTATTTTTTTTTAAAAAAATACATGTGGTACCTATGACATTTGACCAAAAAAGTGATATAACTGCCTAATTCCTTGTATGGCACTTTCCTGGGGAAGAGCCATACAAGGGGTTATTTTTTTAAAAAAAACAATTACACCCTTCATATGGTGCTTGCCTTTATTAAATAATACACAGTCTAATTGATTGTGGTACTCTCTTCTCTATGTATATACTAAATTCTCAAATCTTACGTTATAATAAATGCTATAATTGTTTGTAGGGGAATACACGTCCAATTGTAAGTCTTTTTTTTTTCTTTTTAAATACAGAAGCTTTCATCAATTGGCACTATAGTTTTTTTTAAGTTTAAAATATATCATGAATTTTAGCTTGTAGTTTTATGTGTATTTATAATTTTTTTTTTCAGTTATTTGCTTGAAGTTACAAGTTTCTCTTGTTAAACTTCTTATACATTGTAAGTTTTTTTAATTTTTAAGCTTACAAATAAAATTTTATTAGTTGTTACTTATTTAATTTGCTTAATGTCTTTTATATTTAATTTATTATGTGAAATTATTTTTTTTTAAAAAAAATACTTCCTATGATGCTTCATAGGGAATGCTTTAGGAAGTGATACTGCCTTGGCGCTTCCAAGCACCATAGGAAGTGTCATTTTTTTTTCTAAAAATCACTTCTATAATTTCCTATGACATTTCTTAAAGAAGGACCACGGGAAGTGCGATACACACTTCCTACGGCGCTTCCTAAGGAAGTATTTTTTTAAAAAAAGTAATTTGACATAATAAATTAAATACAAAAGATGGTGTGATATAACTAGGTAATATGTTCCTTTTTATCTGTGACACTTTATTTCCAATACTCATAAATAAGGATTAGTGACTAATGAAATCCGTTGTGGAACCAGGATTTTAACCCGGACTACCCAACATCTAAAATATTTCACAATATTCCACTCTCAATTCAGGATTTGATCATAAGGTCGAGAGGATTTTTCAAAAGGGTAGCAAACTTTACAATCATTTCCATAAGATTCACTACGTCGCCATTACCTCATCGGCTCTTAGTTACCACATATCAGAGTGTGCAACAATTACATAAAATAAACTAAGAGCTATCCATTAGATTCGTTCTCTGCTGAACACATTCATTCATACATTCTCATATATACACATATACATGTATCACTTCTTATAAATACAATCACCCAATAAATACAACCAAATACAAGCTAGCGCCTTGCGCTTCAAGCTTCACTTCAACTTCATATCTCCTCCATGTATCTTCATGCATCTCCACCTGTCACTATTGTTGGTTGAGAGGAGTGAGATTCGAGAGAATCTCAGTAGCAAACATTACCACTATGCATACAGGATATATATGAATGCATGACATGCTTGCCTACACTATTTCATACCAACATAATGACATGTTGCATGCTCGATGTTATGACATACATATGGCTATTGCACAAATATAACAGAGCTTCAACCAATCATACATGTTCCACACAAATAGGCAAAGTAGTCACGTAATCAATGCAAGATATATATATCACATACATGCAGAAAATGTAAGTTCACTACCTTTTTCTTGATGTCCTCCTCATGCACCTTGATCTTCTAACCATTACTTCTTCTTTAACACTTCATGACCCTAGATAAGAATGACATCATTAGAGCCATGAAGGGTGAATGCCCAATGGCCTACATTAGCCCTATAGGCTTACTTTCACCCTTAGAGTTCATTCCAATTATATTTGTGCATTAAGTCTTAAATTCACATAAGACCTAAAGCTGATAGATTTTTCACCAAACTTTGAAAAATCACAATTAATTCTATAGAACTCCAATTGAGGTAATTCAAATCTCTATTTGAAGAACTTTAAGTGTAGCTTTAAATAAAAATGCTTTGGTATGGCTATTATTGTCATAATTTTCTTAGAAATTCGGCAAACAGGCACTATTCTAGATTTCATTCCAGAAACAGGGCACAACTTAAAAAATTCATATCTCCTAGCATACTTGCCCAACAATTACAAAATACCCACAAAATTAAAGATCTACATGTCTAATTTAAGCCTGAAACATTTCAGAATTTTTGGACAAGATTTACCATATGAAACAACTCGAATAACATCACTGTTCAAACAGGGCAGAATCAACAACATGAACAACCCTATTTCATAAATTCCCAAATTCATACACAAGCATCCAAAAATCATGAACACTTGTATACCTACACAATTTTTCCTCCTAAAGCCAATGGAAGCATCAAAATCAACAAATTCCAACTCCTCCTATACAAAACAGTACAGGGAAGATTTCAAGGTTATCAGAAAAAATATGTCAGTTTCTTGTTTTCTTTGGCTTAATCACTTTCTTTCTACTTCTAATCAAATGATTAGCTATTTAGACACTCATTAGACATGATTTATCCATTGAAAACACCATTTTAAATCAGCCATGAACAATACCAAACCTTCACAAAACTCATTCAAACAACAAATCAATCGGTTAAAAAGGAAGCTTACGCTTACCTCTACCCATTTCCGTAAATGGTTCGGAATTCCGGCAACACCCCGGCCGATGAGACGACGCCAACCACCTCCAAATGAAAATCCAAAACTGTATAAATGTAGCTTACGATGAGTAGAAGAAGTTTCCTGAAGGATACTTTGAGAGAGGATGTAATATCCCAAATTTTGGGACTAAAGGCATAAGATTAAGCCTAGATCAAGTGGACTGCTAAGCCCCAGTTTAGCAAATGTCCTTATGAGGTATGTTTAAATTCTCCAAAATTCCTTTATATCCTTGGATATTAAAATGAATTATATTGATGAGCTAAAGAGCTCGGGGAATAACAAAACGAAGTGATTGGAAGTCACACATAATATAATAAAGTGGAACACAGTAATTTTGCCACCGGTAAAATTCTTGGTATGACAGTGATGATTGTGTGAAATGTTTCGATAAGTAAATGATGGTGAAAAATTATGCAACTTTCCAGAATGAAATTATACTTATCAAGATTCAATTTGATAGGTCATATAAGTCATTTAGATTTGTACACAAAGAGAAATGAATTTTGAAGTTAGCCCAGTGAAATTAAATATTTTCTGTTGCAGCATCCAAAGATTAAAATTCTGGAAAGAGTGAGCTTTTAATTGGCCAAATGTTATATTTTTCCTTAAAACTAGACTCAATAAGGGTCGCATAGCCTTTGAAACCACTCCAATTGGACATTTTTACAATTAGATATGAATTTTCAAAGTTAATGAAAAATCTGCAGAATTTGGTATTATGTGTGAAAATTCAATATTTGGGCCAATCAGGTGCTGACACGTGGCAGATGAGAAAACTGATCCATTTAACCATTAATTCATCATCTTCCTCACCATTTTCACACAGAAAACACAGGAAAGAGAGAGAGAAAGCTGAACCAAAAATGGAGGAGGATGAGAGAGGAAGTTCTTTCCTCCGAAACACTGCCAAAACGACATCCTCTCTCAAAGTACCTTTCAAGAAACTTCTTCTACTCATCGCGAGCTACATTTCTACGATTTCAGATTTTCATTTAGAAGTTGTTGGCGCCGTTTCACTGGCCGGGGTGTTGCCAGAATTCCGAACCGTTTATGGAAACGGGTTTAGGTAAGTGTAAGCTTCCTTTTTAACCGATTGATTTGTTGTTTGGATGAGTATATTGGAAGTTGGGTACTATTCATTCTCATAAGAAAATGATGTTTTCAATGGATAAATCATGTCTAATGAGTGTCTAAATAGCTAATCATTTGATTAAAAGTAGAAAGGAAGTAATTAAGCCAAAGAAAACAAGAAACCGACAAACTCTTTCCGGAAACTCTGATTTTTCAGTTTTGTAATCTGTGTAAGACATGGTAATGGGCTGAGAATTTGATGATTTTGATGCTTCCATTGGATTTAGAAGGTTAAATTGTGTAGGTATACAAGTGTTCATGATTTTTGGATGCTTGTATATGAATTTGGAATTTTTGAAAGTTGTGGAGTATATGCTGTGAGATTCGTTTTCTAGAGGAAGTTTCATTTTAACGAGTTTTTGAGTAATCAAATGTTATCCAATGATTATGAAACTTTACAGTCTAAAATTAGAGACATAGACCTTTAATTTTATAGGTCATAATGGTTAATTGGACAAGTATGCTATGAGATATGAATTTTTGATTGTCTACCCTATTTTCTGGAAAGAAACTTGAACAGTGTGGTTGGGAGAAATTTTGAGAATTTTATGGTTGTGGTAGCCAAAATTTAGTATTTTTATGTGAAATTATATTCAAATATCTTCACATAAGAATTGGAACCACTCAATTTGGAGTTTCCTAGAATTCATGGTGAATTTTCAAAGTTAGTCGTGTTAACTGAAATTTTGAAGCAGAGATTAGAGAGGGGAAATTCCATGTTAAAGTGTTCACATATAGCTAATGGCTATATGTTCCTTTGAAAGTGACCTAAAAAGGGTTGAATAGAGCATTGAATCATGTCTCTAATAATGTGATTGGTTATATAGGGCCATGAAGTGATAAAAAAGAAGCAATGGTTGGAAGATCAAGGGACATGAGAAGGACACAAAGTCCACCAGGTAGTGAACTTACCTTTTCTGTATGTATGTGATATGTATGTCTTGTATTGATTATTTGACTGCTTTGCCTATTTGTGTTGAACATATATGATTGGTTGAAGCTCTGTTATATTTGTGCAATGGCCATATGTATGTCATAACATCGAGCATGCAGTATATCATTATGTTGGCATGAAATAGTGTAGGCAAGCATGTCATGCATTCATATATATCTGGCATGCATAGTGGTAATGTTTGCTACTGAGATTCTCTCAAATCTCACTCCTCCCAACCAACCATTCAGACAGGTCAGCATTGGAAACATGCTGAGATCATAAAAGAGGTATGCACGAAGAGGAATGTTGCTGGTTGTTTGAAGGCCTTTTAGTTATTAAGGTCTGTAAATATTGTGTCAACCCCTGGTGGGGAAATTTTGTATTGTAATCAAGCAATATTGTATTAATATTATCAGTATATTCATGCTATTCATGTGTGCCCACTGAACTATACATTGCTACTCTGAGTAAGGTTAGTAATAAGGGATATATGAGGCGGGTCTTTACAGTTGGTATCAGAGTCAGGTTTCGATCCTGGTACAAGTGGCTACCAGGTTCTCGTTAAGGTGCTACTTACCCCCAGGTAGTGGCCTGAGACCTGGGAGGCCCCTTCGGGGATAGGTGGTTTGGGGAGCCACTGAAGCTTGCGCACTCTCAGGCCAGGTTGCGGGGAGTGTGGGCCGGACCACCGTCAGGCCAGGTTGCGGGCGGTGGGGCCGTTACATAAAAAGGCGCCTTTTTATGTAACGGACACCTACACCCCGCAACCTGGCCTGGGTGCAGTCCGGCACATACTCCTCACAACCTGGCTTGAGAGTGCAGCAAGCTTCAGGAATTCCCCAAATTCCCTATCCCCGCAACCTGGCCTGAGAGTGCGGCAAGCTTCAGGAATTCCCCAAATTCCCTATCCGTTACAGAGGACGCCGTTTCCGCAATGTTTTAGAGGAAATAATTTTCTCTCTCTTCTTTCTCCATTTTCTCTGTAGCTTCTCTCTCTCTCTTCTCTGTATTTTCAGCGTGAAAATGAGTTGAGGAAGATGATAATTGATAATTAAAGGAGGTGTTAAATTGCCTTGCCACGAGTCAGCTTCTGATTGGCCCAAATAATTGATTTTCGCACATAATATCCAATCTGTCAGAATTTTCATTAAAATTTGAAAATTCATATCTAATTGTAAAAATGTCCAATTGGGGTCATTCTAAAGGCTATCCGACCCTCATTGAGTATAGTTTTAAGAAAAAATATAACCTTTAGCCAATTAGAAGCTCATTCTTCCCAGAATTTTAATCTTTGGATGCTGCCCCAGAAAATAGTTAATTTCGCTGGGATAACTTCAAAAATTCATTTATCTTTGTGTACAGCTCCAAATGACTCATATGACCTATAAAATTAAATCTTGATAAGGTTACTTTCATTCTAGAAAGTTTCATAATTTTTCACCATCATTTACCCATTGAAACATGTCACACAATCATCACTATCATACCAAGAATTTCACCGGTAGCAAAATTACTTTGTGTTCCACTTTACTATATTGTGTGTGACTTCCAATCACTTCGTTTTGTTATTCCCCAAACTCTTTAGCTCACTAATATAATTCCTTTTAATATCCAAGGATATAAAGGAATTTTGGGAAATAATACTATGTCTCACTATGACATTTACCAAATAGGGGTCTATTAGTTCCCTTTAATCAAGGCTAAATCTTAAGCCTCTAGTCTTAAAATTCGGGATATTACATTATCTACTTTTGCTGAGGCTTATTGGAGTTTTTGTCCTTTATTATTATGTATTCAAGTTTTGTAAACTTGGCTATTATAGCATTTTAGTTAAACATCACTAAGAAAAAATATTGGTATCTAAGTTTACAAAAGTTGACTTTATTTCACTAGGTCATTGTGGGTTTGAAACTTAAGGTGTCAATTGTCTCTAAGCTAGTTTCTTTTCTTCCTGTTATTTTTATGAAGATTGAAACATGGAATTTGTCAAACCCCTTAAAAATTCGATATTCACAGAGTACTAAATGCATAGTTCATAGGCATACAGAAATAGCATAAATATATTGATAATAAGCACTTGTTTACATTACATGAAATCCCATAGGATTTGGAAAATATATACAGAGTCCAAAAGAAATAAAATTTGGAACTAAAGATAACCAGCTGCAGTCTCACATGAACCGGACCTCAGTCACCGGTAATTACAGTTTTGCCATTAGAGCCGCTACCTTCTGCTGTAATATTTTTATATGTTGAAAAAGGGTGAGATTCAAATGAATATCAGTAGTAACATACAATCATTCATATAAAATGCGATAAATAAATATACAATGCACCATGATATGTAAAATGCTAACTCATGTTGTATGCATACTGTCCAAGGTCAAACGATTGTTTGCAACCCCGGCTAAACTCGTGTCCATCGTCAAACGAAATGTTTAGACCCTGGCTTATTCGCGTGTTGTGCCACAGGCACTGTCATGTTACAGAAAATGGAATACACAACATATAAATAATCACATAGTGCATGAAAGAAAGAATTACTACCTGGGTCCTTTTTCGGTCCAACTGTTTATCCAAAACTTTTTCTCCGGCTCGGGCTATTACCAATTCTTATAAATTAAAATTAACAAGTAATTGGTTATTACTTGTATTACTACTGCCTTTAATCATATTCAGCTGGTTATCTCAGTTTCAGTGGCTTATGCACTATATAATTTTGCATAGTGCAATTTTTCTATTTTTCAGAAAATTGGCAGATTTTTCAGTCAACTTTGAAAAATCATAACTAATTCTAAAAAATTCCAAATTGACTGGGTCTAAAGCATAAATAAATCTCTTGAAGTATATTTTCATGGAAAAATATCAAAATCTACTCAATTTCACCATATTACTCCCAGAATTTCCCGAAATACCCCTATTCTAGATTACTCTCCAGAAACAGAGCACAACTTTGAAAATCCATATCTCCTAATGTACTTGTCCAAAAAATATGTTCTTCCTATAAAATTAAATATATGAATTTCTAATTTATATCTGGAAATTTTCATAATTTTTGGTCAAGGTTTGATATTCCAAACTTTCGACAAAACCAATCTGTTTTCCAGAAACCCATTTTGAGAGCAACTAATTTCAAAAATTCATATCTCTCAACATATTAATTCAAATAACACAATATATATATAAAATTAAAGCTTAGAATATGAAATTTAATTCTGGAAAGTTTTATGTCTATTGGAAAAGATTACATTGCTCAAAAACATGATGAAACCGACGGCCAAAATCTGGACTTCCAGGATTGCACCTGTTTCAAAACTCATAACTCTTTCTAAAAATATTCAAATGATTCATTCGACTACTCATTTTAAAGCTTGGGATGTCTACTACCTCCCTGTAAATTTTCATAAATATTGGATATAATTTGGTTGGTCATAATGCTACACGAAACTGATTGACTCTGAAAAACGTCAGTTTTGATAGTCTAACTTCAAAAATGCATAACTCATTCATTTTGACTCCAAATGGTGCTCTTCTTGATTCTATGTCATACTAAACATCCTAAAATTTCCATAAAAAAATAATCAGGTGAAAATTCCATCTGTAGATTCTGTTTGAGATTCTGTAAGTTTCCGGTAGAAACTCTGTTTTCCGGTGACCAAAACAGATTTGATAAAACTCACATGCAGCCATGATTTTGGACTCCAATCTCAAAGATTTTGACTCTACATACTCCTAAACTTGTTCCTTGGATTTGAGGATGTGATTATAGAATCAAAAACACCAGAAATATCACCTAAAATCGTCATAAAATAACTGGTTTTGGTGACAACAACTTTCTGGCGAATTTTCTGAATTCTAGTAGAAGAATAACCCCAAAAAGCTACTGAAAACAACCTCAAATCTACTGGAAAAAGAAGATAAGGATGTATGAAACTCACCTATATTCGTTTATGGTGCCAACGTGGATCTTGGAGCTTCCTTGTTTCACTTCTCCAATGGTTTTCTTCCTCCGGTTCTCACCTTAACTCTCGTTTTCTCTTCTATATTTTTATTTAGTAAAGCTCTCTCTCTTTCCTTTTGCAGCTGGTTAGTCGATTAAATGAGATGAGAGAAAAGAGTAGGTGAGTGTTGTGTAAAGGAGGATATAGGTGTTAATGGGTGTATGAGACGTGTGGCTTGCATTATTTAAGTGATTTGCATGCTTCCAAAAGATAATTCCATCTGCCTATATATGTGGGTCTCTTAGTGTCATGAATGTGTGTGTTTACGTAAAGGAGAGTGCATACATGTGCCAATGAGAGAGTGCAACATGGAAAGAAGAATGAGTATTTAGTATTTAGTATGTGTCAGCAAGTTTATATATATACATATAGCTATATTTTTATCCTATTAATTATACACACTAGGTCCTAATTTTTCCCTTTGTCTAATTTAAGATTCCTTATATTTTGTAGGTTCCAAAATTGAGCTTACTATCTAGTTTCCATAAATTAATTCTTACATTAAATTTTTGGGATGTTACATAATCATCTATTGCCAAAGCTTCCCTTTGTTTTGAAAAAAAAATCAAGGGAAGCAATGTCGCTTGCACGACAAGTGCCAAAGCTTCCCTATTTTCCATTTTTTTTTTCATTTTTTTAAAATAAAGGGAAGCAATGACCCCTTTGTTTTTAAAAAAAATCAAGGGAATCCATATGCCTTGTTTGGCACCATACAAGGTACTTTAAAAAATTTCAAAAGCCCTTCATTATGTCTTCTCATGTAATACCTTATTTTCAATAGCCATGCATACATCAAATGTATAATTACACATAACCACCACACTCTTACATCAAATATAACTAGTAGTGTCTTACACTACGATCTTCACTTCACCTTCATATCTCCTCCGATACATATCTTCCTGCACTCTTCACCTGTCTAAATGGTTGATTGGGAGGAGTGAGATTCGAGAGAATCTCAGCAGCAAACATTACCATTATGCATGCCAGATATATATGAATGCATGACATGCTTGCTTACACTATTTGATGCCAACATAATGACATACTGCATGCTCGATGTTATGACATACATATGGCCATTGCACAAATATAACAGAGCTTCAACCAATCATACATGTTCCACACAAATAGGCAAAGCAGTCACGTAATCAATGCAAGACATACATATCACATACATGCAAAAAATGTAAGTTCACTACCTGGTGGACTATAGTCGCCTCTCTTGTCCCTTGATCCTCTAACCATTGCTTCTTCTTTGTTACTTCATGGCCCTAGCTATATAATCGATTACATAATTAGAGCCATGATTCAAAGCTCTATTTGAAGAATTTGAAGTGTAGTTTTATATAAAAATACTTTGGTATGACTATTATTGTCATAATTTTCCTAGAAATTCGGCAAATAGGAACTGTTCCTAATTTCATTCCAGAAACAAGGCATAACTTCAAAAATTCATATCTCCTAGTATAATTGTTCAAAAATTACAAAATACCCACCAAATTAAAGATCTATATGTCTAATTTAAGCCTGAAAATTTTCAGAATTTTTAGACAAGATTTACCATATGAAACAGCTCGAACAACATCACTGTTCAAACAGGGCAGAATCAACAACATGAACAACCCTATTTCATAAATTCCCAAATTCATACACAAGCATCCAAAAATCATGAACAATTGTATATCTACACAATTTTTCTTCCTAAAGCCAATGGAAGCATCAAAATCAACAAATTTCAACTCCTCCTACACGAAACAGTATAGGGCAGATTTCAAGGTTCTCAGAAAAACTATGTCAGTTTCTTGTTTTCTTTGGCTTAATCACTTCCTTTCTACTTCTAATCAAATGATTAGCTATTTAGAAACTCATTAGACATGATTTATCCATTTAAAATACCATTTTAAATCAGCCATAAACAATACCCAACCTTCCCAAAACTCATTCAAACAACAAACCAATCCGTTAAAAAGGAAGCTTACGCTTACCTCTACCCGTTTCCGCAAACGGTTTAGAATTCCGGCAACACCCTGGCCGATGAGATGGTGCTATCCACCTCCAAATGAAAATCTAAAACCGTAGAAATGTAGCTCGCGATGAGTAGAAGAAGTTTCCTGAAGGGTACTTTGAGAGAGGATGCTGTTTCGGCAGTGTTTCGGAGGAAATAGTTTTCTCTCTCTTCTTTCTCCATTCTCATCTGATCATTCTCTCTCTCTCTTTGGTTCTTTCTGCATGAAAAATGAGGAGGAAGATTATGGATTTATGGATAAATGATTCAGCTAACTCATCTGCCACGTGTCAACACTTGATTGGCCCAAATATTGAATTTTCGCACAAAATACCAAATTCTAAAGATTTTTCATTAACTTTGAAACTTTATATCTAATTGTAAAAATGTCCAATTAGAGTGATTCTAAAGGCTATGCGACCCTTATTGAGTATAGTTTTAAGGAAAAATATAGCCTTTGGCCAATTGGAAGCTCACTCTTCCCAAAATTTTAATCATTGAATGCTGTCCCAGAAAATAATTAATTTCACTGGGCTAACTTCAAAAATTCATTTCTCTTTGTGTACAACTCTAAATGACTTATATGACCTATCAAATTAAATCTTGATAAGTATAATTTCATTCTCAAAAGTTTCATAATTTTTCACCATCATTTACCCATCGAAACATGTCACACTATCATCACTGTCATACCAGGAATTTCACCGGTAGCAAAATTACTTTGTGTTCCACTTTACTATATTGGGTGTGACTTCCAATCACTTCGTTTTGTTATTCTCCGAGCTCTTTAGCTCACTAATATAATTTATTTTAATATCCAAGGATATAAAGGAATTTTGGGGAATTTAAACATGCCTCATAGGGACATTTGCAAAACCAGAGCTTAGCAGTACACTTATTCCAGGCTTAATCTTATGCCTCTTGTCCCAAAATTTGGGATATTACATTTCATGCTCTCTCCAGCTCTCAATTTCCTAGAACATGATTGGTCTACCATCTTATATCCCTTCAATCCCCACTATATTGTTTTACCAGCTCTCAAAATTTGTGGATTGTATTGGTAAATCGCTGTGAATTTGGACGATAACTACAGAAGGTTTCACTAGGAAAATGAAACAATTATGCAAAATTATTATTATTATTTTAAAAAAGGCCTCTTATGGTGCTTTTTTAGGCAATTCCATAGGAAGTCATGCATACACTTCCATAGGAAGTGCATGACTTCCTATAAGATTTCCTAATGAAGTGCCATAGGAGGCTATTAAAAAATTAAAAAAAAAAGAAATAAGCTATGATGCTTCCATAGATTTAAGAAGCGCCATAACTTACTTTTACGGCTCTAGAAGCTATGGTGCTTCTCAAGCACCAAGTATTCTTAAAAATAAGTGCAACATATTGTGCTTTTTGTAGTAGTGATTTGTTTGAAGACTCTAAAGTTTGCTTCATTCCCCAGTATATTGCCCCATTGGAAAAATAAGGAAACAAGTTAAATTCTTTAATATGTGGACATCTTGGACACAACTCAAACCTTTTGGTGCAACATTATTTTGGAAAACCAATGTTCAAGTGGTGAGAAAATTGAAATTTAGTAGCTTGTGTGGGAATTGTTTCTATAGCATCCATGGGTTTACCAGAGGGGGGACGGAAAGGCCATGTGGAATTATTAAGGGCGACTAGTATGCCTAAAAGCTTGTAGAAACAAAAAAGCTAAGGTTGATTGGTAATGCAGTCTGATTAAGCCTCTTACAAAGCAACTGAAATTCGTGATAATCTAATCTTTCAGAATCAAGATAAAAAGAACAAGTTTGTGTAACAGTGATGTCCCTGAAATTAGCCAAGAAACAGGCATGAATCGCACCAAGAGAATAGAGGTAAAACTCTGGTACTGTATTATTCAAGCAACAGCACAGTGCAAGCATAAGATAGCAGAGAGAATCACAGGGAGAAAGCATGAGATAAAGTTCAATATTTTTTTATTGAAATATCATCCAAAATAGGAATTTTTAAATTACAATGAGCAATTAATCAACAAGTAGTTGATTGTAGTGGTAAGCGGCCTCAGGCCCATAAAGAAGAGAATACAAGTGCAAATCCCTAGAAGCGTATTTATTAGAAGAAGCAAAACCTTTTGTGTCTAAGCCTTGAAAGGGGATACCCTTAATTAAATCAATTGTTGTTCAAATTGCACATATTTGCAGATGACAATCCTATTCAAATAACATATAAATTATTATTAAGTTAAAGTATACATTTAGTCATTTAAATTTACGACAAGTTTCAATTTGGTCCCTTAAATTTAAGAAGTGAACTTTTAGTCCTTTAATTTTAAAACATTTAGTTTTGTTTAATGGAAAATAATGACTCAGCAAATTTAAATGGTGATTCTGCAATTAATTATTAATAAAATATGACTAAAATTATGAATCTTTTGTTGTGCATTGTAGCAACCCATGAGAAGATAACATGGAAGGATATAGTAGGAAAACTGAAGGCTACAGGAGACTGACAGATGACTATGGAAGGAAAGAGAAGATAACACAAGGCTTAAAACTTAAAAGAGAAGAATGGAGATTCACTATATTTTATTTTTAGGTTGTTTGTGATACTATAGTTGTTGTTTTATGGGTTGCAGGCAATTAGGTAGGAAAAAGTATTGTATTTTGTTGGTTCAATGATGTTGCATATTAAAGAAATATGCTGGAGGTAGGTAGAAATTGTAGTGGCTTGGTAATTTAGGAAGGAAGACAATTTCATTGTAAACCTTTTGTAATGCAATTTCAAAGAAATAAAAGTAACTTTTTTTTTTCATGTGTCATGCATCTATATACATCTTTCCTGTTCACCTCTCTTTTAAAATTTTTTTAAAAAATAGCAGTGCTAATTAATTTTTTCGTAAATGTTTTCAAATCTTTTTTATGGGCCATTTTCACATGAGACTTGAATCATATCCATGAGAGTTTCGCCTCACCCACGTCATCAATGCACTCACAGGAAATGCATGCAAAATCCCAGAAGCAAACAAAACTTTCAAGTGGTGCGCCATAATGCACTAGATATACTGTTTAATACTACCTCCTGTCTTAAATATAAGACGCATTTGACTTTTTAGTAAAGATTAAGGAAGCTAAATAAATTGTGTTAGAGTATTTATATTTATCACTTTTCTTTCAAACTAATTTGCGTGACTTATAAATTAATATATATAATCCAATGATACACAACATATATTATGATTAAGTCATTTATTTAGCTTCCTTATTTTCTAAAAAAAAATCAATTATATCTTATATTAAGAACGGATGGAGTATTATTCTTCTTCAAAAACAAACAAGCCACAACCTTTTCAGTTTTCAATATATATCTACCACCGTATAGTAGTTTAGCAGCTTTCTCATATTGCATCCCTGTCTATCACATGTTTTTCTCCAATGGTGTATTCTTCTTCCTTTAATCACGCCTCATTCTTTATCATGTGTGCTGGGTCGTGTAAAAAAGAAACCTACAATGGCTTAAGATAAAAACTAAAAGAAAAAGAAATGTGTGAGAGAAAATGAGGGAGAAAAGAAATGAGATAGAATGAGTGAAAAAAGATATGAGAATGACATAAAATTAACTGGGGGTAAAAATAAAAAAGTGCATTACATTTTTATACAGATAATTTGTTGCTTTTAAACATGATCAACCATATGTGAGAGAATGTTATTTATACCACTCTTATCTTTATTATAAGTCTAATTCGACCAAATCTCAAATGCTAAAAAATAGAAATTAAAATATTTAATATGTCTTAAATTGATTGACTTTTCCAAATTCACAATCATTTAATGAATATTAAAAAAATGAAAAATGTGCAATTTTACCATGAAAGTTTTTTATGAGCAATTTTACCTTGAAAGTGTTAAAAAAGATCGAATTCACCATAACCATTCAAAAATTAATGTTACCCATTAAAAAATTGATGTTGATCACTAACATTTTTAACAATAAAGGGAAAATTGTTATATTTTAGTTAATTTTAGGAAAAAATTGCACCTTAACCCTAAAATAATATGTTTTACATTTCCTCCTACTTATTTCTTTTATTAAAGAGGGGTAAAATTTAAAAATATTGTTCATAACTCTCAAGATGAAATTATACTTAGGACCAACATGGAGTTATAATAAGGACGATAGTGGTAACTAGGACAGGAGCGAGAGTATACCTGAGAAGATCCGTATCCCGTTTAAGTCACACATTTGAGAGGAGCCATAATATTACTGTACTACTGTGTGATCACTATCATCATATATGAGTAGATGAGTGGCTTCATTTTGTTGTTGAGAAGTTTAATTACGGGTAGACTTGAAGAAAGAGCCGCTGACTTGGGACATTATTAGGGGGACACTCACTTATTGCAAGCCATCTATTCCCTTCGGTCCTATTTATAAGTAATTTTTTCTTTGATTGTGTAAAACGAACTGATAGTTAAAAGTAATAAGTGTGTCAAAAATATCATATTTTTTCCATATATACCCTTATTAATGAAAATAGAGAGAGAATGTATAAAAAAATATGAGAGATAATAAAATACATTTCCCAATGCTTTATTGACTTCATTTATCTAGTGAGTTATCTTTCTCTCATGAATATAACTCTTGGTATGTGTGATAATTAATTATAAATAATATGTATTTTAATAACGGTAAAATAGAAAAAAATGAGTTTATATTTTCAAACACAAAGTGAAAGTTGCTTATAAATAAGACTGGAGGGAGTACTACCTCTAGACTTTTTGTTTCTACTCTTTCAGGGGGCAACAATTCAGCAAGCTAATGGGATTTGGGGTTGATTCAGGATATTAGGAAGACACACGCACAGCTTCCGAGAGTTTCACTCATCAAGGATATGGTTTTTCCCCCTAAATATAATATGCTCTTATTTATAAAGATGATGAGTGTGATAGAGAATGAGGGAGAAAAGAAATGAGATAGAATGAGTCAAAAAAGATATGAGATAGAATGAGTCAAAAAAGATATGAGAAGGACATGCAATTAATTTGGGGTAAAAATGAAAGAGTTCATTACATTTTTATACAGATAATATGTTGCTTATTAACATTATCAACTTTATGAGAGAGAATGTTGTTTATACCACTCTTGTGTCTATTATAAGTCTAGTTTCAAATCTCACATACTAAGAAATGGAAATTAAAACATTTAATGTGTCTTAAATTGATTGACTTTTCCAAATTCATCATTATTTAATGAGTATTAAAAAAATGGTCAATGTGCAATTTTACTCTAAAAGTTTTTTATAAGCAATTTTTCCATGAAAGTTTTAAAAGGTAGCAAATTCACCCCAACCATTAAAAAACTAATGTTGACCATTAAAAAATTGATGTTGATTGATAACATTTTTAACGATAAGGGAAAATATTGTTATGTTTTGGTTAATTTTAGTGAAAAATTGTACCTTAACCCTCAAATAATATGTTATACATCTCCTCTCACTTATTCCTTTTATTAAAGAGGGGTAAAATTAAAAAATATTGTTAATAACTCTCAAGCTGAACTTATACTTCGGACCAACATGGAGTTATAATAAGGATGATAGTGGTGTAACTAGGACAGGAGCGAATAACCAGAGAAGATCCGTATCCCGTTTAAGTCTCCCATTTGAGAGGAGCCATAATAATACTGCACTACTGTGTGATCACTATCATCGTATATGAGTAGTTGAGTGGCTTTATTTTGTTGTTGAGAAGTTTAATTACGGGTAGACTTGAAGAGCGAGCCGCTGACTAGGGACATTATTAGAGGGACACTCACTTATTGCAAGCCATCTACTCTACCACTAGACTTTTTGTTTTTACTCTTTCAGGGGGCAATAATTCAGCAAGCTAATGTGAGTTGGGGTTGATTCAGGATATTAGGAACACACACACACACATATTGCTTTTGAGAGTTTCACTCATCAATATACAATCCTCGCTTCCTTCTGGCCTTGTAGTTTACTGACATGTTTTATTAACTGCGGACGACTTTCCAACTCTTTGCCTCTTTCCTCTTACTAGGTATGGAGATTTTTATTTTCCTCTCCTCTCTTCTTCCTTCTCTAGCTCTCTCATTGGCCTCAAAACACTTAAATATGTTCTTAAACTTGCTCATTTCTTTCTTGCTATAAACGTGGATTGGTAGCCATCTGGTTTTTTAAAATCTATCCGGGCTCCAGGCACAGAAGCGAGTTCCAGCTCCATAAACAGACTTTGTTTTTCTGGGCTCCAATGCAGCCTGACCATGAAAATGGCTTTCTTCATGAAGCTGAGCCATAGTCCACTCTGGCTGATGGGCTGGCGGATCCAACTCGTCTTTGACAACACTGGGTTAATGCATTCAATCTATTTCAACAATTTCTATTTTTTTAAAAAAGTTTTGTTATTGTTTTAAAATGCTGTTAAATATTGAATGATATATTATTTAATTTAGATGAATGGGTATCTACTTTTAAAATGAACAAAGTTACAGTTTCTTGATTATTTTATGATTATTTTACTTTATGTCATTCTAGGCGACACACGAGTTAAAAGTCTAGTTTAATGTACAATATGTGAAGAGTTAGTGAAGTGTACCTGAGTAAGCTGCAAAAGAAGAAGTAACAAACCATTAATTGCACCACAGATTCACATATGGAGAAAGCCACAACTGGTAAGCGCAATTAGTGTTTGTTTTTTAGGCAAAATAAATATTTGAATTTGTCAAATTGCAAGAATTATATTATATTGGTGATAATAGTAGAAAATTTAGATATGAGTGTTCTAAACAAGCCTATCTGGTAACAACTGTTTTAATGTAAAAACATTCATTGAGGGTCATTCAAACATCTTGAAGGTAGAATCTGTGCTTCAAAACGGAAACACCTCTCTTCATGTAGCTGTGATTGTGAAGTTTGCCATTTGGACCTAGTAAATGAGTTGTTTAAATCATTGATGTAACACCTTAATTTCTAAAGCTTTTAGATTAATTTAAATATATAATGATTTCAAACCTGAGACCAAAACAATTTAAATTCCCAATTTAAGACAGAGTTTAGTCTTATATTTGTATAGAATTTTCAAAAACTTTTTAAAATAAATATGTATGGTCTAAATTTTAGTTTGTAAATTCATTATCTTTATCAGTTTAAAAATCTTTTATTTAAAATATAGGGCATTTTCTATCTATAGTTCGCATCGTGATGGTTAACTTATGGGTTTCTGGATACCAGTACGTTATCGAAAGTCTAGCGTACGGATTACAACGTATACAGTCTGCATCGCGAGTACTGGTACTACTATCGTTACTACAACTACATATAAATATTTTACAGTCATCCAAAATAAAATGATAAACAACAGTCCATAATTTATTTGCCTCTTCTTCGTCCGTCTATATTACCTTCTTGCCCTTAGAGCTGGACGCCTTTGCTGTATATCATTGGTTGAAAAAGGGGTGAGATTCAAAATAATCTCAGTAGTACACAGATCACTCATATAATATGCAAATACTAAGCATGTAAAACAAATCATCAAACATCACAACTTACAGAAATGCAGCACATAAAAGGGCCTAACCGGTCCCTTATCACAGACTCACAGTGCTTGAGATTCATAATCTGGCTGCCCAGGGCCGCCGCCCCATACAAGGTACAGTCACGGGCTTTCTGTCTCAAGCCTACCTGGCTCAACACGCCCCCGGGTAACTCCCGGTGTAACTTGTACTTACGGGTCTTACCGCCTATGGACTATCTGTCCCGCACATATATACAGATGATATGGTACACATACATGGCATCACATATGATATAAGAGATAAGGTACTACCTGACAGTCTCTCCAAATTTGGTTCCTGTTCTCAGTCTCTTAGGCGTCCCAGGCAAATGTCAAATCCTATAATTTATAATTTACGGACGGACGAATTATTACTTATTCCAAAATAATTTAAGACACTTTGGTAGGTTATCGTTATAGCTAATACCTTAATTCCAATAGGTATTTAATGGACTCACACCAATCTAAGTATTTAATTTGACCCTTAGAGTCCCAATTATTTCAAAAATACCTTTACTTTTTATTTTTTTCACTATAACTCAATTCTGTCAGAATTTTCAATAATATTTGAAAATTCATATCTTGGCCTATAAATATCCAATTAAGGTGGTTCCAAATTCTATGTGTCACTTATGAAGTATATTTTAATATAAAAATACTTTTAACTACCACCTATCCATGAATAATTCCCAGTTTTAAATTTGTTTCGCACTGCCAGAAAATCTTTCCAGTTTCAGTAGCTTAACTTCTAAACTTCATAACTAAATATCTAGAACTTCAAATGGGATGGTTCAAAATCTTATATGATCATCTTTAAATATATTTTCAGGGAAAAATATTACCATTCATAAATTATAGCTAGCAAAGTTCCAGAATTTCGTCAAACCTCGTCTGTACCATAAAACGTTCCAGATTCATCATCTAACTTTAAAAATTCCTATCTCACTATTTATAAACCCAAATGATACATATTATATATCAAATTAAAGCTTAATATGTCTACTTTCCTTCTGGAAACTTTCATAATTTTTTGACCAGGTTTGGTTACCGAAATTTATTTTACAACCAATATGATTTCAACGAAACTAACCGAACAACAACTCCTCTTATTTTCTAAAAATTCTAGACTTATATATAATCATCCAAAAATCATAATCTCATGTATTCCCATATAATTTTTCGTGTAAAATTTATTGGAAACCTCAAATTTATCAAATTCTCTTTCATTCCTTATGTACTATTTTTCCCAAAACAAAACCTCACAAGACAACAATTCATTATACTAGGTTCTTATGCTTCCCAAATTACCCAAAAATAATCTCAAATCAACTAGAAAGAGTTAAGAATATGGGAAGGAAACTCACCTATATTAGGATATGGAGTTGTATGTAGAATTTGTAATCACTTCTTCCTTCCTCTAGTAGCACCGATCACTCTTACGTATCTGTCTTTTTCTATTATGTGTCTCTTGCTCTCTCTCTTTTTCACTCACTCTCTCTTTTCTTTCTTTTTGGATTTTTGGCTGAAGAGAATGAGAAGTGTGTGTGTGCGCTTCCGTGTGATTAAGAGAGTGAGAGAGAGGGTGTATTTTTTTTTATTAATTAAAAATGTGTATGTGTGTGCCATGTGGGTAGTGTGTGTGTTATTTAATTATATGATTGTGTGTGTGTGTATTGCGTGTGATGTGTGGGAAGAGGGTGTGTGTGTTTTAATTATTATTATATATATAGGTATATTTTTATCCTATTAATTACACACACTAGGTCTTTATTTTTCCCTTTGTTTAATTTAAGATTCCTTAAATTTCATAGCTTCCATAATTTGGCTTACTATCTAACTCCCATAAATTAATCCTTAGCCTTTGAATAAATTTTGGGATGTTACAATTCTCCCCCCGTAAAATAAATTTCGTCCTCGAAATTTGTTACACTTCTTGAGATATAAACTCCGGGTAACATTTCTTCAGGTCCTCTTCTACTTCCCAAGTTGCTTCCCTTGGAGACAGTCCCTTCCAAACCACCTTCATGAATGGTATGCTTCGGTGTCTGAGTCGTTTTTCTTGTCTGTCAATGATTTGTTCTGGCTCAGCCTCATATGTGAGATCGTCTCGCATATCCACATCTTCATATTCCATAATATGTTCAGGGTCTGGTTGGTACTTCTTCAACTGTGAGACATGAAACACATCGTACAGTCTACTCAAGTTTGGGGATAAGGCTATTCGATATGCTACTGGCCCAATTCTTGCCAATATTTCAAATGGACCAATGTAAAGTGGGCTAAGCTTTTTCCTTTTGATTGCCTTACTGATTCCGGTAACAGGAGATACTTTCAAAAATACATGATCTCCCACTTCAAACTCTAGAGCTCTTCTCCTTTTATCAGCATAGCTTTTCTGTCTACTTTGCACTGTTAGGAGCCTCTTTTTGATAGTCTTAATTTGCTCTGTGGTTTAATCTACCAGATCCGGCCCATATAGTCTTTGTTCATTCAATTCTGTCCAGCATAGGGGTGATTGGAACTTCCTACCATACAATGCTTCATAAGTAGCCATTTGAATACTCGCATGATAGCTATTATTGTAAGCGAATTCAGCGAGTGGAAGGAAATGATCCCAACTTCCCTTGAAATCTAATACACATGCTCTTAACATATTTTCAAGCGTCTGTATGGTTCTCTCTGACTGTCCATCCGTCTGTGGAAGATAGGCCATACTGAATTTCAGCTTCGTACCTAGAGTTTCATGTAGAGCTTTCTAGAATCTTGATGTGAATCTGGGATCTCGATCGGATATAATGCTCTTCGGTGTACCATGGAGTCTGATTATCTCCCGTATATATATTTATGTTAACTTCTCTGTGGAATATCTGGCATTAATGGGTATGAAATGTGCCGTCTTGGTGAAACGGTCGACAATTACCCAAATGGGCATCGTATTTTCTAATTTTGGGTAAATCCATCACTAGATCCATGGTGACATTTTCCCACTTCCATTCTGGAATTTCTGGACTCTGTAGAAGTCTTGGTGCTCTCTGATGTTCAATCTTCACCTTCTGACAAGTGAGACATCGGGCCACATACTTGGCCACATCGCTTTTTAACCCTGGCCACCAATACATGGACTTCAAATTATGATACATCTTAATCATTCCTAGGTGAAGGGTGTAACGACTCTTGTATGCCTCATCCAGGATTTTCCGCCTTAGATCAACCTTTGGTGGTACATATTTTCACTGCTTGTATCTGACCAATTCACTTGGAGAAAGATCATGATCTTGGGTTTCACCTTTTTCAATCATCCCTCAGAACAACTGGGCTCGTTCATCTTGCATTTGAGCTTCTTCAATTTCTGTTCTCAGATTGCTTTCTTCCTGGCTAACACTAAAATTAGCTAGGCGTACTTCATTCGGTTTGTATGCATTCAGGAATACTTGATTTGTTAAGTTTAGATCCCTGAATTCCTCTAACAATTTCTGTTCTCGGACCATCATGAATGTTACTTGCACCGCTTTTCTACTCAAGGCATCAGCAACAACATTTGCCTTTCCTGGATGATATTTAATCTCTAGATTATAATCTTTTAACAACTCCATCCAGCGACATTGTCTCATATTCAATTTTTTTTATCATGTAGATACTTGAGGCTTTTGTGGTCACAGTACAACTCTACAGTACTACCATACAGGTAGTGTCGCCATATTTTCAATGCAAACACGATTGCCGCAAGCTCCAAATCATGAGTGGGATAGTTCTTCTCATGAGGCTTCAGCTGTCGAGAGGCATACGCCACCACTCTGCCCTGCTGCATAAGGACACATCACAATCCTTGCTTACTAGCATCACTGTAAACCACATAAGGCTCACTGGGATCTGGAATAATCAGTACTGGTGCGGATGTCAACCTCTCCTTCAGCTCCGTGAAGCTCCTCTCACATTTGGTGTCCCACACATATGTTTAATTCTTTCTCGTGAGCTTTGTCAACGGCATGGCGATCCTAGAGAAATTTTGAATAAATCTCCGGTAATAACCAGCAAGACCCATAAAATTGCGTATCTCTGTTACAGTTTCTGGCCTCTTCCAATTTAGTACTGCCTCCACCTTACTAGGATCCACAGAGAATCCTTATTGTGAAATTACATGGCCTAGAAATTTAACTTCTAAAAGCCAGAATTCACATTTACTCAGTTTGGCAAAGAGTTGCTTTTCTCTCAGAATTCTCAGCACTATTCTCAAATGCTCTTCATGTTCCTCTTTACTCTTAGAGTATATTAGGATGTCGTCAATGAATTCTACCACAAACTGATCCAGATATTGACGAAAAATTTGGTTCATGTAGTCCATAAACACGGCAGGTGCATTGGTTAGTCCAAAGGGCATCACCAAGAACTTATAGTGTCCATATCTGGTTCTAAAAGCTGTCTTCGACACATCCTCAGCTCTTACTCACAGCTGATGGTAGCCCGATCTTAGATCAATCTTTAAGAATACGCTAGAACCAAATAGTTGATCAAGAAGATCATCAATCCTGGGGAGTAGATATTTGTTCTTGATGGTCACCTTATTCAACTCTTGATAATCAATATATAAACGTAGGCTCCCATCCTTCTTCTTAATAAACAATACTGGAGCTCCCTATAGTGAAACACTAGGTCGTATAAACCCTTTCTCTAGTAATTCTTCAATTTGCTTCTTCAGTTCTGCCATTTCATTTGGTGCCATTCGGTAAGGAGCTTTGGAAATAGATCCGGTACCTGGCATAATCTCAATGGCGAACTCACAACTTCCCTTTCTGGAGGTAATCCACTAATGTCTTCTGGAAATACCTCAGGAAATTCATTCACTACAGATATACTCTCAATCATTACATTTGATTCTGCCTGAACTGAGAATAATATCAGATACCCCTGACACCCTTTTCTCAAACACTTCTCAGCTTCAGCTACGGAGAGAAAATTCAGGTTAATGCTAGCATCATTGCCTTTATGTGATTCAAGATATTCAATTCTCTTGTTACCACAGTCCAGCAGAACATTATTTGCCGTTAGTCAGTCAATGCCTAGGATAACTTCCAGTTTGTGGAGTGGTAAATAGATCAAATCTATCACAAACTCCTACCCCGCTATATTTACAATACAATTTAAACAACCAGGAACCTGTGGGTTATGAGCCTACCACGCTTCCACTGTGCACTCTAATGTCTCACACTATCAAACATAGGTGGGGCTGCACTTCTACCCGCACTTATCTTAGTACCTTAACATCACATAAATTGGAAATCACTTTCCTCAGTTATAAAAAAAAATCAAGATCAATAACGCATATTCTAACCTTTACTATATCCGGGTAATATCCTCAAAACATTACTGAAGGTTCAACATTATTCATAAGGTTCATAAGGTTCAACTTCCTTCATGAAACAAAACTATAGTGCAACCTTATTTACATTTTAACCTAAACACTATTTCAGCTTAGATCTTTTTTAAACATATCTTGAACCTTCAGTATCATCAGATCGAATCCTTTAGGATCAATATACGGCATAATTATCGCTCCCCATATAGCACCATATATCATACCTACATACCTTTAACACCACAGTGTTACTAAGGATCACTATTTAGCATAGAGAAACCTCAAAACAATCACTATGCCTCGAGTTTCCATAATCCCATCAAATGAACGTTTCTTGCAACAAAAATGGTTCGCATTAAAGATTAATACTTATTTCATCATCTCTATGCCTCTAATCATCCTCTAGGTCATCTAAGAACTTAGGGTTAGAATTCCAAACCTTTAAGTAAAAAGTTTTGGATTTCTAAGATACTTTCCAGGGGTCACCTATCCCGAGTTTACTCTCATCTAAGCACGCTTAACTACGAAATTTTGATGGTATCCGAGACACATGCCAGCTTAGCATTCGATTCTTCGGAGTTCATACCCTTCTCTACTAGGTATACATCACTATTGCTCCATTTCATTCTCTATATACTGCTCTACCCCATCCTTTAAACCAGTCTATTCAGTTAGTGCTCAGGGAAAATTCTATTTCTCTAGGTTAATCTCTAACCCACAATTCATTCTAGCTATGAGATCACTATTAAGGTATCTGCATACTTATTTATAGCAGTAGAGCATACTAGCCTAATGCCAGAATCTCTGCTCTGATACAAAAAATGTAACACCTTAATTTCTAAAGCCTTTAGATTAATTTAAATATATAATGATTTCAAACCTGAGACCAAAACAATTTAAATTCCCAATTTAAGACAGAGTTTAGTCTTATATTTGTATAGAATTTTTAAAAAATTTTTAAAATAAATATGTATGGTCTAAATTTTAGTTTGTAAATTCATTATCTTTATCAGTTTAAAAATCTTTTATTTAAAATACAGGGCATTTTCTATCTATAGTTTGCATCGTGATGGTTAACTTATGGGTTTCTAGATACCAGTACGTTACCGAAAGTCTAGCGTACGGATTACAACGTATACAGTCTGCATCGCGAGTACTAGTACTACTATCGTTACTACAACTACTTATAAATATTTTACAGTCATCCAAAATAAAATGATAACCAACAGTCCATAATTTATTTGCCTCTTCTTCGTCCGTCTATATTACCTTCTTGCCCTTAGAGCTGGACGCCTTTGTTGTATATCATTGGTTGAAAAAGGGGTGAGATTCAAAAGAATCTCAGTAGTACACAGATCACTCATATAATATGCAAATACTAAGCATGTAAAACAAATTATCAAACATCACAACTTACAGAAATGCAACACATAAAAGGGCCTAACCGGTCCCTTATCACAGACTCACAGCGCTTGAGATTCATAATCTGGCTGCCCAGGGCCGCCGCCCCATATAAGGTACAGTCACAGGCTTTTTGTCTCAATCCTACCTGGCTCAACACGCCCCCGGGTAACTCCCGGTGTAACTTGTACTTACGGGTCTTACCGCCTATGGACTATCTGTCCCGCACATATATACAGATGATATGGTACACATACATGGCATCACATATGATATAAGAGATAAGGTACTACCTGACAGTCTCTCCAAATTCTATGTGTCACTTATGAAGTATATTTTAATATAAAAATACTTTTAACTACCACCTATCCATGAATAATTCCCAGTTTTAAATTTGTTTCGCACTGCCAGAAAATCTTTCCAGTTTCAGTAGCTTAACTTCTAAAATTCATAACTAAATATCTAGAACTTCAAATGGGATGGTTCAAAATCTTATATGATCATCTTTAAATATATTTTCAGGGAAAAATATTACCATTCATAAATTATAGCTAGCAAAGTTCCAGAATTTCGTCAAACCTCGTCTGTACCATAAAACGTTCCAGATTCATCATCTAACTTTAAAAATTCCTATCTCACTATTTATAAACCCAAATGATACATATTATATATCAAATTAAAGCTTAATATGTCTACTTTCCTTCTGGAAACTTTCATAATTTTTTGACCAGGTTTGGTTACCGAAATTTATTTTACAACCAATATGATTTCAGCGAAACTAACCGAACAACAACTCCTCTTATTTTCTAAAAATTCTAGACTTATATATAATCATCCAAAAATCATAATCTCATGTATTCCCATATAATTTTTCGTGTAAAATTTATTGGAAACCTCAAATTTATCAAATTCTCTTTCATTCCTTATGTACTATTTTTCCCAAAACAAAACCTCACAAGACAACAATTCATTATACTAGGTTCTTATGCTTCCCAAATTACCCAAAAATAATCTCAAATCAACTAGAAAGAGTTAAGAATATGGGAAGGAAACTCACCTATATTAGGATATGGAGTTGTATGTAGAATTTGTAATCACTTCTTCCTTCCTCTAGTAGCACCGATCACTCTTACGTATCTGTCTTTTTCTATTATGTGTCTCTTGCTCTCTCTCTTTTTCACTCACTCTCTCTTTTCTTTCTTTTTGGATTTTTGGCTGAAGAGAATGAGAAGTGTGTGTGTGCGCTTCCGTGTGATTAAGAGAGTGAGAGAGAGGGTGTATTTTTTTTTATTAATTAAAAATGTGTATGTGTGTGCCATGTGGGTAGTGTGTGTGTTATTTAATTATATGATTGTGTGTGTGTGTATTGCGTGTGATGTGTGGGAAGAGGGTGTGTGTGTTTTAATTATTATTATATATATAGGTATATTTTTATCCTATTAATTACACACACTAGGTCTTTATTTTTCCCTTTGTTTAATTTAAGATTCCTTAAATTTCATAGCTTCCATAATTTGGCTTACTATCTAACTCCCATAAATTAATCCTTAGCCTTTGAATAAATTTTGGGATGTTACAATTGACCTATGAATATCCTAAAATACGTGATGCTTATGGCAATACCCCATTTATAATAGTTGCATCATACAGTGGAAACATCCCAATTGCAAAGTATTTGATTAATTAAAAATAGCAATGCTCTCGCAATTACCAAGCATGTTACAATTGGAATGTCTCCACTATGTGTGGCAGCTATTGAAAGTGAGTATCAACATAGGCATTGCGTGTTTCAAGAAAGTGAGATTATTGACAAGTGAATTTCTTGAAAAATTCAATGCTCATGGCGATTCTCCACTTTCAATAGCTACATCATATAGTAGAGATATCCAATTGCAAAATGTTTGGTCAATAAAAATAGCTATGTACTTGCAAATTTCATGACTAAGCATTTTGCAATTGGCATGTTTCTACCATGTGTTGCAGCTATTAAGAGTGAGTATCAGCATAAGCATATTGTATTTCAAGATATTTATGAGGATCACTGATCTCAACAATTTCTTACTATGTCCAAATGTCCAAACTTTGCATCCACGTGAAGAGGTGTTTCTCATTTTGAAGCACCAAATTCTACATTCAAGATACTATGATGGCTCTCAATGAACGCATTTGCATTAGACCAGTTGTTGTTAGATATAGCCTTGTTCAGAATGTCCATATCTAAATCTTCTTCTATAATCACCAATATAATTTAATTTTTTGGCAAATTCAAATACTTGTTTCGTCAAAAGAATTACTCTGGATGGATATGATATGGATGTGATTCCTGATACTATGGCTTTTCATGTTGGCTTCAAAGAAATGGGACGTTATCTCTATTCTGTCACTCCTTTACGAGTCTTCAAATGAGAAAAGTTTCTGTCAGAGGAGGTAAGTGTGTGTATGGTTGATCTAGCTCTGTTCCTTTGAAATGAAAATATTTTTAGTTATCAAGAAATATTGCCCGTTAATTAATTGCTAGCTATACAAAATTTCAAATTTCGAACGTGCAGCTGTATATATTACAGATAGTATCATCACCATCTCCAATAACAAGATCTTTAATTAAGTTGAGTAATGGAAGGAAGCCGCAATTTTAACGACATAGTTGCAAAGCCACTTACCAAGGAAACATATGAAGATTGGTTTGAGTGGGTAAGGAACTATCGAATATCTAAAGATCTTTGGGAAGTGACAAGTAGTAGTAGCGAAAGACCAGACAAAAATGCTGTGAAACTATTTGCGAGATGGAGAAGAAGCAATGCTGCTGCTTTGCACGTCATTCGTATCTCTTGTGGGTCTGCCAATCTCCATCGTATAAGAGAAGCCTCTGAAGCCAAAGTTGCGTGGGATAGTCTCTATTGTGCCTATAATGCATCACCACCACCACCACCACCACCACCACCTCCTCATCCCCAAGGTCAGTGCCCTATAATTATTAAAATCCAACAACTTCTTACGGACAACTCATTGCATTCACTAATCCTTTATTTATGATGGAGGCGCAGATGAATTAGAGATGGGGATTCTATACAAGGCCATATCCGAGAACAACTGGTCTGCCGCAAAAGCATTCATTGATGACCATCCTTGTTCCTTGGACCCAGAACTTGCTACTACAACAGGCGAAACTCCTCTTCATGTTGCTGTAAAGCTTGGGCAAGTGGGCATAGTGGAGCAGTTGGTGAGATTAGTTCCCCCTGAATATCTTGAAACACTCGATTCCTCTTACAGGAATCCACTTTTAATAGCTGCAACATACAGTGGAGTCATTCCAATTGCGGAATGCCTCATCAACAAAAATAACAAGACACTTGCAATTCCATTTCCTGACGTTCCACGTTCGCTTCCTCTTACGATGGCTTTTGATTATGGCTTCAACGAAATGGGACGTTATCTCTATTCTGTCACCCCTTTGCATGTCTTCCAACCACAAAACGACCCTTGTGGTCCCGTCTTCCTCAGAGACCGTTTATTTGAGGGAGATTTTGGTAACATAACTTCTACACAAATATGTCTGTTTTATTTTCGTCATTTGTATATTTTGTCATTTTGGCATTTCATCTGATCATACTATATGATTGTGATGTATAAATAGATATTGTCTTGGATTTACTTCAACGATGCAAGGATCTGCTTTTTGCTGTTGACGATTACGGGATCACAACAATTCATAATATTGCAGTTAATCTTTCTTTATCTCTCAACAAAAGTCAACTTCCATTCTGGGAGCGATGGATCTATCACCGTTAGTACATATTATTACTTTTCATTATGTGTGTTTTTCCCTACAATTTTCTATATCTGTTTTTTGCTCTTTTTAATTACACACTCGCTGAATTGTGGTGATTGATGAGGATAAAGGTGGTCAAGGATGAAGTTATTTTAACTATCACCGGTATAATATAATAATTAGTGGTCAATGATGGATAGGAGGGGTAATAATTACTAATTTATGTCTTCAAAATAAACCTAACTCGCTAGCTTGGCAATTGTTAACTACTTTTTAGTTTGGGCCTCAATCATAAGGCAGACAATGGAATGGTTGAGTTTCTGTTAGTTTTCTTGAATCTTTGTGAAATAGGAAGAAATGGTCATAAGTAACCTCTGAATATTAAATACTTACTCTTGTCTTTAATATAAGATCTAGTGCACTACAAACTAGATCTTCCATTGAGTGACGGAGGTAGTATTTAATATTGAATAGCTTCACCTAATTTACCCGTACTTCTGGTTATTTATTTATTTTATATAATTTGAAGAAGCTTATGTTTCTCCATTTCTTGGATCACTTTTTGGGTGGAAGATATCAAAATACCTTCAACCACGGCCACTAAGCATTTGTGCGTAGATATTCAACAAGGAGAGAGTAACAAAGGTCATCAAGGTACAATGTGCTCTATCATCACTCTAATTAGAAGATGCAATCAAAGAAAATTCCACAACTATTATATAACATAGATTAAACAATGCAAATTAAAGTTCTTCATTTTATTTGTCACACATGAAATCAGGTATGTCCAATTATGAAATTTGAAATTAAAAATTAATTTTATAAGCTCAATTTATGAAAAATGAGAAGCCTTAACCTTAATTTATGCTTAAGATGTGCATTTAATAATGAAGTTTCACACCTAACTTTGATCCAAGAGAGAAGATAGACTTATATATAGACACAAACATAGATACCATGTGAACCTACAAGCATAGACATGCATGCATATCTTCTATGTGTAGAACTTTCGAATGATTGGGCTAAAAGAATCCATGTGAACAGGGCAAGGTCTACTCCATCGGCTCAACTCCCGCATCTATAAGTTGTTAGGTATGTATGTGTGCCAAAAAGTTCCCTAAAACTTTAATACGAATATTTTAGTTGTCATGATTAAATGACTAACATAGTTTTATTTAAGCTACCAATGGAGCAGGAATGAAAGATATATGTAAGATGAAGAAGCAACATGCCCATTCAGCTGAAATTCTAAACCTTGTTTGTGAGAATCTGATATTTATAAATAAAGAAAAGAAGAAAATGATTGTAGAAGCACCGAGAGGTGCAGCTGATAAAGAAAATGTTGAGTTTTTGTTGCGAGTAACGAAGGCAAACCCGGAATTAATCTCGCCTGTCACTTTTCCTGACCCAAACATGCCCTTTTTCTTTGATGCTGTTGCAAATCGTAAAGCTGAGATTTTTAACCTCCTCCGTGGTTTTCGTTTTAAGCATGTGATAGCAGCAAGAATATCAGAGGACGGCAATACCTTGCTGCATGAGGCAGCCAGGTTGGCTCCTCCTTCCTACCTTAACCGCATCTCAGGCGCTGCATTGCAAATGCAAAGAGAACAACAATGGTTCAAGGTTAGAATCTTGGAGAGACTAATGAATGAAAATGAGTCATATTAACACACCTACTTCCATAGAATAATGCAAGAAAAATATAGAGTTAGCCTAGATGCAACAAATGCTTTTAAACACAATTAATCAACACTTCTATTTAGTTTCTTTGTGTCTTTTATTTATTCTTCATTTTTTCTACACAGGCAGTAGAGAACATAATGGTGGCTCCTGGAATCAAGACTGTTAAAAACGATAAGGGGTTCAACCCTCTAGACTTTTTCAAAGAAAACCACAAAGAACTTAGGAAAGAAGGAGAAAAGTGGATGAAAGCAACGTCATCATCTTGCTCAGTTGTGGGTGCACTAATTGTTACCATCATGTTTGCGGCAGCTTTTACTGTGCCAGGAGGGAACAATCAGACTTCAGGGTACCCAATATTTTTGGAGAAAAAGTTGTTCAAGATTTTCTTAATTGCAGACACACTTTCCTTGTTTTCTTCAACTACTTCAGTGCTCACATTTTTAGGAATCCTCACGTCACGCTATAGAGAAGAAGACTTCCTTTACTCACTGCCTAAAAAACTGATAATAGGTCTTTCTACACTTCTTCTCTCTATTGCAACTATGATGATTGCCTTTTCCGCAACCATAATTATCATGTTGCAACATAACTCACCACGGTTGTGGACTCTTCTCCCTGTTATTCTGCTTGCTGGTGTTCCAATAACCCTCTTCGTGTTATTACAATTCCCTCTTCTTGTTGAAATAATTTCTTCTACTTATGGTCAAAGCATCTTCAAGAAGAAGGTTGTGACGTGGCCATGAACTATGTGCATCATTCACATCTTACTATATGTATTTACTATTGAATAAAAATTTTCTTCTTGAATCTTAATCTTGTAATTAACCAAATGCTTATATATATATATATATATATATATATATATATATATATATATATTCCCTAAGATGGAGATGTATTATCTATCTTATATTTTTGTTTCTCCAACATCCATGAGCGTGCGCACCCACACACACACGTGTGTGTATTCCTTAGCGTAACGGATGTTAAACCTTCCTACTATTTACAAGAGTCTACGAGAAAACAAATTGTCAAACCCCTTAACAATTCGATATTCATAGAGTGTTAAGCGTATAGTTCATAGGCATACAGAAATATAATGATAATAAGTGCTTGTTTACATTACAGGAAATTCCATAGGATTTGAAAAATATATACAGAGTCCAAAAGAAATAAAATTTAGAACGAAAGATAACCAAATGCAGTCCTGCTTGAATCAGACCTCAGTCCCAGGTAATTACGGTTTTTCAAAATCTCACGACAACCGATCTGACTTCCAGAAACATAGTCTGATAGCAACTAACTTTAAAAATTTATATCTCTAAATATATTGATTCAAATATCACAAATTATGTATCAAATTAAAGCTTAACATATGTACTTTTATTCTAGAAATTTTCATGGCAATTGGACAATATCACAATGCTAAAAAACACAGCACAACCAACTGCCAGAATCTAGACTTCCAGAATTTCACCTGTTTCTGAACCTAAATTTCAAAACTCATAACTCCATCTACAGATATCCAAATGATGCATTATACCACTCATTTTAAAGATATGGATGTCTACTATCTCTCTGTAAACTTTCATAAATATTGGATATGATTTGGTTGGTCAAAACACAACATGAAATGAACTGTCTTCCAAAAATGTCAGTTTTGACAATCTGGGTTCAAAACTCAAGAACTCATTCATTTTCACTCCAAATTGTGCTCTTCTTGATTCTATTTCCTACTAAACATCCTAAAATTTCCATAACAAAAAGAATCAGACAAAAACTCCATCTATAACCTCCGTTTAAGCTTCTGCAACTTTTGGGCAGAAACTCTGTTTTCCGGCGAGCAAAACAGAGTTGAGAAAACTAACATGCAATCATGATTTTGCACTCCAATCTCAAAGATTTCGACTCTACATACTCCTACACATGTTATTTGCATTTGGGGACGTGTTTACAGAAGCAAAGAGACCAAAAATCCCACATAAAATTGACATACAATTTCTGGTTTTAGTGACAGAAACTTTCTGACGAATTTTATCACTTCCAGCAGCAAAACAACCCAGAAAAACCACTAAACACAGCCTCAAATCCAATGGAAAAACAAGATAAGGATGTATGGAACTCACCTATATTCGTTTATGGTCCTGTACGTGGATCTTGGAGCTTCCTTGTTCCACTTCTCCGATGGTTTCCTTCCTCCGGTTCAACTCTCTCACTCACATCTCTCTCTCTCTCTATTCTATTTCTCTGTTTTATTTTTCTGTTTCTTCGGCTGCTGGTCACAAATGAAGAAGTGAAGGTGTTGAGAGGTTGAATAAATAAAGAGTGCATATGATGGTGTTGGGTTCGGTAGTTTCCAAATGGCAAGAGCAGGGGTGTTTGTCTAAAGGAGGATATATGTGTGAGTGAGTATGGGACAAGTGTTTACTAATGATGGAAGAGAATTATAATGCAAGCTGGAGGCTATATGTATACTCTTATAAAATGCCAAGTGTGGGTGTGTGTGTTTTTATATACATATAGGTATATTTTTATCCTATTAATTACACACACTAGGCCTTAATTTTTCCCTTTGTCTAATTGAAGTTTCCTTAAATTTCATAGATTTCATAATTTGGCTTACTATCTAGCTCCCAGAAATTAATCCTTTTATTAAATTTTGAGATATTACACAAATAAACAAATATATAGCAAAAATCAAATAGTACAAGTGACATAAGAATGATTAACGTGGAGAACCCTTCAATTTAAGGGTAAAAATCACGGGTCGTCAAGATCAATGAAAATATGATCTACTATGATTAAAATAGGATATAAGAGGATTTCAACAAAATGCACAAACACATGTAATCACTCAGCCAAACAATCAAAGCTATAAGCTTATAATAGAGAACAAAATAGTTGAAAATACCAGAAAAACGTCCCTGACTATGAACACATTTTCTCTCAAACCAGGCCTCCAAATAATGATCCCATTGTTGAAAAAGGCGAACCATATGTTCTCAATTTGTCGACTAAATTTCAGCTCGATCCAACGGTCAATGAGTACACAAATGCTTTTTCTTTTCTTTTCATAAAATAGGAAATGCATAAAATTGGAAATCTATCAAATTAAACAATTCAAATATGAGTTTTTTCCACAATGAAAGGGAGCCCAAAACCCAATAGCAAACTCTAATGTTCCCAACACCACCCCTAGCGTCCTCGTGTAAAATAATTCTTGGGAGATCTTCAGGGGTGATCTTTGTGGCTAAATGCAAACCACTTTTTGTTGCCTTCACGATCAACGGGCTTCATATCGACCTGCCACTCCAAATTCAGCAGCGGTTGAATCTTCCTAGTGAGTCCCATATATTAGCATTTGCACCTATCTCTTCACGTTGTACGTAGCAGGCTCAGTGCCAGCAGAAACTCGTTAAAGCCTTCAGCTGTCCTACACAAGTTGAGATGCTTGTATGTGTTCTTATTCAAACACAGCCCACAGCTTCCAGCACGTGAGACCAAATAATAGTACCATGTACTCTTCGAAAGGTTTTGAACCATCCCGCCTTGAAACTCTTGTTGGTAATACTTCCTCTTATTCTTAATGAAGGACCTAATTAGAAAGTTGGTCATGGTACTAAGTAAAACCTATTTCATATTTTTATCCATTTTCCCCAAATTAACCCTATTAATTGGCATCCATTCAACAATAATCAAGTAGAGGAAGGAGAAAAGAAATTAAAGAAAATGATTAGGGTATTTTATATAAAACATATCATATTAACTAACTTAACTAACATATCTTTAATTTATTCATATTAAGGACCAGAAGAAGATTATGTTACTTGGCACAAAGAAGACTCAGACTGGTTGCGCACCCTCCCACTTCCATATCACGTCCCATTTACGATTCATCTTAGACCGACTTTCATCACCACACAACATCTCATATCCAAATGGAGGTCATATATATAATTTGGCTCAACACCCCTCTTTCCTCATTTCATCAGGATTTTGTGCATACGCCACTATTAATTAATGTTGTCCAAGAGATGACAGTATATATAAGATCTTTCATGCTTGGCCAAAAAATATTTCATTAATTTAAAATTAATCCCAACAAATTCAACAATTAAAATTAGTTAAATATTCCAATTTATTTATTTATTCACGAACATATATATTTTCCATCAAAGCAAAGCATGTAATATCACTCATAAACATATATATTATCCTGACTTCCACCACGAATGAGGTACATCGGCCTATGATGGGCTTTAATACTTTGAACAATTTAAATAATCCAATTTTATTCATCATGAGCAGTTTTTCCCATCATCAATATTAATAAATTTCAGTTTTAAGGAGATTTGGTTCAAGTGGGTTAAAAACTATTTCTCCTATCCTTAATGTAAGACATAATAGGGGAGTTGATGTTAAAACCTATTTTACATGTTTATTAATTTTTCCCAAATTAACCCCAATGACATTCCCTTAACAATAATCAAAAGGGGGAAGGAATTATAGAAGATGATTAGGGTGCTTTTAAAAAAACATACCATATTAACTAACTTAACAAACATTCTTAATCTATTTAAATTAGTGAATTATGTCTTCCATTAAGGACCAAAGCAGTATTTGATATATAGCTCTAGATCTATGGGAAGTGGTAGACGAGAACCTTGAGCACAAATCAAAGCATGGTAGGGTATGCTTCTCGCTTTTTGCCGTTTCCAAAGAACAATATTACTCCAGCCGATTGGATTTAATTGGTTGGTAGGAGTGATCTGTGAAGAACTTTTAGGTACAACAAAAGGCACATTTCCAGCAAAGGCAAGCATCTTGAAATTTGAAGAGCCAAGTACTTATTTGATAACAGCCGAAAGTTGCAGCACAATTTGTTAATGCAAATCAAAATTCTTTTTTATGCCAGATAGTGCGAATAAAAACAATAATAATTCCATGCAACAAATATTTGTGATGACCATCTCTTTGCAACTGAAGTAGGATGGATATTTCAACCAAAGCTTAAATATGAGGAGATCATATATAGCTTATAAATCTGATGGAGAAGCCATATTCATTTCATGAAGCCGCCATGTTAACAAGAGTGATTAGAAAGACATAAGAAGAATAAAATTGAAGAATCATTATGTATTATTGATATCCCATGTAACCCACTTGGGTTAACCCTAATTATCACTCACTTGAGGGTGATAAACCACTAACCCTAACTCTAGAGATTTGGACTAGAGAGAAGCTTCTCTCTCTCTCAACTTAGTGAGAATTCCATATCTCACACGCCTAAACCACTTTACAATGCCCTTATTTATAGAGCCTAATTAGGTGATTAACCCAACTAATTAACCACCTTTAATTCAATCTTTTAACAAACCACATCATCCTCATCAGCTTCTAAAATTCCAAATGAACAAGAAATAAACGAAATGTCTCTAGATAGATTGGTTTTTAAGACATCAATAATATTGAACCTTCTAAATTGTTTAATATATGCATGAATAAACAGACTGATTCATAAAAGAGTCACGTTGGTTATCTGCACTAAAATTTTCTGGAATTATGATTATTATGTTTGCTGGGAAATTAACAGTTTCTAGTCCATGTTGATAATATGATATCACCGATCAATATAGTTATTTATACTTTTCTTGGTTAGTTATGCTTGGAATTTTTATTTTAAAAAAATGCCAGTGTGAGAATTTGAAGTTGTTAGGAGCGACAAAACATATTTTTGTGATCTCTACGCTTTGAAAGAAAATTAGTTCTTAGCTTCAGATTGGAGGATCCTTTAATTAGTACCCAAAAAAAATGCAACAGCATGGTCCCTTTGATGTTAATGCCTGCTTATTATGCAGATTCCAAACAATGTTGATGCAGTTTTTCTTTTTTCTTTTCCTTTTTCTGTTGGTCGATCACGAAAACCACATTGATATACTTTAGTTCCATTAAACATTATTAATCTTTTCCTTTTTGTCTATTTGAGAATGCATTTAATTTAGGTTGAAGGACAATTTTACTTAAAAAATTTTGCCAGGCAGTAATTTGGTATCTTAAACTTTCAATTGAAGCAATGTCACCCTCCTTTAAATCTAGGTTGCTTTCTTTAGTTTTTGTGTGTGTGTGTGTTTTTTAGAACACGTTAAGTATGTTTTCTTTTTTTCTTTTCGATAACATCTATATCAAGTTTGCTTTCTTGTTAGTTCATTTTTCTTCTTTTTAGCCTTACATACATTAATTAATACTACATTTCCAGCTTAGTATAAGACCCAGTTAATTAATTTAGGGAGACTAAGAAAATTAAATAAATTACTTAATTATAACATATGTTACATTATTTCTTTGAAATATTTATATATATCATTAGATTATATATCTGTTCATAGGTTAGACAAATTAGTTAGGAGAAAATTGGTTATAAATACTTTAAAGTAATTTACTTACCTTTCTTAATCTCTTCAAATTAGTCAATTTTGTTTTATATTAAGGACTAGAGGTAGTACTTTTTTTTATTTTTGGAGAATATTAAACACAAAATATGGTATAGAAACCAAAGAAACTAAAATTTTATTCAACTCAAGCATGCCTTCAAGTGACAATTTATACTACTATGGGGGGAGACAACCATTAAGTTGATCAAAGGAGTTACAAGAGTTACAGGAAATAATTGGAGAGTTACAATTGAAAAATTATGGCAGGGGTTATGAGCATTTCATCCCCTTTCGGTGTTCCATTTTATCCTCTTTTGGTGCTCTCCGTTTCATCCTCCCCGAGTTGGACGGAACTCATCCTCAAGTCATAATTAGCATCATCATCAATATAGGGAGATAAGTCAGCAACGTTGAAGGTAGCAGAGACTCCATAGGCACCTAGTAGTTCAACTTTGTAGGCAATATCGTTGATATATGATGTGTGCTCTTGTTGCTAAAGCAATCAATTAATAACTAGGACAACCTAGTAATGCAATATAGTGGCAACCTAGGTCATTCTTTCAAGGAGCAATCTAAGGGTTTTCTCTAGAATTGAATTTAGGTAACGAAAAATACAATGGAATGGACGAAACTAAAATGCAAGACTCTACTATCTAAATGAAAAATGCAAATACCTCTAAAACCTATATGATAATAAAACTAACCTAAATGAATGCAATTGTAATTTTTGGGGGGTTTCTTATGAAAAAGGGAATTAAAATCCTAAGGAAAAGAAATAAACTAATATCTAAGAAAATCAAATAAGAAAAGATAACAAAGATTTTCTTCAAATACAGTGGAGGGGACAACTTAGATTTACATGAAGTTAGCTTTCTTAACACATTAATTAATTAGACCAAAGCGAGATTGATAAAAGAGAGAAATTAATAAATTTAATCACATAATTGAACCATGAGAAATCCTCAAGCTCAATCATACTTACTCCACTAGAAAACTCATAATGGAATAAGTGGTGACTAATTAAACCCATTAAAAACCAATCAAAATTAATTTTAAAATAATTTTGGAAATTATGTTTACAATTATCTAATTAAAAAACTAGACAATTAGTCAACCCAATTGAAAAATTAAGAGGATAAACCAAATTCAGAATTAAATTAATAATGAAAACTCAATTAATAATTCAATTGACAATCTAAAGGTTTGTAAACAAAAATTCCAGCAAATGTCTCAAGCACAAAACGTTCTAAAATATCAATTTAATCTAAATTAAATAATATGTCTACAATCTAAAACTAGATTATTCTCAAGAAATGCAACTCAAAATTATCAAAAAATAAATAATCTCAAGTCTTGAAATAAATTAATAAAAAGGAAAGACACTCCCTTGTGGTCTTCATGTGTAAGTCTTAGGCTGTAGCTTCCTTCATGCTCCTCCCAAGTTGTCTCCCAAGCTAGCTTAAGCTTCCATGATCATCTTCCTAACTCCATGGAGAAGTGTAAGTGTGGGCTCTTAATGGAGAGCGTCCATAATTATGTGGCTGCTAAGTATTTTTTATAGGAGAATGAGAAAGCTTAGGCTGCAAAATTTGAATACATTAGAATTGAATTGGCTCATTCAAACTTAACCATTAGATTCTCTTTAAACTTTCAAAAATAATTATGCACCATAGGATTTCCTAATATGTTTTTCCTTGCCTTACAAGAATTAAATGAGATCATGATCTATTATATATTTAGAAATATTATTTAATCACAACATAAAAATCAAAATATTAACAATTTAAGCCCAATATGCCTTGTATGGCACCGTACAAGGTACTTTAAAAAAATTCAAAAGCCCGTCATTATGTCTTCTCATGTAATACCTTATTTTCAACAGCCATGCATACATCAAATGTATAATTACACATAACCACCACACTCTTACATCAAATATAAATAGTAGTGTCTTACACTACGATCTTCACTTCACCTTCATATCTCCTCCGATGCATATCTTCCTGCACTCTTCACCTGTCTAAATGGTTGATTGGGAGGAGTGAGATTCGAGAGAATCTCAGCAGCAAACATTACCACTATGCATGCCAGATATATATGAATGCATGACATGGTTGCTTACATTATTTAATGCCAACATAATGACATACTGCATGCTCGATGTTATGACATACATATGGCCATTGCACAAATATAACAGAGCTTCAAACAATCATACATGTTCCACACAAATAGGAAAAGCAGTCACGTAATCAATGCAAGACATACATATCACATACATGCAAAAAATGTAAGTTCACTACCTGGTGGACTATAGTCCCCTCTCTTGTCCCTTGATCCTCTAACCATTGCTTCTTCTTTGTTACTTCATGGCCCTATATAATCGATTACATAATTAGAGCCATGATTCAAAGCTCTATTTGAAGAATTTTAAGTGTAGTTTTATATAAAAATACTTTGGTATGACTATTATTGTCATAATTTTCCCAGAAATTCGGCAAACAGGAACTGTTCCTGATTTCATTCCAGAAACAGGGCACAACTTCAAAAATTCATATCTCCTAGTATAATTGTTCAAAAATTACAAAATACCCACCAAATTAAAGATCTACATGTCTAATTTAAGCCTGAAAATTTTCATAATTTTTAGACAAGATTTACCATATGAAACAGCTTGAACAACGTCACTGTTCAAACAGGGCAGAATCAACAACATGAACAACCCTATTTCATAAATTCCCAAATTCATACACAAGCATCCAAAAATCATGAACAATTGTATATTTACACAATTTTTCCTCCTAAAGACAATGGAAGCATCAAAATCAACAAATTTCAACTCCTCCTACATGAAACAGTACAGGGCAGATTTCAAGGTTCTCAGAAAAACTATGTCAGTTTCTTGTTTTCTTTGGCTTAATCACTTCCTTTCTACTTCTAATCAAATGATTAGCTATTTAGACACTCATTAGACATGATTTATCCATTGAAAACACCATTTTAAATCAGCCATAAACAGTACCCAACCTTCCCAAAACTCATTCAAACAACAAACCAATCCGTTAAAAAGGAAGCTTACGCTTACCTCTACCCATTTCCGCAAACGGTTTAGAATTCCGGCAACACCCTGGCCGATGAGATGGCACCATCCAACTCCAAATGAAAATATAAAACCGTAGAAATGTAGCTCGCGATGAGTAGAAGAAGTTTCCTGAAGGGTACTTTGAGAGAGGATGTCGTTTCGGCAGTGTTTCGGAGGAAATAGTTTTCTCTCTCTTCTTTCTCCATTTCTCATCCGATCATTATCTCTCTCTTTCTGGTTCTTTCTGCATGAAAAATGAGGAGGAAGATGATGGATTTAATGGATAAATGATTCAGCTAACTCATCTGCCACGTGTCAACACTTGATTGGCCCAAATATTGAATTTTCGCACAAAATACCAAATTTTACAAATTTTTCATTAACTTTGAAACTTTATATCTAATTGTAAAAATGTCCAATTGGAGTGATTCTAAAGGCTATGTGACCCTTATTAAGTATAGTTTTAAGAAACAATATAGCCTTTGGCTAATTGGAAGTTCACTCTTCCCAGAATTTTAATCATTGAATGCTGTCCTAGAAAATAATTAATTTCACTGGGCTAACTTCAAAAATTCATTTCTCTTTGTGTACAACTCCAAATGACTTGTATGAACTATTAAATTAAATCTTGATAAGTATAATTTCATTATGAAAAGTTTCATAATTTTTCACCATTATTTACCCATCGAAACATGTCACACTATCATCACTGTCATACCAGGAATTTCACTGGTAGCAAAATTACTTTGTGTTCCACTTTACTATATTGTGTGTGACTTTCAATCACTTCGTTTTGTTATTCTCCGAGCTCTTTAGCTCACTAATATAAATTCATTTTAATATCCAAGGATATAAAGGAATTTTGGGGAATTTAAGCATGCCTCATAGGGGCATTTGCAAAACCAGGGCTTAGCAGTCCACTTATTCCAGGCTTAATCTTATGCCTCTTGTCCCAAAATTTGGGATATTACATCTCATGCGCTCTCCAGCTCTCAATTTTCTAGAACATGATTGGTCTACCATCTTATATCCCTTCAGTCCCCACTATATTGTTTTACCACCTTTCCTTATCCATTGTCCCCACTCCCTCCTCTCTTTGATGGCAGCAAGTAGAAGCTTCTGTTACAGGATAAAGTTTGGTTTCCCATGGGTTTTTTTCCTTTTTCTCTCAGTCTCCTATAGAAGTTTCCTAACTTGTAAGTCTTTTATATATATATATATATACAATCTTTTATACACACACACACACACACACAAGCTTAAGTCCTTACATATTAAATTTAATTGACAAGTGTCTAAACTAATTGATTTTTAGTGATTTTAATTCATTGTGTGTATGATTATTTATGCAGTATTATGAAGATCAACGTTTTGCCAGTTGTCTGACCAACAAGTGGATGAAATCATTGAGGGATGGTGTGAATATATGGTTAGACAATTAGCTGATATTTTGGTACGTAGGTTGTTTCTTACCTATTCTTATCTTCTTTATTCACTTAAAATTAGTTGTACATTACAATTGTTGTAATTAAATATATTTACTATATTTTATGAATTAGTTTTTTGTTTGGAGTTATTTCATTTTGTTGTGGATTGTATTGGTAAATCGCTGTGAATTTGGACGATAACTACAGAAGGTTTCACTAGGAAAATGAAACAATTATGCAAAATTATTATTATTTTTTTTTTTAAAAAAAGGCCTCTTATGGTGCTTTTTTAGGAAGTGCCATAGGAAGTCATGCATACACTTCCATAGGAAGTGCATGACTTCCTATAAGATTTCCTAATGAAGTGCCATAGGAGGCTATTAAAAAATTAAAAAAGAAAATAAATAAGCTATGATGCTTCCATAGATTCAAGAAGCGCCATAACTTACTTTTACGGCTCTAGAAGCTATGGTGCTTCTCAAGCACCAAGTATTCTTAAAAATAAGTGCAACATATTGTGCTTTTTGTAGTAGTGATTTGTTTGAAGAGTCTAAAGTTTGCTTCATTCCCCAGTATATTGCCCCATTGGAAAAATAAGGAAACAAGTTAAATTCTTTAATATGTGGATATCTTGGACACAACTCAAACCTTTTGGTGCAACATTATTTTGGAAAACCAATGTTCAAGTGGTGAGAAAATTGAAATTTAGTAGCTTGTGTGGGAATTGTTTCTATAGCATCCATGGGTTTACAAGAGGGGGGACGGAAAGGCCATGTGGAATTATTAAGGGTGACTAGTATGCCTAAAAGCTTGTAGAAACAAAAAGCTAAGGTTGATTGGTAATGCAGTCTGATTAAGCCTCTTACAAAGCAACTGAAATTCGTGATAATCTAATCTTTCAGAATCAAGATAAAAAGAACAAGTTTGTGTAACAGTGATTTCCCTGAAATTAGCCAAGAAACAGGCATGAATCGCACCAAGAGAATAGAGGTAAAACTCTGGTACTGTATTATTCAAGCAACAGCACAATGCAAGCATAAGATAGCAGAGAGAATCACAGGGAGAAAGCATGAGATAAAGTTCAATATTTTTTTATTGAAATATCATCCAAAATAGGAATTTTTAAATTACAATGAGCAATTAATCAATAAGTAGTTGATTGAAGTGGTAAGCGGCCTCAGGCCCATAAAGAAGAGAATACAAGTGCAAATTCCTAAAAGCGTATTTATTAGAAGAAGCAAAACCTTTTGTGTCTAAGCCTTGAAAGGGGATACCGTTAATTAAATCAATTTTCGTTCAAATTGCACATATTTGCAGCTGACAATCCTATTCAAATAACATATATATTATTATTAAGTTAAAGTATACATTTGGTCATTTAAATTTACGACAAGTTTCAATTTGGTCCCTTAAATTTAAGAAGTGAACTTTTAGTCCTTTAATTTTAACACATTTAGTTTTGTTTAATGGAAAATAATGACTCAGCAAATTTAAATGGTGATTCTGCAATTAATTATTAAAAAAAATATGACTAAAATTATGAATCTTTTGTTGTGCATTGTAGCAACCCATGAGAAGATAACATGGAAGGATATAGAAGGAAAACTGAAGGCTACAGGAGACTGACAGATGACTATGGAAGGAAAGAGAATGTAACACCTTAATTTCTAAAGCCTTTAAATTAGTTTAAATATATAATGGTTTCAAATCTGAGACCAAAACAAATTAAATTCCCAATTTAAGATAGAGTTTAATATTATATCTGTATAGGATTTTCAAAAACTTTTTAAAATAAATATGTATGGTCTAGATTTTAATTTGTAAATTCATTATCTTTATCAGTTTCAAAATCATTTATTTAAAATACAGAGCATTTTCTATCTTTAGCTCGCATCGTGATGGTTAACTTATGGGTTTCTGGATACCAATACGTTATCGAAAGTCTAGCGTACGGATTACAACTTATACAGTCTGCGTCGCGAGTACCAGTACTACTATCGCTACTACTACTACTTGTAAAGCCTCCCTAGAAGAAAATGACAGGCATCCATAGGAACAACGTCACACCAAACTTCATCGTGATACTTTTTATCAATAGAAAAAGCAACAAGGCATTGTTTAGAAACTTTTAGCCTGCTTCCCTTATTAAGCCATTATATTTGAGCTTGTAAGGGTACGAATGGTTGTGAGTTGGCAGTTACAACTTTTCTACCATGTAATTAGAGACTACATTTTCACAACTTCCATTGTTAATGATGACGTCATAGACTTTGCCTTGAGCAATGCAACGAGTATGGAAAATGTTGTGACATAGCCAAGGCTCTTCCTTTACTATTGATGTATGCAAGCTTCTTCTAATCACAAGTATTTCACCATGATCAGCAGGAGTGACTTCTTTATTAAACACTAGTTCCTCATCAAACACTGGCTCTTTGTTAGGGATGGGCTCCTCTACTTCTTCAGATACTATAAAAGCTTCCCTTTCAAAAATGGTAACAACTCTGCGGTTAGGACACTCTGAAGCAATATAACCGAACCCTTGACATTTAAAGAACTGAGGTGCTTTGGAGCTAAACTCCTTGGCTGTCTTTGTTGGATGCTTGCTTGAAAAGCTAGGCTAATGTATTTGTGCCTTACATCCATCAAAAAGGATTTTGGTGGAAGAAGTCGGTTGGTACAGAAACCTTTTGGGCAACTACTTCTCGATACGGATGGCTAAACGGATGACATCATCCAGAGTCCAATATTATTGGAGTTGCACTGGATGGGCAATGTTGGTATTCAACCCTCCAAGATAATGGGCTATTGTTTGCTCCTCCTTCTCTTGGATATCGCACTTCATCATAAGCTTTTCAAATTCCCTGGTATATTCTTCCAAAGATATAGCCTTTTAGTGGAGATTATGTAATTAAAAAAAGCTATCTTGATAATAATTTTTAGGAAGAAACTTACCTAAGAGCTCACGTCACATCTTGTCTCATGTTCGGATCTTGCTTTTTCCTTCTCTTTCACGCCTTTTCTTGAGATTTTCCCACCATATGGAGTCATGTTTCTTCAGTTTGATGGCAACAATTTTGACCTTCTGCTCATTAGGAATCTCCTTGGATTCGAAAACATGTTCAACAGTTTGAAGCCAATCAACGAATTCATCCGGTTGAAGTCTTCCCTCAAATTCAGGAACGTCCACCTTAATGTCACTAGGGCGGAATGACTGTTGACAAGGACAGTAGCGGTAATCAGTGGATGATGAACTACTGCTACCTGAATAATTTTTTAAGTGTTCTCTGTGATTTTCTAGTAAAGCTTGTTGCAGTTCTACCGTAGCCTCTAGCTCCTGTATCCGGCATCTCATCTTGTCGATCTCAACCTCATACATGTTCCTGCATCTTTGAGGCATTTTAGAGTTGTACTTGGAAGGTTATGTCTTAAAGTACACAGTTATTAGGTATAGGGGGAAGGGTGTAGGGGTAGGATTGGTGTTTCTAGAAAAGTAAGGGGTAAAACTAGAATTTTGGACAATTTAGGGGTAAAAGTGTAATTGTGGCAAAATTTAAGGGCTAAAATGTAATTTCAGAAAGTTTTGGGGCTAAAAATGTAATTTTGGCAAAACTTAGTGGCTGAAATGTAATTTCAGAAAGTATAGGGTCAAAGTGAAATTATAGAAAGTATAGGTGGCTAAAATGTAATTTTAGCAGAATTCAGGGGTCAAACTATAATTTTGGAAAGTTGGCTAACTAGGTATGCTGACGTGGTAGGGGTTGACACATGATAGCCAATAGGTGGCTAAGCTATTGCTGACAGGGAAGATGACGTCATCATCTTAACCTTCGTCAAGCCCCTGCCACGTGACAGCCAATAGGTGGCTGAGCTATCGTCGATGGGGCAGATGACATCATCATCTTAACCTTCGTCAGGTGTGTGGCCGGCGCGTAGAGGACGTCGTTGGCGTGTGGGTTTATGGCGGTGGAGCATGGCGGCTCATGGTTGTGTCTCACCGTTGACCTACTCATTTCCCACATTTTTATGGCCTCCCGACACGATGGTAAGGTCGGTTCCTTTAAAAAAAACACTTGAAAGTGGAATTCCGAATATGGCAGTGACGGCCCTCTGAAACTCATTATTCTCAATGTGTTTTCCTCAACCCACTCCTCACTCTCTCGCTCTTTGGCCTTCTGTAATCTAGCTCTGATACCAAATATTGTATAGAAACCAAAGGAACTGAAATCTTATTCAACTCAAGCGTGCCTTCAAGTGACAATGGAGGACCTATTTATACTACTATGGGGGGAGACAACCATTAAGTTGGTCAAAGGAATTACAAGAGTTACAGAAAATTATTAGAGTTACGATTGAAAAATTATGGCAGGGGTTACGAGCGTTTCATCCCCTTTTGGTGTTCCATTTCATCCTCTTCCGGTGCTCTCCATTTCAAAATATAAGATGTAACGTAACAAGCTAGAATGAAAATGGATCAAACAAATTGATCTGAAGTAGCTTATGCTTTACTAATTGAGGTCAGGTGTATTTTTGGTTGGCTTTTATATGGGTCCCATGTGTTTTTAAATTTGGAATCCATTTTTTGATATTATTATCCGGCATCGGTCTGTGTTTGTTGCTGCCCTTCGTACACACAAGTGACTCTTTTGAGACTTGAACTCAAGACCCAAAAAGATCTAACGAGGTCTTACACTACTAGACCAACTTTATGTAAGTAATTTGGAGTCCATTATTAGCAACAGTTTAATTCTGAATATTAGCATATGATGATTTCGCTCTTGTGGCTCCCATATAGGTCATTTTGATTTGTATTTAGTGACACTGTATGTGGATTAAAATTTTAAATCTGGTTAAGATTTACAATCTCTTTTAGAATTTACAGTTTTGGTTTTCTGTTTATTCCTTTTTTATGTAATAGTTTATTATTCTATTTTTGGTAATTAATTCTTTTTTAATTATAGTTGTGCACTTTGTGCTAATATTATTATTTTTTATAAAGATTTTTAAAAATGGTAAGGTTAATGGAAGCTCGTAACTATAATCGTGGTTTAATAATTTTTAAATTTTTAAGTATTTTTTGAATTTTATGGTTCTAACTTATAATTTTTAAATTCATAACTGATAAGTGCCTACTCAAGAAGATACTGAAAAAACTATATACACCAACGATGGGGGCCGGTTTCCCTACAAAGCACTTTACTCAGTGGGGAGAGTTAATCAAATTTGGATTATCTAGATATGATTTAAACCATCCATATTTGAGTTTTTTTTTTTGAAATGATGATTTTTAAAATAAAAAAATATTTTTTGAATAAAATAATAATTAAAAGATTATCTTTATTTTAGATTCTATACCCATTGAAATATTTTTAAGAAAATATAAACTCTTAAAAAAAATTAGATTTAAATAGTCTAGATATGATTAATTCTAAGCAAAGTGCTTAGAAGGGAAACTAGTTCCCCAGCAAGCGTTGTTACGTTCCTAGTGAAAGGGACTTTGTCCACTCAAATCTGTGATCTTGTATTCAAATCCGATTAAATGCAAAAAGTGCTCAAATTTGACAAAGTGACATGGCTATATAAAAAAAGAAAAAGCTACTATAAGAGTTTAAAAGAATATTAATTAAAAAATATTTATCAATATAATTCCACCTTGATAAGTGCTTATTACATCTTATCCTGGATTTGGATTATAAGCGATCCAAAATAGAGGTATGATCAATACATGATTACTTTTTCATTTTTGGTCCAAGATTAGCGCTTACTTTACAACCTGGATTATTCCACCATAATCTTATATATATATATATATATATATATATATATATATATATATATAAAGTGAACCAGACTTATTTTATTCGCAGTAAACGAGTTGCAAAACAAGACTGAGCCATTGATGACATACAGTTTCGAGGTTTCCATCACAGCTAAGTTGGACTGGTAAGTGTGTATGATTGTTATCTGTTCCTTTCAACAGAAAATATTTGTAGTTATATATAGATCATCAAGAAATATTTCCCAATTAATTGCTAGCTACAATTTCAATTTTCAAATGCGCAGCTATATTACATAGAGTACCATCGCCATCTCCAACAAGAGCTTTAATTGAGTTATGGAAGAAAGCAGCAACTTTAACGACATAGTTGCAAAGCCACTTAGGTAGGAAACCAATGAAGATTGGTTTGAGTAGGTAAAGAACTATCTAATATCTCAAGAACTATCACATCATTTCTCTCCCATACATTTTTCTCATTATTACTCCTTTTCTCTTACTTATTCATTAATAAAGGCATATTTGAGGAAAAAAGTATATTTCCTATATGTTTATTAATTTTACCTAATTTTAATTATTTTCTTGAATACCACAATTCATTTAGAAGAACCATATACGTAGAGACAGAGGGCGTATATATAGTCTTGCTTCTTTCCATTTTTCTTTTTGATATAACTACCTCACCCGGTTAGATTCGGTGTTTGTCTCTCTCAAGGACATTTTCTACATTATATTCATTGACAAGGACTCAAACTCGCCGCTTCATTCCCATTTTTGCTCTCAATCAAATGTCATATTTATTAATGCATGCATAATGTATTCTGGTTAGTGATCATCACAGAGATTGTGAGAGGGATAGAAGATATAGAGATGGGTATTCTGTACAAGGCCATATCTGACAATTGTTGCAGAAGCGGGATATATAGAGCGTAACCGATTATACTAGAAAATCACAATACTAGAAAACAAAGTTTCTAGAAGTAATTTAATAATATAATAAATCACAACTACTATATCTAATAGCAGCTAATAAATAATAAATAAGACAATAATAAGGAAAATACCAGAATCTAATTTCACTCTAAACAATTTATAAGTGAAATACTATAAGAGAGGAGGAAATACAAAATGCCTTATAGAAGGAAGAAGGCAATTTGAGGGATGAGTTGAAGGAGGGAGGGGGGCCTCCTATTTATACTAAATTCCCTGCCCCCTCCCTCTTCATATTGTCGATGTGGGACTTTCCCACATTCAACAAATCTCCACCTTGGGAAAATTCCCACATTCCTAATTTCTTCTAATTACAAATTTATGCTTACAATTCAACAATCAATGTTCAACAATGTTGATCAAATACAAACAATGTTGAAATTTGACAGAAGTCACAACCTTTGTCAGCATATCAGCAGGATTCTCAGTTGTCCGTATCTTTTGTATCATGACTCCACCTTCTTCCAAAATTTCTCGTATAAAGTGATATCGAACATCAATGTGCTTCGTCCTTGCATGGTAAACTTGGTTCTTTGCTAATTGAATAGCACTTTGACTGTCACAATAAACTACGATGCTTTCTTGACCAATACCAAGTTCTCCAAGCAATCCTTGAAGCCAAATTGCCTCCTTCACAGCCTCTGTAATCGCCATGTACTCTGCCTCTGTGGTAGACAAAGCAACTGTTGACTGCAAAGTTGACTTCCAACTAACTGGCGCTCTTGCAAAAGTAAACACATAACCAGTAGTTGATCTTCGTTTGTCCAAATCACCCACAAAATCTGAGTCACAATACCCAACTAAAGATCGATCACCTTTCTGCTCAAAAACCAATCCAACATCTACAGTATTACAGATATACCGTAGAATCCATTTCACAGCTTGCCAATGCTCCTTCCCTGGATCATGCATATATCTACTCACAACTCCAACAGCTTGTGAAATATCAGGTCTTGTACAAACCATTGCATACATCAAGCTACCAACGGCATTTGCATATGGTACTCTTGACATATACTCTCGTTCATCTTCATCCTTTGGCGACATATCAACACTGAGCTTAAAATGAAGGGCAAGTGGAGTGCTAACCGATTTCGTTTTCTCATTCATACCAAAACGATTTAGCACCCTCTTCAAATACTCCTTTTGAGATAAAAAGAGTTTCTTTGATTCTCTATCTCTTGTTATCTCCATGCCGAGAATTTTCCTTGCCTCGCCTAAATCCTTCATCTCAAATTCCCCTTTTAATTGAACCTTCAGCTTCTCAATTTCTGCCTGATTTTTTGAAGTTATCAACATATCATCAACATATAAAAGGAGATATATAAAGGATCCATCTTCAAGCTTCCGCAAATAAACACAATGATCATATCTACTTCTTCTGTACTTATGTCGCAACATAAACTTGTCAAATCGTTTATACCATTGCCTCGAAGATTGTTTCAATCCGTATAACGATTTTTCAAGTTTACACACCATATTCTCCTTTCCAACAACTCTGAATCCTTCCGGCTGAGTCATGTAGATTTCCTCCTCCAAGTCTCCATTTAAAAATGCAGTTTTTACATCCATCTGAACTAGTTCCAAATCTAACTGTGCTACCAAAGCCAACAAAATTCTAATAGAGGAATGTTTCACAACCGGAGAAAATACCTCATTGTAATCAATTCCCTCCTTCTGAGCATAGCCTTTAGCTACCAATCTTGCTTTATGGCGCACATCACCTTGGTTAGGAAATCCTTCTTTTTTTGCATATACCCATTTGCAACCAATTGCCTTCTTACCCTTGGGGAGTTTGGCCAATTTCCACGTACCATTCTGATGAAGGGACTGCATTTCTTCATTCATGGCATTCTTCCACTTTTCCTTTTCTGAGCTTTGGATAGCCCATTTATAAGTTGAAGGAATGTCATCAGCTGCAATTGAGGTTGCACAAGCCACCATGTCTTCAAACCGAGTAGGCTTTCTTATTGTTCGTTTTGACTTGCTGGTTGCTATTGATTCACGTTGCTGTTGAGGTCCATGAGTCCAAACCTCTCTATCAACTGGCTCTTCTTCTACCTCAGGAAAGTCTTGTCTTGTTTCCTTGTCTGCTCCTTGTACTGGAAAAATCATCTTTCCTTCAAACTCCACCTGCTTTGGAACACTATCACCTTGCTGGGTATCTTCAGCTGCTACCTTTCTCACCATGGAAGATTCATCAAAGGTAACATCCCTACTGAATACAATCTTCTTTGTTTCTGGACACCATAAACGATATCCTTTGACTCCAGAAGTGATCCCCAAGAAAATAGCTTTCTTTGCTCTTGGATCCAATTTTGATTCTTTCACATGATAGTATGCAATTGAGCCAAATATATGCAAAGAATCATAATCTGTAGCAGGTTTACCATACCATTGTTCCAACGGTGTTTTACCACCAATAGCAGTAGATGGTAGACGATTAATGAGGTGGCTCGCATATGTAATTACCTCAGCCCAAAATTCTTTGCCCAAGCCAGCATTGGACAACATACACCGAACCTTCTCCAGCAAAGTCCGGTTCATGCGTTCTGCCACTCCATTCTGCTGTGGTGTATTTCTGACAGTGAAGTGTCTGACGATGCCATCATCCTCACAAATCTTCTGGAAAGGATCATTCCTGTATTCTCCTCCGTTATCTGTACGAAGACATTTGATCCTCCTGCCTGTTTGTGTTTCTATCATCGCCTTCCATTTGAGAAAAATTCCCAATACTTCATCCTTAGTCTTCATCGTATACACCCAAACTCTTCGGGAAAAATCATCAACAAAGGTTACAAAATAATGTTTTCCTCCCAATGATGGTGTTTTGGAAGGACCCCAAACATCAGAGTGAACATAATCCAAAATACCTTTTGTATTATGGATAGCTGTTCCGAACTTAACCCTTGTCTGCTTCCCCTTCACACAGTGCTCACAAAACTCCAAACTGCAATGCTTTAATCCTTTTAACAACCCTTGATCTGAAAGAGTTTTTAAGGATTTTCCTCCAGCATGTCCCAAGCGCATATGCCACAACCTTGTTGCTTCTACCTCCTTCTCATCACTGGACGTCACTGCTGCTATTCCAATAACCGTACTACCTTGATAGTGATACGTATTATTGCTCTTCCGGATACCCTTCATTACCACCAGTGCACCAGAAAGTATCTTCATCACTCCACTTTCTGCAGTAATCTTGAACCCCTTTGAATCTAGAGTTCCCACAGAAATGAGATTTTTCTTCAAATCTGGTACATATCGAACATCTGTCAATGTTCTGATCAATCCGTCATGGTTCCTCAATCGAACTGAACCAATGCCATATGCAGTAAGTGAAGTGTTATCTGCTGTGTGGACAACTCCACATCCTCCTTCTTGGAAATCAGTGAACCAGTCTCGGTTAGGACACATATGATGACTGCAAGCTGAATCCAACAACCATACGCCTGACGCTTTTGACAACGTCGTTGTAGATAATGAAAAATCTGAATTTTCATCATCACAATCAGCTACATTTGAATCCATAGCAGCCTTCCCATTGTTCTGTTTGGCTTTATTCTTCAACTTTGGACAATCCTTCTTCCAGTGGCCCTTTTCTCGACAAAAGGCACATTCATCCTTACTAGGTCTGGATCTCGATTTGGATCTCCCTTTCCTTGATCTCGATTGATTTTCAGCACGCCCTCTTGTGACTAGTGCTTCTGCTTCTCCACCTCTTTGTTTATCCCTCTTTCTTTGTTCATAGCTGTATAGCGCAGAACAAACATCTCTGAGAGATACTTCCTCTTTGCCGTGAAGTAGAGTAGTCTCCAGGTGCTCGTACTCATCAGGAAGTGATCCCAACAACATCAAGGCCAGATCTTCATCTTCAAAAGTCACGTCCAAATTCTGCAAATCTGTTACCAACTTGTTGAAGCTGGTGATATGATCATTCATTGTGGTACCAGGAACATAAGTGAAGCGAAACAATCTTTTCTTCATGTGAAGCTTATTTTGACTGCTTTTCTTCAGGAATTTATCCTCTAATGCCTTCCACAATCTACAAGCAGAAGTTTCCTTTGTGTATGGATACTTCTGTTCTCTGGAAAGAAACGATCGAATAGTACCACAAGCAACACGATTGATGATCCTCCAATCTTCCTCCTCCATTTTATCTGGTTTCCTTTCTTCAAGAGCAAAATCTAATTGTTGTGTAAAAAGGACATCAAGAACCTCACTCTGCCACATCCCAAAATGTCCCGATCCGTCAAAAATTTCAACTGCAAACTTCGCATTGGGCATAATTCTCGTCAGAAGCGAAGATGCCGACGACGAATTGTTGACACTTGATGTGGATTCTTCAACCTTTTTGTCCGCCATATCTGCTCCAAATATTTTTAATAGCTGCAAATGCAAAACCTCAAGGTAATTCTTTTCTGATGTGGAAGTTCAGATTATACTGCAACCACAGAGCATACTCAGACAGAACCTTGGCTTTGATACCAATTGTTGCAGAAGCGGGATATATAGAGCGTAACCGATTATACTAGAAAATCACAATACTAGAAAACAAAGTTTCTAGAAGTAATTTAATAATATAATAAATCACAACTACTATATCTAATAGCAGCTAATAAATAATAAATAAGACAATAATAAGGAAAATACCAGAATCTAATTTCACTCTAAACAATTTATAAGTGAAATACTATAAGAGAGGAGGAAATACAAAATGCCTTATAGAAGGAAGAAGGCAATTTGAGGGATGAGTTGAAGGAGGGAGGGGGGCCTCTTATTTATACTAAATTCCCTGCCCCCTCCCTCTTCATATTGTCGATGTGGGACTTTCCCACATTCAACAACAATAACTGGTCTGCTGCAAAAGCATTCATTGATCGATATCCTATAGTCTTAAATGTGGAATTTGTTGCTTCAAGAGGCGAAACACCTCTTCATGTGGCTGCAAAGTTTGGACATGTGGGCATAGTAGAGGAATTGGTAAGATTAGTTGCATCTGAGTATCTTGAAATATACGAAGCTTTAGGCAATACTCCACTTCTAATAGCTGCTGAACATAGTGGAGTCATTCCAAAGGCAAAATGTTTGATTAACAAAAATAGCAATGCACTAGCAATTCCAACTAAACGCTATAAATGGCTAATTCCTATTCAAATGGCTTTTCGTGCTTGCCTCAAAGAAATGGGACTCTATCTCTATTCTGTCACTCCTTTGCAACTCTTCACAGAAAACCGCAACTTGGGTACTTCCTTCCTCGGAACCTGTCTCATCACTGGAGAACTTGGTAACATACGTAACTTGTAGATAACATTAATTATATAAACAAGGCATAATGTAATTTTCATTTTTATTTCAATTCTTTTCTGTTTGTTCATGCATATGATTTTGATGCATATATCAATAGATATTGTCTTGGATTTGCTTCAACGATGCAAGGAGCTGCTTTTTGCTGTTGGCTTCACGAATTTCTCAACAATTGAGATGATTGCATTCCATCTTCCTGATTCTCTTGACAAAAGTCAACTCCCGTTCTGGAAGCGATGGGTCTATAACTGTTAGTACATGCATATTATGACTTTCCACTGTTTTCTTTTTTCCCTTGCAATTTCCTATATGCTTGTTTCCAGTTTTTAATTATACACTAGCTAAAATGCTAAATTATGATGATGAGGATAAAGATGGTGAAGATGCAGTTATTTTTAACTACCATTGGTATGATAATTTAGTTTTGGTTGTGTTATATTCTTCAATATTTTGTTCCACATATATATACTCATTCCAAAATAAACTTTGGTTACAGTATATGTTGGGAAGTGTAAACTCAAATAATAAGTATGCTACAATTAATGAGTCTTAGAGTTTTAGATTTAGTTTTATGTGAACTCTAAACCTCTAATTGTGTGTTTAGGAATGTTAGAGTTCTTTGACTTGATCTTCTCTCTTCCAGGCCGGTTCAGTAATTTGATTAATTATTTTCACTCAATGCACTTATATACTTTGCAAGATGATTGCTTCAAAATTTTCTAAATCTATCTTCTTAATCACTTGCAACGCACAACTCTACATGTATTTACAATTAATACTGTCTTCTGATGATTCATTATTATTATCAGCATAATAACAGTGATTATTATAATTACTAGATCCAATTCATAAGAACGAATATGGTCCTATTTACTTCCAACATATTTCACAAGAATGAATAATAATCTTAAACCTCATTAACTTTGTCTTAAAATTTAACAACTTTTTAACTTTACCCTTGTTTAATATATATTCTACCACAAGACCATAAAATCTATACAATAAAATTGTACATTCATGCAAAAAATTTAATGATGAGCTTATATAAATAGAACAAAAAGAAACTTTCTCTCTCTGCCTTATAAATAAAACCAAATGAGTACCTTCTAAAACATTTTCAAGATTCATTAACGCCACTTCTCTTATACATACCATCCACTTCCCTTCACTTATTTATTCTCATCATATATAGGCCTTTAAAGTTGCTTGCGGGCAGTGCCATTAAAGGCCTATATGGCCTTTAAAGGCGCTTGCCCCCTGCAAGCGCCTTTGAAGGCCAAGTGGCAATGAGTCTTTTTTTTTTAAATAACCCTTTCTATGGCACTTTCTGGGCAAGCGCTATATAAGGGGTCTATTTTTCTTTTTCTTTTTTTTAAATAACAACTTGTATGATGCTTCCCCAGGAAAGCGTCATACAATGTGTTGGGCAACTATGACGCTTTCCTGGTCAAATGTCATAGCTGTTACATGTATTTTTTCTTAAAAAAAAGAAGTCTCCTCCAGTGCTTGTTTGAAAAAGTGTCATAAGATTAACGCTATTAAATCTATGTTTTTTAGTAATGCACTCTTGCTATTTTATCAAACAATAAATTATTATTATTATTGTTGTTGTTGTTGTTGTTGTTGTTTACAATAAAGTATTTTTATAAAAAATATAACAATAAATTATTATTATAAAATAATAAATTATCTTACAATGGCCTCCTCTGCCTGCTAAGAGGTTGGAGTCCTGTCATGGTGCCTATTGTAATATCCCAAATTTTGGGACTAAAGGCCTAAGAATAACCCTGAATAAAGTAGACTACCAAGCCCATATTAGTAAGAGTCCCATAAATTATGACATATAGAAAGACTCTCAGGGGCTATGAGATTTGGGCCTTACTAGGCAAAGGGCTCGGTATCTGTAGACAATATGATTAGAATGTCGGTGCAGATGTGCACAGAACACATATATAATGCCATTGGGTTGGTAGAAAGACGCCACCCAACTATGTCATGACGTAAGGGACCGATTAGTTGGGCGGAATATGCCGATGTAGGTGTGCACATGCCATATTCAGGGCATATATGTGTACCCTGCGTTTTTGAATTGGACATCGGTATGTGGTGCCATGTGGGGCCCACATACATATTCTGATCTGGTGTCATTTGACGGGCTTCGATATGCGTGATGCAATCCTGAGTAAGTCCCGAGTAGAATCCCGAGTAGACACCGATAAAGTAACTTTATTAAAGTAACTTTAATAAAGTAACTAATCATGACATAACTTTTATGTTGGCTAAATGGAAAGGTGACACGTGTCCCATTAATAATGAAATGACATTTTTCCTTTTGTGTTGGCATTTTAAGATGGTGACATGTGGCACAGAAATCAGGGAAATTTACCGGTCTCCGGTTAGGTACCGATAACTTTCTCGAACACCAAGCCGGGGAGCTGGGGAGCCGGGGAAAATCATTAGACCCTTACTTCCTCTGACATTTTGGACGGCTAAAGGCCCAAAAAAATATGTGGGACCCACTTTAGAAAAAAGAAGTGACACGTGTCACCGAATCAGTGGAATACCGAACAAATGGCACCGTAACGTCGCGACACGTGGCATAATTTTTCAAGAGCCTTTCTTGACCTTATATTTTCGTCCAACCTGCCCCAAATATTCAGAAAAATTCTGGAAAATGAAGAAAAAACGTTGGAGGAGAGATGAAGAGTGAATAGTGTTTTCCAAGAATTTCAATCCGCCGAATCACTACCGAATCGGCGTTTTCTCTCAAAGTACCCTTCACAAACCTTCTTCTACTCATCCTAAGCTTCATTTCTATGGTTTCGGATTTTTGATTGGAGGTGTTTGGTGCCGTCTCCCTTCCCAGAGTACTGCCGGATTTCCGAACCGACTGCGAATATGCGTAGAGGTAAGCGTGAGCTTCCTTTTGAACCGATTGGTTTGTTGTTTGGATGAGTATTTGTAAGGGTTGGGTACTGTTCATTTTCGGTCCAAGGGGTATTTTTGAGGTTTAATCATGTATTTATGGTTAGAGGATGATTTATGATGATATTGGACCAAGTTGTTGGACAAAATTCTGAATTGATGAATTGTTGTGGAAAATCCTGATTTTCTGGTCTGAACAGAACGTCATGAAGAAGTAGGAATTTTATGATTTTGATGCTTCCATTGGATTTAGGAGGCAAAATTGTGTGGGTATACAAGTATTCATGAATTTTGGATACTTGTACATGAATTTAGAAGTTTTAGAAGTTAAAGGGTAAATGTTGTGTATTCCGTTTTCTGGAGGCAGTGTTATGGTGACGTATTTTTGAGTGGTCAAATGTTATCCAATGACCATGAAACTCTCTAGTTTGAAATTAGACACATATAACTTTACTTGGATAGGTCATAATGACCAATTGGATTTTTTTGTATTTAGATATGAATTTTTGAAGTTGTGTCCTGTTTCTGGAATGAAATCTGGAACAGGTTATATTTGGAGAAATTCTGGGAATGTTGTGGATGTGATAACCCAAATTGAGGATTTTTATACGAAATTATACTAAAATATCTTCAAATAGGACTTTGAACCACCCCAATTGGAGTTTTATAGAATTAATTATGATTTTCCAAAGTTTGGTCAAAATGCTGGCAGCTTTGTCTATCATGCGAATTTGAGAAAGAAAATGACCAAATGTAGTTAATATGAACTCCAAGGGTGAAAGTATGCCTTTAAGGCTAATGTAGCCCATTGGGCATTCACTTTGTATGGCTCTAATAATGTCATTACTTATCTAGGGCCATAAAGTGACAAAGAAGAAACTATGGTTGGAAGATCGAAGTACAAGAGGAGGAGGCAAAGTCCAAAAGGTAGTAAACTTACTTACTTGTATGTATGTGATGTTTATGCTGTGTATTGATTTGCTGTATTGGCTTGCTTGATTATGTGAAGCATGTATGAATGAATGAAGCTCTGTTTCTATTTTTACTATGGCCATAAGTATGTTGTACGAAACATTGAGCATGCAGAATATCATTATGTGAACATGAGCCTATGTAAGGCAAGCATATCATGCACTAGCATTCATCTTACATGCATTGTCTGTATGTTTGCTACTGAGATTCTCTCGAATCTCACCCTCCCCTCACCAACCATATAGGTACAAGAACAAGAAAGAGAATAATGCTTGAAGAAGAACAAGAAGGAAAGAAGCCGAAGAACTGAAGACCAAATTGTGTTTAGATTACTGTGTGTATCATTATTTGCACACAGAGAATATTCGGTTGTAAGAATACTCTCGAATTTGAATTGAGCTGTAATCGGGATCACTGAGAAGAAGAATTAACTCTGATATTCAGTAAGAATAAGTCGTGAATAAGTAATTACCCCTAACAAAGTAATAATGAACGCTTCCGTGTAAGTAACTAAGGGGTATGTAAGACGGGTGTTACACCTATGGGTGATAGTGAATAACTCCTCATAATCTGTCTGGTAGTTCTCCTGCTGAGTCTTCCTCTCCTAAAACAATTAAAATAGTAAATTAGTATTATGAATAATAAAAAATAAATTTATAATATGAAATAACCAGCTATTGTAAAAAATTACCAGCTCGCTGTAAGTCACAACAAATGTCTTCAATCCTGCGGTGTGATGGATCCTCTGCTACCCTCTGTACCTAGTCTTCCTTTGAAAAAGAGCTTGCATAATAAACACAAGAATAAAATTATTAAAAAAATTAATTAGTAAAAAGATAAAAATTATTAAAATTATAATTATAAAAAAATTATCTGTCCCTCTAGGCTCCTCCTATACTAGACAAAACTCACCTAGTCATTCGGTGGGACTCCGTCTGAGACGTTCTCAATCAGCTACTCAAAAGTATTGTCCCATCCTTATTCATACTGTGAAAGAGACGATTCTTCCTGTTCCTCCAGCCATCCCTCATCTTCATCAGCGTGTACCTTTTCTTATTGTCCCGAACGACAAACCTATCCAGTAACACAATTGAATAAATAATAATTAAATACAATTACTTACAAGTGATACAATTAATAAATAATAATTAAATACAATTAATTACAAACTATATAATGTAATTAAATACAATTAATTACCTTTACAGCGTCGTCCCACACTAGACCCTTTGCCGTCTTCGGAACATTCTTCCACGTCTTGAAGTGGATGGCAAACCGCATCTAATTCGAGCCCAACTTGTTCAAATAGCGGTTGAAGAGGTAATCACCATTCTCAATCGGCTGGTCCGTGGCCTCATTCCATAAAACTATCACACGTAGTCTCCGATCCAGGCTATTAAGACCGACCATGTCCAGCCTCCTTATGGAAATGTTCCCCTACTTATCTGCACAATTTACCACATATATTAATTAAATTTTGATCAAATATTAAATTTCAATATTAAATTTAATAAAAAAATTTTAAATTTACCTTGAACCTGCACCTCAAAACTCGTAGATCTCGCATATGACTGTCGTGAGTTATTCTAGTCTCAAGCCTCCTCCTTATCCAGGAATCGCTCCATGTCACTGAGAGGAATCTGTAAGTCAAATTCCTCATTCTCGTCGTAATTGTTGACACTGAGGTCCCCCTCGGGTTGAACATGCATCTCTGGTGTGGTCACCTCTAGTGGGCCCATTTGTTGTGCTGCTGTCTATTGTGGCGTGGTCACCTCCTATGATTGTATGGGGATGTCCCTACCTCTGCGCTGCCCTCTGCCACCTCTGCCACTCCCCCCTCTACTACTATTGCTACCTCGCAGAATAGGTCTGGAGGGCAATTTAGCCTCCTTCCCCTTCCCCTTGTCTTGCTCAGAAGTCATAATATATAACTACAAAAAAATAGCAATATTTATATCGAATTATAGAATAATAAGCAAAAGATGAAATAAAGGACTTAACTTTACTAACCTCATGTGGCAAACTCTGTAAAATGCTTGAACAAAACCTCATATCTAAAGGGAAAATCTCAGAGGGTGTGTGAGAATTAAAATTGGCAAAAGTGAGAAAATGAGGGGTCAATGAGCTTTTATAGTACTGGATTTGTAGCAGTTTTCAAAGAAACCGCTACCCTAACTGTAACACCCTACTTTTGAATCGTACAAAACAGTTGAAAACATAACTTGATGCCACATGAGAGACCAAAAGCAGTTCTTAATCCATTTGGGATCCCAACTTCACTACAGGGTTCGATCCTATAGTTAAGTGGGTTTTTAAAAGGTATTTCAAAACATTTTAGTTGTGGTTTCATTTTCATTTTTCAAATTGGTTTAATTCATTCTGGTCTATTTCCATTTCTTAATATCAGAGTACTTACTGAAGTTCTTAGCAGGTAATCAGAATAAGTTCGCTACTAAAGGGTCCACCTGGTACTCTCACCCGGTTGTAGATAATTTACATCGGTTACATACAACCTTCCAGGTTTACAGTTGGTGTACTTTTCCACCATGAGTACTAATTTTACAAAATACCATTCAGTTTTATATACAATTCCAAAAGTTAGATAACCAACAGAAAATAAATTCTAAGTCTTCACTTCTACCCGTCCGTGGCTATCTTCTTTCAATGAGAACTACTTGCCCGTGCTGCAGGTTAGTTATTGGAAAAGGGTGAGATTCAAAAGAATCCCAGTAGTAACAAATAACACTCATATAAAATGCATACGAAGAAACATGCCATAACAACCACCACATACCAAACAGTTCAATATTCATTCAACATTCAGAGATATGTTCATTCAATAAATAATTCTATTCAAGGATGTACCGTCCCTTCCCACAGTGCTGGCTATTCTATTGGGCCAAAGCCCTTCTCATCTGAATGCTTAAAGGGCAATTCGGCCCGATTCATGTTCACATTTCAAGTATGTATAATGGCAATAATATGCATAAAGCAGGATACATAGAATATGAGGGAGAAGTTACTACCTTAACCTTTCCAATGTTTTGAGGTGTGTTACCACTTTCTTGGTCGTCTCGGACAGATATCGAATCCTATATATGAGAATTCATGAATGGACGGGTTATTACTTAGCTCAATACATTTATAAATTACTCTTTAATGTTGGTTATCATTAGGGTTATTATGGTAACTTTACCAAGTCAACCAATGAGTTAAAATGGTCAAATTATCACAAGGGACTAATTTCTACTCTTGGTGTACAAAGAAATTACAATATGTCATTACATTTTGTAATTTTCGCATAGGCACAAATGTTGGCAGATTTGGTCCACTAACTTTAAAAATTCATATCTTTTTTCACAAATGTCCAATTGGGGTGGTTTCAAAGCGTATGTGACCCTTATTAAGTCTAGTTTCATGGAAAAACTACTTAAATAAGCCAATTTGACACACAGAAATCCAGAATTTTCCAGTTTTACATAACCAAACTTCAAAAATGTGGAACTCCCAGCATACACATCCAATTAATCCTTATGACCTATAAAATTAAATTTCTATGTCTCTACTTTCATACTGAAAAGTTTCAGAATTTTTGGACAAGATTTACCCCTTGCATTATCACGCACAACATCTACTGTTACACAAGGCAGATTACACAACATGTTCATGCACACTTCCAAAATTTCCAAATTGATATAGGAACATCCAAAATTCATGAACACTTGTATACCTACACAATTTTACCCTATAAAGCCAATGGAATCATCAAAATTGTCAAATTCTCACTCCTTAAAGGCGTCCTATTTTGGCAGAAATTTTATATATATTCCAAAAATTACCAAACTTGTGATTTAAGCTTCAAACTAGCTTCATATGCCTTCTAAGCATTCATAAAACACTATGAACACAATCAAACATCATGATTCTTCAAGACCCTAACTTGACCAAAAACAGGGCAGAATTTTACATGCCAAAATACTCAACAAAACAACACAATCCATAGCTCAAAATGAAGCTAAAACTCACCTCTTACTCCTCCTTAGGTTCTTTCTTTGGTTCTTCAATTTTTGCTTTTGCAAGAGGGCTCAAAACTTCTCCTCTTCAAAAACAAAAACCATAGAAATGAAGCTCTTGAAGAGGGGAACAATATTCATGAAGAGATTTTGAACAATAGAGGTGATTTACTAAGTGATTTTAAGGCTAAAAGCTAACCTTTTGTTCTTGTGCTTTCTCTTTCCTCTTCCCTTGCGTTAGCCGACCTTGAGAGCTTGGAGAGAGAGTGAAATGTGAATAAATGAATTCACTTCAGCTCTTTTTACTCACTTGGACGGAAATATACCAAGGAAAAGGAGAAAGCCATGTGTCTTCTTCTTGTGGAGTTTTAAAAAAAATTGAAGATTAATTAACTAACCCAAGTTGGCTTGGTTACTTGAGTTAAACTCTCTATTTCCTCTTCTCTTGCTTTTTGACCGAAAATGAGAATTGAATGAGAAGAGATGATGATCTAATAAGATATTAAAGTTTGATTTCCAAGTGCTTAATTCCTATTGGTCCAAAATTGTGTTTTATAGAATATCATAAAATATAATTCCTCTTTCCTTTTCCTCTCACCTTTTCTACCGAAATGAAAAGCCAAAGGAATGGATATTATCACCTTGAAATATCCAAAAAAGTTGCTTCTTGAATTCATTGTTCAAAGCCTTATGCTTGTTGACCTTTTGACTTCTTGTGATTGGCCAAGAATTTTCTTATTGAATCCATGTTGACCAACAAGTATATATATATATTTCCCCTCACCCTTGTCTTGAACGAAATTATGGAGGAATAGGGGATATTAATTTGCCTCTTGAATTATCCTAGGATTGCATCTTCCAAGTCATTAAAATTGGTCATACTCGATTTTAGGCGAAAATTAGTAATTCACTTATAGCTAATCGGGACTAAAATCATCATACAATTTCTTGGGATAATTCTTTCATTAATTTCACTATCTATTTATACATATAGCCCTTGAATACATTTTGGGATATTACACTAACTGCTACAAACTACCTCGGATAACGTAAAATATTATAGCAGTTATACATTCTGTAGCGGTTATAGAGTATAACCACTACAAATATGCTAACATTTGTAGCGGTTATCCGTAATTGTTACAAAAAGGAGGTCTTTTGCATTCCATAGCGGTTTCTGTCATAAAAACCGTTACAAAATAACCGCCATAACAGTCGAGCCAGCTTCCTGCCTTGTGTTGCCAAGCTAGCGCCACATTTGTAGTAGTTGATAAAGTAAAACTACTAGAAAATAACCGTGGCAAATTTGGCGCCAAAATTTGTAGCGGTTATGTCTATTGAACCACTACAAAACTCATTCCCAACCCACGTGCCACTTGATGCGAGGTATATCGTTGCAAATTTGTAATGGTTTTGCTTAAAACGGCTACAAATCTCGATATTTGTAGCGGGTTTTTTTAACCGCTTATATGTACCGCTAGGAAGTGTCATTTTTTTTTTGTAGTGATCAAATCACAAAATGTATATAAATAAATTTAAATCTAAATTAGTTTATATCTCTATACTTTTATTATAATACTTTATAAGAGATATCTAATCTCAATTTGGAGAAATTTTTGCATACACCAATTGTTGAGAGTTGATCTAATAGTAACGATGAGGTAAAAGGAAGTAGGTGGTACATGAAGTGGGGAGGTTCTGTTCTATCTATACAAGGCTCTTTTGTAATATTTGGTGAAACATTTATCAGGTATTTCCAAAAATGCCATTTACGTAATTAACCCTCAATTTATTGGAAACTATTATCTTTGACTTTATGTTTCATAGAAATAAGAAAACAGGCCCTCAACTTATTAGGATGTATCGTGGTAATTAATATTATGATAGAAGTTAGTAACTTTAATTAAGAATATTTCGTAATGTTTCTAACAAATTTTTTTTAAATCAATATTATTAACAAATTTGAATCCTTTTTATAGACTGTGTACTTCAGTTAAACTGGATAACAAAGTATTTTATTTTGTTGTTAAATTGAACTGTAATAAAAATTAATAATTTGACAGACATTCATATACATATGACGTGTGAACATGTGTTTGCATTTGTTATTACAGTAATAGTTACCAATGTAAACCCGGTGAAGAGTAAAGAGGTGATGAAAGTGTAGCCTGTTTTGCTTCTATGTTCTTAATTAAGCATAATTGGAATGATATTAGCCTCTTGCCCATAAAAGTCTTAATCATCTCATGTATGGACCAAAAATATTAGTTAAAAAGTAGGTACTCCTCTGGTCAGGCACATCATTATATTTTTGTTTTTATAAAGAATAGAGTATATTTAAATATGAATAAAGTTGAAAAGTTGCTATGAGTTAATGAAGTTTAAGGTTTTTCTTGGTTTGTATGAAACATATTGGAAATTCCTTGTAAATAAAATAAGAAGAGTATAACATTAAATATATAAAAAAATTTGTAACAATTTTCAAATATGCTCTTTTCAAAAGTCAATACTCCTCTTGTCTTTAATGTAGGATCTAACTGAAAAATTTATTTTGGTCCCAAATGTAAAATCTATTTTTTATATTTATCAATCTTTTTCTAATTTATCCCAGCCCTATTGATTCTCCGCCAACAATAATAAAGTAAGAGAGAGATGAAGGAAATTAAGGAAGATGGTTAGGATATCTTAGAAAAAAATGTCATATTAATTAACTTAATTAACTTCCTTAATTTAATCATATTAGATAAACAAGTCTTACATTAAGGACCAGTGAGAGCACTATATTAATTATAATGAATTAATTGTATTGAAGGAAAAATATGGAAAAAAATGTTAAATGCTCTAGAGATTATTCCCTTACATTTTTTTAATTGTTCTTATTTAAAATCACTTTAATTGCATGTCTCCTGGCTTATGGTATTCAATGGAAAATTTGAGTTTTTTGTTGTTGTTATTTTCAAATAAAGTTAATGACTTAACCATTTCTATTTATTTTTGATGAGATGGTTAGAGGATTAAAGGGAGTATGAAACTTGACTTATACTTCGACATCAGAGAGAATGACTTATATTATAGATAGAAAGAGTAATAACCAATTTAATCATTGGAATAAACATAGCTCCTTAACTTAGGCATTGTGTACAACTTAGCATGGGCCTAACCATGTAGCACTTCAGACAACGGAATAGATCTTCTTGGTCATTGTGTTATCTATTAATTTATAATTTGAAGAAGCTTATATTTTTCCATCTCTTGATCACTTTGTGGGTGGAAGATGTCAAAATACCATCAATGACAACCACTGAGCATTTCTACGCAGATGTTCAACAAGATGGTGAGAGTAAAGCTCATCAAGGTACATTATTCTCTGTCACTTCAGAAGATTAAGTCAAATTAAATAACAAGGTTAACCCCATTCCAGATTTCTATACTTTTATTGAATTTTTGTTTTGGTGCATATACCTTTTTTTACTCATTGTTTTGTCCCTCTTCTTTTTATCATCCAAAATATTGGTCTCTATATTTATATTTTTAGAAGTACTTGGACCTGAAATTAGCTATGTTAAATTCGCTTATCGGACATCAACATCGTTAACCTGTCTTACATGACTATTGATGAGGCTGATTACACAGAAGTCTGTTACAATTTTACTGACATCTTTTATATTATGAACAGCGTCTCAAACGAAATTGCTTCCGGTATACATGCATTTTAAATGTACTCTTCAAGTCAGCTCTTTCCTTACGTCTTTGTGGAGTTTAACCCTTCTACTTCTTCTTAAAATTATAAAAATTGCAGAGATTATATTATTTCAAATACAGCCTTAGAGCAACGGTAAGTTGTATACATCTGACCCTCTCTAGACCCGCACGAAAAAGCCTTGTGCACTGAGCTATTTTTTTTATTAGCCTTAATGGAAAAGATTATGACTGCTTAAACATGAATCTTGGTTTCGTGTTCATATGAATACCGACACTATTGTATCAAAAAATTATGAAAAATAAAAATCACTCTTTTATTTAAATTTTGCGTATATTAAAAAAATAAAATATTTTTTTGCACACCGATTAAATGATGTAAAGTTCTTCCTTTTATTTATCACGCATGGAATCAGGCACGCCCAAATAATATGAAATATGAAATTAAAAATTAATTTTTGTAAGCTCAATTATTTGTGCATAATGTAAAGTCCAAAACTTAATTTATACATTGGTTGCTCAACATTTGCTAAGAAAAAACAATGTCAACAGGGCTAGGTCTACTCCATAGGCTTATCTCCAGCATCAGTAAGTTGTCAGGTATGTGCGCGCTCTCATGTCTTTAGTATTTTAGTTGTTGTGATTAAAAACATAAAGTGTTATTTGAGTAACCAAATGGAGCAGGAATGAAGGAAATATGTAAGATGAAGCAGCAACATGCACAAGCAGCTGAAATTCTGAACCTAGTTTGTGAGAATGTAATGTTTTTGAACAAAGAAAAGAAGGCTAAGACTGCAGACGCACTGATTGCTGCGGCAAGAGCAGAGAAGGTTGAGTTTTTGTTGCGAGTGACAAAGGCAAACCCCGAATTAGTATCGCTAGTCACTTTTTCTCAACGAAAAGGGCACGTCTTCTTCGATGCTGTTACAGATCGTCGAGCTGAGATTTTCAACCTCCTCCGCGGCTTTCGCTTTAAGCATGTGGTGGCAACAATAATGTGGCGCTACCGCAATACCTTGCTGCATGTGTCAGCCTCGTTGGCTCCTCCTACTTATCTTAACCATATATCTGGTGTCGCCTTACAAATGCAAAGAGAACTACAATGGTTCAAGGTTAGAAATGAAATCTAAGGCTTTTCCATGAATTTTGGAGAGGTTAATAAATGGAAATGAATCATATTATTATTATTATTATTATTATTATTTGTAACCACAGGCGGCAGAGAGTATGGTGGATCCTGGATATAGGAAGTTTTTAAACAACGAGTGGCTGAATCCTCTTGATCTTTTCAAGGAAAACCACAAAGAACTCAGGGAAGAAGGAGAGATATGGATGAAGGATACTGCATCTTCTTGCTCAGTTGTTGGAACACTAATTGTTACCATCATGTTTGCCGTAGCCTTTACAGTTCCAGGAGGAAATGATCAGGCTTCAGGGTACCCAATATTTTTGGAGAATAAGTTATTCAAGGTTTTCTTAATATCAGATGCACTTTCCTTGTTCTCTTCCACTACTTCTGTCCTTACATTTTTAGGAATCCTCACGTCACGCTATGCAGAGGAAGACTTCCTTTACTCACTACCTAGAAAATTGATAATAGGTCTTTCGACACTTTTTCTCTCTATTGCAACTATGATGGTGGCCTTTTCGGTCACCATAATAATTGTCATGTTGCAACATAACTCATCACATTTAAGGGCTTTTCTTCCTATTGCTATGCTTGGTGGCGTTCCAATAACCCTCTTTGTGTTATTACAATTCCCTCTTCTTGTTGAAGTAATTTATTCTACTTATGGTCCAGGCATATTCAAGAAGAAGGTGGAGAAGTGGCCATGAGCTGTTTGTGTAATCCACATATTACTTTATGTATTTTCTATTGAATAAAGCTTTTACTCTTGAATCATAACCGTGTAATAGAACCAACTGTTTTACTTTTACCCTGAGTTGGGAATGTGTGTCAGCCTTTGCATTTTTAGAACAAAAACATATATTATATTATTGATCTGCCGAAGTAATTAGATTTAGCCGATGACTACCCATATTTCAGGACATTTCTGGATGAATTATTTATTTTTAAAGGGAACGAATCAGACGTTGAAATTAAGGTCCTATTGATTATTGGTGATATAGTTGGGGACAAAATCTATTAATTGTCATGCATAATTATGGCCATTCTTGCACGCAACATGTTTATTTCACCATGACAAACATATATTAAAACAGTCTTATTCAGCACTAGCTATATGTACAAAGCCAAACAAGTGCATATGTTGAGTTTGTACAAATCCATACAGGCACAGACAATTAAACATTATGTAGAAGTTTGGAAGTTTGGTGCAAAAATTACTAAAAGTGGAGATTTTCAGAAGATATGGCACATCGCATTAATTAATTGTTTAGTTAACTGATAATCATCAATTCAAATCCAAGCCATTGGAGTCACCGACGCTCCAGATTGTGCCACGTCACCCACATTGAAAAAGAATTCTTTTTTTTTAGTGAGGAAAAGATATGAGAAAATCCCAAAATAAAAATCACTTGAATTTCAAAATCTTAAATTGATTTTGTTGACAATAAGAGTGATGAGATTAATAAAAAAAATATAACAATTAACAACTCAAATTTTTATGAAATCACTTATTTAATATTTTGAAGTTTAAAATATATTTTTTTATAATTCTCACAAAAGATATTCTGCATTAGCTAGTGTCATCAGACTGTCCAAAAGTGTGGTGGGATAAAGGAAAAGAGCAATAATTAAGAAAACACCTTGAATTGGATTCAAGCCCATGTCAAATCACCTTTTCTTTTTCTTTTTTTTTTCTTTTTCATAGATTAATTAGGAGGCTCAAAAACTCAGAAGACAGAAAGCAAAATATGAGTTACGTTGCCAAAGAAGACTGAGCCATTGACGTACGGTTTCAAAGTTTCCTTCACAGGAGGGAAGGTGCATATGTGTGTGTGTGTAGCCAAGTTCAACTGGTAAGTAGTGTGTATGATTGTGGCGTTTTGGGCTTGTAAGACTTATAATTAGTTTGCTACAATATGTTTAGGTATATATTGTAGGATTTATTTGCAGGGTCCATGCTTTGTTTTGTGAGGCCTATGTTAATGGTCCAATTTGCTAGGTTGTGTATAAATGTATTGGTCCTGACCATGTGTACTCAGAATTTCTAAGAAATCTCCTTTCATGCCATGTGTTAAGTGTTGAGGTGTGAGGTTATGGGCTTTTACCTGATACCAGCGCCGTGTTGGACTTCTTTCAAGAAGGCCCATGAAAATTAGCCCACAGACATCAAATCAGCACAAGAACTCGAATGGCATAGAATAACCCCAAAAAAAGGAGGGTTTCTGGTAAATAAACCCTAACTTCTGGTGAAACGATCCCCAAAGATATTGGAGTGGATTGAACGCCTATATCATAAAAAAAGATTGGCGAAGATATTGCTGACGTTGAGGATATTTAGCAAGATTTTGAATCATTGTGTTTGATCAAATAGATTCCACAACCGTCGCTCAAGTTTGTCGCAATCATCACGCAAGATTTTCCTGAATGACCAATGAAAGTGATTAGAATCAGGGAAATCCTAAAGATCAAATGGTAAGTGACAAATCCACTAAAGAATCGCTCTCTTTTCATCATCTTTTGTTCCTTCACCCATCGGATACTCAAGGATAGCCGTTAATCTCTCATGTGCTCCCCATTGCCGAAGAATAAAGTTGGCTTTATCGATGGTTCCTGCAAAAGAAAGACGCAAGATCCATCTCTTCGTGATCAATGGGACATGTGCGATGCTATTATTCTTCCATGGCTTCTTGGTTCCCTATCGAAAGAGCTAGCGTATGGGATAATTTTCTTTCCCAATGCTTATCATGTTTGGGTTCACCTCCAACAACATTTTGATAAGTACACTGGTTCATGAATCTTCGCCCTTCATAGAGAGATTCATTCATTAAGGCAGTGATTAAGCTTGTCGTTAGCCCTCTCAAGATATACTAGAATTACTCATATAGCTAGCTATAAGCACCCTAGGTCATTTCCACATTGGTTTCAGTCATGCTTTGATTCAATTACATAAGACATCACAAGTTGATTATCCAAGAATCAAGTTGATTATAATGTAAGATCAAGCTATCACAGGACAAAACACAATGTTAAATTCATCTTCATCCTAGGAGAATTCTTCCTCTTGTCATTGCTGCACCTTAAGCTAAATCAGATCTCCTCTCACTTCTCATCAAAATCAACATTCATTTCATGTAAGCAAAATGAAATCAATATAATAGTTACTGCAATATTGTAACACAAAGTCTTTACATGAACAATCATCCATGAAATGTAATTCACAAGGTTGTAACATCATATTCAATCAAATCATGATGAAATACACTTGCAACATGATTTCAGACTATAAACATGCTCATATTACAAATCAAAAATCCACAATTCATTGCAGCAACACTAATCATAGCTTGCCAGAAAATACACATAGAAATGGGATCTAAGCTTAATAGCTACAGAATTGAAGTGTAGAAATGAATGAGAAGCTAAGAAACTTCCTGATCATGATTCAGTCATAACACTGGCAGCTCCAAGGGAATCAAACTCCATGGATGAAGACTAAAAGCTTCAACCGAGCATGTTGATCGGAGCTTCACCGGAATCTTGATCCATCGCACTCAGTCTTCTAGAACTTGCATTTCTCTCTAATCTCCAACTCAATCTCTATTCTCTCAGCTTCTAAAAATTTCCAGAATGCAAATTTTGTCTTCAGAATTGCTTCTCATCGTTTACTTAAGCTCACCGGTTTCAGCTCCTTCTTCACTTGGAATCGCAGCTGACTGTTGCTTCAACTCTTGTCAAACTCTCACTTGTTTCCAAGGTAACCAATCACACTTAATTCACTTAGCATTTTTGGATAAGAAGGAATGGAAATGCCAAGTTCCCGTGCATCAATTTCACTTGAACCATATTTTTCTGACGCATCAATTGGAATTCCTCTTGTGATGGAATCTGGCTTCTTTTTCTAATGGAACAGTGCTTCAACGAAATCCAACTCCTTCCCACACTGCAAAACGGCGCCGTTTAACTCCTTTGGAGCCATATTCTTTTAAACCTGATGTTTTGAAATAGCACTTGGGCCCCAGTAAACTTTCTTCTGATTTCATTTGGTCCTTCCTTAATTAAATTAGAGCCCAATAAACTTTTTCTATTTGCAACCAGATCCCTATCCTGCATCAAGTACAAATACTTCCAAAAGTCCTCAATTTTAACAATCAAGCTATCATTTTCGTGCCACAACACACTTAATCAATTATCAATCATATGCCAATGATTTTCCCGTCATTAATACATAATTCATATGAAATTGGACTTTTTAACCTATTAAAATTCTAGCTCATCAGGTAAGGATATTCGTCTGTGATTACCTATTTTTTGAAGCTTACAGAGCTTTAAGAGGAACAATACTCTTTAGTTCAAATTCCTTCATGTACCTGTGAGACCTCTAAAGTGTATGGAGAAGTTATTCAACGGCAGAAACTACTTCAGTTCTTAATTGGGCTCAACAAATCATATTCTTAGGCAAAAAGCCATATTCTCCTCCTTGTTCCTCTTCCAAGTGTGTGAACAATAATGCTTATGGGATGATAGTTGAGGATGAGGCACAGTGTCAATTAGCAAATTTATAGCATAATGTTACCTCCCAGAAGGAATAGCGATCACAAGTAGGGGGAGAGGCAGAGGAAAGGGAAGAGAATGTGTAGAACGAGCAGTAAATGCCCCAGTGAGTATAGGCATTGTTGCAAGAAATGGCATTCAAGGGAGAATAACCACCAAATCATAAGCTACCCTCTAAATTTATGTGGAAATAAAGCTAAGCAATTAAAGGAATCAAGCCAAGTAGGGGTGACTCCACTTATGTAGTTGAAGAGCATGGTAATGCTAGTGCTTATGCGGTTCCATCGTTTACATAGGAACATTACCAATAAATTCTTGAGTTTCTCAAGCGTGATGCAGAGCCCACAGTGTGTGCTTTGACTGGTGCAGGTTTGGCTGTCGCCTAACTCCTTTGATTTTTCTAATACTAAAAGGATACTTGACTCAGGAGCCACTATTCACATGGTAGAAAATCTGAATGTCTTTAATAGTTATAAAGAATACAATGGTCCTATAAAGTTAATTAAAATTCCAGATGGAAGTCATATTGTTGTTAGTTATGTAGGCTATGTTACAATTGGGAATGATATATAATTAGTGTTTTATCACTACAAAAAAATAGCAAATTAGTGATGGAATTTCCGTCACATATCAAGTTAGAGACGGAAATTAGCGACGGAATTTGTTCCGTCGCTAAAAAGACCGTTACTAATTGATTAGTGACGGAATTTTGAATTCCATCACTAATTAGAGATGGAATTTAGCGACGAAATTTTTTCGTCTCTAATTAGCGACGGAAATTCCGTCTCTAATTAGAGACTGAATTTACTAATTAGCGACGGAAAATTCTGTCTCTAATTAGCGACAGAATTTTCCATCTTTAATCCGTCGCTAAATATTTTTTTTATATATAATTTAAATTTCCATATGTCTACAATACGAGCTTCCACATTTCCCTCGCCGGCGGTCGCCACATGTACTATAATATCCTAAATTTTGGGACTAAAGGCTTAAAATTTAGTGTTATTTTCCAAAATTCCTTTATATCCTTGGATATTAAACAGAATTATATTAGTGAGCTAAAGAGCTCGGGGAATAAAAAAACGAAGTGATTGGAAGTCACACACAATATAGTAAATGGAACACAAAGTAATTTTGCTACCGGTGAAATTCCTGGTATGACAGTAATGATTGTGTGACATGTTTTGATGGGTAAATGATGGTGAAAAATTATGAAAATTTCTAGAATGAAATTATACTAATCAAGATTTAATTTGATAGGTCATATGAGTCATTTGGAGTTGTACACAAAGAGAAATGAATTTTTGAAGTTAGCCCAGCGAAATTAACTATTTTCTAGGTCAGCATCCAAATATTAAAATTGTGGGAAGAGTGATCTTCCAATTGGCCAAATGTTATATTTTTACTTAAAACTAGACTCAATGAGGGTCACATAGCCTTCGAAACCACCCCAATTAATCAAGTTTCAAGTCTTTTTAATCTCCTCCAAATGAAGGTTTACAAGGTATTTAAAGAGAAATATTCAGAAACCCTAATTACATTAAATGCATTCTAGAAAATAGAAACTAACCTAATATAATTAATTAATTAATTAGGAAACCCAAAAGTCAAATAGGCCCAATATCGAATAATTTTCGCATAAATAAAAGTCACAAAATATAATCAGCATTCAAGGCCCAAAATGTGCTTATTTAGGCCCAAATGAGTCCTCCCATGTATAGTGCTAGGTCCAAGCTCTTTGTTTTGAAGTCTCCAAGCCCAAAACTTGATTAGTATCTCCATCTGCAGCCCCTAAGAAATTAATGACGTTTTCAACATCTTTATCCACAATTGTTGATCCAATTGCCATCTGATTTGCATTAGCCTCTTGAATAAGCCCAATCAATGCTTCCTTAAATATTTTAGCTTGTGCTCTTGTGACTGGACCGGCTGGAATTTGAAAATGATAGTTTGAAGTTGAAGAGTCAACACTTGAATATGAAGAGACAACTTGTTGATTTTGGATCGCATCATTCCCTCTCTCCTCAAAAGGATTCGCCCTCGAATCTTCACCTTTCTTGTATTTGACAACATATGGGAATATCTCAATAAATTTCAGCCAGCTTGCATGTCTCTTGTTAAGCTTACCTTGACCAAGTAAATGAACATAACAAGGAAAATCAATGTTTTCCATGCAACAATCAGAATTTTTCAGATTTGAAAACAATTGTTCCTTTCCCCAAACTTCAAGCACATATTGCAAAGGATTCACATGCTCATCAAGATTATTGGTGCAAATAAGAGTATCATCAAAACAAGCTGCAATATGCATATAAGAACACGCTAGAGAACCATAATGTTTTTCAATGCCACTCGAAGGAGATGACGATTCAATACTTCTTGATGATAAGAATCCATCCGGTGGCTTCTTAGGAATCAAATCCAAGAACACCTGCAACACATCAAAATCACAAGGCAAATAATGATTAAGATCATTAGTAACTAAAGAAATATCCTTGCAATCACTCTTAACCTCACTTTTCTCATAATTCTTTTCTTCTTTCTTTTCACTCAATTCTTCACACTCTTTCTTCTGAAAACACTTCATACTCTCAATAGCTTTTTCTCTTTCAAACGCACTTTTACTCTCCTTACTTTGACAATACTTAATGCTCTCAATGTCTTTTTCTCTCTCAAGCTGAATTTTTATCTCAACAGCAGTTTGACAAAAATCACTCTCACTTATATTTTCACTTTTGTTTTCATGATTAAGAGGAACTTCTTCAATCACAAGATTGATACTTGGAACAAGAATGTCTTTTTCACACTTCTCAGCTTGAAGTTCAACATTAGGTTCTTCTTCCTCCTTGGTTGGCTCTAACTCGTTATTAGAGACTGTAACTATCAAGCTTTCAATCTCCTTTGAATTGGAGCTACTCTCTGAACACATTTGTCGCTTGATCTTTTGTTCATACTCAGCAACAAACTGAACCAAAATATCAATGTCCAAGAAGGCTAAGGTCATTGCAAAACAAGCTAAATCAGGATTAAGCCCATTTAGAAAACGATCATTAGTGGCTTTTGAAGTTTCTTTTACTCCAGCTCTAATCAAGGCTAATTCCATCTCTTGAAAATATTCATTAACACTCATGGAGCCTTGTTTCAACTCTTGCAGCTTTCTTTGGAATTCTCTTTTTGATCTGGAGTTGTGACTAGATATCCATTGGTCGTTTTCAGCATTAAACTTTTGCAGTCCTTTTAACAAGGATTGAAGATGTCCATGAATTTCTTTTTCATCATGCATATTGGTAGTACCTGAAAAGTTAGATTTAGAAAAAAACAGGGACCTCACCACTCTTCTCACGTGTTTCACTCAAACAAGTTTAGTGTCACTCGTGTTTCTCTCAAATTTGGCTTTTAAATTGATGTATGTCACTCTTGCCTTTTTTCCACTCTTAGATTCCTCGTAAGGCTCTGTAAAAGAACTAAGCAATTTAATCAATGCAATCACAATTTGCAGAAATCAAACCAACACTTAGAAATATGGAATATCAAATGACAATCTATGAAAGGAGATCGAAAGGGAATTGAGGGAGAATCAGGAATTCAAATGACAATCTATCACAAGCAATCTCAAGCAATCTGAACCCAGAAATTCCAGAAAGGCGTCATTTTCAAAAGACTATAACGTACTGTAGAAATTTTGGATTGAGATGAAACTGAAGCTACTGGAAAGATGAGATTCTAAACAATGAGAATGACCTATTAAATGACCAAAACCGCAAAGTAAAATGGGTCAAACAAGGAAAGAAGATTTGATAACGTTCTGGAAAAAAATGACGAATTGACACAGAAAATTTGCAGAAACACGACTGATTATCTATGAAAATTCTGCCAGATTATCTATTTTGTGTGAAAATTCAATTTTTGAGCCAACCAGGTGCTGACACGTGGCAGATGAAATATCTGATTCATTTATCCATTAAATCCATCATCTTCCTCCTCCATTTCATGAAGGAATTAAACCAAAAAGAGAGAGAAAAGAGAGAACACGAAAATAGAGGGAGAAGAGAGAGAAAATTCTAGGCACTGAAACACTACCGTAACAACGTCTTCTCTCAAAGTGCCCTTCAAGAAACTTCTTCTACTCATCGTGAACTTCATTTATACGGTTTCATATTTTTGTTTGGAGGTGGTTGGCACCGTCTCACCGGTCGGAGTGTTGCCGGAATTCCGAACCATTTACGGAAACGGGTAGAGGACTATGGAGAAGTCACGAAAGAAGAGGCATGGAATAATTTCCTTAGAGGAAGAGGCATGGATGAATTTCTAAGAAGCTCCAAAGGTGGGAGGAAGAGGAAACCAAGGAAGGACTATGGTCCACCAGTGACAGGTGGAGATGCATGAAGATGCATGGAGGAGATATGAAGTTGAAATGAAGCTTGAAGCGCAAGGCGCTAGCTTGTATTTGGTTGTATTTATTGGGTGATTGTATTTATAAGAAGTGATACATGTATATGTGTATGTATGAGAATGTATGAATGAAGGTGTTTAGCAGAGAACGGCTCTAATGGATAGCTTTTAGTTTATTTTATGTAATCGTTGCATACTCTAATTATAATGAAACTAAGAGCCGGTGATGTATTAGTGATGTAGTGAATATTGTGGAAATGTGTTTAAAGTATTTTACCCTTCAGAAAACCCTCTCAGCCTTATGAATGTTTTGTAATGTTGGGTAGTCTGGAGTTAAATCCTTATTCCAAAATCAATTTCCCGGGTTCAAATCCTGATTCCGCAATGGATTTCACTAGTTATTTATACTCATTTATGAGTATTGGAAATAAGGTGTCACATGTACCAGTCAGCCACTGCCACCTTGCCTTTAGCCGCTACATATTCTGGTAAGACGCCACATGTCAGCCTACACCGCGTGCCTCGTGTCACCCTTCACCGTGCGCCACGTGTCACAAGTCACAAATTGGTTGCATTCTGTGACAGAGTTAGGATTCAAAGCTATGACCTCTCACACGTGTGCTAGTGCCTTTACCGGTTGAGCTAAGAAGAATCTGTGAAAGTTAAATGCAAAATCATATATATATATATATATATATATATATATAGACACAGACACACGCACAACACATACATACATACCTACATACGTACATACATACACATACATACATACATACATACATACATACATACATACATATATATAGCTTGCAAACAAAAATAGAAATACAAAATTTTATATATTATTGAATATTTTAATTTAGTTTTCTTATTTTATTTTATGTAAATATTCTACCTAAATTTTTATTATTAATATATTTTTTATTTATTTTATTTTATATTTTATCTTTTTGTTTGTATTTATAAAATTTGCATTTCATTTGTGTATAATATATTATTAAAAATTCAAATATATTATATTATAATTTTTATTTCAAAAATAAATATGAATTAATAATTTTTATTTATTTTAATATTATATTATAAATTTAAAATAATTTAAAATTTAAAATATTTAAAAAATTATAATTTTGAAAAAAACCGAATTATTAAAAAATTTAGCTATTAAAGACGGAATTAGCGACGGAATTTTTAGTGACAGAAATTAGTGACAGAATTTAGCGATGGAATGTAATTCCGTCGCTAATCCATCACTAATTTAGAGAATGAAAAATTCCGTTGCTAATTTTAGTGACGGAATTTGTGAGGGATTAGCGACAGAATGAAATTTCGTCACTAATTTGCTATTTTTTTGTAGTGTATATGCCCCTGGTTTAAAATTCAATTTGATATTAATATCACAATTCACCAAGGAGCAATAGTTTTTTCATGACCTCTGCTTGATGCAAGGCCTTAGGGATGGGAGGAAGAAGATTGGTAAGACATGGTTAATCTTTACATTCTGGATTTAGCAAAACAATCATATGTGCCGAATTATGCATTGTGTAATAATGTTAGATGTAGATCAACTGATGTATGCTTATGGCACACTAAATTAGGACATGCTCCAATTTCTATAATGAAGCATTTGACTGTTGTTGGACATAAAGCTGTAATAAATGAAAAGTGTGATGTTTGTATTCAATCAAACCAAACAAAATTTTCATTTATATCTAACTAAATCAAATCTTGTAGTTGTTTTGAATTGTTGCATCTTAATGTGTAGGGATCAGATAAAACCCTTACACATCAAAGCCACAAATTTTTCCTTAACATAGTTGACGATTATTCAAGAGGCACATGGATATTTTTTATGAAACATAAAGATGAAACAATTACACATATTAAGAATTTCATTACCTATGTTATAACCCAATTTTTTTGTAAAGGTAAAGAAGGCGAGGAGTGACAATGGAATCAAGTTTAATAACAAAGAATTGAGATGTTTCTTTTAGGAAAAAGGGATGGTTCATGAGACCTCTTGTCTTTATACTCCACAACAAAATAAAGTTGTAGAAAGAAAGTATAGAACGATCGTGTAGCTCACTTGCAGCTTGATTTCGCAGACTGAGATTCCCATCAAGATAAGTATTAGGGAGAATGTGCAAGAATAACAATTTATTTTGTTAAAATGATACCCTCCAAAATTGCTGCTTTACAAAACCCCCTATGAGAAGGTATATGGTGTCATTGCTACAAATTTGGGCATTTATAATGCCTAATACATAATGGTTACAGCTAATAAACATCATGTATGTCAAAACGGAGGTTGTGCAAGGATATATAATGCTTTAAAGTAATAGTTAATTATGTACACCATCATGTATTGTGAAGCAAAATTCATGAAAACACAAAAATAATGGTTATAGTTAATAACCATAATTTATTTAATAACAAAAGTGACGGTTCTTTTGCAACAATTGTCATGTAACATTTACAAACAATTTGTCGTCTAACACAAATATAATGGTTATGTCAATTGACTATAAAGTATGAATGACAAAAATGATATTTCATAATAAAGAACCGTCATGTAAAGTACAAATCTAAAAAGCATCGCTTCAAAAAGTCATTCGTTTTGACACCAAGTACTAGTTCTCTTAAAGTTCAATACTTTATAACGAAGTATTCATTTTGTTCATAATACTTTTCTAAAAAGCATATTTTTATAACCTCCTCTTTCTCTATCTCATTATGGTCAGACGCTAGATGAAGAAGGCTTGTGCTTCGTGCCTTGGTAACCCCTTCAAAAATTTTAACCAAGAATTGCAATATAGAGTGCAATCCTGAATCGTCTCTCGAAGAGATTTTTATTAATTATCTAAAAACTAAGTGCAATGATTGGCATAAAACAAGTTAAAAAGGATTTTTGAGCTTTTTATCTAACAATTAAATTGCAATTAAACTAAAATGCTGTAATAACTAATTTTTTTTTGGATTTTTGGAATAAAATGGAGTGATGATGAAATTAATGAAATAAGAAAAGCAAAAGTTCAATAATGAAATGAGCAATCCCTCATAGCAATAGCACAAAAAATCCTCACTTAAAATAGTTATGGGAGATTTAATCATGCTAGTTCAAAAATGACTCTAAAGGCCACCCCTTAGACTATGCCTAATTTAGACTAATTAGTATTAAACTACCTTGCATATTAATCTCTCTAAATTAGGTTGAGTAAGCACTCTAGCAATTAAATAAATTTAAAAATCATATCTAGTTTCTAATCCAATAACTGAGCCACCCGCATTACCACTTGATTTTCTCATTAGTCTTAATTTAACAATGGCCACCCATATGAAAAATCAAGATTAATGATGCTAAAGTCCAATGCTAAATATAATTAATAAATTCATGTTCAATTAACCAATACAAACATAATACATCATTGATCCACTAACCAAGCCACTTTGAAATTGGCACAAAATGTTCATAAAATCATCAATTCAATAACTAACTAGCATAAAGAAATGATAATTAAGCTAATTAAACACAATGTCAAGTGTCTAACATAGATTTAAGCCACATCCAATCTCTAAATAATTCAAAATAAATCAATCAAACATTATAAAATTCATCCTAAGACCTAGGAATCACAAATATGTGAAAATAGAGAAATGAAAAAGCAAAAACTTTCCCTTTTGAGACCCCAAGTTTATACGATTGCCTCTTACTACAAGGGTTTTGGAGAATTAGGCACAAAATATCATCCAATCAGCCTCAACAGCCAATACAATCATTATCTGAATCAAACAACCAGCCATAGCAAAAATCACATCAACAAGCTGTGGGACCCGTGCCTATGAGTAAACACGCAGAACAGGGGATGTTGATTAAAATTATATTGCTGTTCTGATCTTGCTCCACAGTGATGGTGAATAACGATGATGGAGAGATGATGGTGATGGTAGGTAATGAGAGTGATGGGATGACAGATGTGATGGAATATGATGGAGATAAATCTTTGTATCTCTCGCAACTCTGTCTCTCTCTCAGTTCTATTCTTTTTCCAAGTTAAAGAACAAGAACTTGCAGTGGTTGAAAGCGAGAGAGAATCAGCAGTGATGGTGGCCGATGGAGAAGTGTGACGGCGGAGGTGTTACGGTGATGAAAATGGAAGGATATGATGCTGTGACGCTGACCCCTCCAGCTCGCTAATTCAAGATATGACGATGATGATGACGCTGAGGTGTTACGGTGATGAAGATGTGGTGAAGGCGATGGTGGATATGGAGGGGAAAGTGCAGTGGTGATGCAATGGTGCAGTGACGGTGAAATGGTGAAGGATTGTGTGTTCACGATGATCCTGCTTCCTCCTCTCAGCTACTCTCTCGTCTCTATTTCTCTCCTGGTTCTGAATATCTTCAGCTGCTCCTCTCTAGTGAAATGGATGGTTGAAGCTCTCCGGCGGCAATGGAGGAAGGAGTGGTGCCGGCGAGAGAGGAAGACGATGGAAGTCTCCAAAACTCTTGCGGCGCGATCTGGTTCTCTGTCTGCGTTTCTCCCTTCCCTTTTAATTTCCCTTCAGCTGTCATTTAATGAGGTCAGACCTAAGTTCCAATCTGCAAAATGGCTGTAGTTTAAGTAGTACTAAACTGACATTTACCAAATTCACGGAACTAAATTATCATTTTTGAAATTCAACTCCAAATTGCCATTTTCAGATTTAATCCAAATTTTTAAGTACTTTCAATTAAAAACAATTAAACTAATATCAAATCCTCTCAATGACCATTGATTAAGAGTAATGATAATTATTTTGATAATTTTACCTTTTTTAATCCTAATTAAATGTATTTACTCTTAATCTTAATTTTATCATAAGTGAGACATTTTAAATTTAATTAATATGAAAAAATCCCCAAATAAAGTATAAAAATATATAATATAATTAGGAATTTATCACTAGAGAGCTCTTTCTATTCACCCCTTCTTCATCCCCATGCTCACCCTCCTTCTCTTCTTCATCATTCTCACCCTCCTCCACAAGCCTCTCCCCTTCCTCCTACAGCACCACCTCCACAAGCTTCTCCCCTTCCTCCTCCACCACCACCATGACCTTCTCTTCTGCCTCCTCCTCAAATGGAGGCTCTGCTACAGATGTTAGCTAGCCTTAACTACTCTACAAGGCATCTCGCCTACAGTCTGAATAGGAAGTTGGACCTAATTCTTCATCACAATCAGGTTATATATGATCACTTCCTGTCAAACCCTTAATGTCCTTTCTCAAACGTCGATGATGTGCCAAGCGAGGGGGAGGGGCATGGGTGGAGGATAGAGTAGTGGTGATGGATTTAAATCACTACTTTTTTAAAAAAAAATTTTATAGTTAGGGCAATGTAGCCCAAAAATATTAAAAACAAAACAATTGTTTCTTCACAGTTATTAGTAAACAACTATTACTAATTTGGGCATTCTATTGCGAAATCCTTTCCAATTAAACGTCTAAAAAATGAACTCCATTTATCCATCAACATCTCATATCCAACTTCTAACTGTTGTTCTTTGTTGATTACATGGAAGAGCAAGAATGCATAGACAAATGCTTAAAGGAACTGACCTCTCTCGTTCATGTAATGCCCCGCCTCATATATCCCTTATTACTGACCTTACTCAGAGTAGCAATGCATAGTTCAGTGGGCACACATGAATAGCATAAATATACTGATAATATTAATACAATATTGCTTGATTATAATACAAAAGTTTTTCCACCAGGGGTTTACACAATATTTACAGACCTTCAAACAACAAGCAACAGTCCTCTTCGTGCATACATCTTTTCTGATCTCAGCACGTTTCTAATGCTCACATGTTTGAATGGTTGTTTGGGAGAAGTGAGATTCGAGAGAATCTCAGTAGAAAACATTACCACTATGCATGCCAGATATATATGAATGCATGACATGCTTGCCTACACTATTTCATGCCAACATAATGACATGTAGCATGCTCGATGTTATGACATACATATGGCCATTGCACAAATGTAACAGAGCTTCAACCAATCATACATGTTCCACACAAATAGGCAAAGCAGTCACATAATCAATGCAAGACATACATATCACATACATGCAGAAAAGGTAAGTTCACTACCTGGTGGACTATAGTTCCCTCTTCTTATCCCTTGATCCGCCAACCATTGCTCCTTCTTTATCACTTCATGGCCCTAGGCAAGTGAGAACATCATTAGAGCCATGAAAAGTGAATACCCAATGGCCCACATTAGCCCTACAGGCTTACTTTCACCCTTGGAGTTCATTCCAATTATATTTGGCCAATTTCTTACTCAAATTCGCATGGTACTCAATCTACCAGCATTTTTGATTAAACTTTGAAAAATCATAATTAATTCTATAGAACTCCAATTGAGGTGGTTCAAAGCTCTATTTGAATATATTTAAGTTTAGTTTTACATAAAAATACTCAATTTTAAACGTCATCACCACACCATTCCCAGAAATTTGGCAAACAGGAACTGTTCCAGATTTCATTCTAGAAACAGGGCACAACTTCAAAAATTTATATCTCATAGCATACTTGTCCAATTAACCATTATGACCTATCAAATTAAAGGTCTATGTGTATACTTTCAAACTGGAGAGTTCCAGAATTGTTAGATAAGAATTGGCCCTTGAAAAATCACGCACAGTAATAGTGCTTTAGACAGGGTAGATCAACACTATGTATAATCTTACTTCTTAAATTCCCAAATTCATATACAAGCATCCAAAATTCATGAACACTTGTATACCTACACAATTTTGCCTCCTAAATCCAATGGAAGCATCAAAATTATAAAATTCTCACTCCTTCATCACGTCACAGCCAGAACAGAAAAACAGAGTCTTAGGAAAAGGCTGTTATTTTCTCTTACCTAATCACTTCCTTACTACTCATAATCAAGTGATTAGCTATTTATACATCCATTGGACATCTTTTAGCCATTCAAAACACCAATTTAAATCAGCATGAACAATATCTAACTTCCTCTATACTCATCCAAACGACAAACCAATCGGTTAAAAAGGAAGCTTACGCTTACCTCTACCCGTTTCCACAAACGGTTCGGAATTCCGGCAACACCCCGATAAGGGAGACGACACCAAACACCTCCAAATGAAAATCCGAAACCGTAGAAATGAAGATCTCAATGAGTAGAGGAAGTTTCCTGAAGGGTACTTTGAGAGAGGATGCCGTTTCGGCAGTGTTTCGGAGATAAGAATTTTATTTCTCTTCTTTCTCCATATTCATTCTGCTTCGTTCTCTCTCTTCTGGTGTTTTTTTTCCGTGAAATCTGAGCAAGAAGATGAGGAATTAATGGATATATGAATCAGATATTTCAGCTGCCACGTGTCACAAGCTCATTGGCCCAAATATTGAATTTTCGCACAAAATACCCAAATTCTGCAGATTTTTCATTAACTTTGAAAATTCATATCTAATTGTACAAATATCAAATTGGAGTGATTCGAAAGGCTATGCAACCCTTATTGAGTCTAAGTTTAAGAAAAATATAAAATTTGGCCAATTAGAAGCTCAAACTTGCCAGAATTTTAATCTTTGAATACTGTCCCAGAAAATAATTAATTTCGCTGGGCTAACTTCAAAAATTCATTTCTCTTTGTATACAACTCCAAATGACTTATATGACCTATCAAATTAAATTTTGATAAGTCTACTTTTATTTTGGAAAGTTTCATAACTTTTTACTATCATTTACCCATCGAAAAAGGTCACACAATCACCACTGCCACACCGGGAATTTCACCGGTAGCAAAATTACTTTGTGTTCCACTTTACTCTATTGTGTGACTTCCAATCACTTCGTTTTGTTATTCCCCGAGCTCTTTAGCTCACCAATATAATTCATTTAATATCCAATGATATAAAAGAATTTTGGGGAATTTAAACATGCCTCATAGAGACATTTGCTAAACCGAGGTCTAGCAGTCCACTTAATCCAGGCTTAATCTTATGTCTCTAGTCCCAAAATTCGGGATATTACAGTTCACTCTCTGATCGAGAAGGTGGACAAATTACTAGAGAAATATATGAATTTGATAATGCAACAGATCCTTAATCCATATAACTTTTTTTTTTTGTAGGATTTATTTTCAGGATCCACGTTTTGTTTTGTGAGGCCCATGTTAATAACCCAATTCTCTAGGTCAGCTTGTGTATAAATGTATGGTTCCAGACCATGTGTGCTCAGAGTTTCCAATCACTGAAATCTCCTTTGAACAGAAGATATTTATAGTTATCAATAAATTCAACTAAATATATTTTTAGTTTTCATCAGAGGAGGGAAGGGGCGCATGCATGCATACATACATACATATTTGCAGTTATAAGAAGGGAGCCGCCACTTCAACGAAATTGTTGCAGAGCCACTTACGAAGGAAAACTATATATAACGATTGGTCTGAATGGGTAAAGAACCATCTAATATCTAAAGATATTTGGAAGGTGATAAGCAGCAGCCCAAGACCAGAGAGAAGTCGCATGAAAATACCTCAAAATGCTAGCTGAATCCACGTAAATGGAAATAGGGAAACGATGGTTATTATTTTAGACAAGTACATGAATTATTCCAATTTTCCCCGTTAAGGAATGAAGGAGAAAATGGATGAAAGATATTGGCGATGGCTTTCTCAGCAACCATTATTATGATGTCTCCATGATGCTACCAAAATTTAATTAAGCAACGTAAGTGTAAGTATATGGGTTATAAAAATAGTAAGTGGTAAATCAAGGTTATTCTACATAGACTTAATCTAACTAGTGACTAGGCATTAAATTTCCTTGTTTCATTTAAATTGAACAAATCAGAATTGTTTTTAATATGAGTGAGGAAAAATTAAATCAGAAAAAGAAACTAATAACAGCAAATACTTTTTACAAAGAGCGAATTCCAATATCAAGAAGGACAACCTAGAGTCACTAATTCCTTATTTATTTTTTAGATTTTATCCCCACTAAATTAATTTTAACTTAACTTATTCAGCTAATATAGAGTATTAATATTTATAAATGCATGTTGGTCCATTTATATGCCTACCTCAATTAATTATGCAATGTCTCACACAATTAAATAAGATGCAATTTAGATCGGGCTTACTCTAATTTGATTATGCGGAGCTTCTAAGTATAGACGCATATTAGATTAAAATCTAATTCTACATTATTTAATCTCAATGTCAATTTAAGATTCCCTTCATCAAGTTTAAACCTAAACCCCTTAAACATGTTCAATGATAGCCAATCACTAAGTAATAAACAATAAAAATAAAAATAAATAAACTGAAATAATATTAAGTAAAACTAATTAGTGAGAATAATCTTAAAGTCTCAAACAAATTCATAACTCCTCAAGATTGAAAAGAAAACTTTAGCGACACATGGCTTTAATTAAATCCATAACACCAATAATGAGTTCAAGGTTCATATAGAAAGGAGAGGAAAATAAAAACCAAGACAGCAAAATCACTTTGCCTTCTGTTTCCGTCGACTTCCAGTGCCAACGCAGAACCTTGGAACAGTGACCCCAATCTCCAATCCAGTCAGCCTCCTTCTCCTTCTTCGATCGCTGTGCAGTAATGATGATGAAGACAAGCTGGCGCCTCTTCTCTGGTTCCTTCTCGCTTTCAAGCCCGTGAGAGATAGCTGGATGTTACTCAATAATTCCGAAACAGCACCCCCCCCTTTCTTATTCACGAAGCTGACCGTCCTTTATATCACAATTGGGCCCTTCTTTTATTTCTTTTCTTTTGCTTCAAGTCCAAGACTTTTCTTTTCTTTCTTTCTTTTTTTCCTTTTCAACGTACAGTTGCTCCTTTCCTTTTTATTCTTTTCAATTATGTGGCCCTTTGCTTTGACAATAGGATCCCTTTTTAAGATTCTAGATTTCTCTTTCATCCATTACTTCAAGGCTGCAACCGTAGATCAAAAAGAAGAAAAAGGAAATATTGTATAATAATAATAATTATTATGATCATAATAATAATACCAGTGTTATAAAAATGTTGATAATAAGAGAGTAGAAGAAAGAAATTCTAGAGAGATAAATTAGAGAGATATTCTCATTCACTTGTACATCAAAATACATAACCCAGGACCCCTATTTATAGAAATTTTTCAGTGCTACAGTAACTTGCTACAGTAACTTTTCCGTGCTGCTACAGTGATTCTCGTGATGCTACAGTAAACTTCTCCGTGTGCTACAGTGATGAACAGTAGAATCGTGATGCTACAGTGCCACACATTGAATTGCTACAGTAATGCACAGTGAGATTTAATCTTACATATCATATTGACTGGAAGAGCAGGTTGGCCTGGATATGAGCTAATGGACATCCACATAATTAATATTCATAACACTCCCCCTTGGATGTCTATTATGAATGTGTCTCATTAAAAACTTTAACTAGGAAAAACCCAGTGGGATAAAAACCTAGCCAAAGAAAAGAGTACATCATTCATTGATATACTGTTCAGTGCTGCCTCATTAAAAACCTTTCTAGGAAAACCCAGTGGGACAAAACCTAGATAAGGGAAAAAGAGTACAGCATGTATTGACTCCCCCTCTTAACATTATCAATTGATATTTCTAAATCTCCGAAGGCCAATGTCATAGACAAGTTTTTCAAAAATTGTACCTGGAAGTGACTTTGTGAATAAATCTGCTAGATTTTCACTTGAACTAATTTGCTGGACATCTATTTCACCATCCTTTTGAAGGTCACGAGTAAAGAAGAATTTTGGTGAAATATGCTTCGTTCTGTCTCCCTTGATATAGCCTTCTTTAAGTTGAGTAATACATGCAGTATTATCTTCATATAGAACTGTTGGTGCCATTTTGCCCAAAGATAAATGACAAGTTGTTCGTATATGATGTATTACTGACCTCAACCATACACATTCTCGACTTGCTTCATGTATTGCTAGAATTTCTGCATGGTTTGATGATGTGGCTGATATAGTCTGTTTCATTGATCGCCATGAAATAGCTGTACCTCCACATATGAACAAATAGCCGGTTTGTGATTTACCTTCGTGTGGATCAGATAAGAATCCAGCATCTGCATAACCTACCAGTTCATGCTTAGATACGTTTGAGTAGTATAACCCCATATCCATAGTGCCTCTTAGATAACGAAAAATATGTTTTATTCCATTCCAATGCCTTCGTGTTGGTGAAGAACTAAATCTTGCTAATAAATTAACAGCAAATGATATATCAGGACGTGTATGATTAGCAAGATACATTAGTGCTCCAATAGCACTAAGATATGGTACTTCTGGACCAAGTAGTTCTTCATCACCTTCTTCGCTGATTACTCGCGGTCGGAATGGATCTTTATCTGGCTTTGGAGACCTTACAATCATTGGTGTGCACAATGGATGAGATTTATCCATATAAAATCTCTTTAGGACCCTTTTTGTATAAGTTTCTTGATATACAAAGATCCCATTTTTGAGATACTCAATCTGTAATCCAAGACAGAATTTTGTTCTTCCCAAATTCTTCATCTCAAATTCTTTCTTCAAACAATGAATTGCCTTTTGGAGCTCTTCAGGAGTTCCAATAATATTGATATCATCAACATAAACAACAATTATAGTAAATTCACTATTAGATCCTTTTATAAAAATGCATGGGCATATTGGATCATTTTTGAATCCTTCTTTCAACAGATATTCATTAAGACGATTATACCACATGCGCCCTGATTGCTTCAGGCCATATAGGGATTTATTTAATTTAATTGAGTATTGTTCTCGAGAATTTGAATTAGATGCTTCTGGCACCTTAAGTCCTTCAGGGACTTTCATATAAATTTCATTGTCAAGTGACCCATATAAATAGGCAGTCACGACATCCATTAGATGTAGATCAAGCCCTTCTTTTACTGCTAGGCTAATTAAATAACGAAAAGTAGTCGCATCCACTACAGGTGAATACGTTTCTTCAAAATCAATGCCAGGTCTTTGTGTAAAGCCTTGGGCTACAAGACGTGCCTTATATCTTATTATTTCACCCTTTTCATTTCTCTTTCGTACAAAAACCCATTTGCATCCAACTGGTTTTACATCTTCAGGTGTAAGAACTACAGGTCCTAACACTTTTCGTTTTTCCAATGATTTCAATTCTGCATTAATGGCATCTTTCCATAGGAACCAATCTTTTCTTTGTTGGCACTCGCTAATGGATTTTGGCTCATGATCCTCAATATTATTCATTACATCTTTTGCTATATGATAAGCAAAAATGTCGTCAACGTTGACTTCATTTCGATCCCATCGGATCCCATTCATAACATAATTTATTGAGATCTCATTATTTTCACATATATCAGGTACCTGGGTCTCTCCTGGGACTACAACATTCTCTTCTAGAGATATCTCTACTGGAGATAATAACTCTTCAGGAGATGGCTCTTCTGGAGCTATTAAATTTTCTTGATTATCCTCAATTTGACCATCTATATTCTTTGCTCCTTTTCTTTTTCGAGGATTTCTATCTTTGGAACCGATGGGTCTGCCACGCTTCAGGCGTGCTTTAGATTCATTCATAGTAGATTGTCTTTCAGGGACATCAATTTTAACAGGAGCATTAGCAGCTGGGATATGTGACTTTGTCACTTTCTTAGGGTCAGTAAATGCTTCTGGCATTTGATTAGCTAAATTCTGTAAATGAATTATCTTTTGAACTTCCAGTTCACATTGATTTGTACGAGGATCAAAATGAGCCAATGATAATTCATTCCAGCTAATTTCTTTATCAAACTGCTTGTTTTCTCCCCCTAATGTTGGAAAAAGTGATTCATCAAAATGACAATCAGCAAATCGTGCCGTAAATAAATCTCCCGTAGATGGTTCTAAATATTTTATGATTGAAGGAGATTCATACCCAACATATATTCCCATCCTTCTTTGAGGACCCATTTTAGTGCGTTGTGGTGGTGCTACTGGCACATATACCGCACACCCAAAAGTCCTTATATGAGAAATATTAGGTTCCTGACCAAAAACCATTTGTAAGGGGGAAATCTTTAAGTAACTTGTTGGTCTGATACGAATTAACATTGATGCATGCAAAATGGCATGGCCCCAAGCAGAAATTGGGAGATTAGATTTCATAAGTAAAGGTCTTGCAATTAGTTGCAACCTTTTAATCAATGATTCTGCAAGTCCATTTTGTGTATGAACATGAGCTACAGGATGTTCAACATCAATTCCAAGGGACATACAATATTCATTAAAAGCTTTTGAAGTAAATTCACCAGCATTATCAAGACGTATTTTCTTGATAGGATAATCAGGGTAATGTGCTCTTAATCTAATCAATTGAGCAAGTAATCTCGCAAACGCCAGGTTGCGAGAAGATAATAAACACACATGTGACCATTTAGTTGATGCATCAATTAAAACCATATAATATCTAAATGGTCCACATGATGGGTGTATTAGCCCACAAATATCTCCCTGTATCCGTTCTAGAAATGTGAGAGACTCACTTTCTACTTTGCTTGGTGAGGGGCGAATAATTAATTTTCCCTTGGAACATGCAGTACATGAGAAATCATGGGATTGTGGTATTTGTTTACACTTCAGGGTATGTCCACATGAATTCTCAATTATTTGTCGCATCATAATTGAACCAGGATGGCCTAACCGGTCATGCCAAACATTAAATTCATTTGTAAACTTCTTGTTTACATTAGTAGATTTCTGGTCTGTATTAGTGAACTTCTGGTTCTCAATAACATGTGTTTCAATTGTGTTTATAAATGTATAATATAAACCAGAAGAAAAAGAAGGACACTTTTCTAATATGCATTTTTTACCAGCAACTATTTTTGTAACAACAAGATATTCTTTATTATTTTTAGTTGTTGTTTCTATATGATATCCATTTCTGCGGATATCTTTGAAACTTAATAAGTTTCTTCCAGACTTGGTAGAATAAATTGCATTATCAATGCATAATTTTGTTCCTTCAGGTAATAGAATATTAGCTCTTCCGGAGCCTTCAATCAAATTTATACTACCAGATATAGTCTGAACATTAGCTTTTTGCATTACCAAGGAAGAAAAATATTTATCATTTCTGAGTATGGTGTTGGTTGTTGCGCTATCAACGAGACATAAATCTTCAGGATTGATGCCAGTAATATTCATTCTTCATTAAAAGAAATATAAAAACATAATTAAGATAAATACATTAGATAAAAGTAACATAAAATTCAAATACATAAATAATTATGTTAAGAAATCAGCAACATCCAAATAACTAAAATCCATGTCTCCATGCTCAGAATTCTCAGCCCGATCCACATGATTTACTTCAGTTGTAGATCCTTTACCATTATTTTTAATTGATTCTTGGTAAAGTTCAACTAGCTGTCTTGGTGTACGGCAGGTACGAGACCAATGACCCTTGACACCACAACGATAACATGAACTTTCAGTATTTTTATTTTGCCCACTATTTTCTCTTTTGTGGTTCTTATTATTATTTCCCCACTTTTGGTAGAAATTTAAACCACCACGACCTCGACCACGACCACGACCACGACCACGACCACGGAAGTAGCCGCGTCCGCTCCACGTCCACGTCCATGTCCACGTCCACGGCCAGAAACAGATTCATTGGTTACTACATTCGCTTCTGGGAATGGAGTCGAGCCAGTTGGACGGGATTCATGATTTTTTAATAAAAGCTCATTATTCTGTTCAGCTACAAGGAGGCAAGAAATTAATTCTGTATATTTTTTAAATCCTTTTTCTCGGTATTGCTGTTGCAGGAGCAAATTTGAGGCATGAAATGTGGAGAATGTTTTTTCAAGCATATCATTATCAGTAACATTTTCTCCACATAAATTTAATTGAGAAGTTATATTGAACATAGCCGAGTTATATTCACTTACAGATTTAAAATCTTGCAACCTTAAATGTATCCAGTCATAACGAGCTTTTGGGAGGATAACCATCTTCAGGTGATCATACCTATCTTTCAAATTGTTCCAAAGAACAAGTGGGTCTTTCACTGTTAAATATTGAATTTTTAAACTTTCATGTAAATGGTGGCGTAGAAAAATCATGGATTTGGCCTTTTCCTGATTGGATGCATGATTCCCTTCTTTAATTGTATCTTCTAGACCATGGGCATTTAAATGGATTTCCGCATCCAGCATCCAAGATAAATAATTTTTCCCAGTAATATCCAAAGCCACAAATTCAAGTTTTGCAAGATTTGACATGGTTCACACTATTAAAGAAATAAACGAGAATAATTAAAATATGAAATGTAAAAATGCAATAATATATAAAGACAAGAAATAAATTAATAAGGCAAGGTAAGAAAATTATGGCTTCAGGCCATTCAGTTTTTTTTATGGCTTCAGGCCAATTAATCTCATGATAAGAAATTAAATATATATAGCATCTGACTTTTTTTTTATCTTCAGGATAAATAAAAGTTATACATAGCTTCTGGCTGTGATATATATGGCTTCTAGTCATATAATAAGGAATCATATAGATATGGCTTCTGGCCATATAATAGGAGATCATAGAGATATAGCTTCTGGCCATATCATAAAAATTCAAATAATATGACTTCTGGTCATATAATTTCAGAAATTGGATGTAGATGGCTTCTGGCCATAATCATAATAATAATATAAATAAACTTGTAAATGATATATATCAGATATAACAACAATAGTGATCTCCAATCCTAGCCATGGAACCCGATGTTCACAACAATCGGTAAATATATATTTCTTAATTCCATATAATTGCTCAGACTATCCCAGATCTATGAAATAAAGATATTATAAAATAAAGTATAAACTATCAAAGAAATTATAAGAATATCATACCTTTGGCAGAGCTTCGTGCTGATAACGTGTTATAAAAATGTTGATAATAAGAGAGTAGAAGAAAGAAATTCTAGAGAGATAAATTAGAGAGATATTCTCATTCACTTGTACATCAAAATACATAACCCAGGACCCCTATTTATAGAAATTTTTCAGTGCTACAGTAACTTGCTACAGTAACTTTTCCGTGCTGCTACAGTGATTCTCGTGATGCTACAGTAAACTTCTCCGTGTGCTACAGTGATGAACAGTAGAATCATGATGCTACAATGCCACACAGTGAATTGCTACAGTAATGAACAGTAATGCACAGTGATATTTAATCTTACATATCATATTGACTGGAAGAGCAGGTTGGCCTGGATATGAGCTAATGGACATCCACATAATTAATATTCATAACAACCAGAATTTTTTTTCTTTTTTTTTTCAAATCTTCTTATCATTATTTTTCTTTCCTAAACTTAAAAAATTATATTCTAAGTTGAATCCCACAATTAATACATCCAAATTGATTTCTCTTAAAATCTCAAGAAAATCTCTTTCATTTAGCATTGATGACTTCCCAAATATATTAAAATATATCACCAATCTTATAAAAAATAGGAAGTCATCACACCCCACACTTGCATTAAATCTTGTCCTTAAGATTTTAAATTGAAAAATAATGAAATTCAAGAAAACATGGAAGCAAGAAATTTAAAGCAAACACTACACAATTGAAGTCAATTCAAACTTTCAAAAGCCAAATTTCTCAAAAATCCTTTCCACCTTCAGAAAATGTAAGTAGCAAGGCAATCAATTCGACCAAGATGATTCACAATAGAATGTTTATAACAAGTCAAGTGTTTGCATTTTACTTTCAAAATGTTCAAGGGCTTGTGTTTCACTCAATTCCACCTATTGCAACTTATCTACTATAGGCTTATTTCTCATCTCAATCTCCACTATATTATCCCATTACACGCACAAATCAAAAGGACTTGATAATAGACAAATACTTTAGTTAGTGCCAAGTAATTCATTAAATAATATGAAGAATGAAAGGAATTTATATCCTTATACTTTTTTTTTATATATATCTTGAGCCGTTGCAAGTCCCCTTTTTACGCGACCCTACACATGGGTAATGTAACACCGGTTACTCAGTTACTCCAATAGACACCTCAAGAGGCTTTTAGCCCAACTCATAACCCTCCTTGACTTAACCATTTGACGTGAGTGCCAACATTGGTGATGAAGTGCCCCCGGTTACTAAGTCAAGTCTAGAGATATCAGCGGAGTTCTTGTTATTGTTCTTGTTCCTTCACTTTTTTTTCAATCCCTTCAATCTCTCTTTATGTATGCACAGGAAATTTATTGCTTCAACAGAGATTCAAAACAAGTTCTAGAGATGAAATCACAATAAGTGCACTCTCTTTTAGAAGAACAACTATTCAGGCTCAAATTCCTCATAGGTTCTTTGACATCATAAAGTAAAGTACCCAAGCCAAATCTATGCCTATTTACTCACATTCAAATAACATAGAATCAAATCCTAATCAAATTAAGTCCTTTTCATGTTCAAATCAGCCCAATTGTGATAATGCTCACGAATAAAATCCAAACTTCCATTTTTTTTATTGAGGCCAAGTCCTAGAAAAATCAAGGTTACCCTCACTCCTTCACTTAAATGTGACATTGTCCTCAATGTGAACAAATAACATCAATAATGGACGTGAAAAGCAACCATATCCAAGTGTAAGGGTAACACCAATTTCAGAGATTTCAGTTTTTCACTAATTAAACATGTTATCACAATCACATATGACAAATCAAAGAAAACTAGAGGAAACTCCCCTATTTGTCCTTGACTTGCACTTTCAATGGCTCTTGATCCTTACTACCAAAGTAGAACACATCATCAGGGGCTATCAAAAGTCCTACAAGATCAAACAAAACATCAAATCAAACCTTAGGTCGCCTCCTAAGAAGCACTTGGTTTATAGTCTTCAGCCTGACTACACCAGTAATTTAAGTAGGTGACGACAAGTGGTGAACTGTAGTTTGTCGGTTCACTTCACTACCATAGTAATGCTTCAGCCTTTGCCCATTCACTTTAAAGCAGTCTCCTATTCTCTCATCTTTAACTTCAATTGCGCCTTTTGATGACACTGAAACCACTCTGAAAGGACCAGACCACCTTGATTTAAGCTTTCCAAGAAATAACTGAAGTCTTGAATTGAAGAGTAGCACCAACTGCCCTGCCTCAAAAGAGCGCTTCAAGATATGCTTGTCATGCCATTTCTTTATCCTTTCTTTATATAGTCTTGCACTATCATATGCTTGAAGTCTTAATTCTTCCAACTCATTCAGTTCAAACAACATTTTAGCTCCAGCTTGCTTGTGGTCCATGTTTAGCCTCTTGATTGCTCACCATGCTTTATACTCCAATTCCAGTGGAAAATGACATGCTTTTCCAAAAACCAAAGGTAAGGTGACATGCCAATTAGGGTACGAAAAGGTGTTCTATAAGCCCATAAAGCATCATCAAGCTTGTCAGACCAATCTTTTCTAGTTGGACCCATAATTTTTTAATTTCAAGAATCCTTTTAATCTCCCTGTTAGTCAACTCACAAAATCTATTAGTTCGTGGATGGTATGCAAGTGAAATCCGGTGGTGCACTCCATATTTTGTCAAGAGAGCCTTGAAATTTTTGTTGTTGAAGTGAGCACCTTTATCAGTAATGATTGCTCTAGGGGTGCCAAATCTTGTCAAGATATACTTCTTCAAGAACCGAATTATTGTGTTGGCAAGCCATAGCTTGAGCCCATTTACTCACATACTCCACCGTAACAAAGATGTACTTGTTTCCTCTTGAAGATAGGAAAGGTCCCATGAAATCCATCCCCTAAACATCAAACAACTCCACCTCAAAGATTCCAAATTGAGGCATCTCATGTCTCTTAGATATTACCTGTTCTTTGACATCTATCACACTTGGAAATAAATTGGTGAGCATCTTTAAACAAAGAAGGCCAATAAAAACCAAATTCAAGCACCTTAGATGCAGTCTTTTGCCCCCATAATGTCCCCCATATGCAGATGCGTGACATGTATTCAAAATTTCCTCTTGTTTTATCTCAGGCACATATTTTCTAATGCTCAAATCAGCACATTTTTTTTGAAAAGAAATGGTTCTTCCCAAATATAAAAGGTAACATCATGCAAAAACTTCTTTCTTTGATAAAAATTCAAATCAGGAGGTAATACTTCACATACAAGATAGTTCACAATATCAGCATACCATGGCAAGACACAACTACTCACAACAAATAATTGTTCATTAGGGAAACATTTATTCACTAACAAATCATTTTCAGAATCAGAAGTGGTCACAATCCTAGACAAATGATCAGCGACTTGATTCTCAATTCCTTTCCTATCAACTATATGCACATCAAATTCCTGTAGCAACAAAACTCATCTAATCAATCTAGGTTTAGACTCTTTCTTCCCTAATAAATATTTAATGGCAGTATAATTAGTATGAACTATAACCTTAACACCTATCAAATATACCCTAAACTTTTCAAAACCAAATACTATAGCAAGCATTTCTTTTTCAGTAGTTGAGTAATTTAGCTAAGTTGCCACTAAGGTCTTACTCGCATAGTAGATGGGATAAAAGATCTTTGCACGTCTTTGTCCTAACACCGTTCCAACAACATAGTCACTTGCATCACATATTACTTTAAAGGGCAGAAACCAATCAGGAGCTATAATGATGGGAGCTGAAGTCAACCTTCTCTTCAATTCTTTAAAAACCTTAATACACTCCTCATTGAAATGAAAGGAGTATCTTTCTCTAGTAATTGTGATAGTGGCTTTGAAATCTTGGAAAAATCTTTAATGAATCAACTATAGAATCCAGTATGGCTTAAGAAACTTCTCACAGCTTTAACATTAGAAGGAGGAAGAAGCTGCTCAATCACAGAAGTCTTGGCTCTATCAACCTCTAAACCTTTCTAAGAAACTTTATGACCCAAAAATATTCCTTCCGTTACCATGAAATGACACTTCTCCCAGTTGAGTACTAAGTTCATCTCCTCACATCGCTTCAACACTTTATCCAGATTTATCAAGCACTCTTCAAATGATTCACTAAATACTAAGAAGTCATCCATAAATACTTCCATTATCTCTTCTATCATATCAGAGAATATACTCATCATGCATCTCTGGAAAGTAGCAGGAGCATTGCATAGGCCAAATGGCATTCTTCTAAAGGCAAAAGTACCATAAGGATAACTGAATGTTGTTTTCTATTGATCTTCAGGATCAACAACAATTTGGTTATATCCTGAATATCCATCTAAAAAATAGAAAAATTCTTTACCCGCCAATCGGTCTAGCATCTGATCAATAAACGAAAGTGGGAAGTGATCTTTCCTTGTAGCATCATTTAACTTTCTGTAATTCATGCAAACACGCCAACCTGTAATTGTGTGAGTGGGGATAAGCTCGTCTTGCTCATTAGTAATTACTATCATACCCCCTTTCTTAGGAACACATTACACTGGGCTAACCCACAAGCTGTCAGAAATGGGGTAAATGATCCCAATATCTAACCACTCAATAACTTCCTTCTTGACCACTTCTTTCATCATAAGATTCAATCTTCTTTGATTTTGAATAGATTTCTTATGATCATCTTCTAAGAGTATCTTGTGTATAACAATTGATAGGCTTATACCTTTTATGTCTGCAATTGTCCAACCTAAAGCACTTTTGTGATCTCGGAGAACTTTTAACAACTGTTCTTTTTGATATTTAGATAAAGAAGAAGAGATGATAATATGAAGTGTCTCGAAGTTACCCAAGTATGCATATTCAAGATGCGATGATAGAGGCTTAAGCTCTACAATTGATACTTGTTCAATAGAAGGCTTCAAAGAAGTAGTATGCCTTGATTCCATCTCTAACAACTCAAACTGCCATGATGGATTGCTGTAATAAGGAGAGGCTTCATGCAACTTCTTACATTCAACTATATCCCCTTCTTTATTTTCATCAATCCCAAGTAACACAACTGCTAATGGTTCTCTTATAGAAAAGGACTCTAAAGTCTCTTGAATCACCCCATCAAGTATGTCAACCTGGAAGCAATCTGTAAGGTCTCTAGGATACTTTAATGCCTTATTCATGTTGAATATAACTTCTTCATCATTTTCCCTCAACTTGATCTCTCCCTTTTCAACATCAATCAGAGTTCGAGCTGTAACAAGAAAAGGTCTTCCCACAATGAGTGGTAAATCTCTATCTTCATCCCAATCCAAAACAATGAAATCAGCCGAGAAGATAAACTTGTCAACTTTAACCAAAACATCTTTAATGATACCCTTTGGAAACACTAAACTTCGATTAGCTAGTTGAAGTGTCACAGAAGTTGGTTGAGCTTCACTTAGTTGCAATTTTCTAAAAATAGATAGTGGCATCAAGTTAACACTTGATCCTAGATCACATAATGCTCCTCCTTGAAACTTTTCTCCAATTATGCAAGGTATGGAAAAACTGCCTGGATATTTCTGGTTAGGGGGTAACTTGTTGAGAAGAATAACACTACACTCTTTAGTTAAGGCCACAGTTTCATAGTCACCAAACCTCCTCTTTTGCTCAGCATCTACTTTAGAAACTTCACATATTGAGGCATCTGTTCTAAAACTTCAAGGAAAAGGATGTTAATGTGTAATTGCTTGAAAATCCCAAAAAACTTCTTATATTGTTTATCTAAAGATTTCTTCTGAAATCTTTGAGGAAATGGTAAAGGAGGTACCCATTTAAGATTCTCATGAGTGTCCACAAATCCGCAAGTGCATGGGTCACGCCAAGTAATAAAGTGATGAGTAAAATATCGTTCCCATGAGGATTTGGTTCAAAAACCCGTTAAGTAGAGATTATCGCACTTTCGTCTAATTCGACTTGGACAATTATCACGGTGGAGGAAAAACAGAATTATAAACTAAAATGAAAATATAAACAAATGATTCATGGACTAGGAAAGATGCAGTGAAAGTTAGGATTGTTTATCCCCCTTGCATTTCATAGGTACTGATTCAAATCCCTACAACAAAAGCTCTCAATGATGGATTATGCTAACCAAGGTCACTAATTTACCCATAAGTGCTCTCTCAAGTCTCCAAATAGGTGTTTAGTTTAATTAGTTCATTAATCTCTTAATTGAAGAATTAGCCTACATTGCAGGACCTATGTGTCTATGTGGGGTCAATGAGTGTATCTCTACCTCATCAACAAAACCATCCATCCAACCCCCGGATTTCAAGTTCCAACATGATTAAACCTAAGTTCTACACTTAATATAGCCCTCTCAAGCATCAACCAAGTGAACCCAACAACCTTATTGGTGATCAATCAACAAGGAGCATTAAGAATAGAGTGAAATCAACATAAACCAACCATTCATCATAAATATAAAGGGGAAATGAGTACTTAATCCATACAAGGGTTCTAAATAATCCAAACAATAAAACTCTAGCTATACATGTTCATAAAACCCAGAAGAAACATGGCATAAATAAGTTACAAATCAAAACAAAGGGGAAAGACAGCAGAAGAAGAGGAAAAACCAAGAGGAGAAGCTTAAATCTCTTCAAATCTTCAACTTCTAGCCTAATCTCCACCTCTAAGCTCCAAACCCTAGCAGAGCATTATCTCCACGGCGCCTCCCAGGTCCAAAATAAGGGTCTGATGTGTTAATTTTGTATTTATAGGTCCTAGAATCCGTGTTGTCATCAAAATGTGTTTGTGCTATTTTCGGGGTTGGCCGCGGCCAAAATGTCTCTGGAAGATGTTTGGCCGCGACCAAAATATCATTGGAAGTTGTTTGGCCGCAGCAAAAATATTTCTGGAGGTGTTGGCCTTGGCTTGGCCCCAGCCAAGCTAAGGCCAAAATTATGATGTAGTCTTGGCCGCGGCCAGCAAAATTCCTTGGCAGCGGCCAAGCTTCCAATGAAGCTTTTTTTGTCTTTCTTCATCATTTTCTTGCTCTTCCATAGTGCTTTGACTTCTTTAGCTCTTCTCCCACTTCTTGATCATCCTTTGATGCCTCCAATGACTCCTTTGTGGCTCAAATATTAACCTCTCAACACAATAAAATCTATAAAAACAATGTTGATGTGATTTTAATACAATTATGGGGCTTAAACAGAGAAATTATACCTTTTTATCATCAATACCCCTGGGCACATTACTTTTGCACATTTATCATCTATTATCTATGAATGTACCTAAAATGTATGCAAAACTAAAGGTAAATGTGCCACTTTGAAAGGAATTTCATGATGTTAACACACCCCCAAACTTAAACTATTACTCGTCCTCGAGTAAAACCTATCGGGAAATAAAAGAGCCAGATTAATTAATCATTGACTTATAGCACATGCATGATGTTGTCCTCATTGGATGCTCAAGATGTTATACTCTATAAGAAAAATAGTGAAATATAATGGAATGCAAGATTCATAAATTAAAACAAGTTTCCCAGAAAAATTTCAAAATGTGTGTGTGTGAGGAGAGTTGGACAACAATTCTCTTGCAGATATCAAGATCAAATGAAACACTTCAATATATGTAAATCAAACTCAATATCATATCTTTAAATACTCACATCATCCTATCTCTGCCCTAATAGATCTTTCCACACAATTTCAAAATCAATGGGACTTTACAAGCTTGTAATGTGGCTAGTGGTTAAGCTTCTTAAAAGAATGGGAACAATAGAGGATTCAAATCTCTTGAGATAATATGACAGTACATAACTCCTCTCTTTGCACTATACAAAATTTTCTTTTCAGAAATCTAAGCACTCCCCCAAACTTATCTCAAATTGACTTCCTTGCACTCCAATTCTTATTGAATTTAATACTCTTTTTTCTTATTCTTCTTCTTTTTTTTCTCTTCTTCTTTTATATATATATATAAAACAGAGGAATGAAAACAAACTAACAATCATACACTATATTTCTTATACCCAATTTTTCAATACATAGCTCTTCTAACTCCCATACCAATCCTCACTTCCCATAATCCTCACCAAATCATCATTTATCCCAAGACTAGGGTAATTCATGGTTTTGCAGGCTACAGAGGTTAAGGTTTAGTGTAGGTTTTCAAAAAGAAAATTTATATAGTTTTTTAAGGCTCAAATGGGGTGCAAATGGAATAATTGTCATGGATAAGCTTGAAAGGCACAATCGCATTTGAAAGAACATGCCCAGATCATTTTTCAAAAATGTGTGAAATTTTCATTTCATTTCAAGATATTCCAATGTGAGTTCTAAATTTCTTCAATGATGAAGGAATATACACACCAGTTTGCTACAAAATCTCCCAACAAAAGCATTTAAATCATTCCCAACTCTTGTGCATAGTATTTATTTCAAAAGCATTCAGGAAACAAGCTTTAAAATCTAAATTATGCAATCAAAAATATTTTCCATCATTTCCCATAAAACATAAAATCTAAGCATCCTTTCTATCATTGGATCATACATTCATTATCAAAGATAATTAATAAATCTAACTCAACTTTTCAAAACAAAGGACAAGAAATAGTCAACATTTTAAAACTTGAAATCCTTGTCAAATGAGCCAAAACACACCTACACCCCCAAACTTAAAATTGACAGTGTCCTCACTGTCACAAGGGAAACTAAGGGTCTTCTCTCATGCAAGAATACATTTAACAATATCAATAACAATGCATAAGAGAGGTGAGTGAAAAGAGTTGTGAAACATAATGAGAAAAAATGATGGGGAAATTTTTTTTTTAGGTTTGGCCGCGGCCAAAATATTTCTAACCTCCATTTGGCTACGGTCAAATGTGTTGGCCGTGGCCAAGATCTCTCTGACCACAATTTGGCCGCTGTTAAATGTTTTTGGCCATGGATAAGACCTTCAGACCCCTTATTTTCAGCAGTTTAAGACCTCAGCACTTAATTTCACACATTGGAGTATATATTAACATGATCAAAGGTTAAAGCAATACAAAAGTGAATATCCAAAGCAATCCAAAACAATAAGCATACTTTGATCAGAGGTTAAAGAAGTGGTTATATAATGACAAGCATTGACAACAATACAGAGCATGTCTATATGATATCGAAATCAGTAAAAACATGGTAAACACAAGACTTCCCTGAAAATGCTCATCAAGCACCCAATTACTCCATCCTCCCTTCGCTCCATGTACTTGTTGCACCTGACTTCTCTTGGGTTTTATTCTTTTTATGTGTTGCCTCCCAAAAAAGTGCTAAATTTATAGTCTTCAGCCAGACTATGCTACAAAACAGCTAATCATAAGTGTCAAAAATCATGATCACCACATCTTCATTCCTCTTCAGGAAGTGAGGTTTGAAGATGAGTGGGTGCTCATGAATCACCTGTACTTCATCAATCATCAGTAATTTTAAAGTACAAGTGCTTAAAAAATTAAAAGAAAGAAAAACACACTTATTCACAAAAACACAATTAGAAACTGCTAAAAAATTTGAACACCCAACAAAATCTACATGGCTCTCATCAGTAAGAGCCAAAACAAAATCAACTTGACTCTCATCAGTAAGAGTCACAACAACAGTAGGAGATTCAAGATCATAGATTGTAGAAGGGATTTCTTCATTGATTTCCAACAGTAGGAGAATCAAGATCATAGATTGTAGAAGGGATTTCTTCATTGATTTCGAGTTCAGAAAAAGAAATTTGAGGTTCCAAAATTGAAACCACAACTGAACAATTTGTATTCTCCTCCTCCACATTAGTTTCCAAAACAGAATTATCCTCATAAGTGTTGCAAACTGTTGGCAACACTTCTTTACTCTCGATAGTTACTTGTTCACTTGAGTTCTCATGAAAATTTTTATTTTGTTGCAAAGACTCAAGTATAGAAGCTATTCCACTCACATGCGCTGTTAGATTTTCAAGAGAAACTGCAAGTTGGTGAAATGTCTTCTTTGTCCAATCCCTTATTGTATTTACATTTTCAAGAATAAGTTGAAGCTTATCCTCTATCGAGAGCTTCTTCTCAGGAATGGGGATGGTTTCATCTATATATGGAGTGAGTGATGTGTGAGGAGGGTATGTATGTAAAGAAAAAGAATTAGAATCCCAATACAATGAATGATTCTGATTTCCATGGAGGATAAAATTATTATCATACAAATTAGTTTGAGCCTCCATGTAATTCCAGGTTGAAAAATGGGGACATTGCTCACTATGATGATTATCTCCACAATGATTGCAACAAATGTACTCATATTAAGCATTAAAAGTATAAGGATCATAATAAGAATTGGGATAATCATTATCATGAGTAAATCCATCACTTAATTCATTGAACCACCAAGGATTATCCATGTACAAAGAATGAAATCAACACAACTAAAGTAACAAAAACAGAAAAAACAGAACAATCACACAGCAATAACAGAGAAAAACCAGCAAAATCAAAACAATGACAGCAAAATCAATGAAAAACCAGCAAAAACATAAAAATGCAACAACAAGTATATACAAACTCAAGCTTAAGCTAGTAATGCTCTAATCAAGATCAACCAAAGATAGTTTTGGCACACAAATCCCCGACAACGGTGCCAAAAACTTGTTCGCAAATCCGCAAGTGCACAGGTCGCGCCAAGTAATAAAGTGATGAGTGAGATATCATTCCCATGAGGATTTGGTTCCAAAACCCAGTTAAGTAGAGATTATCGCACTTTCGCCTAATTTGAGTTGGACAATTATCAGAGTAAGGGTTGTTCAGGTTATTGACACGGTAGTTTCCAACATATTTTACTTGCTCGATTGGTTGAGATATAAGGCATTGACCATTAGCATGACCATCTCCATAATAATTACAAGGAGCATAAATAGCATTCACTTCCATGTGTCCACCATTGGATCGATTTACTTGAGCTTCCAATTAATCAAATATCTTGTTCATAGCACTTAGCATCGCAACCAATATTGAAATAGTGTCATCCGCAACTTTCTCAATTGACTTCACTGATTTTCTTTCATTGTTGTTTTGGATAAAATCAGCTGATAAGTCATCCAAACAACTCCACACATAATTCACTAGTTACTTTGTAATCCCCCATTAGTGACGGCATTCAATTCATATTTAGATTCAGGAGTCAATCGTGTGCAGAAGATTTGTAGCAATACCCACTTCTCTAGATTATGACCTGGACTCTATATGACAAGCAACTTAAACCTCTCCCAAGCTTTATATAAATGTTCTCCAAACTGTTGGTAGAAGTTAGTAAGAATGGCTCTTACATATACCATCTTGTTATGTGGAAAGAACCTCAATCTAAACTTTTCTTCCTATACCTCCCAAGATGTTATACTGCCCTCTTCTAAGTTATTGAGCCATTCTTTGGCTTTCCCTTGTAGAGAATAAAGAAAGAGTCAAAGACGGATCACATCATTAGGAACTCCATTCTGCTTGAAAGAGTTGCAAACATCAAGAAATTGTATTAGATGTCGATTTGGATCTTCTGAATTGGTTCCTGCATAGTGACCATGTAGTTCAAGCATCTTAAGCATAGTTTGCTCGATCTCAAAGTTGTTTGCTTGAAATTCAGGTACTCTAATTCCTGATTGATAACCTCAAGTTTGTCTTCCTAGAAAATCATTGACACCTAAACGATCATTTTTATCCTGAGCCATTTCTTTAGTTTCAGTATGTACTACTTCCTCCTCTTGATTCTGAGATGTTGTAGCTTCCAAAAGTTCGTAGATGTTCCTTGTTTTCTGCAGTGTTTTATTAGCTTTGGACCTGTGGGTCATATACCCTAGTACCTGCAAAACAGAAGGACTCTCAAAGTATCACACTAACACCAAGAACTAACAAGAAAAAGAAAAGGAAAAATAATAATAATAATAAAAATGCTCAAGCTAAAATTACTAAAGGATTTTTAACACTAATCACTAGTTGCCTTGAGTCCTCGTCAACGGCACCAAAAACTTGATGCTACTAAAATTTAATTTAGCACCGTAAGTATATGGGTCATGAAAATAGTAAGTGGTAAATCAAGGTCGTCCCATAGAGACTCAATCCAACTAGTGACTAATAGGCATTAAATTTCCATGTTTCATTTAAGTTGAACAAATCAGAATTGTTTTAATATGAGTGAAGAAAAATTAAATCATAAAAAGAAACTAATAACAGCAAATAATTTTCACAAAGAGAAAATTCCAATGTCAAGAAGGACAACCTAGAGTCACTAATCCCTTATTTGTTTCTTAGATTTTATCCTCACTAAATTAATTTTAACTTAACTTATTCAGCTAATCTAGAGTATTAATGTTTATAAATGCCTGTCGGTCCATTTATATACTTACCTCAATTAATTATGCAATGTCTCACACAATTAAATAAGATGCAATTTAGATCGGGCTCACTTTAATTTGATTATGCGGAACTTCTAGGTACACTACAAAAAAATGACTTTCAACGGCGACATTTAAAGTCGCCACTGAAAGTCTAAAAGTCGCCACCGAAGGTTTTCAATAGCGACAAAAAGTCATTGCCAAGTCGTTGCTGTTGCGACTGTGGCTGAAAGTTTTGGTGGTGACAAATATAGTCGCCGCTAAAAGTATACTTTCAGCGGCGACAAATGTCGCTGCCAAAGAGGTACTTTGAGCGGCGACTTTAAATGTCGCCGCTGAAAGTCAACAATTATTAAATAAGGAAAAAAATAATAAATAAAGCCACGTCAGCATCTATGCCATCTATCACCTGTCATATCATCCCATGTCACCATCGACCTGCCACATTATATGCCTCATCATCGTCACATGCCACTTCATGCCATATCATCACTCCATATTTTCACCTCCCAAATGTGCCTCCACTAAGTTCGAACCCCCCACCTCTTGGATGTTGTCTTAAGCCTCTACCATGTGAGCTAGGATGAAATCACATCATGTAAATGCATAATTAAATATACACACACACATAACTGAATATTATACATACATACATACATACATACATACATATATACATACATATATATATATATATATATATATATATATATATATATATATATATATATATATATATATATATATATTGAGTGTATAATATTCTATAATAAATCAATAAATGAGTTTGCATTTAATTTATATCTAAAAAATAAAGCATTAAATAATACTAATCAAAATATTTTTTAAAAAAAATACTCTAAGATATTCAAAGGTATTGATGATAAGATGTCATCTATCAAATCAATGATACAATAATAAGATATTAAATAATATCTTTGAGATTCTATTAGACAACTCATATATAGAATAATATCCTAAGAGGGAAACTACTAATAAATCTAAAATATACTTTGGATTATTCAAATTATATAAAAGATTAAAGTTATAGTTGGAAGCCCTCTTAAATAAGATCTTTTATTTGTCTTCTTCCATGACCTAAAATCATTGACAAAATTGTCCTCCAGAGTCCTATGATTTTTTTAGATAAAAAATGTCATTACATAAAATCTATCTATTATGATATCTTAATCAAAGTATGAAAAAACAAAAAATCTCATATAACCTAATATATGAACCATTCACATTCTTTTTAACTAACATTTGTTAAATTGTGTTTTTATTACGGTGTGTGATTTAGAAAGTTATTTTGTCAAACTATAATAGCATATGAGAAACACATATTCTTTAACTTATTTTATTCTTTTTTGAAGCATAGCATTTTTCTTTCATTCTTGTTTTGCAACTATAAGTAGAAAGAAATTGGGTTGAATCATATACATATATTATAATTAAATAAGTGTAGATTCTAAGCTATATTTAATTAAATTTATCAATATTTTATAACTAATTAATTAAATTTCATATATTTTATTCTTTTCAATTGATTATAATCATACAATAAAAACTACTAATATATTTTTTATATTTTAGATATTAAATTAGTTAGAATGATTTTTTTAAGTACACACAACAAGAAATCAAAATTGAAATATTTAATTTACTCCTTCACTATGCATGTTTGTGTACAATAAAATTGTGGATGCATCATTCATTTTAAATCAAAATGCTAATTTAAACATAACCCCTGTGAAAATGAAAACTTATGACCTTATTTTATTTCTTCATGATAAGTATCATATTTAATATTTTGAGAGATTAAATATTATATTAAAAAAATATTTTTTGATGAGAAAAAAATTAATTAAAAAACTGATACTTTTGGCAGCGACAATAAATGTCGCTGCTGAAAGTCATACTTTCAGCTGCGATAAGGAAAAGTCGGCACTAAAAGTGTGACTTTTAGCGTATTGTCGCCGCTAAAAGTTTAACTTTCAGTGGCGAAAATAAGAGTCGTCGCTAAAAGAATCTCTTTCAGCGACAACAATGAAAAGTCGCTACTGAAAGTAATGTTGCTGCTGAAAGTCAAACTTTCTGAGACGACAATAAGAGTCACCGCTGAAAAAGTCACTTTCAACAATGACTCTTTTTGTCACCATTGAAAGTAAAGTTTTTGACTCTTCACCAAAATCCAATTTTTTTGTAATGGTATATATCTATCTTAGACGCAAATTAGATTATAATCTAATTCCACATTATTTAATCTCAATGTCAATTTAAGATTCTCTTCATCAAGTTCAAACCTAAATCCCCTAAATATGCTCAATGGTGGCCAATCACTAAACAATAAACAATAAAAATAAGATTAAATAAACTGAAATAATATATTAAGTAAAACTAATTAGAGAGAATAATCTTTTAAGTCTCAAACAAGTTCATAACTCCTCAAGATTAAAAAGAAAACTTTAGCCACACATGGCTTTAATTAAATCCATAACAGCAATAATGAATTCAAGGTTCATATAGAAAGGAGAGGAAAATAAAAACCAAGACAGCAAAATCACTTTGCCTTCTGTTTCCGTCGACTTCCAGTGCCAACGCAGAACCTTGGAACAGTGACCCCAATCTCCAATCCAGTCAGCCTCCTCCTTCTCCTTCTTCGATCGCTGTGCAGTAATGATGATGAAGACAAGCTGGCGCCTCTTCTCTGGTTCCTTCTCGCTTTCAAGCCCGTGAGAGATAGCTGGATGTTACTCAATAATTCCGAAACAGCACCCCCCCCCCTTTCTTATTCACGAAGCTGACCGTCCTTTATATCACAATTGGGCCCTTCTTTTATTTCTTTTCTTTTGCTTCAAGTCCAAGACTTTTCTTTTCTTTCTTTCTTTTTTTCCTTTTCAACGTACAGTTGCTCCTTTCCTTTTTATTCTTTTCAATTATGTGGCCCTTTGCTTTGACAATAGGATCCCTTTTTAAGATTCTAGATTTCTCTTTCATCCATTACTTCAAGGCGGCAACCGTAGATCAAAAAGAAGAAAAAGGAAATATTGTATAATAATAATAATTATTATGATCATAATAATAATACCGGAATTTTTTTTCTTTTTTTTTCAAATCTTCTTATCATTATTTTTCTTTCCTAAACTTAAAAAATTATATTCTAAGTTGAATCTCACAATTAATACATCCAAATTGATTTCTCTTAAAATCTCAAGAAAATCTCTTTCATTTAGCATTGATGACTTCCCAAATATATTAAAATATATCACCAATCTTATAAAAAATAGGAAGTCATCACACCCCACACTTGCATTAAATCTTGTCCTTAAGATTTTAAATTGAAAAATAATGAAATTCAAGAAAACATGGAAGCAAGAAATTTAAAGCAAACACAGCCAAATTTCTCAAAAATCCTTTCCACCTTCAGAAAATGTAAGTAGCAAGGCAATCAATTCGACCAAGATGATTCACAATATAATGTTTATAACAAGTCAAGTGTTTGCATTTTACTTTCATAATGTTCAAGGGCTTGTGTTTCACTCAATTCCACCTATTGCAACTTATCTACTATAGGCTTATTTCTCATCTCAATCTCCACTATATTATCCCATTACACGCACAAATCAAAAGGACTTGATAATAGACAAATACTTTAGTTAGTGCCAAGTAATTCATTAAATAATATGAAGAATGAAAGGAATTTATATCCTTATACTTTTTTTTATATATATCTTGAGCCGTTGCAAGTCCCCTTTTTAATGTAACACTGGTTACTCAGTTACTCCAATAGACACCTCAAGAGGCTTTTAGCCCAACTCATAACCCTCCTTGACTTAACCATTTGACGTGAGTGCCAACATTGGTGATGAAGTGCCCCCGGTTATTAAGTCAAGTCTAGAGATATCAGCGGAGTTCTTGTTATTGTTCTTGTTCCTTCACTTTTTTTTCAATCCCTTCAATCTCTCTTTATGTATGCACAGGAAATTTATTGCTTCAACAGAGATTCAAAACAAGTTCTAGAGATGAAATCACAATAAGTGCACTCTCTTTTAGAAGAACAACTATTCAGGCTCAAATTCCTCATAGGTTCTTTGACATCATAAAGTAAAGTACCCAAGCCAAATCTATGCCTATTTACTCACATTCAAATAACATAGAATCAAATCCTAATCAAATTAAGTCCTTTTCATGTTCAAATCAGCCCAATTGTGATAATGCTCACGAATAAAATCCAAACTTCCATTTTTTTTATTGAGGCCAAGTCCTAGAAAAATCAAGGTTACCCTCACTCCTTCACTTAAATGTGACATTGTCCTCAATGTGAACAAATAACATCAATAATGGACGTGAAAAGCAACCATATCCAAGTGTAAGGGTAACACCAATTTCAGAGATTTCAGTTTTTCACTAATTAAACATGTTATCACAATCACATATGACAAATCAAAGAAAACTAGAGGAAACTCCCCTATTTGTCCTTGACTTGCACTTTCAATGGCTCTTGATCCTTACTACCAAAGTAGAACACATCATCAGGGGCTATCAAAAGTCCTACAAGATCAAACAAAACATCAAATCAAACCTTAGGTCGCCTCCTAAGAAGCACTTGGTTTATAGTCTTCAGCCTGACTACACCAGTAATTTAAGTAGGTGACGACAAGTGGTGAACTGTAGTTTGTCGGTTCACTTCACTACCATAGTAATGCTTCAGCCTTTGCCCATTCACTTTAAAGCAGTCTCCTATTCTCTCATCTTTAACTTTAATTGCGCCTTTTGATGACACTGAAACCACTCTGAAAGGACCAGACCACCTTGATTTAAGCTTTCCAAGAAATAACTGAAGTCTTGAATTGAAGAGTAGCACCAACTGCCCTGCCTCAAAAGAGCGCTTCAAGATATGCTTGTCATATAGAAAGGAGAGGAAAATAAAAACCAAGACAGCAAAATCACTTTGCCTTCTGTTTCCGTCGACTTCCAGTGCCAACGCAGAACCTTGGAACAGTGACCCCAATCTCCAATCCAGTCAGCCTCCTTCTCCTTCCTCGATCGCTGTGCAGTAATGATGATGAAGACAAGCTGGCGCCTCTTCTCTGGTTCCTTCTCGCTTTCAAGCCCGTGAGAGATAGCTGAATGTTACTCAATAATTCCGAAACAGCACCCCCCCTTTCTTATTCACGAAGCTGACCGTCCTTTATATCACAATTGGGCCCTTCTTTTATTTCTTTTCTTTTGCTTCAAGTCCAAGACTTTTCTTTTCTTTCTTTCTTTTTTTTCTTTTCAACGTACAGTTGCTCCTTTCCTTTTTATTCTTTTCAATTATGTGGCCCTTTGCTTTGACAATAGGATCCCTTTTTAAGATTCTAGATTTCTCTTTCATCCATTACTTCAAGGCTGCAACCGTAGATCAAAAAGAAGAAAAAGGAAATATTGTATAATAATAATTATTATTATGATCATAATAATAATACCAGAATTTTTTTTCTTTTTTTTTCAAATCTTCTTATCATTATTTTTCTTTCCTAAACTTAAAAAAATTATATTCTAAGTTGAATCTCACAATTAATACATCCAAATTGATTTCTCTTAAAATCTCAAAAAAAATCTCTTTCATTTAGCATTGATGACTTCCTAAATATATTAAAATATATCACCAATCTTATAAGAAATAGAAAGTCATCATTCCATTGGTTTTTCTTCCTATTATTTTGCTTGCAGTGTACGTTCTAGTAACAGTTTTTGTATTATTACAATTCCCTATTCTTATGAAATATTTTCTTCTACTTATGCTTCAGACATCCCCCAAAAAAAAAAAAAGTTGATTTTTTTGGTATTATTTATCTATTCTTATTAAATGAAGCTAATTATCGTATGGAATGAAGCTAATTAGGGTATGGAAAAATTTACCATATATATTAATAAATGAAAAGAAAAATAGTTAGATGATAAACCAGAGAATAGAGGACAGAAGGAAATAAACACTCAACCATAGATTTCATATCTTACAAACACGGAATAGAACAATATAACCGATCGCAATACATAAGAACAAGCAACCCAAGCATTATTACAAGTAGCTTAGTACAACAACTTCTGATTGAAGCTGTTTTTATTACATACAAAAGACTTTATTTAACATCCACAAAAAGGCACACTGGACTGGACAGGTATTGAGGGCGAATCTCTCAATCTCTTATGAAATTAACAGTGTTGATTTCAACAAAAGAAAAAGATACAATAATGTGAGATTCACCATCTCGCACACACATTATTGTACTTTTCCTCTCTGAAATTAACGGCTTAATTGATGCTCTAAGAAATTTACGAGACTCAAATCCCATAACAGCCAAAGATGGCTACTACTGGGCAACAAGATGGGCATCAATGTCCTTGGCAAGTTCAACAGCCAAGTCCATGAGAGAGTGAGGGTCAGGAATGTGACCTTTCTGCTTCTCATATTCCATAGCCACATGCACCAAACTCCCTTTGTCCTTTGGAATTGCCTGAAAGGTAACATTCAGGCTCTTGTAATCCTTAAGCACATCTCCCTCCACAACCCTCAAAGTGATCAGATTCTTGTCTGCATCGAGGGCTTCAATCACTTCCTTAGCCACACAGTTTTTCCCTTCTGCACAATTCATACACCACAAATTTAATTTGTTCTTCAATCAGCATCATGTTCAATGTAAAACATATTCAATCATACTATTGGATCTTAATCAATTGTCAACTTGTCTATTAAAAAGGCCATAAGGCCCCCATTAAGTAGGGTTTTGTTATAAGTGTACACATCCTTACCCTCGTAAGCGGAAAGATTGTATTTTCATAATTTGAACCTGGTGGTGACCTCTGGAATCACATTACAACAACTTTATTATTGCACCAAGGCTCCTCTTACTCCACTTGTCTATTGATGTATCAAATTTTTAAGCCTTTTATTAGAATTTGTAGAGCTCCTAGGTTCTTTTGGTATGAATAAAAACACAGAGAAGGCACTTTTTTTTTATCTAAATATAATTTAATTAACTGAATTAATTTTTTTTGTGTGCCGGGGGGGGGGGGAGTTGAGAATTTACCCTGGACGTAGTGCCAAGTGATAACAGAACCGACCTTGCCCCAACTTCCTTCAACAATAGCATGTTTAATTCTACCAGGAGAAACATTGGGAATATGGTGAGGCTTGCTGCTGAACATTTCATGAAACTTCTCTGCAGAAGCATTAATGTGCACATCAACTTCCACCTTCCCCATTAACTGTTCTTCATGTTCGTGTCCTGTGTGGCTCACATCAATTTCTCTGCTCACTTCTGTCACAAACTGTGTCAAAGAGTGTGGATCTGGAATTCTGCCATGTAGCTTGTCATACTCAAGAGTCCAGTGAGCCACACTTCCCTTTGCCTTTGGAATCACTTGAATTGTGAATTTAAAGCTCTTGTAATGCTTCAGTATATCTCCCTCTATCACCCTGAAACTTATTATGTTCTTTACTGGATCCACAGCTTCAATCACTTCCTTCGCCACACAGTGCTTCCCATCTGTGTTTAGTATCAAATAAGTGTGATTAATATGTAGTAACAACAGAAACCTACAGTATTTACTCAATGAAGTACGCATAAGTGAAGCATTTTGAGTAGGTAAATATATGTGTCTGTAGTAAATAAGAGTTTGACGTCTACCAACCTAGAGTTGGTGCTAACCTCTTACGTGAAGTATTATATATATATATAAGTACGAGATTAATGCAAGCTCTTATATGCAGTAACAACAACATTCTTCAGTATGTACTCAGAACAAAGCAAAAGTGAAACCAGCTGGTCCAACGATGTAAGGCCCTGCTAAATCTTTTTGATTTCAAGTTTGAGTCTAGAGAAGATTCATATGTTGGAAAGGACAATCATAAATCTCAAAAGTGAAGCATGAATAGGTAAATATGTGTGTAAATAAGAGTTAGACTTACCATGAACGTAATTCCAGACAATGATGGAGCCAACTTTTCCGAAATCACCTTGATGCATAGTCACACTCTTGATTTTACCAGGAGTAATGTTGGCTATATGATGAGGTCTGCCGCTGAAGATTTCATGAAACTGCTCTGCAGAGACATTTAGGTGGACGTCTATTTCAACCTTCCCAATATGAGACATCTCTCTTAATTCTCTTTTAATAAATCCAAGCTATCTAAAACGAAAGTAGAGAGATATATAATGCAAAGCCTATTTGCATTCACAACGAATAATGCTTTAGCTATAACCTTTTATATAGGAACTTCGAGGCGGTTTGAAGGCCTGTGTGTATAAATATTGCAAGTACTTGGTCCCCACCATGATCTGCTTCGCACTATAATCTTTCGCCCTTCATTTAATATCGTCTAGATGTGTACACATAATTTTTAGGGAGAATACTAAAAAAATACCATTTAAACTTCAAAATCCCGTTAACAAGTTCGATAATGGGATTAACAAGAATGATAATGTAATTAACAAATCATTTTATTGTTAAATCACCTATTTAAGATTTTGAAGTTTAAATGGTTTTTTTTTAAATTCTCCCTAATTTTTATGGGGTATAAATATATAGTGTATATTAAATATATCTAAGAAGGCGGTTACCGTGGTTAAGTAACTAACTTATTTTCTTAAGGAAATAATTCATATTGAACCAATTTTCTTAAAGCAAAATATATTGACAACCCCTATGTTTTAGTTAAATTACACATATCTCTCCTTTATTTTGAAAACATATATATACATTCTTCGAAATTAGAATGCATGTTACAAAATCCTTCCTTGTATATTTGAAATTCCATTTACCGTTAGTTGATCGTGGTCGATCAAGTCGTTTGGAGCCCTCTAAAAAGAGATAAAGGAAGACTAAAGCAAACTTTCAATAAGATTATAGAGCAGAATCTATTGATTAATAATCTATCGAAAGATTTGGTTTTCGATAAAGCATAATAGCATCATGCAATCCATATTGCCAACATTACTTAGTGAGATAAGCCTTTGTTGTTATTGTTAACCAGAATACCCCTTTTTCAACAAATGAATAAAAATTTATATTTGCCTAAAAATAATTTTTATACAAACAAAAATAATTATAATATATATGTCCAAAATTTCAAATATATTATAAAATTAATTAATTTTATTGTATTATAAAACTTTTAATTTTTTATCATATTTATTAAAAATTATTTATTTAGTATTCTTTTAAATGACTAAATATATATATATATATATATATATATTTTTTTTTTTTTTTTTTTGCCACAAAGATGTAATGTGATGCAATAGAATGCAATAAAATGGTGGAATGAAAATGTAATGTAATGCAGTATAGATTAAATGAATTTGTTTGGTATGATATTTAAGAATATGTGAATCAAATATATTATTTCTATTTTATTAAATTAACATGAAAATAAAAACAAAAGTTTATGGACGGTAACAGTAAATGGGTGGTCAAGTATAATTATGATGTGCATACTTAAGAAAATCAATCTCCAATATACACATAAGCCCCCTAACCTTATTCTTAATAATGAGCCTGTTTTTTTTCTTTTTTTTTTTTTTGCCCACCTTAGTAATGAGCCATTGACATCAAGATTTATGCGTTTCATGCAGTTCAACCAAATCGGCCATTAGATCCACTGGTTAGAACCTTTTTTTTTTTTGGTGGGGTGGCCTTTGGCAGTTTCTAGAGAAGGCTCCACGCGATCCTCGAGATGCTATGTATTAATATTAAATGATGATAGAGAAATTTATGTCCATTACCTTTATTTTCTTTTTCTTTTTTTTTAGCCTGTAATATGTGTAACGGTCTTCTCATTAGGCCTACTCAATAACTATTTTCATTGGGCATTCTGTCCAACTGTACGGGAGCTGACCCCATTGGGGCAAGCTTACCTAGAGCCTACCTTAGATATTCCCACTCAAGGAAATCTCTCCAAGAATTGGACCCAAAACGTTAGGCTATTAAGCCTTAGGTTGACCAACCTTAATACCATATCAGGATTGATAGTTTGGACGTGTTATGCCTAACATCTCAAAATCGATCCTAAGAAGGTTCTCTTAAGAAGAAATAATGGAAATAGACACTCCATAAACTTGCCACACTCTCAAACTAAATTACAGAGAGTGTGTGCCGGATCACCCTATTACCGGGAGGGGGTGTTACAATATGTCCATTACCTTTTTTAAGGAAATAAAAAACGTTAAATCAGGGAAAGCTTCCCCTGTCATATCAGTATATCACGTAAATAATAATACAACTATTATAAATGATTGTCCTCGATTAAAGGGAGTGTCGTGTACTTTAACGTCAATCTGAAGTATTTTTGTTGTTGTAGTAAGCTGAAGTATTTTTTTTTATGTGTCTACTACTATAAATATTTTTTTATACAATATCTTTAAATATTTTTTCAGGTGTATCTTATATCTTAAATTATCTAAGTTATTAAGTATGAAATTCAACAAAAATTACATTAGACTGATGGACATCCATGAAAAAAAATACTTAGACACCAAGTGTACTATAAAATATTTTAAAATATTTAATATACCTAAAAAAATATTTTATGATACTGGATGCACTTTAACTCATTTTCTTACATGCAGTACTTGCTGTTTTTTTTTAATACATACAATGCACTACTAGCTATTTAACTGAGTTAAATTTCAATATTTTCGGGTTGAATGTGAGATAACTCTCGCAATTATATTATTCTTTAATAAAATTACTCATTCGGTTACTTTAGATTTAATTCCTCATTATTATAAATTAAAATGCAGGCATCATATTTTATCTAGAGCATGAAAATTAGTGATACATCTCATAATTTAAAAATACTAAAAATCTTTCATATATTTTATAATAGACTACAGTAGTCCTTATACTTAGTACTGTAAAGTTTGAAATGAATTATATAATGATTATACAGCATAAATAGTATGATCTTAATGGAACTATGATTAGAAATACGTAGCCGCTAATTTATATAGATAAGTTACATAGATACAAGCTTCATCTTATCCTAAATATAAAAATTTGTCTAAGTGAGGTTTGGTTTAATCTAAATATGACTCTGTATTCTCTCCTTTTAAAAAAAAAATTTGATCAAGGTGTTCACTATTCCAACAAATGCGCTTCTTGAGGACTTGAACTTATGTTCTTTTTTTTTTTATAGGAGTATTACCACTCACCACTTCAACCAACATGTTATTGATAGTTCCTATTTTTATTCAATCTATATTTGTCTCTCATATTTAACTTTTTTATATTATTATTATTTTTTTTTATTAGAGTATTTTTATGAGTACACATTAAGGTTTAATCATTATGTGGTGAATATTGCAAATTTCCTACGTAATAATTACATATAATTAATTTAGCTATTTTTAATTAAATAATTAGTTAAGTATACCTTATATATTTAGGGCCGAGGGAATTTGTGTAGACAAAATAATCTTCATGGGGAAAAGGAGTGAAAAACACAACTCTATCCCCATCCCGACAAAATCAAATTGATTTGGTAAAAGGTCCATTCACAGACAATATAATGCCAAAAAGGATAAGGTGCGATGTGAACTTCTCGTCTCAACCCCCGACATGCCCACTTACCCCCACAAATACAACTCTATCCATTCTTCGATCATTTACCCACACAAATACAGTAACTACTGAGAATATAAGTTTGAATTCCATTATAATTTAAATTAAATGTGAACATTTTATTAATTTTTATAAATATTAATTATGTGGATGTCTATTAACTCATATCCAGGTTAACTTGTTCTTCTATTCAATATGATCTATATGATAATATATTTAATGTAGTAGTGTGATTTTACTGTAGCAGTGGAGTTACTGTAGCAAGTGGAAATTTATTGTTACGGGGTACTATAGCAGTCGAAATTTTCCTATAAATAGCTCCTTGAACTATGAATGTGGTGACATACAATTGAGGAAAATATTTCATACATCTTCTCTCTCAAATTTTCTCTCTTCTACTATCTTATTGTTGATATTTTTATAACACGTTATCAGCACGAAGCTCTGCCAAAGGTATGATCTTCTTATAGTTTCTTTGATGATTTTATACTTTGTTTCATAGTATATTTATTTAATAGATTTGGGATAATCTAAGCCACTATATGGAATTAAGAAATATATTTTTACCGATTGTTATAAACATCGGGTTCCATGGTTAAGATTAGAGATCATTGTTGTTCTTATATCTTATATATATCATTTACATATTCATTTATATTATTATTATTATGGCTAGAAACCATACATATCCAATTCTTGAAATTATATGACCAGAAGTCATATTATTTTGATTTTTATATGATATGATATGGCCAGAAGCTATATCCATATAATTCCATATTGTACGGCTAGAAGCTATATACAACTTTTATTTATCCTGAAGATAAATGGAGAAAAGTTATATAAATTTAATGTCTTATCATGAAATTAATTGGCCTGAAGCCATAAAGTCTTAATTTTATTGCAATATCTTACTTTATGGATTATTTATTATCTTTATAAATTTCCTGCTATTTAATTTTCTTGTCTTAACTTATTAATTATTTGTCTTTACATATTTACTGTTATGATATTTACTGTTTTGGATTTTAATTTTTCATATTTTAATTCTTGTTTATTTCTTTATTAGTCTGAACCATGTCAAACATTACAAAACTGGAATTTGTGGCTTTGGACATTACTGGAAAAAATTATTTATCTTGGATGTTGGATGCGGAAATACACCTAAATGCCCATGGTCTTAAAGACACAATAAAAGAAGGGAATGGGTATGAATCTCCTTCAATTATAAAATATTTAGAACCATCTACGGGAGATTTATTTACGGCACGGTTTGCTAATTGTCATTTTGATGAATCACTTGAAAACAAGCAATTGGGTAAAGAAATTAGTTGGAATGAATTATCATTGGGGAGAAAACAATCAATGTGAACTGGAAGTTCAAAAGATAATTCATTTACAGAATTTAGCTAATCAAATGCTAGAAGCATTTACTGACCCAAAGAAAGTGACAAAGTCACATGTCCCAGCTGCTAATGCTCCTATTAAAATTGATGTCCCTGAAGGACAACCTACTATAAATGAATCTAAAGCACGCCTGAAGCGTAGCAGACACATCGGTTCTAAAGATAAAAATCCTCGAAAAAGAAAAGGAGCAAAGAATATGGATGGTCAAGTCGAGGATAGTTAAGAAAAATTAATAGCTCCAGAAGAGTCATCTCCTGAAGAGTTATTATCTCCAGTAGAGATATCTCTAGAAGAGAATGTTGTAGTCCCAGAAGAGACACAGGTACCTAACATATGTGAAAATAATGAGATCTTAATAAATTATGTTATGAATGGAATCCGACGTGATCGAAATGAAGTTAACATTGACGACATATTTGCTTATCATATAGAAAATGATGTAATGAACAATAAAGAGGATCATGAGCCAAAATCCATTAGTGAATGTCAACAAAGAAAAGATTGAATCCTATAGAAAGATGCCATTAATGCTGAATTAAAATCACTGGAAAAACGAAAAGTATTAGGACATGTAGTCCTTACACCTGAAGGTGTAAAACCAATTGGAAGTAAATGAGTTTTCATACGAAAGAGAAATGAAAAGGGTGAAATAACAAGATATAAGGCACGTCTTGTTGCCCAAGGTTTTACACAAAGGCTTGGCATTGATTTTGAAGAAATGTATTTATCAGTAGTAGATGCGACTACTTTTCATTATTTAATTAGCCTAGCAGTAAAAGAAGGGCTTGAATTACATCTAATGGATGTTGTGAGTGCCTATTTATATGGGTCACTTGACAATGATATTTATATGAAAGTCCCAGAAGGACTTAAGGTGCCAGAAGCATCTAATTCAAGTTCTCGAGAACAATACTCAATTAAGTTAAATAAGTCCTTGTATGACCTGAAGCAATCAGGGCGCATGTGGTATAATTGTCGTAATGAATATTTGTTGAAAGAAGGATACAAAAATGATCCAATATGCCCATGCATATTTATGAAAAGATCTAAAAATGAATTTGCTATAATTGCTGTTTATGTTGATGATATTAACATTATTGGAACTCCTGAAGAGATTCAAAAGGCAATTCATTGTTTGAAGAAAGAATTCGAGATGAAAGATTTGGGAAGAACAAAATTCTGTCTTGGATTACAGATTGATTATTTTAAAAATGGGATTTTTGTATATCAAGAAACTTATACAAAAAAGGTCCTAAAAAGGTTTTATATGGATAAATCTCATCCGTTATGTATCCCAATGATTGTAAGGTCTTTGAAGCCGGATAAAGATCCATTCTGACCTCGGATAATTAGCAAAGAAGGTGATGAAGAACTAATTGGTCCAGAAGTACCATACCTTAGTGCTATTAGAACACTAATGTATCTTGCTAATCATACACGTCTTGATATATCCTTTGCTGTTAATTTATTAGCAAGATATAGTTCTTCACCAACATGAAGGCATTGGAATGGAGTAAAACATATTTTTCGTTACCTGAGAGGAATTATGAACATGGGGTTATACTACTTAAATGTATCTAAGCATGAACTGATAGGTTATGCAGATGCTGTATTTTTATCCGATCCACAGATGGTAAATCACAAACAGGCTATCTGTTCATATGTGGAGGTACAGCTATTTCATGGTGATCAATGAAACAGACTATATCAACCACATCATCAAACCATGCAGAAATTCTAGCAATACATGAAGCAAGTCGAGAATGTGTGTGGTTGAAGTCAGTACTACATCATATATGAACAACTTGTTGTTTATCTTCAGGTAAAATGGCACCAACAGTCCTATATGAAGATAATATTGCATGTATTACCCCACTTAAAGAAAGCTATATCAAAGGAGACAGAACGAAGCATATTTCACCAAAATTCTTCTTTACTCGTGATCTTCAAAAGGATGATGAAATAAATGTCCAACAAATTAGTTCAAATGAAAATCTAGCAGATTTATTCACAAAGTCACTTCCAGGTATAATATTTGAAAAACTTGTCTATGACATTGGCCTTCGGAGATTCAGAGATATCAACTGATGTTGTGAAGAGGGGGAGTAGATACACGATGTACTCTTTTTCCCTTATCTAGGTTTTATCCCACTGGGTTTTCCTAGAAAGGTTTTTAATGAGGCAGCACTTGATAGTGTATTGATGAATGATGTACTCTTTTCTTTGGCTAGGTTTTTATCCCACTGGGTTTTTCCTAGTTAAATTTTTTAATGAGGCACATTCATATTAGACATCTAAGGGGGAGTGTTATAAATATTAATTATGTGGATGTCCATTAGCTCATATCCAGGTTAACTTGCTCTTCTATTCAATGTGATCTATAAGATAATATATTTAATGTAGTAGTGGGATACTGTAGCAAGTGGATTTTACTGTAGCAGACAGTGGGAAATTACTGTAGCACACGTGAAGGCACTGTAGCAGCAATGGGAAGTTACTTAGCAGCATGGAAATTTATTGTTAATGGGTACTGTAGCAGTTGAAATTTTCCTATAAATAGCTCGTTGAACTATGAATGTGGTGACATACAATTGAAGAAAATATTTTCTACATCTTTTCTCTCAAATTTTCTCTCTTCTACTATGTTATTGTTGATATTTTTATAACATTAATATTTTTTTTTAATTATTTCAATTTATACTTTTTTTTGTCCATAAGACTTGTCCTTAAGAATTTTTAGAATTTCACTCATGTGAATTTATATTCAAAATACTAGTAGGATTTTCTGTGTTAAAAAAATGTACCGGCCCCCAAATTCATACCCTTCTAGTTAAAAAAAATTAAATAAGGACTTCCTTCCCTTTTTAACCTAAAATGGATTGAGTATATTTTTTAATATGCGGAGCCTTCATTATGATGTCACTGGTCTCAGTCTCACTCTGATCTTATCAAGCTATACGCATCATAAATTCACCCTTAGCCTCACCTTTATCAGCAGTAGGGTCCCCTTTTAATATATGTAAAATTAAATTTAATTATTTTTTATTTGGAGATAATTAGGATACGTGCAAATTTAGAACCACTCACTTGTAGTAAAAATGATATATCTTTTTTCTGGTGCAGTATTTTGACAAGAACGTTGATGGACGTAGGTGCTATCAGGACCACTCAATTGTACTACTAATCTAATATTGGATCCGCAATCAGTTATGGCAATCCACCTACTTCTTAAGGTTTGATCCCCGTACGTGAAAGCATCTGTGTTGGTGAGTACTCTACTTCTCCCTCCCCGTACGTGAAAGCATGTGTGTTGGTGTGTACTAGTCCGTTGTTTGAATGCCTCATCATTTTAAAAAATGCAGGAGTCTAGAAAAAAGTGCCAGATACCAAACAGTGAGGCTTCTGATCCTCTTGTACCAAAATATAATCTCTCTTTCAAATGCAGGAGTTTGCAAATATTTCAAACTAGTGATTTAAAATTTACGAGATAATATATGTATATATGTGTAGATGTGTTAAAAAAATAAGTCTCACATTGTTTAGGAATAAGAGAGTATATGCCTATATGTATCACCATGTTATTTTGAGCTTGTAAAGAGTTCTATAGAGGAATGGTGGGCTCACGCACATAAAATCAAGCCACTAGAAGGCAAAAGAAGTGGATATTTCATGATTTCTCCCTACGCATGAGTAAATACTTGGTATCGGCACTTTTTGTGAAATATTTTACTCCCCGAAATTATTACTTTTTGGTCTTCCAAAATAATATTTTGTTTCGGCATACCAAAAAGTCTGGATATTTTCTGGTTTAAAATTCATAACCCTTCATGACCATCAATAGACAATGGTCAGATGCTTGCCCGAACATTCTCTTCGTTGTCAACATATGTACCCTTCTTTCTGATGATTCTGTTCAATCTTGAGGGACGCATTATTCAGGTCATCTTATATCCCTTGGCTCTCCACGGACTATGCCTATAAAAGGGAATGGATGAAGTGCTTAGTACCAAAAAATTATTTCTCTATTCCTTTGTATAATTTATTCTCAATTACTTGCTATTATGTTTCGTGAGTTCTACAGCCTTGAGTTTCTTAAGAGGGCTCTAATCCTGAAGACTACCGCTTCCTCTCTACATATGGTCGCGGAATAACTCTTAAATATAGTGTTCTTGTATGCAACTCGGATCATCCACTTCTTCGTTCTTGCATATTACTCATGTTCTACAATATATTTACCCTCACATAACGTGGAATCACTTATAAAATAAACTAATATGAACAAGAAACCCCGAGTGAATATGTGGTGGCCTGTGTAGAGATGCGTCTCCATTCCTTACTACGAAGTGTGGGATTATAGATTAAATTTATACCCCATATACCGATTTGTACAATACAAATTTGCTATATCATTAATGGTAATATTTACACTTTAAGGACAAAACGGGGTTTTCTTTTTAATTAAAGTGTTGAGTTGCATATGAATCTCATGACCTAATATTTATAATACATGGATAAATTAATTAATATAAAATATTATTTTATGCATAGAATTTTTTTAAAAAAATTCGCATGGGGCAATAAAAAAAATTCATGAGGTTTATCTCGCGGAAAAAAGTTTCCCGATTATAAGGTGAAAATAAGAGTGCGATATAATGATCTCCCTTTACTATATATTAAATTCTTATACTTGTTTGAAATATTATATATATTAGCTAATTTATGTATTCAATTTTTTTTAAAAAATAATTTGGCTAACAAATATTAAAAAATTAAACAAACAAGTTTACACAACAAAAAAATTAAAATATATTTAAAATTTTTTAAAACATGTGCATTAAAATTATCATTAGGTGGACAGCTAAATAATTTTTTATAGAATATTTATGTTAAAAAATAGTATTTTGGTCTAAAATACATTATTTAACCTTTTTTTAATGGTTTGTGTTTATAATTAGGATAAAATAGAAATATTAATATTTTTCTCTAAAAATAATATAAAATCAAATAGTAAGATGATGACCAGCTTTATATTCTTTTTTTTTTTGAAAAAAAAAGAACTTAAGGTATGTCTTTATAGTTAGGATAAAATAGAAATGTCAGGTTAATACAATCTATAGTCTCTTAAGTTTTCTTTTATTTTAGTTTTGGGGTCCCTCAAATTTATTCCGTTTAAAATATTGGTCTCTATAATTTAATAAAAATATGAACCATTTTATCCTTGAGGGACCAAAACCCATATTTTGAAACTCTAAAAACCAAAACTAAAATGAGGGTAGATTTAAAAAAAACAAAAATTGTATTAACTCTAAAATAAAATAGTAAGATAATGACAAATAGACTAAATTCCAACCTAACCAAGTAGCTAGGGGTTGAAATAAGCTTGTTAAGCTAGGTTTTAACCAAATAAGCATGAGCATGAAATAGAAATCCAAAGTCTTGATCTAGGCTTGAATCTGTATATAATTTTTCTTCAAGCTTAAGTTTGAGCTTTTAAAACATTTGATATGGTCTAAAACCATTTTTAAATGTCTACTTAAAATATAGGCCTTTTAATAGATTTAAAAGTCTATGTCTCCTAGATCTTTAAATATATAGCCCTTCAAATCTATTAAAAAGCCTACGTGATATCTTAAATAGGCTTTAAGATAAGAAAAAAAAATTACATGTGATTTAAGTATTAAAATAAATATGATTTAACTTATCAATAAAATAGAAAAATTCTATCCATCATAGTATTTAATAAAAAATCAATACAATTACAATTTTGCAATAATATAAAGAGGATAATTTTTTATAATAATTTATCAATTTATAAAATTAATTTAGATTATATCATATATGTTTACATATAATAATTTAAATTAAAAATAAATAAATAGGCCAAGCCTATAAACTTATATAGGCGGGTGGGATTTACAAAAATAGACCTAATCTATTAGCTAGCTCAAATAGGCTTGATAATAGACATGACTCTGCCTATTTACAAAATAAACTAAGCTTGACTTGAAGTAGTTTTTCCTTGTAAACCTCTGATAAGGATTTAATCTATTTCCACTCCTATACCCAACTCATTTCTATTCACCATTTTTTTTAGTTAGAGGAGCATACACTAATAAACTAATGTTATAATAAATATGCAACTCACTACCTTCCACTTACAAAAAATGCTCTCATGTCATTAGGTTATAAAATCATTGGCTCATAGTCTTGTTTTCTATATATATTATGAGCTCATACATCTCATAACTGTTAGGATGGATAAAATTTGTTGGCAATAAAGGATAAAATTTGAAAAACATAAGATATAAACTTTCGTTTGTGCTAGCTATACATGCATGTATGTATTCATCCTTAATATGAAAAAAAATTATTTATTTGAATAAAACGATTTAATTTAAATACGAGTTCAAACTTTGAGTACGTAATCGAATTCAACTTGTTTGATTATTCACAAACAATATTGTTAAAATACGTTCAGCAATTATACAAATACATACATACATACATATATATACATACATACATATATATACATACATACATACATACATATATATATATATATATATATATATATATATATATATATATATATACAAACAATAAACTGATCAATCATGAAGTCATCAGGAAGTTTAATTCTAACAACATAATAGAATTTTTGTTTTAAAAAAAGTAAAAGTAGATATGTATACTCACATATAAGTTGCTGAAAAACCAGAAGGCTGAACCGCAGAATCTATTTTAATTTAGATTAAATTATATTAAACACTCATGCCTGCTGTTCCTTTGACAAAAAAAAAATAAGTTGGGTTGATTACTATTGTTGATACTTATAGTTTAATCGATTTTTTATTTTAGATTTGTAGATTCAAAGTGTAATTTTTGATCCCTACACTTTCTTCCCTCCAAAACTGTAATACCTTATTTTCAAATGTATAATTACGCATAATCACTACACTCTTACATCAAATACAAATAGTAGTGTCTTATACTACGATCTTCACTTCACCTTCATATCTCCTCCGATGCATATCTTCATGTACTCTTCACCTGTCTAAAGGGTTGGTTGGGAGGAGTGAGATTCGAGAGAATCTCAGTAACAAACATTACTATTATGCATGCCAGATATATATGAATGCATCTTGCCTATACTATTTCATGCCAATATAATGACATACTGCATGCTCGATGTTATGACATATATATGGCCATTGCACAAATATAACAGAGTTTCAACCAATCATACATGTTCCACACAAATAGGCAAAGCAGTCACATAATTAATGCAAGACATACTTATCACATACATGCAGAAAAGGTAAGTTAACTACCTTTCGGACTTTATATCCTTCTCTTCTTGTCCCTTGATCCGCCAACCATTGCTTCTTCTTTATCACTTCATGGCCTTAGGCAAGTGATAACATCATTAGAGCCATAAAAAGTAAATGTCCAATGGCCCACATTAGCCCTAAAGGCTTACTTTCACCCTTGGAGTTCATACCAATTACATTGGTGCCCTTAAGTCTTAATTTTGCATAAGGCATAAAGCTGACAGATTTTTCACCAAATTTTGAAAAATCATAATTAATTCTATATAACTCCAATTGAGGTGGTTCAAAGATCTATTTGAAGCCCTTTAAGTTTAGTTTTATATAAAAAATACTTTGGTATGACTATTATTGTCATAATTTTCCCAGAAATTCGGTAAACAGGCACTGTTCTAGATTTCATTCCAGAAACAGGGCACAAATTCAAAAATTCATATCTCCTAGCATACTTGTCCAAAAATTACAAATTACCTACCAAATTAAATCTCTACATGTATAATTTAAGCCTGAAAAATTTCAGAATTGTTGGACAAGATTTACCATATGAAACAGTTCAAACAATGTCACTGTTCAAATAGGGCAGAATCAACAACATGAACAACCATATTTCATAAATTCCCAAATTCGTACACAAGCATCCAAAAATTATGAACACTTGTATATCTACATAATTTTTCCTCCTAAATCTAATGGAAGCATCCAAATCATCAAATTTCCACTCCTTCTCTACGAAACAGTACAGGGCAGAATTTAGGATTCTCATAAAAACTATGTCAGTTTCTTGTTTTCTTTGGCTTAATCACTTCTTTTCTACTTCTAATCAAATAATTAGCTATTTAGACATCCATTGGACATCATTTAGCCATTGAAAACATCCTTTAAAACCAGCCATGAACAGTACCCAATTTCCTTTACACTCATCCAAACGATAAACCAATCAGTTAAAAAGGAAGCTTACGCTTACCTCTACCAGTTTCCGCAGACGGTTCGGAATTCCGGCAACACTCCAGCCGGTGAGACGGCGCCAACCACCTCCAAATGAAAATATGAAATTGTAGAAATGAAGCTTGCGAAGAGTGAAAGAAGTTTTCTGAAGGATACTTTGAGAGAGGACGTCGTTACGGTAGAGTTTCGGCGTACATAATTTTCTCTCTCTTCTTTCTCCATTTTTTCCGATCAGCTCTCTTTTCTCTCTCTTTTTTTTTCTGATTCTGCACGGAAGTGGCATGAGGAAGATGGAGATAATGATTAAATGTAATTAAACATTTCACTTGCCACATGTCACCCCTCCATTGGTCCAAATATCAAATTTTCGCACAAAATAGATAATCTGGTAGAATTTTCATTAAACTTTGAAAATTCATATCTAATTGTACAAATGTCCAATTGGGGTGGTTCTAAAAGCTATGCGACCCTCATTGAGTTTAGTTTTAAGGAAAAATATAAAATTTAGTCAATTAGAAGCTCACTCTTATCAGAATTTTAATCTTTGGATACTGCCCCAGAAAATAGTTAATTTTGCTAGGCTAACTTCAAAAATTCATTTCTCTTTATGTACAGCTCCAAATGACTTATTTGAACTATCAAATTAAATATTGATAAGTTTACTTTCATTCTAGAAAGTTTCATAATTTTTTACCATCATTTACCCATCGAAAAAGGTCACACAATCACCACTGCCACACCGAGCTATATTATGTGTGACTTCCAATCACTTCGTTTTATTATTCCCCGAGCTCTTTAGCTCACCAATATAATTCATTTTAATATCCAAGGATATAAAGGAATTTTAGAAAATAATACTATGTCTCACTATGACATTTATCAAACATGGGTCTAGTAGTCCCCTTTATTCCAGGCTAAATCTTAAGCCTTTAGTCCCAAAATTCGGGATATTACAAAAATAGTAGTCTATCTCCATAGGTTAATAATAACTTGATCTGAATTTAACAGTGTCAACTTTAGTTAAAACCGTTAAGAATAAGGACCAAAACTAAGATTCATTCATAGTATAGGATCAAAACCCTCTCAAATTGATGAAATTAGATTTCAAAGTAAAAAAAAAAAATAGAACATGAATTCAAATACTGGAAATCATATTTTATTTTTGACTCAAAATTGATTGATTTATTATCTCTCATTATCTAAGTTACCTTTTTTATATATACTTTTTAACTAGTTTTAATTTTGGTCTCTATATATTTTAAACAAGTTTTGATTTGGTTCCTATAATTAACACTGTTAAACTCAAACCAAATTTTTATGAAACTATAGGATTAACAATTTAGACGGAAGATATTTAGACACAACAGCGACTGAAATCCAAAACTTTAAACTATGGAGACTAAAATTAAAATTTGTTCAAACCGTAAGAACTAATAATAATATTAATTCAAACAATTCTTGCACACATAATTGGTGGTTTTCGTAATATCTTTTTCTATGACTCATTGCTTCAATTAAAACGCCCGGATTATCAGAACGTCGTACTAGTATAAATCTTAGTGATAAACTATTCTTATAATTTTGTATATGTTTTCAGTGTGCTGCTAATGCTTCTGTAACATTTCTTATACCGTTTCTCGAAACTTGCTTATACTACATTCACTTTTTTGGGAGATGAAGGAAGTTAGTTAAATTACTTTAAAATGTTTATATTTATCATTTTTTCTCCAAACTATTTTATTTAACTTATGAACTAATATATAATTTAATTATACATGACATATATGATATGATTAAATAACTTATTTGGTTTTCTTAATATCTCTAAAAAAATTCAAATATCTTATATTTAGAAAAGGGGATAGTATTAAATATCATGTGGGAAATTAGTTCAACTTTTAGTCTTTTGTCTGGGGATCTTGTTCTTTGAGGCTATTGAACTGTGTACACACATGTTTTCAGGGATAATTACAAACATGTCTCAATTACGAAGATTAATTTTTTTCAGTCTCCTTCGTATGTCAAACTTTAGTATTCGTATGTCAAATTTCTACAATTACAAATGGTTATTGACATATGAATGACTCATTTGCTTTATTTGGGACTTGTATATAATTACATACATCCAGGTTAATTAGCCCTGGGATCAAGGAGTTTTATTACAAACTTTTGAACGACATATGCATCATGAAAACAAACCTATGACATTTTTATTTGAAATGCGCATGGTTTCCATATATTAGAGTACTAAGTTTAAAAAAATGATTATTTATAACTGATAATAAATTGAGAGACTTGAACCCGTAAGACATGTGAAATAACATATGACTCATGCATATATAGTAGGCTCCCTTCTTATGATGCAGAGACTTGCATGAAGACGTGCATATGATTTGGAGTTGCATCGAGATAATGGAGATTTGGGACGAAGCAAACTAAAAAACACACACTACTTTAAAACTAATTAATTTGGCATAACCAGACAAGAACATATATGTTTATTATTACCTATACATGTGCAAAGCCGAAACACACATCTCCAACTTTTGCCCTTAATTAGGTTAAAAATAAAACCAGGTGCGTTTATGCCCTTAATTAGACTAAAAATAAAACCAGGTGCGTTAATTTATAAATACAAAAATAAAGGGATTTATTGAAAGTCTTGATAAGATATAAATTTGATGTATTATTTTAATAATAATAGTTTAATGTTAGAAAAAGAAAAAGAAAAGAAAAGAAACAAGAGTTTCAATTGTGATCATCATCAGAAGGCTTGGTTCGGAAAAAGGGGAGAGAGCGTGCCTCCACGAGGAACAGGGAAAAAAGGGGGAAAACGTGGTTTAAACTGGGGGCAAGCTTCAGAATATTCAAAAATGGGTAAGGGTATTTCAGTCAAGATATAACACAATGTTTCTTTCTCCTCAAAAGAACCCCCATTTTGAAGGGTAGAGAGAGATGGTGAGGGAAGAAGAAAAGGATAAAATTTTTAACCTCACCTCCACTCCCCTCCCCTCCCCTCCTCTCCTTCTAACTAAACACATTTATATTCTCTACTACCCCCTCCTAATCTACCCTCCCCTCCAAAAACCTCCAACAAAACAAAACAGACCCTAAGTAGAAATTATTATCCCAACTTCTCATAGGCACATCACGGTTGCTAAAGAAATCTCCAGTGATTCCCTCAAGGAATTTCGCATGGCTTATATTTGCTGGGGATCAAGTGTACCTATACAAATTTAAGGTTCATGTGATAATAATATATAGGGATAGGCTCATGGAGCTAAAAAACTTGCTTCAAGTGTTCTTTTTGTTCCTTTGTTGTCAATAGTGCTAAAGTTGAAATGGTGTATCCTTAATTACTGAAACTATTTTGGCCATTGAATTGTCGATTCAACTTAGTTATCGTAGCTAGCTAGTTGTACTGGTGCTCAGTATGTGTTGGATTGTGCACACAAATTACAGCATTTGCTTATGCACTATAAGTGCAGGGTCTGCTGCATCTGGAGTGACCAATCTGACTCAGCGGAATAAGACATCCAGCTCTACCTAGTTTTTGCAAGTCCCTGCGTAAGTTCTGTGACCATATAGGAATCTCAATAGCCTTCACTTTTACAGGTTGTTTGCTGCTCGCTGCTTCTGCTATCCTGGATGTAATGTGGTTCTCTAACCACTAGAAATTGCCTCATGTAACGACCCGCCTCATATATCTCTTATTACTGACCTTACTCAGAGTAGCAATGCGTAGTTCAGTGGGCACACAGAAATAATATGAATATACTGATAATATTAATATAATATTACTTGATTATAATACTAAAGTTTCCCCACCAGGGGTTTACACAATGTTTACAGACCTTCAAACAACCAGCAACAGTCCTCTTCGTGCATACCTCTTTTCTGATCTCAGCACATTTCCAATGCTCACCTGTCTGAATGGTTGTTTGGGAGGAGTGAGATTCGAGAGAATCTCAGTAGCAAACATTACCACTATGCATGCCAGATATATATGAATGCATGACATGCTTGCCTACACTATTTCATGCCAACATAATGACATGCTGCATGCTCGATGTTATGACATATATATGGCCATTGCACAAATATAACAGAGCTTCAACCAATCATACATGTTCCACACAAATAGGCAAAGCAGTCACATAATCAATGCATGACATACATATCACATACATGCAGAAAAGGTAAGTTCACTACCTTTCGGACTTATGTCCTTCTCTTCTTGTCCCTTGATCCGCCAACCATTGCTCCTTCTTTATCACTTCATGGCCCTAGGAAAGTGATAACATCATTAAAGCTATGAAAATTAAATACCCAATGGCCCACATTAGCCCTATAGGCTTACTTTCACCCTTGGAGTTCATTCCAATTATATTTGGCCAATTTCTTACTCAAATTCGCATGGTACTCAATCTACCAGCATTTTTGACCAAATTTTGGAAAATCATAATTAATTCTATAGAACTCCAATTGAGGTGGTTCAAAGCTCTATTTGAATCCCTTTAAGTTTAGTTTTCTATAAAAATACTCGATTTTAAACGCCACCACTACACCATTCCCAGAAATTTTCCAAACACCAACTGTTTCAGATTCTTTCCAGAAAACATGGCATATCTTTAACAATTCATATCTCATAGCATACTTGTCCAATTAACCATTATGACCTATCAAATTAAAGTTCTATGTCTCTAATTTTAGACTGAAAAGTTTTATGGTCATTGGATAACATTTGATTACTCAAAAACTCGTCACCATAACACTGCCTCCAGAAAACGGAATACACAACATTTACCCTTTAACTTCTAAAACTTCTAAATTCATGTACAAGTGTCCAAAATTCATGAACACTTGTATACCCACACAATTTTGCCTCCTAAATCTAATGGAAGCATTAAAATTATCAAATTCCAACTCCTCCTACACGAAAAATACAGGGCAGAAACAGAAGGAAATTGGATTCTCAGAATTGTTGTTTCTTCGATTTCTCTTGCCTAATCACTTCCTTACTACTCATAATCAAGTGATTAGCTATTTATACATCCATTGGACATCGTTTAGCTATTCAAAACACCAATTTAAATCAGCATGAATAGTACCCAACTTCCTCTATACTCATCTAAACGACAAACCAATCGGTTAAAAAGGAAGCTTACGCTTACCTCTACTCGTTTCCACAAACGGTTTGGAATTCCGGCAATACCCCGGCTGGTGAGACGGCGCCAACCACCTCCAAATGAAAATCTGAAACCGTAGGAATGAAGATTTCGATGAGTAGAGAAAGTTTTCTGAAGGGTACTTTGAGAGAGGATGCCGTTTCGACAGTGTTTCGGAGAAAAAAACTTTTCTCTCTCCTCACCCTCCATTTCTCCGATCTGTTTCTCTCTCTTTTCTGAAATTTTTGCGTGAAATCATCCGAGGAAGATGATGGTTCAATGGTTAAATCAGGTGTTAAATTGCCTTGCCACGTGTCACCACTTGATTGGCCCAAATAATGAATTTTCGCATAAAATACCAAATTCTGCAGAATTTTCATTAACTTTGAAAATTCATATCTAATTGTAAAAATATCCAATTGGAGTGATTTCAAAGGCTATACGACCCTTATTGAGTCTAGATTTAAGGAAAAATATAACCTTTGGCCAATTAGAGGTTCAAACTTCCCATAATTTTAATCTTTGGATGCTGCCCCAGAAAATAATTAATTTCTCTGGGCTAATTTCAAAAATTCATTTCTCTTTGTGTACAACTCCAAATGACTTATATGACCTATCAAATTAAAGCTTGATAAGTATAATTTCATTCTGTAAAGTTTCATAACTTTTTACCATCATTTACCCATCAAAAAAGGTCACACAATCACCACTGCCACACAGGAAATTTCACCGGTGGCAAAATTACTTTGTGTTCCACTTTACTCTATTATGTGTGACTTCTAATCACTTCGTTTTGTTATTCCCCGAGCTCTTTAGCTCACCAATATAATTCATTTTAATATCCAAGGATATAAAGGAATTTTGGGAAATTTAAACATGTCTCATAGGGACATTTGCTAAACCAGGGTCTAGCAGTCCACTTAATCCAGGCTTAATCTTATGCCTCTAGTCCCAAAATTCAGGATATTACATAAGGAATATAGTACATGGTTGTCATTTTATTTTCATTTATGTGAAAAAAAAATAAAATAAAAAAGAAAAAGAAAAAGAAAAAGAGAGTGTTAAATTCAGTAAGATTTGGATTGCAAAGAATCAATTCGAGATAAGTTTGGGGGAGTGCTTAAGCTTCTAGAAAGAAAATTGTGTAATTCAAAAAGAGGAGTTATGTACTATCATATAATCTCAAGAGATTTGAATCCTCCATTTTCCCATTCTTTTAAGGAGCTTAACCACTTGCCACATTACAAGCTTATAAAGTCCCATTGATTTTGAAATTGTGTGTAATGATCTATTAATGGAGAGAGAGGATAATGTGAGCATATAAAGATATGATATTGAGTCTGATTTATACATATTTAAGTGTTGCATTTGATCTTGATATTTCCAAGATAATTGTTGTCTAACTCTCCTTACACAAACACGTTTGAAAGTTTTTAGTAAACCTGTTTTAAATTACGAACCTTGCATTCCACTAAATTTCATTGTTTTTCATATAGAATATAACATCTTGAGCATCCAATAAGGACATCAAATTTGGGGGTATGTTAACCTCATAAGCATATTTACCTTTAGTTTTACATACATTTTGGGTGAATTCATAGATAATTAAGGATAAATGTGCAAAAAGAAATGTGCCCAGAGATATTGGTGATAAAAAGATATACATTATCTGTTTATATCCTAAAATTCTATTAAATTTCATCAACACTATTTTTATATATTTTATTGTGTTGATAGGTTAACATTTGAGCCACGAAGGAGTCATTGGAGGCACAAATAGATGATTAAGAAGTGGGAAAGGAGCTAAGGAAGTCAAAGCATCATGGAAAAGCAAGAGGGAATGAAAATAGGCCATAAAGTTTCAAGTTAGAAGCTTGGCTACGGCTAAAGATATTTGCTGGCCGAGGCCAAGCCCACATGAGAAGTTTTTCCGTGGCCAAACCAAGGCCAAATACCTCCTGAAACTTTTTGGCCACGGCCAAAGCTTAAAAATAACAATTACGTGTTTTGAAGATAAAAGGGTTTCCAGGGAATATAAATAGTGAAACAACGCATCATAGCCTTATTCTGGACCTGAGAGGCACCGTGGAACATTGATTTGCTAGGGTTTCAGGCTTGGAGGTGGAAATTAAGCTAGATGTTGAAGATTTGAAGAGATTTAAGCTTCTCCTTTGGTTTTTCCTCTCCTTCTGCTACCTTTTCCTTATGTTCTGCTTTGTATATGATATATTCCCATGTTTCTCATTGGTTTTATGAACATGTGTAGCTACAGCTTTGTTGTTAGAATTATTTTGAAACCTTTTATGGATTAAGTACTCATTTCCCCTTTATGTTTGTGATTAATGCACTACTAGAAAAAACACTTTTAACGTCCCTTATTTGAGACTTTTAACGTCCTTTTATGGGGGGACGCGTATGTCAGCGACGTAGTAAATTTAGACTTTAGATGTCCTTTGTAAAGGGACGAGTAAAGGTCAGGGTTTAGGCGTCACTTTTGCTAAAAGGGACACCTAAACGGGGACTTAAGGCGTCCCTTCTGCTAAAAGGGACGCCTAAAGTCCCCGTTTAGAACTTTTTTTTCAAATTAGGGACTTTAGGCGTCCCTTTTAGCGTAAGGGACGCCTAAAGGTTTTTTTAACCATACAATGCTATTTGTATTGTTTCTGGCCATTCTGAAAGCAAACAGCAACATAATCTCCTTATTACACAAAAAGAAAACATACAGCACACAGTATATAATTAACAAAACATAACATCCAGCTCTAATGAAACATTCATGCACTACAGTGTTGACAGAAATGTTGTCCACTAATAAACAACTACTAAGTAAATGTACAGGAAACGATAAACTTCTACAAATCAACGTGTTGAAGAATCCTCCCAGCCAACAAGTCTCTGATCAAATTAATGTCTTCATATAAGTAAGCAGCATCATTATCAAAGATCTGTAAATTCAAAAATATGATTATACGAAATCAATGAAATTAAAGGATTGTTTAGCAATTCAATTAAAATACACCCAAAATATTATCATTTGATTACCTGTTGAAAATCACTTGTAACGCCACTTTGAATGATATTATACATGTAAAGAAGAACATAATAGCCACATTCAGTACCACCTGGTTGTTGAGAGCACTATAAATCAAAAGCAATTGGTTAAAATCAAATAACATACATAATTTCTAAAACAACCCTAAATAAAAGAACTTAAATTATATTGGAACCACATACTTTGGGATAGAACCACTTTGGCTTGCGAACAACTCTACCCTCACGTGACCCACCAAGCATTCTATATGTTTGGGTCGCGCTACCATTAAAATGTAAAACATTTTAAGTTAGAACAATTTATTTAAATCAGGCATTTCTTTAATTAATAAAAAAGAAATAACTAACGTGTTGAAGACGGATTTTGTGTCCTTGTCGGGCTTTTTTGTCAAGGAATCAAACCAATAGATTTCATTGAGGCATGGGCAAACAACACACAGGCTCCAATGGTAATTACAACAATACACATATTAAAATGAAGTTTAGATTAGAAGAAAATTATTAGCACTGAAGCATCCAAAAAAAAATTTACTACATACCCTTGAACAATTAGCGCTAGATAACATCGCAATTTGGTCGCTGTCATTCTGAAGCCCACATAATGTGTCCTTTTTCGTTGGAGCATTCCTTCTAGCAAATTCAATAAACTCTTCTACCCCATTCTCATATTCTTCACTAGTTCTCAAAGCATTCATCCAACTATGATCCATTTTTAACCTAAGCCATTCTCAATAACGCTAAAGTTTAGAATAATTGACAACAATGAGATTTCCTGTTATAACTATTTTAAACATAAAAAATACAATCCACTAATTTTTCATCATTAAACTAAAAAATTCAAAAGGACATGTTAAAAAATTTATACTTATATATTACTATTATTATGACACAACCATTATTTCTCAAAAATATTTTTATTTCCAGACATATATAGCATTTCACATTTGAAATAATTAATTATTACCTTTTAATCTCATTCATTTTTCATTCTATTACATATATACTTCGGAGCTAAACAAGTAACGAGTTTTATAATTTTTTAATAGTCACTTTTCAACAAATTCCAACATATTTTTCACTTACAAAATATTTTATAATTATCTACATATATATATATATGTCATGTGCAAAAGCCATAAAAATACACAAGTGTCTTCCTTTGTTTAGATGTAACCGGCTAACCCAAGTTCAGCAATAAATATCATATATTATAAATATTATATGTCTTTTCTAAATGTAATAGGAGAAGCAAAAATCTATAAGGCACGAACACATAAGTGACATTTCAGACACTAAAAAACCGCATAAAAAACAATCCAACAATACAAAAAAAAAACCTTTGGTGGTCACACGGATGGGTAGTCGACGCTACTGGACTTGTGGTGATAAAGGGAGGGGCGCCGCTGTACCTTGGAGCTGAGGACGGCTGGACTGACGCTGCTGGCCTTGTGGTGGACAAATGCAGGGTACGACGCTAGAGAGAAGATCGAGGAGGGGGATGGCTCCTTAACAATCTTGGGAGGAAGGGGATTGAACAAAAATGCTGTAAGTTTATGCAGCTCTGTTTTTTAAGAGAGGGAGTAAGAGTGAACGAAAATGCTGGAATGGAGGGAAATGAACAAAGTTTGAGGGAAAACCTTTAGGTGTCCCTTCTTGGAGAAGGGACGCCTAAAGGTATAAATAGGCGTCCCTTCTTTGTTTGCTGCATGCCAGCCACGTGGCTGGCATGCAGCCTTTAGGCGTCCCTTCTTAAAGATCTCTTTACACGTCCCTCTTGATTTTTAGGACGCCTAAAGAGGAAAAAGTTTCTCTTTATTTACATAAATGTCACTGCGTCCAGTTTTTACTTCCCTTTTTAAAGAAGGGACGTCTTTATGTGACGTTAAATCCCTATTCTGTAGTAGTGATAGTTGGATTATGTTGATTTTACTCTGTTCTTAATACTTCTTGTTGATTGGCCACTAATGAGATTGTTGGGTTTACTTGGTTAACGCTTAAGAGGAATAGATTGAGTGTAGAACTTGAGTTTAATCGTGTGAGAACTTTAAATTCATGAGTGGAATGGATAGTTTTGTTAATGAGATAGAGATACACTCATTCACCTCATATAGCCATATAGGTTCTGTAATGAACACTGGGTTTAATTAATGAGTTGAGAGATTACTGAATTAATTAAACTAAACACCTATTTGGAGACTTAAGAGAACACTTATAGGTAAATTAGTGACCTTGGTTAGCATAATTTGTCATTAAGAGCTTATGTTGTAGGGATTTTGTTAACTCTTAGAAATTCATAACATTCCAACACATTTTCTTCTCTTTTTACCTATTTTGGGTTTAAAATGTGCATAGAAAGAAGTATATAGAAGAAAATGTGCATATCAAAGTATCATGCAAAAATCAAAGATATTATAGTTACATCTCTGTGATTCAATTGATAATTTATAAATCATCCCTCTTTTGTAGAAGGATGGAGACAAGTTTTGAAGCCCTACATGAACTCAAAAACAAGGAAGTAAAGCACTGCCAAGTTAGAAGGAGTTTGTACAACTGGCTTCAGCAAGTTGACTAACTGGCCGTGGCAAGAAATCCCTATCATGCACTCTGTGTAACTGGCCTTGGCAAGTTGAACACACTTGCTGTGGCAAGTCATCCCTGTTTTGCTCTCTATGTAACTGGCCATGGCAAGTTGACAGACTTGCCGTAGCCAATCGAAAATCTGAAGAGAAATATGCTTTCTGTGTAACTGGCTACAGCAAGTTGACAGACTTGCCGTAGCTAGTCGTTAAAAGTACAGTTGCGCGTTTTGATGTCAAAAGTGAAAAAACACTACTTAACCTAGAGGGAGGCGCCGAAAAACGGAAGCTGAGCACTGGGAAACATCAAAGCACGCAAAGGAGAGCTCAGGAAAGGAGTATTTTGAAGATTATAAGCCTTGGGTTGGATTTTTAAGGAATATTGAAGCTAAAATCAGTGGTTTTTATCATTCTCCTTCCCTTTTCTTTCATTTGCTGATATGGGTTACTTTGTTAATCTGAATTCTTGGTATTTAAAGATTATGAGTAGCTAAATACTTTCATTTAGGATTACTTTTACCCATTGTATGGATTTAAACTATTAGATTATCTTGCTTTTGTTGGTTATTGAGTATATATGATGATTTTTCTTTGTACTTAATGCTTTCTTGTGCTTGATCACCACATGAATAGAGTAGTTCAATTGGAAGATGCTTGAGAGAGCTATTTTGATTGTAGAACTTAAGAGAAATCATGCTAGACTTGAAGTTTATGATTAAATGGATGGTTTGTTGTTAGAATAGAGATATATCTAACAACCTAGCATAGTCTATTGAAGGATTATGTTGGAAAGATGATTTCATTAATTATAAACAAGAGATTGAATAATTTTTAATGAAGATTAAAAATCAATCTTGACTTGAGAGAGCTTGGTTGATGCTTTAGAACCTTTGACTAGCATATAAAACTTATTTAACCAACAGAAGTGGATAATTACATAGTTTTATGAAATACAATGGGGAAGAAGTAATCCTAAACTTATAACTTTTTGAAACCAAACCCAATTTCCCAATTCTCACGTTTTGCTTTGTTATTTTTATTAATAATCTTCATTTACCTTAATCACTTCAAATGATTTGATTTAACCTAGTTAAGAACATAGTTGCATTAGTTAGCTCATTTTCGTCATAGTCCTCGTGGGAACGATCTTTACTCATCACTCTATTACTTGACGCGACCCGTGCACTTGTGGAAACGAACAGATTTGAATGAGTACTTTTGAAATGCAAGGGGAATAAATAATCTTAACTCCCACTGTATTATTTTAAGTCCATAAATTATTTGTTTATATTTTTATTTTAATTTCAAAATCTATTTTTCCCTCACCTCTGATAAATGTGCAATTCAAATTAGGTGAAAGTGTGATAATCGATACTTGATCGGGTTTTGGAACCAAATCCTCATGGGAACGATACTTTATTCATCACTTTATTACTTGGCGCTACCCATGTACTTGTGGAATTTAGCGAACAGGTCTTTTTCACTCAAATCAACTACATTAGCATCTATACAAGATTCAACACTTTCACAATTTTCATGCTTATAGTCATCAATAGTACAAGGAGGTGCATTAATGGAAGAATCAACCACTTTACTTAATGTTAGGCAGGAAGGTATACGAAGGAGTTGTAGAGGTGGACATAGTGGGCTGGTGATTTAGATAAGGAAAAAGGGCTTCATCAGAAACTACATCTCTTGAGATGTAGGTGCGACATGTTTTATGATCAAAGCAGAGATAACCATGATAGTCAGCAGCATAACCAACAAAAATGCACAGAGTAAACCTAGGTTCCAGCTTATTTTTGGTGTATAGACGAAGATTTGGCCAGCATGCACAGGCAAAGGTTTTGAGAAAGGTGTAGTAAGGGCTGTAATTGTAAAGAAGTTGGTATGGTGATTTGTAATGAAGTATGGCTGAAGGGATACGATTTATTAAATAAACAGCAGTAGTAAAGGCATGAACCCAAAAGGAAGAAGGAAGAGAAGCATAATTAAGCAAAGCTAAACAAGATTTAACAATGTGGCAATGCTTACATTTAACAGAACCATTTTGAGGGTGAGAGTATGGACAAGTAATACGATGAGTGATGCCAAGAGATTGAAGTATTTGTGTAAAGCTTTATATTCACCACTACCGTCAGATTGGAGAAATTTTATTTTGGTGTTGAATAAATTTTCAACATGCTTTTGAAAAGAGAGAAAGGTGTGAGTAACATCGGACTTTGATTTCAAAGGACAAAACCAAGTGAACCTTGTGTAATCATTAACAAAAGATACATAATATCAAAAACCAGAAGTAAACAAAATAGGGGTAAGGCCCCAAACATCACTAAATACAAGAAATAAAGAAGGGGAACGATGGGGGGAAGAGGGATGTGCTAATACATGACTCTTTGATTGACGACAAGCTGAACAAGAAGTAGAAAAATGAGTAAAAGATATGGGAAGGGAATATTTAGAGAGAACATTCTGAACTAATCTATAAGTTGGATGTCCAAGCCTAGCGTGCCAGTTATCTGATGAAGTTTTGATCCCAAAACATGCCTGCGGTGTTGCGGAAGCAGAGGGATAGAGCAAATGTTTACTTTGGCCTTTGAAGAGAGTTTTCTTGGTGAAGAGGTCCTTCAAAAGAAAATAAGAGGAATGAAATTCAAAATAAACTTGATTGTCTAGACAAAATTTAGATATAACAATTAAGTTCTTTGAGAGAGAAGGAATACGTAAAAGGTCAGAGAGAAAATAGATGTCATGTTCACTAGGTGTGATGGAAAGAGGTAGAATGCCAGCGCCAGTGTTAGCTATTGATGCCATTGAACTATCACTCATGTGAACCTGTTCATTGCCTCTGTACAGTTTGGAGTGTAAATTGAGGTGAGACAAATAAGAGGTCATATGGTGAGTTGCCCCTATATCAAAATACCAGTTATTATCAGGAGCATTATACACAGATGTGTTGTGAGCTTCAACTAAAGAAGGAGGTGGAGGAGCTTGATAAGCATGATCAAATCTATGAGGACAAATGTGAACAATATGACCGAAACGAGTGCACAAGTAACAATAATTTTCCTGTGTTGAAGTTGAGGAAGGAAAATAATTAGAAGAGCGGCTTCTGCCTCTGCCAAATCTTACTCGACTTCCTCAAAAATTAAAGGTTCTTGCACCAAGGCTTCTGCCTTTGAATGAACCTCGGGAAAATGACGAATGATAGGAGAAATTTTGTTGCCTAGCAACAACATTTGCTGATATTTCTGGTACAGCAGCATGAAGACTATATAATTGAGCTTCATAAATGAGTAAAAAACTCAACACATCCTCTGGTGATAGCACATCTGTTTTAGTTGTTAAAAAGGCCAATGTGGATTCGAAATCCGATCTAAGGTTATTGAGCAGATAGGCAATAAAATGAAGGTCATCAACTGGTTCTCCTGTAAGATTGAGAGATTTGGCTAACAAGGTTGCTCGTTTGTAGTACTCTGAAATTGACTCAGAACCTTTTTTGAGAGTATTAAGTTAGTTGTGAAGATGAAGAAATCAAGCCTGGAATTTTTGAGTAAACATACGTTCAAGGCCAAACAACATTGATTGTGCCATCTTATATTTGACCACTTGGCCAATCAAAGGCTCAGAAAGTGACGAGATGAGAACATAGAGTATATACTGGTCCTTTTGGTACCAGTCTTCATAAGCTGGGTTTAAGGAACTAACATCAAAAATCTGTAGTGGAGGAGGAGAAGAACTTGTAATATGAGAGAAGCTTTTATCCATGGAGATAAGGAAGCATTTGAGCTTTCCATATTGTATAATTTTCATTTGTTAATTTGATGGAGATGAAATGAGACGGTGAAGAAGAAGAAACAGAGGAAGGATGAGAGGAAGAAGATGTAATGTTCTGAGAGGAGTGAGAAGGAGTGTGAGTAGAACTTGTTGAATGTATTGTAGAGGCCATTTTCGAGAATCAAGAAAAGCTGTAGCAATGGTTAAGCTGTGGCTCTGGTACCATAAAAAGATACATAAACCTAAAAAGGGACAAAAAATATTGAATAATCCCATTGCATAGATAATAGAGTATTACAGCTATGTATTTATATGCATAGAATAGTGTGTGTGCTATATGAATTACTATACATACAACTCTAAAGGAGTATTCTAGAATACAATTGGTGGATTTGGGCCTAGTTATATGGGCTGAGTATAAAGACTATTTTTATGCTTTAATGGGTCGGATGATCTCCTGTATGTTGATGCCTCTGCTTCTTTTAAAGAAGAAAAAAATGAAAGTGATGATGATGAAGGAAGAAAAAGATGGTGGGATGATGATGATCGATTCCACTTTTCACACCATGATTTTGAAGGGTCTCATTTGCTTTTTGTCTCTACTTTCAGTTCCTCCTAATGAAGAAGAAAGATTAAATATTCTCTGGTCAAAGAGGGACTATAGGGCATAATTGAATTTTGTAAAACTTATGGGTTCTTCTATGTAATAATCTCTGGCCCTCCTTTATTTCATAAATTTGTGATTTTTAGAAATGTTTGGACATTTTCTAAAATTTTTCCCAGTCCTTAAAATATTAATTCTGACCCTCTAAAATCACTAAATTCTTCCCAAAACACCTACAATGAAAAATTAAGCACACGGTAGCATTAAAAGTTCAAGAAACAATTGCACAAAGTAATTAATAAATTATGACCATTTTGCCCCTAATTGCAATTAATTCAATACAATTATTCCTAACTAAAATTAGTGCTTAATCATGCAATAGTATCCCAAAAAATACATTAAAATCCCAATTTAATTATGAAAATTATATATATAAATATGGTTCAATCAGCTAATTGTTCTGAAATTGATAATTGACTTTCTACTTCACATGACCATGATTCTTCATCTAGTTCAACTGATAACATCAGAGTGCATGATACACTTGATAAATGCCTTGACAATTATGAACATTTTGATCCCTTTGAATTGCTTGTTTTAGGTAGTTTAATAAGGAAAGATTCGATTATTTTGAATGATAAATTGTAAATGGAAATGAATCTTTTCATTTAGTTTTTTCTTGCGATTTTCCACCTGATATAGAAAATGCAAATACTTGTTTTGAAATTTTAGGTGGTGATAGCTTTATCAATTATCTTTCTTCTTCTACTATTTTACCTCCTAACTTTTGTGATTGTAAAAGTGATGTAGTGCACTCCAACACTAAATTGGATTCTGCATTTTTCCTATTGCAAACACAAGAGGATTTTGAAACTGTGACCACTTGTTCGGTTCCTACTGAAGGAAACTAAATTGACTTTCTTAGGTGTGATTCTTACTTGGATATTTTTGTTTTTAGCATATTTGTACAATACTCTAGATCTCTCCATGTTTATATCTTTGGATTGGATACTACTTTTGGCTTGTCTTCTTTGCAGGTATACAATTAGAAGGGTCCTTTGTGGTACCAACCTCCATCCTATTTTCTCGAACCTCTTTCAATAAATCGGTATGAATTAAGGACAATAACTCAGTTTGTCTTTGTGTAGAAAAATTTGTCCTCTTGATTAATTTAGTTTCTACATAAACCTCGCATTTACTTTGAAAATCATTTTTAATTTTAGAAATTAGCCCTAGATTTTGTAGTCTCTTAATATAAGAATTATGAACATGTCCTAATCTAGCATGTCATATATCATACGAATCAATCAAGTAAGCAAAAGAAGATGCATTCTCATTCATTTCAATAATACTCAGAACAAACAGTCCCTTATCACAATAGCCCTTCCTAATAAGAACATTATTCTTAGTTATGACAATCTTGTCAGATTCAAAACATACCATAACCCCAGCTTTCCCAAGCAACGCCACAGAGACTAAGTTAGCTCTGACTTCAAGTACATAGAGCACATCATTCAATGCCAAGGTCTTTCCATATATGAGCTTCAGCACCACTCTCCCTTTTCCATGAACCTTAGCAATTCAGGAGTCAGTCAGATAAATATGGTCTTCCCCTTCTTTAAAGGAGGTAAACATCTCTTTGTTTGCACAGATGTGCTTGGTAGCTCCTAAGTCTACCACCCATTTCTTCACATCAGAGACAAGAAGGGCTTGTGACACCACATCAACAATGATATCTTCATCAATGCTATCATCTCCTTCAACCAAATTCACATTTGGCTTGGGAGGATTTCCACCATTTTGAAAGTTATCTCCCTTAGCTATTTTCCTGCATTACGATGTATAATGACCTGGTTTACCACAGACAAAACAACTACCAGTTTTCTTCTTTTTGGGGTTAGTATCCTTGGGCTTGTGGTAAGGTTTTTTATTTTTATATTTTTTGTTTTTAGAATCATACCTCTTGTTGTGTAACTTTTCCTCAACTAAGTTTACTTTAACAACCATTTCTTTGCCATTTGCAGCTTGTATCACTTTTCAGTTGGTATCTTCAATGATGATTTGAGTTATTAGATCATTCAGAGATAGTTGTTTTTGTTTATGTTTCAGGTGTTGCTTGTAGTCATTCCATGAATCTGGTAGCTTTTCAATCAGTACACCAGTTATGAACTCATTTGGTAGATTGATCTTCTCAGCCTAAAGCTCCTCATTCAACTTGTTGATCTGGAGCTTGATGTCCTTATCATCTATCATCTCCCATTTGTAAAAGTTTCCTATCATGAACTTCTGCTTTCCAACATCCTCAGTAGTATACTTGAGGATAAGTGATCCCTATATCTCATTTGCTTCTTTATAAACATGATACACATTAAACATATCGTTAGATATAATAGTAATGGCAGTGTGCCTGTAAACCTTGTTAGCATAGGCCCAAGCATCCTTATGGGCTTGGTCAACATATGGGGATGGTGTAGGTTGTGTAAGTGCATCAGCAACTCCATACATGTCAAGAATAGTGTTACGAATTTAAGATGGTGTATTTAGAAGTACAAGTGTACACTGTCGTAATCAAGTAATAAAGAAGTGAGTAGAGTATCGTTCCCATGAGGATTGATCACTAAGTACCAAAATTGGTAATTTTAATTCTATTTAGTCGGTTGATTAGTTGTGATTGAGATTGCAAGATAGAAATGATGAAATATGAATACAAGTGATATAAAGACAAATATGAGAAAAAGCCCTAGGGATTAGATTTCACTTAATAAATTCCGGATTGAATCACTTATCTATTCTAGTCCAATTTATTCCACATGATTGATAGTCGAGTTTCCCTATTTTAATTACTAGCCTCTTCTAAGGTCAAGTAATTCTATAATTAATTGCTAACCCAATATATTCCTATATGAATTTAAGCAATCAATCATGCATTAAGATTTATGGAACTCAATTAAGACTACATAACCCATATGAATATATTCCTATTTCATATGCAAATTATGGTTTTAATTATAGGATCCACACACATGTATCTCCTTCCGGTCTCAACATGCATATTAAAATCATCCAAAAGGTGGCCAATCAATTGTAAGCATTAAGAGCAATAATTAAAACTCAATCATGAAGGAAAAATTAAAACTAGATTTAATAAGTTAAGATTCAATCCGTCATTAGTAAGCTACGTCATCACCCTAGGAAAAGGAAAATTTAGCTCATGATAAAATTAAAATCAAAACCAAAATATATTCTAAACATCATAAATATTGCATAAAAATTAATTACAAAAACATAAAAATACTACTACAAGATGCATGAAAATGGAAAATCTAGCCTACCATATAGGAGGTAAAACCATCCATGTAGGTGGCAACCTATACCATCCATAAAGGAGGACTACCTAGGCCTTCCATATAGGAGGTAAAACCATCCATGTAGGAGGCATGCAAGAAGTAAAAAAATGCAAGAAATAAATTCTAAAAATAACAACTCTCTCTCTAAAATAGAAACTCTTTCTCTCTCTCTTCCTTCCTCCTTCTTCCCCTTCATTTTAGGGTGTCAAGAAGCTCTATTTATAGGCTTCATTTTCGGACTGCTACAGTGCACCGACTGCTACAAGAACCGCACTGCTACAGTGAACCGACCACACCGTCCGCTACAGTAACCCGCACTGCTACAGTACCGACCACACCGTCTGCTACAGTGAAGCTGCTACAGTGCACAGTGAACAGTACGTGAATAGTACTTTCCCTTAAATGCCTTCTTTAATTCTTTTAATCCGGTACTATCCATGGCTGCAAGAAAATCATTATTTATTTATTAATTACACCCAAATTGATTATATTCAGCTCAAATATAGTCCACAAAATCATCATATAAGGGAAAATGAATATGCAAATATTTTACTTATCAAATAGTGTAGACACATTCCTACCTGCATCTGAAATTCTTCCCTTCGAACTGCTCTATCTTGGAAACGTCTGGAAACTGTCTGGGTATAAGCACTACCATCGGAATAGAACCAACACTAGCATTGTTAGCCTTGGATGCAATAGCATTGTTAGGCTGGGTAGTAGCTCCAGAACCAACAGTAGGAACATAAGCCATAATTAGCTCTTAAGATTGTTGGCGAACTCCTGGAAAATCTATAATCTGAGTCACATCCACGAACACTGACCTTAAAAGCTATTCCGTAACCACCGGCTTTCTAGAAGCAGTACTCCTCAGGATAAAATGGACTCTTCCTGCAAACACAGGGTGAAACAGAACAATGAAAATCACAGAGCAACTATGAGGTAGAGAGGCCAGAGAGGAAGAGTGCTCGATATTTCAGAGCTAGATGCTTGAACCTCCTACAGGCTATGCCTTTTATAGGCTCCCCATGCATTTGAACGTTGGACAAAGAATCAATGAACATAACCACAATCTAATAAGCAGTTTTTGTATATTTGAATGTCATAATCACGTTTTATTAAGCAGTTTCGAAATCTGAAGTTAATGGCATGAACGTTGGCTCATGATGGGCAATCAAACAAAATTAAAATGTGGTTTATGACCTTTGTAACCGAAATGTTCAAGTTTTAAAAATCAAATGCCTAAAAAATGGGTATTTTCGGTAAGCCATTTTCACAAAATAAATTTTAGATTTTTCCAAAAAAACATTTAATAAAAAGTGCTCAGTCCGTATTTAATTCACCTGCAGGGGAGGGGGGATCGCCAGATTTTAACTGCATTTGCCTCCTGGTGGCCCGTTATTGTGCGCATGAGCCCACTCTTCCTCTTGGCTCATCTACTAGCCCAATTTCACAAGGTGTAATATATACTCTTGTGTTCTCTCTCCCCCAAGCAATCTGAGACTTTTTCCATTTGACACACCCAATTTTAAGTTAAAAACTCCAACACTTTATTCAGTATTAATTGCTCACTTTAATTGGTGTTCTATATGTCTGGAATTTTGGAGATGTTTGGTGAAGTTGTTTTGATGAGTTGCAATGGCTAATTTTTCAAATCCCTTGTAGAAAGAGGCAATGTCATAAACTTGGAGCTTCAAGAGGGGAGTTTTGTTGTTCCATTTCTCTATTTCCACATTGTATTTGAGATTCCTAGGTCTTAGGATGAATTTTACAATATTAGACTGATTTCTTTTGATATATTTGGAGATTGGATGTAGTTTGAATCTTTGTTAGACACTTGACATTATAGTTGATTAGCTTAATTGTCATTTCTTTATGCTAGTTAGTCATTAAATTGATGATTTTGTGAACATTTTGTGCTAATTTCAAGGTGACTTGGTTAGTGGATCAATGGTGTCTTGTGTTTACATTGGTTAATTGAATATGAACTTATTAATTGTATTTAGCATTGGGTTGTTGCATCATGAATATTGATTTTTCATATGGGTGGCTATTATTAAATTAGGATTAATGAGAAAATCAAGTGCTAATGCGAGGTGACTCGATTATTGGATTAAAAGCTAAATATGATTATTAAGTTCATTTAATTGCTAGAGTGATTAATCAACCTAATTTAGAGAGATTAATATACAAGGTAGCTTGGTATAAATCAATCTAAGTTAGGCCTATTCTAAGGGGTGGCCCTTAGAGTCATTTTTGAACTAGCATGATTAAATCTCCCATAATTATTTTAAGTGAGGATTGCTTGCGCCATTGCTATGAGGGATTGTTTATTTCATTGTCGAACTCTTTGCTTCTCTGATTTCATCAATTTCCATCCTATTTCACTTTTATTTTAAAAATCCAAAAAAGTACTTTTTTTACAGAATTTTAGTTTAATTGAAATTTAATTGTTAGATAAAAAGCTCAAAAATCAGTTTTAACTTGTTGTATGCCAATCTTTACAGTCAATTTCTAGGTAATTAATAAAAGACTCTTTGAGAGACGATCCGGATTACACTCTATATTACAATTCTTGGTTAAAATTTTGAAGAGGTTACCAAGGCACAAAGCATACTTCTCCTTCAACAAATTAATGAGACTCAAATCCCATGCATTACACAAATATTTAAAACTATGAAAAATAAGATCGATAGTAGCGAAAGAGAAGTTTGAAAAGTGGGTTCTACTGGGAAATAAGATGAGCATAAATGTCTCTAGCAAGTTCAGTAGCCAAGTCCATTAGAGAGTGAGGGTCAGAGATGAGACCTCTCAGCTTCTCATATTCCATGGTGACGTGCACCAAACTCCCTTTATCCTTTGGAATTGCATGAAAGGTAACATTCAGGCTCTTGTAATCCTTGAGCACATCTCCCTCCACAACCCTCAAAGTGATCAGATTCTTGTCTTCATCTAGGGCTTCAATCACTTCCTTAGCCACACAGTATTTCCCTTCTGCACAATTTATATGTACAACGTAAAGCATATTCTATTCTTAGATATAATACATGCTCGAATTCTTTTTAATCAGTATCAACTTCTCTATCAGGTTCTTCGCTGGATCCACATCTTCAATCACTTCCTTCGCCACACAGTGCTTCCCATCTGCATAGTATCAGATACTTGTATATGTATACGTATGTATGTATGTATATATTATGTATGTATGATCAAGTCCTACAAGAAAAGTTAAAGGATTAATCACAACTGTTTGGTGAGTTCATTCAAAGTAGTTGAAGTACGCTATTTGATGCAAGTGGTAGGCCTTGAGTGTGATTAATACGAAACTCTCTAATATGTAGCAACAACAAAATTCGACAGAGTATATATATTTTTTCTGATTACCCTTTAGCCACATAGTATGTGACGCTTTTTTTAGATCTTATTACCAAGTATTCAAGCAATCTACTAATTTGGATTAAGACTTTGTGACTAGGATGCCTCTCTCCTGCGATTTTTTGAATAAGGGGGGATTCAAGCAATGTACCAAAATCCCAATTATTAATTCAAATATTTTTTTTAACTCAAATAACTTTAAGTCATTGATTATTATCAATTTCATTTCCTTATATAAAATTCCCAATTTTAAGTTTAGGACCAAAAAATAGCTAAATTATAAATATTCACCTTTAAAAAAATCTAAACCAATTAAAACTTCAAGAATATCTCCAATAATCCAAATAAATCATTTAACTTGAATTTAATCGGTTAAAAAGTTCAATATAAAATTATTTATAGGCTGATTATATAGAAAATTCATTATAAAACCTTATACCAACTAAATAACAAAAATAAAATGATTAAAATTAACTATTAATCATCATCTATATTTCTATTGTCATATATTGACAACTCAAAACTTGCCTAAAATAATAATCCTAAAATATTCTCTAACCAGCACAAAATTACTATCATAAGAAAGAGAAAATTATTTAGAACATTTTTTATACAAGAAGTTTTGTGATTAAAGGTAATTTTGAGTACCTTATTAATTTCCAAATAGCATATAAATTATTCTTAAGTGAAAGTATACATTTAGTCCTTTAAGTTTACTTCAAGTTTCAATTTGATCCCTTAAATTTAAGAAATGCACTTTTAGTCCTTTAATCTTAACACATTTAGTTCCGTTTAATGGAAAATACTAACTCATCACATTTAAACGGTGATTCAGCAATTAATAATTGAAAAAGTATGCCTAAAATTCTGAATCTTGTGTTTTGCATTGTAGCAACCCATGAGAAGATAACATGGAAGGATATAGTAGGAAAACCGAAGGCTACAGAAGACTGAAAGACGATTATGGAAGGAAAGAGAAGATAATACAAGGCTTAAAAGAGAAAAATGGAGATTCACTATATTTTATTTGTAGGGTTGTTTGTGATACTGTAGTTGTTCTTTTATAGGTTGTAGGCAATTAGGTAGGAATAAGTATTGTATTTTGTTGGTTCAATGATGTTGTATATTAAAGAAATATGCTGGAGGTACGTAGAAATTGTACTGACTTGGTAATTTAGAAAGGAAGAAAATTTCATTATAAACCTTTTGTAATGCAATTTAAAAGAAATAAAAGCAGTTTTTTTTTTCATGTGTCATGCATCTATATATATCCATATTTACTGTTCACCTCTCTTTTAAAATTAAAAAAAATAGCAGTGCTAATTATTTTTTTGGTTAATGTTTTCAAATCTTTTTATGGGCATTTAATTTTCACATGTGACTTGGATTATATCCATGACAGTTTCGCCTCACCCAGGTCATCAATGCGCTCACAGGAAATGCATGCAAAATCCCAGAAGCAAACAAAACTTTCAAGTGGTGGGTCAGAATGCACTTGATATACTGTTTAATATTCTTCTTCGAAAGCAAACAAATCACAACCTTCTCAGTTTCCATTATATATCTACCACCGTATCAGTTTAGCATCTTTCTCACCATTGTATCCCTATCTGTCGCATGTTTTTCTCCCATGGTGTATTCTTCCTTGAGCCACGCCTCATTCCTTATCATGTGTGATGCATCTATATCCATCTTTCATGTTCACCATTAATGATAAAGAAAAAGTTAAATAGTAGTCTAATTTTATTCTCGAGCTTTTTTTTCCATTAGTAAAAATGAAATTTCAAATGTTCAAAGAGTTATAGTTCAGCTTTTATATATATATATATAGATGCTTTATTAAACCATAAATTAATTAATAATATAACAAAAAATCACCATCATCTATCGGGGTGCGTTGTGTGTCTCTCTCTATGTACTTGCTCCAGTTCTTTTATAAACAACAACCATCTAAATCATGGAAATCAAACTAGCAGTTAAAAATAGTTGAAAGTAATAAATGCGTTAAAGATATTTTTTTTCTAAATAAACTTTTATTTATAAAGATGATGAGTATGAGTGATGACTTCCTATTTTTAATAGATTTGAGATATATTTTGATATATTTGGGAAGTCATCATGCTAAATTAAAAGGATTTAATTGAGATTTTATAGGATATTAATTTGGTTAATTATTTATGGGATTTCAAATTAAAATAGAATTTCTTAAACTTGGGAAAGAAGCAATAATAAATAATAATGGAAAGTTTTCTCAAATAATTAAAAAAAATGAGATTTATTAATTGGCGCACTTCATCACTAATGTTGGCCCTCGCGTCAAACGATTAAGTCAAAGAGGGTTATGAATTAGGTTAAAAGCCTTTTGAGGTGCCTGTTGAAGTAACTTGAGTAACCAGTGCTATAATAACTATGTGCAAGGTCGCGTAAAAAAAGGAACTTGCAATGGCTCAAGATAAAAAGAAAAAGAAAAAGAAAAGTGTGACAGAGAATGAGGGAGAAAATAAATGAGACCGAATGAGTGAAAAAAGTTATGAGAATAACATGTAGTTAATTGGGAGTAAAAATGAAAAAGTGCATTACATTTTTATACAGATAATTTGTTTCTTATAAACAGGATATATATGAGAGAATGTTGTTTATACTACTTTTGTCTTTATTATAAGTCTAATTTGATCAAATCTCACATACTAAAAAATAGAAATCAAAACATTTAATATGTCTTAATTTGATTGACTTTTCCAAATTCACTGTTATTTAATGAGTATTAAAAAAATTGTCAATATGTAATTTTACTTTGAAAGTTTTTATGAGAAATTTTACCTCAAAAGTGTTAAAAATGAGCGAATTCACTCTAATCATTAAGAAACTAACGTTAGCCGTTAAAAATTGACGTTGATTTTAATTAACATTTTTAACAATAAGAGGAAAAATTGTTATGTTTTGGTTAATTTTCGATAAAAATTGAACCTTAACCCTAGAAAAATATGTTATATATTTCCTCTCACTTATTTCTTTTATTAAATAGGGTAAAAATGAAAAATATTGTTAATAACTCTCAATAAACTTATATCTAAGACCAACATGGAGTTATAATAAAGATGACGGTGGTAACTAGGACAGGAGCGAGTATACCAGAGAAGATCCGTATCCCGTTTATGTCTCACATTTCAGAGGAGCCATAATATTACTATTTTGTTGTCACTACCATCGTACATGAGTAGTTGCGTTGCTTTATTTTGTCGTTGAGACGTTTAATTACGGGTTGACTTGAAGAAAGAGCCGCTGACTTGGGACATTATTAGAGAGACGCTGACTTATTGGAAGCCATCCACTCTGCCTCTAAACTTTTTGTTTCTACTCTGAGGGGACAATAATTCAGCAAGCTAATGGGGGTTGGGGTTGATTCAGGATATTAGGAACACACACACACATATATATATATAGCTTCTGAGAGTTTCACTCATCAATATACAATCCTCACTTCCGTCTGGCCCTGTAGTTTACTGCGGACGACGTTCCAACTCTTTGCGTCGTTCATCTTACTATAGGTATGGAGATTTTTACTTTCCTCTTCTCTCTTTTTCCTTCTCTACCTCTCTAGTTGGCCTCAAAACACTTAAATATCTTCTTAAACTTGCTCATTTCCTTCTTGCTATAAACGTGGATTGGTAGCCGTCTGGTTTGTTAAAATTATCCGGGCTCCCGGCACAAAAGCGGGTTCCAGCTCCATAAACAGACTTTGTTTTTTTGGGCTCCAATGTAGCCTGACCATGAAAATGGCTTTCTCCATAAAGCTGATGTAACATCCCAAAATTTATTCAAAGGCTAAGGATTAATTTATGGGAGTTAGATAGTAAGCCAACTTATGGAAGCTATAAAATTTAAGGAATCTTAAGTTAGACAAAGGGAAAAATTACGGCATTGTGTGTGTAATTAATAGGATAAAAATATATCTATATATCTATATATAATTAAAACACACACACCCTCTTCCCACACATCACACGCAACACACACACACACACAATCATATAATTAAATAACACACACACTACCCACATGGCACACACATACACATTTTTAATTAATAAAAAAAAACACACCCTCTCTCTCACTCTCTTAATCACACGGAAGCACACACACACTTCTCATTCTCTTCAGCCAAAATCCAAAAAGAAAGAAAAGAGAGAGTGAGTGAAAAAGAGAGAGAGCAAGAGACACATAATAGAAAAAGAGAGATACGTAAGAGTGATCGGTGCTACTAGAGGAAGGAAGAAGTGATTATAAATTCTACATACAACTCCATATCCTAATATAGGTAAGTTTCCTTCCCATATTCTTAACTCTTTCTAGTTGATTTGAGATTATTTTTGGGTAATTTGGGAAGCATAAGAACCTAGTATAATGAATTGTTGTCTTGTGAGGTTTTGTTTTGGGAAAAATATTACATAAGGAAGGAATGAGAATTTGATAAATTTGAGGTTTCCAATGAATTCTACACGAAAAATTATATGGGAATACATGAGATTATGATTTTTGGATGATTATATATAAGTCTAGAATTTTTAGAAAATAAGAGGAGTTGTTGTTCGGTTAGTTTCTCTGAAATCATATTGGTTGTAAAATAAATTTTGGTAACCAAACTTGCTCATAAAATTATGAAAGTTTCCAGAAGGAAAGTAGACATCGTAAGCTTTAATTTTATATATAATATGTATCATTTGGGTTTATAAATAGTGAGATATGAATTTTTAAAGTTAGATGATGAATCTGGAACGTTTTATGGTACAGACGAGGTTTGACGAAATTCTGGAAATTTTGTAGCTATAATTTATGAATGGTAATATTTTTCCCTGAAACTATATTTAAATATGATCATATAATATTTTGAACCATCCCATTTGGAGTTCAAGATATTTAGTTATGAATTTTAGAAGTTAAGCTACTGAAACTGGAAAGATTTTCTGGCAGTACGAAACAAATTTAAAACTGGGAATTATTCATGGATAGGTGGTAGTTAAAAGTATTTGTATATTATAATAGACTTCATAAGTGACACATAGAATTTGGAACCACCTTAATTGGATATTTCTAGGCCAAGATATGAATTTTCAAAGATTATTGAAAATTCTGACAGAATTGAGTTATAGTGAAAAAATAAAAAGTAAGGGTATTTTTGAAATAATTGGGACTCTAAGGGTCAAATTAAATACTTAGATTGGTATGAGTCCATTAAATACCTATTGGAATTAAGGTATTAGCTATAATGATAACCTACCAAGGTGTCTTAAATTATTTTGGAATAAGTAATAATTCGTACGTCCATAAATTATAAATTATAGGATTTGACATTTGCCCGGGACGCCTAAGAGACTGAGAACAGGAACCAAATTTGGAAAGACTGTCAGGTAGTACCTTATCTCTTATATCATATGTGATGCCATGTATGTGTACCATATCATCTGTATATGTATGGGACAGATAGCCCATAGGCGGTAAGACCCGTAAGTACAAGTTGCACCGGGAGTTACCCGGGGGCGTCTTAAGCCAGGTAGGTTTGAGGCAGAAAGCCCGTGACTGTACCTTGTATGGGGCAGAGGCCCTGGGCAGCCAGATTGTGAATCTCAAGCGCTGTGAGTATGAGATAAGGGACCGGTTAGGCCCTTTTATGTGCTGCATTTCCGTAAGTTGTGATGTTTGATGATTTGTTTTACATGCTTAGTATTTGCATATTATATGAGTGATCTGTGTACTACTGAGATTCTTTTGAATCTCACCCCTTTTTCAACCAATGATATACAGCAAAGGCGTCCAGCTCTAAGGGCAAGAAGGTAATATAGACGGACGAAGAAGAGGCAAATAAATTATGGACTGTTGGTTATCATTTTATTTTGGATGACTGTAAAATATTTATAAGTAGTTGTAGTAGCGATAGTAGTACTAGTACTCGCAATGCAGACTGTATACGTTGTAATCCGTACGCTAGACTTTCGATAACGTACTGGTATCCAGAAACCCATAAGTTAAACATCACGATGCGAACTATAGATAGAAAAGGCCCTGTATTTTAAATAAAAGATTTTTAAACTGATAAAGATAATGAATTTACAAACTAAAATTTAGACCATACATATTTATTTTAAAAATTTTTTTTGAAAATTTTATACAAATATAAGATTAAACTCTGTCTTAAATTGGGAATTTAAATTGTTTTGGTCTCAGGTTTGAAACCATTATATATTTAAATTAATCTAAAGGCTTTAGAAATTAAGATGTTACATTTTTTGTATCAGAGCAGAGATTCTGGCATTAGGCTAGTATGCTCTACTGCTATAAATAAGTATGCAAATACCTTAATAGTGATCTCATAACTAAAATTGTGAGTTAGAGATGAACCCAGAAAAATAGAATTTTTCTCGACCACTAACTGGGTATGCTTGTTTGGAGGATGGGGTATGTATACCCAGTAGAGAAGGATATGACTTTTAAAGAATTTGATGCGGAGCTAGTTTGATTCCAATGGAACTTTGTTGTTAAGCATGCTTAGGTGAGGAAAATTTCAGAGTGAAATATGGTGATCATTTAGGATGCCATGAGAATGTTAGATTGAATATATAGAATATTTATAATAGGTTTGAATCCGATCTAAGCTAAAATAGTATTTAGGTCAAGATATGACTCAAGCTACACTATGGTTCCAATAGATGAAAGTATGACCCAGTGAACTTCGTGAACCTGGTAAGTAATACTGAACTATCAACAATACTTTGGGGAATATTTGAGGATATTACTTGAATGTTATAAGAATAGAATAGATGTAATGAATCATGATGATCTTAACATGTTATTGTAAATGGCTGAGTTTCTAGGATTAGGTTTATGAACCTAAAAGTTAGGTAGACATACAGAGGATGACTACTAATTAAATTGTAACCTAAGAATCAAGTAATAGTTGAATTGATTCTTTAGACATTTGAATTATGGAATTAAGGTATTAAAATATGGTAAATATAAAAATAAGGTTTTTGAAGGTTGCTAGTTGCTAATCTAGCATAGGAAAAGATCTTCATCAAAGAATATTTCCTTTGAAAGAATGAATGAGAATTCATTCTATAATGAAATAGAGTAATAGAAAGAATGAGAATAGCCACAAGTTATGGTCTCATAATTAAGACAGAGAATAGTATATGCTTATAACTAACGGATTCCTTGAAAGATGTGGTAATTTGATTTGTTTACCGCTCCACGAATTGGAAGTTATCCTAGGCATTGACTGGATAATGGCAAACAACGTTTTACTGGACTGTGGTAACAAGAGAATTGAATATCTTGAACCACATAAAGGCAATGATGCTAGCATTAACCTGAATTTTCTCTCCGTAGCTGAAGTTGAGAAATGTTTGAGAAAAGGGTGTCAGGGGTATCTGATATTATTCTCGGTTCAGACAGAATCAGATGTGATGATTGAGAGTATACCTGTAGTAAATGAATTTCCTAAGGTATTTCCAGAAGACATTAGTGGATTACCTCCAGAAAGGGAAGTTGAGTTTGCCATTGAGATTATGCCAGGTACCGGATCTATTTCCAAAACTCCTTATCAAATGGCACTAAATGAAATGGCAGAACTGAAGAAGCAAATTGAAGAATTACTAGAGAGAGGGTGTGTTTTTTTTATTAATTAAAAATGTGTATGTGTGTGCCATGTGGGTAGTATGTGTGTTATTTAATTATATGATTGTGTGTGTGTGTGTTGCGTGTGATGTGTGGGAAGAGGGTGTGTGTGTTTTAATTATATATATATATATAGGTATATTTTTATCCTATTAATTACACACACAATGCCGTAATTTTTCCCTTTGTCTAACTTAAGATTCCTTAAATTTTATAGCTTCCATAATTTGGCTTACTATCTAACTCCCATAAATTAATCCTTAGCCTTTGAATAAATTTTGGGATGTTACAGCTGAGCCATAGTCCCCTCCGGCTGATGGTCCGACGGATGAAACTCATCTTTGAAAACACTGGGTTAATGTATTCAATCTATTTCTACAATTTCTATTTTTTTTAAAAAAAGGTTTGCCATAGTTTTAAAATGCTGTTAAATATTGGATGATATATTATTTAATTTAGGTAAATGGGTAACTAGTTTTAAAATGAACAAAATGATAGTTTCTTGATTATTTTACATTATGTCATTCAAGGCGACACACGAGTTAAAAGTCTAGTTTAATGTACAATGTGTGAAGAGTTAGTGAAGTGTACATGAGTAAGCTGCAAAAGAAGAAGTAACAAACCATTAATTGCCACCACAGGTTCACATATGGAGCAAGCCACAACTGTCAAACCCCTTAACACTTTGATATTTACAGAGTCATGAATGCATAGTTCAGAGGGCATACACAAGTAGTGAAAATATACTGATAATAAGTACTTGATTATATTACAGGAATTTCTCATAGGGTTTGAAAAATATAAACAGAGTCCAAAAGAAATAAATTTTTACAACTAAAGATAACCAACTGCACTCCATTAGAACCGGACCTTCAATCACCAGTAATTACTGTTTTGCCCTTAGAGCCGCTACCTTCTGCTGGAATATTTTTAAATGTTGAAAAAGGGTGAGATTCGAATGAATCTCAGTAGTAACATACAATCCGACATATAAAATGTGAAAATAGATATGCAATGCACCATGTTATGTAAGATGAAAATGCTGTGTGTACACTGTCCGAGGCCAAACGACTGTTTGCAACCCCAGCTTAACTCTGCGCCTCCGTTGGGTCCCAGACCACAACTAAGCTAATATGCGTGTCCCAGACACTGTGCTCATATTACAGAAAATGGAATACACAACATATAAATACTCACATAGTGTATGAAAGAAAGAGTTACTACCTGGGTCCTTTTTCAGTCCGATTCTTATCCAAAACTTTTAATCCGGCTCGGGCTATTACCCGCTCCTATAAATTAAAGTTAACAAGTAATTGATTATTACTTGCATTACTACTACCTTTAATCATATTCTGTTGGTTATCTCAGTTTCAGTGATTTATGCATAGTATAATTCTACACAATACAATTTTTACTATTTTTCATAAAATTGGCAGATTTTTCAATCAACATTGAAAAATCATAATTAATTCTATAAAATTCTAAATTGACTGGTTTTAAAGCCTATGTAAATATATTTAAATATATTTTCATAGAAAAATACTTATATCTGACCAATGATAACACATTTTTCCCAGAAATTCACAAAACATCCCCTATTCCAGATTTCCTTCCAGAAATAGACTCAACTTTGGAAATTCATATCTCCTAATGTACAAGCCCAAAAATTATAAACCACCTATCAAATTAACGCTCTTACTGTATACTATAAATCTGAAAAGTTTCATAATTTTTGGTAAAGTGTTGATTTTCCGAAATTTTACCACATCCAATCTGCCTTCCAAAAACATAATCTGGTAGTACTTAAATTCAAAAATTCATAACTAAATCCAAATATTTCCAAATAGAGTGGTTAAAAATTATTTGTGAACATATTTAAGTATAGTTTAAGGGAAAAATACGTACTATTAGAAATTACATGTCCAAAATTCCAGAATTCACAATTAACACAACTATGCCAGAATTTGTTCCAGATTCAGTGCCTAAACTTCACAAATTCATTTCTTACAATATACTAATCCAAATAGTACATATTATATATTAAATTAAATCTCCATATGTCTACATTATTTCTGTAAAGTTTCATAATTTTTGGACCAGTTTTGACTAACGAAATGAATTTTATAACCAAACTGATTCCAGAAAACTAACAGAACAACATCTTCTCTTAATTTCTAAAAATTCCTGATTTATTCATAATCATCCAAAAATTACAACCACATGTATTCTCACATAAATTTTCATGTAGAATCTATTGGTGACATCAAATTTACCAAATTCTTACTCCTTATATATCTACACCTTATTCTAACCATAAATAATAGCAACTTATTTTAAAAATCACTCAACTTTCAACAACTATAAATCCTCAAAAACAACCTAAACCAACTGAATAACAATAGAAAAAGATATAGAAGACTTACCCAAATAATATTCAAGGCTTGCCTATGGTGATTGACTTCTCCTTCTTCCACTTCTCCGGCAACTATTTTCACGTCTCTCTCTCTTTTTCTATATTTTCTACTTCTCTCCTCTTCTATGTGACTTGACTGATTGGAATGAAAAATGAGAAGTGTGTGTGTGTTGCCTTGTATTTATAGTGGGAGGGTGTGTGTTTGTTTATTAAATAAATGTGTGTGTGTGCCATGTGGTGTTTATTTTAATGGTTGTGTGTGTAGTGTGGGAAGTGTGTGCCATGAGTGATGTGTGAAGAGCATGTGAAGCAAGTGTGGCATGTGTGGCATGGGAAGTATGGATGGCATGGAAAGCATGGGAAGTGTGGGTGTGTTTTTAACAATATATTTATATAGATATATTTTTATCCTATTAATAATACACACTTAGCCTTAATATTTCCCCTTATCTAATTTATGACCATTTATTGTTGTTTGATGAATTTTTAGGAAAATAGGCATTTAATTCCTAAAATAAATTTTGGGATGTTACAATTCTCCCCCCGTAAAATAAATTTCGTCCCCGAAATTTGTTACATTTATAGAGACATAAATTCAGGATAACGTTTCTTCATTTCTTCTTCAGCTTCCCAAGTTGCTTCTCTAGGAGATAACCCCTTCCATACTACTTTGATGAATGAGATACTCCTGTGTCTCAGTTGTTTTTCCTGCCTATCAATGATTCGATCAGGTATGACCTCATACGTCATATCGTCTCGTGTATCTACCTCTTCATATTAGATCACATACTCTGGATCGGGTTGGTACTTCTTCAACTGAGAGACGTGGAAGACATCATGTAATCTACTTAAATTTAGCGGCAAAGCTATTTGATATGCTACTAGTCCAATTCTTGATAAAATTTCAAATGGACCAATATACCTAGGACTTAGCTTCTTTACCTTTAGTGCCCTGCCAATACTGATGATAGGTGAAACCTTCATGAACACATGATCTCCAACCTCAAACTCTAAAGGTTTCCACCTCTTGTTTGCATAACTCTTTTGCCTACTCTGAGCAGCCAACAGTCTCTGCTTAATTAACTTGATATGCTCTGTTGTCTGATCAACTATATTTGGCCTGTATAACTGCCTCTCAGTTAGCTCTGTCCAGCACAAGGGTGATTGACACTTCCTTCCATACAATGCTTCATAAGGAGCAATTTGAATGCTTGAGTGATAACTGTTGTTGTATATGAATTCTGCAAGTGGAAGGAATTGATCCCAACCTCCTTTGAAATCTAATGCACACGCCCTCAACATATCCTCTAGCGTTTGGATTTTTCTCTCAGTTTATCCGTTTATCTGAGGATGATAGGCCGTACTAAATCGGAGCTTGGTACCTAAAGCCTTGTGCATCGCCTTCCAAAACTTGGAAGTGAATCGAGGATTTCTATCTGATATGATGTTCTTTGGTGTATCATGTAAACACATTATCTCCTTGATATAGATTTCTGCGGGTTTATCGGGAGAATAGTGAATGTTGATCGGGAGAAAATAAGCTGTCTTCGTGAATCATGAGGGTTGCCACTTGCATTGTTTTACGGCTCAATGCATCTGCCACCACATTTGCCTTGCCTGGATGATACTTGATCTCCAAATTATAATCTTTAAGAAACTCCATCCACCTGCGGTGCCGCATGTTGAGCTCTTTCTGGTCATACAAATACTTTAAGCTCTTATGGTCATAGTACAGCTCTATGGCCATCCCATAAAGATAGTGCCTCCAGATTTTTAGCATAAATACAATTGCTGCTAACTCAAGATCATGTGTGGGATATTTCTGTTTGTGAGGCTTCAGCTGACGAGAAGCATACGCCACTACTCGGCCTTGCTGCATCAAGACACATCCCAATCCATGCCCACTAGCATCTGTGTAAACCACAAAGGTTAATTGCGGATATGGGATTGTCAACACTAGTGCTGTTGTTAATTTTTTGTTTTAGCTCTATGAAGCTCTTCTCACAACTGTTGTCCCACACAAAAGGTTGAGTTTTCCATGTTAACTTTGTCAAAGGCAAAGCTATGGAGAAGTTCTGTATGAATCGTCTGTAATATCCTGTGAGACCCAGAAAACTGCTTATCTCAAATACTGTTTCTGGACTCTTCCAGTTCAATACTGCTTCCACTTTGTTTGGATCGACTAAGACATTTTGCTGTGAGACTACATGACCTGGAAATTTAACTTCTGAAAGAAAAATCTCACACTTTCTTAGTTTGGAATGGAGTTGATTATCCCTCAATGTGTCCAACACTATTCACTATAGCACAGAGTACTTGTCAGGCCTTACTGCTAAGGACACTACCTTATGCAAACATACCCATCGGGTCTTATTGCCTCTGTTCTCGGTTTGGAAAAACTTTAATTGCTTAGCAATTTGCTAGCCTGAGAACATACTAGTCCAATAGATCTTATGATCTCAAAACACATAGTCCACTAATAACTCTAGGCCTCATGCCTTGTCATAATACTGCCTGGTGTATTTAGCCTTATGGCTTATGTCGTTATACTCTTACAACACTGAATATTCTAATCTTACTACCCGATACAAACATGTACACTAGGACTTATTGCTAATCTGTCTACAAGTATGTTTATCTGGAACTATTCCTTTCAATTCGGGATTCAAGGTCAACTGACTATTTGATTGTTATTGCCCTTACGGTATGCATTGTTCAGGATCAAATGATGATTTTGTTTCGGACCAAAATGATTGTTTTATCCTTACTTGTCACATCATGATCACCTTAATGTTCAAGAACAAGCATCAACCTGTCCGTAAATGTCTCATGCTCTCAAATCAAAATTAACTGTTGCTAGCTTTACCATATGAGTAGGGTAGTTGATTCTGTGAAGCTACATCTATTAAGAAGTATTCGTATTATGCCCTATTGCTTTAGGGCTCATCCCCATCTCTATTCACATGCTTTACCACAACCTATACAGATTGTGTGACTGTAGACTACATAGGTGGTGTTACTGTATACCATACTGGTCATGTTGTTGCAAACCACACAGGTTTACATGGGTAATATCACTGTACATTACACAGGATGTAACATTACTGGCCAGCCTCAGCCGCATGTTTTACGCACTGCCTCTCGACCATAGGGTTATTTGTGTTTTTCACCAGTGCAACCAGAACTCTTATCTGGCCATGTCAGGGGTGTATCCTGATCATGGGGTTGATTAACATGCTCTGATAGGGCTGCCTCATTACTGCATACTACACAAGTGCTTCATTGTGACCCCACAGGTCATACAGTATACCACATATGTTGTGTCATTGCTAACATCACATGTCAAATTATGATAGACCACACAAGTCATATTGTGATGTGGGATGATCATCACTAGTGCAACTGATAACCGCTCTTGCAACTTTCAAGAATTTGTGCATAGATTCACTATAATTCTATCGTGCCACTCTGATGTTCTATTTCCTCATAAGAGCTAACAATGTCACTATGTTATGATAGAAGTTCCATAGAGATCTCCTATGACATCTAATTGATCCCTAAATAAACACTGTCAAGTATAGACGGGGCTGCACTAACTGCTCGCACTTGTCTTACTACCTCAACATTACAAAAATCTATAATCACTTTCCTCAATTGTACCCAATAAGCTTGCTAAAACGATCAAGATTAATTGTGCTTATTCTAACCTTTATGGTATTCAGATAGTGTCCTAAAAACATTAATAAAGGTTCAACATCATCTGTAAGGTTTACAGGGTTCAAATTTCCTTCATGAAACAGGATCATAGTGCAACCTTATTCACATTGTGACCTAAGCACTATTTCAGCTTAGATCTATTTTAAATATATCATCAACCTTTAATATCATCTAATTGGATCTTCTAGGTTAGATACACGACATAATCACCACTCATCATGCATCACGGCATATCATGCCTACATGCCCTTAATCCCATGGAATTACTAAGGATCATTACTTAATACAGAGAAACCTCAAAACAATTATTATACCTTAAGCATTCATAACCTCATTAGATGAACTTTTTTAAACAGTACTCACTGTGATGGAAATGGTTCAAATTAAATATCAATGCTTATTTCATCATCTCTATGCCTCTAAACATTCATTATGTCATCTAAAAACTACTAATTAAAATTCTAATCATTCATTTAAAAAGTTCCAAATTTCCTCATAACATAAGGGTATATCGGTCATTTCATAATATTGGGCACACAGGTACTCCTATAATAACATATAACAAAGGTTTACAGTAAACAGGGAAAACCTATAACAATGTGTAGCCTCTGAACTACTGTACAACATGTTCTTGTTCATTTGTGTTACATAACATAACATGTTCATGTAACTTCCCAAGGGATCACCCATCCCAAGATTTTCCTAGTTTGAGAATGCTTAACTTTTGTGTACTAGTATAAAAATACAAATATCAGCTCAAACTGCTTCTGACCACCAATACCCCATGCCTGCCCTTATCTCAAAAGTCATGTCTATTGTCTCTGGGCATCAAAGTTTAGAGACTACACATCAATACTGGTACATGCACTCGGAATACGTACCCTGTGGTTTGCTCCCTAAAGTTCACCAAGTTGTCTGTTTGACACCGTCTTGTCTATTTATAGTTGATCGGTGTATTAGTAAGAGACGAACTCACAAGTCATACTAATCCAGGTAGTAGCCAATACATCGGCCTTTGTTGTACCCACTTTCTCATGTTCTGCGACATCCTTAAACCACCACTAGATCAGTATCATAATATTGGTTGCCCTTCGGGTATTAACTACTTTCTCTAGACCTATCTATTCCTTACAGGGGGCTTGCTTATAAACTATCAAAAGTAATTTACTTCATTGTTCCAATCACTGTATAATCAAGTATATCAGTGTACTATCATGTTGCCAGAACTGCATACACTGTGGCCAGAACCACTGCTCTGATACCAAAAATGTCAAACCCCTTAACACTTTGATATTTACAGAGTCATGAATGCATAGTTCAGAGGGCATACACAAGTAGTGAAAATATACTGATAATAAGTACTTGATTATATTACAGGAATTTCTCATAGGGTTTGAAAAATATAAACAGAGTCCAAAAGAAATAAATTTTTACAACTAAAGATAACCAACTGCACTCCATTAGAACCGGACCTTCAATCACCAGTAATTACTGTTTTGCCCTTAGAGCCGCTACCTTCTGCTGGAATATTTTTAAATGTTGAAAAAGGGTGAGATTCGAATGAATCTCAGTAGTAACATACAATCCGACATATAAAATGTGAAAATAGATATGCAATGCACCATGTTATGTAAGATGAAAATGCTGTGTGTACACTGTCCGAGGCCAAACGACTGTTTGCAACCCCAGCTTAACTCTGCGCCTCCGTTGGGTCCCAGACCACAACTAAGCTAATATGCGTGTCCCAGACACTGTGCTCATATTACAGAAAATGGAATACACAACATATAAATACTCACATAGTGTATGAAAGAAAGAGTTACTACCTGGGTCCTTTTTCAGTCCGATTCTTATCCAAAACTTTTAATCCGGCTCGGGCTATTACCCGCTCCTATAAATTAAAGTTAACAAGTAATTGATTATTACTTGCATTACTACTACCTTTAATCATATTCTGTTGGTTATCTCAGTTTCAGTGATTTATGCATAGTATAATTCTACACAATACAATTTTTACTATTTTTCATAAAATTGGCAGATTTTTCAATCAACATTGAAAAATCATAATTAATTCTATAAAATTCTAAATTGACTGGTTTTAAAGCCTATGTAAATATATTTAAATATATTTTCATAGAAAAATACTTATATCTGACCAATGATAACACATTTTTCCCAGAAATTCACAAAACATCCCCTATTCCAGATTTCCTTCCAGAAATAGACTCAACTTTGGAAATTCATATCTCCTAATGTACAAGCCCAAAAATTATAAACCACCTATCAAATTAACGCTCTTACTGTATACTATAAATCTGAAAAGTTTCATAATTTTTGGTAAAGTGTTGATTTTCCGAAATTTTACCACATCCAATCTGCCTTCCAAAAACATAATCTGGTAGTACTTAAATTCAAAAATTCATAACTAAATCCAAATATTTCCAAATAGAGTGGTTAAAAATTATTTGTGAACATATTTAAGTATAGTTTAAGGGAAAAATACGTACTATTAGAAATTACATGTCCAAAATTCCAGAATTCACAATTAACACAACTATGCCAGAATTTGTTCCAGATTCAGTGCCTAAACTTCACAAATTCATTTCTTACAATATACTAATCCAAATAGTACATATTATATATTAAATTAAATCTCCATATGTCTACATTATTTCTGTAAAGTTTCATAATTTTTGGACCAGTTTTGACTAACGAAATGAATTTTATAACCAAACTGATTCCAGAAAACTAACAGAACAACATCTTCTCTTAATTTCTAAAAATTCCTGATTTATTCATAATCATCCAAAAATTACAACCACATGTATTCTCACATAAATTTTCATGTAGAATCTATTGGTGACATCAAATTTACCAAATTCTTACTCCTTATATATCTACACCTTATTCTAACCATAAATAATAGCAACTTATTTTAAAAATCACTCAACTTTCAACAACTATAAATCCTCAAAAACAACCTAAACCAACTGAATAACAATAGAAAAAGATATAGAAGACTTACCCAAATAATATTCAAGGCTTGCCTATGGTGATTGACTTCTCCTTCTTCCACTTCTCCGGCAACTATTTTCACGTCTCTCTCTCTTTTTCTATATTTTCTACTTCTCTCCTCTTCTATGTGACTTGACTGATTGGAATGAAAAATGAGAAGTGTGTGTGTGTTGCCTTGTATTTATAGTGGGAGGGTGTGTGTTTGTTTATTAAATAAATGTGTGTGTGTGCCATGTGGTGTTTATTTTAATGGTTGTGTGTGTAGTGTGGGAAGTGTGTGCCATGAGTGATGTGTGAAGAGCATGTGAAGCAAGTGTGGCATGTGTGGCATGGGAAGTATGGATGGCATGGAAAGCATGGGAAGTGTGGGTGTGTTTTTAACAATATATTTATATAGATATATTTTTATCCTATTAATAATACACACTTAGCCTTAATATTTCCCCTTATCTAATTTATGACCATTTATTGTTGTTTGATGAATTTTTAGGAAAATAGGCATTTAATTCCTAAAATAAATTTTGGGATGTTACAACAACTGGTAAGCGCAATTAGTGTTTATTTTTTAGGCGAAATAAGTATTTGAATTTGGAAAATTAAAAGAATTATATTATATTGGTGATAACAGTAGAAAATTTGGATATGAGCAAGGTAAAAAAAACCAAACCGGACCGGCTGGTTCAACCGGTGCCCGATCGGTGGTCCGGTCCAGTTGATGAATTAAACCGGTGAACTAGTTGAACCGGTCAAAACCAGTGGTTCGACTAGTCTACCCGGTTTATCTTTTTTTTTTAGAAATACATTTTTTTATTCCTCTAACTACTATTTCGCACTATTGTTTAGGGAAAAATAAAAATTTGAAGACTAAGATGAAGAGAAAAGTAGGTAAAGAAAGAACAAATCTAAAAAAAAAAAGGATTTTGAAGGGATATAATAATTAGGGAAAATCCCAAAAAAATACCATTTAAACTTCAAAATCCTAAATAGGTGATTTAACAACAAAATGTCTTGTTAATTGCATTACAATTCTTGTTAATCCCATTAACGTATTTGTTAACGGGATTTTGAAGTTCAAATTTTATTTTTCTGTCTTTTTCCCTAATAATTAATTAATTATAGGAAAGGAGATATTATTACATAAATATAAGCACCATAACTAATACTAATAGATTTTAAGCATTTTTTGTCTAAAGATCTTTATTTTTATCTATAGAAATTTAAAAATATATTAATATATATATTGCCACTAACAAATTGTAATATTTTAATATGACCAATCCGACCCCAGTTGAACCATTGATCCTTGAACCTGTGGTGTGACCGGTTCATTGCCCGGTCCGGTTTTTTGTTCCTTAAATATGAGTGTTGTAAACAAGTCTATATCTGATGATAGCAACTGTTTTAATGTAAAAACATTCATTGAGGGTCATTCTAACATCTTGAAGGTAGAATTCGGTGCTTCAAAATGGGAAACGCCTCTTCATGTAGCTGTGATTGTGAAGTTTGCCATTTGGACGTAGTAAGTGAGTTGTTGAATCATTGACTTGTGAATATTCTAAAATACGTTATGCTTATGGCGATACTCCACTTACAATAGTTGCATCACACATTGGACACACCAATTGCAAAATGTTTGGTAAACTAAAATTAACAATAAATTTATATTAAATATAATATTACTAAAATACGAGCATTGGATACATTAATTATTTGTTGAATAAATTAAAAAATGAAGATAAAGTATAGATATTAAATATATTCGTATTGATGCAAAAAGTTCATGAAGCCGTAGCACATATCTTCCTCGTTCCCTCATCATCTGAATTCAAAATTCCAAATGAATCAGAAATAAACGAAATGTCTTTGTGTAGATCGGTTTTTTGGATATCAATATTGAACCTCCCAAGTTTTTTAATATATGCAGATGATTAAGCCCTTGTCATCAGTTAAAAATACGTAACAAAAAAGTTTTTTAAAATATACAACTTAACCATACTCACAATTTTTAATTATTGATAACATTATAAAAATTAAAAGTGAGTATAAAAAAGGGAAAATGACTAAAAAATACTACTTAAACTTCAAAATCTCATGTCAGTGATTTCCTACAATAAGTTGTCAATTGCTACACAAGTGTAGTTAATGCCTATACTCTTATAGGCAACAAGATTGATTTGAGATTTTAAAATTCAAATGGTAGTTATTTTCTTTTTTCCTTTAAAAAAATGCTCAAATAGTTTGGAAAATAATAGCAAATTTTTTGTGACGTAATTACATACAGCTAATTACGTTAGTAACCTTTTGTCTCCATTCCTTGCTTCTTGTCTGCTTGAAGCATTATATAACTAGAAAAGGGTTAGAACGGGGAAAAAAAAATTTGAAGCGGTTTGACAAATTATAAAATCGGCAAAAATTGATTAGCTCTATTCCCGACTTCACGTAGCTATTGCACATTTTGTCCAAAAGAAAAATAAAATTTTAACATTCTTAAAAATTAAATAAACTAAAGCTAACAATAAATTTCTATCAATGTAAGGCCTCGTTAGATTCTTCTAGAATCTCAAATTCGAGTCCCAAAAGAGTCATTGTGTGTTGAGAAGGAAAGCTATGAACCTTAAACCAGATATAAGATGATAATACCAAAAAAACAATAGATTTATATTAAATATAATATTACTAAAATATGAGTATTGGATAAATTAATTGTTTATTGAATAAATTAAAAAATGAAGATAAAATATAGATATTAATAAAACTCTCAATTTTTAATTATTGATAGCATTATAAAAAATAAACAAAGAATGCTCAATAGTTTGGAAAATAATAACAATTTTTTTGTGACGTAATTACATACAGCTAATTACGTTAGTAACCTTTTGTCTCTATTCCTTGCTTCTTGTCTGCTTGAGATATATTGTTGCATTCAATTTAAAGGAACTTAAAAAGCATGGATGATGCTTTCGCTTATTGAGGGAAATAATAGGATCACGATGCGTTTCTTGGTCCCCAATTATATAATAAATATCCTAAACCATACGAACACGCAAAGAATAAACGAAATGGCAATAAATATACAATGTGTGTGAAGATAGTTAGTGAAGTGTGAGCGAGCTGCAAAAGAGGCAACAAGCCAATAATAATATTGCCACCACAGATTCACACTTAGAAAGCAAGCAACAACAGGTAAGTGCACTTGCTCTTTGTTTCTCAAACTGCAAGAATTGGTGATTACATAGAGTGATGAGGAGAGAGGTACAGGATTAAAGAAGACTGAGCTATTGACGCGTGCGCGCATATATATATATATATATATATATATATATATATATATATATATATATATATATTATACAGTTTCAAATTAGTTTCCGTCAGAGGAGGTAAGTGTGTGTATTGTTATCTAGCTCTCTTCCTTTCAACTGAAAATATTTTTAGTTATCAAGAAATTTCGAATTTCGAACGTGCAGCTGTATATATGACAGATAGTATCATCTCCAACTAAAGAGCTTTAACTAAGTTGAGTAATGGAAGGAAGCCGCAATTTTAACGACATAGTTGCTATGCCACTTACCAAGGAAACAAATGAAGATTGGTTTGAGTGGGCAAAGAACTATCTAATATCTAAAGATCTTTGGGAAGTGACAAGTAGTAGCAGAAAGACAGGCGAAAATGCTTTGATGGAAGATTTTGAGATATGGAGAAGAAAAAATGCTGCTGCTTTGCACGTCATCCGTATCTCTTGTAGGTCTCACAATCTCCCTCTTATAAGAGAAGCCTCTGAAGCCAAAGTTGCATGGGATATTCTCTATCGTACCTAAAAAGCACCACCACCTCATCGTCCCCAAGGTCAGTGCCCTATAATTATTAAAATCCAACAACTTCTTAGAGACAATTCAATACATTCACTACTTCTTTTTTTATGACGAAGGCGCAGAAGAATTAGAGATGGGAACTCTATACAAGGCCATATACGAGAACAACTGGTCTGTGGCAAAAGCATTCATTGATGCCCATCCAAGTGCCTTGGACCCAGAACTTGCTGCTACAACAGGCGAAACTCCTCTTCATGTTGCTGCAAATCTTGGGCATGTGAGCATAGTGGAGGAGTTGGTGAGATTAGTTCTGGTACAGGAAACGAAACACACTGATTTAATTCACTTCTTTTATGACTTACAAGTACACCATCACTCCTATTTATACTACTCAATCCCTCATAAGCAAATGACATACAGACTGGAAATGAAAGAACATAAATCAATGGCAGACAAGATTAAAAGTAAAGGCATAAAGCAAAGCAAACAAAAGCAAAAGAAAAAGGAGGTGGTGGTTGGTCTTGTTATCATATTGTTTCTGTATCATTCTCCGGGGGTTGGACGGAACTCGACCTCGAGTCAGAATCATCATCATCCATATAGGGAGATAATTCAGCGACGTTGAAGGTGACCGAAATTCCATAAGCACCTGGCAATTTAACCTTGTAAGCATAATCATTGATCTTCTCCACTATCTTGAACGGACCTTCAACTCGTGGAGATAATTTGGTATTTGGATGCTTTAGGAATCACAAATGAATCCAAACTAAATCCCCCACATTAAAGATTCGCTGCTTTCGATGCTTGTTCTTTTGTGCCTTGGTTTTCTTAATTCTATGATGGACCGGCTCATGTAGTCTCTTGATTTCTTTGACCCATTGGTCTGCTTTTGCATTATAATATGGCTTGTCAGGGGGCGACTCAGGCGGCATTTTATCAGCTAACACGTCTGAAAATGATGTAACTCCCTGCGGTGATTCAAATTTCATCACCTCACTTCCAGTATTAAGCCAGTGAGGATGTAGATGGTCAAGCATTGGCAGCTTCAATTTCTGCACCATGTAGTCAGACACTACATTTTCACAACTTCTATTATCAATATTGCAAATTTTTCCCTGGAAAGCGTAATGAGTGTGAAAATTGTTATAGCATAACGAAGGTTCTTCCTCAATCACAGCTGGGTGCAGATTTTGTTTAATCATCAAAAGCTCTTCCTGATCTGGCGGCGTAACCTCCTCATCATAAACTGGCTTGCCTTCATAAAGATAATTCTCCTCATCATCCGCTTGATCAGTAGGCATGATTTCCTCATCATATATTGGCTTGCCTTCATAAAGATAAGTCTCCTCATCATCCGCTTGATCAGTAGGCATGACTTCCTCATCATATATTGGTTTGCCTGCTTCAGGTGCTTCATTACAAGTTTTAAATAAAACTCGTTGAACCGCTACCTTAACCTCTAGCTCCAGCAATTGGCGTTTCATTTCTTTCATCTTAATTTTGAGCATGTTCCTGTGTCTGGAAGGCATTTCGGTAACAGGTTAAAGGTAGGTTGGGTGTTTCTGGAAAGGTTTTGGGTGAAACAATGAATTGAGAAGGTTTCAGGGGTAAAAGTGTAATTTTGGGAAGGTTTAGGGGAGGAACAGTGAATTGGAAAAGGTTTCAGGGGTCAAAATGTAATTTTGGGAAAATTTAGGGGACCAAACTGTAATTACATAAAGTTTTGGGGCAAAAAATATAATTTCTGCCAAATTGTGGGGCCAAAACGTAATTACAGAAAATATTGGGGCAAAAATGTAAAATTTGCAAAAATTTAGGCCAAAAGTATGATTACAGAAAGTTATGGGGTCAAAATGTAATTGTAACCAAATTTCTGGGCCAAATCTGCAATTACCGCAAGAACTGGTGACTGGGCAGTGATGACGTGGCAAATCGGACACGTGTCAACCTGTAATTCAATGACACAGCGTTGACCGATGACGTGTCTGATGACGTGGACGATGACGTGGTCGTCTTCAACCTCCAGACTCCGGCGACCACTGTATTTTCCGGCGAACTCGTGGTGGCTGTTTTCAACAATGTCCGGCACTTTCCTAAGGTTTTTCAACCTTCTGAACACGATGGTGAAGTCGGTTTTCCAAAAAAAATGACCGGAGGTAGCACTTTTTACGACGTCCGAAAGTTTCCGGCGAATTTCCGGCGAGTCTCGTGGTGGCCGTTTTCGACGAGGACCGGCACTTTCTTGAGGTTTTTAGGCCTTCTGAACACGATGGTGAGGTCTTTTTTCCCGAAAAATGACCGCAGATAGGACTTTCGAAGGTGTCCGAATTTTCCGGCGACAAAAACTTCGAATCCTCTTTCTCCGTTGATTTTTCTGGCGATTCCCTCTCTGGAACCCTTTGCTCTGATACCAAATGGTACAGGAAACGAAACACACTGATTTAATTCACTTCTTTTATGACTTACAAGTACACCATCACTCCTATTTATACTACTCAATCCCTCATAAGCAAATGACATACAGACTGGAAATGAAAGAATATAAATCAATGGCAGACAAGATTAAAAGTAAAGGCATAAAGCAAAGCAAACAAAAGCAAAAGAAAAAGGAGGTGGTGGTTGGTCTTGTTATCATATTGTTTCTGTATCAAGTTCCCCCTGAATATCTTGAAACATTCGATTCCTCTTACAATACTCCACTTTTAATTGCTGCAACACACAGTGGAGTCATTCCAATTGCGAAATGCCTCATCAACAAAAATAGCAAGACACTTGAAATTCCAATTGGTGGCTTTAACTTTTGGGTTCCTGTTACTATGGCTTTTCATTATCGCTTCATCGAAATGGGACGTTATCTCTATTTTGTCATCCCTTTGCATGTCTTCCAACCCCAAAACGGCCCTTGTGGTCCCACCTTCCTCAGAGAATGTTTAATCATGGGAGATCTTGGTATGTAACATAACTTCTACACAAATATGTCGTTTCATTTACAACATTTGTATATGTTGTCGTTTTGGTGTTTCATCTCATCATACTATATGATTTTGATGCATAAATAGATATTGTTTTGGATTTGCTTCAACGATACAAGGAGCTGCTTTTTGCTGTTGACTTTGAGGGGTTCTCAACAATTGAGATTATTGCAGTTGATCTTTCTTTTTCTCCCAACGAAAGTCAACTTCCGTTCTGGAAGCGATGGATCTATCACTGTTAGTGCATATTATTACTTTTCACTATGTGTGTTTTTCCCTAGAATTTTCTATATCTGTTGTTTTCTCTTTTTAATTAGCCACTCGCTGAATTGTGGTGATTGATAAGGATAAAGGTGGTGAAGGATGAAGTTATTTTAACTATCAACGGTATAGTATAATAACTAGTGGTCAATGATTGATGGGAGGGGTAACAATTACTAATTGAAGCCATCAAAATAAACCTAACTCGCTAGCTTGGCAATTGTTAACTACTTTTTGGTTGGGGCCTCAATCATAAGGCAGATAATGGAATAGTTGAGTTCCTGTTAGGTTACGTGGATCTGTAGAATGAAATGGGCATAAGTAGCCTTTGGATATTGAATAGTACCTATTGTCTTTAATATAAGATTTAGTGCACTACAAGCTAGATCTTATATTGAGTAATGGAGGTAGTATTTAATATTGAATAGCTTCAGCAGATTTACTTGTACTTCTAGTTTTATATATATATATATATATATAATTTGAAGAAGCTTATGTTTCTCCATTTCTTGGATCACTTTTTGGGTGGAAGTTATCCAAATACCGTCAACCACGGCCACTGAGCATTTGCGCGTAGATATTCAACAAGAATGAGAGAGTAACAAAGGTCATCGAGGTACAATATGCTCTATCATCATTCTAATCAGAATAATATTACACAACAATTATATAACATAGATTAAACAATATAAATTAAAGTTATTCATTTTATTTGTCACACATGAAATCAGGTATGTCAAACTATGAAATTTGAAATTAAAAATTAATTTTATAAGCTCAATTTGTGAATAATGAGAAGCCTTAACCTTAATTTATGCATAAGATGTGCATTTAATGAAGTGGCACACCTAACTTTTGACCCAAGAGAAAATATAGACTTGTATATAGACACAAACATACATACCATGTGAACCTACAAGCATAGACATGCATGCATATCTTCTGTGCAGAACTTTCGAATGATTGGGCTAAAAGAATCCATGTGACCAGGGCCAGGTCTACTCCATTGGCTCATCTCCCGCATCTATAATTTGTTAGGTATGTATGTATGCGTGCCAAAAAGTTCCCTAGAACTTTAGTACGAATATTTTAGTTGTCATGATTAAATTTGACTAGTATAAAGTTTTATTTGAGCTACCAATGGAGCAGGAATGAAAGAAATATGTAAGATGAAGCAACAACATGCGCAACCATAATTATCATGTTGCAACATAACTCTCCTCGGTTGTGCCCTCTTCTCCCTGTTATTATGCTTGCTGGTGTTCCAATAACCCTCTTTGTGTTATTACAAATCCCTCTTCTTGTTGAAATGATTTCTTCTACTTATGGTCAAAGCATCTTCAAGAAGGTTGTGACGTGGCCATGAACTATGTGCGTAATTCACATCTTACTTTATGTGTTTGCTATTGAATAAAAATTTTCTTCTTGAATCTTAATTGTGTAATTAGCCAAATGCTTTTATATATATATATATTGCCTAAGATGGAGATGTATTATCTATCTTATATTTTTGTTTCTTCAACAACCAGAAGTGTGCGAACGCGCACATGAGTGTGTACACACACACACATACATGTGTGTGTGCGCACATATATATGTGCGTGCACACACACATATATATCCATGTATATATATATATTCCTTGTTTTTTGTGAAATAGGGAATAATTAACAATGATGAATAAGAAATAGAGCAAATGTTAGGAAGAGCGTAGCTGATGTTAAACTTTCTTATCACTTGGAAGAGTCTATGAGGAAATAAATAAATAAATATATGGCAAAAATTAAATGGCACAAGAGATTGCATAATATGGATTCCAAACATTCATGATCTGGATGTGAATGAGTCGAATTACTTATCCCTCGGTCTATTAGTGAACTATCTCTCCAGGGATTGTGAAAGAATTATTAATGTGGAGAACCCTTCAATTGAAGGGTAAAAAACACAGGTCGTCTAAACAATGAAAATATGATCTACTATGATCAAAATAAGGTACAAGAGAGTCTCAATTAAATGCACAAACATATGCAATCACCCACACAAACAATCAAAGCTACAAGCATACAATAAAGAACAAGTAGCTGAAAATACCAGAAAAATGTCCTTGACTATGAATACATTTTCTCACAAATCAGGCCTCTAAATAATGATCTCATTCTTGAAAAGGATGAACCATATGTTCTCAACCTGTCGACCAAATTTCAGCTCGATCCAACGGTCAACGAGTGCGCAAATGCCGATTTACCAATACTGACCTGTGAAGCTGTGTTTCTCTCACATGGTTGCAACATTAGACTTCTTCGACATCTCCAGCCTCGGTGGGGCCTCTCTACCCAAAAACCTAATATGTATCATCTTCACTTAAATAAGTGAGACACAGTATCAAATTAGGAAACTTCAAAAAAATATTATTTCCCATAAAAAGAACAATCAGGAAATTTTTCTTTTTTTCATTCTCTCACTCTTTTCCTTTCTTTTATTTTCATAAAATAAGAAATACATAAAATAGGAAATTCATCAAATTAAACAATTCAAACATGGGCTTTTCTCCACATAGGAAGGGAGCCCAAAACCCAACATCTCTCCCCTCACGAATATCTAGAGACAACCTCCAATCTGGCATTCACATGACAAGCTTCAAAATTTTTACAAATGTCAAGGTGCATCCGTTCAAGCAACTCTTACCTACTTGAAGAAACATTCTTCCTGAAAGATATTCTAGCTTGTTCACTAACCATACAGCAAGAATTCTTCTCCAATTCTGCACTCTTCAAACCTAAAAGTGCATCCTTCTTTTTTTCTTTTTTCACTAATGTGATTAAGCCTTTGATACTACAAACTTGACGCTTATCTTTAGCCTTCACATTGCCTTTAACCACCAAAGCTTATATGGTTTGACCAAACTTTGGTTAGGAATGGATCTAATTAACATGAGGTCACCAACAACATACGAAATTCGTAAGATTAAGAACAATGAATAAATAATTTGTATTATTGAGCATCCACTACTTTTTGATTACAAGGGAATGTATGGTAAGCTCAAGAACTCTAAGTACAATGAGTGGTTTGAAGTAACTTGGAACATAAAGGATTCGGATCTCTTTTTCTTGATTCCCCTTTTAGTGTCGATGATTTGCTATATTTTAGGATAATGATAGGTACAGTCATCCGACTTTGTTGGATCCTGGAGCTTTCTTCAGTTGGTTGGTTTGACTGGTCCTCATGGGTGTTGTGATCTAGCTCGAGGTCATAGGCCTCTTGGAACTGCTCTTATTAGGCTTCTGGGAGTCGGGTCTTACTTACTAAATTCCTTTCATGCTTTTGGCCCAAATCGCCCTTGGTGGGTTTACTTTGTGCGTAAGCCTAGACGACCGCTTTTGGGGCATACATCTATCATACACACCTTCTGGCCATTTAAAAAAACAATTTTATTTGTCTCCAACACTTAAGCAAATCAACAACTCAATGGTCAAACAATATGACAACTAGCCGACCTGGCTTTGATACCATTTATTGGGAAGGGTGCAACAGATGTTAAATCTTTCTATCACTTGCAAGAGTCTACGAGGATGCAAATAAACAAATATCTGGCAGAAATTAAATGGCACAAGAAACACAATAATTATTAACATGGAAATCCCCTCAATTCAAGGGTAAAAAACACGGGTCATCAAAGCCAATAAAAATATGATCTACTATGATTGAAATAGGGTATAAGAGAGTCCCAACCAAATGTACAAACACATGCAATCACCCAGTCAAACAACCAAAGCAACAAGTTTACAGTAGAGAACAAAGCAGCTGGAAATACTAGAAATACATCCCTGACCACGAGCACGTTTTCTCTCGCACTAGGCTTCCAAATGATGATCCCATTCTTGTAAAAGACAAATCATATGTTCTAAACCTGTTGACCAAATTTCAACTCGATCCAATGGTCAATGAGTACGCAAACATATCATATTAACAAAATTAACATATCTTTAATCAACTCAAATTAGTTAATTAAGTCTTATATTAATGACACAAAGAAGAGTCAGACTAGTTGAGCACCCTCCCACTTCCATATCACGTCCCACTTACGATTCATCTTAGACCGACTTTCATCACCGCACAACATCGCATATCCAAATGGAGGTCATTTATATAATTTGGCTCAACACCCCTCTTTCCTCATTTCATCAAACATTTCTTCAGTATTTTGTGCATATACCACTATTAATTGATGTCGTCCAAGAGATAACAGTATATATAAGATCTTTCATGCTTAGCAGCCAAAAAATATTTCATTAATTTAAAATGATGATTTGAATACACACACGCAAATTCTTTCATTAAAAGTGTAAAATTAATCCTAACAAATTCAACAATCTAAATTAGTTAAATATTCCAATTTATTTATTTATTCACGAACATATTTTCCGTCAAAGCAAAGCATGTAATATCACTCATAAACATATTATTATCCTGACTTCCAGCACGAATGAGGTACATCGGCCTATGATGGGCCTTTAATACTTCGAACAATTTAAATAATCCAATTTTATTGATCATGAGCAGTTTTTCCCATCATCAATATTAATAAATTCAATTTTAAGGAGATTTGGTTCAAGTGGGTTAAAAACTATTCTTCCTATCCTTAATGTAAGATCTAATAGGAGAATTAATGTTGGTCTTAAATATAAAATATATTTTACATATTTATCAATTTTTCTCAAATTAACCCTAATGATATTCCCTCAATAATAATAGGGGGATGAATTATTGAAGATGATTAGGGTATTTTTAAAAAACCATATCATATTAACTAACTTAACTAACATCCTTAATCTACTCAGATTAAGGAATTATGTCTTACATTAAAGACCAAAGCATATTGACAAATATATTATATATTTTCATATTTTATGTGGGGGGTTTTTCATATTAATTGAGTTTAAAATGCATTCTTTGTGTTTAATTGAGATTAAGAGTATATATATTAAATTAGGATTAAAAGGGCATAATTGTCATAAAATTGTAATTACTCTTAATCATTAATTTTTCTAAGAAAATTGGATATCAGTTGAAAGTACTTGAAAATTTTGGTTTAAATCTTAAAATGGCAATTTGGGATTGAATTCTGGAAATGACAGTTTGGTATCACGAATTTAGAAAATGACAGTTTTTTAGTCCATGAATTAAACACAGCGTTTTGGTTAATTCTTTAGGTCAGAAGCTGATATTCAGATGAGAACACAGTGACGAGATGGCGCAGAACACAATAAGAGAACAAAACCAGCGCCGCGGGTGACCTTGGGACCCTCATCTATCGCCTTCACCTTCTTCTTCCTATATCTCGCCGGCGGCACTATCCACCACCACAGCCGCCGGCGAGCTACATTATCCCAGAACAGAGAGCTGCCGCAAGTGAGAAGATAAAATAGAAGGGAGACAGAAACAGAGACGGAGAGTCGGCGGTTTCGAGACAACTTCACATACACCATCATCGTGAGCTCATTTTCGTCATCCCACCATCTTCATTCCACCATCACTGCATCACCATCGGATCATCATCATCTCTGCCATCATTTTCCTTCCAGCCGTCGTCCTCTGTTCTACATTTACTTGGATTACAGCGCGAAGAAACGAGAGAGGAAGGAGCGGAGAATCAGCAATACTGAGCTACTTCATCTAACACCATTATCACCGCCCATCATCACATTCCATCACTGTCACTCCTCCATTGCTGACCGTAGCTACATCCCTCTGTTCACCGTGCTTCATATTTGGTTATCTTTATCACCATTGTGCTCTGTTGTTATCACATTGTCATCACTGCTCCTTCAACTTTCATTATCAGTTTTGTTTCCTTTGGTCATGTTCTTTACAGCTGAAACTTTGAAGATGTTTGTTGGAGCTTTGTTGATGAATTACAGCAGCTAAATCTCTAAATTCCTTGCAGCAAGAAGCAATGTCTTGAAGCTTCAAGAGGAGAGTTTTGCTCTTTCATTTCCCTATTTCCATATTATATTTGTAATTCCTAGTTCTTAGGATAAATTTTATAATGTTGGACTGATTTATTTTCAATTATTCGGAGATTGGATGTAGTTTAAATCTTTATTAGACACTTGACATCGTGCTTAATTAGCTTAATTATCATTTTTTTTGTGCTGGTTAGTCATTGAATTGATGATTTTGTGAATATTTTGTGCTAATTTCAAGATGGCTTGCTTAATGGATCAATGGTGTCTTGTGTTTGCATTGGTTAACTAAACATAAATTTATTAATTGTATTTAGCATTGGACTTTCGCATCATTAATTTTGATTTTTCATATAGGTGGCCATTATTAAATTAAGATTACTGAGAAAATTAACTGGTAATGCGAGATAGCTTGGTTATTAGATTAAAAGCTAAATATGATTTTTAAGTTCATTTAATTACTAGAGTACTTAATCAACCTGATTTAGAGATATTAATATGCAAGGTGGCTTGGTATTAATCAATCTAAGTTAGGCATAGTCTAAGGAGTGGCCCTTAGAGACCTTTTTTGAGCTAGCAAAATTAAATCTCCCATAATTAATTTAAGTGAGGATTGCTTACGCTATTGCTATGAGGGATTGCTCATTTCATTATTGAACTCTTTATTTTTCTTATTTTATTAATTTCCATTTCATTCCACTTTTATTCTTAAAAAAATCCAAAGATATTTGTCTTTTAAAGATTTTAGTTTAATTTTAATTTAGCATTTAGATAAAAAAACTCAAAAATCCTTTTTAACTTGGTTTATGTCAACCATTACACTTAGTTTCTAGGTAATCGATAAAAGGCTCTTCATGAGATAACCTAAGATTGTACCCTTTATTGCAATCCTTGGTTATTCTTAAAGAGGTTACCAAAACACAAAGTAGACAACACTTCACTTCAAGTGGCACCGTTGCCGGGGAACCAAGTAATTAGTTCCTTAGTAACTAAGTGTCAATCTTTGATTGATTGGTATCTTGAGCTTTTAGGTTGCATTTTAGTTAGTTTATGTAGTTTTGCATGTTTTTCGTAGCATATTACATTTTTGCATAGAAAATTTTGAAGAAATACAAACAATTATCTTGATTTTCATTTATTTTTGTATTTACATTCTTGCATTTTTCTTCTTTGATTTCTTTCAATTTTTAGAATTCATTTGCATCTCTAGGACATTTTAGGACTTTGAATTAATCTGGATTTAATTGATTGCAATTTGAATGTCTTGGTTTAATGAAGATCATGAGTTTAGGTTTTACACTAATCCTCCTAAGCAAAGATGAATCATCTTGTCCACCAACCTCCAATTTTAACCATAAACCTACCTTCCAACCACCTCAATCACACTCCAACCATATTTCTCTACCCTACACATTCTATCAAGAATCACCCCATTTATCGTCTCCATTTCATCTTCCTTCATTTTCACCTACTTCTATACCATGTAAAACTCCCTATGAACCACCTTCTCCATCATTCTATGAACTCCCATCACAATCCGTCACACCTCAACCTAGTGGACTTGATGCTTTCCTCACCTTGCCAAACATGGATGACTTCACTCGTCAATTGAGAAAAAGATATGATGAGCTTAAGGTTGAACACTTTAAGTTGTTCATGTTAAAAGAGGCAAAGATGTTTTTCAAGGAGGAGGAAGAGAGACCTGAGGAGATCAAAGTCTTTATCAAGGCGTTTGTTGACCATGTGCTATGGATAAAGACTGGAGGAGAAGAAGGATTTCCATGGTGTGATAACTTCAAAGTTGGGGGAATCAAAGAGCAAGAGTCAAATGCCACTTTACAAATAGAAGATTCTATATCTTCAGTGCCTATTTCCACAAAATGTGTCAAAAAGCAAGTACGTTTTCAACTACCAGATGAGTAACTTCCAAACAATGGTAATATTTCTCCTCTTCTTGAAGAGGTTGATCCTCTTCTTACTACTCTTCATATTGAGAGTAATGATAAGGTGGAGGAAGAAATTGTGATTGAATTCCCTCAAATGTTTTATGTTGATAATGCTCACTGTGATATTTCTAATAGTAGTTGTATGGTTGATGATGTTACTTGTACAATATAATGCTTCTAGGAATGATGAATACATTAAGCATGATATTGTGGAGAATGATGAATTAGAATTGGGTGCTCAAATTGTGGTAAAGTGTGAACCTGATAATTACTTACATGATTCTTCTTCTGTTTCAAGTGTTGACAAGCATGATTTGGAATTTTTTTAATACTATTGAACAAGATGAAGAACTTATTTTTCCCTCTTTCTTACATTTTACTATGAAATGTTATGTGCTAATTGTGCTGAAATTGATAATTGGCTTTCTACTTCACATGACCTTGATTCTTCATCTAGTTCAATTGATAACATTAAAGTATATGCTACACTTGATGAAAGCTTTGAAAATTGTGTATCTTTTGATCCCTCTGAATTACATGTTTTAGGTTGTTCAATAAAGAAAGATTCAATGATTTTGAATGATAAAATTGTAAATGAAAATGAATCTTTCCATTTAGTTCTTTCTTACGAATTACCACCTGATATAGAAAATGCAAATACTTGTTCTAAAATTTTAGGTGGTAATAGCTTGATCAATTCTCTTTCTTCTTCCACTCTTTTACCTCTCAACTCTTGTGATTGCAAAAGTGATGTAATGCACTCCAACATTAAGTTAGATTCCTCATTTTCCCCATTGCAATCACAAGAGGATTTTGAAATTGTGACTACTTGTTCAGTTCCTACTGAAGGGAACCCAATTGACTTTCTTGGTTGTGAAGTTTACTTGGAGAATCTTATTCCTACAATGCCTATGCTTTATTTTAGATATTTCCATGTATTTATTTCTGGACTAGATATTGCTGCTAGTCTGATGTTTCTTTTATAGGAAATTACACTACCAAGAGGGTATATTCAAAGAAAAGTGGTTACAAAGAAGAAATTTATGTTTCTCATCTAAGATGAGAACTTCTCATACAAGAGTCTACAAAGATTTAAGCATCAGGTTGTCTCTTTCCTCACTTGATTTCTTATCATTTTTATATGTTTCTTGAGCTTAATTATTAGGTGAAGAGAATAAGTGTGGGGGAGAAACATAATCCAATAGTAAAAAGTAGATTCTTTTGTTGTTCACTCTCTTAGGCTTTGAGCTCTTGTCATTTTCACTTTGCGCTTAATCTTTACTACATTTTGAATTCATTATTAAACTCACTTCACTTGTTTCTTTCTTCTTCCCCTCATGGTGATTGTTGAAGTGTTGTGCTTCAATCTTGAATTAGACTTCACAACTTACCACTTCACCCAAGAAACAAGTCAAGTTAATTTTTATCTGTTGTTTACATTAAAGACAATGTAAAGATTAAGTGTGGGGGAGGGATTGTTATAGCTACAATGTTTTGGATCATGAAATTTTAGAAAAATTGAAAAAATTTTGAACTTGAAAATTGGTTTTGTGAAGTGCTTAATGAACCCCTATTTTCACTTTCCTAATGCAATTCCTTGGCTTGTTTTTATGAAAATTTAAATGCATAATGATTGTGAAAATCAAGTATTTCCAAGTATGATTGCATGAAGCTTGAGTAATCCTTTGCTTGACCAATTGAGTGATTGGAGTATCTTTAGTATAATTTTATTAATTTGGATACCTGGCTTGATTTTTGGAAGTTGATATGGTGGAGAAAAACTTTGTTGGAAGATTCTTGAGCCTTAATTCTATTTTCTCATCATGTGTATATTCACCTATTTTCTAGTTAATGTCTAGAACTTAGTCTAGGTTCTTTTTCAAAGCTACATTAATGCCTTGGATTTATAGTATGATAAGGGCATTCATTTTTAAACCCATTTACCTAAACACAAACCATTAATCATTTACTTTTGTTTACACCCTTGAGCCCTTTACTTTCACTTCTATTTCACTATACAAATGCTATTTTTGTACTTTTTATCAAGTTCTTCTTAGCACTACGATTTTCAGAAAAACAAAAAGGAGAAAATGCTATTGCATATGTGAAAAGAAAAGTGCAATGTGAATAGTAAAAAGAAAAGAAAAGTGTGAAAAAAAATTCAAAGAAAGAAATAAACAAATAAGGCACTATACAAAAATATGTGAATTAAGTTTAGTTGAGTAGTGCTAAGTGATCTATCAATTTATTTGGTGCAAGCATAGTGTTTGGTTACAATTTCCATCCATTTAACCTTTTCAACATTACAACCCTAAGAAGTCCCCTTGACTATGGATTCATGACAAAACTAGTGGTAGAGATAGTAGAACCTTTACAAGCTTATGGTAGATGCTAGAATAGGTGAATTGAGTGAAATTCCCTATGATTTGAGAGATGAGAGAAACACTTATTCCCTTATGAGCTCTATCATATCTACCTTTGTTGATTTTATTATGTGTTCAAATTGGTTTCTTTGCATTAAAGAATTCCATGAGCTTTAATTAATTTGGGATTTTGGTTATTCAATTTTTATGTAATTGCATTCTTGAATTACTTGATGATTACAACATTGGGCATATTTTTGAAAACATTAGTTTTATTTTACCCAAGAGTGCAAAAGGCTAAGTGTGAGGGACATATATAGCTCAAGATCTTTGAGAAGTGGTAGACGAGAACCTTGAGCACAAATCAAAGCATGGTAGTGTATGTGTAATATCCCGAATTTTGGGACTAGAGGCATAAGATTAAGTCTGGATTAAGTGGACTGCTAGACCCCGGTTTAGTAAATGTCCCTATGAGGTATGTTTAAATTCCTCAAAATTCCTTTATATTATTGGATATTAAAAGAAATTATATTGGTGAGCTAAAGAGCTCGGGGAATAACAAAACGAAGTGATTGGAAGTCACACATAATAGAGTAAAGTGGAACACAAAGTAATTTTGCCACCGGTGAAATTCCCTGTGTGGCAGTGGTGATTGTGTGACCTTTTTCGATGGGTAAATGATGGTAAAAAGTTATGAAACTTTCCAAAATGAAATTAGACTTATCAAGCTTTAATTTGATAGGTTATATAAGTTATTTAGAGTTGTACACAAAGAGAAATGAATTTTTGAAATTAGCCCAGCGAAATTAATTATTTTCTGGGACAGCATTCAAAGATTAAAATTCTGGGAAGTGTGAGCTTCAAATTGGCCAAATTTTATATTTTTCCTTAAAACTAGACTCAATAAGGGTTGCACAGACTTTGGAATCACTCCAGTTGGACACTTGTACAATTAGATATGAATTTTCGAAGTTAATGAAAATCTGCAGAATTTTGTATTTTATGCGAAATTCATTATTTGGGCCAATGAACTTGTGACACGTGGCATATGAGAAACTGATCCATTTAATCAATTCTCCATCATCTTCTTCGTCATTTTTTACGGAGAAAACCACTGGAAGAGAGAGAAAGAGATCAGATATAAATGGAGAAAGAGGAGAGAGGAAGTTCTTTCCTCCGAAACACTGCCGAAACGGCATCCTCTCTCAAAGTACCCTTCAGGAAACTTTCTCTACTCATCGAGATCTTCATTCCTACGGTTTCGGATTTTTATTTAGAGGTGTTTGGTTCCGTCCCCTTTGCCGGGGTGTTGCCGGAATTCCAAACCGTTTGTGGAAACGGGTAGAGGTAAGCGTAAGCTTCCTTTTTAACCGATTGATTTGTTGTTTGGATGAGTAAATTGTAAGTGGGGTACTATTCATGACTGGTTTAAAGGATGTTTTAATGGCTAAATAATGTCCAACGAGTGTTTAAATAGATAATCACTTGATTAGGAGTAGCAAGGAAGTGATTAGGTAAGAGAAAACGAAGAAACAACATATTGCATATAAGAATCTTCAATTCTTCCCTGTATTGTGACGTGATGAAGATATAAGAATTTGGTAATTTTGATACTTCCATTGGATTTAGGAGGCAAAATTGTGTAGGTATGCAAGTATTCATAATTTTTAGACGCTTGTATATGAATTGAGAATTTTTGGAAGTTAAAGGGTAAATGCTGTGTATTTCGTTTTCTGGAGGCAGTGTTATGGTGACGTGTTTTTGAGTGGTCAAATGTTATCCAGTGACCATGAAACTCTCCATTTTGGAATTAGAGACATAGACCTTTAATTTGATAGGTCATAATGGTTAATTGGACAAGTATGCTATGAGATATGAATTGTTAAAGATATGCCCTGTTTTCTGGAAGAACATCTGAAACAGTTGGTGTTTGGAAATATTATGGGAATTTTTTGGTTGTGACGTTTAAATTCTAGTATTTTTATGTAAAAGTAAACTTAAAGGGCTTCAAATAGAGCTTTGAACCACCTCAATTGGAGTTCTATAGAATTAATTATGATTTTCCAAAGTTTAGTCAAAAATGCTGGTAGATTGAGTACCATACGAATTTGAGTAAAAAATTGACCAAATATAATTGGAATGAACTCCAAGGGTGAAAGTAAGCCTATAGGGCTAATGTGAGCTATTGGATATTCAATTTTCATGGCTCTAATGATGTTATCACTTGCCTAGGGCCATGAAGTGATAAAGAAAGAGAAATGGTTGGCGGATCAAGGGACAAGAAGAGAAGGACATAAAGTCCGACAGGTAGTGAACTTACCTTTTCTGCATGTATGTGATATGTATGTCTTGCATTGATTATGTGACTGCTTTACCTATTTGTGTGGAACATGTATGATTGGTTGAAGCTCTGTTATATTTGTGCAATGGCCATATGTATGTCATAACATCGAGCATGCAGTATGTCATTATGTTGGCATGAAATAGTGTAGGCAAGCATGTCATGCATTCATATATATCTGGCATGCATAGTGGTAATGTTTGCTACTGAGATTCTCTCGAATCTCACTCCTCCCAAACAACCATTCAGACAGGTTAGCATTGGAAACGTGCTGAGATCAGAAAAGAGGTATGCAGGAAAAGGACTGTTGCTGGTTGTTTGAATTGAAGGTCTGTAAATATTGTGTAAACCCCTGGTGGGGAAAATTTTGTATTATAATCAAGTAATATTGTATTAATATTATCAGTATATTCATATTATTCCTGTGTGCCCACTGAACTACGCATTGCTACTCTGAGTAAGATCAGTAATAAGGGATATATGAGGCGGGTCGTTACAGTATGCCTCTCGCTACTTTCCGTTTCCAAAGAACAATATTACTCCAGCCGATTGGATTAAATTGGTTGGTAGGAGTGATCTGTGAAGAACTTTTAGGTACAACAGGAGGCACATTTCCAGCAAAGGCAAGCATCTTGAAATTTGAAGAGCCAAGTACTTCCAGCACAATTTGTTAATGCAAATCAATATTCTTTTTTATTCCACACCGTGTGAACAAAAACAATAACAATTCCATGCAACAAATATTCGTGAGGACCACCTCTTTGGAACTGAAGTAGGATGGATATTTCAACCAATTCAAAGCTTAAATATAAGGAGATCATATATAGCTTATAAATCTGATGGAGAAGCCATATTCATTTCATGAAGCTGCCATGTTAACAGGAGTTATTAGAAAGAAATAATAACAATAAAATAGAAGAGTCATTATGAATTATTTGTACCCATGTAACCCACTTGGGTTAACGCTAATCATCCCTCACTTAAGGATGATAAACCACTAACCCTAACTCTAGAGATTTGGACTAGAGAGAGGCTTCTCTCTCTTAACTTAGTGAGGATTCCAAATTCCATACACCTAAATCACTTCACAATGACCTTATTTATAGAGCCTATTTAGGTTATTAACCCAACTAATTAACCACCTTTAATTCATTCTTTTAATACGGCACATCATCCTCATCAGCTTCCAAAATTCCAAATGAACAAGAAATAAACGGAATGTCTCTAGATATATTGGTTTTTTGGACATCAATAATATTGAACCTCCTAAATTTTTTAATATATATATAATGCAGATATGCCCTTGTCATCAAATTTTGATTTGCATATGTAACTCCCAACTCCCAAGTTTATCTAGATTTGTGACTTGAAGAACTTTAGAGCAGCAATTTAATTTGCATATGTAACACCCAAGTCTTAAAAAGTTAACTATAATAAATGAAATTTTAGGAAGTGTATTGTTAATTTCTGGTGTATCTTGCTTCATCCATGAATAAACAGACTGATTCATAAAAGAGTCACGTACGTTATCTGCTCTAAAATTTTCTGGAATTATGATTATTATTTGTTTTCTGGGATAATTAACAGTTTCTAGTCCATGTTGATAATATGATATCGCCAATAAATATAGTTATTTATACTTTTCTTAGTTAGTTATGCTTGGAATTTTTATTTTAAAAAAATGCCAGTGTGTTTTGATAAAGAATTTGAAATTGTTAGGAGCGACAAAACATATTTTTGTGATCTCTACGCTTTGAAAGAAAATTAGTTCTTAGCTTCAGATTGGAAGATACTTTAATTAGTACGAAAAAAAATGCAACAGCATGTGTTGGTCCCTTTTATGTTAATGCCTGCTTATACAGATTACACAGATTCCAAACAACGTTGATGCTGTTTTTCTTTTTCTTTTTTCTTTTCCCTTTTCTGTTGGTCGACCACGAAAACCATGTTGATATACTTTAGTTCCATTAAACATTATTAATCTTTCCCTTTTTGTCTATTTGAGACTGCATTTAATTTAGGTTAAAGGACCATTTTACTCCAAAAATTTTTTGCCAGACAGTAATTTGGTATCTTAAACTTTCACTTGAAGCAATGTCACCCTCCTATATAATTAGGTTGCTTTCTTTTCCTTTTCTTTTCTTTTCGATAACCTATATATCAAGTTTGCTTTCTTGTTAGTTCATTTTTCTTCCTTTTAGCCTTACATACATTAATTAATACTACATTTGCTGCTCAGTACAAGACCCAGTTGATGAATTTAGGGAGACTAAACAAGCTAACTAAATTACTTAATTATAGCATATGTTACATAATTTTTTTGAAATATTTATATATATCATTAAATTATATATCAATTCATAAGTCAAACAAACTAATTTAGAGAAAATCAGTTATAACTATTTTAAAGTAATTTATTTATCTTTCTTAATCTTTTCCAATATTGGGTTTTATATTATGGACTAGAGATAGTAATTTTTATATTTTTGAAGAATATTAAAAACAAAATATAAGATGTAACGTAACAAGCAAGAATTAAAATGGATCAAACAAATTGATCTGAAGCCGTTTATGCTTTACTAATTGAGGTCAGGTGTAATTTTGGTTGGCTTTTATATGGGTCCCATGTGTTTTTAAATTTGGAATCCATTTTTTAATATTATTATCCGGTATCGGTTTGGGGTTCATTGCTACATCTCTCAACACAGGTGACTCTTTTGAGACTTGAACTCTAACCCAAAATGATCTAGTGCCATCTTAGACTATTAGACCAACTCTATATAAGTAATTTAGAATCCATTATTAGCAGCAGTTTAATTCAGAAGATTAGCATATGATGATTTCGCTGTTGCGGCTCCCATAGGTCATTTTGATTTGTATAGCGATACTGTATGTGGATTAAAATTTTAAATTTCGTTAAGATTTACAATCTCTTTGAGAATTTACAGTTTTGGTTTTCTGTTTATTCTTTTGTATGTAATAGTTTATTATACTGATTTTTGGTAATTAATTATTTTTTGATTATATTTGTGCACTTTGTTCTAATATTATTATTTTTTATAAATATTTTTAAAAATGGTAAGGTTAATGGAAGCTCGTAACTGTAATCATGGTTTAATAAGTTTTAAATGTTTAAGCATTTTTTGAATTTTATGGTTCTAACTTATAATTTTTAAATTCATAATTGATAAGTGCTTACTCAAGAAGATACTAAAAACACTATATACGCCAACAATCGAGACCAGTTTCGCTATGAAGCACTTTGTTTAGTAGGGAAAGCTAATTAGATTTGGACCGTCCAGATCTGATATAAAACATCCATATTTGAGTTTTTTTTTTTAGAAAAATAATACTAAGGTCCCAATTAAGAAAAATAATATCAGCTAAGTCTTATAACTTGTTAGTGGTAGTTCTTTTTTCACTTGTTAATGGCTGCTCTTTCACTATCATTGACAAGTTATAGGACTTTTATAATAATATTTTCCTTATTTGGGACCTTGGTATCACTTTCTTTTTTCTTTTTTCTTTTTCTTTTTTTTGAAATGATGATTTTTGAAATAAAAAAAATATTTTTTGAATATAATAATTAAGAGATTATCTTTATTTTAGATTTTGTACCCATTTAAATATTTTTTTTAAAAATGTAAAATTAAAAAAGAAATTAGATTTTGACAGTTCATATATGATTAGTTCTAAGCAAAGTGCTTAGAAGGGAAACTAGTTCCCCAACAAGCGTTGTTCTTAGTGAGGAGCTTTGGCCCCTCAAATATGTAATCTCATATTTCTGTTAATATTATATATATGTGTGTGTTCTCATATTCAAATCCGTATAAATAAAAAAAGTGGTCAAATTTGACAGCGTGAGATAGCTATATAAAAATGAAAAAGCTACTATAAGAGTTTACAAGAATATTAATTAAAAAAATATTTATCAATATAATTCCACCTTGATAAGTGCTAATATACATCACATCCTGGAATTGGAATATAAGCGATCCAAAACAGAGGTATGATTAATACATGATTACTTTTTCATTTTTGGTCAAAGATTAGCGCTTACTTTACATTCTGGATTATTCCACCATAATCTTTTATATATATAATATATATGTATATATATAAAGTGAACCAGACTTGTTTTATTCGCAGTAGACGAGTTGCAAAACAAGACTGAGCCATTGACGACATACAGTTTCTGAGGTTTCCATCACAGCTAAGTTGGACTGGTAAGTGTGTATGATTGATCTCTGTTCCTTTCAACATAAAATATTTGTAATTATAAATATATCATCAAGAAATATTTCCCATTAATTAATTGCTAGCTACAATTTCAATTTTCAAATGCGCATCTATATTACATAGAGTACCATCGCCATCTCCAATAAGAGCTTTAATAAAGTTGAGCTATGGAAGAAAGGATCAATTTTAACGACATAGTTGCAAAGCCACTTACGGAGGAAACCAATGAAGATTGGTTTGAGTGGGTAAAGAACTATTTAATATCTCAAGATCTCTGGAAGGTAACAAGTATAATCGCAAGACCAGAAAGATATCGTGTGAAAGATTATGCTAGATGGAGAAGAAAGAATGCTGCTGCTTTGCACGTCATTCATATCTCTTGCGGCCCCCGCAATCTCCCCATTATAAGAGGGGCCTCTGAAGCCAAAGTTGCATGGGACGTTCTCTATCGTACATACCATTCACCACCACCACAAGCTCCTCCCCAAGGTCAGGGCCCCACATATAAATATATACTCTCTGTCCCTATTCATGAAGTCCCATTTTTTCAATATGTTTGTTATTTTTTATAAAGCTCTCTGAGTTCATCTCACTAATAAATAAATTTTTACACTCAACTAATTTTATATATTACATTAATTAAAATGTTAATTTATTTCGTTTATTCTCTCACGTCATTTTTCTCTCACGTCATTTTTCTCTCATACATTCTCTATAATCATTTGACTCATTATTACTCTCTCTCTCTCTCTCTTAGCTTGCTCATTCTTTAATAAGAGCATATTTGGGGGGGGGGGGAAAGAGCATATTGGGGGGAGTATATTTTCTATGTATTTCTTACTTTTAACTAATTTTAATTATTTTCTTGAATACCATAGTTCAGTTAAAGAACCATATATATAGATATAGAGGGAATATATATATTCTTGCTTCTTTCCATTTTCTTTTTGATAGAACTACCTCACCCCGGTTAGATTCGGTCATTGTCTCTCTCAAAGGCATTTTCTAGATTATATTCATTCACATGGACTTAAACTCGCCTGCTTCATTCCCATTTTTGGTCTCAATCAAATGTCATATTTAGTAATGCATGCATAATGCACGCTGGTTGGTGATCATCACAGAGAATGAAAGAGGGATAGAAGATATAGAGATGGGTATTCTGTACAAGGCCATATCTGACGATAACTGGTGTGCTGCAAAAGCATTCATTGATCGATATCCTATAGTCTTAAATGTAAAATTTGGTGCTTCAAGAGGCGAAACGCCTCTTCATGTGGCTGCAAAGTTTGGACATGTGGGCATAGTAGAGGAATTGGTAAGATTAGTTGCACCTGAGTATCTTGAAATATACGATGCTTTAGGCAATACTCCACTTATAATAGCTGCAGAACATAGTGGAGTCATTCCAATAGCAAAATGCTTGATCAACAAAAACAGCAATGCACTAGCAATTCCAACTAGACCCTATAAATGGCTAATTCCTGTTCAATTGGCTTTTCGTGCTGGCCTCAAAGAAATGGGACGCTATCTCTATTCTGTCACTCCTTTGCAACTCTTCACAGAAAACCGCAACTTGGGTACTTCCTTCCTCGGAACCTGTCTCATCACTGGAGAACTTGGTAACATACGTAACTTGTAGATAACAACAATCATATCAACAAAGCATAATATAATTTTCATTTTCATTTCAATTCTTTTCTGTTTGTTCATGCATATGATTTTGATGCATATATAAATAGATATTGTCTTGGATTTGCTTCAACGATGCAAGGAGCTGCTTTTTGCTGTTGGCTTCACGAATTTCTCAACAATTGAGATCATTGCATTCCATCTTCCTGATTCTCTTGACAAAAGTCAACTCCCGTTCTGGAAGCGATGGCTCTATGACTGTTAGTACATGCATATTATGACTTTCCACTGTTTTCTTTTTTCCCTTACACTTTCCTATATGCTTGTTTCCAGTTTTTAATTATACACTAGCTAAAATGCTAAATTATGATGATGAGGATAAAGATGGTGAAGATGCAGTTATTTTTTAACTACCATTGGTATAATAATTTAGTTTTGGTCGTGTTATATTCTTCAATATTTTGTTCCACATATATATACTCATTCCAAAATAATATTTGGTTACAGTATATGTTGGGAAGTGTAAACTCAAATAATAAGTATGCTACAATTAATAGAGTCTGAGAGTTTTAGATTTAATTTTAATAAGTATGCTTGTTTCCAGTTTTATGTGTTTAGAGTTCTTTGATTTGATCTTCTCTCTTGCAAGCCGGTTCAGTAATTTGATTAATTATTTTCACTCAATGCACGTATATACTTTGCAAGATAATTGCTTCAAAATTTCCAAAATCTATCTTCTTAATCACATGCAATGCACAACTATACATAAGTATAATTAGTAAAAAGATAAAAATTATTAAAATTATAATTATAAAAAAAATTACCTGCCCCTTTGGGCTCCTCCTGTACTGGACAAAACTCACCTAGTCATTCGGTGGGACTCTGTCCGGGACGTTCTCAATCAGCTGCTGCAAAGGTATTGTCCCATCCTTATTCATACTATGGAAGAGACGATTCTTTCTATTCTTCTAGACATCCCTCATCTTCATCAGCGTGTATCTCTTCCTGTTGTCCCAGACGATTCTTTCTCTTCCTCTAGTCAAATTCCTCGTTCTCATCTTAATCATTGACACTGAAGTCCCCTTAGGCTGAACAGGCATCTTTGGTGTAGTGGCTTCCAGTAGGCCCGTTTACTGTACGGCTGTCTGCTATAAGGCCATATGTTGGAGGGTTACGGCCGTCTGTTGTGGTGCAGTCACCTCCTGTGATGGTATGAGGATGTCCCTACCTCCACACTGCCCTCTGCCACCTCTCCCACTCCCCCCCCCTCTACTACTATTGTTGCCTCACAGAGTAGGTCTGGGGGGCAGCTTAGCCTCCTTCTCCTTCTCCTTCCCCTTGTGTCACTCAAAAGTCTTAATATATAACTACAAAAAAAAATTAGCAACATTTATATCAAATTATAGAATAATAGGCAAAAAATGAAATAAAGGAGTTAACTTTACTAACGTCATGTGGAAAACTCTATAAAATGCTTGAGCAAAACCTCATATCTAAAGGAAAAATCTTAGAGGGCGCATGAGAATTGAAATTGGCAAAAGTAAGAAAATAAGGAGTCAATGCACTTTTATATATAGTACTGGATTTTATAGCAGTTTTCAAAGAAACGACTACAAACTACCTCGAATAGCATAAAACATTGTAGCAGTTATACATTCTGTAGCGGTTATAGAGTATAACGGCTACAAATATGCTAACATTTGTAGTGTATCCATAATTGTTACAAAAAGGAAGCCCTTTACATTCCGTAGCGGTTACTTTCATAAAAACTGCTACAAAATAACCGTCATAATAGTCGAGTCAGCTTTGCGCCCTGTGTCGCCAAGCTGGTGCCACATTTGTAGCAGTTAATATAGTAAAACCGCTACAATATAACTGTGGAAAATTTGACGTGAATTTGGAACCAAAATTTATAGTGGTTATGTCTATTGAACCACTACAAAACTCATTCACAACCCGCACGCCACTTGATGTGAGGCATGCCATTACAAATTTGTAACGGTTTTGCTTAAAACCACTACAGATCCCAATATTTGTATCATTATTTTAATTGCTATAAATGTACTACTAGGAAGTGTCATTTTTTTATTTTGGTAGTGATCAAATCACAAAATGTATATAAATAAATTTAAATCTAAATTAGTTTATATCTCTAAACTTTTATTATAATACTTTATAAGTGATATCTAATCTCCATTCGAAGAAATTCTTGCATACACCAATTGTTGAGAGTTGATCTAATAGTAAAGATGAGGTAAAAGGAAGTAGGTGGCACATGAAGTGGGGAGGTTCTGTTGTATCATTATACAAGGCTCTTTTGTAATGTTTGGTGAAACATTTATCAGGTATTTCCAAAAATGCCATTTACGTAATTAACCCTCAATTTATTGGAAACTATTATCTTTGACTTTATGTTTCATAGAAATAAGAAAACAGGCCATCAATTTATTAGGAGGTGGTGGTAATTAATATTATGATAGAAGTTAGTAACTTTAATTAAGAATATTTCGTAATGTTCTAACAATTTTTTTTTAAAAAATAAATATTATTAACAAATTTGAATCCTTTTTCTAGACTTTGTACTTCAGTTAAACTGTAAAACACAGTATTTTATTTTGTTGTTAAATTGAAGTGTAATAAACATTAATAATTTGACAGACATTCATATACATATGACGTGTGAACACGTGTTTGCATTTGTTATTATAGTAATGGTTACCAATGTAAACCCGGTGAAGAGTAAAGAGGTGATGAAAGAGTGTAGCCTGTTTTGCTTCTGTGTTCTTAATTAAGCATAATTGGAATGATATTAGCCTCCTGCCCATAAAATTTTTAATCATCTCATGTATGGACCAAAAACATTAGTTAAAAAGTAGGCACCCTCTGGTCAGGCACATCATTATATTTTTGTTTTCATAAAGAATAGAGTATATTTAAATATGAATAAAGTTGGAAAGTTGCTAAATTTAAAAAAAAAAAATTGATGAAGTTTAAGATTTTTCTTTGTTTGTATGAAACGTATTGGAAATGCTTTGTAAATAAAATAAGAAGAGTATAACATTAAATTTGTAAAAAAATTTGTAACAATTTTCATATACACTCTTTACAAAAGTCAATACTCCTCTTGTCTTTAACGTAGGATTTAACTGAAAAATTTATTTTGGTCTTAAATATAAAATCTATTTTTTATATTTATCAATCTTTTTCTAATTTATCCTAGCCTTATTGATTCTCTGTCAACAATAATAAAGTAAGAGAGAGATGAAGGAAATTAAGGAAGATGATTAAAATATCTTTAAAAAAATGTCATATTAACTAACTTAATTAACTTTTTTAATTTAATCATATTAGATAAACAGGTCTTACATTACATTAAGGACCAGAGAGAGCACTATATTAATTATAATGAATTAATTGTATTGAAGGAAAAATATGGAGAAAAAAAGTTAAATGCTCTAGAGATTTTTCCCTTACATTTTTTTAATTGTTCCTATTTAAATTCACGTTAATTGCATCTCTCCTGGCTTATGGTATTCAATGAAAAATGTGGGTTTTTTTTTAATTTTCAAATAGAGTTAATGACTTGACCATTTCTATTTATTTTTTATGAGATGGTTAGAGGGTCCTTATAATAAGGATTAAAGGGAGTATGAAACTTGACTTATACTTCGACATAAGAGAAAATGACTTATATTATAGATAGAAAGCGTAATAACCAATTTAATCTTTGGAATAAACATAGCTCCTTAACTTAGGCATTGTGTACAACTTAGCTTGGGCCTAACCATGTAGCACTGCAGACAAGGGAATAGTTCTTCTTGGTTATTGTGTTATCTATTAATTTATAATTTGAAGAAGCTTATATTTTTCCATCTCTTGATCACTTTGTTGGTGGAAGATATCAAAATACCATCAACGACAACCACGGAGCATTTCTATGCAGATGTTCAACAAGATGGTGAGAGTAAAGCTCATCAAGGTACATTATTCTCTGTCACTTCAGAAGATTAAGTCAAATTAAATAACAAGGTTAACCCCATTCCAGATTTCTATACTTTTTTTTTTTTTTGTTGCATATACCTTTTTTTACTCATTGTTTTTGTCCCTCTTCTTTTTATCATCCAAAATATTGGTCTCTATATTTATATTTTTAGAAGGACTTGGACCTGAAATTAGCTATGTTAAATTCGCTTATCGGACATCCACATCGTTAACCTGTCTTACATGACTATTGATGAGGCTGATTACACAGAAGTCTGTTAAAATTTTACTGACATCTTTTATATTATGAACAGCATCTTAAACGAAATTGCTTCCGGTATACATGCATTTTAAATGTACTCTTCAAGTCAGCTCTTTCCTTACGTCTTTGTGGAGTTTAACCCTTCTTCTTCTTCTTAAAATTATATTAAAATTAAAAAAATTACAGAGATTATATTATTTCAAATACAGCCTTAGAGCAATGGTAAATTGTATACATTTGATCCTCCCTAGACCCACATGAAAGAGTCTTGTGCACTGAACTACTCTTTTTTATTAGTCTTGATGGAAGAGGTTATGAATGCTTAAACATGAATCTTGGTTTCATGTTCATATGAATACCAACACTATTGTATCAAAAAATTATCAAAAATAAAAGTCACTCTTTTATTTAAATTTTGCATATATTACAAAAATAAAATATTTTTTTGCACACCGAGTAAATGATGTAAAGTTCTTCCTTTATTTATCACGCATGGAATCAGGCACGCCCAAATAATATGAAATATGAAATTAAGAATTAATTTTTGTAAGCTCAATTATTTGTGAATAATGAAAAGTCCAAACCTTAATTTATACATTGGTTGCTCAACATTTGCTAAGAAAAAACAATGTCAACAGGGCTAGGTCTACTCCATAGGCTCATCTCCAGAATCAATAAGTTGTCAGGTATGTGCGCGCTCGCATGTCTTTAGTATTTTAGTTGTTGTGATTAAAAACATAAAATGTTATTTGAGTAACCAAATGGAGCAGGAATGAAGGAAATATGTAAGATGAAGCAGCAACATGCACAAGCAGCTGAAATTCTGAACCTAGTTTGTGAGCATGTGATGTTTTTGAACAAAGAAAAGAAGGCTAAGACTGCAGACGCACTGATTGCTGCGGCAAGAGCAGATAAGGTTGAGTTTTTGTTGCGAGTGACAAAGGCAAACCCGGAATTAGTATCGCTAGTCACTTTTTCTCAACGAAAAGGGCACGTCTTCTTCGATGCTGTTACAGATCGTCGAGCAGAGATTTTCAACCTCCTCCGCGGCTTTCGCTTTAAGCATGTGGTTGCAACAATAACTTGGCGCTACCGCAATACCTTGCTGCATGTGGCAGCCTCGTTGGCTCCTCCTACTTATCTTAATCATATATCTGGTGCCGCCTTACAAATGCAAAGAGAACTACAATGGTTCAAGGTTAGAAATGAAATCTAAGGCTTTTCCATGAATTTTGGAGGAGAGGTTAATAAATGGAAATGAATCATATTATTATTATTATTTTTGTAACCACAGGCGGCAGAGAGTATGGTGGATCCTGGATATAGGAAGTTTTTAAACAACGAGTGGCTGAACCCTCTTGATCTTTTCAAGGAAAACCACAAAGAACTCAGGGAAGAAGGAGAGAGATGGATGAAGGATACTGCATCTTCTTGCTCAGTTGTTGGAACTCTAATTGTTACCATCATGTTTGCCGTAGCCTTTACAGTTCCAGGAGGAAATGATCAGGCTTCAGGGTACCCAATATTTTTGGAGAATAAGTTATTCAAGGTTTTCTTAATATCAGATGCACTTTCCTTGTTCTCTTCCACTACTTCTGTCCTTACATTTTTAGGAATCCTCACGTCACGCTATGCAGAGGAAGACTTCCTTTACTCACTACCTAGAAAATTGATAATAGGTCTTTCGACACTTTTTCTCTCTATTGCAACTATGATGGTGGCCTTTTCGGTCACCATAATTATCATGTTGCAACATAACTCATCTCGTTTAAGGGCTTTTCTTCCTATTGCTATGCTTGGTGGCGTTCCAATAACCCTCTTTGTGTTATTACAATTCCCTCTTCTTGTTGAAGTAATTTATTCCACTTATGGTCCAGGCATATTCAAGAAGAAGGTGGAGAAGTGGCCATGAGCTGTTTGTGTAATCCACATATTACTTTATTTATTTTCTATTGAATAAAGATTTTCCTCTTGAATCATAACCGTGTAATAAAACCAACTGTTTTACTTTTACCCTGAGTTGGGAATGTGTGTATCAGCCTTTGCATTTTTAGAACAAAAACATATATTATATTATTGACCTGCCGAAGTAATTAGATTTAGCCGATGACTACCCATATTTCAGAACATTTCTGGATGAATTATTTATTTTAAAAGGGAACGAATCAGACGTTGAAATTAAGGTTCTATTGATTATTGGTGATATAGTTGGGGAAAAAATCTATTAGTTGTCATGCATAATTATGGCCATTCTTGCACGCAACATGTTTATTTCACCATGACAAACATATATTAAACAGTCTTATTCAGCACTGGCTATATGTACAAAGCCAAACAAGTGCATATGTTGAGTTTGCACAAATCCGTAAAGGCACTAACTCCCTGTAGGTGTATAATTTGGTCATGTGAGACCAAGGACTTAATCATCCACTTATATCATAGATTAATGTAGGTCGGGATTTAATTTACTCCAAATAAAACTTTGAGCTTTACTATACATCACGAGCAGCAATCAGGTGGTGTACTGACTATTTATCAAGAGAGGCCTAGCACTTAGATCAGAAATCTGGTAGTATTATCAATTCCCCATCTTGGATGTATCTCTTTATTGAGGGAAGATCTTCCTCGTGTATCTTGATGTCAAGTATTTTCTAACATTTTGTAATATCCAAGCATGCTTGGCTGGGAAAAAAAATCCATACAGGCACAAACAATTAAACATTATGTAGAAGTTTGGGAGTTTGGTGCAAAAATTACTAAAAGTAGAGATTTTCAGAAGATATGGCACGTCGAATTAATTAATTGTTTAGTTAACTGATAATCATCAATTCAAATCCAAGCCATTGGAGTCATTGACGCTCCAGATTGTGCCACATCACCCATATAAAAAAATTCTTTTTTTTTTTTTGAGTGAGGAAAAGATATGGGAACATTTCAAAATAAATACCACTTGAATTTCAAAATCTCAAATTGATTATATTTGATAACAAGAGTGATAAGATTGACCAAAAAAGTAAAACAATTCATAACTCAGATTTTTATGAAATCACTGTTTTAAAGTTTTAAAATTTTAAAATTCAAGAGATATTATTTTAGATAATTCTCCCAAAAGATATTCAGCATTAGCTAGTGTCATCAGACTGTCCAAGTGTGTATTTGTGAAGCTTCCAAACCATGGTTTGCGTAAATCGAGACAAAACTCATTTCACATATTTACCTCATAAATCATAAAAGCTATTCTCCAAAACCTAATCTAAACACATACAAATGTGTGATAGGGTAAAGGAAAAGACCAATAATTAAGAAAACACCTGGATTGGATTCAAGCCTATGTCAAATCACCTTTTCTTTCTTTTATTTCTTTTTCATAGATTAATTAGGAGGCTCAAAAACTCAGAAAGCAAAATATGAGTTACGTTGCCAAAGAAGACTGAGCCATTGACGTACGGTTTCAAAGTTTCCGTCACAGGAGGGAAGGTGCATATGTATGTGTGTTTGTGTATACATAGCGTGTATATATATATATATAGCCAAGTTCAACTGGTAAGGTATATATTGTAGGATTTATTTGCAAGGTCCATCCTTTGCTTTGTGAGGCCCATGTTAATGGCCCAATTTGCTAGGTCAGTTTGTGTAGAAATGTATTGGTCCAGACCATGTGTACTCAGAGTTTCTAATCAATGAAATCTCCTTTCATGCCATGTGTTAAGTGTTGAGGTGTGAGGTTCTGGGCTTTTACATGATACCAGTGCCGTGTTGGTCTTCTTCCAAGAAAGTCCAATGACATCAAATCATCACAAGAACCCGAATAGCATAGAATGACCAAAAAAAAAAAAAAAAAAAGAGAAGAGGAGGATTTCTGGTAAATGAACCATTAACATCTAGTGAAAAGATCCCCGAAGATATTGAAGAGGATTGAACGCCGATATCATAAAAAAAAGATCGGCGAAGATATTGCTGACGTTGAGGATATTTAGCAATCATCGCGCAAGATTGTCCTGAATGTATGTCCGATGAAAGTGATTAGAATCAGGGAAATCCTAAAGATCAAATGGTAAGTGACAAATCCACTAAAGAATCGCTCTCTTTCCATCATCCTTTGTTCCTTCATCCATCAGATACTCAAGGATCGCCGTTAATCTCTCATGTGCTCCCCATTGCCGAAGAATAAAGTTGGTTTTATCGATGGTTCCTGCAAAAGAAAGGCGCAAGATCCATCTCTTCGAGATTGGGACATGTGAGATGCTATTATTCTTTCATGGCTTCTTGGTTCCCTATCGAAAGAGCTAGCGTATGCGATAATTTTCTTTCCCAATGCTTATCACGTTTGGGTTTACCTCCAGCAACATTTTGATAAGTACACTGATTCATGAATCTTTGCACTTCATAGAGAGATTCATTCATTGAGGCAGTGATTAAGCTTGCCGTTAGCCCTCTCAAGATATACTAGAATTACTCATATAGCTAGTTATAAGCACCTTATGTCTTTTACACAATTGGTTTCAGTCATGCTTTGATTCAATTACATAAGACATCACCAGTTAATTATTCAAGAATCAAGTTGATTATATGACTAATTTCTACAATGTAAGATCAAGCTATCGCTGGACAAAACACCTAAATAAATTCACTACAATGTCAAATTCATCTTCATCCTAGGAGAATTCTTCCTCTTGTCATTGCTGCACCTTAAGCTAAATCAGATCTCCTCTCACTTCTCATCAAAATCAACATTCATTTCATGTAAGCAAGATGAAATCAATGTAATAGTGACTGCAATATTGTAACACAATCTTTACATGAACAGTCATCCATGAAATGTAATTCAAGCATGTAACATCATATTCAATCAAATCCTGATGAAGTACACTTGCTGCATGATTTCAGACTATATAAATATGCTCATATTACAAATGAAAAATCCACAATTCATAGCAGCAACACTATAACCATAGCTTGCCAGAAAATACACATAGAAATGGGATTTAAGCTTAATAGCTATAGAATTGAAGTGTAGAAATGAATGAGAAACTAAGAAACTTGTAATATCCCAAAAAGTACTCAAGGGCTAAGTGTACAAATAGATAGTGAAATTAATGAAAGAATTATCCTTAGAAATTATACAATGACTTTAGCCTCGATTAGTTATCGGTAAATAACCTAAGTTTCGCCTAAAATCAGGAATGATCAAAATATAAAATCAGGAATGATCAAAATATAATTAGAACACAAGAATAGAAGAGAATTACCATGAAATAGGACAAGAAGAATGAAGAAACACATTAATGGCACAATAATTAATATTGCCAAGATCAAGGGTAAAGAAGGAAGAAGAGACTTGGTCAAAGAGTCCACATAAGACTAAAGCCAATTACTCAACAACTTTTCCTTTCTCTTTTAGGAGGCATTTACGTTAAATAAGAGAAAGGAAAAAGAATTGCCAGTTGACCAAGTTAAAAAGGAAAGAAAAGTAGGAAGGAAGAAAGTCAAAAAGTTAACATGTGTAAACTTGCAGCTTGGAAGTTTTGACTAAGATACCCATGTATTGCAAGAAGACTTGGGTAATCAAATTGGAACCTTTTTGGGTATCATGTTACGGTAAAAAAGAAAAGGGAGGTGGAAAGAGAAAGCTTAACCCAATGAAACCAACTTAGGTTAGTTAATTAACCTTATAACTTTTTCAAGAAGCAACAATTAAGTGACACATGGCACTTTTCCTTTTTCTCTCTTGGTGATTTGTGGCCAAACATTTAGGAACAATGGAAAGAGAAATAAATCAGATCATATCACACTCCCTCTCATTCTCCAAGTCGGCCAAGCTTAAAAGGAAGGAGAGAAGGAAGAACAAGGTTGAGGTAGGATCTTCCTCTTTGATTTTGGCTTAGTAGATCACTTCTATGACTCAAACACTCTTCATAAACATTGTTCCTCTTGATGAGAGCTTCAATTCTATAGTTTTAGAATTTCAAGAGGAGGTGTTTTGAGCAACCTTGCAAGAAGGAAAGTTGAAGAATCAAAGAAAGAACCTAAGGAGGAGCAAGAGGTGAGCTTTAGCTTTACTTTGACCTATGGATTGTGTTGGTTGGTTGATGATTTTTCCATGTGAAATTCTGCCTATTTTCGGTTAAGCTAGGGTTTTGAAGAGTCATGGTGTTTTGTGTAACACCTTATATTTCTGCCCCTTTATTACGTACACAGAAGCGTTTACTCATATTCTTTTAGGGGATTATTCCTCATTTCTAGTTGTTAAGTCATGATTCTTACTGAATATCAAAGTTAATTATTTTTCTTAGTGATTCCAATTATAGTTCAACTTTAATACACGTCTCTTCATACTATTCATACAAATATCTGGGTCATGTAATTAATCTACATACAGTAAATTAATACACATTCTTCTTCAATTCTTTGTCTTCTTTCCTTCTTGTCCTTCTTCAAGCATTCTTCTCTATCCTATTCTCGTACCTATATGGTTGGTGGGGGAGGGTGAGATTCGGAGAATCTCAGTAGCAAACATACAAATAGTGTATGTAAGATGAATGCTAGTGTATGATATGCTTACCTTACATAGGCTCATATTCTCATAATAATATTTTGCATGCTCAATATTTTTTGCAGAATCTAATGGAATCATCAAAATTAAAAAATTCTTACTTCTTCATCATGTTCTGTTCAGACCAGAAAATTAGGGTTTTCTACAACAATTCACCAATTCATAATTTTATCCAACAACTTGGTCTAATATCATCATCAATTATCATCTAACCATAAATACATGATTAAAAATATAAAAAAACCCCCTTGGATAAAAAATGAACAGTACTCAACCTGTACAAAAACTCATCCAAACAATAAACCAATCGATTCAAATAGGGATGCCACGGTGGCGTCCCTAATATCTAATATAAGGGACGCCGCTGTGACGTCCCTTATATTAGATAATAGGGATGCCACTTTGGCGTCCCTATTTCTTAGATAGGGACGCCAAAAGTGGCGTCCCTAATATTTATATATTTAGGACGTCACTTTTGACGTCCCTAATTTAAATTAGGGACATTAAAAGTGCCGTCCCATGTTTTTAAATATTAAGACTAAGTAGCAAATGGATTTTTTATTTTTCTCTTCACCGCGACATTTCTTTGTTCCTTTTAGAGGAGTTGCAGAGAGAGACTCATACTCTATATATTCAAATGGCTTCTTTGAACTCTTCCTTCGATGTTCTTGCCATTCTCGCTCTCGTCATGCCCTCAGTCGCTCCCGCCCTTACGACGATAATCCTTACTTCATCACTTCTCAAATCTAACATGCCAACATTTGTTTATTCTCTTTGTATTTGGATCTTACTCTTCTTCTGTTTATTATTATTATTATATAACTGTCTTCCCTTTTTCACAATCAGATCTAGTATGGTACATGTAAAGATGAAAAGAATAGATTTTTGAATTCAGAAGTTTGACTAAAAGAAATGAAGTAACATCATTTTTGGGAGAAAAAAAGGAATTGGTAACATAAGGAAAAAGAAGAAAAAATAAGTTACTAAAAAGCTGAAGAGCTACATGTTGAAGCTCGTCGTCTTCCTCTTTCCATTGAAACTCGTCACAGTTTTCTAAAAATTGTTGGGCAGTGAAAAACATAAATAAATATTTTTTTTGAAAAAAAAACATTTAGATGTCCCTATTTCAAAATAGAGAAGTCTAAAGTGTCCCTATTTCAAAATAGGGACGTCTAAAGTCACCCTTTAGATGTTCTTTTTTTTAAGGGACGTTAAATGCCATATTTTACTACGTCGCTCACATAGGCATCCTCCTATAAAAAGACGTAGAAAGGGCTAAAAAGGGACGTTAAAAATATTTTTTGTAGTAGTGATTTCCCCTTAGAAAATGAAGACCTCAAATTTACAGAAACACTAAAAACAACTCAAAATCCAGCCAAAATACAGTCATAACTCAGTTTTTAGTAAGAATTTCGGAGTTTGAGTAACTTACCTCACTTCTTCCTCTTTTCCGCCTCTTGGCTTAAATGTTTCCCTTTTCTCCCCAGAGTTTTTGCTTGTTGAATGACTAATTCAAGAAGGTAGGGAGGTTAAGGAGGGGTTTCTGGTATTATAACACAAGATTGAGTAAAAATTTCGGCATACTTACCTTGTATCTAAACTCTGGACTCGTCTTCCTCTTCCTCTCTTCCTTTCCTTTCTCTCTCTTTTCCTTTTCCCCTTTCCTCCCATGCTTGGCCGACCTTGTCCATTTTATTGACAAGAATGGAGAGTTTTAGAGAACTCTAGTAACTCTAGGTGTCATCTCCTAATTGGTTCTTAGTTTAATTATTGTATTTGGCCTAATATAATTTCATATTTAATTATATAAAAATTTTTATGAACTCCATATGTCATCCCCTATTTAATTATTCATAATAATTTTCTAGATTACATTTAATTGGTCAAAATGACCATTTTACCCTTACACTTCTTCCAATTTTCGCAATAATTGGCAGAATTGTCACCAATCTTTATAAATTCATATCTAATTGTGTAGATATCCAATTAAAGTGGTTCCAAAGGTTATGTGACCCTTATTGAATCTATTTTTAAGTAAAAATATAAAATTTAGCTAATTGGAAGATCACCATTCCCATAATTTTTATTTTTGAAGTCTGCTCCAGAAAAATATCAAATTCGCTAGGCAAAATTCAAAAATTCATATCTCATTGTATACAACTCCAAAAATTCCATATGACCAATCATCTTAAATATTATCATTTCTAATTTCATTATAAAAATTTTCATAATTTTTAGAGGTCATTTACTAATTTAAAAATGTCACATAACATGACTTCCTTCCCAGAAAATTCACTGGCAACATTACCAACTTGTATATCAATTAACTTTGTTGTGTGTGTAACCTCTAATTGCTTTGTTTTGTCACTTTAATGTAATAATAATTCACCATTTTACTCCCTTTAATAACATCAAGATATAAAGGAATTTGGGTGAATAAAATTTGGGGTATTACATCATCTTCCATGACTATGACCTCCTACTCTTTTGCCTCCACCTCAAATGGAGGCTTTGCTATAGATGTTAGCTAGCCTTAACCACTCCACAAGGCATCTCGATAGACACACCCACAGTCTGAATAGGAAGTTGGACCTCATTCTTCATCACAATCAAGTTGTATATGATCACTTCCAGTCAGACCCTTCATGTCCTTTCTCAAACGTCGATGATGTGCCGAGCGAGGGGGAGGGGCATGGGTGGAGGATAGCAGTAGTGGAGATGACTGAAAACCACTACTGCTTTTTTATTTTTTGAATATTAAAAAAATTAATAGTTAGGACAATGTAGCCCAAAAATATTAAAAACAAATCAATTGTTTATTCACGGTTATTAGTAAACAACCGTTACTAATTTAGGCATTTTATTGCGAAACCCTCTCCAATTAAACGTCTAAAAAATGAACTCAATTTATCAATCTACTTTGATCTATTCCAACTTCTCATATCCAACTTCTAACTATTGTTCTTTGTTGATTACATGGGAGAGCAAGAACGCATAGAGAAGTGCTTGAAAGAACTAACCTCTCTCATTCACTCTCTAATCAAGAAGGTGGACAAATTACTAGAGAAGGATATGAATTTGATAATGCAGTAGATCCTTAATCCACATAACTTTTTATTATTTTATTTTTGTAGCCTTTATTTACAGGATCCACGATTTTGTTTTGTGAGGCCCATGTTAAAAGCCCAATTCGCTAGGCCAGCTTGTGTAATAAATGTGTGGTTCCAGACTGTGTACTCAGAGTTTCCAATCAATGAAATCTCCTTTCATACCATGTGTCAAGTGTTGAGGTGTGAGGTTCTTGGCTTTTACATATCTTTGTTCCTTTGAACAGAAGATATTTATAGTTATCAATAAATTCAACTAAATATATTTTTAGTTTTCGTCAGAGGAGGGAAGGTGGCGCGAGCGCATGCATATATATATATATTTGCAGTTATGGAAGGGAGCCGCCACTTCAACGAAATAGTTGCAGAGCCACTTACGAAGGAAAACTATATATAACGATTGGTCTGAATGGGTAAAGAACCATCTAATATCTAAAGACATTTGGAAGGTGATAAGCAGCAGCTCAAGACCAGAGAGAAGTCGCATGAAAATACCTCAAAATGCTAGCTGAATCCACGTAAATAGCAACAGGGAAACGATGGTTATTATTTTAGACAAGTACATGAATTATTCCAATTTTCCCCCTTAAGGAATGAAGGAGAAAATGGATGAAAGATATTGGTGATGGCTTTCTCAGCAACCATTATTATGATGTTGCCATAAAGATCAAACACACATGGTTTTTCTTCCTATTATTTTGCTTACAGTGTACGTTCTAGTAACAGTTTTTGTATTATTACAATTCCCTACTCTTATTGTTGAAATAATTTCTTCTACTTATGCTTCAGACATCTTCCCCAAAAAATTTTTTTTGGTATTATTTATCTATTCTTATTAAATGAAGCTAATTAGGGTATGGAAAACTTTACCATATATATCAATTAATGAAAAGAAAAACTAGAGTTAGATGATAAACCAGAGAATAGAGGACAGAAGGAAATTAACACTCAACCATAGATTTCATATATTACAAACACAGAAAAGAACAACATAACCGATCGCAATACATAAGAACAAGCAACCCAAGCATTATTGCAAGTAGCTTAGTATAACAACTTCTGATTGAAGCTGTTTTTATTACATACAAAAGACTTTATTTAACATCCACAAAAAGGCACACTGGACTGGACAGGAATTGAGGGGGAATCTTTCAATCTCTTATGAAATTAACAGTGTTGATTTCAACAAAAGAAAAAGATACAATAATGTGAGACTCACCATCTCGCGCACACATTAATGTACTTTTCCTCTCTGAAATTAACGCCTTAATTGATGCTCTAAGAAATTAACGAGACTCAAATCCCATAACAGCCGAAGATGGCTGCTACTGGGCAACAAGATGGGCATCAATGTCTTTGGCAAGTTCAACAGCCAAGTCCATGAGAGAGTGAGGGTCAGGAATGTGACCTTTCTTCTTCTCATATTCCATATAGCCACATGCACCAAACTCCCTTTATCCTTTGGAATTTCCTGAAAGGTAACATTCATGCTCTTGTAATCCTTGAGGAGATCTCCCTCCACAAGCCTCATAGTGATCAAATTCTTATTTGCATCTATGGCTTCAATCACAACCTTAGGCACAGTTTTTCCCTTCTGCACAATTCATACACCACAAATTTAATTTGTTCTTCAATCAGCATCATGTTCAATGTAAAACATATTCAATTATATTATTGGATCTTGATTAGTTCTCAACCTGTCTATTAAAAAGGCGGCCTAATAAAGCTCCTGCCAGGTAAGGTTTTGAAATAAGTGTACACATCCTTACCTCCATAAGTGGAGAGGTTGTATTTTCATAATTTGAATCTGGTGGCAACCTCTGGAATCACATTGCAACAACTTTATTGTTGTACCAAGGCTCTTCTTACTCGACTTGTCTATTAATGTATCAAACTTTTAAGCCTTTCATTAGAATTTATAGAGGTCCTAGGTTCTTTTGGTATGAATAAAAACACTGAGAGAAGGCACTTTTTTTTGCTCTAAATATAATTTAATTAACTGAATTAATTTTGTGTGTACGCGCGCGTGTGAGATAACAGAGAGAGAGTTGAGAAGTTACCATGGACGTAGTGCCAGGTGATAACAGAACCGACCTTGCCCAACTTCCTTCAACAATAGCATGTTTAATTCTACCAGGAGAAACATTGGGAATATGGTGAGGCTTGCTGCTGAACATTTCATGAAGCTTCTCTGCAGAAGCATTAATGTGCACATCAACTTCCACCTTCCCCATTAACTGTTCTTCATGTTCGTGTCCTGTGTGGCTCACATCAATTTCTCTGCTCACTTCTGTCACAAACTGTGTCAAAGAGTGTGGATCTGGAATTCTCCCATGTAGCTTCTCATACTCAAGAATCCAGTGAGCCACACTTCCCTTTGCCTTTGGATTCACTTGAATTGTGATCTTAAAGCTCTTGTAATGCTTCAGTATATCTCCCTCTATCACCCTGAAACTTATTATGTTCTTTACTGGAATTCATTTTGAATCAATTTTTTTATTACTTCAAGAGGCTTTGAATCAATTTTAATTTTCAAGTGCTTCGATTAGTATGACATATTTAATTTTTTTTTTGATAAAATATTTAAATGTATTTTTATTTAAAATGACTAATTAATTGTAAATTGGTGCTGTTAAAGTTTGTTGACGGTCAAATTTCAATCAGAATTGCTGAGTAATACTATTAGTTTTTGGTTCTAAACATGATTAGTTTCGTATAGGCCACCCACACCCTGTTTTGAGTGGTTGTTGTCAACATATGAAATATTGTACATCAAGTAGTTGAGAGGCTTTATTGCGGAAAGATTATGATTATGTTGGGAAGCTTGAATTAAAGAAATGTATATTATTTATTAATTTGAAATTTGAAATTAAATATTTTTTTACATATTTAACAATAAAAAATTCAATTATATCCAAAAAAATTAAACTTAAAGTTTTTATATTATAAATTTTATGAACCATCGTTAATTTAAATGTCAAATATTTCGGAGTAATATAGTAAAACATCAATTTTAATTTTCCTTGTGTTAATCCTTAATTCCCTTTTATGGTTATAGCACTCAAATCCTTATTATAAGTCCATTTTAATTAAATCTCACATACCAAAAAATGACAATTAAGATATTAAACATGTCTTAAAGTGATACAATTTTTTAAGTTTTCCCTTCTTAAAATCTTCATTTACAAATTATTCTCACCTCTTTTATCTTTATCATTTTCTGACGAGAATTACATAAAAGCGAAATTGAAAATCTGAGTTTCCTACTTTCCTTAATAGTCCCCACGACTGCCTGCTTCGATTTATTACAGTTTCCGACTTTACTTATTTTCTTAAGGAAATAATTCATATTGAATCATGTAATCTAAGAAGGACAAAAAATAACCTGAATTCCCTAGAAAACAATATACAAGTGTATACCTATTTATATACATGTATCATATCTTCCTTAATAAATGCTAGGATCGGTTCCTTATTTACAGGAATCAATCCTTGATTATGCCAGATATTATTCTAACCAATCAATCCCTGATTATGCGGGATATTATTCTAACACTCCTCCTCAAGTTGGAGCATATATATTGATTATGCTCAACTTGTTACAAAGATACTCAACTTGTGTGCCATTTAAGGCTTTTGTCATAAGATCTACCAGCGGGTTGTTTGATCACACGTGCCCTGTAGATATAACATTCTCTTTGATCTTGTCACGAATAAAGTGACAGTCGATTTCAATATACTTCGTACGCTTATAGAACACAGAGTTCGATGCTATATGAAGTGATGCTTTATTGTCACACCAAAGTTTCACAGGCAAGTCGTGGCGATGCCAATTTCCTTCATGAGTTGAAATACCCATACAATTTCTTATATTGATTGTGACATAGCTCTATATTCTGCTTCTGCACTTAATTTTGACACAACACCTTACTTCTTACTTCTCCAAGACATCAATTTTCCACCAACAAACACACAGTAACACGTAGTGGACCGTCTTGTGACTTTAGATCCTGTATGATCCGCACCATACAAGCACTCGACTTTAGTGTTCCCATAATCTATATAGAGAATGCCACGACCTGGGGAACCTTTCAAATAGTGTAATATATGCTCTAAGGCTTCCCACTGTGCTATTGTTGGGGATGCCATGAATTGGCTAAATACACTGACCGAGAAGGTTATATCATGATGAGTTACTGTCAGATAATTTAGTTTCCCAATGAGTCTTCTATATCACTCAAGAGATGCAAATGACTTCAGTTTCTATGGATCAATCTTCTTCTTTAAGTCATCAAGAAGTTCATCAAACATGCTATCATTAAGATCCAGGAATGGATTCAGAATCATGGGAATGCTGCTTGGTGCATCTCCAAGCTTTCTAGTCTCCTTTAAGAGATTGAGAACATATTTCCTCTGAACCAAAAGGATGCCCTTCTTGTTTCTTAAAACCTCAATACCTAGAAAGTATTTTAATGGTCCCAAGTATTTTGTCTGGAAGTAGGAGTTAAGGAAGACTTTAAGTTCTGAGATTCCAGAGATGTTACTTCTAATAATCACAATATCATCAATATACACTACTAGAAGAATTATGCCTACATCAGACTACTAATAGAACATAGAGTGATACACTTGCTTTGGCTTAACCCAAACTTCTTAACCACACCATAAAATCTATCGAACCAGGCATAGGGACTTTGCTTCAGACCATACAATGACTTTCAGAGGTAGCACACTTTCCTATGCTCCCCCTAAGCGACAAACCCATGTGGTTGCTCCATATAAACTTTCTCAAGGAGCTCACCATTCAAGAAGGCATTTTTAACATCCAACTGATGAAAATCCCAATGATAGGTGGTAGCCAGAGAGACAAGAAGATGAACTAAAGTGAGCTTAACTACAGGTGAAAAAGTCTTGGAATAATCAATTCCATAAGTTTGGGCATACCCTTTGGCAACAAGTCGAGCTTTCAACCATTTCAAGGAACCATCAACCTTAGTCTTAACAACAAACACCTATTTACATAACAATGGCCTTCTTCCACAAAGGTAGATCAACAAAAGTTCAGGTACCAACCTTTTCAAGGGCTATCATTTCCTCTTCCATCGCTGCACGCCAACCAAGGTGTGTCAAGGCTTGGTAAAGGATGGTAGGGTGGAGATATACTCAAGGATGGCCACAAGGGAAGAGGAAATAGGGGACAAATGATGGTAGAACATAAAGGAGGAGATATGATAGATACAATCAGCATATCATTTGGGAGGATAATGAGGGCGGATACCTTTTCAGAGGATAATAGGCAAGTCATCATATGGGTCAACAGCAGAATCAGGTACAATTGGGTTAAGGATAGGAATGGCAGGCTCTGAGGAATCAGGATCAAGAACCAGGGAGTCATAAACATAATCTGTCAGTGAAGCAGTTATTGGAAAAGGTAGAACACGGGCAACATCAGCATCATAGATGATATTAAGTCTTGGTACTGGTGAGATAGGGACATGATATACTAGGACATCATCAGACTCATCAATGATAGAGGGAGACTCAGACAATACCGAAGACTTGAAGAAAAGAGAAGACTCATGAAATGTCATATCAGTAGACACAAGATAGCAACGGAGGTCAGGAGAGTAACACAATAAAATTTATGAACTCGAGAATAACCAAGAAAAATACACCTCAAGGACTTGGGATTGAGTTTACTGAAACTTGGACGCACATCTCGAATAAAGCAGACACAGCCAAAAATTTTTGGATCAACAGGAAACAACTTACTGGTGGGAAACAGAACGGAATATGGAGCGTCCCCAATAAGGATAGCTGAAGGCATGTGAATAATGAGGAAGCAGGAAGTAGACACGCCATCAGTCCAAAAGGATTTAGGTATATAGGAGTAAAAATTAGAGCTTGGGTAATTTCTAAGAGATAGCGGTTCTTTCTTTCTGCAAGCCCATTTTGAGCAGGTTATCAACATAAGAGGATCAATGAAGAATGTCATGACTATGCATATAATCGGTGAATGGGGCGAAAAAATATTCTTTTGCATTATCACTTCGAAGGATTTTCACAGGAGTATTAAACTGGGTGTGAATTTCAGCATAAAAATTATGAAAATGAGTAAACAATTCTAAACGATATTTCATTAAGTAAATCCAAGTGATCTAGGAAAAATCATCAACAAAAGTGACAAAATATCGGTAACCAGCCTGAGACAAAATTGAACGAAAACCCCAAATATCATAATAAACTAACTCAAAGGGGGACGCAGCCCGTTTATTGACTCAAGATACCAAATGAACATGATGGTATTTGACAAACTGACATGACTCAAAATCTAAAGCAGACATAGAAGAAAACTGAGGATACAACCTTTTAATGGACGAAAGGGACACATAACCTAGACAACAATGGACTTCAAAAGGAGAAGACCCACCATAACAAACAACTGAACGTGGCACTCGATCATCAAGGATGTAATGTCCACCAAATTTATAGCCTCTACCAATAATCTACTTCGTCAAAAGATCCTGAATTAAACAATGGGTAGTGAATAGTGAGATAAAATAGTTCAAATGATGAGTCAGTTTATTGGGAGATAGAAGATTAAACATAAGGTTGGAAACATTAAGAACAGAAGATAGCAAAATGGATGTAGTTGGTTTAACAATGTCTGATCCAAGTATACTGACCGGGGAACCATCGACGACGAATACAGAGGATGGGTTAGAATAGGGGGTATCTGATGAAAATAAATGATGGTTACCTGTCATGTGGTCAGTAGCACTAGAATCAATGACTCACTTTGTGGAAGTAGTAGTAAGGTCAGAAGATAAAGTACCTGTAGCTAGAGCCCCTGCAGATAGTAGACCAGAATCAGACTAATCAGGTGTGTAGGCAATATGAGCAAGACCACATTACTAATCACACTGATGTTTATTCTGTAATTTATGTCAATTTTTCTTAATGTGACCAAGTTCTTTACAATAATTGCAGATAAAACTGCCATAAGGCATGTTCGAAGTACTAGTGCCCTATTTATAATTATTGTTATCAAAGGAACCATGCCCAGCAAAAGCACTCACATTCAGATCAACAGACGGGCAAACCAAGCTATTAGCACGAAGCACCCGTGAGAACACATCTTCAAGAGATGGAAGCTCCTGACTAGACAGAATTTGAGAGCAAATAGTCTCATAAGGGTAGTCAAGAGCTTCAAGAAAACTAATGATAGCCTAAAGTTCTAGATTTTTAATATGGGTTGGAAGATCCTTTTATGAAGACATGAGTACTTTCATCTCTTCAGACAACCTCTTAAACTCCAAGAAGAAATCCTTCAAGGGACGACCCTGCTGTTGAGAGCAATAGAAGCATTCACACACTTCGTGAACCCAAGTAATATTCCCTTTTCCATAGAACATAAATTCAAAATAGCTCATAAGTTCTTTTATAGTGTTGCAGTGACTAATAGAAGACAAAATCAGTGGTTCAATAGAGTTTCGAAGTTGGAACAAAATTCGAGTATCTGCTCTATTCCAAGCCAAAATTTTTGTGTCATTACCAAAAGGAGGGTCTTCAATTAATGAGCTTTCTTCTCAATACCTAAAATATAAACCCTCAATCATTATAGTTTTTTCAGTTTAATGGTGAAGTAATAATCTTAGCACTACTATAGAAAGCAATTCTAACGTTCCTATTTCGGGCCTTTTAATGTCCTTTTCTGGGGGGACGCCTATACGAGCGATGTAGAAAATAATGAAAATAACGTCTGTTAAGAAGGGGACGTCTAAAGTAAGACTTTAAGCATCCCTAAAGAAATTAGGGACGCCTAAAATGAGACTTTATTCATCCCTAAAGCAATTAGCGACACTTAAAGTCAAGTCCCCATTGTTGTAAAAGGGACATCTAAAGTATCTTTAGACGTCCATTTTGCTTATGGACGTAAAAACTAATTTTTTTAAAAAAATCGTTTATATTTTTGTTTGCCCAACAAATTGAAAACCACAGAAACAAGATTGAAAAATAAACCACAATATCCTTACAAATGGTAAGGAAACATCCAGCAGTAGCTAATTAACTCCTACTACCATATATGTACAAGAACCACCACAAAGTGTTGTAAAAAATGTTGTCTACTACACAATTATACTACCTAACATAAACATACACTTTTATTGATCTGTGTTGAAGAAGCTACCCAGCCAAAAAGTCTCTGATCAAATTAATGTCTTCATGTAAGTAAGTAGCTTTATTATCAAAAATCTACCAATTAAAAATAAGATTAGATAAAATCATTAAAGTGAAAGAATTAATTAGCAATTCAATTACAATACCCAAAATATTATCATTTGATTAACTGCTGAAAATCACTTGTAACGCTGCTCTGAATGATGTTATACATGTAAAGGATAATATAGTAGCTGCATTCAGTGGCCCCTAGCTGTCGAGGGCACTATAATTCAAAAGCAGTTGGTTAAAATCAATAAATTCATATCTAAAACGACCGTAAATGAAAGAACTTGAATTGAAACCACATACTTTCAGATAAAATAACTTTGGGTCTCTAACAACTCTAACCTCAAGTAACCCGCTAAGGATTATATACGTCTGGGTCCCACTACCATTAAAATGTAAAACCACAAAAATTAGAACAATTCATTTAAGTCGAGAATCAATGAAATAAAAACTAAATAACTTACGTGTTGAAGACGGATTTCGTTTCCTTGTCTGACTTTTTACCTAAGGAATCAAACTAATAGACGTGGTTGATATGAGGACAAACAACATACAGACTCCAATGGTAACTACAACAACATATGGATTAAAATGAAGTTAGATGACAAGGAAATTATTTCTTAAACTTCCTAAAAATCAAAATTAAAGTATGTACTCTTGAACAATTGTTGCTAGATAACAATGAAATTTGGTCTCTCACATTGTATAGCCCACATAATGTGTCCTTTTTTGTACAATATTGCTATCCCTTGTCGTATTTTCCAGACACAAGAATCCATATAAATCCTACCTTCCCATATTGATGCATGTGTGGTTGAAGGACCTAAAATAGAAATAAAATTATAAATGAAATATTGAACGTATGAAACCAAAAACTACTACATTAATTTAAGGAAAGAAAAACAAAACGAATGATAAGTTTTACCCATCTTGCATCTATTTCCTCCAAATTCATAAACTCCCTGAGATCTTTATTGTCAATCGTGAAGGGATACGTCAATTCTAAGCCTGCAATCCCTAGAGGCATCTGCAAGTCAATCTGACGAATACATTTGTAAATCTGTTGCAGTCATGTCAAGATGGGCCATTTCATTGCATCTTGCTCATCCTATTATCATAACATAAAAAAAGATTATTAGTAGGATGTCAACAGATGTCAAGTAATAATACGAAGGTAGTTCCTACCATTGGAGGGGTTGCGGACGTGCCAATAAGATTTTGGGGCTAAAGGATGAAAGAACCTATCACCTGACCCAGCGTGGCAACCTCTACGTCAGGCATAAGGATGGTTATACATTCTCCCCCTCTCAAACACATGTCACTATCACCCTACGTAAATGTTGTGGAATTTGATTATGATGGCGGGTGGTAGCTTGTGTGTAAATAAGAGCATCAACAACAGCACGCAGTAGTGGGGCATCCAAATATAGGATGTAAGGTTCTCCCAACTCTGGAGTGGGAGAAGTGTTCACCTCCACAAGTGTACAGGGTCGTTCTAAGTAATAAAGTGATAAGTAGAGTATCGTTCCCTCGATGATTTGTTTTAACAAATAAATTAAACAATAAACTTAGTGTATTCAATAAAGTTGAGCCAACACATGTTGTTTTGAGCAATGCAGTTATAGAAATATGTTCTAAAAGCTATGAAAATTGATTTCGTTTAAGTTTAAATAAGATAAAAAGCCTAGGATTATTTATCCTCTTTGTATTTCATAATAACTTGATATGGTTCCTCTCTTTAAGTACTTACAATGATAATATATGTTAGTCACAAGTTCATAGGTATTTGACTAAGCTCTCTCAAGTCAAAATCAAGTTAATACATTCAATTAATATGCACAGTCTCTTACTACGTTCAATTGAAGTATGAAGCATCAACCTGCATTTGACAATGCTAGGTTAGTGACTATAACTCTATGTCACTAGCAATCCATCCATTTACCATGTAAACTTCAAGGTAAACATGATTTTAACCAAGTTCTCTACCCACATTATGCTCTCTCAAGCTAAAACAGGGTAAACAAGACAATCTAAATGGTGGCCAAATACTTAGAAGCTTTAAGCATAGGATAAAATCAACAGATATCTATCATTCATACAGAAAAGAGAAGAATATCCAAGTATTAATCCATACAATGGTTCAAAACAATCCTAAAGAAGAAGTTTAGTTGTTTATTCTTAAGAAACAGTCACAAAAGTGCAGAATAAATACAACCATATCAATAAAATGGAGAAGGAAAGGGAAGGAATCAACAAAATCGAGGAAAATGAGCTTGAATCTCTTCAAATCTTCAATATCCACTTGACTCTCCTTGATTTACTCTACTTCTAGACTTTGGGATGTGTTGTAGCTACCTCCTAGGGTTTCCCCGTACTGAAAGATGCAGTTCTGGACCCTCATTATCGTATTTATAGCCCCCTAAATCTAAAAATGTGTTTACAGCTATTAAGGTGTTTAGCCTCGGCCAAAAGAGTCTTGGCCGCGGCCAAAATATTTCTGTGCTTCCTTGGCCACAGCCAAGCTTCTAGACTAAAGCTTTTCTGTGCACGCGGCCTATTTTACTTCTTTCTTGCTTTTCCCATGGCACGAATGACTTGCTTACTCTATTTCACTTTCTTTTTTCTTGATGAATGCTTTCTCTGGCTTCTCGTGTGCAGAAACAATGTCCTATCAATACAAACAAACACGTAAAACCCAAAAATTAATGAACATAACATTATATTTATGCTTAACCACACAATTATGCTCTTTCTATGTCAATCATGCATCAAGCACATTTCCTCCATAGTTATACCACTTATTTCCCGTTAAAACACCTGAATGCTTGAGAAATTAATAGGAAATGTGCCATTTTGACAAGAAATTCATGAGGTTAACAAGAAGGCTAGCCAAGATATTCTGAAGTGGGAGAAGGCTCGCTAAGGGGTTCCTCCTGTGGATTATAACTTCCCTTGGTGCTGGGGAAGGCCAAGGATTCCTGGGTTATATTCCCATCACTTTCCATCTTCGATTCAAACATATATTTCATTTCACTACATAGCTCTACCAACAACTCATCTCAAAGCTCCTCGTAAAGCTTAGCTTTACTGGATTCAGCTTGTGATGAATTATATGAGGCTCGTTCAAAAAAATTCGCCAGACTAACTTCCCTTACCTCCCCTCGAACTCGATTAGGGTTATCAGCCTTCCCAATCATTGTTGACAATATGTCTATCCGTCCACTAAGAGTGAACGAACATTAGCTGTTCTACTTTTCGAGTTCATCCTGTAGCATATAATTTATCGTAAACGAAAATTAAACACTACTAATACAAAAAAATGCCAAAATTAAATACTTAAAATTTGGTAACCTCAGCAACAGCCAAATTTATGAACTTCCCACCCTTAATCCTCGCTACTTTCTATTTTTAGTGACATGGAGGAGGAGCTGGGGCCTGTACAATAGCGCTAGGATCTGATTTGGCTGCTTCCTTCATTTTCTCTAACTTTTCTTCCATCATCCTCCGCTCAAGCTTTCGATAACCACCATGAGACATGCAATGCCGATACTGATTTACTGCTTGCCTCTCTATATTTGCTGTACTTACTTCTTGTGAAAGGAAAAAAATGAAATACGAGTCAATGATGTCAAGTATATTGAAATAAAAAGTTCTATACTATGATGAAAGAAAGTTTACCACAAATTCATGATCTTCCCGTGATGCCACGAATAACCTCCAGTCCTCTGGACGTAAATACAAATATTCTTGACATGGGTCTTGACCTCTCTTTTCCCCTCGAATATACCTTTGTGTGAGCTTGTTTTTGAAATCTTTCCATCTCAGATGCACCTCCCCCATCCAGTGTACATTTCCCTAGTGTCTGGGACATCGAACATTTTCTGCAAGAATAAAGAAAATTATATTTCAAGCAATAGGAATAAAGATCCAAATGTAGATGTATCGAAACTTATATACCAAAATTATTTATTGTCAAATCATATCTTTCATTTTCAGGGGAACCGCTTTCAATCATCATAGATAATACAAACTTTGCTTCAACCCAAATAGCCTAGATAGCTAATGAAATAGTCTTCCTCAAAACCAATTAGATTCATGTTAGCATCAAAGTCCACATGCAACCTTTCCTGTTGATGTTGATGACATTCAGCCAATACAGGCATCTTTGTGACGCCTCTAGTTCTTCACACAGCAGGTTGACCTCCTTTTATTTGATGCTCCCTATCACTTTATGAGTCACTAGAATTGTCCATATTCCTGTTAACACAAAAATCATTGTTAGAGAGGTAAATAAATTCCAATTAATTGAAAAAACTAACCAGGATTAAGAAAAAAAAAGCATACAGTACTATTTTATACGTTTAGAAGACAATACAATTTTCTAAGTAAATATTTTACTCTATATTGTTTCACATATTCCTTCACAATAATCATTTCTTGCAGCATATTCTTCATCATCTATCAATTCTACTTTACTTGCTCTAGGTAGATTTATTGTGAAAGGTGGTGTGTTATCAAGGTAGAAGGTTGGATTACCATACTTCTGTTTTTTACTTTGAAGTACAATGAACTTTTTTTTATTTGCAGGATCTATAACATAAAACACTTGCTTCGCCTGGCTTGCTAGAATGAAGGGCACATCTCTATAACTAATTCTTTAAAGATCGACTGAGATAAATCCAAATTGTTGATCTATTACCATAGCAATATTGCTAACATACTTACATTTGAAAAAAGAAACTTTAAACTTGTAGGTTATCTCCCATATTTCTTATATAACTCCATAATAAGATATGGATACTAATATGGGGTTTTTGTCTTTAGAACTGGAAAAGTACATGGCTTTAGCTTTTACCATCACCCCACTATTTTGCATGGTACTTCTGTCATCTTGGTCTTTTATATAGAAAGAATACTCATTTATATCATAACTAGTCCAAGTAATAACCTAAAATGAAGGCCCCAAGCTAGCCACTCGATTGTCTCAGACACACCAATCTCATGTGAAACCTCCTCGAACTACTCTATGAATATCTTGTTTTGCTTAATAGATATATGCATGCCACTCTTTTTTGGATTTATGTTCTTCAAACTCTTTTTGTGTTCATCTATGTACAGTTGAATTTCTTCCATATTATTCAGGATATATAAATGTACTTGCAACATCTCTTCACAAGGCACACATTCTTCACTTTCAATCCTTGTGTTCCCTTTCTTATCCCCTCTTCATGCCGAGATTGTTCCTTCTTCCCTGATAGATAATCTTTACAAAAGTCCATAGCCTCTTCAACTACATATCGCTTAACTATTGAGGCTTTAGGTCGATAAGGATTTTTAGAATATCCTTTTAAGATTTTCATGAATCGCTCGATAGGGTATATCTACCTTAGGTAAATTGGACCATAGAGCCTTACCTCCCTTACCAAATAAACTATCAAGTGCACCATTATATCAAAAAATAAAGGAGGAAAATGCATTTCTACTTAGGACAAAATAATATAACCATTATTTTCCAGTTCATCCAACTTTTCAATGTCAATAACTATGTTACAAATAGCATTAAAGAAAACACACAATCTTGTTACAGTGGTTCACACTTCATCTTTCATAATGCCTCTAATAGCTACTGGTAATAGTTGTTGTATCAACACATGATAGTCATGAGATTTCATTCCCACTAATTTCAAATCGTCCATTGAGACACACCTTCTCACATTAGAAGAATGCCCCTTTGGCACCTTAATTTCATGCAAAGACCTACACAAACTTCTTTTCTCCGCTTTTGATAGTGATGCGTTGTTGTCTCCATGTATGCCCTCCTACCATCATCTCTTAGTTGTAGATGTAACAGTTGTCTTATTCCCATATCAACACTGATTCCATCATTAGTCTTCCCTGATATGTGCAAAAGCGTACTGACAAGACTATCACAAACTTTTTCTACACATGCATCACATTAATACTATGTCTTACATTAAGACTACGCCAATATGGAAGATTAAAGAAAATTTATCAATACTTCCATATGTTCTTCTCATCCGCAGTCCTCTGATTTTTACCAAAGGTGACACTGATACTTCCACTAGACTATAAACTTCCTCCCCGGTTAATGCCTTTGGAGCTATTCCATGCTCCGTAAGCCGTTAAAACGTTTTCTCAACCTACGATACTGGTGGAACCGATGAAGAAACCTCCTATGACCAAGTTAGACCATTTTTTAATGCTTAAGTTGATGGAAGTGTGTGTCTTCTTCACATATTGAACATGCTTTATGCCCCTTCAAGCTGAACCCTGACAAGTTTCTGTATGCAAGAAAGTTGTTTATCATGGTGAAAATCATTACACGTAGCTTGAATGAATCCTTCTTATATGCATCAAACACATCCACGCCTTCCTCCCACAACTTCTTCAAGTCCTCAATCAAAGACGTCAAGTAGACATTGATTTCGTTCCTTGGCTATTTTGGTCCAAAAATCATCATAGAAAGTATCACATGTTTTCGTTTCATACATAGACAGGGAGGTAAGTTGTATATTACAAGAAGAACTGGCTACGAACTATGTGTGCTAGTAAGAGTTCTAAATAGATTGGTTCCATCTGTACAAAGGCCAAGCCGAAGGTTTCTCGGCTTGCTGCCAAAATGAGGGAACATTTCATCTATTTTCCAGTACTGTAGAGAGTCATTCGGATGCCGAAGATATTTTCTGTCATATATTCTCTCATTAGAATATCATCTCAACTTCTTCGCTTTTGTTGCACTCACAAATAACCGCTTAAACCGCGGTATTATTGGAAGATACCATAACACCTTTGAGGGTTGCCTTTTAGTTGTCCCTTCGCTACAACCACCATCTTTCTTCACTTTGTATCATGACATTCTATACTTAGGACACTCAGTAAGACCTTCATACTCCTTTCTATATAAAATGTAGTCATTAGGTCAAGCGTGTATCTTTTTGTACTTCATACCCATCATCGACAAGATTTTCTTAGCCTCATACATACGGTTTAGAAGTATACTATCCTTTAGAAACATATCACACAACAATTCAAGCAGCAATATGAAACTACTATCAGTTCACCCACAAGTTTCCTTTTAAGTTAACCAAATGTAATGTCTCTGTCAGTTGTGTGTACTTACTCCCAGGGTACAATGGTGTCTCCGCATCACTCTGTAGGATGTCATATTCATACGACTGTGCAATAGATTCTACCTCAATATCATGAATCATTTTCTCCATTCTGTCTTCATCTATCACATCCACAACTTCCTTCTTGTGCGACGGACAATCTGTTACTTCCTCACCATGTCATATCTACCTTGTGTATCGAAGATTTATTCCATCACAAAGTAGGTGATCCTTTCTAACATCAACATCCCGTCGACTCTCATTTAAACAATTAACACAAGGACAAAAATACTTTCCACTTTTTTGTTGTAGCATTCTTTCTAGCAAATGCAATAAACTCTTCCACCATATTCTCATATTTTTCATTAGTTCTCAAAGCATTCATCCAACTATGATCCATTTTATTACCACCTAAGTCATTCCCAATAACGCTCAAGCTTAGAAAAATTGTCAACTAAGGGATTTCCTTTTAGTAAAATTTTTTTAAGAAATTCGGCAGTATTTCCCTTGAAACGTGAGACATCCCAAAATTTCAATAGCAAATTATTTCAACTTAATTTAAACAAAACTAACTAATTGAGCCAATTCAGGATAATATCAGCAATTTAATCCAATAATTTCATTAAACGAATGAAACTTTGAAGTCAAATTACATACATGCTTTTATAATAATTAAAAAAATAACAAACTTTAATTTATCAAGTCATAGGAGAAACTACAATGGACAGATGCGTAGTTAAAAACTACAAATTTAATTTATTATGATATTTTGTATAATAAATTTATGCAATATAAAAAATTCTTTTTTGACAAAATGTAACAAACTCATACTACCAACTATAATAGTGTAATTTAAAAATTCTAACAAGTAACATTCTTAAAAAATCATAAACATTATAATTTATTTCTCAAATTATGTGTAACACGTAATATCCCAAATTTTAGGACTAAAGGCATAAGATTAAGCCTAGATCAAGTGGACTGCTAAGCCCCGGTTTAGCAAATATCCCTATGAGGTATGTTTAAATTCCCCAAAATTCCTTTATATCCTTAGATATTAAAATGAATTATATTGGTGAGCTAAAGAGCTCGGGGAATAACAAAACGAAGTGATTGAAAGTCACACATAATATAGTAAAGTGGAACACAGTAATTTTGCCACAGGTGAAATTTCAGGTGTGACAATGGTGATTGTGTGACCTTTTTCGATGGGTAAATGATGGTAAAAAGTTATGAAATTTTCAGAATTAAATTAGACTTATCAAGCTTTAATTTGATAGGTCATATAAGTCATTTGGAGTTGTACACAAAGATAAATGAATTTTTAAAGTTAGCCCAGCGAAATTAATTATTTTATGGGATAGCATTCAAAGATTAAAATTCTGGGAAGAGTGAGTTTTCAATTGGCCAAAGTTTATATTTTTTTTCTTACAACTAGACTCAATAAGGGTCGCATAACCTTTAGAATCACTCTAATTGGAAATTTGTACAATTAGATATGAATTTTCAAAGTTAATGAAAAATCTGCAGAATTTGGTATTTTATGCGAAAATTCATTATTTGGGCCAATGAGCTTGTGACACATGGCAAAGCTAATTAACACCCCATTTAATCATTAAATCATAATCTTCCTCATCATTTTCACAGAGAAAAGCTGAAAGAAGAGAGAGAAAGAGTGCAGAGAAATGGAGAAAGAAGATAGAGGAAATTATTTTCTCCGAAACACTGCCGAAACGGCATCCTCTCTCAAAGTACCCTTCAGGAAACTTCTTCTACTCATCGAGAGCTATATTTCTACAGTTTTGGATTTTCATTTGGAGGTGGTTGGTGTTGTCTCACCGGCCGGGGTGTTGCCAGAATTCCAAACCGTTTGCGAAAACGGGTAGAGGTAAGCGTAAGCTTCCTTTTTAACCGATTGATTTGTTGTTTGGATGAGTATATTGGAAGTTTGGTACTATTCAATCTCATAATAAAATGGTTTTTTTAATGGCTAAATGATATCTAGTGATTTTTTAAATAGCTAATCACTTGATTAGGAGTAGCAAGGAAGTGATTAGGTAAGAGAAAACGAAGAAACAACAAACTTTTTTAGAGAATCTGATTTTTTTTCCCTGTACTTTTATGTGGATAAAGAGTGAGAATTTGATGATTTTTATGCTTCCATTGAATTTAGAAGGTTAAATTGTGTAGGTATACAAGTGTTCATGATTTTTGGATGCTTGTATATGAATTTGGAATTTTTGAAAGTTGTGGAGTAGATGCTGTGAAATTCGTTTTCTGGAGGCAGTGTCATTTTAATGAGTTTTTGAGTAATCAAATGTTATCCAATAACTATGAAACTTTCCAGTCTAAAATTAGAGACATATACCTTTAATTTGATAGGTCATAATGGTTAATTGGACAAGTATGATATGAGATATGAATTGTTAAATATATGCCCTGTTTTTTGGAAAGAATCTGAAATAGTGATGTTGTGCGAAACGTTTTATAGGGAAAACCTTATCCAAAAATTCTAAAACTTTCCATAGTTAAATTAGAGACATATATATTTAATTAGATGGGTATTTTGTAATTTTTGGACAAGTATATTGGGAGATATGAATTTTTGAATGTTTTCCCTGTTTTCTGGAAAGAAACCTGAAACAGTGTGGTTGGGTGAAATTCTGAGAATTTTATGGTTGTGCTAGCCAAAATTTAGTATTTTTATGTGAAATTATATTCAAATATATTCACATAAGAATTGGAAGCACTCAATTTGGAGTTTCCTAGAATTAATGGTGAATGTTCAAAGTTAATCGTGTTAACTGAAATTCTGAAACAGAGATTAGAAAGGGGAAATTCCATGTTAAAGGGTTCACATATAGCTAATGGCTATATGTTCCTTTGAAAATAGACTTAAAGAGGGTTGAATAGAGAATTGAAACATGACTCTAATAATGTGATTGGTTATATAGGGTCATGAAGTGACAAAAAAAGAAGCAATGGTTGGCGGATCAAGGGACAAGAAGAGAAGGACATAAGTTCGAAAGGTAGTGAACTTATATTTTCTGCATGTTTGTGATATGTATATTTTGCATTGATTATGTGACTGCTTTGCCTATTTGTGTGAAACATGTATGGTTGGTTGAAGCTCTGTTATATTTGTGCAATGGCCATATACATGTCATAACATCGAGCATGCAGCATGTCATTATATTGGCATGAAATAGTGTAGGCGAGCATGTCATGCATTCATATATATCTAGCATGCATAGTGGTAATGTTTGCTACTGAGATTCTCTCGAATCTCACTCCTCCCAACCAACCATTTAGACATGTGAGCATTGGAAACGTGCTGAGATCAGAAAAAAGGTATGCACGAAGAGGAATGTTGCTGGTTGTTTGAAGGCCTTTTAGTTATTAAGGTCTGTAAATATTATGTAAACCCCTGGTGGAGAAACTTTTATATTATAATCAAGCAATATTGTATTAATATTATCAGTATATTCATGTTATTCCTGTGTGCCCACTGAACTACGCATTGCTACTCTGAGTGTAATAAGGGATATATGAGGTGGGTTGTTACAGTCGGTACAAGTGGCTACCAGGTTCTCGTTAAGGCATTACTTACCCCAGGTAGTGGCCTTGAGACCTAGGGAGGCCCCTTCGGGGATAGGGAATTTGGGGAATTCCTGAAATCTGCCGCACTCTCAGGCCAGATTTCGGGGAGTGTGTGCCGGACCGCCGGGGGCCAGGTTGCACCGGTGGGTGTCCGTTACATAACACTCATAGTCACAACTCATAAGTCACAACCTTCAATTTGAACCAAACAAGCTACACCCACAACACACGTACTTCCATAAGTCATAACTCACAAGCTACAACACATGTACTTCCATAATTTAAAATTTAGGACCAAACAAGTTACAACTCATGAGTCATAACTCAGAAGCTATTTAGACAAAATTCATACAGTTTCCTACACCCACAGCACATGCACTTCCAATACAAGTTAATCCAGTCAAACTAGCGATATCCTTAATGGCACAAAAACAATTCCAGAAAAACAAACGAAAGGGAAAAGATTTTCCAATATATTTAATGAGCAGGGAAAATAAATTGAATTGCCAACAGTTTGAAGAAAGCGTCAATATTTGAGTGATACTGAAGGACTGAGAGTGTGAGAGAAGGGAATCACAGGAGAGACTTGTTGTTTTGCATCTTCTGACTTGCAAGATAGCGACCAAGAGTCAGATGTGATCGCTGAAGGGAATGAGAAGAAAGAAGAGACACAGAGAGAGGAAGAGTAGGGAGTAAGGAGGAGAGAGAGAGGAGGACGGAGAGAAAGTAGCGAGTGAGAAGGATGGAGAGAGGAGGAGTAGCGAGTGAGGAGGAGTAATGTAGGGCTTTATGTGTCCCCAGCCATTTTGGGGACGCCTAAAGTACCTTTATGCATCCCCAGGAAACATTAGGGACGCGTAAAGGGCAGGCATGTAGGCCACTTGGGCCTGCATGCCTTCGCTTGTCATGGATGAAAAGACAACCATGACAGGCTTTAGGCATCCCCAAATTGACTAGGGACGCCTAAAGCATATTAGGCATCCCCAGTCAGTCTGGGGACACCTAAACCTTTACCTTTAAAGATCCCCAATAAAAATTGGGGACGCCTAAAGGTTTAGGGCCCCAAAAGCTGGCACTAAAAATATGCTTTTGGAGCCCCTTAGGCGTCCCATTTGTAATTTGGGACACCTAAAGTTGTATTTTAGGCATCCCAAATTATAAAGAGATGCCTAATATGGATTTTAGGCGTCATTATCTTGACTTGGGATGTATAAAGTCACAAAATTCCCTTTTTAAAAAATGGACGTCTTTTAGAGTAGTAAAATGTATTTTCTATAGTAGTATAGCAGACAGGCAATATATCAAAGTTTATTGATTCAGCTATGGAAAATTAACCAACAAGCGAATAACAAACAATTCCAATGAAATCCGGAAATACCACAAATTCCAAAAATACCACAAATAGAGCAAACGAAGACCTCTAGATCTTTTAACTAAATGCAACAACAACCACCATAGGTAAACACCCTCAAACATAAGCAAGACCCCAGAAATGGAGTAGAAACCACTAACCAAACCACGTTGAGTAGTATTGGAATGAACATTGACAATGAACAATACCGCATAGTCTGATGAACAGTACAGCACAGTCAATGAACAGTACGAATGGGATGAACAGTATGAAATAATACCGAAAAATCGTACCAATGAACAGTCAAAAACAATGCCTTGATGAGCAATTCCCCAGATAAACAGTGCAAAACAGTCAGAAAACAATTTTAGAGAGAACAAGGCTCTGATACCATGTAATCTAAGAAGGAAAAAATAATCTAAATTCCTTAGAAAACAATATACAAGTGTATGCCTATTTATATACATGTATCGTATATTCCATAATAAATGCTAGGATTGGTTTCCTTATTTACAGGAATCAATCCTTGATTATGCGGGATATTATTCTAACCAATCAATCCTTGATTATACGGGATATTATTCTAACAAATCAATTTTTTTAGAGTAAAATACATTGACAACCCCTCTATTTTACCTAAATTGCACAAATCTCCCCTTTATTTTGAAAACATATATATACCTCCCTTGAAATTAGAATGCATGTTACAAAAACCTCTCTTACATATTTGAGATTCCATTTATCGTTAGTTGATCGTGGTCGATTAAGTAGTTTGTAGCCCTCCAAAAAGAGATAAATGAAGACCGAAGTGAACCATCAATGAGGTTATAGAACGGAATCTATTAGTTAATAATCTATCGAAAGATTTAATTTTCGATAAAGCACATTGGCGTCGTGCAATCTATATTTCTGACCTCACCTAGTAGGATAAGCCTTTGTTGTTATTGTTAACCAAAATACCCATTTTTCAACAAATGAATAAACATTTATATTTTCCTAAAAATAATTTTTGTACAAATAAAAATAATTCTAATGTATATGTTCAAAATTTCCAATATATTATAAAATTAATTAATTTTATTATATTATAAAATTTTAAATTTTTTAATTTTTTATCATACTTATTAAAAATTATTATTAGTATTCTTTTAAATGACTAAAAACATTTTTTTTTTCATTTTTTTGCCACGACTCCATGATTGGTTCACCATATGGTGTTAATAATGCAACTTTGAGACATTATATAATTTATATAAATTTTAAAAACATTTTTTCATAAACATTTATAAACACATTTATTTAAGTATGGATCTATCAAAAGAATTAATCATATTTTAATTAATTTTTATATGATTGCATTGACTAAGTCTTTATCTCAATATGAGAAAAATTTAACAGATAAAGATTTGCAAAAGTAAAAAATAAATTAAGAAAATGAAAATAAAACTGTTAAATTACATAAACAATTTTAGCCAAATTAGGGAATTAGTAATGAAGAAGGATAAGTTAGTAAATAAAATTTATTTTAATATAAATTTTAATTAAAAATAAAAATCCTTAATAGAATCAATATTTTGAACTTAAGTATATATTTTTAAAATAGAGAGAGGTACGTATAATTAAGACAAAATATAAAAGAGGTTAGAATATTTTACTCATTTTATTTATTACTTCAAGAGGCTTTGTATCAATTTTTAATTTCTCGATTAATATGACAGATTTAAATGTATTTTTATATAAAGTTTAAAATGACTGATTAATTGCAGTAAAATGGTGCTATTAAAGTTAGTTTATAGTCAAATTAAATTTCAATCAAACTTACAGAGTACTATTATTGTTTTCGTCCTAAACATGATTGGATTCGTATAGGCCCCCCACGTCCCGCCCGATTAGAGCTATTAATTTTGAATGGTTGTAATCAACATATGAATTATTGTACAAAAAGTAGTTGAACGGCCTTTTCATTTAGCAAAGTTGTTGGATTCATGATTTAGAGTATAAAGGTTTTTACATCTCATAATAAATATGATTCTTATTATTTGAATTTATATTCTTCTCATTTTAAAGGTGAGGTTGCTTACCACCTCAACCAATAGCTTATGAAGTTGAGAAACTTTATTGCAAAAATATTATGATTATTTAAAAAAATAAAGAAAATTATATTTTTTGAAAATTTCAGAGTGAAATTAAATATTTTTACATATTTAGCAGTTTAAAAAATTCAATTATATCTTAAAAAATAAAAATTGAAATTTGTATATTAAAATTTTTTGTGCTCTATTTATAAGTCACATCATTAAAATTTTAAATATGAACGTACAATTTAACATTTCATTTATTATTGTGTTACGTTTATTCTCATAGGGTATAATAAATAGGGAAAATTTCATTAAAGAACAATATAACCAAATTTATTTCAATCAAAGACCAAAACATTTTAAAATTTCATTGTAGGATTAAGAATCAAAATGAAAATATGTTTTGTAGATAAAAAGACATTAATGCCTCTTGATTTATTGTTTTTAAAAAAAGGTTTGATTGTCGCCAGAGCACCAGCAACTAGTCATCGGCCGCTGCCGGTTGACCATTGCAGCTCCAGTGTCGATTCGGCGCAGCTCCAATTAAGGGAAATTAATGTATTTTTCATATGAGGATTTTCACTTGTTCATAACAGTTTCACTCTTATTCATGATTCTACCATAAACAAGTGGAATCCTCTTATGAATAACACATTAATTTTTTGTGGTAAGAGCTTTAGCCAGTTGGCCAGCGGTGGTTGCTCTTATCAACCATGGAATGTCCGTCACCGATCGGCCGCAGCTCCAACCACTTGAAAATAATGTGTTATTCATAGAAAAATTTCATTTCTTCATGAAGAGTTGCAGACTTGTTTATGATCCTACTCTTCATGAATAAGTAAAATCCTCATATAAACAATACATTAATTTCTGGTGGTTAGAACTTCAGTCGGAGGGGGTTGCTCCGGCCTTGCAGCGGCCGATGACCAGTTGTCAGAGTTCCGGCAACAATTAAACATTTTGGGGGAAAAACAAGGGGGCATTATTGTTTTTTATTTACAAAACTTATTTTCATTTTGGTCATTGGTACTGCAGTGGAATTTCAGAATGTTTTGGTCATTGACTAAAATAAATTTGGTCATATAGTCCTTTAATAAAAATTTCCCTATTTAGTATACCAAATGAGAATAAAAACAACATAATAATAAATGAAATGTTAAATTGTACATTCGTATGAAAAATTTAATAATCTGAATTATAAATAAAGCCCAGATCTCTCTTCTTTATAACTAGGACAAGAGGAGTAATTGTTAGGGAAGCACAAGTAAATTTAGTTGAACTACTTGCTGATTAATTTCTGTGATATATTATTTTTTAAAAATTATTTAGTTTAAAATATTAATTGAATTTTCTGAAATTAAAATTATTTTTTAAAGATATAAATTATGCGATTGATTATTTTCATCTACTTCAATTCAATTCGTGAAATAAGTGAGAATGTAATAAAATGTAACGGTGGAATGAAAATGTAATGTAATGCAATAGAGATTAAATGAATTTGTTTGGTATGATATTTAAGAATATGTGAATCAAATATATTAGTTCTATTTTATTAGATTAACATGAAAATAACAAAAAAAGTTTATGGACGGTAACAGTAAATGGGTGGTCAAACATAGGAGGACTATGAAGGAAGTATGTATAATACTGATGTGCATATTTAAGAAAATCAACATTATAGAATGTAATCTCCTATATAGACATGGCCCCTCTAAACTTATTCTTAATAATGAGTTTTTTTTTTTTACCACCATAATAATGAGCCATTTACATTAAGATTTATGTGTTTCATGCAGATACTTATTTAAAACAGTGATTAAAGTTTTTAAAAATAGTTTTTTAATTATGATTTACAGTATACAAAATAAATATAAGAGAAGAGTTTTATCTCAATTTATATAAAAAAATATTTAAAAACCTTTTAAAAATAATACCAAACAAGCTTCAAATCCGTCATTAGATCCACGACCACTAGTTAGACGATTTTTTTTTTTTTTTGGTTGGCCTTTGGCAGCTTCTAGAGTAGATTCCATGCAGATCCTCGAGATCCTATGTATTAAAATGATGGAGAAATTTATGCCCATTACCTTTTCTAAAGGAAATAAAAAACGTTAAAGCAGGGAAAGCTTCCCCTGTCATATCAGTATATCACATAAATAATAATACAACTATGGTAAATGATTATCCTCGACTAACGGGCGTGTCATGTACTTTAATGCCATTCCATTAGTTTTTTTTCCCTTTGCACCTAACATTTTAAGATATTTTTTAATACATTTAGTTAAAATATTTTTTTTTTTATCTAAGATGATAAATTATTTTTTAAAGTACATCCAACACATTTAAATTTTTTTTTAAGTATATCCCATACTCTAAATTATCTAAATAGTTAAATAAAAAATTCAGTAAAAAGTACTTTAAGGTGATGGACATCTTTAAAAAAATACTTTAGGGTAACAGGTGTAACACAAAATACTTTAGATCGATACACCTATAAAAAATACTTTAGGGTAATGTAGCTTAACTCATTTCCGTTTATACACTACTTGATTTTTTTTTTTAAATACAATGCCCTACTAGCCATTTAACTAGGTTAAATTTGAATATTTTCGGATTGAATGGGAGATAACTCTCTCAATTATATTATTCTTTAATAAAAATTACTCATTCTGCTACTTTAGATTTAATTCCTCATTATTATAAATTAAAATGCAGGTATCATATTTTATCTAGAGCCTGAAAATAAGTGATACATCTCATAATTTAAAAATACTAAAAAAATTTCATATATTTTATAATAGACCACAGTCCTTATACTTAGTACTGTAAAGTTTGAAATGAATTATATAATGATTATACATCATAAATAGTATGATCTTTTTTATCACGGAAATAGTATGATCTTAATGGCACTATGCTTAGAAATACGTAGCCGCTAATTTATATAGATAAGTTACATCGATACTAGCTTCATCTTATCATAAATATAAAATTTGTCTAAGCGAGGTTTGGTTTAATCTAAATTTGAATTTATATTCTCTCCTTTTTTTTTAATTGGATTAAAGGGTTCAACGTTTCAATAAATATATTTTTCAGGGAGTTGAACTTGTTTTTTTTTTATGGAGGTATGACCGCTTATTATCACTTCAACCAACAGGTTATTAGTACCAACAGGTTATTAGTAGTTCCTATTCTCTATTTGGTCTATATTTGTCTCTCATATTTAAATATTTTCATATTATGATTATTTTTTATTAGAGAATTTTTATGAGTACGCATTAAATTTTAATCATTATGTGATAAATATTATTGCAAATTTCCTACGTAATAATTACATATAAGTAATTTAGCTATTTTTAATTAAATAATTAGTTAAGTATACCTTATATATTTAGTGCTGGAGGGAATTTGTGTACACAAAATAATCTTCATGGGGAAAAAGAGTGAAAAATACAACTCTGTCCCTATCCCGACAAAATCAAATTAATTTGGAAAAAGGTTCGTTCACAGACAATGCCAAAAAGGATAAGGTGCGATGTGAACTTCTCGTCTCAACCCCCTACATGCCCACTTAATATCCATTCTTCGATCATTTACCCCCACAAATACAGTAACTACTGAGAATATAAGTTTGAATTCTATTATAATTTAAATTAAATGTGAACATTTTATTAACAAACATTTTTTAAATATTTCAATTTATACTTTTTTGGCCGTAAGACTTGTCATAATATTAAGAATTTTCAGAATTTCACTCCTGTGAATTTATATACAAAGTATTGATACTCTGCAGGATTTTCGGTGTTAAAAAAATGTACGGGCTCCCAAATTCATATCCTTCTAGTTAAAAAAATTTAAATAAGGACTTCCTACCCTTTTTTTCTAAAATGGATTGAGTATAGTTTTTAATATGTGGAGGCTTCATTATGATGCCACTGATCCAAGTCTCAGTTTGATCTTATCAAGCTATACGCATCATAAATTCACGCTTAGCCTCACCTTTACCAGCAGCTGGGTCCCATTTTAATATATGTAAAATTAAATTTAATTATTTTTTATTCAGAGATAATTAGGATAAGTGCAAATTTAGAACCACTCACTTGTAGAAAGAATGATATATCTTTTCTCTGGTGCAGTATTTTGACAAGAACGTTGATCTGTGTGTCTGTAGTTGCCATCAGGACCACTCAATTGTGCTAATAACCTAATATTGGATCCGCAATCAGTGATTGCAATCCACCTACTTCTTCAGGTTTGATCTCCGTACGTGAAAGCATCTGTGTTGGTGAGTACTCTAGGGGTATGTTTGGGATTAGAGCTGGGAATCAGGGTCGGCCCGGCCCTTGACGGGTCAGGGCCTAAAAGAGCCGGCCCTTGATATTTTCCAAAGCCCGGCCCGAAAACATAAGAGTCAGAAGTCATTTTTACAAAATTTAATTATACGTCTACACACCTCATGCAATAAAATAAATACAGTTATTAATTCATAATCAAAGATAAAACATATTGTGTACAAGTAATTCATAGTCTCATACAAAGCATAAGAAGGCAAAAAGCTAAACACTCTAAGCAACATGATTATGAAAACTATCGTTTTCATCTTCTTCACTACTATCATCAATTTCAAGGAATTTTGATTGTACTTCACTTTAAGTAGTAGACTCTGTTTAAGGGGTAAAAATATCAAGAATTAGTAAATTACCATCATATGTAAATTTAGCAATTTTTAAGATTCTTAGGGAGGAGTCAGCAATGGCATGAGTAGGAAGGGTAGTAAAATTAAAACAAAAAACAAAGCTAAAGAGCCTAACGGGCCGGCCCTGCAGGGCCTTCGGCCCTCCACGGCTGGCCCTTTTAGGCCCGACTTCCTTTTGAAGCTCCATTTTTCAAGCCCGACCTGTGATTTAAAAGGGCTTAAAAGGGCTTGCCTGATTTCCCGGCTCTATTTGGGATACTGTTAGGAAGGCCCGTTCACGCAAGTCGAAATAAAACCCATCTCACATACTTACCTCGTACACTGTAAATCACGTCAGAAAAGCAGTTTTTACCGCAAACCCAAACATACATTACTTCTCCTTCCCTTTTAAGTTTGACATGGAAGTGAAAGAGACTAATCTCCCTTTCTTTCTTAAGCATGTACTAGTTTGTTATTCGAATACCTAATCATATTAAAAAATGTAGGAGTCCAGAAAAAGTGTCAGATACCAAGCAATAAGGCTTCTGATCCTCTTGCACCAAAAAATAATATCTGCTTCAAATGCACGAGTTTGCAAATATTTCAAACAAGTGTTTTTAAATTTTACGAGATAAAATTTCTCTCACATATATTTCATTGTGAATATATGCATATATGTGTGGGTGTATTAAAGAAAAGAGTCTCACGTTACTTGAGAATAAGAAAGTATAAGCCTATATATATCACCATATCATTTTGGGCTTGCAAAGAGTCCTAGAGGAATGGTGGGCTCAGGCGCACAACATCAAGCCACCAGAAGACAAACAAAATGGAAATCTGACAATTTCCTCCTGCGCCTTAGTAAATACTTGGTATCGGCACTTTTTGTGAAATATTTTGCTCCCCGAAAATATTTTTTTTTATTTTCCAAAATAATATTTTGTTTTGGCTTACCGAAAAGTCTGCATATTTTTGGGTTTAAAATTCATAACCCTTCATGACCGTAAATAGACAACGTTCGGACGCTTTACCAAATGTTTTCTCCGTTGTCGACGTATTTACACTTCTTTCTGATGATGTATGTTTGATATCGAGGGATACATTATCTAGATCGTCTTGTGTCCCTTGGCTCTCCATAGATTGTACTTATAAAAGGGAATAGACGAAGTGCTTAGTACCGAAAAATTGTTTCTCTATTCCTCTACATAATTTCTTCTTGTTGTGCTTACTATTATCTTTCGTCAGTTTTGGCGCCTTGAATTTCTCAAGAGGGGTCCATCTAATCTTGAGGAGTGACACTTCTTCTCTACATGTGGTCGTTTAATAACTCTTAATGACAGTGTCCTCAGACGTAACTCAAATCATCCACTTCTTTATTTTTGCATATTGCTCGTGCTCTACAACATATTTACCCTCACATAACGTGGAATCGCTTATAAAATAAATTAGTATGAACAATAAACCCGAGTAAATATATGGTGGCCTGTGCAGAGATGCGTCTCCATTCCTTACGAAGAAGTGTGGGATTATAGATTAAATTCTATACCTCATGTACCCATTTGTGCAATCCAAATTTGCTATATCATTAATGGTAATACTTACACTTTAAGGACAAAACGGGGTTTTCTTTTGAATTAAAGTGTCGAGTTGCATATGAATCTCATGACCTAACATTTATATTACATGGATAAATTAATTAATATAAAAGACTCTTTTATGCATAGAATTTTTTTTTAAAAAAATTAGCATGGGGCAATAAAAAAAAAATTCATGAGCTTTATCTCGCGGAAAAAAGTTTCGCAACTATAAGGTAAAAATAAGAGGGCGATATAATGATCTCCTTTTACTTTAACATATAGTCAAGAATATTCGGTTAAGAATTCTAAAATGCTTAATTTGAAATTATGTTCACAGATTTGAAATTGTTGATTTGCACCTTATAATCTCTCTACCCCAAGTAAAGAAATTAAATAATGATAAATAAAATGTAAAGAAAATAAAAATAAATTATAGAGTACTGATTAAGTTATCCACGTTATATTATATTAGCTAATTTATGTATTTAAATTTTTTTAAGAAAATAATTTGACAAAAAAATATTAAATAAACAAGTTTAAGGAACAAAAAAGTTAAAATATATTTAAAATTTTTTAAAACATATGCATTAAAATTATCATTAGGGGGACTAAATAATTTTTATAGAATATTTATGTTAAAAAAGAGTATTTTGGTCTAAAATACATTATTTAAACGTTATTTAATGGTTTGTGTTTATAATTAGGATAAAATAGAAATATTAATATTTTTCTCTAAAACTAATATAAAATCAAATAGTAAGATGATGACCAGCTTTATATTTTTTTTAAAAAAACTTAAGTTATGTCTTTATAGTTAGGATAAAATAGAAATGTTAGGTTAATACAATCTATAGTCTCTTAAGTTTTCTCTTATTTTAATTTTGGTCCTTCAAATTTTATTCTATTTAAAATATTAGTCCTATAACTTAATAAAAATCTGAACCATTTTATCTTTGAGGAACCAAAACCCATATTTTGAAACTCTAAAAATTAAAACTAAAATGAGGATAGATTTAAAAGAACAAAAGTTGTATTGACTCTAAATTAAAATAGTAAGATGATGACAAGCACACTAAATTCTAACCTACCCAAGTAGCTAGGGGTTGATATAGGCTCGTTAAGCTAGGTTTTAGCCATTTTATCTTTGATGACAAGCACATCTGCAAGAGAATTGTTGTCCAACTCTCCTCACACTCACACATTTTAAAAGTTTTTGGGAAACCTGTTTTAAATTATGAACCCTGAATTCCGTTATATTTCATTGTTTTTCCTATAAAGTATAACATCTTGAGCATCCAATGAGGACAACATCATACATGTGCGACAAGTCAATGATTAATTAATCCGGTTCTTTTATTGCCTAATGGGTTTTACTCGAGGACGAGTAAAAGTTTAAGTTTGTGGGTGTATTAACCTCATGAAATTCATGTCAAATTGGCACATTTACTTTTAGTTTTACATACATTTTGAGTCAATTCATAGATAAATGAGGATAAATGTGTAAAGGTAATGTGCCCTGGGATATTTGTGATAAAATGATATAAATTCTCTGTTTAAGTCCCTAAATTATATTAAAAATTACATCAACACTATTTTTATGGATTTCATTGTGTTGATAGGTTAACAATTGAGTCATAAAGGAGTCATTGGAGGTACAAAAAGATGATCAAGAAGTGGGAATGGAGCTAAGGAAGGGCAAGAAAATGATGAAGAAGGTCAAAAAGCTTCATATGGAAGCTTAGTCGCGGCCAAGGATTTTTCCTGGCCGTGGCCAAGAACACTAGAGAAGTTTGGCCGCGGCCAACCATCTTTGGCAGTGGCTAACCATCTTTGGCCACGGCCAAAGAAGCTCCAGAAAATTTTTGGCCGCTGCCAAACAACCTCCATAAACATTTTGGCCACGGCCAAGAAAGCTTTAGCTGCGGCCAACGCCCAAAAATAGCAGCTACGCGTTTTGATGACAGAAGGGTTTCCAGAGCCTATAAATACGAAAGCAACACATTAGAGCCTCATTCTAGACTTGAAAGGCGCCGTAGAGGCAATGCTCTGCTAGGGTTTGGAGCTTGGAGGTGGAGATTGAGCTAGATGTTAAAGATTTGAAGAGATGTGAGCTTCTCCTCTTAGTTTTTCCTCTCCTTTGTTGTCTTTCCCTCTTGTTCTGCTTTGTAACTGAAATATGCTCTGTTTATCATGGGTTGTATGAACATGTATAGCTAGAGTTTTATTGTTTGGATTATTTTGAACCCTTGTATGGATTAAGTACTCATTTCCCCTTTATATTTATGTTAAATGGTTGGATTGTGTTTATTTCACTCTGTTCTTAATGCTCCTTGTTGATTGGCCACCAATGAGGCTGTTGGGTTCCCTTGGTTGACGCCTGAGAGGGCTAAATTGAGTGTAGAACTTGAGTTTAATTGTGTGGGAACTTGAAATCCATGGTTGGATAGATGGTTTTGTTGATGAGGTAGAAATACACTAATTGACCTCACATAACCACATAGGTTCTGCAATATAGGCTAGGCTTAATTCTTCAGTTAAGAGATTAATGAACTAATTAAGCTAAACACCTATTTGGAGACTTGAGAGAGCACTTATGGGTAAAATAGTAACCTTGGTTAGCATAATCTATCATTGAGAGCTCACGTGTTGGGGATTTGAATAAGTACTTTTGAAATACAAGAGGGATAAATAATCCTAACTCCAACTGTATCATTTTTAGTCCATGAATCATTTGTTTATATTTTCATTTTAGTTTATAATTTTGTTTCTCCTCCACTGTGATAATTGTACAACTCAAATTAGGTTAAAGTGCGATAATCGCTACTTAACTGGGTTTTAGAATCAAATCCTCGTGGGAACGATACTTTACTCATCACTTTATTACTTGGCGCGACCCATGCACTTGTGGAGTTCACAGCTAACACACACGGTTGAGAGACATTGCCCTAAGTTAGAGTTTCAGGAAAAAGATACCGATTGAATTTGATAGATATTGGAAACCAATCGGGCCTAATGCAAGCCGATATAGGAGTTTTGTCAGCCTCCTTACACGCAACAAGCCTAGCATCTTGATAGAGGAGTGGAGGAATATCGATGAACATGTGAAGCAACATATTTGGGATACTATCCAGGTATAAAATTCACTTTTCTATGTAATGGTTATCAAATTTGTCACTAACTCCTTCAATGCATGCATTACAGCTCACCTACGACATTCCTCGGAGTGACATCTTGTACAAGAAGACAATGACGGATTGTTGTAACTTGTAAGTGTTGGAGGATGTTTAAGACATATCTAGCCAACAATTACATGCATATCAAGGTGAAAGATGATAAACCTCGTCCTAATTTGTATAGCAAGTATTCACATATTGATGAAGCGACTTGGCAGAAATTTTTTAGCCTTTGGACTAATCCAAAAGCTTTGGTGAGTTGACTTATTTTTCATTTTATTTACTTATCAATTGTCTTTAGTGATTGTAACTTTTTTTTTAATTTCTTATCCGTAGGAAAAAAGGCAAAAAGCACAAGAGAGTGGTGGAAACAATGATTGCCCTCATACAATGTCTCGTAGGGGTTATACAAAGGCTGGAAAAGACTTGTTGGCAGCCAAACTGAGGAGATTGGAAGTTCTTCTTTCTCCACCATCTCTGATACGTCACGAAGAGAAATGGTTATTTGCTTACCAAAGAAGGAGTGGGTCTTATACAAGTGAACAATCTCGTATAGTAGGTGAAAAAATTATAAGTATCGTTGTTTTTATTTGTTATTTAGTAAACAGAGTTTATTACTTATGTTTGTTATCTGTATCTTATAGAAGGAACTTCAAAAAAAACAAGCCGAGGGATATTTTAGGTCGAAGGGGATAAATGATATCCTGACAGTTGCTACTGAAAAACATGAGCATCCAGGTCGTGTCAAGGGAGTTGGAAGAGGGCTAGGCATAAGGGATTACTTTGGAGCACCCTCACGTCATTCCTCAAGTGTAGTGACTAGGGAGGAGATGGAGCATATGTTGGCCATTGCAAGGGCGGAAGCAAGGGCAGAGGCATAAGCATTATTTGATGCACGATTAGAAGCCCGGTTGAGCAAGATGAAAGAGGAAATAATGATGATTGTGAGCACAAGACAAGATACCAGTGCTCCCTAGGTACAATCGCTAGCACCTAATAAGCAGAGCACTAAAGATAGTTGTTGCAATATTTGGCAGTCATCAAAGGGTCTTAGAAAATAAATTGCTGAGCCTTATGACCTTTTTTCGAGGATTATCTAAGATGATTAGTTATACGGGGGAGTGTGTACAACTTGAGATCAACTGCCCACCACCAATAAATGACTAGGGAGCAAGTCAGAGTGTCAGTTGAAGAGGTGATCATTGCAGATGCACATGTCCCTATCTCTTCTGATGATTTCAAGATTGTAAGTGATGTCTTGGGCACTTTCATCTTGTGGCCAAAGAACCTTATTTCTATTCGAGATGATGAGGAAACCCAGATCACACCCCTAATTGCAGCTCCCTCCACTCAAGAAGTTTCATATATAGCTTCAATTGAATGACATGCAACAAGTAATTTCTAATGGCATATGGTACATCTTTTGAAACAAGATCGTGGCCTACGGATTCAGCTATTGGCAAGTCAGGGGTGGCATTCTTTCTTAAGAGGGATGATTTAATGTCCCTCATAGCTTCTAAACAACATCTTATGCTTGTGATTGTCCAACTATTTTTAATGTAAGTATCAACTTCAATTGGAAGTCAATATTTTAACAATTGCGTCATACTAATTTGTGTGCTTGCATTATTGTAGGTACATGAATCGTAGGTTGTTTGACTTAGCCAAAAGCGATAAATTTGGATTCCTATGCCCGGTTCAAATCCAAAAGAAAGGGACCACTGCTGCTATCAGACATGGATACTTATCAGAGAGGCTTAGTGAAACCGCAACTGAGTGTTTCTTGGCTCCATATGTGTATGGGTAAGTGTTCGTAACTCCATATGTGTTTCTTCTTAATCATATATTTGTTCCTCCAATGACTCCTTTGTAGCTCAAATGCCAACCTATCAGCACAAAGAAATATATAAAAACAGTGTTGATGAAATCCAATAGAATTTTAGGACTTAAAAAGAGAATTTATATCTTTTTATCACAAATGTCCCTGGGCACATAACCTTTGCACATTTATCCTCAATTATCTATGAATTCACCTAAAATGTATGCAAAACCAAAGGTAAATATGCTAATTTGACAGGAATTCCATGAGGTTAACAGTAAGAAACAAATTTATATTTCATAATATATATAATGCTTTATATTTGCTTAATATTCATCTCTTTTTTCCAGTTATCATTGGCAATTGTTTCTTCTATACAAGAATAGTTATATTGTCATCATCTTATGCTCCCTCCGGCTACTTCAAACTAGGGAATGAATTGAAGAAGACCATGTGTAATACCTTAATTTTCAAAGCCTTTAGATGAGTTTAAATGTATAATGATTTCAAACATGAGATCATAACAATTAAAAGTTTCAATTTTAAGGCAGAGTTCAATATGATATTTGTGTAAGGTTTTCAAAAACTTTTTAGAATAAATATGTATGCTCTCATTCTAGTTTGTAAATCCATTATCCTCATCAGTTTCAAAATCATTTATTTAAAATACAGAGCATTTTCTATCCATAGCCTACGTAATGACAATTAACTTATAGGCTTTTGGATACCAGAGTGTTACCAAAAGTCTAGCGTACCGATTATAACTTATACAGTCTGCGTCGTGGGTACTAGTACTACTATCGCTGCTACTACTACTTATAAATATTTTACAGTCATCCAAAATAAAATGATAACTAAATAGTGTATAATTAATTCGCATTTTCTTCATCCGTCTATATTACCTTCTTGCCCACCTTTGATGTATATCATTTGTTGAAAAAGGGGTGAGATTCAAAAGAATCTCAGTAGTACACAGATCACTCATATAATATGCAAATACTAAGCATGTAAAACAAATCATCAAACAGTTCAACTTACAGGAATGTAGCAAATTAAAGGGCCTAACTGGTCCTTTATCACAGACTCAGCGCTTGAGATTCACCATCTAGCTACCCAGGGCATCTTCCCCATACAAGGTGCAGTCACGGGCTCTCTGTCTCAAACATATCTAGCTCAAGATGTAACATCCTCATTTTTATTTTTAGGATATAATTATAATTTAGAGAAAATTATCATTTTTATTAGGTAATTTTTAGTACTAAAAATAAATAAATAAATATTAGAAAAAAAATTTAATTAATTCATTAATAAAATATTATTTTTTTATAATATAATATTATATTATTATATAATATTAATATTATATTATATTATTATATAATATATTATATTATATTATATTATTAAAATATATATATATATAATAAAAACGTGGGGGGCGGCGCCCCCCACATTTGAAAATCAAAGTGTGGCAACTACGGTGCCACACATTTTAGAAAAAAAAATAATAAAAAAAATAATAATAATAAATAAAAAGAGGTAGGAGGAGGTATATAAATACCTCCCCCTCCTCACACACACTTCACGCAAATTCTGCGTGAAGTGTTGTGTAATAGGGTGACGGGCAAGGCTCTGATAGGAGTATTTTTATTTCTTCGGGGATCAATAAGGTACTCAAAATCTCTTCTAATTATAAAACTTCTTTTATGAAATATTTTCTAAATAATTTTCTCTTTCTTATGATATTAATTTTATACTGATTAGAGAATATTTTAGGATTAGAATTTTGGACAAGTTTGAGTTTTGTCAGTATATGACTATAAGAATATAGTTGATAACTAATAGTTAATTTTAATCGGTTTATTTTTGTTATTTAGTTGATATAAGATTTTATAATGAATTTTCTATATAACCAACTTATAAATAATGTTATTTTGGACTTTTAAACCGATTAAATTTAGATTAAATAATTTATTTGGGTTAATGGAGATATTATTGAAATTTTAGTTGGTATAGTTTAAAATCTGAAGGACTAAACTGTCATTTATGAAATTCGTAGGACTAAACTGGTATTTATGAAATTCGGAGGACTAAACTGTCATTTAGGAAATTAGGAGGACTAAACTGTCATTTTATAATTTAAACCCTAAATTATTATTTTCAGTTTTTATAGGATATTATTATTTGAATTTGTAAATAAGTTATAATTTTGACTTTTTAGAAAATTATTAACGAGTAGTAAATTGATTGTGATAGATTGATTTTGGCGTGTGTTTGAGCTCTTGGATTTGGAAGAGTGTGATAATAATTAGCTTTGGCGAGAGGTAACCACTTTCCACTTATTATGTGTGTTGGTGTGTGTTTGTGAGTATTTGTAAAATGATTATGGGATTGAAAATTATATATGGATATTATAGATTATTTCAATGAGTAATATTGAGGAGTATTTTGTTATACACTTGCTTTGTGGAACCATGTGATTTAAATTATAAGATGTATTTGTATATTTTGAATATCATCATATGTGTATGGAAATTTTGAGAAAATTCCTATTGAGCTATTTATTGATACATATTGGGTTGTTTGGTTTGGGTTGAGATGGAGAAAGTAATTTTTACCACGTGGTATAGCTTCCATTGGTGCACGATGGTTGGCTTTATATTGTCCCACCAGTTCAATGAGGGACTGCGACACCCTACTAGTTCAATGAGGGGAAAGACCCATGGTCTGGAAACATGCTCTGTGAATTTTGGTCAATCCTCATCATGTGACCGGAGAGCTCTTTGAGTGGCCAGTAACATGGATATTAACTTAGCCCATGGGTCTAGTCGGCGGAAATAAGGCGGTTCGGTTGGATTGATGGGAGGCACTTGGGAATTGTGATATGAGATTTGAGATATAATATTATCATTTCTGATAAGAGATTTGTGTACAAAACAATGATATTAGATTTTTAATATTTTATTATATAAACTGTTCCACTTGGCACCTCATGAATACATGTCAACATGTGTAATGAGTTGGAAAGCTGGTTACTGAGGCTTTTGTCTCACCCCGTTGATTTAACATTTTTCAGGTGATAGTTTCCGTGCTGGAATGTCGGGAGGAGCTCCTGAGGCATAGATATATCTCTATGGCCTCTTGTGGTTTATTATGTATTGAATTGATGTATATTGTCACTCATAGGGCCTTCATCTTATAAACTCTGCTTTGACTACATACTTTGTATTATCGTATCATAGATTAGATATTATAATATTTAATAGTTGTGCGATTTTATCTCTATTATGATTAGTCTTTGAGAGATAATATTTAATATTATGGAATTAAGGAGAGGATCTTACACAAGACGGCCCCGTGTAACTCTTAGTGCTACTTGTACTTACGGGTCTTATTGCCTATGGACTATCTGTCCCGCATATATACAGATGATATGGTACACATACATAGCATCACATATGATATAAGAGATAAAGTACTACCTGACGGACTTTCCAAATTTAATCCTTATTCTCAGTCTCTTGGGCGTCCCGAGCAAATTTCAAATCCTATAATTTATAATTTACGCACAGACGAGTTATTACTTGTTCCAAAAACCAACACACTTTGGTAAGTTATCATTATAGTTAATACATTAGGTCCAATGGACCTACATCAACTATAAATATGTAACTTGACATTTAGAGTTTCAACTATTACAGAAATACTCTTACTTTTTATTTTTGCACTATTACACAAATCTGGCAGAATTTTTAATAATATTTGAAAATCCATAACTTAACCTAGGAACATCCAATTAAGGTGGTTCCAAATTTTATGTGTTATTTATTAAGCCTATTTTAAGATAAAAATATGTTCCACTGCTACTTATCTATGAATTATTCCCAGTTTTAAAGTTTTCTCATACTGCCAGAAAATCTTTACAGTTTTAATAGCTTAACTTCTACAATTCATAACTAAATCTCTAGAACTCCAAATGGAATGGTTCAAAATCATATATGATCCTATTTAAGTATATTTTCAGGAAAAAATATTACCATATAGAAATTACAGCCACAAGATTTCCAAAATTTCATCAAACCCCATCTATGCCAGAAAACGTTCTAGATTCATCATCTAAATTTAAAAATTCATATCTCACTATTTACAAACACAAATGATGCATACTATATATTAATTTAAATATTATCATGTATATTTTAATTCATGAAAGTTTCATAATTTTTGAACTAGATTTGGCTAACGAAATTTATTTTACAATCAAACTGATTCCAGAGAAACTAACCGAACAATATCTCCTCTAAATTTCTAAAATTCTAGACTTATAGAAATCATCCAAAACAACCTCAAATCAACTAGAAAGAGTTAAGAATATGTGAAGGGAACTCACCTATACTAGGATATGGAGTTGTATATGGGATTTGTAGCCTCTTCTTCCTTCCTCTACTGGCATCAATCACTCTTACGTCTCTCTCTTTCAGTATTATTTTTCTCTTGCTCTCTCTTTCACTCACTCTCTCTTTTCTTTCTTTTTGGATGCTGGCCGATTGAAAATTTAGAAATATGTGAAGTGTGTGTTTTGTCGTGTGAGTTTATGAGAGTGAGAGAGTATTGTTTTATTAATTAAATAAATATGTGTGTTTCATGTGTGTCTTATTTTAATGTTTTTGTGTGTGTGCGCGCGTGAGTCTCATGTATGTGTGTGTGTGTTTTTTTTATCCTATTAATTATACACACAATGCCGTAATTTTTCGCTTTGTCTAATTTAAGATCCCATATATTTCATAGGTTCCATAATTTAGCTTACTATCCAACTCTCATAAATTAATCATTAGCCTTAAAATAATTTCTTAGAGTCCTAAGCCAGATTATGACCATTAATTGTTATTCCTTGAATTTTTAGGAAAATAAGCTTTCAATTCCCAAGATTAATCTCTAGCACCATTTAAATTTTCTTTTTGGAAATTTAACCTTTTAATAAATTTTGGGATGTTACACCATGAACTCGTAAGTTTTCTTGCATTATTACCTTTTTTTGGAAGTTTATGGAATTTGTGTAAAATAAGTAACTAATAAGTAAAATATTTATCATATTTATTTTCCCTTATATGATGATTTTGTGGACAATATTTGAGATTAATATAAATAAATTGGGTGTAATTTATAAATAAATAATGATTTTCTTCTAACAGCCCCGTACAGCACCATATTAAGAAGATATTGAAAAGGCATTTTTTAAGGGATGATACTATAGCAAAATACTGTTTTCATACGGTACTGTATCATATATGGCATTGTAGCATATACGAGTACTGTAGTGATCGGTGCAAAGTGAGCTGGTGCAAAAATGGATTGTATTGTAGCAGTGGGCAAGTGCAAAAGTAGATTGTACTGTAGCAATGGGTCACCGTAGCATTTTCACTGTTCAATGGTCGGCTAGATTTTTCATTTTCATGCATCTTGTAGTTGTATTTTTATGTTTTTGTAATTAATTTTTATGCAATATTTATGATGTTTTTAATTTATTTTGGTTTTATTTTTAATTTCATTATGAGCTAAATTTTTCTTTTCTTAGGGTGATGACGTAGCTTACTAATGATGGATTGAATCTTAACTTGTTAAATCTAGTTTTAATTTTTCCTTCATGATTGAGTTTTAATTATTGTTCTTAATGCTTTCAATTGACTGGCCACCTTTGGATGATTTTAATATGCATGTTGAGACCGAAAGGAGATGAAGGTGTATGGATCCTATAATTAAAACCATAATTTGCATATAAAATAGGAATATATTCATATAGGTTATGTAGTCTTAATGAATTCCATAAATTTTAATGCATGATTAATTGCTTAAATTCATATAGAAATACATTGGGTTAGCAATTAATTATAGAATTACTTGACCTTGGAAGAAGCTAGTAATTAAATTAAGAAAACTTGACTATCAATCATGTGGAATAAATTAGACTAGAATAGATAAGTGATTCAATCCGAAAATTTGCTAAGTGAAATCTAATCCCTAGGGCTTTTTCTCATATTTGTCTTCATATCACTTGTATTCATATTTCATCACTTTTATTTTGCAATCTCAATCACAACTAATCGACCGACTAAATAGTACTAAGATTACCAATTTTGGTACTTAGTGATCAATCCTCGTAGGAACGATACTTTACTCACTTTTGTATCACTTATTTACGATAGTGTGCACTTGCACTTTCTAAATACACCATCTTACACTCGTAACAATAACCTTTGTGATTTTGATGATAGGGCTATGCGGACATTCCTACACGCTGCTTGTGGTAAGCATGTTCATGAGTTAAAATACCATACATGGATCATCCCAAAGGTTAGTACATATTTGTTTGTTTTAAGAATATGTTCAATAAGGTATGATTTTATGCTTGTTTTAATGATGTCATGTTCTTTTTCAGAGCCGTAGGCAACCACCGAGGTCCAACTTATGTTGTTTGTATGCTTTGAGACACATTTATAATATTATCACTCTAAGCATGATTGATTTTACTGAAGAGGTAAATGTATATTTCAAAAATTTTGTATTACTTTTATTGTTTTTAAGTTACCAAGTAAATGTTTTGTCTGACTTTAGTGTTATAGATGTTTGATCTTGCTAATCCATTTCTTGAAGAAGATAATGATTTCATCCGCAAAAGTTGTGCTTAATTCATCTATGAGATTTTACAAGAATAGTGAGTTTTTGAATCCAATGTTGTTCTAATACGTATTGCTTCTGCTATATGATGATGTTTGCCACGTTTGAGTTCTTAATTGAATTTGCAATCCGAATGTTTAATGTCCTGTTTCAAACTTAAAATATATGTTAGTTGATGTTTAAATATAGTAACAAATGTAAACATAATGAATAAGTGATATTTAACCAATTCGGATTGATCTCTGTAATTCATTTTGCTTCAGTTACTGTTAAACTTGAGTTCATACTCAAGACTCGAGTTCCTCATGTGATTTTCAAATGTCCCAACTCGAGTTTTCATCAGAAACTTGAGTTCTCAGTGTTATCAGCACTTCCTCAGGTTGTCTCTGTCAAGAACTTGCGAGAGTTCATTTGAAAACTCAAGCTCTCATCTGTCTAGAACTCGAGTTATGTCTCTAAACTCGAGTTCTCCTTATACTTCAAGTTTTTGTATGATTCTCTAGTTGGAACTTGTGGAAGTTCATTTATAAACTCGAGTTTCATCTTTACCAAAACTCGAATTTTGCTACCAAACTCGAGTTCTTTCAGTATTTCCAGATTCTGAATATTTCTCTGGATAAAACTCACGGAAGTTAAAATGCAAACTCGAGTTTCTTTCTTATCAGAACTCAAGTTTTGCTCTCAAACTCGAGTTCTCTAGGAGATTCTGAACAAGTCTTTAGATAAAACTCGTGAGAGTTCAAATGCCAACTCGAGTTCATCTTGGGCTAAAACTCGAGTTTTGTCCTAAAACTTGAGTTCTTGTGACAACTTCAGTTTTTGGCTCAACTTCTGTGTAAAACTTGTGAGAGTTAAGTACCAGACTCGAGTTTTCTTCAGACCACAACTCGAGTGTTAGCCAAAACTTGCAAAAGTTATACTGAAATATTCATGCCAAACTCGAGTGCAACTATCAAACTCAAGTTCTTCATCAATGAGAACTCGAGTTTCCTTCTAAAACTTGAGTGCATCAGCTATTCTGTAGAACATGAAACTGTCAATTTGTGAAATACTTTTAACAACCAGTTTAACTCAATGTTCATGATTAAACTTTGTTATTTCTTTGCAAAACAATTCATTATCATTTGTTATTATCAAAACATGGATTCTAACAACAATTTGTGGTTTTCATATCTAACTGGGTTTATGTCTCTATGTAGGACAATTTCTAGGATATGTGTAATACAAGTCTGATGTTGATACAGGCATGGGATTTGAAGGAATGACCTCTGTACTTTTTCATCCCTTTGGTTTTCCGTAAAACTGAGAAATTTTCTATATATACTAAGGAATTTGTCTTCCCTCTGCTTTTCTTTAAAACTTGTGGATTTGAAAATGCACAAAGTTGAGATTTTGCTACTATCATTGTTAAATTGTAGGTCATTGTTATCTCGATAGATTCAAATTGTTTTAAAATGCTTGATGATAATGTATTGATAACATGTTGATATTGTTGCTGATAACGTGGGTAGGAAGAATGATGATAATTGTTGACAAATGAAATTGTTGCTTTTGATTGTGTATGATAATGTGTTGATAGGCTGTATCAAGACCTCATCTAAAACAGGTCTAAAAAGTCATTCTTACCCAGTCTAAAAATTCATTTTTCCACTGATGATATGATATGATTAAGTAACTTATTTGGTTTCCTTAATATCTCTAAACAAAAGTCAACTGTCTTATATTTAGGATAGGATATAATATTAAATATCATGTGAGAAATTAGTTCAACTTTTAGTCTTTTCTTTGGAGATCTTCTTCATTTTGAGGCTATTGAACTGTCTACACACACGTTTTCAGGGATAATTACAAACATGTCTCAATTACGAAGATTAATTTTTTTCAGTCTTCTTCCGTTCTTCGTATGTCAAACTTTAGTATTCGTATGTCAAATTTTTAACATTACAAATGGTTATTGACATCTCAATGACTCATTTGCTTTATTTGGGACCTGTATATAATTATTACAAACTTTTGAACGACATATGCACCATGAAAACAAACCTATGACATTGTTATTTGAAATGCACGTGGTTTCCATATATTGGAGTACTAAGTTTAAAAATTAAAAAAAAACTGAATTACATTATTTATAACTGATAATAAATTGGAAGACTTTAACACGTAAGACATGTGAAATAACGTATGCCTCATACATATATAGTAGGCACCCTTCTTATGATGCAGAGACTTGCATGAAGACGTGCATATGATTTGGAGTTGCATCGAGAGAATGGAGATTTGGGATGAAGCAAACTAAAAAACACACACTACTTTAAAACTAATTAATTTGGCATAACCAGACAATAACATATATGTTTATTATCTATACATGTGCAAAGCCGAAACACACATCTCCAACTTATGCCATTAATTAGGATAAAAATAAAACCAGGTGCGTTAATTTATACTATAAGGGTCATCAAAGGACTGCGAAATTTTCTTATTCAATAGAGAATGCACAAAGTAATACTCGCTTAAATCATTAATATAAGACTTATTTACTTAATTTGATTAGATTAAAGAAATTTGTTAAAATAGTTAATATGACATATTTTTCTAAAACACACCCTAATTATTTTCCATAATTCCCTCAATCTCTCCTTTACTTGATTATGGTACAAGGAGTATCAATAGAGGTAAATTATGAAAGATTGACAAATATGAGAAATAGGTTATATTTAGGAGTAAGATCAATTCTACAATTAGATCATATATTAAAGATTCGAGGGACTATGAAGTAAACATACATTTACTTCATATCACTACAAAAAAACTGGCTTTTGGCGACCACTTTCAGCGGCGACTCTAAAAAGTTGCCACCAAAACTTGACTTTTAGTGGTGACAAGAAGAGTCGCCGCTAAAAGTGTGACTTTCAGCGGCGACTCTTATGTTCGCCACTGAAAGTGAAACTTTTAGCCGCGACATTTATTGTCGCTGCTAAAAGTCATACTTTCAGTGGCGACTTTTCCTTGTCTCCGCTGAAAGTGTGACTTTCAGTGGCGACTTTTATTGTTGCTGCCAAAAGTATTAGTTTTTCAATTAATTTTTTTCTCATAAAAAATATTTTTTTAAAATATAATATTTAATCTCTCAAAATATTAAATATGATACTTATCATGAAGAAATAAAATAAGGTCACAAGTTTTCATTTTCACAGGGGTTATGTTTAAATTGGTATTTTGATTTAAAATGAATGATGCATCCACCATTTTATTGTACACAAACATGCAAAGTGAAGGAGTATTAAATATTTCAATTTTGATTTCTTTATCATTGTTGTGTGTACTTAAAAACAATCATTCTAACTCATTTAATATCTAAAATATAAAAAATATATTAGTAGTTTTTATTGTATGATTATAATCAATTGAAGAGAATAAAATATATGAAAGTTAATTAATTAGTTATAAAATATTGATAAATTTAATTAAATATAGCTTAGAATCTACACTTATTTAATTATAAAATATGTATATGATTCAACCCAATTTCTTTCTACCTCATAGTTGCAAAACAAGAATGAAAGGAAAATGCTATGCTTCAAAAAAGAATAAAATAAGTCAAAGAATATGTGCTTCTCATATGCTATTATACTTTGACAAAATAACTTTCTAAATCACACACTTTAATAAAAACACAATTTAACGAATGTTAGTTAAAAAGAATGTGAATGGTTCATATATTAGGTTATATGAGATTTTTTGTTCTTTCATACCTTGCTTAAGATATCCTTATAGATAGATTTTATGTAATGACACTTTTTATCTAAAAAAAATCATAGGACTCTGGAGGACAATTTTGTCAATGATTTTAGGTCATGGAAGAAGACAAATAAAAGATATTATTTAAGAGGACTTCCAACTATAACTTTAATCTTTTATATAATTTGAATAATCCAAAGTATATTTTAGATTTATTAGTAGTTTCCCTCTTAGGATATTATTCTACATATGAGTTGTCAAATAGGATCTCAAGGATATTATTTAATATCTTATTATTATATCAATGATTTGATAGATGACATCTTATCCTCAATAACTTTGAATATTTTTTTAAAAAAATATTTTGATTAGTATTATTTAATGCTTTATTTTATTTATTTTTATATAATATTTTTTATTTTTTAGATATAAATTAAATGCAAACTCATTTATTGATTTATTATATAATATTATACACTCAATATAAAAAATAAAATTTATCAAATTAATAATATTATATTAATTAATCAATATTTTTATCTATATGTAAATATTATAAATATTATATTAATAAATAGATATTTATATTATATTATATATATATGTTTATATGAATATATTTTTTATATGTAATTTTAGATATGAATATATATATATATATATATATATATATATATATATATATATATATTTGTATGTATGTGTGTAATATTCAGTTATGTGTGTGTATATATTTAATTATGCATTTACTAGATGGGATTTCATCATAGCTCACATGGTAGAGGCTCAAGACAACATCCAAAAGGTGGGGGGTTCGAACTTGGTGGAGGCACATTTGGGAGGTTAAAATATGGAGTGATGATGTGGCACGACGTGGCATGTGGCATATGATATGGCAAGTGGGTGGTGACATGGGCTGATATGACAGGTGATAGGTGACATAGATGCTGACGTGGTTTTATTTATTATTTTTTCTCTTATTTTCTAAATATTGACTTTCAGCGGCGACATTTAAAGTCGCCGCTGAAAGTACCTCTTTGGTAGCGACATTTGTCGCCGCTGAAAGTATACTTTCAACGGTGACTGTATTTGTTGCTGCCAAAACTTTCAGCCACAGTCGCATCAGCAACGACTTTTTAGCGGCAACTTTTAGACTTTCAGTAGAGACTTTTGTCGCCACTGAAAGTCATTTTTTTGTAGTGTATCTTACTATTTGTGTAATTTTTTTTATTAAATGATGAAGGTGCAAATTTAGCAATGAACTATTTTCCAATATGAATCCAACACAATTAACTTTTGATAGGTCCAAAAGTAGAAATAATCAATTTTTTAGGTAGCAAATATAGCAAAACCATTAACCCTAGTTAGCTTTGACTACTTTTTGAACTGTGGGTCCTCTTACCAGTCTTTTCAACCTCTATTATCTTAATATATTTTTAGAGATATATGTCTTTTTTAATGGGAAAATATCACTTAGACCTATGGAAGTAACTTTGTTTCAGTCAACCCTAAAATGATTCTGAAATTTCATTGTTCTCCCTTATGTTAAAATAAAATTAAGTTTTGACATCAATGAAAAAACCATAATGCCCTTACTTTATTTATCATAAGAGAATTTGCAAAATAGATATAGACATTTACATGACACATAATGACTTTTACGAGACAAATAAAGGGATTCAAAGAAAATTAAAGAGTTAACAAGAATATTTTGGCCATTTACAAGAGAAATAAGAGAATTCACTAGACAAATAAGAGTATTCCAAGACAAATAAATGGATTTAAAAGAATCTAGGGAGTTAATGGTCTTATTATATCTGCTACGTAAAAAATTGATTATGTTTACTTTTGGTCCCAACAAAAGTTAATTGTATTGGGTGCATATTAAGAAATAGTTCATTGATAAATTTGCACATTCATTCTTTCTAAAAATATATTAAAATAATAGAGAGCGAGAAGAATAATGGACCCATAGTGTAAAAAGTAACGGAAGTTAATTCGAATTAATGGCCTTGCTATATCTACTACCTAAAAAATTGATTATGTCTACTTTTGAACCTAATGAAAGTTAATTATGTTTGGTACACATTGGGAAATAGTTCATTGCTAAATTTGCACTTTCACCTTTTAGTAAATCTTAATTATGTAAATCAAAAGACTTGGCTTCTTTCCTTTTTTTTCCATTTGCTCCCATCTTTTACCCCCTTCATAACCAGTAGATCAAGATCTAATTGTCCACATTTAGGGCTCATTTAGTATGGTAGAATTGAGGGGTATGGAAATAGAAATGGAATTGATTTCCATGAGGATGTGTGTTTAGTATGATGGAATTGGAAAAAATTCAATTTCCACCAAAATTGCTTGAATTGAATTCCATGTAGTAACCTAAAGATTTGTAAGAAATTTCATGGAGTTCTAATTTTTCCCTTCTCACTTTTCATCTTCATCCAATCCACAGAACCCATTCGTCTTCCTCATTACCAGCGAGCATAGCACCAACCACCACCACGATTACTGGCGAGCACAACACAATAACCTATTCGTCTTCCTTATTGTTCTCCGACCAGCCCAACTTGCAAATCTGGTCGACGATGGCATATTTGGAGACAGGTGCAAATTTGTAAATCAACGGTGGTTTGTGCTCGCAAATCTGACAGTGGCAATGGAGAGCGGCAACCTTGCAGCAATGATTTGATCCATCGACAGAAAATTGTTGTCTTGTAAGACCACTGTGTACCAAGAACAATAGCAAAACCTCATCTTTGTTTTATCCACTTCGTCTTTGATTTCTCCAGCTTCGTCACTGTCACTAACGGAAAGATCATGTTCTTCAGATGTTCATTGATTTTTCCAGCCAGATCTGCAACTTTGTTCATCATAATATGTTTGTGGATTTTGCATATTTGTGTTTAAGTTTACTTTGATTTGGCTTTTGTGATTTGTACTTCCCATATTGTCACAATTTTGTGGCTCCATAGTTTCAATTTCTGAGCTTTTGTTCATTATTGTTTTGACTGTCTGAGGTATGGTAGGTGGTCGGACGTTTTGGAAGAGGAAGGAAGAGTTTTTTTTTTAAAAAAAAAGGGCATTTTGGTCTTTTTATATAAAAATGAGGCTTTATTTCTATGACATATCAAACATACTATTAAAACTCATTTCTATATCCAACTCCATATCTATCTCCATCTCTATATCCATTAAAACCAATCAAACATACCTAACGGGCCCTTAATATTTACTTCCAATCATTTTCTCCATTTCCTTCCCATAATTGTCTCTATTGTAATAATATTTTTTTATAAAATATTAAATATGAACTATTAAATCTTGATCCATTGGCCATGAAAAGGGTAAAGGATGGAGTGAGTGAGAAAAGAAAAGGAGAGAGTAACTCCCCAAACCAACTGCTCTTATTTGAAGATGTGTGTATTGTCCTAAGTTAGCATATATTTAGGACATAAATATATTGATCTGATCATGTCAGATTTATTATTATTATTTTTATTTTTTTTGCCAAAGTCAGATTTATTAGTTTAAAAGCAGCCGATGCGTACCAAATTTTTTGGCTATAAATATGTTCATCTGATTATGTCAAATTAATCAAGACTTTTTGGTATTATCAATTGTGGACAGTCACGACGATGTGGGATGACTAATCATCATAACCTAAGATCTTTTTGGGTAATGTCTCCGCCGGGGGCGGTGTCTGCATTATTTATCTATTCTTAAATGAAGCTAATTAGGTTATGGAAAACTCTAGTATTGATAAATGAAAATAAAAACTTTAGTTAATTAGTTCATCTTTATCATAAATATAAAATATAGTTTTCATATTTATTAATTTTTTTAAATTTTCCCTTATTAATTCTAATTCAACAATAATCAAAAAGCGGGAATAAGAAATTAAGGAATATAACTAGAATATTTTAGAAAATATATGTTATATTAACTAACTTAACCAACTTCCTTAATCTAATCAAATTAAGGATTGGAGGGAGTATATGATAAGCCAAATTAGAAGAAGGAAATAAAATTAAAATTAACACTTGACGTAACCACGGATTTCATACCTTACAATCACAATAACAATACCTGCTGATGGCAATACATAAGAACAAGCAACACAAGCATTACCTGTATTGGCAAAAAAAAAAAAAAAAACACAAGCATTACCAGTACAACAACAACTTCTTATTGAAGCTGTTTTTATTACATACCTCAGTTTATTTAACATCCACACAGACACGAAGGACTTGAGGATTTGAATCTCTCAATTTCTTAAGAAATTAACAGTTCTGATTTCAATAAAGGAAAAATATACAATATGTGAGAGGTTCACCATTCCACACACATTGCGTATTTTTCTTCTCTGAAATTAACAACTTATAATTGATGCTCTAAGAAATTAACGAGACTCAAATCCCATGTCTGACACAAATATTTAAAACTATGACAAATAAGATTGATAGTAGCGAAAGATAAGCCTGAAAAGTGGCTTCTACTGGGAAATAAGATGAGCATCAATGTCTCTAGCAAGTTCAGTAGCCAATTCCATTAGAGAGTGAGGGTCAGAAATGTGACCTCTCAGCTTCTCATATTCCATGGTGACGTGCACCAAACTGCCTTTATCCTTTGGAATTGCATGAAAGGTAACATTCAGGCTCTTGTAATCCTTGAGCACATCTCCCTCCACAACCCTCAAAGTGATCAGATTCTTGTCTGCATCTAGGGCTTCAATCACTTCCTTAGCCACACAGTTTTTCCCTTCTGCACAATTTATATGTACAACATAAAACATATTCAATTCTTAGATATAATACGTGATCGAATTCTTTTTAATCAGTATTAACTTCTCTATTAATTAAAAGGGCGGCCTAACGGATAAAGCTCCTACTAGGTGATGTATGCAAAAGGATAGATATGCATAACCTTACTAGCCACAATCGGAGAGGTTAGGCTGCTTCTAAGATTTGAACCCGTAATCTCTAAAATCGTATGGTAGTAACCTTACCGTTACTTTGAGACTCGCCTCTTTGGCACTGGTCTATTAATGCATCAAACTTTCATGCCTTTCATTAGAATATAGAGGTCCTAGGTTCTTTGGGTATGAATAAATATACTGAAGAGAAGTCACCTTTTTTGCCCCCAGTAACGTGTAGGTAACTGAATTAAATGTGTTTGTGTGTGTGTGTGAGTGAGACAGAGAGAGAGAGAATTGGGAAGTTACCATGGACGTAGTGCCAGGTGATAACAGAACCGACCTTGCCCCAACTTCCTTCAATAATAGCATGTTTAATTCTACCAGGAGAAACATTGGGAATATGGTGAGGCTTGCTGCTGAACATTTCATGAAATTTATCAGCAGAAGCATTAATGTGCACATCAACTTCCACCTTCCCCATTAACTGTTCTTCATGTCCCTGTCCTGTGAGGCTCACATCAATTTCTCTGCTCCATTCTGTCACAAACTGTGTCAAAGAGTGTGGATCTGGAATTCTCCCATGTAGCTTCTCATACTCGAGAGTCCAGTGAGCAACACTTCCCTTTGCCTTTGGATTCACTTGAATTGTGAACTTAAAGCTCTTGTAATTGTTCAGTATATCTCCCTCTATCATCCTGAAACTTATCAGGTTCTTCGCTGGATCTACATCTTCAATCACTTCCTTCGCCACACAGTGCTTCCCATCTGCATAGTATCAGATACATGTATATGTATACGTATGTATGTATATATTATGTATGTATGATCAAGTCCTACATGAAAAGTTAAAGGATTAATCACAACTGTTTAAGTCAGTGGTGAGTTCATTCAGAGTAGTTTAAGTACGCTATTTGATGTAAGTGGTAGGCCTTGAGTGTGATTAATACGAAACTCTAATATGTAGTAACAACAAAATTCGACAGTATATAAATATCTTTCCTGATTACCCTTTTAGCCACATAGCGTGGAACGCTTTTTTTTAGATCTTATTATCAGGTATTCAAGTAATCTATTAAGACTTTACGATTAGGATGCCTCTCTTCTGGATTTTTTGAATAAGGGGGATTCAAAATCAGTTCACCCACTTTAATTTGTAGCTTAGTTGGTCCACTACTTTACTAAGTAGTACCCTTGGGAAATTCTACAGTATATACTCAAAGAAGAACGCAAAAGTCAAGCATGAGTAGGTAAAGAGTTAGACTTACCATGAACGTAATTCCAGACAATGATGGAGCCAACTTTTCCGAAATCACCTTGATGCATAGTCACACTCTTGATCTTACCAGGAGTAATGTTGGCGGTGTGATGAGGTTTTCTGCTGAAGATTTCATGAAACTGCTCAGCAGAGGCATTTAGGTGGACATCGATTCCAACTTTCCCAATATGAGACATCTTTCTTAATTCTCTTTGGATAGATCAAAAAAGATATAAGCTAGTTTCGCAGAAGAAACCAGATAGATATATATGTAATGCAAAGCCTATTTGCATGCACAACGAAGAAGGCTTTAGCCTTGACCCTTTATATAGGAGGAACCAGTTTCCCTGCTTATCCTTTGGATGAGCAGGGAGAGCTAGTCTTCCTCTGAACCGTCTAGATTTAATTTTTTTTAAAATTGAGGATTTTTTAATAAAAAAATATTTTTTAAAAAAATATTAGTTAAGAGATTATTTTTATTTTAGATTATGTACCTATTAAAATAATTTTAAAAAAAAATAAAAAAAATTAAATCTGAACCATTTAAATAAATCTGGACGGTTCAGATTTCCCTGCTCATCTAAAAGATGAGCAGGAAACTGATTCCTTATATAGGAATTCTGAGGCGGTTTTAATAGCTCCATGCTTAATAAATATTACCGCTATGTAGTCCCCAGGAACTGTTTCCCTACTAAGCTTGCGGTTTGAATAGGTCCACGTAGTCCCCACGAACTAGTTTCCTCGTAGGCAAAACGCTTAGTAGGTAGAGCTCATCTTATTTAGATTGTTAGATATAATTTTGACGGTTTAAATTTAAATTTTAAAAAATATATTTTTTTTAAGAAAAAATATTTTAATAAGTATAAAATCTAAAATAAAGATAATCTCTTAATAACTATTTTTTAAAAAAATAAATTTTTATTTAAAAAATCATCTTTTAAAAAAAAAACTTAGATCTATACCGTTAAAAAATAAGGGAAACCAATTCCCTAGTGCCCATGATACCCGCTTCGCAATGTATTAGAGTTAACCTTTTTTTAGGGAAAATTGTTAAAAAACATCTTTCAAGCAAATTAATTGCTCATTTCTACCATTGCACATGGTGGGTGGTATGTTGCACACGGGTGGATGATATTTTGCACATAAGGGATGGTGTTTGCACTTTCGCAGGGATACTTTTTGCACATGTGGATGCTGATTGCACATGATGGATGCTTGCTTGCACATTGGTACTATTTAGCAATTAATTTACTTAAAATGTATTTTTTAACTATTTTCCCTTTTTTTTAAGGAAATAATTAATTTTGACTTAATATTTTTGTTACTTCAAGAGGCTTTGTAATCAATTTTAAGTGCTAGATTAATACATATTTAAATGTATTTTTATATAAAATGAAAAAATAATTGCAATAAATTGGTGCTGTTAAAGTTAGTCGGCGCGTACGGTCAAATTAAGTTTTAATCAAACTTACTGAGTAACATTATTGTTTTCGTCCTAAACATGATTAGATTCGGATAGGCCACCCACACCCTGCCAGATTAGAGCTACTAATTTTGAATGGTACTTGTTATCAACATATGAATTATTGGACATCAAGTGGTTGCACCGGTGGAAAATGGTTTTTTAGATCGGGTAAAAATAATTTTTTAGACCGATTTTAGATAAGGTCTTGATACAGCCGGTCTAAAAAATATGATACTTTTTAGACCAGTTATGTAACCGGTCTAAAAAGTGTGACTTTTTAGACCATGTGGATAACCGGTCTAAAAAGTTAAGCATACAAACATAATCAATGGATTCAAAAAAAAATTAAGACACTTTTTAGACCGGTTATCCACATAACCGGTCTTAAAAGTCTTTTTTAGACCGGTTATTTAAATAACCGGTCTAAAAAGTGTCTTTTTTTTTAGTCCATTAATTATGTTTTTATGCTTAGTCTGTACATATCCTAAAAGTATACTTCCAAGGTCATACTTATAGTTACTAATCACAAATATATCTTGGTGGAGTCATACCTGAAGAACACAATAAGCACAACTCAAAAATATTACAACACCAAGTGCAAATACATAATGAGCTGTGAATGACTCAACAATATAAAATAATATTAGAAAATAAGTTAGAAAATAAAGTAATTAGAACGTAAGTTGGAAGATAATTTTTGTTTACGAAATTTTGTCGGAGAATAAATATTTAGAAACAAGGCAAATGACAAAAGAAAACACTAACCTCAGCCCCTAATGAAGAATCCAATTTATAAACTTTCTCAGATGTCGCAATCGTAAACCTGAAACAAATATGACTATAAATTTTTGTAATAGAAATCGATCTGAAATATATGACAGTATCTACTCTGAAGTATGTATAAAACTAATTAAGTAGAGCGCTTATCTTAAACCAATTGGAGGGAAGAAAAACCGAGCTTTACGATGATGGATTCCACCGTACCTCTGCGTTGACGGCGAAGATGGTCAAGGATGGAGGAGCGATGTGGGAAAGAGGAGTTGTTACGGCACGAGGGAGGAGTTTATAAGAAACTTGATGAATATCATATTTCAAAGTTGAAATTAGGAGCGAGATAAAGCCGCGAAAATTTTAAATTTTAGGGCGGACTTTTAAGACCGGTTATTTGACAAAACCGGTCTTAAAAGTGTTCACCTTTAGACCGGTTATAACTAATAACCGATCTTAAAAATAAATAAAAAATTAATTTTTTAATTTCGCATCTTTTAGACCGGTTATCATCAACAACCGGTCTAAAATGTTTTATCTTTTAAATCGGTTATTAGTGACAACCGGTCTAAAAAGTCTTAAAATTTTTTAATTTTTAATTAATTTTATATTTTTAGACCAGTTTTTTAGATAACCGGTCTAAATAATATATTTTAGACCGGTTATTTTAATAACCGGTCTAAAAAATTCTTTATAATTACAAAACTGCCACCGGTCATATTTTTTAGACCTTATCAGCAATAACCGGTTTAAATAATAAGGTCTAAAAAGACTATTTTATACTAGTGTTGAGGGGGATTATTGCGGAAAGATTATGATTATACTGGGAAGCTTGAATTAAGGAAATTTATTTTTTAAATTTTAATTTGAAATTAAATATTTTTACATGTTTAACAATGAAAATATCAATTACATACTAAAAAAATCAAACTTGAATTCATAATCATTCCGCAATCAATCAATCAATCATCATTAATCAATCAATCAATTAATTCTATATTAGAAAATTTGTAATACCCACTAAAAACCCCGATTAGATTAAAAAAAGGTGGGGTTAACACACCTTAAAAAATGACACATGTCACCTTCAATGATTGTAGGATTTTCATAACTTGAATTTAAATTTAGACATTAAATATGAAGTCTTAATTATATTAATAACTATGGGCTTGTTTGGAATAGTGGTTGAAAATTTTATAAGTGCTTATGAATTGTAATTCACGGAATATGAAGTAACTTTTACGGTCTATGAGGTAGCTTTTACGGTTTACGAGGTGCTTTTACGGTCTACGAAGTGCTTTCACGGTCTACGAAATAAATATGTAGAAGAGATTTATCTCGATTTACATAAATCGGGCTTATATAATAAGTTCGATTCAAATAAGTGATAACAAACAAACTCTATATAATTATGATTCAAGTATACCCAAGAATGACACCTTCTATTATGTATTGAGGGGATCTCTTAAAATTATATGAATAATTAATAATTTATAATAAAATGTAGGTTATTACTGTAGTAACATACAGGTTTACAATTGAGGTCAATGATTTAGGTTTTAAAGTTATGATCAAGTTTTAATCATTGTGATTTATTTTATTTATGACGATAAATTTTTATTATATTTAATATTATGATAATATTTCTATATAATATTGAAATTTAATTTAATGGTGTATACACTTAATTGAGAGAAAATACAAAGATAAATCAATAGAGACATTCCTCTCCTGACTTAGTGTACCTGGTTCATACAAGAATTTCTCAAACGGCTTACTTCATATTTGATTGACAAGACAGATAATCAAACCAACAAAATTACCCATATGTAATTATTTAGGTTTGAATACGAAAGAAGTAAACTGAATTTAAAATTTAACATTAAATCACGAATCATGATTATATTAATAAATGTTACAGCTATGTAGTCCCATGAACTGTTTCCCTACTAAGCTTGCGGTGTGAATAGGTCCACGTGTAATAAATATTATAACTACGTAGTCCCCACCAACTAGTTACCGCCTTAAGCAAAAAGTACGGAGAGCGGATTATATTTAACAAGGTTCTGAAATTTGGACCGGCCATTGAATTGGTTAGGGTACTGGGTCAAGGGTTAGTGGGTCAGATCGGAGTCAAATCGAAGCTAATCTGGGATCAAACCGGTGATAAATTGAATATTTTAGGCTTATTAATATGAAATTCTAAAAAAAATTTAAAAAAATTAATTTTAAAAAGAAAATAAAAAAAGTACCAAACCGGGCCGGTCACCGGACCGGCCTGGTTTGGTGGCCGGGTGGCCAGTTCCCGGTCCGGTCCTGATTCTAAAACATTGATATTTAGATTGTTATCTCTATTTTAGACAGTTTATATTTGAGTTTTTAAAAGTGTATATATTTTTTTAAAAAAATATTTTAATGGATATAGAATCTAAAATAAAAATAATTATTTAATTACTATTCTTTAAAAAAATGATTTTTATTTAAAAAATCATTATTTTAGAAAAAACTTAGATTTAAACGGTTCAAAATCATATCAGAATAGCCTAGATCTGATGAGCTCTCTCTAAGGTTTAGTAGGAAAAATGTTTCGTACTGCCATGACAACCTAGTTCGCATTGTAGGGTGAGTTTAGTTTGAGGGGAGGGGAGGGATTTGGATTGAATTTTTTAGTGGGAGGAAAGCTAAAATTTTGACTCTCATTCTTTTTCCTCCCTTTATTTTTGACTCTAATTACAAAAGATTCTTTTTCCGCCTCTCTAACAAACCAAATAAGGTAACATATTCCACTCTCCTCCCCTCAAAAATTCATTTTAAGGAAATAATTCATTTTGAATTAATTTTTTTATTACTTCAAGAGGTTTTGTATCAATTTTAAGTGCTAGATTAATATGACATATTTAAATGTATTTTTATATAAAATGAAAAATTAATTGCAATAAATTGGTGCTGTTAAAGTTAGTCGGCGCGTAATGTCAAGTTAAGTTTTGAGTAACAATATTGTTTTCGTCCAAAACATAATTAGATTCGTATAGGCCACCCACATGTTAACACCTAGAAATTAATAGTATTCTAATATTTTTTTTTATTTATTTTTATGTATAATTTATGCATATTAAAAAAAACAAGCTAAAGTTGAAGATATATTTGTGTAGAGCTTAAAATTTGTGTGTTTTAATTTAAAAAAAAAAAAGAGATTGCATCTTCTCTTTTGTAGGAGGGTAAAGACACGTTAAGAAGCTTTGAATGACACTTTGGGATGTTTGAAGGATTAAAGTGTAATGCTTATAGCAGCAAAGATCAAAGAAAGCTTAAAGAGGAAGTGTTGTGTTGTTGGCTATGCTGAAGTAGACATGGTCAGAACTTACTGTATCATATGCTTCAGCACTTAACCCTTGGCTGAAGCCAACGAAGATCAGACTTACTATGGCATATGCTTCAACACACGAACAACAATACAACCTTGTGTTTTACTTGTTGAAATGCTTGAGGAGGCTTTTTAAGGAAGAGAGATGCCAAAAATAGAGCATTCTGCAGTTTTCAAGTGTTCCTAAGAGCTTGTGTGCTAGGGTTTTGGAGTTTATGTAAAGCATTGAGTTAGGTTGAAGTTTGAAAGGCACTTGGAGCTTCAAATCTTGGTTTTCCCCCATTCTTCTTCTCTTTCTTTACTGGATTTTGACTATGGCTGTAATTATTTCATATAGTTGTAGCTACTTTCTGATTATGTGTAGCTAAACTCTTCACTCTATGGTTATTTTGAGCCTTTGTATGGATTAAGACTTGATTATTCATCTTTTTTGGTTGATAATGGTATATATGTGTTGATTTTACTCTTTTCTTAATGCTTCTAAATCTTTGGCCACCATTTAAATTGAATTGTTCATTTGGATTTGACTTGAGAAAGCTTATCTATATGAAGAACTTGGGTAAAATCATGCTAGACTTGAAATTTAGGTCTTAAATGAAAGGTTTGTTAGTAACATAGAGATATAGTTACTAACCTAGCATTGTTAATGAGGTTATGGCTAAATGAATATTCTCTATTAGTTGTAGCAAGAGAATGTGCATATTAAGTGAAGATACAAACTTGGTTTTGACTTGAGAAAGCTTAACCAAATGATTTTTGAACCTTGGACTAACACATATTATCATTGAAGATACTAATTGAGAGGGATTATATCAAGTTCTAGGAAGTGCAAAGGGGATAAATAACCCTAGGTTTCTTCCAATACTTGAAATCAAAGAATCTACTTTACTTAGTAATTATTAGTCTTAGAAATAGTTTGTACGTTCTCTTTCACTCCATCAACATGTTTTGGCTCAACTTAATCGAATTCATTAAACTTGTTGTTTGACTAATTTGTTACTCAAATCCTCATAGGAACGATCTTTACTCATCATTTTATTACTTGACGCGATCCGTATACTTGCAGCAACAAACACCACACCCTGCCAGATTAGAGCTACTAATTTTGAATGGTTGTTATCAACATATGAATTATTGGAAATCAAGTGGTTGAGGGGCATTATTGCGGAAAGATTATGATTATACTGGGGTCTGGGGAGCTTGAATTAAGGAAATTTATTTTTTAAATTTTAATTTGAAATTAAATATTTTTACATGTTTAACAATGAAAAAATCAAACTTGAAATCATGATCATTCCTCAACCAATCGATCATCAATCAATGGATCAATCAATTAACTCTATACTAGAAAATTTGTAATACCGGCTAAAAACCCCAATTAGATTAAAAACAGGTCAGGTTGATACACCTTAAAAAATGATGCATGTCACCTTCCATGATTTTACGATATCCATAACTTGAATTTAAATTTAGACATTAAATCTGAAATCTTAATTGCATTCATAATATATAATTATAATTCAAGCATATCAAGAAAGGCACCTTCTATTATGGAGGGGATTTCCATAAGTTATATGAATAATAATTAATAATGAATAAGATATTTTAAAAACAAGGTTATTACATTGAAGGCTGGGCAACACACCTACAAGATTGACAATATGTGATTAATGTGATTTGAATATAAGGAAGGTGTTCGTCACCGCAAGTGTATAGGTCACCTTAAGTAATAAAGTAATAAGTAAAATATTATTTTTATGAGGATTTATTTCTAAAATCCGGTCAAGTATCAATTATCGCACTTTCGCCTAATTTGAGTTACATAATTATCACAAGTGAGGATAAATACATTTAGAAATTAAAAAGAAAATACAAACAATTGATTTATGGACTTCAAGGATAAACTGGGAGTTATGACTATTTATCCCCTTGTATTTCAAAAGTACTCATTCAAATCCCCACAATATGAGTTTCTTAATGAAAGGTTATGCTAACCAATGTTACTCAATTACCTATAAGTGCTCTCTCAAGTCTCCAAATAAATGTTTACCTTAATTAATTTATTAATCTCTTAATTGATTAATTAAACCCAGTTTTCATTACAGAACCTATATGGTTATGTGAGGTCAATGAGTGTATCTCTACCTCATTGACAAAACTATCCACTCAACTCATAAATTTCAAGTTCTCACATGATTAAACTCACGTTCTACACTCAATCTAGCCCTCTCAGACATCAACTAAGTGAACCCAACAATCTCATTGGTGGCCAATCAACAAGAAGCATTAAAGACAAAGTGAAATCAGCATAATCTAATCATTAATCACAAACATAAAGGGAAAATGAGTACTTAATCTATACAATGGTTCAAAATAATCCTAACATTATAGATCTAGCTACACATATTCAGAAAACCCATAAGAGAATGAGGATAAACATAAATACAGCAGAACATAAGGAAAAGATAACAGATGGAGAGGAAAAGAAGAAACTTAAATCTCTTCAAATCTTCAATTCTATAGCTCAATCTCTACCTCCAAGCTCCAAACCCTAGCAGAACCAGCCTTCAAAGTAACCTTTGTCGTCCAAAATGCCTCTTTGGTTCAAGGTTTCAGTATTTATAAGCCATAAAATTCATTCTGACATCAAAACGCACAGTTGCAGATTTCGGGCCTTGGCCACGGCCAAAGGTTTCTTGGCTGCGGCCAAAATGTGTTTGGAAAGGCTTTGGCCGCAGCAAAACATGTCTTGGTTGCGGTCAAGGATCTAGTGATGGCTTGGTCGCAACCAAAGGATTTTTGGCCTGTCTTAATCTATTTCTTACTTTTCCATTATAATTTGACTTCCTAAGCTCCTTTCCCACTTTTTAGTCATTGATTTGTGCTTTCAATGACTCCTTTATGACTCAAATGTTAATCTCTTAACACAATGAAATCTATAAAAACAGTGTTGATGAAATCTAGCATAATTTTTTGGACTTAAACAAAGAATTTATATCTTTTTATCACCAATATTCCTGGGCACATTACCTTTACACATTTATCCTCAATTATCTATGAATTCATCCAAAAAGTATGAAAAACTAAAGGTAAATGTGACAATTTGACAGGAATTTCATGAGGTTAATAAAAAGAAGTAAGTTGAATTTGAAATTATACGTCAAATAAGAAAACATAATTATATTAATAATTATAATTACGTATTACATGCGAAAACAAGAAATTCACCTTCCATGATCGTTGGGATCTCCATAACTAATTTGAGTTTTAAAGGATAAATTGAATTAAAATATAAACATTAAATCAGTGATCATAATTATATCACAAATTATATAAATGTGACCCCTTCAAAAATGACAAGATGTAATTAATGGAGTTTGAATATAAGGAATGAAGTAAGTTGAATTTTAAATTAAACATTAAATAAAGAATCATAATTACAATAATAATTGTATCTCGGCGTTCTATGCATAATTTCACATTCTATGATTGTAGGATTTCTTTAACTTGAATTTAAATTTAGACATTAAATCTACATTCTTAATTCTATTAATAATTATAAAATTGTGATTTAAGGATATCTAAGAAGGATACCTTCCATAATTGATGGGATCTCTATAAATTATATGAATAATTAATAATAAACGTAGGTTATTACTATAGTGAGTAACATGCAACTTTACAATTGAGGTCAACGATTTAGATTTTAAAGTTATGATCAAGTTTTAATCATTGTCATTTATTCTATTTATAATGATAAATTTTTATTATATTTAATGTTATGAAAATATTTCTATATAATATTAAATCCTAACCATTGATACTTATCTAATTGTGGATACAATCAATGGAGAGGAAATAGAGAGAGAAATCAATGGAACATTTGTCTCCCGATCTGGTGCACTTGGTTCATATAAGAATTTCTCAAATGGTTTACTAAATATTTGGTTGATAGGGCAGATAATTAAACTATCAAAATTGTCCATGTGTAATTATTAGGGTTTGAATAGAAAGGAAATAAATTAAATTTGAAATTAGAAATTAAATCAGGAATCATAATTATATTAATAATTAAATAATTGTGATCCAAGCATGCCATCACCTTCCATTATTGTAGGAATCTCCATAAATTATATTAATAATTAGGTTGTTAGTGCAATAATTTTAAAAAATTATGTCCTAATGATAATAATTTGATTTTGAAATAGTGATTTCTAATTTTTATTATGGGTGAACGAAAATTATGTTTCTATCAATGGTATTACTACCGCAGAGATGGAAAATGAAGTTTTCGAATATTCATTAATAATTGGGATATTAATACCACAACAAATATAATTTGAGTATTAATCAATAAATTAAGATATTTCAAAATAATATTGTTGACTTTTAAAAATAAATTGGCTTTGAAATCTCATGAATGATAATAATTATCACATGAGCAACCAATTAGGCCTCATAAAAGAAATTTATTATTTTTTTCATGCATTATAGATTTTTGGAAATATATAAAAGGAAGTTTATGGAATATTATCAATTAGTATATTAATTAGGATACTAATATGACAATAACTCTTTTTTCATCTTTTGATGATAAATAGATATTAATTGAGATATTGATAACTTCAAAATTAAATATTTTTTTCGTTTTCCAAAAATGATAGTAATTAATTTCATAAGCAACCCATGAGCTTTCTAAAGAATAAATGCATAATTTTTTAAATGAATAGATATTTTTACTAAATTTTATTTTTATACGTTTAAATAAAATAAATAATATTATAGAATGTCTCACCTCAAGCATCACTCTTGGTGAGTTGCACGTCAAGATATAGCGTGTTTGTATGAAAAAACTTATATTAATCATTGTTTACATTTCAAATATTTAGGAGTAATATAATAATAAAACATAGATTTTAAATTCCCTTGTGTGGATCATTCCCTTTTAGTGTCCGTTTGGTTCACAGAATTAGAAGTAATGTGCAATGTAATGTAACATAATATAATGATGATTACATAATTTGTTTGATTCGTTATTAGGGAAAGATGATCCATATACATAAAAATGTTTGGTTGGATTACATCGAACATAAGAATATATAGGAATAATATAGCAAGGGCCAAAATTACTCATTTCTACACATATAATAATACACACGTTGAGTTCATGATAATCTTTTTTATTCCATGCAATGTAAACGATGGGTTCATAGTAAATTTTTAATATTTAATGGTGGAAATATTATATAGTGTATAGATTGGATTCATGTTAATTTTTTAATATTTAATTATGGGAATATAATTTAATGAGATATTTTAATATTTTTTTAATGATGGAATATAATTTTTTAAAATTTTTGAATGGGGGAATATTTCTTAAATTTCTATATTATTAATTATTTTTTTAATATTTAATGATGATAACTAAAATTATTTAATATTTAACCGCATTTATAGGTGGGCACTTTGATCAATATAAAAAATTATAATGGAAATAGTGTCATTTTCACTGGATTATATTATGCATACATCCTCATTCATTACTTCTAACAGTGTAATCCTGATTACATCAATGATGTAATCAAGATTACAAAATGTAATCCTCTTTACATTACATAAGCCTAACCAAACGTTTTAATCATACTATTACATCAGGATTACATGTAATAATCTCATTTAATCGAACAAAACGAGCTATTATGATTATACCACCCTGGTCCTTATTATAAATATATGTTAACAAATTCTCACATATAAAAAAAATGACATTGAAGTCTTGTATAGGAAAAAAATGACATTTAAGTTATTAAATATATTTTGAATTGATAAAATTTTCTAATTTATCTTTCTTAAAATATTCTATTCATTTACAAACCATTCTCACTTCTTTTTTCTCTTTCTCTCTTTTTAACAAGATTAAATAAAAATAAAATTAGAAAATAGTTATTAATAACCTCTGAATGTACTTATATATAAGACATAAAAAAAATTTCTGCAAATGAGCTAATAATAAGGATTAGAGTGATATTTATTATCACATTTATTGTCCTCCCATAACTTGCTATTACTAGATGCTATATGTCTTTATTAGCAAATTAAACTAGATATTATATGTATGACGCTCCCTTTTAATGGATGTCTTCTCTTTTAAAATTAATTTATCATTATAAATAAATCTTGGTTTCATTATCTACACACATTTTCATGCAGGGTCAATTTTCATTATCCACCATTTCATATACTGTACTCATGGACCGTGACGGGATTGAGACTGATCACCGAATCATTATTTACTTGTTCCTAATCACTTGGGGAAGATTAAATTAAAGCGTGAATTTATGTTTTTTTCCCGATTTTTAATCCAGGATCTGAATTAAATCCTCACGATATGCAATTCACTTAATTTATCTCAATTTTAATTTCCAGACATTAAATCGATCTGAATTGTTACTAATTTTTTTAATTATGAGAATGCAACTTATTGCTTTCTTATTTGAATTGAACTACATATTTATAGAAATGATTAATGTAAACTGTAATATTGATCTGCGGTGACTAAAATTTTAAATTGAGACAGATTAAGATGATTCATGCTTAATAAAATATTCAGGTAAAATAATATTAAAATATTGCAAACTTATTGCTTCGTGTCTCTCGTTCTATATAAACTATAGAAATAAATAAAATATTAGGAGGTTAAATAATTACTCTATTTTTTACTTGTCAATATCATTTGGCTCAATTCACATCAAGTATCTCCTTAAATTTTGGCTTAATTAGAATGAGGTTACATATTGGACCCTCCATAGATATATTGAGTGTTCGAGTTCTTTCTTCAAAGTCAAGTATAGCAAAAAAATTTATTTGTACTTTTTCCCCTACTATTTTTACTTTCACTTCTTTTTTTCCCTACTCTTTTTACTTTCACTTCTTTTTTTTTTTTTTAAGCCTCGTACCATTTACTTTCACTTCTTTACATACATTGGAAATGGATTTAACCGATGAAAGAGAAATAACTCATGTTTCAGTTTTAATTAAATACTCCTCAGTCATTTATATTGGACTCATTCTTTGAAAAAAATTGTTCTACATATTAGTCACTAGCTTTAATATCAATTAAGTTCTTTTAATTGTATGTATTCCAAATTTTGGGAGTGAATTAAATTATGATATAGTATTTACTTTTTTTTTCCAAATCCTAATTTTTCACAACTATAGCTTTTTCCGGTCAAAACGTTAGTCCCTGTAAATGCATTGGGACTTGGATTCAGTAAGAAAAGAAATTAAAATAAAAACTCGAACTAAAAACAAAATTCATTAAAATTATATAAAACCAAACACAAAACTTGTTAAAAGAATAAATTAAAAAATTCCTTAAAGAAAATTGGGGAAAAGCCTACATCTGAAAAATTTTGTTTGTCAAATGGATCTTGTGCAATTATTCTCAACTAGCGCAGCTCTTCTTGAGATGCATGATCTATCCTCAACTCTTTGTAGAAGTCTTTAATATAAAAATCATTTACACATAGCTAAAAATATATTATAAGTATAGCTTAAGAAAATTTTGCATCTACTAAACATGATTGCACCCTCAAATTGATGAAATCAGATTTCAAAGTAACAAAACATGGTATAAATTCAAATGTTGGAAATAAGATTTTTTTTCTTTTCCAAAATTGATCTTTCCACTTGAAATCAATTTTGTACGTCAAAAGCGATTTCTTTGTCATCTATTTACACATTTAGGTTTCCTTTGCTTATAATTATATTTTGATGTTTTTTATTTTGATTTATATACTTTTAACAAGTTTTAGTTTTAATCTTTATAAAATAAATATGTAAAAATAATTATATCTTGCAGAAATATACTATTTCAAGTGAGATCAAACAAGCACTACTTGTTGACTAATTTTAATTGAATTTTTTAATTGGTAAATGATAGTAAAAAACTTAACAATATTAGGTTTAATATTGTAAATCAAAATTTTAAGGAAATTAAATTTAAATTTTAAAATGTCAACTGGTTATTTATAACGGATCAAAGTTCAGGGGTTTTCTGCCAACTGTTTAAAGTTCAAGGGGTTTTATAAAATTAATAATTTACATAGGATGCCATGTATAATGTCACGTGTCATCTCATAATCTGATGTTGTAATTTCCATTAAAAAGATAATGATCGTTTAACGGTAGGGGTTAATAGTTAAAAAAAAGTCAAGGGTTAAATTTAAACTTTTAAGTATCAGGATATTATATGCAACGGTCCCAAAATTTAAAAGGGGTTTTATATAATTTAGCCTTAATCTTTTTTACATCACCCTGAGATCTTATTGTTTGTTTCAAGAAAATTGTTTAAATTAGTTAAAACTTAAAAGTAATAAATATATAGAAAATATAATTTTTTTAAATATATTTTTATTTATAAGTGGGTAGGTGAGGATGAGAAAAAAGATGAGACAAAACCTAAAGGAGGTCTCATAATGAAGGAAATGAGGTATTTTTTTATTGGAGTATTTTTTTTATCTCTATGTATTAAATTTTAATCATTAAAAATGGTAAGTATTGCAAATTTCAGACATGTTAATTACATATAATTAATTTAGCTATTTTTTATTCTATAATTACTTAATTAGTTAAGTATGCCTTATATATTTAGGGATGGGGGAATGAATGTAGACAAATAAAATAAATCTTCATGGAAAAAGGAAGACTGAAAAATAAAACCATCCGGTATCCTTATCCCCACTAAATCAATTTAATTTGCAAAAAGGTTCATTCACCGACAACGACAAATATGAGAAGGTGCGAGTGCGATGTTAACTTCTCCTGTCTCAACCCCCGACATGCACATTAAATATCCATTATTCTATCATTACCCACTCAAATAATTTTTTTTTTTTTTTGCCAAATACCCACTCAAATAACTACTAGGATATAAGTTTGAATTCCATTATAAATAAAATTAAATGTGAAAATTTTATTAGTAAATATTTTATAATTACTTATTTCGAGTGATATTTTTTTTGGTCGCAAGACTTGTCCTATAATTTCAAGAATTTTCAGATTTTAACTCATGGGAATATTTTACTATTAACGAGAAAAATGCACAAATTTTACCTTTTTTTTTTAACCAAGCGCAAATTTAACATTATTCGGTGACCTAAGACAGCATTGTTATCACCTACACATATGACAATAGGTTAAAATCACAGTAAGTTCGCAATCACTCGGATTCTTGCTGAAGTCTTATTCGCCAGTATTAAATATGGAAACTAAATAACTAATTTATGTGAATTATCTAATTAAATGTTAAATTATAGTTGTTGATAAAAAAAAAACGTATTTGAAATACCTTCCTCTTATTCCTGTACCTTGAAAACTGTTGTTAATATTTGTAAATGTCGTCATTTAATAATAAATATAAAAAATATTAGGGATTGATGAGGTCTTACGTTTAAAATTAAAATTCTTCAACTAACTTTTACCAGGAAAGTGATACTCTCAAAAATGTTTTTCTTCTTTCCTTCTCAAAATTCACCTTTAGATTAAAAAATTGGTGATTCAAATTTACTATCTTATGAAACTATTGTTGTAGTATTTTATAAATTATTTTAAAAAAATTTGATTGTATTGCAATTATAAATTGTGTAAATTAAATTTAAAAGTTAAATTTATTTTATTTATGTTTAAAATAATAATTTTATAAAATTACGAATCTAAACTATCTCTTTTTTCAATCTGATATTACATATAAGATTCTGGAAGAGAGAGAGAGAGAGAGAGAGGAAAATTTGAGCACTAATACCCTTTTACCGGTAATCAAGACGCGGTGCTACTTTGCCTCTAGATGTCTGTCTGTTGCCATTTTATATAGGAAGTTTATGTAGGCTTTTAAAATGAAAAAATCTTTATAATTTAAATCGAATAGAGAGATAGGGTATATATTTTATTCTAATATTTAAATATGTAGATATGCATACCATTTTTCATTATATTTTCTTTTATTCTAACTACATGCCTATATACATGTATTTTTCAAATATTTTAAATGGGTAGTGGGTGATCAGCCCCCACTATTAGAGGTAGATTAATGCCTATGGGATAACGTAACATACACCATCTTTGTAAGAAAATTGCAAAAATTGTTAATCAGCTGAAAAATTAATGAAAAATTGATAAAAAGTCTATGTTTAAAATTTTATTAACTAGAAAGACATAATATATTTTTATGCACGAAAAGAATTAATACTCTGCAACATTTTACATATTAAAAAAAGTGTCCGGGCTTCTGAATTCAATCAATTCATATCCTTCTAGGAAAAAAAAATAAACAGGGCCTTCTCACCATTTTCTTAAGAAAAAAAAAAGATTCATTATGTTTTTCAACACGTGGAGCCTTTATTGTGATGCCAGTGGTCTTAGGCTCAGGCTGATCTTGTCAAGCTGTACGCATCATAAATGCATGCGTATCCTCATTTTTGCCAGTATCTGGGTCCCATTTTAATAAATGTAAAATTAAATTTTAATTATTTTTTATTTATAGGTAATTAGGTTGCAAATTTAGAGCCACTCACCTGTAAGAAAAAAAAAATGATATATCTTTTCTCTGGGGCAGTATGTTGCCTAGTACGTGGATCAGTGTGTGTGGTTGCTGTCGGAACCACTCACTGGTAATAATTGTGTTTGTTTGGGATTATATTTATTTATATACATATTATGATCGAAAAGCTTTGGATTCACGATCAGTTATTGCAATGCCCGTACCTCTTCACGTTTGATCTCCACGTGAAAGTATGTGTGTTGGTGATCTGAGTACTCTATTTCTCCTTCCCTTTCAAGTTTGAGATGGTATCGTAGGAGACTAATCTCTCTTTCTTCGCTTCCTTTTAAGTTTGATACAAATATACTAAAACATTCATGAGCTTTATATTGCGGAAAAAAACTTATACAATTATAAGTTAAAAATAAGAGTGCAATATAATGGATTCCCTTCATTTTTTTACAAAATTATCAAGATCACCATGTTTTCAAGACTTGCTCTTTAGAACAATTTTTAACATATAGTTAAGAATATTCGGTTAAAAAAATCTAAAATACTTAATTTGAAATTATGTAAACAAATTTGAAATTGTTGATTTGCGCTTATCATCTAATTATATTGTATAATCTCTCTTTCCTTATTTAAATTTTCTAAATACTAAAATTGTAATATTTAAATAAATGTTTTAAAATATTATATTAAAAATAAAATGTAAAGAAATTAAGTAATTCAATAAAAGTTGGTTTAGTTGATAAAGGGGTTGGCCTTTAATCATAAGGCTGTGAATTTAAATCTCACTTATACGATTTAATTCACCTAAATTTTTTTATACAAAAAATTTTTAATGAGGCGAACGAGTAAATCCATAAAGATTACCACATCAACTTAACTTTGTTCCATCAAAATATAATAATTCATCATATTTTAATCATATTTGATAAATGACTCATCTAAAAAATTCACATTTTATTTTGTTTTCAAGAAAACTAAATCTCCAATCAGGATTAAAATAAGCTTAATTGTTGTATTTTAATCAAATAGAGTTCAATTGATGTGACATTCATAGAGTATATAAGTATTTTTGTCCATATCCTCTCACTTACAAGAAAGCTTTCACATCATTAGGCTATAAGCCATTAGATCTCATTCCTGTTTCTTATATATGAAATCGTGGCAGATCTAATCACCATTAAGATGGATAAAATTTGTTGGCAAATAAAAGACATAATTTTTCTGTGGCGCTAGCTATACATGCATGTATTCATCCTTAATGTGATTAAATATATTTATTTGAATAAAATATTTTAATTGTTCACAAACAATAGTGTTAAAATAGGTTAGGAAATTAATTATGTGCATATATAAAAACTCATCAATCATGAAGTCATGTGTAAGTTTAATTCTAATAACTTAGTAGAAATTTTAAGAAGTCAATTAAAAGTAGGTACACACCCACACACACACACTCACATATCAATTGCTGAACAAAAGCAACATGCTTGAGTAATTATTATTATTATTATTATTATATTTCTTTAATATGAGAGGTCTATAATCTGTTTTAGTTTAGATTAATTATATTAAACACTAATGCCTGCTGTTCCTTTAACAAAAAAATGGTTAAAGAATTTTCTCTTTCAATTACATCAGGATGGCTTTTCTGACCTTATTGACATGTTTGAAGACATTGCTTCTCTTCTTCACTGCTTTAATTTCATCTGATGTAAAATTATTGATATGCAGACTTTCGATATTGTAGTTATTTACCTATCTCCATTAACTCATTTAATATGTACTATCTGCTGAAATTAGTTTTTGCATAAAATAAAAAAGAGTTGGGTTAATGCTAATGTTGGTTCTTCTATTTGATTGAAGTTTGATTCTAGTTCTTGTAATTTTAAACCTTTGTTTTTGTCTCTATAGCTACTTCCATCTAAAATCTCAGTTTTTATAGTTTCATAAAGATTTGGTGTGAGTTTAGTAAAATTAACTTTTGTTGATAGCGATTTCGTTGAGCATAGATATAAAAACAAAACTCGTTAAAAGTATAAGGATTGAAATAAAAACTCATAATTTAATATTAAAATTAAAACTTATTAAAAGAATTGGGACCATAACTAAAACTTGATAAAAAAAGTATAAATAAATAAAAATCCCTTTTTAAAAAAAATTGAGGGAAATTCTCTATCTGGCTTTTTTTTTGTCAAAATAACTTGGTGTAATTATTCTTAGCAGATGCAACTCTTTTTTAATTGTATGCGACATATCTTTAAGCATGTGCAAAAGTTCTCAATACAAAAGTCATTTGTACATAGCTAAAAATGTGTTGCACAGAGTTAAAGAAGAGTTGTACTTGCTAAAAATAATTGCATGCTCTCTGGAATTGGGAAAAAAATATTTTAAAGTAAGAAAATAAGGCATGAATACAATGTTGGAAGTCATATTTTATTGTCCACTAAAAATAGATTTCTTTCTTTTCTTTTTTTATATTATTTAAGTTGCATTTTTTTTATTTATACTTTTAATGAATTTTGATTTATCATTATACTTTTAATAAGTAGTTTTAGTTACTATAGTTAAATGTCATTAAACTCAGACTAAATCCTTATAAAATTATAAGGACTAACTTCTTATATAAAAAAAATATAGGAACTAAAAACCACGACTTTATATTACATAAACCAAAATAAAAATTTCAACAAATCGTAAGGTTCTTAAGAAGCAAAAGAAAGGTTTCTAATCCATGGTTTTTCGTAATATTTTTTTTATAATTCATAGCTTGAGTTAAAATGCACGTTGCCCGGATTACCAGTTCGTATAACTTTTAAAGAATAACTTTTATAATTTATAAAAAAAATATATGAAAAAAATTTTATCTCAATTTATAAAAATTTTTTTTTGAAATCATAATTTCATAAACTCCTTAAAAAAAACACTAACATCTAAGGGAAGTTATTCATATAGTTTTGTATATATTTTGACTTTTGAATATGCTGATAATTAATGCGTCTGTGACATTTCTGATATCGTTTCTGGATATTTACTTATATTAAATGCTATGTGATGAGGTCTGCAGCTGAAGATTTCATGAAACTGCTCAGCAAGGACATTTAGGTGGACGTCTATTTCAACCTTCCCAATATGAGACATCTCTCTTAATTCTCTCTTGATAAATCCAAGCTATCTCAAAAGAAAGCAGAGAGATACATAACGCAAAGCCTATTTGCATGCACAACGAAGAATGCTTTAGCTATAACCCTTTATATAGGAACTCCGAGCCGGTTTGAAGGTCCGTGTGTTATAAATATTGCAAGTACTTAGTCCCCACCATGACCTGGTTCGCAATGTAATCGAATTTCCTATTTTTTATCCTTCATTTATTATTAAATGTTTTTTATGTTTTTTATTTTATCTTTAATTTATTATCATATGTAAACACGTACACATAATTTTCATGGGGTATAAATGTATAGTATATATTAAATATGGGTAATCTAAGAAAGCGGTTATTGAGGTACTCCCTTTGGTCTTTAATATAAGGCATCAACGATTCTCACAAACTAATAAAAACAGTTAAAGTCATTAAATTTGTCCTAAATTTAAGTAATTTTTAATATTACCCTACTAATTGCACTAAACTCTAATATCATACTAATTATTATTATCACCCACTACCTTATTAATTATGAGCGTACATGAAAAAAAAATATTTAATACTCTTTGGAAACAAACAAATGCCTTATAAAAAGAACCAAATATACTTATTAGTTGGTGTCTTATAATAAAGACCTGGAGAGGAAGTGGTTAAGTGACTAAGTATTGGAAGGAGCTATGCTCTAGAATCTCCTGCTTCTGATCTGCTTGTTATTCTGCCTCTTCAAGCATCCTAAGTTAAATTTTAAAGCAGTGATAATGAGATTTAGGATCTGTTTGGTATGAATGATTTAGAAGGAAAGAGGGGTGGAGGAAAAACTTTTATGAGTTGGATTTAATAAGATTGAAGAAATAGAATTATAAAATTTTAATTTAGAAAAAATATAGGATAAAAGAGTAAAAAAAATTAATTAAAATTCATATAGCCTAAGAGTATTCATAAAATGACAAATTAATTACAATAAATTGGTGCTGTTCAAGTTAGTTGACGGCCAAATTTCAATGAAAACTACTGCCATCATTTTTCTTTGGTACCAAACATGATTATAGATTCATATACACCACCCATATACTTGGCCATATTCAATAAAGATGTCTGATGCCATTGAGTAAATAATCATCGCGCGCGCACAGAGAGCGGATTATAAGGATATCTGATGCCACTGTGTGTGTGAGAGAGATGTAAAGCGAGAAATAATGAGTGAGCATTCCAAGGATGTCTGATGCCGCTGAATAAATGATCACTAGAGAGTACAGCTAAAAAAAATCTCATCAGAAAAAAAAAAAAAAAGAGTAAAAGAGTAGAGCTAAAATAGGCGTTGAAAGGGATGCTGAGGTGGAGGGGAAAAAGGCCCCAGAAACATTATTTTTCGTTTTTTTAATAAAACGCCATTGTTTCATCTCAATAGACATCTCAATGAACGATCAATGAAGGGGCCCCACTCCCAATAAGGAGAGGGTGAAATAAGATTCGTCTTAGATTTTAAGAAAAAATCATTTTCATGGTTGTTAATAAAGGTTTAAAAAAGAGAGAAAAGTACAATACTACTGCATCATATTTAATGATTAATTATTGGGGTAAAATTGACAAATGAACCCTCCCTCGGAAGCTGTTTTTTGTCCTTTTCATAAGGTACTCATTAGTTTCAATGAGTATCAATTATTTTTTTTATATATATCTCTATCTAATAATGGTACTTAGAGAGAGTAGAAATTAATATGGTGCTAGAGCTTAATGTAATTAATAGGAGTGATATTATAATAAAAGTTAAAATATATGTTTGATTCTTTCTATTTATATCAGATTTTATTTTAATCTCTTAAATATATAAAGTATATTTTTAGTCTTTTAATCTAAATATTATTAATCTCATATAACAAAAAATGCAGACTCATTGCTGATAAAGCATTCACAAAAAAATAGAGTTTTTTTCATTTTTATCTTTTTATATTTACACTATTTAAAATATAAAATATTTTGGAATATTTAATAAATGATTAAAATACAAGTATGGTTTGTTCACATTTAATGGCACAATTATCACTTAAATTTAATTGGTCAGCATTTTCCATTAAATAAAAATGATAATGTTAAAATTGAAGGAATACAAACGCATTTTATAAGTTCAATGGATTAAAATAAAACTTGATGACCTGTTAGAAATCACTTCTATTTTCAAATAAATTTAATAATTTTAATCGATTTTATCGGTAGGCGTGAATTAGTTAAAACTTAAAAGTGGCTACATTTACAAGTAGAAGGAGAAAGCTTTAAATTTATCAGTGAAACCCAAAAAAAAAAAAAAAAAACCTTTCTAAAAGAAGACTTGTATGGACGTTGGAGTATATCTTTTTCTCCAGTGTTGCATGTTAATTGTTAACAAATGATCCATTGATCCCTGTGGTTGCTATCAGAACAGCTACTCACTGCTCATCATATCCACAATCAGTTATTGCAATGCACCCACCTCTAGTCTTCATGTTTGGTTTCCACGTCAAAGCATGCATGTGTTGTGTGATATCACACCACGTTGGTGACAACTAGTCCCTCCGTTTTTAAATACTACTCTTTTAAATTTTTAATATAAGTAATATTTACCTAATTTGATTATCAGCTAAAAAAAATTACCTAATTTGATTAGATTAAGAAAGTTATTTAAGTTAATTGATATGACATGTATTTTCTAAAATGTCCTACTCATCTACCTTAATTCCATCTCTCCATTTTCTCTTTGATTATTGTTGAAGGAGCATCAATAGGGGTAAATTAGGAAAGAGTTGACAAATAAGAAAACTATGTATTACATTTAAGACCAATATCAACTTCTCAAATATACTTTATATTAAGGATCGGAGGAGTATCCCATATCCTTAATATAAAGCTAGTTGATTTTTTTTAGAGATTGAGAAAGCTAAATAAATTACTTAATTATAACATATGTTGCATATCATTATATTATACTCCCTCATGTCCTTTCTATAAGGAACATTCTCTCTTATAAGGGTGGTCCTTAATGTAAGAAATCAATCCATTTTGTCTGAACTTATATCACTCATTATCTCTCAATAAATTTTCACTAATTATCTTATACACTCTCTTTTAAAATAATAGTATAATTGAAAAAAAAAGGTACAAAAATTACACGTTTATTAACTTTAACTAACATTTTGAATCGCGTGCTTTTGGTAGTTGTTTCTTATAAAAAGAACCGGAGGGAGTATATCAATTTATAAGTCAAATAAGTTAGTTTGAAGAAAAACAATGAATATAAATACTTTAATGTAATTGATTTGACTTCGTTAACCTATTTCAAAAAAAGGCAACTGGTTTTAATATTATAGATCGGAGATAGTATAAATTTTATGATATTCATATAGAATACTCCCTCTGGTCCTTAATATAAGACATATTTATCTAATTTGATTATAATAAAGAAGTTAGTTAATATAACATGACCCTAATCATTTTCCTTAATACCCTACTCTCCTTTCCTCCATGATTATTCTTAAGGGAGTACCGATAAAGGTAAATTATGAAAACATTTATAGACATGAAAACTATGTCTTATATGTAGGACTGAGATCAACTCCTTATATATATCTTATATTAAGAACTTGAGGTACTAATATGACAAAAGTTATTTTATATATTTAATAAAAACAAAAAGACAAATGTACCCGCATTATGATAAGATTATGAAGAAGGGATATACTAATAAATAATTGTTGCATTAAATCTTAAAAAATAATGTTAAATGAAATAAAAATTTATCATTTAGAAGAGACTTCATATTTCGAAATAGAGGAGCAGACTTGTTTTGTTTTATTTTATTTGGATTGAATAACTAGAATTTTGATTAGATAAGTTGAAAAGAACCTAAAATATGAAAAATTTTTATAGTTCGAGTTTGAGGTGGAATTCATTGTATAGGAGACTAATAATCTATTTCTTTTTTCCCAAGAATCTACACCTCATACAATACAAATTTGCAATATTATCAATGGTAATATTTAGCTTAAGATAAAAAAAGGAGGTTAGCATTGAGTTATCGATGAATCTCATGATTTAATATTTATAAATATGGATATTCGCTTCCTACTTGGTGAGGTTTGTGCTGTTCGCTGCTTCTTGTGAACGGGGGATGTCTGTTTGTTTCTCTGATTATGCTTTCCAAAATGTATGTCCTGGAGTCTCTGAGAGAATGGATGTTTGGGATATGAAGCAAACTAAAACTAATTAATTTAGCGTAATCACACATCAACATATTTATTTAATGTGCAAAGCCTAATATATTCATCTCCATCTTATGCCCCTAATTAGGCTAAAAATAAAACCAGATGCTTTACATGATAAGATATGTTAGGAGATCGGTAATGTCTTATTCAGTAGAAAATACATAAAGTAATATATGCAAAATGTGAAGTGCCCACACATTTCATGGCCACTTCTTGACCTTCTTCTTGAAGATGTCTGGACCATAAGTAGAAGAAATTATTTCAACAAGAAATGGGAACTGCAATAATACAAAGAGAGTTAAAGGCACACTAGCAAGGATAATAACAGGAAGAAAAGCCCATAAACGTGATGAGTTATGTTCCAACATGATGATTATTGTTGCGGAGAAGGCTATCAACATAGTGGCAATTGAGAGAAAAAGTGCAGATAGGCCTATGATCAATTTTGTGGGTAAGGAGTAAAGGAAGTCTTCTTCTGCATAGCGTGACGGAAGGATTCCTAAAAATGTGAGCACAGAAATAGTAGAAGCAAACATGGACAATGCATCTGAAATTAAGAAAACCTTAAATAACTTTTCCTTCAAAAATATTGGGTATCCAAATGTTTGATCGTTTCCACCTGGAACAGTAAAAGCCGCGGCAAACATAATAGTGACGATTAGTGCACCAACAATTGAGCAAGATGAAGCCGTATCTTTCATCCATTTCTCTCCTTCATTCCTGAGTTCTTTGTGATTCTTTTTGAAATAGTCCAGGGGAGTCAACCCTTCTTTGTTTAGACGAAGTTCAATTCCAGGATTCACCACATTCTCTACTGCCTTTTTTTTTAAAAATAAAAATAAAAACAAGAAAAAGAAGTTAAATAGAATTGCTGACAAATTGCATCTTAAAATATCAGTTGCATACTTGCATCTGGGCTAATACAATTATTTTCTCATTTTTATGATTCTCATTTATATATTAATCCCTCACACACACACACACAAAAGCATTTAATTTAACTTTAAACCACTGCCATTCCCTTTGCATTTGCAAAGCAGCGCCAGGGATGCGGTTAAGTTGGGAAGCAGGAGCCAACTTGTCTGCCGTGTGCAGCAAGTTATTGTTATTCTCAGTGGGCATTGCTGCTACCACATTCCTAAAGTGAAACCCGCGCAGGAGGTTGAAAATCTCAGCTTAACGATATTCAACAGCATTGAAGAAAGCATGCCCATTTTGTTGAGAAAAAGTGACCATTGAGATTAATTATGGGTTTGCTGTTGATACCTTGTAAACAAACTCAGCATTAATTCCCTAATTTAGCTGCTGTCAACAGTGCTTTTGCAATCATATGCTTTTTATCTTCACTCAGAAATGTTAGATTTTTACAAGCTAGGTTTAGAATTTCGGTTGCTCGTGTATGTTGCAACTTCAGCTTATGTATTTCCTTCATTCCTGGACAATTAGTAACTCAAAATCTTAATGTTAGTTGAGTTTAATCATGAGACAAAAAATCTTAAAAGTAACTCCTTCAAATTTTGGGGAAATTTTGAGAAAGAATACCGGACAAGTTATAAGTGAGGGAGATGAGCCACTGTAGTAGATTTAGTCCTATTGAAATGGAACTTGTCAGCCAAACCATTCAAAAGGATAACACACATATGTATATGCGTACGTAGGTCTATCTTCCTCTTGCATTGCATCACAGTTAGGTTCAACTTAAATGCGAACATTAAGCATATTATGCATAAATTAAGGTTAGCACTATGCATCATAGTTAAGGTTCATGCATGACAAATAAAATTTTCTTTACATCTTTTAATATGTGTGTGTGTTCTGTTAGATTTGCAATAATACTTGATTTCATCTTCCAATCAACTGATAAAGAGTATTATATTTTTGTACCTTTTGCTTTGTTATTCATCTCGCCTTCTTGTTGCATGTCTACAAAGAAATGATTAGTGGCTGTCGTTGATGGTATTTTGATATCTTCCACCCAAAACGTGATCAAAGAAATGGAGAAACATTAGCTTCTTGAAATAGTAAAAGTGATCAAATTAATAACTAGAAGGACAAGTAAGTTGTGTGAAGCTATTCAATTTTTCTGAGATTATTTTGCTTATTTCATCCTACTTCACTAAAACGTACACTGCCATGAACAAGCAAATAAGTTTACATATTATGATTTCATGAGATATGTATAGAGGCACGTTATTGTTGTAGCATTTCTAGACTGTTGGTATGTCATGGCAACTTTCTTTTCTAGTAGTTGGAAAGATATGATTGTAGGTGTGGCTGCTCTGTTTTTCCGAATTTCATGACATATCATGGAATATTTGGTTCTCAACAAGCTTATGGTCAAGAGCTTTTAAGAAGGTTAAAAATGCAAACCCATAAGCTTAAAGATATTTTTTTGGCCAACAGCTGTAAACCTAAGGATATTCCTTTGGTAGTCAACAAAAAATAATCTGAATGTGGTGAAGAAAATATCAAGGCATAAGAGTCTTGTTGGAAGCTTTCTTTACTTGACAGTAACAAGGCCTGATGTGATTTTTGCAGCAAGTTCATCATCAATAATTATGCAAAAAACCAAGTGAGGTGCAATGTGCATTATGTAGCCGGTAAAATGGTACTGAGGCTTTTAAAGGGTATATCAAATTTGGGAGTATGGATTAGACCTGTTACAGATTTGAGGATAGTGAATGGGCTGGAAGCTTAGATGATGGGAAGAGTACATCAGGTTATGGGTTTTCTCATGGTTCTGGTATGTTTTGCTGGAACTCCAGAAAGTAAGAGGTTGTGGCTAAATCATCTGCAGAAGTTGAATATATGAATCATCTGCAGAAGTTGAATATATGTTTATAGTAGTTGAAAATATATGTTTGTAGGCATGGCTACTCTGTTTTTTAAGATTGTTTTTTTCCTATTGTCAAGTCATATCAGTCTCGGATATGTTTTTCAAGACTTGGATTGTATTTTGAAAAAGCTGATATATAAGCCAGCTATCGTTAATGAAACGTGAAGTTCATACTCTCATTTTTTTAGTCCAGTTTTAAGCTTTTCTCTTTACAGAATTATAGCACAACGAAAACAAAATTATACAAATGTGATGATAGGTATAGCTAAAGCAACTTCAGCTTCACTATCAGTACTATCATCACCATAATTCAGTACTTTGGCTTGTAAATAATTAAAAAGAGCAAGCAACATGTAGAAACTTGGAATGGTAAAAAAGACCATACAGTTAAAAGTAGTGATATGTACTAACAGTGATAAACCCATTGCTTCCAAAACTGAAGTTGACTTTTGTTGAGAGAATCTGAAAGATAGAATGCTATGTTCTCAATTGTTGAGTACCCATGATCAGCAGCAAAAATCAGCTCTTCACATTTTTGAAGCAAATCCAAGGCAATATCTATTCATCATATATCATAATCACATAGCATAAGATGGAATATCAAAATAGCAACATGAACAAGCGGAGAGAAGGGAATGAAAATGAAACATATATTATGATATGTTCATATAATGATCTAGAACTAGTTATAAGTTGTATTACCAAGATCTCCAGTGACAAAACAGCCTCTGAGAAATGAAGGTCCCAGACGAACATCCAAAGAAGTGACAGAATAGAGATAACGTCCCATTTCACTGAGGCCAACACGAAAAGCCAATGTAACCGAAATCAACTTAAGGTCTACATTGGCAATAGTAAGTGGAGCACTATTTTTATCGACCAAGCATTTAGCTATTGGAATGATTCCCCTATGTGATGCAGCAATTCCAAGTGGAGTATAGCCATGAGCATCAAGTTTTTTAAGGTATTCTGGGAATTAGGAACTAGCTAAGCCGACCACTTTCTATTAGCTAACTGCTCCATTAACCCATTATTCAAACCAATCTTTCTTGTTGTTCTGAACCTATGTCGTTGAAATCGGATTGAGACTGATCACCAAATCATTATTTACTTGTTCCTAATCACCTGGGGAAGTTGAAATTAAAGCGTGAATTTAAATTTTTTTTTCCCGATTTTTAATCCAGAATCTGAATTAAATCCTCACGATATGCAATTCACTTAATTTATCTCAATTTTAATTTCCAGCCATTAACTCGATCTGAATTGTTACTTATTTTTTTAATTATGAGAATGCAACTTATTGCTTTCTTATTTGAATTGAACTACATATTTATAGAAATAATTAATGTAAACTGTAATATTGATCTGCGGTGACTAAAATTTTGAATTGAGACAGATTAAGATGATTCATGCTTAATAAAATATTCAGGCAAAATAATATTAAAATATTGCAGATCATCTTTCACGCCTCGTGTCTCTCGTTCTATAAACTATAGAAATAAATGAAATGTTGGGAGGATTAAATAATTACTCTATTTTTTTACTTGTCATTATCATTTAGCTCAATTGAGATCAAGTATCTCCCTAAATTTTGGCTTAATTAGAATGAGGTTACAAATTGAACCCTCCATAAATATGTTGAGTGAGCGAGTTCTTTCTCCAAAGTGAAGTATAGCAAAAAAATTTATTTGTACTTTTATCCCCCTACTATTTTTACTTTCACTTCTTTTTTTCCCTGTACTTCCAGTCCTTTTTTTTGTGTTAAGCCTCGCACCATTTACTTTCATTTCTTTTTATTAGAGCTGGTAAAACGAGCTAACCCGCGGGTTGCGGGTTGGCCCGCATCAACCCGCGGGCTGCACGGTGCGGGCCCGTGCAGCCCGCACTTTTGCGGGCTGGCAAAGTGACAACCCTAACCCGCAGTGTGCGGGTTGCGGGCCAGCCCGCGGGCCCGCAATTTTTTTTTCAAATTTTTTTTAAAATTATTTTTAGAAGACCGAAAATATGAGATACATATATATGAGTTATTAAATTTACTTTCTTACCATCAATCATTTTTCTTATAAAATTTTAAAAATATAATCCATAATTCAAAGAATAAAGTTATCAAATCTGTTAAAGTTTATACAAAAAAAAATCAAATTATCCTCAAATAACCAAGATATAATAATTTTGTTTAAAGAAGAAGAAAAAATGCTAAGATTTTTTCTATTTGAATTGAGAGGTACTAAGATCGGAGTAGACAATTTATAAATTTTATGAGATTATTATATATACATTTTTCTTTTTCTTTTTTGCGGGCCAACGCGCCAACCCGCGGGCTGGCCCGCATCAACCCGCGGGTTATGCGGTGCAGGCCTGTGCGGCCCGCATTTTTGCTGGTTGGGATTTTCCCAACCCTAACCCTGTCCTAACCCGCGGGCCCGCGGGTTGGACCCGTATTACCGGCTCTACTTTTTATACATTGGAAATCGATTTAGAATTTGTTTAAATTAGGGTGGGAAAAGTATGTCTATGTAAATCGAGGTAAAACTTCTCACAAATTTATCTCGTATTCCGTAAATTATATCAGAAAAGTAGCTTCTACCGTCAACTTAAACATACATTTAACCAATGAAAGAGAAATAACTCATGTTTCAGTTTTAATTAAATACTCCTCAGTCACTGGCTTTAATACCAATTAAGTTATTTTAATTGTATGTATTTCAAGTTTTGGGAGTGAATTAAATTATGCTATCGTATTTACTTTTTTTTTTCAAATCCTAATTTTTCACACCTATAGCTTCTTCCAGTCGAAACGTTAGTCCCTATAAATGCATTGGGACTTGGATATGAGTTTGGTAGCATTAAATAATGCCAGTAAGAAAAGAAATTAAATAAAAATTCGTTATATAAACTAGAAACAAAACTCATTAACATTATATAAAACCAAACACAACACTTGTTAAAAGAATAAATAAAAAATTCCTTAAAGAAAATTGGGGAAAAGCCTACATCTGAAAAATTTTGTTTGTCAAATGGATCTTGTGCAATTATTCTCAACTAGCGCAACTTTTCTTGAGATGCGTGATCTATCCCCAACTCTTTGTAGAAGTCTTTAATAAAGTCATTTACACATAGTTAAAAATATATTGTACGTATAGCTTAAGAAAAGTTTGCATCTACTAAGCATGATTGCACCCTCAAATTGATGAAATCAGATTTCAAAGTAAGAAAACATGGTATAAATTCAAATGTTGGAAATAAGATTTTTTTTTTCCAAAATGGATCTTTCCACTTGAAATCAATTTTGTAAGTCAAAAGCGATTTCTTTATGATCTATTACACATTTAAGTTTCCTTTGCTTATAATTATATTTTGATGATTTTTTATTTAATTTATATACTTTTAACAAATTTTAGTTTTAATCTTTATAAAATACATATGTAAAAATAATTATATCTCGTGAAACGCAGAAATATACTGTTTCAAGTGAGATCAAAGAAGCACTACTTGCTGACTACTTTTTAATTGAATTTTTTAATTATAAATGATAGTAAGAAACTTAATAAATTTGTTAAAATGATAAAAGTAACAATATTAGGTTTAATATTATAAATCAAAATTTTAAGAGAATTAAATTTAAATTTTAAAATGTCAATGAGTTATTGATAACGGATCAAAGTTCAAGGGTTCTCTACAACTATTCAAAGTTTAGAGGGTTTTATGAAATTAGTAATTTACATAGGATGCCATGTATAACGCTACGTATCATCGCATTATCTAATGTTATAATTTTCATTAAAAAGATAATGATCACTTAATGGTAGAGAGTTAATAGTTAAAAAAAAAAAAGAAAGATTGGGGGTTAAATTTAAACTTTTAAGTGTTAGAGTATTATATGCAATGGTTCCAAAATTTAAAGGGGGGGTTTTGTATAATTTAGTTTTAACTTTTTCACGTCACCTTGAGATCTTATTGTTTTTTTTAAGAAAATTATTTAAATTAGTTAAAACTTAAAAGTAATAAATATATAGGAAATGTAATTTTTTTTAAAATATATTCTTATTTATAAGTGGATAGGTGAGGATGAGAAAAAAAATGAGACAAAATCTAAAGGAGATCTCATAATGAAGGAAATGGGTATTTTTTATTAGAGTATTTTTTTTTAATCTCTACGCATTAAATTTTAATCATTAAAAATGGCAAGTATTGCAAATTTCCGACATGTTAATTACATATAATTAATTTAGCTATTTTTGATTCTATAATTACTTAATTAGTTAAGTATGCCTTATATAGTTAGTGCTGGGGGACTGAATGTAGAGAAATAAAATAAATCTTCATAAAAAAAGGAAGACTGAAAAATATAACTATCCGGTATCCTTATCCCCACTAAATCAATTTAATTTGCAAAATGGTTCATTCACCGACAAAGACAAATATGAGAAGGTGCGAGTGCGATGTTAGCTTCTTCTGTCTCAACCCCCCAACATGCACATTAAATATCCATTATTCTATCATTTACCCACTCAAATAACTACTAGGATATAAGTTTGAATTCCATTATAAATAAAATTAAATGTGAAAATTTTATTAGTAAATATTTTATAATTACTTATTTGGTTTGATATTTTTTTTTTGGTCGTAAGACTTGTCCTATAATTTCAAGAATTTCAGATTTTAACTCATGTGAATATTTTACCATTAACAAGAAAAATGCGCAAATTTAACTTTTTTTTTTTGACCCAGAGCAAATTTAACATTTTGTGACCTAAGACAGCATTGTTATCACCTATACATATGACAATAGGTTAAAATCACAGTAAGTTGGCAATCACTCGGATTCTTGCTGAAGTTTTACTCGTCAGTTTTAAATATAAAAGTTAAATAACTAATTTATGTGAATTATCTAATTAGAAATTAAATTATAGTTGTTGATAAAAAAAATGTATGTGAAATACCTTCCTCTTATTCATGTACCTTGAAAACTGTTGTTAATATTTGTAAATGTAGTCATTTAATAATAAATATAAAAAATATTTTGGATTGAGATCTTATGTTTAAAATTAAAATTCTTCAACTAACTTTTGCAGGAAAATGATACTTTCAACATTTTTTCTTCTTTTCTTTTCAAAATTCACTTTTAGATTAAAAAATGGGTGATTCAAATTTACTATCTTATAAAGTTATTGTTGCAGTATTTTATAAATTATTTTTTCCAAAAAAAATTTTTATATTGTAATTATAAATTGTGTAAATTAAATTTTAAACAGTTAGATTTATTTTATTTATGTTTAAAATAAAAATTTTATAAAATTACGAATCTAAACCGTCTCTTTTTTCAATTTGATACTGCATATAAATTCTGGCAAAAAAAAAAAAAAAATTAAGACGCGGTGCTACTTTTCCACTAGATGTCTGTTGCCATTTTATATAGGAAGTTTATGTTGGCTTTTAAAATGAAAAAAAAAAATCTTTATAATTTAAATCGAATAGAGAGGTAGGGTATATATTTTAGAGAAAGTATCAATTAAATACTAAATAAACTTACAAAACTCTTAAAATTTTATTAACACTTTAAAATGACTTAAATGTGACAGATATCAAATTAGAATTTTAAAGTGTTGATACTTTTCTCATTTTGCCCCTCAATTAAAAAAAATAAAAAATAAAAAAAAGGCCCTAACCGGAAACCATTGCCAGCGGCTGGGACCCCTCAGCGGCTGAAGTTTTTTTAGGGGGTTTTACCAAAAAGGCTACAAATGGGGCATGGGTGGGCCACCAAACTTATTTGATACACACACATTAATATATATGTCTATGTATGACATAAATGAATGTATAATAGCGTTAATAAAATTAGTAATGAAAATGACAAAACCCTAATGGTTTTGACAACATAGATAATGAGAATAACAATTAGCGTATTAGCTTCTCACAAAATGTGTGAAAGTGTTAGCCCAGAGGGAGTTCTAACAAGCTCCTTTGGTTTTGTCAGAGCCCATTAAGCCAACACTTGCACACATTTTATAAGGAATGTATATCTATTTTGTCAAAACCATTAAGGGTTTAGTTATTCTCATTTATTGAATTTGTTAGAACCCCCTCTGAGCCAACACTTTCACACATTTGGTGAGGAGGTAATACGTTAGTTTTCATTTTCATTATCCATTTTGTCAAAACCATTATGGGTTTTACCATTTCTATTACTGATTTTTTTACCATCATTGTGCCTTCATTTATGTTATATATATATATATATATATATATATATGTGTGTGTGTGTGTCAAAACATGGATTCTAACAACAATTTGTGGTTTTCATATCTAACTGGGTTTATGTCTCTGTGTAGGAAAATTTCTGGGATATGGGTAATACAGGTCTGATGTTGATACAGGCATGGGATTTGAAGGATTAACCTCTGTACTTTTTCTTCCCTTTGCTTTTCCGTAAAACTAGAAATTTTCTGTATATACTGAGGAATTTGTCTTCCATTTGCTTTTCTTTAAAACTTATGGTTTTGAAAGTGCACAAAGTTGAGATTTTGCTACTGTCATTGTTATCTCGATAGATTCAAATTGTTTTAAAATGCTTGATGATAATGTATTGATAATGTGTTGATATTGTTGCTGATAATGTGAGTAGGAAGAATGATGATAATTGTTGACAAATGAAATTGTTGCTTTTGATTGTGTATGATAATGTGTTGATTTTCAATGATTTATTGTTGTTACTTATGTGGAATGTGTGGTGTAGGAATGTTGTTGTCATTACTTTTGATTGTGTGTGATAATGTATTATTACTTTTGTGGAATGTAGAATGTCATTGAAATGGCTTGTTGGGTCAAGCTGATTTTTAAGAGGAACATTTTAAAAAAAATGGAAACTTTTTAAACCGGTTGTTGATACAACGGGTCTAAAAAGTATGACATTAAGACCTGTTATTTCAAAAACAAGTCTAAAATGTCGTTCTTTTTAGACTGGTTGCTTAACCGGTCTAAAAAGTAACAGACTTTTTAGATAGGCTGTATCAAGACCTCATCTAAAACAGGTTTAAAAAGTCATTCTTACCCAGTCTAAAAAGTCATTTTTCCACTGATGATATGATATGATTAAGTAACTTATTTGGTTTTCTTAATATCTCTAAAAAAAGTTAGCTGTCTTATATTTAGTATAGGAGATAATATTAAATATCATATGAGAAATTAGTTCAACTTTTAGGGTCTGTTTGGGATCTCATTTAAGAGGGGAAAAAGCTCATTTGGAGGGCAAAAGCTCATTTGACATCTGCGGACGCGTTTGTAAACACATTAACTTTCACTGGGCTTTTAGAAAAAAAGCTATTTTTTTAGAAGCTCATTGAAGTAGCTTCTGGCTTTTTTTCACTGGATTTAGAAAAAAAAAACCACTTCTCCTATTGTCAATCCAAACACAAATCGCATTAACAATATGACTTTTTTTTCCATTTGGCTTCTACAAAAGGCACATTAAAATAAAAGTCACTTTTCCACTGTGTTCCCAAACAGGCACTTAGTCTTTTCTTTGGGTGTACACACACGTTTTCAGGGATAATTACAAACATGTCTCAATTACGAAGATTAATTTTTTTCAGTCTCCTTCGTATGTCAAACTTTGGTATTCGTATGTCAAATTTCTACAATTACAAATGGTTATTGACATATGAATGACTCATTTGCTTTATTTGGGACTTGTATATAATTACATACATCCAGGTTAATTAGCCCTGGGATCAAGGAGTTTTATTACAAACTTTTGAACGACATATGCATCATGAAAACAAACCTATGACATTTTTATTTGAAATGCGCATGGTTTCCATATATTGGAGTACTAAGGTTAAAAAATTAAAAAAACTGAATTACATTATTTATAACTGATAATAAATTGGAAGACTTGAACACGTAAGACATGTGAAATAACGTATTCCTCATACATATATAGTAGGCTCCCTTCTTATCATTGAAAAAAAAAAAAACCGGACCGGATCGGCCGGTCCGACCGGTGATCCGGTCCGGTTCATGGTATAAACCGGTGAACCGGTCAAAACCGGTGGTTCGACCGGTTTGCCTTTTTTTTTTATAAAATACATTTTTTTTATTCCTCTACCTACTATTAGACATTATTTTTTAGGGAAAAAATGAAAGTTTGAAGACCAAGATGAAGAGAAAAGTAAGTAAAAAAATAACAAATCTAAAAAAAATGATTTTGAGAGGATATAATAATTAATTAATTATAGGAAAAGAGATGTCATTATATAAATATAGGCACCATAACTAATACTAACATATTTTAAGCATTTTTTTCCTAAAGATTTTTATTTTAATCTATGGAAATTTAAAAATATATTAATATATATATTACCATTAATAAATTATAATATTTTAATATGACCGGTTCGACCACCGGTTCGACCATCGGTCTGACCCCGGTTGAACCATTAACCCTTAAACCAGTGTTGTGACCGGTTCATTGCCCGGTCCGGTTTTTTATTCCTTGTTTCTTATGATGCAGAGACTTGCATGAAGACGTGCATATGATTTGGAGTTGCATCGAGAAAATGGAGATTTGGGATGAAGCAAACTAAAAAACACACACTACTTTAAAACTAATTAATTTGGCATAACCAGACAAGAACATATATGTTTATTATCTATACATGTGCAAAGCCGAAACACACATCTCCAACTTATGCCCTTAATTAGGCTAAAAATAAAACCAGGTGCGTTAATTTATACTATAAGGGTCAGCAAAGGACTGCAAAATTTTCTTATTCAATAGAGAATGCACAAAGTAATACTCGCTTCGATCATTAATATAAGACTTATTTACTTAATTTGACTAGATTAAAGAAATTTGTTAAAATAGTTAATATGACATATTTTTCTAAAACACACCCTAATTATTTTCCATAATTCCCTCAATCTCTCCTTTACTTGATTATGGTACAATAAGTATCAATAGGGGTAAATTATAAAAGATTGACAAATATAAGAAATAGGTTATATTTAGAAGTAAGATCAATTCTACAATTAGATCCTATATTAAAAATTCAAGGGAGTAAGAAGTAAACATACATTTACTTCATATCTTACTGTTTGTGTAATTTTTTTTATTAAATGATGAAGGTGTAAATTTAGTAATGAACTATTTTCCAATATGAATCCAACACAATTAACTTTTGTTAGGTCCAAAAGTAGAAATAATCAATTTTTGTAGGTAGCAAATATAGCAAAACCATTAACCCTAGTTAGCTTTGGCTACTTTTTGAATTGTGGGTCCTCTTATCAGTCTTTTCAACCTCTATTATCTTAATATATTTTTAGAGATATATGTCTTTTTTAATGGGAAAATATCACTTAGACCAATGGAAGTAATTTTGTTTCAGTCAACCCTAAAATGATTCTGAAATTTCATCGCTCTCCCTTATGTTAAAATAAAATTAAGTTTTGACATCAATGAAAAAACCATAATGCCCTTACTTTATTTATCATAAGAGAATTTGCAAAATAAATATGAACATTTGCATGACAAATAATGACTTTTACGAGACAAATAAAGGGATTCAAAGAAAATTAAGGAGTTAACAAGAACATTTTGGTCATTTACAAAAGAAATAAGAGAATTCACTAGACAAATAAGAGTATTCCAAGACAAATAAATGGATTTAAAAGAATCTAGTGAGTTAATGGTCTTATTATATCTGCTACGTAAAAAATTGATTATGTTTACTTTTGGTCCCAACAAAAGTTAATTGTATTGGGTGCATATTAGGAAATAGTTCATTGATAAATTTGCACATTCATTCTTTTTAAAAATATATTAAAATAATAGAGAGCGAGAAGAATAATGGACCCATAGTGTAAAAAGTAACGGAAGTTAATTCGAGTTAATGGCCTTGCTATATCTACTACCTAAAAAATTGATTATGTCTACTTTTGAACCTAATGAAAGTTAATTATGTTTGGTATACATTGAGAAATAGTTCATTGCTAAATTTGCACTTTCACCTTTTAGTAAATCTTAATTATGTAAATCAATAGACTTGGCTTCTTTCCTTTTTTTTCCATTTGCTTCCATCTTTTACCCCCTTCATGACCAGTAGATCAAGATCTAATTGTCCACATTTAGGGCTCATTTGGTATGGTGGAATTGAGGGGAATGGAAATAGAAATTAAATTGATTTCCATGAGGATGTGTGTTTAGTATGATGGAATTGGAAAAAAATTCAATTTCCACCAAAATTGCTTGAATTGAATTCCATGTAGTAACCTAAAGATTTGTAAGAAATTCCATGGAGTTCTAATTTTTCCCTTCTCACTTTTCATCTTCATCCAATCCATAGAACCCATTCATCTTCCTCATTACCGGCGAGCATAGCACCAACCACCACTACGATTACCGGCGAGCACAACACAATAACCTATTCGTCTTCCTTATTGTTCTCCGACCAGCCCAACTTGCAAATCCGGTCGACGATGGCAGATTTGGAGACAGGTACAAACTTGTAAATCAACGGTGGTTTGTGCTCGCAAATCCAGCAGTGCCAATAGAGAGCAGCAACCTTGCGGCAACGATTTGATCCATCGAAAAAAAATTGCTGTCTTGTAAGACCACTGTGTTCCAAGAACAATAGCAAAAGCTCATCTTTGTTTTACCCACTTCGTCTTTGATTTCTCCAGCTTCGTCACTGTCACTAATGGAAAGATCATGTTCTTCAGATGTTCATTGATTTCTCCAGCCAAATCTGCAACTTTGTTCATCATAATATATATTTGTGGATTTTGAAGATTTGTGTTTAAGTTTACTTTGATTTGGCTTTTGTGATTTGTACTTCCCATATTGTCACAATTTTTGTGGCTCCATAGTTTCAATTTCTGAGCTTTTGTTCATTATTGTTTTGACTGTCTGAGGTATAGTAGGTGGTTGGACGTTTTGGAAGAGGAAGGAAGAGTTTTTTTTTAAAAAAGGGCATTTTGGTCTTTTTAGATAAAAATGAGGCTTTATTTCTATGACATATCAAACATACTATTAAAACTCATTTCTATATCCAACTCCATATCTATCTCCATTAAAACCAATTCCAACGTACCTAATGGGCCCTTAATATTTCCTTCCAATCATTTTCTCCATTTCTTTCCCATCAATATCTCTATTGTAATAATATTTTTTATAAAATATTAAATGTGGACTATTAGATCTTGATCCATTGGCCATGAAAAGGGTAAAGGATGGAGTGGGTGGGAAAAGAAAATGAGAGAGTTAAGTCCCCAAACCAACTGAGCTGCTCTTATTTGAAGATGTGTGCATTGTCCTAAGTTAGCATATATTTAGGACATAAATATATTGATCTGATCATGTCAGATTTATTCTTATTATTTTTTCTTTTGGCCAAAGTCAGATTTATTAGTTTAAAAGCAGCCGATGCGTACCAAATTTTTTGGCTATAAATATGTTCATCTGATTATGTTAAATTAATCAAGACTTTTTGGTTTTATCAATTGTGGACAGTCACGATGTCAAACCCCTTAACACTTTGATATTTGCAGAGTCATGAATGCATAGTTCAGAGGGCATACAGAAGTAGTGAAAATATACTGATAATAAGTACTTGATTATATTACAGGAATTTCTCATAGGGTTTGAAAAATATAAACAAAGTCCAAAAGAAATAAATTTTTACAACTAAAGATAACCAACTGCACTCCATTAGAACCGGACCTTCAATCACCAGTAATTACTGTTTTGCCCTTAGAGCCGCTACCTTCTGCTGGAATATTTTTAAATGTTGAAAAAGGGTGAGATTCGAATGAATCTCAGTAGTAACATACAATCCGACATATAAAATGTGAAAATAGATATGCAATGCACCATGTTATGTAAGATGAAAATGCTGTGTGTACACTGTCTGAGGCCAAACAACTGTTTACAACCCCAGCATAACTCTGCGCCTCCGTTGGGTCCCAGACCACAACTAAGCTAATATGCGTGTCCCAGACACTGTGCTCATAATACAGAAAATGGAATACACAACATATAAATACTCACATAGTGTATGAAAGAAAGAGTTACTACCTGGGTCCTTTTTCAGTCCGATTCTTATCCAAAACTTTTAATCCGGCTCGGGCTATTACTCATTCCTATAAGTTAAAGTTAACAAGTAATTGATTATTACTTGCATTACTACTACCTTTAATCATATTCTGTTGGTTATCTCAGTTTCAGTGATTTATGCATAGTATAATTCTACACAATACAATTTTTACTATTTTTCATAAAATTGGCAGATTTTTCAATCAACATTGAAAAATCATAATTAATTCTATAAAATTCTAAATTGACTGGTTCTAAAGCCTATGTAAATATATTTAAATATATTTTCATAGAAAAATACATATATCTGACCAATGATAACACACTTTTCCCATAAATTCACAAAACATCCCCTATTCCAGATTTCCTTCCAGAAATAGACTCAACTTTGGAAATTCATATCTCATAATGTACAAGCCCAAAAATTATAATCCACTATCAAATTAACGCTCTTACTGTATACTATAAATCTGAAAAGTTTCATAATTTTTGGTAAAGTGTTGATTTTCCAAAATTTTACCACAACCAATCTGCCTTCCAAAAACATAATTTGGCAATACTTAAATTCAAAAATTCATAACTAAATCCAAAAATTTCCAAATAGAGTGGTTAAAAATTCTTTGTGAACCTATTTAAGTATAGTTTAAGGGAAAAATACGTACTATTAGAAATTACATGCCTAGAATTCCAGAATTCATAATTAACACAACTATGCCAGAATTTGTTCCAGATTCAGTGCCTAAACTTCACAAATTCATTTCTTACAATATACTAATCCAAATGGTACATATTATATATCAAATTAAATCTCCATATGTCTATATTATTTCATAATTTTTGGACCAGTTTTGACTAACGAAATGAATTTTATAACCAAACTGATTCCAGAAAACTAAATGAACAACAATAGAAAAAGATATAGAAGACTTACCTAAATAATATTCAAGGCTTGCCTATGGTGATTGACTTCTTCTTCTTCCACTTCTCCGACAACTATTTTCACGTCTCTCTCTCTTTCTCTATATTTTCTACTTTTCTCCTCTTCTATGTGACTTGACTGATTAGAATGAAAAATGAGAAGTGTGTGTGTGTTGCCTTGTATTTATAGTGGGAGGGTGTGTGTTTGTTTATTAAATAAATGTGTGTGTGCCATGTGGTGTTTATTTTAATGGTTGTGTGTGTAGTGTGGGATGTGTGTGCCATGAGTGATGTGTGAAGAGCATGTGAAGCAAGTGTGGCATGTGGAGCATGGGTGGCATGGGAAGCATGGATGGCATGGAAAGCATGGGAAGTGTGGGCGTGTTTTTAATAATATATTTATATAGATATATTTTTATCCTATTAATAATACACACTTAGCCTTAATATTTCCCCTTATCTAATTTATGACCATTTATTGTTGTTTGATGAATTTTTAGGAAAATAGGTATTTAATTCCTAAAATAAATTTTGGGATGTTACACACGACGATGTGGGATGACTAATCATCATAACCTAAGATCTTTTTGGGTAATGTCTCCGCCGGGGGCGGTGGCTGCATTATTTATCTATTCCTAAATGAAGCTAATTAGGTTATGGAAAACTCTAGTATTGATAAATGAAAATAAAAACTTTAGTTAATTAGTTCATCTTTATCATAAACATAAAATATAGTTTTTCATATTTATTAATTTTTTTTAATTTTCCCTTGTTAATTCTAATTCAACAATAATCAAAGAGAAGAAATAATAAATTAAGGAATATAATTAGAGTATTTTAGAAAATATATGTTATATTAACTAACTTAATCAACTTCCTTAATCTAATCAAATTAATGACTGGAGGGAGTATATGATAAACCAAATTAGAAGAAGGAAATAAAATTAAAATTAACACTTGACGTAACCACGGATTTCATACCTTACAATCACAATAACAATACCTGCTGATGGCAATACATAACAACAAGCAACACAAGCATTACCAGTATTGGCAACAAAAAAAAAAACACAAGCATTACCAGTACAACAACAACAACTTATTGAAGCTGTTTTTATTACATACCTCAGTTTATTTAACATCCACACAGACACGAAGGACTTGAGGATTTGAATCTCTCAATTTCTTAAGAAATTAACAGTTCTGATTTCAATAAAGGAAAAATATACAATATGTGAGAGGTTCACCATTCCACACACATTGCGTATTTTTCTTCTCTGAAATTAACACCTTATAATTGATGCTCTAAGAAATTAACGAGACTCAAATCCCATGTCTGACACAAATATTTAAAACTATGACAAATAAGATCGATAGTAGCGAAAGATAAGCCTGAAAAGTGGCTTCTACTGGGAAATAAGATGAGCATCAATGTCTCTAGCAAGTTCAGTAGCCAATTCCATTAGAGAGTGAGGGTCAGAAATGTGACCTCTCAGCTTCTCATATTCCATGGTGACGTGCACCAAACTGCCTTTATCCTTTGGAATTGCATGAAAGGTAACATTCAGGCTCTTGTAATCCTTGAGCACATCTCCCTCCACAACCCTCAAAGTGATCAGATTCTTGTCTGTATCTAGGGCTTCAATCACTTCCTTAGCCACACAGTTTTTCCCTTCTGCACAATTTATATGTACAACATAAAACATATTCAATTCTTAGATATAATACGTGCTCGAATTCTTTTTAATCAGTATTGACTTCTCTATTAATTAAAAGGGTTGCCTAACGGATAAAGTTCCTACTAGGTGATGTATGCAAAAGGATAGATGTGCATAACCTTACTAGCTACAATCGAAGAGGCTGTTTCTAAGATTTGAACCCGTGATCTCTAGGATCATATGGTAGCAACGTTACTTTGAGACTCACCTCTTTGGCACTGGTCTTTTAATGCATCAAACTTTCATGCCTTTCATTAGAATATAGAGGGTCCTAGGTTCTTTTGGTATGAATAAATATACTGAAGAGAAGTCACCTTTTTTGCCCCCAGTAACGTGTAGGTAACTGAATTAAATGTGTGTTTGTGTGTGTGTGTGTGAGTGAGACAGAGAGAGAGAGAGAATTGGGAAGTTACCATGGACGTAGTGCCAGGTGATAACAGAACCGACCTTGCCCCAACTTCCTTCAATAACAGCATGTTTAATTCTACCAGGAGAAACATTGGGAATATGGTGAGGCTTGCTGCTGAACATTTCATGAAATTTATCAGCAGAAGCATTAATGTGCACATCAACTTCCACCTTCCCCATTAACTGTTCTTCATGTCCCTGTCCTGTGAGGCTCACATCAATTTCTCTGCTCCATTCTGTCACAAACTGTGTCAAAGAGTGTGGATCTGGAATTCTCCCATGTAGCTTCTCATACTCGAGATTCCAGTGAGCAACACTTCCCTTTGCCTTTGGATTCACTTGAATTGTGAACTTAAAGCTCTTGTAATTGTTCAGTATATCTCCCTCTATCATCCTGAAACTTATCAGGTTCTTCGCTGGATCTACATCTTCAATCACTTCCTTCGCCACACAGTGCTTCCCATCTGCATAGTATCAGATACATGTATATGTATACGTATGTATGTATGTATTATGTATGTATGATCAAGTCCTACATGAAAAGTTAAAGGATTAATCACAACTGTTTAAGTCAGGGGTGAGTTCATTCAGAGTAGTTTAAGTACGCTATTTGATGTAAGTGGTAGGCCTTGAGTGTGATTAATACGAAACTCTAATATGTAGTAACAACAAAATTCGACAGTATATATATATATTTTCTGATTACCCTTTTTAGCCACATAGTGTGGGACGCTTTTTTTAGATCTTATTATCAGGTATTCAAGTAATCTATTAAGACTTTACGATTAGGATGCCTCTCTTCTGGATTTTTTGAATAAGGGGGATTCAAAATCAGTTCACCCACTTTAATTTGTAGCTTAGTTGGTCCACTACTTTACTAAGTAGTACCCTTAGGAAATTCTACAGTATATACTCAAAGAAGAACGCAAAAGTCAAGCATGAGTAGGTAAAGAGTTAGACTTACCATGAACGTAATTCCAGACAATGATGGAGCCAACTTTTCCGAAATCACCTTGATGCATAGTCACACTCTTGATCTTACCAGGAGTAATGTTGGCGGTGTGATGAGGTTTGCTGCTGAAGATTTCATGAAACTGCTCAGCAGAGGCATTTAGGTGGACATCGATTCCAACTTTCCCAATATGAGACATCTTTCTTAATTCTCTTTGGATAGATCAAAAAAGATATAAGCTAGTTTCGCAGAAGAAACCAGATAGATATATATGTAATGCAAAGCCTATTTGCATGCACAGCGAGGAAGGCTTTAGCCCTGACCCTTTATATAGGAATTCTGAGGCGGTTTTAATAGGTCCATGCGTCAATATTACAGCTATGTAGTCCCCAGGAACTGTTTCCCTACCAAGCTTGCGGTTTGAATAGGTCCACGTGTAATAAATATTATAACTACGTAGTCCCCACGAACTAGTTACCGTCTTGGATAGTACAGAGAGCTCATCATATTTAAATTGATAGCTCTGATTTGAACAGATTTAAATTTTTAAAAGTGTATATTTTTTTTAAAAAAATTATTTTAATTGGTATAGAATCTAAAATAAAGATAATTCTTTAACTACTATTTTTTAAAAAATTATTTTTATTTAAAAAATCATTATTTTAGAAAAAACTTAGATTTGGATGGATCAAAATTGGACCCGGTTTCCCTGCTCATCATTTTGATGAGCAGGGAGAGCTATTTAGATCTGGACCGTTTAGATCTGATTTGGTCGGTCTAGGTTTAATTTTTTTAAATTAATGATTTTTAAATGAAAAAATCATTTTTTTAAAAAAATGTTAGTTAAGAGATTATCTTTATTTTAGATTCTCTACCTATTAAAATAATTTTTTTAAGAAAAATAAATAGTAAAAAAATTAAATCTGGACCGTCCATATCAGATCTGATAGCTCTCCCTGCTCATCATTTTGATGAGCAGGGAACTGGATCCATCAAAATCGTATCTGAATAGCCTAGATCAAATAAACTCTCCCTAAATTTTAGTAGGAAAAAGTTCCGTACTGCTACTTCACACTGTAGGGTGTGTTTAATTTGAGGGGAGGGGTTTGGATTGAAATTTTGAGTGGAATAGAAGCTAAAATTTTGACTCTCATTTATTTTCATTTTTTTTATTTTTGACTCTCATTATAAAAGATCTCATTTTCGCCTCTCTGACAAACTAAAAAGGTAACATATATCCCCCTCCCCTCAAAAACTCCTTTTAAGGAAATAATTCATTTTGAATTAATTTTTTTATCACTTCAAGAGGTTTTGTACCAATTTTAAGTGCTAGATTTTTATATAAAATGAAAAATTAATTGCTATAAATTGGGGCTGAAAAAGTTAGTCGGCGCGTACGGTCAAATTAAGTTTCAATCAAACTTGCTGAGTAACATTATTGTTTTCGTCCAAAACATTATTAGATACGTATAGGCCACCCACACCCTGCCAGATTAGAGCTACTAATTTTGAATGGTTGTTATCAACATATGAATTATTGGACATCAAGTGGTTGAGGGGGCATTATTGCGGAAAGATTATGATTATTATATTGGGGAGCTTGAATTAAGGGAATTTATTTTTTAAATTTTAATTTGAAATTAAATATTTTTATATGTTTAACAATGAAAAAATCAAACTTGAGATCATAATCATTCCTCAACCAATCAATCATCAATCAATGGATCAATCAATTAACTTTATACTAGAAAACTTTTAATACACACTATAAACCCCGATTACATTAAAAACAGGTCAAGTTGACACACCTTAAAAAATGATGCATGTCACCTTCCATGATTTTATGATATCCATAACTTGAATTTAAATTTAGACATTAAATCTGAAGTCTTAATTATATTAATAATTATATAATTGTAATTCAAGTATAACCAGAACGGCACCTTCTATTATTGAGGGGATTTCCATAAGTTACATGAATAAAAATTAATAATGAATAAGATATTTTAAAAACAAGGTTATTACATACGAGTCTGGGAAACACACCTACAGAATGACAATATGTGATTAATGTAATTTGAATATAAGGAAGGTCTTTGTCACCACAAGTGCACATGTTGTGTTAAGTAATAAAATGATAAGTAAAGTATCGTTCCTACGAAGATTTGATTCTAAAATCCGGTCAAGTATCAACTATCGCACTTTCACCTAATTTGAGTTACACAATTATCACAAGTAAGGAGAAACACATTTAGAAATTAAAAAGAAAATACAAACAATTGATTCATGGATTTCAAGAATAAACTGGGAGTTAGGATTATTTATCCCCCTTGTATTTCAAAAGTACTCATTCAAATCCCCACAATATGAGTTTCTTAATTAAAGGTTATGCTAACAAATGTTACTCAATTACCTATAAGTGCTCTCTCAATTCACCAAATAAGTGTTTAATTAGCTTAATTAATTCTTTAATCTCTTAATTGATTAATTAAACCCAATTTTCATTACATAGCCTATATGGTTATGTGAGGTTAATAAGAGTATTTCTACCTCATTGACAAAACTATGCACTCAACTCATGAATTTCAAGTTCTCATACGATTAAACTCATATTCTACATACAATCTAGCCCTCTCAGGTATTAACCAAATGAACCCAACAATCTTATTAGTGGCTAATAAATAAGAAGCATTAAAGACAGAGTAAAATCAGTATAATCTAATCATTAATCACAAACATAAAGGGAAAATGATTACTTAATCTATATAAGGGTTCAAAATAATCCTAACATCAAAGATCTAGCTACATATATTACATATGTTCAGAAAACCCATAAGAGAATGGGGATAAACCATAAATACAACAGAACATAAGGAAATGATATCAGATGGAGAGGAAAAAAAAAAGAAGTTTAAATCTCTTTAAATCTTCAATTCTAACTCAATCTCCACCTCTAAGCTCCAAACCTTAGCAGAACCAGCCTCCAGAGTAACCTCTGCCGTCCAGAATGCCTCTTTGGTTCGAGGTTTTAACATCAAAATGCACAGTTATAGATTTCGAGCCTTGGCAACGACCAATGGTTTCTTGGGTGCTACCAAAATGTGTCTAGAAGGGCCTTGGCCATAGCCAAACATGTCTTGGTCGTGACTAAAAAGTTTCTAGAGGTGATTTGGTCGCGGCTAAGGAAAATGTTTGGCTGTGGCCAAGGGACTTTTGGCATGTCTTCATCCCTTTCTTACTTTTTCATGGTGCTTTGACTTTTTAAGCTCTTTTTCCACTTTTTAGTCATTGATTTGTGCTTCTAATGGCTCCTTTGTGGCACAAATGTTAACCTATCAACACAATGAAATCTATAAAAACAGTGTTGATGAAATCTAGCATAATTTTTGGGAGTTAAACAGAGAATTTATATCTTTTTATCACTAATATTTTTGGGCACATTACTTTTTCACATTTATCCTCAATTATCTATGAATTCACCCAAAATGTATAAAGAATTAAAGGTAATTGTGCTAATTTGACATAAATTTTATGAGATTAACATAAAGAAGTAAGTTGAATTTGAAATTATACATCAAATAAGAAAACATAATTATATTAAGAATTATAATTACGTGTTGCATTCGAAAACAAGAAATTCACCGTCCATGAATGTTGGGATCTCCATAACTAATTTGAGTTTTAAAGGATAAATTGAATTAAAATATAAACATTAAATCAGTGATCATAATTATATCACAAATTATATAAATGTGATCCCTTAAAAAATGACGAGATGTAATTAATGGGATTTGAATATAAGGAATGAAGTAAGTTGAATTTCAAATTAAACGTTAAATAAAGAATCGTAATTACAATAATAATTGCATCTTGGCGTTCTATGCATAATTTCACCTTTCATGATTGTAGGATCTCTTTAACTTGAATTTAAATTTAGACATTAAATCTGGATTCTTAATTATATTAATAATTATAAAATTATGATTTAAAAATACCTAAGAAGGATACCTTCCATAATTAAGGGGATCTCTATAAATTATATGAATAATTAATAATAAATGTAGGTTATTGCTATAGTAAGTAACATACAACTTTACAATTGAGGTCAACGATTTAGGTTTTAAAGTTATGCTCAAGTTTTAATCATTGTGATTTATTCTATTTATAATGATATATTTTTATTATATTTAATGTTATGATAATATTTTTATTTAATATTAAATCCTAACCATTAATACTTATCTAATTGTGAATACACTTAATGAAGAGAAAATTGAAAGAGAAATCAATGGAACATTTGTCTCCCCGTCTTGTGCATTTGGTTCATATATATAAGAATTTCTCAAACAGTTAACTAAATATTTGGTTGATAAAGCAGATAATTAAACTATCAAAATTGTCCATGTGCAATTATTGGAGTTTGAATAGAAAGGAAGTAAATTGAATTTGAAATTAGACATTAAATTAGGAATCATAATTATATTAATAATTAAATAATTGTGATCCAAGCATGCCTTCACCTTCTATTATTATAGGGATCTCCATAAATTATATTAATAATTAGGTTGTCAATGCAATAATTTTTAAAAATTATTCCCTAATAATAATGATTTGATTTTGAAATAGTGATTACTTATTTTTATTATGGGTGAACAAAAATTATGTCTCTATCAATGGTATTACTACCGCGTAGGTGGAAAATGAAGTTTTCGAATATTAATTAATAATTGGGATATTAATACCACAACAAATATAATTCGAGTATTAATCAAGAAATTAAAGATATTTCAAAATAATATTGTTGAATTTTTAAAATAAATTGGCTTTTGACTCTCATGAATAATAATAATTATCACATAAGCAACTAATTAGACATCATAAAAAGAAATTTATTATTTTTTACATGCATTATAGATTTTTGGAAATATATAAAAGGAAGTTTATGGAATATTATTAATTAATACATTAATCAAGATACTAATATGACAATAAATCTTTTTTCATCTTTTGATGATAATTAGATATTAATTGAGATATTGATAACTTTAAAATTAAATATGCTTTTGTTTTTCAAAAATGATAGTAATTAATTTCATAAGCAACCAATCATATTTTTAAAGAATAAATGCATAATTTTCTAAGTGAATAAATATTTTTACTAAATTTTATTTTTATACATTCAAATCAAATAAATAATATTATAGAATGTTTCACCTCGAGCATCACTCTTCTTGCATTGCCCGTCGAGATATAGCATGTTTGTATGAAAAAACTTGTATTAATCATTGTTAAATTTCAAATATTTAGGAGTAATATAATAAATAAAACATAGATTTTAAATGGAAAAATTCTAAATAAATACCAAATAAACTTGTCAAACCCCAAAATGTCTATTAACATTTCAAAAAGACTTAAAGGTACCAAGTACCAAAGTGGAATTTTAAAGTTTTGACACTTTTACCATTTTGCCCTTCACTTGAAAAAATATCCCTTACCGGAGCACCACCACCACCAGCCGCCGCCGCTGCCGTCGGCCGGGACCCTCCGGCGGCTGGAGCTCCGGCTGCCAGCCTGGTGGGACCTACTGGCTGGAGGTTTTTTGGGGAAGAGGAGGGTTTTTTTTTTGTAAAAAGTGGATGAAGTGCAAGGGGTGGGGTTTGAACCCGCCCCCCACCCCCCACCCCAATACCAAAGAGGCCTGGTGGCCACTAGGCCACCAGACTTTTTTGACATGTGGGTGCATTAATATATATATGTATAATATAAATGAAGACATGCTTTAACAAAAACAGTAATAGAAATAACAAAACTCGTAATGGGTTTAACAAAAACGATAATGGAAATAACAACTAGCGCATGACCTCCTCATCAAATGTGTGAAAATATTTTTCTAGATGGGGAATCTCACCAATTCACTAATAGCAATGATTAAACTCATGACGGTTTTTACAAAATGATATACATTGCTCACCTCTTCACACATTTGACAAATTCAGTAATGGAAATAACAAAATTCATAATGGTTTTCACAAAACGGATAATGGGAATAACTAAACACATAATGGTTTTGACAAAATGACATGCGTTGCTCATATTTTCATATATTTGACAAATTTATTAATGAGAATTATTAAAACTGTAATGGTTTTCAAAAAATTTATACTAGTTGTCATTTCCATTATTGAATTTGTCAAATGTGTGAAGAGGTGAGCAATGCATATCATTTTGTGAAAACCATTACGGTTTTAGTAATTCTCATTAGTAAATTTGTCAAATGTGTGAAGATATGAGCAACACATGTCATTTTGTCAAAACCATTATGTGTTTAGTTATTCCCATTATCCGTTTTGTGAAAACCATTATGAATTTTGTTATTTCCATTACTGAATTTGTCAAATGTGTGAAGAGGTGAGCAATGTATATCATTTTGTAAAAACCGTCATGAGTTTAATCATTGCTATTAGTGAATTGGTGAGATCCCCCATCTGGAAAAATACTTTCACACATTTAGTGAGGAGGTCATGCGCTAGTTGTTATTTCCATTATCGTTTTTGTTAAACCTATTACGAGTTTTGTTATTTCTATTACTGTTTTTGTTAAAGCATGTCTTTATTTATATTATACATATATATATATTAATGCACCCATATATCAAAAAATTCTGGTGGCCTAGTGGCCACCAAGCTTCTTTAGTATTGAGGTGGGGTGGGTTTGAACCCCACCCCTTGCACTTCATCCACTTTTTACAAAAAAAAAACCCTCCTCTCCCCAAAAAAACCTCCGGCCAGTGGGTCCCATTAGGCTGGCAGCCGGAGCTCCAGCCGCCAGAGGGTCCCGGCCGACAGCAGCGGCGGCTGGCGGTGGTGGTGCTCTGGTAAGGGATATTTTTTTGATATTTTTTAAGTGAAGGGCAAAATGGTAAAAGTGTCAAAACTTTAAAATTCCACTTTGGTACTTGGTACCTTTAAGTCTTTTTGAAATGTTAATAGACATTTTGCTGTTTTACAAGTCTATTTAGTATTTATTTAGAATTTTCCTATTTTAAATTCCCTTGTGTTGATCCTCCCTTTTATGGTTATACCACACTGGTCCTTATTATAAATATATGTTAATAAATTCTCACATATCAAAAAATGACATTAAGTCTTGTATAGAAAAAAAATGACATTTAAGTTACTAAATATGTTTTGAATTGATGAAATTTTCTAATTTATCTTTCTTAAAATATTCTCTTCATTCACAAACCATTCTTACTTCTTTTTCTCTTTCTCTCTTTTCAACAAGAATAAAATAAAAATAAAATTAGAAAATAGTTATTAATAACCTCTAAGTGTAATTATATATAAGACGAAAAAAAAATCCTACAAATGAGCTAATAATAAGGATTAGAGTGATATTTATTATCACATTTATTTTCCTCCCATAACTTACTATTACTAGACGCTATATGTCTTTATTAGCAAATTAAACTAGATATTATATGTCTGACGCTCCCTTTTAATGCATGTCTTCTCTTTTTAAATTAATTTATCATTATAAATAAATCTTGGTTTCATTATCTACACACATTTTCATGCAGTGGCAATTTTCATTATCCACCATTTCATATACTGTACTCATGGACCGTGACGGGATTGAGACTGATCACCGAATCATTATTTACTTGTTCCTAATCACTTGGGGAAGTTGAAATTAAAGCGTGAATGTAATTTTTTTCCCGATTTTTAATCCAGAATCTGAATTAAATCCTCACGATATGCAATTCACTTAATTTATCTCAATTTTAATTTCCAGCCATTAAATCGATCTGAATTGTTAATAATTTTTTTAATTATGAGAATGCAACTTATTGCTTTCTTATTCGAATTGAACTACATATTTATAGAAATGATTAATGTAAACTGTAATATTGATCTGCGGTGACTAAAATTTTGATTTGAGACAGATTAAGATGATTCATGCTTAATAAAATATTCCGGCAAAATAACATTAAAATATTGCACATCATCTTTCACGCTTCGTGTCTCTCGTTCTATAAACTATAGAAATAAATAAAATATTAGGAGGGTTAAATAATTACTCTATTTTTTTACTTGTCAATATCATTTGGCTCAATTAACATCAAGCATCTCCTTAAATTTTGGCTTAATTAGAATGAGGTTATGTTAGATCCCTTAATATTCTAATATTGGCTAAATAATAAATGCGTAGTTCGGATGGCATACAGAAATAATGAAACTATACTGATAATAAGTACTTACTTATATTACAGAAAATCCTCATATAGCTTGAAAATATATACAGAGTACAAAAGAAATAAATTTCACAACTAAAGATAATCAGATGTAACTCTTGGCTAGGACCGGACTTTCAATCGCCAGTAATTACGGTTTTGCCCTTAGAGCCGCTGTCCTCTGCTGGAATATTTTTAGATGTTGAAAAAGGGTGAGATTCGAATGAATCTCAGTAGTAATGTACAATCAGTCATATAAAATGTGATAAATAAATATGCAATGCACCATGATATGTAAAATGCTAACTCATGTTGTATGCATACTGTCTAAAGCCAAACGATTGTTTGCAACCCCGGCTTAACTCGTGTCCATGGTCAAACGATATGTTAAGACCCTGGCTTATTCGCGTGTTGTGCCACAGGCATTGTCATGTTACAGAAAATGGAATACACAACATATAAATAATCACATAGTGTATGAATGAAAGAATTACTACCTGAGTCCTTTTTCAGTCCAACTGTTTATCCAAAACTTTTTCTTCGGCTCGGGCTTTTACCAGTTCCTATAAATTAAAATTAACAAGTAATTGGTTATTACTTGTATTACTACTATCTTTAATCATATACTTCTGATTATCTCAGTTTCAGTGGCTTATACACTATATAATTTTGCATAGTGCAATTTTACTATTTTCAGCAAATTGGCAGATTTTTCAATTAACTTTGAAAAATCATAACTAATTCTAGAAAAATCGAAATTGACTGGGTCTAAAGCCTACATGAAGCTCTTGAAATATATTTTCATGGAAAAATATCCAAATCTACCCAGTTTTACCAATTACTCCCAGAATTTCCCGAAATACCCCTATTCCAGATTAGTCTCCAGAAACATAGCATGACTTTGAAAATCTATATCTCCTAATATACTTGTCCAAAAATTATGTTCTACCCTTCAAATTAAAGCTATGAATGTCTAATTTAAATCTGGTAATTTTCATAATTTTTTGTCAAGGTTTGATTTTCCAAACGTTCGACACAAACAATCTATTTTCCAGAAACACAGTTTGAGAGCAACTGACTTTAAAAATTCATATCTCTTAGTATACTAATCCAATTAATACAAAATATATATAAAATTAAAGCTAAGACTATGTACTTCAATTCTAAAAATTTTCATGGCCATTGGGAAAGATTACATAATTCAGAAATACCACGAATTCAACTACTAGAATCTGGATGTCCAGGATTGCACCTGTTTCTAAATCCATCTTTCAAAAATCATAACTTCCTCTACAGATATCCAAATGATACATTCTATCACTCATTTTAAATCTTGTTATGTCTACTACCTCCCTGTAAATTTTTGTAAATAATGGATGTGATTTGGTTGGTCATAAAGCCACACGAAACTGACTGACTCTGAAAAACGTCAGTTTTGATAATCTAACTTCAAAAATTAATAACTTATTTGTTTTGACACCAAATTGAGCTCTTCTTGATTCTATTTCATACTACACATCCTAAAATTTCTATATAAAAAAGAATCAGATGAAAAATTCATATGTAGCCTCTGTTTGAGCTTCTGCAAGTTTCTGGTAGAAACTCTATTTTCCGACGACCAAAACAGAGTTGATAAAACTCACATGCAACCATGATTTTGGACTCCAATCTCAAAGATTTTGACTCTACATACTCCTAAACATGTTCCTTGGATTTGGGGACATGTTTACAGAAGAAAAGGAATCAAAAATCTCATGCAAAACGGACACAAAATTGCTGATGTTTATGACAGAAGCTGTCCAGCGAATTTCATCAGTTTCAGCAGCTCAAAACCATTGAAAACAACCTCTAATCTTATGAAAATGCAAGATAACGATGAATGGAACTCACCTATATTTATTTATGGTGTTGTAAATGGATCTTGGAGTTTCCTTGTTTCACTTCTCCAATAGTTCAACTCTCTCTCACTCACGTATAACTCTCTCTCTCTCTTTCTACTGTGTTTTCTTTTCTGTTTGTTTGCTGGACTTGTTGCATGAATGAAGAGGTGAGGGAGTGATTTATTTTACACTGAGGTGTGTTTGTGTGCTGTACGTATGAGAATGAAGAAAGGAAAAGTGATGAATGTGTGTGTGAGACGTATGTATTGCATGAATGATAATGGAAAGAGGAAGAATACGTAGGTGTGTGCTTGTGTATGAACCATGTGTGTGTTGTGTTGTGCGAATGAGGAGAGAAAGAAGAGGAGTACGTGTGCGGTGCCAAATGAAGAGTAGAGTGATTGATTAATTGTTAGTGTGTGTTGGTAAATTTTATATATACATATATGTATATTTTTATCTTATTAATTGCACACACTAAGTCCTAATTTTTCCCTTTGTCAAATTTAAGTTTCCTTAAATTTTGTAGGTTCCAAAATTGATCTTACTATCTAGTTTCCATAAATTAATCCTTATATTAAATTTTTGGGATGTTACAGGTTACATATTCAACGCTCCATAAAATGTGTTAAATATGTTGGGTGTGCGAGTTGTTTTTTCAAGTAGGTCAAGTATATAGCAAAAAAATTTATTTGTACTTTTTCCCCCACCTATTTTTACTTTCACTTCTTGTTTTCCCTACTCTCTTGACTTTCAGTTCCCTTTTTTTTTAAGCCTCGCACCATTTACTTTCACTTCTTTACATACATTGGAAATGGATTTAACCGATGAAAGAGAAATAACTCATGTTTCAGTTTTAGTAAAATACTCCTCAGTCATTCATATTGGACTCATTCTTTGAAAAAAATTGTTCTACATATTAGTCACTAGCTTTAATATCAATTAAGTCCATTTAATTGTATGTATTCCAAATTTTGGGAGTGAATTAAATTATGATAGTGTTCACTTTTTTTTTTTTTCATGTCAAAACGTGAGTCACTATAAATGCATTGGGACTTGGATATGAGTTTGATAGCATCAACATAATGCCAGTAAGAAAAGAAATTAAAATAAAAACTCAAACTGGAAACAAAACTCATTAAAATTATATAAAACCAAACACAAAACTTGTTAAAAGAATAAATAAAAAATTCCTTAAAGAAAATTGGGGAAAAGCCTACATCCGAAAAATTTTGTTTGTCAAATGGATCTTGTGCAATTATTCTGAACTAGCGTAACTCTTCTTGAGATGCATGATCTATCCTCAACTCTTTGTAGAAGTTTTTGAATATGAAAGTCATTTAAACATAGCTAAAAATATATTCTAAGTATAGCTTAAGAAAAGTTTGCATCTACTAAACATGATTGCACCCTCAAATTGATGAAATCAGATTTCAAAGTAAGAAAACATGGTATAAATTCAAATGTTGGAAATAATTTTTTTTTTCTTCCAAAAATGATCTTTCCACTTGAAATCAATTTTGTACGTCAAAAGCGATTTCTTTGTCATCTATTACACATTTAAGTTTCATTTGCTTATAATTATATTTTAATGATTTTTTTGTTTTGATTTATATAATTTTAACAAGTTTTAGTTTTAATCTTTATAAAATAAATATGTAAGAATAATTGTATCTCGTGAAATGCAGAAATATACTATTTCAAATGAGATCAAACAAGCACTACTTGCTGACTAATTTTTATTTAAATTTTTTAATTGATAAATGATAGTAAAAACTTAATAAATTTGTTAAAATGATGAAAGTTACAATATTAGGTTTAATATTGTAAATCAAAATTTTAAGGAATTAAATTTAAATTCTGAAATGTCAGGTGGTTATAGATAACGAATCAAAGTTTAAGGATTATCTGCAACCATTTAAAGTTCAAAGGGTTTTATGAAATTAGTAATTTACATAGGATGTCATATATAATGCCACGTATTATCTCATAATCTAATGTTGTAATTTCCATTAAAAAGATAATGATCGCTTAACTGTAGGAAGTTAATAGTTAAAAAAAGAAAGGTCAGTGGTTAAATTTAAATATGTCAAAGGTATTATAGACAACGGTCCCAAAATTTAAAAGAAATTTTATATAATTTAGCCTTAACTTTTTCACATCACCTTGAGATCTTATTGTTTGTTTCAAGAAAATTGTTTAAATTAGTTAAAACTTAAAAGTAATAAATATATAGGAAATATAATTTTTTTAAATATATTTTTATTTATAAGTGGGTAGGTGAGGATGAGAAAAAAATGAGACAAAACCTAAAGGAGATCTCATAATGAAGGAAATGGGGTATTTTTTATTAGAGTATTTTTTTTTATCTCTACGTATTAAATTTTAATATTGCAAATTTCCGACATGTAAATTACATATAATTAATTTAGCTATTTTTGATTCTATAGTTACTTAATTAGTTAAGTATGACTTACATATTTAAGGCGGGGGGCAATGAATGTAGACAAGTAAAATGAAGAGTAAAGTTCCAAATTTATCAATGAATAATTTTGTGATAAATATTCGTAAGATTTATATATTTCTGAATGTAAAGTAGACATAAATTATTTTTCAAATGTAAAAGTTGACATAAACTATTTATTTGAGGGTAGATAAAACAACGCTATTAAAAACACTTAACTGTCGTTACTTTTTATTCTGACCAGTCTTCTCTCTACTATTTTAATATTTTTAATGAAAAAATGTTACTTATATCCCATAAAAAAAATTTCATTTTAAACAATTACAAAAAATTCTAAAATTTCACTATACTCCTTAAATCCTTAGGTCGCCCAACTAAATCTTAAAAAGGAAGACTGAAAAATATATCTATCCGGTATCCTTATCCCGACTAAATCAATTTAATTTGCAAAAAGGTTCATTCACCGACAATGACAAATATGAGAAGGTGCGAGTGCGGTGTTAACTTCTCCTGTCTCAACCCCCGACATGCACATTAAATATCCAATATTCTATCATTTTTTTTTAACAGAACATTATTCTATTATTTACCCGCTCAAATAACTACTAGGATATAAGTTTGAATTCGATTATAAATAAAATTAAATGTGAAAATTTTTTTAGTAAATATTTTATAATTACTTATTTCGATTGATATTTTTTTGTTCGTAAGACTTGTCCTATAATTTCAAGAATTTTCAGATTTTAACTCATGTGAATATTATACTATTAACAAGAAAAAGGCACAAATTTAACTTTTTTTTTTTTTACCCAGCGCAAATTTAACATTCGGTGACCTAAGACAGCATTGTTATCACCTATACATATGACAATCGGTTAAAATCACAGTAAGTTCGCAATCACTCGAATTCTTGCTGAAGTTTTATTCAAGTATTAAATATAGAAGCTAAATAACTAATTTATGTGAATTATCTAATTAAAAGTTAAATTATAGTTGTTGGAAAAAAAACGTATGTGAAATACCTTCCTCTTATTCATGTACCCTGAAAACTGGTGTTAATATTTGTAAATGTAGTCATTTAATAATAAATATAAAAAATATTAGCAATTGAGTTCTTACGTTTAAAATTAAAATTCTTCAACTAACTTTTACCAGGAAAATGATACTCTCAAAATTTTTTTCTTCTTTCCTTCTCAAAATTCACCTTTAGATTAAAAAATAGGTAATTCAAATTTACTATCTTATAAAACTATTTTTGTAGTATTTTATAAATTATTTTTTTAAAAAAAATTGTTTGTATTGCTATTATAAATTGTGTAAATTAAATTTTAAAATTTAAATTTATTTTATTTATATTTAAAATAATAATTTTATAAAATTACGAATATAAACTATCTCTTTTTTCAATCTGATACTACATATAAGATTCTGGAAAAAAAACAAGAAAAAGGAAAATGAGCACTCATACCCTTCTTACCGTTAATCAAGACGCGGTGTTACTTTGCCTCTAGATGTCTGTCTGTTGCTATTTTAGTGCCTCTTTGAGAATTCAGTGGAGAAGTAGTTTTTTTTTAATGGAGCTTTTAAAGAAGCCCGATTAAAAAAAAGTTAGATTGTAGATGTGATTTATGTTTGGATTGGCGGTAAGAGAAGTGACATTTTTTTAAAGTGAACCTGTTTGGATTAGCATTTGAAAAGCTCGTTTAGATTAGAAATGACTGAAAAGGGCATGAATCTTGTTGAATACTACATATATATTATTTGTGTAAATATTATTATAATTGATGTTAAAAAATGTAAATACATTTTTTTAAAATAAAAAAGTTCAATAATTATTGAAAAAGAAGAAAAATACACTAAAACACTTAATTAAAAAAAGATAATTATATATTTCAATTAGAATGTCATACATAAAGTGGATTATAATTAGATCACCTTATTGAATACTACATATATATATATAGGGTTGTCCATGGACCGGACCGGACCGGGTTGGGCCTCAACCCGAGGTCTGGTCCTTATAGGACCTCGGGCTGGACAAGTCAGCCCGAGGTCCGGTCTGGTCCAGCACCAGCCCGAGCTCGGGCTGGACCAGACCGGTCCAATGGACTGCCTGGACCAGTCCAGGACCTATTTTAATTTTGTTCTCCCTCTTGTTTGGATTGATGCAAAGAGCTAGGGACAGTGGAAAAATGCATAATAATACTTATAATTGAGAAAAATATATCACAAAATATTAAAACTCATTCATAAATCCATAATAATCTCCAACAACATTGAACATGAATAAAAAATAACAACATTTAAGTTACTTTAATACAATCCATAACAATCAATTAAACACGTTAAATCTAATAAGTATAAAAAAATTATTTGAGTTTTGAGGATTAAAAAAAATTATACAAGATATTTTTTAAAAAAAAAAATCGGGTCGGACCGGACTAGACCGAAGGGTCTGGACCCTTGACCCGATGTCCGGTCCGACCCGATCAGTCTGGTCCGGTCCGGTCTGTTTAAAGTGTCTTGGACTGATTTTTGGTCTTCTGGACCGGGTCGGGTCGGACCGGATTGGACCGGACCAACCAGACCACCGGGTTTTTTGGACATCCCTACATATATATATATATATATATATATATATATATATATATATATATATATATATATTGTTCATTTGTTTGTATATGTTGGGATAATTGAAATGAAAAATTAAAATTTGATAAAATACAAAAAAGATCAATTATTATTAAAATTTATTAATTATTCAGATAAATAATCCCTTAAACTTTTAATGCTTTCTTGTGCTTAATTTTGTGTTGTAGGTGCTTAATAAGAAATTTGAGATTTTGGAGGGTTAGAATTAATATTTTACGGACAGGAGAAAATTACAATTATAAAAATTATAAGTGAATGAAAGAAAGGACCGAGGAAATCATAAAAAAGGACCCAAATGTTTCATAAATTACAGTTAACCTCAAACATATTTTAGAAGTTTGCACCATAATCCCTAGTCGAGAACTTTTAAATTTTTCATTCAAGTCTCTGGTCAAATCTGATTTGACTAAAGCTCTTCCTCTTTCTTCAACCAGCAGCCAAATCAGAAAACAAAGCATGAAACTCTCACTCGTTCGGCCGTTCCCGTCTCACTGAGCTTATGGAGAAGCTCCAATTTCCAGCTTCATGAATAACGGGCTTTTTTCATAGAAGCCCATCACTGGGAGAAGTGAAACCAAACACACAAAATTCTTTAACTAGACTTCTATAAGGCAACTGGGCTTTCCCCCCCCCCCAAACGCCTTCCCAAACAGACCCTTATATAAGAAGTTTATGTAGGCTTTTAAAATGAAAAAATCTTTATAATTTAAATCGAATAGAGAGGTAGGATATATATTTTATTCTAATATTTAAATATGTAGATATGCATACCATTTTTCAGTATATTTTCTTTTATTCTAACTACATGTCTATATACATGTATTTTTCAAATATTTTAAATGGGTAGTGGGTGATCAGCCCCCACTATCAGATAGGTAGGTTATTACCTATGTGATAACGTAACATACACCATCTTGCTGCTATGAAAATTGCAAAAATTGTTAATCAAGCTGAAAAATTAATGGAAAATTGGTGAAAAGTCTATATTTAAAATTTTATTAATCAGGAAGACATAGTATATTTTTATGCACAAAAAGAATTAATACTCTGTAACATTTTACATATTAAAAATAAGAGTCCAGGCTCCTGAATTCATATCCTTCTAGGAAAAAAAATTTAAACAGGGTATTCTCACCATTTTCTTAAAAATAAATAAAGGATTCATTATGTTTTGGAAAAATACCATTTAAATACCATATGAATTTGTAAAACCCTTAAAAGTCAGTTAACACTTCAAAATGACTTAAATGTGATATATATTAAATTAAGATTTTAAAGTATTGATACTTTTACTATTTTACCCCTCAATTAAAAAAAATAAAGAGTTCCCCTTGCTGGAGCGCCATCGTCAGCCGCCAACAGCAGGCGGCCGGCCTGTAGGATTGCAAAGGAGCTCCAGCATAAGGGCCTTTTTTTAAGGAGGATTTTTTTTTAAATAGTTTCTTGAGCGGGTAGGATTGCAAAGGGGCTAGTGGCCACCAATTTTTTTTTGATATATATATATATATATATGTGTGTGTGTGAAGGTATAATGGCTTTAACAAAATCAGTAATGAAAGTAATAAAATTTGTAATGGTTTTGACAAAATGAATAATGAGAATGACAACTAGCCCCTCCTCACCAAATGTGTGAAAGTGCTGGCCTAATGGGGAGCTTTGACAATGTCACTAATAGAAATGACTAAATCCGTAATGGTTTTGTCAGAGGCCCCTCAAAGCCAACACTTTCACACATTTTATGAGAAATGTATATTCATTTTGTCAAAACTATTAAGGATTTAGTAATTCTCATTAGTGAATTTGTCAAAGCCCCCTCTGGGCCAACACTTGTACACATTTAGTGAGGAGGTCATGCGCTAATTGTCATTCCCATTATCCATTTTGTCATTACCATTAGTGAATTTATCAAATCCGTGAAAGTGTTGGCCCAGAGGGGGGCTCTAACAAATTTCTTAATGGGAATGACTAAATCCATAATGGTTTTGACAAAATAAATATACACGCGTCACCAAATTAAATCTGTGAAAGTGTTGGCTCAGAGGGGTTCTGACAAAACCATTATGGGTTTAATCATTTTTATTAGTAAATTTGTTAGAGTCCTCCTCTAGGCTAATACTTTCACACATTTTATGAGGAGGTCATGCACTAATTGTTATTCACATTATCCATTTTGTCAAAACTATTACGAGTTTTATCATTTCTATTAGTAAATTTGTCAAATGTATGAAAGTGTTAGGTTAGATGGGGGCTCTGACAAATTCTCTAATAGGAATGACTAAGCCTGTAATGATTTTGATAAAACGGATATACATTCCTCACTAAATATGTGAAATTGTTGGCCCAAAGGGAATTTCTGACAAATTCACTAATCGTAATTACTAAACCCTTAATAGTTTTGTAAAATAGATATACATTCCTCACCAAATATGTAAAAGTATTGGCTCAGAGGGAGCCTTGACAAAATTATTACGGGTTTAGTTATTTACATTAGTGAATTTATCAAAGTCCATTTGAGCTAACACTTTCACACATTTAGTGAGAAGGTCATGCACTAGTTGTTATTCTCATTATCTATTTTATTGAAACCATTATGGGTTTTATCATTTCCATTACAGATTGAACCCACTCCTACCTCCTTAAATTTTTTTTTAAAAAAAAGAATCCCCCCCAAAGCCCCTTACGTCAAAGCTCTGACAGCTAGATGGTCCTTGTTGGCCAGTGGTGGTGCTCCGACATGAGGCACTCTTTTTATTTTTTTAATTAAGAAAAAAATAATAAAAATATCAATACTTTAAAATCTCAATTTAATACCTGTTATTTTTTAGTCATTTTAAAATATTAACAGATTTTTAGAAATTTTATAAATTTATGTGATATTTAAATGATTTTTTTTAATGTTTTTCAACACGTGGAGCCTTTACTATGATGTCAGTGGTCTCAGGCTCAGGCTGATCTTGTCAAGCTATCCCCATCATAAATGCACCCGTATCCTCATCTTTATCGGCATCTGAGTCCCTTTTTAACAAATGTAAAATTAAATTTTAATTATTTTTTATTTATAGGTAATTAGGTTGCAAATTTAGAGTCACTCACCTATAAGGAAAAAAAATGATATATCATTTCTCTGGGGCAGTCTGTTGCCAAGTACGTGTATCAGTGGCGTTCAGCTTGTCTCCGTCACATTCCCATCCATTGCCTCTCTGTTATTGGAAAAACGGCGTCGTTTTCAATCTTGAAATTTCTCTCCCCAACTCAATAAAAACCAGCGTCTCTCATTCGGCCTAAGTTGTGCGGCCCACTCATCACATCCCATAAAAGGTTTCAATTTCAATATTAACCAATATTCCCTGTGGCCTCCGCACGTAAGAAACAAAAAATCAGTTTCTCGGGCTTCTTCATTGTTCAACGCGGGAAAAGTAGAAAGTATCGGAGGGAAAAATTTTCAGAGAAATTTTCCAGCAATAAAGGGTCTATGGGTATTGAATATTAAAGATTGGTGATCAATCATTGCAGCTCATTCTCTGTCTTGATTTCCTTCATCGTCACTATTGGAATTTATTGTAAAAGAATTGAATCTGTAATTGGAGATGAAGCAGAGAATATAATAGTATTAAAATTCCCCTTCCATTTCTTTTTTGCCTTTCCTACTTGTTCTAGAGTTCTCTTGCATCTCTGGTTTTCACTTTAGTTGCTGGAATGAATATACTCACTGGGTTCCCAATAGCATACACTTTCTAACCAACAAAGCAAGTCATTAGAGACACCAATAGGTATAGGCCTAAGTTTGTCCTCAGGTGCATCAACATGTAACACGGCAACATCCTTATCCTTATCAAAGCCAACAACTTTTGCATCATAAATTGTCTGGTCAGCAAGAGTGACCCTGCAAATTACTATCACAGTTAAAGAGAAACAATTGCCTGCTGAGGCATTTAAAACCATCATCACATGAGAATCCACAGTCAAGTTTTATTCTCAATAGGCACAAGGTAAGGGAATCAGTCATATCACTTTTCAACTCGATGCAAACCAAATCATAATGAATCAAGTGTTTCATGTTAACTTCATTTAATTGATAAATGATAATAAAGTTAATAAATTTAGTGAGGTACGAAAATCATTCGGAGAAACAATAAACTGACACACACACACTCAAGAGTTGATAGACTGACGGACTGTGAACTAAGATTCCAAGCTATCATCCCAATACTTGAAATTTCAAAACATGGCCAAGTGGACACTTTATCATTTTGTTTGTAAACATGTTTCTTTGTCATGACTTACATAGGTTATGCATATGATTGGTGATAATGTGCTCAATAAGTGTCGTGCATTGATTCAACCTTTTAGTTAATGGGAAAAAAACTGTCCAGGAATGGTAACTGGATTTGTTAAACTGTAATGTAATTCAATATGTTTGGTCAAGGAGAGCATGGAAAAAAATAATTATGTGGTTGGGAAGAATAGCTGCCAACATTTTGCAAGGGCATCTGATACATCGATTATTTGAATACTTTTATCTCTGTAGGTTGTTAAAATATCATTAAATTGGAAAATTATGTAGGATAACTTGGCCCTAAGCTGATGATTAGGGGACATCCAATAGTTTTGGATTACTGACTGCCCCTTATCTTCAAAGCTGCAACATTTAAACCATTTTAAATTCTGTAATTGATATATGAAATTAATTCATTTATTCAAGATAAATTTCCTTCCTTCCATCCAGTGTTCTTTCCTGGTGGGTCTGGGCGGAAAATGCATTTTTATGTAGGAATCAATGGCAAATCATGGTCAGAATTTGATAGTTATTCAAATAAACTTCCATGAAATGACAAGAAGGCCCAAAAAGACCCCAGATTCATTATTGTTGTTTCCTGAATTGTCTAAAGACCTCAAAACACTAATTAGACCATTAAGGGAAACTGACATGATATGATATGGGAAATACAATCTTTTTCAAAATTTTAAGAGATGAATACAATATATGTAGATTCAACAAATTAATGCATGAAATAACAAATTAAGGGAAACTGGCTATGACATGATATGATATGGGAACCTCCAACATGTCCAACGTAAAAGCATCCTGCCTAAGAAATAACAACTCATCCGCTCTAAGAACATTATAATCCACATCCAAAACAGGAAAAAAAAATTATCAGCTAGATGCTTACTTGCCAGCAAGATTAGTAATGTATACAACAGAGGGAGTGTTCTCTTGGAATAGACGATCAGTAGCGACCTCATCGGATTGTAATCTCCTGGGCGAAGTTACCACGAAAAGCAGATGCGGAACCAACATTGGTAAGAAAGAAGGATACAGACAGAGCAATGGAAGTGCATAGAAGGAGTAAAGCAGGGCGAAGAAAAAAGTGTGCCTGATAATTGGGAATGAAGCATTTGTGGAGAAGACCAACGGATTTGGAAACAGAGATTGTAGCAGATTTGTAGCTCAGGAGGGGTGGGCGAATGAAACGCACGGTTTAATTTACTTTGGCTGGGCTCTAATTTAAAGACGCAAAACGACATCGTTTTTGATTAATGGAGAGACAAGGAATGAAAAAGTCAGGGAGAGAATCCGGACTCGTATCAGTGTGTGTGGTTGACTGGTTGCTATCAGAACCACTCACCGGTTATAAGTGTGTTTGTTGGGATCATATTTAAAATCTTTAAAAATATTTATTTATATAAATAAAATAAAATTGCTCACAGACACTTAAACTTTAACGACCTAGTCAGTTATTGCAATGCACCTACCTTTCTTCAGGTTTGATCTCCACGTGAAAGCATGCGTGTTGGTGATCTGAGTACTCTATTTCTCCTTCCCTTTTAAGTTTGAGATGGTATCGCAGGAGACTAATATCTGTTTCTTCGCTTCCTTTTAAGTTTGATACAAATATACTAAAACATTCATGAGCTTTATCTTGCGGAAAAAACTTATACAATTATAGGTTAAAAATAAGAGTGCAATATAATGGGTTCCCTTCATTTTGTTACGAAATTATCAAGATCACCATGTTTTCAAGACTTGCTCTTTAGAACAATTTTTAACATATAGTTAAGAATATTCGGTTAAGAAAATCTAAAATACTTAATTTGAAATTGTTGATTTGCGCTTATAATCTAATTATATTGTATACTCTCTCTTTCCTTATTTAAATTTTCTAAATAATAAAATTGTCATATTTAAATAAATATTTTAAAATATTATATTAAAAATAAAATGAAAATGAATTAAGTAATTCAACAAAGGTGACTCTGATGGATAAAGGGGTTGGCCTTTAATCATAAGATTATGAATTTAAATCTCACTTATGTGATTTAACTCGCTTAAAGTTTTTAATACCAAAAATTTTTAATGAGGCCAACGAGTACATTCAAAAGGATTGATTGCCACATCAACTTAACTCTGTTCCATCAAAATACAATAATTCATCATATTTTAATTATATTTGGTAAATGACTCATTTAAAAAATTCACATTTTATTTTGTTTTCAAGAAAAATAAACCTCCTATCAGGATTAAAATAAGCTTAATTGTTGTATTTTAATCAAATAGAATTCAATTGATGTGGCGTTTTTAGAGTATGTAGGTATTTTTGTCCATAAACTCCCACTTACATAAAAGCTTTCACATCACTAGGTTATAAGCCATTGGATCTCATTCCTGTTTCTTATATATGAAATCGTGGCATATCTAATCACCGTTAAGATGGATAAAATTTGTTGGCAAATAAAAGACATAATTTTTCTGTGGCGCTAGCTATACATGCATGTATTCATCCTGAATGTGATTAAATATATTTATTTGAATAAAATAATTTAATTTAAATACGACGAGTTCAAACTCTGAGTAATATATAAAAAATTAATCGAATTCAACTTGTTTCATTATTCACAAACAACAGTGTTAAAATACGTTAGGCAATTAATTATATGCATATATAAAAACTCATCATTCATGAAGTCATGTGTAAGTTTAATTCTAATAACTTAGTAGAAATTTTAAGAAGCCAATTAAAAGTAGGTACACACCCACACACACACTCACATATCAATTGCTGAACAAAAGCAACATGCTTGTGCAATTATTATTATTATTTTATTTATTTAATATGATAGTTCTATAATCTGTTTTAGTTTAGATTAATTCTATTAAACACTAATGCCTGCTGTTCCTTCAACAAAAAAATGGTTAAAGAATTTTCTCTTTCAATTACATCGGGATGGCTTATTGACGGTATCATTGTCCTTTTGAACACACACACGCTCTCTCTCTCTCTCTTTTGGTGAAACGAACACTCTTTGGTTCAAGAGAAGTACTGCATTGCATAATGACTTCCTATATAAAGTGTACCCCCGCTGGTTGTTACTATTTTTGAAGACATTGCTTCTCTTCTTCACTGTTTTAATTTCACCTCATGTAAAAGTATTGATATGCATACTTTCGATATTGTCGCTATTTACCTATCTCCATTAACTCATTTAATATGTACTATCTGCTGACATTAGTTTTTGCATAAAAACAAAAAAAAGGTTGGGTTAATGCTAATGTTGGTTCTTCTATTTGATTGAAGTTTGGTTATAGTTTTTGTAATTTTAAGCCTTTGTTTTTGTCTTTATAGTTTTTTCTACCTAAAATGTTAGTCTTTATAGTTTCATAAAGTTTTAGTGCGAATTTAGCAATGTTAACTTTTGTTGATAGCAATTTTGTTGAGCATAGATATAAAAACAAAACTCGTTAAAAGTACAAGGATTGAAATCAAAACTCATAATTTAAGATTAAAATTAAAACTTATTAAAAGTATTGAGACCATAACCAAAACTTGATAAAAAAGTATAAATAAAAAAAATTCCCTTTTTAAGAAAAATTGAAGAAAATCTCTATCTAACAATTTTTTTTTTGTCAAAAGAACCTCGTGTAATTATTCTTAACAGATGCAACTCTTTTTCAATTGTATGTGACATATCCTTAAACATCTGCAAAAGTTCTCAATACAAAATTCGTTTGTACATGACTAAAAATGTGTTGCACAGAGTTAAATAAGAGTTGTACTTGTTAAAAATAATTGCATGCCCTCTCGAATTGGGAAAAAATATTTTGAAGTAAGAAAATAGGGCATGAATACAAATGTTGGAAGTAGGGGTGTTCTTAGGACAAGACATGATTGGGAAATGCCATTTCCAATTCTGATCTCGAGAAGGGTTTGGGAATGATTTTCATTCCCGATCCCAATTTTTGTTTAAAAAAATCTTATATTAAGTTTTTTTGTTGTGTTTTCTTTAGTCTAGAATAAATATATAATTTGTCTAATATCATATTATACTAGATTAGTCCAATACAAATATATAATTAGTCCAATATATGCTTAAAATTATCGATTCAACTATAAAAAGCATAAAGACAAGAATAAAAATTAGAATTATTTAATAAATAATAAATTAAATTAAATAAATAAACTAAAAAAATAGATATTACCTTGAGGGTGTTAAGGATTTTCACATTCTCTTTACATTTAATCTTGCTTTTTAAAATATTTTTTTAAAAAAAATGTGTATATTTTCGGGATCGGTAAAAAGTCGGGATCGGGAAGTCCCATTCCCGATACCGAATTTTTCCTATCCTGATTTGTTCGGGATCGGGACGGGAAGACTGGAACGGGAAAATGTTGCACACCCCTAGTTGGAAGTCATATTTTATTGTCCACTGAAAATAGATTTCTTTGTTTTCTTTTTTTATATTATTTAAGTTTCATTTTTTTTTATCTATACTTTTAATGAATTTTGATTTATCATTATACTTTTAACAAGTAGTTTTGGTTACTATACTTAAATGTCATTAAACTCATAACAAATCCTTGTAACATTATAAGGACTAACTTCTTATACAAAAAAATTATAGGGATTAAATACCATGACTTTATACTACATAAACCAAAATAAAAATTTCAACAAACCGTAAGGTTCTTAAGAAGCAAAAAAAAGTTTCTAATCCATGGTTTTTCGTAATATTTTTTTTAATAACTCATAACTTGAGTTAAAACGCCCGTTGCCCGGATTATTCAGTTTATATAACTATTAATTTAAATAATAATTTTTATAATTTATGAAATAAATATGTGAGAAAAATTTTATCCCAATTTATATAAAATAACTTTTAAAATCATGATTTTAAAAACTACAGTAAGTTATTCATCTAGTTTTGTAAGTATTTTGACTTCTGAATATGCTGATAATTAATGCGTCTGTGACAGTTCTGATATCGTTTCTCGATATTTACTTATATTAAATGTCATGTGATGAGGTCTGCCGCTGAAGATTTCATGAAACTGCTCAGCAGAGACATTTAGGTGGACGTCTATTTCAACCTTCCCAATATGAGACATCCCTCTTAATTCTCTTTTGATAAATCCAAGCTAACCTATTTGCATGCAGAACGAAGAATGCTTTAGCTATAACCTTTTATATAGGAACTCCGAGGCGGTTTGAAGGTCGTGTGTTATAAATATTGCTTAGTCGCCACCATGACCTGCTTCGCAATGTAATCGAATTTCATGTTGTTTACCCTTTATTTATTATTAATATTTTTTATGAATTCTTTATTTTACCTTTCAATTATTATTGTATAGATATGTACACATAATTTTCATGGAGTATAAATGTATAGTATATATTAAATAGGGGTAATCTAAGAAGATGGTTACCAAGGTAAGTGGTTAAGTAACTAAGTATTGGAAGGAGCTATGTTCTAATATCTTCTGCATTTTTATGAGTTGGATTTAATAAGATTGAAGAAATAAAATTATAAAATTTTAATTTAGAAAAAATATAGGATAAAAGAGTAAAAAAAATTAATTAAGATTCATATAGCCTAAGAGTATTCATAAAATGACAAATTAATTACAATAAATTGGTTCTGTTCAAGTTAGTTGACGGCCAAATTTCAATGAAAACTACTGCCATCAATTTTTTGGTACCAAACATGATTATAGATTCATATACACCACCCATATACTTGGCCATATTCAATAAAGATGTTTGATGCCATTGAGTAAATAATCATCGCGCGCGCGCGCAGAGAGAGCATTATAAGGATATCGGATGCCACTGTGTGTGTGAGAGAGATGTATAAAGAGAAATAATGCCACTGTGTGTGTGAGAGAGATGTATAAAGAGAAATAATGAGTGAGCATTCCAAGGATGTCTGATGCCAATAATAGTATGTTTGATGCTAATAATAATAGTATGTTTGAAATAGTGATTGGAAGTTTAATAAATGCTTTTCAACCGTAATTTATAGAATATGAGGTAATTTTTATGGTTTATGAGGTAGCTTTCACGGTTTATGAGATAAATATATAGATGAGTTTTATCTCGATTTACGTGAGTCGGGCTTATACAATCACATAAATCAAATCAAACAAGCTAATGATCACTAGAGTGTAGAGCCAAAAAAAATCTGGTCAGAAAAAAAAATGTAGAGCTAAACGTTGAAAGGGATGCTGAGGTGGAGGGGAAAAAGGCCCCAGAAACAGTTTTTTTCCTTTTTTTAATAAAACGCCATCGTTTCATCTCAATAGACATCTCAATGAACGATCAATGAAGAGGGCCTCCATGGAGAGGCCGCACTCCCAATAAAAAAAAAAAACCATTAATACAATACCACTGCATCATATTTAATGATTAATTGTTGGGGTAAAATTGACAAATGAACCGTCCGGAAGTTGATTTTTGTCCTTTTCATAAGGCACTCGTTAATTTCAATGAGTATTATATATATATATATGCCCTATCTAATAATGGTACTTAGAGGGAGTAGAAATTAATGTGGTGCTACAGCTTAATGTAATTAATAGGAGTGATATTATAATAAAGGCTAAAATATATGTTTCATTCTTTCTATTTATATCAGATTTTATTTTAATCTTTTAGATTTATAAAGTATATTTTTAGTCTTTCAATTTAAATATTATTAATCTCATCTAAGCAAAAATTACAGACTCATTGCTGATAAAGCATTCACAAAAATAAAGTTGTTTTCATTTTTATCTTTTTGGATTTACACTATTTAAAATATAAAATATTTTGGAATATTTAATAAATGATTAAAATGCAAGTATGGTTTGTTCACATCTAATTGTACAATTATCACTTAAATTTAATTGGTCCGCATTTTCCATTAAATAAAAATGATAATGTTAAAATTGAAGGAATACAAACGCATTTTATAAGTTCAATGGATTAAAATAAAACTTGATGGCCTATTAGAAATCACTTCTATTTTAAAATAAATTTAATAATTTTAATCGATTTTATCAGTAGGCGTGAATTAGTTAAAACTTAAAAGTGGCTTACATTTACAAGTAGAAGGAGAAAGCTTTAAATTTATCAGTGAAACCAAAAAATAATAATAATTATATTGTACGTATAGCTTAAGAAAAGTTTGCATCTACTAAGCATGATTGCACCCTCATATTGATGAAATCAGATTTCAATGTAAGAAATCATGGTATAAATTCAAATGTTGGAAATAAGATTTTTTTTTTCTTTTCCAAAATGGATCTTTCCACTTGAAATCAATTTTGTAAGTCAAAAGCGATTTCTTTATGATCTATTACACATTTAAGTTTCCTTTGCTTATAATTATATTTTGATGATTTTTTATTTAATTTATATACTTTTAACAAGTTTTAGTTTTAATCTTTATAAAATACATATGTAAAAATAATTATATCTCGTGAAACGCAGAAATATACTGTTTCAAGTGAGATCAAAGAAGCACTATTTGCTGACTACTTTTTAATTGAATTTTTAATTATAAATGATAGTAAGAAACTTAATAAATTTGTTAAAATGATAAAAGTAACAATATTAGGTTTAATATTATAAATCAAAATTTTAAGAGAATTAAATTTAAATTTTAAAATATCAATGGGTTATTTATAACGGATCAAAGTTCAAGGATTCTCTACAACTATTCAAAGTTTAGAGGGTTTTATGAAATTACTAATTTATATAGGATGCCATGTATAACACTACGTATCATCGCATTATCTGATATTATAATTTTCATTAAAAAGATAATGATCACTTAATGGTAGAAAGTTAATAGTTAAAAAAAAGAAAGGTTGGGGGTTAAATTTAAACTTTTAAGTGTTAGAGTATTATATGCAATGGTTCCAAAATTTAAAGGGGGGTTTTGTATAATTTAGTTTTAACTTTTTCACATCACCTTTAGATCTTATTGTTTTTTTCAAGAAAATTATTTAAATTAGTTAAAACTTAAAAATAATAAATATATAGGAAATTAATTTTTTTAAAATATATTCTTATTTATAAGTGGATAGGTGAGGATGAGAAAAAAGATGAGACAATATCTAAAGGAGATCTCATAATGAAGGAAATGGGTATTTTTTTATTAGAGTATTTTTTTTATCTCTACGCATTAAATTTTAATCATTAAAAATGGCAAGTATTGCAAATTTCCGACATGTTAATTACATATAATTAATTTATCTATTTTTGATTCTAGAATTACTTAATTAGTTAAGTATGCCTTATATAGTTAGGGCTGGGGGACTGAATGTAGAGAAATAAAATAAATCTTCATAAAAAAAAGGAAGACTGAAAAATATAACTATCCGGTATCCTTATCCCCACTAAATCAATTTAATTTGCAAAATGGTTCATTCACCGACAAAGACAAATATGAGAAGGTGCGAGTGCGATGTTAGCTTCTTCTGTCTCAACCCCCCAACATGCACATTAAATATCCATTATTCTATCATTTACCCACTCAAATAACTACTAGGATATAAGTTTGAATTCCATTATAAATAAAATTAAATGTGAAAATTTTATTAGTAAATATTTTATAATTACTTATTTGGTTTGATATTTTTTTTTTGGTCGTAAGACTTGTCCTATAATTTCAAGAATTTCAGATTTTAACTCATGTGAATATTTTACCATTAACAAGAAAAATGCGCAAATTTAACTTTTTTTTTTTGACCCAGAGCAAATTTAACATTTTGTGACCTAAGACAGCATTGTTATCACCTATACATATGACAATAGGTTAAAATCACAGTAAGTTGGCAATCACTCGGATTCTTGCTGAAGTTTTACTCGTCAGTTTTAAATATAAAAGTTAAATAACTAATTTATGTAAATTATCTAATTAGAAATTAAATTATAGTTGTTGATAAAAAAAATGTATGTGAAATACCTTCCTCTTATTCATGTACCTTGAAAACTGTTGTTAATATTTGTAAATGTAGTCATTTAATAATAAATATAAAAAATATTTTGGATTGAGATCTTATGTTTAAAATTAAAATTCTTCAACTAACTTTTGCCAGGAAAATGATACTTTCAACATTTTTTCTTCTTTTCTTTTCAAAATTCACTTTTAGATTAAAAAATGGGTGATTCAAATTTACTATCTTATAAAGTTATTGTTGTAGTATTTTATAAATTTTTTTCCAAATTTTTTTTATATTGTAATTACAAATTGTGTAAATTAAATTTTAAACAGTTAGATTTATTTTATTTATGTTTAAAATAAAAATTTTATAAAATTACGAATCTAACCCATCTCTTTTTTCAATTTGATACTGCATATAAATTCTGGCCAAAAAAAAAAAATTAAGTCGCGGTGCTACTTTTCCACTAGATGTCTGTTGCCATTTTATATAGGAAGTTTATGTTGGCTTTTAAAATGAAAAAAATCTTTATAATTTAAATCGAATAGAGAGGTAGAGTATATATTTTAGGGAAAGTATCAATTAAATACTAAATAAATTTACAAAACTCTCAAAAGTTTATTGACACTTTAAAATGACTTAAAAGGTGACAGATATCAAATTAGAATTTTAAAATATTGATACTTTTTCCATTTTATCCCTCAATTAAAAAAAATAAAAAATAAAAAAAGCCCTAACCGAAAACCATTGCCAGCAGCTGAAGTTTTTTTTTGGGGGTTTTACAAAAAGGCTATAAATGGGGCAGGGGTGGGGCACCAAACTTCTTTGATACACACACATTAATATATATGTCTATGTATAACATAAATGAATGTATAATAGCGTTAATAAAATTAGTAATGAAAATAACAAAATCCTAATGATTTTGACAACATAGATAATGAGAATAACAATTAGCGTATTAGCTTCTCACAAAATGTGTGAAAGTGTTAACCTAGAGGGAGTTCTAACAAGATCCTTTGGTTTTGTCAGAGCCCATTAAGCCAACACTTGCACACATTTTGTGAGGAATGTATATCTATTTTGTTAAAACCATTAAGGGTTTAGTTATTCCCATTTATTGAATTTGTTAGAACCCCCTCTGAGCCAACACTTTTACAAATTTGGTGAGGAGGTCATACGTTAGTTGTCATTTTCATTATCCATTTTGTCAAAACCATTATGAGTTTTATCATTTCTATTACTGATTTTCTTATCATCATTGTGCCTTCATTTATGTTATACATATATATATTAATATGTGTGTGTGTCAAATGAGCTGTTGGAGCCTCTCTGGGCCAACACTTTCACACATTTAGTGAGAAAGTAATGTATTACTTGTTATTTCCATTATCCATTTTATTAAAATCATTAAGGGTTTTGTCATTTTCTATTACTGCTTTTGTTAATGTCATTATACCTTTGTTTATGTTACACACACACATATTAATGTGTGTGTGTGAAAGGGGCTTGGTGACCTATGTGGGTTCGATCTCACTCTTACCCCCTTTGAAACATTTTTATAATTTTTTTAAAAAAAACCCCTCCTCTCCTTGAAAAAGCTCCAGTCACCGGAGCTCTTTTAAGTCAACACTTTAAAATTTTAATTTCATACTTGTCACCTTTAAATTATTTTAAAATGTTAATAGATTTTTTAAGGTTTTGTGAATTTATTTAGTATTGAAATGGCATTTTCCCCATATTTTATTCTAATATTTAAATATATAGATATGGATACAATTTTTCATTATATTTTCTTTTATTCTAACTACATGTGTATATACATGTATTTTTCAAATATTTTAAATGGGTAGTGGGTGATCAACCCCCACTATCAGATAGGTAGGTTTATTCCCTATATAACGTAACATACAGCATTTTTGTATGAAAATTGCAAAAATTGTTAATCAAGCTGAAAAATTAATGGAAAATTGGTAAAAATTCTATATTTAAAATTTTATTAATCAGAAAGACATAATATATTTTTATGCACAACAAGAATTAATAGTCTGTAACATTTTACATATAAAAAAAAGAGTCCAGGCTCATGAATTCATATCCTTCTAGGAAAAAAATTTAAGCAGGGTCTTCTCACCATTTTCTTTTTTTTTAAAAAAAGGATTCATTATGTGTTTCAACGCGTGGAGCCTTTATTATGATGCCAGTGGTCTCAGTCTCAGGCTTATCTTGTCAAGCTATACGCATCATAAATGCACCCGCATCATCCTCATCTTGACCAGCATCTGGGTCCCATTTTAATAAATGTAAAATTAAATTTTAATTATTTTTATTTATAGGTGATTAGGTTGCAAATTAGAGCCACTCACCTATAAGAAAAAAAAAAAGATATATCTTTTCTCTGGGGCAGTATGTTGCCAAGTAGGTGGATCCGTGTGTGTGGTTGCTATCAGAACCACTCACGGGTAATAATGGTACTTGTTTGGATCATATATGAAATCTCTAAAAATAATATGGGAGGATGTCAAAAAAATACCATTTAAATTTCAAAATCTCGTTAATAAATTCGGTAATAGAATTAATAATAATGGTAATGCAATTAACAAATCATTTTATTGTTAAATCATCTATTTGAGATTTTAAAGTTTAAATGGTATTTTTTTAGAATTCTCCCAAATAATTATTTATATAAATTTAGATATTTTATATATATATATTTATTTTATATGTCAGAAACCATAATTAAAAAATTTTAGATATACAATCAGTTATTACAATGCACCCACCTCTTGAGGTTCGATCTCCACGTGAACGCATGTGTGTTGGTGATCTGACTACTCTATTTCTCTTTCCCTTTCAGAAAAAGATGGTATGGCAGGAGACTAATCTCTTTTATTCGCTTCCTTTTAAGTTTGATACAAATATAATAAAACATTCATGAGCTTTATCTTGCGGAAAAAACTTATGCAATTATAAGTTAAAAATAAGAGTACAATATAATGGGTTCCCTTCATTTTTTTTACAAAATTATCAAGATCACCATGTTTTCAAGACTTACTCTTTAGAATAATTTTTCTTTATTCTTATTTATAAACAACTTTCTTTTTAATTGTGTAAAACAAACTGATAATTAAAAACAATAAGTGTGTCAAAAATATCCATTTTTTCTTCATATATGTCTCTATTTACAAAAACATAGAAAGAATATATAAAAAAATATAAGAAATAGTAACATACATTTTCTCAATACTTTGTTGACTTTATTCACCTAGTTGATAAAAGGTTGGCCTTTAACCATAAGGCTATGAATTCAAATACCACATTCAAATACCACCAATGTGATTTAACTCACCTAAACTTTTTTTATACCAAAAATTTTTAATGAGACAATCGAGTAAATCCACAAGGATTGCTACATCCACTGAACTCTATTCCATCAAAATACAATAATTCATTATATTTTAATCCTATTTGGTAAATGACTCTCTAAAAAATTCACATTTTATTTTGTTTTCAAGAAAAATAAACCTCCAATCAGGATTAAAATAAGCTTAATTGTTCTATTTTAATCAAACAGAGTTCAATTGATGTGATGTTCTTAGAGTATGCAAGTATTTCTCTCTATAAACTCTCATTTATCAGAAAGCTTTCGTGTCACTAAATTATAAGGCCGTTGGATCCCATTCCTATTTTTTATATATGAAATTGTGGCATATCTAATCACCGTTACGTTTATAAAATTTGTTGGCAAATAAAAGACACAATTTTTCTGTGGCGCTAGCTATACATGCATGTATTCATCCTTAATGTGATTAAATATATTTATTTGAATAAAATAATTTAATTTAAATACGAAGAGTTCAAACTCTGAGTAATAAAAAATTAATCGAATTCAACTTGTTTCATTATTCACAAACAATAGTGTTAAAATACGCTAGGAAATTAATTATATGCATATATAAAAACTCATCAATCATGAAGTCATGTGTAAGTTTAATTCTAATAACCTAGTAGAAATTTTAAGAAGTCAATTAAAAGTAGATCCACACTCACATATCAATTGCTGAACAAAAGCAATATGCTTGTGAAATTTATTATTATTATTATTATTACTATTATTATTATTTCTTTAATATGAGAGGTCTATAATCTATTTTAACTATCCGTTTATTTTACATAATTAAAAAAATTATTTATAAATATGATAGGAGGGAGTATATATAATCTAAGTGAAGTTATTCATATAATTTTGTATATATTTTGACTTTTGGATATGCTGATAATTAATGCGTCTGTGACATTTCTGATATCGTTTTATATTAATTAAATGTCATGCGGGATAGTAGTTCAACTTTTAGTCGTCTTCTTCTTTTTTCCTCTTTTGGGCCAAGGGGGTTGTTTACTAGTTTTACTTGCTTATTGAGGCAATTGATCTCTGCGCGCGCACACACCTATATTAAATGTCATGTCGTTTAAGGTGCACTGATTTTCTTTACTCAGGGTAGATGCATCATGAAATTAACCAAAGCTATGACATTTTTATTTAAAATGCATGCGAGTGATGGATTCTATATATTCGAGTACTAAGTTTAAAAGATGAATTACATTATTCATAGCTTATACTAATAAGTTGGAAGACTCAAACCAGCAAGACGTGAAATAACATATATGCCTCACGCGCGCACACAGTACACTGCCTTCTTATGAAAATAGTCAAAACACGCCCTATTTTAAAACTATTATCATTAGTTTTTTAATATAAGATTTACTTTGTAATTCAATATCTTCGTTAAAATGGATTTTATATTAAGAACTGGAAAGAGTAATTAATTTGGCACAATCAAACATCAAGTTTATGATCTACATGTGCAGAGGCTGATGCACACATCTCCAACTTATGCCCTTAATTAAGCTAAAAATAAAATCAGGTGCTTTAATTTACACGACATGATTCATTAAGGGGATCGCGGAATTTTCTTATTCAATCAATAGATAACATATTGATCTGATTTTGTTAGATTAATTAGTTTAAAAGCAGTTGATGAGTACCAAATTTTTTGGTTATAAATATATTGATCTGATTATGTCAAATTAATACTTTTTGGTATTATCAGTTGTGTACAGTCACGACTATGTGAGATGACAATCATAATAACCTAAAATCTTCTTGGGTAATGTCTCCAAAAAAAAGGGTTTTTTTATATTATTTATCTATTCTTAAATGAAGCTAATTAGGTTATGGAAATCTCTAGTTTTGATAAATGAAAATAAAAAATAGTTAATTATATGATAAACCAAATTAGAAGACAGAAGGAAATAAACAAAAATTAACTCTCAGACATAACCACGGATTTCATACTTTACAATCACAGAAAATAACAATACAGCTGATGGCAATACATAAGATCAAGCATCACAACATAAGCATTATTACAATCACAGCAACTTCTGATTGAAGCTGTTTTTATTACATACAAAGGAGTTTATTTAACATCCACAAAAAGACACAGTAGACTTGAGGATTTCAATCTCTCAATTTCTTCAGAATTAACTGTTGATTTCAATAAAAGAAAAGGATACAATCTAATGTGAGGTTCACTATCTCACACACGTTGTACTTTTCTTCTCTGAAATTAACACCTTAATTGATATGTTCTAAGAAATTAACGAGACTCAAATCCCATGACCCAAAAACAAATAGGATTAGTAGTAGCAAAAGATGGCTACTACTGGGTAACAAGATGAGCATCAATATCTCTGGCAAGTTCAACAGCCAAGTCTATGAGAGTGTGAGGGTCAGGAATGTGACCTTTCAGCTTCTCATATTCCATAGTCACATGCACCAAACTCCCTTTGTCCTTTGGAATTGCTTGAAAGGTAAGATTCAGGCTCTTGTACTCCTTGAGCATATCTCCCTCCACATTCCTCAAAGTGATCAAATTCTTGTTTGCATCTATGTCTTCAATCACCTGCTTAGCCACACAGTTTTTCCCTTCTGCACAATTCATACACCACAAATTTAATTTGTTCTTCAATCAACAACATGTTTAATCTAAAACAAATTCAATTCTTTGATCTAATATATGTGCTCAAATTCATTTTAATCAGTACTCGACTTGTCTATTAAACAGATGGCTTAATGCACAAAACTCCTATTATTAGATAGGTTTTGGAAAGTGATACATGTGCACAATATTATCCCGCAAACAGAAAGATTGTTTTTAGAACCCGTACATGACTTCTAGGATTACATAGCAGCAATCTTATCATTGCTTGGATGCTCATCCTCTTACTTGACTTGTCTATTAATGCCTAAAATTTTGAGCCTTTTATTAGAATATGTGTGTATATATTTATAGAGGTTCTAGGTTCTTTTGGTATTAATGAAACCAGCCGAGAGAAGGCATTTTTTTTACCCTCAATGACGTGTAATGAACAGAATTACTTGCATGTGTGTGTGTGTGTGTGTGTGAGAGAGAGAGAGAGATAGTTGAGAAGTTACCATGGACGTAGTGCCAGGTGATAACAGAACCGACCTTGCCCCAACTTCCTTCAACAATAGCATGTTTAATTCTACCAGGAGAAACATTGGGAATATGGTGAGGCTTGCTGCTGAACATTTCATGAAACTTCTCTGCAGAAGCATTAATGTGCACATCAACTTCCACCTTCCCCATTAACTGTTCTTCATGTTCGTGTCCTGTGTGGCTCACATCAATTTCTCTGCTCACTTCTGTCACAAACTGTGTCAAAGAGTGTGGATCTGGAATTCTCCCATGTAGCTTCTCATACTCAAGAGTCCAGTGAGCCACACTTCCCTTTTCCTTTGGATTCACTTGAATTGTGAATTTAAAGCTCTTGTAATGCTTCAGTATATCTCCCTCTATCACCCTGAAACTTATTATGTTCTTTGCTGGATCCACAGCTTCAATCACTTCCTTCGCCACACAGTGCTTCCCATCTGTGTTTAGTATCAGATAAACAAAGTTGATAGAAGAATTAGATGAATCAAGCCACTAGAAGTGCTTTGGAAGGATTTTAGGATCAGAGTTGATTGGGAAAGACGTTATGGAAATCAAAGATAAACAAAGTGAGTTCAAACCATGGGTAGAACACTTCACTATGTTGCGGCGCGAACAGTTAGTCTAACTGTATAAAGCCTGCTAGGTTCTGATCTTGAGTTTGAGTTTGCTCGAATAACTGGTAATATCATAAAGAAAAGACGCCGGATACTGATTGGAAGTATGAAAAAACATAAGAGTTTGACGTCTTACCGTGAACGTAATTCCAGACAACGACGGAGCCGACTTTTCCGAAATCACCTTGATGGTTAGTGACACTCTTTATTTTACCAGGAGTAACGTTGGCTATGTGATGAGGTCTGCCGCTGAAGATTTCATGAAACTGCTCAGCAGAGACATTTAGGTGGACGTCTATTTCAACCTTCCCAATATGAGACATCTCTCTTAATTCTCTTTTGATAAATCCAAGCTATCTCAAAAGAAAGCAGAGAGATATATAATGCAAAGCCTATTTGCATGCACAACGAATAATGCTTTAGCTATAACCCTTTATATAGGAATTCCGAGGCGGTTTGAAGGTCCGTGTGTTATAAATATTGCAAGTACTTAGTCGCCACCATGACCTGCTTCGCAATGTAATCAAATTTCCTGTTTTTTACTATTCATTTATTATTAATATTTTTTATAAATTCTTTATTTTACCTTTTATTTATTATCATGTAGACATGTACACATAATTTTCCTAAGGTATAAATGAATAGTGTATATTAAATAGGGAGTAACTAAGTATTGGAAGGAGCTAAGCTCTAATATCTCCTGCTTGTTATTTTGCCTCTTCAAGTGTCGTAAGTTAAATTTTAAAGCAGTGATAATAAGATTTAAGGTCTATTTGAAATGAGGGATCCGGAGGGACAGAGGAGTAGAGGAAAGATTTTTATGAATTGGATTTAATGAAATTGGAAAAATAGGGTTATAAAATTTTAATTTAGAGAAGATATAGGATAAAAGAGTAAGAAAAATTAATTAAGATTTATATACGTCAAGAGTACTCATAAAATAACAAATTAATTGCAATAAATTGGGGCTGTTCAAGTTAGTTGACGGCCAAATTTAAATAAAAACTACTGTTATCATTTTTTTGGGTACCAAACATGATTATAGATTCATATACACCACCCATACCCGGTCATATTCAATAGAGATATTCATTCTGTATGGTTGTTATTTATCAGCATATATATGAATTAATGTTGGACACATCAAGTAGTTGAGGGACTTCATTGCGGAAAGATTTTGATTATTGAGGAGTTTGGTTTGAGTTAAAGAAATTCATATTATTTCTGCTTTGACATTTTTAAATTAAATATTTTAACACATTTAACTATAAAAAAAATCATAGATATATAAATAAAATAAAACTTAAAATTTGTATCTTAAAACTTCTATGAATCATGGTTTAAATTTCGCATATGTAGGAGTAATATAATATAACATCAATTTTAATTTTCCGTCCACTTAAGGCACTAAATTAATCAATTTTAATTTTCCTTGTGTTGACCCTTCCCCTTTGTTAGTACTGTACTATGCTATATGTCTCATGTCTGAGCATCTGAAACATATAATTGCTCAGCACTCAAAACCAGCGTATGTTATATTTTTCATTCTTTTTGTTTGTTCAACTTTAACATCCTTTCTTTAGGACCTGCACCGTGGACTAGTTTTTCATCCCTTCAAAATTTTCCAATGTGGTATTGATGTGTAAAAGAATGATAGAATTATAGCCCATTTGTTAAGGAGACATATTTATGCATGACTAAAAAAATAAGAATATAAAAAGTAAGTAACAAATATTCATATCTATAAGCAAATAATAAAGTACTCCTGTAATCCTATTTATAATGCATAAAAATTCTTTATGTTATTTATATAAGTCACATCATTATTTTATAAGAGTAGTGTATTAAAAAAATATTTTATAAGTGTAAAATATATGAAAAATTAAATGATGAGTTGGTACGTACCGTCCAAATAAGGAAAGGCTTTGATTTTTATTTTGGCAAATATGCTAGAATATTTGCAAGTATACAGTTCAATCTTGCGACGTGAATATTACAAAGATGTCTGATGCCATTGAGTAAATAGTCATCGCTCGCAGAGAGAGAGAGAGATGATGCCATTGAGTAAAACGCCATCGTTTCACCTCAATAATAGACGCTCAATGAAGAGGGCCGGCTCTCAATAATAGAACACTGTTAAATGAAGGTTTAAAGAAGAGAAAAAATGCAATACCAGTGAGTCATATCTAATGATTAATTATTGGGGTAAAATTGACAAATCAACCATCCGGAAGTCCCCCCTGTAACACCCTACTTTTGTACCGTACAAAACAGTTGAAAACATGACATGAGAGACCAAAAGCAGTTCTTAATCCATTTGGGATCCCAACTTCACTACAGGGTCGATCCTATAGTTAATTGGGTTTTTGAAAGGTATTTCAAAACCATTTTAGTCGTGGTCTCATTTTCATTTTTCAAATTGGTTTAATTCATTCGGGTCTATTTCCGTTTCTTATTATCAGAGTACTTACTGAAGTTCTTAGCGGATAATTAGAATAAGTTCGCTACTAAAAGGGTCAACCTGGTACAGTCACCCAGTTCTAGATAATTTACATCGGTTTCATACAACCTTCCAGGTTTACAGTTGGTGTATTCCTACTACCATGAGTACTAAGTTTACCAAAATACCATTCAGTATTATATACAGATCCAAAAGTTAGATAACCAACAGAAGATAAATTCTAGGTCTTCACTTCTACCCGTCCGTGGCTATCTTCTTCCCATGAGAACTACTTGCCCGTGCTGTAGGTTAGTTATTGGAAAAAGGGTGAGATTCAAAAGAATCCCAGTAGTAACAAATAGCACTCATATAAAATGCATACGAAGAAACATGCCATAACAGCCACCACATACCAAACAATTCAATATTCATTCAACATTCAGAGATATGTTCATTCAATAAATAATTCTATTCAAGGACGTACCGTCCCTTCCCACAGCGCTGGGTATTCTATTGGGCCAAAGCCCTTCTCATCTGAATGCTTAAAGGACAATTCGGCCTTATTCATGTTCACAGTTCAAGTATGTATAATGGCAATAATATGCATGAAGCAAGATACATAGAATATGAGGGAGAAGTTACTACCTTAACCTTTCCAATATTATGAGGTGTGTTACCACTTCCTTGGTCGTCCCGGACAAATATCGAATCCTATATGTGGGAATTCATGAATGGACGGGTTATTATTTAGTCCAATACATTTATAAATTACTCTTTAATGTTGGTTATCAATAGGGTTATTATGTTAACTTTACCAAGTCAACCAATGAGTTAAAATGGTCAAATTATCACAAGGGACTAATTTCTACCCTTGGTGTACAAAGAAATTATAATATGCCATTATATTTTGCCATTTTCGCATAGGCACAAATGCTGGCAGATTTGATCCACTAACTTTAAAAATTCATATCTCTTTGAAAACATGTCCAATTGGAGTGGTTCCAAAGCCTATGTGACCCTTTTTAAGTCTAGTTTTATAGAAAAATACTTCACATAGCCAATTGGAGGCACATAAATCCAGAATTTCCAGTAATTGGACATTGTTTCAGAATTCTTCAGTTTTACATGACCAAACTTCAAAAATGTGTAACTCTCAGCATACACATCCAATTAATCCTTATGACCTATCCAATTAAAGGTCTATGTCTCTACTTTCAGACTGGAAAGTTTCAGAATTTTTGGACAAGATTTACCCCTTGAATTATCACGCACAACATCTACTGTTACACAGGGCAGATTACATAACATGTTCATGCACACCTCCAAAATTTCCAAATTGATATAGGAACATCCAAAATTCATGAACACTTGTATACCTATACAATTTTGCCTTATAAAGCCAATGGAAGCATCAAAATTATCAAATTACAACTCTTTCACCACGTCATGCACAGGGCAGAAATGTGACAAATAAGCCAACAATTACCCAACTTGCAATTTAAGTCTCATACTAGTTTTATAAGCCTTCCAAACATCATAAAACACCATGAACACAACCATAATACCATGAATCTTCATAATCATAACTTGACCAAAAACAGGGCAGATTTCACATGGGAAAATTCTCAACCAACCAACACAATCTATAGATCAAAATGAAGCTAAAGCTCACCTCTTGCTCCTCCTTAGGTTCTTTCTTTGTTTCTTGAACTTGTGTTTTTGCAAGATGGCTGAAAACACCTCCTCTTGAAATTCTAAAACCATAGAGTTGAAGCTCTCATCAAGAGGAACAATGTTTATGAAGGGTGTTTGAGCTATAGAAGAGATTTACTAGGTGAAAATCAAGCTAGAACTCTTACCTTGAAGTTGTCTTCCTCTTTCTCTTTCCTTAAGCTTCTTGGACGTCTATGAGAGCTTGGAGAGAAGTGTTTGAAGTGTGATAATTCATTTGGCTTCATCTCTTATCACTTGGCCGTATAACACCAAGAGGAAAAAGGAAATATGCCATGTGTCAACTTCCTATGGTTTCTTGCAAAGTTGAGTTAATTTTCCAACCATGGTCAAGTTTACCTTGGTTAATCCTCTTGTCTTCCATTTGCTTCTTTTGACCGTATATGGCTGCCCCAAAATGGTGTCCATTTAATTATCCAAGTTCTCTTCCAATTCATTTGTGTCTTGGTCAAAATTTCCAAGTTACAAGTTTCCACATGTTAACCTTTAATTGGTCAAGAATTTTCTTCTTGAATCAATGTTGACCAACAAGTATATATGTATATTTCCCTTGCTTTTCTATGCCACCGAAATGTAAAGAAGGAGGAGGGAAATAATAGCTTCTTGCATCTTCAACCATTGCTTAGTCTTTGTTGAAATTGTTGACTTTTCCCAACTTTGATTTTTCCATGGTAATAATACTCCAAATTGGACTTATTAATTACCAACTAGCCATTTTCCATTTTTAAATTCCTATTTGAACAAAATGATAGGGAATATTAGGAGAAAAATATTTGTTTCTTGTTTTATGGCAAAATTACCGTTTTGCCCTTACGTTTTATGATTTATCGAAATAAATCATTTCTTACTCCTTTCCTTTGGTTTGGCCTAATTTTTGACACTTGTATAAGGCCATTAATTTCTTGGGATAATTCTTTCATTAATTTCACTATCCATTAGTACACTTAGTCTTTGAGTACTTTTTGGGATATTACAATTCTCCCCTCGTTCATTAAATTTCGTCCTCGAAATTTGTTACACATCTTGAGGCATAAACTCTGGGTAACGCCTTTTCATGTCTTCTTCTGCTTCCCAGGTTGCTTCCCTTGGGGAGAGTCCCTTCCAGACCACTTTCACAAATGGAATGCTTCGGTTTCTGAGCCGTTTTTCTTGTCGATCAATGATTTGTTCCGGCTCTACCACAAAAGTGGAATTCTCTTGCACATCAATATCTTCGTATTCAATAATGTGCTCGGGGTCTGGTTGGTACTTCTTCAATTGTGAGACATGGAATACGTCATGGAGTCTGCTCAAGTTCGGGGGCAGGGCTATTTTGTATGCCACTGGTCCTATTTTTGCAAGAATTTCAAATGGACCAATGTAGCGTGGGCTAAGCTTCCTTCTTTTAATTGCTCTACCGATTCCAGTGACTGGAGATACTTTCAGAAATATATGATCACCAACTTCAAATTCTAGAGGTCTTCTCCTTTTATCAGCATAGCTTTTCTGTCTACTCTGTGCTGCTAGGAGCCTCTTTCTTATAATCTTAATCTGTTCTGTGGTCTGATCAACTAGATCTGGGCCATACAACCTTCTCTCAGATAATTCTGTCCAGCAAAGGGGTGTTTGGCACTTCCTCCCATACAGTGCTTCATACGGTGCCATCTGGATGCTCGTATGATAGGTGTTGTTATAAGCAAATTCTGCGAGTGGAAGGAAATGATCCCAATTCCCCTTGAAGTCTAATACACACGCCCGTAACATATCTTCCAGCGTCTGTATGGTTCTTTCTGACTGTCCATCCGTTTGGGGATGATAAGCTGTACTGAATCTTAACTTTGTGCCCAGAGCTTCATGTAGAGCGGTCCAGAACCTAGATGTAAATCGAGGATCTCTATCAGAAATAATACTCTTTGGTATACCATGGAGTCTAATTATCTCCTTTATGTAAATTTCTGCCAACTTCTCAGGAGAATAACTAGTATTGATAGGGAGAAAATGTGCCGACTTGGTAAGACGATCGACAATTACCCAAATCGCATCATGGTTTCGGATTCTAGGTAACCCCACTACCAAATCCATGGTAACGCTCTCCCACTTCCATTCAGGAATTTCTGGGCTTTGAAGAAGTCCTGGTGGTCGTTGATGTTCGATCTTCACTTTCTGACAGGTGAGACATCGAGCCACGTATTTGGTTACGTCACTCTTTAGTCCTGGCCACCAGTATTCAGACTTCAAATTTTGATACATTTTGACCACTCCTGGATGAAGTGTATATCTGCTCTTATGTGCCTCATTCAGAATTTTCCGCCTCAGATCTGCTTGTGGAGGTACATATATTCGCTTCTTATACCGGACCAATCCGCTAGGCGAAAGATCATGATCATGAGTTTTACCCTGTGTGATCATATCTCGAATAGATGTGGCATGTTCATCTTTCATCTGAGCTTCTTCAATTTCTGTTCTCAGATTGTTTTCCTCCTGGCTAACACTAAAGTTAGCAATAAAGACTTCATTGGGCACGTTCAAATTCATGAATACTTGGTTTGACAAGTTCAGGTCTCGGAATTCTTCTAGCAATTTATGTTCTTGTACCATCATATATGCCACCTGTATCGTTTTTCTACTCAGAGCATCTGCAACGACATTTGCTTTCCCTGGATGATATTTAATCTCCAGGTTGTAATCTTTCAGCAACTCCATCCATCTACGCTGTCTCATATTCAATTCTTTCTGTTCATGAAGATACTTGAGACTCTTGTGGTCACAGTATAATTCTACAGTGGTACCATACAGGTAATGCCGCCATATCTTCAAAGCAAAGACGATTGCTGCAAGTTCCAGATCATGAGTGGGGTAATTCAATTCATGAGGCTTCAGCTGTCGAGAGGCGTACGCTACTACTCTGCCCTGTTGCATCAGGACACATCCCAATCCTTGTTTACTAGCATCGCTATACACCACATAGGTTTCACTAGGATCTGGGATAATCAATACCGGTGCAGATGTTAACCTCTCCCTCAGCTGTATGAAGCTCTTCTCACATTTCTCATCCCACACAAATGATTGGTTCTTTCTCGTGAGCTTTGTCAATGGTAAGGCAATTCGGGAAAAATTCAGTATAAACCTGCGATAGTACCCAGCAAGACCCAGAAAACTGCGTATCTCAGCCACATTTTCTGGTCTCTTCCAGTTCAACACTGCTTCTACTTTACTAGGATCTACAGAAACCCCTTCTTGTGAGATAACATGGCCTAAGAATTTGACCTCTGTAAGCCAAAACTCACATTTACTCAATTTGGCGTAGAGTTGCTTTTCTCTCAGAATATTCAATACTATTCTCAAATGATTCTCATGCTTTTCTCTACTCTTTGAGTATATCAGAATGTCGTCGATGAAGACTACTACGAACTGATCTAGGTATTGACGAAAGATCCGGTTCATGTAGTCCATAAACACGGCAGGTGCATTGGTTAGACCAAACGGCATCACCAAGAATTCATAGTGCCCATATCTGGTTCTAAAGGCTGTTTTTGAAACATCCTCTGCTTTGACTCGCAGCTGATGATAGCCTGATCTCAGGTCAATCTTAGAGAATATACTAGAACCAGACAACTGATCAAGTAGATCATCAATCCTAGGGAGTGGATATTTATTCTTGATGGTTACCTTGTTCAGCTCTCGGTAATCGATGCATAACCGCATGCTTCCATCTTTCTTCTTAACAAATAATACTGGAGCTCCCTATGGTGAAACACTGGGTCGTATGAACCCTTTCTCCAGTAGTTCATCTATTTGCTTCTTTAATTCCGCCATTTCATTCGGTGCCATTCGGTAAGGTGCTTTGGATATCGATCCAGCTCCTGGCACAATTTCAATAGCAAATTCGACTTCCCGTTCTGGAGGCAATCCACTAATGTCTTCTGGAAATACCTCAGGAAATTCATTTACTATCGGTATATTCTCAAGTGTGGTTTCCACTTCTGTCTGTGCAGAGAAAAATACCATATATCCTTGGCATCCTCTTTCCAGACATTTCTCAGCTTCAGCTACTGAGAGGAAATTCAAGTTCACACTTGTATTCCTATTCTTTTGCGGATCAGGATACACAAGCCTTCTATTACCGCAGTCCAATAGCACATTGTTTGCCGTCAGCCAATTCAAACCCAATATGACTTCGAGATTATGAAGTGGCAGACAAATTAAATCTACCGTAGACTCATGTCCCATAACATTTACAATACAATTCAAACATGCATCAGTAGTAATTGTCTTGCCACCGACAGGCGTTAAGACAATCAAATCATACGGTAGTTTATGGGTACTCAGTCTTAAGCGTCTAGCACAATCACATGCAATGAAAGAATGACTAGCACCTGAGTCAAACAATGCTTGCAAAGTATTACCATAGAGGAGGATAGTACCTTGGATCATTTCTGGGGACTTCTGGGCCTCCTCATGGGTCATAGCAAAAATTCTTCCTTGATTTTGGGGTCTGGGCTCCGCTGGTCGGTGTGGACAATCTTTGATAAAGTGTCCAGGCTTCTTACAAGCATGACAAATCAGTTGCCCATCACAAGACCTACCATGGTGTGTCCTACCGCATCGAGAACAGGGTTGCAGTGTTTGGGGGCCTTGGTAGCCTTTCTTCTCCGCTTTGAAGGATTTCTTATTGTCTTCTCGGGGTTTGAACCCTTGCCATTTCCTCTTCTGAGAAGAATTCCCTCGACTTGACTCACTGCGGCTGTTGGCATTCTTCATCGCATGCAAGTCTTTCAGATTATTCTCAGTGATCCGACATTCCTCCACTGCCTTGTTGAATTCGTCGAACTGTCGTGAGACCAACCTGTCCTTGATCTCATACTTTAATCCCCTTATCAGCATGTCTGAACTCCATTGCTCACTATCTTGGTTGCTTGCGTAGGAAGAATATCGAGATAGACGAATGAATCGAGCCAAGTAGTCATCAAAGGTCTCCTCACTGCCCTGTTGAATTGCCAAGAACTCTGATTCCTTAGCAATCCTGACCGACCTAGGGAAATACTTCTCATTAAACTTTTCTTGGAATACTTCCCAAGTGACAAGAATGTTCCGAGCTTGTAAAATCATTTCTGTGTTCTTCCACCATCTATCTGCATCCCCTTGCAACATGTATATTGCCATTGGTGCCTTTTTCTCAGCAGGGCACTCCAGTACTCGGAAGATCTTTTCCAACCTCAGCATCCAATTCTCAGCATCTTCTGGGTTAAACCTTCCCTTGAATACTGAAAACTGGTGTTTATTGAGTTCAGTAATCCAGTACTGTAGTGTCTCTCTTGCAGATGGTATCTGGTTATTTTGAGGTACGTGAGGCTGGGGTACATGAGGCTGGCCCTCAGGCTGTGGCAGTTCCTCCTTTGATTCACTCTCTTCATTTTTGCTTTCTTCCTGATCACTATCTTCGGTTTCAGAATGCACCCAATCTTCATTTTGTTTAGCCTTTACTTCCTGAAGCTCTTTTCGAAGTTCCAGTATCATAGCCTGTTGTTCTCTCAACATGCCTAGTACTTGTTGTATAGGATCAGGTGGGTTCTGGGGCACTTCTAACTCTATTGCAACCTCTGGGGTTGCTGGTCTATTTCTCGGGCGAACCATGATTTCTTTTCACTATCACAGAGAAAAGATTGTACCATTAATATCATATTGCTATGTATATACATATATATATATTCCTTATACCTAAGTATCCATGTCAAGAAAGGAACATACATATATGAGTTTGAACAGTTATATACATAACAACAGTGGCTTTACATTTACATTCGTAACTCAGGATTGGAGGTAGAATCATAAACCAACTTAATTTCTGGAGCGCTAAAGCTAGTCATGGAGCTGTTACCTTATACTACCTCTCCTACCCCGGGGTTACTATCCAAAAGTCAGTATACCTACTTAGCAATAATTCTAACTTAAAGCCAGAAACTTCTGCTCTGATACCAAAATGTAACACCCTACTTTTGTACCGTACAAAACAGTTGAAAACATGACATGAGAGACCAAAAGCAGTTCTTAATCCATTTGGGATCCCAACTTCACTACAGGGTCGATCCTATAGTTAATTGGGTTTTTGAAAGGTATTTCAAAACCATTTTAGTCGTGGTCTCATTTTCATTTTTCAAATTGGTTTAATTCATTCGGGTCTATTTCCGTTTCTTATTATCAGAGTACTTACTGAAGTTCTTAGCGGATAATTAGAATAAGTTCGCTACTAAAAGGGTCAACCTGGTACAGTCACCCAGTTCTAGATAATTTACATCGGTTTCATACAACCTTCCAGGTTTACAGTTGGTGTATTCCTACTACCATGAGTACTAAGTTTACCAAAATACCATTCAGTATTATATACAGATCCAAAAGTTAGATAACCAACAGAAGATAAATTCTAGGTCTTCACTTCTACCCGTCCGTGGCTATCTTCTTCCCATGAGAACTACTTGCCCGTGCTGTAGGTTAGTTATTGGAAAAAGGGTGAGATTCAAAAGAATCCCAGTAGTAACAAATAGCACTCATATAAAATGCATACGAAGAAACATGCCATAACAGCCACCACATACCAAACAATTCAATATTCATTCAACATTCAGAGATATGTTCATTCAATAAATAATTCTATTCAAGGACGTACCGTCCCTTCCCACAGCGCTGGGTATTCTATTGGGCCAAAGCCCTTCTCATCTGAATGCTTAAAGGACAATTCGGCCTTATTCATGTTCACAGTTCAAGTATGTATAATGGCAATAATATGCATGAAGCAAGATACATAGAATATGAGGGAGAAGTTACTACCTTAACCTTTCCAATATTATGAGGTGTGTTACCACTTCCTTGGTCGTCCCGGACAAATATCGAATCCTATATGTGGGAATTCATGAATGGACGGGTTATTATTTAGTCCAATACATTTATAAATTACTCTTTAATGTTGGTTATCAATAGGGTTATTATGTTAACTTTACCAAGTCAACCAATGAGTTAAAATGGTCAAATTATCACAAGGGACTAATTTCTACCCTTGGTGTACAAAGAAATTATAATATGCCATTATATTTTGCCATTTTCGCATAGGCACAAATGCTGGCAGATTTGATCCACTAACTTTAAAAATTCATATCTCTTTGAAAACATGTCCAATTGGAGTGGTTCCAAAGCCTATGTGACCCTTTTTAAGTCTAGTTTTATAGAAAAATACTTCACATAGCCAATTGGAGGCACATAAATCCAGAATTTCCAGTAATTGGACATTGTTTCAGAATTCTTCAGTTTTACATGACCAAACTTCAAAAATGTGTAACTCTCAGCATACACATCCAATTAATCCTTATGACCTATCCAATTAAAGGTCTATGTCTCTACTTTCAGACTGGAAAGTTTCAGAATTTTTGGACAAGATTTACCCCTTGAATTATCACGCACAACATCTACTGTTACACAGGGCAGATTACATAACATGTTCATGCACACCTCCAAAATTTCCAAATTGATATAGGAACATCCAAAATTCATGAACACTTGTATACCTATACAATTTTGCCTTATAAAGCCAATGGAAGCATCAAAATTATCAAATTACAACTCTTTCACCACGTCATGCACAGGGCAGAAATGTGACAAATAAGCCAACAATTACCCAACTTGCAATTTAAGTCTCATACTAGTTTTATAAGCCTTCCAAACATCATAAAACACCATGAACACAACCATAATACCATGAATCTTCATAATCATAACTTGACCAAAAACAGGGCAGATTTCACATGGGAAAATTCTCAACCAACCAACACAATCTATAGATCAAAATGAAGCTAAAGCTCACCTCTTGCTCCTCCTTAGGTTCTTTCTTTGTTTCTTGAACTTGTGTTTTTGCAAGATGGCTGAAAACACCTCCTCTTGAAATTCTAAAACCATAGAGTTGAAGCTCTCATCAAGAGGAACAATGTTTATGAAGGGTGTTTGAGCTATAGAAGAGATTTACTAGGTGAAAATCAAGCTAGAACTCTTACCTTGAAGTTGTCTTCCTCTTTCTCTTTCCTTAAGCTTCTTGGACGTCTATGAGAGCTTGGAGAGAAGTGTTTGAAGTGTGATAATTCATTTGGCTTCATCTCTTATCACTTGGCCGTATAACACCAAGAGGAAAAAGGAAATATGCCATGTGTCAACTTCCTATGGTTTCTTGCAAAGTTGAGTTAATTTTCCAACCATGGTCAAGTTTACCTTGGTTAATCCTCTTGTCTTCCATTTGCTTCTTTTGACCGTATATGGCTGCCCCAAAATGGTGTCCATTTAATTATCCAAGTTCTCTTCCAATTCATTTGTGTCTTGGTCAAAATTTCCAAGTTACAAGTTTCCACATGTTAACCTTTAATTGGTCAAGAATTTTCTTCTTGAATCAATGTTGACCAACAAGTATATATGTATATTTCCCTTGCTTTTCTATGCCACCGAAATGTAAAGAAGGAGGAGGGAAATAATAGCTTCTTGCATCTTCAACCATTGCTTAGTCTTTGTTGAAATTGTTGACTTTTCCCAACTTTGATTTTTCCATGGTAATAATACTCCAAATTGGACTTATTAATTACCAACTAGCCATTTTCCATTTTTAAATTCCTATTTGAACAAAATGATAGGGAATATTAGGAGAAAAATATTTGTTTCTTGTTTTATGGCAAAATTACCGTTTTGCCCTTACGTTTTATGATTTATCGAAATAAATCATTTCTTACTCCTTTCCTTTGGTTTGGCCTAATTTTTGACACTTGTATAAGGCCATTAATTTCTTGGGATAATTCTTTCATTAATTTCACTATCCATTAGTACACTTAGTCTTTGAGTACTTTTTGGGATATTACACCCCCCCTCTTTTCATAAGGCGTTTGTTAGTTTTATTGAGTATTAGTTATTTTTTATTTCTATATATACCACTATCTAATAATAATGGTATTTAGAGGGAGTAGAAATTAATATGGTGTTAGAGTTTAGTGTAGTTAATAAAAATAATATTATAATAAAAGCTAAAGTATATATATGTTTGATTATTTATATTCATATCATATTTTATTTTAGTTTCTTAAATTTATAAAGTGTATCTTTATTCTCTTAATCTAAACATTATTAGTCTCATCTAGTAAAAAATACAGACTCATCAAACTTAAGTAATTACAGTACAATTATGTGCTAATAAAGCATTCTCAAAAATAGAGTTTTTTCATTTTTATTTTTTTATATTAACACTATTTAAAATATAAAATATTTTGTAATATTTAATAAATGATTAAAATACAAGTATGTTTTGTTCATATTTAATTGCACAATTATCACTTAAGTTTAATTGGTCAGCGTTTTCTGTTAAATAAAAATGATAGTATTAAAATTGAAGAGATAAAAACAAACTTTATAAACTCAGTGAATTAAAATAAAACTTGATGGCCTATTAGAAATCACTTCTATTTTAAAACAAAATTTTATATTTCTAACTGTTTTTATCAGTAGTAGTAGGTGTGAATTAGTTAAAACTTAAAAGTAACTTATACATTTACAAGTAGAAGGAGAAAGTTTTAAATTTAGCAGTGAAACAAAAACAAAAAAAATCTTTATAAAAGAAGACTTGTATGGACGTTGGAGTATATCTTTTTCTTCAGTGTTGTATGTTAACAAATGATCCATTGATCCTGTGGTTGCTATCAGAACAGCCACTCACTGCTCATCCTATCCACAATCAGTTATTGCAATGCTGCGACCTCTTCATGTTTGGTTTCCACGTAGAAGCATGCATGTGTAGTGTGATCACACCACGTTGGTGACAACAACTCCCTCCGTTTTTAAATACTATTCTCCTATGTACTTAATATAGGATATATTTATTTAATTTGATTAGATTTAAAAAGTTAATTAAGCTAATTAATATGACATGTATTTTTTAAAACACCCTACTCATCTTCCTTAATTTTATCCTTGCTCTCCTCTTTGATTATTGTTAAGGGAACATCAATAGGAGCAAATTAGGAAATGATTGACAAATATGAAAAATTATGTCTTACATTTAGGACCAATATTAGCTTTCCAAATATATTTTATATTAAGGACTGGATGAGTATCTCCTATAGTTAATATAAAGCCAGTTGACTTCTTTTAGAGATTAACAAAGTTAAATAAATTATTTAATCATAGTATATGTGTATATCATTATATTGTACTCCCTCAGGTCCTTTTAATAAGAAATATTCTCTCTCATAGAGATGGTCCTTAATGTAAGAAACCAATCCACTTTATCTGAATATATGTCACTAATTATCTCTCCGCAATAAATTTCCATCATTATCTCTCATACACTCTCTTTTAAAATAATGGTATAATTGAAAAGAAATGCACAAAAATTACACATTTATTGATTTTAACTAACATATTAAATTATGTGCTTTTGGTAGTTGTTCCTTATAAAAAGGACCGGAGGGAGTATATCATTTTATAAGTAGGGTAAGTTAGTTTAAAGAAAAACAATAAATATAAATATTTTAATGTAATTGATTTGACTTCGTTAATCTGTTTCAAAAAAAGTGAACTGACTTTAATGTTAAAGATGAGATGGACTATAAATTTTATGATATTCGTACATACTAATCTTTTCAGTCCTTAATATAAGACATATTTATCTAATTTGATTGAAATAAGAGAGTTAGTTAATATGACATAACTCTAATCATTTTCCTCAATTCCCTACTCTCATCTCCTCCAAGATTATTGATGAGGGAGTACCAATAGAGGTAAACTAGAGAAATATTTATAAACATGAAAATTATATCTTATATATAACACTAAGAGCAACTCCTTAGATACATCTTATATTAAGAACTTGAGGTAGTAATATGACAAAAGCTATTTTATATATTTTATAAAAACAAAAGGACAAATGTGCCCGCATTATGATAAGATTATGAAGAAGAGATATACTAATAAATAATTGTTGCATTAAATCTTAAAAAAGGTTAAATGAAATAAAAATTTATCATTTAGAAGAGACTTCATATTTTGAGATAGAGGAGCAGACTTATTTTGTTTTATTTGGATTGAATAACTAGAATTTTGATTAGATGAGTTGAAAAGAACCTAAAATCTGAAATTTTTTTATAGTTCGAGTTTGAGGTGGAATTCATTGTATAGGACACTAATAATCTATTTCTTTTTTCCCAAGAATCTACACCTTATACAATACAAATTTGCAATGTTATCAATGGTAATATTTAGCTTAAGATAAAAAAAAAGGAGGTTAGCATTGAGTTATCGATGAATTTCATGATTTAATATTTATAAATATGGATATTCGCTTCCTACTTGGTGAGGTTTGTGCTGTTCGCTGCTTCTTGTGAACGGGATGTCTGTTTGTTTCTCTGATTATGCTTTCCAAAATGCATGTCCTGGAGTCTCTGAGAGAATGGAGGTTTGGGATATGAAGCAAACTAAAACTAATTAATTTAGCGTATTCACACATCAACATATTTATTTAATGTGCAAAGCCTAATATATATACATCTCTATCTTATGCCCCTAATTTTGCTAAAAATAAAACCAGATGCTTTACATGATAAGATATGTTAGGAGATCGGTAATGTCTTATTCAGTAGAAAATACATAAAGTAATATTTGAAGATGTGAAATGCACACACATTTCATGGCCACTTCTTCACCTTCTTCTTGAAGATGTCTGGACCATAAGTGGAAGAAATTATTTCAACAAGAAGAGGGAATTGCAATAATACAAAGAGAGTTAAAGGCACACTAGCAAGTATAATAACAGGAAGAAAAGCCCATAAACGTGATGAGTTATGTTCCAACATGATGATTATTGTTGCGGAAAAGGCTATCAACATAGTTGCAATCGAGAGGAAAAGTGCAGATAGGCCTATGATCAATTTTGTAGGTAAGGAGTAAAGGAAGTCTTTTTCTGCATAGCGTGACGTAAGGATTCCTAAAAATGTGAGCACAGAAGTAGTAGAAGCAAACATGGACAATGCATCTGAAATTAAGAACACCTTGAATAACTTTTCCTTCAAAAATATTGGGTGTCCAGATGTTTGATCGTTTCCACCTGGAACAGTAAAAGCCGCGGTAAACATAATAGTGACGATTAGTGCACCAACAATTGAGCAAGAAGAAGCCGTATCTTTCATCCATTTCTCTCCTTCATTCCTGAGTTCTTTGTGGTTCTTTTTGAAATAGTCCAGGGGAGTCAACCCTCCTTTGTTTAGACGAAGTTCAATTCCAGGATTCACCACATTCTCTACTGCCTATTTTTTTAAAAGAAAAACAAGAAGAAGAAGTAAAATAGAATTGCTGACAAATTGGATCTTAAAATATCAGTTGCATCTGGGCTAATACAATTATTGCCTCATTTTTATGATTCTCATTTATATATTAATCCCTCTCTCTCTCTCACACACACACACACAAAAGCATTTAATTAACTTCTAACCTTAAACCACTGCCATTCCCTTTGCATTTGCAAAGCAGCGCCAGGGATGCGGTTAAGTTGGGAAGCAGGAGCCAACTTGGCTGCCGTGTGCAGCAAGTTATTGTTATTCTCAGTGAACATTGCTGCTACCACATTCCTAAAGTGAAACCCACGCAGGAGGTTGAAAATCTCAGCTTGACGATATTCAACAGCAGTGAAGAAAGCATGCCCCCTTTGTTGAGAAAAAGTTACCATTGAGATTAATTCTGGGTTTGCTGTTGATACCTTGTAAAAAAACTCAGCATTCCCTAATTTAGCTGCCGTCAAAAGTGCTTTTGCAATCATATGCTTTTTATCTTCACTCAGAAATGTTAGATTTTTACAAGCTAGGTTTAGAATTTCGGTTGCTCGTGTATGTTGCAACTTCAACTTATGTATTTCCTTCATTCCTGGACAATTAGTAACTCAAATATATCTTAATGTTAGTTGAGTTTAATCATGAGACAAAAAATCTTAAAAGTAACTCCTTCAAATTTTGGGGGAATTTTGAGAAAGCATACCGGACAAGTTATAAGTGAGGGATATGAGCCACTGTAGTAGATTTAGTCCTATTGAAATGGAATTTGTCAGCCAAACCATTCAAAAGGATAACAGACATATGTATATGCGTACGTAGGTCTATCTTCCTCTTGCATTGTATCACAGTTAGGTTCAACTTAAATGCAAACATTTAGCATCTTATGCATAAATTAAGGTTAGCACTCTGCATCATAGTTAGGTTCATGCATTATAAATAAAATTTTCTCTACATCTTTTAATATGTGTGTGTGTTCTGTTAGATTTGCAATAATACTTGATTTCATCTTCCAATCAACTGATAAAGAGTATTATATTATTGTACCTTTTGCTTTGTTATTCATCTCGCCTTCTTGTTGCATGTCTACACAGAAATGATAAGTGGCTGTGTTTGATGGTGTTTTGATATCGTCCACCCAAAATGTGATCAAAGAAATGGAGAAACATTAGCTTCTTCAAATAGTAAAAGTGATAAGATTAATAACTAGAAGGACAAGTAAGCAGTGTGAAGCTATTCAATTTTTCCCAAATTATTTTTCTTATTTCATCTTACTTCACTAAAACATACACTATCATGAACAAGCAAATAAGTTTACATGTTATGATTTCATGAGATATGTATAAAGGCATGTTATTGTTGTAGCTTTTCTAGACTGTTGGTCTGTCATGGCAACTTTCTTTCCTAGTAGTTGAAAAGATATGATTGTAGGTATGGCCGCTCTGTTTTTCCGAATTTAATGACATATCATGGAATATTTGTTTCTCAACAAGCTTATGGTCAAGAGCTTTTGAGAAGGTTAAAAATGCAAAATATTTTTTCGGCCAACAGCTGTAAGCCTAAGGATACTCCTTTGGCAGTCAACAAAAAATAATCTGAATGTGGTGAAGAATATATCAAGGCTGATGCATCAAGGCATAAGAGTCTTCTTGGTAGCTAGCTTTACTTGACAGTAATAAGGCCTGATGTGATTTTTGCAGCAAGTTCATCATCAATAATTATGCAACAACCAAGTGAGGTGCAATGTGCATTATGTAGCTGGTGAAATGGTGCTGAGGCATTTAAAGGGTACATCAGGTTATAGGTTACATATTTGAGAATACTGATTGGACTGGAAGCTTAGATGATGAGAAGAGTACATCAGGTTATAGGTTTTCTCATGGTTCTGGTCTGCTTTGCTGGAAATCCAGAAAGTAAGAGGTTTTGGCTCAATCATCAGCAGAAGTTGAATATATGTTTATAGGAGTTGAAAATATATGTTTGTAGGCATGGCTACTCTGTTTTTAAAGATTGTTTTCTTCCTATTGTCACGTCATATCAGTCTCGGATATGTTTTTTTAGACTTGGATTGTATTTTGAAAAAGCTGATATAAAAGCCAGCTATCGTTAATGAAATGTGAAGTTCATCCTCTCATTTTTTTTAGTCCAGTTTTAAGCTCTTCTCTTTACAGAATTTCAGCACAACGAAAACAAAAATTATACAAGTGATGGTAGCTATAGCTAAAGCAACTTCAGCTTCACTATCAGTACTTTCATCACCATAATTCAGTACTTTGTCTTGTAGATAATTAAAAAGAGCAAGCAACATGTAGAAAATTGTAATGGTAAAAAAGAACATACAGTTAAAAGTAGTGATATGTACTAACAGTGATAAATCCATTGCTTCCAAGACTGAAGTTGACTTTTGTTGAGAGAATCTGAAAGATGGAATGCTATGTGCTCAATTGTTGAGTACCGATAATCAGCAGCAAAAATCAGCTCTTCACATTTTTTAAGCAAATCCAAGGCAATATCTATTCATCATATATCATAATCACATAGCATAAGATGGAATGTCAAAATAGCAACATGAACAAGCGTAGAGAAGGGAATGAAAATGAAACCTATATTATGATTTGTTCATATAATTATCTAGAACTAGTTGTAAGTTGTATTACCAAGATCTCCAGTGACAAAACAGCCTTTGAGAAATGAAGAACCCAGAGAGCCATTTTCTGGTTTGAAAACATCCAAAGGAGTGACAGAATAGAGATATCGTCCCATTTCAGTGAGGCCAACACGAAAAGCCAATGTAACCGGAATCAACTTAAGGTCTCCATTGGGAATAGCAAGTGGATCACTATTTTTATCGACTAAGCATTTAGCTATTGGAATGATTCCCCTATGTGATGCAGCAATTCCAAGTGGAGTATAGCCATGAACATCAAGTTTTTTAAGGTATTCTGGTGGGACTAATCTCACCAACTCCTCTACCATCCTCAAATGCCCAAATTTTACAGCCACATGGAGAGGTGTTTCGCCTGTTGAAGCAACAAGTTCTTGGTTCAAGGCCCTAGGATGGTGATCAATGAATTCTTTCACAGCAGGCCAGTTATTCTCAGATATGGCCTTGTACAAAATAGCCATATCAACCAATCTTTCTTCTTGTTCTGAACCTATGTCGTTGAAATTGGGTTGCTCTGCCATATATGACTCAACCTCCATCTCTTGTAATCTCTTGTTGAGTTTGAAATTGGATAGCAATGAAGTAGAAAGGGACAAGGATTATAACAGACTTACCAGTAGAAAAAGGTTGGTTCCGCGACTTGCTAATTTCCTTGTTTATGACGGGAACTCTGGAACCCTGTGTGAATGGCTTAGTCTTCTTTAACTCCAACTCATGATTATTTATTACTTGGTCAATGTTCATAGACTTTTTCGTTCATTTCTTAATTATTCGTTTGGGTTGACTTCGTTTTTTCCGTGGACTGAGAATTGAGATATTTCTTTTTCTATAGTGGCTGCTTTCTCTGCATTTTCCTTTCACTCCCAAGTCCTTCATCATCAAGTGCAGGCCATATTATTTTTTGAAAAAGGTAGAAGGGAAAAAAATTAATCTGAAACATCCATATTAGATCTCAACTATTTGAAATGGTGATAAACTCTTGATGTTCATCATGGCTATGAGCACTAAAACTGGTTCCCACCTAATCATATTAACATGCATTGAATTTTAATTAATTACTACAGCAATTTTCAAATACCGATAAATGTCTGTGGCAACTAATATTCATGCACGCATAATTAAATACATCTTCATCCATATGAAACGACAACTAAATGGATATTTAAATAATAAGGGTTTACTAATCACAACAAACGAGATCACTATTCGATGGCTGGCGATCGAGCCAGAAAATTAAACACTTGAGAATCACAAACTTGAGTTATTAACGGATTTAGACATGCTAATATGCAATATAGCACAATAGTTAACAGAATTAGGTTTATCTTAAAATTCAAGTATACTAATATTATCCTTATTGATCACACTGAATTTTAATGTCATGCTTCTCTGGTCTTATATATAAGACAAAGTTAGAAGATTTTTTTTTTTTTGGTTCAAAGGCACCTCATTAAAGGTTTGAAATGAATGTACAATTTATTTATTTATTATTATATTGGCTTTATTTTTATTTGATATTTTATATATTAAATAGGAGTAGGGTTGAAAAGTTATTGAATTTTATGGTGAAGTTAATAAGATTTAATATTTTTTCACAGGAAACTTTCAATATTTTTCACACTGATAAAAATATTTATTCTGTTTGGGAAGAGGTTGGCGAGATCAGCTCACAATATCTCAGACAATTTTGTTCTCCTCAATCAGTCACCACTTTCTAATTGGGAGGAGGTTGGTGATGAGGGTTGAAGCATTGGTTTTATTGCCAAGTCTGTGTACTAATCTCCTGGTGGAGTAATGTATTTCAGTTCATTATTAAAAAATCTTTTTTACTTCTCTCACTACTCTTATGAGCAATTAGGCATATAGAAAAAAAAAAAATTTACTGTTTGTTGAAACTATCAATGGTTATTACTATGAGGAGATATGCGCGGTTTAAATAGAATTTTAACTGTTCAAATTTAAGATTTTTAATAAACTATTTTTAGATAAAAAATTCAGTTTTTTAAAAAAATAGAGTTTCGACTGATCAAATTTAAGATTTTTAATTATTTATTTTTAAAATAAAAAAATTCATTTGTTAAAAAACTAATAATTAAGATATTATCTTTATTTTATATTATATAGACATTAACACAAGCATCATTACAAGTACAGCAACTTCTTATTGAAGCTGTTTTTATTACAAAGAAAGGAGTTTATTTAACATCCACACACACACACGAACGACCTGAGGAATTGAATCTCTCAGTTTCTTAAGAAAATAACAGTTCTGATTTCAATAAAGAAAAATATACAATATGTGAGAGGTTCACCATCCCACGCACGTTGTGTATTTTTCTTCTCTGAAATTAACACCTTATAATTGATGCTGTAAGAAATTAACGAGACACAAATCCCATGCATGACACAAATATTTAAAACTATGACAAATAAGATCGATAGTAGCTAGCGAAAGATAAGCCTGAAAAGTGGCTTCTATTGGGAAATAAGTTGAGCATCAATGTCTCTAACAAGTTCAGTAGCTAAGTCCATTAGAGAGTGAGGGTCAGAAATGTGACCTCTCAGCTTCTCATATTCCATGGTGACGTGCACCAAACTCCCTTTACCCTTTGGAATTGCATGAAAGGTAATATTCAGGCTCTTATAATCCTTGAGCACATCTCCCTCCAAAACCCTCAAAGTGATCAGATTCTTGTCCGCACTAGGGTGATGTGTGCAAAGGGATATATCTACACAGCCCTACCAGCTACAATCAAAAAGATTATTTTCAGGATTTAAACGAGTAGACCTTATCATTACTTTGAGACTCACACTCTTAGGCACTGATCTATTAATGCATTAAACTTTCATGCCTTTCATTAGAATATAGAGGTCCTAGGTTCTTTTGGCATGGAAGATATACCGAAGAGAAGTCACGTTTTTTTCCCCCACAGTGACGTGTAGTTAACTGAATTAAATGTGTGTTTGTGTGTGTGAGAGAGAGAGAGAGAGAGAGAGAGAGAGAGAGTTGGGAAGTTACCATGGAAGTAGTACCAGGTGATAACAGAACCGACCTTCCCCCAAATTCCTTCAAGAATAGCATGTTTAATTCTACCAGGAGAAACATTGGGAATATGGTGAGGCTTGCTGCTGAACCTTTCATGAAACTTCTCTGCAGAAGCATTAATGTGCACATCAACATCCACCTACCCCATTAACTATTCTTCATGTCCTGTCCTGTGAGGCTCACATCAATTCCTCTGCTCCATTCTGTCACAAACTGTGTCAAAGAGTGTGGATCTGGAATTCTCCCATGTAGCTTCTCATACTCAAGAGTCCAGTGAGCAACACTTCCCTTTGCCTTTGGATTCACTTGAATTTTCGCCTTAAAGCTCTTGTAATTGTTCAGTGTATCTCCCTCTATCACCCTGAAACTTATCAGGTTCTTCACTGGATCCACATCTTCAATCACATCCTTCGCCACATAGTGCTTCCCATCTGCATAGTGTCAGATACATGTATATGTATACGTATGTATGTATGATCAAGTCCTACATGAAAACTTAAGGGATTAATCACAACTGTTTAAGTCAGTGATGAGTTCATTCAAAGTAGTTTAAGTACGCTATTTGATGTAAGTGGTGAGCCTTGAGTGTGATTAATACGAAACTTTAATATGTAGTAACAACCTACTAGTTTGGACTAAGGCTTTGTGATTAGGATGCTCTCCCCGTATTTTTTATTAGTGTTTTTTATCTCTACGCATTAAATTTTAATCATTAAAAATGGTAAGTATTGCAAATTTCCGACATGTTAATTACATATAATTAATTTACCTATTTTTGATTCTATAATTACTTAATTTAGTTAAGTGTGACTTATATATTTAGGGCTGGGGGAATGAATGTAGACAAATAAAATAAATCTTCATGGAACAAGGAAGACTGAAAAATGTAACTATCCGGTATCCTTATGCCGACTAAATCAATTTAATTTGCAAAAAGGTTCGTTCGCCGACAATGACAAAAAATGAGAAGGTGCGAGTGCGATGTTACCTTCTCCTGGCTCAACCCCCGACACGCACATTAAATATCCATTATTCTATCATTTACCCACTCAAATAACTACCAGGATCTAAGTTTGAATTCCATTATAAATAAAATTAAATGTGAAAATTTTACTAGTAAATATTTTATAATTACGTATTTCGATTGATATTTTTTTGGTCGTAAGACTTGTGCTATAATTTCAAGAATGTTCAGATTTTAACTCATGTGAATATTTTACTATTAACAAGAAAAAGGCACAAATTTAACCCTTTTTTTTAACCAAGGACAAATTTAACATTCGGTGACCTAAGACAGCATTGCTATCACCTATACATATTACAATAGGTTAAAATCGCAGTAAGTTCGCAATCACTCGGATTCTTGCTGAAGTTTTACTCTACAGTTTTAAATGTAGAAACTAAATAACTAGTTCATGTGAATTATCTAATTAAAAGTTAAATTATAGTCGTTGCTAAGAAAAACGTATGTGAAATACCTCCATCTTATTCATGTACCTTGGAACTGTTGTTAATATTTGTAAATGTAGTCATTTAATAATAAATATAAAAAATATTAGGGATTGAGTTCTTACTTTTAAAATTAAAATTTTTTAACTAACTTTTATTAAGAGGATGATACTCTTAAAATATTTTTTTTTCTCAAAATTAACTTTATATTAAAAAAATGGAGGATTCAAATTCACTATTTTATAATATTGTTATTTTAGTATTTTACAATTTTTTTTAATTAGATTTTAACAGTTAAAATATAAATTGTAGTGGGTGATCAGCCCTCACTATCAGATAGGTAGGTTTATACCTATGGCCATGGGATAACGTAAATTAATGGAAAATTGGTGACAAGTCTTGTTTAAAATTTTATTAATCAGAAAGACATAGTGTATTTTTATGCACAAAAATAATTAATACTCTGTAACATTTTTCATATTAGAAAAAGAGTCCAGGCTCCTGAATTTATATCCTTCTAGTAAAAAAATTTAAACAGGGTCTTCCCACCATTTGCAAAAAAAAAAAAAAAAAAAAAAAAAAGGATTGATTATATTTTCATCACGTGGAGCCTTCATCTCACATGGGGCTCAGGCTGATCTGGTCATAAATGCACCCGTATCCTCATCGTTACCAGCATCTGGGTCCCATTTTAATAAATGTAATATTAAATTTTAATTATTTTTTATTTATAGGTAATTAGGTTGCAAATTTAGATTTTAGAACCACTCACCTATATGAAAAACAAATGATATATCTTTTTCTCTGGTGCATTATGGGGGCAAGTACGTGGACCACTGTGTGCGGGGTTGCTATCAGAACCACGTACCTCTTCAGGTATTTCTCCTTCCCTTTTAAGTTTGAGATGGTATCGTAGGAAACTAATCTCTGTTTCTTCGCTTCCTTTTAAAAACATTCATGAGCTTTATCTTGCGGAAAAAACTTATACAATTATAAGTTAAAAATAAGAGTGCAATATAATGGGTTCCCTTCATTTTTTTACAAAATCATCAAGATCACCATGTTTTGAAGACTTGCTCTTTAGAACAATTTTTAACATATATAGTTAAGAATATTCGGTTAAAAAATCTAAAATACTTAATTTGAAATTATGTAAACAAATTTGAAATTGTTGGTTTGCGCTTATAATCTAATTATATTGTATACTCTCTCTTTCCTTATTTAAAACTTATAAATAATAATATTTAAATATTTAAATAAATGTTTTAAAATATTATATTAAAAATAAAATGTAAAGAAAGTAATCCAAAAAAGGTTGGTCTAATTGATAAAGGGTTAGCCTTTAACCATACGGCTATGAATTCAAATCTCACCTATGTAATTTAACTCATCTAAATTTTTTTTGTACCAAAAGTTTTTAATGAGGCAAGTGAGAACATCTATAAGGATTGCCATATCAACTGAGCTCTATTCCATCAAAATACAACAATTCATCATATTTTAATTCTATTTAGTAAATGACTCATCCAAAAAAATTTACATTTTATTTTGTTTTCAAGAAAAATAAACTTCTAATTAGGATTAAAATAAACTTAATTATTGCATTTTAATCAATCAGAGTTCAATTGGTGTGGCATTTTTAGAGTATGTAAGAATTTTTCTCCATGAAATCTCACTTACAAGAAAGCTTTCACGTCATTAGGCTATAAGACCATTGGATCGCATTCCTGGTTCTTATATATGAAATTGTGGCATATCTAATCGCCGTTAAAATGGATAAAATTTGTTGGCAAATAAAAGACATAAAATTTTTTGTGGCTCTAGCTATACATGCATGTATTCATCCTCAATGTGTATATAAATATATTTATTGGAATAAAATAATTTAATTTAAATACGATGAGTTCAAACTTTGAGTAATAAAAAAATTAATCGAATTCAACTTGTTTCATTATTCACAAAAAATAGTGTTAAAATACGTTAGGAAATTAATTATATGCATATATAAAAAAATCATCAATCATGAAGTCATGTGTAAGTTTAATAACTTAGTAGAAATTTTAAGAAGTCAATTAAAAGAAGATGCACACACACACACTCACATATCAATTGCTGAACAAAAGCAACATGCGTGTTTTATTATTATTATTATATTTTATTTTATTTTTAATATGAGAGGTCTATAATCTGTTTTAGTTTAGATTAATTATATTAAACACTAATGCCTGCTGTTCCTTTAACAAAAAGATGGTTAAAGAATTTTCTCTATCTTTCAATTACGTCAGGATGGCTCTTCTGACCTTATCAACGGTATCGTTGTCCTTTTGAACACTTTTTTTTTTTTTTTGTGAGAGGTTCAAGAGAAGAAGTACTGCATGGCACAATGACTTCCTAGCCTCTATAATTTCATCTCAATGGTTGTCACTATTTGTGAAGACATTGCTTCTCTTCCTCTATAATTATTGATATGCAGACTTTCGCTACTGTAGTTATTTTCCTATCTCCATTAACTCATTTAATATGAAATATCTGCTGAAATTATTTTTTGCATAAAAAAAAGTTGGGTTAATGCTAATGTTGGTCCTTACAGTCTGATTCAAGTTTGGTTCTAACCCCTTGTAATTTTAAACTTTTTTTTTTTGTCTCTATAGCTTCTTTCATCTAAAACGTTAGTATTTATAATTACATAAAGATTTAGTGTGAGTTTAGCATCATTAACTTTTGTTGGTAGTGATTTCATTAAGTATATATATATAAAAACCAAAACTTGTTAAAAGTATAGGGATTGAAATCAAAACTCGTAATTTAAGATTAAAATTAAGATTTATTAAAAGTATTGGAACCAAACTAAAACTTGATAAAAATGTATAAATAAAAAATTTCCTTTTTAAAGAAAAATTGAGGAAAAATCTCTATCTAGCAAATTTATTTTTGTCAAAAGAATTTGGTGTAATTATTCTTAACAAATGCAACTCCTTTTCAATTCTGTGCAACATATTTTTAAGGTGTGTTTGGTTTGAGGGGAGGGAAGGGGTTTGTATTGAATTTTTGAGTGGAAGGAAGCTAAAATTTTGACTTTCATTTATTTCTCTCCCTTTATTTTTTACTCTCGTTATAAAAGATCCATTTCCACCTTTCTAACAAACCAAATAAGATAATATATATCCCCTCCTCTACCCTTCTCTCAAACCAAACATTTAAGCATGTGCAAAAGTCCTCAATACAAGGCATGAATTCAAGTGTTGGAAGCCATATTTTATTTTCCACTCAAAATAGATTTATTTGTTTTCTTTTTTTATGTTATTTAAGTTGCATTTTTTATTTATACTTTTAATAAATTTTGATTTGTTATTATATTTTTAATAAATTTTAGTTTTAGTTAAGTACTTTAAAAATGAGTTTTAATTTTGGTTGCTATACTTAAATGTTATTAAACTCATAGTAAATCCTTATAAAATTATAAGAACTAACTTTTTATACAAAAAAAAAAGTATAGGGCTAAAAACCACGACTTTAAATTACATAAACTAAAACGAAAATTCTAACAAACCGTAAGGTTCTTAGGAAGCAAAAAAAAGTTTCTAATCCGTGGTTTTTCGTATTACTTTTTTATAACTCATAGCTTGAGTTAAAAAACTAAAAGCCAGGATTATCCAGTTCGTACGGATATACGTGCTTGTATACATATATTATATAATCTAACTGTATCGTAGGAGACTAATCTCTGTTTCTTCGCTTCAGTTTTTCACAAAATTATCAAGATCATCATGTTTTCAAGACTTACTCTTTAGAACAATTTTTAACATATAGTTAAGAATACTCGGTTCAAAAATCTAAAATACTTAATTTGAAATTATGTAAAAAAATTTGAAATTGTTGATTTGCGCTTATAATCTAATTATATTGTGTACTCTCTCTTTCCTTATTTAAAATTTCTAAATAATAAAATTGTAATATTTAAATAAATGTTTTAAAATATTATATTAAAAACAAAATGTAAAGAAACTAATCCAACAAAGATTGGTTTAGTGGGTAAAGAGTTAGCCTTTAACTATGAGATTATAAATTCAAATCTCATCGATGTGATTTAACTCACATAAATTTTTTTATACCAAAAGCTTTTAATGAGGCAAACTAGATCATCCATAAGGATTGCCACATCAATTGAACTCTACTCCATCAAAATTCAAAATACAATAATTCATCATATTTTAATTTTATTTGATAAATGACTTATTAAAAGATTCACATTTTATTTTGTTTTCAAGAAAAATAAACCTCCAATCAGGATTAAAATAAGCTTAATTGTTGTATTTTAATGAAATAGAGTTAATTGATGTGACATTTTTAAAGTATGTAACTATTTTTGTCCATGAACTTTCACTTATAAGAAAGCTTTCACGTCGTTAGGTTATAAGACTGTTGGATCCCATTCCTGTTTTTTATATATGAGATCGTGGCATATCTAATCACCATTAAGATGGATAAAATTCGTTGGCAAATAAAATACATAATTTTGGCGCTAGCAATACATGCATGTATTCAAACTTAATGTGATTAAATATATTTATTTGAATAAAGTACTTTAATTTGAATACGACGAGTTCAAACTCTGAATAATAAAAAATTAATCGAATTCAACTTGTTTCATTATTCACAAAAAATAGTGTTAAAATACGTTCGGAAATTAATTATATGCATATATATAAAAACTCATATCAATTATGAAGTCATGTGTAAGTTTAATTCTAATAAATTAGTAGAAATTTTAAGAAGTCAATTAAAAGTAGGTACACACCCACACACACTCACATCAATTGCTGACCAAAATGCTTATGCAATTGTTGTTGTTGTTTTATTTCTTTAATATGAGAGGTCTATAATCTGTTTTAGTTTAGATTAATTATTAAACACTAATGCCCGCTGTTCCTTTAACAAAAAAATGGTTAAAGAATTTTCTCTTTCAATTACATCAGGATGGCTCTTCTGACCTTGTTAACGGTAACATTTTGTCCTTTTGAACACACACTGTTTTTTTTTTTTTTTGGTTGAAATGAACACTCTTTGGTTCAAGAGTGCAATTATTATTATTGTTGTTGTTGTTGTATTTCTTTAATATGAGAGGTCTATAATCTGTTTTAGTTTAGATTAATTATTAAACACCAATTCCCGCTGTTCCTTTAACAAAAAAAGTGGTTAAAGAATTTTCTCTTTCAATTACATCAGGATGGCTCTTCTGACCTTGTTAAACGGTAACATTTTGTCCTTTTGAGCACACTCTTTTTTTTTTTTGGTTGAAATGAACACTCTTTGGTTCAAGAGAAGAAGTACTGCATTGCATAATGACTTCCTATATAAAGTGTCCCCCCCCCCCCCGGCAGGTTGTTACTATTTGTGAAGACATTGCTTCTCTTCTTCACTGTTTTAATTTCATCTCATGTAAAATTATTGATATGCAGACTTTCGATATATGTTGTAGTTATTTACCTATCTCCATTAACTCATGTAATATATAGTATCTGCTGAAATTAGTTTTTGCATAAAAAAACAAAAAAAAAAGTTGGATTAATGCTAATGTTAGTATTTACAATTTGGTTAAAGTTTGGTTCTAGTTCTTATAATTTTAAACTTTTGTTTTTGTCTCTATAGCTTCTTCCATTTAAAATGTTAGTTTATATAGTTTCATAAAGATTTGGTGTGAGTTTAGTAGTGTTAACTTTTGTTAATACTGATGTTGTTAAGCATAAATATAAAAACCAAAAATTCGTTAAAAGTATAGGGATTGAAATCAAAATTTTTAATTTAGGATTAAAATTAAAAATTATTAAAAGTTTTGGGACCATAACCAAAACTTGATAAAAAGGATAAATAAAAAAATTCCCTTTTTAAGAAAGATCAAGGGGAAGTCTCTATCTAGCAAATTTTTTTTGTCAAAACAACCTGGTATAATTATTCTTAGTAGATATAACTTTTTCAATTGTATGCTTTAAGCTTGTGCAAAAATCCTTAATACAAAATTTATTTATACATAATTAAAGATGTGTTAAATAGAGTTGAAGAAAAGTTGTACCTGCTGGAAATAATTGCACACCCTCTCAAATTGGGAAAAAATATTTTAAAGTAAGGAAATAGGGCATGAATTCAAACATTGGAAGTCATATTTTATTTCCACTCAAAATAGCTTTCTTTGTTTTCTTTTTTTTAATGTTAGTTAAGTTGCATTTTTTATTGATACTTTTAATGAATTTTAATTTATTATTATACTTTTAATAAATTTTGGTTTTGATTCAAGTACTTTAAAAATTATTTTTAATTTTGGTTGCTATACTTAAATGTTATTAGATTTAGACTAAATCCTTATGAAATTATAAGAATAAATTTATTATAAAAAAATAAAGATATAGAGACTAAAAACTAAGATTTTAAATTACATAAATCAAAACCAAAATTCCAACAAATCGATAGGCTCTTATAAAGAAAAAAAAAATTATTCCGTGGTTTTTCGTAATATATATATATATATATATATATATATATATATATATTTTATTACTCCTAGCTTGAGTTAATGCGTCTGTGACATTTCTGATATCGTTTCTCGATATTTTCTTGTATTAAATGTCATGTCGGAGAGTAGTTCAACTTTTAAGAGCTGTCTGGTATGAGGAGAGGTAAGAGAAAGGAGAGAAAATAAAAATTTTATGAGTTAAATTTAAAAAAATTAAAGATATTGGGATATAAAATTTTAATAAAAAAATATATTATAAAAGAATATAAAAAAATTAATTAAAAATTGTAACCTCATTTTTCTTGCTTACTGAGGCAATTGATCTGAGCGCACACACACCTATATTAAATGTCATGTCGTTTAAGGTCCACTGATTTTCCTTAGTCAGGGTGGATGCATCATGAAACCAAAGCTATGACATTTTTATTTAAAATGCATCCGAGGGATGGATTCTATAAACCTTTTTACTATGATAACTCTAGATGTTATTATTAGGGTATTATACTTTTCTACTTTTTTTTCTTTGTCCTGTGCTGTGTATGTATTAATCTCTCTTTTATTAATTAATTCTGTTTTTCTATTTCATAAATATTTTATTTTTATTTAGTTATTTATTTCTTTCTTTATTTTCTTTTTTTAAAAAATATTTTCTTAATTTCTTTTCTTCTCTAGGTAATTATAGTAAAATCAAAGGCCATATTTATTTTTAAATAGTTAACTCAGGCCCCCATTCTTAAGAATGGGTGCTGTGGAGTGCTTAACACCTTCCCCTACATACAATTGGCTCCCGAACCTTATTTGATTTTTTTTTCAAAAAGTTTTCCAAAATTACCTTTTTTTAAAATTTTGGTGGCAGTTTCGTATTTTTCCAAATTCTGGGCACTACAGTTTGGCGACTCCATTGGGGACGGTTTGAGAGTCAAGCCCATTTAAATTAAGTATTTTATAATAATATGGCCTTAATTTTATTTTAATTTCCTTTTTTATTTTTTTATTTGCTTTCATTTATTAAATTATTTATTCATTTATTTTTTTATTCTTTTTCTCTATCTATCTTGTGATCTGCTTAGCAGATGAGGGTTGGGTAGAACTGAGGCCACAGGTTGATATGCTCTCCACACACACTAAACACATACACTATTCTCCTCACACACATTTTGGGCCCTATACCCGGGTCTGTGAGTTCCTTAGGTGAGTGGAAGTTTCTAGCTATCTCCCTGTGAGGTTTTCAGAACCCCCTGAGGTTACCGTGAAGACTTCATCCTAGCTGTTACTCATTTAGAGAGATTGATCCCTGTGGGGTTTTTAGAACCCATAAAGGTTAATTTCGTCAAATGGGGTCTTCATCTTTACGATGATGGCAGTTAGGAGACCTTTATCTTTGAGAATTAGAACCACCTTGAAACCATTATACCTAATAGTGAAAATTATTTACCTACCTAATTAATTTTTACTTGTCTTTCTTAGGATAGATACCCCCAACCTAGAGTTATTCCTAAAATAGGACACTGAAGGATATATATTTATTTATTGTTTATAATATTTATTGTCATCCATGCATAATTAATGAAACCCCTAGGATCAAGTGACCAACTGTCGCTTCACCTAAGTATGTATCTAGCATCACTCCATCTAAAGATACATCACAAGGACGGTGTATGCATTAGATGACCAACCTTAGTCTAAGGGTCTACGACCCTAAAAGACCATGATCCTATCACATTTATCATGTCAGAAAATAACTCAATGAGAGATAACCATTTAGGACTCATGAGGCATGATTACATCATTCATAGGCATTTTAGCTTCATTTTGATATAGGCTTTCAACATAATCATCATTTTTAAAACCCTTGGCCGCGTGATGGCTTAGGCCGTTCATAGGTTAATGGGCATTTCATTCTCCCTATGAGGTAATGGATCTCTTGAGGAAGTTGAGTTCTTTTTTTCTCAAATGTCTATCCCCCATATCAAAACTTGAAGTACATGTCATCATTCTTTTATGTCTCATGAGGCATCCTTGCATCATTCATTGGTATTTACTTTCATTTGATATAGGCCTTAGATATAATAAACATAACTGAATAAAGGGGGCAGAAAGAGTGAAAAATGAGCATGTAAATAAAAATTAAAAAAAATGAAAAAAATAAAAAAAAATCAATCATATCTTTAATTAATAATGCTTGTATAGAATATCTTTCCTTAAAATTGTTTTCATTTACCATTATCAATGTCATCCCTCCTTCACATAAATAGTTGTTCCTTATTCCTAATATGAGGCTAAAATTTTTGTCTTTTTTTCACTTTTTGAGAGTATGATTCTTGATTGGGGGAAACTGTCAAGAGTTTAAAAGCTTGCTTTGCAAAAGTTGCTTGTATAGAGGTAATATAATAGTTTAGAGAAGCTTAGTTTTGAAAATGACTTGACCCCGCTTTAATGAGGCTAGTATTAAGGGTAAATTGTTTAACTTAGATGCAATGTGATGATGATTACACAAGCCATGTGAGGATTTGAGCCTATTGATATGATTTCATTTTCATGTGTGTACCACTGATCCTTTACCCAATCTAGAACTTGGCACGTATCTTGTTTAAGTTCAGATTTGATGTTGATTGCTTGATATAGAGAGGACCAAGGCATTCATTTTTCATCCTTAATAAAACCAAAGCGAAATAGCCACATTACATGATAGCTATTTGAGCCTGTGTGATATTCCTTTCATATCCCTTTATATGTAGAAACCACAAACATGTCCCTTACCTCTTATTCAAGTTTCCTTTTGCTTTCTAAAAGGACTCACTCTTCCTAATTAGAGGAGCATGTATACAATCTGAAAATTGTTAAGGCTTCAAGATGAATCTTGATGAAAAATGATTAGTTGAAATAAAAAGAGAGAGAAAAGAAAAGAAGCTCGCTAAGTTGAAAACCCGTAAGGGCAACTTAGGCAAAAGTAAAAAAACAAAGGGAAAAAAAGGCAAAAAGCTCGCTAAGTTGAAAACCCGAAATGGAAGCTTAGGCAAAAGTTAGAGAGAGAAAAAAAGAAAAAGAAAAAGAAAATAGAAAAGAAAATCAAAAGAAAGATGGGGTAAAAACCAAGGGAAACATAGAAAGAGCTTCCTTTAATTGTTCTTTTGTTTGAAAAGTGGCTAAAAATAATGAAAAGTAAAGAAATAGTTGAAAAAGAAGGGGAAAACAGAGAAAAGAAGAAAGAAAAAAAAAGCTCGCTAAGTTGAAAACCTGAAAAGGATGCTTAGACAAAATTTAGAGCGGAAAACGAAGAAGAAAGAAAAAAAAAGAAAAAAGAAAAAAAGTTCGCTAAGTTGAAAACCCGAAAGGGCTGCTTAGGCAAACGTTAGAACAAAGAAGAAGAAGAAGAAGAAGAAGAAGAAGAAGAAGAAAGAAGAAATAAAAAAAGAGATGAACAAATACATAAAATATAAGAATAGGAACTGAAAATTCTTCATATCCTCTTTACCCTTTATTTGTACCCTATTCCTATATAAAAAGTCCTTGTGATCTATGTTAGCATATGGCTCTTTTAATGATGGAGAACTTATATTATTGCAAAGCTTTTGAAATAGGAATTGGATAATTTGGATATAGAGAGAAAACACTAACCCTTAAAACACTGAGTAATGAGAGTAAGCACTATATCTGGTGAGGGAAATCATTGGGGCATTGCACTCTTGTTAAACCTTTTACCTTGAAAGTAGCTAACTTGAGTTGGGTGATATGATTTAGAAGGCAATGCATTGGTATATTTAGGGATCCTCTATTATTGTGACTTGAACATCGTCTTTTATGTTTCAATTTATTAGACTTATGACCAATTGTTAATACCTTAATAGGTTTCTTAAGTTATGCTTGGAGGTCTTTTCTCAAACGTTTGGATCTAAAAAGTTCTTCCATTTCAACCCTTTTCTACTCTTAATGTGGCATGTGAGCTTTTTTTCATTTTTTTCACTTTATATCTATGGCATTTTCCTTATTTTTTGTCTTTCAATAAAGGGAAAGAAGTTAGAATTTAGGGCTTCTCCTCATTTTTATTGCTCCATCCATTTCTTAAGACAACATTGACATTGTTAAACGAAGTTTTTTTTTTAAAACAAAATGATTATGCAAGCATTAAAGATGAAAATAGAAAAAAAATTCATGTGCTACACAAATTACAATAGGTCAAGGAAAAAGTTGAATATTCAAAATTTGGCTTATTTGCTCAAAATACATTTCATTTATCTAAAGTTAGTACTAAGTTGTATCCAAAGAAAAATTGTAATATCTTGTCAAATTGGGTAAACTTTTCTTGCATGGGGTTTTGCATTAATTGTACTCTCGCCTTACTTAACATGTTTGCATGTCATTTCATAAATTGGGGGGCAAATTTAAAATTAATTTTTCAACCAAAGAGGCTTCTATTAATATTATGTCATGAATTAGTTCAAAATGTGTTTTTGCTAAGACTGGGACAAACCTAAAAGCTTTTCAACAAGAGTTATAATGGCCTAAACATGAATGGCATCTTACATGAACTAGTGAGTGAAGAGGGCTCTGAATAGGATTGAAGCCAAAGCAGGGGCAACATCATTGGTTAGGTAGCTCTTTATCATTTTCATCATCATCATCATCTCCTCATGATAATCTTCATCTCCTTATCATCATTATCATCATCTCCTTATCATCATTATCATCATCATCCTTATCAGCATTTCATTTTCATCATCATAGTCATCATTCTCATTAGGATTTTCTCATCACTATCATCATCATTTAACATACTGCATATCTGAGGCACCACATAATTTATGTCACGATAACACCACCATTACTGTCATAATTTACATGAGCACTTCATCTTTATCATTGTGTTCATCATCCTCATTAGGATTTCATCATCACTACCGTAATCATTATCAGTGTCATTACCTTCATCATAATCATCTTCACCATTATCACAATCTCCTTGTACTCATGGCCATCATCATCATTGCCATCATTAGTGTCATTACCATGTTTAGGGGCACATCGTGCTTAATGTCACATCACCACCACCATTATCATCATCATTTATGACTTCTCTATTAGAGCTTTACCTTTATCATCATTGGTGTCATTATCATATTGCATGTTTGGGGCACTGCGTACTTAGTGTCGCATCACCACTACCATAGTCATCACCATTTATGACTTCCTCATTAGAACTTCTCAATACTTTTAACATCATCATCTCATTATATGGGTATCATATGCCTAGTGTCACATCATGATTATCATCATCGTCATTCATGACATCATTATAAAAACTTCATCATCATCTTATCACTATCATCTTCATTATTAATGTCATCATCTTTATTGGCATTATCATAAGCACCACTTCAAGGGGCATTACAAGTTCATCATATCCCCTTTTAAAGCCCTATAACAGCAGGCACCCTTCAAGCCCAGTAACAGCTGGCACCCTTTCAAAGCCCTGTATTGACAGGCACTCTCAAAGCCTAGTAACGGCTGATACCTTTTCTGTAACACCTCACTTTCAATACCTCACCGGCTCTTAGTTCCATTAAATCAGAGTAAGCGAGCGATAATTTAAATAAACTAAAAGTCGTTCTCTTTATTTATGCTAGAGTGATCCTCTTAATACATTAGAGCGGTTCTCTGCTTTAACAACAATCGTTCATACAACCACATACATACACATATACATCAAGCCACACAAGGCTATCAAATGTAAATCCATTACATTACACGACGATCTTCTCTTCACCTCACCGCACGTCTCCATATCTCCTCCGTGTATCTGCATGCATCTTTCAACCTGTCTAAAATGGTTGTTTGGGAGGAGTGAGATTCAAGAGAATCTCAGTAGCGAACAATACCACTATGCATGTAGATATATGTGAATGCATGACATGCTTGCCTACCCTATTTCATGCCAACATAATGACATGCTGCGTGCTCGATGTTATGACATACATATGGCCATTGCATAAAGGATAACAGAGCTTTAATACATCAATCAAACATGTTCAACACAAATAGGCATAGCAGTCACATACTCAATGCAAGACATATATATCATACACATGCCGGAAAGGTAAGTCCACTACCTGTCGAACTTCACGTCCGTCTTCAATCCTTCGCCTTTGCTCCGGTTCGGGCATGAACATTCTAGATGTCCAAATACATTTAATGAGTCACTACTCATCCATATAACATTCTAGACTCATTTTCATTGGTTAACTTAGCCCAATTATGCTAAATTACCAAAATGCCCCGGAAGCCCAGCCCAACTGTACTTTTACAAAAATCACAACATGGGCCTATCCTACACAATTTCACGTATAGAATCCATTTATGACTTTAGATCAGTCAAATTCAGGCCCGAATGATAAAAATACCCTTGATAGCCCTTACTTAAAGCCTTTAAGGGGTAATTCGGTTATTTCACACACTAGGCCTTTTCTCACTTCTTCATCAACATGAACCCTACAAAATTTGCTCTTCTGAACTTAATGGAATCATCCAATCGATGAAATTCCATCTCTATCCTGATGCCACACCCAAGACAGCCAATTAAAGAGTTCTTAGAAAAGTTGTGTCGGTTCCTCCCTTTTTTTTTATCTTAATACCCTCCTTTCTACTTATGCCATCACATTTTGCTACATGTCAAGCCATAATTAGTCTAAAAATCAAATTTTCACACATAATATCCAATCTTGCATAATTTTCATTAAACTTTAAAAATTCATATCTAATTGTACAAATGTCCAATTAGAGTGATTCTGAAGGCTATACGACTCTCATTGAGTCTAATTTTGAGAACAAATATAACCTTTGGCTAATTGGAAGCTTACTCTTTCCAGAATTTTAATATTTGAATGATGTCCCATAAAATAATTAATTTCGCTAGGCTAACTTTCAAAATTCATTTCTCTTTGTGTACAACTCCAAATGACTCATATGATCTATCAAATTAAATCTTGATAAGTCTACTTTTATTATGGAAAGTTTCATAATTTTTCAAAATCATTTTCTCCTTAAAAAATGTCATATAAACACAACTGCCACATCAGGAATTTCACTAATAGCAACAATACTTTGTATTCAACTTCACTATGTTGTGTGTGACTTCCAATCACTTCATTTTGTTATTCCCCAAGCTCTTTAGCTCACAAATTTAATTCCTTTTAATATCCAAGGATATAAAGGAGTTTTGGGAAATAATACTATGTCTTACTATACATTTACCAAACAGGGGTCTAGTAGTCCCTTTTAACCCAGGCTAAATCTTAAGCCCCTAGTTCCAAAATTTGGGATATTACAGTTCTAAAGGGGGACACTTTGTTCTTTTGGTCGGACAAAATACGTGTTCTTATCTTTACTTGATTCATAGGTAAGAATACCACTTTTCTCAGCTATGAAACAAGTAAAGAGGGGCAACTGTAAACACCCTATTTTGTCCAGGCCCAACTCAAAAATAATAAAAAAAATAAAAAATAATAATAATTGAAAATCCTCTCATTAATAATGATCGGTGTCTAAATTGGCAATCATTATTAAAGAGAAAATAAACAAAAAAAAAGGGAAAATAATAATAATAATAATAATAATCATAATAATAATAAAAGTCCTCTCATTAATGATGATTGGTGGCTAAGTTGGCCATCATCATTAAAGAAAAAATAAAAATAAAAAAAAATCTATTATTAATGATGATTTGTGTCCAAATTGACATTGTCATTCATTAAGGAAAAATAAAAAAATATATCTCACATTCATAGGAAAAATTTGTAAGCAAAATATAAGAAAAGAAAATTAAAAACATGAAAATTAAAAATTAAAAAAAATATCTCATGTAAGTTGATAGGTTTAAATTAGGAAATTACTTGCAGGAAGAAATAAAAAAAAATAAAAAAAATAATATCTCTCATTTATATTGATAGGTTTAAGTTAGAAAATTTCTTGTGGGAAAATAATAGAAAAAATAAAAAGGAAAAAAATAATCTCCCATTAATGGTGATTGGGTCAATTTAAAAAGCTTTATTAACATAAAATAAAAAAAATACATTTATGAAGGAAACCCTACCTTGAGGCTATAAATAGGGGAGCAAAGGTTGAAGGAAGACAAAAAAAAGGGGGAGAGAAAAGACACAAAAAGGGGGGAGAGCAAAGACAAAAAGAAAATAGAGAGACTAAAGATAAAAAGAAAGGAGGAGAGTGAAGATTATTATTCATCTTTATTTTATCTTATTTTTCCTCATACACCCAATGAAAGCTTATACTCTTATGATTGTTGTCATATATTGGATGCTTTAACACCAATGGCTAGAGGGAGGAATCCAATATAATGAGGATTAATTCATTTTCTTATTGTTTTTCATTTTTCTTCTCTCTTTTATTTTATTTTTCTTATCTCTTTTTTTTAAAAAAAAAACCCAATGAAAACCTATACTCTTGTAATGATTATCACATATGCAGTTTAAGCATCAATAGCTAGATGGTGAATCCAATATGATTTGGATCATTTTATCTTATTTTTCTTTTCCCTTCTTTTTCTCCTTATATCTTTCCTCTCTATTCTTTTTTTTTTCTATTTAATCTTATGATTGTACAAATCATCCCTCTTTCTTTTTATTTCTTTCATTTCACCATCAGAACAATATTTATGCTACTCTCTTCTTGTTGATATTGTGGGGATATATCCAATGATATTGTTGTATTACTTGGGCCAAAATAAGGTACCTATCCTTTACTCACTATTTGGGTGTGTATTACCTATATTATTTTCATCTCTCCCTCTAACATAAGTTCTCTTTATAAAAAGGAAAAATAAAAATGTTTTGGACACATTTTCATAAATAAAAATAATAAAGAAGAAAGTTTTTATTTTTATCAAAATAAATGAAATTGATTTTAAAAGAGATTTCTACCGTGTGAGGTTTTTAGAGCCTCCTTAGGTAAAACTCGATTATTATTCCGTGTGAGATTATGTGAATCTCTTCAGGAAGTTTAGTCTAAGAGCCTTTCAAAAACCTTTCTTTTATTTAATAAAAAAATAGAAGAGTTGTTTTCATAAAATAAAAAATACCAAACAAATAAAAAATTATTTTCTTGAATAAATTAAAAGAACATTTTCCTTAAAAAACATAAACAAAGTGACATGCATTTCTACCCCGAACTACATGGGCTTTGATCCCTCTAAAGGGTACATAGGCCCTAGGCTCTCTTTCTAGGTCAAATCCAACTTTGCAAATAAATAATTTTTCCTTTATTAATTTCTTTTTTTTTAAATATTTTCTTAATTTCTATTAATTTTTTTAACTTGGGCTTGGACAAAATAGGGTGTTTACAGTTGCCTGGCCAAAAGAACAAAGTGTCCCCCTTTGGAACCAAAGAGGGTTTGGACAAAATGCAGTGCCCATGCCCCTCTTTACTTGGTTCATAGGGGAAAAGAAACCCGGTGGAACTAGATGATTACCTGGAGTGGGAGTAAAACGCCTAATTACGTAGGACTTTGGTGGGGCATAACACAATTGTGTCAGTCGTTACTGGGCTTTGAGAGTGCCTGCTGATGCAGGGCTTTGAAAGAATAATGCCTGTCGTTACAAGGCTTTAAAAGAATCATGCCAGCCATTACTAGGCGTAAAAGAATTATGCCTTCCAATAAAGGACTTTAAAAGAATAGTGCCTGCCATTACAGGGCTTTAAAAGAATTGTGCCACCTATTACTAGGCTTTGAGGGTACCTGTCAATACATGACTTTGAAAGAATAGTGCCTGTTGTTACAAGGCTTTAAAAGAATTGTGCCAAGCATTATTAGGCTTTAAAACAATTGTGCCAGCCGTTACTGAGCTTAAAAGGTACCTGCTGATACAGGGCTTTGAAAGAAAAGTGCTTGCCGTTACAGGGCTTTAAAAGAATTGTGCCAGCCGTTACTGGGCTTTGAGGGTACCTGTCGATACATGACTTTGAAAGAATAGTGCCTACTATTATAAGGCCTTAAAATAATTGTGCCAAGCATTATTGGGCTTTAAAACAATTGTACCAGCCGTTACTGGGCTTAAAAGGTGCCTGTCGATATAGGGCTTTGAAAGAATAATGTCTGCCATTACAGGGCTTTAAAAGAATTATGCTAGCCATTACTAGGATTTGAGGGTGCTTGCTGGTACAGGGGTTTAAAAAGGGTACAAGCTGTTATTGGGCTTTGAGGGTGCCTTCCGGTACAGGGCTTTGAAAAGGGTGCCGGCCGTTACTGGGCTTTGAGGGTGCCTTTCAGTACAGGGTTTTGAAAAGGGTGCCAGTCGTTACTGGGCTTTGAGGGTGCCTGCTAATACAGGGCTTTGAAAAGGGTGCTAGCTATTATTGGGCTTAAAGGGTTCTTGCCGGTACAAGACTTTGAAAAGGGTGCCAGCAATTATTGGCCTTTAAGGGTGCCTGCCAATACAGGGCTTTAGAGAGGGTGCCAGCCATTACTAGGCTTTGAGGGTGCCTGTCGGTACAAGCCTTTGAAAAGGTGTTAGCCGTTACTGGGCTTTGAGGGTGCCTGCCGGTACAGGGCTTTGAAAGGGTACCAGCCGTTACTGGGCTTTAAGGGTGCCTGCTACTATAGGGCTTTGAAAATGGTGCCAACTGTTACTAGGCATGGAGGGTGCCTGCTGGTACAGGGCTTTGAAATGGGAGCCAGCCGTTGTTGGGCTTGAAGGGTGCCTGCCGGTACTGGGCTTTGGAAAGGGTTATAGGCCACAGGTTGGTATGCTCTCTACACACGCTAAACTCATACGTTGTTCTCCTCACACATATTTTAGGCCCTATACCCGAGTCTATGAGTTCCTTAGGTAAGTGGAAGTTCCTAACGGTCTCCCTGTGGAGTTTTCAGAACCCCCTGAGGTTACTGTGAAAACTTCATCCTAGCTGTTACTCATTTGGAGAGATTAATACCTATAGGGTTCTTAGAACCCCCTAAAGGTCAATTTCGTTAAATAGGGTCTTCGTCTTTACGATGGGGGTAGTTAGGATACCTTTATCTATGAGAATTAGAACCACCTGCAGACCATTGCACTTATTAGTGGAAGTTATCTACCTACCCAATTAATTAGTACCTTCATTTCTTAGGATAGATACCCCCAACCTAGGGTTATTCCTAAAATAGGACATTGAAGAGCATATATTTATTTATTGTTGATAATTTTTATTATCATCCATGTATAATCAATGAAACCCCTAGGATCAAGTTACTAATTGTCACTTCACTTGAGTATGTATCTAGCATCACTCCACATAAAGATACTTCATAATGACGGTGTATGCATTAGATAACCAACCTTAGTCTAAGGGTCTACGACCCTAAAAGACCATAATCCTATCACATTTATCATGTTAGAAAATATCTCAATAAGAGATAACCTTTTAGGACTTATGAGGCATGATTACAACATTCATAGGAATTTTAGCTTTATTTTGATATATGCCTTGAACATAATAATCATTTTACAAAACCCTTAGCCACGTGATGGCTTGGGTCGTTCGCAGGTTAATGGGTATTTCATTCTCCCTATGAAGTAATGGATCTCTTGAGGAGGTGGAGTTCTTTTTCTTAATGTCCATCACCTATATCAAGGCTTGAAGACACATGTATAGCATGCTTTTGAAAATATTTTCTAACCCTTTATTCTCTTTCCTTTTATGAAGTACAGGCGAGTTATCCAACAACTGAAAATTTGGCATAAAGGTTAAATGGCACAAACACCAGGTTTAAATCAAGTTCCTACATGAAAGGTGTATAAAGGGAAGGGCATCAGAGTAACTACAGGAGTAGAACCACTTGATGGCTTGATTTGGTTAAGTTGCTATATTCACGGTTCAATTAAATTGGGCTTTATGAAGAAGTATGGAAACGTCATTGATTTGTTACATGTACCTGTGCATACTGATGCAATTATAGAGCTAGGCCAATATTGGGACGCCTCATTAAGATACTTCACTTTCTCTAACTTTCAACTAGCTCCAATCCTTAAAGAATATGGGGAAATCCTTAGGGTGCCAATTAAAAGAAAAGAAAGATATACCATTATCCAGCTAGCTGCCTTCTCTGGGAGGAATAGCTAAGTTGTTGGGTGTTAACGTGGAGGAAATACAAGTAGTTGCATCGGACAGATCAAAGGGATTAAAAGGACCATAGTGGAAGCTCGCTTAGCAAGATTAGCGGAGAGTAAAGATTGGGAGAGTTTTTGCATGGTCTTCACCTTTGCTATTTATGGCATGATCCTCTTTCCTTCATCAGGAGGAATAATTGACTTTGAGGCTATTAGTGTCTTCTAATAGGTTGAATATTCTCAAATCAACCCAGTACCCGCAATCTTAGCAGAAACCTACATGTCATTATCTCAGTGCCACCTAAATAAGGGAGGTCGATTAAAATGTTGCCTTGCATTACTTGAGGTTTGGATGTTAAGTCACGTGTATGGAAATAAGAAGTACTTCCGGGAAAGGCATGACAAGTTTACTAATCCACTCACAGCTTTCAATCATTTTCAATTGAACAAAAATAATTGGAAAAAAAGAGTTTTCATAGTTAACAAAAGATTCCCTTTCATGGAAAATGGAATGGTGGGAGGATGAAGAGATTATTCATCACTACGGGGACTTTTCTAATGTAGCTCTTATGGGACCAAGATGATGTATTAATTGCAACCCTTCTTTAGCATTAAGGGAATTAGCATTTCAGCAAAGAGTTCCTTCTCGAGAGGAAGTGCAAGCCATACATTTCTTATATGAGGAAGATGGGGAGAAGGACCTATGTTAAGAGATCAAAGAAGCTTGGAGCAAGATAGCATAAAGGGGAAGGCTGAGTTGGGAAAGTGAGAAATAAGGGCAACTTCATGCTATAAGGATTGGCTCAATAACAGGATTAAAGGAGTCAATGCATCTTATTCCCCCCAAGATCCTTTATTAGGAAATGATTCCTGAGAAATAAACAAAGAATTGGCAAGACGAATGGAAATAAGATAAAAAGAGCTGGAGGAGCTATCTATGATGGAATCTCAAAATAAGAGAAGGGTGAGTCTGCTAGAGGGAAAATTCATATCCCTCCATGAAAAATTGGCTGAAAAGAGATTCAGAAGAACGCTTAAGAATCATGAAGCTGAAAGAAGAAAACAAAAGTTTAAAAAGGGCTATGAAAGAAAATGATAGGAAAATGAAGAACAATAGAGTTCGACTATTGAAGATGACTACAGAAAAAGAATGGCTTGAAGATAAACTGTAGGATAATGGCCCCATTAAGAAGTTGCAAGGGGAAGTTGATTCTTACTTAACTCTTAGAAATTAAGAAGGGTGAATTGGTTGCTGTAAGAGCCAATAATTCTAAGACTATCCAAAGCCTCGTGGACAAGCTGAATCATAAAAGGAAAGTTTTAGCCAACTGGGAACTCCTCTACCATAGACAAGTTGTTGTGACAAAAGATTGGGTAAAAAGGTGCGATAACTTAATCAACTTTGCTAATGCCAGGATCCCAGAATTTTCTAGCATATTCAAGTGCGCTGAAGGCATGATTATTCTATTAAATCCACCAACATATATTATTGAGTTTTTCAACTTATGTAATCAAATAGTGAAGAAACTCAAGATTGTAACTAAATTTTGATATTATCAAATAAAAGTATATCTCGTTCTATTTACTATCAACTTTTTTTGTGTGCTTATCACTACAATCAATAACAAGATCTTAGGCGAGGATGAGATTTAAGGTCCCTCCTGTCTAATGATCAACTCTAGTTCTCCCTGTAGAATAATGGATTCTCTAAGGAGGCTAGAGGACACTTGCTCTAGAAGACTATTTACCGACTCAGCACTCATCAATGACAAGATCTTGGCTAGGATGGGACTCAAGGTCCCCCCTGTCTAATGATCAACTCTAGATCTCCTTGTGGAATAATAGATTCCTTGAGGAAGCTAGAGGATACTTGTGCCAGAAGACCTTTATGCTAATATATGTCTAAACGTCCTAACTAGGTACCCCCTACGCATTCGTACAACACACGCTCACGTAGTCGTCAGATGGCTGCTAATACCAATGAAGCCAAATCTAATATGAATCATCAGATGTCTGATATGGAAGCATAAATGACAGATTTGAAAGAAATGATTTCCACCTTGACTATAGCTCTTCAAGCCCAGAATAATGAGAAAGAGTCAGGAACATTTGATCCATTAAGAAATGCTAAGACAAACATACCAGAAAATGACAAGAAAGAAAAAACAACAGAAGAGCCTCAAAATAAACAGAATCCTTGAATTTCGAGCACTAAGGACAAGCAACCAGGGGAAGATTCAACATACACTTTTAACATTCCCTCCCTGTCAGCTGAAAAGGAGGAATGGAAGGAAGAGTTAGGTGAAGTGAAGACCAAATACTTGGGGTTCACTTGATCTGAAGAATCTATGCTTAGCACCACATGTCTCAATTCCCAAGAAATTTAAGATGCTAAAATTTGATAAGTTCAATGGTACATGAAATTTGATATACCACCTTAAGGCTTATTGTACCAAGATGCTTCTATGGTCACAAGATGAAAATTTTTGCTACTCTTCTTCCATGAGAGCTTAAAGGGGCCAGCATTGAAATGGTACATGCAACTTGATCAAATAAAGTTCAAGAAGTAGAGAGATTTGACTGATGCATTCATAAAACAATATATATTCAATCTCAATACCGCCCTTATCAAAGAATAACTGAAGTCAATGAGCAAGAAAGCCACCAAAGCTTTCAAAGATTATACCTAAAGATGGAGGACGGTCATAGCACAAGTTCAACCTCCCATTATACCATCTGAGCTCAACTCCTATTTCATCCGTACCTTACAAGAACCTTACTACAGATACATGGTTGGGACACATGTTACTGAATTTTTCAGTTTGATCGAGATTGATGAGCGAATCGACGCTGACATACGTGATGGTAGGATTTCTCAAAAGGAAAGAAATATTAGAAAGGGGAATAACGGGAAAAAAAGGTAGGCGAAGTCAACTTCATCCAAACTACTAGATAGCCCTAAGAAATACATCAAGGTAGCAATGATGGGTTTCGACAGATAAAGAATGATTCAATACCGAATGGCAAGGTCAAACTGGAAGACAAGGAATTGGCAGCAGCGAGATAATCACCAATGGCCAGACTTTGGCATGATAAATACTGAGCTATTTCGCCAACTTTTAGAATCATAATTGATAGGGCCACGTACTTACAAGCAGCTTCAACCGTCGTACCCCGCTTGGTATGACTCTAATGTCTGATGTGAGTACCATATGGGCACCCTGGAGCACTCAATATAGGACTGTGCAACATTTAAGAGAAATGTATTAGACTTAATTGATTCTAACCACATTCAATTGAAGAAGAACGACGGCCCTACCATCAATATCAATCCTCTTTCAAGTCACGAAAGCTAAGTAAATGCTATTAATGAAATTAAGTTCTCTAAGGATCCTTAACTAGTAGGAGAAGATACCTAAGATCATTTAAAGACGGTAGAGGAAAATGAAGTAGGCATGGTAAAAAAGAGACATGTTGAGTTTTTCATTAAGGAACCATGCAAAAAAAGAAATTCTAACGTTGTCTCTTTTACCATCTTGACACCATTGCAGCAGCCTTCAGTGACCATTAAGGTACCAACCCCTTTTCCATATCAGAATAATCACGCTGTACTATAGAGGTATAAAGGTATTGTTGAGAATCCCTCAGGGTAAGTGATGGAAGTAGAGGTCAGTAAGGAAACAATGGTTCACCCAACAAGAGTCACATGAAGTGGAAAGGCTTACTTGCTACAAAATGTTGGACTGTCAAAGAAGGGAAAGCAAGCAAGCGTTGATGCTCCGTCAAGTTCTGGTCTAAAAGAGATGGGAAAGAACAATGAAGAATTCCTTCAAATCATGAAGAAAAGTAAATATAGCATAGTAGACCAATTGAATAAAACTCTAGCCAAGATCTCAATTCTCTCTTTGATCTTGAGCTCTGAACCACATCGTCGCATACTATAGAAAGCCTTAGATGAAGCATATGTGCAGTCCAGTGTGACCCCAGAGAAGGTAGTGAGCATTATGAGTGTGGCAAGGGAATTCTCTACCATCTCATTTTTAGAAGAAGAAATTGCTCAATCAACCGTTGATCAATATAAAGCCCTTTACATTACCCTAAAATGCAAAGGGTTCGTTGTGGCCAAAGTGCTAATAGATTGAGGGTTAGCATTAAATGTTTTTCCACTATCCATATTCGAGCACTTATCCATAGAGACGTCAGAGGTTGAGAAGAGTAACATGGTGGTTAGAGGGTTTGATGGTACTCGGAGAGATGTGTTGGGAACAGTCCACTTACCTTTATAGATTGGACCAACCTCATTTACAGTAAACTTTTAGCTTATGAACATTGACCCATCCTACTTTATGTTGTTGGGGAGGCCATGGATACACTCAGCTGGGGAAATATCTTCTACCTTACACCAAAAGGTAAAGTTCATTGACAATGTGAAGATAGTAATAATTAAAGGAGAAGAGGAAATCATGGTGAGCAAACTAAGTTCTCTTCTATACATTGAGGTTGCTGAGCACAAAGAAGGAATATTTTTTCAAGGCTTTGAATTCGAAAGGCCCAAGGGATATAAAAATGTTAACTCTATAGTAACCAAGATAATAGAGAAGAATGGGTTCAAGCAAGGGGGATGACTAGGCACTTACCTCTAAGGCATCAAGTCCCCTATAAATTTGCAAGAGAATCATAAACGCTAAAGGTTGGGATATGAGCTACAACTGGAAAGATAGTTGACAGAGCAAGCAAGTTTGAAGATAGGAAGGGAGGATGAGTACTCTGATATCCCCCACATAAGGAAGACATTTTTGACGTCTTCTGAAGTGCTGAACAAATCGATTGTTGCAATAATTTCACCAATAGGCAAAAAGACTTGCACATGGATTTCAACTGATGATTCTAGAAGGGCTCTTGAAAATTGGGATTTTGAGGACACCTTTAATTCTATTACTTTAGAGTAACATGTCTAGCTAAAAGTTGTCCTTTTATTTGTTTTTTTATACGCCTTTAGGCAAACTCTTATAGGAACCATAAATAAAGGGTGATATGCGAATAAAATTCACTTATTTATATCCATTCGTCTTTTTTTCTTCCCTTCTATTCATTTATTGTTCATTTTCACCCTCCAATAAATCAATTTCCTCAGAACTCTTGTCCAACCTAGAAGTTCTATACGCCTTTAGGAAAACTCCTATAGGAACCATGAATAAAGGGTGATATGCGAATAAAATTCACTTATATCCATTCGTCTTTTTTTTCCATTCTATTCATTTATTGTTCATTTTCACCATCCAAGAAATCGATTTCCTCAGAACTCTTGTCCAACCCAGAAGTTCCCGAGTCTCTTAATGATGATTCGCTTGCTGCCATTGATATGCATGATTACGTGTGTGATGACGATGAGATCATTTAAGTATACATAAAAATCCTTGAATATGATGATAATAGAATGTGCCCGCATGAAGACATAATCGAAGTAATAACATGGGCACAGAGGAGGAAAAGAGAGAATTAACGATAGTAGATAATCTTGAAAGAGAGCAAATGGTTGAACTCTTTAAAGAATTCATGGATGTGTTCGCATGGTCCTATCGAGATATGCCAAGCCTTGATCCAGGGATTGCCTCGCACAAGATTCCCTTATTCCCAGATGCCAAGCCCAAAAAACAGAAATTGAGGAGGCTCACTTCATACATGTCTTTAGTGGTTTGAGATGAGGTGATGAAGCAATTAGAGGCAGGTTTCTTAGAAGTAGCTACATACCCACAATTGATAGAAAATGTTGTTCTTGTACCAAAGAAGGATGACAGAGTTTGAATGTGTGTTGATTATCGAGATCTGAACAAGACTAGCCCAAAAGATGATTTTCCATTACCTCATATTGATATCCTAGATGATAATACGGCCCATAGCTATAAGTACTCATTCATGGATGGGTATTCAGGGTATAACCAAATCCCTATGGATAAAGAAGACAAGGAAAAAACCACCTTTATTACACAATGGGGCACTTATTGTTACCATGTCATGCCATTTGGGCTAAAGAATGTAGGGGCAACTTATCAGCGTGCAATGGTGGCACTCTTCCATGATATGATGCATAAAGAACTTGAAGTATATGTGGATGATATGGTAGCTAAATCTTCTGAGAGAGAAAGCCATGTTGCGGTGTTAAGAAAGTTGTTTGAAAGGCTACGTAAGTACAGGTTGCGACTAAATCCTAACAAGTGTGTCTTTAAAGCTCTATCTAAGAAATTGTTGGGGTTTATTGTAAGTCAAAAAGGGATTACAGTAGATCCAGACAAAATAAAAGTAATGCAAGAAATGCCCCCTCCTTAAACAGAAAAAGAAGTTCAAAGCTTTTTAGGGCGATTGAATTACATCGCACGAATCATTGGCAACCTAACTGCAACTTGTGAGCCAATATTCAAACTTTTGAAGAAAAATGCATAAAGAAATGGGATGAAGATTTCCAACAAGCATTTGATAGAATCAAGGACTATTTGCTAAATCCCCTAATTTTAGTTCCTCCTACACCAGGACGACCTTTAATTTTATATTTGACAATACGACCCAACTCTGTGGGAGCTATGTTGGGGAAACACGATGCATCTAAGTGAAAGGAACAGACAATCTACTACTTGAGCAAGAAGTTTAATAACTGTGAGTCATGTTACCAGATGATCGAGCGAACTTGTTATGGTTTAGTCTGGGCTACAAGAAGGCTGAGGCAATATATGCTTTATTACACCACTTGGTTAATTTCTAGAGTGGACCCACTTAAATACATCTTTGAAAGCCCACACGTAGCCGAAAGAGTCTCTAAGTGGCATGCAATATTGCCTGAACACGATATAAGGTACATCACTTAGAAATTCTTCAAGGGCGGTACAATAGCTTATCACTTAGCATAAAACCCCATAGATGAATACCAGCCACTAGATTTTAAATTCCCAAATGAAAACCCCATATGTGCTACAGAGGATCTAAATTAGGAAAGCAAGTCGAAGGAGTGGGAGATGTATTTTGATGGTGCAGCAAATATGCATGGCAATAGTGTAGGGGCAGTAAGTATATCCCCAGAAGGGAAGAAATTCCCGATTGCTATAAAGTTAGGGTTTGACTGCACCAATAATATGGCAGAATACAAAGCTTGTATTAATGGTCTCCAAGCCGCCATTGATCTTGGAACAAAAAACCTAAAATTCTATGGTGACTCAGCTCTTATAATCTATCAAGTAACTGGTGAATGGCGAACCAAAGACACAAAGTTAATCCCTTATCAAGAGTACTTGATAGAGTTGATTAAAAATTTTGAAGTGATCAATTTCCATCACATGGCTAGAGAAAAGAATCACTTCGCTGATGCTTTAGCTATCCTAGCAGCTATGATCCAACTCGATTGTGGGGTCCAAGTTTAGCCAATTTAGATTGAGACTAGAAGATCGCCTGCCTTTTGCTTCAATATTGGAAAAGAGAATGATGAACAACCTTCGTACCATATTATCAAGACATATATGGAATATGGCACTTACCTTCCAGATGCAACACAAAATGAAAAGAAGACCATTCGGCAAATGGCCATGGGCTTTTTTATTAGTAATGACATCCTGTATAAGAGGAGCTTTGATGGGACATTGCTACATTGTGTAGATATAAGAGAGGCACACAAGATTATGGAAGAGATCCACGAAGGCATATGCGATACACATGTAAATGGCCATTCATTAACCAAATAGGCTAAAAGATTCAGCTACTATTGGATAACTATGGAGAAGGATTGTATCAATTATATTAGAAAGTGTCATAAATGCCAGATATACGCCAACAAGACTAATGTTCCTTCGAATCTAATACATAGTCTTGTCTCGATGGCCATTTTCCATGTGGGTAATTGATGTCATTAGGCCAATTAACCCGAAAACCTCAAATGACCATCGTTTCATCCTTGTTGCTATTGACTTTTTCACTAAGTGGGTAGAAGCCAATTCTTTTGCTAGTATTAATCAGAAGGCCTTCATCAAATTCTTAAAGGCCAATATTATCTGTAGATATGGGATACCAGAGAGGATCATAACTGACAATGCACCAAACCTCAATGGGGCAGCAGTCAAAGAATTATGCGTTCAGTTTAAGATCAAACATCATAATTCTGCACCATATAGGCCATAGATGAATGGCGCAGTTGAGGCAGCCAATAAAAACATTAAGAAAATCATTGGCAAAATGACAGTGACCTATAAGGACTGGCATGAAATGCTTCCATATGCATTACATGGATATCATACCATAATACGTACTTCAATTGGGGCAACCCCTTACTCTTTAGTTTACAGCATGGAGGCTGTCACTCCAATTGAAGTAGAAATACCGTCCTTATGAATCTTGGCTGAATCAGGCCTAGATGAAAGTGAATAGATACGCTCTTAGTTTGAACAATTAAATATGATTGAAGAAAAGAGACTCACAGTGATATGTCATAGGCAATTACATCAGTTGCGAATGGCAATGGCCTTTAATAAGAAACTATGGCCCATGGGGTTTAAAGTAAGAGACCTGGTTCTCAAGAAGAACCTACCAAAACAAGAAGATGACAGAGGTAAATGGGCTCCAAACTATGAAGGCCTGCATGTTGTTAAGCAGGCTTTCTCTAGAGGGGCATTGATATTGACAAACATGAATAGCCAAGATTAACTAAGACCGATCAATTCAGATGCTGTAAAGAAATATTATGCATAAAAAAGGGGGCTCGCTAAGTTGAAAACCTGAAAGGGCGGTTTAGGTAGAAGTTAGAGAAAAAAAAAGGACTTGTTAAGTTGAAAACCCAAAAGGGTAGCTTAGGCAAAAGTTAGAGCACAAAAAAAAGAGGGACTCGCTAAGTTGAAAACCCAAAAGGGCAGCTTAGGCGAAAATCAGAGCACATCTAAAGCATCACATCTACACTGATATATGCTCACTATTATGCATCCACTTGAATATTGGAAGATCATTTCTCTTAAATAAATCTTCATCCTTAGTATTCCTTTCTTTTCCATTAAATTGCATGTCAAACATTGTGTCATGCTCTGTATGAGGGTAACTCTTTTTTAATGAAAGTATAACTTTTATCTGGATAAACACTCATGGTGATTACATGGTGTCCTCTACTCCTAATTAACTTGTGCAATTTCAGGATCATTAGCGAAGGTCCCAATTGGAATTTCTGTTGTAGGGACAAACAATTGACAAAGGGACACCATCTAAACTGAGGATCCCAAGTTGCGGCATCTATGTGAATCTCGTTATACCACCTTCATACGTCCTACAAGACTACACGAGTAAGGGGGTTCTGGTTAGGCACTTGGACAAAGATGGAGTAATATAACCTTCCAGGCTATTCTTTAACATCACCATTATTGCACTCATTCTCATTAGCATTTCATCATCTTTGTTATCAACATCACCATTGATATCATCATCATCATCATCATCATCTCATAATTTCCATTATCATCTTCATCATGATCATCTCCTTATCATCATTATCATCCTCATTAGCATTCATTATCTTTATTATCAATATCACCATTGATATTATCATCATCATTATCATCTCATAATTTTTGTTATCATCTTCATCATAATCATCTCCTTATCATCATTATCATCCTCATTATCTCTTCATCATTTTCATCATCATCATCCTTATTAGTATTTCATTGTCATCATTCTCATTAGGGTTTTCTTATCATCGTCATCATCATTTAGCATACTGCATATCTGGGGCACCACACTACTAGTGTCATAACACTATCGCTATTTACATAGGCACTTCATCATTGTCATCCCTTTTCAAAGCCCTGTATTGGCTGTCACCCCGAAAGCCCGGTAACGGCTGGCACCCTCTAAGCCCAGTAACAGCTGGAACCCTTCCAAAGCCCTATACCTGCAGGCACTCTCAAAGCCTAGTAATGGCTGACACCTTTCCAAAGCCCTGCACTTGCAAGCACCCTAAAAACTCAATAACGAATGTCACCCTTTTCAAAGCCCTGTACCAGCAGGAACCCTCAAAGCCCAGTAACGGCTGTCACCCTTTTCAAAGCCCTGTACTGGAATGCACCCTCAAAGCCCAATAACGGCTGGCACCCTTTCAAAGCCCTGTACCGGCAGGTACCCTTAAAGCCTAGTAATAGCTGGCATAATTCTTTTAAGGCCCAATAACGCTTGGAACAATTCTTTTAAAGCCTAATAATGCTTAGCACAATTCTTTTATACAATGGTAGGCACTATTCTTTCAAAGCTTTTTCTCGATGGGCACCCTCAAAGCCCAGTAAAACTGGCATTATATTTTTTAAAGCCCTGTATCGACAGGCACCCTCAAAGCCCTATAACGGCTGGAACTATTCTTTTAAATCCCTGCATCGATAGGCACCCTCAAAGCCCAGAACAGTTGGCACAATTCTTTTAAAGCCCTGTAATGACAGGCACTATTCTTTCAAAGCCCTGTATTGACAGGCACCTTCAAAGCCCAATAACGGCTAGCATAATTCTTTTAAAGCCCTGTAATGGCAGGCACTTTTCTTTCAAAGCCCTGTATTGATAGGCGCCCTCAAATCCCAGTAACGGTTGGCACATTTCTTTCAAAGCCTAGTAATGGCTTACACCCCACAAAAGTCCTATGTACTTAAGAACTTCACGCCCACTCTAGATAATCACCTAGCTCTACCAAAGTTCTTCTCCCCTATGAACCAAGTAAAGAGGGGCATGGGCATTGTATTTTGTCTAAACCCTCTTTGGTTCTAAAGGGGGGCACTTTATGCTATTTGGCTGGACAAAATACATGTTCTTATCTTTACTTGATTCATAGGCGGGAATATCACATTTCTCAACTATGAAACAAGTAAAGAGGGGTAACTATAAATAGCCTATTTTTTTCCGAACCTAACTCAAAAATAACAAAAATAATAATAATAAAAATAAATTAAAATCCTCTCATTAATAATTATCGGTGTCTGAATTAGCAATTATCATTAAAGAGAAAATAAAAAAAGGGGAAAATAATAATAATAATAATAGAAAAAATTCCTCTCATTGATGATGATTGGTGTCTAAGTTGGCCATCATCATTAAAGGAAAAAATAAAAAAATAAAAAAAAAGAAAAAAGAAAAGTGCTCTTATTAATGATGATTGGTGTCCAAATTAGTATTGTCATAATAAAAAAATATCTCTCATTCATAGGAAAAATATCTTATAAGCAAAATATAAGAAAAGAAAATAAAATGTATAAATTTTTTTATTCTATTAATTACACACACTAAGCTCTCAAGAGAATGATATGCCCCTAATTCCCAAAATTATATCTTACACCATTTGCTAATTAAATTTCGATAAGTTACAATTCTTCCATCGTTAAATAAATGTCCTCCTCAAAATTTGATACATACCTTAAGGCATAAATTTTAGATATTGCTTCTTCATGTCTTCTTCCGCTTCTTAGGATACTTCCCTAGGAGACAATCATTTCCAGACCACTTTTACAAATGGTATGCTTCTATGTCTGAGCCGTCTCTCCTAACGATTAATAATTTGTTTGGACTCGACTTCATACGTGAGATTGTTTTGCACACCAATGTCTTCATACTCAATGACACTTTCAGGGTCTGGTTGGTATTTCTTTAGTTGTGAGACATGAAAAACATTATGTATTCTATTCAAATTTTGGGGTAAAGCTATCTGGTATACTACTGGCCCAATTCTCAACAATATTTCAAAAGGACCAATATATCTAGAGCTTAACTTCTTTGTTTTCAATGCCTTACCAATACTTGTAAAGAGTGAAACTTTCAAAAAAAAAGTGGTCATCAACCTTAAATTTCAGAGGTCTTCTTCTCTTGTCAGCATAGCTTTTCTGTCTACTTTGTGCTGCAATAAACCTCTTTTTAATAATCTTTATTTGCTCTTCGGTTTGATCGACTAGATCCGGCCCATGCAATTTCCTTTTTGACAATTTTGTCCAGCACAGGCGTGACTGACACTTCCTTCCATATAATGCTTTATATAGAGTCATTTGAATACTCGCATGATAGATATTGTTATAGGAAAATTAAGTGAGTGAAAGGAATTGATCACAACTTCTCTTAAAGTCCATTATACATGCTCTCAGTATATCTTTTAGTGTCTATATTGTTCTTTCTGTTTGTTCATCTATTTGAGGATGATAGGCCATACTGAACTTCAGCTTAGTACCCAAAGTTTCATGCAATGCTCTCCAAATTTTGGAAGTGAAATAAGGATCTCTATCAGAAATAATACTTTTTAGCGTGCCATAGAGTTTGAGTATCTCTGTTATATATATTTTTGCTAGCTCATCGGAAGAATAACTGGCATTAATCGATATGAAATGAGCTGATTTTGTAAATCAATCAAAGATTACCCATATTGCATCATAGATTCTAGTCTTAGGTAATCCTACCATGAGATCTATGGTGACGCTATCCCATTTCCACTCACGAATCTCGGGGCTCTATAAAAGTCCTGGTGGTCGTTGATGTTTAACCTTCACCTTTTGAAAAGTGAGGCAGCTTGCAACGTATTTGGTTATATTGATTTTCATTCATGGCCACCAATACATAGATTTCAAATTGTAATATATTTTGATTGCCCCCGGAGGAAGAGTATATTTACTCTTATGTGCCTCATCTAGGATTTTCGCCTTAGATTAACTTTGGTGGAATATATATTCTCTTCTTATATCTGATTAAGCCACTAGGCAAAAGATCATATTCCTGAGTTTCCTCTCATTCAATCATATCCATAATAGACCTTGAGCTTTTTCAATTTCAGCTCTCAGACTACTTTCCTTTTGACTAGCACTATAACTAGCAAGTAATATTTGGTTTGATACATTCTGATTAAGAAATACTTAATTAGGCAAGTTTAGATCTCGAAAGCTTTCTATCAATTTCTGTTCATGTATCATCACACTTGCCACCTGCAATGCCTTTCGAATTAATACGCCAGCGATAATATTAGCCTTACCTGGATGGTATTTGATCTCTAGGTTGTAATCTTTTAACAACTCTATCTACCTCTGTTGTCTCATATTCAATTCTTTCTGATCATGTAGATATTTGAGACTCTTATGATTACAACACAATTCTAGAGTTTCTCTGTATAAGTAATATCACCATATTTTCATAACAAATACAATTGCCATAAGCTCCAAATCATGAGTGGGATAATTCATCTTATGAGGCTTCAGTTGTTAAGAAGCATGCGCCACTACTCTGTCCTTCTGTATAAGGACACATCCTAAGCCTTGCTTACTAGTATCACTATAAACCACATAGGTCAAACTAGGATATGGGATAATCAACACTAGTACGGATGGAAACCTCTCCTTCAGCTCTATAAAGCTCCTCTCACATTTATCATCCCACACAAATGATTGATTCTTCTATGTGAGCTTTATCAATGGCAAGGCAAACCGAGAGAAATTCTGAATAAATCTTTGATAATACATATCTCTGTTATAATTTCTAGTCTCTTTCAGTTCAATACTGCTTCTATTTTACTAGGATCCATTGAAACCCCTTCCTATGAGATAACATGGCCTAGAAATTTGACTTCTGAAAGCCAAAACTCATATTTGCTTAGCTTGGCATAGAGTTTCTTTTCTTTCAAAATTTCCAGTACTATTCTCAAGTGCTCTTCATGTTCTTCTATACTCTCAGTGTATATCAGAATGTCATCAATGAATACTACCACAAACTGATCTAGATATTGTTGAAAGATCTCCATGGAAACAACAGGTGTATTAGTCAATCTGAAAGGCATCACTAGAAATTCATAAAGCCCATATATGCTTCTGAAAGCATTCTTTAACACATCTTCTGCTTTCACTCGTAATTGATGATACCTTTATCTCAAATCAATCTTCAAGAATACATAGGAATCTGACAACTGATCTAGAAGGTCATCAATTCTGGAAAGTGGGTATTTATTTTTTATAGTTACTTTATTAAGCTCTCAGTAATAAATACACAGTCTCAGGCCTATGTCTTTCTTTTTAACAAATAGCACTAGAGCTCCCTATAGCGAGACTTGGGTTGTATAAACCCTTTCTCTAGCAGTTCTTCAACCAACTTCTTCAACTTTTCCATTTGATTTGGGGCCATTTTGTATAGGGCTTTCAATATAGGCCCAGCTCCAGGTATGATCTCAATTGTAAATTCCACTTCCCTTTCTGGGGTTAAGCTACTAATATCCTCTAGAAATACTTCAGTATCTATATTGACAAATTTTTATAGATTAGGATATATGATCCTTTTGTTTTCACAGTCCAACAATACATTATATGTCATTAGCTAATCAAAGCCTAGTAAGACCTTGAGTTTATAGAGGGGCAAACAAATCAAATCTACTATAGAATCATGCTCCTCAATATTCACAACACAATTCAAACAAGCTTATGTTGTAGTAGTTCTAACACCCATAGGTGTCAACACAGCTAGATCATATGGTAGTTTACAAATACTTAGCCCTAAGCATTTCACACAATCATATGCATTAAAAGAGTGGCTAGTACTAAAATCAAAGAAGGCTTGCAACATGTTACCATTGTGGAGGATCGTACCTTAAATCATCTCATGAGATTTTTGCGCCTCCTCGTACATCATTGAAAAGACTCTACCCTGATTCCTTAGTCTAGGCTCCACTGGCCATTGTTTATAGTCCGTGGCAATATGGCCCTGCTTCTGACAAGCATAGCAAATTATCTTACTGTTAGGAATAGGGCAAGGTCTACCACGATGTTGTGGTTTGTTGTATCGAGGGTAAGGTTGGGACACTGGATGTCAAACCCCTTAATATTTTGATAATCGCAGAGTAATAAGCACACAGTTCTATAAGACATACAAAAATAATGGAAACATACTAACATTAAGTGCTTGCTTACAATACAGGAATTTCTCATAGGGTTTGAAAAAAATATACAAATGTACAAGTGTTTCGAAAGAAACTAAATTACAAGCATAGATAACTACAACAGCTTTGGAGTGCCCTGGGACTCTATTCACCAGTAGCCACTGCCTTGCCTTTTGAGCCGCTAGCCCCAGCTGTAATGTTTTATGGTTTAAAAAGGATGAGATTCGAGTGAATCCTAGTAGCAATATGCTTTTCAGACATATAAAATGTAAAAATAAATATGCATTATACCATGTCATGTAAGATGATAAAATACTGTGTACACACTGTCCAGGGCCAAATGACATGTTTGCACCCTGGCTTAACCCTGCACCTCTATTAGGTCATAGACTACAACTAGGCTAATATGTATGTCTAAGATACTATGCTCATGTTACAGAGAATGACATATTTAAATATATAATAATCACATAGTATATGCAATGAAATCTAGGCTTGATTAATCAATTAAGATATTAATGAATTAATTAAACTAAACACATATTTGGAGACTTGAGAGAGTACTTATAGGTAAATTAGTAACCTTGGTTAGCATAATCTGTCATTAAGCGCTTATGTTGTGGGGATTTGAGTGAATACTTTTGAAATGTAAGGGGGATAAATAATCCTAACTCCCACTGAATCTTTCTAAGTCCATGAATCACTTGTTTATATTTTCGTTTTAATTTCTCAATCTGTTTTTCCCTCACTTGTGATAAATGTGCAGCTCAAATTAGGCGAAAATGTGATAATCGATACTTGACCGGATTTTGGAACCAAATCCTCATAGAAATGATACTTTACTTATCACTTTATTACTTGGTGCGACCCGTGCACTTGCGGAGCCACGGACAAATTTTTGGCGCCGTTGCCGGGGATTTGTGTGCCAAAATCGTCTTTGGTTAATCTTGATTTGAGTATTACTAGCTTAAGCTTGAGTTTTTTATATACTTGCTGTTGTGTTTTCTGTTTTTACTAATTTTCCCCCTTTTTTGTGTCTTTATTTTGTTAGTTATTCTGGTTTCATTTTGTGTGCATGGATAATCCTTGGTGGTTGATAAGTAAAATATTTGCATATTTATTTTCCCTTATATGATGATTTTGTGGACTATATTCAATTTAGGTGTAATTAATAAATAAATAATAATTTTCTTGCAGCCATGGACAGTACCGCATTAAGAAGAATTAAAGAAGGCATTTAAGGGGAAGTACTATTCATGTGGTACTATTCACTGTGCACTATTCATGTCTGGTTCCTGTAGTAGTCGGTTCACTGTAGCAAGTGGGTGGTCGGTTCACTGTAGCAATCCGAAAATGAAGTCTATAAATAGAGCTTCTTGGCACCCTAAAATAAAGAGGAAGGAAGAGAGAGAGAGAGTTGTTATTTTTAAAATTTATTTCTTGCATTTTTTTTTACTTTTTGCATGCCTCCTACATTGATGGTTTTACCTCCTATATGGTAGGCTAGATTTTCCATTTTCATACATCTTGTAGTTGTATTTTTATGTTTTTGTAATTAATTTTTATGCAATATTTATGATGTTTGTAATTTATTTTGATTTTGTTTTTAATTTTATCATGAGCTAAATTTTCCTTTTCCTAGGGTGATAACGTAGCTTACTAATGACGGATTAAATCTTAACTTATTAAATCTATTTTTAATTTTTCCTTCATGATTGAGTTTTAATTATTGCTCTTAAAGCTTACAATTGATTGGCCACGTTTTGGATGATTTCAATATGCATGTTGAGACCGGAAGGAGATATATGTGTGTGGATCCTATAATTAAAACCATAATTTACATATGAAATAGAAATATATTCATATGGGTTGTGTAGTCTTAATTGAGTTCCATAAATCTTAATGCATGATTGATTGCTTAAATTCATATAGGAATATATTGGGTTAGCAATTAATTATAGAATTACTTGACCTTGGAAGAGGCTAGTAATTAAAATAGGGAAACTCGACTATCAATCATGTGGAATAAATTGGACTAGAATAGATAAGTGATTCAATCCGGAATTTGTTAAGTGAAATATAATCCCTAGGGCTTTTTCTCATATTTGTCTTTATATCACTTGTATTCATATTTCATCATTTTTATCTTGCAATCTCAATCACAACTAATCAACTGACTAAATAGAATTAAAATTACCAATTTTGGTACTTAGTGATCAATCCTTGTGGGAACGATACTCTACTCATTTCTATATTACTTGATTACGACAGTGTATACTTGTATTTTCTAAATACACCATCCTACACTCGTAACAAGTTTTTGGCGCCATTTCCGGGGATTGTTGTCATTAATATCAATACCAAGTAATTTTAAAACTAATTTGGTCTTCATATTACATTTTTTTGTGTCTTTTGTTTCTTTTCATGTTTTTGCTTAGTATATGACCAGATCGAAGAAGACTGAATTACAACCTTGTGATTCTGAGATTGAAAGAACTTGTCGAAGAAATCGGAGAGTTCGAAAGCAGTCTACTTCAATCAATTCAATGGCAAATCCGGAAGGAGATGCGGCAGATACCAAAACACTCAGTGATTATGCAACACCAACAATCATGGAGACAACTTCTGGAATCAGAAAACCACCAGTAGCAGCCAACAATTTTGAAATCAAGCCTGTAATTATCCAGATGGTGTAAGCAAATCAGTTCGGTGGTTTATCAACAGAAGATCCCAACACAAATATAGCCAGCTTCCTAGAAATATGTGACACATTCAAGCATAATGGTGTTACTGATGATGCCATTAGACTTAGACTTTTCCCTTTCTCACTCAGGGATAAGGCTAAGAGCTGGTTACATTCTCTACCAGTGGGAAGCATAACTACATGGGATGCCTTGGCACAGAAATTTTTGGCGAAATACTTTCCGTCAGGAAAAACTGCTAAATTGAGGAATGAAATTACCTCATTTTCCCAGCATGAACTAGAAAGCCTTTATGAAGCCTGGGAAAGATACAAGGAGTTGCTAAGGAGATGTCCTCATCATGGGTTACCAGATTGGTGGACACTGCAAACATTCTACAATGGGATGACGCATACCACCAGAATTCTTATAGATGCTGCAGTTGGAGGATCTTTAATGGAAAAAAATCTAGATGATGCCTACAATTTACTTCAGGAGATGGCGGCCAATGCATATCAATGGCCTTCTGAACGTCATAATTCAAAGAAGGTACTTGGAGTGCACGAGCTGGATATCCTTACAACTTTATCTTCTCAAGTTGCATCTATATCCAAGCAAGTGAGCTCATTGACTAGTCAAGCAAATGCAACCAGTACTCCTCATGAAACCTGTGACCGATATGAAGGACCTCATATGAGTACAAAAAGTCAAGATGGACAGTCATCCATACCTTCTCAGTCGGAGCAAGCTCATTATATCGGAAATCAAAGAAATGACCCATTCTCAAACACTTATAATCCAGGTTGGCGGAATCATCCAAACTTTGGCTGGAGGAATAATCAAAATATGTTCAAACCGCAAGGGAACTACCAGCAACAAGCTCTTCAACCACCAAATCCACCACAGCAAAAAGTGAATGTGGAAGATGCACTGGCTCAACTAACCATGAATACATCTCAATTCATGGCTAGGACTGATGCAACACTTAAAAGCCAGGAAGCCTCGATAAAGAACTTGGAGATCCAAATGGGCCAAATTGCAAATATGCTTCTTCATCTTTCTTCTCATTTGGGTTTTATTCTCACCTTGGGTTACCTCCCAAGAAGCGTTAAATTTATAGTCTTCAACCAGACTTTGCTACAAAACTACTAATTATAAGTATCAAACACCATAATCACCTCATCTTTATTCCTTTGTAAGCAGTAGTATTTGAAGATGAATGGGTGCTCATGAATCACATGTACTTCATCAATTATCAGCAATTTCAAAGTACACGTGTTTAATAAATGAAAAGAAGATAAAACAAACTTATTCGCAAAAACAAAATTAGAAACTTTTAAAAATTTAGAACACCCAACAAAATCAACTTGGCACTTATCAGTAAGAGCCAAAATAAAATCAACTTGACTCTCATAAGTAAGAGTTAAAACATCATGAGAAGAATCAAGATCATATATTGTAGGGCTTTCCTCTTTGATCTCCTATTCAGAACAACAAGGTTTAGGTTCCAAAATTGAAACCTCAGCTGAACACTTGGTATTCTTCTCCTCAACATTGATTTCTAATTTACAATCATCCACAAAAGCATTGCAATCTGCTGGCAATACTTCTTTACTCCCTATAGTGCATTGTTCACTTGAGCTGTCATGAAAACTATCATTTTGCAGCAAAGACTCAAGTGTAAAGGCTATTTCACTTACATGAACCATTAAATTTTGAAGAGCAGATGCATGTTCATGAATTTTGTTTTTGTCCACTAACTCATTTCAGTTACATTATCAAGAAACATTGAAGCATTTTCTCTGTTGAGGGCTTCTTCTCATGAATGGGGGTGGCTTCATTTTCATAGGTGTGGAGTGACATATGAGGATGTAATGTATGTGAAGAAGAAGAATTAGGGTCCTAATACAATGAATGATTTTGACTCTAATGAAGGCTAGAATTATCATCATATAAATTAGTTTAAGCTTCCATGTAATTCCAGGTTGAAAAATGGGGGTATTGCTCACTATAATGATTATCCCTACAATAATTGCAGCAGATGTACTCATATTGAGCTTCACAAGTATAAGGGCCATAATAAGAATTGGAATAATCATTATCATGTGCAAATCCACCACTTATTTCCTTGAACCACTGTTACGAGTGTAGGATTGTGTATTTAGAAAATGCAAGTATACACTGTCGTAATCAAGTAATATAGAAATGAGTAGAGTATCGTTCCCACAAGGATTGATCACTAAGTACCAAAATTGGTAATTTTAATTCTATTTAGTCGGTTGATTAGTTGTGATTGAGATTGCAAGATAAAAATGATGAAATATGAATACAAGTGATATAAAGACAAATATGAGAAAAAGCCCTAGGGATTAGATTTCACTTAACAAATTCCGGATTGAATCACTTATCTATTCTAGTCCAATTTATTCCACATGATTGATAGTCGAGTTTCCCTATTTTAATTACTAGCCTCTTCCAAGGTTAAGTAATTCTATAATTAATTGCTAACCCAATATATTCCTATATGAATTTAAACAATCAATCATGTATTAAGATTTATGGAACTCAATTAAGACTACACAACCCATATGAATATATTCCTATTTCATATGCAAATTATGGTTTTAATTATAGGATCCACACACATGTATCTCCTTCCGGTCTCAACATGCATATTGAAATCATCCAAAAGGTGGACAATCAATTGTAAGCATTAAGAGCAATAATTAAAACTCAATCATGAAGGAAAAATTAAAACTAGATTTAATAAGTTAAGATTCAATCTGTCATTAGTAAGCTACATCATCACTCTAGGAAAAGGAAAATTTAGCTCATGATAAAATTAAAAACAAAACCAAAATAAATTACAAACATCATAAATATTGCATAAAAATTAATTACAAAAACATAAAAATACAACTACAAGATGCATGAAAATGGAAAATCTAGCCTACCATATAGGAGGTAAAACCATCCATGTAGGAGGCATGCAAGAAGTAAAAAAATGCAAGAAATAAATTCTAAAAATAACAACTCTCTCTCTCTCTCTTCCTTCCTCTTTTCTTCCTCTTTATTTTAGGGTGCCAATAAGCTCTATTTATAGGCTTCATTTTTGGACTGCTACAGTATTTTTTCTACAGTGATTTGCTACATTGAACCGACCACCCACTTGCTACAGTGAACTGACTGCTACAGGAACCGCACCGAACCGCCCCACGTCCACACACACCGACCGCTACAGTACAATGCAATGGTCCGCTACAGTCCCTCTGTTACAGTCGCTACAGTGATTCCAAACAGTACCAGACATGAACAGTGCATAGTGAATAGTATCGCATGACTAGTACTTCCCCTTAAATGCCTTCTTTAATTCTTATTAATGCGTTACTGTCCATGGCTGCAAGAAAATCATTATTTATTTATTAATTACACCCAAATTGATTACATTTAGCTCAAATATAGTCCACAAAATCATCATATAAGGGAAAATAAATATGCAAATATTTTACTTATCAAATTCCCCCATACTTAGCTCTTGGACGTCCTCGGACAAGAAAGAGTAACTAATAAGTGCTTCCAACAAAATCAGAAGTGTCAAGTCATAAACAAGGACACAATTAAAGAATAAAGAGATCATAGTATTCTTGAATCAACAAAAGTATAAACTGGTAACTTCATTTGAAAATGAATGAACCGAATTCATAATTGTGACTCATTCTCTCAATCTCTCAAGTGTTTTAGGGTAAGTGTTTCGCTCAAATTCACATGAAAAAATTGCACTACCATAAGCTTGCCAAAAATCTCAATCTCCACTACCTAATTCACATGCATAATTCAAATCAAAAGGACTTATTAAGGGTTGTAATGGGGTTAAGGTAAAAGGAATGTAAAAAGTGATATGAAGGGCTATATTTACTAAGTAAATAGAGTAATTGAAAAATGGGTCATCTTATAATAGACCTAGCCTATCTCATCCTAACAACCCATAATTTACATATCTTTTTTTTCTGTTTTTTTTTCTCTCTCTCTCTTTTAAGAAAGTGAACAAGAAAAGAATGAGGAAGCACAGAAACCTTAAGAAGATGATGTGGTACCAGGAAGAATCAGCTTTCCAGATAACCCTCCTTCATATGTACCACCAGTTCCATACCCTCAGAGACTTGTGAAGGCAAAGCTAGACAAGCAGTTTAAAAAGTTTCTGGAGGTTTTCAAAAAGTTACATATCAACATCCCTTTTGCAGACGCTCTTGCCCAAATGCCCAGTTATGCAAAATTCATGAAGGACATTCTCTCAAATAAGCGTAAGCTGGAGGAATTTGAGATAGTTGCACTTACTGAGGAGTGCAGTGCCATTTTGCAAAACAAACTACCACCAAAGCTGAAAGATCCAGGAAGCTTTTGCATCCCTTGCATCATAGGTTAATGTAACTTTGAAAGAGCACTTTGTGACCTGGGAGCAAGTGTAAATCTCATGCCCTTATCTGTCTACAGAAAACTTGGTCTTGGAGAGGTGAAGCCTACCACAGTTTCACTACTTCTTGCTGATCGATCAATTAAACATCCGAGGGGTGTCTTAGAAGATGTTCTGGTGAAGGTGGACAAACTCATATTTCCAGCTGATTTCATCATACTCGACATGGAAGAAGATCAAGAAATTCCTATTATTCTTGGGAGGCCATTCCTAGCAACTGGGAGAACTTTAATAGATGTGCAACAGGGAAAGTTAACCTTGCGAGTTCAAGATGATCAAGTATCTTTCAACATTTTTAAGGCTTTATCCTTTCCAAATGAAGGTGATGCCTGTTACAGAGTAGATACATTGACCAGCTGCACAAAAGACGTGGTGAACGAAATCTGCATGAATCAACCATTAGAAATGGGAATGGTAGATGTATCAAAATCTACTAATCCTGAAGTCTTGGAGCAGACTAGGTACCTTGATACAAATTCCCCAATTTTTATCAAGAAACCATTTGAAGATTTGGGAGAGAGGCCAAGTAAGCCGGTGCCATCAGTTGAAAATCCACTAGAACTGGAGTTGAAAACATTACCATCCCACTTAAAGTATGCTTATCTGGGAGAAAATTCAACATTAGCAGTGATTGTCTCTGCAGCTCTTACTCCAGAAAAAGAAGAAAAGTTATTAAGAGTTCTAATGGAGTATAAAACAGCATTTGGATGGTCGATAGCTGATATAAGAGGAATCAGTCCTTCCATTTGTATGCATAAGATCTTAATGGAAGATAATTACAAGCCATCAGTTGAGCACCAGAGAAGACTTAATCCGAATATAAAGGAGGTGGTAAGAAAAGAAGTAATAAAGTGGCTGGATGCTGATATAATTTACCCAATCTCTGATAGTCAATGGGTAAGTCCAGTTCAATTTGTGCCAAAGAAGGGTGGAATGACAGTAGTGCCTAATGAGAAAAATGAACTAATTCCACAATGAACGGTGACAGGATGGAGAGTGTGCATTGACTACAGAAAGCTCAACAAAGCCACTAGAAAAGACCACTTCCCGCTGCCATTTATAGACCAGATGCTTGACAGACTAGCTGGGAAAGCCTACTATTGTTTTCTAGACGGGTACACAGGATATAATCAAATTACAATTGCACCTGAGGATCAAGAGAAAACAACTTTTACATGTCCACATGGCACATTTGCTTTCAGAAAAATGTCATTTGGTCTATGTAATGCACCAGCAACATTTCAAAGGAGTATGATAGCAATCTTCTCAGATATGGTGGAGAAATTCATTGAGGTATTTATGGATGATTTCTCAATCTTTGGAGAATCATATGATCACTGTCTTGAAAACCTGGCAAAAGTCTTACAACGCTGTGTGGAGACAAATCTGGTTCTAAATTGGGAGAAATGTCATTTCATGGTGAAAGAAGGAATTGTGCTGGGTCACAAGGTATCTAATCAAGGCATTAAAGTGGACCGAGCCAAGATTGAAACAATTGAAAAGAAACCACCTCCCTCCTTAATAAAGGGCATTCGGAGCTTCTTAGGACATGCGGGTTTCTATAGAAGATTCATCAAGGACTTCTCAAAAATCACAAATCCACTTTGCATGTTGTTGGAGAAAAATGTTCCCTTTGTGTTTAATGAGGAATGTTTATCAGCCTTCAAAACTCTAAAAAGAGCCTTGACGTCTGTACCAGTTATCATAGCTCCAGATTGGAATCTTTCATTTGAAATGATGTGTGATGCAAGTGATTATGCAGTCGGAACTGTTTTAGGCCAAATAAGAGGCAAGGTTTTTCATGCCATCTATTATGCTAGCAGGACACTCTCAGACGCACAGCTGAATTATGCAACAACAGAAAAGGAGCTGTTAGCAGTAGTATTTGCATTTGACAAATTCAGAGCCTACTTGATCGGGTCAAAGGTCATTGTCTGGACGGACCATTCAGCAATCAAATACTTGATCGAGAAGAAAGATGCTAAGCTAAGATTGAGCAGATGGGTACTTTTGTTACAAGAATTTGACTTGGAAATCAAAGATAAAAAAGGGATCGAGAATCTCATTGCAGATCATCTTTCTTGGTTAGAGCCATCTGAACAAAAGAGAGAATCACCAATCCAGGAGAATTTCCCGGATGAGCAACTCTTTGCCATACAATCACAATTCACCCCGTGGTATGCTGATTTTGTAAATTATTTGGCAAGCGGAGTAATGCCTTATGAACTTTCTAAAGTGCAAAAGAAGAAGTTTTTAGCTGATGTAAGGCATTATTTTTGGGAAGATCTTTTCTTATATAAACAATGCCTAGATCGAATTATCAGGCGATGTGTTCCTGAGGAAGAAATGGCCAGCATCTTAAATCACTGCCATTCATCCCCATATGGTGGTCATTTTGGAGTAAATAGAACAGCTATTAAAGTCCTTCAGTCTGGGTTTTACTGGCCTACACTCTTCAAGGATGCCCAAAGAATTGTGACAACCTGTGATAGATGTCAAAGAACAGGAAATATCTCAATGAGACATGAAGCCCCTCTAACTAACATCTTAGAAGTTGAACTTTTTGATGTATGGGGGATCGATTTTATGGGGCCTTTTCCATCCTCATTCAATAATCAATTTATTTTAGTAGCTGTTGATTATGTATCCAAGTGGGTTGAAGCAGCTGCTTTTCCTATAAATGATTCTCGAGTGGTTGTGAATTTCTTGAGGAAAACTATTTTCACAAGATTTAGAGTGCCCAGAGCTATTATCAGTGATGGAGGGAAGCATTTTTGCAATCAGCAGCTTCAATCTGTGTTAGCTAAATATGGAGTCACTCATAAGGTTGCAACTACATATCATCCACAAACTAGCGGGCAAGTGGAAATCTCAAATAGAGAACTGAAATGGATCTTAGAGAAGACGGTGAATTCTAATCGGAAGGACTGGGCAAGGAAATTGGATGATGCACTTTGGGCTTATCGAACTGCTTTTAAGACACCAATTGGTACATCCCCATATCAATTGGTCTACGGAAAAGCATGTCACCTTCCAGTAGAAATGGAGCATAGAGCATATTGGGCAATCAAAGCCTTAAATTTTGACTTAAAGGCGGCTGGTGAGAAAAGACTTCTCCAACTCAATGAGCTTGAAGAATTCAGACAAGAAGCTTATGAGAATGCCAAGTTATACAAGGAGAAGACAAAAATGTGGCATGACAGAAGAATAATGAGGAGAGAGTTCACACCGGGACAAAAAGTGTTGTTGTATAACTCAAGGCTAAAGCTCTTTCCGGGAAAGTTGAGATCAAGGTGGTCAGGACCTTTTACTGTGGTTCAAACATGGCCATATGGAGCTGTGGAGATTCAAGATGGTGATAAAAAATTCAAAGTGAATGAGCAAAGGCTGAAAGAATATAATGACGGTGCACTCAATACTTTGAAAACTGTCATCACTTTGGAGGAAACAACAGGTAAGTCCTAATTTTTTTTAAAAAATAAAATTAAAAAATAAAATAAAAAATAAAATAAAAAAAATTTATTGGTTTGGTCTTTGTCTAGCTAAAGACGTTAAAGAAGGGCTGCTATTTGGGAGGCAACCCAAAACTTCTTTTCCTTAATCTTTCATTTTTTTTTTCTTACTTACTGAAGCACACAAAACTGCATCTTTAAATTTTAGTCTCATCATGGAGGAAATTATTGTAAATCTTAAGAACAGGTTCCCTACTCTTCCCAAAGATGTGCTTAGGAAGATCTATAGCTGTCGACTTGAAAGAATGAAGACATTCAAGTATTTGGGCCTTCCTAAGGATGTCCGCTGGATCATTGAAGCTAAGGTACGTTTAATAGGTGAGATTCATGAGTCATTTATTAAACCTATGCCAGGTATGGGAAGAAGATCTTACTCCAAAAAGAGAAGAGCTAAAAGAATGAAGGTTTGTCCTAAATGTGCAAGGTGGAATTGTGATCAGCACTGTAGGAGCAAAGGTATGGTTTCTATAAATCGAGAAGATAAAATTCAATTTATAAAGGATGGACTGAGTAAGGAGTCACTGGATGATATCATTCAGACTCTTGAGACGCATCCTAGTGGTGATGTTCATCATGTTCTTCTTGATTTATTAGACATATTCAACAAAGAAAAAAAGTACTATCGTCTTGGGAATCTGACGTTAAAAGACCCTGTTTGCCATTTTATAAGAAAACTGGATGGGAAGTAAATCCTCGATTCATAGAAAGCATTTAAGCCGTTACTGGACGTAAAACCAGAGGAAGATGTGAGCCACAATCACAACTACTGTACATAATCTTGCTTTTGTCTAATCTGTCTTATCTTTTTTAGTAACTTTTGACTTTCTTTACTCACTTTACTTAATTTCTTCGCACAGTGGCCCACTGGTCATTCGTGTCGGAAATTCTTTTTTCAAACTTTTTTGAAAAATATGTGATTTGCATGATTTTGTTGTCGTTGTTTTTGTAATATAAATATGTAATCTTCCATTTGTAAAAAAAACATAAAATGTCTGAGAGAAAAAAAAAGAGGAGTGGTATCACTCTAAAATATAGATTTACATCTATCTGCATTTTTGGTGAAACTGACTTGGGAAAGGATAGAGAGTTTATACCTGCAGCAAATGAACTGGGACGTTCATTAGCTGCTAGAAAGATCAACTTCATCTACGGGGGAGGTATCCAGGGCCTGAGAGCAAGTGTGGCCATTGTTGCAACCATTAATGGTAGTAAAGGTTTGTGTGTAAGGGTGAAAGAGTTAGAAAATCACATTTTTCTCTTTAGGGCAAGAGTTAGAGGTTTCAAGCCTGCCTGAACGAATGGGACGTATGTTCTATCATGCTGATGCTTTTATCGCTCTACCCGGTGGTTTTTAAACATTGGATGCGATCTCTAGCATTGCATATTGGGCTAAAATGAACTTTCATAAAAAACCATTAGGATTGTTAAATGTTAATGGTTTTTATGATAAACTGTTGTCTTTTCTTGATCATGCTGTGGAAACAGGATTCATACCCCAAGCGACTCGCCATTCCATAATTTCTGCTCCAACTGCTGAGCAACTACTAGATCAAATGCAAACCTATGAAGCAGGATCCAGATACCACTCTCCGGTTGTAACTTTCTTTTATCTTATGGTTTTACTCTTAGCATTTTGGTTGTGTTTATGTTGTTAAAAAAAACCCTTCTTTAATCTTTAGAAGACATTGAGGATAATGTCTGATTTAGGTTGGAGGAGGATTATAAAAAAAGCATAGTTTCTCCATTAGATAGTTAGTTAGTAAAATCATTAGATGCATGTGGTATGCATAGATGGAAGAGTAAAGAGTTATTCTTAACTCTTGAGACGCATCTTATTAGTTGTATTTTTTTTTCTATTTCATCTTTAAAAAAAAAAAAAGAGGTTCGACCTAATAAAAAATATTTTATTTAAGTGCTTTTCAATGATTTTAAGAAGTATATAAATTTAAAGCATGGATCAATTGAATTTAGAGATTTTATAGCATGATTGAATAACTGATTGTTGAATTTGGTAATGAATTTTGAGATTGAATGAGCTGAATTTGAAAGTCCCTAACCGTGAGCTTTTGAGCCTATATGATCAATAATGATTATCTTTCTTGTGTGTGATATTCACCTATTAAGTTGTCACTCTAGAACTTGCTTTAAATCTAGTTGAAATTACATGTCACATGCACATTCAAAAATGATAAAGGCATTCATTTTATTTAGCCAGAGCCAAATAGCCAACCTTGCAATTATACCATTGATAAGCCCCTTTGAGTCTGATTAATTATTTCTTTATTCTCAACCCATTAATATGTGTTTTAATGATTTATCAAGTGCTTTTATTTAATTCGAAATATTAATATAGCATTTGAAATTTTTGTGAAATGGGCTTTTGACAAGTGTGGGGGTCTATATATCATCAACTGTAAAAGTGCAGAAGTTGTAAAAATAAGGAAGGAAGGAGTAATTAGGGACTTGATGAGCATTTTCAGGGAATTTTATCGTTTACAATGCTTTTATTGATTTTTAATATTACATAGGCATGCCCTGGATTGATGATAATGCTTGTCGCTGAATTTTCACTTCTTTAACCTTTGATCAAAGTGTGTTCATGATTGCAGAATGAATTGAATACTGAGTTTTACATTGCATTTGTCTAATCTTATCAATTTTGGATGCAAAATGAGTTTATAACTTGTGAGTGCAATTTTGATCATGTGAAAGTGTGCTCCAAAATGTGTTTTATTGATGATTCTATGATTATGAGTAGCTCAAGATGAACTTGTGGTGAGGTTGATTGAGTTGTTGAGTTATATACTATGCTCATAAGCTAGAAAGCAGGGTAAATCATTCTTAAACTGTTTCTTTTTATGTTGCTGAAGTCTGGTGCAGAATAGGTAAAAAGAGGTTAGAAAGTTCTCGGCCGCAGCCAAAAATCTCCTTACCGCGTCTAAAAGAGGTCAGAAATTCTTGGCCATGGCCAAAAGTGGTCAGAAGGTTTCTTAGCCGTGGCCAAAAATTGCTTAGTCGAGGCCAAAGAGGGGTCAGACTATTTTTAGCCTAAGCTAAAAATTTCTTAGCCTCAGCCAAAACCAAGACCATTGCCAAAAAAAGAAATCCTTTTTTTTCTTTTTTTTCTTTCCCTTTTCTTTTCTTTCCTTGGTTTTTGGAAACTTACCTCCCAAACCTAAAAAAATATATAAAATAATAATAATAATAATAATAATAATAATAATAAAACTCAAACCTAATTTCTGCCCCAACCCTTTTTTCTCACTTTATCTCACAAATCCTCTTATTCACCCATTCTCTCATGCAATGTTGTTGTTATTATTAAATGTATTTTTTCATGAGAAGACCCTCAGTTTTCCCTTGTGATAGTGAGGACATTGTCTATTTTAAGTTTGGGGGTATCAATGGGTGTTTTTGGCTTATTTGATAAGGATTTCAAATTTAAAAATATTGAATATTTCTTGTCCTCTGTCTTGAAAAATGAGTTAGATTGATTAATTATCTATGATAGTGAATGTATGATCCAATGATAGAAATGATACTTAGACTTTATGTTTTATAGGAAATTGTGGCAAATATTTTTGATTGCATGATTTATACTTTAAAGCTTGTTTCCTATTAATTTTTAGAATAAATACTATACATAAAGTTAGGAAAGATTTAAATGCTTTTGTTATGAGATTTAAATACTTTAAGACCAGCAATGATATATGGTAGTGAATGTTGGGCTTTAAAGGGATATCATGAACATAAAATGGGAGTAGCTGAGATGAGGATGTTAAGATGGATGTGTGGCCATACAAGAAAGGACAAGATTCGTAACACTCATATACGTGATCGTGTTGGAGTGGCCCCTATTGAAGAAAAAATGGTAGAAAATCATTTGAGATGGTTTGGACATGTTCAGCGAAGGCCATTGAGTGCTCCGGTGAGAAGGGTTGATCAAGCAGTATGGAGTCCTGTCAAACGAGGTCGAGGAAGACCGAAACGAACGCTTAATGAGGTCATTGAGAGAGGCCTTTTAATTAATAATATATCTAAATCTATGGTCTTTGATAGAGCACAATGACGTCGTGCGATCCATGTAGCCGACCCCACCTAGTGGGATAAAGGCTTTGTTGTTGTTGTTGTTGTTGTTAGGAGATTTTGTAGCAAATTGGTGTGTGTATTTTTTCCTCATTGAAGAATTTTAGAACTTATATTGAAATATCTTGAAATGAAATGAAAATTTTACACATTTTTTAAAAATGACTTGGGCATGTTCTTTCAAATGTGATTGTGCCTTTTAAGCTTATTTATGACAATTATTTCATTTGCACCCTATTTGAGCCTTAAAAAAATTTTATATACATATAAATTTTCTTTTTTCTTGAAGACCTACACTAAACCTTAACCTTACAACCTGAAAAACCATGAATTACCTTGATCTTGAGATAATGATGATTTGGTGAGGATTATGGGAAGTAAGGATTGGTATGGCAATTAGAAGAGATATGTATTGAAAAGCTGGGTATAAGGAATGCAGTGCATGGTTGTTAGCTTGTTTTCATTTCTCTGTGAAAAAAAACCAAAAAAAAAGGAAAAGGAACGAGAAAAAGAAAAGAAAGAGTGTTAAATTCAATAAGATTTGGAGTGCAAAAAAATCAATTTGAGATAAGTTTGGGGGAGTGTTTGGCTTCCCGAAAGAAACTTTTGTATAGTTAAAGAGAGGAAATATGTATTGTCATGCTTATCTCAAGAAATTTGAATCCTCTATTTTCCCACTCTTTTAATGAGCTTAACCATTGGCCACATTACAAGCTTATAAAGTCCCTTTGATTTTGAAATTGTGTGGAATAATCTATTAGTATGACAGATAGGATAATGTGAGCATATAAAGATATGATATTGAGTCTGATTTATATATATTAAAGTGTACTGTTACATTTGATCTTGATATCTGTAAGAAAATTGTTGCCCAACTCTCCTCACACATATACGTTTTGAAAGTTGTTACGAAACTTGTTTTAAATTATAAACCTTGCATTCCATTATATTTCATTATTTTTTCTATAAAATATAACATCTTGAGCATCCAATGAGGACATTATCATGCATGTGTAACAAGTTAATGATTAATTAATCCAGCTCTTTTAGTTACCTAACGGGTTTTACTCGAAGACGAGTAAAAGCTTAAGTTTGGGAGTGTGTTCAAATCATGAAATTCCTATCAAATTAGCACATTTATCTTTACTTTTGCATACATTTTGGGTAAATTCATGGATAATTGAGGATAAATGTGTAAGGTAGTGTGCTCAGGGATATTGGTGATAAAAAGATATAAATTATTTGTTTAAATCCCAAAATTCTGTTATATTTCATTAACACTGTTTTTATAGATTTTATTGTGTTGATAAGTTAATATTTGAGCCACATAGGAAGCATTTGGAAGTATAAATCAATGATTAAGAAGTTGAAAAAGAGTTTAGGAAGTCAAAGCACCGTCGTGGAAAAGTAAGATGAAATCATTTGGTTGAATCCAAGAAACAACCAGCAACTTTTTGGATGCAACCATAATTTCTTAGCTGCAGAAAAAATAGTGCAGAAGACTCTTGGCTGGGGCTAAGAGTTCAGAAATCTCTTGGCCGCGGCCAAAACTTTTTTGACCGTGGAAAACGCCCGAAAATAGCTGATGCGCGTTTTGAAGAAAGAACAAATTCTAGGGTGTATAAATATGGAAGCAACGCATCAGAGAGGATTCTAGACTTAGGAGGCACTATAGAGACAATGTTCTGCTAGGTTTCAAGCTTGGAGGTAAAGAGTGAGTGATCGAGACTTTTTGTGCATTCGCCTTAGGGGTACATAGTCAAAAATTTACTAAGGATTACATATAGGCAAACCTAGAATCGTTCTCTCTCCTCGAGAAGCTTTTTATTGAATCCTTGGTAATCTAAATGTCATGCAAATACAATAAAACAAGGGGAAATAAATTTTTTATTTTTTTTTATTTATAACTAAAATAAAAAAAACAATTTAATTAAATGCATAAACTATTATATATATTTTTTCATTTTATTGAACTAATGCAATTATTTTCTCAAATATAAATGCATAAACAAACACAACACTCAAATTAAGTCAAATAAGAAATATTCAAAATCCAATCACACAAGTTCAATCCACATATTATACAAAATATAATCAAATTTCAAATAAAATATATAAATAAAGTACAAAATTAAATTAAATGACTCCCATTGTAGTCCATTGAGCACCAAACACAAGTCTCCAGAAAATGCAACACTCACCGGAATCTGCACAAGCTCGCCGGAAAATGGGGGCTGGAAACTCATAACTTTCGCCGGAATCTACGAACAAAGCTGGAGAATCATGGAGAATAGAGGTCGATGGTGGTTGCTGTGGAAAACATAGTCACCGGTGACTGTGGTTGGAGAAAAAGCTACCGTTAGTGGTAATGGTGAAAGGATGACGGTGGTCCACCGGAAATGGGGGCCAGAAAGAGTGAAGAAGATGATGGTGGTAATAGTGGTGTTTAGACGGTGAGGAAAAACAGAATTTCAGCGCTGTGAAGGATGATGAAACAGAGGAGAAGTTAGAGATGGTGCTGTGTTGTTAATGGTCAAAGAAGATGGTGAACGGTGCTTGAGAGAAAATGGCTGGCGGTAGTGTTTGGTTGGTGAAATGAGAACAGAGCACTGTGTGGTGGTGGTGCGGTGAAGAATCGATGGTCTCTCCTCTCCTTCACCGATCTCCCTCCGTCTCTCAAGCTCTCTTCACTCGTCGGTGGTTTTTCTCTCTCCTCTCAAGCTCATTCTCTCCTCTGGTGTGGGTGGTTGCCGGCGGCAATGGTGAAGAACATGGTAGCCGCCGGCGACAAAAAGAGAAAAGAAAGAAGGAAGGAAGAAGAAGAAGAAGAAGGTAAAGTCTGTGTGATCAACCGATGCTCCTCTGCTCTATTTTTATAGGCAAGGAAAAAGTGAAGGTGATGATGATGATGATGATGATGAAGGAAGAAGAATATGTCAGCTCTCACTTTCCTTTGTCTCTGCTTTCGACTCTCCATGATGAAAGAAAATAATCCCCACCTTCTGTGCTTGCTTTCAATGCTCCATGATGGAAAAAAAATTAATGCTCCCTGGTCTAGTTCTGTCGGTATGAAGAAGTAGCCTGGTCAAAACTTGCGTTTCGACTAGGGACCTTTCTGCAACTTAAAAGTTTGTGATAAGGGACCTTATTTCAAAGATTTAAAACTTAATATGGGGAACAATATGATTTCTAAACATTCTGGGTAACATTCTGTAATTTTCTCTGGCCCTTGTCTTCATTAACTTGTAATTTCCAAAGATTCTAGGGACCTGTTCTGAAAATTTTCCCAGTCCTTAAAATATTAATTCTAACCCTCCAAAATCACCAAATTCTTCCTAAAACACCTACAATGCAAGATTAAGAACCATATAGCATCAAAAGTCCAAGAAATCATTTGTATGAATAAATAACAAATTATGATAATTTTACTCTTAATTACAATAAATTCAAAACAAATGTTCCTAACTCAAATTAATGCTTAATCATGCAATAATGTCCCATAAAATGCATTCAAATCTCAATTTAATTATGAAAATCATATATAAAAATATGGTTCAATCAGTGAGATTGATGTTGAAGATTTAAAGAAATTTAAGCTCCTCTTTTGGTTTTTCCTCTCCTTCTGCTATTTTTTCCTTATGTTCTGCTTTGTATTTAACGTATTCCATGTTTCTCATGGGTTTTATGAACATGTGTAGCTAGAGTTTTGTTGTTAGGATTATTTTGAACTCTTATATGGATTAAGTACCCATTTCCCCTTTATGTTTGTGATTAATGGTTGGATTATGCTGATTTCACTCTGTGATTAATGCTTTGAATTGATTAGCCACCATGAGATTGTTGTGTTCACTTGGTTGACACCTGAGAGAGATAGATTAAATGTAGAACTTGAGTTTAATCGTATGGGAACTTGAAATTCATAAGAGGAATGAATGGTTTTATTAATGAGGTAGAGATACACTCATTAACCTCATATAGCCACATAGGTTTTGCAATGAAATCTGGGCTTGATTAATCAATTAAGAGATTAATGAATTAATTAAACTAAACACCTATTTGGAGACTTGAGAGAACATTTATAGGTAAATTAGTAACCTTGGTTAACATAATCTGTCATTAAGATTTTATATTGTGGAGATTTGAATGAGTACTTTTGAAATGTAAAGGGGATAAATAATCCTAACTCCCATTGAATCTTTCTAAGTCTATGAATCCCTTATTTATATTTTCTTTTTAATTTCTCAATCTGTTTTTCCCTCACCTGTGATAAATGTGCAACTCAAATTAGGCAAAAGTGTGATAATCGATACTTGACTGGGTTTTGGAACCAAATCATCGTGAGAATGATACTTTACTTATCATTTTATTACTTGGCATGACCTGTACACTTGCAGGGTGAAGAGAACATAAACCCCTCCCGGCGTCTCCTCCTTCCCATGTCGCTCCTCCATCCTTAACTATCACCACCGTGGATACAAGGGTACAGTGGATTGCATTCCCACATCACTTCTCTGTTGTTAACCAAAGTCGCTGCCGCTCCTTCCCACGTCATTGTTGCTTGCCGCCCTTTGATTTCTTTCTCAAGCTCCTCCTTCCTACTCTCCTCCATTCTTAACCAACACTGTTGATGGGCGCAGTGGTACAGTGGATTGCATTCCAGGGCATGTTGCTTCTTTATTCTTAACCAACGCCGCCATCGCTCCTTCCCAAGCCGTCATTGCTTGCCTCCCATCGGTTTCTTCCTTAAGGTCGGACTCCAGGTAATTATAAGATACATTTAGCTTTTTCCGTTGCTTTCTCTGAGGCATTGTTCTGCCTTTTTGAATTATCTTGTGTGAGATGTAATTGTTGCCTCCCAGTCTCCTCCCTCATTTGGCCTATTATTTAACTTGTAAGGATATGCATATGGTGGACTAAAGGGGAAGGAAAACACTTCAATACAGAATTAGCAGTGAAACTCTTTCCAGATAATTTCTAAAAAATTCTTGAAAAAGAGCTACTATGCGGTATAGGATGGGGATTATCACTTAAATATGACTCTAACACTATTAGCATCCTTTTGTGTAGTTTTGACTTAGGCTGTATTTTGTAAAGATAATTCTGTTGATTTTGTGATATGATTTCTTTGCTAATAATAAGGTATGAGTCAAATTCAGCTGATTACATATTAATGATTGAAAACCCAAGAGAATTGGCTTGTCTTGAACATTGCTATCCTTTAAAATAGGGTATGCATTTGATTTATATCTCATTTTTCTTTGATCCAAATAAATCTATCAAATTTGAGATTTCCACAGAACATGTGTTTATGCTTGTGTGAGAGTTTGTCAAATCTGAAATCTGTTTAACCATATGTCTGAGTGTGTCAAGACATGTATTTATGCCTATGTGAGAGTTTGTGAAAAGAAAATGAGGTTTAGGCCCCATGATGCATATGTTAAGAGTGCCAAGAGCATCAAATATTTTACATTTCATTGCTTAATTTAACTTTAATCTGCTGAAAATGAAAAGCCAATTATACATATGGTATATATAGGATACATACATGTTTAACATAAGCTGATCTACAAATTTCCTAAAGTTAAGGGAAATTGAGTTCTGGAAAGATGTATATTGAGATTTCAAAACTTCAAATTGCTTAAACTTAAAATATTATTTTTACAACTGTTTCATGAGACATGTACTATCATTTCTCTTCAAATAAATCATGATTGTCTATTAATGTAAGTTTTATTATTGCTAAAGTTCAGCTTTACTATTGTTGTTGCTAAGGCTTATTTTGCATTTGGTTAATTGTTGTGTAGTTTCCAGTCTTCAAAGCCTTTCTTACAGCGTGCAATCCACCCATCATACCAAACTGATCTTTGCTATGTAATTTCCAATCTTTAAAGCCTTTCTTCAAGTGATTGACAGGTAATTTAATTTGTCTTTGCCATTAATTAATTAAAGTGATGCCTAGCAAATTAATCTTTTCTATATAAATGCATTATAATATATAATTTGCTATGTACTTATTCATTATTATTTAATAGTTAAACTAGGTAGTTGATGAGTGCAATGGTTGCATGCTTTCATCATACTCCTACCTTTTCTAAGGGAAAAAATAGAAAAGAGAAAAGAAAAAGGTGTCAAAGCATATGGATCATAGTTGGATAAAAGCTAAATGGATGAGTGTTGAATATAATAATGGGGTGAAGGGTTTTTTAGAATTTACTAGAAGAAATGTCGATGATGATAGTGAGATGTTTTATTGCTCTTGTATAGAATGTTTGAATGAGAAGCGACTAAGTGCTGCAGATATATATATGCACATTTAATTTGTGAAGGATTTTGTAAGAGTTATATAGTATGGGTGTGTCATGGTGAAGAATTAGAAATGTCAAGTGCAACTCAACAGGGGAGAGTGGCCTTTGATGATAATGACAAGGATTTGGATGATTGAATAGAGGATATTATTTGTAATGTAGGAGAAGAGGTTTTTGAGCAGTTACATGTATATAGTAATATGTATAGTGACGTTGAGAAGCCGCAATACCCGGGGTGTAAAAAATACCAATTGTTGAAAGCAGTATTGAAATTGGTAAGTTTAAAAGTATGGCATGGATAGAACGATAAGAGTTTTTCAGAAACGCTCGAGGCTTTTAAGGACATGCTTTCAGACGATAATGTATTGCCTTGGGATAGTATGATGCTAAGAAAATATTATGTCTACTAGGGATGAAGTATAATTATTAAAGAATTTGAAAGATTTACCTCTGTACTTTTTGTTTCCCTATGATTTTCTGTAAAATTGAGGAATTTTCTGTATATACTGAGGAATTTTTCTTCCCTATGATTTTTTGCAAAACTTGTGAGATTCTATCGTTATTGTTGTAGTGTTTCAATTCAGTTAAAAATAACAAGAACGCATGAGTTCTCAGAGTATAAGTTATCTTCTGTTTTTACTAATTGAAGTGGAAGGACATTTCAATGGTCATAATAAGTTTAGCTATTGATATCTAATGTTTACTTAGGGCCGTATGTTATGGAAGTGGAATTGAAGGCTTATACAATGAAACTCATAATATGAAAAGAGAAGAAAATAAAGAAAAGAAAAGTTTAAGCTTAACTTTATGTGATTATTGTTGCTTCATTGGCCTATATGTTTTACTACAAAGCTTTTTCATGTTGTTTGCACTAGTGCAAAATAGCATTTTTAGACCGCATTATTTAGACCGGTTATTGCGGATAAGGTCTAAAAGAAACACGCGGTGGCAATTCCGTAATTAAAAGCAATGTTTTAGACCGGTTGTCTAAAAAACCGGTCTAAAAAAATATTATTTAGACCGGTTATACAAACAACTGGTCTTAAAAAACAATTAAGACCGGTTGTTTAAATAAACGGTCTTAAAAGTCAATAATTTAAGACCGGTTATTTAAACAACCGGTCTTAAAACAAATTATTAAAATGAATAAAAAATCACGATATTATTAAGACCGGTTTTCTAAATAACCGGTCTTAAAATTCAATAATTTAAGACCGATTATTTAAAAAACCGGTCTTAAAAAAAATTCTTAAAATGAATAAAAAAATCACGATATTATTAAGACCGGTTTTCTAAATAACCGGTCTTAAATATCAATAATTTAAGACCGGTTATTTGTATAACCGGTCTTAAAAGTATTTATTAAGACCGGTTATTTAAATAAACGGTCTTAAAAGTACTTTTAAGACCGGTTATTTAAATAACCGGTCTTAAAAGTCTGATTTTCAAACCTAGAACCGCCGCGAAAGTTCATTTCACATTTACGTTTCACTTCCCCCTCTGTTTCCACCGCCGCGAACTGCTCACTTCCAACGCAGTAGGTGATATTCCGCCGTATTCTCCTGCCACCTTTCCAATCGCCGCCGCCGCTTCCACCTTCTTTCCCATATTTTGTTGTCGGCGTTTGAAACTCCCTCCAGCCTTTATCTCACTCCGGTGTGTTTTCCAGCCACTGCTGTCCCTATCCTCCTGCACGTCAAATAGGTAAAACTCTGTTAATATAATGGCTGCAATTTCTTTCATCGTTCGGGATATTAATAATGGCTGGATTCTGGACCGTGCTTCTAGAATTGTTCATGCGAAATCTGTGCTTTTTGCTGAAGGCTGAAGGGCTAGCCCTTCTTGATGCTATTTCTTATTATTTAAAATTTGAGGTGTCAAAATTAAAATAGAGTAAAAATAAGAAATAAATATCATATTAACCCGTTTTTTGTTAATCCTCTTGGTGGACAATTCAAACCATGCCCTTATCAACTTTATTTTTAATCCTTTGATCTATTCACAATTGATCAATGAATTTGAAATCTGAGGTACTAGTAGTAGTAGATGAAGGAAGCGTTTAATTAGGTATATATTGCATATGGGTGTGTGTGTTTGGAATCAATCAAATATAAGGGTGAAATTAGAAATTTAATCTATAATTAATGAGTTAACTAACTCTTTTTGGTATATAAGAGGTAGTTAATTTAGACTTATAAATAAAAATAGAATGATATACACAAAAGCAAATAACAGTTGGGAAGAATGTGAGGGGTGGATAATAATAATGCTCTGATTGAGCAAGAATTGATAAATGGGTTGGGATAGAGACAAGATCAAGGACACAAATTTAAGAGGTTTCTACCAAACAAAAAGTCCAGAAAGCATCATGATGAGATGACAATGGAAAACAATATATCAAGAGAGCTAGAGAGGGGAACCAAGACCAGTTGTCTTATTGACCAGCTGGTAGTATACATGCTCATTTTAAATCCATAAATACTCCATCCTTGTCATCATTATGGTCTTCAGATCATGCACCACCAATCCACCATACGGTAAAAGTCTTTTGTTTTTTTTTTGGTATTTAAAAGTTTAGGTGGGTACGATAAAAGTCTTTAAAGACGATGATTTGTCTTTGATTCCAAATACCCAATAAAGGAGGACAAAACAGGAAAGATAAGTGGGAAAGCAATTAAGAATGAGATAAAGGAGAAGGTTCTTTTGACAACAATAACCTGAGACTCAGGACAGAAACAATTAAGGGTTGATTAGAAACTTAGCTCACAAGTGATAGGCAATTCACTTGAGTGATTCCCCTTCACTTGCGTAATCTCAGCAAGTCACTTAATAACTCAACAATTTGTCTTAACAGTACAATGACAGATCTGGTGCATCCTACAGCCAAGGATCAGGTGCATCCTACAGCCGAGGATCAGGTGCCTCCTACAGCAGAGGATCAGGTGCACCGTACTGCTCAGCACAGCGAGCCTCAGAGTGTTAATCAGGGGCAGTCATCGGGTGAGCCGAGTCACCAGCCTAGAAGGAGGGGCAGGATGGCCACACGGTTGAGGGATGTTTCCTTGAGTCGGTCTGCCGGGGAGAGGATACCGATCCAGTTCGATCAATACTGGAAACCGATCGGGCCGAATGCCAGTCGTTTTAGGAGTTTTGTCGGCCTCCTCACACGGAATAAGCCTAGCATATTGATAGAGGAGTGGAGGAATGTCGACAAAAAAGTTAAGCAGCATATTTGGGACACTATTCAGGTATAAATTCCCTCTGTATGTTTCTTTTATCAAATTCGTTTCATTACTGTCACTAACTCCTTTCATTCATGAATAACAACTCACCTACGACGTTCCTCAGAGTGAGATCTTGTATCACAAGACTATGACATATTGTTGTGAGCGCCGGAGGAAGTTCAAGACGAGTCTGGCGAACAATTACGTGCATATCGAGGTGCCAGCTGGTAAGCCACGTCCTACTCCTTGCAGCAAGTACTCGTACATCGATGAAGCAACATGGCAGGAGTTTTTTAGGCTTCGGACTACTCTAGAGGCTTTGGTGAGATAACTTATTTTGTACTTTATGTACTTATCTTTTGTCTTTACTGTTTGTAACCTTTTTTTTCCCATTTCCTATTCGCAGGCAAGAAGGCAAAAGGCACAAGCGAGCGGCAGGAAGAATGATTGCCCCCATACAATGTCTCGTGGGGGATACGCAAAGGCCGAGAAAGACTTGTTGGCGGCCAAACGGAGGAGATTGGAAGAAGCTTCTTAATCCGATCCTTTTGTTCTACTATCTCCACCATCTCCGATACGGCGTGAAGAGTTGTGGTTGCATGCTCGCCGGAAGAGTGGTGGATCCTATACGAGCGACCAGTCTCGTATAGTCGGTGAAAAAATTGTAAGTATCGTTGTTCTTATTAACTGTTTAATAAACATTTTTCATTACTCATGTGTGTTTTTTGTATATCTCACAGGAGGAACTTCAAAAAAAGAAAGCCGAGGGAACCTTCAAGTCCGAGGGGAGGAATGACATTCTCACGGTTGCTACTGGAAAACGTGAGCATCCAGGTCGCGTCAGGGGAGTTGGAGGAGGGGTGGGTATAAAGGATTACTTTGGATCCTCCTCACGCAGTTCCTCCTCCAACGTGGTCACGAGAGACGAATTGGAGCGTATGTTGGCCACTGCGAGGGCGGAAGCAAGGGCTGAGGCAAAAGCATCATTTAATGCACTATTGGATGTCCGGTTGAGCAAGATGAAGGACGAGGTATTTGTCATGGTGAGCACAAGACAAGACACCGCTCCTGTCCACGCACAATCGCTCGATCGCCATAAGCAGAGCACCAAAGGGAGTTGTTGCAATGTGGGACAGTCATCAGAGGGTCCTGGAAAGGACGATGCTGAGCCTTGTGATTTATATGTTGAGGATCCTCTGAGACGGTTAGTTGCACGGGGGAGTGTGCACAACCTAGGATTAACTGTTCACCACCTCGAGATGACAGATGATCAGGTTAGGGTGTCAGTTGAGGAGGTTATTATCTCAGACGCACTTATCCCTATCCCTTCTGAGGAGTTCAAGATTGTGGCCGATGTCTTGGGTACTTTCATATCATGGCCGAAGAACCTTGTTTCTGTTGGAGCTGCGGATTCCCCGATCAAAGCCCCAAGTCCAGCTCCCGTCCCTCGTGAAGTTTCACAGCCTCCACCACTAAATGTGATGCAGCAAGTGATTCTGATGGCATTTGACACATCTTTCCCGACTAAACATTGGCCTATGGATTCAGTTGTTGGACCGTCAGGGGCGGCATGCTATCTTGAGAGGGATGATTTAATGTCCATGGTCGCTCCTAGACAAAATCTTACAATTGCGATTGTTCAGGTTTTTTTTATGTAAGTATCTTCTTCAATTTGAAGTAAATATCTTAAAAATTACGCTCTGTAACCTTAATTTGTGTGCTTCTATTTTTGTAGGTACATGAATCGTAGGTTGGTTTCCTCTGGGCAGAACGCTAAATTTGGATTCATGTGCCCAGCTCATGCCACGGAGAAAGGGACCACTGCTGCCATCAGACATAGATATTTATCACAGAGGCTCAGTGAAACAGAAATTGACTGTTTCTTGGTTCCTTATGTGTATGGGTAAGAAACATCAAATTTATATTTCGAAACATAACATATAATGCTTTATATTTGCTTAACATTCATCTTTTTTTTCAGGGATCATTGGCAATTGGTTATTCTGTGTAAGGCTAGTTACACAGTGATCCTCCTCTGCTCCCTCCACTTCAAACCGGGGACTGACTTGAAGAAGACCATGAACTCGTAAGTTTTCTTGCTTTATTACCTTTTGTGTGCAAAGTTTGTGTGCAGAATAAGTAATCTTTGTGCTTTTGATCATAGGGCTATGCGGACTTTCCTACACGCTAAGTGTGGTAGGCATGTTCGTGACTTAAAAGACCCTACATGGATCACGCCAAAGGTTAGTACATATTTGTTTTCTTTAAGATGCGTTTCATAAGCTATGCTTTTATGCTTGCTTTGATGATATCATGTTCTTTTTCAGACCCGTAGGCAACCACCGGGCTCCAACTTATGTGGTCTTTATATTTTGAGGCAGATTTACAATATTATCAGCCTAGACACGACTGACTTTACCGAGGAGGTAATAAATGTATATTTCAAATATTTTGTATTACTTTATTGTTTTTAAGTTAGTAAGTTAATGTTTTGTTTGGCTTCGGTGTTACACATACAGATGTTTGATCTTGCTGATCCCTTTCCTGAAGAAGATATTGATTTCATCCGCAATTGTTGTGCTGAATTCATTTATGAGCTTTTACAAGATTAGTAAGTTTTTGAATCCGATTTATGTTGTTCTAATAATACTTATGGTTTTCATATATATCTAACTTGGTTTATATCTCTATTTAGGACAAATTCTTGGATATTGGCGATACTAGTTGGCTTTTGATTCAGGCAGGGATCACTATTGTCAATTTTCCTCCACTTAGCTTTTTTCATTTCTCTGTAAAGCTTACGAATTTTTTCCATATAATGAGAAATATTGTACTGTTTCTGAGAATTGAATAAGTTGATCATGTGTTATTGGTAGTCATTGGAATTGAATGTGTTTGTTTTCATTGATTTTTTTCATAATGTTCATTCTTTGATTGTTGAGAGTCGAGGATTGTGTATTGGTAGTTTCTGGAAATAAAAATGCTGTTGTCACTGCTTCTGATTGTCAATATATACATATAATGTGACAGGGGGAATGTTGTTGAATATGGCTTACTGGCCCGGGTAAGATTGAAACAAATAAAACAAAAAAAAACAAAACAAAATTTTAAGACCGGTTCTCTTAATAACCGGTCTTAAATATATATTTAAGACCGGTTATTAAGAAAACCGGTCTTAAAAGTTTACTTATTTAAGATTGGTTCTATTAATAACCGGTCTTAAATATATATTTAAGACCGGTTATTTATAGAACCGGTCTTAAAGTTTAATATTTTAAGACCGGTTCTCTTAATAACCGGTCTTAAATATATATTTAAGACCGGTTATTAATAGAACCGGTCTTAAATTGTTATTTTTTTATGCTGAAATTTTCCTAATTGTTCCTTAGTTAAACTTTAAGACCGGTTGTTGAAGAACCGGTCTTAAAAGTTCATATTTAAGACCGGTTTTTTAACCGGTCTAAAAAGTTTAATACTTTTTAGACCGGCTGTATCAAGACCTGATCCAGAACCGGTCTTAAATATCGTTTTTAACCGATCTTAAAAGTGTTTTTTGTACCGGTGTTGAATGGTAAATATGTGGACTTGGTGTATATTTAGATATGTAAGCATGCTTTCTGGATGTATAAGTAATGCTCATTAGATAGTATTAAAACAAAAAAGGACATTTTTAAACCCGTTGCTTTACAACCGGTCTTAAAACACACTTTTTAGACCGATTGTCATTATAATTGGTCTAAAAATTGTTAATTTTTAAACAATTTCCTTAACTGGTAAATGGTTTAAAAAGTAATGGACTTTTTAGATCGGCTGTATCAAAATCTAATTCAGAATTTGTTTAAAAAGTTATTTTTAACCCTAAAAAGTGATTTTTGCACTAGTGTGAATTGTGATCTTAAAGTTCTTGTAATGCTTCAGTATATCTCCCTCTATAACCCTGAAACCTATTATGTTCTTTGCTGGTAAATAAGAGTTTGACGTCTACCAACCTAGAGATGGTGTTAGCCTCTAGGATTTCATGTAATTTCGACTCATTTTTCTTGAGTTTTTTACACTCTTTTTTGGTACATTTATGCATATTTTGAATACTCAAATATATGAAAATGTGCATGGGGTTTTTGGTTGCACATTATTGGTTATTTGTGCATATTTTGGCTTCCATCCTTGTTAGCTATGAGCTTATGGAGTTTATTATTTTGCAAGGTATACTTTAATAGAAGAATTAGATGTTTCAAGCCACTTAGAAGTGCTTTGGAAGGATTTCAGGATCAAAGTTGATTGGGAAAGACATTATGGAAATCAAAGATAAACAAAGTGAATTCAAACCATCGGTAGAACACTTCACTATGTTGCGGCTCGAACACTTGGTCTAACGTTATAAAGCCTGCTAGGTTTTGATCTTGAGTTCGAGTTTGCTCGGATAACTGGTAATATGATAAAGAAAAGGCGCCGGATACTGGTTGGAAGTATGGGGGAAAAAAAGAGTTTGACGTCTTACCGTGAACGTAATTCCAGACAACGACGGGGCCGACTTTTCTGAAATCACCTTGATGGTTAGTGACACTCTTTATTTTACCAGGAGTAACGTTGGCTATGTGATGAGGTCTGCCGCTAAAGATTTCATGAAACTGCTCAGCAGAGACATTTAGGTGGACGTCTATTTCAACCTTCCCAATATGAGACATCTCTCTTAATTCTCTTTTGACAAATCCAAGCTATCTCAAAAGAAAGCAGAGAGATATATAATGCAAAGCCTATTTGCATGCACGAAGAAGAATGCTTTAGCTATAACCCTTTATATAGGAACTCCGAGGCGGTTTCAAGGTCCGTGTGTTATAAATATTGCAAGTACGAATTTCCTATATTTTTACCCTTCATTTATTATTAAATGTTTTTCTATGAATTCTTTATTTTACCCTTCATTATTATCATGTGTAGAGGTGTACACATAATTTTCATGGGGTATAAATGTATAGTATATATTAAATATGGGTAATCTAATTAAGAAAGCAGTTACAGAGGTAAGTGGTTAAGTAACTAAGTATTGGAAGGAGTTATGCTTTAGTATCTCCTGCTTCTGCTTGTTATTCTGCCTCTTCAAGCGACCTAAGTTAAATTTTATTGCAGTGATAATGAGATTTAGGGTTTATTTGATATAAAGGATTTGGAGGGAAGGAGTAGCAGAAAAATTTTTACAAGTTGGATTTAATAAAATTGAAGAAGTAGGGTTACAAAATTTTAATTTAAAAAAGATCTAGGATAAAAGAATAAGAAAAATTAATTAAAATCTTTTAACCCGTCTTCTCTCATTTTTAAAAAATCCAACTCAAAAAATTATTTTCCTTCCCTCCTCTCGTACCAAATAAGCTTTTAAGGTTTTTCTTTTATAATTTTCAAATATATTGAAAGCAATTTATAAATAGAGTCAACAGGAGTACTCATAAAATAACAAATTAATTGCAATAAAAACTACTGCTATCATTTTTTTTTGGTACCAAACATGATTATAGATTCATATACACCACCCATACCCGACCATATTAAATAGAGCTATTCATTTTGTATGGTTGTTATTTATCAGCATATATATGAATTAACGTTGGACACATCAAGCAGTTGAGGGGTTTCATTGCGGAAAGATTATGATTATTAAGGAGTTTAATTTGAGTTAACGAAATTCATATTATTGCTGATTTGACATTTTTAAATTAAATATTTTTACACATTTAACTATAAAAAAATTCATTTATATATACAAAATAAAACTTAAAATGTTTGTCTTAAAACTTTTATGAATCATGGTTTAAATTTCGAATATGTGGGAGTAATATAATATAACATCAATTTCAATTTTCCGTCCACTTAAGGGCACTAAAATAATTAATTTCAATTTTCCTTGGATCCGTCACAGAGTTATCAACTTACGGGTATGTCTGTTTCTTTCTCTGATTATGCTTTCCAAAATGCATGTCCTGGCGTCTATGAGAGAATGGAGGCTTGGGATATGAAGCAAACTAAAACTAATTAATTTAAAGTAATCACACATCAACATATTTATTTAATGTGCAAAGCCTAATATATACATCTCCATCTTATGCCCCTAATTAGGCTAAAAAAAAAACCAGATGCTTTACATGATAAGACATGTTAGGAAATCGGTAATGTCTTGTTCAGTAGAAAATACATAAAGTAATATATGAAGATGTGACGTGCACAAACATTTCATGGCCACTTCTTCACCTTCTTCTTGAAGATGTCTGTACCATAAGTAGAAGAAATTATTTCAACAAGAAGAGGGAACTGCAATAATACAAAGAGAGTTAAAGGCACACTAGCAAGTATAATAACAGGAAGAAAAGCCCATAAACGTGATGAGTTATGTTCCAACATGATGATTATTGTTGCGGAAAAGGCTATCAACATAGTTGCAATCGAGAGGAAAAGTGCAGATAGGCCTATGATCAATTTTGTAGGTAAGGAGTAAAGGAAGTCTTCTTCTGCATAGCGTGACGTAAGGATTCCTAAAAATGTGAGCACAGAAGTAGTAGAAGCAAACATGGACAATGCATCTGAAATTAAGAAAACCTTGAATAACTTGTCCTTCAAAAATATTGGGTGTCCAGATGTTTGATCGTTTCCACCTGGAACAGTAAAAGCTACGGCAAACATAATAGTGACGATTAGTGCACCAACAATTGAGCAAGAAGAAGCCGTATCTTTCATCCATTTCTCTCCTTCATTCCTAAGTTCTTTGTGGTTCTTTTTGAAATAGTCCAGCGGAGTCAACCTTTCTTTGTTTAGACGAAGCTCTATTCCAGGATTCACCACATTCTCTACTGCCTATATTATTTAAAAAAAAAAAAAGTAAAATAGAAGTGCTAACAAACTGTATCTTAAAATATCTGTGGCATCTGGGCTAATACAATTATTGCCTTATTTTTATGATTCTCATTTATATATTAATCCCTCACACACACACACACACACAAGAGCATTTAATTTAACTTCTAACCTTAAACCACTGCCATTCCCTTTGCATTTGCAAAGCAGCGCCAGGGATGCGGTTAAGTTGGGAAGCAGGAGCCAACTTGGCTGCTGTGTGCAGCAAGTTATTGTTATTCTCAGTAAACATTGCTGCTACCACATTCCTAAAGTGAAACCCACGCAGGAGGTTGAAAATCTCAGCTTGACGATATTCAACAGCATTGAAGAAAGCATGCCCCCTTTGTTGAGAAAAAGTGACCATTGAGATTAATTCTGGGTTTGCTGTTGATACCTTGTAAAAAAATTCAGCATTCCCTAATTTAGCTGCCGTCAACAGTGCTTTTGCAATCATACGCTTTTTATCTTCACTCAGAAATGTTAGATTTTTACAAGCTAGGTTTAGAATTTCAGTTGCTCGTGTATGTTGCAACTTCAGCTTATGTATTTCCTTCATTCCTGGACAATTAGTAACTCAAATATATCTTAATGTTAGTTGAGTTTAATCATGAGACAAAAAATCTTAAAAGCAACTCCTTCAAATTTTGGGGAAATTTTGAGAAAGCATACCGGACAAGTTATAAGTGAGGGAGATGAGCCACTGTAGTAGATTTAGTCCTATTGAAATGGAACTTGTCAGCCAAACCATTCAAAAGGATAACACACATATGTATATGCGTGCGTAGGTCTATCTTCTTCTTGCATTGCATCACAGTTAGGTTCAACTTAAATGCGAACATTAAGCATATTATGCATAAATTAAGGTTAGCACTATGCATCATAGTTAGGTTCATGCATGATAAATAAAATTTTCTTTACATCTTTTAATATGTGTGTGTGTGTTCTGTTAGATTTGCAATAATACTTGATTTCATCTTCCAATCAACTGATAAAGAGTATTATATTATTGTACCTTTTGCTTTGTTATTCATCTCGCCTTCTTGTTGCATGTCTACAAATAAATGATTAGTGGCTGTGGTTGATGGTATTCTGATATCTTCCACCCAAAGCGTGATCAGAGAAATGGAGAAACATTAGCTTCTTCACACAGTAAAAGTGATAAAATTAATAACTAGAAGGACAAGTAAGTTGTGTGAAGCTATTCAATTTTTCTGAGATTATTTTGCTTATTTCATCCTACTTCACTAAAACGTACACTGCCATGAACAAGCAAATAAGTTTACATATTATGATTTCATGAGATATGTATAGAGGCATGTTATTGTTGTAGCTTTTCTAGACTGTCGGTCTGTCATGGCAACTTTCTTTTCTAGTAGTTGAAAAGATATGATTGTAGGTGTGGCTGCTCTGTTTTTCCGAATTTCATGACAGATCATGGAATATTTGTTTCTCAACAAGCTTATGGTTAAGAGCTTTTGAGAAGGTTAGAAATGCAAAGCCATAAGCTTAAAGATTATTTTTTGGCCAACAGCTGTAAGCCTAACGATATTCCTTTGGTAGTCAACAAAAAATAATCTGAATGTGGTGAAGAAAATATCAAGGCATAAGAGTCTTGTTGGAAGCTTGCTTTACTTGACAGTAATAAGGCCTGATGTGATTTTTGCAGCAAGTTCATCATCAATAATTATGCAAAAACCAAGTGAGGTGCAATGTGCATTATGTAGCCAGTAAAATGGTGCTGAGGCTTTTAAAGGGTATATCAAATTTGGGAGTATGGATTAGACCTGTTACAGATTTGAGGATAGTGAATGGGCTGGAAGCTTAGATGATGGGAAGAGTACATCAGGTTATGGGTTTTCTCATGGTTCTGGTATGTTTTGCTGGAACTCCAGAAAGTAAGAGGCGGTGGCTCAATCATCTGCAGAAGTTGAATATATGAATCATCTGCAAAAGTTGAATATATGTTTATAGTAGTTGAAAATATATGTTTGTAGGCATGGCTACTCTGTTTTTTAAGATTGTTTTTTTCCTATTGTCAAGTCATATCAGTCTCGGATATGTTTTTCAAGACTTGGATTGTATTTTGAAAAAGCTGATATATAAGCCAGCTATCGTTAATGAAACGTGAAGTTCATACTCTCATTTTTTTAGTCCAGTTTTAAGCTTTTCTCTTTACAGAATTATAGCACAACGAAAACAAAATTATACAAATGTGATGATAGCTATAGCTAAAGCATCTTCAGCTTCACTATCAGTACTATCATCACCATAATTCAGTACTTCGGCTTGTAAATAATTAAAAAGAGCAAGACACATGTAGAAAATTGTAATGGTAAAAAAGACCATACAGTTAAAAGTAGCGATATGTACTAACAGTGATAAACCCATTGCTTCCAAAACTGAAGTTGACTTTTGTTGAGAGAATCTGAAAGATAGAATGCTATGTTCTCAATTGTTGAGTACCCATGATCAGCAGCAAAAATCAGCTCTTCACATTTTTGAAGCAAATCCAAGGCAATATCTATTCATCATATATCATAATCACATAGCATAAGATGGAATATCAAAATAGCAACATGAACAAGCGTAGAGAAGGGAATGAAAATGAAACATATATTATGATTTGTTCATATAATGATCTAGAACTAGTTATAAGTTGTATTACCAAGATCTCCAGTGACAAAACAGCCTCTGAGAAATGAAGGTCCCAGAAGAACATCCAAAGAAGTGACAGAATAGAGATAACGTCCCATTTCACTGAGGCCAACACGAAAAGCCAATGTAACCGGAATCAACTTAAGGTCTCCATTGGCAATAGTAAGTGGAGCACTATTTTTATCGACCAAACATTTAGCTATTGGAATGATTCCCCTATGTGATGCAGCAATTCCAAGTGGAGTATAGCCATGAGTATCAAGTTTTTTAAGGTATTCTGGCGGGACTAATCTCACCAACTCCTCTACCATGCTCAAATGCCCAAATTTTACAGCCATATGGAGAGGTGTTTCGCCTGTTGAAGCAACAAGTTCTTGGTTCAAGGCCCTAGGATGGTGATCAATGAATTCTTTCACAGCAGGCCAGTTATTCTCAGATATGGCCTTGTACAAAATAGCCATATCAAAACCTGCTTCCTCTGTCATCACTGTAATAATACACAAATATAGCTTGACATAAGCTACATAACAAAATTGAATTAGGAACTAGCTAAGCCGACCACTTTCTATTAGCCAACTGCTCCATTAACCCATTATTCAAACCAATCTTTCTTCTTGTTCTGAACCTATGTTGTTGAAATCGGGTTGCTCTGCCATATATGACAAGACTTAAATCTCTTGTTGGGTTTGAAATTGGATAGCAATGAAGCAATTGACAGTATTTCGGTGAAAGGGACAAGGATTATAACACACTTACCAGCAGAACTTGGTTGGATCCGCGACTTGTTAATTTCCTTGTTAATGACGGGGGACTTGCGAATCGCGTCCGGCTCCTCTGTCTACTTTTCCATTTTTCCTCTCCTTTATCCGAACTCATCTTTTTGAGTGAAAAGAATAAAAAAAACGAAAGGAGGTTGGGTCTTTTTTAAAAAAAATAATAATATTCAATATCCTAAAATAATTTTTTTATCCAACATTTTAAAATATTTTTCTAATTGCAATGAGTAGTCTAAATTTAAAATGCAGAATGTTGATTAAAAAAATATTTCAGGGAATTAGATATAAAAAAAAATTATTTTACGATGCTGGGTGTAATTGAAAAAATTATTTAAAGTGTTAAGTGAGCTAAAAATTAATTTATTATACTGAGTGTTACTGAAAAAATTATTCTAGAGTGCAGTTTGTTAGATTGAGGTTACAACTGAAAAAAATATTTGAGGGTGATGTGCATAAAAAATTATTTTATGATACTAAGTGTCAATAAAAAATATTTCAGGGTGTTGAATAATATTATTTTTGAAAGAAAAAAGGGTCCACCCTCCCTTTTTTATATAAAAAACAGGAGTTTTGAGTAAAAAAGAGGAAATGAAAGTTAAGGGAGATGATCCACACAAGAATCTCTTATACCCCGTTTAATATGTTAGAAGAGTTTTTAACGGAATTAGAAGTGAAAATAAAAGTAATAGTGGAGATTAAAATGAAAGTAGAGGTGGGTTTTAAAGTGCGTCTAGATTATGAAAGTAAGATATAAATTTTAATTAAAATATTAATAAATAATATAAAAATACCAATATACCCTCAACAAAAAAATCACTACACAAACAAAATCTCCCCCATCCCACATGCGAATCTGGGCAGAATGCAAATAATATCTATCAATAAGCAATGTTAAACCTTGGCAAAATCAGAAAATTGATCGATAATAGAATCAGGATCAAGTTTCAATTGGAGATATTATCATGAACAAGAAACAAAAATCATTCAACCCAAAATTATTTAAATTACAGAGCATTATGCTATTCATCTAAAGCTAAAGATTCAATCATAGAAGAACCCAAAAAATCACATTTATGAATCTCAAAAAATCACAAAGAATAACCATATAAAAATTTTGAAAAATAAAATCCATCACTTGAAAACCCAGAAGCCTGTTGAATCTATGGTCTTCCTTCTTAGTCACCATTTCACCACCATTGTCTTCCTCGTCACCCTACAGAGGTCGCCATCGAGCAAGGCTATGGAGGTCGTCATTGCTGTGGAGAGATGTTGTGGAAGGAGAGCACAGGCAGACGACGACAAAGGGGGAAGGCTAGAAGACGGAAGCATAGATGCAGACAACATTGACGGGAGTTCAAATTGTGGGAAGAGCTTCAGATGTTGAGACGATGAAGAGGGAATCGATCCTAGGATTTCTTTGAACAATAAACTTGTTGGAAATAAGGAGTGGGTATGTCATAAGGAACAAGTCTCACAGTATTTGGGATTGTGGGGGTCCAATTAATAAGTAATCTTGGGCTGAGAGTAAGAATAAACTCACACAATAATGGGTCACCGGAAGCAAACACAGTTGAAGTCCGGCAACATCTCCCTACCCCTTTATGCATAAGTTAAAACATGAAATGAGCATTTTTTATTGGGCTATTTTGTGGAATTTGAAATTCAGTTTTCAAATAAATGAGCTTACCGGAAAATGCCAATCTTGTTAAGTTTTAATTGATAATTCTGGACGTTGGAATTCTTTATGGAAAATTGATTTCTTGGATCATCTTAAATGCAAAACGTGCATGTTAATTGTCTTAATGCCTAACATATGTAACAGCCTTGTTTAAACATCTTTATGACATTTTAATGATAATAAAATCATGATTTTATTGTCTTTATTTGGCTGCCCAAAGTTCATGTACATGAGGCCTATATAAGGCAGTGTCTGCAAGAGGGTCAAGGGGACTGATTTTGAGTTCTCAGACACTTCTCTTCCTCCTCTTGAATACTCTCTTTGCCTACTGAGTTCGATCATATTTCGTTGTTCTGTTCACTCTGTTCTTACAGGAAGGATCCGTTTTATCCTGGGGAGTGCCACTTCCTTTTAGCCGGTGGTTGCGGAATAGCTCTTAAGGACAGCGTCCTTAAACGTGACTCGGATTATTTATTTTCTTTGTAGGTGCTACCGCCGATAGGATCTGCAGATTAGATGCTAACACCAACAAAACTTGCATATATCGTCTCTAAATCTGAGTCGGTGATGGGATCCGCAGCAGATCTCGTCATCCTTTGCAGTGGATGTTCTCATTGTTGCCAGAAGAGTGGGAGAGGGAGTTTGCGAGTTGCGGGACCGAAGACAAAAGAGGGATAGGACACAGGAGGGGCAAAGTTGTAAAATGATAAAACATGTGTGGGTATAATGGTCCCAAAGTCTCACTTCTATGGAAGCCATATCAATTCCATAGGTATACCTAAAGAATCGCTTCCATCATTTTTGTATGGAAATGACTTTCATAAGGAAATAAATTCTAATATACCAAACAACCTAAATTTAGGATTCCACTTCCAATTTTAATTCACTAACATCAGTTCCATCATATCAAATGGTGCATTAAGGTTGTTTTAAATATGATGTTAGGCCCAAAATGCTACAATCCAAAAGACCGTATTATATTGAACCAACCCTTTCATGGCAATAACATTGTGAGGGAATAAAAAATTTGTTAACGTGGATCAATATAATTAAAAAGTAATTATACTGTAGAAATTATGTTTTAGTCCAAACCAAGATTTCAGTGTTTCACATTCCACGTACCAGTTTCCCAAACATTAAAGTATTTTAATTACCTAGAGTAACAAGTTAAAGTTACTCTTAAACCTTTCACATAGTGCGGTTTTATCAAAATTGGTTTTCGTGATGGAATGATAACAAGCTAATGAGTTGGCCAAAAAAAAACAGATAACAAGCTAATGAGAATAGTTCAACCTAGGGATATATTAATGCTTGCCCATATATATCAAGCTGTTTCCATAATTTTATAAGTTCGTTTCTTGTGACCGAATATCTCATAAGTCTGCTTTCTAAGGTAATAACATAAAATGGTTTAAATCCTGATAAGAAAGTTTTAATTTATTGGGTGGACATGAATCCTTCAAAAAGTATATGATCATCTCATATGAGAAGACAATTCCCAGTCAACCTAACCTAACCTAAACTTTACAATGACAATCGACAAAAGTTAAAGACAATCACTTTGCCATGTTAGAGAATATCTCTCGAAGCTTGTATTATCACATACAAAAAAGTTGACTTTCAGTAGTGGCTTTAAAAGTTAAAACATGGCCACTGAAGGTTTTCAGCTGCGTCAAAAAGTCGTCATCAAGTCATTGCCGTAACGACTATGGTTAAAAGTTTTGACGGTGAAAAAATAATTGACATTAAATGTATATTTCCGTGGAAACAAATGTCGTCGTTGAAGATATACTTTCAGTGTGACGACATTTAAACGTCAATGCTGAAAGTCAACATTTAAGCATCTATGATGCATAGCATCCAGAACATCAACATTGGGTACTATTAAAAAGGTATACTTCAAAGCTTGAATGTTATTCTGTAAAAATAAAAAAGTTAAAACACCCCCAACCCAAAATAGCATTGTTTTGAGTAAAGGAGAGGCCAGAGGCCATGATTGAGAGCAGCAAAGGAAGGAAGCTGGATCAGTCTTCTATAATTACAACTCATGATTATTTATTAGTTGGTCAATGGTCATAGACTTTTTCGTTTATTTCTTAGTTATTGATTTGGCTTGACTTCGTTTTTTCCGTGGGTTGAGAATTGAGATATTTTGTTTTCTATAGTTGTTGCTTGTTGCGGAAGCGAGATATATAGAGCGTAACCGATTATACTAAAAAATCACAATACTAGAAATCAAAGTTTCTAGAAGTAATTTAATAATATAATAAATCACAACTATTATATCTAATAGTAGCTAATAAATAATAAATAAGACAACAATAAGAAAAATACCAGAATCTAATTTCACTCCAAACAATTTATAAGTAAAATATTATAAGAGAGAAGGAGATACAAAATGCCTCATAGAAGGAAGAAGGAAAGTTGAAGAGATGAGTATGAAAGAGGGAGAGCCCCCTCTTTTATACCCACAAGTGCTGCCCAAAGAAGAAAAAATCATCGATGTGGGACTTTTTCCCACATCTTACAAATCTCTACCTTGGGAAAATTCCCACATTCCTAATTTTTTCTAATTACAATTTTATGCTTACAATTCAACAATCAATGTTCAACAATGTTGATCAAATCCAAATAATGTTGAAATTTGACAGAAGTCACAACCTTTGTCATCATATCAGCAGGATTTTCAGTTGTTCATATCTTTTGTATCATGACTCCACCTTCTTCCAAAATTTCTCGTATGAAGTGATATCGAACATCAATGTGCTTCATCCTTGCATGGTAAACTTGGTTCTTTGCTAATTGAATAGCACTCTGACTGTCACAATAAACTATGATGCTTTCTTGACTAACACCAAGTTCTCCAAGCAATCATTGAAGCCAAATTGCCTCCTTTACAGCCTCTGTAATCGCCATGCACTCTTCCTCTGTTGTAGACAAAGCAATTGTTGACTGCAAAGTCGACTTCCAACTAACCGGTGCTTTTGCAAAAGTAAACACATAACCAGTAGTTGATCTTCGTTTGTCCAAATCACCAGCAAAATCTGAGTCACAATACCCAACTAAAGATCGATCATCTTCCTTCTCAAAAACTAATCCAACATCTACAGTATTACAAATATACCGTAGAATCCATTTCACAGCTTGTTAATGCTCCTTCCTTGGATCATGCATATACCTACTCACAACTCCAACAGCTTGTGAAATGTCAGGTCTTGTACAAACCATTGCATACATCAAACTACCAACGACATTTGCATATGGTACCCTTGACATATACTCTTGTTCATCTTCATCCTTTGGCGACATATCAGCACTAAGCTTAAAATGAGGGGCGAGTGGAGTGCTAACCGACTTCGTTCTCTCATTCATACCAAAACGATTTAGCACCCTCTTCAAATACTCCTTTTGAGATAAAAAGAGTTTCTTGGATTCTCTATCTCTTGTTATCTCCATACCGAGAATTTTCCTTGCCTCGCCTAAATCCTTCATCTCAAATTCCCCTTTTAGTTGAACCTTCAACTTCTCAATTTCTGCCTGATTTTTTGAAGCAATCAACATATCATCAACATATAAAATGAGATATATAAAGGATCCATCTTCAAGCTTCCGCAAATAGACACAATGATTGTATCTACTTCTTCTGTACTTATATCGCAACATAAACTTGTCAAATAGTTTATACCATTGCCTCGAAGATTGTTTTAATCCATATAACGATTTTTCAAGTTTACACACCATATTTTCCTTTCCAGCAACTCTGAATCCTTCCGGCTGAGTCATGTAGATTTCCTCCTCCAAGTCTCCATTTAAAAATGCAATTTTTACATTCATCTGAACTAGTTCCAAATCTAATTGTGCTACCAAAGCCAACAAAATTCTAATAGAGGAATGTTTCACAACCGGAGAAAATACCTCATTGTAATCAATTCCCTCCTTTTGAGCATAGCCTTTAACTACCAATCTTGCTTTATGGCGCACATCACCTTGGTTAGGAAATCCTTCTTTCTTTTCATATACCCATTTGCAACCAATTGCCTTCTTACTCTTCGGGAGTTTGGCCAATTTCCACGTACCATTCTGATGAAGGGACTGCATTTCTTCATTCATGGAATTCTTCCACTTTTCCTTTTCTGAGCTCTGGGTAGCCCATTTATAAGTTGAAGGAATGTCATCAGCTGCAATTGAGGTTGCACAAGCCACCATGTCTTCAAAACGAGTAGGCTTTCTTATTGTTCGTTTTGGCTTGTTGGTTGCTATTGATTCACGTTGTTGTTGAGTTCCATGAGTCGAAACCTCCCTATCAACTGGCTCTTCTTCTACCTCAGGAAAGTCTTGTCTTGTTTCCCCGTCTGCTCCTTGTACTGGAAAAATCATCTTTCCTTTAAACTCCACATGCTTTGAAACACTATCACCTTGCTGGGTATCTTTAGCTGCTACCTTTCTCACCATGTTAGATTCATCAAAGGTAACATCCCTACTGAATACAATTTTCTTTGTCTCTGGACACCATAAACGATATCCTTTGACTCCAGAAGTGATCCCCAAGAAAATAATTTTCTTTTCTCTTGGATCCAATTTTAATTCTTTCACATGATAGTATGCAATTGAGCCAAATACATGCAAAGAATCATAATCTGTAGCAGGTTTACCATACCATTGTTCCAACGGTGTTTTACCACCAATAGCCGTAGATGGTAGACGATTAATGAGGTGGCTCGCATATGTAATTGCCTCAACCCAAAATTCTTTGCCCAATCCAGCATTGGACAACATACACCGAACCTTCTCCAGCAAAGTTCGATTCATGCGTTCTGCCACTCCATTCTGCTGTGGTGTATTTCTGACGGTGAAGTGTCTGACGATGCCATCATCCTCACACATCTTCTGGAAAAGATCATTCTTGATTTCTCCTCCGTTATCTGTACGAAGACATTTGATCCTCCTGCCTGTTTGTGTTTCTATCATCGCCTTCCATTTGAGAAAAATTCCCAACACTTCATCCTTAATCTTCATCATATACATCCAAACTCTTCGGGAAAAATCATCAACTAATGTTACAAAATAATGTTTTCCTCCCAATGATGGTGTTTTGGAAGGACCCCAAACATCAGAGTGAACATAATCCAAAATACCTTTTGTATTATGGATAGCTGTTCCGAACTTAACCCTTGTCTGCTTCCCCTTCACACAGTGCTCACAAAACTCCAAACTGCAATGCTTTAATCCTTTTAACAACCCTTGATCTGAAAGAGTTTTTAAGGATTTTCCTCCAGCATGTCCCAAGCGCATATGCCACAACCTTGCTGCTTCTACCTCCTTCTCATCACTGGATGTCACTGCTGTTATTCCAATAACCGTACTACCTTGATAGTGATACGTATTATTGCTCTTCTGAATACCCTTCATTACCACCAGTGCACCAGAAAGTATCTTCATCACTCCACTTTCTGCAGTAATCTTGAACCCCTTTGAATCTAGAGTTCCCACAGAAATGAGATTTTTCTTCAAATCTGGTACATATCGAACATCTGTCAATGTTCTGATCAATTCGTCATGGTTTCTCAATCGAACTGAACCAATGTCATATGCGGTAAGTGAAGTGTTAATTGCTGTGTGGACAACTCTACATCCTCCTTCTTGGAAATCAGTGAACCAGTCTCGGTTGGGACACATATGATGACTGCAAGCTGAATCCAACAACCATACGCCTGCCGCTTTTGATGACGTCGTTGTAGATAATGAAAAATCTGAATTTTCATCATCACAATCAGCTACATTTGAATCCATAGCAGCCTTCTCATTGTTCTGTTTGGCTTTATTCTTCAACTTTGGACAATCCTTCTTCCAGTGACCTTTTTCTCGACAAAAGGCACATTCATCCTTACTAGGTGTGGACCTCGATTTGGATCTCCATTTCCTTGATCTCGATTAATTTTCAGCACGCCCTCTTGTGACTAGTGTTTCTGCTTCTCCGCCTCTTTGTTTATCCCTCTTTCTTTGTTCATAGCTGTATAGCGCAGAACAAACATCTCTGAGAGATACTTCCTCGTTGCCGTGAAGTAGAGTAGTCTCCAGTTGCTCGTACTCATCAGGAAGTGATCCCAACAACATCAAAGCCAGATCTTCATCTTCAAAAGTCACGTCCAAATTCTGCAAATCTGTTACCAACTTGTTGAAGCCGGTGATATGATCATTCATTGTGGTACCAGGAACATAAGTGAAGCGAAACAATCTTTTCTTCATGTGAAGCTTATTCTGACTACTTTTCTTCAGGAATTTATCCTCTAATGCCTTCCACAATCTACAAGAAGAAGTTTCCTTTGTGTATGGATACTTATGTTCTCTGGAAAGAAACGATCGAATAGTACCACAAGCAACACGATTGATGATCCTTCAATCTTCCTCCCCCATTTTATCTGGTTTCCTTTCTTCAAGAGCAAAATCTAATTGTTGTGTAAAAAGGACATCAAGAACCTCGCTCTGCCACATCCCAAAATGTCCCGATCCGTCAAAAATTTCAACTGCAAACTTCGCATTGGGCATAATTCTCGTCAGAAGCAAAGATGCTGACGACGAATTGTTGACACTTGATGTGGATTCTTCAATCTTTTTGTCCGCCATTTCTGCTCCAAATATTATTTAATAGCTGCAAATGCAAAACCTCATGATAATTCTTTTCTGATGTGGAAGTTCAAATTATACTGCAACCACAGAGCATACTCAGACAGAACCTTGGCTCTGATACCAATTGTTGCGGAAGCGGGATATATAGAGCGTAACCGATTATACTAAAAAATCACAATACTAGAAAACAAAGTTTTTAGAAGTAATTTAATAATATAATAAATCACAACTACTATATCTAATAGCAGCTAATAAATAATAAATAAGACAACAATAAGAAAAATAACAGAATCTAATTTCACTCCAAACAATTTATAAGTGAAATATTATAAGAGAGAATGAGATACAAAATATCTCATAGAAGGAAGAAGGCAAGTTGAAGGGATGAATATGAAAGAGAGAGAGCCCTCCCTTTTATACCCACAAGTGCTGCCCAAAGAAAAAAAAATCCCCGATGTGGGACTTTTTCCCACATCTTACACTGCTTTCTCTGCATTTTCCATATCATCCTTATTGATCACATTGAATTCAAGTAGTTTGTGAAAATTGAAATGGATCAAAATGAAAAATAAAATAAAGCTTAATTAAAAACTACTAACTTTTAAATATACAATATCATATGTTTGTGGGCGCGCGCCATTAGATAATTATTATTAGGTAACAATTACAAGAGTATAATAAATATTTTACATCTCAATCATCATATATACGATGATAAAAATGGATGCCTTTTTTATTCCATCTAACCAGGCGTGTGAATGTATGTTCACGGGTGGTTGTTTAAACTTTATTAATTTTGTCTTAAAATTTAATAAATTTATCTCTATTTAATGTATATAATATTTTATGACAACAAAATCTATATAATAATAAATGAAAATTAAAATTGTGTATTTATATAAAAAAAATTAATAATAATGGCATTCTGATTATATTTATAAGTTTAAATTAACGAACTCCCACATACGAAGGAGAGTTAGTTAACTTATTAATTGTGGGTTAAATTTACAATTTTATTCTTATCTATAATTGGTTTTAAAAATTAAAATGAATAATTTTTTTATTTATTATAATTAATAAGGGTCAAAAAGTTAAAAGAAACGCTTTTGATTACTGTGAAATTCAATTTATAATAAGAATCAAAATTTTTAATCAAAATAAATTTATAAATAGAATTAAAATCAATACTTAAACTCTCCCTTTCGACCCTCCCGAACGACATCATCCCTATGGTAAATCTGATGCTTTTTCTCTGCTCCTCCCGCAAGGCATCGTTTTGTCGAATAAGGGAAAAGAAGATAATAAAATTTTATCTTATTTTTAAGGGTTAAGGTGCATATTTAATAAAGAATTATTTTTTAAAGTACACCCAACATAACTAATTATTTTAGGGTTCAAAAATAGATATTATGAATTTTTGGAGTGTAAAATTAGACATTATAATTTTTTTTTGGAGCAAAAATAACAATTTTGTTATCTTTTTTTGGTGCAAAAATTGCTATTTTTGCTCCGAAAAAAATTTATAATGTCTACTTTTACACCCAAAAATTCGTAATGTCTACTTTTACACTTCAAAATAGTTAGGTGCACTTTAAAAAATAGTCCATTGCTATTTTTGCACCTTAACCCTATTTTTAATTTATTATTTATTTTTATACTAAACTAAACTATTTCTATTTTAGTTTAAATCTAAGATATTTAGACTTAAAAATAGAGAGTTATCACTAATATAATGTTAGACATATATTTTATGGAGATCATATCATTTGTTTCAAATTAATCAATTCATTTTATATCATTAATTAATCTACCCAAATTAAATAATTCTTATAGAAGAGTAGTACATATAGATAACAAAACAAGACTTGCGTTGATCTTGAAACACGGCTTTTTTTTTTTTTTTTTTTGTCAATTCCCTAACACTTCTCATATAATTTATTTCCATTTATCAGACAAAAAAGAAATTTTCTAACAACTCAATATAGATGCATATTTACAAAAAAGATTCTTAGCCCCAGTTTTGCCGCCACAGCTATTACTAGAGCCTTTGCATCGACAGGCATGAGAACATCCATTTTTAACAATCATTAAAAAGAAAGAAAAATATTAAAAGAAGTTAGTCTTGAATTTAGTACGAAATTTGTCAATAACATTTTTTAAATAAAATATTCAGGAAGCATGCATGCTTTAACAGTTTTGCACATACGTATACTGTGACCTCTCCTTCTGGGGGAGAGGTATGTAAGTGTCGTTGTGTGGTAATATATTGTGTGCTTATCATTTCATCCTATTAAAAAAAAAGAATTGAATTAAAATTCTTAAAGAAAACGGAGCACCTAGTTATTATCAAGGATGGTTGACCATTGTTGGCTTCATGAATGAGTGAATAGTAGTTGTATATGATGGAGCATTTTGTTTGGATCTCTCTCTCTCTTTTTTTTTTTTTTTGGAATTATCAGGGCCAACACAAATAGCTTGAATTACAAGCGGATCAAACCGGTAATTTTCTATATGAAAGTATCTATACCACTAGACTATAAAAGGATTGGTTGGATCTCTTATTTTAATAAGTTGTAATGCATGATGTTATATATCTGTTTAAATCCATCATCTCTTTATCCTCAATTATATTTCAGTTGCAGAGAAAGGATTTACTACCATGATTTTTAATGCGACATTCAAAGTTACTTCCTTGAACTGAATGAACGTCCGGAGCCTTTTATTTTTTGTGGGGGAACTGTCCAGAACCTTTGTTTCCCAAACAACAGCATAAAGTTCATTATTGGTGCTAAACGAAAAGATTAATTATTTGTCTATACATATATATATATATATATATTCTCCCCCTCCCTTTATAAAAATCTAATAATTAAATTATATAGATGTTAAAATTAGTTAAAAATAATAAATATATCTTAAAATAACTTTTTTAAAAATATACATTTATTTATAAAAAGTAAGTAAGAGAGAGAAATAAAGTAAATATAAGTATTACCAACCCTTTAATGAATATAATATATATAATTAATAAGATACAGATATAAAAAAAAAACTCATTAAATATACAACTCTTATTAGGCTATTAATGTATATGTAGCAAACGATGAGTGAGAAAGTTAGTGAGAGAAAGGGTGAGCACAGAGGCGATCAACGGCAACACAAGATCTCCGGTGTGGCTTCATCGTCTGATAATCGAGAAGTGTCAAAAGAGCAGGAGGACCTATTGGAAAGGAGTATCAAGGAAATGAATGGGATATGTGCAGAACGACAAGTGGATAAACTTAAGAATAAGATGGACATTGATCAAACAGAGGAAAAAACAGAGGTACTAGTGGACAACCAGAATCAACAGGAATTTCATAAGACACAGATTTCTTATAAGGCTAAACTCATGAGCAAAGAGGAGAATGGAACAAATCAAAGCTTGGATGCTCTTATGCAGGAATGGTTACGTGAGAAAATGGAAACTACCCCAACACTAACGGAAGAGGAAAGAGTTTTTCTTGCTACGCTACTCAGACTCCATATGCCAGATGAGAGATTAAAAGAGCTCTGCCAACCATGGAAGGATGCTCTTATAGTCACGCTTCTGGGTAAAAATACAAATTTGGATATGATGAAAGATAGGATAGCTTGGCATCTCAGATCAAGGAAATTTGAACTCATTGATCTGGCTAGTAATTATTATGTTTTCCGGTCTGATGATCATGAACTGTGTAGAAAACTAATCTTTGATGGGCCATGGCTTATTCAAGGGCACTACCTGGAAGTTAAAAGGTAGATCCCAAATTTCAACCCATACTGCAATAGAATCAGGAAAGTAGCTATATGGGTGAGAGTCCCAACATTACCACTACATTGCTACTCAATTGATTGTATGTGGGAACTAGGAAATTTGATTGGGAGAACACTGAAAGTTGACTTGCATACTTTAGCTCAGAGCAACACTACAAGTACTACAGCGGAAAGAGGGAAGTTTGTGAGGATTAGTGTGGAGGTAGATCTTAACAAACAGCTTCCATCAAGGTTTGTTCTTCGCTCAAGAATTTTTACAGTGGAATATGAAGGGCTAGAGGTAATTTGTTTCAAATGTGGGCGGTACAGGCATAACCAAGAGGATTGTACTCTCAAAAATTCACTGAATTAGTAATTTACATTTACATAATTCAAACTCTACACAACTAGTGGTTTCACAAGAGAGGGTAATGGTTTCAGCATCAATGAATTTACTGGCGATGGAAGTACTGGAGAAGAACTCGCTAGTGAGTGTGCTGGGAGTCTCCTCCGATGAGCAATATGGAGCCTGGATGGAAGTGACTAGGACCTATAGACAAAGACATGCTAGAGTTGAGATAGACAAGAAGCGAAGGCAGAAAGGGGCAGAGGGTAGCAAGTCCAAGGAGAAGAACGGTAAACCTAGCAATAGATTTGATGTTTTGCAGGAGAATCATGTTGGTGATGTTACAAAAAATCTTCAGAAAGCTTTCACAAACATGGGAAGTGTAGAAGAGTGGAGAAGAAAGAAGGAAAATATAGTGGAGGCTAAGTAGTCCTGTTTTGATTACCAGTAGAAAAGTGATTTTTTTTAATATGATTTTTATAAAAGTTAAATTTAAAAAAAATCATATAGTAAATGTGATTTGTATTTGGATTGACAGTGTGAAAAGTTGTTTTTTTTTCTCTAAACCCAATGGAAAAAAAATCAGAAGCTACTTTAATTAACTTTTAAAAATAACAACTTTTCTTTTAAAATCCAGTGAAAATTAACATATTTACAGATATACATATTGATACCAAATGAGTTTCACCCCCTAAATAAAGAGGTAAAGGTGATGGGACTTTCAAGGACAAAGAAGGCTAAGCAAACAATAGGAAAAGTGGAGCAATCCACGATTTGTATAAATATGAAGTAGTTTTTACGGTTTACGAAGTAACTTTTATAATATACAAAATGTTTTTATGATCTACAAGATAAATATGTAAATAAGATTTATCTCGATTTATATAAATCGATCTTATATAATAAATCCCATTCAACACCACGAAAAATAAAGGGGAAAGATACAATGGCAGTTGGTGAGAGACTAGAAAAAGTAGGGACAGATGGCGATATAAATAAGGATAAGGGATAGTCAACGTGGAAGAAGAAGGCATGATGACTGAACCAAAACAATGAATTAAGCCATATGTTTCGGTGGGCCCAGCAATTAGAGAGAACCAAGTAAATTCAGATATTAACAACAAGTTGAAGACAAATAAAAAAGGCCACAATGTTTAGCCCAAATTAAAACCGCCGGACTTCAAGAGAAAAAACTGGGCCTACAAACTGAATCCACCAGGTCGTATTTGGGTCCATTTCACACACCAGGCCAATTAATTTGGATCAACTACAAGAGATGAATGGAGCGGGATTATTAACTATTCAAAATCCTTTTCCTCAAGCTCTAATATGGGAAGAGTCTGAGAAAGTGAATAAAAATATCCAGGAAGCAGGTTGTTCGACGGATAATGAAGTATTATTAGAGGGGCAACCAATGGAACCTTGCGTTTCAACCGATAAGGAGTTAGATACAAATCACACAGCTATAATGGGAGATAATCCTCAACTGCAAAAGGTTCTGCTAGAAGAGGTACTTGATGGTGAGGAAGTTTCAGGTATGCCGATAAACGCATGATCCAAGATGGATAATGATTTTATTGATCTTTTACTTTTTTATAGTTTAAATATGAATTTCATATCTTGGAATTGCCACGAAGGGGCATCAAGAACCTTTCCGGGATGAGTTAAGGACCTGATCAGAGGCAGAGAAGTGGATATGCTAATCCTCATGGAGACTCGTGTTAGTGACTTGAAGGCTGAGAAGGTGGTAAGGAGGTTAGGTTTCTCAAAGTGGATTAGAGTGGAGACCACTGTGTATGCTAGTGGCATTTGGTTGCTTTGGAATGATGACCAGGTAAATGTTGGTTATTCTTCCTCTTCTACTCAATATGTGCATGTTTGTGTAACTATTTTGGCAAGCAACCAAGTTTTTTGGCTTACTTGTGTGTATGAAGAACCATCTCGGGTAAAGAGACAGAACCTCTGGGTTGACCTTATTTCGCTTAGTAATGTTATTAGAGGCCCTTAGTTTGTGGTTGGCGATTTCAATATGTACTTGTCTGTTTCTGATAAAAGGGGGGGTTAGGCCATAATTTCCAAGCTATGCGTCAGTTTGCGAACTGTATTGATCAGTCCTACCTAGTTGAAGTTGACTTTGTGGGGGAAAGATTTACTTGGGAGAGGAACTTATTGAAAGAGCATATAGATTGGGGTTTTGCAAATGATCAATGGAACAACCTGTATCCTTTAACAAAGATTCATCATCTAAACAAATATGGACAAGTTCATATACCTCTGCTGGTTAACCTGGGAGAGCTTTCCGAAATCCGAGGACACCTTTTAGATGCCAAGTGGCATGACTCCTGGAAGAGGGTTTTTCAGAGGTGGTGGAAGAAAGCTAGAGCTCAGGAAACTGGCAGAAGAAGATACTTGCGTTCACAGATAAGGCAAGTAACTGAAATAAAGTCAAGGTGGGTAATTTTCATCAGAAGAAACAAAAGCTCATCTACAGGATAGAAGGAATTGAAAGAGTCAGAGCTAGAAGAGATAGTCAATATCTGCTACAAGCTGAGAAGGAATCATGGAAAGAATACAACAAAATGTTGGCCCAAGAGGAATTATTATGGTTTCAAAAGTCGGGGTATAGTTGGCTAAAATAGGGTGACTGCAATACTAAATTCTTTCATGACTCAGCTATAATAAGAAGAAGAAAGAACCAGATTGAGGGGCAAAAGAATTCCAATGGGGATTGGGTTTTCGAATATAATGAACTCAAAGAGAAGGCTTTATTGTATTATAAAGACCTGTTTCATAGCGACCTTCCCAAATTTTAACCCCTTCATATAAGTAATGGTTTTCCTATCTTATCTATGGAAGATTTGGAGATTTTCAAAGCAGAATTGTCAGATGAGGAAATAAAGGCAGTGATTTTTGACCTGGGGGCTTTCAAGGCCCTTGGCCCGGATGATATTCATGCATTCTTTTATCATGAATACTAGAATATAGTACAAGGATCGGTGTTTTTGTTGGTAAATGATATTTTTAACAATCCGTTAATTGTTAAAAGTATCAATCAAACAAATCTAGTCTTTATTCCAAAAATTGAGAAGCCAGAATCAATCATAGATTTCAGGCCCATCTCCCTCTGTAATGTAGCTACAAAATAGTCACTAAGGTTATTAGTCTGAGACTAAAAGTAATCATGCACAAGGTGGTTGGTCATCATCAGAGTAGCTTTATTGCTGATAGACAAAGTAGTGATAATATCATTATAGCGCAAGAGGTTATTCACTCTATGCATAATAAAAAAGGGCAGAGTGGTTGGCTTGCAATTAAGGTGGATCTGGAGAAGGCCTACGACCGGTTAGAATGGCCTTTCATTTTAGACACTCTGAGGGCTCTGGGTTTGGATGGTAAGATGTGTGAGGTGATTATGGGTTGTATTACCAACTCATCCTTTCAAGTTCTTTAGAATGGGGAAACTATCGATAGTTTTTCACCATCTAGGGGTATCCACCAAGGTGATCCTATGTCTCCACATATCTTTACTTTATGCATAGAAAGATTAAACCATATCATTCAAGATGGTGGATGAAGGGGATTAGGAGACTATCTAGTTTAACTCGACAGGCCCTAAGTTATCCTATTTGTTCTTTGCTGATGATCTCATCCTTTTTGGTAAAGCTTTAAATTCACAGATAGATGCTATGCTGGAGTGTATTGAAAAGTTCTGTGCAATATCTGGCCAGAAGATGAATAGAGCAAAGACAAAGGTGTTCTTCTCGAAAAATATTTACTTCAACAGAGCTTTGAGTATGAGCCAAAGGTTGGGTGTTAGACTTATGGGGGATCTAGGAAAGTACTTAAGGATCTTGTTGCTTCATAAAAGGGTGTCTTATGTGACTTATGCACTGCTTATTGAAAAGTGTTAGAAGCGTCTTTCAGGATGGAAAAGTAAATGTTTAAATATGGCTAGGCGAACTACCCTCATTAAAGCAGTTCTATCTACACTACCCTCGTACCATATGCGAACAATGCTTCTTCCTATAGGTTGATTAACAATTTGGAACGTAAAAGTAGGAATTTTATGTGGGGTGAGCAGGATGAGTGTGAAAAGATGCATTTGGTATTTTGGGAAGTAATCACAAGAGATAGGAAACAAGGAGGTTTGGAAATCAGGAACCTTAGAAATCAGAATAAAGCTTTTTTAATGAAACTCTGTTGTGGATTGATTTGTAATCCAAATGCCTTATGGGTTAAAGTATTGAGATCCAAATATAACTGTGAGGGGCAAGATGTGCCTGAGATGATAAAAAAGAAGAATTCCTCCCTTACGTGGAAAGGAATATGTGCTGTTTGGGATCATTTCAGGAAAGGTTTGGGGAAGAGAATTGGCGACAGGAAGAAAACCTCTTTCTAGTTTGAAAATTGGTCTACTCTCAACATACCTCTAATTGATACTGTCCCAGGTGTTGAATGGAGGATTAATCATAATGAGTGGGTCGCGGATTATGTAACTCACGCAAGGGAATGTGATAGATAGAAACTTCAGAGATGGCTCAAACGGGAGATTGTTGACCGTATCACTAGTACTCACTCACCCTGTGAGGAGAGAGGAGAGGATATGTTCTAACGGAAACCATCTTCGGATGGCCGTTTTTCTGTAAAATCTGCCTATTTGTCTCTTTTTGCAGGTATTGATAGATATGTGGATAGCATATGGAAAATATTATGGAGATGGCATGTTCCATAAAAGATCAAATCCTTCGTGTGGCTGTTCTCACATGGTAGAGTTCATACAGCACAGTTGAGAGCAAGTAGAGGAATCCATTAATCAGCCTCCTGCCCCTTTCCATGCAACTAACAGGAAGATTTCGTGCATCTCCTTAGGAAATGCTCAAATGCTATGGACAGATAGAGCAATGGTAGCTTAGGACCAATAGGGCACTTTTGTTTCTCTCGAGGGCATTGATTGGATAAGATGGAATCTGACTCACGAAGCAGGTAAACAATATGCAAAGAAAGCCCCTTGGTCGACCTTGTTTGGATATGTATGTTGGGATATTTGGGTGTCACAATGCAACAAGCTATTTGGAGGATCAAACTAAGGTGAAGATCAGAATATAAACTCCAGCTTCTTCAGAGCCAGTGCTGATCAAGATCTGTTGTGCAAAGGAACTTTGACTACCTTAAGATGTGCCTATCAAGAAAGCATGACGAATGAATTTAGAAATTTTTTCATATTAGCGGTGGATGGCTCAGTTTTAAGAGACGGTAGAAGTGGGTGTAGTGGGTATGTAGAAGACTCTAGTAATTAATGAGTTTTGTGGATTTACCTGCAAACTCATTGGTGTTCCACCTGTCATTGTCGAGTTGATAAGTATGATACACGGTCTCTACCTATGATGGAGTAAGGGTATTCATAAAGTTTGTATTCTTTCTGATTGTATAAAGGCTATAAATTTAACAATCAGAGGTTGTGATTTTGATTATCCATTTAGAGATCTCTTGGAAGAGATTATGACTCTTATTAATAGAGACTAGCAGGTTAATTTTGTAAATATTCCAAGAGAGGAGTTGATGTTTGCTAATAGAATGGGAAAATTAGCTCATACCATTTTAGGTAATTTTTGTGTCTTTGATCATCCTCCACCTCCCAACCAAGAGGTGGAAAATGATGAAAGAATGTAAGCTTTAGTAGATCACTTTTTGTATCTTTTGTTTTTTGAGTAAAGATATCCAGTATTGTATTCAAAATTTTTTTTTTTAAAAGTATGTTTTTATTTATAAGGGGAAAATAAGAGAAAGAAATAGAGTAAATATAAGTATCATCAACCCTTAATTAATATAATGTATATAACCAAGTTATCATACTCAAACCAGACCTATCGGTCTGGACCAGAAACCGACCAGTAGACCAGTCCGGGTCAACTTTTTTATTTTTTTTAATAAAAAAATCGATTTTTATTTTTTATCTTTTTCTTTAGAATTTTATATTAATAAGTCTAAAATCTTCAATTTCTCATCGGTTTAACCTCGGTTAGCTCCAGTTTGACTTCAGTTTGACCTACTAATCCTTGACTCTATACCCCGACCGGTTCAATGACCGGTCTGAGTTTAATTACCTTGGTATATAATTAACAAGGCACAAAATTAAAAAAAAACTCATTAAATGTTAACATAACTCTTGTTAGGCTCTTATAAAAAAAAATCAAGACAATTTAAATTTTGGGTTCTTATAAAATGGATAGAAGGAGTATGTGACGTGGTGTACCTAAATGTAGTAAAAATGGTGTAAATGCATTATTCTTGATTCATGTTTTCCAACGTATAACACGCCTTATCCCTCAGTTATTAGTTATTACCATAGAAGATTTAATCACGGGACAAAATGTTGCCTCTTGGGCTCTTAGCAGCCCCAACCACCGTCTCACATGTTAAGACGTATTTGTGCAATTCATTACATACCATGCACTGCACAGAAACTGAGACCAAAGCTTGAGAACCAAAGAAAGGCTCTCATAGGAGATTTAACAATTTACTTTTGAATCTGACTTCCATGACCTTATTCTCAGAGATTATTTGTTCTAGCTTTATTATGATGAATGTTTCTTGCAAGGCTTTAAAGTAAAGTTTATCTCCATTTGAATCTCCCTAATCACAACAACTGGGCATGGAGAGAAGATGGCAATAACATGTCTTCTTCTCAATATGAAAACTAGAATCGCACCCAAGCAATGTATGAGATTTTCTCGTAATTTTTGGAAATCCTGCAATCAATTATAGTATAGCAAACATCACAATGTCTTCCTCCTACCAGAAAGGGGGAAAGTAGTATAGCCCAAAAACTGGAAAAAGAACTTTTCGAACATTATCGATATATAAGAGGCTAGGTTTTGAAAACAATGAAACTGTATAGCAAAGCATGTAAAAAGAATCTAGGTGTTTGATTAATTTTATGCAGTGATCATCAAATAACAACATAGCAGGGGCGAGATCTAAGGGACAGAGAAGTTGTGTGTATCAGAAGATATGTCCCTTATCATTTCAAAACAATCATCATACAATCCTACAAGACAAAACCCCACCTTGACCTAAATTAGACAGGTCAAAAAGTGGAAATAGTTCAATAAAAACTTGGTCAAAAATCTTAATGGGTGAATCATGAATGCGTGTTATAATTTGTAAAGAAGTTATACAACCAGAGCAGTGCAATTCATGGTCCAGTGTTAACATTTGATGATGGTTTATAATTGAGTTGAATGCAACCGGTATATTGGAGGGTTTTAATGAGGTATCTCTTTGTATTGGCAATAAATATGACAAAGCAGGAAAATATGATCTAATAATCCTTTCTAGGTGCATTTCCCATTTCCTTTCTAAAAAAAAAAAATACTTTTTCCCATACCAGGCATTGCTTGAATGCTTGGCTCCAAGAAAACTAACTAAAGTTAGATCATAGCAATAGTGAGATAATTTAAAGGAATAATGCACAGAAGGAAAACATACGACAGCTGACAGGAGCGACACCAAGGTTAATTCAAGCCCAGTAACAGGACAATGCAATGAATTAGAATCAAGGAGAAAGAAAAAAAAAACCTATCAAACCTTACCCAGTTGAAAATCCAAGACAATCCATTCTCGTCTTCAATAACTGAAGGAAATTTCAGCAACACTGAAGAAATTGAAGTATGGCATATACTAAGCTAAATCATCTGCTGGAGAACTAAACCACACAATCCCCAAAATCATAACGAAACTGCACACTCAAGAATGCCGGATGGAAAGAAAGACTTGAAGATCAACAGCAGTATTAGGTGATGAGACTTTCCAATACTAAAACCTGAAACATAAACTATTTTTTTCTTCAATACAACTACCTAATACCTAGTACTACCAACTAATCCAAATTTGAGTATTTTTTAGTCCAAATAAATGTGGTTCTTTTAGGGTCTGTTTGGTATGAGGGGTTTGGAGGAAGGGGAGGGAAAATTTGTATGAGTTGGATTTCAGAAAATTGGAAAGTGGGGTTACAAAATTTTAATAAAGAAAATATGTATGCTAAAAGAGTAAGAAAAATAAATTAAAAACTGTTAACCCCACTTCTCTCATTTTTTCTAATCCAACTCAAAAAAATTTTCCCTCGGCCCATTTTCCCTCCCCTCCCCTCATACCAAACAAGCCTTAATGTGATTTTTCTCATCTACAATATTCAAATTATTGACCTTAAGCGATATTGAGTCCTTCATGTTTGACCCAATCACCATTGGTAAACATGAACTACTTTGAGCTATAATAGTTCTTTTGCTAGCTACTTATGACAACCAACAGAACTATAACAAAGAAAATTCCATTTTTAACATATTCTATCATAGACAAGGAAGGCAAACCCGAGAACAAGGAAGCAAACTTCTACTTTCTACTTTGTGAATTGTAAATTTAGCTAGCCACTGTGTTATAGGATTAAAACAAAAAGAGATTTACATAAATATCTTCAATATACCCTTATTGATTAATTCTTTTATGTTATATGGGTGCTCAGTCATGCAACGTCAGACAGACATCTTCCTCCTAGCCAATGGAAAGATGATCATATCCCTTACCCTAATGGACAGAGCTAGAATTTCTTCATCTATAGACTAATGCCGAGATGCTTTACAACTTGAATCAATAGGAACCTCTAAATGGCTGCATCAAGTGCTTAATTTTGTATGAACATGTTCATGAAACCAACTTATTGCGGGATTAAATGTATTAAATCGACTTATCTAGACCCATGTCAACAGATTTTATGTGACTTATCCAACTGTGTTAGTATTTTCTCCTCGTCTCTTATGAAATGGCTGCATCAGTTGCTTGGTTTTGTATGAACATGCACATAAACAATTTCACCGCACAATTCAGAAGCATAAATAATTTAGAGTTTCAAATGAGTCTTCAATTACGTAGTATGTATAATCAAAATGTACCTCTCTATATTTATTGTATTGATTTTTTTGGCAGTCTTGTGTTTATATTATATTGATATAATATTTTAAATCATGTATTTTAAGCTATATATGATTATCACAGAATTTTGCAAATGGATGTGATTCATCATTCAGAAGCATGTCTTCCAATTTTAGTTTCATATGTATCACAACTTAACAACTATAGTCAGGACCAGGAATGTGCAAAGAAAACAACACAAAAAAGTCCTATCCACAGTCATTTTGCATCTAATAAAGTAAAATTAACAAGTCTCTATTCCTTTTCAATTAATCTCTATTCTCAAAACTTAGATAAACACTTAAATATTCATTGGGAAAGACTTGCGCTGCTTTTCAATTACCCTCATTCATTTTTAAACAATTCCAAACAAGGAGAATTTATCCCTTCCAGTTCAGCCATTGTCATCCATCCCAACAAACCATGTTTTGGAAAAATAAAGAAATGTTCTGCGTTGCTTGTTGATTGTATCATATAGACATGGAAAGCAAAGACAGGAACAGGGCAGCTAGACTGGTAACTTCTATGCCTAGTTGCTAAATTAAATAGCAATGTACCATCGCCCCTATGGTTTAAACGAAATAGAGAATTAGATCATCAGTGTTGAGCCATTGATGAGATATACTACTCACACCATCACTTTCTTTTATAGATGTTATAAGATCCAATACTAGAAATGAATTCAGAAACAAGAGTGGACAAAAGGGCACAGACATGTTAAAAACCATATTCAATATAGTGGGGAAAATCCCCTTCCACAGACTATTCCAGATCAAACAAAATAACAGTAAGTGCCTATTCTTTTGAATTTCTTCCTCAATCTCAAAATAAGGGGTACAAAATCAGAAAATGGAAAAGAAGGTCTCGCAGTACAACACTGCAAATTAAAATCATTCCAACGCATTAAGATACTTATCTTAAACCATTCAACTCATCGATCAGCGGAGTCAGTCCCGATTCTTCAAACGCTCGATCCGGTGATTCAATTGCTCGATCTTAACAACGAGATTGGTGACGGAGTAGAGAAGCCAATAGAACATCAAGGCAGCAGCAATGAGGAGAGCATTGCGCTGGCTCTTCATGATGGACTTCTGGTGACGGAGGTGCTCGGAGGGGGAACACGTATCGGCCTCACAGGTGGGACGAGTCTCGTACTTCCAGTAGATATCCATGAGCAAGAAGAGGCAAAAGGGAACGATAGAGAGGAAAGGTTTGAGAAGATTACGTGTCACAGCGATGAGGCCCTTGCGGAGGCCGTCGAGGCCAGGGATCGTGAGGAGGAGGACTATGATAGCCTCTGCACCCGCTGCGTACCCTAGCACAACCCATTCAAGCGCCATTGATGAGCTCTCTCTTCCGATGCGAATCTACAGAGGTTGAATTGTCAGAAGTTGTTGCTCGGATCGACGAAACGTGGGAGTAGAAGGAAGGAAGGGTTCTTGGACCAGAATCTCTACATTTCATGAAAATTTAACTTTATAAAATATTTTATCTCAGTCGTCCATAATATCTTATGGTGTAGAATTATTTGAATAAGAAATCGTGTATTTCTTCAGGACGTGTCTATGGGCTGGATTAGTAGTCCAGCTCAGTACTTGACCCGATTTGGTCATTGGTTTTCCTTTTTCAAGCTTGGGAGTGGCCCGATGTGATTTATTATGGACTAGGCTGATTAGGCCACTATTTTCTGTATACAGGCCACCTTATAAAAAAAATACATGGGCCTGAAATAGATAGAGATCAGTTATAAAATAATTGGTAAAAAAATAAAGTTATAAAATATTAAGATATGTCCACAATTGTACCCAAAAAAAAGATTCGTCCCCATTAAGTGACTATCACTATCAAGTACCAAGATATGAAGATTTCCTATATAATAGGAATATATTCGTGCACTAGCAAAAAAAAAAAAAAAACATGTCAACAAAAGTTTGTATAATTCGAATCCCCATTAAAACTTGTGTCCAAGTTTAGTGGCAGATAGTGCATTCTCATAGGGAAGCTCTGCGTTGTGCTGATCTGGCTCAAGACGTTACTTCAGAGTGGTTAATTCTGAATGAACCTCCATATTTCTGCCTGGATCAACCACTTCTAGATATAGGTTAACTGTCTCTTAGTTTATTTAGGAATTGTAAGATTTAGTTTTCTTTTGTGGTTTGTAGTGCGTAGTCTTTCCTTTTCAAGAACTTGTTGGCTGGTGATTAACGACTACCTCAGGTAAACAGTAAACACTATTTTTTGTAACCTGAATCAGTAAACACTATTTGAACTATGAAGTATGTCATGACCTTAATAAGCCTTTAAAACATTAATCACCTCCAGTAACCTACAAATCTAAAAAATATTAAAAAGACAACATTCTCATAATAAACTATAACGATAGATGATTTTTCGTGTGTGACCGCAAATATATGTGGCTAAAAATTATTCAAAAAAGTAAAGTTATGCTTAACTCTAGTTATAGTCTTTTCTTTTACCCTTCTTCAAGTAGACTTTCTCTCATTCTCTTTGGATATCAGTATCACTATCTAGGACCTTCATTTTTTCCGCTTTGTGCGGCCAACATCTAGAGGAAAGTTAAAGATCAGAACAACTTTCCACATCACTTGATGTTTATATATTTTTCCACCACGTAGGTACATTAATCTTTACACATAAGCCATAACATAAAGAAGATAGCTACTAATCTAATAGAATCTTTGCTTTTTCTAATAGAGCCACCATATTGCAAAACAATCACACCGCCAAGTGTTGGCCACTCTCGCTTAGCACCTTTTTAATAAACTTTTCTAAAAAGGTGTGAGATCACATGATACCAATACATGCACTGTTTGTTCATTCCATTTGGGAATTATAAATATACAATTCACAAATTGGCATGGGTTCTGGGAGTTCCCTTGTGAATTTCATTCTTTCCTGATAATAATCATTTTCGAATTTCTAATAAATTTTTATGAGATTGACATGAATGTGACCATCAAATGAAATTATTTAAAAGAGATAATTATATATTTATATATTAATTTCATGTATATGATCAAAGTACTTATTATTTCTAATTGGGATAAAAAGGGTAGAGGAGAATGTGGGGGGTGTTTAAAAGAACCTTGAAAATATAAAATAATAATAAAAATGTGTTCCGAATATTTATAATACTATAAAGATGTTAAGATTTGATTTGTCCTTTTTAAAATTAAAAAAAAATAAAAAAATTATCCTTTTAAGTTTAAAATTAAGAACAGAGAGGAATGTGTGATTTTACAAATTCTGATTGAAGTTTTCATAATTTTAGATAAGATTTTCACAATTTCTCATAAGAGTTTCACAATTTGCAAATTAAAAGTCACAAGATCTAATAAGGGTTTCACAAATTGAGAGGAAAAGGTTTTTACAAGTTTTTAAAATAATTTTATAACTTCCTTAAAAAATTTAACAGGTTGCAAATTTGAATTTACAAGATCTGATAAGAGTTTCACAAGTTTGAATAAGGTTTTCACAATTTCATATAAGGTTTTCATAAATTCTCAAAATAATTTTACAACTTCCTTAAAGAATTTCATAAGTTATAAATTTTGATTCATAATATCTTATAAGGGTTTCATAAGTTTTGATAAAGGTTTCACAAGTTTAGGTAAGGTTTTCATAAATTTTCAAAATATTTTCACAACTTCCTTAAAGAATTTTACACATTGCAAATTTTGATTCATAAGATCTAATAAGTTTTTTACAAATTCTAATAAAGATTTTACAAGTTTAGGCAAGGTTTTCACAAGTTTTCAAAAGAATTTCACAACTTTCTTAAAAAATTTCATAAGTTACAAATCAAAATTTACAATATCTGATAAGGGTTTCATAAGTTCTGATAAAGATTCACAAGTTCAAATAAAGTTTTCACAATTACTTTTATCAAAGTAAAAATTAAATTCTGAAAGACAATCCTATTATTTCTTTTTAATTTTAAAAATGACGAATAAACCCTAATACATTATGAATATTTAGAATAACTTATTGTCATTTCATATTTTTAAAGTTTTTTTTAAAGGATTTTTTTCTTTTTTAATATAATTCATTAATCATTGCAAAATTATGTGATTTGACATAAATGCTTTCTTTTCTTCAAGTAACAAAAAACCTTGAACCTTTTTTCTTTAACATCAAAGTGAGACAGATGCAGGACATGTTGGTCAAATATTTGCCAGAAAGTTTCTGATCACTTCCCATTATTTATATATATCATCTTAAAATTGATAGTATTTTCTTTTTGGGCCGGGGGAGTGAAATATTATAATTAATTACATGTTATGGATTCCATGTATAATTATATTCTCTTGCATGGTTCTATCTCTATATACAAAATCTGTTGTAAAATAAAGTAACTCAGAAAAAGTAGAAGTAGGAGCTCCAGCTACGTTCTAACACTTCTGGGCACAAAGTTTATGGATTATCATTATTTAGCTATTACATTTATTTATTACTGGTCATATGTATAAAACTAATTTTAGGATTGGACACATATAGTGCAGAATATCTTTTAGAAGCACGTATTTCTCTTGGAAGTAGATTGGGGCGTGGACATATGTGAGGGTCTAATTTTTGTATTATTTTATATAACACAATAGAAATGAAATGTCCTATTTTTAGGTAAAGCCTTACACATCAAAAATCCTTTTCATATTAAGTGAAAGCAAAAGATCATGAATGGACAAAGTAAAAGTTTTAATTATAAGTGTATTTTTAGGGATGTACATAAGTAAATGATAATTTGACTCAATAAGTTCAATTTTAATTAATTCTCAAAAAGGAATATATATGTTGAATGTAAAACATTTGGTCCTAGTATTCCCAACAAAGGTAGCTAGGTATTGAGAGCAACTAATTAAATTTTCTTAAAAACTTTAATTAGCTCTGAAATAGAGAGACAAAGGAAAGTGGGGGAAGCCAGTATTAAATATATTCACAAAAATAAAAACTCATCTCACAGCCTCTAGATCCAAAAGAAAATAACAAAATTAAAGTAATGGGAAAAAGAGAAGATAGAATAATACCAATGAAATGTTATGTACATATTCTGAGTAATAATAGGTCACTGTATGTGTACACATCAAAGACAGCTTCATTGCTTGAAATATATGTGGCTGTGAAGAAAAAGGAATCATTGAGCTTTATTTTTGTTTTTTCCCCTTTTTGCTCTTTCTTTCACTTCCACTACTTTTTTCCCTCACCATATCTTTTTCTATATGCCTTCACAGTTATTCTTTATAAAAGCGCTACGGAACTGTGCATGAAACTTACAATTGATATTTTCATCATAGACATTTTCAAACAAAAATGTGGATTTTGAATACCACAAAAATAAAGACCAAATATTAAACAGAAAAAAGTGAGACTTGAGACTTAAGGAAGTAGTATACGTAGTTAAGAAGCAAGAGTCCAAAACTCTTCAACAGTACTGCAATCTCTTCGTCCCATTTTTTATTTACCACCTGCACACACACACACATAGATAATCAAAATAATAAACTTAAAAATCAAAACAATTAAAGACAATTAATTAATTAATCATACGAAAGCATTTAATTAAGGGACCTTTTTGGTTGCCACAGACTTTGGAGAAGAAGGAAATGAAGATAATGATAAGAGCCACGCCAGCAATGAGTCCAATTAGAATTGCCAGCGTCTTCTCAATCTCCTCATCATTTCTGTTGCTATCATCTGGATGCATCACTCAAAATGAAATGTAAAATTAGTTAATTAATTAACTAAACACTTACAAGTGGCTATTTCCATTCTTTTGATGTGCTTTAATTTCTAAGGATTATGGCAAACAGTTATAATGCTGACTATATTACTATTAATTACTATTTTCTCTGGCCTTGGTTTAATTTGTTCCTTTGCATACATAGGATTCTTCATCAATTCATAGATTAAAAGGACACCAATTCAAAGTGGGACCTTCTTTGCCTATATATGATGAAATATATTGTGTATATTATATATGGATCTGGTTTGATTGCTTCTCTAGCAAATAGAATTTTTAAAGTGTATGTCCTTTCACATTAGAAAATGTCTCTAGAATATTTCAATTCAATGAGCCCTTTGTTGTGAAAAAAGCACATCTCTGGATGTGATCAAATTTTGTTTCTTTTTTCTATTATTCCCTCTGCATTGACATCACAACTTTTTTTATAAGCTAAGCATATTCATATCACGCCCTAGGAAATAATAACTATTATTTATCAATTAATTAATAATACAAAAGGGGTAGGAAAAGGGTAAAATTTATTGAATTGATTTCTGGTAACAACATTTAAAAATGTAACCCCATATTTTATTTTTGAATTAAATTAAAAGGCATATTATTATCCAGCATGAAGTAAAATAATAATTTTATATTTAAAATATATAATTATATAATTTTGAAAAATTATTTTATCAATGTATAAAGAATAATTTTTTATTTTTTATTTTTAACATTCGATAAGTAACATTAAGATGGTAAGAGTTTATTAAAAGCTCATACTTTATACATTCAATATAAAAATATTATAGTTAACCAAAAAAATATAAACATGTTATACTATTTTTAAATTTATCTATATATTCTCATCAGATATTCCAATTTTAAAAAAATTCATATATTTTCCCTAACAAAAACTAATGATTTAATTGAATAATCTTTAGTGCGAATTTGTAACTAACATACTTTTGACCGGAAAAAAAAATTATAAGCAACATACCATTTCCACCTGGCGAGTGATTTCCCCGTTCTGAGTATCGCGCGTAACATTTAGCCAAGTACATCTCTCCCCAGGCGCCGCCCAAACACTCCATTCTCAGCCGTTGGATCGCATTGGAGAGACAATCCTGACACTCGCTGGCACTCAAATCTCCTACGCACTGTGCAAGACCCTTTACATCCCCAGAACTCGTAATCCTGAAGGGCCCATCCAACGATCCCAAACTCGCCAACACAGCATCTCTCCCATTCAACGAATCAGAAGTCAAACCAATAGACGGTCCACATTTCTTCAGCACCTCAGTCTTGTCCTCCACCCCAAGGAATGTTGTGTTATCATACTTGACAAAACAGCCTTCCAGCTGCAACGCGCCGCCACAAGCGTCGAGGCATAGTGTGCCAAGTTGGCTGACAGCCCGGGTGACGCAGCGGGAGCAATCGGTGCTTACGAGGTCGCCACGGCACTGGAAGAGGCCGGATACGGTGTCCTGCTGGGTGGAGCCTTGGACGGTGAATTTGTTGTAGTTGGAGAACACGGCTGAGTTGACAAGAGAGGTAAGAACGGAGTTGACGTTGCTCTCGTAGGCCGTCCCCGGCAGGAACTTGAGCTGCGAGCAGCCGCCGAAGATGAAAGAATCGGTGGCGGAAGACGATGGGGATGTGAAGGTTGAGAACACAAGGAGGAGGAGAAACAAAGGCAAGAGATGATGAGAGATTGACATGCTTGTGTTGTTGTGTGTGGTTGTGAAAGAGAGAATTGAATTTGGTAATGAAGAAGATTGATGTATATTGTGGAGGGTTGTGTGTGTGTTGTGTGAGTTGTGTTTGTGTTTGTGAGAGAGGAAAACTTTATGGTTGCTTGGATGTGAAATTACGTAAGGGGCCGAGGAAGTTGATGTGAGTGTAAGAGAGTGATGATATGATTGTGGGAACAAAAGTAGAAAAAGCCGCTAGAGATGGCTACACACCATAAATTCAAACCTAATCTGCCTCTACATATTTATCATATTCTTCTTTTATTTTAAATTTTTTTTGGGGGTTGTTGTTTATACATTAGTTTGTTATGAAACTCTTTCATGTGTGACTAAAGAATCCTTTAAATTTATGAAACTCTTTCATGTGTGACTCATCCAATCAAAATTCATGATGCCCGACTACTTGATTGAAATATATACTTCCTTGTGGCTTTAATATAAGATTCAGTTGATTTTTTTATAGAGATTAAAGAAACTAAATAAGTTACTTAATTATATCATATGTTGTTTATCATTAAATTATATATCTATTTATAAATCAGGTAAATTAGTATGGAAAAAATGATAAGTATAAATAATTTAAAATAACTTATTTAGTTTTTTTAATCTCTTAAAAAAAATACCTGGATCTTATATTTAAGAACGGAGGTAGTATATTTGAGCTTATTTAGTTATATAATAATTTGAATAAAAACTAGGGAGTAAATTAAAGTTGTTGTTAATATGAAATGAGGATTAAAACTCACTCTAACTATCAAACCTAACTTTTGTGTAATTGTGGTTTACGTGGGCAATTAATTAATTAATTAATGGGATGCTTTTATTAGGATGAATGTGGGGAGGGTGAGTCATCAAAAGTTGAGTAGGGGGTGGGTGATTGTTGACACCAAAGGCATCATATTGGAAGGGCAACACAAAAGGGTGGTCCTATTCCTATAGGTATACCTGCTACGTTTCTGTTCCCACAATAGTATTCTTTGAGATCACTTAGATCCTTTGCATGTTACTTCAAGATCTTGGTGGTGAGTGGTGACCTTTTCATTTGATTGAAATCATATCCGAATTAATCAATAATATTCAATACTCCCCTCTTGTGTTTAAATTTATATAATACCCACTTTGATTGAGAAATCAAACTACAGGGTGGGCCTTTTATTAAGAATGGGAGGAAGTATTATGTCTCTCTCAATCGTAAATGTATGACTTAAATAATTGATTTATTGATATTAAAAAAATTAGTTAAATTAGTGTGTTAGTTTCCTAAAATACCTATTTAATCATTTGTATTAAAAATTACCTTATGATGGAAACCCCTTAATAAGTGTAATGATAGAAATAATTTAGAGACAAAATGGAAGGAGTAAAACAAATACCTCTATTAGTTCCTATGCATTTAGGAACGGGCGAGTAGTTTGTTGGATAAGTGAATCACACACACACAGATTTGCTCAATTTAAATCAAATTTGAACAACCTATGCTCAAAATAATTTATAATCTGATATAAATAAATAATAAAAAATTAGAAATGTAGCCAAGTGAAGGGGAAAAAGTTTCCATTTGATGAGAAGCTAGGGTCATTTGGAAGTACTAGCAAGCAATAATGAAGGAGAAAGGAAAGTGAAGGGAGGGAGTAGATAAGTGACGAGTAAGTGGGTATGAAGAAGTTTCCAAGCTTAATTGTTAGCAATACAGTGGGCAGTATAATATTGGAAATTAGTGGAAAACCTGTTGACCTTTTATTTGGTTTCAGTTTCGTGTGGAAGGACAGATCAGAAAGCGACGTTTCCAACAGGTCTCTCAGATAAGGTCTTGATAGCAACCCTTGTTTTCTATATGTGATTCACCTAATTCCTTCCACACACATCATTCAAACAAAATACTTTATTATCAAATTAGGCATATTTTTTATTCATCATATGAAATTTATATGAAAATTAAGTTCCAGTACATAAAGGTTTAGGTTTGCATAGTAAGTTTTGCAATAAATTTTATATCGTGCAATTATATATAAACTACTGTTTTGCTTTAATTTTAAGAATTATTTTGTATATTTTATAATATAAAGAGAGGAGATAATATTAGATGCAATATGCATGAGCATATTTTACATTACAAGAATGATTGATTTTTTTATTATTATTCTTAACTACAAACTTGGGTGGCGTCACAATTTAATTGTAATTGCATGATTAATATCGCGGAAAATAAGGATTTGGTCTATTGCCATGTGACTACTCTCTATTTGTCATGCACTGATGTATACTTCTGATATGCCTCAGGAATTCTGTGGAAGACCCTATCACATACTTCCATGTAATTATAAATATACATATTCTATTACCTTCAATCCTTAATATAAAATTTAATTAACTAATATAAAGAGATTAAATAAATTAAATAAATTATTTAATTATGACATGTGTTACATAATCTCTTTAAAATACTTATGTATATTATTATATTATATATAAATTTAAAGTCAGACAAATTAGTTTGAAGAAAAATGATAAATTTAAGAAATAAAATGAAAAAAAGTCTAATATTTATTACTAAAATTCAATTTTTTTATAATAGACAAAAATTCACTTATAAAATAATTTTTATATTTAAGATCAAAGAAAGTAAAAACCCTAACAAATACTTTGATGAGGCATGAATAGTACAAATGTATTTATTATTAGATTTTAGTCTTTATATGAGACCCACATATTTGACCATATATTGATTTGTAGGGAATAAGTATTATTAAAATATCAAATTTTGGACCAAAATTATAAAATTAATATTTTTTATTATTATCAGCGCTTCATTTGTTATCATACTTTTTTCATTAGTTATCTAACTTGAGTCAAATTTATTATCATACTTATGATTAGTTCATCAGTGTTATGGTTTATATTCACTTTATGGGTTGCTTTAGACTGATCAAAGAAATGAATTATTATGGCAATCTGCGACTTTTTAGAATTTTAAGGATATCCACCTCAAAGTGGCCTCACATTTTCATCGCTAAAAAGTTGCTTTGCCCTTGGAAATCCATATTACTATAAGATAATGACAATAATTAATATTAATCCTATCAGTATAAAATATAAAATTTATAACAAATCATGCTCTTCAATATTCATAAGCTATTAATAAGGGTTACATAGATCTTTTTCCCCCAATAGACTACTTGATTATTGGAAATAAATATGTGGGATACATAGTATTATTTGGAAATTGAATAATTTAGTTAAAATATGAGAACGAATATGCTAATTGTTATTCTTTCAAAACATGGAAATGACAGCTGGAATAAAAACAGAAATTAAAAAGAGAAAATAATGAAGAAACTACGTGACAATATTTAAGTTTCATCATCTCCCGTAGGTAATTGAGCGGATCATAATAAAAGACTTTCAATTGTCTGCCAGGTCCCACAATTAAGGACCCTCGTGAATGATCCAAAATAATTTGAGATATAGAGGTCTCTGTTTCTTTTAGCAGTAGCCAAGAAAAAAAAATAGAGAAGATATAGTTTTTTTATAAATAAAAAAGTGCATAATAATTTAACAAAAGAAAACTCAAAAAAAAAAAAATCAGTGTCGTAATTGATTTTTTTTTTAAAAAAAGAGAAGTACGTTACATAAACTTTTTCTAGAAAATAGAAGTCTTTTTTTAATTTTAATGAATTTCATAAGTCAATATAGTATAATTAATTCCAAAAAGGGTAATAAATGATAATGATAAAAATCATCAATATACTCTAACATAAAAAAACATTATTGATGCTTAAAATCTATAAATGTTATTTATTAGATTAGGATGTTTCGTTTTGTATATATCGAGGGAAGTTTCATATCTGCACCAATTATGAATAACGACTGAAGACTCAATTCAAACCAATAAGACTTTTTCATTTGGGCAAAAGGGACGAAGTTGATTGGTAAAGCCATAAGTTGGGGAAAAAATAATAAAAGAAAGAAACTTATATCAAGTTTTTTAATTATATTCATTACATCAAAGTTTCCGATAGTATGACTGTGTGTCTCTTTTTTTTACATAAATTTATAATTAAATGATAATAATTTAAAAATAGATCATATAATTATATATGATTAGAAAATTTGATAAAATAGATATAAGCAACTTAATTTAAATATTTTTCATGGCATATTATTACACTTTTATTAATAATGAACTTCATTTCATCATTGACCAATAATAGTTACGCTATTCTGGCCCTTCTCTATTCAATTCCAAACATTATTGACCGATTAAATTGGTCAGATAGCTATTTCGTTCTTTCAAATTTTTTCTTTGTATTATTTCTCCTTTTACGAGAAAAGAATTTTCACTCCAAAATCAAATTGAGGGGAAAAAACTTCAATATAACTTGCAAGGATGGTTATACTTGTAATAACGATTCAGACTACAACAACCAGTTGTTGTGAGTTTTTTTTTTTTGTTTTTGTTTTTTGTTGAACCAGTTGTTGTGACTCTGGAGCTTACAAAATGATGCACATAAGTGGGCCTACTTTGACATCTAATATTAGTAATTACTAATTTAATAAATATTCAGAATATTGGGTCCAATAAAATGTGAAAATACTTAAAATTTCTATTCCATGAAAATAGGATGCCATATAAAGCTATTTTCACAAAGATAGAAGAATATATAATGCTCTCCAAAACAAATAATGCACAAGTTTTTAATTGACTACATATCGCTCTTCAAGACAACTAACATGCAATGCTACGTATTTTTTGTTAATCAGTTTCTCTGTGTCTCTCACAAACATTATTGGCTAGTTACATTATATCTCTCTCTCTCACACACACACACGAGGAAATAATTAATTTTAACCGTTCAATCTATATAAAAAATGTATAGATTTATTTTTCATTAAAAATAAAATATATTTTAATCAAATTTATACTGGGCATTAAAATGGGAGGCGTTTTGTGGTCACATCATGAAAGAATCCAAATTTGATTGGAAGACAGAGAGGAGAAGGAAGGTCACCTCCTCTTCATTATGAAGAAAGCTATATTTTCTCCTCCTTTCACTTTACATCACTATTCATTTCCCATCTCCGAAATTAATAATCAATCTTTTCTTTTTTTATTTTCTGGATCTTGTAATTTTTATGTGACAGTACCATCAGACAAGAATAATACAACACTACAACTCTACAACATTAGGGTTTTTCCCCTCAACTTCAGACAAGAAACCATTACCCATTATATCACAGCATGCATTTTTCGTTTTTTTTATTTATCATTCATCTGAAATTATAGGGAGATGATTAAAATAATATAAAACTATGAAGACCTAATTACAAGATAAAAAATTATAGAGATCTGATTAAAAATAAGATAAAATTATAGGGACTTGCATATTAATTTTTGGTCAATTTTATGCATAAAGAATCCCTTTATCTATCCCATTAATTCGTGTTGATGGAATCTTTCTGTCCCTACGATTCAGGTTGGCAAGAGCTCATGTCCAATGATAATTGGCAATGGACACAAACAAGAGGAATATAATGGGAAACATACATACAAGATAAAAATAATTGAAAGCTCCCATACTGCATGCATGTTTTCTTTTTCTTTTTTGTTTTTTTTGGACATAATTTATCTGGTAACTTCATGGGCTTGAAGATTCTTGAAGAAATAAAAAGTTTTGTTATTGTTTTTATACAATTGATATTATGTTGTCCATAACTAATCTAACTAAATCATTAACTACTAGTTCAAGTATAGTAATTTCAACGAGTTCCTCACATTTTTTAATGATTTTATTATTTATATTAGTATTAAAACATAATATCCTATCTGACTGTAGCTTTTAAAGTCATTGGCCATCCTGTGAAAGAATATCAAAAGCTTTTTTTATTAGAGCCAATAATGATTTCTTGCCTTTTTTTTTTCTTGGTTAAAAAAAATTGACTTGCTCGCTTGTGGGCAAATTCGGGAAGCTGTTTGTAGGCCTAGTCACCTTATCAAATTTCTGGCCTTCCGTTTAGGGCCCAGGAGCCAGGGAATTTAAGTCCAAGCCCAATCATAATATTGCATTTATTTATTTATTTATCATACATTTAAAAGCGTGTCTTTAAATGAGGAGATAGATGTTTGTGAGCCTAATCACAGATTTAAGCACAATAATAAATGTATTTCATTGGTATATCAGAAAAAGAGCAGAGCCTATATGTAAAATTTTTTTTTTCATTTATATTTTTATATTTATCATTTTTCTTCAAACTAATTTGATTAATTCATAAATTCATTTATAATAGGATAAATTATATAAGATCCCCCGAGAGAAGTAAGTTGTATGTAACTTTCTTGATATTTTAAATTTTAAATTTAATGCCCTAATCTTTTACTTTTTTTTTACCACGAACCCCTTCCTGTAAGTTGACACATTATATCAATATAAGACACATGGCATACTACGCTACGTAGAATCTGGCATTCTATGTGATCTAATCATTTTACAGCAATGATATATTTTTTTACCAAATGGTTTAATTGTTATTTTAACATTAAAAAAAACCCCTCTTTCCTTTTCTATCTCCTTGCCGCCTATAATGCTTCCTTCTAACTTTCAATTTTTGGTGCACTTCTCTCAGAATTCCATGGTTTGATGGAGCATCCTCTTCTTTGTATTCTTCCTTCCAACACGCTTCATTCTTCCTCAAATAATTCTTCACTCTCTTCACAAACGACTCTGTTGCAAATCTGTATCTAGTTAGCTTCCTTTTGTTTTATTTTTTCTTGTTAAAAAGTTTTAAAAAGCACTTAAAGATTCCATGTAGGATGCCATGTGTAAATTAACGGTGAATTAAAAAGATAATGGTGGAGATTAACGGCAAAGGGTTTGTGGTAAAAAAAAACAGTAAATGATTATAGGGTAAATTAAAACTTCAAAATGTTAGGAATGTTATACACAACTAATTCAAAACTCAAGGGGTCTTGCATAATTTAGCATATATAATATAATATTATACATGAGTATTTTAGAGAGATCATGTTATATATATTATAATTAAGTAATTTATTTAGTATTTTTAATCTCTTTAAATTAAATAAATATGTTTTATGTTAAGTAGTAGAATAGTACTTATGTTAAAATTTTACTTTTTTATCCAAGAGAAATTCTAAAATATATAAATACGAACTCTAGATAGTTATAAATTCGAAATGTGCACTATTCATAATTAAGTTCATCATATGAGAAGTCAGCTGTTGTTAAAAACGCATGCCTCAATGGTGATACAGAAATCACAATGTAACCTTCCTAATAAGTCATGAATTTATACGAAGCAATTTTCAACAGTTATGGATCATCATTATTATTATGCACAAAACAAGCAACAAGTTGTAATTAATTATCACTTCTTTTCATGTCACATAGTTCATTAAGTTATAAACAACCTTTTCCATTACGTGAAGCAATTTTATTTTATCACTTCACGCAACTAAATATAAAATACTACTCCATCCCTCCTAGACTTGGCTTCAATATATTTTCCATTTAAGATAATGCGTATAAATTAAGAAATTTAGTTTATTTTTTGCTAAATAAAGACAATCTTATAATAGAGAAAATTATTAAATAAAATAAATTATAACTAAAAAATAATATTTAATTTTCAAATAAACATTGTACATGTCATGTACAGCAAACAGATTCAGTAATACTGATACAAACATGATATTCAAACAGTGAATTTTAGAGATGAAATTAAATGTCTATATAAGAACAACACTGAGTGTTTCATTTAATCAATTGAAAATGTAATTGAATAATTTAATTGAGTTGAATATATAAATCGATCACTTCTTTTTCTGAGAATTGTGTTGCTTCTCCAAGAGCTGAAAGAGGGTTCCATCATAAACAGCTCGAACTGTGTCTTTCTCCAGCAAGCCATTTTTGTCTTTCCCTAATTTATATAATAACTTCCATTCTCCGTCACTTGCAACCCTATTTACCATCATCAATTCCCGCCAAATTATTTAATTAATTCAACTTAATTATATTTGATCAACCCAAAAATTCAAAAAACAAAAAAGGAATAAACATATACCATCCTTGGTAATCTCTAGGAGCTCTGTTTTCTTTTAGCATTTCTTTCAATTCGTCCGATGTTAAAGCATCTGGATGCGTATGTGCATGCTTCCTGAATATTTCTTCAAATTTTGAAGGAATAAACCTACAACGTACACATAAATATGTCTAAGGATCAGGAATAATAATAATAATAATAATAAGAACAACAACAACAACAACAACAATGTGTGTGTAATATTGGAGGAATAAAAGAAAGAAGAAATACCTTCCTTCCTTATCATAGACTCCAGTGTCGCTGCCATGTTTGCCAAGTTTGATGTTCTTAACTTCAATGGGAAGTAGGGGAGAAGGAAATTTTCCCTGCACCAGCAAAACATAATGTTAAATTAATTATTTTTTCAATAATTCCCTAAATTGGGAAAATTGCCAAAAATATCATATTGCAACATTTATTGCCCAAAGGTATTAAGATTCTTGAGCGGGTGCAACTCTTTTTCGATTGTGTGCAACATATCTTCAACAATGTGTCAACATCTTTCACTTTTCATATAGTTAAAGATAAATTGTATGTAGCTGAAAAAAGAGTTGCATGCTCTTAAAGATAGTTTGCCATTAGTTCTTTAAACAAAGTTTAATTAATTTTGAGTGATAAATTTTGTAATAGGGGTTTTGTTTTAGTAATTTCACCTATAAAATTAATTAATGCTCTCGACAGTGCATGTGACTACACGTACATGCTTGATCTATTATCATTGATCTTGCATCAATTAATATTTTATTTCTTTAATGTCCTATTATTTGATTGCCATTCATTTATGAAAAAAACCCTTAGATCACAAGGCAGGAACAGAAATTAAACTTGATGAAGTAAAATATCCTCTAAAATAATTAAATTTAAATCAACAGATAAAAATAATCCGATCAATATACTTAATTAAAGCTATATTTTAAATTAATAGAATTAATAAAAAATAATTCTGCATTAAATAAATATCTTGCATTTCGCAAGGCTTTGCTTGATCAAGAGATTATATCGCGGGTTCTACGCATGAATATGAGGATGATTAAAAAAAAAAAATGCTGAGATCATATAATTTATTTGAAGGTTAGCAATCATGAATATGAGGATGATTAAAAAAAAAACAAATTTTTGCTATATATGACCCCATTGAATTAATTTTTTTCTCAAAGTTATAGCATGATCTTTTAGAACTTGCTTCAGAATGATATTTTTAATAAAAAATATTCATAGTGGAAAATCTGAAGTACGTTTATAATAATATGAATTATGAAGATGAGATTGTAATTGTAAGAAATTAATAATATAATGACAAGCTTAAGTAGAGGATGAGTAATTAAGATTGAAATGATATAATTAGGAGAAAAGTACAGGACGAGTTTTGAAGCTGAGGTTGAAGTGTATGAACGCAACACTTGCAATGGAGAGGAAGACTCCAGATCCAATTGCACGAAGCCCTGTGAATTAATATTAAACAAACACAATTTGCTATTAATTAATTGAAATAAGGAATTAATTAAAGAAAGAGAAGAGAATTATAATGATATATATGGAAACAAAAAGAAAGAACCTTGGAAAGTCTCCCATGGGTAAATAACACCGTCTTTGTTCCTATCAAAGAACGAAACGTGCTTCTGCAACACACTTTGTCCCTCACCATTATTTACTCCTTCTACTTCAACAACAACAACAACAACAACATTAATAAGCACTTTAACATATAATATAGTTGTTAGTTTGGTAGGTAATATTAAACTTTTCATATAATAATGGCCTCTTGTATATTATGCATACCTTGGGAAGTATTGTTGTTGTTGTTGGTTAATAAGGAGGAAGAGGAAGCCATGGACGATCGATATATCAGTACAGAGAGATCGAGAACCAAACGAAAGAGGAAGAGTATTGGATATTGGATTTGTTGTTATGTGTGTGGGTGTCTATATATATAAATTTGCATATGTTGATTATACATACATAACGATTTCTGAAATTAAGTTTGAATCATTGCTTCTATTTGAAAAAGGTGGAGAACACATCACGCAAGGGCAATCACACGCATTTATGAGACTCGTAAACGCAACTCTCCTTTTCATTTTTCGTCAATATTTTTTTTTAAAAAAATACTCCCTCTAGTCTAGTTGGGGGTTAAATTTAGTTCTACATATAATACTACATTTGGTCCTAAATATAAGACTTATATGATTTTTTTGGGAGAAATTAAGAAAATTAAATAAGTTACTTAGTCATATTATATATTGTGTATGATAAAATTATATATCAGCTTATAAGTCAGAATGATATTAAGGTAACAAACATGATATTTTTGTTTCATGTACGTGGCCAAAGATGTTCATGATGCACGCAATAAAACCTTATAATGTCATATGTACATGGAGGAATGCTTAATGAGAAACCTAAAATTTATAACAGACCAAACTCGTCACATATTATGAGTTGTATAAATTATGTTTTAAATTAAATATAATTTTATACAATATATAGGACTCAGTTATAGTAATAACTAACAACAACAAATTTTGCAATCGAAATATCTTATATATATATATGGAGGAATCAAAGAAAGAAGGAATACCTTCCTTCCTTATATCATAGACGCCTGTTCCTAACTTCAATGGGAAACAGTGGAGAATGAATTTTCCGTACACCATCGTCAACATATTTTTAAATTAATTAATTGTTTTTCAATAATAAATATTCTATAGAATTAATTAATACTCGCCACAGTGTATGTGACTACACGTACGTCCATGCTTGCATGCCCTATTACTGACTGATCAGTTATTAATGTGTTATTATTTGATTGCCATTTATTAAGACTGACATTGTAATATTAGAGAATTATCATAGTGATGATAAGTTAAAGAAAAAGATGTGTAATTAATTAAGATTGAAAGTGTAATAAAGAGAAGTACAGGACGAGTTTTGAAACTGTTGACGTGAATCAAGGCCACACCAAAAAAGGACATGAAGACTCCAATTCCAATTGCACGAAACCCTGTGAAATTAAACAAAAACAATTTAGTGTCGATTGAAGGAGTAAGGTGGAAATTTATCTATAAAGTATTCAATTATGCACATTTGACACCATAAAATTTTTATGAGTGCAACCATGTGTCTGTGTGAACATTCCCAATTAGAGCATAAAGATATGGGATTTCTGCCAAGTCTTAACGTTTTATCTCTCTCCCTCTGATAAATGGTTTGCAAGACTCAACATAAAAAGCATTTTTGTTCCATATGAGAATTGTCTCCCCCATGAAAACTTTATAGTGTCAAATGTATATAGAGGAATACTTTATCGGTAGATTTGCACATTAATTAACCCTTAATTAAAATTAAATAAGGAATTAAATAAAGAGAAGAGAGAGATTATATTAAAGAAGATAGTTATATGGAAATAAAATGAAAGAACCTTGAAAAGTCTTGCAGGGGTAAATAATACCATCTTTGTTCCTATCAAAGAACGAAACATGCTTCTGCAATAATGCAGTTTGCTCCTCACAACCAACTCCTTCAGCTTGAGTAGTAATAATAATGAGAAAATTAATAATTATTTTATTAGCACACACATCTATATACTGAGTTGAAGTTATGTATATGCTCATTACTTGAGTAATACTCCATCCGGTGTTAAATATAAGAACTAATTAGATAACTAATTTATAGATAATTTATTCTAAAAAAAATAAAATACATGTTTTAGCGCTATGAAAAGCGTAACAGTGTCTTTTTGTAGTGATGGCTTATGTAATGCTTTAAAAAAGCTACAAATATTTAAAAAATGCGTTACATCTTTGATTCTATGTAGTAGTGCGAATAACAAAATTATTTTACAGATTTCATATAATGTGTGAAAAACTACTTCATTTTACATTAAATCAGGTAATAACAAAGTGTAATGAAATGGAATAACCTACAAATTTTATTCATGTTAAAATTATAATTTTTAATTATTTTAATTAATCTTACACGTTTAAAAATTATAAACAAACAATAATAATAATTTTTTAATTAACAAAAATAATGATTGGGTGGATGGGAAGAACTCAATTATTTTTCAATAAAATAAAAAAAAGAGCAAAGTTAAGAACATTGTGAATTTAAAAACTATAGTAAAGTAATTATTTCTAAATAGAACTAAAGTATTGGAATCTAACTAGATCAAATATATAAAAATAAAAAAGGCGGTTGCGTTTACGTGATCCATAAAAGCATGTGATTGTCCTTACATGATGTGTTCACCACCTTTCAAAAAGAAGCAATGATAAATTTAAAACCTAATTTCAGAAATCTTCATGTATCCATATCAACAAAATTATACTTTGATCGCGACTCGCTAGCTAATATTAATATGGGTTATTATAGACTATGTATATTATTTATGATCATTAAAATAAAATAAAATTACATACAAAATTAGATAGATTATTTTTTTTGAAAAGGAAAAAATAGTTTAAATTTTGAGACATAAGAAGAAAGTTGCTTATAAAAAGGATCAGCCTCAAGAGAGAGAAAATTGATTATAAAAAGGACTAGAGGGAGTAATTAGCATAAGCGCGTTAAATTGTGTTCTCTTACAATAATTTATCTTATAAATAAATCTTGTTTACACTGTATTGTGGAATAAGAGCGTGAAAAAGAACTAGCACCACAAAGACCCCCCATAGCCAAAAATGGTTTTAGTAATATTGGTTCATAAGCCAAAACGTTTATTTTGTTAATAATATTATATTTAAAATTTATTTATTTGGAAATTGGTATAGTGATATGATTTTTTTTGGGTTTGGATTAGTATTATGATTATATGATAAATATCTCATTAGTATATTTTTAGTTAATTAAAAAGTTCGTTTGTTACTAAATGAATTCACACTAAATATATCCCCATGATATTTGCCGCGTTCATTTGTTACTAAAACTTCATATGTCCTACGCTATGATAGAGGGATAACAAAAGGTAAAATGATTGATATCCATGTGATATTAGCCGTTTATTTAAGAATTTATTGTTTAAAAATTTTTAGATTTTAGTATTTTTCATTTTTATAATCTCCTTCTCAGGCCATATTGTGCTTGTTTAAGCTTTTTTTTTCACGAAAAATCACATATTTTTAAAATAGATATTTTATAAGTATTTTTTTGTGATTTTTTAAAAAAATTTAGAAATAATCAAAATCTAGAAAGAGGTAAATTTCTAATTATTTCCAATAACCCACAAGTTTTACAAGGAAAACTGTTAATATATTTTAAAATCTGTTAATATATTTTGAGGTTAGCCAAGTTGTATCAATAATATTTATCATATTCCTCACCACAGTTAAGAACCATCTTAACTATAGAATTGACTTATAATAATAACATTCAACAAAAATAGAATCACTGTTCAAAGTTCAATTTCTCTAAATAATACATGAAGACCTTACTTGCCTTTAAATATATATAAAAGAGTCTTAAAAATAGTAGAAAGTATATATCAATTGGGAGAGGAATGTCTCCATTGATTTCTCTCTCCAATTGAAAGGAGACCATATGCACTTCCTTCACCATCCAAATAACTCTTACATATTCAAAGAGTTACAAAAAATGCCAAGTGGATGAAAAGAGGCTCCAAAATACACAAAAGTTTTAGGGTTTGTTTGATTCTTTTTTTTTGTTCTCACAAACAATTTTATGTAACAGTTTTTGGAAATAAGTTTTAAAAATAAAAAAACAAAAAAATTTGTTTGGATAGATTATTTTGAAAAATCTGTTTTTGAAGTGACGTGGTGGTGCGGTCACTGGTGGTGGTGGTCGTCATTGGTAGTGTAGTGTCAATAGTAGATAAGTGCAACCTCAAAAAATATAAAAAATAGGAAAACAAAAATAAGAAAACAAATAATTTTTTTTTGTTTTTTAGTTTTTAAAAACAATTTTTGGAAAACAATTTACCAAACATGTTTTTTTTATTTTTTTAAAAAACAAAAGAACAGTTTTAAAAAATAAAATCAAACAGCTCCTTAGTATCTCCGGTGGAATTCTGTATCTTATCGTTGCCCCATATTTGCTTATTGTTACTCACTAGTATTTGTATATCAGATTGTGATATAAATGTTTTTTACTCACAGAAAGAAACTAAACATGTGAATTTAGATTAATTAAGAAGAATAACGCAAGAAAAACATTAAGAACTTAAACCCATTGCATAGTCACAACAATGACTACCACCTATTTTCTAAGAAACGGATGTGCTTACGTTTTGATAAGCACATCAAACAAATAAACTAACCTTGTTGGAATTGTCCTTTAAGAAATTTTCCAGAGCCTGTTATTGTGTTGGGGAAATGAGAGAGAAGACTTCGAAGAAGAGGGAGAAAAAATAGGGAAGAGAGCGTAAAAATCGCCATACTTGTTCCCTCGCTATCATCTCCATATCTGTACCAAAAAACAAAAAAAAAACAAAAAAAAAGGTCATGTGGGGGAAGAAGATGGAGGTTGAGATAGGACAAAGAGAGAAAGCGATTCCGATGAGGAAGACATGACAACGGATGGCTTGTTGTAGACAAAGGGAAATAGTGGTGGGTCTTGGATTTGATCAAGAGTGAAGAAGCAATTGCAAATTGAGACTGATGATGGGTTAAGGTGAGACTGTGTTGGTTAGGGTTAAGGGTCATGTTTTGTGATTTTAAAAGAGGGAAAGGATTTTTTTATATTTAAAAAATATTGGAAGGATTTGCATTTGAAATCTGGAGAATGAGGGGAGAAAAGGCATTAGATATAGGGGTGGAAACAAGCCAGACGGCTTGTCAGGGGCCTGCGGCCTAGCCTGGCCTGTTTTCGGATTGGTTAGACCTGGCCTTTCAGGCTAAAAGGCCAGGCCAAGGCCATATTAAAAGCCTGTTTATATTAAAAGGCCAGGCCAAGGCCTATAGGCCTGTCAGGCCGGTCTTGGCCTGTTAAGGTATTTTTTTTAAAAAAAATAGCACAATAGACAACAGTGTACTAAATATTTTTTTTTTGTCAAAATGAACTAAATTTTTTTGAAGACCCATTGTGTGAAAAGTCGACTGCTGAAGGCTGAAGTGCACATGCATAACCCTAGTATTGAAAAGGATATGACTGCTTGAGCGACGTCGAATCCCTAAATCTTCAATCGTGGGTCGTGGCCATTTTCCCTGCTACTTCTCCTTCTCCCTTAGCGACCTTTTGTCCCTGACAGAATCCTCTTCCGGCAGCCATTCAAGCTCTGGGAAGAAATCGGAAAAGTTGCTTCATTTAACACTTCATTTCTCATAAGCTTTTATCGCGTCAGCAATGCCACTCCCAGCGAAGGCCTCGTTATCGTCTTTGCTCTGAACCTAGAAATTGCCGGCGGAACCCCTCACTCCTTTCAGCTGTTAGGCACCGTTAGCCACCGAAGTTCTGGGCAAAGGTCAGGTTAGTCTCTTCTTTCTTTATGGAATTTTATTTAGGATTTTAGAGTTGTTATCTAGGAAACATGGATTTGGAGCTCTACGTTGTGTACTTGTGTTGTATACCTGGTAGAAAGTTGTGTAAGAATCTGTAGATTTTGTTTGAAGTAATGATAGAGAATAACTCAGAATTAAACATCGATGAAAGTTTTGTAAAATATTAAGGAAAGACCAGCTTCTATCAGTGCACATTGTCCAATTTGATTAAACCGTGTCCTGATTAATCTTATCCAACCAATTATTTAGTGACACCATATTCAAATGGAGATATTTAAATCGAAAAGCCAATAATGGTGGTCTTCTTTCACACAGTAAACCTACCTATTATCATGGTAATTGCTAAAAATATGGTCAAGTCCGTGGCTTCTTTCACTGTCAATGAATGTCATTCATTTTAGTATGTTAGGGAGGCTAGGAAAACTAATAGCCATGGTTGTTGATGTTTAAGTAGAGGGAAAGGGAAATCAAGAAATAGATATCCATCTCTAACTGTATAGCATGGGTACCACTGGCACATAAGAAGATCTAGCTATTTGTTTGAAACTTAAAATCACATGCAATTTCTTTTTGCCTTAGATAGCTGTCCAATATTGAAACTCTTAACTTTTTAATATTGAAACTCTTAACTTTTTAACATGTCAATATGTCATTTATTGATACAGGGCTTTTTGAGTTTACTTGGTAGACAGAGACCATAGTTAGACCCCGACAATTATGAACAGAAATTTAAACAAGTGACAAGTTTCATTGACAGGTGTGCTTAACTGTCTGAGTTATATCTTTTATGATTTACATGTAGGTTGTAACTTATTAAACCAAGACTACCATAAAGAATTCTCCTCTTTGATTGCATTCCCATTATTTAATAAATAGTACAGACAGAACAGGAAGAAAAAAAAAATAATTGACAAAATCACTTTCATTAAAGGCACAGGGAAATGAAAAGGGCATAAATTGTCAACAATTATGGAGCATGATTTAAATACTGTCATGGATATCATTTCATACATAATGCATAATTTGAAACAATTGTTAATTCTAGAGAGTTCTCATGCACCCAACTAGGTTCAGGGGCATATTAAAGGGGGTCTTGAAAAAAAAAACAACAACAATGGATGCAAAATGGAATCAGCCGCTAGAAAAAAGTTGTTATAATTTAATGTTTACTTTAATTTTTCTTTTTGAGTTATTTATTTATTCATCTGTGTTGATTTCATGTTGCTTTCAAATTAGATTTATTTATTTCTCTTGTTGATTTCATGTTGCTCTTTTCACTTCAACTAATACTACACTATTTTTTATGTTTTAGTTCTAGTTAATGTCATCTCTATTTGAGAGTGAAACAATGTTATATAATTTAGTTCCTCCTAATGCTATTGAGGTCTGTCAAGAAGCACCAACAGATTCAAGTCAACAAACTAGTCAATAAACCAATGAGAAAAGTGATGGTGATGGTGATGGTGATGATGATATCATTAAGAAGAAGAGGCAAAAAACCTCACCTATTTGGGATGATTTTGATCAACTTGAAAGTAATGATGGGCTCAAAACTAAATACAAGTATTGCAAAAGTTTATTTTCATACTCAGGGAAGGGAGCTAGCACTTCCCATCTATGGAGACATATCAAATCTTGTGATTCAAGGAAGCTGCATGTTGCTACGAAAAATAATCAATCCACTATTCCATTTCAACCTTCCATTTTAAGCATCAATCTATTTCTAGCATCGGGTGCCATATATTCTAATGAGAAGATGAGGGAAATAATTGCTACTGCAATCATGGTGTATGAGCATCCATTTAGCATTGTTGAGGATGAAGTTTGGATGTGGGCCTTTCAATATATTCTAACAAGAAGTGATTGTTTGGCCATATATGAAGTAGAGAAGAAACAATTGAAGGTCTTATTACAAGGTGTAAACAAGATTAATTTGACTACAGATATGTGGAAATCAAGTCATCAAGTTACTGAATATATGGTCATCACTGGGTATTCCATTGATGCAGGGTGGAATGTTCAAAAGAGGGTTTTGAGTTTTGTCAAAGTTCCTGCCCCTAGATGAGGAATTGATGTGGTTGATGCTATTTTCAAGTGTTTGAAGGCCAGGGGAATTGAAAATAAAGTATTTTCTGTGTCAATTGACAATGCTTCTTATAATGATTCTTGTTTAAGGCTCTCCGCAACACCTTATCACTGAGTAGTTCATTGCCTCTGGGTGGTAACTTGTTTCATGTTAGATGTTCTACACATATATTAAATTTGTTGGTGCAAGATAGCCTTGGTAGAATTAAGGACATTATAAATAATGTCCATGAGAGTGTAAAATATATCAGCTACAATGATTCAAGGCTAAAAGCATTTTACGATATTGTTGAACAGAAACGATTGAAGGAAAAGAAGCTCATTCTTGATTGTCCAACCAGGTGGAATTCTACATATAGGATGTTATCTACTGCATTAAAGTTTAAGGTTGTCTTTCCCAATTATAAGAAAAGAGAACCACATTACAACTATGCACCTTCAGAAGATGATTGGAAAAAAGTTAAGAAGATTTGCAAACTTCTAAAAGTGTTCAATCTAGCCACTCATATCATATCAGGTAGTGAGTATCCTACTGCAAATTTGTACCTTCCTGAAGTTTGGAGAGTGAAACAAGTAATTGACAATGCCTTATAAGTTGATGATTTCTTTATAGTAGAAATGGCAGCCTTAATGAAAGAGAAGTTTGACAAATATTGGGGGGAATGCAAAATGGTAATGGCTCTTGCAAGTATTTTGGATCCCAGGTGAAAATTATGTCATTAATTATTGCTTTCCTTTGATTTACAAGCCTGATTATGTTGCTTCTGATAATATAGATAAAGTGGTAAAAGCTTTATACTCAATGTATGATGACTATGTTGTCATGCACAAGGGAGAAGCAAGTAATGAAGGTGCTAATATTGGCAACAACTCTTCTTCCACTGTGCCTAGTTCTTCTATAATTACTAGATTTGATCAAATCATGAACATTGTTCATGAAAAGCAAGCAATTCCCCCTATGAAATCAGAATTGGAAGTTTATCTTGAGGAGGGTGTTTATATTCTTGAGGGCAGTTCTAACTCTTTTAGTGCTATGGAATGGTGGAAAAATAATAGTCTGAAGTATAAGATTTTATCTAAAATGGTTGCTGACATACTAGCTATTCCAATCTCAACCGTGGCATCAGAGTCCACATTCAGTGCTGGAGGTAGAGTTATTGATAAATATCATTCTAAATTGAATGAAGAATCGATTGAAGCATTTATTTGTGGTGGGGATTGGCTTCGCAACAAGTACGGTTTAAAGAAGAAACAAAAGGTATAAATTTTCCATTGTTAAAATAATGTTATTTCCTATATATATTATTTGTTAAACTGTGTTATGCTCTAATACTATATATTTTATTAATTTTTTTTCAAGGTCTTCGAAGGAGAAGAAGAAATCATATTGAAGATTTGATGTGAAAATTGGAGAATTTGTACTGAAAATTATTATGTTGTATTTGGTTTCACATTTTATGATGTATTTTGGATCATTAATTTATGTAATTAGGCTTGTTTTCGGCCTGTTTGAAATATGCATGTCGGCTTGTTTGAAGTAGACTTGTTGTGAAGCCTGTGGCCTGTTAGCCTATGTAATTTTTTTTTAATTACAGGCCTCCTTAACAGGCCACAGGCCAGGCCAAGCCTGTATATATGCCAGACTTAGGCATGAAAAAATGCTTGTTATAGGCCACAGGCTAGGCTCAGGCCATCCAGTGCCTTAATAGGCCAGGCCTGTTAAGGAACAAGCTTGGCCTAGTCTGGCCTGTTTCCACCCCTAATGAGATATGAGAGAATTTGACATCTGAGAGAATCTTGGAAATCAAAGATTTATTATTGTGCTTTGAAAAGTATTTGCTTCAACCCACCCTGCTTCAAATCAGAATCGATGGAAGACTAATGTGGCATTTGTTCACATAGGCATACATGAGAAAACATATTGAAGTGTATTTCTTCACTCCATAATTAATGGCAAGTCAAATGTATGACTGTTTTGTCCAATGACGTTTATCCTTGGGCGGCTAGTTGTTTGCTCACTAGGCCCCTTTGTATTTAACCTAATGATGTGAATCTTCATTTATGTGGTAGGAACATGTGGTAATTGATTTTACGTTAATTGGACCTAATGAGATTATTATTATTATTATTAGGACCAATCACCGTAGACTTACAAGTTTTAGTAGTATATATTTGATGATTGATTGTATTTTTATCATTGAGAAACTTATTAAATGACATTATCTATAAAAAAATAATGTTTATATGGTTCTGAAAACCAGACCGGATCGGCCGGTCTGGACCGAAAACCAGCGGATCGGCCGAAAAACCGGTCCGTTTTTCTTCCTGAACCCGGGTTGCGGGTTAACCCTAGGTCAACTTGCTTGACTCGGCCTGACCCGGCCGAGTTGGCCGGGTCAACCGAGTCATAATATATTTTTCCCCTTCCATTCTTTGCAAACTACGCCGTTTCTCTCTTGTTTTTTTTAATTCAAATGTTCAAACTTTATCAGTTCAGAGTTCAAACGGCGAAATGAATGATAGAATGATAGGTGATAGTAGTCATAGCACCGTGTTTCCGTGTCTCTGCCTCTGAAGTTCTCGTTCTCAGTTTTGAACAATGCTCAATGAGTCAATGGCTCTCCAAGTTTCAGTTTCAACTTTCATACTTAAATGAAATAATCTATCAGTATTCAGGTCAGCCTCAGCTTCACTCTTCAATCTTCATCAGTTCTTTACTCACTCACTCGGTCACTGCACTCCATCTCCGTCTGAAACCGTCCGCCTCCAACTGCTTTCATCCAAGGTCGTCCTCTATTCTCGTTTCCCCTCTGAAGGCGTATCCTCAGTCCTCATTTCACCTCTAAAGTTGTTATCCTCATTTCACCGCCATTGCAGTACGATGGTCACCGGTTACAGAGCTTGAATGGGTCGTCGGTTACAGAGCTTGATCTTCCCTTTGGTTTCACCGTGAAAGGATTCAGTTAGTTTGATCATTGTCTATTCCTTGATCATTTGATCTTTGTAGCTATATGGTTTCACCCTCTGTTTCCCTTTGGTTTCGCCGTGAATGGATTCTGTATATGATCGTTGTAGCCATATGCTTGAACAACATGAGTTTCCCTATATATATATATATATATATATATATATAGAGTTATAGGCACATGAGTTTCCCTTTTTTTTCAAGATATATATATATATATATATATATATATATATATATATATATATATATATATATATATAGACACACGCGGACATGGTGTTTAATGCAGGGCATACTATTTTGTTTGTTTTAGAATAGGTAGTTTTGCAATTTGTTTTTTCATTCAAGTTCTATTGTCATCTCAGTTATTAATCAGAGAGGTATAAGTTGATGTTAGTGAATTTTTTACTATGATTTATTTTCCATGATACAGCAATAGACACATATACAAACATGGTGTTCAATGCAGGGCATACAGTTTTGTTTGTTTTAGAATAGGTAGTTTTGCAATTTGTTTTTTCATTAAAGTTCTATTGTCATCTCAGTTATTAATCAGAGAGGTATAAGCTAATGTTAGTGAATTTTTGCTATGGTTTATTTTACATGATACAACATAGTTAACTTATTTTGAGACGTGTGATTTTTGTTGTTGATGATATGGATATCTGTTATTGAATCTTGATCATGAATATTTGAGTAAGTAGGTTTTTTGTACTCTTAGCAAAATTAGATTGATTTATTAATGTTCCTTTATTATTAACAGAACTTCAGAACTTGGCTGATTTGATTGAAAGGGTAACCTTGGTTTGCTTCTAGTTTGTTAATGGAGGGAAATATAAATTTTAATAATTAAGGTGCTCAGAATAGTGAGAATACTACCACCTCTAATCTCGAGTCCACCAATCCTCCTAACAATAGTTCAAAGCCATCACAATCGAATGTAAAAAAAAATAAACCCTGCTTGGGAATATGTCTCTGTTAAGAAAGAGGGGAAAATAAATGTGTTTACATGCCTTTTATGTGGTTCAAGTTATAGGGGAGGTGGGATAAATAGGTTGAAACAACATTTAGTTGGTGTGAGTGGTCAAGTGAGTTCTTGTAAAAAAGTTGCCCATGATGTATGCGCTAGAATGGAAACATCTTTGGTAGAAGGTTCAAAGAAAAATCTTGTTCATAATGATGATGTAAATGAACATGAAATCGATGCAACTAGAGAAAGTGAAGAACTACTTGTTTCAAAGAGGAAAGCTGTGGGGGCTGAAAGTTATTTTGCACCTAGGACAACTCTTGGTGCTCAACCAAGCATCAAGAGTATATGGGCAAGTCAAGAAGCCCAACATAATGCAAAAATAGTTTTTGGTCAATGGACTTATGTGAATTGTATTCCATTTAATGCATTGGTTTGTCCCTTATTTCAAAAAGCTATTGATGCTGCTATTGCAATTGGGCCTGGGTTTAAAGTTCCTACTTATCATGAGTACAGAGTTAGCATATTGAGAGATTGTAAAAAGGAATGTCAACTTGTAATTGATAGCTATCGAGCTAAATGGAAAGAAAATGGTTGTACACTTATGGTTGATGGTTAGATAGATGTTAGACAGCAAACTTTGATTAATTTCTTAGTCTATTTAGTGCATGGTATGGTTTTTGTAAAATCTATTGATGCTTCAGATTTAGTTAAAGATGCTACTACATTATTCTCATTGTTCAGAGAAGTAATTGAGTGGGTTGGTCCTGAAAATATAGTTCATGTTGTAACTGACAATGCTGCTAACTATGTAGCATATGGTAAAATGATAAAAGAGAAATATAAAACTATTTATTGGTCACCTTGTGCAGCTCATTGTTTAAATCTGATTTTGAAAGACATTGCATACATGCCTCATGTATTAGACCTTGCAAAGAAGGCATCCAAAATCATTGTATTTGCGTATAATCATTTGGACTTCTTGTCATGGTTAAGAAAAAGACCTAATTGGAAGGAAATTGTGCGTCCTGGTGCAATAAGATTTGCCACTATATTCATCACCCTTCATATCATATATTCGCACAAACATGACCTACAGGCTTTGGTTATTGATAATCATTTTTTGTACCATAAGTTAGCAACCATTGAAGCTGGGAAGACTTTTAGTGCAATCATTATAGATAATCGGTTCTGGAATGATTGCTTTCAAATTGTAAGACTTGTTTCTCCATTGATAAGATTGTTAAGGATTGTTGATTCAGATGAGAATCCTTCAATTCTTTATGTCTATGAAAGCATGTAGAGGGCTAAAAATTTAATCAATGACATGTTTCAAAGGAAAAAGGAACAATACATGCCTTACACAAATATAATTCAAAGTCATTGGGATAAACATTTAAAAAATGAACTTCATGCAGCGGCATATTTGTTGAAGCCCGCATTTTTGTATAGTCCTGACTTTGTTAGAAAGCATTGATGTCTGGAAGCTGTGATATCCCAAATTTTGGGACTAGAGGCTTAAAATTTAGCCTGGATTAAAGGGGACTACTAGACCCCTGTTTGGTAAATGTCATAGTGAGACATAGTATTATTTTTTAAAATTCCTTTATATCCTTGGATATTAAAAAATTAGTGAGCTAAAGAGCTCGAGGAATAACAAAACGAAGTGATTGGAAGTCACACATAACATAGTGAAGTGTGATACAAAGTATTGTTGCCATTGGTGAAATTCTCGATGTTGCAATTGTGTTTGTGTGGCGGATTTCAAGGGGAAAATGATGTTCAAAAATTATAAAAATTTCAAAATGAAAGTATACTTATCAAGCTTTAATTTGATAGGTCATATATGTCATTTGGAGTTGTACACAAAGAGAAATTAATTTTTGAATTTAGCCCAGCGAAATTAACTATTTTCTGGGGCAGCATCCAAAGATTAAAATTTTGGGAAGAGTGAGCTTCCAATTGGCCAAATTTTATATTTTTTTTCTTAAAAATAGACTCAATGAGGGTCGCATAGCCTTTAAAACCACCCCAATTAGACATTTGTACAATTAGATATGAATTTTCAAAATTTAATGAAAATTCTGCCATATTATGTATTATGTGCGAAAATTTGATTTTTGGGCCAATCGTAGGCTGACAGGTGGCAAATGAGATGGCTGATTCATTTATCCATTAATTCATCATCTTCCTCCTCATTATTCTATGCAGAAAAATATGAAAGAGAGAGTGATCTGATGAGAAAATGGAGAGAGAAGAGAGAGAAAATTCTATTCGCCGAAACTCTACTGTAACGGCATCCTCTCTCAAAGTGCCATTTAGGAAACTTCTTCTACTCATCGTGAGCTTTATTTCTATGGTTTCAAATTCTCATTTGGAGGTGGTTGGCACCGTTTCACCGGCCGGAGTGTTGCCGGAATTCCGAACCGTTTGGGGAAACGAGTAGAGGTAAGAGTAAGCTTCCTTTTGAACCGATTGATTTGTTGTTTGGATGAGTGCATTGAAAGTTGGCTACTATTAATTCTAGTAAAAAAATGGTGTTTTTAATGGCAATCATGTCTAATGAGTGTTTAAATGGCTAATCATTTGATTAGAAGTAGAAAAGAAGTGATTAAGCCAAAGAAAACAAGAAATCGACAAACTCTTTCCGAGAATTCTTATTTTCAGTTTTCTGTTCTGTGTGTGACATGGTGATGGGCTGAGAACTTGATGATTTTGATGCTTCCATTGGATTTAAGAGGCAAAATTGTGTAGGTATGCAAGTGTTCATAAATTTTGGATACTTGTATATGAATTTGGGAAATTATGAAGTATAGGTATGCATGTTGCTTAAATCTTCCCTGTGTGGCAGTCAGTGTTTTGCATGATGTTTGAAGGTCTAAAACTTGTCCAAAAATTCTGAAATTATGCATTATTAAATTAGACATGTATAGCTTTAATTTGATATGTAATTTGTAACTTTTGGACAAGTTTTTTAGGAGTTATGACTTTTTAAATTTTGGTCATGTGAATCTGGAAATTTCTTGAGCAATGTTCAAACAAATTGAACTCTGTAAATTTTTGAGTTCATTTTTCTTATATGAATATTTTTCCCTCAAATAAGACTTAAATATTGTTAAATATAATTTGGAACCACTTAATTTGAAGTTTCCTAGAATTAATTGTGGATTTTTGAAGTTAAGCCCTGTAATCTAGAAAGCAATCCGAAATAGTGGCCTAGGACGAATTTCTAGGAATAATTGGTCTACATTGGGAAAACGTAACTATTTTTCCTTAAATATAAATTAAAATATCTTAATTTAGGATTTGAAGTTAGTTCAATAGGATTTTTTTAGGATTATTTATGATTTTTGACATTTGGACATGATTCTAAAAGCTGTTTTGGGACAGTGGAGAATATCATGAAATCTGAACTTGTGGCATGGTTACTGAAAGAGTAATGATTTTTACTGAAAGTAGACTAAAAGAGAGTCAAATAGAGCTTTCAATCATGACTCTAATAATGTGATTGGTTATATAGGGCCATGAAGTAATAGAGAAGAAGAAGCAATGATTGAAAGATTAAGATACCAAAAGAGGACATAGAGTTCTACAGGTAGTGAACTTACCTTGTTTGCATGTATGTGATATGTATGTCTTGCATTGATTATGTGACTGCTTTGCCTATTTGTGTGGAACATGTATGATTGGTTGAAGCTCTGTTATATTTGTGCAATGGCCATATGTATGTCATAACATCGAGCATGCAACATGTCATTATGTTGGCATGAAATAGTGTAGGCAAGCATGTCATGCATTCATATATATCTGACATGCATAGTGGTAATGTTTGCTACTGTGATTCTCTCGAATCTCACTCCTCCCAACCAACAATTTAGACAGGTGAAGATGCAGGAAGATGCATGGAGGAGATATGAAGTTGAAGTATAGTGGTATTTAATGTAATTGATTTACAATTGATAGCCTTGTATGGCTTTGAATTTCATTTATGTATATGAGTGTATGAATGGAGTATAAGTAGAGAATAGCTTAAATTTCATTAAAAAGGAAAGAGAATCGCTCGCATACTCTGATGTAATGAGATTAAGAGCCGATGAGACATTATGACGTAGTGAAACTTGTAAAAATAATTGAAATATTTTTTTTACCTGCTGAAAAATCCTCTCAACCCTAGGTTCAAGTTCTGAGTTGAGATTGGGGATTTGTGAACATTTTCAAGAGTTGGGTAATCCCGATTCGAATCCTGGTCCCACCAGTGGTTTCACTACTCATTTGAACTCATCTGAGGCTATGAAAATAAGGTATTACATAAGTTGTGATTGATTTGTTTGAGGAAAACTCATATGGAAATATTGATTATTATGCTATAATGATAAAGCAAATTGGTGTATACCGTGAACGTAAAGAATCATTTGCTAAAGTTTTCTATGAAAAAATAGCCCATAAACTAGTTCCTCATAAGTATATTAAATTTTATATTAGAAAGCACATAATGAGATATGTATGTATTATATATAGTACTAAATGATTTTTATTTTATTTTGTAGATGATTGGTGGTTGTACTACGGGGGTTTAGTAACGAAATTGCAAAAACTTCCTATACGTGTTCTGAGTCAAACTTCTTCTTTTTCTAGCTGTGAAAGAAATTGGAGCTTGTTTGAGCGTATCCATATTGAAAGAAGAAATAGATTGGAGCATCAAAGGCTTGACGACTTGGTTTTCACTAATTACAATCTTAGGTTAAAGTTTAGGTAAACTTCTTTTCATGACTTTTGATTGCTTGTTTTATAATTTATAGTTTCATTACATATATCACTATATTTCATTAATGTTGGTCTTCTATCATGTTGGCATTATACTTATAGGAATCAATTGAAGAAGAAAAATGATAATTATGATCCTATTGATTATGAATCAATTGATAAACTAAACTTTTGGGATCTTGAAGAAGATCAAACTCCTGAATTTGATGATGTAGAAGCAACAAATCATCAACTTGAACAAATGGCTAGGAATTTTGGAGGTTTCTAAATTCTTACTATCTCTTCTATTATTTAAGATAATGCTCTTACACAAAAGAATATCACTATGTTTTTTACTTTTTTTTACGTAAGAATTAACAATTCTATTCATTTCATATATAGGTGATGATGATGTTAGTACTAGGGCTCTATCTTTAAACGATGGTCATATTGCTTCTAGTGCCTTTACTTTACCTCATACAACTCTACCTCCTGATGTCTCAATACCTAGAGAGTTGAATGATGTTAATAATGATTTCAATGATGATGATTATTAGTTTAGTGATTCAAGGTGGAATTATTTTGTTATCATGTAGGTGGGAATCTTTTGTTATCATGTAGGTGGGAATATTTTGCCATCATATACTTGTTTTTGATATTTTGTGATTACTAGATACACATTTGGCCATTTAGGTGTCATTGGATGGTATATGATATAGTGATGTCACTTTGTAAAGAAAATTGTAGACACTATTTGACAAGCATTGGAGTATATGATTATTTTGCTACTAATTCAAATTTTATACCTCACCGGTTGACTCTGGGCTGACTCTGATATGACTCACTGACCCTTGACCCAATATCTCAACTGGTTCAGTGACCGGTTCGGGTTTCAGAACCTTGAATATTTAATTTTCATACAAACATAAAACATTGTACATGTACCACAACAAAATCCAAGTTGACATATACAAATTCAATAATAATAATACAGACAATGAATTTGAGAGATGAAATTAAACATGGATACATCCATAATAAATAATGTAATTTAGTATATGAAAGAATCACTTCTTTTTGTGAGCATTGTGTTGCTTCTCCAAGAGCTGGAAGAGGGTTCCATCATAAACAGCACGAACTGTGTCTTTCTCCAGCAAACCATCTTTGTTTTTCCCAATGTTGTATAATAAATTCCATTGAGCCTTACTTATACACTACAAAAAAATAGCGAATTAGCGACGGAATTTAGCGACGGAATTTCCGTCACTAATCAACTTAGAGACGGAAATTAGTGACGGATTAGAGACGGAACAATATTAGCGACGGAATTAGCGACGGAATTTGTTCCGTCGCTAAAAAGGCCGTTACTAATTGATTAGTGACGGAATTTTCCATTCCGTCGCTAATTAGAGACGGAATTTAGGGACGGAATTTTTCCGTCTCTAATTAGCGACGGAATTTCCGTCTCTAATTTAGAGACGGAATTTAGCGACGGAAATTCCGTCGCTAATTAGAGACGGAAATTCCGTCGCTAATTAGAGACGGAATTTTTCCGTCCCTAAATTCCGTCACTAATTAGTGACGGAATTAACTAATTAGAGACAAAAAATTCCGTCTCTAATTAGAGACAGAATTTTCCTTCTCTAATCCGTCGCTAATTATTTTTTTATATATAATTTAAATTGCCACATGTCTACAACACGAGCCTCCACATGTTCCTCACCGGCGGCAGCCACGTGTACCAATCAGCCATCGCCACGTGTCACCCTCCACCTCGCACCACGTGTCCCCTCCACCTCGCGCCACGTGTCCCCTGCACCTTGCGCCACGTGTCACAAGTCACAAATTGGTTGCATTTTGTGACCAAGTTAGGATTCGAAGCCATGACCTCTCACGCGCGTGCTAGTGCCTTTGCCAGTTGAGTTAAGAAGAACCTGTGAAAGTTAAATGCAAAATCATATATATATATATAAACATAGACACACACATTCACACATACGTACGTACATACGTACATACATACATACATACATACATACATACATAATATATATATATATATATATATATATATATATATATATATATATATATATATATATATATATCACTTACAAACAAAAATAGAAATACATAATTTTATATATTATTGAATATTTTAATTTAGTTTTCTTATTTTATTTTATGTAAATATTCTACCTAAATTTTTATTATTAATATCTTTTTTTATTTATTTTATTTTATATTTTATCTTTTTGTTTGTATTTATAAAATTTTCCTTTTATTTGTTTATAATATATTATTAAAAATTCAAATATATTATATTATAATTTTAATTTCAAAAATAAATATGAATTAATAATTTTTATTTATTTATTTTAATATTATATTATTAATTTAAAATAATTTAAAATTTAAATTATTTTAAAAATTATAATTTTGAAAAAAAAATCGAATTATTAAAAAATTTAACTATTAGAGACGGAATTAGCGACGGAAATTCCGTCGCTAATTAGAGACGGACAAATTCCGTCTCTAAATTCCGTCGCTAATTTTTAGTGACGGAAATTAGTGACGGAATTTAGCGACGGAATGTAATTCCGTCGCTAATCCGTCTCTAATTAGCGACGGAAAAATTCCGTCTCTAAATTCCGTCGCTAATATTTAGAGACGGAATTTAGTGACGGAAATTCCGACGGAATGTAATTCCGTCGCTAATCCGTCTCTAATTTAGAGACGGAAAAATTCCGTCTCTAAATTCCGTCGCTAATTTTAGTGACGGAATTAGGGACGGATTAGGGACGGAATAAAATTCCGTCGCTAATCTTGTATTTTTTTGTAGTGATAAGCCTATATACAATAATTTAATTTCCAACAAATTATCAATTAATTTCATCATCCCAAAAATTTCAATAAATAAATGGAATCAATATTTCATAGACTACTCGATCGTGTGTGTGTGTAAACATACCATCCTTGATAGTCTTTAGGAGCTCTGATTTCTTTGACCATTTCTTTCAATTCATCATATGTTAAAGCATCTGGATGTGCATGTGCATGCTTGCTGAATATTTCTTCAAATTTTGAAGCAACAAACCTAAAATATATACATAAAATTATGTAGGGATCGATTAGGAAGAATAATATATATATATATTGCCAGCTGAAAAATACACCTAAAATATAATAATATAAAATTTATGGTTCATGTACATATTTACCCATGAAGTTTTGCCCCCATGAAATCATGAAATTTCTTTGGAAGCAACAATAGACATGAACGTTCTCAAATGAAGCAAAAATTAATATCATATCTGTTAAGTGTAGCGATTAGCTAACACCAATTATTTTATGGTGTCTAAACATTATATGGTCCCCACACTAAAGTAACGGACATTGGGTACAGGTAACAAACATGATATTTTTGTTTCATGTACGTGGCTAAAGATGTTCATGGTGTACCTGATAAAACCTTATAGTATCAGACGTACATGGAGGAATACTTAATGAGTAACCTAAAATTTATAACAATCCCAATTCGTCATATATTGAGTTGTATAACTTATGTTTTAAATTAAATATAGTTTTATACAATATATAGGACTCAGTTATAGTAACAACTAACAACAATTTTTTAAATCGAAATATTTTATAAGTGAATATGTGTGTGTGTGTGTGGAGGAGTAAAAGAAAGAAGAAATACCTTCCTTCCTTATCATAGACGCCAGTGTCGCTCCTACTTTTGCCTAGTTTGATGTTCTTAACTTCAATTGGAAACAGGGGAGAAGGAAATTTTCCCTACACCATCGTCGATCAATATATTTTTTAAATTAATTAATTCTTTTGCAATAATAAATATTCTATAAATTAATTAATACTTGCCACAGTGTATGGACTACACGTACGTACATGCTTGCATGCCCTATTACTGACTGATCAGTTGTTAATGTGTTATTATTTGATTGCCATTTATTAAGGTTGACATTGTACTATTAGAGAATTAGCATAGTGATGATAAGTTTAAGAAAAAATATGAGTAAGTAATTAAGATTGAAAGGGTAATAAAGAGAAGTACAGGACGAGTTTTGAAACTGTTAACGTGAACGATAGCCACACCAACAAAGGACATGAAGACTCCAATTCCAATTGCACGAAGCCCTGTGAAATTAAACAAAAACAATTTAGGGTCGATTGAAGGAGTAAAGTGCAAATTTATCTATAAAGTATTCACTTGCACATTTGACTCCGTAAAATTTTCATGAGTGCAACGATGTGTGTGTGTGTGTGAACATTCCCAAATAGAGCATAAATATATGGCATTTCTGCTAAGTCTTAACGTTTTATCTCCCTCGCTCTGATAAATGGTTTGCAAGACTCAACATAAAAAAACATTTTTGTTCCGTATGAGAACGTTCATGCGTATTATCTCACCCATGAAAATTTTACGGTGTCAAATGTACATGGAGGAATACTTTATGGGTAGATTTGTACATTAATTAACCCTTAATTAAAATTAAATAAAGAATTAAATAAAGAGAAGAGAGAGATTATATTAAAGAAGATAATTATATGGAAATAAAAAGAAAGAACCTTGAAAAGTCTCCGAGGGGTAAATAACACCATCTTTGTTCCTATCAAAGAACGAAACATGCTTCTGCAATGCAGTTTGCTCCTCACAACCAAGTCTTTCTGCTTGAGTAGTTATTATGAAAATTAATAATCACTTTAGCACACACATCTGCATACTGAGTTGAAGTTATGTATAAAGTCATTACTTTAGTAACACTCCATCCGGTTTTAAATATAGGAACTAGTTAGATAACTAATTATATCTATGGAGATTAAGAAAATTAGTTATTTGTAAAAAAAAAAGTGTTAGTTTTCTTAAAATACTCTCTTTACTCGCATTGGAACTACTCATGATAAAAAGCTTTTTGATTTGTACAATCAATAATGATAATTTGGAAGAAAAAATTATAAATTTAAAAAATAAAGTGGATTAAAACATTAACTCGATCAAAATAAACCTTTTAAAGTTTAATTAGCTGGCTCTTACATTTAGAACAGGCGAGTATTAGATCTTTTATATATAAGGGATTGAGATGCATACCTTGCGGAGAATTATTGTTGGTTAATGAGGAAGAAGAGAAAGCCATGGACGACTCTGTGAGTTGCCAACAGATAGAGAGAAAGAGAACCTAATGGAAGGGATGAAAACTAAGAAGAGTATTGGATTGGTGTATTATAGTTGTTACCTGTGCGTTATATATATATATATGCAAACATGACGATTTCTGAAATTAGGGTTTAAATTAATCATTGCTTCTATTTGAAAGGTGGTGAACACAACACGTAAGGACAATCACATGCTTTTATGGATCACGTAAACGCAACCCCCTTTTTTATTTATATATATATGATCTAGCGAGATTCCAATATTTTAGTTCTATTTAGAAATAATTATTTTACTATATTTTTTAAATTCACAATGTTCTTAACTTTGCTCTTTTTTTATTTCTTTTGAAAAAGAATTGAATTCTTCCCACCCACCCAATCATTGATTTTGTTAATTAAAAAAATTATTATTATTTGGTTTTTTTATGATTTTTAAGCGTGTAAGATTAATTAAAAATTATAACTGTAACCTGAATTATAAATTTGTAGGTTATTCCATTTCATTAGACTTTGTCATAACAAGATTCAATATAAAATGAAGCAGTTTTTCACACATTATATGAAATATGTAAAATAATTTTGTTGTTCACACTACTACAGAAAATCAAAGCTATAGCGCATTTTTAAATATTTATAGCACTTTTAAAGCACTGCATAAGCCACCGCTACAAAAACATTGTTGCACTTTTTAAAGTGTATAACATCCATTTTATTTTTTAAAAAAATATATGATTTGCTGTAGCGCTTGGATCACGAGCTAGCTAATATTAATATGGGTTATTATAGACTATATATATATTATTTACGATCATTAAAATAACATAAAATTACATACAAGATTAGATAGGTTATTTGTTTTGGTGAAAATATGGGAGGACTTAATTAATTACATTGTAAACTAAGGATGTTGAGTGATTGTTAAGCTAAACAAACTTAACTTTTGTTTAATTAGTTGGGAATCTATCGAACTAATTGTAATTAATTCGTTAAGTCAATGTGAATACACCTTTTTATGAGGCAGCAAGATATTAAGACAGTCAATATTCAGATATGATATTATTCGTGCACATGTATAATTCATTGACACAAAAGTTTTATTCAACGATAAAATCGATTAATTGGATCTTATCTGTTTTCTTTAACTATTGTAGAAATTATTTTAAAGAAGATATGATTTGTTTTCTTAAGGAAGAGGAAACACGTTTTGGACTTTTGGCATCACACCCCACACATTACAGTTAATCCACCAAAATTGGAAACTTATTAGTTGTGTGTACACGTTTCCTCCCTTGATGGTATTTTTTCTATGACTATATGATTAAGTCAAATTCGAGAATTGTCAGGCTTAATTAGGGCCAACTTTTTTAAAGATGTTTTCTGCTTTGGCATGGACTCAAACTCGAACTCATGACCTCATGGTTAACTGACCAAAACCGTTTTCACTAAGATCAATGCCTATCAAAGGAGGCTATTCTATATATTATATTATATGATGTGAGAGCGTGTGAGAGAGAGAGAGAGAGAGAGATAATTGATGAATGGATATGCACTTCACTCCGTTATGAGCTATAGGGCAGCTATGGATATAATTAGGACTGAGCAAGGAGCCCGTAACCCATGAGCCCGCCTGTAACCCAGTGTAATTGAGCCATTTTGAGCCCGTCCAAAAAGAACCCATAATAGGGCGAGTTCCATTTAAGTCTTAAATGGGCGGGTACGGGCAGCCCATCCATTTAGTTTGTTTTTTTAATTATCTTATACTACCTATTACCCTATGTGACTATGTCGGTGTGTGTCCCTGCCCCCAGCTATACTTTACTACTCACCACTCAGCACTACTCACTCAGTGATTAGTGTGTTGACCCTGAGACTGAGCCGAGAGAGGAGAGGTCGAGAAGCGAGTGTGCAAGACCCCTCGACTCCTACCCTGGTCTAGCTGGACCATCGACCCTGACAGGGATACCCAATTGCCAACTCAGACAGAATCAAGCTCCTTTCGTCGACCTCCGCCGTAGATGGAATAATAGTCCGCTTCATTTCAAGTAATCCCCTTGGTATTTCCATGTCTCGGAATTTTTCCAGCTTTTTCTCTTAGCAAAGGATGCGGGTCAAACCCTTTCTCTTTGATGGCTTTCTCTTTGGCGAGAGAATCTCAGGTTTTCAAGGTGAGAGGGAATGATTGCATGTTTTCTTACCTATACATTGATTTTGCTTTAAAATCTCATTTGAACACGTAGCAATCTGCAGTACAATTTGCTTTGTCCCACTACTAACTTTAGCGCAATCATCTTTTTGTAGAGATACTTGTTCAGGTGTACCTAAACTTTCTTTATGAGACAACTTGATGCCAATTTCCTTATTCAAAAAAGAGCGGACAATACTTTTTGAAACTAGAAACATGGCCTTTTCCAAATGAAAGGAAGTTAATTCCCTTAGGTGCTTTTGACCAAAAAAAAAAAATAATAAATAAATCCATTAGGTTCCAATGTAAATGGGCTCCCGTAACTCGGTTAGTCCACTCATTTATATGCTAGCCTGTTTAACACGGGTTTAAATGAGTTGAGGTACGGGTATGTGCTATATAAAGTTAAATGAGCGGGCTATGGGTTTGGGCACGGGCTGCCCAACCCGCCCATTGCTCTCCCCTAGATATAGTATAATTGCTAGTTGATATGATTGTTTTTGTTTTAAATACAAGATCACAATCCTTTTTGTTAATAAAATTTATAAAATTTTTCTTAAATTATCCATATGGATTATATAAATAAGATATGGGGTTTCTATCAATGGAGTAATTATCAAATTAAATGGGACATTTTAAAGAAACCTATATATATTTATTAAAAATAACTAATTTAACTAATTTTCTTAATTTATGTAAATTAGTTATTTAATTCTTATATTTAAGACATGAGAGAGTATTAAATCATAAATATTACTTGGTGTGTTTCAAAAAAATAAATAAAAATTACTTGGCGCCAGCATCACATCCTGATTTCTGAGAAATTAACACAATGAACAAGCAATTCGATTTCCCCGAACGAACGTGTCAGGTACGAAATCGATTCCATCTATCTGTGATTTAATTTTAATAACATGAGTGCAAATAAAAGGAAGTGGTTGATCGTCTTTTGCTTTCTTAAGGAACAAGAAAACAATAATCTCAATCTCTCGCACTTGAAAGTTAATTAATCCTCCAAATTAAACCGCTGACTTTTTTCCAGAATATATTATCTGCAAATCAGAGTGCTAATCTCCTTTTTTTCCCCCTCTATATGAAAGGAAAGAAAGTGACATTGAAAATTTAAATCTATAAAACGAAAAAAAAATGAATATTTTTATTGATTTGTAAATAATTTAGGGTAAATTACAATGAGCTTCCAAGGACCATAAAAAATTGCAAAAAAGTCCCATAGCAAATTTCTCTATCAAAAAGGTCTCTAAGGATTGCATTGTGATTAATTCTGGATATGAAGTTATCGGATTACCCTTACTAATGTGTCTATTTTCACAAGCTTCTACCAATTTTGACAACTTCGTCTGCCAATTTTGACAAGTGCATCTGTCTACTTTGACAAGTTCATTTTCCTACTTGAATAAGTTCTAAAATAGCAAGTTAATATGCCTATTTTCACAAGCCTTTGTGTCAATTTTGACAACTTCGTCTGTCTATTTTGACAACTGCATTTGCCTGTTTTGACAAGTTTATTTTTCTACTTGGACAACTTCTAAAATGGCAAGTTAATATGCCTATTTTCACAGGCCTCTATGCCAATTTTGACAACTTCGTCTGCCCATTTTGATAATTGCATTTGCCTATTTTGGCAAGTTCATTTTTTTCACTTGGAAAAACTCTAAAATGGCAAGTTAATGTTTCTATTTTTACACTCTGTGCCAATTTTGACAACTTCGTCAGCCTATTTTGATAATTGCATCTGATTTCTTTGACAAGTTCATTTTCCTCCTGCTGCTCCTTTCCTTTTTTATTCAATGGGGGAAACTGTAACATTCCAAAATTTATTAAAAGGTTAAATTCCCAAAAAGAAAATTAAATAGTGCTAGAGATTAATATTGGGAATTGAAAGCCAAATTATGAAACCTACGAAATATATGGAATCTTAAATTAGACAAAGTGAAAAATTACAGTATTGTGTGTGTAATTAATAGGATAAAAATATACATATATATATATAATAATGAGAGCACACACATCTACCCACACTTCACACGCCATGCACACGCACACATTCATTCAATTAAATAAACACACACTTACCTCATGGCATGCACACACACATTTTTAATCATTAAAAACAATACTCTCTCTCACTCTCATAAACACACACGACAATACACACACTTCACATATTTTCATCGGTCAGCATCCAAAAAGAAAGAAAAGAGAGAGTGAGTGAAAAAGAGAGAAAGAGACACATAATAAAGAAAGAGAGATATGTAAGAGTAATTGGTGCCAGTAGATGAAGGAAGAAGAGGCAACAAATTCCACATACAACTCCATATCCTAATATAAGTGAGTTCCCTTTCCATATTTTTAACTTTTTCTAGTTGATTTGAGGCTATTTTTGGGTAGTTTAGGAAGCATAAGAACCTAGTATAATGAATTGTTGTCTTGTGAGGTTTTATTTTGACTAAAATAGGGCATGAGGAAGGAATGTGAATTTCTCAAATTTTAGGTTTCCAATCAATTTTACACAAAAAATTATGTGGTAATACATGTGGTTTTGATTTTTGGATGATTATATATAAGTCAAGAATTTTTAGAAAATAAGAGGAGTTGTGGTTCGGTTAGTTTCTCTGGAATCATATTAGTTGTAAAATAAATTTCGGTAGCCAAACCTGGACTGAAAATTATGAAAGTTTTCAGAATGAAAGTAGATATCCTAATATTTAATTTGATATTTAATATGTATCATTTGAGTTTATAAATAGTGAGATATGAATTTCTAAAGTTAAATGATGAATCTGAAACATTTTCTGGTACAAATGGGGCTTGACAAAATTCTGAAAATTTTGTGGCTATAATTTCTTAATTTTAATATTTTTCCCTGAAAATATACGTAAATAGGATCATTTAAGATTTTGAATCATCCCATTTGGAGTTATATATATTTAGTTATGAATTTTAGAAATTAAGCTATTGAAACTGGAAAGATTTTCTGGCAGTGTGAGAATACTTTAAAACTGGGAATTATTCATGGATAGGTGGTAGTGGAACGTATTTTTATCTTAAAATAGACTTAATAAGTGACACATAGAATTTGGAATCACCTTAATTGGATATTCCTAGGTGAAGATATGAATTTTCAAAGATTATTGAAAATTCTGACAGATTTGGGTAATAATGCAAAAATAATAAGTAAGAGTATTTTTGTAATAATTGGGACTCTATGGGTCAAGTTAAATACTTAGAGTTGGTATGAGTACATTAAATACCCAATGGTCCTAATATATTAACTATAATGATAATCTACCAAAGTGTCTTGAAATACTAAATATTTGGAGCAAGTAATAATTCGTCCGTCTATGAATAATAAATTATAGGATTTGACATTTGCCCAAGACGCCTAAGAGACTAAGAACAGGAACCAAATTTGGAAAGAATGTCAGGTAGTACTTTATCTCTTATATCATATGTGATGTCATGTATGTATATCATATCATCTGTATATGTACGGGATAGACTGTCCATAGGCAGTAAGACCCGTAAGTACAAATTATACCGGGAGTTACCCGGGGACGTCTTGAGCTAGGTAGGCTTGAGACAGAAAGCCCGTGACTGTATCTTATATGGGGCAGAAGCCCTGGACAGCCAGATTATGAATCTCAAGTGCTGTGAGTATGTGATAAAGGACCGGTTAGGCCCTTTTATGTGTTGCATTCCTGTAAGTTGAACTGTTTGATGATTTGTTTTACATGCTTAGTATTTGCATATTATATGAGTGATCTGTGTACTACTGAAATTCTTTTAAATCTCACCCTTTTTTAACCAATGATATACAGCAAATGTGTCCAGCTCCAAGGCAAGAAGGTAATATAGATAGACGAAGAAAAGACGAATTAATTATGGACTATTTGGTTATCATTTTATTTTGGATGACTGTAAAATATTTATAAGTAGTAGTAGTAGCGATAGTAGTACTAGTACCTACGACGCAAATTGTATAAGTTATAATCAGTACGCTAGACTTTCAATAACGTACTGATATCCAAAAGCCCATAAGTTAACTACCACTATGTGAACTATGGATAGAAAATGCTCTGCATCTTAAATAAATGATTTTGAATCTGATGAGGATAATGAATTAACAAACTAGAATGAGACCACAAATATTTATTCTAAAAAGTTTTTGAAAATCCTACACAAATATAAATTGAACTTTGCCTTAAAATTGAAACTTTTAATTGTTATGGTCTCAGATTTGAAATCATTATACATTCAAACTCATCTAAAGGCTTTAGAAATTAAGATATTACAGAAACAAAATAATTTCACATTCAGAATTAATCACAATGTAGACCTTTTTTATAGGGGAATTTACTATGTGACTTTTTTGTAATTTTCTATGGGACCTCATTATGATTTTCCCAATAATTTATAGTGTGATACTGTGATTTATATAGAGGCAAGATCATTTTCATATCTGGTAACGGGTACTCCCTCCAATCTTTAATATAGGACATATTTGGGAGTTAATTTTAATCATAAATATAAGATATATTTTCATATTTATCAATATTTTCCTAATTTACTCCTATTAATACCCCTCATCAATAATAAGGAGGAGAGGCAATGATAAAATTAAGAAAGATGATTATAGTGTTTTAGAAAATATATGTCATATTAAATAACTTACACCACTAAACTAACTTTATATTAGTAATCACTATGTGATTTTTTTCAGGTTAAAGAAAGCAAGGATTGTAATTGAAAAATTATACAATAAATTATTATAATGTATATTAACTTTTAAAGTTAAAAATTGGGAGAATTGTTAAAAAAAACCTTGTAAGCAAATTAATTGCTCATTGCTACCATTGCACATGGTGGGTGGTATGTTGCACACGGGCGGATGATATGTTGCACACAAGGGATGGTGTTTGCACTTTCGTAGGGATGCTTTTTGCACATGTGGATGCTGATTGCACATGATGTATGCTTGCTTGCACATTGGTACCATTTAGCAATTAATTTGTTTAAAATGTATTTTTTAACCATTTTCCCTTAAAAATTTGTAATAAAACCTTTACAGTTCAATTAATATCAAATTTTTTTTTTGGTATGGAGGGAAAGGGAAAGAACGAAAAATAGTTTTAAGTTGGATTTAAAAAATTAGATAAAATAGGATACAATTTTTTAATTAATTTTTTTTATTATTTTTGTATTCCTATTTCCTTTATTTATCAATATTTTATAATCTCACTCCTCTAATTTTCTAAATCCAACTCTCTAAAAATTTTATATTCCTTCCCCTTCAAATCTACCAAATAGGCCGTAAATGATCATACACATTAACAAATAACAAACAACAAATGATGCATAATTGAACTAGGCTGCAATGCAACTTTTTCCCAGCGTACGGTTTGCAAAAACAACTTTAACTAGATTTAAAACCACGGTTTGCGTAAATCAAGATAAAACTCTTCTCACATATTTACCTCGTAAATCGTAAAAGCTATTCTCAAAAGCTAATCCAAACACACACTGAATCTATTTTGTTCACAAAAACTATAACATTTTTATCTTAATTATGTAGATACGTATGTATTGAATAAGATGTAATGCCTCTAATTAAATGAGGCAAATGAGTCAGAACAAAATATAATAGATAACAATGACATTAATAACGACGAAAAAACTTGGAAGATGAGCAATTGAGCATGAGAGGAACGTTCATTATAACATAATAAAAGGCATTTCAAAATTCTCACATTGAAATGAAAAACAAAAATCGAACTTGAGCTATAAACCGCATTTCAAAATTTTAGAGAAGAAACTAAAATGACTAATAAACAAACACTAATAGATAGAGTCTTAGTTCGTAATCAAAAGGGAAAAAAAGAAAAAAGAAAAAAGATAGGGGCTTAGTTCATTCTTCTGATGAGCTCATTAATGTAATTCTCTCTGTTTCCAGCATCGCCTCCTTCAACATAATGGTTTCTCTTCTTCTTCAGTCCACCCAAAGGAGCCTTGAGTTTAAATGGCCAAAGGAAGTTGTTGGCCTCCTTAAAGTGGGGACCAACTGTTATGATCTCATGGATGAGGTCCTCAATGCAGATGATTCCATGTTTGCCCAGTGCCTAAAGGATCGATCGTACCAGAGCAAGTTAACAAAATGCAGTCATTAATTTCACATTATCAGCTTCTCACAGCAAAAAAAAAAAAAAACTAACAAACCTGCTCAACAACGGAGTTGTCAGTTAAAGCAATTCTCTGCTTGTCGACCTTGCCATAACCCCTCTTGTAAATAAGTTCACTGACACTCTTAAGATTTGGGTATCTGAAACAAGACAGAGTTCACTGTTAGAGAATATAAACAACATCATAAGCAAAAACATAAATCACAGGAAAATTACATACCCATAAGTCACATAAGGTTCAACTCTGTGCAGCATGTTCATTGTGGCTTTGTTAACTTTAAGAAACACACCGTTGAAGATCTGTTCCACAAGTCAAATATAGATTACTGCATCGCCTTTTATAAAATTAAGGTGTACACAGATTTATATACATTATCTTATCTCTATAAGACTAATTGGGTAATTGTGATCTTAGTTCCCATAGAATGCAAGTTTTCAAAATTCCTTCAAAGGCACGAATTTTGAAATCTAGATGTTTAACTAAATGCACCAACACACAGCCTAAACATGCCCTGTTGATCAATAACATAGACAGACAACCAACCACTTCCCATCCCATTACAAGTATTTTACTTGTTCAGACTTCAAACTATGCTTCCACTAAAATTTGTGGTGAGGGAAAAAATTCAATCTTCTTATTCTTAGATAATCATAGTACCTGTCTCAATCGCAGAAGCTGCAAGATCTTCCTAGTCTTTGGATGCATGGCATTAATACTGAAAAATCATAGCATCTATGTGTGAGAAGAAGTAGAATATGTAGGAACTTGAGACCCTTTGAAACTAAAAAGGGAAAAACAAACATACCCACGGATGCGAATAATAAATAAAAGTTTAGCTTCTGGGTCAACATAAAATCCACCTTTCAGCTTTGCCTCACGTTTCAATCTAATCAATTCCCTTTCCTGAAGGTAGAAGTTTACAATAAACCAAGGAAAAGAAAAATTAAGTGCTACCATAAATTAGGATCATCCCGCATTAAAGGACTAGTGATATTTACTTGCTCCTTATACTCCTTGTCGTACAGCTTAGCTCTGTTGAAAATCAACTTACGGCTCTCTGTCCTCTTCTTCTTAGCAGCTTCAAGCTCCTGTTTCTTGGCCAATGCCCATTCCTCTTCCCTTTTCTGCTTCTTCAACACAGACTCTGGAACAATAGCCTTAACCTCCTCACCCATCTACAAAAGAAAATGAATATACAAAGTTGGATTTCAATGACATACTATGAGGAAGATTCGGGCCAAAACATTGAAAAGTATAAACTATCAGAATTGGACAAGATTTATCATAAAAATTCAATGATCAGAAAGAGTTGCTATTCAATGATTTGTTTCAGAACAGAAGCAGAACATAACGGTTACAATGATCCACCACTCATCAAAACTTGAACAACCATTTAACTTCCACCATATTTGCGGACTGCGGAGGAAAATATCAGATAAGAGTCCATAAAATGAACACAAGAACAATCAAAACGAGCGTTCTCTACGCAGATTTCCTCATCCAAGCTAAGTAAAACAGGGGGAAAACTACGTTCACCAGAATCTTTCCCTACCCTTCAGAAGTCAAATCAATCTCCCACCTCATGGAAACCAAAAGATAAATCAAATTCATAATGAACCAAACAAATTCAATACATTAACGTAATGGCATAAGTAACACATCTAGATTATAGATTTAAGCAAAGCAAGGACCGTCAATCCAGAAAGGAGCTTTGAATGAGTATAATTCGAAGCCTACTTACTGAGTCTTGTCGCGTGGACGCTCTGTTGAAGCAGATACGGCGCCAAGAAGACTAGGGTTTCAGGGCCGCTAGTGAAGAAGGAGAAGGATCGGTTTTCTCTTCTAGGAGAGAAAGTGCCAGGTGGGTGGTGCTGTTGAAATGTAGCCGTTCCAAATATCGTACGCTCAAAAAATCGCCACATGTCATGCCCCCATATGCAGCTTCAATAATAATAATAATTATGAATCATCATCATCATTCATCATCATCGTGGTTATTATTTTTGCCAACATGCAGCTTCAATATTAAAATCATCGCAGCAAATAAAATTGAGTGTGTATCTAAAATAACGATAGTAAAAGTGATCTTTTTATAATTTAATTTTTATAAATTTAATATTAGGTAAAAATTAGATACTATAATATGATTTATAATTTGTAAAAGTAACTTTTTTTAAATTAAAACTTATTTGGATGATTATTTAAAAAATAAATTTAGATGTAAAAATACTAAAAATGAATCTTATTAAACAATAGGTATATATCATATTATATATTGTGATAAATTTTAAGAGAAATATTAAAATTAAAATTATAGAAAAATTAATTTTATTATTATCAAGAAAATTTTTAAAATAGTAACATAATTATATTTTAGGAAAAAAAGTTAATCCAAGAGAATATACCCATCTCATCCTCCCTCCGCCGTTTCCCACACCCTTCCTTCTCTCTCATCCTCCCTCAACCACCCAAGCCTTTCATCCCCTCTCTCTCATTGTTGCTCTAACTGTTTAAAGTTCAGTCAAGTCAACGGCAGTGATAGAAGAACTGTAGAAAAATTGAATATGGCCTTGTCAATGTTTATCACTCTGTTCGCAAGAACAACAACACGAGGGTATCTATATTTCTCTGCAATGATCAAACTCAAATACCAAAATCGTATGAATGATTCCATTCAAAAACCGACTTGTATAGCTACTGATTCTCAAATGGGTAAAGGATCAAATATAAATTATTCAATGGAATCAAGCAAAACCAAACTCAAAAATAATAGAAATCGGATAAATACGCCAAAGAAGAGAGAAGACAACTAGAGTGGGAAGTTCAATACCAAATTCTTCACACCTCTAACCTCCTCGTAGTCCGCAATAAACTAGAGCTTCCTTAGTCAATTCCTGCAACTTCCAAGTGGGTTTCCTTGCTCGTTGGCTGCGTCTCACTTGGATTGGAATGGGCTCATTATTTGGGTCTTTAGTCTTTATATTGACACTCTGAATATATGGGTTCATAACATTTATCCCCCTTATAACAAGAACCTTATCCTCAAGGTCTATAGAAGGATATAACAAGTGCAAATCATAAAGTCATTCCCAAGTAGGACATGTGGACACCTCCCAACGTACTAAACATTGTTGACAACGTTCATCATCATGCTGAATCTATCAAGAATCCAAAATATCCAAAGGTTGTAGAATAGGGACTGATAATAATGGATGTGGCAAAAAAGATTGGGATGTATGCTCACCTTCAAATTTCTTAAGTAATGAAATGTGAAAAATAGGATGAATACGAGCATGGTCAGGTAACTTAAGTTTATAAGCAACTTTGCCAATGCGCTCAACAATTTCAAAAGGACCAAAATACTGTAATGCCAGCTTCTGAAATTTTCGCAACTGAACAAAATGTTGACGATAAGATTGCAATTTGACTAACACCCAGTCACCAATTGAAAAGTCCAATTCTATCTGTTTTCTATCAGCAAAATACTTTATATGCTGCTGAGCCTTCAACAGATTGTGCTTTAGAATCTATAATAATTCATCCCACTGCTGCAGCTATTTAAGAACATTAAATGGTGTGTCTTCAAGAGAGGAATGTCATAATAATGGTGGGGGATCACGACCATAAACAACCTTTAAAGGAACTACCAATAGCCGAATGAAAAGAAGTATTGTACCAAAATTCTACCCACGGAAAATATTGAAACCAATGACGTGGATAATAAAAAACATAACAGCGCAAGTATATCTCTAAACATTTATTGAGGGCCTCAAACTGACCATCGGACTGGGGATGATATGCTGAGCTAAAACATAATTGAGAGCCCTGTTGTCAAACCCCTTAACACTTTGATATTTGCAGAGTAATAAATGCATGGTTCAGAGGGCACACAGAAATAGCGGAAATATACTGATAATAAGTGTTTGTTTATATTACAGAAAATTCCCATAGGGTTTTTAAAATATAAACAAAATCCAAAGAAATAAATATTACAACTAAAGATAACCAATTGTACTCCGTTAGAACCGGACCTTCAATCACCGGTAATTATTGTTTTGCCCTTAGAGCCGCTACCTTCTGCTGGAATATTTTTAAATATTGAAAAAGGGTGAGATTCGAATGAATCTCAGTAGTAACATACAATCCGACATATAAAATGTGAAAATAGATATGCAATGCACCATGTTATGTAAAATGAAAATGCTGTGTGTACACTGTCCGAGGCCAAACAACTGTTTGCAACCCCAGCTTAACTCTGCGCCTCCGTTGGGTCCCAGACCACAACTAAGCTAATATGCGTGTCCCAGACACTGTGCTCATAATACAGAAAATGGAATACACAACATATAAATACTCACATAGTGTATGAAAGAAAGAGTTACTACCTGGTCCTTTTTCAGTCCGATTCTTATCCAAAACTTTTAACTGGCTCGGGCTATTACCAATTCCTATAAATTAAAGTTAACAAGTAATTGGTTATTACTTGCATTACTACTGCTTTAACCATATTCTAGTGGTTATCTCAGTTTCAGTGATTTCTGCATAGTATAATTCTCCACAATACAACTTTTACTATTTTTCATAAAACTGGCAGATTTTTCAGTCAACTTTAAAAAATCAGAATTAAATCTAGAAAATTCCAAATTGATTGGTTTCAAAGCCTATGTGAAGCTATTTAAATGTGTTTTAATATAAAAATACTTATATCTGATCAATGATAACACAATACTTCCAGAAATTCGCTAAACCTCCCCTATTCCAAATTTTCTTCCAGAAATAAACTCAACTTTGAAAATTCATATCTTCTAATGTACAAGCCCAAAAATTATAATCCACCTATAAAATTAATTCTCTTACTGTATACTATAAATCTGAAAAGTTTCATAATTTTTGGTAAAAAATTTTACCACAACCAATCTGCCTTCCAAAAACATAATCTGGCAGTACTTAAATTCAAAAATTCATAACTAAATCCAAAAATTTCCAAATAGAGTGGTTCAAAATTCTGTGTGACCCTATTTAATTATAATTTAAGGGAAAAATACATACTATTAGAGATTACATGCCTAAAGTTCCAGAATTCACAATTAATACAACTATGCCAGAATTTGTTCCAGATTCAGTGCTTAAGCTTCACAAATTCATTTCTTCCAATATACTAATCCAAATGGTACATATTATATATCAAATTAAAGATCCTTATGTCTATGTTATGTCTGTAAAGGTTCATAATTTTTGGACTAGGTTTAACTAACGAAATGAATTTTATAACCAAAATGATTCCAGAAAACTAACCGAACAACATCTCCTCTTAATTTCTAAAAATTCCTGATTTATACATAATCATCCAAAAATTACAACCACATGTATTCTCACATAATTTTTCATGTAGAATCTATTGGTGATATCAAATTTATCAAATTCTTACTCCTTATATATCTACACCTTATTTTGACCATAAATAATAGCAACTTAATTTCGAAATCAGTCAACTTCCAACAACTATAAATCCTCATAAACAACCCAAACCAACTGTATAACCATAGAAAAAAATATAGAAGACTTACCTAAATAATATTCAAGGCTTTCCTATGGTGATTGACTTCTCCTTCTTCCACTTCTCCGGCAATTATTCTCACCTTAGTCTTCCTTCTCTCTTACTCACGTCTCTCTCTCTTTCTCTATATTTTCTACTTCTCTAGTCTTCTATGTGACTTGACCGAATGGAATGGAAAAATGAGAAGTGTGTGTATGTTGCCTTGTATTTATAGTGGAAGGATATGTATTTGTTTATTAAATAAATGTGTGTGTGTGCCATGAGGTGTTTATTTTAATGGTTGTGTGTGTAGTGTGGGAAGTGTGTGCCATGAGTGATGTGTGAAGAGCATGTGAAGCAAGTGTGGCATGTGAAGCATGGGTGGCATGGGAAGCATGGATGGCATGGAAAGCATGGGAAGTGTGGGTGTGTTTTTAACAATATATTTATATAGGTATATTTTTATCCTATTAATAATACACATTTAGCCTTAATATTTTCCCTTATATAATTTATGACCATTTATTGTTGTTTCATGAATTTTCAGGAAAATAGGCATTTAATTCGCAAAATAAATTTTGGGATGTTACAATTCTCCCCCCGTAAAATAAATTTCGTCCTCGAAATTTGTTACATTCATAGAGACATAAATTCGGGGTAACGTCTCTTCATGTCTTCTTCAGCTTCCCAAGTTGCTTCTCTAGAAGATAACCCCTTCCATACTACTTTGATGAATGAGATACTCCTGTGTCTTAGTTGTTTTTCCTGCCTATCAATGATTCGATCAGGCATGACCTCATACGTCATATCGTCTCGTACGTCTACCTCTTCATATTTGATCACATGCTCTGGATCGGGTTGATACTTCTTTAACTGAGAGACATGGAAGACATCATGTAATTTACTCAAATTTGGGGGCAAAGCTATTTGATATGCTACTGGCCCAATCCTTGATAAAATTTCAAATGGACCAATATACCTAGGACTTAGCTTCTTTACCTTTAATGCCCTGCCAATACCGGTGATAGGTGAAACCTTCATGAACACATGATCTCCGACCTTAAACTCTAAAGGTTTCCGTCTTTTGTCTGCATAACTCTTTTGTCTATTCTGAGCAGCCAATAATCTCTGCTTAATTAACTTGATTTGCTCTGTTGTTTGATCAACTATATCTGGCCCATATAACTGCCTCTCAGACAGCTCTGTCCAGCATAAGGGTGATTGACACTTCCTTCCATACAATGCTTCGTAGGGAGCCATTTGAATGCTTGAGTGATAGCTATTGTTGTATGCAAATTCTGCTAGTGGAAGGAATTGATGCCAACCTCCTTTGAAATCTAATGCACACGCCCTCAACATATCCTCTAGCGTCTGAATTGTTCTCTCAGTTTGTCCGTCTGTCTGAGGATGATAGGCTGTACTAAATCGGAGTTTGGTACCCAAAGCCTCATGCACCGCCTTCCAAAACTTGGAAGTAAATCGAGGATCTCTGTCAGATATGATGTTCTTTGGAGTACCGTGAAGCCGTACTATCTCCTTGATATAGATGTTTGCAAGTTTATCGGGAGAGTAGTGTATACTAATCGGGAGAAAATGAGCTGTCTTCGTAAATCGGTCTACTATCACCCATATGGCATCATGGTTTCGAACCTTTGGTAATCCTGTCACGAAATCCATGGTGATACTCTCCCATTTCCACTCAGGAATTGTAGGATTTTGTAATAGCCCTGAAGGTCGTTGATGTTCGGCTTTGATTTTCTGACAAGTGAGACAACGAGCAACGAACTTGGTTACATCTCGTTTCATGCCCGGCCACCAATACGCAGACTTCAGATTATGGTACATCTTAGTTGCTCCTGGATGTAGAGTATATTTACTCTTATGTGCTTCTTCTAGGATTTTCCGCTTTAACTCCATCTTGGGTGGAACATATATTCGTTTCCTGTATCTGACTAGCCCACTTGATGACAAGTCATGCTCCTGAGTTTCTCCCTTTGCAATCATGTCTCTAATAGACTGCGCTCGTCTATCCTGTGTCTGAGCTTCTTCTATGACTGCTCTCAGATCATTCTCTACCTCACTGACATTGCTACTGTTAATCATAATCCGATTCGACATGTTGAGATCTCTGAAATCTTCAATCAGCCTTTGCTCGTGAATCATGAGGGTTGCTACCTGTACCGCTTTACGGCTTAATGCATCTGCCACTACATTAGCCTTGCCTGGATGATACTTGATTTCCATATTGTAATCTTTAAGCAACTCCATCCACCTGCGCTGTCGCATGTTGAGCTCTTTCTGGTCATATAAATACTTTAAGCTCTTGTGGTCGCAGTACAGCTCTATGGTTGTCCCATAGAGATAGTGTCTCCAGATTTTTAGTGCAAATACAATTGCTGCTAACTCAAGATCATGTGTGGGATATTTTTGTTCGTGAGGCTTCAGCTGACGAGATGCATACGCCACTACTCGGCCTTGCTGCATTAAGACACATCCCAATCCATGCCCACTGGCATCTGTGTAAACCACAAAGGTTAACTGTGGATCTGGGATTGTCAACACTGGTGCTGTTGTTAATTTCTGTTTCAGCTCTATGAAGCTCCTCTCACAACTATTGTCCCACACAAAAGGTTGAGTTTTCCGTGTTAACTTTGTCAAAGGCAAAGCTATTCTGGAGAAGTTCTGTATGAATCGTCTATAATATCCTGCGAGACCCAGAAAACTACGTATCTCAAATATTGTTTCTGGCCTCTTCCAGTTTAGTACTGCTTCTACTTTGTTTGGATCTACTGAGACCCCTTGCTGTGAGACTACATGACCCAGAAATTTAACTTCTGAAAGCCAAAACTCACATTTGCTTAGCTTAGCATAGAGTTGCTTGCTTCTCAACGTGTTCAATACTGTTCTTAGATGATGTTCATGCTCTACTCTGCTTTGCGAGTATACTAGAATATCATCGATAAAGACTACTACGAATTGGTCTAAGTATGGACGAAAAATTCGATTCATGTAGTCCATGAACACAGCAGGTGCATTGGTCAACCCAAATGGCATTACTAGAAACTCGTAATGACCATATCTAGTTCTGAAAGCAGTTTTTGGTACATCCTCTGCTTTCACTCTGAGTTGGTGATAACCAGATCTCAGATCAATCTTTGAGAACACACAAGAACCCGATAATTGATCGAGCAAATCATCGATTCTGGGAAGTGGGTACTTGTTTTTGACAGTCACCTTGTTTAACTCCCTGTAATCGATACAGAGTCGTAGACTCCCATCTTTCTTTCTGACAAAGAGCACTGGAGCTCCCCATGGCGAGACACTAGGTCGGATAAACTTTTTCTCTAGCAGTTCTTCAATTTGCTTTTTCAGCTCTGCCATCTCACTTGGCGCCATTCTGTATGGGGCTTTAGATATCGGGCCTGCTCCAAGCTTGGTTTCAATTGCAAACTCCACTTCCCTGTCCGGGGGTAATCCGCTGATATCCTCCGGAAACACATCAGGAAACTCGTTTACGACAGGGATATTCTCTAATGATGTTCCAGCCTCTGATTGCATAGAGAAGAATACTATATACCCCTGAAAACCTTTATGTAGGCATCTTTCAGCTTCAGCTACGGAGAGAAAGTCTAGGTTGATTTCCGCATTGGGTTTTGCTGGTGGATTAGGGTAAATGACCCTTTTTCTTCCACAGTCTAGCAAAACATTGTTTGTAGTTAGCCAGTCAATTCCGATTATCACTTCTAATCTCTTCAACGGCGAGCATATAAGGTCTATCGTGGACTCATGTTGTTCCACGTTTATGATGCAATTTAGGCAAACTTCTGTTGTGACGAACCCGTTACCCGTAGGCGTGGATACCGTCAAGTCGTAGGGTAATTGATACACACTCATGCCTAGTCGTCTTACACAGTCATATGCGATGAATGAATGACTAGCACCCGAATCAAACAATGCTTGTACTAGATTACCATTGAGAGAGATTGTACCTTTGATCAGCTCTGGTGATTTTTGTGCCTCCTCTTGAGTTAAGGCAAAAACCCTGCCCTGAACTTGCTGTCTCGGCTCTCTAGGCTCTTGCCGCTGTCGACAATCCTTGGCGATATGTCCCGGCTTGTGGCAGTTGTAACAAACAACTTGCCTGATGGGTGCTGATGCCAGCTTCGTTACAGCTTGCCTAGCTTGACTACATGTCTGGCCAGGATGGTAAGTATTACTGCAATATCTGCAAATTCTGTTCTCAGTGGGTCTCTGATTACTGCGGCTGTCCGGCTGGTATGGCTTCTTGTTACCTCCACTAGAAGAACTACCTTGATATCTGCGTTTCTGAGAAGAACCCCCACCACTAAATGTATTCTTATTGCTAGTATTGTGGTGAGAATACAGCTCTAACAAATTGTGTTCTGTAATCCGGCACTCTTCGACCGCCTTATTGAACTCTTCGAAGTGCTTAGAAACAAACTTCTCTTTTAGCTCTGGCTTTAACCCTCGAATCATCATGTCTGAACTCCACTCTTCGTCATCATGATTTTTTAAATAGGAGGAGTAACGGGACAATCGGATGTATCGAGCCAGATATTCATCAAAGCCTTCCTTCTCACCTTGCTGGATTGTCAGGAATTCAATCTCCTTGGCCAGTCTCACTGACCGAGGAAAATACTTTTCATTGAATTTGTCCTGAAACACTTCCCAGGTCACGGGAATATTTCGTGCTTGCAGGATTGCTTTAGTGTTTTCCCACCATCGATCAGCATCACCTTCCAGCTTATAGATTGCTAAACGAGCTTTTATATTATCTGGGCACTCTAGTACGCTAAAGATCTTCTCCAAACGGGACAACCAGTCCTCTGCACCTTCAGGATCAAACTTTCCCTTGAACATAGTGGGCTGGTGCTGGTTCATTTGAGTTACCCAGGTTTGCATGCTATCCTCTCCAACTAGAGGAACATTAGGAACTTCTGTTTCAAATTCTGGAGGCTGTTCATGCCCACCGCCCTGTCCACCAGAGTTGTTATGAGCTTCTGTATCTGCATTTTGCTTCTGCTGCACCTCCCTTAGGTCATTTCTTAGTTCATTCAGCATGTTTTGTTGTGTCGTCATCATGTCTAACAGCTGTTGCATCGGGTCAGATGGTTCCTGATTATCATTTACGTGTCTACCTCTACCCCGGCCTCCACCGCGACCTCTACCTTGGTCTCTACCGCCAACTCTACCACCTCTTAATCTCGCCATCTTTAAATTTTACTATATCAAAATGAGGAAGATGTAAATTTCACATAGTCATATATCAGTATATTATTCTGTTGCCGGAACTATACGCATTGTGGCCAGAACCACTGCTCTGATACCAAAAATGTCAAACCCCTTAACACTTTGATATTTGCAGAGTAATAAATGCATGGTTCAGAGGGCACACAGAAATAGCGGAAATATACTGATAATAAGTGTTTGTTTATATTACAGAAAATTCCCATAGGGTTTTTAAAATATAAACAAAATCCAAAGAAATAAATATTACAACTAAAGATAACCAATTGTACTCCGTTAGAACCGGACCTTCAATCACCGGTAATTATTGTTTTGCCCTTAGAGCCGCTACCTTCTGCTGGAATATTTTTAAATATTGAAAAAGGGTGAGATTCGAATGAATCTCAGTAGTAACATACAATCCGACATATAAAATGTGAAAATAGATATGCAATGCACCATGTTATGTAAAATGAAAATGCTGTGTGTACACTGTCCGAGGCCAAACAACTGTTTGCAACCCCAGCTTAACTCTGCGCCTCCGTTGGGTCCCAGACCACAACTAAGCTAATATGCGTGTCCCAGACACTGTGCTCATAATACAGAAAATGGAATACACAACATATAAATACTCACATAGTGTATGAAAGAAAGAGTTACTACCTGGTCCTTTTTCAGTCCGATTCTTATCCAAAACTTTTAACTGGCTCGGGCTATTACCAATTCCTATAAATTAAAGTTAACAAGTAATTGGTTATTACTTGCATTACTACTGCTTTAACCATATTCTAGTGGTTATCTCAGTTTCAGTGATTTCTGCATAGTATAATTCTCCACAATACAACTTTTACTATTTTTCATAAAACTGGCAGATTTTTCAGTCAACTTTGAAAAATCAGAATTAAATCTAGAAAATTCCAAATTGATTGGTTTCAAAGCCTATGTGAAGCTATTTAAATGTGTTTTAATATAAAAATACTTATATCTGATCAATGATAACACAATACTTCCAGAAATTCGCTAAACCTCCCCTATTCCAAATTTTCTTCCAGAAATAAACTCAACTTTGAAAATTCATATCTTCTAATGTACAAGCCCAAAAATTATAATCCACCTATAAAATTAATTCTCTTACTGTATACTATAAATCTGAAAAGTTTCATAATTTTTGGTAAAAAATTTTACCACAACCAATCTGCCTTCCAAAAACATAATCTGGCAGTACTTAAATTCAAAAATTCATAACTAAATCCAAAAATTTCCAAATAGAGTGGTTCAAAATTCTGTGTGACCCTATTTAATTATAATTTAAGGGAAAAATACATACTATTAGAGATTACATGCCTAAAGTTCCAGAATTCACAATTAATACAACTATGCCAGAATTTGTTCCAGATTCAGTGCTTAAGCTTCACAAATTCATTTCTTCCAATATACTAATCCAAATGGTACATATTATATATCAAATTAAAGATCCTTATGTCTATGTTATGTCTGTAAAGGTTCATAATTTTTGGACTAGGTTTAACTAACGAAATGAATTTTATAACCAAAATGATTCCAGAAAACTAACCGAACAACATCTCCTCTTAATTTCTAAAAATTCCTGATTTATACATAATCATCCAAAAATTACAACCACATGTATTCTCACATAATTTTTCATGTAGAATCTATTGGTGATATCAAATTTATCAAATTCTTACTCCTTATATATCTACACCTTATTTTGACCATAAATAATAGCAACTTAATTTCGAAATCAGTCAACTTCCAACAACTATAAATCCTCATAAACAACCCAAACCAACTGTATAACCATAGAAAAAAATATAGAAGACTTACCTAAATAATATTCAAGGCTTTCCTATGGTGATTGACTTCTCCTTCTTCCACTTCTCCGGCAATTATTCTCACCTTAGTCTTCCTTCTCTCTTACTCACGTCTCTCTCTCTTTCTCTATATTTTCTACTTCTCTAGTCTTCTATGTGACTTGACCGAATGGAATGGAAAAATGAGAAGTGTGTGTATGTTGCCTTGTATTTATAGTGGAAGGATATGTATTTGTTTATTAAATAAATGTGTGTGTGTGCCATGAGGTGTTTATTTTAATGGTTGTGTGTGTAGTGTGGGAAGTGTGTGCCATGAGTGATGTGTGAAGAGCATGTGAAGCAAGTGTGGCATGTGAAGCATGGGTGGCATGGGAAGCATGGATGGCATGGAAAGCATGGGAAGTGTGGGTGTGTTTTTAACAATATATTTATATAGGTATATTTTTATCCTATTAATAATACACATTTAGCCTTAATATTTTCCCTTATATAATTTATGACCATTTATTGTTGTTTCATGAATTTTCAGGAAAATAGGCATTTAATTCGCAAAATAAATTTTGGGATGTTACACCTGTGATTTCATGAGATGACGCCAAAAGGAACTAGTAAAGTTATGGTCCCTGTTTGAAACAATAAATTTAGGAATTCCATGAAGCTTAACAACATTTCTGATAAAGCAATCAACAACAATTTGGCTAGTAAAATGAGCCGATAAAGGCATAAAATTAGCATATTTCGATAAACAGTTAATAACAACCATAATAACTGAACAACCCTGCACCATAGGCAAGCCAGTAATGAAATCCATAGTAATATCGTCCCATATATTATTTGGGATCAGTAAAGGTTGTAACAATCCACTAGGATGTAACTAGGAAACCTTAGCTTGTTGGCAAATGACACAGTGCTTAATAAAAACCTTAATATCATGCCATATGTTTGGCCCAAAAAATATAATAGCAATGCGATAGAAAGTTTTGAGAAATCATGAATGTCCCTCAATAACAGAAGAATGAAACTCTTCCAACACAGGTCGAATTAGCTCAGAGTTATCAGGGGAAGGAATAACATGTTGTTTAAGAGTAACTCGCCATAAATAATCTGATATTTGGACTGACTTATCAAACTTGAAGTCACCTCAGACATTCATTGTTTAATCCAAGTTAAGGAATGAACCTGATCATATACAAAGTCCAGAAAAGTAGAAGCTAAACTTGATAAAGCCATACAATCAACTCGTGACAAAGCATCAACGGCAAAGTTTGATTGACCTGGTTTATATTAAATAGTAAAGTGATACCCCAATAGTTTTGGTAGGCATTTTTCTTGCTAAGGAGTCTGAATGGTTTGAGAGGTAAGATGGTTAAGACTAGCATGGTTAGTCTGAATTATAAAATGCCGGCCAAATAGATAATGGCAGAACTTTGCCACTGCCTCAGTAATGGTATATAATCCACGCATATAAGTAGATTGCGATTGCAAGCGAGGGGAAAGCTTCTTGGAGAAAAAAGCAATTGGGTGACCCTCTTGACTCAACACAGTGCCAATTTCTTTATCAGAAGCATTAGTCTCTAGAATAAATTCCTACAAAAAATTGGGTAAATGCAGTATTGGGGCTGTAATCAAGGCTGTCTTAAGTGCTTTAAAAACTTTATGAGTTGTCGGTGTCCACTGAAATGTGTCACAACTCAATAAGTTAGTTAAAGGACTTGCAATTCTAGCATACTGATAGACGAACTGTCTATAATAACCACTGAGACCAATAAATCCTATTAACTGATGAAGTGATGTTAGAATAGGCTAGGCCTTGATTGTGCAATTTTAGTACTATCCATCTCCATACCTGTTTGTGAGATGAGATGGCCAAGGAATTCAAGCTTCTGGCAACCAAATAAGCATTTACTCATCTTAGCAAAAAAGCTGATAATGCTCTAAATATTGTAAGACAGATTCGACATGTGGTACATGAACTTCCCAAAAACGGCTATAAATCAAGATATCGTCAAAGAAAATCAACATAAAACGATGAATAAAAGGATGAAAAATAAAGTTCACAAGAGCCTGAAAAGTAGCCGATGTATTGGTGAGTCCAAAAGGCATAACCAACCGTTTATATAACCCAAGATGAGTTCAAAAGGTTGTCTTCTCCCCATCTACCTCCTTCATCAAAATTTGGTGATATCCTAAGCGAAGATCCAACTTAGAGAAAAAAATTAAGTCATGTAATTCATCGAGTAGTTCGTCAACTATTGGCATAAGGAATGCATCTTTGACCATGACAACATTTAGAGCGCGAAAGTCAACACAAAATCGCCATGCACTACTACAAAATATAAATTTAGCGGCGCTACTCTTATGACACTTCTTCAAAAAGCGCCGGAGGAGACTTCTATTTTTTTAAAAAAAAAATACATGTAGTAGTTATGACGCTTGACTAGAAAAGTGTCGTAGCTGTCTAATTACCTTGTATGACACTTGTCTGGGGAAGCGCCATACAAGGGGTTATTTTAAAAAAAATAAAAATTTAGACCCTTGTATGACGCTTACCTAAATAAGCGTCATAGCTAACCTTCTTCTTTTTTTTAAAAAAATATAGAACTTATATGACGTTTATTTACTACCCTTAAAAACTTCAGAACGTCGTACAAGGAGTTTGAAAATTAAAAATTAAAAAGGGAAGCCTTTAACGACGCTTGATGAGTAAACGCCATTGAAAAAATAATATATTTATGCTTGGGTATATACTTAAAACGACACTTAGTCTCAAACGCCATTTTAGGCATATAAAATATATGCCTAAAACAGCGCTTGATCTCAAGCGCCGCTTATATTTATGCCTAAAACGGCGCTTGATCTCAAGCGCCATTTTAGGCATATATTGCCAATGACAATATATATTGCCTTGGCCGTATATTATATATATATATATATATATATATATATATATATATATATATATATTATTTTTTATATATATGTATATATTACTTTTTTATTTTAGTTATATGGTATATATTTAATTTATTGGTCACATTTAAGTTTCTGTCCTTTTTTTAATGGTATCACTTTATCTGGTTTAGTCTCATTTATTTAAAATTTAGTTGGTTATATCTGATAATTTTCTTTAAAGATATAATTCGAAATTGACTTTTAATTATATATGATAAGGTCTTCATATATGGGAAAAAAGTTATCATAAAAAAAATATAACCTTGCATTGCCTTAGCCGGCTCTTTTCATGAAAGAGCCGGATAAGGCAATATTAATATTGCCTTGTCCTGCGCTTTCATGGAAAGCGCATATTGCCTTATCTGGCGCTTTCATGAAAAGCGCTGGCTAAGGTAATATTTAATATTCTCTTAGCCGACGCTTCATGTGAAGCGCCGGCCCTTAATACAATATATATATATATATATATATATATATATATATATATATATATATATATATATATATATATATATATATTGTATTATTTTTTTTTATTTTTTTTAAGGTAATATATATCTATTTGTTTTCAACGACACTTATTTAATTAAGGCCGTTAATTTTTTATTTTTTATTAATTATTGAAAGCTATAACATTTGTTAGGAAAGCGCCGAAGCTTCTCTAGACTTTTTATGCCACTTGTATATCAAGCGTTATATAAGATTCTATTTTAACTTTTCATTAGCCCCCCATTATCATCTTCCTCGCGCGCCCTCCAACTCCCAATTTCTTAGAAATTCATTACTCCACCATATTGTCTATTCATTCAGTCCCCACTCTTTTGTTTTGGTCCCCATTTCCTCCAGAAGCCCCTTAGCTTGTAAGTGCTTTTTTATATACAGAAGCTTAAATCTGTATATTTTCTTATTCTTCTTCTTTTAGTTAAAATCTGTCATGAATTTTATATGTATGCTTAATTTTTTTTCCAGGTATTTACTTGAAGTTTCAACTCTGTCTTCTTAAACTTTCTATACACTAAGTTTTTTTAGTTTTTGAGCTTAAATCTGTATGTTTTCTTCTTCTTCTTCTTTTAGTTAAAACCTGTTATGAATTTTATATGTATGCTTAATTTTTTTTCTAGGTATTTACTTGGAGTTCTTCCATGCTTGATATATAAAGATGGGAATTCAATCTTGTAAAGGGTACCTACAAGTTTGATGATGGATTTAAATGTAAATACAGAACGAGGGTTTCATTAGGAAAAAGAAAACAATTATGCAATTTTTTTTAAAAAAAGGGGACATTTTATGACGCTTCTAGTAGAAGTGTCGTAGGAAGTGAATGACCTCCTACGGCGCTTCCTGTAGGAGGTCATATACTTCCTACGGCACTTTTATGGGAAGAGTCGTAGGAAGTGTATTTTTTTAAAAAAAATAAAAAACAAACCTACGGCGCTTTTAGAAATTTAAGAAGCGCCGTAGGTTGTTTTTATGGCACTGGAATCTATGACTTTTCTCAAGCGTCATAATATTTATAAAAATAAGCGTTAACTATAATGTTTTTTGTAGTAGTGATGTGCCATCCTTTTTTTTACTAAAAGGACTGGAGCTGAAAATGGACCTGAGCTAGGTTGAATTAAACCTTCAGACAACAATTCTGAAATGATAGTCTCTATTTCATCCTTTTGACTCACTGGGTACCGATATGGTTTGACCTTTATAGGACCTATACCCGGTTTCAAGTCAATGCGATACTCTATGTAACATCCCAAAATTTATTCAAAGGCTAAGGATTAATTTATGGGAGTTAGATAGTAAGTCAAATTATGGAAGCTATGAAATTTAAGGAATCTTAAATTAAACAAAGGGAAAAATAAAGACCTAGTGTGTGTAATTAATAGGATAAAAATATACCTATATATATAATAATAATTAAAACACACACACCCTCTTCCCACACATCACACGCAATACACACACACACAATCATATAATTAAATAACACACACACTACCCACATGGCACATACATACACATTTTTAATTAATAAAAAAAACACACCCTCTCTCTCACTCTCTTAATCACACGGAAGCGCACACACACACACACTTCTCATTCTCTTCAGCCAAAATCCAAAAAGAAAGAAAAGAGAGAGTGAGTGAAAAAGAGAGAGAGCAAGAGACACATAATAGAAAAAGAGAGATACGTAAGAGTGATCGGTGCTACTAGAGGAAGGAAGAAGTGATTACAAATTCTACATACAACTCCATATCCTAATATAGGTAAGTTTTCTTCTCATATTCTTAACTATTTCTAGTTGATTTGAGATTATTTTTGGGTAATTTGGGAAGCATAAGAACCTAGTATAATGAATTGTTGTCTTGTGAGGTTTTGTTTTGGGAAAAATAGTACATAAGGAAGGAATGGGAATTTGATAAATTTGAGGTTTCCAATGAATTCTACACGAAAAATTATATGGGAATACATGAGATTATGATTTTTGGATGATTATATATAAGTCTAGAATTTTTAGAAAATAAGAGGAGTTGTTGTTCGGTTAGTTTCTCTGAAATCAAATTGGTTGTAAAATAAATTTCGGTAACCAAACTTGGTCAGAAAATTATGAAAGTTTCCAGAAAGAAAGTAGACATCTTAAGCTTTAATTTTATATATAATATGTATCATTTGGGTTTATAAATAGTGAGATATGAATTTTTAAAGTTAGATGATGAATCTGGAATATTTTATGGTACAGACGAGGTTTGACGAAATTATGGAAATTTTGTAGCTATAATTTATAAATGGTAATATTTTTCCCTGAAAATGTACTTAAATAGAATCATATAGGATTTTTAACCATCCCATTTGAAGTTCTAGATATTTAGTTATGAATTTTAGAAGTTAAGCTACTGAAACTGGAAAGATTTTCTGGCAGTGCGAAACAAATTTAAAACTGGGAATTATTCATGGATAGGTGGTAGTTAAAAGTATTTTTATATTAAAATATACTTCATAAGTGACACATAGAATTTAGAACCACCTTAATTGGGTATTTCTAGGCCAAGATATGAATTTTCAAAGATTATTGAAAATTCTGACAGAATTGAGTTATAGTGAAAAAATAAAAAGTAAGGGTATTTTTGAAATAATTGGGACTCTAAGGGTCAAATTAAATACTTAGATTGGTATGAGTCCATTAAATACCTATTGGAATTAAGGTATTAGCTATAATGATAACCTATCAAAGTGTCTTAAATTATTTTGGAATAAGTAATAATTTGTCCGTCCGTAAATTATAAATTATAGGATTTGACATTTGCCCGGGACGCCTAAGAGACTGAGAACAGGAACCAAATTTGGAAAGACTGTCAGGTAGTACCTTATCTCTTATATCATATGTGATGCCATGTATGTGTACCATATCATCTGTATATGTATGGGACAGATAGTCCATAGGCGGTAAGACCCGTAAGTACAAGTTACACCGGGAGTTACCCGGGGGCGTCTTAAGCCAGGTAGGCTTAAGACAGAAAGCCCGTGACTGTGCCTTGTATGGGGCAGAGGCCTTGGGCAGCCAGATTGTGAATCTCAAGCGCTGTGAGTATGAGATAAGGGACCGGTTAGGCCCTTTTATGTGCTGCATTTCTGTAAGTTGTGCTGTTTGATGATTTGTTTTACATGCTTAGTATTTGCATATTATATGAGTGATCTGTGTACTACTGAGATTCTTTTGAATCTCACCCCTTTTTCAACAAATGATATACAGCAAAAGCGTCCAGCTCTAAGGGCAAGAAGGTAATATAGACTGACGAAGAAGAGGCAAATAAATTATGGACTGTTTGGTTATCATTTTATTTTGGATGACTGTAAAATATTTATAAGTAGTTGTAGTAGCGATAGTAGTACTAGTACTCGCGATGCAGACTGTATACGTTGTAATCCGTACGCTAGACTTTCGATAACGTATTGGTATCCAGAAACCAATAAGTTAACCATCACGACGCGAGCTATGGATAGAAAATACTCTGTATTTTAAATAAATGATTTTGAAACTGATAAAGATAATGAATTTACAAATTAAAATTTAGACCATACATATTTATTTTAAAATTTTTTTTGAAAATCCTATACAAATATAAGATTAAACTATTCTTAAATTGGGAATTTAAATTGTTTTGGTCTCAGGTTTGAAACCATTATATATTTAAACTAATCTAAAGGCTTTAGAAATTAAGGTGTTACACTCTAAGCCATGACTAGAAGGCAAACCATGTGGCTGATCGAAAATAGTCTTGTAGCGTTGAATAATAGGAATCAAATATGTAAGAACCTCAGCCTGATTAGAAGCAGTGTTGAAAGAATGAAGCAAAAAAAATTCCTCAACAGCTTCCATCTGTGTAAGTCATACCATATGGTAGCATTGGGCTTGTGTTACGGTAGACCCAGGATAACCAGATAAAGTAATAAAATTATGGTCATGTAAGAATTTAACAGTAGAGTTGTTATAATTAGCCACATGTGGGCCTAATGTTTCCAACCACGCCTCACCAATAACCATGTCCACTCCCGCAATAGGCATCACCAGGCAGGTTAAAAATAGAGTATGTCCAGAAATCTAAACTGTTATATCACGAACCAATTTAGAAGTAGTCAAAACACATCCTGTACCACCTAAAACCCGAACAACTGTAGTAGGATAAACTGGTAACTTCAAATGACTAACGATTCGAGGATGCAAAAAATTCTCAGAACATCTAACAAAACCTAAATGTGTATGCCTAAAATCTCACCATTGAAATGAATTGTAGTCGTGCCTTGAGTACCCAATAGGCATAAAGGGATAAATGATGTAAAGTACCATTATTAGCCAGTGGCTCGGACTCCTCCAAAGGAATATCAGTATCATCAGCCTCCCTGATTAACATCATTAATTGTTTATTAAGATAGTGATAAGTAGGAGAGAATTTGGCATCACATGTGTAACAAAGATCCATCTCACGCCAGATTTTCATTTCAGCTGCAGTTATTCATTTAATCGGTGATACGCTTGGCGTAGAGAGCAATGGAGATAAATTTGCTTTCCCAGATCCAGTTTGTGAAGATGAAATAGAAATCAAAATACCTAGATATGGTATAATGGCCTTCGTGACCAGTCCCTGTGTCAAGGATGGTGTAGTAAATCTTGTTAGAGGTACTAACTGAGAACCAACAGTAGCAGCATCAGAAAATAATTGTGCCAACTCCATTGCACTTAAAATCGTAGTAGGCTGCTGAACTAAAACATCATAAGATTTGGCAGGAAACCACCAAGGTAACAATCTAATAGAGCCAATTCCGGTAAATCATCGGTGCGATTAGCTAAGGCAAGAAACTTAGCATTGTAATCACCCAAGACAGCTCTAATATTCGACTAAGTTAACTTGAAGAGTTGGGATCATGCACCATCGAACTGAGACAGACCATATTGAGCTTCAGTTGCTTTAGAAAGAGCAACCTAATTCAAGATACGACATGCTTTTTCTAACATCTAGAACCATGGTAGGATATCGCCATCTAGATGAACCAAAGCAATGATGAGACGTTGTGGGTCCTGGATGTCAAAATAGTGGAAGTACTATTTAGGTTTAAATATCCAATTAAGTGCTTCGGAACCATCGAAACGCGGAAAGTTGAGCTTCAATGTCTTCTCAAGGGGTGTGTGGGAATTAACAGGATAAGTAATCAGAAGTTTTAAAGAAGAGAACCCCCAAATAGTAGACTCAGGGTGGCGAGACAAATCAGTGATGAGAGATTGAAGAAGAGTTTCCAATTGAGTGAACTGGCTATCAAGATGATCAAATCAGCCATTCACTTGGTCAAATTAGTTGTCGATTAGCTCAAAATGATTCTTTTCCCCTCAATGAACTCATTGACCTTCTTCATGTCCGATTACAACTCCTTCAAGTGAGTATTGTCCGCCATGGAGAGTTCTGAATGCAAAAAAAGCACCAAATGCAACGATCAAACTTAAATACCAAAATTGTATGAACGATTCCAGTCAAAAACTAACTTGTATAGCTATTAATTATCAAATAGGTAAAGGATCAAATACAAATTATTCAACAGAATCAAGCAAAACCAAACAACAATAACTCAAAAATAACAAAAATCGGATAAATCCACTAAAGAAGAGAGAAGAAAAACTAGAGAGGAAAGTTCAATACCAAATTCTTCACACCTTTAACCTCCTTGTAGTCCGCAATAAACTGGAGCTTCCTCAGTCAACTCCCGCAACTTCCAAGTAGGTTTCCTTACTCGTTAGCTGCGTCTTACTTGGGTTGGAATGGGCTCATTATTTAGGCCTTTAATCTTCATATCGGCCTCTGAGTATATGGGCCCATAACATTCTCTCTCCCATTGCAACTTCTATTCTTATGCTTCCAATATTGGGTTTAGATTTCTCATTTGTCTTTTATGTTGTGACAACTTGATAATTGAGTATTGTACCAGATTTACAACAAGAAATGTTTGATTGAGAAATATAACACCCAGATTAGAAATCGAGTCTAAGAACTTGGTAACAAAGTAAGGAAGAAGAGGCGGCGAAGGCACTGGTGAAATGTGAGAAGGAAGAGAGAGAAGGGGCAAATTGGGGGTTGACAAAAATTTAAATGGCACCACCAAATCAATCCTAGCAAGAAGCAGGAAATTATGGCTTATGAGTTTAAGCGACTTTTCTCCTAAAGGCTTAATTGTTAAAATGCTTATCTAAACACAGGCATTAAGTCAAAAGCAGCCAATCTTACATTTGGGCCACACAATCGCCCATTTCTCCTCCAAAAAGCTATCATAAACACACCCTAAAGCTTTTGAAATGTTTTAAAAGCCTGATCCAACGTTGAATCAGAAAAATTAGTAGTTTGCTTCCCCTTATCAATAAAAAACTCCAAAAAGTAAAAACATTGTATTAAAAATTAAACCGTAATTGATTGAGGTAATGGTAATAGTTTAATGGTTAATAGTTCAAATCAGAATTAACATAGGGTGAGATTAGTCATGATAAAAATAATATTTAAATAAAAAAGCACTAGCACACAAGTAATAGAATATTCATGGAGAAATCTTATATAATCCAGCAAAATAGAGTAATTAAAGCATAATATGATGGTTTAGTATGATGTCATTTTAGGCACAATAAGTGAAGGAAAAATGTAAAATATGACCTGGTCGATTCACTCAAAATTTTACTATGACATCATTCCAGGCTTAGTAAGTGAAGAAAAAATAAAATATAACTTGGTCAATTCACTTAAAACTCTTGACCGTGTTAGAACTAGATGACACCCAAGAAGGGGTGAATTGGGTGTATGATGAGAAGGTCTGATCTTTTAAAATCTTTTCGCAGCTTATCAAATATATATATATATATATGGAAGTATAAAATTATAAGCAGTTATATAGATTATATATGCTGGAAATGTAAAAGCTTAGGGAAGAGAATATGCAAATTGTGATTTATCCTGGTTAGATCCAATCCACGATGACCTACGTCCAGTCTCCAGAGTCCTCCTGAGATTTCTAATTCACTATTTTCTTGTTTAACCGAGCACAAGAAAAACCTTTACAAACCATAAGTTTAGCCGGGCACTTGTGAAGCCTACTATGGAGTTACTCCCCCTTACATACTATAAGGTTCACTTCCCCTTACGGTAAGTCTTACGAGCAAAGTAATCCCAAAGACCTTTCTCTCCCGCTTACCCGTGCCCCTATAAGTCTTACGAGCAGCAACGTTCTCTACTATGTGCACCTTGTAAGTCTTACAAGTAGAAAGTCTTACCGGCAATTCTCTTTACAGCTTCCCTGTAAGAAAATCAACCCCATAAGGTCCCTCTACCTTGAGATCAATACAAAAGTATATTTGTAAAGATTTACAGACTCTCTCACAGAGTAGATATGATACTCACTGAAGTACAATACAAATATTCTTACTCTCTCAAATATATATGATATAGAAAACGGAGAAGAGCAGAGAGTAGTCGGAGGCGGATGACTCAGGATATCAGCATATTTCTGTTTTCATCATTTTGTTCACTATATCTGTGCCTCTTCTTTGAATACTCTTCTATTTATAGATGAGTTGCAGAAGATAACCTTTGTTGGGCATTTGTTCGTTAGAGTCTCGTTGCTTCGTTTAACGGTTGAGCATTCTTCTTCCTGTTGCGCTTCTCTATCCATCTTTTCAAAATATAACTATGCTGAAGATAGATGTTGCAAAGTGTTCGTTGTGGAGTGGGATGTTTGAATCTTCAAATAGGCTGTCATGGTGTGCGTAAGTTACCCGTGGTGTTTGTTGACCCATGTGCAGTGACAGCTAGCCCATATCATTGTGTCCACAATTTCTGACTTCTTTATTCGTCTTAGCATTCCGAGCGTTAATAACCTGTTATTGGAACAAATGATAAACACTACTTAAGAATGATAACAAGTGTAAATATAATGATTACATAACGTTTAAGCATATTCGGATTAATCGCTGAATTTTACTTTGTTTCTGTCAGCGCAAGAACTCGAGTTCTTCCTACCAAACTCTAGTGCATAGTGTAACTTCAATATCTTCATAAGGCTTTTGGCAGAAACTCATGAGAGTGCATTTTCAAAATTGAGTATAAAAGTGATCAGAACTCGAGTGCATACATATGAACTTGAGTGCACCAGTATTTTCAAGCTTCTGAGATGTTCTCTGGTTGAAACTCTCGGGAGTGCAAAACTGAAACTCGAGTATTGGTGGTGCCAAGACTCAAGTGTGATCTACAAGACTAGAGTGCATCATGGTAATCTGACTTTTCATGCTTCCCTGGAACAAACTCGTTTGTCAAAACTCTCATGACTCGAGTGTAATCACAATTCAGAACTCAAGTGTATGTTTGGAAACTCGAGTGTAGCCTTTGTTTTCTCAGCTCAAAACACTCGGGTATAAAATCTCATCTCAGAACTCTTAGGACTTGAGTGTATCTCATCCCAAAACTCAAGTGCTTCATCCTGAACTCGAGTGCATGTGTTAACTTTAGCTTTCGGCTCAGCTTCTGTGCAAAGCTTGTGAGAGAGTGAACAATGGACTCAAACTCTTCTTCAGTCATGATCTATTCATTTTGACTCCAAATATTGAAAATGATTGATTATTGGATAGCTATTTTCATCTACATTCCAATGCAAAAAGAATCAGCTCCAAACTCTTTGTATTCTCCAAGTTATGATCCAATGAGTGTAGATAGTGTATGTATTTTTAGCATCAAATTTCAGAAGCCATATGACTTTGAATATAACTCCAAATTTGATATATTATATATTCTTGGAAATTTCTTTAAGTCTAGTTTTATATGCCACTAGTTTGAACTCATTTGGTCGTGCCGTTTGGAATATATGTCCAAAATACTGAACCTGTTCTGGAAAATGACGGTGATTTGAAGGTCAAATTCCAACACTTATATCTCCTTCATCTAAACTCCTTTCATGTTGATTTTGGTTTCAATTTAACGCATTGGGAGTTATATGCCACTGGTTTCATCTCAATCAGATGTGTGGTTGGAGAGATATGTTCAAAATACCGAAGCTTGGTCATGTTGAACGTAAAACAGAGCTAAACAGAGTATATTGTTCTTCATCCTGAACTTGAGTTCTCAGTCCCAAACTCGAGTTTTCTCCATTTTTTGAGGCTCAATCTTGAAGTTTTAATTGTAAACTTGATTTTTCTTCAATCCAAACTCGAGTGTTCAATCCCAACTTGAGTTCTTTACTTGGGTACCGTCAGGAAGTTGGTTTCTGCCAAGAACTCTCAGGAGTGCTACAGTGAAACTCTAGTTGCTACAGTACCCAAACTCGAGTGCTACAGTCCTCACCTGCTACAGTGACAACGCTACATTACTACTGCTACATTGCCAAATAGTGCCAATCTTGAATTCCATTCTGATCGTAAGAAACCTCCAGTATTATTTATATTAATTCTTACAAGTTCTTCTTTCTTCAATCTCTTCCTTTATTTGCTTGATTAATTTACAAGATATGCAATATTAAATATAGTAGTTAGTTAATATAGGAGATGAATATATTATATAAACTTTTTGTTTTAATATTTAACTTCTATATTTGACATCATCAAAACTAATCATATCTAACAGATCAAACATATGACTGGTTTGAATAGACCATTGGGTTTGTGTGTTTTTCCCACCCGATACATCATTGGGTTTGTATTTTAATAACATGCTTAAATGCGGACAAACAGAGGGGTAGACAATTTTTCTTTTCTTTTGTTTTTTTTTGGACTTGTGCGGGGTAGATAACAAAGAATAGGTTTTTGTGATTTAAAACTACTTAAATCTAAAAATCTTATTGTTGTTATTATTATTAGATGCTACTAAAATTTAGGCTAAATCATATAAAACTTCCCTAAACTTTGGATCAATTGCATATAATCTTCTGGCATTTTAAAGTTTAAATTTAACCCCCGACTTTTTATTTTTTTTTATTATAAGCACTTTGCCGTTAACTAACCGCTATCCTTTTAACAGAAATTGTCACGTCATATTAATAGATGACATATGGCATCTTGTGTAAATTGTAATTTTACAAAACCCCCTGAACTTTGATTAGTTACAGATAACGCCCTGAACTTTAACCGGTTATAAGTAACGCCCCTAAAATTTTAAAATTTAAATTTAATTTCCTTAAAATTTGATTTATAATATTAAACAACGTGTCATTACTATTATCATCTTAATAACTTTATTAGGATTTTTACTATTATTTTCATTTGAAATAGCTTTTTTTATGGCAAAAGCTATAAAAGTAATATTTAAAAAAATATATAAATAAAATGTTGCAATTTTTTTCTTGAATAAGAGGTTCAAGATTTTATTCTTATATTTTTTTAATTATTATTCTCCTAGTTTTTGCCATAAAAAAATATTTCAATTGAAAATAATGGTAAATACTTAATAAAATTATTAAGATGCTTAAAGTAATGACACCTGGTTTAATATTATAAATCATATTTTGAAGGAGTTAAATTTAAATTTTGAAATACATGGGGGTTATTTGTAACCAATAAAAATTTAAGAGGTTATCTGTTGTTACCGATCAAAGTTTAGGGGATCTTCTACAACTAATCAAAGTTAAGAAGGGTTTTGTAAAATTAGCAATTTATATAGGATGCCATATGTCACCTATTAATCTGACGTGACAATTTTCGTTAAAAAAATAATGGCCAGTTAACAATGAGATGCTTATAATAAAAAAAATAAAAGATCAAGGGATTAAATTTAAATTTTAAAATGTCATGAGGATTATATGCAACTGACCCAAAGTTTGAGGGTTATATAATTTAGCCTTAAAAGGGCCTCTTAGATGATTTTATAAAATAAATTATTATATAATGAGATTTATTAGTATATATTTGATGTCTTCTTATATATACTAATTTTTTTTTGTTTAGATTTCAAGATATTTTATACATTCTAACTAATCAACTAAAATATAACTTAAATAAAATTTTAAATTATATTATTAAAAAAGTTTGTTAGAATACCATAAAAATCTTATCAAATGTGGGATACGTATCCTATCAAATTAAAAGATGACTCTAAAATTTTCTTTAAATTTAGAAATTTCTTTTTTTATTATAATTTAATTTTACTTTTATGATTTTTTCCTCCATATTCAGTTACGACAATATTAAAAAAAAAATCATGACTTCACTCTCTTCTCTAATACTTGTAATCACACAGTGAGAAACCTTTTAAGTATAATTATTTTTTTCAGTTAACCAGCCTAATTCACAAACAAATCGACCCCACCATAGTATAATTATTTTGGAAAAATTAATCTTTTGATCTTTGAAGTTTTAACTAGGTTGTAACTCAGTATCTACACTTTAACTCGATGCAACTCTGTTCCTATAGTTTTAACTTGATTGCAATTCAATCCTTAAACTTTGACTCGTTACAACTCAATCTCTGTAATTTTAACCTCTTTATAATTTTTTCCTCATATTCTAGAATAAAGATAATGGGTTATATTATAAAATGGTTAAAACTATAGAGACTTGAGTTATAGTGAGTCAAAGTTCAGGGGCTGAGTTCCAACTGAATCAAAATTATAGGAACTAAGTTGCACCGAGTTAAAATATAGATTAAGTTACAACCTAATCAAAACTATATGGACCAAAAGATTATTCTTCTCAATTATTTTTTATCTATTACTCCCTCCTATCTTACTTTTTTTTATTATTTAAATAAGTTTTTATCTTCTCTAAAGCTCATAGTATTTAAGTAACACTGTTTAATCCTGCTAGTCAAGAAGAGTGGCAACTTTCGACCAAAAAAGAAGACTGGCAACACTCCATGGGCATGAGTGAACAAAAAAGGCACACACACGAGTGCCCACATTTACAGCCAACAATTCATTTAACTTAAATTGAGATATATCACATAGATCCATGAACTTACGGGATTATTGTTTAATCTATGGACTTAAATTTTAAATATTTATTTGACAACAAGATTAATAACAAGAAGAAAAACCAACAAGCAATGTATAAAAAAAAAAAAAAAAACCAACAAGTTGTTGTTTAGGTGATAAGCCGCCTCAATCCTTAAATAAAAGAACATAAGTTTGAATTCTAATAAGTGTAAATAATAAGGAAAAAAAAAGAACTACCAAAAGCATATTTGTTTGGAGAGGGTGGGAAACCTTTTACACTAAGCTTTATAGACCAAATAAAAAAACAATAATAACAACGAGTCTCATCCCACATACAGTAAAAACATAGGAGATGCGGACGCTATCGAGCTATCACTATGGTTTCCCTTACATGCCTCTGTTGCAAGAAAATCTGTAGCTTTATTCCCTTGCCGATCCACTAAAGAAAAAGATACAAATTTGATGATCACTCCTTTAAATCCAATAACTCTTTAACACACTACCATTTACAATTACTAGCATCCAAGTCAGTCATCATATCAAACAACATACCACAGTCAATTTCAAAACATACTTGAAAGGATGCAAATCTCTCCCTATTCTTAAAGCTTCCTTAAGTGCCAATCATTCAGACATTAAAGCAGTAGCTGCTGTCACCTTCTTACACCAGCCACCCCACAAAAACAGCCTCCTCATTTCTACACACCACTCAAACACCGGCAAGATTGCACTAATCTAATGGTAAGTCATACTTTCTATGTCCATTTTTAAGAAAACATGTGTGAAAAATACGTTCTACGTCCGTTTAAAAAACGGACGTATAGATAAGAAAACTTTAATTCGTCACTCACATTGGCATTCCTAGAAAACAGACTTGGAATGGTCAAAAAAACATAAGTTAAAAGTTTTTTATATGATAGTGAAGTGTCCATAATTGTTTTTTCTAAAAAAAACTCCCTATGCCAACCATTGGAGCTTTCGGCGCTGGCCACCGAAGAATTATTAGGAAGAAAATGATTTTGAAATCAATTACTTCAGCACTTTAAGAAATAACTTTATTTAATTTATATAATATGACAACAAAAGTTCTAGTAGGGACAAATACTATTTTGAAATGTTAGCTCTAGTTTTTTTAAAAAATAATAATTAACAAATGCAAGCTGAAAGCTTGAAGGTTACACCTTACAGTAAATGAAAACATCAAACTAGATAAACTAGGCAGCACAAATCTTAGCTTAAACAGCTAACATTTAATTTAAACAAAAAGCTGGATGATCCTGCAGAATAGTTTGCTCATTGTTCAATTCCTGGGCCCTTTAGGTCATGGCATCAGCACACTTTATTGCCTCTCTATGTGATGAATCAACTCAAGATCCCAATCAGAAAAGATTAAATTCTGAACCTCGGTGATCTAATCAACTAATGGGTGAATAGAACCAAGGTTCATTAACAAAAATTGAAGTGCTTCAGAAGAGAAAATCTTGTGTTGAAATCGGCCATACTTCCACAAAAAATAAAAACTCTCAGCCAGTCCCATCTTTTAAATAAAATGTTCGCAGTAACATGATGAAGATATATGGCGACTTCACTTTATGAAATATGAACTTTATGATCAATGGCAAACAAATTTTCGGCGTTTTGAATGTTAGTTTCGGCCTAAAGTGTTGGTGATAGCTATGAGGTTAATGACTACTCCACTTTTTAAAATTACAACTTTAATTATATGAAATAACAACAAAATAGTAGTTTGAAAAGTTAGTTTTGGTTAAGTGTTGGCAGTGGCATACTAAAATTATTTCATAAAATTTAAGTTGTTATTTCTTTAAAGTAAAGTACTTTCACTGTCTCAATATACAAGATTTTTTTAACTGAATTATAATGTTTAAGAAAACAGTTTAAGTTAGTTAAAAGTAATAAATATGTAAAAAATATCTTTTTTAAAACAAATATATCTATGAATAAGAGAATATGGGGAATTAATCAACATTTTAATTGATATAATTGATAAAATTAATTGATGATAAAATGAGTAAAAATATAGTTAAGGAATCTTCTAAATATAGATGGAGGGAATCCCTGTTAATTTCACGATAACCCCTTAAGTAATTCTTCCGCTAGCGCGGGTGAGGGAAGGGAGTTTATTTTCCGTGAAAAAAAAAATTACGGGCAATCAGGCCATTTTAAAACAAAACTAAATTAGAAAATAGTTTATAAGAACCTTTAAATAATTAGCTCATTTCGCAATCATAATTTAAGATATACATATTTCAGTAACAATTTTTTGTCATTAATTAAAAATTCCAATACCACCATTGACTACTATTTTTTCAATCATATCCTTCAAAAACTCTAAAAACAAGCAGTATTAAAATTTAGAATAAAATAATCTGATCTTCCTTGTATTTTTGCCTTAACTCCGTTAAAGATTTTTATTTTTTAATTAAATTTTATATTAACATAAATTTTATTTAATAATTTACCCTTCATCATTCCTAATTCTCTAATTTTAGCCAAAATTGTTTAAGTAATTTAATAGTTCTTTTATTTTTTTAATTTATTTTTTACTTTCATAAATATTTATGTGTTAAAATTTTTTCATATTGAGATAAAAACTTAATTAAATTAAGAGTTAAGATATAAAAATGTCCATAAATTTTTCTTAAAAGTATGACACCATAAACATTTTAAAAATATAAAAATTCTTATGAAATTCTCTAAATAGGAAAAAAAAATTCCCATTCAACGGCAGGTAACTTTTGGTCTTATGAAAATGTCCATAAATTGTTTTTAAATAAATATTTTAAAAAAAAAATCCTCAGCCCCCTCTTCCGATCTTCCCCCCCTGTCCCGTCAATCTCTCTCTCTCTCTCTCTTCACTTCAAACCAGTCGTTTTTCCCTCTCCCCACATTGTCACCGAAGATAAATCTCTCCGGCCACCCAACAGTGCTGGAGCGGTACTTAAAAGCAACACAGTGCTTTCTTATGTTTACAAGGTTTGACGAATTAACAGTAGATAAAATAAATGTTGTTATTCACAGCCTCCCCTCCCTGTAAAAGCAACACTAGTGAAAGTGGGCATGCACTAATATTATGAAAGTCAAAACATTTGGTGATTTGATAGTTAATTTATATGAAAGCAAATTTTGTTTGCGAGCAGATTGCATATATTACGCTGGCTGGCATTTCAAGGCACCGAAACTCTTTGTTTGAGAGCTATCTTCTTCCTTTATCATCTTCCTTGTCTTTTTCTTCTTCCTGCCGGTGGGTTAATCTCTGCTGTAGCAACGCCTGTTGGGTGGCCGGAGAGATTTATCTTCGGTGACGATGTGGAGAGAGGGAAAAAGGTTTGGTTTGAAGTGAAGAGAGAGAGAGTTTGACCGGACTGGTGGGGAAGACCGGATGAGGGAGGGGGCGGGGATTTTCTTAAAAAAAATATTTATTTAAAAACAATTAATATGAAGCCCACAAGACCAAAAGTTAACTGTAATTTTACTTGCTTAACAGGATGGGCATTTTTGCCATATTCAGAAAATTTTATAGATATTTTTGTATCTTTAAAATATTTATAGTGTTGGATGTACTTTTAAAAAAATTTATATGTATTTTTATATTTTAATCCTTAATTTAATTATTGGATACATAGAAAAATTAATTAAAATTATAATTAATTCTTTTAATAGATGTATATTTAAATAGACATGTTTATAAATGTATGGGCAAAAAATATATTTAAAAAATTAAAATTAATATAAGTTATATAATATCATGGTGAATAAAAATATGCTTTTTAAATATGTTTTCAATCATGGTGTCGCGATAAAAAAAATGTTTTTAGTCATTAATACTAAATAAATAAGTTTTAATGAATATGATAAAAATTTAAAATTTTATAATATAATAAAAATTACTAAATTTTATAATATATTGGAAATTTTGAAGATAGATGTATTATAATTATTTTTTGTATAAAAATTTATTTTTAGGTAAATATAAATTTCTATTCATTTATTGAAAGACGGGTATTTTGGTTAAAAAAATGTTAAATAGTAAAATTTAATGATCAAATAATAGTTGGATGAATGAAAATAGAATTCGAAATATGTAAGGGAGGTTTTTGTAACATATCTTAATTTTAATGAAGGTTTTTGTAATACACATTTTAATTTTAAGGGAGGTTTATATATATTTTCAAAATGAGGGAGAGGTTTGTGTAATTTAGGTAAAATAGAGGGGTAGTTAATGTATTTTACTCTAAAATTTATTATGCAACTTATTTTAATTTTAAAATTTATTACCGTACATAATTTTTAAATTTATCTAAGATAAAATATCCAAAATTAATTGAAAGAGTTCAATTAAAAAGAAAATAAAATTTCGTAATCATCGATAATTTATTTGAATGTGCATTGGCTAAAAAAAGTATTTGATCAATATATGTGGTAGGATATACCACTATGTGTTAAAGAAGAAATTAAATTAATATTTTCTTTACATCTCTGTAGGTCCAGAATTAAATTAAAGTTTCTTTGTTTAACTAACTACCCTTCTGGCAAATAAATAAATAAATAAAGAAAAAGGTTATATATATATATATATATATATATATATATATATATATATATATATATATCTCGTTTTTAAGAGTTTGTTACTTTGTTTAACTAATTCAATGAAACAAACAGTAACCAATTTAAATGCCGTGATTCCCTCTCCCGTAGTATCTCATTCAGGACATAATCAATATAAGCCAGACTCGTTTGCCCGCATCTTCCTTTCTTTCCCTAGTTCTCTCGACTTTCTCTCTCTTTCTCTTCTCTCTCTGTCTGTCTCTCTCTTACTCGTTTTATCATTTTTGAAAGATTTCCTTCCTAACATTCCCGTTCCTTTATTTTCCCTCACTTTATTCTTCATCCAAACATAGGTTAAGCCACTGTGACCTTGGGGTGGGGTTTCTAAAGCATCACTCTATAAGGACAGGCCTTGGCGAGCTAGTTTCTTTCTTGTGTTAATTTCAGTCTTACTTGGTTTTCTTGCTTTTCTTCTGGTATTTCTTGATGTTGAACTTTTGTTTGGCCTGATAATATATAACTATATTTGCACAAAAAGAAAGTCTAGCTGTGCTTGTTATATTTTGTGGAAGCCCGTGAGTGAGAGTGAGCTGAGAAATTTATTTCAACTCTTTCTTTGCAGAAAAAGAAAGTCTCTTTTATATTTAGCAGCGGTGTTTGTTATGTTTGGTGGAAGCGTGTGAGTGAGGGTGAGATGAGAAATTTATATCAACATATTTCTTGATGTTGAACTTATGTTTGGCTGATAGTATATAACTATCTTTGCACAAACATAAAAGTCTCTTTTTTATATATAAACACACTGCGATTCAATCTTTGTCGGCACGTTCAAAGATTAGATTGGGCAAGATGCAGCAATCCGCAGCCGATCATCGTCCATCATAATCTTCCTCCTCCTTTCTTATATTAAATATCTCCCTAGACCTTGAAGGTCCTTGTTAGAAGGTTGAATGAGTTAGGATGATCAGTGCTAATCACTTAGTTACTAGATAATCCTAAAGCTGTGTACGTATAAAGGGTCTTAATCTAGAGATGAAGAGTGTGAAGGGATCTAGATCCTTACCAATATGGTATCTTTTTAGAAAGAGAAGTATCTCTCAGTTACTTCTCCGGGGTTGATTCATCATCTTCAAGTGAGAGATGATCGTTGTTAAACCGAAGTGAGTTGATTCGTCTCTTGTAAACAATCATTTAATTTGTTATTAATGAAGATTCTTCTTTATTTAGTTAAGAGTCCTCTTATTGGGCATTCATACTTTTATTCAGACACATCTTCCACCACCTTATTATCAAATCACTATGTGTCCCACTGGTGCTTCTGCCTTAATATATCTTACAAGAGGGACACATGATTCCTTTTGACTTGGTTCTCAGTGATTTTTGGCTGGAAGACATGGATGGCTACCCCTTCATCAGAGACCAACACTTGAGCGAAAAATATTCCCCACGTTGGTAAGTTCTATAATTCAATATGTTAATGAGAAAATTTACATTATGTTTCTAATTTGTGGTAATATCTACTAGTGAAAGATCAAGTGATGAAAACTCGAGAGCTTATAGATGGGATATGTGTTATGCTTTGTGGAAGCCAGTGAGTGAGCTGGTTAATGAGATTAGAAATTTACGGCAACTTGTTTATAGTGGAATAGAACAGAAATACTCCCTTTTGATATGTCACTCTGATATGCTGTGTATTATTTGATTATATATTAGTTTATAAGTCAAACAAATTAGTATGATATAAAAAAAGATAAATATAAATACTTTAAAGTAATTTATTTAACTTCCTTAATATTTTCAGAAAAGTTAACTGGGATCTTATATTTATTTGTAACTTTTATAAACAAGTGTTTGATGACCCCGTAAGTTCTAGCCAGGTTAGCAAGAATGTTATCCAACACTTGTTTATAAGTATATAGCCTCCAAGTAACCATTTCACAGGGAAGATGCTGCCCCTGGCCCCAAATACAACTCCATGATTGTCTTACGTCAACCACCTGATGAGCCAATAACTTTGTTATAATTTTATAATTACAGAAAATATAACTGAGCTTTTTTGCTTAAAGGTTATTAAACTCAGACCGGCTACTGAACTGGTCTAGGTAATGGGTCAAATCGGAGTCAAACTAGAGTTAATTAAAGACTAGACCGATGAGAAAGTGAACTTAAACAATAATATTTTTTGAAATAGTTTTGGAATTTAAGAATTTTTAAAAATCATATGATAATATTTTTGAGTGATTCTTTTTATATTAGAAAGTAAACATCTCAAGCTTTTCAAAAAGTCTTAATTTGTCATTTTTAGAAACATGTAGAATTAAATATGAATTTTTGAAGTCAAGAAATTTTGAATAAATAGTGAACCGGTCAAACCAGTAGAAGCAAACCAGTTAGGTGATCGGTTCACCGGTTTTGTAGTCGAACCAACTGGTCCAGTTCATTTTTAATAACCATAGATTTTTTAAATAAAGAGGTTAACTTTTCTTAAGAGTTATATAAAATCTGAATTGTTTTAGATAAACCATCAACTAACTAAGATTATAATGACTTGAGTTGTCGTGTTATCATAAAACAGAGTTCATATCACGTGTCTCATATGTAAGTATTTTTAAAATTGTAAATGTTATGGTTACACGGTTACACCAACAACATGAAATCTTAATTATCCAGGGATCTGACTAAAACAATTACCGACATGGTCGGTGATTTACTTTTCCAATCGTATTAATATTCGAATTCTATCCATGTCAATGAGTCAACTAACAGTTTCAAAATATTTGTCACATAAAATTATACATGGTTTGAGAAAATTATGAAATAATCTATACTCTGGTAAAATTTAAATACTATTTGATTGAAATATCCTTAAATAATGAAGAAATATATTATTTGAGAGCGTCTGTGTGCAATGAGACTACGCTGGATCTGTGATATTCCTAGATTTTCCCTCCACGAAATCTTAGATTTAAATAAGATATATCTTTTCTTGGACTGAAAATAAGAGATATCTACTAATTAAGGATATTAGGTGATAGAAATATATTAAGTTTGGATGTACATTATTTATATATACATTGTAAACTAGATCTTGGGACTCTCTCTCTCTCTCTCTCTCTCTCTCTCTCTCTATATATATATATATATATATATATATATATATATATATATATATATATATTATTTTGTAAAATATTTTTCATTTTTATTTGAAATATTTGAATTAATTTTGGATATTTTATATTAGATAAAATAAAAAAATTAGGTTCGCTAATAAATTTAAAAATTAAAATAGGTTGCACTATATACCATATATATATATATATATATATATATATATATATATATATAATTTTATCTAATATCAAATATTCAAAATTAATTGAAATATTTCAAATAAAAATAAAAAATATTAAAAAAAGAAAATAAAATTTCATAATCATCATTTATTTGAATGTACATTGACCTAAAAAAATGCATTTAAATTTGTGCTAGGATATAAGACAGCGTTGGGTCCGGAATTAAAAGTTCGTTTTTAACTAATAGTATTATGCTTTTCAACCTTTTTTTTTTCAACAAAAAATGTGTTTTTTTTTTTAATTTATCATGATTCATCAAAAACATCTTTGTTCAGGTCAATATAATCAACCTCTTTGAATTCAAAATTTAAACTTATGTTTAAAAAGTAAAAAACAGTACCCCGTGATTCCCTCTCCCAGCGAATTTTCTTCTTATCCTCGCCGCGGTTCAATATATCTTAATTCTTAAGGTGTGTCAATTCATAGATTATTAGATAGATTTGTCAAGATGCAGGAATCACAGTTTCTTTGTCAAATTTTTCCTCAAGGCTTGAAGGTCCTCTTAGTGGGCATTGATAATGCTACCCAAGATTTAATTAAGACATATCTTCCACTACCTTTTTATCAAATCACTGCTCTTCCCCATGATACTTATCCCATAAGTTTCTTAGTAGACAGACCTAATTCTTTTGACTTGGTTATCAGTGATGTCGTCTTGAAACACATAGATGGCTACCAGTTCATCAGAGACCAATGCCAGAAAACAAATATTCCTCATGTTTGTGAGTGACTAATTGAGTTCTTTGTATATGAATGGTAATTTTATACATGTTAATAAGAGATGGTTGTTTATATTATTTTGCAGTAATATGTGATCTTGAAAGATCAAGCCACAATGAGATGCTGAGAGCATTTAGATATGGCGCCTGTTATGTTTTGTGGAAGCCCGTAAGTGAGGGTGAGCTGAAAAACTTATGGCAACATATTTGTAGGAGTCGAGAACAAAGGAGGAGCGATATTATTGAGACTGAACAACCACCTAACACTGAACAACAACACGAGATTATTGAGACTGAACAACAACCTAACAGTGATGTGGAGGACCCGATTCAGATTCGGCAGAATCTGAACCTGGATAAGGATCCAAAAGTAGAAAACGTCAGCAAGTTTATGAATTATGTCGGGGCAACTTCGTCGAGAAGACGACGACGACGTATCGTCTGGAGTCAAGACCTCCATACAATGTTTGTCAATGCTGTGGAAAAACTTGGTGGCGCTGAGAGTATGCTTGCATCTTACTTATTTTCCATTTTTTTTAAAAAAAATTCTTTATTTTATTATTCATGACGCGCATAGTTTTCTTTGATTCTTAGTTGAGTAGAATAAAAATAGAATTTGTTTATAATCTTTTGACCCGGTCAGCCAATTTCTCCAAGAAAAAAGAGGTAGCCCATGAACAAAGACCCTGAAATCATCTACAAGATAGATGAATGGAATTAAAAAAAATGATTAGGGTATTTTAGGAAATAAAACATGACTTACTAACTATCTTAACTAACTTTCTTAATCTAATTAAATTAGTTAAGTAAGTCTTATATTAGGGATTAGATAAGTAATTTCTTATTTCTTATATTTTTATCATATAACTGAAAATTGAGATAAAGTGATATACACACACAACAAAACCTTTATCCTATTAGGTGGAGTTTGCTTCATGGAACACAAGATGCTGTTATATCCTGTCGAAAATCAGATTTTTAGATAAATTATTAACCATGACATGTGTATGTGTAAATAAATATATATACAAAAGTTTTTGTAAGGTCTGTTTTGAGCTTATTTACTATTATAAATATAATGGTATTCTTGAATCTCAGAGGCAGTGCCTAAAGCAATACTTGAAGCCATGAATTTGTCCTTTTTGACTAGAGAAAACGTTGCAAGTCACTTACAGGTTGAGAGACACTTATATATCCTTAATGTTACTTCACTTCATTATTGTTTCTTTTATATGCCACCATTTATTTAATAATAATGGTTTCTTCCCCATATATATATGGCTATACTTTCAGAAATATAGAATCTACTTGAAGAAAAAGCAGATGATGAAAGAGCTGCAAGAATGTCAAGATATGAATGTGATCATGCCCGTGGACCGAATCCCTCCATCTAGTCCAGGAAAAACCAGCTATCGAAGATTTGACAATACTAATGATAATCAAGTATCAGTATTAAAACCTTGCAAAACTCGTCATCACTTCACTGATGCCCAATTCCATCATTTTCAACGTGTCCTTGCCAGCAGGAAAATGCAAAAGCAAAAGCAAAAGCAACCTGAACAAAACTTCAACTATGGTATGATTATTGATTGAATTGTAAAGAATTATAGCGTAATGTTCCAAGTCAAAGTTCAAAGAACACAAGTTTTATTTTCCTTTCAATTATAAATTAAATGTTTTTCATGATTCTAATTTCTAATTAATTCTTTGGAATCATGATATGTTCAGGTCATGTATTTCCACTGTCAATGGTACCTTCATCATCTCTTCCAATACAGAAACAGAACTTAGTTTCTGCTATGTCGCAGCTAAAACAAAACCTAGCTTCAGTTTCTTGTTATGTTCCTCCTATTAGAGGTGGTATTGATGGAATCATAACGCCAGAAGCTAGTGATTTTGATGCTGATTCTGAAATGATTTCAAACTGTTATTTGAATGAGTCAAAAAGTGACTTCATTGGACCAGAATATTTCATTCATCCGTATTTGCCCATGGTCGGATTCAGGAGATTTGAAGAAATGAATCAAGACAAATCATGAATGTATACTTTACATTCACAACTTATTTGGTAAACTGAGACAATCACACAGTTGTCTTTGCTTTATGATGAAAATACACACTTTATTTCTCTTCTATGTATTCCCATTTATTCTTTAATTTCCTGTTTTTTTTATGGGATTTTTCATTGTTAATTATGGCAAATGTTAATTCATTGTTTCGTATATTGCAACATTCTGGATGTTAATTATTTAAAGCCTATGTAGTATGTGCTACGCTACATTTGCCTTTACATACGTCATAGAAGAAGTAAAAAATGATTTGATGATGGATGAGGATGGTGTAATTGAATAGAAAACACAATAAAGTAATATTTATTGGAAGGAAACAAAAGTTCCAACAGCTGTAGCAAACCTCAGACCATCTATTATAGGGTGATATTTTTTAATTTTATTTTTATTAATATAAAAAATATAATTATTTGGCATCATTAGACCCAAAAAAATAATATATATATATATATATATATATATATATATATATATATATATATATAACATACCTTATGATTATCAACAACGAATTGTGATAAATGTAAACCAATAAATAACAATTCTTATGAATGAACCGTTCAAATGAAATCCACTAACATCGTATACGAACGAATTGTCACCTAGTCTGTTAGAACGAAATCCACTAACATTGTAACCATACAACTCATGTTGTTGTTGTTTTTTTTTTCTTTTGCCATTAAGAGTCCTTTTAGTCGAAACCTACCATAAAAAACTTTCATCCGACTTCTCAACTACAACCATGTGAGTTGCTTTTGTTTGCCCTAACACACACTTTCATTTGTGAGTCATAGCTAGGTAGTTATGATTTCCCTCTTCCATTTTATACTATCTTCCATGCATTCACTTCGAAGGTTCCTCTCATGTTACTTGCAGTGTTCAACCCGGCTCATTGGTTGCCTTTGTGAAGTCACGATGTGATAAAACATTCAAGGTAATGTTAAATTGCTTTTGTGAAGTTATGTTTTTTTTTTGGAAAACCTATTATCGCTCTGATTAAAGTTTCCTTTCCTGTTACAAGAAGTTGTCAACCCATTGTTTTGATTGACAATTCATTCTCTATTATATGTTCTTTTTAAAAGAACTTCTAAAGATATAGATCATAAGAGAATACTTCTCCTTTTTAAGTTACTTTTGTGAAGTTATGTTTTTTGGAAAACCCATTATTACATTGATCAAAGGTTCTACTCCTGTTTTTGAATTGAGTAGATGGCATCAAGTTGAAGCTTTACAATTTGACAATAGACTCTTTGTTGTGAGAATTTATGAGCTACGCCTTAGTCTTAAACTCTATCTATTAGAGTAGTACTTCCCACATAAAAGCAGTGATGCAATTTGGGACAGATCAAGATTTCTAGGCTCTGTGGTTAGAATCAATCACACTCATGATATATATATATATATATATATATATATATATATATATATATATGTAAGTGACTACTTATACCTTGTGTCTCTTCAACAATTAAGCATAGAAAGCAATGACAGATAGGAAAAAACAAATATTGCTATCAGAAATGGTGCAGGTGCGTCCTTTCTTATAGGAATATTGTTTTTTTCCATAGAAGCCTTTGCTTTTAAGAGTTAATTCCTATGAAGAGACACAATTATATGTTAACAATTACATTATCACATATATACGTCAACAATTGTCATTGATTCTCCCCATAAAACTTGAAATGTCTTGATCCATTCTAAATTGTTTTGTAACTCATTGTGGGAGATACTATTCTATTATATATAGAACCATCAAGCTTTATAAACGTTCTTGGTTCTTATGTAGAAACCGTTATTTACATTACGAAATAAATAATTGTTATCTACGTGAGACCATTATTTATTGCTATTAAAAGTCAAAGTTCTTAGATAAAAATTATTATATATGTTACTGAATAAATAACGATTTTCAAAATGAGACCGTTATGTACTATACAAGCATTATAATATATTATGACAGGTGTTTACGTGTGTCTATTAATTATTATAATAGCAATGCGCACATTTCGTGACCTCACAAAGCCTTAATATACAACAGGTGTTATATTAGAACCGTTATAATATATTCATAATAAATAACGGTTCAAAACCGTAATATATCTGTGCCTAGCATATATAGTGCTCACATATATGACGGTTCACAACCATGTTTTATGGTCGATAATAACAATTATAAAAGGCTTTTTCTGTAGTAGTGCAATAAGAAAGTGGTGGGTATGGAAAAATAGAACCTTACCTCTTCTCCAGAAGACTATGTTGATCTGGAGACGTGAGTGAACTATATTTTTATATGATTTTTCATAATTAAATTGAGATTTTTAATTTATTTTTTAGGACATTACTGCATGATTAAATACTAATTGAGCTAGGGATATTTGCATTAAATTAAGTGTAATAAGGGAAAAATGGTCATAATTTGTAAATTATTTATGCAAATAATTCTTTAGACTTTTGATGCTATATTCTGGGCTTAAACGCAGGTGTTTTGGGAAGAATTTGGTGATTTTGGATGGTTAGAATTAATTTTTTGTGGTTTGGAAAAAAGTACAAAATAGGTCCCTATAAGTTCTGAAAATTTCAAGTGAATGAAGAAAAAGGCCAGATAAAAGTACAAAAAACCCAAAATTTTCAGAAATTTCAGTTCCCTTGCAGAAGTTTCAAAAATGTTCATTTTGGTCCCTTCTCACAAACTTGATATTTGCAGAAAAGTCCCTGGAGGCCTCTTCCTCTTCCTGCCGACAGAACTGGACCAGGGAGAGCATTATATCTGCTTCTTCATAATTGAAATAGCTATAAAAGCAGTGACAAAGGAAAGTGGGAGCTGGCATCTTCTTCTTCCTTCATCATTATCATCACTACTCTCACTTTTTCCTTGCTTATAAAACAGAGCAAGGCCCGATCGAACCATCACGTTCATCACCGATCTTCTTCCATTCTTTTCTCTTTAATGTCGCCGGCGGCGAGCTTCATCTCCTTCACCATTGCCGCCGGCGACCTGAAAGAATCAGAGGAGAAGAGAAACCAGAACCACAGACGGACACAGAGCTCAGACTTGCACCACCGCGAGTTTCAGCATCAACACCACCACAGACGGGAGAGTTGAGAGAGGAGATAACGCTGCAAGTGAGGCCGGAGCTTAAAGAGAGAGAGAGAAACCATACACCACCATTAGCTCCCTCTGTTCCACACCACCTCCGACCCCCTTTGCATCAACCACCACTCCTCATTCCTCATCTCTCCACCACCATCCTATCCCGTCCACCGGTGACTCCATTATAGCCGGTGAGTTTCTGAGAGCAGAGCAACACAGCACCACCACCAACTTCTCGTCTGTTCCATCATCTTCTTCTTCCTCTGTTTCAGACCATTACCCTCGACCTTTCTTCACTGTCACTGAACCATCACAAGACCACCAACACCATCACCATCATTTCCTTCCCTGTTTCTCACTCTAACATTTCCGGCAGCCTTGAATCTCAGAACCACCACCGTCCCTTCTCTCTACTGCCACCATCGACTTTCTTCATTCTTCCAGAAGCACCGTCGGCCATCTCTGTATTCTTCCAGTGTATTAGTGATTTTCCGGCAAGTATTCCCAGATTCCGGCGAAGCTCTTGAGTTTTCCAGCGACCCAATTTCCAGATTCCGGCAGCTCAATTTCATGATGATTTGCACTTGAGTTCACTACAAACGAACGGGAGTTTTAATTTAATTCTTATTTGCATATTTTATTTAAAATTTGATTAGTGTTTGAATAATTTGTGGATTGAATTTATGTTATTGGATTTTTATTTGTTGGACTTATGTATATATATTTTCTTATGATTTGAATTAATTTCAGTGGTATGTTTAATTATTGATTCCATTAATTTAATAAAATATAAAAAAAATCATAGTTTATGTATTTAATTATATTGTATTTTCTTTTAGTTATAAATAAAAAAAATCTATTTCTCCTTATTTTATTGTAATTATATGGCATTTAGATTATCTAATTCAATATAAGGTTTCTCCAAAAAAAAGAGAATGATCCTAGATTTATTTATAAGAAATTTTTAATTAATTTTTTATTATAGACCCAAGATTAACACATAAAAATGTCATGATCACACACGGCGAACAAGACCAAAGGGGGCGATGGTGATGAGGACTGAGAAGAGCACAATGGATGAAGGGAGGAATAGAGATATTGGCGATCCAAACAAATTTGCACATTGTGAAGGATGCACAGGAAAAAGAGGCTGAGAAACCTTTTTTAATAACCTAAATGCTGTCGTTTGAGCTCAATGGAGGATAAATAGAAAGATCTTAATGAAGAGGCCCCGCTCTCGTTTGGTGTGATATTGCGTCATCATGTAAAGCACCCCATCATATTGTAACTCATTTTATTATGTTCTAACGAAAGTTGTCTTTCCCCGTATAAAAAAGTAATCACCCATCAAGAAATAATATTGAAAAAAGAAAAAGAAAATAGACATATGCTTTAATGGAAGAACAGGGAAGCATGACTGCATGAGTATAAGATAAGTTGCATAAAATATAATTTAATTTGTGAATGATTATCTCTTGATAAAAATAATTAAAAACACCTTCATTACCTTAGCAATAAAAATTTCAATTTTTTTATAAGGAATTCCTCTACATTTTTGTTTTGAATAACCATTCTCTAAAGAAATTATAGTTATTTTATCAATTTAATTAATTCATTGATATTAATTTCATCAAATTTATTTCATTATTTCATGATATTTAGCGGGGTCGGGTGTATCCACTATACTAAAATATTTTCTAACATATATTTGGCATCTTAAGCTAATTTCAACCAAATCCTTGATCGATCATAATGTCGGTTAGACACATAAGCTACTCCTACGATGCCGCTTTCTTCTTATTCTTCTGGTTTGATCTTTGTCATCCCCTCATTTATCTCCTCCTTCTCTTGTTCGAACCCATTCCGACCTTCCACCAGTCTTCTTCCCCGTCGGAAAATGCCACGTTGCGTCCTCAGTCTATTTTTGGTCATCAGACACTCAGCTGAAGAAGAATGGAACCATCTTGGTCAACTCCATCATAACACAATCAATAAGAATTAGTTTAATTACTCGTGTCCATCCTTAATATAAGACATATTTTAGGAGTTGATTTTGATTTTAAATATAAGATAAAATTTTCATATTTATTACTATTTCCTTAATTTACCCCTATTGATACTCCTTCAATAATATTCCGAGTAGAGTTGGGAATACGGGCCAGCCAGGAACATGGGCTGGGAAATCATCAACCCTAGCTGGTATGTGTGGTTCACGGGCAAGCCCATGGCTCGCACAATTGTTTGTTTTTTTTTAAAAAAAAAAATTTCCCTATTTTTTGTATAGATTTTCCCTCTGTCTGTTCTACTATGTTGGAACTCCCCTGTGCACTATATTTTAAATGCATATAATATAACTTATATATAAACCATCAAGGTTGGTTACAAAACCTAAAATTATCAAACAGAACATAATGAAAGTAAAATAGTGAAATAGGCTAGGGCTTCTTTACACTTTGGGCTAATGGGCTTCAACACAACAAACCAGAGACCACTTTATTACAAGTTCACCTCAGTATTTATATATATTAAAAAAAAATCACAACCTGCAGTTAGACATTGTGAAGGGATTGTACAACCTGCATTTTTTCAAGCCCCACAAACCCCAACCATAACTGTATCATAACCTGTGGGCTATGGGTTGAGCCCGTTTTACCAGGTCTAAATCCTAGGATATTAAAGAAGGTGACTAGAGTATTTTAAAAGATACATATCATATTAATTAACTTAACCAACTTTATTAATATAATCAAATTAGGTAAATATATTTTATATTAAAAGTTGGAGGAGTATAAGGTAGACAAGAATAAGTAAATAGTACGAGCATAAGTGATGGCATTGTTTGGCTGTGTTTGGTTTGAGGAGAGGGAAGGGGAGGGGTTTGGATTAAATTTTTGAGTGGAAGGGAGACTAAAATTTTGATTCTCATTCCTTCCCTTCCCTTTATTTTTTGCTCTTATTACAAAATATCTCATTTCTTCTTCTTTAACAAATCAAATAAGGTAACATATCCCCCTCCCCTCCCCTCCCTTCAAACCAAACACAAAAAGAGAATCCAATGAACTGGCCGGTAATGCTACTAGAAAGGAGTTTCTTTGGCTTGATATGAAGAAGGAAAAGTGTAACAAAATGAGTTGGATCAAGTTCGTGCTTTGGTGGGCGAACTACTGCTTTCAATCCTTAATATAAGAGCTACTTGACTAATTTGAATATATTAACTACGATCTTTCATTGTGTCTATCTTTGGATAGTAACTTCTTAACGTGTGCAAATCAATAGGGACACTTAGGAAAAACATTACTCAATCTTGTACTTAATGCAAGACCTATTTACTTAATTTGATTAGATTAAGTTAGTTAAGATAGTTAATATGGTATTTTTTTTTTCATATAACAACACAATAATCTTCCTTAATTCCCTTCATATCTCTTTTACTTGGTTATGGTTGAGGAGTATCAATAGAAGTAAATTGGAAAAAAGATTTACAAATATGAGAAATATATAGGTATTACATTTAGTGCCAAAATCAACTCTCCAATTAAATCCTACATTAAAACTTAGAAGGGTAGCTTTACATGTTCATTTAGGCCCACATGGAAGGTCGAAAAAGAGAAATAATGGGTAGAAATGTTATGGACAGTTAAAGATCAGGCGAAATTATTGCTCCACTTTTAAAATATTATAGGTTAAATTGCACTGAAAATAAGTTTAAGATACTAGATACAGCTACTTGAAAATGTTGCACCTTAACATTTACTATGTGACTGTAATATACATATCTGAACCTATAATGTTTTATTTTTTCAATATACATATCTGAACCTATAATATTTTATTCTTCCACTTATTATTGATGTTTAATATATATGACTTGAACAATTTTATTTGAAATAATAAAAAATTACAATAGAAAAAAAAATCTTTCTATGTATTATTTATAAAAGTCTTACAGGATTTTTCTTTCATGGAGCTCAATCAACATGATAAATACTTGTGCAAAATTTTCTTGAAAAAGCAATCATAAACTTGCAGAGGTGAGAGTTTAAACCATATACAACTACTCTCACACAGACAGACACACACACACGTATATTCTCTCGAACATCGATCACTGTGATTAGAATCAAGCGAGATGCTTTAGAAATCATATTTATGTTACAGAGAAAATGAAATTTTAGAAAGACGACAGAAAAATCAATATATGTGAGTGTGTTTGAAAGAATTCACCTGGCAAACACAATGAGTGGCATGGAACACATTCATCGAAGAGGCTGGCAAGATGGTACGATACTACCAAACTGTTGCATCAACAATTAATTAACAGCGTATTGAATATGTATGTGAGTATATAACCACTGATAAATTCAAATAAGATTATCGTATCGATAATAAGGAATATTTTGGAATAATTCAGAGTTCTAAAATCTGATACTAGCTAAAAGTTACTCTTGATGAACTCCCAGATACTCCACAAAAATTATTTAGTTATCAGAAATAAATTATAATTTGGAAAAGCTAAGAATATGTACTACCCTTGGAATAATGCTTTGTAAAATAAATGCTTACAATGAAATAATTTTTATGTTTTGTTAAACTGGGATATACTGATTCGAATAGGTAGATAACCTCTCAAACTTTGCTAAATAGTAAGACTTAATTTTTTAAACTTTTTTGCGGATAAATAAGGTACAAAATTTATGCCATCTATAGGAAGTGCGTTTAACCTTGATATTTTGTTCATGTGTTTCAACACGGGCAATCTGATGCAAATTGCCTTTAAAAGCAAAATATGGGGTCAAACCCCTATCTCCTATGACTTTGTGTCCATCAGGATGAATCTAATCCACAATTCACACCCTCTCGAAGACTTAGGATGTATTATTCTCTTTTTTAACGGAGGTTCATCCTCAAACACGTGTAAAAAGATTCTCCCTCGTCTGGTCATCCCCCCATATGTTTATCAAAGTTATCGCGTTCATGGTCTAAACTAGTGGAGATGGTGAGCAAATTAGAACTAAAACTGAGAACTGAATTCAATTCAGCTTTTTCAATCCCGTTAATTCAGTTTTTGGATAAAGATTCGGTTTTTATTATTTGAGAATTCCGGTTTTGATTTTTGGTTTGGTTATTTAAAAAATAATTCGGTTAAAACAGAAAAAATGATATATATAATATATTTATATTTGATTTGGTAAGTGCATTTTTTATAATTAAATATGTATAAATTCTGAATTATATTAGATAAAATCTATAGATATTTTAAATCTATTTAATTTATTTTATATATTTTCCCCTTAAATCTAATCTTGAGGATAAAAAGTAATATTTCTACAAAATTTCTTCATATATATTTTATTTTTTAAACAAAAATTAAAAGATTTGGTTATTAACGAACCAAACTGAAATATTTTGGTTAATTTAGTTTCAATTAATTTAGTTAATCAATTTCGGTTCAATTTTCAAAATTAGTTCTATTTGGTTTTCGGTTATTTCGGTTTTCACTGAAAACTGAATCGAAAAATTGAATGCTTACTCTAGTTCAAACAGCCAGATCAATAGTCAAGCCAGAGTAACATATAATTAAATTAAAAAATTCTAGGCATATATAATGATGTAAATATAAGAAATAAATATGAAATTTTTACAGAACATAAAAATATACAAACAATCTATTTTCTCATTTGTACATGTTCACAGTTCGCACTCTACAACTAGCGCCAAAAGAAAGAAAGATAGGGGAAAAAAAAAAAAGGTGGTCCATCCTTTATCAGTTTGTGTTCCCACTTCGCATACTTCTCGGTTCACAATCTTCAACTAGCATAAAAAATAAAATTAAAAAAAAAATTCCTGGCTTAGCATGCAAAAACATGGGGGGTGTTCATTGGCAAACATGTTCAGCCATAGACATCATATCCCCAAATAATATATACGAGGGTAAGCTTTAATATTTGATTGAAAATTCTCAAATAATAAAGAAAGAAATGTTTTAGATCATTTGATTAATGATTAATGTTATGGATAGGAGGGTTAAATTTTTCTAAATATTATAAGACTTATTGATTAAAAAAATTAAAAATTCCTCCGAGGCTCAAGTTTGAGTAGTAGAGGAGACACATGTGGTCGGAAGGGTAGCCATAAACCCCAAAGATGATAATATTAAAAAAAAAATTAAATAAGAGATATACTAATTAAGGAGATTCTCCCCAGATTCTCTCTATCCAAAATCTTAGATTTTTTCTTTGCCAGGATCCAAAATAAAATATAACAAGAGGTTTAAAATTTAAATGGTAAATAGCGTGACTCATTTTAATTTACAAATTTATTAGTGTACATATTTTGTTTCCCATTCTGACTAGTCCTCCGGAAAAAAAGCTATACATAAGATACTACGTTGATAGTTTACCAACTAACATCGTCATCCAGTGAAAGTTTGTTTGTTTTTTAACTAATAACATCATTATCCTTTTAAACGTTTTATATATTATTTACAAAAAAAAAACACTTTTTGAAATCATCCAACAACTTTTATGGAATTCAAAATTTAAAATTATCATCCAAAAAAATAACAAACATACATTGACCTAGTTAAATGCCGATATTCACTGGCCTCTGTATAAGTACTACAGCTTATCTCATGTGCTTATATGTACATTATATATATATACATATCACCCGAGATTGATTATAATAATCACAATCAGTCTTCTGTATAGTTGCTAGATTTGATTGATTCGGCTAAGATGCAGCGATCTGAAGCCCAACCTCGTCTTCCTCCTCCTCAGGGCTTGAATGTTCTCTTAGTCAGCACTGATGATGCCATCCATAGCTGTATTAAGAATCAACTTTCACATCCTCATTATCAAATCGCTATATTTCTCAATTGTAATTCGGCGTTACGATTCTTAAAAAATGATGACGTTGACTTGGTTCTCAGTGATTTCTCTTTGAAAGACATGGATGGCTATGAATTCATCACCCAAGTCCAACACTTGAGAAAAAATATTCCTCACGTTGGTAAGTTCTCTCTTTCTCTCTGTGTATATATATCTCGATACTATCATGTTAATGAGAGAGTTTACATTATATTTATATTTTGCAGTAATATTTGAAGCTGAAATATCAGGTCATGAGATCAGCACGGCGTATAAATTGGGTGCATGTTATATTTTGCGGAAGCCAGTGAGTGAGGCGTCTGATGAGATTAGAAATTTATGGCAACATGTTTTTAGGTGGAGGGCTCAGAATGAGGCTTCTTCTTCTCTTGTTTCTTCGCAACAAGAAAGTCTAAAAAGAGGAAATGAGTTTATGAATCATGGCGAAGAACCTTCTTCGAATAAGAGAACACGGTTCGTCTGGACCGAGGAACGCCATGCACGGTTTGTTGAAGTTGTGGAACAACTTGGTAAAGGTATGCGATTTTTCATCTCCTTTTTTTTTTTAAAAAAAAAATTCTTAGTTTATTTTTATTATTCATTGACTTCTGACCACATAATTTTTTTATAGCAAAATTCTTTACTATTGCAATAAAGTCTTTAATTTAATATAATGACCAAGAGGGAGTAACCTCTTTATTCTTATTGATGAAAACTCCCTTTAATTAATATATGCAATATTTTGAGGGAAGAAAATTAAAAAATTTGGGAACTATTTGTGTTCTTGAAGTTTTTATTTTTGAGATTCTATTATAAGTATTAATATAATAGTTTATTTCCCTTGTATCTCAGTGCATTAATCTGGGTATTTGGACTTTATGAATTATGAATATAAGAGCGTCGGTTATGAATAAATTTTCTATTATAATTATGAATATAATAGTTTAGTTTTCTCTTTTCTTGTATGGCAGATGCGGTGCCTAAAAATATCCTTCTAGCTATGAATGAGCCAGGTCTGACGAGAGAAATTGTTGGGAGTCACCTACAGGTTGAGAGACATGATTCTCTTCATTATTATTTTTTAATATATATCTCACAAATTAAACCAATCTAATTATGTTTTATTATATATATATTACATACCAATTTAATTATGATTTCTTCTCTATACTCTCAGAAATATAGGGAAAACGAAAAGAAAAGGGAGAGAGAGAAGAGAGAGCTGCGTGAACGACATACTAAGAATCATATTTTGGCTTCACCAGGAGTATCATCATCTTTGTACCCTGACATGTCGCATCTTCACCTTCTAGAAGCTTCCACGACTAATTCTCCTCCTCCTCCTCGGCCCCAAATGCAACGCCATCGTTATAATGATCAACATCTTGCCTGCGAGCGGCAAATACAATATAAACATCACCACCTCAATTTTGGTATATGATTATATGATTACGGAATATATACACAGCTTTCAATCTCTAAAGCTTCTCTTAATTATAATTATTTATCTTTTGTCTTAATCATTGATTGAGCTGCTGAACTTTTTTCTTAAGAAAATGGAGAGAATTGTTCAAATTCAAAGTTTAGGAAATGAATCAATAATTCAGTGACCAGAAGTTTTATTTTCCCTTTTGTTCATCATGATTCTAATTTCTTATTAATTCTTTATAATTTCAGGGGTCACACGTCTTGTGGGGAATGAGGTCAATAACCTGACTTCTTTTATGCAGCAGCCTTCGCTTTCTTCCTATGGAAGAAGAATGCATCAGCCTGCAGATCAAATTTCTAATGATGGAAACCAAGCTCTGGGTACTTCTCAAAATCCATCTTCAGGTTCTGGAATCATAAATAACCATCGAGATTCCTTTGAAAGTAAGGAAATTAATATGCTGCAAAACTCAGGTTTAGGGTCTTCTCCTCATGGTACTACTATTAGAGGTGCTAATCAAAGCCAGAGCAATCAAAACCAAGATTCATGTTTTTCTTCTCATAGTACTAGTAATATGCTGCTGCATCAACTAGATCAAAACTCATGTTTAGGTTCTTCTTATCATGGTACTACTATAGGAGGTGCTAATCAAAGCCAGAGCGATCAAAACCAAGTTTCATGTTTTTCTTCTCATGGTACTACTATTACAGGTGCTAATCAAAGCCAGAGCAATCAAAACCAAGATTCATGTTTTTCTTCTCATAGTACTAATAATATGCTGCTGCATCAACTAGATCAAAACTCATGTTTAGGCCCTTCTTATCATGGTACTACTATTGGAGGTGCTAATCAAAGCCAGAGCAATCAAAACCAAGTTTCATGTTTTTCTTCTCATGGTACGACTATTAGAGGTGCTAATCAAAACCTAGGTGTTGGTATTGGTACGCAGCAACTAGATCGTGCTAATCAAAACCAAGGTGTTGGTATTGGTACGCAGCAACTAGATCAAAACTCATCTTCAGGTTCTGGAAACGTAATGCAGCTACAACCGATAACCCATCAGTTTGATCGGGAAGATAGCTTCGATGTGGAGTTTGATCAGGAAGATAGCTTCAACGTGGATGAGCTTCTTGCAATCCATCCAGTTGAATGAGGAATCACTTCAAGATTGCAATTATGTTGTTGAATAAATAATTACGCACTCCTCTTTTCACGGGGAATAATCTCTCTCATACGGGTGGTCTTACATACAAGGAAGAAATCCTTTTTTGTCTAAAATTTTAAATTGATATTTCCAATTGGGTCAAACAATACTAAAATTAGGACGCAATGTATAACTAGCATTTCTATTATATATATTTCGAGCGACTAATTTTTAATTTATTGCCCTTTTCTATTTCAAATTTTTTATGGGGTTTTTCATTGTCATTGTTATGGCAAGTGTGTTGAATCATTGGTCCGGATATTTCAACGTTATGTATGTTAATTAATTAAACCCTCAATGCCTACATTAATGAGGATATATGGGAGAGAGTTGAGACTTGCGTGTTGGGGTAAATACATGTTCGGATCTGGGTCGATGCTCCATAATTCCGACAAGCCTAATTAGTATTGACATAGCAGATCACCAGAACAAGAAAAATGTTAAGAATCTTATTTCCTAATTAAATAGTCCAACCCATCAAAAGCCAACCTGAACCAAAGTCCAACAAGGAAAATACCATTAAAAGTCAATTGGGTGATTTAACCTATATACCCTTTTGCTCTTCTCTCCTCCTTCAATTTCCCTTGGTATCTCTCCAGTTCTCTGATTCAAATTCAGAGAGAAGGATCCAATAATTCACTAATAATTGCTACTTTTTAAAAAAGAGTTAAAAGCTATTTTTGTTCCAAAAGTATTCATTAAGGGCCAATTTTATACTGAAAGTTTTTCGAGGATCAATTTTGCTCAGGAAGTATCAAATTTGGAGCAATATAATTTTTTCTAACCCTTTTCACAATTAAGTTTGACTATTAGTTGAATAAATTTTGGGACAAATTTGCTTTTAAATGAAAACTTCTAGGGTAAATTTATACCTTAACAAAAATAACATGGACAACAAAACTGCCCTGAAAGTTTTAACTTATGATAAAATTTGGCAATTAACGGTCAAATTTAACTATGATAATGATTAGGGAAAAATTGGCATTAAAAAAACTTTCAAGGTTAAAATGGCCCTCAATGAATACTTTCAAGGCAAAAATGACTTTCAACCCTTTAAAAAAAACATAGCATGCCCTTAAAAAATGGTTGCTTTCAAGTTTCAAGTATGAACACTGAAATATGTGTGTGTGTGTGAAGGGACCAGAGATCCGTGTGTCCGTTAACAAAGGGAGGATCATCAAGACTGCTTAACTGAGATCAAAAACTGTACTCAAGCGGGTTTGGGATTCAAACTAGAGAGCTTGTTGCTTTCCCCCCCCCCCCTCCAGATTCCATGGTGAAGAGGGAGAATATCGTGAACCCAGAAAGTTTTGTTGACGTCAGGACATGTTAACCCCTTCTCGGATTGGTTTGGAGTTTGTTCAATAATAAACAAAAATTACAATGTTATTTGAGTTATTAATTTCCGTGTTGTAAGCAACAATTTCTCGTGGGCTTGCTATGTTTTGTTTTTTTTTTTTTTTGAAAAAACAATAATTATTGGTGAAGAATTTGATCTCCTCCTCTGTGAATTTGAATGGGAGACTGGAGAGATCCAATAAAACTTGAAAGAGGAGATGGATATATAGAAGGGATGGAAGACGTAGAAGAAGAGAGCAAAAGGATATAAAAGTAAAATCAACCAATTATGAAAACCCTAAATTAAGAAGATTGATCCGTTTTAGAATTTTTAATGTTTAGGAGCCTTAGGATTTGAGTATTTTAAAAGGCTTTTTATAGAATTTTGCCATGTATTTATGTGCTACGCATCATATGACTTTGTAAACATGTGTTTTAGTTCCTGAATGAATGCATAGATATTTTCTCTCATTTTATTACATGGCATTAGAGCCACGGTGGCGCTAGGATCATCATCCACGACCCGACACCGTGATCTTGCATCACAGCCCTAACCTCGTGCGTATCATTCAGTTTCGTCTTCATCTTTCTTTCAATCGAAACCCAGAATCACCATGGCAGAGACCCTGTCGACGAATTCCGATCCAAAGACTGGAGGTGAATCCACCATCACTGGCCTGACATTCAATGATCCTCTCCTTGCATCCGTCTGACGCGCAAGGCAACACGATCATTCCCCAATTTTGATAGGCAGCGAGAATTACACAATTTGGAGTAGGGCTATAAAGATTGCGTTAAGAGGTAAGCATAAGCTCGGTTTTGTGGACGGATCTTGTACAAAAAAGAAGTAAGAGATGCACCTCCAAGAGCAATATGGGAGATTTGTAATGCTGTAGTGCTTTCTTGGATTCTCAATTCCATATCAAAGAAACTTGCAACGGTAATGTTTTCTGTGAAAATGCCAATCTTGTTTGGGTGGATCTTAAAGAAAGGTTAGATAAAGTGACTGGATCACGTATTTTTTCTCTCCACCATGAGATAGGCTAGCTGAAACAGGCCATGAAATCTGAGATAGAAGCTTTAGAAAACAATGAAACATGGGAAGTAGTGCCATTACCAAGGGGTAAAAGAGCAATAGTTTGTAAATGGGTGTTTAAAATAAAATATAACCTAGATGGAACTATAGACAAATATATGGCAAGGTTAGTAGCTAAATGATACACAAAAAGAGAAGGTATAGACTATCACAAAACCTTTTCCCTTGTGGTAAAAATAGTGACTCTGAGAATAATACTCAAAATGGCTATGATTAATAATTAGAATATCTATGAAATGGATGTTCACAGTGCTTTATTGTAGGGAAACATAAATGAGGAGGTCTATATGTCTATACCTCAAGGGTTCGAGAGTAAGGGGAGCACCTGGTGTGCAAACTGGAAAAAAAAAATCCTTGATGGACTCAAGTAGGGATCTAGACAATGGAATATACAGCTGACTCAAGCACTTGTTAGGGGAGGTTTTCGGCAAAGAAAGCATGATTACTCTAAGTTTATTAAACATTGTGATCATGATTTGATAATTGTGCTGGTTTATGTTGATGATCTCTTAGTTATAGGTAGTTCTGACATGAAAATATAGGAAGTAAATTAAAAGAGTTTCTTCATTACAATTTTCGAATTAAAGACCTAGGAATGATGAGATGTTTCTTAGGCATTGAGATGGCAACGTCCGGAAAGGGACTGGTACTGACTCAAAGAAAATATACACTTGACTTACTCTCTGATGCAGGTCTTACTGGTTGTAGGTCACTTAGCTTACCCATGGAACATAATTTGAAACTCATGGCCTTCGAAGAAGGGAAGGACCGAAAGGAAGATCTACTCAAAAACCCCGAAAGATATCGTAGGTTAGTTGGAAGGCTAATATACTTAAATGTCACTGGGCCTGATATATCATTTTCTGTGTAGACATTGAGCCAATTTATGCAATGGCCAACCAAGAGACACATGGTAGCTACTGTAGTAGTTTTGAGATATCTGAAACTAAGTCCAAGGCTTGGTGTTTTGATAAGCATCGAACGTGACCTCACTTTAGAAGCATACGGTGACTCTGATTGGGTTGCCTGCAGAACAACATGGAGATCCGTGACAGGTTATCTCCTCAAATTGGGAGGATCACTTGTCATGTGGAAGTCCAAGAAATAAGGAACAATTTGAAAATCATCAACATTAGCAGAATATCGGTTGTTAGGCTCTACAGTGTCAAACGATAGAAATCGTTTGGGTGGTAGGCTTACTAAAGGATTTGGGCATTAATCAGTCAAGGGCCGTGGATGTTTTCTATGACAATCACGCCGCAGTTCATATTGCCTCTAACCCCATCTTTCACGAGAGAACCAAACATATTGATCAACTTGCATTTCGTGAGAGATAAGTTGCAAGAGGGTTTAACCGATTAGCAGCATATTATAACAGGTTGTCAAGAAGCTGATATTCTTACTAAAGCAGTCAGAAGAGAGATCCTAGTCCAGATACCTGACAAGCTGGGTGCTATAGACATGTATCGCCCCCACTTTGAGGGGGAGTGCAAGAAATAGGTGTACATAAGTGTATTGGGCCTATGTAATGTATTGGGCTGGAGTCCAGTAGTCTCGTAAGCTGAGCAATAAATAGGAAGTCTTCCATTATTGGATTGTGGCGGGTTGATCCATTTTAGTTTTAATCTGTGTAAACACGTGTTTTAGTTCCTGAATGAATGCATATATATTTCTTCTCATTTTATTACAGACTTTATGATTGTAAATTAGCCTAAGTTTTTTTTTTAAAAAAGTAAAACATATATAGCGTACATACAAAGAAATAAAGAATGATTTCATAATGGATGCACAAAGCGCTAAAAAAAGGTCTAGTGCCTCAAACAGGATTGAGAGGATATCAGTGTCTAGAAAAGATGATATAATATTGAAAAATAAGATTAAAAGGAAAGGAAAGGAAAAGGAATGTACTATAAATATAAAGTTCTTATATACTAAAAGGAAAAGAAAAGAAGATATAATATTGAAAAAATAAGATTAAAAGGAAAAGAAAAGAAATAATCTATAAATATAAAGTTCTTGATATGATAGTGATGAAAGAAAAGAAATCCTTTTTAAAGTCACTAAGTTCAACAAATATGGCTATCGTATATATTAATTACTTTTACGAACTTTTATACTTATACATGTGTTGATGTCTATAGTATATATTAAAAATATCAGTTTCTTAAAATGATTTTTTGAATTTCAAATAAATATTCTATAAAGAAATTTTAATTATTTATTAATTTTATTAATTAGTATTCGACTAGATCTAAACCTATGATGTTTTATTCTTCTGCAAAATTTTCTTGAAAACATCATCTTTAGGGGAGAAGGTAACAGTAAGCAAATTATAATTAAGCATCCAGAAATGAGAGTTTAAATCACAAAACAACTAATAATAGATATATGTGTGTTCTCCGACTTCAGTTTTATTAGAATCGAGCTTGATGCTTAAGAAATCATATTTGTGTTAACAGAAGAAATGATTTGAATGAATTTACCTGGAAATGGCCTGGAACACTTTAAAAGAACGATAAGCTAAGAGAGGCTGCCCAGCTGGTAAGATACTACACATTTGCGTCCCTAAAATTGGTTCACAGAGAAATGAATATATGTGTATATATAATGAATGATAAATTCAAAACTCCGAATCTAGATATTATACGTTAAAATTATCTCAACTCCAAAATTACAGATATGATTTATTGAAAATTAATTTTGAATAGGTAATTAAGTTGATAATATGAAATAAATTAACAATGCATTGTTATTTATAAGATTTTGTAATAATGCCAACAATTAAAACCCAAATATTTTTAACTAAATATAAATAGTTTAGATTTATTGAAAAATTATAATTTAACATCCATATTATAATTAAACTTACAAAATTAAGGGGCCAAATTGAAATCTTACATAAAGTTAGAGAAAGCATATACTTTTGCTTGAACTTTTTTATTTGCTCTGTACAAAATCTGCCAAACATTCATATTTCAATTAATAAGTAGACATATAGATTGAGTTTGGGTTCTCATTAAGGGTAATTAATAAGCATTAAAATCAGAATTTGGACCTTTATTTTTAGAGAAAATTATTTTAATATATACATAATCTAAAATAAAGATAATCCCCTAACATATATTTTTAAAAAATGCTTAGTTAAAAAATAATTAGTTGAAAATTTTAAATTTTCCCCGCTATATTTGGATCACATCGATCATTGTGATGATCACGAAAACTTTTTCGATATACATACTTCCATCTAATCTCAACTCCCAACATAAAATTGTGGAATCTCTCAAACTATGGTACAGCAGACATTCTGCGTACGTGTGTCATCATTTGGCATTGCTAAGTCCTTTAAGGTTTAAAAAAAAAAACAACAACAACGACAAATAAGCCTCTTCATCAATATATATCTTCCCTACTAAATCCACACAGGCCTAGCCATGATCATGAAGGGTACGTAGAAGCTTGAGACTCATTTTATTGTCAACAGTGCGGTAATTTGATGGCTTGAAAATTAAATGGTTTATTTTCTCTGATGTCATGTTTTTCGAAATTTTAATCTCTTTCTATTCTTTCTCCTCTAGTCACATAAGTGCTTAGTGTGAGTTTCAGAGGTGTGAAGGAGACTCAAGTCTAGGAGAGTTGACATGTTTCCTACTTCATAAGCCATCGAAGTATGAGGGTTGACATAGGTCCCAACCTCATTAGCCAACAAAAAGTCTTGGGGTTGAGTCATTACTTCCAAGAAGGAAGAATTCATTGTATAGATTGATAATCTTTATAAATGAGATTAGTTTCTCCTCATTGTTATTATATATATGTACTTGTATTATATATGTGTCTGGAGGAATACTTACATACTCTAAGAGCGTGTATTCTGACTAATTAAAATACAACAAATTATCTTATTTTAATCCTCCATGACTAATGAATTATCTGGAGAAATTCAAATTTTATAATTTTGAAAAATAACAACTCAAGGGAGGGAATGGTGTTTTTTGCTTTTCTAAATTATGAAGTTTATGTTTTTTAAAATCATAAAATTTGAATTTTTCCAGATGACTCATTAGCCATGTGGGATTAAAATGAGATGATTTGTTGTATTTTAATTAGTTAAATTACAAATGAGGTGACACTCCTGGAGTATATAAGTATTTCTCTATGTGTGTGGATAATGCTCTGTGTGTGTGTGTGTGTAAAGAGAGATTTTTCAGAATCTATAGCCAGCAAAAGTTGCACTTTCTTCTCGAAAGTAAGGTGAAACATCTTTAACTCCGTTTATAGTATGTATTTAGTAACTTTTGATTTTGTTCAACAGTATTTTCCTTTTTCATTTGAGCTTAGCAGGATTGGATAGAGACTTCGATGCTTTTGTTGGTGGCGATTTGATGAGCAAAACCTATATCCATGGCTTATAATTCATGAAAAGTATTTGTTTTAATTTCTTCAGGTGAATAATTGTTTTTTCATCCAATCTTTAAAACTCACGAATTTATTTGAATTTCATAGCCAATATTCCTGCAAGACTTATTGCTATTAAGTTCAAATGCCCTTCGCAAAAAATTGGGAAGAAAATTTAGTTTTTCACAATAGTATAATATAATACCATTTGCATTAGTTGAATATTGTTTGTGTTAACAAGGTAATAAATAAATAAAAATATTTTCAATTTAGTATAAACAATATTCTTTATTTCTTAAAAAAATGTTAATTGGTTGGTTGATTATACATAAAAATAACTTTTTGTAGTGTATATATGTTGTGCACCTATATCCTATGATTTTAAAAATTCACATATATTCCGTGTATTTTATTGTATCATATCTGATGTGTGTACCTAGCTAGTTCACTGAAATGTGGTGGGTCCTAAACCCCACATTGATTTGGAGGAGTGTGTGAATATTTATCTAGGGCAAAGCAGTTCATAAGGCTCCTATTAAGTAGGGTTTGACAAGGGATAGAGAGTGAGTATTGACATAGCGCTAAGATTATTACCATGTGACTTGAAGGTCAGGGGTTTAAATCTGGGTGAGTATTGGCCCATCATTAAGCCCTTAACTTGTACCTATGCCCACCTTTACTAAAAGAAATTTAAAAAAAGTGACTTACCAATATCTTTAAAAATAAATTGTCATTTGGTTCTTTATTATGGCATTATATATCAACACTTAGAGATTGCTTAAACATATAATTCTACTAGAATATCAGCATCTATAATATACTATCTTTGGTCTTTAATATAAGATACAGTTAACTAATTTAAAGATTTTAAGGAAACTAAATAAATTACTTAATTATAACATATTATGTTACAAGATCTCAATGAGATATGTATGTATATATTGTTGAATCATATATCAAGTTATAAATTAGAAAAATTATTTTGGAGAATAATGATAAATATAAATACTTTAAAATAATTTATTTAGCTTCCTAATTTATCCAAATTAGTCAATTAAGTCTTACGTTAAAGAAGAACCTAGTACGTACTATATATTTATATTATTAACTTTTTCTTAAAGTAGGATCAGAATATTATTAGCTCCCTCACAGAGAACCAAATGACATTCTCTCTTTATAGAGTACTTTTCAAAAGTATACCCTCATCTCCAAACTAAAGATGATCATCATCATCAACATATACGCTGACAATTTTTTTTTGGGTACAATTAATTTACCACTCCAAGTAGATTTCAAGCTTATTCAAGGGATATATATTATCTTAAACCTTGCTAATTGATAGAAGTGATTGAACCATGTTTTTATATGACTCTTCATAATTAAATTGGGATTTTTAATGTATTTTTTGGGATATTATTGCATGATTAAGCACTAATTTAAATTAGGGGCATTTGTATTGAATTAATTGTAATTAGGGGTAAAATGACTATAATTTGTTAATTGTTCATACAAATGATTTTTTGAACTTTTGATGCTACCCTATGCTTAATCTTGCATTGTAAGTGTTTAAGAAGAAAATTTGAGATTTTGGAGGGTCAGAATTAATATTTTGAAAAATGAAAAAATTACAGAAAATGTTCCTAAAATTTCTGAAAATTGCAAATCAATAAAGAAAATGGACCAGAAAAATTAGAAATGTTCAAATTTTATTTTAGTCCCCACGAATCTTTTAAAACTTTCAGTTTGGTCCCCTAGGTTATCTTCTCTTCCTCGACAATGACTCTAGACACAGTACAGCGCGCCGCGGAGAGCTTTTCTTCATACCAGGGTTTGAACGGAGCTTGAGAGGAGAGGGAAAGATACGGAGAGACACTACCACCGTCATCACCGCCGGCTGAAGTTTTGTGAAAATCTGTGATCTTGGACTTGAGACAGAGAAGGGAGGGCGAACAGAGACGACGCCACCGTCAGCCGGCTGGGATTCTTGACCGCCACCGCTAGCCTCTTCTATTCTCGTGTGGCGCTTATCTGTTCGTCACCTCTGATGACCTCCAACCTTTGTTTTTCACTACCACCGTCACCTTCTCTTCCATTCTACTCACCAAGGCCGGCATTTTCCACCTCATTCTTCTTCATCACCGAATCACTCTCACCTTCCTATTTGTTTCCATGGCCGACAGTGTGAAGGAGCTCGTTGGAGCTGGAGTTGAAGCAATGAGAGGCTCAGTTCATTGCCTCTTGGAGATTGATTAAGTGGCTAGAGTTTCGGAGCTTCAATTACGGGATTTTTTAGTTTAATTCATTTTCTCATTTTGTGTTTTATGATTTCCTAGTTCTAGGAATGTCATTATATAGCTTGAGATTGAGTTGCCGTTCGGTTTTCTTTGTGGATTAAACCTCTGTAATTGAATTGGATTTTGTTCTTTGGTGTTTTAGATTAATATATTTCCTTTGGCGCCAATGAGATTGTATTAGTTAGCGTGTTATTGTTTAGTTATAATCAATTTGTGCTTTAGAGTCTCTTGTTTGAGCATTCTTCCTTAGAGGAACCAAGTTATATTTATCTATTTTAATTGCACTCAAAATGGTTCCTAATAGTGCCTTAAGGGATAGTTACTAACTGTGTTCGTAAGAAACTAAGAATAACTATTAACTAAGAACACTAAATCCAAATGTTTGTTTGGGGTTTTGCTTTCAAGACTTGGAGAAAATTAGCTCTTGTCATATAAATTGAATTAGGATAGCCATCCATCCATTTCCAACAGCATCTATCGTACATTTCATACTCATTCCATTAACCATTCAATTTTACAAAGAAAATATAAAAAATAATAGCTTAGAATTTAATTTAACTGCATCCAATTAGTTGTAGTTGAAAATGACTTTCAAAATCAACCCCATGTTTCCTTGCTTTTTAAATGCTTGATTAACTTAGATAGCTCAATAAAGGCTTCTCAAGTAAGACAACCCGACTGTCGCATTGTACTGCAATTCTTAGATTATAAATATTTTGTATTTGACCCCAAAGCGGAAAGATACAGTCAAGAAGGTCATGAATTTATTAAGGACGCCTGTGTATAGTAAGCTTCAAGCCACATGCGATCATTGATAAGCTGAATCCTTTCCCAGACATATCGTGCGTGCGCGCACACATATACTATCCCATCATCAATTAATATTCAAATTCAAACATTTTTGAACAAATTAGTAGCTAACTGGTGGAGATATTAAGATGAGATTAGGTCTTAGACTAATTAGGTATGATCTTTTGTGTATTGATTAGAGATTCAAAATGGCTGTTGAATAAACAAAAAAAAATTGAAAAATTTTCTTTAGTTGAAGAGTTCTTTATGTTTTCAACATTTGGTAGAGCTTACGCAAGCACGGTTGCAGAAATTCAAAGACCAGGAGCAAAACAGAAGCCTCTAGAGACGGATGCCAGTCAAAACTGAGAGAGAGAGCACGTAACTATGAGGGTAAAATTTAATATCATTTGATTAAACGATTAATGATTAATGTTATGGGGAGGAAGGTTAAATTTTTCTAAATATTATAAGACTTTTTAAGGGAAAATTGCACTTACCCAAATGTCCACTGACTTCCCTAGTCCCTACAAATTGGAGATTTTAAGAGATCTTTGGGTCATTTTTGGTCTTGCTTGGGACTTGAGTCAATTTTCTCAATTTTTTAATCCCTCTCGGTAAAAAATTTTTAACCCCTCTTGATTTAGCGGTGTAAAACCCTATTAGATCCCTTTGAGCCTTGAGTTTAATTAACTCCTATAATAGACACTTGTAGTGGGAGGGACAGCAATGAACCTAAACTAGATACCTGATAATAATAATAAAAATGAATCAGAAATATACTAATTAAGGATATTCTCCCTATCCAAAATCTTAGATTTTTTTTTTTTTACCAGAATCCAAAATCTTAGAATTGAGTAAGAGATATGCTTAGGATACTAGGCGATAAAAATATATTAAGAGATTTTTAACCAAAAACAAATATAATATTTAAATGGTAAATAGTGTGACTTATTTTAATTTTCAAATTTACTAGTGTACATATTTTCCCCCCGTTATGACCAGTCCTCCGGAAAAAAAGGCTATAACATAAGATATACTAGGACTGATAGTTTATCTGTGTAACTAACATTGTTATCCAGTGAAAGTTTGTTTATTATTTTTTTAACTGATAAAATCATTATCCTTTGAACCGTTTTATATATTTTTACAAATAAAAAAAATATACTTTTTAAAATCATCCAACAACTTGTTCGAATTCAAAATTTAAAATTATCATCCAAAAACAAACAAACAAACATACATTAGCCCGATATTCACTGGCCTCTGTATAAGCGCTACAGCTTATCACACGTGCTTATATGTGCATTATATATATATATCACCCGAGTTTCTCTCCTGATAGATTGATTATAATAATCACAATCAGTCTTCTGTATAGTTGCTAGATTTGATTGATTCGGCTAAGATGCAGCGATCTGAAGCCCAACCTCGTCTTCTTCCTCCTCAGACATTGAAGGTGCTCTTAGTTGGCACTGATGAAGTCACCCAAAGCCGTATTACGAATCAGCTTTCTCATCCTTATTATCAAATCGCTACATGTCCCACTGGTTCTGTAGCCTTAGGCCTCTTAGCAAATGAAAAGATTGACGTTGACTTGGTGCTCAGTGATGTCTCTTTGAAAGTTAAGGATGGCTACAAATTCATCGCCCAAGTCCAACGCTTGAGAAAAAATATTCCCCACGTCGGTAAGTTCTCTCTCTATATATATATTTATCTCGATACTATTATGATAATGTGAGAATTTACATTATATTTATATTTTGCAGTAATATTTGAAGCTGAGAGATTAGGTCATGAGATCACCACGGCTTATAAATTGGGTGCATGTTATATTTTGCGGAAGCCAGTGAGTGAGGCATCTGATGAGGTTAGAAATTTATGGCAACATGTTTTTAGGTGGAGGGCTCAGAATGAGGCTTCTTCTTCTCTTGTTTCTTCCCAACAAGAAAGTCTGAAAAGAGGAAATGAGTTTATGAATCATGGCGAAGAACCTTCTTTTAAAAAACAAAGGCTCGTCTGGGACGAGGACCTCGATGCCCTGTTTGTCAAAGTTGTGAATGAACTTGGCAAAGGTAAGTGATCCTATAATTTTTTATAGCAAAATTCTTTACTATTATAATATCCTTATAAAGAAGTATTTGATTCCTAAGAAGGAGTAACCTCTTTATTCTTGTTTCTCTTTAATTAATATATTCAATTTTTTTGAGAAAAAAATTAAAAAAATTTGGGAAACAAATGATAATTTACTCAAATCCCTCCTTCACTTATGAACATGATAGTTTTTTGTTTCCTTGTATCTTTTGTGAATTTGAGCTTTTTATTTTCGAGCTTCTGTTATAATTATGAATATATTTCCTTCTATCTCAGATACATTAATTTGTGTATTTGTCCTTTTTATTTTCGAGATTTCTCTTATAATTATGAATTGTTAATTTAAGAGGACCTTCGATTATGAATATATTTTTTCCTTGTATCTCAGACTGATTAATTTGTGTGTTTGTGTATTGGTGTATTTGAGCTTTTTATTGAATATTATAGTTTTCTGTTTCCTTGTATGTCAGATGCGGTGCCTAAACGAATCCTTGAAGTTATGAATCAGTATAGACCTCTGCCTTTTCTGACGAGAGAACATGTTGGGAGTCACCTACAGGTTGAGAGACATGGTTCTCTTCATTATTATTATTATTATTATTTATATATATCTTATATACCAAAATTTAATTACGGTTTCTTCTCTATACTTTCAGAAATACAGGGAGAAAGAGAAGAAGAGAAGAGTGCTGCATCAACGACGTATGAATAATGCAAATGGAAGGAATGAGATGACGACAGTGAATCAAATTCCTCCCAGATTTGACATTAAGAATCATATCTTGGCTCCACCATTAGTATCATCATCTTCTCACCATGACATGTCGCATCTCCACCTTCTAGAAACTTCCACGACTGATTCTCCTCCTCCTCCTCCTCAGCCCCAAATGCAACAACGTCATTATAATCAACAACACCTTGTCTGCCAGCGGCAAATACAAGATGAACATCATGAACAACACCTTGCTCGCCAGCCAATGCAGTTCGACAACTTTGGTGGTATGATTATCTGATTAATATATACATAACCTTCAATGTCTAAACCTTCGCTTATTTATAACTTATTTATATTTATAATTATTGATTGAGCTCGTGAAATTTTGTCTCAAGAAAATGGGGAGAATTGTTCAAATTCAAAGTTTAGGAATTGAATCATAACCAGAAGTTTTATTTTCCTTCTAATTATATGTGGTTGTTCTTCTTCATGATTCTAATTTCTAATTTCCAATTAATTCTTCATAATTTCAGTAGTCACATCTCTTATTGGAAATGGAAGCAATAACTTGACTTCTATGCATCAACCTGATCGAAAGCCAGTTTTGTCGTTTCATGTTAATACTACTAGACCTGCTATGCATCAACCTGATCGAATTACTTCCTTTAAAAGTAATATGCCGCAGCAACGGCAACCACAAGGTCCTTCCTTTGAAAGTAAGGAAAGTAATATGCTGCAACAGCCACTCATAGCTCCAAACCCGACTTCTGGTTTGCAACAACGAGATCAAAACCCATGTTCAAGTTCTACAATCATAAACCAAAACCAAGCTCTTGGTACTTCTAGCACGCAGCAACTAGATCATAACCCATCTTCAGTTTCTGGAATTGTAAACAAAGACCAACCTCTGGGTTTGACTTCTAGTACGCGGCAACTAGATCAGAACCCATCTTCAGTTTCTGGAATTATAAACCACGACCAAACTCTGGGTACTCCCTTTGGAAGAAGTAGTATGGAGCAACAACCTATAACTCAGAATATGACTTCCAGTACACAGCAACTAGATCAAAACCCATGTTCAAGTTCTAGAATAATAAACCAAACCCAAGCTCTTAGTATGCAGCAACAACTGATAGGTCAGAATTTGACTTCTAGCACGCAGCAACTAGATCAAAATCCATCCTCAGTTTCTGGAATTATAAACCAAGACGAAGTTCTGGGTGCTCCCTTTGGAAGAAGTAATATGGAGCAACTAGATCAAAACCGTTCTCTGGGCACTTCCTTTGAAAAAAGTAATATGGAGCAACAACCGATAACTCAGAATTTGACTTCTAGTACGCAGCAACTAGATCAAAACCCATCTTCATTTTCTGGAATTATAAACCAAGACCAAGCTCTGGGTACTCCATTTGAAAGAAGGAATATGGAGCAACTAGATCAAAACCGTTCTCTAGGTACTTCCTTTGAAAAAAGTAATATGGAGCAACAACCGATAACTCAGAATTTGATTTCTGGTACGCAACAACTAAATCAAAACCCAGGTACGCAGCAACTAGATCAAATCCTATCTTCAGGTTCTGGAATCATAAACCAAAACCATGGTCTAGGTACTTTCTTTGAAAGAATTAATATGGAGCAACAACCGATAACTCCGAATTTGACTTCTAGTACGCAGCAACTAGATCAAACTTCTTGTGCTCCTATAAGAGGTGGTCATGATGGAATGATCACGACAGAAGCAACACATGTAGATGAGTTTGGGGCTGGTCTTTTTAATCAACAGTTTGAGGTTGGTCTTGATGTTCAATCGTCTGATGTTCTTGATATTTTTCCCATCAGTGAAGGCTTCTTGGATGATTACCAAGAGATGAATTATTACCCAGAGATGGATGCTTACCGAGAAATAGATGCTTCTTTCCAAGAGATGAACGAGATGGAGCCATCACAGCTTCCAGATAAATAAATAATTGTTATCTTTAATTGGGTCAAACAGTACTCAAATTATAATGTATAACTAGAAGAATTGTGGACCGGAAGGAGTATATTTATATCTTATATATTTCCAGCTACTTTTTAAATCCAAAATCAGGTCACTAAAGTGATGTCCATTGGAAATCAGATTTTGGCATCGAAGGGGTTTTCCTTCATTTTTTGATACAATAATCCGTTTTGGATCATTCTATGGCTACTGTACGTATTTTTCAGAAATGGCTATAGTATATATTAATTACTTTTTACATGTGTTGATGTTTTATGTCCATCGTATTTATTAATTAGCTAAATTATACAAAATCCTCTAAATCAGTTGCATATAACCTCTTTAACATTAAAAGTTTAAATTTAACTCCGATAATCTTTTATTTTTTTAATCATGAAGCCCTTTCTATTAATTCACCATTATCTTTTTAGCTGAAACTATCACGTCTGATCAATATAAGGCATGTGTTATCCTACGTAACATCATATGTAATCTAATGATTTTATAGTAATTAAATAATTTTTACCCCGCTAAATTAAACCAGTTCTCCTTTTATCCCGTCCTACAATGGATCCTTTCAACTTTCAATTCTTGAATAAATCATCAGTAAATGGAAATGAGCGGATTTTGTTTTTTTAAAAAAAAAATCAGGTTCTAGACCAATCGCACCCGGATCGAGACCTTCTTGCCGAGATCTGCAAATGGCTGTTGATGATAGATTGGCCAGGAAGGCTCTAAATGTTGATGAGAGCATCGTAATGTTTCAGTCTCCTCCCTGATTGGCCAAGGTGCATATAATGCAGCTATTAATTTGTTGATGGTAGTCTTCATCAAAACAAAAGAAAAATAAGAAACATCAGGTTATATTTAAAAAAAAAAAGCATTTAATTAAGCATTGGATTATTTCTTGATTTTAATTAAAAAAATTGATCTTGGTCACACCTAAAAGGAATGTCTAACAAGACTGTTCAACTAAGTGCTTGTTTGGATTGGCGATAGAAAACTACTTTTCTAACGTGATTTAAAGTATAGAAGGTAAGTATATAAAATGAGTTTTGCTCCGTCTGCATGAATATGCTTCTCTAACACTAACTCAAATAGGCCCTATGATGTTCAATTCTTCAGAGGGGCTAAGGACACGATGATATATAGGAGGCAATGGTTTTTTCCTCAAGGATTGAAAGTTGAAAGGATCTATTGTAGGCCTCAAAGGGATACAAGGTGCACTATATATTTTTAATGTTAAAATGACAATTTAACCCTTAGGTAAAAATTATTTAATTACTATAAAATCATTAGATGATGCCATGTAGAATGACATGTGCCTTACATTGATTGGTTGTTTCCGTTAAAAAAATAAAAATGAATTAATAGAAAGAGGTTCATAGTAAATATATATATATATATATATATATATATATATATATATATATATAAGATTGGAAAAGTTAAATTTAAAATTTAAAATATTAGAGATGTATTTGAAATAAAATTCGGGTGCTGTGTTTTTTCAACCCACCGTAATGTAATTAATTTTAATGAAAACAAGTAAAGTGAATAATTCAAACTTAAGGTAAGGTGAAAATTATACATAATTTTTATAGGAGCTCCGAAACCAAATTCAAACGATACAACTTAATTGACTACTGATACGTCCCGGGTCTGGGAGGGGGTGTGGATCGAGTTCGGGGTCTGGTGGCACCCACAGTCGTTGGAGACAGGGGCCCGTGTCTGTACTGGGTTAAAGGAATAGGGGTGCACCTCTGCTACCAGTTTAAGCTTTTAGCACGATGGTTAGCGCTTCACAGTTAAGCGTGCTCAGCCGAGGGTAGTCTCAGGATGGGTGACCCCCTGGGAAGTCCTCGTGTTGTGGCGCTTCATTCCTGAGGTTTGGTATCAGAGCCAGCACGGGTTCGAATCTTGCTTCTATCGAAAGGTTCGAGAACGAACCTCCTTAAAGAGGAAGGGAATGATACGTCCCGGGTCTGGGAGGGGGTGTGGATCGAGTTCGGGGTCTGGTGGCACCCACAGTTGTTGGAGACAGGGGCCCGTGTCTGTACTAGGTTAAAGGAATAGGGGTGCACCTCTGCTACCAGCTTAAGCTTTTAGCACGATGGTTAGCGCTTCACAGTTAAGCGTGCTCAGTCGAGGGTAGTCTCAGGATGGGTGACCCACTGGGAAGTTCTCGTGTTGTGGCGCTTCGTTCCTGAGGTTACTTGACGGTAGAGTGTACAGTACACTAGTATATAAAAACCCAGTAAAACTATGGGGAGGAAAGGACGTCAATCAAATTTTTTTTCAAGGTATTAAGTATCCGACTAGATCTAAACCTATAATGTTTTATTACTTCCACTTGCTGTGGAGGTTTGATATATATTACTTCAAAAAGCTTAATTGAAATAGTATAAATGAAGCAAAAACAGCTTTCTATTTATTAATTGTAAAAGTCTAATTGGATTTACTATATAGCTAACATGATAAATACTTCTGCAAAATTTTCTTGAACACATCATGTTTAAGGGAGAAGGTATAATCAAGCATCCAAAGATGAGAGTTTGAACCACAAAACAACTAATAATTTATACACACACATATATTAAGCTTAATGCTTTATAAATCATATTTATGTTACAATATTCAATGTATATTACAGAATAAGTGATATTTTAGAAAGACGACAGAAAAATATTTAATATGTGTGCGAGTGTGTTTGAAAGAATTCACCTGAAAATGGCATGGAACACATATATAGAGGCTGCCCAGCTGGTATATACTGCTCCACATTTGCGTCACTGAAATTGATTAACAGTGAAGTGAATATGTATATATATAATGAATGATAAATTCAAAATTACGAATCTAGATACTATACGTTAAAATTATTTCGGGTTCAAAGTTTCAGATATGATTTATCGAAGATTAATTTTGAATTGTTAATTAAGTTCATAATATGAAATAAAGTAACAATATATGGTTATTTATAAGATATTGTATAAAAAACAATTAAAATAGAAATTTTTTTAACAAAATATGAATAGTTTATATTTATGGAACAATTATAATTTAACATCCATATTATAACTAATATTATTTGTGAAAGAATATCAAGAAATATGTGTGTGTGGGGAAAAAAAAAACCTTGGCAATGCCAATGAAGATAGGAAATGCATATGGCAAACTAAGTTTTATTTTGGTCCTTAATTTTATAATAAAGGTCCTTAATTTTATAATAAAGTGTTTTTTAATCATTTAACTCAATATATTGTTAGTTTCTTTAACAAAATACCGATATTAAAGTTTTTTATTGTTGAAAATTTTTTAAGTGTTAATTATTTTGTTAACAAAGAAAAAACATTTACAAATGTCGATATATTATATTCAGTCTTTTAAAATAACAAATGATGGGCACAAAACTTATCATTTGACATTAATTAAAGGCATTAAGGTTAGAGAATTAAAAAAATAACTACAAAATTAAGGGCCAAATTGAAACCTAGTATAAAATTAGCGAAAAATATACTTTTGCATCAACTTTTTTATTTTCTCTTTATAAAATCTACGAAGCATTCATATTTGATTGAGTAAACATATGGATTGAGTTTGAGTGATCGTTAAGAGCAATATTGTATTAAGCATTAAAATAAGAATCAACCAGATTTTTTAACTTCTATTTTCAGAAAAAAAATATTTTAATATATACAAAATCTAAAATAAAGATAATATCTTAAAATTATGTTTTCAAAAAAATAATGTTTATTTAAAAATCATAGTTGAAAATTTTAAATCTGCATCACTATATTTGGATCACAACTATCATTGCGATGAGCAAGGAAACTGGTATGATACAGTATACCTTCTGTGTTAGTGTATCATCATGTACAAGGTCTTCGAGGTAAAAAATCCTCTTCATCCATATCTACACAAGCCTAGCTATGAACATGAAACGTACGTAGAAGCTTGAATATGAAGGGTACGGGAAAATTAAATGGTTTATTTGCTCTGGTGTCATCTTTTTTCTTTTTTTTTTAAATTTGAAAAATGGCTCTTCCTCTCATTTCCTTCTAGTACTCTTTCCCTTCGGTCATTGATTAAGGAGGTACCAGTTGTTTAATTAATCTTGTAAATCTTATTATCTGCTCAAAGTTCTTGTTAATTTTCCTCTGAAAGGTAGTTCTCTTTAGTCGTCTATTTCAAATATAAGACCTTAGTCTCATACTTTATTATTGTTATTTATATACGGATAATGCTGTCTATATATAAAAAAGAAATTTTCAAGAATCTAATAGCCAGCAAAAGTTGCACTTTACTTGAAAGTATGGTGAAACATTTTTAACTTGTATTTAGTAACTTTTGATTTTGTTCAGCAGTATTTTGCTTTTTCATTTGAGCTTAGCAGGATTGGATAGAAATCCACATGCTTTTGTTGGTTCCGATTTGACGAGCAAAACGCTTATAATTCATGATAAGTGTTTGTTTTAATTTCTTTAAGTGAATAGTTGTTTTTGGATCCAATCTTTAATTTGGACTTCAACTTGATAAGCATCATCAAAACTCATGAATTTATTTGAATTTCAAAACCAAATGTTGCTGCAAGACTTGATTGCGATTGAGTTCAAATGCCTGATAAGGACGTTTTCTCGAACGTTGGCCTTAAGATCCATAATACAAAATTAACTAAAGATTAGATCCATAATCAAAAATTAAACTTTTTGAAGGGCTTTTTATTGAATCCTAAATAATCTAAATGACAAATTAATACAATAAAACAAGCAACAACAAAAATGTAATACAATCACATAGATTCAATTCACAATTATCCGAACAATTAAAATATACAAGTGAAAAAAAAATTAAATTAAATAACTCCCTAATTAATTGAGCTCAAGTATGCATCGGAATATGAAAATTTTCGCCAGAAAATTTATAAGCTTGCTGGAAACTGGAGAATCTCGCCGGAAATTGGTGAAAGTGGCAGAGAAAGTGAGAGAAGTTAGAGTGAAGAAGGGCAAGAGAGAAGGAAGAAGGAGGGAAAGAGATGGTGGTGGTGATTACACCGCCGGGAACCGAGGAAGGGTGGTGGTCTCTGTTTTCTGACGGAGGATGACCAGCGGTAGCGTGTGCGATCTAGCTCTTCCTTCTCCTTTCAAGCCCTCTCAAGCTCGAAGCTCCAAGAATCGCTATTCTTTTTCTTCTCCACTGCAAATCACGCGATGAAGTGCTTCTTCTTCCTTGACAGCGAGTCTCGCCGACCCTCTTTCTCGGTGTTGGTCAGTGTGAGAGGACGAAGGGAATGCAGTCGACCGTGGTGGACTCCAGAGACGGTCGTGATGAACCAGTGGTGGAGGTGAGCTGTCCGATCTCTCTTTCCTCCTCCCAGCTCCTCTGCCGCTTGAATCCGCGGCGCCCTCACCTCCGACTCTCAGCTATCTCTCCTCCTCTCTCCTGCACTGTGTCGGCTTCCCTGGCACTTGGTGTAGGTGAGTCGCCAGCGGCAACGGTGAGGAAGATGAAGGCCGCCGGCGACACAAGGAAGGAAGGAAGAAGATGAAGGCAATGATCGGTCAAGCTTCCGGCCCCCTCTCCAACTCTCAGCTCCTGTCCTTAATGTTGGATGCCCACTCTTCACGCCATAATCTGTCGGGTCTGCTTCTCAATCTCACTCATTATCCGCCGAAAGAGAAAAGCTGAATGTTCCCAGGTCAAAACGCCAGTTTTGACCAGGGACTATTTTGAAAAGTACAAAATTTCTAATGAGGGACTAAATGGAAATTATTTGAAATTGTTGTGGGACATAACTAAATTATCATAAATTTTGGATTCATTTATGTATTTTTTTCTGGCCCATTTATTCCATTCACTTATAATTTTCAGAACTTTTAGAGACCTTTTCTGTAGTTTTTCTCATACCTCAAAATATTAATTCTAACCTACGAAATCACCAATTTTTTCCCAAACATATTTTTTTCCCAAAACATATCAAGCATAAAGTAGCATCAAAGTTTAAGAAACCTTTTGTATGAATATTTAATAATTTATGACCATTTTTTTCTAATTACAATTAATTCAATACAAATATCTTTAATTAAAATTTAGAGTTGGAATTAGGGTTAGCCCGGCCCTATAAGGCTCGAGGTAAGAAAAATTACTTTTTTTCAAAGCTCAGCCCGAGAACATAAGGGTCAGGGCCGACCACAGGGCCGATACTATTTTCACAAGATTTCACTATATACGTCTACACACTCCATGTAATAAAATAAATACAGTTATTAATTCATAATCAAAGGTAAAAAAATAATATCCATAAATAACTCACAGTCTCGTACAAAGTATAAGATGACAAAAAGCTAAACACTCTAAGCAATATAAGTATGATGACTATCATTTTCATCTTCTTCATCACTATTATCAATTTCAAGGAAATTCAATTGTGTTTCACTTTGAGTAGTAAGGGTTTGCTTAAAGGGTAAAAATATCAAGAATTTCTTCTTCAACATCATGAATACATCCATAATTTTTATCTGTAATAAATAATAAACCAAAATGTCGTTAACAAATATAAAATATAAGTAAATTAGTAAATTATCATCATATGTGAAACTTTGGAGTAAATAAGAAATATCTAATGTATTTTTCTTATAAAATAAGAAATATCTTTTATAAATTTTTAATTTTTAAGATTCTTAATACAAGATATTCTTATGAAATTTAATTCTAAAAAAGATAATAACAACTAAATATTTACAACATCATCAATAAAATATAAAAAATCAATAATATTATTATCATATAAATATTTTTAAAAAGTAAAAATATATATATAAGGGCCTAAAAGACCGGCCCTTTTAGGCCCTCGGCCCTACAGGACTGGCCCTTTTAGGTCCGCTTTCAATTTTGAGACTAAAATCTTAAACCCGGCCCTTGTAAATTCAGGGCCTAAAAGGACCGGCCCGACGGGCTCGGCCCGTTTTCCCGGCTCTATTAAAATTAGTGCTTAATCATATAATAATGTCTCAAAAAATACATTAAATATGGTTCAATCAATCCCCTCCCCATAAATTGGGGAAGAAAATTTAGTATTTTACATAAGTATAATACAATTTGCATTAGTTTTTAGTTCAATATTGTTTGTCTTAACAAGATAAAAAACAACAAAAAATTTATTTTCAATTTAGTATAAACATTTAATTCATACACGTGACTTGTTTTAGCATTTATAATTCCAATAATTTTTTAAAATCTAATATTCTTATTTTCTTTTAAAATGATAGCTGGTTGACTATACATAAAATTAACTTCCGGTGTGTGTGTATACGTTGTGTACCTATATAATAATATTTTAAAAGTTGACATATCTTCCTAAACCCCCACATTGATTTTGAGGTGTGTGTGAATATTTATTGAATTTCACAAGTCTATTTGGTCAAAACAGGAAAGTGCACCTAGTGTTTAACGGATTTGGCTTTGATCCGCTATCTATCCTTTTCTTTAAAATTATACTGTTTTGATATAGTTTTAAGAGAAAGAGGATTGATTTTTTTTAAAAAAATGGTATATGATATTTTTAAATATTTTTTTGGACGTATCAATATTTTAAAATGTTTTTTAAGTAGCATGCAGTATCCTAAAATAATTTTTAGTGCTTTTAACTCTTTAAAATATTTTTTCAGTTGTACCCAGTGTCTTAGGATACTGACTACAATCTTACCGTTAATGTATTTTTATTAGTAGTAATGGGCACTCAAAACTTAGGATATTGGTTTATTGATTTCCATCTACTTTAAAAAATTTTCCAGCAGCACAAAATATTTTAAGGTAATTTTTGGAGTTGAAAAAATACATTAACGGTAAAATTGTAGTTATTCTCCTAAGACACTTGGTATAACTGAAAAAATATTTTAAAGTACTAAAAATTATTTTAGGATATTGCATGTTACTTAAAAAATATTTTAAGATATTGATAAGTTCAGAAAAATATTTAAAACTACTATATACCATTTTTTAAAACAAAAAAAAATCAATCCCCCTTCCCTTAAAACTACATCAAAACGGTGTAATTTTAAAGAAAATGATAGGCAGTGGTCCGCAACGCAGCGGACCAAAGCCAAAGCCATGTTTATCCCCTTAACTTGTACTTATGCCTCACCTTTACTAAGTGTGTGTTTGGATAAGGGGAAAAAAAGTGCTTCTGACTCTAAAACCATGGCTTTACAAAAATGTGTCTAAACACCTAACAAAAATTGAAAATCATGTTTTTTCCCAAATCATGGTTTTAAGTTCTAAAACATTGGTTTTAAAAAAGGCTGGAATTTTCTCTTTTTACTATAATTTTACCTCTCTTCCCCCCCTTCTGTCCTCTCTCTTCTCTCATTAATGCTGAATTGCCAATCCATTTTTTGATCCTCAAGTTAACACGTGGTGCCATAGAATATTAGAATCCATATTTTTTTAGTTTTTTTTAGGAGAATGGCTTAAAAGTACCTTAAGTGTAAATTAATTATCAAATGCTACCACACGTGCAAACAATGTTCTGTTGTGTTCAACAAATCTTCCATTGTGTGCAATCAATCTTCTGTGTGTACATAAATCTTCCTTACGGATGTGCAAACATCTTCCGTTGTGTGTAAAATATCTTCCGTCGTGTGCAACAGATCTTCCATGGTAATATTTGGTAATTAATTTATCCCCAAGATATTTTTAAGCAATTATCCCCTCTATTTTTTTTGTCCATCCAAAAATATTGAAATACAGGATATATTCCCCCCAATGTACTTTTAAGACTTTTTTCATTTAAATTGTAAATAAAAATACTATCTCTGGTTCTAAATATAATATATAATTAATTTTTTTTAATCTATTAAAAATTAATTAAATTACTTTAAAATATTTATATTTATTATTTTTTCTTTAAACTAATTTATTTGACTTATAAAATAATATATAATTTTATCCGACACAATATATAATATAAAAGATATCGTTTTAGATACTTACTATTTAAAAATAATTTTTGATTATACAATTCATATGTATGTATGTATGTATGTAATGTTATAATTTTCATTTTGTAGACAAATTTATTTTATTTTTTAAATTTATTAATATATATATTTCTACGTATGTATGTTTGATTTTTTTTTTGTTACAATTTATAAGTTTTTGGAAAAATTTAAATAATTTTGGTACTTATTGTTAAATTTTATGTTAAATAATACATAAAATATAATCTTATCCTTTATATGTAATTATCACAAAAGTTAATGTCCTTTTTAGTAATTTGACCACTGAAAAAATGATTTTCAACACAATACCCAAATACTCTCATTTCATCAAAATCATTTTTCCCCATAATCTATTTTACTCAGAATCTATCAAAAAATCATTTTTTTCACTTTTTTTCTAGAAAATATTCTCAAAAGCTAAAAAGAAATTTAAGAAAAGTGATTTACCAATTAAAAATATATTGTCATTTGGTTCTTTATTAGGCATTATACATCAACACTTTGATTGCTTAAACATATAATTCTACTAGAAGATCAACATCTATAATATACTATCTCTGTACTTTAATATAAAGCTTAATTGACTAATAATTTATAAAAATTAAGAAATTTAAATAAATTACTTAATTATAGCATATGTTACATTATCTCTCTGAAATACTTATACATATCATTAGATAATATATCAATTTATAAATTAGATAAATTAGTTTGGAGAACGGTGATAAATTAAAATACTTTAAACTAATTTATTTAGCTTCTTCAATTTATCCAAATTAGTCAACTAAGTCTTGTATTAAGGACATAAGGTAGTACTATATATATTACTCCCTCTAGTCCTTATTATAAAACATATTTGGGAAGTTGATCTTTGTCTTAAATATAATATTTTTTTTATAATTGTCAATTTTTTCTTAATTTACCCCTGTTAAGACTCACTCAACAATAATCAAAGAGGAGAGGGAAGAGAACTAGGGTGTTTTAAGATAATACATGTAATATTAACTGACTTAACTATCTTCCTTAATCTAATCAAATAAAGTAAATATGTCATATAGTAAGCAGTAATGGAAGTATTAAATTTTTCTTAAAGTAGGATCAGAATGTTATTAATACCCCAACAGAGAACCAAATCACATTCTCTCTATAGAATAACTTTCAGAAGTACACTCTTCACATCTAAAAATTAAAGATGATCATCATGAACATGTTGACAATTTTTTTTTATGTAATTAATTTTACCACTCTAAGCAGATTTCAAGCTTAGTCAAGGGATATATATAATATCTTAAACCTCGCTAGGTTGATAGAAGCTTACCAATGTATTAAGGATGCCTGTGTATAATAAGCTTCAAGCCATTAGCCATTGAAATGATAATAATCATGGGATATTTGACACTGTGGCAAGTCATTCTCAACTGCAAGATGAATCCTTTCCCAGACATAGCGTCGGCCGCGCGGGCACATATACTATCCCATCATCAATTAATATTCAAATTGAAACATTTTTGAACAAATTAGTAGCTAAATGTTGGAGATATTAAGACGAGATTAGATAGTTAAGGTCTTAGACTCATTAGTTATGATCTTGTGTGTATTGGTCGGTGACCCTAATCATACAAGAGTGAGAAGGATAGTTACTGCTCAGACCATATCGTCTTTTCCACGGTTCCTCACCGACGTTTTGCGTAACCATCTCTCGTTGGGACTAGAGACAAAGTCTGCTTCTTGCTCGCCACTATCAACGTCCGCGTCTTCACCACAGTTCCTGCCGGCGACTTTTTCGTTGTGCCTCTCTCAGTTTGTCTTTATGTTCTTCTAGTCAAATATCAGATAATGTGGTGACCGATCATTGATTTTAAGATTGAGTTTTTTTTTTTTTTCCTCTTCAAGATTCATAACATCTGTACATCACATTTTTCGAGTTTTACTGTTCTTTGGATTGGATCTTGTCTTCCTTTCCTAATCCTGTTGAAGCAATTTTTTCTTAGTTCAAAACTCAAGGTTTGTTTATGATTCGTGAGACTCCAAGTTGACAGTGATTTGTGGGTAGAGCTAGAAAGCATGCAATCGCATACTATAACAGGTTCCATGCTTACAAAGTACTAAGAATTGAACACTAATTGAGGCTTGCATTGGCTGAAAGGTACAGTTTGTTGGTTTATCATCCTGTGGGGTGTTTACCTGCTATCTTCATTAATGAGCGAGTGAAGACTGCTCATCATAATTCATGCAAATACCAAGGTGATATACTTGCTTCTTCTAGAGATTAGCAGGATCGATTTCTCAATATGGAAACAGGAAATAATTTCTTGGGTTATTAACGTGGCACCCTAAACAGGAAATAATTTCAGTCATAAAGTATTTTGTAATACACTCAGCACACTAAAGTATTTTTTTAAGTGTGACTAGTACCACAAACTATATTTTTATACGTTCAACATATTAGTACTCGAAATTACCTAAATTGTTAAGTTGAAAATTGCACAAAAAAATATTTTATGGTGACAGACACACCTGAAAAAATATTTCAATGTGTTAATTGTACTACAAAATACTTTAAAATACTGGATATATTCTATCAAGTGCTGGTTGCACGTTAACACTAATTTCTTTGGTGTGATACTTAGTATTCTTTGACGTGAGGCATACTTTCAACTTGGGGAAAAGTTAAAGGATTTTTTTCTTACCAAGCGTTCAAAGGAGGCTGTGATGAAGTGCTAATAATCATGGGAATGGTCAAATTCAAGTTTGGATTGTTTTGGGCTAATATCTTCTTCATCTTCCTGGACTTAATCATTGACTATATATTAATATCACTAAGAGTGAAAATTGGTTCAAGTTTGTGGATATATCGATAAGAATATTAATATATAAATGATATTTTCATTTTATCGAATTATTTTATTTCTTAATTATTAAATTAAAAGCGAGATTTGTTATCTTTTTTTTTTGCATTTTCTTAAAATTTTATAGTAATCATATGACCAATCATTGAGGATATAATGATAGATGCTCTGTACTAAGTTACTATCATTTCTTTTTCTTCTTCTGTGTTAAGTTTATTAATTTTTCTTAATAAAGAATTTGCTACAAAAGGATTTTTTTTAATGAACGTGTCATGGTTCATTACTCCTTTTTTTTTTTTGTAAAGAAGAAGAAACAAATTCTATACTATTTTCTTTACTCTACTATTTACTATGGCCATGGCCATGAAGAATCAAATTATTACTATATTTTTTCCTTTTTCTACTTCTTCCAAGTGTAGGATAACTCCAAGAAGTTGCAGGTTTTTTCTTATCAATTTGGGACCTCCCTTCACCACCCCACGGGAATGGTCTATAAGGCTCATAACTACTTTTTTACTATAGGACGCTTACCTAGCCGATATTTAGATCCAGCTCTACCCAAACTTTTCCCCAATATTCCCCGTTTATCTGATTATTGTTGAGCAGTTTTTGGATATCAAATGGACTCTCTAGAAGGTAATTTTAATGTGGCCGATTTCCCCTCTTTCTCAATCAGTTTCACTACAGCACTTGCTGCTCTAGCTAATTGTCCATCTTTTCGGAGTGTGATTTCTATGTTATTTATGGATGTGCCTAAGGGCATATCGGGTTAAGTAAATTTTTCTTTTTGATGAAACGAAACCCCTTTCCAAACTATACAAGCTTCTTCCAAATCATAAGGCTTTTTGGATGTAGATGATGATATCTATATAGATGGATCTTATATATAAGATACGATAGAGTACCGCATAAATGGATATATAGGAATCCAAATCTGCCAAATCACTCATGTTATTATCTTCTACATCCTAGGTCTTCCCGTTCTTTCATTTGGCTTATGTGCCTTACTTGGTACTGAAAGTGAGATAGTGAGAAAATGGTTGTTGAATAAATAAAAAAACGGAAAATTTTCATAAGTTAAAGATTTCTATGTTTTCAGCATTTGCTGGAGCTTGTGCAAATAGGATTGCAGAAATTCAAAGGCTAGGAGCAAAACAGAAGCCTCTAGGGAAGGATGCTGGACAAACTGAGAAATTCAAATCGGAAAAATTAGAAGAAGATTTTCAATTGATTGATAACAGCATGGGAGAGATATCATGATGTAAAGCTGTTGAAATCGTAAGTTTGCCCAGTATTTTGGCATCAAAGTGACAAAGATAATATATTCATATACTCAGTCAAAGAGTCAAAGCTGAATTGAAAAATGGAGTGTTGAAGAACAATAATTTGAAGAGCAAAAGGAAAATATCTCTATGAATGCCAACGAGAAAGATATCTTCTAAAAATATCCGCATTGCTCTCATTTGCAGAACCCACGCTTCTTCAAGCCTTGTTGATTGAGGAGGGAATGAGTAGCTGCTGCCTTGAGGAGGAGAGAAGAAACATAGAGAGTAACTTAATATTTGGATGAAGAGAAATTTTTTTGGGGGGGGGGGGGTGGGGGCGCCTCCCAAAAATAGTAAATGTTTTTAACTTAGTATTCTTTTCTCTTTTTTTTCTCCTCACCTTTCTCCCCATCCAAACATAGCATAAGGATAAGACAAAGAGAAGAGAGAGAGTAGTTGATGAGAGAGCACGTGACACTTGGACTGATTTGGGGAGACAACCTCTCCACTTCACTTCTCGTCATTGGATCAATATACATAAAGTATTTTAATATAAATATAAAAACATGAATTATCTAGATCAAATTTTAATGATTTAAACTTATGTATACACATTTTTTGCTATTTGATATTAAAATAATATTTTTATAGGATGTTAAATCTCAATGATTTAGAATTAATCTAATGGTAAAAATAAAGGAGTGAAGGGAAGTGGGCAACAAGAGAAATGGAGAGGTCTCTTCCTGAGCCCCACAAATATAAACTAACAGGATGTTTGCTACTTTGCTTAAATTAATAGCTTTGTCATTTTTACCCTATTTTGTAAAGTTTATATATAGTTTTGCATTCAAGTAAATTTTATGGTTAACATTATGGGTAATTTTGTACCATAACACAATGATGAAGAAAGATAATATAGTAGAGAATTTCATTAATATTTATGATTAATATCGTGGAGACGATTAGATGAAAGCTAAAATTGTATAAATATCATATATAAGATGTCAAACCTCTTAATATTCTGATATTCGCTATATAATAAATGCGTAGTTCAGATGACATACAGAAATAATGAAACTATACTGATATTAAGTACTTACTGATAATACAGAAAATCCTCATATAGGTTGAAAAATACATACAGAGTACAAAAGAAATAAATTCCACAACTAAAGATAATCAGATGTAACTCCTGATTAGGACCGGACCTTCAATCGCCAGTAATTACGGTTTTGCCCTTAGAGCTGCTGTCCTTTGCTGGAATATTTTTAGATGTTGAAAAAGGGTGAGATTCGAATGAATCTCAGTAGTAATATACAATCAGTCATATAAAAAGCGATAAATAAATATGCAATGCACCATGATATGTAAAATGCTAACTCGTGTTGTATGCACATTGTCCAAGGCCAAACGACTGTTTGCAACCCCGGCTAAACACGTGTCCATGGTCAAACGATATGTTTAGACCCTGGCTTATTCGCGTGTTGTGCCACAGGCACTGTCATGTTACAGAAAATGGAATACACAACATATAAATAATCACATAGTGTATGAAAGAAAGAATTACTACCTGGGTCCCTTTTCGGTCCAACTGTTTATCCAAAACTTTTTCTCCGGCTCGGGCTATTACAAATCCTATAAATTAAAATTAACAAGTAATAGTTATTACTTGTATTACTACTGCCTTTAATCACATTCTGCTGATTATCTCAGTTTCAGTGGCTTATACACTATATAATTTTGCATAGTGTAATTTTTCTATTTTTTTCAGAAAATTGGCATATTTTTCAGTCAACTTTGAAAAATCATAACTAATTCTATAAAATTCCAAATTGACTGGGTCCAAAGCCTAAATGAAGATCTTGAAGTATATTTTCATAGAAAAATATCAAAATCTACCCAGTTTTAACATATTACTCCCAGAATTTCCCGAAATACCCTTATTCCAGATTAGTCTCCAGAAACATAGCATGACTTTGAAAATTTATATCTCCTAATATACTCGTCCAAAAATTGTGATCCACATATCAAATTAAATATCTGAATGTATACTTTATGTCTGGAAATTTTCATAATTTTTGGTTAAGGTTTGGTTTTCCAAAATTTCGACACAATCAATCTATTTTCCAGAAACACAGTTTGAGAGCAACTGACTTCAAAAATTCATATCTCTTAGTATACTAATCCAATTAACACAAAATATATATCACATTAAATCTAAGACTATTTAATTCAATTCTAAAAAATTTTCATGGCCATTGGGAAATATTACATAATTAAAAAATACCACGAAATCAACTACTAGAATCTGGACGTTCAGGATTGCACCTGTTTCTAAACCCATCTTTCAAAAATCATAACTTCCTCTACAAATATCCAAATGATTCATTATACCACTAATTTTAAATCTTGTTATGTCTACTATCTCCCTGTAAATTTTCATAAATAATGGATTTGATTTGGTTAGTCATAAAGCCACACGAAACTGACTGACTCTGATAAACGTCAGTTTTGGACAGTCTAAATTCAAAAATTAATAACTTATTTTTTTTGACACCAAATTAAGCTCTTCTTGATTCTACTACACATACTAAAATTTCTATATAAAAAAGAACCATATGAAAACTCCATCTGTAGCCTCCGTTTGAGGTTCTGAAAGTTTCCGATAGAAACTCTGTTTTCCGGCGACCAAAATAGAGTTGATAAAACTCACATGCAACCATGATTTTGGACTCCAATCTCAAAGATTTTGACTCTACATACTCCTAAACATGTTCCTTGGATTTTGGGACGTGTTTACAGAAGAAAAGAAATCGAAAATCTCATGCAAAACGGACACAAACTTGCTGGTTTTGGTATTTTACGGTGACAAAACGTTTTTGGTGACTTCTCTTGATTCCAGCAGCAAAACAACCCAGAAAACAGTCACAAATCCAATGGAAATTCAAGGTTAAAGTAGAAGAAACTTACCTAAAGACGTTTATGATGTTGTGTGTGAGATTTGAAGCTTGTTCTTCCACTCTCTCTCTCTCAGTTTTTCTGTTTTCTGTGTTTATGTTTATGTTTCGTTTTTCTTTTTTCTGCAGATGATAGATGAAGATGAAGAGATAAAGAAGTGGGGAGTTTGATTAAATAAAGAGTGAATGTGATGGTGTGCTTGTGTGTTGTACATATGTGTTGGCCAAATGAGAAGAGAATGTGTGTGTGTGTGTGTGTGTTGTACCAATAAGAGAAAAGGAAGAGAATAGGTGTATGTTGTGTTGTGCAAATAAAGAGAGAAAGAAGAGGAGTCACAATGCATGCTGTACGTGTGTGTGCTAATGATACTCCAGGTGTGGCAATTGAAAAGGAGAGTGATTGAATTAATTTTTAGTGTGTGTTGGTAAGTTTTTATTTATACATATAGGTATATTTTTATCCTATTTATTACACACACTAGGTTCTAATTTTTCCCTTTATCAAATTTAAGTTTCCTTAAATTTTGTAGGTTCCAAAATTGAGCTTACTATCTAATTTCCATAAATTAATTCTTGCATTAAATTTTGGGATGTTATATAAGACTCATTGATTATAAAATTAAGAGATATACTAATATAATTAAGGATATCCTCCCTAGATTTTTCCTATATTCAAAATCTTAGATTTAAGTAAGAGATATATTATTTAAGGATATTAGGTGATAAAAATATAATAAGAGATTTAAATAGTAAGAGATATACTAATTAGGGATATTAGGTGATACAAATATACTGAGATTTAAGTGGCAAATAACCGCGACTTATTTAATTTTTAAATTTATTAGCGTTCATAATTTTCTTTCCAGTTATAAAAAATCCTCAGAGAAAGAGCTATACATATGATACTATGTGGATAGTTTATCTTTCTAACTAACATTATTATCCTTTTAACAACAATTCTATCTCTTTAAATTATCCAAAACTTGTTTGAACCCAAAATTTAAACTTTTTTTTTTTTTATAAACAATCAGTGACCTATATATTGTATGCTGGCTTCTCAGTTCCATCCTCGTACGTACGTTACATGCACATATATTTCACCCGTGTTTCTCTGCTGATCCACTCCGAGATTATATTATATTACACATATAGATCACAGATTTGATTGGACAAGATGCAGCAATCTGCAGCCGATCATTGTCTTCATCTTCCTCCTCCTTTCTTTACTGAATATTTCCCTAACGGCTTGAAGCTACTCTTAGTGGGCACCGATGAAGATACCCTAAATAAAATTCAGACATATCTCCCACAACCTTATTATGACATTTTTATGTGTCGCAGTGCTGATCTTGCCCTAGGACACCTACAACACCTACAAAAGGAAGGACAAAATTCTTATGACTTGGTTTTCAGTGATGTTGGGTCGGAAGACAAAGATGGCTACCAGTTCATCAGAGAAGTACAACGCTTGAGCTCAAATATAAGCCACGTCGGTAAGGGGCTAATTAAGTTCTTTGTATACGAATGGTAATATCATACTCGCCAGTCCCTGAATATAAGTCTTAGATTTGAGAATAGGTCTGTCCCAAAATAGAACCTTTGTTTAAGTTTTATCTCAACATTTATTTATTTTTTCCAATCTCACACTCACTCTCATACGGTTTAAGTTTCATATTTTATAAAACTATTATTTTAAACATAAATGAATAAATGTAAACTACTAAAAACTAGTCAACACAATTCATACTTGTAACACAACCAAGATTTTAAAAAGTTAAATTATAAAATATTATAATAATAGTTTTAGAAAATATCAAATCTGAGCCTTTTTTTTTTTAAATCTTGAGAGTAGAGATGGGATTTTGAAAAGAAAATGAGAGAAAGAATTCTAAGGGCATCCTCTTCCCTACTTTTAACTGCCTTTTTGAAAAACAAAAAACAGTTATTTGAAGTTTATATTTAGGGGGAGTATATGTTAATGAGAGAATTTACATTATACTATTTCTATTTTATGCAGCAATATGTGAGAGTGAAAGATCAAGTAATGAGATCCTGAGAGCATATAAAAGTGGTGCATGTAGTGTTTTGTGGAAGCCAGTGAATGAGCTTGGGGATGAGATTATAAATTTATGGAGACATGTTTGTAGGATGAAGGAACAACGTAAGGCATCTGAGACTCACTTGTCCAATAACAATAATGTGACGCCTGAGACTCATTTATGTGATGTGGAACATATGAGGAGGGAACAACATGAGACGTCTGAGACTTACTTGAATAACAGCGATGATGTGTACCACGGCGATTATATACAGCAAAATAGATCAGTACCACTGGTACTACAGAATCAGGATCAAGGTTGTTCTTCTGTTCTTGCTATTGAAGACCAGTTTTTGAATCATGGCAGAGAATCTCTTCCGAAAAAACGTCGAGTCGTCTGGACAGGTCTCCTCCAAGAATGGTTTATTAATGCTGTTGACCAACTTGGCGGCCCTGAAAGTATGCTTCCATCTTCCTTCTTCTTCTTCATGTGTTTTTTTGGGTTAATATAATCTTTAATCCCCTAAATTTAACCTTGTTTTGCTTTTTATCCCTCAAGTTTTAATATTAGTTCCTATCGTTGGATAAAAATTTAGACCATTTAGTCCATTGAGGGACCAAAACCTCTTCTTTAAATTTTGAGGGACCAAAATCAAAATAAAGATAAATTTGAGGAACCAAAATTATATTAACCCCTTTTTTTCTAATTTCTTACCCCATGCATTCTTTGATTCTGGTTGAATGGAATAGAAGTAGAATTTATTTATATACCATCTGGTCCTTAATATAAGATATATTTAAAAAATTGATCTTAGTCATAAATATAAGACATAATTTTCATATTTGTTAATCTTTTTATATTTTACTCTGATTGATACTCTTTCAACTATAATCAAGAAGAAGAGAGAATGAGGGAATTAAGAAAGATGACTAGGGTATTTTAGAAAATCCATGTCATATTAACTAACTTCATTAACATAATTAAATTAAATAAATATGTCTTATATTAAGGATTGGAGGAGTAATTTTTATAAAAAAATTCTTTACTATATATAGCATCCCTATAAAACAAGTATTTTATGACCTGGTCAATCCTTATCACCTTATCATTATATATTTCTTAGGAAGAAGGACCTATATTGCGGACGGGGGAAAACATTCCCTTCTTTAATCACTATTGCTTTAGTGATGAAAAGTTTCTTTTCTTTTCTTTTCTTTTTTTTTTTTTTGTTTGTATCTCAGTGCAATTGTTTGAGATCAATAAAATTTGTTTTTATTTGTTTGTGTCTCAGAAGCGGTGCCAAAACGTATTCTTGAAATAATAAATCAAATAAAGCGTGTGCCTTATCTGACGAGAAAAAATGTTGGAAGTCACTTACAGGTATCAAGATTACTTCTCTTCATTATTATTATTATTATTATATATTTCATATACCACCCATTATTTAATAATAATGGTTTCTTCTGTAATTCTACTTTCAGAAACATAGACAAAAGAAGATAAAAGAGAAGGAGCAGCATGCCTCAATTTCCCTTTTCGAACCCAATCATCATAATCATTCCCTTGCCCACCCGACCATGCAAACGCAAATACAACCATCTGGACAAAACTTTAACAACTTTGGTAAGATTATATGATTACGAATCCTCTCTTAGTTATTGATCGATTTCCTGAACTTTTGACTCGGTACGAATTATAATGTCTCCTTTATTTCAAACGTAAGGATTAACTTGTTTTGGGTTAAGGAAATGAAGGGGATCGTTCCTGTAGGAATTGAAGCAATAATTGAGGAAGAAGTTTAGTGCCTGTTGTTCTTCATGACTTTAATTTCTATTTAATTCTTTATAATTTCAGGTCATGTGGCTCCATTGTCAACAGTACCTTCATCTCTTATGGGGAATGGAAGCAATAACCTGACTTCTTTTATGAAAGAGCTAAATCTTACCTCGGATTCTTCCTATCAAATTCCAGCTTCAGGTACTTATGTCACTACTACTGGAGGTAACCAACATATTGGTAATTCATTTGGAAGTAGTATGTTGCAGCGACCACAGATTGGTACTTCCTTTGAAAGTAATATACTGCAACCACACCAAAACCAGAATTCTAGTATGTATCAGCTTCATCGATATTTTACCACTAGAGGTGCTAATAATGACGGAATCCAAGCTATGGGTACTTCCTTTGCAAGTAATACTGGTATGCAACAACTAGGTCGAAACCCAACTTCGGGTTCTTCTTCTCATGTTAGTACTAATTATAATGGAATCATAAATCAAAACCAAGCTCTGGGTACTTCTGTTGGAACTAATATGCAAGAGCTATCTAATATGCTGCAGAAACCACAGATAGCTCCAACCCCGACTTCTAGTATGCAACAACTAGATCAAAACACATCTTCAGGTTCTGGAATCATAAACCAAAACCAAGCTCTGAGTACTTCCTTTAGAAGAAGTAATATGCAGCAACAACCGATAACTCAGAATTTGACTTCTGATACGCAGCAACTAAACCAGCACTTGACAGAAGCAACACATGTCATTAGGGATGATGATGATGAATTTTTGGCTTCTCTTAATGATTATCTCTTTGACCCTGTTGAATAAATAAATAATAGCTATCTTCAATTGGGTCCAAGTTCCAACAATACTCAAATCAGGATGCAATGTATAACTAGATTTCTATTCTATATATTTCGAGCTACTTTTTAAATTTATTGGCCTTGTTTATAGTTTCAATTCTTTATGGGATTGCTCATGGTTATGGCAAGTGCTGGTTCGAATATTTCAACGTTCTGTATGTTATGCTATCTAATTAAAGCCTTAATGCCTACATTAATGAGGACGTATTTATGTGCCACGCAACATTTGACTTAGCTTTATGATCCTAAATATTTAGGTTAAGAGAAAAGGAAAAAAGGCAATACATATATAGCATACATAAAAGAAATAAAGAATGATTTGGTAATGGATGCACAACCTGTTAAATAGATACAATAAATTAATGTTATTCGAGCATCTTCAAAGAGCGAAAAAAGACGCGACAGTCCTTCAAGCAGGAAATCAGGTCACTAAGTTTAACAAGAGCACATTTTATGCCCATCACTTTCATAAGAAAAAATGTGCTCATCACTCTACACCGTTAGATTGATTTTAGATGGCCAGATTTAATTTAATTTTTATATTTTAAATAAATTTTAATTTTGATATATGTAAAATTTAAAATAAAAATAATCCTATAACTATCACTTCACATAAAAATGAATTTATTATTTAAAAAATCACTAATTAAAAATTTTAAATTTAGAGCTTTTAGATTAAATTTAAATGGTTGAGATTTCATCACAGTGATGAGAAATTAAATGCACATCCCAATCCAGACCCATTTAACAAATCTCTTGTCCCAATTTGGTTTTTTTTTTTATAATCCCAATTCGGTATTTTAAAATTTTGTAAATATAGGAAATCAGATTTTGGCGGTAAAGGGGTTTTCCTTCATTTTTTTTATGTGAATAATCCGTTCTGAATGATTCTATGGCTATCGTATATATTAATTACTTTTACATGTGTTGATGTCTATCACTCTATCGTATATAGTATTAATTTGAATTTTAAAATAAAATTTGGGCGCTACGTTTTTTTTTTATAAAATTAATTGTTATTAAGTTGATTTTTATGTATAAGCTAATAGTTGTAAAAAAAATGGAGCACCCATCAAATATATAATCTTTTGGTACATGCATAAAAAGAAAAGATTTTATAATCATGATATAAGGTTTGGGGTATAGGTTAAGCTAGACTTTATCTAAATAGGTCTAGGCCTGCAAGAGTGTAATATCCCAAAAAGTACTCAAGGACTAAGTGTACTAATGGATAGTGAAATTAATGAAAGAATTATCTCAAGAATTATCCCAAGAAATTAATGGCCTTATACAAGTGTCAAAAATTAGGCCAAACCAAAGGAAAGGAGTAAGGAATGATTTATTTCGATAAATCATAAAACGTAAGGGCAAAACGGTAATTTTGCCATAAAACAAGAAACAAATATTTTTCTCCTAATATTCCCAATAATTTTGTTTAAATAGGAATTTAAAAAGGGAAAATGGCTAGTTGGTAATTAATAAGTCCAACTTGGAGTATTATTACCATGGAAAAATCAAAGTTGGGAAAAGTCAACAATTTCAACAAAGACTAAGCAATGGTTGAAGATGCAAGAAGCTATTATTTCCCTCATTCTTCTTTACATTTTTGGTGGCATAGAAAAGCAAAGGGAATATATATATATACTTGTTGGTCAACATTGATTCAAGAAGAAAATTCTTGACCAATTAAAGATTAACATGTGGAAACTTGTAACTTGGAAATTTTGACCAAGACATAAATGAATTGGAAGAGAACTTGGATAATTAAATGGACACCATTTTGGGGCAGCCATATACGTTCAAAAGAAGCAAATGGAAGACAAGAAAACTAACCAAAGTGAACTTGACCATGGTTGGAAAATTAACTCACAACTTTGCAAGAAATCATAGGAAGTTGACACATGGCATATTTCCTTTTTCCTCTTGGTGTTATACGGCCAAGTGATAAGAGCTGAAGCCAAATGAATTATCACACTTCAAACACTCTCTCTCCAAGCTCTCATAGACGTCCAAGAAGCTTAAGGAAAGAGAAAGAGGAAGACAACTTCAAGGTAAGAGTTCTAGCTTGATTTTCACCTAGTAAATCTCTTCTATAGCTCAAACACCCTTCATAAACATTGTTCCTCTTGATGAGAGCTTCAACTCTATGGTTTTAGAATTTCAAGAGGAGGTGTTTTCAGCCATCTTGCAAAAGCACAAGTTCAAGAAACAAAGAAAGAACCTAAGGAGGAGCAAGAGGTGAGCTTTAGCTTCATTTTGAACTATGGATTGTGTTGGTTGGTTGAGGATTTTTCCCATGTGAAATCTGCCCTGTTTTTGGTCAAGTTATGATTATGAAGATTCATGGTATTTTGGTTGTGTTCATGGTGTTTTATGATGTTTGGAAGGCTTATAAAACTAGTATGAGACTTAAATTGAAAGTTGGGTAATAGTTGGCTTATTTGTCACATTTCTGCCCTGTGCATGACGTGGTGAAAGAGTTGGAATTTGATAATTTTGATAGTTCCATTGGATTTAGAAGGCAAAATTGTGTAGGTATGCAAGTGTTCATGAATTTTGGATGTTCCTATATCAAATTGGAAATTTTGGAAGTGTGCATGAACATGTTATGTAATCTGCCCTGTGTAACAGTAGATTTTGTACGTGATAATTCAAGGTGTAAATATTGTCCAAAAATTCTGAAACTTTCCAGTCTGAAAGTAGAGACATAGACCTTTAATTTGATAGGTCATAAGGATTAATTGGATGTGTATGCTGGGAGTTACACATTTTTGAAGTTTGGTCATGTAAAACTGGAAAATTCTGGAATAATGTCCAATTACTGGAAATTCTGGATTTATGTGCGTCAAATTGGCTAAGTGAATATTTTTCCATGAAAATATACTTAATAAGGGTCACATAGGCTTTGGAACCACTCCAATTAGACATTTTTACAAAGAGATATGAATTTTTAAAGTTAGTGGATCAAATCTGCCAGCATTTGTGCCTATGCGAAAAATGCAAAATATAATGGCATATTGTAATTTCTTTATACACCAAGGGTAGAAATTAGTCCCTTGTGATAATTTGACCATTTTAACTCATTGGTTGACTTGGTAAAGTTACCATAATAACCCTAATGATAACCAACATTAGAAAGTGATTTATAAATATATTGGGCTAAGTAATAACCCGTCCATTCATGAATTCCCATATATAGGATTCGATATCTGTCCGGGACGACCAAAGAAGTGGTAACACCTCAGAATATTGGAAAGGTTAAGGTAGTAACTTCTCCCTCATATTCTATGTATCCTGCTTCATGCATATTATTGCCATTATACATACTTGAACTGCGAACATGAATCAGGTCGAATTGCCCTTTAAGTATTCAGATGAGAAGGGCTTTGGCCCAATAGAATACCCAGCGCTGTGGGAAGGGACAGTAAGTCCTTGAATAGAATTATTTATTGAATGAACATATCTCTGAATGTTGAATGAATATTGAATTGTTTGGTATGTGGTGGCTGTTATGGCATGTTTCTTCGTATGCATTTTATATGAGTGCTATTTGTTACTACTGGGATTCTTTTGAATCTCACCCTTTTTCCAATAACTAACCTGCAGCACGGGCAAGTAGTTCTCATGGGAAGAAGATAACCACGGACGGGTAGAAGTGAAGACTTAGAATTTGTTTTCGGTTGGTTATCTAATTTTTGGATCTGTATATAATACTAAATGGTATTTTAGTAAACTTAGTACTCATGGTGGTAGGAATACACCAACTGTAAACCTGGAAGGTTGTATGTAACCGATATAAGTTATCTAGAACCGGGTGACAATACTAGGTGGACCCTTTTAGTAGCGAACTTATTCTGATTATCCGCTAAGAACTTCAGTAAGTACTCTGATATTAAGAAATGGAAATAGACTCGAATGAATTAAAACAATTTGAAAAATGAAAATGAGACCACAACTAAAATGTTTTGAAATATCTTTTAAAAACCCACTTAACTATAGGATCGGACCCTGTAGTGAAGTTGGGATCCCAAATGGATTAAGAACTGCTTTTGGTCTCTCATGTGACATCAAGTCATGTTTTCAACTGTTTTGTACGGTACAAAAGTAGGGTGTTACAAAGAGAGATTTTAAAACATGAGTATGGGTCTAAGCCTGTATGTAGGCTTTTTTTAGGCTTGAGCTCAGGCCTTCAAAAGGCCTGATAAGCCCTGAAGTCTGTTTAAAGGCCTGCTTAAAATATAGACCTTTAAAGAGTCTTCAAAGCTTATGCATCCAAATTTATATATAACGCTTCACACTTATTTATAATCCTACATTATCTGTTAAAGACCTAATATATATTCTAGTCGTAATACAAGGGCTTAGTAAAGAGAAGAAAAGAATGTCTAATGACAACAGTTGTCCGAGTACGTAGGAATAAAAAAACTAATTGTCTATTAACTAACGAGATATATTTTCTAAAATTGACCAATCATAACAAACAGCATGTAAAACTGAATTTTACCTCTTCTACTTTTTCTACATAAATTGGGACAAACTCCTCCTACTAAGATTATAATATTTCATTTGACACTAAAATAAGCTCATAGCAATTATTATGCTTTAATGGGTGATACAAATCAAAGGAGAGGGAGTGAATTTGAAGAGAGGTAGAAGTGAATGATTGATGTGAAAGCAAATGTTGAGTGTAATTAATGACGATAAATGTAAATAGGCCTAGCAATAGGCTTGAACCTAAGCATGGCCTATCTACTAAATAGACTAAGTTAGGTTTTTTGTAGGTTAGATCATAAGCACCTATAAGGGGCCTAGCCTATTTTTAACTTAACAAGGTTGATAAAATTATTTGGTTTTCAAAGTATCAACAATATCATAGTGGAGAATGATTATGATGGCATATAATATTGCTTCTGCAACTTAAATTTTTTGAATCCACCGTAATACAATTAATTTTAATGAAAAAAGTTAGGTGAATAAGTCAAACTTAGGGCTGGTTTGAATTAGCGTTGCAAAAAGGTATTCACGTAAGCTGAAACAAAATTCCTCATATATATTTACTTTATACATCGTAAATCACGTTGAAAGTGTAGCTTCTACTACTAATTCAAATAGGCACTTTAGCTTGGAGAAAAAATCAAACAAAAGGAGAAAGTTATACATAGTTTTAAAGGCATAATAAGCTCCAAAAACAAATTTGAGCATTAAAACTTAATTGACTTAAACTGTAAATATAATGACCCAGCAAAACTATAAGTAGTGGGGCTGCTTGGATTGTAGCAGGAAAAGAGCGATTTGAGATTGACAGGGAGGAGAGAGAAGGGCACCAAATTGGGACTCATAATCTAATTAGGAATTTGTTGAATTTAGTGACATGATTTTGGATTTTCCTATTTTAAGTCACCTTAAAAAGGCCCAATCTTTTATTCTTCCACGAACTTTTCTTTCACAGTACATTTTAGATTTGCTGACTATTCTTTTACTATAGGATATACATCTCCGGCCCTTAATATAATATCAAATTATGACATAATACACATACAAGTTGATATAATACACAGACGTCCTTAATCTCATGCTTTGTGTTACGGATACAAGGTCATATAATGCACACACTTGTGTCATGTATGATATGATTAATTGTTGTCTCTGTTGGAATTTTTGGTCTAACTTCCATGGGTTATGAATAAAAAGTAGGTTGGAAGAGAAGAGGGAAAAGGAAGGAGAAAATAGTGTGTGGATAAAAGTCCCACATTGGACAAATCAAGAGAAATAAGAGTGTATATAAGACTCAACTTCTCACCTTTAAAATAGGCCCTTGGGCCAATCCACTTTTGTGGAGGAGTGAGGACGTATATGGGCCTTGGTCCACCACACACGCATGCCGCCGCCGGTCCGGTCCGCGCGTGTGTGAGATTTAAAAATAATTTTTTAGTTTGTCTGAACAATCCCTAAATTTCCTCCGTGATTCTCCCAACAGTGCGGCTGTAGCGAAACACTGTGACCAAACTGGTGCGTCCGTCGGCTTCGTTCTGATGTGTCTATTCGTACGACGCACCAGTTCGCCAGCAAAGAGTCACTATTCGCTCCGTTCTGGTATATTTGTTCTCACGACGCACCGGTTTTCCATAAGAGTCGAGTCCATCTTATCAATTTCCATCAGCTATAAATAGGACGTGCTAGTGACAGAAAAAATCACTCTCAATCTCAAAACACTCCTCTCTCATATATTGCATAGTACATTTTGCAATCATCTCATAACCTGTGCGATTCTGAAAGCAATCTCATTATGTTCATTCGTGCTTCTGATTGATAGTGCCATCATTCTGAAGACGCAATCCATTCTATCCTGGGAGACTATTGTTCGAGAACCTTAGGCATCCGTATAGAGGGAACAAACTGTCTTAAGGAGACAACATACGTTAGGCTCGGATTTTATTAAAATTCATTACCATTTTCGGCTGTCTTATGAGTTTTTCTACAGTATACATAACTGTTCTGTATTTATAAATTATGTCATTTATAGTTATACAGATTCTTATTGAAATTTCTACTGTAAAAGTACTTGGGAACAACAGTCTCTATATGCAAAAGAGATTTTTCAGAATCTATAGTCAGCAAAAGGTGCACTTGCTTATTGAAAGTAAGGTAAGAGCATCTTTAATTATCTCCATTTATAATGTGCATTTAGTAACTTTTGATTTTGTTCAACAGTGTTTTCCTTTTTCATTTAATCTTAGCAGGAATTGGACAGAAACTCGTGTTTTTGTTAGCAGCGATATGATGTGCAAAACCTATTTCTTTTTTTTCTTTTTAAATTTTGGATAGCAAGCGTGTCTCCTCAGTAGGGATTGAATTCCAAACTTGGTGCTACAAAGGGCACATCTTGTGTGCCACTAGCTAGACCCCCAATCGTGACAAGCATTTTTGAATTTCTTCAAGTGAATAATTGGTTTTGGATCCAGTCTTTTGGACTTCAACTTGACGAGCCAAAAACCTCAACACCCCAAAAAAAAAACAATCAAAATGTACCCCTTTGGATTGCACATGTCTAAGGGGTTTGATATTTTTTTTTCTAATTAATATGTTTATTTTTCTTCAAAACAAAATAAAATGTGCATAGCTTTAGATGAGTCATTGGCCATATAAAATTATTATGTTTTTATTGAAAAGAGTTTAGATAACATGGTACTCCCAAAATATATAAGTATTTCTCAGTTTACATTTTGGGTAGTTTAAATGTAAATGATTTAAGAAGGTCTTTTAGAGAAGAAAAAAGCACATATTTTTTGACAAATAACTAATTTAACCTTTTCTCAATCTACCCAAATTAATTAAATAGATCTTATATTAAAAATAAGATATTCTAAGGTAAGATCAACAACTATAATATACTATATAATAACTTTTTTCTTAAAGTAAGATAAAAATGTTATTAATTTCCTACAAATGATGACATTCTCTCTTTATAGAATAACTCTCATGAACATGTTGACAATTTTTTTTTTTTTTTTTGGTATAATCCATTTTTCCACTCTATGTATATATATCATCTTAACTGGGCCTCGTTAGGCTTATTTCTAGTGGAACATCTTTCACAACCCCTGGTACAAGCTTGTGATGAATTCATTAAGGACGTCTGTGTATGGTAAGCTTCAATCCATTAGCCATTGAAAGGATAGTCATCATGCGATATTTGACAGTGTGGCCAGCCACCAACTGGAATCTGTAAAATCTGCACAGAATTGCAAGCGCCATTCTCATCTGCAAGTAAGCTGAATCCTTTCCCAGACATATCCTTGGCCCGGCCTGCACACACACACACACACACACACACACACACACACATATATATATATGGATCCCATCATTAATTTGTATTCAAATTCTAATTCAATCATCTTTGAACAAAATGTTTGCTAACTGTTCGAGATATTAAGATGAGATTAGATAGTTAAGGTCTTAGACTAATTAGTTAAGATCTTGTGTGTATTAGTTAGTGACCCTAATTTATATTAGGATATAAAGTACACTTTTAGTTTTTTAAGTTTTATTTGATATTTCATTTGATCCCTTAACTTTATAAAGTATGATATTAACCAATAATGCTGACTCAATAAATTAAATGAAGATTATATTATATAGCTGACAAAGTATACTTAAATTTTATTTTTTATATATTTTTAATTAAAATTTATTATTTAAAGCTACAACTTAAGGGATTTTTTTTTTTTTGCTTCAGACATTATACTTAATTTAATATTTTTAAATTTTATTTAAATGTGACCATACTTAATTATTTCAAATTCTTTAAATTGAGGAAAATAGTAGATAATTAGATTATGAGAGAAATTAAAAAAATTATTATGTTTTACTCTAAAAATAAAAAACATACATGTCATAGTTTCATTAGGTAAAAAAAAATATCATAAATGATTTTTCTACTATATGAAATTGATTTTAAATTATTACTAACAATATTTTAAATTTAAGCATAATTTATCAGCTACATAGTTATCATTTAATTTAGCTGCATCAGCATTTTCTGTTAGTGATACTAATGATCTTAAAATTATAGGATTAAAAGTACACTTTATAAAATTGACGGACCAAAAATAAAACCTCATACAAACTTAAAAGAACTAAAAGTATATTTTCCTTGTTAATTTCATCCAATAATAAGGGTTGATTTGTTGTTGTAATGCCATTAATAATGACTTGCAATTGTTTGGCCAAAAAAAAATAATGACTTGCAATCTTCCCATCATCATGTTTCATATTTAATTTTACTTCTTTTTGGGTCACTTAACACTAACCTGAAAAGCAGTGAATTTGAAAGGAGATTCATGTACAAGAACACCATCTTTGAACCATCTCTCAGGTCTGAAAGAGGAAGCATCAGGACCCCAATTATACTCCATCCTACCCATTGAGTATGGAACATAAGTCACCATCCCTCCTCCTTTTACTTTTGTTCCATCTGGTAACACATCATCCTCCAATATGCCCTTTGGGTCCTACATACACAAAGTGTCTCTATATGTGTGTGTATACATATGTATGTATATAATTGAACTATGAATCTTATAGTGAAATGTACAACATATAAAAACATACCTGAGGAACTGCTGGGTATAGTCTTAGTGTTTCTGTTATGACTGCGTGCAAATAAGGAAGCTTTTCTAATGAATCTTTTGTAAGTAGCTCAGAAAATTGGTGTATTCTTCTGTTGAATGATTCAGGATCTTCAGTGTCACAGTGAAGCAGTGAAGCATTACGTACTTTTGCTTGGTCTTCCTCAAAAGTTTTGAGTTCTAAGTAAAGTTTTTCAGCAACATGATCATGTGTCATTGTCATATATATGGCCCATGACAAAGTTGTTGCTGTTGTGTCTCTACCAGCAATTACAAAGTTCAACACCACATCTCTTAGACTCTTCTCTGTTGCATCATCACTGCCCTCTCCAAGTTCTATGAATCTCGATAGAATGTCGTGTTTAATCTGAGTTTAGATTAAAATCTAATGTTAATATCGATGTTAGACTCAGAAACATGTGATAAATTTGTAATTAAATATGTTGTTTAGTACGTGTGTGTAACAATCCAAAAATTAGACCAGAGTGCTTGTAGGTGCAAGTGGTGAATCTTGGGAAGAGCTCAGGGACTCAAAACAAGTAAAAAGAGGAAGGAAAGAGATCACAATAGCTATTAGCCTTGTCCAATTGTTTTTACATGATTTGTTAGATTATAGTACTAGTATAAGAGGATAAATGTAATTGGGATTTTACCATATAATTATATCAAGGAAAAAGAATTATTTCAACATGTGATAAATTAAAGGAGATAGAAATGAAGGGATGGAAGAGGATGTACATTGATCATATAAGAAAGTGTGAAGAGATTTTATAAAGCCTTGTATATATATATATATAGAAACATGTCCAGATAAATAACTGAAAAGTTTACAGGATCATAATTATCTTTGCATAATGTGCAGTTAAGTAATTGGTAAAATCAATTGTGAACCAGAAAACACATGAGGCTACTCCAAAAGAAAGCAGGGCCGATCCCTAACTTATAAAACTTTGAAATATAGTTTTAAACTTAAAGGATCAAAGTTGTATGAACTTAAAGACACAGGAACTTAATTCAATAACTAGAAGCATGTAATGGAAACTCCTACAGTAGAGTGTTATTACTTACAGTACACACCTTATCATGTAGGCCATTGTTCTTGGCTTGTTCAATCTCAGCCTTTCTTGTTCGAATGACTGAGTAAGTGAAATCATCAATGATCTTAATGCTTCTGTCAAGTTGTGCTTCAGAGCCTATGTTTAGAAACTTCTTGATTTTCCAGAATGGATCAATGAATCTAAGTGTGACGATGATGTTTGCAGCATCAAAGGCTTGAGCAAAAAGATTGTCTGGTAAATTGGGAGCCAAGCTTCCTATTTCAACACCAAATCCCACCTTGCATATGGAATCTAGGGTCATCCTCATCAGTAACTCCTAAAATGATAAAAATTCAAGTTTCATCAATGATGACTTCTTTTTTGTACTTGATTCTATAATATGAAATATTTATGAGGTTCCTGTAAATAATTAAAACTAGTCAAAATGTCAAACTTATTTGTTGGGCTTTCTGCTCTCTCCAAATACATATAAAGTATCACTTTGGTCCTTATAATAAGTCACCTTCTAAAAGAAATAGATGGTCTGCATTCTAAATCCAAATAGGGTATTAATTACATTTTTTTAAAGATTGTCCTTATTTAAGATCTCACTGTTGATTGTAACTTCTATGACTTTTTAGATGTAACTCCTAAAATGTGAAAATTCAAGTTTCATCAATAATCACTTTTTGTTTGTATACTTGATTCTCTAATATGAAGTATTTATAAGGATCCTATAAATAATTAAGATACGGAATGTGGTGGGCAGTAGTCAAACTTTTTTTATGCTATATGTACAAGTTTAAAGGAAGAGTCCATTTTAAAATAAAACTAGCTTCCTAGTGATTAAATTTCTTCAAACTTTTAATCCTTACTACTCTTGCGATTTTCTCAATATGGGACTTATGACACCCTATTTTGTGTACATATGATTTGACCCTGAGATAACCACGGCCCACTATATATACCTGCATGTCGACTTGTTGATTGAGGAAAGAAGAGGTTGAGAGAATAGAAGAGAGTTTGAGGCTGTAGTCTCTGAATACTTTGGTACTGAAATCTCTTAAATTCTTGGAAGCAAACTCCAAGCTGGCAGTTTTCCTTTGTTTCCTCCAAATTTCACCATCTGAATTGAATATGCCATCTCCAAGCAGCACTTCCATATATGAATGGTACACTTCCCCCTTCATCATATAATTAATTCACACACACACACATAAATATATATATATATCAGTTTGAGTAGATTAAGAAAATAAAGCAAACTGGTTAATTAATTTAAATAAAAGTGACATGATGTCTCTCAAACTTCGCTGTATAACATCAAATTATATATCATTGGGAGAAAAGGATAAGTATATGAGACAAAATATATTGGGATCTTATATTTAATTAGGATCAAATATAACCTCCCAACTAACTCTTATTACCTTCGATCCTTAATATAAGACCCAGTTGACTAATTTGGTATGTAAAATTAAAAAAAAATATTTAATTATACTATATGTTACAAGATCTCTTTGAAATATTTACGTGTATCATTATATTATATATTAGTTTATAAATCAGATCAATTGGCTAGGTTGGTAAAATTTTAAACATAAATAATTTAAAGTAATATATTTATCTTTCTTAATCTTTAATCTCCAAATTAGTCAACCGGGCTTATTGCAAGGATCAGAAATAGTACTCCCTTCAGTCCTTAATATAAAATATATTTATATAACTTGATTAGATTAAGGAAGTTAATTAAGTTGGGGAATATGATATATACTTTTTAAAACAAATGCGTCTTATATTCAATACTACAAGATCAACTTCTCAAATATATCTTATATTAAGGATAAGAAGTAGTAATATTTTAGGCGAAGAATTGGAGATGATATTACCTTGGGATAATTGTTGAAGTTGGTCTTAAGGACATGTTCAACATTAGCAGGATCAGCAATGTAAGTATAAGTTGTGAAAGGCATAGGAACCACCACAGTTTTAGATTGAGACAAGTAATTGACAAGCCAATCATGCATCCTCTCATAGTTCATTAGTTGTTCTATTGCAGCCCCCAGAATTGGCCATGTCTTTGGCCCTTTCTTCTTCCTCTGGCTCCATCTGTGCATCACTATCCACGTCATCACTGTCATCATCACTAACCCTAACCCTTCCTTCATGGCAGATAATACAATAGACTTGTTGTTTTCTTGGCCCATTTCATAAGCAAATGTTAATGTATGTCACAGGAAAAAAAAATGTTTTGCTTTGTGGATTTGTTTGTGTTACTTTGTGGTATAAATAATGTGAGATTCCTGAGTTGGTTTAAATGTTGGTGAAGGTATAGTTATTTTATGAGCTTTGCCTTTGTCTTTGAAAATCAGTTTAATGATCACAATCTTGTGTAGGTTGGGATTTGAGAGTTAAGAAATTTTTCATTCTTTTTGTGCTCTTCACCTACCATATATTCTTTGAAAAGTGAAGAATAAGCATGAAGCAAAATTCCTCGTGCCTTCTTAGAATTTTACTGAAATCATTTCAACCTTCTCCCTATAATATACTTTAAATATACAAATTTTTCTATTAAAAATAATTATATGTTCCTCTTCGGTCTTTTAATTGATTAAATATTGATGATTGATTCTTGATTGTTTTTTTTTTTCTTGGGATAATTGATTTTTCTCGGGTCTATCAAATCATAATAGAAATTGAGTCACAGGCATCTTAGTGTATATATGAGCTAAGTGGATATTATATGTAGCCTCTGATTGGGAACACAAGTGTTCTTACATTTTGCAAAACAGAGCTTATCTTGTTCATTTATTTGCATCGTACAACATAAAACCACCTAAAACAAATTAATTCAAGCTACTCCCACCTATTCTTGTTTGAGATATAAATTGGGTTAACAAAATAGCCCAATTGAAGTCCAGCATGCCAAGGTCATCAGTGATAGTATTAGGTCAAATGTAAGGTCAAGTCATCACGTAATTTTTATGGTCTTTCATCTAATGGAATGAAACTCACACTCATCATTTTTTTTATTTAATTAAAGGTATCTGTAAATCAATTTGGGCTTGAAACTAATTCAATCAAAGCTTTTTTTTTACTTCTTCCAATATCAGAATTTAAACATGAGTTCTTCTCTTTATGGGAGAAGGTTGCTTATCACCTTAACCAATAATTGGTGATTAAACATCCATCATATTACTGTGGACGGGAAAACTTGACAATTTTACACAGTAATCCAAATTTGTTATCTCCAAAGATCTGGTTCTTCCCATGTGACATAATGGAAAGATCTCCAAATGATAAAATAACAGAATTATTTTATTACACCAAAGACAAAAAAGTCTAATTGATATTATTTTAATTCTTTCTTCAACGCGGGGGAAAAAAACAAGTTCAATAATTCAAACACATGGCAGAGATTATACTGTAAAGTATATTATATTTGCTTTGAAAAGTCCTATACATGTCTGTCAGCGTCTATATTTGACTAAACATTAAAAATTCTAGCTTGCAAAGCAGGAATTTTTCATAGTTGGAGTTTCGTAACCAAAATGATATAAGATTTTTAATTTTCTAAAAAAAAAAGGATATAAGATTTATAAACTTTTTCAACAAATTAAAAATATTGTAAAACTTACTTTTATGTGACCAAAAGCTTATACAATTTTCGTAATTACTTATTATAAATTATTACATCTAGGCTCATTTACTTTTGTAATAGCTTTTATGAAATTAAACTTGTTTAAAGTAAATCTCCATGATAAAATCTTGACACGAATTTACGCCTAAATATTGGCAAAACAGTTATACTTTTTAGAATAATTCGACTATGGTGTTATGAATATTTTTAAGGGGAAAATAGCACCTAAACCTAATTCTTTAAACTGTTTAAAATTATTTTGATGAAAATAGGATGTTCAAAATATCATAACAAAATTAGAATATCTGATTACTATAGTCATGTACATCAGCACATTTATCTATACGGCAATTTGTTTTAAAGTTGTAGGCAAAAAAAAAAAATTGTTTTATAGTTCTAAGATTTTAGGGCCAGTGTTTGAAGATTCCAGTCCCATTTGCCATTTTGATTGGATGCTTAAATACTTCCACATTAATTACTTATATCCCAAAAAAACTTCTGACCATTTAAATCAGGACATTTTGAACTCTCCGGCTCGACATCTTGATCTAGTTTTTAAAATATTGCTTTTGAAAATCTTATCAACGAAAATGACCTAATTTTGAGTACCTGTATTTTTTATGTCAATAAAAACATATCAAGTTCTCTTTTCAATTAAATTAGAGTGTGTGTGTCTTAAATTGATTTCCTTTATTTCTCACTGAACTATTAATTTGCCTTTTCTTCGCGGATCACAACCATGTCCGATATTCTTTCAACTCAAGCATTTCACGTGTAAATTAATTATAGATGATCCTTACATCAAGTTTTTTTATATTTATTACATTAAGTTATCTAAGCATGCATCCTATCTTTTTAATATGGGTTTATAGTTAAACGATAATAATTTAAAAATATAACACATTGTCATATGTAATTAAAAATCTTGATAAAATAGATATAACAAACTTGACATAAGTATTTTCCATTAATTATCATATTTGCTTCAAAAAATCAATCATTTCCGATATTAATAAAAGGAATTATACCCGTCGATATTTTTTACTAAAGCTTTAATAAAATCAAGAGTGCGCACCTTGAAAGTATGCCATTTTATGGCTTCACCTTGAAGATGATGATAAATTAAAAATAATCTAAATTTTTCTTTAAAAAAATGACTTTTGAATTCACTATTTATATGTGGAAAGACATGCATGATCTTCACGTTTATTATAGACTAATACAATTTAATAATTTAATTTTGATTATTGAGTTAAATTAGATATTTATTTAATTAATTTTTTTAAGTTAAAGACCATTATGTTGGCCAAAAAAGGCCACTATAAAAAATTAAAAATCTTGGCTCCAATGATGTCACATAATTTTTTGAATAAAAATATATAATACTTATACAATCCCTTCCTTTCCTCCTCCGCCATTGACCAGTAACCACTCCTATATATTAAGAATATTAGTATTAAGTTTTGAAATAAACTTTTAATTTTTAAAAATATCCATCATAATTGAGATATGAGACGACTCAAAAGCTAGGTTGTTTAAGTTGTCCATTTTAATTTAATTTTCACTTGTTAAACGAATTAAGTAATTAAATATGTCTTAAATTAATATTTTTTTCAAATTTACTTTAATTAAAAAATTTCCTCTCTCTAATTTATAATAATTATCATCTCTCCCTCTTCCTTTTACATTTCCAATAAAAATTAAATAAGGATAAATAAAAAAAATTATTGATAACTTCTAAGTGGACTTATATTTAGAAAACAAAATATTTAATGGGAATGTCACACCAAGGTTTAATAATATCTAAAAAATCTCAAAACTTATTCTGCCATTTTTACTTGTCAATAGTACCTCTTTTATTTATTATTGACAAATTATTAGATTTTTCGTATATTATTTTTTATAATTATAGTTTTAGTGTGATTTTTTTTTCAAATTTCATCTATTAAGTAGACTCATAACAAAAACTTGAGAGGGGTAACACGGCAACCCCCTAAACTTCGTGCACCAAACATCATTAATCAAATACATTGACTTCCAAGGCTTTCTTTGACTTTGGGACAGAGAGAGAAAAGTCTATCTTTCATGGAGAATTGTGAATGTATTAATATTTAAAGCTACTTTGACAGTTTATATCACCCGCCAATCTTCCATCTATATTTGTCTTCACTTAAGAGCTGGAATCTGACCCAAACGGCCAAACCACACAGGCCCATGCCAACAAAATAAGAAATTTAAACTCATGAACCTCCCCTCTTGAAAGTCGGACTTTCATTTTCATCCTCTTCTTCTCTCATCGTTGCTCTCTCCTGGTTCAATTACTCATCTTTGAAACACAGCTTCAAATTAATGGGGGATGTAGAAGATTTTGCAGTGACCCAGATGAGGAAAGCAGTGGAGAAGCTTGGTTCTTCTGCTGAGGTGAATTTACTTATCCATTTCTCACACAGTACATTACTTATTTGAGTGTTGAATCTCCGAAAATCTCTGTTTTATTTTGCTAGGGTTCATGAGTTTTGATTTTTGCAGATGTATGAAGATCCAACGCTGATGAGGTTCTTGATTGCAAGATCAATGGACACAAATAAAGCTGCGAAGATGTTTGTTCAGTGGCAGAAGTGGAGGGCTTCAATGGTGCCTAATGGGTTCATTTCAGAATCTGAAGTAGCTGATGAATTAGCTGCAAGAAAGGTCTTTTTGCAGGGTCCGTCTCAGGATAAATTCCCTTTGTTGATTGTTCAAGCCTTCAAGCATTGTCCTTCCAAGGATCAGCTTCAATTCAAGAGTAATTCTCTCTTCTCTCATGTATAAAACCCAAAAAAAAAAAAAAATTGGGTTCAATTACTTTATAATTTAACTCAAGTTTCAATCTGATCCCTTTAGTCATATAAGTTTTTGATTGATTTCTTAATTTGATTTTGGTCATTAAACCTCCATTGATACTTCAGATATGCACAACTCATGCCAACTCATTTCTTTCACTCTAGGTAGGTGGTATCACATGCCACATTCAAGTGTGGATTTCACTCTAACATCTATTATTATCCCTTTTCATTGCACGGATTATGTATATTTAGAGTACTAATATATAGTATATGATATGGGGGGATCTCATTTTAAAAAAAAAATAACTCCGTAGATTGATAGAGGTTTAAAACAGGGACTAAATTGGAAACATATTAAAACTATGGAGACCCAATTGAAAATTTTTAATCTGCAGGGACTAAATTGAAAATTGAGTTCCAACAAGATAATTCAAGAACTTTGAAGGCTGTAACTCTTTTGTCTGTTTTGAAAAGTATGATCCTAGTGCTGTGGGTTCAAAGATGCCTCTTTTATGTATCTTGTCCTGTCATGGTGAGCATCAGACCAGACAAATATGCACAAGAGAAATCTTCCAATTAAAAGTCAACGGTCACACTTGGATTACTTTTCTTTTCTCTCTGTTTTACTGGTTCTGCCACTTCCTTGGAATTTCATTATGATGAAATGATTTATCTAGATGAGTTTATCACTATGACTTTGTGTCTGATTTTTAGCTACTTGTACCAGACTTTTGATGTTAAAACTCAAGTGGTCCTAGAACTAAATATAAATCAGTACAGTTCTCCAGACTCGAAAGTGGTCCTAAAGTTTCCACTGTTGCTATAAATAATTGAGCCTAGCCTAGTAGCCTATTTATCTTGTCCTCTGGTATGTATGTATGTATATCTCTGTTATAACTTTTAGTCTTTGCCAAATTGTTTTATATAGTTCATCTCTTATTGAGGACATTATTTTTGTTAATTATTAGAGCTGGTAAAAGTCCTATTCAACATTTTTGACTTAGAAATGGATCCCAGGCCGGCACAAGGTCTTGTTGGGGGGGGGGGATTTAGAAATACGGGTGGGACCCAGATCGGACCCACACCTAAGTGGGCCCATGCCCTTTCTCTGTTTCTCTCCTGTGGGACCCTTTAATACTTGTCTTTGTTTTCAGTTTTCACGGTGAGTAAGTTTAAGCTGTTTCCTTTGCCACGTCTCTTTGCTTGCTTATTTCATAATGTTTTGCTGTTTCTTTCATCTGGTATAAATTATCTACCCTAATTGAAATTATGGATGCTTCAATATTCAAACCAACCCAACTTGGTAACCATATTAGCAGTTGGTTGTCCCTGATAAAGCCCCATCAAGTAATGTCTTTGACAAAATAATCAGGTGAAGAAATTAATCTTAACCTGTCAGACAGTCAGAGGGAAATGTAGGTTTTTAACAATTTACTTATGCCTTTCCTCCCTTCTTTCCTTTTCTTAATTTTATGACCTGAACAGAGATTATTGCAAAATACTGAATTTTTCTGCTGTAACTTTTATGAGAACTCAACTACTTAGCTAAATGCTTTGCTTTGTCTGTTGGTGCAGAATATGTTATTCATCTGCTTGACAAGACAATCGCAAGGTATGTCATAATTATACCAATGGTACATTGACTTACCCATTTACTCTGAGGAATAATTGTTGTGCTGCATGCCTTGAACATATTGACCACTAATTCAGTAGCATTTTCACATATGTCAAAGTCATGGTAACCATTAAAGGAAACAACAACACTCCTGAATTTTAAAATATATGACCTCTGTGAACTCTGGACTAAAAAGAAGATATGAAGAATCACCTCTATGCGAAGAACGAGAAAAATATACAAATAAATCACCTGCAAGAGGCTACTTTCCGGTTTCAACAATCTTTGCAAACCAGCATTTGGTTGAAAAATGCATACACAAGGGATGGCTAAATTTCATTCAGCCTCTAGCATTTAATTTTGATTGGAATTTAACTTTTTGTATTTTAGTCAAATTCAAATATGCAAGGAATGGAAAAACTACTTAGCTTCTAGGGAAGAAAAGGCTAGAAAAATAGCAGCTTAGGCACTGAGTGTAAAAAATAATGATTTTGCAGGAGAGGAGCCTTTTTTAAAATAAGAAATGAATTAGTTTCTTACTGAAAAGAAACAAGGGAGAAGTGACTTATTGGTGATGTTGAATGTGCTTGGACAGGTTTAATAGTAGAATGATTTATATAATTGTGCCTGGCCTGATAAGTGATATAGTCCTTCTAAGAATGCAATATGAATTGTTCTTAAACATTATGCACATATGAAAGTTTTGGTCATTGAAAAATTTGAGTAGCTTCGATTTAGAACTTAAAGACAATTTATATGAGTTGACTACAGAAATCTTCAAATTGAATTGATCAAGCCCCTCTATGACACTAAAATGATGGAAAGACAACTTTTGGAGGATTAAATTGATGTAAGCCTAATCTCGAGGAGTTTAAAAGGCTAATTCACTTATGTGTTTAGATGTAAGCCTAATTCATACATGCTTTTGAATGACTGTTTGTTCTGTTCTTCATCTATTTCAAATATCCCCTTGTTTGCATCTGTGGGTGTTGCATCAAACAGTCATAGACTATTGAGATCTTTATAGTTATTATTTCATTGGTTTTCAGTGGTGTAAAAGGAAGGGAGATAGGAAATGAAAAGATGATTCCAATTGTTGATCTGAAGAATCTCTCGTATAAAAACATTGATGCACGGGGGTTCATCACTGGTTTTCAATTTTTACAGGTGACTATCTTTGAGTTCCTACTTGCAATATTATTTCTGGAGACTGTCACTTATGATAGCACATAGCCATTGATTTGTTACTTTCTCTCCAAACTCTATATTTTATAACTGTTCTTGTCCACATCATTCATTTTTGTCATTGAAAGGTAAAGGTTGCACAGATACTTGCGCTCTTCATTCGGCTTATATGAAGCATGAATTGCATGAAATTATTTCGACCTGAAAATTATGCGAACACAAAAAATTTTACTTGTTTACTTCGACTTTCTTAATCATATTTGAAATTCATTTTTTATAACATTACTAATCTTAGGAAAATTCGCTGGATCCGATGACCTGTTTATTTTATTTACTTAGCTCTGATGTTGCTTTCTGTGTAAACATTTTTCCTCTTTTCTCCTTCACTATTGAATACAGTGTAACGTACCAAATAGAGATAACCTACATTGGTCACAGGTTCCTAATATGTAGTGAGTGCTGGAAATGAGTTCATCTATTTCTTTTCCAATCTCATTTATTTTGTTTTTTTAAAATTGAATTGCAGGCTTACTACCCTGAACGTCTAGCGAAGCTCTATATCCTAAATATGCCTCAGTTTTTTGTGAGAGTTTGGAAACTAATTTGTCGTTTCCTAGAGAAGGCAACTCTAGAGAAGGTAATATCAACTGTCCAATGTTTTAAAAGTGATAGGATGCTGAAGCAGGTGGAATGAAATAATTCATAGTTGTCTAACAACCATATTTAACTGAAAAGGCTACAGTTTACTGCTGAGCTAAGTTTTAATTACAGAGTTGGTAAATATATGCTTGCTTGCCTTCAATCTTCATGGCATTTGATTGAGGTGAAAATAGCAAATACATCATAAAAAGGTGGTTTTGCGAGTGTTACTCTTCACAGATATCAAAGATTGATGGAATAATTTGTTGTGGGGATGATTGCAGATAGTAATTGTAAGTAATGAAGAGGAGAGAAGACAGTTTATAAAAGACGTCGGAGAAGATGCTCTACCAGAAGAGTACGGTGGAAGAGCAAGGCTTACAGCTATCCAAGATGCTGTATTGCCGCCATTGCAGAATGGAACGTGTTGATTTCAAGATGACTGTCCTAATGGTATAAGACTTGTTGTTGTCGTAATTGTCATGGCGATTACATATGGATTATTTCAAGTCTTACAGAGGTAGGCATACAGTGGTTGTTATATAATCTACCAACAAGTCTTGAATAACTTACCGGTGGCAAACCAAAAGACTTATTTTAGAAGTAGATAATGATGAAAAATCTAATGAATAAAAGTATATTTTACTTCTCTTAGACTCTATGTAGAAAGCCACGTCAATGATAATAACAAACTGTTCCTCTTTGTTTCTCTACATTTTCTTCTACCATGTTGCATTTATTCAATATTCTTCTTGCATCAATCAAGTGGCATCAGAGTCAAGTTCTTGTTGTAATTTCAATTGCTCCCTTTGCTGCCTTAGAATCACTAGAAGCTAGTGGAATCAATCAAGAAAATTACCCCAACATAACAGCCCCATTTATGACGTCATGTTGCCGGAGAAGCTTCATATGCATGGTCTTGGTGTATCTTATTTACCTACCATGTTCAACTCTAATCTGTAACCTGCTTCTACCACAAGGTATTTATGGCCATTTCCACTTTGTGTTCCCTCCCAAGTTGCCAAGTTCAGGAATTAAAAATTTTCAAATTATTTGTAATCTATTACAACTGTTATTTCGGTCCAAAAAATTTACAACTGTGTTATTATTATTTTTAATTGAATTTTGATAAGTATTTAAATTTAAAATATTAATAATAAGATGAAAATTAATTAGTAATTTTTTAAACTTCAATCCTGGGCAAGGCAATGTCAATGTGGTTGGACAATCAGCCCAGGGCTCAGCCTAGCCCTGTATAATGGCCCAAACCAATTGGGCCATTTTCTGAAGCCCATCTTCAAGTGATTGGGTCTGGTTTATGTGCTACAAAAACACCTAATTCATTTTATCTTTTTGAGTAAAAAATTATAATTCATATTTAAATAGCAAAATAAAATACATACACATTATTTATTATAAATAAATAAAAAAATTACAAACTATAGTTGCAATATAATGAAACATAGAAATCGTAATCTTAAAACTAAAAGAGATGTATATATATACAAATAGAAACAGACACACAAATAGAAATATATTAACCAAAACGCACACATATGACAGATTCTATATGAAACAGAAGTTCAATAACAGAAATTTATAAACAGGGAATACATATACCAAATGGAAATCTTATTTCCCCTGCAAGAATTCTCTGGCAAGATGGTCAAGAAGAGAATTTGTATAGAAAAAATATATTTTGATGTAATAGTGTTAACATCTGTTTTGTAAGACATTTGACATATTCGCAATTAACTTTGACCCCCAATAAAATTTATTTAATTGTTTCAAGCAAATGGTGCATATTTCATTTTTAGGTGAAAATGGCGTGGTTTGAGCCTTTGAGGTGGAGAGGCCAAATTTTAAAAAAAAAAAAATGTTGAATTTAGAAATGGTGGATCTGAAAAGTGAGAACTCTTTATCTAGCTTTTAAGGGAAGAGGGCCTTCGTCAAATAATTTAGCTCTGCTCTGTCTACTACTGCTGTATGTAGCCACGGGTCCATTGTCCCACAATTCCTGTTTTTGATTTGAACCCAGTCAACTCACTTTCTAGCTACCATTTATGTGTGTGTGTGTGTGTGAATACACGATATACACATACTACGTACAAACACACGTGTTATTCACAGTGATCACTGTCATTTAATTACGGCTTCTTGTATAATCCTAACCAGCCACATGCATGGACTACTAACTTAGATGAATGCTGTTTTTGTCTGTCTTGACTATTTGATTCTAAATTCTTTGAATATAAATCTGATTAGAACAAGTTTATATACTCTTTGTCCAATATCTCAAACAAGATTAATCTCCCTAATCAGCATAACTCATAGAGAGAGGGGGGGGGGAGGCAACACATGAAATAATATTTATTTGAAAAGAGAATTTGGAACACAAGTGACCAAAACTAAACAGTAATATGTCGAAGGAAATTGTGAACACTTTTTCCACACATGTCAGGCAAGCAATTTGTACGAAAGGTGAACTTCATATCGAGAAAAAGAAAAGGAAAAAAGAAAAGGTACTCATGAATTGGGTAAAATCATGTCTATTTTATTTGAACTTAAACCGCAATTTTTCGTTAGTTTTGTTTCAACTGTATGTATTGGAATTGGATATTTTGTATTGTTAGATACTCCTCTCATCCTTAATGCAACACATATATATATTTATCTAATTTGGTTTGATTAAGGAAGTTGGTTAAATTAGTTAATATATTACATATATTTTCTAAAATATCATAATTATCTTACATAATTCTCTAATTGCCTCTCCCCCTTAATTATTGTTAAAGAAACATTAACAGAAGTAAATTAAAAAAAAGATTGACAAATATGAAAATCATATCTTATATTTGGGACAAAGATCAACTCCTCTAATATGTTCTATATTAAAGATAGGGGAGTAATAAGAAGCTCATATATAGTATTAAATATCTTTTTACTTATGTTTAAGTAAATGTGACATTTAATTCATAAGAAAAATACGCATTTATGGTTTAAAACATCATAATAGATATTTTTAACTTTAAAATTTGTTCAAATAATTTCTTACCATCAATTAATCTATTATTCCACCTTCCCATGTAAGGAGATCACTTCGCCAATGAAGCAATCCAATATTATTTAGTAAAATTTAACTATTGTTAAACTCAATTGAGAATGTATATCCCTCGCAAGATAAAGATTTTATTAGTGAGAATAACCTAAATTATACTACCGGTACCATGTATGTATATATACAAAATTTATAGAGTATTAATTGGTAGTTTTTGTATATAAAAACTTAACAAGTTTGTCTATCTAACTAATTAAATTTTACTTCTTCCCAATTTTCCCTAATTCTTAGCATCTCAATTATTTACACTGCTTTTAAATTGTATGCGAATAGCTATATGAAGGGTTTTTTTTTTTTTTTTTTTTTTTTTGCTTCAAGTAGCTCTCTAAACTAGTTTAAGTTGACAGGGTATATGAATAATGAATAATGTTCATATAGAAGCATGATATGAAGGAGTTATATGCAAATAAATTTGCAAAGTTTTGTCCGTTAGGCATCCTATCATACTGAATACCTAACTGCAAGTTTTTTGCTTATTGAATCTGCCAATGTTGCGTCATCCATAGTAATCCCAATCAGACTCATCACATGGGATTCTTTCTCCCCTTACTCACTACTCTGCGCATCAATCAATATATCCCTAATCTTTTGCTTCTTCTTTTTTTTCCTTTTATATATGAATATAATATAGTTATACACACATATATTGTTACTAATAACATCAGAACTTGTGAATGTGCATGGTTGAACCAATTACTACAAGTAAAAACAAAAGAATATAGGATATACAAACAGAGTTGAATGATAAGCTTAGATTTACAAGCTCGTTTTAATTGAATGAATGGACTTGGATTTTAGAGATTTCAGCTCATGGTGTGTGTGTGTGTAAACTCTTTTACACATTTGTTGATTGTTAAATTTTTAAACTTTAAAATTATACATTAAAGAAAAATATTGACATCATGGTAACCTATATAAATACCCCCTTATATACCTTAATGGGGTTCTTTTTTTTAAGGGCGTTTAAGAGGGGCATAATGGTAGGTAAGGGAGTATTTTTCAAATATATGGAGCTTAAAATTCAAATTTAATGGGCTAAATAAACAGGCCATGCATGCTTGAAATTAAAGCTCGTTTGATTTTTATCATGCCATTTTGAAAATCCGCTCCTCAAGTTTAAGTTCAGAAAAAAAATGCAAATTAATAAAAACGATATAGCTGCATGCATGTAATTAATGGTGAACATAATAAACTTGACAATTATTGATTTAAAAAGGAGGTGAATTATGTCGTTATGAAATAATAAGCCTTTGTTCGATGTAATAATTTAGAATAAACTTCGTCGCAACATTGATCACCAAGCTAAAAATTGTTAACCAAATAATTAGTTAATAGTAAATTGTTACTCAAGTAGTGCTGTCACCGCTGATGATTCAGTTTCTTCAAGACATGCATGAATCCCGAGAAATCGTTGATTATTAAGTTCTTGAGCTGACCTATATCATTAGCACCTACATCTACTCTAATTCCTCGTGAGATTTCTGGTACCATCTAGCCCAATCAAATCATCAGTATCATTTCTTCCAAAAATAAGTAAAATATTGGAAAAAGCACAGTAACGTCCTAAGGATCATAAAAAAGCTCTCAAAACCACTTTTCCTATTAAAAAGTTTTTTGAACTGCATTGTGAATAATTCAAAATGTGAAGTTATCGCGTTATTCTTACTAATTAAAAATATACTATTGAATATTGACAATTTTGTCAGCCTATTTTGACAATATATCTACTTATTTTGATAAGTTCATTTTTCTACTTAGACAAGTTCTAAAATAACAAGTTAATGTGCATATTTTCACAAGTTTTTATGCCAATTTTGACAACTTCTTCAGCCTATTTTAACAATTGCATCTGCTTATTTTAACAAACTTATTTTTTCACTTTGACAAGTTCTAAAATGACAAGTTAATATGCCTATTTTCACAAGCATCTGTGCCTATTTTGACAAAGTAGGCAAATGTAGTTGTTTAAATGAGAAACTGAACTTATCAAAGTAGGTAGGTACGGTTGTTAAAATAGATTGACAAAGTTGTCAAAATTGGTATAGAAGCTTATGAAAATATGCACATTAACTTGTTATTTTAGAACTTGTCCAATTGGAAAAATAAATTTGTCAAAGGAGGTAGATGCAGTTGTTAAAATAGGCTGACAAAGTTGTTAATTCCCAATAGTGTGTTTTCAATTAGTAAGGACAATCCGGTAACTTCACATCCAAAATTAATCACAATGCAGTCCCTAAAGACCCTTTTAATAGGGGAATTTGATACGAGATTTTTTTTATAATTTTGTATAGTCCTTGGGATCTCACTGTGATCTCCCCTAAAATATTCCACAATCCTTGATATAAGATCCAGTTGATTAATTTGAGGAGATTGAGAAAGTTAATTAAATTATTACTTTAAAGTATTTATATTTATTATTTTTCTAATTCAAACTAATTAATTAATCTGACTTATAAACTAATCATGTATATATAATCTAATGACGTAAATAAGTACTTCAAAGAAAAGAAGTAACATATTTTATAATTAATCAGTCTATTTAGTTTCCTTAAGCTTCCCAAATTAGCCAATAAATCTTATATTATGGACTGCGGGGAATATTTTTAAACTTTGACCCATAATTTATCCAATCCAAGTAACTGACTTGAAGTTTATTAATTATCCATGGCAGCACAATATTCAATTATTATTGCTTCCATGCACTGATGAGCTGATTCAAATTCAATGGCAGATCTTTAATTTGCTTGAGAAGAGAAATGGGAGAAACGAGGAATTAGCTAGCGTTTCAATTGGTTTCGGGATGGGGAAAATGTATGATGTAAAAAAAAAAGAGAGTGAGAGAGACAAGAAAATATATATAGTAGTAAATAAGGGACGAAACAGAAGTAGTCAAAAGGGGAATATATATGTGTTTGAGAAAGGGAATGCAGAAAATGACAAAAAAGAGTTGCAGGTAGCAAGTACCTTGAAAGCTACTTTAATCGTAGCACTAAACCTTGACAAGTTCCTTTCGTTGCGATAAAGTCCATGCACATGCACAGCTCTGCACACTACATTGCTTTCACCTTTTATCGTCTTCCCATGCATTTCTCTCTCTCTCTCTCTCTCTATATATATATATATATATATATATATATCCGCACTTTTGATTCATACTGATATTTTCACCGTATGTAAGTAACTATATATATTTATTATTAACAACAGAGCGACAAAAAAAGGAACGTACGTACATCTTTGATAGCTACTGCTACACTTCACTTGCACCAAGAACCATAATAGTCACTTCTTTTATCTGATGAGATGTATTATTTGTTATTTAGTAATAATTCACTAAACATATATGACCGTGTGTGTGTATATATTTGTGTCTGTATGAGGGCTTGTGTGTGTTTGCGTAAGAGAGAGAGAGAGAAATGGAGGGTCGTAGAGAAAATGAGGGAGAGAAGAAACTGATTAGGGAAGAAGAAGAAGATGATCATGAGGTTCTGAAAAAGATGATTTCCAGTCATCCTCTTTATGGTCTTTTGATTGAATCTCACTTCAACTGTTTGAAGGTATCTACAATTATTTGTTCTTTCTTTCCACTGCGTTATTCTTTCCCTTTTTCTTCACTTTTCTTTTCATGTGTTTTAGCTTTTTTGTACTATGATTTGTGAAGATCTCAGCTACCATGGTGATGGTGTTTGTGGAAGGAACATGCTAGGTCTTTAGACCAAGTACGAGTGTGACAAGAGGCCTATATTAAGCTAGCTATTATGTATACCATATATATGGAAACATATGTATATAGCTAGGGATCTTAAAGGCCTGTGTTTTATTGCCTATTACTGGTAAAGAAGACAAGGATAACACAGAGAGACAGACAATCTAGTTCTTCAAATATATCTTTACTAGAATTTGCAGAAAGAATGTTCTATAAAAAGGAAAATCGTGATTTAGAGTCTTTGCTGCCACTTCTATAGTATATCTTTTTCAGTGAAAAGAAGGAGACAACTCATGACATATTCAACTAAAGAAGTTTAGGGTTCAAGGGGCAGAGGTTGATGAAGGATAGCTAATTCTAGTGAGGATGTGTAATATCTCTTTTGAATTCATGAATTCCAGATATTATTAAAAAGAAAGATAAAAATGTTTAGGGCAGATTACACTAATTGGCTATAGCCAAACAGTTATCATTAGAGCAAGCAGCCTTATTTCAGGGTTTAACTTGAACGTCTACTACGACTGTCTCTCTTTTTCTTGGTTTATAATTAATGACTCAGAAATTTAATTCAATTCATCAGAAAACAGCTTCACTATCATATAATCAAAGTTCATTGGTTATGCATTTTAATAATTAATTTCTCTCTGCGTCTCTGAGTGCAATAATATTGTTCATTTTCAGGTGGGGTTAGGCGAATTTGGAGAAGATGATCAGTTTGATATAACGGATGCTGAAGCATGTAAGCAGAAGGCAAATTCTGAGCTCAAAACAGCTACAACAACAACTCCAAGTTCTACTGAACTTGATCACTTCATGGTATTGTGTGTGTGTGTGTAGACACACACATACCAACGGGCCAAAAGCAACATTAATTTTTTTTAGTTCCTTCTAGGTTTTAACTGCTAATATATGCAAATTGACGTTCATATGCAATATGCTCCAAGTTCTACAAAACTTGATCACTTCATGGTATTATATATAGCACTCCACATTAAATCTTAAGTACCTTTTAGGTTTTAACTGAATAACTGTTAATATATGCAAATTGACGCCTGGTATGTATATGTGTGTGTATACACACACCAACGGTCCAAAAGCAACATTAAATTTTAAGCGCCTTCTAGATTTTAACTGCTAATATATGCAAATTGACGTTCATATGCAACATGCTCCAAGTTCTACAAAACTTGATCACTTCATGGTATTATAGCAGTCCACATTAAATCTTAAGTACCTTTTAGGTTTTAACTGAATAACTGTTAATATATGCAAATTGAAACCTGATATGTGTGTGTGTGTGTGTGTGTGTTTCTGGGGCATTAATTAATTGGATCCATAATACTGTGCAGGAAGCATATTGCATGGCCTTGACCAGCCTGAAAGGAGCCATGGAAGAACCAACGAAAGAAACAAGAGCGTTCATAAATTCAATGCACGTTGAGCTGAAGGAACTAAGCAATAATAATAATAATAATAAGCCATCACAAGATGCTACTATAGAGGGCAGCAGCAAGAAGAATCTTTGACGATGATATATGATTCATGTCATTAATTAACTATATCTATCACCACCACGCAATCATCTCTCTCTTTGTGTGTCTGTGTTTGTGTCAGCAATAGGATAGTTAATTTTGTGGGGCTGTCAGAATGATTGTTTACAAATGTAGGTTTATGATATCAACTTTTTAAGAGAGAAGCTTATTATAGCAGCTAGCTGCTTCAATATCTCACTCTCTAGGGCAATGAGCATTATTATTATGTACTCTACTTCTGTCTTCTTTATATATATATTTGCTTGTGTAGTTGCGTTGGCATCTAATTAAGTGTGTGTGTGTGTTAATTATCTTTTATTTATGTCTTCTTGTTAAGGGATTGTCAGACCAAAAGCTGCCCTATAGCTTACTCAAACACAAAGTCCTATGCCTATATATGACCATTGTGCCAATTGAATTGATAGCAGAGAGGCTAATCGTCACGAATCAAAAGATATGTACGTGACAACAAAGAAAATTCTGTTGCAGTGAGTTCTATATAGTAGAGATAAGGACTTGACCTTTTAGAATGTTAACTAGGGTTGCTATATTCTTTTATGCATTTAATTGACTTGTGAAGACACACACACATATATATATATATAAGCACTTTTATCATTATTATATATCTTGGTTAAGATTTGATGATCTTGTTAACTCAAAAAACATGGGATATTGCTGACAATGCATAAACTCTACCATTAATTTCTCCATATTTGACCATTTTCTTCTTGTCGTTCTACTATTATTACTTGCCAATGTACGTCACTGTCGATAAACATTCAGTTTTGAGAACCTCGCTATTAATTGTATAATAAAATGTAAACCCCGATTTATAAATAGTTTACTCCCTTGTGTAATTTATATAAGATATATTTATCTAAATTGAGCATATTAAGGAAATTAATTAGTTGAATTATATGTATTTTTTAAAATACTCTAATTATCTTTTTTAACCCATTTATTCCGTCTCATCCTTGATTATTGTTGAGACAATATGAATAGGGTAAATTAGAAAAATATTGATAAATATAAAAATCATATTTTATATTTATTAAGACTAAGATCAACTCATCAAATTAAATATGTTTTATATTAGAAACCGGATGGAATAAGAATTATTGATGTAGTTCTATTTGCGAGATATATATATATCGGCAGACTCTCATGCATTTAGCTAGTTTCCTTATTTTCATCTCCATCCACTGACCTTTAGAAAGTTACCAGAAGACAAGCTCAAGCACTCCTCCATTTCTCAACATTATTATTGAGAAAGCTTTAATAGAAGGTAAATTAGGAAAAAATTAATAAATATGTAAATCATGTCTTATATTTAGGATCAAATTCAATCCCTCAAATTTATCTTATATTAAGGACTGGAGGAGTATTAATTAATGATGAATCAAGAAAAATAAAATTAAATGCCTTCATCGTCGATCTCAACTCTATATGTAGATCTATATGTGTGTGGACAGTTATAGCGCGCAAGTCATAAAAAAAAAAAAAGTATGTCTTGCAATATATATGTGCGTGTCACTCCATGCATACAAAAGATAGAGAAAGGAAACTTAATCTTCAACAACAATTAATATTCCATCATTAATTTCTTAACTGATGATGATGATTTCACAGATAGATGCCACGTTCAATAATCTGATTCCATTCATACATAATCTTCCCTTATTATAATTAAAAATGCGTATAAATTAAAGCTCTTCATCCTTTTTTACGAGTGTTTGTGAGTTCTTTTCCCTCTATAAGATCTTTTCATGGAGTTTTTTCAACAACCAATTTGGTAGCTTTATTTATCTATTTATTTATTTTTTTTATAGGCTCATGGTATCTACAACTAATAGCATAAACTAATCCCTCGCACTATAGACTAATTTCCGAAAGGGCTTTAGTACTAACTACAAACCCTTTCCACACACACCGCTAAGGATTGGACCCCTGACTGGATGCTTAAGAAATCCAGCTAAGTGCCAACTGTGCTAGACCTCGTAGTTAATTTGATTGCTTTATTGTCGATAAAAGTGGTGGATCCATTTGATGGTTCTTCGAACAACCACTATTTATAATAGCTTTGTTGTCAGTAACAATGTTTTTCTATCCACAGATTTCAGTGAAAGGATTACGAAGGCTATATGGTTCTTGGTTGTGGCGGCAACTCCCTCTCACATATTAAATTCATATTATTTTTAGGGTTTTTTTACATTGTTATGTATTTGAGTCTTTTTTTTTAACAAACCTTTTATTTTAAGCTTGTATCTCTTGTTGGACTAGTTTTAATAAAATACTATTTTCTAGGCCAGAAAAAATCACTCCACCTCACCAATAATATCGAAGAACTCAGGCACACGATGATTCAATAACCTAATTAATAAGAAGGAGAATATACTGATAAGAATTAACAACTAATTAATCACGTGCATGCAAGAAGTCATGGATCTCATCAAGCAATTATTAAGCATGAAATTGGGTCATATTAAACTTTATTATCTACCACTGCTCGCACCATTTGGCGTCAGTTAACACCGTACCAATTACTAGTAATTATACTCAAAACTAAAAGCATGTTTTAAATATAAGACTAGATGATTTTTTTTATAGAGATTAAAAAAAATAAATAAGGATACACATTTTCTACGACAGTATATACATATATATATATATACACACACACACAGACACACAGCATCGGTCTTCAATACACACACACACACAGCATCAGTCTTCAAACTGTCCTATCCAAGGTAAACGGTGGTTGGGAGGAGAAACCAACCAAGACAGCCTTGTCCTTTGCATTAGGCTGAGCGCCTCTTCGGCTACGGAATCCGCAATCCTAGCAGAGACCCATTTTCGTGTTCTTCTTTAGATTTAGACTTTACAGAAATTTCTGTAAGTAATATATAAAGTCCGGGAAAAAATTATACTCACAATCTATTTCTGTAAGTAATATATAAATTTCTGTAAGCGTTAATATCATGAAATTCCTATCAAAGTGACATATTTACTTTTAGTTTTGTATATATTTTGGATAAATTCATAGATAATTGATGGTAAATGTGCAAAGGTAATGTAATCAGGGGTATTAATGATAAAAATGTGTATTTTCTCTGTTTAAGCCCCATAATTGTATTAAAATTACATCAACACTGTTTTTATAGATTTCATTGTGTTGATAGGTTAATATTGGAGCCATAAATGAGTCATTGGAAGCACCAAAGAATAATCAAGAAGTGGGAATGGAGTTAAGGAAGTCAAAACACCATGAAAGAACAAGAAAAGGATGAAGAAGGCCAAAAAGCTTCATATTTTCCTTGGCCGCGGCTAACATCATCAAGAAAGTTTGGCCGCGGCCAAAGTTGTGCCAGAAACTTTTTGGCTGCGGCCAAACATCTTCCAGAAAGATTTTGGCTGCGGCCAACAAATCTTTGGTTGCGGCCAACGCCCGAAAATAGCAGCTACGCGTTTTGATTCAGAACAGATTTTTATGGCATATAAATACCAAAACCTTGAAGCAGAGACTCATTCTAGACTTGGAAGGCGCCGTGGAGGCAATACTCTGCTAGGGTTTGAAGCTTAGAGGAGGAGATTGAGCTAGATGTTGAAGATTTGAAGAGATTTGAGCTTATCCTCTTGGTTTTTTCTCTCCTTCTGCTGTCTTTCCCCTTTGTTCTTCTTTGTAACTGATTTATGCCCTATTTCTTCTGGGTTTTATGAACATGTATAGCTAGAGTTTATTGTTTAGATTGTTTTGAACCCTTGTATGGATTAAGTACTCATTTCCCCTTTATATTCATGTTGAATGATTGGTTTATGTTGATTTCACTCTATTCTTAATGCTCCTTGTTGATTGATCACCAATGAGGTTGTTGGGTTCACTTGGTTGACGCCTGAGAGGGCTTGATTGAGTGTAGAACTTGAGTTTAATCGTGTGGGAACTTGAAATCCAGGGGTTGGATAGATGATTTTGTTGATGAGGTAGAGATACACTCATTAACCCCACATAGCCACATAGGTTCTGCAATGTAGGCTGGGTTTAATTCTTCAATTAAGAGATTAATGAACTAATGAAGCTAAACACATGTTTGGAGACTTGAGAGAGCACTTATAGGTAAATTAGTGACCTTGGTTAGCATAATCCATCCTAGAGAGCTCATATTATGGGGATTTGAATAAGTACCTATGAAATGCAAAGGGGGATAAACAATCCTAACTTCCACTGTATTATCCTTCCTAGTCCATGAATCATTTGTTTATATTTTCTTTTTAGTTTATAATTCTGTTTTTCTTCCACCGTGATAATTATCTAACTCGAATTAGGCGAAAGTGCAATAATCGCTACTTAACCGGGTTTTGGAACCAAATCCTCGTGAGAACGATATCTTACTCATCACTTTATTACTTGACGCGACCCGTACACTTGCGGACCAGCGGACAATAAGTAATATTTTACATAAGATTTGTGAATAGTATCTTTTTCATTAATTTTAAATTTAACCACTATTGATTAAATATTTTTATTTTTGAAATGAATATTCTTCCTATAAAATAAAGTGTTAAACTGTTGTTTCATTTAATTCCAAATTCTTTGACCAAAATATATTAATTAATTTAAATACGCAATTATTTAACAAGGGGTCCTTTTACATTTTTCATAAAGAGAATCTTATGAAAAATTAATTTTTTAAATCATATAAAAATTAATAGGGAGAATTGCTTATAAAGACTTCATTGGAAACTTATTTGCTAAATGGAATCTAGGAAAGATTTTTTGCACATAAGGAAAAATTATTCACACATACATAGGAAAGATTATTGAACACATGGAAAATTTTTGTACACGAAGAAAGATCTTTTGCACACAGGAAGATTGTTTGCACGCAAATGTCTCGTTTAGCAAATAAGTTTCAAATGAAGTATTTTTAAACAATTTTTCTAAATTAAAAATATTTATATTTAATTGAAACTAAACATAACAACTATTATAAATTGAAAGCTCAATTGCGAAAACTAAAAGTGGTGAATAATCTGAAACCATATTTTCAATATATTTGTAAAAGTGGCAATAAATTTTCGAGAACCCAAAATCATGAATTTGAAAATGGATTTCAAATAATTTAATTTTTTGCCAAGAGAATTTCAAATAAGTTATTACTATTAAAACCCCGCCTGCTATTTATGACTATAAACTTTTCTTTTTTATTTTTTTTCTCTCCACTAGTGTGAGGCTCTAATAGTAACCAATCATAATGGGGATCCTTTTTATTATTTGAAATAATTGCTAAAAATTTTCCTATTACAAAACTTATTACTCGAATGTAGCTGAAATTCTTTTAAGGACCTATGTGCTTCAACAGCATGTAACTTATCTTTAACTATTTATGAATTTTTATCCTTTTTATTTTCACAACCGGGGTTAAATTTAATTTCTTAAAGTCACGTGCTTTATGGAACAAGTAAAATTATGGAAAAATTACACTAAGGTCTCAAACTAAAAAAAAAACATTATTAAAATATCTCATGAAATATCTAATTTACAAGTAGGTCTTATAAGACTTTTAAGTAATATAATCGAAATGTCAAAAGATCCAAGTACCTTAAGTATCAATTATCTCACTATTTCGATTATATTACCCAAAAGTCACATGAGACTTGCCTACAAATTGAATATTTCAAGGGACTCCTAGTAGTATTTTTCGTAACTTGAGACCTCAATGCAATTTTTGCTGAAATCATTTTGATCCATAACCTTTAAATTTTGATCCTTACTTGTCAATTTATTTAAATTTAAATTTGAGATCCCTTTTCAATTGGATATCCCTCCGTATCATAATCGCCCTAAAATAATGTCCCAAAAATGTCATTTTGCTATGAAAATATCCAAGAAGGCAAGCAACCGTGTGCGTGTCGGGTCTATTTAGTTAAGAAATGGTTGTGAATTGTGATTGGGGACCAACTCAGCGGATCATAAGAGCACCATCTTATATATAATTTGATTAATTAAAATATAATAATTCATCTTATTTTAGTCCTACATGACATATAAATCATTGGAAAAATTCAAATTTTATGATTTTAAAATACATAAACTTATTAATTTAGAAAAACAAAAAACATAATTCCCTCCCATCATCCCTAAAATTATAAATTTAAATTTTTCTAGATAACTCATTTGCAATAGAGGATTAAAATAAAATAAATTATTATATTTTAATTAATTAAAACACAAATGAGATGGAACTCATAAAGCATGTAATGTAAGTATTTCTCCCTTCCCATTTTACCCCACTTGCTCAAGATTTATACCTTAACTGGCCCAAAGTCTTTTTTTTCTTAGGAAAACAAAAAACTGAAGAAGCTCTGCAACTAGATGAGATTCTCACTCCACTCGGCCACTTGCTCAAGCTTTATAACTTAATTGGCCCAATGCTTTTTTTTTTTTTAAGAAAAACAAAAAACTGAAGAAGCTCTGCAACTTGATGTGATGCATCATATAAATTTGGACTTTTCGTGAAAATAGTGACAGTCATATATTTGTATTTATTTCTGCTAATTTTATTTTCTTCTCATAGTAATATCCATGGGAAAAATGAAAACAAGAAAAAGAAAATATTGCTTGCACTTTAAAATTAGTCTTGTTATCCATAAGAGTATATATAGTATTATCAATTGCTACTAAAGTGAATTGTCAATTATTATACTTTTATAGTTAATACCTATATTTTTATTAGCAACAAGATTATTTAGGATTTTTAAGTACAAGTAGTATTTTCTTATCTCTTTTCCATTTATCTTTCTTTAGAAAAAAATATTTTGAAAGAAATAGGCTCAAAAATCAAAATATCAATAGTAAGGTTAACAAGTTGGGATTTTTCTGTTGGTATTCTACGCTATTAGCATCTAACTAATCCGGTTTATTTATGAGAATGTAGGCTCATAATACCTGAATCTCACTACTTTTAAATAGTTATCCTGATTACATCTGGCTAGTCAAGGCTTATATACTAAATCACTGGTGAAGGAAGCTGGAACAAACTAGGGTAGCAAGTTATTTTTTTGTATAAGAATTTTGTCATGTTTTTTTACCAATAAAATTTGGAAAGGAGATTTTTTTAAAAAAAATTCCTCTAAACAATGGAATAATTTTCTTTCTAAAAATGTATTGATAATTTTTTCCTTATTTTTGTAGACTGAGTCTTTGGTCTACCCAATAAAGCCAAAACAAAAAGCGAAATTGCCCAGAACTCAAGTCATCAAGATATTCTAAATTAGTAAATTTCTAAACCGCCCTTCTCCAGCAACAGCATTACACGCGAAATTTCCATCCCACTACAAAAGCCAAGTGAGAGACCTGGACTTTGCTTGCTTCTTGGGGTTGAGAGAATTCAGGTGAATCCGACTGATTTTTCGTGCGAATTGGGAGTTCTTTGGTGTGTATTCGTCGAAAGGGATGGTAAAATCGTCTGATAATGGTTTCGGTTCTGTGGCGCCTTTCCTGAAAAAATGTTATGAGATGGTGGACGATGAGTCCACCGATTCACTCATATCCTGGAGCAAAAGCAATGATAGTTTTATCATATGGGACATGACTGAGTTCTCCGTGAGTTTGCTTCCCAAGTATTTCAAGCACAACAATTTCTCCAGTTTCATCCGGCAGCTTAATATTTATGTGAGTACCTTCTTCTTTCATTTTTCCTTTCTTCGTTTTGCCTGGTCCTTTGTTTTGACAAGTCGAGCTTCGGATTGTTCTGGTACGTTGTATATCTGATATATTGTGTATATATTGCTTAGTCAGGTCTTATGAAATACCGATTGTTAGAAATTGAGCCATATATGCATAGTGTCTTTATACATCCAACACTCAGTATCATATGTGACACAACGTATCAAATTACTCTGTATCTGTAATAGTGCCCGTGTATTATGCTTCTAAGGCTTGGTCAAATCGGGTTTTATTGATTGCTTTGGTGATGTTTGTGCTGTGGTTCCGGTGGGTTTTTAGTTTTTACTGCAAAGTTCTCACCATTTCCTGGTTTGCTAGTTCCTATGCGCATATACACAGTTGAATGTGAAGGAAGGATGCCTTTTCCCGATATAGAGAAAACCTCAAATCTTTCAGACCTTAGCATCGGAGTGATGCTCCATCACCTGACCCTAGAAGATCTGGAATATTCTTTTTACCAATTGATGATGGCTGGGGAAGTAAACGGATTTATATTTAATTAGTTTGAAATATTAGTTTTGCCTGGGGATGCTCTATCCTCTGACCCTAGACTTTTAACTTAGATTTTTATGTTACAAGAACTGTTGGCAGCTCTAGAAATGTTACAAACTCATCAAATCACTGTGAAATGGACCAATTGAAATAATTGCACATGACATGTCTGTTGGTTGAGATACTGGGGCTTGCCTGGGGATGCTCTATCCTCTGACCCTAGACTTTTAACTTAGATTTTTATGTTACAAGAACTGTTGGCAGCTCTAGAAATGTTACAAACTCATCAAATCACTGTGAAATGGACCAATTGAAATAATTGCACATGACATGTCTGTTGGTTGAGATACTGGGGCGTTTTTTTTTTAAGGGGATAGTGATATTATATTGTTATTATTCTGTTACAATAAGGTTCTGGGGAATCAAGGGATACAAGGGCACTCCCTCAGGAGTCATGAAAGAAGGAAAATTTTGGAACCTTCAGAGGATGTATCGCTTCATTTTTTTACTTCATCTTGATATGACTGGAAAGTAGCAATATTAACATACCTTTTCCCTGACCTGGCAGCCATGGTTAGCAAAGTGTATTATGAATATTCTGGCCACACTGTTATTTTGAATTAATTTTTTTGAGTCATAGATGTACCAAAGCATAAGATAGGCATTGTTCTTTCACTTGTTGTATGCAAGGTTTTAACTTTCTGCTTTTTCCCTTTTTGAATCTAGATCTAATTAAACCTTTTGAAGGCTAAGAGGAATTGATATTGGTGAAAGATTTGAATTTTGAATATCAAGGGCCTATTTTTCTTTCTTTGAGGGAATAAAGTTTCCCCTGGAGAATATGTCTACTGTAGTATTCTGTACTTTGGTTATAAGATAAGGTTTGCAGTTATTGTTCATTACTTCATAGTAAGATGCATTTGACCCCAGGAGAGAATTGTCAAGCCAGGTTAGATATAGATTCAGTAGTATTGTATTGTTTCTCATGGTAGTGTCAAACAGTTTCAGCCGTCCAATTTAGACATCATTTTCTTTTGAAATGTGGGCTTCTGAGAATCTGACTTGTTAGTCTAGGTTAGTTGCCGTTAGGATTACATGGGAGACAAAAATTATATCATTGATAATTCATAATTTATAGAGATAAACTCTCCTCAGCCTCCTGCTTATCCTTCATGTGTAGGTTGATTTTTCATTCTACGTCACAAAACCATTGTGATGCTTGGTGAATCTTCGTATGAAGCTAGATTGACCACCATTATGATGTGCGCCTCTTGTGAATTGCACATCTGTGTTAACCCTAGCAATATCACTTCTAATCCAGAACACAAATTAAAACATTTTACTGCCAAATGGCCATTTCTTTTTTGTTCAGATTGGGGGCTAGGATAACTTCTAGTCTCAGTAATATACTAGTTTAGAGTTGCCCAATTCATGGTGAAAACATTGACGTGAGTGACTCATCCACAATTTGGAAAAACAAGTGTGGCAGTTGTGAAAGATCAAATCCCAATTATAGCAGGAATAAGTTACTTAACCTGAGCCAATTTGTCGCATGCTACCATAAAGCTGAACAACTTTTGATGTGCAAAATCATCAGGCCATCGCTTAGTTGTCATGTTTTATTCATTGTGACTAATGTGATGAAAAGGATCACATTGCCTAATATCAATAGTTCAGAACATTGTTCAGTTATTAGAAATTTCAGAGTTTTTAGAATATCATTACAGAGACTTATATGTACTTGAAGGTCTGCGCAATCAATTGCCACTTACGTACCCATCCTTTGTGTATTACTTTTAGTTATCTTCATTTGTGTACATGAATCCTGGAAGATTGATTTGTTTTCTTTACTGTGTGTGTTCTTTACTTGTAATAGAAATCAGCATTAACAAACTTAACTCTTTTTTCAGAAAGGGTAAAAAAAAAATTACTCCTTGAACCTTGCAAGCATTTTAATGCATCTTCAACTTCCAACTTCGAACTGTTTACCTGGACAGATGTTGTGAAATCAAATGAATGGATAATTTGTTCACTTAACTTGATCTTGATATGACATAAAAGCATAAGGTGAATTATTATCGGGATCCTAGCTGGTGTTCCTTTTTCTTACTGACCTATTTTCTTGAAGATGTCGTGAATAGCATATTTTCTGTTCTTATTATTTGTATGCAAGTTAATTCCTTGTATGATTTTAAAAGTCAGTAGTATCTAACTGTAAGAACTATCAGGGTTTCAGGAAAACTGATACAGATCGCTGGGAATTTGCCAATGATGACTTCATCAGAGGTCAAAAGCATTTACTAAAGAATATATTGAGAAGAAAACATCCACATTATGCGGATCAGCGTAAGCCATTACAGCAGCAAGAGAATCGCGATGTGCCTTCTCAAGAAGTTAAACACTACGACCTTTGGAAAGAAGTTGAGAATTTGAAAGTTGATAAAAATGCACTCACACAGGAGTTGGTTAAACTTAGTCAGCACCAGGAATCATCTAAGGACAAGTTGCTGCTCCTGACCAATCGGCTTCAAGGAATGGAAAAGAATCAACAACAGATGTTATCATTCTTGGTCATGGCCATGCAAATCCCTGGGTTCATGGTTCAGCTGCTTAAGCCCAAGGAAAACAGTTGGCGTACGACTGAGACAGGCAATATGTTGGAACACAGTGTCGAAGATGTTCAGCCAGTTGCTTCTGATGGGATGATAATGAAGTATCAACCACCCTTGAGTGGAAAATTGAAGCCTGTGGTTACACCATCTCGTGTTTCAGATGAGCAACCTGAACCCCATCTCTGTACTGATGGGTTGAAAGATTATTTCATCAATTCTGACTTCTTGAAAGAACTCATGGATGAAAATTTGTGTCAAATAGATACTCATTCTCCATTTAATCTACCAAATTCACCCGATGATAATGCCTGGGAACAGCTTCTTTTAGCAAGTCCCTTCACTGAAAATGAAGACTCAAATCTGGAAAGTGACGAGCCCACCAACAATGGAATGGAAATCGAGCCTGCTATATGCGAATCACTGTTTGATAAATTCCAAAACTGTGTTGGGTTGATGCCAGAAATGGAAAAAACTCAGAAGAGTGGATTGGAAGTATCTGCTCATGGTGTTCATCCGGAGAAGGTGCAGAGTTTGGAATCTCTAACTGAGGAAATAGAACTTTTGGCTGCTGAAGCAAATGAGAAATAGACAATTTTTGGTTCTCTGCATCAAGTATTGTATTTATATATGATCACAAAGAATTCCCACTTCCATGTTTCTCCCATTGGTTTGATCTTCATTTAAAACCAGTGTGAGTCTGCTACTCTCATTCACATGTTTAGATATACAACTGCAAGAGATATAAACACCTGCACATCAAAACTCACTTGATTTTTGTATTTTCCTCACTATTTGTAAATCCAAATTCTAAGTTCTATCAACGGATTAATTCTCATTCTGGTCATCTGACAGGGTTTGGCGTCTTGATGATAATGTGGAGTGTGGACAAGTACAGGGAGGATTTACATGGTAATGCTGTTATCAGGAATGATATATTTTGAATATTTTGCGGTTAAATTTGCAGGCTAGACTTGAGAAATTATAATGCAAAGAGCTGTATTTACTGTGCCACTGTAAGGAGTGGCCTATTCCTTCTAATATGCCTTATTCCATATGAATCTCTAGGATACAATTTTTTGTTTTGGGAGACACCAATCTTTGCCACACAACATTTAAACTTCTAGTTTATCAATATCCAGTCTTCGGCCTCTCATTCATCATACAAAGCCAGTAGAATGAGTTGTACTATTTATAGTTTCTGAATAATATAATTGCATCCGTGTGTGATTATTATGATTATGTGCTCGTTTATAATAGTGACTGGAGTCTTTAAAAATATATTTTTAATTGTGATTTACAGTATACGAGGTAAGTATGTGAGATGAGTGTTTCTCGACTTATGTGTATAAGTACTTATAAACCTTTTAAACGCTTATTCAAACAAGTTTTTATATAATGATTTCAATTGTTGATAGACTTCGTCAGTCTTGTTTGGAGGCCAAAGTAGAATGGAATGAGAAGAAAAATAAATGAAATTATAAGAAAAAGAAGTGAAAATTCTTTATTAATGATAAGAAAGACATTATGATTATCACTGTAATATATTTTTTTCCTCCGCTTTGATTTTTTATTGACCAACCAAAGAACGGCCATCTTCTTCACGTCAATTTTTAATGCGAGAAAATTTTGCAAGTGTCATACAGTACGGTGAATAACTTAACATTTATTGGCAAAAAAATAAAAAACACAAAGATTAAGCTTGTTTGAGATTATATTTGTGACCCTCATAAGTGTTTATTTATGTAAATTGAGATAAAATGTTTTTCATATACTTACTTCGTATATTATAAATTATGATTAAAATATTATTTTTGAAGGCTCCAATTAGCATTTCAAAGTAACTATCTTTATGTGTAATCACGGTTTCGTTTCAAGTGGTTTCTTCTGCTCTTGACTAGTTTGCAATGAAAATGACAACTGTTATTTTTGAAGTTTCACATTCGATATGAGATATGAAACGCGCTTTACTGCATACAAGTTGTACAAATTGTATACCTTAATTTTAAGTGCGATGTGCAGAAGCTTAACTAATTAATTCTTAAGCGTGTTAACTGACGCATAAGCATATTTGGTTTTCTGTATGCAAGTTGTAAAGTTATGGCTTATTGGTCGGTCTTTGAAATTATAAATTGAACAAACTAACCCCTTAAAATTTTATCGTATCATCGTATTTGACTTAAATAAATACTAAAAAAACAACGAATTAATGACGGGATTGTGATTTAGCGACGGAAATCCGTCTCTGATCAATTAGAAATATTATTGTAGGACACACATGTATGTGTGATGTTATTGTGCATCTGTTTTAGAAATATTATTGCGAGGATTGATTCACTCATTGCCAGCTTGGGAATTCAAGGAACCAAGTTTATGTCTTGGTTCAAGTCCTCTCACCTCGTTAAGTAAACACATAACAAGTTTACTTTATGAAGAGGGCAGAAACTTTAAACCAAAGCACAAACTTGTTCAAATTTTGAGTCCCTAAAATGTGGAGAGAGGTTGAAGTATTGAACAAATAATGAAGATAAAGAGACAATGAAGTTGAAAATGAGTGGATTAAGAGGGTGGATGATGAGAGGGGGGGGGGGGAGAGATAATAAAGTGTATACAGTTTAGTTTACAGAGCACCAATGTTTTTAAGACCAAGGACGACGCCGACGCCGATGATGTGGCCGACGGAGCCGCAGGCCAAGGTGTCGGCGAGGGTGAAGCCGGCAGGGTCACCGGTCTGCAAGCCAGAGTCCCTCACTTCAAGCTTCAGCCCCGCCGTGGCCTTCCTGTTTGCTGATGGAGCCAACCCAAACCTTCCAGCAAACAACATCAAGCTTGTTGATGCAATCATTATCTGCTCATCCACATCCACGAATAAATCATCTCATCATAAAACTTACATTTAATATGCTTCAATTTTTTATTAATTTAATTTGTTAGAATCTAGGACACCATTAAAAACAAGACTGGACTTCTAAACGAAGCATATATATATATATATATATATATATATAAGTTGACTTGCATCATATTTTTACTCAAAACCTTGCTACATTAAAGTCTACAGGTCTTTCCAACATGAGTTTTGGTTACGATGCAACCACTGGTATCTGGATTCTATTATCAGGAACCCGACTAATCTAAGCCGATCCAACTGAGGTACCTAAAGGGACCAAGTTTCCTACAGTCTACAGGTATTGCTTGCACATGAACTCCAAGATAAGTAATTTTCAAAGTAATCAATTTTTTTCAGTTACCAAGGAGGCACCAATATTTGGATCCTATTATCAGGAACACAACGAATCCGGTCCCAAAGAATTAATTAATTGACCAATTTCTTCTAAGTGACTCATTCTTTGTATCTGTATGGACTAAGCCTAATTTAATTATAGTGTAATTACAAAAAGACAAGTGATGCATGTAAGTTGATTAAGAAGATGAAAAGGTACCAGATTAGTGGGGGAACCAATGAAATCACATCGAGCTCCCAAAGCTCCTTGTCCCTTCCTCCTCATGGGCTGCACAGCAACCTGCAAACAAGTTTCATAATTCATTATCCACATCTAAAGATTCTTAACAATATCCAATTAGTTCATGAACAAGAAATTACAATCAGAACAAATACCAAAAAAAAAAAAAGTGAACAAGAGGGAAACGAACCAGGTTGTGAACTGGAGCAGAAGATACTTTGGGTCTGAGACCACTGAATTGAGGGAGGGAAGTCATCACTGAGCTCGCCATTTCTGAAATCTCTCTCTCTCTCTCTCTCTGCAACTTTCTTTGGTGGTGGTGGTGATGATGATGGGATTTTTGGCCCCTGAGATATAATAATCCACAGAGTTTTATTCTCAAGGCAGCCACATGAGCCATTTGTGGCTTCCGAGCGAGTGACAGTTTGGATAGAACATAGATACTGGATTCTGACGTGGCACTGTCTTACTGGGGCATTTGAGTGGATAAGAGATCTTGAACAAGCTCACAATGTTACTATTTAGTGGACATGTCAGCGCCATCGCCGGGAAATCCGTGGGCAAGTCTTTTTAAACCTTTTTAAATCATGGGTCGGGCTTAAAAAATGGAGTCTTAAAAGGAAGTCGAGCTTAAAAGGGTTAGCCCTGTAGGGCCGGCCCGTTAGGCCCTTTAGCTTTATTTTTTGTTTTAATTTCACTGCTCTTCCTACTCATGCCCTTACTCACTCCTCCCTAAGAACCTTAAAAATTGCTAAATTTACATGTGATAGTAATTTACTAATTCTTGATATTTTTACCCCTTAAGCAAAGTCTACTACTTAAAGTGAAGTACAATCAAAATTTCTTGAAATTGATTATAGTAGCGAAGAAGATGAAAACAATAGTTGTCATAATTATGTTGCTTAGAGTGTTTAGTTTTTTGCCTTCTTATACTTTATATGAGAATATGAGTTACTTATAAAGATTATTTTTACCTTCGATTATGAATTAATAACTGTATTTATTTTATTGCATAAGGCGTAAAGACGTATAGTTAAATCTTATGAAAATGGCTTCTGGCCCTGCGGGGTCGGCCCTGACCCTGATGCTCTCAAGCCGGGCTTTGAAAAACATCAATTTTTCATTCCTCGGGCCCTGTAGGGCCGGTCCTTTTAGGCTCTGACCCGTTAGGACCAACCCTGTAGAACCGGGTCGACCCTGATTCCCACATCTAACTCCATCCCATATTCCCATGCCATTAATTTGCATGCTCTTAATTTTTAATTTGATTGATTGGTATAGTATTTGTTTGGAATATTAATTGGAGTCTTCAAAAGCATCTTTTTAATTGTGACTTATGGTATATGGTGAAATATTTGAAATGAGTTTTATCTCGATTTATGTTAAAAACACTTATAAAGTTTTTATAAGTCATCCCAAATAAGCTTTATTCTAAATATTAGACTTTAATTTACTTTATTTTTATAATTTTCAATTTTTGTCCCAAAATATTTTTGCACCATTTTTTTCATTCACATATTTGTTACATGGTCCACGTTAACTAGTCGTTGCATTTTTATAAAATTTTGAAAACTTCATATGTGTTTTTATACCCAAGAAAAATTTATGGCATTTGGTGCCTTTGATAAAATATTTTATGAGTAAATTTGCACTTGGATCATTCTTTAAGAAAAAAAGATAAATGAAAAATTGACTAGACTCTAAATTATGTGACTAATTGTACGACTTACTATATATTTAATGATATCCAGTATATATTTAAAAAAATGATGTAACTCAAATCCTAATAGCATGGTATAGTTAGAAAACCAATCTTTTTTATTTGTGATCACGATTAGACACCCCAAAAACATTTACTTACACAAATCAATATAAAAATTTCTCATATAGATTAAAAAGCTACTTTTAAAGTTTTAATCGTGAAATCAAACTAGTATTTATAGATGTTCTTTATCATTGTAAGTTTAGCCATATTATTGGCTCCCTTCCTAGTTAATTGTGGTAATTATGCTGCGTTATGAGATTTTAATCAACACCAATGCCCTATATTTGACTACTATCATATTAATTCTTCCATACATTGTTGTCAAAAGTAAATATTAGTTATTTTTTATTTAATCAAAGTTTAGAGTATAAAAATATTTTCACCTCTTTCAATAAATACACTTTCCAAAATTTAAGTTCGTTCATGTAACATCCTTATTTTTATTTTAGAATATAATTATACTTTAGAAATAAGTATAAATTTAATAGAAAGTTTTTTTAAAAAAATTAGAAATTAAAATTTAATTAATAAAATAATATTATATTATATAATAATATAAAATATATATATATATATATAATTCTTTTCAAAGTTGGTAGGTGTCGTTTCGGCGCCTACTAATATGATGATAAAGGGGTGACCCCCTTATCATTAAAAAAAAATTGCTTTGGCGCCATCAGGCGCCAAAACAACATGAAGAGGAAGGGGAGGGGTATTATAAATACCCCCAGCTAAACATTTCATGCAGGTGAAGTGTTTCGTGAAGAGAAGAGAGGGTGATGTCTTGATAGGAGTATTTTTGGTTATTTGAGGATCAATAAGATACGTAAACTCTTTTCTAATCACAAAGTTTCTTTTATGAAAAATGTTCTAAATATAATAATGTAGAAATGTAGAGAATAATTAATAGTTAATTTTAACCGGTTTAGATTTATTATTTGGTTGTTATGTGATTTTATAATTAATTTCTTTTATAAATATGATATAACTTAATTTCCATAGGGCGTTTTTACATATCAAAATTTGTTTAAATAATTTATTTGGATTATTGGAGGTATTATTGAGGTTTTAATCGGTTTATTTTTATTAAATTTGAGCTATGTAAAAAATATAAATTAGGACTTAATATTTGAATTAGAATTTGATATGATTTTAATTATGTGGATATTTGAGGAGTTGTATAATAATTAGATTATACTCATATAAATTATGAGAATGAGATTTAATTATTCAAAAAGTTGATACGGGGGATTTTGTAATTATAGGTATATTAAAGGTTATTTAAGGATTTTTAGGAATCATTTGTGACCAAGGATTTTTATTGAGTAATTTGGGTTTATGAGTAATGATCTATGATTAAGGATTTTTATTGAGTAATTTGGGTTTATGAGGAATGATCTATGATTAAGGATTTTTATTGAGTAATTTGGGTTTATGAGGAATGATTTATGATTAAGGATTTTTAAGAAAATTGAAATAATTGAGGATAATAGTTGTAGAGAAAATTTGGTTGTAGGCGTTAAATTATATAAATTAATTATTTTATTATTACTTGTGGTTAATTGGTATCTACATTGATAACGTAGAGTTTTCTTGTGATCGGTGATTTTCACGGGTTTTACTATCCAAATTAAGGTTAAGCTTGGAATCGAGGTAATCAGGGTTAATTTATTTTGTATGCTTGCTTTGGACTGTAAGGTGTTTTATAAACCTTACTTTTATATATATTACTTGTATATATTTTGCAAGATTATATTTATGTCTGAATATGAATTTATTTCAATGAAGCAGGGTATTTTCCAATTTACATATATAAGTGGAAATTATTATTAAATTGTTACTGTTGTAATGGATTTGTTGTTTGAGATGGAATGTTGTATAAAAATTTAGAATTCTCATAATTGTTTTCAAAAGTTGTATTAATTTATTATTTTTATATTACGGGATATGTTGGATTGTGTGGAAGAGATATGATGAATTGTGTGCCTATCGGCTCTCTCAATCCTGGCCCGGATTTGGAGTTGAGTGTTTTAGGCGGACACCTCCCTATTACGGTATATTGGTGGTAGCATGGGAGGGGGCAGTGTTCTTGATGTGATTAGTTAATATTTAGCCGGGTATACTAGCACTGATAGGCTGTACCAGCCCAGAGGAGATAGGGAGGAGCGGATGGATGAGTGGGGATGGTTTTATTCATTGATTATATTATGTTAAGTTTTGAATCATGAGAATAATAATAATATTATTATTATTATGTCAGTTAAACCTGCTTCTCTGACTTGCAATCCTTCCCTGGATATTTTGTAAATTGATTTTGGTTACTGAGACTTTATGTCTTACCCCGTCATTATAAATAATTTGTCAGGCGAGACCTCTAATCTGGCTAGAGGCCAAGGGAAACAACCAGAGGCATAGACGTTGAGAATCTTGTAGGCATCTTTTGGTATTTGTATTATATTAATTTCTATATTTCCATTATAGGGCCCTCATGTTTTTATAATGCCACGTTTATTGTTTAGATATTTGTCTTAGAATAAATGTTTAACCCTTGTTTTATTATAATGCCACGTTTTATGTTGCATACTCTATTATGTTGGTAGGTCCACAACCACAACTGTGTTGGAATTCATTTTGTGATTTATGGGTTAATTGTGGTGTGAGATCAGAATAATAAATTTCTCTGTAGTGAGTTTGTGCCCTAAACTCCGATATGTTACAAAAATGTTTGTGGGCGAATTCAGTGTACTAAGCTTCAAAAATGTATTAAAAAAAATTATTATTGATTTTGTATAATTATATTAAATAATAATTATTTATAAAAAAAGGGTCATTTCAGTTCCTCACTTTATAAAACGTAAGATTGTTTACCAAATCAACAACATCAACTAAGAGTTTATTTTATTTGCCGTAAATGCTAGTTAATGAAAGTAGACATAAGACTCTTATACTATCCTATTGGGCTAGGCCATTGTTCCCCGTCATGCAGCACAGAATAGGCTATATGGGCTTTAACAAAAACATTATGGCCCAACTATGTTTTAAAATTTAAGTTTCATTATCTTGATTCAGAAATATTGGTTTCTCACAGATTTCAGTTGCTTTGTAAAAGGCTTAAATCAACCTGAGCGTTTTGTCTTCATAAGCTTTTGGCCATTCTAGTTCCCCTTCAGAATTCCACATGGCCTTTCCTTCCTCTTGTAACTCATGCATGTTGGAGAAACAATTTCGATTCACGCTCCTTAGTTTCAATTTTCTCCCCACTTGAACATTGGTTTTCCAATGTTCTTGCACCAAGGATTTGAATTGTGCACAATATAAGATGTCCACATATTAAAGAATTTAAATTGTCCCTATTATTCCTACAAAATGTAACATCTCAAGTTTTGAGCCTATAACTATAAAAATAAGACTAAATTAAGTAGATTACGCCCAATTAAACCAAATGTCTTAAGTCTATTATGAGAAAAATCTTTAAGATTATTATTAAAATTATTTATAGACCTTAAAAATTAAGGAAACGTTACTAAATTTTATTTTGAGAATCTAAAAAAATTATGAAAAGGTTTAGATCCCCAAAAGTGGCGTAATTAATTTTAAAGCTGAATTAAGGGAATTAAAGGCCTATTTTCATAAAACTTCAAGGTAAAATAGTTAGAGGTAAATTTTTATGCTGAAAAGTTTAGGGATGATATTTTATAAAGTATAGAAGCTAACTGAGGCAAAAAAATTTTATAAAGCGTTCTAGAATAATTTCCGGAATTTATCTGAAAAATCAATACCGATAAAGAAGGGGTGTAATGGTAATTTCACAACCCAAGCTTAAAAATGGATTTGGGCCAAACTAAGCCCATTTTGGTGTTCTCATGTCGTGCTTGCTCATATCCAAAGGCATAAGGAGAGTCTAACTCTACTTGGTCCAAGGAAATAAAAGCTTAAGTGATAAGTTTCGATATAAGTGGCATTAAGTGGGAATAAAAATAATAATATATTTTCCCCTCCACTAAAACCACTTCAGCTCCCCTAGGTCCTCATTTTGGTTCGGAAAACAAAACAAAAAGAGATAAAAACAAGGGAAAAAAATCGAAACGGATAATGAATCAGTCACGGTATATGTTCAAAAGTTAATGGGTCAATTGGGGTTTAATTGGTGGTCGGAACGGTCATATTAAAATATTACAAATTATTAGTAGTGATATATATATTAATATATTTTTAAACTTCTATAGATAAAAATGAAGATCTTTAAAAAAAATGCTTAAAATCTATTAATATTAGTTATGATACATATACTTATGCAATGATATTTCCTTTCTTATAATTATTATATCATTTTAAATAATTTTTTTCATCATCTTCTTCTTTTTTTTAGATTTTTTCTTTATTTACCTACTTTTCTCTTTATTCTAATCTTCAAACTTTCATTTTCCCCTAAAAAATAGCACGAGATAGTAGTCAAAAGAATAAAAAAAATGTATTTCACAAAAAAAATTAAAAAATACGACCAATCCAACCAGTTGAACTACCGGTTTTATCAGTTCGAAAAATCAGACCAGTACTAAAAAATAGTACAAAAAAATCGGACTGGACTAGTTGAACCGGTGACCGGTCAGTGGTCCAGTCCAATTAGTCATTTGCCTGCGAACTAGTTTGAATCGGTAAAATTGGTGGTTCAACTGGTTAGACCGGTCGCATTTTTTTAATCATTTTTTTGTGAAATACATTTTTTTATTCTTTTAACTACTATTTTGTGTTATTTTTTAGGGAAAAATGAAAATTTTAAAAACCAAGATGAAGAGAAAAGTAGGTAAAGAAAAAAAATCTAAAAAAAAGAAGAATATGATGAAAAAAATTATTTAAAAGGATATAATAATTATAGAAAAGGAGATATCATTGCATAAATATAGGCATCATAACTAATACTAATAGATTTTAAGCATTTTTTTCTAAAGATCTTTATTTTTATTTATAGAAGTTTAAAAATATATTAATATATATATTGCCACTAATAAATTATAATATTTTAATATGACCGGTCCGACTACCTGTTAGATCCCCGTTGACCCATTGACCCTTGAACCCATGCATTGACAGATTCATTGCTCGGTTCGGTTTTTTATTCCTTGCTAGATATACAGCTCTAAACCACAGATTTTAGAGATATATTGAATTAGTTATGAATTTTAAAAGTTTTAGTAGAATTCATTATTACCTAGTACCCAATCTTATAGATGAAGTTTCAAGTTTTTAGCTCACATGTAGTTCTTTAATGGCTAAATAACTCTAATAAGTAGCCCTTGAATAAGGTGTTATGCAAAACAACTATAATAATAATAATAATAATAATAGAATAGCGAGTATTTGATGATTCCGTCGTAAAATAGATTATTACGAATAGATTATTGTCGGAATCATGTCACTAAATTAGTTTACAAATGGAATTCCACCACTAATTCATTACTTTTTGTAGTGCTCCAACTTTACTAACACAAGAAAATAAAATACATTCCTTAATGATCTTACAATGAAAAATAATTTAAATATGTTCCTACTACTTTAACTATAGTAATTTTAATTAAAATTAATTATTTTTTTAAACTACCTTTAATTCTAAATATATGAGTTGACTGTAAAGTTTATTTTGATCCTAAATATCATATTTTATCCTATTTTATCTCCTAAATTTAGAATATTTTCCTAAAGTATCTACATTGATTGCATATAATAAGAAAGTTTCTATCAAGAGATTTTTACAATACGTATGATTAGAAAATGTACCATAGAAAAAAAATATTTCTTACAAATAAATAAATAATTTAACTAATTTTTATCATATAATTTTGTTGGAAAAATCCTTCATAAAGAACTTAAAAAATGGTAAAAGATAAAAATATGTTTCCAATATTCATAATCCCAAAAAGATGTTAGGTTTAAATTGTTTTTATTGAAATTAAAAGGAAAAGACCATATTGCTCTTACATTTTTTTTAATTGAAAAAGCATTACGCCACTGGCCGGCCGGAGGAGCTCCAATGGGAATATTTCCTCCCTCTTGGGAACATTTCCTCAGAATATTACAAGAAATATTGAACATTTATTCCCAAAGTGGTAGGAGTAGGGTTTCAAGCCCAACCACTCTCGTTGCACAAAAAGTGCATGAGCATTTCACTTATGCTTTTAGGTTATTCACAAGTTTATATTAAGAATTCCCAAGTTCATATAAAGAATTAACAAGTTAAGATAAATAATTCACAAGTTCATATTAGAAATTCACAACTTTTGTTTTGGTAAAAAATTCACTTATGTTCTCAGCCATGTTTAAATAAAGAATTCTCAAATTCAGATAAAGAATTGACAAATTGAAAAAAAGAATTCACAAGTTCAGATCAAGAATTCACAATTTTTATTTAAGTCACAAAATTCACTTACTTTCTCAGGTAATTCACAAGTTTTGATAAAGAATTCACAAGTTTATATAAGGAATTAACAAGTTGAGATAATGGATTTACAATTCCTTATCTCAATTATTGATTTAAACTTGTGAATTCATTATCTCAACTTATCAATTCCTTATCTAAACTTGAGAATTCTTTATCTAAACTTGTGAATGGCCTAAAAGCGTATGTGAATTTCTTACTTCAACGAAAGTTGTAAATTCTTTATCTTAACTTGTCAATTCCTTATTTGAACTTGAGAACTTTTAATCTAAACTTGTGAATGGTCTGAGAACGTAAGTGAAGTTTTTACTTAAAAAACGAAAGTTGCGAATTCCTTATCTAAACATATAAATATCTTATCTCAGTTTGTTAATTCCTTATTTAAACTTGTTGGTGGGTTTGGTTAAAGATCAAAAGTTAATACACACTTTTTTTTTTTTTTTGCATTACTTATGTTATAGAGTATTGGTGGCCTAATGATCTTATATTTTTTGTGTAACCATAGTGGTGGAAGTTCAAACTCTACCCCCTACCACTTTGGAAATAAATATTCCCAAGAGAATATTTCCCTTCCCAAATTCCCACTGGAGCCTGGAGCTCTGCAGCCGACCGGTTGGGTAATATTTTTTTCAATTTAAAAAAATATAACTGCAATATGATCTTTTCTTTTTAATTTTAATAAAGACAATTTGGACCTAACATTTTTCAGAAATTATAAATATTCAAAATACATTTTTATTGGGGAGAATTCCAAAAAAATACCATTTAAACTTCAAAATCCCAAATAGGTGATTTAACAATAAAATGATTTGTTAATTGCATTACCATTCTTGTTAATCCCATTATCGAACTTGTTAACGAGATTTTGAAGTTTAAATGGTATTTTTTTGGCATTCTCCCTTTTTATTGTTTAATATTTTTAAATTTTTTTATAAGTGATTTTTTCAATTTTGTTTTGGGACCTTAAATTTTTTTTTCTAACTTGAACAGGCTCTAAATCACATCAAATTCAGATATGGAAATTACTGAAACAGGCTCTAAATCAAGTAACTCAAATTTTGACAGTACCGTTACTGAATAGTTACTTGTCAGAAAACCAGTCTTTCCTTTTCAGTGAAATTAATAATCTTCAGATCTGTTTTACCTCACGTGGATCTCACGTGAGAGAAACATATGCCAGTTTCTCTCCCTCTAGTCCATTCTCTCTCTCTTCTCTCTCGTTTCACCGGGGATTCTCCTCCGGCTCTCGGGCGTCCGACTTGCCGTACTTGTAATTCTCGAACTCCTTCGCTCCTCTGTTTTCTCTAATTTGTGTTTTGGTTTCTGTGGAAATGGCAGAAACATGCGGAAGCTGTAGATCTTGGGTCGATGACGTTTACTGGACCCATTTCAAATTCACCCATTTTGCTCAGCGTCTCCCTCCTGGTTTTGATCAACACCTTGTAAGTCTCTTAGTTTTCTTCCTCTTTTCCATTTTTTTTTCTAGATCACTTACTTCAGATTTTATCTGTGAGCTCAAAATTTGAGTTATATGATACCTCCTTGCAAGTTCTTAGCCCTTTAATTCCTTCTCTGCTTTACAGTAAATCAGAGAACTTTTTAATCTTTTATGATCTCTAAGTTATGAACTTTAGACCAGCTGTGTGATACTTCCTATAAATCCTCCATTTGCAGCCTGAAGGGATCACTACTTTTGTTTCATTTAGTACACTGTTATAAGTCAACTATTCAGTCATTCCTTTCCCCCCCCCCCCTTCCTATCAAGGGAAAGAAAAATTGTCAAGTTTTTTGGGTTCCATCAATTTGCATGAACCCTAATTTTTACACTGTAGAGAGGGGAAAGCGAAAGGGACTTTATAAGGGAACAAGAGACACATAAAACAACCGAGTAAGTAGGTAGAAAGGAACTGAAGATGTATGAAAATTATTTGGTTCTAGCACTACAACTATGTTCTATGTTTTATAGAATTGTCTGGTGACCACGACTCAGAACATTGCTTTGCATGTTACGAATGAAAAACATCAGTGGGAAAAATTCTTGCGTGCTAGTTTTATTGCACCAAATGTTTTTGATTGAATCTCTACTTCAGTACTTGAGTCACACATGTATGGATTTAATCTATTTAATCACAAGTGTAAACACTTAATGGTATATAAAAATCGCTGGAGTAATCAGTCAATGTGCGAAAAGCTAACTGATATACAGGAAATGGAGTAATCATAGCTCTTGCGTTCTGACGTTCTGTTACGGGGGCCAACTGGCCAAGCTAGTACACTAGCATTATGGTAGCTACTTGTTAGATGATAACTACCTTTATCAAAATAAGCCTGCATTACATAATTACTGAACCACACAGGACCTTCTCTAGTTTCTAGTTCTACTCTCTTTAGGAGTCTGCTATTAGAGTTTTGAAGGTCAATGAGGCTGTGATCAGTTTCTTCCAATTTCTGTGTTTGACCTCTTTCATTGAGGTTCAATTTGATTTAGCAACCCTTCTAGCCAATATTTCCCAGCGGCACATAGTTTGTCCTATTCTCAATATGTTATTAAGCTTTGTCGAGTTTATACTGCAGGCACTTCCCAAAAGGTTTTCGGATAGCTTGAAAAGGAAATTGCCAGATAACGTGACCCTTAAAGGTCCTGGTGGTGCTGAGTTGACTGTCAGATTGTCAACTAGAGATGATATATTGCACTTCACGAATGGTTGGCAACAATTTGCGCAAGATCACTTTTTGGAAGAGAATGATCTCCTGATCTTCAAGTACAATGGTGAATCACAGTTTGATGTTCTAATATTTGACAAGAAGAACTTATGTGAGAAGGTGGCTTCTTATTTTGTTCGGGACAGTGGACAAACAAATCAGAGAAACACAGATAATAACTGTTTGGAAGAAGAAAATATCCCTACTACTAATATCGATGTCAAAGGGCCTTCGCCTAAGAAATCTGCACGTGGTAAAAGTAAAAAGACAAGTAAAAAGGCTCGTAAAGCTACTGTGGAATGCACCCCTGCCCGGCCAACTAAGTGGAGAGGAAGATCTAAGGGTTCAGATACACATGCTGGAGGAATTGAATGGGTTCCTGGTAAATATATTCTAAATCTGGGGCTGGAGAACTGTCTATCTTTATTGCTTGAAAAGCAAGGGAAAATTATGTTTTAACCCCTCATACAATTTCCTAATGTTGGTGAATCAACTTAAGAACACAACAATTTACTCTGCCTCTCGTGAACTTCAGTAAAAGAAAATGATGTGGTCAACCTTCTAGTAGTTTACTTGAATGTCTTGTTGTACATGATTGATGAAAGTCAACTTCTAAGTCTTAGAAAGTTGAACGGTGCCATTTGATTTGAGAAAAACAAGTCTTTTGTCGAGTGACATCACTGGAATTAGACTTTCCATATTAGAAGTCCACTTCTCATGCCACAATTTTATTTCTTTCTCAATTTACTTCAAAAAATAATTATTTTTCTCAAAACAAATTATAGAAACGGACTTTGAAAGTCTCTCATAAGTTGACTAGTGCTTGTTTCATGATTTTTATTAGACAGTAAAGTCATAAGCTAATCAAAAGTTAAATTGTTGTGATAGTAAGAGTTAAAGTGTTACTTCTTAAATTTCATGCACTTGTGTTGTAATTTTGATATAGTTCAAGGGGTGAATATAGTTTCCCTTGAAAGAATAAAGCTATAACCTTAATGATACGTGAACAAATTGGCAATGCTGAGTCTATATTTGACATGGCTGCTTGTTGCATTAAGTCACCATAGCATTGAAAGGAAATATTTACTCTTATGAGAAATAATCTCTATCTTTTTTATGGTTGCTGCTGCTTTGTGGAACTGGAGCCTTATTTTGTTCATGTTACTTCTATTTAACAACGTTGAATTATGATTAGATGCTGAACCTGCATCCACTGGCGGAAATAAGATAATCGAAATAGTGGATGCTTCAAACCAAAAGGCGATCATAGAGAATGCGAAAAAGAATACCCTCCAATTGGCTCAAGCAGCATGTCCCGCAGACGGATTCTATGTAGTCATGAGACCCTCGCATGTATTCCGGAGATTCTATGTGGTAAACTTTGTTTCTTATTTTCTATTCCCTAGTTGAATGTCCTCTCTAATTGTTCTCTGGCTTCCTTTTGCTTTATATCCTTGATGGATTTGGGTCTTTACCAAAACTTGAGAAATTGACAGTTCAATTTCTGAGAGAGAGGCTTTTTGTGACCCTGTGGAAAGGCTGATCCCATCACATAGTTGGGTTTGACATGCATCTTCCTCATTGCAGTTATGAACTTCTCAAGAAATTGAGAGGATCCAAATCTTTTCTATTATTTTCTACTATAAGACATATTAGGGGTTTGGGGGGTTGATCTTGGTTCTAAATATAAGACATAGTTTTTATATTTATCAATTTTTTCCTAATTTATCCCTATTGATACTCCCTTAACAATAATTAAGAAGGAGAGGTAATAATGGAATTAAGGAAGATGACTCAGGTGTTTTAGAAAATACATGTCACATTAACTAACTTAACAAACCTCCTTAATCTAATCAAATTAGGTAAATATGTCTTATATTAAGGATCAGAGACGTAGTATATATTAGAATATGGATCTTTTAGAGTTATTTCTTTTGTTGGGTTTGAAGATATAGTAGAGAAGAAATTTTGAGTGGGAAGAAAAAGAGGAAGTAGGTTCCATATATACTTTCACCTTTCGTGTTAGTCTCTTTCTACATACTTTAGGAACTTAAGAAGAACTCTAGAAGATTTTTGCTCATGTTTATCTTGGCTTTAACTGCACTTTTTGTTTCATTGTTACTTATTAGACAATCCCTATGAAGTGGATGGCAGAGCATTTTCCTCCACAATCTGAAGATGTGATATTACGTGTGGGAGAGATCGAATGGCTTGCTAAATACGTCTTTGAACCCAGCCGTCATACCGGCGGACTGACCGGCGGGTGGAAACAGTTTGTGGTGGACAATAACCTGCGAGAATTTGATGTTTGTGTGTTCAACCAAGCAAATTTAGGCAAGAAGCCACTGACCCTTGATGTGAAAATATTCAAAGTTGATGTGTAGTGAATCCAAACATACAAAATTATATGCCTCAATGGTTGGTTAGGTATGTAACATAATTCAGGTGTCTGAATGTGTAGTTTTATGTGTTTGTGTGAGAGGTCATGGAAGCTAATTGAAGTGATTTGGCCGCAGACTATATTTCACGTTATGCGTGATAATTTTGGACACAAAGCGGTCTCTGTAGATGTAATGTATCTATTAAATCATCTAGCACAACTTGGTTAACTTTATTTTTTACCTCTCTTCTCTGCTCCTGACTAAGTGTTTGTTTAAAGAAGTGATTGAAATTTTTAAAAGTAATTTTTTAATTATAATTTATAGTATGAGATAAATATATGAGAGGAGTTTTATCTTGATTTACGTAAAAAGTACTTATAAGCAAGGTAATTAAATGTGAACTGGTTACTGAATCGATCGGGATATTAGATCAAGGGTCAGTGAGTCATATCGAAATTAAACCAGTAAGGAATTGAATATTTTAGGTTTATTAATATGAAATTTTAAAAAAATAAAAAAAATTAATTTTTTTTAAAAATTTCTAAACCGGACTAGTTTCCCGCTAGAATTGTCAGTTACTAGTTCAATTTGGGTTTAATAACTATGCTTATTGTCAGTTACCAGTCCGATTCGGGTTTAATAACTATGCTTAAATTATAATTAAGCTATTCCAAACAAATAGTTATTAGCATAGCTTTTAACTTTTGCATTACCATAACAACAACAAAGTTTTGTCCTACAATTTTTGCCCACGTGTTTATAATTTTTTTCAAGAGAAATGTGTGTAATCAATTGAAGTTAGTTCAAATGATAAGTGTAAGAAGGCATGAACGTGAGATGGAATGTGGAAATCCGTTTGATATTTTATCAAACCAAAATTCCCTACCACCATGGGATCAGCATAACACTGGCAAGACAATTTTGACTTGTTTAGATTCACATTTGAAGAATTTATAAGTATTTTTTACATAAGTCAGACAAAACTCTTCTCACATATTTATCTTTTATATCGTAAATCATGATTAAATAGTTATTTTTAAAGATTTTAAACGTAATTTCAAACAAACATAATATTTAATGACATGACTTCTAATAAAAGGCCTAATGATGAAATCCGAATTTTAACCCAAAACGATCCAGACAATTATATTTTTTTTTAAAAAAAGGAAGTATGGCAAAGAAAAGAGAAGGGAGTGATGAATAAAATGTTAGAAAATTAAAATATCAAATTATTTAAAAAAGCCATTATAAATGAAATTACTATTAAAAAAATTACGAGGTTCATGCAAGATTATATTTTTTAAAAAAAGTGCATATTTTATTTTATTTTTTATTAATATCAATTTTTTGGTGGGATGAACTAGGAGGTTTGAATGCCCAAAAGGCCAAAACTAACTGAAAAGAAAGAATAAACCAAGTCTAAGAACAGCTTCGAGGGTCCCAATCAACATAGCTTTTCTTCTAATTAGTAGCTCAGGACGCTTTGCTGGACTGCACTTGTGAAGATTAAACCCACCATCAGACCATCTAATTATAGGAGAATTATAGAAGATTTAATTATTAAGAAGCTCCAATAATGAGTGAAATGCCGTCATTTTTTATTCTCTCAAACTTGTGTTTATGTGTTCTTAAATTATTATTGGAACCTCTTGATAATTAAGTTCCTTCATTAAAACTTCATTGTAATTCCCCGATAATTATTTTAACTAAAGAATATTTACCTTATAATATGACTTTGCGTCCTTCAACCCCTAGTGCCATTGCAAACACATTGAAATAAAATAATTGCCATGTAATTTACAAAGTCGTAACAATTGAACCCACCAAAGTCATCCATAGATTGCAAAATTCAAATTCAAACAAAATGAAACAGAGAAGCCACAGGATTAAAAATCTAAGGATGGATAGCCTTGGCCATGGCAAAGGCGGCGGCGGAGGCAATGGCACCGATGAGAGCAGTTTGGAGGGCACTTCTAAAGGGTTTGCTACCGGTGAAGTGTCCCTTGGCATAACCAAATATGAGCAAAGCAACCAAAGTTATAACAACAGATGCCACAACAGCATCTGTAGCTTTTCGAATGAACATGTAAGGCACAAGAGGCACAAGTCCTCCTAATATGTATGCAATAGCAATAGTTATTGCACTGTGTAATGCTCTCCTTGGATCTGGTTTCTCTAATCCTAGCTCAAACCTGCCAAACAAATCAATTTCTTAACAAACATCATGTATTTATTACAACAAATAAAAATATACAAATGTGAGGAAATCCTATTCTAGCCTTGATGAATAAATAAGCAGATAATAATATTACTTCCAATTTTCAATACCATTGTACAATTTATTCTCCCATCTTTTAAATAATTGTTATGGCGTACAAAATAAATATGTGGGTAGAGTTTTGTCTCAACTTGTATAAAAATGATTATAAAACCATGGTTTGGAGATTTGTCAAAGAGGCACATAATTGCATCACTATTTCATTCAAGATTGAACATTAAATCTAATATTAAATTGACTTGGACATTATTTTAGACCACATTTATCACCGAGAAGTTTGGATTTGGCGAGCGTATGCTGCACAAGCGAACGCTACCTATCCTTTTCACCCAAAACTGCACCGTTTTGGTGTAGTTTGGGTGAAAAGAAGGATGTGGTTGGGTTTTTTTTTAAAAAATAATATATAGTATTTTGAAGTATTTTTTTAGAAGTGTCTAATATTTTAAAATATTTTTTAAGTAGTATGCAATATCTTAAAATAATTTTTTAGGATATTAATCTCTTAAAATATTTTTTTAGTTTTACCTAGTGTCTTACCAGTAAAATTCTAGTCAGTCTCTTAAGACGTTGGGTCATTGGATATGACTGAAAAAATATTTTAAAAGGTTAAAAACAACAAAAAAATATTTTAAAGAAATTTTTGAAGCTAAAAAATGATTAAGGGTAAAATTACAATCAATATGATAAGACACTGGGTAAAACTGAAAAAATATTTTAAGACATTAATATCCTAAAAAATTAGTTCAGAATATTGCATACTACTTAAAAAATATTTCAAAATATTAGACACTTCTAAAAAAATACTTCAAAATACTATATACTTTTTTTTAAAAAAAAAACATAACCCCATCCTTCTTTTCACCCAAACTGAAAAAAAAAATGTAATTTTGGGTGAAAAGGACTGCTAGCTAAATCCGAGAAGTTTAGGTTAAAAGCTGCTAGAATAAAAGGATAACTTTTAGGTATTCTAATAAATTAAAATAACTTTTCAAAAGAAAACATAATTAAGTTTTCTTTTATGAAGATGCGTCCAAAACTTTTTGCTGCAAAGGAACAAGATATTGAATATTGATGATGATGACCTATCCATGTGCGAGCCATTACAAGGTGAGATTGTTTGAAAATTGGAACCACCGGTTTTGTCCGTAATGGACCACACGCGTGAACCAAACTCTGGCCCTTTAACCCTTTGTCCACTTTCAAAAAGTTGGATCCACCACTCCTAAAAGCCTACCCAACTCGTCGTCTATAGGAATTTCAGCGGAGATTTTTTTCCAAAACTTTTCGAAGAAGCCACTTTTATATTTATTATTTAATAACAATTTCTGTACTCTATCCGTAGTCTATCGTCCTCTAAATATATTTTTTATATTCATAATTTATGTTTTTAATCCTATTCATTATGTCCTTCGATCTCTCAAAGAATTAAAAAAAAAAAACAACTGGAGTTAGGAGAGAATCTTGATTCCTACTGTGACATTCTTATGCTTGTCCTCATGATTCCGAAGAGAGCATGAAAAAACCATCATATGTATATACACACTACAGACACAATCCCCAAATATCTCAATTGATTTTTTTAACAATATATATATATATTTTTAAATTCAATGCTTATGTCATAAAATAAAGTCACCCAAAAACACTAACTAGGAGTACCTCCGGTCCTTAACAATGAGGATCTATTTTTTTTCTCTTGATACTCGGCTAATTCGTTTGGATTAGCTTATGAAAGTTCCATAAGTACTTATAAATCGTGATTCACGGAATACGAAGTAATTTTTACAGTCTACGAGGTAGCTTTTACAGTATACGAGGTGTTTTTACGGTCTATGAGATAAATATGTAAATGAGATTTATTTCGATTTACGTAAATCGGGCTTATTATATAAGCACGATTCAACACCGCTCAACCAAACGAGCAAAAATTGCTACCTCCACTTACATTATTTAAAAAATTGATTAAAATTAATTACAAATAATAAGTATATTTGAAATAAATTTTATTCTATAAGTATATCCTTATTTTTGAGGGACCAGTAAGTAAGAGAGAGAAATATAGTAAATATAAATATCATTAATATTTTAATTAATATAAAATATATAATTAATGGGTGTAAAAATAAAAAAAAACTTATTAAATATTCAAACAATTCTTATCAGACATTTATAAAAAAAGATCAAACTAATTCAAATTTTAGACATAAAAAGGATCAAACCAATTTAAATTTTAGGCTTTTATAAAAAAGAGGAGAAAGAGTATTTATATATATCATCAAAATACACAAATTAAAATACTTTAAAATTGTCGGTCTTAATGGCAGGCATGTTTTAAAAAATAATTAAGTGAAAAGAAAATGTTCAACGAAGGAAAAGAGAAACAGAAATGAGGTTGTGAACTTACTTCATCATGAAATCTAGCCATGCTTGTGGCTTCTTTCTAAGAGCAGTAACCACAGGTGCATATTCGTGTGGTTCTATTCCATATTGTGCTAGTATGTCCGCTACCTCAGCCGCTTCTAAAATAGATAATGCCAGAAAAATAATAATAATAAATTCAGTTTCTCAACAATTTTCTACCCCTACAAGTTTCTGAAAATTAAGGTGGAAAAATTACCAATATCAGGCACAGTGACGATTTCTTCTTGCTCCCTCCTTAATTCTCTGGCATAATGATCAGCTTCACTCTTAGCTGCAAGATAACTGCACAATCCATCACTAATTTCATCAGCTAAATATAGCAAACCCTCTGTAACTTGTTTGGTTGCCGAGAAAATTTTAAAAATCTACGTTCTTCAACTCGCATAACCGCCTCACAAGACCCTCTGTAACTTTACTATCTCAAAAAACTGAGTCTCTAAAAGACTCGGAACATTGGAGTCTTAATCGCATCTCATTCGCAGCATGCGATTCTCCATTTCATTATCAATATGAAAGCGTAAAGGATCTGAGTTAAATTTTGAAAGCGAATCGGAGATTTGAGAAGAAAAAAAGAGGATGGAGTGAAGTACCCGCCCAGGCCCATGGAGATGGCGCCGGCGGCGACTTCGGCGATGCCGGCGGTGAGGACGATGGAGGAGGAGGCATTGGCGCCGGAAAGGCCGGCGGCGAGTGCGAAAGGAACGGTGAGGCCATCAGAAACGCCGATGATGATGTCACGGACGATCTCGCCTGCGGTGAAGTGCTTCTCGGTGTGGTGTTTAAGGAGCCTCTGTTTCTCAGGCTCTAAGCGCGTTGTTTCTTCGGCGGCGGGCATGGTTGATGCTCCAAATCCGACGGAATGGTATGGAATGAATGAGAGACGGTTCACGAGTGTGTTGTGTTCTGTGAGTGAGTAATTTGTATGAGACGAAACGGGGAATGAAATGATGAGAAGTTGCTGCCCGCAGTGCTGATATGGTAAGGCGCACAGGTTTGGGCGTCTTATATTTCCGAGGCGCAAATACATGAACATGTTATCTTGCCTTGAAGACGACGGAACTTTTCATTTTCACGTGTGTTGTCGCCAAAAGTAAAAATTCATATTTTATACGGTGCTGTATTTTTTTTCTCAAAAAAAATTCATATTTTATACTCTACTCTTTGGTAGTTTGGTTTTTCATGGTTTGGTTTCAATGGGTCATTTCTAGGAGGAGTCATTGTTACATAATGTAAGTTATATTTAAAATGTAACTAATTTTTTTTCCTTTCTGATTTTACTCTTACAAGTTATAACTAGAGTTAACCTCGTGTGTTGTAGGGAACGTGAATACTGAATAATGATATGTTGTGAAATTAATTTTTTATGACAATAATGTATCTATTTATATATCTCTAAAAATAATTTTTAGATCTGAAATACATAAGGGTTTATTAAGTACATGCTCATATATCACCCAAGCTATATCTTCTCATGCGTAATATGATGAGTGTTACTGGAGGTGAGACATAGTTTGGTTTAGCTTATATTGATGTATAAGCTCGATTTACGTAAATCGAGATAAAACTTCTCCATATATTTACCCCGTAAACCGTAAAAGCTACTTCATAGACCATAAAAGCTACCTCGTATACTGTAAATCACGATTGAAAAACACTTTTGGAGGTTCCAATCGCTATTCCAAACATGTTCTTCATTTGAACTTATAAGAACAAAATTTAGTAGGAATCTCTATTCATTTAAAAAATTATGAATTTATTCTTTAGAAATTCGATTGGTTGCTTATGAAATTAATTACTATAATTCTTAAAAAAAAAGAAAAAAATAATTTTAAATTTATTAATATCTCAATGAATATCTAATTATCATGAAAAAAAAAGAAATAAGAGTTATTGTCATATTAGTATCTTGATTAATATACTAGTTGATAATATTCTATAAACTTCCTTTATATATTACCAAAAATCTATAATACATCTAAAAAGTAATAAATTTCTTTTTTTAGGTCTAATTGGTTGTTAATGTGATAGTTATTATCATTCATGAAAGTCAAAAGCTAATTTATTTTTGAAGTCAGTAATATTATTTTGAAATATTTTTAATATCTCAATTAATACCCTAATTGTAATTATTGTGGTATTATATTTTCGAAAATCTATAAATTATAATGCATCTAAAAAATAATAAATTTCTTTTTTTTTTTAAAGTCAAATTGGTTGCTCATAGGGTTATTATTATCATTCATGAAAATCAAAGAACAATTTATTTTTAAAGCTGATGATGATAGTTCCAAGTATTTTAAATATATATATATATATATATATATATATATATATATATATATATATTATAATGAATTCATAAATTCATGATTTATATAATATTTTTTATTCTTGTGAATATACTAACAAATCAAATCATATTATCATCTTTTACCAGGCTAACTATGGAGGATGCTTCAAATTACATTTTAGATTAGAAAATTGAAACAATACACATGAATTTGAGAGTTAAATGTGAAAAAATCTTGTAGATTAAGGAAATCAAAGTTCAGTACTAATATGACCAATTGCCATTACACAAATATAAAAGGTAAATTCCAAGAAATTAAATTTCCATAAGATGTTCCCCTACAAAAAGGTTAGCAGAGCCAAGCATGGACAGATAAAGAACGGTCACTCTTAAGTCCGATATTCATGAGAAGTCCACCATGAATCGTACCAGCAACAATACGCTTATGCCTGACGCCTGATATTACATTTAAATGAATGAATATCATGATGCTCGTAGTTGTGCAAATTCATAATACCATTGCATAAGCTTTTGAAAATAGTCAAACCTAATAAATTATAGAGATTAACAAATCATATTATCAAAAGTTGAAACGACAAGACATCAATATGTGTGTGTATTTAAATATAATTAGATTGATCATGTATCCTCTTCATCTTCACTCATTGCGGTACAACAATTTGATCTCCTCTCCATATAGAGATACATTGATATGAACTTTACTACTCATAAATGACAATATGATGATGAAGAACTGTGTTGGGAACAATGTTTAAACATTTGATGGGTTAATTTTAAATGTAAAAGTTATGTTACTTATGATAAGCAATTGTTAAAACCAACTTCTTTTTTGTGTCGGAGTCTCTTTTATGATCAACCAATCTCCCAAATGCTTGTAGGAAGGCTATCATATCTAGATGAAATTGATGTCCAGGTTAGGATAAAACAGTAATAAGCTCTTCCTTTTTGGCTTTTTCGCGGGCAATGACCAGGTTTTTTGTTGATAGGCAAAAAATATAAAGCCCAAGACTCCGCAAGTGCACGGGCCGTATTAAGTAATAAAGAATGAGTAATATATCGTTCTTACGAGGACTTGATACCAACAATACAGTTGAGCAGTGACTTTACACTTTTGTTTAATTTGAGTGAACACAATTTGAATAGAAAGTAGGAATAAAAGCTAACTAAAAAAAGAAAGAAAAATAAATCTAACTATAATCATGATTAAGGATAATGATGATTTTAAATATTAAGTGGTGATTTGGATTATTATATCCTTAATTACTTGTTAGTATCTAATTTCTACCCTTAATTACATTTAAAGTTATATTTGCTAGTTTAAGACTCTTAATTACCTAAGAGTATTTTTCAATCCATTAAAATGCATTTCAACTATGTTAATTCCTAATGTCGTAAGCAATTAGTACTTAATTTGATTAATTTAAGTGCAAGCCTAATGAGACTATGTAAGGCTGATAGGTATATGTCTATCCGACAAGCAAATTAAATCCGAAAACCTAATCACGATTTAATTGAAGCATAATCTTTCATCGGTGTGCACATGTTTTGTAATCGTCATCAGTAGCCAAGACTTCGAAGTTCTCGAACATGTAAACCTCTCCCTCTGTTAAATCATTGGTGTATCATTTGATTTGTCCCTTCTAAATGATAGAAGCCTCAATTCGATCACCTTGTTTGCATAAAGTAAGTTGAATTAAGAGCTACATATAAATTCCCTTCACTGAATACAAGAACTATACTATTTACTTACCTATTCGTCCACTAAAATAATTCCAAACTTTCAGACCTCAAATGATGAGTTCTTCTTCGCTATCGTCCACTTCCTAAGCACCCTAAAAATAATGCATTAGGTTTCTATGCTATCATCGATGTTTTTGAGTAATTCATGAGCAGTGTTTGCCATTGCCTTCGTTGATGCTGCTGAGTAGTGATGCTTAGATAATACTACTCCTATGTTGTATAGGATTATTATTAGTCCCAAGTTGAGCTATTCCGTATTCACCATATTGACACCTTCTTTGCTTTTATTATACACAAATGCGCAATCATGTGATATTGACTTATGAATCAAGAATTATTGTGTCCAAAAATGGAAATAAAATACCTCAAATAAAACTTATTGATATATTTTAATAAGTTTTGTTTTATTGCACTAACCTAATTTTGTGCAAGACTTCGTTGACTTCAATTGTAAAGCTTTATGTTATTGCAATAATAACCTACGTTTTATTATAAATTATTAATTATTCATATGATTTATGTAGATTCCTTAACCATAAAAGGTGCCATTTTTTTTAGTGGTCAAGAGTTTTACCCTTAAGGCTTCGAAGTAAAGGCTTCTCACCTTTCCCAACAAGTCCACTTCATGAGATTTGAACTTAGGTTCTCCTCTTTACGGGGGTGAGACTTCTTACCATCTCAAACAACATCTTGTTAGTGGAAGGTGTCATTCTTAGGTATGCTTGGATCACAAATATATAATTTGTGATATAATTATGATTTCTGATTTAATATTTATATTTAAATTCAATTTATCCCTATAAAACTCAAATTAGTTATGGAGATCCCTATCATCATAGAAAGTGAATATCTTGTTTATACATGCACATGTAATTATAATTATTAATTAATATAATTATCTTGACTTGCAAAAAAGTGCTTTAAAAAGGTTTTTTTTGTACTTCCCAAACAAGCATTAAGTTAAGTAGTTACTATTTAAATAGATGAATTAGTTTAAGTGACTTGTACTATAGACCAATAAATTGTATGTACCACTTTGACCCTAATATAAATAATCTCCGATCATTATGGTTAATTCATTCAATTTGTTTAAAGATGATTTTTTATAAAAAAATTACCTTATTTCAAATCACAAATGAGATTTTAAAAAGAGAAAAAAAAATCACCCTAAACTTTAAATACACATTATAACCTTACAGTTGAGAGAGTTAAAGGGAAAGGTGGGTCTAGGTGTCATGGGATTGCAATGACCAATTATATGTACTTAATATAAGAGCTAGTTGAAAAATTTAGAGAGATTAAGAAAATTAAATAAATTACTTAATTATAACATAAAAATACTTTTTGAAAAATAATGCTACAATTGCTAGTTTAATATCATCCATCCTATAATCATAAAAAACATTTTCTTATTTCATTATTATTAACAATATTAACATAGTCTTTGAAATATATCTGGTTTAAAAAAAGGCAATTGAGAGAGAAAAAGAGAACGATGAGTCAGCGTGAGAGAGGTGGTAGTGGTGGGAGTACGAGCGGCGATGGTAGTGAGGGTGGTGGGGAGATGGTAGAGGGAAGAAAAGAGATAAGGATCGTGAGGACCACTCAACGCTGACCTTTATTTTCAGTCAGTCTAGTGGGAAAAGGGTTTACAAGGAATGTGGAAAATAAGGAGCTGGAGCCTGTAAGGCGACGAACATTCCTCCGACGTATCGAGATAAATTATTATCTCCTGGACATGTGGGGTTTTTGGTTAGGCATGAAGAAGAGGATGATATAGTAAATGTTTGGAGGAAGTACTTCAGTAGGAAGAATAATGAGGCCGCAACGGATGTTAGTGAGGATTGTTCACTGGAGGAAGAACATTATGGCAAACACACTGAGCGGCAAACCCATCTTTGAAAGTAACGTCAGAGCAATATGCTGCATGGTGTAGACCTTGGATGAACTCGCTGATCATAAAAGTTCTTGGTGCAAATATTTCTTTGTATATCATAAAAGATAGGATTTATCGTTCGTGGAAACCAGTGGATCCGATAAAAATGATTCCTCTGAGTAATGGCTACTGGATTGTGTCTTTTACCATAAAGGAGGACTGTGACTTTGTGTTTCAGGAAGGCCCATAGATGATTGATGACCACTACTTGATTGTTTAGAGATGGTGCCTGAATTTTAACCTGTGGAAAGCATATTTTTGGCAAAAAATAGCAATGTGGGTTAGACTTCCTGACTTGCCTATGGAGTTTTATAATGTTGAGCTACTAAATATCATTGGCAATATGATCGGTAAGATACTTACGATTGATCGTTCTACTTCTATCTATGATAGAGGTGGTTTTGTGAGGATTTGTGTTGAGCTACACCTGCAACAACCGTTATTGACTACGTTTAACTGTTTTGGATAGGATCGTCTAATTGTTTATGAAGGGCTACATTTGATCTGTTTCCATTGTGAAAAATATGGTCACAGAAGGAAGTATAACTTGAGTGTGAGCATGAAAACGGGCCTAAAAAAACTAAGGATAAAGAAACAACTTTAGAAACTGAGAAAGGTAGACCTAGTGTTATGGCGTCGTCTGGTGCTAGTGCCGAAAAAGTAAATCCCAGTGAGTCAATATAGGAGGGTAATATTTATGGTAAATTGTGAATCTTATGACGAGACTTTAGAAGTGGGATGGCACCGGCGTAATTCCAAGCTTAGTTCTGGAAGGTAAGAAGATCAAGGCTGAGTTTCAGAAGAGTAAATCAATATAGCAAGGGATGCGCGAGGCTATTAATGTGAAGGATAGAGGGGGAAAGGCTTTAAAGAAGATTAATATGCCAGATCATATTAATGAGTAGGATATGAAAGTCAAATCGATGGAGTGGGTCCTAGTAGGATCTAAAATAAAGACTGAAAAAAAAGCAAACAAAGTGGGAAAGAGAATTTACTGCCTATAATAGAAAAAGGTAAAAAAGGAGGGAATAACAATGACTTGGGCTTAAGCAGTAGGCCTGTCAAACAACATAATTCTTTTGTGGTTTTGAAGGATAATAAAATTGGGCCAGCACAAGATGCACAAGTACTAGGCCTGAAAGCTCAAAATTTCAGCAACCCAGCATTGTGACTAAAACGCAACACCATATGAAGGAGGATTTATCACATGGTATAAGATATATGCGTGAAAAATCAGAAAACTTGGCTTCGCTTGTTGTGGAACAGCTAATTCATGATAAGTTGGGGCAGGAAGAAGGATATGATCAAGACATGGAGTATGCTACCCCAACCTATGAAATTGTTTCTATATGATTTTTATGTTGTGGAATGCAAGAGGGATAGGTGCTTGAAGCTTCCTGGCCCTAGTTCATGATTTAAAAAAGCACTCTCATTTGGATTTCTTAGCTCTTTTGGAGACTCGGTGTGACAAGAAATTCACAGACACAAGAATTAAGAAAATGAGATTTGACAACTTAGCAGTTATTGATTTTGAAGGGCATAATAGAGGTATTTGGTGTACATGGAATGAAAGCATAAACAACATTATGGTCTTAGAGAAAAATACCAGTTTATGCATCTTAGTATATGTCCTAAGAGTTGTAACGCCCCAAACCAAATAACAAAATACTTAACCAAAGTATTTGACATATCGTCAATAAGGATGTTCAACATCTAAATCATCGAAATACAAAATCAGTTCAAATGAAAACCCACATCACGGTGTTAAATCAAGTTCTTAAAATATTTCAACAAAACAAAATAAAATGCGGAAGTTTAGGATCATGGCAAATGACAACAACATAACATATGCTTTAGGAGTATAAGAGAGCCTTCAAGGCTCACTCCATATGTGCCTTCCCTTGCTCCCTACTAGAACAATCACCTGAAAAATATTAATGTAAGGGATGAGATTCCACGTCTCAGTAACTACTGAAATTTTCTACCGTACACAAGCAAACCACATATGATAAAAAAAAAAGAAACTGATTATGTATATATTGTATGTACTATAATCCTCATACAAGACAATTAATAATTTAATTATCATCATGTCAATCTGTATTTTCATCACAACAAGTAATATATATAATTATGCAATATACAAAATGCAACCTCCCTTATTTCACCGTCCATCCTTATTCCGCTGACTAGAGCCATAGGCTAACACATAGTCCTACAGAAACACATCCATTTGACTGGATTGTCCCAAGCTCACCAATTCTTAAGATACACCCGGCCAAATGTGTAGAGCTTAAGTCTGGACTATGACTTCCCTCCTAAAAAGAAAACACAACTAAGGAGGTGTCACATGTCCCACAGCTCCAATGCAATCCCGACCAAAGGAGAACATGGAAGAAGGGGCCTTGACAAGTGTCATCTATTGTGCATCAAGTGATGGCATACCACGTGGTAAAAGATCTCAACATACAAATTTCCTCCTTACTCCAGCCCATCATAAATGCAACCACCATGACAGTTATATTTAATCATCAATAAATATAAATAAAAGATAAGGTATAATAAATAATACTTCCATTCATATTAAACATCATCAATATTCAAACATGCCGAAAAGGAACTAATAATCCATTCAATGCATCAATTATAATTAAATTATTAACTATGTGAATAAAAATGAGTTATTAAGAAATTTCATTGTAACATTATTTATTTTAGAATTTATATTACATACACATATACATATAATTCAGTCCATTTTTAATAAAAAAAATATTTATTCACAATCATACATAATTTTACAAGTATATGGGAGAATATTCAGAGTTACTTGTTACTCCATAGCTTACAGGTAATTACACAAGAGTTACTCCCAAGCTTTCAATAAGAGTCTACAAGATCATAATATAAATAACTATTAATATATATGTAACTCAAAACTACTCTAAAGGTACCCTTTAGATCATATAACTATCTTATAAAATTAACTATACGGTAGTTGTCTTAAAAAAATTACTATATACATACATAAGAAAAAGGACAAGATTGGGATGTGAAGAGAAGGAAAAGAATATATATATATATATATATATATATATATATATATATATATATATATGTATGTATGTATGTATGTATGTATGTATGTATGTATGTATGTATGTATGTAGACCCACGTATGACAAGAAGGAAATGGGTAGGATACTAGGATAGTTTTATTCATCTTCCAAGCTTCAAGACGCAAGCACAATACCAAAGTAACCAACGTGGGACCATGGAGCAATATGATAAATAATAAAAAAAATGCACACTCACAATGCATTGATAGAAGAGGAAAAAAATAATATAAATAAATAAATTGGTTAGTGTGAACCATAATAACGAAAGAGATGGGTTTAAGAAAAAAAATTGGGAGAACATACTCATTAGTTATAGGAAATTATAAACATATGTTTAAATAAATATATGTGGATCAAGGTACACACAGTGGAGGGGAATAAATAGATTATAAGGGAAAATCAATAAACACACTCTCCCTTAGATACAAGAAGATGGTCCGCTTAATGAAATTATATATATATATATATATGTGTGTGTGTGTGTGGAAAAATACACCATCATTAACAATAAGCAAATGTGGTGATTGGTAATTTTTTTTATACGCACATATACATACGTATGATTGTGTAAGAGAGAATTTAGGATATTGAGGGAAGATTTAGTAAAACATACACACATTCACACGCGGATCAAAGTAAGAGAAGGGGTTTTGGTTGTTATTGATAAAACATACTCACACCTTCAGAGGAAAAATGGTAGTTACCTACGCATAGAAAATAGTAAATAGAAAGAAAAAAAAAGGAAAGGATAAAAAAAAGACAAGTGGGTATATAAATATATACAGTGTAAACAGATTCATTGCTAGGAATGTAGTAGAGGCCTAGAAGGGATAAGTAAAGAATAAGAACCTCCTTACAATTGCGCAGAAATCTAGATGGAGAGGTTATATATATACATATATACATATATATATATATATACATATATATATATATATATAGGTATGTAAACCCGTGCGCACATAAGAAAGAAAAAGATGGAGAAAAGAAAGTGGAGTTAGAGAAATTGCATTGAAGGAAGAGCTTAAGATGCATAGTAATATGGGATAATGCGTGGGTCAAGTAGTATCTCTCAATTTCATATATACGGTAACCTACCCATAATAGTAGCTATGTGATGGTAAGAGGAAAATAAAATAAATAAATAAAAATAGTTTATATCCTTAGACGAAGAAAGAATATCAGTCGAGACATGAGGGAATGAACAGACAGGAAGAGTAAAACGAAGAATAGAGAACCTGATGGCCGTTGGAGAGCTGCGGTGGCTGAGTAGTAAGAAGTGAGAGAAGAAATACTTTTTATAGGGGTAGGGTTATGATTGGACCCTTTCTATTAAAATAATATTTTTTTAAAATAAAATAAAATAATAGTAGTAATAATATTTATTGTTCAATTTGTTTTATCACTTATTTCAATAATATTTATACTCATATTCTGATATAATCATTTTATTGAGGTACTTTACTTGTACTATTATTATTATTATTATAAAAAAATATTTAGATTTTTTTTGAAAATAATATTTAGAACTTGATACTTATATTAAATTATTAATCTATCTTATACTCTTTGCTTAAATAAAATATAAAATACAACTAATTCTAAATCCTAAGAAAATCAAGGGTTACAAGACTGGCATCCCTTAGACATTTACTATAATTTATGCAAGTCCAAATAAGAATGGTAGGCGCAAATTATAGAGTAATTTATCGCGATTTGCTTCCTTTATTATAGGGCCGTGGGTGACTAGTGGTGACCTTAATGCAACATTGTTTGATTATGAAAGACATTCTACAATGACATGTAAGCTTTCTTATGATAATGAATTTTCAGACTAGATGAAAAAAGAAGACATGATGGATTTGAGTTTTTAGGGCCCTAGTTTTACTTGGCAATGGGGGATGATTAAAGTAAGACTTGACAGGATTTTAGCTAATGAAGTATGGATGCAACGATTTCCTAATGCCTTAGTGGCTTTCTTGCCTTTTTTCAAGTCTGACCATTGGCCTATTCTTTTACGGACCAAAGATAATAGTAATCAATTGCGGCCTAATCGTCCCTTTTTTTTATTGCTTCATGGTTGCTACATGATGAGTTCAATGACTTTGTTAAAAAAGAATGGAGCTCAACTGCTCCCTGGATAGAGAATATCTCTCACTTCACTGAGGCTTGCTCCATGTAGAACAAGAAGGCATTCGGTCATACAGAAGCAAGGAAGATGAATCTTTTAAGGAGATTGGATTGGCTTAATACAACCGTTGCTCTTAGAGGTATGGATAGTTACTATCATGATCTTCAATTTCGCCTCTGGAAGGAATTGGAAGATTTTTTAATCCAAGAATCATTAATGTGGGTGCAAAAAGCAATAATGGAATGGAAGGTGTATGGTAATAGGAACTCTAGGTTGTTTCATGCTCGTGCAACTGGTTGACATAAATTGAATCGCATTGAAACGATACATAATGAAGATGGTGAATGACAGTATAATGCTGGGGAAATTAAGATAATGGCGGTGAACTATTTCTCCTCTTTATTCAATAAAGAAGTTCATGGTAGAGACACTCTTGATTGCATCGTCTCATTGCCTCCTATTGACAAAAGCATAATGCAGTGGTGTGGTAGAGGAATTCATGATGATGAGATTCGAAATGCTCTCTTCAGTATGGGTGCATTAAAGTCACTTAGTTTGAATGGCTTCAATGCTTTGTTCTATCAACCTCAGTGAAATACGGTATGTTCTTTAGTGATTCATTATATTAGATATTTGTTTTCTAGCCTACAGGAAATAAGGAAAACTAACGAGACACTTATTGTGCTCATTCTTAAGAAAGATAATCCAAAGACCATAAAGGGTCTTCGACCTATTATTTTGTGTAACGTGATATATAAGGTGGTTACCAAAGTGATTGAAAATAGGTTGAAAACAATATTCCTCCAGATTATTTCTCTAAATCAATGTAGCTTTGTACCCCAACACCATAGTAGTGATAACATTATTGTGGCATAAGAGGTAATTTATTCTATGTGAAATATGAAGGGACATAAAGGATATATGGTTATTAAAATTGACCTGGAGAAGGCCTATGATCGGGTTAGCTGGGGGTTTCTACATAATTGCCTCTCAGAATTAAACCTTCCTGCACATACAATAGAGGTAATTTCAAATTGTGTTTATTCTTCTAGCATGCAACTTTTATGGAATGGTGATAAATCATATATGTTTCATGCTTCTCGAGGTGTAAGGCAATATGAACCCATCTCTCCATATTTATTTGTGATTTTTATGGAAAAACTTGCATATTTGATACAAATGTATATTAATAATGTGGAGTGGAAGCGAATCATACTTACTAAGACGGGCCGCCAATTTCGCATGTATTTTTTGCTGATGACATTATCTTCTTTGCAGACCAAGAACTACGAGATCGCCCCTTTCATTTTGGGGTGATGGATGGATCGTACCATTTTAGCTAAGTTTCCCTTGAGCAAGCAAATGTGATCAAACAGTGCCTTGAGGTATTTTGTGCTAGTTTAGGTTTGAAAATTAATGCATCCAAGACTAGAATGTTCTTCTCATGTAATGTGAATCATACTCGGTGTAATGAGATTAGTAGCTTTCTTGGGTTTACCCAAACAAGGAGTCTTGGTAAATATCTGGGAGTTCATTTTCACCATGAACAAGTCTCGAAGGCCACATTCACTGACGTGGTAGATAAGGTGAAGAAGCGGCTTACTAACTGGAAGATTAATACTCTTTCCACTGTAGGAATAACCACGTTGATTAAATCTATAGTGTCAGCCATTCCAAACTATGTAATGCAAACCTCCTATCTTTCGACTACTACTTGGGAGGAGTTGGATAAAAATAATCAAATATTCTTGTAGGGAGGCTCTAGAGACCGTTAGACGATTCTGTTAGTGGTATGGGAGGAGGTGTGTAAACCCAAGAAGATAGGAGGACTATGAATTTGACATACTAAGCATAAAAAATTTTCTTTTCTAATGAAATTAGGATGAAACTTGGTGAAAAAGCAGGATATGTTATAGGTTAAGGTAATCCAAGACAAGTATAAATGTGGCATAGATCTTCTACCTAAGATTGATCCTAAAAAACCTGGATCCAACATTTGGTCAGGTATTAAAGCCACATGGTCGCATGTTGAGTCAGGGGTAAAGTTGATGGAGGGTGGGGACATGAGATGGCGATGGTATAAGGGCGGTACATTTATTGTCCAGTCAGCTTATAATAATCTCATACTTGCTGAAGATAACTCTAATCCTTTATGGGAGAAAATATGAAGGCTCAAGATCCCTGAGAGATGTCGTATATTTACTTGGCTGGTTGCGCAGAAGCGTTTGCTTACAAATGTATCACGGTGCAAAAGAGGTTTGAGTGATGATAACCGATGCCCACTATGCCTATCACATGCAGAGGATCTTATTCATCTACTCTGCGACTGTGAGCATACCTAGGGAGCTTAGCGAGAGCTAATTAATTCGATGGGATGGTGTCATTTTTCAGCAATGGATTTCTTTGGTTGGCTCCTGTGTAATCTGTCAAAAACTACACAGTATGGACATGATGATTAGACATCAATGTTTGCTGTAACATGCTGGTGGTTATGGCTACGGCGAAACCTTTTCCTATTTGAGCAGAAGAAGGTCTCAAATAATATGATTGTTACTAACGTGCTTGCTCTTTTATCATGTTCCTGAGATGCTTCAGTTAAGTTCTTGAATCATGGAACATATTCGAGTAATGCAGTAATGTCATGTTTTGATTGGAAACCACCTAGAAGGGGGGTGATTAAGGTTGACGTTGATGGGGCATACTCCTATATTGCCTGTAGCAGTGCTTGCGACGCTGTGATGCAAGATGAGACCAAAAGGCTACTCCATGGATTCATGTACAGAGTTGAAGATGGTAACACAGTGACTGCTGAAATTTGGGGTTGTCTTCACGACCTAAAAGTTGAATGGGATACGGGAAGCCGGAAGATTCTTTTACAGTCAAACTACATGGATGCCATTAGTCTCATTATTGAAGGTGGGCATGAAACACATGCTGATCAAAGCATTATTGAGGAGGCCCGTGCGATGTTGCAGCGTGACTGGTTCGTAGAGGTGAAACACATTAATTGGCAGGCTAATATGGCAACAAACTACTTAGCTAAGGAAGGTCTTTCTATTATGCCAAGATTTCACATGCTCTACCAAGCTTCTGGCGAGCTAGTTCGGATTATGGCTACGGATATGTGCTAGTTTGAGAAGACTATCTTGTTATTAAAAAAAAACATATTCTTTAACTATTGATACTTGATCCCAATAATATAATAAAGGATTAAGGGACAATTTTGCTCCAAAAATTGTTACCGAAAGGCAATTTTGTCCTGAAAGTTTTTGCGGTGCAATTTTGTCTCGAAAGTGTAAAAAATGGAGCAATTTTGCCTTGACCGTTATCCCAGTTAATTTTAACCGTATGACATCCAGCATATCATTCACGTTATTTTTGTTAAGGTATAAATTTATCCCGAAAGTTTAAATCCAACTTTGAAAAAAAATGAAGTAGATGATTGATAGATTTCCGAGATAAATTTGCACTTTAACAAAAATGACGTGTATAACATGTGAGCTTCCAGCTCAGCATATTTGATCAACTAGCAGTTAAAATTAACTAGAATAACGGTAAAAAAAAATTATCCCTTTTTTTAGACTTTTGAAGTAAAATTACCCAAAAAAAAAAATTTGGAACAAAATTGCTGGTTGAACACTTGAGGAAAAAAAGTTTAATATAATTTAATTTTCATATCTGTATGTTCAATCGAGTCCACCCACGTTTGCGCCCTCGCGGCTTTCACCCGCCTCTTCCCCCTCACGAAGCTGTTCAGCCAAGAGCCGCCACCGTCGTTTTCCTTTCTCTGACACTGAAAACGCATCAGCTTCCAACTCCATCGCACTCCTCTAAAACCTTTTCCATTATATTCTCTCTACACTATTTCTCAACATTCATTCTCCTTCCATGGCGGCATTATTTTCATTTCCTAAACCCACTCACTTCTCTTCCACAACCACCCTTCTCACCCCACCTAAGCCCACATTCGCCTCCTCCACCAAGGTCCGCATGTCCCTTCAAGAAAACGGGCCCTCCGTTGCCGTCGTCGGCGTCACTGGTGCCGTTGGGCAAGAGTTCCTCTCGGTCCTCTCTGATCGCGATTTCCCTTACCGCTCCATCAAGATGCTCGCATCCAAGCGCTCCGCTGGTCGCCGACTCACATTCGAAGATAAAGAACATGTTATTGAGGAGTTGACTCCTGAGAGCTTCGACGGCATTGATATTGCCTTGTTCAGTGCTGGTGGATCAATCAGCAGAGAGTTTGGTCCCATTGCGGTTGAACGAGGAACGATTGTGGTGGATAATAGCTCTGCGTTTCGTATGGACGAGAATGTACCGCTTGTGATTCCAGAAGTGAATCCTGAGGCCATGGATCACATTAAGCTTGGAATGGGTAAGGGCGCTCTCATTGCTAACCCAAACTGCTCCACCATTATTTGCTTGGTGGCCGCTACACCTCTTCATCGACAGGCTAAGGTACGAAGATTCCACCAGTTTTATTTTATTAGGGAATGTACATTCTCACTTTTTCTTTTTTGAGAGACCTGTAGGCTGTAGTATATGATTGTGAATAACAAAGTAAAGGACTACAATTAAGGAGCTATTTTTCCACGAGCCAAAATGGTATTGCTTTTTGTTTTTTGAGCCTTTAGTATCAATGACTTGTACTTGCAAAATCATTTGTCATCTAGCTTGTTTTTACAGTGGACCACGCATATGGTTGCTCATTCAATGTATTCTGAAGTATTGGTTTTTATGCTTTCATTGTGTGACTCTAATTATTAGTTACCGTCTTACCAAGTTATTAATTTGCTGTGCTTACAGCCTTGCAGAACGTGATGTTTTGTTTTCTCAAAACGCTTTCTCTGGGAATATTCTCCTATATTCATTATTATCAAGGCTATCATTTCCAGAATATAGTTGGATTTGGCTTTGGCATGTACATTGGTAGTTTGACTATTGGTCATTTTTACTTTTATGTGTTCGGCTATTGATTTTTTTCTATAGTATTTCAGGTAACATTAGAAGTCTAGAGAATTCAATAAGAGTTTAGATGTCTTATCAGTAACGTCGTGCTTCGTTATGTATAAATCATCAGTTGTACCCTTTATATTGATTCATCTTTCAACCGTGACATGATATTACAGGTATTACGTATGGTTGTTAGCACATACCAAGCTGCTAGTGGCGCTGGTGCAGCTGCAATGGAAGAGCTTGAGCTGCAAACTCGTGAGGTTTAACATATGTGTTTCATACTGACGAAAAAAGTGTTCAATTTTGATATTGAGAGGAAAAATGGATTTGCTTATCTTTCACAGTGAGTTGATTGTTCTTCGATTCTGTGAACTCAGGTGTTGGAAGGAAGACCGCCAACTTGTAAAATATTTAAGCAACAGGTCTGAGCTCTCTCTCTCAAGCACACGCAAAACGCACTCATACACACACTATTTTAGGTTACATAACATGTTTGCTCTTTTCTGGATGTATCTCTTGTTATCAACGGTCGAGGACTACTTCCTAGTAATATTGCCTTTTTTTTTTTTCGCAGTATGCTTTTAATTTGTTCTCCCATAATGCGTCTGTTCTCTCAAATGGATATAATGAAGAGGAAATGAAGATGGTAAAGGAGACAAGGAAAATATGGGTAAGTTAACATCAACCTTTCTATCATGTTTATCCGTTCAGTTCATATTGGAATGCCTCTGTAATTGTTTCACTTTTAGATGTTGAGAGGGAGTTTATTTTTATCATTTTTTCTGCTTCTGCAGAATGACAAGGATGTTAAAATAACTGCAACATGTATACGAGTTCCTGTTATGCGAGCCCATGCTGAGAGTGTGAATCTTCAATTTGAGAAGCCCCTTGATGAGGTAATTCTTATCATGTTATACTGTAGTATATTGCAGTCAGATACAGGAGTTTAAGTTTTGTGTATTGCTTGGAAACAATGGTTAGGCTAGGTAGATATGCATTGGCTGCTGTCTAGAACAAATGGTAGCTTGTATCACCATTTATCATTTATCACCTCTGTTGCTGGAAGCAAACAAGGTTATGCATAGTTTTGAAAATCAATGTGTTTTTACTGGTATTGAGTCTTTGTATAGAGCCACTAAAGCCATAGGAACGTGAAATACTGACTTTTAGGTGAATTAAGCTGCATTTCTGAAATAAGTATTTGGTCTCTGTAATACCTTTGGGGTGCATGGGTAGATTCTTGGATGATAAATGCCATGCAAGTTAGGTTGAACCTAGTTAGGTGTTTTTTATTTTTATTTTTTGTAGTTCCTGTTGAAATATTGGTTAGTGAGTTGTTAGTTATTCTCACCCACTCAATGTAATGCTCTAATCTTATGAAGAGGCACAAACTTCATGTATTTGTTGGAAGGTTGAATCCTCACCTCAAAAGAGAAAGAGAGAGGTTAACTTGGCACCCAGAGAGTTTGGGGTTGGTTCACCAAAGGGTTATGTAGTTTTTGTAAGTCAACCTTAGAAAGGTTTGTTGTCTTCATTGTTATTTGTTGAATTGATTAATGAAAGATTTTCATCATCTTTGTGGTTGATATGCTTCTCCCTCTAATCTTCTCAACAGTTCCTTGTGTATTTTTCAAGCGTTAGCTTGCTGTTGTATTTCAAAAAAAGAAATGTAATTGGGATATCAGCCATCTTAGTTCATCTGGTTTTCATATCCTCAGGACACTGCAAGAGATATTCTGAAGAATGCTCCAGGTGTAGTGGTGATTGATGACCGCGCATCAAATCATTTTCCTACTCCTTTGGAAGTTTCAAATAAGGACGATGTCGCTGTTGGCAGGATTCGCCGTGACTTGTCTCAAGATGGGAATCTAGGGTAAACCTTTTTCTTGACAATAATAAAAAAAAAATCTACCAATTAGCATTTCACTCTATTGTGTGAAAATTTCACATCAATGTTTGATGTATACACATTCACTCAGGTTGGATATATTTGTCTGTGGGGATCAAGTTCGCAAGGGAGCTGCACTTAATGCAATCCAGATTGCTGAGATGTTACTATGAGTTCACATATTTCAAGTTGAGATTCTTACAGGTCCCCTTTCTTTTGAGCTAATCATTTTTCAATCTGATAGTGCGCTTCCTTCAATGAGATATTTCGAATCTAAAGGCCTGTAATCATGGAAATGACTGATCATGTGATGTGAGTAAAGGCCTAAACTTATCATTTTGTTGATGAAGTATTATTTTTTTATATTTTGATGTATCCATTTGTATGTGAAGAATATTGTCTGACTTATTGGACACTACCAGCAAACATCATTAATTGTTGTTTGGCTGTGTACTGGATTCCAGGATAAGGTTTTAGGTCTCAATTTGTAATGTTTATTTATTGCCAAAATCAAGCGGTACTACTTACTGACAATAACATTTCCCTTGGGAGTTTTTCTTTTTTACCTTGGCAAGCTGGCTTTAATTTCACTTCAACTGAGGTTTAAACTCGTCAAATGTAATATTATTTCAAGGTAAAAATAAGCTATTTATTTAAATTGGAATTTGAATTAAACCCTAATTTTGAAGTTGTGAGGAATTCTTACTCGGACAAAATTAATTTAAAAATTATTCGTTTGGTTTTTATAAAAAATAATCTTAATTTCTTAATTTTAATATTTCTTATAAATGGTTTTTTAACTAAAAAATATAGTGACATTATTAACACTATAGATATTTTCAATATTATAAATATTTAGCATCCCTAATTAATCTTCCAAAAATCTGTCGTCTTTTTTTTTTTTAACAGAAAAAATCTGTCGTCTTTTAGATTTTCAAATTTTCTCCTATTGATACCCTGATTTTATTTTTTTGTTAATATATTGAGATTGCATGAGAAAATCAAAGACAGAATGCTTCAGTTTAGGATCACTCAGGATCAATATATCGATAACAGTACAATCTATAAGATGGAGAAATTTTAATCAAATTTAGTGACAGGAATAAAGCCGTATTTTGATAGAATTTTTACGCACTATGACGAATTAAGAGAGAATCTCTCCCACCCTCCCTCTCCGTTCTTTCTTTAAAAATGTTTTTTTTACGAAAATAAAATAAAATTTACCAGCCCAATGATTCTTTTTTTCTTTTTCTTTCTTTTTTTTGCCAGTACCAGCCCAATGATTCAGGCATTCAGCAACGCCGCCCCAAACTTTTTTTTGCAATTTTTTTCTTTTTTCTTTTTTAAAAAAAGAAGCAACCACATAAACATTTTTCATATGTACCACTTTCCCTCCAAACTGTACAAAAATTTCTAAAATAAAAAACTCCGAAATTCTTCCAAGTTCCACCATTTTCTTGTATAATTCTCAAGGGTTGCCATCAAAATACATCGCCCCCTATCCTAGCTAATAAGATCTCACCATCTCAACATATTTAAAGGGCAGCAGGCTACCACAAGACTATTACTTATCAAGATTGCAGGATCTAGGTCAAAAACTGCCGCAAAGAGACAAATATTACAAACCACTTCAATTTAAGGTCAATACCAACAAAGTGATCAGAGCTTATTTGGGGTTCCTGAGAACAATAATGACAGAATCTCCTCGTAGGAACATTTTACTGATGAACCTATCCTTGTTAACTGGTTGGGCCTTCTTCTTTCCTTTACCAGTCTTTGGCACCTGGATGAAACAAATAGGTCCATCAGATATTTATAAGCACAAGGGAAATATAAATAAATTCATTGCAAAACAGCATCACCATGAGCACTAAGATAATGTACTGTGGGTCACTATCTCTAATCTCTCAAACTTCTTTCTTTTCTTTCCTAAGCTTGAGAGCTTCAATCCATCCTATATTTCTGAGTGGAAAAAAAAAAGGAGATCCGTGACAGATAGAAAACATACTTCAGTCCACATTTCCCGTACATTTTCAAGAACCATGTTGCAGTGCCTATCAAAAGCCCTGACACGACCAAGAAGCTTTCTATTGTTGCGACAGTTGATCAGCACCTGCATGAGCAGGATATTAGAATATAATTTCCAACCACATTAATCTAAACCTGTCATGGAAACCATAATTCTATGTTAGAACTAACAGTACCTGTGTGTTATTCTTAACACTCATCATTAGCACAGATAGCGGTCCAGTGTTGAACTCCTCTTCTTCATTCTTACCTCCCTGTAAAAACCATGAATGATTACAAGCTGAACCAAACTTTCGAGAATCCATAAAATGTACAAGTCTCGAGATATTAACAATGTCAGACCTTCAATTTGATTGCAAAATAAACGGAAAAAATCAATGAAAAAAAAACCGGACCGGCCGGTTCAACCGGTTCGACCGGTGATCCGGTCCGAGTGGTGAAAAAACCGGTGAACCGGTTCAAACCGGTCAGAACCTGTGGTTCAACCGGTTCACCCTTTTTTAAAAAAAATATATTTTTTTATTTCTCTAACTACTATTTTGCATTATTTTTTAAGGAAAAATGAAAGTTTGTCACCAAGATGAAGAGAAAAGTAGGTAAAGAAAGAACAAATCTAAAAAAAACAGATTTTGAGAGGATATAATAATTAATTTATTATAGGAAATGATATGTTATTACATAAATATAGGCACTATAACTAATATTAATAGATTTTAAGCATTTTTTGTCTAAAGATCTTTATTTTTATCTATGAAAATTAAAAATATATTAATATATATATTGACACTAATAAATTATAATATTTTAATATGACCGGTTCGACCACCGGTTTAACCAAAGGTCCGACCCCGGTTGAACCATTGACCCTTGAACCAGTACTGTGACCGGTTCATTGCCCGGTCCGGTTTTTTGTTCCCTGGAAAAAATCATAAAACTAATATTCATTCAAATCAACGCAGTTAATATCATTATTATGTGATATCAACCGCAAAAAAGATCACGTTAATTATCAGTGACTTAGCTAATCAGCAGTTACAGAGAAAAATTAACACAGCAGCAACTAAGGAGTCCTTCAAAGACATGCTTATGCATGATCCAAGGACTTGCAAAAATAATGAAAACGTCCTCACCCCACCAACTCCAAAGCCCCCCGGCGGGGGGGATTGAGGAAAATTAAACACTTCAGATTTCAACGTCCAAAAAGTGCTTATAAAAGACAAATCATCAATTTCAAATAATAAACATAAAAAACAAGCATTTGCCACTTCGATACATCAAGGGAGACTTCAAGCAATATATACAGCTAAAAGAAAATAACAACAACAACTGACCTCTTCCTCCATTGGCCGGCTGACAAGAAATAAAGGGAGAAGAGAAACATGTTAGTAAGTAACCAAAAATCTAAAAATATCAAATAATATTAATCAAGACGACCAATTGAAACTAAAGTCTACTTCATTTTGGATGGAAGTAACGCTCAGTTGCACACTCCAATTATAGCAGGAACTGTCCTGGAAGGGGAACAAGTCAACTAAAATAAATTATAAGAACAAAATAAGAAAATAAAAACAAAACAGATGAAGTGTGAAGAATAAGGAATAAATGTTAGAAATGATATGATTGCATGTGTCGTAAGAATCAGAATTGAAAAATATTGCATAATGGTTTGCATTCCGTATTAGTGACAAGACTAGTCATGTAATAAGGAAAGAATAACAAGGTGAGCTTGTTCATAATTAATTAATACAGAATATGAGAGAATATGCAGCAAAGCAAGGAGATGAAATTGAAAATAAGAAAAATCAGATAAATTTCCCTTCCAAGAAAGATCTGATCACATTTAAGCAAAAAATTCTAAATCTTGCTTAGTTATAAGGATGTCAGAAGAGTAGGAAATAGTGGGGGAAGAACAAGAAGCCTCCTCAAATCAGTTCTTCATAAACTTCACACAAATGGCAATTCAGCAACACGAATTTTTTTAATTAGTATCAGAGGCATTTTTGTTCCCAAATGCCAATCTTAGTTGTTTTAAAATGGTTACAAAAAACTAAGAGTCCCAAAGTATGGCCAAATACAAGTACTAGAGCATTGTTTAAGAACAATAAAGACCATAAAGAAAACACACATCTAGTGGACAACCCCATTCCTTTCGTAGAAAACATAATATATTTTACTGAACCATGATGATTTAAGTCCACAATAATTTAAAATTCTCAAAACATGAGTTATATTTTTTGTAACTCAGGAAATAATTAGAACAGAATTGTCACTTAGGTTTAGTACAATTAAAGGGTGCTCTCGCCTGCTATGTTTTAGAAAACAAAAGTTAGGGATCTAGGTCTTAGATACTCAGAACCAAAGGAAAACGTATATCACTTCAAACTAAGCCAAAACATGGATTAATCAGAGAAACATAGGTATTTATCAATGTCTCTTCGTTTCAAGTCTCCAAAAGCATTCCCCATAGCTAAGAACTAAATCAAGAACTAATATGAGAGACACAACGGGTTTTCCATGTAAATCACTTCGTTCGAAATCTTTAGAAAGATTCATCAAGTATAGGACTAATAAGTAATTCTCGGAAAAGCACAGATGCGTTCCAGTATGTCTCCTCATTTCAGGTCTCCAGAAGCTTTCTTCATGAATATTACACCAGAAGAACGAAATTTTACTGAATTTATTCCTCATCAGAGACAAGAGCATGCAAATCCACGGTAGACAAAACCCAGATTCAAATCAAAATGAAAATAAAACACGTCCGAACGGAAGAAGCAGAAATTCGAACAGAGAAAACAAGGCAAAAAGAGAAACATAAACATCGAAAACAAAGAAGCTGGAGTATGATGCATACCTTAATTCACTGGCCCAAGAACACCTCAATTCTGAAAGCCTTACTCTTGCGAAGCTAAGCCGGAAACACTCAGATTTTTATAGTCCTAAACCACGAAACTCTCCTCTCTGTTTTTTTATCTAACCAGTCGGGTTAGTCCAGTTCATTTCCGGCCCAAATTTAGTTCTAGTTTAGTGGCCCAAATGTTGATTTTAGGAGAACATTGAAAATATTTTTAGGCGATTTATTAATTTGTTGGGAAAATTATACTTAATGAAGACTAATATGAATTGATGATTCTATTAAAAGATGTTAAAAAATCAAGGGTTGGTTCGAGTGATAAGTGACTTGATTCTATTTAAGTAAGATCTTGAGTTTGAGTCTTATGTATGTAGAAAATCTCCGCTAGAAGACTCGTCTACCATAATCAGGTGCTTGACCCGGGTCGAATCCAGATTAGTCAGGGTGAAGCTCTGGATACTGGATGGGGGGAAAAAGATGTTAAAAAGTATTTTTGAGTTATTAAAACAATGGAATTTTTGAAAGATGTTAAAAAGTATTTCTGCGTTATTAAAACAACTATTGGCAATTTCGAAATGTTTTGAATTTATAATTTTTGAAATATAAATAATAATTTTAAACGTACTAAACTACTAATTGCTATTATAATGAAAAATATGGTAATTCTATATTGTCATGTGTGGTGGAACATTTCCTATTCCTGATTTGCTTGTTATGTGTGAGACGAATGAGTTTCGTTTCTCAAACTGTCAAACATTATTATCTTGTTTGGTTAAGTTTATTTATATCGTGTTTATTATATAAGTCTGATTTATGTAAATTGAGATAAATCTTTTTCATATATTTATCTCATAAACTGTAAAAGCACCTCATAGACCGTAAAAGCTACCTCGTAAACTGTAACAACTATTTCATATTCCGTAAATCACAATTTATAAATATTTATAGAACTTTTATAAACTAATCAAAATGAGCAAATATATAAATGCACGTGAAGCTAGTGGGGACGTAACAAGTGGGGCTAACATATAGTGAATAGGATACGATACCGTACATGCGTTCACAGGCTGGCGCTAGGGATGTCCAAAAAACCTTGTGGTCTAGGTAGACCGACCCGACCCGCCCGATCCGAAAAAGAAAAAATTGGTCTGGGACAATTTGAACGGGTTAGACCGGACTGGTCTTATCGGGCCAGACCAGACATCAGGCCAAAGGTTCTAATCCTTCGGTCTAGTTCGGTCTGACCCGAAAGGTTTTTTTTAATATTTATATAACAATTTTTAATGCCCTCCACTCCAGCTTGCCTCGATTCCTCCACCACAGTGACACAGTCCACACAGTCCTGTCTGGCTGTCTGCACCTCACGTTTAAAGTTGTACATAAATATTAAAAAAAATTTCAGTAGGGTGCCACGTTTCCCTTCACTGAAAAGTTTCAAATTCTCCAATCCATTAACCATTATCATTTATCAATATTCAGTAAAATGAACTAGTGAAGTGAAGTAACTGACCGAAGGTTTTTTTGCTCCATTATCACTTTATCAGCCATTCCCTGTCGACTCTCGACTCTCAACTGTCGGCGGCGAGTGGCGACTACTGAAGTGAAGACTCTCAACTCTCGACTGTCGGCGGCGACTACTCAGCCGTGGTCGGTGCCTCGGTGGTCCTCCGTCTCTTGGCTCTCACCTCTCGGCGGCGACTACTCGGCCATTCCCTCTCGCCTCTCGGTCTCATCTCAGTCGTGGTCCACCGTCTCTCAGCTCCCGATCTTTCCTAGTTTTAGTCACTCAGATTATTATATCTCAGCTCCCGATCTTTCCACCGTCTTCTCGGTATATGGGTTCTCGATCTCATCTCAGCCACTCCTCCATCGTCTAGGCCAGCCGTGGTCCTCCGTCTCTCGTCTCTCTCGGTGTTTCCGTCTCTGGGTTCTTGATCTCTTGAATTATATCTTAATGTGATAGACTTGTTGTTAGCTTTAATGTGTTTAATTCATTGTTATGGACTTATGGATTGTATTGAAGTAACTTGGATGATGTTATTTTTTATTCTAATTCAATGAATCAATGTTGTTGGAGATTATTATGGATTTATGATTGGGTTTTAATGTTTTGTGATGTTTTTTTTCTTGATTATAGGTATTATCATGTTAGGTTTATTATGTATTTCTTCACCTTGTCACCCTAAATTTAGAGAACAAAAATTTCAAACAGCTCCTCTTGGACTACCTGGACTGCCTGGATTGGTTCAGGCAGTCCACTGGACCGGTCTGGTCCAGCCTGACCTCGGGTTAGTACTGGACCAGACCGAATCTCGGGCTGGCTTGTCCAGCCCGAGGTCCTATAAGGACCAGACCTCGGGTTGAGGTCCAACCCGATCTGGCCCGGTCCATGGACACCCCTAGCTGGCGCGATGGGGTCGAGGATGAGTGCATGGTTTCTATGTGATTTTTAGTTTTTTAACTCAAGGAAAAAATTTCGAAAAAAGGAAATACAAATATTGGAGCATTCTTTTCATCAATTTTTAATTTACTACGTAGCATATTTTTCCCTCTTAATTAAATATTTAATTTTAATTTGTTTGCACAATCAACTCTTGCTGATGGTGCTAATACTAACAGAGCGAAATTAAAATATTTAATTAAAAAATACACATAAGTATCAAATTGAAAATTGATGAAAGTAAAAGTAGGTATATGTACATGTAAAATGATTTCCCAAATACAATTGATATGTCAGAAGTTTTTTTTTTTGCTTTTGTAATTAGTTACTATGTCTCTAATTTATTCTGATAATTAATGTTGTCTTGGATTTCTTTTGAAAAAATAATAGCAAATATTGTTTTGAAATTTTATAGTGAGAGATAAATAAAAATAATTTCTTAAAAAACAGGATAGAAAGAGTAAATTGGTATATGTATTGATTGATCACATTGTCTCTCAGTATGATTATTATCGAGCTCTGTATCCCAGCGTGATGAGACTTACAAAATCATGCCCACATGCATGTGGGGAGGGGAATACACGCAGACAGGTTGGCAAGAGGGAGTTAAGAATCATGAAACATAATTTTTCCCTTCATAGAATTTAATTCATATTCTTTATCGTATTTTTATTTACATTTTCATTTCAAAGAAAATAGAAAAAATACAAGGATGTCATTTTAACGTAGATTTTTTTTTTAAATTTTTTTAGCATAGATAATTTCAACATATGCTCTGTATTAGTTATCACAATATTTTTTTCGGGTGACAAGTAAAACTGAATTAGTTGTCTGTTGTTTCATACTTTTAATTTTATAATAAAAAAGAGCACTTAAACAATTTAATTACTAATGCTTTTTCTGTTAAAAAAAAATCAGATGTTCACCTCAACTTGAAAAGAAATTTTACTCTTCAAACCACGTAATAAAGTTTGGCTGGGGAGCCGGATGAATATATATAATACACACACACGCACACATACATATAAATTGAATATTTAATTGTCATCTCCCATAAATGAAACTGGTCTCGATGTCTGAATGTGAGCATGGAAAATGCGTACGTGGGACCACCATACCATATAAATACCTCCGCCATGTACCCCACGCTTCACTGAAGTGAGCCTCAACTCTTCTAAGTTGTAACCGTTATTCTCTCTCTCTCTTCTCTCTCTCTCTCTCAACGCACTCTAGCATTCGGCGCCATTGATTTGCTCTGCAATTCTCGGACGCTAAACGGTAATGACAACTAGATCGAGCAGATTGAAGCGGAAACTGGAACTGGAATCTCGGTCGTGCATCACGAAGAAGCTCCGGTCTAAGTTATATCGTCGGAGAAGATGCCAGATCTCTCCAGTCTTGCTTGCCTCCAAGAAATTCAAAGATTCCGAGGCGAATGTCATTTCAATGGATTCGAGCTCTTGCTCTCGCTATAATGGCAAAGAATCATGCGATTCGACCAGAATATCGGTTGTTTCGTGGAAGAATATAATCAACAAATTCGGAAATGATCTTCCGAAGGATAGATGCAAAGAGTTCTGGAGGATTTGGAGATCTGAGCAGCAAAAGGATGGTGAGACGGAGTTGTCTGAGTCTTCGTGTGTGGAATCGAATTCTGGAGTTGGTGAAGAGAGGAATCTGGTGTTGAAATTTAGGAGCGGAAAAGAAAGAAAGAATGTGAAAGAAACCGAAACAAATGAAGGTTCTGTAGCTTTTACGAAATCGGATGCTACTTGCGTGGAGCAATGCTCTGTGGGAGATTCCAAGTACGGCACCGCGAGTCTTAAAATCTCATCGGAGATAACGGGAAACGATGTCGTTCCAGATGGCTGTTGTGTTCTTGAGATGTCTGGAGAAGCAGGAGAGGAGACGTTCAGAGGAAAGGAAAACGGATCATCTGAATTAGAGTTCTCTCAAGTTTCCGGAAATCACCGTGCTAATGCGAACACAATCGAATTAAATGCGCAATCGAGCATACAACAGGGGTCAAATCATATAGTCGACGATTCCGATCTAACTTGCACAGAGCAATTCTTGTATGCTGACGTCTCAGAGTATTCTTCAACTCAGGAGACAGACTATCCTGATCAAGACTCAGATATATTTCCTGAAAGCTCAGAGCTAGAAATTTCGGATTACTTTACGGATTCTGGAAGTCAATTCTCAGAGGGCTCCGTTGCTGGAAATGTCTCTCCAACATTTTCTTTGTTTATTCAGTACAACAATGAGTTTTCGAGGTTGACTTCACCGGATACTGGAATTGCTCTATGCGTCGAGGATGATACCTCACATCAACCAGAAGTATGTTTTGTTTCTTAAGCACAGATTGGTGCTCAAATTTGTGGTCTGCAAAGGAAATTAAGATATTATTAGGCCATGATTTCGGCTCCAATAGTAGCATATTTTCGCATTTGTTTTTAAAATAATCGTTTAATTTTCACCAAAAAAGCACTATTTAATTTATTTCCATTACGTTATATTCGGGATGCTCAGGAATTTGATAAATTTGATTTTAGTTCTTGAGGTTTGAAGATGCGGAGGTTGAAGACAGCTACCAAATGCTCAGAAAGAGAGAAAGGGAGCAATTGATTTTGTGCAATTATGCAGAGAAGTACGGTTTCAACACCACCCAATACAGCAAGCTCGTTCTTCAGCAACGCTCGCAAATGGTCCACTGGATGGTTGAGGTTAGTCTCGGAGCCCTGCTTCAATTGTTAATTTCTCTGATGTCTTAAATAACTAATTTATTGTCATGATTGACATAATAAAGAACCCCTCTGTTTCTAATGGCCAGCTATTAACCTGTGAATCATTTATAACTTGTTTGTGATAATTTAATATCACGATTGAAAAGTATTTATGGGCTTGGACACATAAATTAAGACAACCGTCATCATATAACTTACTTCATATTCCATGAATCACGACTGAAAAACATTTATAAAGCTTCTAACCGCTATCCCAAACGACCACTTAATTTATCTAATAGAAAGCGTTCGAATAGCTAGACAACTTAGAACGAGTGAAAAGTAAATTTAAATCTGTGTGAGAGACTAAATATTCTCTACACGTAGACTCTTTGAAGACCATTTCTTACTTCAAATTTGCAATGGTTAGATTGTTTTGAGGACGGCTGTATTCCGGTGTACTTTAATTTTGGTGTAATGGCATGCATGCAGTACACTTTTCTCGTATCTGTGTTGGTTTTTGACTTTCGAGTTCTGCCACGACGTCATTGCTTTGTTAACTGTTTGGCTTCACAACATTGCTTCGTAGAAGACTCAAAAGAGAACAAACACACGAGAGGGGCAGTATTGTCATTCTATCGGCACACTCAGTAACACGTTACACGCATGCTGCATGCATGGTGTGGCAGGAGTTTTGCCGGGAGCACAGAAATGGCAGTTATACAACGTGCCTCCGTTGTTATAACCATAACCACATGCTTTAACTTTTAATTTTAAATTTAAATTCAATAAAATTTGGATATAATTTATAATATTTATAATAAATTATTTTATTTGAAATTGAAAAAAGTAAATTATATCAGGGCACATTTTTTTACATTAAATAATTGAATATTATTTAATTACTTTCGGGAAAGAATATTTCATTTTTCACATATTATACTTGAGTAATTTTAATTTTAACTAAATTTTATATTTGAAAATAAAATAATTACTTTTGATCTTAGACATTATCAAAGTCATTACTATAATAATTTATATGTTTATCAAGTATAGTTGCCGGAAGGGGGAAAAAAGAAGTCTCCGAAAGTCATGGATTTCTATGTACAGGCCACTTCAGTCGGGCTCGTTCTTTCTCGTTCAGCACATACATGCCCCAAACAGTGTCACCCACTATATATAAGAAAAGAAAGCATGTCTTATTATTGGAACTGGTATTTCTGAAGTAGTGGTTATAGAATAATTGGAATTTGAATTGCTTGTTGATCTTGTGTGAAATTCTTGAGATGTAAAATTGGGTTCAAATGGGCAGCAATCTTGTCAAAAAGAACTTCAGCAAGAGACGATGTTTCTTGGAGTCAGCCTTCTTGACCGGTTCCTCAGCAAAGGATACTTCAAAACCAAAAGGAACCTTCAAATTGTTGGAATAGCCTGCCTCACATTGGCCATGAGGATCGAAGAAAACCAACCTAATAACAGGTAAATGATTTAACCTTTCCATTTCTTTCTTGTCCTAGCTGTCAAGGGGAGACCAGTTGTTTTCATCATATTGAATTTAGCGGCCTGCTTGCGGAGCGATTGACTATAGACCCTTAGATTATGGACTAGAGAAATAGATTATTAATTAGTTGGCTGAAACTGAAGTGGAGAAATCATATATATGTAATCGAATCCCCAGATCAGTAGGGTTCATTTTCATTTGATTATATGCTAAGCAAACTTAAGTAAACTTGTTGAGCCTTGTAGCGTACGACAAAAGAATTTCTACATAGGAAGCACCATGTATAGTAGAAGTGAAGTGGTGGCTATGGAATGGGTGGTGCAGGAGGTGCTCAGCTTTCGGTGTTTTCAGCCCACCATCTACAATTTCTTGTGGTATAATATTTTTATATTTACATTCTTCCACGTAGTCCCTATCTTATATGATTTTTTAAATAACGTTCTATGGGCAGCTATATGAGTAGCTACCTAGAGGATACAAGCAAAGCGTTGAATTTGTATTTATTTCAGCTTTGTCTCATATAACAGGTTCTACCTGAAAGCTGCTGGAGCTGACGCAAAAGTGGAGAAGAGGGTCAAGTTTCTGTCAACGGTGGCACTGTCCGCTCAAGAGCAGATGTGCTACTGGCCCTCAACTGTAGCTGCTGCACTTGTAATCCTGGGTTGCTTAGACATCAACGAAAATGCATCCCACAAAGTCATTGGGGTAATATTATTTCTGTACAATGCAGAATATATGTACTGAGGCTCTAATTGTTCTTAAATACATCAAGTCAACATACGGTTATACATCTTTTGACACTGCACGGTTAATCATAAAATCTGTGAGCAGGACCCGTTATGCCTCAACCATTGTAGATTCATTTTGGTCCTTCCTGAACATTTTTGTGCATAAATTTAACTCAAAATATAACGTTTAGATAAATCAGGACCTCTCTGGTGATGACAATTCACAAATTTGTTTGTGGACTTCGAAGCTGAAGAATGATATCGTTTACATGGTTCACATATTAAATTTGCCCCCTTTTTCGTTTGAATAAAATATTCAATATGTGATTTTAGGCCTTCCAGTATGAGAACTAATTGAGAATAAATCATGTAGTTAATAAATTTTAGGGTTTTTGCAGATTCACGTGAGATCAAAGGATGAGAATTTGCACAAATGCATTGAGGTGTGGAAGAACTTCATTCTATTATTTTGTAGTCACAAACACTAGTGGACAACCAGAGGAGTCCGCGTAGTTGTAATATAAGTAATTTATACTATAATTTCATTTTACTTGTCTTATTATTGGTATTATGTTGATAAATGAGAATGATGACCTTAATATTCCTTTTTTATTGCAACAGAGTCTGGAGTGGTTGTTGCGCTATCTATGATAATGATATCACACTAGCTTACAAGGAAGTCAATGCCGTGCTTATAGTTTCTTCCTGTTCGTTGAGAATTATTTTACTGGTCTAAATACAAATGCAGCATAAAAGGAAGGTCATTGATAGTAGCCTTTCTTTGGCCTTGATGCCTGATCAAGAATATATTGAATAACATCTCATCATTCTTTAACATTTTTAAGAGAAAAATTACTTTCTTTTTGGCTCGTGTAACTCTATTAGTTGTTATAAGCTGTCTCTAGTTATTAACAGAGCAAATAGACCTATTCTTGTTTGTTGTCATTACAGTCTTGATAAATGTCTCATCTTTGTTTGCCGTCAAAACAATAGCAAAATATATAAGGATAGAGAGCAAATTGTTGTTTGTTCTGAATCACAGAGCAAGTAACTCAATTTGTTTTTAATCTTGTGCTATGATTCCTTCTTTCCCAAGTAAGCATTTTCTTTTGTTGTCTCCTTGTAATGCTTTATAATAGTTTCCCTGATGATAAAAACAAATAAACTAGAAGAAAATTTGTCTTCATAAGTTTGACCAACATAAATACAGTCTAGAATTATTTCAGTTTGATCACCTAATGGCTTGTTTGAGTCGAATGGAGTTTCTTTTAGTCATCTGATGAAAGGATTTAGATATCCCTGAAAAAGTTGCTCCTCTCTGAGATTTGCTGAAGGGTATGGAATGGAAGAATGGCATTTTTGAAGATTGTCTAAAAACGTTCATGAAATTTCTGACCCTTCCATCATTTTTTGAGACACAAATCGAATTCATTCAAATGGCTCCACATGATTCAATGAAATTATTGTAGAAAGAATGCACCAAATATACATATTTAAGACTCTCATTTTCATTATTTTCTCTACAGCACAGTCTACTCTCAACCAAATGAGGCCAAAAGACAGTTACCATGGTTTTACCACTTATTTATTATCATAAATATTTTTTCCATCATTTTCCTCCTTATTTTCCATTCAGATAAAGTGAACAGAACCCAAAGGTACAATATAAGGATCAGCAAATCAAATGTCTACAAGATTTTGAAAGTCCCTCAAATAGTCAAATCAAATGACTTTTGAAGGAACGACATTAGGGGGAAAATAAGAATAAAGACTTGTTAATTGAAATGTGATCAAGACTTCCTTTCAGTTCTGAAAGTTCAAGGGAGTATTGTAAGCTATCAAAAGGAGGATGATAATCTAATGCATAAATGCTGTGCATTGTCTTGGCAGTAAAAGGTGTAGAGAAAACTCAGATCCTGTGGAATATTAATAATATAATAAATAAAAACTAATGTTATCCATTCAATATTGATTTATTAAAGAATAAAGAATTTAAGTCTGTCAAACAAGAAATAACCTTTTGATCATAACAAGTTTACAAAAGTCAAGAGTAGTAATCACCAAACAACAAAATTGCAGAAACTCAATACTGAGTTGAGTATAAGCATTCAGAATATCAATCATACTGTACCGGCGAGAATGTAGAGAATTGGATGAAGTCAGTTCAATTCATGCAACCGCCATGGGCTGAATTGATCTCTTGCTTGTGAATAATCTCTTTATTTTCCCCGTCAGCCTGTGCAACCTTCTCCTTTGTCATCGTGCCGACATCCCCAGCAACCCTTGCCACAGCAGAAAAGGTTCTTGACAAATATGAAGCTCCAGTTGAAACATAAGGATTACTCATGACAGCAGAAACAGCATTACTAGCCTTTGGCCCAGCAACAGCAAGAGCAGACTTTGTGATACAGAAACAATATGATAACAAGACCAACCACCACCTCCTTTTGCTTATGGAAGACAACCAACCACCACCTCCTTTTTCTTTTGCTTTTGTTTGCTTTGCTTTATGCCTTTACTTTTAATCTTGTCTGCCATTGATTTATGTTCTTTCATTTCCAGTCTGTATGTCATTTGCTTATGAGGGATTGAGTAGTATAAATAGGAGTGATGGTGTACTTGTAAGTCATCAAAGAAGTGAATATAAATCAGTGTGTTTCGTTTCCTGTACCATTTGGTATCAGAGCAAAGGGTTCCAGAGAGGGAATCGCCAGAAAAATCAACGGAGAAAGAGGATTCGAAGTTTTTGTCGCCGGAAAATTCGGACACCTTCGAAAGTCCTATCTGCGGTCATTTTTCGGGAAAAAAGACCTCACCATCGTGTTCAGAAGGCCTAAAAACCTCAAGAAAGTGCCGGTCCTCGTCGAAAACGGCCACCACGAGACTCGCCGGAAATTCGCCGGAAACTTTCGGACGTCGTAAAAAGTGCTACATCAGGTCATTTTTTTGGAAAACCGACTTCACCATCGTGTTCAGAAGGTCGGAAAACCTTAGGAAAGTGCCGGACATTGTTGAAAACAGCCACCACGAGTTCGCCGGAAAATACAGTGGTCGCCGGAGTCTGGAGGTTGAAGACGACCACGTCATCGTCCACGTCATCAGACACGTCATCGGTCAACGCTGTGTCATTGAATTACAGGTTGACACGTGTCCGATTTGCCACGTCATCACTGCCCAGTCACCAGTTCTTGCGGTAATTGCAGATTTGGCCCAGAAATTTGGTTACAATTACATTTTGACCCCATAACTTTCTGTAATCATACTTTTGGCCCAAATTTTTGCAAATTTTACATTTTTGCCCCAATATTTTCTGTAATTACGTTTTGGCCCCACAATTTGGCAGAAATTATATTTTTGCCCCAAAACTTTATGTAATTACAGTTTGGTCCCCTAAACCTTCCCAAAATTACACTTTTACCCCTGAAACCTTCTCAATTCATTGTTTCACCCAAAACCTTTCCAGAAACACCCAACCTACCTTTAACCTGTTACCGAAATGCCTTCCAGACACAGGAACATGCTCAAAATTAAGATGAAAGAAATGAAACGCCAATTGCTGGAGCTAGAGGTTAAGGTAGCGGTTCAACGAGTTTTATTTAAAACTTGTAATGAAGCACCTGAAGCAGGCAAACCAATATATGATGAGGAAGTCATGCCTACTGATCAAGCAGACGATGATGAGCTTTACCTTTATGAAGGCAAACCAATATATGATGAGGAAGTCATGCCTACTGATCAAGCGGATGATGAGGAGACTTATCTTTATGAAGGCAAGCCAATATATGATGAGGAAATCATGCCTACTGATCAAGCGGATGATGAGGAGAATTATCTTTATGAAGGCAAGCCAGTTTATGATGAGGAGGTTACGCCGCCAGATCAGGAAGAGCTTTTGATGATTAAACAAAATCTGCACCCAGCTGTGATTGAGGAAGAACCTTCGTTATGCTATAACAATTTTCACACTCATTACGCTTTCCAGGGAAAAATTTGCAATATTGATAATAGAAGTTGTGAAAATGTAGTGTCTGACTACATGGTGCAGAAATTGAAGCTGCCAATGCTTGACCATCTACATCCTCACTGGCTTAATACTGGAAGTGAGGTGATGAAATTTGAATCACCGCAGGGAGTTACATCATTTTCAGACGTGTTAGCTGATAAAATGCCGCCTGAGTCGCCCCCTGACAAGCCATATTATAATGCAAAAGCAGACCAATGGGTCAAAGAAATCAAGAGACTACATGAGCCGGTCCATCATAGAATTAAGAAAACCAAGGCACAAAAGAACAAGCATCGAAAGCAGCGAATCTTTAATGTGGGGGATTTAGTTTGGATTCATTTGCGATTCCTAAAGCATCCAAATACCAAATTATCTCCACGAGTTGAAGGTCCGTTCAAGATAGTGGAGAAGATCAATGATTATGCTTACAAGGTTAAATTGCCAGGTGCTTATGGAATTTCGGTCACCTTCAACGTCGCTGAATTATCTTCCTATATGGATGATGATGATTCTGACTCGAGGTCGAGTTCCGTCCAACCCCCGGAGAATGATACAGAAACAATATGATAACAAGACCAACCACCACCTCCTTTTGCTTATGGAAGACAACCAACCACCACCTCCTTTTTCTTTTGCTTTTGTTTGCTTTGCTTTATGCCTTTACTTTTAATCTTGTCTGCCATTGATTTATGTTCTTTCATTTCCAGTCTGTATGTCATTTGCTTATGAGGGATTGAGTAGTATAAATAGGAGTGATGGTGTACTTGTAAGTCATCAAAGAAGTGAATATAAATCAGTGTGTTTCGTTTCCTGTACCACTTTGCCTTCTCAGAAACCTGAAACCTCTCATCCATCTCTCTCACCTTTTCATTCACAATAGCTGTTCCAATACTTAATTTGTCAGTTAAGCCTATTTTCTGGTCAATGGAAGCCACAGTTGCAGAAGCATTTGAGATCAATTGATGACGTTCATCAAAAGATTTTGCCTTGTTCAGTGCATCCTTTCCGATAGTTAAACTCTTGGAAAGCACCAAACTAGCCACATCTTCAGCCTTCTTCAATACAGCAGCAGGTTGCCTTATATCCTGAAGGGACCATTATGCATTAGAAGCTTCATTACAGGATTACCAGAATTTGATAAACAAATAAATTAATATATACTCCCTCTGGTCCTTCATATTTGAGGAGTTGATTTTTGTCTTAAATGTAAAACATGGTTTTTATATTTGTCAATCTTTTCCTGATTTACCCCTATTGATGCGCTCTCTCTACAATAATCAAAGAGGGAATTAAAGAAGATAACTAGAGTATTTTAGAAAATATATGTCATATTAACTAACTCAACTAACTACCTTAATCTAATCAAATTAGGTAAATATGTCTTATATTAAGGACCAAGGGAGTATATATTTCAGTGGCATAGATTCTCCATCTTGCTCAGAGCTTCCCAATCACAAAAAGTGTGAAGTGTATTTGAGTGCAATAATGCTCACTATGACACCCAGATAATTTCAGAACCGGGGAAAAACATGTTCTGGTATATATTTAGACATGTTCATCATATTCAACTACATAATCAAGAGTGGTACAATGAACTATGATGATTAAACAATTGCAGGCAAGATATCTGACTCAATTTGGGCTCATGATCTCGTACTTACAGGGTTCGAGGGAAGATCTTCTTGAAGCAGCTGGTAGTGCTCAACAAGTGTAATGCTGACGTGCTGATCAGCTATTTTGGCACCCTATTAAAAGTAAGAAATATAGTAAATATTATTTAAACAAACAACTTAAGTACATATATTTGTATTTTTGCTTTTTTATAGAAAAAATTAGTAAATTTATCGATGCAAAATATTTTTGAAAGGAAATATATACTGTCAAAAGTGATGCTGTATCAGCCCCCCGTGACTCCTTAAAGGTAACATAAGCAACCTGGGTGGTCTCATTTTCTCTGCAGAAAAAGAAAGTGGATTTTAGTGTGCAAACATATTTTATGTTATCAGGAATGATGTGAAGTTTGGAATGAATGTTGCATTCCTTGGTCTTAAAGACACTACTATATAATCTTTGAAGAATGAGTAGCCATTGTCTCAACAATATATGAATGTAATGTCCAATATGAAACCAATTCATATGATAACTCAAACCAGTCAAAGCCATAGGAACCTCACATCCCCCCACTTTTAGCTTTTAAGTTTTATTAAATTGTAATTTATCCTTATGAAAACTTTCAAATGGCATAAAAAATTCAGAATATTGAAGACCATATCTTCATAGCATCCAAGGTATCAAGGAATGTGACGTCAACGACGTACCAATCGACACTCCTAATAAGAATGCATCATGATATATACTCACTTTGATCCTTAATATAAGACATATTTATCTAATTTGATTAGATTAAGGAAGTTAGTTGAATTAGTTAACATGACATGTATTTTCTAAAATACCCTAGTCATCTTCCTTAATTCTCTCATTCAATCTCCTCCTTGACCATTATTGAGGGAGTTTCAATAGGATTAAATTATAAAAAAACTGACAAGTATGAAAAATTTAGGACCAAGATCAACTCCCAAAATATATCTTATATTAAGAATCGGAGGAAGTACAACAGAAGCAGTTCTAACCTTTTCATCTCAATATGCTGAATATCGCCTGAGGATGAAAAGAATTCTCTAAGGTTTATCTCAGAAGTAGCCACTGATAGGTTGCTGACCTTAACTGTTTTTATCTGTAACAAGTAGAATAGAGGAATCAGCTTTGGAAATCTCCATTTGAGAGACAACTAAAATCAGATGGTCAACTCTTTAAATTTTTCTTTAGTTAAAATATAAATATGGGGCAAACATAATTAACAATTACTTTTCTGGATAAATCTTGAAAATTAAACCAAAGGCCAGAATGTAGCATAGCCCGAAGATACAAGATGTCAATAAAAATAAACTGATATTAATCGTTTTTTAAACATGTTGAGTCCCTTATGCCTACTATGCATTTTTAAAAGTTACAATGTCAATGTTAATGGCATGAAAATCTAAATTTCACGTTGAATTCCTTACAATTGGCTCCTCAAACATCATAAAGCCAACCAATTTTATCGTATCAAAACATTTTCCTCACATCTGAGATATTGTTTGTACAATTTGGAGTGGCTGTAGAGTGTGGAATCGCTTCAACATGTTGTTCAGTATGATCCACTGGGGCCTGCACATACATAAAATGATAAATTAGATGTTCCTAGGTTCACATTCCATAAGTGAAAAATCTTAACAAGTAGTGGCATCAGATAAAAAAAAAGTGAAGGAAATGAACCAAGGCAAACAGCCGTAGAATATACAGTTCTGAATAAAACCGTGGCCAAAAATAATCAAATTACATGAAAGATAGAGAGGCTGGTTAGCAAGAAACAAAAACAAGTTGAGTGCTTTCTACCGAGCTTAAAAAATAAAGCATGTATTTAGGTATGCTATTACTGGGTATGACCAACGAGTTAGAGTTCTACTGAAAAAGTAGCAATGAAAATGGAATTAAATTTTTCATAATAAACTTGAAGAATATATTTTAATGACTTATATTTACTTCCCTAAAAAATAAGCTGGCACCCTTCAGAACCCGGGACGTATTATTCTCCCTCTCTTAAAGGAGATTCGTCCTCAAAAATAGGATTCAAACTCATGCAGGTTTTGTTACCAAACCATAAGAGCGAAGTGTCAACCATAATGCTAACAGCTTAAACCAATAGCAGAGGCATACCCCAATCAATCCACACCTCCACCCCGGGACGTAATCCAAATAGATGACGGGCAAAGTGCGTCAGTGAAGGCTTTACATTTGATTACAATTAATAAACATAGCAATTAAAATAAGAATAACACCACCTCCAGAATAATCAAATAATTCATTCATGTGACGTGTGTAAATGTATGATTCCAAATCAAAAATAAAGTTTTTATCCACCCCTCCTTTTGGTAGATTTACCGAATGATTTTAATTTTGGGCAAGAGAACAAAGAAGAAACAAGAATGCCCATATATAAATTGCAGCATAAACGAACATGCACTAAAGAATAAAGATATAACTTGGCACTTCAAGAATTGGCTTGTTAAGTTAATACAAGCACAACTACGCATGACTTCAGTCAACTGTTTGCATAGTAAATATATACGCTATTCTATAAGTAATTCACTTCACGGGAATTTGAATTATCTTTTGTTTTAGTGAAAGGAGTTTCATTCACAAAATTAAATATGATCTGGTAAACAAGAACAAGGACTAGATCACAAAACAGTGAAAATAAAAACAACTAGACTACAGTAAACCTATGCTGTTAAGATCACTACGTAATTCTCACTCTAATTAAGATTTCATCGACAAGAGCGTAAGGATTAAAGGATAATTATTCAAGAGAGAGGCTCACACACAGCATGGGACCCACCTGATAGTGGTCCCCACACAACTGTGTATTTCAATTTCTCCTCCAAATTCCAAATTCACGGACAATAATAAAGAAATCCAAATCCATTTCATTCGTATCAATTCTAGTTATTTTTAGTTATGCGCATTATACATATCATTACGCTAAGTGGTTGATTTAAAATTCTACATACGACACAATCGCCACAAAAACAAGAAGATCGAAAGAAAAAGAAACTCGTATTAATATTGGATCTGAATGGAAGCAAGTTTCAGAGGATCGGACAATGAACTTTACAAGTTCAAAATTCACAGAAATTAAAAGAGGAATGTGCGACGAACACAGCAGATCTAAGCGAAAGGACGTCGAAATAGTCAAACTTACCGACATTTTTAGATCATGCAAGTTTCTCAGAAACAACGACGACAGTGGCGGGAAATGAGAATGTTGGCGAGGAAGAAGGAGAAGGAACAAAATGGTGAAGCTGATCAAGCACAATATGAAGATTAGTTTTATTGAATGATTTATTGAATTGAAAAAATTGGTTAAAACTTAAAACGTACTTGTTTCAAAAATTTTATTCACTTTAAGCAGGCGGGTGCAATTCTTTTTTTAGTTGTGTGCAAAATATTTTTAGATATGTGAGATGAGTTTATGAAGTTTCTAGATTTAGCATGGTTTTTCCTATTAATGAGAAAGGACATCATTAAAATTATTAATCAAATTTGCTGCATGCATTCTTTGAGCAGAGTTATGTGGCTTCTCCTACGCGCTCGTGTAAATAGACTTGAAAATAATTTTTAAATGAAACACGATTATTAACGAGCATTGATGTGTCAAGTTCTTGTTATATAATAACAATATCATTCCCCATTACTAAATGTTACTTATAACAAATAAATGGGAATTGATGTTAAAAAGAAAATTACCATATCTAGATCATTACGTTATCTGGTCTTTTATCGGATTGATTGTATTAAAAAAATTCATTTTGTCTAATTATTTTCTTGAAATAAGGCCAATAGAAGTTAGAACCTTGTCAGTTTAAATTTTCAATGCATTAGATAAGAATAATGAGGAATCACGTTGATAATTTAGTTGTTATACGTGACTAAATTCTTTTTTAATGTTCTTCATTTCTAGACAATTTTAAAACAAGAAACAAAGATGTCATTATTCAAGTGCCCACCCCACATCCAATGATCCAAATAACATCCATTATGTGTTAATCTCTTCTATTAGAAGGAAAAAAAAAAGAGTAAAATGAAATAGATAGAGCAAATTGAAATCCGTAATCACCAAAAATCTCTTATTTGCCCAATATGGGCAGCGTTCGAGTTGCCCACCAAGACAAATTAGCTTAATATAAAAATTATCTTATTCAATTCCACTATTCACAGTGCACTCAGCAGTTCTGAATCTAAACTCCAATGAAAACAAAAATTTCATATTATTTACAATGAAATTGATTGAATCATATTGCAAACATCTATATACAGGCACCGTCAAACATCTTTCTGTTTTCTTCTCCTAAATTTCTGATGTCACTCGCTTATTATATACTTAAAAGAACCTCAGTCACACACATTTCACTCAAAACTGAACTATATACCCTCTCACTGAGTTTTACAGACACCGTCAAAAGTGTATGAACAGCAGCTGAGCTCCTCAAAAGTAAACCTTAGAATAAATTTTGATGAGCATAATTTACTCCTTCCTTGAAATTATTGTTTTGACACCCCCTGGAAGTTTTAAAACAGAACCAGAGAAGCTTCAGAAATCCAATGAAGAGAGCAATCTCTATCCCGGAGAAAATAGGGTTAGGCAAAATAATTAATGACATTAATAATAATCACCCACACCCAGGGTTTACAGGTCAAGAAAGAAATAAGGGGAAAAAATATGGTTTGTTGCATACCATCAACTTCTTCAAATATGATTTCCTTTGGCAGGTTAGATGCTGCATGGTATTCAAAACTACAAATCAATTCAAAACATGCTTTTAGTGATGGATAAGAATGTCAAGAAAGCTTCAAGAAATAATGAAACAACAGGTGTCATCAAAGTAACATGTGATAGTTTCATTACCAATTGGAGAAACCCAATTTGAGTTCATGATTAGAAGCATTCTTGGTGGCTTTAACTAACACAGCCATAATTTCTGTCTTTCGTGTACTAACCATGAGTAAATCATACTCTGTTGGGATTATTATTGCAAAAAAGTTATCACTTAGGACACTGAGATACATCTTCTCAACAGCTGCAAGGGTAATCCTTCTTTTAAGCGCATCGGACTCCGGGTCAACAAGGTAAATGGCAAACTCGGTAATTAACAGCATACGGCGTTTCATCTTCCCTGAACTTGTTAACCTCAAAACTTTATCTGCAAAAAGAACTCGCATGTCTCCTGTGTTAAAAGGAAATGGAAAACAATTCAGGATTTCATGGATTGTTACCTCAGATTTTTATCTCTCCCAGCCCGATCCCTCATTTTATCCCTTTCAGGCATACAAATCTCTGTATCATTCCCTCATTGACAAAAACTCAACAAAAAGCTTATTACTCAATACTGTTTAAATGTCAGTAATTTAAATATTTTTAAATGCGCCTTAGCTTCTAGAAAGATGGTAGATGATAACCACATGAAATTCAAAGCCTTTGTAAGTTTAAATTTTGCCATAGTATAACAATAGTTTTAGTTGGTTGTTCATATGATTAAAAATTAGCATCACTATCCCAAAAGCTTAATCATAAACTTCTCATCATGGTTGAAAACTTATAACATGGTCCTTTTGCAATCAGTTGCAGCCAACAAAACTCTCCGGTTTTTAATGATTACATAACTTCAACCAATGCAATACTCAATGGTGAGATGATATTTGTTCAGAAAATGGTCAGATTATAAAGAAGCACTACAAATATCTCAAGCATTAAACTATAGCATGAAAAGATATTCACTTGGGGAATATATTTTGGAGAATGACAATTCAATCACCTGTAATGGAATTGTTGATATTTTAGTTCTGAACTCAGTTGAAACTTACAACTACTATATACTGTACTGACATTTTTTTTTTTTTTGGAAGTAGACTCACTTATCAGAAACATTTCTCATCAACTCAGTGTTAGAAGCAATAATCTGGAACAAAATCGGCAGACATCAGAGATCCATACGCCCTTTTTGGGGACTTGGGATCAATGTGTTATGAACCATTTGCAATAATAACCTGAGCATAATGACCTTAATTACGTGTACTAGTATGCTTCTTAAGCAACCCAAACCTTGTAAACCTCACAAGTCATTACACTCAACCCATGGATGCAACTTTTTCCATTATATAAGGACTCAAACTACTAAAAGGAACCTATAAAAACATCTGAAAAAAAAAAGGTTAAGGCCCTCGCTACAGCATTTAGGCAAGCTAAGGTCCAATCAGCCTTGTTTTAAATTACTACCTCTGATCTTAAATATAAGACTTAGTTAACTATTTTTAGAGAGATTAAAAAAGTTAAATAAGTTACTTAATCATAACATATGTTGAATATGATTAAATTATATAGGGTTAAGGTGCAAATTTAGTGAAGAACTATTTTTCAATGTGCACTCAACACAACTAACTATTTTGGGGTATAAAAGTAGACATTATGAATTTTTTTAAGCAAAAATAAAAATTTTATTGTCTAACCATTAATATTTTAGGATACAAAAATAGACACGAGTTGATATTTTTGCTATCAAAAAATTTCATAATGTTTACTTTTACACCCAAAATAGTTAGTTGTGTTGACTGCACATTGGGAAATAGTTCTTTACTAAATTTGCACATCAACCCAATTATATATCAGTTTATAAATCAAATAAATTAATTTAAAGAAAAAATGATAAATATAAATACTTTAAAATAATTTAATTAATTTCGTTCATCTCTTTCAATCTTATATTTATAACAAGGATATGCTAATAAGTTCATGGATATTCCTACTGCTCTGCCAGTCATCCTTCATCAGATGGCCCAAAGGAAAACAAAGTCACAAGTTGGCGAACCTAGGCCATATATATATTGAGTGTGCATTGCATCTGAAAAAAAAATTAATGTCATTTCTTTTTCAAGAAAAATAAAAGGAAAACACAGTGAAGGAGCTTTAAAAATATAAGACAAAAACAAACCATTCTCCAAACCAAGTCTTCAGGATCCAATGGGCAAGATTTTGCTTGTTTACTACATATATGACAGATAAATTTAGAAACACCATAGTCAAACATCTTATGAACAGATTCATATAGCCATTACAAACAAGAGTTCCAAAATACGAAAACGCAGGCAAGGAATAAGTAACTGCATTTAATTAGACCTAACCTTGTTTCTGCAAAATCTTCAATAACAGTGGATGAGAAGGCATGTCAATGTAGTCCCCTTTATAATCTGAAACAGAGGAGGCCGCTCTTCGAAGCTTTAATCCCATGAACGGGTCTTCATCGTCGGCGTAGACATGGCTATTGGTAGCTTCAAGTCGCGCGGTTGCTTGCCGTTGATCGTCGCAGTCGGGAATGTTGAGCTTAGAGGGGAAGGGATCATCGGCGGGCAAAACGACGTCGTCGTTTTTGGGATCGGGCTCAGATTTGAAATTTGAAATCGGATTCTGTCTCTTCAACCTGAAACGTTCCATCATCTTGATGCCTTTCCTCGGGGATGTCGCAGAAAGCAGCGAGTTTGGCGAATGCTATTGTGCATGCAGGCTGTAACGGACTTCTTTCTGAGATCGTCTTCAAATTCACATGGCTTCTTCCCATTAATATTATTTTTTTATCCAAAAATAATAATATTTTTATTAAAAAAGGGGAAATTTAAAGAAATTAAATGATAAAGAAAATAATATTTATTATAAATCACAGTAAAAATTGTAATTATGCAGAGGAATCAAATATTGACATAAATTTAAAAGTACTAAATGACACTTAACTAAACATGCTGGGTTATCCTTTTTATTTGGGAAAATTTTATTCAATGACCACGGTAGCCAATTAATATCCAATGGTTCCTAAAAAACTTTGAAACTTCTCTGCAGGACTATGGGATAAAATGAAATTCAAATTTATGCTAAAAAGACATCACTATTATTTTTAAGAAAAAAAAAGTCAACATTTTCCAATCAAGGTCTTACTCATTTCTAAGTGTCTTATACATAATGAATAAGTGGAATAATCCTATAAACAAGTTAAATTAATTTATTAAAAATTACTTATTTACAAGTGTCTTATACATCATAAATAAGTGGAATAGTTATATAAACAAGTGAAATATTTTTATTAAGATAAATTAATTTCTTAGCAAGATTAAATTTGCAAGTGTCTTATACATCACAAACAAATTGAATAATCCTATGAATAAGTAGAATAGTTATATCCTATGCGAATAGTTGTTTAAGAGACTTAAAAATGAGTAATTATTAATAAATTAATTTATCTTATTTATATGATTATTCTACTTATTCATAGGACTATTCGACTTATTCATAATATATAAGAAACTTATATAGGTAGTGATTTTCTAAAGTAAAATTTCAAAATTTCTTAAGGCCCAATTGCATATTAAATAGGCAACAATAATCCTTAAGTAAAATTTTCCCTTTTTTACTTTTGATTTTAGGCCTAGTACAGGGTCCTAAAAAAAATATAGAAACATGTTTGATTCATAATCTTTTAATTACATTTTCATTCACACTTTAAGAAATTAATGAATATGTGATTATTGAAACATTTTTAATTTACAAACATCAAGTTACTGAAATTTGATGGTAGTTTCTTGGATGAAATGGATATTAATTTTTTGCAAAAGATCCTTCTTATTAAGAAGGAGGTTAAATGTATACCAAAAAGGAAGAGAGATCAGTATCTTGTATATTCCAATAATTTAATTACTCCCTCTAATTTTCATTATAATGCACTTTCTTGAGGGCAATTTTGGTACTTTAATAAAGAATTCCCTTGTTTTAAGGAGAGATAATAGTGAAAGAGGGTAGAAAATGAAATTCCATGATATTGGAAGGGGTGATTCAAACCTCAAACATTAAAACAACTAGTTAAAGCTTAACCAAAATCTGATAGAAATTTAAAAAAATGGTAAAAAAGATAGAAAAAATGACATAAAAAGAACTTTAAAATTATAAAATCTCAAATCAATTTGTTATCAAAAGTTGATTAAAGAATGACGAGACTTAATAAACAATTGATAACTCATTTTTTGAGAAATACCTTATTTAAGATTTTGTAATTTCAAAATTATTTTTTTATCATTTTCCCAAAATAATAGCTTAAAGCGTGTAAGAATAATAATTAATTAAAAACAAAGAAAGAAGACATAACTCAATTAACAAATGAAAACAAAAATCAATGAAATTTTTATTTTATTTTTTTGTGATAGAAAAAAATTCTTAAAAAGTAGAAAAAAAAAATTGTAAGGAATGAAGACAAAATCTTTAAGAGTAAAATATGTTGACAACGCTTTTGTTTTACCAAAAATTATACAAATCTTCCCTCTATTTTAAAAACATATATAGACATCCCTTGAAATTAAAATACATGTTATAAAAACCTTTCTGATATATTTGAAATTACATTTCAATTCACCTAGCTATTAGTTGACTGTTAAGTTTCACTATTAAATATTTTCTTTGACCAAAATATCTATATTTCAACAAATGAATCAACATTTATATTTGCCTAAAAATAATTTTTTTATACAAAAATATTAATTCTATTATACATGCTCACACTTTCCAATATATTATAAAATTTATTAGTTTTTATTATATTATAAAATTTAAAATTTTTAAATTTTTTATCATATTTATTGAAAGCTTATTTATTTAGTACTCTTATAAATGACTAAAAAATATTTATTTCTTTCTTTTTTTGCCATGACACTATGATTGAAAATATATTTGAAAGACATATTTATATTCACCATATGTTATTGAGAATGTAAATTTGAGATATCATATAAATTATATTAATTTATATTTTTTATTTTTTAAATACAATTTTTGCACAAATATTTATAAACATGTTTATTTAAGTATGCATCTATTAAGAGAATTAATCATATTTTTAATTAATTTTTCTATATCTGTATTAATTAAATTAATTAAGTATTTATCTCAACATGAAAAAAATTTAACAAATAACTATTTTCAAAATTTAAAAATAAATTAAGAAAGAGAAAAAACTCTTAAATTACTTCAACAATTGAATATGATTTAAGGGAAAATTAGTAAATAAATGCTAATTAACAAATAAAAATTCTTAACGGAGTTAACAGTTTGGATTTATGTGTTATGTTTTTAAAATAGAGAGAATATTCATGTAATTAAGACAAAACACAACGGATGTTAGAGTATTTTACTCTAAATTTAAATATTATTCTCAGCCGAGCAGCAATCTAAATATAAGGATATTTACAACAAATATAAAGACGGTCATATTTACAACAAATACTTAAGAATGGGATGAAATGAGAAAATTAAGAAATATGATTAAGGTGTTTTAAAAAATATATGTTATACTAACTAATTTAATTAATTTTTTAATATAATCAAATTAGATAAATATGTTTTATATTAAAGATAAGAGTAATATTAATTTTGTAAAAAATATCATCTTAATTAAGAAGGAGTTTTTTTTAACGAAAAATTAAGGAGGTGGTTAAATGTCTCAAAAAAAGAATAGAAATTATTGTCTCGTCTCTCGTGCATTCCAACATTTCAAGTACTTCCTTGAATTCTTATTACAAAGCACTTTCTTGAAGGTGATTTTGGTCTTCTTAATAAATTTTCAATTCAAGTAAATTATATTATATTTATTCTTAGCTGAGCAATATTTTTTTTAATAAAAAATAAAGACCTCCAACGGAAAACCAGCCAAAGGAAATAATTAAAATACATCAAAGCTTTAAGAGGATATTTTTAGAATCCATTTTCATTTTCATTTTTGATTCTAGAATCTATACAATATTTTGAAAAGAAAAATAGAAAAATAAGAGAACCCAAACGGCCAAACACCATTCATATCATTAAATTTAACCCCACAAACTCCTTATATATATGTATATATATCTCCTCTCTTATATTCCTCCTCCCTACGTTTACATTGTCATCAAGAATTTCCAAGTATTATTGCCATAAAGAGTTCCACGGTACGTACACCTATACTATGCTTCTCCTTCTTAAACCTACTTGTCCCCCTCTTTCTTTTTTTAATTTACTCTAGCGCCATCTTCTACTTCTCTTTTTGTTTTTGTTTTTGTTTTCTTCTTTCTTTCTTTAACCTACTGTGATGTCATCTTCTACTTCTCGTCTTTTATTCACATGAATAGCTAATTATCCTTCTTTTTAAAAAGAGATAACATGGCTTGATTATTGTTTGTTTTAAGACCCAATTAATACTCCCGTCTTAAAATGTGTTAAAAGAGGAGGTATCTAAACCGTTTCCAACTCTAAATTATCTATTTTGAGTATATTACTTTTCATAGTTTTAAAACTCGTCAAATGGGGAAATATTCAAACATATATAAGGGATTGTTTTTATAACTTTTTTTACTCAATCTTTAATAAAAAATTGTTTTTACTCTTTAAATTTTTTTAAAAACATAAATATATGAAGTCCTACCTTAGCTAGAGAAAAAATAAAAGACGTTTTATAAGAATTTGGGTATATTATCTTCTTACTTGTACCCAATATGGCTTCTAAGTCTCTCAAAGCAAAGTGCCCTTGCTGGGATAATACCCGCGATAATAGGAAAGGAGGGCATTTTGGTTTTAAAAATCTCAACTCCACGGCTAAATTCCCAATACCACCTTCCCATGTATTGCCTAATACCATCTAGTAAGGGATCCCTCAAATCATACACTCTTTTATGACTTTTCAAATCCTAATCTCATTCTTTCAATAGAAATTAAAGATGTCTTATAAAGGTTTAGATATTTTCCCTCTCAATCTTTTAAAATTGTGAGAGTTTATTGCCTCACTGTGGGAACTCGCTAGTTATGGGAATTCACAATTTTAAATATTAATGATAAATAATTATGTGCAAAAATAAAAAAAAATTAAGGAAAAAGAAAAAGCAAATGTGCGTGTGCGTTTAAATTTTTATATTTCTATTCTTTATGTATTGTAGCAATATGTGTATATATGAAAGAGATATGCTAATATATTATAATTTATTTAAATTTTAGGACCCATTTGAATATTATACCAGAATGGATGAAAGTGCCTCACCATTAGCCCCTACAACAAATCTTCTACCAAATTCAGCCATACAGGTACTTATATTTAAGATCTTTTAAGATAGGAAAATACAATAATTTGATTGTTTAAGTTTACCTTTTTTTTTTTGGTTCTTTTCTTCGTTGCTGGTATGTTTTTGGGGATCATTAATTAGATCATAAGATGTAACATTTTTTAATGAAATTAATTTATGTCTGGCTTCTTGTTTTTGTTTTGGGTTGGGCGATGGAAGGAGGGTACTGTACAGGGAAAAGGGACACCGCTCTTCATTCCATGATTATTATAGATGAATTATTGAAATATTGCAATTTATTTTAATTTTAGGACCCAGTTGAAGATAACAATGGGGAATTTTGGTTTCTAATGGGTGATGAAGATGCCTCACCATCATCAACCGACTTATATAATATGATTGACATTGAACTGGAATGTTCTGAAAATCAAGCCTTGAATTTGGAAGATCTTCTCAATGACCCTTCTTCTCAGTCTTTAGAATCAGAAGTCACCCCAAATGAGATGCACAATGCGTCTCAGGATTTGGAATTCGAGGATTTTCTAAATCATCATATTTATCAGCCTCCGGAATTGGAAGTTCCTCCAATTGTCTCTTCTTCTCAATCTTTAGAATTGGAAGTTCATCCAAGCTATGCTAATTCTCAATCTTTGCAATCTTCCCAGTCATTGGAATTGGAAGTTCATCCAAGTCATCCTAATTCTCAATCTTTGGAATTGGAAGTTCATCCAAACTATGCTAATTCTCAATCTTTACAATCCTCTCAATCTTTAGAACTTCCAAGCTATGCTAATTCTCAATCTTCTCAGTCTTTGGAATTGGAAGTTCATCCCAATTATCCTGATTTTCAATCTCTGCAATCTTCTCAATTTTTGGAATTGGAAGTTCATCCCAACCATTCTGATTCTCAATCTTTGGTTCAATCTCTAGAATTAGAAGTTCATCACAGCCATCCTAATTCTCAATCTTTGCAATCTTCTCAATATTTGGAACTTCCAAGCTATGTTAATTCCCAATCTTTGGAATTGAAAGTTCATCCCAGCCTTCCTAATTCTCAATCTTTAGACTCAGAAGTTCTTCCATATAACAATACTTCTCAATCTTTGGAATTGCAAGTTGTTCAGAATGTCCCTAATTCACAATCTTTCCCAAATGTTTCGAATCAGCAGCATCTTCATGCCCAGCAATATCAAATTGCGCCAACTTCTCCTCACTATGACCAATTCATCCAATCACCACCTCCCTCCAATAAAAGGTATGTTTCTTTAATCCATTCACTTGACAAACAAATTAATGCTCTATCTCTATTAAGCTTGAGTGAAATTTATGTGATTCCAAAGAAAATAAACTCAACCAATGGGTTGAATCATTAGTTTTACCCCGTTTAGTATTATTTATTTTCCTTGCTAGGGCGATCAAATGCTTAGTTGTTTTTTAAATTAGTTTTATACCTCTTTCATAGGCAAAAGACATCAAGCAAGCAATGCAAATTGGAATATGAAAGGACAATAATCATGAAGAAAAGGAACAACATCTTATCTCATAATCCCTCCGCATTTGTAAGTTTTCAACTCGATGAGTTTGAATTAGACGTGACAAATTATTACATATTACTTAGTTTCTTTGAACTTGTTATATTATCTTAATGATTTCATTAATATGCTCTCTACATATAGGACAACATTATCAATCAAGGAAAACCTAGAATAGGTTGTCACTGCGCAAAGGCAAAATGTTCAAATAGATATTGCTCATGCTATAAGGTAAATTCTTTATTAACCTGTTGTTTTTAATTGACATGATTGAATCTTTTATTCAAAAAAGTTATTGAAAAATTTAAAATAAATTTCTATTCATATTTTTATTTTCTTAATGAAGGCTGGAGTTGGATGTTCTGATCTCTGTCAATGTAAAGGATGCAGTAATAATTATGGCACTAAAAATGGTGGTAAGAATCTTTTGAGCATCTTGAGTTGTTAGAAATTTTCTTGCTAATATATGTGTGTAGTCCTTTTGGTTTCTCCTCAAAATTTTCTTTCATATATAAATATATATATTATAGTACTAGTTAAGTTTATTGCTCGTTCAATAGGTGATTAATGTATGTGATTTCTGCACATATATAGGAACTTCATTAACTTCTAACTCAAGTTTTGCTCCAAGAGAGCGTGCCCTCATCACCACTCCAAGCAACAGTTTTTGTTTAATCAATGAGAGGCAATTGGTAAGTGTCTGCTATTTCATAAAATTGATTTTTGTTATGACTCTTGAAAATGTCACAAGTAAACATGCAATTTTATGCCTTTTTTATATATTCTTATTAATTCTTTTTGGTGTTCATGAATGTTATGTTAGGGTGGTGGATTCAACACACTCACTCATAACAACTTATATAGATCAGATACAAATCAGCATGCAGTGTATGGTAGACCTGCCACGAATCCATCTGATCCACCGCCAATCGACCAAATAGCCGCTGTGGCTCAACCTCGAGTGAACCCATTTGGTCCATCGGGAAGTATCTCGCCACCGCAAGCTGTCCAATTGGCCGCCACAACTCGGCGGCGAGTGAATCTATACAGAGATGATCAGCCTCAGCAGCAACATATGTTGATGAGCCCAGCCAGTCCCCTTGCCGACGCGGGTGAATCATCATTAATGCGACTACCCCCAAGGTCTGTAGTACCCAAAACCTAAATCAATAAATATTTTATGAAAAACATATTATAATTTGATGTTACTTTTTACTTTTCTTTGCTTTTATATATAACCCATATTTGTTTGTGCAGATTCCGTCAAGAAGTCAACGACATATATTGGAAGCATGGTTCAAGGGAATAGTTTGATAAATTGTGGCCATGGTCTTTTATAAATTGTTTTTATGTATTATGAATCCACATTGAATTATGTTTATATTATTTTGATGTATTTTGAATCCACATTGAATTATTTGTATATGGAATGAATGAAATTATTCAATATATAGTTTATATTAAATTTTGTTATTGTTGAATTGGGTTTATACACCTTTTTGGAAATTATAATAATTACTCAATCAACTCCTATTAATATCCACGCTAGGAGATTAAGAACATACATTCAGTAACCCAAACAAGATGTCTAAATAAGAACATTCATGTCTAGACTAATAAACTATTCTTATTAAAAGAGTTATATCAGTTGATAAATTGTGAATAGTTTAACCATAGATAATCTTTCAACCACCCTATCAAATAGGTAGAAGATTCATTCAACTGTGAAACGGTCATAATGTAATGCGCTTCCAATATCAATAAAAGAGTACTCATCCAATAGTATTTAACATCTTGAAAACTGCCGAATAAAATGCATCCCAAACCGAAATATCTCAGGTAACACCTCTTCCTAGACCATCACAAGGAAAACAAAAAAAAAAAATCTATTTTATACTGCATTAACTTGGAAACACATGCATCTAAAGCAACTTAAAAAAGATTTGTTTACTTTATGAGACAAGTCTCATCTTATATAGTTATCATTGGCATCATAAAATTACTTAAAATAAGTTAATTCAAACACCGCTTTATGTGTCAAATGGCATCAAATTGATAATAACTAATCATAATTAGGATAAAAAAAGGACAGAAAGGTTATTCCAAATCTCAGTCTATGAACCTGATCCACAAACGGATTCATGACACAGTGGTCCCTCACTTCTATAGAATTTGAAATGAATCTCAATGTGAATTATTCTAAGATCTCTACAACCCCTTCAAGGAAAGAAAATGCCAGAGTCCTAAGATGGAATTATGTGTTTCGGGCCCTAGGTCCACATAAAAAATAATGCTTCTAAATGTCTCGTGACAGGGTATGTGGGCGTCAAAGTGGGAGTAGACTGTTTACTGGCTTTGCAGTGTTCGCAACGAGAAGAACACGGTGCAAGTGCCAACATTGGACTGATACGGAATATCCGTCGACTTTTGGATAAAGACTGGCAGATAGAACTGACGCACGTTTTGTAACACCCTAATTTTATACCGTACAAAACAGTTGAAAACATGACATGAGAGATCAAAAGCAGTTCTTAATCCATTTGGGATCCCAACTTCACTACAGGGTCGATCCTATAGTTAAGTGGGTTTTTGAAAGGTATTTCAAAACATTTTAGTTGTGGTCTCATTTTCATTTTTCAAATTGGTTTAATTCATTCGGGTCTATTTCCATTTCTTAATATCAGAGTACTTACTGAAGTTCTTAGCGGATAATTAGAATAAGCTCGCTACTAAAAGGGTCCACCTAGTATTGTCACCCGGTTCTAGATAACTTACATCAGTTACATACAACCTTCCAGGTTTACAGTTGGTGTATTCCTACCACCATGAGTACTAAGTTTACCAAAATATCATTTAGTATTATATACAGATCCAAAAGTTAGATAACCAACAGAAAATAAATTCTAGGTCTTCACTTCTACCCGTCCGTGGCTTTCTTCTTTCCATGAGAACTACTTGCCCGTGCTGCAGGTTAGTTATTGGAAAAAGGGTGAGATTCAAAAGAATCCCAGTAGTAACAAATAGCACTCATATAAAATGCATACGAAGAAACATGCCATAGCAACCACGACATACCAGACAGTTCAATATTCATTCAACATTCAGAGATATGTTCATTCAATAGATAATTCTATTCAAGGACGTATCGTCCCTTCCCACAGCGCTGGGTATTCTATTGGGCCAAAGCCCTTCTCATTTGAATGCTTAAAGGGAAATTCGACCCGATTCATGTTCACAGTTCAAGTATATATAATGGCAATAATATGCATGAAGCAGGATACATAGAATATGAGGGAGAAGTTACTACCTTAGCTTTTCCAATGTTCCGTGATATGTTACCAGTTCCTTGGTCGTACCGGGCAGATATCGAATCCTATATATGGGAATTCATGAATGGACGGGTTATTACTTAGCCCAATACATTTATAAATCACTTTCTAATGTTGGTTATCATTAGGGTTATTATGGTAACTTTACCAAGTCAACCAATGAGTTAAAATGGTCAAATTATCACAAGGGACTAATTTCTACCCTTGGTGTACAAAGAAATTACAATATGCCATTATATTTTGCAATTTTCGCATAGGCACAAATGCTGGCAGATTTGATCCACTAACTTTAAAAATTCATATCTCTTTGTAAAAATGTCCAATTGGAATGGTTCCAAAGCCTATGTGACCCTTATTAAGTCTAGTTTCAGGGAAAAATACTTCACTTAGCCAATTGGACGCACAGAAATCCATAATTTCTAGTTATTGGACATTGTTCCAGAATTCTTCAATTTTACATGACCAAACTTCAAAAATGTATAACTCCCAGCATACACATCCAATTAATCCTTATGAACTATCAAATTAAAGGTCTATGTCTCTACTTTCAGACTGGAAAGCTTCATAATTTTCGGACAAGATTTACCCCTTGAATTATCACGCACAACATCTACTGTTACACAGGGCAGATTACACAACATGTTCATGCACACTTCCAAAATTTCCAAATTGATATAGGAACATCCAAAATTCATGAACACTTGTATACCTACAAAATTTTACCTTATAAAGCCAATGGAAACATCAAAATTATCAAATTCCAACTCTTTCACCACGTCATGCACAGGGCAGAAATTTGACAAATAAGCCAACAATTACCCAACTTGCAATTTAAGTCTCATACTAGTTTTATAAGCCTTCTAAACATCATAAAACACCATGAACACAACCAAAATACCATGAATCTTCATAATCATAACTTGACCAAAAACAGGGCAGATTTCACATGGGAAAAATCATCAACCAACCAACACAATCCATAGTTCAAAATGAAGCTAAAGCTCACCTCTTGCTCCTCCTTAGGTTCTTTCTTTGTTTCTTGAACTTGTGCTTTTGCAAGATGGTTGAAAACACCTCCTCTTGAAATTCTAAAATCATAGAGTTGAAGCTCTTAGAGAGGAGAACAACTTTTATGAAGGCCTCAAGAGCCATGGAGGTGGTTTGGAAGGTGAAAATGGAGCTAGAAGCTCTTACATTGAAGTTGTCTTCCTCTTTCTCTTTCCTTAAGCTTCTTGGACGACTTTGGAGTTGTGTGAGGGAGTGTTTGATGAGTTTAATTCACTCTTCTTCAGCTTCCAAATCACTTGGCCGTATAACACCAAGAGGAGAAAAGAAATATGACATGTGTCACATTTTTGTAGAGTCTTGAAAAGTTACATGGTTAATTAACCAACCTTAGTTAGCCTCCTTAGTCAAGCTTTCTCTTTCCTCTTCTCTTGTGCAGCTGATCGAAAATGAGGATAAGAAGATGAAGAATGAAGACTTAATGAATTAAAGCCTCTTCCTTTTACTTTCCAAGTGTCCAAGCCATTTTTGTTGAATTTCTTGTATAAAAGATGAAGCCATTAATTGATTCATCTCTCCTGTTATTCTTGGATGAGATTATAGCATGAAGGGAGAAGATTTAATTTGCTTTTCAAATGTTAATCTTGACCCTTCATCTTGCCTTCCAATTAAGTTTTTGGTTATTCTAGATTTTAGGCGAAAATTAGATAATTTATCGATAACTAATCGGACTAAAATCATCATACAATTTCTTGGGATAATTTTTTCATTAATTTCACTATCCATTAGTACACTTAGTCCTTGAGCACTTTTTAGGATATTACACGTTTATCGTGAAAGCAATAAATGTGCGGATTTCTTGGCAACGCACTTTGGGCTTGGACAGAGGACTTCACCTCATGGAAGAACCTCCCGATACTCTACAGCAGATCCTTCGTGACGATGATTTGGGTGTTGGGGACTTGTGACTTTGCTTCACTGATCTCTGATTTGGACTGATCACACCTCTTGTAAACCAAAAAAAAAATTTACTTTTTCTCGCGTTGCCTTGTTTTGACAAGAAAAGAAAATCTACAAATAGATGGTTATTTATGTTTGACATTTTATCTAAATAAAGCAATGCAAAAAACACCACAAACACCCGAAGTAAGAATGAAATCTTTATCCTCAATAAAAAAAAGTTGATCCTCTTTGTTACTCACCGGTAGTTTCTCTCCCAGTTTGCCAATTATTGATACAACCCCAAATAATTGCCCTTCGGCCCTTCGGGCTAATGCTAATTCATATGACTCTTTATATAATTTACCATTTTTATCTAAATAAAACACTGCAAAAACACCACAACACACCACAGGTAAGAATGAAATTTTTATCCTCAATAAAATAAAGCGAATCATCTTAGTTACTCACTGGTAGTTTCTCCCTCAGTTTGGCAATCATTGCTACATGCCCAAATAAATGCCCTTCAGGCTAATGCTATGGCCTTATTCATAGTCATTGCAGGCTCTCAGTTTCGTAGGACTCTTCATGTACATTTCTATTTTTATCTAAATAAAACACTACAAAAAAACACCACAAGTAAGAATGAAATCTTTATCCTCAATAAAATAAAGCTAATCCTCTTTATTACTCACCCGTAGTTTCTCCCCCAGTTTGCCAATCATAGATACAGGCCCAGATAAATGCCCTTCGAGCTAATGCTATGGCCTTGTTTACAGTCATTGCTGGATCTTAGTTTCGTAGGACTCTATGTACTTTTTCATTTTTATCTAAATAAAACACTGCAAAAAACACCACAAACCGTAGAAGTAAGAATGAAATCTTTATCCTCAATAAAATAAAGCTAATCTCTTTATTACTCACCGGTAGTTTCTCTCCCAGTTTGCCAATCATTCATACAGGCCTAAATAATTGCCTTTCGGGCTAATGCTAATTCGTAGGACTCTTTATGTACTATTCTATTTTTATCTAAATAAAACACTGCAAAAAACACCACAAACACTAGGAGTAAGAATGAAATCTTTATCCTCAATAAAATAAAGCTAATCCTCTTCATTACTCACCAGTAGTTTCTCCCCCAATTTGCCAATCATTGATGTAGGCCCAAATAACTGCCCTTCGGACTAATGTTATGGCCTTGTTCACAGTCATTTCATTGCTGTTCCTACACCATTTTAAAGAAATTTTTTAAATGAACAAGTTCAAATTGAATAGATTTTTTGTATAAAATTTTCCTTACTCCTTCGAGAGTGTCTCAAGAGCATAATCTTTGCCTTTTCCAATGCCGGCCATTTCTGTCGATGATGAAATGTCCCCAGCATATTTCACATGATAAGTTTTTCCAACCTAAATAAAACGTAGAATTAGCTAATTTGTTTTTAAGAAAACTAATTTAGAGTAGTAAATAAAATTATTTATTCCTTCAAAGCCAGATATAAGGTATTCTGCATCTTTATCAAGATTGTGCCCATGAAATAAGTTTCCTACATCTTGAGCTGCACTCATGATTGGAATGCGTTGACCATTCGTTGCCATATATTCCTTGCTCTACAATCAGAAATTAGTTAAAAAAAATTTGATGGTAAAAAAGTAAAAGGAGAAGGTTAGGTAAAATGAATGCATTACTCTCTTTCGGAGAAGTTCTTGGCATTCAACACAGTATGGTGTGTTTCCTGCTATCCCACTTAAAAAATGTTTGAAGTATTTGATCTTTGTTGCTGTATTTGTTATTATTTTGTCAGGTTTTCCGGGTTTGCTCCTAGCATCAGCCGCAGCAATAAATAACGATAATCAAATACATGAAAATGGAGATCTGTTTAATTTTGCTATGACCTGCTATTGGTATGTATGTGTGTGTGTGTATATGTTTGGAGAACAAATAATTAGAATTACACGCACACATGTGGAAGAAAACAATGTACCCTCACCTGTGCAGAAAGAATAAAATTAAGACCCATATTTAAACGCTCCTCCAAAAATGCAGAGACACAGCCATTGGAATCAATCTTTCCTCTTAGTTGGCACTACAGCAATCATAACAAAACGGAATGAGAATCGCTAGAACAGAATTTTAGGAGTCGTGACTCAAGATCATTCACAATTTTATAAAACAAGAGGCATCTTTATGAAGCAGAACGTTCCAGATAAAGGGTGACCTGTTGAGATTTGCTCACCCAGACACTAGTTTATTGTTAATGTAATCTGAAATTGTGAGCCCATCTGCATGCATAGTGAGTCAAGTGCATCTGAAAATCCTTTTGTTTCTTTCCTTATAATTATAATTGATTTCTTTCTTGTTCTTTTCACCCCTTAATTTCCCCTTTTATCCAAGAGGGGAGGGGGAAGGGGGAAGGGGGAAGGCAGAGAGGGATTAAATCACCAACTTATTCATCTCTTACTTTTTAAAAAGCATAAAATATATAGAAACTTAAAGAAAGCAGCGCCAACTGATAACAAATGGCTAAGATAGTAGATTTCCTAATATAAAATTATATACCAACTCTCACGGTTAGAAATACAAAGCTTTTTTAAAGTGTTTTTACTGTGTTTGAGGTAAATAAGTAAGAGGAGTTTTGTCTCGTCTTGATAAAATTGTAACTAGTTTTAGTTACTTAGTTGTAACGTAATTAGAATAGTTGTTACAAGTAGTTAGAAATGTGCCAGCATGTATTCCCCTAACGAAACAGGAGTCACAGACAGAAGGTAATTAAGCATGTTAAATGGTAGTAACGGAACGAGCCGAAGCAACACCACAATCTTAAACCCAGATTTTTGAATCGCAAGTGCAACTGATCTAAACTGCGGATAATCCTTCAACCTTGAAACAACAAATGGTTGGCATCATTCTTATCCAAGAAGCCAGCATGTATTCCCCTAAACCACTCCAAGTGCAACTTTACATTGGTATTCCAGTACTATATACAATCAGATATTAAATACAGCTGGCACACTCCTAACTACTTGTAACAACTATTCTAATAAAGTTATAACTAATTAACCAAAACTGTAACTAAAACTAGTTACAACTTTATCACATCCTGCGAAAAAAGATTTTTGAAAACATAGTTTGGACTCAAAACTTGTAAACCTCACAAGTCATTACACTCAACCATAGATGCAACTGTTTCCAAAATATAAGGACTTAAACAACTAAAAGGAACCTAACGAAAAATCTGGAAATAAAATTAAGGTCCTCGCTACAGCATTCAGGCAAGGGCTTAAGTGCAACTTTACATTGGTATTCCTGTCAAACCTCTTAATATTCTGATATTCGCTATATAATAAATGCGTCGTTCAGATGACATACAAAAATAGTGAAACTATACTGATAATAAGTACTCACTGATAATACAGAAAATCCTTATATAGGTTGAAAAATACATACAGAGTACAAAAGAAATAAATTCCACAACTAAAGATAATCAGATGTAACTTCTGGCTAGGACCGGACCTTCAATCGCTAGTAATTATGATTTTGCCCTTAGAGCCGCTGTCCTTTGCTGGAATATTTTTAGATGTTGAAAAAGGGTGAGATTCGAATGAATCTCAGTAGTAATATACAATCAGTCATATAAAATGTGATAAATAAATATGCAATGCACCATGATATGTAAAATGCTAACTCATGTTGTATGCATACTGTCCAAGGCCAAACGACTGTTTGCAACCCCGGCTAAACTCGTGTCCATGGTCAAACGATATGTTTAGACCCTGGCTTATTCGCGTGTTGTGCCACAGACACTGTCATGTTATAGAAAATGAAATACACAATATATAAATAATCACATAGTGCATGAAAGAAAGAATTACTACCTGGGTCCCTTTTCGGTCCAACTGTTTATCCCAAACTTTTTCTCTGGCTCGGGCTATTACAAATCCTATAAATTAAAATTAACAAGTAATTGGTTATTACTTGTATTACTACTATCTTTAATCATATTCTTCTGATTATCTCAGTTTCAGTGGCTTATACACTATATAATTTTGCATAGTGTAATTTTAATATTTTTCAGTAAATTGACAGATTTTTCAGTTAACTTTGAAAAATCATAACTATCTCTAGAAAAATAGAAATTGACTGGGTCCAAATCCTACATGAAGCTATTGAAATATATTTTCATGGAAAAATATCAAACTCTACCCAGATTTACCATATTACTCCCATAATTTTCCGAAATACCCCTATTCCAGATTAGTCTCCAGAAACATAGCATGACTTTGAAAATCTATATCTCCTAATACACTTGTCCAAAAATTATTTTCTACCCGTCAAATTAAAGCTATGAATGTCTACTTAAATCTAGAAAGTTTCATAATTTTTTTTCAAGGTTTGATTTTCCAAACGTTCGATACAAACAAACTGTTTTCCAGAAACACAGTTTGAGGGCAATTGACTTCAAAAATTCATATCTCTTAGTATACTAATACAATTAATACAAAATATATATCAAATTAAAGCTAAGACTATGTACTTAAATTCTGGAAATTTTCATGGCCATTGGGAAAGATTACATAATTCAAAAACACTAAGAAATCAACTACTAGAATCTGGACGTTCAGGATTGCACCTGTTTCTAAACCCATCTTTCAAAAATCATAACTTCTTCTAAAGATATCAAAATGATACATTCTACTACTCATTTTAAAGCTTGTTATGTCTAATATCTCCCTGTAAAGTTTCGTAAATAATGGATGTGATTTGGTTGGTCATAAAGCCACACGAAACTGACTGACTCTGATAAACATCAGTTTTGGACAGTCTAACTTCAAAAATTGATAACTTATTCTTTTTGACACCAAATTGAGCTCTTCTTAATTCTATTTCATACTAAACATCCTAAAATTTCCATATCAAAAAGAACCAGATGAAAAATCCATATGTAGCCTCCGTTTAAGCTTCTGAAAGATTCCGATAAAAACTCTGTTTTCCGGCGACCAAAACAGAGTTGATAAAACTCACATGCAACCATGATTTTGGACTCCAATCTCAAAGATTTTGACTCTACATACTCCTAAACATGTTCCTTGAGTTTTGGGACGTGTTTACAGAAGAAAATGAATCAAAAATATCATGCAAAACGGACACAAACTTGCTGGTTTTGGAATTGAACGGTAACAAAACGTTTTTGGTGACTTCTCTTGATTCCAGCAGCAAAACAACCCAGAAAACAACCACAAATCCAATGGAAATCCAAGGTTAAAGTAGAAGAAACTTACCTATATCAGATTATAGGCTTGCATGTAGGATTTAAAGCTTCTTCTTCCTTTCTCTCTCTCTCTCTCTCTATTTTCTGCTGTTATGTTTTCTGTTTCGTTTGTTTTTCAGCTGATGTGAGTTCTATGAGAATATTTATCCATATACTGAGAGGTATCAAGCTGAGGCAATAATGATGAAAGGAGGGAGTTTGTGAGCTGTACGTATGTGTGTTGTATGCTGGTCAAATGGGAAGAGAATGTGTGTGTGTGTTGTACCAATGAGAGAAGAGGAAGAGAATGAGTCATGCATGCTGTACGTGTGTGTGCTTATGATGCTCCAAGTGTGGCAAATGAGGAGGCTGTACGTGTGCTTGTGTGCTAGGTATATTTTTATCCTATTAATTACACACACTAGGTCCTAATTTTTTTCCTTTGTCAAATTTAAGTTTCCTTAAATTTTGTAGGTTCCAAAATTGAGCTTACTATCTAATTTCCATAAATTAATCCTTACATTAAATTTTGGGATGTTACAATTCCAGTACTATATACAATCGGATATTAAATACAGCTGGCACACTCCTGACTACTTGTAACAACTATTCTAATTAAGTTACAACTAAGTAACCAAAACTGTAACTAAAACTAGTTACAACTTTATCACGCCCTGCGAAAAGAGATTTTTGAAATTATAGTTTGAACTCAAAACTTGTAAACCTCGCAAGTCATTACACTCAACCATGGATGCAACTGTTTCCAAAATATAAGGACTTAAACAACTAAAAGGAACCTAACGAAAAGTCTGGAAATAAAATTAAGGCCCTCGCTACAGCATTCAGGCAAGGTCCATTCAGACTTATTCTAAATTAATTAAAAAAAATTAATGCCATTTCTTTACATGAAAAATAAAAGGAAAACACAATGAAGGAACTTGAAAAATATAAGACATAAACAAACAATTCTCCAAATCAAGTCTTCAGGATCCAGTGGGCAAGATTTTGTTTATTTACAATTCGCTTATCTATTTTACTGTTGTTTTCACTTGTAAATTATTATGATATTAAAATGTTTGAGCGTCATTGAATCTGAAGTTGACAATTGCAATTAATTTATTAGTCGAAGAAGTATCCTTGTGCGAATCCCATATGCTGTTTCAACTTCTTAAATAAAAATTCAGATATAGGGACTGCTCAACTGTGATTGCGTTTCTTGTCAATTTTTCTCTAGAAATTGAATTATACGATTTAGTTGCCATGTGTTATGTCGAGTTTGTTGGATAAAAGAGGGAATTTTCAATCCAACCATCTTCCATTGAAAGCGCCTAGATTTTCAATACAAGTCTATATGTATATGGGCTTACTGTGTGTTTTGCATATGGCAAGGACAATGAGGTTAGCACCAAAGCATACGCACGTATAGCCTCCTCTCTCCTCACAGATACGATTAATTGAGAAATAGAGAAATAATTGCAAATGCAGCTACGAAATTCTCCTTTTGTTTTGATTTTTGGATCCGTATCCAGTGCTTTTTTTTTTTGTTGTTTCTGGGTACGTGTAAATAACTTTCACTTGATATCTTTTTTGGGTGGGGGAAAGGAAAGGGTGATTAAAGTGGCAGCTTTAATACCGCGGGTGAATGAATTGCTCAAATTGATGATATTTTGTCTTCCAAAAGGCCATTCTATGGAGCTTGACAGTAGCTATTACTATGGAGTTTTGCAAAAGGCCATTCTAATGTAAATGTCATTCTGTATTCCAATTTCAAGATGGAGTTTAGCTTTTATTTGTCCTTTTTGTGATGACACTGAGTTTTGCATTTACTTCAAAATTAAGTTTACTGCTTTTGTCATCTTAGTAACAATGTGTTTCTCTATAGGCTAGAGTTATCATTCAACTTTAACTCAAGATTAAATCTCTATTATTTAATGATGGTGATGCTGAGGTACTAATCACCTAAGCAAATGAACTTCTTTTTAATGCTTTCAAATAGATTGTTACTTTTTAATGGTTATGCTCTAATACTATATATTTGATTAATTTTTTTCAAGGTCTTTGAAGGAGGAGAAGAAATTATATTGAAGATTTGATGTGAACTTGTACTAAACATTATTATATTGTATTTGGTTTCATATTTTATTATGCATATTGGATCATTAATATTAATTTATGTAATTGGGCATGCTTTTGACTTGCTTGAAGTGGGCCTGTTTTTGGCCTGATTGAAGTAGGCCTGTTGTGAGGCTTGTGGCCGGTTAGCTTGCTTAAATTTTTTTTTAAATTTCAGGCCTCCTTAACATGCCACAAGCCAGACTAGGCTCAGGTCGAAAAAAAAGCCTCTTACAGGCCACATGCCAGGCTCAGGCCATTTAGTTACAAAACTGGCCTGGCCTGTTAAGGCACAAGCCTGGCCTAGCCTGGCTTGTTTCCACCCCTAAACTCAAGTATCAATATTGACAACTTTTGCTTGAGAAATTCAAATATATATATATATATATATATATATATATATATATGGAAAATTCCATTAAAATATCATATGAATTTGCTTAACCCATAAATGTCTACTAAAGATGGAAAAGGACAGAGAGGTACCCATAAATCTGGGTTTTGAATATTTGGGTAAAAGACCAAACTACCATTCCCTTCACTCTTCTCTCTCCACTCCATTCTCTCTTCTTCTTCTTCTTCATCTTTCGTTCAGCTCCACAAGATCAAAGAAGAAGATGAGTAAGATTTCATCTTTCATTCAGCTCTACAACATCGAAGAAGAAGAAGAGTGAACTTTCATCTTTCATTCAAATTGTGTTCTCTCCCCACTCCAACAGAGAAAGAGAAATAGAGGATAGAAATGATACACCGGAGATCCTTTCATCCTTACTCCGATTGCCATCGAAGGTTGAAGAAACTAGTTTCCAGTGAGCTTTTGTAATTTTTGGTGAAGTTCTGAAGTTTCCGGCGAGTTCATGAGTTTCTCGGCAAACTTATAAATTTTCCATCGACTTTTTTAATTTCTTGTGAATAGTAATGAGATTGAAAAAATGAGTAATGAAATTGACAAAAATGTTAAACATGATTCACCAATATTTGTGCCCTTTGACAAAATTTGTAATGATTCACAAAAGTAATAATGAGTTTGACAAGATTCCTAATGATTTTCATAAGAGCATTTCCTTATGAAAAAAATGTTAGACAGGATTCACCAACATTTGTGGCCTTTGACAAAATTCGTAATGGGATTCACAAGAGTAATAATGAGTTTAACAAGATTCATAATGGTTTTTACAAGAGCGTTCCCATCACGAATTTTGGTAAAATACCACAAATGTTGGTGAATCTTGACTTGTATGTTTTCATCAGCAAACTTTTTTGTTAAAACCATTAAAATTCTTGTCAAAACCATTACTAAACTTGTCAATCCCATTACGAATTTCGGTGAAATACCACAAATATTGGTGAATCCTAAATTACATGTTTTATTCATCAAACTCTTTTGTCAAAATCATTATCATTCTTATCAAAACCATTACTAAACTTGTCAATTCTATTACGAATTTTGGTGAAAGTAATAGATATTCATGAATCTTGACTTACATGTTTTCTTCATCAAACTCTTTTGTCAAAACATCTACAATTCTTGTCAAAACCATTATTAAACTTGTCAATCCCATTACAAATTTTGATGAAATACCACAAATATTGGTGAATCCTGACTTGCGTGTTTTCATTAGCAAACTCTTTTGTTAAAACCATTAAAATTTTTGTCAAAATCATTACTAAATTTGTCAATCCCATTACAAATTTTGATGAAATGCCATAAATGTTAGTGAATCCTGACTTACATGTTTTCATTAGCAAACTCTTTTGTCAAAACCATTACTGAACTCGGTAATCGCATTACGAATTTTGTCAACTCATTACTGTTCATCTTCTTCTTCCTCAGCCTCCTGGATTTCTCCAAAATCATGACTACAAGTCCTTCTAATATGCAAACCCAGCACATAATTCGTCACAACCTTGCCATCACCTTCCTCCATTTTTTTCGGTGACATTTTTTCCTCCACCATCGTCGCTGGCAAGTTCCGATCACAGCACCCAGTTTCGATGACAATGAGGAAAGGAAATAGGACGGTGGTGGAAAGCACTGTAGAAGCTTCTAGAGCCTTTTATAAAGGAGCAGCCTTTTATGATGCTTCTTGAGCTGCTTCATTTATTCTCTAATGAGTCTGTGTCCCTTATATCTCTCTCTCTTTTTAAATGGTTTGAAGGGCATTTTGGTCATTCATCTAAACTTCCAAAATCCATATTCCCACCCTATGTCTTATATGTCCTTTGCAAGCTATAATGGACTTTTGTGGGTTAAGCAAGTTCATATGGTATTTTAACGGAATTTTTCCATATATATAGATATATATATTAGGCCACTGGCAATGTCACCAGAGCTTCAGTGACAGACAAGAGGGATGAGGATTTTTTATTTTTAAAAAATTAGGTGTAGTTAGGTAATTTCTCAAATTTTGCAACATGTCAAAATTTCAAATCAACCCCTTTAGAATTATTGAAATTCAACATACTTATTTGTCTTTTTACAATTTTAATGGTATTTTTCTGTCTCTTTTTCAAATTTAACCAAATTAAAGGATATAGAGAAAATAATATTATTTAGAGGAATCAAATATTGAAACATAAATTTAAAGGTACTAAATTTCCCTTAACAGAACATCATGCGTTGTCTTTTTTATTTGGGAAAATTTTACTCAAGGACCACTGTAGCCAATTAATATCCAATGGGCCCCAAAAAATTCTTTGTTTTTTTCTTTATTTGATCAAGGGTTGCCCCTTCGAGACTTAGAGGACAAAGGGTTTTCACCTACCCCAACAAATGCGCTTCTCAGAATTTAAACTTATGTTTTCTTTTTTACGAGATAAGGCCCTTACCACCTCAACAACTAGCTTTTTTCTGAAACTTCAATGCAAGACTATGGGGGCAAAATGAAATTAAAATTTATACTGAAAAGACATCAATGCCCTTGCTTATTTTTTTTAAGAAAAATCAATATTTTCCAACCAAGGTATTACTCATTTGCAATTGTCTTACACATCATGAATAAATAGAACAATCCTATGAACAAGATAAATTAATTTATTAACAATTACTCATTTGCAAGTATCTTACACTTCAAGAACAAATGGAATATTTTTATTAAGATAAAGTAATTTCTTAACAAAATTAAATTTGCAAGTGTCTTATACATTATGACCAAATCAAATAGTCTTATGAACAAGTGGAATATTCATATCCTCTGTGAGTAATTGTTTAAGAAATTTATAAATGAGTAAATGTTAAAAAATTAATTTATCTTGTTTATATGACTATTCTACTTATTCATATGATTAATCGATTGGTTCATTAAGTATAAGATATTTATAGGAATAGTGATGTCTTTTCAGAATAAATTTTAATTTCATTTTGCCCTCATAGTCCGGCAGGGAAGTTTCAAAATTTCTTGGGGCTCCTTGGATATTAATTGGCGATAATGGTCCATGAGTGAAATTTCCCTTTTTATTTTTGGTTTTAGACCTAGCACAGAGTCCTAAAAAAATAAATATGGAAACATGTTTGATGCATAATCTTTTAATTACATTTTCATTTACCCTTTAAAAAATGAATGAATATGTCATTATTGAAACATTTTTACTTTAAAAACGTCGAGTTATTGAAAATTGATGGTAGTTTCTTGGATCAAATGCAAAAGATCCTTCTTATTAAAAGGGAGGTTAAATGTATACCAAAAACGAAGAGAAATCAGTGTCTTGTATATTCCAATAATTCAACTACATCTCTAATTCTTATTATAATGCACCTTCTTCTTGAGGACGAATTTGGTACTTTAGTAAAGAATTCCCTTGTTTTAAGGCGAGACAATAATGAGAGAGAGTATAAATTCTATGATATTGGAAGGGGTGACTCAAACCTCATAAATCAAGAGAGTTTGGAACAACGATTGTAAAAAAAAAAAATTTAATCTAACTTTTGCAATCTTATTTTTAGGTTAAAGTCAGATTGAATAATATGATTTATGTTTAGATTGGCGGTTGTATAAGTGACTTTTGTAAAAATAGAACTTATTTGGATTGTTGGTAATATAAGTAGCTTTTGTGATAATTATAAAAGAAAAATTAAAAGTAAAATAATTTTTCGTTTTTGAAATGTATGGCTTGCTTTGCTCAGCTTTCCTATGAAAAAGAGAGTAGACTTTCAAAATAAAAGAGCAAGAGTAGAGAGAGAAAGAGAGAGAGAAGGGGTGTGGTAAGAGTCATAAGGACTAGATGTGGATTGTAGGGGTGTGGTGGGGCCACAAGAGGGGGTGGGGCCGTGTAAAAAGCCAAAATCAAAAGTGATAATGCTTATTGGAATAGTGATTAGAATCCTTAAAAGCAGCTTTTCAATCTTAATTTATTTTATACGAAGTAAATATGTAAGAGTAGTGTTATCTCAACTAACGTGTATAAACACTTATAAGCCTTTCATAAGTTAATCCAAATTTATGGCTTATGAAAATAAGCCACTTAATTCTACAAGGTAAATTGCAAGAAAGCTAGGCTAAACCAAAAAAAAAAAAAGTCAAAAGCTTCCAATCTTACTTTTGACTCTTGAAACCGATTGGGAGGCCAAAATGCTCTGCCAAACAGATGCTAAAGCAACCAGTTAAAGCTTAGCCAAAATCTTGTAGAAATTAAAAAAATGGTAAAGAAAATATCTTAAAGGCGTATAGGAATAATAATTAATTAAAAAAATAGAAAGAAGACATAACTCAATTAATAAATGCAAATAATAATCAATGAAATTTTTATTTTATTTTTGTGCGTTAGAAAAAAAAATTCTTGAATATTAGAAAGAAAATGTAAGAAAATGAGAACAAAATCTTCTGTTTGGATAAATTTAAATATTATTCTTAGCTGAGCAGCAATCTAAATATTAAAGACCTCTAACAAAAAACAAGCCAATGAAAATTTAAAAAAAAATAAAGTCTTTAGGGATTCTCTTATGATCGTTTTTCTATTTTGATTTTTAGAATTTCTAAAATATTAAATATGAAACATTTTTTCTTTTTAATCTGATAGTGGATATAAGATTTTGAAAAAGAAAAATAATGAGAAAGAGAAGAAAGAGAGAAGTCAAACCCATCCTCCTTTCCATTCTTCCATTGCCATCAAGAGTTCATAAGTACGTACTACTGCACTTCGTCTTTAACCTACTCCTCTTTCTTTTTCTTTCTTTCTTGTCTTCTACTTCTCCTCTTCTTTTTGTCTCTTTCTTTCTTTAACCTCTTTTGGCGCCATCTTCGACTTCTCCTTTTCTTTCTCTTTCTTTCTTTCTTTAACCTACTGAGGCGCCATCTTCTATTTCTCCTCTCGTCTTTTTATTTTTCTATAACTACATGAGTAGCTAGTTCTTCTCCTTCTTTTCAAGGAGAGATAACATGGTGGTTTGAGTCTTGTTCATTTTAATTACTTCTCACAGTTTTAAAAGGCATCTTGAGGTATTTAAACGGCCCCTAACTTGAAATTATCCGTTTTGGGCCAATTACCTTTTACGGTCTTAAAACTCATCAAAGGAGATTTATTCATATCTTTATAAGGCGTCCATTATATTGATATTAGTTTATATAATTTTTTTTAATTAGATTAATGTATACATTTAATCCTTTAAGTTCGCATCAAGTTTTATTTTAGCCATTTGAGATTGTAAAACGTATTTTTGATCTCTCAATATTAACACTGTTAATTCTCACTAACAGAAAATGTTGACATGGTAAAGTTAATGTTGAATCAGCAATAAAATGCTGACAAAACGTGGTAAAGTTATTACGAGTATGATACTAGGTCATTTTCATCATCTCAAGACAACTCGTGTGTATCCCTCGACACCCAATCAACAAAGTCTTGCGATCGAACCATCTTTCAAATTGCCAGAGCTTATGGCGTGGTTGATCCCATACGCAGAGATTTGGGGCTTTTCGAACCTAAAGACCTTTTTCATTTTTTTTTATTTTTGTTATTTAAACTTTAAAGTATAAAGTTATTATACTTAATATATATAGATTTTATGGATGCTTTGTCAGCATTTTATTTCCGAGTTAACACTAAATTCACGTTGTAAACATTTTCCCTTAGTAAGAGCTAACCACGTTAACATTAAAGGATTAAAATTACGCTTTACAAACTTAGGGATCAGAATGAAACTTGATCCAAATTTAAAGGACCAAATGACAGCTTTAGCCTTGTACTTACTATTGCAATAATGTTAGAAATGACATGAAAGAAGATTAATTAATTAGAAAATCTCTTGAGAATGGGGTATTTAAAGACTTTAGCTACCATGCTTCCACTCATATGGTTGAGTTAGGAGTACTTAAGCACTTCCAAAGATTCAACTCAACATCATCCTGCTTTGCTAGTATTGTATTTCAAATCTTTAATATAAAATTACTTTTATTGGTTAAAATTTTTATTAAAATAAATATATAAAGTCCCACATCGGTTGGAGAGGAAAACAAAAGACACTTTATAAAAGTTTAAATACCTTTCCTTTTAATACGTTTTTAAATATTACAATACTTTACATGGTATTTCATCTAGCAAGCAATCCCTCAAATCAAAAACTCTTTTATGGTTTTCCAATCTTAATCTTAATAATTAACTCTCAACGGAGAATGAAGGATGTCTCGTAAAGATTTGTATATCTTCCCTCTCAACAAATTTTAAAACCGTGAGTCTCATTACCCTCACGGAGAGCTCGCCAGTTATGAAAATTAACAATTTTGAATATAAATGATAAATATTATGTGCAACAAAAAAAAATAACATACGCATGTGTGGGTTTAAATTTATATGTTTCTATTTTTCACTAGTACAAAATATAGATTTTACACCTGTTTTTTACACTTGACAAAATAGGACACATGTAAAAAGTGTGACCGGTGGCATTTTTGTAAATATTTAAAAATGAAGAAACTTTCTACATGTGTTAAAAAGAAAACACGTGTAGAAAATAAATTTAAAATATTTTTTCTTTAATATTAATGAATTTAATCTAATTTTTAATTTTTTAAAAAAATAAATGACAACTTTCTACACCGGTTGGATCCTAACCGGTGTAGAAAATCATACTTTCTACACCGGTTGGTTCCCAACCGGTGTAAAAAGTCTCTTTCAACACCGGTTAGTTCCCAACCGGTATAGAAATTCATAGTTTCTACACCGGTTGGGAATCAACGGGTGTAGAAAACACTTTCTACACCGGTTGCAACCTAACCATTGTAGAAAATCAATCAGTTTTTTATTGCCCTCCTCCCTCGCCAAGATCCCTTGCCTGCCCGATCCCCTGCCCTCCTCCCTCGCCAAGATCCCCTCACCATCGTTCGGACCCTGATCCGCAAGGTCGCGATCGGCTGCGGACACAAGAATCAAGGCATGTTTGTCGAAACCATGCATGCGGGTGCTGCGTGGGTTCCTCTGAGCCGTAACCCACAGGCCTGAGGGGCGTGCCCATTGCGCCGCCTGTCAAGTAGTCGATTCGCAAAGCGTCGAGACCTGTGTCGGCAGTATTGACTTCGGAGGAAGCGAAATCTGCTGATGTTGCGCCTCTGTACAAGGCAGCGTCCTGGGATTTGGACGAATGTGATTTCACCCATGATTCTGAGCACAAATTCTGAGGCCTAGGTAATTCATGACTTTTCTAATCCATTGTCTAATGCATGCTACTCAGATCTGAATTAAACCTCTGCTGCACAAATTCATGAATTTGAGCTTTTTGAGTTGTTTCATTTAAGGTACCTAAGCTTGTCGGACGACTACCTAAGCTTGTTGGACGACTTATTAGTTCAAAAGTTCAAATGCCCAATACATCAATACTTTGGCTGCTTTTGAATTAGCACAATATGTTTATCGCTTCTTAACAATTATGGGTGTTCTGTGGGGGCAATGGTCAGTAGGAAGAATAAAGTAAAAATGTGCAGTCTTACTGTTATTTCGATGAGAGTAGCACTCTGCATCCGTGAACTGGTATTATTACTACTTAATTTCTATCTATTTTTGCGAAGATTAGATGAAATAAAGTCATATGAAACTTGTGGTGCTACTGTTAATTAAATTTCTATTGCATTGTCTTTGTTTCAGTTTAACACCGCTTAATTTCAAGATAATATTATCTACTATGTTATTTCCAGGTCTACAAGGAAATCAATGGGAAGGATTGCTATAGGAATGATTTTGAAGCAGCCATGCTAAGAGACACTTGTTCCTATTATTCCAAGAAGGCTTCAAAATGGATCTTTGAAGATTCTTACCCTCATTATATGCTGAAAGGTGTGGATTCTCAATTATGCATGACGTGTCTTTGTTGTTTTCTTTTTGTCACTGGATAATTTTAGTCACTATTTGATCTTCTACCTTTTGTGACAGGTTGAGGAGTGCTTGAAACGGGAAAAAGATAGGAACTTGAGGTTTGTGCTCAACTTCTAGTTTCCATATAAAATGTGCTCTAATATGGAGGATGAAACATAGCTAGTATTGTTCATGTTGATGAAAAGGGGCAAGAGGGAAAAAAAAGAAAAAGAAAGTGACAGAGTGAGGAAGAGAGAGAGAGAGGGAACATAGAAGAATTATGTAATTTAAATGATTGCCACATTCTGCTTCTACAAGGCTATTTATACGGAGCCCAAAATTTAGGAAAAGAAAATGAATAAAATTTATACAATACATGAACTTTCAATAATCTATAATTTCCTATGTGTAGAGTAAGTCCTAGGATATTTAAGGATGTTGGTGCCATTTTCTCATTTTTCATCTTTTCCTTTATATATTTCATTCTAAGTTTAAATCTTGTTTAATTTTTGCCGGCTTTCTTATTTACTCTCTCCTCTGATAATACAACATGTTACTACTGAAGGCTTGGCATTGGTAGAGCTGGTTGAAGATGTAGCTAGTGACAAGAAGGTCTGTTTATGCATTAGTAGTTTTTCTTCTCATTTCTTGTTGGAAAGTTCATTATCCTCAGTAACTGGGGAAGTCTAGTATGTGATATATTTTGAATTGTTGATTTCAGATTTTGGATTCAAATTTATAATAAATTTGAGATTTCATATTAGTTTTGTTGTAATTATTTTTATTTGTCAGGTGTTTGGTTATTTGTTATCATGTAAATGAGTTTATAGCATAATGAATATATAATTTTTTTTTCAAAAAATAAGTTTCTACACCTGACGTCTCAAGTCAGGTGTAGAAAGTCTCACTTTCTACACCTGACGTGAGAGGTCACGTGTAGAAAGTCCACTTTCTACACGTGACTTATCAAGTGAGGTGTAGAAAGTCTCACTTTCTACACGTGTTCAAGAACACGTGTAGAAAATACAGACTTTTTACACCTGCTGTTTCTACACCTGTCGTGCGTCACGTGTAAAAAGTCAATTTCGTCACATGTAAAAAGTCTTTTCTGCACTAGTGCTTGTATCGTAGCAATATGTGTATATGAAAGATATGCTAATATATTATAATTTATTTAAATTTTTGGACCCATTTGAAGATTGGGAAAAAGATAGAAAAATAACTATAAAATTGCAAAATCCCAAATCAAGTTTGTTATCAAGAGTTGATAAGAAAATGATGAAACTTGATAAGCAATTCACAACTCATTTTTTAGAAAATAGCTGATTTAAAATTTTCTAATTTCAAAGTTCTTTTTCTTTTTCTTTTTTTCCCTTGACGATTCTACCCTAATGGATGAAAGTGCCTCACTATTAGCCCCTATAACAAATCTTCTACCAAATTCAACCATACCTGGATTTATATTTGAAATATTTTAAGACAGGAAAATACAGTACAATAATTTGATTGTTTAAGTTTATTTTTTGTTCTTTTCTTCATTGCTAGTGTGTTTTTGAGTATCATTAGATGTAATATTTTTTTAATAAAATTTAATTATGGTTATTTATCTTGTACATGCACCACATAGGGAAAAAAATAGTTTTAATCGATTAAAAAGTTGAATTTAAGTTAGTCCCTTATTTGAGAGTGTTTAAAACGATGTGGTATATGAATACGTCTAAGAATTTCTCTTTTTTACTGGGGAGTATTTATATGAGAATTTCTCCATGTTAGGCTCCATGTTAGGAGAAGTTTTATCTTAATTTAAAATTTTAATTCAATAACTTTTTCTATTAATTGTCCCCGTCCTCCCTCCCCTTTTTTCTTCAGTGTTGTTTCTCTGCACAAACCATGTTCCTCAGCTTCTCTTCCTTCATCTCCCTCACCTTCTCTTTCATCTTCCCCTATCTGCGAAGATGCCTCCTTTTTACTTTCTCTGCGTCGCCTCCTCCCACCGCCCAACCTCCTCCCCGCCGCCATTGATTCTGTCAAGTTTGCTCCTCTCTATTTTAAAGATTCCAAGCGCCTTCCATCACTTGCTTCGTCTTGTATCAAATGGATACTCTTTCATATCCTTAATATAAGATATATTTGTAGAGTTGATTTTGATCTTAAATATAAGAAAAAAAATTTCATATTTGTTAATCTTTTACTAATTTACCCCTATTGATGTTTTCTCAACAATAATCAAGGAAAAGAGCGAACGAGGGAATTAAAGAAAATGACTAGGGTGTTTTAAAAAATAAATGTCATATTAACTAATTCAACTAACACTAATATAAAAGTAGAGATTAGTAGTGCACCTTTTATGGCACTTCTTTAAAGAAGTGCCACAGCTTGTTCCAAATATTTTTTTTTAAAAAAATACACTTTAGGTGGCGCTTCTTCAAGAAAGCGCCACAACTTTCTAGTGACTTTAGGTAAGGAAGCGCCACCTAAAGGAGTTTTTGAAAAAACAATAAAAATTAAAGCAGTAGTTGTAGTGCTTGTTCAATGAAGTGTCATAGTTGTTACATACTTTGTATGACACTTAGTCTAGCAAGCGCCACCCAAAGTATTATTTTTTAAAAGAAAAATTCAAACATTTTTCTCTCCCGCAATTTACTTCCATCACCTTTATCCTTTTAGTCTTCACTCTTCATCCAACACGTGTCATCACCCTTATCCTCTAAATTCTCATATTTCCTCCTTCTCCTCTTCTTGTCACTCATCACCGTCCCTAGTTTGATTTACACTTCCCTCATTTATTTGCTTCAACATTTCTAACATTTTCTCCTCCTCCTCTTTTTATTTTTGCGGCACTCTTTCCTCATTTCTTTTGTCCAATTTTTTGTACCAAACTAACCGTACTCCTTCTTCCTCTTAGTCTCATTTCATCCTCCTTATAGTTTCATTTCATCCTGTAAGTTATACCTACTAATTTTTTTAATATTTTGAAGCTACGTACAACACATTGTCTTATTAACCACTTTTTTTTTAAACATCTATGTAACTTTGTCCTTCTCTTTTTCCTTTATTAATTTTTTTTCCAGATGTTGTGTTTGAGGTTTCATCTCACTCTATTCAAACTTCCTCTATATTGTAAGTTTTTTTTTTTAATTTTTGAGCTTACAAATATAATTTTTCAGATGTTTTGTTTAGAGGCATTATGAAAGATGAAGTGTGAACTACTATAACCAGATTGTGTGTTTTCTTTAATGCTATCTGTAACAAAGTCATCGACACTGAGAAGTTGGATGAACTAGAAAATGAGGGTTATATAATTCTGTCCCAACTAGAGATGCATTTTCCTCCATCATTTTTTGATATAATGGTGCATTTGGTAGTTCATTTAGTAAGGGAGGTAAGGCTTTGCGGTCCAGTTTACTTGAGGTGGATGTACCCTTTCAAGTGATACATGAAGATCTTAAAAGGGTATTCTAAACATCTTTATTGACCTGAAGCCTCAATCGTTGAGCGATATGTAGTTGAAGAGGCAATTGACTTTTGTAAAGATTATCTATTTGGTAAAAAGGAACAGTCTCGGCATGAAAAGAGGAGAAGCAAGGGAACATGAGGACTTAAAGTGAAGACTGCGGATCGTGAAGAGGTGTTGCAAGCACACTTGTATATCTTGAATAATATGGAAGAAGTTCAGCCATACATAGATTAGCACAAAAAGACTTTGAAGAACTTGAATCCAAAGAAGAGTGACATGCAAATAGCTATTGAGTAAAACAAGACATTCGTTAAGTGGTTTGAGGAGAAGGTTTCGCATGAGACCGGTGTGTCCGAGACAATCAATTGGCTAGCTTGGGGGCCTTCATTTCAAGTTGTTACTTGGACTGGTTATGACATAAATGAGTATTCTTTCTACACAAAAGAGCAAGATGACAGAAGTACCATGCAAAATAGTGGGGTGATGGTTGAAGCTGAAGCTATGCACTTTTCCAGTTCAAAAGATAAAAACCCCATATGTGCATCAATGGCTTATTATGGAGTTATAGAAGAAATATGGGAGATGACCTACAACAAGTTCAAAGTTGCTTTGTTCAAATGTAAGTGGGTTAGCAATGTTGTTGTGGTAATAGATCCACAATTTGGATTTGTCTCAGTCGATCTTCGAAGAGTTGGTTATAGAGATGAGCCCTTCATTCTAGCAAGCCAGGCAAAGCAAGTGTTTTATGTCACAGATCCTGCAAAAAAAATATGTCAATTGTACTTCAAAGTAAAAAAAAACAAAAGTATGGTGATCCAACCTTCAACCTTGACGACACACCACCTTTGACAACAAATCCACCTATAGGAAGTAAGGTCGAGTTGGTAGATGATGAAGATTATTCTACAAGAAATGATCATTGTGAAGGAATATGGGAAACAGTATAAAGTAAGACCTTTAACTATATAAAACTGTATTCTGTCCTATGTGCTTTTTTCCCTTAATGTAGTTTATACAGATACCTGCAATTTACTTACCTCCCTGAAAATGATTTTTTTGTGTCTAGGAATATGTCAAGTTCTAGTGACTCGGGGAGCAACAGCGAGCAGCATGATGGAAGGCAAGAAGAGCCACCCGCTCCGAGAAGAACAAGGGGTGCCACGAAGATTACTGTATTGGTGAAGCGCCACTACAATGAACATGAGAGGGTTCACATAGACTTTGATGGCAACATGAATCCAGAGGGTCCTGAGGAAGACCACTTCATTAGCTATCTTGGTTTTTTGGGTCAAAGCAAAGTCCGAATCATCTATGATAGTTAGAGGCAGGTTTCGAAAAAAACGAAAGGTGTAATATGGCAACAGATATTGGTACATAACTTTCGATACATTTTATGTATTTAGATCTTTCTTCATATTCAAGTTTAATTGTCTCCGTTTTTGCAGCAAACGTTCGATGTTCCTGACACCACATACATGTACAACCACTGGATGGGAGAGGTTCATTTGCGATGGAAGGATTTTAAAAATAAGCTCTCCAAGAAGTACATTAGAGGTGAGAAGAGACATCTGGATCCTTGTAAGGAATATTCATATCTATCTCCAGAGGACTGGAGGTTGTTTGTAGCAAAACGACAAGCTCCTGAATTTTTGGTAAATTTTCTGTCTTCAGTATGAAAATTTTTAATTTCAATATAGTTAATGCACCAATGACTTGTTTTTCCCTTTTTCCCTTAAACAGGAATTAAGTGCAGCGAACACAAAGAGGCAAGAAGTAAATCAATACCAGCATTACATATCTCGGGGTGGCTACAGGAAGCTGGAGTGAACGATGATGGCAGAAGAGCTAGAAAAAATGAAGGAAGCTGCGAAATCGGATCCTTCCGTTGTTGTACAAGCGCCAGCTCCTCCTCTACGTCACAAAAAATGGAAAGCAGGGAGGATTAAGGGTGGCAAATATATAAATCTGACTATTGCTGAGGTTGCCTCGAGGATTGTAAGTAGTAATAACATAAGTAATTAATTGTGAAATTCTTTCACATTTCTAGCATTTAATTTTCGTTCATAACGAATTGTATGCTACAGGACGAACTCGAAGAGCAGAGTAGCCAAGGTTCGTTCACTCCTAGTAGACGGATTGATATATTGGCAACGGTGATTGGGAAGGCTGAATACCCCGGCCGTGTTAGAGGAGAGCCGGGGGGAGTTGGTATTACGAAGTATTTTGGTAAAGCCTCGATATATTCTTCACAAGCTGAACCCAGTCAACAGTTTGTGGCTAAGCTTCACGATCAAATCCTAGAAGAGCTAATGACAAAACTACGTGGTGAAATGAAATCGTGGTTTGATTTTCATCAAATGGAGGGTACTAGGGTTAGAAACCAGGAATCCCCGGCCTTCCCCAGTACTAAAGGAAGTCACAACCCACCGGAAAAATCCCTTGTACAGCCTTCCCACACTCTGCAACTCGTTGCTGAGGCTTTCCACAATCCAGAACCCCTTGTCCAGCCTTCCCACACTCCAGAACTTGTTGCCGCTCCTTTCCATAGTCTTGTCCAGATTTCCCATAGTACAGAACCCTGTGGCCAGCCTTCTCACATAACAGAACCACTGGGCCAGCCTTCTACCACTCCGGATTCGGGCGAATCGTGTATCCTCTATTTGGATGCCCCATGATTCGTGTTGTAGCCGATGCTCTCGTTTACACACAAGCTACCACCCACCATCATAATCAAATTCCATAGTATTTACGTAGGGTGACAGTGACACGTGTTCATGAGGGCGAAGAAGGTGCAGCCATCCCTATCCCTGACGTTGAGATTTCCACGCTGGTCAGGCAATTGGAGCTTTCATCCTTTGGCCTCAATATCTTATTGGCACGTTGGCAACCCCACCAATGGTAGGAATTATATTCATATCACTTGACATTTATTGGCATCATTGTAATATAATTGGTTTTGTTTGCTATGGTTATAGGAGGAGCAAGATGCGGTGAAATGGCCCTTTCTAGTACGGCTGCAACAGATTTACAAAGGTATTCGCCAAATCGACTTCAATATGCCTCCAGGGATTGTGGGTACAGAATTGATGTATCCCTACACGATCGACAATAAAGATCTTAAGGAGTTTTTACATTTGGAGGAGATAGATGCAGGATGGGTCAAACTTGCCATTTGGTTAGTTTTTCTTTTCTAAGTTCAAGATTTCATAAGTTCAATAATTCATTGGTCATTTTATTTCTATTTTAGGTCCTTCTACCACATATGCGTCGATATGGAAAGACAAAATTTATACGGATTCTTGTGTCCGGAAAATACGACATCGGATAAAAATGATGTGGCAAAAAGGACGCATTATGTGGGCTTCACAATGGCAGATACCAAATTGTGATGTTATCTTGCGCCAATTGTTGAACAGTATGTATTTGTAGGTTTAATTTTTGGGATGTTCAAGAAATAATTTCCTTCTAGTATAAACTTCATTTTAATCTGTGTATTGTTGTAGTTACCATTGGAGCCTGTGTGTTGTTTGCCCACGCCTCAACGAAATCTATTGGTTTGATTCCTTGAGAAAAAAGCCCGACAATGACATAAAATCCGTCTTCAACACGTTAGTTATTTCTTTTTTATTAATTAAAGAAATGATTCATTTAAATAAATTGTTCTAACTTAAAATGTTTTACATTTTAATGGTAGCGCGACCCAAACATATAGAATGCTTGGCGGGTCACGTGAGGGTAGAGTTATTCACAAGCCAAAGTGGTTCTATCCCAAAGTATATGGTTCCAATATAATTTAAGTTCTTTTATTTAGGATTGTTTTAGAAATGATGTATGTTATTGATTTTAACCAATTGCTTTTGATTTATAGTGCCCTCAACAGCCAGGTGGTACTTAATGTGGCTATTATGTTCTACTTTACATGTATAATATCATTCAAAGTGGCGTTACAAGTGATTTTCAACAGGTAATCAAATGATAATATTTTGGGTGTATTTTAATTGAATTGCTAAACAATCCTTTAATTTCATTGATTTCGTATAATCATATTTTCTAATTTGCAGATCTTTGATAATGATGCTGCTTACTTATATGAAGACATTAATTTGATGAGAGACTTGTTGGCAGGAGGCTTCTTCAACACCTAGATTTGTAGAAGTTTATGGTTTCCTATACATTTACTTAGTAGTTGTTTATTAGTGGACAACATTTATGTCAACACTGTAGTGCATGAATGTTTCATCAGAAGGGACGCCTTTACACATCTATTTACAAAGAACGTCTAAAATCTAAATTTACTACGTTAAAAGTATTTTTTTTCTTGTAGTGAATTTAACTCCACAAACTCCTTATATATATTAGCCTCCTCTATAATCATCCTCCTCTCTATATTTCCATTATCATCAAGAGTTTCCAAGTATTATTGCCATCAAGAGTTCCATGGTACGTACACCTATACTATGCTTCTCCTTCTTAAACCTACCTCTCCCCTGTTTCTTTCTTTAATTTACTCTACTTCTCTTTTTCTTTCTTTCTTTAACCTACTATGGTGCCATCTTCTACTTCTCCTCGTCTTTTATTCACATGAGTAGCTAATTCTCCTTCTTCTTAAGAAGACATAATGTGGATTGAGTCTTTTGTTTGTTTTGGGACCCAATTAATTCTCACGGCCTTATTAAAGGCGTTAAAAGGGGAGTTATCTAAACCCCCTCTAACTCTAAATTACCCATTTTGGGCCATTACTTTTCATAATTTTAAAACTTGTCAAAAGGAGAAATATTAAGTTCCATGGGTCGATAGTTTATATAACTTTTTTGTACTCAATCCTTTATATAAAATCGTTTTTACTTGTTAAAATTTTTGTTAAAATAAATCTCTGAAATCCTACCTAAACTAGAAAGGAAATAAAAGACGTTTTATAAGAGTTTGGATATATTATTATTTTACTTGTATCCAACGTGGTTTCTAATTCTTGGAAGACAAAGTGCCCTTGCTGAGATTAGACTAGCGATAATAAGAAAGGAGGGCATTTTGGTTTTAAAAATCTCAATGGCACAACTAAATTCCCAATACCACCTTCTCATGGTATTGCCTAATGTCATCTAGCAAGAGATCCCTCTAAAGGACGTCTTATAAAGATCTGGATATCTTCCCTCTTGATACTTCTAAAACCATAAGAATTTCATTACCTCACCATGGGGGAACTCGCAAGTTATGGAAATTCACAATTTTAAATATTAATGATAAATAATTATGTGTAAAAATGGGGGGGAAAGAAGAAGCAAACGTGCGTGTGCGTTTAAATTTGTATGTTTCTATTCTTTATGTATTGTAGCAATATGTGTATATATGAAAGAGATATGCTAATATATTATAATTTATTTAAATTTTAGGACCCATTTGAATATTATACCAGAATGGATGAAAGTGCCTCACCATTAGCCCCTACAACAAATCTTCTACCAAATTCAGCCATACAGGTACTTATATTTAAGATCTTTTAAGATAGGAAAATACAATAATTTGATTGTTTAAGTTTACTTTTTTTCCCCTTCGTTGCTTGTATGTTTTTGGGGATCATTAATTAGATCATAAGATGTAACATTTTTTAATGAAATTAAATTATGTCTGGCTTCTTGTTTTTGTTTTGGGTTGGGCGAAGGAAGGAGGGTACTGTACAGAGAAAAGGGACACCGCTCTTCTTTCCCAAATGTTTCAAATCAACAGCATCTTCATGCCCAACAATATCAAATAGCGCCAACTTCATCCCTCGAACCATACACTCTTTTATGACTTTTCAAATCCTAATCTCATCCTTTCAATGAGAATGAAAGACGTCTTATAGCTAGACATATAGCTAGACATTCCTCCAATGTTTCCTTCTTCATCTTTAGAATTGGAAGTTCATCCAAACTATGCTAATTCTCAATCTTTGCAAACTTTTCAATCTTTGGAATTGAAAATTCATCCAAGCCATTCCAATTCTCAATCTTTAGAATTGGAAGTTCATCTTAGCCATCCTAATTCCCAATCTTTACAATCCTCTCAATCTTTATAACTTACAAGCTATGCTAATTCTCAATCTTCTCAATCTTTGGAATTAGAAGTTCATCACAACCATCCTGATTCTCAATCTTTGCAATCTTCTCAACATTTGGAACTTTCAAGCTATGCTAATTCTCAATCTTTGGAATTGAAAGTTCATCCCAACCATTCTGATTCTCAATCTTTACAATCTTCTCAACATTTGGAACTTCCAAGCTATGCTAATTCTCAATCTTTGGAATTGGAAGTTCATCCCAGCCATCTTGATTCTCAATCTTTGCAATCTTTTCAATATTCGAAACTTCCAAACTATGTTAATTCTCAATCTTTGGAATTGGAAGTTCATCCCAGCCTTCCTAATTCTCAATCTTTGGCTCAATCTCTGGAATTGGAAGTTCATCCCAGCCATCCTGATTCTCAATCTTTGCAATCTTCTCAATATTTGGAACTTCCAAGCTATGTTAATTCTCAATCTTTGGAATTGGAAGTTCATCCCAGCCTTCCTAATTCTCAATCTTTGACTCAATCTCTGGAATTGGAAGTTCATCCCAGCCATCCTAATTCTCAATCTTTAGACTCAAAAGTTCTTCCAAATAACAATACTTCTCAATCTTTGGAATTGCAAGTTCTTCAGAATGTCTCTAATTCACAATCTTTCCCAAATGTTTCAAATCAGCAGCATCTTCATGCCCAACAATATCAAATTGCGCCAACTTCTCCTCTCTATGACCAATTCATCCAATCACCACCTCCCTCCAATAAAAGGTATGTTTCTTTAATCCATTCACTTGACAAACAAATTAATGCTCTATCTCTATTAAGCTTGAGTGAAATTTATGTGATTCCAAAGAAAATAAACTCAAGCAATGGGTTGAATCATTAGTTTTACCCCGTTTTGTATCATTTATTTTCGTAGCTAGGGCGATCAAATGCTTAGTTGTTTTTAAAATTATTTTTATACCTCTTTTATAGGAAATGTCAATGGCATGAAAATCTAAATTTCACGTTGAATTCCTTACAATTGGCTCCTCAAACATCATAAAGCCAACCAATTTTATCATATCAAAACATTTTCCTCACATCTGAGATATTGTTTGTCCAATTTGGAGTGGCTTTGTAGAGTGTGGAATCGCTTCAACATGTTGTTCAGTATGATCCACTGGGGCCTGCACATACATAAAATGATAAATTAGATGTTCCTAGGTTCACATTCCATAAGTGAAAAATCTTAACAAGTAGTGGCATCAGGAAAAAAAAAAGTGAAGGAAATGAACCAAGGCAAACAGCCGTAGAACATACAGTTCTGAATAAAACCGTGGCCAAAAATAATCAAATTACATGAAAGATAGAGAGGCTGGTTAGCAAGAAACAAAAACAAGTTGAGTGCTTTCTAGCGAGCTTAAAAAAATAAAGCATGTACTTAGGTATGCTATTACTGAGTATGACCAACGAGTTAGAGTTCTACTGAAAAAGTAGCAATGAGAATGGAATTAAATTTTTCATAATAAACTTCAAGAATATATCTTAATGACTTGATATATTTGCACCTCTTACTTCCCTCAAAAATAAGCTGCCACCCCTGACAAGCTGGCACCCCTGACGTATTATTCTCCCTCTCTTAAAGGAGATTCGTCCTTAAAAATAGGATTCGAACTCGTACAGGTTTTGATACCAAACTATAGGAGCGAAGCGTCAACCATCATGTAAAAAGCTTAAGCCGATAGTAGAGGCGCACCCCAATCAATCCACACCTCCACCCCAATCCAAATAGATGACAGGCAAAGTGCGTTAGTGAAGGCTTCACATTTGATTACAATTAATAAACATAGCAATTAAAATAAGAATAACACCACCTCCAGAATAATCAAATAATTCATTCATGTGACGTGTGTAAATGTATGATTCCAAATCAAAAATAAAATTTTTAACCACCTCTCCTTTTGGTAGATTTACCGAATGATTTTAAGTTTGGGCAAGAGAACAAAGAAGAAACAAGAATGCCCATAAATTGCAGCATAAACGAACATGCACTAAAGAATAAAGATATAACTTGGCACTTCAAGAATAGGCTTGTTAAGTTAATACAAGCACAACTATGCATGACTTCAGTCAACTGTTTGCATAGTAAATATATACGCTATTCTATAAGTAATTCACTTCACGGGAATTTGAATTATCTTTTGTTTTAGTGAAAGGAGTTTCATGTACAGAGGGGATCTGGTAAACAAGAATAAGGTCTAGATCACAAAACAGTGAAAATAAAAACAACTAGACTACATTAAACCTATGTTGTTAAGATCACTACGTAATTCTCACTCTAAGATTGTGATTGGCTAAACTTAAGATTGATTCAATCCACAAGAGCGTAAGGATTAAAGGAGAATTATTCAAGAGAGAGACTCGCACACATCATGGGACCCACCTGATAAGTGGTCCCCACACGACTGTGTATTTCTCTTCCAAATTCCAAATTCCAAATTCGCGGACAATAACAAAGAAATCCAAATCCATTTCATGCATATCAATTCTAGTTATTTTTAGTTTGCATGCGCATTATACATATCATTACGCTAAGTGGTTGATTTACAATCCTACATACGACACAATCGCCACAAAAACAAGAAGATCGAAAGAAAAAGAAACTCGTATTAATATTGGATCTGAATGGAAGCAAGTTTCAGAGGGTCGGACAATGAACTTTACAAGTTCAAAATTCACAGAAATTAAAAGAGGAATGTGCGACGAACACAGCAGATCTAAGCGACATGACGTCGAAATCGTCAAACTTACCGACATTTTTAGATCATGCAAGTTTCTCAGAAACAACGACGACAGTGGCGGGAAATGAGAATGTTGGTGAGGAAGAAGGAGAAGGAACAAATCGGTGAAGCTGATCAAACACGATATGAAGATTAGTTTTATTGTATGATTTATTTAATTGAAAAAATTGGTTAAAACTTAGAAAGTACTTGTTTCAAAATTTTATTCACCCAAGTGTAACTCATCTTAAGCAGATACAATTCTTTTTTAATTGTATGCAAAATAATTTTAGATATGTGAGATGAGTTTATGAAGTTTCTTGATTTAGCATGGTTTCTCCTATTAGTGAGTAAGGACATGATTAAAATTATTAATCAAATTCGCCGCATGCATTCTTTGAGCAGAAGAGTTATGTGGCTTCTCCTACGCGCTAATGGAATTGAAAATAAATTTTCATATTGTAAATGAAACACGATTGTTAACAAGCATTAATCTCGGTCTTTAATGTAAGATATATTTATCTAATTGATTAGATTAAATAAGTTAGTTGAGTTAATTAATATCACATATATTTTTTAAAACACCATAATCATCTTCTTTAATTATCTCATTTTCTCTCATCATTTGTTATTATTGATGGAGTATCAATAGGAGTAAATTAAAAAAAGATTAACAAATATAAAAATTATGGTTTATATTTAAGATCAAAATCAATTCTCTAAATATATGTTATATTACTGTTTAGAGAACCGAACCGGACGGTCGGATCGTGGGCCGGTCATTGAGGCGAGTTGGATATATACGTTGAACCGTTTTTTCTGAAGGAGCCGTTTTGGACCGTCATTTAACCATTTTTGAGCCGGAAACCGGACCGGTTTTTCAAAAACCGTTCGGTCCAATAAAAAAGTGCAAAAAAAAAATTGTTACTGTAAATTTTTGTAACATTTGATGCTGCAAAAAAAAATAAAAAATGGCATATAAATTTTAGACATATTACTTTATTTTATTTATATTATATGTTACTAATTTTAATAATTTGATTTGTTACAAACTATTTTATAAAGATGTTTTTGAAGAAAAAACCAATGAGGTTCATCCTCAAGCTAATGATGAAATTGGAAGCACTGAAATTGGAGTTGAATGTCTTGATTTTGAATCATTTCTTCAAGAAGATTATAACATTTACCGCTCTAGTTCTGTTTATATGTCCCTTTTAACTAAATTTTACATACCAAGGAGATATAGTTAACTCAATGATTATGGGGTAAATTTACAACTATGCCCTCATTTATGAATGTGCACTTTTTAACTCTTTTTTCTCTATCTATCTTTAAATTATTTCTTCATTTGTACAATAAATATGGGTAAAATTGTCATAATCTCATTTATTACACTGAAACTGAACTTATAAATAGAACCAAATTTTTTTGTCAAAAAGGACTTATAAATAGGATCATAGTGGTATGATCTAAATACGTTTCAAGAAACTTATGCTTAAATCAATTAAAAGCCATCAATATTTGACAAGTCATAAAATCAATATTGTTAGCATATTTTGCTAGGTTAATGATTGGCTTAATGTTCTTCTTTAAATGGTATTTTGTGACTTTATTAACTTCCTATGAAATTAGACTAATGATTAATTGTAATATATATATATATATATATAATTTTTAAATTTAATTATTAAATCACCGGTCCGACCAAACGGTTTGACCATTTCAACCGGTTGAACCATGACCCGCTTACCTTTCCGGTCAATGTTTTAAAAGCCGGACCAGACGTCGAGCCGGAAAGGTAAGCGGGTCATGGTTCAACCAGTTGAAACGGTCGGACCGGTGATGTAATAATTAAATTTAGAAATATTATATATATATATATATATATATATATATATTACAATTAATCTCTAGTCTAATTTCATTGGAAGTTAATAAAGTCACAAAATACTATTTAAAAAAGAACATTAAGTCAATCATCAACCTAACAAAATATACTAACAAATAATGATTTTATGACTTGTCAAATATTGATGGCTCTTGATTTATTTAAGTTTAAGTTTCTTGAAATGCATTTAGATCATACCACTCTGATCCTATTTGTCAAACCCCTTAACACTTTGATATTTGCAGAGTCATGAATGCATAGTTCAGAGGGCATACAGAAGTAGTGAAAATATACTGATAATAAGTACTTGATTATATTACAGTAATTTCTCATAGGGTTTGAAAAATATAAACAGAGTCCAAAAGAAATAAATTTTTACAACTAAAGATAACCAACTGCACTCCATTAGAACTGGACCTTCAATCACCAGTAATTACTGTTTTGCCCTTAGAGCCGCTACCTTCTGCTGGAATATTTTTAAATGTTGAAAAAGGGTGAGATTCGAATGAATCTCAGTAGTAACATACAATCCGACATATAAAATGTGAAAATAGATATGCAATGCACCATGTTATGTAAGATGAAAATGTTGTGTGTACACTGTCTGAGGCCAAACAACTGTTTGCAACCCCAGCTTAACTCTGCGCCTCCGTTGGGTCCCAGACCACAACTAAGCTAATATGCGTGTCCCAGACACTGTGCTCATAATACAGAAAATGGAATACACAACATATAAATACTCACATAGTGTATGAAAGAAAGAGTTACTACCTGGGTCCTTTTTCAGTCCGATTCTTATCCAAAACTTTTAATCCGGCTCGGGCTATTACCCATTCCTATAAATTAAAGTTAACAAGTAATTGATTATTACTTGCATTACTACTACCTTTAATCATATTATGTTGGTTATCTCAGTTTCAGTGATTTATGCATAGTATAATTCTACACAATACAATTTTTACTATTTTTCATAAAATTGGCAGATTTTTCAATCAACATTGAAAAATCATAATTAATTCTATAAAATTCTAAATTGACTGGTTCTAAAGCCTATGTAAATATATTTAAATATATTTTCATATAAAAATACATATATCTGACCAATGATAACACACTTTTCCCAGAAATTCACAAAACATCCCCTATTCCAGATTTCCTTCCAGAAATAGACTCAACTTTGGAAATTCATATCTCCTAATGTACAAGCCCAAAAATTATAATCCACCTATAAAATTAACTCTCTTACTGTATACTATAAATCTGAAAAGTTTCATAATTTTTGGTAAAGTGTTGCTTTTCCGAAATTTTACCACAACCAATCTGCCTTCCAAAAACATAATCTGGCAGTACTTAAATTCAAAAATTCATAACTAAATCCAAAAATTTCCAAATAGAGTGGTTAAAACTTCTTTGTGAACCTATTTAAGTATAGTTTAAGGGAAAAATAATTACTATTAGAAATTACATGCTCAAAATTCCAGAATTCACAATTAACACAACTATGCCAGAATTTGTTCCAGATTCAGTGCCTAAACTTCACAAATTCATTTCTTACAATATACTAATCCAAATGGTACATATTATATATCAAATTAAATCTCCATATGTCTACATTATTTCTGTAAATTTTCATAATTTTTTGACCAGTTTTGACTAACGAAATGAATTTTGTAACCAAACTGATTCCAGAAAACTAACAGAACAACATCTCCTCTTAATTTCTAAAAATTCCTGATTTATTCATAATCATCCAAAAATTACAACCACATGTATTCTCACATAAATTTTCATGTAGAATCTATTGGTGATATCAAATTTACCAAATTCTTACTCCTTATATATCTACACCTTATTCTAACCATAAATAATAGCAACTTATTTTCAAAATCACTCAACTTTCAACAACTATAAATCCTAAAAAACAACCTAAACCAACTGAATAACAATAGAAAAAGATATAGAATACTTACCTAAATAATATCAAGGCTTGCCTATGGTGATTGACTTCTCCTTCTTCCACTTCTCCGGCAACTATTTTCATGTCTCTCTCTCTCTCTATATATTTTCTACTTCTCTCCTCTTCTATGTGACTTGACTGATTGGAATGAAAAATGAGAAGTGTGTGTGTGTTGCCTTGTATTTATAGTGGGAGGGTGTGTGTTTGTTTATTAAATAAATGTGTGTGTGTGCCATGTGGTGTTTATTTTAATGGTTGTGTGTGTAGTGTGGGAAGTGTGTGCCATGAGTGATGTGTGAAGAGCATGTGAAGCAAGTGTGGCATGTGGAGCATGGGTGGCATGGAAAGCATGGATGGCATGGAAAGCATGGGAAGTGTGGGTGTGTTTTTAACAATATATTTATATAGATATATTTTTATCCTATTAATAATACACACTTAGCCTTAATATTTCCCCTTATCTAATTTATGACCATTTATTGTTGTTTGATGAATTTTTAGGAAAATAGGCATTTAATTCCTAAAATAAATTTTGGGATGTTACAATTCTCCCCCCGTAAAATAAATTTCGTCCCCGAAATTTGTTACATTCATAGAGACATAAATTCAGGATAACGTTTCTTCATTTCTTCTTCAGCTTCCCAAGTTACTTCTCTAGGAGATAACCCCTTCCATACTACTTTGATGAATGGGATACTCCTGTGTCTCAGTTGTTTTTCCTGCCTATCAATGATTCGATCAGGTATGACCTCATACGTCATATCGTCTCGTGTATCTACCTCTTCATATTAGATCACATGCTCTGGATCGGGTTGGTACTTCTTCAACTGAGAGACGTGGAAGACATCATGTAATCTACTTAAATTTAGCGGCAAAGCTATTTGATATGCTACTGGTCCAATTCTTGATAAAATTTCAAATGGACCAATATACCTAGGACTTAGCTTCTTTACCTTTAGTGCCCTGCCAATACCGATGATAAGTGAAACCTTCATGAACACATGATCTCTAACCTCAAACTCTAAAGGTTTCCGCCTCTTGTCTGCATAACTCTTTTGCCTACTCTGAGCAGCCAGCAGTCTCTGCTTAATTAACTTGATATGCTCTGTTGTCTGATCAACTATATTTGGCCCGTATAACTGCCTCTCAGATAGCTCTGTCCAGCACAAGGGTGATTGACACTTCCTTCCATACAATGCTTCATAAGGAGCCATTTGAATGCTTGAGTGATAACTGCTGTTGTATATGAATTCTGCAAGTGGAAGGAATTGATCCCAACCTCCTTTGAAATCTAATGCACACGCCCTCAACATATCCTCTAGCGTTTGAATTATTCTCTCAGTTTATCCGTCTGTCTGAGGATGATAGGCCGTACTAAATCGGAGCTTGGTACCTAAAGCCTTGTGCATCGCCTTCCAAAACTTGGAAGTGAATCGAGGATTTCTATCTGATATGATGTTCTTTGGTGTATCATGTAAACACATTATCTCCTTGATATAGATGTCTCCGGGTTTATCGGGAGAATAGTGAATGTTGATCGGGAGAAAATAAGCTGTTTTCGTGAATCATGAGGGTTGCCACTTGCATTGTTTTACGGCTCAATGCATCTGCCACCACATTTGCCTTGCCTGGATGATACTTGATCTCTAAATTATAATCTTTAAGAAACTTCATCCACCTGCGGTACCGCATGTTGAGCTCTTTCTGGTCATACAAATACTTTAAGCTTTTATGGTCATAGTACAGCTCTATGGCCATCCCATAAAGATAGTGTCTCCAGATTTTTAGCATAAATACAATTGCTGCTAACTCAAGATCATGTGTGGGATATTTCTGTTTGTGAGGCTTCAGCTGACGAGAAGCATACGCCACTACTCGGCCTTATTGCATCAAGACACATCCCAATCCATGCCCACTAGCATCTGTGTAAACCACAAAGGTTAATTGCGGATATGGGATTGTCAACACTAGTGCTGTTGTTAATTTTTTTTTTAGCTCTATGAAGCTCCTCTCACAACTGTTGTCCCACACAAAAGGTTGAGTTTTCCATGTTAAATTTGTCAAAGGCAAAGCTATTTTGGAGAAGTTCTGTATGAATCGTCTGTAATATCCTGTGAGGCCCAGAAAACTGCTTATCTCAAATACTGTTTCTAGCCTCTTCCAGTTCAATACTGCTTCCACTTTATTTGGATCGACTAAGACCTTTTGCTGTGAGACTACATGACCTGGAAATTTAACTTCTGAAAGAAAAATCTCACACTTTCTTAGTTTGGCATGGAGTTGATTATCCCTCAATGTGTCAAACACTATTCACTATAGCACAGAGTACTTGTCAGGCCTTACTGCTAAGGACACTGCCTTATGCAAACATACCCATCGGGTCTTATTGCCTCTGTTCTCGGTTTGGCATAACTTTAATTGCTTAGCAATTTGCTAGCCTGAGAACATACTAGTCCAAAAGATCTTATGATCTCAAAACACATAGTCCACTAATAACTCTAGGCCTCATGCCTTGTCATAATATTGCCTGGTGTATTTAGCCTTATGGCTTATGTCATTATACTCTTACAACACTGAATATTCTAATCTTACTACCCGATACAAACATGTACACTAGGACTTATTGCTAATTTGTCTACAAGTATGTTTATCTGGAACTATTCCTTTCTATTCGGGATTCAGGGTCAACTGACTATTTGATTGTTATTGCCCTTACGGTGTGCATTGTTCAGGATCAAATGATGATTTTGTTTCAGACCAAAATGATTGTTTTATCCTTACTTGTCACATCATGATCACCTTAATGTTCAAGAACAAGCATCAACCTGTCCGTAAATGTCTCATGCTCTCAAATCAAAATTAACTGTTGCTAGATTTACTATATGAGTAGGGTAGTTGATTATGTGAAGCTACATCTATTAAGAAGTATTCGTATTATGCCCTATTGCTTTAGGGCTCATCCCCATCTCTATTCACATGCTTTACCACAACCCATACAGATTGTGTGACTGTAGACTACATAGGTGGTGTTACTGTATACCATACTGGTCATGTTCTTGCAAACCACACAGGTTTACATGGGTAATATCACTGTACATTACACAGGATGTGACATTGCTGGCTAGCCTCAGCCGCATGTTTTACGCACTGCCTCTCGACCATAGGGTTATTTGTGTTTTTCACCAGTGTAACCAGAACTCTTATCTGGCCATGTCAGGGGTGCATCCTGATCATGGGGTTGATTAACATGCTCTGATAGGGCTGCCTCATTACTGCATACTACACAAGTGCTTCATTGTGACCCCATAGGTCATACAGTATACCACATATGTTGTGTCATTGCTAACATCACATGTCAAATTATGATAGACCACACAAGTCATATTGTGATGTGGGATGATCATCACTAGTGCAACTGATAACCGCTCTTGCAACTTTCAAGAATTTGTGCATAGATTCACTATAATTCTATCGTGCCACTCTGATGTTCTATTTCCTCACAAGAGCTAACAATGTCACTATGTTATGATAGAAGTTCCATAGAGATCTCCTATGACATCTAATTGGTCCCTAAATAAACACTGTCAAGTATAGACGGGGCTACACTAACTGCTCGCACTTGTCTTACTACCTCAACACTACAAAAATCTATAATCACTTTCCTCAATTGTACCCAATAAGCTTGCTAAAACGATCAAGATTAATTGTGCTTATTCTAACCTTTATGGTATTCGGATAGTGTCCTCAAAACATTAATAAAGGTTTAACATCATACGTAAGGTTCACAGGGTTCAAATTTCCTTTATGAAACAGGATCATAGTGCAACCTTATTCACATTGTGACCTAAGCACTATTTCAGCTTAGATCTATTTTAAATATATCATCAACCTTTAATATCATCTAATCGGATCTTCTAGGTTAGATACACGGCATAATCACCACTCATCATGCATCACGGCATATCATGCCTACATGCCCTTAATCCCATGGAATTACTAAGGATCATTACTTAATACAGAGAAACCTCAAAACAATTATTATACCTCAAGCATTCATAACCTCATTAGATGAACTTTTCTAAACAGTACTCACTGTGACGGAAATGGTTCGAATTAAATATCAATGCTTATTTCATCATCTCTATGCCTCTAAACATTCATTATGTCATCTAAAAACCACTAATTAAAATTCTAATCATTTATTTAAAAAGTTCCAAATTTCCTCATAACATAAGGGTATATCGGTCATTTCATAATATTGGGTACACAGGTACTCCTATAATAACATATAACAAAGGTTTACAGTAAACAGGGAAAACCTATAACAATATGTAGCCTCTGAACTACTGTACAACATGTTCTTGTTTGTTTGCGTTACATAACATAACATGTTCATGTAACTTCCCAAGGGATCACCCATCCCAAGATTTTCCTAGTTTGAGAATGCTTAACTTTTGTGTACTAGTGTAAAAATACAAATATCAGCTCAAACTGCTTCTGATCACCAATACCCCATGCCTGCCCTTATCTCAAAAGTCATGTCTATTGTCTCTGGGCATCAAAGTTTAGAGACTACACATCAATGCTGGTACATGTACTCGGAATATGTACCCTGTGGTTTGCTCCCTAAAGTTCACCAAGTTGTTTGTTTGACACCGTATTGTCTATTTATAGTTGATCGGTGTCATTAGTAAGAGACGAACTCACAAGTCATACTAATCCAGGTAGTAGCCAATACATCGGCCTTAGTTGTACCCGCTTTCTAATGTTCTGCGACATCCTTAAACCACCCCTAGATCGGTATCATAATATTAGTTGCCCTTCGGGTATTAACTACTTTCTCTAGACCTGTCTATTCCTTACAGGGGCTTGCTTATAAACTATCCAAAGTAATTTACTTCGTTGTTCCAATCACTGTATAATCAAGTATATCAGTGTACTATCATGTTGCCAGAACTGCATACACTGTGGCCAGAACCACTGCTCTGATACCAAAAATGTCAAACCCTTAACACTTTGATATTTGCAGAGTCATGAATGCATAGTTCAGAGGGCATACAGAAGTAGTGAAAATATACTGATAATAAGTACTTGATTATATTACAGTAATTTCTCATAGGGTTTGAAAAATATAAACAGAGTCCAAAAGAAATAAATTTTTACAACTAAAGATAACCAACTGCACTCCATTAGAACTGGACCTTCAATCACCAGTAATTACTGTTTTGCCCTTAGAGCCGCTACCTTCTGCTGGAATATTTTTAAATGTTGAAAAAGGGTGAGATTCGAATGAATCTCAGTAGTAACATACAATCCGACATATAAAATGTGAAAATAGATATGCAATGCACCATGTTATGTAAGATGAAAATGTTGTGTGTACACTGTCTGAGGCCAAACAACTGTTTGCAACCCCAGCTTAACTCTGCGCCTCCGTTGGGTCCCAGACCACAACTAAGCTAATATGCGTGTCCCAGACACTGTGCTCATAATACAGAAAATGGAATACACAACATATAAATACTCACATAGTGTATGAAAGAAAGAGTTACTACCTGGGTCCTTTTTCAGTCCGATTCTTATCCAAAACTTTTAATCCGGCTCGGGCTATTACCCATTCCTATAAATTAAAGTTAACAAGTAATTGATTATTACTTGCATTACTACTACCTTTAATCATATTATGTTGGTTATCTCAGTTTCAGTGATTTATGCATAGTATAATTCTACACAATACAATTTTTACTATTTTTCATAAAATTGGCAGATTTTTCAATCAACATTGAAAAATCATAATTAATTCTATAAAATTCTAAATTGACTGGTTCTAAAGCCTATGTAAATATATTTAAATATATTTTCATATAAAAATACATATATCTGACCAATGATAACACACTTTTCCCAGAAATTCACAAAACATCCCCTATTCCAGATTTCCTTCCAGAAATAGACTCAACTTTGGAAATTCATATCTCCTAATGTACAAGCCCAAAAATTATAATCCACCTATAAAATTAACTCTCTTACTGTATACTATAAATCTGAAAAGTTTCATAATTTTTGGTAAAGTGTTGATTTTCCGAAATTTTACCACAACCAATCTGCCTTCCAAAAACATAATCTGGCAGTACTTAAATTCAAAAATTCATAACTAAATCCAAAAATTTCCAAATAGAGTGGTTAAAACTTCTTTGTGAACCTATTTAAGTATAGTTTAAGGGAAAAATAATTACTATTAGAAATTACATGCTCAAAATTCCAGAATTCACAATTAACACAACTATGCCAGAATTTGTTCCAGATTCAGTGCCTAAACTTCACAAATTCATTTCTTACAATATACTAATCCAAATGGTACATATTATATATCAAATTAAATCTCCATATGTCTACATTATTTCTGTAAATTTTCATAATTTTTTGACCAGTTTTGACTAACGAAATGAATTTTGTAACCAAACTGATTCCAGAAAACTAACAGAACAACATCTCCTCTTAATTTCTAAAAATTCCTGATTTATTCATAATCATCCAAAAATTACAACCACATGTATTCTCACATAAATTTTCATGTAGAATCTATTGGTGATATCAAATTTACCAAATTCTTACTCCTTATATATCTACACCTTATTCTAACCATAAATAATAGCAACTTATTTTCAAAATCACTCAACTTTCAACAACTATAAATCCTAAAAAACAACCTAAACCAACTGAATAACAATAGAAAAAGATATAGAATACTTACCTAAATAATATCAAGGCTTGCCTATGGTGATTGACTTCTCCTTCTTCCACTTCTCCGGCAACTATTTTCATGTCTCTCTCTCTCTCTATATATTTTCTACTTCTCTCCTCTTCTATGTGACTTGACTGATTGGAATGAAAAATGAGAAGTGTGTGTGTGTTGCCTTGTATTTATAGTGGGAGGGTGTGTGTTTGTTTATTAAATAAATGTGTGTGTGTGCCATGTGGTGTTTATTTTAATGGTTGTGTGTGTAGTGTGGGAAGTGTGTGCCATGAGTGATGTGTGAAGAGCATGTGAAGCAAGTGTGGCATGTGGAGCATGGGTGGCATGGAAAGCATGGATGGCATGGAAAGCATGGGAAGTGTGGGTGTGTTTTTAACAATATATTTATATAGATATATTTTTATCCTATTAATAATACACACTTAGCCTTAATATTTCCCCTTATCTAATTTATGACCATTTATTGTTGTTTGATGAATTTTTAGGAAAATAGGCATTTAATTCCTAAAATAAATTTTGGGATGTTACACTATTTATAAGTCCTTTTTGACCAACAAAAATTGGTTCTATTTATAAGTTCAGTTTTAGTGTAATAAATGAGATTATGACAATTTTACCCCTATTTATTGTACAAATGAAGAAATAATTTAAAGATAGATGGAGAAAAAAGAGTTAAAAAGTACTCATTCACAAATGAGAGCATAGTTGTAAATTTATCCCATAATCATTGAGTTAACTATATCTCCTTGGTATGTAAGATTTAGTTAAAAGAGATTTATAAATAAGATTAGAGTGGTAAATGTTATTATCTTATTGAGGAAATGATCCAAAATCAAGAATTTAACTTTAATTTCAGTGCTTCTAATTTCATCCTTAGCTTGAGGATGAACCTCATTGACTTTTTATTCAAAAGCATCTTTATAAAATAATTTGTAACAAACCAAATTATTAAAATTAGTAACATATAATATAAATAAAATAAAGTAATATGTCTAAAATTTATATGTCATTTTTTTAATTTTTTTTGCAGCATCAAATTTTAAAAAAAGAATTGCAGCAAAAATTTTTTTTTTTTTTGCATTTTTTATTGGTTCAGACGGTTTTTGAAAAACCGGTCCAGTTTCCGGCTTAACAACGGTTTTCGGCTCAAAAACGGTTAAACGACGGTCCAAAACGGCTCCCTCCAAAAAAGGTCCAACGTATATATCCGGCCCACCTCAGTGACCGGCTGAGGTCCGACCGGTCCGACCATCTGGTTCGGTTCTCTAAACAGTATTTTCAACTCGACGTCCAGTCCAGCTTTTAAAACATTAATACCAGCTTTTAAAACATTAATATTAAGGATGAAAGAAGTATATAATAACAATATCATTCCCCATCACATTCTAGAGATGCATTGCTAAATGTTACTTATAATAATAAATGGTAATTGATGTTAGAAAGAAAATTATCATATCTAGGTAATTACGTTATCTGGTTCTTTATTGGATTGATTGTATTAACAAAAATCATTTTATCTAATTATTTTCTTGAAATAAGGCCGATGGATCAGTTTAAATTTTCAATGCATTAGATAAGAATAATGAGGAATTACGTTGATAATTTAGTTGTTATACGTGACTAAATTCTTTGTTAATGTTCTTCATTTCTAGACAACTTTAAAAAAGGAAAAAAAATGAATATTATTCAAGTGCCCACCCCACATCCAATGATCCAAATAACATCCATTATGTGTTAATCTCTTCTATTAGAAGAACTAAAGAGTAAAAAGAAATAGATAGAGAAAATTGAAATTCGTAATCACTAAAAATCTCTTATTTGCCCAATATGGGCAGTGTTCCAATTGCCCACCAAGACAAATTAGATTAATAAAAATTATATTATTCAATTCCATTATTCACAGCGCACTCAGCAGTTCTGAATCTAAGCTCCAATGAAATGGTAAGATATCACAAAAATTTAATATTATTTACAATGAAATTGATTGAATCATATTACAAACATCTAAATAAATGAAGCTTCAAGTTAAAATTAACCTCACGTCTTTTTGTTTTCGTCTCCTAAATTTCTGATGTCACTCGTTCTATATTTAAAAGAACCTCAGTCACACACACATTTCACTCAAAACTTAACTATATACAAACCTCTCTCTGAGTTTTACAGACACCGTCAAAAGTGTATGAACAGCAGCTGAGCTCCTCAAAAGTAAACCTTAGAATAAATTTTGATAAGCATAATTTACTCCTTCCTTGAAATTAATGTTTTAACACCCCCTGGAAGTTTTAAAACAGAAACAAAGAAGCTTCATAAATCCAATGAAGAGAGTAATCTCTATCCCAGAGAAAATAGTATTGGGCAAAATAATTAATCACATTAATAATAATCACCCACAGTACACCCAGGGTTTATAGATCAAGAAAGAAATAAGGGGGGGAAATATGGTTTGTTGCATACCTTCAACTTCTTCAAATATGATTTCCTTTGGGAGGTTAGATGCTGCATGGTATTCAAAACTACAAATCAATTCAAAACGTGCTTTTAGTGATGGATAAGAATGTCAAGAAAGCTTCAAGAAATAATGAAACAACAGGTGTCATAAAAGTAACATGTGATAGTTTCATTACCAATTGGAGAAACCCAATTTGAGTTCATGATTAGAAGCATTCTTGGTGGCTTTAACTAACACAGCCATAATTTCTGTCTTTCGTGTACTAACCATGAGTAAATCATACTCTGTTGGGATTATTATTGCAAAAAAGTTATCACTTAGGACACTGAGATACATCTTCTCAACAGCTGCAAGGGTAATCCTTCTTTTAAGCTCATCGGACTCCGGGTCAACAAGGTAAATGGCAAACTCGGTAATTAACAGCACACGGCGTTTCATCTTCCCTGAACATGTTAACCTCAAAACTTTATCTGCAAAAAGAACTCGCATGTCTCCTGTGTTAAAAAGGAAATGGAAAACAATTCAGGATTTCATGGATTGTTACCTCAGATTTTTATCTCTCCCAGCCCAATCCCTCATTTGATCCCTTTCAGGCATACAAATCTCTCTATCATTCCCTCATTGACAAAAACTCGACAAAAAGCTTATTGCTCATTACTGTTTAAATGTCAGTAATTTAAATATTTTTAAATGCACCTTAGCTTCTAGAAAGATGGTAGATGATAACCACATGAAATTCAAAGCCTTTATAAGTTTAAATGTATAACAATAGTTTTAGTTGGTTGTTCATATGATTAAAAATTATCATCACTATCCCAAAAGCTTAATCATAAACTTCTCATCATGGTTGAAAACTTATAACATGGTCCTTTTGCAATCAGTTGCAGCCAACAAAACTCTCGGGTTTTTAATGATTACATAACTTCAACCAATGCAATTCTCAATGGTGAGATGATATTTGTTCGGAAAATGGTCAGATTATAAAGAAGCACTACAAATATCTCAAGCATTAAACTATAGCATGAAAAGATATTCACTTGGGGAATATATTTGGGAGAATGACATTTCAATCACCTGTAATGGAATTGTTGATATTTTAGTTCTTTGATACAAGAACTCAGTTGAAACTTACAACTACTATATACTGTACTGACATTTTTTTTTTTTTGGAAGTAGACTCACTTATCAGAAACATTTCTCATCAACTCAGTGTTAGAAGCAATAATCTGGAACAAAATCGGCAGACATCAGAGATCCATACGCCCTTTTTGGGGACTTGGGATCATGTGTTATGAACCATTTGCAATAATACCTGAGCATAATGACCTTAATTACGTGTACTAGTATGCTTCTTAAGCAACCCAAACCTTGTAAACCTCACAAGTCATTACACTCAACCCATGGATGCAACTTTTTCCATTATATAAGGACTCAAACTACTAAAAGGAACCTATAAAAACATCTGAAAAAAAAAAAGGTTAAGGCCCTCGCTACAGCATTCAGGCAAGCTAAGGTCCAATCAGCCTTGTTTTAAATTACTACCTCTGATCTTAAATATAAGATTTAGTTAACTATTTTTAAAGAGATTAAAAAAGTTAAATAAGTTACTTAATCATAACATATGTTGAATATGATTAAATTATATAGGGTTAAGGTGCAAATTTAGTGAAGAACTATTTTTCAATGTGCACTCAACACAACTAACTATTTTGAGGTATAAAAGTAGACATTATGAATTTTTTTAAGCAAAAATAAAAATTTTATTGTCTAACCATTAATATTTTAGGATACAAAAATAGACACGAGTTGCTATTTTTGCTATCAAAAAAATTCATAATGTTTACTTTTGCACCCAAAATAGTTAGTTGTGTTGAGTGCGCATTGGGAAATAGTTCTTTACTAAATTTGCACATCAACCCAATTATATATCAGTTTATAAATCAAATAAATTAATTTAAAAAAAAATAATAAATATAAATACTTTAAAATAATTTAATTAATTTCGTTCATCTCTTTCAATCTTATATTTATAACAAGGATATGCTAATAAGTTCATGGATATTCCTACTGCTCTGCCAGTCATCCTTCATCAGATGGCCCAAAGGAAAACAAAGTCACAAGTTGGCGAACCTAGGCCATATATATATTGAGTGTGCATTGCATCTGAAAAAAAAATTAATGTCATTTCTTTTTCAAGAAAAATAAAAGGAAAACACAGTGAAGGAGCTTTAAAAATATAAGACAAAAACAAACCATTCTCCAAACCAAGTCTTCAGGATCCAATGGGCAAGATTTTGCTTGTTTACTACATATATGACAGATAAATTTAGAAACACCATAGTCAAACATCTTATGAACAGATTCATATAGCCATTACAAACAAGAGTTCCAAAATACGAAAACGCAGGCAAGGAATAAGTAACTGCATTTAATTAGACCTAACCTTGTTTCTGCAAAATCTTCAATAACAGTGGATGAGAAGGCATGTCAATGTAGTCCCCTTTATAATCTGAAACAGAGGAGGCCGCTCTTCGAAGCTTTAATCCCATGAACGGGTCTTCATCGTCGGCGTAGACATGGCTATTGGTAGCTTCAAGTCGCGCGGTTGCTTGCCGTTGATCGTCGCAGTCGGGAATGTTGAGCTTAGAGGGGAAGGGATCATCGGCGGGCAAAACGACGTCGTCGTTTTTGGGATCGGGCTCAGATTTGAAATTTGAAATCGGATTCTGTCTCTTCAACCTGAAACGTTCCATCATCTTGATGCCTTTCCTCGGGGATGTCGCAGAAAGCAGCGAGTTTGGCGAATGCTATTGTGCATGCGGGCTGTAACGGACTTCTTTCTGAGATCGTCTTCAAATTCACATGGCTTCTTCCCATTAATATTATTTTTTTATCCAAAAATAATAATATTTTTATTAAAAAAGGGGAAATTTAAAGAAATTAAAGGATAAAGAAAATAATATTTATTATAAATCACAGTACAAATTGTTATTATGCAGAGGAATCAAATATTGACATAAATTTAAAAGTACTAAATGACACTTAACTAAACATGCTGGGTTATCCTTTTTATTTGGGAAAATTTTATTCAATGACCACGGTAGCCAATTAATATCCAATGGTTCCTAAAAAATTTTGAAACTTCTCTGCAGGACTATGGGATAAAATGAAATTCAAATTTATGCTAAAAAGACATCACTATTATTTTTAAGAAAAAAAAAAGTCAACATTTTCCAATCAAGGTCTTACTCATTTCTAAGTGTCTTATACATAATGAATAAGTGGAATAATCCTATAAACAAGTTAAATTAATTTATTAAAAATTACTTATTTACAAGTGTCTTATACATCATAAATAATTGGAATAGTTATATAAACAAGTGAAATATTTTTATTAAGATAAATTAATTTCTTAGCAAGATTAAATTTGCAAGTGTCTTATACATCACAAACAAATTGAATAATCCTATTAATAAGTGGAATAGTTATATCCTATGCGAATAGTTGTTTAAGAGACTTAAAAATGAGTAATTATTAATAAATTAATTTATCTTATTTATATGATTATTCTACTTATTCATAGGACTATTCGACTTATTCATAATATATAAGACACTTATATAGGTAGTGATTTTCTAAAGTAAAATTTCAAAATTTCTTAAGGCCCAATTGCATATTAAATAGGCAACAATAATCCTTAAGTAAAATTTTCCCTTTTTTACTTTTGATTTTAGGCCTAGTACAGGGTCCTAAAAAAAATATAGAAACATGTTTGATTCATAATCTTTTAATTACATTTTCATTCACACTTTAAGAAATTAATGAAAATGTGATTATTGAAACATTTTTAATTTACAAACATCAAGTTACTGAAATTTGATGGTAGTTTCTTGGATGAAATGGATATTAATTTTTTGCAAAAGATCCTTTTTATTAAGAAGGAGGTTAAATGTATACCAAAAAGGAAGAGAGATCAGTATCTTGTATATTCCAATAATTTAATTACTCCCTCTAATTTTCATTATAATGCACTTTCTTGAGGGCAATTTTGGTACTTTAATAAAGAATTCCCTTGTTTTAAGGAGAGATAATAGTGAACGAGGGTAGAAAATGAAATTCCATGATATTGGAAGGGGTGATTCAAACCTCAAACATTAAAACAACTAGTTAAAGCTTAACCAAAATCTGATAGAAATTAAAAAAAAAAATGGTAAAAAAGATAGAAAAAATGACATAAAAAGAACTTTAAAATTATAAAATCTCAAATCAATTTGTTATCAAAAGTTGATTAAAGAATGACGAGACTTAATAAACAATTGATAACTCATTTTTTGAGAAATACCTTATTTAAGATTTTGTAATTTCAAAATTATTTTTTTTATCATTTTCCCAAAATAATAGCTTAAAGCGTGTAAGAATAGTAATTAATTAAAAACAAAGAAAGAAGACATAACTCAATTAACAAATGAAAACAAAAATCAATGAAATTTTTATTTTATTTTTTTGTGATAGAAAAAAATTCTTAAAAAGTAGAAAAAAAAATTGTAAGGAATGAAGACAAACTCTTTAAGAGTAAAATATGTTGACAACGCTTTTGTTTTACCAAAAATTATACAAATCTTCCCTCTATTTTAAAAACATATATAGACATCCCTTGAAATTAAAATACATGTTATAAAAACCTTTCTGATATATTTGAAATTACATTTCAATTCACCTAGCTATTAGTTGACTGTTAAGTTTCACTATTAAATATTTTCTTTGACTAAAATATCTATATTTCAACAAATGAATCAACATTTATATTTGCCTAAAAATAATTTTTTTATACAAAAATATTAATTCTATTATACATGCTCACAATTTCCAATATATTATAAAATTTATTAGTTTTTATTATATTATAAAATTTTAAATTTTTAAATTTTTTATCATATTTATTGAAAGCTTATTTATTTAGTACTCTTATAAATGACTAAAAAATATTTCTTTCTTTCTTTTTTTGCCATGACACTATGATTGAAAATATATTTGAAAGACATATTTATATTCACCATATGTTATTGAGAATGTAAATTTGAGATATCATATAAATTATATTAATTTATATTTTTTATTTTTTAAATACAATTTTTGCACAAATATTTATAAACATGTTTATTTAAGTATGCATCTATTAAGAGAATTAATCATATTTTTAATTAATTTTTCTATATCTGTATTAATTAAATTAATTAAGTATTTATCTCAACATGGAAAAAATTTAACAAATAACTATTTTCAAAATTTAAAAATAAATTAAGAAAGAGAAAAAACTCTTAAATTACTTCAACAATTGAATAATGCTTTAAGGGAAAATTAGTAAATAAATGCTAATTAACAAATAAAAATTCTTAACGAAGTTAACAGTTTGGATTTACGTGTTATGTTTTTAAAATAGAGAGAATATTCATGTAATTAAGACAAAACACAACGGATGTTAGAGTATTTTACTCTAAATTTAAATATTATTCTCAGCCGAGCAGCAATCTAAATATAAGGATATTTACAACAAATATAAAGACGGTCATATTTACAACAAATACTTAAGAATGGGATGAAATGAGAAAATTAAGAAATATGATTAAGGTGTTTTAAAAAATATATGTTATACTAACTAATTCAATTAATTTTTTAATATAATCAAATTAGATAAATATGTTTTATATTAAAGATAAGAGTAATATTAATTTTGTAAAAAATATCATCTTAATTAAGAAGGAGTTTTTTTTAACGAAAAATTAAGGAGGTGGTTAAATGTCTCAAAAAAAGAATAGAAATTATTGTCTCGTCTCTCGTGCATTCCAACATTTCAAGTACTTCCTTGAATTCTTATTACAAAGCACTTTCTTGAAGGTGATTTTGGTCTTCTTAATAAATTTTCAATTCAAGTAAATTATATTATATTTATTCTTAGCTGAGCAATATTTTTTTTAATAAAAAATAAAGACCTCCAACGGAAAACCAGCCAAAGGAAATAATTAAAATACATCAAAGCTTTAAGAGGATATTTTTAGAATCCATTTTCATTTTTGATTCTAGAATCTATACAATATTTTGAAAAGAAAAATAGAAAAATAAGAGAACCCAAACGGCCAAACACCATCCATATCATTAAATTTAACCCCACAAACTCCTTATATATATGTATATATATCTCCTCTCTTATATTCCTCCTCCCTACGTTTACATTGTCATCAAGAATTTCCAAGTATTATTGCCATAAAGAGTTCCACGGTACGTACACCTATACTATGCTTCTCCTTCTTAAACCTACTTGTCCCCCTCTTTCTTTTTTTAATTTACTCTAGCGCCATCTTCTACTTCTCTTTTTGTTTTTGTTTTCTTCTTTCTTTCTTTAACCTACTGTGATGTCATCTTCTACTTCTCGTCTTTTATTCACATGAATAGCTAATTATCCTTCTTTTTAAAAAGAGATAACATGGCTTGATTATTGTTTGTTTTAAGACCCAATTAATACTCCCGTCTTAAAATGTGTTAAAAGAGGAGGTATCTAAACCGTTTCCAACTCTAAATTATCTATTTTGAGTATATTACTTTTCATAGTTTTAAAACTCGTCAAATGGGGAAATATTCAAACATATATAAGGGATTGTTTTTATAACTTTTTTTACTCAATCTTTAATAAAAAATTGTTTTTACTCTTTAAATTTTTTTAAAAACATAAATATATGAAGTCCTACCTTAGCTAGAGAAAAAATAAAAGACGTTTTATAAGAATTTGGGTATATTATCTTCTTACTTGTACCCAATATGGCTTCTAAGTCTCTCAAAGCAAAGTGCCCTTGCTGGGATAATACCCGCGATAATAGGAAAGGAGGGCATTTTGGTTTTAAAAATCTCAACTCCACGGCTAAATTCCCAATACCACCTTCCCATGTATTGCCTAATACCATCTAGTAAGGGATCCCTCAAATCATACACTCTTTTATGACTTTTCAAATCCTAATCTCATTCTTTCAATAGAAATTAAAGATGTCTTATAAAGGTTTAGATATTTTCCCTCTCAATCTTTTAAAATTGTGAGAGTTTATTGCCTCACTGTGGGAACTCGCTAGTTATGGGAATTCACAATTTTAAATATTAATGATAAATAATTATGTGCAAAAATAAAAAAAAATTAAGGAAAAAGAAAAAGCAAATGTGCGTGTGCGTTTAAATTTTTATATTTCTATTCTTTATGTATTGTAGCAATATGTGTATATATGAAAGAGATATGCTAATATATTATAATTTATTTAAATTTTAGGACCCATTTGAATATTATACCAGAATGGATGAAAGTGCCTCACCATTAGCCCCTACAACAAATCTTCTACCAAATTCAGCCATACAGGTACTTATATTTAAGATCTTTTAAGATAGGAAAATACAATAATTTGATTGTTTAAGTTTACCTTTTTTTTTTTGGTTCTTTTCTTCGTTGCTGGTATGTTTTTGGGGATCATTAATTAGATCATAAGATGTAACATTTTTTAATGAAATTAATTTATGTCTGGCTTCTTGTTTTTGTTTTGGGTTGGGCGATGGAAGGAGGGTACTGTACAGGGAAAAGGGACACCGCTCTTCATTCCATGATTATTATAGATGAATTATTGAAATATTGCAATTTATTTTAATTTTAGGACCCAGTTGAAGATAACAATGGGGAATTTTGGTTTCTAATGGGTGATGAAGATGCCTCACCATCATCAACCGACTTATATAATATGATTGACATTGAACTGGAATGTTCTGAAAATCAAGCCTTGAATTTGGAAGATCTTCTCAATGACCCTTCTTCTCAGTCTTTAGAATCAGAAGTCACCCCAAATGAGATGCACAATGCGTCTCAGGATTTGGAATTCGAGGATTTTCTAAATCATCATATTTATCAGCCTCCGGAATTGGAAGTTCCTCCAATTGTCTCTTCTTCTCAATCTTTAGAATTGGAAGTTCATCCAAGCTATGCTAATTCTCAATCTTTGCAATCTTCCCAGTCATTGGAATTGGAAGTTCATCCAAGTCATCCTAATTCTCAATCTTTGGAATTGGAAGTTCATCCAAACTATGCTAATTCTCAATCTTTACAATCCTCTCAATCTTTAGAACTTCCAAGCTATGCTAATTCTCAATCTTCTCAGTCTTTGGAATTGGAAGTTCATCCCAATTATCCTGATTTTCAATCTCTGCAATCTTCTCAATTTTTGGAATTGGAAGTTCATCCCAACCATTCTGATTCTCAATCTTTGGTTCAATCTCTAGAATTAGAAGTTCATCACAGCCATCCTAATTCTCAATCTTTGCAATCTTCTCAATATTTGGAACTTCCAAGCTATGTTAATTCCCAATCTTTGGAATTGAAAGTTCATCCCAGCCTTCCTAATTCTCAATCTTTAGACTCAGAAGTTCTTCCATATAACAATACTTCTCAATCTTTGGAATTGCAAGTTGTTCAGAATGTCCCTAATTCACAATCTTTCCCAAATGTTTCGAATCAGCAGCATCTTCATGCCCAGCAATATCAAATTGCGCCAACTTCTCCTCACTATGACCAATTCATCCAATCACCACCTCCCTCCAATAAAAGGTATGTTTCTTTAATCCATTCACTTGACAAACAAATTAATGCTCTATCTCTATTAAGCTTGAGTGAAATTTATGTGATTCCAAAGAAAATAAACTCAACCAATGGGTTGAATCATTAGTTTTACCCCGTTTAGTATTATTTATTTTCCTTGCTAGGGCGATCAAATGCTTAGTTGTTTTTTAAATTAGTTTTATACCTCTTTCATAGGCAAAAGACATCAAGCAAGCAATGCAAATTGGAATATGAAAGGACAATAATCATGAAGAAAAGGAACAACATCTTATCTCATAATCCCTCCGCATTTGTAAGTTTTCAACTCGATGAGTTTGAATTAGACGTGACAAATTATTACATATTACTTAGTTTCTTTGAACTTGTTATATTATCTTAATGATTTCATTAATATGCTCTCTACATATAGGACAACATTATCAATCAAGGAAAACCTAGAATAGGTTGTCACTGCGCAAAGGCAAAATGTTCAAATAGATATTGCTCATGCTATAAGGTAAATTCTTTATTAACCTGTTGTTTTTAATTGACATGATTGAATCTTTTATTCAAAAAAGTTATTGAAAAATTTAAAATAAATTTCTATTCATATTTTTATTTTCTTAATGAAGGCTGGAGTTGGATGTTCTGATCTCTGTCAATGTAAAGGATGCAGTAATAATTATGGCACTAAAAATGGTGGTAAGAATCTTTTGAGCATCTTGAGTTGTTAGAAATTTTCTTGCTAATATATGTGTGTAGTCCTTTTGGTTTCTCCTCAAAATTTTCTTTCATATATAAATATATATATTATAGTACTAGTTAAGTTTATTGCTCGTTCAATAGGTGATTAATGTATGTGATTTCTGCACATATATAGGAACTTCATTAACTTCTAACTCAAGTTTTGCTCCAAGAGAGCGTGCCCTCATCACCACTCCAAGCAACAGTTTTTGTTTAATCAATGAGAGGCAATTGGTAAGTGTCTGCTATTTCATAAAATTGATTTTTGTTATGACTCTTGAAAATGTCACAAGTAAACATGCAATTTTATGCCTTTTTTATATATTCTTATTAATTCTTTTTGGTGTTCATGAATGTTATGTTAGGGTGGTGGATTCAACACACTCACTCATAACAACTTATATAGATCAGATACAAATCAGCATGCAGTGTATGGTAGACCTGCCACGAATCCATCTGATCCACCGCCAATCGACCAAATAGCCGCTGTGGCTCAACCTCGAGTGAACCCATTTGGTCCATCGGGAAGTATCTCGCCACCGCAAGCTGTCCAATTGGCCGCCACAACTCGGCGGCGAGTGAATCTATACAGAGATGATCAGCCTCAGCAGCAACATATGTTGATGAGCCCAGCCAGTCCCCTTGCCGACGCGGGTGAATCATCATTAATGCGACTACCCCCAAGGTCTGTAGTACCCAAAACCTAAATCAATAAATATTTTATGAAAAACATATTATAATTTGATGTTACTTTTTACTTTTCTTTGCTTTTATATATAACCCATATTTGTTTGTGCAGATTCCGTCAAGAAGTCAACGACATATATTGGAAGCATGGTTCAAGGGAATAGTTTGATAAATTGTGGCCATGGTCTTTTATAAATTGTTTTTATGTATTATGAATCCACATTGAATTATGTTTATATTATTTTGATGTATTTTGAATCCACATTGAATTATTTGTATATGGAATGAATGAAATTATTCAATATATAGTTTATATTAAATTTTGTTATTGTTGAATTGGGTTTATACACCTTTTTGGAAATTATAATAATTACTCAATCAACTCCTATTAATATCCACGCTAGGAGATTAAGAACATACATTCAGTAACCCAAACAAGATGTCTAAATAAGAACATTCATGTCTAGACTAATAAACTATTCTTATTAAAAGAGTTATATCAGTTGATAAATTGTGAATAGTTTAACCATAGATAATCTTTCAACCACCCTATCAAATAGGTAGAAGATTCATTCAACTGTGAAACGGTCATAATGTAATGCGCTTCCAATATCAATAAAAGAGTACTCATCCAATAGTATTTAACATCTTGAAAACTGCCGAATAAAATGCATCCCAAACCGAAATATCTCAGGTAACACCTCTTCCTAGACCATCACAAGGAAAACAAAAAAAAAAAATCTATTTTATACTGCATTAACTTGGAAACACATGCATCTAAAGCAACTTAAAAAAGATTTGTTTACTTTATGAGACAAGTCTCATCTTATATAGTTATCATTGGCATCATAAAATTACTTAAAATAAGTTAATTCAAACACCGCTTTATGTGTCAAATGGCATCAAATTGATAATAACTAATCATAATTAGGATAAAAAAAGGACAGAAAGGTTATTCCAAATCTCAGTCTATGAACCTGATCCACAAACGGATTCATGACACAGTGGTCCCTCACTTCTATAGAATTTGAAATGAATCTCAATGTGAATTATTCTAAGATCTCTACAACCCCTTCAAGGAAAGAAAATGCCAGAGTCCTAAGATGGAATTATGTGTTTCGGGCCCTAGGTCCACATAAAAAATAATGCTTCTAAATGTCTCGTGACAGGGTATGTGGGCGTCAAAGTGGGAGTAGACTGTTTACTGGCTTTGCAGTGTTCGCAACGAGAAGAACACGGTGCAAGTGCCAACATTGGACTGATACGGAATATCCGTCGACTTTTGGATAAAGACTGGCAGATAGAACTGACGCACGTTTTGTAACACCCTAATTTTATACCGTACAAAACAGTTGAAAACATGACATGAGAGATCAAAAGCAGTTCTTAATCCATTTGGGATCCCAACTTCACTACAGGGTCGATCCTATAGTTAAGTGGGTTTTTGAAAGGTATTTCAAAACATTTTAGTTGTGGTCTCATTTTCATTTTTCAAATTGGTTTAATTCATTCGGGTCTATTTCCATTTCTTAATATCAGAGTACTTACTGAAGTTCTTAGCGGATAATTAGAATAAGCTCGCTACTAAAAGGGTCCACCTAGTATTGTCACCCGGTTCTAGATAACTTACATCAGTTACATACAACCTTCCAGGTTTACAGTTGGTGTATTCCTACCACCATGAGTACTAAGTTTACCAAAATATCATTTAGTATTATATACAGATCCAAAAGTTAGATAACCAACAGAAAATAAATTCTAGGTCTTCACTTCTACCCGTCCGTGGCTTTCTTCTTTCCATGAGAACTACTTGCCCGTGCTGCAGGTTAGTTATTGGAAAAAGGGTGAGATTCAAAAGAATCCCAGTAGTAACAAATAGCACTCATATAAAATGCATACGAAGAAACATGCCATAGCAACCACGACATACCAGACAGTTCAATATTCATTCAACATTCAGAGATATGTTCATTCAATAGATAATTCTATTCAAGGACGTATCGTCCCTTCCCACAGCGCTGGGTATTCTATTGGGCCAAAGCCCTTCTCATTTGAATGCTTAAAGGGAAATTCGACCCGATTCATGTTCACAGTTCAAGTATATATAATGGCAATAATATGCATGAAGCAGGATACATAGAATATGAGGGAGAAGTTACTACCTTAGCTTTTCCAATGTTCCGTGATATGTTACCAGTTCCTTGGTCGTACCGGGCAGATATCGAATCCTATATATGGGAATTCATGAATGGACGGGTTATTACTTAGCCCAATACATTTATAAATCACTTTCTAATGTTGGTTATCATTAGGGTTATTATGGTAACTTTACCAAGTCAACCAATGAGTTAAAATGGTCAAATTATCACAAGGGACTAATTTCTACCCTTGGTGTACAAAGAAATTACAATATGCCATTATATTTTGCAATTTTCGCATAGGCACAAATGCTGGCAGATTTGATCCACTAACTTTAAAAATTCATATCTCTTTGTAAAAATGTCCAATTGGAATGGTTCCAAAGCCTATGTGACCCTTATTAAGTCTAGTTTCAGGGAAAAATACTTCACTTAGCCAATTGGACGCACAGAAATCCATAATTTCTAGTTATTGGACATTGTTCCAGAATTCTTCAATTTTACATGACCAAACTTCAAAAATGTATAACTCCCAGCATACACATCCAATTAATCCTTATGAACTATCAAATTAAAGGTCTATGTCTCTACTTTCAGACTGGAAAGCTTCATAATTTTCGGACAAGATTTACCCCTTGAATTATCACGCACAACATCTACTGTTACACAGGGCAGATTACACAACATGTTCATGCACACTTCCAAAATTTCCAAATTGATATAGGAACATCCAAAATTCATGAACACTTGTATACCTACAAAATTTTACCTTATAAAGCCAATGGAAACATCAAAATTATCAAATTCCAACTCTTTCACCACGTCATGCACAGGGCAGAAATTTGACAAATAAGCCAACAATTACCCAACTTGCAATTTAAGTCTCATACTAGTTTTATAAGCCTTCTAAACATCATAAAACACCATGAACACAACCAAAATACCATGAATCTTCATAATCATAACTTGACCAAAAACAGGGCAGATTTCACATGGGAAAAATCATCAACCAACCAACACAATCCATAGTTCAAAATGAAGCTAAAGCTCACCTCTTGCTCCTCCTTAGGTTCTTTCTTTGTTTCTTGAACTTGTGCTTTTGCAAGATGGTTGAAAACACCTCCTCTTGAAATTCTAAAATCATAGAGTTGAAGCTCTTAGAGAGGAGAACAACTTTTATGAAGGCCTCAAGAGCCATGGAGGTGGTTTGGAAGGTGAAAATGGAGCTAGAAGCTCTTACATTGAAGTTGTCTTCCTCTTTCTCTTTCCTTAAGCTTCTTGGACGACTTTGGAGTTGTGTGAGGGAGTGTTTGATGAGTTTAATTCACTCTTCTTCAGCTTCCAAATCACTTGGCCGTATAACACCAAGAGGAGAAAAGAAATATGACATGTGTCACATTTTTGTAGAGTCTTGAAAAGTTACATGGTTAATTAACCAACCTTAGTTAGCCTCCTTAGTCAAGCTTTCTCTTTCCTCTTCTCTTGTGCAGCTGATCGAAAATGAGGATAAGAAGATGAAGAATGAAGACTTAATGAATTAAAGCCTCTTCCTTTTACTTTCCAAGTGTCCAAGCCATTTTTGTTGAATTTCTTGTATAAAAGATGAAGCCATTAATTGATTCATCTCTCCTGTTATTCTTGGATGAGATTATAGCATGAAGGGAGAAGATTTAATTTGCTTTTCAAATGTTAATCTTGACCCTTCATCTTGCCTTCCAATTAAGTTTTTGGTTATTCTAGATTTTAGGCGAAAATTAGATAATTTATCGATAACTAATCGGACTAAAATCATCATACAATTTCTTGGGATAATTTTTTCATTAATTTCACTATCCATTAGTACACTTAGTCCTTGAGCACTTTTTAGGATATTACACGTTTATCGTGAAAGCAATAAATGTGCGGATTTCTTGGCAACGCACTTTGGGCTTGGACAGAGGACTTCACCTCATGGAAGAACCTCCCGATACTCTACAGCAGATCCTTCGTGACGATGATTTGGGTGTTGGGGACTTGTGACTTTGCTTCACTGATCTCTGATTTGGACTGATCACACCTCTTGTAAACCAAAAAAAAAATTTACTTTTTCTCGCGTTGCCTTGTTTTGACAAGAAAAGAAAATCTACAAATAGATGGTTATTTATGTTTGACATTTTATCTAAATAAAGCAATGCAAAAAACACCACAAACACCCGAAGTAAGAATGAAATCTTTATCCTCAATAAAAAAAAGTTGATCCTCTTTGTTACTCACCGGTAGTTTCTCTCCCAGTTTGCCAATTATTGATACAACCCCAAATAATTGCCCTTCGGCCCTTCGGGCTAATGCTAATTCATATGACTCTTTATATAATTTACCATTTTTATCTAAATAAAACACTGCAAAAAACACCACAACACACCACAGGTAAGAATGAAATTTTTATCCTCAATAAAATAAAGCGAATCATCTTAGTTACTCACTGGTAGTTTCTCCCTCAGTTTGGCAATCATTGCTACATGCCCAAATAAATGCCCTTCAGGCTAATGCTATGGCCTTATTCATAGTCATTGCAGGCTCTCAGTTTCGTAGGACTCTTCATGTACATTTCTATTTTTATCTAAATAAAACACTACAAAAAAACACCACAAGTAAGAATGAAATCTTTATCCTCAATAAAATAAAGCTAATCCTCTTTATTACTCACCCGTAGTTTCTCCCCCAGTTTGCCAATCATAGATACAGGCCCAGATAAATGCCCTTCGAGCTAATGCTATGGCCTTGTTTACAGTCATTGCTGGATCTTAGTTTCGTAGGACTCTATGTACTTTTTCATTTTTATCTAAATAAAACACTGCAAAAAACACCACAAACCGTAGAAGTAAGAATGAAATCTTTATCCTCAATAAAATAAAGCTAATCTCTTTATTACTCACCGGTAGTTTCTCTCCCAGTTTGCCAATCATTCATACAGGCCTAAATAATTGCCTTTCGGGCTAATGCTAATTCGTAGGACTCTTTATGTACTATTCTATTTTTATCTAAATAAAACACTGCAAAAAACACCACAAACACTAGGAGTAAGAATGAAATCTTTATCCTCAATAAAATAAAGCTAATCCTCTTCATTACTCACCAGTAGTTTCTCCCCCAATTTGCCAATCATTGATGTAGGCCCAAATAACTGCCCTTCGGACTAATGTTATGGCCTTGTTCACAGTCATTTCATTGCTGTTCCTACACCATTTTAAAGAAATTTTTTAAATGAACAAGTTCAAATTGAATAGATTTTTTGTATAAAATTTTCCTTACTCCTTCGAGAGTGTCTCAAGAGCATAATCTTTGCCTTTTCCAATGCCGGCCATTTCTGTCGATGATGAAATGTCCCCAGCATATTTCACATGATAAGTTTTTCCAACCTAAATAAAACGTAGAATTAGCTAATTTGTTTTTAAGAAAACTAATTTAGAGTAGTAAATAAAATTATTTATTCCTTCAAAGCCAGATATAAGGTATTCTGCATCTTTATCAAGATTGTGCCCATGAAATAAGTTTCCTACATCTTGAGCTGCACTCATGATTGGAATGCGTTGACCATTCGTTGCCATATATTCCTTGCTCTACAATCAGAAATTAGTTAAAAAAAATTTGATGGTAAAAAAGTAAAAGGAGAAGGTTAGGTAAAATGAATGCATTACTCTCTTTCGGAGAAGTTCTTGGCATTCAACACAGTATGGTGTGTTTCCTGCTATCCCACTTAAAAAATGTTTGAAGTATTTGATCTTTGTTGCTGTATTTGTTATTATTTTGTCAGGTTTTCCGGGTTTGCTCCTAGCATCAGCCGCAGCAATAAATAACGATAATCAAATACATGAAAATGGAGATCTGTTTAATTTTGCTATGACCTGCTATTGGTATGTATGTGTGTGTGTGTATATGTTTGGAGAACAAATAATTAGAATTACACGCACACATGTGGAAGAAAACAATGTACCCTCACCTGTGCAGAAAGAATAAAATTAAGACCCATATTTAAACGCTCCTCCAAAAATGCAGAGACACAGCCATTGGAATCAATCTTTCCTCTTAGTTGGCACTACAGCAATCATAACAAAACGGAATGAGAATCGCTAGAACAGAATTTTAGGAGTCGTGACTCAAGATCATTCACAATTTTATAAAACAAGAGGCATCTTTATGAAGCAGAACGTTCCAGATAAAGGGTGACCTGTTGAGATTTGCTCACCCAGACACTAGTTTATTGTTAATGTAATCTGAAATTGTGAGCCCATCTGCATGCATAGTGAGTCAAGTGCATCTGAAAATCCTTTTGTTTCTTTCCTTATAATTATAATTGATTTCTTTCTTGTTCTTTTCACCCCTTAATTTCCCCTTTTATCCAAGAGGGGAGGGGGAAGGGGGAAGGGGGAAGGCAGAGAGGGATTAAATCACCAACTTATTCATCTCTTACTTTTTAAAAAGCATAAAATATATAGAAACTTAAAGAAAGCAGCGCCAACTGATAACAAATGGCTAAGATAGTAGATTTCCTAATATAAAATTATATACCAACTCTCACGGTTAGAAATACAAAGCTTTTTTAAAGTGTTTTTACTGTGTTTGAGGTAAATAAGTAAGAGGAGTTTTGTCTCGTCTTGATAAAATTGTAACTAGTTTTAGTTACTTAGTTGTAACGTAATTAGAATAGTTGTTACAAGTAGTTAGAAATGTGCCAGCATGTATTCCCCTAACGAAACAGGAGTCACAGACAGAAGGTAATTAAGCATGTTAAATGGTAGTAACGGAACGAGCCGAAGCAACACCACAATCTTAAACCCAGATTTTTGAATCGCAAGTGCAACTGATCTAAACTGCGGATAATCCTTCAACCTTGAAACAACAAATGGTTGGCATCATTCTTATCCAAGAAGCCAGCATGTATTCCCCTAAACCACTCCAAGTGCAACTTTACATTGGTATTCCAGTACTATATACAATCAGATATTAAATACAGCTGGCACACTCCTAACTACTTGTAACAACTATTCTAATAAAGTTATAACTAATTAACCAAAACTGTAACTAAAACTAGTTACAACTTTATCACATCCTGCGAAAAAAGATTTTTGAAAACATAGTTTGGACTCAAAACTTGTAAACCTCACAAGTCATTACACTCAACCATAGATGCAACTGTTTCCAAAATATAAGGACTTAAACAACTAAAAGGAACCTAACGAAAAATCTGGAAATAAAATTAAGGTCCTCGCTACAGCATTCAGGCAAGGGCTTAAGTGCAACTTTACATTGGTATTCCTGTCAAACCTCTTAATATTCTGATATTCGCTATATAATAAATGCGTCGTTCAGATGACATACAAAAATAGTGAAACTATACTGATAATAAGTACTCACTGATAATACAGAAAATCCTTATATAGGTTGAAAAATACATACAGAGTACAAAAGAAATAAATTCCACAACTAAAGATAATCAGATGTAACTTCTGGCTAGGACCGGACCTTCAATCGCTAGTAATTATGATTTTGCCCTTAGAGCCGCTGTCCTTTGCTGGAATATTTTTAGATGTTGAAAAAGGGTGAGATTCGAATGAATCTCAGTAGTAATATACAATCAGTCATATAAAATGTGATAAATAAATATGCAATGCACCATGATATGTAAAATGCTAACTCATGTTGTATGCATACTGTCCAAGGCCAAACGACTGTTTGCAACCCCGGCTAAACTCGTGTCCATGGTCAAACGATATGTTTAGACCCTGGCTTATTCGCGTGTTGTGCCACAGACACTGTCATGTTATAGAAAATGAAATACACAATATATAAATAATCACATAGTGCATGAAAGAAAGAATTACTACCTGGGTCCCTTTTCGGTCCAACTGTTTATCCCAAACTTTTTCTCTGGCTCGGGCTATTACAAATCCTATAAATTAAAATTAACAAGTAATTGGTTATTACTTGTATTACTACTATCTTTAATCATATTCTTCTGATTATCTCAGTTTCAGTGGCTTATACACTATATAATTTTGCATAGTGTAATTTTAATATTTTTCAGTAAATTGACAGATTTTTCAGTTAACTTTGAAAAATCATAACTATCTCTAGAAAAATAGAAATTGACTGGGTCCAAATCCTACATGAAGCTATTGAAATATATTTTCATGGAAAAATATCAAACTCTACCCAGATTTACCATATTACTCCCATAATTTTCCGAAATACCCCTATTCCAGATTAGTCTCCAGAAACATAGCATGACTTTGAAAATCTATATCTCCTAATACACTTGTCCAAAAATTATTTTCTACCCGTCAAATTAAAGCTATGAATGTCTACTTAAATCTAGAAAGTTTCATAATTTTTTTTCAAGGTTTGATTTTCCAAACGTTCGATACAAACAAACTGTTTTCCAGAAACACAGTTTGAGGGCAATTGACTTCAAAAATTCATATCTCTTAGTATACTAATACAATTAATACAAAATATATATCAAATTAAAGCTAAGACTATGTACTTAAATTCTGGAAATTTTCATGGCCATTGGGAAAGATTACATAATTCAAAAACACTAAGAAATCAACTACTAGAATCTGGACGTTCAGGATTGCACCTGTTTCTAAACCCATCTTTCAAAAATCATAACTTCTTCTAAAGATATCAAAATGATACATTCTACTACTCATTTTAAAGCTTGTTATGTCTAATATCTCCCTGTAAAGTTTCGTAAATAATGGATGTGATTTGGTTGGTCATAAAGCCACACGAAACTGACTGACTCTGATAAACATCAGTTTTGGACAGTCTAACTTCAAAAATTGATAACTTATTCTTTTTGACACCAAATTGAGCTCTTCTTAATTCTATTTCATACTAAACATCCTAAAATTTCCATATCAAAAAGAACCAGATGAAAAATCCATATGTAGCCTCCGTTTAAGCTTCTGAAAGATTCCGATAAAAACTCTGTTTTCCGGCGACCAAAACAGAGTTGATAAAACTCACATGCAACCATGATTTTGGACTCCAATCTCAAAGATTTTGACTCTACATACTCCTAAACATGTTCCTTGAGTTTTGGGACGTGTTTACAGAAGAAAATGAATCAAAAATATCATGCAAAACGGACACAAACTTGCTGGTTTTGGAATTGAACGGTAACAAAACGTTTTTGGTGACTTCTCTTGATTCCAGCAGCAAAACAACCCAGAAAACAACCACAAATCCAATGGAAATCCAAGGTTAAAGTAGAAGAAACTTACCTATATCAGATTATAGGCTTGCATGTAGGATTTAAAGCTTCTTCTTCCTTTCTCTCTCTCTCTCTCTCTATTTTCTGCTGTTATGTTTTCTGTTTCGTTTGTTTTTCAGCTGATGTGAGTTCTATGAGAATATTTATCCATATACTGAGAGGTATCAAGCTGAGGCAATAATGATGAAAGGAGGGAGTTTGTGAGCTGTACGTATGTGTGTTGTATGCTGGTCAAATGGGAAGAGAATGTGTGTGTGTGTTGTACCAATGAGAGAAGAGGAAGAGAATGAGTCATGCATGCTGTACGTGTGTGTGCTTATGATGCTCCAAGTGTGGCAAATGAGGAGGCTGTACGTGTGCTTGTGTGCTAGGTATATTTTTATCCTATTAATTACACACACTAGGTCCTAATTTTTTTCCTTTGTCAAATTTAAGTTTCCTTAAATTTTGTAGGTTCCAAAATTGAGCTTACTATCTAATTTCCATAAATTAATCCTTACATTAAATTTTGGGATGTTACAATTCCAGTACTATATACAATCGGATATTAAATACAGCTGGCACACTCCTGACTACTTGTAACAACTATTCTAATTAAGTTACAACTAAGTAACCAAAACTGTAACTAAAACTAGTTACAACTTTATCACGCCCTGCGAAAAGAGATTTTTGAAATTATAGTTTGAACTCAAAACTTGTAAACCTCGCAAGTCATTACACTCAACCATGGATGCAACTGTTTCCAAAATATAAGGACTTAAACAACTAAAAGGAACCTAACGAAAAGTCTGGAAATAAAATTAAGGCCCTCGCTACAGCATTCAGGCAAGGTCCATTCAGACTTATTCTAAATTAATTAAAAAAAATTAATGCCATTTCTTTACATGAAAAATAAAAGGAAAACACAATGAAGGAACTTTAAAAATATAAGACATAAACAAACAATTCTCCAAATCAAGTCTTCAGGATCCAGTGGGCAAGATTTTGTTTATTTACAATTCGCTTATCTATTTTACTGTTGTTTTCACTTGTAAATTATTATGATATTAAAATGTTTGAGCGTCATTGAATCTGAAGTTGACAATTGCAATTAATTTATTAGTCGAAGAAGTATCCTTGTGCGAATCCCATATGCTGTTTCAACTTCTTAAATAAAAATTCAGATATAGGGACTGCTCAACTGTGATTGCGTTTCTTGTCAATTTTTCTCTAGAAATTGAATTATACGATTTAGTTGCCATGTGTTATGTCGAGTTTGTTGGATAAAAGAGGGAATTTTCAATCCAACCATCTTCCATTGAAAGCGCCTAGATTTTCAATACAAGTCTATATGTATATGGGCTTACTGTGTGTTTTGCATATGGCAAGGACAATGAGGTTAGCACCAAAGCATACGCACGTATAGCCTCCTCTCTCCTCACAGATACGATTAATTGAGAAATAGAGAAATAATTGCAAATGCAGCTACGAAATTCTCCTTTTGTTTTGATTTTTGGATCCGTATCCAGTGCTTTTTTTTGTTGTTGTTTCTGGGTACGTGTAAATAACTTTCACTTGATATCTTTTTTGGGTGGGGGAAAGGAAAGGGTGATTAAAGTGGCAGCTTTAATACCGCGGGTGAATGAATTGCTCAAATTGATGATATTTTGTCTTCCAAAAGGCCATTCTATGGAGCTTGACAGTAGCTATTACTATGGAGTTTTGCAAAAGGCCATTCTAATGTAAATGTCATTCTGTATTCCAATTTCAAGATGGAGTTTAGCTTTTATTTGTCCTTTTTGTGATGACACTGAGTTTTGCATTTACTTCAAAATTAAGTTTACTGCTTTTGTCATCTTAGTAACAATGTGTTTCTCTATAGGCTAGAGTTATCATTCAACTTTAACTCAAGATTAAATCTCTATTATTTAATGATGGTGATGCTGAGGTACTAATCACCTAAGCAAATGAACTTCTTTTTAATGCTTTCAAATAGATTGTTACTTTTTAATGGTTATGCTCTAATACTATATATTTGATTAATTTTTTTCAAGGTCTTTGAAGGAGGAGAAGAAATTATATTGAAGATTTGATGTGAACTTGTACTAAACATTATTATATTGTATTTGGTTTCATATTTTATTATGCATATTGGATCATTAATATTAATTTATGTAATTGGGCATGCTTTTGACTTGCTTGAAGTGGGCCTGTTTTTGGCCTGATTGAAGTAGGCCTGTTGTGAGGCTTGTGGCCGGTTAGCTTGCTTAAATTTTTTTTTAAATTTCAGGCCTCCTTAACATGCCACAAGCCAGACTAGGCTCAGGTCGAAAAAAAAGCCTCTTACAGGCCACATGCCAGGCTCAGGCCATTTAGTTACAAAACTGGCCTGGCCTGTTAAGGCACAAGCCTGGCCTAGCCTGGCTTGTTTCCACCCCTAAACTCAAGTATCAATATTGACAACTTTTGCTTGAGAAATTCAAATATATATATATATATATATATATATATATATATATATGGAAAATTCCATTAAAATATCATATGAATTTGCTTAACCCATAAATGTCTACTAAAGATGGAAAAGGACAGAGAGGTACCCATAAATCTGGGTTTTGAATATTTGGGTAAAAGACCAAACTACCATTCCCTTCACTCTTCTCTCTCCACTCCATTCTCTCTTCTTCTTCTTCTTCATCTTTCGTTCAGCTCCACAAGATCAAAGAAGAAGATGAGTAAGATTTCATCTTTCATTCAGCTCTACAACATCGAAGAAGAAGAAGAGTGAACTTTCATCTTTCATTCAAATTGTGTTCTCTCCCCACTCCAACAGAGAAAGAGAAATAGAGGATAGAAATGATACACCGGAGATCCTTTCATCCTTACTCCGATTGCCATCGAAGGTTGAAGAAACTAGTTTCCAGTGAGCTTTTGTAATTTTTGGTGAAGTTCTGAAGTTTCCGGCGAGTTCATGAGTTTCTCGGCAAACTTATAAATTTTCCATCGACTTTTTTAATTTCTTGTGAATAGTAATGAGATTGAAAAAATGAGTAATGAAATTGACAAAAATGTTAAACATGATTCACCAATATTTGTGCCCTTTGACAAAATTTGTAATGATTCACAAAAGTAATAATGAGTTTGACAAGATTCCTAATGATTTTCATAAGAGCATTTCCTTATGAAAAAAATGTTAGACAGGATTCACCAACATTTGTGGCCTTTGACAAAATTCGTAATGGGATTCACAAGAGTAATAATGAGTTTAACAAGATTCATAATGGTTTTTACAAGAGCGTTCCCATCACGAATTTTGGTAAAATACCACAAATGTTGGTGAATCTTGACTTGTATGTTTTCATCAGCAAACTTTTTTGTTAAAACCATTAAAATTCTTGTCAAAACCATTACTAAACTTGTCAATCCCATTACGAATTTCGGTGAAATACCACAAATATTGGTGAATCCTAAATTACATGTTTTATTCATCAAACTCTTTTGTCAAAATCATTATTGTCAAACCCCTTAACACTTTGATATTTGCAGAGTAATAAATGCATGGTTCAGAGGGCACACAGAAATAGCGGAAATATACTGATAATAAGTGCTTGTTTATATTACAGACAATTCCCATAGGGTTTTTAAAATATAAACAAAATCCAAAGAAATAAATATTACAACTAAAGATAACCAATTGTACTCCGTTAGAACCGGACCTTCAATCACCGGTAATTATTGTTTTGCCCTTAGAGCCGCTACCTTCTGCTGGAATATTTTTAAATATTGAAAAAGGGTGAGATTCGAATGAATCTCAGTAGTAACATACAATCCGACATATAAAATGTGAAAATAGATATGCAATGCACCATGTTATGTAAAATAAAAATGCTGTGTGTACACTGTCCGAGGCCAAACGACTGTTTGCAACCCCAGCTTAACTCTGCGCCTCCGTTGGGTCCCAGACCACAACTAAGCTAATATGCGTGTCCCAGACACTGTGCTCATAATACAGAAAATGGAATACACAACATATAAATACTCACATAGTGTATGAAAGAAAGAGTTACTACCTGGGTCCTTTTTCAGTCCGATTCTTATCCAAAACTTTTAACCGGCTCGGGCTATTACCAATTCCTATAAATTAAAGTTAACAAGTAATTGGTTATTACTTGCATTACTACTGCTTTAACCATATTCTAGTGGTTATCTCAGTTTCAGTGATTTCTGCATAGTATAATTCTCCACAATACAACTTTTACTATTTTTCATAAAACTGGCAGATTTTTCAGTCAACTTTGAAAAATCAGAATTAAATCTAGAAAATTCCAAATTGATTGGTTTCAAAGCCTATGTGAAGCTATTTAAATTTTTTTTAATATAAAAATACTTATATCTGATCAATGATAACACAATACTCCCAGAAATTCGCTAAAAATCCAAATTTTCTTCCAGAAATAAACTCAAATTTGAAAATTCATATCTTCTAATGTACAAGCCCAAAAATTATAATCCACCTATAAAATTAATTCTCTTACTGTATACTATAAATCTGAAAAGTTTCATAATTTTTGGTAAAGTGTTGGTTTTCCAAAATTTTACCACAACCAATCTGCCTTCCAAAAACATAATCTGGCAGTACTTAAATTCAAAAATTCATAACTAAATCCAAAAATTTCCAAATAGAGTGGTTCAAAATTCTGTGTGACCCTATTTAATTATGATTTAAGGGAAAAATACATACTATTAGAGATTACATGCCTAAAGTTCCAGAATTCACAATTAATACAACTATGCCAGAATTTGTTCCAGATTCAGTGCTTAAGCTTCACAAATTCATTTCTTCCAATATACTAATCCAAATGGTACATATTATATATCAAATTAAAGCTCCTTATGTCTATGTTATGTCTGTAAAGGTTCATAATTTTTGGACTAGTTTTAACTAACGAAATGAATTTTATAACCAAAATGATTCCAGAAAACTAACCGAACAACATCTCCTCTTAATTTCTAAAAATTCCTGATTTATACATAATCATCCAAAAATTACAACCACATGTATTCTCACATAATTTTTCATGTAGAATCTATTGGTGATATCAAATTTATCAAATTCTTACTCCTTATATATCTACACCTTATTTTGACCATAAATAATAGCAACTTAATTTCAAAATCAGTCAACTTCCAACAACTATAAATCCTCATAAACAACCCAAACCAACTGTATAACCATAGAAAAAAATATAGAAGACTTACCTAAATAATATTCAAGGCTTGCCTATGGTGATTGACTTCTCCTTCTTCCACTTCTCCGGCAATTATTCTCACCTTAGTCTTCCTTCTCTCTTACTCACGTCTCTCTCTCTTTCTCTACATTTTCTACTTCTCTAGTCTTCTATGTGACTTGACCGAATGGAATGGAAAAATGAGAAGTGTGTGTATGTTGCCTTGTATTTATAGTGGAAGGATATGTATTTGTTTATTAAATAAATGTGTGTGTGTGCCATGAGGTGTTTATTTTAATGGTTGTGTGTGTAGTGTGGGAAGTGTGTGCCATGAGTGATGTGTGAAGAGCATGTGAAGCAAGTGTGGCATGTGAAGCATGGGTGGCATGGGAAGCATGGATGGCATGGAAAGCATGGGAAGTGTGGGTGTGTTTTTAACAATATATTTATATAGGTATATTTTTATCCTATTAATAATACACATTTAGCCTTAATATTTTCCCTTATCTAATTTATGACCATTTATTGTTGTTTCATGAATTTTCAGGAAAATAGGCATTTAATTCGCAAAATAAATTTTGGGATGTTACAATTCTCCCCCCGTAAAATAAATTTCGTCCTCGAAATTTGTTACATTCATAGACACATAAATTTGGGGTAACGTCTCTTCATGTCTTCTTCAGCTTCCCAAGTTGCTTCTCTAGAAGATAACCCCTTCCATACTACTTTGATGAATGGGATACTCCTGTGTCTTAGTTGTTTTTCCTGCCTATCAATGATTCGATCAGGCATGACCTCATACGTCATATCGTCTCGTACGTCTACCTCTTCATATTTGATCACATGCTCTGGATCGGGTTGATACTTCTTTAACTGAGAGACATGGAAGACATCATGTAATTTACTCAAATTTGGTGGCAAAGCTATTTGATATGCTACTGGCCCAATCCTTGATAAAATTTCAAATGGACCAATATACCTAGGACTTAGCTTCTTTACCTTTAATGCCCTGCCAATACCGGTGATAGGTGAAACCTTCATGAACACATGATCTCCGACCTTAAACTCTAAAGGTTTCCGTCTTTTGTCTGCATAACTCTTTTGTCTATTCTGAGCAGCCAATAGTCTCTGCTTAATTAACTTGATTTGCTCTGTTGTTTGATCAACTATATCTGGCCCATATAACTGCCTCTCAGACAGCTCTGTCCAGCATAAGGGTGATTGACACTTCCTTCCATACAATGCTTCGTAGGGAGCCATTTGAATGCTTGAGTGATAGCTATTGTTGTATGCAAATTCTGCTAGTGGAAGGAATTGATCCCAACCTCCTTTGAAATCTAATGCACACGCCCTCAACATATCCTCTAGCGTCTGAATTGTTCTCTCAGTTTGTCCGTCTGTCTGAGGATGATAGGCTGTACTAAATCGGAGTTTGGTACCCAAAGCCTCATGCACCGCCTTCCAAAACTTGGAAGTAAATCGAGGATCTCTGTCAGATATGATGTTCTTTGGAGTACCGTGAAGCCGTACTATCTCCTTGATATAGATGTTTGCAAGTTTATCGGGAGAGTAGTGTATACTAATCGGGAGAAAATGGGCTGTCTTCGTAAATCGGTCTACTATCACCCATATGGCATCATGGTTTCGAACCTTTGGTAATCCTGTCACGAAATCCATGGTGATACTCTCCCATTTCCACTCAGGAATTGTAGGATTTTGTAATAGCCCTGAAGGTCGTTGATGTTCGGCTTTGATTTTCTGACAAGTGAGACAACGAGCAACGAACTTGGTTACATCTCGTTTCATGCCTGGCCACCAATACGCAGACTTCAGATTATGGTACATCTTAGTTGCTCCTGGATGTAGAGTATATTTACTCTTATGTGCTTCTTCTAGGATTTTCCGCTTTAACTCCATCTTGGGTGGAACATATATTCGTTTCCTGTATCTGACTAGCCCACTTGATGACAAGTCATGCTCCTGAGTTTCTCCCTTTGCAATCATGTCTCTAATAGACTGCGCTCGTCTATCCTGTGTCTGAGCTTCTTCTATGACTGCTCTCAGATCATTCTCTACCTCACTGACATTGCTACTGTTAATCATAATCCGATTCGACATGTTGAGATCTCTGAAATCTTCAATCAGCCTTTGCTCGTGAATCATGAGGGTTGCTACCTGTACCGCTTTACGGCTTAATGCATCTGCCACTACATTAGCCTTGCCTGGATGATACTTGATTTCCATATTGTAATCTTTAAGCAACTCCATCCACCTGCGCTGTCGCATGTTGAGCTCTTTCTGGTCATATAAATACTTTAAGCTCTTGTGGTCGCAGTACAGCTCTATGGTTGTCCCATAGAGATAGTGTCTCCAGATTTTTAGTGCAAATACAATTGCTGCTAACTCAAGATCATGTGTGGGATATTTTTGTTCGTGAGGCTTCAGCTGACGAGATGCATACGCCACTACTCGGCCTTGCTGCATTAAGACACATCCCAATCCATGCCCACTGGCATCTGTGTAAACCACAAAGGTTAACTGTGGATCTGGGATTGTCAACACTGGTGCTGTTGTTAATTTCTGTTTCAGCTCTATGAAGCTCCTCTCACAACTATTGTCCCACACAAAAGGTTGAGTTTTCCGTGTTAACTTTGTCAAAGGCAAAGCTATTCTGGAGAAGTTCTGTATGAATCGTCTATAATATCCTGCGAGACCCAGAAAACTACGTATCTCAAATACTGTTTCTGGCCTCTTCCAGTTTAGTACTGCTTCTACTTTGTTTGGATCTACTGAGACCCCTTGCTGTGAGACTACATGACCCAGAAATTTAACTTCTGAAAGCCAAAACTCACATTTGCTTAGCTTAGCATAGAGTTGCTTGCTTCTCAACGTGTTCAATACTGTTCTTAGATGATGTTCATGCTCTACTCTGCTTTGCGAGTATACTAGAATATCATCGATAAAGACTACTACGAATTGGTCTAAGTATGGACGAAAAATTCGATTCATGTAGTCCATGAACACAGCAGGTGCATTGGTCAACCCAAATGGCATTACTAGAAACTCGTAATGACCATATCTAGTTCTGAAAGCAGTTTTTGGTACATCCTCTGCTTTCACTCTGAGTTGGTGATAACCAGATCTCAGATCAATCTTCGAGAACACACAAGAACCCGATAATTGATCGAGCAAATCATCGATTCTGGGAAGTGGGTACTTGTTTTTGACAGTCACCTTGTTTAACTCCCTGTAATCGATACAGAGTCGTAGACTCCCATCTTTCTTTCTGACAAAGAGCACTGGAGCTCCCCATGGCGAGACACTAGGTCGGATAAACTTTTTCTCTAGCAGTTCTTCAATTTGCTTTTTCAGCTCTGCCATCTCACTTGGCGCCATTCTGTATGGGGCTTTAGATATCGGGCCTGCTCCAAGCTTGGTTTCAATTGCAAACTCCACTTCCCTGTCCGGGGGTAATCCGCTGATATCCTCCGGAAACACATCAGGAAACTCGTTTACGACAGGGATATTCTCTAATGATGTTCCAGCCTCTGATTGCATAGAGAAGAATACTATATACCCCTGACAACCTTTATGTAGGCATCTTTCAGCTTCAGCTACGGAGAGAAAGTCTAGGTTGATTTCCGCATTGGGTTTTGCTGGTGGATTAGGGTAAATGACCCTTTTTCTTCCACAGTCTAGCAAAACATTGTTTGTAGTTAGCCAGTCAATTCCGATTATCACTTCTAATTTCTTTAACGGCGAGCATATAAGGTCTATCGTGGATTCATGTTGTTCCGCGTTTATGATGCAATTTAGGCAAACTTCTGTTGTGACGAACCCGTTACCCGTAGGCGTGGATACCGTCAAGTCGTAGGGTAATCGATACACACTCATGCCTAGTCGTCTTACACAGTCGTATGCGATGAATGAATGACTAGCACCTGAATCAAACAATGCTTGTACTAGATTACCATTGAGAGAGATTGTACCTTTGATCAGCTCTGGTGATTTTTGTGCCTCCTCTTGAGTTAAGGCAAAAACCCTGCCCTGAACTTGCTGTCTCGGCTCTCTAGGCTCTTGCCGCTGTCGACAATCCTTTGCGATATGTCCCGGCTTGTGGCAGTTGTAACAAACAACTTGCCTGATGGGTGCTGATGCCAGCTTCGTTACAGCTTGCCTAGCTTGACTACATGTCTGGCCAGGATGGTAAGTATTACTGCAATATCTGCAAATTCTGTTCTCAGTGGGTCTCTGATTACTACGGCTGTCCGGCTGGTATGGCTTCTTGTTACCTCCACTAGAAGAACTACCTTGATATCTGCGTTTCTGAGAAGAACCCCCACCACTAAATGTATTCTTATTGCTAACATTGTGGTGAGAATACAGCTCTAACAAATTGTGTTCTGTAATCCGGCACTCTTCGACCGCCTTATTGAACTCTTTGAAGTGCTTAGAAACAAACTTCTCTTTAAGCTCTGGCTTTAACCCTCGAATCATCATGTCTGAACTCCACTCTTCGTCATCATGATTTTTTAAATAGGAGGAGTAACGGGACAATCGGATGTATCGAGCCAGATATTCATCAAAGCCTTCCTTCTCACCTTGCTGGATTGTCAGGAATTCAATCTCCTTGGTCAGTCTCACTGACCGAGGAAAATACTTCTCATTGAATTTGTCCTGAAACACTTCCCAGGTCACGGGAATATTTCGTGCTTGCAGGATTGCTTCAGTGTTTTCCCACCATCGATCAGCATCACCTTCCAGCTTATAGATTGCTAAACGAGCTTTTATATTATCTGGGCACTCTAGTACCCTAAAGATCTTCTCCAAACGGGACAACCAGTCCTCTGCACCTTCAGGATCAAACTTTCCCTTGAACATAGTGGGCTGGTGCTGGTTCATTTGAGTTACCCAGGTTTGCATGCTATCCTCTCCAACTAGAGGAACATTAGGAACTTCTGTTTCAAATTCTGGAGGCTGTTCATGCCCACCGCCCTGTCCACCAGAGTTGTTATGAGCTTCTGTATCTGCATTTTGCTTCTGCTGCACCTCCCTTAGGTCATTTCTTAGTTCATTCAGCATGTTTTGTTGTGTCGTCATCATGCCTAACAACTGTTGCATCGGGTCAGATGGTTCCTGATTATCATTTTCGTGTCTACCTCTACCCCGGCCTCCACCGCGACCTCTACCTTGGTCTCTACCGCCAACTCTACCACCTCTTAATCTCGCCATCTTTAAATTTTACTATATCAAAATGAGGAAGATGTAAATTTCACATAGTCATATATCAGTATACTATTCTGTTGCCGGAACTATACGCACTGTGGCCAGAACCACTGCTCTGATACCAAAAATGTCAAACCCCTTAACACTTTGATATTTGCAGAGTAATAAATGCATGGTTCAGAGGGCACACAGAAATAGCGGAAATATACTGATAATAAGTGCTTGTTTATATTACAGACAATTCCCATAGGGTTTTTAAAATATAAACAAAATCCAAAGAAATAAATATTACAACTAAAGATAACCAATTGTACTCCGTTAGAACCGGACCTTCAATCACCGGTAATTATTGTTTTGCCCTTAGAGCCGCTACCTTCTGCTGGAATATTTTTAAATATTGAAAAAGGGTGAGATTCGAATGAATCTCAGTAGTAACATACAATCCGACATATAAAATGTGAAAATAGATATGCAATGCACCATGTTATGTAAAATAAAAATGCTGTGTGTACACTGTCCGAGGCCAAACGACTGTTTGCAACCCCAGCTTAACTCTGCGCCTCCGTTGGGTCCCAGACCACAACTAAGCTAATATGCGTGTCCCAGACACTGTGCTCATAATACAGAAAATGGAATACACAACATATAAATACTCACATAGTGTATGAAAGAAAGAGTTACTACCTGGGTCCTTTTTCAGTCCGATTCTTATCCAAAACTTTTAACCGGCTCGGGCTATTACCAATTCCTATAAATTAAAGTTAACAAGTAATTGGTTATTACTTGCATTACTACTGCTTTAACCATATTCTAGTGGTTATCTCAGTTTCAGTGATTTCTGCATAGTATAATTCTCCACAATACAACTTTTACTATTTTTCATAAAACTGGCAGATTTTTCAGTCAACTTTGAAAAATCAGAATTAAATCTAGAAAATTCCAAATTGATTGGTTTCAAAGCCTATGTGAAGCTATTTAAATTTTTTTTAATATAAAAATACTTATATCTGATCAATGATAACACAATACTCCCAGAAATTCGCTAAAAATCCAAATTTTCTTCCAGAAATAAACTCAAATTTGAAAATTCATATCTTCTAATGTACAAGCCCAAAAATTATAATCCACCTATAAAATTAATTCTCTTACTGTATACTATAAATCTGAAAAGTTTCATAATTTTTGGTAAAGTGTTGGTTTTCCAAAATTTTACCACAACCAATCTGCCTTCCAAAAACATAATCTGGCAGTACTTAAATTCAAAAATTCATAACTAAATCCAAAAATTTCCAAATAGAGTGGTTCAAAATTCTGTGTGACCCTATTTAATTATGATTTAAGGGAAAAATACATACTATTAGAGATTACATGCCTAAAGTTCCAGAATTCACAATTAATACAACTATGCCAGAATTTGTTCCAGATTCAGTGCTTAAGCTTCACAAATTCATTTCTTCCAATATACTAATCCAAATGGTACATATTATATATCAAATTAAAGCTCCTTATGTCTATGTTATGTCTGTAAAGGTTCATAATTTTTGGACTAGTTTTAACTAACGAAATGAATTTTATAACCAAAATGATTCCAGAAAACTAACCGAACAACATCTCCTCTTAATTTCTAAAAATTCCTGATTTATACATAATCATCCAAAAATTACAACCACATGTATTCTCACATAATTTTTCATGTAGAATCTATTGGTGATATCAAATTTATCAAATTCTTACTCCTTATATATCTACACCTTATTTTGACCATAAATAATAGCAACTTAATTTCAAAATCAGTCAACTTCCAACAACTATAAATCCTCATAAACAACCCAAACCAACTGTATAACCATAGAAAAAAATATAGAAGACTTACCTAAATAATATTCAAGGCTTGCCTATGGTGATTGACTTCTCCTTCTTCCACTTCTCCGGCAATTATTCTCACCTTAGTCTTCCTTCTCTCTTACTCACGTCTCTCTCTCTTTCTCTACATTTTCTACTTCTCTAGTCTTCTATGTGACTTGACCGAATGGAATGGAAAAATGAGAAGTGTGTGTATGTTGCCTTGTATTTATAGTGGAAGGATATGTATTTGTTTATTAAATAAATGTGTGTGTGTGCCATGAGGTGTTTATTTTAATGGTTGTGTGTGTAGTGTGGGAAGTGTGTGCCATGAGTGATGTGTGAAGAGCATGTGAAGCAAGTGTGGCATGTGAAGCATGGGTGGCATGGGAAGCATGGATGGCATGGAAAGCATGGGAAGTGTGGGTGTGTTTTTAACAATATATTTATATAGGTATATTTTTATCCTATTAATAATACACATTTAGCCTTAATATTTTCCCTTATCTAATTTATGACCATTTATTGTTGTTTCATGAATTTTCAGGAAAATAGGCATTTAATTCGCAAAATAAATTTTGGGATGTTACAATTATCATTCTTATCAAAACCATTACTAAACTTGTCAATTCTATTACGAATTTTGGTGAAAGTAATAGATATTCATGAATCTTGACTTACATGTTTTCTTCATCAAACTCTTTTGTCAAAACATCTACAATTCTTGTCAAAACCATTATTAAACTTGTCAATCCCATTACAAATTTTGATGAAATACCACAAATATTGGTGAATCCTGACTTGCGTGTTTTCATTAGCAAACTCTTTTGTTAAAACCATTAAAATTTTTGTCAAAATCATTACTAAATTTGTCAATCCCATTACAAATTTTGATGAAATGCCATAAATGTTAGTGAATCCTGACTTACATGTTTTCATTAGCAAACTCTTTTGTCAAAACCATTACTGAACTCGGTAATCGCATTACGAATTTCGTCAACTCATTACTGTTCATCTTCTTCTTCCTCAGCCTCCTGGATTTCTCCAAAATCATGACTACAAGTCCTTCTAATATGCAAACCCAGCACATAATTCGTCACAACCTTGCCATCACCTTCCTCCATTTTTTTCGGTGACATTTTTTCCTCCACCATCGTCGCTGGCAAGTTCCGATCACAGCACCCAGTTTCGATGACAATGAGGAAAGGAAATAGGACGGTGGTGGAAAGCACTGTAGAAGCTTCTAGAGCCTTTTATAAAGGAGCAGCCTTTTATGATGCTTCTTGAGCTGCTTCATTTATTCTCTAATGAGTCTGTGTCCCTTATATCTCTCTCTCTTTTTAAATGGTTTGAAGGGCATTTTGGTCATTCATCTAAACTTCCAAAATCCATATTCCCACCCTATGTCTTATATGTCCTTTGCAAGCTATAATGGACTTTTGTAGGTTAAGCAAGTTCATATGGTATTTTAACGGAATTTTTCCATATATATAGATATATATATTAGGCCACTGGCAATGTCACCAGAGCTTCAGTGACAGACAAGAGGGATGAGGATTTTTTATTTTTAAAAAATTAGGTGTAGTTAGGTAATTTCTCAAATTTTGCAACATGTCAAAATTTCAAATCAACCCCTTTAGAATTATTGAAATTCAACATACTTATTTGTCTTTTTACAATTTTAATGGTATTTTTCTGTCTCTTTTTCAAATTTAACCAAATTAAAGGATATAGAGAAAATAATATTATTTAGAGGAATCAAATATTGAAACATAAATTTAAAGGTACTAAATTTCCCTTAACAGAACATCATGCGTTGTCTTTTTTATTTGGGAAAATTTTACTCAAGGACCACTGTAGCCAATTAATATCCAATGGGCCCCAAAAAATTCTTTGTTTTTTTCTTTATTTGATCAAGGGTTGCCCCTTCGAGACTTAGAGGACAAAGGGTTTTCACCTACCCCAACAAATGCGCTTCTCAGAATTTAAACTTATGTTTTCTTTTTTACGAGATAAGGCCCTTACCACCTCAACAACTAGCTTTTTTCTGAAACTTCAATGCAAGACTATGGGGGCAAAATGAAATTAAAATTTATACTGAAAAGACATCAATGCCCTTGCTTATTTTTTTTTAAGAAAAATCAATATTTTCCAACCAAGGTATTACTCATTTGCAATTGTCTTACACATCATGAATAAATAGAACAATCCTATGAACAAGATAAATTAATTTATTAACAATTACTCATTTGCAAGTATCTTACACTTCAAGAACAAATGGAATATTTTTATTAAGATAAAGTAATTTCTTAACAAAATTAAATTTGCAAGTGTCTTATACATTATGACCAAATCAAATAGTCTTATGAACAAGTGGAATATTCATATCCTCTGTGAGTAATTGTTTAAGAAATTTATAAATGAGTAAATGTTAAAAAATTAATTTATCTTGTTTATATGACTATTCTACTTATTCATATGATTAATCGATTGGTTCATTAAGTATAAGATATTTATAGGAATAGTGATGTCTTTTCAGAATAAATTTTAATTTCATTTTGCCCTCATAGTCCGGCAGGGAAGTTTCAAAATTTCTTGGGGCTCCTTGGATATTAATTGGCGATAATGGTCCATGAGTGAAATTTCCCTTTTTATTTTTGGTTTTAGACCTAGCACAGAGTCCTAAAAAAATAAATATGGAAACATGTTTGATGCATAATCTTTTAATTACATTTTCATTTACCCTTTAAAAAATGAATGAATATGTCATTATTGAAACATTTTTACTTTAAAAACGTCGAGTTATTGAAAATTGATGGTAGTTTCTTGGATCAAATGCAAAAGATCCTTCTTATTAAAAGGGAGGTTAAATGTATACCAAAAACGAAGAGAAATCAGTGTCTTGTATATTCCAATAATTCAACTACATCTCTAATTCTTATTATAATGCACCTTCTTCTTGAGGACGAATTTGGTACTTTAGTAAAGAATTCCCTTGTTTTAAGGCGAGACAATAATGAGAGAGAGTATAAATTCTATGATATTGGAAGGGGTGACTCAAACCTCATAAATCAAGAGAGTTTGGAACAACGATTGTAAAAAAAAAAAATTTAATCTAACTTTTGCAATCTTATTTTTAGGTTAAAGTCAGATTGAATAATATGATTTATGTTTAGATTGGCGGTTGTATAAGTGACTTTTGTAAAAATAGAACTTATTTGGATTGTTGGTAATATAAGTAGCTTTTGTGATAATTATAAAAGAAAAATTAAAAGTAAAATAATTTTTCGTTTTTGAAATGTATGGCTTGCTTTGCTCAGCTTTCCTATGAAAAAGAGAGTAGACTTTCAAAATAAAAGAGCAAGAGTAGAGAGAGAAAGAGAGAGAGAAGGGGTGTGGTAAGAGTCATAAGGACTAGATGTGGATTGTAGGGGTGTGGTGGGGCCACAAGAGGGGGTGGGGCCGTGTAAAAAGCCAAAATCAAAAGTGATAATGCTTATTGGAATAGTGATTAGAATCCTTAAAAGCAGCTTTTCAATCTTAATTTATTTTATACGAAGTAAATATGTAAGAGTAGTGTTATCTCAACTAACGTGTATAAACACTTATAAGCCTTTCATAAGTTAATCCAAATTTATGGCTTATGAAAATAAGCCACTTAATTCTACAAGGTAAATTGCAAGAAAGCTAGGCTAAACCAAAAAAAAAAAAAGTCAAAAGCTTCCAATCTTACTTTTGACTCTTGAAACCGATTGGGAGGCCAAAATGCTCTGCCAAACAGATGCTAAAGCAACCAGTTAAAGCTTAGCCAAAATCTTGTAGAAATTAAAAAAATGGTAAAGAAAATATCTTAAAGGCGTATAGGAATAATAATTAATTAAAAAAATAGAAAGAAGACATAACTCAATTAATAAATGCAAATAATAATCAATGAAATTTTTATTTTATTTTTGTGCGTTAGAAAAAAAAATTCTTGAATATTAGAAAGAAAATGTAAGAAAATGAGAACAAAATCTTCTGTTTGGATAAATTTAAATATTATTCTTAGCTGAGCAGCAATCTAAATATTAAAGACCTCTAACAAAAAACAAGCCAATGAAAATTTAAAAAAAAATAAAGTCTTTAGGGATTCTCTTATGATCGTTTTTCTATTTTGATTTTTAGAATTTCTAAAATATTAAATATGAAACATTTTTTCTTTTTAATCTGATAGTGGATATAAGATTTTGAAAAAGAAAAATAATGAGAAAGAGAAGAAAGAGAGAAGTCAAACCCATCCTCCTTTCCATTCTTCCATTGCCATCAAGAGTTCATAAGTACGTACTACTGCACTTCGTCTTTAACCTACTCCTCTTTCTTTTTCTTTCTTTCTTGTCTTCTACTTCTCCTCTTCTTTTTGTCTCTTTCTTTCTTTAACCTCTTTTGGCGCCATCTTCGACTTCTCCTTTTCTTTCTCTTTCTTTCTTTCTTTAACCTACTGAGGCGCCATCTTCTATTTCTCCTCTCGTCTTTTTATTTTTCTATAACTACATGAGTAGCTAGTTCTTCTCCTTCTTTTCAAGGAGAGATAACATGGTGGTTTGAGTCTTGTTCATTTTAATTACTTCTCACAGTTTTAAAAGGCATCTTGAGGTATTTAAACGGCCCCTAACTTGAAATTATCCGTTTTGGGCCAATTACCTTTTACGGTCTTAAAACTCATCAAAGGAGATTTATTCATATCTTTATAAGGCGTCCATTATATTGATATTAGTTTATATAATTTTTTTTAATTAGATTAATGTATACATTTAATCCTTTAAGTTCGCATCAAGTTTTATTTTAGCCATTTGAGATTGTAAAACGTATTTTTGATCTCTCAATATTAACACTGTTAATTCTCACTAACAGAAAATGTTGACATGGTAAAGTTAATGTTGAATCAGCAATAAAATGCTGACAAAACGTGGTAAAGTTATTACGAGTATGATACTAGGTCATTTTCATCATCTCAAGACAACTCGTGTGTATCCCTCGACACCCAATCAACAAAGTCTTGCGATCGAACCATCTTTCAAATTGCCAGAGCTTATGGCGTGGTTGATCCCATACGCAGAGATTTGGGGCTTTTCGAACCTAAAGACCTTTTTCATTTTTTTTTATTTTTGTTATTTAAACTTTAAAGTATAAAGTTATTATACTTAATATATATAGATTTTATGGATGCTTTGTCAGCATTTTATTTCCGAGTTAACACTAAATTCACGTTGTAAACATTTTCCCTTAGTAAGAGCTAACCACGTTAACATTAAAGGATTAAAATTACGCTTTACAAACTTAGGGATCAGAATGAAACTTGATCCAAATTTAAAGGACCAAATGACAGCTTTAGCCTTGTACTTACTATTGCAATAATGTTAGAAATGACATGAAAGAAGATTAATTAATTAGAAAATCTCTTGAGAATGGGGTATTTAAAGACTTTAGCTACCATGCTTCCACTCATATGGTTGAGTTAGGAGTACTTAAGCACTTCCAAAGATTCAACTCAACATCATCCTGCTTTGCTAGTATTGTATTTCAAATCTTTAATATAAAATTACTTTTATTGGTTAAAATTTTTATTAAAATAAATATATAAAGTCCCACATCGGTTGGAGAGGAAAACAAAAGACACTTTATAAAAGTTTAAATACCTTTCCTTTTAATACGTTTTTAAATATTACAATACTTTACATGGTATTTCATCTAGCAAGCAATCCCTCAAATCAAAAACTCTTTTATGGTTTTCCAATCTTAATCTTAATAATTAACTCTCAACGGAGAATGAAGGATGTCTCGTAAAGATTTGTATATCTTCCCTCTCAACAAATTTTAAAACCGTGAGTCTCATTACCCTCACGGAGAGCTCGCCAGTTATGAAAATTAACAATTTTGAATATAAATGATAAATATTATGTGCAACAAAAAAAAATAACATACGCATGTGTGGGTTTAAATTTATATGTTTCTATTTTTCACTAGTACAAAATATAGATTTTACACCTGTTTTTTACACTTGACAAAATAGGACACATGTAAAAAGTGTGACCGGTGGCATTTTTGTAAATATTTAAAAATGAAGAAACTTTCTACATGTGTTAAAAAGAAAACACGTGTAGAAAATAAATTTAAAATATTTTTTCTTTAATATTAATGAATTTAATCTAATTTTTAATTTTTTAAAAAAATAAATGACAACTTTCTACACCGGTTGGATCCTAACCGGTGTAGAAAATCATACTTTCTACACCGGTTGGTTCCCAACCGGTGTAAAAAGTCTCTTTCAACACCGGTTAGTTCCCAACCGGTATAGAAATTCATAGTTTCTACACCGGTTGGGAATCAACGGGTGTAGAAAACACTTTCTACACCGGTTGCAACCTAACCATTGTAGAAAATCAATCAGTTTTTTATTGCCCTCCTCCCTCGCCAAGATCCCTTGCCTGCCCGATCCCCTGCCCTCCTCCCTCGCCAAGATCCCCTCACCATCGTTCGGACCCTGATCCGCAAGGTCGCGATCGGCTGCGGACACAAGAATCAAGGCATGTTTGTCGAAACCATGCATGCGGGTGCTGCGTGGGTTCCTCTGAGCCGTAACCCACAGGCCTGAGGGGCGTGCCCATTGCGCCGCCTGTCAAGTAGTCGATTCGCAAAGCGTCGAGACCTGTGTCGGCAGTATTGACTTCGGAGGAAGCGAAATCTGCTGATGTTGCGCCTCTGTACAAGGCAGCGTCCTGGGATTTGGACGAATGTGATTTCACCCATGATTCTGAGCACAAATTCTGAGGCCTAGGTAATTCATGACTTTTCTAATCCATTGTCTAATGCATGCTACTCAGATCTGAATTAAACCTCTGCTGCACAAATTCATGAATTTGAGCTTTTTGAGTTGTTTCATTTAAGGTACCTAAGCTTGTCGGACGACTACCTAAGCTTGTTGGACGACTTATTAGTTCAAAAGTTCAAATGCCCAATACATCAATACTTTGGCTGCTTTTGAATTAGCACAATATGTTTATCGCTTCTTAACAATTATGGGTGTTCTGTGGGGGCAATGGTCAGTAGGAAGAATAAAGTAAAAATGTGCAGTCTTACTGTTATTTCGATGAGAGTAGCACTCTGCATCCGTGAACTGGTATTATTACTACTTAATTTCTATCTATTTTTGCGAAGATTAGATGAAATAAAGTCATATGAAACTTGTGGTGCTACTGTTAATTAAATTTCTATTGCATTGTCTTTGTTTCAGTTTAACACCGCTTAATTTCAAGATAATATTATCTACTATGTTATTTCCAGGTCTACAAGGAAATCAATGGGAAGGATTGCTATAGGAATGATTTTGAAGCAGCCATGCTAAGAGACACTTGTTCCTATTATTCCAAGAAGGCTTCAAAATGGATCTTTGAAGATTCTTACCCTCATTATATGCTGAAAGGTGTGGATTCTCAATTATGCATGACGTGTCTTTGTTGTTTTCTTTTTGTCACTGGATAATTTTAGTCACTATTTGATCTTCTACCTTTTGTGACAGGTTGAGGAGTGCTTGAAACGGGAAAAAGATAGGAACTTGAGGTTTGTGCTCAACTTCTAGTTTCCATATAAAATGTGCTCTAATATGGAGGATGAAACATAGCTAGTATTGTTCATGTTGATGAAAAGGGGCAAGAGGGAAAAAAAAGAAAAAGAAAGTGACAGAGTGAGGAAGAGAGAGAGAGAGGGAACATAGAAGAATTATGTAATTTAAATGATTGCCACATTCTGCTTCTACAAGGCTATTTATACGGAGCCCAAAATTTAGGAAAAGAAAATGAATAAAATTTATACAATACATGAACTTTCAATAATCTATAATTTCCTATGTGTAGAGTAAGTCCTAGGATATTTAAGGATGTTGGTGCCATTTTCTCATTTTTCATCTTTTCCTTTATATATTTCATTCTAAGTTTAAATCTTGTTTAATTTTTGCCGGCTTTCTTATTTACTCTCTCCTCTGATAATACAACATGTTACTACTGAAGGCTTGGCATTGGTAGAGCTGGTTGAAGATGTAGCTAGTGACAAGAAGGTCTGTTTATGCATTAGTAGTTTTTCTTCTCATTTCTTGTTGGAAAGTTCATTATCCTCAGTAACTGGGGAAGTCTAGTATGTGATATATTTTGAATTGTTGATTTCAGATTTTGGATTCAAATTTATAATAAATTTGAGATTTCATATTAGTTTTGTTGTAATTATTTTTATTTGTCAGGTGTTTGGTTATTTGTTATCATGTAAATGAGTTTATAGCATAATGAATATATAATTTTTTTTTCAAAAAATAAGTTTCTACACCTGACGTCTCAAGTCAGGTGTAGAAAGTCTCACTTTCTACACCTGACGTGAGAGGTCACGTGTAGAAAGTCCACTTTCTACACGTGACTTATCAAGTGAGGTGTAGAAAGTCTCACTTTCTACACGTGTTCAAGAACACGTGTAGAAAATACAGACTTTTTACACCTGCTGTTTCTACACCTGTCGTGCGTCACGTGTAAAAAGTCAATTTCGTCACATGTAAAAAGTCTTTTCTGCACTAGTGCTTGTATCGTAGCAATATGTGTATATGAAAGATATGCTAATATATTATAATTTATTTAAATTTTTGGACCCATTTGAAGATTGGGAAAAAGATAGAAAAATAACTATAAAATTGCAAAATCCCAAATCAAGTTTGTTATCAAGAGTTGATAAGAAAATGATGAAACTTGATAAGCAATTCACAACTCATTTTTTAGAAAATAGCTGATTTAAAATTTTCTAATTTCAAAGTTCTTTTTCTTTTTCTTTTTTTCCCTTGACGATTCTACCCTAATGGATGAAAGTGCCTCACTATTAGCCCCTATAACAAATCTTCTACCAAATTCAACCATACCTGGATTTATATTTGAAATATTTTAAGACAGGAAAATACAGTACAATAATTTGATTGTTTAAGTTTATTTTTTGTTCTTTTCTTCATTGCTAGTGTGTTTTTGAGTATCATTAGATGTAATATTTTTTTAATAAAATTTAATTATGGTTATTTATCTTGTACATGCACCACATAGGGAAAAAAATAGTTTTAATCGATTAAAAAGTTGAATTTAAGTTAGTCCCTTATTTGAGAGTGTTTAAAACGATGTGGTATATGAATACGTCTAAGAATTTCTCTTTTTTACTGGGGAGTATTTATATGAGAATTTCTCCATGTTAGGCTCCATGTTAGGAGAAGTTTTATCTTAATTTAAAATTTTAATTCAATAACTTTTTCTATTAATTGTCCCCGTCCTCCCTCCCCTTTTTTCTTCAGTGTTGTTTCTCTGCACAAACCATGTTCCTCAGCTTCTCTTCCTTCATCTCCCTCACCTTCTCTTTCATCTTCCCCTATCTGCGAAGATGCCTCCTTTTTACTTTCTCTGCGTCGCCTCCTCCCACCGCCCAACCTCCTCCCCGCCGCCATTGATTCTGTCAAGTTTGCTCCTCTCTATTTTAAAGATTCCAAGCGCCTTCCATCACTTGCTTCGTCTTGTATCAAATGGATACTCTTTCATATCCTTAATATAAGATATATTTGTAGAGTTGATTTTGATCTTAAATATAAGAAAAAAAATTTCATATTTGTTAATCTTTTACTAATTTACCCCTATTGATGTTTTCTCAACAATAATCAAGGAAAAGAGCGAACGAGGGAATTAAAGAAAATGACTAGGGTGTTTTAAAAAATAAATGTCATATTAACTAATTCAACTAACACTAATATAAAAGTAGAGATTAGTAGTGCACCTTTTATGGCACTTCTTTAAAGAAGTGCCACAGCTTGTTCCAAATATTTTTTTTTAAAAAAATACACTTTAGGTGGCGCTTCTTCAAGAAAGCGCCACAACTTTCTAGTGACTTTAGGTAAGGAAGCGCCACCTAAAGGAGTTTTTGAAAAAACAATAAAAATTAAAGCAGTAGTTGTAGTGCTTGTTCAATGAAGTGTCATAGTTGTTACATACTTTGTATGACACTTAGTCTAGCAAGCGCCACCCAAAGTATTATTTTTTAAAAGAAAAATTCAAACATTTTTCTCTCCCGCAATTTACTTCCATCACCTTTATCCTTTTAGTCTTCACTCTTCATCCAACACGTGTCATCACCCTTATCCTCTAAATTCTCATATTTCCTCCTTCTCCTCTTCTTGTCACTCATCACCGTCCCTAGTTTGATTTACACTTCCCTCATTTATTTGCTTCAACATTTCTAACATTTTCTCCTCCTCCTCTTTTTATTTTTGCGGCACTCTTTCCTCATTTCTTTTGTCCAATTTTTTGTACCAAACTAACCGTACTCCTTCTTCCTCTTAGTCTCATTTCATCCTCCTTATAGTTTCATTTCATCCTGTAAGTTATACCTACTAATTTTTTTAATATTTTGAAGCTACGTACAACACATTGTCTTATTAACCACTTTTTTTTTAAACATCTATGTAACTTTGTCCTTCTCTTTTTCCTTTATTAATTTTTTTTCCAGATGTTGTGTTTGAGGTTTCATCTCACTCTATTCAAACTTCCTCTATATTGTAAGTTTTTTTTTTAATTTTTGAGCTTACAAATATAATTTTTCAGATGTTTTGTTTAGAGGCATTATGAAAGATGAAGTGTGAACTACTATAACCAGATTGTGTGTTTTCTTTAATGCTATCTGTAACAAAGTCATCGACACTGAGAAGTTGGATGAACTAGAAAATGAGGGTTATATAATTCTGTCCCAACTAGAGATGCATTTTCCTCCATCATTTTTTGATATAATGGTGCATTTGGTAGTTCATTTAGTAAGGGAGGTAAGGCTTTGCGGTCCAGTTTACTTGAGGTGGATGTACCCTTTCAAGTGATACATGAAGATCTTAAAAGGGTATTCTAAACATCTTTATTGACCTGAAGCCTCAATCGTTGAGCGATATGTAGTTGAAGAGGCAATTGACTTTTGTAAAGATTATCTATTTGGTAAAAAGGAACAGTCTCGGCATGAAAAGAGGAGAAGCAAGGGAACATGAGGACTTAAAGTGAAGACTGCGGATCGTGAAGAGGTGTTGCAAGCACACTTGTATATCTTGAATAATATGGAAGAAGTTCAGCCATACATAGATTAGCACAAAAAGACTTTGAAGAACTTGAATCCAAAGAAGAGTGACATGCAAATAGCTATTGAGTAAAACAAGACATTCGTTAAGTGGTTTGAGGAGAAGGTTTCGCATGAGACCGGTGTGTCCGAGACAATCAATTGGCTAGCTTGGGGGCCTTCATTTCAAGTTGTTACTTGGACTGGTTATGACATAAATGAGTATTCTTTCTACACAAAAGAGCAAGATGACAGAAGTACCATGCAAAATAGTGGGGTGATGGTTGAAGCTGAAGCTATGCACTTTTCCAGTTCAAAAGATAAAAACCCCATATGTGCATCAATGGCTTATTATGGAGTTATAGAAGAAATATGGGAGATGACCTACAACAAGTTCAAAGTTGCTTTGTTCAAATGTAAGTGGGTTAGCAATGTTGTTGTGGTAATAGATCCACAATTTGGATTTGTCTCAGTCGATCTTCGAAGAGTTGGTTATAGAGATGAGCCCTTCATTCTAGCAAGCCAGGCAAAGCAAGTGTTTTATGTCACAGATCCTGCAAAAAAAATATGTCAATTGTACTTCAAAGTAAAAAAAACAAAAGTATGGTGATCCAACCTTCAACCTTGACGACACACCACCTTTGACAACAAATCCACCTATAGGAAGTAAGGTCGAGTTGGTAGATGATGAAGATTATTCTACAAGAAATGATCATTGTGAAGGAATATGGGAAACAGTATAAAGTAAGACCTTTAACTATATAAAACTGTATTCTGTCCTATGTGCTTTTTTCCCTTAATGTAGTTTATACAGATACCTGCAATTTACTTACCTCCCTGAAAATGATTTTTTTGTGTCTAGGAATATGTCAAGTTCTAGTGACTCGGGGAGCAACAGCGAGCAGCATGATGGAAGGCAAGAAGAGCCACCCGCTCCGAGAAGAACAAGGGGTGCCACGAAGATTACTGTATTGGTGAAGCGCCACTACAATGAACATGAGAGGGTTCACATAGACTTTGATGGCAACATGAATCCAGAGGGTCCTGAGGAAGACCACTTCATTAGCTATCTTGGTTTTTTGGGTCAAAGCAAAGTCCGAATCATCTATGATAGTTAGAGGCAGGTTTCGAAAAAAACGAAAGGTGTAATATGGCAACAGATATTGGTACATAACTTTCGATACATTTTATGTATTTAGATCTTTCTTCATATTCAAGTTTAATTGTCTCCGTTTTTGCAGCAAACGTTCGATGTTCCTGACACCACAGACATGTACAACCACTGGATGGGAGAGGTTCATTTGCGATGGAAGGATTTTAAAAATAAGCTCTCCAAGAAGTACATTAGAGGTGAGAAGAGACATCTGGATCCTTGTAAGGAATATTCATATCTATCTCCAGAGGACTGGAGGTTGTTTGTAGCAAAACGACAAGCTCCTGAATTTTTGGTAAATTTTCTGTCTTCAGTATGAAAATTTTTAATTTCAATATAGTTAATGCACCAATGACTTGTTTTTCCCTTTTTCCCTTAAACAGGAATTAAGTGCAGCGAACACAAAGAGGCAAGAAGTAAATCAATACCAGCATTACATATCTCGGGGTGGCTACAGGAAGCTGGAGTGAACGATGATGGCAGAAGAGCTAGAAAAAATGAAGGAAGCTGCGAAATCGGATCCTTCCGTTGTTGTACAAGCGCCAGCTCCTCCTCTACGTCACAAAAAATGGAAAGCAGGGAGGATTAAGGGTGGCAAATATATAAATCTGACTATTGCTGAGGTTGCCTCGAGGATTGTAAGTAGTAATAACATAAGTAATTAATTGTGAAATTCTTTCACATTTCTAGCATTTAATTTTCGTTCATAACGAATTGTATGCTACAGGACGAACTCGAAGAGCAGAGTAGCCAAGGTTCGTTCACTCCTAGTAGACGGATTGATATATTGGCAACGGTGATTGGGAAGGCTGAATACCCCGGCCGTGTTAGAGGAGAGCCGGGGGGAGTTGGTATTACGAAGTATTTTGGTAAAGCCTCGATATATTCTTCACAAGCTGAACCCAGTCAACAGTTTGTGGCTAAGCTTCACGATCAAATCCTAGAAGAGCTAATGACAAAACTACGTGGTGAAATGAAATCGTGGTTTGATTTTCATCAAATGGAGGGTACTAGGGTTAGAAACCAGGAATCCCCGGCCTTCCCCAGTACTAAAGGAAGTCACAACCCACCGGAAAAATCCCTTGTACAGCCTTCCCACACTCTGCAACTCGTTGCTGAGGCTTTCCACAATCCAGAACCCCTTGTCCAGCCTTCCCACACTCCAGAACTTGTTGCCGCTCCTTTCCATAGTCTTGTCCAGATTTCCCATAGTACAGAACCCTGTGGCCAGCCTTCTCACATAACAGAACCACTGGGCCAGCCTTCTACCACTCCGGATTCGGGCGAATCGTGTATCCTCTATTTGGATGCCCCATGATTCGTGTTGTAGCCGATGCTCTCGTTTACACACAAGCTACCACCCACCATCATAATCAAATTCCATAGTATTTACGTAGGGTGACAGTGACACGTGTTCATGAGGGCGAAGAAGGTGCAGCCATCCCTATCCCTGACGTTGAGATTTCCACGCTGGTCAGGCAATTGGAGCTTTCATCCTTTGGCCTCAATATCTTATTGGCACGTTGGCAACCCCACCAATGGTAGGAATTATATTCATATCACTTGACATTTATTGGCATCATTGTAATATAATTGGTTTTGTTTGCTATGGTTATAGGAGGAGCAAGATGCGGTGAAATGGCCCTTTCTAGTACGGCTGCAACAGATTTACAAAGGTATTCGCCAAATCGACTTCAATATGCCTCCAGGGATTGTGGGTACAGAATTGATGTATCCCTACACGATCGACAATAAAGATCTTAAGGAGTTTTTACATTTGGAGGAGATAGATGCAGGATGGGTCAAACTTGCCATTTGGTTAGTTTTTCTTTTCTAAGTTCAAGATTTCATAAGTTCAATAATTCATTGGTCATTTTATTTCTATTTTAGGTCCTTCTACCACATATGCGTCGATATGGAAAGACAAAATTTATACGGATTCTTGTGTCCGGAAAATACGACATCGGATAAAAATGATGTGGCAAAAAGGACGCATTATGTGGGCTTCACAATGGCAGATACCAAATTGTGATGTTATCTTGCGCCAATTGTTGAACAGTATGTATTTGTAGGTTTAATTTTTGGGATGTTCAAGAAATAATTTCCTTCTAGTATAAACTTCATTTTAATCTGTGTATTGTTGTAGTTACCATTGGAGCCTGTGTGTTGTTTGCCCACGCCTCAACGAAATCTATTGGTTTGATTCCTTGAGAAAAAAGCCCGACAATGACATAAAATCCGTCTTCAACACGTTAGTTATTTCTTTTTTATTAATTAAAGAAATGATTCATTTAAATAAATTGTTCTAACTTAAAATGTTTTACATTTTAATGGTAGCGCGACCCAAACATATAGAATGCTTGGCGGGTCACGTGAGGGTAGAGTTATTCACAAGCCAAAGTGGTTCTATCCCAAAGTATATGGTTCCAATATAATTTAAGTTCTTTTATTTAGGATTGTTTTAGAAATGATGTATGTTATTGATTTTAACCAATTGCTTTTGATTTATAGTGCCCTCAACAGCCAGGTGGTACTTAATGTGGCTATTATGTTCTACTTTACATGTATAATATCATTCAAAGTGGCGTTACAAGTGATTTTCAACAGGTAATCAAATGATAATATTTTGGGTGTATTTTAATTGAATTGCTAAACAATCCTTTAATTTCATTGATTTCGTATAATCATATTTTCTAATTTGCAGATCTTTGATAATGATGCTGCTTACTTATATGAAGACATTAATTTGATGAGAGACTTGTTGGCAGGAGGCTTCTTCAACACCTAGATTTGTAGAAGTTTATGGTTTCCTATACATTTACTTAGTAGTTGTTTATTAGTGGACAACATTTATGTCAACACTGTAGTGCATGAATGTTTCATCAGAAGGGACGCCTTTACACATCTATTTACAAAGAACGTCTAAAATCTAAATTTACTACGTTAAAAGTATTTTTTTTCTTGTAGTGAATTTAACTCCACAAACTCCTTATATATATTAGCCTCCTCTATAATCATCCTCCTCTCTATATTTCCATTATCATCAAGAGTTTCCAAGTATTATTGCCATCAAGAGTTCCATGGTACGTACACCTATACTATGCTTCTCCTTCTTAAACCTACCTCTCCCCTGTTTCTTTCTTTAATTTACTCTACTTCTCTTTTTCTTTCTTTCTTTAACCTACTATGGTGCCATCTTCTACTTCTCCTCGTCTTTTATTCACATGAGTAGCTAATTCTCCTTCTTCTTAAGAAGACATAATGTGGATTGAGTCTTTTGTTTGTTTTGGGACCCAATTAATTCTCACGGCCTTATTAAAGGCGTTAAAAGGGGAGTTATCTAAACCCCCTCTAACTCTAAATTACCCATTTTGGGCCATTACTTTTCATAATTTTAAAACTTGTCAAAAGGAGAAATATTAAGTTCCATGGGTCGATAGTTTATATAACTTTTTTGTACTCAATCCTTTATATAAAATCGTTTTTACTTGTTAAAATTTTTGTTAAAATAAATCTCTGAAATCCTACCTAAACTAGAAAGGAAATAAAAGACGTTTTATAAGAGTTTGGATATATTATTATTTTACTTGTATCCAACGTGGTTTCTAATTCTTGGAAGACAAAGTGCCCTTGCTGAGATTAGACTAGCGATAATAAGAAAGGAGGGCATTTTGGTTTTAAAAATCTCAATGGCACAACTAAATTCCCAATACCACCTTCTCATGGTATTGCCTAATGTCATCTAGCAAGAGATCCCTCTAAAGGACGTCTTATAAAGATCTGGATATCTTCCCTCTTGATACTTCTAAAACCATAAGAATTTCATTACCTCACCATGGGGGAACTCGCAAGTTATGGAAATTCACAATTTTAAATATTAATGATAAATAATTATGTGTAAAAATGGGGGGGAAAGAAGAAGCAAACGTGCGTGTGCGTTTAAATTTGTATGTTTCTATTCTTTATGTATTGTAGCAATATGTGTATATATGAAAGAGATATGCTAATATATTATAATTTATTTAAATTTTAGGACCCATTTGAATATTATACCAGAATGGATGAAAGTGCCTCACCATTAGCCCCTACAACAAATCTTCTACCAAATTCAGCCATACAGGTACTTATATTTAAGATCTTTTAAGATAGGAAAATACAATAATTTGATTGTTTAAGTTTACTTTTTTTCCCCTTCGTTGCTTGTATGTTTTTGGGGATCATTAATTAGATCATAAGATGTAACATTTTTTAATGAAATTAAATTATGTCTGGCTTCTTGTTTTTGTTTTGGGTTGGGCGAAGGAAGGAGGGTACTGTACAGAGAAAAGGGACACCGCTCTTCTTTCCCAAATGTTTCAAATCAACAGCATCTTCATGCCCAACAATATCAAATAGCGCCAACTTCATCCCTCGAACCATACACTCTTTTATGACTTTTCAAATCCTAATCTCATCCTTTCAATGAGAATGAAAGACGTCTTATAGCTAGACATATAGCTAGACATTCCTCCAATGTTTCCTTCTTCATCTTTAGAATTGGAAGTTCATCCAAACTATGCTAATTCTCAATCTTTGCAAACTTTTCAATCTTTGGAATTGAAAATTCATCCAAGCCATTCCAATTCTCAATCTTTAGAATTGGAAGTTCATCTTAGCCATCCTAATTCCCAATCTTTACAATCCTCTCAATCTTTATAACTTACAAGCTATGCTAATTCTCAATCTTCTCAATCTTTGGAATTAGAAGTTCATCACAACCATCCTGATTCTCAATCTTTGCAATCTTCTCAACATTTGGAACTTTCAAGCTATGCTAATTCTCAATCTTTGGAATTGAAAGTTCATCCCAACCATTCTGATTCTCAATCTTTACAATCTTCTCAACATTTGGAACTTCCAAGCTATGCTAATTCTCAATCTTTGGAATTGGAAGTTCATCCCAGCCATCTTGATTCTCAATCTTTGCAATCTTTTCAATATTCGAAACTTCCAAACTATGTTAATTCTCAATCTTTGGAATTGGAAGTTCATCCCAGCCTTCCTAATTCTCAATCTTTGGCTCAATCTCTGGAATTGGAAGTTCATCCCAGCCATCCTGATTCTCAATCTTTGCAATCTTCTCAATATTTGGAACTTCCAAGCTATGTTAATTCTCAATCTTTGGAATTGGAAGTTCATCCCAGCCTTCCTAATTCTCAATCTTTGACTCAATCTCTGGAATTGGAAGTTCATCCCAGCCATCCTAATTCTCAATCTTTAGACTCAAAAGTTCTTCCAAATAACAATACTTCTCAATCTTTGGAATTGCAAGTTCTTCAGAATGTCTCTAATTCACAATCTTTCCCAAATGTTTCAAATCAGCAGCATCTTCATGCCCAACAATATCAAATTGCGCCAACTTCTCCTCTCTATGACCAATTCATCCAATCACCACCTCCCTCCAATAAAAGGTATGTTTCTTTAATCCATTCACTTGACAAACAAATTAATGCTCTATCTCTATTAAGCTTGAGTGAAATTTATGTGATTCCAAAGAAAATAAACTCAAGCAATGGGTTGAATCATTAGTTTTACCCCGTTTTGTATCATTTATTTTCGTAGCTAGGGCGATCAAATGCTTAGTTGTTTTTAAAATTATTTTTATACCTCTTTTATAGGAAATGTCAATGGCATGAAAATCTAAATTTCACGTTGAATTCCTTACAATTGGCTCCTCAAACATCATAAAGCCAACCAATTTTATCATATCAAAACATTTTCCTCACATCTGAGATATTGTTTGTCCAATTTGGAGTGGCTTTGTAGAGTGTGGAATCGCTTCAACATGTTGTTCAGTATGATCCACTGGGGCCTGCACATACATAAAATGATAAATTAGATGTTCCTAGGTTCACATTCCATAAGTGAAAAATCTTAACAAGTAGTGGCATCAGGAAAAAAAAAAGTGAAGGAAATGAACCAAGGCAAACAGCCGTAGAACATACAGTTCTGAATAAAACCGTGGCCAAAAATAATCAAATTACATGAAAGATAGAGAGGCTGGTTAGCAAGAAACAAAAACAAGTTGAGTGCTTTCTAGCGAGCTTAAAAAAATAAAGCATGTACTTAGGTATGCTATTACTGAGTATGACCAACGAGTTAGAGTTCTACTGAAAAAGTAGCAATGAGAATGGAATTAAATTTTTCATAATAAACTTCAAGAATATATCTTAATGACTTGATATATTTGCACCTCTTACTTCCCTCAAAAATAAGCTGCCACCCCTGACAAGCTGGCACCCCTGACGTATTATTCTCCCTCTCTTAAAGGAGATTCGTCCTTAAAAATAGGATTCGAACTCGTACAGGTTTTGATACCAAACTATAGGAGCGAAGCGTCAACCATCATGTAAAAAGCTTAAGCCGATAGTAGAGGCGCACCCCAATCAATCCACACCTCCACCCCAATCCAAATAGATGACAGGCAAAGTGCGTTAGTGAAGGCTTCACATTTGATTACAATTAATAAACATAGCAATTAAAATAAGAATAACACCACCTCCAGAATAATCAAATAATTCATTCATGTGACGTGTGTAAATGTATGATTCCAAATCAAAAATAAAATTTTTAACCACCTCTCCTTTTGGTAGATTTACCGAATGATTTTAAGTTTGGGCAAGAGAACAAAGAAGAAACAAGAATGCCCATAAATTGCAGCATAAACGAACATGCACTAAAGAATAAAGATATAACTTGGCACTTCAAGAATAGGCTTGTTAAGTTAATACAAGCACAACTATGCATGACTTCAGTCAACTGTTTGCATAGTAAATATATACGCTATTCTATAAGTAATTCACTTCACGGGAATTTGAATTATCTTTTGTTTTAGTGAAAGGAGTTTCATGTACAGAGGGGATCTGGTAAACAAGAATAAGGTCTAGATCACAAAACAGTGAAAATAAAAACAACTAGACTACATTAAACCTATGTTGTTAAGATCACTACGTAATTCTCACTCTAAGATTGTGATTGGCTAAACTTAAGATTGATTCAATCCACAAGAGCGTAAGGATTAAAGGAGAATTATTCAAGAGAGAGACTCGCACACATCATGGGACCCACCTGATAAGTGGTCCCCACACGACTGTGTATTTCTCTTCCAAATTCCAAATTCCAAATTCGCGGACAATAACAAAGAAATCCAAATCCATTTCATGCATATCAATTCTAGTTATTTTTAGTTTGCATGCGCATTATACATATCATTACGCTAAGTGGTTGATTTACAATCCTACATACGACACAATCGCCACAAAAACAAGAAGATCGAAAGAAAAAGAAACTCGTATTAATATTGGATCTGAATGGAAGCAAGTTTCAGAGGGTCGGACAATGAACTTTACAAGTTCAAAATTCACAGAAATTAAAAGAGGAATGTGCGACGAACACAGCAGATCTAAGCGACATGACGTCGAAATCGTCAAACTTACCGACATTTTTAGATCATGCAAGTTTCTCAGAAACAACGACGACAGTGGCGGGAAATGAGAATGTTGGTGAGGAAGAAGGAGAAGGAACAAATCGGTGAAGCTGATCAAACACGATATGAAGATTAGTTTTATTGTATGATTTATTTAATTGAAAAAATTGGTTAAAACTTAGAAAGTACTTGTTTCAAAATTTTATTCACCCAAGTGTAACTCATCTTAAGCAGATACAATTCTTTTTTAATTGTATGCAAAATAATTTTAGATATGTGAGATGAGTTTATGAAGTTTCTTGATTTAGCATGGTTTCTCCTATTAGTGAGTAAGGACATGATTAAAATTATTAATCAAATTCGCCGCATGCATTCTTTGAGCAGAAGAGTTATGTGGCTTCTCCTACGCGCTAATGGAATTGAAAATAAATTTTCATATTGTAAATGAAACACGATTGTTAACAAGCATTAATCTCGGTCTTTAATGTAAGATATATTTATCTAATTGATTAGATTAAATAAGTTAGTTGAGTTAATTAATATCACATATATTTTTTAAAACACCATAATCATCTTCTTTAATTATCTCATTTTCTCTCATCATTTGTTATTATTGATGGAGTATCAATAGGAGTAAATTAAAAAAAGATTAACAAATATAAAAATTATGGTTTATATTTAAGATCAAAATCAATTCTCTAAATATATGTTATATTACTGTTTAGAGAACCGAACCGGACGGTCGGATCGTGGGCCGGTCATTGAGGCGAGTTGGATATATACGTTGAACCGTTTTTTCTGAAGGAGCCGTTTTGGACCGTCATTTAACCATTTTTGAGCCGGAAACCGGACCGGTTTTTCAAAAACCGTTCGGTCCAATAAAAAAGTGCAAAAAAAAAATTGTTACTGTAAATTTTTGTAACATTTGATGCTGCAAAAAAAAATAAAAAATGGCATATAAATTTTAGACATATTACTTTATTTTATTTATATTATATGTTACTAATTTTAATAATTTGATTTGTTACAAACTATTTTATAAAGATGTTTTTGAAGAAAAAACCAATGAGGTTCATCCTCAAGCTAATGATGAAATTGGAAGCACTGAAATTGGAGTTGAATGTCTTGATTTTGAATCATTTCTTCAAGAAGATTATAACATTTACCGCTCTAGTTCTGTTTATATGTCCCTTTTAACTAAATTTTACATACCAAGGAGATATAGTTAACTCAATGATTATGGGGTAAATTTACAACTATGCCCTCATTTATGAATGTGCACTTTTTAACTCTTTTTTCTCTATCTATCTTTAAATTATTTCTTCATTTGTACAATAAATATGGGTAAAATTGTCATAATCTCATTTATTACACTGAAACTGAACTTATAAATAGAACCAAATTTTTTTGTCAAAAAGGACTTATAAATAGGATCATAGTGGTATGATCTAAATACGTTTCAAGAAACTTATGCTTAAATCAATTAAAAGCCATCAATATTTGACAAGTCATAAAATCAATATTGTTAGCATATTTTGCTAGGTTAATGATTGGCTTAATGTTCTTCTTTAAATGGTATTTTGTGACTTTATTAACTTCCTATGAAATTAGACTAATGATTAATTGTAATATATATATATATATATATAATTTTTAAATTTAATTATTAAATCACCGGTCCGACCAAACGGTTTGACCATTTCAACCGGTTGAACCATGACCCGCTTACCTTTCCGGTCAATGTTTTAAAAGCCGGACCAGACGTCGAGCCGGAAAGGTAAGCGGGTCATGGTTCAACCAGTTGAAACGGTCGGACCGGTGATGTAATAATTAAATTTAGAAATATTATATATATATATATATATATATATATATATATATTACAATTAATCTCTAGTCTAATTTCATTGGAAGTTAATAAAGTCACAAAATACTATTTAAAAAAGAACATTAAGTCAATCATCAACCTAACAAAATATACTAACAAATAATGATTTTATGACTTGTCAAATATTGATGGCTCTTGATTTATTTAAGTTTAAGTTTCTTGAAATGCATTTAGATCATACCACTCTGATCCTATTTGTCAAACCCCTTAACACTTTGATATTTGCAGAGTCATGAATGCATAGTTCAGAGGGCATACAGAAGTAGTGAAAATATACTGATAATAAGTACTTGATTATATTACAGTAATTTCTCATAGGGTTTGAAAAATATAAACAGAGTCCAAAAGAAATAAATTTTTACAACTAAAGATAACCAACTGCACTCCATTAGAACTGGACCTTCAATCACCAGTAATTACTGTTTTGCCCTTAGAGCCGCTACCTTCTGCTGGAATATTTTTAAATGTTGAAAAAGGGTGAGATTCGAATGAATCTCAGTAGTAACATACAATCCGACATATAAAATGTGAAAATAGATATGCAATGCACCATGTTATGTAAGATGAAAATGTTGTGTGTACACTGTCTGAGGCCAAACAACTGTTTGCAACCCCAGCTTAACTCTGCGCCTCCGTTGGGTCCCAGACCACAACTAAGCTAATATGCGTGTCCCAGACACTGTGCTCATAATACAGAAAATGGAATACACAACATATAAATACTCACATAGTGTATGAAAGAAAGAGTTACTACCTGGGTCCTTTTTCAGTCCGATTCTTATCCAAAACTTTTAATCCGGCTCGGGCTATTACCCATTCCTATAAATTAAAGTTAACAAGTAATTGATTATTACTTGCATTACTACTACCTTTAATCATATTATGTTGGTTATCTCAGTTTCAGTGATTTATGCATAGTATAATTCTACACAATACAATTTTTACTATTTTTCATAAAATTGGCAGATTTTTCAATCAACATTGAAAAATCATAATTAATTCTATAAAATTCTAAATTGACTGGTTCTAAAGCCTATGTAAATATATTTAAATATATTTTCATATAAAAATACATATATCTGACCAATGATAACACACTTTTCCCAGAAATTCACAAAACATCCCCTATTCCAGATTTCCTTCCAGAAATAGACTCAACTTTGGAAATTCATATCTCCTAATGTACAAGCCCAAAAATTATAATCCACCTATAAAATTAACTCTCTTACTGTATACTATAAATCTGAAAAGTTTCATAATTTTTGGTAAAGTGTTGATTTTCCGAAATTTTACCACAACCAATCTGCCTTCCAAAAACATAATCTGGCAGTACTTAAATTCAAAAATTCATAACTAAATCCAAAAATTTCCAAATAGAGTGGTTAAAACTTCTTTGTGAACCTATTTAAGTATAGTTTAAGGGAAAAATAATTACTATTAGAAATTACATGCTCAAAATTCCAGAATTCACAATTAACACAACTATGCCAGAATTTGTTCCAGATTCAGTGCCTAAACTTCACAAATTCATTTCTTACAATATACTAATCCAAATGGTACATATTATATATCAAATTAAATCTCCATATGTCTACATTATTTCTGTAAATTTTCATAATTTTTTGACCAGTTTTGACTAACGAAATGAATTTTGTAACCAAACTGATTCCAGAAAACTAACAGAACAACATCTCCTCTTAATTTCTAAAAATTCCTGATTTATTCATAATCATCCTAAAATTACAACCACATGTATTCTCACATAAATTTTCATGTAGAATCTATTGGTGATATCAAATTTACCAAATTCTTACTCCTTATATATCTACACCTTATTCTAACCATAAATAATAGCAACTTATTTTCAAAATCACTCAACTTTCAACAACTATAAATCCTAAAAAACAACCTAAACCAACTGAATAACAATAGAAAAAGATATAGAATACTTACCTAAATAATATCAAGGCTTGCCTATGGTGATTGACTTCTCCTTCTTCCACTTCTCCGGCAACTATTTTCATGTCTCTCTCTCTCTCTATATATTTTCTACTTCTCTCCTCTTCTATGTGACTTGACTGATTGGAATGAAAAATGAGAAGTGTGTGTGTGTTGCCTTGTATTTATAGTGGGAGGGTGTGTGTTTGTTTATTAAATAAATGTGTGTGTGTGCCATGTGGTGTTTATTTTAATGGTTGTGTGTGTAGTGTGGGAAGTGTGTGCCATGAGTGATGTGTGAAGAGCATGTGAAGCAAGTGTGGCATGTGGAGCATGGGTGGCATGGAAAGCATGGATGGCATGGAAAGCATGGGAAGTGTGGGTGTGTTTTTAACAATATATTTATATAGATATATTTTTATCCTATTAATAATACACACTTAGCCTTAATATTTCCCCTTATCTAATTTATGACCATTTATTGTTGTTTGATGAATTTTTAGGAAAATAGGCATTTAATTCCTAAAATAAATTTTGGGATGTTACAATTCTCCCCCCGTAAAATAAATTTCGTCCCCGAAATTTGTTACATTCATAGAGACATAAATTCAGGATAACGTTTCTTCATTTCTTCTTCAGCTTCCCAAGTTACTTCTCTAGGAGATAACCCCTTCCATACTACTTTGATGAATGGGATACTCCTGTGTCTCAGTTGTTTTTCCTGCCTATCAATGATTCGATCAGGTATGACCTCATACGTCATATCGTCTCGTGTATCTACCTCTTCATATTAGATCACATGCTCTGGATCGGGTTGGTACTTCTTCAACTGAGAGACGTGGAAGACATCATGTAATCTACTTAAATTTAGCGGCAAAGCTATTTGATATGCTACTGGTCCAATTCTTGATAAAATTTCAAATGGACCAATATACCTAGGACTTAGCTTCTTTACCTTTAGTGCCCTGCCAATACCGATGATAAGTGAAACCTTCATGAACACATGATCTCTAACCTCAAACTCTAAAGGTTTCCGCCTCTTGTCTGCATAACTCTTTTGCCTACTCTGAGCAGCCAGCAGTCTCTGCTTAATTAACTTGATATGCTCTGTTGTCTGATCAACTATATTTGGCCCGTATAACTGCCTCTCAGATAGCTCTGTCCAGCACAAGGGTGATTGACACTTCCTTCCATACAATGCTTCATAAGGAGCCATTTGAATGCTTGAGTGATAACTGCTGTTGTATATGAATTCTGCAAGTGGAAGGAATTGATCCCAACCTCCTTTGAAATCTAATGCACACGCCCTCAACATATCCTCTAGCGTTTGAATTATTCTCTCAGTTTATCCGTCTGTCTGAGGATGATAGGCCGTACTAAATCGGAGCTTGGTACCTAAAGCCTTGTGCATCGCCTTCCAAAACTTGGAAGTGAATCGAGGATTTCTATCTGATATGATGTTCTTTGGTGTATCATGTAAACACATTATCTCCTTGATATAGATGTCTCCGGGTTTATCGGGAGAATAGTGAATGTTGATCGGGAGAAAATAAGCTGTTTTCGTGAATCATGAGGGTTGCCACTTGCATTGTTTTACGGCTCAATGCATCTGCCACCACATTTGCCTTGCCTGGATGATACTTGATCTCTAAATTATAATCTTTAAGAAACTTCATCCACCTGCGGTACCGCATGTTGAGCTCTTTCTGGTCATACAAATACTTTAAGCTTTTATGGTCATAGTACAGCTCTATGGCCATCCCATAAAGATAGTGTCTCCAGATTTTTAGCATAAATACAATTGCTGCTAACTCAAGATCATGTGTGGGATATTTCTGTTTGTGAGGCTTCAGCTGACGAGAAGCATACGCCACTACTCGGCCTTATTGCATCAAGACACATCCCAATCCATGCCCACTAGCATCTGTGTAAACCACAAAGGTTAATTGCGGATATGGGATTGTCAACACTAGTGCTGTTGTTAATTTTTTTTTTAGCTCTATGAAGCTCCTCTCACAACTGTTGTCCCACACAAAAGGTTGAGTTTTCCATGTTAAATTTGTCAAAGGCAAAGCTATTTTGGAGAAGTTCTGTATGAATCGTCTGTAATATCCTGTGAGGCCCAGAAAACTGCTTATCTCAAATACTGTTTCTAGCCTCTTCCAGTTCAATACTGCTTCCACTTTATTTGGATCGACTAAGACCTTTTGCTGTGAGACTACATGACCTGGAAATTTAACTTCTGAAAGAAAAATCTCACACTTTCTTAGTTTGGCATGGAGTTGATTATCCCTCAATGTGTCAAACACTATTCACTATAGCACAGAGTACTTGTCAGGCCTTACTGCTAAGGACACTGCCTTATGCAAACATACCCATCGGGTCTTATTGCCTCTGTTCTCGGTTTGGCATAACTTTAATTGCTTAGCAATTTGCTAGCCTGAGAACATACTAGTCCAAAAGATCTTATGATCTCAAAACACATAGTCCACTAATAACTCTAGGCCTCATGCCTTGTCATAATATTGCCTGGTGTATTTAGCCTTATGGCTTATGTCATTATACTCTTACAACACTGAATATTCTAATCTTACTACCCGATACAAACATGTACACTAGGACTTATTGCTAATTTGTCTACAAGTATGTTTATCTGGAACTATTCCTTTCTATTCGGGATTCAGGGTCAACTGACTATTTGATTGTTATTGCCCTTACGGTGTGCATTGTTCAGGATCAAATGATGATTTTGTTTCAGACCAAAATGATTGTTTTATCCTTACTTGTCACATCATGATCACCTTAATGTTCAAGAACAAGCATCAACCTGTCCGTAAATGTCTCATGCTCTCAAATCAAAATTAACTGTTGCTAGATTTACTATATGAGTAGGGTAGTTGATTATGTGAAGCTACATCTATTAAGAAGTATTCGTATTATGCCCTATTGCTTTAGGGCTCATCCCCATCTCTATTCACATGCTTTACCACAACCCATACAGATTGTGTGACTGTAGACTACATAGGTGGTGTTACTGTATACCATACTGGTCATGTTCTTGCAAACCACACAGGTTTACATGGGTAATATCACTGTACATTACACAGGATGTGACATTGCTGGCTAGCCTCAGCCGCATGTTTTACGCACTGCCTCTCGACCATAGGGTTATTTGTGTTTTTCACCAGTGTAACCAGAACTCTTATCTGGCCATGTCAGGGGTGCATCCTGATCATGGGGTTGATTAACATGCTCTGATAGGGCTGCCTCATTACTGCATACTACACAAGTGCTTCATTGTGACCCCATAGGTCATACAGTATACCACATATGTTGTGTCATTGCTAACATCACATGTCAAATTATGATAGACCACACAAGTCATATTGTGATGTGGGATGATCATCACTAGTGCAACTGATAACCGCTCTTGCAACTTTCAAGAATTTGTGCATAGATTCACTATAATTCTATCGTGCCACTCTGATGTTCTATTTCCTCACAAGAGCTAACAATGTCACTATGTTATGATAGAAGTTCCATAGAGATCTCCTATGACATCTAATTGGTCCCTAAATAAACACTGTCAAGTATAGACGGGGCTACACTAACTGCTCGCACTTGTCTTACTACCTCAACACTACAAAAATCTATAATCACTTTCCTCAATTGTACCCAATAAGCTTGCTAAAACGATCAAGATTAATTGTGCTTATTCTAACCTTTATGGTATTCGGATAGTGTCCTCAAAACATTAATAAAGGTTTAACATCATACGTAAGGTTCACAGGGTTCAAATTTCCTTTATGAAACAGGATCATAGTGCAACCTTATTCACATTGTGACCTAAGCACTATTTCAGCTTAGATCTATTTTAAATATATCATCAACCTTTAATATCATCTAATCGGATCTTCTAGGTTAGATACACGGCATAATCACCACTCATCATGCATCACGGCATATCATGCCTACATGCCCTTAATCCCATGGAATTACTAAGGATCATTACTTAATACAGAGAAACCTCAAAACAATTATTATACCTCAAGCATTCATAACCTCATTAGATGAACTTTTCTAAACAGTACTCACTGTGACGGAAATGGTTCGAATTAAATATCAATGCTTATTTCATCATCTCTATGCCTCTAAACATTCATTATGTCATCTAAAAACCACTAATTAAAATTCTAATCATTTATTTAAAAAGTTCCAAATTTCCTCATAACATAAGGGTATATCGGTCATTTCATAATATTGGGTACACAGGTACTCCTATAATAACATATAACAAAGGTTTACAGTAAACAGGGAAAACCTATAACAATATGTAGCCTCTGAACTACTGTACAACATGTTCTTGTTTGTTTGCGTTACATAACATAACATGTTCATGTAACTTCCCAAGGGATCACCCATCCCAAGATTTTCCTAGTTTGAGAATGCTTAACTTTTGTGTACTAGTGTAAAAATACAAATATCAGCTCAAACTGCTTCTGATCACCAATACCCCATGCCTGCCCTTATCTCAAAAGTCATGTCTATTGTCTCTGGGCATCAAAGTTTAGAGACTACACATCAATGCTGGTACATGTACTCGGAATATGTACCCTGTGGTTTGCTCCCTAAAGTTCACCAAGTTGTTTGTTTGACACCGTATTGTCTATTTATAGTTGATCGGTGTCATTAGTAAGAGACGAACTCACAAGTCATACTAATCCAGGTAGTAGCCAATACATCGGCCTTAGTTGTACCCGCTTTCTAATGTTCTGCGACATCCTTAAACCACCCCTAGATCGGTATCATAATATTAGTTGCCCTTCGGGTATTAACTACTTTCTCTAGACCTGTCTATTCCTTACAGGGGCTTGCTTATAAACTATCCAAAGTAATTTACTTCGTTGTTCCAATCACTGTATAATCAAGTATATCAGTGTACTATCATGTTGCCAGAACTGCATACACTGTGGCCAGAACCACTGCTCTGATACCAAAAATGTCAAACCCCTTAACACTTTGATATTTGCAGAGTCATGAATGCATAGTTCAGAGGGCATACAGAAGTAGTGAAAATATACTGATAATAAGTACTTGATTATATTACAGTAATTTCTCATAGGGTTTGAAAAATATAAACAGAGTCCAAAAGAAATAAATTTTTACAACTAAAGATAACCAACTGCACTCCATTAGAACTGGACCTTCAATCACCAGTAATTACTGTTTTGCCCTTAGAGCCGCTACCTTCTGCTGGAATATTTTTAAATGTTGAAAAAGGGTGAGATTCGAATGAATCTCAGTAGTAACATACAATCCGACATATAAAATGTGAAAATAGATATGCAATGCACCATGTTATGTAAGATGAAAATGTTGTGTGTACACTGTCTGAGGCCAAACAACTGTTTGCAACCCCAGCTTAACTCTGCGCCTCCGTTGGGTCCCAGACCACAACTAAGCTAATATGCGTGTCCCAGACACTGTGCTCATAATACAGAAAATGGAATACACAACATATAAATACTCACATAGTGTATGAAAGAAAGAGTTACTACCTGGGTCCTTTTTCAGTCCGATTCTTATCCAAAACTTTTAATCCGGCTCGGGCTATTACCCATTCCTATAAATTAAAGTTAACAAGTAATTGATTATTACTTGCATTACTACTACCTTTAATCATATTATGTTGGTTATCTCAGTTTCAGTGATTTATGCATAGTATAATTCTACACAATACAATTTTTACTATTTTTCATAAAATTGGCAGATTTTTCAATCAACATTGAAAAATCATAATTAATTCTATAAAATTCTAAATTGACTGGTTCTAAAGCCTATGTAAATATATTTAAATATATTTTCATATAAAAATACATATATCTGACCAATGATAACACACTTTTCCCAGAAATTCACAAAACATCCCCTATTCCAGATTTCCTTCCAGAAATAGACTCAACTTTGGAAATTCATATCTCCTAATGTACAAGCCCAAAAATTATAATCCACCTATAAAATTAACTCTCTTACTGTATACTATAAATCTGAAAAGTTTCATAATTTTTGGTAAAGTGTTGATTTTCCGAAATTTTACCACAACCAATCTGCCTTCCAAAAACATAATCTGGCAGTACTTAAATTCAAAAATTCATAACTAAATCCAAAAATTTCCAAATAGAGTGGTTAAAACTTCTTTGTGAACCTATTTAAGTATAGTTTAAGGGAAAAATAATTACTATTAGAAATTACATGCTCAAAATTCCAGAATTCACAATTAACACAACTATGCCAGAATTTGTTCCAGATTCAGTGCCTAAACTTCACAAATTCATTTCTTACAATATACTAATCCAAATGGTACATATTATATATCAAATTAAATCTCCATATGTCTACATTATTTCTGTAAATTTTCATAATTTTTTGACCAGTTTTGACTAACGAAATGAATTTTGTAACCAAACTGATTCCAGAAAACTAACAGAACAACATCTCCTCTTAATTTCTAAAAATTCCTGATTTATTCATAATCATCCTAAAATTACAACCACATGTATTCTCACATAAATTTTCATGTAGAATCTATTGGTGATATCAAATTTACCAAATTCTTACTCCTTATATATCTACACCTTATTCTAACCATAAATAATAGCAACTTATTTTCAAAATCACTCAACTTTCAACAACTATAAATCCTAAAAAACAACCTAAACCAACTGAATAACAATAGAAAAAGATATAGAATACTTACCTAAATAATATCAAGGCTTGCCTATGGTGATTGACTTCTCCTTCTTCCACTTCTCCGGCAACTATTTTCATGTCTCTCTCTCTCTCTATATATTTTCTACTTCTCTCCTCTTCTATGTGACTTGACTGATTGGAATGAAAAATGAGAAGTGTGTGTGTGTTGCCTTGTATTTATAGTGGGAGGGTGTGTGTTTGTTTATTAAATAAATGTGTGTGTGTGCCATGTGGTGTTTATTTTAATGGTTGTGTGTGTAGTGTGGGAAGTGTGTGCCATGAGTGATGTGTGAAGAGCATGTGAAGCAAGTGTGGCATGTGGAGCATGGGTGGCATGGAAAGCATGGATGGCATGGAAAGCATGGGAAGTGTGGGTGTGTTTTTAACAATATATTTATATAGATATATTTTTATCCTATTAATAATACACACTTAGCCTTAATATTTCCCCTTATCTAATTTATGACCATTTATTGTTGTTTGATGAATTTTTAGGAAAATAGGCATTTAATTCCTAAAATAAATTTTGGGATGTTACACTATTTATAAGTCCTTTTTGACCAACAAAAATTGGTTCTATTTATAAGTTCAGTTTTAGTGTAATAAATGAGATTATGACAATTTTACCCCTATTTATTGTACAAATGAAGAAATAATTTAAAGATAGATGGAGAAAAAAGAGTTAAAAAGTACTCATTCACAAATGAGAGCATAGTTGTAAATTTATCCCATAATCATTGAGTTAACTATATCTCCTTGGTATGTAAGATTTAGTTAAAAGAGATTTATAAATAAGATTAGAGTGGTAAATGTTATTATCTTATTGAGGAAATGATCCAAAATCAAGAATTTAACTTTAATTTCAGTGCTTCTAATTTCATCCTTAGCTTGAGGATGAACCTCATTGACTTTTTATTCAAAAGCATCTTTATAAAATAATTTGTAACAAACCAAATTATTAAAATTAGTAACATATAATATAAATAAAATAAAGTAATATGTCTAAAATTTATATGTCATTTTTTTAATTTTTTTTGCAGCATCAAATTTTAAAAAAAGAATTGCAGCAAAAATTTTTTTTTTTTTTTTGCATTTTTTATTGGTTCAGACGGTTTTTGAAAAACCGGTCCAGTTTCCGGCTTAACAACGGTTTTCGGCTCAAAAACGGTTAAACGACGGTCCAAAACGGCTCCCTCCAAAAAAGGTCCAACGTATATATCCGGCCCACCTCAGTGACCGGCTGAGGTCCGACCGGTCCGACCATCTGGTTCGGTTCTCTAAACAGTATTTTCAACTCGACGTCCAGTCCAGCTTTTAAAACATTAATACCAGCTTTTAAAACATTAATATTAAGGATGAAAGAAGTATATAATAACAATATCATTCCCCATCACATTCTAGAGATGCATTGCTAAATGTTACTTATAATAATAAATGGTAATTGATGTTAGAAAGAAAATTATCATATCTAGGTAATTACGTTATCTGGTTCTTTATTGGATTGATTGTATTAACAAAAATCATTTTATCTAATTATTTTCTTGAAATAAGGCCGATGGATCAGTTTAAATTTTCAATGCATTAGATAAGAATAATGAGGAATTACGTTGATAATTTAGTTGTTATACGTGACTAAATTCTTTGTTAATGTTCTTCATTTCTAGACAACTTTAAAAAAGGAAAAAAAATGAATATTATTCAAGTGCCCACCCCACATCCAATGATCCAAATAACATCCATTATGTGTTAATCTCTTCTATTAGAAGAACTAAAGAGTAAAAAGAAATAGATAGAGAAAATTGAAATTCGTAATCACTAAAAATCTCTTATTTGCCCAATATGGGCAGTGTTCCAATTGCCCACCAAGACAAATTAGATTAATAAAAATTATATTATTCAATTCCATTATTCACAGCGCACTCAGCAGTTCTGAATCTAAGCTCCAATGAAATGGTAAGATATCACAAAAATTTAATATTATTTACAATGAAATTGATTGAATCATATTACAAACATCTAAATAAATGAAGCTTCAAGTTAAAATTAACCTCACGTCTTTTTGTTTTCGTCTCCTAAATTTCTGATGTCACTCGTTCTATATTTAAAAGAACCTCAGTCACACACACATTTCACTCAAAACTTAACTATATACAAACCTCTCTCTGAGTTTTACAGACACCGTCAAAAGTGTATGAACAGCAGCTGAGCTCCTCAAAAGTAAACCTTAGAATAAATTTTGATAAGCATAATTTACTCCTTCCTTGAAATTAATGTTTTAACACCCCCTGGAAGTTTTAAAACAGAAACAAAGAAGCTTCATAAATCCAATGAAGAGAGTAATCTCTATCCCAGAGAAAATAGTATTGGGCAAAATAATTAATCACATTAATAATAATCACCCACAGTACACCCAGGGTTTATAGATCAAGAAAGAAATAAGGGGGGGAAATATGGTTTGTTGCATACCTTCAACTTCTTCAAATATGATTTCCTTTGGGAGGTTAGATGCTGCATGGTATTCAAAACTACAAATCAATTCAAAACGTGCTTTTAGTGATGGATAAGAATGTCAAGAAAGCTTCAAGAAATAATGAAACAACAGGTGTCATAAAAGTAACATGTGATAGTTTCATTACCAATTGGAGAAACCCAATTTGAGTTCATGATTAGAAGCATTCTTGGTGGCTTTAACTAACACAGCCATAATTTCTGTCTTTCGTGTACTAACCATGAGTAAATCATACTCTGTTGGGATTATTATTGCAAAAAAGTTATCACTTAGGACACTGAGATACATCTTCTCAACAGCTGCAAGGGTAATCCTTCTTTTAAGCTCATCGGACTCCGGGTCAACAAGGTAAATGGCAAACTCGGTAATTAACAGCACACGGCGTTTCATCTTCCCTGAACATGTTAACCTCAAAACTTTATCTGCAAAAAGAACTCGCATGTCTCCTGTGTTAAAAAGGAAATGGAAAACAATTCAGGATTTCATGGATTGTTACCTCAGATTTTTATCTCTCCCAGCCCAATCCCTCATTTGATCCCTTTCAGGCATACAAATCTCTCTATCATTCCCTCATTGACAAAAACTCGACAAAAAGCTTATTGCTCATTACTGTTTAAATGTCAGTAATTTAAATATTTTTAAATGCACCTTAGCTTCTAGAAAGATGGTAGATGATAACCACATGAAATTCAAAGCCTTTATAAGTTTAAATGTATAACAATAGTTTTAGTTGGTTGTTCATATGATTAAAAATTATCATCACTATCCCAAAAGCTTAATCATAAACTTCTCATCATGGTTGAAAACTTATAACATGGTCCTTTTGCAATCAGTTGCAGCCAACAAAACTCTCGGGTTTTTAATGATTACATAACTTCAACCAATGCAATTCTCAATGGTGAGATGATATTTGTTCGGAAAATGGTCAGATTATAAAGAAGCACTACAAATATCTCAAGCATTAAACTATAGCATGAAAAGATATTCACTTGGGGAATATATTTGGGAGAATGACATTTCAATCACCTGTAATGGAATTGTTGATATTTTAGTTCTTTGATACAAGAACTCAGTTGAAACTTACAACTACTATATACTGTACTGACATTTTTTTTTTTTTGGAAGTAGACTCACTTATCAGAAACATTTCTCATCAACTCAGTGTTAGAAGCAATAATCTGGAACAAAATCGGCAGACATCAGAGATCCATACGCCCTTTTTGGGGACTTGGGATCATGTGTTATGAACCATTTGCAATAATACCTGAGCATAATGACCTTAATTACGTGTACTAGTATGCTTCTTAAGCAACCCAAACCTTGTAAACCTCACAAGTCATTACACTCAACCCATGGATGCAACTTTTTCCATTATATAAGGACTCAAACTACTAAAAGGAACCTATAAAAACATCTGAAAAAAAAAAAGGTTAAGGCCCTCGCTACAGCATTCAGGCAAGCTAAGGTCCAATCAGCCTTGTTTTAAATTACTACCTCTGATCTTAAATATAAGATTTAGTTAACTATTTTTAAAGAGATTAAAAAAGTTAAATAAGTTACTTAATCATAACATATGTTGAATATGATTAAATTATATAGGGTTAAGGTGCAAATTTAGTGAAGAACTATTTTTCAATGTGCACTCAACACAACTAACTATTTTGAGGTATAAAAGTAGACATTATGAATTTTTTTAAGCAAAAATAAAAATTTTATTGTCTAACCATTAATATTTTAGGATACAAAAATAGACACGAGTTGCTATTTTTGCTATCAAAAAAATTCATAATGTTTACTTTTGCACCCAAAATAGTTAGTTGTGTTGAGTGCGCATTGGGAAATAGTTCTTTACTAAATTTGCACATCAACCCAATTATATATCAGTTTATAAATCAAATAAATTAATTTAAAAAAAAATAATAAATATAAATACTTTAAAATAATTTAATTAATTTCGTTCATCTCTTTCAATCTTATATTTATAACAAGGATATGCTAATAAGTTCATGGATATTCCTACTGCTCTGCCAGTCATCCTTCATCAGATGGCCCAAAGGAAAACAAAGTCACAAGTTGGCGAACCTAGGCCATATATATATTGAGTGTGCATTGCATCTGAAAAAAAAATTAATGTCATTTCTTTTTCAAGAAAAATAAAAGGAAAACACAGTGAAGGAGCTTTAAAAATATAAGACAAAAACAAACCATTCTCCAAACCAAGTCTTCAGGATCCAATGGGCAAGATTTTGCTTGTTTACTACATATATGACAGATAAATTTAGAAACACCATAGTCAAACATCTTATGAACAGATTCATATAGCCATTACAAACAAGAGTTCCAAAATACGAAAACGCAGGCAAGGAATAAGTAACTGCATTTAATTAGACCTAACCTTGTTTCTGCAAAATCTTCAATAACAGTGGATGAGAAGGCATGTCAATGTAGTCCCCTTTATAATCTGAAACAGAGGAGGCCGCTCTTCGAAGCTTTAATCCCATGAACGGGTCTTCATCGTCGGCGTAGACATGGCTATTGGTAGCTTCAAGTCGCGCGGTTGCTTGCCGTTGATCGTCGCAGTCGGGAATGTTGAGCTTAGAGGGGAAGGGATCATCGGCGGGCAAAACGACGTCGTCGTTTTTGGGATCGGGCTCAGATTTGAAATTTGAAATCGGATTCTGTCTCTTCAACCTGAAACGTTCCATCATCTTGATGCCTTTCCTCGGGGATGTCGCAGAAAGCAGCGAGTTTGGCGAATGCTATTGTGCATGCGGGCTGTAACGGACTTCTTTCTGAGATCGTCTTCAAATTCACATGGCTTCTTCCCATTAATATTATTTTTTTATCCAAAAATAATAATATTTTTATTAAAAAAGGGGAAATTTAAAGAAATTAAAGGATAAAGAAAATAATATTTATTATAAATCACAGTACAAATTGTTATTATGCAGAGGAATCAAATATTGACATAAATTTAAAAGTACTAAATGACACTTAACTAAACATGCTGGGTTATCCTTTTTATTTGGGAAAATTTTATTCAATGACCACGGTAGCCAATTAATATCCAATGGTTCCTAAAAAATTTTGAAACTTCTCTGCAGGACTATGGGATAAAATGAAATTCAAATTTATGCTAAAAAGACATCACTATTATTTTTAAGAAAAAAAAAAGTCAACATTTTCCAATCAAGGTCTTACTCATTTCTAAGTGTCTTATACATAATGAATAAGTGGAATAATCCTATAAACAAGTTAAATTAATTTATTAAAAATTACTTATTTACAAGTGTCTTATACATCATAAATAATTGGAATAGTTATATAAACAAGTGAAATATTTTTATTAAGATAAATTAATTTCTTAGCAAGATTAAATTTGCAAGTGTCTTATACATCACAAACAAATTGAATAATCCTATTAATAAGTGGAATAGTTATATCCTATGCGAATAGTTGTTTAAGAGACTTAAAAATGAGTAATTATTAATAAATTAATTTATCTTATTTATATGATTATTCTACTTATTCATAGGACTATTCGACTTATTCATAATATATAAGACACTTATATAGGTAGTGATTTTCTAAAGTAAAATTTCAAAATTTCTTAAGGCCCAATTGCATATTAAATAGGCAACAATAATCCTTAAGTAAAATTTTCCCTTTTTTACTTTTGATTTTAGGCCTAGTACAGGGTCCTAAAAAAAATATAGAAACATGTTTGATTCATAATCTTTTAATTACATTTTCATTCACACTTTAAGAAATTAATGAAAATGTGATTATTGAAACATTTTTAATTTACAAACATCAAGTTACTGAAATTTGATGGTAGTTTCTTGGATGAAATGGATATTAATTTTTTGCAAAAGATCCTTTTTATTAAGAAGGAGGTTAAATGTATACCAAAAAGGAAGAGAGATCAGTATCTTGTATATTCCAATAATTTAATTACTCCCTCTAATTTTCATTATAATGCACTTTCTTGAGGGCAATTTTGGTACTTTAATAAAGAATTCCCTTGTTTTAAGGAGAGATAATAGTGAACGAGGGTAGAAAATGAAATTCCATGATATTGGAAGGGGTGATTCAAACCTCAAACATTAAAACAACTAGTTAAAGCTTAACCAAAATCTGATAGAAATTAAAAAAAAAAATGGTAAAAAAGATAGAAAAAATGACATAAAAAGAACTTTAAAATTATAAAATCTCAAATCAATTTGTTATCAAAAGTTGATTAAAGAATGACGAGACTTAATAAACAATTGATAACTCATTTTTTGAGAAATACCTTATTTAAGATTTTGTAATTTCAAAATTATTTTTTTTATCATTTTCCCAAAATAATAGCTTAAAGCGTGTAAGAATAGTAATTAATTAAAAACAAAGAAAGAAGACATAACTCAATTAACAAATGAAAACAAAAATCAATGAAATTTTTATTTTATTTTTTTGTGATAGAAAAAAATTCTTAAAAAGTAGAAAAAAAAATTGTAAGGAATGAAGACAAACTCTTTAAGAGTAAAATATGTTGACAACGCTTTTGTTTTACCAAAAATTATACAAATCTTCCCTCTATTTTAAAAACATATATAGACATCCCTTGAAATTAAAATACATGTTATAAAAACCTTTCTGATATATTTGAAATTACATTTCAATTCACCTAGCTATTAGTTGACTGTTAAGTTTCACTATTAAATATTTTCTTTGACTAAAATATCTATATTTCAACAAATGAATCAACATTTATATTTGCCTAAAAATAATTTTTTTATACAAAAATATTAATTCTATTATACATGCTCACAATTTCCAATATATTATAAAATTTATTAGTTTTTATTATATTATAAAATTTTAAATTTTTAAATTTTTTATCATATTTATTGAAAGCTTATTTATTTAGTACTCTTATAAATGACTAAAAAATATTTCTTTCTTTCTTTTTTTGCCATGACACTATGATTGAAAATATATTTGAAAGACATATTTATATTCACCATATGTTATTGAGAATGTAAATTTGAGATATCATATAAATTATATTAATTTATATTTTTTATTTTTTAAATACAATTTTTGCACAAATATTTATAAACATGTTTATTTAAGTATGCATCTATTAAGAGAATTAATCATATTTTTAATTAATTTTTCTATATCTGTATTAATTAAATTAATTAAGTATTTATCTCAACATGGAAAAAATTTAACAAATAACTATTTTCAAAATTTAAAAATAAATTAAGAAAGAGAAAAAACTCTTAAATTACTTCAACAATTGAATAATGCTTTAAGGGAAAATTAGTAAATAAATGCTAATTAACAAATAAAAATTCTTAACGAAGTTAACAGTTTGGATTTACGTGTTATGTTTTTAAAATAGAGAGAATATTCATGTAATTAAGACAAAACACAACGGATGTTAGAGTATTTTACTCTAAATTTAAATATTATTCTCAGCCGAGCAGCAATCTAAATATAAGGATATTTACAACAAATATAAAGACGGTCATATTTACAACAAATACTTAAGAATGGGATGAAATGAGAAAATTAAGAAATATGATTAAGGTGTTTTAAAAAATATATGTTATACTAACTAATTCAATTAATTTTTTAATATAATCAAATTAGATAAATATGTTTTATATTAAAGATAAGAGTAATATTAATTTTGTAAAAAATATCATCTTAATTAAGAAGGAGTTTTTTTTAACGAAAAATTAAGGAGGTGGTTAAATGTCTCAAAAAAAGAATAGAAATTATTGTCTCGTCTCTCGTGCATTCCAACATTTCAAGTACTTCCTTGAATTCTTATTACAAAGCACTTTCTTGAAGGTGATTTTGGTCTTCTTAATAAATTTTCAATTCAAGTAAATTATATTATATTTATTCTTAGCTGAGCAATATTTTTTTTAATAAAAAATAAAGACCTCCAACGGAAAACCAGCCAAAGGAAATAATTAAAATACATCAAAGCTTTAAGAGGATATTTTTAGAATCCATTTTCATTTTTGATTCTAGAATCTATACAATATTTTGAAAAGAAAAATAGAAAAATAAGAGAACCCAAACGGCCAAACACCATCCATATCATTAAATTTAACCCCACAAACTCCTTATATATATGTATATATATCTCCTCTCTTATATTCCTCCTCCCTACGTTTACATTGTCATCAAGAATTTCCAAGTATTATTGCCATAAAGAGTTCCACGGTACGTACACCTATACTATGCTTCTCCTTCTTAAACCTACTTGTCCCCCTCTTTCTTTTTTTAATTTACTCTAGCGCCATCTTCTACTTCTCTTTTTGTTTTTGTTTTCTTCTTTCTTTCTTTAACCTACTGTGATGTCATCTTCTACTTCTCGTCTTTTATTCACATGAATAGCTAATTATCCTTCTTTTTAAAAAGAGATAACATGGCTTGATTATTGTTTGTTTTAAGACCCAATTAATACTCCCGTCTTAAAATGTGTTAAAAGAGGAGGTATCTAAACCGTTTCCAACTCTAAATTATCTATTTTGAGTATATTACTTTTCATAGTTTTAAAACTCGTCAAATGGGGAAATATTCAAACATATATAAGGGATTGTTTTTATAACTTTTTTTACTCAATCTTTAATAAAAAATTGTTTTTACTCTTTAAATTTTTTTAAAAACATAAATATATGAAGTCCTACCTTAGCTAGAGAAAAAATAAAAGACGTTTTATAAGAATATAAGAATTTGGGTATATTATCTTCTTACTTGTACCCAATATGGCTTCTAAGTCTCTCAAAGCAAAGTGCCCTTGCTGGGATAATACCCGCGATAATAGGAAAGGAGGGCATTTTGGTTTTAAAAATCTCAACTCCACGGCTAAATTCCCAATACCACCTTCCCATGTATTGCCTAATACCATCTAGTAAGGGATCCCTCAAATCATACACTCTTTTATGACTTTTCAAATCCTAATCTCATTCTTTCAATAGAAATTAAAGATGTCTTATAAAGGTCTGGATATTTTGCCTCTCAATCTTTTAAAATTGTGAGAGTTTATTGCCTCATTGTGGGAATTCGCAAGTTATGGGAATTCACAATTTTAAATATTAATGATAAATAATTATGTGCAAAAATAAAAAAAATTAAGGAAAAAGAAAAAGCAAATGTGCGTGTGCGTTTAAATTTTTATATTTCTATTCTTTATGTATTGTAGCAATATGTGTATATATGAAAGAGATATGCTAATATATTATAATTTATTTAAATTTTAGGACCCATTTGAATATTATACCAGAATGGATGAAAGTGCCTCACCATTAGCCCCTACAACAAATCTTCTACCAAATTCAGCCATACAGGTACTTATATTTAAGATCTTTTAAGATAGGAAAATACAATAATTTGATTGTTTAAGTTTACCTTTTTTTTTTGGTTCTTTTCTTCGTTGCTGGTATGTTTTTGGGGATCATTAATTAGATCATAAGATGTAACATTTTTTAATGAAATTAATTTATGTCTGGCTTCTTGTTTTTGTTTTGGGTTGGGCGAAGGAATGAGGGTACTGTACAGGGAAAAGGGACACCGCTCTTCATTCCATGATTATTATAGATGAATTATTGAAATATTGCAATTTATTTTAATTTTAGGACCCAGTTGAAGATAACAATGGGGAATTTTGGTTTCTAATGGGTGATGAAGATGCCTCACCATCATCAACCGACTTATATAATATGATTGACATTGAACTGGAATGTTCTGAAAATCAAGCCTTGAATTTGGAAGATCTTCTCAATGACCCTTCTTCTCAGTCTTTAGAATCAGAAGTCACCCCAAATGAGATGCACAATGCGTTTCAGGATTTGGAATTCGAGGATTTTCTAAATCATCATATGTATCAGCCTCCGGAATTGGAAGTTCCTCCAATTGTCTCTTCTTCTCAATCTTTAGAATTGGAAGTTCATCCAAGCTATGCTAATTCTCAATCTTTGCAATCTTCCCAGTCATTGGAATTGGAAGTTCATCCAAGTCATCCTAATTCTCAATCTTTGGAATTGGAAGTTCATCCAAACTATGCTAATTCTCAATCTTTACAATCCTCTCAATCTTTAGAACTTCCAAGCTATGCTAATTCTCAATCTTCTCAGTCTTTGGAATTGGAAGTTCATCCCAACTATCCTGATTTTCAATCTCTGCAATCTTCTCAATTTTTGGAATTGGAAGTTCATCCCAACCATTCTGATTCTCAATCTTTGGTTCAATCTCTAGAATTAGAAGTTCATCACAGCCATCCTAATTCTCAATCTTTGCAATCTTCTCAATATTTGGAACTTCCAAGCTATGTTAATTCCCAATCTTTGGAATTGAAAGTTCATCCCAGCCTTCCTAATTCTCAATCTTTAGACTCAGAAGTTCTTCCATATAACAATACTTCTCAATCTTTGGAATTGCAAGTTGTTCAGAATGTCCCTAATTCACAATCTTTCCCAAATGTTTCGAATCAGCAGCATCTTCATGCCCAGCAATATCAAATTGCGCCAACTTCTCCTCACTATGACCAATTCATCCAATCACCACCTCCCTCCAATAAAAGGTATGTTTCTTTAATCCATTCACTTGACAAACAAATTAATGCTCTATCTCTATTAAGCTTGAGTGAAATTTATGTGATTCCAAAGAAAATAAACTCAACCAATGGGTTGAATCATTAGTTTTACCCCGTTTAGTATTATTTATTTTCCTAGCTAGGGCGATCAAATGCTTAGTTTTTTTTTAAATTAGTTTTATACCTCTTTCATAGGCAAAAGACATCAAGCAAGCAATGCAAATTGGAATATGAAAGGACAATAATCATGAAGAAAAGGAACAACATCTTATCTCATAATCCCTCCGCATTTGTAAGTTTTCAACTCGATGAGTTTGAATTAGACGTGACAAATTATTACATATTACTTAGTTTCTTTGAACTTGTTATTATCTTAATGATTTCATTAATATGCTCTCTACATATAGGACAACATTATCAATCAAGGAAAACCTAGAATAGGTTGTCACTGCGCAAAGGCAAAATGTTCAAATAGATATTGCTCATGCTATAAGGTAAATTCTTTATTAACCTGTTGTTTTTAATTGACATGATTGAATCTTTTATTCAAAAAAGTTATTGAAAAATTTAAAATAAATTTCTATTCATATTTTTATTTTCTTAATGAAGGCTGGAGTTGGATGTTCTGATCTCTGTCAATGTAAAGGATGCAGTAATAATTATGGCACTAAAAATGGTGGTAAGAATCTTTTGAGCATCTTGAGTTGTTAGAAATTTTCTTGCTAATATATGTGTGTAGTCCTTTTGGTTTCTCCTCAAAATTTTCTTTCATATATAAATATATATATTATAGTACTAGTTAAGTTTATTGCTCGTTCAATAGGTGATTAATGTATGTGATTTCTGCACATATATAGGAACTTCATTAACTTCTAACTCAAGTTTTGCTCCAAGAGAGCGTGCCCTCATCACCACTCCAAGCAACAGTTTTTGTTTAATCAATGAGAGGCAATTGGTAAGTGTCTGCTATTTCATAAAATTGATTTTTGTTATGACTCTTGAAAATGTCACAAGTAAACATGCAATTTTATGCCTTTTTTATATATTCTTATTAATTCTTTTTGGTGTTCATGAATGTTATGTTAGGGTGGTGGATTCAACACACTCACTCATAACAACTTATATAGATCAGATACAAATCAGCATGCAGTGTATGGTAGACCTGCCACGAATCCATCTGATCCACCGCCAATCGACCAAATAGCCGCTGTGGCTCAACCTCGAGTGAACCCATTTGGTCCATCGGGAAGTATCTCGCCACCGCAAGCTGTCCAATTGGCCGCCACAACTCGGCGGCGAGTGAATCTATACAGAGATTATCAGCCTCAGCAGCAACATATGTTGATGAGCCCAGCCAGTCCCCTTGCCGACGCGGGTGAATCATCATTAATGCGACTACCCCCAAGGTCTGTAGTACCCAAAACCTAAATCAATAAATATTTTATGAAAAACATATTATAATTTGATGTTACTTTTTACTTTTCTTTGCTTTTATATATAACCCATATTTGTTTGTGCAGATTCCGTCAAGAAGTCAACGACATATATTGGAAGCATGGTTCAAGGGAATAGTTTGATAAATTGTGGCCATGGTCTTTTATAAATTGTTTTTATGTATTATGAATCCACATTGAATTATGTTTATATTATTTTGATGTATTTTGAATCCACATCGAATTATTTGTATATGGAATGAATGAAATTATTCAATATATAGTTTATATTAAATTTTGTTATTGTTGAATTGGGTTTATACACCTTTTTGGAAATTATAATAATTACTCAATCAACTCCTATTAATATCCACGCTAGGAGATTAAGAACATAAATTCAGTAACCCAAACAAGATGTCTAAATAAGAACATTCATGTCTAGACTAATAAACTATTCTTATTAAAAGAGTTATATCAGTTGATAAATTGTGAATAGTTTAACCATAGATAATCTTTCAACCACCCTATCAAATAGGTAGAAGATTCATTCAACTGTGAAACGGTCATAATGTAATGCGCTTCCAATATCAATAAAAGAGTACTCATCCAATAGTATTTAACATCTTGAAAACTGCCGAATAAAATGCATCCCAAACCGAAATATCACAAGTAACACCTCTTCCTGGACCATCACAAGGAAAACTAAAAAAAAAATCTATTTTATACTGCATTAACTTGGAAACACATCCATCTAAAGCAACTTAAAAAAGATTTGTTTACTTTGTGAGACAAGTCTCATCTTATATAGTTATCATTGGCATCATAAAATTACTTAAAATAAGTTAATTCAAACACCGCTTTATGTGTCAAATGGCATCAAATTGATAATAACTAATCATAATTAGGATAAAAAAAGGACAGAAAGGTTATTCCAAATCTCAGTCTATGAACCTGATCCACAAACGGATTCATGACACAGTGGTCCCTCACTTCTATAGAATTTGAAATGAATCTCAATGTGAATTATTCTAAGATCTCTACAACCCCTTCAAGGAAAGAAAAGGCCAGAGTCCTAGGATGGAATTATGTGTTTCGGGCCCTAGGTCCACATAAAAAATAATGCTTCTAAATGTCTCGTGACAGGGTATGTGGGCGTCAAAGTGGGAGTAGACTGTTTACTGGCTTTGCAGTGTTCGCAACGAGAAGAACACGGTGTAAGTGCCAACATTGGACTGATACGGAATATCCGTCGACTTTTGGATAAAGACTGGCAGATAGAACTGACGCACGTTTTGTAACACTCTACTTTTATACCGTACAAAACAGTTGAAAACATGACATGAGAGACCAAAAGCAGTTCTTAATCCATTTGGGATCCCAACTTCACTACAGGGTCGATCCTATAGTTAAGTGGGTTTTTGAAAGGTATTTCAAAACATTTTAGTTGTGGTCTCATTTTCATTTTTCAAATTGGTTTAATTCATTCGGGTCTATTTCCATTTCTTAATATCAGAGTACTTACTGAAGTTCTTAGCGGATAATTAGAATAAGCTCGCTACTAAAAGGGTCCACCTAGTATTGTCACCCGGTTCTAGATAACTTACATCAGTTACATACAACCTTCCAGGTTTACAGTTGGTGTATTCCTACCACCATGAGTACTAAGTTTACCAAAATACCATTCAGTATTATATACAGATCCAAAAGTTAAATAACTAACAGAAAATAAATTCTAGGTCTTCACTTCTAGCCGTCCGTGGCTATCTTCTTCCCATGAGAACTACTTGCACGTGCTGCAGGTTAGTTATTGGAAAAAGAGTGAGATTCAAAAGAATCCCAGTAGTAACAAATAGCACTCATATAAAATGCATACGAAGAAACATGCCATAGCAACCACCACATACCAGACAGTTCAATATTCATTCAACATTCAGAGATATGTTCATTCAATAGATAATTCTATTCAAGGACGTATCGTCCCTTCCCACAGCGCTGGGTATTCTATTGGGCCAAAGCCCTTCTCATTTGAATGCTTAAAGGGAAATTCGACCCGATTCATGTTCACAGTTCAAGTATGTATAATGGCAATAATATGCATGAAGCAGGATACATAGAATATGAGGGAGAAGTTACTACCTTAGCTTTTCCAATGTTCCGTGATATGTTACCAGTTCCTTGGTCGTACCGGGCAGATATCGAATCCTATATATGGGAATTCATGAATGGACGGGTTATTACTTAGCCCAATACATTTATAAATCACTTTCTAATGTTGGTTATCATTAGGGTTATTATGGTAACTTTACCAAGTCAACCAATGAGTTAAAATGGTCAAATTATCACAAGGGACTAATTTCTACCCTTGGTGTACAAAGAAATTACAATATGCCATTATATTTTGCAATTTTCGCATAGGCACAAATGCTGGCAGATTTGATCCACTAACTTTAAAAATTCATATCTCTTTGTAAAAATGTCCAATTGGAATTGTTCCAAAGCCTATGTGACCCTTATTAAGTCTAGTTTCAGGGAAAAATACTTCACTTAGCCAATTGGATGCACAGAAATCCAGAATTTCTAGTTATTGGACATTGTTCCAGAATTCTTCAATTTTACATGACCAAACTTCAAAAATGTATAACTCCCAGCATACACATCCAATTAATCCTTATGACCTATCAAATTAAAGGTCTATGTCTCTACTTTCAGAATGGAAAGCTTCATAATTTTCGGACAAGATTTACCCCTTGAATTATCACGCACAACATCTACTGTTACACAGGGCAGATTACACAACATGTTCATGTACACTTCCAAAATTTCCAAATTGATATAGGAACATCCAAAATTCATGAACACTTGTATACCTACAAAATTTTACCTTATAAAGCCAATGGAAACATAAAAATTATCAAATTCCAACTCTTTCACCATGTCATGCACATGGCAGAAATTTGACAAATAAGCCAACAATTACCCAACTTGCAATTTAAGTCTCATACTAGTTTTATAAGCCTTCTAAACATCATAAAACACCATGAACACAACCAAAATACCATGAATCTTCATAATCATAACTTGACCAAAAACAGGGCAGATTTCACATGGGAAAAATCATCAACCAACCAACACAATCCATAGTTCAAAATGAAGCTAAAGCTCACCTCTTGCTCCTCCTTAGGTTCTTTCTTTGTTTCTTGAACTTGTGCTTTTGCAAGATGGCTGAAAACACCTCCTCTTGAAATTCTAAAACCATAGAGTTGAAGCTCTTAGAGAGGAGAACAACTTTTATGAAGGCCTCAAGAGCCATGGAGGTGGTTTGGAAGGTGAAAATGGAGCTAGAAGCTCTTACATTGAAGTTGTCTTCCTCTTTCTCTTTCCTTAAGCTTCTTGGACGACTTTGGAGTTGTGTGAGGGAGTGTTTGATGAGTTTAATTCACTCTTCTTCAGCTTCCAAATCACTTGGCCGTATAACACCAAGAGGAGAAAAGAAATATGCCATGTGTCACATTTTTGTAGAGTCTTGAAAAGTTACATGGTTAATTAACCAACCTTAGTTAGCCTCCTTAGTCAAGCTTTCTCTTTCCTCTTCTCTTGTGCAGCTGATCGAAAATGAGGATAAGAAGATGAAGAATGAAGACTTAATGAATTAAAGCCTCTTCCTTTTACTTTCCAAGTGTCCAAGCCATTTTTGTTGACTTTCTTGTATAAAAGATGAAGCCATTAATTGATTCATCTCTCCTGTTATTCTTGGATGAGATTATAGCATGAAGGGAGAAGATTTAATTTGCTTTTCAAATGTTAATCTTGACCCTTCATCTTGCCTTCCAATTAAGTTTTTGGTTATTCTAGATTTTAGGCGAAAATTAGATAATTTATTGATAACTAATCGGACTAAAATCATCATATAATTTCTTGGGATAATTCTTTCATTAATTTCACTATCCATTAGTACACTTAGTCCTTGAGTACTTTTTGGGATATTACACGTTTATCGTGAAAGCAATAAATGTGCGGATTTCTTGGCAACGCACTTTGGGCTTGGACAGAGGACTTCACCTCATGGAAGAACCTCCCGATACTCTACAGCAGATCCTTCGTGACGATGCTTTGGGTGTTGGGGACTTGTGACTTTGCTTCACTGATCTCTGATTTGGACTGATCACACCTCTTGTAAACCAAAAAAAAAATTTACTTTTCCTCGCGTTGCCTTGTTTTGACAAGAAAAGAAAATCTACAAGGACAATGAAGTAATGAAGCGCACTAAGGTGGGTGAACCATTGAAGACTAAACAGATATTCAAATATCTATTCTCCAATTGTCAAACCAAATCCAAATTTGTAGTCTTTTTTCTTGAGATCAAGCTGCAATGAAAACAGAAACTATGTTAAGAGAAAAGAAAGCAAAAACCGGTAGGCAGATTACCAACAGGATCCTTGAGGAATATATGTTTGGAGAACAAATAATTAGAATTACACGCACACATGTGGAAGAAAACAATGTACCCTCACCTGTGCAGAAAGAATAAAATTAAGACCCATATTTAAACGCTCCTCCAAAAATGCAGAGACACAGCCATTGGAATCAATCTTTCCTCTTAGTTGGCACTACAGCAATCATAACAAAACGGAATGAGAATCGCTAGAACAGAATTTTAGGAGTCGTGACTCAAGATCATTCACAATTTTATAAAACAAGAGGCATCTTTATGAAGCAGAACGTTCCAGATAAAGGGTGACCTGTTGAGATTTGCTCACCCAGACACTAGTTTATTGTTAATGTAATCTGAAATTGTGAGCCCATCTGCATGCATAGTGAGTCAAGTGCATCTGAAAATCCTTTTGTTTCTTTCCTTATAATTATAATTGATTTCTTTCTTGTTCTTTTCACCCCTTAATTTCCCCTTTTATCCAAGAGGGGAGGGGGAAGGGGGAAGGGGGAAGGCAGAGAGGGATTAAATCACCAACTTATTCATCTCTTACTTTTTAAAAAGCATAAAATATATAGAAACTTAAAGAAAGCAGCGCCAACTGATAACAAATGGCTAAGATAGTAGATTTCCTAATATAAAATTATATACCAACTCTCACGGTTAGAAATACAAAGCTTTTTTAAAGTGTTTTTACTGTGTTTGAGGTAAATAGGTAAGAGGAGTTTTGTCTCGTCTTGATAAAATTGTAACTAGTTTTAGTTACTTAGTTGTAACATAATTAGAATAGTTGTTACAAGTAGTTAGAAATGTGCCAGCATGTATTCCCCTAACGAAACAGGAGTCACAGACAGAAGGTAATTAAGCATGTTAAATGGTAGTAACGGAACGAGCCGAAGCAACACCACAATCTTAAACCCAGATTTTTGAATCGCAAGTGCAACTGATCTAAACTGCGGATAATCCTTCAACCTTGAAACAACAAATGGTTGGCATCATTCTTATCCAAGAAGCCAGCATGTATTCCCCTAAACCACTCCAAGTGCAACTTTACATTGGTATTCCAGTACTATATACAATCAGATATTAAATACAGCTGGCACACTCCTAACTACTTGTAACAACTATTCTAATAAAGTTATAACTAATTAACCAAAACTGTAACTAAAACTAGTTACAACTTTATCACATCCTGCGAAAAAAGATTTTTGAAAACATAGTTTGGACTCAAAACTTGTAAACCTCACAAGTCATTACACTCAACCATATAGATGCAACTGTTTCCAAAATATAAGGACTTAAACAACTAAAAGGAACCTAACGAAAAATCTGGAAATAAAATTAAGGTCCTCGCTACAGCATTCAGGCAAGGGCTTAAGTGCAACTTTACATTGGTATTCCAGTGCTATATACAATCGGATATTAAATACAGCTGGCACACTCCTGACTACTTGTAACAACTATTCTAATTAAGTTACAACTAAGTAACCAAAACTGTAACTAAAACTAGTTACAACTTTATCACGCCCTGCGAAAAGAGATTTTTTAAATTATAATTTGAACTCAAAACTTGTAAACCTCGCAAGTCATTACACTCAACCATGGATGCAACTGTTTCCAAAATATAAGGACTTAAACAACTAAAAGGAACCTAACGAAAAGTCTGGAAATAAAATTAAGGTCCTCGCTACAGCATTCAGGCAAGGTCCATTCAGACTTATTCTAAATTAATTAAAAAAAATTAATGCCATTTCTTTACATGAAAAATAAAAGGAAAACACAATGAAGGAACTTTAAAAATATAAGACATAAACAAACAATTCTCCAAATCAAGTCTTCAGGATCCAGTGGGCAAGATTTTGTTTATTTACAATTCGCTTATCTATTTTACTGTTGTTTTCACTTGTAAATTATTATGATATTAAAATGTTTGAGCGTCATTGAATCTGAAGTTGACAATTGCAATTAATTTATTAGTCGAAGAAGTATCCTTGTGCGAATCCCATATGCTGTCTCAACTTCTTAAATAAAAATTCAGATATAGGGACTGCTCAACTGTGATTGCGTTTCTTGTCAATTTTTCTCTAGAAATTGAATTATACGATTTAGTTGCCATGTGTTATGTCGAGTTTGTTGGATAAAAGAGGGAATTTTCAATCCAACCATCGTCCATTGAAAGCGCCTAGATTTTCAATACAAGTCTATATGTATATGGGCTTACTGTGTGTTTTGCATATGGCAAGGATAATGAGGTTAGCACCAAAGCATACGCACGTATAGCCTCCTCTCTCCTCACAGATACAATTAATTGAGAAATAGAGAAATAATTGCAAATGCAGCTACGAAATTCTCCTTTTGTTTTGATTTTTGGATCCGTATCCAGTGCTTTTTGTTGTTGTTGTTTCTGGGTACGTGTAAATAACTTTCACTTGATATCTTTTTTGGGTGGGGGAAAGGAAAGGGTGATTAAAGTGGCAGCTTTAATACCGCGGGTGAATGAATTGCTCAAATTGATGATATTTTGTCTTCCAAAAGGCCATTCTATGGAGCTTGACAGTAGCTATTACTATGGAGTTTTGCAAAAGGCCATTCTAATGTAAATGTCATTCTGTATTCCAATTTCAAGATGGAGTAGTTTAGCTTTTATTTGTCCTTTTTGTGATGATACTGAGTTTTGCATTTACTTCAAAATTAAGTTTACTGCTTTTGTCATCTGAGTAACAATGTGTTTCTCTATAGGCTAGAGTTATCATTCAACTTTAACTCAAGATTAAATCTCTATTATTTAATGATGGTGATGCTGAGGTACTAATCACCTAAGCAAATGAACTTCTTTTTAATGCTTTCAAATAGATTGTTACTTTTTAATGGTTATGCTCTAATACTATATATTTGATTAATTTTTTTCAAGGTCTTTGAAGGAGGAGAAGAAATTATATTGAAGATTTGATGTGAACTTGTACTAAACATTATTATATTGTATTTGGTTTCATATTTTATTATCCATATTGGATCATTCATATAATTTATGTAATTGGACATGCTTTTAACTTGCTTGAAGTGGGCCTGTTTTTGGCCTGATTGAAGTAGGCCTGTTAGCCTGCTTAAATTTTTTTTTTTAAATTTCAGGCTTCCTTAACAGGCCACAGGCCAGGCTCAGGCCATTTAGTTACAAAACAAGCCTGGCCTGGCCTGGCCTGTTTCCACCCCTAAACTCAAGTATCAATATTGACAACTTTTGCTTAAGAAATTCAAATATATATATATATAGGGAAAATTCCATTAAAATATCATATGAATTTGCTTAACCCATAAATGTCTACTAAATATGGAAAAGGACAGAGAGGTACCTAGGTAAAAATCTGGGTTTTGAATATTTGGGTAAAAGACCAAACTACCCTTCCTTCACTCTTCTCTCTCTACTCCATTCTCTCTTCTTTTTCATCATCTTTCGTTCAGCTCCACAAGATCAAAGAAGAAGATGAGTAAGATTTCATCTTTCATTCAGCTCTACAGCATCGAAGAAGAAGAGTGAACTTTCATCTTTCATTCAAATTGTGTTCTCTCCCCACTCCAACAGAGAAAGAGAAATAGAGGATATAAATGATACACCGGAGATCCTTTTATCCTTACTCCGATTGCCATCGAAGGTTGAAGAAACTAGTTTCCAGTGAGCTTTTGTAATTTTTGGTGAAGTTCTGAAGTTTCCGGCGAGTTCATGAGTTTCTCGGCAAACTTATAAATTTTCGATCGACTTTTTAAATTTCCGGTGAATAGTAATGAGATTGACAAAATGAGTAATGAAATTGACAAAAATGTTAAACAGGATTCACCAATATTTGTGGCCTTTGACAAAATTTGTAATGATTCACAAAAGCAATAATGAGTTTGACAAGATTCCTAATGATTTTCATGAGAGCATTTCCTTATGAAAAAAATGTTAGACATGATTCACCAACATTTGTGGCCTTTGACAAAATTCGTAATAGGATTCACAAAAGTAATAATGAGTTTAACAAGATTCATAATGGTTTTTACAAGAGCGTTCCCATCACGAATTTTGGTGAAATACCACAAATGTTGGTGAATCTTGACTTGTATGTTTTCATCAGCAAACTTTTTTGTTAAAACCATTAAAATTCTTGTCAAAACCATTACTAAACTTGTCAATCCCATTACGAATTTCGGTGAAATGCCACAAATATTGGTGAATCCTAAATTACATGTTTTATTCATCAAACTCTTTTGTCAAAATCATTACCATTCTTATCAAAACCATTACTAAACTTGTCAATTCTCTTACGAATTTTGGTGAAAGTAATAGATATTCGTGAATCTTGACTTACATGTTTTCTTCGTCAAACTCTTTTGTCAAAACCTCTACAATTCTTGTCAAAACCATTATTTGTAACATTCCAAAATTTATTCAAAGGCTAAGGATTAATTTATGGGAGTTAGATAGTAAGCCAAATTATGAAACCTATGAAATATAAGGAATCTTAAATTAGACAAAGGGAAAAATAAAGACCTAGTGTGTGTAATTAATAGGATAAAAATATACCTATATATATTATAGTAAAACAAAACACACACTCTTTTTCCTTGCTTCTCTCATGTCTCACGCACACACACACCAAAATATTAAAATAACACACACACACTACACACATGGCACACACATACACATTTTTAATTATTAAAAAAAAACACACTCTCTCTCTCTCATTCTCTCATACACACACACACGGCCACACTCCTCATTTTCCATTTCAATTCATTCAACACATTCAAAGGAAACAGCAAAATTTAGGAAAAGAGAGAGTGAGTAATAGAGAGAGCAAGAGAAACATAAGAGGATCAGTGCTACCAGAGGAAGGAAGAAGTGATTACAAATTCTACATACAACTCAATATCCTAATATAGGTGAGTTTCCTTCCCATATTCTTAACTCTTTCTAGTTAATTTGAGGTTATTTTTGGGTAATTTGGGAAGCATAAGAACCTAGTATAATGAATTGTTGTCTTGTGAGGTTTTGTTTTGGGCAAAATAGTACATAATGAAGGAATGAGAATTTGTCAAATTTGAGGTTTCCAATCAATTCTACACGAAAAATTATATGGGAATACATGAGATTATGATTTTTGGATGATTATATATAAGTCTAGAATTTTTAGAAAATAAGAGGAGTTGCTGTTCGGTTAGTTTCTCTGAAATCATATTGGTTGTAAAATAAATTTCGGTAACAAAACCTAGTCCGAAAATTATGAAAGTTTCCAGAAGGAAAGTAGACATCTTAAGCTTTAATTTGATATATAATATGTATCATTTGGGTTTATAAATAGTGAGATATGAATTTTTAAAGTTAGATGATGAATCTGGAACGTTTTCTGGTACAGATGGGGTTTGACGAAATTATGGAAATTTTGTGACTATAATATCTAAATGGTTATATTTTTCCTTGATAATATATTTAAATATAATCATATAGGATTTTGAACCATACCATTTGGAGTTCTAGATATTTAGTTATGAATTTTAGAAGTTAAGCTATTGAAACTGGAAATATTTTCTGGCAGTGCGAGAAAAATTTAAAACTGGGAATTATTCATGGATAGGTGGTAGTTAAACGTATTTTTATATTAAAATAGACTTCATAAGTGACACATAGAATTTGGAACCACCTTAATTGGATATTTCTAGGCCAAGATATGAATTTTCAAAGATTATTGAAAATTCTGACAAAATTGAGTAATAGTGAAAAATAAAAAGTAAGGGTATTTTTGAAATAATTAGGACTCTAAGGGTCAAGTTAAATACTAGAGTTGGTATGAGTCCATTAAATACCTATTGGATTTAAGGTATTAGCTATAATGATAATCTACCAAGGTGTCTTAAATTATTTTGGAATAAGTAATAATTCGTCCGTCCATAAATTATAAATTATAGGATTTGACATTTGCCCGGGACGCCTAAGAGACTGAGAACAGGAACCAAATTTGGAAAGACTGTCAGGTAGTACCTTATCTCTTATATCATATGTGATGCCATGTATGTGTACCATATCATCTGTATATGTGTGGGACAGATAGTCCATAGGCGGTAAGACCCGTAAGTACAAGTTACACCGGGAGTTACCCGGGGGCGTCTTAAGCCAGGTAGGCTTGAGGCAGAAAGCCCGTGACTGTACCTTATATGGGGCAGAGGCCCTGGGCAGCCAGATTGTGAATCTCAAGCGCTGTGAGTCTGTGATAAGGGACCGGTTAGGCCCTTTTATGTGCTGCATTTCTGTAAGTTGTGCTGTTTGATGATTTGTTTTACATGCTTAGTATTTGCATATTATATGAGTGATCTGTGTACTACTGAGATTCTTTTGAATCTCACCCCTTTTTCAACAAATAATATACAGCAAAGGCGTCCAGCTCTAAGGGCAAGAAGGTAATATAGACGGACGAAGAAGAGACAAATAAATTATGGACTGTTTGGTTATCATTTTATTTTGGATGACTGTAAAATATTTATAAGTAGTAGTAGTAGTAGCGATAGTAGTACTGGTACTCGCGACGCAGACTGTATAAGTTGTAATCCGTACGCTAGACTTTCGATAACGTATTGGTATCCAGAAACCAATAAGTTAACCATCACGACGCGAGCTATGGATAGAAAATGATCTGTATTTTAAATAAATGATTTTGAAACAGATAAAGATAATAAATTTATAAATTAAAATTTAGACCATACATATTTATTTTAAAATTTTTTTGAAAATCCTATACAAATATAAGATTAAACTATTCTTAAATTGGGACTTTAAATTATTTTGGTCTCAAATTTAAAACCATTATATATTTAAACTAATCTAAAGGCTTTAGAAAATAAGGTATTACATTTTTGGTATCAGAGCATAAGGTTCTGGCATTATCAGAATAGTATGCTGATATATGACTATATGAAATTTACCTTTTCCTCATTTTAATATAGTGAAATATAAAGATGGCAATTATAAGAGGTGGTAGAGCCAACGGAAGAGGCCGCGGCAGAGGCCGAGGTAGAGGTAGAGACGAAAATGATAATATGGAACCAAATGCTAGACCTGATCTTATGCAACAAATGCTTGGCATGCTTACTGAACAGCGAGCCATGATACAAGAACTTAGGGAAGAACTCCAGGAAGTAAAAGCTAAGCAGAATGAAGATAGGGGGCATTCAGTAAATAATGAAACAATTCAAGAGGAAACAGAGAATGAGGAAGAATCGACCCAACCTAAGGAGTCACAACCACCAATAACACCGAATCAAGAATCTCATGGGGGACCAGTCCGTGAGGAACGAAACATACAGTATTGGGTTACAGAGTTTGCTAAACACCAATCCTCATTATTCAACGGGAAATTTGATCCTCAAGAAGCTGAAAACTGGATAATCAGGCTGGAGAAAATTTTTGAAATATTGGAGTGTTCTTCTGAGATAAAGGCACGACTAGCGGTGTACAAACTAGAGGGGGATGCAGACCAATGGTGGAGGAATATAGCTATGATGTTGCGAACCCAGAATATTCCTGTGACTTGGGAGCTATTCCAGGAGAAGTTTAATGAAAAGTACTTCCCCAGATCTGTGAGAATCGAAAAAGAGACAGAGTTCTTATCTATCCGACAGGGTGAAGATGAGACCTTCGATGAATATCTCTCTCGATTCACTCGCTTGTCCCGTTACTCCTCTTACATGCGAAACAAAGAAGGTGAGCAGTGGAGTTCAGATCTACTGATCAGAGGGTTGAAGCGTTACCTGAAAGATCGGTTAGCTGCCCGACAATTCGAAAATTTTAACAAAGCAGTAGAAGAATGCCGGATCACGGAGTACAACCTGCGAGATCGAAATCTAGCTAAGAATACCAGCAACCACAGTGGGCCTAGTCGGGGAAGTTTTCCTCAGAAACGGAAGGGTCAGGGATCATCATTCAAGGGAAATGATAAGAGACCTTACAAGCCAGATAACCGTGGAAATCAGGGGTCCTTTACAGCTCCAACATGTTCTCGATGTGGTAAGGTGCATCCTGGCAGAACGTGTAATAGACAGATAATCTGTTACATCTGTCATCAACCGGGTCACTTTGCTAGTGAATGTAAACAGCGGACAGTAGAGCCCAGGCCCAAGACTCAAGGGAGAGTATTTGCAATGACCCACGAGGAGGCCCAAAAATCTCCAGAGATGATCCAAGGTACAATCCTTCTTAATGGTACCACATTACAAGCCTTATTTGATTCTGGTGCTAGTCATTCATTTATTTCCTCTGAGTGTGCTAAAGAGTTAGGGCTAAATGTGCATAAATTACCGTATGATCTGGTTGTATCTACACCGATGGGTGCTAGAGCTATTACTTCAGATGCTTGTTTGAATTGTATTATAAATGTAGCTGGGCGGGAGTCAGTGATAGATTTGATCTATCTACCACTCCACAAACTGGAAGTTATTCTAGGCATTGACTGGCTAACGGCGAACAATGTGTTGCTGGATTGTGGTAACAAGAGAATTGAATATCTTGAACCACATAAAGGCAACGATGCTAGCATTAACCTGAATTTTCTCTCCGTAGCTGAAGCTGAGAAGTGCCTGAGAAAAGGGTGTCAGGGGTATCTTATATTATTCTCAGTTCAGGCAGAATCAGATGTAATGATTGAGAGTATACCTGTAGTGAATGAATTTCCTGAGGTATTTCCAGAAGACATTAGTGGATTACCTCCAGAAAGGGAAGTTGAGTTCGCCATTGAGATTATGCCGGGTACCGGATCTATTTCCAAAGCTCCTTACCGAATGGCACCAAATGAAATGGCAGAATTGAAGAAGCAAATTGAAGAATTACTAGAGAAAGGATTTATACGACCCAGTGTTTCACCATGGGGAGCTCCAGTATTGTTTGTTAAGAAGAAGGACGGGAGCCTACGTTTATGTATTGATTATCGAGAGCTGAATAAGGTGACCGTCAAGAACAAATATCCACTCCCCAGGATTGATGATCTTCTCGATCAACTATCTGGTTCTAGCGTATTCTCAAAGATTGATCTGAGATCGGGCTACCATCAGCTGCGAGTAAGAGTTGAGGATGTATCGAAGACAGCTTTTAGAACCAGATATGGACACTATGAGTTCTTGGTGATGCCTTTCGGACTGACCAATGCACCTGCTGTGTTTATGGATTACATGAACCGAATTTTTCGTCAATATCTGGATCAGTTCGTAGTAGTCTTCATTGACGACATCCTAATATACTCTAAGAGTAAAGAGGAACATGAAGAGCATTTGAGAATAGTGCTGAGAATTCTCAGAGAAAAGCAACTCTTTGCCAAACTGAGTAAATGTGAATTCTGGCTTTCAGAAGTTAAATTTCTGGGCCATGTAATTTCACAAGAAGGAGTCTCTGTGGATCCTAGTAAGGTGGAGGCAGTACTAAACTGGAAGAGGCCAGAAACTGTAACAGAGATACGCAGTTTTCTGGGTCTTGCTGGTTATTACCGGAGATTTATTCAAAATTTCTCCAGGATCGCCATGCCGTTGACAAAGCTCACGAGAAAGAATCAAACATATGTGTGGGATGACAAATGTGAGAGGAGCTTCACGGAGCTGAAGGAGAGGTTGACATCCGCACCAGTACTGATTATTCCAGATCCCAGTGAGCCATATGTGGTTTACAGTGATGCTAGTAAGCAGGGATTGGGATGTGTCCTTATGCAGCAGGGCAGAGTAGTGGCGTATGCCTCTCGACAGCTGAAGCCTCACGAGAAGAACTATCCCACTCATGATTTGGAGCTTGCGGCAATCGTGTTTGCATTGAAAATATGGCGACACTACCTGTATGGTAGTACTGTAGAGTTGTACTGTGACCACAAGAGTCTCAAGTATCTACATGATCAAAAAGAATTGAATATGAGACAACGTCGCTGGATGGAGTTGTTAAAAGATTATAATCTAGAGATTAAATATCATCCAGGAAAGGCAAATGTTGTTGCTGATGCCTTGAGTAGAAAAGCGGTGCAAGTAGCAGTCATGATGGTCCGAGAACAGAAATTGTTAGAGGAATTCAGAGATCTAAACTTGACAAATCAAGTATTCCTCAATGCATACAAACCGAATGAAGTACTCCTAGCTAATTTTAGTGTTAGTCAGGAAGAAAGCAATCTGAGAGCAGAAATTGAAGAAGCTCAAATGCAAGATGAACGAGCCCAGTTAATCCGAGGGATGATTGAAAAAGGTGAAACCCAGGATTATGATCTTTCGCCAAGTGGATTGATCAGATACAAACAGCGAATATATGTACCACCAAAGGCTGATTTGAGGCGGAAAATCCTGGATGAGGCACACAAGAGTCGTTACACCCTTCACCCAGGAATGATTAAGATGTATCACAATTTGAAATCCATGTACTGGTGGCCAGGGCTAAAAAGCGATGTGACCAAGTATGTGTCCCGATGTCTCACTTGTCAGAAGGTGAAGATTGAACATCAGAGACCACCAGGACTTCTACAGAGTCCAAAAATTTCAGAATGGAAGTGGGAAAGTGTCACCATGGATCTAGTGATGGGTTTACCCAAAATTAGAAACTATGATGCCATTTGGGTAATTGTCGACCGTTTCACCAAGACGGCACATTTCATACCCATTAATGCTAGATATTCCCCAGAGAAGTTAGCAGAAATATATATACGAGAGATAATCAAACTTCATGGTACACCAAAGAGCATTATCTCCGATCGAGATCCCAGATTTACATCAAGATTCTGGAAAGCTCTACATGAAGCTCTAGGTACGAAGCTGAAATTCAGTACGGCCTATCATCCACAGACGGATGGACAGTCAGAAAGAACCATATAGACGCTGGAAGATATGTTAAGAGCATGTGTATTGGATTTCAAGGGAAGTTGGGATCATTTTCTTCCACTCGCTGAATTCGCTTACAATAATAGCTATCATGCGAGTATACAAATGGCTCCTTATGAAGCATTGTACGGTAGGAAGTGTCAATCGCCCCTATGCTGGACAGAATTGAATGAACGAAGACTATATGGGCCGGATCTGGTAGATCAAACCACAGAACAAATCAGGACTATCAAAAAGAGGCTCCTAACAGCGCAAAGCAGACAGAAAAGCTATGCTGATAAAAGGAGAAGATCTCTAGAGTTTGAAGTGGGAGATCATGTATTTTTGAAGGTATCTCCTGTTACCGGAATCGGTAGGGCAATCAAAAGGAAAAAGCTTAGCCCACGTTACATTGGTCCATTTGAAATATTGGCAAGAATTGGGCCAGTAGCATATCGAATAGCCTTACCCCCAAACTTGAGTAGACTGCACGATGTGTTTCATGTCTCACAGTTGAAGAAGTACCAACCAGACCCTGAACATATTATGGAATATGAAAATGTGGATATGCGAGATGATCTCACATATGAGGCTGAGCCAGAACAAATCATTCACAGACAAGAAAAACGACTCAGACATCGAAGCATACCATTCGTGAAGGTGGTGTGGAAGGGACTGTCTCCAAGGGAAGCAACTTGGGAAGTTGAAGAGGACCTGAAGAAATGTTACCCGGAGTTTATATCTCAAGAAGTGTAACAAATTTCGGGGACGAAATTTATTTTTACGGGGGGAGAATTGTAACATTCCAAAATTTATTCAAAGGCTAAGGATTAATTTATGGGAGTTAGATAGTAAGCCAAATTATGAAACCTATGAAATATAAGGAATCTTAAATTAGACAAAGGGAAAAATAAAGACCTAGTGTGTGTAATTAATAGGATAAAAATATACCTATATATATTATAGTAAAACAAAACACACACTCTTTTTCCTTGCTTCTCTCATGTCTCACGCACACACACACCAAAATATTAAAATAACACACACACACTACACACATGGCACACACATACACATTTTTAATTATTAAAAAAAAACACACTCTCTCTCTCTCATTCTCTCATACACACACACACGGCCACACTCCTCATTTTCCATTTCAATTCATTCAACACATTCAAAGGAAACAGCAAAATTTAGGAAAAGAGAGAGTGAGTAATAGAGAGAGCAAGAGAAACATAAGAGGATCAGTGCTACCAGAGGAAGGAAGAAGTGATTACAAATTCTACATACAACTCAATATCCTAATATAGGTGAGTTTCCTTCCCATATTCTTAACTCTTTCTAGTTAATTTGAGGTTATTTTTGGGTAATTTGGGAAGCATAAGAACCTAGTATAATGAATTGTTGTCTTGTGAGGTTTTGTTTTGGGCAAAATAGTACATAATGAAGGAATGAGAATTTGTCAAATTTGAGGTTTCCAATCAATTCTACACGAAAAATTATATGGGAATACATGAGATTATGATTTTTGGATGATTATATATAAGTCTAGAATTTTTAGAAAATAAGAGGAGTTGCTGTTCGGTTAGTTTCTCTGAAATCATATTGGTTGTAAAATAAATTTCGGTAACAAAACCTAGTCCGAAAATTATGAAAGTTTCCAGAAGGAAAGTAGACATCTTAAGCTTTAATTTGATATATAATATGTATCATTTGGGTTTATAAATAGTGAGATATGAATTTTTAAAGTTAGATGATGAATCTGGAACGTTTTCTGGTACAGATGGGGTTTGACGAAATTATGGAAATTTTGTGACTATAATATCTAAATGGTTATATTTTTCCTTGATAATATATTTAAATATAATCATATATGATTTTGAACCATACCATTTGGAGTTCTAGATATTTAGTTATGAATTTTAGAAGTTAAGCTATTGAAACTGGAAATATTTTCTGGCAGTGCGAGAAAAATTTAAAACTGGGAATTATTCATGGATAGGTGGTAGTTAAACGTATTTTTATATTAAAATAGACTTCATAAGTGACACATAGAATTTGGAACCACCTTAATTGGATATTTCTAGGCCAAGATATGAATTTTCAAAGATTATTGAAAATTCTGACAAAATTGAGTAATAGTGAAAAATAAAAAGTAAGGGTATTTTTGAAATAATTAGGACTCTAAGGGTCAAGTTAAATACTAGAGTTGGTATGAGTCCATTAAATACCTATTGGATTTAAGGTATTAGCTATAATGATAATCTACCAAGGTGTCTTAAATTATTTTGGAATAAGTAATAATTCGTCCGTCCATAAATTATAAATTATAGGATTTGACATTTGCCCGGGACGCCTAAGAGACTGAGAACAGGAACCAAATTTGGAAAGACTGTCAGGTAGTACCTTATCTCTTATATCATATGTGATGCCATGTATGTGTACCATATCATCTGTATATGTGTGGGACAGATAGTCCATAGGCGGTAAGACCCGTAAGTACAAGTTACACCGGGAGTTACCCGGGGGCGTCTTAAGCCAGGTAGGCTTGAGGCAGAAAGCCCGTGACTGTACCTTGTATGGGGCAGAGGCCCTGGGCAGCCAGATTGTGAATCTCAAGCGCTGTGAGTCTGTGATAAGGGACCGGTTAGGCCCTTTTATGTGCTGCATTTCTGTAAGTTGTGCTGTTTGATGATTTGTTTTACATGCTTAGTATTTGCATATTATATGAGTGATCTGTGTACTACTGAGATTCTTTTGAATCTCACCCCTTTTTCAACAAATAATATACAGCAAAGGCGTCCAGCTCTAAGGGCAAGAAGGTAATATAGACGGACGAAGAAGAGACAAATAAATTATGGACTGTTTGGTTATCATTTTATTTTGGATGACTGTAAAATATTTATAAGTAGTAGTAGTAGTAGCGATAGTAGTACTGGTACTCGCGACGCAGACTGTATAAGTTGTAATCCGTACGCTAGACTTTCGATAACGTATTGGTATCCAGAAACCAATAAGTTAACCATCACGACGCGAGCTATGGATAGAAAATGATCTGTATTTTAAATAAATGATTTTGAAACAGATAAAGATAATAAATTTATAAATTAAAATTTAGACCATACATATTTATTTTAAAATTTTTTTGAAAATCCTATACAAATATAAGATTAAACTATTCTTAAATTGGGACTTTAAATTATTTTGGTCTCAAATTTAAAACCATTATATATTTAAACTAATCTAAAGGCTTTAGAAAATAAGGTATTACATTATTAAACTTGTCAATCCCATTGCAAATTTTGATGAAATACCACAAATGTTGGTGAATCCTGACTTACGTGTTTTCATCAGCAAACTCTTTTGTTAAAACCATTAAAATTTTTGTCAAAATCATTACTAAATTTGTCAATCCCATTACGAATTTTGATGAAATGCCATAAATGTTAGTGAATCCTGACTTACATGTTTTCATCAACAAACTCTTTTGTCAAAACCATTACTGAACTTGTCAATCGCATTACGAATTTTGTCAACTCATTACTGTTCATCTTCTTCTTCCTCAGCCTCCTGGATTTCTCCAAAATCATGACTACAAGTCCTTCTAATATGCAAACCCAGCACATAATTCGTCACAACCTTGCCATCACCTTCCTCCATTTTTTTCGGTGACATTTTTTCCTCCACCATCGTCGCTGGCAAGTTCCGATCACAGCACCCAGTTTCGATGACAAAGAGGAAAGGAAATAAGACGGTGGTGGAAAGCACTGGAGAAGCTTCTAGAGCCTTTTATAAAGGAGCAGCCTTTTATGATGCTTCTTGAGCTGCTTCATTTATTCTCCGATGAGTCTGTGTCCCTTATATCTCTCTCTTTTTTTAAATGGTTTGAAGGGCATTTTGGTCATTCATCTAAACTTCCAAAACCCAGATTCCTACCCTATGTCTTATCTGTCCTTTGCAAGTTATAATGGACTTTTATGGGTTAAGCAAGTTCATATGGTATTTTAACGGAATTTTCCCATATATATAGATATATATATTAGGCCACTGGCAAGGTCACCAGAGCTTCAATGACAGACAAGAGGGCTGAGGATTTTTTATTTTAAAAAAATTAGGTGTAGTTAGGTAATTTCTCAAATTTTGCAACATGTCAAAATTTCAAATCAACCCCTTTAGAATTATTGAAATTCAACATACTTATTTATCTTTTTACAATTTTAATGGTATTTTTCTGTCTTTTTTCCAAATTTAACCAAATTAAAGGATATAGAGAAAATAATATTATTTAGAGGAATCAAATATTGAAACATAAATTTAAAGGTACTAAATTACCCTTAACAGAACATCATGCGTTGTCTTTTTTATTTGGGAAAATTTTACTCAAGGACCACTGTAGCCAATTAATATCCAATGGGCCCCAAAAAATTCTTTATTTTTTTCTTTATTTGATCAAGGGTTGCCTCTTCGAGACTTAGAGGACAAAGGATTTTCACCTACCCCAACAAATGCGCTTCTCGAAATTTAAACTTATGTTTTCTTTTTTACGGGATAAGGTCCTTACCACCTCAACAACTAGTGTTTTTTTTTTGAAACTTCAATGCAAGACTATGGGGGCAAAATGAAATTAAAATTTATACTGAAAAGACATCACTGCCCTTGCTTATTTTTTTTAAGAAAAATCAATATTTTCCAACCAAGGTATTACTCATTTGCAATTATCTTACACATCATGAATAAATAGAACAATCAAATGAATAAGATAAATTAATTTATTAACAATTACTCATTTGCAAGTATCTTACACTTCAAGAACAAATGGAATATTTTATTAAGATAAAGTAATTTCTTAACAAAATTAAATTTGCAAGTGTCTTATACATTATAACCAAATCGAATAGTCTTGTGAACAAGTAGAATATTCATATCCTCTGTGAGTAATTGTTTAAGAAATTTATAAATGAGTAAATGTTAAAAAATTAATTTATCTTGTTTATATGACTATTCTACTTGTTCATAGGATTAATCGATTAGTTCATTAAGTATAAGATATTTATAGGGATAGTGATGTATTTTCAGCATAAATTTTAATTTCATTTTACCCTCATAGTCCGGCAGGGAAGTTTCAAAATTTCTTGGGGCTCCTTGGATATTAATTGGCGATAATGGTCCATGAGTGAAATTTCCCTTTTTATTTTTGGTTTTAGTCCTAGCACAGAGTCCTAAAAAAATAAATATGGAAACATGCTTGATGCATAATCTTTTAATTACATTTTCATTTACCCTTTAAAAAATGAATGAATATGTCATTATTGAAACATTTTTACTTTAAAAACGTCGAGTTATTGAAAATTGATGGTAGTTTCTTGGATCAAATGCAAAAGATCCTTCTTATTAAAAGGGAGGTTAAATGTATACCAAAAACGAAGAGAAATCAGTGTCTTGTATATTCCAATAATTCAACTACATCTCTAATTCTTATTATAATTCTTATTATAATGCACCTTCTTCTTGAGGACGAATTTGGTACTTTAGTAAAGAATTCCCTTGTTTTAAGGAGAGACAATAATGAGAAAGGGTATAAATTCTATGATATTGGAAGGGGTGACTCAAACCTCATAAATCAAGAGTGTTTGGAACAACGATTGTAAAAGTGTTTTTTTTTAATCTGATTTTTGCAATCTTACTTTTAGGTAAAAGTCAAATTGAATAATATGATTTATGTTCAGATTGGCGGTTGTATAAGTGACTTTTGTAAAAATAGAACTTATTTGGATTGGTGGTAATATAAGTAGCTTTTGTGATAATTATAAAAGAAAAATTAAAATTAAAATAATTTTTCGTTTTTTAAATGTATGGCTTGCTTTGCTCAGCTTTCCTATGAAAAAGAGAGTAGACTTTCAAAATAAAAGAGCAAGAGTAGAGAGAGAGAGAGAGAGCACTACTACAAAATGTAGATTTTACGTCCCTAAAAGACGTCCCTTTTTAAAAAAGGGAACTAAAAAATAAAGACAGTGGCATTTTTGCAATTGTGGGTAAGAATTAAGTAACTTTAGACATCCATTTTCAAAAAGGGACGCCTAAAGTAAAAAAAAATTAATTTTTTTTTATTTTTTTTAGACTTTAGACGTCCCTTTTCAAAAAGGGACGCCTAAAGTAAAAAAATTAATTTTTTTTAGACTTTAGACGTCCCTTTTTGAAAAAGGGACGTCTAAAGTTTTTCAAAAAGGGACGCCTAAAGTAGAAAAAATTAATTTTTTTTTTAGACTTTAGACTTTAGACGTCCTCCCTTTTTGAAAAATGGACATTTAAAGTCAATTTTTTTTTACTTTAGACATCCCAAATTCAAAAATGGACGTCTAAAGGTAACGTAAATCAGTCAAATTAATACTGACATCACTCTTTTTAAGGTTATCTCTACCTCCGCAAGCTAGCTTTCTCGATTCAAATTTCAAAACTCTCATTTTCTTTCGAAGCTGAATCTTCCACCACTCTCATGAAGCTCATTTTCCACCATAACTCTCTCTCGTACTCCCTTTCATTATCGTTGTTCTTTTTTTGAAAGTCGTCATCCTCTATCTCTACCACCATCATCTACCGTCTTCCTCTCCATTGTTGAAGCTCGTCGCCATTGTTCTTCCTCGATCTTTGATGTTGTTGGTTCCTCCTCCCTCCCTCTCCTACTGTGCCTAAAAGGTATGGATAATTACTTTTTCTTTTTATAGGCTAAGTTTTGAACTGGGATTATTGTATATGTATTTTGTTGTGTTAAGATTTAGATTTATCTTCATTGTAGATTCATTTTGATTTATCATCCTTCACCAATATTAATCTGTAAGGACATTTTGGTTTATGAAAAATTGTTTGATCTTGTTTCTGTAGGTTATAATTGTTAGGTAGTGAAAAATATAAGCGAATTTTTTTTAAAAAAAACACTTTAGACGTCCATTTTTAAAGGACGCCGTATCCTGACTTTTTTACGTCCCTGGTGTAGGCGTCCCTTTATTTTTAGACGTTAAAGGCTAAAAAATGGACGTTAAAAGTGTTTACTGTAGTAGTGAGGGGTATGGTAAGAGTCATAAGGACTAGATGTGGATTGTAGGGGTGTGGTGGGGCCACAAGAGGGGGTGGGGCCGTGTAAAAAGCCAAAATCAAAAGTGATAATGCTTATTGGAATAGTGATTAGAATCTTTAAAAACAGCTTTTTAATCTTGATTTACTTTATACGAGGTAAATATATAAGAGTAGTGTTATCTCGACTTATGTGCATAAACACTTATAAGCCTTTCATAAGTTAATCCAAATTTGTGGCTTATGAAAATAAGCCACTTAATTCTACAAGGTAAATTGCAAGAAAGCTAGGCTACACACACAAGTCAAAAACTTCCAATCTTACTTTTGACTCTTGAAACCGCGATTGGGAGGCCAAAATGCTCTGCCAAACAGATGCTAAAGCAACCAGTTAAAGCTTAGCCAAAATCTTGTAGAAATTAAAAAAATAGTAAAGAAAATATCTTAAAGGCGTATAGGAATAATAATTAATTAAAAAACAGAGAAAGAAGACATAACTCAATTAATGAATGCAAATAATAATCAATGAAATTTTTATTTTATTTTTGTGCGTTAGAAAAAAAAATTCTTGAATAATAGAAAGAAAATGAGAACAAAATCTTCTGTTTGGATAAATTTAAATATTATTCTTAGCTGAGCAGCAATCTAAATATTAAAGACCTCTAACAAAAAACAAGCCAATGAAAATTAAAAAAAAAATTAAAGTCTTTAGGGATTCTCTTATGATCGTTTTTCTATTTTGATTTTTAGAATTTATAAAATATTAAATATGAAATATTTTTTCTTTTTAATCTGATGGTGGATATAAGATTTTGAAAGAGAAAAATAATGAGAAAGAGAAGAAGGAGAGAAGTCAAACCCATCCTCCTTTCCAATCTTCCATTGCCATCAAGATTTCATAAGTACGTACTACTGCACTTCGTCTTTAACCTACTCCTCTTTTTCTTTCTTTCTTGTCTTCTACTTCTCCTCTTCTTTTTGTCTCTTTCTTTCTTTAACCTCTTTTGGCGCCATCTTCTACTTCTCCTTTTCTTTCTCTTTCTTTCTTTCTTTAACCTCTTTTGGCGCCATCTTCTACTTCTCCTTTTCTTTCTCTTTCTTTCTTTCTTTAACCTACTGAGGCGCCATCTTCTATTTCTCCTCTCGTCTTTTTATTTTTCTATAACTACATGAGTAGCTAGTTCTTCTCCTTCTTTTCAAGGAGAGATAACATGGTGGTTTGAGTCTTGTTCATTTTAATTACTTCTCACAGTTTTAAAAGGCATCTTGAGGTATTTAAACGGCCCCTAACTTGAAATTATCCGTTTTGGGCCAATTACCTTTTACGGTCTTAAAACTCATCAAAGGAGATTTATTCATATCTTTATAAGGCGTCCATCATATTGATATTAGTTTATATAATTTTTTATAATTAGATTAATGTATACATTTAATCCTTTAAGTTCGCATCAGGTTTTATTTTAGCCATTTGAGATTGTAAAACGTATTTTTATCTCTCAATATTAACACTGTTAATTCTCACTAACAGAAAATGTTGACATGGTAAAGTTAATGTTGAATCAGCAATAAAATGCTGACAAAACATGGTAAAGTTATTACGAGTATGATACTAGGTCATTTTCATCATCTCAAGACAACTCGTGTGTATCCCTCGACACCCAATCAACAAAGTCTTGCGATCGAACCATCTTTCAAATTGCCAGAGCTTATGGCGTGGTTGATCCCATACGCAGAGATTTGGGGCTTTTCGAACCTAAAGACCTTTTTCATTTTTTTTTATTTTTGTTATTTAAACTTTAAAGTATAAAGTTATTATAATTAATATATATAGATTTTATGGATGCTTTGTCAGCATTTTATTTCCGAGTTAACATTAAAGGATTAAAATTACGCTTTACAAACTTAGGGATCAGAATGAAACTTGATCCAAATTTAAAGGACCAAATGACAGCTTTAGCCTTGTACTTACTATTGCAATAATGTTAGAAATGACATGAAAGAAGATTAATTAATTAGAAAATCTCTTGAGAATGGGGTATTTAAAGACTTTAGCTACCATGCTTCCACTCATATGGTTGAGTTGAGTTAGGAGTACTTAAGCACTTCCAAAGATTCAACTCAACATCATCCTGCTTTGCTAGTATTGTATTTCAAATCTTTAATATAAAATTACTTTTATTGGTTAAAATTTTTATTAAAATAAATATATAAAGTCCCACATCGGTTGGAGAGGAAAACAAAAGACACTTTATAAAAGTTTAAATACCTTTCCTTTTAATACGTTTTTAAATATTACAATACTTTACATGGTATTTCATCTAGCAAGCAATCCCTCAAATCAAAAACTCTTTTATGGTTTTCCAATCTTAATCTTAATAATTAACTCTCAACGGAGAATGAAGGATGTCTCGTAAAGATTTGTATATCTTCCCTCTCAACAAATTTTAAAACCGTGAGTCTCATTACCCTCACGGAGAGCTCGCCAGTTATGAAAATTAACAATTTTGAATATAAATGATAAATATTATGTGCAACAACAAAAAATAACATACGCATGTGTGGGTTTAAATTTATATGTTTCTATTTTTCACTAGTACAAAATATAGATTTTACACCTGTTTTTTACACTTGACAAAATTGGACACATGTAGAAAGTGTGACCGGTGGCATTTTTGTAAATATTAAAAAATGAAGAAACTTTCTACATGTGTTAAAAAGACAACACGTGTAGAAAATAAATTTAAAATATTTTTTCTTTAATATTAATGAATTTAATCTAATTTTTAATTTTTTAAAAAAATAAATGGCAACTTTCTACACCGGTTGGATCCCAACCGGTGTAGAAAATCATACTTTCTACACCGGTTGGCTCCCAACCGGTGTAAAAAGTCTCTTTCAACACCGGTTAGTTCCCAACCGGTATAGAAATTCATAGTTTCTACACCGGTTGGGAATCAACTGGTGTAGAAAACACTTTCTACACCGGTTGCAACCTAACCATTGTAGAAAATCAATCAGTTTTTTCTTGCCCTCCTCCCTCGCCAAGATCCCTTGCCTGCCCGATCCCCTGCCCTCCTCCCTCGCCAAGATCCCCTCACCATCGGTCGGACCCTGATCCGCAAGGTCGCGATCGGCTGCGGACACAAGAATCAAGGCATGTTTGTCGAAACCATGCCTGCGGGTGCTGCGTGGGTTCCTCTGAGCCGTAACCCACAGGCCTGAGGGGCGTGCCCATTGCGCCGCCTGTCGAGTAGTCGATTCGCAAAGCGTTGAGACCTGTGTCGGCAGTATTGACTTCGGAGGAAGCGAAATCTGCTGATGTTGCGCCTCTGTACAAGGCAGCGTCCTGGGATTTGGATGAATGTGATTTCACCCATGATTCTTAGCACAAATTCTGAGGCCTAGGTAATTCATGACTTTTCTAATCCATTGTCTGATGCATGCTACTGAGATCTGAATTAAACCTCTGCTGCACAAATTCATGAATTTGAGCTTTTTGAGTTGTTTCATTTAAGGTACCTAAGCTTGTCGGACGACTACCTAAGCTTGTTGGACGACTTATTAGTTCAAAAGTTCAAATGCCCAATACATCAATACTTTGGCTGCTTTTGAATTAGCACAATATGTTTATCGCTTCTTAACAATTTTGGGTGTTCTGTGGGGGCAATGGGCAGTAGGAAGAATAAAGTAAAAATGTGCAGTCTTACTGTTATTTCGATGAGAGTAGCACTCTGCATCCGTGAACTGGTATTATTACTACTTAATTTCTATCTATTTTTGCGAAGATTAGATGAAATAAAGTCATATGAAACTTGTGGTGCTACTGTTAATTAAATTTCTATTGCATTGTCTTTGTTTCAGTTTAACACCGCTTAATTTCAAGATAATATTATCTACTATGTTATTTCCAGGTCTACAAGGAAATCAATGGGAAGGATTGCTATAGGAATGATTTTGAAGCAGCCATGCTAAGAGACACTTGTTCCTATTATTCCAAGAAGGCTTCAAAATGGATCTTTGAAGATTCTTACCCTCATTATATGCTGAAAGGTGTGGATTCTCAGTTATGCATGACGTGTCTTTGTTGTTTTGTTTTTGTCACTGGATAATTTTAGTCACTATTTGATCTTCTACCTTTTGTGACAGGTTGAGGAGTGCTTGAAACGGGAAAAAGATAGGAACTTGAGGTTTGTGCTCAACTTCTAGTTTCCATATAAAATGTGCTCTAATATGGAGGATGAAACATAGCTAGTATTGTTCATGTTGATGAAAAGGGGCAAGAGGGAAAAAAAGAAAAAGAAAGTGACAGAGTGAGGAAGAGAGAGAGAGAGGGAACATAGAAGAATTATGTAATTTAAATGATTGCCACCTTCTGCTTCTACAAGGCTATTTATACGGAGCCCAAAATTTAGGAAAAGAAAATGAATAAAATTTATACAATACATGAACTTTCAATAATCTATAATTTCCTATGCGTAGAGTAAGTCCTAGGATATTTAAGGATGTTGGTGCCATTTTCTCATTTTTCATCTTTTCCTTTATATATTTCATTCTAAAAAGTTTAAATCTTGTTTAATTTTTGCCGGCTTTCTTATTTACTCTCTCCTCTAATAATACAACATGTTACTACTGAAGGCTTGGCATTGGTAGAGCTGGCTGAAGATGTAGCTAGTAACAGGAAGGTCTGTTTATGCATTAGTAGTTTTTCTTCTCATTTCTTGTTGGAAAGTTCATTATCCTCAGTAACTGGGGAAGTCTAGTATGTGATATATTTTGAATTGTTGATTTCAGATTTTGGATTCAAATTTATAATAAATTTAAGATTTCATATTAGTTTTGTTGTAATTATTTTTATTTGTCAGGTGTTTGGTTATTTGTTATCATGTAAATGAGTTTATAGCATAATGAATATATAATTTTTTTTTCAAAAAATAAGTTTCTACACCTGACGTCTCAAGTCAGGTGTAGAAAGTCTCACTTTCTACACCTGACGTGAGAGGTCACGTGTAGAAAGTCCACTTTCTACACGTGACTTATCAAGTGAGGTGTAGAAAGTCTCACTTTCTACACCTGACGTGAGAGGTCACGTGTAGAAAGTCCACTTTCTACACGTGACCTCTCACGTCAGGTGTAGAAAGTGGACTTTCTACACGTGTTCAAGAACACGTGTAGAAAATACAGACTTTTTACACCTGCTGTTTCTACACCTGTCGTGCGTCACGTGTAAAAAGTCAATTTCGTCACATGTAAAAAGTCTTTTCTGCACTAGTGCTTGTATCGTAGCAATATGTGTATATGAAAGATATGCTAATATATTATAATTTATTTAAATTTTTGGACCCATTTGAAGATTGGGAAAAAGATAGAAAAATAACTATAAAATTGCAAAATCCCAAATCAAGTTTGTTATCAAGAGTTGATAAGAAAATGATGAAACTTGATAAGCAATTCACAACTCATTTTTTAGAAAATAGCTGATTTAAAATTTTCTAATTTCAAAGTTCTTTTTCTTTTTCTTTTTTTCCCTTGAAGATTCTACCCTAATGGATGAAAGTGCCTCACTGTTAGCCCCTATAACAAATCTTCTACCAAATTCAACCATACCTGGATTTATATTTGAAATATTTTAAGACAGGAAAATACAGTACAATAATTTGATTGTTTAAGTTTATTTTTTGTTCTTTTCTTCATTGCTAGTGTGTTTTTGAGTATCATTAGATGTAATATTTTTTTAATAAAATTGAATTATGGTTATTTATCTTGTACATGCACCACATAGGGAAAAAAATAGTTTTAATCGATTAAAAAGTTGAATTTAAGTTAGTCCCTTATTTGAGAGTGTTTAAAACGATGTGGTATATGAATACGTCTAAGAATTTCTCTTTTTTACTGGGGAATATTTATATGAGAATTTCTCCATGTTAGGAGAAGTTTTATCTTAATTTAAAATTTTAATTCAATAACTTTTTCTATTAATTGTCCCCGTCCTCCCTCCCCTTTTTTCTTCAGTGTTGTTTCTCTGCACAAACCATGTTCCTCAGCTTCTCTTCCTTCATCTCCCTCACCTTCTCTTTCATCTTCCCCTATCTGCGAAGATGCCTCCTTTTTACTTTCTCTGCGTCGCATCCTCCCACCGCCCAACCTCCTCCCCGCTGCCATTGATTCTGTCAAGTTTGCTCCTCTCTGTTTTAAAGATTCCAAGCGCGCCTTCCATCACTTGCTTCGTCTTGTATCAAATGGATACTCTTTCATATCCTTAATATAAGATATATTTCTAGAGTTGATTTTGATCTTAAATATAAGAAAAAAAATTTCATATTTGTTAATCTTTTACTAATTTACCCCTATTGATGTTTTCTCAACAATAATCAAGGAAAAGAGCGAACGAGGGAATTAAAGAAAATGACTAGGGTGTTTTAAAAAATAAATGTCATATTAACTAATTCAACTAACACTAATATAAAAGTAGGGATTAGTAGTGCACCTTTTATGGCACTTCTTTAAAGAAGTGCCACAGTTTGTTCCAAATATTTTTTTTTAAAAAATACACTTTAGGTGGCGCTTCTTCAAGAAAGCGCCACAACTTTCTAGTGACTTTAGGTAAGGAAGCGCCACCTAAAGGAGTTTTTGAAAAAACAATAAAAATGGAAGCAGTAGTTGTAGTGCTTGTTCAATGAAGTGTCATAGTTGTTACATACTTTGTATGACACTTAGTCTAGCAAGCGCCACCCAAAGTATTATTTTTTAAAAGAAAAATTCAAACATTTTTCTCTCCCGTAATTTACTTCCATCACCTTTATCCTTTTAGTCTTCACTCTTCATCCAACACGTGTCATCACCCTTATCCTCTAAATTCTCATATTTCCTCCTTCTCCTCTTCTTGTCACTCATCACCGTCCCTAGTTCGATCTACACTTCCCTCATTTATTTGCTTCAACACTTCTAACATTTTCTCCTCCTCCTCTTTTTATTTTTGCGGCACTCTTTCCTCATTTCTTTTGTCCAATTTTTTGTATCAAACTAACCATACTCCTTCTTCCTCTTAGTCTCATTTCATCCTCCTTATAGTTTCATTTCGTCCTGTAAGTTATACCTACTCATTTTTTTAATATTTTGAAGCTGCGTACAACACATTGTCTTATTAACCACTTTTTTTTTAAACATCTATGTAACTTTGTCCTTCTCTTTTTCCTTTATTAATTTTTTTTCCAGATGTTGTTTTTGAGGTTTCATCTCACTCTATTCAAACTTCCTCTATATTGTAAGTTTTTTTTTAATTTTTGAGCTTACAAATATAATTTTTCAGATGTTTTGTTTAGAGGCATTATGAAAGATGAAGTGTGAACTACTATAACCAGATTGTGTGTTTTCTTTAATGCTATCTGTAACAAAGTCATCGACACTGAGAAGTTGGATGAACTAGAAAATGAGGGTTATATAATTCTGTCCCAACTAGATATGCATTTTCCTCCATCATTTTTTGATATAATGGTGCATTTGGTAGTTCATTTAGTAAGGGAGGTAAGGCTTTGCGATCCAGTTTACTTGAGGTGGATGTACCCTTTCGAGTGATACATGAAGATCTTAAAAGGGTATTCTAAACATCTTTATTGACCTGAAGCCTCAATCGTTGAGCGATATGTAGTTGAAGAGGCAATTGACTTTTGTAAAGATTATCTATCTGGTAAAAAGGAACAGTCTCGGCATGAAAAGAGGAGAAGCAAGGGAACATGAGGACTTAAAGTGAAGACTGCGGATCGTGAAGAGGTGTTGCAAGCACACTTGTATATCTTGAATAATATGGAAGAAGTTCAGCCATACATAGATTAGCACAAAAAGACTTTGAAGAACTTGAATCCAAAGAAGAGTGACATGCAAATAGCTATTGAGTAAAACAAGACATTCGTTAAGTGGTTTGAGGAGAAGGTTTCGCATGAGACCGGTGTGTCCGAGACAATCAATTGGCTAGCTTGGGGGCTTTCATTTCAAGTTGTTACTTGGACTGGTTATGACATAAATGGGTATTCTTTCTACACAAAAGAGCAAGATGACAGAAGTACCATACAAAATAGTGGGGTGATGGTTGAAGCTGAAGCTATGCACTTTTCCAGTTCGAAAGACAAAAACCCCATATGTGCATCAATGGCTTATTATGGAGTTATAGAAGAAATATGGGAGATGACCTACAACAAGTTCAAAGTTGCTTTGTTCAAATGTAAGTGGGTTAGCAATGTTGTTATGGTAATAGATCCACAATTTGGATTTGTCTCAGTCGATCTTCGAAGAGTTGGTTATAGAGATGAGCCCTTCATTCTAGCAAGCCAGGCGAAGCAAGTATTTTATGTCACAGATCCTGCAAATAAAAATATGTCCATTGTACTTCAAAGTAAAAAAAACAAAAGTATGGTGATCCAACCTTCAACCTTGACGACATACCACCTTTGACAACAAATCCACCTATAGGAAGTAAGGTCGAGTTGATAGATGATGAAGATTATTCTATAAGAAATGATCATTGTGAAGGAATATGGGAAACAGTATAAAGTAAGACCTTTAACTATATAAAACTGTATTCTGTCCTATGTGCTTTTTTCCCTTAATGTAGTTTATACAGATACCTGCAATCTACTTACCTCCCTGAAAATGATTTTTTTGTGTCTAGGAATATGTCAAGTTCTAGTGACTCAGGGAGCAACAGCGAGCAGCATGATGGAAGGCAAGAAGAGCCACCCGCTCCGAGAAGAACAAGGGGTGCCACGAAGATTACTGTATTGGCGAAGCGCCACTACAATGAACATGAGAGGGTTCACATAGACTTTGATGGCAACATGAATCCAGAGGGTCCTGAGGAAGACCACTTCATTAGCTATCTTGGTTTTTTGGGTCGAAGCAAAGTCCGAATCATCAATGATAGTTAGAGGCAGGTTTCAAAAAAAACGAAAGGCGTGATATGGCAACAAATATTGGTACATAACTTTCGATACATTTTATGTATTTAGATCTTTCTTCATATTCAAGTTTAATTCTCTCCGTTTTTGCAGCAAACGTTCGATGTTCCTGACACCACAGACATGTACAACCACTGGATGGGAGAGGTTCATTTGCGCTGGAAGGATTTTAAAAATAAGCTCTCCAAGAAGTACATTAGAGGTGAGAAGAGATATCTGGATCCTTGTAAGGAATATTCATATCTATCTCTAGAGGACTGGAGGTTGTTTGTAGCAAAACGACAAGCTCCTGAATTTTTGGTAAATTTTCTGTCTTCAGTATGAAAATTTTTAATTTCAATATAGTTAATGCACCAATGACTTGTTTTTCCCTTTTTCCCTTAAACAGGAATTAAGTGCAGCGAACACAAAGAGGCAAGAAGTAAATCAATACCAGCATTGCATGTCTCGGGGTGGCTACAGGAAGCTGGAGTGAACGATGATGGCAGAAGAGCTAGAAAAAATGAAGGAAGCTGCGAAATCGGATCCTTCCGTTGTTGTACAAGCGCCAGCTCCTCCTCTACGTCACAAAAAATGGAAGGCAGGGAGGATTAAGGGTGGCAAATATATAAATCTGACTATTGCTGAGGTTGCCTCGAGGATTGTAAGTAGTAATAACATAAGTAATTAATTGTGAAATTCTTTCACATTTCTAGCATTTAATTTTCGTTCATAACGAATTGTATGCTACAGGACGAACTCGAAGAGCAGAGTAGCCAAGGTTCGTTCACTCCTAGTAGACGGACGGATATATTGGCAACGGCGATTGGGAAGGCTGAATACCCCGGCCGTGTTAGAGGGGAGTCGGGGGGAGTTGGTATTACGAAGTATTTTGGTAAAGCTTCGATATATTCTTCACAAGCTGAACCCAATCAACAGTTTGTGGCTAAGCTTCACGATCAAATCCTAGAAGAGCTAATGACAAAACTACGTGGTGAAATGAAATCGTGGTTTGATTTTCATCAAATGGAGGGTACTAGGGTTAGAAAACAGGAATCCCCGGCCTTCCCCAGCACTAAAGGAAGTCACAACCCACCGGACAAATCCCTTGTACAGCCTTCCCACACTCTGCAACTCGTTGCCGAGGCTTTCCACAATCCAGAACCCCTTGTCCAGCCTTCCCACACTCCAGAACTTGTTGCCGCTCCTTTCCATAGTCTTGTCCAGATTTCCCATAGTACAAAACCATGTGGCCAACCTTCTCACATAACAGAACCACTGGGCCAGCCTTCTACCACTCCGGATTCGGGCGAATCGTGTATCCTCTATTTGGATGCCCCATGATTCGTGTTGTAGCCGATGCTCTCGTTTACACACAAGCTACCACCCACCATCATAATCAAATTCCACAGTATTTACGTAGGGTGACAGTGACACGTGTTCATGAGGGCGAAGAAGGTGCAGCCATCCCTATCCCTGACGTTGAGATTTCCACGCTGGTTAGGCAATTGGAGCTTTCATCCTTTGGCCTCAATATCTTATTGGCACGTTGGCAACCCCACCAATGGTAGGAATTATATTCATATCACTTGACATTTATTGGCATCATTGTAATATAATTGGTTTTGTTTGCTATGGTTATAGGAGGAGCAAGATGCGGTGAAATTGCCCTTTCTAGTACGGCTGCAACAGATTTACAAAGGTATTCGCCAAATCGACTTCAATATGCCTCCAGGGATTGTGGGTACAGAATTGATGTATCCCTACACGATCGAAAATAAAGATCTTAAGGAGTTTTTACATTTGGAGGAGATAGATGCAGGATGGGTCAAACTTGCCATTTGGTTAGTTTTTCTTTTCTAAGTTCAATAATTCATTGGTCATTTTATTTCTATTTTAGGTCCTTCTACCACATATGCGTCGATATGGAAAGACAAAATTTATACGGATTCTTGTGTTCGGAAAATACGACATCGGATAAAAATGATGTGGCAAAAAGGACGCATTATGTGGGCTTCACAATGGCAGATACCAAATTGTGATGTTATCTTGCGCCAATTGTTGAACAGTATGTATTTGTAGGTTTAATTTTTGGGATGTTCAAGAAATAATTTCCTTCTAGTATAAACTTCATTTTAATCTGTGTATTGTTGTAGTTACCATTGGAGCATGTGTGTTGTTTGCCCACGCCTCAACGAAATCTATTGGTTTGATTCCTTGAGAAAAAAGCCCGACAAGGACATAAAATCCGTCTTCAACACGTTAGTTATTTCTTTTTTATTAATTAAAGAAATGATTCATTTAAATAAATTGTTCTAACTTAAAATGTTTTACATTTTAATGGTAGCGCGACCCAAACATATAGAATGCTTGGCGGGTCACGTGAGGGTAGAGTTATTCACAAGCCAAAGTGGTTCTATCCCAAAGTATATGGTTCCAATATAATTTAAGTTCTTTTATTTAGGATTGTTTTAGAAATGATGTATGTTATTGATTTTAACCAATTGCTTTTGATTTATAGTGCCCTCAACAGCCAGGTGGTACTGAATGTGGCTATTATGTTCTACTTTACATGTATAATATCATTCAAAGTGGCGTTACAAGTGATTTTCAACAGGTAATCAAATGATAATATTTTGGGTGTATTTTAATTGAATTGCTAAACAATCCTTTAATTTCATTGATTTCGTATAATCATATTTTCTAATTTGCAGATCTTTGATAATGATGCTGCTTACTTATATGAAGACATTAATTTGATCAGAGACTTGTTGGCAGGAGGCTTCTTCAACACCTAGATTTGTAAAAGTTTATGGTTTCCTATACATTTACTTAGTAGTTGTTTATTAGTGGACAACATTTATGTCAACACTGTAGTGCATGAATGTTTCATCAGAAGGGACGCCTAAACCCTTACTTTTACACATCCATTTACAAAGAACGTCTAAAGTCTAAATTTACTACGTTAAAAGTATTTTTTTTCTTGTAGTGAATTTAACTCCACAAACTCCTTATATATATTAGCCTCCTCTCTAATCATCCTCCTCTCTATATTTCCATTATCATCAAGAGTTTCCAAGTATTATTGCCATCAAGAGTTCCATGGTACGTACACCTATACTATGCTTCTCCTTCTTAAACCTACCTCTTCCCTGTTTCTTTCTTTAATTTACTCTACTTCTCTTTTTCTTTCTTTCTTTAACCTACTATGGTGCCATCTTCTACTTCTCCTCGTCTTTTATTCACATGAGTAGCTAATTCTCCTTCTTCTTAAGAAGATATAATGTGGATTGAGTCTTTTGTTTGTTTTGGGACCCAATTAATTCTCACGGCCTTATTAAAGGCGTTAAAAGGGGAGTTATCTAAACCCCCTCTAACTCTAAATTACCCATTTTGGGGCCATTACTTTTCATAATTTTAAAACTTGTCGAAAGGAGAAATATTAAGTTCCATGGGTCGATAGTTTATATAACTTTTTTGTACTCAATCCTTTATATAAAATCGTTTTTACTTGTTAAAATTTTTGTTAAAATAAATCTCTGAAATCCTACCTAAACTAGAGAGGAAATAAAAGACGTTTTATAAGAGTTTGGATATATTATTATTTTACTTGTATCCAACGTGGTTTCTAATTCTTGGAAGACAAAGTGCCCTTGCTGAGATTAGACTAGCGATAATAAGAAAGGAGGGCATTTTGGTTTTAAAAATCTCAATGGCACAACTAAATTCCCAATACCACCTTCTCATGGTATTGCCTAATGTCATCTAGCAAGAGATCTCTCTCTAAAGGACGTCTTATAAAGATCTGGATATCTTCCCTCTTGATACTTCTAAAACCATAAGAATTTCATTACCTCACCATGGGGGAACTCGCAAGTTATGGAAATTCACAATTTTAAATATTAATGATAAATAATTATGTGTAAAAATGGGGGGGGAAGAAGAAGCAAACGTGCGTGTGCGTTTAAATTTGTATGTTTCTATTCTTTATGTATTGTAGCAATATGTGTATATATGAAAGAGATATGCTAATATATTATAATTTATTTAAATTTTAGGACCCATTTGAATATTATACCAGAATGGATGAAAGTGCCTCACCATTAGCCCCTACAACAAATCTTCTACCAAATTCAGACATACAGGTACTTATATTTAAGATCTTTTAAGATAGGAAAATACAATAATTTGATTGTTTAAGTTTACTTTTTTTCCCCTTCGTTGCTTGTATGTTTTTGGGGATCATTAATTAGATCATAAGATGTAACATTTTTTAATGAAATTAAATTATGTCTGGCTTCTTGTTTTTGTTTTGGGTTGGGCGAAGGAAGGAGGGTACTGTACAGAGAAAAGGGACACCGCTCTTCTTTCCCAAATGTTTCAAATCAACAGCATCTTCATGCCCAACAATATCAAATAGCGCCAACTTCATCCCTCGAACCATACACTCTTTTATGACTTTTCAAATCCTAATCTCATCCTTTCAATGAGAATGAAAGACGTCTTATAGCTAGACATATAGCTAGACATTCCTCCAATGTTTCCTTCTTCATCTTTAGAATTGGAAGTTCATCCAAACTATGCTAATTCTCAATCTTTGCAAACTTTTCAATCTTTGGAATTGAAAATTCATCCAAGCCATCCCAATTCTCAATCTTTAGAATTGGAAGTTCATCTTAGCCATCCTAATTCCCAATCTTTACAATCCTCTCAATCTTTATAACTTACAAGCTATGCTAATTCTCAATCTTCTCAATCTTTGGAATTAGAAGTTCATCACAACCATCCTGATTCTCAATCTTTGCAATCTTCTCAACATTTGGAACTTTCAAGCTATGCTAATTCTCAATCTTTGGAATTGAAAGTTCATCCCAGCCATTCTGATTCTCAATCTTTACAATCTTCTCAACATTTGGAACTTCCAAGCTATGCTAATTCTCAATCTTTGGAATTGGAAGTTCATCCCAGCCATCCTGATTCTCAATCTTTGCAATCTTTTCAATATTCGAAACTTCCAAGCTATGTTAATTCTCAATCTTTGGAATTGGAAGTTCATCCCAGCCTTCCTAATTCTCAATCTTTGGCTCAATCTCTTGAATTGGAAGTTCATCCCAGCCATCCTGATTCTCAATCTTTGCAATCTTCTCAATATTTGGAACTTCCAAGCTATGTTAATTCTCAATCTTTGGAATTGGAAGTTCATCCCAGCCTTCCTAATTCTCAATCTTTGACTCAATCTCTGGAATTGGAAGTTCATCCCAGCCATCCTAATTCTCAATCTTTAGACTCAAAAGTTCTTCCAAATAACAATACTTCTCAATCTTTGGAATTGCAAGTTCTTCAGAATGTCTCTAATTCACAATCTTTCCCAAATGTTTCAAATCAGCAGCATCTTCATGCCCAACAATATCAAATTGCGCCAACTTCTCCTCTCTATGACCAATTCATCCAATCACCACCTCCCTCCAATAAAAGGTATGTTTCTTTAATCCATTCACTTGACAAACAAATTAATGCTCTATCTCTATTAAGCTTGAGTGAAATTTATGTGATTCCAAAGAAAATAAACTCAAGCAATGGGTTGAATCATTAGTTTTACCCCGTTTTGTATCATTTATTTTCCTAGCTAGGGCGATCAAATGCTTAGTTGTTTTTAAAATTATTTTTATACCTCTTTTATAGGAAATGTCAATGGCATGAAAATCTAAATTTCACGTTGAATTCCTTACAATTGGCTCCTCAAACATCATAAAGCCAACCAATTTTATCGTATCAAAACATTTTCCTCACATCTGAGATATTGTTTGTCCAATTTGGAGTGGCTTTGTAGAGTGTGGAATCGCTTCAACATGTTGTTCAGTATGATCCACTGGGGCCTGCACATACATAAAATGATAAATTAGATGTTCCTAGGTTCACATTCCATAAGTGAAAAATCTTAACAAGTAGTGGCATCAGGAAAAAAAAAAAAGTGAAGGAAATGAACCAAGGCAAACAGCCGTAGAACATACAGTTCTGAATAAAACCGTGGCCAAAAATAATCAAATTACATGAAAGATAGAGAGGCTGGTTAGCAAGAAACAAAAACAAGTTGAGTGCTTTCTACCGAGCTTAAAAAATAAAGCATGTACTTAGGTATGCTATTACTGAGTATGACCAACGAGTTAGAGTTCTACTGAAAAAGTAGCAATGAAAATGGAATTAAATTTTTCATAATAAACTTCAAGAATATATCTTAATGACTTGATATATTTGCACCTCTTACTTCCCTCAAAAATAAGCTGCCACCCCTGACAAGCTGGCACCCCTGACGTATTATTCTCCCTCTCTTAAAGGAGATTCGTCCTCAAAAATAGGATTCGAACTCGTACAAGCTTTGATACCAAACTATAGGAGCGAAGCGTCAACCATCATGTAAAAAGCTTAAGCCGATAGTAGAGGCGCACCCCAATCAATCCACACCTCCACCCCAATCCAAATAGATGACAGGCAAAGTGCGTTAGTGAAGGCTTCACATTTGATTACAATTAATAAACATAGCAATTAAAATAAGAATAACACCACCTCCAGAATAATCAAATAATTCATTCATGTGACGTGTGTAAATGTATGATTCCAAATCAAAAATAAAATTTTTAACCACCCCTCCTTTTGGTAGATTTACCGAATGATTTTAAGTTTGGGCAAGAGAACAAAGAAGAAACAAGAATGCCCATAAATTGCAGCATAAACGAACATGCACTAAAGAATAAAGATATAACTTGGCACTTCAAGAATAGGCTTGTTAAGTTAATACAAGCACAACTATGCATGACTTCAGTCAACTGTTTGCATAGTAAATATATACGCTATTCTATAAGTAATTCACTTCACGGGAATTTGAATTATCTTTTGTTTTAGTGAAAGGAGTTTCATGTACAGAGGGGATCTGGTAAACAAGAATAAGGTCTAGATCACAAAACAGTGAAAATAAAAACAACTAGACTACATTAAACCTATGTTGTTAAGATCACTACGTAATTCTCACTCTAAGATTGTGATTGGCTAAACTTAAGATTGATTCAATCCACAAGAGCGTAAGGATTAAAGGAGAATTATTCAAGAGAGAGACTCGCACACATCATGGGACCCACCTGATAAGTGGTCCCCACACGACGGTGTATTTCTCTTCCAAATTCCAAATTCGCGGACAATAACAAAGAAATCCAAATCCATTTCATGCATATCAATTCTAGTTATTTTTAGTTTGCATGCGCATTATACATATCATTACGCTAAGTGGTTGATTTACAATCCTACATACGACACAATCGCCACAAAAACAAGAAGATCGAAAGAAAAAGAAACTCGTATTAATATTGGATCTGAATGGAAGCAAGTTTCAGAGGGTCGGACAATGAACTTTACAAGTTCAAAATTCACAGAAATTAAAAGAGGAATGTGCGACGAACACAGCAGATCTAAGCGACATGACGTCGAAATCGTCAAACTTACCGACATTTTTAGATCATGCAAGTTTCTCAGAAACAACGACGACAGTGGCGGGAAATGAGAATGTTGGTGAGGAAGAAGGAGAAGGAACAAATCGGTGAAGCTGATCAAACACGATATGAAGATTAGTTTTATTGTATGATTTATTTAATTGAAAAAATTGGTTAAAACTTAGAAAGTACTTGTTTCAAAATTTTATTCACCCAAGTGTAACTCATCTTAAGCAGATACAATTCTTTTTTAATTGTATGCAAAATATTTTTAGATATGTGAGATGAGTTTATGAAGTTTCTTGATTTAGCATGGTTTCTCCTATTAGTGAGTAAGGACATGATTAAAATTATTAATCAAATTCGCCGCATGCATTCTTTGAGCAGAAGAGTTATGTGGCTTCTCCTACGCGCTAATGGAATTGAAAATAAATTTTCATATTGTAAATGAAACACGATTGTTAACAAGCATTAATCTCGGTCTTTAATGTAAGATATATTTATCTAATTGATTAGATTAAATAAGTCATTTGAGTTAATTAATATCACATATATTTTTTAAAACACCATAATCATCTTCTTTAATTATCTCATTTTCTCTCATCATTTGTTATTATTGATGGAGTATCAATAGGAGTAAATTAAAAAAAGATTAACAAATATAAAAATTATGGTTTATATTTAAGATCAAAATCAATTCTCTAAATATATGTTATATTACTGTTTAGAGAACCGGACCGGACGGTCGGATCGTGGGCCGGTCATTGAGGCGAGTCGGATATATACGTTGAACCGTTTTTTCTGAAGGAGCCGTTTTGGACCGTCATTTAACCATTTTTGAGCCGGAAACCGAACCGGTTTTTCAAAAACCGTTCGGTCCAATAAAAAAGTGCAAAAAAAAGAATTGTTACTGGAAATTTTTTTAACATTTGATGCTGCAAAAAAAAAAATAAAAAATGGCATATAAATTTTAGACATATTACTTTATTTTATTTATATTATATGTTACTAATTTTAATAATTTGATTTGTTACAAACTATTTTATAAAAATGTTTTTGAAGAAAAAACCAATGAGGTTCATCCTCAAGCTAATGATGAAATTGGAGTTGAATGTCTTGATTTTGAATCATTTCTTCAAGAAGATTATAACATTTACCGCTCTAGTTCTGTTTATATGTCCCTTTTAACTAAATTTCACATACCAAGGAGATATAGTTAACTCAATGATTATGGGGTAAATTTACAACTATGCCCTCATTTATGAATGTGCACTTTTTAACTCTTTTTTCTCTATCTATCTTTAAATTATTTCTTCATTTGTATAATAAATATGGGTAAAATTGTCATAATCTCATTTATTACACTGAAACTGAACTTATAAATAGAACCAAATTTTTTTGTCAAAAAGGACTTATAAATAGAATCATAGTGGTATGATCTAAATACGTTTCAAGAAACTTATGCTTAAATCAATTAAAAGCCATCAATATTTGACAAGTCATAAAATCATTATTGTTAGCATATTTTGCTAGGTTAATGATTGGCTTAATGTTCTTCTTTAAATGGTATTTTGTGACTTTATTAACTTCCTATGAAATTAGACTAATGATTAATTGTAATATATATATATATATATATATATATATATATATATATATAATTTTTAAATTTAATTATTAAATCACCGGTCCGACCAAACGGTTTGACCATTTCAACCGGTTGAACCATGACCCGCTTACCTTTCCGGTCAATGTTTTAAAAGCCGGACCAGACGTCAGCCGGAAAGGTAAGCGGGTCATGGTTCAACCGGTTGAAACGGTCGGACCGGTGATGTAATAATTAAATTTAGAAATATTATATATATATATATATATATATATATATATATATATATATATTACAATTAATCTCTAGTCTAATTTCATTGGAAGTTAATAAAGTCACAAAATACTATTTAAAAAAGAACATTAAGTCAATCATCAACCTAACAAAATATACTAACAAATAATGATTTTATGACTTGTCAAATATTGATGGCTCTTGATTTATTTAAGTTTAAGTTTCTTGAAATGCATTTAGATCATACCACTCTGATCCTATTTATAAGTCTTTTTTGACCAACAAAAATTGGTTCTATTTATAAGTTCAGTTTTAGTGTAATAAATGAGATTATGACAATTTTACCCCTATTTATTGTACAAATGAAGAAATAATTTAAAGATAGATGGAGAAAAAAAAGTTAAAAAGTACTCATTCACAAATGAGAGCATAGTTGTAAATTTATCCCATAATCATTGAGTTAACTATATCTCCTTGGTATGTAAGATTTAGTTAAAAGAGATTTATAAATAAGATTAGAGTGGTAAATGTTATTATCTTATTGAGGAAATGATCCAAAATCAAGAATTTAATTTTAATTTCAGTGCTTCTAATTTCATCCTTAGCTTGAGGATGAACCTCATTGACTTTTTATTCAAAAGCATCTTTATAAAATAATTTGTAACAAACCAAATTATTAAAATTAGTAACATATAATATAAATAAAATAAAGTAATATGTCTAAAATTTATCTATCATTTTTTTAATTTTTTTTTTGCAGCATCAAATTTTAAAAAAAGAATTGCAGCAAAAATTTTTTTTTTTTTTGCATTTTTTATTGGTTCAGACGGTTTTTGAAAAACCGGTCCAGTTTCCGGCTTAACAACGGTTTTCGGCTCAAAAACGGTTAAACGACGGTCCAAAACGGCTCCCTCCAAAAAAGGTCCAACGTATATATCCGGCCCGCCTCAGTGACCGGCTGAAGTCCGACCGGTCCGACCATCTGGTTCGGTTCTCTAAACAGTATTTTCAACTCGACGTCCAGTCCAGCTTTTAAAACATTAATATTAAGGATGAAAGAAGTATATAATAACAATATCATTCCCCATCACATTCTAGAGATGCATTGCTAAATGTTACTTATAATAATAAATGGTAATTGATGTTAGAAAGAAAATTACCATATCTAGGTAATTACGTTATCTGGTTCTTTATTGGATTGATTGTATTAACAAAAATCATTTTGTCTAATTATTTTCTTGAAATAAGGCCGATGGATCAGTTTAAATTTTCAATGCATTAGATAAGAATAATGAGGAATTACGTTGATAATTTAGTTGTTATACGTGACTAAATTCTTTGTTAATGTTCTTCATTTCTAGACAACTTTAAAAAAGGAAAAAAAATGAATATTATTCAAGTGCCCACCCCACATCCAATGATCCAAATAACATCCATTATGTGTTAATCTCTTCTATTAGAAGAACTAAAGAGTAAAAAGAAATAGATAGAGAAAATTGAAATTCGTAATCACTAAAAATCTCTTATTTGCCCAATATGGGCAGTGTTCCAATTGTAAGACGTGGGAAAAAGTCCCACATCGGGGATTTTTTCCCCTTTGGGCAGCTGCTGTAGGTATAAAAAGGGGGGTCTCCCTCCTTTATACCTTATCCCTCAACTTGCCTTCTTCCTTCTATAGGGCATTTTGTATTTCCTCCTCTCTTATAGTATTTCACTTATAAATTGTTTAGAGTGAAATTAGATTCTGGTATTTTCCTTATTGTTGTCTTATTTATTATTTATTAGCTGCTATTAGATATAGTAGTTGTGATTTATTATATTATTAAATTACTTCTAGAAACTTTGTTTTCTAGTATTGTGATTTTTTAGTATAATCAGTTACGCTCTATATATCCCGCTTCCGCAACAATTGGTATCAGAGCCAAGGTTCTGTCTGAGTATGCTCTGTGGTTGCAGTATAATCTGAACTTCCACATCAGAAAAGAATTACCTTGAGGTTTTGCATTTGCAGCTATTAAAAAATATTTGGAGCAGAAATTGCGGACAAAAAGGTTGAAGAATCCACATCAAGTGTCAACAATTCGTCGTCGACATCTTCGCTTCTGACGAGAATTATGCCCAATGCGAAGTTTGCAGTTGAAATTTTTGACGGATCGGGACATTTTGGGATGTGGCAGAGCGAGGTTATTGATGTCCTTTTTACACAACAATTAGATTTTGCTCTTGAAGAAAGGAAACCAGATAAAATGGAGGAGGAAGATTGAAGGATCATCAATCGTGTTGCTTGTGGTACTATTCGATCGTTTCTTTCCAGAGAACAGAAGTATCCATACACAAAGGAAACTTCTGCTTGTAGATTGTGGAAGGCATTAGAGGATAAATTCCTGAAGAAAAGCAGTCAGAATAAGCTTCACATGAAGAAAAGATTGTTTCGCTTCACTTATGTTCCTGGTACCACAATGAATGATCATATCACCAGCTTCAACAAGTTGGTAACAGATTTGCAGAATTTGGACGTGACTTTTGAAGATGAAGATTTGGCCTTGATGTTGTTGGGATCACTTCCTGATGAGTACGAGCACCTGGAGACTACTCTACTTCACGGCAAAGAGGAAGTATCTCTCAGAGATGTTTGTTTTGCGCTATACAGCTATGAACAAAGAAAGAGGGATAAACAAAGAGGGGAGAAGCAGAAGCACTAGTCACAAGAGGGCGTGCTGAAAATCAATCGAGATCAAGGAAAGGGAGATCCAAATCGAAGTCCAGACCAAGTAAGGATGAATGTGCCTTTTGTCGAGAAAAGGGCCACTGGAAGAAGGATTGTCCAAAGTTGAAGAACAAAGCCAAACAGAACAATAGGAAGGCTGCTATGGATTCAAATGTAGCTGATTGTGATGATGAAAATTCAGATTTTTCATTATCTACAACGACGTTGTCAAAAGCGTTAGGCGTATGGTTGTTGGATTCAGCTTGCAGTCATCATATGTGTCCTAACCGAGACTGGTTCACTGATTTCCAAGAAGGAGGATGTGGAATTGTTAACACAGCAGATAACACTTCACTTACCGCATATGGCATTGGTTCAGTTTGATTGAGGAACCATGACAGATTGATCAGAACATTGACAGATGTTCGATATGTACCAGATTTGAAGAAAAATCTCATTTCTGTGGGAACTCTAGATTCAAAGGGGTTCAAGATTACTGCAGAAAGTGGAGTGATGAAGATACTTTCTGGTGCACTGGTGGTAATGAAGGGTATTCGGAAGAGCAATAATATGTATCACTATCAAGGTAGTACGGTTATTGGAATAGCAGCAGTGACATCCAGTGATGAGAAGGAGGTAGAAGCAACAAGGTTGTGGCATATGCGCTTGGTGTAACATCCCAAAATTTATTTTAGGAATTAAATGCCTATTTTCCTAAAAATTCATCAAACAACAATAAATGGTCATAAATTAGATAAGGGGAAATATTAAGGCTAAGTGTGTATTATTAATAGGATAAAAATATATCTATATAAATATATTGTTAAAAACACACCCACACTTCCCATGCTTTCCATGCCATCCATACTTCCCATGCCACCCATGCTCCACATGCCACACTTGCTTCACATGCTCTTCACACATCACTCATGGCACACACTTCCCACACTACACACACAACCATTAAAATAAACACCACATGGCACACACACACATTTATTTAATAAACAAACACACACCCTCCCACTATAAATACAAGGCAACACACACACACTTCTCATTTTTCATTCCAATCAGTCAAGTCACATAGAAGAGGAGAGAAGTAGAAAATATAGAAAAAGAGAGAGAGACGTGAAAATAGTTGCCGGAGAAGTGGAAGAATGAGAAGTCAATCACCATAGGCAAGCCTTGAATATTATTTGGGTAAGTCTTCTATATCTTTTTCTATTGTTATTCAGTTGGTTTAGGTTGTTTTTGAGGATTTATAGTTGTTGAAAGTTGAGTGATTTTTAAAATAAGTTGCTATTATTTATGGTTAGAATAAGGTGTAGATATATAAGGAGTAAGAATTTGGTAAATTTGATGTCACCAATAGATTCTACATGAAAATTTATGTGAGAATACATGTGGTTGTAATTTTTGGATGATTATGAATAAATCAGGAATTTTTAGAAATTAAGAGAAGATGTTGTTCTGTTAGTTTTCTGGAATCAGTTTGGTTATAAAATTCATTTCGTTAGTCAAAACTGGTCCAAAAATTATGAAACTTTACAGAAATAATGTAGACATATGGAGATTTAATTTAATATATAATATGTACTATTTGGATTAGTATATTGTAAGAAATGAATTTGTGAAGTTTAGGCACTGAATCTGGAACAAATTCTGGCATAGTTGTGTTAATTGTGAATTCTGGAATTTTGGACATGTAATTTCTAATAGTACGTATTTTTCCCTTAAACTATACTTAAATATGTTCACAAATAATTTTTAACCACTATATTTGGAAATATTTGGATTTAGTTATGAATTTTTGAATTTAAGTACTACCAGATTATGTTTTTGGAAGGCAGATTGGATGTGGTAAAATTTCGGAAAATCAACACTTTACCAAAAATTATGAAACTTTTCAGATTTATAGTATACAGTAAGAGCGTTAATTTGATAGGTGGTTTATAATTTTTGGGCTTGTACATTAGGAGATATGAATTTCCAAAGTTGAGTCTATTTCTGGAAGGAAATCTGGAATAGGGGATGTTTTGTGAATTTCTGGGAAAAATGTGTTATCATTGGTCAGATATAAGTATTTTTCTATGAAAATATATTTAAATATATTTACATAGGCTTTAAAACCAGTCAATTTAGAATTTTATAGAATTAATTATGATTTTTCAATGTTGATTGAAAAATCTGCCAATTTTATGAAAAATAGTAAAAATTGTATTGTGTAGAATTATACTATGCATAAATCACTGAAACTGAGATAACCAACAGAATATGATTAAAGGTAGTAGTAATGCAAGTAATAATCAATTACTTGTTAACTTTAATTTATAGGAGTGGGTAATAGCCCGAGCCGGATTAAAAGTTTTGGATAAGAATCGGACTGAAAAAGGACCCAGGTAGTAACTCTTTCTTTCATACACTATGTGAGTATTTATATGTTGTGTATTCCATTTTCTGTAATATGAGCACAGTGTCTGGGACACGCATATTAGCTTAGTTGTGGTCTGGGACCCAACGGAGGCGCAGAGTTAAGCTGGGGTTGCAAACAGTCGTTTGGCCTCGGACAGTGTACACACAGCATTTTCATCTTACATAACATGGTGCATTGCATATCTATTTTCACATTTTATATGTCGGATTGTATGTTACTACTGAGATTCATTCGAATCTCACCCTTTTTCAACATTTAAAAATATTTCAGCAGAAGGTAGCGGCTCTAAGGGCAAAACAGTAATTACTAGTGATTGAAGGTCCGGTTCTAATGGAGTGCAGTTGGTTATCTTTAGTTGTAAAAATTTATTTCTTTTGGACTCTGTTTATATTTTTCAAACCCTATGAGAAATTCCTGTAATATAATCAAGTACTTATTATCAGTATATTTTCACTACTTGTGTATGCCCTCTGAACTATGCATTCATGACTCTGTAAATATCAAAGTGTTAAGGGGTTTGACATTTTTGGTATCAGAGCAGTGGTTCTGGCCACAGTGTATGCAGTTCTGGCAACATGATAGTACACTGATATACTTGATTATACAGTGATTGGAACAACGAAGTAAATTACTTTGGATAGTTTATAAGCAAGCCCCCTGTAAGGAATAGATAGGTCTAGAGAAAGTAGTTAATACCCGAAGGGCAACCAATATTATGATACTGATCTAGTGGTGGTTTAAGGATGTCGCAGAACATGAGAAAGTGGGTACAACAAAGGCCGATGTATTGGCTACTACCTGGATTAGTATGACTTGTGAGTTCGTCTCTTACTAATACACCGATCAACTATAAATAGACAAGACGGTGTCAAACAGACAACTTGGTGAACTTTAGGGAGCAAACCACAGGGTACGTATTCCGAGTGCATGTACCAGTATTGATATGTAGTCTCTAAACTTTGATGCCCAGAGACAATAGACATGACTTTTGAGATAAGGGCAGGCATGGGGTATTGGTGGTCAGAAGCAGTTTGAGCTGATATTTGTATTTTTATACTAGTACACAAAAGTTAAGCATTCTCAAACTAGGAAAATCTTGGGATGAGTGATCCCTTGGGAAGTTACATGAACATGTTATGTTATGTAACACAAATGAACAAGAACATGTTGTACAGTAGTTCAGAGGCTACACATTGTTATAGGTTTTCCCTGTTTACTGTAAACCTTTGTTATATGTTATTATAGGAGTACCTGTGTACCCAATATTATGAAATGACCGATATACCCTTATGTTATGAGGAAATTTGGAACTTTTTAAATGAATGATTAGAATTTTAATTAGTAGTTTTTAGATGACATAATGAATGTTTAGAGGCATAGAGATGATGAAATAAGCATTGATATTTAATTTGAACCATTTCCATCACAGTGAGTACTGTTTAAAAAAGTTCATCTAATGAGGTTATGAATGCTTAAGGTATAATAATTGTTTTGAGGTTTCTCTGTATTAAGTAATGATCCTTAGTAATTCCATGGGATTAAGGGCATGTAGGCATGATATGCCGTGATGCATGATGAGTGGTGATTATGCCGTGTATCTAACCTAGAAGATCCAATTAGATGATATTAAAGGTTGATGATATATTTAAAATAGATCTAAGCTGAAATAGTGCTTAGGTCACAATGTGAATAAGGTTGCACTATGATCCTGTTTCATGAAGGAAATTTGAACCCTGTAAACCTTACAGATGATGTTGAACCTTTATTAATGTTTTTAGGACACTATCCGAATACCATAAAGGTTAGAATAAGCACAATTAATCTTGATCGTTTTAGCAAGCTTATTGGGTACAATTGAGGAAAGTGATTATAGATTTTTGTAATGTTGAGGTAGTAAGACAAGTGCGAGCAGTTAGTGCAGCCCCGTCTATACTTGATAGTGTTTATTTAGGGATCAATTAGATGTCATAGGAGATCTCTATGGAACTTCTATCATAACATAGTGACATTGTTAGCTCTTATGAGGAAATAGAACATCAGAGTGGCACGATAGAATTATAGTGAATCTATGCACAAATTCTTGAAAGTTGCAAGAGCGGTTATCAGTTGCACTAGTGATGATCATCCCACATCACAATATGACTTGTGTGGTCTATCATAATTTGACATGTGATGTTAGCAATGACACAACATATGTGGTATACTGTATGACCTGTGGGGTCACAATGAAGCACTTGTGTAGTATGCAGTAATGAGGCAGCCCTATCAGAGCATGTTAATCAACCCCATGATCAGGATACACCCCTGACATGGCCAGATAAGAGTTCTGGTTGCACTGGTGAAAAACACAAATAACCCTATGGTCGAGAGGCAGTGCGTAAAACATGCGGCTGAGGCTGGCCAGTAATGTTACATCCTGTGTAATGTACAGTGATATTACCCATGTAAACCTGTGTGGTTTGCAACAACATGACCAGTATGGTATACAGTAACACCACCTATGTAGTCTACAGTCACACAATCTGTATAGGTTGTGGTAAAGCATGTGAATAGAGATGGGGATGAGCCCTAAAGCAATAGGGCATAATACGAATACTTCTTAATAGATGTAGCTTCACAGAATCAACTACCCTACTCATATGGTAAAGCTAGCAACAGTTAATTTTGATTTGAGAGCATGAGACATTTACGGACAGGTTGATGCTTGTTCTTGAACATTAAGGTGATCATGATGTGACAAGTAAGGATAAAACAATCATTTTGATCCGAAACAAAATCATCATTTGATCCTGAACAATGCATACCGTAAGGGCAATAACAATCAAATAGTCAGTTGACCTTGAATCCCGAATTGAAAGGAATAGTTCCAGATAAACATACTTGTAGACAGATTAGCAATAAGTCCTAGTGTACATGTTTGTATCGGGTAGTAAGATTAGAATATTCAGTGTTGTAAGAGTATAACGACATAAGCCATAAGGCTAAATACACCAGGCAGTATTATGACAAGGCATGAGGCCTAGAGTTATTAGTGGACTATGTGTTTTGAGATCATAAGATCTATTGGACTAGTATGTTCTCAGGCTAGCAAATTGCTAAGCAATTAAAGTTTTTCCAAACCGAGAACAGAGGCAATAAGACCCGATGGGTATGTTTGCATAAGGTAGTGTCCTTAGCAGTAAGGCCTGACAAGTACTCTGTGCTATAGTGAATAGTGTTGGACACATTGAGGGATAATCAACTCCATTCCAAACTAAGAAAGTGTGAGATTTTTCTTTCAGAAGTTAAATTTCCAGGTCATGTAGTCTCACAGCAAAATGTCTTAGTCGATCCAAACAAAGTGGAAGCAGTATTGAACTGGAAGAGTCCAGAAACAGTATTTGAGATAAGCAGTTTTCTGGGTCTCACAGGATATTACAGACGATTCATACAGAACTTCTCCATAGCTTTGCCTTTGACAAAGTATGGAAAACTCAACCTTTTGTGTGGGACAACAGTTGTGAGAGGAGCTTCATAGAGCTAAAACAAAAAATTAACAACAGCACTAGTGTTGACAATCCCATATCCGCAATTAACCTTTGTGGTTTACACAGATGCTAGTGGGCATGGATTGGGATGTGTCTTGATGCAGCAAGGCCGAGTAGTGGCGTATGCTTCTCGTCAGCTGAAGCCTCACAAACAGAAATATCCCACACATGATCTTGAGTTAGCAGCAATTGTATTTATGCTAAAACTCTGGAGGCACTATCTTTATGGGATGGCCATAGAGCTGTACTATGACCATAAGAGCTTAAAGTATTTGTATGACCAGAAAGAGCTCAACATGCGGCACCGCAGGTGGATGGAGTTTCTTAAAGATTATAATTTGGAGATCAAGTATCATCCAGGCAAGGCAAATGTGGTGGCAGATGCATTGAGCCGTAAAACAATGCAAGTGGCAACCCTCATGATTCACGAAGACAGCTTATTTTCTCCCGATCAACATTCACTATTCTCCCGATAAACCCGCAGACATCTATATCAAGGAGATAATGTGTTTACATGATACACCAAAGAACATCATATCAGATAGAAATCCTCGATTCACTTCCAAGTTTTGGAAGGCGATGCACAAGGCTTTAGGTACCAAGCTCCGATTTAGTACGGCCTATCATCCTCAGATAAACGGATAAACGGATAAACTGAGAGAAAAATCCAAATGCTAGAGGATATGTTGAGGGCGTGTGCATTAGATTTCAAAGGAGGTTGGGATCAATTCCTTCCACTTGCAGAATTCATATACAACAGCAGTTATCACTCAAGCATTCAAATTGCTCCTTATGAAGCATTGTATGGAAGGAAGTGTCAATCACCCTTGTGCTGGACAGAGCTAACTGAGAGGCAGTTATACAGGCCAAATATAGTTGATCAGACAACAGAGCATATCAAGTTAATTAAGCAGAGACTGTTGGCTGCTCAGAGTAGGCAAAAGAGTTATGCAGACAAGAGGTGGAAACCTTTAGAGTTTGAGGTTGGAGATCATGTGTTCATGAAGGTTTCACCTATCATCGGTATTGGCAGGGCACTAAAGGTAAAGAAGCTAAGTCCTAGGTATATTGGTCCATTTGAAATTTTATCAAGAATTGGACTAGTAGCATATCAAATAGCTTTGCCGCTAAATTTAAGTAGATTACATGATGTCTTCCACGTCTCTCAGTTGAAGAAGTACCAACCCGATCCAGAGTATGTGATCTAATATGAAGAGGTAGATACACGAGACGATATGACGTATGAGGTCATACCTGATCGAATCATTGATAGGCAGAAAAACAACTGAGACACAGGAGTATCTCATTCATCAAAGTAGTATGGAAGGGGTTATCTCCTAGAGAAGCAACTTGGGAAGCTGAAGAAGAAATGAAGAAACGTTATCCTGAATTTATGTCTCTATAAATGTAACAAATTTCGGGGACGAAATTTATTTTACGGGGGGAGAATTGTAACATCCCAAAATTTATTTTAGGAATTAAATGCCTATTTTCCTAAAAATTCATCAAACAACAATAAATGGTCATAAATTAGATAAGGGGAAATATTAAGGCTAAGTGTGTATTATTAATAGGATAAAAATATATCTATATAAATATATTGTTAAAAACACACCCACACTTCCCATGCTTTCCATGCCATCCATACTTCCCATGCCACCCATGCTCCACATGCCACACTTGCTTCACATGCTCTTCACACATCACTCATGGCACACACTTCCCACACTACACACACAACCATTAAAATAAACACCACATGGCACACACACACATTTATTTAATAAACAAACACACACCCTCCCACTATAAATACAAGGCAACACACACACACTTCTCATTTTTCATTCCAATCAGTCAAGTCACATAGAAGAGGAGAGAAGTAGAAAATATAGAAAAAGAGAGAGAGACGTGAAAATAGTTGCCGGAGAAGTGGAAGAATGAGAAGTCAATCACCATAGGCAAGCCTTGAATATTATTTGGGTAAGTCTTCTATATCTTTTTCTATTGTTATTCAGTTGGTTTAGGTTGTTTTTGAGGATTTATAGTTGTTGAAAGTTGAGTGATTTTTAAAATAAGTTGCTATTATTTATGGTTAGAATAAGGTGTAGATATATAAGGAGTAAGAATTTGGTAAATTTGATGTCACCAATAGATTCTACATGAAAATTTATGTGAGAATACATGTGGTTGTAATTTTTGGATGATTATGAATAAATCAGGAATTTTTAGAAATTAAGAGAAGATGTTGTTCTGTTAGTTTTCTGGAATCAGTTTGGTTATAAAATTCATTTCGTTAGTCAAAACTGGTCCAAAAATTATGAAACTTTACAGAAATAATGTAGACATATGGAGATTTAATTTAATATATAATATGTACTATTTGGATTAGTATATTGTAAGAAATGAATTTGTGAAGTTTAGGCACTGAATCTGGAACAAATTCTGGCATAGTTGTGTTAATTGTGAATTCTGGAATTTTGGACATGTAATTTCTAATAGTACGTATTTTTCCCTTAAACTATACTTAAATATGTTCACAAATAATTTTTAACCACTATATTTGGAAATATTTGGATTTAGTTATGAATTTTTGAATTTAAGTACTACCAGATTATGTTTTTGGAAGGCAGATTGGATGTGGTAAAATTTCGGAAAATCAACACTTTACCAAAAATTATGAAACTTTTCAGATTTATAGTATACAGTAAGAGCGTTAATTTGATAGGTGGTTTATAATTTTTGGGCTTGTACATTAGGAGATATGAATTTCCAAAGTTGAGTCTATTTCTGGAAGGAAATCTGGAATAGGGGATGTTTTGTGAATTTCTGGGAAAAATGTGTTATCATTGGTCAGATATAAGTATTTTTCTATGAAAATATATTTAAATATATTTACATAGGCTTTAAAACCAGTCAATTTAGAATTTTATAGAATTAATTATGATTTTTCAATGTTGATTGAAAAATCTGCCAATTTTATGAAAAATAGTAAAAATTGTATTGTGTAGAATTATACTATGCATAAATCACTGAAACTGAGATAACCAACAGAATATGATTAAAGGTAGTAGTAATGCAAGTAATAATCAATTACTTGTTAACTTTAATTTATAGGAGTGGGTAATAGCCCGAGCCGGATTAAAAGTTTTGGATAAGAATCGGACTGAAAAAGGACCCAGGTAGTAACTCTTTCTTTCATACACTATGTGAGTATTTATATGTTGTGTATTCCATTTTCTGTAATATGAGCACAGTGTCTGGGACACGCATATTAGCTTAGTTGTGGTCTGGGACCCAACGGAGGCGCAGAGTTAAGCTGGGGTTGCAAACAGTCGTTTGGCCTCGGACAGTGTACACACAGCATTTTCATCTTACATAACATGGTGCATTGCATATCTATTTTCACATTTTATATGTCGGATTGTATGTTACTACTGAGATTCATTCGAATCTCACCCTTTTTCAACATTTAAAAATATTTCAGCAGAAGGTAGCGGCTCTAAGGGCAAAACAGTAATTACTAGTGATTGAAGGTCCGGTTCTAATGGAGTGCAGTTGGTTATCTTTAGTTGTAAAAATTTATTTCTTTTGGACTCTGTTTATATTTTTCAAACCCTATGAGAAATTCCTGTAATATAATCAAGTACTTATTATCAGTATATTTTCACTACTTGTGTATGCCCTCTGAACTATGCATTCATGACTCTGTAAATATCAAAGTGTTAAGGGGTTTGACACTTGGGACATGCTGGAGGAAAATCCTTAAAAACTCTTTCAGATCAAGGGTTGTTAAAAGGATTAAAGCATTGCAGTTTGGAGTTTTGTGAGCACTGTGTGAAGGGGAAGCGGACAAGGGTTAAGTTCGGAACAGCTATCCATAATACAAAAGGTATTTTGGATTATGTTCACTCTGATGTTTGGGGTCCTTCCAAAACACCATCATTGGGAGGAAAACATTATTTTGTAACCTTTGTTGATGATTTTTCCCGAAGAGTTTGGGTGTATACGATGAAGACTAAGGATGAAGTATTGGGAATTTTTCTCAAATGGAAGGCGATGATAGAAACACAAACAGGCAGGAGGATCAAATGTCTTCGTACAGATAACGGAGAAGAATACAGGAATGATCATTTCCAGAAGATTTGTGAGGATGATGGCATCATCAGACACTTCACCGTCAGAAATACACCATAGAAGAATGGAGTGGCAGAACGCATGAATCGGACTTTGCTGGAGAAGGTTCGGTGTATGTTGTCCAATGCTGGCTTGGGCAAAGAATTTTGGGCTGAAGTAATTACATATGCGAGCCACCTCATTAATCGTCTACCATCTACTGCTATTGGTGGTAAATTCCTCTATTAGAATTTTGTTGGCTTTGGTAGCACAGTTAGATTTGGAACTAGTTCAGATGGATGTAAAAACTGCATTTTTAAATGGAGACTTGGAGGAGGAAATCTACATGACTCAGCCGGAAGGATTCAGAGTTGCTGGAAAGGAGAATATGGTGTGTAAACTTGAAAAATCGTTATACGGATTGAAACAATCTTCAAGGCAATGGTATAAACGATTTGACAAGTTTATGTTGCGACATAAGTACAGAAGAAGTAGATACGATCATTGTGTCTATTTGCGGAAGCTTGAAGATGGATCCTTTATATATCTCCTTTTATATGTTAATGATATGTTGATAGCTTCAAAAAATCAGGCAGAAATTGAGAAGCTGAAGGTTCAACTAAAAGGGGAATTTGAGATGAAGGATTTAGGCGAGGCAAGGAAAATTTTCGGCATGGAGATAACAAGAGATAGAGAATCAAAGAAACTTTTTTTATCTCAAAAGGAGTATTTGAAGAGGGTGCTAAACCGTTTTGGTATGAATGAGAGAACGAAGTCGGTTAGCACTCCACTCGCCCCTCATTTTAAGCTCAGTGCTGATATGTCGCCAAAGGATGAAGATGAACGAGACTATATGTCAAGGGTACCATATGCAAATGTCGTTGGTAGCTTGATGTATGCAATGGTTTGTACAATGTAATATCCCAAAAAGTACTTAAGGACTATGTGTACTAATGGACAGTGAAATTAATGAAAGAATTATCCCAAGAAATTGTATGATGATTTTAGTCCGATTAGTTGTCGATAAATTATCTAATTTTCGCCTAAAATCTAGAATAACCAAAAACTTAATTGGAAGGAAAGATGAAGGGTCAAGATTAATATTTGAAAAGCAAATTAAATCTCCTCCCTTCATGCTATAATCTCATCTAAGAATAATGGGAGAGATGAATCAATTAATGGCTTCATCTTTTATACAAGAAAGTCAACAAAAATGGCTTGGACACTTGGAAAGTAAAAGGAAGAGAACTTGGATAATTAAATGGACACCATTTTGGGGCAGCCATATATGGTCAAAAGAAGCAAATGGAAGACAAGAAAACTAACCAAAGTGAACTTGACCATGGTTGGAAAATTAACTCACAACTTTTCAAGAAACCACATGAAGTTGACACATGGATTTTTCCTTCTTTCCTTGAATGCATTTCGGTAAGTGATAAGAGCTGAATCCAAATGAATTATCACACTTCAAACACTCTCTCTCCAAGCTCTCATAGACGTCCAAGAAGCTTAAGGAAAGAGAAAGAGGAAGACAACTTCAAGGTAAGAGTTTCTAATTCCATTTTCACCTTCCAAACCACCTCCATGGCTCTTGAGGCCTTCATAAAAGTTGTTCTCCTCTCTAAGAGCTTCAACTCTATGGTTTTAGAATTTCTAGAGGAGGTGTTTTTAGCCATCTTGCAAAAGCACAAGTTCAAGAAACAAAGAAAGAACTTAAGGAGGAGCAAGAGGTGAGCTTTAGCTTCATTTTGATCTATAGATTGTGTTGGTTGGTTGAGGATTTTTCCCATGTGAAATCTGCCCTGTTTTTGGTCAAGTTATGATTATGAAGATTCATGGTATTTTGGTTGTGTTCATGGTGTTTTATGATGTTTGGAAGGCTTATAAAACTAGTATGAGACTTAAATTGCAAGTTGGGTAATTGTTGGCTTATTTGTCACATTTCTGTCCTGTGTATGACATGGTGAAAGAGTTGGAATTTGATAATTTTGATGCTTCCATTGGATTTAAAAGTCAAAATTGTGTAGGTATGCAAGTGTTCATGAATTTTGGATGTTCCTATATCAAATTGGAAATTTTGGAAGTGTGCATGAACATGTTATGTAATCTGCCCTGTGTAACAGTAGATGTGGTGCGTGATAATTTAAGGGTTAAATCTTGTCCGAAAATTCTGAAAATTTCCAGTATGAAATTAGAGACATATAACTTTAATTTGATAGGTCATAAGGATTAATTGGATGTGTATGTTGGGAGTTACACATTTTTGAAGTTTGGTCATGTAAAACTAAAAAATTCTGGAACAATGTCCAATTACTGGAAATTCTGGATTTCTGTGAGTCCAATTGGCTAAGTGAAGTATTTTTCCATGAAACTATACTTAATAAGGGTCACATAGGATTTTAAACCACCCCAATTGGACATTTGTGCAAAAGGATATGAATTTTTAAAGTTAGTGGATCAAATCTGCCAGCATTTGTGCCTATGCGAAAAATGCAAAATATAATGGCATATTGTAATTTCTTTGTACACCAAGGGTAGAAATTAGTCCCTTGTGATAATTTGACCATTTTAACTCATTGGTTGACTTGGTAAAGTTACCACAATAACCCTAATGATAACCAATATTAAAGAGTAATTTATAAATGTATTGGGCTAAGTAATAACCCGTCCATTCATGAATTCCCACATATAGGATTCGATATCTGTCCGGGACGACCAAGGAAGTGGTAACACACCTCGGAATATTGGAAAGGTTAAGGTAGTAACTTCTCCCTCATATTCTATGTATCCTGCTTCATGCATATTATTGTCATTATACATACTTGAACTGCGAACATGAATCGGGTCGAATTGCCCTTTAAGTATTCAGATGAGAAGGGCTTTGGCCCAATAGAATATCCAGCGCTGTGGGAAGGGACGGTACGTCCTTGAATAGAATTATTTATTGAATGAACATATCTCTGAATGTTGAATGAATATTGAATTGTCTGGTATGTGGTGGTTGTTATGGCATGTTTCTTCGTATGCATTTTATATGAGTGTTATTTGTTACTACTGGGATTCTTTTGAATCTCACCCTTTTTCCAATAACTAACCTGCAGCACGGGCAAGTAGTTCTCATGGGAAGAAAATAGCCACGGACGGGTAGAAGTGAAGACTTAGAATTTATTTTCGGTTGGTTATCTAACTTTTGGATCTGTATATAATACTGAATGGTATTTTGGTAAACTTAGTACTCATGGTAGTAGGAATACACCAACTGTAAACCTGGAAGGTTGTATGTAACCGATGTAAGTTATCTAGAACCGGGTGACAATACTAGGTGGACCCTTTTAGTAGCGAACTTATTCTGATTATCCGCTAAGAACTTCAGTAAGTACTCTGATATTAAGAAATGGAAAAAGACTCAAATGAATTAAAACAATTTGAAAAATGAAAATGAGACCACAACTAAAATGTTTTGAAATATCTTTTAAAAACCCACTTAACTATAGGATCGGACCCTGTAGTGAAGTTGGGATCCCAAATGGATTAAGAACTGCTTTTGGTCTCTCATGTGACATCAAGTCATGTTTTCAACTATTTTGTACGGTACAAAAGTAGGGTGTTACATACAAGACCTGACATTTCACAAGCTGTTGGAGTTGTGAGTAGGTATATGCATGATCCAGGGAAGGAGCATTGGCAAGCTGTGAAATGGATTCTACGGTATATTTGTAATACTGTAGATGTTGGATTGGTTTTTGAGCAGGAAGGTGATCGATCTTTAGTTGGGTATTGTGACTCAGATTTTGCGGGTGATTTGGACAAGCGAAGGTCAACTACTGGTTATGTGTTTATTTTTGCAAGAGCGCCAGTTAGTTGGAAGTCAACTTTGCAGTCAACAGTTGCTTTGTCTACCACAGATGCAGAGTACATGGCAATTACAGAGGCTGTAAAGGAAGCAATTTGGCTTCAAGGATTGCTTGGAGAACTTGGTGTTGGTCAAGAAAGCATCATTGTTTATTGTGACAGTCAGAGTGCTATTCAATTAGCAAAGAACCAAGTTTACCATGCAAGGACGAAGCACATTGATATTCGATATCACTTCATACGAGAAATTTTGGAAGAAGGTGGAGTCATGATACAAAAGATACGGACAACTGAGAATCCTGTTGATATGCTGACAAAGGTTGTGACTTCTGTCAAATTTCAACATTGTTTGGATTTGATCAACATTGTTGAACATTAATTGTTGAATTGTAAGCATAAAATTGTAATTAGAAAAAATTAGGAATGTGGGAATTTTCCCAAGGTGGAGATTTGTAAGACGTGAGAAAAAGTCCCACATCGAGGATTTTTTCCCCTTTGGGCAGCTGCTGTAGGTATAAAAAGGGGGGTCTCCCTCCTTTATACCTTATCCCTCAACTTGCCTTCTTCCTTCTATAAGGCATTTTATATTTCCTCCTCTCTTATAGTATTTCACTTATAAATTGTTTAGAGTGAAATTAGATTCTGGTATTTTCCTTATTGTTGTCTTATTTATTATTTATTAGCTGCTATTAGATATAGTAGTTGTGATTTATTATATTATTAAATTACTTCTAGAAACTTTGTTTTCTAGTATTGTGATTTTTTAGTATAATCAGTTACGCTCTATATATCCCGCTTCCGCAACACCAATTGCCCACCAAGACAAATTAGATTAATAAAAACTATATTATTCAATTCCATTATTCACAGCGCACTCAGCAGTTCTGAATCTAAGCTCCAATGAAATGGTAAGATATCACAAAATGAATAAGTGGAATAATATAAACAAGTGAAATATTTTTATTAAGATAAATTAATTTCTTAGCAAGATTAAATTTGCAAGTGTCTTATACATCACAAACAAATTGAATAATCCTATGAATAAGTGGAATAGTTATATCCTATGCGAATAGTTGTTTAAGAGACTTAAAAATGAGTAATTATTAATAAATTAATTTATCTTATTTATATGATTATTCTACTTATTCATAGGACTATTCGACTTATTCATAATATATAAGACACTTATATAGGTAGTGATTTTCTAAAGTAAAATTTCAAAATTTCTTAAGGCCCAATTACATATTAAATAGGCAACAATAATCCTTAAGTAAAATTTTCCCTTTTTTACTTTTGATTTTAGGCCTAGTACAGGGTCCTAAAAAAAATATAGAAACATGTTTGATTCATAATCTTTTAATTACATTTTCATTCACACTTTAAGAAATTAATGAATATGTGATTATTGAAACATTTTTAATTTACAAACATCAAGTTACTGAAATTTGATGGTAGTTTCTTGGATGAAATGGATATTAATTTTTTGCAAAAGATCCTTCTTATTAAGAAGGAGGTTAAATGTATACCAAAAAGGAAGAGAGATCAGTATCTTGTATATTCCAATAATTTAATTACTCCCTCTAATTTTCATTATAATGCACTTTCTTGAGGGCAATTTTGATACTTTAATAAAAAATTCCCTTGTTTTAAGGAGAGATAATAGTGAAAGAGGGTAGAAAATGAAATTCCATGATATTGGAAGGGGTGATTCAAACCTCAAACATTAAAACAACTAGTTAAAGCTTAACCAAAATCTGATAGAAATTAAAAAAAATGGTAAAAAAGATAGAAAAAGTGACATAAAAAGAACTTTAAAATTATAAAATCTCAAATCAATTTGTTATCAAAAGTTGATTAAAGAATGACGAGACTTAATAAACAATTGATAACTCATTTTTTGAGAAATACCTTATTTAAGATTTTGTAATTTCAAAATTATTTTTTTATCATTTTCCCAAAATAATAGCTTAAAGCGTGTAAGAATAATAATTAATTAAAAACAAAGAAAGAAGACATAACTCAATTAACAAATGAAAACAAAAATCAATGAAATTTTTATTTTATTTTTTTGTGATAGAAAAAAATTCTTAAAAAGTAGAAAAAAATTGTAAGGAATGAAGACAAAATCTTTAAGAGTAAAATATGTTGACAACGCTTTTGTTTTACCAAAAATTATACAAATCTTCCCTCTATTTTAAAAACATATATAGACATCCCTTGAAATAAAAATACATGTTATAAAAACCTTTCTGATATATTTGAAATTACATTTCAATTCACCTAGCTATTAGTTGACTGTTAAGTTTCACTATTAAATATTTTCTTTGACCAAAATATCTATATTTCAACAAATGAATCAACATTTATATTTGCCTAAAAATAATTTTTTATACAAAAATATTAATTCTATTATACATGCTCACAATTTCCAATATATTATAAAATTTATTAGTTTTTATTATATTATAAAATTTAAAATTTTTAAATTTTTTATCATATTTATTGAAAGCTTATTTATTTAGTACTCTTATAAATGACTAAAAAATATTTCTTTCTTTCTTTTTTTGCCATGACACTATGATTGAAAATATATTTGAAAGACATATTTATATTCACCATATGTTATTGAGAATGTAAATTTGAGATATCATATAAATTATATTAATTTATATTTTTTATTTTTTAAATACAATTTTTGCACAAATATTTATAAACATGTTTATTTAAGTATGCATCTATTAAGAGAATTAATTATATTTTTAATTAATTTTTCTATATCTGTATTAATTAAATTAATTAAGTATTTATCTCAACATGGAAAAAATTTAACAAATAACTATTTTCAAAATTTAAAAATAAATTAAGAAAGAGAAAAAACTCTTAAATTACTTCAACAATTGAATAATGATTTAAGGGAAAATTAGTAAATAAATGCTAATTAACAAATAAAAATTCTTAACGGAGTTAACAGTTTGGATTTACGTGTTATGTTTTTAAAATAGAGAGAATATTCATGTAATTAAGACAAAACACAACGGATGTTAGAGTATTTTACTCTAAATTTAAATATTATTCTCAGCCGAGCAGCAATCTAAATATAAGGATATTTACAACAAATATAAAGACGGTCATATTTACAACAAATACTTAAGAATGGGATAAAATGAGAAAATTAAGAAATATGATTAAGGTGTTTTAAAAAATATATGTTATACTAACTAATTCAATTAATTTTTTAATATAATCAAATTAGATAAATATGTTTTATATTAAAGATAAGAGTAATATTAATTTTGTAAAAAATATCATCTTAATTAAGAAGGAGTTTTTTTTAACGAAAAATTAAGGAGGTGGTTAAATGTCTCAAAAAAAGAATAGAAATTATTGTCTGGTCTCTCGTGCATTCCAACATTTCAAGTACTTCCTTGAATTCTTATTACAAAGCACTTTCTTGAAGGTGATTTTGGTCTTCTTAATAAATTTTCAATTCAAGTAAATTATATTATATTTATTCTTAGCTGAGCAATATTTTTTTAATAAAAAATAAAGACCTCCAACGGAAAACCAGCCAAAGGAAATAATTAAAATACATCAAAGCATTAAGAGGATATTTTTAGAATCCATTTTCATTTTTGATTCTAGAATCTATACAATATTTTGAAAAGAAAAATAGAAAAATAAGAGAACCCAAACGGCCAAACACCATCCATATCATTAAATTTAACCCCACAAACTCCTTATATATATGTATATATATCTCCTCTCTTATATTCCTCCTCCCTACGTTTACATTGTCATCAAGAATTTCCAAGTATTATTGCCATAAAGAGTTCCACGGTACGTACACCTATACTATGCTTCTCCTTCTTAAACCTACTTGTCCCCCTCTTTCTTTTTTTAATTTACTCTAGCGCCATCTTCTACTTCTCTTTTTGTTTTTGTTTTTGTTTTCTTCTTTCTTTCTTTAACCTACTGTGATGTCATCTTCTACTTCTCGTCTTTTATTCACATGAATAGCTAATTATCCTTCTTTTTAAAAAGAGATAACATGGCTTGATTATTGTTTGTTTTAAGACCCAATTAATACTCCCGTCTTAAAATGTGTTAAAAGAGGAGGTATCTAAACCGTTTCCAACTCTAAATTATCTATTTTGAGCATATTACTTTTCATAGTTTTAAAACTCGTCAAATGGGGAAATATTCAAACATATATAAGGGATTGTTTTTATAACTTTTTTTTACTCAATCTTTAATAAAAAATTGTTTTTACTCTTTAAATTTTTTTAAAAACATAAATATATGAAGTCCTACCTTAGCTAGAGAAAAAATAAAAGACGTTTTATAAGAATTTGGGTATATTATCTTCTTACTTGTACCCAATATGGCTTCTAAGTCTCTCAAAGCAAAGTGCCCTTGCTGGGATAATACCCGCGATAATAGGAAAGGAGGGCATTTTGGTTTTAAAAATCTCAACTCCACGGCTAAATTCCCAATACCACCTTCCCATGTATTGCCTAATACCATCTAGTAAGGGATCCCTCAAATCATACACTCTTTTATGACTTTTCAAATCCTAATCTCATTCTTTCAATAGAAATTAAAGATGTCTTATAAAGGTCTGGATATTTTCCCTCTCAATCTTTTAAAATTGTGAGAGTTTATTGTGGGAACTCGCAAGTTATGGGAATTCACAATTTTAAATATTAATGATAAATAATTATGTGCAAAAATTAAAAAAATTAAGGAAAAAGAAAAAGCAAATGTGCGTGTGCGTTTAAATTTTTATATTTCTATTCTTTATGTATTGTAGCAATATGTGTATATATGAAAGAGATATGCTAATATATTATAATTTATTTAAATTTTAGGACCCATTTGAATATTATACCAGAATGGATGAAAGTGCCTCACCATTAGCCCCTACAACAAATCTTCTACCAAATTCAGCCATACAGGTACTTATATTTAAGATCTTTTAAGATAGGAAATACAATAATTTGATTGTTTAAGTTTACCTTTTTTTTTTTTGTTCTTTTCTTCGTTGCTGGTATGTTTTTGGGGATCATTAATTAGATCATAAGATGTAACATTTTTTAATGAAATTAATTTATGTCTGGCTTCTTGTTTTTGTTTTGGGTTGGGCGAAGGAAGGAGGGTACTGTACAGGGAAAAGGGACACCGCTCTTCATTCCATGATTATTATAGATGAATTGTTGAAATATTGCAATTTATTTTAATTTTAGGACCCAGTTGAAGATAACAATGGGGAATTTTGGTTTCTAATGGGTGATGAAGATGCCTCACCATCATCAACCGACTTATATAATATGATTGACATTGAACTGGAACGTTCTAAAAATAAAGCCTTGAATTTGGAAGATCTTCTCAATGACCCTTCTTCTCAGTCTTTAGAATCAGAAGTCACCCCAAATGAGATGCACAATGCGTCTCAGGATTTGGAATTCGAGGATTTTCTAAATCATCATATTTATCAGCCTCCGGAATTGGAAGTTCCTCCAATTGTCTCTTCTTCTCAATCTTTAGAATTGGAAGTTCATCCAAGCTATGCTAATTCTCAATCTTTGCAATCTTCCCAGTCATTAGAATTGGAAGTTCATCCAAGTCATCCTAATTCTCAATCTTTGGAATTGGAAGTTCATCCAAACTATGCTAATTCTCAATCTTTACAATCCTCTCAATCTTCTCAGTCTTTGGAATTGGAAGTTCATCCCAACTATCCTGATTTTCAATCTCTGCAATCTTCTCAATTTTTGGAATTGGAAGTTCATCCCAACCATTCTGATTCTCAATCTTTGGTTCAATCTCTAGAATTAGAAGTTCATCACAGCCATCCTAATTCTCAATCTTTGCAATCTTCTCAATATTTGGAACTTCCAAGCTATGTTAATTCCCAATCTTTGGAATTGAAAGTTCATCCCAGCCTTCCTAATTCTCAATCTTTAGACTCAGAAGTTCTTCCATATAACAATACTTCTCAATCTTTGGAATTGCAAGTTGTTCAGAATGTCCCTAATTCACAATCTTTCCCAAATGTTTCGAATCAGCAGCATCTTCATGCCCAGCAATATCAAATTGCGCCAACTTCTCCTCACTATGACCAATTCATCCAATCACCACCTCCCTCCAATAAAAGGTATGTTTCTTTAATCCATTCACTTGACAAACAAATTAATGCTCTATCTCTATTAAGCTTGAGTGAAATTTATGTGATTCCAAAGAAAATAAACTCAACCAATGGGTTGAATCATTAGTTTTACCCCGTTTAGTATTATTTATTTTCCTAGCTAGGGCGATCAAATGCTTAGTTGTTTTTTAAATTAGTTTTATACCTCTTTCATAGGCAAAAGACATCAAGCAAGCAATGCAAATTGGAATATGAAAGGACAATAATCATGAAGAAAAGGAACAACATCTTATCTCATAATCCCTCCGCATTTGTAAGTTTTCAACTCGATGAGTTTGAATTAGACGTGACAAATTATTACATATTACTTAGTTTCTTTGAACTTGTTATTATCTTAATGATTTCATTAATATGCTCTCTACATATAGGACAACATTATCAATCAAGGAAAACCTAGAATAGGTTGTCACTGCGCAAAGGCAAAATGTTCAAATAGATATTGCTCATGCTATAAGGTAAATTCTTTATTAACCTGTTGTTTTTAATTGACATGATTGAATCTTTTATTCAAAAAAGTTATTGAAAAATTTAAAATAAATTTCTATTCATATTTTTATTTTCTTAATGAAGGCTGGAGTTGGATGTTCTGATCTCTGTCAATGTAAAGGATGCAGTAATAATTATGGCACTAAAAATGGTGGTAAGAATCTTTTGAGCATCTTGAGTTGTTAGAAATTTTCTTGCTAATATATGTGTGTAGTCCTTTTGGTTTCTCCTCAAAATTTTCTTTCATATATAAATATATATATTATAGTACTAGTTAAGTTTATTGCTCGTTCAATAGGTGATTAATGGATGTGATTTCTGCACATATATAGGAACTTCATTAACTTCTAACTCAAGTTTTGCTCCAAGAGAGCGTGCCCTCATCACCACTCCAAGCAACAGTTTTTGTTTAATCAATGAGAGGCAATTGGTAAGTGTCTGCTATTTCATAAAATTGATTTTTGTTATGACTCTTGAAAATGTCACAAGTAAACATGCAATTTTATGCCTTTTTTATATATTCTTATTAATTCTTTTTGGTGTTCATGAATGTTATGTTAGGGTGGTGGATTCAACACACTCACTCATAACAACTTATATAGATCAGATACAAATCAGCATGCAGTGTATGGTAGACCTGCCACGAATCCATCTGATCCACCGCCAATCGACCAAATAGCCGCTGTGGCTCAACCTCGAGTGAACCCATTTGGTCCATCGGGAAGTATCTCGCCACCGCAAGCTGTCCAATTGGCCGCCACAACTCGGCGGCGAGTGAATCTATACAGAGATGATCAGCCTCAGCAGCAACATATGTTGATGAGCCCAGCCAGTCCCCTTGCCGACGCGGGTGAATCATCATTAATGCGACTACCCCCAAGGTCTGTAGTACCCAAAACCTAAATCAATAAATATTTTATGAAAAACATATTATAATTTGATGTTACTTTTTACTTTTCTTTGCTTTTATATATAACCCATATTTGTTTGTGCAGATTCCGTCAAGAAGTCAACGACATATATTGGAAGCATGGTTCAAGGGAATAGTTTGATAAATTGTGGCCATGGTCTTTTATAAATTGTTTTTATGTATTATGAATCCACATTGAATTATGTTTATATTATTTTGATGTATTTTGAATCCACATTGAATTATTTGTATATGGAATGAATGAAATCATTCAATATATAGTTTATATTAAATTTTGTTATTGTTGAATTGGGTTTATACACCTTTTTGGAAATTATAATAATTACTCAATCAACTCCTATTAATATCCACACTAGGAGATTAAGAACATAAATTCAGTAACCCAAACAAGATGTCTAAATAAGAACATTCATGTCTAGACTAATAAACTATTCTTATTAAAAGAGTTATATCAGTTGATAAATTGTGAATAGTTTAATCATAGATAATCTTTCAACCACCCTATCAAATAGGTAGAAGATTCATTCAACTGTGGAACGGTCATAATGTAATGCGCTTCCAATATCAATAAAAGAGTACTCATCCAATAGTATTTAACATCTTGAAAACTGCCGAATAAAATGCATCCCAAACCGAAATATCACAGGTAACACCTCTTCCTGGACCATCACAAGGAAAACTAAAAAAAAAATCTATTTTATACTGCATTAACTTGGAAACACATGCATCTAAAGCAACTTAAAAAAGATTTGTTTACTTTATGAGACAAGTCTCCTCTTATATAGTTATCATTGGCATCATAAAATTACTTAAAATAAGTTAATTCAAACACCGCTTTATGTGTCAAATGGCATCAAATTGATAATAACTAATCATAATTAGGATAAAAAAAGGACAGAAAGGTTATTCCAAATCTCAGTCTATGAACCTGATCCACAAACGGATTCATGACACAGTGGTTCCTCACTTCTATAGAATTTGAAATGAATCTCAATGTGAATTATTCTAAGATCTCTACAACCCCTTCAAGGAAAGAAAAGGCCAGAGTCCTAAGATGGAATTATGTGTTTCGGGCCCTAGGTCCACATAAAAAATAATGCTTCTAAATGTCTCGTGACAGGGTATGTGGGCGTCAAAGTGGGAGTAGACTGTTTACTGGCTTTGCAGTGTTCGCAACGAGAAGAACACGGTGCAAGTGCCAACATTGGACTGATACGGAATATCCGTCGACTTTTGGATAAAGACTGGCAGATAGAACTGACACACGTTTTGTAACACCCTACTTTTATACCGTACAAAACAGTTGAAAACATGACATGAGAGACCAAAAGCAGTTCTTAATCCATTTGGGATCCCAACTTCACTACAGGGTCGATCCTATAGTTAAGTGGGTTTTTGAAAGGTATTTCAAAACATTTTAGTTGTGGTCTCATTTTCATTTTTCAAATTGGTTTAATTCATTCGGGTCTATTTCCATTTCTTAATATCAGAGTACTTACTGAAGTTCTTAGCGGATAATTAGAATAAGCTCGCTACTAAAAGGGTCCACCTAGTATTGTCACCCGGTTCTAGATAACTTACATCAGTTACATACAACCTTCCAGGTTTACAGTTGGTGTATTCCTACCACCATGAGTACTAAGTTTACCAAAATACCATTCAGTATTATATACAGATCCAAAAGTTAAATAACCAACAGAAAATAAATTCTAGGTCTTCACTTTTACCCGTCCGTGGCTATCTTCTTCCCATGAGAACTACTTGCCCGTGCTGCAGGTTAGTTATTGGAAAAAGGGTGAGATTCAAAAGAATCACAGTAGTAACAAATAGCACTCATATAAAATGCATACGAAGAAACATGCCATAGCAACCACCACATACCAGACAGTTCAATATTCATTCAACATTCAGAGATATGTTCATTCAATAGATAATTCTATTCAAGGACGTATCGTCCCTTCCCACAGCGCTGGGTATTCTATTGGGCCAAAGCCCTTCTCATTTGAATGCTTAAAGGGCAATTCGACCCGATTCATGTTCACAGTTCAAGTATGTATAATGGAAATAATATGCATGAAGCATGATACATAGAATATGAGGGAGAAGTTACTACCTTAGCTTTTCCAATGTTCCGTGATATGTTACCAGTTCCTTGGTCGTACCGGGCAGATATCGAATCCTATATATGAGAATTCATGAATGGACAGGTTATTACTTAGCCCAATACATTTATAAATCACTTTCTAATGTTGGTTATCATTAGGGTTATTATGGTAACTTTACCAAGTCAACCAATGAGTTAAAATGGTCAAATTATCACAAGGGACTAATTTCTACCCTTGGTGTACAAAGAAATTACAATATGCCATTATATTTTGCAATTTTCGCATAGGCACAAATGCTGGCAGATTTGATCCACTAACTTTAAAAATTCATATCTCTTTGTAAAAATGTCCAATTGGAATGGTTCCAAAGCCTATGTAACCCTTATTAAGTCTAGTTTCAGGGAAAAATACTTCATTTAGCCAATTGGACGCACAGAAATCCAGAATTTCTAGTAATTGGACATTGTTCCAGAATTCTTCAATTTTACATGACCGAACTTAAAAAATGTATAACTCCCAGCATACACATCCAATTAATCCTTATGACCTATCAAATTAAAGGTCTATGTCTCTACTTTCAGACTGGAAAGCTTCATAATTTTCGGACAAGATTTACCCCTTGAATTATCACGCACAACATCTACTGTTACACAGGGCAGATTACACAACATGTTCATGCACACTTCCAAAATTTCCAAATTAATATAGGAACATCCAAAATTCATGAACACTTGTATACCTACAAAATTTTACCTTATAAAGCCAATGGAAACATCAAAATTATCAAATTCCAACTCTTTCACCACGTCATGCACAGGGCAGAAATTTGACAAATAAGCCAACAATTACCCAACTTGCAATTTAAGTCTCATACTAGTTTTATAAGCCTTCTAAACATCATAAAACACCATGAACACAACCAAAATACCATGAATCTTCATAATCATAACTTGACCAAAAACATGGCAGATTTCACATGGGAAAAATCATCAACCAACCAACACAATCCATAGTTCAAAATGAAGCTAAAGCTCACATCTTGCTCCTCCTTAGGTTCTTTCTTTGTTTCTTGAACTTGTGCTTTTGCAAGATGGCTGAAAACACCTCCTCTTGAAATTCTAAAACCATAGAGTTGAAGCTCTTAGAGAGGAGAACAACTTTTATGAAGGCCTCAAGAGTCATGGAGGTGGTTTGGAAGGTGAAAATGGAGCTAGAAGCTCTTACCTTGAAGTTGTCTTCCTCTTTCTCTTTCCTTAAGCTTCTTGGACGACTTTGAAGTTGTGTGAGGGAGTGTTTGATGAGTTTAATTCACTCTTCTTCAGCTTCCAAATCACTTGGCCGTATAACACCAAGAGGAGAAAAGAAATATGCCATGTGTCACATTTTTGTAGAGTCTTGAAAAGTTACATGGTTAATTAACCAACCTTAGTTAGCCTCCTTAGTCAAGCTTTCTCTTTCCTCTTCTCTTATGCAGCTGATCGAAAATGAGGATAAGAAGATGAAGAATGAAGACTTGATGAATTAAAGCCTCTTCCTTTTACTTTCCAAGTGTCCAAGCCATTTTTGTTGACTTTCTTGTATAAAAGATGAAGCCATTAATTGATTCATCTCTCCTATTATTCTTGGATGAGATTATAGCATGAAGGGAGGAGATTTAATTTGCTTTTCAAATGTTAATCTTGACCCTTCATCTTGCCTTCCAATTAAGTTTTTGGTTATTCTAGATTTTAGGCGAAAATTAGATAATTTATCGATAACTAATCGGACTAAAATCATCATACAATTTCTTGGGATAATTCTTTCATTAATTTCATTATCCATTAGTACACTTAGTCCTTGAGTACTTTTTGGGATATTACACGTTTATCCTGAAAGCAATAAATGTGCGGATTTCTTGGCAACGTACACTTTGGGCTTGGACAGAGGACTTCACCTCATGGAAGAACCTCCCGATACTCTACAGCAGATCCTTCGTGACGATGCTTTGGGTGTTGGGGACTTGTGACTTTGCTTCACTGATCTCTGATTTGGACTGATCACACCTCTTGTAAACCAAAAAAAAAAATTTACTTTTCCTCGCGTTGCCTTGTTTTGACAAGAAAAGAAAATCTACAAGGACAATGAAGTAATGAAGCGCACTAAGGTGGGTGCACCATTGAAGACTAAACAGATATTCAAATATCTATTCTCCAACTGTCAAACCAAATCCAAATTTGTAGTCTTTTTTCTTGAGATCAAGCTGCAATGAAAACAGAAACTATGTTAAGAGAAAAGAAAGCAAAAACCGGTAGGCAGATTACCAACAGGATCCTTGAGGAATATATGTTTGGAGAACAAATAATTAGAATTACACGCACACATGTGGAAGAAAACAATGTACCCTCACCTGTGCAGAAAGAATAAAATTAAGACCCATATTTAAACGCTCCTCCAAAAATGCAGAGACACAGCCATTGGAATCAATCTTTCCTCTTAGTTGGCACTACAGCAATCATAACAAAACGGAATGAGAATCGCTAGAACAGAATTTTAGGAGTCGTGACTCAAGATCATTCACAATTTTATAAAACAAGAGGCATCTTTATGAAGCAGAACGTTCCAGATAAAGGGTGACCTGTTGAGATTTGCTCACCCAGACACTAGTTTATTGTTAATGTAATCTGAAATTGTGAGCCCATCGGCATGCATAGTGAGTCAAGTGCATCTGAAAATCCTTTTGTTTCTTTCCTTATAATTATAATTGATTTCTTTCTTGTTCTTTTCACCCCTTAATTTCCCCTTTTATCCAAGAGGGGAGGGGGAAGGGGGAAGGGGGAAGGCAGAGAGGGATTAAATCACCAACTTATTCATCTCTTACTTTTTAAAAAGCATAAAATATATAGAAACTTAAAGAAAGCAGCGCCAACTGATAACAAATGGCTAAGATAGTAGATTTCCTAATATAAAATTATATACCAACTCTCACGGTTAGAAATACAAAGCTTTTTTAAAGTGTTTTTACTGTGTTTGAAGTAAATAGGTGAGAGGAGTTTTGTCTCGTCTTGATAAAATTGTAACTAGTTTTAGTTACTTAGTTGTAACGTAATTAGAATAGTTGTTACAAGTAGTTAGAAATGTGCCAGCATGTATTCCCCTAACGAAACAGGAGTCACAGACAGAAGGTAATTAAGCATGTTAAATGGTAGTAACGGAACGAGCCGAAGCAACACCACAATCTTAAACCCAGATTTTTGAATCGCAAGTGCAACTGATCTAAACTGCGGATAATCCTTCAACCTTGAAACAACAAATGGTTGGCATCATTCTTATCCAAGAAGCCAGCATGTATTCCCCTAAACCACTCCAAGTGCAACTTTACATTGGTATTCCAGTACTATATACAATCAGATATTAAATACAGCTGGCACACTCCTAACTACTTGTAACAACTATTCTAATAAAGTTATAACTAATTAACCAAAACTGTAACTAAAACTAGTTACAACTTTATCACATCCTGCGAAAAAAGATTTTTGAAAACATAGTTTGGACTCAAAACTTGTAAACCTCACAAGTCATTACACTCAACCATAGATGCAACTGTTTCCAAAATATAAGGACTTAAACAACTAAAAGGAACCTAACGAAAAATCTGGAAATAAAATTAAGGTCCTCGCTACAGCATTCAGGCAAGGGCTTAAGTGCAACTTTACATTGGTATTCCTGTCAAACCTCTTAATATTCTGATATTCGCTATATAATAAATGCGTCGTTCAGATGGCATACAGAAATAGTGAAACTATACTGATAATAAGTACTCACTGATAATACAGAAAATCCTGATATAGGTTGAAAAATACATACAGAGTACAAAAGAAATAAATTCCACAACTAAAGATAATCAGATGTAACTCCTGGCTAGGACCGGACCTTCAATCGCTAGTAATTACAATTTTGCCCTTAGAGCCGCTGTCCTTTGCTGGAATATTTTTAGATGTTGAAAAAGGGTGAGATTCGAATGAATCTCAGTAGTAATATACAATCAGTCATATAAAATGCGATAAATAAATATGCAATGCACCATGATATGTAAAATGCTAACTCATGTTGTATGCATACTGTCCAAGGCCAGACGACTGTTTGCAACCCCGGCTAAACTCGTGTCCATGGTCAAACGATATATTTAGACCCTGGCTTATTCGCGTGTTGTGCCACAGGCACTGTCATGTTACAGAAAATGAAATACACAACAAATAAATAATCACATAGTGCATGAAAGAAAGAATTACTACCTAGGTCCCTTTTCGGTCCAACTATTTATCCAAAACTTTTTCTCTGGCTCGGGCTATTACAAATCCTATAAATTAAAATTAACAAGTAATTGGTTATTACTTGTATTACTACTATCTTTAATCACATTCTTCTGATTATCTCAGTTTCAGTGGCTTATACACTATATAATTTTGCATAGTGTAATTTTAATATTTTTCAGTAAATTGGCATATTTTTCAGTTAAATTTGAAAAATCATAACTAATTCTAGAAAAATAGAAATTGACTGGGTCCAAAGCCTACATGAAGCTATTGAAATATATTTTCATAGAAAAATATCAAATTCTACCCAGATTTACCATATTACTCCCATAATTTTCCGAAATACCCCTATTCCAGATTAGTCTCCAGAAACATAGCATGACTTTGAAAATCTATATCTCCTAATATACTTGTTCAAAAATTATTTTCTACCCGTCAAATTAAAGCTATGAATGTCTACTTAAATCTGGAAAGTTTCATAATTTTTTGTCAAGGTTTGATTTTTCAAACGTTCGACACAAACAAACTGTTTTCCAGAAACACAGTTTGAGGGCAACTGACTTCAAAAATTCATATCTCTTAGTATAATAATAAAATTAATACAAAATATATATCAAATTAAAGCTAAGACTATGTACTTATATTCTGGAAATTTTCATGGCCATTGGGAAAGATTACATAATTCAAAAACACCACGAAATCAACTACTAGAATCTAGACGTTCAGGATTGCACCTGTTTCTAAACCCATCTTTCAAAAATCCTAACTTCCTCTACAGATATCTAAATGATGCATTCTACCACTCATTTTAAATCTTGTTATGTCTAATATCTCCCTATAAAGTTTCGTAAATAATGGATATGATTTGGTTGGTCATAAAGCCACACGAAACTGACTGACTCTGATAAACATCAGTTTTGGACAGTTTAACTTCAAAAATTGATAACTTATTCTTTTTGACACCAAATTGAGCTCTTCTTAATTCTATGTCATACTAAACATCCTAAAATTTCCATATCAAAAAGAACCAGATGAAAAATCCATATGTAGCCTCCGTTTAAGCTTCTGAAAGTTTCTGATAAAAACTCTGTTTTCCGGCGACCAAAACAGAGTTGATAAAACTCACATGCAACCATGATTTTGGACTCCAATCTCAAAGATTTTGACTCTACATACTCCTAAACATGTTCCTTGAGTTTTGGGACGTGTTTACAGAAGAAAATAAATCGAAAATCTCATGCAAAACGGACACAAACTTGCTGGTTTTGGAATTGAACGGTAACAAAACGTTTTTTGTGACTTATCTTGATTCCAGCAGCAAAACAACCCAGAAAACAACCACAAATCCAATGGAAATCCAAGGTTAAAGTAGAAGAAACTTACCTATATCAGATTATAGGCTTGCATGTAGGATTTAAAGCTTCTTCTTCCTTTCTCTCTCTCTCTCTCTCTATTTTATGCTGTTATGTTTTCTGTTTCGTTTGTTTTTCAGCTGATGTGAGTTCTATGAGAATATTTATCCATATACTGAGAGGTATCAAGCTGAGGCAATAATGATGGAAGGAGGGAGTTTGTGAGCTGTACGTATGTGTGTTGTATGCTGGTCAAATGGGAAGAGAATGTGTGTGTGTGTGTGTTGTACCAATGAGAGAAGAGGAAGAGAATGAGTCATGCATGCTGTACGTGTGTGTGCTTATGATGCTCCAAGTGTGGCAAATGAGGAGGCTGTACGTGTGCTTGTGTGCTAGGTATATTTTTATCCTATTAATTACACACACTAGGTCCTAATTTTTTTCCTTTGTCAAATTTAAGTTTCCTTAAATTTTGTAGGTTCCAAAATTGAGCTTACTATCTAATTTCCATAAATTAATCCTTACATTAAATTTTGGGATGTTACAATTCCAGTACTATATACAATCGGATATTAAATACAGCTGGCACACTCCTGACTACTTGTAACAACTATTCTAATTAAGTTACAACTAAGTAACCAAAACTGTAACTAAAACTAGTTACAACTTTATCACGCCCTGCGAAAAGAGATTTTTGAAATTATAGTTTGAACTCAAAACTTGTAAACCTCGCAAGTCATTACACTCAACCATGGATGCAACTGTTTCCAAAATATAAGGACTTGAACAACTAAAAGGAACCTAACGAAAAGTCTGGAAATAAAATTAAGGTCCTCGCTACAGCATTCAGGCAAGGTCCATTCAGACTTATTCTAAATTAATTAAAAAAAATTAATGCCATTTCTTTACATGAAAAATAAAAGGAAAACACAATGAAGGAACTTTAAAAATATAAGACATAAACAAACAATTCTCCAAATCAAGTCTTCAGGATCCAGTGGGCAAGATTTTGTTTATTTACAATTCGCTTATCTATTTTACTGTTGTTTTCACTTGTAAATTATTATGATATTAAAATGTTTGAGCGTCATTGAATCTGAAGTTGACAGTTGCAATTAATTTATTAGTCGAAGAAGTATCCTTGTGCGAATCCCATATGCTGTTTCAACTTCTTAAATAAAAATTCAGATATAGGGACTGCTCAACTGTGATTGCGTTTCTTGTCAATTTTTCTCTAGAAATTGAATTATACGATTTAGTTGCCATGTGTTATGTCGAGTTTGTTGGATAAAAGAGGGAATTTTCAATCCAACCATCTTCCATTGAAAGCGCCTAGATTTTCAATACAAGTCTATATGTATATGGGCTTACTGTGTGTTTTGCATATGGCAAGGACAATAAGGTTAGCACCAAAGCATACGCACGTATAGCTTCCTCTCTCCTCACAGATACGATTAATTGAGAAATAGAGAAATAATTGCAAATGCAGCTACGAAATTCTCCTTTTGTTTTGATTTTTGGATCCGTATCCAGTGCTTTTTGTTGTTGTTGTTTCTGGGTACGTGTAAATAACTTTCACTTGATATCTTTTTTGGGTGGGGGAAAGGAAAGGGTGATTAAAGTGGCAGCTTTAATACCGCGGGTGAATGAATTGCTCAAATTGATGATATTTTGTCTTCCAAAAGGCCATTCTATGGAGCTTGACGGTAGCTATTACTATGGAGTTTTGCAAAAGGCCATTCTAATGTAAATGTCATTCTGTATTCCAATTTCAAGATGGAGTTTAGCTTTTATTTGTCCTTTTTGTGATGATACTGAGTTTTGCATTTACTTCAAAATTAAGTTTACTGCTTTTGTCATCTTAGTAACAATGTGTTTCTCTATAGGCTAGAGTTATCATTCAACTTTAACTCAAGATTAAATCTCTATTATTTAATGATGGTGATGCTGAGGTACTAATCACCTAAGCAAATGAACTTCTTTTTAATACTTTCAAATATATTGTTACTTTTTAATGGTTATGCTCTAATACTATATATTTGATTAATTTTTTTCAAGGTCTTTGAAGGAGGAGAAGAAATTATATTGAAGATTTGATGTGAATTTGTACTAAACATTATTATATTGTATTTAGTTTCATATTTTATTATCCATATTGGATCATTCATATTAATTTATGTAATTGGGCATGCTTTTAACTTGCTTGAAGTGGGCTTGTTTTTGGCTTGATTGAAGTAGGCCTGTTGTGAGGCATGTGGCCTGTTAGCCTGCTTAAATTTTTTTTTTTAAAATTTCAGGCCTCCTTAACAGGCCACAGGCCAGGCTCAGGCCATTTAGTTACAAAACAAGCCTGGCCTGTTAAGGCACAAGCCTGGCCTGGCCTGTTTCCACCCCTAAACTCAAGTATCAATATTGACAACTTTTGCTTAAGAAATTCAAATATATATATATATATATATATATATATATATATATAGGGAAAATTCCATTAAAATATCATATGAATTTGCTTAACCCATAAATGTCTACTAAATATGGAAAAGGACAGAGAGGTACCTAGGTAAAAATCTGGGTTTTGAATATTTGGGTAAAAGACCAAACTACCCTTCCTTCACTCTTCTCTCTCTACTCCATTCTCTCTTCTTCTTCTTCATCTTTCGTCCAGCTCCACAAGATCAAAGAAGAAGATGAGTAAGATTTCATCTTTCATTCAGCTCTACAGCATCGAAGAAGAACAGTGAACTTTCATCTTTCATTCAAATTGTGTTCTCTCCCCACTCCAACAGAGAAAGAGAAATAGAGGATATAAATGATACACCGGAGATCCTTTTATCCTTACTCCGATTGCCATCGAAGGTTGAAGAAACTAGTTTTCAGTGAGCTTTTGTAAGTTTTAATGAAGTTCTGAAGTTTCCGGCGAGTTCATGAGTTTCTCGGCAAACTTATAAATTTTCCATCGACTTTTTAAATTTCCGGTGAATAGTAATGAGATTGACAAAATGAGTAATGAAATTGACAAAAATGTTAAACAGGATTCACCAATATTTGTGGCCTTTGACAAAATTTGTAATGATTCACAAAAGCAATAATAAGTTTGACAAGATTCCTAATGATTTTCAAGAGAGCATTTCCTTATGAAAAAAAATGTTAGACATGATTCACCAACATTTGTGGCCTTTGACAAAATTCGTAATGGGATTCACAAAAGTAATAATGAGTTTAACAAGATTCATAATGGTTTTTACAAGAGCGTTCCCATCACGAATTTTGGTGAAATACCATAAATGTTGGTGAATCTTGACTTGTATGTTTTCATCAGCAAACTTTTTTGTTAAAACCATTAAAATTCTTGTCAAAACCATTACTAAACTTGTCAATCCCATTACGAATTTCGGTGAAATGCCACAAATATTGGTGAATCCTAAATTACATGTTTTATTCATCAAACTCTTTTGTCAAAATCATTACCATTCTTATCAAAACCATTACTAAACTTGTCAATTCTATTACGAATTTTGGTGAAAGTAATAGATATTCGTGAATCTTGACTTACATGTTTTCTTCGTCAAACTCTTTTGTCAAAACCTCTACAATTCTTGTCAAAACCATTATTAAACTTGTCAATCCCATTACAAATTTTGATGAAATACCACAAATGTTGGTGAATCCTGACTTACGTGTTTTCATCAGCAAACTCTTTTGTTAAAACCATTAAAATTTTTGTCAAAATCATTACTAAATTTGTCAATCCCATTACGAATTTTGATGAAATGCCATAAATGTTAGTGAATCCTGACTTACATGTTTTCATTAACAAACTCTTTTGTCAAAACCATTACTGAACTTGTCAATCGCATTACGAATTTCGTCAACTCATTACTGTTCATCTTCTTCTTCCTCAGCCTCCTGGATTTCTCCAAAATCATGACTACAAGTCCTTCTAATATGCAAACCCAGCACATAATTCGTCACAACCTTGCCATCACCTTCCTCCATTTTTTTCGGTGACATTTTTTCCTCCACCATCGTCGCTGGCAAGTTCCGATCACAACACCCAGTTTCGATGACAAAGAGGAAAGGAAATAAGACGGTGGTGGAAAGCACTGGAGAAGCTTCTACAGCCTTTTATAACCATTAATATTTTGGGATGCAAAAATAGACACAAATTGTTATTTTTGCTATCAAAAAAATTCATAATGTTTACTTTTGCACCCAAAATAGTTAATTGTGTTGAGTGCATATTTAAAAATAGTTCTTTACTACATTTGCACCTCAACTCAATTATATCAGTTTATAAATCAAACAAATTAATTTAAAGAAAAAACGATAAATATAAATACTTTAAAGTAATTTAATCAGTTTTGTTGATGTCTTTCAAAAAGTCAAAAAGTCAACTGGGTGTTATATTTATAACATCTTATGCAAATAAGTTCATGGATATTCCTACTGCTCTGCCAGTCATCCTTCATCAGATGGCCCAAAGAAAAACAAAGTCACAAGTTGGCGAACCTAGGCCATATATATATTGAGCGTGCATTGCATCTGAAAAAAAATTTAATGTCATTTCTTTTTCAAGAAAAATAAAAGGAAAACACAGTGAAGGAGCTTTAAAAATATAAAACATAAACAAACCATTCTCCAAACCAAGTCTTCAGGATCCAACGGGCAATATTTTGCTTGTTTACTACATATACGACAGATAAATTTAGAAACACCGTATTCAAACATCTTATGAACAGATTCATATAGCCATTACAAACAAGAGTTCCAAAATACGAATACGCAGGCAAGGAATAAGTAATTGCATTTAATTAGACCTAACCTTGTTTCTGCAAAATCTTCAATAACAGTGGATGAGAAGGCATGTCAATGTAGTCCCCTTTATAATCTGAAACAGAGGAGGCCGCTCTTCGAAGCTTTAATCCCATGAACGGGTCTTCATCGTCGGCGTAGACATGGCTATTGGTAGCTTCAAGTCGCGCGGTTGCTTGCCGTTGATCGTCGCAGTCGGGAATGTCGAGCTCAGAGGGGAAGGGATCATCGGCGGGCAAAACGACGTCGTCGTTCTTGGGATCGGGCTCCGATTTGAAATTTGAAATCGGATTCTGTCTCTTCAACCTGAAACGTTCCATCATCTTGATGCCTTTCCTCGGGGATGTCGCAGAAAGCAGCGAGTTTGGCGAATGCTATTGTGCATGCAGGCCTGTAACGGACTTCTTTCTGAGATCGTCTTCAAATTCACATGGCCTCTTCCCATTAATAATATTTTTTTTGGCCAAAAAAAATATTTTTTTTTAAAGGAGAAATTTAAAGAAATTAAAGGATAAAGAAAATAATATTTATTGTGAATCACAGTAAAAAATTTAATTATCAGAGGAATCAAATATTGACATATAAATTTAAAAGTACTAAATTACACTTAACTAAACATGCTGGGTTAGTTATCCTTTTTATTTGGGAAAATTTTACTCAATGGCCACGGTAACCAATTAATATCCAATAGATCCCAAAAAATTTTGAAACTTCTGCATGACTATGGGATAAAATGAAATTAAAATTTATGCTGAAAAGATATCACTACTCTTACTTTTAAAAAAAAAAAAAAGTCAGCATTTTCCAATCAAGGTCTTACTCATTTATAAGTGTTTTATACATCATGAATAAGTAGAATAATTCTATAAACAAGTTACATTAATTTATTAATAATTACTCATTTGCAAGTGTCTTATCCATCATAAACAAGTGGAATAGTCATACAAACAAGTAAAATATTTTTATTAAGATAAATTAATTTCTTAGCAAGATTAAATTTGCAAGTGTCCTATATATCATAAACAAATTGAATAGTCTTATAAACAAGTGGAATAGTTATATCCTATGTGAATAGTTGTTTAAGACACTTATAAATGAGTAATTATTAAGAAATTAATTTATCTTATTTATATGATTATTAAGAAATTAATTTATCTTATTTATATGATTATTCTACTTATTCATAGGACTATTCGACTTATTCATAATATATAAGACACTTTATATAGGTAGTGATGTGTGTTTCGCATAAAATTTAATTTCACTTTCCCCCATAGTCCTCAAGTAAAATTTCAGAATTTCTTAAGACCCAATTGCATATTAAATTGGCAACAATGACCCTTAAGTGAAATTTTCCCTTTTTTATTTTTCATCTTAGGCCTAGTACAGAATCCTAAAAAAAATATAGAAACATGTTTGATGCATAATCCTTTAATTACATTTTCATTCACACTTTAAGAAATGAATGAATATGTGATTATTGAAACATTTTTACTTTACAAACATCTAGTTACTGAAATTTGATGGTAGTTTCTTGGATGAAATGGATATTAATTTTGTGCAAAAGATCCTCCTTATTCAGAAGGAGGTTGTGACACCTTTCCTTACATTACCTTACCGGCTCTTAGTTCCATTAAATCAGAGTATGCGAGGGAATATATAAATAAACTAAAAGTCGTTCATCATACTTTACACTAGAGTGGTCCTCTGCTTATACAATATTCATACATATACATACATCCATATATAAATACATATATGAAACACAAATTGTAGTGCCCTACACTACAGTATACTCTTCACTTCAGGTTTTCATATCTCCTCCGTGCACTTCTCCAGGCACACTTCCACCTGTCTGAAATGGTTGTTTGGAAGGAGTGAGATTTGAGAGAATCTAAGTAGTGAACAGTACCACTATGCACATAGATATATATATGAATGCATAACATGTTTGCCTACCAAATCTGATGCCAACATAATGATATGTTGCGTGCTCGATATTATGACATACAAATGGCCATCGCACAAACATAATAGAGCTCCAATCAATCATACATGCTCAACACAAACAGACATAGCAGTCACATAATCAATGCAAGTCATACATATCACATACATGCAGAAAAGGTAAGTTCACTACCTATCGGACTTTATATCCGTCCTCAATTCTTCGTCTTTGCTCCGGTTCAAGCACGTTCTCCTTCTTTAGCAGTGTTGTAATCTGCTTTCTCATTTGGGGTCAATTCTTTGGACTTCGATATAGGTCCCGCTCCAGGCATTTCACAATTCCGAGGGAATATTTCACAATTAAAATATTTCCCTATGCTAGATTTACCACTAGCAACCTCTAGAAACCTCATATATAGTTCTGTACTATATTCTAGTACTTCAAGCCACTCGGGTTATTTCAAATTCATAGAGAACCAATTTAACTATGACATTTGATTCTCAGGTTACGGTGCAACACCTAGAACCTTAACAATACCCAATAAGCATGCTAAGAATCAAGATCAACCATACTTATTCTAACCTCCATGGTTTCGAGTAATATTCTCAAATAATTACTGAAGGTTCATTCATTATCATCTACAAGGCTCCGACCTCCGTCATAGAATAGAATCAAAGTGCAACTTAATTCTCATTTTGACCTAAGCACCATATCAGCTTAGATCTAATCCAAACATATCATCAACCTTCAGTGTCATCATATCATATCCTCTATTATTGATGTACGACATGATCATCACTCATCGTGTATTACCGTATGTCATACTCACATTCCTTTAACCCCCATGGTTACTAAGGATCATCACTTAGCATGGAGAGTCTCAACACCATTACTAAACCTCAAACTCAAATTTCATAACCCCGTCAATGAACTTTCCTGAATAGTATCCACTACAATAGAAAGGGTTTGGATTAAAGGTCAATGTTTACTTTTAGCTCCATGCCTCTAACCATTTCTCATATGTCATTAAGTATTGGTAGTCCATACATACCTCACTCAGACCATGACATGTCATCAAGTCTTCAACAATGTGCCAAAGCTTCCTTGCAAGCATTGCACAAAGTCACCTTTCCATGTTCAGCTAACTGCCACTGAACTCGAGTTTGAACTCATACACTCGAGTTCTAATCCAAAACTCGAGTTCCAACAATCACACTCGAGTCCTGCTAATTATCCACCGAGACTTAGCTAAGACTTCAGTTTGTCCATAAACCATAAAGGCGTGCACTCGAGTTTATCTTCGAAAACTCAAGTTTTTGCTTCACACTCGAGTTCACCACGGCGCACTCGAGTTCACAACATCATCCACACTCGAGTCTAAATCTCAGCACTTGAGTTCCGCATGTTTCGCCATAGAAGTTTCTTTCCGAGAAATCTTCAACTTGCAACCATAAGAGGTGCACTCGAGTTCTCAACCACGAACTTGAGTTCTCAATTCATTTGCACTCGAGTTCTCCCATATAAACTCGAGTCCTCATGCTTCTATACTTCCAATCTGAACCTTGCACCCTCGCGAGTACAGGATCTTACCACATGCACTCGAGTTCATAACCATGAACTCGAGTTCTCAGCCCAACCTACACTCGAGTTCTTCGAGTTCTGGGGAAGAGTTTCTACCCGAGACAATACCGTTGTGCATAACCAGCACATGCACTCGAGTGCAGATAGTCGAGAACTCGAGTTCTCGACTATCTGCACTCGAGTTCAGGCTATGCACTCTCGCAAGTTCCTGCCTGGAACCATCTCATGCATGAGGAAATACTCCATGCACTCGAGTTCCCCACAATGAACTCGAGTTCTCAGCCTCCATTGCACTCGAGTCTCACGAGCTACGGCCTAAGAGTTTCCACCGAGAGTTAAATGCCCAGCGAAAATCATCTTGCACTCGAGTTCTCCACACTGAACTCGAGTTCTTAGGCACTTCACACTTGAGTTCACTTTTGAACTTCCACGAGTTTCCACATGAAAACATCTGATTTGTGGGAAAATTCCTCATGCACTCGAGTTCAACATATTGAACTTGAGTTCTAACCCTTTTTGCACTCAAGTTCGGGCATTCTACCACTGAGAGTTCTTGTCCGAGACCACTTTTACTTCAGAAAATAGCCTATGAACTCGAGTCCTACAAGCCAAACTTGAGTTCTTCAGCTAACCACAGCTGATAAACACTTCAAACATCATCTTAAATCCATCCATAAGTTACTCAAATCCTGGTTCCACAACGGATTTTACTAGTCACTAATTCTCATTTATGAGTATTGAAAATAAGGTGTCACAGAGGTTAGATGGATCTATACCAAAAAGGAAGAAAGTTCAGTGTCTTGTATATTCCAATAATTCAATCACTCCATCTAATTCTTATTATAAAGCACTTTCTTGATAATTCTCATTATAATGCACTTGCTTGAGGGTGATTTTGGTACTTTAATAAAGAATTCCCTTGTTTTAAGGAGAGACAATAGTGAAAGAGGGTAGAAAATGAAATTCCATGATATTGGAAGGGGTGATTCAAACCTCAAACATTAAAGCAACCAGTTAAAGCTTAACCAAAATCTGGTATAAATTTAAAAAAACATGGTAAAAAAGAATAGGGAAAATGATATAAAAAAAACTTTAAAATTATAAAATCTTAAATTAGTTTGTTATCAAAAGTTGATTAGAGAATGAAGAGACTTAATAAGTAATTGATATTTTTTTTTTTAGAAATATCTTATTTGAGATTTTGCAATTTTAAAATTGTTTTTCTATCATTTTCCCAAAATAATAGCTTAAAGCGTGTAGGAATAATAATTAACTAAAAATAGAGAAAGAAGAAATAACTCAATTAATGAATGAAAACAATAATCAATGAAATTTTTATTTTATTTGTGTATTAGAAAAAAAATTATTAAATAGTAGAAAGAAAATGTAAGGAATGAGGACAAAATCTTCCCATCGGATAAATTTAAAAGTAAAATACATTGATAATACTTTTGTTTGATCTAAATTATACAAACATCTCCTCTATTTTGAAAATGTATATAGACATCCTTTAAAATTAAAATGCATGTTACAAAAACCTCTCTTATATATTTGAAATCTCATTTCCATCCACTTAACCGTTAGTTGACTGTTAAGTTTGACTATTAAATATTTTCTTTGACCAAAATACCCATCTTTCAACAAATGAATCAACATTTGTATTTGCCTAAAAATAATTTTTTTTACAAAAAAATTAATTCTATTACATATATGTTCACAATTTCCAATATATTTTAAAATTTATTAGTTTTTATTATACTGTAAAATTTTAAATTTTTTATCATATTTATTGAAAGCTTATTTATTTAGTACTCTTATAAATGACTAAAAACATATTTCTTTCTTTCTTTTTTTTGCCATGACACTATGATTGAAAACATATTTGAAAGACATATTTAAATTCACCATATGTTATTAATAATGTAAATTTGAGATATTATATAACTTATATCAATTTAATTTTTTTAAATACTATTTCTTACACAAAGATTTATAAACATGTTTATTTAAGTATGCATCTATTAAGAGAATTAATCATATTTTTAATTAATTTTTCTATGTTTGTATTAATTAAATTAATTAAGTCTTTATCTCAACGTGGAAAAAATTAAATTTAACAAATAAATATTTTCAAAATTTAAAAATAAATTAAGACAGAAAAAAAATCTTAAATTACTTCAAAAATTGAATAATATTAAGATAAAATTAGTAAATAAATGCTAATTATCAAATAAAAATCCTTAACGGAGTTAACAATTTGGAATTAAGTGTTATGTTTTCAAAATAGAGAGAATATTCATGTAATTAAGACAAAACACAACGGATGTTAAAGTATTTTACTCTAAATTTAAATATTATTCTCAGCCGAGCAACAATCTAAATATAAGGATATTTACAACAAATATAAAGACGGTCATATTTAAAACAAATACTCAAGAAGGAGATTGAATGAAAAAATTAAAAAAAAATATGACTATGGTGTTTTAAAAAATATATGTCATATTAACTAATTCAATTAATTTTTTTAATATAATTAAATTAGATAAATATATTTTATATTAAAGATAAGAGGAGTATTAATTTTGTGAAAAATATCATCTTAATTAAGAAGGAGGTTTTTTTTTTAACGAAAAATTAAGGAGGAGGCTAAATGTCTCAAAAGGAAGAGAAATTATTGTCTCGTCTCACGTGCATTCCAACATTTCAAGTACTTTCTCAAATTCTTATTACAAAGCACTTTCTTGAAGGTGATTTTGGTCTTCTTTATAAATTTTCAATTCAAGTATATTATATTATATTTATTCTTAGCTGAGCAATCTTTTTTTTTAATAAAAAATAAAGACCTCCAACGGAAAACCAGCCAAAGGAAATAATTAAAATACATTAAAGCTTTAAGAGGATACATTTAGAATCCATTTTCATTTTTTGATTCTAGAATCTATACAATATTTTGAAAAGAAAAAGAGAAAAATAAGAGAACCCAAACGGCCAAACCCCATCCATATCATTAAATTTAACCCCACAAACTCCTTATATATATGTATATATATCTCCTCTCTTATATTCCTCGTCCCTATATTTCCATTGTCATCAAGAGTTTCCAAGTATTATTGCCATAAAGAGTTTCACGGTACGTACACCTATACTGTGCTTCTCCTTCTTAAACCTACTTGTCCCCCTCTTTCTTTCTTTCTTTAATTTACTCTAGCGCCATCTTCTACTTCTCTTTTTCTTTTTGTTTTTGGCTTTTTCTTTCTTTCTTTAACCTACTGTGATGTCATCTTCTACTTCTCGTCTTTTATTCCCATGAATAGCTCATTCTCCTTCTTCTTAATTAATAAGGGATAACATGGCTTGAGTATTGTTTGTTTTAAGATCCAATTAATACTCATGGTCTTAAAAGATGTTAAAAGAGTAGGTTTCTAAACCGCTTCCAATTCTAAATTACCTATTTTGAGTCCATTACTTTTCATAGGTTTAAAATTCGTCAAATGGATGAGGAAATATTTAAAACTATATAAGAGATTGTTTTTATAACTTTTTTGTACTCAATCTTTAATAGAAAATCATTTTTACTCTTTAAATTTTTTTTTAAAAACATAAATCAGTTAAGTCCTACCTTAACTAGAGAAAAAACAAAAGACGCTTTATAAGAATTTGGATATATTATCTTCTTAATTGTATCCAACGTGGCGTCTAAGTCTCATAAGGCAAAGTGCCCTTGCTGAGATAATACCAACGATAATAGGAAAGGAGGGCATTTTGGTTTTGAAAATCTCAACGCCACAGACTAAATTCCCAACAACACCTTCCCATGTATTGCCTAATACCATCTAGCAAGCGATCCCTCAAACCATACACTCTTTTATGACTTTTCAAATCCTAATCTCATCCTTTCAATGAGAATAAAAGATGTCTTATAAAAGTCTGAATATTTTCCCTCTCGAACTTTTAAAACTATGAGAGTTTGATTGCCTCACCGTGGGAACGCAAGTTATGGGAATTCACAATTTTAAATATTAATGATAAATAATTATGTGCAAAAATAAAATAAAAAATTAAAGAAAAAGAAAAAGAAATAATGTGCGTGTGCGTTTAAATTTGTATATTTCTATTCTTTATTTATTGTAGCAATATGTGTATATATGAAAGAGATATGCTAATATATTATAATTTATTTAAATTTTAGGACCCATTTAAATATTATACCAGAATGGATGAAAGTGCCTCATCATTAGCCCCTACAACAAATCTTCTACCAAATTCAGCCATACAGGTACTTATATTTAAGATCTTTTTTAAGATAGGAAAATACAATAATTTGATTGTTTAAGTTTACTTCTTTTTTTTTTTTTTTGGTTCTTTTCTTCGTTGCTGGTATGTTTTTGGGTACCATTAGATCATTAGATGTAATATTTTTTAATGAAATTGAATTATGTCTGGCTTCTTGTTTTTGTTTTGGGTTGGGCGATGGAAGGAGGGTACTGTGCAGAGAAAAGGGACACCGCTCTTTATTCCATGATTATTATAGATGAATTGTTGAAATATTGCAATTTATTTTAATTTCAGGACCCAGTTGAAGATAACAATGGGGAAGTTTGGTTTCTAATGGGTGATGAAGATGCTTCACCATCATCAACCGATTTATATAATATGATTGACTTTGAATTGGAACGTTCTGAAAATCAAGCTTTGAATTTGGAAGATCTTCTTAATGACCCTACTTCTCAGTCTTTAGAATCAGAAGTCACCCCAAATGAGATGCACAATGTGTCTCAAGATTTGGAATTCGAGGATTTTCTAAATCATCATATTTATCAGCCTCCGGAATTGGAAGTTCCTCCAATTGTCTCTTCTTCTCAATCTTTAGAATTGGAAGTTCATCCAAGCTATGCTAATTCTCAGTCTTTGCAACCTTCTCAGTCATTAGAATTGGAAGTTCATCCAAGTCATCCTAATTCTCAATCTTTTGAATTGGAAGTTCATCCAAACTATGCTAATTCTCAATCTTTGCAATCCTCTCAATCTTTAGAACTTTCAAGCTATGCTAATTCTCAATCTTCTCAATCTTTGGAATTGGAAGTTCATTCCAACTATCCTGATTCTCAATCTTTGCAATCTTCTCAATATTTGGAACTTCCAAACTATGCTAATTCTCAATTTTTGGAATTGGAAGTTCATCCAAACCATCCTAATTCTCAATCTTTGGCTCAATCTCTAGAATTGAAAGTTCATCATAGCCATCCTGATTCTCAATCTTTGCAATCTTCTCAATATTTGGAACTTCTAAGTTATGCTAATTCTCAATCTTTGGAATTGGAAGTTCATCACAGCCTTCCTAATTCTCAATCTTTAGCTCAATCTCTGGAATTGAAAGTTCATCCCAATCATCCTAATTCTCAATCTTTAAACTCAGAAGTTCTTCCAAATAACAATACTTCTCAATCTTTGGAATTACAAGTTCTTCAGAATGTCTCTAAATCACAATCTTTCCCAAATGTTTCAAATCAGCAGCATCTTCATGCCCAACAATATCAAATTGCGCCAACTTCTCCTCCCTATGACCAATTCATCCAATCACCACCTCCCTCCAATAAAAGGTATGTTTCTTTAATCCATTCACTTGACAAAAAAATTAATGCCTTATCTCTATTAAGATTGAGTGAAATTTATGTGATTCCAAAGAAAATAAACTCAAGGAATGGGTTGAATCATTAGTTTTACCCCGTTTTGTATTATTTATTTTCGTAGCTAGGGCGATCAAATGCTTAGTTGTTTTTTAAATTATTTTAATACCTCTTTTGTAGGCAAAAGACATCAAGCAAGCAATGCAAATTGGAATATGAAAGGACAATGATCATGGAGAAAAGGAACAACACCATATCTCATAATCCATCCGCATTAGTAAGTTTTGAACTCGATGAGTTTGAATTAGGCATGACAAATTATTACATATATATTAGTTAGTTTCTTTGAACTTGTTATCTTAATGATTTCATTAATATGCTCTCTATACATATAGGACAACATTATCAATCAAGGAAAACCTAGAATAGGTTGTCACTGCGCAAAGGCAAAATGTTCAAATAGATATTGCTCATGCTATAAGGTAATTCTTTATTAAGCTGTTGTTTTTAATTGACATGATTGAATCTTTTATTTAAAAAAGTTATTGAAAAATTCAAAATAAGTTTCTATTCATATTTTTATTTTCTTAATGAAGGCTGGAGTTGGATGTTCTGATCTCTGTCAATGTAAAGGATGTAGTAATAATTATGGCACTAAAAATGGTGGTAAGAATCTTTTGAGCATCTTGAGTTGTTAGAAATTTTCTTGCTAATATATGTGTGTAGTCCTTTTGGTTTCTCCTCAAAATTTTCTTTCATATATATATATATATATATATATATATTATAGTACTAGTTAAGTTTATTGCTCGTTCAATAGGTGATTAATGGATGTGATTTCTGCACATATATAGGAACTTCATTAACTTCTAACTCAAGTTTTGCTCCAAGAGAGCGTGCCCTCATCACCACTCCAAGCAACAGTATTTGTTTAATCAATGAGAGGCAATTGGTAAGTGTCTGCCATTTCATAAAATTGATTTTTGTTATGACTCTTGAAAATGTCACAAGTAAACATGCAATTTTATGCCTTTTTTTTTATATTCTTATTAATTCTTTTTGGTGTTCATGAATGTTATGTTAGGGTGGTGGATTCAACACACTCACTCATAACAACTTATATAGATCAGATACAAATCAGCATGCAGTGTATGGTAGACCTGCCACGAATCCATCTGATCCACCGCCAATCGACCAAATAGCCGCTGTGGCTCAACCTCGAGTGAACCCATTTGGTCCATCGGGAAGTATCTCGCCACCGCAAGCTGTCCAATTGGCCGCCACAACTCGGCGGCGAGTGAATCTATACAGAGATGATCAGCCTCAGCAGCAACATATGTTGATGAGCCCAGCCAGTCCCCTTGCTGACGTGGGTGAATCATCATTAATGCGACTCCCCCCAAGGTCTGTAGTACCCAAAACCTAGATCAATAAAACATATTATAATTTGATGTTACTTTTTACTTGTCTTTGCTTTTATATATAACCCATATTTGTTTGTGCAGATTCCTTCAAGAAGTCAACGACATATATTGGAAGCATGGTTCAAGGGAATAGTTTGATAAATTGTGGCCATGCTCCTTCATAAATTGTTTTTATGTATTATGAATCCACATTGAACTATGACTATTTTGATGATTTTGAATCCACATTGAATTATTTTTATATGGAATGAATGAAATTATTCAATAAATAGCTTATATTAAATTTGTTATTGTTGAATTGGGTTTATACGCCTTTTTTGGAAACCAATAATTACTCAATCAATTCCTATCAATATACACACTAAAAATTAAGAACATAAATTCAGTAACCTAAACAAGATGTCTAAATAAGAACATTCACACCCAGACTAATAAACTATTCATATTAAAAGAGTTATATTAATTGATAAGTTATGAATAGTTTAACCATATATGATCTCTTAACCATCTCATCAAATAGGTAGAATATTCATTAAACTTGTGAAATGACCATAATGTAATGCGCTCCCAACACCAATAAAAAAGTACTCATCTAAGAGTATTTAACATCCTGAAAACTGTCAAAGAGGGTTGGCATAGATGGTAAGCAACGGGCTCAAGTCCCAAAAGGACGAGAGTTCAATTCCCGCTGCCGTTGTGAGGACTCCTTTGGTAAGCGATCTCGTAAGTCCCTTGTAAGTGCTCAAATTCCCGCTGCCGTTGTGAGGACTCCTTTGGTAGGCGATCTCGTAAGTCCCTTGTAAGTGCTCAAAGAACCCGTTGTGAGGACTCATTTGGTAGGCAATCTCATAAGTCCTTTGTAAGTACTCAGAACCCTGGGGCCGTGCCCTGACCTTGGTGGGGGACCCGTGCCCAACCCACCTAAACTAGTATGTATCAACAACAACAAAAATCCTGAAAACTGCCAAATAAAATGCATCCCAAACCAAAACATCACAAGTATCACCTTGTCTTGGATTATCGCAAGGAAAACTATTACAAAAAAAAAAAAGCTTTTTTATACTGCATTAACTTGAAAACACATGCATCCAAAGCAACTTAAAAAATTGTTTACTTTACGTGACGAGTCACCTCTTATATAGTTATCACTGGAATCACAAAATTACTTAAATAAGTTAATCCAAACACTGTTTTATGTATCAAATGGCATCAAATTGATAATAACTAATCATAATTAGGATTTAAAAAAAAGGACAAAAAGGTTATTCAAAATCTGTCTATGAACCCGATCCACAAACGGCATTCATGACAGTGGTTCCTCGCTTCTATAGAATTTGAAATGAATCTCAATATGAATTATTCTGATATCACTACAACCACTTCAAGGGAAGAAAAGGCCAGAGTCGTAAGATGGACATATTTCTTTCTAGCCCTAGGTCCACATAAAAAATAATCCTTCTAAACTACAGCGGCAACTTGCTGATCACGAGTAGATGTCTCGTGACATTAAAATTTACTTTTCCTCATGCTGCCCTGTTTTGGCAAGAAAAGAAAATCTACAAGGACAATGAAGCAATAAAGCGCACTAAGGTGGGTGCACCATTGAAGACAAAACAGATATTCAAATACTATTCTCCAACTGTCAAACCAAATCCAAATTTGTAGTCTTTTTTCTTGTGGTCAAGCTGCAATGAAAACAGAAACTATGTTAAGAGAAAAGAAAGCAAAAACCGGTAGGCAGATTCCCAACGGGATCCTTGAGGAATATATGCTTGAAGAACAAATAATTAGAATTACACGCACACAGGTGGAAGAAAACAATGTACCCTCACCTCTGCAGAAAGAACAAAATTGAGACCCATATTTAAACGCTCCTCCAAAAATGCAGAGACACAACTATTGGAATCAATCTTTCCTCTTAGTCGGCACTACAAAAATCATAACAAAACGGAATGAGAATCGCTAGAACAGAATTTTAGGAGTCATGTATGACTCAAGATCATTCACAATTTTGTAAAACAAGAGGCATCTTTACGAGGCAGAACGTTCCAGATAAAGGGTGACCTGTTGACATTTGCTCACTTAGACACAAGTTTATTGTTAATGTAAATCTAAAAGTGTGAACCCATCTGCATGCATAGTGAGTCAAGTGCATCTGAAAATCCTTCTGTTTCTTTCCTTATAATTATAATTGATTTCTTTCTTGTTCTTTCCCCCCTTAATTTCCCCTTTTATCCAAGAGGGGAAGGGGGAAGGCAGAGAGAGATTAAATCACCCGCTTATTCATCTCTTACATTTTAAAAAGCATAAAATACATGGAAACTTGAAGAAAGCAGCGCCACCTGATAACAAATGGCTAAGATACTAGATTTCCTAATATAAAATTATTTACCAACACTAACTGTTAGTAAAACAACCCCATATGTTTTCAATGAGCAAAGTAAAAACAGTTTGTTGATGAGAATGCATGTTTTCCAGATAAATATTTGAACTGGTATGTTCTGCAGATTTTTCAAAATTTAGCTCACATTTCCCAACTCAATATGAAAAGCAATTTTGAAGCAAATAACCAATATACTGAAAATAGTCTCAAATCAGTCACACAAACTGGCCTTTAAACTCTAATAGTAAAAGTGATGACTGAAAACGCACAAAAGCCAAAACGCTACCTGTCTCAGGATGTAATCATAACCAAAGCTGGCAGTGACATCTCTTGACATGTGGTTATACATGAAGTCAGATGCTAGAGAAACCTGAAAATATATTTTAAATAAGAAATAAAGTAGGATTGATAAATGATACAATACTGCAACATTATGCAATTTACTCACCTTCTGAGATACCTTCTGAACATAGCTTAAAGCAACCAAACCAGTACTAGCAACTTGCCCGGTTGCAACCTGCATGCACATTAGCAAGCATATAGGCTCCTCTTAGCATTTTAGGCACATTATCCTTTTACTTTTCAGTAGAAAAATTAGAGGAAAGAAATCTTAGCATTATCTGATGCAGCGGAGTATGTCTAAAATAGTAAGAAATAGCAGGGCGAATCGTCTAATGACTAAAATGGAAAAATAAAAATTAAACAAGCAAGAAATGTGTAAGCTATGAAAATACAAAGAACAGGTGGCCGGCAATGTAAATAAAGACGGTTATTAAGTCATCATACCATTTTATCATTGTTGTAGCGAGCGGCATAGCCAATACCAGACTTCCGATGCTGACCAGCCCAAAACACTTCCCCACCCAAAGATAAATGCGGTGTAACACTCTGTAAAACAGTCATTTCATTCAGAAAAAAGACATCATTGATCTATACAATTATTGTCCCACACCATGCATCCAGTAAAGTCAAGAAAATGATGATAAGGTTTGACCACAATCAAAATTAATACTCCTCCAGTCCTTAATATAAAGACATTTGGAAAGTTGATCTTGGTTCTAAATATAAGACATAATTTTTATATTTGTCAATCTTTTTCTAATTTATCCTAATTTTTGCTCCCTCAACAATAATCAAGTAGGAGAGGAGATGAAGGAATTAAGGAAGATTACTAGGATGTTTTAGAAAATACATCTCATATTAACTAACTTCCTTAATATAATCAAATTAGGTATATACGTCTTATATTAAGGACCGGAGGGAGTCCTTGGCAATAGACTAAATACAACAGCAAAAAAGAAAATTATGCATGGAACAGTTAAAAGGGAAAAAAAGTAATACATTATCATAAGCAGCATATGTTTATTGAAGCGAAGCCAACAAATTAATACCAAGAAAGAAATAGACAGACACTGATATATTGGACCATTCCCAAATGTCAGTAATGACAATCTATTCCCTCTGGTCTTAAATATAAGAAACTAATACTAACCTTACACAAACCAATAAAATTGGTCAAAGTTAGTTAAACGAATTAGATTTGCAACAAAAGATAATTTTTTTCTCAGATTTACCCTGAATTAATGTGTTCTTCATCCTCTTTATCATTATATTCCCCCTCCCCATCTCTCTTTATTAATAAGCAGTAAAAAATGGAAAAACTCAACTAATAAACCATATTAAATAGAAGAGTGTCTTATATTTTGAACCATGTAAGTTCTCTCCTCAAAGTCTTATATTTGAGACCGGAGGGAATAAAAGTTTCAAAAAATTATGAAATTCTCTTGTACAAAACATCAAGACGAAATTTATGTAACTCATGAGCTTATTCTCAATTGCTTATGTTGTGATGAAAAAAACTTTTTGTTAACAAGGACATCCAAGAAATATCACTGAGGACAAAAAGAAAAGAAGAGAAAAGATAGGTGTCATTACTTGATATTCAAACAATATACTCCCTCTAATCTTAAATATAAGATTCTCTTAACAAATTCTTAGAGACCAAGAAAAGTTGGCAAGTTGGTTATTTGTAATTAATATGTAGAGAACTTGACACTTCTCCAAAAATGCCCCTTCCATTTAATGATTTTTTCCCCCAAAAAATGCCCCAATCAATAAGGGTATGACGGAAAGAAAAATTTAAAATAGGAGTTGAGGAAATGGGATTTTATATTTAGGACCGGTGGGAGTATGTATTTTACAAACTAACGATAACAATTAGCTAAAGACTAATACGTAATATAAGAGAAATTTGTTATCACTGATTTTAGTTGACTTTTGCTAAAAGTATGCAAATGTTTCATTCTTATATCCACCAATAAACTGAAAAAGAGACATGATATCAATCATAATAAATAAATAAATAAATAAATAAAGGGAACGTAGACATAATCAGTACATAAATTTAATTCAAACATTAATTCACTTTCAGACAAAGGTAATCAAATCATATGTCAGATCTCTCTCCAAACTACTCTAAATAGTAGCCAAACACAATCAATTAGCCCCATACATCAGAACACCCAAATCATTAATGATATCCCCTTCTGATTATGCAATTTCATTGCTAACAGATAGATGTTTAGAAATTCCCAGAGCAATACACAATCTATGACTAAAATTGAAAAAAGAACAAGAGCTACATCAAAAGTGGAGGAACAGGTATTTTTCTTATAGATCTTTAGAGCTGTGGATCACTAACACAAAAATATTTCCAAAAAGGAAAACAAGAGGTATCAAAACTCTATAGCACATTGAAAGAAAGTCCTGCACCTGAATATAACTGGCTCCAAACAGGGCTCCATTCCCAAGTTGCAATTGTGTCCGATAGTCTTTACCCTGCAAAAATAGTATGCAATATAACATAGAAAAAAACTCAAAGGTATTAAAAACTGCTTGGACAGATAGTTTGTCAAAGCAACCATCTAGATTCTCCAAACAGAGAATGTAAAACAAAGGAGGAGATTTGATTTTGCGGGAAGAACATTGCAAAAACCAAAACAGCTGTTGGAGTTCATATGAAAAAGCACAGTCCCAAAAGCCATGGCATGAGTAATTTACCTTATAATCAAAGTTGACCATTCCATGAGACATGTGCGGCTCATTCGTAAGCTGTACAGACAAAAGAGAAATAGGAAAGGTTATGCCAAGTAAAGCAGAAGGGGATATTATACAGTAAATTGGAGTGTCAGCACAGCTTTGAGGAAGCAAAACTATTCGATGCCACTTAAGTTCCCAGAATTAAAACGAGCATACCTGAGCATTTGCCTTCAATGTGAGATTTTCCGTCAAATCACACTTTACTCTTGCATTTAGCCTCCCATCCGTAAGTATTCTCCCAAGGAGCATCAGCTGCAGACATTCGATGAGATGACGTTTTGAACAGAAATGACCATAAGCTAATTTTAATCGAAGGAAACTTACCTTAGGATCGATGAAGTTGGCACCAAACTCATAGTGAGCCGTAGGGATTTTAATGGTCTCCGTGGACTGAGAAGGAATCTCAGTAGGTCCCATAAACACACTAATTAGAAAACAAAATTAATTAACTAAATAAATTAACACGCATAATTCAAGAAACACGAAACTGAAACCAGATGCTTACCTATGACTGAGGGAGAATTTCTGATTAAGCCCCTTGGTGAAATCAAAGCGCATTCCCTCAAAAAGCTCAGGTTTTAATGACACTACAACAAGCATACAGAAATGGGTTCCGGCAACAGAAAACATGTCTGAACTAAGCTTTCTTCGTCATCGTGGGACGAAACGCGTACAAAACGGCAAATAACCAATTTCTCAAAATCAACAATGTTTAGCATAATATTCAGCAAACAGGGACAACAAAAATCGAAGAGTAAGAGAGACTTACTGAGAGCTTCCCGGTGGATTTCTTCATAAGGAATTGGACAAGGAAGGTTCAAGTAATCCACTTTCTCCTCCACCTCCTTCTGGGGGATAGTGTCAGTCACAGTACCGGGAACTGGGGGAGCAATGGCCGCCATTGTCAGCAGAATCAGAGCAGAACAAATCAGACCTGGAAGGAGTAGTGCTTGGCCCTCAAATCTCTCGCGAAGCCGAGAGATAGAAGATGCCTAAAACCCAACGCACTTTTCTAAAACCCTAGCGCCACATATGACACCGTAGTCAGTTTTGACCTGATACCTTGCAAGAAATGTAACCACTTTCCTGCTGGGAGTGTTTGGATGTGAGATAAAGAAATGTAACCACATATAATAGATTTAATAGAAGTTTATAGTATAGAAGAAATAGAAAATAGAATCCCTAATTATATAAGAAAAATAATAAAGAAATAAATTCCTAAAGAAAGAAAAGAAAGATTAATAGAATTAGTAAAATCATTAGAATAAAAAATATATGAAATATTATAAAAGAAACAAAATGGTAATACAATGTAATAAATATGAAACACCACATAGATGGGGATGTGAAAATGAAAAGAAAAAATATAGGAAGAAAAAACTAGGAAAATATAATAAATTCAAAAGAAGGAAATATAAATTTAAAAGATATCCAAAATATAAATATTATAATAAATATAAACCTAAAAAATATTTTAAGAAAGGACGAAAAAGAATAAATTATAATAAAAGACCAAAGAAATGTAGATGTTACAATTGTGGAGAAATAGGACATATATCAACTGAATGTAAGAATCCAAGAGAAAAGAAACAAATGAAGATTTTAGAAGAAGTCGAAAGATATAATTTAGAACCAATAAAATTGGAAGATCCAATATTTAGTGATATAGAAAATGAAGAAGTAGAAATATACAAAATTAAAAGAAATAAGTGTGTGTTTGGGAGGCTTCCAAACCATGGTTTCAAACCATGGTTTGCGTAAATCGAGATAAAACTCCTCTCACATACTTACCTCGTAAATCGTAAAAGCTATTCTCAAAAGCTAATTCCAAACACACACTTAAGTGAATTAGAAAGTGAAGAATTAGAAACTGAGGAAGAAGATATATATATTTATATGATGAAAAAATTAGAAGCAGGAGAAACTAGTAAACAATAAAAAGATGAATATGAAGAATACAGAAATATAAATGAAGGATCAATAGAAAGAAGAATAATATTTAACCAAAAACATTTTAACAAAATAAAAGATAAAAAACTGGATATGAAAACTGAACAATTACAAGAAGAATCTTTTATAGAAAAGGTCAGTAAAAAGTTCAAAGCTAAAAGAAACTATAAAACACATTGTGTAGTATTAGAAAAAAGACATCATATAGAATCAACATTAACGGAAGGAGTATTAAGAATACATTTAATAAGTAAAAGACTGATAGAAGAAGAAATAAAGAAAGTATCATTTAAAAATGAAGTAACAGAAGTTTATATAGCAGAAATACAATTATTAGTAAAAGCTTATTTTAAAGAAGGTATAAATACACCTATAGAATTATTAATAACAGATGGAAGAATAATAAGTGATGTAAAAGACAGTATAATAGGAATGTTAGAAGGAAATTTAATATACCAAAAATTAAAATTTACATTAAATACAAATTTTGCAATATCAGTAACATATGAACATATAGATAAAACAATAAACGTATATCATAAACTAGGAGGAATAAGATTAATGGAAGGATAAAAAATAATAAGTATAATAGCAATGATAGGACTCATATTCACTAATGAACATAAAATTTATAATAAAAACAAAGGAAGAATAAGTATAGAAAAACATTTTATGACTATATTACAAGAATTACCAATAGACCCAACAAATATAACCTTACCAGAACAATTAAGAATAGACATAGATAGAACAAAAGAATATGAAGATTTAAGAAGATCGAGATTACAAACTAATAATCAATTAGGACAAAGATCATTAAGTTTCAATCTAAATCCAAGAAGATTAAGCTATGAACCAAGATTAAGTTTTAACTATGATAAGGAACCTATAGAAGAAAGAAGAATGATAAGATCGATGAGTAATAAATTAGCAGAAATACCTTTAACAACAAAATTATAAGAAATAAAACCATCAAGTAGTAGAGTAAAAACACAAAATATTATAAAAGTAGAAATAAAGAAAAATATAGGATGGATACCTATAAAAGCTCTAATACTAGAAGAAATAAAAGAAAGTAATATAGATATAAAATATATAGATGAAAATGTAATCTTAATAGAAGAAGGAAAAACAGATATAATGATAAGATTTAATAACAGAGATATAATGAAATTTTCAATAAAAATAGAAAAGAATATAAAAAATTTTGGATTAATATTAGGAATGAATTTTTTAGAAAAAGTAAATAATTACAGAATTCAAGAAAAAAGAATAATTTTTAACATAAACAATGTAACAATAATAATACCAAAAGTTTTAGATGAATGATCAACATAATCAAAATTGGCAACCACAAGAACAAGAATGGTATTTAGAAAACCCAGATTATATTGAAATATAAGGAATATTAAGAAAATTAAATCATACATATATAAGCTTTATGAGATTTCTAAGACATAAATTTGAAAAATTAAATAAAGAACAAAGAATAAGATTAAGACAATTATTTTACCAAGATTATCATTTATGGATAGAAGAGTATATAAACACAACATAAATATATGTGGAAAGAAGACATTATGCTAACAAATTCAAGAAAATAATAGAAGTATTATCGAGAGTATAAAATGAGGACAGTAGATATATATAAAACAAAAGATCAGGAAATAATAATTCACCATAATAACAAAACATCAATGAGAAGAATAATAAAAAAGTGCAGAAAATGGAATGAAAAGGATAATAAAATTATAAAAGATATATTAGAAAATGAAAGAAGAGAAAAAACATTTGAAGGATTTAGAATAAGATATCAAACTTATCTAAGAATAAGAGATAGAAAAGATTACATAAAATATTGGAAGAATAAACTAAATATATTATCACGTAGATAATGACTAAGCTATATTATATACTCACAAAATTTAATTATGAAAAATATAGGTCAAGAAAATATCATGCATTAATAGACACAGTAGCAAATTTAAGTGTAGCGGAATATAATGTTTTACCATCAGTAATGTGGAAGAAAAAGAAAAAACCCTTAAGAATGGAAAGTACAGGAAAAGAAATTCATCTAATGGAATATGAAACTTTAAATGTTAATATACAAATAGGAAGTTATGAATTAAAATTAAAAATATTAAATCAGGTTAATGAACCATCTTATAATATAATACTATGACTAGACTTCATAGAACAATATTATCCTATACACATGATAGAAAAAGCCTTTATATTTACAACACCGTGTAAACATGAAGTATGAGGAATAAGAATAATAGAACCATATAGTAGAAAAGATGAGAAATTTCAACTAAAAAATAATAAAAATGAAGTTCAATTCTTACCAAACAATAAACCAGTCCATATAAAATATATGTTAGCAACATTAACAATAAGAGAAGTAGAAGATAAAGAAAAGAAATCTACAGAACAAAGATTAGAAGAAAATTATAGTGAAAATCCTTTAATACATTGGGAAAAATCAAAACCATTAGCAAAGAGAGAATTAAAAGATTATAGCAAAGAAATAAATTGTAAACCTTATCCGTGGACAAAAAATGATAGAAATGAATTTATAATGCATATAGAAGAAATGAAAAAATATAGTCTAATAAAAGAAAGTAGATCTGAATATTCATCACCAGCAATGATAGTTGTAAAACATAGTAAAGAAAAGAGAGGAAAATCAAGAATGATAATAAATTATACTAAATTAAATGAGATAGCTATAAGAAATAGATATCCTATACCTAAAATGGAATTATTGTTTAATTTAATAAGAGGGAAAACTATATTTAATAAATTTGATTGCAAGTCAGGATTTTTTCAAATAAAATTAGAAGAAGAAAGTAAGAAATATACATTATTTAGTACATCTGAAGGATTATATGAGTGAAATGTGTTACCCATGGGGTTTCACAATAGTCCAAGTATATTTTAGGAATATGTGTCTAAATTATTAAGCCCTATAAGAAATTTTGCAGTAATATATGTTGATGATATATTAATATTTTCAAAAAATGAAAAGGAACATGAAGAACACCTAGAAAAATTTATGGAATTAATAGAACAAAAAGGAATAAATATATCTCCTAAGAAAGTAGAATTAAGAAAAGAAAAAATAGGATTTTTAGGACAAATAATTTCAAAAGATTGAATGGAACTTCAAGATCATATAAGTCAAAAAGTAAAAGATTTTCCAAGAATAAATAATAAAAAGGAACTACAATCATTTTTAGGATTAGTAAATCAGGCAAGAAATTATATACCACATTTATCAAAACTAACAGCAAAAATATCTAAATTAGCAGGAGAAAAAACAATATGGAAATGGAATGAAGAAAGTCAGAAAATAGTAGAACAAATAAAAATATTGTGTAATAAATTACCAAAATTAACAATACCTCTGGAAAAAAATATAAAATGGATAATATACACAGATGCATCAGAAAATTATTGGGGTGCAGCCTTGTATTTTGAAGACAGTAAAGGAATTGAAAGAATAACAAGACATGCAAGTGGAAAGTTCAATGAATCACAAAGTGATTATCATTCTAATTGGAAGGAATTTTAGCAATAAAAAAGGCTGTAGAGAAATTTGAATTATTCATAGTAAATAGTAAATTTATAATAAGAACAGATAATACTCAAGTAAAAGGATGATTAAAAATGGAATAAAAAATGGAAAGCTAAGTAATAAGATGTTGTTAAAATGGCATAGTGATATGTCTTATTATGATTATGATGTTGAGTATATTAAAGGAAAAAATAATCTGATAGCTGATTATTTGAGCAGATGGAACCAGGAAAAAGGATGAGTAATAGCCCTATAAGTCAAATACCTCTAAATGAGATACAAGAGGAAAATCCCTCTATGACACATCTTGTAATGAAAATGAATATACTCGAAGTAAATATGAGTTTACTTGGAAGCCAAGTAAGTAATAGTGTACATAATTTGTCTAATTCTGTATCTAATCTTACTGGATCAGTAAATGAATTATTTACTAGAGTGGAAAACCTGGAAAGACTTGTAAAGAAGGAACCAATTGAGGAACCTTCGACCACGAAGAATAAAGACAAGGAATTACCAGTAATTGGGTCTTATACCCAGTCTGAGTCATTCACTCAGAAACTTCTAATTGAGTCATCTACCCAAAGTCAAGAAAAAGGAAAAGATCAAGAAAAAATCCCTTTAGCCCAAATAATAAAAGACCAGCAAGCCCAAAAACAGAAAGAAGCCCAGCAAGAAAAAAGTCCAAGCCCGAAATATAAAACCTCTTTACCATATAAGACCATTATAGTTTCAACCTCTAAACCAACCAGTAACCCATAAACCTTTGATATCTCTCAGAAATACCAATTCTATAAGACCATTGTAAAAAGATTAAATACCTTGACTCTTACTCATAAAACCATCAAATATGTATCTCATTACGCCATCAATAAAGCTATTGTTTATCCAGGAACACCTCCAGAAATAGTAAAAACCTTGTATAGTTATGGTCTAATTCAAACTATTTATCCATCCCAGGACATGCGAGAAATCCAATTATTCCCTCCAAGATTTAAAGAGGCCGTTGAAAAATATTTTAAGATAGTTCTACAACATCAAGTGTTTATTAGGTGTTATTCCACCGTTGCAGAGATTACACCTGACCAATTTTATAGCCCAATTAACTTAATTCGCCTTGGAACTACCAAAAAGCCCATAGAATTAATTAAAGAGGATATAGAAGATGATGAAAAATTCCAGTTCAGAATCTCTAATATCCGTGCTCAGGATCATCATATAATTTTCCAGGAAATGAATAGAATTGTAACCAACATTGGAGAAAATCCTTGGGTATATCATACAAGTAACATTGCTTGTATTTATGCTCTTGGGAAAACCACTAATGAGACTCATGTAAAATTCTATAAGTGGTATGAATTAATTAAGAAAAATGAAATGGATCATCCTGAGGAAACAAGCGAGAAAGTTTGTAGATATTTATCTGAATATACGAATCATAATTGTATATATTGTAAAGAAGAAGAAAAGAGAGAAAAAGAAGGAGAAATTCCTATTGATGAGAATACTTTGTAATGGCAGACAAGAAAGGATGAAAAATCTCGAATAAATCAGTAAGAAGATAAGAGTAATCAGAAAGAATCTCAAAAAGATAGAAAGAAAAAGGAAAAAGATAAAAGAAAGACTGTTGAGAATAAGAGAAAGAGTAAAAGAAATTTCAAAAGAAGAAAAGATAGAAGAAGAAGGCAAGGAGTCGGCAGAAGAAGACAAAAAAGAAAAAGAATAAGGAGACAAGAAAAGAAAGCTCAGAGTAAAGTGGTACAAGACATCATTTGATGGAAGAAAAAGAAGACAAGTAAGATAGCGATCAATTCCAATCTGGTAACCAACATGTGAAGGAACGTGAAAAGAAAAGTAACTAGAGTCTGTAAAGTAACTAGAGTCATGTAAACTAGAGTTTGTTTTCAGTCTATTTAAAGAGTTTGTAAGCCTTAGGGCAAGGCATCCGGCTTCTAATCCAGTTTATAATTCCCTTGTAAGCTTTTGAGTGCTCTCAATCCTTAAAGCCCTCTCTGTAAAATTTTCACTATCAATAAAGCTTTCATTCAGCAACCTTTTGCGTGGAATCAAGATTAAATTGTTTATTGATATCGTCTAAGGTATGACAGGCTAAACTTCTTATAAGGATTTAGGGAAGTAGTTTTATCATATTCTAAATGAGTACGGTCTAGAATGGGATTATGAGATGCATGTTATTATAATTTTTATATAAGGAATATATATTATGGTTACACCTCCAGTAGGAAACAAAGGCAGACTGTGCTGTTATGGTATGAAGGAAGAAGGTAATGGGTCCGTGGATTGACACCCTGTAATATATTCTATGCATGAAAGAGGGCATAGATCCTTCTACAACCCGAATCATATTCGGTCAACCCCATAATTTGTTTCTTATATCTTGATTATGGTTTCATGCATCTCATCTGTCCGATTTTAAAACCATGGTTTTAGAAGAATCACCTATTTGTTTGATTTTCATGTTTGTGGGACCCACATCTCTCTTTCTCTCCTATCTTTTTTTATTCTGAAATTCCTATAAATTTAATTAAAAAAATTTAGCAATTTAATTAAAAAATGTAATGATAAATATTTAAAAAAATTAAAAATTTAATTAAAAAATTAAAATTTAATTAAATTTTTTTATTTTTGACTATATTAAAAAAATTAGTCAAATTAATTAATATCACATATAAACAATTTTTTTTTTGTATTTATTAAGAAATTTAATGTTAAATATTAAGTTAAGGTGTAAATTTAAAAATCGAGCTTTTCCTGAGGGGCGTCTGGTAAAAATAAGTTTTTGAAGAGACAAAAATAATAATGAATAATTAAAAGGGGTGCAAATTTAATAGAATCGTTAAATTTGATCTAACACCGTTAGGAGTTTTATTCTCTTATTGTTAATAAAATATAACCTTATATTCTATGTGTAATTATCACAAAAGTTAATGTCTTTTTTGGTAATTTGACCACTAAAAAAGTGATTCCCAACCTAATATCCAAACACTCATCTTATCAAAATCAATTTTTTATCCATAATCTATTCTTCTCATAATCTATTAAGAGTGTGTTTGGAAACCCAAAAAAAAAGCACTTTTCTTACTAAACCATGGTTTCACTAAAAATTTGCCAAACACTCATATTTTTTAGATAATCTATTTTCACTCCCAAACCATGGTTTCACTCCCTAAAACCATGGTTTGCAACAATCCACATTTTTTAGCTTTTCCCTCTTTCTCTCTATTTTTTTGTGGGTCCCACACTTGATTAGTGACACTTGATTAGATAATTTTTTTTTCAAGAGATTTGAAAAAATAATTAAATTATTTTAGAATATTTATATTTTAATTTTTATATTTCAGAATATTTATATTTTAAGGATACACAATATATGATATGATTAAAAAAATTATTTTAGCTTCTTTAATCTTTTAAAAAAAATTAACTCTATCTTATATTTAAGATAGAAGGAGTACTTATTTAAATATAAAATATAGTATTATTTTAATTATACAATATATATATATATATATGATCTTCTTTTTATTGTTAGATAATTGATTAATTTTATAATTTTTAATTTTTCAGAATTTTATGTCATTTTTTACAGTTATTATGAAATTTATTATTAAATAATATATAAAATATAATATTATCATTTATATGTAATTATCACAAAAGTTAATGTCCTTTTCAGTAATTTGACCATGAAAAAAGCTATTCTGATCATAATATCCAAACACTCTCATTTTATCAAAATCACTTTTTTCTCATAATCTATTCTCCATAATCTATTCTCAAAAATCACTTTTTTTCACTTTTTCTTCATAAGCTATTCTCAGAAGCTGTTTCCAAACACACCCTAAAAAAATTATTTTTTTCACTTTTTCTCCAGAAGCTATTCTCAAAAGCTATTTCCAAACACACCCTGAATCTTAGTCCGTAGTAAAAGTTTCAAATTGCAATCTTCAAGTGATAACTCAAAATTTTTGGGCAAAAAACATAATAGCTCAAAATTCATGTCATAAAAAATTATAACTCTGAATTTTTGTTAAAGAATGACACTCAAAATGCTCTCATGTATGTAAATACTTTTACTTATTTGATTTTTTTTTACTCCCTCATGTCATTAATATGACATATTTACCTGTATTTTTTAAAATACCTAATCATTTTTTGTATTTCTTTTTCTTTTTAATTGATTATTGTTAAGTGAGCATCCATAAAAATACATCAGGAAAATATTGACAGATATAAAAAATATATTTTATATTTAAAACCAATATCAATTCTTAAATAGGTCCTACGTTAATGATCAAGGGAGTTATTAAGAGGCCTAATGCTAAAATCATACCAAAATCACTTTTGTCAATAATAGTTGTTGGAAAAATGGTTCGGGCCAATTTGTATTTACTCCATCTTGTCCTCGATATAACCTATTTACCTAATTTAATAAGATTAAGGAACTTAATTGTGTTAGTTAATATGATTTGTATTTTCTATAACATCGTAGTCATTTTTCTTAATTTTCATATTTATTCTCTTCCTATAAATAGGGGTACATTAGAAAAAGGGAAAATCTCATATAAAGCTACCTAAAATAGAAAAATTATAAATTAAGTTGGTAAATTCAACAAATTCTTAATTGAGTCATTAACCCAATTTGAGATTTTAAAATGTGGGTAACATAACTTTAATGTCCTCCTCTTTTTTCTCTTCCTTCTTAAAAGAGTTTTATTTCTATATGACTTTATTGCTTTATATATATTATCATTAATACGCAATCAAACAACATATATTTTCTCTAAATCAAAGGAATTTTTATGTTCTAAAAGGATCATAACAAATAATTAAAAAAAAAGGAACCAAGATACATACCGACTAAATTTCATTTAATTGATGTTAAAAATCAATTAAAATTTTTTGTATGTTCTAAAAGGAACCATGATATACTTTTTAGATAAAAATATTAAATACACTTAAAATTTCATAAAATGCTTATTAGAATATAGAACTTTCCTAGAAAAAACTTCATATATGAAATAAATATAGTAAAATTTATAATTAATATATTTATTTAAAAAATAATTTTTATAGTGACACATTATCATTTTTTTAAAAAAATTGTTAATGTTAATAAAATGAACTCCTTGCTTAAAAATATTGTAAGTTTTTGTTCTTACAATGACAATTAATATATTTAAATTATAGATGAATTATATTATATTTTATTAAATATTAATCTTGATATATATGTTGAAAAACATAAATGACAAAGTAATGAAACTCATTAAAGAGGATAGAGGAGATGACATTAAAGTCATTTTACCTACATTTTGAAATTCTAAATTAGGTTGATGACTCATTTAGGGATTTGTTGAATTTACCAACCTAATTTAAAATTATCCTATTTTAAATAGCTTTATATGGGATTTTCCCTTAGAAAAACTAAAAAAAAGTTTAAGCAGGCTAGCCCGTTGTAGCTCACGGGCTGAACGGGATGGGGTGGCATTTAGCTAGCCTGAGCCCACCACTTTTGGAGGGCAGGCCCAACTTTTTTTACCGGCTCTAAGGATATATATTGATGATGATGGTAACTCTCAGGGAAAATGGTAGAGCTGATAATCAGGGCCGGCTCTTGGCAAGTCATGGCCTAAAAAGGACGGCCCTTTTAAGCCCAAGGTAAGAAAAATTATTGTTTTTCAAGGCCCGGCCCTAGGGCATGCGGGTTAGGGCTAGCCTGCAGGACCCAAATCCCTTTTTAATAAAATTTAACTACACGCCTCATGCAATAAATAAATATAGTTACTAATTCATAATCAAAGGTAAAATAGTGTCTACAAATAACTCATAGTCTCACACAAAAGTATAAGAAGTAGAGTTGGTAAAAAGAATCGGCTCTTCACAAGTCAGGGTGTAAAAGGGTCGGGCCTAAAGAAAAATAATTATTTTTTGAGGCCTGACTGGTGAGTATAAGGGTCAGGGCCAAATCTATTTTAACAATTTTTACTTTTTTATCAGTTTTATTTTTAAAAAAATTAAAATAATGAAAGTCTTAATTTAACACATAAATATTGTCAAAATTAAGGTGTAAACGGTATGCATCATGCAACAAATAAACACGATCATTAAGTCATAATCAAAGGTAAACTATTGTTCAGATACCATAATTACAAATAATTAATGAGAAGACTTAACAAAATTTAAAATACTTCTTATAAATATATCTTGAAAAGTGTAAGTAGTTAACAAAATAAACAGCACATGATATAAACAAAACAATCACCAGAAAATAAGTCAGAAAATATAAAATTGGTAAGAATACTTATAAAATAAAAAATATCTTTTATAAATTTTTAATTTTTAGGATTCTTAACACAAGATATTCTTATGAAATTTAATTATAAAAAAGATAATAACAACTAAATATTTGTAACATCATTAACAAAATATAAAAAATCAATAATATTATTATCATATAAATAATTTTAATATATATATATATATATATATATATATATATGAGCCTAAAAGGGCCGGCCCGTGGCTCTATAAGGCCGGCCCTTTTAGACCCTCAACCTTATAGGGCTGGCCCTTTTAGCACCGTTTTTACTTTTGAGGCAAAAATCTTAGGCCCAACCCTTATAAATTCAGGGCCTAAATGGACTGGGCCAACGGGCTCAACCCGTTTTCCCAGCTCTAAAAAATGGTTCCGAGTCTACTAGTGATCAATGAGAATAACCTGATATATTTGTATATATTGAAGGTGTTTGTGCTCTGCACATTTTGTATATCTAACGTTCTGGATTCATTTAAATTCTTTTCATTAATAAAATTTTTAAACATAAACATTTCCCTAATTTTCTCAAAAAATTATTTAAATAACTACTTTAGAATATTTTTAAGGATAAATTATACAAAAATCTTGAACTTTGGATCAGTTGTATATAATCCCTGACATTTTAAAGTTTAAATTTAACCCCCAAACTTTTTTATTATTATTATTAGCACATTGCCGTTAATTTATCGTTATCTTTTTAATAAAAATTGTCATGTCAGATTGATAGATACCACGTGGCACTCTATGTAAATTACTAATTTCATAAAACCCCCTCCAAACTTTAACCAATTACAAATAAACCCCTTGAACTTTGATTAGTTACAAATAACTCCCGTGACATTTAAAAATTTAAATTTAACTCTCTTAAAATTTTGATTTATAATATTAAATCTATTATCCTTACTTTTATCATTTTAATAAATTTTTAAGATTTTTACTAAGTTTTTTCCATTAAAATAGCTTTTTTGTATGGAGAAAACCAGAAGAATAAAACTTAAAAAAATTATAAAAATAAAAATTTCATCATTTGTATATCATTTAATTTTCTTGGGATAATTGAGCATTGACACTGATAGTGTAAAAATGTTATCATTTATGTTAAATGTATTATTGAGAAAATTGAGTTTTGATAGTTTAAATATTACATTTGTGTCAAAGGATAACACTTTTGCCCTTATTAATTCTTTATGAGTAATGCATATTTTTTGGGGGAAATCCTATATAAAGACGATTGAATTACCTAAATTCTAATTTAGGTCATTGAACTTAACAATTTATATATAAGGTTATGTGCTATAATTATGGATTTAAAATTTGGGTCAAATTATCTCCATGTCTCTTTATTAAAACAACCCAATTAAAAATATAACCCTATTATGGGTTAAGGTCAAGGTTCTGAAAACCGGACCGATCACTGAACCGGTCGGGGTACTGGGTCAAGGGTCAGTGGGTCAAATCGGAGTCAAACCGGAGCTAAACCGGGACCAAACCGGTGGGAAATTGAATATTTTAGACTTATAAATATGAAATTCTAAAGAAAAATTTTAAAAAATTGATTTAAAAAAAAATACTGAACCGGTTCGGTCACCGGGCCGGACCAGCCGGTCCGGTCCGGTCCGGGTTCCAAAACAGTGGTTAAGGTGCAATTTTACCAATAACATTTTTTCTGAGAAGCGTCTAACACAAATAAGTTTTGGAAGAAGCAAAAATACTAATAAACAATTTAAAAGGGTACAAATTCACAAAAAAATCATTAAATTTGATCAAATGACTATTAAATTATAAGAGAAGAAAACTCTAACGGCCTTTGGTAAAATTTAATGGTTTTAGTGAATTTGCAGCACTTTAAATTTTTTATTGGTATTTCTCCCCCTTCCAAAACTTATTTCTCTAGAAGACTCTCGAAAAAAATATTATTAGAAAAATTGCACCTTAACTCCCTATTATTTGTTCTATCAATTAATTCCTTTGATATATAATCCGTCTTTGATTGTTCTATCAATTAATTGAAATAAAAAATAAATAAATAAATTATGAATTACCTCCATTCCAATAGCTACAGTGTTAAATTATATAGCTATAAACTTATTTTTTTTTTAAAAAAACTTAGTAGTAGTAAACTTATTAGTTGATATTGACCGGGGTATTGGATGGGATTATTTGTGAAACATGGTAGTACATAAGAATTCACTTCTTTCAATGATATATAGTTTTATATACTCTTACTTTCATATAAAACTGAATATTGTATAAAAAAAAGAATATTGTGCATAATTATTGTTTAGAAAAAAGTCAAAGAACAAAAGGTGCTCTGTCATAAAGTACCCCCTCTTGTTCTTATTATATAGCATCAACTAAAAATTTTCACAAACTAATAAAAATCATTAAATTTGTCCTAAAATTTAAGTAATTTTCAATATTACCCCTATTAATTGTACTAAACTCTAATATCATATTAATTATTATTTTTGCCCACTACCTTTATTAATTATGGGCATACATGAAAAAAAATATTCAATGCTCTTTGGAAATAAACAAGTGCCTTATAAAAAGGACCAAATACATTTTTAAGTTGGTGCCTTATAATAAAGATCAGAGGGAGTACTTCACAAGGAAATAATTTATAGAGCAAATAATAGGTTTAGGTTTAGGTTTTTGTTTTTTTAATAACTAAGGGATATGGAGGTAATTTAATCTAAATTTTAAATCCCTAATTATGATGCATAACCTAATATATAATGTATTAAATTCAGTGACCCCAATTAGAATTTAAGTAATTCAACTGTCTTTGTTTGAGATTTTCTCTACTTTTTCTTGAATTAGAGGTTCAACGTTTATTTTTATATTTTTCAAATATTATTCTTATAGTTTTTGTCAAAAAAAAGTTGTTTTAATTGATAAATGATAGTAAAAATATTAATACATTTATTAAAATGATAAGAGTAACGACATGGCGTTTAATATTATAAATCAAAATTTAAGGAAGTTAAATTAAAATTTTAAAATGTTAGGAGGATTATTTGTAGCTTATCAAAGTTTAGAGGGTTTTATAAAATTAATAATTTATATTGGATTCCATGTGTCATATGTTAATCTAACATGACAATTTTTATTAAAAAAAATAATGGTCAGTTAACAACAAAGGGTTAATAATTAAAAAAAATAAAAGGTTAAAGGTTAAATTTAAACTTCAAAATATCAAGAAATTATATACAACTAATCCAAGATTTAAAGATATTTTTGTATAATCTAAGCCAATTTCTAATGTTAAAAATGCTATTTTGTTTTAATCGGTCGACACTAATGTCAATACTATTGATTGGATCTTGGAATTGCAGTCTCAATTTTGTTGTGGACAGAGGGATAAATTGGACCACGGATACAAATCCTTGTGAGGCCGAAGTTGAACAAACCGTAATTGGGGTGCGTGCAATTCAAAAGGGGTTTAAGGTCATCTGACGACCTTAGTGGTTTAGGATTGTGTGGGATTATCATCCTCTCATAGCTAATCTTTGTGTATTTGGGCTCAGCCCTCATTCATATATATATATATATATATATATATAAAGGGGGTTTAAGGTTCAATTTTAACCCCACAAAATTTAGCATAATATTTTTTTAGATTAATAATAGAAACTGTTTTTCTAACATAATTTACAGTGTATGAAGTAAGTATGTAAGAAGAGTTTTGTCTCAACTAACATGAACATATTTTTTAAACATCCATTCAAACAAGTCCATGAAAATTATGAGTATCCACAAATTTTTTTGGATCAATTTGCTCTAAGAGTATTAAAAAAAAAATAAAGTTATATTTTACTATTAAACATGCTAACGATCAACATTAATTTTTTTTAATGGGAATGACAATTTTATTCCTTTTTAATACTAGTGAGACAAAATCAATCCCTTTTTTTTTTCTTACAAATTGATCCAACAAAATTTTTAAATGCCCCGAACTCATACACAAAAGCTTCTAAAATAAAATAGAACTTTAGCCCACCTCAAAAGGACCAATCATGAGCTAGAGCTAAAGACATAGGATGTTTGGTTGGGCTTATACTTATGTATAAGTCTGATTTACATAAATCGAAATAAAATTCCTCCACATATTTACCTCATAAATCATAAAAGCTATTTTGTATACCGTAAAAACTACCTCATATATTGTAAATTATGATTAAAAAGCATGATTAAAAGTTTAAACCACTATTCTAAATAGGCATTTAGTTAATTTCTGTGCGCAAAAACGACAAAGAAACCCCATCAGAAGAAAACTTTGGTATGAAACTGAGGATTTTTTTAAAATATTATTTCTTTTTATTGTCTCTATTCTTGGTACACTTGTTCATCTACATCCTCGTTATTAACGAAACAAGTTCTTGTAGTCGTAGGCACGACGGGGCCCATGACCAAACAAAAACCACCCCCAGTTGTTAAAGTCGTCACATCCTAAGCCTCCCAACTTCCAATTATATAATGAATAAACACAGATACATTCCAACAAAAAACATACTCTCCTCTTGTCATTATTATAAAGCTCCTATGACTACTTCATTAGAATCAAGGATAGGTAATTAAGCTATTAGTTTTATTTGGTGATGATAAAATAAATTTTCAATTTTACTTTTATTTAAATAAAAAAATTTAAATTAGTATTATATTATCTCTCATAATAAATAGCTTCAAAGAGGGTGATGTGGGAAAAATATTTAATTAATACCTTATCTGATGACAATCATCCAGTCAATAAAAGTTAGTCTAGTTAATAAATGGGTCAGTTTATAATTATAAGGTTGTGAATTTAAATCATACCGATATAATGACCTTATTGATGGGCAAATTATAAGTACCTTTATAAGCTTTCTTTGATCCCAAAGTCATGTAGTCTAGCCTTAACCTTGATGTGCCCTATAAGTACTTCTATAAGCCTTCTTTAAACCCAAAAGCATACTCTAACCCTAGTTCTGTTGTACTCTATAAGTGCTTCTGTAAGCTTTTTTTAAGTCTGAAGGCATGTCATAATCTTAACCCTAGACTCTTATATCTTTAATATACTATTCACTTTTTTTAATATAATTTCTTGTCAAAATATACCATTCCAAAGGGCCATAAAAGGATTGGTTTTGTTTACAACTCATTGTTCTTACTGCCACCAACAAATCCTCCTCCATATTGTGAAATTTGAAAATAAATAATGATTGTTTTATTTGAATATTTAAGAGTCTTATACATGTTCACCAACAAATTAAATCCTCCTCCTCCTTCATCTTTCCCTAGAGAGAAGAAGGCCGGAGAGATAGATAGAGAGACAAAACAAGAATGCAGAGGAAGCTCCGGCAAGTAGGCACCGCTCTGAAAGAGCACAGCTACGTCAGCTACGCCAAGATCGCGTCAGCCTCAGGATTTTCCGATATCAATCTCGTCCTCATCAAAGCAACACCACCAGATGATTTCCCTCTTCGTGACAAATACATACACGAACTCTTGAAAATCTTCTCCTTCTCCCCTTCTTCCTTCAACTCTTTTTCCCTCAGCTTCACTCGCCGCTTCGTCGCCACCCGAAGCTGGCGCGTCGCCCTCAAATGCCTCCTCCTCCTCCACCGCTTGCTCCGCTCCGTCCCCGCCGACAGCCCCTTCCACCCCGAAATCCTCTGTTCTCGTTCTAACGGTCTACTTTCTCTCTTCCCCTGTCATTTTCGCGCCAATTCCTCTTCGTCGTCGGCCGCCGAGTGCACCGTTTTCATCAGATCCTACGCTCTGCTGCTTGATGAAGCCTTAGATAGTGTTTTCTTGCATGGCAAGAAACTATTCTGCGAAGCAGAAGGAGGAGGAGGAGGAGGAAGTGATGAGACTGAGAAGTTCCAATTGAAGATGAAGGAGATTGGTGACATGCTTGAGATGTTACCAAAGCTTCAAAGCATTATAGATAGAGTGATGGGTTGTGTTCCGATGGAGAAATTAACACAAAGTTCCATCGTTCGATCCGCGATGACGCAGATAATCCGAGACAGCTTCATTTGCTACACAAAGTTCAGGAGAGAAATTGTAGTGGTTCTGGACAATCTTCTTCAAATGCCTTATGAGAACTGCATAGCTGCTTTCTCTATCTACAAGAAAGCTGCTGTACAAACAAGTCAACTTTCTCAGTTCTATGATTGGTGTAAGTCTAAGGGATTTTGTGGTTTCTATGAGTACCCTTTGGTTGATAGAATCCCAATTATACAAATTCAGGCTCTTGAAACTTTCCTTGAAGGCATGTGGGACCTAACCGAGTCATCATCGCCACCGTCGTCACCGGCAACAACACCAAGCTCTACGTCATCCTACTCGGCGGAGTCAGAAAAGCTGGTGGTGGCGGCGATAAGAGATAAACATGATGATGATGATAAGAAGATTGGTGATAAAGAGGAGAAGCCATTGATTGATCTTGAAGATCATGATGGTAAAAAGAAGGATGATGATAGCTGGGAGGCATTGTTGGAATCTTCTATTAGTTTTTCTCATGATGATGATCATCATCAGAGTGATTTTTGCTTTTGGGATTCAAATAATGGATTCAATAAGAAGCAAGGAGACGTGGATGCAGGCGAATCATGGAAAATGCAACTTTATCAACCTGTGGGTAATAATAATAATAATAATAATAACCCTTTTTCTCAGCCAAATTTCGACATGTTCTATTACTATGCAAAACACTACACTAGCTCGTGATGATGACCATACATGTACTCCAATATGAAGGGAATTCTAATTACTTTCTTTTTTTTTTCAGAACGGAGGGGAGTGAATGAGTGGATATATATATTATATATATGTATTTGATTAGAAATAAATTTTGAGGAAAAAGTAATTTTATACATTTTTCTGTATGAATAATGATTAATTTATGATCATAATCGATCAATAATATATGATAAATGACACTTACTTGTCAGATCGATCTTGCCTTATACAAGTGAGTTGATTTGTGTGAGCCCAATATTATCATTTTTAAAAGATTAATTCCTGGGGAGCATGACTTAAAATTCAAGCATAAAAATGTTGACATTGTTGGCATATTAATGATTTTCTGGCATAAGATCTTGGGTAAGTAAATTAGAAGCAGGGGAGTTGGTAGATCAAGTTAATCACTGAATTAATCAGATATGGTAGAGCCGCTATTTTCAGACTAGAACATCAATGTTCACGATTGTAACAACTTTATCAAGGAGCAATAATATGCAAAAGTCTAATTTAAGTGCTGCAAAGACTAAGAAAATCTTTAAATCTTATTAATTATGTATTAAAATCTAATAACTTTCCAACTTTACCCTTTCTTAATATACACAATATTACATGAGAATAAAGCCTACTCAACAAAAAATTTAATAAAATAATGTGTGTGAGTGACAAAAAAAAAAAAACCTTTCTCCATAGGAGTAACTATCATTTGTACACATATACAAATCCCTCGCTAAATTGTTGATTTTCCTCTGTTGAAGTGATCGAACATAAGCTGGGAAGAATATAATTCTATGTAGGTGGGTTCTCTAATAGTGAATTCATGATATATAACATTATTTTGTGACAAGAGATTGAGAAGCAGATCCTTTGACAAATATTGAACTGCTTTGTCCTTCCAAAGATTGCCAGATTCTAAGTGCTTGAGGCAAAGTCATATCAAGATCAATGCCATACTTGCCACCACTATCATCAGAACTTGACTCCATGATTGGCTTCCATGCTGCCTGAACGAGAGGCGATAGTACGTTCACTACGTAGCCCATGTTGGGACGATGATGAGGCTCATTTGCACAGCAAAGGCCAGCCAATTCTGAGACAGTCCTAATGCTGCACATGGTTGCTTCATCATCTGCATTAATGATAGGATCAATGACCTTTCGAAACGAATCGTTGTTCTGCATCATTCGTCCGAACCACATAACCAGGTGGAAGTCTTCCTCTGGTAGGCTATGGTCAAGCACTCTCCTCCCCGTTATCATCTCCATCAGAACTACTCCAAAACTATACACATCAATCTTTGTAGTAACACGCCCAGTTGCTGCATCAACAAATCATTCATACCATTTTAGTGCCTCGTCTATAATTCTAACTTCAGTTTTTAATATAAGACATATATTTACCTAATTTGATTAAATTAAAGAAATTAATTAAGTTAGTTAATATGCACATATTTTCTAAAATACCCTAGTCACCTTCCTTAATTTCCTGTTTTCCTCTCCCCTGAAGGAGTATCAATAGGGGTAAATTAGGAAAAGATTAACAAATATGAAAACTTTGGTCCTAATGACAAATATGAAAACTGTCTTATATTTAGGATCAAGATCAACTCCCCAAATATGTCTTATATTATGGACCCGACGGAGTATCATTATATATAGAGTGGCCTGGCTTGTACAATAATCTATATATAATGTGTAGAGATAAAAACATTACAAGGTAAAATCAATATATTGAATCTCAAACTCTATGATGTTCTAGAGGACTAATCAGTTACCACAATACAAATGACAGTCTGATGACATTTTCATCGTTCTCAAGGTTAGCCGGAAAATGCTTAAATGGGTTTACATTTTAAAGGACAATGTTGAAGGGCATACTCTTCTGCTTTCCAGAGTTGATGGATTTTTTAATTTTTTGCAAATAACAAGTTTTTTGTTTAAGCCACAGATAGCACATGTTTTTGAAGAATTTTACAGCCAACTCACCTGCATACTCAGGTGCGAGATACCCGAAAGTTCCAGCAAGCCTAGTTTCAACTGAATTTCTTCCTTCAGGAGCAAGCCGGACTAATCCAAAGTCTGATACTTTCGCTCGCATATCATCTCCGAGAAGAATGTTGGATGGCTTAAGATCTCTGTGAACAAAACTTTGTTGAGCCAAGGCATGCAGATACTCAACACCCCTAGCCACATCCAAGGCAATGTTTAGTCTTCTTGTCCAATCCAGAGGTTCCAATCCATTCTCTTTCCATCTAAACAAATGCTTACTAAGTGCTCCTTGGGACATATATTCATACACGAGAAGCCTCTCATTTCCATCCAAGCAATACCCTAGAAGTGCCACCAAATGTTTGTGTCGAGCTTGAGTAAGCACTGCGATTTCAGCTCGGAATTCACTCAGTCCCTTCTCCATCAACAATCCTGAATCCATTCTTTTCACTGCAATCTTTGTTCCATCATGTAGTTCACCTCTGTACACAGTGCCAAAACCACCCTTTCCAAGTATGTTTGCGTTACTAAAATTGTTAGTAACTTCTTTCAGTACTTGAATTGGAATTACCATACCTTGGACATCAGCTTGATTAGGAGCACCAGCACCTTCAACGCAAATCTTCATAGCTTTTCCAACTTCACCATCACGAGGATGTACCAACTTCATTGTTAGACCACCAAACTTGCCAAAACACTTAAGTTTTTTAACAAACATGTAAGACACCATCACTACTATAAGAAGTAAAATCATTAAGCCAACCCCAATACCCCCAATGAATATAGAAAGTTGATGTTTCTTCTTAATACCATTAACTCCAGAATTTGAGCTAGGTGATTCAGGAGGTTTTCTAAGATTAGGATTCCCATCTATTCTAATAACCATGCTTTTTTTAGGAAAAGACGGTAACTGACCTCCTAGATTGTTATTTGAAACATCTAGCTCTCGTAGGTTAGGCATGGTAGTTAGCTCATTTGGTATAGGACCTGTGAGTGAATTATTGGCAAGAAGCAATCTAGTCAGAGAGGTAAGTGAGGCAAAAGTTGGGGAAATCGAGCCTGACAAGCCCATATCCTGAAAATTAACAATTGTAATGTTTCCCCCAGAGCACACTATTCCTGTCCAACTATCATTACAGGGATCATTTCCCTTCCAATTTTCAGCCAAATTCACAGGACATCCTAAAGGTTGAACAATAGAGAGCAAGGCATTCACAAGAGGACTACATTGCTGATGTGGGACGTTCGAGCAAAACCGATTAATCCCAGACATATCAACAACCACACCTGATTTAAATGTTGGAATGGGCCCTTGAAGGAAATTGTCAGTCAAATTCACAACCTGTAAACTTGGAAGAGCCATGAGAGATGATGGGACAGCACAGGCCAATTGGTTGTCCCTTAAACTCACATCAGACAGCTGATCATGGTTTGACAAGTCTGGTATTGGACCTGTAAATGAATTACCATGCAGCCAAACTTGTTTCAAGGATGTCATGTTCTGCAGCACCTTAATTGTACCGTTAAGTTTATAGTTACCATTTTGTGAATTCAACAAAAGTTCTTTTATTGAACTATTCGCAAAACTGCCAGGCAAGCCACCTTCAAGACTATTAGAATTCAAGACTAAAGAAACTAAACCTGGCATAGTGCCTAAAAAATCTGGGATCCTTCCAACCAAACTCGCATTTGCTGCTACAAATGTCTGGAGTGCCACACAATCCTTAAGACTATTTGGAATAGACCATGGCGAAAATGGGTTACTTCCAATTCTTACTTCCTGCAACTTTGTCATTCCCTTGAAGAAATCATTGGGGATGGAGCTGAACTTGTTGTCTCGGATCACAAGTCTTTGTAGCGCCTTGGATAGATATGGAGCATGACCCGTCAGATTATTCTGTTGGCATTCAAATATCTGCAACTCTGAGAGATCCTCGAGTTCTTTCGGAAGCATTCCTTGCAAATTCAAGTTCCCAATCTGTATGGAAATGACACGGTTTCCAGAGTTGCAATCCACACGTCGCCATTTGCAAACATCGGTGTCCGTCCATCTGAGACTAGGTGGGGCATTGATCGCCTTCTTTAGAATGTTCATCGCCTCTGCATCATACTGAGAAAAAGCCGAAATCGCCACAGATAGCACCAAAACAAGACGATAAATTATGAAAGAAACCCCAAAACTGAGTTGGGGTTTCTCCATCATGTTATTTCCCAGGTAAGTCGATCGGCTTTAGAAAGCGAAGGAGAAAGCAGAGAATTGATAATAACCACATCACTGCATTGTTTCGTGGAAAATAAATTGAGTTCGCTTTTCGTTTGAGGAATGATAGAAATGTGGGAGAGAGGATTTGGAGTGCATATGAATTGTTGTTACAAAACACATTCAGGTGTAACAGCCAATTCGTTGCTGGTTTCAGAATAAATGGTTTGCAGGGCATTTTGTTCAGAACGGATCGCGATGGTGGTGATCGATTCCCCCTGAAAGGTGATAACTACCAATAAGCTTGATGATAAGGATGAGAAGCCATTGATTGGTCTTCAACAACGGCGCATATTATATACGGAGGTTGTTCCCGCTAATAATACTAATATGGATTTAATTTTTTGCCAGCAACTAATATATATATACTTTGCCTGATTTATTTTTTTTCCCAACTTAATATTGCATGAATAATTTGTTTTCTATTTATATTATTCATATTGATTTTTTTAAGAAAAGGTAACATGATATAGGAAAAATCCCTTGAGAACTCCAAAATAGTGAAAAGACAGAAAGGTGATTCAAATTTACATATTCCTACAGAGATGCTAATACATAAACTGAAATTTACTAAATTTATAGGAAAAGACCAATTTGCTCTTTTTTTTAATTAAAAAATAATTATCCCCAGAGGCCGCCGGAGCTCCGGCACCCTGGTGGCCCACCTGTTGGCGGCCAAAAGTGTATGACCATTGGGCCACCAATGCACTTTAATATAAGTAATGCAAAAAATGTATATATAGTAATATTTGATCTTTAATCAAGCCCACCAACAAGTTTAAATAAGTAATTGGCAAATTGAGATAATAAATTCACAAATTCATATAAGGAATTTACAACTTTTGTTTTTAAGTAAAAATTTTACTTACTCTCTCAGACCATTCACTAGTTTAGATAAAGAATTCCTAAGTTCAGATGAGAAATTGACAAGTTAAGATAAGTAATTCACAACTTTTGTTCAAGTAAAAAATTTACTTACGCTCTCAAGCTATTCATAAGTTGAGATAAAGAATTCTCAAGTTCAGATAAAGAATTGCCAACTTGAGATAAATAATTGACAAGTTGAGATAATGAATTCCCAAGTTTACAATTCCTTATCTTAACTTGGGAATTCCTTATCTTAACTTAGGAATTCTTCATTTAAACTTGTGAATTGCCTGAGAGTGTGAGTGAATTTTTTACTTAAACGAAAGTTGCGAATTCCTTATCTCAACTTGTCAATTCTTATCTGAATTTGAGAATTCATTATCTCAACGTGTCAATTTCTTATCTCAAGTTGTCAATTCCTTATCTGAACTTGGGAATTCCTTATCTTAACTTGTCAATTCTTTATCTAAACTTTAGAATTTTTCATCTAAACTTGTGAATGGCCTGAAAGCGTAAGTGAATTTTTTACTTAAACAAAAGTTGTCAATTTCTTATCTCAACTTGTCAATTCTTTATTTCAAGTTGTCAATTCTTTATTTGAACTTAGAAATTCCTTATCTTAACTTGTCAATTCCTTATCTAAACTTAGGAATTCTTCATCTAAACGTGTGAATTGCGCAAGAGCGTTAGTGATTTTTTTACTTAAACGAAAGTTGTTAATTCTTTATCTCAACTTGTCAATTCTTCATGTGAATTTGGGAATTCCTTATTTAAACTAATTAATGGTTTGAGAGAGTAAGCGAATTTTTTACTTAAAATTGCGAATTCTTTATATAAACTTATGAATTTTTTATCTCAATTTGTCAATTCCTTATCTGAGATTGTTGGTAGGCTTGGTTAAAGATCAAATATATATATATATATATATATATATATATATATATATATATATATTGCATTACTTATATTAAAGTGTATTGGTGGCCAGTGGTCATACACTTTTTGTACAACCAAACCCCCATCCCCATAACTTTGAGAATAAATATTCTCACGAGTTAGGGAATATTTTAAGGAATATTTTCACTAGAGCTTCGGCAGCTGCTTGGGGGGATAATTATTTTTTTAAGGGTTAATATAACTTTTGGTCTCTGAAGTTTGACCTGATTTTAATTTTAGTCCCTCAAGTTTGAAATCGATCGTTTTGGTTCCTGAAGTTTAGCCTGATTTTAGTTTTGATCCCTCAAGTTTGAAACGGTGGTTTTGATCCATCAAGTTTACTCCATTTATAACTGTTGGTCCCTCAAGTTATCAAGTCATTTTCTAACTTGATGGACCAACAATTATAAACAAAATAAACTTGAGGGATCAAAATCACCGATTTCAAACTTGAGAAATCAAAATCAAAATCAGGTCAAATTTAAGGGACCAAAAGTTATATTAACTCTTTTTTTTAATAAAAAAAATTAAAGGCAAGCTGGTCCTTTCCTATTAATTTGGTAAATTTCAGTTCAAGTACTAGTATTCCTGTGGGAATATATAAATTCATATCACCTTTCTCTCTTTTCACTATTTTGGAAGATGTTTTTCGGGATTTCCCAATGATATATTAGAAATTATAAAAAGTTCCAATGTCCAGGGATTTGGGGACATGCAACATACATGGCTGAGCGCATAATATATCTAGAGCACATATGTAAGATCAGATTAATTAATCTAATACGGTAGAGCTCTCATATAGCCAAGTATAAAACCTGAGCCTCTCGTTTCCAAGCAAACACCTGGAAGGAAGATCATAAAGACAGATATAACAATAAGATAAAACTCGAATTATTGATATTGATTAATTAACCCACGAATATATAGTGGTACTTGATTGCATAGGTTAGCCTTTTTAAATAAAATAAAATATTAAAAGAACGAATATCAATTATTATAAAAATTGAGCATTTAATTTTATAGTATTTGAAAATTTATATTCTAATCAATAATATGCAATGACATAAGAAAATGTACTAAAAATATGAACCTTGTATGTATTGTATTATTTATGTTTTTAATAATAAATCTAATAGATATATAATCAGCTCGTACATTTTCTTAAAAAAAATCAAATATTATATAAATATTATAATTTATTATTCTCCAAAAAAATTTCAGTCATAAAATTATGTAAACAAAATAATCATTATAAAATATTTTATAATTACGTACATATATATTGTATTATATATATATATATATATATATATATATATATATATATATAATCAGCTTGTACATTTTATTAAAAAAATTCAAATATTATATAACTATTATAATTTATTATTCTCCAAAAAATTTTCAGTCATAAAATTATGTAAACAAAATTAATCATTATAAAATATTTTAAAAAATAAATAATCAATATATATGTACAATGATTAATTGGTGATAAAGTAAAGATATCAATCAATCATCAACTTTATATATAAGAATTCATAATATCTAGATAAATACTTATATATTATATGAATATCATGTCATCTAAATTCTGTCTAATAAAAATGAGAAAGGGGTCTCTCCATTTTCCTTATCATCTACTTCCCTCCACTTCTTTATTATACCATTAGATCACCTCTGACAATTGAGATAAAAAGTAGGCTTTTTGTAACGGCACAGCTTCTCCCGGACTGTCTTTACTCAGCCGGGTTCATGACTGACCGGGGACTTGCGTCTTTACTCGCAATCCCAGGCTCACTCCACCCCCTGCGGAATTATCACCGAAGCGAGCCTCCCCAGGTCTCAAGGACACTACCTGGGAGTAAGTAGTTCCTAACGTGAGACCTGGTATTCGGGAGAAGCTGTGCCGTTACACTTTTAACTTGTGTTTTTCAAGAAACAGATGTGAAAGTAGAGCCTAAATTTTAAAAATGTCACCGCATACTTTTTAACAAATTTTTTTTTAAACGGATGTTAATTGACGACATTAAAACCATATTATGTAATAATACTAATTAAGCCTCTTATATTTCCTCCTACATTTAGAACTTAAAAAACTAATAAATAATTGTAGAACTTAAATGATATTGGTTTCCATTAAAAAATCCAAAATTATTTTTTAATTTCATCTTTTTAAAGATATATATAATTCAACGCCTATCAAATCAAATTAATTAAATATGAAATCTTTATAAAACATCATAAGACTATAGCATTTAAGGGTCATACTTAAATGAGAAAATTTTAAAAAAATATCATTTAAACTTTAAAATCCTAAATAGGTGATTTAACAATAAAATGTTTTATCAATTGCATTACTATTCTTGTTATTCTCATTAACGACTTTGTCAAGAGGAATTTGAAGTTTAAAAGGTATTTTTTTGAAATTTTCCCTACTTAAATTTTGTTTTCGTACATCCAAATTAAAGAAGTAATGTTAAAATTAGAAAAAAAAATAAAATAAAAATACCACTTGAATTTCAAATTAATGATTTTTTACTAAAATGCAATGAGTAAAAAATCGAATTAGACCGAAAAACCAGTGAACTGGTCGGTGGTCCAGTCCGGTTGATGCGTTAAACCGGTGAACCGGTACCTTTTTTTAAATATTTTTTTATTCCTCTAACTACTATCTCGCACTATTTTTTAGAGAAAAATGAAAGTTTGAAGACCAAGATAAAGAGAAAAGTAAGTAAATAAAGAATAAATTTAAAAAAAGAAGATTTTGGGGATATAACAATTGATTAATTATAAGAAAAGAGATATCATTGCATAAGTACAGACACCATAACTAATACTAATAAATTTTAAGCATTTTTTTAAAGATCTTCATTTTTATCTATAGAAGTTTAAATATATATATATATATATTGTTACTAATAAATTGTAATATTTTAATATGACCAGTCCGAACCCAATTGACACTTGACCCTTGAATCTGTACCGTGACCGGTTCATTACACACTCCGATTTTTTGTTCATTGCTAAAATGAATGAATTGTTAACTACTATACTTTTGTAATTAATACCTATATTCTTATAGACAACAAACTTGATTTAAAATTTTAAAATTCAAGTGATATTATTTTTATATTTTACCTTTATAACTACTATCATAATTAACACATCCAAACAAACCACTTCCTTTACAATGCACCGAGATATATCTAGTTGATTATGAAATTGGGAATCAGCCGGGAATATATATATATATATATATATATATATATATATATAAAAGAAGAGATTGATACTGGGGAAAAAAACAAGGTAGGTTGATGCCTTGATGGTCATCGGTACTTTGCTAAAGCGCCTATCATTCCTGGATTTATTACTTTAAATAATAGTTTTGTTAAGTTTTGAAAAGGAGCGAATAAAGAGAGAAATCATAAATCACACTCATCTGCGTGGGATTTCAAACAATGATATGATTTCCTTTTCAGCAAAATAATAATAATAATAATAATCTGATTTGGGTGAGTGGAATAGCATCAATTTTTTTCCTTACACATAAATAATTTTAGAACTTCGAGATTAATTTCGCCTAAGTAATTTGATCTAGTTAAATCACCAAAAAAAAAATCCTCTTATGATTTAAAATAATTGTCATTTTCATTAGCCAGAAACTGATAACTTGATTTTCCATGTAACTAATAACTTGATTGTCCATGTAAAAACGTAGCCGATAATACAAATCCATAAGTTAAGGGCAAATAAAATCCACCTAGAATCCTCCAAAATCTCCTTTGCAGAGTCTAATGTATAAATGCCGGAGACCATTTGGTCTAGAGACACAAGATATGCCCTTAGTCGCACATGTTCAAATTCAATCCCCAACTCTTCATTAGGCTCTATGCCTACCATGCAATTCGAAAAAAAAAAAAAGAGTCTAATGTATAAATAAATCCACCATTTTCTCTTTTCATCCATTCATTCTTTGAGAGTCATAGAAAAGAAATTTCTCTTGTAGCGATTAAGAATTCTGAGAAATCAAATTGTGAATCCATAACATATTATTTTGTGACAAAAGATTGAGAACCTGATCCATAATCAATTGTTGTGCTCTTTCCTTCCCAAGACTGCCACTTTCTGAGTGCTTGAGGCAAACTCATATCCAAGTCAAGCCCATACTTGACATCCTCACCACTCTCCTGCGGCTTCCATGCCTGAACCAGAGGCGATAGTACATTCACCACATGCCCCATGTCCGGTCGTTGACGAGGGTCGTTTGCACAGCAATGCCCGGCCAACCCCGAAACAGTCCTAATGCTTGACATGGTTTCTTCATCATCAGCATCAATGCTTGCATCAATGACCTTTTGTAGTGACTCATCATTGTTCTGCATCCTTCGTCGGAACCATGTTACTAGGTGGAAGTCTTCCTCTGGTAAGCTGTCGTCAAGCACTCTCCTCCCCGTTATCAACTCCATCAGAATTACTCCAAAACTATACACATCAACCTTTGTCGTGACTCGCCCAGTTGCTGCATCCATAAATCATATCATTTTTAGTGCCTTGTCTATTATTGTGCTTTATATATAACATCACAACTTCTTTTACTATGTGGCTTGCATGATCTATGTTTGTGTATAAGGTGTATATAGAGCTGAAGACATGACAAGGTGTAATCAATATATGCAAACACAAAAAGATCCATTCACTGGTGTTTTTTTAGGGCTTCTTTAGATTAACATTGCCAAAAGTGATTTTTATCCCTACAGACTTTTGCAAATTGGAGTTGGGTGAGGGTCCATTAGTGTTATGCAATTTATACTTAGATGGACTTTTATTTTTTTAAAAAAATCAATTTGACATAAACTTGTTTGGACGATATACAAAAAAAAAAAAAGTCAATTTCAAAAGGCTCAAATTTAAAGAAAAACCAAAAGTTAAAAAAAGTTGTTTCATCAATAAAATAGCTTATAGGCAAAAAAAAAATCAGCAAACTACAAAATCATGTCAGACATAATGTTTTCATCCTTTTTTTTTTGTCCAAACTAATTTATGAGGCTTCCTAACGCTATCCCAATCAAACTCTTAATTTGTTTATTATAATGAAGCTCCCCTTGTATGGAAATTTTCATGAGAACAAATCAAGGTAACACATTTAGAATAATCTAAAAGCCAACTCACATGCATACTCAGGTGCAAGATATCCGAAAGTTCCAGCAAGCCTAGTTTCAATTGAATTTCTTCCTTCAGGAGCAAGCCGGACTAATCCAAAGTCTGATACTTTGGCTCGCATATCATCCCCGAGAAGAATATTGGATGGCTTAAGATCTCGATGAATAAAACTTTGTTGAGCCAAGGTGTGAAGATACTCAACACCTCTAGCTACATCCAAGGCAATGTTTAGTCTTCTTGTCCAATCCAAAGGTTTCAATCCATTCTCTTTCCAGCTAAACAAATGCTTACTAAGAGCTCCTTGGGGCATGTATTCATACACAAGAATCTTCTCATTTCCATCCAAGCAATACCCTAGTAGTGCCACCAAATGTTTGTGTCGAGCTTGAGTGAGCACCGCGATTTCAGCTCGGAATTCACTCAATCCCTTCTCCATCAACAATCCCGATTCCATCCTTTTCACTGCGATCTTTGTTCCATTTTGCATTTCACCTTTGTACACAGTGCCAAAACCACCTTTTCCTAGTATGTTAGCACTATTGAAATTGTTAGTGACCTCTCTCAGAACTTGAATTGGAATTACCATACCTTGGACATCAGCTTGACCAGTTGCACTAGAACCTGAAACATTGATCTTCATACCTTTTCCAGATCCGCTGTCATGAGGATGTTTTAGCTTCGCTATTAGCTCTCCAAGATTGCCCGAATAATTACGTTTTTTAACAAATCTAAGGAACACAATAGTTCCTATAGTAAGTAAAATCACTAAGCCAACCACAACGCTAGCAATGATTGCAATGAGATTGTTATTCTCATGGCCACCATTGCCTCCATCAGAATCTGAGCCACTAGGCGATTTAAGAGGTTTTCCAAGATCAGGATTCCCTTCTGTTTTAAGTTCAACACCTGGTTGACGAAAAGTTGGCACATAACCTCCCAAATTGTTATTTGAAACATCTAGCTTTTTCAGATTGGGCATTTTAGTGAGCTCATTTGGTATAGGACCCGTGAGTGAATTATTAGCAAGAAGCAATTCTGTGACAGAAGTAAGTGAGGCAAAATTAGGAGAAATAATGCCTGACAAGCCCATGTTCTGAAAATTGATAATTGAAATGTTACCCCCAGAGCACACTATTCCCGTCCAACTACCATTACAGGGATCATTGCCCTTCCAATTATCAGCCAATTTCACAGGACATCCTAAGGTTTCAATAACAGAGAGTAAAGCATTCACAAGAGGACTACATGGCTGATTTGGGATGTTTGTGCAAAACCGATTAATCCCAGACATATCAACAATTACACCTGATTTAAATGTTGGAATGGGCCCTTGAAGGAAATTGTTGGTCAAATTCACAACCTGTAAACTTGGAAGAGCCATAAGAGATGATGGGATAGCACAAGCCAATTGGTTGTCCCTTAGACTCACATCGGACAACTGATCATGGTTTGACAAGTCTGGTATTGGACCTGTAAATGAATTAACATGTAGCCAAACTTGTTTTAAGGATGTCATGTTCTGCAGCACCTCAAGTGTGCCATTAAGTTTATTGTTACCATTTTGACTGTTCAACCAAAGTTCTTCAATTGTACTTTTTGCAAAGCTGGCAGGTAGGCCACCTTCAAGACTATTAGAATTCAGGAGTAAAGAAACTAAACCTGGCATAGAGCCTAAAAAATCTGGGATCGTTCCAACCAAACTTGCATTTGTTGCCACAAATGTCTGGAGCGCCACGCAATTCCCGAGACTATCTGGGATAGACCATGGTGAGAATGGGTTATTTCCAATTCTTACTTCCTGTAACATTGTCATCCCTTTAAAGAAATCATTTGGGATGGAGCTGAACTTGTTATCTCGGATCACAAGTCTTTGCAGTGTCTTGGATAGATATGGAAATGGACCTGTCAAACCGTTCTGTGGACAATCAAATTTTTGCAACTCCGAGAGATTCTCGAGTTCTTTCGGAAGCATGCCTTGCAAATTCAAGTTCCCAATCTGGATGGAAATGACACGTTTCCCAGAGTTGCAATCCACACGCTGCCATTTGCATACGTCCGTGTCCGTCCATCCGAGACTAGGTGGGGCATTGATCGCCTTCTTAAGAATGTTCATCACCGCTGCATCATTCTGAGACAAAGCCGGAATCGCCACAGACAACAGCAAAATAAGACGATAAATTACAAAAGAAACCCCAAAACCGATTTGGGGTTTCTCCATGTCATTTCCCGCGTAAATCAACCTAGAAAGTGAAGGAAAATGGAAGCAGAGAGAACTAATGGTAGGGGTTTAAGGACGCCATTAATAATCACATCACTGCAAGAGAAATAAAAAGCGCTTGTTTCGTGGAAAACGAATAGGGTTCCTTTTTTTTTTTTTTGTGGGTTGTTGGAGGAAGGATCGAAATGTGGAAGACAGAGGAGGGAAAAAGATAGGAATGAAATGTGGTTTGGGGAAAAGAGAAAATGGTGGGGGCAAAGAAGAGATCCATGTATGTGTAATAACTGATTTGATTCAATGGTGGTTGAGGCATTTTGCTATGAGGTTACGAGGGAAACTCCGCGTAACTTGAGCAATGCAGAGTGTTTTCTGTCCGGAGCGGATCGCGCCATTGTAGGGGATGATGCTGTCAGAGTCAAGTGTAAGAAGTTGAAGGCTTCGCTTGACGCGTGTCTCCTTTTATTGCGATTTTGGTTTGGAAAACAAAAATTCGTTTAATAAGAAATATGTTTTCCAAATATTTTTATTTTTAAGTTATTAGTCATATTAATAGGACAAAATTTAGATCTATTTGCTTGAGTTGATTGGATTTAATTCTCCAATTAATCGACATATGTGCTTTTTGTTATTAATGATGGATTAACAAGATTTTACATAAATTTTCACACACATACACATATATCAATTTCACTTGAACTGTTTTTATTGAAATTATTATTTTCCTCGTGTGGTCTATAAATGCATGGCGGCTTTGAGGATTACAATTTGCTTTTTCTCGCATGCCAATTAGCTGAATTTCATTCTCAAAACTCAAAAGGTTATCTTATGAAATCAAAAGGGAGTTTGTTTTGTTCTAAGTGCTTGTTTGGTAAAGCGATCTTGAATCGCGTTTATTATATAAGCCCGATTCACGTAAATCGAGATAAATCTCCTCCACATATTTATCTCGTAGACCATGAAAGCACCTCGTAGACCGTAAAAGCTACCTCGTAGACCGTAAAAGTTACTTCGTATTCCGTGAATTACAATTCATAAGCACTTGTGAAATTTTCAACTGCTATTCCAAACAAGCTCTAAATTATAATCCCTTTTTAATGAAAATGGGTTCCAAAAGTTACATTTGGTCTCTAGAGTCTAAAATCATTCTTCATTAGCAAATCACTGTCTCGCTTTTATCATTCTTTTACTTCTCTAATTTTATTTATGGTAAAGTGAAAAGATTTTTTATCCTATTTATAAATTACATTATTAAAAGTTGCATAATTTATTATAAATCGCATCATTAGATTTGATATTAAATAAAGGTAAATTTATAGAGTTATTAAATTTTAATAAAAAATTAGTGAGATATAATATTTTTCTTGATTCCGACTAAATATGTTACAAGTAACTTATAAGTAACTTATAAATATAATTAAATGAGTGATTCCACTTTTATCACATTCTTCATTATTCTCGTCATTTTTTAAGCTCATTCTTATTATAAAGCAAGAACCTTTTTCTTTTCTTGTTGCTGTTAGATTTGAATCCTTCATATAAATTATAGAATGATTGTTTGGAATAGTGATTGAAACTTTCAAAAACAATTTTTTAATCATGATTTTTGACCTACGAGATAAGTATTTAAGAAAAGTTCTGTCTCTATTTACATGAATAAACATGTTTAGAGATTCAAAAATCATCCCAAACATATTAAAAGTCTTTTTAAGATAAAACAACAAATAATCAATTTTATATACTTTGATATAGGATATAACTTGGGTTTTAATCCTAGCATTAAATGTAAAAACTATTTTTTAATATTATTAATTTTTTTTCTCTAACTAACATTATTGAAGTTTTCTTAACAATAAATATATATATATATATATATATATATATATATATATATATATATATATATTCTTCAAAGGCGTTTCATCTACTCAATTCACCAAATACAAATTAATTGAGAAACTAAGGTAAAGAGCTTTATGGGTATAACATCCCCTATTATTTAAGTTATGTTTGCGAAAAAGATTATCAAACTCATGAATTTAAACAAATTTGTGATAATAACATGAATTTGTAAAAGTTTATATTTATAATAAATTGGTATTAATAGTGCGTAATAAAATAATTAAAATATAAAATGACAGTATTTTAATTTAAATATTTTTAAAATCCACATAATTAAAATTAAATCTATCAACATTCATAATTTATCAAACATATCAAATTAATTTCTATAAAATTCATATATAAAGCTATTGAACACGATAAAAACAAAAAAGTTAACATGTGTTAAAAAGTAAGTTAACACGATTTTATAAGTTAGAAAAAAAACAGTAAGCTATAAATATTTTACAACTAGGGTGGGTTCAAACTTGACACAATTTTGCAAACTATAAATGTAAAAATGATAAACTCGAAGAGTTAATTCGCGAGTTTAACAACAACAATTACAAAACGGTCAGATTCGGTATCTTATTCTATCATTCTACTTTGGAACATATTAGCACTATTTGGATTTTCGACCAAGAAAATTAAGATGAAGAAATCTTCTTTCTAGTGCATCAATAGGAATTATGGGAAATTCATTCAAAATCTCATTCAAGCAAAAAATCAGACTTTTTCATCATAAACTTTTTACCTCTTTTCTTTGTGAAAGATTTTCGCTTGCATAATGAACCATAACTCTTCAAGGAATTTTCCAGCTTTAGGAAAATGCCTTGCTAAAACAAGCTACAGTCCCTTTTCTTGCATTGGCTAATTTCTTGATATTTGTTTATATATTTCAGATAATGTTACTTTTTTCTTAAACTATGATGCCCATATTTTTATAAAATGGGAGTTTATTATGTTGTATATTTTTATCTTAACTTATAATTTTTTTTAATTCAAAAATAATACTCCTTATTACTGCCCTGATCCTAAACATAAAACCTAGTTAAATTTTTTTTGGAGAGATTAATGAAACTAAATAAGTCACTTAATCATATCATATTTTGTGTATGATTAAATTATATACAATTTATAATTTAGAAAAATTAGTTTAAAAAAATTATAAATATAAATATTTTAAAATAATTTCATTAATCATTAAAAAAAAATTATTATAGCTTGATCCATCCCCCACCAGGATCATCGATATGAGGCAATTTTTTTTTTGGGTACATATATGTGGCAAATTTAAACTTCAGTTAAATGACAAAAGCTTCCGGCCCAAAAAGAAGACATAAGACTGTGACCCGAAAAAACTGGACTCTCGAACCTTACAAAAACCCGATTCATCCTTCCCATTCATCAGCATCATCATTTGCCGCTCCTAAACCCTAGTCTCTGCGTCTGACTGGCTACACCTTTGAACGGACTCGGTGAGTAGGCTCTGAATCATACTCTTTTTGAGCGTCCATGATCGATTCACGGTCCTCTCTTTGCTTAATTCTACAGTCTAGATGTGGCATTAATGTGTTTATGTCAGTTAATTGCATTACATTGTTACATTGTTGATTTGATTTCTCGCTCGGTCATCATGAGATAGGCGGGATTTCACTTCTGAAGGAACAATTGTTTTTCTTTTTTTACTTAGCTTGGATGAGTAAATCTCCATTGATAACATTGGTTTTGTTTGTGTTTTGTGTTCATTTTATGGGTTCTAGGTATTATTTTGCTCCGCCTTCTGTAGATTTAGGGAAGCTTAGATTAGATAGGTTTAAGTTGTGAAGAGTGGTGGACCATTGTAACCATTATTTTCTTTTTTGTTCTAAAACAAATCATTGATTAGCTCCTCGTTAAGATCATTGAAATTTTATAAGTAAAGCTTGTACGAGTCTGCTAGTGTCTACTTTATTTTGCCCTTATGGTTAAATGTTTCGGTTCAATCGTCCTCATATTATTTCATTGTAATCAAACTTTGTCTATTAATTTTCTTTTATAGATGGGTGAGGAGGTTAAGGCTATCGTTCCAGAGTCTGTCTTGAAGAAGCAGAAGAGGGAAGAGGAATGGGCAGTGGCCAAAACACAGGAGCTTGAAGCTGCTAAGAAGAAGAGAGCAGAGAGCCGTAAGCTGATTTACAACAGAGCTAAGCTGTACGACAAGGAGTATGAGGAACAAGTAAATATCATTAGTCCTTTATTATTGGTTGATGATCCTAATTTATGGTGGCGCCTGATTTTTGCTCTTTTACCTTATATATGGTTGTTTAGGAGAAGGAGTTAATTAGATTGAAACGTGAGGCAAAGCTTAAAGGTGGATTTTATGTTGATCCAGAAGCTAAACTTCTATTTATCATTCGTATCCGTGGGTATGTGTTTCCTTTACTTATAATGGTTCTCAATTCATATGTATTCTTCTTCTCACACACTGAAACTATGATTTTTCAGTATCAATGCTATGCATCCAAAGACCAGGAAGATTTTGCAGCTCTTGCGTTTGAGACAGGTACCTTGACAATCTTAGAATTAGAAATTGATTTTTCCGTAGTTCAATTTTTTGTTTTCATTTCACCACAAATTTTAGTGGAAGCTTAGTTTGAACAAGTAAAAATGCTTGTAATGTAAAGTGGTTGGCTATCTGTCTATGTGATTAATCAATAGGGCATGTTTTGGTTGTTTGGTGCTGCATTTAGTTAAATTTCCAGATTTCTAAATTCATGCCTCTGAAGTCTGAGGGAATCCTTTATTAAGCTATAGAAGGCAATAGTAGAATCTTGAAATCTTGTATTCTGTTGGTACCAAGATTATAATGTCATATCCTGGGATTTTTTCTTACACAGTTTTAGAGATAGTGTATATAAATTTACTCTTCTATACTTAGTCAATGCAGTCATCCTTATTCATTCAACTTCTGGAACAGATCTTCAATGGTGTATTCCTTAAAGTTAACAAAGCCACAATGAACATGCTGCACAGAGTCGAACCTTATGTGACTTATGGGTATGGAAATTTCCTGTGATTTATGTTTGCTTGTGATGTTGTTTATATTCTCTAATGGTAGAACCCGTCTTGTTTCAGATACCCAAATCTTAAGAGTGTTAGAGAACTTATTTACAAGAGGGGTTACGGTAAGCTCGACAGGCAGAGAATTGCTTTAACTGACAACTCCATCATTGAGCAGGTTTGTTAGTTTTCTTTGCTGTGAGAGAGCCTACAATTTGAAATTGATGATTGTATGCTGCTAACTTGCTATGATGATCACTCCTTTAGGCACTGGGCAAGCATGGAATCAACTGTGCTGAAGATCTTGTCCATGAGATCATAACAGTTGGGCCCCACTTTAAGGAGGCCAACAACTTCCTTTGGCCATTTAAGCTCAAGGCTCCTTTGGGTGGACTGAAGAAGAAGAGAAACCACTATGTTGAAGGAGGGGATGCTGGAAACAGAGAGAATTACATTAATGAGCTTATCAGGAGAATGAACTAGATTGTAGTAGCAGTGTTTGGTTATGACCTCAGAACAACTTCAAACACCAATTTTCTTCTCTCAAGTTTTGAAAATGATAAATGATATTCCTAGGTTCAATTTGATATTTGTTGTTCATTTCCATGTGAGAATTATGAAGTGGCTTACAAAATATTGTTGTAGCGAACGTTTTATTATGTCAAGTTTTGTGTTTTATTATCTGGTTATTTTCATGGAGATATTTGATATTTTATAAAAAGTGCATGTATACGAAGCGTTTGGAAGTAATTGTTCCTGCCTCACGGAGTATAAGGATCGCTGCTTCAAAGTTAGACCGTAACATGGAAAATTTTGAGGTTAGTATCTACATTGTGTTCTGCAAGTTTTCTCTTCTGATTGTTAATAGCAAGTCAATTGTAATTCTCCTTCCAGGTTTTAATATAAGACATGACATTTGGGAAATGAGATAAATTATAGTTATAACAAATGTGATACGGTTATTCTAAATTACAGTTAATTCTCATTTCAGGTTTCAATATAAGTTTAATTGTAATTCTCATTCACAGTTTTTTTTTCAATAATAATAAATTTAATTTTTTCAATCTTGCTAAAGTTATTTAAATTTATTTTTTAGAAGTATATTCCATAATGTTTATGAAATATTTAGTACAGAAAAATTAGTTTATGTATGTTGAAATTGAAAACAATACGTGTAAAGAGTTGTTCAACTTAATTTGATACAATGTAATATAAAAAAAATTAATTTATTATAAAACTATATTTATCTTTAATATTAATAAATATAATTTTTTTTTGCTACATCTTATTAAAATATTAAAAGCACTCTTGTTTGAGGAGGAGTTAGCTACTAAATATGAGCAATTCCCAAGATTTGAATATTTTTGGATTTGAATATTATTTTGTATGCTGCAAGGGACTAACACATTGGACCTGATTTTCCTGCTCATCAAACAGATCTGTTCAGATTTAATTTTTTTTAATTGGTAATTTTAAATAAAAAATTATTTTTAAAAAAAATGTTAGTTAAGTAATTATCTTTATTTTAAATTTTCCATCCATTAGAATAATTTTTTTAAAAAAAATAAGTAAAAAAAAATTAAATCTGAACAATCTGGTCCCATCTCGTCCAGAAGAGAATCGCATGCCCATCTAGATGGGATTTGGAATAGCGATTGAAATCTTCAAAAATGTTTTTTAATCATAATTTATGATATATAAGATAAATATGTGAAGAAGTTTTATCTTGACTTACGTAAATCGCACTTATAAAATAAACCAAATTGATCCAAAAATAGCTATATAGTTACCTTGTCACCCAGATGCAATGCAAGTATATAAAATAAGTCGCACTGTTATCGAACGAAGCCCGTTTTAAATTACAAAAATAATTTCTACATTCAAGATCTAGTACCAGTGATTAGACAGTATAGAATCATCATACTCATACCTCCTATACACATTCTGTTATAGCAACTTTCTCAGATTGTCAAACAAAAGGTCGTGATACCTAAATTATAGTGCATCCTAAAATAGCAGCATTAGTGCAAACTAATCCCAAACACAAAACAAACAAAAGGTAAATATTTCACTCTTCTCCCTCAATTTTGGTGTCGAATATTCGATATTTTCTACTGCCCCAGACATCATGTTCAGATTTGTAGTAAGACTTGATGCAGAATTGAACCCATGGTGGGTTTCTTAAAGCACAATCTGTTACTGTGCTACTGCTACCGTCAGAATCAGATGGCTCTACTCCCAGTAGCACGTTCGTCTTCTGCGTCAAAATGCTGTTGCCAGGATAACCATCAAATAGTTTTTCCTGTCATAAATTAAATGAGAAATTATCAGGCTCATAGAATCTGGATTGATTAACAGACCAGACTTGGTCTTTTGGGAAAATTCCATTCCAAATTCTCAGGCAAAGAACAAAGTCTTCTCCAGTGCAGTAAAGACTAGAAAGTAAAAGATTATCTAAATGCAAGTAAAATTTTAAAAAGGGTTTATATTATTATTTGTCCTTATAGTTTGATCAAATTTTGGTTTTGGTCCCTATAATTCCATAAAATTTTGGCCCGAGTTTAAAAATTGGTGTCCATACTTTTAACGAGTTTTAATTTTGGTCACTGTCGTTAAACTCATACAAAGTCCTTATGAAACTAAGGGGATCAAAACTAAAATTCGATCAAACTATAAGGACCAATAATGATATTAACTCTTTTTTAAAAAAAAAATTAACCAGGAAATTAAGGGAGTCGCCAAGAATCTTCAATAATGAAAAGGTACAGAAAGAAATATTCCTTACCCCATCCTCAGCATACACATAAGCATGTATTCTAGCTGTAGGATCCTCTAGTGTCAGCCGCATCCTATAAATCCCATCCTGAGAGCGGAAATTTTCAGCTAGCCATGGCAATGCCGCTACTACTCGAACAAGACACTTGTACTTAGCTGTCACCTACTCATGCAAAGAGAGGGTCGGGTCAGGGGAGCCGGGGTTTAACATCAATAAATGCAAATGTCTAAGATGAGCATTATTATTCTTTAACAATTAAGAGCATTAGCAGGCAGTAGAGATAATTTTATCTGGGGGGGAAAGGGAAAAAGAGAGAAAATAAAAGGTATAACTGAGTATTTCACGATAGAGTAAGTTATGGAACCAAAGCCTGCTTGCATATAGGGCCGAAGAAGATGCAACATGGTACCTGTGAATGGGTGAGGACATCCATTAAGGTAACAAATGGGGCATCTTCATGATCAACCACTGTAGGGGCAAGCAAAATCATAATCTATCTTGTAAGAAAAACACCCACTATATGATAATCATAATATTTAGGAAAAATCAGAAACAATGATGAAATGTGCAATTGAAACCTGTAATACATGAGGTCCAAGGTAAGCTCCCAAAAGGCGCTCTTCCACAATTTAATGACATTCGCCCCCCATACAATCTGACTCAAATATATACAAAAGGAGAATGCATTAAAACATCAGTCAACTTAGTCTACTATATTCAATCATCTAAAGAGTCAACAGATTTGAAAAGAAAACCACCTTTCCCGCTCTTGTATGAGATTATCGTCCTTTGGTGTGTACCGAAGCTTGGTTGTAGTAGTCAACACACCATGCCATAGTCCTGCACGCACTTGAAGGTGCATATTGACAAATTTGACCCACTTGCCACCATCTAAAAATTTTAGGTGTTCCTTCTCAATGCCTTTGTCATATGTTATCCTCAAGATGGACCCAATAGTAGGGAAAGTACACAATAACTCTCTTGGAAGAGGTTCAGGTTCTAGATGTAAAGGAAGAGGATTATCCAATTCATCTTCCAGTCTGAAACTTATAAAAATGCCATGAAATTTCTCCGGCAATAGTGCAATACAATCAGTAACTAATGTATGCCAAACCAAAATATAAACAGATAATGTTATTTCATCTAGCCAACTACTTTTACGGAAGAAATGCAAAAGCTTCTACAAGCACAACATGAATTCACCACCGTAGATAAAATCCCTAGTCCATGAAAGCAATTGTTTGTTAAGACTCACTCATTTATGTGAAGATAGAAAATCGCATGCAAAATTAATTGGGACAGATATTTAGTATATAAGTTTCCTAATAATGTACAATGAAACTAATTTGGAGCAAACTTGACGGGTAATATCAGTATAAGGTTCCAAGACCAAGAAACATTGAACCTTACGATGTACACCTCCCAGCACGCTAAACCATGGAAGACTAAAGATCCAATTAGGACCCTCATAAGGAATATTTCATTTACTTCATACAGAGAAAAGTAGCTTCAAATCATTGTGTTTGAACTGCATCCAATAAGGAACACAGTGCAACTCAGCAGCACTAAGGTGTGATAGACTTCCATATGATTCATCCAAAATTAACACTGACACGGGCCAAGGGTTAAAATAACAATATAAAACTAAATTTAAATTAACTCACCTTGCACTTACACTGTTTGGCGGCAAATCAGTGCCATCCCAAATGAAGGCCATCCATTCATGATTTGCAGTCTCACAGCAATGAAGTACCTTAATTTGCATAACAAGAAAGATTGGATCATCAGAATTATATAATGGTAAACATGATAAAGGTGTTCGTCTTGTTTAACCACCACAGAGAGGGGGAAGGGATGTAAGAGAACATTGGCATGTCTTGATAAAGCAAGCTCAAATGTGCATATCAACCTTAAATATTACAATATACAAAAGTATCTCGTAATCAGATACAAAAATCAGAACAAGAAAGATACCTTGCATGCCAGATCAACAAAGCAGTTTCCTTCCTTGATTTCACTTAACATTGGAAATTTACTGAAATCTACACAGCATATGCAAACCTTATTAAATATTCACAAATACGAAGTGAGCACCAATATAGCATGCATGGTGATGAAATCAACAACAAAACCAATCAATGGCTTGTCACACGTATGATTTCAGTAGTAGGTAGTTCTTGATTGAGCAAAAGCTAAGCGATCTATAAACACATCTAAAGGGCTATTTCATAGCTTATCTGATTTCTGAAACTGATATGTGTGTGTATACAGTTTAAAGTTATTTGGATTAGAAAATTTATATTATTCTAATAGTAGTACGGCGCCACAATGTTGCAACACTTGATGCAATATGCTGTGTACCTTGAGCAGTATGTGCATGCATATCAAGCATAGTTTGGAGTAAACTACTTAGAAATGAATCAGCTGCCTTCAAGACATAATGAATGTTGCCATCATAGACTACCTTCAATAAGCTTAAAATTGATCAGCCACTTTCTGAGCATGTCTATGAGTGTTATGTCCGTAACTCTTGGTTGAAATTTTGAAGAAACTTGGTAAGGGACAAAATGATCATCGTCTTTCCCATTGTATAATGCAAAAGAGGAGAACTTTTTATTGAAGACGGCATTTATTTCTTCACCATATTTTCTTATCTACAAAATTATAAAGCATATATTAAAAATTTAAAGAATAAAGAAAAAAGAAGAGCCTCTTAGAGTCATAGTTTATCACACACTTGACAGAGTTTACAATATAATGATGCATTCAATCAAAATTAGAGTTTGTCTTCAACATATTTATTTTCTATAAGACAAACTGATGCACTGTAAGTGAAATTAAATTCAGAAATATAAGCTATTTAAAGCTGGGCTATTACAAAAATTAAATTGATAGAATTTTCAAAGCCCCTTCATGTGCAGGGTGAAATGTAAAATATTTTAAACCAGATATGCATATTTTTTCTATAATATTAAAAGAAAATCAATAATATTATGATTTAAGAATGTCATGCACATTTTATCTACTTAGCCAACTGTTGAAGCAGTTCTGACTTCTGAGTTCTGATACTCTCACTCTAGTCCTAGAAGGAAAGTGAAGATGAAGTCCAAGTTGTGAAAGAACTTAACATGGGAGATTGAATGTAAAGATAAGATAATAAACCATTTGTAATCAAAAAAGACTGAAATTTGAAATTAAAAGATTGAATTAATAAGGTGAGTATTATTCAAAGAACAAAGTTAACAGCATCCAGTAATATAAAGTTAAATATAACTAATAAAATTGATCATATAATAGCCATCTATAGCCCTCCTTCCATCAATATAAGCTGGAGATCAATGACTTATAGGAAGGTCATATGCTGAATTTTTTTTTTTTCATGTAATGATGAAAAGAAATATTTTTAACATGGCATATCAACAAATTAAGTAGAATATATTCAAAACTAACCTAAAACATCATATACAATATTCTTAAAGAAGTTTCACTACTATATACATGCAAAAGTCCCCAAATATGTCTCTGGGATATTGAGCTTATTCACCAAAAGGTTATCACAATTTTGAAATCAACAATCACCCATTGAACCGACAATAATTTAATATCTAGTCTGTCAAAGTTTGATTATTAAATTTATTCAAGGTGTTTGACCATGGTGGCTAGTTGCTTTCTTTCTTTCTTTCACTCTCATAATTATTTCCCCCTTTTTGTTTCCTTTCAGGGAAACTGAAGCACTCCTCGACTTCATTAAAGCGAAAACCCTCCTGGTCACAAGGGATAAGAATGAGTTGTATCGTAAAACTGGAAAATCCAAGACCCTTACCCTGAGAATTTAGAGGGGGGGGGGAAACAAAATTTCCTTCATGATATGATATCATGAAAAATTTTCCTTCACTTAACAGATAAGGCAAAAGCATAACGTTTACCATAAAGTCAAACTCAAAGTATATGATATGGCAAAAGTTGCTGATTTCGTAATTAACATGCATTAAAGTTAGAGAAAGGACAACGGCGAAAACTAGCATATCGCCAAACTTTACTTAAAGTAGGTACAATGTAACAACTAGTCCAGAAAAACAACGCAAGCATATTTCTATAGAAGGTATCATCAAATCTAGGACTAAGAAGACACTTACCACAACATTGCATAACAGAACTACATCTCCACATGCAACAACACGAGGAAGTATATCTGATGTTTCAGCAAAAACATTCACTGATATTCCTGGTTTCCCATAAGATTCATCAATTATTCTTAGAGCACGACAGTAATCTGCAGAAATTATTCAAGTAAGCCAACCAGAAAGAGAAGAAATAACCTAGAACTTTCAGTTTTCCAACTCAACCAAAATTACAAACAAAATCCTAGCTTTTTGAAGTAACATTCATTAAAACTAAGGCAAGCTTGGAAAAGCACAAATATGCAAACAGGACAAAGAAGAAAATAGAGAGGCGTAACGAGTTCACGGAGAACCAAAAACAACCAAACACTACACAATAAAATAGAAGACTTTTATACACATTGGCATCAACCAGAACACAATCATGAAACTGGCTGAGAACTTGCACCTTTTAAAAAAAATCGTCAATAAGTGGCAGCGGTAAGTCCTGCCTTTGATTAATCATTGCCAGTTAACATAACAAACCAAACTTCACTCTCCAAGTGCTTTACAAATCCTAACGACATAATTTTTTTTTTTTTTGGAAAAAAAAGTGAAATTTGAAAAACCCTTGCTCCGTTTTAAGCAGAAATTCTTTGAACAGAAAGTATACCAGTGCCCCTAGTATGCCATGGGAAGCCAAGATCAAGTATAATGCCTGCTATGTTCACTCTTTGAAGATTGATAGATTTCATGGCATCTCGTATGGGAAGAAATCTGGAGCGGTCCGGTGTTCCCATTTCTCTCTGTATTAATTCGCTGCTTCAACTGCCCTTAAAGAACGCAGCCCAGGCGCCTCGTTGAATGAATAATATATCTGAACGAAGGGATTAAAAAGAACCATAACATTCCGCTTGTGTTGATATATTTTTTCTTTTGAATTATTTCACTACTTATCTGACCAGCCACGATCGTACCTTTTGGCTTCAGTTTTCAATTCTCTCTGTGCTCGAGGCTCGTCTCACCAAATCACGTCACGTCACATCGCGTCTCGCTCGGATTTCCAGGCTTCAAGTTTTTCAACTTGGGGTTCTTCAAACAAATGAGTAAAATTAAGAGATCTCGACTCTCGCGGGCCTTCAAATAAATGATGATCTGTGGACTTAGCAGTTAGCAGCCTCATTTGCTGCTCATTAATGAAGTATCCATCACTCAATGTCTTATAAACAATACTCCGGAAGAAGCAGATGAGGGAAGCTTTCTGCCATGCGTTAATTGAATGGTTAGAAATGATCGCCTTCAAAATAAAGCTGGTCTCCAATTTCATATTCTCCCAACAGCTTCAACCTTCAAGCAATTTCATGAAGTATGAACTCATTCTTTCCACCCTATTGTTCTTCTCTCTTGCTAGCCCACATCTTCTTTACACAATCACCTATCTGCACCACACTTCAAATCCATCACTCTTCACGTTAAAAAATGACCGTAGCTATCTCAGAAGAGCTGATTTGGAACACATTCTTTATTAGGGAGAATTTCATTTGAGTCCGGTGGGAAGGACTTCATTTTAAATAAGGCGTCATTCGGCCTTCTCTTCAATAATAATTTTCAATAAGGCCTAAAAATTCTGAAATTTCAGTACAGTATTTAGGCCCCAAATTAAATTAGGCTTGTTTGTTTTAGCTTTGGCTTATATATAAGCCTGATTTACGTAAATTGAGATAAAACTCTTTCATGTATTTACCTCGTAGACCGTAAATCACATTGAAAAGCTGATTGGAAGTTCCAATCATTGGACCTGTTTGGAATCACATTTCCACCCCAAAAAAGCCCATTGGAAATGTAAAAGCGCATTTATATTGAAAACAAGTGTTTGAAATCTCATTTAAAAGTAATGGGCTTCTTATGTAAAAGCTCTTTTATGCAGAAGCTCCCATACCTTGCTTTTGTGCCTGTAGAAGCTCTTTTCCCCTCATCAAATCTGACCGTTGCATCATTAAATGCATTTTAAATTCCCCACCTACCCAGCATCTGCACACACAGCGTGTTTAACCATCTCTCGACACACACACTGTTAACCATTTCCTTCGAATCCATTGAGTGTCGTGGAGGTCGAAGTAGCTCGCCGGCGGTGGCTGGGACCGAAGTTCAAGTCGTGCTTCACTGAGTTGTTGGCCGCAGAAGAAGTCGATGGCGGTGAGTGGATCTAAACGCTTCTTCCCTGTTCGTTCGGTTGATCTGTCGACGCCGCCCTCTGAGCAGAGCACATTTCTTCCTTCCTTCCCAGATCTGACCGACAAGGTAAGGATCTGCTGTTCATTTGGTATATCGCTGATTGATTTGCTCTCCTTTCTCTGTTTTGCAGCATCTACATCAACTATTCGTAGATTATCTTCAACACACATGAATTATGTTCGTGACATGATTAGAGATGAACTTGCTAGGAGTAGGGGTAGATAATCCAATTATGATCTAATTCATGTATGACATTCTGATTGAAATATATATTTATCCTTTTTAAATTAAGTGCTTTAGTGTATTTTTCTTGTTTTTCAATAATTATTAAACTTTTTTCAATTTTAAAAATTTTATTTACATTTTTTAACATCAATTATAACAATATATACACAAACAATATATATGTAGTATTCAACAATGTTCATGCCCTTTTCAATCATTTTTCATATAAACGGGCTTTTCAAAAGCTAATCCAAACAGGTTCTACTTTTAAAAAAAAGTCACTTCTCCACCGTCAATCCGAACACAAATCACATTTACAATCTGACTTTTTTTCAAAAGGGCTTCTGCAAAAGCCCCATTAAAAAAAACTACTTTTTCACCAGGTTTCCAAACAGGCACATTATCGTGTGTTTGGAATCAGCTTTTGAGAATATCTTATGAAAAAAAAGTGAAAAAAGTGATTTTTGATAATAGATTCTGGTAGAATAGATTATGTGAAAAAAGTAATTTTGATAAATGAGAGTGTTTGTATATTTTGATCAGAATAGCTTTTTTCATGGTCAAATTACTGAAAAAGAAATTAGATTTTATGATAATTACATATAAATGATAAGATTATATTTTATGTATTATTTAATAGGACAATTCATAATAAATAAAAAAAATGACATAAATTTATCTGAAAAATTAAAAATTATAACATTAATCAATTATCTAACATAAAAAAAATCAATATATATATATTATAGGAAAAAATGATTTTGATAAAATGAGAGCGTTTGGGTATTGGGTTAAGAGTCACTTTTTTAATGGTCAAATTACTAAAAAGGACATTAGCTTTTGTGATAATTACATATAAAAAGATAATATTTTATTTTAAATATTTTTAACATTAAATTTCATAATAATACCTAAAATTAAATAAATTTGTCTAAAAAATTAAAATTATAACATTGGGCAATTATATAACATCATAAAAAATAGCTCAAACATATATGTATTAATAAATTATATAAAACATGTATATATAGTAATTATTCAAAATAATACTATATTTTAGATTGAAATAAATAATCTCTCCGGTCTTAAATATAAGATAGAATTGATTTTTTTTAAAGATTAAGGAAGCTAAATAAATTACTTAATCGTATCATATGTTGTGTATCCTTAAATTACATATAAGTTTATTATTCAAATTAATTAGTTTGGGGAAAATTAAAATATAGATACTCTAAAATAATTTAATTAGTTTTTTAATCTCTTGAAGAAAGTTAAATTTATCTTATATTTAAGACTATAGAGAATAATAATTTTGACATGAATAATGATTCTTTAAAAAAACCACACAATAATTTTTTTGCAATATGTATTTGGAAAAAAAATGGGAACATGGGGATGAAAATAGAAGAAATGAAAGAGGGAAAATGAAGAGAGAGAAAATGAGGTGGGACCCACATATAAAAAAATAGAAAATATTGACTTCTCCAAAACCATGATTTTGGCAAAAAAGTATTTTTAACTTTTTTATTAGTGTTTGGATATTTTTTACCCAACCCATAATTTAAAATTGAAACCATAGTTTGGTTTGTGAAAAGCTCTTGAACAATTGTTCATATGTCCGTTTGCAAGTACACATGGATTTAACAACTAACCACAGGAAAGTAACAAGCGTTGGGTGAGAAAATTTAAATCTTAGGCTTTGTTTGGGAAAGCATTGGGGGGGGGGGGTGGAATCTCATTTGAGAGATAAAAGCTGAGTTGACAGGAAATAGACCGTTTGGGTTGCCATTTGCAGGAGATGGCCTTAAGGTGGAAAAACAACTTTTTATTTTATTTTATCAAATTTTATTTATATTTTTTCACTTCAATTATATATATATATATGTATATATATGTATATACATGTATATGTATGTATATATAATATTCAATAAGATTCATGTCATTTTCAGTCATTTTTCATTTAAACGGATTTTTCAAACACTAATCCAAACAGGTTCAAAGTTTAAAAAACATCACTTCTGCCACCGTCAATCCAAACATGCATGTATATACAAGTGGGTTCTAATATAAACAAAATTACAAATATTCATTCACCTGTTTATTTCCCAACTAACCATAACAAAATAATACTACCTTCCATTTTAAATATAAGATATAATTGATTTTTTTTAAAGAAATTAAGGAAGCTAATTAAATTATTTGAAAGTATTTATATTTATTTTTTTTAAATTAATTTATTTGACTTATAAACAATATATAATTTAATCACACACAATATATTATGTGATTAACTAATTTATTTAGCTTATTTAATATCTCCAAAAAAAATTCAATTAAATCTTATATTTAGAACCAAAGCTAGTATCTGTCAGGTTCTAATACAAACAACAACAATAACTTGATGGCAAAAAAAAAAAAAACACAATCAGCATGTTTGGTGTGGCGTTTGTCCAGGTCAATCGTACGATTAGAGGAAAAAAACACTGTACACTGCTTTTGACTTATTTTTATATGTTTGGTTTGACGATTTATTCATTGGACTTATCTTTAAAAGTGACTTATTTTCTTAAGCACCCTGACTTAGGTTATCGCTTATACTTGTGGTCCTACAATTTTAGCATAACCATCCTACATGCTGCAGGGAATATTTTGTATTAAAATAAAAATCACTTGATAAACTATAAAAGTAAAGGTGATGTTTTTATTAAATCTCAAACTGATGTAGACTTTAGGGATGAAAAAAATGAGAATATAGTTAATGTTGATAATAGTCAAAATCAAGAGCCATTATTGACAAATGATGCTTGTATATTTTCAACTTAAATGAATCATGTTCGTAACACCATCAGGGACCGAATTGTATATGACCTTTGATCTAATTAAATCTATTATATTTTACTTTGGAAAAAACTTTAAGTTTGTATCATTTGTAATTTATTGACATTTTTATTATAATTTTATTATGTATTTTACCATTTCTAAATTTTCAAAAGTTAATTTTCTCATTTTTCATAATTTGTAATTTTTTTTCTTAAATATCACAAAAGCCACTTATACAAAAGTCAAACCAAACACATTTTCATTTTCATAAAATCACTTATCCAATCGCCAATCCAAATATAAATCCCTTACATAATCTAATTTTTACCCAATCTGACTTTTCCAAAAGTCTTGGTTAGCTAAATGACATCATTAAGCTTAGTCAAAAATCAAACCTTGGAATAGATTGTTAACTTAGAGATCTTATTCAATAACTTTTTCTTAATTGGGCTCAACAAATTCTAATATAATATATATATATATATATATATATATATATAACTGTTTATATGAAAATTTACGAGTGCATTTACATATTTTAACAACTATACATTGCAAAATAACAAGTAGTATAAGCTCTCATACCCCTTTTTTTTCTTGTTCGAACGTCAGATGCCACATCGTCAATGGTGCTTTAATTAAGTGTTACCCATGATTGAATAGTCTCTATAAATATTTTTCAATCGTGATTTATAAAATAGGAGGTAGCTTTTACAGTTTACGAAGTAGCTTTTACGGTCTACGAGGTAGTTTTTACAGTCTACGAAGTAAATATGTGAAAGATGTTTATCTCGATTTACGTGAATCGGGCTTATACACAAGCCCGATTCAAACCAAACAAAGCCTCTGTTAAGCTTAGCTTATTTTATAAGCCCGATTCACGTAAATCGAAATAAAACTCTTCTACATATTTACTTCATATACCATAAAAGCTACTTCGTATTCCGTAAATCACGATTAAAAAGCACTTATTGAGGTTATCCAAACATACAACTTAACAAATAAGTGCTTTTCATGTAAGTCGAGATAAAATTATTCTCACATACTTACTTCGTATACCATAAAACCTACTTCATATACCGTAAATCACGATTGAAAATCATCATTGGAGGTTCTAATCGCTATTCCAAACACCCATATGTGTTTGATTAGGATCACATTTGTTATCTTTAATTACGTAAATTAAAATAAAATTTTTCTCATATATTTATTTTATATATTATGAATTATAATTTAAAAAATAATTTTAAGAGTTTCAATAATATATATGTATATTGAAAGTTGGAGATGGAGAACCAACTTTGGCGGGGCCTGGCTTCTCCCGAGATTCAGACCCTCCTCTAAAATGACACTGTTTATAGGTAAAATCGTTTTACCCGACTTCCAACTTCACTCATAGTGGGTTTGGCAAATTTTCAAAATCATGATTTGGTATTAAAATCATAGTTTTGAGAAAAATTAGCTAAACACTCTTTTTTTTGGAAACCTTAGTTTTATCCCAAAACTATGATTTTGATGTCCAAAATCATAGTTTTGGGAAAAGCTTCTTTTTGTTGCTTTTTGTCTAAAACCATGCTTTTTTTTTTTAAAAATGTCCAACAATATTTTTTTAGTAGCATTTAGTATCCTAAAATAATTTTTAGTGCTTTTAATTATTTAAAATATCTTTTCAGTTGTACCCAGTGTGTTTGTAGACTGATTGCAATTTTACCCTTAATTTATTTTTTCAACTCTAAAAATTACTTTAAAGTATTTTTTCAGTTGTACCCAGTGTCATCCACTCTAAAATATTTTTCAAGGAGCACCTAATATTTTAAAGTAATTTTTGAAGCTGAAAAAATAAATCAAAGGTAAAATTGCAATCAATCTGAAAACATATTGGGTACAATTAAAAAAATATTTTAAAGAATTAAAAACACTAAAAATTATTTTAGAATACGGCATGTTATTTAAAAAATATTTTTTGATACTACATACGTCCAATAAAAGATTTCAAAATACTATATATCATTTTTTTAGACAAAAAAAAAGTTCAGCTCCTTAAAACTACACCAAAACGGTATAGTTTTAAGAAAATGACTGGTAACTTTTTTTTGTTTGTCCAAAATATAATCTTATCCTTCATATGTAATTATTATAAACTTTCAATATACAATTTATTAATATATATATTTCTATGTGTGTATGTACAATTCATTTTTTTTTTGTCATAATTTATAATTTTTTTAGACAAATTTAAAAAGTTTTTGGTATTTATTTATTTTCACTTTTATGTTAAATAATACCTAAAATATAATCTAATTATTATAAATTATTTTTTACAATATAATATATATATATATATATATATATATATATATATATATATATATTAATTATACATTTTTCAGATAATTTTATATCATTTTTTGTATTTATTATGAAATTTACTACTATATAATACATAAAATATAATCTTATCTTTTCTATGTAATTATCACAAAATTTAATGTCCTTCTCCATAATTTAACCATAAAAAAAATTATTCTGAACATAATATTCATACACTTTCTTTTTATCAAAATCACTTTTTTCTTATAATCTATTTTAAATCTATTCTAAAAAAATTACTTTTTTTCACCTTTTTTTCATAAATTATTGTTAAACTCTCACTCGTATCTCTCTAGGCTTTCACTTCCCATCGCAATTCATAGCAAAATCACGCACTCAATTTCTTTTCCGATTCATTAGTCTTTGATATCGTAAAGTAGTTGCGTAAACATTTGAAGGATCACAATCTACATTTCTGTGATAACAAGCTACCAATAACTTCCCAATCAATCACTTTTTTTTTTTTTGGGTCTGACTCTTCCACTACTCGCAGCCGTTCGTCGGGACTGTCAAACACTCCGGAAGGAGTAGCAGATTCATATTTTGTTCGGCATTCCACACTTGGTTGAGCTCGCCGTCTACCCTGCGTGGTCGTTCTCCGACAAGCATTGACGAAGGTACGAACCCTTCTCCCAAAATTCGGTGAAATTGATTTGTTCAATCTGGCTTTGAATCTAGATTTGAATTTGTTCCCCGCGCCATCTGTTCATTGTTAACACTGCTTTGGATGCCGTCGTACTGTTTCTCGCTTTGTTTTAAATTTATTGAGCTTAATTAATAGGAAGATCGTCAATTACAAGAGTTTTATCATCGTCATTCTTCAGTAGCTTGGAAGATGGGGGAGCTGGTGACTGAGCAACATGTTAAATATATTTTAGCAACTGAAAAGGTGTGCTTCCCATTTTTTGCATTATAACTGATGAAAAGATGTAATCTTGAGTGGCTGGCTACTTTCATATTTTCTTTGTGCTTAAGATATTAATGTATTTTGTGTTATCAATTTTTCCTCTATCCTTTTCCCTCCTGGGCTCTCAGAGGAAAGATGACTTTGAATCTGTGGTGATGGAGCATCTAAGAATGAATGGAGCATACTGGGGACTGACTACCCTTGATCTTCTGGGAAAGTTGGACACTGTGGACGTCAATGAGGTTGTTTCATGGGTCATGAGTTGTCAACATGAATCAGGTTAATTGAAATTTTATTTGGTTTCTTACTTTCTTGGGTCAGGGTTGGATTTTTTTTAATGTCTCTTTTCACATTGTGAAATTTTTATTTGATGAGATGCTTGGTGATATTTAGGGGGATTTAGTGGTAACGTTGGACATGACCCGCACATTCTGTATACGCTAAGTGCTGTTCAAGTTTTGGCTCTGTTTAACAAGCTTGACATTCTTGATGTAGATAAGGTGACGGAATGTATCCTCTAGCATATAAATTGTTTGACTCTGGAACTGCTTTGCATCTCAAATCCTTTCTTGTGCAGCAGCTTTGTTTCTTGTAAAGCATTTAATGCTCAATAATTCAACTGTGACACTTCTGTTTGCTCATCAGGATATGCATCTTTAGTCAGAAATATATATATTTTTCAGTTCTTTGCTAAACTAGCTCCTTATCATTATAAAAATTTGTGAACAAAAAGCTAGTCGCCATCATTGAAATATTTCCTTGGCCAGAAAGTGTGTTAGATCCTATGTTTCTTAACAATTATGTTAGATACTGTTAGCCTGCAAAATGAAGATGGATCCTTTTCAGGGGATATTTGGGGTGAAGTTGATACACGGTAATTTACCCATCCCTATTTTATGATACCTTGGAAGATTGAGCCTTTTTGTGCCCTTTGTCTTCGTGATTTAAGCTCACCAATATCTGTCTCAGGTTCTCATATATTGCTTTGTGTTGTCTATCAATACTACATCGTTTGGATAAAATTAATGTGGAGAAGGCCGTGAAATACATTTTAAGCTGCAAAAATATGGATGGTGGCTTTGGTTGCACACCTGGTGGGGAATCTCATGCTGGGCAAAGTATGTTAGATGTCTCGTACTGTCAATTACTTTCAAAAGTAACTTAGATCAGCTTCTCAAAATAATCAGAAATATGTTTTCTGTTTTTCTTCTTCTTACATGTTCTGATTATTTTGAAAATTTAAGCAAATATCCTAAAATCCTATTATTTCTCAAAAAGCTAGTTTTTCTTAAAAAAGTGATTTTTAATGAAAATATATGAAATAAAGGGGCCCTTGAAATGACTTGTAGATTTGAAGCTCAGTATAATCTCTTCCTTCTGTCAGTTTTCTGTTGTGTTGGAGCTCTTGCTATAACGGGTTCACTGGATCTTATTGACAAGGACCTACTTGGTTGGTGGTTATGTGAGCGACAAGTCAAATCTGGCGGTTTAAATGGCCGTCCTGAGAAACTGCCTGATGTGAGTAAAAGCTACTTATGTATTACTATGATTGCTCCTGTGGACGTTGTTTATTTCTCTAACTTGTTTTTGGATCATATCAGGTTTGCTACTCATGGTGGGTTCTTTCTAGCTTAATCATGATCGATAGGGTTCATTGGATTAACAAGGAGAAGCTTATAAAGTTTATCTTAAACTGCCAGGTTATTTTAGCTGAATTGCTTTGTTGTGATTTTAAATCAGTATGTTCCTGATTCTTCACTGGAAGTATATATTAATTTTGGCTCTGCTAGATTTTCTGAAGTACTCTCTCTTGAATTTAAAGGACATGGAAAATGGAGGAATTTCAGACAGACCCGAAGATGCTGTGGATGTCTTCCATACATATTTTGGGGTGGCTGGTAATTTAGCTCCACTTTTCTGTCTCCATCTTTTATTCTGCCCTTGAGTTATTTGAGCTAATATTAATTATTTTTCCTCCTGATATATTGTCGTCTGGGCTTTTTGCCATGAGTGGTATGGGAACTTCCCCACTTATCCGGTGTTGTATGTTGAGACTTTTCCGTTATAAGAATGGTAGTGGGTGACCAGCAACTTGAATGTCAGACAAGATTTATGATATTAGTTCAACATGCCTTCATTAAATAACAAGTGAACTGCAATTAGCATGTGGCCTTAAATCTTCTCTATCTCACATTATTTTTTGAAACCTAACCTTAGTGGGATTTTAGGTGGAGTGATAAGATTTTGGGGTTGTCTTTTTCATTGGATCATACCTTCTTCCCTGCCTTTCATGCTTTCTGTTTTGTGTCTTCTTCAAGTCTGAATCCTCTGAAGTTGAGTATAGTTGAAGTTGAACATAGAATGCGGGATTGTTGTGTTTGGTATAAATTTTTCTTGCATCTATAAAGAAAGGTGAACATATGGTTTTGGGGTGTTGCGTACAACTTCACTATCTATATATATATTCTCTACTTCAAATATTAGTTTGTCATCACTTATGTACCCTTGATTATTAAAATTGTATTAGTCATAATTCAAGACACTCAGGGATTCGCCATGGCCTGCGTTCTATCTGGCTGGTGAATTGATGTATGATTCCTAATTAAACATATCTTGACAGGCATCCCTGTCTTCTTTCTGCTTTAGTTTGTTCCCTCTCTAGGTATGACACAACCTTTAGGTGCACTCTCCAGCTCTATATAATGGTACATATAAGATTTTGATTCTAACATGCTCTCAAAAAGAATCAAACCCAAATTCTTTAGGAGAGGCAAGAATTAACCTTTGGAGTTCATTTTCTTATTGATGGGTTTTCTTAATTCCTTTTGTTTCAAAAAGTTTGCTCAGGATTCTCAATTTGTTTTATGTTTTTTCTTGCAGGACTTTCACTACTTGAATATCCAGGAGTGAAACCAATAGATCCAGCTTATGCTTTACCTGTTGATGTTGTAAACCGAATTTTCTTCAATAAATGAGGGCTTCTATTTCAACACTTTGTCTAATGAAGACAAAACTCTGTCACACTTAAGATCTAGATCGGTTTCTGTTTTGTAAACCGAGTAGTTTGATGATCTTTTGGAGATGGTACCGTCCATATCGAATCATGAAACTATTCACCATTGTATACCTATACTCAATGTGTGGCTTTGGTTAATACTTTGAAGTTCATCATTTTTTTTAGGACTGAACTTTGAAGTTCATATCACAGTATGCTTAAAAAATAGTACTTGATATGTAGATGTTCTCTTCCCTGCCAAAATTTTCAACCACCTATTCATTTAATATCTTCTCAAGTTGATGCTAGAATTTTAATAGGCGTTTTCTTCACTCAATTGGATGGAGATTGATAAAGTCAGTGTTGGGAGGGGAAAAAAAATGAAGTCACGGCAACTGTTTATTGAAATTGGATCACTAGTAATAGGACATTTCATGCGTAACCATGTTATTAAAGAATGTAATGTTCTGAAAGTTATACTTTTGAAGTATGATCACAACAAATATTGTGGGCATAGTTTGCTATGTTTTTAGAAATATAATATTCAGTTCCAGAGCCTCATTTCAAGTGGCACCATTTCGTTTCTTTGCTTTACCTGTGATTAACGTGAAAGAAGTAATAATTTCAGCCAAGAAAAAAGACTAATGCTTGATCTACGCTTATCTTATAATACAATTCGGAATTTTTGGAAGTGCTCTAAATTTTCTTTACATTTTGCTTGAACAAGCCAAGCTACTTATTGCAAGCTATGAGTTATTTACTTTTTATTTTGTTGCAAAATATTAATTCATACTTTGGTGATTTTATGAGTGAACTAAATTTAATAATCATATATAACAACCACAAATTCGCTGCTAAATTGTTTCTACCTATATAAAGCCATATATTCCAATTTTTAAGGGAAAATTGTTTAAAAATACCTTATTGAAAACTTATTTGTCAAATGAGACTTTCGTGTGCAAACAATCTTTTTGTGTGCAAAAGATCATTCCTTGTGTTAAAAATATCTTCCATGTGTTTAATATATCTTCCATATTTATGTACAAACAATCTTCCTTTATATGCAAAAAATCTTTCTTAGGTTTCATTTAACAAATAAGTTTCCAATGAGGTGTGTATATATATATATATATATATATATATATATATATGAGCAATTCTCCTTCTTTTAATAAGGGCTGATTTAGTCGTAAATTCTAGCAAGAATTGTGGATCTATTGAAAAATAAGAATTACTGCAATATTCAGTTTCTTGTTAGTAGTTAGTACTCCCTTCTATCTCGCTAAGATTAATCACAATATTCAGCTATACAAACTAACATTTAACAAAAGGATTTTTTTTTTGTTAAAAAAAAAACAGATCTGACATCCCACTCCCTCGTCTTGTCCCTCACAAACGATTAAAAAAAGAAAAAGCTTCCCTCCCCTTAGCTGCATTGTGGTCATCGTATACAATTAAACCAGAGGATGAATCCGTATGTCCTTGAACTCTGTATTCTCTGTCAACTTTACAGGCATGTCTTAGTTTTTTTTCCTCTTTTTCTTTTTTTAATTCTGTGAACTTTTCATGCATATCTGCTTACCGTTTACATTATCCAGAAGTATATTCATATATTTTTCATTGTAAATTCCATTAATTGCATGTTATTATTAAAAAATTTCGACAAATTCCTTTATGTAACTTATAGTTGGTCATAAATCACAAAAAAAACTTGGCCAGATAAATCTTGACATTGAATATCAATGGTTAGTCATTTTCTTGAGTGAGTACTGATATATATAACAAAATGTTGCACAGAATTAGACTAAACTCAGGAGATTCAGCCATTTTATAAAATGAATCAATTCTTTTATTTGTTGGATAACAATTGAGATTGCAAAAATATTTTATTAGATAATCAAATTGAAAGGTCAGTGACATTTTAAAAAATAGTTAACTCCAATCTTCAATATTAGGATGAAGTTGATATCTAGACCAGTGTTTGCAACAAACCGTAGTTTCAGAAGAATTTTTATAATAAATCAAGACAAAACTCCTCTCACATACTTATTTCATAAATCGTAAAAACATTCTATAAAAGTTAATCCAAACGTGCATTAGGTCATAAGACCTATATCACTTGAAAAGATATTGTTGCTTAGAATACATTCCAAGTGGCATTGAGAATAGAGAATGCTAAGGGTGTATTTGGTTGGAGGGGAGGGGAAATTTTAAATTAAATTCCCTTCCCTCCCTTTATTATTTTATATTAAGGATCCCCTCCCCTCTCCTTTTTCTAACAAACTAAACAAAGTAACATACCTTCCCATCCCCTCAAACCAAACACACCCTGAAGGGAAAAAACAGCAAATAATAATGGTAGAGAAAATCACAACCAACTCGTTGACTTTTCATAAGATCACAACATTAAACTTTGATATATCTTTATACAACCAAGGGCACAAAAATTATATGCAAGTACAAATACGGCTTGCTGCAGCCATAGACTGTTCTATTTTTGGATTACAAATAGAAGATAACAATTTCAAGAATGACATTAAAAAAAAATAAACTCTATGGGTGACATCTCTCATAGGGTAGGTGAGGAAAAAAATTAGGCCTTTATAATCATCATATCATTATTTCCAAGCTACAGAATCGATATCATCCCTAGCTTGTTTGTACAATTCAAGCCTCTTAGCTATTTGAGTCCTCCTTTCCATAAGTGCAGGGTCTTCATCCAACATAGCCCCCAATTGCTCCTTCTGCAAAATAACCAGATAACATGATGCTCCCTCCAATCCTTAATACAAGACATATTTAACTAATTTGATTAGATTAAGAAAAAAAGTTAAGTCAGTTAATATAACACATATTTTCCTTAATTCTCTCCTTCCCTCTCTTTCATTATTGTTGAAGAAGCATCAATAAAGGTTAATTAAGAAAAGATTGATAAATATGAACATCATGTATTATATGTATGACAAAGATCAACTCTCCAAATAGATCTTCTATTAATAACTGGAGGGAGTATTCTGTAGTATAAAATGTTTTTGCAACATAAACTTCCATCAAATAACTGCCTAGCTTAACCAATCCCAGCAAGGTAAACCAGCCAGCTTCACGTTAAGCAAACATTAATCAGAAGATATCATATCATACCTCTTTCTTTCCAACTAGAACATAAAACTGGTTAAGCAATGATCTCTTTGCCTCCCTTACTTGACAATAAACCACAGCCTTTGGTATGGAATTTCTTAGTGTCTCACAAACCATGTTGATGTAGGAACTAACATTTGATCCTGAAACAAGGAACAAAGCAAGTTTTCGGAATCAACAATCTATTCCCATCTCCCCAAGGAAAATAAAAATAAAAATTATGAATGCATACCTTTCCATGTCAATAAATGAATTAAGGTTAAATCATTGGTTATTGATATCCAGAATAAGTAGAAATGTGAAATTTAAATCCAGACACAGCAAAAGACCCTAAAGCAACGAGATTTCAGCACACTAAACTCTTAGGGTGTGTTTGGTATGAGATGAGGGGAGGGGAGGGAAGGGAAATAGGGGGATTTTGCTCCCCTCCCCTTGTTTGGATAACTGACAATTTTAGGAGGGGAGGGAAAATTTTCTAAAATTCTCCCTCCCCTCCCCTCCAAAATTGGGGGGATTTGGAAGGAAAGATTAATGTTTGAGCTTAAATTGACTAATATGTCCATACCATTTTAAAATATTCTCACAATACCCTTCTCATTATTTAATTACAAAATTATAATTTTATATAGTAAATGCTATTTATAATTATATTTATTTAATTTTTATAATCATAAAATTATAATTTTATGTATTAAATTCATTATATAATTATATTTTATTAAATATGTTAGAAAGTTATTAATTACAAATTAAATGAAATAAGAGCAAAATTGTCCATATAAAAATATTTCTCCTCCCCTCCCTCCTATACCAAACATAATACTATTAAAATCCCTCCCCTCCCCTCTCTTTTTGTCAACCCAAACAAGGTAAAAGAAAATCCCTCCCAAACCCTTCCCTCTCCTCCATTTAAATCCCTCCCTTTCCCTCCCCTCCATCGAGCCAAACATAGCCTTAGGGTTTGTTTGGTATGAGGGGAGAGGAGGGGAGTGAGAGGATTGTGCTCCCCTCCCCTTGTTTGGATAACTAAAAATTTTAGGAGGGGAGGGAGAATTTTCTAAAATTCTCCCTCCCCTCCAAAATTGGGGGGATTTGGAGGGAAAGGTTAATGTTTGAGCTTAAATTGACTAATATGTCCATACCATTTTAAAATATTCTCACAACTCCCTTCTCATTATTTAATTACAAAATTATAATTTTATATAGTAAATACCATTTATAATTATATTTATTTCATTTTTATAATTATAAAATTAAAATTTTATGTATTAAATTCCTTATATAATTATATTTTATTAAATATGTTAGAAAGTTATTAATTACAAATTAAATGAAATAAGAGCAAAATTGTCCATATAAAAATATTTCTCCTCCCCTCCCCTCCTATACCAAACATAATACTATTAAAATCCCTCCCCTCCCCTCTCTTTTTGTCAACCCAAACAAGGTAAAAGAAAATCCCTCTCAAACCCTCCCCTCCCCTCCATCGAGCCAAACATATATAAACATGTATGTGTCACGCATATTATGAGAAGGCTTGTGGGAAATTACATACCGATCCTCCTGAGGTGACTATCTGTGAAACTGTCCGGACCATTCCGATTAGGAGGATTCTTTTCTGGTTCCATATGATGAATCTTCCGGAAAAATTCTGCTGTTAAATAGCTAGACTCCATATCAACCAGCCGCAGAACTGTCTTCCTACCTTCTTCTCGAAATCTTTCCAATGCTTCATTCGCTGCAGCTGCTATGTCAGATTGAAGTGTTGGAAATCTCCTTAATTCCTGCATTAACAATAAAAAAGCACTCTTGTAAAATAATCCTTTGTAGCATCTACTTGTCCAATATATGTTATATGGTTCTGTTTATAAGAAGAATGCCCTTGTAAAAGCAACGCTGATACTAAATAGTAAATAGACCAAACAGTATACATATATAACATCGCAAATCTTATTGATATGGGATTCTGGGTGCATTTAAAGGAGGGGAAAATTTAAAAGTCCACAATGAACTGATGAGGATGAATTCTGCTCCAAAACGAGTGCCTATTGAGTTAAAGATGATTTAATAAAACACTGCTCTCCCTCACATTAGCCTAACCAACACACTTAACTCACTCAAGAAAGGGCCACACTGCAACAATAACAACAAACCTTATCCGGTCGGCTATAGGGATTGCATGGCATCTTTCAACAACTAAATATTTGAATAGATTGTAAAACCAAAAGATCTTGCAAAGCAGAAGATTCACACTAGAGTGTTGTTCTTTTCCTTTCCCCCCTTTAATTTCTTTTCCAAGCAAACAAACGCTTATTAAATATTCTCAACAGAATAAGGAAATGTTTAATGAAATCTAACAAACTTAACATTAAACGTTGAATAACATGTCATGCATTCAACACATGCATTAAATGAAAATAATAGGATAGTCTGAAAGAGTAGTATCATCTCAAAGCATTGTTTACCTCAGTTTCAGCAATTGACTTCCGTACAAGTTCCTTTAGAACAAAATGAACCTGAGGAAGAGGGGAAAAAATCAGATCACATGTATATGGAGAGAATTAATTGGGCCATACAAATGGATAACACAAAATGACAAACAAATTGAGAAAAACCGTTTCTTAGAGTATCTTTTTTGAAAACAAACTTGCACCTGAGTACCAAAAGGGGGATAAACAAAATCACAGATTAAAAACTGAAAACGTGATAGACTGAAACCTGACAGAATCATCTTTGAAGGAATCTAAAGGTTTTCAAAATATATGGTTTTTAAGGTCCAGAATAAATGGGACAAATTTGCTGCTTGGGAAATGATTTGTGGTCAGCCTATCACACTTTGTCATGAATAGATGAGATTGTACGTGGTTTTTAAGGCATGTTGGATAGATGAGATTGTATGCCCATGAATATTTAGCTAATGAGACGGTTCTCACTTAGAATAACTGGCCCTTTGAAATGCTTCAAAAATGCCTTCTCATAACCGAGAAAAATACAGTTACAAGTAGATAAAGGAACCCTTTGAATTCTATATTTGAAATATTGATAAATTTATAGATTTATGGGTGGTTAAATAACACACAATCAAGTGTATTTAGCCTATATTAATATTTGACAACACAATTGTGTAACGGACCAAGAGAATGGAATGCATTTATTGTAGCCACATCAAACAAATACGATAGAGTTTGAAAAAAAGATTACAGCATCCACTGAAGCTTCAGCTGGGCCTTTGAAATAGCTGATAGATCCATCTATAAGTCTTCTATATCCTTGTTCTGGAGCAATCAGATGGGGCTGATACCCATCAGCTTCTGTAACAACTCTCTGGACATTTTTTAAAGAAAGATGACGATCAAATGGGAGCTTTTTTAAAGCAGCTGGTAATTGGTGGTCAAAAACTCCATATATCCGGTCACCACCAGGACGCCTGAGAATAGCAGTTCAGTATAGATTAACTCCCCAAAAATACTAAATATTAAGAAAAAAAAAGATTAGCTGTTAGATTGAGACGTTCCTATACTTACTAATGCTAAAATCTAGCACTAACCTCCATCCAGATGTTCCTTAAACACTAAATAAAAGAAAGCAAGGCCCATCTTCTATTTTACCACACACAAGAAAAGCAATATTTCACCAGGAAGCATAAGGTAATAAACAGTCGTACACTCGTACATGCACGTGGAACATGGGATATTTAAGACAAGGGAAACTTCTGGACAGAAGAGAGCTCTGCCCCATATACTACAATGAATTCATAGGCAGACAGACTGCTTGAGTATTGTACATTCGCTTGACCTCATGATAGCATGAATATCCAACAGACGCGTTTGCTTGGTAAAAAAAATTGTTATAGCAAGGTTCTTAAGCAAAAATCCCATTCAATGTCACTCTATTATGAAAGAAGCGGCATTAAATAGAAGAAAAGTTTTCTTTTTTCTTTTTGATAAATAGAAAAGTTTTCTAAAATCAGCCCACTTAAGCTTGGTACTTACCCTCCATCCAGGTGTTCCTTAAATACTTTATCAAATGCACGACACATCTCTAAAATAGTATACAGCTGGGCCTATAAAAACAAGCAGCACAATTTTGTATGATCAGGAATCAAATAATTTTAAATCTAAGAAATAAATTTCAGCATAAACTCTCAGTTCTTACCCCTGAGTCAACAGCGATGGGCCTTCCAATACGATCCAACTCCGCATTAAGCTCATCAATGGTTTTATTTATCAAGGAAATGATGCTAGGTATTTTCTGCCTGATAACTTGCTCCAGATGCTGAATAGATGAAAACCAGGGACGGCAAGAAAAGGAAATTACTCATAAAAATTTCAAATCTGTCAAAAAATAATTGTACGACAACCACAATGTTAAGCAGAAAAATAAAAACAAGTTATCAAACACAAAACCTGGGATAGCAGCTTTGCAAGGTATTCTGAGCCCATTTTATGTGACAAATGTCCATATTCAGGGCTTGTCTCAAAATATTCACGTTCCTTCTTACGAGCAACAATCATGTCAACATTTCTATTAATGTCAGCTTGTGAACGGTTCACAATTCCAACCCAAGGATGCTGCAACCTGTATTGCCTTCCTTCAAGAACCTACAAGATTCAAGTAAGAAAATGAATCACATTTGAAATTTTGTGATTAACTGCCTGTTACGATAAATTACAAATTATGAACATGAAAATATTGAAAATAACTGATCCATTGTAAGGAATTCATACATCAACAGCATTGGTTCCTTTATCCATAAGGTCAAGTTTAGTCAACACTCCAAATGTTCTTTCACCTGATACAATGGAAATAATTTGATAAATGAGTGTTATCTAAAACAAAGAAAGTCATTCATTGGAGGAAACACAACATACACCATGGAAATTCCTTTCTGACATAACAATCATACCTGAAGGATCAACTTCCCTTGCAAGTTTTATAGCATCTGAAGTGGCAATATCTTGATTTGCAGGAGAAATAGCTAGTATAATACAGTTTGGCTTCATAACCAGAGAGCTCAATCAGATAACATTGAAAAGGTAAGCAATAAGAACTAATGTATACTGACATAGAATGGTAAATTAGAAACCAATTCAAACAAACCAAATTACCCACTTTCTTCAATTTTGACGTGAATAAGAGGAATAGAGCCAGTATTATACATATTAAACTTTCATATTTACATTTAACTTGATTAACGTACATCCATAGACACAGGATACCTAGCTAAGAAAGTAACCTCCTTTAGTATTATTCTTTCTTTCTTAATAGAAATTGATCATCCTCCTCTTAAAACCTTCATTTAGTCACAGTTTTAGTTCTTTATCTCATGCTCATTTAATAAAAACAGGTTTTTTGGGTTAATCTTGGCTGACTGTGATTCAAAATCCAATTCTTCAGTCCAGAGATGACACAATGTCACTAAGCCAGAGCTTTTTGACTTGCAATAACATTTTTAATCATATTTGATTACTTCATCTTGCCATTTATACCAAGCGTACAAATTACCTTCTCAACATAAGATCGAACCATGTTTTCAATATCTTCAACAATACTGTCTGGTTGTCCCTCTGTAAAAGAAGCCAAAATTTTATCAACCATTAGACATTCTAGTGATTCCTCTAAAAAACGGCCACTTGATTTGCCTATATAAACTGGAAAATATGTTGAAATTTACCTACTGCAACCTTGGTCAGTCCAGGAAGGTCTATAAGTGTTAAGTTTACAACTGCATACAGAGCCATGAAGGCATTATTAGTGAAGGAGGAAAAATAAGTATTTCTCATCCCAACGAGGGTCTAGCGTAAAAGAAAAAACATAGCGTTCTGCAACTAATAAAAACCATTTGAGTCATGTTTAGCAAAATTGTGTATGCTTTTAAAGCAATGAGAAAATTTTCCGAGGAAAAAAATTAACAGACAGATCTGAAGCCAGCTGCAAACTATATCAAAGCTATCCATCCGATCAAATAATTGTTACTGCTTGGTATACAATCATCCTTAATAAGATCCTCACAAAATCTTGTCCTCCAGAACTTGAGATTGGATAGAATTTTTACACAACAAAAATTGCAGAAACTAATAGCAGTTAAAATTTAAAACACGGTCAGGGTCCACAATATCACCTTAGCAAACAAATTAACCACAATAGTGATTTGGTGGGTGATATTACTTTGTACAATAATCTGATAGGAAAGGGCAAGAGAACATAATATTGCGAGCATTGCATTTATAATATTATCAGGGTGTAAAGCTGTTACAAACCATGAGGAGAATATATGCTGAGGTGAATTGGAATGTTAGAAATTTGCTTTGTCTTTCCAGTAACACGCTCTGTTTCATCTGCGATTTCTTTTCTCACAGTAGCTGTAAGAACAGGGAAATTTCCACAACAATTAAATATTTACAGTTCTAGGCTTTATTACAGTTAACAGTTAAAATGTAAATAATTATTTACTGTTCTAAGCTTTATTGTTGATAACAGTTGAAATTTCAACAAACAAGAAACCACTAGTTATCAGTAAAAATCAATTGCCTGTCAATTTTCTATTCCCCTCTGAAAACGTTTACTGTTTCGATTTTTTTTGAAAAAAAAGTATGTATGTCAGTATATCAAATCTTACGATCTGTAACAATTTTTTTAAAATAACAATATTTTTTAATATGGAAAATCATTGAAAACTTGATCAGAATGGTACAATATATAAGGCATAATACGTTATTATATTTATCACTGTCTGTGGGAGGTTGAAAACTACATTAAGCTCAATTGAAAATAATTTTGAAGTCATAGACAGTGACAAGTGTTTTTTCCTAGACCAACATTGATCCTAACCAATTCCGTAATTTGAGATAGGCAGGCTATTAGTAAAAATGAAATGCGGTATATGCAAGTAACTGGACATGATGATTCTCAATTCCCATCATTAATGCATATCTTATTTGGACAGAAATCAAAATTTAGTTCGAAAATGCATATACCAAAGTCAGTGAATCTCTTTCTTGGGGCATGAAGAAACTCCGCATATTCCGCCCCACCCTCTGTCTTGTGAAGTTGCAGCACTAGTGGCCTTCGTGTGACAATACCTTACAAATAAAGAAAATCGATATCATAAAACCATTCAAAGAAACTAAAAAAAATATTCTGCGAAAGTGGAAAAATGTTTGAATTACTAGAGAAGACAAGATAGGTTAGCAAATGGTACTTCACAAGAGCAACCAGTTATCTCTGAGAAAAAATCCAAAAAAAAAACAAAAACTTCTTGCAATGTTCAAAACACAGCAAGAAAGGTAAGTAAAAAGTGCTTAAAAAATTCTGCAGTCTCTTTTGCATAAGCTCAAACTATCCATTTCAGACTTGGAATCAACTTTCAGTTTGTACAAAACACCAAACTTGCTCATACTTATTCCTTCTGACACTTCCTCAGCTACACTGCAGATGATATAGATAATAACGAATAAAAACACGAGATACTCAAGATAAGCACAGAGCATTACCAGATCCACGAGGCAGAAAATCTCTTCCTACCACACTTTCCAAGACTGACGATTTCCCTGAACTCTGATTTTCACAACATACAAGCACAAAATCAAAACATCCATTTTCAAAACATCAAAGAACAACCCCGCAAGATTTGAGATTTTAAAAGAAAAATGAAAGAACTTGAAGACTCGGTACATACCTGGCCACCAACCACAGCAACCGATGGGAGAGCCTCCCAGAGGGACAAACCCTCGCCACCGTGGTCACCCAAGACAGTACAAGCTCGTTGAATCTTATTGATAAGCCCGATCAAGCTCGTCATGGTCGCCATTTTTGGATATTAAATGATTAAATGAAGCCAAATAACGAGATCTGAGAAGAGAATGCGGGATCTAAGAAAATATTATCAGATCGAAGCAGTGATGGATGTCGATGCAGAAAACGCGTCCAAAAAACGTGAACGGAAAGGAAGAGACAGAGGAAGAAACCAAACAGAAGGAAAGCAAGAACGTTTGTTCGGAAGGATGGTGTCACTCCCCAGTTTACAAATTTGTGCAAATTAACTTTTGTTTGGAAGGTTCCATCAAATAGGAAGACATTAGTTCTTACATCATTTTTCAAAAATTCACACTTTCGTCAAGTTTTAAATATTTCTATTACTCCAGGTCAAAAAAATATTTGTATTACTAAAAAAAGAAAACAACCATAATCTGAAGCTTTAAATGACAATTTTGTAATGAAAAAGTTAGACATCAGTTGAATATTTTTTATTGATTGATTAGATAAAGAGTTTATGACCCAACTGATCTAATTTTTTTTAAAATATGTTTGGGATTATGATTGAGGATGCTAAAAGTGTTTATACATGTAAGTACAGATAACACTCATATCATATATTTATTTTGTGTACCATAAATTATGAAAAATTATTTTTAAAGACTCTAATTGCTATTTCAAACAAACACTTAATAAAAAAAAGTGAGATATAAAATTAAATAATTTGTTTATCGTCTTAAACATACGAAGTGCTTTTTTAAAACAACAATTGTAGTTTTTTCAATTGTGATTTACGGTATACAAGGTAAATATGTTAAAAGAGTGTTGTCTTGACTTATGTATATAAGTACTTATGAACATTTGACAAGCACATCCAAACAAGCTATAAATATGCTGAATTTGCACATGTAAATTTTATTTCAATATTCTGATTTAAGCTTGTTATTTTTATTTTTTATTTTTACCTTAATTCTAGTAACACATCCTTTTTAGGGTTAATATAACTTTTGATTCTTGAAATTTGGTTCAATTTTGATTTTTGTCCTTCAAGTTTGAAATCAGTGTTTTTGGTCCCTGAAGTTTAACCCGATTTTGGTTTTGGTTCCTCAAATCTGAAATCGGTGGTTTTGGTCCCTCAAGTTTGAAAAGGACTTGATATATTACCTTAAACTTGAGGGACCAAAAGTAAAATATGGTCAAACTCCAGAGACAAAAACCACTGATTTAATATTTGAGGGTCCAAAACTAAAATCGGGCCAAACTTCAAGAACCAAAAATACCGGTTTCAAATTTAAAGAACAAAAACCAAAATTTGATCAAACTTCATGAACTAAAAGTTATATTAACTCTACTTTTTAAACACTTTCCTCATATCATGCTCATTCACTCCCCCCGGGGGAAAAATTTGGATAAATCACCCTGAACTCCTGAAGTTTTAGTTAAGTTCTTATTAATCCATCATTTATATATTTTCTAATTTTAAATTTATTTTTTAAAATAGACACGCTTATGCCTTTTTTTAAATTTTTTTTATCAGCTTAATTAAAAATATTAAAATATAACTAAATTTGAATGTTAGTAGATTATTCTTAGCTGATCTTTACAACAATTGTATTTGAAGGTGCCATGATTTTTTTAACATGATATATATATATATATATATAGCTCTTTAAATCTAATATTTTTTTTTGTAAATTGACCTTCATATGGGTTATTGTATTATTTGATAAATTGCTTGCCTCCAAAATATTATTCTTACCATATTAGCAACTAGTATAATGCTAATACTCGTATAATGCAAATAGGAACATGGAATTTGGGATTCTGATGGATTAAAGCGAAGCACTCTTCAACTGCCAAGTGCGTAAGGTAATTTTTAATCATAAAATAAATTTTCAAATAAATATATTTTGTATGAAAGTAAATATTTATTTTCTCTTTAATTTTTTTTATTAAACCTTCATTTTACATTGGGTCAAAACCCGTCACGCTCTGACATTGATCTGGTTTGCCCCAAGCTGTCATTGGGTGAGGCAGGATGGGGGTGAAGCCCAGTCCAGCTGGCTCATGTTATGTATAGGACTGATGGATCTAGTAAAAAGGATTAATCATTTATAATACGATCAACTTATGTTTAAATTCTCATTCAGAAAAATGTTTATATTTATTACTCAACAGTGTCTCGAACACTATTATCTTCAATAATATGATATATTTGTTTAGCAAACACAAAAACAAAAACGCAGACGGTGCTTTGCAGTATACTAATATAAGATGCAGTCAGTGCTTTGCAGTATACTAATATGAGATCTTATCCTTCCTTCTCTAGGTAATATTAAAGATTTTAAAAAAATTAAAGAAGTTGTATAAATTATTTTAAATTATTTATATTCATAATTTTTTTCCTAAACAAATATATTTGATTTATAAATTTATGTATAATTTAATGATAGATAAAAAAGTTAAGCTTAAGAGACTATATTTAATGACATATATTTTAATAATAAACAAATTTATTATGATTAACTAATTTATTTAGATTTAGTGAAAAAAAATCAAGAGATTGGAAACAAATGATTATAATTGTGATTTGAGTCAAAATCAGAATCTACCCTTGCACCTTTGAAATTGTGTGTATATTGGATGGATACCGAGTTTGACCAGAAACAAGCGATTATGATTGTGATTTGAGTCAAAATACTTCGGTGTGGAGGCCTATGTGATGAAAGCAGATTTGGACTTGGTTCGTTTGATTGATAAACAAATATTCAGTTTGATCAGAAACAAAGCCCGAATTTGCTGAAACAAAAGGTGACTAAAAAAAATTGTCACAAAAAAAAGTCACTAAAAATCCAAAAAACCGTTGAAAATAAACGGATAAACTATTGGGATTGGCCCCACAAAAGGTGGGGCTGTATTGGACGGCCTTTGTTGCATCAGGAGAGAGAACTGGAGGGAAAGGCCTGTAGAGAATCTGGACGGCGTTGCTCTCTTTCCAGTTTCCATTACTGGCAGACAACAACCTCACCCATCCACAATATTTATATAGCCAATGTGATCTAGATTTTATCGAACGAAAATATAATTTAAATTATTTTAATTTTAATTAGCTGATAATTTATTAAAAAATTTAAATTTTATCTTATTATTTTAAAAAATATTGATTAATCATTTTATTTAAACTTTTTTTTTCAAAATTGAGAATTTTTTTTATAAGAATAAGATAAAATTTAAAATTTTTTAGATATCAGCCGGCTAGGATTAAAACTTCTCAGCTATTATATTTTCATTCGACAGTGGGATGTAAGTATTTCTCTCGGACTCGACCTTCCGATCATCAGCAGCGTCCACGACGATAAGGAGGAAATCACTACGGCCACCGTCAGTTCGATGTCTAGCTAAGTTTGCGCCCTTTGATTAAGAAACACTAGCCATGGCCATAGAATGTCTCGTCCTGGGTAATCAAGCTCTTTCCCTTTTACTTCTCTATTTTCTCCGGCTTTTTCTATTTTTGTCAGTTTTTTTTTTCTTTTTAAATATTTCATTCCTGCACTTCCTTCAAAGGTTTTTGTTGATTATTACCGCAGGTGCTGGGCAAGAAGTTGGGAAGAGCTGTGTGGTTGTGACTATCAATGGCAAGCGAATCATGTTCGATTGTGGAATGCACATGGGCTATTTGGACCACCGCCGATACCCTGATTTCTCTCGCATCTCTAAGCTCGGAGATTTTGACAATGCTCTCACTTGCATCATCATCACTCATTTGTATGACAGAAACTCTCTGTTTTTGCTATTCCATTGAGTGAAATTATTTCGGCTTGACCACGTATTCATTTGCAATTATTCAGTCACTTGGATCATGTTGGAGCATTACCATATTTTACGGAAGTTTGTGGTTATCATGGTCCTGTTTATATGACGGTGAGTACTTTTTCATGCTTGATGAAAGTTTTTCCTGAACTTTCTAAATAATTTTATTCATGTGTCCGTGAAGAGAGTTTAAGAACACGGGCATTTGAAGTTATTTCTTCCTTATGCTCTCCTTTCCTCTCTATTCTGATATATACGAGTTAATACCGGAGCTAAAACTCCAAACAGAACAGAAAGTGTAGTCTTTCATGCTTCATGAACTGATCTTGCACCATCAATTATTATATTATGGTATTTTATGGATACTACGAATGAAGCATAACTCTTCTCCTATGTAAGTTGCGTAACTTTGAAAAATAATATAATTTCTCCTGCTTAGGAGTTGTCTTGGTGAAACTAATAAGTTTGCCATATTAATACAGAGTCTAGTTTCATTTAATAATTTATTTATACTTCTTCTATGTTTTCCCCCTCAGAGGATGTATAAACTATATAGCTTCTGAATTCTAGTTCTATTTTATATATACTGATTTGATGTGCTTGTTATTCTATTTGGAATGCAGTACCCGACAAAAGCCTTGGCTCCTTTGATGTTGGAGGATTATCGTAAAGTGATGGTTGATCGTAGGGGAGAAGAAGAACAATTTACTTCTGACCATATTGCGGAGTGTATGAAGAAAGGTAATGTTTGATTTATATTTTCTGGACACAAAATATTTCTTTTATATTAACTGGCCTCAATTACATTCTTGTTTGAGGGTGTCATATCTTCCTCTTTATGTAATTTCTATACTTATTAAAGCTTACACACACACACACATATAGTGTATGGCACTACCAAACCAGATTCAAGCATTTTGGGCTCATGAAGGGTGTCACTCTCCCAGTGTAGTTGTTTCTTATTTTATCCCCAAAAAAATCTCGAAGTTGCAAACTGATTGGGCTGCTTTAATAAGCTTTCGAGCATGCAGATTGCTATTCCAAATTATCTAATTGCCTAATCTCTTAATATAGTTCCTCATTTTTATTATTTTATTTTGGTTGTTGTGTGCAGTTGTAGCTGTGGATCTAAGGCAGACTGTGCATGTCGATGGAGATCTTCAGATTCGTGCCTACTATGCGGGCCATGTAAGGCTTTTGAGCTTCATGTTTTATATGCAGTAAAGACTTAGCCATTTAGTCCTGGATCAACAAATGTTCTGTTTTCTTTATTGTTATATTTTTAGTAAATAGAAGACAGTAACAGAAGTTGAGGGAACAATAAATTTAAGTGGAAGGAAAGAACCTTCTCAAATTTGACATATGAAAACTAAGGTATTATCTGAATAAGTTGAATGACCTCTGATAAGCCATCTGAATGTGTCAAAGTCAGATTATTTAGTGTGTTTCCACCCTCCCACATTTTTTCCTTATGTGATCAATGTGAATTGAATAGGATTTTGTTTGTTCTTGCTATAATCTAGTGTGTTTCTCCTCAGCCAATGATCTCTCCTTTGTAATTTGATTAGGTTATTGGAGCGGCAATGTTCTATGTAAAGGTGGGGGATGCAGAAATGGTTTATACAGGTGACTATAACATGACACCAGACAGACACCTTGGAGCAGCTCAAATTGATCGATTACGACTTGACCTTGTTATAACTGAGTAAGAATGCCTATATCTTGTGTGAATGCTTCTTTTAATGGCATTGGCAATTCATTTTAGTGGATGCTATAATGGTTATGTTTCTTTTCTGTTGGTTTCGTAATTTATATTTAAGGATGGTTTTTAAAACTCTATGATCTTTGTATCGATTGATTTATTTTCCAATATGTATTTTTATTTATATTAGAGAGAGTGGATAGTTGTCTTGATGAGCTACAACTTTACAGTGCTTTTTCTTAAATCCTTTGATGAATATTGTGTGTCTCAATAACATATGAGAGGTCCTATATCTTATCTGTTGGTATAAGAATATTCTCTATCAAAAAATCATGGCTTTGGTCATGTGAAAAGATTTAAACTGCCTTTTTCTTAGTAATAATTCCTTGAGTAGTTGAGTAAGGGAAAAACTACAGGCTGACTTTGCAAGGTCAAGACCATTAGATTTGGTTGATCAGTGAGTTCAAAAGTAGGATGCCAGATATACTGGCTACTTTATTGACAAAGACGAATTGTGAGAATTCCTTTCAAGATGGCAAACCTTGTAGCTGATTTCCAACCCGAAATATTTTGGACTAATCCTTCTCGTTGCATTATGTTAATCAAAACTTGAGAAATTGCTGTGAGCTTCTCACTCTGCATTCTTTAGAATATAGGATCGTCCTTAACATCTGAATTTTGACAATGTCCATAGTTATTTTGAATGTTTATCACTCACTAAGGTGTTCTATTAACAATGTGATGAATTTTGAAAGTAATATATTTAACTTTTTTTAGTAGAATTTTGGCCATCTACTCAAATTTGAAACATGTAAAATGATTTTGGGTTTTTCTATTCCATTTTTATGATGGCTTTAGCTTGGACAGGTTATTGATATTTTTATGAAATACTTCTATTGAATCTTTCGTTTTATGACGGCTTCAATGTAAAACTTTGTCAAATCTTTTATGACTTTTGTTGCAGATCCACATATGCAACTACAATACGGGATTCAAGATATAGCCGTGAGAGGGAATTCCTGAAAGCCGTATGTATTTAGCAGCATCCACTTTAAATTAGTTGTGCATTAATACTGTTCTTCTTATTCATGTTGTAAACATTAATACTCTAAAAGGGAGTTAAGTGACTCACATAATCTCGCCTCCTATCACGTATCTAATTATAATGGTAAATTACATCATGCCCGCGTGCACACTTCTAGCATAGCTTTGTTCTTCATAATAGTTAGTTTGTATTCATATTGAGGAAAGCAAGGTACTGATTGGCCAAGTTAGCTTTGAATTTACATGAAATAATATCCAGTTACAAATTGAATTAGTATGGTGTTTACCAACATTTCTGCTAGTGTTTATTTTATTTCATGTTTTGCATTTTATCCAAGTGCATTTGATTTACAGTAACTGTCATATTGGGTGTTAAGTTTCTTAATTGATTTAGGTTCATAAATGTGTTTCTAACGGAGGGAAGGTACTTATTCCAACATTTGCTCTTGGAAGAGCTCAGGTACATTTTCTAAAGTGATCATTAATCTTGCTGACTGTAATTTATGATTTCATAGGCTCGCAACTATCGGTAAAAGTTCTAGCAGTAATTCTTCCTATTGTATATTTGATGATGAAATTCACAATTTATTTATGATAGATCAAGCAGAGACATCAAATAACCATTGTGCCGGAAAACAGAAATTTAACATCTGTTTGGTCAAAGTCTATAGAGCCTCCGCTTTGTTTTTATATTTGATTGGTATTAGTGTATGTAGTCATATTTTTAATTCAGTATAGTTTTCAAATTTATATGTGATCTGTAGGAATTATGCATTTTGTTGGATGACTACTGGGAACGCATGAATTTGAAAGTTCCTATATATTTTTCAGCAGGTTCCATTTTTCTTTCTTTTTACCTATTAAGCAAGCATCCAGTTATGAGATTTTTGTTGGTTATGATTTTATTATTATTTAATTTCATAGTTTTCAACATTATGATTTTCTATTATTTATTTTGTTTCTTGATTTGTTGGGGCCAGAGGCCTGCTTGTTTCAGCTTTTTTTAATGAAAAATTTCTTCTTGAAACAAGTACTTTTGAATTTGCCATTACAAATTTATAAGATGCCCCTCAAAGACAGTACAGGTCATAGGCATTTGAAATTTTAATTATAAAGTCATCTAAAAACAAATACTGATGAAATTTATGTTCGCTGCAAATAGTTAGCTCCAACTTTGCTCAGCATGCGATTATACTGTATACTAACCTGTGCCATAGGTCTTATGAAGTCAAAACCTGTTGAAAGTCAGAGATTCTTTCGGTGGAGTGTGTGTGTGTATTTCTACGGTCAGCAATAGTGCCACTAATCACTCTCACTTAGTCTTTCAATCTCTTTCAATCTCACCGTGCATTTCGGCGTTTCCTCCTCTCTGTTCTTGTTATATATTGATGTATTCATTTCAGTTTACACATATCAATAAAATGAGGGCTCTAATAGCCAATATGGTATCAAAGCCTTGGTAGAAACACTCCACGGCCAAGTCAGAGTGGCAACAGACCTGAGGAACGACGGAAATCGGACGGCTGACACAAAAACAGAGGCAGCCGCTGAAGATCGTGTCTCGGCAACCAAGGGCGCGTTGACGCACACTGCCACTCCAGGGATGATCGGAAACCTCCGACCGGCGAAACCCAGAAGTCTGACGGTGATCTGAACGGCGCGTGAATTTCACACGCCATCACAGCCCTCTGCGCGTGAACATCACGCGCCACCGCATCTGCCGGCGCGTGAGCTACACGCGCCTCCTCTACAGTACTCTCCGACGACCTTTTTCCTCAGAATATGGATCCCTATGAGTTTCCTCCTGTTTTTGGCTCTATTCCTAGAAATCCAGTCACTACAAGGGCCAATCCAATGGCATTGATGACTGGTACAAATTCACAAACTCAAAGCTCTTCTTCACCTTCTAATACTTCTGTTACTGGTAATATGGTGACAACTCCAGATCCACCAGATAATCAGATTATGGCCATTAGTCACAGGTTCAATGGGCAAAATTATCTCCAGTGGTCCCAAACTGTGCTAAGATACATCTGTGGAAAGAGAAAGGAGAAATACATAAATGGAGCAGCACCACAACCTGATGCAAATGATCCAAGTTTTGACACATGGTTTGCTGAAAACAATCAAGTTATGACTTGGTTGTGTAATTCTATGACTGATGACATTAGTGAAAGTTATCTCCTGGCAGATACAGCAAAGGAAATCTGGGATGCAACAAGAGAAACTTACTCTTCCCTTGACAACACTGCTGCACTGCTTCATCTAAAACGACGACTTCGAGATCTGAGACAAGGTAACTTAACAGTTACAGAATACTATAATGCCTTGATGAAACTCTGGCAACAACAAGATCTCTACGATGTACATCCATGGGATACAGTCAAAGATGCCAAGTTACATAGAAAACTAACAGAAGAAGGAAGAGTCTATGATTTCCTTCTTGGACTCAATGATTCATTTAAGGAAATAAGAGGCCGAATTATGGGATTAAAACCCATGTCTTCTCTTCGCGAAGTTGTCAATCATGTGCAGTTTGAGGAGAGTCGAAAACTCCTAACTCAAAGCAGCAGCAGCCCTAACACAAGTGAAAGTTCAGCTCTTGTTATAAGAGGACAAAAAGACGAACGAAGAAATAGCAAATGGTGTGCTTACTGTAAGAAAAAGGGGCATATCAAAGAAGAATGTTGGAAGCTGCATGGCAAGCCATCAACCAGCAAACAACACCTCTTCTAATATCACTACAACTGAGCAGAAAACAGGAGATATTGATTTCCTGAGTCAAGAAGAAATACAGATGTTTCGTCAGATCCTGAACAAGCAGAACAAGTCCAATACTGTTCCTAGTGTGAATCTGGCCCAATCAGGTAATTTTGTTATAGCTCTCAACACGGTGATGACTAGTATAGATACTTGGATTGTTGACTCAGGAGCCACTGACCATATGACGGGTAACAAATCTTTAATTCACAATCTGAAACTCTGTCATGAACACCTTAAAGTAAAAGTTGCTAACGGTGTTTTCACAAGGGTCGAAGGGATAGGAACAGTCATATTATCTGATGACTTGGAACTAAAAAATGTTTTGTTTGTACCTGCACTCACCTTTAATCTAATATCTGTAAGTCAGCTTACTAAAGGACAAACATGTAAAATAATTTTCAAGAGTGATCTTTGTATCTTTCAGGATTTGAAATCGAGGAGGACGATTGGGACTTCTAGAGAATGGGATGGACTATACTACCTTGAAGGATCCAGCTCGCAAAATGGAAGGAAAGCAAGAAAAGCACTGGTTAGCTCCAACACTCAAAATCATGATGTACTGTTATGGCACTGTCGGTCAGGTCACCCTAGTTTTGAGTACATGAAGCATGTATTTCCCACTCTATTTAATAAAAATTCCACTCCTTTTCATTGTGAAACTTGTCAGTTTGCCAAGCAAACTAGAACCTCATATCCTAGACAGCCTTATACACCCTCCTCACCTTTCACATTAATCCATAGTGACATTTGGGGTCCTGCACGAGTAAAAACTCTTACCAAAGCAAGGTGGTTTGTCACTTTCATAGATGATCACACTAGAACTACTTGGGTATATTTAATGAAAGACAAATCTGAAATAGCCCAAGTATTTCAGAACTTCTATACCTTTGTACGCACACAGTTTAACACATCCATTAAGGTACTACGAAGTGATAATGCCAAAGAATATTTGAGCAACACCTTTAACGAATTTCTTGATCAACAAGGAATTTGTCACCAAACTTCATGCCCATATACCCCTCAACAAAATGGAGTGGCCGAAAGAAAGAATCGTCACTTATTGGAAGTAACCCGAACCTTATTGATGGAACGAAATGTTCCCACCATTTTTTGGGGTGATGCTGTACTCACTGCAGCTTATCTCATTAACCATATGCCATCCAGAATCCTCAAGTACAACACACCGATTCAAAAACTCCTTGAACACTTTCCAAATTGCCCACTCATTAATACATTACCTCCAAAAGTATTTGGTTGTGTTGTCTTTGTCCACAAAAATGATGGCAATAAATTTGCTGCTCGAGCCGATAAATGTATATTCCTTGGCTACTCCTCTACTCAAAAAGGGTATAAATGCTACTGTCCTACTTCCCAGAAGCTTATTATTTCTCGAGATACTGTATTCTTAGAAGAAGAAGCATATTATCCTAAAGTACCCATTCAGGGGGAGTATATTGATATTAAATGGCTAATCCAGGAAGAAAACAAATCCAAAGACTTATCACCACCATCTAAACCTGACCATAAAGTCACCATTGACCCATTTGCTTCAATAAACCAACCTAGTTCTATCCAACGAGAATCTGAGCATAACCCAATCCAATCTGAATCTACACCTAATGAACAACAAGCACATGTTGACAATAATTCAGGGTTGGATATTGAATCACAACAAGAGGAAGAGTCCAGGCTACAAATTAGAGATGAAGCAAGCACTGGTAGTACTATCTCTCCCATTCAAAGGAACGACCATGAATCCAATTTGGGATTAAATCCTGAAGAACTAGGTTGGCCTATTGCATTAAGAAAAGGGGTAAGAGCTTGTACTCAATATCCAATTCAACGCTTTGTTTCATACGGTAACTTGTCTGAAAAAATGCAAAGTTTTGTTGTAAATAGTGCACAGATAAAAGTTCCTAACTTATTTCAACAAGCTATGGCTAATCCAAACTGGAGACAAGCTGCAGAAGAGGAGTTAAGGGCACTCAGAGACAATGAAACATGGGAGATTACAACTCTTCCCAAAGGCAAGAAACCAGTGGGATGTAGGTGGATCTTCACCTCAAAATTCAATCCTGATGGTAGTATCAACAAATACAAGGCAAGACTTGTTGCAAAAGGCTATACCTAGACATATGGCATCGATTATCAGGAGACATTTGCTCCAGTGGCTAAACTTAATACCATCCAAGTACTACTGTCAATTGTAGCTAATTTGGATTGGTCACTACACCAACTGGATGTGAAGAATGCATTCCTGAATGGAAATCTGGAAGAAGAAGTATATATGGAGATTCCAGATGGAATTTCAGCCCCTAACAATTACGTGTGCAAACTCAACAAGTCTTTGTATGGACTTAAGCAGTCACCTAGGGCATGGTTTGGCAGATTCACCAAAACAATGAAAGGACTTGGATATACCCAGGGACAAGCAGACGACACATTGTTCATCAAACGTGTTAATGACAGAGTCACCATCTTGATAGTCTATGTTGATGACATAGTCATAACCGGAAATGACGAAGGATCCATCGCTCAGTTAAAACAGAATCTGTCAACTGAGTTCCAAGTAAAAGATCTTGGACAAATGAGGTATTTCCTAGGTATGGAAGTGACAAGAACTAAAAAGGGCATCAATGTATCTCAGCGGAAGTACATACTAGACATGTTACATGAAACAGGAATGTTAGGAGCACAACCTGAAGGAACACCGATGGAAGAAGGATGTCATCTGGAAATTAAACCAGATGGTGTCCCAGTCAACTCAGAACGATACAGAAGACTTGTCAGGAAACTCGTATACTTAATTCACACACGCCCAGACATTAGCCACGCAGTTGGAATAGTAAGCCAATTCATGCACCAACCACAGGTAGAACATATGGCTGCAGTTTACAGAATCCTGAGTTATTTGAAATTTAATCCTGGAAGAGGAATCTTTTTCAGAAAAGGAACTACTAGAAACATCGAAATCTACACCGATGCAGATCATGCAAGGGACAGAGAGACTAGAAGATCCATCTCAGGATATTGTACATATGTGTGGGGAAATCTGGTTACATGGAGAAGCAAGAAACAAACTGTGGTATCACCAAGTAGTGCAGAAGCTGAATTAAGAGCAGTGAACAAAGGAGTATGTGAAGGAATTTGGATCATCAGGTTATTAAAAGAGTTGGGAATTCCACATGAGGGACCATTACAAATTTGGTGTGACAACAAGGCTAGCATCAAAATGGTTGAGAACCCTGTTTATCATGATAGAACAAAACATGTTGAGATAGACAGGCACTTTATTAAAGAGAAAATTGAAGCAGGTATCATGAGATTGTCTTACATCAGTTCAGAAGATCAGATTGCAGATATAATGACAAAACTACTTAGCAGAGCTAAATTTGAAGGATTACGATGCAAGCTGGGAATGATGGATATATACTCTCCAGCTTGAGGGGGAGTGTTGAAAGTCAGAGATTCTTTCGGTGGAGTGTGTGTGTGTATTTCTACAGTCAGCATGATATTGCTGACCAGTGCCACTAATCACTCTCACTTAGTCTTTCAATCTCACCGTGCATTTCGGCGTTTCCTCCTCTCTGTTCTTGTTATATATTGATGTATTCATTTCAGTTTACACATATCAATAAAATGAGGGCTCTAATAGCCAATAAAACCATAGAGAAAGTTTGTTCCATTATTAGATATCTGCATTCTGTAATCCTTAAATTTGTACTTAAAAAAATAACGTGTCATTTTATTCATCACTTTTGTCTTTGATTTTGACAAGACATTTATGATAACATTGTTGCCATTGTCTCAGATATGTTAATTGCTTAAAGGTGGTGCCATATCATGAGCAGTTTCGACCCTATGCATGCCACGAAAATTGTTTATTTCAAAAAATGCCTATTATCCTACGCGGCTGCACTCCTTGCCTGTGTGGCAACTGTGCAATGTCTTGTGTTAAATACTAATATTATGGTAATGCATTACAATCAATTTGTGCTGCTTCTTGACCAGTTTGTCTTCCCTGTGGTATTTCTCCTAATATTTGTTGGCAGCGATTCTTTATGTTGGCAGTTTAGCACTAATTATTTGAATTTGTTTTCTTTAAGGTTTGACAATCCAAGCCAATATGTATTATAAGATGCTCATTAGTTGGACAAGCCAGAAGATTAAAGATTCTTATTCTACCCATAATGCATTTGATTTCAAAAATGGTAATTTATTTCTTGGTTTTGCCTTGGAAGCATCAAAACTGTATCTGGTATCAGTTATACATGCATGTTATTGATTATACAAAAATCTAAGCATGCGTGCATATTTTCACCTGGGCATGCAATTTTATCAACAATTATATTGTATTGGGACGTTTTGATTCCAGGTTCTTGGCATTGCTGCCTTGCTGTGTCTAGAGATTACAGTACTGTATATCTAAGTAGGCACTTTTTTCTGTGTTATATGGATATGAGGAATAAGCTGCACTTTTTTATGGCTTTTTAATAATGCAACTTACCATAGATTTTATACTATATTTTGATATTGATAAGTATAAAACTTTTAAAATTGATATGAATAAATTATTTTGATATTTGATTAAGTTATTTTAGATGAAGAGCCAAATTTTCTCAGATTGAAGAAGAATGGAGGTTATAGGTCTCATCATTTTTCATACTCTGTTGAGATACTGATTAGTAACTTAATAAAAAAATAGAAGTAGATGAAGGATAATATCTGTTAAAAGAAGAAAGTAAGGATCTTACAATTCTCACAATAACAGCCCTGGAGTATCTCCTGTACCAATATATTCTCTGAAAATATCTGTGCTTTATTGATGAGACTCTTAGCCTATATATAATGGCTACTTACGGAGAATTTGACGCAACAATGAATTCAAATGAATAACAACCCATAAATTTAGCTACTACTCCCTAACAGACTCCTAGTTGATCTTCCTCTTATTTCTCAACTAATAATAATTAAATAAAATAACAGCACTAAAACAGCTGCAAAAATTAAATTAGTCTGACCGAACTTATTTTTCCCTGGCTCATTTAACTTTCCTTGAATAGGTCAAACTAAAGCTGTTATCATTTCTCCCCCTTAATAACCGACTTGTCCTCAAGTCGGAAGTTGGGAAATTTCTCCGTGATGAGGTCGTACTCTTCCCAGGTGGCATCTTCAATTGGATGGTTTTCCCATTGGATTAGCAGCTCTAATTTCTGATCTCTAGTCCAGTGATGTTTAAGTACCTTTAATGGAGTGAGGAGCAATTCCAAGTCTGCTGAGAGTGGAAGAGAAGGAGGGGAACTAGGTGCTGGCTGTCTGTACATAGGGTGCAGTAGTAACACGTGGAAGACAGGGTGGATTTTGGCATTAGAAGGGAGCTCTAGCTCATATTGCCAATGCGCTTAAGAACTTTGCAAGGCCTGAAGAACCTGGGAGAAAGCTTCTCAAACTTCTTAGCGACAGATTTTTGACGATATGGCTGCATCCTTAACCAAATCGCATCTCCTAGTGCAAATTCCAAATCCCGGCGATGCTGGTTAACATGTGTCTTCATATGGTTTTGAGTTTTGAGAAGGTTGTCCCTCAAAACTTGTAGCACGACATCTTGTGTCTCTAATTGCTCCTCCAATTCTGCTACTAATGTTTCGCCTTTGACATAGGGAAGGAGAGGCGGAGGGTCTTGCCCCTACAACTTAAATGGAGTGTTGTTAGTTGAGGTATGGTAACCCGTATTGAATGAAAACCCAACCCAACAAAGATACTTGCTCCAGAGTTGAGGTTGTTCGTGAGCAAAGCATTATGGGTAGGTTTCAAGACAGCGGTTTACTACTTCTGTTTGGCCATCAGTCTGAGGGTGGTATGCTGTACTCTTATTCAAATGAGTTTGGCTTAAGTGAAAGAGCTCTTGCCAAAAGGTGCTCATAAAAAGAGTCTCGGTCCGAAACAATAGATCTAGGCATGCTATGTAACCTAACCACTTCTTGACAAAACAATCCAGCCACTTTTCTTGCAGAATATGGATGAGACAATGGGATGAAATGTTTATACTTATTAAGACGGTCAACCACTACCAAAATTACCTCGAACCCCCTTGATTTTGGTAAGCCCATAATGAAGTCGAGGGATATATCCTCCCAAATTTGCTCAGGAATGGGTAGTGGCTGCAAGAGCCTTGCAGGTGCCAATGTCTGGTACTTGTTTGTTGGCATGTGAGACAACGTTCAATACACTGATTGACATCATTTTTCATCCCCCTCTAGTAGAGCTGATCACTTAGACGTTTTAGGGTCTTAAGGTAACCACTGTGATCCCCAGTTGGAGTGGCATGAGCCTCTTTTAGCAGCTTTTCTCAGAGAATAGGTTTATTAGGAATAACCAACCTTGTTTTGTAAAACAATCGGCCATTCATCAAGTGGAAATGAGAGTCTTGGTTAAGGTTGGATTGCAATTCCTCTACCCTTGCTCTAGTCTCAGGATCTTCCAATAAGGCTTGCGGAAGTTGCTGCTACTCATTGGCCATGGGAATACCCATATGGAAGAAATCAGATTGTAGTGGCCTTCTTGATAGCGAATGTGCAGCAGCATTTTCCTTACATGATTTATAAATTATGGTGAAATCAAATGGAAGGAGTTTTACCATGAGCCTTTGTTGGGAGGTGGTCACAATTTTCTGGTCTAGCAGATGCTTCAGGTTGTGGTGATAAGTTTGCGCATAGAAATAGTAAGTAATGGCGTCACTTTTAGAGAGATAGCACCGATAGCACTAAAGCTAGCAATTCCCTATCATATGCAGATTTGTAACGGTTGGAAAAGGAGAACCCTTTATAAAGTAAGCTATAGGGTGCCCTATTGCTCGAGGACAGCTCCAATCCCTTCCATGGAAGCATCACATTCCACTGTAAATGGTTGCTTGAAATCTAATAATTGAAGGACCGGGGTGGTGGTAAGAGCTATTTTTAGTTCTTTAAAAGCTGATTGTGCTCACTCGGACCAATGAAAGGCATCCTTCTTTGTCAAATCTGTCAATAGTTGAGCTATGAGTCCATAATTCTTCGCAAATCTCCGGTAGTGCCCTGTGAGTCCCAAAAACCCATGTAGATCTTTGACTGATAAGGGTGTTGGCCAATGTGCAACGGGCATGATCTTTTCTAGAACAACCTCAATTCCGTTACTAGACACAATATGACCTAGGTAGTCAATTCGCGTCTGTCCCAGCGAGCATTTTTTGGCATTGGCATAAAGAATGCTACTGTAAAATTGTAAATGTAATACGAAGATGCTCCAAATGTTCCTGCGTTGAGGGGTTATACACCAGAATATCGTCAAAGACAAGTACAAATTTTCAGAGGTGCAGGAAAAAAAGATTATTCATAATTGCCTGAAATATAGTAGGTGCATTTATCAGTCCAAAGGGCATAACCACAAATTCATAGTGGCCTAAATGAGTCCTAAAGGCCGTTTTATGGACATATGCTGATAGTACCCATATCTGTTGATACCCCGACCTCAAGTTGACTTTCAAAAAGTATTTAGTTCCTTTAAGCTCATCTAACAACTCACCAATGTTGGGAATTGGGAACTTATTTGGTATAGTAATCTGGTTAAGGCGGCGGTAATCCACACAAAGTCACCATGAACTATCCTATTTCTTTACCACTAACACTAGACTTGCAAAGGGGCTGGAGCTTGGATGAATAAAACCACGATCCAGCAGTGTTGCCACTTGTGTCTCAATCTCTTTCTTTTGGGCATGGGGATAACGGTAAGGCCTCAAATTGGGTGGAGACGCATCAGGTTGCAAAGGAATCATATGATAATTTCCACGAGCTGGTGGTAGTGATGTTGGTTCATCAAAAATTGAAGAAAATTCCTGAATAACCTGAGAAATATTTGGGGTAGTTCAGCTGCTTGTAACATCTTGCTACATAATTAAACTTTGTAGACAGATTTGTGATTCGCCTTTGGAGGTTACCCCTTGCAGCTTATATTTTTTCTCGTCAATCCAAAAAAATCGTGTCCATGTCATTCCAATTGGCTTGCACCGTGTTAAGGGACGCCAGCTACTTGATTTCCAATACTAAGTCGGCTCCTCCCAATGGGAAGGGATAGAACTCTTGTTGTTTGATTCTCAAATTAGAAACCTGTACCTCCATTTCTGGCCGAAGTTGCCAGCAAATAACCCCTGTGACCGTCACTAATTTGCACTCCAAAGGCTTGCACGTTGTGAACTGGTAGCTGCAACTCCGAGACAATTTTATCCGATATGAAATTATGAGTGGATCCACTGTCCACTTATATCAATATGTCCCGGTCTTTGATCCTTCCATTGAGTCGCATGGTAGAGGCCGAAGATTTCCCTAGGATGGCGTGTAGAGAAATTTCAGCACTTTCTTCTTCGGTTTCGTCGACGAGGGGATCGGCTACTACCTCTTTTTCCTTAGTGATCTTCATTAGCGACAGAGAACTCGAGCTACGGTGGCTGGGGCGAAAATGCTCCTTACACTGGAAGCAAGGTCCTTTATCACAGCGGTGCTAGTATTTTGACGATGACGCCGGCGGGAACTTCTTGCTCCCTAAAGATGTTGCCGTTGGTACTTTAGTTGAACCCAGTGAAGATGCAATACTACGGGTGTCTCTATATGTGGGTTGGGTTGTGGTGGATCCTGGATTGGTTTTGGGCCCGGGTTGGCTTTTCAGTTTCACCTCATACTCCAATGCCAAGCTAGTAGCCCTATAAACCGATCTGGGATTGTGGATTCCGACATCAGCCCTCAATTCCTCTCTTAAGCTGTTGAGAAATACTCCTAAAAGGCAGTGCTCCAACCAATTCTTAACTCAAGATGATCTCTTGGTAAATTCCGAGCGGTACTCCGATACGGTACCGGTTATGCTACAGAGGTACTCATCCGGATTTTGGTACTCAGGCGGCCCATAGTGTTCCTTTAATGTTCATACGAGCTCTTCCTATAACAACATCGTTCGCCATTTATTCACCCAAGAAAAGAGATCCAACGCGTTGCCTTCGAGGTACATGAAGGCTACCTCTACCTTTAATTCCTCTGGTGTTTCGAAGTGCCTGAAGTACTTCTTCGCCTTGAGAATCCAACCCCTCGGGTCTCCTCCATTGAATTTGGGAAATTCAAGCTTAGTGAAAGGCATGTGATTTCTGAAGGCCGAGTTGGGTTCATCATCGTGCGATCGGTGTTTCGCCTTCTTTGTTCGAAACGATCTTGCCTCCAAGGATGCAACTTTCTCACTGAGTGTATCAAGCGTGGCAAGGCGTTTTGCAATGGCGGCTAGCAGGTCTGTTGCTGTTGCAAAAGGGTTGTTTTCGGGTTGTTGAGTCGCGTGTGAGGAGCATGTCAAAACCATACTGAATCAACATGGCTCTGATGCCAATTTGTTAAGGTATTGATTAGTAACTCCATAAAAAAATAGAAGTAGACGAAGGATAATGTTTGTTAAAGGGAGAAAGTAAGGATCTTACAATTCTCACAATAACAACCCTAGAGTATCTCCTGTACCAATATATTCTCTGAAAATATCTGTGCTTTATTGATGAGGCTCTTGGCCTATTTGTAATAGCTACTTACTGAGTATTTGACTCAACAATGAATTCAAATGAATAACAACCCATAGATTTAGTAACTACTCCCTAACAGACTCCTAGTGGATCTTCCGCTTATTTCTCAACTAATAATAATTAAACAAAATAACAGCAATAAAATAGTAGCAATAATTAAATTGGTTTGACCGAACTTATTCTTCCCTGGCTCGTTTAGCTTTCCTTGAATAGGTCAAACTAAAGCTGTTATCATACTCTCTCCGGTCCTTAATATAAAACATAGTTGGAGAATTAATTTTGGTCCTAAATAGAAGACATAATTATTATATTTGTCAACATTTTCCTAATTTACCCCTATTGATGCTTCCTCAACAATAATTAAAAAGGAAAGGGAAGGAGAGAATCAAGGAAGATGACTATAATGTTTTAGGAAATGCATGTCATATTAACTAACCTAACTAACTTTTTTAGTCTAATCAAATTAGGTAAATATGTTTTATATTAAGGATTAGAGGAGTAGATCACAATGCTTGGTAAGAAGAAACATGGTTTAATGGTTTAAAACTTTACATGGTATGAGAAGTAGGAGTACATTGTGTCTGAGGAACATGTCATATTATCAAGGAACAAAAAACCAGACCGGGCAATGAAACGGTCACGGCATAGGTTCAAGGGTCAATGGGTCAATCGGGGTCAGACCAGTGGTCGGACCGGTCATATTATAGTATTACAATTTATTAGTGGCAATATATATATTAATATATTTTTAAATTTCTATAGGGAAAAATGAAAATCTTTAGAAAAAATGTTCAAAATCTATCAGTATTAGTTATGATGCTTATACTTATACAATGATATTTTTTTTCTTATAATTAATTAATTATTATATCCCTCAAAATCTTCTTTTTTTTAGATTTGTTCTTTCTTTACCTACTTTTCTCTTCATCTTGGTCTTCAAACTTTCATTTTTCCCTAAAAAATAGTGCGAAATAGTAGTTAGAGGAATAAAAAAAATGTATTTCATAAAAAAAAAAATCGGACAGGTCGAACCACCGGTTTTTACCGGTTCACTAGTCTGCTACATGAATCAGACCGGACCACCAACTGGTTATCGGTTCAACCGGTCGAATTGGTTGGTCTGGTCCAGTCCGGTTTTTTGTTCAATGATATTAATATTATTCATAGCTTATGAATAGTATGGTTTGCTATAGATATTATATTATATATTGGTTGATATGCTGATATTGCTTCTTTGAACCAAGGAGGAAGTAAACCCTTGAATCTCTATTGTATTGAACTGTAATTGGGAAAGAGAGAGAAAGGGAGAGAATTAGAGAGAAAGAGTAGAGAGATGAGAGGAAAATAGGAAGAACAGGGGGAGGAACAGAGAACAAGAGTAATTGGTCTTTCAAATGGAGTTGTTAGTGATATAAGAATAAGGAGGTGAGTGGCTGAAAATAAGCAGAATACATGTTTCCAGTTTTTGTTATGTTGTCTATGTTGGTATCGTGCATTTTTTCAATTTAATGGTTCTTGACTTTCAAGGATTTATTTTTTCCCTTGATTGATAAATAACTGATGTTCTATTCTTTCCCAGACAAGAGGAAAAGTGAGAGGTTTCCATGTATTTTTTCATACAATGATAATCTTATATCTCAATCATTGTCATCAAATTCTTCAGGTCGGGCCATGAGGCCGTGAAAATCTTCTGGCAACTGGGTTTAAGCCTGTAGTATCATGTGAAAATGTTTAAAGTTGCGCTCCATACCAATTAACTATGTTGAACTACCATAAATCATTTTTGTATTTTTTCATAGATCATCCCATACGACATCTTTGATTTTACGTATATGAAATTATATACTTGGTTGTGGGGATTTTATTATCCATTAAGTTCTCATTCATCTGATCTGGATGTTGCAGTTCACAATTTTGAACGGTCTATGATAAATGATCCTGGTCCTTGTGTTCTTTTTGCCACCCCTGGGATGATAAGTGGTGGGTTTTCACTCGAAGTGTTTAAGCATTGGGCACCTTCAGAGACAAACCTTGTCACATTGCCTGGGTAGACCCCAGTTTCTCCTCCTTTATATTTGTCTCTCCTTTTTTGATTTTCTGTTGATGAGAAGCCAGCAATGGATATTTGTTTACTGTCCATCTACCTAGATTTTAGAGCCTCTTCTGTTTAAAAACATGTATAGGTCAAAAACAAGAAGTTTAAAAACATGTAAAAGTCTTATTTTGTATTCTATGATGGGATTACTTTTCATTAATCAAGAACTTCGTTTCTCTTGTAGGTATTGTGTTGCTGGAACAATAGGACATAAGTTGATGTCAGGTAAGCCCACCAAAATTGACCTGGATCAGGGTACACAGATAGATGTGCGTTGCCAGGTACTTTACATGGTTATCTCCTACCCAACTTTTTTTTGAAAGATGTTTCTTTATCTATAGCACTCCAGTAAGGGATGTTTATGTAATTGTGCAACACTATTAGCATAATATTATTCCACTGAAACTGATTGATACATATAGAGAGAGAGAGGTCGACTAAATCGCATAAAACCCTCTCAGTAATTTCCAAACAGGTATATGTTAGTCAGTTAATTTACTCTCTAATATACTTACAGTTTTTTATTAAATTGGCAGGTTCATCAACTGGCTTTTAGTCCTCACACTGACTCTAAAGGTATAATGGATCTCATAAAATTTCTCTCCCCTAAGCATGTTATACTAGTCCATGGCGAGAAGCCTAAGATGGCTTCTCTTAAAGAAAAAATCCATTCTGAGTTGGGGATTCAATGTTATGATCCTGCAAATAATGAAACTGTACGCATCCCTTCATGTCACTATGTAAAAGCAGGAGCCTCTGACACTTTTATTAAAAGTTGCCAAAATCCAAACTTTAAGTTTCAGAAATGTAGTTCATCAGAAGCCCCTGGCACTTCTATTCAAATTTGCCGAAATCCAGCCAGAAGCTTAACGCCTCATCCCCAAGTTAAGGATGAAAGAGTAGCAGAAGGAATTTTAGTATTAGAGAAAAGCAAAAAAGCTAAGGTTGTACACCAGGACGAGCTTTTACAAAGGGTAGGAGAAAAGAAACATGATATTCGGTTTGCTTATTGTTGTCCTGTACGTGTTAGTGACTCAACAGATATCTCAAGTAAAAGCGACAGAGACTCTTGCCTTCAAATCTTGCATTCAAAGCTTAATGGTGAACTATCTGGAGGAAACATCCAAAATTTTGGGGAAAATATACAAATGGACTCATTTCATATCTCTGTCTGTCCAAAGGATTATTGTCCATATAGGATTCAGGAAACTTCTCTAAGTGAAACTCAAGCTGTGTATTTTTGCTGCTTTTGGGAGGCAGTAGATGAAAAGCTTGCGTGGAGAATATTATCGGCGATGGAGAATTTGGATTTGAGAGAAATTTAGAGTGGCAGTAGGCTTCCCAATTCATGTTAGCTGTGAAGTATATGAACCAGCAAAAAGATGTTTGAAAGAGTATTAGCTTGAACACAACTATATGGGTTAGTTGTTTAGAGCTCTTCTTTCTCATGTGCTTATGCAATGGGGCATCAGGGATAATGGGAAATGACTCTTAAATGGGTGAATTTATAATACCCTTTTTTTATTGAACAATTTTAATCTCATTATTGTCATTGTATATTTAAAACAGTGGCAAGTTTTTGTTTTGTTTTTCTTATAACTAGGGTTTTGAAACCCAGACTGAATCGAAAACCGGTTTGGTAAACTGGTCCAGTCATAGCATCAATCCGGTTCACCATTTTTTTTTTTAATTTTCTTTAAAATTTTATATTAATAATCTTAAAATCTTCGATTTCTCACTGGTTTGGCCTCAGTTTGACTCTGGTTTAACCTACTGACTTTTGACCTAATACCTTAACTGGTTCAGTAGCCAGTTTGAATTTTAGAACCTTGCTCATAACTGTGTAGGTTTGGTTATATTGGAGAAGTTGTAGTGATTAACTTTATTCCACATATATAAGAATGATATCACATATATCTTTTTGTGCTCAACCTGATAGGAATATGAATTACGGCATCCTGGTTAACTTTGACATAAACAAAAAGTGGCGTTACATTAGACGGATTGTTTTGAACATCTTTTGAGGTCTTGTCAGTATTTCCTTTTGCTGTAACTAGAGCGTGATGCACTTGTTTTTGGATTCACATCCCTTTGGGTAATTTCATTTTTTCCCCTTTCCTCCAAAAGAAGAAAAAGAGGGAAAAGGAACCCCTCACCGTGAGTCAGGGGACAGGCATGCAGTGCAGAAAGCAACAGAGAAACGTAGCAGTTAAAAGGCTAAATAGTGTAAAATAATACATAAGTTCACTATTTAAAAGACCAAAATTTTTTTACAAATCACCCACAGCTATCCATAGCAAGCAAATTATATTAAAATAAGACCCAAAATAAATATAAAATATAGTGTTTTACAGTTTCCAAGAGGTGCAACTCTTAATTTAGGAAACCTGCAATATGGTCTAGAGGAAATCATTAGCATATCATTATATATAATATATAATAAAATATATTACAAATAATGAATAATACGGCCTATTCCTTAAACCCAAGCAGTCTTTATTTTTAGCGTCCGTACAATAAACTAAACAGATTGCATAAGATAAGATTTAAGGAAAATTGCAATTATAAACATGAAAATAAAAGACTGCAGGAAAATTAAACATTTAAGTTGTTTGCTTCAATATTTTTTTTTTCCAAGGATGGTTTAATGCTTACAAATATTGCTTATTAAGAATCAGACCTACATATCGTAAACAAAGAGCAAGAACCAGAGTGACAGTATTCAGCTTGCTCCAATGCATTGCCTTGATATTACGAAACGTCCAAGATATTTCAGCATCTCTTCTTCACGAGCTAAGCTACAGAACAAATTCACCAACAATGCCAAGAGCTTCATAGCTCAATTGGCACCCCATGCCTCCTCTCATAGAAGAGGTCATGGATCCTATACCCGATGTGTGTGGTAGGCGTGTGGGTCCCTCCCCTATTGGCGGTGTTTACATTGTAAAAATAACAACAACAAAATTTTGGAGGCCAGAGACAACATATGAGCCTTCAAATGGTCCCAATAAGGCGGCGTACCAGATCAGCATGCAATGCATGGCCACCCTACATCAAACGTAAAAACTTAAAGCTGTTTACTACATATAATAAAGAGCAAAATACAAAAAGCTCTCCCTTATATTGCTTCAACACTTCAACCATTAAAATCATTTTTCTTTTAATTTCTAAAACTTATACAGACCTCAAATATAAATAGCAGAGTCGAAAAATAAATAGCAATTTTCATGGCTTATGATACACCATGATAAATTTCTTTATATTATCTAGAATATACTCCTATGTCCCTTTAGTTAACAAGCTATTATGTGATCAAATTACCTCTCCACTACATAAAAATATTAGTTTATCCTACCTCGTCTCTCCACTTTGGCACTTCATAAAAAAAAATTCTAGTTGAAGTATGCAATACAAAAGATATACAACCATTTGTAAGTGATTATATAGTACTCAACAATTTTAAATGTCTTGAATAAGAATAAACATAATAATAATTCTAATCCAATTCAAATTATGTGCAAGTTAAGGTTGTGTTGTCCTTCAAAGGTCCAATCCTACAATCATGGCAAGTAGCAACAACTAAGGCGCCAGAGTAACAGTTAAAAAAGGGGCAGTAGCCACTTAAAGAGGATGGTTGAGAGTTCTACCTAAATTAATATTCTTGCATAATGAAGCAAGGAGTAAATTCAATAAAATACTTTAGCATATTTGACAAAAGACAAAATGTGGCTAAATTTAACATGTCTTACCTTATTAGTTGGCACCATTAGTTTTCTCAGAATCTATACTGATAAAAAATTCCAAATTCTTCCAAAGCATACTCAAATTCATAAATGTAGTTTTTAAATTGACACTGCTAATTTTCTCAGAATTTAAGCTGAACCAAATCCTTTGAAGATATAATCAAATGTCAAATCCACAAACAAGAAATAAAGACACTTGCCTTGTAAGCGACAAAGTGTGCCACTGGAACTCCTTGATTCCCATACTGAGCAAAAAGGGAAAGATCTCCTATGAGATCTAGGACCTTATGACGGCTCGGTTCATCATTGAAACGCAAAGGTGGATTCAACCAACCTTTATGGACACTGCACAAGTAGATAGTACTCTCTATTCATATAATGAAATAGTATCAAGAAATGATATGTGTATGATCAGATAACGTTTCTCCTAACTCATTCAGACCCCGTGGAACTTCTGGTTCACCATGCAGATCATTTAGCGAGCATATTTTTGCACCAAAATTTTATGTTTATTCCAGACTAATCTACAAATTCAATGTCATCAACTTCATCTTAAGTCTACCACCTCCATCAGATATGTATAGTCCTCTACAACCATGTTGTTAGTTTCCACAAATGCACCAGTATAATCTTTCAAGTTTCAAACAACATATGATTGTACTTAGTATTTATGATCCGGAGGTTCGGAAGAGGAAGGTTAGCATGCAATTTCCAGCTTTAGTACCGGCTAGGAACCCAGTTTCCAGCAAGCGTACATCACCAGAATAAAGTAAACATTAGAAATTATCTTACAGACTGTAGAAAAGCAGCTACCTGCAAACAATGGCATTTTCTAGACTACCTCCTTTAATCAGTCCAGCATTGCGCATTTGTTCAATCTGCGATATATTTTCAATCAGACCATCCAGCTATTAGACTGTTAGTTGTACATTAATCCACATTTACAGTAAAACAGGTGAAACAACAGGCACCACTCAAACTTGAAGAAAGATTCGCAAGTCATGTGGCAATGTAGAAGATACGTCAACTGGTCCTACATCATGCAATGCAAGGGAATTCAGTCTCTTTGATTATTAATCAATCAGCAGTAGATTGCATTTTCTTACTATATGATTCTGAAAAAATACAAATCAAATTTTTTCTGTATGAATACTGAAGATTGAGGCTCTTCCCTATGAGTTTATTATTTCTTTAGATTGATTAAACATGCCACAAATTGTTCAAGTACTATGGGCATGTGATGTCTTAACTTCTAAATGTTCTTTCTGCTAATCATTCAGGCAACAAAAGAAGCAACTAACAATTAGAAATAGCAAAACTTCAGATCAAACCTCTTCGTAAATGCAGAAGGTTCTTGAAAAAGCTATCTGTTTGGAATAAAGCAAATTGTCCACAGGGGTTGAAAACCACTGGCATCCAATAGAACTTGCCTGCAATGGGAAGATATTCCCCATTAGTCAAAACCTAAGTAAGAATGATGCTGAAACATCATACCACATTCTACTGCTCTGTCCTATTCCATAATTGTCAAATTAACGTATCAATATATCTTTACCTGTGGAAAGTTAATTCCATAAGTCATTTGAACCATTATTGAAGGAAATGCAGCAACAAAAGAATCATTCCTAAACACAAACGTTGGTTCATTCAGATGTGGAGCTAATTTTTCACAACTATCGCCATGGTGATCAGTTGCCACCTTTAAACCAACTTCTTCCACTGCTGCAACCCATTCACTAGCTGACCCATCAAATATAGGGATCTGCATGAACAATTGTGAAATGATCAATTTTCTATTTTATGTTGTAACTAAATTATTTAAAATGCAAGTTTATATTAGATAGACTCACCTTAATTTTTTTTATTAGGAGAAAATTTCTCAAGGATACGTAATTTTTTTACCAGAAATCGAGGAGTAAATTAAAACAGGGGAATAAGACATGCTCGAAAAAATTAACTCACCTCATAAACTGATTCTTAAGGGTAATAAGCCCCAAAAGGACTTTTTCTCCAATTACCCATAATCTAACGGGTTAGTGTTTTCAATAATCTTAGAGCATGTTTGGTTTCACGTTGAAAAGCATCAAAACCATAGTTTTGGTCTAAGCAAGTAACTACATGCTTTTACCAGAACTTTGGTTCCAGTGGTTTCCAATGTGAAACCAAACACGCACTTAGACTATCCCTTTCAAGGGGATGAAGCAATCTGAGGCAGTATTGATTTATTCTTTGACAGGCGAACAGAAAGTTAGTTTCCAGGAAAAGTTAAAAATCACAAAGACCTCATATCAAATTGCATGCTTTATAGTATTATGAACTAAGTCTATTTGGGGCCAAACTTTGATAAACCTGGCAAAATCTGTCAAAAGAAAAGGAAAAATTCTGCAAGATATTAGGATTTTCAGTTAACTAACGCTTATGACGCTTTTTACAACATTAGACAAAGGGTTGATGACTAAGTTATCTTAATATTCATGACATGGCAAACATAACATCAGACATGAAGCATACTGGAATAAAGGACTAATGCTCGGAAATCAAAAGGCTCAAGGTTTTCATATTTAATCTCCAGGTTTAATGTACACAAATGGAAATTACATATATCAGAGATTTTCAGTTTCGATAGTTGATGTTGTCCTGACAGGAAACACGTTATTGTAGGCAAAATGAGTCGAAATGAACATTCAATATTTAAAAATCAATGGATGTGACATTTAACAAATTCACCTCAGCACAATCTCCTTCAGTATCCAAATTTTGTATCTCAATTCTGCAATTATCAACACCAGTCGCCTCCAAAGCAGAAAGCAAGTGCTCAACAGTCCGTACACTGAAACCATCTTTACACAATGTGGTGCAGAGAGGCGATTCATGAGCATAATCAATCGACGCTGGTATCAAATTGGACCGGAAACGGAAATACCTCCCTTCTCCTGCAAATCCAGGACAGAGTTTGACTACTGAAGGCTTTCCAGAGTGTAAGGTATTACCTCGCCGCTCTACACAACTAGCTAAAGTTTGCTGAAGCCTGCCAGTCTGCGACCAAAGTTGGAAATATGAATTAAATTTGATAACAGGAAAAAAATAAAATCGAAGAAATGGCCTATCATTTCGAAGGTTTCCAACATTTGGTGTTCATTTCACAAGAACATATAAACAAAATACAGAGAGATGCAGCTTACAAAAGGCGATTTAGCTTGTCAGGAAAGAAGCAGAGAGAGAAAGAACGGACCGGTTTCCATGAGATAACCTTTGAAGATCTGAGAGCGGCGAAAGAAACCATGCTCAGAGAGAGTGAGTCTAGTTCGGAGTAGCGGCTGGCGTTTCCACAGAAGCAAGTTAGACAGTTTGGTTTCGGCGGGACAGAACACGGAGGGCCATTGCTTCGCCTTCGCGGTCAACCCCGCCAAATTGAAAGAGCTAGGCCTCCTGCTAACACTTACACCAACACGACTCTGAATCTGAAACAAGCTTGGTACTGGAATATGGGGTTCCGATATGAGGACTGAAAAAAAGTCTGCATTCATGCTTAAGCATAGGCTCAGGATTAACGTTCACTATGAGGTCAGCCTATTTGATTAAAGTCTATACATAGCTTCGTCTATTTCCACCTCTAACTCGTGTTCTAGGCCTTTGTTAAATTTTCTTTTAGCTCAATGGAACCTATTTATTTTTTAATATAAGATATATTTATTTAATTTGATTATATTAAAAAAATTGATTAAATTAATTAGTATGATATGTATTTTTTAAAAAATTCTAGTTATTTTTTTTTATTTCTTTATTTTCTCTCCTTTTTTATCATGATTGAAAAAACATTAATATGGGTAAATTAGAAAAATATTGATAAATATACAAATTATTTTTTATATTTAGGATTAAAATCAACTCTCTAAATATATCTTATATTAAAAACACTAAAGAGTATAAATAAATTTTACTTCTATTCCATTCAACCATAAGAAATTAAAAAAGGGAAGTTAATATTAAGGACAGGAGGAATACTTTCATTTTTCTAATGTTTTATCTCCTCTCCTTATCATTCTTGTTGGATTAAATTTAAGGGTTAACTCTACTCTTTATGGTTAATTTGTGTTAAGCACTCTAAAAGAAATTTTTATAGTACTCAATATCTTAAAATAATTTTTAGTGTATTTAACATTCTAAAATATGTTTCTTGTAACAAGGCATCTTAAAGTAATCTTTGATAAAATTTTGTCATTAAAGTATTTTTTTTTTAGTAGGAATGAGTACCATAAACTTAATATAATAAATGCTATTAGAAAAATACTTTAGAATTTGGGATCTCGAGTACACCAAAAAATAGTTTAAGATAATAACGGCTGCTCCAAAAATTCATCAATATTGGATATTGTTTAACTAGATATAAATGTTTGACATTCAATATTATGCTATATTATACTATATTGAAAATAGGATAGGATGCTATTTAACTAGATCTAAATCTTTTGAGTTTCAATGTTATTCTAAGTTTATTATCTCTTCACAGCACTTGTGGATCGTTGGTCAACTTCTTTCCACTGCACAAGATCTCCTTAGAAGAGGTAAATGCAGAGCATACTCAAATATCTAGATACAAAAGTGAGAAATTATAAACTCAAGTTTTCAAGAGGAGGAGAAAACTTATAGGAAATTCATGGAAACACACTTCTATTATGATAAAAGAGAATACAACTTGTTATGTCCTCTTCTTTGAGAGGGCTCTCCTTATATAAACTCTTGAACTCAAAACACTAAAATTGGACCATTGTTGCTTGTTACAAACATGTGACATACATCTCATGGCACAAAAGCTTACAGACTCATGACATGCAAAAAATAAAGGACGAAGGAGCAAATTTAGCAATGAACAACTTCGGTAAGAGCATCCATAATACTTATCTATTTTAGGGTGCAAAAATGGCAATAATCAATTTTTTCAGTAGCTAATTTAACTATGCCGTTAAATAGCCCAATATTGACTATTAAAAAATGGATGGAGGAAGATGTTTGACTAGAAATGGTGAGTTAGCCATTGTTGAAAGGTGATGTGGCAAGTATGGGAAGGTGATGTGGCAGATTAATATAAAAAATGCATAAGTAATTAAAACAAAAAAAACTAATCGAAGGAGTTGAGGTAACTTAGGGCAGAAGTGTCGTAGGAATGAGTGAGGTGGAGAATCCATGGCGATGTAGCGACGATCACATTGAAGTCGTGAGAGACAGATACGACAGTAGTAGGAATCATTGGTGAAACACGTGAGTGGGGTATAAAGCAAGATTCTTCAATGATTGTGGACAAGATAGTGGGAGCAAGCGTGGACCACGAGACACAAAAAGGGACAAAGGATTCTGCTAGGGTTACGGATGAAGAGACAAAGGAATCTTCTGAGGTAAGCATAGATTGTTACAAAAGTTGTTCTTTTTCAAGATTTCTTAGTAAAATCCCGTCGAAGCCCTTCAATAATCAGGGTATTACTATGTTTCAGTGTGAATGGCGACAAATGATGATGATACGAATGGGGATAGGATAGAAAAAAACTAAAGGCAATAAGGATGAGACAATTGAAGAGAAGTATGCTTGGCTTGTTCAAAAGGTAAGTGATGTTTTTTTCTATGACTAAAAAGGGTGTGGAAGGGACTAAGGAGAAACTTAGACAGGGGCATACTAGTATAGTTGAGAGTATTGTGAGATTAGGTGAAAATGTTGATGAGAATGTTGGTGCAGTGGAACTAGAAATTGGAAATGACAAGCAATTGGGGGGAAATGTAAATGTGGGTAATGAAAGAGGTGTAGAGCAAGAGGTAATCAACTATGAAGCAGACTTGAGAGATGTTGTTGAAGGAGAAATTGAAATTCTGGATGATTGGAATGGAATCGAGGAAATTAGTGAAACAGAGTTTGAAGATGTTGGAGGGTTAAATGAAGATGGTTTGAACAGTAATGATGAGAGATTTATTGCAAAGAGTGAAAGCTAGGATACTGAAGAGAGTTTGGTAGATGAAATTAAAGGTTCGAATGGTTGTGAATGTAGTGATTATGATGAGGATGGGGATGGTGTGGGATTGAATCATGGTGATGGGCCTGTACAAGAGAATATTGGGCATTATGAACAGGACGGCCAGGGAAGTGGGTTGTTTTTCATAGTGGGTATGACCTTCTTAGACAAAGATGAGTTGAGAAGGGTCATTGATGAATATGTTATAAAAAATAGAGTTAATGTCAGAATAGTTAGAAGTAACCAAACACTATTGATGGCTACTTGTGAAGTGGACTGCCCATTCAGGTTATATGCGTCCAGAGATAGTGATAATATGTGGTACATGTTGAAGAGTTTTATTCAGGAACATAAGTGTGCTAGGGTTTACAAGAACAGAAGAGCAAGTATGTTGTGGCTAGCTGAACACTTAAGGGAGAAAATACAAGAGAGTCCTCAATATAGTATTACTGAAATGAAGAACGAGGTTGCGAGAGAGCTTAAAGTAAGTGTGAGCATATATAAGTGCAAGATGGCAAAGAGGAAAATAATACAAGAGATAGATGAGAGTTATGTGGACAAATTTGTCAACCTTGAAGCATACTGTAACGAATTGAGACTGATAAATATTGGGTCAGATGTTAATGTTAAGATAAGTGAGGGGGATTTGGAGTAAGGCAAGCGAGTTTTTAAAAGAATGTTTGTGTGTTTCAATGCGTGCAAGATATGTGTTGTTTAGCATGAGTTTAAAAAAAGAATGCTTGTTGCTTATCATTAACTGCATAAATTTAAGTTCATTAGTGTGCCAATATAATTCTTATTTGAACTACATGTTTTTAATGTCCCTAGTATTACTTAATCTTTATTGTGGTCAAATGTATTCTTCTTTCAGGTTGGTTGGAAAAGTGGGTGCAGACCCTTAATTGGGATTGATAGGACATTTTTGAAGGGTAAGGCAAGGGGGATATTGTTAACTACTGTTAGTGTTTATGCAAATAATTCTCTATACCCATTAGCTTTTAGGTTGACTCAAAAAGAGAATATACTTAACTGGAGTTGGTTTGTTCAGTGTATTCAATCTTCTCTTGAACTTGATATTGGTTCCAATATTACACTGATGTCAGACATGCAGAAGGTGGATTTAATTCACGTGATTTTTTTATACATAACTGCTCAGATTTTTATATACACCCCGTGTCTGAAATACTAGTATTTATGCAAGGTTTGTTACATGTTGTGTCTAAAATACTCCCTCAAGCCGAGCATAGACTTGTGCAAGGCATATTTATGCCAACTGGTCTAAAACGTGGAGGGGTCGTGAGATGAAGAAGAAATTATTCGCATGTGCCAGAGTACCTTTGAGGAAAAGTTCCAAGACAATATGAAGGCACTTGAACATCTGAACAAGCAAGCAGCAGTAGCAACAGTTTCATATCCTGTCAAATGTTAGGTAAGAGCATACTTCACTAATAGATGTATGTCTTGGGCTGTAGACAACAATATAAGTGAGAGTTTCAATTCCTAAATACATGAGTATATGTATTTACCTGTAATTAGGATGTTTGATGGAATTAGAGTTAAGATAATGGAGAAATGGGCCAAAAGTGAGGAACAAGTTAAGAACTGGAAAGGAGACTACAGCTCTAAATGTATGGATTTATTTGAGACAAATAGGTACTTAGTAGTGAATTGTGGAGTCAATTTTAATGGAGATGAGGGGTATGAGGTGAGTAAGGGTCAAGATAGGCACACAGTTTGTCTCTATAAGAAAATATGCACTTGTAGGATATGGGACATAAATTGAATCACATGTCAATATAGTATATGTGCTATGTATCATGCAAAAATTGACCTTATCACCTAAATATCTCAATACTACCACAAGGAGACCTACATTGCTAGTTATAGGACAAAGTTTGAACTTGTTAAAGGCAAGCAATTCTGGAATATAGAATATTTCCTACCTATACTGCCTCCACCGGTTCCCATATTACCTAGTAGACCCCCTAAAAAGCAAAAAATGATAGAAGAAGCATAGAGGAGAAAGAACATTTCTTGTCTACAGTCTCAAAACCAAGACTCAAAAGTTGAAAAATTAAGCAAGAAAGGAATGACAACTAAATGTACTATCTGCTAAAAAGAGGAACATAATAGAAGTACATGCAAAGAGGTATAATATATTACTTTTTTTACATTCATCTGTTACAATCTAGCAACCTATCATATTCAATGTTTTTCTTGTTTCAGGAACCTCCATCAACTAAACGTAGACCAGGTAGACCTAGGAAAGCTTCCACTAAAGCCCAACAATCCCAGGATGCCTTAACTCCATCACAACAGACCCAGCAAACTCCAAGTAAGGAACAATAGCTAGCAAAACCCACCTAACAGTTAAAACAACCAACAAAATAAAGGTGTGTATACAAATCAAAACTCACATGTGGCATGGGTATAACAGTAGATGAGGACACTGGAAGAACGATCTACAATGTGAGTTACAATTAAATTTGTAATGTCAAATACATTAGTTGTGTTTTGCTTGGAATTACTATGTTTTGATTATTCCACTTCCTTTATTAGCCTGGAATGAGTTCGGAGGTGGTTATCCATGAAGGCACCACACAGGAGTATATGGCCCACTATGCAGATGTGCAAACCAACTTCCCCATCCCCAATGAGAAAGAGATTAGAAACTCATAAGTTGCTTCTTCTACTGTACCAGTTGGCTCAAGGAGGATACAATTTAGAGGCAAAGATAGTGTTTCTCAGCCATCAAAATCCTCAATTAACCTGCCTGAATTGAAGTGGAAAGCAAGTATCACAAGCTATCAACTCCAACTTCACACTCAAAAGATGATGATAAGAAGCAAAAGCCACTCAAGCAAGCCTACCATATAGGCTGCTTATATGTATTGATCTTTTGTACTTGCTCAAACTGATAATGACTATCCATGTCATGGGATTGTGTTTTTTGTTGACAAGAGCAACTTTAGACTCTCTTAATATTTCTGTGATGTTTGCAATTATTGTGTTTTGTATTTAGTGACCAAACACTTTAGCAATTCCCATGTCAATTTTTTGGGACCAATGAGTCCATATACAAATTAACATTGTGATGATTAATGTCATTTGAGCATTTATATCATATTTATCAGTTTGCATGTCCAACTATCACATTACTTAAAACAGGCTACAACTTTCACACAAATATTGCATATTAACTTATAATGAGCATGTATTACATACATGTAAAACCAAACTATTGCACGTTCATAATGTTTGCACTTGATGCCGATAACTTGGACATGGAAATTGATTTGTCAAATCTTGGAACTATTAACATAATATTTGCAACTTAATTCAGGTGGGGTATTTAGTTAATCAATAGCATATTTTCACATTTAATAATGAATTGAAGAAGCCTTGAATGTTGAAAATGTTAGAATCCATGTTTTGATGATAAAAAATAATAATGAATTGTTTTTCAAGGGAATAGCAAAGTTTAATCAAGAACATTGAGTTACATTGGTTACTAAAAGCATTTCACAAACTGATATTTTCATGTTCTGCAGAATGCCTGATGCACTCGAGTTTTAGAGAAGAACTCAAGTTTTGTATGAACATTTCAGTATAACTCTTGCAAGTTTAGTCTAACACTCGAATTGTGCACATTGCATGAAATGATCTTAAGCTGATGCACTCGAGTTCTAGATGAGTACTTGAGTTCTAACAGTGACTTAAAGAGAACTCGAGTCCTAGAAGTTTTTCGGCCTGAGAGTTTTGGTGTTATGAAGACCAGCAGAGAACTCGAGTTTTAAATAAGAACTCAAGTTCTGGACAAAAGTGCACTCAAGTTGGCTAGTTAACTCTCGTGAGTTTGTCCCAGAATCTTAGCAAGAATATTGCATTGACTGGAAAACTCGAGTTTTGGAATAAAACTCGAGTTGTGGTATGAAGGAAACTCAAGTCTGGTTCTGAACTTTCACAAGTTTTATATAGAAGCTGAGCCAGAAACTGAAGATATCATAAGAACTATAGTTTTTTCAAGTTGTACTCGAGTTTGCATTTGCACTCTTGAGAGTTTTATCCATAGACTTGTCCAGAATCCTGCAGCACTTGAAGAACTCGAGTCTGAAAGTAAAACTCGAGTTCTGGTGAAGAATGAACTCGAGTGTGGATTTGAACTTCCGCAAGTTCTCATCCAGAGATTTGGTCAGAATGATGAAGTTCTTAGAGAACTCGAGTTTGGTGTTAAAACTTGAGTTCTAATCATAATGTAACTTGAGTTTGGATTGCACTTATATCTTGAGTCATCTAGTTCTAATAGAAAGTGCATATTAACTTGTAAACATTATTGTTCATTACCTTACATCAACTAACTTCCAAAATAAACACAATTAACAGAACCCATCTATCTTCTAAAATAAAATACAATTAACAAAACCCATGTAATCACTAGCATTGTTATTGTTCTTTTAAACTTCAACTCCCACATCCTCAGTTCACCATGATTCAGCTCATATTTGTGGTTAAGAGTTCTTAGTTCACCATGAATAGCCTCAATCTCTTCCTTTAGTCTTTGCCCATCCTCTCCTCTTCTAATCTTGTTATTTTCATCATATAGTCTGTCAACATCATCTAATAGCTCCTTAATCACAGTATTTTCCCTCTCCCCAAAGTCACCATCATGCCAGGTGAAATACCCACAACTACCATCCTGTGAGTATTCAAAACAATGAAATAAGAAGTAAAATCACAAATAAACACCCTTCCCTACACAAACTAGAAATCAGTTGCACTAATAGAAATTCCACTTTATACCTGGTTGTAGTATGGGCATTCGTAAAACCTCCTACCTGGGTTCCGGTCTGTCCACGCTGTCCACCGTGGGGCTACCAAATTGTGATGGCAAAACCTCCTCAGACCTTCGTAGTCAACCTCCTGACTTGGTTGTCTCAATAATGCAACCCTTCTTCTACAACCTTCTCAGACTGTCGTCGAAGATGTCAATGATGCCATCAGCCTCAAACTTCGCAACAAGTTCGCCTCCTCTTGCCTTCCACAACCAGTTCGACTTGGTTCTAGTTTGTTAGGAGAGGAGGTACACGATTGAAGGGAGGAGGAGATGTTGTTAGGTTTCATTAGTAAAGAAGCAATTTATTTCTTCAACTGTCATGTTTGAAACACTTAATTTCAGTTTCGTTGCCAGCTGGAACATATTTGACGAGAGTTTGAGCTATTTAATGGCATGGTTAAATTAGTTATTGAAAAAATTGATTATTATCATTTTTGCACCCTAAAATAGATAAGTCTTATGGATGCTCTTACCGAAATTATTCATTACTAAATTTGCTCATTCACCTAAAAATAAAATTAAAGCAAACCTTATTGACTCGTGATGTAAAGTTAAAGTAAAACTTAGTAACATGCAGCTCATAAATTCCTAGAGTCATGCACTAGAGTGAATTTTGCAAAGTGACTATTAACACAACTTTTGATAACTCTATTCATCCCTTGCAAGACAGGTTCATTATCAATTGATAGATTAGAGTAGTGCTCATATTGGAAATGCAATTCAGTTTTGGTTCGAATAATATAAAAACAATATTTGGAAAGTAAAAATAAGAAAAAAAAGTGGTGGTTTTATTTTTTTAGAAAAAATTGCATTTATATCTCAACAAGAAAATATATAATAAAATGATCTCTTAAAATTTTAAAATTACATTTCAAATTCTATGGAACTTTTATTTTCAATAAATTTCAATTCTACTGATAAGTCCATGAGCGTCTATTAATAAATCTATAAGCATTTGATAATTAAAATTTATTGTAAAATTTTTTTAAGAGATTTAAATATAATTTTAAAAATATTTTATCAATATTTCCTCTGAGGTTTAAATACAAATTTTCCTTCTTCTTTTTCATAACAGGGCGATGGATCGAAACTGGAAACCTTACTTGATTGACAGTTTGACACTTGACAGGGGAGAGCGAAGTCCGAGCGAGGGAGAGAACTAAAGACACTGTTGAAGCGCACCGTGCGCGGAGCCACTTGCATTTTGGATGAGTTCTCGATCGAGGCATGCCGGCGAAGCTTTTTCCGGCCGTCGGTTTCTCCGGCCAACGACGAACCTACCCACTTCATGAAGATCAAACTTCCTGGAAACCATTCATGCCCAAAACCCGGTTTATGTTCGCTTAAAACTAAGAAAACGCAGAAATGAGCACCAGCTTCTTTATACACTCTGTTTAATTTGTGGATCCTACTCATATCTTCTGATAATTGTTATATACACTATTTTTTCGGATCGAAATGAAAGAAATCTGGAGAAATTTTCCTGAATAGCAGTAATAGGAACAAAAAGGGGTTATTGTGCATGATTTCGAATGAGATGCGAGTTGCTTCTTGGTGTTCTAGTGAAATATAGCAAACAGTGTAGGCACTCAGGAGATTGCATTTTTTGATTTGTCGTCTAAGAGGCTGGAAAACTTAGTGCTTTGTTTTATGAACTCTGTTTGTTTGCTTGTTTCGGATTCAAGACTGTTCTCTGTTTTAGCATATAAAATAAGTTATCTTTATATTATATGAAGTTATTTTCATTTGTGTTTAAAGACTGTTTAAGTTACCCTCCCCCGATTGATTTGATAAATCTAACAAAGTAGAGGAGTGACCTTACAGAGAACTCCAAAGGAGTTCGTCAGAAGATTTGAGAATGAATTGTTAAGTGTGAGGCAACGATTGGTGTTCCATATGGCCGTGTTTGGAAGATGGAACTGAAGAAATCTGAAAAAAGAAGCTCGGTTTTGTGCAAGGGCTGGGAGGAATTTGTGAAGTCCTACCCTATTAGTTTTGGTTTCTTCTTTTTAGTGTTCAGATATGAATGATAGATCTGTGCGAGAAATTGATAATTCAAGAAAGCATGAGAAAGAGAAAGATAGGTCTGGCAAGGGCATTGTTCCAAAATGAAGAAGAGAGCTTTTGAGGAAAAGGCAAAGAGCTATAGAAGCTACCAGAAACGAATCAAAAAATCCTCCATCATTTACTGCTACAATAAGGCCAATTAATCTGAATCGTTGTTTTTTGATAAGGAATATATATGAATATGGTTCTTTCTCACTTTGTTAATAATTTGTTCACCAATGTGTATTCTGTTGCAAGATTTGCTGGCTTCATTTTGGAAAGTTTATCTGTATAAAAATCGTTGTTATGGTTGTTCGTCTTAATAATCTCAAACTCACAATTGTCTCCTTCCTTCACGTTGTTGGTCGGTGCCAAACTTATTTGACCCTTCCCTATTTAGGGAATTGACATGTATTTAGCATAATTATGTGTATTCTGTTACAGGATATGCGGCTTCATTTTGGAAGGTTTATCTGTGCAAAAATTGTTGTTATGGTTGTTCCTCGTGATAAGCTCAAAAATTCCCTAAATAGGGAAGGGTCAGAGAAGTTTCACATGGACCAACAATGTGAAGGAAGGAGACGAGTGTGAGTTTGAGCGTATCAAGAGGAACAACCATAACAACGATTTTTGCACAGATAGACCTTCCAAAATGAAGCCGGCACATCCTGCAATATAATACACAGTGGTGAGCAACATATTAAAAAAGTGAGAAAGAATCACATTCATATATAGCTCATAGAGATAGATTCCTTACAATATAATAACGCTTCAGATCAATTGTCCTCATTATTGCAGTAAAAGATGGAGGATTTTCTGATTCGGAATTCTGGGTAGCTTCCATAGCTCTTTGCCTCTTCCTCAAAAAATGCATGTCATTTCTCCCAATAGGGAAGGGCCATATCAGTTTTGCGAGGGCCAACAATGTAGAAGAAGGAGACTAGTGTGAGCTTGAGCTTATCAAGAGGAACAACTACTTTGTATTTCAAGTTGCCATAAAGTGATCATGTAACACAAGAACTTGTTTAGGCTCTTGTTATTTTGCATTTGGCTCATTCTGCTCATACTCTTTCTTCATCTTTCTATTCCTCTGCGTTTTGTAGCTTTTGAATCGTTCTGGCAGAGAGTTTTGCAACAGAGCATTGTAACATCATTTAAAAATGGTTCAAGTATACATTAAGATCTTACTCCCTCCATCCTTAATATAAAAGATATTTTAAGATTTATCCTAATTATAAGGCATAATTTTTATATTTATCAATGTTTCTAATTTACTTCTATTATTGCGTCCTAAAAAATAATTAAGGAGGAGAAAAAAATGAAGGAATTAAGGAAGATGATTAAGATGTTTTAGAAACTATATATTATATTAACTAACTCAATTAACTAATTTAATCTAAATAAATTAGGTAAATACGTCTTACGTTAAAAACATGGGGGCGGTATATTAATGACTCTAAGGTGTATGTGTGTTAGTTGATTCATCTGATAAAAAATAATTTGTGTAATTACAAATGTAGAGTGATCGATGTACATACGTATACTCTTTTTGTTTTCAATAGATATACGTATTCTCAAATGGTTTATTCAATCAACAAAGATTATAAGCCCAAAAGAGTTAGGAATATTGTGATAGCTATTTTCAACAACGCAACTCAACGTGGGAATTAATGAATGTTTCACTAAACAAAGTAACTCAATTAGCTTTAAAAAACTTGATCTTATACAGTGATTTTTGTTACATTCAACATCATTTCACAACACTCTTATTTTGATCTATAAAGGGATGGAGGGAGTATATAATTATTATTAAAATATTCAGTTATGAAAAATAAATGAATATAATTATAAACTGTTAAAATTTTATTTAAATAGCTCAATACTATAGTAATGAAAATGTGAAAAAAAAATCACTTTGTAAAAATATTAAATTTAAACCGTCTTATTTTTAGCCAATAAGATTGAAGAAGTTGATGGAGAAGAAAACGGAGATAATCTATATATGGGGAGGCTTAAAATTGAGTTAGATTTCATCCCACCTAAACAAAGTTATATTTATGGTTAAGTAGCATACAAAACTTGAAGTATTTTTCGAGTGGTACTTATTGTTTTAAATTAATTTTTTATGTATTTGACATTTTAAAGTATTTTTTCAGTAACAATTAATATTATAAAATAATTTTGATAAAACCAACATTCCAAAGTATATTTCAGTAATACTTGTTAAGTTTACGAAAAAGATTAGAGTCTGCTATCAATAAAAGTATACTCATCCAAGTTAAGGATGATGGGAAAAGTGTACTAATAAGAAAGACGTATCCAAATGGTTATTTGGGAAGTTCATTACTATATTCAAATATATGAGATGGCTACTGTCTTGGCGCCATCAATTTTGGACCAAAAGAAAAGGGACCAAAGATTTGTTGATTTGCCTGGCGATTGAATGGTCCCATGTTAGTTCATTTCTTTTTTGTTCTTTATCAACAAAAGAGATTTAGATCAATTTTTCTTAGTCTTGGATATAACGACATACAATTTTGGTACATGTCTCATTCATAATCCACACTTGAAATTATGTTATTTTATTGGCCTGACCTGTGGTTAGAGTCAAAATGTTTTTATTATATATATATATATATATATATATATATATATATATATATAGACACACACACATACGGTATAAATTTTATTTCTTTGATACTTTTCACTTTCCAGTGAATTGGAATAAAACACATACTCCGCCGCTGGGAATTGAACCAAGCCGGAAAAAATTGAATCAAATCAACTTAAATTCGGTTTTATTTGGTTTGGTTTGGTTCCATTTGGTTTTGGGTCAAACAAACATAAATGAACCCACCCAATCTACCAGAATACTTAGAATAACGGATATTAATTTAAAATAATATAATATACTCTTTCGGTCTTTAATCTAAGATATATTTAGGGAGTTGATTTTAATTCTAAATATAAGACATAATTTTTATATTTGTCGATCTTCTTCTAATTTACCTCTATAAATGTTTCCTCAACAATAATCAAGTAAGAGAAAAAATGAGAGAATTAAAGAAGATGATTGTGGTGTTTTAGAAAACACATATTATATTAACTAAGTCAACTACTTTTATTAATATAATTAAATTAAATAAATATATTTTTATGTTAAAGATCACAGAGAGTATTACATTAATATTTAATGCTCCCTCTCATCCTTAATGTGCTATGGACATGAAGGACATAACTCCAACATATAAGAAAGTCTATAATCTATGGGATGGAGAACCACATATGAGGAAATTTAAAAAAAAACCTTAACAAAAGGTTTGTCTTAATGAATGATACTTTTTTTAGTCTTTAATGTAAAATATATTTATCTTTTTTTTAACTATGAATTCTCATTTTATTAAGACATTTTTATCTAGTGTGATTGAACTAAGAAAGTGGATTAAGTCAATTAATATGACATTTTTTTAAAACACACTAATCGTATTTTTTTCTCTCAATATCTTTTTTATTTGATTATTGTTGAGGGAACATTAATAAAAATAAATTAAAAAAGATTAAAAAAGATTAAAAATAAGTTTTATATTTATAATTCAGTGCATCTCTCTAATTAGTTTATATATTAAGGAATAGGGGAGTATTTGAAAAATCTTTGATGGCTTCTTCTTTTGGCAAAAATTGCTTTTTAAGATAGAAAGTCTTTAAATTTTCCTTTGTTGAGTCTTAGAAAAGAGATTAACTGGTAATTTAGGTCAGGCATGACCACAAACAGGTGAGACCAAAATGAGATATATTCGCTCAGTTTTTCTTATATACTTGATTGTCCTTGATAATAGACATATGATTTTAAACCAAAAATAACTGTTAAGTAATATTGAATTATCAATATTGAATAAAATTTTTTAAATAAATTACCCAACCTGAGCCTAAATCCCCGAGGGACAATTTTTTTCAGGGATTTGTTCTTCGGGACAATTTATTTGAAATGTTGCGTACTTTTTTTTGGCCAGTGAAATTTTTAAATAAATAACAAGTTCATGTAATTTGATTACTCTCTTTTAAACAAATAATTTAAACACATCTAGACGGGGAGAAGAGAAAATGTAAGGAAAACTTACTCATAACTTGAGGCTGTTTAGATTAGTTTATAGAAGTTTCATAAGTACTTATGAATTATGATTCACGGAATCTGAATGAATTTTTAGGTCTACGAGGTAGTTTTTACAGTCTACGAGGTGCTTTTATGGTCTACGAGATAAATATGTGGATAAGATTTATCTCGATTTACGTGAATCGGATTTATATAATAAGCCCGATTCACAAAAACTCATCCAAACAGCCTCTTAATAAAAAAAATTCTTATTTACATTACACCTGCATATTTTTAAGATAAACCTAACAAAGTTAAATTTTCATATGTGAAATATGAATTTTCAAATTTCTGAATATTTAATTTTTTACATCAAAACTATGTGAGGACGACTAACTTTCTCAAAATTTAACTGTGTTGACTGTTGAGTATTTTCCTCCCATGATGCAAAGGGCATTAACGATTCAAGGGTATATATGTAATTTCGTACGCTGCCAGTTTCAACTTAGGACCTGAGTTCCAAGTTGATAGAAAGCTGAATCGATGGAAATACATGGGACTATATTATAGCCCCATAGTTCTCATTACAAACAACAAATCAGACATCTCGCTTAATAAAATAAAATTGATAGTACAAAATCACAACATGGATTAAGGCGAACGAATTCTGCTCTCTACTCAAAAATTAGGTTTCAATTTCAATTACTCACTTCAATTTTCCTATTTTATCAGATCTGTATTATACCCTACCCAATTCACATTCCACGTCAAACACCATATTTGTACTTCGATTTCAGTCTGATCCTCATTCCTCCTGGCCAAAAAAGGAGAAAAAAATTCCCTTAAAAAGAAGGATGTTTTGTTTCGAAGATGAAGTGATCCGAAGACGAAATTGATTACGCGTTTTATTTACCCTTGCCAAAGGAAAAAATCACTGAGGCTATGGCAATGGCGGATGCGTTCTCAGTGATTCCTGCTGCAGTGCTTCGCAACCTTGCTGACAAGCTCTACGAGAAGCGCAAGAATGCTGCTCTTGAGGTGAAACCTCAATCCCTTTCTCTCTCTCAATTTTCATTCTTGAGTTTGATAAATTTGGAGTTTCGTGGTTTTGGGTATTTTTATTGAGCTTTACTTGATCATAGGTTTATATTGGTTGTGTGGGTATATAGGTTGAGGGAATAGTGAAGCAGCTCGTTGCTAATTCAGAACTTGATAAAATAACCGCTGTGATCAATTTGTTGACTACGGAATACACTGGCTCGGTACAAGCAAATCACCGAAAGGTGTGAGTTTTTTTTTTTTTTTTTTACATGGTCATTATATGTTCATTTTATTTTATATTAAATTTGTGTGAAAGAATAATATGCTGGTTGAATTCTTTTCAATTTTTAATGAAGGGAGGATTGATAGGATTAGCTGCTGCGACTGTTGGGTTGTCTACTGAAGCAAGTCGGTATCTTGAGGTGAGGAGTTGAGTAAAATAACGCTTAATATGGATGCAAATGCTTTTTGTTCTTTCGTCTGACTTTGTTATTCTGAGCTTACAGTTTGAACTCCTTCCCCATTAGAATAACTTTAAAATCTCTTCAAGTGTGTGCTAGAACCATGCTAGTGGTTGCTGGGTCTGGTGGCATTACCTTCCTCTCTTTAGAACAAGATGAAAAAATAGATGAATAGATAGATAGATACATAGTTAGAGAGAGAGAGAGTATGTAGAATGATTAATGAATCATCCTCAGATACCTTTTCTTCTCATAGGCAAAAAAGGAAAATAAATCTTTATATAATAGCATGTTCTATAGCATGTATATTCATCTTTTTGCAATTTTTTAACCTTGTTTATGTCAAATCTTTGACATAACTTGCAATATTTGGATGTAGTCCCTAATAATTTCGGCTTGCATAGCTGCTTCGGTTGAACTTAACAAGAGAAACTGCTAATGTTGCTGAATAGCAACTTATCTTGCCTTTAGCCTAGTCTTAGAATAGAAGGAACCTTGGGCAGGGTATTTAAAATGAACTTTGTTTGGAAATTTAGTCTTTTCTCATCTTTTTCACCTTCCTAGTTATCTTGAGTATAGATGTACAAGGGCATGGTATTATTTGCTTCTTCATGAACATGATCTAAATTTCAGATTACTGGTCGGTTACATTGTCTCAATAAGTGAAATTGCCCTTCTGGATAGTCTAGAGCGCTTTGTGATTTATTCAGCATGGATTTTACTTTGAGATATAAACTTTTCCTGTGCACACTGTAGTTATCTGTCGGAATCTTCTGGTTCATGATTCCAGATCTCTGATGTTACTTCTCATCACATGTGATTTGATTGACTTTATTTAGAAATTTTGTTTTATATTCAGTATATATGGAGTTCTCATGGAAATTTTTCATATGATTTTTTGTATTGGATGTATTCCTACCGAGTTTTATTTTGCACATAACATTCTTTTCCTAGGATGCCAGTTGGTTATTAATGGAGTCCAAGTAAGGAGTGTGTATTTTCTTCTTGGGGCATTGGGTTACTTGACCTGCTTGTGCACAAAATAGAACTTTTGATGCGATTTTTTAAATTCGAGAGAATAGATTTCTTTAGAATTTGCTTTTAAGTCTGAAAGGCATAACAATTACTCTTGATTTAGATGGTACCTTGTATTTGTTAACGCAGTGCATGCATGATAGTGCTTGGAATGATTGATGGACTGTCCTGACCTTACATCAACTCTTGGTTTATTTGTTTTATTTGCCAGTGCTTGATAGATAGCACCAAATTTCAGGATAAGGAAATAAAGTTGATTGCACTTTTATGTGATGAAAGTGAAACTTGTACCAACTGATCAAGCTATGTCGTGTCTAATCGTAGTTTTAGCTGTTTTTTGGATGAATTATCAGTCATAGGATATTAGTATCATTCAGTGTGTTACAGAGGTGAGCTTATTGGTTCACATATTCTTTTCATATCTCTTCCTCTTGCCTAAAAATAATTATTGCTTGCTGGCAGCAAATTGTTCCCCCTGTGTTAGGTGCTTTTGCTGATCCAGACAGTAGAGTTCGTTATTATGCTTGTGAAGCACTGTATAATATTGCTAAGGTGAGAATTTAATTGCTTTGAAATACCTGTGGATTGACTACATATTGGTGATCTACTTGAGTTAATAAATATCTTTTCCTGATGTCAGGTTGTAAGAGGGGAGTTTATTGTATACTTCAATCAGATCTTTGATGCCTTATGCAAGCTTTCTGCAGACTTAGATCCAAGTGTACAAAGCGCTGCTCATCTCCTAGATAGGCTTGTGAAGGTATAGGATTATCTATCTATATACCTCTCTGCTGGCTTTACACGTGTGCATGCAGTTAAGATTTCCTGGATTGGGGGTTTATCTGATAGTGGCATGAATTTCTTTCTTTCTTTCTTTTTTTAAAAGATAAACTGATGCTGGAAATTTTTTATATTGGAACAGGATATTGTGACTGAAAGTGATCAGTTCAGGTGAATCCCTCTCACTTTTGTCTTTCTGTATTTAGTGATCCAAACTATACAAAAGATAGTGCAAAATATCAGCCCTTCTGAATGTAATTAGACTGATTCATTCCCTTTCCCTTTTCTTCTCTGATTTTCAGTATTGAAGAGTTTATACCATTGTTGAGGGAGCGAATGAATGTCTTGAATCCATATGTTCGTCAATTTTTGGTTGGATGGATTACTGTATTGGATAGTGTCCCTGATATTGACATGCTGGGTTTTCTTCCTGATTTTCTTGATGGTAACTTTCAATACATGAGTTTTGAGCATTTATTCTCAACATTTTATAAGCTTTTCTTTTGACCATTTATTTATTTGTATATTTCTCAGGTTTATTTAATATGTTGAGTGATTCAAGTCATGAAATTCGTCAGCAAGCTGATTCAGCTCTGTGTGAGTTTCTTCAAGAGATTAAAAACTCCCCAGTAAGACTTCTACTGATGTGTTCTCTGATTTGTTTAACCAGGATTCTGCCACTGTTTAGGTTCCTGTGCTTTAATGTTATTTCTCCCCCATAGCTGGCTAAGGAGCATTTCTTTTGGTTTGACATCTTTGTTTAGATGTACTATGCATGATTTCCACCAATAGTTGTTACTCAAAAGCAAAATATTTTGTTCATTTTTCATTTTCTGACTCAAGCAGTGCTACTCTTGAAGTCTGTAGATTATGGTCGAATGGCTGAAATACTGGTACAAAGGGCAGGTTCTTCGGATGAGTTTACTAGATTAACAGCTATCACATGGGTAAGTGGTAATGCAGTGCCTCATTTTATCAATCAAATTTTTCTGGGCGCCTTGGCAAAATTTATTACCGTTTATGTTCTGTTATTATTTTATTGGAATCATGCATGTTCTTTCATCTTTGAACAGATAAATGAGTTTGTTAAACTTGGTGGTGACCAGCTGTTTCCATATTATGCTGATATTCTTGAAGCCATTTTGCCTTGTGTATCTGATCAAGAAGAGAAAATTAGAGCGGTAGGTCTATTTGAGCTTTCTTTGTTTTCTTTTACTTTTTTATGGCGTGGTTGATTGTGTTTTACCTTGTTTTCTGTTTAATAACAAGACTACATGGGGTGCAATCCGATGAATTTGATAAATTTTGCTGCTGCTATGTAAGGTTGCTCGTGAAACCAATGAAGAGCTACATGCAATCAAGGCTGATCCAGCTGAATCGTTTGATGTAGGAGCTGTTCTCTCTGTTGCTAGGAGGTGTAGTTTTCTTACTTGGGAAAGAGCCCAGATATTTTGCAATGTTGACAATTAAATTTAAGTATTGCCATGAGCATCTGAGAAGATATTTAATGGAAATGATTATGAGGACCCTTTTGATAGGGGTTCCTATGTCCTTGGAAGATTATTATCTGAATAATTTTGCTCTGATATTGGGATGGTTTGACTGATCAGGCAACTATCTAGTGAATGGGAGGCTACCCGGATTGAAGCTTTGCACTGGATATCAACCCTTTTAAACAGACACCGTGCTGAGGTGATTGGATTATTGGAATCTACCGTTTTGTTTTGATGATTAAGAGGCACCTGTACATGAATAGAATTGATCTAGTTTCTGGAAATGCCCATGATTTTAAGTCAGACATCTCATTTACATTGCCTATTTGGATATTTCTAAAGGCTCTGAAAATAATTGCTTGTTTATGACCTATAACAAAAAGTTCTAGTTAGGTTTACTAGAAGTTCTAATTTTATTGATGGATGCTACTTGGCTGTAACCAGTAGTTATTATCATTCTGCTACTTGTAAATTTATACTTTTTGCCTACTTTATTGAATGAGGAGACAATTTTCTACTCTCTTGTCCAAGTAGACTAACGTTGCTTTATCATTTCTATCAACAGAACTAGAAATGAATTGTGGTAAAAAGATCATATATCCTGCGAACAGATATGGCTAATGAGATATACAACTTTCTTTTTCTACCAATATGTTTTTTGGCCTTCTCTTGAATAATTTCTCCAAAGTCCAAACTTACTTGTGGAAGACCTTCCCCCACCCCTCCCTTTTTACTTATAGCTCCATTCTAACATATTTACTTTTGATTTCTGAGATAGGTTTTAACATTTCTGGATGACATATTTGACACCCTACTGAAATCACTTTCTGATCCATCTGATGAGGTAGTCTTATTATCCTAATTTTTTTTCCTCTCTTGTTTTTTCATTAAGTTCTTTGTTTCTTAATACATACGTGCATGTGCTACTTGTTGTGGTTTATATTTTTCATATATCTCGTAGATACTTCACATGTACCATTGCTTCAGAACAATGCTTTTCAAGAGAAATTTTCACTAACCTAAGTCTTTGGATGAGAAGTTGGAGTGGCCTAGCTAGTGCAGTTTCATTGGCATCTTTATGTATGTTGCTGGTTGCATTGCATGCATGAAATTACTTCTGTCTCACTTAGATGTCTCAATGGTTTTTTTTTTGGGGGGGGGGGTTAGACATGGGACTTTTAATATGATTTTTATTTTCAAGTCAGCACACATCCATTTTAAGGTTACACCAATATCTTTCATCATAAAATGTGTTTTTGTTAGAGAATTTCGTATTGTTTTACTTCCTTATAAATCTCTTTTCTTGAGTAATTGCTTATATTAAAAAATTGATATTTTTGTAGCCCCTCCAATTCTTGTTGACTATCATGTTTGCGCATGGTAATCAAAATGGACTTAATTGTCTCTAATTCATTATAGTTGTGTGTCTTAAATAGGTCGTGCTTCTAGTTCTTGAAGTCCATGCATGCATTGCTAAAGATCCTCAGAACTTCCGAAAGCTTGTTGTGTCCCTAGTCGGCAAATTTCGTGTGGATAATTCTCTTTTAGAGAAGTAAGATTTCTCTACATTGTTTTAGTCAATTTTATTTTTCTTGATACATAATGTTGTTTAAATATGCTGTTACTAATAAATTCTTATTTATTCATCATATACTTAGGCGTGGTGCTTTGATAATTCGCCGACTATGTGTGCTTTTAGATGCTGAAAGAGTCTACCGTGAACTATCTACAATACTTGAAGGAGAATCCGATCTAGATTTTGCATCAGTTATGATTCAGGTTGGTCTTGACTGATGAGAAATCAAAATGTGATATCCTTCTAATTATAAGGATGGCTTATCCTTTCCCAAGTCCATGTCAAAATAGTTAAATAGAGCAGTTTTGTGATACTTGTGCTTAACATTTTGTACTTTATCTGCATCTGCCGGTCAAGATAATTGGTTTTGGTGCGCACCAGTAAGCTAGCTAAATTTATTTTGTATTGAACTTATGTTACCCACTTGATAACTTGAATATTTAGGTTGGATGATTCTTTTATACTAATGTATTGAATTTAAATTTATTTTGTATTGAACTTATGTTGCCCACTTGATAACTTGAATATTTAGGTTGAATGATTCTTTTATACTAATTAGTATGGCATGCTAAACTAAATGTAGATCTCGTGTTGCAGAGTTTGAAAAATGGAGGAAGCTTAAGATTCCTGTCCTTTTATTAGATTCGTGGAAGATGTTCTTTGATTTGTGTTCAAAATTCAGACAGAATCATGTTTCCCTTACTTGTCTGACCATGGCCAGGGATATATATTTTTTTTTTTCCTTCCAAAAGTAAACATACATGCATATATATATATTTAACATGTTTACGTCTTCTCGCTTTAATGAAAAAGTTCTTGTTTCTTCAAATCAACAAGTGCCCAATTTTATAAAGGCTGATAGAAAAGGACAAGATCCTATCCAATTACTAAAAATCTGCTTTGGATGTTTAGTATGGTGAGGGCCAATTATCCAACAAGGAGCTTTATTTTAATGACTGTTGCATATCTTATTTGGGATTTACAGACCTGGCTTAGGCTTACTAGATAAATATGGGTGTGCTTGTGTGTGCTTTCTACTGAGTCTAAACTTCTACTTATATAATAAGCTCAATCAGTATTAATCGGCACACGTTTCAAAAAATTTCAGGCTTTGAATTTGATCTTACTAACATCATCAGAATTATCTGAGCTTCGAGCTCTTTTGAAGCAATTAGTGGCAAATCCTGCTGGGAAGGACTTGTATGTCTCTTTGTATGCTTCATGGTGCCATTCTCCAATGGCAATTATAAGTCTCTGCTTCTTAGCTCAGGTAGGTAGGATCTTTAACTTGGTTATTGCTATCTGTTTATTTGAATTTATTTTTTCCCCTTCATTTGCACAATACTTATTTTAGCAATGTGCATTTGTGGTGGCTTAGCCTTAGTTTGATCATGTGAGTTAAATGTTTTTTTAATCTTTCTGGTCAGACCTATCAACATGCTAGTGCTGTGATTCAGTCTCTAGTTAAGGAGGATATTAGTGTCAAATTCTTGGTCGAACTGGATAAGCTAATTCGCTTGCTGGAAACCCCAATCTTTGCCTATCTAAGATTACAGGTATACAGTAGAAGCCACATGTTTAATCTATCTACTGTTGCTTTTGGGTCGTATTATAGCATATATTTAGTACTTGGTCTGGTAAAATGTGAAATAGGGTGTGTTTCTGATGATTAAAGCTATATGTCAGCAATCTCTTGTTATTTCCTTTTCCTTTTTGTCTTTCTAAGCTACTTAATCAATTAATTTATTCCAAGATCTAGTTTTCCCCTCTCTTTTGAAATCCATTTAGATTGCCATCCCCCTTGCAGCACCCCTGCATCCTAAAAAATATTTTATCAAAAGATAGCTCATATGTCAGGTTTTCAATTGTATTCAAATTGAGGCAGTTCTTCTTTCTTTTAAAAAAGCTCTCTTGTTTATGACTTTTTCTGGAAACTCAAGGCCCTTTCCAAGATATCAGTCTATAAGAAAATAAGGTGATACCTGGTCTACGATTATTGGATGCATTGATTGAAGTTGAGGGTAGTCTAAAAAATCCTCAAGATGATGTCCCAATAGAGGATATGGTAATGAAGGACTTGCTGCCATGTTCTGAGTCACTGTTGGAGGATTGGGAGGCAAATCAGGAAGCCATTGGCATGATCAAGACTATTAACTTTTCAGGAATAATGAACTCCAGTGTATTATTTGTTGGTTTTTCAAACCTTGTTTTATATATGCTTATTCTGCTTGTTAGTTTTTATTCTTATCACGTTTAGTTGAGTTTCCTTCTGCAAGATGAGTATAGTACTAACAAGTCCTTGTTATTGATAGTGTATCAATAAAGTCACAGATATATTTTAATATTTGTTTTCTTAGGGGCCTGAAACCGTTGTTTAATATTGCAGCTTCTTGAACCTGGAAGATATATTTGGTTATTTAAAGCATTGTATGGTCTTCTGATGTTGCTTCCCCAGGTATATGCAAATTTAGCCATTTCCCTATAGTGCAGTATTCTTTACTTGGAGTCGGACAGTAAAAGAAGGTCTTTATGCTTTGTGTATTTTAATGCATCTTTTTCTAGCATGTGGATATAAGTGATATATTCTTTATTCTGTATATTGATTATGATTTATATCATTTTGTTGTGTTATAAGAATCAGCCCATTGTCTATTCTGGTTCTGACCAGATGACACTACTTAACTGCTGCATTTACTCAGTTGTTGAATATATGATCTTGCTCTATTTGCCAGCTCATGTTGTGATAACTATGGAAAGGTAGGTCATATTTCTTTGAAGTTGATATTGACTCTTACATTTTGATACCATCATGCAGCAAAGTGCTGCCTTTAAGATTCTAAAAACTCGTCTAAAAGCCGTGCCACCACATTCTTTAAACGGCGAGCAATTTAGGAGAACATCCTCAGGGGATCCTTACCAAATTCTTCATCACACGACCGGTGGATCTCAAATCACTGAGGATGGGGACATAGCTGTAGATGTTGGTGACCCAGATAATGGAATCAACTTTGCTGCAAGGCTACAACAGTTTGAGCAAATGCAGAATCAGCATCGCATGCATGCTAGAGCGCAGGCACAGTCGCGCAATGCTTCCACTTCTGTGTCAAAGGTTACTGACCCCTTCATACTGCTTTCTGCTTGTTGATGTATAAAATCTATTGGTTGGGAATACATGCGCGCGCGCACAATTTAGGAGAAAATACAAATATCTCCTTCCTACTTGAAATCATTTGCATGCCCTCACTGACTTTGCAAATTGAGAAGTAAACCCTTTAATGGAGATGTCACCTTTTGAAAATTGAGAAGTAAACCCTTTAATGGAGATGTCACCTAGAACTTGAGCAATTTTTTGTGTGGCACACTCATTCGTCTGGAGACACTAGACAAATTTTGGTAGCATCTCCATTGAGGGAGAGCGTATAGGAGTGGATTTATCATCATTATTGGCGTACAACATTTTTCTTCATGTATTGTTTTGCCCAAACTGTTTCGAGTCATTCTTTTGCTTTGTTTCGTTTTCTGATAACAACACCAGAATCATATGGAGGACGCAGATAGACTGGAAGAAACAAGGCAACGTCTGTCATCTGATCTTCGCGTTTCTTCTCCAAGATCATAAAAAAGAAGCCCTGGGCAGCTGCAACTATAATTATAATGTTGCACTTGGCCATGCGTGAGTCAAATTATGTACGGATCTCACTGTATGTGAAATTTGAAATGTGTTAGGCTATGTAGAGTTGTAAATCATAGTAGTTTATTCTACTCATAGAGGCTGGGTTGGTGAAAATTGGGTTTGGAATCACCATGAAGCTTGGGTTTTTCCTGGGCTATTCTTTTGACCTTGTAAACAGGAGAGGCTCACGTGGTTCTATTATCTTTTGTTTATGACCATGTGGGCCCGGGGCATATTTTTATTTAGAGATGTTTCATTTCTTTATCTGTCCAATGTCCATTTACAAATTACAACCTTGTGATATTATAAGCACCTAGATTTTGTGTAGGTGCGGTGCGGTGTACAGGGATATTGACGAACGAATTTTGTGATGTCCGATTTTGTTTGACTTGGGGGGAGTGAAGCGAAGAGGAATGGAGGAAAGATTTTAACGGTTTTTTTTCCCCCAAAAAAAATGGATAATTAGCTCGTTTGGCCAAGTTTTTATCAATCGGGTTTATATAATAAGTCCGATTTACGTAAATCGAGATAAATCTCCTCTACATATTTATCTATAAATCTCTTCTACATATTTACCTCGTAGACCGTAAAAGTTACTTCGTATTCCGTGAATTACGATTTATAAACACTTATGGAGCTTCCATAAGTTAATCCAAACGAGCTAAATGTTAGGTTGAGAGTGATATTGTTCTTTTTTTTATTATTTTAGGGGCAAGAACATACCGTTAAATATTTTAGAACGTTGAATGTATCTCAAAATTTTTCAGGATTGGGTGCACTTTTACCTTTATTTTTATTCAAACTTGTTAAAATCCTTCTTTACCATCCATTTTGTCAAGCTAATAAAAGGTAAATATTGAATAAATATCAATACGAATTAACAGCGTCTCGAAGATGTGAAATAAAATTGTACGTATCATTACAAATGAGTAAGTTACCCAATTATATTCAAATGTAGCCCATAATTTATTTTATAAACTTTTATACTCAAAATTTTAGAATTTATTTCTGTAATATTACAATTTATAAATACATTTATCATAACTTTATAAATGTACTAATTTAATTGTTTGATATAATATATATGTACACATTTTAAAAATATATTTTAAAACCAAATCAATTCTATTTTGGCTATCATATTATCAAGTGATATATATATATATATATTCCTTCTGCTTTTGAAGGGGGGCTCTAGACAGTGTGCCCAGGAGCACAATGAACTGCATATATATATATTCCTTCTGCTTTTGAAGGGGGGCTCTAGACAGTGTGCTCAGGAGCACAATGAACTGCATTGTATTATTTTCATATACATCAAATCTACACTGGAGGTGTAGCTATAAATTTAGGGATAGCAAATCCACCCAAATTGCCTCGTACGACCTAAAAATGGCTCTGCAAATTCAACGGCAACGTCCTGAAGATCAGCCAATTTCACTTTACAATCAAACATCTTGGCAATTCAGGATACAAGTGCCACTGCAAAAGAGTGCCAATGCTCTTCAGAAAATCAGCGACTTCACAGAGCACAGATTTTCTTAATGTCAGAATCATAATCATCCAATTCAGATATATTTGCAGAGTAGGACCAAGAGAAAGATTTGCTCCCACTTGCTCTCTTTATGCGTCTCTGGGAATCGCTGCGGAAAATGCCAAAATGTTGTTGGAAAACAAAGTAGCATAGGCATGCTAGAGTTCCAACCATAGTGGGTACACCCAATATGGTTATGGTAATAGCCATCCATGTTTGCTTTTTTCCAACAACAACAAATGCCAAAGCCAGAAAAGCCCCACATGTGCAAGAACCAGCAGCCCACATAAGCTTGTTAACCACTGACACAACCTGCTTTTGAGCCGTTGTGTCCCAGGCTACCAAAGTGATTTGAACAACCACCACAGATAGAGAGATGAAAAGTGATGTAGAGTTTAAAAGACAGAAAGCTTGGAAAGCAACATTATCAGCTATATTAGCCTTCCCAGTCTCAGGTCCTTCCATGATATATTGGCCAGGCAAATTGAATATAGCCAAGAATGCTACTGAGGCAAAAAGGACAGCAACAACTGTGACGGAGTTAATTGTATTTTGAACTGCTTCTCTGTGAAGCTTTTTCAATTCTTTAGCAATACCAGAAACTCGCCTGCGAGTTTTTAAGTTTGCCTCAAGTTGTGACTGCACTTCATGCTTTATATCACTCACAGTTCTTTTAAGTTCCATGGCTTCATCAACTTTGCCGACGTGCCTGGCGTACTTGGCACCACAGTCTGCAAGGGCCTCCTTGATTTCCAAAGCTGGATCCCCATACGGTAATTTATCTGCCAAATCCAACGCTGTTTCCTTCTGGTTATTGATGGCATTAATATCCATAGCTGTGCAATTTAGCAGAAGACTCACAATCTGAAAAAGAGAATTGTGTCAGTAGAAGAAGAAATCAGGGAAGAAAAAGAATCTTTGCAAGAAAAATTTGCTTTATTTTGCTAGAAATGCAAGCAACATTTGTTATTTGACACACAAGGAAATGAATTTTGTTGATTGCACTAGGGCATCTGTCATGTCAAATAACCTTGCCAAAATATAGCATGGGAACAATCTAAGGTTCAGTAATCACATTATATTTCCATCCAGTAATTCTGTAAGTAGAGATAAAACTATCAGATTAGATGAACTGTGTCGAACAGAATGGGCATATTATTATATGAACATAAAAGAATGAACTGGCCAATGGCCTTATATATGGAGAGAAAGACCAAAATGTTCCATTACAGACATTATTATAGGAGCTGAAATATTGGATGGCTACATTATAAAAGAAACTGCACATACATGGTATGGTGTAGGGCTACAGCTACATGAAAGTAAAATTCACCTGTGAACGACCCTTCCTTGTAGCCATGTGTAAAGCAGTATTTCCCTTCTTATCTCGTTCATTCAATATAGTCGAATCAGCTTGTAATATCTCCTCTACCACTAAGGGACACTGTCCTTTTACAGCCATATGCAGTGCAGTTTGACCCTTTTTATCTTTGACAGTGACTATTCCTCGATCCCGGTCAATAAGTGCTTTCACAATACTAAGAAGTCCATACCTAGCAGCATTGTGCAATGCAGTTTTTCCATTTTTCCTAACTATCCACATTGAATCGACATCTGCATCGATGATAGCATTCACCACGTCCAAATGGTCTTGAACCGCAGCTGAATACAGGGGACTAGTGTTGGAGGAGTCACATAACTTACAAACCTCGGGCATCTTGTTCAAAAACTCTCTCACGATATCTGGAAAATGATTGACAATGTTAAAACTAATAATTCCACCACAAAGTGCATCCACTGTGAATTTATCATTTATGGGACCTATCATGGGTGTCGCCAAGGTACATAAACCAAAGCTGCAGCCATGAGTACCGTGTATACTTGGAAAAAAAATTCCGTATGAACCGCTTATTTTCTAGTATTACTTTTTCTTTCTAAAAAAAAAAATCCTGCAGAGGTTGAGAAAGAACTAGGACATTGAACTTGAAGACGAAGTTGTTGATGTTTCTTCATCAACAGCCACTTGTTGCCCAAGTTGCTGCTTTCCTTTTGCCATTAAGCTTAATTTAGAAGCACTTGAAAACTTTATTTTGTTCGAACTTAGTAGAGTATTTTCATCTCAATGGATGGTGAAGGATGAAATTAGGCGAAAATAAAACTTTCAATCCTAAGTTTGAAGCACTAAAATGAGATAGAAAACAGAGGAAGCCAATTAAAACCAGAAGGCCTTACTCAACTCCGAAAAATAGACAGACAACCAAACTACCCCCGGCTACTTACGTGTTGTAATTTAATTAATTAATTAATTTATTTTCCCAACACCAATCTCATTTCAACTTTCAAGCAAGAATTGCTTATTATTCAAAATACGAATCGCTTAATTTCAGAGTATTATACAATAAAGTATTAAAAGAGAGATGCAGAAAAGGGAGGAATACCTAGATGACCACGCTTAGCTGCAACATGGAAGGCATTCATGTCGGATTTGGATCTGATCTTCACAGTCTCCAAGTCACAGTAGTGGAGCAAGTAGCCGAAAATTGCAGCCAGATTATGCTCGGCAGCGATGTACAGCGCCGTCTCTCCGGCATCGTTCTGAAGGGACATGACATTAGAAAACGACGAAGCATCTTCGCTATTAAGCTGCTCCAAGAGTTGCTTCAGGTCATCCAAGTCCCCAGATCGAACTATTGAGAAAATGGACTGGTACCTAATGAATCGCAGAGCCTTGGGATCCATCATCGCGCGAACTCACACAAACACACACACAGAGAGGGGGGGGGGAGAGAGAGAGAGAGAGAGCTTCTTCAATTCTGGATAATCGTTACTCACAGCCTAACTCAGAAATTTTCGTCGTTTCTTCTTCGAAGGGAAAGCAGATTGAAGCAAATGAAAGAAGATTAAGAAGCGGAAGAATGATGATAATAGATTTGGATTCGGAGATTTGAGGAGGAGGCGAAGGTGGGGTTCATCATCTTCTTCCTCCATTTAACAGAATTCGATTATTAGGAGGATTTTATTTTATTTGGATGATGTGATTGAGGGTGGTGGTGGGGTCTTGAGGCAGTGCAAATCCATGTGGTGTTGAGCACATTGACTTTTCATGGATTCCTCAATCCTCAACGCGACGCGAATCTACAGTCCCCATTCCTTGTCTATTAGCGTAGCTAGCAGCAAATACACGCCGGCCAGGTTGCAGGATGCTGTTCAAAGCAAAAGAGCTAAAATGATTTTTACACTTTATTATTTTTATTACTTCTTAATTTTTTTAATATTCAAAACAAAAACTTCTCTCTTTTAATTGCCAACCACAACCCTTTTCATTTTACATTACACTTGAGGTGCGTGAAATTATCATAAATTTCACATCAGTTACCTTGATTCTTAAACATTTGGGTTTGTACTGAAAGCTCGGATCAATTGGCATGGTGTTGCTTTAACTTAACCAAAGATTTTGAGTTTGAAACTTGGTAACAATGTAGTATTAGGTGGTAAGGACACTGCCTCAACAATGATCCAATCATATCTCAAATCAGGATCAGGATTAGTTTGGACTGGATTAATTCCCCATAACAAAGGATTGGTCTAAGATATCATGTGCATAAGCAAAAAAATAAATAAATAAATAAATAAAGAAAAAAAGAAAAAAAATCTTTAATGTAATATATAAATATATAAAAAAAATTTATCTCAATTTATATAAATATGTTTATTATAAGAAGCTCCAAACAAATATTTGTGCAACTTTTATGTGTTACATTAATAGTTTCATTGAAAGCATTGAGAGTACTTCATGATTAAGTGAGTATAGCTCATTTGACCAGGTTATATTGATTCTTAACTTAAATACAAATTTAAGTTATTATTCCCAAACTTTATGTGTCTCGCACCTTTGAGGTTACGACTTTTTTTTCTTTTTTATTTAATGGAAGTGCGTGCCAGCATACAAGACTGAGGAGGAATTTGTAGTAACATGTACGAGTAGCTAGGAAGCTTTAGAACCGGGAAAAAAAAAAGCTAGGAAGCTTTAGAGTTTTGCCATCTAGTTAAGGAACTAATTACCTTGTTTGTTTAAGCGTTTGATTTCCATAAAAAGCCCGATTGCTCACCTATCGGGCTTACCCATCGTGATATCCAAAAATGCATGTTTGGTTTCCATTATTTATTAAGGGCTTTGCAAACGGGCTGAAGTAACTGACTTCAAAAAAAAAAAAACGCCTGATGTGATTACACGTTCGCATAGGATTCCTCTGGCTTTTTTATCGTTGTCCCTCTGTACTCAGTGCATGTGCCTTCTGCTTTGGTTCATCTTTCCGTACGAATCTCCCCTGCCACCATGACCAGTGCATTCACTGACCCGTCTCCTCCCCAACAGCCCTGTCGTCTGGCGGAGGTCATAAAGCAGATAAGCTTCACCTTCTCATCGTCTCATCAATCCGATGTAAGACATTGGCAGCTAACCTCAGGAACGTTGACGTGGGATTCCCTTCATCCTCCAACCGGTGGATCGGCTTTCGGACGAATCTCTTCTCCACTGTCATCTTCCTCTCAGGCAGACCCTGTGGTAGCTCTAATCTCCCTGTATCTCAACTCGGCATCGGTGTGTTTTGGTCCTTTGCTTCCCAAATATTGGCGGTATGACCTTTACAAGCGTTTGATTCTGGTTATTCAACATGAATCTAATTCATCTACACCGCCACTGATAGTGCATGTTTCTTTCATAAAACCCTGTGTGTGATTAAATTGTTGACGGCCAAACTGAAGCCATAAATATTTCCTCTGTTTTCATGTCTGTTTTTTGGCCAACTGAAGTTCGATTTAGGTTGGGATATGTTGAAATATGGATATCCGCATGACTATTGTGCCAATTTAGTATACTCTTTTTCTTGTGCTTTGTGTGATGCTTCCCTATGTCCGTTAGTGTGCAGAGTTTCGAACCCATTATTCTGTGCCTCAATCGTCAATGTATGTTCGAATCCCTCTTGCTTTTTCTCTTGTGTGATTTGTTGTTGTGTATGTGTTTTGCAGTCGGTGTTTTTCTTTGCTTCTTTGGTTCATATCTGTAAGCCGGCTACCAAGCTTTCTTCTTCAGTTACAGTGTTGTCTGAATCTAAGCATTTTAATTCTTGCGTTTTTGTATCGTGGTTCATATTTGTGTTGAGGATCCCAGTTTCAAACTTGTTCTTCATCAATTTTCCATAATCGTGGAAGCTAGTTATTTGTCATATCTGTTTTGAGCTTAAATTCTGTAATATAAGAAGCCAAAATTATTTGTGGTATGCAAGTTTGAGGTGTTTGAATAAAAGTTACACGATTTATTGTCCAGAAAATTAATCTTTCAAGACTTAATTATAAAAATTCATGCAATTTATCACTAAATTTAGTAGTTACATAAGTCATCACTACTCCATGTTTTATTATGACAGCACACAGTATTAAAATACAAAGGAATGTTAATTGAATATATTAAGATAACTACTGGACAACATATGTGAGGATTTGGGGTGAAATGCATTGTCGTGGAGTCTTAGCTCAACTAATCCTTCCAAATAGGTTGCATATACTTAGTTCAGGGGCCTGCTCAAGCTTTGGTGGTAGTCCCCCTACTTTGTTGTGTATAGGAATTTGTGATCCGCTCCAAACACCTTCAAGACAAATCCCATTAGGTGCAAAAATTGTTAAAACTTGTGTTTCAAAATTTCATCAACGAAAATGATTTCAGTTTGAATACCGATATTTCACCTATGGAAGTGCTTTTCATGTGTAGGCATAGGATTGTCTTTTGCATTTCTTTCCAAGTTAATTTCTTAAGTTGTTGTGTTATATATCTTTCATTTGTGCCGTGGTATATGGAGAAAAGAATTGAAATTCTTTAGTTTACCTATTGTGGCCTTTTGGGTTGCTAAACTTTGTTGTGATCATCAACCCTAGAAAGTTGCACGGCTATGTATTTAAATTAACTGAATGTGTTTGTCTGTTACCATTCACATATTGCCATAGAAAAATGCATGATAACGCAATATGGGATGACAACACCATTGAGGTGTTTATACATGCGATGCTTGGTCAAGTATACGCTCATGAACGGCGAGGGTTCTCATTCTCCAAGGCCGGCTGGAAGGCAATTGTGCAGGAGTTTAATCAAAAGACAGGTAGGGGCTATGACCGGAAACAACTCAAGAACAGATTTGATATCTTACACAAGGAACTGAAGACGTGGGATATGTTGCTCAATGAGACTGGGCTAGGTTTTAATCCGTAAACAAGGACCATTGACGCAGCTGATGGCTGGTGGCAACAAAAATGTCAGGTTAGTAAGCTTCCTTTAACTCTGCACAAGTAAAACACGGCTACCTATTGGTTACATTAGTCATAATTTTGTTTTCTTATATTAATGCAGGAGAATAAAGCGTATTCGAAGTTTCATCGATCTCCTCTTAAGTTTGAGACCAAACTTAAAATAATCTTCAGGGATGTCTGCGCTACCGAAGATGGTTCTTACTGCCCGTCATTTAGACAGACCCATACTGGTGATGCTGAGGATGATGATGTCTACATCCCAACAATGGATGAGCAGGAAGGGTTGGGGATAGCGAGGACGACTCTTTCGAATCTCAACCGGCACCCAGCACCGGAGTCACTGACGACTGGCCGGTATTGGGTTATCATCCCAAAGTGATCCCTCTGAGCCAACGAATTCAGGAAGCCATGGTAAGAGAAATAGGGTCAATCGAGCTCCGATGAGGAAGAAGTCAAGAGTGCCACCTACGGATAGGATTGCTGATGCGGTAAGTATGATGGCTGATGTAACGAAGCATAGATCAGCTATTGTTAGCGACATCCAGCAGAGGAGTACTGAAAGTATGGTCAGGGACCTTGTTATGCTAGAGGCAGTAAAGGTTGATTCGCAGTTTCGAATCTGATGTATCCAGATGATTTCGCAGGATAAGAGTTCCCAGGACGCGTTTGTGGGGTTATGGAAGGAGAACAAAGAGTATTTGATTGAGTGGTTGTGCTTTTCCGTTGATTGTTACTTCAGACTTTAGATTATATGCTTGACCGATCTATATGTTTATATGTATGAATATTTATGTACTTATGAACTGCTTGTATTTTTTTAGACACGTTATATTTATGTATTTAATTGCACGTGACAATTTAGGTTTGTGTTGTTCTTTATAGAGTTTGTTTTTATGTGACCTAAAGTTATCGACATGCACAGGCGACATTATCAATTGGCAATTTGATGGAGGAAATTGATGATGACTCTCAACTTATCACCCTTATCGAGGAGGAGTTGACAGAGTATCAACTACTAACTACGTTGATATGTCAGTACTGGGTTCCTTTCATCTCCAAACAACCACAGAGATCAAGTATACGCTTGGGACATTTGTGGGTCCAAGAACTGTTGGCAGCCAACGGTAGTTGTAAAGACATGCTCAGAGTTGATAACCATGTCTTTTATCTACTGTGCAATAAGTTGGCAGAACATGGGCTAACACAATCTAGGCACGTTGGCATTAAAGAAACGGTTGCCATGTTTCTGCTAACTGTTGGATACGCTATAGGGAATAGGGTAGTCCAAGAACTTTTTCCAACATTCGGGTGAAATTGTAAGTCGGCTATTGCACGGGGTTCTTGAGGCTTGCCTCAGTCTAGCTGCAGAGAACATTAAGCCCATCGATCCCAAATTTCGTGAATGCCACCCACATGTATTGCATAATCCACGATATTATCCATACTTTAAGGATGCTATTGGAGCACTAGACGGGACACATATAAGGTGTGTTATCACTGGTCAAAATCGAGACAAGTATATTGATATGAAGGGTTATTCTACGCAGAATGTAATAGCCGTATGCGACTGGGATATGTGTTTCACATTTGTGTTGGCCGGCTAGGAAGGATCTAAGCATGACGCTCGTATCTTTCAAGCCGTAGTCTCAAATCCAGCTATAAATTTCCCACATCCGCTTAGAGGTACGATTTCTATACCACGAAACAAAATTTAGGCTTTCAGACTTTCATTAATGTTATCCGATGTATTCATGATTGTTTTTTTAATTGGGTAGAAAAATATTATTTGGTCGATGCTGGCTATCTCATGTGAGAAGATTATCTTGGACCCTACAGACGTGAGCGGTATTACGTGCCAGAATTTAGGCGTCAGCCTGCACTTCGAAACAACAACGAGAAATTTAATTTCTACCACTCTAGTTTGAGGTCAACCATTGAAAGGACCTTCGGCATCTGGAATAGTAGGTTTGAAATCTTGCAGAAAATGCGTAAATATAGCTATGAAACACAGTTCAACTAGTTTGCGCAACAATGGCAATACACAACTTCATTCGAAGAAATTCTCCAGGTGATGCTATGTTTCAGCAATATTACAATGGCAACGTAGGTGATAAGGACAATACTAGTATAGAAGAAGAGGGTTCGTCCATAAATAATGCTGAGCCATCTTCAACTGGCATGAATGCCTTTCAAGACAGGATTATAGATGCTATTACGTAGGTCATCTGATTGTATAAGTTATGTACTTTTTTTCGCACATTTTATGTACTTTGCAAAAAAAATATTTGTCACATTTTTCCACTTCTATATAATATCAGATATAATTGTATTGGTCCAGGAAATTTCTTGTTGAGTTGTGTGCATACTTAAAAATGAATAAACCTCATTTTCAATAAATCATTTTCTACGAACACATTCACTCGGGAAACGGAAGCCCTTTTGAAAGAAGCTATTGAGGAACAGATGGAATTGTTTTTACTTGAGGAACAAGTACTGCAAAATTTATTAAAATTTTCATTTAATGTGGGAAATTTTGAATATTAACTAATTATTTAATATTTGTATCTTATAATATTGTTTGTTTTAATTGATAATGTAAATTGATAATTGTAATAATAAATAATATTTATTAGTAATATTAGTTAATATTTATTAGTGGTAATATTAGTTATATTAGAATAATTCAAAATTTTATAATCTAGAAATATCAAAATTTAAATAAATATATTAATATAGAATCTAATTCAATATTATTTATTTAATTTTAATTACAAATTTTTTTTATTAATTAACATTTAATATTATGTTTTTTTTTACCCACATAAACATCAAAAGCACTTATGAAATGTTTAATCCAAACATGATTCACTTTTGTGAAAAGCACTTAAGCAATCTCAAATCCAAACATAAATCACATTTAACAAATTGCATTTATATCAATCTCACTTTTGCATAAGTCCGATTGAAATAAGTCATTTTTCATACCGCTAATCTAAATATAATATAACTGATGCTTAGCAACATCATCAAATAATTTTTTTTTATCCAACTAAGCGAAGCAATTTTTTTTAAAAAAAAAATTGGACATTGGTTGAACTTATAATTCTAATAATGATGCCTTTACTTTCGTGATATCATGAAGATTTGAAAATTTGGTATTGGCAGAATAATTATTTCTAATTTGCTTTACCCAATGATAATCTAATGGCTGAATTAGAGAAAACATATATCTTAAAATAAAATATAAAGATGTTCGAGACCTTGTTCGTTGTCTCGTATGTTATCAACCCATTCCACATGACCTAAAAATTAGAGATCTTTTGACATTTCAATAAAAATAATGATAATAATAATAATAAAAGAAAAAAGTGTTCTTTTCAAATTACAATAAAAGCCTCAAGGGAGACATGGGCAAAGCGTTTTTGATGTATTCATTGATCCATTAACTTATCCTTGAAAAAAAAAATGTTTGAAGACATTTGATTTTATGTTAACCTAGAAGCGAGTACTTTGCCCCTGAAAAAGGCTGAAATTTTGGTTCTTCTTTCTGTTGGGATGTCTCTTGTTTTAGCTCTTTTCCCTGAAAACCAAAGGTGAAATACAATCTAGTTTGTTAACTACACCATGTAGACAAACAATTTGGCTGCCATAATGTCAACTTCAATTGGCATACAAAGGAGAAAATATTAGCAAGAACGGGCAAAATTACCTTTGAGCCGAACACAAGCTTCCCTTGGGATGCATGAGAGTTACTTTGTGAACTAGATGCTGCACAAGAATGTGTATTGCCATTGCCATTGCCATTTTGAGCACTGCTGCTTCTCTTGTCCTTAGAACATGAAGAAGAAAGTGGCGGCTGTTGATAGTTTAAGGGTCTTCCATCCAAACGTCTCGCGGCTCCAGAAAATGGGCTGAACTTAGGTTCAGTTTCAGCAAGGGGCTCTTCTTCAACTGTCAAGAGGAGCAAAAGAATACTGTAAATTACATCAAACTACACTCAAACTATCTCTAAGACTTGGTCGTAGTCCTGTATTTAAGATCGGAGGAGTATATCATAAGAGAAAGGACAAAACCCTTTTGACAAGACAAGGGAAGAGAAGTAAAGATTAATACAAAGGATTAAAGTGTAAATTTGTCCCGAAAGTTTTAGCCGATAAACAATATTTTCTCAAAAGTTTTTTTTGAGTTTAATGTTATCTTGAAAATTTCAAAACGTACTAATGTTGCACTATACTATTGAAAAACTAAAGTTGACCAGGCAACATTTCTTCTTTTTAACACTTTCAATGTAATATTGAACGGTAACATTACATCAAAGAAAAAACTTGTGGGATAAATTTACACCTAAACCCTAAAACAAAATTAAGAAAGAGAATTAAGCACCTTTCTCTGGTGCTGCAATGGGCTTTTCAGGTTCCTTGTAATCCAAGGGAGGGGCAAAGTCCACCTCACAATCTGTCTCAATGATGCTAACTCCATTGGAAGGCTTGGTGTCTACAATATTAATGTAATATTTCTTGTTGTTGTATGCCACCATTATAGTATCTCCAGTTGTTAAGCATGAGTAATTTCTCAATGTTGTTTCTAATCTGCATAATCAAATCAAAATACACTCAAATTTCTAAACAACCCTAACAATAGTGGCCATAACTAAACCGTCAAACCATTCTTGACTAAAATAATTGTTCAGTCAACTTACATAGCCTTAGGATTGGAGACATCCAAGAAATCCTTTGTGTGTGGTTGCAACTTAATAAAAGTCCCCTTTGGAAGGCTAACATTCTTTATTTCCACTATCTCTCCCTCTTGTAAAAGCATGTGCTGCATCATCTGCATAACATAACATGAATAAAAAGAAGCAAACATGAATTAAAAAGTGGAACCCTGAAGGAGGAGGAGAAGCACACCACCAATCATATATATATATATATACTACTTGCAAGATTATAAGTCTTTTTTTTTTTTTTTGAGTGCCTACTTACCCAATTTGGCATATACACCATGCCTTCCTCAGCAGTGAACTCCAGAACCCCGCAATGAGACACCCTCAAGGCGGCATCATTCCGAATTTCGAACAACATCGGATAATTAATATTCAGACATGCTGAAAATTATACTTCTTGTTAGTTTTGAAATCTTGCTAACTAAGCATTCAATACATCATAAGAATAAAATGGTAGCTCTGTACACAAGACTTCTATCAAGTGAGAGGTTTAGAAAGATTTTGATATATATAGCCTTATCCACTCACAGGAAGAGTCTCATCATCAGAAGAAATATGCAACAAAATATAAAGTCAGAATTTCAACTAACCTAGGTAGTGGAGGGCTGAGGGAGGCATTATAACTGGGAAAAAACAAGAATTATAATTGATGTTAGATAAGAATAGATACAATTTGATAATACTACATCTGGTTCTAGATATAAGGCTTAATTGACTTTTTTATGACGAGATTAAAGAAGTTAAATAAATTACTTAACAATATCATATGTTATATTTGATTAAACTATATATCATTTTATAAGTAAAAAAAATAGTTTGGATAAAAAAAATGATAAATATAAATATTTTAAAGTGATTTAATTAGCTTCCTTAATCTTTCAAAACAAATTCAAATGGGTCTTATTCTTAGAACCAGATCTAGTACTAATATGGAAACTTACTTTTATCGCCATTTTCTAGGTGAGGCTGCAAGATAAACAAGAAGAAAAAATAACATCATCAATACTTTTTAGTTTAGAAGAATAATAGCCAAAAACTACGTACATCAATGATAGAAATAGAAGAAATATGACCTTATTAATAGAAGAAGCAGGGTAACATCGATAAATCTGCTCGAAACATTCATCATCGTATTCATATCCATCGAAAAACTGAGCACAAAAGTGCAAAGATCATTAATATTGATAAACGCAAGAAACAATAAGACAATTAATGGATCAAATTAAATGACCATTTGAACTGAAAAAAAAAAAGAAAAAGGGAAAAAACTCATCCATATTTCCTTAAAAAGTAGTACAGATTCGTACCATTTTGAATTTTGTACGATTCTTACTACAGATGATCAACCCTAAGAGCTCCCTGTAAAACGCAAAAAAATTACCAGCCAATTGCAACGAGTAAGTAAATTAACATAAAACGAAAGTAACAACGAGGAACAGAGGACCTTGAACTCATAAGTGATCATAAAAGAATTCTGATATGTTTAAAATATACTGAAATATTAGCCATTTGCCTCTGATTACTAGGGAATGACCCCAGTAAGAAAATCATCGACTTACAAAGAGTAACAAAGAAAGTTTACCTCAATTGACAATATAGGCAGAGAAAGAAAAAGCTTTTGCGTGCTTAATATATGAAATTATGTTTGTTAGTTTAATTTGATTTCACTATTTATAGAGACATGGCTTTAAAATTATGTTTTTTTAAATAAATATATAGTTAAAAATATAAGTATATGGTATTGATTAAGATCATTTTGAACCTCATATTATCTATCATGATCTGAACCTATAAATTTGAATATTTATAATACGAGTAATTATCTATTTTATTGCATATATTATTAATATGCAACATATTGAAAATGATGACGTATCACACTAAATAATAGTATTTATTTAAGGGTTTAATGATAAAGTGTATGATACTGAATTGGATCATAACAATTTTTTTAAAAAAAGGATGACAACCAATTATTATTTATCTTGAAAAAAATGCATTTAAATTAAAATGTATTATATTTATTTAAATTTATTATATTATATAGCATTTTCCATAAAGAAATAAAATTTTGTATATGGAAAAGGAGATATAAATTATATATATATATAGATAGATAGATAGATAGAAGGATATGGATTTTTTTTTCCAACATATATAAATATATGAATTTAAATTTTATTATGAGGTCCCAAAAATTTAAATCTTATCACCAGAATCGATTGAGGGCCGGATTCTAGGAGACAAAATTAAATGTACGGAATTGAATTTTATTGTTAATATGAAAATTTTCTTGGGCCGGATTTTAGGAAACAAATTAACAGTAGGGAATGGAATTTTATTGTTAATATGAAAATTTTGTAACATGTAAATATCTCATTGAGCATTTCTTTATATCACGATTTGAGCTTAAAAATTTGAAGATTTATAATAGGAGTAATGATCAATTTTATGGCATATATTATAATATTATTAATATGTAATATATTGATAATAGTATTATAGCATGTTTGGAAACTCTATTTATAATCGGGCTTATAAAATAAACCCGATTTACGTAAATCGAGATAAATCTCCTCCACATATTTACTTCATAAACCGTAAAAGTTACCTCGTAGACCGTAAAAGCTACTTCGTATTCCGTAAATCACGATTTATAAGCACTTATGGAGCTTCCATAAGCTCATCCAAACAAACTTTAAAACCGTGCTAAAACTAAGGCTATGTTTGATTCGATGGAGGGGAGAGAGTTTAATAGAGATGAGGAGAGAGAAGGGTTTGAGAGAGATTTTTTTTTTACCTTGTTTAGATTGATAAAAAGAGAGGGGAGGGGAGGGATTTTGACATTACCTTATTTGGTATAGGAGGGAAAGGGGGGGGACATTTTTATATGGACAACTTTATCCTAATTTCATTTAATTTGAATTTTATAAATTTCTAACATATTTAATAAAATATAATTATAAATGGTATTCAATACATAAAATTATAATTTTATAATTATAAAAAATTAAATAAATATAATTATAAAATGTGTGACAGTTTTGGGTAAAGAATGGAAATGACACTGTGAGAATATTATAAAATAGTAGGGATATATTAGTCAATATATATCTAAACATTAACATTTCCCTCCAAATTCCTCCAATTTTGGAGGAGAGTTGGGAGGGGAGGGTTCACTCTCCTCCTAAAAATTTTAACAATCCAAATAAGAAGAGGGGAGTAAAATCCCTCCATTCTCCTTCCCTCGTACCAAAGATGCTAACACGATGGGTGAGTATGAATATGTTATCATTTAAAAGATTGAATGGAGAACGAATAGTTAGTTAAAACTTAAAACTCACACATTTAACTTAATAATTAAATAATATAATATTATAGTCAATAAAAACACAAGATAACTTGGCAAAAAATTTACATCAGATAAATATTAGGTCCATACACGATAGCGGAAATGATTTTATAGGGTTTTATATTTGAAATTTATAAATATAATAACATATTGAGAAAAATTATAAATCAATATTAGATAATTATCTATATAAATTTTGTTTATTCATATGGTTAAAAAAATTAGGGAAGGTAAATAAGTTATCATGCTCACAAAAAAAATGTATTAAGTTATGATAGACGATTTTATATTTAAATTTTAATAAAAAAATTAAATATTTTAATTTATCTTCATATTGTTAATTAGTTTTAAATTTTAAAAACGAATAAGAAAGTTATGATGTTGTAATTTGGTGAGAGTAGCAATGATTATCTACTATCACGATTTTTAATACAAAAGTCATCTGACCTTTTTTAAAAAAAAAATTAAATAAATTAAATTAAAGTATTTATATTTATTATTTTTTAAAAATTAAATTATTTTTCTTATAAAATGATATATAATCTAATACATATATAATATATGTTATGATTAAATAATTTATTTAGATTCATTAACATATCTAAAAAAAATCAACTAACTTTTGTATTATAGAGTAAAAGAAGTATATTAGAAGTAGAGCTGGGAAATCGGGCCGAGCCGGTCGGGCCGGCCATTTTAAATCACGGGCCGAGTTTGAAAAATAGAGCTTCAAAAGTAAGTCGGGTCTAAAAGGGTTAGCCCTGTAGGGCCGAGGGCCGGGCCGTTAGGCCCTTTAACTTTATTTTTTGTTTTAATTTCATTGCCCCTCCTACTCATGCCTTTGCTGACTCCTCCCTAAGAACCTTAAAATTGCTAAATTTACATATGATGATAATTTAATAATTCTTGATATTTTTACCCTTTAAGCAGAGTCTACTACTTAAAGTGAAGTACAATCAAAATTCCTTAAAATTGATGATAGCAGCGAAGAAGATGAAAAGGATAGTTGTCATAATCATATTGCTTAGAGTGTTTAGCCTTTTGCCTTCTTATACTTTGTATGAGACTATGAATTACTTGTACACAATATTTTTTATCTTTGGTTATGAATTAGTAACCGTATTTATTTTATTGCATAAGGTGTGTAAACGTATAGTTAAATCTTGTGAAAATGATTTCTGGCCCTGATGCTCTTGGGCCAGGTTTTGAAAAACAACAATTTTTCTTTCCCCGGACCCTTTTAAACCCTGACCCACCAAGAACAATTCTCACCTCTAATTAGAAAGTAGATCCTATTAAATAGAAGTAAAGAATGTCTCCATTAAGGCATTCTCTCCATTTCCTCTCAATTTAGTCAAAACAGTGAGTTTTTCTCAATTTTCTTCTAGATGATTCACAACTTTATCCCATTGAAGAGCTCCCATGGTTATTTTAAAATCGAGACAGGAAAATGCTTCAAATCAATAATTTAACACTGGAGATAAGAAGAGAAATCTTAAGTGATAAAATCAGACCAATGGAAAAAAGCATTTTCCCATGAGAAATTGCCGTTGATTGACATGGAAGGAAAAGTAATGCCAAAAGAACTTTGTGTTGATGTCGCTGAAGGGAATGGAGGCAGAAACCGAAGGCTAGATTGATTGAAAAGAACGAATGGCGTGTCAGATTTTATTTTATCAGCAAAACTCACCCTTTTGATTAAATGGAGAGAAATGAAAAGGGGAGAATTTCAAAAAAATACTATTTAAACTTTAAAATCTTAAATAAATGATTTAACAATAAAATGATTTGTTAATTGTATTACTATTCTTGTTAATCTCATTACCGAACTTATTAACGAGATTTTGAAGTTTAAATGATATTTTTTTGACATTCTCCTAATAAAAAGAGGGTCCGAGACATTCTTTGCCAATTAAATAGTTTAATTTATCAAGCATTGCTACATGACATGGGCATTCAACTTGCCACACCGTCATTTGTCCCTCCTTTTTTTTTTTTTTTGGCCCTTCAAACAAATGTCCCTCCTCTTATAAATAATATATTTAATAGTTTTTGGCCAAAAAAATATATTAATTAATTTAATTTACCACGCTGCCATGTGGAACACGTGAGCATTCAACTTGTAGCTCACTTAGGGCATGTATTCCTCATACTACATACTATGTAAGTAATAGATGGATGTATTTTGACAAAAATACATTTAACTAAAATTTTGATATATTTATTTAAATTTATTATATTGTACAGTATGCCTTACCAAGATAAAAATTTTGAAAGATGATAGATAATTTTTTAAAAAAAATATAGGGTGAGGGTCAATATTCAATATATCAATTAATAAAAAGATATGGATTTTTTTTTTTGGACAACATAAAAAGAAAAAAGAGGGATGGAGCCGGAAAAGGATGGGGTTCGGTGCTTTAAATGATTTGTAATGGCGCTCTGTTATATTTATAGATGTAGGTGGAGATATGGGCATATTGCTTTAGAATTACTTTTTTTGTTTGAAGATTTATATTTGCTCGTTTAGAATAGTAATTAGAATAATTAAAAATATTTTTTAATCGTGATTTATAATATACGAAGTAAGTATGTGATATGAGTATTGTCTCGATTTACACGTATACAAACACTTATAAAACTTAAATAAGCTAATCCAAACATGTTAATGATACAATACTATGCTTCTGAGCACATTGTCGCTATGGCTGCTACCTACAAAACCTAACCAGTAATACAAATAAAAACTTACTCTCTCTTTTTCTATACTTTTTATAAGATAGGAATTTTATGCATGCTGTTTTTTTTTTTTTTAATGAAATGATCAAATATATTAACGAAACGTTAGTTCAACATAAAAGACTACCAAGTAAAGACGGCCTCACACACCAAACACCAACTTAAGAGTAAAGTATATAGGATGTGCATGTTTATTTTAGCTTTTTATAAATATTTTTACGATTTATGAGATAAATATATGATATGAATTTTGTCTCATGTTACAAAAAAGAGTTTCTGAAATCATGATTTGTGAGTTGTTCACAAAGACAAAGTTGAAGATCCATTAGCATGACATGGACAAATATAGCATCTTTTAAAAAGTCCTCTTATTGAAGTGCCACAGACTAAAAGATTCATCAATAAGAAATTGATGAAGAAGGTCATGAGTCATGACACTAACTTGACTCTTGAAAGAGGAAAAATGGATATCTACACAGATTAGGTTTGAATAAAATGGGCATACAACCAACTTTGAGTTGGTAATCCCATATAGATAATGAGAACGCTTGAAATAAACAGAGATCTCACAAATATAATACTTGATTATGATGTTGGAATGTAATACTGCAGAAAACAAGAAAATTGGACACCAGAAGAAGTTAATGGTGAATTTACAGTCCTTGGGGCCACCATAGCATTACCCCAACTAAGTGGCCCCTCTTCAAGTCATTAAATATTCCAGCGAGTTTTCTTATAAGATAACCCACCCAAACCTAACACCTATCGTATTCTAGAAACACAAATCCCACCAAAGACACCATCATCCTCTCTCACCAAATGCTTAATACCTCTCTTAGCAAACAAACCATCAATATCATCATCCTTAAGAATTTTCCCTTCATGCTATGCTCTTTTTTATAAGATAATATTAGGGGATGTCTGAAAAGTTTTTTTTTCAACTCCTCATTTTTTTATTACAACGGCACATGTTAAACCTGTGAGGGAGAGAGGGGTGGCCTAAGAGCCACGCAATGACCATCACGCCATTGGACGGTGGTCTATAAACTCCTCATTTTACCCTCACTTAATTACAAAAATTACTTATAAAAAATTGTATTTAATTTTCATGTTTGACTAAAACACTCCATATAATATATTCTTTCCCCTTCACATAAATGAAGGCATTTTTGAAAAACAAAATTCATTCTTTACATATTTGTTACATCTAACTAATTTTAACTACCTCATCCAACAATACCCTGAATCATAACTAATTTATATTAATGGCATAAAATCATCACTCCTACCACAAATAATGGCTATAATAAACAAAAATGACCTGCACAAGATCCTTCTTAGAGTACTGTCCTCTCAGCTGGAACAATCATTTCCATTACTTTTTCTCTGTTTGTTAACCACGCAAGAGCTTGATCAATAATTAATTATATGCCACTTCTTAGTATTTGATAGTTGGGACAAAATGGAAGGTGCAAGTTAGTATTTGCTAGTTTTGAGCTTCACTTCTTCCAAGTTGGGACTAAGTAAAGGCTCATATATATCATTATCATATCTCTCTGCGTGTGTTTGTGTTTTCTTGTGAATGAATTTACTCGAAGTGGCGTCGGGTAATCTGGTTTGTCCCTAGCGTTGTCTTTTGTATGGAATTGTCTCTTTTTGCCACATCTCTTCCTTTTGAATTCTGAAATCCTAATAATAATCTCCAGATTTCATAATATAATTTCCTGATTCTTTCATCTCCACTTCCAAATTGATACCAATAAAAAAGAATCAAATAAAGGAAAGTGGTTATGACACCTTTGAAAAGAGGCAACATATTAAATCAACGCTTAGGCTCAGCACGTGCATGTGCATATTTGCATTCTTCCTCTCTAAATTAATCATTACCCATCCTCATTACCATTCTATAATTTAGTAACCAACAATAATTGAAAAGATATATATAATAAAACTTTTATACTTGAGAATCGTCGTCCTCAATCAAGGAAGAGGTTGATGAATCGTTAAATCACATGCATTCTTAGTTGTCTTTCCCAGTAGTGATGAGTTCACAGAAGACACATACATTGATAGTACTTTCTTGTTCGCACAAGCTGGGCACTTAAGCAAATGACAAATCCGTGTTGTTGGGGGGGTGGTTGGAAGAAGCAGACTTGCCAATCATCTATTCAACAATGACATGACCAAAATAAATATCACCGTACCAAATCCCTACCCTCTTTAACCAGACATTCATTCAATCTCACATACCAGAGCATGTTTTATCAGCTGCAATATCTATACATGAGCACCCTCATGTGTTTATGATTCTTAATATAAGATCCACTATATAGTTCAATTACTTTTATTAAAGTGAATCTTATATTAAGGACCAGATATAGCAATTGTTAGCCGGCAATGTTGGTGAGGTGAAGAGACATTGTTCCCCCTCTCAGGAAGAAGAGCTTGCATTGTCCCTCCAATTTTGCCCTCTTCACTTGCTACTAATTCCTGACATTTCCCAATTTCAACACCATGGCATATGCCCCTGACATCTTTTGCATCTAATACATTTTCTATTTCAAACCATTTTCTCCTCATGAAGACTCTTTAGTTATGTGATATCCATGAACAATTGAAACTTACGTTTCATGTACTTTTCTTTAAAAAAAAAAACGTTAGATGAATCAAATTTTAACTCGTCAATCATCAGGAAAACCGAGGAATCTGTTTATGAGCTTTGCCACAGGTGTGGCATCACCTGGAGAATAAGGGACAAGAGAATTCAAATCCATATCGCCTACAGTTTGATGGAGAGTTTGAGGACGTGCACAATACAAATGTTTTCGGTCTGCCAGTTCTTCGGCGAGTTCGCTTTGATGATTATCCATCAAATCTTCATTCACAACCACAATTAAAGGCTTGCCCAGCCGTAATGTCTCGAATATGCTACCTGATCCTGCATGGAGTCAACAAATTTGCAGTCAGTGTAAAGCTGCCATATAAACATGACTGTAAAAATGTAAAATTTCTCAAAAAAAAGGAAAACTTTAGACGTTTTCCAAAACGCAAGGTGGCATTCAGATTGATTCAGTGCTGTAAAATAGTACTTCTCCAGTCCTTAATATAAAACACATTTGGGGAGTTTATCTTAGTCCTAAATATAATACATAGTGTCCATATTTGTCAATATTTTCCTAATTTATCCTTATTGATACTGCCTCAACCATAATCAAGGAGGAGAGGGAGTGAAGGAATTAAGAAAGATAACTAAGGGATTTTAAAAAATATATGTCATATTAACTAACTTAATCAACTCCCTTAATCTAATCAAATTAGGTAAATATGTCTTATATTAAGAGGACCAAATGAGTACCATATTCATTCATTCAGTGCATTTAGGAGTGGGAAAATATCCCCTCACTTTCCAACAAAACAATTACTTCTCCTATGCCTAGCCTCAGACGGGAAGGGATGGAATGGATCCTTTCTTTATTCTTAAACAAGCATGAAAGACATCAATCATGCTAAATTATTTTAATTTTAAATTTGAATCCAATTCATTAAACCACACAAGTCAATTCTATGCAAATGAGTCTTATTTTAGTGCCTAGTACATGTAGTTGTCCTTGCTCATTATGTCCTTCTGTTATTTAATCTAACCACATTCACCAGCCTGTGGTGACAGCTGTAGTTCATTTCTTAGTTTAAATTTCTTCTCTTCTCTCTAGTGCTAATGAATAACTCGAACAAACCCAGTTAACACTTATCCAATGATTTTCATATCCAACTTTAGTTTAAGGTAGAACGCAACAAATATAACGAATGACCACTGGCGTGACAGCTACTTCTCCGTTATAGACAGAACCATAAAATTGAAGCCACTGAAACCAAGTAGTAAAACAATGACTTCGGCAAACTTGACAATACCATAATTACATAAAAAGCGAAGAGCCAAAAGAAAGAAAAGAAAAGAAAAGGTGACCTGCGTGACTGATGACAAGAGAGGCTGAATTGAGATGATCGGCAATGCTAGAGGAAAAGGTGAAGTAGTCTACAGCCAACGAACTACCTGCTTCAGACTACAAGGAAGTAACTTCTAAGAAATTCAGTAAATGAAGGAAGCATGTAATAAAGCTAGTGCCATTACTAATACAATTTAATTGAGGGACGTCCTCTGAAAATCCTATTCATAATTTCTGCGCGACAAAGCCTTCATGCATTAACATCTTTCAAATTTTCACAAATTTCTAACTGGAAATTAAAAACCAACAAGTCAAAGACATTTGAGGAGCCTCAAGTGGATGCACTTCCAAACTTTGTATTCAAAACATTTCCAAATTTCTAACTTCCGAATTACCATTCACCTCTAGAATGTATTGTATTTGAACATAAATCATCACTAGTTACTAGTCTATATAAATGAGAAGCTAATAATAGTTCAACTTAACTTCATTGTGGAGACATCAGATGAGTAAAGAAGAAAAGGCATTTAAGATTACCTTTGTTGGAACATAAGATCCGCGACCCATTTGAATGAGGAGGTGGGTGTAGCCTTTTCTAAATAACTCTTGCTTGACCGTCGGAGAATCCACTGCTTGTACAAGAGCATCAAATGAAGTCGTCCCCACAGTTACAAAAACAACCCTTCTTGTCTTATCATAATCGCTCGCACGATCTTCCATTAAGACTATTTGATCTCTTCTCCAAAATGCAGGCCTTGCAAAAAAATATTTTCAATTGAAGCAATCGACTTTGAGGACAGTTGCTTCACTTGTTCCCGAGGAAAATCCCTTCTTCTAAGATCGATCGCTTCCTTCCGTTCCCTTGAAGCCCGAAAAATTGAGATGTACTTTCTAGGGAAGCAAGTCAAGAAATCATTCCGTCTCCTTCAAGATTTCATATTCTGATTCCTCCTCGTGCGGGATCCATGAAAGTCACCTTTCTATCGACAAATTTCTCCCCTCCCTTGTGGCGCGAACTGAAAGCTGGTGTTGCTTCTGAATTAAGAACTCCTGATAGAAAATTGGAAGAGAAAGCTTTTTCCTTCTTAATCCAGGAAAACGAAAAGTCTTGCTTCTGGATTTAAGATGTTTCGAAGCAGGAAACGGGAACAGTAAGCTTTGGATTGCAGATTGAGGAACCGAGACGAAAAATGATGCGTGGAATAAAAATAGCCCAAAAAATAATAAATTGTTATAAAAATGTTGATAATAAGAGAGTAGAAGAGATAAATTCTAGAAAGATAAATTAGAGAGATATTCTCATTCACTTGTACACTTGAATACAGCACCAAGAGTCCCTGTTTATAGAAAAATTTCAACGTTACAGTATCTATGCTACAGTAAAATACATGCTGCTACAGTAACTGTCCTTGTGTGCTACAGTGAATCCCGTGAAGCTACAATGATGAACAATATCGTACAGTATTTTGCTACAGTGATACATAGTATTTTTTATCTTATAGATCATGCTTATTGGGAGAGTAAATTATCCTGAATATGAACTAATGAACATTTACATAATTGATATTCATAACACTCCCCCTTGGATGTCCATTTTGAATGTACCTCGTTAAAAACTTTAACTAAGAAAAACCCAGTGGGATAAAAACCTAGCCAAAGAAAAGAGTACATCATTAATTGATACACTGTCAAATGCTGCCTCATTAAAAACCTTTCTAGGAAAACCCAGTGGGACAAAACCTAGATAAGGGAAAAAGAGTACAGTGTGTATCGACTCCCCCTCTTGACAATATCAGTTGATATCTCTTAGTCTCCGAAGGCCAATGTCCAGACAAGTTTTTCAAAAATTGTACCTGGAAGTGACTTTGTGAATAAATCCGCTAGATTTTTACTTGAACAAATTTGATGGACATCTATTTGACCATCCTTTTAAAGGTCACGAGTAAAGAAGAATTTTGGTGAAATATGATTCGTTCTGTCTCCTTTGATATAGCCTTCTTTAAGTTGAGTAATGCATGCAGTATTATCTTTATATAGAACTGTTGGTGCCATTTTTCCTAAAGATAAATAACAATTTGTTCGTATATGATGTATTACTGATCTCAACCACACACATTTTCGACTTGCTTCATGTATTGCTAGAATTTTTGCATGGTTTGATGATGTGGCTGATATAGTCTGTTTCATTGATCGCCATGAAATAATTGTTCCTCCACATGTGAACAGATAGCCTGTTTGTGATTTACCATCATGTGGATCGGATAAAAATCCAGCATCTGCATAACCTACCGGTTCATGTTTAGATACGTTTGAGTAGTATAACCTCATATCCATAGTGCCTCTTAGATAACGAAAAATATGTTTTACTCCATTCCAATGTATTAGTGTTGGTGAAGAACTATATCTTGCTAATAAATTAACATCAAATGATATATCAGGACATGTATGATTAGCAAGATACATTAGTGCTCCAATGGCACTAAGGTATGGTACTTCTGGACCAATTAGTTCTTCATCACCTTTTTCACTCATTATCCGAGGTCGAAATGGATTTTTATCCGGCTCCAAAGACCTTACAATCATTGGGGTACATAATAGGTGAGATTTATCCATATAAAATATCTTTAGGACATTTCTTGTATAAGTTTCTTGATATACAAAGATCTCATTTTTAAGATACTCAATCTGTAATCCAAGACAGAATTTTGTTCTTCCCAAATCCTTCATTTCTAATTCTTTCTTCAAACAATGAATTGCCTTTTGGAGCTCTTCAGGAGTTCCAATAATGTTGATATCATCAACATAAACAGCAATTATAGCAAATTCACTATTAGATCTTTTTATAAAAATGCATGGGCATATTGGATCATTTTTTAATCCTTCTTTCAACATATATTTATTAAGACGATTATACCACATGCGCCCTGATTGCTTCAGGCCATACATGGACTTATTTAACTTAATTGAATATTGTTCTCGGAAACTTGAATTAGATACTTCTGGGCTCTGGCACCTTAAGTTCTTCAGGGATTTTCATATAAATATCATTATCAAGTGACCCATATAAATAGGCAGTCACGACATCCATTAGATGCAAATCAAGCCCTTCTTTTACTGTTAGACTAATTAAATAACGAAAAGTAGTCACATCCACTACAGGTGAATACGTTTCTTCAAAATTAATGATAGGTCTTTGTGTAAAGCCTTGGGCTACAAGACGTGCCTTATATCTTGTTATTTCGCTCTTTTCATTTCTTTTTCGTACAAAGACCCATTTGCATCCAACTGGTTTTACATCTTCAGGTGTAAGGACTACAGGTCCTAATACTTTTCGTTTTTCCAATGATTTTAATTCTGCATTAATGACATCTTTCCATAGGAGCCAATCTTTTCTTTGTTGGCACTCGCTAATGGATTTTGGCTCGTGATCCTCATTATTATTCATTACATCATTTTCTACATGATAAGCAAATGTGTCATCAACATTGACATCATTTCGATCCCATCGGATTCCATTCAGAACATAATTTATTGATATCTCATTATTTTCACATATATCAGGTACCTGGGTCTCTCATGGGACTACAACATTCTCTTCTAGAGATATCTCCACTGGAGATAATAACTCTTCAAGAGATGGCTCTTCTAGAGCTATTAACTTTTCTTGCTTATCCTCAATTTGGCCATCTATATTATTTGCTCCTTTTCTTTTTCGAGGATTTCTGTCTTTAGAACCGATAGGTCTGCCACGCTTCAGGTGTGCTTTAGATTTATCCATAATAGATTGTCCTTCAGGGACATCAATTTTAACAGGAGCATTAGCAGCTGGTATATGTGACTTTGTCACTTTCTTTAGGTCAGTAAATGCTTTTGGCATTTGATTAGCTAAATTTTGTAAATAAATTATCTTTTGAACTTCCAGTTCACACTTATTTGTACGAGGATCAAAATGAGCCAATGATAATTCATTCCAGCTAATTTCTTTATCCAATTGCTTGTTTCTCCCCCTAATGTTGGGAAAAGTGATTCATCAAAATGACAATCGGCAAATCGTGCCGTAAATAAATCTCCCGTAGATGGTTCTAAATATTTTATGATTGAAGGAGATTCATACCCAACATATATTATCATCCTTCTTTGAGGACCCATATTAGTGTGTTGTGGTGATGCTACTGACACATATACCGCACACCCAAAAGTCTTTATATGAGAAATATTAGGTTCCTGACCAAAAACCATTTGTAAGGAGAAAACCTTTAAGTAACTTGTTGGCCTGATGCAAATTAATATTGATGCATGCAAAATGGCATGGCCCCAAGCATAAATTGGGAGATTAGATTTCATAAGTAAATGTCTTGTAATTAGTTGCAACCTTTTAATCAATGATTCTGCAAATCCATTTTGTGTGTGAACATGAGCTATAGGATGTTCAACATCAATTCCAAGGGACATACAATATTCATTAAAAGTAAATTCACCAGCATCATCAAGACGTATTTTCTTGATAGGATAATCAGAGTAATGTGCTCTTAATCTAATCAATTGAGCAAGTAATCTCGCAAACGTCAGGTTGCGAGAAGATAATAAATACACATGTGACCATTTAGTTGATGCATCAATTAAAACCATATAATATCTAAATGATCCACATGATAGGTGTATTGGCCCACAAATATCTCCCTGTATCCGTTTTAGAAATGTGAGAGACTCACTTTCTACTTTGCTTGGTGAGGAGCGAATAATTAATTTTCCCTTGGAACATGCATCACATGAGAAATCATGGGATTGTGGTATTTGTTTACACTTCAGGGTATGTCCACATGAATTCTCAATTATTTGTCGCATCATAATTGAACCGGGATGGCCTAACCAATCATGCCAAACATTAAATTCATTTGTAAACTTCTGGTTTACATTGGCAGACTTCTGGTCTGTATTGGTGAACTTCTGGTTCTCAATAACATATGTTTCAATTGTATTTATAAATGTATAATACAAACCAGAAGAAAAAGTAGGAAAAATTTCTAATATGCATTTTCTACCATAAATTTTTTTTTGTCATAATAAGATATTCCTGATTATTTTTAGTTATTGTTTCTACATGATATCCATTTCTGCGGATATCTTTGAAACTTAACAGGTTTCTTCTAGACTTGGTAGAATAAATTGCATTACCAATACATAATTTTGTTCCTTTAGGTAACAAAATATTAGCTCTTCCGGAGCCTTCGATCAAATTTATACTACCAGATATAGTCTGAACGTTGGCTTTTTGCATTACCAAGGAAGACACATATTTATTATTTCTGAGTATGGTGTTGGTTGTTGCGCTATCAACGAGACATAAATCTTCAGGATTGATGCCAGTAAGATTCATTCTTCATTAAAAGAAATATAAAAACATAATTAAGATAAATACATTCGATAAAAGTAACATAAAAGTTCAAATAGATAAATAATTATGCTAAGAAATCAGCAATATCCAAATGGGTAAAATCCATGTTTTCATACTCAGAATTCTCAGCTTGATCCACATGATTTACTTCAGTTGTTGATCATTTACCATTATTTCTTATTGATTCTTGGTAAAGATCAACTAGGTGTCTTGGCGTACGACAGATACAAGACTAATGACTCTTGCCACCACAGCGATAACATAGACTTTTAGCATTTTTATTTTGCCCATTATTTTCTCTTTTATGGTTCTTATCAATCTTTTCCCTACTTCTGGTAGGAATTTGAACCACCATGATTTCGATAATGGTCATGCTTACGGCTATAGCCAAGTCCACGACCACAATTAGATTCATTTATTACTACATTCGCTTCTGGGAATGAAGTTAAGCCTATTGGACGAGATTCATGGTTTTTCAATAAAAGCTCATTATCTTGTTCTGCTACAAGGAGGCAAGAAATTAATTTAACATATTTCTTAAACCTTTTTTCACAATATTGCTACTGCAGGAGCAAATTGGATGTATCCATTTATACAAGTTTTTGGAAGGATGACCATCTTCTGGTAATCATACATTTATTTTAAATTGTTCTAAAGAACAAGTGGGTTTTTCATGGCCAAATATTGAATTTTGAGGCCTTTATGCAAATGGTGGTCTAGAAAAATTATGGATAAGGCATTTAAGATAAATAGTTCTTTTTTTATAATAACAAGAGCCATAAATTTATATATTATAAAATTTAACTTAGTTCAGAATAATGTAATAAAAAGGGTATTCGCAATATAATAACAGGAAATTCATAAAGGCAATAAATAATTCATAAAGTAAAATATTGCAACAAAAATTAAAAATTTATGGCTTCAGGCCATTTAGTTCTCATGGCTTCAGGCTAATTAATCTCATGATGAGAAATTAAATATATATATGGCATCTGACTATTTATCTTCAGGATAAATAAAAGTTATACATAGCTTCTGACTGTGATATATATATGGCTTCTAGCCATATAATAATGATACATATAGATAAGGCTTCTGGCCATATAATAAAAATTCAAATAATATGACTTCTGGTCATATAATTTCAGGAATTGGATGTGGATGGCTTCTGGCCATAATCATAATAATAATATAAATGAACTTATAATGATATATATAAGATATAATAACAATAGTGATCTCTAATCCTAGCCATAGAACCTGATGTTCACAACAATTTGTAAGGATGTATTTCTTAATTCCATATAGTGGCTCAAATTATCCCAGATCTATGAAATAAAGATATTATAAAATAAAGTATAAATTATCAAAGAAATTATAAGAATATCATACATTTAGCAGAGCTTCGTGCAGATAACGTGTTATAAAAATGTTGATAATAAGAGAGTAGAAGAGATAAATTCTAGAGAGATAAATTAGAGAGATATTCTCATTCACTTGTACACCTGAATCCAGCACCCATGGTCCCTATTTATAGAAAAATTTCGACGCTACAGTACCCATGCTACAGTAAAAAAAACGTTCTGCTACAGTAACTGTCCTCGTGTGCTACAGTGAAACCCGTGAAGCTACAGTGATAAACAATACCATACAGTATTTTGCTACAGTGATACACAATATTTTCCTCTTATAGATCATGCTGATTGGGAGAGTAAATTATCCTAGATATGAACTAATGGACATCCACATAATTGATATTCATAACATAAATCTCAATTAACTGCGATATTTTAGTTGTTGTTCTCACAATAGTAATTTTTTAGTTGATTTTATTTCTTAGGGTGATGGAGAAAAATACCTATGATGATTTGCAAAAGGAGCATCCAACACCATGAAAAAAAATTTTGTTCAAAAATGCCTATATACATTACAAAAGGGTTCAAAAATACCACCACTGTTAAATCCTGTAACGCCGTTAAATATTTTTCATGGGCAATGGAGCAAAAATGCCCATGATCATAAGCAAAAGGAGCAACAGACACCATGAAATTTTTTTTTGTTTAAAAATACATATGTAAATTACTATCCATCCGGCTCGGACTAGTGATATATCCTAAAATTCCAAATTGATAATTCCATTGATTTATTACTCATTTAAAATTCGTTCTAAACTCATTTTTTAAGTTATCTCAACTTAAAATTGCTAATTGATCAAAATACCCCTAAGGACCCGGTCTAAGCCCCTTTGTACCCGGTCTAACTATACTTTATCAAAAAAATATAACATGGGCTAATCTTACACAATTTCGCGTGTAGAATCCAACTTTGACCTCAGATTTGTCAAAATCATGCTTAAATTATAAAAATACCCCTAGTAGCCATTATGTTAGGGTTTAAGGGGTAAAATTGGACTTGATTTTGGTTTTTTCATGATTCCATTGAGTTTATAATGGAAAATTGTGTAGGAATCATGTAAATTATGAAGTGTGAAAGTTTTATGGAATGAAATGACAATTTTACCCCTAAAACCCTAACATAATGGCTACTAGGGGTATTTTTATAAGTTGAGCATGATTTTGACAAATCTTAGGTCAAAATTGGATTCTACACGCGAAATTGTCTAAGATTAGCCCAGGTCATAATTTTTGGTAAATTACAGTTAGACCGGGTACAAAGGGGCTTATACCTGGTCCTTAGGGGTATTTTGGTCAATTAGCAATTTTAAGTTGAGATAACTTAAAAAATGAGTTTAGAACGAATTTTGAATGAGTAATAAATCAATGGAATCATCAATTTGGAATTTTAGGATATATCACTAACCCGAGCCGAATGAATAGTAATGTACATAGGTATTTTTAAACAAAAAAAATTACATGGTGCCTGTTGCTCCTTTTGCTTATGATCATGGGCATTTTTGCTCTATTGCCCATGCAAAATATTTAACGGCGTTACAGGATTTAACGGTGGTGGTATTTTTGAACCTTTGTGTAATGTACATAGGCATTTTTAAACAATTTTTTTTCATGGTGCTAGTCACTGGATGCTCCTTTTACAAATCATCATGGGTATTTTTGCTCCATCACCCTATTTCTTATAACTTTTTATAAAAAAAATTTATTAAAATCATATTATTTAAAATATTAATTAAAAATAATAAATATTTTTTTTATTTATATCCTATATTTAATATATATAATATATATCTAATGAAGGTAAAAATAAAAACACAAATTATAAAATTCCTACAAGAGTGGCGAGGGCGCTACTCCGAGTGAGATATATATATATTTCAAAATAAAAAATGGCGGGTCCTAAAAATTGGCTTCCAAAATGCCAGCCTCTCTTCGCATCTGGGCAATACAGGATAACTAGCGAAGCCTTATAGAGGAATCCGAGCGAAAGCATATGGAGTCGAGGCGCTTAATTTGCGATACTGAGATTCCGACTCTACAGCCCAAACTTGATGCTTTTTCTGATTCTTATCGAAAATCCCTCAAATCCCTAAGGGCGATATCACAAGAAACGGCTCAATATCAAGGTGAGGGTTCTTGAATGGTTCACTTTCAGTGTTTCCTTTGGATTTGGTTTATAATAAATGTGGGTTTTGAGCTTTATGCTTCGAAATTATCGTTTACAACGTGGATTGTATGTTTTGATTTATTCCATCTTCCTAGCGAAAATAGAAGGGGCAAAAGCTGAATTGAGGAAGGCAGAGGATGATTTTGTTAAAGCACAGGGAGGTACATATTTATTCTCGCTTTACAATCTTTATTTTGGTGGATTTTAATTTGAGTTCAGACGTAAACTGCGAGTATACTAGCATTTTAGATTTCAGTAACTGTTAATTTTTTTACATTTTGCCACTCTTCGATTGCATTTTCACTCAGCGAAGACTCGTAAAGAGGCCAATCATATGGCATTGATGGACGCTATTGCTTTTGCAAAGACTAGAGTTGAAGATCTTAAGAGTAGCATTCTGGAGAAAAGAACCAAGAATTCTGAATATGCTAAATTTTTATTTCAACATTCTCTTGGTAATTATCTGTTTGTGAACTTACGACATATACTTTGTAGCAATTTTCCAAACGTTATTACTCTTCCAGCTGCTCACAATTTGATGCATTGTGAATAATATTTTGAAACATTTTAAACCCTCTGCAACATCTCAAGGGACTGTAAATGAAAGTACTGAACAAAAAGATGAAATACAGGAGGCCATCTCATGGTACAATACAGTCCTCGGCTTCCATGTTGAAGGCGGAGATGGTAATTTATGTGGTTCATCTTGTTCAACTTTTATCCTTCTTCACTTAATTGGTATCCTTACAAGTTCTATGCATATCAGGGGTGAAGTTCACCTTCAAAAATATTAACATAACCAACCCCAAAGTGGAATGCTTTTTTACCATCCGTCACGAAAATGATGCTTATACATGTAAGTTGTTTTTCTTATGTTTTGTTTATAATCCCAATACACTCTAATTATCTGCTTTTGAAGCTGGAGTCGTTTCTTCTCTTTCAGTGTTGAACTGTGAACCCTCCCTCAAAGGCACCAAAGTGATGATCCATGAATTAAACAGGACAAATGGCTTGTATAAATTTGTCAGAGTTGAGGAGAAAGTTCCAAGAAGCAGTGACACAAGGTATGAATGTTGCTTTTTACATACGCTATTTTTTTCATGCATAGAATGGGGATGCCAAAAATTTCCTATTATCTCAACGTGCACTTGCTCCAGATTTATCTATCTCATCCTTCAGAAGTGATTCACCTACCAAGAAGAATGAGAATAAAGTTCAAGCTTCAGAAGGTGATAGATCTTTTAAGAAACAAACCCTCAAAAGAGAGGCAATATCTGCTGCCTTGTCTCCTGGATCTGCCTCGTCTCTTCGCCAGTCTCCTTGTTTGAAGGTATGAACCAAAGTGGTCACTTGTGTCCTTTGAATTTAATTCTGTTAGCACTTATGTGTCGTTAGTGTAAGGTCGGAATTTGCACCAGAGTTTTTATTATGAAATTTAGTAGTGATTTTTGAATCAGCTTTTGAGAATAGCTTATGGAAAAAAAGTGAAAAAAAATGATTTTTGAGAATAGATTCTGGCAGAATAGATTATGTGAAAAAAGTGATTATGATAAATGAGAGTGTTTGGATATTTTGATCAGAATAACTTTTTTTATGGTCAAATTACTGAAAGGGACATTAGCTTTTGTGATAATCACATATAAATGATAAGATTATATTTTATGTATTATTTAATAGGAAAATTCATAATAAATACAAAAAATGACATAAATTTATCTAAAAAATTAAAAATTATAACATTAATCAATTATCTAACATAAAAAAAATCAAACACACACACACACATATATATTAATTATAGGAAAAAAATGATTTTGATAAAATGAGAGTGTTTGGGTATTAGGTTAAGAATCACTTTTTTAATGGTCAAATTACCAAAAAGGATATTAGCTTTTGTGATAATTATATATAAAAAGAAGATTTTATTTTAAATATTTTCAACATTAAATTTCATAATAATACTTAAAATTAAATAAATTTGTCTAAAAAATTAAAATTATAACATTGGGCAATTATATAACATCATACAAAATAGCTCAAACATATATGTATTAATAATTAATAAATTATATAAAAAATTTATATATAAAAGTAATTTTAATAAGATGAGTGTTTGGATATTAGGTTATGAATCACTTTTTAGTGGTCAAATTACCAAAAAGGACATTAGCTTTTATGATAATTACACATAAAGTACAAGGTTATATTCACAATGCATTAAGTTGTAGGGTGTTTGGCAAACCTAGAAAAACACTTTTTTTCATCAAAACCTTGGTTTGTTAAAAATGAATCCAAACACTTGAAAAAACTGAAAAAGCATTTTTTTTTGTAAAACCATGGTTTTGAAAAAAACTACTTTTTTCTAATTTTTGGGTAGTTGAAATCTATGGGTTGTTTTCCAATTTTCCCCAAATCCATCTATTCCCCCCCCCCCCCCCCCCCCAAAAAAAAAACGTTGCTACTCCTATCTTGCTTGAGAGGAAAAAAGGAAACGTTGGTTATATTCACAATGCATTAGCTTTTCTAGGTTATATTCACAATTCATAAAGTACAAGAAAGTGGTTTTACCTCATGTTTTTTGCTTGCCTAGCAATATAAAACCCATTTTCTTCTTAGCTAGGCAAGCAAAAAACATGAGGTACAATAGACAAGCAATGAATTAAGTTGTAGGGTGTGTTTGGAAACAGCTTCTGAAAATAGCTTATGAAGAAAAAGTGAAAAAAAGTGATTTTTGAGAATAGATTATGGAGAATAGATTATGAGAAAAAAGTGATTTTGATAAAATGAGAGTGTTTGGATATTATGATCAGAATAGCTTTTTTTCATGGTCAAATTACTGAAAATGACATTAACTTTTGTGATAATTACATATAAAAGATAATATTATATTTTATATATTATATAGTAGTAAATTTCATAATAAATACAAAAAATGGCATAAAATTATCTAAAAAATTTATAATATATATGTATGTATGTATGTATGTATTATAATAAATTGTAAAAAATAATTTATAATAATTAGATATAAAATATTAGATTATATTTTAGGTATTATTTAATATAAAATTGAACAATAAATACCAAAAACTCTTTAAATTTGTCCGAAAAAATTATAAATTGTGAAAAAAAATTAATTGTACATACATATATAGAAATATATATATATATATTAATAAATTGTACATTGAAAGTTCATAATTCAATAGTTAACATCGAAAAATAATATAAGGAGCCGCTCTTTCAATGCAGTTAATACAATCTGTTTTTGCCTTTCTCCTTTAAATTGTATTTCTTTTACTAACAAGTGATATATTAGTCATAACAACATGTCTAGAAACCTCAAATTTATCATGAAACAAATACATTAACATTTAATAGTTTGTCAATAATTCAAAATATCAAAATAGATTATGAGAAGAATAGATTATGGGAAAAAAGCTGCTAGTCATTTTCTTAAAACTACACCGTTTTGGTGTTGTTTTAAGGAGCTGAACTTGTTTTTTTGTCTAAAAAAAATATTATCTAATATTTTGAAATATTTTCTTGGACGTATGTAGTATCAAAAAATATTTTTTAAGTAACATGCAGTATTCTAAAATAATTTTTAGTGCTTTTAACTCTTTAAGATATTTTTTCAGTTGTACTCAATATGTTTGCAGACTGATTGCAATTTTACCCTTAATTTATTTTTTTAGCTTCAAAAATTACTTTAAAATATTAGGTGCTCCTGAAAAAATATTTTAGAGTGGATGACAGTAGGTACAACTAAAAAAATCCTTTAAAGTAATTTTTAGAGCTAAAAAAATAAATTAAGGGTAAAATTGCAATCAGTCTGCAAATACACTGGGTATAACTGAAAAAATATTTTAAATGATTAAAAGCACTAAAAATTATTTTAGAATATTATATGCTACTTAAAAAATATTTTTAGACATTTTTTATAAAACCAAAAAAGCATGGTTTTGGATAAAAAGCAATAAAAAGAAGCTTTTCTCAAAACCATGGTTTTGGAATAAAACCATGGTTTCCTAAAAATGTGAGTGTTTTGGCTAATTTTTCTCAAAACCATGGTTTTGATGCCAAACCATGGTTTGGAGGATTTTCCAAACACACACGTAAAAGCATGAGACTTCTCAAAGACAAATTCCAATTGGTCAAAAGTAATCTAGAACTACTTAAACCGCCAAAACATTAAGTGTTATAAGTTGGGGCTTTTGCTTTCTTTAGCGTTTGAACCTTAGATGCGGTTGTATGAGTGGATAAGGAAAAATGATACATACTTCAACTACTGACAAAATTGTCTAGCAGAATAGATTTAGAGCCCTTCTAAGGCCTTGTATCATTTAGAGTTGCTACAGATGTTAGAACCTGGAACCGGAAGTTGGTGGGGGTAAATAAACTGTTTTTTAGCATCATATTCATTCATATAGCAATAATCAATATAATGACTGAAAATCTAGTGGTTTGAATTTGACTTCAAAAGTTTGTCAATTTGCCAAGAACTTAATGTTTAATACGTTAATGCTTCTGATATTAAAATGATAATAAGCTCTAAAGAAACACATACATGCTGCTATTTGTTCGATGTTATCAGAGATATTCTCTCTGTCCCTATATATAAGGTCCCATTTTTTAAATGGCTTTGTCCCTTTTATAAAATCACATTTTAGTTGGTCTGATAATAGATGTATTTTTACCCACTTTACCCTTAATTAATTTTACACATTGTATTAATTAAAATGTTGACTCATTCCCTTTATTCTCTCACATCATCTATCTCCCATATATTATATTTCATCATTTTCTTATTATTACTCTCTTTTTTACTCATTCATAAATAAGGGAATTTTTGGAGACAATTATATTTCCTACATATTTATTATTTTTAAGTAATTTTAACTTTTTTCTAGATTCTCTCAATTTTGTTAAAAGGACCTTATATAAAAAAAAGGGATGGAGGGAGTACTTAATAACTTTCTGCTCTTGTATGCAATGCATATTGGTGCTAAAATCTCTTATAATATGGCAGGCTAGGAAATAAAGTGGAAACACTGTTTCTGTAGCACTCATGTAGCCATAACTGATGAATCTAGTTGCCAAAACAAGTGGACAAGACATATCTGAGTTGATGGATGAACCTTATCTAGGGAATAATACAAGAAGAGCTTCACAAAATGTGGTTTGTAACTTAAGATATGGGGAAACAACTTGCGGGGTTTTTGTTTTGTGCTTCTGTATCTTTCAATATATTTTGTGATGATTGTGTTTTCTTATTTTCTGGTTTTTTGTTTTGTTTTGTTTTGTTTTGTTTCAACAGTTCTTCAGTTGATCATGCTTGATGTAAATAATGCAGTAAATATAAGATGTATTGGTTTTATCCTTTTATGTATGACTACTAACTGCCACAAGATTTTGCATCTGTCACGTGCCTGCATCTATCTGAGCCTCAATTTCATGAATGCCATCTTTTTTACCAGAATATGATACTACAAAATAGCCATGAATGAATCATTCATGCAAAGCAACGCAAGAGAAAAAGCTAGTGAGATCAAATCCCATCTTGAGCACGTCATTCAGAAATTCTAAATCGGTCTGCTTAGACTGATTTGGGATTTGTTGAATTGAAGTGACTAATTTGGATTTGGGCATTTCAAAGATATTTTAAAGGAATTTTTTCCTTTTAATAAGTGTAGAATTGTTACAATTTCTTTATAATTAAAGACAGATCGAGTACATGGCTAAAAACAACCTGCTAATATTTGCTTACGTGCACCACCACATCATAGCTCTTGAACTTATGTGCCGTCCAAGCCTGAAAAACACCAGCCACATAAACTTTTCACAATTTTTGTGCCTTTGTTGGGTGCTAATAATGCTGATCATAAGCAACATTTTAACAAATTTCAACCTCAGAAACCAAATTAATAATTAATATAAAGTACAAGAATTAAAGGACAAATTTCATCAATTTTTTAATCTAGACTCTATAAATTGTGTTATTTGACATAATAACAAGGTTGGTTGGTTCAATGCATTGTCTTAATTATTTAACTTGATATGATTGGCGTTAATCACGACTTATCCATAATATGTTAATGTACCACCTTTTTTTTTTCCTGATTGATATATATAACTGCTTTTAAATTTCATATTTTGTATAGAATACTAGGATATAGTCATATAAATATATTCTTTTTTTGCCAGAACATATAGATATATATGGATATAGGTTTTATCTATATTGAAATATAGATAAAGATTCAGGTTAAAAATGGGAAAATCCTAGAAAAACACCTCCAAAATTTCAAAATCTTGAATCAGTTTTATTTCTTACAATTGATAAGGAATTAACTGCACTTAATAAGAAAATACAGCTTGAGAAATCACTAATTTAAAATTTTATAAGTCTTTTTTATGGGATTTTTCCCAAAAAAAAAAAAGACACTACAGATTCTTACCATCCTGAGAGGCTATTTGCCATTTTGTCTAGAAAAGGATAAATTTAATTTACTCATTAAATTTAAAAAAGGAAGTGGGGATAAGAAAGGAAACTGCCTGAAATTCTATTAACGGATTGAACAAATGTAGGCCCCAACAAACCGTCTATTATCACTAATCACGCGTTATTAATCTTGCTAATTTTGGCATTTCAACAAACAAATTTGGATCCAGTTCATCACGTATCGATCTCTCAATTCAAGTAGGTTATGGATTCTTTTCATATTCCACCTCCTGCTTCCTACGTCTCTCAATCATCCATTCTCTCCTTATAAATCCAATCAATCCTCTCTTAATTCCTTTCATTTCTCATTCCCCCTTTTTTTTTTTTTAAATTTTAGCTTTTAATCCTTCAGTCTTGCATTATTCACCATCATGGGTTTCAAATCACTCTTCTCTCGGAAGAAGAAACTCCTCGAATCCGCCGCCTCCGCATCGCCGATCCCCTCCCGATCGCCATCGCTGTCGTCGATGCATTCTCGTGCGCAGAACACGGAGGAGCTGGAACAGGTATTCAGGAAATTCGACGTGAATGGCGACGGCAAGATCTCCGCATCGGAGCTGGGATCCATGTTCGGAAGCCTGGGCCGACCGGCCACGGAGGAGGAGCTGCACGGAATGATCCGTGAGGTGGACGCCGACGGCGACGGATTTATTAGTCTTCAAGAGTTTATCGAGCTTAATACGAGGGGGATCGACTCCGTGGAGGCAATGGAGAATTTGAAAGACGCGTTCTCGGTCTTCGACATTGACGGCAACGGGAAAATCACGGCGGAGGAGCTTCAAATGGTGATGAAGAGCCTCGGCGATGACCACTCATTGGCGGAGTGCAGGCGGATGATTCAAGGCGTCGACAACGACGGCGACGGCCATATTGATTTCGAGGAGTTTAGAGCGATGATGATGATTGGATCTCGCCATGATACCAGTGACAGAGTGAAGCCGGAATAAGGCATTATTTGGCTCTGGCATTAATTTTTTGTTTTTTTTTTCAGTCTATGATTTGAGGATTCAAATTTCACATCCTGCAAATTTGATAGATTGCAAATTCCAAGCAGTTAGATTTGACGTATAAATAAAGATTAATTTTTTTCACAATTTTTTTTTTATAGCTCGAACCTATAATGACTGTTTTGACCAAATAAATGAACTGAATGTGCACGTAATTAAATTCCTTAATCAGGAGGTTCAATTCTCTTTGAAAATGCTTTTTTAAATTCAATCCAATTTCTTTATCTGACATCTGAATTGTTAGAATTTTACATTATCTTCTAGATTTGATCATCTGTTTAAATTTAAATGTTACCTTCTTTGTTACAATCAATTTAATTTAAATACGACTTACGTTCTATTTCCTATGGACTGAGTTTCTTCATCTACATTAGTTAGTTTCTCTATACCTAATTCGTAACAAACCAATCCATATAAGAAGAATATGATAACCTCGTTAATTAGTTTGTTTGGAATAACGATTGAAATATTTAAAAGTAGCTTTTCAACCATGATTTATAGTATGTGAAATAAGTATGTAAAATTAGTTTTATCTTGACTTACGTAAAAAACACTTATAAACTTATGAAAAACTATTTTAAATATAGTAAATATCTCGGTTGGGTACTTTTTTTTTTAATGAAAAATTTAGATGAGTTGGAAGTCGGAATTAGAATATACCCCTGAATATATGTTTAGATTACTTTTTGAAGAATAACTTTTACGATTTACGAGGTAAGTATGTGAGATAAGTTTTATCTTGATTTACAGAAAAAAAAAAACTTCTAAAACAACAGTTTCGGTATTACTCAAATACTCATTGAGCTCAAATAGCGTTTATAGAGATATTTATAAATTGTCCACCAATAAAGTCCTCACATAAATAATAAAATTTGAGCTCATGATCTTATGAGTTATGAGCTAATTCTTTACTAATTTGATTATATTTTGGGTACATCTCTTTGCATGATAAGATCCAATGCTTTAGCAAAAACACATGTATTCCTCATAATTTACCTTGGTCTTAACTATGACACAACGTTTTTATTCATATATTGATACTACTATCAAAGTTAAAAATGATAATTTGATTGTTGGGAGCATTTTAATAATCATAACATAATAGTTATAAAATTTCATCTCAACTCATGAGAAATTTATATTAATTAAACATTTAAACATACCTTGGTAAAAGATTATTCACCAAAATGTGTCTAGATATGAACAAGTTTTGTTCATATGTCCCATATTCCAGTAACGGGAATAATTGTAATTTTGCTTTAAAATGCCAAGAATGACTCATTTTTTGGTTGACTCAATTATTTTTTTTTAAAAAAATTTATATAGGTAATTGTAATTTTATTCCCTTAAATAACTTTTGATAAGTAATTTTAACAAATAAAAACAAAACTCTAATATCCTCCCTATTATTATTATTATTATTCGCAAAGTTATTGAAATGGTCGGGTCGTCGCGGCGGCACTCACTTGAATGAGAGTGGGAAGTAGGATATGGCTGCTTCCAAGGCGTTAATGGCTTCCTTAACCCACCTTCGTCCACTAACATGCGCCGCTTCTGTATCAACGTCTTATCCTACGCGACTTGTGCCCCAACCACCCGACCTCATCAAATGGGTTCAGAAACAAGGCGGTTTCGTGCACACCGCGGTGAAGATAGCGCAAGATGAGTCCAAAGGCCTCGGACTTATGGCTTCGGAAGAAATCCCTAGAGGCAGTGACCTTATTGTTCTTCCGCATCACGTGCCCTTGAAGCTCGGCTCTCTTGAATCGAACCATGAAGATGGGCTTGATTCTGTGTTAGTTAATTTGGCCCGCCATGTTCCTGGTATCGATTCTATCTTTCTTCGCTATTGCTTTCTGAATTGTATTACCGTAGCATTTGTTCATTTTGTATAGGTTGCCCTGAAATTTTGGTTTAGTCAATTAATTGTTTATTGATTGTTACCTGAATGTGCTGGTAATGCATATCTTGTGATGTTTGTGCGGAGTTAAGTCAAACAATAAGGAGGAGCCTTAGTGTGCTAAATGAGTGCAACTTCTGAAATACAAGAAAATTAATGGGTAGCCTTTGTTTCCTGTAATGTACTTAGCATCGGTTTAGTTCTTCTGTCTCCATGTTTTTGCTAATGCTTAATTATTTTCGTTTTGTTCTCCCCAAAATACGTACTTTATGAACAAAACTATGATAAAGGTTCGGTTTAGTTACTTTAATTTTATCTCCAATTTGCAATGCTACGATTCCCACTCTTGCAATAGAATTCCTTGCATTTTGCTGCACAGCAAGAACTTAGTGTGATATTTGGTTAGCCTGTAAGGATAAAAATTATGAGAAATAGAAGTACTTGTTTGTATATGTTAATTTTCTGATCTCATGAGAATGCATAGGCAAAACATGTAGAAATCTTTTATACTCAGCATAGGTTGGTGACTCAAATTCTGATAATTAGGCTCTACTGAGTTTTCAATGTAAATAAATTGGACACTGTGGGAGCATTTGGCAGAGGAACTATGGGCTATGAAACTGGGTTTGAAGCTTCTGCAAGAAAGAGCGAAAGTGGGATCGTTTTGGTGGCCATATGTCAGCAATCTCCCGGAAACATACAGTGTGCCTATCTTCTTTCCAGGGGAGGATATAAAGAACTTGCAGTATGCTCCACTTCTTCACCAGGTGTTATGTTTAACCATCCTGAGTCAAGTACTATGGCTGATAAGTCGAGGTTTGAAAATTGGGTGAAATTCTTTGACACCTTTTCACAATATTCATCTAATTGTTTTAGTTTTGTACAAGAGGAAAACACAATATTTTGAAGGCTTTAAGTTGCAGCGCTGACTACTCCAATTCATTTATAATTTTCTGTTGGGGACATGAATTGTTCATGGATTTGAGTCATGGGTCTAATACTAAGTTAATCCTTGCGATATACTTAACAAAGGAGTCATCAATTTGTCTAACTTGTTTCAAGAGCTTGGATAAGAGATGATGTGACGCTTCAAATAACATTTAGACACTTAAGATATACTCCCTCCGCTGAAAATTATAAGGGATTTTTTCGGAAGTATCACGTTCAAAAATAAGGCATTTTTAGTCTTTCAAGGTGTAATTAATAAGGGTTTTTCCAAAAATTCCCTTAATCAGGGGTGTAGTTGATAAGATTTTTCTAATTGAGATACCCTACTAAATAAGGGCAAACATGGAAAGAATGTGTAAGTTCAAAGGACATTAACTAAGGGAGTAATTATGTCAGTGAGTCTTTGTTGTGTCCTTGTCCATTCTTAGTCCTTGATGAACAGCTATTGATGAAATCTTGTCATGTCATCTATATATCTGTATATTGCATAAAGCCAATTGCATTTGCATGTGATCAGGTAAACAAAAGATGCCGTTTTCTTCTTGATTTTGAGCAAGAGTGCAGGCGTGACCTTGACAATCTGAAACCAGATAAGCATCCTTTTGGTGGACAAGAAGTAGATGCATCTGCACTTGGATGGGCAATGTCAGCAGTCTCATCTAGAGCATTCCGGTTATATGGTGACAAGCGTCCGGATGGGACCCACATAGAAATACCAATGATGCTTCCTCTAATTGATATGTGCAATCATAGTTTCAATCCGAATGCCCGAATTGTTCAGGAAAAAGATACTGGTACAATGAAGATGCTAGTAAAGGCATGTTCTGTCACACTCTTTTCTACGTGAATTTGCTCCCATGTTTTCAAGAAATGAATTAAAACTTAATATATCTTTTCCAGGCTAACCCTATACCTTTGTCTCAGGTCGTGGCTGATACAGAAATCAAACAAGATGATCCTTTATTACTCAATTATGGCTTTTTAAGCAATGATTTTTTCCTTCTTGATTATGGATTTGTAGTACCCACAAATCCTTATGACTGTATTGAGCTCAAATATGATAGTGCATTTTTGGATGCTGCAAGCATGGCAGCTGGGGTTTTTTCTCCCAACTTCTCGGCACCCGCTTCATGGCAGGAACAGGTTTTATGTCAACTAAATCTAGCTGGAGAAGCTTCTGACCTCAAGGTTTATTCTCATTGATATTGCCCTATTATTTTGCTATTTCTTCCTTCAAATTACTAGAGTTCAAATATTCAAGTATTTATTGACCTTGCTACCTATGGGGGGGACGGATCAAGAGTTACATTGAAGTTTTGTCTTCCAACAATTTGACAGTGAGAAAATGTCTTCGGTTGCCTGTGCATTGTGGGAAGGCCACTAACAACTTGTATGATATTGGAAACTTTTATCCGATTGGTGTTATCTAGTAGATAAATTCTTTAAAGCTTTGGGGCTGTAGGAAGATTAGTTGCATCTCTGGCCCATTGTCAGCCATAAACTAATTAAATCCCTTCATGCCATGGTTACTCTCAGAATTCATGCAACCTCCCACAACTTCAATTTCAGTACTTTTCTCTTAGAAAGGCGTTTTCAGTAACTCAGATTGTCTTCAATAATCCTAGGCTTAAACATTCCAACTGCCATACATTGATCAACAAGAACATCAAAAGGAGGTCAATTCCTGACATTACAAACTGACGGGTCAAAACTTTTGTTTTTAGAAACATAAAATATCCAAAACTAATCTGTCCTACATGAACCCAAATTAGTTATTATTATTTTTAATCCGAGGGGAGTAATTTATGATATTAAAAGATGAGGGCTTACTTTCCAAAGCACTTAAGTTCGTAATGTTCCATAAGCATAATTGAAAGTGTTCCATAAGTGTTTAACATGAATACAATGTTAAAGCAACTTAATGAGTGTTTGATATCAATGCTGCTAATTTTTTGTTTGAAGTATCCTTTCGTAGCCAATGACCAGGCATGGTCTGTTTTCACAATATCCGATCAGTGCAAACACTTGTTAAACTGTTGTCATTTGTTACAGGTAACCTTAGGCGGTCAAGAAATAGTAGATGGCCGGCTATTGGCAGCACTGAGAGTACTTCTTGCGAGTGACGTGGAGGCTGTGCAGAACTGTGACCTTAACACTTTCAAGTCTCTAGCTGCTGAAGCTCCTCTTGGTATTGCAAATGAAGTGACAGCCCTGCGAACAACAATTGCTTTGTGTGTCATTGCATTGGGGCACTTCCCCACCAAGATAGTGGATGATGAGTCATTATTGAAACAAGGTGCTTCAGGTTCAACTGAGCTAGCCATTCAGTTCAGGATTCAAAAGAAATCTGTGATTATAGATGTGATGAGAGATCTGACGAGGAGGGTGAAGCTTCTCTCATCAAAGGAAAAGGCCACTGCTGAAAGTTAAAGCACTAAATATGAGCTTTGTTTTGCATTCTGTTTTGAATATCATCCTCCCAAAGTAAGTTCAACTCTGTTTATGTGGTTGGCTGATCTGTTTTGGTAGGTACTTGATAGATTCATTCAGCTTTGGACTGTTGTGGCTTTTGTGCTTTTTAAATGGAAAATTTATTTATGTTTTGTTACCTTCTTTTCACGATCTATGGCAAAATCTCTTGTATATGAGAAGAAAGGAGATTGGAGTCTAGTATATGAAGAAAATAAATTTTTAATTTTTCTTTTAGAATGATAACTAAATTCATTAATTGAAATCTATAAAGATGCCACTGAGTGCCCTGTACCTATATATAAGTCACTTGTATTTAAAAGGTTTTGTTTAAAATATAAGTCAATTGTAAGGTATTAAATGAAATTTTGTCAATTTTACCCCTATTAACTATTAGCTCGGCACATAGGAAAGAGAAAAGAGAGAAAGATGTAAATGTAAAGTGATAAAAAGGATGAGGGAGAAAAAGTGCATCCTTTCATAAATAAGAGAAATATGAAATTTTTTTTTACATAATGTTTTTCTTAGATTGCGAGAATGGGTTATTGAGTTACTTATATATAGGTACAGACTACAGAGTGGTACGTACAAGAAGTATCACTTTGTTTCTTATTATAAATTTATTTTAACTAATAATATTTACATATAGTTAAATTATTAAATTTTTAAAATCGATAAACTTTTCAAAGTTTACTCTTATTAAAAGTTTCCCTCTCTATATTTATAAAAATGAAGTGGTAAAGTTCATGAGGCTTCCTTTATCATCCATCATCTCGTGGGCTTGAAGATGGAGAGGTTGGTCAAAGATGTGAAAGTTCCGTCAAGCCCGTGGAAACCCTTGCTAGTTGATCAACAGCCTAAAAATCATTAAGAAAAATTACATTCAGGTTTTAAATAAGAAAAAAAATAAAAATAATCCCTTAAAATCTCAATATTATCAAAAAGTCACATAGAATTTTTTTTTATAATAAATTTCAATTATATTGACAAGTCCATAAACACGTCATTAAAAAATACAGGGACGTGTCATTGACAAGTCTAAAAGCGTTTATTAATAAATTTAGGGGTGTCCATTAACCAGTTTATGATTGGAATTTATTATAAAAAAATCTTACGAGATTTTTTTGATAATTTTTAGATTTTAAGGGATCACTTCTTTCCGGACCTGAATGTAATTTTTTCAATCCATTACTATGCGCGAATGGTTTACAAAAATCTGCCAATCTCTATTAAAAAAAAGGTAATATAGCCTCTTCTATAATATTTCTAACGGATAGTCAATGTTCCAGTGCCATGCTGGTGGAGGGAAAAAAAAATTTCTCTTACATGTCATGTGTTCTTGACCTGTCAACATCTCAAAAAATATCTCTGATGGATAATTAGGATCACATCTCATAATAGCTAAATTGATTTCATACATCGGATCTAGCTTTCGTCCCTGACTTTTCCTGTGCTTTACTCCTCCCATACCCAAAACTACACCAATTTTTAGTAAAATAGGAGGGATGATCCTTTTTTTTTTTTTTTTTTACAAAACAATAGTTAGGGTCTTGAAGTATTTTTTTTATAGCAGTCAATATTCTAAAATAATTTTTTGTACACTATGTAACATAAAATAATTTTTCAGTAGCATCCAGTATTTGACAAGTTGTATCCTTAACTATTTTAATTAAAAGCGAGCCGTATCTAAATTACATTCAACACCCTAAATCAGTCTCTAAAATATTTTTCTTGTCACAATGAACACCCTAAATTTAGGATTATGAGTGATGAATGCACTCAAATTAAGTTTAAGATATAGAATGTTATTTCAAGATGCAAATTGTCAGATAATGGATACTATTAAAAATTATTTTATGTTATATAGTGTATAAAAATTATTTTAGAATATTGATTACTGTGGAAAAAAAACTTCAGGACCTTAATTATTATTTTGTCAAAAAAAAAAAAAAACTAGATCATCGCTCTCATTTTACCTAAAGCAGTGTCGTTTTGGGTATGAAAGGAGTAAAGTATGAGAAAAGTCAGGAGGGAAGCTGGATCCAAATAAATCACCTTAGGGCAATCTATTAAAATATAATTTGGAGCGTGGAGATTTGCTGAGTGTTGGTGAACTACACAAATTCCATGTGTCAAGAGGCTTTAGATATGATCGTATCTAATCGGCTTGACAGGTGGCTACATGGAGCCTTCGTGCAACTACCAACGAGAGGATGTTTGGTAAGTATAAGTCCGATTTACGTAAATCGAAATAAAACTCATCTACATATTTATCTTTCAGATCATAAAAATTACTTTGTAGACCGTAAAAGCTACCTCATAGATCGTAAATCACGATTGAAAATTACGATTAAAAATTTTAACTCTATTCCAAACATTCTCTACCCTCTTCCTTGATGTCATTTTCTTTATTTTGTGTGATTTACAAAATCTTTCCTCTATGGTCTCCAGCATGAGCAAGCCCAAATGTTGAAAACCAAGAAAGAGACACGATCCTTTCCTTTTTTGTTGGGCTCCCATTTACATGGCACGTGTCAGCCAAGCATTGGATCTCTAGAAAGTGTTTTTGCCTTGTAAGATTATAATTTGGGACATGTGTCATATGAACGTGTTTTGTACTGACGTTTACGTGTTTCACAATCTTCGCCTTCCACTTTTCGAATTTGGTAGATCAAGATACCAAAACAAAATGGGTCCCATTGCTAGCAATAAACGACGACGACGACGACGACAATATGCTCACTAATTTTTTTAATGTGTTGAAAAATTTAAGATAGGAATACAAAAAATTGAAGATATTCCCCCATCCGATCTCTAGGACCTACATGTTGCATAATATAATATATGTTTTGTTTAAAATACCAAATTTTTTCATCTATGACTAATTATAAAACTTTAATTAATTAATCAAACTCATTTAACTTATAATTTTTATTGAGGTGATTTTGATATTTTAAGTTTTTAACAGAAATAACAAATTAATTTTAACAAAAAGCAAGGGAGACTAAACTGTTGTTAATTGGAGTGGTAAACGATTAAAAGAGGAAAAAAAAAATTTTCGTCCTAGATCTTGAAAGACATTAATCTCAAGTCCAAAATAACTTAAAAATATCTTTGATCAAATCAAAATAAAAGGTGGCAAAGGAGCAGCGTATTTGATATAAATAAAATTAAAAAAAGGAAAATAATAATAATAATATTTTGTAGTGTTAGTTTCAGATTTAATTTTATTTGATAAAATTAAATTTAATAATTAACATAGAGATATAATATCTCATATTTAATTTATAAAGATAAATTAAATCTATTTCCATTGGCTCTTTATTCGGATTAAATAAATAGGCTAAATTAAAATTGTTGGACATATTGAATTAAACTGAATTTATTTAATTAACTCATAAAAGCAATTAAATGTTAATTGATATAATATGGATTTCAAAATTAATTAAGATTACTTTTGAAGATCCAATATAGCCCTCATTAGTTATAGAAAATGAAGGGTTAGAGAGAATCCTAGGGTGGAAGAGATATAGAGAGCCACAAGAAAACCCTAAAGAGGCATTGGAGGTACTAGCATGCTGCCAGTGTTGGGTCCTGTTCATATGGATACCGGTAAGGGGAGCTAATTTGAGGCGTCAGCTCCTTGAGATCGAAAAGACAAAAAATGTAAAGGTACGACTCTTTGATTTAAACGCCGTTGATTAATTCATATTTGGGATTGGAAAAATTTTTAAAAGGTTTAATTTCCTATCCCAACACTTAAAACCAGATTGGTAGAAGAGTAAAAATAGTATATATGGAAAATTTGAAGCCACCTTATATTTGTTTATTTGTTGGCTTAATTTTTTGGGAGAATTGCTCATAAATACCTCATTGGAAACTTATTTATTAAATGAGACCTAGGAAAGATTTTTTGTATATAAGGGAAGATTGTTTACACACACATAGGGAAGATATATTGAACACAAAGAAGATTTTTTAAAAAAAGGGAAGATCTTTTGCACATAGGAATATTATTTATACACGAAAATCATATTTGGTAAATAAGTTTCTAATGAAGTATTTTTAAACAATTTTTCCTAATTTTTTTTGCCAACTTTTTTAATACACCCTGATCGTAGAAGTTAGTTAAGTAATTCACATGAGATTTAGTTATTAGTAATTTGTTAGTTTCTTTTAGAAATTCTTCCTTTTAATCATTCACATTAGATTACTTCGAACATTTATCCTTTAAATCATTCACATTAGAAGCCTTACTTATTGTTTGCTCAAAAAAAAATTGTGTTTATTGATTGCACATATAATATAATTGATAGAGGTAATTTAGGGGGCAATAATAAATATGAGAAGAAAGGAGATTGGAGTCTAGCATATGAAGATAACAAAATGCCATTTAAATATCACATGAATTTGTAAAATTTATAAAAATCTGTTAATATTTTAAAATGACTTAAAGGTGACATTTATCAAATTGAGATTTTAAAATGTTGATGCTTTTATCATTTTGCCACTCAATTAAAAAAATAAATAAAAGGTGCCTTGCTAGAGCACCACAGTCAGCTGGTGGCAAGCAGTCAGCCGGTTGGGACCCTTCGGCCGTCAATCCCACCCCTGCCCCTTTCAAAAACTTTTTTTAAACTCCCTAAAAGGCCCCCTACGTCGGAGCTCTAGCGGCTGGAGTGTCCGAACTTGCCGACGGTGGTGCTCCGGCAAGGGGCACCTTTATTGTTTTTTAATTAAGGGGTAAAATGGTAAAAACATCAATATTTTAAAATCCCAATTTGATACCTGTTGCCTTTAAGTTATTTTGAAGTGTTAACAGATTTTTATGAATTTTGGCAAGTTCATATGGTATTTAAATGACATTTTTCCTATGAAAAAAATAAATTTTTAATTGTTTCTTTTAAAATGATAACTAAATTCATTAACTGAAATCTATAAGGATGCCACAAAGTATCCTGTACCCATATACAAGTCACTTGTATTCAAAAAAATTTGTTCAAAATATAAGCCAATTATAAAATATTAAATGAGATTTTGTTAATTTTACCCCTGTTGACTATTGGCTGGGTACATGGGAAAGAGAAGAGAAAGAAATGTGTAAATGTAAAGTAATAAAAAGGATAAGAGAGAAAAAGAGTACACTTTCATAAATAAAGGTAAATATGAAAAAAATTTATCTATTTAATGTTTTTCTTAGTTTGTGAGAATGAGTTATGAGTTACTTATATATGGGTACTAACTACTGAGTGATATGTACAAGAAATATCATTTTGTTTCTTATTATAAGTTTATTTTAACTAATAGTATTTACATATAATTAAATTATTAAATGTTTTAAATTGATAAAACTTTTAAAGTTTACTCTTATTAAAAGTTTCCCTCTCTATATTTATAAATTAGTCTCACTACTCTATGCTCCTGCTAGTTTTCTAACCAGAATTAAATAAAGGTAATTAAATAAAGGTAAAATTCAACAACTATAATTAACAATCCTCTAAGTGGATTTATATTTAGCCCCAAAAATTTCTTTCATAATAGACGTAGTAAGAAACGAAGTGGTAAAGTTCATGAGGCTTCCTTCATCATCCATCATCTCCTCGGCTTGAAGACGGAAAGGACGTGAAAGTTCCCGTCAAGCCGCCCATTGAAACCTTTGCTAGTTGATCAACGGCCTAAAACTATTAGGAAAAATTATGTTCAGGTCTTAGATAAAAGAAAAAATAAAAAATAATATCTTAGTATCTCAATATTATCAAAAAAATCTCATAGAACTTATTTGTAATAAATTATAATTCTGCTGATAAGTGCATAGACACGTCATTGACAAGTTTAAGGGCGTGTCATTGACAAGTCTAGGGACATGTTATTGACAAATTCAGAGGTGTCAATTAGCAAGTCTATGAGTGTCCATTGACAGTCCATAATTGTAATCTATTGTAACAGGATTTTTAAATAATTTTTAGATTTTAAAAGACCATTTTTTTTATTTTTTTCCTCTTATCTAGGATCTAAATATAATTTTCTCAAACCAATGAGAATGGTTTACAAAAATCTTTCAATCTCTTCAAAAAAAAAAAAGGTAATTTAGCCTCTGTTATTCTAACGGATAGTCAATGTTCCAGTGTCATATCGGTGGAGACCAAAAATTTCTTTTACATGTCACGTATGTTCGAATTTGACCTGTCAACATCTATCAAAATTGATTTCATAAATTAACTTAGACCAAACTATTAAAATATAATTTGGAGCGTGGAGATTTGCTGAGTGTTGGTGAACTACACAAATTCCATGTGTCAAGAGGCTTTAGATATGATCGTATCTAATCGGCTTGACATGTGGCTACATGGAGCCTTCGTGCAACTACCAACGAGAGGATGTTTGGTAAGTATAAGTCCGATTTACGTAAATCGAAATAAAACTCATCTATATATTTATCTTTCAGATCATAAAAATTACTTTGTAGACCGTAAAAGCTACCTCATAGATCGTAAATCACGATTGAAAATTACGATTAAAAATTTTAACTCTATTCCAAACATTCTCTACCCTCTTCCTTGATGTCATTTTCTTTATTTTGTGTGATTTACAAAATCTTTCCTCTATGGTCTCCAGCATGAGCAAGCCCAAATGTTGAAAACCAAGAAAGAGACACGATCCTTTCCTTTTTTGTTGGGCTCCCATTTACATGGCACGTGTCAGCCAAGCATTGGATCTCTAGAAAGTGTTTTTGCCTTGTAAGATTATAATTTGGGACATGTGTCATATGAACGTGTTTTGTACTGACGTTTACGTGTTTCACAATCTTCGCCTTCCACTTTTCGAATTTGGTAGATCAAGATACCAAAACAAAATGGGTCCCATTGCTAGCAATAAACGACGACGACGACGACGACAATATGCTCACTAATTTTTTTAATGTGTTGAAAAATTTAAGATAGGAATACAAAAAATTGAAGATATTCCCCCATCCGATCTCTAGGACCTACATGTTGCATAATATAATATATGTTTTGTTTAAAATACCAAATTTTTCATCTATGACTAATTATAAAACTTTAATTAATTAATCAAACTCATTTAACTTATAATTTTTATTGAGGTGATTTTGATATTTTAAGTTTTTAACAGAAATAACAAATTAATTTTAACAAAAAGTAAGGGAGACCAAACTGTTGTTAATTGGAGTGGTAAACGATTAAAAGATGGAAAAAAAAATTTTAGATCCTAGATCTTGAAAGACATTAATCTCAAGTCCAAAATAACTTGAAAATATCTTTGATCAAATCAAAATAAATGGTGGCAAAGGAGCAGCGTATTTGATAGTCATTTTCAGTTAGGTTGGCTTCTCATCGTGGCAAAAGAATTGTGGGAAGGAGGATCTCCTTCTTGATATTTTGTTGAGGGTCGTAAAATATTGTTAACTTCTTTAAATTTGATTTGGATTGTTTAATCTCCACGGAACACTTATTTATTTATTTATTTTTGCATTCATGACTTGTAACCTACACAGGTTGTTATATCATGCATATTCATACTGTTTTGCATTCATGATGTATAACAAATATAAAGTTTAAACCATCCAAATAAAATTCATGAAGGAGTAGAAGATAATGAGTGTGTTTGAAATAACAATGAAAAAGTGGTTTATTTGTAATCTGATTTATCGAAAAGTCAGATTGAGTAAAAGTTAAATTGTGTTAAGTGATTTATGTTTGGATTGGCGATTGGATAAATGTTTTTATGAAAGTGAAAAAGTGTTTGGTTTGACTTTTGTATAAGTGGCTTTTGTGATATTTAAAAGAAATAATTTTACAAATTATGGAAAATGAGAAAATTAACTTTGAAAATTTAGTAATGGTAAAATACATAATAAAATTACAATAAAAATGCGAATAAATTACAAATGATACAAATTCAAAAGTTTTTTCTACAATAAAATATAACAGAACTAATCAGATCAAATGTCCTATACAATTGGTCCTGATGGTCACAAACATGATTCATTTGAGTTTCACGCCATGCATCCTGTCTGGTTTTTATCACAAAAATCTCCATACCGTGCTTTTTCAATCTAGAATGGTGGAGGTTGTTGTTCAACTCTCCTCTAGTTTAAGTAATCGCCGGAAATAGGGGCCGGAGGTGATGACGGCATAGAATCAGAAGGTGTTAACTAATGGTGGTGTACTGAGAAGAGGATGGCTAACGGTGTGGTTCTGGAATCTCTTGCTCAGTTATGATCCCTACTGTCTTTCTCTCTCACTGGTTCAAGTTGTCGCCGGAAATGGGGGCCGGAGATGGTGAAGGCAACAGTGGAAAAAAAACTAGAGGATGAAGTCCACTGCATGTAAAGGAGCTGACAATGGTTAAAGGTGATAATGATGTGGTGGTGGTGTTGTGTTCAAAGGAGGTAGCTGACGGTAGTATGAGAGGAGCCGATAGTTGTGACTCTTCCAATGACAGAACGCAAAACAGAGGAAGGAGGAGGATGATAATGCTATGATGACGATGATTATCGCTTGGTGGTGTGAAGCTCAATTCTGCATCTCCCTTTTCTACATGAACCTTTCGATAACAGTGAGGATAAAAAGGTGTGGAGGAGAAGACGAGTAGAGGTCACTGGAATCTGCAACAGTCGCCGAAAGTTACAGAACCTTGTCAGAAGTTGCAAAAACGCTAGATGAAGGTTGGGGTGAGCAAAGTGCCCGCAACCCGCCCGCCCGCCCGCAACCCGTGAGAATTCGGCCCGTTTAATCCCGCCCGTTTTTGGCCCGTAGCGGAAAACGGGTTCCCCATACCCGTTTAATATAAACGGGCGGTTAACGGGTTAACCCACGGGTTACCCGTACCCGCCCATTACCCGTTTAATTTTTTTTTAAATGGGCTTGTTTTTTTTAAAAAAAATGTCTAGATTTAAATGGGTCTGTGTGTTTTTGGGCTTGCTGTTTTCTTAAAAAATTTGCAGATTTAAACGGGCCTATGCGTTTTGGGCTTGCTGTTTTTTTTTTAAAATTTGCATATTATAAACGGGCCACCCGTACCCGTTTATAAATACCCGTTTAAACCGTACCCGTTTTTGTGCGGGTTAAACGGGTTTATCTACGGGTACGGGGTGGCTCGTACCCATTTAAAATAAACGGGCGGTTCGCGGGTTGGACCCCAGGTCAGCCCCGCCCGCCCGTTGCACACCCCTAGATGAAGGTGATGGTGATGCTATGATGAACACAATAGTTTAGGATGCATGGCGTGAATAAATGCACGGTTGAAGGAAAAAGCTCCTAGATGGAGATTATGGTCTTTGGTGCGTTTGTATCTATAATAAGTGAGATCAGAGTAACGCCGTAACAAACATGGACCTTTTTATGGGTTACACCCAATCATGTGATTGGAGGTCCAATCGCACGATTGGACCCTTACATCGCCATAACAAACATGCACAATATAGTTCATTTGCCTGTTTTGCAACAAAACATGAAGTTCTTAATGTTGGAAATTGTGTCCTAGGGGCCAATTATTGTACTTTAAACATTATTATTTAATGAAATTCTCCATTTTGTTGTCATATTATTCGCATATTTATTGTGATAACTTTATCCTTAGATAAATCATAAACATTGTCCTAAATGTTCTTAGTCGGTCATCTATGCGAGAGTAAAGATGAAATAAGATCAATATGACTTTGATAAGGTATGAAGATACAAATCAAAGTCTTAGGCACTTGTAAGAATACAAGGTTCTGGACCGACTCGCTATAAGAAAGCTACATAGATTAAATCATAAGCTTATCTCATGTATAACCACGTCACTATACCCTTTGATTAGAGATCATTATGAATTCTTACATGAGAGTCGCTAAGCTTTGACCTAGTCAAAAGTCACATTTGACCAGGTGATGATAAATGCTACAATCAGGTTTAGGGTTTTCATGCAGAGGAATGTGAATGATCAAAATGAAATTTATCCATCACATTAGTAGAGAGATATTACTGGGCTCCTCGATGAGTGAGTTTGAGAAATGTATGGTCATACTATGATAGAAAAGAGTTTTCATTTCTATAGTCAAACTATTCAGGAATCAAGAAAGTAATGGTCAGAAACAGAAGATAACACTATCCATGCCTCATCCTTGGTTAAAATATCGTATGACAAATGGGACATGACATGGTTGTATGACAAGTTACATCATGTTAACAATTCTCATATAAATTGGGTAGTCGTTATGTCTTGCTAAATGACTTGTGGGCTAGTACAGTTATTGGCTTATTGTCAACTTCATATAGGCCTACAGGGTCGCATACAAGAATAGCTCAACACGAGCTATAATGTCTAGATTCATTGAATCTAAAATATATCTAAGATTCAATGAATACAATGTTTAACCTAGGGTTGACAGATTTTATATATATATGAAATAAAATTCGATAAAGGAAAATAATAATAATATTATTATGCAGTTAGTTTCGAATTTAATTTTATTTGATAAAATTAAATTTAATAATTAACATAGAGATATAGTAACTCAGATTTAATTTATAAAAATAAATTAAATCTATTTCTATTGAATCTTTATTCGGATTAAATAAATAGGTTAAATTAAAACTGTTGGACAAATTTAATTAAACTAAATTTATTTAATTAGCTCATAAAAATAATTAAATTTTAATTGATATAATATGGATTTCAAAATTAATTAAGATTAATTTTGAATATCTAACATAGCCCTCATCAGTTATAAAAAAAGAAGGGTTAGAGAATCCTAAGGTAGAAGAGAAATAAAGAGCCGCAAGAAAATCGTAGAGAGACATTGGAGGTGCTAGCAAGCTGCCGATATTGAGTCCTATTTATGTGGATACTAGTAGAGGGTGCTTTTTTTTAGCTTATTATCACGATTCAAAAGCACTTATGAGCTTATACACATAAGTTGAGACAACCCTCACCACATAACTTACTCTATATTCCGTAAATCACTATTGAAAAGCATTTTTTAAGCATCCAATCGCTATTCCAAATATCCATATAATTTTAAGCTTAAATAATAAAAAAATATTTTTAAATATTACTTTTATCATATATAAAAAAGGGCAAAGGGGCAAAAATGCCCATATGTTTTTCAGAAAAGGGCATCCAACACCAAATTATTTTACTAGGAGCATAAATGCCCATTAACATTTAAAAAGGGAACTAAAATGCTTATCAATCTGCCACATCATCATTTTTTTTGGGGAAAATAGCCATTTTGCCTTACAATTTTGTGAAATTTTGCAATTTTACCCTTCGCAATTGTGTGACACTTTTAAATTAGTAAATAACCTCTAAAAATTCTGAAATATTTCAGAATAAAAGTAGACATGATAAAATTTAATTTGATAGGTCAAATGGAATTTTATTTGGTCAAAATAACCATTTTGCCCTTACAATTTTCACAATATTTGAAAATTTGGCAGATTTGTCACAAAACTTTAAAAATTCATATTTAATTGTATAGATATCCAATTAGGGTGGTTCCAAAGCCTATGTAACCCTTATTAAGTCTAATTTTATGGAAAAATATAAATTTTAGCCAATAAGAACCTAAAAATTCCCAAAATTTTTATTTTTGAAGTCTGCTCCAGAAAAATGTTAAATTCGCTGGGCAAAATTCAAAAATTCATTTATCCAGAAAAATGTTAAATTCGCTGGGCAAAATTCAAAAATTCATTTATCCTTGTTAAATTCGCTGGGCACAAATTGAAGTTGAGGCAATCAGATTGTGTGAAACTTAAGGGAAAAATAGTCATTTTGACCAAATAAAATTCCATTTGACCTATCAAATTAAAGCTTATCATGTCTACTTTTATTCTGAAAAATTTCAGAATTTTTGGAGGTCATTTACTAATTTAAAAGTGTCACACAATTGTTAAGGGTAAAATTGTAAAATTTCACAAAATTGTAGGACAAAATGGTTATTTTTAAAAAAAAAAATGATGATGTAACATATGGATAGACATTTTAGCTCCCTTTTTAAATGTTGATGGGCATTTATGATCCAAGTAAAAGAATTTGATGTTGGGTGCCCTTTTTTAAAAAAACATATGATCATTTTTACCCCTTTACCCTATAAAAAAATATGCTTACGGATTGCATATAATAATATTATATACTAGTATTTTGGTTCTAATTATTATTTAATCACACCGGTATTATTTAAAGAAAACATGAGCTTGAAAAGAGTTAGTGATGCTGAAAAGAAAGCTCTGATCCTGAAATTGAGATTCCCCCAAGCAGTTCATTGGTGAGCATGAAATCTTCCGGGTCTCAATTGAACAAACCAAAACTTCTCAAACGAAAAAACAGAAACAAAAGCAGTCACAAGAAACTCAAGGACAGAGACGCCCAGTAACGAATTGAAAGAAACGGAGAGAGAGAAAATCATCCAAGAAACAAAATCAAAGAACAAAAAATACTTAAAACTAGTAAACAAAACACTCATATACAAAAATTTCTCGGAGTAATGACCCTTAAGTTCTCTTGTATTTTAATATTTACAGAGACAGTACAAACATATAAGGAGATTTCTACGGTACCGCACAAGATGTATTGATCGATACTCTTCTGGATCGACTCAGCAATCAACTGTTACACAGATATATAAAATATCCTAACAGTTAATACTACTGCACAAAGCATCCAGAAATCCTCAGAACTGCAGAAATCTCCCATTAATATCCTCAAGTACTATTAGATTATATACTATACATATATCTTCACATACAAAAACTCTCAGGTGTTACCGACTAGGATGGCCCTCTCTGCGACTCCGAGAGGCGACCGAGATCGCTGCCGCTTAATATCTCTGAGAAGGAGGCGTATAATTTCCGGCGAAGGCTCTTTCCACTTCTCGATTTCTTGCTTAATCCTTATCACTTGGCTGTGTACTGCAACGGCGCCGTGACGATCGCCTTCTTCACCACCGCCGGTACTCTTCTTAATCACACTCTGCTTCTCCTTCTTGTTGCTGTCGATTGATGTAGTTTTGCTGGTTGCGGCGGCGGCGGGGGATGCGATTGAAACGTCGGTGGCGGCGGAGGTGGTGCCATTTCGCCTCATTTCTGCGCCAGAAATGGAAGGAGCGGAGGGAGGGAAAATTAGGAAATCGGGAACGGTTTGGGACTTGATTTGGAAAGCCTGAATGGTTATATAGATCAGGAGGAGCGGATCCCCTGCGTTGCGCATGGCACAAAATATTGTGCCAACCCGTACTACTATTTATTGAAACATATCTACTTAATTGAATTAGATTAATAATGTTAGTTTAGTTAATTAATATGATATATATTTTCTAAAATAATTTAATTATTTTCCTTAATTCCATCACTCCTTCTCTTCCTTGATTATTATTGAGGAAATATCAGGGTAAATTAGGTAAATATTGACAAATAAGAAAATTATGTCTTATTTAAGACTAAAATCAACTCTCTAAATATATCTTATATTAAGAACAGAAAGGAGTACTGTTAGATTTTTAATAAATATATAATATATTTACCAATAATAACTAATGGAAAGTTGATAATAATAAAAATATTCTTACCTAAATTTTCTGAGAATTTGAAAAGAATAACCCAAGTGTAGATGAGATATTTTCACATGCCTTCGTTCTTAGATATAATATATAGCTTTTTTCAGTCTCCATCCTTTTTTATCATACATAGTATAAATTTTTATAATATTTTAAAAAATATTTTAGAATAATATCCTTATTTTATGAGTTTTCTTATTTCCTACTAAATGATCTTTAAAAAAAATCTTACTCCTTCAGTCCTTAATATAAGATAATTTTGGGATTTGACCTTGGTCTAAATTAAGACATAATTTTCATATTTATCGGTCTTTTCCTAATTTACCCTTATCAATTCTTCATCAACAATAGTCAATGAGGGAAGAGAATAAAAGAATTAAGGAATATGACTATGTTGTTTTAAAAAATATATATCATATTAACCAATTCAACTAATTTTTTTAATCTAATTAAATTAAATAAATATGATTTATATTAAGTAGTGAAAGAGTATTTAATTGGGGGTAGATTTTAGAGAACAAGATTTTTCAAAGGGACAAGTTCACTGGCTTAAGTGTTTTTTGGTCAGGGCATGGCCTGGCGGGCCTTAATGAGTTTTAAGATTTAACTCATTTAAATTTTTTATTAAAAAAATTAGTTTAGTGAAAAATCATCACAGACTTTTGCATTTCATAATAATCCACTTGAAATAGATTGATTAGAGATCTAATATAATTTCAAAACCTATAATTGATATTAGGGGAAAAAGTAGCAGGAAGATGAGAGAATGGGAGTGAAGAAGAAAAAGAAAATCATATCTAAAAAAGATGGCTGCCTAATAAAACAGCCACCCCATAAACTACAAATGTGACTCCTTTGTGTGTAAGAATAAAATAATTAATAGAATTATTATATATTTATTCGTTATAAACCGTATCTCTTTAATCTAATCGAGTAGTTAATATTAGTTCAACAACGATTGTCCCGAGTTGGCCACATATTTTTACTGACCTTAAGTTGGCCATACGTATATATATAAAATATGTATTTATTTTTAAAAGACAGATGTATATTCTTTCTCAAATACTACTAATAATTAATTCTACTATTCAAAGGCAAAATATTTATCCCGAATCTCATTATATACATGTTCGGATGTTCCTAACAAAATTCACATATCTCCATCGTATATTCTATTATCTATATTAATTTCTTGTTTTATTGGTGAGATTCTTTGAATATAATTGAGAGATAACTTTGTTTTGGTATATATTAAATGACGTCAAGTAGATTCAAAACCATGCTCATGGGATAAATTTTATTCAAAAGGAGAATAAAAAGTTGAAAATGACCAAAAGATTTTCTTATGGGGGTAAACTAAAATATGGATTGCAGAAGATTGAGACTGAAAATTGATCAAACACGTGGTACATTATAATATTAATATTATTAATACGAGTACGACATTCAAACGTCATAAAATTTCACATCTGTTCTGTTTGCCCTTTACGCTCAATAAGATGTCGCTTTTTGAATAGTGCAAGAAAGGGTTCTCACGACATCGACACGCAATGAAACGACGAGGAGGTATCAGCCAATAGATATTGACCAAGTTTCAGATAATCCAACAAATAAAATAAGAAAAAAAAAACAACTATTGGCATAATGTTTTAGTTTAAGTGTTTAACTCCTATATTTTATTTTAAAAATAGTATTTATAGTGCCAAAAAGATTGAGTGAATAAAAATGAACACACCAACTGAAGAATAAGAATGCTTACTAAATCAAATTTGAAACAAATATTTAACAAGAAAAAAAAAAGGGAATCACTTGAAAAAAGTTAACATAAACAAAAACTAAAAAAAAAAAAATCTCCTATAGCTCAAAATTTAAGATATATATTCTATTTCTCAAACACTCAAACTTACTTTATTTTACTTTGATTAGGAAATGCGAGTCGAATTTTTGAATAATCCTTACGCACAAAAATGCCTGAAAATGAGGTATACACACTTCATCGTCCTTATATTAATACTTTTCTTCTGCTTAATTTTATTATTTATAATTAAGTTATGATGATTACTCGCTCACACAGGACACATCTTACTGTGTTGATTCACACAGGAACAATAATTATCACTAAATACAAAACATCAAATTATGAAGCATATCATGAAGCATATCATGTGTTGATTCACACAGGAACAATAATTATCACTAAATACAAAACATCAAATTATGAAGCATATCATGTGTTGATTCACGCAACCTATTTAAGTAAATTTTAAGAAAAATTATATTGAGGTTTAAATAAAAAAAATAAAAAAATAATCTTTTAAAAACGTAAAATAAAAAATTGATTCTAAAAAATTCTTAATGGAATCTAACTTAAGAGGTTCAATTAACAACTTTTTAAAACTAATTTTTTATTTTATAATTTTGAGAGACTATTTTTTTATTATTTTTAATTATTTAAGACTACAATATAATTTTTCCATAATTTTAGAAGAGCTATTTGAATTGTTCTTCTCTGTGAAGCCAAGATTCTCATACGTAAATAAAGAAAAATGCTGCTATCAGATTTCTGGAACTGTTGTGACAGATCTGAAGAATTGAGAATTTTTCTTCATCATCACTTTTTGCTGCCACTCGTTGTATTGACAAGAAAAGGCGTCGTTTTTGCACAGAACTCGTCAGAGAAAGATCGATCTCACTGGTTGAAGCCACCTTCACCTTCCGCAGGGGACTATGGAGGAAAGCCACCGCCACGATGAGAGACAACGACGGAGAAGAAGAAATTTGGATGCGACAAGCACGACGGAGGAATTTTAGAATCAATTGAGTGGTTAAGGGCCGAACACTAATAAATTAAAAAAGGTTTGAGAATTTTTTTCTAATTAAGCTTTTTAAAAAAAAATATATAAAAATATAAAATCACCGGGCCAGATCAGACTAATTGGTCTGGAAGGCTAGCCTGATCGCAGGTCTGACTCAGACCTTCCACCTGGTCTAGTCTTACCCAAATTTTTTTTTTTTTTGGCTTGGTTGAGCACGAGTGGGAGAGATTGGATTAAGTCGGGGCGATCGGACTAGCAGGTTTAAAAAATCCTTGTTGAAAGAGAGGTCACATTTAGCTCTCACTATACTTTAAATAAGATTATCTATAATAAAAATATGTTACTGCTTATTTAAATTAATGGTAGAAGCTACTTTTTAACATAATTTATAGTATATAATATATATATATATATATAAGAAAGTTTATTTCAACTTATATAAACGTGATTTTCTAACACTAATTTATTATTAGCTCAAAAGAGAAGTACGTCATGCTTATGAGGAGAAATTCTTGGGAAAAGTCATTGACAAGTCCCAAAGATCCAAAAAAATCTCAAATCCAAATTCTCAAATAAAAAAAAGTCCCTAGGAAGAGAAATTCTTGGGGAAAATCATTGACAAATCACAGAGACCCAAAAAAACCATAAAAAAATCTCATTCCAAATTCTCAAATCAAAAAAGCCTCTAGGGATTTTTTTGAAATTAATTGAGAATGTGAAATAATTAAGTTGCCCCACTAAATTAAAAAGCAAAGACACAACAGGAGGAGTGTTCATACGTTCTTTCTCATCAATGAGAGAAATGGAGAAAGCTATGGTGGTTGCACGTAGTACGTTAAAGGAAAAAGTGTGATGTTCATGTCCTGGGCAAATGTTAGACGTTGCAGCTTTCATCTACTGTTTTAGAGCATGAACATTGATTGAGTTTTTTTTTTTTGTATGTTCGCTGCATTCGGATTGAAGGGTTGGTCAAAGATTGAAACTCATGCTCATTAGTGGACTATATGCTAAGAGCTAGGTAAGTAATACTAAGATTTTGCTAAAGATATTATCTTGACAATTGAAGTTGGGGTTTCAGCATGGTTGAGTAGTGTGAATAAAATTATGCTCTGTTTTTCGATAAGGTAACAGAGGGATTGCTCTATGTTTAAGTGGGAATGATTGAATGTTATGAAGGTTTGTTTGCTTACAAAACGTTGATATAAGATAAAAAAAATATTGTTAATATGTGTAATTGTAGTTATTAATATGATTGTTATAATTGTTAATACAAAGTGTATGTTACAAATTGTCATTAAAGATGGCTAGCATTATCATTGCGGGAGATGCCATGAGGCTGGACACAGAGTGAAGACTTGCAAAAATTCAAATCCAAGCTAAAAAACAATCTGTATATGCATGTACATGCTTTTGATAGTTACTTTTTTGTGATTATGTCTATATACACCTAGGATTAGTAACTTCTTGTTACCCCTTTTGGTTTTTTTATGGGATCAGAAGTTGGTGTAATTATAGTATATATTTCATATTTAAAATGATATGATATTAGGTTAAATGAGTAGGTAGAAATAACCACTTACTCATACAACTTAATATTTGGATGATATAAGATATTTGAATATGATATGATATAATATTCAGTTATGAAAGAAGACTTGTGAAGTTGTCAAAATAGGTAGAAGAAGTTGTTAAAATCCTAATATGCAGTTGTGACAAGTAGGACATGTGAAATTCTAATATATTAAAATCAGCTTGTCAAAATAAGTCATGCATTTGTGAATATATGTATTATGACTTGTGAAAACAGGCGTAAGCTCTTGCCAAAATTGGTATATGTAGTTGTTAAATTTCAAAACTCGTTAGGGGAGGGAAATGACTCATCAAGGTATGAAAAAGAAGTTGTTAAAATGACTTATCATGTTATGCAAATAGGCAAAATCAATTGTTAAAATTGTCATATGTAGTTGTGAAAGTTGGTACTTGTGAAACTTGTAATATCAGTCAGGTATGAAAAAGAAGTTGTCAAAATGACTCATCAAGTTATGAAAATAGACAAAATCAGTTGTTAAAATTGTCAAATGCAGTTGTAAAATTTGAGACTTGTGAAACTTGTAATCTTAGTTAGATATGGAAAATTTGTCAAAATGACTCATCAAGTTGTGAAAATAGGTAAAACCAATTGTTAAAATTGTCATATACATTTGTGAATTTTAAGATTTGTGAAACTTGTAATCTCTTGTAGATATACAAAAAAACTTATCAAAATAATTCATCAAGTTATGAAAATAGGTAAAATCAGTTGTTAAATTAATAAGGATAATATAATCATTTCATATTCCTAATTAATCACATTTGAAAATTTGGATTGGGATTTTTTTATAATTGTTTTAGATTCTTCGGGCTTAGGAGTAATTTTATCAAATTCTTGAGGGCACTCTACACAGAATCCAAAAGAGTGCGTACCGGGATTTGAACCCTAGGCCTAGGCGTGGTAATATACCCAACAATCTATCAATATATAGTCCTTTCAATATTTTTTTTATGAGGAATAATTATTAAAATCCTATTATTTAAAATATTAGTTAAAAATAATAAATATATTTTATTTTTTAATTATATCGTATTTAAAAAAATACACATGAGAAATAATGAATGAAAATTTATTATAGATATAATGAGTAACATATATTTAATAAAAGTAAAAATAAAAATATCAATTTAAAATTTAAGATAAATAGAATTTATTTTTTATATTAAAGCCACTTCAAGAAAAAAATGTTCCTTAGCTGAATGTTATATTACAAAACCTGACCGTGCTTCTTTCTGATGGCAAAGAAAAGGGAAAAAAAAAAAGAAAAAAGAAGGGCAGTGCTTCTTTATAATATAAAGGAGTTTTTGTATATTCATCCATTTTTCTAACCTACATCTACCATTCAAACAATATGGAGTTACTGTTATAAATAATCCGTTATGAAAGTGTGTTGGACATCTTATATAGACAAAAAATAAAAGTTTGGTGTTATTTATGGTGAGAGTTTCGTTCAGGTCTCGTGTAAGAAGGAAAAAAATAGAAAATTAGTCTCATAAAGTTATCAATCACGTTTATAAATTTATCAATTCATATTCCTGGAATTATCAATAAAATCATTTTTTTATTTTAATTTTTGGATGAGATCTGAATATAATTATCTTTTATTTTTATTCTAAAAAAGATGAGAAGGGTTCAGAAGGTGGTCTTACATGTTAAATACTTAAATGGCATCCTTATAAAACCTTCCACCGCCTGTTTTGATCTTTTCTGCATCTAAAAATAAATGAAAATAATAATCAAATTTAAAATTTCAAATCAGTCATATTAGCTATAAGAATATAAGTATTAACTACATTTAAATAACAATTAATAATTCATTCTAATAGAAAATCACTTATTTAAAATTTTAAAATTCAAATGGTATTTTTTTTAAAAAACAATTTTTTTCAAATATTCTATTATTTGTATTCGTTCACTCAAATTTACCCTAAAATAAATGGAAAAAAAAAAGGAAGCGTGCCCGAAAAGAGAGATACTTTGGAGCACCTCATTAATCACTAATCATCATCATGAATCGTGGAATGGATCGCTCCTGTGACCATTTGGTTAAATCAAGTGAGGTTATAACCAAAAGGCCACAGGTGAAACCGGTAAACGGCTGCCAGATAAAATTATATATACAGTACTATGCCCAAACAAACCTACACCTAAAATAAAAACGGCCGAACTTGTCAAGCCGGTCAGTTTAAACGCTGAATTTGTAAGGGTTGAGTTTAAGATTTTTGTCTCAAAAATCAAAAGCCTAAAAAGATCGACTCTTTTAAGTTCGTATATATATTTTTATTTTTTAAAATTATTTATATAATAATATTATTATTTATTTTTTATACTTTGTTAATGATATTACAAATATTTAGTTGTTATTATCTTTTTTAGAATTAAGTTTCATAAGAATATCTTGTATTAAGAATCTTAAAAATTAAAAACTCATAAAAAATACTTCTTATTTTATAAGTATTCTTATCAATTTTGTATTTTTTTACTTATTTTCTAGTTATTGTTTTGCTTATATCTTGTGTTGTTTATCTTGTTGACTACTTACACTTTTCAAGTCATATTTATAAGAAGTATTTTTAATTTTGTTAAGTCTTCTCATTAATTATTTATAATTGTGTTATGTGGATAATAGTTTACCTTTGATTATGACTTAATTACTGTGTTTGTTTGTTGCATGATGCATACCGTTTACACCCTAATTTTGACAACATTTATATTTTAAATTAGGACTTTCATTGTCATAATTTTTTTAAAAAAGACTAAAAAAAATAGTAAAAATTATCAAAACAGCTTCGGCCCTGACCCTCATACTCACGGGTCAAGCTTTGAAAAATGATTATTTTTCTTTAGTTGAGCCTAAAAGGGTCAGTCCTTTTAGACCTAGCCTGTGAGGGGTCGGGCCGGATCTTTTTCCCAACTCTACTTACATCGATTATCGATTTACTCTCTCACATGCATCTTACGAATCATCTCCCTCAGCTTCCATCTTACTCTTTATTTCTCATGTCGTTCGCCTCCAATTTCATTAGCCTCCTCATTGCTTTCTAAAAATTATTTGTATATTTCATTAAATACTTTCTGAACTGATTCCTCTCACTTCACTCTTCAGCTTCCATATTCTCCTCCTCTCACTCTATTAGCCCCCTCATGTACTTTATCATAATGGAGCTAGTAACCACATCAAAGTTTCTTATAAAACTTTGCTTGTGATGTTTGGATTTCAGGCTATGCATGATGGTGTCTTAATGGGAATGATCATCTATGACGTACAGATCATTTTCATAATTTGTTTGTTTATTTTATTATTTTACATGATCTCACCGTTTGTGGTGTTAACTTTTCTTATATAGATCCTACTCTTATGATTCATTGTGTGTTATCGGGTGTAACGCCATCACAAACATTTGATTGAAGGAAACACATGTGTGATTTCTAATTTCATTATTAGTCGGGATGTAAGATGCTTATGGACTCACTAATCACCCTTATAGACACCATTATTCGAGATACAAAGTACTTACAAAACCACTAATCACCTTTTTAGTCACCACTACTCGAGATACAAGGTGTTTACAAAACCACTAATCACCTTTTTAGACACCACTACTGTGCAATGAAGGCTAAATACGCTGGATTCTTAAAAAACTTTATTTGAGACTTGATGATTTCAATTTTTTTTTAGATCAGTTGGGAATTTTCTTTCTTATTTTTTAGGAGTTATCCAATTTAGAAAAATAAAATATAAAAAGACTTTATTTAAGAATTTATAGTTACAAAATGTTTATATATTTTTAATTTGGAATTCCCTCCTTTTATCAATTATTTTTAAATCAATCTAAAAGATTTTATTTGAGATTTGAAGGTTTTAAATTTTATTTTTTTTTAAATAGGTTGAGAATCTGCTTATGCCTATTTTTTAGGAGTCACCCAATTTAGAAATATAAAATTTTTTATACTTCATAAAAGACTTTATTTAAGATTTTTTAGTTACAAAATGTTTATCTATTTTAAATTTGGAATTCCCTCTTTTTATAAATTATTTTTAAAACAATTAGGAATACGGCTACACCTCTATTTTGTTGGAAAGTATCCGATTCAAATGTCAAATCTTTATATTATATTTTCTATTTCTATAATCTGCTCCATTCTTCAGTCATCTTTTAATAAGCCGAGCAATTTATAAAATTTAGACCAATATCTTACTTTATGCTATTTGGAGGAAGAATTTTGATAATTATAAGGTATTATATTACTTATTTTTTATAAATATTTTTAATTCTTCTTCAATATTGGTGTAGGAAAGCCGCAAACTTTTTAAAATATATATTTAATAGGGAAAATTCCAATGTTATTAAACCCGGACTGGACCGGCCCAGAAACCGGCGACTCGGGTAGGAAACCGGTTCGGTCCAGGGTAGTGAACCGGTCTTTTTTTTTTTATAAAATCGATTTTTTTTAATTTTTTTATAATTTCATATTAATAAGCCTGAAATTTTTATTTTCTCACCGGTTTGGTCCCGGGTTAGCTCCGGTTTAACTCCGGTCTGACCCACTAACCCTTAACCCAGTACCCTGACCGGTCCCGGTTTAATAACCTTGGAAAATTCTATATAAATATCAAACGAACTTGTAAAACCCCTAAAAATCTGTTAACACTTCAAAATAACTTAAATGTGACATGTATTAAATTAGAATTTTAAAATATTGACATTTTTACCATTTTTCCCCTCAATGAAAAGGCCCCTCCCCTGAAACCACCATCGCCCAGCAGCAAGCGGCAGCTGGGACCCCCCGATAGCTGAAGCTCTGATGGCTGGAGCTTTTTTAGGGGGATTATTTTTTTAAAAAAAAAAAGTTCCAAAGGGGGCAAGGATTCGATCCCACCCTACCCCCTTAACAAAATGACTAGTGGCCAATAAGCTCTTTTGATACACACGCATGCGCGCGCACACACATTAATAAATATATGCATAACATAAATGAAGGCATAAAAAGCGTTAATAAAATCAATAATGGAAATGACGAAGCCCGTAATGATTTTGACAAAAATGGTAATGGGAACTAGGGGTGGAAAGAGGCCAGGCCAGGCCAGGCTTGTGCCTTAACAGGCCTGGCCTGTTAAGGCACTATATGGCCTGAGCCTGGCTTGTGGCCTGTAACAGGCATATTTTCAGGCCTGAGTTTGGCCTGTGGCCTGTTAAAGAAGCTTGAATTTTTTTTAAAAGGCTAACAAGCCACAAGGCAAAAACTAATATATTTCAAATAGGCAAAAAAAGGCCCAATTACATAAATTAATTATCTCAATACATAAATTAATTATCCAAAATACATCATAAAATGTGAAATCAAATACAATATAATAATTTTCAATACAAATTCTCCTTCGAAGACCTTGAAAAAAAATTAATAAAATATATAGTATTAGAGCATAATACAATTTAACAAATAATATATATAAGAAATAACATTATTTTAACAACAGAAAATTTATACCTTTTGTTTCTTCTTTAAACCGTACTTGTTGCGAAGCCTTTCATTCGACTTTAATTCATTTTCAACCAAAAAAAAAATTATTACACTAATATTTATTTATTTTTACAAAAAAAAACCTTAACAGGCCAAGGCTAGCCTGACATGCCTAACAGGCCTGTCAGTAGGCCCTGGCCTAGCCTTTTAATGCAAACAGGCTTTTTATATGGCCTTGGCATGGCCTATTAGCCTGACAGGCCAGGCCTAGCCAGGCCGAAAACAGGCTAGGCCGCCTGGCCTGTTTACACCTCTAATAGGAACAACAAGCAGCGCATGACCTCTTCACCAAATGTGTGATGGTGTCTAACAAGCTCATTTGATAAACACACACACATTAATGTATGTATGTATGTATGTATGTATGTATGTATAACATAAATAAAGGCATAATCGTGTTAACAAAATCAGTAATGGAAATGACAAAACTCGTAATGGTTTTAACAAAAACAATAATGGAAATGACAAGTAGCACATTACCTATTCACTAAATGTGTGAACGTGTTGGCTCAAAGGGGGCTCTGACAAAACCATTACAGGCTTTGTCATTTCTCGTATTGATTTTATTAATGCTTTTATACCTTCATTTATGTTATACAGATATTTATTAATATATATATATAGTGGCCACCAAGCCCTTTTGTTAAGGGGGTGGGGGTGGGTTCGATCCTACCCCTGCCCCCTTTAGAACTTTTTTCTTTAAAAAAAAACCCCTCCCCCCAAAAAGCTTCATCCATCGGAGTTCCGGCAATGGTTTCTGATGAGCGGCCTTTTTATTTTTTATTTTTTAATTAAGGGGCAAAATGATAAAATTGTCAATATTTTAAAATTTTAATTTAATACATGTCACATTTAAGTCATTTTAAAATGTTAACAAATTTTTGACGGTTTTACAAGTTTGTTTGGTATTTATATAAAATTTTCCCTATTTAATATGAACGCAATAGAAATTTTTTTCCCACTTATTTGACTAAAGCTATTCTCAAGCTACTTTGGGAAAATTTATTTAATTTGTAGACCGCAGACACAATCAATAACTTTTAAAAATTTTACTAATTTCAAAGAATAATGATGATGGGTTAAAAATAAAAATAAGAGAAAGTATAGTTCAATGAAATAAATAAATAAATATTTGGATCTGGAATTTTTTTGCCAACAATATGGACCTCAAAATCTAAATGTTTAAATGATAATTTTAAATATTAAAGTTTAAATTTATTTGAAATAAAAATATAACGACAAAAAATTTAATCATAAAAGAATATTGCAAATTTCTCATAAATCAACTAGAAAAAACCCAAGGCCTCCTTATTAGCATAATTTTTTTACTTCTCACTTATTATTGGAATTTAAAATTTTGTGAAAAGTTGATATACTATAACCTTGATCAATGACTTTTCTTGAATTGAAAGATCATAAATCAATATAAATATGTAAAGTTTTTGAATAAATTTTTGATCCACGATTTAACTATTTTAATGAGTCCATTTAGAAATTAACATACATACATACATATATATATATGATGATAGCTAGAACAAAATATAATAAATGGGAAATGCTTGGCAGATTTATTGCTCCCCATTCCTAATTGTTTTTTCTGTATTTGTTTGGGTAAAAAAAAAGGTTATTGAGTAAGAAAATGTTATGAGATTGGTCTCTCTCTCTCTCTCTGTTTTTTTTTACCATGTGATTTTTGTCTCTTTACAAAGATTATAATTTGTCTGCTTAGCGCGACGCATGGCGCAGGTCCTAAACCAGTATGAAGCACATCGTTTTGATGTGTTCATGCAACCTATTTAATTTAGGTCAGATTTATAAGACTTGTTTGAATTGTTTTTATTTTGACTAGACCTTTTTTTCCCATTATTTTGACTAGTTTCCTCATTCATTCATGCAAAAAAAAAAAAAAAAAAAAACGAGAGGTACTTTGGAATATGTATGTGTGTGTATTGGATAGTGAAAGAGAAGGAAGGTACTGGAGAGTGGGATTTGAACGCTCTCTGATCTACCGAACAGGAATCTCTCCATTACCCTTTTCATCCGCTCCCATTATTTATCCCAAAATTATATAGTTTTCGGGTAAAATAAGTCAAGTAATTTTTTTTTCTGAAAAAAAAAGTCATCCATCAATGTGTAATATTTTTTTATTAGCATTCAGTATCCTAAATTAATTCTTAATACACTCAATAATTCTTTCCCAATGTTCTATAATTTGTACTCTTTTCTATTTTTAATGTAGGAGTGTTAATTAAAGAGTTGATATTAATTCTAAATGTAAACTTTTTTCCCATGTTTATAAATTTTTTTTTCTAATTTACCCATATTGATATTTCCTAAAATAAAAGAGATAGATATAATAAAAAAAGATTATTAGAGTGTTTTAGAAAAAAATCATATCAACTAATTTAATTGTTTTTTTAATCTAATTAAATTAGATAAATATATTTTATATTAAAAAATAAAAAAAATATGTTTTTTTCTCAAAAACAAAAAGAGAGGTGCTTTGGAGCACCTCATTATTATAATATCCACCACCATCCTCCTCCTCCTACTCCTCAACAATCAAATCAAATGGTTCCAAGGATCGATCCTGTAACCTGCTGGTTTAGGCCAGTGAGGCTGTAACCAGAAGGCCACAAGTGAAACCAATAACCAAGCGGCCAGATAAAATGTACAGTTCTTTGTCTAAACAAACTCACACTCGCTTTCAATGTCAACAATACTCTGCTGTTCAAATACTAGTATTTCGAAGCTCCTCCTACTTTATTTTGTTTCACTTTTGATGCTTATTCTTAATAAGATAATATGCTAAAACCATTTAAATTTAACTAAAACCAACTTATCAATGACACCTAACTATACAAGTCGTTATTTTTTATCGTTACTTTATGTTGAAATTTGTATATATATGCATCGATTCTAATGTAATAATGTCCAAGAGATTATTAACACACATATGTATGTATGTGTGTATGTAGTTTAAAATTTTGAAGTTATGTTGTATATAAATTATCAACATTACAACATTTTCAGAATTTATGCATTGTATAAAAATAAACAAGACTCTGGCCAAGTCGAAATTAAACAGGTTGATTTAACTGTCAGATGACTATAATGTCAATAGAATCAATTTATTAAGACCAATATTTTCTAATATAAATTGAATAACAATTACTTGATAATGATTTCAGGTAAAGAATACTTGATAATAAAATACGTACAAGATAAATACTTGAGAATAGTTGATATTAAAAAGACCATTCTTAAATTTGAGATTATTGTCCATGAAGTATGAAGATGAACTGCCCAAAAGAGAGGTGCTTTGAAGCACCTCATGGCTGATAATATATACACACATATACATATACACACATACGCGGCACTGGGATTCGAACCCGTGCCATAGTGGTAATACTCATTAGTACTCAATGAGTGATTACCAGAAGGCCCGGGGGAAACCAGTGCACGTACCTGCAAATAAAATTAATATAAAAGCATAAAACAGTACTAAATTTTCATCCTTTACTTGGTTGTATGGTACTCCTGTATAAAAATTTGCCAGAACACAGAGCAATCTAAGAAATTTGTTCATATTCACCAATAAAGCGGTCTCAATCAAGGAGGAGGAAATGTAATAGTCTACACATGCTTTTTCACTTCACTATTTACTATCTAAACTGTTCACTCTTCAGACTAAATTTCAAAAATTCAGATTTAATATTTTGAGATGTTAAAACTCAAGAAACATGAACAAGTAAATCTAGAGAGTACAACTTTGATTAGAACAATCTAGAGTCTGAACAAGAAAAGCAGAGAGAAAGGAGCAAGGGAAAAGCCAGGTTTGGCTTTGGTTGGTTTTACAACTGGTTGTGACGACTCTGTAGGGATTAAAGCTCATGTGGGTATGATTTAGGATTGTAGAAAGTTTCAAGACTGTGACATGATGCTTCCAAAGTAAAGGATGTGATCAACTGGTTGAACCATTTTGGTCACCAATATTACTCCCATTCCCACTGCAACAGAAGAAGTGTGGAAGCTTGACACGCCCACAACCTCTGCAAAAACGAAAGGTAACGATTTATTCACATCTGAATCAGATAAGCACACTTTATTTAGTGGTATTTTGGGAACAGAAAACAGACCGATTCATCAAAAGTAGAGCATAAACAACATGGAAGTTAATAATTTCTGCAGACCAAAACCTCTCACAAATGCTTAAAGCTAGTATGTTCAGGACTTTGTCTAGGTGGGAATTGTGAGATGGAATAAAAGGGCAAGAAATAGAATTATAGAACCACAAATTATATGTCATTCTATTGTTTGGAAGTTTAAAGAGGAAAGCTAGAGTTTCAACGTTTCATGATAGTCTGGATTCTTTTATTCAATGAAAGCTGAATGGTTTGAGTACAAATAGGAGTTGGATTGCTAGGTTGCAACGTCCAAAAATCCCAAGGAAATAACTAACATGACTTGTGAACTAAAACTAAATTATCTTGACCAAAATACCGAAATATAAAGTCAGAATAAAAGCCTAACAGCCCAACAGATAAAGTTTACAATACTGCTAACATAAGGGAAATATAAGATGATAGAAAACCTAACAAGATGCTAGTTTTCTTCCCCCCCTAATTTTCTCTCCATCCAAACATAGGGTTAGTAATGTCTCTTGTGATTATCCCCATGTGCTTCTTCCAAAAAGTAACTAAAATCACTGTATGTTCCAATCACATTTTTTTGTTGCTGTACAATGTGGATTGTGCAAACCATGGATCTAATACAAACAACCATTTATTGAATCCCAATTTTGTCCCAAATGTAAATTACCAAGTAACTTTTATATTCCTTCCTAAGCTAGGCTGATTTTTATTCCTCAGTGCTTGCTAAGAATGACTTGCAAAATTGTACAAATAAAGCATAAACTTATTTTCCTGCCAGATTTACTGCCTCCAAATTTTCACCTGCCTATTTTCAGCTCAACCAAGCACACCCCAGAACTATGATTCAAAGTGACATATAGGGTCAAGATTGAGTAAGTCAGATGAAGCATGACATCAAAATGAAACTATTATAGAAAATGCATAAAAGCACATACAAAGCATTCAGAGAATTTGTTGTATCTAATGATGAGAATGATGACACATTTCCAAAACTATAAATCACAGTATCCACAGCTCAGATAGCATCATCGGAGGATAAGCCCAAAGCTTACCTGCATCGGACTATTACGGGAATAGGTTTTAAAGCTTTTGGTCCATTTCTTATTCCTCTTTTATGGCGAGAAACCTGCATGAAAAAGATAATTTGATTATCATTCAAGGTGGTGAAATCAAATGAAAAAGAGAGATAGAAATGTGTCAATCAGGAAAAAGAAAAGGTAAATGAAAGATAATTTGAAAAGGTACCTTCTTTTTTGGGACAGCCATGAGCTCCATAGATCCACCAAAACAGAAACTTGGGAAACTAAACTCGGGAAAAACACATTGAGGTGAAGAAACCCCATGGTTAATAATTCCAGCTAAAGGTGGTGGTTGGGGATTGGAATGCGTCCACCTTTTGATTCCTAACATGTCAGCCATTTTCCCTCCTGTGTTTTTAAGCAATGCAAGTCTCGCGGCCATAGCTATTATTACGCAACACCAGTATGCCATTGAAAACAAAGAAAGAGAAATGTCAATAATTTCATCAAACCCATAAGAATTTATAGGAAACATCAGTGACTGGAAGCCTGGAGTATGTCAATTTTCTCTTCAGGGGGAAAATTCACTATTCTATTAAAAAAAAATTTCGCTTTTATAGTATAATGAAATGCCAGAAATTGCAGAGCCTATGATTTATAACATGATAATGGTATAACTTTTGCTTGAAACTCATGAAGAAGGAAAAAAATTACCACGTTTCATACGAAAATAAAGCCAGCATCACAGAAGTTAGACCAAAGGTATTCATCCCAATTCACAGAAAATTTCAGGCAACCATATGAAGGAGGACCCAGACAAAGTAACCTCAAACTAAAACAATAAAGAATCAACCAAGATTTACATAAATTTGAATAATCTTCTTAAGTTAGATTCTTCTGAAGTAATACAATAAAATGAATGAATGAGAAAGTAAATTAGCCCCCCTACCCATACTTCCATTCACCCTATTCTATCTTTCTATCTCTCAAACTTCCGAGAAGGAAGCACTTTACAGGAATCTCCGGATACCAAGACCCCAATAGTAAGTCACCAGAAGAAGAAGAAGAATCGAAGGAAAACTAAGAGCAAGCAGATGTCTAGGCATGGACATTTGACGGAAAACTTCACGACACAAAGAATCAGGACCAGAACAAAAGGAAAAATCTTACAATGACGAGGAAGGTTTCGTCGAATTGCTCTTAGTTCGCCTGAGACTCCAACTCAGCTGTCTTCCGCCCTATGGCGTCGGTCTCGTTTCTGTCTGAAGTTCGTGAGACGGTCGAGGCGTCGAGGATTGCCATTTCTATTCGGGTCATCAGATGGGTAGGGTTATCGGACTTTGGGTTCAATACTTGTTTTTTTCATTTCGGGAAACTGGGCTAAAAAGCCCAAAGAGGGACAAGCAAGAAAAGTAGCTATAACTGAACCACCTTTGGCTCGTCCGTGGCTGTGACACTTCCGACTTAGCTCAAGTTCGGCGTCCATTTTCATCCGCTTTCTCCGGCGTGTTGAAGAACGGAACAGTGAAGAACGCTCCATATTTCTCTAATTCATGGTACCTATTATCATAAAGCATTGCTGAGACGCTGAAATATGGGCTTGTGAGTGAGACATGGAGTCAGTAGTGTAGTATTGCTTCTAGTGGTATTGTCAAAAACCTTCTGCCTTTCAATTTAGATATCATTTTCTTTTGAAGATGGGCTTGTGAGAATCTGATTTGTTAAGAACCTAACGCCCTTGCCCCATGCTTTATCTGAAGAGTATGAAAGAAAATAGATACTGTCTAATATAAATTGCGACTAGATGAAAAGCAAAGCTGGGCATCCGAAGAGTATGAGCTCGTTATCTATTTTAATGTTTCAACTTTCATCAGACTGCTCGTGTGTTGGAGTTGAAAGACTTGGATCATGGCGCACTTCAAAAATGCTATTGCATTTTGGTAGTGTTCTGATTTATTCATGTAGGTTTCCCGCCATATAAGAGGAATAAGAAATGGACCCAAAGCTTTAAAACCTACTCCCGTAATAGTCCGATGCATGTAAGTTCAGGCTTTTAGTCCAATGATGCTATCTGAGCTGTGGATACTGTGGTTTATGGTTTTGGAATTGTGGCATCACTCTTATCATTAAATATAGCGAATTCTCTGAATGCTTCGTATGTGCTTTTATACGGTCACTGTGAATCACTTAATCTTGCCTGGACTTGACCCTATATGTCACTGTGAATCATAGTTTTGGGGTGTGCTTGGTTGAGGGAGGCAGAAAAGGTGTTGGGAAAATAAATTGATGTTTTATTTGTATAATTTTGCGAGTCATTCTCCGAACATGTTCCGGGGTTTTCTCTCGTGTGTCAATCACAATCTCAAGAATCACCTCACGGACTGCAAAGTTTCTTCGCCGATTTCTCTCTTTCACATCCTCACGAAGACTCTAGCCCCAGATTCGAAGCTAGAGTACATCTTGAACGAGGTTGAGGAGCTCCAATCTTCGAAACCCCCGAATGGATCATCATGGCATTCAGCATTAGATTCCAAAGATGTCTCCGATAAGGATGTTCCCGAGAAACAAGAATTATCTGCAGTTCAGATTTCACATCCTTGGCCTGAATGGGTGGACTTGATGGAGTGCTTGATGAAGAGAGGTTACTTTGTTGCAGAGGGAAACCCATTTAGAAGTGGCGAATTGAGTTCCAAGGAATCAAACATCATTAGGACTGCGTGCTTGAATTTCGGTCGGGATCGGTCTGATCTTTTAAGGTAAGGATGGCTTCTTCGGGAGTTCATTTTTAGTAATCTAATTTGTATTTCTGCTAAAGCTGTAGACTCTAAATTTTGTGCAAAATTTGCTTATTACTCCAATTTTAAGTTATTGTGGCTGCAGAAAGAGTTTGATTATCTACAGAGTATATAATCATGATTTAGTTGGGCTTCGATTTCTCCGTTTATTGGGTTTACAGAATATTTGCTTGCATACTAACGTGGCTAGTTCCTGGTATGTGTGTTTTTTAGAGAGTGCAGGCAAGATGTTTGAGTTTAGGTTTCTGTGACAGATAACAGAAAAAACTGTTTCGTTGACTGCTGGATGATGGAATGCATTATCATCTCTATTCTATGACTTCTTATCCTATGTGTGTCTTTAGGACAGGGAAGAAAGGTTATGTATACTATGCAATGTTATGACATTCAATAGTTTAGGTCATCTAGGTCAACCATTTGCATGAGTATTGTCTTACCATGTCCAGAGCAAAATTCTGTGATTGGAAATAATAATGTACACACGAGAATTGTCTACTCCCAATCTTTCCATGAGTATGCATATCATTGGAAGTAAATGCATTTTTTTGTGTTGCCTTTGCTATTAGGTACTTGTCTCGAAAGGATGTCCAAGTTATTGTAGGACGTGGATGCCCGAGCTTAGATAGGAAAGTTGTGAACTCAGGGAAGCGTCTCAGAGCACATGTGGGCATTGATGAGGGAAATGTATGTGCTGAGCAAGGTTTTATTGTTGTTGACTCATTTCTTCTTCATTATTCTACTATTTCTTTTCTTTTTTAAAATTAGCTAACTATTGACACCTTAATAAATAACCAAGAGTTACATAAATTGTTGCTTTAACCAGGTGTGCAGCAGCTGCAATTTGAGGGGAGAGTGTGAAAGGGCATTTGTGAAGGCACGTGAAGACGAAGGAGGAAGGACAGTGGATTTAATGCGCATTATTTTAACTTATGGGCTCAATCCAATTATCGGTTCAGTTGAGAACAAACCATGTCTGAATAAAATGATAAAAGATTCAGTGAGAAGATTGCTGCGAGAATTGGTGGCGCACAGCATTAAAGAGGATGGTTCTAATCTCTCCAATTCCACTGATAGAGTTAATCTCAATCCACAAGATAAAGGCAATGCAAAAGCCCCAATTAAGCAAGGAGATTGGATTTGTCCCAAGTAGCTTGATTACATCCCATAAGTATTTTCTTTCATCCACTATTTTTTCTACACTTGTTCACTTTTCTTTCCTACCTTTCATTGTCTAGATGCAATTTCGTCAACTTCGCCCGAAATATTAGGTGTTTGAGCTGTGACAACTTATCCCAAGAAAGAATAAGGCAGTTCCAGAATGATCAGGAGCATCTGCCAATGAAGAAGGGAGACTGGATATGCAACAAGTAATATGGCAGTCCATATTTTTTGTATTCGTATGAATCATATTACTATTTCTAGTTCACACCAATAATGTTATTTCTGCAGATGTAACTTTCTTAATTTCGCTAGGAATACAAAATGTTTTCTTTGCAAAGAGAACCCTCCAAAGCGGCAGCTCAATCCAGGGGAATGGGAATGTGAATCGTAGGTTCTTACTACACACATCGGTTATTGTGTTGGTTACATTGTTTATTTGATTGCATGCATTTTCTGTGTGTTGAAGCAATTTGAATCTTGGTTTGTGCAGGTGCAACTACATCAATTTCAGGAGAAACATGATCTGCCTAAAATGTGATCACAGAAGGCCAAAGGCATCAAATGCTTCAGACTCTTCTCATCGATCGCAAACTGAAGAGCAAGACCACTGCAAGAGTAACCAGTTAATTTTTGGCAGAAATCAAGGTAACATTAATGACCAAACAATTACCATAACAGAAAGAAAGAATAGGAGAAAAGGTTCAGGTGAGTGGAGATTTGTGGAAGATAAGGATGAAAATGATCATCAACAGTCCTATTCTCGGAATGATTCTTCTCATTTTGACAATTTTCCAATAGCTGGAGGTAGGAGTGAATTGTCAAAGAGTCCCCAAAAAATAGAAGCATGGAAGAAGGAGATGCTGAAGATCATGAACAAAAGCTCCCCGGGGATGACAGCAGATAGTGAAGATGAGTTGTGGTCTTCTGATGACCAGATTGTTAATGAAGGAGCTTCTTATTTTACTGATGATGATGATGAAATGGAAGAATGGTTTGGAGTGGGTAGGAAGTGAAGAAATGGAATTTTGTGAGAGCAAGTAACAATCAGTCTGATGATATTACATGTTTGTTAATAGGAGTTTATTCTGGCCTTCTATGATCTATAAATTTGCAAGTTATACATGCATGTTATCTTTGAGTTACTTGACTTTTTGGTCCTCCAAAGACATAACGGTTATCTCAATTTTGCTCTTCATAGATTAAAAAAAAAAATCCTTTTTTTGTGCTCTGAAGATTCAGGATTCACAAAGACTCAACATAGTCCTCGACATTATGTAATATTTTGAGAATTGAAATTGGCTTTAAACGTAAGACATACCTTTTATATTTATCACTCTTTTCGTAATTTATCTTAATGATGCTCCCTCAACAATACGAGGGAATTAAAAAAGAGGATTAAAATATTTTATAAAATATGGGTCATATTAATTAATTTTATTAATTTAGTCAAATTAGATAAATATATCTTATATTAAAGAGTAATTATACAGTTGTATAATTGAGGAGGTTACTGGTAATAGCTAAGATAACCATCAAAATTGCATTATACGTACTCTTTCGTGCATGACATCAAATACGTATAAACTTGAGGCAAATCTATCCAGAATGGCTTAAGCTATATATTATGGCATATTAATTCGATGTTGTCAAAATCCCAGTTTGACTGAAAGTTGCGGATTAATTGAAAACTCTCATACGAATTAATTATATATATTTCATTGAGGTTTAATCATTCTAATGTATGGGTACTTATAAATAGACCAATATTAATATTATATTCTATACCTAGCTTTATCCCAATATCGTCTACCATTTGTGTGTATATATTCTCAAACTCTAATATATCATTCGTGTTTGTATCAGTCCCTTGCTTTATACACATGTAGTCATTCTAATATGCATACATATACACACACATACACCCAAAATTTATTTAGTTCGTTTAATCAACACAAACTTATAATACAGGGTTCAATACAAAAGTAAGTGTTTTTGTGTGTGCGTGTCTGTAAATTTCATCTTATTAAAACACGAAAAGCTCAAGAAGACAGCAGTAGGATACATACTAAATTACACAGGCAATTACACTTGCCTTATTTGTATATTATAATTTTTTGATTAACTTGGACCTTCAGCTTTTTTAGATCTTCTAAAGTAGTATTATTAATTACCCCACATTCTTAATATAATATCTCATTATTATACTATAAACGAGATCTTATATTAAGGATCAGAGGTAATGTACGGTATTATTCAAGTGATCATGAAGATGTTATTATTTAGATGTGTTTTTAATTATAGTAAGAATTACTATAAGATTTTAAGTAAATGATTTAATAATAAAAAAGTCCCGATAACAAGTGAATATCACAAACTTTATATTATTTTCTGCAGTAGAATTTGTGATTGTGTGTTTCTCAATTGTTATCAGACTTTTATATAATTAAATCTCTTCTTTAAGATCTTATAATAATTCCTGGCTAATTATATCCGGAAGTAATCGGTCTGAGAGGTGTTATCGACTTGCTTGTTGAAGAACCTGTGCATGTAATCCTTGTAGGTGACACGTCGATAACGAGGTGGGTCCTCTGCTGACGTCAGCTCTTCTAGAGGGCCATACACGTTCTCTGCGGCTCCAGGGTTGAAGAAGGTCGCTATTGAAACTCTGGCCTCTCTAGAATTACTTGCCAGTACCCTGTGATCTACACTCTTGTATTTCTCATTCGATATTATCTGTCAAATTAAATCACCATTTCAAAATGTTATTATTATTATTATTACACACACATATCTTACAAGCCTACATAAATCCGGACACTTCTTATGACGTAAGCCTAGCTTTGATAATTTAGAGTTTGACTTTATAATGGGAAACATATATATATTTCTAATGATATGACGTATCTTTGACTATTATTATCTTGATATGCCCTATATTATATGTCAGCAAGTTATATTTTAAGATCACTTGCTACGGTTAAAATATTATTCCCCAATCCATAATCACAGGTCTTGCGTCATGTGCTACCGTTAAAATATTATTCCCCCCTTAACTAATTCTTAACAAATATATTTTTCTACCTTAACTAATTATTTTAATTATTACAAATTAATTATCTAACTCCTACATTTAGGACAAAAAAATAAATAATACTCCTTCGATCCTAAATACTAGTCATAGTTTGAGGTGAACTTTGGTTCTAAATGTAAGACTTCTTTTCATTTTATCTATTATATTTATCATTTTTCTTTAAACTAATTTTACTAATTAATAAATTAATATATCATCTAATATTATAAAAAATTATTTTAAAGAGATCATGTTGTTATAATTAAATAATTTATTTAACTTATTTAATTTATCAATTAAATAAATAGGTCTTAACTTAAGTATCAGAATAGTAATAATTAAGAGCCAATAAATTTTTGAAAGGTCTTCACTTCCTTCACGCGGAAGGTGTGATAGTAAAATCCAGACATAAACATGCCTAGTCATAGTACTTTCAAATGGGATATCAATATCATCAAGTCATATTTTAGGTCCTTTAAGATAATATACTAAATGGAACTTAATTTAATTTTCTCACACACACACACACATGTATTTGTTTATATATACTGAACTGCACCTAATTAAATGTTCATTGAAAATATGGTTTGCGACACATATAGTAAAAGAAAGTTGAACAATATATTTTATACACACACACACCTACCTACCTGAAGCAAATCTCCAATATTGACAACTAGGGCTTCACGTACTGGTTTCACGTCAACCCAACCTTCCTTGTACTTCACCTGAAGCCCTCCCATGTTGTCCTGCAGCAGCAACGTCAAAACCCCTGGGTCGGTATGTGACCGGAACCCGACTGTGAGATCCGGCTGAGGGCAATACGGGTAATAGTGACCCGACAGAGTCACAGCTTCCCCAAATGTCAGCCCCTTAAACCTCCCTCTGCTTAACCCTAACCCTTCACTCAACAATTCCAGCAACACATCCTTCAACGCCAGAGTTCTCTCGTTATAATTGATCAGCCGGTCCCTACACACCTCCGGGATCTCCGCCGGGTCGATCGGAACCGGTGCGAACTGTATCAGAATTGTGTCCCTCCAGTAGGCAGCATTTGAATGGTACAAGTCCATGTTGGACATGAGAGAAACTCCCTCTATCTCTCTCTTAAAAAGCGGCGCCTTCGCCTCAGCCGGCAGCTCGTGGACGGCCTTCATGGCGGCGAGGGCCCCGTCAAGGACTTCGACAGGGATACCATGGTTGATGACTTGGAAGAAGCCCATGGTGGAGGCTGCACGCTTGACTTGCTCCACCACGGCACTGTGGCGGTCCGGGGAGGAGTCGACGCCAGCGAGGTCGATGGTGGGGATTTCGGCGACAGCAGCGGTGGAGGGAGAGGGTTTGAGGGTGGCTAAGACTTCCGGTGGGTTAACGAAGATGGGAGGGATGGTGGTGATGCCGGCGTCGACAAGGCCTTTAACTCCGGCCTTGGACTCATCAAACTGCTTCACCTCTTTCAATCTGTCGTAGTTCTGGTTTGAATCGTTGGTTACAGTAGGTGGAGCCATGATAGATATTGAAATGAAAAAGAGAGATAAATATATATATAGAGAGAGAGAGAGCAGATTGGTGTGTGATGAATTACTCTGCAAGTTTAGGGTATTTATAATGGGGTGGAGTGTTATTTGAACATTATTACACTGTTATTTTCATAATATATAAATTAACTAGTAAGTAACTAATATATATTAGTCAACCACTAGTTGTCCTAGAGGCTACTCCCCATAATTAGATGAAGTCTGAGGTCTAAGTATGGGATTAATATGTTTATACGCGTGCAAGTTTAAATTGTATTAAAAAAAATATATTCATATTAATTAGTAGTCGGCACAAAAAATGATAATTATATTATTTTTGACCATATTATAATTACCTAAAAGCCCCATGTTTCAAGGTTAGAAATGAGATTGAGTTCATAACCCTACACTTACATGAGAGCTTACATGTCACTAAAATTGTAATAATATTGACTCAATATATATACTGGTTTTACATAAAATCCATTAAGCAATTCTTCGTTGTTTTACATAAATAGTAAGAATATGTGGCCTATGATCATTTTTTGTTCATGGTTACAAAATTTAGTCATAAAAAGTTTTGATATTATTTTGATTAAATAATTCCATACATAAAATGTACTGATGACAATGTAGTTTTTATGGTTTGGACAGGGAATATTAGATAATTTGAGTAAATTCTGAACATAACTATATATCTTTTATTACTAAATATATCTAAACTATCTACCAACAAAAAAGTTAAAGCCAAAGTTTCTAAAGAGTCTAAACTGAATTTTTTTTATTGTTTCTTAACTTGTATGTGCTGTTATGAATTTAGTTCGTAATTTAATCATTAAAAAATTGATACATAATTTGTCATTAAATTCAAGATCAATGTGTGTACGTGTATTACATAACACGTTTTTTCGTTTTATTTTTTAATTGAACATGACTAACCAAATAGAAAATTAAAAAAAATCCATAGTACTAATAAAATAATAATGTAGTGAGTTGTTTAAGAGTTCAATAATGTGTTTTATATAAAATCCCATAGTAACTGAGATATTTGCTGATTAAATATCTGTGAATATATTACAGACGCTTTTATCAGTGATGTGTGGAAAAAACAAGTGTGTATGTATATACCCATTTTCTAAACCACACACGTATTAACAAAGACCCTATGTGTAATTTGTCAACCAACATTATATATCTTAAAGTACGTATGTCATATTGTCAAGTCAAACTTGGCATCACTATTATAGATAGGTGTTTATAACTTTTAATATATAGTGCTTACAGCTAATAAATGTTATATATGTCGAGGCGGAAGCCATTCAAGGATATATAACGCTTAAAAGTAATGGTTAATTATGTGCACCGTTATGTATTGTAAGTCAGAATTTGCGAAAACACAAAAATAACGTTGTATTAATAACTGTATTTATTTAGTGACAAAAGTGATGATTCTCTTGAAACAAACATCATGTAACGCTTATAAACAATCCATCTTCCAATCCTTATATTAGCGAAAACAAACCATAATGGTCTTCAGAAACAACCGTCACTTAACACCCCACCACCACTTAAGTCATAACTTATAACCCTTCTTAATCTGTTAGACCTTTATTTAAACTCACCTATTCTTTATGATTTTTACTACTTTTTTTATCGGTCTCCTCCTTCTCCTTCATCATATTAAGTTCCCAAAGAGCTCATTCGTCGCTGCTATCCCTTCTTCCACCACCAACACCACCACCACCACCTCCTCCTGAAATGGAGGCTCTGATGTAGATGTTGGCAAGCCTTGACCGTGACATAAGGCATCTTACGGCATACATCAATACGTTGAACAAGAAGTTGAACCACATATTTCATCACAATGATGTTGAATATGACTTAGCTTGCAGTTTGACCCTTCATCTCCCTCCTCCGATGATGTGAATGAGGAAGAGGATGAGTACGATGAGGAGGATAATGATGACAGTGGTGGTAATGACTGAACATCATCATTGTTTTCTTGCTTGCCATTCTTATCATCGGATTGAAGGGAGATGAAGTATAAAAAAATTTAATAATTCATGGTTATTAATTAAGAACTATAAAGTATTCTTTCCAAAATACTTAACGGTTTTAACTTATTAAGAACCGTAAAGTATTATTGCCAACATACTTAATGATTTTAACTTAATAAATGTTAATTAAAGTTTTCAAAATATTTCCTCTTCCTCATGCTGACTATGTGTGCCTCCTCCTTATCATCCGATGATCGTCATCATGAGAATGAACCAGATACCTTTTCATTATGCCTTACATGTTCAACTAGCGTGTGCAATGATGATTTTTTCATATCTCTTTCATATGTGTATTATTTAAACTCCACATTTTTCATCTATTTTTCCTACGTTTTCTTTATCGTCCTCCTCTTTGTTCTCTAACTCAATTGCCAAGATGAAATGTTGTGCAAAAGACATGCTAGAAAACTCTCGGTATCATCCTCCACCTCCTCCTCCTCAACCCCTCCGCCACCGCCACCTCCATCACCTCCTCCGCCTCTACTTCCTATTCTTCCTCAATTGGAGGCAATGTTATGGCATGTACAACAGACTAACCATGCCTTGAGAAGGCTTTCTGGATACCTCTCCAGTATGAATCGGAAGGTCAATCTCATACATCATGAGTATGGAATTGACCATGATTCTAACAATGATCCTGGGCAATCTTTTGATCTCGAGTAGCTGGTGATCTTATCAATTCATTAGGCTACTCACCACTATTCTTTTTTTTTCCTGTTATCGTTTTGTCTTTTTAAATATTTTGTAAAAAGAAAAAGAATATATCCAATGGTTCTTAGAAAAATACCGTCATGAAATAAAATAAATAACGGTTCCTATACTATTTATTTTTAATGGCCGTTATAGAAAAAACCGTCAATAACGCTTACATATGATCAGAATTAGAAAAATTAATAATGGTTATTAAAAGCCAACCGTCACCATTTATAAAAGACACACCGGCTCGATAATCCACAAAACCATCTCTATATAAATGTTCAAAAACTGAACTCTACTTCTATTTCAACTTCTCATAGCCAACATCTTCACTAAACTTATGGATAAGCGTAAAAGAACTGTTGCCTTATTATCTCCAGAGAAACTGAATGGTGAACTCCCATCTACCAACAAGCATTGAAGGGCTTGTCCACACAACTTACGAGCTCCATCATATGATCCCGTCTTACCTACGAGAGCATAGAAGTATGGACTAGTACTTGAAGGAACTTACCACCCTTGTTCGCTCTTTAAATAATGAGAAGGTGGACAAGATACTGGAGAAGGAAGAATATGATGATACATCAGATTTTTAAAAGATCTCCATATCTTTTTATTTTTAGTTTGTTTATAAGCTTTGTCTTTTTTATTTTTTTCTTTTGTTTGTAAAAAAGTGTGGTTGCATAATCAACCACCAAATTTTTTTTAAAAATGAAATACATAACAGTTATTAAGTAAAACACATCACTTATTTGAATGCTATGTAAAAAAAAGTGAATTACATAATGGTTATTAACAAAAAACTATGATAAATGTAAACAAATAAATAACAATTTTTTTGGGCGAACCTTAATGTAAAGTGTTAGGCATAATAACCCAAAAAACCTTATCATTCCTCTTCTATTTAAATGTCTGAAATAGAATACAATTGACACTTAGTCTATTTGAACGAAACCACCAACATCTTAACCTTACGACTCCTGTTGTCTTTTCCAGTTGTTAGGAGTTGTTTTCAATCCAATCCCAACTAAAAAGCATTTGTCTCATTAGTGCAAAACACTAATGTAACTACATGCTTTTGCATCATTTACTTAAAGAAAAGAAGCGGTAATGGATGTGACATATGTTTACTTCTGTTTTAAGTGTACCTGATGCCGTAATTTACATTATGATGTCAATTGTATAAGCACTCAATGTCATAATTAGGTTTAAGATGTTTTTGCATTAGGTGCACTTTAAACGTATACCATATTAACATTTATAACATCAGTTTAGTAAGCACCTGATACCATAGTTAATTAAAAGGATTTAAATTAAGTTTTGAAATTTATGTGTGTGTGTGTATTAAATATAACATTTGAAAATTTTAATTAAATAATGAAAGCAAAGTTTTAAAAATAACAATATTATAGATACATTAAAATGAAATTTTTTAAGCTGGAAATTTGTATCATTAATTGGGTACATATGAAGCATGTTCTCAAATGATGGACTATATAAATTTAACATATTTATAAAAAATTATATTCCTAATACAACTTCAATTATGATTATAACTGCCACCGTTATATGCAAATATGACATCAGTTTAGACAAAGACAAATATTATAATCAATTAAATAATTACCTTTCATTATGACATCAGTTTTATTTGGATATGATGTTTTACTACATTTATTCATGTACTATGTTAGGTCCTTATTAATTGAGGTCGTAATATAGGTCCTTTTACTATTAAAAAAAATAAAGTTAGCCTCGTAATTTTTTTCTGTTGGTGATTTCCAACGGATTATATTATAAAAGTTATAATATAAATACAATAATAAAATAAACACACAAAAAATTATTGCTGCTTATTTTTTATTAAAATATGTGATTTTTCAATAATATTATATATAAATAAAAAGGATGAATATTAAATACAAATCAAAATTAAAATATACAATATAAATATTATTTTATAAAATATTTTTCTTATTTTTGAATAAATAATATATTAATTATTAATAAATACTTACTTGAAATAAGAAAATTTAAAATAAATATTTAATATATAAGTTTATTATACACAAATTATGTATATAAATTATGTATGTTGTGTGTGTTTCTAGAATATAAATATTATATTTTTTTTCCTGAATTGAAATAATATATAAATATATATAATTTTGTAAACAAAGATTGTAGGTTTATCACAGTTTAATTGGCAAAGATATTTCAGCACATGCGTGAAGTCAAGGGTTTACATCCTCCCTTTGTCACAAAATGCATGTAATTTGTGACCTATACAAGGCGCTGACATGGACACTTGGTGCCTCAGAGGTGAGGTGGCAAGAACATATGGTAGCGATGTGGTCATCTGAGTGGCAGCAGGTGACATCAGATCTTGGGGTAAAACCATTTTTTTGTTTGTATTGCTTTACGACATCAAATCCTTTGTGACTGACGCCTTAATATATTCCTTTATAGTGTCATGTCATTTGTAACTGACGCCGTAATATATTTCTTTATAGCGTCGGGTCCTTCATAACTGACGCCATAATATATATTTTTCGCTACTTCAATTTTTACTACACTCTATATGCTATAGCGATAATAATTTTTAACTTATGTCAAATACAGCCTTTTACACTAGTGTCCTACTTCTCAGCGATACCCGCCATAGTGAATGCACTTGACCCTTATCTCAGGGACTGCTACACGTGTTGTTTTTGTTCATGAGGCCTAGTTGATTAGGTTGTCTTTATGAAGTCACGCCAAGATAAAGCATCCAAGATGACGTTAAGTTGTTTTTGCAAAGTTATTAATATTTTTTTAAAAAAAACCCATTATTGCCATGATCGAAGGTTCGTTAAATTGTTTTTGTAAAGTTATGTTTTCTTGGAAACCCTAGTATTACTCTGATTGAAGGTTCATTTCCTATTATAGAAAATCGTCAACCCATTGCTTTGATTTACGGTTCATACTCTATTGATATTTTTCAAAGTGATTTCAAGAGATATGGATCTCTAAGCAAATACCTTTCATTTTTTGGAAGTATCAATATCTCTAAAAGTTACTTCTAAAATATCAACAGGGATGTGATGAATAAACTAGTTTAGTTGTTCCGTGACGCAATAAAGAATTCAAGGTGATGACATTAAATTATTTTTGTGAAGTTTATGTTTTTTTTAGAAATATACTATTACTTTGATTAAAGGTTTCCTTCTTATTACAGGAAATTATCAACCCATTACTTTGACTAAAGGTTCCCATTCTATTGATCTTTTTTTAGATTACTTCTGGAGATATGGATTCCTAAGCAAACACCTTCTTTCTTGGAAGAATTTATATCTCCAGAAGTTACTTCAAAAATATTAATAGGGATGTGATGAATGATCTAGTTGAATTGTACCAAAACACAATAAAACATTCAATGTGATATTAAATTGCTTTTATGAATTTAATTTTTTTTGGAAAACCCATTATTGCTCTGATTGAAGGTTCCTCTCCTATTTTTGTATTGAGCAGGTGATACCAAGTTAAGAGCTCTGAAATTCAATATTGTTATCAGTCATAGACTCTTCAATGTGAGAGTTTCTGATTTGTTTGGTCTCGACTCTATATAATAGAGTAGTATTTCCCACATCAATTAAGTAGCCATCAAATATGGGATTTATCAAGATTTTCTAGGCTTTGTGACTTGAATCAATCGCACTTTTGATCTGTATATCTCATAATGTAAGGGTTTATCACCTATATCTTATGTATCATCAGCAATTAAACCAAGAAAGTAACGAGTTGGTGAAAAAAAACACAAATATCATCCTTATATAGGAAAAAAACATAAATATAATCAGCAATTAATACAGGTATTCGTAGGTTTTTTCCCTAATTCATTGCTTTTCCAAGGTTAATTCCTGTTAAGATACACAATTTATAGGTAAACAGTTACATTATCACTTACGAAGGTCAACCGTTTCCATTGATTCTCTCCACAAAACCTAGAATGTCCTGATCTATCCTATATTGCATAGAAACTCAATGTGGGAGGTATTGTTTCTATTATATACAGTCGAGTCCAATTAACTCAGAAACTCTCACTTGAAGAGTTTCACAGCCACACATAACAATTATTATATAAAAATGGTCATATGTCATAAAAGTTCACAGTTCTTAATTAGGAACTGTTATGCTTGTACTAATTATATAAAGGTTTGTCTACATGAGATTGCCATTTAGTGTTATTAAAAGTCACAATTCTTATAAAAGAACTATTATTTATGTTATTGAATAAATTACGATAATTAAAATGAGACTATTATATATCATATAAGTATTACCATATATTAGGATGGTTTTTCACATGTGCCAATCAATTATTATCACCGTAATGTGTATATCATGGCCTCACCAAGTTTGAATACATAATGAGTGTCATCTTATAACTGTTATAATAGGTTAAGAATAAATAACAGTTACGAACCGTAATTTATCTATGTGGAGTAAATATAAGTCCCGCTTATATGACGGTTCGGAATCGTGAAATATGACAGTTAATAACTGTCATGTATTGCGATTTCTGTAGTAGTACATGTATATGCAAACCCTAGAGGCTAGAGTTTAAAATTGATCAAGTGTTTGTAGGTACTTTTGTTTTATTTGATAAAGAGTTTTTCCTTTTGAGGTTTAGAACCTAAGGGTTTTTCCTTCTCCAAAAGATTTGTGCATACTTTAATTACTACTAAATGAAAAAACAAGAATAGTTGAGTTGGCGGCTGAATTCAATTAATTTGAAAGTCTTGATGATGTATGTGTGAGAGAGAAAAATTTGCATTAAATATGAGGTAGCGAGTTTAAGTTTGTGACATTCTAAAAAAAAATTGTAATTAATAAAATAATAATTTATTAAAATAATAATATAATAATAATATAATAAAATAATATTATATTATATTATATAATATATATATAGTTGGTAGGCGCCGTACGGCGCCTACCAACAAAGAGATAAGGGGTTGATCCCCTTATCTCTAATTAATTGGCGCCATTAGGCGCCAATTGATTAAGGTGGGGGTATTTTATAAATACCCCCTCCCCCTTAACACTTCCGGCGTGAAGTGTTAAGGAAAAACGAAAGAGAGTGAGGTTCTGATTGGTGTATTTTTGGTTCTTCGGAGATTAATAAGGTATACAAACTCTCTTTTAATTACAAAGCTTCTTTAATAAAATATGTTCTAAATAATTTTCTCTTTCATATGATAGTAATTTTATGCTAGTTAGAGAATATTTTAGGGATATGATTTTAGGCAAGTTTTGAGTTTTATCAATATAAGACTGTAGAAATGTAGAGAATAATTAACAGTTTATTTTAATCGGTTTAGATTTATTATTTAGTGGTCATGTGATTTTATAATTAATTTTTTTTATAAATAGGGTTTAAATTAATCCCTATAGGGCGTTTTTACCGATAAAAATTAGTTTAAATATTTTATTTGGATTATTGGAGGTATTATTGAGGTTTTAATCGGGTTATTTTTGTTGGATCTGAGTTATGTGAAAAATATAAATTAGGACTTAATATTTGAATTTTTATTTGATATGATTTTAATTATGTGGATATTTGAGGAATTGTTCAATAATTATATTAAATCCATATAAATTATGAAAAGGAGATTTAATTATTTAGAAAGTTGATATTGAGGATTTTATATTTATAGGTATGTTAAAGGTTATTTAAGGATTCTTTTTAGGAAATTGGAATAAGTGAGGATAATAGTTGTAGAGAAAATTGGGTTGTAGGAGTTAAATTATGTAAATTAATTATTTTATTGTTATTTTTGGTTAATTGGTATCTACATTAATAATGTAGATTTTTCTTGTGATCGGTGATTGCACGGGTTTTACTATCCAAATTAAGATTAAGCTTGGAATCGAGGTAACCGGGGTTAATTTATTTTATATGCTTGTTTTGGAATGTAAGGTATTTTATAAACCTTACTTTTATCTATATTACTTGTATGTGTTTTGCAAGATTATATTTATGTTTGACTATGAATTTATTTCAGTGAAGCAGTGTATTTTTCTAATTTACATATATAAGTGGAAATTATTTTTAAATTGTTACTGTTATGGTGAATATGTTGTTTGAGATGGAATGTTGTATAAGAATTTAGAATTCTCGTAATTGTTTTCGAAAGCTGTATTAATTTATTATTTTTATATTACGGGATATGTTGGGTTGTGTGGAAGAGATATGGTGAATTGTGTGCCCATCGGCTCTCTCAATCCTGGCCCGGATTTTGGAGCTGAGTGTTTGGGCGGACACCTCCCTGTTACGGTATATCGGTGGTGGCATGGGAGGGGGCAGTATTCTTGATGTGACTAGCTAACCTTTGGCCGGGTATACTAGCACTGATAGGCTGTACCAGTCCAGAGGAGATAAGGAGGAGCAGGATGGATGAGTGGGGATGGTTTTATTTATTGATTATATCATGTTAAATGTTAAATTATGAGAATATTATTATTATTATTATTATGTCAGTTAAACCTGCTTCTCTGATTTACAATCTTTTCCTGCATATTTTTGTAAATTGATTTTGGTTACTGAGAATTTATGTCTCACCCCGTCATTATAAATAATTTTTCAGGCAATACCTCTAATCTGGATAGAGGCCAAGGGAAGCAACCAGAGGCATAGACGTTGAGAATTCTTGTAGGCCTCTTTTGGTATTGGTGTTGTATTAATTTCTATATTGCCATTATAGGGCTCACATGTTTTTAAAATGCCATATTTACTGTTTAGATATCTATATTGGAAATCATTTTGTAACCCATGGGTTAATTGTGATGTGATATCAGAATAATAAATTTATCTGCAGTGAGTTTGTGGGCGAGTTTGTGCCCTAAACTCCGATATGTTGTGGAAGAGTTTGTGGGCGAGTTTGTGTCCTGAACTCTGATATGTATTGGAAAAAAAAATTATCACTGATTTTGTATATATGTGGATAATTGTTGTTTGTGAGAAAGGGTCGTTACAAAGTTTGTGTGAAAATGGAAAAACCTTTAGGAGAACCACCCGACCCCAATTAAATCAATCAGCCCTAACAAATTAAGATCAAGTTTAAATTGACTTATCACCGATAGAAAATGACTTTTTAGACCGGGTAAAAATGACTTTTTAGACTGGTTTCAGATGAGGTCTTGACACAGCCAGTCTAAAAAGTGTGATACTTTTTAGACCGGCTATGCAACCGGTCTAACATAACCAGTCTTAAAAGTATTTTTCAGACTCGTTATTCAAATAACCGATGTAAAAAGTGCATTTCTTTTTTTCCTAGTCCACTGATTACGTTAGTATACACAATCTGTACATATCCTAAAAGCATGCTTCCAAGGCCATACTTATAATTACTTATCAGGAATATATCCTGGTGGAGTCACACCTGAAGAACCCAATGAGCACAGCTAAGGAATCTTGCAACACCCAGTGCAAATATATAATGAGCTGTGAATGGCTCAACAATATGAAATAATATTAGGAAATGAGTTAGAAAAGAAAGTAATTAGATCGCAAGTTGAAAGATAATTTTTATTTAAAAATTTTTTTCGGAGAATAAATATTTAGAAACATGGCAAATGACAGAAGAAAACGCTAACTTTAGCCCCTAGTGAAGAATCCAATTTGTAAACTCTCTTAGATGTCGCAATTGTAAGCCTGAAGCAAATATGAGTATAAAATTTTGCAATAGAAATCGATATGAAGTATATGGCGGTAGCTAGTTTGAAGTATGTATAAAACTAATTAAGTAGAGCGCTTACCTTAAACCAATCGGAGGGAAGAAAAGCTGAGCCTTATGGTAATGGATTCCACCATACCTTTGCGTTGACGGCGAAGATGGTCAAGGATGGAGGAGCGATATGGGAAGAAGGAGCTACCGCGGCACGAGGGAGGGGTTTACAAGAAGTTTGATGAGTATCAGATTTCAAAGTTGAAATTAGGCGTGAGCTAAGGCCGCGAGAGAGGATTTTAAATATTAGGGCGGACTTTTAAGACCGGTTATTTAACAAAACCGGTCTTAAAAAGTTCACCTTTTAGACCGGTTATAACTAATAACCAGTCTTAAAAATAAAAAAATATTTAATTTTTTAATTCCGCATCTTTTAGACCGGTTATCATCAACAACCGGTCTAAAAAGTTTTATCTTTTAGACCGGTTATTAGTGACAACATGGTCTAAAAAGTCTTAAAATTTTTTAATTTTTAATTAATTTTATATTTTTAGACCGATTGTTTGGATAATCGGTCTAAATAATATCTTTTAGACCAGTTATTTTAAGAACCGGTCTAAAAAATTCTTTATAATTATGAAACTGTTACCGGTCATATTTTTTAAACCTTATCCGCAATAACCGGTTTAAATGATACGGTTTAAAAAGGCTATTTTAAACTAATATTAGTCATACAGTCATTTAATTTCAATATATATACCCCCAAGCCAAAACGATTTTTACAGAGTGAATCTTTTATGTTCTTGGTTGAAAATAAATTTAGGAATACAACAATATACTAGCTATATGAAAAAGAAATATCAATTTGGTGAAGTTACTGTTAAGATGGATTAAAATATATATTGCGAACATAGCTCTTCCAACTAGTACCATTTTTCTTAAAAAACAAAAAAAAGGAAGTTGAAACTAAATGCTTTAACTTTGAATGTGTAGTAGCAACTGACGAGATGATAACAATCTTCTATATATATATATATATAAAAGTTGGAAATTTATGAAATCTAACTACAAAATATATATTACTCGTATTTATCAACTTCAAAAGTTTTTCCCTTGTGGAATTTAGGAGCCCTAAATTTTTTTAAAATTAAACATTATGGCTTAGGTGTTGACAATCTACTTCTTCAACTTTGAATGATGGGTAGTGGTGGTGACGACCTTCTATATATTTATATATTTAAAATGTTTAATTATATAAAATTTTATAAACTTTAAGTCAGTTGCATATAACTTTTTAATTTTTTTAAGTTTAAATTTGATCAATACGTGACATTTTATTTCTTTTATTATGGACTATTAGCGTTAACTTATCGTTATTTTTTTAATAAAAATTATTATGTCAAATCAATAAAAGATAATGTCTTTGATTTGGTAAGAGGGTAAGGAGGAGAGGGAAAATTTTTATGATTCAGATTTAAAAAAAATTAAAGAAGTTGTGTTATAAAATTTTAATAAAGATAAGATGTAAAATAAAATAGTAAGAAAAATTAATTAAAAACTTTCAACATCACTTCTCTAATTTTTTTAAATCCAAGTCTTAAAATTTTTTCCTCCTTTTCCCTCCTCTCCAAATCCCTCATACCAAACAGCTCTTAATAATATAAGATCTAGTTTGTAGTATAATTGAGAGAACAATCTTAATCTTATATTAAATATGTGAGTTAATATATGAGTAACATGACATCCTATGTAAGCTAATGATTTTTTAAAACCTCCAAAACTTTAAGTTAATTACATAAAACTCCTTTGAACTTTAAAAGATTAAATTTAAAAATCTAAAGTTTAAGGTGTTTGGTAAAATTATTAACCGCATATATATATATATATATATATATATATATATATATATATAAAAGATATCATGTAGGGTGTCATGCGTCCTATATTAATTCCGTATGACAATTTTCTTAGAGTTATATACATCCCAGCTTATTGTGTAATAAAATATGCAAAAGATTTTCAACTGAAATAAAATTATTCCAGTCTTAACTCTCTGCAAAATTATAGGTTGAAAAACTTCAAATTTATATAGAAACTAGGATTCAATTTATTAGGTGCTCATCACTATGGTGAGGTGTATGTGATCCAAATACAATTTAATTTCAACCTTAAATTTTTTAATAATGGATGATTTTTAAATAAAAAAATCATTTTTTAAAAAAACCAAAAAATAATATATTATCTTTTTTGAGTGAACATAAAATATTCTATTTATTTTGAATTCTGCACACGTTAAATAGTATTTTTTTTTCAAAAAATAAAAGTAGAAAAAATTAAATCTGGATCATCTAACTAAATCTAAGTACTCACTAAGACTCAAGAATGATGAGTACCTAAACTGAAATAAAATTAATTCTAGTCTTAACTCTCCACGAAATTATAGGTTGAAACTTCAAATTTATATAGAAATCCACTATAGGTTGAAACTTCAAATTTATATAGAAATCAAGATTGTCAACTGAAATAAAATTAATTCTAGTCTTAACTCTCCAGAAACTATAGGTTGAAACTTCAAATTTATATAGAAATCAAGATTGTCAACTGAAATAAAATTAATTCTAGTCTTAACTCTCCACGAAATTATAGGTTGAAACTTCAAATTTATATATAAACTAGGATTCAGTTTAGGTGCTCATAGCTATGGTGAGGTCTATGTGATCCAAATACAATTTAATTTCAATAGTACAAACAAACTTAAATTTTTCAATAATGGATGGTTTTTAAATAAAAAGACATTTAAAAAAACCAAAAAATAATATATTATCTTTTTAGATTGAATATAATATATTATAATTATTTTAGATTCTGCACACATTGAATAATATTTTTTTAAGAAAATAAAAGTAGAAAAAAATTAAATCTGAATTGTCTAACTAGATCTGACTGCTCATCAAGACTCAAGAGTAATGAGTACCTAAACTCGTTCCTACAAACTGCATTTTTAAGCATTTTTTACATAAACGCATATATTTATAATCTGATTTAAAATTTGCCATTTCATCAAACCACTGGATGTTGATTATTCCAACTTAATAATTGATCTCTTATTTGAGTTCTGGGTAAGTAATTAACCACAATAATTATTTGAAGGCAATAAGGTTCTTCCTATTATGGGCCTATACTTTATAATCTGATTTAAAATTTGTCATTTTATCAAACCATTAGTTGTGGATTATTTCAACTTAATAATTGGTCTCTTATTTGAGTTCGTAATTAACCGCAATAATTATTTCAACTCACAATACCTCACCTTTGTTGAAATACTCAAGAGTCGTGGATCATACGTCGTATGGTATGAGACCTAATTCAGTGTTAGTTGTTTTATTGTATTCTGATGTGACAAGGGTTATGTTTGGGGGTCAAAATTATTTAATTATGAACAACTTTTTACGCCGTTGAAATTCATATAGCAACTAGATAATGTCTTTGGATCACACACTCATATGTAAGATTTTTTGGATGATATTTCATAAAGTCGTAGTAGATGTTGAACATTTGTCATTTTTTCCTTTGAGAAGTAATAATGTTTCAAAATTGTCATTAATTACTATTTTAGATATAGTCGAATCATTGGTGTGACTTGTATGTGATTTGATTTAGAGGCTAGATGACGTTTTTTCTTGCTGTATTTTGATTTCCAGTGTATCAAAAAAAAAAAAGACAAAAGTTTATTAATGTAATTTCCATTATTGTTCGACCACAAAAAGCTACCTATTATTGATTTAGTTGTTTAAAATGTGAATATTTTTGAAGTGACAAACTTTTTTATCTGCCAATCCTAGATAAGGATGATGAAGCATCATGCATATATTTGACTAAAATATCCTTGGGGCCAGTTACAAAGATTTGAATCACATTTAAAATTATTTTAACCATAAAGACTTAATTAATTACAAATTTTTAAATTATAAGAAAGAAACTAAAGGTCGAGTAGAAATAATCTAAAATCTTAAAAATAAAATTTTCTTCGAAAGATTGAAGTCATACTTTTTTAACTTATTATGGATCCTTCTAAAAATTACCTATCATGCTCCAAATTTACAAATAAAACAACATATTCTTTATATATACCGTTGACAAATAACGAGTGTACGTAGTAGTGAGCTTGTTTGGAATAATGGTTGAAAATTTCACAAGTGCTTATGAATTGTAATTCATGGAATACGAAGTAACTTTTACGGTCTACGAAATAAATATGTGGAGGAGATTTGTCTCGATTTACGTGAATCGGACTTATATAATAAATCCGATTCAAATAAGTGATAACAAACAAGCACAATTTTTGAAGTCTTTTAGAATAGGCATTACTTCACATCGTTTGTAAAATTTCCAAAAATAATAAAGTTTTGGCTTTGATTATGTTTTAGAACAGTTTTATAAAAAGGAAAATCCCATGTAAAGTTTCTTGAAATGAGGAAATTCTAAATTAGATCGGTAGATTTAATAAATCCCTAATTAAGTTATCGATTTAATTTAAGATTTTAAAATGAGTTAAATAACTTTATTACCCTCTATTTGTCTCCTCTCTCATCTTAAAAGGGTTTTAGTGCTTTCTAATTTATTTTTTCAATAAGTGTATATATATAACAATATTAATGTATAATAAAAAAATATAATTAGCTTAAATCAAGTATTTTTTAGTTTTTTTTATAGTTTGGAAAGATCATCAAGAATAATTAAAACCAAAGGAAATGAAAGTATAACCCAAAACTAACAAAAATAATTAAATAATTTTTAGCTAAATATTTAGAATAGAAAATTTTTTTTTGACTTGAATTTTTTTGGATAAGAAGAAAATTAATAAGAAAATCTTACTTGTGTGATATTATATATCAAATATTTTCATTAAGGGAATTAAAAAAAATTTTATTAACATAAAAAACCAAACTAAATATCACACATGTCAAAATTCTATGATTAATGAAGTTTGGTTTTATTTTTATTAACAAAAAAAATTTAAGTGTAGTTCTCCCAAAAATAATTTTTTTATTGACAATATTTAAATAAAAATCATTTAATTGATATTGGGGTTATGTTTTTCTTTTTATTCTTTGGCTTGAATTATTTGTGATGATTCTTTCAGAAAATTCATTTGATTTAGACAAATCATATTTTATTTTACTATATATTAATTTTAGAATATATAATCATGCATTTATTTAAAACTAAGTTTTTTCCCCTTCTTATTTAAAAACTAAATTACAGTCAAAAGCTCTTTTAAGAGAGAGAAAATGATAGACGAGAGGATAATGCAATAAAGTCATTTTATTCATATTTTAAAATTCTAAATTAGATCACTAACATAATTAGGGCCCGTTTGGTTCAATCCCATTACACCTTGCAGTGCAATGCGATGCAATGGTGATGCAATGGTAATGCAATACAATATTAATTACAGGGCTAGTGTTTGGTTTGATTTTTAAGTAAGGTGTAATGAATTATTATTTTAACAATTATTTAAAATTAATATATTACACAAAGTCTATTTTATCCTTACTATAATCTTTGTAAAAAGAAAGTTAAGAGTCAGGTGGAGGAAGAGGAGGAGGTAGTGGCGGCGGCGGTGGCAAAGGAGGAGGAGGAGATAGTGGCGGCGGAAGAGGAGGAGGATGAGGTAGTGGTGGTGGGAACTGAGAAGGAGGAGGTAGTGGCGACGGTGGCGGGTGGCGGCGGAGAAGGAGGAGGTAGTGGCAGCGACAAGTGTCGGCGAGGGAGGAGGTAGTAGCGGCGGTGCAGGGTAGCGGCAGCGGCAGAGGAGGAGGAGGAGGTGGTGGTGGTGGTGGTGGTGGTGGAGGAGGTGGTGGCGGTGGTTGCAACGCCAGAGGAGGAGGAGGTAGTGGTGGCGGGAAGGGAGAAGGAGGAGGTGGCAGCGGAGAAGAAGGAGTTAGTGGCGGCGAGTGTCGGCGAGGGAGGAGGAGGAGGTAGTAGAGGAGGTGCCGGGTGGCAGCAGTGGTAGAGGAGGAGGTGGTGGTGGCGGTAGCGGCATGTGGTGACAACGGCAGAGGAGGAGGTGGCGGCGGTGGTGGAGGAGGAGGAGGCGGTGGCAGTTGTGGCGATGTGGCTAAGTGAAAATATATAAGTAAAATAAAGAGAAGCAAAACTAAAAGGTAAATTAGAATTTTCTAACTATGCAATGGAATGGTAATGATGATTCATAGGGGGGAGGTGTGAATGAGGATTACCAATTTTTTGGTAATCATCATTACCATGGTAAACCCTATTACCATGCTAAAGAGCAACCAAACACTCTTCTCATGGTAATGCAATCATGATTACCATTGTATGCATGCAATGGGGTTGAACCAAACGGGCTCTTAAGGATTTGCTGAATTTAACAACCTGATTTGGAATTTTCCTATTTCAAAAAATTTTATATAGGATTTTCCCTTTATAAAATTGTTTTTTGAAAATAAGTTTTGAGAAAAAAATACCTATTTGAATGATTAATTCAAAATTGAATTACATTAATTTGAAAAGAAAACATAAAACTTATTTAAAACAATTTTTTAAAAAATCAACTTGCAAAACGGAAAGAAATCGAGAGAGAAAGTGGAGAGTGTAGCAACAATGACGAATTAAGAGTTCGTGGACTAAAAAAACTAAGAAACGGCATAGACATAGAAAAAGAGGAACAACAAGTGAAATGGAGAATTAGGAAAAGTAACATAATAATAGAGAAAGAAAGTAGCAAACATGTTAAAGCTATTTTGAGAGTTATATATATATATATATATATATATATATATATATATATATATATATATATATATTACAAAGCACTTAATTAAAAAACAAGTTATTTGTTTCTTAAAAACTTGAATAAAAATAATGGGAAAATGGCTGTGAGGTCCCAAGGGAGCCAATTAATATCAAAGAAATCCCAAAGCAAAATCCTCCAACAGAAAAGTCCATAGGGACTTTTCTGAAATGAATTCCCAAAGGCAAAAGACCAACATGCCCCTAATTAAAAAAAGGAAGGAAAACCCATAAATGAAGTACTCCACGTTTCTGTCGGATCATTAATGATAGAAAAACTCCACGTTCGGAAATCCCACACGAAAGAGAAAGCACACGAGCAAGGCGACGTTGGTTGAGCGGCAAGGTTGAAGAGTTGAAGTATGGTGATGACATCAAACTAAAAAGGTTTGAGCTTGTATTATTGTCATCGAATTTTATAGCAAACTGAACAGTAAAGAGAAGAAATTCTGTTTTTTTATTTTGTATTGGTTAATCAAAGGTTGGAGCTTTTGGTGAATATTGAACTATGTGGTAGGAGATATATTAGTAATGCTAAAATTTTGCTAAAAATATGAACTTGATCATTAAAGTTGTGGTTTTTAATATGATTGGGTAATGAGGATGTTAATGTGCTCTGTTTTTGTAGTTGGTTACAGAGGTTTTGAGTTGTTTGTAATTGAAATAATTGAATGTGGTAGGGTTGATTCATCACAAAACATTGAAATGATAATAAAAATATTGTTGTTAATATGTGCTGTAGGAGTTGTAAATTTAGCTGTTGTTGTTGTTATTACAGCACATGTGCTGTGTTTCAGAAAGATAACTGACGGATTGATCTGGTTTTGGGATATGTAACAGAGGAATTGATCAGTTTTAGGTTGGATTGAATGAATATGATGATGGTTTTTGTGATAAGAAAATTGTGAGTTGATATAAAATTACTGTTGTTAATATTATCTTTCGTAGTTATTATTGTTGGTGATGCAATTGTTAATACGCAGGTTGTGTTTCATATTTTCATAAAAGATGGGAAGTTGTTCGGGGAAGAATCTATTATGTTTCTTTCATGTGGGAGGGAAGTTTTTAAATGGTAGAGAAGATGCAATGCAATATGTTGGGGGTGTGGTAAGAACAAGATGCATAAAGGAAGGCACAGCGTATGAGAAGTTTCGTAAAATCGTTTCATCTATAATTGGAACAGAAAGTAATGACTTTTGTTTGAAATTTAAAGTTGCCCTTGATACATCAACTTATGTGGAGCTTGTAGACAATAAAGGGGTGGAACATTTAATAAAGTTTAATGAAGATTATGGTCATGTGTACGTGGAAGAGGATTGCCACAATGCGGGTATAGAAGGAACAACAAATGATGAAAGGGAAGAGGAAGAAGTATGAGTAGTCTTAAGAAAAGTAACTTGTTGGTAGATAAGTTGTGAATGATAGCGCATACATTGTCATTTGTAGCTCTCTAACTTGTTATTTCTTGCAGGATTGATCAATGGTTTGAAGTTGCAGGTCGGTTGTCTATGTCTCCACCTCCTTCGTTAAATGAAAGTGAAGAGGTCCCATCATTGGCATGCTGCACTCAACTGGTGCCAACACATAGACCGGAAATGAATCATGGGAAATGGAAGGATTTGATTATTGGAGAAGGACAAATTTTTGCAAATGCAGTGACTCTTCGGCAAACGCTATATAAATACAGCATTTCGCAAAAGTTTTCATATCAATTTGTGAAGAACAATCAACATAAGATAATTGTGAAGTGCAAGGTTGATGGTTGTCTGTGGTACATGGGAGCCTATTCATCTGGAGAACATCAAGATACATAGTTTCTAACTATCAGAACGTACAAAAGTGAACACATCCACCATGCACAGGACAACCTAATTGTTTGTCATCCACCCAGGGCCACCTTGACATCATCAATTGTAGTGGATAGTTTGAGGACCAATGTTGACAAAAGTGCTAATGAAATTCGTGGGGATTTTTACAGAGAGTATGGGGTGCGACTGAACTACACTCAAGTGTATAAGGAGAAAGAAAGAGCAATGAGGCAAATACATGGGCGAGTAGAGGACTCTTACATGGTAATTCCTTGGATATGTGAAAGACTCATAGAAAGTGATCCAGACACTGTGGCTAAATGGGAAGGGTCATCTAACAATATATTTGAGAGGGTATTCATTGCTTATGGTTGCTCGGTTAAAGGTTTTAGGGATGGTTTCCGGCCTATACTATATATAGATGGATGCCATCTTAGCGGCCCTTATAAGGGTACAATGTTGTCAGCTTGTGCATATGATGCAGACAATTATATGTTTCCCTTTGCATATGTCATTGTTAGCGGTGAGACGTATGATGAATGGGCTTGGTTTCTATTCAATGTGAAAGAGATAACAAGATCAAGGATGATTACAATTGTGTCAGATAGAAATAATGCCATTATTAGTGCTGTAAAAGAAATATTTGGCAGTGACAGGCACGCTTTTTGCTACCGGCATGTGAAGGAAAATTATAGTGCAGAGTTCCTTAAGATCAATAGAGGTCGGACAAAAACTTTGAGGAATAGCAAGGAGACTGCACTTAATCTCCTTGATGCAATTGTATATGCACGGCTGGATGAGGACTTTACTAATGCAATGGGGAAGCTAAGATTGTTTAATCCACAATTGGCGCAATGGGTGGAGAGTAATGGTGATGTCGACCGCTGGGTTCTTAGCAAGTTTCCGTTCAAGAGGTGGGATAACATAACCACTAATATTGCAGAGTCCTTCAACGCGTGGATGTTGAAAGAGAGGAAGCACACCGTTTCTATTTTAATCCATGAGCATAGAGATAAATTGTCACGAAAATTGGTTGCAAGCAAGATGGCAATGACCAATTGGAAAAATGGTGTGGGACATAATATCAAACACAAACTGAATCAGTAAGTTAAATTTGCTGAAAATATGGAAGCATAATATTATGGAGACTACTAGTTTTCGGTTCAAACTAGATGTAGTGATGGCATAATTTATGTCAATGTAGATATTGGTGCCAAAGAATGCACGTGTTTAGCATGGCAGATGAGTGGAGTAACTTGTGCACATGCATGCGCAGCTATTAAGCTGCTTAATGGTAATGTGTACACGTTTGTTGATGACTACCTGAAACAACCGTCATAGGAAAAAATATATGCCAACACCAACATGATTGCCCACGCGCTAACTGTCCGACTGTAACACAGATGCTGACACAGACATTCTTGGACCCTCCAATTACTACAAGGCAAGCAGGGAGACCCAAAAGGAAAAGAAGGGAATCTTAGTTTCAAAATAAGAAACTTTATCATTGTGGGAGATGTAATGAGGCTGGATACACGGTGAAGATTTGCAAAAACCCAAATCCAAGATAAAAAGCAGGTGTACATACCTGGACATGAATTTGATAGTTACTTTTTAGTGATTGTGTATATAGACCAAGGATTAGTGAGTTGGTGTGACCCCTTTTGGTTTTTCGATGGGTCCACAGGTTAGTGTACTTAGTTAGAAATGATATGATATTAAGTTAAATGAGTAGGTGGGAAATAATGCCACTTAGTCATGCAACTTAATATTTTTTATCCACTGATATGTTGTACTGACAATATGGTTGTAATTGGTGCACTTGTTATAATTGATGCATTCAGTTGTGAAACCAAGCTGGGTTTGTCCCAAATGTTGTTGTTAATAAGACTGAACTGTTTGTGAAAATATGCACTACGACTTGTCAAAGTATGAGTCAGTATCCTTAAAATATGCACAAGCTGTTTTAAAGAACAGCTGGTGATGCCATGGGCCAAGAAGATATGCAGAAGCTGTTGTAAAGACTTTGAAATGGTTGATGTTATGTCAGCTGACGCCATGGGCCAAGAAGATGCATGATGCTGTGAATGTGACAAAAAATGTTATTACACCAAACTGAATAAGTTGTAAAAAATGACAATGGCATTTCTGACTTGCTTTATCTCATCTTAATGTACTGAATAAGCTATACATGTGACTTGGAAGTTGTAATCTTACTAATTAGTTCATCTGACATGAACCATGGCAAACCAAAAAGGTTGTTAATAAAGCTTTTGAAGTTGTTATAATGGACTCATGAAGTTGTAAATATAGCATAAGCCAATTCTACATTAGTTCATCTGATGTTAAGCATGGAAACTGAATACGTTGTAAATAAAGGTTCCAATGTTGTTCAAACACACTCAGGCAGTTGTACACACAGAATAATCCAATTCAGGATTACTTCATCTGATGCTACAATATGGAAACATGTAAATAAAGGTTCCAAAGTTGTTAAAACATGCTCATGAAGTTGTAAACCCAGCACACGTCATTCCTCAGTTGGTCCATGTGATCTTAAACACATAAACTCATTAGGTTGTAAATAAAGCTGTCAACTTTGTTATAACGCACTCAGGAAGTTGTAAACACAGGGCACGCCAGTTTCGGATTAGTTCCGGTGATGGTAAGCATGCAAACTCATAAGGTTGTAAATAAAGCTGTTGATGTTGTTAAAACGCACTCAGGAAGTTGTAAACGCAGCGTACGCCACTTCCGTATAAACTAAATTGATGGTAACCATGCAAACTGAAAAGGTTGTAAATGAGGCTTTACAAGTTGTTAAAAATGGCTGATGAAGTTGTAAACCCCGCCCACACAATTCTCACTTGGTCCCTATGATATTAAACGTTTAAACTCATAAGGTTGTAAATAAAGCTGTTGATGTTGTTAAAACGCACTCAGGAAGTTGTAAACGCAGCGTACGCCACTTCCGTATAAACTAAATTGATGGTAACCATGCAAACTGAAAAGGTTGTAAATGAGGCTTTACAAGTTGTTAAAAATGGCTGATGAAGTTGTAAACCCCGCCCACGCAATTCTCACTTGGTCCCTATGATATTAAACGTTTAAACTCATACGGTTGTAAATAAAGCTGTTGATGTTGTTAAAACGTACTCAGAAAGTTGTAAACACAGCGTACGCCACTTCCATATAAACTAAATTGATGGTAACCATGCAAACTGAAAAGGTTGTAAATGAGGCTTTACAAGTTGTTAAAAATATCTGATGAAGTTGTAAACCCTGGCCACTCAATTCTCACTTGGTCCCTATGATATTAAACGTTTAAACTCATAAGGTTGTAAATAAAGCTGTTGATGTTGTTAAAACGCACTCAGGACATTGTAAACACAGGGTACGCCAATTCCGTACTACTTCAGCTGATTGTACGTGTGTAAAGTGAAAAAGGTTGTAAAAAATGTTCAAGTTGTGAACTAACGAAAAGCCATCTTTATACTGTTTACTGCCACCTAACCACATAGACACTGATGATGTTGTAAAAAATGCTAAAAATAGTTGTTAAAAGCTGCTCAATAAGCTCACAACAAGGAAAATGGCAACAATCATGCAGCTGTGTGAATCAATTATGTACTTCAAAAAAAGACTAAAGAGTAGTTTAACTAGGCAGTCATTCAATTTGAAATACCTTATGCATTTATAATGTAGTCATAACTAGGCAGTCACTCAGGAAGCGTTTCCTTCAAAATGCCATTGACTTAGCAAATTACATTTGAACATGTCAGTCTGGATTGTGTACCAAATAACTAAACATATAACTTAACTAAACTACTCCTATGTCTCTTTTTTCCTCTTGCTTGGTTGGTTGGGAGCTATAATTGCTAGCACTCTTTGCGCATGGTTGTTCCTCGGATGTGTCACAAGCCACCATAAGCAGTCGACCTTCGTCTGGCAGATTTCTTCCTGGGATAACTTAGCCATGGTGTACCCTTGTTTGTCACGTGCTGACTCGTCCCACCCGTGTAATCATGATAGCACATGGACTCCACAAGAATCCCTGCAAACAAAATTCCACATGCATAGTACTCAACTTTTAAAAGACAACCAATACATACCACATAAACAAACACCAAACTCATAACACACAAAGACTGAACAAATACTTACGTATCACATTGCATATGCACTTTTGCCCATGAAATTTCCTTAGGTACTTTTGTTTGATCAGAAAATAGTTCGGGTTTAACTCTTCAAACTATGCCAACTATGCAATCTCTTTGCATGAACAACACACGGTAGTGATTATAGAAAACTTCAATGACAACTTCACAACAGCTTTTTACAACAACATGCACAATTCACAACACAAATTATATAGTCAAGGATTAGTGCTTACATACTGGCTTGCCAATCTTTCCTTCCCGCGTAACTCTTCTTGTTGCTTTCGACTCAGCGTCTGCCTGCCCTTCTTGCCTTCCTTCTTCTGGAGCCTTTCATATGTCAGGTGATCTACTAATGAGTCCAGGACATAGAAACGCATTGTCTTCATGTCTAAAACATAACAAAACCAGTGATCGAGGCGCAAGACAGGGGCAAAAATAAAATCGCAATCACCAATATTATAACCAATATGTTGGGGAAGGATCTCTGCTTCATGTGCTTCCCAAGACCACTTCTTCGGATCATAACACATTTTTTCCATCAACTCTGAAGAAAATATATGTCTCCTTACGCGACCAGAGTGCTGTAATTCATCCCCCACCAATGTCTTGGATACCATTGACATGAACTGTCGACAATTACGTTAATGTCTGAAACTAACAGGAATAGCATAACTAAGTATGAGTAATATTAAACTATGAGTCTTACCCTATTATTTATCCATCCCCTTGGACGCAGACAATATAGTTCACCTCGGGTGAGAAAATAGTCATACATAGCTACGAACTCTCTAATAACAAAACAAGCATAGCAAATCAATTTTCATGCAAGAATTTGCTTATAGGAAGAACAAGTAGAATGACTTACTCATCGCCCTCCTCTTTACTACATCTTGTTGTGCATAAGTTATATAAAGCTTCCTTCTCTTTCTCATCTTTTGGTCTCTTTTTACCCATGGTTGTCACCCACGGGGAGAAAATTGCTGGTTTTTTAACCCTTGTCGATTTCCACAATTGTAATTCTTCCTCCCCTTTTGATTCAGATGCAGCGGAGTCATCTTTGTCCTGACCTTCAATCCCTTCACTTTTTCCCCCTCCAACTCGTGTGGTTCTTCTTCCACTTCGTCTTGTGTATCAGCTCCACCTTCATCAGTTTTTGCCCCCCAACTTCATTATCCTCTTCTTTTTCTGTTTCTGACCCCTCATGTTCATGTTCAGTTGATGATAAAGGTTGTTCATGTTCCCCTTCATCAGTTTTGACCCCCCCCAAACAGCCTTGACTGAAGGGACGCGAGTTCCTCTTGAACTATACGCATAACCCTTAACATCAATCTGTCATATGTGGCTTTTATTTCCTGCAAATTATGAACCAAAAATTGATCACTGATTAAATTCGATATAATGGCAGGCATGCAACCAAGTTTAACACTTACCGGGTGAGTTAACACTGCTTCTAAATCCAAATTGGAAGACGAAGGCGCAGGTATACTAACGACAGAATGCAACATCCCTTGATTGCTTTCCTTCTCAATTTGTACTCTACTCTTGACATTATTATCATTCCAATATGCCATCGCATCATGTACTGTAGAGGCCTGTAATGGACCAAGGGGAAAATGTTGCAAGCAATAAATCTGCACAACAAAAACAAATAACAACTTATCAGCAAGAAGTTGCAACATGCAGTGCACTTATTTACAACTCAGGTTACATGAATAACAATTGTACTCAGAAAATATATACAACCTCCTATATTGATTTTTTCAGAAGCTTTCCCTTTCCTGACTTTGTTCTTATACTGCACAATTGAATTGGATAGTTCGTTCAACACAAGGCTGGACCAATCATACTCATTAAAGGCTCCCTTTGATGCCACCATCACCTTTAGCACATGGTCACTTACTTTAATACCCGCTCCGGGACACAAGAGGGTTCCCAATGCATACATAACAAACAGGAATTCAAAATCAGGATCATCCTCTCTCTCAATCAGCCATTTTGCTATTGTCTTGTATGGCACTCTCCCATACAATGACTTCATTGCCTTAAATGCTCCATCTTCCTTCTTCAGCTTCTTCTCAATGTCCCCCCCCTCACAAGGTAATCCCATAAAATCTTTTACATCTTCCTTACGTATGTGAAGCGACCTCCCTCGAATCGAAACATTGTTTGTCGGAGGGTCAAATGCAACCATAAATTTACCACGTAAATCTCGGGGAATTTGAGAGCAGCATATATTAACCAGCTTATCGGAGCCTATTTTTTTAAGTCGATCCATCCTATCTTGTCTATCTTTCAAACTTTTGCAAACGTCCATAAACTGCTTAGGGGCACACCGAGTCAAGAATGGAAGCACATATTTCGTCCCTTTCGCATTACTTCTTACTTCCTTCGCCTTCATCCTGTATTTCTCCTTCTCATCATCTTTTAAAGCATTCCAACCTTATTTCAGTGACTTACTCTCCTCCATGAATGACTTTATCTCCTCATTATTCTTCTTCTTCTTCTCATAATAGTCTTGAGTGAATAATGTATACCCAGACACCTTTGGCCGCCTCTCTCCCTCCTTCTCTACCCTTTTTGTACTCTCCACCATTTGGTTTTTTACCTATAACTCAGTTACTATTTCTGACCTTTTTTTTTCCACTCCACAGTCCAAAAAATCCAAATTTCAAAAGTTCATAGTCCAAATTTTCTTACCTTAATAATCTGAAGAAGCACATTTAAAACACATTATAGACATTAACAAATGCATTACACACAAAGAAGGAAGGATAAGGAACAGAGAGTCATGTTTGCAGAATTAGATGACAATTTTTTCTGCATAAGTATAATATCATACTCTATAGCTACGCATCAGAATCAGTCTTAGAAATTGTTATAAATAGGTATGAATGCTATAACTATAAATTCCTAAATGCTAGTTTCACTTCATCCTTGACTCAAAACCACAAGTTCGTACACAAAGTATTACCTTAACGAAGTTGCTTCTAGTTCATCAAAATTTCTACAAGCATGATACCCAGAACCCTTAAAGTAACCAGGAAACTTGCATGCACATTAATTTCTCACAACAAATACCAATAGATTCCCACATCCATGACTTCTCATTTGACTTATAATATTCCAAAAATCGCTCAATCGTATCACATGAAACTTCAGCAGGTTAAACGATAATCATTTTATACCTAAGCTTTCAATCCAATTCCTCATTAGCATGGTGTTTCAAAAATCACTATTAGGGGGTTAAACAAATTCAAATTGTGAATTCGTAGTTTAACGTGCATATAGGTATTCGACTTCACAAAAAGAGGAACTACCGAAGAGAGAAAACCTAGATCGAGCATACAAGCAGCTAATTCCCATTAATTGACAACAGCAGCCTAAATGAACCCTAAATAACAAATTACAATAGAAAAATAGCCAAAAAAAAGCATTCCTAAGTGAATCTAAATAAATCGTGTGGGTGTTGTTGTGGCTGTAATATGAATATCCATTACATTAAACAGAGAAAAGGATGCTCACCACAAATGATGGCTTTGTAGGAGCGAGGGCTTCGTCGGACTCGTTGTCGGGCTTCGAATGATCTACGGCTTCGAGAACACGGCGTATTTGGAGGAGTCACTGCGACGCTTTCGAGGGCTTCGTCGGACTCATTGTGGGGCTTCGGACCATCTACGGCTTCGAAGGAACAGCGTCTTTGGAGGAGTCACTTCGAGGCGTCTTTGGAGGAGTCACTTCGAGGCTTCGGAGGTGGGATGGCTTCAGACGAGTAATGCCTTGGGCAACAGTTGGGCTTCAAACGGACGGGGATGCACAGAACCGAACACTACTGGCTTTCCAACATTTTCAAATTTCAACCATCTGATTTTTGTTTAAACAATAAGGGCATGTTGGTCTTTTGCCTTTGGGAATTCATTTCAGAAATGTTGAAGGATTTTGTTTTGGGACTTCTTTGATATTAATTGACTCCCTTGGGACCTTACAGCCATTTTCCCTTAAAAAATGGCTTGATTTTTTTGGGTGAAAGAGATGCTCTGCATACATAGACACACATATATAGATTCTGTAAACGTGCGTGTATAATTTACGAACATGTTTTTTACAATATACAACTTTTGGATTCGTATAAACTGAACCTGAATAAAAACAGTAGTTGTATACATATGATGATTCAGATCCTGAAGAAATTTGTGAGGGATTTGCCATCCAGCTCCTTCTTGAAGAACCTCGTCAAGAATTCATTCAACGTGAAGCTCCGATACTTGGCCGGTTTCTCTTCTGACGTTAGCTCCGGCAACGGGCCGTACACATCCTCTCTGGCGCCTGGGTTCAGGAACACCGCCACCGACACACGTGGCTCGTTCGAACAATTTGCCAGCACTCTGTGCTGAGCACTCTTGTATTCCTCATTCGAAACAATCTGAGAAACCAATAAAATGAACAACATCATTGTTTGTATCACCTATCTTTCTTTAATTTACTTGTAAACTGAGAAGAATGACTCAAACAGACAGTGAATTAAGTATCGTCCAACACACAGAGGGATGAACAGTTCTAGTATTTCACTAGTAACGGAAAACAGGATGATTCAAGTATGTTTCATTTCACCTTTTGATATAGCTCTGACTATGATCGGAAACTGTTATATGAGTATAAAGTTCTACAAGTCCTGTAACATGTAATCTGTTTTCATTTCCTGTATCAAACCTTGCTATTCAATTATTTATGTGGGATTGCATGATAATTCTCCTGTATTATTCCAATGAACAGAGATTTAAATCTTCTGAGGTGAGTTTGAGCGAGACAGATAATGAAGGGTGAGGCGTGTTATCTGTTTTTGGCCAAAAAAGTGTGGCTTATTACTCCCCCATCTAAGTTATATATATAATATTATCATTCATAAATGTAACACTTAATTTACTTTTTAAATATTTTTTAATGATGCAAAGAAAACTAATTCAATTATCTTAAAATATTTATATTTATAATTTTTTAAAAAAATTATTTTATCTAACTTATAAATTAATATATAATCTAATAATGTATAATATATAATATAAATAAATAATTTTTTAATCTCTTTTTTAAACAAAAATTAAGTTTTATCTTTTGAATTGGGGCAGTATTATTTTCAGAAATTAGATATTGTATTAAGTAGGGAAGCGGCTTCTCTTACTCTTCACTACCGTTCTTTACCTTAAAACTGCACCGTTTTAGTGCAAAAAACTGGAGGAGAATTTTTTTTTTATAAAACAGTATTCAACATTATAAAATATTTTTTTATCATCTTAAAATAATTTTTCAGTTCCCTAAAATATTTATTTTAATGCCAATCAATACTCTAAAATATTTTTGATACGATATTTTAGGATGTTAGATACACTAAAAACTAGTTCATCCAAATTCTAAAATATTATTCAATATTTTGAACTAATTTTTAATGCATTCAACATCTTAAAATATTACACCAAATATATTTCAGAGTACTGACTAGTACTAAAAAATATTTCATAATACTGGATAATATTGCAAAATTATTTTAAGATCTTGAAAAAATATTTTAGGGAACTGAAAAATTATTTTAAGATGTTAGAAAAAATATTTCAGAATGTTGAATATTGTTTTGTAAAAACAAAAACAAAAAATCTCCTAGATCTCCTAGAGTTTTTTGCACCAAAACGGTGCAATTTTAAAATAAAGAATGGCAGCGAAGAGTAAGAGAATAGGAGAGAAGCCCCATCAGAAAAAGGATTGGGCTTTCTTCTCTGCTGCCCGTTCACTGCCTATCCTTTGCTACAAAATGACCCCATTTCACCCCCATAATGGAGGGAGGGAAGTGATGAAAGTTGAAACAGTTTGGCAGTGAGTGCAGAGAAGGGAATTTATATATTTAAAAAGACATTTTAAATATTCATAATCTGAGAGATATTAGTCTCAATTTATCTTTTTTAAAAAAAATTTAAAAAAAAGATCAATTTGTCCTTACATATATATTTTTTACCTAAAAAAATTACCCCATCAGTAGCCGTGAATTCTTTATCTAAATTTGTAAATAACACTGAGATAAGTGAATTTTTTACTTAAAAAAATAAAAGTTATAAATTTTTTATCTAAATTTATAAATTCCTTATCTAAATTTATAAATCACCTAAGAAAGCATTAAGGATTTTTTTTCTTATTTTTTCGATATAATAGATACACACCCAGTATTTAGTCTCATTTTTTTAATAAAACAATATTTACTCTCTCATAAATATATAAATTCCCTTCTTTCCGCTAACTACCAAACTGTTTCAGGCTTTCACCACTTCCTCTCTTCATTATGGGGTGAAACGTGGTCGTTTTGTAATAAAGGATAGGCAGTGGACAGAACCCGAGGAAAGCCAAGTCCGTTTTCTTTTCCCATAAAAAACAAATATTTAAGAATATTGAATACTGTTTAAAAAAAAAAATTCTCCTCCAATTTTTTACACAAAGCGCTGCAGTTTTAAGGTAAAGAACTGGCAGAGAAGAGTAAGAAAATTGGAGAGAAGCCGCTTCCCATTTTGACCGGATCTGGTTCTGCTCGAGGGCTCGTTAAAGTTCATATACCTTTTTGCGATATGGTTCTGTTACGGAATAAAATAAATAATAAGGAGATAAAATAAAAGGCTCCTTCATACCTGAAGTAAATCGCCGATGTTGATAACCAAAGCACCGGGCGACGATCTCACATCAATCCAGTCATCGCCGTTTCTAACTTGCAATCCTCCGATGTGATCCTGAAGAAGAATCGTCAACACGCCTGGATCCGCGTGAGTGTTAAGCCCCACTGTCAGATCAGGCTGAGGGCAATTCGGGTAATAATGTCCCACCATCATTCTTCCCTCGTTGAACGTCATCTCCTTCAACCTCCCTTTTTTCAATCCCAGCCCTTCGCTCAGCAATCCCATCAAAATCTCTCCCAGCCGTTCGATCTGCCTGTTCCACTCCAACAGCTCCGCCCTACACACCTCCGGAATCAGGCTCGGATCTGCCGGAGGGTTCAGTTTTACCTGTAGTGTGTCTCTCCAGCTTGCGGCTTGTGAACTGTACAAATCCACGTTTGAAATGAAATTCACGCCGTTCGTCGGCACCCTGTGGTACAGTTGCGCCTTGATCTCTGTCGGTTGCTCGTGGAACTCCTTGACGGAGGAGATCGTGCGGTCGAGGACTTCCAAGGGGACGCCGTGGTTGATGATCTGAAAGAAGCCGACGGTGGAGGCGGCGGAGCGAATTTGGTCAACGATGGCGGATCGGAGATCGGGGGAGTCGCCGTTGACTACGGCGGAGAGGTCGATTGTTGGGATTTGGGACTCGCTTCCGGGACGGGGTCTGAGGTCGGATCTGGACTCGGGAGGGAAAACGAAGAAAGGAGGGATGGTGGAGATGCCGGAGTCGACGAGGCCTTTGACTCCGACCTTGGATTCGTCGAAATCCTTGACGGCTTTAGCTCGATCGTAAGGCTGAGATGAATGGCCGCCGGTGGCGGTGATCGGAGAGGATGCCGTTGCCATGGAAATTGATGAAGGTGAAGGAAGCAATAAATTTTCAAACCTCGGCTTGCCACTTTGCAAGCAAAACTAAAAAGAAGCAACAAACTTCGTGAACATTGATGGAAAAAAGGCGGCGAAATTGTCTTGGACGTGAAGTGTAGAACTTGAACAGTGAGGTTGCGTATCCAATACAATTTGTGGATTGAAAATATTTATTATTAATAGAATTTAAGAAAAATTACATTACCTCATATAAAATAATAAAAAATAAAAAAATAGTTTCTTAAAATTGTTAAAAAGTGCTGTGACTTTTTTTAAATAAATTTTAATTTTGTGGATAGATTTATGGGCATCTGCTGACAAGTTTATGAGTGTGTCATTTATAAGTTTAGGGGTATCCATTAATAAATCTATGCTCATAATTAGAATTTAGGGAAAATGGCTCTCAAGTCCCAAAGGACCCAATTAATAGCAACAAAATCCCATTACACATTGGTATGACAGCAACGTCTCAAGGGACTTTTCTGATATGAATTCATAATACAAAAAGATAATCTTACCCTTTTTGTTTAAATAAAAACCAGTGTGCTCAAATTTGAAAACATTGGAAAAGCACAGGTTCTAGGTTCTTGGTTGTGAACCCACGTACGCTCTCGGCCATCACTCATCCGAAGCCCCATAGTGACTCGTTTTATCGTCGCTCGTCCAAAAGTGCAGTTGCCGTCGCTCGTCCGAAAGTGCAGCAGCCATCGTTGGTTTGAAAGTGCAGGCGTCGTTGCTCCTCCTTTGCCCTAGAGTGCATCGTATTTGGTCAGTAGCTTTTTGGACTGAAACTATCTGTTTTGGATTCTTTATCTTGTTGAAATCACTATAATGGTCGTTGTTATAACTTATTATTCGTGTCTGTGTGCCAAAATTTTAGTGAAAGTAAAATAAGGAAATTTTCACAAGCTTGGAATTAGTGGAATTTCAAGATTTTGAAGTACAGGTTTCCCTCAATTTAAGTATGCCTGCACAATAATGTGATTGGTGGGAAAAATTGCAATTGCCAACTTAAATGATGATGATGTTTGGTTAGCTTTATGAGAGCTTAATATTAAAGTGATTGTAATTTCATCTGATGAACAACACTGTTATTAGAGAGATTCCATATTCCCCGGTGTCAAGTTTATTTGTAAACAAGGGCGACATTCTTTTAGAACATTGAGTGTTGTGTATTCTTAGGGGAGGATATGTTCTCTCCAATACGGCAATCTCAATCAGCCGATCAATGTTGTAGTCCTCTTTATTTTATTTTGTTCAATTAGGTTATAGACTATCTACTACTTATTGTAAATGGTAGGACTGCCTTATTTTTCTGAAGCAAATGTGTGATTATTTGTCTACCTCTCAAGTTTTTAGTTTGTGTTTCTTTGGCTATTGGAGAATCATAAAGCAACTAAATTTTATGTTAGAATCAATTTACTCCATAGAAGAGACAGAATTTACATAGCCAAGTCGCGCAGAGGCATTGAACTTTTATAATTTCAATTCTATGCTAGTGTCTTGAAGTTAAAGCAGGTTCAAAAATATGATAGATTTACATGTTCATTTTTCTAACTCAAAGAGCTGTTGGAATGAGCTATTTATTATGAGAAGTAATATCATGCAAGATTTATGTTTGGGCATCAAACTTGTGATTTGTGACTGAGATGCAGTACTTTTGGAGCATTGAAATAGTGTAGAAGGCATAAATATATAGTGCTCTTAGATGTTTGGTTTTCCCCCTCTTAGCAACCTTATTTATTTATGTGTTGTAGCTGTTTTTTTGTCTTCGTAGTTGTAAATGTAATTTGTTGGAAAAGATGAGTAGGAAGATTAAATATGATGAGTAGCACAACTACAAGCAAGCTTTGCAATACTACAAGATGCTTCCCAAACAAAACACTCCCTCATCCCGGAGTTCTCTGCCATCAAACAAGTCTTCCTCTCCAAATTCTTACAACGTATCAGCAAGCAATGAAAATGAGGTGAAGTAATTTACTTCCCTTTATTTATAGTTGATCTCTGTTGAAGTTCATTTGTAAAAACTTTAAAATAATTGCATGTTCAAATTGTTTTCCCCCTTTTTTATCAATGAACATGTGAAGTTCAAAATTGCGTCATGCCACTATTTTCTAAATGAAAATAAGGCAGCTCTTATCAAGGTTTATATGTACTCTTGCTATAAATGTGTTTGCTTTGTATATTTGCTCAATTGTAAGGCTCATTTTATGATGGGAAAGATGTTATGCCATTATGAGTTATAATTTTTTACACATTCTTATTTTGTTATCATTTCATTCATGTTTCACTAATTATTTGTCACTTGCACATTACAGATGGAAGGAATTCTAAGTAAAGCTAGAAATTTGCAGATGAATTTATTATTGTCAAAGCTTTTTTGAAATTTAGTGACTGCCACATTTTACAAGTGAGTCAATCATATTCTCAACATCATGAGTTATATTTACAACTACATAATAATTCCTTGAGGCATTTGAAATTTAATGACTGCCTATGAAACTTTAGAAAATGTGATTTAGTGTATTTACAACTTATTTAGTAGATTTTAACAACTTCATTAGTCATATTTATATAATCATCAGTCTTCCTGGGCTACTGGCTAAGCTAACATGAACAAAGTCAGAAAATGTGATTTGATGTATTTACAACTTGTTCAGTGTCCATGCTTACCATTAGTTGAGTTAATCCGGAATTAGCTTACGCTGTGTTTACAACTTCCTGAGTGCGTTTTAACAACTGCGACAGCTTCATTTACAACCTTACAAGTTTAAATTGTTAACATCACATGGACCAACTGAGAAACGGCGTATGATGGGTTTACAACGTTATGAGTACGTGTTAACAACTTGTAAAGATTCATTTACAACTTGTACAATGTCCATGCTTACCATCAGTTGAGTTAATTCAGAATTGGCTTACGCTGTGTTTACAACTTCCTGAGTGCGTTTTGACAACTGTGACAGCTTCATTTACAACCTTACAAGTTTAAATTGTTAACATCACATGGACCAAACGGCGTATGATGGGTTTAAAACATTATGAGTACGTGTTAACAACTTGTAAAGCTTCATTTACAACCTTTTCAGTGTCCATGCTTACCATCAGTTGAGTTAATCCGGAATTGGCTTACGCTGTGTTTACAACTTCCTGAGTGTGTTTTAACAACTGTGACAGCTTCATTTACAACCTTACAAGTTTAAATTGTTAACATCACATGGACCAACTGAGAAATGGCGTATGATGGGTTTAAAACGTTATGAGTACGTGTTAACAACTTGTAAAACTTCATTTACAACCTTTTCAGTGTCCATGCTTACCATCAGTTGAGTTAATCCGGAATTGGCTTACGCTGTGTTTACAACTTCCTGAGTGCGTTTTGACAACTGCAACAGCTTCATTTACAACCTTATAACTTCATGAGTCCGTTATAACTACTTTGAAAGCTTTATTAACAACCTTTTCATTTTCCATGGTTAACATCAGATGAACTAAATCGAAAATTTCCTTATGCTATGTTTACAACGTCATTTGTACGTTTTAACAACTTGTAAAGCTTTATTTACAACATTTTTCACTTTCCATGTTGTAACATCATATGAACTAATCCGGAGTTGGCTTATTCTGTGTTTACAACTGTCTGAGTGCGTTTTAACAACTTTGGAAGCTTTATTTACAACATCTTCAATTTCCATGGTTAACATCAGATGAACTAATCCAGAATTGGTTTATGCTGTGTTTACAACTTCGTTAGTCCGTTCTAACAACTTCGAAAGCTTTATTAACAACCTTTTCAGTTTTCCATGGTTAACGTCAGATGAACTAATCAGTAAGATGACATGAACCAAGTCACATGTACAGCTTATTCAGTACATTAAGATGAGATGAAGCAAGTCAGAAATGTCATTGTCATTTTTTTACAACTTGTTCAGTTTGGTCTAATAACATTTTTGGTCACATTCACAACATCATGCGTCTTCTTGGTCCATGGCGTCAGTTGACATGAGATCAACCATATCAGAAAATATGGTTTTCTTCTTTACAACAGCTTCTTCATATCTTCTTGGCCCATAGCAAAAGCATCCCATAATAATAGACATGAATAAGAATCAATCTTAAAGAGAAAGAGAGAAAAGGCATCAAGTCAACATCAGGGCACAAAAATTATCTCCCAACTTCACCAACTTAATCAGAATTGCAAGGAAGCCATGAAATTTTCAGTAACAGTGGTACTATGGAATCATTTTCTCACCAAACTCAAACGGGAAATCATGACGAGGACGGCCCATGAATTCGAATGGTTGAAAGGAAAAAGAATAGAAAATATAAGGTAAAAAAGGAGTAGGAAAAAAAACAAAAATGTTCACCTGATAGTCAAAGCAATGATGGCTACGATGGAGTGTCGGACGTGGTCCTTGCGTCTGTATCATGAGCTACAGAGAGAAGGTTCAATGGGAACGTAATTGGGCGCTACAATTTGGGGTCTTGTCGTTAGGTTATGGCCGAGGCTGAAGGAAGAGGCCAGCCAGCGGGTATGCTTGATGAAAAAAAATGGATATACCTAAGAGATGACTGCTCGGAGTCGGAGGAGGACCAGACTCCTTCCCTTTCCTGCGTTTCAACAGTGTCATGCCAAACAAAAGAGCCAAAAGAGTTTATTAAATTTATCTATTATGGAGTAACTCTGAGTTTTCCTTTCTTTTTTTAGTTAGGGGCATAATCGTCTTTTAGCTTTGGGAATTCATATCAGAAAAGTCCCTACCAGAGCAATTTCTCTTGGGACTTCTTTGCTATTAATTGAGTCCCTTGGGACCTCACAACCATTTTCCCTAGAATTTATTATAAAAAAGTCTCACAGGAATTTTTGACAATTTTAATATTTTAATAGATCATTTTTTTTTCTCTTACCTGAAACCAGAATATTTTCCTTAAAATTTATGGTTATACTTTTCACCTATAGTCAAGTTTATTTGAATCATTAGATTCATTGTTTGGATCAGATTTTTCCGCTCTGATTTTCTCTCAATCCAACCGAGGGTAAATGTTGATTAGTAAAATTAAGAGAGATGACATAATTTAATTGGCATAATGAACATAACGATTCTAATAAATTTGACATTAATTTCATCCCTTCTAGTTTTGACGTTAGATTCAAGTAGAAATACGAATATGAAACAAATGCTTAATAAAGTATGATTCCAACCCAATCTTCCAAAATGTAAAACTTAATAAACTCTAGAATTTTCTATTTACGTAAATAGGGATATTTAGTTGATTAGCTTGTTTAAACGTTAGTTAAAAAAAACCAAAGACTTTAATTAATATTTCAAAATTTTAAATATTCAAAGAGTCATTTTCATTTCACATTAAAATGAATTATAATTTGAGAAAAGTATGAACAGAAGTCTCTAGGCATTGACGTGGTTGCAGGAGTTGCGTGTTCACGAATGGTAATGGGAGGGGGACAGATCATTCAGACACGTTCTTCGCTATATTATGCTATGCAGACAAGTTGTTATCTGTTTTAGTTGGGATTGTTTGAAAGAGACAGTGATGAACTTATCCTTGGTTTCTTGGTCTTCGATCCTTCTGGAGACTGCAATTACGTGAACATCAATTTGTTCGTTTTCTTCTACAAGAGAAAGAGAAGCAAGCAAAGAACCAGAGTAATGGGAGAGGAAACCATATTTTCCTTCCTTGTGTTTTTGGTACATGTTAACAAGCTCCACCACCTGATGTAACCAAATCTGTATAACATAGAATACTAATCCACCAAGTTACTGTTCACAAGGAAAAAATGGCTCGAGTTCTGTGAATGAGTATACCATGTCACTGCATAATTAATGGACAAGAACAAAAGTTAAGTGGATGAGTTTATTGTACCAAGACTACTAAAGTCGCTGGTAAAAAGTCTTGGAGGTTTGGAGTTATTGAAAGTGGAAATAACACTACAAAACCTTTGCTGATAGGCAAGATATTGGCGGGATCAAATGCAAGGAAGAAGTGATGGGTGGAGAGATAAAACAGAGAAAAAGGAGGGGTAAGGCTTGAAGTCTTTGTCATACTAAAGCTGCAGGAATAAAGTTAATTGATAGTATCTTTCTGTTTTGTAGCTGAAAAATAATTGTGGACTCAGTTGAATAAACAGACTGAGTAGGTTCATACTTGATACATAGAAATGGTCATATGCTGGCAGATTTGAAGGATCCTTCAGTTGCAAGGGTGCATCTCTTTTAAACAAGTGTGCATCCATATGATGCTCTTTTATTGTATTTCTTGGCATGTGGGGCGAAGGAGGTGGTGGAAGCAATAGACAGAGAGAAGTAGAAGATAGTATTCAAGGTGATAGAGGGAGATCTGCACTGCTGGATATAACTACAAGAGCTTCAGGTTCATAATTGAAGTGGGTAGTGAATCAGCTGTCCAATGTTGGTCATTGTATTTAATTATTCTGATTAGTTTCTACTATTCCCAGGACGGATCATATCAATGTAGTCTACTTTTCAATACCTTAAACATGCTAACATGCAGTCTTCACTTTCAAAATGTGGCTAATGTCATTCCTAGTGTGTTTCATCTTTGAGGTTTGTCTGTTTGTACAATGAAAAAGCTGGACCCGCCTCTTTTATGTCTGCTAATTTTGTCTCATTACAATTGATTCTTATAACAAGTTTATGGTTAGCTTGCTAGTTGCTACTCCCTCTTATAAAGTTGACTACACCCCAACCTTAGACAGGAATGTCCTCCCTGCTCATGTCTTTTTTCTACACTGCTCCAAGTCCTTTCTTATCATACCACCTTTTGACTCACTTTTCAATTCCCTTTCTGAAGGTGTGTGTATGGGCTATATTGTTACAGGGATGACCACAAATAAAACCAAACTACCAACCTTTCAATGACTTGGCACGTTTAAAAACGATGTATACATGCCAAGTTAAGTTAATTCATCAAATGGAGCTATTTTTTTCAACCATGGAAAAAGCCTACTGAACTTTAAACAAATGTAGCCTTGCTCTTTAAACGCCACCTATATGTACATCAATGTGCCTTCTTTCTTTAAAAATAAAGATGATGTGTACATCATCCCAGCCTTTAATTGATTCTATCTTTAGTTTTTTTTTTTTTTGTTTAGTGAACAATTTTTAAGAAGGGGGTTGGGCTCACCCACGATCCAAGGGTAGGGAAACTAACTCATAATCTATTGGGGTTTGTCCCTACGGGCACAGGAACATGACTAGCATACCCTTTTTTATCTGGCTTAATAGGTAGGAATCTCTCAACTTCACTAAGCTGCGAATATGCCAGCTCTAGGATTGAACCCTCTCCTTTTGGTGAGAGTGTCCGACCCTTTCACCAACTGAACCCAAGGATGAAAGGTTATCATTAGTTAAAAAGTCTTACCCAATAGCAAAGAAGGAAGAACAAACCATCCATTTGGTTCCATGGAGCCATTAAGAGAAAATGCAAAGACCTCACAAGGAAGTAAGGCTCCAGCTAAGAATCCGAAAGTGCTGAGGAACAATTCACATTCTATTCATATAGGTGCAGAAAATAAATAAGTTTGTAGTTTAATTTATTAATGAGCTTTAAAGGTTAAAAGGGTTATTTGTTCATGGTCAATATTTCAAGGAAGTTTTATGTAATTTAACGTTATTATCATTAGCAATTTGTATTATGCAATATCTTTATATATAGATCTAAAAATCTAATATTTTCTTCTTATAAGACCTGTATTTACACATAGTCAATTACATGTTGCACGGGTGAAAAGTTAGAACGGATTGAAGATATAAGTGCTTACTAATGATCAAGGGAGGACTACAAAAAATGTTGTCAACAAGGAGGTATTTAGGGGTTTGAGTTGCTGATTTGAAGCTATTGTACTTGATTACTGAACTTTATGTTGCTCATCACATATTAGAATTTTTTAAGTGTGGATGTGATTCATGTATCAAGGATGTAATGAACGCAATGAGTGGAATGTTGAATTATTATCTTTAAATGTGTTATTTGTGCTTGAAATCCAGTAATTCTAGTGTTAATCTAATACAACGCAAACAAATTTACTTGCTACCTACTTACTAGGCTCTGTAGAACAAAATGGCACCCCTGTTACGCAAGATAACTTGTCAATTTGAGATGTCCGCATGCCAAGCCTCATACAACCCATATTAATGATAAGCTTGCCTAAAATATATCCTTAGAGCTGAAACATCCAAGTTCTAATCATACTAAGAGATAAATTCCCAAATACAATTTTTTTTTCTTTAAAAAAAAAAAAAGCCACAAGCCAGGAATGTTCATTAGATCCAGTGTTGTGTTGCCAAGTGGCAGAGCTTTTAAAAGAAAGATGTGGAGCAGCCTTCTCCTTCCTTCTTTCCATCCTCAACTCTTCGCAGAAAGTAAAAGAAAGTGTATAGGTGCTATTGCTCTTGAATACTCAAAACAGCCACAACCAAATGACCAAAAAACCAACAGATTTAGACGTGTCAATTGTATAAAACTGAGAACAATAATTTTGAGCAACTCTTTGCAGTTCTTGAAGCAAAAAGTTCCACATTGAAGGTATAACCAAGAGCATATCTCGTCAAGTAAAAGGATAGAAGTTTGAGAATAGCAAACTGCCAAGAAAAATATATGATGCAGAGTATGCCAAAATTATATGTCCCCATGTACGAGATTTTACATGTGATGTCATCATATATGAAGCAAACCAATAAAGAGGCGGGCTGGCAGACAAGAAACGGGTAGCAACCTGTTTGATGTGGATTTCCACAGTCACATAAAAAATTAATTTCAAAACTAGGTTTCTGAAAAAAGGATGAACAGCTAAAGTTGAACAAGTCAACAATATCGGCTCAGTTCTTATGGCATAATCAAAGCAGAAGCTGATAATAACATCAACACCAACCTGTACATGCATGACAAGAAATGCAGTGCCTGCCATAAATACCAAGTGTAATACAAATGGCAGAACAGAGGCGGACAGGTATCCCAGCTGAGCTGCTGGTTCAGATTCTATGTGAACATCAGTATCATCTTGTCGGACCGCCTTCCTTCTCCTAAGATTCAAACTTTCTGTTACAGAATAGAAAGTTGAAATCATGTGATGGTCATAATGGCAGTAAAGTATAACAAGTAATAAGAATCTATTTGTGTGAGATTACACATGCTTATGTCTCAAAATACAAAGGATTAACATCCAGTTCCAATTGTGCACATCATCAAACAAGGATGAAGTGAGCTAAAACAAAAATGGTTGAACCATATTTGAGAAATTTGCCCCCTATGTAAGAAACCGCCAAGGCAAATCCAATAGTGGATCCCAAGTCAATGGATCTGATAGGTTCTAGGAATATAAACAGGAAAAGAGAAAACAGTAGAATCAGAATCTGAAATTCTAGAACAAATCTGTATTTCTGAATATACAATCGCCTCCCCAATGAGTTTCACAAACATGTATTTATAGAAAGATAGAATCGTAGTAACTGAAAATGTAAAGATAAGGATAAACCAGAAACTGACAAACTGCCTCAAACTAAATAACTACCCACTAGAAAATAACTGACATAAACTTGTCAAGTCACGGTTTTCCTCCTGGAATAAACCAACAGAGCTGTGGACTTCTATCATTACCCCCCCCTTGAAAATTAGCCTTGTCCTCAAGGCGAAAATGAGGAAACTGGTTAACAATAGAATCATAAAGCTCCCAGCTACTATCCTCAGAAGGGTGGTCTTTCCACCGGACCAATAATTCAAGATCGCCAGCAGAATCAAAACCAGAAGAGTTGGCAACAAATCTGGAATCCAGAATCTGTTCAGGTTCTAACTGCAGCTCCAAATTATCATCAATGGACAAAGGAGGAAGAGAGACGGAAGAATAGCCATGAGCAAGCTCGAGAAAAGAAACAAGGAAAACAGGATGTATTCGAGAACTAGGAGGGAGTTGCAACTCATGTGCGACTGCACCGATTTTCTTGACCACTGGATAAGGACCATAGAATCTAGGAGCAAGTTTCTCAAACTTGTGTTTAGCTAAGGAACGCTGCTTATAAGGCTGAAGCCATAGAAATACCATATCACCAAGCTAAAAATGTACATCACGACGGTGAGAATCAGCATAGGTCTTCATTCTGACCTGGGCTGCAGAAAGATTATCTTTGATGGTGGAAAGCACAGCGTCCCTGTCAGCAAAATAAGAGTCCAATTCCAACCAATTAGAGGAACCCTTAGGAATAGGTAAAAGAGGAGGGTCACGCCCATAGACAATTTTAAATGGTGTAGTACCAGAAGAGGTATGAAAGCTTGTGATATAAGATAATTCAGCCCAATGAAGAAACTGACCCCAAGATTTAGGATGATCATGAGGAAAGCAACGGAGATAAGTCTCAACACAACGGTTAACAACACCTGTTTGCCCATAAGTTTGTCAGTGATAGGAGGTGCTCATTCTTAATGTCGTACCACTAAGTTTAAAAAGCTCTTGCCAAAAAGAACTCAAGAAAATTGTATCCCGATCAGAAATAATAGATTTAGGAAACCCATGAAGACACAATTTCCTTATAGAAAAGGCTAGCAACTGATTTTGCAGTATAATGTCTTGGTAGCCAAGAAAATAGGCATATTTGCTCAACTGATCAACAACCACCAAAAAATTTTCCCATCCATTGGATTTAGGTAAACTAACAATAAAATCAAGGGATCCAAATCTGCTGAGGTATATCTATTGGTTGAAGCAAGCCTGCGGGAGCTTGAGGAAGGTACTTGTTCTGTTGGCATACAAGCCAATTAGTAACAAAGTCTTTGACTTCCTTCTTCATATTCTGCCAAAAGAAATGTTGCTGCAGACATTTAAGAGACTTCAACACACCACTATGACCTCCTAAGGGAGAAGAATGGGCTTCAGCAATAAGGAGCCGAGAAAGAGCTGAATTCGCAAGAATAACCAAACAATTCTTATAATACAGCCGGCCAGCCGAGAATGCTAAGTATGGTTTGGAAGAAGGATCAAGTTGAAGGTTTTGTATGATGGAGGTAGTATAAGGGTCTTGCAGTAACAAAGAGGAAAGATCATCAAGGAAGAGGCTTGAGGTACAGCTAACACAAAAAACTCTTCTGAATGAGGCATATGGGAAAGAGCATCTGCACCTTGATTGAAAGAACCCGTACGGTACTTAATCTAGAAATCAAATGGAAGAAGTTTCATCAATAACCGTTGCTGTTCAGGGGTAGTAACATGCCGATCCATTAAATATTTCAAACTATTATGATCTGTATGCACTTCAAATTTGTTTCCCAAAAGATAATGCTTCCACTTCTGCAATGCTGAAACCAAGGCAAGTAATTCCCTGTCATAAACAAATCTGTGACACTTGGTAGAAGACAGGCCTTTACTATAAAATGCAATAGGGTGGCCTTCTTGTTGTAAAATGGCCACAATACCAGAAGAAGAAGCATCACATTCAACCACAAAAGGTTTGGTAAAATCTAGCAGCTGCAATATGGGCACATTGATAAGTGCTTCCTTCAAAAGTAAGAAAGCTAGCTTAGATAAATCTGTCCAGCCAAAAGAATCTCGTTTGGTCATATCAGTCAGAGGTTTAGCAATTTGACCATAATGTTTGACAAACCAACGGTAATAGCCCTTGAGGCCAAGGAAACCCCGATATTCAGTCACATTTTGTGGCAGTGGCCAAGCTGTTACAGCCACAATTTTGTCCGGATCCACAGAAACTCCTACACTTGTTATTATATGGCCCAGAAATGAAACCTCCAAAGAGAAAAAGTCACACTTCTTTGGATTGGCAAAAAATTGCTGCTGCTGTAATAAATATAGCACAGTATGCAAATGGGACATATGATCTTCAAAAGTGTTGCTATAAACAAGGATATCATCAAAGAAGGACAGTATAAACTTCCGAAGAAAAGGGTAAAATAAATCATTCATAGTAGCTTGAAAAGTTGCAGGGGCATTTGTAAGGCGAAAAGGTATAACTACAGATTCATAATGCCTTGAGTGTGTACGGAAAGCAGTCTTATGCACATCTTCAGGCAAGACACGAATTTGGTGATATCCAGATCATAAATCTACTTTAGAAAAATACTTTGCCCCATGTTATTCATCAATTAATTCATCAATGTTGGGGATTGGATACTTATCTGGAATTGTGACTTGGTTGAGCTTTATGTAATCTACACAGAATTGCCCAGTTGAATCTTTCTTAGGCACAAGAAGCACTGGGCTTGTAAATGGACTAACACTTGGTCTAATAAATACCTTGGTTAATAATTCCTCAATCTGTTTCTCTATCTCATCTTTCTGTGAATGAGGATAACGGTAAGGACGAATATTTGGAGGAACAAAATCAGGATATAGAGGAATTGCATGAGCATGGTTTCTGAATAGGTGTAAACTGAGTGGTTCTTCAAAAACCAAATGGTACTCATGTAAAAGTTCCTGTAGTGCCTCAAATTGATGAATAAGCATTTCGGTTCTGACAGGAATAGATGAATGTGATTAAGAAGATAATTGCCCAACATCAGTACTGCAAAGAGAAGGAGAGAAATCTTTCTGTGGAGTACCTTGCAATCTGTAACGTCGACCCTTAACTCATAAAATCATGAACATCTGCTGCAAATTGGCCTCAACAGTATTTAAAGAAGCTAACCACTTGATTCCTAACACCATATCCACACTACCGAGAGTAAAAGGGAAGAAATCTTCTTGAATGATAAGATTCTGCACTTTAACCTCTAACTGCTTACATATAGCCTCACAAGAAACCATGGAACCATCTCCAACCTGAACCCCAAACGGTGTAAGCAAATGACATTGAATACCCAATTCATTCACAATTTTCTTGGAAATAAAGTTATGGGAAGACCCACTATCAATTAAAATTAGGATATGTTTGGTTCCCAACATACCATGCACCTTCATTGTTGACGCCGAGGAATGGCCAAGGATGGCATGTAAAGATATCCCATCCATAGTCGCTCCAAAATTCTCCTCTTCTTCCACCGGAGAATTGCTTTCTTTAGCGTCGATCTCTTCGGGAATCTCCATTAGCCATAAAGTAGAGAATTTGCAACGGTGACCTGGCATGAATTTTTCCCCACAATGGAAACATAGCCCCTTGTCACGCTGATATTGTCTCTCAAGATCATTATTGGCCGAAAATTGCGCCTGATTAGAATGGTTAGAATATCCCCATGATTGTGTGGGATTAGAATAAGATGAGGACCCCTCCTTGCTGACGTGGAAAATAACCTTTAGACTCCCACAAAGTGCCATGATCATAATTAGGGGAATTGAATCTAATGACAAATTTAGTGGGTTGTTGTGGCGCCAATTTAGCCTCAAATTCCAGGGCTAAACTTGCGGGCCTTATACATGGTTCTAGGCTTCTGAATTTTGACATCCAACTTTAATCCCTTTATCAAGCCGTTGATGAATATCGCTAACAAGCAAGACCCAGGCCAGCCTTGAACCCTTGAAGATCTCCGTATAAATTCCTTTCTATATTCTTCAACACTCCTCATTTGTTTGACCTCACATAAGAATGTCTGGGTTCTGAAATTCTGTAGGGCTAAAGTTCTCTTGGAAGATTTGAATTAATTCTTCCCAGTAACGAATGGTTCTTGTGGATGAAACCCAAGAAAAGACATCTAGAGCATCTCCCTCCAAATTCATGGCTGATACCTCTACCTTCAAATCCTCAGGAGTCTGGTAATATTTGAAATACTTCTCAGCCTTCAATACCCAACCTCTAGGATCACCCCCCTCAAATTTAGGAAAATCAACTTTTGTATGTGGGCGTTTGTTTGGGTTTTTACTCCACCATGGTGTTTCAGTATCCAATTCTTCATATTCTTCCAGAGTTTTACCAAACTCTTTACCCATAAAATTCTCTATAACAGACGTCTCGTTTTGTTTCTTCACTTCTTTCATGTCAGCATCTAAACTTAGAAGTTTAGATACAATGAAGTTTAATTACTGAGACATACCTTCAGGGGTTGAAGGTAATTCGGTCTCCTGGGATTTGGAAGATTCTGCCTCCTGATTAGGTATAGCAGAATCAGTAGAATTCTATTTCTTCCTATTATTTCCCATAACTCACTTAGGTCCAGAGAAAGAACTCTCTGATACCAAAAATGATAGGTTCTAGGAATATAAACAAGAAAAGAGAAAACACTAGAATCAGAATATGAAATTCTAGGACAAATCTGTATTTCTCAATATACAATTACCTCCCCAATGAGTTTTACAAACATGTATATATAGAAAGATAGAAACCTAGTAACTGAAAATGTAAAGATAAGGATAAACCAGAAACTGACATAAACTGCCTCAAACTAAATAACTACCCACTAGAAAATAACTGACATAAACTTGTTATCTTAAGTCACAGTTTTCCTCCTGGAATAAACCAACAAAGGCTGTGGACTTCTATCAAGATCCCTCAAAACCTCGGATCATAGTTGCTTCCAGATATGCCTAATATATCAAATTGTCGAACACAATCATCTAGTTGAATATTAAAGAGTTATACCTTCTATGTTAACAGATGATGTCTCCTGAGTGGAGGCCACATTAGACCTGGAAACGTCATCTGAAGGAAACTCGGCTCCAAAATTCTTTTGCTCCGTAGAAATTTGAAACCCAAGTGAAAAGAAGCACTGAGGCCTTGACTTAGCATAGGAGTAAATTGAGCAAAATGCCAGAGACAGTATAGGGGATGCAAGCAGAAAGTTTGGCAATTGTTTCAACTGAAAGTATCTCAAAAAACCTACACCCCTGGATAAACTCAAACAATTACACTGGAATACTTGATCATTTAAACCTTAAACTTTTTCCTATACTCTGCACTTGAAGCCTCTTCAATTACTAAGACAGTACAGATTCACATGCATTCTAATATCATAGGAAAGAAAACCATTAACTGGATTAACAATAATAACACAAGTTGAAGACCAACATACCAATAATGACTCTGGATGTAATTGTAAAGCAATGGTACCCTTGCCTTGCACCAAGGCCTTCCTTCATCATGAGAAGGTCCAACGCACATGTTGTGATATCCATAAGCTTGGAAAGCTATGAAAGGAGCAAAAACACATGCACTCCGCAAAGCTCCAGATATAACAACCAGTAATGCCAACTGGAGGGAGGGAGAAAAAACACGTGTTAACAATAATCATGACGGTAGGCCTTCATGATGCGCTAGATGGAAATCTAATCTTGCAGGATTACAAGTTTATGAGCAACAATATTTAAAGACAATGCCAAAATATATCATACTATTTGACAGGACCAATATTTTTAGAGAAAGGCTAGGCATGGAAATACGCATGAAAACCTAAGAATCTGGAGGCCTCAAGAGATCTAAGTGGAGATGAAATCAATTAACACAGTTCACACACAAAGAGGAGGAGAAGGAAGAAAGAAAGAGAGAAAATCAATTATGCATCCACATTTCACGTTAAATACCAGTATAATACGACTCTATTGTTTCAAACCACTTGCAGTGGGTCTGTTGCATGAACCAACAGTAGAAACAAGCTCAGAATTCACGAATTATAATTCCCAAAGAAAGAGTTTTTGCTATTTCTCTCATTTGTTATTGTTCATGCGAAGTAAAGCAACAAATTTAAAACAGAAGAAATACAGTTAGTCAGATTTAGACACATAGCAAGTGGAGGAATGACCATATTTAACTATACTTCCAAAAAGTTTTCATACAGGGAAACTATAGAGCTACTCATGTCATAAAAGGCATAAAAGAAAAGGACAAAAAAGAGGGAGGGGGAATAAGAGAACTCACACAAGCTTGTCTTTTCTGAAACACAGCATCATAAGCCCGATGCATAGTCTGATAACAGAAATAGCCAGCATTCAGAACCCCATTTGACCTTGCAACACCAGAGAGAGCAAGGAAAATAACAGCTAAACTATTTCCACCAGAGATCAAGTAGTACAATCCTCCAAAGGAAAGAAAAGCATACAAACTTTCTGTGTATCTGCAATTGCAAGCACATAATCACTTTAACCAATAAAAAGGTCATGCAGGGCTAAATTATAACATATAAGAATGAAAAGATTACATTGATGAATAAAATATAGATGCTGGATTGAAACAGAATAAAATTGAAGCCAATAGTGATACTTCAGGATCCTTCAATATAGTAGCTGATAACCTGCAGGAGTTACAAACACCAAAATCAATAATCATAAATGTTTTTCAATATAACACAGCCAGGTTGACTTCACTTATAGCAGTGGCTTAGGCCAAACCATTCAGGTAAGAATATCCTAAAAGAAATGCAAGACTAGCAAAATAGTCCACTTACAATTGATATAACAAAAAAGTCACATGACAACGAGGGAGAAAGGAATACTATTTTGAGGACGCTAAAAGGTCTCAAGAGTTCATTCAGACATATCCAAGAATTGCCAAGGCCACTGTATGACTTCAGTTAAATAACATTGAAAAATTAAAGACGAACATTTTTTTTTTCTTTACCAACAACTAAATCAATATAAGCCATTGCAACTAAATTAAAGATATAGAATTATGCGTTTTCAATCCAAAGTCAAATCGTATATAATGCATAAATAAAAGAAGAAATTGACACCAACTCACTTGTAAAAGTATAGAGCTGCAAATACAAATGCAACATTATTAATTAGATAGCCACACACTGCCAGAACAGCCCTTTCACCAATTAACGGTATTAAGGGAGCACAAACTGCAGCAAATTGGAGAACAGCTCAGGCCATAAGAATCCAAATGAGACCATGTCTAACTAAAATCAAATTGTAAACAGAAAAGGAATGTTCTCAAACCTGTGTGCGACAAGAAGGAAATGCAAATGGGAAGGAGGGGTAAGAAGGCATACGATTGCTCATACTCATAGCCACACTGAGCAATACGGACAAAGTAGACCGAATCCCAAACTATTCCATTTTCAATGGCAGAACGCAAGCTTGGCCAAAGCACATTTGGGCGGGAAGATTCTTGGCCAGGATCAGTGTTGGATCTGGTGAGGCAGTCAGGGTTTAATGGTGCAGAGGTGTCATAGGGGGGAACAAGCAGCCGGAAGATGATGATTAGTGAGAAGACAAGGAGCCTTGACAGTATTGCAGATTTTAACATTAAGGCTTTATGAGCCGTCAATGTTGATATGTCATTTGCCATTTTGGAAAGGAAGAGAGACCAAACAGGAAGTACAAGTTACAAGGGATTCAGATACAGGAACAAGTTAGCACTATAATGATCAAAATTGTCCATACTGCAACCAGGAGCAAAATCCATCTGCAACATGAGAACAAAGCTTCAATGGGAACACATTAATGCAGAAAAAGACCGGAGAAATATTATTTTAACAGAATTAACTTCGAAATAAAACCATTCAAGTCACAAAACAAAGTTTTCCACGCCTTTAGATGAAAGTCTCTCAATAGTTGAACTAAATGAAGGAGTCTGAGGTACCATACCTGCACGCATATAGAGAGATAAATGGGCATTTCAGATTGCAGAGAGTAAACCGAGATTGAGGGACAATGAATAATGAATGTGAAAGGGAGCGACCAAAGGGAGCTGCTGAATCCACCAAGCAAACCAAGATGATTATGAATCGATATGTTAGTTCAATACATGAATGACAGAATGGGGAAGAGAGTAGTCACTCCAATCTTCAAATCCGCCACAGGGACACCAACAATGCAGGCAAGGGATCTTCAACGCCGTTGCCGCCTCCGCGAAACTCCATTCGGACTTCCCCAAGTAAAAAAACAATAACAATAAAGTTTATTGAGCAATGAAGTAAGAAATTAAAAAAATTAGAGCTTTTTAAAAAATTAATTAATAATTAATATTAATATGCAAATCAGTATACAACTTATTGATCCACACCACTTATGTAGTCAACTGGTACAAGGAGCTGGAAGCTCAGCAAAATGGGTTTGTTGATGGAACCAACTGCCAGAAACACCTACTGCCAGAAATAGGTTAAGAAATGATTCAATTGAAACTAATACTCCAGTTATCAAAAACTAAAGCAATTATAAGAACATTATGGTTGACCATGGGCAAAGTAAAATAGCACCTACTACCTAGGCCCAGCTCATAAAAATACATTAGACCCAGATTCAGGAAAGTAACAAATCGAAGATCTATCCCCATCCCTATTAAATTTCAAAACTTTAACAATTATAGCTTTAGATTCGTGGGGTTTGACACCAAAGAGAGACAAAGCACTGGCACATGTAATTGCTTTAATCATAGCAAAACTGCATAAAAGAAAGAGAAAGCAAACAGAGTTTCAAAGTCGCCTATGTCTCTGATGATTTGTTTGATGCAAAAAAAAACAAAAACAAAAAAGGTCACCTATGTGGAATCTGTCTTTTGCTTCTGCAACACAACACACACAGCTCCACCAAAGCTCAAAATTACAAGAACCATCAACACAGACTAAATCAAGAAGCAAGGTGGATGAACAAGTAATCAGTACTCACAAACTAAATCAAACTCCAAGACATCAACGATGACAACGATGAACAAGCAATGTCCAGCAATAACGATGAACAATGTCGGGTAGGGAAAAAATCAATCCAATATCCAGCTCAAAAAAATGCTCAAACTAAAATGAACCATCAAAACAGAGTTTTGTTGAGGCAGCCATGAAAGTTTTAGTTCAAGCAAGGCAGAAGAACAAAATAGGAAGCTTAGGCAGTCACATGAAACAACGTGGATGAACAAGACATTAATCTTACCTGAACGAAGGAGGCAGTTACCTTGGACGATCGACCGACGGTGGCTTAAGGAGCAGGCGGCGGCGGCGGCTGGAGCAGAGGCCGGAGAAGACGCTGAAATATGAAGGCGCGAAGGAGAAGCTTCGCGGCAATTTCGAGCGTGAGGAAAACGGAATGCAGAGGGAAAAGGGGATTTTAGCGATGAAAGGTAGGATTGGAATATTAGAAAATTGTAATGGATAATTTAGTCAGTTTGACATAAATATTCTATTCTTCAGAAAATACTTTAAATTTAAAAGTTTTATAAAAGGGGAGCTGACCATTAAAAATAAAAAATCATCCCTCTCCTTTAAATTTACATGTGGGTTCATTTTAATCCCTTAAGTTTATAAAGTACATTTTTAATCCTAAAAACTTAACACTGATAATGTCACTAACAGAAAGGGAAGTTAAGCGTTGAATATACAATGCTGACGAAACAGACTTAAATTTTTTAAATAAGAAATACTTATATATCAATTAAAAAATAGCATCTAATTTAATTTTAATCCTAATTGTAACCCTAATTTTCTGTCAGAAACAAGGAAAAAAAACTTCCCTCCCCTGACCCATTGACCCTTGTTGGACACAATTGTCCCGCACAAGAACCATGTCGCTCACACTCTCACGGCCAAGGCCATGGAAACTGGTTTATGCTTTAACTTTCTCTGAGAAATTGTTATTGACTTATTTCTTGCATGTTCTTCTAAGAGATGTGAAGAACCTTATTTCCATTATAAAGTTTGGACATCAAAGACTCCAACCAAACCATAATTTATGCCCTTTGTCTATTGCCTTCGTCTACCCCAACCAATCGTCATTTGTTTTTATTGCAACTTTATGGGTTTACCAATAATCATGTGATCATGGCCTTTGGCTGTGAGAGTTTCAGAGTAAAAGAAGCATATAGGACAAATGAAATAAAAGCTCTTCACCGAATGAATGATTCTGTTTTTCAATGAATAAAGTTTTGTACAATGATTATATATATAGAGATATATATCATGTCGTCTATTTACACGTATACACTTTATGAAGGATCTAGAATTTATTGCTTATCGTTTGGGCCCTTTAGGCTTTGCACTGCTATGAGCTTCAATACTCCCCTGCGAGTTGAACTGAGTGGGACACAATGAGACTTGATCGTAGAGCAGCAAATCGTTGGGATAGCAATGGTTTGGTTAGTATATCTGCAATTTGATCTCTTGATGAGATATGGAGTATATTAAGAAGACCAGCTGCGGGCATTCGCGGACAAAGTCTAGAGCAATATGCTTGGCCTTTGAATGAAAGATTGGGTTTGCACCAAGTAGGTGGCGCCTAAATTGTCACAATAGAGAAATGGTGCTTCAGGTGGAAAGATACGGAGTTCTGAGAGAAGATTTTGAAGCCAAATCGTTTTACTTGTGGTTGTTGATATGGCTTTATATTCCGCTTTAGTGCTAGATTTGGCAACTGTTGGTTGTTTCTTTAAACTCCAGGCAATAAGATTGGAACCTAAATAAATAGCAAATGCACTTGTGGACCAAAAATCATCAGGATTACTACCTTAATCCGCATCAGAGAAAGCTGAAATAGTGAGGGAACTAGAGGGTTTAATATGAAGTGCATAATGAGAGGTTCCTCAAAGATACCTGAGTATGAGTTTAACGGTTGTCCAATGATAATCCTTGGGATTGTGCATAAATTGACAGACCCGATTAACCACAAAAGTAATGTCTGGCCTAGTGAAGCTCAAGTACTGAAGACTCCCGACTATGCTTCTGTAGTAATGAGGATCAAGAAAATTCGAACCAGAGTAGATGGTAAGGATGGAGTTTGTGGCCATCGGTGTGGAGACAGGTCAGGCATTAGACATATGTGCACACTAGAGTAGATCAACAATATATTTTTCTTGGGATAGTATAATGCTAGGGGAAGATGCTATAACTTCAACCTTTAAAAAATAGTGAATGGGACCCATATTTTTTACTTGAAATGATTGGTTCAAAAGACACATGAGCTCATTAATAGCTTCAGATGAAGAACCAGTCACTATGATGTCATCAACATAAATTAGAACATAGATAGTGACCTGAGGATTGTGATAAATAAATAACGATGGATCTGACCGTGAAGCTGAAAACCCCAGACTGAATAGAATGAAACTTAGTCTAGCAAACGAAGCTTTTGGTGCTTGCTTGAGTCCATAGATAGCACGTCTAAGTTTGCAAACATGTATTGGATAGTCAGGATGAACAAATCCAGGTAGTTGTTGCATATAGACATCGTCGGTAAGAAAGCCATGGAGAAATGCATTATGTAAATCAAGTTGATTAATGAGCCACCCTTTAGAAACAACAATAGAGAGTATTAGGGGGACAGTAGTAGACTTTACCACAGGAGAAAATATGTCAGAAAGTTCGATCCCAGGTTGTTGATGGAACCCTTTAGCGACGAGTCGTGCCTTTAGCTTGTCGAGTAAACCATCTGGTTTGAATTTCTCTCTAAAGATCCATTTACACCTAACCACATTCATCTTAAGAGAATGTGGCACTAGAACCCAAGTGTTCGTGTTAAGAAGTGCCTGAAATTTAGCATGAATTGCTTTGCACCATTCGGGATGTCGGAGGGCTTGGCGAGCTGTTGATGGAATAGAGGAAAGAGGTCCGGTAGAGTGATGGGCTCGAGGTGGAATGAAAGATACGAAATCAGGTACTAGAGATTTGGGTTTAAAAATATTGGCATTTGAACGAGTTATCATATGATGTGCAGATGGGTTAGTGAGGGCACTGACTGGGGTGTGGTGGAGTTGGGGGAAGAGGGTGTGATCTGAGTGGAAGAGGAGGAAGAGTCAGAGGAAGTAGGGTACGGTATAGGTGGAGAAGGTGACCTATCATCTGGGCCTTGATGATGAGTTGGAGTAGGCTTAGGTAAAAGAGATGGTAAATTAATAAATTGAGAGGTGATGGATTGATTATTGGTCTGGAGGTTTGAAAAGGGAAAGAGACACTCATCAAAGATTACATCTCTAGAAATGTAGAGTCTGCCTGTGAAACGATAATTTCTCATAATATAATAAGTATTATCCAATACAATTATATAAAATCAGTAATTTTTTAATACATTTTTGGAGCTTAGTATACAGAATTCGCCTACAAACATTTTCATAACATATCGGAGTTTATGGCACAAACTCGCTCACAAACTCACTATAGAGAAATTTATTATTCTGATCTCACTCCACAATTAACCTACAAGTCTTAAAAATTCACACAAAACAATTTCCAATACAATTGTGGTTATGGGTCTATCAAAATATCAGAGTACGCAACTTAAAGTCTCAAGCCTAATAAGAATTAAATATTAATCCCAACACAGTTACTCAACAGTAAAAACAACGTGACATTCTAGAAACATGAGGGCCCTATAATGACAATATAGAAATTAACACAACACCAATACCAAAAGAGGCCTACAAGATTCTCAACGTCTATGCCTCTGGTTGCTTCCCTTGGCCTCTAGCCAGATTAGAGGTCTCGCCTGAAAAATTATTTATAATGATAGGATGAGACATATAGTCTCAGTAACCAAAATCAATTTGCAAAATATGCAGGGAATGATTGTAAGTCAGAGAAGTAGGCTTAACTGACATAATAATAATAATAATGATATTCTCATAATTCAAAACTCAATATAATGTAATCAATGAATAAAATCATCCTCACTCATCCATCATGCTCCTCCTTATCTCCTTTGGACTGATACAGCTTATCAGTGCTAGTATACCCTACCAAAGGTTAGCTAGTCACATTAAGAATAATACCCCCTCCCATGCTACCACCAATATACCGTAACAGGAAGGTGTCCGCCCAAAACACTCAACTCAAAATCCGAGCCAGGATTGAGAGAGCCGATGGGCACACATTTTACTATATCTCTTCCACACAACCCAACATATCCCATAATATAAAAATAATAAATTAATATAACTTTTAAAAATAATTTTGAGATTATCAATTCTTATACAACATTCCACCCCAAACAACATATCCATCACACAGTAACAATTTAATAATAATTTTCACTTATATATGTAAATTGAAAAATACACTGCTTCACTGAAGTAAATTCATATTCAGACATAGACAAAATCTATAAAAGTAAGGTTTATAAAATACCTTACAGTTCAAAGCAAACATATAAAATAAGTTAACCCTGATTACCTCGATTCCAAGCTTAATCTTAATTTGGATAGTAAAACCCGTGCAATCACTGATCACAAGAAAACTCTACATTATTAATGTAAATACCAATTAACCAAAAATAACAATAAATAAATAATTTACATAATTTGACTCCTACAACCCAATTTTCTCTACAACTATTATCCTCAATTATTTCAATTTCCTTAAGAATCCTTAATCATAGATCATTCGTCATAAACCCAAAGCACTCATTAAAATCCTTAAATAACTTTTAACATACCTGTAATTACAAAATCCTCAATATCAATTTTTTAAATAATTAAATATATTTTTCATAATTTATATGAGTATAATCCAATTATTAAACAACTCCTCAAATCTCTACATAATTAAAATCATATCAAATGCTAATTTAAATATTGAATCCTAACTCATATTTTTCATAGAGCTCAGATCTAACAAAGTAAACCAATTAAAATCTCAATAATACCTCTAATAATCCAAATAAATTATTTAAAAAAATTTTGATCGGTAAAAACATCCTATAAAAATTAAGTTATACCTTATTTATAAATAAAATTAATTATAAAATACATAACAACAAAATAATAAATCTAAACCGATTAAACTAACTATTAATTATTCTCTACATTTCTGTAGTCTTATATTAACAAAACTCAAAACTTGTAAAATTATATCCCCAAAATATTCTCTAACTAGCATAAAATTACTATAATAAGGAAGAGAAAATATTTAAAATATTTTTCATAAAAGAAGCTTTGTGATTAGAAGAGGGTTTGATTACCCTATTGATCATCAAAAAACTGAAAATCCTCCTAGCACCTCACCTTCATTCGCTCTTCACAAACACTTCATCTGCTTGAAGTGTTTCAAGGGAGGGGTATTTATAATTATACCCCTCTCCTGCTATGGCGCCAAATTAAATTTTTTTTATTAAAGATAAATAAGGGGACACCATTTTATCTTATTGTTGGTAGGCACTATATTATATTTATATATAATATTTAATTATTATTATTATTTTAAAGAAATAAGGATAAGCATGTGGGCTGGTGGAGATAAAGGTAGCCTTGATGATTCAGTGCATATCCCAAAAAAATACAAAGACGAGACCGAGGAGCTAATTTGTAAGGAGTACAGGGTCTTAAGTTGGGCTAACAACTAGACCTAAAAACCTTTAAAAATTCATAGTTAGGCTTCTTTTTCTGCAAGAGTTCAAATGGGTTTTTGCCACGGAGAGTTGGACTTGGTATACGATTAATTAAGTATGCTGCTGTGGAGAAGGCAAATGATCAGTATGGTTCATGTACCGAAGCATGATGCATTAAAGCCAATCCTGTTTCAACAAGCATTATGTGATGACGTTCAACAACACCATTGTGAGTGTGTGTGTGTGAGGGCATGTTATTATGTGATTTATACCAGCAGTTAGCAAATCATTATGTTAGGCTCGAAATTCACCACCCCAATCTGATTGAAAAGCTCTTATTTTAGTATTATAAAAAGTTTCAACATGAGATTTAAACACATGAAAGACAGACCTAACATCACTTTTAGACTTTAGAGGATAGACCCAAATAAACATGGAAAAATCATCAACTAAGGACATATAATACCGATAACCAGTTACAGACACTATTGGGGAAGGACCCCAGACATCACAGAAAACAAGATGAAAAGGAGACTCTGAACGTTGAGTGGTAGATGGAGATGGTAAGCGATGGCTTTTGCTGCTTCTACAAGCATGACATTGATGAGAAGGTGGTTTGGTGGACACTGGCAAAGAGTGACGACTAAGAATCTGCTGAACGACTCGATAAGCTGGGTGACCTAAATGATTATGCCATTAAAGAAAAGATGAGCAAACTGACGAGTGAGCTTAAGGTGAAGACACTGGATATAGATGCTTAAGACTGGGACCTTGGAGTAGAATCCTCTTTGTTTGTTCGTCCTTCACACAAAAATAACCAGAATGAAATTCAAAAAACACATGATTGTCATTACAAAATTGACTGACAGACAATAAATTTTTAATGACATGTGGAACATGCAAGATATTGTTAAGAAGAAAATTTTTAGAAAGGGTGGAAAGAATGCATGAGCCTTAATAAGTAATAGACATTGATGTGCCATTACTAACTCTAACTGCATCAGTACCAACAAAAGGATCAGGCCCAATATTCAGCTTTGAAAAATCATTTGTCATGTGATGTGTGGCTCCTATATTAGGATACCACAATGAGTCCTTTAAGGGAGTTCCATATTCAAAGTAGTATGCAGAGTATGCAGGAGGTGAGGATAGGTAATTTGAATTCAAATATCATGTAATTGGTGTGTGTCTAAGTTGTTCGCACAGCTGGCATAGGATATTGGAGTCTGAGAAATGGTTATGACCACCACTTTGAAATAGCGACTTCCTCTCCTGCCTCGGTAACAACCATGTGATTGATGATTATACCCTCAACCAAGAAAGCGTCCAAAGTTGTTCCTTCCATAATTTCTTCCAGAATAACCACGGCTATTGTGTTGAAATCGACTGCCTCTGCCTCTATTGTAGGTGAAGTTTTCAGCAGATGTGTGAGCTACATTAATGGCATTTGCATTAATTTCAGTTGGTAGAACAACTAAGTTTTGGTGACATTGTCGTTGCTCAAAGGTGAGAAGATGGCTTAAGATACCTTCTACAGTGAGAAAATGACATTGAGTTGTAAGCACGGTGACTATATATCATAGTCAGAGCCCAGTCCGGCCAAAAGGTAGGTAACAAAATCATCATCTGAGACTGGTTTCTCGGCAGCAGCTAAAGAATCAGCGAGAACCGTGGCTCGTTTGTAATACTCTTGAATGGACTCTCCTCCTTTCTTAAGATTTGTAAGTTGTTGATGTAAATAGACCAGACGAGCATGAGTTTGTTGGGAAAAGGAGGTTTCTAAAGCCAACCACATGGCCCTGGAGTTGGTGTGTCTAACAAACTGGGATATTATTTTCTCGGATAGAGAAGTAAGGAGTATGGATAGGACCATTTGATCTTGTTGGAACCAAGTTGTATATTTATTGTTGGGTTGGCCATTTGGTAAGGTTTGAGAATGTTGAATAGAAGAACCATCAACAAGTCCGAAGAGCTATTGTCCATGAAGATAGGCCATGACTTTAGCTTTCTAGGTGATATAGTTGTCTTGAGTAAGTTTAGTGGTGATATAGTTAGGGAGGTTGGAGGGCGGTGCGGTTAGGGTATGTGAGGATGGTGAGGTGTTTACTGAAGAATTAGAAGAAGACATTTTGAAAATAAAAGAAAGAAATTAGGTGAGACAATTACGGCAGCTCTGATACCATTTCAAAGTAAAAGAAGCATACATGATAAATGAAATAAAAGCTCTTCACCGAATGAATGATTATGTTTTTCAATGAATAAAGTTTTGTACAGTGATTCTATATATAAAGATATATATCATGTCATCTATTTACAAGTATACACTTTGTGAAGGATCTATAATTTATTGCCTATCGTTTGGGCCCTTTAGGTTTTGCACTGCTATGAGCTTCAATAGAGAGCATGAACGACATGCCTCGTTCTGCCACAGGATAATTGCGTCCAACAACAGTTAGTGGGTTGGGGAAGGGATTTTATTTCTGATTTCCAACAAAAATTTAGGATTACAGTTCGGATTAAAAATTAAATTAGATATTATTTTTTTTCTATAAGTATTTCTTATTTAAAAAATTTAAGCCTATTTTATTAATATTGTACAGTCATTGCTTAACTTCACTTTATCAGTATTTTCCGTTAGTAACATTAACGGTTTTAAAGTTTTAGGATTAAAAATACACTTTATGAACTTAACGAACTAAAATAAACCCACATACAGATTTAAGGGTCTAAAAATATATTTTAACCACAAAAATTATATATAATTATAGATATGTGTGCTTGTTTAGACTTTGGAGATATATTATGTGTGGGTGTTAAATTTGATCCATTTTAATATTATATAAAAACCCATAAATTAGCATTTACGTCTTCGCAATTCTCCATAGCAAGCCTCTGTCGTTTTGGTGATCGTCGCCGTTGGGTGCAGTGGAAGTTCAGGGGAAGCGCTCGGGGCTGAGACCACAGAAAACAGGGAAGGATGTCGGGAATGGGAGACGGGTACGTGGGCACGGCCCAGGATGCCGTCAGGATCCGACGGCTGGAGAAGCAGAGAGAGGCTGAGCGCCGCAAAATCCAAGAGCTCAAGACCAAGTCGGCGTCCGCCAAAGGCCAGCCTGGTCTTCTCCAATTCGGTTCTAGCACTTCCGAGGTTTGAATTCGAAACTTACCTCCATTAGATTCCTTTAATTTGTTGCCTTATAAGCTTTCTTCTCTTTTTGATATGCAAAGATAATGAACATACCTTTTTTGATAAACTGGTAGCGGCTTCAGAGTTAGAATCGTTGGTTCTTTAGGGATTTGGTTTATCTGTTTTGATTTTCTCTAATAAATATTCGATGCCCCCTTTTCGTTAATGGTTTTTTTTTTCAGATTCTTGAGACTGCTTTCAAAAAGGAGACGGTTGGTTTAGTGACTAGAGAACAGTATGTAGAGAAGGTAATAAAAGCTTATGATTTTTTTGAGTTGCTTGTGCTTGTGCTTGTGCTTCAGTAATATGAATTTAATGACTTGTTCGTAATTTAGAGGGTTAACATTCGGAACAAGATAGAGGAGGAAGAGAAAGAGAAGCTACAGAAGCTACAGCAAGAGTAAGTCGAGTTATATTGCTCTGATGTTATAATAATACAACTATATAGCTAGTTTCATTGGACTTTTTCCATTACTGCTTATGTTGTTGCGTGTTCAAGACTGTGTTTTGCTTCCCCAATTAGTTTGTCTGATCTCTGTTAATTTGTAATTTACTTTTCAATGTATAGGGAGGAGGAGCTTCAATTACAAAAACGTAAGAAGAGGAAAATAAAGGGGAATTCTCGGTTATCTTTTGCTGAGGATGTCGAGAATGGCAGTGAAGAGGAAGAAGCAGAAAACAGTAAGCTATTTTTCCTTTAGCACTTTACTTCTCCAATTACCTTTCAGATTGTAATGGCACTGTTACAATGTTGTATGTCACTGAAATTGGTAGGTGCTCTGAACTGATAGGAAAGTAAAGGGAAAGACAACTCTTACAAGAAAACATAGAGCAAGAATCTTACTCTACAATTTGTTAATAGCTAAAAAACTTGGGAGAATCTCCAAATGGGATTTCATTTCTGAATGTGCTCCGATTTGCATGTGCAGAGTGTGCAGACTTTCTAGTCTTCAATTTACACAATCTTCATAACTTCAAAACATTTCTAAAATGAATTCCTTTGTTGCCTAGAAATTACATTATTGTCTAATCGTCTTAATTTTGTGGAAATAATGAATGTTAGGGGAAAGTTCTTTATTTAAAGAGAGCGATGGGATGATAGGGCATTCTAGAACAATATTAACGAACATATAAATGTGTGGAATGCAGAATTTGACACCATGTAGCCATATGGTGGTTTTCCTTTTCTTAAAATAACATCAAATCATCAATCTTCTCTTTGACATTGGCAGAGACTCTGGAAACCAATAAACTTAGATGTGGTAAACTTGGTAAAGACCCTACTGTTGAAACTGGCTTTCTACCCGACAGGTGTTGCATCACTCTCTTCTTCTTTTCACTTATTCTTTCTCCTTTCCCCTTCCCAAATTCTCCTTTTCTTTCCTTATAGTTGTGGCCCTGGCCCTAACATACATGCATAGGATTATGTTGTTTCAGTGAGCGTGAGGCTGAGGAGCAAGCAGAACGTGAAAGGCTGCGGAAACAGTGGCTTCATGAGCAGGAGCAGATACGAAGTGAGTCTGCCAACTTGTTCATATCTTTTCCATTTTACAATAACTAAAAATATTCAAGTGTAAAAAGTTGATTTATGGAATATAATCAGGTTAGAGAATATATCATGCACGACTCTGTTCTTGTGTTTCAGATGAACCTCTTGAAATTACATACAGCTACTGGGATGGAGCTGGCCATAGGCGTGTGATCCAGGCAAGCAAAGGCCATCACCTTCAATTTTTCTTTTCTAATAATTCCAGGATTTAATTTTACATTCAATACCTTATAAATGTCTTGGCATCTGAATCATTTGTATTTTATTTAGGTACGTAAGGGTGATACAATAGGGGAGTTTCTTCGAGCTGTCCAGCAACAATTGGCTCCCGAGTTTCGTGAGATTCGAACAACATCAGTGGAAAATTTGCTTTATGTGAAAGAAGATCTTATCATTCCCCATGTAAGAACAAGTACTTAGACTGCGTACAGCAATACAATTCCTAAGTTGTGTAGGATATCCTGCTTCTTATTTTTCTCTGGCTAAAATGGTATGTGCTAACTCAGTAATTTTTTATTGTGCTGCAGCAACACAGCTTTTATGAGTTGATCGTAAACAAAGCTCGAGGCAAAAGTGGACCTGTATGTTTACCTTCTTTTTGGCTTTTCGTTCAGATTGATTGTCTTATTGAAGGAGCCTCATACATTACTAATCCTCTTCTAAACAGTTTTTCTAAATTGAAAAAAAAATGTATTAGTGAACATATTTTACAACTCTGTCATTAGGGTTAATTCCTCTTTCTTTTGCTGATGAGCTAGAAAATATACCTCAAAATTGTTAGACGTAGGATAGATGTTCTCAGCTGAAGGAGGTAGGGAGGAAAACAAGATGGTAAATGAATGGAAGGAAGGAAATACACCATATGAAAGATAGACCAATAAGGAGAGATAATCCAGACTCAGTATTCTCTTATTTCCTTGAGAAATTTTCTTTTCTCCAAAAGCAGCAATGGTTGTTAACCCCATGTTGCAGAATACAGATCATTTTAATGAACTGACTATTACATGGTTTAAATGGCAATGTTTGGTGTTTCTGGTTTTGACTATTGATTAAGATTATGTTGTGTCTGTTCTGGGGCAGAAACTCACGTAGTTAATGAATTTGAGACACTGAAACTTTTAGTTGGTTTGCCATGTGATAAATGCTGGCTTTTGCTCTGTAATCTATCATGTTTTGCGGAGTTGTCATATGCTTATCAGCCCTAGTTATTAACTGCATGCCTTCTTAAATTTGAGAATAATTTCTTTACTATTTATGACAACTTACAATGCCAAATTGAGGTTACTAATTATTTGTATGTAATTTATTCCGTACAGCTTTTCCACTTTGATGTGCATGAGGATGTCCGAACAATTGCTGATGCAACAATAGAGAAGGATGAGGTAGGTTTTCTTCCTTAATATTATGGCTACCATTTTGGAATTAAATGTCATGATGACCGGGCTTGTTGAGTTCATCTTGATACTGCTAACTCTGCTTACTTAAGCCTCTGCTTTGTATTTTTGGGGTATCAGTATGCACTTATACTAGCAGTGTTTAAATCTGCTAATGAGATTATTTGAGCTTCTTTGCTAATTTTTTAATTCCTCAGCCATCGCCATTCACCTACCTGAAATTTCTTCATAATGTTTAGATGAGTGAATGTTACGGTGATAGTGAAGGTCTTGGAAAGAACATGAAGTTTTCCTTTTTGCGGGGCTTGGAAGAATATGAAGTTTTCTTATTCCAGTTGTCTTCTCCTCTGGCTTAATTTGTTTTAATGGTTCTTTACAGTCTCATGCCGGGAAAGTTGTAGAAAGGCACTGGTACGAAAAGAACAAGCATATATTTCCTGCTTCAAGATGGGAGGTACTATTATTACTCTTGCTCTCTGATACAATACTATGCTGCATATATAGGTCATCTGTAATGTTTTATCCCCCCCCCGGGGGGTACTGAAGCTGAAAAGCATGGAATCTTTGTGTACGATATATAATTTTTTAAGTGTTGCATCATGTTGAATGACACAAGTGTGATTCTTTTATTTTGGGGAAATTGGGGAAAAGTCCCCATTGAAAATTTTATTGCTAGGAAGACCTAAGCCAGAGCAACTCTGCTCCCTGTGTAGAAATTTCACAGAGCAATGATGCTTTCTATGTACACAAAAATTTTCAAGCCCTTCAGAGAGCAACGTTGCTTTCTGTGTATGAAAAACTTTTCAAATTCTTCTCAAATTTTCAGTGAGGGACTTTCCCAAGTTTCCCTTCTTTTTGAAGTGTCAGCTTCATAACTGAAACTCTTTTTTTTTTCTTTTTTTCTTTTTGAAGTTCTTGCCATGTGTGTTCTATTAACGGCACAGATTAATGTTTTATTTTCTTGGATTTCGAAGCATCTTCCTTCTGATTCTTAATTACAATTTTCTTAAAAAAATTTATCTATCCATTGCAGATATACGACCCAACAAGGAAATGGGAACGGTATACCATCCATGGAGATTGATTGTAGCTGCTAATTGATGTCTCTGTGCATTTGCATATTTGGTCATGCCCCAAGTGAAAGTAGGTTGTATATTGTGAAAAGGGAAGAGGGAACAATTTTGATTCAATTCATGGGTTGGGATTAAGCGATATTTATTTCTGTAATTTTAAAATTGTACACTAACCCTGGGCACTCAGATTCATATTATAGGGGAATGTGAGACAGCAATTTTAGGTGGCTATTCAATATCAGTACCTGAATATATATATCATTATATAAAATCAATACCAGTTATGTAAGATTAATGTAAAATTGTGCTATTTATAACTTATGAATAATAATATTCGTGTGGCTAAAAAAACAATATGACCCATTCTGTTTTCACGATTTTCATGTCTATTTTATACAAAATCCTAAATATGCAAGGTAAATTTATAGAAAGGTGAATGATTTTTAAGTTATAAATAATACTTGTGCTTTTCAAATTTAATTAAAATCATGGAACTTATGATCAAATTAATAGAAATAGTAATAGGTAAACAAATTTGGAAAGATTTACATTTACTTCAGTTGAAAGAAAAAGAATGATGGGATTACACGGTAAACACTCTTTTCATGTGTGGTAAAATGCTTGCATTTTTCATTCTCAGATACTGACAAGGCATTAAGAATTTCTTAACATTTTTTATTAACACTAATGACTTTATAGCTTAGTGGTATGTAAATTTCCTTTATAAATAATAGGTACTCACAAGTTTGATCCCACTTCTAAAATTGGACCGTTAGTGTTTGCCTATTTATAATTAACATGAGAATATTGCCTTGCGAGCTTTATCTCTATTTTTCACTGACTTGTTAAGGATAAGTCCTTCTCGTCACTTTCTTTACCTAAATCGTTTCATTGATAATCAATGGAGTTTGTAGGGGCATTATTGTATAGCCTGTTAGGCTATGGTGTTAAAGTGATGTAACGTTTGATGAGCACCAGGTCAAACTTGTAGATTGTATGGTTCCACATATTCTTGTACAAAAATAATGCTTCCAAATTGGGTATTTAATTCTCCAGTTGACCAATAATATCAGATATCCAATAAAAATTCATTCATTAAGCTCGTTGTTAAAACTTTTTTTTTAATGAAAACGTAACTATGCATTCATGATGAAAAGATATAAACTACAAAGTATCCAAGCAATATACAAATATCAAGCAAAAGGTAAGATAGATCTCAAGGGACAATTTTAGTCTTGGTAATGATTTTTATATGGGTTCACTAAATAAGTTTACAATGTATTGAAAATCTGTTTGGATGAAGTACTTGCTCCTATTTGAGAACGAAAATCATTGCATCTCTAAGTGCGTGTAGCTGCAATTGTAGGACTCCAAGTCGAATTTGAGGAATAAGAACCCATTCCTAGAAGCTTGTGTGAGAAAAATATATTTTGACAGATACACTACGTTGTCCTCCCCCAGCTTTGTTGATCTTAAAGATCACATCCCACTGAGTATTGTAGGTCTGTGGCAAAAGATGCCCCCTCCATCCAAGACTAGTTGGTCGTCGGTCGTATCAACAATTCGATGATGCTATTGTAATAATTGATATGTAACTGTGTTTGCCTAGCTTGCGTCAACTTGATCACCTGTTATGGAGATAATCTCGTTTCTACATGACACAACTTGTTTCCAGCAAACCACAAAGATTCTAGTAATTGAAAAGGTAAATATGTGAGAAAACTATTAGGATCTTTGCGGTTTGACAGGCATGTGATTATCCACTGATTTATGGATTTGTCAGGATTAATGTCAAGTCTATAATCAGCAATAATACCAAACCAACAAGCTCTAGAAAAAGGGCAATATAAGAACAGATGTTCTAACAACTCATTAGTACTACATCCATAGAAATAACATACCTCAGAAGCAACCAGGCGTCTAGCCCGCAATAACTGAGTTGTTGTTAAAACACGTCTAATAGTTTTCCACAACAATAGCTTAAGTTGAGGAGGTAATGAAGATTTCCAAATAAATTCACATACCTCAGTTATTTCTTGGTTGGAATGTCCAACATTGGAGTGGAGCAAACGGTAACCATCGTGTACAGTATATATTCTGAAACCATTACTTGACCACCTGACAATATCAGGGACTTTAGATAGAGCAAACAGAATAATAGTTTAGTCCTCCGAATTTCATAAATAACAGTTTAGACTTGTGAATTTCAGAAGTAACAATTTAATCCTTCAGATTTTAAAACTAAACCAACTAAAATTTCAATAATATCTCCATTAATTCAAATAAATTATTTAATCCAAATTTAATGGGTTTAAAGGTCCAAAATAGCATTATTTATAAATTGATTATATAGAAAATTTATTATCAAATCTTATATCAACTAAATAACAAAAATAAACTAATTAAAATTAACTATTAGTTATCATCTATATTCTCATAGTCATAATACTGACAAAACTCAAATTTGTCCAAAATTCTAATCCTAAAATATTCTCTAATCAGTACAAAATTAATATCATAAGAAAAAGAAAATTATTTAGAAAATCTTTCATAAAATTTTTTTTATAATTAAAAGAGATTTTGAATACCTTATTGATCTCCGAAGAATAAAAAATACTTCTATTAGAGTCTTACCCGTCACTTTACTCCACGACACTTCACGCAGATTTGCCGTGTGAAGTGTGTGAGAGGAGGAGGTATTTACCTCCTTTCTATATATTTTTTTAATTTTTTTAATTTTATTTTAATTAATAATGGTATGGCGTGGCTCACGCCATACCATTATTTAATATTGGGGACGCCTCGCCTCCCATTTTTTTTAAAAAAATAATATTTTAATAAAATATTATATTATAATAATATTATATTATAAAATAAATTTTAATTATTTAATGATTTTTTTATTTTTTTAATCTTAAAAATTACCTACTAAGAATGATAATTATCTTCAAATTAAAATTATATCCTAAAAAAAAATAAGGATGTTACAATCGGTATACATCAAATGTGTCAATGGCATTGCTTCTTGAGAAACACGAATATCTATCCATCAATTATAGTTTTCAGCCTAATGAATCATACAAGACAATGCATTAGCACAAAGCAGGAAGAGATATGGAGATAGAGAATCCCCTTATTTGAGGCCTTGAGAGGGGTTGAAATAGCACCCTAGAGACCCATTTAAGTATGACCTGCAAAGAACTGTAGAAATGCATTGCATAATTAATTGAATCACCCCAAAAGATAATTCCATTTTCTCAAGAGCCTTACGCAAAACATTCCATGAGACCTTATCATATGTCTTGGCTATGTCAAGTTTTATTGCACACCATCCATCTTTGCTCTTCTTGGTGTCCTGAATTTTCGTCATACATTTTGAAGCCAAAATAATATTATCTGTGATGGGTCTCCCTTTGATGAAAGCATTAAGATTTAGGGTCATCAAATTCTCCAGAATCTCTTTCAATTGATTACATATGGAAAGTGACTTATATACAACATTACAAAGAATGATAGGCCTAAAATCTTAAAAGTACAATGATTATTTCACTTTGACAGCAACACAATGAAAGGCCAATTTAATTCTTTAAGAAGATACTCTTGCTGAAAGATTTGAGACCCCATTTCAATGTTGTCATGTCAAAAGAAAGAACCAGAATTTTTTTTATAAAATCTCGCACGAAATCCGTCTGCTCCTGGTGCACTATCGGCCTTCATCTCAAAAACGGCCTTTTCAATCTGGTGAATAGAGACGTTGCGACTCAGTTTTTCAACATGTTGAGAAGATAATTTTGGCAGGTTGACATTACTCAATGTTTGATCTACACAACCATCATCAAGGACTCAGGGCCTTTGTAAATCTGTTTCAAATAATTTGTAGCGGCATGATGAATCTCGTCCTGATCTTCAATCCAAACCCTTGATTCATCTTTTATGCAAACTATCATTTCCCTTGTTCTTCTTAAGATAGCGAAATTACGAAAGTACTTTGTATTTATGTCTCCTTATAGCATTTAGTTCTGTTGCGTTTTTTGTGACTAGAAAATTTTCTCACGATCATATCAGAATAGGTGGAGGAGTTTTATCTCAATTTAAGAAAGATACTTGATGTTCTTCTTCAAAATATAACATTTATATGGGAACAAGGCAAAATGATTTCCTAATTAATATTTTTTCTTGTGTCAATTATTGAAATTTTAAAAACTTAATATATCATCATTTGAGAATGTTTGGGTAACATTTAAAATTTTAATATTAGATTTTTTGTTTGTTAATAGTGTTAGAGTTTTAGAACACAAAAAATATAAAATTAAGAAATCAAAATGAAACCTTTTTTTTTTTGCTAGAAAAGTGAAACCTGAGATGAAATTAAAGGATTATATATATATATATATATATATATATATATATATATATATATATATATATATATATATATGTAAGACCTATTTATCAAATTTTATTATACTAAAGAAATTAGTTGAATTATTTAATATGATATGTATTTTCTAAAATAACTTAGTCCTTATTTTTAATTCCCTTCTCCCCTTAATTATTATTGAGGAAATATCAACATAGTTAAATTTAAAAAATATTGACAAATATAAAAATAGATCTTATATTAAATATCAAGACCAACTCTTTAAATAAATCTTATATTAAAGATAAGAGGAAGGATGTATTATTACTCATATACTATTTGTTTAAGCAATTTTTAACCATGTCAATATCATATCAATCAAATATTTTTAATATTAATAATTTTATCAAATCTAATCAAATTTCAACCTATCCATCTATGCTAGGCCCAAAGTTCACATAATCATATATATTATCATTATCTTTATCTTTATCATTATCAGGGATGTGATCCAAATGTGCGAACCGAAACCTGATTTTTGGGTTTGAGTACAGCGCAAGCAAGAATTTTCAGATTTCAAAACGGCTTGTGATTGGCCGAATCTTATTAGTCTACGCTAAGATTACGGATATATCCGCAGACAATCCTATGTTCCCCGTCCAATTCCTATTTATTTCTATACGTTACGTGTAAAGGCCCTTCGACTTCGCCCAACAGTAGGTGAAGAGTGTTGGACTACAGTGATCATCAACTTGCTCTCTCTCATCCTCTCTTTCTCTTTCGCAAAATTGCTCTCTTTCTCTCTCTAGGATTCGCAAAACCCTAGCACTTTTGAGGGTGCGCGATCAGTGGCAACATGGGTTCCGAAGGATCATCAAGGGTTGTTGGTGAGTTTTTGAAGACCTAGATTTGCTAACTTTCTTGTTGTTCGTCTCCGAATTTTCAATTGTGCAACTTTTATTGGTTTTTAACATCCATTGTGCCAAACTTGGATTGGACGTTATCTTCCTTTATTTTGTTTAGTTGTGAATAAATAATACTAGATTTTCTTATGGAGATTCGATTTTTATTTTGTTTAGTTTGTTCTGTTTAGCATGTTAATCGAGTCCTTGTATTTAGGCGGTGGTCAGTTGCACTGATAGAAACTGATTGCCGGGGTGGAAGTTACTGCGGATATTATATTCAAAAAGCTTGCTTCCCCTCTGATATTGCTTAGGTCCTAGTGCCTCCAGCAGTTGATGTCTTGTTACGTATTCTAACTAAATCGGTGTCAACAAATTCTGAAACTGGCCCTGAGTTGTTGTCTGATGCATTAAAATGATTAACTTATTCTTGCACTTGATGGTAGCCAAAATCTTATGATTTGTTACTATCTTATAATGATATGTATTCTCTGCTATGCCTTACCTACGAAGGAATGTAGGTAGGTGTATGGTGGATAGTTATGATAGACTATTGATGAATTGGTAGAGAAAGAGCATACGATAGTTACTTAGTTTGAAGCTCCATTGCAGCCTCCAGTAGGAACTTTTAAACTCAGTAATGAAACTACATTTGGGGTACCTCTTAGTCTTTAAATTCATAGATGAAACTATGCTGAGGCACTTCCCCTATTCTAGGAGAAGCCAAATTGCATTTAATTTATTTTTGCAAAGAAGGAAGATACTGATTGTTCCAAGCCGCAATGCTTTGTTCCCTCTGTTCCAAAGGGTTCTGTTGTCCTGGACCATAAATTTCTTGGCTTAGATTGTGGTTGGTCAATTCACTTTCTCTTTTCTTGTAATATGTTAAGTGATGTCAAGTAACTAGTGCCCTGCTTTATCATGTTATGAATTTGGCCTTTTCTGCTATCAATCTTTGTACATTCTGGATGTTCAAATCACTTTTTCTCCCTCATAATATGGATGCTATGTAATATCTTGTGATGCGTGTTCAACTTTTTCATTTTGTGAATTTGGCATTCTCTGTGGAGCTTGCAGTTTGATCTTAGTTTTGTGTGTTTATTGGGAAATGATCTGGCAATTTTATTTTCTCTTTCTTATGTAAGTACTATGGTCAACAAAATGTGTTTTTCTTGATGTCTATCTAGGGATAAAGTTCCCCCAACTGTGAAAATCCTTTCCTAATTAATTTCTCTGTTGTTACCTGCAAGTTACAATAACTATATACAAGCTTTGCCCATCATTAGTCTATGCTCACAGCTTGTTAAGAATTTATAGTTGGTGAATTTATACAGTGACTGGATGCATACTTGGAATCTATTAAATGCAACCTAATATTTTCAATGTGTCGCCTGTTCATTTTATTTCTTCCTATCTTTTTGCTTATAAGTTTAAGTTGTCAATTAGTATACTCATTAGTTAATACAACAATTTCATGTTTTCTATGTTTTTTTTGGAAAATATACCTGTGAATTTCCCTTATCTGGTCAAATTTTTGGGTATATGCAGTGCCTAGAAGTTTCAGATTATTGGAAGAGCTTGAGAGAGGTGAAAAGGGGATTGGAGATGGGACTGTCAGCTATGGAATGGATGATGCTGATGATATATACATGCAATCATGGACTGGAACTATCATTGGCCCACCTGGTGTAAGTTAATCTTTACCACTGATTGATTTCTCTTCAGTTTTTTTAAGTGTCGTCTTTTTTGTGAGATTATAAATGCCAATTCTCCATATTATGGGCTGGACATGGAAAGCAGCACTTGTATTTGTGCCAGGTCATGGTATATGAAGTTCATTGGGAAAATGTTTATGGTTCACTTTGAGTACTTCTCTTTGTTTGAACTTTTAAATTGTTGTCTTTGATATCTCCTAAGTTCTTTTTATAGAATGCTTCGTTTCTGCTTTAGTGATAGAGTTAGACTTATGACAAGCTGTCTAACTGCAATACGTGCCCACTCTTGGTGAAGATGGGCTTCTCAGTTTTATAAGTTTTACTTGGTTTTCTTTCTACTTTTACATCCTATTAGTGATTAGATTCCAATTTTTGCATCTTAAATTAACTCATCAAGGGACTGGATTGGTCTAACTGTGATGGGCTTAAATAGTTTGCTGGTCTCAGGTTCAACCTTCTTTGCTGTTATGCTTTAAAAAGGATAATTCTAACCTCTTCTATATAACACCATAGCCTATAGAGTATAGATCCTTCAGTCACTGTTTATTGAGGGAAAAACCTCTTTAGAACTTCAAAAATTTTCTATTGTACATGGAAAGTGATTTATTCCTTCATAATTGTTGACTGAGGTGAGAGAAATTATGGACTTGTGGTGGTTGTGCTCGCCAAATTTTTCTGGGAGTAGGTTCTTGTTGAGCTAGAAGACTTTATGACTGATGTTTTTTAGCATATTAGGTATTTTAGGTATGTTACTGTAAGATGATTATACTATATTGGTATAATCAAGATGACTAATAGGGGTTAGGACTGGCTGATAGTAGATGCGAATCATTACAAATCAGAAGAGGGAATATTTTGATACACTATAATGGTTTATTCTAGCTATTTACTTTGGTAAATGCTCATAAGTTGATGGACAAGATGGCTTAAAGTTTGTCGCTCGTTTTAAAGTTTCCGAAGTTGTGATTTGAAGTCTTTTCCAAGAACTCAATGCCTATATCTCCTGTGTCTAACTGTCATAATGATAGAAAGATGCGTTTAAGTGAGTTCCTACTATTCTGATAATTAATTTGAGAGATAGGCTCTTGCATAACCCTCCTAGAACTACAATCATGTGTAAGTTTCTTTCCTCCATGACTATATCATGCTTTTGTGTCGCATTTTGTTTCTATGGAAACTGTGTTTTTCAATTCCCAACCATGTAGGTTTAATTGTTTACCTGGTTCAATTTGTTGCTTTACAGACTGTGCATGAAGGGCGTATTTACCAGTTGAAATTGTTTTGTGGCAAGGATTATCCTGAAAACCCACCTTCTGTTAGATTTCAAACAAGGATCAACATGACTTGTGTCAACCAAGAAACTGGAGCGGTAGGGTTGAATATTTTTTTAAGGCTCTTTTTAGGCTACTCTGATTGAAAATGATCTTATAAATAACTAATTATCAGGTTGAGCCTCATTTATTGCCCATGCTTGCTAATTGGCAACGGGAGCATACAATGGAAGACATATTGATGCAACTAAAGAAAGAGATGATGTCGCCTCAAAACCGGAAGCTAAGTCAGCCTCCTGAAGGTCTGCCAATCTTCACTTTATAGCGTTTGATATATGTTTCTATATTTTGCTTATTTTATAATGTGTGAATCCTTTTGGGAGACTTGATAGTTTCTTCACTTTGGTTAGCTTAAGGTCTAAGGGCTCCCTTAAATATCTCATTGAGCAGTTCATGTTACTTGGTGTGGGATTTAAATATCTCATACTACCTTGATTCTTATGAGTGGTTTAACGCGGGAGGTTTGTAGATGGCTTCTCCTTTATCTTGATTTCAAGGAGTGCATATCTTGACTGTTTGTTGAGTCTCGATTTGAGATAGGGTAATACATTTTCTGGGGAGTAATGCCAGAATTTGAGATTTTGAAACCTGATCTTGCTTATTGGTAGTCTGAAAATACTTGATTGTTTTTAAAAAAATATAAAAACAGCCAAAAGATTTTTTTTTTGGGGGCATAACTGTTTCCTTTGCTTACCTATGAAGCAAGGTCATGAACATGCTGGCATGTCAAACTTATGGATCAAAATGGCTAATTTCAATGTTGAGCTTTAAGATTAATATTACATCTTTGCTCTCACTTGACCTATGCTTGTTGATTTATACACAATTTTGGAAGGAGATGTATGTTCATTGATTCATATTTTGGTTATGGGATATGAGGAAGCTGACGGATGAGATGTGTTTCAGGCAACGACGATGGCAGAATTGATCAAAAGGGGATGGCAGTGAGATGCAGCATTGTTTGATGAGGTCAAAATCTACGAATAATAATAATGTAAATAATTATTATATTCAATAGATTATTCCCCGTAATGGGAGAATGCGTTTTCAACTGTAATTATGGACCAATTACGTATGGAACCTATAACGACGTTGAGCAGTGAGAGATAGTGGTCGTCTTGTCCATTAATTTTCTGGAAAATTACAATTCTATATTCATGAGATTTATAGTGAGAGTTTAACTTTTGGAATCATCAACATCGGCATAGCTATAAAAGATATAGCAAATCATACTACTACCACAAGTTCTTAATTATTAAGAACAGGAATTAGTATTTATACCTCGTCAACTTTGCTACAAATGCATGAGGCTCACACTAATTATTACCCCCAACGGTAATAATTTCCAGTGGACGGGAAAAAACTAGCTTCACACGAACCTATGGTTTTGGATAAGGAAACCATGGTTTCTAACTAAAACAGTATTCTGGGTTTTTGGCAATTTTTAATCAAAATCATGGTTTCATGGAATAAGCATTTTTTTGATAAATATCCAAACACTCACTTAGTATTTATGACTCATCAACTTCGCTTCAAATGCAAGGCGCTCACACTAATCCTTGTTAAGGATTTTAGGACAAGAAATTTAATTTATAATTTGAGCATATGAATTGTATTTTTTTTCCCGTTCTTTTCCTTTTCAAGGGTTCTCTGAGACTGGTTATAAATAGTGCAGGAGTCCTCTCCTTTGATGTGGATTCGTGTATATGTATGACTGTTTCTGAATTAGTCAAATGTGTTGAAGTCTGGATTTCTGACACAATTTTGGATTTCGCAAATGGTAAATCTAAAATGTTTGGTTGGACTTATGTTTATGTATAAGTCTGATTTACGTAAATCGAGATAAAATTCTTCTACATATTTATTTCATAGACCGTAAAAACTACCTCGTAAACCGTAAATCACAATTGAAAAGCACGATTGGAAGTTCCAACTGCTATTCCAAATGTTTGGATATCCTCCATAAATGCTTTTCAATCGTGATTTATGGAATACGAGGTAGTTTTTACGATCTACGAGGTAACTTTACGGTCTACGAAGTAAATATTTAAAGGAGTTTTATTTCGATTTATGTGAATCGAGCTTATACATAAACCCGATTCAAACCAAAGAAGTCTACTGACGTGACAAACTAATAATTAGTGAGTTATTGAATAACGTGAACTATTCACTTAAAAACATTAGTGAGTTATTGAATAAGGCATGACTTATTTATTTATTCAATTCAATGAGGTTTGTCTTTCTTTCATAAGCATTAATTGATAGTGCATAATGTAATGTATTAATTGGAGGAAAATAATTATTTAAAAAAAAAGGAAAGGATGTGGATAAAAGCAAGCCTAGTTAATCAATGGATTTTCAAATATACACTGAATGTGAATGTACAGTGATAGAAGTAGAAGGTGTGCAAAGTTTCCAGTGGTGTGGTTCGTGGTTGTTCATAATTGGAGACCGGAGCAGATGGCCGATCTGTCATTCGATGCAAACAAAGAATCCAACAAATATACACGTGTTGAATTCTTTTCATTTCCCGTGCCAGCGAGCTTGTCCCTTGTCGTACTCTTAAATGGATTCATCCTTGATCCCTAAAAAAACAAAAACCAAATGTGATAGTACTAAATAATCCTCCACCCTTTAATATCATACATATTTGGATAATTGTTTTTTTATTATAAATCATAATTTTTATATTTGTCAATCTTTTCCTAATTTATTCATATTCATATCTCCTCAACAATAATTAAGAAAAAGAGGGAATGAGAAAATTAAGAAAAAATGACAAGAGTGTTTTAAAAATATATATGTCATATTAACTAACTCAACCAATTTCTATAATCTAATCAAATTAGGTAAATATGTTTTATATTAAGGACTGAAAGAATAATAATTGTGTATGACCAACGTAATTAAATCCAGACCAGTCACCGAACCGGCCAGGGTACTACTGGGTCAAGGGTTAGTGGGTCAAATTGGAGCTAACCCAGTAGCAAACCAATGATAAAATGAAGATTTCAAATTTATTAATATAAAATTTTAAAAAAAATTACAAAAAATTGATTTTTTTAAAGGATCGGGTCGATACCGGGACTAGTCCGATTTGGGTTTGATACATTGCGTATGACCTCCCAATTGGAGTGCAAATGTGAAGCACAGTAAAAGGTAGTGAGGTGTCAATTGATAAAGCTAAGTAAACAAAAGGTTTGATCTAATACAACAGGTTAACTAGTTTGTCACAATATAATAAATTAAGATTTAAATTCTCAAGAGATATGCTTATGTTTATGATGTAACAGTTTCTCCAATAAGATTGTCTCAAGTACATATATGTGTTTATTAAAAAAAGCAAAAAGCTAGCAAGGCAATTCGGTATTTGTGAAAACGAGAAGAAAAGAAAGGAATCTTTGCAAATTTTCAAAATACGTTCATTCATGTGAAAGCCACCTAGCTTCCAGGTGCTAGCAAACACAACTTTTTTCAATATACGAAGCTTAATATTCTATATCCCAATTTCTTTTATATATCTCTGGATTTAAGAGGCTTCTTTTTTGCGCACTAACTAAATTGTTGCATATTTGTTAAACGCCAGTTTAATTTGATAGTACAATAATTGATGACTTTAATCCTCAAAGAACAATCTAAAGTTATGCGAATTCAAATAAAATTTATTGCAAAAGTATGCCTTTTTATCTTCTTCTTTATATATATATATTATCCAATTAATTATCCCAATGGCTTCATCTGGAGGGTTAGGTTAAACATTAATTAGTTGAATCCTAACTGATACTTAATTGAGGCAATTAAGGAAGAGAGGACCTAACATGCAGACAAACTAAAAGCTAAAAGCTAAAATCACTTTCTTTCTTTTTTGGTTGAGGTGTGTTGTATATGAAGAAAATAAAACAACACTACACCATAATTAAGCACTTGTATGATTAAGATATTAGGCTTTAATTAAGATTCCAAACCTTTTGCTTTACATTAATTACATGGATATATTCGCTTTCAAAATCAAAATCATTTGAGATGAAGCGTCCTCTTCACTAAACTAACTACACAACTTTATTTCAAAGCTTCTCATTAGTTAACCTCTAATTTCATAAACGCTACAACTCCTTCAGTCTTACATGTAGAGAGTATTAATTATATATTATTGCACGTTAGATATCTAATTTCAACAAAGCCACTCAACAAGACGATAATGATGACAATGATGATAATTACACGAGGGTGCTACAACAGAACAACAAATTTGAACCGTTCATACATATATCAGCTTTATAAATATATATATATATATATATATATATATATATATATAAAGAAAAAACTTAGACCAAGTTACTTATATTTATCATATCAAGTTATCTAATAATCACATTTATTATTTTGTTATTACTAATTTTTAAAATGTGTATATATTCTTGTAAATTCACACACTTGGCTTACAAATTTTTATGAGATCTTATAATATAAATTAATATCTCCAAATCTTCACATGGACATATGTTATGTTGGTATTGTTGTTAAAATGTTTATATGTACTTGTAAATTCACTTATAAAATATGGGCATTTATTATTTTATTTTTGTTAGCAGTTAAAATGTGTGTATACACTCATAAATTTATAACTTAATGTTGTATATATGAATATAAGTAGTTTAACATAACTTCTTCTCTGTGAAATATATAGTTACTTTATCTTTCGTAAGAAGATTAATTGTAATCAAACAAGAAGAAAAAATGGGTTAGTCAAGATTTCATCACAGAGAGTATTAAGAAGATGATTTAAAAAAAAAGAGATTTCATCAAAGCTTTCAATGGTTGAGCAATAAGTCAGATTAACTTGGTAATTAATATCATTTCATAAGCGACATGTGGATCGTTTGGTAGATCGATTTTGAATCGAGTTTATTATATAAGCCCGATTTACGTAAATCGAGATAAATCTCTTCCACATATTTACCTCGTAGACCGTAAAAGCACCTCGTAGACCGTAAAAGCACCTCGTAGACCATAAAAGCTACTTCGTATTCTGTGAATCATGATTTATAAGCACTTATGGACCTTCTATAAGCTAATCCAAACGAGATAATGTTCGAATAAAAAAGTGAGAGAGTTGGATAAAAAAGAGATTAATTAATGAAAATCGAAAGAGATTAGAACATGTGATTTCCAATAAACGAAGCACATGATTAGTAGATTCATTGATGAGTTGACACATCATTCACTATTCATAAAAGAAAATAGAAATTAAAGTAAAGGAGATAAATTAAATTTAATATGGGCAGATTAGAGTGATATAATGAAGAATAATGAGTGATGAGTACACAATGGAAACACACAAAAGACGGTGCAACAACCAAAGTGTGCTTTATGGATTACAGAGTCATCGTAATTCATAAAAAGCATCCAACGCTATTCACGTTCCCACAAACTTTTCATTTTAATCTTAACAAAATTGTTAACTCTTTACAAACCAAAAAAAGAAAAATAATAATAATAAGGACCTTTTTTCTCCCAGATAAATTACTTTTTTAAACAAACAAATTTGACTTATCTGTTGCTTTGGGACCCACACTTTCCAATATACCCTTAATTATCCTTTCATTTTCTTTTTTTAATATATCATCTCCAACCATATCTCTCTCTCTCTCTCTCTCTCTCTCTCTCTCTCTCTCTCTCTCTCTCTCTCTAAATGGATAGTATTATTATTTTATTTACAAGTCACTCCTAATATGCTATAATGGAGTTAAAGAAAAATCTTAAATTATATTAATTATGTTTTAAAAATTTATAATTTTTTAATTTTATCCTTTTTTATTGAAATTTATATTTATTTAATATACATTTTACAATAAGAATAATAGAAGCCTACAAAATAATAAATTTATATATTATTATACATTCGTATGAAAAATTTAATGATATGATTTATAGATCAGACAAAAAAAAAACTATTATCTCTTTACTGTGTAAATAAGACAAGAAAAGTAACTAAAACTACTTGTGACAAATCATGTGCGAGAATTGCAAACTTCTTTTTTAAACAAAAAAATATATCCTTATTTGTGAGGATGATAAGTGAGAGATAGAATGAATCAGAAGTGAGATGAGATTGAGGGGGGAATAAGTGGGAAAAAAAGATACGAGAGAGATATGTATTTAATCATTGGTAAATATAAACAAATGCATTAAATTTTTAAACATACACAACTTTTTACTTATATACAGTACTAATATCATGGGAGAGAAATATTATTGTATGTTACCCAGGGTTATTAAACCCGAACTGGATTGGAAACCGGCCAACCGGTTGATAAACAGGTTCGGTCCACTATTTTTTTTAAATCAATTTTTTTTTATTTTTCTTTAAAATTTCATATTAATAAGACTAAAATATTCAATTTCTCATCAGTTTTGTCTCGATTTAACTTCGATTTGACTCTAATATGACCTACTGACCCTTGACCCAGTACCCCGACCGGCTCAATAACCAATACGGAATTTAGAACCTTGATGTTACCAACCAAAGAATATTACTTATATATTAGATTATGACCATAATAGGACAGGAAGGAATAATTAATTAGGCACTTAGGCTATGGAGGGTTGACCTTTTAATTATGTAACAATAATTGGGTTATTATCATGATTACTAGAAACTATATAGTATTAATTCCATGCATGCATGTGGCCAGTTTAGGCTAGAGAACTTCGCTTGTTAGCATATCTTATTAATTGCAATGTGGGGTTAATAATGTCCCATATGGGATTCAAACTCCAATATATAACTATAATATATCCTTAATTTCCAACACAAATTGCAATAACATTATTAATCAAAATTTTTTGTCCTAATTCACATATATGTAGACCTTGCATGCATAGCGCTTGGAAAAAAAACCATGCATGTATTCAAGAAAACAAATTAGGGAGAATTACTGTACAGTCCCAATGAAGCAAAAAAATGTAAAATCAGTCCCACAAAATCAGATAATCAATGTCAAGTCTCAAGGGACTGATTTTTAATAAATTTCAATTGTACAATGATATAAATAGCCCTATAACATAGATGGAGAGAGGAATGGGCAATATGTGGCAAAAGCATATGGTTAATGGCGCGAAGACTAAAAGCAATGATGTGATCATGAGCAAGCTTAAAGAGTGAGGTAAGATCTTGATGGAAAAACGTCTATTATCATCATTAATACTGTTGGTTCATGTTCTCTCTTCTATCATAAAAACAAAGTCTGAGGTATTGTTGATGAGCGTACGAATTGGTTAGGAAAAAGGGAAAAAGTTGTTATCTTTTCTGATTATTAGTTTGTATTATACTTGTAAAATATGAAGGTTGGCATAGGTAAATGCAATGGATCACTTTTGGGTGTGGTTTGAATGTATTTGGGTATAGTTTAGTATGTTATGTTTTTGCTGTTAGTATACTCTGTTTTTTGGCCTTTTTATGGGTGTTTCTATAAAAAAAGGTGTAAGGAATGAAGATGAATGTGGAATGTTTCTGATTATATAACCTGATGGCGAAGATAATAATGTGTTGTTAATGGATGCAGCGACAGTTGTCAATAAGGCTACTTAACTTGTTAATGACAACTATAGGTAGTTGTTAAATGTTTTATCGTTGTTTTGGTTGGAAAAAAAGAAAAAGCTGTCATCTTTTGTGGGTATTTCCTCTATTATTCTTGTAAACTATAAAGGTAGACCTAGGCATATGCAATGGATATGCTTTGTGTGTGGTTTCAATATGTTTAGGTGTAGTTTAGTATGCTATATTTGCATTCTGACTATGCTCTGTTTTTCGCTGAGTAAGCTCTGTTTTTAGGTTTACTTTGGTGTGTTTCTGCAAAATAAGGGATAAGAAATGAAGATGATGGTGAAGGTGATGTAGGGGTTGTCAGTAGAGGCTGCTTGAATTTTCAGTGGATGCACCTTGAATTGTCAATGGACTCTGCTGTAGTTGTTAATATATATATATATATATATATATATATGCAGTTATGTTTAACTATTTGTATTCCACTATCAGTTCTGCAAGTTTCTTATCTGATGTAAATTCATTTGTAACTTGAGCTGTATGAATTATGATTAGACGGTACTGGAGTTGTCAGTTAAGGATGTAAGAGTTGTCAGTGGAGGCTGATTGACTTGTTAATGGAGGATCGTTGACTTGTCAGTGGACGCACCTTGAATTGTTAATGGACTCTGGTGTAGTTATTAATATATATATATATATATATATATATATATATATATATATGCAGTTATATTTAACTATTTGTATTCCACTATCAGTTCTGCAAGTTTCTTATCTGATGTAAATTCATTTGTAACTTGAGCTGCATGAATTATGAATGGATAGTTTTGGAGTTGTCAGTTAAGGATGTAGGAGTTGTCAGTGGAGGCTTTTTGACCTATTAATGGAGGGTGTAGGGGTTGTTAACGGAACATGAAGGACTTGTCAACGGAGGGTATTGGAGATGTTAACGCAACATGAAAGACTTGTCAACCGAGGCTGTACAGGTTGTCAATGGAGGGTGTAGGGGTTGTTAACAGAACATGAAGGACTTGTTAAGAGAGGCTATAGGGGTTGTCAATGGAGGGTGTTGGGGTTGTTAACGGAACATGAAGGACTTGTTAATGGAGGCTGGAGGGTTTGTCAATGGAGGGTATTGGGGTTGTTAACGCAACTTGAAGGACTTGTCATCCGAGGCTGGAGGAGTTGTCAATGGAGGGTGTTGGGGTTGTTAACGAAACACGAAGGACTTGTTAATTGAGGGTGTTGGGGTTGTTAACGGAACATGAAGAACTTGTCAATGAAGGGTGTTGGGGTTGTTAACGGAACATGAATGACTTGTCAATGGAGGTATCTGGGGTTGTCAATGGAGGGTGTTAGGGTTGTTAACGCAACATGAAGGACTTGTTAATGGAGGGTGTTGGGGTTGTTAACGCAACATGAAGGACTTGTCAATAGAGGCTGGAAGGGTTGTCAATGGAGGGTGTTGGGGTTGTTAACGCAACATGAAGGACTTGTCAATGGAGGCATCTGGGATTGTCAATAGAGGGTATTGGGGTTGTTAACACAACAAGAAGGACTTGTCATCCGAGGCTGTAGGGGTTGTCAATGGTAGCTTTGTCCCTTACAATTGTGTGTTGGTACTGTATTAATTAAAGTTTTGCATCAAGGATTAAAATACAATGCACATCATTTGTAATAAATTTAATAAATCTATATTCACCTATAGCAAACATAAAATGTAAGGCAGGCATCGAGACTTGTCAATGGAGGCACCGGGACTTATCAATTGAAGCACCATGACTTGTCAACGAAGGCTCCTTGACCTGTCAGTGGAGTCACCAGGACTTGTCAATAGAGGCACCGTGATTTGTCAATGAAGGCATCGTGACTTGTCAATAGGCATCGTGACAAGTCAGTGGATGCACCAGGACGTGTTAGTAGAGGCATCGTGACTTGTCAATGGAGGCATTAAGACTTGTTAGTACAGGAAAGATACCTTGTCAATAGAGGCACCATGAGTTGTCACTAGAGGCACCATAGTTTGTCAATGGAGGATGTATAAATTGTACATTTTCAGTTGTCATTGTGGGATAATGACTTGTGTTTAATTATTCAATAATTGAGTAGTTCAATTTTGGATAATAGCTTTTGTCTCTTATTATATATCCCATGCAATGAATAGGTTTGCAACTGCATACACGTAAAAAGATGTTGACGAATGCATGGGGCACACATTTATCTGTTCAAACAGTGCATCAAATATTACACCACAATTATGTGATGACCATTAAAATCTGAGTTGGCCAGATCAACATCAAAATTCAATGCACGTAATTTCCAATAAAGTTAATAAACCTGTATCCACATGTACAGAACATAAAGTATATCCAATTAACTAATGATTTTCTAGGATATATCCAAACAATGTTACAAAATCATACATTTAACTCATTAACCCATTAACATGAGATAGAGAAATTTTATGTCCGACAACATAATGGGTTTAACTGAATACAATATAGCTATACAACACTGATGTTTGTGTAAGCAAAATTTTCAACAACCTTGATGGATTGCATGTTAGCCACACTAGCATAATTATTTAATCAACTACTGCAATGTACAATGTAAGTCAGCCTGGTCAGTGGGTTCTCCTCCTCTTACATATGTCTTGAACTAATGATAGCACTTTCGCAGCATGTGTGTTGTGAGAATGGGTAACTAGCCACCACAACACCCAAACCTTGATTTCATGGAGTTCATCTTTGGAGTAGAAAGACATTGTGTATCCATCTTCATCTTGCACAGTGCCTAATGAGCTACTGCTTGGTTACCAAGTGTAATGCAAAAGCTTCCATTCTCCACCTTCTTTACCTAAAAAAATACAAGGCTCATTAACCAAGTACAAAACATTCACTGCACTTCTTACTAAGCTGCACAATACTTATCACACATAAGGCCTTTGTCTTGGGATATAAAAGCAATCTGAATAACTTGTAAACAATAACATACATGCATGGAAGCACTGCAAATAAAAACATTAAGTGGAATAATATGGTTCTTCCATTTTAGAAGAAGAAAACACAGAACAGGGAAGCCAAGCACACGGGTTAGTTGTTGAGTCACAACTACAGAATTTTAAATGAGCTTTTAGGAATAAGAACTTTAATACTATTGGATACATCAAGTTGGTTTGAGTTTGCTACTATTAGTCTATTTCTTGCTAGTTTGGCAAGTTGTTATACTCTCCTTCCTCCATCCTTCATGGGTTTATTTTTGTTTTAGTTCCATATCACATGCTTTCATGTTTTTTGTCTACTAATTGTTATATCTCTTGTCAAATTTTGTTTACAACATTTAATAATTACTCATGAATGTGGTTTGTAGATGGCTACGAAGATAGATAAAATTGTGAGGCAACAAATTGCATAACCATCTAATAGTTGCATTACTCAAGATGGTGTTTCTTTTCTAGATCAAGTTATTTTGCCTCTCTATGACGTTATTGCTGCAGTAAGTTTCTACATGTTTTATAAGTATTTTACTAACTTTACAAACAAGATGCCATGTGCATTGAAATTTATGTTAACTTGACTAAAGTTTTGACTGTAAACAATGCTGAAGAGCTAAAAACAGAGAGGCTTATATATGTTTGATTTTTTACATTTTTTATTAAGAAAACTAAAAGGCCTCTAGAAATTGAAAAGCTAAAACTAGCTAGCTATTATTGGGGACATCATAGAACATTTTGTTGAGCAGCTCAATATATGACTTGGGTATTCTATATAACTTGGATTCCCTTCAATTACACACTATGTCACTTAGTATTTTGCCAGTAAACCTTTTGAGATCAGTGCTTTAGATTTGCTTACCACTGACTTCCAAGCAAGGTACATTATGTGGAATTTATCATTTAAATGTTACCTACATTTGTCATTAACAATATCAGTAGCCATATTAACAACTGTCGCTACATCCATTAACAACACATAATTTCAAACCCTTACCACAAATCATTACACCCTAAGTTAAACATTTAAATGTTACCTACAATTGTCATTAACAATGTCAATAGCCATATTAACAACTATCGCTACAGCCATTAACAACACATTTTTCTTTACCATCATGTTATATAACCACAAATCTTTTACCATCACCTTCATTCCTTATCCCTTATTTTGCAGAAACACACCAAGGTAAACCCAAAACAGAGCATACTCAGCGAAAACAGAGCATAATCACATTGAAAATATAACATACTACACTGCACCCCAAACACATTGAAACCATACACAAAGCATATCCATTCCATATGCCTAGGTCTATCTTTATAGTTTACAAGAATAATAGAGAAAATACCCACAAAAGATGAAAACTTTTTCCCTTTTTCCAACCTAAACAAAGATAAAACATGTAACTACTACCTATAGTTGTCATTAACAAGTTAAGTAGCTATATTAACAATTGTTGCTGCATCCATTAACAACACATTATACAAGCTCAAAATCTAACTCAGTTTCAATTTCATTGATAAGCCAGAACTCTGTAACATTGAAACAAAATCGAGAGTGATAGAGTGATGCTCGTAGACTCTACAATAAACAGCCCGAAAATAAAACAAAAGAAAACACAAAGGGAACACAAAATTGTCACCTTAAAACAAAGAAAAAAGGAGAGCGCGATTGTAGCGAGAACACTAACAGTGGTGAGAAGGGTCTGGGTGTCAAAATTGAAAGTGGAAGTACTCATACCATTAAACAGAAAAATGGGATTGAGGATCATTAACAGCCTTTCAGGATGCGTTGCTTTCTTCTTGGGTCTACTCTTAGAGAGGAATCGAGGCAATGAGGAAAATTGGAACTTGGAACGAAGAGACCGAGAGGATGTGGAAGAACAGAAACAGAGGAAGGTGGAAGAGGAGGAGAAAGATGAAGATGTGGTGAGAGACGAGAGTGGAAGAAGAGTGAAGTGAGAGAAAGAAGTCATGGATTAAAAAAAGGGAAAGTTACTTTAGGGCTATTTAGGTCATTTTACAATTGAAATTTATTAAAAATCAGTCCCTTGGGACCTGACAGTGATTATCTAATTTTGTGGGACTTATTTTTTGTTTTTTTGCTTCCTTGGGACTGTACAGTAATTCTCTCAACAAATTAATGGTAGAGTAGTGTACGTATTTCATGGGATATGTGTGCGTGCGCGGGGCACATTCTTAATTATAGAGCTAATACCATTTTGTTCTTTTGAGTCTGTTCTCATTTTAGTTTTGGTTCTTTAAATTTTAAATTATATGTTTTGGTTGTTTTAGGGGTAAAATGGTCTAGGTGTTTATTGAGTTATATGAATCAATGTTTTAAATGAAATGAAACTTGAGAAACCAAAACCTATTGTTTGAAACTTGAGGGATCAAAACTAAATGAAAGCAAATGACACGGGAGACAAAGGCAGAGGGAGTGTGAATGAAAAAATAAAGTCAACTAGTAAGAATGCAACGGAAAACGTAGGCAAGCGTCGGCAAGTTTCAGCTGGAGGGTTGGTGGTCGGCAAAGGAATTAGTAGAAGTGTTTGTTGACTCTTATATTATTTTAATGAGTATTTTTTCTTCTATTGAGTATTATAAATAGGTGTAGAAGTTGGATTGTAAGAGATCATAATTTGAATAAGAATCAGTGTGTTTTTGTTCCTATACTAGTTTAGTATCAAAGCAAAGGGTTCTTGAGGAGGGAATCGTCGGAAAAATCAATGGAGAACGAAGGATTTGAAGTTTTTGGTCACCGGAAAATTCAGCCATATTTGAAAGTCCCATCTCCGATCATTTTTTGGGAAAACAGACCCCGTCATCGTGTTCAGAAGGCCGAAAAACCTTAGAAAAGTGCCATACATCGTCGAAAACGGCCACTACGCGCCGCCACAAGTTCACCGGAAAAGTTCTCACCGTCTCCGGAATCTGGAGTTGAAGACGATGTCACGTCAGCGACAGCTGTACAGTCAACGCTACTTTATTCCAATCAGAGGCTGCCATGATGCCACATCAACCGACCAGTCAGCTGTACTTTCATAAATTGCAATTTTGCCTCAGGTTTTGGTTAAAATTATGGTTTCTGACCCAAGTCTTTCAGAAATTATACGTTTGGCCCAAATTTTTGCCAAAATTACAGTTATGCACCAAAACTTTCTATAATTGCAGTTTTGCCCCCAAACTTTACCAAAATTATATTTTTGGCCCCAAAAGTTTTTGCCAAAATTACATTTTTACCTTTCCTTCCCAAAAACACTAATCCTATTCCTATACCTTTCCGCTCTATACTTAATAACTGTGTACTTTAAGCCCTAACTTTACTGATATAGCCCCAAAATGCCTCTAAGACGCATGAACACACATGAGATTGAGATGGAAGAAATGAGACAACGGCTACATGAGTTGGAAGCTACTGTAGAAATGCAGCAAACTTTGCTAGAAACTAGTAAAGAACCCCCAGAAGGCGATTTGGATAGCAGTAGTTCGTCATCCACTGATTATCGCTGCTGTCCTTGACAACCATCATTCAACCCTAATGACATTAAGGTGGATGTGCCCAAATTTGAAGGAAGGCTCCAGCCAGACGAATTCATTGATTAGCTTCAAACTGTCGAACGAGTTTTCGAATTCAAGGAGATTCCTGATGAACAGAAGGTTAAAATTGTCGCCATCAAGCTGAAGAAACATGCTTCCATATGGTGAGAAAATCTTAAGAAAAGGCGTGAAAGAGAAGGAAAAGACAAGATCAGAACGTGTGACAAGATGCGATGAGAGCTCTCTTGTAAGTTTCTTCCTAAAAATTATTATCAAGATAACTTTCTTCAATTACATAATCTCTGCCAAAAATCTATGTCTATGGAAGAATATACTAGGGAATTTGAAAATCTCATGATAAAGTGTGATATCCAAGAGAAGGAGGAGCATATAATAGCCCGTTATCTTAGAGGTTTAAATATCAATATTGCCCATCCAGTGTAGCTCCAACAATACTTGACTCTGGATGACGTTATCCGTCTAGCCATCCGTATTGAGAAGCAAATGCCCAAAAGGCCCTCTTTTCAGCCTTCTGACTTTTATGAGACTTCGTCCTCCTGGAGTTATTCTGATGACCACAAGATATAGATCCAACAGTTTAGCTCTTCAAGCAAGCCTCTACCAAGGACCACTAAGGAAGTTAGCTCTAAGACAATTAAGTGCTTTAAATGCCAAGGGTTCGGTTATATCGCTTCAGAGTGTCCTAATCGCAGAGTTGTTACCATTATTGAAAGGGAAGCTTCTACATTATCTAAAGAAGAAGAGAAGCTCATGCCTGATAAAGAGCCAATGTTTGACGAGGAACCGAAGAAGTCATTCCTCCTGATCACGGTGAAATGCTTTTGATTAGAAGAAGCTTGCATACAACAACAGTAAAGGAAGAGCCTTGGCTACGTCATAATATTTTCCATACTCGTTGCACTTCTCAAGGAAAAGTCCGTGATGTCATCATTGACAATGGGAGCTGCGAAAACGTAGTCTCTAACTACATGGTCGAGAAGTTGAAACTGTCAACTCACAACCATCCGTGCCCTTACAAGCTTCAATGGCTTAATAAAGGAGATAAGGTAAAAGTTTCTAAACAATGCCTTGTTGAATTTTCTATTGGTAAAAGGTATCATGATGAAGCTTGGTGTGATGTTGTTCATATGGATGCCTGTCATCTTCTTATGGGGAGGCCTTGGCAATATGATCGATGCACTCTGTATAATGGTCGGACAAACACATATTCCTTCCAGAAGAATGGTGAGAAAATTCATCTCGTACCCTTACCACCTGATAAAGTTAAGCCACTGGTGGCTCTAGTTGAAAAGTCACAACTAAAGGTGACAAAATCCGAACTCTATACGCCGAGTTCTATTCTGGTGCTTGACACAAATAGCAAGTCCACCACACCGCTAAGAGTTATTCCCTTACTGTACAAATTTTCAACTAAAGAGATACCACCCGGGTTTCCATCTAATAAGCAAGATTACAGTACAGACGCAGACCAAAGGTCCAAATAAATCAAGAAAATCCGTGATAATCTATCTCCTTATCTTGATGATGATGTTAATTCTGACTCGAGGACGAGTTATGTCCAACCCCGGGAGAATGACACGGGAGACAAAGGCAGAGGGAGTGTGAATAAAAAAATAGTCAGCTAGTGTGAATGCAACGGAAAACGTCGGCAAGTTTTAGCTAGAGGGTTGGTGGTCGGCAAAAGAGTTGGTGGCAGTGTTTGTTGACTCTTTATTATTTTAATGAGTATTTTTTTTCTTCTCTTGAGTAGTATAAATAGGTGTAGAAGTTGGATTGTAGGAGATCAGAATTTGAATAAGAATCAGTGTGTTTTTGTTCCTATACCAGCAAACTTAAAGGATCAAAATTGAAATGAGGTCAAACTTAGAGGATCAAATATTATGTTAATCCATAATTATAAGCATATTTCTTTTAATATTTGTTACACACATGATATTTTCAAAATGCCCTTGTCCTAAAACAAAATATTACTATCTCAGCTTCTTAATATAAGAGCGTTATATTTAGTGTTAAATATAAGACCAAATTCATTTTGTCTCCTAATTTTATATATATATATTTTTAAAATATCTCTAATGATTACACACATTAAATTAAAATATTTTTCAGCCAAATGTTGTATGACTACTAATGAATACTAATATGACAACAAATAAACTTTAACTTTCGGTTATAAGGATTGAAATCAAAAAGTACATTTTGAACATTTTACCAAATAAAAAAAATTGCACTCAGGCCTTTTATATAGGACTTGGAAATAGCTTTAGGAAAAAATAAAGGAAAATAATTTTGAAATTATAAAATTTTAAATCAGGTATTTTTAAAAAAATGAGTTATAAATTATTTATCAAATTTTATCATTCCCTTATTAACTGTTGGTAACAAACCTAATTTGAGATTTTATAATTTTAAAATTCTTTTTCCTCTAGCTTTAACAATTTAACCGATGGAAAAAAAATTAGGGTAATTTCCTTATAAAGAAGTTAGTTCCTCTGCTTATCAAACCCTTCACTTATTGGTTAGAGCGAGTTGGCTTCACCTCACAAGGGCAGGGTTCAATTCTGCATGTACAAGTGAAGTTACTCTTTGATTTTGATCTTAAATATAATAAATAATTTTTATATTTATTAATTTTTTCTTAACTTACTCCTATCATGCTCCTTCAATAATAATAAAAAAGAATAGAAAATGAGAGAATTAAAAAAAATAACTAGATGTTTTAAGAAACATATGTCATATTAACTAACTTTATTAATATAATCAAATAAATATTGGATTGAGATTCTCTCCTATACTCTTTCCCTTGTTTTCCTCTCCCTTACTCTCCTCTACCCTCCACTACCGTTGGATCAATTTTTAAGGGTCTAGATTTAACATTCTATAAAAATAAAATTTATTTAACAATACATAAATAAATTTAAATAGTTAAAATTTAATATGAACAGTGAAAAATTATAGTATATAATTATAAAGTAATTTTTCACTTTTTATTACAGTTTTTTGTTATTTCAGTTCATATTATTCATATCAAATTTTAACCATTTAAATACATTTATGTATTTTTTAAGTAAAATTATAATAATTTTTGTTTTTATAAAACGTTAAATCAGGACCCTGAAAACTTTGATTTAATGGTGGTAGAGGGTAGAGGAGAGTAAAGGAGAGGAAGGGTAAATAATAGAATCTCAAAATATTTTATATTAAAGATGTTAGTGTCATGAATATTAAATATGTGGATGTCTATTAGCTCACATCCAGACCGATTTACTCTCTCAGTTAGCTAGGTTTATAATATCAGACGACATTGTTCATCAATGATTGAAGGCACTGTTCATTATTGTAGTAGTATTGTTCATCGCTGATCGGAGTTACTATAGCACTGTAGCATACACGTATTTACTGTAGCAGTACTGTAGCATATGCGTTTTTTGCCTATGAATAGGGGTCTTGGGCTGAGAATTATGTACATAGAATTGAATGAAAACCTCTCTCTAGAATTTCTCTCTTCTCTCTCTCTGATTATCCATATATTTATAACACGTTATCAGCGCGAAGTTCTGCCAAAGTGTGAACCATGTCAAATCTTGCAAAATTTGAATTTGTGGCTTTGGATATTACTGGAAAAAATTATTTATCTTGAATGCTAGATGCGGAAATCCACCTAAATACCCATTGTCTAAAAGACACAATAAAAGAAGGGAATCAGGCATTCAATCAGGAAAAGGCAAAATCCATGATTTTTCTACGCCACCATTTACATGAGAGTTTAAAAATTGAATATTTAACAGTGAAAGACCCACTTGTTCTTTGGAATAATCTGAAAGATAGGTATGATCACCTGAAGATGGTTATCCTCCCAAAAGCTCGTTATGACTAGATACATTTAAGGTTGCAATATTTTAAATCTGTAAGTGAATAAAACTCGGCTATGTTCAAAATAACTTTTCAATTAAAATTATATGGAGAAAATGTTACTGATAATGATATACTTGAAAAAAAATTCTCCACATTTCATGCATCAAATTTGCTCCTGCAGCAGCAATACCGAGAAAAAGGATTCAAGAAATATACAGAATTAATTTTTTGCCTCCTTATAGCTGAACAGAATAATGATCTTTTATTAAAAAACCATGAATCTCGTTCAACTGGCTCGACTCCATTCCCAAAAGCAAATGTAGTAACCAATGAATCTGTTTTTGGCCGTGGACGTGTACGCGGCTACATCTGTGGTCGTGATGGTTCAAATTCCTACTAGAAGTGGGGAAATAATAATAAGAACCACAAAAGGAAAAATAGTGGGCAAAATAAAAATACTGAAAATCCATGTTATCGTTGTGGTGGCAAGAGTCATTGGTTTCGTACCTATCGTACACCAAGATACCTAGTTGAACTTTACCAAGAATTAATAAAAAATAATGGTAAAGGATCAACAACTGAAGTAAATCATGTGGATCAGGCTGAGACTTCTGAGCATAGAGACATGGATTTTACTTATTTGGATGTTGTTGATTTCTTAGCATAATTATTTATCTATTTGAACTTTTATGTTACTTTTATCGATTGTATTTATCTTAATTATGTTTTTATATTTCTTTTAATGAAGAATGAATCTTACTGGCATCAATTTTGAAGATTTATGTCTTGTTGATAGTGCAACAACCAACACCATACTCAAAAATGATAAATATTTTTCTTCCTTGGTGATGCAAAAAGCTAATGTTCAGACTATATCTGGTAGTATAAATTTGATCGAAGGCTCCGGAAGAGCTAATATTTTGTTACCTAAAGGAACAAAATTATGTATTGATAATGTAATTTATTCTACCAAGTCTGAAAGAAACTTGTTAAGTTTCAAAGATATCCATAGAAATGGATATCATATAGAAACAACAACTAAAAATAATAAAGAATATCTTGTTATCACAAAAATAGTTGCTGGTAGAAAATGCATATTAGAAAGTTGTCTTGTTTTTTCTTCTGGCTTATATTATACATTTATAAATACAATTGAAACACATGTTATTGAGAACCAGAAGTTCACTAATACAAACCAGAAGTCTATTAATGTAAACCAGAAGTTTACAAATGAATTTAATGTTTGGCATGACCATTTAGGCCATCCCAGTTCAATTATGATGCAACAAATAATTGAGAATTCATGTGGACATACCCTGAAGTGTAAACAAAATACCACAATCCCATGATTTCTCATGTACTACATGTTCCAAGGGAAAATTAATTATTCGCCCCTCACCAAGAAAAGTAGAAAGTGAGTCTCTCACATTTCTGAAACGGATACAGGGAGATATTTGTGGGCCAATACACCCACCATGTGGACCATTTAGGTACTATATGGTTTTAATTGATACATCAACTAAATGGTCACATGTGTGTTTATTATCTTCTCGCAACTTGACGTTTGCGAGATTACTTGCTTAATTGATTAGATTAAGAGCACATTACCTTGATTATCCTATCAAGAAAATACGTCTTGATAATGCTGGTGAATTTACTTTAAAAGTTTTTAATGAATATTGTATGTCCCTTGGAATTGATATTGAACATCATGTAACTCATGTTCATACGCAAAATGGACTTGCAGAATTATTGATTAAAAGGTTGCAACTAATTGCAAGACCTTTACTTATGAAATCTAATCTCCCAATTTCTGCTGGAGCCATGCCATTTTGCATGCATCAATGTTAATTCGCATCAGGCCAACAAGTTACTTAAAGACTTCCCCTTTACAAATGGTTTTTAGTCAAAAACCTAATATTTCCCAATATAAAAACTTTTGGGTGTGCAGTATATGTGCCAGTAGCACCACCACAACACACTAAAATGGGTCCTCAAAGAAGGATGAGAATACATGTTAGGTATGAATCTCCTTCAATTATAAAATATTTAGAACCATCTACAGGAGATTTATTTATGGCACGATTTGCCGATTGTCATTTTGATGAATCACTTTTCCCAACATTAGGGGGAGAGAATAAGCAGTTGGGTAAGTAAATTAGCTGGAATGAATTATCATTGGCTCATTTTGATCCTCGTACAAATCAATGTGAACTGGAAGTTCAAAAGATAATTCATTTATAGAATTTAGCTAATCAAATGCCAGAAGCATTTACTGACCCAAAGAAAGTAAAAAAGTCACATGTCTCAGCTGCTATTTCTCCTGTTAAAATTGATGTTCTTGAAGGACAATCTACTATGAATGAATCTAAAGCACAAATGAAGCGTGTTAGACCCATCAGTTCCAAAGATTGAAATCCTCGAAAAAGAAAAGGAGCAAAGAATATAGATGGTCAAATTGAGGATAATCAAGAAAATTTAATAGCTCCAGAAGAGCCATCACCTGAAGAGTTATTATCTCTAATAGAGATATCTCCAGAAGAGAATGTTGTAGTCCCAGAAGAGACCTAGGTACCTGATATATTTGAAAATAATGAGATTTCAATAAATTATGTTATGAATGGAATCCGATGGGATCGAAATGAAGTCAACATTGACGACATCTTTGCTTATCATATAGCAAATGATGTAATGAATAATTATGAGGATAATGAGCCAAAATCCATTAGCGAGTGCCAACGAAGAAAAGATTGGCCTTTATGGAAAGATACCATTAATACATAATTAAAATTATTGGAAAAATGAAAAGTATTAGGACCTGTAGTCCTTACACCTAAAGATGTAAAACTAGTTGGATGCAGATGGGTTTTTTGTAAGAGAGAGAAATGAAAAAAGTGAAATAACAAGATATAAGGCACATCTTGTAGCCCAAGGCTTTACACAAAGACCCGGCATTAATTTTAAAGAAAAGTATTCACTAGTAGTGGATGCGACTACTTTTCGTTATTTAATTAGCCTAGCAGTAAAAGAAGGGCTTAATCTGCATCTAATGGATGTCGTGACTGCCTATTTATATGGGTCACTTGATAATGATATTTATATGAAAGTCCCTGAAGGACTTAAGATGCCAGAAGCATCTAATTCAAATTCTCGAGAACAATACTCAATTAAATTAAATAAATCCCTGTATGGCCTGAAGCAATCAGGGCGCATGTGGTATAATCGTCTTAATGAATATATGTTGAAAGAAGGATATAAAAAGGATCTAATATACCCATGCATTTTTTTTGAAAAGATTTAGAAGTGACTTTGCTATAATTGTTGTTTATGTTGATGATATCAACATTATTGGAACTCCTGAAGAGCTCCAAAAGGCAATTAGTTGTTTAAAGAAAGAATTCGAGATGAAGGACTTGGGAAGAACAAAATTATGTCTTGGATTACAGATCGAGTACCTAAAAAATGGGATCTTTGTATATCAAGAAATTTATACAAGGAAGGTCCTAAAGCGATTTTATATGGATAAATCTCATCCGTTATGTACTCCAATGATTCTAAGATCTCTACATCCGGATAAAGATCCATTTCGACCACGAATAATCAGCGAAGAAGGTGATGAAGAATTACTTGGTTTAGAAGTATCATACCTTAGTGCTATCGGAGCATTAATGTATATTGCTAATCACATACGTCCTAATATATCATTTGTTGTTAATTTATTAGCAATATATAGTTCTTCACTAACACGAAGGCATTGGAATGGAGTAAAACACATTTTTTGTTACCTCAGAGGCACCATGGACATTGGGTTATATTACTTAAATGAATCGGGGCATGAACTGGTAGAGAATTGGATTTTTATCTGATCCACACAATGGCAAATCACAAACGGGCTATCTATTTACATGTGGAGGTACAACTATTTCATGGCGTTCAATGAAACAAACTATATCAGCCACATCATTCAACCATGCAGAAATTCTAACAATGCATGAAGCAAGTAGAGAATGTGTATGGTTAAGGTTAGTAATACATCATATACGAACAACTTGTCATTTATATTTAGGCAAAATGGCACCAACAGTTTTATATGAGGATAATATTGCATGCATTACCCAACTTAAAGAAGGCTATATCAAGGGAGATAGAACAAAACATATTTCACCAAAATTCTTCTTTACTTGTGATCTTCAAAAAGTTGGTGAAATAGATGTCCAGCAAATCTGTTCAAATGAAAATCTAGCAGATTTATTCACCAAGTCACTTCCTGGTAGAATTTTTGAAAAGCTTGTCTATGACATTGACCTTCGCAGACTCAGAGATATCAATTAATGTTGTTAAGAGGGAGAGTCAACACACGCTATACTCTTTTTCCCTTATCTAGGTTTTATCTCACTGGGTTTTCCTAGAAAGGTTTTTAATGAGGCAGCATTGAACAATGTATTAATGAATGACGTACTCTTTTCTTTTGCTAGGTTCTTATCCCACTGGGTTTTTCCTAGTTAAAGTTTTTAATGAGTCACATTTATAATAGACATCCAAAGGAGAGTGTTATGAATATTAAATATGTGGATGTCTATTAGCTCACATCCAGACTGATTTACTCTCTTAGTTAGCTAGGTCTATAAGATGAGGCGGCACTGTTTATCAATGATTGAAGTCAATGTTTATGACTGTAGCAGTACTGTAGCATACGCGTATTTATTGTAGCAGTACTGTAGCATATGCATTTTTTGCCTATAAATAGGGGTCTTGGGCTGATAATTATGTACAAAGAATTAAATGAAAACCTCTCTCTAATTTCTCTCTTTTCTCTCCCTGATTATCCATATATTTATAACAGGAATGGAGTATTTATATGAGAGCTATTTATAATTTTTTATTTATTTATTTATCGATACGAAGTGTGGACAAAAAAATTAACCAACTTATTCGGCGTTTGCTTTACAGCGAACAAAAGATGTGCATGCGTGTAACTCAAAGAGATGCTTCTACGCCACTTTCGCGTGTGTCCATTTTGTGTGTGAACGCCTCTCCGCCCCACGGCACCTCACTTTTCCGTCGGTTCCTTCCCTTCCCAACTTTAGCTCCCTCCACCCACGCGCCTCTATATTCCATGTCCTTTCACGTCCCCCGTGCATCTCAATTCCTAAAAATGACATAGAATTTATTTTTTTAAAAAATATTAATAGAGTTAATTAAATTATTTTAAAATATTTATATTTTTTATTTTCTCTCTAAATTATTTTATCTAATTTATAAATTGATATATAATCTAAGGATACACAACATAGATAGGATTAAATAATTTATTTAACTTTCTTAATCTCTCTAAAAAAAATCAACAATATCTTATATTTAGGAGCGGATGGAGTAAAAAAATTTATTATATCAAGAGGTAAAAGACCATCGTAGTGTTGCAAATAGTATATTATAATAAATTAGTAAATATTTTTTTTTATATTATTGTCCGATATCCAATTCAAAATTTATGGCTTTCCCCCCTAATACTTAGTAAAATAAATTATAAGTAGCTAAACAATTGAGATGTACCGAATAGCTAGACAATCCAGATTAAGTATGTAAAGAAGAACGTTGTTTTAAACAAAGCAATGCATATAATACCAATGCTTTTCGTATAATCAAATTCATATACATATATGTGAAATGATGTTATTCCTATACCCAGTGTAGGTGAGGAAAGAGTATCTCCACTAACTCTTCTTTCTATTTAATTTCTTCACCATTTGACTGGCTTTTAATGGTTGGGATCTTATTATATTAAATTAAAAATATTATTGTAATATTAGATATTAAATTATAATAATATATTTTTAAAATGAATTTCAACCATTAAAAGCTAATCTAATAATGGATAAATTAAGTGGAGAGAAGTGTTAGTAGAGACACCTTTTTTTTCGAGTCATTCTTATTAAAGTTATATATACATACTTTTTAGCTAGAATATGAGCTTAATTAATCTTTTTATTTTAAGAAGGCAATGAGAATTTATCAGACGTTAACTAAATTCTTCTTAAGAACATATGCTCAATGAAAAAATACGGCATAAAGCTTAGTGCATAATACAAAACAATTTAATACATACAATTTTCTTAAAAAACATTATAATTTATAGCAGTATTATAACTAATTATAGGCTATTTTGGGGGTGGATCGCCTGGAAGCGTGTCCATTTTTGCGGCGTGTTGCTCTTCTTAAAACCTTACGTCCGTACGTTTCTCTCACTTTATAAGCACAGAGATTGTGCTCCGAATCTCTCACAAACCCTCACACAAAAGCCATTTCTTCATTCATAACAACCCTTAAGCCCCAAAATCACCTTCATTTCCAGAAACCTTTCCTTCTCCTTCTTCTTCGTTCCTTTTCATGGCTTCGTCGCTGGCGTTCCAGAGCAATAATGATACCATTCAAGAAGGTACGTACTGTCGATGATTCATACAGCTTCTTTAATTTAATTTTCGTGAATCGATCGATTTCTAGTTTCGAAACTGATTGAGTGTTTGGTTTGATTTGATCAGTGAATGAGAAACCCATTCCTCTGGATCAGAACGTTCTGCAGAAGCACGTTGCTTTCTTCGATAGGAACCACGACGGCGTCGTTTATCCATGGGAAACTTTTCAAGGTTTTGTCTCTCTTCCCACGACCGTCTTCTCTATCTTCTTTTTTTTTTTTTAATGGGAAATTGGATATGAACCTTGAATACAAAGAAATTATATCAACCTGCCGTCTTTATCATTCACCACCTCTTGTTTTAAAGATAAGGATGATTAAAGAGACAAAAATTCCTTACATACTATAAGTAAATTTTGTCAAATGATCAGTCTTAATAAGATAGTCAGTTTCACATTCACAAACTGTCAAATTAATAATTTCAATGTAGTCTGAAAAAAATAGCTACCTTACTATGTCTCTCGGCCAACATAAATATAACTCATGAAGTATTCTCGATCTTCTACCCTCTTCGTTTTTCATTTAGAACACATTATTGAAAATCATATCTAAATATCCAATATTTATTAGATCTGATTCGTTGCGTCACTTCGTATATATATATACTCTCTTTTTTCTTTAGAACAAAAAAGAAGAAAAAAAACAAAATAAATTCTCTGGTTGTAGGAAAACGTGTGCGTAAGGATTTGGGTTTTAACTGTAAAGGTGATGATTTTTTATAACTAAATAAAAAAAAGGCTATAATGAACAAAAATAATCGAAAATTTAATTCAGTTCAGATTTTATTTATGTTTAAACGTGAAAGGTTAAAAAAACATTTTATTTTTGCTTGAATATATACTCCATCGATCTTTTTTATAAACAATTTTTATTCTTATTATGTAAAATAATCTGGTGATTAAGATTAATTAAAAATAATAAATATATCAAAAATATAATATTTCTTCTAAATATGCCTCTATTTATGAAAAGAATATAGGAGAGAATATATGTAACAAATATAAAAGAAAATGTGTAATAAATAAGTAAATGAAAAAGAATTAGTAGTGAGTGGAGAATAATTAATATAAAGATGTGTATTTAATAGGAGTAAAAAAAGAAAAAAAATTTAAATTTTGAGATACAAGAAGAAAATTGCTTATAAAAAGGATCAACATCAAAAGAAAAAAAAATATTTATAAAAAAAACCAGATGGATTATTTTGCAACATCTAGTCAATGGTAAAATATCCTAATGATATAAAAACTCAATTATAAGTGGGAGGACATAGTTTAAATCCTTAGCCTCAAATTATTAGTGTGTGTTCTTTTAATTTTTTTTAAAAAAGGGTTCAACTTAGCAAGGCAGAGGACAGAGGTACAGTATAATACATACGTGTGTGTAAATTAATAATTGATTAACTTGATTCCATCAATTAGAATCTCATTCCATTGTAGTTGGAAAGCAACAGACTTTAGTGAGTGGAATAGGAAAAAATAAAATTCTCTATGTAAAATGAAAAGTTAATTTCATTATTATTATATATCCTCGGGCCCAACATGATGTGGAAAATTCATCTTTCCCATTTCTATTTGTCCCTTGCTTTCATGGTTATCCACACGCAACATAAAGGACAAAACTCTGCTTTCATATTTTTAGCCAAAATAAGTAAAGCATTTCAAATACCTCATAGTATGGGATATCCTAAATATATATATAAGTTATTTCAATTTATTTTTAAAAAATATTTATATTGATTGCACATAATTATTAAAATTAAATGTTGGTTTTATGAATGATAGTTTTCAATATAAATGATTAAATGAAATATTATATATAGAAAACTCTACACATTTTTAACAAATAATTAACATAACTATTCAATCACATCTTAAATGTACAACATCTTTACCTAATTGAAAAAGATTAAGAAGCGACATATAAGTTAGGTTTGGTAATTAAGGTGTGTCTATCGCTTATGTTAGTTTTCCTAAAATGTTCATCACTTTTATTCATTTAAAATTAAAAAAAATGGTACATTAAATAGTGATTCTTTGAGAAAAATAATTAATGTGAAAGACAAAATAGGATAAGATCTTAAATCAAAGACCAAACCAAAGTCTTTCATAAAGTATTATATTTAGGATTATATGAAATATATTTTTTAGGAAAAAATCTAGAAAAATACATTTAAAAATAAGAAAAGATACATTGGTGTTGTAAATTTATAAAATCTTAGATCAGAATTGAAGTAGGAATCTGGTATTTCCAATGCTGACCAAATGACTAAACTGTCCTTAGTTCAGTTGTGAAACATGAAAGTGAGGTCGTTAATATAAAATATGATGTTATTAATATATATATATAGATATTGAAATTAACCCCTGAAAGGTGTGAAACATGAAAGTAAATTTATTAATGTAAAATATGATATTGTTAATATAGATACAGATGTTGTTATTGATCCCTGAAATTTGTTCCTTTAAAATTATTCTTGGTTTTTTGGATATGAAGTTGTTAAATATGAAAGTAAAGTTGTAAATGTAAAATATGATATTGTTAATATAGATACGAATGTTGTTATTGACTCCTAAAACTTGTGGATTGAACTAAGGACATTTTAGTCAGAATTAAAAATCTCATATTCCTACTTCAGTTCTGACTTGAAATTTGATAAATTCGAAGCAATAATTTATCTTTTTCTATTTTTAATTATGTTTTTCTGAAATTTTCCCTTTTTCTTAACATAGCTAAATTCATTATTTAGCTTCTAAATCTAAGATCGAAGAGAGTAGTAGGTTGTTAAAATCAACCTTAAACCCAAAGAAATCTGGATCCAGCAATTTCAGTATTGGTTTTGCATTTTTGTACTTTTTATCAAAACGGTTTTATCATATTAATCCCAGAATTAATTTTTATGGTAAACTAGGACGTACCTTATACCTACCCTAATTTTAAGATCATATTATTTAAAATATAAACAACATAATAATATATCATATTGATTCTAACCTTTTTTCGGTGGCTTTCTACAGAATTTTTGTATATTTTATATAAATATGAATGACTTCATTTAAAATTTATTTAGTTGTGAAAACTTCATGCAATTTTAGGATAATTAAGAAAATGATTGAAGATATATATTTGTGGATTAAATTGCAGGATTTCGAGCAATAGGCAGTGGGCTCCTCTTGTCTTTTGCGAGTGGTGTTCTTATCAATGTCGCCCTCAGTGGCAAAACCCGTCCTGTACGTTCTAACCTTCTTCTTTAACTACTATAATATTTCTCTGTATGTGATAAAACCAAAATAAATAAATAAATCAGAAAATATTTTATCCTACATATTAATCTAAATCTGATGAGTTAGATTAGGGTCTAATTAATGATATCATGTTCAGGTAAATCTCACTATTACTCAATTATAGGGATGATACCTTTATTAGCTTCACGTACTTAAACTCAATTTTGTATTAATTTCATAATACTCAATATTTAAGTATTTTTGAAGAATAATGGAGGTCCACTTTTTGGAGACATGAATGAAATTTAATATCATTAGATGTTTTAGTTAGTACTGGTATCTTAAAAAAGTAAGGAATTTTAACAGCATTAATCACGCATACATATAGCTAACTGAAAGAAACTAACTTTGAAGCAAAAGAATAGAAGCTAGCGTAGGTCATATAACAAGATAATACTATCATATCATGTGTCACTTTCTATTTCTTTGGCCATTATTAATTTCATAATGACATAATTGTTGCTTCATTTGTAAAACCATGTGACATTAATAGATTTATTGAAATTAGGGTCGGTTTATTTATATATACGATGAGTTTTCCTTGGCTTAACCTTGAATTTTTGCTTGGTAATCAATTAATATTCTGAAATCTTGTTGAGACGGTTTAATTTAATTACATCATGCCACGTGGTGAAAGCAAGCAATATAATGTGCATGAAAGACGGTATATGAGTCAGCAGGTATACTCAAGTGCCCAAAAAAATCAGTGCTTCAACTAACTTTGTTTAATATATAGATCTACTTTTGGAAGAAAACATACAGATTATGACGTAGGTATTTTTGTCTTGATTAATTCATGGATGGTTTTGTTGTGGTGCAGGGAAAGTTTCCTTCTCTATTGTTCCCAATAGAGGTTAAAAACATACATATGGCCAAACATGGAAGTGACTCTGGAGTCTATGATACTGAAGGAAGGTCCGTAAATGCTTATATATATATATATATACTGATCTTCTATACTGAGAAAATTAACTGTGCCATCAAGCTAATGAACAAACAGAGAATCTAATGTGTTTGATCTTTTAATGGATGAGCTTTCAGGTTTGTTCCATCCAAATTTGAAGAGATATTCAGGAAGCATGCAAAAACGCACCCGGATGCTTTAACATATGATGAACTCAAGGAAATGTTGAAGGCTAACAGAGAAACTAAAGATTACAGAGGATGGTGAGTCACTCACTCACTCTTTTATATATATATATATATATATATATATATATATATATATATTGAGAAAATATGATATGAGGCAATCTCTATACTGCTGAATCAATTAAAACTGAAGGCAAATCTTCATTTTAGAGTAAAAATATTTATGTTCCAACTCTCAAACACTTGTATAAACCAAATACTACTGCACAACATTCTACCAACAACATTCTGCAGAATCATGTGAGGATACACACACACATACAAGGTGTACATTGTGTTTTATATTTGTGAGACTGTGTGTGTGTGTGTGTGTGTGTTGATTATAATTGTATGTATGTGCACATTATGCAGGGTGGCTGCTTTCACAGAATGGAAGATTCTATACGATCTGTGCAAAGACAAGGATGGGTTACTGCCCAAGGAAACCATCGGAAGTGTTTATGATGGTAGTCTGTTTGAAAGGATGGAAAAGCAACACTCTGAGAAGAAGAAGAAGAAATAATTAATCATCTGTTACGTACGTGCACCTGATCATGCATGTATTAAGTGCTAGGGATAATGAATGACTTAAATTTGTGATACTTATACATATACAGCAAAGGGGTTCTGATGTTTATTTTATAAGAAAATTGCCATTCATTATTATTGTATTTGTTAAGAGTTTGATTCAAAAGTCAAGCAAAATAATGGCGTGTGTGTGGAAGACAGACAAAAAGTGAAAAGAATAACAAACATATGAGATAATGTGATAAGAAAGTACAAGAGCTTTTCTAGATGCTTCCCTTTATGGTGCTTCTTACATGTCTTACAAGAAAATGTGATATATGCTTGATGCTTTCTTGCATGTTAATCAATGTTTCTGAACCTCGACCGATAACCGGCGAACCGGCTGGGAAACCGGTCTGATTTAGGATTTTTTTTAAAAAAAATCAATTTTTTTAAAATATTTTTTTTCTTTAAAATCTCATATTAATAAGCCTAAAATATTTAATTTTTCACCGGTTTAACTTCGGTTTGACCCACTGATCCTTGATCCAATACTCCGACCGGTTCATTGACCAATCCGGATTTAATTATCTTGATGTTAATACAATTAGCACTGAAAAGTCATAGGGTGATTGGATTGATTGATCACAACTTTTTTTAGATAAATCAAGCCAATCTAGTCTCTACACAAGTACAAAATTTAGGATTTACACCTATTTTTTACACGTGACAAAACTGGTAACGTGTAGAAAGTATGACCGGTGGCACTTTCGTAAATATATTAAGATAAAATGATTTTTTACACGTGTTGAAAAGATAACACGTGTAGAAAGTAAATTTAAAATATTTTTCATCAACTTTCTACACCGGTTAAATATGAACAGGTGTAGAAAGTAAACAGAAATGATGAGAATTTATTTATTTTAATTAAATAAGCATATTCTACACTGGTTGGAAAAGAACCGGTGTAGAAAGAATACACTTTCTACACCGATTGGACTTCAACCGGTGTAGAAAGTTAAGGACTCTGACATTCTACACCGGTTGACTTGGAACCGGTGTAGAAAACATATTCTACACCGGTTGGGCCTCAACCGGTGTAGAAAGTCAAAGTTTCTACACCGGTTAATTCCCAACCGGTGTAGAAACACTTGAAACACTTGCATTCTACATCGGTTGGGCCTCAACCGGTGTAGAAACTCTGACTTTCTACACCGGTTGAGGCCCAACCAGTGTAGAATATGAAAAAAAAAATTATTAAGACTTCCCTCCCTCCCTCCTTTTCATTTTTCCGCCACTTAAGCTCTCATCCCTCCCTCCCTCTCACGTTCAGCCGCGCGCCAATCCCTGCCCTACTTGAGTTCAGAGTCCTCTCTCCGTCACCACCGCCAGCTGCGTCACGCTCACCAGGTTTCTTTGGACGCTGTTGTCGATTGATGTTGTGGCCATCTCTCCCTCACTGTCGTGATACCTCTCTCCGTCACTGCCGTGATACCTCTCTCCCTCGCTGGCGTTGGCGCTTACCGGGATTTTAGGCACAAAAGGTTGCTGTTTCGGGTAGAAGTGGGCACTGGAGTGAAAGTAAGCATTTGTTTCTTATGTTAGATCTTGCCAAAGTAGAATTTTTTATTTGTTAATCAACTAACAAATGGGGCTGATACTTCTGGCACCACACTATCACCCCATACATCTGCCTGGTGATTCTGCATCTGATGATTCTGCATTTAGGTGCTGATTTATTGCTATGCTTAAATGTTTATGATTGTATGTAACTTATGACGAATTAATATAAATATACCCAAAGCTTCATACATTTTCATTGCGGCTGCAATTGCATTATTTTTCTGAGCTTATTACTCAATGCTTAAATATTTATGATTTTGACACTGTTTGTGTCCTATGTCATTCATAAGGTGGCATGTTTTATAAACAGAATAGTTTATGTAACAAGGACTAGCTTATACCTTTTATGAAGTCTTAAATATAACAAATTACTATGGAAGAAGCCATAGTAATTAGCACTGACCTTATTAATTAGCACTGCAATTCCATTGACCTTGCTGTTCTTATGTGTTTGGATGACATTTCTGTTGAACTTTGGCTGGATTTGGAACTTGTTAGCCTTGACTAGAAAAAGTATGGGCATTTAATTGACCATTAGTAAAGTGCCAAAATTGAGAGAAATTTAGCCTTCTTATGCATCTTATTATGTGACACATTATCTCTTGAGTAATACAACTAGTAGAAACATAAAGCAAGTTGGAACTTAATTAATTGTTGAGTTGAATAGAGGAGTATTATTAGTGTGTGGACATGTTATTATTTCCTATATTAGATCTTGTTATTATATATTGTTTACTTGCTTGCTGGTTGGACACAAACACACAAGTGGTTTCACTATGCATGTGCTTTGCTTCCTCTTTTGTTTCTCCGAACTAGAGAGACCCTTTTGTTCTTATCTCTGCAATTTTATTCCTCCTTTATTCCATGTCCTTCAATAGTCCTCCTATAATTTGAACACAAAATTTTAAACAATTTCATTTTCTGTTGAAGTTTGTTTGCACATATGGATCGTATCTGAATCTATGCTAGACGAACTAGTGATGAGTACGATAATGGGGTGAAGAATTTTTTAGAATTTGCTATAAGAAATGATGGTGGTGATAAATCTGGGAAGTTTTATTGTCCTTGTGTAAATTGCTTAAATTTGAGGCGACTATATGTCGAAGAAATAAGAGAGCATTTGATTTGTGATGGGTTCTTAAAGAGTTATACACGATGGGTATGGCATGGTGAAATAGTAAAAGACCTGAGTGCATCTAAAGAGGTGGAAGTTGATGTGGACATGGATGATCGACTAAAGGACATGATTCATGATATTGGCGAAGAGGCCTTTGAACGATCACATGCATATGATAACTTGTCTAGTCATACAGAAAAGCCATTATACCCGGGATGTACAAAATTCACGTTGTTGTCTGCTGTGGTGAGATTGGTCTACTTGAAAGCAAGGAATGAGTGGAGTGACAAGATTTTTACAGAATTGCTTGAGTTGTTGACAAGCATGCTTCCAGAAGGTAATGAATTACCCAACCGTAACTATGAGGCAAAGAAAATGTTGTGTCCCTTGGGTCTACAGTACAAAAAGATTCATGCATGTCCTAACAATTGTATATTATATAGAGAAGAGTTCGAAGGGGAGCATAAGTGTCCAAAATGTGGTGCTTCACGGTACAAATTGAAAAGGAATTGCAATACAGACTTTGATGAGACTACTAAGGGCCCTCCTACGAAGGTGTTATGGTATTTTTCAGTGAAACCAAGGTTCAAGCGATTATTTGCTAATGTGAATGATGCAAAGAACTTAAGATGTCATGCAGATGAGAGAATATCATATGGGAAGCTTCGCCATCCAGCCGATTCTCCTCAATGGAAGAAAATTGATGAGATGTTTCCTGAGTTTGGAAAGGAGCCAAGAAATCTCAGGTTTGGAATGTCTACTGATGGCATGAATCCTTATGGAAGCCTTAGCAGTACTCATAGTTCATGACCTGTTCTCTTAGTGATTTACAACTTGTCTCCTCGTCTGTGCATGAAACGCAAGTATATTATGTTGTCTATGGTGATTTCGGGTCCAAAGCAGCCAGGAAATGACATTGATGTTTACCTAGCCCCTTTGATCAAAGACTTGAAAGAGTTGTGGGAGATAGGTATGGATGTGTTTGACGCGAATCGAAAAGAGGAGTTCAACATGCGTGTCATGATCTTCTGTACCATAAACGACTTCCCTGCATATGGAAACCTATATGGGTATAGTGTTAAGGGACATAAAGCATGTCCAATTTGTGAAGCAGGCACATGCCACCATCAACTTAAACATGGAAAGAAGACAGTCTATCTTGGCCACCGGAGATTTCTTAGCCAAAATCACCCTTATCATAGATTAAAAAAAGCTTTTTATGGCCATCAAGAGTATGGAGATGCTCCAGTGCCATTGATTGAAGAGCAAGTTTATGAACGGGTGAAAGACATCAATGTTATCTTTGGAAAGATGCAGAAGAGTGCAGTTGTTAAAAATATATGGAAAAAGAAGTCTATATTTTTTGATCTTCCATATTGGCAAAGTCTTGATGTGAGGCATTATATTGATGTTATGCATGTCGAGAAAAATGTGTGTGATAGTATTATTGGGACACTTCTCAATATAAAGGGCAAGACTAAGGATTGTATCAATGCAAGATTAGACTTGATTAAAATGGGAATACGAGATGAGTTACATCCACAGCCACAAGGTGAGCGGACTTATCAACCTCCAGCCTCTCATACCTTGTCTAAGCTTGAGAGAAGAAGCTTTTGTGATTGTTTACATGGTGTCAAAGTTCCTCAATGGTATTCTTCAAATGTTAAAAAGCTTGTATCGATGAAAGATTTAAAATTAGTGGGCTTAAAGTCTCATGATTGCCACATCTTGATGCAACAACTACTTCCGGTGGCTATTCGGGGCATATTTCCAGATGATTTGAGACACACTGTAACTAGACTATGCTTCTTCTTTCATGCCATATGCAACAAAGTGATTGACCCCGATAAATTGGATGAACTAGAAAAGGATGCTGCTATTATCTTGTGCCAACTTGAGATGCTCTTCCTTCCTTCATTTTTTGATATCATGACACATCTTATCGTTCATTTAGTGAGGGAGATCAGGTTGTGTGGCCCTGTTTATCTACGATGGATGTACCCAGTTGAGAGATACATGAAAATCCTTAAAGGGTATGTGAAGAATCCATACAGGCCTGAAGCTTTCATGGTTGAAAGATATATTGCCGAAGAAGCTATTGAGTTCTGTTCTGACTACTTGTCAAACGAAGAAGTTATTGGGCTTCCTAAATCTCGTCATGAGGAGAGATTATTAGGTAAGGGTACATGTGGGGTAACAGTGAAAACTAATATGAATCATGATGCAGTGTTACAAGTACACTTATACATTTTGAATAACACCGATGAAGTTCAAGATTATATATCTATTCACAAAGAAATTATAAGGGCACAACATGGTCGCATGACTGAGCAAAGGTTATTGCTTGAGCATAACAAGACTTTCCCACAATGGTTCAAAAAACAAGTAGCCAATGATAATATTGTTTCTCAAACTATAAAATGGTTGGCATTGGGTCCTAACTTCAATGTCATATGTTGGAGTGGATACGATGTCAATGGGTATTCCTTCTATACGAAATCCCTGGATGACAAGAGTACTGTTCAAAATAGTGGAGTTATGGTTGTGGCTGAATCCATGCATTTTTCCAGTTCAAAAGACAAAAAGCCAAAGTTAGCAGCTATGCCTTATTTTGGGGTTATTGAAGAGATTTAGGAGGTTTACTATACTAAATTTAGAGTTCTAGTTTTCAAATGCAAGTGGATTGATAATAATAGTGTTCAAGTGGATAAGTATGGATTTACATTAATTGATCTTAAAAAATTAAAGTACAGTGAGGAGTCCTTTATTTTAGCAGCCCACGCAAAACAAGTGTTTTATATAATCGATCCAGCAAATAAAAGTCGCTCCGTTGTTCTCTAAGGAAAAACCGTAGTTCACAGTGATGATAATAAGGAATTAAACTCTGATGTTTTTGAGACTCCATGTTTCTCGTCAGGGTTGCCTGAATTAAATGAAGATGAAGTAGATGACATACATGCCACAAGAACTGACCACCATGAAGGGATATGGGAGAATATATTTACTCCTATTTGATAGACTTTAATTGAAAGTAAGAAAAGAAGAGTTTGTTGATTAAAAGTAAGAATATATTTACTCCTATTTGATAGACTTTACTTACCTTATTTCATTGTTAAATAGGAACTGGAGAAGGATCCCCCCAACATTGATGATACTCATTCTGGGGATAGCAGCCAGTTTACTCAGGGAAAAAGAAAGAGTAGACGTGGCACGACACTAAAAGAGTTGACCAAGAGTCGAACGAATGACCAGAAGATACCGATTCAATTTGATGGGCAATGGAGACCAATCGGGCCTACCAAGAGCAAGTTTATTAGCTTTGTTGCCCTCCAAGCACGTAGCAAGCCTAGCATAACGATTAAGGAGTGGAATGAAGTGGATCAATGTATCAAGGATCATATTTGGAACATTATAGCGGTATAACACTATACACCTATGAACTTTTGTAACTATTACATTTATTCATGTTACTAACTAATATAATGACTTCACAGCTTACTTACGACGTTCCTCCCAGTCAAGTCTTAAAGGATAAATTGTTATCATATTACGCGGAGCGTTGGACGGCCTTCAAGACCTCTCTAACTAAAAGATTTGTGCACGTCGAGGTAGCAAAGGGTAAGAATCCTCCTAATCCTTGTAAGGAGTACACATTTCTTGACGAAGCTACATGGAAAGAATTTTACAGGATAAAGACTACACCAGAAGCCTTGGTTAGTTTTTATTCACTTTAATTAGTTACTTACTTTATTCTCATTTAATTTTATCGATTAATGATTTTTTGGTTTCTTATTAAAAGATAAAAAGGGAAAAATCTATAGCGAGTGGTAGAAAGAATGATTGCCCACACAGATTGTCTCGTGGGGGTTATGAAAAGCTTGAAGAAGTAATGATGAAGGAGAAGCAGAAGAGGCGACAAGAAGAGGCTCAGTCTGATTCATCTACCATTATATCTCCACCATCTCCAATATCTCGTGAAGAAAAATAGAGAGCCGCACGTCGAAGGAAGACTGAAGAGTATACGAGCGAGAAGGCACGCGTGATTGGTGAAAGGATTGTAAGTAATTTAACATCAATCCTTATTATTTTATTTGTTGTATAGTAACATATTAATTATGTTTGTTATTTATATATTACAGGATCAACTTCAACTAGAACGTGCCCATGGAGCCTTCATTTCACAGGGAAGGGATGATATCTTGACGGTTGCCACGGGGACTCCGGACCATGGTGGTCGTGTTAGGGGCGTTGGACGAGGAGTAGGCATAAGAGACTACTTTGGAGCACATACACGTTATGCCTCCCTAGGAATGGTCACTAAACAAGAGATGGAATTGATGCTAGAGAATGAAAGGAAGCAGATACAAGTGATATTAGAGAATGAAAGGAAGCAAACGACCGCCCAGATGTTACAATTGAAGGAAGAAATGATGAGCATCCTAAGCTCACGACAGGACACAACTATCCATGCGACAAGTTCTCCTGCAGTTCAAAGTACAAATGGGAGTTGTGTTCTTGGGCGTAAATCTGAGGAATCTGGAGTCCAAAAAAATAGTGAACCTTGTGAGTTATATTTAGAGGACCCTAATAGACGCTTAGTAGCACTTGGCGCAATACAAAACTTGGGGTCAATCGTCCACCACGAGCAAATGCAAGATGACGAAGTGAGAGTGGTGATTGGAGAGGTAAAAATTCCAGATGCGCCTGTTCCATTTCCTAATGATGAGGTGAAGATTGTGGGTGAAGCCCTCAAAACATTCCTTAGGTGGCCAAAGAGACTTGTCCGGGTTGTTCCAGCTGCAGTTCGTCCTGAAGTATGAAAATATTTGTCTTCTTGATATGTTTCAATTTTTTCATATTAGAAATTTATAACTTGCAATTATTACTAACTCTTATTAATTTTTGTTTATTTAGCAAATTACCTCATCCAATGAAGTGGTTCCACAACGCCAGCCCCAACTGCAGACCCACAACCAGGTGAAGCCGCTTCAACGTCTGTGTATGCTGGCATTTGAAGGATCCTTCTCAACTGAAGTATTGACGATGGATCCAGACATTGTCGGTAAGAGGGACATATTCGTGCATATCGAGCAGGAGGATGTAGTGCGGATGTTAATGAAGGATCAAATTACCATACCGCACGTCCACTTATTTATGATGTGGGTATATTTTTAACAATATTACTAAGTATTCAACTTTTGATTTTGACATGCTTTAACTATTGTAGGTACCTCCATCGCCTTTATACTTTATCAGGGAACGGTGACAAGTTTGGATTCCTTTGCCCGATTCACATCCAGAAAAAAGGGAACACTTCCGCCATGAGAGTCATACCTTCGGCAGAGGCTCGGTGAAGATGGAAAAGAGTGCTACCTAGCGCCATATGTTCACGAGTAAGAAAAAGTTTGTAATTGATACCTTGTTTTTATGAATATATATAATTCATACCTCTTTTTGCAGCACTCATTGGCAGTTAGTGGTTCTATGTCCAAAGCAAAATGTCGTCGTTCTTTTATGTTCATTACATTATAATTCGGGAAAGGATTTGAAGAAAACGATGGACACGTAAGTATACTTTGACAATGACATTTTATTTGCAATATGTAAGTTTTTTAGATAACCTACCCTCTTTTATATATTTTTCTACAGGGCAATGGAAACGTACCAAAGAGTGGTTAAGAAAAAGCATACACATGAGCTTAGGGAGACTATCTGGATACAACCAAAGGTAAACAATTTCAATCCTTCTATGAACATAGTTATCGTGTTCACATATATAATTAATATAATATAATGCATGTTCAACTATAGTGCCGTCGTCAAAAGGGGAATAAGGCTTGTGGATATTATGTGATGAGGCACATGTTAAACATCATCTTCTTGGGTAGTATAGAATTTACAGAAGAGGTAATTGTATTTAATTATATTTGTTTTATTAAGTTCATTTCGTAGTTATTAAATTGATGTGATTTCTTATTTTAAAATCTGTGGATGTTTGACATTACGGTGCATTTTTCGAAGAGGACATTGATGACGTTCACACACGTTGGGCAACTTATTTTTTAGAGATCACAAAGTTGTGAGTGTAATGTTAAATATGTAAAGTTAATAACTATTTGGTATTAGACATGTTGAATTTTATTGTTACTATTTGGTATTAGGTTTGACTTTAATTGTACAAATTTCGTTGTAAAAATGAGGTCAAGTTTGTGTACCTTTATATGGCTTTGTTAATATTTTGGATAGAATTTGATATTTCACATTAGTTTTGTTGCAAATTATTTTTTTTATCAGGTGTTTTGTTGTTTATTATTATGTAAATGAGTTTATATAAAATTAAAAAAAAATTTCTGAAAATGAGTTTCTACACCTGACGTAATAGATCAGGTGTAGAAAGTGGGACTTTCTACATGTGACCCCTGAAGTCAGGTGTAGAAAGTCCCAATATACCACTTTCTACACCTGACGTGAGGGGTCACGTGTAGAAAGTGTGGACTTTCTACACGTGACCCCTAAAGTCAGGTGTAGAAAGTCTCAATATACCACTTTCTACACCTGACTTAAGTGGTCACGTGTAGAAAGTCCACACTTTCTACACGTGACCACTCACGTCAGGTGTAGAAAGTTGACTTTTTACACCTGATTAGGAAAGTCACCTGTAGAAAGTGTGGATTTTCTACACGTGACTCCTCAAGTCAGATGTAGAAAGTGGGACTTTCTACACGTGGTTTACGACACATGTAGAAAGTCTCGATTTTCTACACATATTGTTTCTACACGTGTTTTATGTCAAGTGTAAAAAGTCTATTCCGTCACATATAAAAAGTCTTTTCTGCACTAGTGCTATCTTAAATTCAAATATTGGGAATAATGAAATTATGTTTAGGGGCCTAGTGTAACTTGAATCAAGTCAATAAAAAATTTGTGAGATTTTTCCAGTTAATAATATATCTAAAGATTTAATCGTAAACAGACTATAATGGTGATAAGCGATTCATCTAACCTTATCCCACTTAATATAACATAAGTTGGAGAATTAGATGAAGTTTAGATAAATAGATATATTTGTCCCGGCATGGTCCAAAAAGATAGATAGATGTATTTGTATTTGAATTATTAGATTTAAAAGCTCAAATTTAACATCAATGTAACTAAAGATAGATAGATGTATTTGTATTTGACTTATTAGATTTAAAAGCTCAAATTTAAAATCAATGTAACTAAAATTCTTTGTTTATTAGGTAGTGAAAAAAATTGATACCAATAAGAATGAATTGCTCTATTCACATATTTGGAGAGTATCAAAAGAGGATATGCATATTGGTTGAGATTTGAAATAATTAGGATATATTAGGTATTTCAGATTTTAAAGTAACTGTAATAAAAAGTTTATTTGGATACTTTGAATCGAATCCAAATCCATGAAATTTTATGTATGTATCCTAATAATGAATTTTGTTCAGATCCAAATCCCCACTAATCTAAAGTTAATAGTAAAGGAAAAAATGAAACAAAAATTGCTGTAGGAGAAGGAGACCTTACAAAAATTAAAAGATATAGTTATTTTGCTAATTAAACTGAATACTTATTTATCATGGACCACTCTACAGAAGGATTTGTAACTAATCGAAAAGCCAGCCTATGTTAAGAAATTAATTTATTAATTATGTATTAATATCAATTAATTCTTGGACTAATTGTAGGATTATATTTTTATGAAGAGATGATATATTTTTCAGTCCCTAAACTTCCTCTCGATTATCGATTCAGCCTAAAAAACTTTGACTCAGTAAAACATAATTCTTATAGTTTATTAAAGCTACGGAATAATAAAGATTGATTTATTTCAAATTAAATTTTAAGGAATGAACTGATAATTGGGGGGGGGGACAAAGCTATACTTTCCCCTTTTTTAGTGAGTGATTGAGAAATACACAAAATATGGTTTCAAAAACCCTTTTTCTTAAGTCAAGTTAAAACTCTTCTTACATGCTCATTTCGTAGATTATAAAAATTATTTTTAAAAAACTAATCCAAACTTACATTTAATACCAAACTTGGGTAACATGTATTCCTATTCAAATGGGTTGAGTTTTTTTTTTTGGTACAAGTGGGTTGACTTTTTTATATATATATTATAAAGATCTTTGAATGGGTGGGCTATCAATAAGCCCATTTGGGAATACATCCCAGACCACAACATACATAGAGCTCTGATCCATATATATATTCTAACTAGCTTTTTGTTAGTCATAACATTTTTTTTAAAACAATAATGCACCAAATATATGTACATATAAACAGTAATTAGTAGATTAATTTAGTATTTTTAGTCAAATAAAAAAATATTATTTTTATTTTTATTTTTTGGCCTGCGAGTATTTTTAGTTTTATTGGTATTTTGTAATTTTTAAATTACAAATTAATGAAATTATATGTGAAAGCCATTACTATTATTACCAAATTATCTCATAATTTTGAAAGAAGCTACTTTTAGAATTTTTTTTAATTTTCTTCTCAGAATTCCTTCACCACCCTCAAATAAAAAGATGAATAGTTTATGTTTTATGTTTTCTTAAACTATTATTATACACTAATTTAAATTTTTTTATTTAATTATAAATTACATAGATCAGATTTTAATAATTTAAATTTATTTATCTATATTTAAAATAATAATTTTATAAAATATGAAATTTAAATCATCCATTTTTTTTAATTTGAAAGAAGAAATGAAATTTTAAGAAGAAAAGGGATGTTGGGAAAGTTACCATTACCAAAATTCTACCTAAAAAGCATAAACCTCAGGCCCTTCTTCAGCTTCTCCACTCCATAAACCCTACCGAATATTTAATTTTGCGCCTTCTTCACAATCTGCGGGACGTCTAGCTATGAATGTTTATTGCGTAACCCAGCCTCAGTCTATGGAAAATGAAACTCGTTGAAGGCGTTTTGATCTCCTTACTATCCAAGATGTTGCTTTTTATGCGCAACCTCTTTCAAATTGGTCGAAGAGCTTCCCTCCGAGTAAGCTCATTTGCTTCTTCATATTCTGAAAACCCTAGTTACCCGTTTGCCGGTGCGTCCGGTGTCTTATCATCGACATCACTGTCGCATAGTTCGTTCATTGCTTGCCCTTTAGTTTGGTTCACTAGTTTTCTTTCTGTATTTAGATTCCCTTTTGTCTCCAAGGCAAGCCCTCAAAGTTTTATTGATGACATTAGTTCTGACTCATTGCGAAGCTTATTACAAAATGGCCATTGGGGTGATCCAAAACTGGCTAGTATATTTGCATCAGCATTGGCGCCCATTTGGGTGTGCAAGGTTTTGGGCAAATTGAAGGAAGATCCGAAGCTTGCCTTGAGGTTCTTCAAGTGGGCAAGAAGCCAAATCGGATTTCGCCACACCACGGAATCGTATTGCATCTTGGCTCAAATTTTATTTTGTGGGAGGTTTTACCTTGATGCTAAAGGGATACTTAGGGAGTTAATTTTGTTAAATAGAACACTGCCAGGTTATGATTTGTTTGATATGTTGTATTCGGCCAGGAATGATTGCGGTCCTGGCTATGTAGTATTTGATTGTTTATTTAGCGTATTAGTTGAGTTGGGAATGCTGGAAGAAGCTGGTCAATGTTTTTGGAAGATGAAGAAGCTCATGGTTCTTCCAAAAGTGCGATCCTGTAATGAGCTTTTGCATAGACTTTCAAAAGCAGGCAAAGGGGAATCATCGATGAAATTTTTCAAGAACATGGTTGAGGCTGGTCTTTCACCCTCGATTTTCACATATAATATAATGATAGGTTATTTGAGTAAGGCAGGAGATTTAGAAGCTGCTAGGAATTTTTTTGAAGAAATGAAACGGAAGGGCCTCAATCCAGACAGAGTGACATATAATTCTCTCATTGATGGACATGGAAAAGCCGGGTTATTACATGAAGCAGTTAATATATTTGAGGAGATGAAATGTGTAGGATGTGAACCGGATGTGATAACTTACAATTCTCTAATCAATTGCTTCTGTAAGTTCGAAAGAATTCCTCAAGCTTTTGTTTATCTGCATGAGATGAAGAAAAGGGAGTTGAAACCAAATGTTATAACTTATAGTACACTTATTGATGCATTTTGCAAGGCAGGCATGATGCTGGAAGCAATTAAATTTTTTGTTGACATGAGACGGCTTGGTCTTCTACCTAATGAAGTTACCTATACGTCTCTGATTGACGCAAACTGTAAAATAGGTAATATGACCAAAGCATTTGCACTGGCAAATGATATATTGGAGGCTGGACTCAGCTTAAACACTGTGACTTATACCACTTTATTGGACGGTCTTTGTGAAGATGGTGACATGAAAGAAGCAGAGGAGTTATACAGGGCAATGTTAGAAGCTGGAGTGGATCTTAATATAAAAACTTATACCGCCCTTGTTCATGGATATGCTAAGGCTGAGATGCCAGAGAAAGCAATGGATATTTTAAATGAAATGAAGAAGAAAAGCATCAAATTGGATCTATTGCTCTATGGAACCATAATATGGGGCCTTTGCAAGCAAAACAAGATTGAAGAAGCAGAGGCTGTAATACATGAGTTGAAGGATTGTGGTCTAACTTCAAATAGTTATACATATACAACCCTTATGGATGCATATTTTAAGGTTGGGGAAACCACAGAGGCACTTAATCTGTTTCAAGAAATGCAGGAACGGGGAATTGAGGCAACAATTGTAACCTTTGGTGTACTAATAGATGGCTTATGCAAAAAGGGATTGATCCAGCAGGCAGTTAGTTACTTTGGAGAAATGACAAGCTTTGGTTTGCAACCTAATGTAATGATTTATACTACTTTAATTGACGGCCTTTGTAAAACTAATTGCCTTGAAGAAGCAAGAAAGTTGTTCAATGAAATGCTGAATAAGAAAATGAGTCCAGATAAAATTATTTACACCGCTTTGATTGATGGATACCTGAAGCATAAAAATCCTCAAGAAGTTTTGTGTTTACGGATGAAAATGGTTGAGATGGGTATGGATTTAGATTTGCTTACTTATACTTCATTAATTTCGGGTTATTGTAACTGTGGTCTTTTACAAGAGGCAAAGTCACTGTTTGATGAGATGCTTGCAAAGAACATAATTCCTGATGAGGTTCTTTGTATTTGTCTATTGAGAAAATATTATGAGCTAGGAAACACAAGTGATGCTCTGGCTTTGCAAGATGACATGATTAAGAGGAGCCTGATTGCTGGACCTTTTGATGTTAGAGCTTTTTCTAGACGCACTTGAGAGGGAAATCTTGCTTTTCTTAGTCCATTTTCCCCAGTTATAGTGACCAGCAATCAGGATTTTGATGCTTGATTCCAAGGTTGAATAACATAAATTCAAATGAATATGGCGCCTAGTTATGAAAGGGCAATTGCTATTTCCACTTGATGCTTCTGGAAGCTACTCTTATGTGAGTTCTGCTTCTAGGATTTCTGTTGCAAGCTTGTGTGTAATGACACAAAAGAATGATATTCTTGTTCCTGAGGATAATTCTTCACGGTGAGTGATTTTCATGTGGCTAAAATTTTGAATTATATTCTTTACTGGGTACTTTTATTGTGAATTATATAGAGCCTTTTTCTTGCGACTATTAAGCTTCATAAAGATTTTCTAATGGTTCTTGTTCCTTGTAGGAATCAACCAGAATAACAACTTATATGACATGTGAATGATTTCAGCTACAGTAAATGATTCTTTTATCACTTAGATGTACAAGGTATTTTATACTTTTTAAAATTTGCAGCTTAATGTAAATATTAGCATAGTCATCACAATTGTGTCATCACTGCAGTCGTAATGGTGTTCATATGCAAATTTATCGTAGAGTTTCAGAGCAGCAAGGTTTTCTTTGTACTTATGAGGAAACATCTTTGCATGGTAAATGATCCCTAGTTTTATTTGAAAAAAAAAGTTGTTCTGATGCAGTATTAAGCATTTCATGTTACCTTGATCTCCGGTCTGCAATCCATGAAAATAAATGTAACTCATCTAATATTTCATGCCCAAACCTATGTCAATTAGGACCGTACATACCTCCTTGTAGCTACCAATAAAAATGACAAGGAATAAATGCCCTAAGAAAATCTTTTATAGGTGCCACCTGCAAATTCCAAAGAAATAGTAAACCACCCGGAGTCCTGAGACCAGAAAATAAACTGCCTAGTAAATCAAGAGTCCCAAACCCTTGCAATAAAAATTTATCCATTTCTCCCTCTTGTTTCCCAAAAAAGGACAATAATTTTCTCTATCCAGTACCCACAATGCCCTTGAACTTCCTATCTCTGGCTTCCTGTAATAACAACTCCGTAGTTGATTGAGCTAGCTAACCCGTGCAACTCATGAGGTCTTTTTTTTCTTTAGATGAGTCCTATGTGTCACTTGCACCTTCAACTTTCTCGTATATTTATCTGACACCTGAATTTTTCTAGCAAGTCTGCACATCTTGGATATCTCTACAAATCAAAATGTTGGGTTTATTTTGTTGCATATTCAGGGCTGCTAGAGTTATGAATTTTTTTATTTGGAATTAGTAAGTACTACAGGTACACAATAGATGGTCTGCTATAAAATTATTTTTTCTGCACAGACTCCACGTCATGCTCTTATTCCATGCATAAACAGTATTTGGTTAAGAACCAAATATGAGAACCAATCGCTTGTGCTTCCCAACAGGCTTGAATTGGAGGTGCATTCATATCATCTTCAATGTTGGGCAGGTTACTTTTGGTGATAAGGCACTAGAGAAGTTCAGAAGCATACTTGCATTCTTGGCTGAGTGGTCATTCATCGTTCAGACTTTACCTTGAGGACAAGATAGCTTTCAAGGGAGGGGCAACTGATGGCAACTCAAGCCCGACGAGTGGAAGAACGCGTGACTCAACCCACAACTCAGCCCAAAAACCTTGAGGAGAAAGTGCAGTTGGCTGAAGCTAACACTACATGAGGCTGTTTGGATTAGCTTATGGAAGTTCTATAAGTGCTTATGAATTGTGATTTATAGAATACGAAGTAACTTTTACGGTTTATGAGGTAGCTTTTACGATCTACGAGATAAATATGTGGAGGAGATTTGTCTCGATTTATGTGAATCGAGCTTATATAATAAGCCCGATCTAGAAAAGCTTTATCAAACAGCCTCATGATTTATAGAGAATATTTATTAGGCCATTGGTCCTTTAAGGTAAAGTGGATTCACATTGGAAGGGCACCATTTGAAGGTTGTTATCTTGATATTTTCCTCTTCTTGTTTATTTATGCTTTTGTTTGTCAATTTTCTGAGTGAACTTGACAAGGCAAGCAAATGATTAATCATCTTTTGTAGTTGGAGTTTCACCCTCATGATATATAAGTAGAGGACAATTTTGCCTTCATCATGAACCCTGCCCTTCCTTCTTATCTCAAAATTCTTTTGTTTATCCTTTTTGGATTTCAGGTTTGATTGGATCTGTCATTTTGTCCCTTATTAATACATTTATTATTGGTGAAATAGAATTTATTAAAAAAAACACTGGGACATATTAGGAAAGTGATAGATTAATTTTTAAAAAAACTTGGATTATTTAGTGATTCCCTTGATTTATGTGAAATGCTTTTGTGCCATTTCTTTAAAAGTTTGAAGTGAGGGAGTACATCTAATAGTATTTATTCCAGTCGGTTAGTGTTTATTTGGTTTCATTTATTTTAGGGTTAATATAATCTTTGTTCTCTTAAATTTGATCTTATTTTAGTTTTAGTTTCTTAAATTTTAAATCAAAAGTTGTGATCCCTTGAGTTTTATTTTCATTTTATTTAAAATATTGGGTTCTATAATTTAAGAATTAAGTTTCAAACCAAAATGTTGGTAAATTAAGGGCTTAAGATGATATTAACTCTTTATTTTAAATAATTTTATGCTGTATATGATAAATATATAAGATGAATTTTACCTCAATATACAAAAAATACATTTTCAAGTGTTCCCATGCTGGGACCCACGCACGCTAGTGCTAACAATTTTCCCTTCCTATTTACATAGTGCATTTCCCAAAAATGTGAAAATGCTCAGGAAAGCTAATTTATACAACAAGAACTATGAAAAACCCAGTATCCTAAGGAATCCGGATTGCACTTTGAACACTCGATATCATGTCCCGAACCTCTTTGAACCACACTCGGAGCAAAATTTAGAAGTTTCTCTCACAAATGGGGCCCCACATTCATCACAAAACTTTGCAGGACTCGATGGCTGCAAGACAATAGTGAAGTTTATCAGTCAGGAAAAAGGATATAGTCACATAATATCAAGTTGTCTCAATTATCAAAATGAATTGCTCTCCTAAACTCTCATGAAGCATTATAAAATAATCCTGAGTCTTGAACTATGATAGAAGCCCAGAATTACAACGAACTGATAGAATTGCAAATCTGTATTCATTAAATCAGTCTAGAGCTTAAAAGAATCAAGAACTAAGTGCATGAGAAATATACTCACCAGTATATGCAGGCGTCCACCAACGTGGCCACTCGTGAGTGGTTGTAAGCAGGGCAACTGTTGAGATATTGTTGGTGACTGGTGAGCATGAGAAATTTCAGACAAGTGTGGGGAAGGACCACAGTGATGGTTGTGAGAATAGGGGCCTGCTTGCTGACTCTGATGCATAGTTTGATGATGGTTCTGGTGAACTGGATGAAACTGAGGCTGATGTGGCAAAGATTGCATGTGATGTTTGCATGGAGTTTGCTGCTGACTAGGTGGCTGAAAAACATGAACAAAATAAAAATAGTACCTACATTCTAATGCATCGGCAAGATCAAAATAAGGCATGTCTTCTCATCGGTTATAGAGAAGATTCACATTTCCCAGTGACCATTAGGATTGCAGTGAAAAAAGGGCATGGGGGAATACGTATGACCGCATGACTCTGCCAAATTTTTGCAAATGTGGCTTTCGAATTTCATGCATATGAACCAACACAGAATACTTAAATGTGGTTACAATAATTACCATAATCTCTGCAATCTATAACTGAATTGCTTCTAAGTGACAAAAACACTACTTGCTAACCAATAAATTGGAAGGCAAACTTAAAGGAAAGCAAATCAACTTGTGCTTCACTTACAGAGCGAAATCCTTGAGAAGTACCCAATGCAGAAGAGTTGTCCGCTCCAGGAAAACTCTGTAGAATTGAGTCATGTCAGGACCATGAAACGCTAAATAAAGTTTGGATTTGCAAAACCCCATGAATCAGAATGTAGTTACCCTCTAAATATTGCATCATCAGGCTATTAACATATATACCAATCATGATTATGGAGTCAAAAATAGCCAAGTGCATAAATTAATAATTAGAGCCGAGCCAGTTGAACTTCATTGTCATGGCTCATACATGGAAATTGCATTTTTCTTTTTTGAAATGTTTAAAAAGTTGCAGTCACAGAAACTTCTTAGAAGTTTGAAAGGGCCATTTCATTTGCCAAAATGAGCCATATTATGCTTACAGGTAGACCAGAGACATTGGGTATCATGTTTGATGCTGCACGCCTAAACTTGTGTCTTGGAGAATAAAATTTATAGTCACGTGCAGAGATAGCAACCTCATGGCGACCCGTCAATCTCTTAAACCTGAAACAAACAAGTCAGACCAGCATTCACAATTGATAAAGTAAAACACCATAATGGTCAACTTACCATTCAGCATCATCAATAGGCATAATTTCTGGTTTTTCAACAATATTCAAACCATTGACTACTACAAAGCGAACACGCTTCTCTTCTTGAATTACTAGTTCTGGAAACCTTGTCCTTGTTTCCACAGAAGTTGCCAATTCTCTTCTCTTGTATGTACATGGTCCTGATGGGGAGTAGTTTAATAAACATATCATTGAATTAAAAACTTGGGAAGAAAAATAAATAGAAGTACATCTACATCACAATGTATTTGTTTCACAAATGCCCAACTCAGTCTTATTTTAGAGGATGAGTAACAGAAGAGTGTGTCAACTTAAATATTATAGAACATCTCATTAGTTTCATAACATTTTTTGGGGGGGATTTATGTACCTCTCTTTGGAAATTTCTTGGCGAGTCTTCTATACAAACCGCCAGCAGCTTCTAGCGCTACCCCAATTGTCTTTTCACGAACACCATTCAAGGAGGCAAGCCGGATGTTGACATCATTTACTAAACTTTCATACATATTTGCAATATACATAAGAGGTAAAGCAAAGTTAGGATCTCCTTCATACTGGGCCTCTCTTATCTTCCTTTTGTTAAGCTTATCTTGCCCAGACTGAGCCGTATAATCAGCCTCAGAATCACCCGCTTCAATTACATGGTCATCAATAAAATGATCCACAACAATTTGTAGAAATCTTGCCCTTGCAGATTCGATGGGTGAAACATCTAGTTTGAAGTTATGATAGAATGAGTTTGCAACAACTTCATCTTAAATGATCACATATATTTAACCCAAAGACCAAAAATTCCTATCAACTAAAAGAAAAGTGTCCAGGAAATTTTAGTACTTTACCATCAATGGTCAAGATATCATAAGGGTCTCTTGAAGAGTCGTTGTTCTCGAGACTGGAGCGATCCTCTTCAACTTCCACATTGTGAAGTGGTAAAGAATTCCTATGGGGTTCATGCATGCAGTCCTACGAAACAAGTACAAATCATCTGTATTACTATATATTACTCTACAGCCCCAAACATATACCTTGCCCAAGCACACCCATGAACCTGCTGCTTGAAAAATTGAATAAACTATGCACAACGGAGACAGTCCATGATGACAAGGATACAGGAGATGAATCACATAAATATGGTGAAAGAACAGATTTTGTAGTGTTTGTATGAAAATTGAAGTTTTATATCAGCTCTGGTAGAAGGATCGCATATGAATTGGACACGATACAGCTCCCAATTTTAAGCTTTATAGTAGAAAACAAAGCCCGGGGAAAAATTTTCTCACCAAAAAAAAAAAAAAAGGAATCCAAGCAATACACTTACGACGGCACCAGTATCATTATCATTGTCCAAGCTATCTTCGGTGACAGCTTCGCGATCGACGTCGGCTTCGATGTCGTCCATATCGGAGGTCCTACTCTCAACGGTGTTGAGAACGTGGAGTGGGCTCTCAATGAATGAAGTGGGAGAGTTGAGATTATAGTGCTGAACAGGAACCCTAGTACCCATTTTTCCACTGACTCGGAAAATGGAAAAATTGAGGTTGATTTCGAAGTCAAAAATCAGCCAAATTCAAGAATTTCTCTCTCCTGATGATTCTCCACCTTGAATAGAAAATTTGGTTTCTGCAAAATGAAGAAGAGAGAAGACATTAAATTGAGGTATACAGTGAAGTAGAAGAAGAAAGTTGAAGGGGGAACAAACCAGAACTCAACGGCTATACAGAGAAGGAAGAGAGGAGGGAAAGAACCCAAAGCTGAGCCCATACCTGAGGTATTCGGCAGGTCAAAGCAGCCACCAAACCTAAGTCCGATCTAAACGCTACTTGCCAACCCAGTGCTGTCCTGGCTTCATGCCAGAAATTATTTATTTATTTTAATCACAGGTTGTTTTTATATTTTATAGGGCTTAATTACGTTCTCCCCCCCCCCCCCACCACCCAAAAAAAAAAACTTAACTTCAATTTATTGTCAGGGTTGAATTTTATTTTGATTTATTAAATGTTTAGTTTTATTTTAATTTTCGTTAAATTCTTAAAATACAAATGCTTCCATCATATATGTGATTTTGTCGAAAAAAAACTGCGGGCCAAACATAAGATAGAAAGAAATACTTGGGGACCGAAAATGAAACATTTTTTTTATGGAAGGATCAAAATGATATTAAAACGAGGAGAATGTAGTTACAATACAGATTCTAGTAAAGGATAAAGGAAAAGTTCCAAATTTAGGAATAAGTAGTTTAATATAGTTTATGTGAATACTAACAAAGAAATAAAGTAGGTGCAATAAATATTGTGTGACCACTTTGCTTGATCTTGTCAGAGTTGCTTGCAAATGTTATATGCTTCCTTGATGCCCACAGATGGAGAGCTGTTTCATGAGAAATAAATAATGGTAAATGAACAATATAATGCAATTCACTTTTTAGACATTTGAAGACAAAAAAAAAAAAGAGTCTCCTCGATGTAGGCTTTTCCATATAAATTGCTGGATAGGTTGGTTTTGGAAACATACCCATAAATGAGCAAACGCTTAATTGGTTGTAAAATAATAGTTCACCCATTCAAGTTGAAATGGAGTTAGAGAGCTATTTTATTGAACAAGCATTCACCTTGGGGAATAATCTCTAGAGTTGATGCAAATGCTAGATTGCAAAAAGAAAGCAATGACATGATCTCTGGGCGAGCAACTAAAATGGATATAGTTTTTTCCTTCATATCATATGTAACACAAGGTTGTGGTTCAACCTGATCAGATTAATCAAAATGATGATGCCATACAAGAAGTGGTGAGGACCATCTTATGCAATTGAATTAAAGTATCTTTTAACCAGATTTGGAACTTGGAAGGATTGGAAGATCCAAAGCATCTAGTTTAATCCAGAAATGTGTGTATAAAAGTTAGGAAAAAAAAAGACAGAACATCAATTTTGAATTTGTAAAATTTTAAATTATGTATTTTTTAAAAATTAGATTGTAAATTTCTTATCAAGTTCCGCCGTTTTCTTATCAACAACAAACTTGATTTGAGATTTTACAATTTAAAGTTCTTTCTCCACCTTTTTCTCTAAAGGTTATATGTTTAATATTTTATTATTAATATTTTTTAAAAGATTTTATAATATCCTATAAAGGTTTAGTAAGATATCAAATCATACATATACATTTTTCTTTTACAAAAAGGGCATATTGAAAATTTTAACGATTTTTTTTAAAAATCAAAAGTTCATTTTCTTATTAATTTAAGACAATACTTTGGCAAATAAAGTATTATAGTATAACAACAAAAATAATAAAGTTTTGTATCTTACCAGGTGAGATTGGTTAGATAGCTCAAATGAGGCTGTTGAAAATATAATACTATAGTAGAAACATAAATTAGCACATACAATACAAATAGTCTAGGCTTTCCCTCCTTGGAAATCAGGATTTTGAAACCCGGATTGGACGATTCAGCCCAGAAACTAGCGAACCGATCATTAAGTCAATCCGGTTCAAGCATCAACCCGATTTATTATTATTATTATTATTATTATTATTTTCAAAAATCAATTTTTTTATTTTCTTTAGAATTTCATATTAATAACCCTAGAATCTTCAATTTCTCACCGATTTGACTTCGGGTTAATTTTGATTTGACTCAAGTCTAACCCACTAACTTTTGATCTAGCACATCGACCAATTTAGCTAGTGGCCGGTTCATATTTAATTGCTGAAAATACTACTACATATCCTATATGATAGGTTATATTAGATTCGAACACGTGACACATGAGAGAGATTTTCAGCCTCCACTAATATAACACTCAATCATTGACGAAAATTAAGTATGTAGTATCCTTCCGTCTTTACATATAATGTCCTTTCAACTGAATCAGGGGATTTTAAGAAATAGTTAAAATTAGTTAAAAGTAATAAATATGTAGAAAATATAAGTTGCTTTCTAAAAACAAGACTATTTATGAATGAGTAAGAAAGAGATGATAATGAATAAAGGATGAAAGAGAATGTATGGGGAATAAATGATGAGAAAGTAATTGAAACAAAATAAATAAAAGTGCATTTATTATAATAATAAATTTAAAAGAGATCTTATAAAAAGAGATAAACTCATTTAATAAAAAAAAGATCTTATATATAAGTACGGAGATAGTATATCATAACATTAGCTTTAATAATTTTTCTTAAATATTCTAAAATATCTTTAGAGCTTATCAATAATTTAATCTTTTTATTGTTTATCATAAATATTTTAGCCAAAATAAAAAATAAAATATCTGTTCAGACTCAAATTTTTTACATTTTTATTTTTTAAGCATATTACACTGTATTATAAAATTTCAAAACTTAGAAAGTAAAGAAAAAAGCTCGCTAGCATGCATATAAATAATGGAAGAATTTAATTTAAATATTATTTAAATTTTAAAATTTTAAATCAGTGATTTTTAAAAAATATGAATTATTAATTGTTATACTCTTTTTATCAATCCTATTACTTTTATTATCAACATAAATAATTTAAAATTTTAAAGATCAAATTATTTAAATGTCATTTCTTAAATAAATTTTGTCCATAAAATATTATGAACATTGTAATTGGCTGCAAATAAGTCACGTGGCTGCCAGGGAAGCAGATGATTCTATGCCTACAATTCTTCCACTTGCCAAATTTTAAGTGGCCAATAATCTTCCCATGCGTTACGAAAATCTAGTGGACGATAAGGTATATATGGAATCCAACCTTTTCTTACACTATTTCTTCTCTCCAAGAATCTTATCTCTCAATTTTAACAGTAATGGCCATTTCCAGTTCTCCAGACTGGTCTTTAGCTTCAACCACTAATTGTTGCAGCAGTAGAAGAAGAACACATCACCTTCTTCATAATACTCTCATACCCATTTCTCAATTTGCTTCCTTTTCTTCTATTCCTCACTCCAATCCTCGATTCTTCACTGTGAGGTTCTCAGGCTCGCCCTCTCCGATCTTGGAAGAAGGATCATCTCGACCTAATGCTCCTGTAATCCAATTCGATGTGCAAATTTCAGATGATGTATTGCAGTACTCAAAGCATTCTGGTGCTGAGAATCTGAATGAGTTCGTTTGTGGGTTATTTGAAGATCCTCAAACGGAGGGACTTGGGTATGAATATTATCAGAGATTGAAAGAGAGGCCTGAGTTTAGACCAGAGGGATCAACTTTAGGGCATGTGATCAGGTATTTGCTGAGATTTAGGAAATGGGGCTCTGTTTTATCTGTTTCTGAAGACTTGAAGGTTTATTCTGTGTTGCCTGATGTAGCTACATGCTCTGATTTGATTAGTAAATGCATAAGATCTAGGAAGTTCAGAATTGCTGACGCATTTCTCTATGTTTTCAAAGATTCTCAAACTACCGAAGTTGCTGTTTCAGCTTTTGATTCCGCCATGAGAAGCTACAATAAGCTTCATATGTATAGGAGTACTGTTTTAGTATTTGAACGAATGAAATCCACCAAGTCATTGGCTGTTGCAGATTATTCCAGGTGCTATCTACACGTTATGGAGGCTTACATGAAGATTGGTGATAGTGACAAAGTGGTCCAGTTGTTTCAAGAACTTGAAAGTGGAGAATCATTAATTACATCAAAAAGATATTTATCTCTGATCTATGGGGTTTTATGTGAGTCATTAGGCCAATCAGGACGGGCATTCGAAGCTCTAAAGTACTTCAGGGACATGAATAAAAGAGGGGTCATTAATGATTCTATATATTCTACATTAATATGCTCCTTTGCAAGCTTGCGTGAGGTGGATATAGCAGAGAGGCTTCTTAGAGAATCAAAGAGGAAAACAGTGATAAAGGATCCAGAGGTGTACTCCAAGCTTGTGTTGATGTACGTTGAAGAAGGTTTAATGGAGAAGACTCTTCAAGTAGTTAAAACAATGGAGAATGCAGGTGATGCAGATGCTTTACATATTTTGGTTATTCTTTAATTGAGTTTTGATTAAGGAATAAAATATCTACGGATTAGTGCTATTGTTAGTCTTTATAATTTGATTGAATTTTGGTTTTAGTCTCTATAGTTTCAAATCATTGATTTTGATCACTATAGTTTTATATAGATTTGGTCTGAGTCACTGTTAACGAGTTTTGGTTTTGGTCCCAAAAACCTACCCCTTGTTTTGATTGCTTGAAATCATGTTACTTGCACAATATTTTCTTTTAGAACTGTGATTCTCTTCTTTGATTTCCTTGTTTCACATTGCCTATACTGATATCGGAGCTAATGATTCTTCTGCAATGGCAGGTCTCAAGGTTACTGACTGTATCCTATGTGCTATTATCAATGGCTTCAGTAAGAGGAGAGGATTTAGAGCTGCTATAAGTGTTTATGAGCAACTAGTTTCAAAGGGTCATGAACCAGGACAAGTCACCTATGCATCAAGCATAAATGCTTATTGTCGTCTTGGCCAATACACTGAAGCAGAGAAGGTGTTCACAGAGATGGAGCAAAAGGGGTTTGATAAATGTGTTGTGGCCTATTCAAGCATGGTTGTGATGTATGGAAGATCAGGGAAGCTAAGAGAAGCAATGAGACTAGTGGCTAAGATGAAAGAAAGAGGGTGTAATCCCAATGTGTGGATTTACAATTCTTTGATAGATATGCATGGGAGGGCCAAAGACTTGAGGCAAGTTGAGAAGCTATGGAACGAGATGAAGCGAAGGAAGGTCGAGCCGGATAAGGTAAGTTACACGAGCATCATCGTGGCGTATAGCAAGGTAAGAGAGTTTGAAAAGTGCATAAAGTTCTTCAAGGAGTATAGAATGAATGGTGGGGAGATTGATAGGGCTATGGCAGGTATAATGGTGATGGTGTTCTCAAAGGTTGGACAAGTTGATGAACTGGTAAGACTATTAAGGGACATGAAGATGGAAGGAACAGGATTGGATGAGAGGCTGTATCAGTCGTGTTTGATTGCTTTAACTGAAGCTGGAATGCAAGTACATGCCAGGTGGTTGCAACAGAGCTTCAAGGTAACATGAGGTTTAGGGTCTTCTTTGATTGAAGGATCCAATAATAATGTGGAGAAAGACATATAGAAAGAGTAGTGGAATCCACCGGATCTCTGCCACTTCAATTTCTTGCTTTCTCTTAAATGATTTTGCACTGTACGAAGTAAATAAACATGTGAGAGAGATTCTATCTCAGCACACAAAGACTTATCAGTCAAAAGTGAAGCTAGAAACACTAAAAATGCCCTAGCATGTATCTATGTATGTATAGCAATGTATAGGTTCCTTGTGAGTTAAAACAATTTATTTGGGAGATAGCTTTTGTAATTTTCTAATGTAAGGAGCCAGGACTATGGAGCATGAATCACTAGGGTTTTTCTTGGCGTTGCTCGATGTATGTATCATGTCTATGCTACCTGTCTTGGCTGTTGTGTGTGTGTGTGTGTGTGTATAGGAAATTTGGGATTTTAATTAAATATCATTTCAACTTTTTTATTGGTTAAATTTTTGTTTTAGTGCTTATATTTTTTATTTAATATTTTCACTTTTGTCTATGTAGTTTTACAAATCCATAATTGGGTTAAAAAATTTTGTTTACTCCAAGCTAATGAACATTTTTCAACATATTTATTACTATAATTGCTAACCATAAAACATCTTTGACATGTTAAATATAGCTTAGCGGTATGAAAAATGAAAGCTATAATGAAAATAGGAAGTTTAGGTTCAATCTGGTTTGTAACTTATGTCATTAATGCATGTTCTTCTATTTTTTTCTTAAAAATTAATGTAGCGGGTATGATATGAATTTAACTCTTATTCAATCCAATGTTTATTGATAAATACATTATATTCACTAATATTGTATGCCCCGTGCTAGCATCAAATCATACATGAATTTCTTATAAATTTAAGTAAAATTTGTTTATTTATGAAAATATAAATGATGCCAACTCTAAAGAAATGTAAGAAATATTTCTTTTATATATTTTGTTATTAATATAAAAATACCTCAGCTCACGTTGAACTATAATGCATCCATTACAAGATAATCTATCACAAAAGTACAGTTGGCCGAAAGTTAAGCCCAAGAATAGGTTACAAAAGAACTAAGAATGTGTCATTTTCTATTTTTAGAGGAATTTTATAAATTTGACATTTCAAAGAAACCAAATTACACAATGCAAACATTAATTAACTCTATCTAAATTGTTCTCAAGTTCAATGAGCCTCTCTTGGTCCATAGTCGTTTTGCTTAAAAACTGGGAGTACCATGTGGCAGAAAGCTTTGGCCTTCTTGTCAAGTTTGGATCATCCAAATAAACATGATATAGACCATAACTCAAATTATATCCACCGAACAAGTCGGGTAAATCCAACATGGACCATACGAAGTAACCTCTTACATTGGATCCATTTCTGTGAACATGTCAAATATTTTTTTTGTTAATGGAAAACAGAGAGAGGGAGAGAGAGAAAGAGAGGGAGGGAGATTACTTGTGCTTACCAAGTATGGAAGTGATGACAATGAGAGTTAAACTTGTGCTTACCAAGTATGGAAGTGATGACAAAGAGAGGGAGAGAGAGAAAGAGAGATAAACTTTGAAGATGGAAGTGATGTTTCCAAAAATTGTGATCACTTGTGCTTACCTTAATGCATCAAGAGTTGCTCCCATGTGTGCTTGCAAGTAATTCACTCTTGGCCAATCAGTCAATGAAGAACTTGGTCGTGTTCGTTGCCCTGCATAGTTTCAAAGGTTGTTACATATAATACTTAACCCTCTCACCAAATTCTTTGAAGCACAAATCTGCATAAGCTATGAAGTCTTTTCTGTTGGCGTCACCATCGTACACCACATAAATTGTTGGCGGCAACACCTGTTGAAATAAAATAAACAAATAGTTCGAGTCACGTCCAAGGACGTTGTCCTTAGGAGATATTCCGCAACCCCCTAGTAGATTAGGAAGCGGCACTCCCCAGGATAAAACGAACTCTTCCTGCAGAAAGCAGGGTGACAGAACTGCATAAAGATATTAGTATAACTCGGAAGAAGAGAGAGGAGAGGAGCTCAGGGACCTTTGTGTCACCAAACCTCAGTGCTCACACCTTGGCACCAGAACTTACTCCATACATTGCCTTTTATAGGCAGATATTATGTGACCGTTGAGCAGCAATGATGACTATTAATGACGGTTTAATGACAATTTAATGTAATAAAACCTTTTAAATGTCATTAAAACCATTCAATTAAAAATCTAACGGTCATCTCCAACGGTCAGTTCACATACTCCTCTTATCAGTCTTTTTACTAACTCAAGCTCATATTTAATTGTATACTAGGGCATTCTCAATCTTGAGTTGTATGAGACTTCTTTCTTTGACACACTCACACACAATATTTCCAACATTTTCTACAATCATCAATAACAATGTCAACATGTGTCAAATTGTTTTCACAATAATATAACTTTTTTTATATATATAAAGTCCTTGTTAACACAATTTATCACATTTCAATATTTAAAAGCCCTACATAATTCTTTGACTAACCCATCCTCCATAGTTAGCGTCAAGTGTCAAAACTCTTAATATTTCGATATGTGCAGAGTAAATAGCATGGAATTTCATAGGGTAGACAGAAACAACGGAAACATATTGATAATGAGTACTTGTTTACAATATAGGAAAATTCCCATAGAGTTTGATAAATATATACAAATGTACAGAGTATTCAAAAGTGGTTAAAATTACATGCATAAATAGCTATAACAGCTACAAATTTCCCAGAACTCTAATCACTAGTAGCTATTATTTTGTCTTTCGAGCCGCCTACCTCAGCTGTAAAGTTTTTGTTTTGAAAAAGAATGAGATTCGAGCAAATCTCAGTAGTAACATGCTTTTAAACATATAAAATGTGAAAAATAAATATGTAATGCCATGTCATGTAAGATGATAGAAAACTGTGTGTACACTAGTCCAAGGCCAAATGATATATTTGTACATTGGCTTAACTCGGCGCCCATGTTGGGTCCTTGACCACAATTAGGCTAATAGGCATATCCAAGACACTTAGCTCATATTACAGAGAATGACATATATAAACATTTAGTAATTACATAGTATATATAAAAAAGAAGTTACTACCTGAATCATTTTTCAGTTTTACTGTCAGTCCAATACTTTTGTCCCAGCTTGGCTATTATCAATTCCTATAAATTAAAGTTAACAAGTAACTTATTATTACTTGTATTATTACTACTTTTAAATCATATTTTGTGGGTTATCCAATATAGTTACAACAGTTTCTGTATAGTACAATTATGCACAATGCAATTTCACTATTTCCAGAAATTGACAGATTTTTCAGTCAACTTTGTAAATTCATAATTAATTCTATAAAACTCCAATTTGAATGATTCTAAATCATAAATGAAGCTTTGTAAGTTTACATTTGAGGAAAAAATTTTAGATTTGACATTGTAACCAGGTTATTCCCAGAAAATTTGCCAAACTATACTATTCCTAGATTCACTATCAGAAACAGGGCACAACTTCAAAAATACATATATCCCAATCCACTTTCCCAAAATTATAAATTACCTATCAAATTAAAGCTATATATCTCTACTTTAATCTTACCAATTTTCATAATTTTTGGATTAAGTTTGACTATCGAAATATATTTCACAACATCATTGCCTCACAAAAGGCAACCAAACAACATGCACTTACAACTTAATAAATTTTCAAACTTGTATACCAACACCCAAAAATCATGAACACATGTATACCAATATAATTTTTTGTGTAGAATTCATTGATGACATCAAATTTACCAAATTCCCACTCCTTATATACGCCATGTTCTGACTAGTAGTGACAATACAATCCCATGATCACCAAGTTTCCAATTTAATCTTCATACAGGTCTCATATGCTCTTTAAGCATCATATACCATCATTTATATGTTCTTAATACCATTAAAACCCTAAGGTTATTCCTCAATAAAAACAGGGTAGCACACTAATATCATAAAATATTAACCAAATTCCAAGGTATTTAGCACAAAACAAAGCTTGTACTTACCTCTTTGCTTGGCTATAACTCTTTCTTATTTTCTCTAACTTCAACACCACTTTAATAGCATAAAACTTCTCCTTTCAAGAAACTAAAACCACGAAAATAATGCTCTTGATGAGAGAAACGATGTTTGTGAAGGAACTTTGGGTTAGAAGGGTGATCTTAATAGAGAAAATAGCTCAAGAACACATACCTTCACTCCTTGCTCATTTGCTCTTCAACTTTCGGATCTTTCTCTTTCCTATTAGGGCCGTCTAGAAATGAATGAGAATGAGAAGGAATGCTAATTAAATATATGTTCCCTCTTCCCTCTTAACCGACTTTGGAGAGTGAAAGAGTATTTAGACTTAGTTGATTACATGTGTTAATGAGTGTGCGAAAATAATGGCCATGGGTCTCAATATAAAAGTATGCTGAATAATTGACTAAATTCCTCATTCCCTTATGCTAATCGTCCTTGTTGAGCCAAAAGATAAAGAAATATTTCAATCAAATTCTCTTTCTTTCACTAGTGCCTTGTCCGACTTTTTGGAATGAATAAATGATAAGAGAATTCAATAAATGAAGCTTTTATCACTCTTCTTATAATATAGCTGATTTTGTTGACTTAAAAGAGGAAGAGGATATTGATCTAATCTTTGTATGCATTTAGAACATACTAGAGTCGACCATGTGGCCTACTTGAAGGAGGAAAAGTGATTAATAATTAGTTTGTATGTGTGAGAATGGCTAGATGAGTGAATTAAATATTTATCCTTATTCATCACTTAGCCGAAATATTTGACTAAAGGTGGAGGAAATTTGTTGTGTTGCCTCCTTTTCTCTTGATATACTTTTGTCCTATCTTGAGTAAAGAGATGAAGATGAGAATTTATTAAGCTCTCTTCTCTCATTCTTTGTCTTGTATGCTTCACATGGAGCAAAAGTGAGGAATTGATTATTGATTAACTTATCTCCTCTCTTGCCCTTTTTATTCTCAACTGAAATGTTTGAAACAATTATGAAGACATATATTGATATCACAATCTCACTTCTTCCTTTATATCCATAGCCATTTTTGTTGACTAAATGGATAATAAGTCAATTAATCTTACCCCCTCTCCCTTCTTAAAATCTGTCCGAAATTGTCATTGAAAAGGAGAGGTAATTGTGTTAACCAAAGTCTTGTGTCTTCTTGTACAAATGTAGGTATGAAATTATTTATTCTATTCACACTTCTTGCTTATTCCTAGCCGCAAGATTTGAAAAAAGGAAGGGAATTTGTTGCACATGTATTGCTTATACAAACACGAATCATGTAGTCCAAATTTAATTAAAAAGTAATAATTCTTTTATTTTAATCATCCTCATCATTATTTCTACTATTTCTACTTTATATGAGCAAATCTTGGCCTTTCATTTTATTTCCTAAATTTATCTTCAAGATCAAGTGGCACTTAACTTTTTTACCCTTGATCATGGAAATATTATTTATTGTGCAATTTAAAGTGTACCAAAATTCACCATTTTATTCTATTTAATATAACAAATGTATATGGAATTTTTGTGAGCAAAATTTGGGATATTACATCAAGTGCTTGGGGTAAGTCATCATGATGATGTAAAGTAACATGAGGTTGGATTATTGTATGATGGAAAAGAAAAATCAGTAATGCATGTTTGACAAACCATTAAACCGTAGTTTTAGAAATTCTTTTCCATAAGTTGTCTCTCATGAATCATAAAAGTTATTCTCAAAATTGAAAGATGCAAATACAATCACTATATGCAAGGGAATAAAGGAAGATAAGCATGGCTTATGAGTTCATTGATAAGATTGTTATAATATCATTTGAGTGCTGTAAAGAGAGTTTACATTACATAGCCATATGGTTTAGAAACAAATAATTTTAAAGGTGGGTTTTCCATGCTTGCTTAGGTCTCCAATCAATTAACATTAGAGCTAGATTGGCCTTCATGGAAACCATAGCCTGTGGAAGGTACAAACTGGTGGTCAAAGTGGATTTAATACAGTTATCTGTCAAGGATGTCATCACCTTCACAAGCTGGTGCTGCTAAGGAGTCTCATATTGGGTCAAATGTAATTCTTCTGATACTATAGAGATTTGACTTTTTTCCTAAAGAGCTCCCTTTTTTCCAGGATAGACTTCCCATGCTTAAGAAGTTGGATTTAGTTGAGAGGGATATAAAGATCAAGCTGCTTCTTAGAACAGCAATGTGAAGACTCAACTCTAATGTCCCTATTAAAGTAAGAAAGCATATCAACTAACCTTGTATTTGTGGAGTAGCGATTGTAGTCTTTAAAAGTAACTTTTTAATTTATGATTTACGATTTATGAGGTAAGTATGTGAAAGAAGTTTTGTCTCGATTTACGTAAATAAACATTTTTGGGGATCCCAAACATGATCCAAAACAAACACATGTCTCCATCAGCTCCACCCATGTAATCTGAAAGTTAACATCACAAGTAATGATATAATTTTAGGAAATTTCATAGGTAATGTTTGGTTATAGGCATTTTAATTTTTCAAAAGTTGAAAACAGTTTGACACATCAATCATTAAAAGCAACTGGAAATGGCTAATCAATCAAATTAAAGCGGCAATTAGCAAACAGTAACAATGCTTATATATTGATCCTCATATGCATGGAGTTTAAATTTGCCATTTTATTACCAGCATGAGCGAAGGTATCCCATATACTGGGCTTCCTCCCATCTTCATTTGCTGCACCTTCAACCTTTGATATATATATATATATATGTATGTATTTATATTCCTATTAATTGCCTCCATTAGTAGAAAGAGACCATAAAATACAACAAATACACTTCTTTTATCTGTTTCATTTGCAAACAATTCAGCCAGCCACAGAAGTTTAAAAATCAGCTTCAATTCTGTATGTACAAGTTTTATTTATCTCTCTTAGATTGTGCGCATATATCAAGTTTTTACAAGACAAATTCCGAAGGGGCTGGTGCAGCGGACTACAGGTTTAGCTAGAATTTTATTTTATTTATTATAGTACATCTTTATTTTACTATACTCCCAAAGCACATAAAATTTGTTGAAAGACTTATGTATAACTTATTATTTTTAGTAGGTGTAACTCTTCTTTAAGTGTGGGCAATATATATTCATTAGTCATGTGCAAATATTTTTTATGTTTTACATGTTGTTTGAAATAGATTGGACATAGCTAAAAAATAATTACACTTATTTAAGAACCTAGGTCCTTTGGCACCTTAGGCCAATAATAAATTTTGCCGTGGAAAATTTTTAGCATTTTTTCTATTAATGTTTTATGTTTCGTACCCAAACAAACTTCTGGCTCTTATAGTTTGGATATAAGAGCGGGGAGTAATATATTCTTTCACTTAAATTTTATAGAAAATTGTATTTATGTATGGACAAAAGAAAATATAATAAAATGGTTATTTAAAATTTCAAAATTGTATTTAAGTCCTATGAGATTTTTTTGCAATAAATTTCAATCTTACTGATAAGTCTATGGGCACCTACTGACAAGTCCATGAGCATTTATACAAACAAGTCCATGGGTATCCATTGACAAATTCATGAATAATTGACAATTGAATTTTTTTGTAAAAAATTCCCATGATATTTAATTTTTTTTTTTAGATTTCAAGGGACTATTTTGTTGAATTTTCTCTAATTTGAGACCTAAATGCAATTTTTTTCTAAATTTTATTTAATATATAACTTTTAAAAAAAATATTATGCCTCATATGAAAATTAATACAACACACCCACCCAAGCCGAACCCGCTTCACTTTTAATGCATGCTAGCTGATCATCTAATGATCAACTAATGTCAATTGACATAGAGGTCGTGAGTTTAATTTTTGGAAAACAGCATTTGCAATTGTGGGAGCAATGTTGAATACATATAATTATTTCTTACTCCAACTATGGAAGCTTTATGTATTAGGCTAAAGAGGAAAAAAATTTAGGGAAAATGATAAAAAAAATACTATTTGAATTTCAAAATCTTATTGACTAATGTGTTAATGGATTAATAAGAATAGTAATGCAATTAATAACTTATTTTATTATTAAATCACTTATTTAAAATTTTAAAATTTAAACGGTATTTTTTTAAGATTTTCCTAAAAATTTACTCGCAATAATAGCATCCACACATTTTTAAAAAAAAAACTATTTTAGAAAGAAGTAACGGAATCCCGAATGGAGTTGATCCACTCAATAAAAACATAGTCATGATGTTAAATATGTCAATTTCAATTCAACACGTAACCCCTTCATACTTGAATAACGATCCTTTTCCATTAATTACTCTTTCTTTATTTCTTTCCTTTTCACATGACTAATAGTATCAAATTTGTTTTGATTAATACAAGTGTGCGTCCAGATTTGGGAACATGATACATCAATCCTAAAAATCACCATTAGAGATTTAGAGTTCATTAAAGATAAAGATAGTTCGAGTGAAGGTGCTGCCCTATCCACATGTCAAGATCCTAATCCTACGTACATGTGTTTGTGTTCATATCAGTGTCGGCATGGCATGTCTTCGTCACCAAAACATACAACACAAAATTATTAGACATGTTACACAATCATCAGTTCCATCACATTTGTGTGTGTTTTGTGATAAGTCGGTAAGAAATTTGATCTATTTAAGATTATATATTAGTTTTGTGATAAATATATATAGCACATTTCAATATCATTGCGTGGTTTTTTTTTTAATTTGATATTGGTCCAAAAATTCATATTTTATACATTGTTAAATATGGGCAAAGTTGATGCTTTATTTTCAGATAAAGTTATTGACTCAATTATCTTTCTTTGATTTTGATAAAGTAGTTAGAGACCACTGTATGCTTTATAAAACACATAAGATTGATAATATACTGAGTGTCTTACAAACTTTCATCACACGTAGACCAAATTATATATATCCACATATACGGCCTACCTTATATATATATATATATAAGGATTATTTTTTATGACAAAAATTTAATCCAAAATGAAATCAAAGATTGATATACCACTCTCCTTCTATTTCTAAGTCTATTTTGACCAAATGTTTTTATCCTTATTATAACTCTAATTTCATAATAATAAATGCGTTTTTTTACAATTGTTTCCCTTTGAATTGCGATAAACAAAAAAAAATTAATCCATATTAAACTCTTAAAATCAATCATAAATAAATGTAAAATTAAAAATTCAGTTTGTAATTAATAAGTTAACTAACTCTCTTTAATATATAAAAATTAATTAATTTAAACTTATAAATAAAATCAAAACGGTAACTAGCTAGCTTGAAACTCAACCTCGCTCGCAAATGATAAATACACAACTGTCTATCAATGGGGAAAAACCAATGTTGTGTCAAAACACAGGCGATAAAAAGACACAATTATACAAAGAAACAACATAGAGCATTTATATGGGTATGGTCATTTTCCATCATTCAATCAAAAGTCATCATCACAGGTATTAATAATTTTTAATTTTGATTAATTAGAGTAACTGATTAACATAACACACACACAAATAATTAATAATCATCTCATGCTTTCCCTTAATTAATTACCATGTATTCCACTATTTAAAGACCCCCCCACACCTGCTTCTTCATTTGCACCAGCATCATCATCAAACCTTACTCATTCTTCACAATATATGGCTCGTTCTCTGCTCCAACTCGTTTCTTCCATCTTCCTCCTCCTCCTCCTGGCCACAGGTACGTAGCACAACAGATTTAATAATAAACAAATTAGTTTACTGTGTTTTCAAAAGGTTATTTATATGTAGTTTTGATTAAATACTAACTCAGTTTTTTAGTATAATAACTAATTGAATTTTTTTAAAGAGGTTTGAAAGCTAAATAAATTAGTTAATTATAACATATGCTATAAATTATTAGATTATATATTATAAAAATAACTGATTTTTATATTCAGGACCGGAGTGTAATGTTTAGCTTATGGTTGGATGTATATATATATAGTGAAGTTTTATATATATGGGGGTGAATTTTGCAGGGATGGTGCCAAGAATGGTGGCAGAAGCAAGGACGTGTGAGTCAAAGAGCCAACGCTTCAGAGGAGTATGTGTGAGATCCTCAAACTGTGCCACCGTCTGCCAATCGGAGGGCTTCTCCGACGGCCACTGCCGCGGCTTCCGCCGCCGTTGCTTCTGCAGCAAACAGTGCTGAGTTCTCCATCTGAGATATGTTCACCTCATCTTGTCCGTAGGGAAAGATCATTATGTGTGAGTGTGTGTGATGCATAATAATTATATTGTGCCCTCCATATATATGTATCGGGTGCTAGTGTTCAAGATTACTCTTAATTCTATATTCTATCTATATTTATATATGTGTGTGTAAAAAATAATTTATGGGTCTAATAGCTTGTTCTTTTTCTTTTTTTTTATCTGATCCATTGAATATTGAATAAGATAACATATATATGCACTGTATTGTTCATGTAATTCGTATTTCTAAATCCACAGTTAAATTTAGTTTGTAAAATGGCTACATATGCAATAAAATAGAAAGAATAAGTTGTTCCAATCATATGGCTAAGTGTCAGTTTGTATTAGCGGAGAATCTGCTTTTCTAATATAATTTATAATGTATTAAGTAAATATGCGAGAGAAGTTTTATCTTAACTTATATAAACATACTTTTAAACCCTAACTCATATGGCACTAAATTATTGTTGTCCTTAGACTATTTTTTCCCCCTCCCCAACCTTGAGGACTATTTCACCTGCATGATTGTCAAACATTCTTCAAAAAGCGGGACTGCATGAATAAATTAGTAATATAATCAAAAAATAGCAGAGAGGAATTCTTAATAAATGAGAGGATATGGACTCACACACACAGATATAGTTTTATTAAGATTTTGATATTATAATCTGGTATTTAGATCGGGGTTCGAGGGCACCCCTTCTAATATAAATGTCTCTTCTGAGAGTCGAACTCAAGATCTAACGAGTCTTTACACTACTAAATTAACTCTATATAAATTTTTATCAATATTTTTTGAATATTGTACAAGTGCGTCAAAGAAACAAGTGTCACGTTATTTAAAAATCTGATTGTATGAGAATGCAAATCCATGATGTAACATATCATTTTGGGCTACTAAATGGGATTGAAAGAGTTGTGGGCTATTGTGTGCACAATAACGACCCACTGGAAGGCAAATGTAACACAATACCGGACATGTGTGAGCTGTTTTTGTACAAAATTTATGTGTTCCTTCCTTTTTCCTTTGTTATCCAGAACCAACATGTCCTTTCATACTAACATAAACAGTGTTTATCATATATATGAATCACATAATTTCAAATGAATCAGATAACTCTAGATACATGAAACACATATATAAACACTATAAAGTTACGTTCAAAGTTCAAACAACCTCTAAAATTAATCTACTGAATAATATGCATGAATCGTGTATATGCATTTATTGGGTTAATTTAATCCACTGATTCATGAACTAATAATAAAAAGTTAAAAACCCTTAAAACAATAATGTGTCAATATTAACTCTTTGAAAATATTCACACACTCAAATAACATTTATCCAACGCCACTTGGATTTATTCCCAATGTGGTGATTAACAAGTGAATTATATTCACCTCACGACAAATCTTTTTATGAGTGTATGTGTATGTATGGGACAAATATGTGCATTTCTATCAACCTAAGAAAACATTGATAGATTCATTTGATTTGACAAATTTCACAAACTAAACTCGTTGGTTCAATTGAATCGAATGATGTATCATAATTTGCATGTATCTAGTTTGATTAAAAGCAATTATATTTAATGCACAATAAATGACCGTATAATTTGGATCCATACATGTAAACATTTCTCAAGAGTCCCAACTTTTGAGTTTTTCCAAAAAAGAAAACACCTTTGAGACATACACTATAGCCTATATGTTACGATGATCTAGGTAATTAAATTTGGACTGATCACTAAATCAATCAAAATAATGGGTGAAGGGTCAGTGGATCAGACCGGAGTCAAACCGAAAATAATTCGGGACTAAACCAATAAGAAATTAAAGATTTTAATATTATTAATATGAAATTCTAAAGATTTTTTTTTAAAAAAATTAATATTTTTAAAAAATAAAAAAATTGACCCAGACTAGTCTACTGACCAGTTCAGTTTGATTTTGAGAACCTGAGTTACGACACACAAGCATGGTTCATAATAATAATAATAATAACAATAGTAATAGTAATAATAATAATATTATTATTATTCAAATAAATCGTCCATCACAAAATATAATAACTGTCTTAATGTTGTTTTAGCATCAAATAAGGCCTAAAATAAGTTCTCCTTCGCGGCTTAGATTGTAAGTGTCATATCAGATCCACTCTTGATGCCCACTCCCTTCATTTGACTCCCCATTTTCTTTCCGTTTTTTATTTCGATAATTGGATCAATTTTTAATGATTAAAATTAAATATCATATAAAAATATTAGTAAAACATTAAATAACCATATCTATAATAATAAATTAAACATCTAAAATTTAATCCAAACAGTTCAAAATTCTATAGGATAAAAAGTAAAAGTTACAAATATTTTAATAAAAATATATTGATGTGAACTATTCAAAACAAGCTTTCATAATTTAAATTTATTTATTTATTGACTGAAATTATGAATAATTCACGTTATATTTTAAATGTTTAAAAGTTATATATATAACACCTTTATAAGATATATTAAATTTCACATTTAGAGTTGATCCAATGATGAAGATAATAGTTGGAGAGAAAAAATAGGAGGGACATTCCTCTCCCTTCTTAACTGGGTGAGAATAGTCGGTTTGGTTATTTTAGGTACCTAATTAAATATAATATAAATTAAAAAATAGTTTAATTTATGTTATCCGAATAATTTAGATATGAAGATGATATGATTTAATTTAATATATTTGAATCCAAATCATATTTATAAATTAAATTGGGATTTAAACCATTGTCGGAAATCGTAAATACTCCATATGATAAGATTTAAATGTGTTTAAATTCAAATCCTATATATTATCTCATTTAATTAATTGGATATCATGATAAGTTAACTAACGAATAATGTGGTATATCTTTTTTAAAACTATGGATAAGAAATGGGTAGTTTTTTTTACCTAAATATCCCTAACCATCTCTATTTAAGAAGGCTTCCTTCATTCCCCACTGTCCATTCTAAACCTCGTAGCAAAAAAAGCCTAAAGTCCATAACCCGACCCGAGTCCGAAATCTGGTAAGTTATTTCCCCCTACTTTATTTTTATAACGTGGATAAATATTTTTTGCCAGTGAATTAATATTAGCCAACCGCAAAACAAAACGGCTTTGGCCAAATTTGCGCAGGAACGATTTTTTTTTAAAAAAAAATTTTAGTCCGAATCTGATTATTTGTGTTGAGACCTATGTGAATTCATGTTTGACGGTATTCATTAAGTGTGTCTTTAAATTAGTTTTTTAAAAATAATTTTTATAATTTATAAAATAAATATATAAAAAATTTTTTTATCTAAACTTATGAAAATTGGTTTTTTATAGATTTCAGATTAACAGAGACCGTATTTAAAAAGTTTTTTTTGGCTGATAATGTTTTAACCATATATAATTATTTATAGATATAATACACTTGATGACTTGAGTTATGTAATTTAAATAAAAACCTTTTATTAAAATCCAAAATATGTTCCCTGATTTATTTATTTCTTGATGAATACTAGGAATAGCTTTTTGTCTGATCTCTTCTGATTTCCCAGATAAAAAAAGTTGGCCAGTTACGTTTTATCAGTTTCTCGACGAATTTAGCAACAGTGCAAGCCAAACGAGCTTCACTCTTACCAAACCCTAGGGGCGATCGCTAGATCGAAGCTTACAGAGCTTCGATTCAGAGATAAAAAATGGAGGGAGTATTGTCTCCAAGCGATCAACAGATCATGGTCTCGTCGTTCTTAGAGATTGCCGAGGGGCAAACGGCAGAGACGGCCAGACAGTTCCTGCAGGTATTCCATTATGAATATTTTCTCTTGACTATCGAATCTAATTTACCCTAAAAATGTAAAAAAATATTTTTTTTCCAACTTACCTGCATCTATTGACCTATAATATGTTTTCTTTGGGCTGGGAATGAATTGGGCGTGCTTGGAACTTTACTCTTAGTGTCTATGCTCCTTAAAGTTAACTCATTTCCTTTCTTGATTGTTAGTCGAATTATATATTTTCCTTAGTTCTGGAAGAAGGTAGAAAAAAATAAGCTTATTCTGCATAACCATCGTAGATAAGTGCTATTTTGGATTGAGATTTGTTGGATGCAGAGGCGTTCCTTAGAGCATTAACCTGTGAGGAATTGGGAAATCAGGAAAATTAAATAATAATTGAAACAGATAAAGGAAAAATTATCAATAATTTGTCTTGTACATCTTGGAGGATAATTTACTATGAAGTAGAATTCTAAAGAATGATGTTTGAACAGGCTACAAGCTGGAAACTTGAGGAAGCAATCCAGCTGTTTTTGATTGGTAATGAAGGTGGGGCAGGGCCACAGCTCTCTTCATCACATGACCCTCATGCAGAAAATGTTGATTCCTGGACTGGTCATCCTTCAAGGTAATATAGGCATTGTCTGCCATTGTTTATGTTCAAATCTGTATCATTCGTTGGTTGTTCTTAATGCTGATTCTTTTTATAATTAATTCAGTGAACTGAGAAGGGATGCTGCCATTGAAAGTAGTGGCGGTGATGACGGAGATGAAGTACGCCCACCATTACCTGTCAAGAGGGAAACCCTTTATGATGATCCAATGCTGTATGGGTATGTTTGATTTTAATTGTCCTTTGTTCTCCTTGGCAATTGAAGCCTTTTTCTTTCAGTCAAGATGGTTTATTAAGTTCTTTTGTCATTCTTTGAATTGCATGATATACTTTTTATTGCTGAAAATGATATCATTGATAATAATTTATTTGAGTGCCAATGTATTTTTGGGTTTGAATGAGAATTAAATAGAAAGCTACCCATTTCTGTGATACCAAATTGAGAGGGAAATTTTATGAGGAACCAAATAGAGAAAGCAATTGTATGATGGGTTGAATTGAGAAAATTTCCATCCGTCAGATTCTTAAATGGGGGTTCAGTCATTTCCCCTATGTTCAAGTATATCTGATAATTGTTTTTAATATTTTCATTTGTTATGTTGTCTTTGCCTATCTTTTGTTGTGTCTTGATGTGCAATGTTGGTTTTTGTCTGCCAAATTGCCAACTGAGTTGTTTTTTGTGACCTTTATGCAGAGTATCAAGGGTGGGACCTCGTTCTCAAGAAGCTAGCTCTTTAGTTGCGTTCCGTAATTTTGAAGAGGAAATGAGACGTCCCGGGGTTTGGGAGTCTGAGCAAGGTGCTGTCTCTACAGCAGAGAGTTCTCGAGACAATCTTGCTTCTCTGTATCGCCCTCCTTTTCATTTGATGTTCACTGGTGCCTTTGATAAGGTAAATGGGATTCCTTATTTTTAGTGTTAGGATCTGCAATATTAAATATTTTTTCCCTTGAATAAGAATTCTATGATATTAGGATGATGCTTAGAATCATTGTTGGTTATGGTTGTATGTACTGTTGCAAAAACTTATGATGAAGCCGGGTCTGTAGTAGACTGGGATGTAGGTGCATTGTTCAAGTAGAGAACTTTGTTGAGAAATGACTTGCTTGCTAGTTTTAAGGTGAGGATCCCAAAACCAATATCCTCTCTACAGATTGGGGTGAGAATGGAAATCAACCATGGATACTTGGTCATGAGAATGACTCGGTGTAAATGTATAGCAATGGTTATTGGGCCATGACTCTTAGGCATATAGTGGGAAGATTGTTTGTAAGAATCACATGGGTGTTTGTTGGTTAATAGACCGGAGTCAAATGCTTTTTCCTCCTTAAATAGTTTTGCACTATTCAAGTCTATTATTGTTATTTATGCTAATGTTTGTTTTTTATTGAGATGATTGATTGTTCGTTCTGTGGCCCACATTCTCCTAAAAGTTACAATGATTGTGTTCAAAATGAAAAGGAATTTTAGAGTGATATATCTTTTTGATGCTCTATTGAATGCTTGTTTCTTTAAATGTTAACTTAATAGTCAGAGGCTCAGAGCTATTCTAATTACCGTGGCTTCTAATTGCAGGCAAAAACTGCTGCTTCCGCAGAGGACAAATGGCTTTTAGTGAATATACAATCTACCAAAGAATTCAGCTCACATATGGTACTATATTATTGGAGCTTTGTCTAATGTATATATATTTATAATGTATATAACAATAAACACAATGCATATTATCATTTGCTGACTTCTATGTGGCTTTGTGAAGCTTAATCGAGATACTTGGGCCAATGAAGCTGTCTCTCAGACCATTAACACAAATTTTATATTCTGGCAGGTCAGTTTTTTGCTTTGTTTTCATCAGTTCTTTGGTGTGTGATCTCCCTTTTTTTTTCAAGTCATTGCACTTTATGTTGGCAGTCATTAAGGTGGGGCTGGAGATGACCATAAATTGGTATGTCCTTGAGAACAAGTTACGAAGTGATGGTGTAATGATTATTATTAGAGGAAAGTCTGGGAGAGGACCAAACTGGAGTGTGCAAACTAGTTTTTTTTTTTTTTTCTTTTTGTGGTCAAACCAACTGGTTCAGCCTAGTTTTCACAATACTATGACTTATACATGTCACATTGAGTTTTTACCTGGAAAAAGAATGTGACTTGGAGTAATAACACATATCCAGGCTAGGTTGGAGTTTAGACACATGTCTTGTGTTTTCTGGTTTATACGTATTGCAATGTTTGCCTGTTATTCTGTGCATAACGTATGTGGAATTATGCTATTCAAGTCATGCAGTTCTGCGTTGTCAACTCATTCTTTTTGTGAATGTAGGTTTATGATGATACAACTGAAGGTAGAAAAGTATGCACTTATTACAGACTGGACTCAGTTCCTGTAGTGCTTGTAATTGATCCCATCACTGGACAAAAGATGCGCATCTGGTCGGGAATGGTTCAGCCTGAATCCTTATTGGAGGTATGTGACACATGTGAGCTCGTGATGGCCTGATGGGAAGGTTACTTGGGAGAATTATGAGAAAATTTTCTGCACTGTTTAATTAATCTTTGAACTCTTTGATTTGTTTCTTTACTGATTTGATAATTCAATTGTGTTATTTTAGGGTCTACTACCTTTCATGGATGCAGGCCCTAAGGATCATCACAGTACTTTGTCTCACAAACGTCCAAGAGAAAGTTCTAGCCCACCTAAAATTAAAGGTCTCTTGTAATTTTTCTCTTTGTATTTATTCACTTAATTTTATTGTTCATTGCCCTTTTCATTTACCTATAGCCTTTATTTTACATATCAACGTGTATAACTGACATCTGCAATGTCTTTCAATTTGATGCACCTTACCCCCTTTTGTTTTCCTGTTATTCTTCTTCAATGCTATTGATCATGATACTCATTGGTATAGTTGTTGTCTTCATCATGTTGGCTTTTCTGACAATTCAGTCCTGGTTTATTCAGATGAAAAAAATGAAGAAGACGAGCAAGTGGCAAGAGCTTTGGCATTGTCAATGGAAGGCATGAAAGAATCAAGTGAATCGACTGGAAAAGATAAGGATGCTGAGCCTGTTGACCAGCAACAAGAAACTGTCTTGCCTTCAAGGTACCCTCCCCTGCCTGAAGAACCCAAGGGTGATAAGAAACTCCTATGCAGAGTTGGTATCCGGCTTCCTGATGGACGGCGTGTACAGCGCAACTTTTTGCGGGCTGATCCAATTCAGGTAAACATCGTTTTCTTTTATGCCTGTAGGATTTTGTTGGATTGTGCTACTATATTTTTGTCATGGGTGGTCCAGTGCTGATTTTATATGACTATTGCCGTGCATTTCCTTTCCTCCTGGGCTTCTGGATATATCGTGCTCTTCTTTCGGTCATGGCCATGCAAGACTGCTTTTAAAAATGACTATTGCGGATGCGAACATATCTTAAAAATTGTTATATTATGTATATGCCATTTGACCTGACATATATGACTACGGCAGATATATGAATTTTCATTACTAACTGCTGGACTACCAATTTTATTTTTGTACTTGGAATTGTCCATTTCATTTAAAGTAGTTTAAGTTACTTTGTTAGGATTGCCACAAGGTTATATGCGAAACAAATTTGTCTTTTATGTGGGTTGTATATTTCTTGTTGTGCAAGAATTTCACGAATTCCTCTTGCCTTGCAACAGCTTCTGTGGTCATTCTGTGCTGCTCAGCTCGGGGATGATGAGAGGAAGCAATTTCGGTTGACACAATCGATTCCAGGAGCTTCCAAAGTGCTGGACTATGAAAGTAATGCAACCATAGAGGAATCAGGACTTGCAAACTCTATGATATTGATGACTTGGGAATGAATCCAGATTACTGGGTGACTTTGCTGGGAAAAAAGTCAGACTGGAGAGCTTTTGTTTGGTGGTTCTTATCTATATGGCTATGTTTTTTCTTCTTTTGACATGGGTTCATGTTCAAAAGGAAAATGGGAGTCTTAATTTAACTCTCAAGTGTATATACTCTGAATGAAGGCTACGATCAATGCAATGCCATTATATATCATTGCTTCATTTTTTTTTCTTTTTTCTTTTGGTGTATTTCTTAAAATTAGAGGGAACATGTAAAGAGGAAGGGTCTTGAAGCTGGTTAAATTCATCATCTTCTAATCCTTAATAACAAGGAAATGAAATCCAGTAAAAATTCTCTTTTGCTGCAGTGTAACATTTCTTCCTTTTACTTGTTCTGCTCAATAAATAATTCCTACAGATTACTCTCTATTGTTATTATTATTGACGTTTAAATTCTGATGAGGTCATATAATCTACTTGATTTGCTCTTATGACGGAAGATCAATGGTTGATCATGGTCTTATGTTTTCTAAAATGCAAAATAGGCTTGAATAGAACTCTTAATAAGTTTCAAAAGAGGGTGTGGTGATTTAACAGTAATTTAAACACATTTTATAAGAATAATAAACAGTTTTAACTTTTTAATTCACTCTCACCAATATCACATGATTTTGTTAACAATCTATTAAGGATTTAGTTATGATAGAGTGTAATAAGATTTCTTGTTTACCGTGTCACTTGAAGTTGGACACTTTTTTATTATTATTATTATAACTCGCATACTCATTATAACATTTCTATTGGGTTTGAACTCATAATTGATATCCCCACCCTTTAAAAAACTGTAAGTGAGATGCTTAGTGTTAATTGGGATACAAGGCCTTGACACTAAAGTAGAGACTCGTTTGGGAAAAAGATCAATTTTTTTTATTATTTCCCCTTTTAATTAAAGTTAAGTATGAAATAAAATGGGAAAGGTGACATTTTTGGCCTAATGGTTAAGTAAATTTTCAATTTGGTGCTATACTATACCAGTTTGAAGCTGAATCCTTACCTACCACGATTCTTCATTTGTAAAAGGATAAATGAAATAGGAAGCTTCCATGCTGGCGAAGTTAAGCAAAACAAGATGTACAATAATAAGAAGCAAGTAATTAATTAGTGGAGCTGTTTTGGATGTAAATGGGAAGGAAGCAAATAAAAGCAATAATTTGATGATATCTAACAAAATAATTCATGTCCTTTGATATATCCATTTAAACTTTTTCTATTTAATGGCCAATTGTCACATCACCGAATCTTGAGAGAAAATATATTTGAGGGAGAGATACGCAGGAACGGAAACATGTCCTTTTAAGCTTGTACAATCTCAAGTTGCCTTCATTACAAGTTTGCTCTTGTTATTATTATTTTTAAATAATAAAAAAAAGGGTTGAATGCCTTCCAGATATTCAAATTTGTGTTTAATTAAATAATATATACACTGGGTGGGTGTGATGAATAATATTTTAAATTTGATTTGAGTCACTGGGTCAGTATAAATATTGGCTCAATTGATTAGATTTAAAAGTAAATAGACCATAATGAAATTAATATGTTTTTAATTTGACCAAAAAAAAATACTCCCTCGTATTTTTAATATAAGACCTATTTATCTAACTTGATTTGATGAAAGAAGTTGGTTAGATTAGTTAATATGATATGTATTTTCTGAAACATATATATTTTTACTTGATTATTATTAGAGGAATATCAATAAGGATAAATTAAGAAAAAAATAATAAATATAAAAAAATAGACATTACATTTAAAACCAAGATAAAACTTCTCAATTTGGTTCTACATTAGTATCGGAGTCTTGACTGCTTTAATTCGAAGATAAGTTGGGATAATAAATATTGGAAGAGACATTATTTGAAGGTGGCAAAAGGGACAAGTTAGGGAAATAAAGAGGAAGGGTGCCAAAAGTTGTTAGGCCGTTGTGTCATTGTGGTGACCTCAACATATTCCATCTCCAATATTTGCTGCATCATCTTTAAGCTTCTATTGCATCATAATCACTCTCAAAATGGTCCTCTTTGATATTTTTATGAGATTCTGTGATGAGAGAGATTTAGATTCTCTAGGTCAAGTTTAAATTGTCTAGATTTTATGAAAACCTAAAGTTGTGAATTATAATTCCATAGTTTAGAGAATTTATAGTATTATCCATCTTACTTTATAAGTGGGATTGAACTAACAATTTTTCATTTATTATGGAGCTTCCATGCCATCAGATTATAAAGTCATTAATTGGATCCTTAAAATATAATTTAGAAAGTCAAAATTTAAAATTGTGTGCTATAATTTTTTATATGATAAATTTATTTTTTGGGTAAAAGTAGAAATTTAGCAATGAAATTTTTCATTATGAGCATCTAACACAATTATGTTTTATTAGGTGTAAAATTAGACATAATTATTTTAAGAGGTGTAAAAGTAGACATAACAATTTTAAGAGGTAGTAAATTTGGCACTCTCGTTAACTAGAGCTAACATCCGCCCTTTTTTACATTGCAGATCCTATGATTCTTATAACTGGCATGTGGTGTGCACTTATTTTGTTATAAAGATTTGCACCGACCTTTTTCTCTCCCTTCCCTCTTGTTCCATCACCTCCAACCTCCATCTTCATCCTCTTCTCTTCAAACTCTCCGTCATCATTTACTTTTACTAGATGAATTCAGTAGGAGGTAAAAGAGATATGAAGATGGCTAAGAACTAAGAAGTATGGTCGTTCACCCTTAAGACTCAAGGACAGGTGCTGATAGGGTGCTATAAAGTGTTGCAATTAGAAATATCTAATGTGATTTGATTAAAATTCATTTTTCTCCTTTTTGCTTTGTTAGGAATATCTAAGAGGGAGGTCGAAGGAGAGGGATGACAAGAGGGAGGAGAGAAAAAAAGGTGAGCACAAATCTCTAGAATAAAATAAGGTTTAAACAAAAATAATATAAGTCAAGTAAATTTAAAAGCTGACAAATTAGTTTATACATAATATTAAATTCAGTGATGTGACATGTTTTTATTGGTTAACATAAATGATGTGGTCAATAGGAATAATTGTGGGATCCATAATGCATCGACAGATGTTAACTCTAATTAATATTAATGCCAAATTTACTGCTTCTTAAAATGATTATATATCTACTTTTACACATCTTAAAATGATGATATCTAAGATTGTACCTAACAAAACATATTTATGCGGGGTGATTATTGTGAAAATCTTCGTTGCTAAAACATAGAAGTGATAGTTTTAATTTTTTTTTAATTTTAGATTCTGTATCTATTTAAATAAAAGATTATTTAATATATGAAAATAAATTTTTATTAGATTTGATTATAAGCATTCCCACGCTCGTAAAAAAGATGGGCAGTTTCCTATTTTATTCTGCCATAGCCAACTTGATATAAATATGAAAAATCAAAATAGTTCATCAGTCACCAACTAGTGTTGGGTCTAACAGAAGAGTTTAATCCTTTAAAACTTTATAGACTAAAGGTTTGAATCTTTATTAAGAGATGTACTCATGTTTTAGTGTCCAACATTATCTCGAATAAAATTACTTCCAATAAAAGAATACATATTCTTAAAAAAAAATCCATAAGCAAAATATATGCTTATGAATGAAATTCTTAAGTTTTTTGAAATGTAAAAAAAAGATACACACACAATACTAAATTCTACTTCTAAGTTCACCCAAGTGAAAGCTAAACTTATTTAATTATGTCCAAATTAAAAGATAGAAAGATAAATCTAAACAAGATTAGGAGGCACATATTATATATTACTCACTTCAGTCCTTAATATAAGACATAGTTGACTTTTTTTTAGAGAGATTAAGGAAGTTTAATAAGACACTTAATTATAACATATGTTATATATTATTAGATTACATATTAGTTTATAAGCAAAAAAAATTATTTTGGAATAAAAATTATAAATATAAATTCTTTAAAATAATTTATTCAATTTCCTTAATTTTTTTAAAAAAGTCAACTAGATTTTATATAGAGCCGGAAAATTACGTCAAGCTATCGGGCCGCCCATTTAGGCCCGAGCCAGTGAAGGATTTGGCTTATGATTTACAACCTAAAAAAGGAGTAGGCCTAAAATGATTAGCCCTGTAAGGCCGCAGGCACTGTTCTGGAATCCAGACCATATCGGCCGATCCGGCCTGGGAACCAATAACCCGGTGGCTGAACCGGTCCGATTCAGTATTTTTTTATTTTTAAAAAATCAAATTTTTTATATTTTTCTTTAGAATTTCATATTTATAAGTCTAAAATATTCAATTTCTTACCAGTTTAGCTCTGGTTTGATTCTGATCTGACTCACTGACCCTTGACCCAGTACCCCGACCGGTTCAGTGATCGGTCCTGTTTTTAGAACCTTGGCCGCAGGCTTACCAATTTTTTTAAAAAAATTATTAAATAACTATAAATTGAGTTTTGATTAAAAAATGATTTTTAAATCATATAATGTTGCTATTTGGACATTTTAAAGGAAAAAATTGATTATATTCTTATTAAAAAACTAAAAAAAGCTTGTTGAGGACATAATAGTTAGTTAAAAGTCTTCTAATTGATTTTTTTAGAAAAATTACTCAATTTTTATGAATATTTCATTTGGTTCTTAATATTTCCCCAAAGAAATTTTTCTTTATGAAATATTGAAAGGATCATTTTTTTATTGATGTAAGGTAAACAAATAGAACAATTTTTTAATTGTATTTGAAGATGCCCAAATATCATATAAACTATATCAAAAAGAGAAACTAATAATATATTGAAAAATGAGAAAGTAGAGTCTCTATCTCATAAAAATTTGTTTTAAGATAAATAATCACTTATTCTATTTATCAAAAAAGATAAAACATTTAATACTTTAAAAATATTTATGTTAAATTAAAAATTTTAGTATTTCAATTTAATTTCTTATATTAATGACTGGGGTAGTATTTAATAACAATGCTAGTTTTAAAAAATGTATAGAATATAATATACCGGCATGTCATATGGGGTTGAATAATACATATAAAAAGAAGGCAACAAAAAATAATAATACATATAAAAATGGGGATTTTAAAAAAAAAGTGTGTGTGTGTGTGTGTAGAGAGAGAGAGAGAGAGAGAGAGAAGGAAGGGGGGGGGATGGTTGATGCTTGTTTGTGAAGGATGGTCCTGGCGTTACTATTGTGGAGAAAAGTCTCTCAACTTTTGAAGTTTGGAAGCAAATGAGGAGAAAGCAATGGAAAGAGGGTGGGGTCCATAAAGTGATGCCGTTTCACATGTCTTCCCAATGTCACCATCACACTCACATGCACAACTTCACCCCCACACAACAACACTTCTTCACTATTTCTTTCTTTCTAATAATGAACGAGGTACATGCTCTAGGGTTGGTGATCCAATTATAATTGAATTGGACTCAATTACTTAGTAATAATTAAACTAATGTGGTTTTTAGGCTAGGTTTTGAAATCAGGACCGGATTGGCCGGTCTGATCCAGAAACCAGCCAACCGACCGGTAAATCGGGCTGATTCGGTATTTTTTATTTTATTTTTTAAAATCATTTTTTTTATAATTTCATATTAATAAACCTTAAATATTTAATTTTTTACTGATTTGGCCCCGGTTTAATTCTGATATGACTCGCTAACATTTGACCCAATAACCCGACCTGTTCAATAACTGGTCGTGATTTTAAAACCTTGGTTTTAGGCACAAAAAAGAGAGGGGAAAAAATAAAATCTAATATGATCTACCCATCTAAAACTCTCAATTAGTTCAATTAAGAAATTGATTTATCGGTGTCACTGACTAACCCAAGTTTAGATTCAATACCATGGTAAATAAATAACCACGTCACCCAACACATGTATATATATCTTTACTAGGCTTTATATCTATCAAAATTTTTTTAAAAAATGTAGCCATGAAATAAAAAAATTTTAAAAAATACCATTTAAATTTCAAAATATCAAATAAGTGATTTAATAATAAAATGTTTTATCAATTGTATTATCATTCTTGTTAATCTCGACTTTGTTAATATGATTTTGAAGTTTAAAATATATATTTTTTTAAATTTTTTGATAAAAAGGTGTGCAATAATAAATGAGCAAAGTACATTTGGTAACTAGATAAAAAAGTGTGCAATAATAAATGAGCAAAGTACATTTGGTAACTAGCCAGCCCATGTAATGCATTGAGAAATGATAGGAACTATATTATATTGTTCCCTCAATGTATCCTTGATGGTGTGTATGGATTTACACTGTTCATAGTCTTTGTCGTTTCATTGCTGATATTGAAGTAATTGCCTCCTACATATATTGTGGTTCACTCCTATACATATGTTAGGTATGATGGTAATTTAGGTTGCGTTTGAGAGTACTTATCTATCTGTACCTTTAGTTTATTTAATACTATCTTGGTTCTTAAAATAATAATTCTTTCTATTTTTAATGTAAGATATATTTATTTAATTTAATTAGATTAAAAAAATTAGTTAATATGATATGTATTTTTTAAAATATCTTAATTATATTTCAAAATCCCCTTTTTCCCTATTCTCGATGATTATTGCTGAGAGAGTATTAATAAGGATAAATTAGAAAAAGGTTAATAAATATAAAAATTATATATCATATATTTAGGACCAAGATCAACTCATCATATATATCTTATATTAAAGATGGGAGGGAGTATCTACTTTATTAAACTATAAAATATATCTTATGTTAAATATGAGAGGTAATACTTTATTGAGTTGGTATTGGAAGCACTTCCAATTACATGTTTCATATATAATACCACAACATATTTTATTTAAAAACATTAATTTTTTTCACCAAGCATATCCCTAATTAATTGCATAACTTCTTAACTAATTGACCTAACTCCTTTAACTAATGACTTTTATCAAGGGTAATTTTAAAATTTTCTAAAAAATAACTAATTTTAATTATCTTCATTAATTAATTTATATAAAGTTGGTTATTACGTGCTTGTAATTAATAAATCATAGAGGAAGTATATTTATGTAGCCACCTTGTATTTACAATTAGTATTAAAATATGAAATTAACTAGCTACTGCTCACCTTGTCTTCAGGTTAATTTTAGCTAGGGTGATTAGTGACCAAATGTGGTTTACGTGTATGTTGTTTTAATATAAATTGAAGAGCTACCCATCATCTAAACATACAAATTACAACATTAATATCTTTGATTCTCACCATTCTCTCAAATTCATACATTTAAAGAGAAAGTATACCCAATTCATTTACTCTTCTCTCTATTTTCTATTTTCTATTTCTCACCATTCTCCACCTATGTAAATATTGTCTCCTCTGGTTTACATCGTTTCTGGTAATGAATTGACAAAACAAAGAGCAAAGAGAAAGTAGACAAAAATTAAAAATTAATAATGGACCTTGCAATTAATCGAGCAATTATAAGAAATGGGATTGCATTTTTATATTTTGCTCCCTTCCCAATTATCTCTTATTAATTAATTAATTAATTAATTGAGCAGTTATTAATTACCAAAATGTAAAAACAAAGATAATTAACATAAAAATTCCTGACTTTATGATAATTAAGCTAATTAATTTGCATATACATGTGTGTGTGTGTGTCGTTGTCAACAGTGAAATATATATACGAAAGAGGTTTAATAATAATTGGGAGGGGACACACACACATACATATGGCTTCAAAATGAAACAATCAAAGGAAGGAAGGTTGTATTGTAATTATTTATGATATTTTTGTTGAGATATTTTTAGTGTTCAAACATGAACCTCCTTTTTTTCTTTTAGTGTTTGCTAACGGTAATGACCAAAAAAAGAGAAGTTGCATCCATCTCCTTTTCTCACGCCACCAGTCCCACAAATTAAACAATTACATCATAGTTGACTATTCATCTTTAAATTTGTGCTTACAATTTTGTGTCATTTGACTATTCTATACATTTTTTGATGTTCAAAATAATAATAATAATGAAAAGATTACACTCCTCTAATCATTAATGTAACACCTATTTATTTATTATGAGAGATCAGGGAAGCTTTCTTCCGGTACTATAAAAAAAGGATTAAAAAAACTAAATAAATCACTTAAATATATATAACATATGTGACACCTCTTTAAAATATTTCTGTATAACATTAATTAGTTTATGCATTAGACAAATTAGCTTAAAGAAAAATGATAAATTAGGACTAAAATCCACCATCAAACTGTGTTATACATTTAAGACCCATAGGGCATGTTTGGTATGATGGAATTGGGGGATATGGAATTGGAATTGGAAATCAATTCCATGCTTAAGTTTGTTTGGTATGATGGAATTGGAAATTTTTGCAATTCCATGTGGAAGCCAAATCTCTCCAATTCCATCAAATTGGCTTCCACCTAAAAAGCAAAGATTTGCAATTCCATGTACCTAAATCTAGGTCAGGGTACTGGGTTAAGGGTTAGTGGGTCAGATCGGAGTTAAACCGAAGCTAAACCAGGGCCAAACCGGTGAAAAATTGAATATTTTAGGCTTATTAATATGAAATTTATTTTTTTAAAAAAATAAAAATAATTTTTTATTAAAAAAACCTAACTGGAGCAGTCAAAGTACTAGGTCAAAGGTTAGTGGATCAGACTGGAGCTAAATCAGGGTTAAACCGGTGAGAAATTGAATATTTTAGTCTTATTAATATGAATTTTTTTTTAAAAAAAATAAAAATAATTTTTTATTAAAAAAAATCTGTCCGGTCCGGGTTTAGTAACAATGGTTTTATCTCATTCCACTTTCTTAGATTAGCATATTGGTAGTTTTACATTTTAAATATAAATATTAAATAAAAATAATATTTGAATTCCATGTACATACCAAACACACTTTTAAACCACATTTCCATTTCCATATCCATATCCATTTCCATTTCCATTTCCATATCCATATCCATCAAAACCAATTCCAGTGTACCAAACGAGCCCATAGAGTATTAGCTTAAGGCCAATATTATATTCAACAAGGCAATTTTTCTATATTATATTATTTTATATAAAATTCTCTTAAATTTTCTATTATTTCACTGAAGAAATGATTGACCAGTTATACAATTCTAAGTTCAAAAAACATACACTCCGACCAAGCAGCAATTCAAGAAAACGCTGAAAAGCTCATTCTCAAATTCATATTCTGAATCATAATATATATACAGATTAATACACTTTTGTCAAAGGAAAAAGGGGACACACACACACACACACATATATATATACATACATACATATATATATAAAAGCACTGCAATATTAACGTAGGCTTAAAAGAGAGTATGAGGAGATTTTTTTTTTCGGGATATTTCAAAAGAAATATTGAGCTATATATATTATCAATAACTTGACAACAACAATGCAATATATAGGTATATATATAAAATGAGAATCCTGATGACGAAGGCCTAGGGTTTCGAGACCTCTCGTTACAGTGAAAGAGATATATATAGTGTGGGTTCCATATATATCAAATCAGTATGTGAGTGTGTGTGTAAGTCACACTCTACCCCACCGCCATGGCAATGAACTGAAGCCGCAAGAAGTTTCATCTTTTGGATAGGGTATGACCCACTCCTTTAGATTCTCTCCTCACAATATTATAGAGGCTCAAGCTAGTTTATATATAGACATGCCTCAAATTTACTAGTTTCATCTCACTTCTTATGCGACTAGGTCAAATTTTATGCGGCTCTGATTAGGTCAAATTTGAGTATTGTAAGATATAATTAGTGGTAACTCTCTCATATGTGTTAGCTTTTTTTTGCATTCTCACGAACTTAAAACTCTATACCTAGACGGTCAAACCCATTCTACTCTAACAAATTTTCGAACCCCACCACTCTGGCCAAGCTCGAGGCCCGCAAGTTTAAAGATTAAGAGAAAATTAAAATGATCCAATAATTATAATGATAATTGCCATTTGTGGTTACGGAAAGAGTCATAAACTTGATGATTACATATATCAACACTTGTGCTGCCTTCATTGTCTTTGTAGCTCAATGTTAATGAAACTCCAAAACTACTACTCATTTCCCTTTAGTCCTTAATATAAGACATATTTACCTAATTTGATTAGATTAAAAAAGTTAGTTAAGTTGGTTAATATAATATGTATTTTTTAAAACACCGTATCCTAGTCATCTTCCTTAATCCCCCAATTCCCTTCTCCTCTTTAATTATTGTTGAGGGAGCATTAATAAGGGTAATTTAGGAAAAGATTGACAACTATTAAAACTGTGTATGATATTTATTAAGATCAATATCAACTCCCCAAATATATCTTATATTAAAGACCAAAGGGAGTAAAGTAATTATGTATATTTTTTTTAAGGACAAATTTTATGAGCTTCATGATTGAGTCCACAATTAATCCCAAGTCCAATAATAAGCTTTTCTAATTCATGTGTTTTTGTAATTTGACTAATTTCCCATGTTAGAACACCCTCAACTAATGCAAACATGTATATAGATAGATGTTGACTCTATTCAGCAGATTAAACACATGCTGTTAAAATCTGAGTCTTAATTTTCAAATGTCTCAATTTCTAGTGGTTACCTCTGGCCGTTTTCCCCAGCTTTAGTTTTCAAACATCATGTCCCAACCAACGTTATAAGATTTATATAAATTAATCCTTGATGTTTTAATTAACAACATTAAAAATGACATGAATAACATTGCTCGATTTTAGATATCAATACTTGTTTGCCTCCACTTAAAAATAAGTACTACTTTAGTGCTTTACCAGACAAAACTTTATTACTAGCATATTTATCTCGTATAGTGTAAAGTCACACATGTAAATTTTTTTCTCAATAACATAATTAATTAACAAAACATTTTTTATTGGGATTTGGCTTAGTGGAATTAATTTTTTTAATTATTTAAGGAGTCATGATAAACCCAATGATTTCACATGTATTCCAATAAATAAGTATCCTAAACCAAAGGACTTCATGTTTCGTAAAATTGAGAACAGTTTCTATATTCGTACGTCAAATGGATTATTAAGAAATGTGTAAGAATTAATGTCGAGATCTTAATTATATTTATTCTCAAATTTCTGGAATTATTCCCTTGTTCTTATATGAAGTCTGTGCTCAGGAATTATACCTGAGAATCTTTTACAACATGGCTTTGATTTGAATGTTATTATAATGTCGTCATCCGTACTCACATGAAAACAATGTCCAAACTAATTTATTTTGACCTTGATTTTTTTTCCAAAAAAAAAACAATGAAGGAGAATGTGAGAGCAAAAGAAAATTATCATGATTTATTCTCTAATCTGTTTTTTTTTTAGACATGGATATCCTTCAATCAAAGATAATTTTTTTCGAGGCATTATCGGACACAAAATTTATACAGCTTTTTCAACCAGAATTCAAACATTAATCCATCACTTTATGAGAAATTAGTCCTTTTATTTAGATCCAATCCCCACTGGTTCATGATTTATTCTCTTTGATCTATATATTGGAGTTATTTTGTTGAGTAAATTATAACTCTAACACACCTGAACTTTTTTATTTAAAAAGTTAATAAGAAATGAATAAAAAGGGCATTAAAAATGTTAAATCATTTTATATCAATTTAATATTTCCGTGATTATATTTTATCAAAATTTTAAATAAAATAATATCATATGGTAATGAATTTCTTTTGAGATTGAAAAAATCACAACGTATGATAAATATAAAATATATAACACATTTTTAACAGCACCATGATGTAACAATACAACCTTTTGGGTGATGAACGGCAACCACTTTACTAGCCGGTAAATAGACAATATTTAATCTGTAAAACAAACAAATACTATACAAACTCCCAATGCGTCAAACGTATCGATATTTTATTATATAATAATATAAACTACATTTTATAATGTTGGATGAAACAATAATTTTGTTACCCTTCAAGCTGATCACGGTCAAATTATATGGTCAGTAAACCGTGGACAAATATACTAGCTAGTGGCTTTGGCAACTGCTAATTATTATATCAATAGAATTTTTAAAAATTATATTCGAATATAAAACTAACCTGTATTATGTAATTTCAAGCATTTATTTAACTCCCACTACTCTCTAATTTCACGCCTGCTTTGATTTTTCTTTTTTATAATACCAGTTATATTTATTTTAGTGATATATAAAATTGGGGGCAAGACACCAGAAGATCCAAAGCCATTTCAAGTTGCATAAATTTTGATCTCTTCTAACATTTATTCCATTAGAAAATGAGAGGAATCTTAGGTGCCGACAAAGAATAAAAATTTGTAATTACGCTTAATAAAGCGTCACAATATATATTCATAATTTTTGGTAAGAGCTGTTCAAATAAAGTGAAATGAAATCCACCCAGAGATAAAGCAAGAGAAATTGAAGTGCCGCATATCAATAGTTTAACCAGTGATCTCGTATTTGAGTCATGATAATTATTAAGAGGTAGTGAAGTTCCCCTATTGTAGGGCTTACATTCTTACGAATCTGACTAGTCGATTGCTAGTAATGTCAGATACTAGTGGATTAATCCAAAAAATACTGCCGCTAAGAAATTCAGTTTAATAAAATGCCTCCTAATAAAAATAAAAGCAAATTATATTATTTATTTTTGTATTTAATTATTTGCTATCCTATAATAATTTTGAGTTGCATGCTTTGATTCAAATTTCACATTATATAATAATATATATTGTGATTGATGATGATATTTATGATGAAAGAAAAGCCTGTATAAGGTAATGTCAGTTTATAGATGGGATATTTTGTTGTGTTTTTGACCATCCAATGGAATATTATTTTGTTGAAAAATGTGTTTTCTTTTTCTATGGAAAAGAGTAGAAAGATTTTGACACTTTTGAAGTATGGTATATTTGTTATTAGCCACTACTTTATTATTACGTATATAGATGGGGCACGGCGTGGTCCAAAAGTCCACACTAAATCAGATTCTGTGGTTTCATTAATCACTGTTGAGTCCGGAATAGTGAAACAGTCAAATGTGGACTTCATTTCTCTCTCACTCTCACTTCACTCGTTCATATTACCAACTCACAACCCTTTGATTGGAATATTCCTAAAAGTGGTACTTGAGTATAACCAAATTATTCATACTATAATTTGCACCAAACACATATAGCTCAGCTGCTAATTAACGGGATGTGTTAGCTTAACCAATTGTCTCATATTCAAGTTTTAAGTGTGTAGGTTGTGTTAAATATTTGTTGAGGGAGTTTGCCACCCGAAAGAGTGACACCCACCTAGATCCATATTAGAACGAATACAAAAGGCTTATACTGGGATCTCAGTTCACTTTATTTTTCAAATAGATAAATTTTTTCTTTAATTATCTCTACTAATTATACATATTAATAAAGAAAGTTTCTATTGATGGTAGTAATATTCAAAGGTATATTTGAGGAAAATAAATCAATACATACGTTTGTTACAAATAACTAAAGTAACTAATAATTTTCTTAATTAATATATGTAAACATTTTCTTAATTAATATATATAAATTAGTTATTTAGCTCCTAGCTAATTGGATAGATTGATGAGTAAGATTAGATCTTATAAGTGTAAAAATCTACTAACAAGATAATCTTCTTGTTTTTTTCATTTGATCAACGATATCTTTAATTAAGTGATTTTGAACTTAAGATACTAATCCTTCTTCTTTTGAGATTTAGAACACAAGGGATTTCTTTTTTTGAGATTTAGAGCACAATGGATTTCACCTCTTCAAATAAGTGTGTTTCTATTCAAGCTCCTATTATTTTTAGAACAAGGCTACTTTGTATCTTAATTAATCAATAGCAAGTTGGTAATTAACAAGATGATTTTTTTCCAGACGTACATGTCAATATGTGGAGGTGCATATGGTAGGAGGAAAGAGATATTATGTGATTATACATACATACATACATACATACATACATACACACACACACACACACACACACATATATATATATATATAAGGAAGAAGATTATAAGGAAAATTTCAATCAGCCCTAGCACAAAATTAATTTTAATCAACCCTAAAACTTTCTAAGACTTCACTGCACGCCATGGTCAAAATGAAATTAATTTTTGTGAGTGAAAAGATAATAATGCCTTTATTTATGTTGTAAATTTTCATATTTGTCTTGTAAATGACTAAAATGATTTTAATTCCCTAGGTTCTTTATTTGTCTTATAAATGTTATATTTGTCTTGTTAATTTTCATATTTGTTTTGTAAATGGATAAAATATTTTTAATTCCCTAGGTCTTTCAATCCCTTTATTTATCTTGTAAATGTCTTTATTTGTCTTATAAATACCCTTATTTTTCTTATAAATACTCTTCTGAAAAAAGAAATAAAAAAAAGGGCATTATTATTTTTCCACTTACAAAAATTAATTTCATTTTGACTATCAGATGCAATGAATAGTTTCAAAAAGTTTCGGGGTTGATTGAAATTATTTTATTACCAAAGTGGCAGACTGAAATTTTCCCAAGATTATATTGGAGGGAGAGAGAGAAGGAGAGAGAAGGATGAGGATGGAAATGAGGAAAGGAGAGATAAGGGATTTGGCTACTTGGTGGCCCCCAACCCCTAAACCCATCATCTTCACTTCTGCTATTCTCACAGTTGCTAGCCTGTTCAACAGCGACATTATTAACCCCTTCCCCTCTTCCCTTCTATTCTTCTTTTTATTAATTCCAACACTCTCTCTCACAAACTCTGATCTCATAATAATGTACATGCACGAGATCGAGCTATGGAGTATGGGTGCCCTCGTATTTATGTTTGGGTATTCTTATTTTTTTTATCTACATGACATCAAATGATTGAGGAATCAGAAACGAGAGGGCTAAATTTTATGCACAACAATACAATAGCCAGACACATAACAGGATAAGTGTAGGTATACACACACATACTTACATACTTATTACTCTCTCTCTAATTCCTTTCCGGATTCTAGCTGTCTCCTATATTTTGATTCTTTTATTCCTCCTCTTTCCTGGGTTTTTATAATCTCTCTCTCTCTCAGAGAGGGAAAAAAAGGAAGCTTTTCTTCTCTCTGAGACAAACAGATCTGTGAAAGAACCACCAAAAAGAAAAAAGCCCAACATATACATACATACTTACTTCAGGTTGCTCATTAAGCTTCTTCGTTCTTTCTTCATTCTCTCTATGCTTGTTATTTTCTCTTTCCTTTCTCTCTCTCTCTCTCACAAGATTTTCTATTTTTAATTCAACTTTTCTCTTACAGATTCGCTTGACTTTTCCCAAGAACACATCATGTCTGCTGCTTCCTCGTCTTCACCGTTCTTCGGAATCACAGAAGAAAACCCAATTCTTCAGATGACACAACAACAACAACAACAACATCAATCCTCTACAGCTGCTTCCTCGACTTCTCCAAACACTCTTGTTCCTCAAAAGAAACGAAGGAATCAACCTGGAACACCAAGCAAGTACCTCTACACACACATATATACACATATATGTTCTTATATATATAGATATATATCAATTCTCATCGTCACATAAAATGTTGGAGATAGGGAAGGATCGATTTTACTCTCTCATCGGATGATTACGCTGCAGTGATGATTTGATACTCTCAGAACAAGATCGGTGGCTATGTTGAAATTTGAAGGATTAATCAATAATATTTGAGAGATTCTTTTTTTCCCCCTCTATATCAATATAATCCTTCAAATTTCAGCATAAAGATTCTTCATATCCCGAGCTTCTCTCTCATCATATATATAACCTTAGCCCTAATTCAGTGGCTGACAATTAATTAAAGCTATAAACTCATCATCTGCAATTGATTTTTGACAACAAGTACTACAGATTGATGAGTTCCGTTTTTTCCCCCCTCTGGTTTTCAATATCTTCTTCAAGTGGTTGGGTTCATCTTCAGTTTTCTTGATGATGATGACCACATGGATACAGTAATACATATACAGGAATCTCTCTAACATTTTGTGGTTTGTCATTTTGTGTTTGGTGTTGAGAAAACGCACAGATCCAGATGCAGAGGTGATAGCTCTATCTCCAAAGACGTTAATGGCGACAAACAGGTTCATATGTGAGGTATGCAACAAAGGGTTTCAAAGAGAGCAGAACCTGCAACTTCACAGAAGAGGACACAACCTACCATGGAAGCTAAAGCAGAAGACAAACAAAGAGCCAAAGAGAAAGGTTTATCTGTGTCCTGAGCCCACATGTGTCCACCATGACCCTTCTAGAGCTCTCGGTGACCTCACCGGCATTAAGAAACACTACTCGAGAAAACACGGCGAGAAGAAGTGGAAATGCGAAAAGTGCTCCAAGAAATACGCTGTTCAGTCTGATTGGAAAGCTCATTCTAAGACTTGTGGTACCAGAGAATACAGATGTGACTGTGGCACTCTTTTCTCCAGGTAATTAGTTAATTAATTAATCACTTTTAATTAGCTTCATATACGTGTGTGTGCATTTTTCTGATTATGTTATATACAAATCTATACATACTTAGCTGACAATTTGTTTCTGGAACTTGAGGGTTTCTTGGGGTTTCTAAGATTTGCATAATTAGACGAGTTAGGAAAAAAAAAAAAGGTCAGAAAGAGAAGTACGTGCAAATTTTTTTGGTCGAAAAAAGAGTAGTGTAAATTAAATCTTTATGAATTAGATATTTTGTTTTAGTCTTTGATTCAAACTTTTTTTCTTGTTTTAAAATGGTCGGCACATTAAGCTTTAATAACATACAATTTAGTGGATTGATCGATATAAATGCTGCTTAATTAGTTAACAAAATTGAGTAATGTGGCTATAAAACGTTGGATGAGATCTCTGTCAAAAGAAGCATTAATTTTATGATTAAAATGCAACATTTTGATTAACAGCTACGTATGGCCATATTACTCATTTTGTTATACTGTTAATTACGAGCTTAATCTATGTGAGGACCATTTAGAAATACCAAAACGAGATATTTAATCTTCAAAGATCACAATTTATTGTTTAATGACCAGAATAATGAGTTCGATTAGAGTAACATGTTAAGAAAATAAAAGAAAGTGAACTAGCTAGTAGCTTACAAAAATTTGGACTATACAGTAACATGGGATTATATTCCTTACATTTTTTGACGGAAAAGTAAGCCGTCCAATCAATATAGGCATTATAAATTTATTATTTTTATTGAAACTATATATACATGAAAAGATTATTCTGAACAAACAACAAATGTAATTAATTTACTGACTAGTCAAAATTATGGTCAGGATGAGGAGGAAGAATAATAATAATATGGCAGAAGACTGCTCGCACGTGAGTGCTTCACTGTAAAAAAAAAAGCTAGGGTTCAAAAAATATATATATGAAAATGTGTGTTGGTTAGAGAGAAAAAAAAAAAGGAAAAGTTAAAAACTTTGGTCGTTGGGAACATCGCCCTTCACCCTTATTCCCATTCACGTGTAGTTATAAGCAACAATGCAAGGGGACAGACACATTGATACCAGGTTTTGTTCTCTTATGACTTGGCGATTTGTATTTAGTTTCAATTGTATTCAGGTACTTTCTCACCATGGGACCTATATGTATAAACATTAATAGAAGCAAAAACAAATAATAATAAAAAATTCGCCATCTTTTAGATTTAATTCCTATATATATATATATATATATATGAATGATATTAATTCTGCAAACTATATATATAGTCTCTGTGTGTTTTTATCTCACTTGTTTTCCGAGAATTTAGCGATTCTTTTTTTTTGCTGCTGGTACGATTTGTATGCCGAAACAATTTATACTCATCATGGAAATTTTAATTAGTGGACAAGACACGTGAGATTGTTTTCATTTATTGAGGGTTTGGTCCCATGTCCAGGCAGATCAGTATTGACTTTCATCAAATTTGCAAATAATTTTTCATCTTCTCTTTCATTAAAAAGATGCCTCAAAGTGGAACTTCTTGTTGGAATTATTGGATTTGTATCACATTTTGGCATAATCCCCTGGGTCCCTCCACAGCCTGTAGTTTAATTTTCTTTGTTCCAATTATGCTCCTCTCTGAAAATAATTCATTATATTTCCCTTACATTAATTACTCATTTCTATTTATGTCACACAATATTTACTAGCTGTTAAACCTACAATTCTTGCATTATACATCTTTCATTAGAGTCAAAATTAGAATAATGCTCATCCTCTTAATTAGTGATATGTACGTAACCAAAAATAACAGCATAATGCATGGTACCATTTTTTTCTCAATTATATTATCTGCAAAATCAACACAATTTTTATTATATATATATTTTTTAATTAATACTCTCAAATCTCCAGACTCCAGAGAAGCAAAAGCTTTCTCAACACCACCTCTTTTGCCTCCATTGTTTAAAAGACTCACATTAGAATTAGACTCCTTCAAGTAATTATGTGTGTTTTATTTTATGACTGTGTAGAAGTACATGTGAGATTTGGATCAATATTTACGTGGCATGTTATTAATTATATTTCTTTTGTTAAACAGAAACTAGTAATTAACATAGAATTGTTTAATTATTTCTGTCAAAGATGTTACATCTTATATTAATATTTGACATATTCTAGTATTGAGATATTATATATTTTAGGTTGATATTTAATATGTTTTGTATATCTTAGAAGTATAAATATGAAATATTGTTATATTTAAATGTATAAAAGCTTATTTATACCCTCTTTATTTAAGGATTCATAATATTCAGAGGTTTCCTTTCTATTATAATCCTTCCCATAATTCTAACATGTTCCACCATGTGTTTTTTGTTGCAGACGTGACAGTTTCATCACTCACAGAGCCTTCTGTGATGCCCTAGCTCAAGAGAGTGCAAGAAACCCAACGAGCTTAAACCCTATGGCCACTCATAATCTTTATGGCACAAACCACCATATGAGCTTAGGTCTCTCTCATCATCATCAACAACTTTCTGGTTCCTCACTGTCATCTCACCAACTTCATTTTCATCATCAAAACCCTAATACCACCAGTCTCTTGCGTCTAGGAGGAGCTGGCAATGCCAACAACAACAACAATAATAATAATGCAGCAAAATTTGAGCCTACCAGCTTAATCTCACCCTCATCATCCTCAAACCCTAATTCAATGCCCAATCATTCCTCAGCTTTTTTCATGTCAGATCCCAATCCGATCCCTAACCAAGGATTTCAGCATCATCAGCAAGTATTTTCTTCTTCAGGCAACAAGGCAACGTCTTTGCATGGTCTCATGCAGCTTCCTGATCTTCAAGGAAACCCTAATGATAACGACGGTTCCTCCAACAATCCTTTCAATCTAGGGTTTTTCCCTAATAACACTATGATCACTCCTGATCAGTTCAATAACCCTATTGGGTCTGGTTTAGCTTCGTCAGTGCTGTTCAGCAACTCAATGCAGCACGCCGATGAGGTTTCTCCGGCGGCGGCAAATATGTCGGCAACTGCATTGCTTCAGAAGGCTGCTCAAATGGGCTCCACCACGACCACACCGCCGTCGAATAATAACAGTTCTTCCTCGTTACTCAGAAGAATGGGTGGTTCATCGGCCAATAATAATAATAATAATAATGGTGGTGGTGGTAAATCGGATAATCTTGTCACTTTCGGAAGCGACGGTGCGGAGAATGATCACCACCATCATCTTCGAGGGTTGATGAACTCTCTTGCTAATGGCAATGCTTCGATATTTGGGAATGAGCAGGGAAATAGTCTGCAACTACAGAATCTGGGAGTGGGATTCGGAGGTTCTGATAAGTTAACGTTAGACTTTTTAGGTGTCGGAGGAATGGTGAGGAACATTAATAATGGTGGCTTTTCATCGTCACAGAGAGAAGCTCAACAACAACATCAACATGGAAGCATCAACGTTATGAGTTCTTTGGAACCTCCGCCTGGACAGCATCAACAGCAGGCAAGCCAACGTTTCAGAAGTACGACGTCGTTGCAATGAGAGAGAGGAAATTTAATTAGCTAGGATGGAGAAAATGAATATCATAAAAAACATGATGTGGACTTAGTTTTCAGATGCCAAAACTGATTGGTGACCACTTAGCTAATTAAACCTTCGTTTTTTTTATTTTCTGGAGTTAAATATACAATTCGGTCCTTCAAAAATATATCTCCTTTGTGCATTATTTATGTGTATATTGGTTGAGTTAGTTCCTCAAACTGATGATTAAGTGCAGTAAATATACAATTGGGTCCTGTTGATGGACTAAAATGTAACAATTAAGTTACATGGTTAAATTTAAGAAGACAACTCATATGTTAAGGGATGATCATCTCAAAAACTAGTGCATTATTAGGAGGTATATCTTTTAAGGAACCAAATTGTGTATTTACTTTTTCTTCTTTTCTAATTTGTTCTAGTTTTCCTCCCCTTGGGATTCTATATGTTGAATATTAGGGCTTCATTTCTCCAAGTTCCAATCCTTAACTGTATTCTTTTCCTTGAATCGCCTAGACTTTCTCTCAGGATATAAAATCCTATTCTCTCATAATTAACATGTACAAACTATATATTAATCCTGCACCTATGCTTTAAAAGAGATATGCCCATATGTATAACATGTTTATATTAAAAACCATGATTTAAATATATTTTTTATGCTTTTTTTTATAGGAACAATTATTTTCTTATAGGAGTTAATCCTACTCTATGAGGCATTGGTCGGTACTAAATATGAGTGTATCTCCCAAGAAAAATATATATCTGCTTCTACTTTTAATGATAATTACTTGTTGGAACATTGTTTGTGTATGTGTGTGAAGGGCTTATTCAAAACCCCTCATTTTTTCCATGTTACTTTTGTTAATATACATACGCATAACATATATCCATATATTTTAAAATTTTTATAAAGAAAATCATTGTATATAACGATATCTTCTAGAAGGCTAACAAATTACTGTTACATTGAAGTCACGCCTAGGATTGGACCAAATCAAAGACAAAGAAACTATGTTGCAAAGTCAAATTAATATGTCTCACTATTTTCACCGATGAGAGGAAGTTGCCACTCTATTTCGGAGAATCTTCACATGTTGTCTACATTCCAAGGCAAAAGACAAATGCTGATTTTGTTCTCTATTATTTTCTATATATATATTTGCTCTCTCATTATAATGACTTCCAAATAAAGCGACTTTGGTATGAGATTTTATCTTGCCTGTTCCCCTATACCTAATCCCTTATATTTTAATACAAAGGAATTTAATAAATAATAATCACTCTATCAGCAGCACAACTGCTACATAAAATATGCACACACTTCCAGGTACTGTGTTGACATGTTTTCATAATTTAATGCTAACAATTGATTTTTAAAGCTTTTGGTTTAAATAAAGTAATGCTTATTATACACATTTTTGCTTACGAGTTTTACATATGGCTAAACCCAGCTCAACTGCTCCGCGTCACTTTATTATTCATTTATTCTTTTGCTTAAACGAACAGCGTCAAACTTCTCTTCTCATATATGTGTGTACTTAAATCCTTTGAACTTTGGGTCAGTTGCATATAACCACCTGATATTTCAAAGTTTAAATTTAACCTCTTGATATTTCAATTTTTAATTATTAACCCCTTGTCATTAAGTGACCGTTATGTTTTTACAAAAAATGTCATATTAGATTATAAGATGGCACGTGTCATCCTATGTAGATTACTAATTTTATAAAACCCCCTGAACTTTGAACAGTTGCAAAGAATCCCCTAAACTTTGAATACTTACAGAATAATCTTTTAAACTTTGATTAATTACAAATGACTCTTGACATTTCAAAATTTAAATTTAATTCTCTAAAAATTTTAATTTATAATATTAAACCACATGCCGTTATTTTCTACCATTTTAATAAATTTATTAAAATTTTTACTATCATTAGTCAATTAAAATAATTTTTTTATGACAAAAACTAGAAGAATAATATTTAAAAAATATATAAAATAAATGTTGAACCTCTAATTCAAAAATATATATGTATTGCTAATAAAAATTAATGAGAGTAAGAGTTATCCTCTATCAAAAATGTAATATTTAAACTATCAATGATCAATCATCCTAAGAATATATTTAATACAAATGATGACAATTTATACTATCAATGCTCAATTAAACTAATAAAATAAGTGAATGTTGCACAAATGATGACATTTTTATTTTTATATTTTTTTAAATATTATTCTTCTAGTTTTTTCCATACAAGAAAACTATTTCAATTGACAAATGATAGTAAAAAACTTAATAAATATATTAAAATGATTAAAGTAACAAGATGAAGTTTATTTATTATAAATTAAAATTTTAAGGGAGTTAAACTTAAATTTTAAAATCTCAAGGGAGTTATTTTTAACTTATCAAAGTTCGGGGTTATTTGCAACTGTTTTAAAGTTCATGGGGTTTTATGTAATACTTTGCACAAGACGACATGTGTCATCTCATAATCTGACGTGACAATTTCCTTTAAAAAGATAACGGTTACTTAACGGTAGAAAGTTAATAGTTAAAAAATGAAAGATCACGGGGTTAAATTTAAACTTTAAAATGTTGGGGGTTATATGCAACTGACCCAAAGTTTAGGAATTTTTTTTTTTTTGGTAAAACTTAGCCTATATATATAATATGACTAAACTACATATTATTGTCTTCAACTTTGGGTACGTTATTTACACGTAATTACGGAAGTCCCCTTGTATGCAAACGTTCAGGTTTGCAAAAAGGTGTTCAAATTAATTACTTGGAGTTATAATATATAAACAGTATATACAATATTGTTTATGGGATTATTGATTTCAAGTTTAATTTGAACTGTGCCTCGAGTTGTGCAGATAAAGGGAGCCCGAAGTTTCTTTATTCATATAGTTTTTAGTCCCTTTTCTTTTTTATAATGTATAATTTAGAATTTTATGATGTTTAAAATATATTTTTTAAAATATGAAAATTTAATTAGGGATAAATTTGAAAAGAATGAACTTTTTTTTTTTTGGACAAAGACAAGTTTCTTAGTCTGTGTGTTTTTGGCAACTGCATGCATGCTTCGTGTCTGGGTTAGTTTTTTGGAAGTAATTTTATAAAATAAGTATGTAAGAGATTTTTTTTTTTTTTTTTACTTATGAAATGAGCACCTAGGAATACATCTTATCTCAATATGCCAAATGTTTAATTACAACGTTCGTCAGCACAAAAAAAGAAAAAACAAACAAACAAACAAGCTTGGTGCGTGGCTTTCAAATTCTAACTTTAGTTCAGAAAGATAGGTTAGGATATATTTCTCCCGTCCTTATTAAGAGAAGCTAAATAAGTGGGAAAATTTCAATCTTTCCCTCTGCAGTAAATTAATTTCAATCAACCTTTAAAATTTTTTAAAACTTTATTGCACCCCAATGATCAAAATGAAGTTAATTTTTGTGGGTGAGAAGACAATGATACCCTTTTTCTTAGAAAATCATTTACAAAATAAATAAAGGGATTTGAAATAACCTAGGAAATTAAAAATATTTTGGTCATTTATAAGACAATATATAAAAATTCTCAAGAAAAATATGAGAATTTATAAGATAAATAAAGAGATTCAAAAGAACCTATGATGTTAAAAATATTTTGACAATTTATAAAACAAATATGGAATTTATAAGATAAATATGAGTATTTACATGACAAATAAATATATTTACAAAATAAATAAATAAATTCAATAGAACCTAAGGACTTAAAAATATTTTTTTTTATTTACAAAACAAATATGAGTATTTACAAGACAAATAAAGAGATTCAAAAGAACCAAATGAGTTAAAAATATTTTGGCTATTTACAAATTAAATATGGGTATTTACAAGATAAATAAGATAATTTATTATAAGACAAATAAAGGAAGTGCATCATTGTATTTTTACCCATAAAAATTAATTTCATTTTGATTATGGGGTGCAGTGAAGTTTCAGAAAGTCTTAGGGATTGACTGAAATTAATTTGCTGTAGAGGGGACTAACTGAAATTTTCCATAAAGAAATTGCTTAATTATAATAAATATAACCTAATCTCCTTGAAATACTTCCACATAATGTTATGTTATATATCAATCCATTTGTTAAAAAAATTGGTTTGACACAAGGTGATAAAGATTAGAGATAAAAGGAACATAGATACTATATACTATAACACTTCTTTAATATAAGATCTAGATGAATTTTTTTAAAAAAAAAAAATTAGAGAAGCTAAATAAATTGCTTTAGAATATTTATATTTATCATTTTTATAATAAATTAAGTTGCATGATTTATAAACTAATATATAATATAATAATATGTAATACTCCCTCCGGTCTTTTTTATAAGTAACATTTTCTCTCTTTGTGTTAGTCCTTTTTATAAACAACTTACTCCTTATGTCTCAAAATTTAAACTGTCTTTTTCTTTTCTACCACTATTAAATACATATCTTTATGAGCATGTTTGGTGGTTTTTTAAAAAAAAGTTTGGTGGCAGCTGATTTAAGGTGTTTAGGTTGGCGTTTTGATAACTAGGCTTTTTTTTTTCAAAAGCAGCTTTTGAGAAGAAGCTCAAAAGTATGGCTTTTATAAAAAAATTCACTTCTGCCACCGCCAATCCAAACACAAATCATATTTACAATTGGACTTTTATCCTATCTAACTTTTGTAAAAGTCGGATTTAAAAAAAGTCACTTCTGTCATTGCTAACTCAAACAAGGCCTATATTAAGTATCATCCACTCATCACTAATCCTCTTTTTTTTTTTTGCCACATATCACTGATCCTCTTTTATTTATTCATTTATTACACATTCTCTCTCATATTTTATATTCATTGTCTCTTATATTTGTTATTCATTCTCTCTCCTATGCTCTTTTTATAAATATAGACATATTTAGAAGAAATATGATATTATTGATATATTTATTATTTTTAAATAATCTTAATTATTAATTTATTTTACGTAATAAAAATAAAAAATATTTATAAAAAAGATAAAAAAAAAAAAGAGTATATGTTATGATTAAATTACTACTCTAGCTTTGAAGAGGCTGCATTAGAGATAGAAAAAGGAAGGGTATAATAGTAACATGCGTGGGTGAAGTGGTGGATGACATGGAGTACGTGGAGGAATTAATGGCGGCTTTAGGTTTGGTTCAAACGTCATTCATTATTATTAAAGTTATGAAAACTTGAAAAGTGATGAGCCTGCAACAGTAAAAAGGTGTCACTGTAATGTTGTGTTCGTTATGGTAATTATTAGAAGAACAAGGGAAAAATAAAATTTAAACCTTGTGTGACAGACAGTTGTTTGTCGTAGGTGGTGTCTTTTGTTTCCTGCTATGGAATCACGAGTCCGTGAGTGAGCATCAGTATCAGTAAGTACTCTCACTCATCTTTTTGTCTTTTTCATTCATTAGTTAGTACCTTATTCCTTTCTTTTTTCCTTTAAATTTTGTTCCCAATTCTCTCCATTTAATTCCCTTTCAAATTGTAATAACCAGTGATGAGACCCTAACTCTTGAAATGACAGATTTATGTACTAGTTGTGAGTTGTGATTTTATTGAGGCTATCATTACCAAACTATGATAATCACATTATTAAAACCGAATCTACTTGGATTGGTGATAAAAAAAAGTCTTTATACATAATATGAGATCAAATTCATCTTATAAACTTACTTCATATACTGTAAATCATTTTAGAAAGGTAAATTTTACCGCTAACCTAAACAAACACTTAATTAACTACTTTTGTTCCATAGGAGAAAAAAATATAATGCATGAGTAACAACGTCTTTCAAAGACTCAATTTATCAGTCTTATTAAAGTATATAAGTCACATATCTAATAATCTAATAATTAGCCCGTTTGGTTCACTAAAAATGAAGGTGGAAAAGGGAAAATTAATTTTTTCTGCTAGTGACAAGCATTTGATTCCTATTTTCAGCTGAAAAATATGGTTTCCCACTGGAACCCATTTTTAATTGCATAATTAAAAATGTGTTCCTACTAAAATTGGTGAGGACCAATTTTCAAGTTATTAAGAGGGAAATTACCTAAAGATACAAAGGCCCCTTGATCTAATCTCGGATGTGATAAAAAAAGTGAGACCTCCCTTTTTTTTCAGTACAAATCAAACACATTTGTGGCAAAATATTTTTTATTTTTATCTATTTCATTTCATTCCTTTCCAACCATTTCTTTGAACCAAACGACCTCTAACTTAATTAGCCACACCTTTGTTTTATGAAAAAAAATATAATGTATGAGTAATATCGCCTTTTAAAGACTCAATTTATCAGTATTATTAAAACATATAACTCTCATATCTAATAATTAAAAAGTAAATTAAGGATTATCACAAAAGAAGTAAATTATGAATATATATATATATATATATATAAAGGATAATTATTTATAATCAACAGGCACTAGTCTTAGTAGAATGGGCTTTAATCATTTGAGTATAAGGTCTCAAGTTTAAGCGTATGTGAATGTAGAACACGCTTTTAGAAGAGCTACCCCAAATAAAGCCTAACAAAGCTCGTATCTAACTCAACCAGGTAGTCATATAAAAAAAACTAAATTATACTAAACCCCCCTGAACTTTAGGTCAGCTGCGTATAACCCCATGGCATTTTAAAGTTTAAATTTCACCCCCTGACTTTTCATTTTTTTAACCATTAACCCACTGACGTTAAGTGACCGTTATCTTTTTAACAGAAATTGTTACGTCAGGTTATGAGGTGATAAGTGACATCTTGTGTTGATTACTGATTTCATAAAAACCCCTGAGCTTTGAACAGTTGCAGATAATCTCTTAAACTTTGATTATTTACAAATAACCCCCTAACATTTTAAAATTTAAATTTAATTCTCATAAAATTTTGATTTATAATATTAAACTTCATACCGTTACTTTCTATAATTTTAATAAACTTATTAAAGTTTTTACTATCATTTATTAATTAAAATAGTTATGGCAAAATCTAGAAGAATATGGACAAAACTTGCATCCAGTCCATTATATAAGTCCATCCAATTCGTCAATCAAAAAGTGCCACATGTCCTCATTAAACACTTCAGTAGCTAACACTGTTTCCCTTCTTCCCCCTTGTTTCATCTCAATCACGAATCATGATCAAAACATAAACCCTATTTGCCGCGCTTCAGTTCTCCTCCCCGTCTTCGTTCATGAGCGGCGGTGGTGATGAAAAGACGACGACATCTAAGGATAAGAAGCGACGGTGGCTAAGGAGTTACAGTGGTGATTGTGAAGGCAATTCGATTGGCTTTCATCTGTGCGCGCCAGCAAACATTCCCAATCACGGATCGCAACAAATCAAATCGTAGGGCGTTGTTGATATGAGACGAAGATTCTACTTACCAATTGAAAGGGATGGAAACCACAGGTATAAAGTCTTTTTGCTTGCATTTTTTTCTAGTTAATTATAGAAAAAAAAATTTAAACATCTTCGCCATTCGAACTGCCACGCTCTTCACAATCACCATTGTAACATGAAGTCGTGGCAGTTCGATTGGCGATTCCCATTCCCAGCCAAACATGAAGTTTTGTTTTACTTGTTTCTTAAATTTTAATATTTACTTTGCTGTTCATGAACATTTTACAGAACATGAAGTAAATGAAACAAATTTAACTCCATATGTGGGCATGAAATTTTGTTACATATGATTAATTTTGATGATGTTAAATATAGATATAAGATATTAAGAGTAAAAAGTTTACTTAATATATTAATCTCTTTATATTGACTAACTACTATATTTAATGTTGTATATCTTATAGATTAATCAAACAAAGCAAGAAAGAGATTAGAGAAAGAAGAGTTTGAATGAACTATTGAGAATATCAAGATTCAAACTCCTAGAAGAAATACCGTATGATTCTATGTTCAGAAGGAATTCAGAAGTCACTGTAGTGATTGGCACTATTTGGACTGTTTGGTACTGTAGCAGAGGCACTGTGGCAGTCATACACTGTAGCATCGAGTTGTCACTGTAGCACTCGAGTTTGAATAGTAGAACTCGAGTTCTGCACTATAGCACTCGAGTTCAAGGAGTTTTGCATGCGAGTTTTGGTCAAAAACGACTTCCGGATGATTCTCAAGTTTTACACTCGAGTTGGTTATGGATAACTCGAGTTTGAGACTGTTCAGCACTGCAAAAATTGGTCTGAACTCGAGTTTGGATCTGAGAACTCAAGTTCACAGCGTAGATCAACATACTCTGTTCATCCTGTTTTACGTTCAGTTTGGGCGAGCTTCAGTAATTCAACCATATCTCCCAAACCATATAATAAAACTATTTTAATTGATAAATAATAGTAAAAAAATTAATAAATTTATGAAAATGACTAAAGTAACAACATGTAGTTTATTTATTATAAATCAAAATTTTAAGAGAGTTAACATTTAAATTTTGAAATGTTAAGGGGGTTATTTGTAAATAATCAAAGTTTAGGGGGTTATCTATAACTGTTAAAAGTTAAAGCAAGATGCCATGTAGAATGCCACGTGTCATCTCATAATCTGACATGGCAATTTTTGTTAAAAAAGATAACGGTTATTTAACGGTAGGGGGTTAATGGTTAAGAAATGAAATGTCAGGGGGTTAAATTTAAACTTTTAAATAAATGTCAAAAGGGTTATATGTAACTGATCTAAAGTTCGGGGAGTTTTGTATAATTGAGCCTATAAAAAAAGAGATAAGCCTTTACATGATATTCCATTTAGTCCTTACAATAAGCCTTTTGACATGTTTCATAATATAACATGTTTTATCTAAAGCATTAATTTTTTTTCAACTAGTATTCATAATTAACTATAAGGGTCTGTTTGGCAGGAGGGAAAGGGAGGGGAGGGAAAGTTTTTATGAGTTAGATTTTAAAAAATTGGAGAAGTTGGGTTATACAATTTCAATAAAAATAATATGTAAAATAAAAAAGTAAGAAAAAGTAATTAAAAACTTCTAACCCCCCTTCTTCAATTTTTTTAAATCTAATTCATAAAAATTTTCCCTCTCCTCCCTACCCTTCCAAATCCTCCATACCAAACAGCCCCTAAAACTTTCAAACTTATTAACCAAACTCTTCTAAAACAAAAGACTTTTATATTGAGGTTACTTTTGACATATTTTACAAGAGACAACTAATTTTAACTAACTTCATCAATTTATGAAAATTTATTATTAAATGCTTATAATAAGGACAAGAGGGTGAGTATTTAATACAATAGTTGTATTATTCTATATATAATTTATCTTTGAGAACTATACTTCTTTCTGTCTTGATGAACTCTGAAACCGTAGACTTCACATTCTTTGTAATAATGTTTATAGTACAATAACAGAGAGAGTAATAGAAATAAATAGAAGTATATAATACTCATATTATTCCTTCACTCTAAAATTGTGTGTCTCTATTTCTTCCCCTTACACTACTATGTGCAACAAATCAATTACTACAATCCAAGCTCAAATTTTGTAGCTTCACTGTGATTACCCAATCCACTTTTTGACACAAGCAAGTTATAAATTATGTACTCTCACCATAAGAAACAAATGAGTTCATCTAGTTCAATTCATAGAAACAAACTCCAATAGTGAAAATTATAAACAGAGACATCATTTACAAGGCCAAAAAAAAAAAGGTTATAAGAATGTGAAAATCATCAACAATAACTATCCATTATTCATACAAGAAAGCAAAAATCATAGAGGCAAACGAGTCTTCAAATCTTTATGCATTGTTCTAATTACAGTAGAGACTTGCTCAGTCTGATCCTCATTGGAACATGCTGCTAATAGTACCTTAGCAGTTCCTGCATCTGGGTAACAACCAGAATCAACCATTTCTTCAAATATTTCTAAGCACCTACCATACAGTTTCTTCCTAGAGTAAGCTCCAATCCTAGATGTCCATGTCACCACGTCGGGTTTCAAATCCTTGCCGGCAAGTGACCGGAACAGCTCTTCCATTCTCTCGATGAAACCGGCTCGCCCATACATGTTTATTAAGATGTTGTATGTGCTGATATCATCAACATGTGATCTTTTCTCCATTACTGATAGTACCTCCTCCATCTTATCAAACTGGCCTAGCCTTCCATACAAGTTTAGCATACTGTTTAGGACATAAGTGTCTAGTTTCAGGCCAGATTTGTGCATTTGATTAAGAATGTCCTCGCATTTCCCTACGTTGCCTGTCTTGGAATATGCAGACAAAAGAACCATGTGGGACTTCATTGTTGGTGTCATTCCCACTCTCTTCATCTCTTCAAATGTAGCTTCTGCTTCTACATTTTATGAAAGGATGTGTTTAAAAGTACTACCTTTGGTCCTTAATATTAAGAGATAGATGACGAATATGCAGATATTAAAGAAATTAGTTAAGTTAATTATTTATAATAAGTGGGTGTTAGTTTCTCTAAAATCGGTTATAGACTTTCAATAGAGCACAATGACATCGTACGATCCATGTAACTGACCCACTTAGTAGGATAAGGCTTTACTGTTATTGTTTTCCTAAAATACCTTTTTTAATCATGTGTATTAGAATTACGCCTCGACAGAAACCCGGTTGTGGCAAAACTTATTAAAAGACAAGGTGGATTGATGTTTTATATTTAGGATCCAAATAAACACCTTGTCTAGATCTTATATAGGGACATGAGGAAGTATAATTGTAAAAAAAGCATCCGTTGATTAGTTTAGGAAGATATCAAATATTGTTGCACCAGTTCTTGCTAATCAAATTTAATTCAGTTTAGACAAAAACAAATAAAAGTCTTTGTTTTTAGACAAGTAAAAGAACAAAGCAAGTTGATAAATTTTACCCTCTTGAAGACCTGCTCTCCCAAAGGCATCTACCAGGATATTATATGAAGCTCGATCTGGTTCACATCCCATGTGCTGCATTAATGAAAAAATTTCTGCAGCTCCATATGGATAACCTGCACGACTGTTGCAATATGTCAGGATCTTTTTTTTGTGCACATGGAAGCATAATATTTTATACTATAGATTACTCTAATAAGTAATAACTATATTTATCCCTTCCATTATGAAATACATTCTTGGAAACAAATTCATGGTCTTCTCATGTCATTTAGTTAGTTTCTTGAAAAAAAATTTAAGTTGTTCTAATTTGTTCATTCATACATCTTCAACAACCTTTATGAGATCAAAGATATTAGACAAAAATGAATTTATAAGGATTAAATTTTAATAAGAATGCATTCCATATCAACCTGTAAGCTTCCATAAGGGCATTATAAGCATATACGTCTGGTTCAAGCCCAGCTTCTTGCATTTGTTCAAATATCTCTTCTGCCTTCTCACACAGTCCCTCTCTGGCAAATGCATTCACCATGGCGGTATACGTACAAATATTTCGTTTACACTTTTGGCTTTTCATTTCATAGAACAACTTTAGGGCCATTGAGGATCTACTTGCCTGTACAAATCCAAATTTCAAAGCATAAATAATTAGAGGAAAACAATATTATTTGGACATGCTGATGAAGTGATGACTCTAAACATTGTTGCCACAGCCCCATCAAGCAAAACACATTTGCATCAGAATCAGTATTTTGCCCTCAAAAAACAGGGAATACATGTGTGCACACAGAAGTTATAATTGGACAAGACAACCAGGAGTATACCAGGTAGGTGAATCAAATTAAAGGATAAGGCATTATTGTTTTGTTATGTTGAAGTTTGATTTATTAGTTTTTAAGTACTCCTTCCGGTCCTTAATATAAGACATATTTAAAAAGTTGATTTTGGTCTTAAATATAAGACATGGTTTACATATTTGTCAATCTTTTTCTAATTTACCTCTATTGATACTGCCTCAACAATAATTAAGGAGAAGAGAACATGAGAGAGTTAAGGAAGATAATTAATGTGTTTTAGAAAATATATGTCATATTAACCAACTTAATTAACTTTCTTAATCTAATTAAATTAGGTAAATATGTCTTATATTAAAGACTGAAGGGAGTAACTTTATTTTGTTTCAAAGGTCAGACCAGCCTGAACCAATGAGATGACATAATACATATTCCAAACGGCCATGAAACTCTGAAAACTATGGCACTATATAAAACTGCTCTTCACAGGGAAACAGACTCAATTTTCTCCAATGGGGTCAATTTGTGTGAACATATATCATAAAATGGGAATGGAGATTACTTGACAAGAAGTGTCTCCATTCCACAAAAAAAAAAAAAAAAGGATTCAAAGTTCAAAATATGGAAAGCTAAGATTGATATGCCTAACTGGTTAATTCCATGAAAAACAAAATAAAGGAGATTCTTGCTAGCTTTTGACCCTGCAAAGATTATTTGTTAGCCTTTGAACATGGAGATATTGGAAGTAAATCAGTGTGAGCTTGCATCTTAGACATGGATTACCTTTCCATGTAAGTTAATCATCATGGTATATGTTTCAGTAGTTGGCTTGCAGCCATCCCTTCTCATCCTCTGGAAAATCTCTTCAGCTTTTTGGGGATTTTTGCCTTTCATTAGCCCATCAATATATGCATTGAATACAACCGCACCTGAGTTTTTCATTCTAAAAAATAATTAGCCAACTTCAAAGATTAAATGTACATATCTGATGTTACATATGGTTGTGTATATCAAAAATTCTCTTAAAATAGATAGTCATGTGCTGTAAAGTAAACTTGACAACATGCTGAGTCTGACTACAGAAGCTTGGAGTTTTTCTGTTCTGCATGAGACTTCCTCCAATGCATTGTATTTCTTGCCTAATGTCTTAAACCTTAAACATGGATGCTTATCAAAAAGTTTAAACCGGAATAATAAAAATAAAACTATCACTGTTCTTATACAGGTAAACAAGAAAGAATAGTCTACACCAACAGATGGTTCTATAACTTTCCTAATTCCTGGCCAACCAGCTTAACTCATGCATGAACTCAGAGAAGATTAGAAGAAAGCGATATGGCATATTTAATGGAAATAAAAAAGATTGACATTAAACAACTTACTAGCATACTCAGCTTCTGTGATATTTAAATGTAACTTAGTCATCACTTTATTATATCAGCTTTACCTACATTGTGCTGAAATTTCCTATTAATTATGAAGATTAGGTAGGAAAAGAATGAACTGAAGACCACTTGTCAAAGAGACTCTAATAGCATGTTAAACACTAATTCAGCAAAAAGCTTAAGTTGTTAAGCCATTACTTATGATGCATCTCAATCAATATATGTGGGGAATCAGTTGATTAAGGTGTTCATACTAGAAGGAAGGCCATAGTTTCGCATCTCGGCAAAGACGGCTTCAGCTTTCCCAAACAAACCAGACATGCAATAGGCCTTTATAAGAAGAGCATAGGTATCTTCAGTAGGAATGCAGTGTGCCTCAAGAAGTTTCAGATAAGTGGATTCTGCTTCCTTGTATTGCAACTTTTGCCCAAACGCCTCAATGAGTAAATTGTAGCATATCACATCAGGCTTAAAGGAGCTCCTATACAGTATCCATTCACATAACTGCACAGAAAGTTGTGTTAAGCCCAATAGAAAAAGTACTCCCTTCAGTTCTTAATATAAGAGTTAGATAACTAATTTGCAAATATTAAGAAAGTTAGTTATTTATAACAAATATATGTTGGTTTGCCTATAATACCTTTTCTATTGTAACTACTCTTGATAGAAACCACATTCGTATATGTAATCAATAGGGATAATGTTAGAGATCCACAGCCTCTCTCTGGTTTTTTCCAGGAAGAAGTGCATGGGTTCAAGGGTAGAATTGTCTTAGTATAATTATTTGTATTAGGACTTCAGTTATTTCCTATGTGGTTATTTATGTTGTTGTAACTGCTTGTTATGAGTCATAAGGTGGTTATTATCAGTTATTATGTGTTGTTATTCAAGTTTATGCGTAAGACAGAGTATGGCTTATGTGTGAAACAATTATTCAAGGAAACTCATCTCTTCTTTCTATCTAGAATTGCAGATTCTGGTTTTAGATACTCTCTTCTTCCTATTTCATTTCTCTCTAATTTTCTTCCTAAACTCAAGATCTAACGGATAATTTAGGAGACAAAGTAGATTGAAGTCTTATACTTAATACCAAAGTTGTCTAACTCTTATATTTAGGACGGGAGATAATAAATTGCAAGCCAAATAGAAATATCTCAGAATAGTGGAGATAGAGCCTAAGGTAAGAGTAAAGACTATTTAACTCCAGTATAATGAAAGGAGAAAAATAATTTCTAATGTGAGGGTATCTTCAGCTTCACTTATCAGATACCAGCTTGTATAACTTTTTTTTTTTTTTTTCTTTTTCGTTTAATCTGGTGATAAGCAAGAGTTTCTTACTGAGATTATTGAATCCCACTGTTTTCTCATTCGGAGCTGAACAGCTACATTAAATATATCATCCCAAGTGGAAAGAGAAGAAGGAAGTGTGTCAAGTGAAGTCCAAATCTGCTCACTATTTACTTGGCCTTGCAGATACTCCAGAAGCTTCTGTGCAGATGGACTTAAAACTGGGAAAATCCCATCAACAAATCCAGACCCATATTTCCATCCTCTTCCTCTCAAAGAGCCACCTGGCCAGAAGAAATCACAAGCGTTATTGAATGACATATATCACACAGACAAAAAGAGTAGTACTATTTTGTAGTTCAGTTATATATATATATATATACATCTTTTCCTAGACAACAACTTGTGATTGAAAGTTCTTAAGTTGCCACGTTTATCAATATAGAAGCTGTCTTGCTTGTACTTCTTCAAGGGGCCACCAGTATTGGATTCGTTTGCCTTCCATTCAAAATCACCAACGCAATTCCTTGGTTCTATAAATATATGATTCAGAGTGCACGCACAATTTAACCTGCAAATATTTAAGTTTGTGTGAAGTTAAAAGCATTTACAAGTTCTTTACTGCAACAAATGAAGGTTTTACGTACTGTTGAAACTTGGAAGGACAAATTTTCTTTCAAGATTGTGATACCCATTAGTGAGAAATTATGAAAATGGCAGTATTGCAAGTAGCCGCAGTGGAAAAAGAAGAGTGTTTTGAAGAAGAAAAGGAATAAAGAGACTCACATGAAGGCATGCAGGGGAAGTTCCAAGTCTTGTTCAAGTCTCTGGATAATGAATGAATGAAATTTGTGAAGGCGGAAATACAAGTGGGACAAATATACAAGGACGAGAATCTAAAATCCATGAAAATATCTTGATGGATAGATTACAATATCATACATACAACACTCTGGTATAACTGCATTATGAAAGAAATTTTTGGTTTTAAATATGAGTTTAGTGGATTATTTATTGGAAAAATATACCTAAATATCATTTAAACTTTAAAATCTTAAATTGGTTCTGTTGACAATAAGAGTAATGAGATTGACAAAAAGAACATATCAATTGATAACTTAAGTTTTTAAAAAATTACTAATCTAGAATTTTGAAGTTCAAGTGAAATTCTTCTTTATTTATAACTATTTTTTTAATATTATCCTTTTTTTTAATTCTCATTTAAAAAAAAGGTGAGAGTGGATTGATAATGATTTGTAAATGCAAGGAGGATGGGAAATTTTTTTTAATAAGAATAAATTTGAGAATTTTTTTTTAATTTAAAATATTTTTAATAACTTAACTATCACTATTTAATATATGAGAATTAGTTAAAATAGAATTATAATGAGTACTTACTTGGATGGCATTCTTGATGTTATTCATGCAATACATTCTTATAAAGAGGCCTTATAAAAAATTTATTTAGACTCGTTTTTTAAAAAATTTTGAATCTTAGCAGTCTCATAATCTACTTTCCTTTTTTTTTTTTAATAAAAATCTAATTTCCAAAATGCGGCCGTTTGTTGGATATTGGAAATGGTCTATTTTGAGCCCAGTGGGAAACGGAACCATCTCCCTACCTGGTGCAACATATTCCCTTCCAAACCTTTTTATAACCAATTTCTTCTTTTAACACTGATCCTTTTTATAAGTATTTTTTTTATGTATTAAAATTTAAACTACCTTTTTTTTGTACCTATTAAATACATAACTTTATATTAATTATTTCCCACTTACCACTAATTCTATTTTATTTAATCATTTATTACATATTCTTTCCTATATTTTCTATTCATTTTCTCTCATATATAAATATGGGTATATTTAAAAAAGATATGATATTTATGACATATTTATTTTTTTAAACTAGTCTTAACCATCAGTTTCTTTTACACAATTAGAAAAAAAAATTACTTATAAAAAAGACAATAAAAAGTACATATTTAAGAAAATGGACTTGTAAAAGTTTGTAAACAATTTTTCTTAGTCACGTCTTGGTAACTTTTTATAATTAGATGTTTACACTTAAAGTTAGGCATCACTTCCAGTCTTAAATATAAAATTCAGTTAACTTTTTTTTAAGGGTTAAGGTGTAAAAATACACATGTGATTTTTGTAAAAATGTAGCCAACAACAAATGGTTTTTTAGGTGCAAAAGTAACTATGTGGTTACCAAATAGGTGCAAAAATCACACTATCTGTTAAGATTGAAATGTTGACAGTGAAATGAGAGTTTGTTGACTAATTGTAGTGACATGGATGGTGAGTTGGCAGGTGAAATTGTTGACTGTAATACTTTAGTGTTGACAAAAAAAAAACAAAAAGAAAAGAAAAACTCTCACTTGTAAAATGAGCTGAGGGCAAAAAGTAACAATTATTGGGTTAAAAAAAATAGAAAGAGCATCGAATGAGAGCGACGGCGAAGCAACCACAGTGGTGACGAAATCAAATCAAAGGGTGAATAAAAACGAAATCAAATTAGAGGGGGAAGGAAGGGATATTGAATCAGAAGGGGAAGAGCGAGAAATCGGGAAATATGAACCTACATTTTCGAATCGGAGTTTCCTAAAAGAGTTTAAGAATGTAAGGTTTCAAAGTTTGGAAATGAAGAATGAGTGACAGAGGAAATCTCCTAGACAACGTTTCAGACAAGAAGAGACAACAGGAATCCCAAGTAAGCTTCAATTAGAACCTCCTACCTAGGTTGCCTTTCGTCCACGATGTCTACCGCGGAGCAACGAAGCCGTGATGGCAGCACCTCGTCAAACCCTCGTACTCCTCCTCGCGACTGGGCTGCCTCATCAAAACAACCCTTCTTCTGCATCTCCCAGTAGTCGAAGTCGAAGATGCCGCCATCCACCTCCCCTTCGGTATCCTCTTCCTTTACCCTTCGATTTACCTCTCGCTCTTCCCCTTCCAATTTGATTTCTCTTCCTTCCCTCTTCAATTCGATTTCGTTTTTATTCACCCTTCAATTTGATTTCGTTTTTCTTAAGCCTCCGATTTGATTTCATCGCCACTATGCTTGCTTCGCCGTCGCTGTCGTCCGATGCTCTTTCTATTTTTTTAACCCATTAATTATTGTTTTTTGCCCTCAGCCCATTTCACCCACATTTTACAAGTGAGAGTTTTTTTCCCTTGTCAACACTAAAGTATTACAGTCAGCAAATTTCACCTGCCAACTCACCATCCACGTCACCACAATTAGTCAAGAAACTCTCATTTCACAGTTAACATTTCAATCTTAACAGATAATGTGACTTTTGCACCTAAAAAAACATTTGCTGTTGGTTGCACTTTTACAAAAATCACATGTGCATTTTTGCACCTTAACCCTTTTTTTAATATATCAAGAAAGTAAATTAAATTACATTATAGTGTTTATATTTATTATTTGTTCTCAAAACTATTTTGTCTAACTTATAAATTGATATATAGTCTAATGATACATAACATATGATATAACTAAGTAACTTATTTAACTTCCTTAATCTCCTCAAGAAAGTCAACTGGTCTTATATTTCAGATCGGAGGTAGTACTAAGCTTTAATTATTGAGTAAAATACTCTAACCACCTGTTTTACCCTAATTACACAGACTTCCTATCTATTTTAAAAACTCATATAGATCTCTCTTAAAATTAAAAAGTTATGTAACACAAATATCCCTTATATTTTGAAATTCTATTTTTATTCACCCAAATCGTCAGTTGACTGTTAAGTTTGACTTTTAGACTTTTATTTGACCAAAATACCCTCTTTAACGTTAGAATTATTTAAACATACACTTATATATATGGGCCACAAAATATTGTATACCACCAAATTTTAATTCTAAATAAATTTTTTAACTTTTTAATACATTAAAAATTTATTAGTTTTGATATTATAAAATTTATAATTTTAATTTTCACTATATTTATTGAAATTTATTTATTTTTAGTTTCTTAAATGACTTAAAAATATATATATTCAACATATTTTTTTATCAAATATAATAAATTATATAAGTTTGAGATATTGTAGAAGTAATTTAAATTTATAATTTAATATTTTTTTACAAATATTTAAAAAAATTACTCAAAATTTTCAAAATTTGTGATATTTACAATGTGTCAATTAAAATTTGAGATTTTCTATTAATGGTAAATTAGTAAATAAATTTTACTTTTATATAAATTTTAATTCAAAAATATATTTTTAGAATCTTTTTAGAATATTTTAAATTGAGTTAACAGTTTGGACTTAAGTGTATATTTTTAAAATAGAGGGGATATTTTTTGTAATTAAGACTGTAACGGCACGGCGTCTCTCGTCTCCCACTCGGGGTCCCTAGCGGTGCCGGACTGAGTCACCCCACCTCACTGAGGTCTTTTCCCAGCCAGGAACTGTCCCCTCCCCAAGGGAATTTAATACGCCTCCCCAGGGCTAGAAGGCTCAACCTGGGGGTAAGTACGAGCCTTAGGAGCAACCTGGTAACCACTTGCGCCGCCTTTTTATGTAACGGCACGACGTCTCCCGTCTCCCACTCGGGGTCCCTAGCGGTGCCGGACTGAGTCACCCCACCTCACTGAGGTCTTTTCCCAGCCAGGAACTGTCCCCTCCCCAAGGGAATTTAATACGCCTCCCCAGGACTCGAAGGCTCAACCTGGGGGTAAGTACGAGCCTTAGGAGCAACCTAGTAGCCACTTGAACCGCGGCGCAAGTGGTTACCAGGTTGCTCCTAAGGCTCGTACTTACCCCCAGGTTGAGCCTTCGAGTCCTGGGGAGGCGTATTAAATTCCCTTGGGGAGGGGACAGTTCCTGGCTGGGAAAAGACCTCAGTGAGGTGGGGTGACTCAGTCCGGCACCGCTAGGGACCCTAGGGACCCCAAGTGGGAGACGGGAGACGCCGTGCCATTACAAAGACAAAATAGAAGGGTGTTAAAGTATTTTACTCTTAATTATTTGATAACAATTTGATGGGCATAATAATTAATTAATACATATTTATTCATTATTCATAATTCCTCACAACTCATCATATAATTATAGATATATATTTTAATTTAAAAATATAATATGATAATAAATTTTCAGGTTAAGTATGATTGTAATGTAACAATTTAGTATAATAATAATTATTTTTCCACAATAATATTAATATAATAATAATAATAATAGAAAAATCTAAAAAATACCTTTTAAAATTTAAAAATTCCAAATAAGTTATTTCCTGTTATATATTTGAGATTCTTATTTTTGATATTTTGAAGATATTTATTTTTTAAAATTTTACGATCCTAAATATAAAAACCGGTTAGCTTTTTTGGAACATTAAAGAAATTAATTAACTTACTTTAAAGTATTTATATTTATCATTTTTTAAACTAATTTATTTGACATATATAATTAATCATATACAACATATAATATAATTAAATAATTTATTTAATTTTTTAATATGATTTAAAAAAAATAAAATAGGGTTGACGTTTAGGACAGTAGATGGAAAATTAAAAGTCCGTTTGAATTAGCGGTAATAGAAGTGACCTTTTTTTAATTTGACTTTTACAAACTTAATATATGATAAAAGTTAGATTGTAAATGTAATTTGTGTTTGAATTGGATTGGTAGTGGTAGAAGTGACTTTTTTTTTTAAACTTAAACTTATTTAGATTATTACTTGAAAAAAAAATTTAGATGAAAAATAACTGAAAATAGCATGAATCTTATTGAATATTACACACACACACATATATATATAGTGATAATTAAAAATAAAAATTAAAAAGAAAAATTAAAATTTGATAAAATAAAAAAATTAAATTATTATTGAAAAAAAATAAAAAACACTAAACTACTTAATTATACACACACACATACGATATTCAACGCATAGTATATATATAGAAAATGATATATTAATTATTTTTATTTATGTTCTTAGCATGAAATTAACTGGTAATTCATCACCAAAAAAATAATTGGCAATTAATATAATTTTAAATATAATTTTTGATCTCTAAAATTTATCTTCATTTTAGTTTCAGTCTCTTAAATTTTAAATTATAGGTTTTAGTTCCTAAAAAGGAAAATTGGTCCAGATTTTTATTAAAATTAAAATTATGAAAATAAAAAATTTAATGTATTATTAAAAAATTGTAAATATTAAAAAAACACTTAATTAGATATATTTAATGAACATAAAAGAAAATATTTTTCAACTTTTTTTTACTGAAGAAGAGCATTAACATAAATAATTTTGGGTGTTGAAAATTAAATAGAGATTAATAAAAGATGTAGTTAACAAAAAAATCATTAGAGGATAAATATAACCAAAGGTCTAATAAAAAATTCCATTTAATAAATAATCTCACTTGTATAAGAGAACTTGCTGGTTAAAAAACCAAAAAGCTAAAAAAGAGGGTAAGGGTAGAAGATGCTTAAGAAATAGGGAGGGATCTACTTCTTGATTTTTCTCTCACCATGGTATAAAAGTTGTCGTAGAAAAACTACAAAACATTGTGTATATTTAGGATTATTTTTAGGGTTTTAAAAATATTTATATACATAAATAAATAAAAAATTTCACACATATCAATAATCACGATCGAAAAATTATAATTATTTTTAAAGATGTCAATCAGTTCTAAATAAACACATTGCTTCAAAGTCCCAAATTTTTTGTCCAAGAAAAAAAAGTCCCATATTTTGATCAAAAACAAATTTTCACAGTGGACGGTCCACCGTGATCCCAAACATAGATTTGAGCTCGGAAGGCTGAGGCGCAGTGATATCGCAGAAGAGGCAAGAAGGTTTCTTCTCCCGTCGCCTCTGCGAAGAAAAACTCAGGAGAAACCTAAACAACGAACAGACAACAACCATGAGGCCGATTTTGATGAAGGGCCACGAGAGGCCTCTCACTTTTCTCAAGTACAACAGGGATGGAGATCTTCTTTTCTCTTGTGCTAAGGATCACAACCCCACCGTCTGGTTCGCCGACAACGGTGAACGCTTGGGCACTTATCGTGGTCACAACGGCGCTGTTTGGTCCTGTGATGTCTCAAGCAAGTGCCTCTATTTCCCTCTTTTTCTCTGATATTTTTGGTTTGCTATTGATGAAATTCTTCTATTGTAGTAGTGGTTTTTTTTAACAATATCTGTCACTATGCAGGAGATTCAATGCGGCTTATAACGGGAAGTGCGGATCAGACGGCGAAGCTATGGAATGTTCAAACTGGGCAGCAGTTGTTCACATTCAATTTTGATTCTCCTGCTAGGTCTGTGGATTTCGCTGTGGGCGACAGACTTGCTGTTATTACAACTGATCCCTTCATGGAATTGTCCTCTGCAATTCATGTCAAACGCATTGCTAGAGACACCAGTGACCGTAAGCTCAATCTTTATGTTCCTTGCTTTTATGGTTTGATTTCTTTTCACTGTTGCATCCAAGTATCTATAGTTTAGGGGTGTATTTATTAAGTGACAAAAACCTTACTTTTAAGTTTATTTAAGCGTGGAAAGGCCTGTGTTATCTACTCCTCAGCCTGCCCTTCTGTTGCATCTTTCAAACATTTGGAAGTATGCCCTTCCTCGTGTGGTGCTTCCATTATGCACATTCAATGTATTGTTAACTTCGTATTACAGCTAAATATCATGGTACCGGTGGTAATAATTGATGACCCCTTTTTTCAGAGACTGGCGAATCTATACTTGTCATTAAAGGCCCTCAGGGAAGAATAAACAGAGCCATTTGGGGGCCACTCAACAAAACTATTATTAGTGCTGGAGAAGATGCAGTGATCCGTGTATGGGACTCTGAGGTTAGTCACCTGGATATTTATATAGTCATATGGTAATATTGCTATCTTGAAATCATGGGTAGTATTGTCAACATCAGATTGAATACTGTAGAAGCTTGTAGTTTGATGTTATGTTCCTTCTCTGTTCTGTGAGAATACCTACCCCCAAAATTCTCGCTGTGTTTCTGTTCATCCACTCTGCCTCTCTCATCATCCTGAGTCTTTTATGATTTTGCAGACTGGAAAGCTACTTCAGGAGGTAGACAAGGAATCTGGCCACAAAAAGACAATAACATCTCTTGCAAAATCCGCAGATGGTTCCCATTTCCTGACTGGCTCCCTTGATAAATCGGCCAAGGTATTAAAATATTCATCTCTTGTGTTTCTGTTAGTGGTTTTTTTTTTTTTTTTGAAGATTTTTATAAGAACTTGGGATAATATCTGTTAACTTAATTGTTTTTTCCTCCTCTGTTGGCAATACTTTAGCTTTGGGATGCCAGATCTTTGTCTCTTATCAAGACATATGTAACAGAACGCCCAGTCAATGCAGTGACCATGTCACCTCTTCTTGATCATGTATGTATTTATGTTATTTTAAATTTTATGCTTGTTATGATATTTTTCTTGCCTTGTGTAATTTTGTTTCTGGTATATCTCACTGAAGGAGTAAAGTTTGGGTTCGATATTATGGCATTGAGCTGGTAATGCATATAATAAATTTTTTATTTCCATGGCACAAACTTATACCCCCCAGAAATTACCATTTTCTTGTAGTATATTGCTATTGTTTGCCAACTAAAGAAATATATGGACTTCCAAATAACTTGACAATGTTAGATGAAAATGATCCAGCTACTTTACCTTTCCTATCCAATGTTTTTTATTTGAATGATGCATTTGTTCAGTTTGTCTATGGTTTTCCGATGGTCCTGCATTGTGTTTTCTAGGTGGTGATTGGAGGTGGTCAAGACGCATCAGCTGTTACTACTACGGATCATCGTGCTGGAAAATTCGAAGCCAAGTTTTTTGATAAGGTTAATTTATTTGTCCTGTTTTTCCTGCTTAGATTTCTCTTTATGATGTGTTGTGTACAGCTTGTTCTGCTTGTATTTTTTATATTTCTTGTCCTCAATTTAGATTCTTCAAGAAGAAATTGGGGGTGTGAAGGGACATTTTGGACCAATTAATGCACTTGCCTTTAACCTTGATGGCAAGAGGTATATCCCCTGCTCTCTCTCTCTCTCTCTCTCGATCTATCTATCTCTCTTTTGATGTTATCATAGTTATTTTTTGTTGTTGTAAAGTCTGTTAATTATTATGACCCAAAAAAAGTCTGTTAATCAAATTCTCTCTATTAAATGGTTTTTCAATGGCTGAGATTAGTAACCTTTTGCTGCATTATAAACATCATTGTAGACAAATGGTCTTTAAAGTGGCAAGATTCGAAAATAGGCTGTTTAACAGTTGTCTGTCTGATATATTATTATTTCAAACATTTCAACATTTGGTAGCAGAGATGAAAATTTACATTATCTAATTATTCAGAGGAAAACATTGACCATGTACATGAAATGGGCAACGCGAAATGTAGATCTAAATTGGCTCATTGTTAGTACATAAAATTCCTGACAACATATGAACCATTCTCATATATTAACTTGGTCAATGAATAATTTTTTGATACTAAATGGTCTATACCGTTTTATACTCCTAATTAATTATAAGCATGAAACTGGCATTGCTTAAATGTTTCTAGTGCTGAATGGTTTTATCATTCTCTGATATAGCTTCTCTTTCCTCGCAAATTAGGAGAGATTCTGAGAACGATGTTGAATATCTCACTTATCTAAATAATTTATGCCCAACTCTAGTCATCTGAACTATGCATAGAAATCATGCTGGAGCATTCCTTAAATGTATTTGAAGTTTGAACATTATGAACGGAGTTCGCCCGAATCAGTGAAAGACAAAATTTAGGCATGTGTGTTTGCTCCAAGGTTATGCTGATAAAATTATCACAAGTGGATGAATTATTTTTACAGCTAATTTTCATATAAATTTCATAGCCTATTTTGCAGTCCATTTAATTGGTTGGGCTACTTGTCTCCTTTCTTTTCTCACTGTGCGTCTTAAATATAATTACAGAATTTCATAATATTTTTGAGTTACTTTTGAACTGTATAAATATTTTAATATGTGCTGAGTTGAATATCATTGTCTCATTGCAGCTTTTCCAGTGGAGGTGAAGATGGTTATGTAAGGTTGCATCACTTTGACCCTGACTACTTTAATATTAAAATTTAGGCCTGGAGAGTGTATTTTTTGTAGAATTAGATCATCGGAGAGGAATTTAACTCATAATTTCTGGCATTTTATATTTTTGTAATCTCCAACATAATTATAAAAGCTATCATGTTTGCTTTGGGGCCATCTGAGCCAGAGTTTTATGCCTTAGATGATTCATTTACGTTTGTTGTAAATCTCATCCATTTTGAGAAGTCTCAAGGTTTTATGCTACTTGCGCTAGAATAGAACGAAAGGGGAAAAAATAATAATTATTGTTTATTAATGATAATAATAGTTATATATTTTTATTTTTGTTTAGTGGAGAGTTTATATTTTCCCCAACAAAAATGGAGGGTGAATTATTCTTTTTGTATGCAAGCTGGAACGTCACGGGTCGCATAAGGCATTCCAATTTCAAGAAAATTAATCCACTCAACTAAGTAATCGATCGACTGTTCAGAAAATACACCCGAACCGCCTTTCTGACCATTGCTTTCTTTCGTTTTATACTTCTAGAATTAGGGTTAAAAAAAAATCCTTTGTCCAATTTATATGGTACAGCATGAAAATTTTTTAGAGGATAGAGAGAATTTTTTAGAGGATAGTTGTTCAATTTTATACTTCATTTATTATTATATTAACTTTGTTCTCATATGTTATCACTTTGTATCTAAATGTAAGCCATTTGTACCACATTTTCGTATAATGAGAAATACATTAAATTGATAAAATTTTCTATATATATCTTTATTAAATTTTGTGTCTTTTTTAACTTTACAAATGATTTTTTACACCTCTTTTTCTCTTTTCATTAGGAATTAAACAAGGGTAAAATTAAAAGCGCTGAATATGATCTCCTTTAATGGACATATTTTTCAAATGATATGGAATTAAATAAATATTGATTCATCATATAGGTTATGGGATTTAATAATTTAGCGAATAAAAAACATAGTTCAAGTTGTTTTATATTCTGTAGATAAGTTCTTCAAACATATTTGTTATCTTACTATTGTTAGTTATTAAAATGTATATGTGCACATGCAAATTTTTGTATAAACTACTATAATGTAAATTAGAATTTATAAATTTTTCAAAAGGACGCTTGTTCTTTTACCATACGCTTGTTATTTTCCTATTGTTAGTTGCTAAAATATACAGGTTCAATTATAAATTCACCAATAAAATATGAACACTTGCTGTTTTGTTATTATTAGTGGTTAATACATAGGGTCACATTTTGGCTGTTGGAGCTAGTCAATATATAAGGCATTCCATTTTCAAGAAAATTAATTCACTCAACTAAGTAGGACCTGCTTTATGTGAGGTATGAACATGAATTATGAATTGTGTGAAATTCATTTGAGTTGATGATATAAATCTGAACATTTGTAAGGGATTCGTTGATATGGGATTTAATGTTGATCAACCGTTCAATGACTACACCTGAACTGCCTTTCTGACAGTTACTTTCTAAATTGTAATGTTTTAGCTCACGAAATTATTTTTTCCCCCAACATTGATAGGATAATTTTGAAGGCCAATTTGATCTGTAAATCCACACATAGTAGTCTAAGAGTGATACTCGAAATATTATATAATATCCAAATAAAAAGATAGATCTAATTATTTAAAACGCAAGCAAGCGAGACTGGAAAATGATATTTTAAAAAAAAAATTAAACATATATATAATTTAATCTCGCTTAAACCAAACCAAGCTCACGGCTTTTGTGTACATATATAAAAACTATATGTATATATATAGGGCTCATTACAAGGGTTTGTTACTCCACATTGTGGATTAGTCGTGTGTGTATAGATGCATACACACAGAACCATACACTCTATATACTTGTATTAATTCAGACAGGGAGACACATAACCCATAATCAAACACATTCCCAACATGTCAGTAATTAAGCTTCTAAATTTTGTACCTACACATCCCATTTTCTATGGCTTTTGTCACTTGTTTTTTAATAGGGCACCAGCGCGTATGTGATCCTATATTTAAGACAATTTTGTTTGAGATGTAATATTGAATATTTTTTCTGGTTCTATTTATAAATAACTTTTTTTTTCATAGGGATGATCCTTTTTATAAGTAACTTTCATTTTGTATTTGATAATATAGTCTCTTTTTTCCTATTTTACCTTTATTAAATACATATTATTTATATTTAATTATCATACAAATCAAAAGTTATATTTAGGAGAGAAAAAGAGAACTCATTTGGTGAATGGAGTCAACAAAGAATTAGGAAAACATATTTTACTATCTCTCTTACTTTTTATACGTTCTTTCTCTGTTTTCATAAATTGGGGCATATATGGAAAAAAAAACATGGCATTTTTTACACACTTATTGATTTTAACTACCAGTTTATTTTGCGTAATCAAGAAGAAATTTGCTTATAAATACAACCAGATGGAGTACTAAATATAGGCTTATCTTTAATGAGGATTTGAACTGTGACATTGTGATAAATTATATTAGCCCTGCAAAACCCAAACCTTATTAACTAAATCCAAGTAACCCTCAATAAATATGCTTATTATGATGATTTGTGGTCAAAAGGGGTTTGCAACCTGCAACACATCACACAGAGCATAGTAGAAGATAATTAATATTATATATATATATATATATATATATATATCAGCAAATTATATAGACTTAGAAACACATATGGTGGTGGGAAAAATGAAAACAACTATATTTGAAGCTCTTAATTTATATGACTGCTTGGAATTGTAGAGAGTAATTATTTATGAAATTAAACTTGAGCAACACTAATAATATCAGTATGTCCAACTTTCTTCCTCATAGAGCTCGCCAGCTTGGCCGCATCCACTCCTTTTCCGATCACCACCACCTTGTCTTTCTCTTCCCCCTCCAACCCCACAAAATCTACACCTGCGTCGTCCATCATATATATATATATATACACACCTCCACATTATTATATGCACACAGAGAGAGAGAGAGAGTATTATACGTATATATATATATGATTCACTCACCAATGGCTCCAGCAGCAACGGAGAGAGCTTTGGCTCGGCACTTCTGGCAATGCATTTGCACCTTCATCGCTATCTTTTGCTGCAAACAGACACAATTAGAACCAAAAAAAAAAAAAATCAGAAATATTGATCTGATCCAAAGCGTCAAATAATTACACGAATTAGCAGCATAATTAAGATCACTCAGAAAACCAAAAAACACAAACATATCTAATGTGTATGAATATTTATTTGGTCGGCCTTTTGATCCACCTCTATCTCTTCCAATAAAAGGTATGAATTCAGCAGATAAACAAAGTTTATAGCACATCAGCTTCAAAATGAAGAGATCAGAGAGAGAGAATCGCTTATTACCTTCATATTGACGATATAGACGATGAAACTGTGATTCAGGGAAGAAAAGCAGCGTTTAGACCATTATGTTCTTATGCTTCCTTCATATATATAACATGGTTTTGGCCAATGGGAAAGGGAAAATCAAGAATCCACCAAGTCAAGGTAGTAAACAAGTGTACGAGAAACTTGCTCTGCAAGTATTCTTAATAATGGAAGTATGAACAAGTAAAAGAAATGCGTCTGTCTCATTGAACAAAACCAATATTGTCAATGAGTAGTTATTTTTGGGTGTACACACTTTGAACGAGGAGGGTTCCAGAACCTGAAAATGGCCAAAGTGTCCCACTTGAATATCTTTATTTTTATCAACCAAGTTTGGTATATGTGAGGTATACCTACAAAATGGTAATATATACTTATATTTTATTTTTTTCAAAATGGGTGTTGTAACTAATATGTTATTTTTGTTTTTGTGGGTAAAAAAAGATTTTATATGATTAATCAAGAAGGTCAAGAATTAATATCTAGCTTCATCTACCCAGATTTTCACATCAAACCCTACCTGTTTTGTGTTACCTACAAATTAAAGTGTCGATTAATTAGGTGCAAAGTATCAAGTATGTTTGAGCTGTAGCTAGCTAGCTAGCTATTTTAATTTGTTTTAATGAGTCTGAAAAATTTGACAATTTGATTCAAAGACCATACATATATCAATCCCGTCATTTTTTGTTTACGGTCTATCTTTTTTTTCTTCTATTGAAAAAAAAATTCTTTTCACCCGCAAAAGAAAATATATATAGGTCTTTAATTTGTTTTAAAAGTGTTAATTAATTAGGTGAAAAGTATTTTTATTTTGTTCACACGTTCGTAACTACAAAATAGTAATATATATACACTCATTCCCCCCCCCCTAAAAAAAATGGGTGTTGTAACTAATATGTTTTTTTTTGTGCGTAAACAAAGCTTTTCTATATGATAAATCAAGAAGGCCAAGAATTAATATTTAGCTTCATCTACCCAGAGTCTCACATCAAACCCTACCTGTTTTGTGTTACCTACATAAATATTTGTAGGTGCAAATTAAAGTGTTGATTAATTAGGCGCAAAGTACTTTAATTTGTTTTCACGAGTCTGAAAATTTTGACAATTTGATACAAAGACCTTATATTAATTAATTCCCCCATTTTTTGTTTACGGTCTACCTTTTTTTCTTCTGTTGGAAAAAAAATATTCTTTTCACCCTCTCAAATGAAAATGTGTATAGGTCTTTAATTTGTTTTAAAAGTGTTGATTAATTAGTTGCAAAGTATCTTTATTTTGTTAACACATTCCTAGAGTAGAGAAGGTAGGCGAGAAAAAACACATGGACAGAGAGACCCATGTGAAGAGTTCATGAATGTCCTTAAGAATTAAGGCATCAATACCAGAAAGGTCAACAATAATTTTAATTTGCATTACATATGAGTCATACACTGTTATTAAATGAACCACATGCAATATTAGTTTTTGAACCACATACATGAGCTCTTTGAATTCATGTGAAAGTTTTGTGAATCAAATTTTTACTATTTTATTGTTTGAACTTTGAACTCGTCAAAACTTATGGCTTTTTTGGGTTGGTGGTGGAAAAGTTTTTTAATGTAAGTTGAGACAAAACTTCTTTCATAAACTTACCTTATATATTATAAATCATATTGAAAAAATAGCTTTTTTTGCTAATCCAAACAGACACTCAGAGGATAGAATAATTGACTTTTCTTTTCCTCTATATAAACCCAAATATACCTTAAACTGTAAGCTACACAAGATCAACAACACTAACCAAAGCAATTTATTGCTCGACTGTTGGAAGAATTGATAAATGAACTCGAGATTATTTACAACATAGAAACTTGGCAACTGCTCTGTTTCTAAATGGCTTCATAATGACAAAAAAACCTCTCATGAAATAAACAAAGAATAGTAAGATTCTAACTCCTAATGCTCAAAAACAAACTAAAAAAAAAGTTTGAAAATTGACAGAAAAAAAAAGAAGGAGAACGAGGAAGAAATGGAGTGTAAAACAAGAAACAGAGCATCATTAATTTGATGTCTGAAATTGGGTTAGGCCTTCTTCTTCATTGAAGCAATGGCCTAACCCAATTTTGTTTTTTTTTGGGCAGAGTGTAAAATAACTAAAAGAGACAACTTAATTTCCATCAAATACGAAACAAATGATGAGAAAAGAAGAAACTTTGAGATTATGCATAAAAGAAACACAAAAATATTATATAAGTATTACTATTAAACTTTATAATATTATTTCAAACTATTATTTTCCACCTCAAACTCTTTCATTTCTATATTATTTATTAATAATATTGGATAATGTATAATTTATTTGTTTTTTATTATATTTCATTTTAAAAAAATTATCTGGCTTTAAACTATAATAACATGACAATATATCTTTATAAAATAATTTAAATTTAATATAATTTCTTAATGTGATACTTCATTTAATTTTAAATATGACGTATTTTAATAATCAAGATATTCTTTAATTAAGTGATTAAGTGAATTAAGATATGATTCTCTCTGCCCAAGCAAAAGAAGTGATAACTTTTTTTTTTTTTTTGCAGCTTTCTGTTTCCCTCTGTCTCTCTTCATTTCTTCCCATCCAAACGAATGGGGAGGCTTATCTTTCTTTCACCGATGTGTAAAGACGCACACTGCCGTACGAAGAGAGGTTCAGATTCCGTTCATAGAGAGCCGGTGGATTCTACCTATAGCAAATTCACTCTCCGAATAACTTCCTATATAGCAAATTCCCCAGAAATTGCTCTGAAACTTTCAACCCAGGCCTTCTTTCCAACTTCCCCGGTGCAATGGACCTCGATATGCGTTGCTGGATACTAGAATTTCTTCTCATGAGTTCCGTTGTTCCAGATACAATCGCCAAGAAGGTATGCACTGTTTTGCCTCTCCCTGGTTTCAATTCGCGGCTGGGGAAAATATTGGCTCTCAGGTCTATTGAATCGGAGGTGGCTAATGCATTGTTTACAGAAACCTCATTAGAATGTCTAGAGCTCATTGAAGAAATCGACTGTCTTGATAGCACTGCAATCACACAAGCGATGAAGGAGGCTTATTGTGCTGTTGCCGTGGAGTGCAGTGTTAGGCACCTTGATCCATGTCCAGGTAAGAACACCCACGGCTTGTTTGACGATGCTGTTAATAAGACATGGAGGGGCCGAATTCGGAAAATGATGGAGGCGATGGTGTTGTCGTCGTCGTCAGGGAAGATATGTCACTTACTTACGCCTGAGTTGATTGAGTGGAAGGACGTCATTGAGTCTGCACGTTGGGACGCAGAGGTATGCGAGAGATTGGCAAACATGAATACTAGAAAAAATGCCCTCGATAAGGTTAGGGTTTATCTGGAAGAAACCAGGGCATCCATGGGCCCTTCTTATCTTGAGTCAGCAGCTTTGTTGTCTGAAGACGAGGGCTTCAGAAATTCAAGTGGGGATAAGATTGGTGACGCAGAGCTTGCTGCTAGTATACCCGATGAAGGTCGTGATAAGATTGTTTCTGAATCTGCCTTGGTCATTGATCGGATGAATATGTGTGAAGGAAGGTTACATTGTTCAACTAACAGGACTGAGGAGGGTTTAGTTGTGTCTGATGGAAGTGCATTGCAAAATGCTGCAATCTGCATGGAGAAGGCGCCAGAGACAGGTGGGAATCAAGATAGCGAGCAATTGGGTGAGACTGACTTGACTCAAAGGATAAATGAAGGTATGTTTTTCTTTCCCGCTTCTTCTCTATTAATCTCTGTTCTTGCTGCCAAATGTATAACCTTTTACACCTTCTAAAGTGCAATTTTTTAAAAAATCATGCCATCAGCCTGTTAAAAGTAATGTTGATGGAGAATATTATGGGGTAGTAGCAAAAGGTATTTAGTATGTATTTTAAGGGGAAGAGTAGGTGATGCAAGTAGAATTGCTTAATTTTGTTCCAAAAACTGACATTGCTTATTATTTTCTTGCATAATTTGAGGGTTCATTCTGTTTTGATCCATTGTTTCCTTTTTTTTTTCTTAAATTTATTTTTAAATAGGATGCTACTGACGTAAAGTATAATCGTTTTTATTTGTATACTATAAGTTGTACTTTTTTCGAATCATTATCTGGGTAGAAGTTGCTCTGGTATGATTGCTTGCTTGATTTTGTTCATGAATGGGCAAATCCTCAGTTTCTTTTTCTTCTGTGGTATTATATCACACAACAAATTTAGCAATACAACATTATTGATATGCCTGGCCCTTTTTTTGTTAAATTAATAACATTTTCTTGATCACAACGCATTTTGATATGTTTTTGTGTCTCACATAGCAATTCGAAAGGGCAAGATGCCTCTTGAAGATAATCAAGATGTGCCCTCTACACGTAGAGGAGTTATAATTATAGATGCTGGGAAAGTAGGGCCAGCGACAGTTTGTAGCAAAGATCATAATGCGTCTAACATTCAAGCTGAAAAACTTCAGAAATCTCTTGCGTCAAGTTCTTTGGAGCTGCAACCATTGGTGAAGGATCCTCTTCCTGATGCATTACATAAATCTGACCTTGTAAGATCTGAATTAGCAACTAAGGCTGTGAATCACGAGCCTCCTACTGAAAATCAGGGTACTGCTGTAAATGTACCTGAACAAAATGCTTGCTGGAGCATGGTGCCATATCAACCTATCGATGATAATTTAAAGGAACAGCCTTCTGCTAATCGCAGTAATTCTCGACTTCCTGGCTGGATGGAACGAGATAGTACTGCCCATACTTATGAGGTAACTGTGTTATTCAATTTCTATTTTATTTTGGTGGCAGGTTCTTTTAAGGTTATAGGAACCAGTTCTAAGAGGTGGCATCTTATTTAAGATATGCCCTTTGTGATCTCTTTATTCATAAAAAATTCTGTATATATTGAGCGTCTATCTAAATTTCCCTAAACCATGTTATATATTATATGTCTTTTCAGTGGGGTGATTCATTTAGTGACTTTCCTCGGGGAAGCCCTAACAAAAGGAGGAAAAAGGTAAAATGGAGTTCTGAAGAAGAGGATGCATTAAGGGAGGGTGTGAAGAAGTAAGTTTTTGTTTTAACTTGTAATACAACTTATCCATGGTTAAATATGTTGGGATTTAATTCCGTTGTTTTTAATTGTTCTTGGAAACTTTTTCGTTTTGGTTATGTTCCTAGTAGGAAATAGGAGTTATCTTTATTTTCTTTGATCAAGAAGTTGCCGGACATTGTGTTCTGAAAATTTAGAAGTCAACAATGTCAAGACACTATTTAACTACTTGAAGTGTGCTGGGCTTCTAAGATATTTTCTTCTTGGAATAGCGAATATGAATTAATTTTTCAGAGTTTCAAACACCGTGATTATATGTTCTCATTCTTTTTATTTCTTTATACAGGTTTGGCAGAGGAAGCTGGAAGCAAATCCTAAGATTTCACAGCGAGATATTTAACAAGGCAGGAAGAACAGAAGTAAGCAACTAACAATTTTGTCATGCTCATTATCTTAAGTACATGTGACTGAATTTCTTGCTTAACCCACTGAGTGGCTTAACAGATAGGTCATCTTGAGTTATGGTGGGGAGTTTGATTTCCTGGTTAGTTGTTTTGTATGTTTGTTCGGGCTGTGGCCCCCTTCTTTATCCTAACACACACACACACACTTTTTGAACATGCGGATGAAGTCAGAATTTTACTGTGATTTCATGAGTTAAAACCATTTTGATTTGAACTTTGCTTGTTTGTTTGCCAGTTTTTCATGCCTGCAATTCTGAACTTGCGCAAGTTTCTTTAGCAACAATGGCAACTTATGCATGTTATTTTGTTTCTGAGCTATGAGTTTTTGATATGACAACAATATAATATTTACTTTTTGAAGGTTGATTTGAAGGATAAATGGAGAAATTTGATACGGTGGCCTTGAGGAAGTACTTTGATTTGAAGGATCAGTGAAGAAGCATGACACTGGCAACTAAGGGGTATTATTTTGTATGTACACACCCCCTTGGATGTGCAGTTTCACTTTTTGGTTGATTTTCTTGCTGACTAGGTTTGTGGCTGAGCTTTCTTATTCTTGTTCTCATGAAACATATTACGTGAGCCAAACTAGTTGTAAAGTCATATGGGGCCGGTACTATATAATCAAGTGTAATTTTCAAGTTATTCACAATAAAAAGGTAATTTATGAAGCTGATAGCCTTAAGAGTTCTGCATGAATGTCATTTAACTGCCAAATCTGTGCAGACAATGATTTTTTAAGAGATGCCAACCTCTATCAAGTGGTTTTTCAATGGCTGAGATTATTAACATTTTGCTACATGATGAACATCATTGCAGACAAATATTCTTTAAAATGGCAAGATTCTAAATGAAAAAGAAAAATTGATAATTATTGGTGATAAATGATAATAAATATATAATAAATGCTAAATATCTTGATTTGTGTTGAAGAGAAAGTTTATATTTTTTCCCAACCAAAATGGAAAGCTCTTCGGTTCCTAGTCCTTCTTTTCTCTTTTTCATGTGTGTTTCCCCCGTTGGTTTGGGAGGACGACTTGTCATCTTTTGTTTCATGTTCCTCTTTTTTGGTTCAATAATATAATCAAACGATATATAAAGTAATAAATGCTTATTAAAGCGGGGAAAAAAAATAAATGCTTGTTAACAATATTATAATAGTATAAAACAAAATGAATGAAATATGCTTAATTTTTCGCTTATATATAGTTGAAGATTACAAATTACAACCTGTTTTTTTGTTAGCCAAAGACAAGACAACATTGTTTTACTTCCTATTCCTGCCTTGACTCGGTTAGAGGTTCTTTTCTATTAGCAACTGAAAAATTAGTATTAAGTGGATTATTAATTACAATTTTATTCTTACTTTGAATGAATATTTGTGTTTCGTTTTCATTTCCAAAATGTTTTTTTAGGAAAATTATACTGAGGTCCCATATCGATGAATTCATCAATGCATGCTAACTTGATCTAAACATCTCAAAAAGTATATTATACGGGAAATAACATCTCTCCTTTAGTGAATTCATATTTTTTGTGTTAATAAGTTATTCATTTTGAAAATTTTTGAACGTTTCAAATGATCCAACCATGCATTGTAATCCTATTAATACAACTTTAATTTTATTGAAGTCATTAAAAGCGTGTGCCATTTTAACTAGAATATAACTGAAAAAATATAAATAAATAAATGGAAGAATGGCAAAAGTTGAGGATGACGTCATTAGTAACGAGTATGTATTCCTTAGTCAAAAAACAAAGAAGAAGAATTTAAGAAAAGAAAAGTGTACGATGCTACCAAGAACTATAAAGAAAATACGGAAAACTCAACTCAACTGCTTAACAGAGAGGTTACACAGTCATTGGCAAGTATCAGCCACAACCAGATCCTCACGATGTCTCCCTCTTGGAGACCCTGATCGGTAAGGAAGTGCCAAAAATGATTCTGCGGTTGCGTCAAGTTTTGATAACAACAGCCGCGACGCGACGGTCTTTCTTAATCTTTTCCAAATGCATTATGATTGATTGGCCATCCACAGAGAACACCTTACCAGCCTTTCCGACAATTGCGTTCAGATCAAAGGTCCCATCTCCGTCGAACTTAAACCGAAAAGAAAGATGAGTTCGGTTGGCGACTTGACGTGCCAGTCTCACCCAGCTTTTGGGGGAGACTCCTAAACCTGTTTGGCCTGTTCGTCAGCATTATGTTTGGCGTTTTGTATTGCCGCAAGAAGCTCTTGTTTTGTCAAATTTTCTTGAACTGGATCGGAGAAGATGTTAGCTAGAAGGACCAGGAAGCCAATATACAATGAAGATATGAGATAAGAGTTATAAGCCAATTTTATACGCTTACAATACCCTTTACACTTGTTTGGAAAAAAAGGACACCGGATGACTCTGTGATAACCTCAATGCCCACCTGAATACTTGGTAATAGATAAATTAAATTATTTATTATTATTATATTTTTGGTGGCTACTCTTATTACATTATTAGCTTTTTCTTATTCATTTTTAAAATCTAAAACTAATTATGAGACAAGTAAATTAAAGGGATAATATTTTTAAAAGTCATTTAAAATACTTAAATTTTAAGTTGAGTCGTTAAATTTAGCAAATTATTAACTAGATTACTTGACCCAAACTAAGAATTAAAAATTGGGTAAAATTATTTCTATCATGATTAAGAAAATAATTTTTTTTTGAAATAACGATTGAAAGCTCTATAAGTACTTTTCAATCGTGATTCATGGAATACGAGATAAATTTTATGATTTACGAAATAAATATATAGATAGGTTTTGTCTCGATTTACATGAATCAGGATTATATAATCACATAAATCAAATCAAACAAACTATTAATCTAGAAAAGAAGTTGTCTCATCAGAGGCTTAATTTGTACCCACAAAATAACTAAAAATGTGATAAACCCAGTTCAACCTATATCGCAATGAAATCCAAAGTACAGTCAAATGAGAAAGACACAAGAAAACTTGCAGAGATGGGAGTGCGAGTGAGAGAGTGAAGGTAAGAGCAACATGAGGATGAGTTCTGATGCCAATTGTACTGCCGCAAAACATTGAGCTCGTGAATTTACTGAATAGCATAGATATTTAATTTTTATAAAAAAAATTAGCGGGAACCCCAGATTCACTTGATGAAGATTGAAGGCGAAGAAGCAGTGGCTTAAGGTTCCAGGTTTCAATAGTGGGCATCCGTGATCGAAGGACAAACTCAATAAAGATTGCTTAAGAGTATAGGTGGTAATATGGGTTGAGAACACGGGCCGAGCCCGCCCAACCCGTAAATATGGACGGTTTGAGTTCTGAAAAATTGAGATCATTTAAGAGTGGTTTTTTTGGACCCAAACCATGACGGGTTAGGCCACCGGGTTGGTGGGTTGGCCAATATTTTTTTTATTATTGTCTAGTTTCTATTGGACAAGAGAGATTGGGTGAAGGGTCAAAGGTAAATAAGATCCAATCCAATTTGCATAGTTTTATGAGTCATTCATTATTATTCATTTCATTGATGTTTTTTGGGGTTGTGACTTGTTGCCAATTGCACAGTTTGAGTCTTTGAGAGTTAAGACGTGATATTCGTAATTTAGTATACTCTTCCACCTCTAGATTTATGTTTTTTTAATTTAGTATACTAAAATATTGATAACTTTTGGATTTATGTTTTTTTTTGTTATGTGTGGATTTGTGATTAATATTTAATTTTTAATAAATTTTTAATTTCTTTATGGTTTACCTTTGCAAAAAAAATAATTTTAGTATATTATGTTAAAAAAATAATATGAGTTGGGCGGGCCAACCCACTAAACCAGTGATTATGGATTGTGTTGGCTAAATGCCAACTCATATTAATGCGGTCTTTTTGGGCTTAACCTATATAATCCTAACCCACAATGGGTTAGCCCAAACCTAATAAACTGGACCATATTACCACATCTACTTAATAGTACTTGGCGTCAAAGTTTCAAGGGGAATCAGCGAGTGAAGGCCAAGGAAATGCTGATGCCGAGGAGAGATAAGTAGTGATCAGGTGAGAGATTCAGTGCGTGTTTGGATTAGCGGTGTACAAGTGACTTTTTTTTTAAATGGGCTTTTACAGAAGTTAAATTGAAAAAAAGTCAGATTGTAAATGTGATTTGTGTTTGGATTTGCGATGGCAGAAGTGAATTTTTTTTTTAATTTTGAACATGTTTGGATTAGCGTTTGAAAAGCCCGTTTAGATGAAAATTAACTGAAAAGGGTATGAACTTTACTGAATACTACACACATATATATTGTGATAATTGAAATGAAAAAATTTAAATAAAATTTGATAAAATCAATTATTATTATTAAAAAAGAAATGCACTAAATACTTAATTAAAAATAGATAAATTTATATTTAAATTATAATTTTATCCCCAGGTAAATGGATTCTTACAATCAATGAATTAAATTCTCCACATATTTCAAAATGTGTGAAATGAAATCCTTTTGTTTTCTTCCCTTTACCTTCTTGCCTGTCTATCTTGTTGGTAGAATTTTTTTTAATTTAGGAACATGACAAAGAGATGTTGCTTACTATCAAATCATATTTTATCCATAAAAAAATCTAAAGAAGCTACTCACTGTTGCTAGAAGCAACTTGGATGAGCTTCTCTTAGAAGCTCCTTTTTTATGTGAAGCCCAGTGAGATTAAACACCCCCAAACAGGTGTTGGAGAGGTCATATGGGATTTTGGACGTTTGGGGGCTTCAACTGAACTTTTTGGTCTATGAAATGCGTTTCGAAACAGACCCTCAAATAGGGTGGTGAAATTATCAAATTCTGAAATTCATTTATTAAATTTAATGACTCAATTTATAATTTAGGGAGTTTGACATATCTTTTAAAAATATTTAATCTATTACAAAAATTTAAATACTGAATCCTCATATACTCCTATGATAACTAAATAAATTTTTTGATAATCATGATCCTAGAAGATTTGAAAGCTGAAGACGACTCGGAGAAGAAGGTAAAAGTTTATAGAAGAGGGTTTTGTTATATACAAGGGTGAAATACGCGTAATGTACATAAGTTGCTTAGAGTTTGTTTTGATTAATTTATGGAAGTTTCATAAGTGTTTATGAATTGTGATTCACGGAATACGAAATAACTTTTACGGTCTACGATGTAGCTTTTATGGTCTACGAAGTGTTTTTACGGTTTACGAGATAAATATGTAGAGGAGATTTATCTCGATTTATATGAATCAGGCTTATATAATAAAAAACAATTCCAAACAAGCTCTTATACAAAAAAGTGGCTCCAACTATATAAAACGGGGAAAAATTGATATTTAGTCGTAAACTAAAAAGTAAATGAAATTGTATTGCTTCTGATTTTAATAAATAAAAGATAAAAAAAATTAATTATTTAATCTTTATAATTTTATCAAATTTATAACACAATCTTTATAGTTTAAATCGTGGGACTTAGTTTTTATAATTTCATAGTTTTTATAAAAATTCTAGGTCTATAGTAACTCATCTTATGTGGCTAAAATGATGCTTATTTAGAATTATTGTTAGTGCCATATCAACAAAAATGTGGAATCTCCCTACCCCTCCTTCGTGACCTGTTCCCTCCGTCTTAAATTATATAGATTAAACAATTAATTTTTTATTATTATAATATAATAATACTTATTATTATAATAAAATATTATATTTTTTTATCCTAAATATAAGATAAAATTTATTTTTTTACTAATACTAAAAAAATCAATTAAATTATTTTAAAGTATTTATATTTATCATTTTTTAAAATTATTTTAATTAATTTATAAATTAATATATAATCTAATAATATATAATATATGATACGATTAAATAATTGATTTAATTTTTTAAAATTTTAAAAGAAAATAAATTTTGTATTATATTTAGAATTGATGTATAAAATAATTGATAACCCCGCGGAAAAAGATTATATTATCCTTGGGACATTGAAGATCAAGAATTCAATCGTGACAGATCGGCATTCTGCGTATAGCCGTCCTCGCTTTCTCCTCCGTCTCAAACATCTATCGCCGACTTCCTAACCCTAAGGACCAGCCTGCCGCGACCAACTGACGGCGATCTGAGTATCCGTCGTCTGCGCTTTCGAAACTCAACTCGATTTCTCGGGTATGCTCCTTATTATCTTTCTATATATATATATATATATATATATATATTTCATTATTGTCCTAAATGGTTTTACTTCCTATTCCTGATTTGATTCAGTTAGAGGTCCTTTTTTGGTCTTCTCTTCTTCAAAAAATTGATTATTGTTCGACCTCGTATGTTTCAGAATTTAGATGCTTTAGATTAAGATGCATAGATTTATTTTTTGGGATGATACAAGAAATGGATCACAAATCGTTTTTCAGCGGTTATTCCTTGCCCGATACCTACTAGGCCAAAATTTTGTAGTTCTAGTGTTACCGTTATAAGTATAATGATGCCTTTTTGTTTGTGTCTAGATTACTATGTTAATCCTGGCGGTGTTTCTCTAAGATTGATGTATGACGCCGGGTATTATGTTAAATCTGTCTTGGCTAATTTGTTAGTCATCCTTTTATCTCAAGTAAACTATTAGTATTATAAAATTGGAAATCTATTGTTTTGATTCTTGTTTTAATTTTTTTGAGACTTTTTTTGTGTGGTAATTTTGTTCTTTGTCAATTTGCGATTGTTTCCCTTCAGCCTAGGATTTAGACTTTAGTGATTTCCATGATTGATTGCATATTTGAGTTTGGTTCAGAATGTATAAATGAATTGGTAATTTGGATCCTGTTTGTCTAAACTCTTAATTATTACCTTAACTCCTTATTCTTGTACATTTGTTCCCTGTCATTGTAGTTGAGCCTTTGTTTGTTATTGCATTCAAGCTTGTCTTGGGTAAAGGATAGGTTCAGTAAATACGATATTTTTTGGTAGAATCATTCTGATTGTTTAGTACTGGATTTTTTTTGTTAAATCTCTTGAGAATTTTGTGTTGTTTCTCACAGGTATTAGTATCAAAACTTCAAGATGCCGGCTACTGCAGGAAGAGTTCGTATGCCCGCAAACAATCGGGTTCACAGTAGTGCAGCCCTTCAGACCCATGGTATATGGCAGAGTGCTATTGGTTACGATCCATATGCACCCAACAAGGAAGACAAGAAGGAGACTTCACAGATGGCAGAAAATGCAGAACCAGATGCTGAGAATGCCTATGCCAACTTTCAAGGACTCCTTGCACTTGCTAAAATATCAAATTCTAATGTGGATATTGATCGAGGAGCGTGCAAGAAGTGTGGGCGTGTTGGGCACCTCAAGTTTCAGTGTAAGAACTATGTAAAGGTCAAGGATGATAATGAGGAGAAGGATGCAGAAGCTATGCAAGTTCCGGCATTGATTGCACTGGATAAATTGAAGGGGAAGGCAGCAAAGGCTGACAGGACAACTGTTGAGAGCTCTGATGAGAGTGAAGAGGAGGATGATAGTGACAGTTCAGACTCTGAGGTAGACTCCGAAATTGAGAGAATTATTGCAGAACGATCTGGGAAGAACATCGGCAAAAAGGGAGGTTCTTCAAGGAAAAGGAAGGACTCTGATGAAGATGAGTCTGACTCTCGTTCTGGCAAGAGGAAGAAGAGAGGGAGATCAAAGAAGAGGCATGGGAAGAGAGAAATTAGTGATTCTGATTCAGATGATTCAGATTTAAGGAGGAGGAAGAGGAGGAGGGAGCACAGGAGGAAGAGGGACAAGTCTTCAGATGAAAACTATGACCATAAGCATAGAAGAAAGAGTCGGAAGGAGCAGAGGAGAAGGAGAAGCCGTCGATCAGATTCTGATTCTGAAACATCTGAGGACTCTGGGAGAAGGCATAGACGGAGAACTAGAAAGGCAGAATCATCAACTGATACTGATTCGAGTGATCTGGATAATTCTAGAACGGGCAGGGGTGTGAAGAAATCTGAAAAAAGCCGGAGACGCCATTCTGAAGATGATGAATAGAATAGTTAAGTGTTTACTATGAACTGTCAAATCCACAGGAGAACAGTTTCGAAGTCCATATATGAGACATGATTTTCCTGTGTAATAATTGAGTACTGTGATTGTGTGTAAACTATCTTAATTTTGTATTGGGAGGAAAAAATGCATGCAGTGAAGTTCAAGTTTGTAAAGAAGATTCTACTGGTTCTTGGACTGGTATCATAGCTACATCTAGGATTGTGGTCTGTGTTAGAATGAAAGCCCTAGCCTTGCCTGGTTGAGTAGTTGCATCACCATGCATGACTAGTATGGGAGAGGGTCCTTTAAATCCCTCAGGTTGAGGGTTTCTTTAAGGTATTGGTCAATTTGCTGTATGTGGATTTATATTGATTTCGGTACAATTATGTTATTATCTGCTAATTGTTCTTCAATGATCCTACTATGTACTATAAGGCAATAGAATGCGCTTTCTTGCCCCTGCCATGCCTTTATGTTGGTTGCTTCTGATTGAAACATTGGAATCTACTCAAGTCTCAAGGGGACATTTGAATATTATCTTGTAACTAAAAAATAAAATCATATTGTAGTGAAACATTTTGCCATATTGAACCTTTCAATTTGTCAGTATTATGTTTATCTCATATTTCAGCTGCTATGCAGCCTCACATGTAATCCTTCCCTTTTCCCCTTTCAATGATAAAAAAATACTTGACCAGCAGGATTTGTGAAGGTTGTTATTCTAAAGCAAATCAAACAATCACAGGCTATGGATGTGCACAAGCGTGCTTTTGGAACTTTGGATGTAATCTGAATTTATGAATGCGTTTGTCAATTGTTTGTGGGATTGATTGTTCTTTTACAAGTGATTCAGATAATGCTCAAGTTCACACTTGTATGGGTTGGGAAAGGTTTTAAAGTCCAAAACTGGACGAAAGAGGAGTTGCTTTAGTAGGCAGTTAAGGAGGATTGTTTGATTTTAATTCTTGAAAACAAGTAGTTGCTTATAAAGCTCTCATCGTTAACGTGTATTCTTAGACTATGTCGAAGTGATCTAAAAGTTGTTGTAATGATTCAGCAAATGGAGAAACCATCGTCGTCAAACTATGATCCGCATGTCACACAGTGGAAAATATTATCCGACTTGTGAATTGTGAAATTCAATAACAAGTCATATTGGAAAATAGAAAGAAATTGCAACCCATCTGATTATATTGACGGAAAATTAGTTTGTTTCTAGGACTTATTTTTATTATATTCTTGAAAATTTATTATGATCTTCTAAATCCCAAAGTAAATTATTTCTTTTTTGAAAGGTAAAAAAAATATATTTCACTCAAACAATTCTATCAAAGAGGTGCCTGCCTCGGTGCCTCCTATGCAGCCAACAGATCCCATAATTATTATTTTCATTATTACAGTTATTTTTTTAAAAAATTCATTAATTATTCATATTTAAAAATATAGTTTTTATTAAAATAAAATATTATTACAAGCTCCCCGTTCAATGCGCGGAGGAGGCGCGGGCTTTGGGTTCTCTAGGAATCTTTTATTTTCCTTTTTGTTAGAATCACATCTCCACTACACGGTAAGATCTCATATTTTATAAAAATATTATTTTAATAATAAATAAATAAATTTAAATGATTAAAATCTGATTATGCGATTCATAACTATAATATAAATAATTTTTTTAAAAAAATAAATTATAAAATATTATAATAATAATTTTTAAAAATATTAAATTTAAGAGATAATTTCAAAAAAATACCATTTAAACTTCAAAATTCTAAATAGATGATTTAACAATAAAATGATTTGTTAATTGCATTACCATTCTTGTTAATCTCATTACCGAACTTGTTAACGGGATTTTAAAATTTAAATTGTATTTTTTTACATTCTCCCTAAATTTAATCTATTCATTATTTAATCTAAATGTAGAGATGTAATTTAAAAAAAAAATCATAAGATTATCCTCCAACGCTAGTTATTACCGAAGAATGGGAGGCGGGAGCTGCTGACGGAGATAAAACGACATCGTCTTAACTCCGCCAACCATGGTTCAACGATTAACTGTTGTCAACCGAATTGTAGAGAGAGGACGAGGCGACCTTAACTCCTTCAGAACCACGCCAACAAGAAGACTCACATTCTCTCTCCTCCCAGTCCCGTCCCGTTCTTCCCTTTGTTCCCATTCATCACGCTTTCCTATGCACCCTAATTTCCTCAATCTTTTCACTTTCATCTTCCTTTCCTTTCTCGAATCTGATCTTCTGGTTCAATTAAATTCTGGTTGAACTCCTCGAGGTAAATTTCTAATCTATTATTAATTTACATTTTTGGATGGCCTTTCTGATTTCTGCTATTTGAAGTGTAAAATTTGGTATGCTTTATTTATGAAATAAGGGAAAGATAGAGGGTATGTTATGCTGAATTGGATTGCTGATTTTGCTGAAGTTTGGTGCATTTATGAGAAGCTGAGGTGACTGGTGGATCTCCCTTGTCAATGTTTTATCAAAAAGAAAAGAAAATAACACAAAAGGTAATGTTTGATTTACATTCTTGTCGCAAGATTTCAGGTTACATTTACATGGAATTCTCTTGACTATCATTTGAAAGGGATAGGTTTTTTTTCCCCCGAATTTGTAAGATGGTAATGGAAGAGAAGTATGGTTGATACCCATGCCTTTTGTACCAAATTCTTTTCTTACCAACATTTCATAAACCCTTTTATTTGTTAAGCCGACAAACTTTCTGTCAAATATCAACTAATTTGTTGAGCACTAATCATTTTACTACTTTTCATGGAGAGCTGATACTCCATACTTTTATACCTGACTTCTTCATTTAGTTAACTCAGGCCATTTTTAAAATAAATTTGTTTGGGTGTTCATTTTTTATTCACATGATTTTCGGCTAATGCTTTATGCTATTCTTATTTTTTGCTGCCATTAGGTGAAGTCATCTGGTAAGACTCTAGAGCTCCATTTTATAGCTGCTTTTCATTTGCAAGTGAGTTCAGACGTGTGATGAGATTTTACGATTAAAACTGATAACCAGATGGATAGGAAACAACATATTGCTATTTTTACAACTGCTAGCCTTCCATGGTTGACGGGAACTGCTGTGAATCCTCTGTTTCGGGCTGCATATCTTGCCAAAGACAGGGAAAGAGACGTCACTTTGGTGATCCCTTGGTTATCTTTAGAAGATCAAGTTCTTGTATATCCCAACAACATTACATTTGGCTCACCCTTAGAGCAAGAGAAATATGTCCGACAGTGGCTTGAGGAGAGGGTTGGATTCACATCTAATTTCAATATAAAGTTTTATCCGTCAAAGGTGATGATGGCTCTGGCTATTTTTACATTTTACAGTGAGAGCTACAATTGCAAGTCCACCACACACACACCCACACAACATATGTACATGAACATACACAGATAAAGGACTGTGGTTCATTCTTTGAAATCATGATTGATAAATGTTTATTTTACTTGAATTGTTAATGAGGTTTTCTATTGGAAATTATGGTGGGTTTAGGGTTATTACCATATATTGATTCGTTGGAATGTTACTGTTATTAGTTATACGATTTCTCATGAATCCTTTTTTTTTTGTTAGTATCCATTACTATGGGGTGTGTGTGTGTGTGTGTGTCTTATAGTCTGAATTTTGAACCATCTATCAGTTTGTGAAGTTTTTACGTAGTTTCTTTGTAATTATTATTTACTTGCCATTATGTTAGAACTGAAACTTAGTGTTTTTCTACCATCCTAGCATCAATTTCTCATGTATGTTGAACTAAATTATGATATAACTAGAAATGCAGTTCTCTAGAGATAAAAGGAGCATTCTTGCTGTTGGAGATATTTCAGAAATCATCGCTGAAAAAGAAGCAGATATTGCTGTTTTGGAGGAGCCAGAGCATCTAACATGGTATCACCATGGTAAAAGTTGGAAAGCTAAATTTCAGCTAGTTATAGGAATCATTCACACTAATTATTTGGAATATGTGAAGAGAGAGAAGAATGGAAGGCTGATCTCCTTTTTGGTGAAATATATGAACGATTGGGTTGTTGGTATATATTGTCACAAGGTTTGTTCTTATATCAATATTTGACCTTTCTCCATTATTTTCCTTAGAATTTTGGTCTTTACTTGCAATTGGAAATTGTTACTTTTCAAATTTTGGGTCAGCCAAGGTGGTTGAATTGTTAATCTTGTCATTGACAATGCTAATAACTAGCTTAGCATCCCATCACTATTACTATTAGGAGGTAAATCAAGGTTTTTTGAAAAAGAAAAGCAATTATATTGTGGTTCTAAAGGTATCTATGTGTTTGGATGCTTGGAAAGAAGCTTTCTTTCCTTTTGGGATTTATATGATTCTTATTTGTATCAAACTGTTTAGTTTTTTCCAGTCTTTCTCTGGTTGCCAATGGGTGTGGTTTAGAGGCTGGTGAAACTTGGTATTTTCATTGGTTTGCTTTTGGAGAGTTGAGAAGTGATGATGCTATAGGTTAGGAGATTGCTGTTGGTCATAAATGAAGAGGGCTTTGATCTTGAGTTTATATTTCGGATCCACAAAACACTATTTCAGTTGGTAAATGGCCGTTGCTTGTCTCTTAAAACTATTGTCCCCCAGGTAATCCATAGTACTCCCTGCATTTCTTGCAAGTCCTTTCTTAGAGCTATGACCCATCCCAACGACTTCTTGATTTCTTTCCTTAAGTGTGGGAGATGGTCTTTGTTTCAAATTTGGGAGGGCATGCAGGTGGGGGGATATTTCTTTTATGGAGGCCTTTGTTTGACTCTCTTTTGACCAATCTTCCATTGCCTCTTTAATCTTTCCTATTTGCATAATGCCCCAGGGTTCAAAAGCTTTTGGAAACTTCCATTTTCTTTAAAGTCTTGTTAAGAATAATATTTAGAATTTACAATCCCTGTTCGCTTAGAAAAACTGAAAAGCCATTAGTTAAGGAGTCCTTTCTTATTTGACCCGCTGAAATTATATAAAAGAATTTGATTTGCATTATTTTCGACTGGTGTATGGCCCTGATGGGACTAGGTGATGATAGCACAAGTCTTGCTTCTCCTTGCAGATCGGATGGTTTCCCAGGGCTTGTATTCTATCCTTGGAATGGGAAAGAATTCCAACTCTTCCATATATAGTAGTCCAAATTGTGTCTTATTTTTCACTTGGCCACTCCTAAGTTTCACAAGGATAGCCCCATTTTGAGATTTCTGTCTCTCATTGAATCAACCTTCCAGCTCTTGGGTTCACATCACATGTGGTCGAAGAAGATGAAAATAAAAGCAAAAGAAGTACTAAATTATATGGAGGGTATTTTAGTAATTTTACGTTTTAGATAATATGTTGCTTATTGAGATGGGGCTAAATAGATCAATGGGGGCCATAGTAGTTTCTTTCTAGAATGAGGAGAACATTGCAATAGTATCTAATTAGCCATATAATTACAGGTAATTAGGCTATCTGCTGCCACCCAGGACTACTCTGGTTCCATCATCTGTAATGTTCATGGAGTTAATCCCAAATTCCTTGCAATCGGAAAGAGAAAGATAGAGCAACAACAGAAAGGAGATCAAGCCTTTACTAAAGCTGCCTACTACATTGGGAAGATGGTATGGAGCAAGGGGTACAAGGAGCTGCTTAAACTTCTTCGCAAACACCAAGAGGAATTAGCTGGCCTTGAAGTTGATTTATTTGGCAGTGGAGAGGACTCAGATGCAGTTCGAGAAGCTGCAAAGAAGTTGGAACTAGCAGTTAGAGTTCACCCAGCCTGCGATCATGCTGATCCTCAATTTCATGAGTAAGCTTCATACTGATTAGCTCATTTTTTTATGAAGCCAATTTAAAACTTGAATTTCATCTCAATTAGATGATGGATAAAAGATGAATTTGGTCATTTAGTATTAAGAGTTCCTGGTGTGCATAAGTTGGAAAAAGTAAGAGTTCCTGGTGGGCATAAGTTGGAAAAAGTAATTTTGACTCAATTTGAATTTGATATATCCTATATTGACGTAATTGTATCTAAGCACTAGTGGTAGGCATCAAACAGTATACTAACTTGAAACTAAGATCATCTTGATCAACCTGATTTTATGCTATGCCCTTTGTAGGAACAAGGAAATATGACAACGACATGAAATATTATCTAATTATGATTATGAATGCATCTATAAAATCATGTGGGTATTTGTTGGAAAAAAACCAACTTTGGCCAACCTTGTCCTTTCCCGTGCTATTGGTAGAATTTGACCTCACTTTAGTTCTGTATACTTATCCTTGAGGCTTCTCTTAATGGACGCTTCCTTGCTATGATAAGGACCTAAGCAAAGTCAACAATAATCAGCTAATGGTCAGCAAACTGGTATCATAAAAGTACTTCCAAGTAGGAAAAATAACCCGTTTATGAACTTTTTCTTTTATTTTCCTATATCTGATGGAAGACCTGGACAATCTACTGCCTAGAATATGTGCTTATCAACTATATTTGTTCCTGTGTTCCAGTTACAAGTTGTTTCTTAATCCCAGCACAACAGATGTAGTTTGCACAACAACTGCTGAAGCTTTGGCTATGGGCAAAGTTGTTATATGTGCCTATCATCCCTCAAATGACTTCTTCAAGCAGTTCCCAAATTGTCGGACATATGACAATGATAAAGGATTTGTAAAGGCCACACTAAAAGCACTGACTGAAGAGCCGGTTCAGCTTACTGATGCTCATAGACATGAGCTATCATGGGAGGCCGCCACTGAACGTTTTCTCAAGGTTGCTGAACTGGACAAGCCAGTTGTGAGACAACTGTCAAGAAGTAGATCGAATGACTACCTGTCTACATCATTAAATTTGCAGCAGAGAGTGGAGAATGTATCTACATATATACATCATATTGCCTCTGGATTTGAAGCATCTAGAAGACTATTTGGTGCAATTCCAGGTAGCCTGCAACCAGATGAACGGCTATGCAAGGACCTTGGGTTGGCTTCTCCTTCTGGGAATCACGAGTGAAGAAAATGATTTCAGACACTGATTTTTTGAATTTGCAGATTTTTTGCTTATTCTAGTCTCAAGGGTTCCATATAGCGTAGAGGTGCAAAGGATCTATATCTTTGCAGAACACATTCACTTACAGTATAAAGCCTGCGGAAATGTAGGCTGTGAGCATGTTCAGTTGAAGGGGGTAGTTGAATAGTTGAGGCAAATCATTATTGTGTTGTTTGTTTGATGATATTACTGTATTTCATTATGACTGTTCATAGTATAGCACAATGTATAAGAATATCTTGTCCGTCGAAGGCTTAAAAGTGTGTTCAATATGAAGTCCAGCCTCTATTACTTCAAGGCATATGCACCTGGAAAGCTTTTTTCATCCTTTGCGTATGTGACTTTCACTGGGATTACTTTTCTTTTATTCAAAATTTTCTGAGATTCATTATAATTTTACCCCTCTTGAGCTCACTGCTCAAAATTTGTTCCTTTTGATGAAGGACTCCATCTCATAATTTGCAATAGGGATCATTGTTGTTGTTCGTTTCCGATACTTGACCATTACTCGTGATGTTTCATTTCCCAGTAAGAGATTGCAAACAATTGTGTAAATATTTCCCTCCTAGTCATCATTGTTGTTCTTTGTTTCCGACAATGAAAGGTGTCAACTGTCACGAAGATCTGATCAATCTCATTTACTGAACACAGGAATCACTATAATTTCAAATAATTCACCAACTTCAAAAGTTGCTTTTGTTCACCATCCGAAAAGTGGTACATGTTAGTGATTTGTGAATAAAAAGGTGAACATATCTCTGTTTACAATGACTCGTGTTTGTGTGTGTTCATATGTTTATTCAATGAACAAATGAAGATTGAAATGCATGTTCATTGATTTACTTGAGGATCAAAGAGCTAATGCATCTCTTCATGTTTAATGAACAACGAATCAAATAGACTATCATGTCTCCCAAGCAAGTACAAGATGATAATACTCATCTAGTTTTATGGTGAAACACATGACAGGGAATCAACAACTCACTGTTAAGCCTAAATCATCTAAATCCGTTAAATAATTACTCTACCGACAATTTACATAAATAAGGGCGCAGTCTGCTCAGAATTTAACTTTTGTCAAAGAATAGTTTCAACCAGGCACATAATGATGATTTTCCTTTATTTGTATGGATATATTACATAATTGCTGAGCATCTTGGACTCACAAACACATCAATCATATCCATGAAAGGAAGTTATCAGAGTTCAGAAATATACTTACTATACAAATGACATAAACCTCAAGAGGCCATCTTCTGCTTGTACCTTGTGGCACAGACAAAGTAAACCAACAAATTTAAGAGGCTGATTCCGGCTAAAAGACAGAAAAAATAATGCAGATGACCTTCATTCAAGTTATCGGGGATCCATCCAGCCTGTCCTCCCTGTGTTGTTAAGTAAGATACTATGGTAATAATGAAGGAACTCAGGTAATTTCCCAGTGAAGTAGTCAGTAATGACAGGGCGCTGCATAAACTCCGAATTGGATCCGGAGATTGATCATAGAAGAACTCAAGCTGCCCAATGAATGTAAATACCTCTGCTGCACCAAACAAGAAGTACTGAGGGATTTGCCATAAGATACTAAGGGGCACAGGAACAGCTTTATTAACGAGTCCAAGCTCTCTTGCAAGCTGCAGCCGCTTAATCTCCACAAGAGCAGCCGCAAACATGCACAGAATTGATATGAAAAGGCCAATTCCCATCCTTTGCAACTCTGAGAAGCCCCTTTCCTTGCCTGTAAATTTCCTTGCAATTGGAACGATTATCCTGTCGTAGATGGGGACACAGAAAATAACGCTTATGACATCAAAAGTTGAGAGGGAGGCTGCAGGAATGGTGAATGAATTAATGCTTGTGTCCATCATTGTTCCTTGTTCCACAAACATTGTTGACATCTGAGCATAAACAGCAGAGAAAACAATTCCAGTGGCCCAAATTGGAAACATGCGGATCAAGATTTTCAATTCCTCCACCTGTGTCACAGTACAGAGTCTCCATGGATTTGAATAGTCGCCTTTCTTGCGCTCAACATCAGAAACTACAGCTGCTTTATCAAGGCACCTTCATTGAAAACAGAAATTGAAAATATTAATCAGAGTCCGAACAGAAAGATTTTCCAGCCACAATGACGTCAGTGCAACAGGTTATTAAAATATCAATAGGAAAAAAGTTATCACTATAGAAAAGTAGAAGGAACTATTTTCTACAGTTTTCATCCCTTTCCAAATATTGCTTTAAAAGGAAAAGTTTTTCCCTTTATTAGATGCAAGTCAGCATAAGAAAATATTTATGGTCTTTTCTCACCCCCCCCCCCCAGCAATCCAGGATAGGAGATCACAACTGGGAACATGTGGATCTAAAAATTTTTTTTAAAAAAATGGAATTATCAAAATAATCATGACTAAAATGGCAACATAACTGAAAACTGCTTCGGCAAAAATATACAACTAAAGTGCTTTCACATCAAACAATTTCACTGCAACATTCAAGTACATGAAAAGTGAAAAAAAATGACAATTAAAATATAAAGGGAGAATTCCAAAAAAATACTATTTAAACTTCAAAATCCTAAATAAGTGATTTAACAATAAAATGATTTGTTAATTGCATTACCATTCTTGTTAATCTCATTACCGAACTTGTTAACGGGATTTTGAAGTTTAAATAGTATTTTTTTTTCTTGCATTCTCCCTAAAATAAATCATCCTGTGCACATATGTCTTGAAATCTAGATAATTAGTGCATAACATGTTATCCAATGAGCATTTATGATTTTATGGTTATCAAGTCAATAAATGATTTCCTCCATTTTTTTCACGCGCTTCGCTAAGCAACATAACTAACCTGTAACAGGCCTTACATTTATCATCTCACACAGAGTTATTGATTTCCTTCTTGGCATAACAATTTATAATTCACATGCAAAAGGAGAGTCAGCAAGCATACTAAAATACTGTTTTTCCAAGATTTGTGATAATAAAAGAAGGTCCATAAAAATTAGGAGGAACATGAAAGGAAGCTCAGAAAAATTACGTAAGTTCATTGCTATGTTCCAGTTTCCTACTTCCTTCGATTGCAGAGCTCTTATCTGGTGTCTCATACAGGAGGCTACTATCTACTGGGACATCCAGATTCCGTTTCCGGAAAGATGCTGCCACAACTTGGCACATTCTTGTAATAGGGCTTCCACCTGGTTTCTGGAATCTGTAGCGGGGTGTGCCTAAAAAGAATGTAACAATAGCTAAGCCCATAAATAAAGAGGGAATACCAAATCCGAGACCCCAACCTGCATTGTCCTGAATCCATACAATTAAAGTGCTTGATACAAGAGAGCCAATGTTGATAGAAAAGTAAAACCAGTTGAAAAAGGATCCCTTCTTAATCCTTTCCTTAGGATCAGTATCATCAAACTGATCAGCCCCAAAAGATGACACACAGGGTTTGATTCCACCAGTCCCAAGTGCAATCAGGTAGAGACCAGTGAAGAACACACCATATTGTGCAGCTGTAGCTGATGGACAAACAGAATTAACGCAATCTCCAGGCTTTAATGCTGGAACAGATGTAGAAACAGTCAGTGTGCACATTCCCTGCAGGAAAGAACCTCATCAGCTATTAAAACATTTGAAGGAAATTAAATTACCACGTTTACAGCAAAAAGGAATGCCCAGACGACATGCTGGTATCACCTATTCCTAAAATTGAACTCATCAATTTTCCAGAAAAGAGAATGTGACCAAAGAGATCAAAGAAATAATCTTTTATGATAAGAAACTCTAGTTTAGCGTAAAAGGGGTCTTAAGGAAGGAATTTTGGGTCATAGATTACTCCAAACTGATCTTCTGATTTCCCCTTCCACAAATTTTTGGCAGTATAGTATGAAAGTTGCTTTTTTTATCTAGAAACTCAATGCGTCAAAAGAGTTCAAGTTTTAGATATAAATAGATCAAGCATGTTATGTATTTATGTAGAATACTGCATTATTTGTATGCCTACGAGGGCTTATGAAATCAACATTGCAATTTGGTTTGGTGCAAGTTTGTTTCAGCATTGCATTTACTGTCTGGTGAAACTTCTAAACAATGTGTATATGGCATGTAAGCAGTCTTTGAGGGAATATAGCTTCCACTCGAAACTTGAACCTTAAACGTCTAGTCTAAATCATTATGTTTTGATCAGCAAGAAAATGATCATTTTCATGGCTAGCCATAATAGTATCATGCAAGAATAACATACTCTCATTCATTTCCTCTCATGATTCATAAAAGATGAAGTCTTACAACAAGCTTTTATCAGAGTAAACAGGAAAAGAGAGATGATATGTTCTACAAACATTTTCCATAAGAACAAAGCTTCTATACAGAGGATGTTTGGAATAGTGATTGGAACTTCCAAAAGTGCTTTTCAATCGTAATTTATAGTATATAAGGTAGGTTTTACGGTATACGAGGTAAATATGTGGAGAAGTTTTGTCTCTATTTACGTGAATCGCACTTAAAAAAAATGAAAGCTGAACTAAACACCCAAGAAGATATATTTACAACGAAATAAATCGTCGAGAAAACAACAATTGTCCGGTATCTTCCCCAGTAAGCATCTGCAAGGAAAGCCCCGACAAGAGGAGTAAGATAGCATGTTCCTTGCCAGGTAGTGACATTTCTTGCAGCAGAGACATGTCCTTCATGTAGTCTTCTTGTAAGATAGGTAACAAGATTTTTTGCGATGCCGTAATATGCTAAACGTTCACAACACTCATTGCCTGAAATTCATATTAGACAAACATGTTATGAGCAGTACATACTGTTTAATATGCGGGAGCACCACTATATTACCTAAAATAAATGGACAAGCTTTCCAATTGCCAGTATTCTGCTTAAGAACAGGCTTCCCCTTAAAGTTGACCGAGCCATCTCCTGTGTATTGCCTGTTCCTTCCATCCTTCATATATAACAATACAACAGAGCAACAGATGGCTTTCCTTTTAGGGGTTCAAAAAGGGAAAGAATGGCACCAACAATGGAAAAACCACATATCTTGCAAAACAACATTCTTTCTACAAGTACCAGAGGGAGAGGAATATAGGAAAAAACACAAACGATGGACCACTAGATAAAAGATTTATATGTAAAAGCATTGCAGTTTATATTGCCTGTATTAATGTCAGGCGTCAGCTGTCCTGGGAAATAGATATTTTTTTAACCAAAATCAAGTGATTCACTCTAAGGCAGAGACAAAAAAAGAATGAATTAGTGAATAAATCCATTCTCAAGTCTTGTTGAAATGTTCGAATACTGTCACCGAGATGAAAAATGATTACCATCAATTCATCGTACATTAGGTCCTGGCCTTCATCGGAGGATTCCGGACCGTTCATCATCCCGCCAATTAGAATGAACAGTAATGAAAAGACCGCCTAATTCTGCAAAACTAGAATAACAAAAGCAGACATGCTTCATCTTTAGAATATGCCTTTTTAGAAGCAATCCAGTGATAAACACAGCATTTCAGAAACTAATAAATCTATTAAATCAAACTGTTTCGTTAAACACTCACTCAGTTTGATGGTCAAAAAGGAAGGGGGGAAAAACAGTCACTCAGTTCAAAACATGTCGGGAATTTTTTTCAAAACATGTATGTTGTATTTGTTGGTCATATGCCATTAATCTTAACTTACTTTTTGGACTATTTGTTTGTTATCATATTTATATATCTCAAATGTTACGTTGTGAAGGATGGTTTATTTGACGAATTAATATGTAATGCATGAGAAATAAAAAAAATGATGCTGGACATAATGCTCCCTGTGCAACGCGAGGGAGTAAGTGCTCGTTTTTCATACAGAGAAACCACAATCCCCTTCTTATACTTCCTAAACAAGTTTTTGATGTGGAAAGAAAAATTGAAATCTACTTTTAAAAACTAAAAAGTGATAAAGGCAAATGATTCTTTAACTTCAAAGATTAAATGGAACTTAGGATTATTTCTCTCCTTTTCATTTCATAAAACTAGATTATATTCCTCTCTCGATAGTATTCCAATGAACATATGTGTTAGTCTAAAATTCAAAATCACTTGACAAACCTTTCTCAAGTCAAAATCAAGTTTCTCTTTTCATTAAAATACACAATCTCTTGCTACAATTAATGAAAATTAACTCTAAGCAACAACCTTAATGTAACAATGCAAGATTAGTAAAGATATCTCTATTTTACCAACAAATTATCCATTTATCAAGTAAATTTTAGGTCAAGCATGATTTTATCTAAGTTCTACATATATATTAGCTCTCTCAAGTTAAATCTAAATAAACAAGTCAATCTAAATGATGGCCAACCATTTAGAAAAATTAAGCAAATGACAAAATCAACACATATATATCATTAACTATTAAAAGAGAGAAATAATCAAGTCTTAATCCATACAAAGGTTCAAAATAATCCTAAAATGAAGAGTCTAGCTACCCATAATCATTAAATAGCTATAACTATCCAAAATAATTATAGTCATAGAAGAGGAAGAAGATTGAGAAAAACCCAAGAATTGAAGTTTCAAATCTCTTCTAATTTCAATCACAAACTCCAAGCTCTTCCAAATGCAAAGCCCTAACAACCAAAATGTCCAAGAAGTTCAGAATGGTTGATTTTCGGCCTATCCCTCGCTTTTATACTTATTTTTCTGCTTCAGTTTTCAAAACGTGCGATATCAATTTCGCACATTCGCCATCAGTTTTCTATAGCGAACCCATAGTGAATTGTCATACAGAAGCATTGCTTTTTCAGGTGGTTTCACTATGACTTGGGCTACAGCGGATCCACGGCCAAAGGGTAGATAGAAAGGTCATCTTTTGAGATATTTTTGCAATGGTTTGGATACAACACTTCTATAACAAATGCAAGCTTCTCTTCTATAGTGTCCTTTTTTATCTCTCTCTTGCATTCTTTCTTTCCATTCACAACTTCCCATAATCTTTTAGAACTTTTACAACTTGTTAGTTGTTATCTTCCACCTACGTAGAGGAGGAATTCACGAGCTCTTTAACTTTCACACATAATTACAACTATATGTATTTAACTCACGGTTTAACAGAAGTTTGATTTTTCTTTTGCCATATCACATTTTCTTCTATAATATCTCTATATACATAATTTGAACCCACAAATAAGTGAAAAGAGAAGAAAATGTGCTAAAATATTATATTTTTTGAGTTAATCTAGCAAAACATCGAAAAATTACACAAGAATTTAATGAAGCACGTATACTGATGATAATTTACAAGTATGCGTGGGATGCAAAGAGTGTTTTTGACCAGACACAATGAACATTTTCTTTTGTCCGCAGAAATAAATATGTAACTTAATATCCGCAGAAATAAATATGTTACATAATTGCTGAGCATCTTTGATTCCCGAACATAACAGTCATAATCATGGATGTAGTCCTAACTGCCAGAAGAATCTTAAGAAGCCTTCTTCTGCTTGTACTTTCCAGCGCAGACTAGGTAAACCAGAAAATTTAACAAGCTAAGTCCAGCTAAAAGCCAGAAAAAGTAATCCAGATGGCCTTCATTCAAGTTATCAGCAATCCATCCAATCTGTCCGCCTTGTGTTGTAAGGTAAGTTACAACAGTAACAATGAAGGAGCTCAGGTAATTTCCCAAGGAAGTAGTCAGTAATGACAGGGCGCTGCATAAACTCCGCATCGCATCGGGAGATTGGTCATAGAAGAATTCAAGCTGCCCAATGAATGTGAATACCTCTGCTGCACCCAACAAGAAATACTGGGGGATTTGCCAAAATATACTAATGGGCACGGCAACTTCTTTATCGACAAGGCCGAGCTCTCTTGCAAGCTGCAGGCGTTTAATCTCCAGAATAGCAGCTGCTGACATGCAAAGGACTGATATAAGAAGGCCAATTCCCATTCTTTGCAACTCTGAGAAGCCTCTTTCCTTTCCTGTAAATTTCTTTGCGATTGGAACGATTACCCTGTCGTAGATGGGGACCCAGAAAATAACGCTTATGACATCAAATGTTGAGAGGGAGGCCGCAGGAATGGTGAACGAACCGATGCTTGTGTCCATCATTGATCCTTGTTCCACAAACATAGTGGACATCTGAGCATAGACAGCAGAGAAAACAATTCCAGATGCCCAAATTGGAAACATGCGGACCAATATTTTCAATTCCTCCACCTGGGTCACAGTGCAGATTCTCCATGGATTTGAATAGTTCCCACTTTTGATCTCTACATCAGAGACTATGGCTGCTTTATCAAGGCACCTTCATTGAGGGAAAAAGAACAAAAAATTGAAAATATTTAGCTGATTATGAACAGAAATCCATTTCATTTGTTAATATATGAAAATTAAAATGAAAACCATGAAATTCTAAGCTGAGAAGGATGATGCTTCAGCCACAATGACATCAGTATGACAGTTTATTAATTTAGTAAAATAGAAAAGAAAATGCATTCAAGAGAAAGTGTAAAGTCTTAGCATAGGTGTTCTGCAAGAATGTTTACCATCCTAGACTTATTCTAGAAGAGGAAAGAAACAAACAAAATAACAACAACAACAATGAAATAACCAATCAATAGATCAATCATTAACCTACCCCGGGGAGAAACCATAACAAGAGTTTTCTGTAATTTCCATCCCTTCTTAAAAATTGTTTAAAACGGGATAGTTCTTCCCTTTATGGTATGTACATTAACATGGAAAACAATAATGCAGACTCTTTTTACCATCTGGAGTAGGAGAATTCTTATGCATGCAAGGGTCTAAAATTTAAATAAACAAACTATAAATGATCAGAAAAATATGAAATTATCAATTAGGTAACATAAATAAAGACCTGGTTAAAAATATAACTAACGTGCTTGCACTTCAAACACTTGACACTACAACATACACATAACAAGCAGATTGAAATAAACTGCAAAAATAAATAAATCACCCTGTGCAAATAGATCTCAGAACAAGGGAAACTAATTCAAAGAGGTATTATTTCATAAGAATTTATGATTTTATGGTTGTACCGAGCCAATAAATGTTTTCCACCTATCTATGCAAATGGTTAACTGAGTAACAATAACCAAGTAGGCCCAAAAAAGTAACATAACTAAACAACAACTAGCTTGCAAGAACCAAAGCAGAAAACTCTTCCTATACGATTGTAGTAGGACCTATATTTCTCATCTCATACAAAAGCAATTAATTTCCTTCTTAGATTAACAAAGTATACATCGCAAACGAAATGAAAGTCAACATGCATACAAAAAGGCCACCTTTCCAATATATGTGCCAATAAAGTAGGGCAAAAATACCATTAGGAACATAACAAGAAATTCAAAGTGGTGAATTACGTTAGTTCATCAGTATGTGCCAGTTTCCTACTTCCTTCAATTGCAGAGCTCTTATCAGGTGTCTCATACAGGAGACTAATATCCATCGGAAGATCCAGATTCTGTTTCCGGAAAGATGCTACCGCAACTTGGCACATTCTTGTAATAGGGCTTCCCCCTGGCTTTTGAAACCTATAGAGGCGTGTGCCTAAAAAGAAGCTTACAATAGCTATGCCCATGAATACAGCAGGAATGCCAAATCCAAGACCCCAGCCTGCATTTTCTTGGATCCATACAATTAAACTGCTTGACACAAGAGCACCTATGTTAATAGAAAAGTAAAACCAATTGAAAAAGGATCCCTTCTTTGCCCTTTCCTTAGGATCAGTATCATCAAACTGATCTGCCCCAAAGGATGACACACATGGTTTGATTCCACCTGTCCCAAGTGCGATCAGATAGAGACCAAAGAAGAATACAGCATATTGTGCAGGAGTAGCTGATGGACATACAGAACCCATACATACTGCAGGCTTTAATGCTGGAACAGATGCAGAAAGACTCAAAGTACACATTCCCTGCCGAAAACAATCACAGCAGATAAACATTTGAATGAAATTAAAGAACCATTACTAGAACACAAGGCAAAAGAATAGACAGATGAAATGCTGCTATAAAAACCATTTATTCCAAATATTGAATATTTAAATTTTTCAGAAAAGAAAAGGCAAAATACTTCACTCTAAAGGAACCATAGAGATGAGAGAAATAATCTTTTACGATAAGAAACTCAACTTTAGAAACTGATCGTCTGATTTCCCATTCTAAAATTTTTTTGACCGCAAAATGTATGATTTTCTACCATATTCCCCACCTTCGATTTATAAAATTAAATTGTCAAAAGAATTCAAATTTTAGTAAGGGATAAGACAAAGCAATTGCTTATGTACAATACTGTAAAGCATGTATCCCCAGGAGAAGCTTAAACATAAAGATATAATTATCAGAACTTGGCCTAATGTAAATTTGCATTTTCACTTCATCTTACATCTACTATGGTTAAACCTCTGAAATAATGGAAGTTATATTTCAAGCAGTATTTAGGGAATTACCACATATGAACTCCAGAAAAATATTAGCTTCCACTAAAAATTGGCCCTTAGACCTCCTGTCCAAACCATTATGTTTCCTACCAATATGAAAATGATAATGTTCATGTTGTTCCAAAATAGAATCAGGCAATAATGACATGCCCATTAACATTATCTCTCACAACTAATGTAGAAAACCATGAAAAATAAACCATAACAAAAAGGCAACAGGTCCTATTTGTCATGAACGGGAAAAGAGAGACAGGAAGTTATGAAATATTTGCTAGATGAACAAAGCTATAGAAGTATATAATTACAAGGAAATAAATCGTTGAGAAGGCGGCAATTGTCCAGTATCTTCCCCAATAAGCATCTGCAAGGACAGCTCCAATAAGAGGAGTAAGATAGCATGTTCCTTGCCATGTAGTGACATTTCTCGCAGCAGAAACATTCCCTTCATGTAGTTTACTTGTAAGATAGGTAACAAGATTTGTTGCGATGCCATAGTATGCTAAACGCTCACAACACTCATTGCCTGTAATCCATATTGCATAAGAATGTTATGAACAGAATATATTGTTTGATATTGAATGAGACCACCACAGTCTTACCTAAAATAAATGGACAAGCTTTCCAATTGCCAGTATTCTCCTTAAGAACAGGATTCCCCTTAAAGTCAACAGAGCCATCTCCTGTGTACTGTCTGCTCCTTTCGTCCTTCAGATATAATGTAAACAATTATACAAAAGAGCAAGAAACCATTTTCATTTTAGTTGTTCAAAAGGAAAAGAACAGCACTGACTATGGGTAAACCACTTATCTTGCCAGACAACAATCTATCTTTGAGCGTCAGAGGGAAAAGACATCCAGGGATGGACTAATATATTAAATAAGATCTTAATGTCAAAGAACAGCAGTTTATATTGCTACTATGAAAAGCATCAGTTGTCCTAGTAATAGATATCTTTTTAACTATGATCAAGTGAATTGCTCTAAGAAACAAGAAAAAAAAAGGGTAAAAAACACAGTAAATAGATTAATAAACATTCAAATAAACACATTATCCATTATCCAGTCAATTAAACAGTTCAAATTATGGAACATGACACGAGACATTTGATTGATTACTAAGAGAAAAACACGGACAAACACTGATTCGGTCACCATTTTAACGCAATAAAAAGCTTTGACAAAACCGTGGAATGATAGGGTGCTCACCAGTTTGCAATCATTGTAAGTTACTTATGCAATTTGATCTGCCCCGCCCCACCAAACAAAGCCATCCCCACTAAAAAGTGATACACAGTTTTCTTTTATCATGGGTAGCTAAATATCTCATATGAAATGTGCCTCTAGACGAAACAATATAAAGGTAGAGGGTTTCAAAATAAACACTCCATACAAAGTTTATCATCGATTTGGAAATAGATGATCATCATACATAAGCATCCTTGCAAACGCAATTCCCTTCACTGGAGGATTCCAGATTGGTCAACGTCGCACCAATTAAAATGAGCAGTAACAGAAAATGCACCAAGAAAAAAAAAATCTTTAATATTAAATCTAGATATTTTGTTGAAAACCAAACTTACGTTCTGAATATCGATTTTTTATTCCTCCTGATACGAATTGCTAAGGAATCTAGTGGCTAGCCTAAATGAATTTGACAAGGAGGGAAGCTCCCCACTTATCCAATCCAAGTAACTATACATGCACCGATGGTTGCCCAAATATTATCACAATAATGAAGGAGGATATGGTTTATCTCTAGCATTTGCCTTCACCAAAGCAAAACAAATCAAAGTCATACAGTCCCTCAAACAGTCATGCAATTCAATCAAACTTTGCGACTAAATAAAAATATCCACAACCAAACTAAGATATCAAGATAAAGAAAGAAACCTGAAGAAGAGTTTCTTCCACTTCCACGAGCGAGTTATCATCCTCAACGGAACCCATGTCTGTCTTCTGCCTCTTCCCTGATAGTGAAATTGATATTTTGTCAAATTAGATATAAATAGAGTCCAGCCACTTCAGATGGATGACGACGAAGAAAAGGCCGCAGCTTCTCGATTTGCGAGAAATCGATATAATAACGCCGAATCCAATTCGACTCAATAATTGAGAATCAATTACTGGAATTGAAATTTGAAGGTAATAAAGGAAGAAAAATGGAACACGCGATAAGATAGAAGGAGGAGAAATTAAGCGGAAAATTGGAATAAAATATTCGTAAACAACGATTTGGCAGGTTATTTGCTCAGAGGGAGGGAGAGACTGACTTCTTGATCACTTGCGAAGAAAAGAAAGCACAAATAAAAGGAAAGCTTCAATTGATTAGGGATTTCACTTTTCCGATATTCGTGCGTAGGAGTGTTGATCAAGGAAACTTGGATGGCTAAACCTATTTTCGTTTTTTTGGTTTTTAGTTGCCTCCAACTGCTTTACAAGATCCAGTATTTATTTTTAAAATATGTTGGTTTCGTTTAAGAATAAAATTAAATAAGAATTTAAAAATAATGAAATTAATTATAAATTCAGTCTTTTAAACAAATAATTGTGTTATATGGCTTTTTCTAAAAACACTTAAAATTTTTTGAGATCTCTCTGATGATACCCAGTTTCTCTAATGATGAGCAGGGAAAGCTCATGTGATCTGAACTGTCCAGATCTGATCTAGACGGTATAGATTTAATTTTTTTAATTAGTGATTTTTAAATAAAAAAATTTAAATGTAAACAGTCTAAATGAATGAACAGGCAGCTGGTTGGATGATAATTAGATTTCGATTGAAGCTGAGGCGGAGGAATGGGTTGGTGGCCAAAGGTTATTAAGCATCAAATATTATGTTTTATCTAAAAGAAAAGCATCAAATATTATATTAATAAAGCTTTTTGAATGCGTCAAGTTGTTTTTTAAAATATTATCCAGTCAATGACTGACAGATGAAGCGGCAGGTCAACTTGTGTTTTGGCATTCAAAATAACACCTTTGAATCAAACGTCAATATCAACAATTCGGTTTTTTTTTTTTTGGCCAAACAACAATTCGGTTATTAAATTGATCCAAAAACTGTAGTAATCTAAACTAAAAATTCAGGAAGTTGTTGAAATAGTACCGACATTTTCGTAACATCTAAAGTAATGATTTTTTATTGCTTGTATCTTTAATTATATATTTTATAATGATGAAAAAAGAAGCTGTAATTACAAGGTTTATGAGTTTATCCTAATCTAATGGGATTTTGCTTAAAAGTTATAAGGCTTATCCTAATCTCATCGCTGTACTAATAATAATAGCAATTGATTACTCTAAAACGTAGCACCATTAATTTTTTTTTGGATAATAAGTCAATAACACAGAGATTCAACATTTTAGTTATAATAATCAATCTATTTGTTTAACCATCCTCATCAATTACCACTAACTTTTGACGTTTAAAGATTATTTTAATCTTTTGGGGAGAAAAGAGACCATGATTAAGGCAAACTTAACTTACTTTATTTAGACCCAACAAAAAAATGTTTAAAACAAAATGGGCTTGAACTTTCAATAAACTTGAGTGTGATAATAATCAATTACCACTAACTTTTGACGTTTAAAGATTATTTCAATCTTTTGGGGAGAAAAGAGACCATGATTAAGGCAAACTTAAATTACTTTATTTAGGCCCAACAAAAAAATGTTTAAAACAAAATGGGCTTGAACTTTCAATAAACTTGAGTGTGATATGGGCTTGAGCCCAAGCTTAGATCCAATAATGTTTATTTGGACTTGGCTAAGTTTGAGTAGAAGTTTTCAAAGGTTTTAAAATATAGATTTCACAATGAGAGTTGAATTTAGTGAAAGATGTTAGTTTCTCACGGTATGATGAATCAAAATTCAGATTCTATTAAAAAAGGTGTCTACATTTAGTGTCTAATAATATTTCGAATAAGGATACCTCCAATAAAATGATATATGTGCTTGACAAAAAAATTTAGGTTCTGATTGAATGACATCTTGAAAAACCAATTCATGATCTATAATACAGAGAACCCAAGTAGCATTTGGCAATAAGATCTACTCTTTTATTGGAGGCAAACTAGAATGATATCATGCATGAAGTGTCTGTTGGATTAGCAATTGAGAAATAGTTTTTTTTTCGCAATCTGACTTTTGGAAAAGTTAGATAGGATAAAAATTAGATTATAAATGTGATTTGTGTTTGAATTGATGATGACAGAAGTGGCTTTTTTTCTAACCTTAAACCTGTTTGGATTAGTGTTTGAAAAGCCTGTTTAGATGAAAAATGACATGAATCTTATTGAATATTATATATATATATATATATATATATATATATATATTATATATAGTGATAATTGAAGTGAAAAAATATAAATAAAATTTGATAAAAAAAAGATGAGAAAAAAAAACACACCAACTGTGCTTTTTTTTTGTGAGCAATTCATCCATCATCATTTGAGTCTCATGGAGGGGCCTATGTGATGGTATGGAAGCTGCTTAGTGATGGAAATGGAGCACACCACTGAAAGAAAGTAGGGTTTTCCTAAGAAAAAAGTCAAAGGAGAAAAAGAATGACAAGCGATGAGAGGATGAGATAAAAGCAGGGTCGATAGGTGCCTCTCACCTCGCAGAGGAAAAGAAGAAAAGCAGGGTTGATGGGCTTGTGGCAGAAGCTAAAATTTTCCCACAAAAGTGTAGTACCATCTATCATGAATCCAAACAGCCCAACTTACACCCACTGTACCTTTTTTTGGTCACCTCATGTTTGGAAAGTTGCACTGTTTTCCCAAATAAACCCGAAATGTGATTTAAAATTCTAAAAATAACAAAAGTATGTGTGTGTATAATTGAATAATATAATAAAAACAATATTACAATCCTGTTAGATGCTTGTTACTTCTTTATTAATCTGAAGAAAAAATATTTTCAATAGCTTTTTCATGTGACTATACTATAATAAAAAGGGAACATCTCACAAAAACAACTTTAAAAATAAGAAAGTATAAAATGGTGTTTCGAATATTCATAATATCATAGAGATATTAGTATTTGATCTATCTTTTTCAAAATTTAAATGAAATTATAGAAATGGCCTTATATATATATTTTTTTTTTTTTGAAAAAAATATATTACCCCGCCAGCGACCTCCCCCTACCAACGCAACCGGAATAAATTCCTAAAGTGATGGGGGTGGGGTTTGAACCACTTAGTTTGTCCAAAAGGTTGGTGGCCATCAAGCCACCAATATATATTCTAATGCAAATTAAACAAACAAATATATATATATATAAGTTAACACTTTTTCTTTGATTCAAACTCATTTACAGTTTTATTAAGGAATTCACGACATTTTGTTAGGTTTTAACAACTTTCATTTATTAAGTAAAAAATTCATAATATTAGGTTATTCACAAGTTTTACTAAAAAATTTATGACATTTGATTAGGTTTTAACAACTTACAATTTTTCAAAAGAAAATTCACATATATGCTTTTTAGAAGAGATGTGAGATAAAGTGGATCAATGCTAGATGAAATACAGTTAACTCAAACTAGTTCTTATATTAAAGATTGGATCAAGGAGTATTTTTTTTAGCCACAAAACATATTGATTAAGTGAAGCGTATATAAAATATAACACGCTACAATTCTGCAAATATGATATTGGTCAAGAAATTTCGATGGATTGACAGTGACTCAATGATAGATAGATATTTAGTGAAGGAAAGTGTCAACAATGACTTATGTGAAGAGAATTTGAAAATTCTTTAAGGACTTTTTACTCGGTTTCTCCTTAATTTCTTCATTAGTCATTTGATTGAAAACATACGTTTCCTAATTCAATATTATTTCCATTCAATTCAAACGATAAGCAGCTAATCCACACAAACCAATGTGTTATTGAATTTATCAAATTAGACCTTTTTAATTATCATACAATTAATATTTATTTTTAAGAAGTGGGTTGTAAAGTGGAGCCTACAACGAAACACACAGAAAAATCCTCAACGGCTATTAGTATGATGTCAAATATTTTTATACATACAATCCAATATCACGTGTTAAATCAGTAAAAATCGTATTCGAACATTACTGAATGGTCTGTGTGCAAGTCCGAAATCTTATTCTGATGTGTTTTTTTGGCAGAAAGTAATAAATCTTATTGTTATTATTTAAGAAAAATCAGGTTAAATAGAAAAAATTTGTTCCTCTGTTGATAAAAAGACGATGATCTGATGTGTATATACTATATATATAGCGAATGGTCTGCGTGCAAGTCCAAACTTTCTCTTGCTGGTCAGACTTTGTTCTGTGATCTAAAAGATTCAAAAGTGTCTAAAATAAGTTTAACATTTATCTTATTAATTTATTGTTGCATAAATGGGATTTTTTTTATATGACTATCTGGTTCGCTAAGATTCAAATAATGTCAGGCCTAATTGTAAGTAGTTCCCCCAAAATGTTTCCTACATTAACACCGTGGACTTGAATTTCAAACCTCTATTTAAGCAGTCAAAGCACCATAATTCTTTAACTAAAACCAATGCATATGGGTGAAATTAATCTTTTTTTTATTTTTTTATTTTACCTTCAAGATCAACGATCAAACAGAAGCGCAAAATTGTATGATCATAAAAACTATTTGAACGAAAGGAGTGGAGACTTCAACCAAATTGCTCAGTTTCAAATATATGTGTATATACGTATTTAAAAAACTGGAAAAATTATATGATTTCTTAATTTGTTAAAATTAACTGTATCGCTTTTTAGTGGTCCTAAGAATTTCAACCAAAGCACCCAACAAGTAACAACACCACAATTTTTTTTATAAGTATAGGTATCATTCTATTAGAGGCAATACTATTCAAATCACTGTCGGACACTAAATGTAGATATCTCTCCCATTGAGGCCCCATTGGTCAATTTTTTTTTTATTTGAATTATAGCTTAATTAATCATAATTCTCACGTCAACCCCGGTCAAAACCAAAAAAAAAAAAATTGCAGCATGAATATCAAGATGGCAAGTCTAGGACCATTAAAGGTGGGGGGGTGGTTGATGATGGAAAGGGCAAAAAAACCAGAATCATAAAAAGTAAATGAGAAGATGTGGATGCCTTCTTTCCACTCTCGTCCATGTTCTATGGATTACTTGATGCTCTCAAACTTATAATTAGATTAGTAAATACTTAATTTTTTTATAACCATTATGTTAATTTTTCTAATCATATATAGCCATGTGTCCTATTTTTTAAATATTAATTTATAGTTCAATGATTATATTTTAAAAATAAAACACATAATTATATGTGATAGAAAAAATTGACATAATAAATATAAAGTTGTTGAGTTTAATTTAATTACAAAAGTCAATATATGTGTGTGTGTTATTGAATAATAAAATAAATAACATAAAAAACAAATTCATTTCTTACCATGATATGTTTTCTTCCTTCTTTCCCGCATACTCCTTTCTTTCTTTTTTATAAGCATTTTTTTTATAGCATAAAATAATATGATAGTTAAAATTTGTTAAAAATAATAAATGTGTTAAAAATGTTATGTTTTCTCTAAATATACTCTTATTTATGAAAAGAGCTTAGGAGGGAGAATGAGTATAAAATATGGGAGATAATGAGTAATAAATGATTAAATGAAGGAGAATTAGAAGTGAGTGGAAGATAGTTAATATAAAAATATATATTTAATAAGAGTAAAAAAAAAGGTAATTTAAATTTTAAAACACAACAAAAAAATTGTTTATATTAAGACCCTAATCTCTAGATAAAGAAAATTGTTTATAAAAGTTACAGAAAGAGCATCAAATACTCCTATTAGCTTACAATTAAAAATTCAAGCAACAAAAAGAAAAATTGACGCATTCTTTCTTCCCATGTGAATAACCCGTGACCAAACATGAGAGCCTCCAGTTGTTTTGTTGACCAAAGAAAGGATCAAATATGGGGGGAATAAAGAATATATATAAATAACTTTATTATATTCATATCACTTCCTCTCCCCGACAAAGTATATATAATAGTAACAAGCTAAATAAAGGGTACTAAGTTTTTCGCCCAAAAACTTGTTACTTGGTCTGGGTTGAATGCGGAGAATAATAGAATATGAAATTGGAAAAATAAATGGAGCGGCGAGAATTGAAGGCAGTACGTGTTTGAATGGAATTTGGTGCAAAAGTAAAGGCGTTGAAACTTGACTTAAGCCCAAGAAGATTACGATTCTCTCTTGTTTACTTGTTCATATATATAAAATTAGCATAAATACCCTCCAACGTTGCCTCATTCATCATCACACCAGAAAAACACAGATTTAATTCCCAGATAGTTTTCTGTGTGTTCCCTCTTCTGAGATCACAACAATATGAACTTCACCATGTCTCTCCCAAAACCACTTCCCTCTAATATCTCATTTGCTTCTCGCTTTGCCACACACTCTCTTCCCCGGTGGAGCATGCCGGAGAAGGCGATGCCGAAGGAGGCGGCGTACCGGAACATCCACGACGAGCTCCGGCTGGACGGAAATCCGAAACTGAACTTGGCGTCGTTCGTGACCACTTCCATGGAGGAAGAATGCAACAAGCTCATCATGGAATCCATTAACAAGAATTACGTTAACATGGACGAGTACCCTGTTACCACTGACCTTCACGTACGTCTCTCTCTTCCTCTCAACAATATTCATATATGCTGCACCTATATATATCTGAGTGTTTTGTGTGTTGTTGTTGAAATTTAAAAGATTATATTGATGCTTAGGGAAAATCTGAAATATTATTGATTAATTCTTGAATAAAAAATGGGTACAATTAAGCATTTACATAGGCAAGCCTATACCATAATAATAAAATCAAACCTAATAATAAAATAATAGTTAACTAAATAATCCAAAATATCTCATAAGTGAAGTGTATGTACTCTAAATAGGCTAACCTTTCGTGAGAGTGCCTGATCACCAAGTGTCTCAATGATAAGAGGCTGAATGAAATACCGTAGTGTGGAGTCATCCGGCAAATTTGGCACCTCTTTCCTCATAGGCTAAGTTTTTGACACGATTTTTCTTTTTGGATACTTGTATTGATGACAAAATGCATGATTGATTAACGTGGGGATCGAATGTTACAGAATCGGTGCGTGAACATGCTAGCAAGCTTGTTCAATGCTCCAATGAACGAAAGCGAAAGTGGCGTCGGAGTGGGGACGGTTGGATCGTCGGAAGCGATAATGCTGGCTGGGCTGGCTTTCAAGAAGAGATGGCAAAACATGAGGAAGGCTCAAGGCAAGCCTTTCGACAAGCCTAACATTGTAACTGGCTCCAATGTTCAGGTATACATTCATCAATTTATATGTTCTCACCTTCAGTCCTTAACACAAGGAACACAAGGACCCGTTCACTTTTTTAAAAAAAAAATTAAAGAAACTAAATAAAATACTTTAGAGTATTTATATTTATCATTTTTCTTTAAATTAATTTGTTTGACTTATAAATAAATATATAATCTAATGATATATAAAATATTCTATGATTAAGTAGTTTAATTTTTTCTTATCTTTCAAAAAAAAAATCAACTAGGTTTTGTATATATTAAGTACCTGCAGATAGTATTATGTTATGGATATTGATTCAGTCACACACCATCTAACTTGGACTTGTGTGTGTCTGCATATATATGTATAGGTGTGTTGGGAGAAATTTGCTAGGTATTTTGAGGTGGAGTTGAAACAAGTGAAGGTGAAGGAAGGGTACTACGTGATGGAGCCAGAAAGAGCAGTGGAGATGGTGGACGAAAACACAATTTGTGTTGCAGCAATTCTGGGTTCTACTTTCAATGGTGAGTTTGAAGACGTTAAGCTCTTGAACGACCTTCTTGTACAAAAGAACAAGCAAACAGGGCGGGAGACACCGATTCATGTGGATGCGGCGAGTGGAGGGTTTATTGCACCATTTTTGTATCCAGATTTAGAGTGGGATTTTAGGCTGCCATTGGTGAAGAGTATCAATGTGAGTGGCCACAAGTATGGATTGGTGTATGCTGGTATTGGTTGGGTTCTTTGGAGGACTAAACAAGACTTGCCTCAAGATCTTGTCTTCCACATTAATTATCTTGGAGCTAATCAGCCCACTTTCACCCTTAATTTTTCTAAAGGTATTAATTACTACTAACTCGTTTTAATTTCAAAACTTGAATTCCTTAGCTATATGTATATTGTTAGGTGACCAAATATTTTCACTAATCAATTCATAATGAAAACAACAAACCCTTCCAAGGGTGGTTTATACCCCTAAACTTACATGAAGACATGAGGAACTAGCTAGGTTAATTAGCGTCTCTTTTGGAGGGGATGCAACATCTTATCAAACATAAATCACTTGCAAATACTTCTACATATTTTTGAGCCTATCTTAATTATTATTACTCTAGTCCTTGGCGAAAGACTTATTTACTTAATTTAAGTAAATTAAATATGTTAGTTAAGATAGTCAATATGTTAATTTTTTTTAAAATTCTCTAACCCTGTAATTCTCTCCCTCATTCTCTTATTTGATTACTGTTTGGAAAATATGATCAACAGGGTTAATTTGAAAAAAATTGATAAACATGATGTAAATTAAAATAGATTTTATATTAATTTAATCACCAATATAATTACGTTTTACAATAAGCACAGTGGGAGTAACTAGTTAATGACACTTCGATATTCGAACATGTATTTTAATTTTAACTTAAAGTTGATAAATATTACTTTTTTTAATTTTTTAACTTAAGTGTATCATCAATCAAACTTTGTAAATTGCAGGTTCTAGCCAGATTATCGCCCAGTATTATCAGCTAATTCGCCTAGGCAAAGAGGTGAGCATAATCAAATAGTCATTTTTACTCTAATTAAAGTATTTGGCAATCTACATCACTTGAAACTGTGCCAATTAATGAATGATATTATTTGTGTGGCTTTGTTTCTAGGGCTACCGTAATGTGATGGAGAAGTGTAGAGAAAACGCACAGGTTGTAAAGGAAGGAATAGTAAACACAGGATGCTTCAACATACTTTCCAAGGACGATGGCGTTCCTGTTGTGGCATTCTCTCTCAAGGACAGAAGCCGGCACGATGAGTTCAAGATCTCGGCCATGCTCCGCCGCCAAGGGTGGATTGTGCCGGCGTACCCGATGCCGCCCGGTGCCGAGCACATCACCGTGCTGCGTGTCGTGATAAGGACCGAGTTCTCTCGCACAATGGCTGAACGTCTTGTGATGGACATCACAAATGTGCTACATCAACTTGAAATGCTTCCTCATCAATACATTAATGACCAGAAGGCAACTATGAATAATGATCACAATAATATTGAAGGAGTGAAGAAGAGGATTACTGCGTCGGAGGTCCGAAGAAAAATCATTGCTCAAGATGCTAGAACGCGCCAAAAAATCTTGGCTGCCTAGTCAAGTGATCATGACCTGTTGCCTAGCTATTTGACAATTTTAATTAATTAGCAAGCATCAACTTGACTATACAGTACAGTGTACATTACTAATTAGCTTTTTACCAATAATTCGATCATTAACTAGCAGGAATACTTTTTTTACTTTTTTTTTTTTTGTAATCTGCCCATGCTGGGCGGCTTGGAACTATGCCCTTGCCTGACATAATTTTTTTTTTTACTTTTGTTTTATTGTTTTCTTCTCGGTTTTTAGTATTTGGGATCATTTGGGGACACTTTAAAAACGTTTATTCATAAAAATTGAGATAAAATTCATCTTACATATTTGTCTCGTATACTGTAAATCACAATTGAAACACTTCTTTTCAATGGTCCATTCGCTATTTCAAACAAGCACTAAGTTATGGTATCCAATTTGATACTAATTGTATGGAATCATATTTAGATCCCACCATATACCTTCATTAAGAACAGGATTATTATTATTTTCTTGTTTTTATAATTGTATATGTGGACGTACACGCATATATTATACTCTCTCCAGTCCTTAATATAAGATATATTTAGGGAGTTAGTCTTGGTTCTAAATATAAGACAAATTTTTCTTATTTGTCAATCTTTTTTCTAATTTACTTTTATTGATGTTCCCTCACCAATAATCAATGAGAAGAGGGAATGAGGAAATTAAGAAAGGTGACTAGGATGTTTTAGAAAATACTTCTTCTGATCCTTATTATAAGTCACTAACTAACAAGTGTATTTGGTCCTTTTTATAAGGCACTTGCTTGTCTCTAAAAGAGCATTAAATATTTTTTTTCATGTATGCCCATAATTAATAAGGGTAGTAGGTGAGATCAGAGTAATAATTAATACTCCCTCCGGTCTTATTTATAAGAAACTTTCTCTTTGATTGTATAAAACGAACTGGTAGTTAAAAGCAACAAGTGTGTTAAAAATACCATATTTTTTTCATATATGCCCCAATTTATGAAAATAGAGAGAGAGAATGTATAAAAAGTATGATGTATAGGAAAATACATTTTTCCAATGCGACTTCATTCATCTAGTGAGTTCTCTCTCTCCTGAATATAACTCTTTATGTGTGTGATAATTAATTATAAATAATATGTATTTAATAAGGGTAAAATAAGAAAAATGAGCTTACATTTTCAGACACAAAGTGAAAGTTGCTTATAAAAGGGACCAGCCCCATGAGAGAGAAAGTTGCTTAAACATAGGACCGGATGGAGTATGATATTAGAGTTTTGTGCAATTAGTAGGGACAATATTGACAATTATTTAAATTTTAGGACAAATTTAATGACTTTAACTACTTTTATTAGTTTGTGAGATTTGTCAGTTGGTGCCTTATAATAAGGACCAGAGGAAGTACATGCCGTATTAACTGAGTTAACTAACTCTCTTAATTTAATCAAATTAGGTAAATATGTCTTATATTAAGGATGAGAGAGTTACTAATCAATATTCAATATGATGATATATAGATTAATTTTAGGTGTTATTTTATCCAATTACTAAATTTTTTTGTTCAATATCCAATTACTAAATTAAAACAACTGAGATTAAAAGATCAAATATTCCCTCTAGTCCTTATTATAAGGCACCAACTAACAAGTTTTCTTGGTCCTTTTGATAAGGAACTTACAAGTTTTCAAAGAGTATTAAATTTATTTTTCTATGTATTCCCATAATGAATAAGGGTAGTAGGAGAAAGTAATAATTAATATAATTTTTGAGTTTAGTGTAGTTGGTAGGGGCAATATTGAAAGTCACTTAAATTTTAAGACAACTTTAATGCTTTTAACTATTTTTATTGGTTAGTGTGAATTATTAGTTGGTGCCTTATATTAAGGATTAGAGAGAGTACATTCCTGTAATAATATTTCCTTAACATTGGGAAATGAATCTCTTAGCTATCTTCTCTTTCCACTTCCTCTTTACTTAATGTCTTAACCATTAGATTATGTTTTAATGGGTGAGATTTAATATTATGTATAAAATAATATTATAATATTAAATATAATAAAAATCTACAATTAAATCTCAACCATTAAAATGTGATCTAATGGTTGAGACATTAAGTGAAGAGGAAGTCGAAAGAGGAGCTAGTGGAGACACCTCTCTCCCACCCCTTGGGTTGCTATAATATAAGAGTTAGACATGGAGTTTACATTTATCATAAATAATATAAGACAATATTTCACTTTGTCTCTTAAATTTATGACTTTTGCCCTAAAGTATTCATATTGATTGCATTGAAGTAATTAAGAGAGTTTTTATTAAGAGTTACTACTCTGGTCCTATTAATAAATACTTTTTGATCAGAAAATTTGGTCCTATTTATAAATCTAGTTTCATGATAGTAAATGTATTTTATACTTTTTTACCTCAATTAATTACAATAAACAAAAAGAATTTATTCATGTTGACTATTAAAACCAATCATAAATAAAGGCAAAATTGAAAATTTAGCCTTTAGTTAATTAGTCAACTAATTATCTTTGGTATATAAGAATTAGTTAAAAAAGACTTAAATATAGGACTAGAGTTATAGTTTCAATACACACAATTAAATAAAGTGTTTTAAAAAAATTAACACCAATTTATTATACAAACAAATAATTTAACGAATTTATTTAATATATACAAATCAGTTGCTGAACTAGTGATGTATAAAAATTAAATAAGTGCCATCTTTTATTTCGTATCAAAATCATCCCTTGCTCATAACCTAGATCAGCAGCTCAGAGGCTAGAGGGATTGGCTTCTCTTTCTTTAGCTCGCATTTGAGGAAGCATCGAGAATGAAGTAAAACTTCAAACTATAATCAACCATAGATATATGTTTTTCATTCCACACATATATATAAAATGAGAATTTTTTTTTTTGTTTGGGAAAAAATAGAATAATAAAAATTGAGAGGCGTACCAGCTATACGTGGAAGAAAATGGAGGGTGCCATGTTTGTAGCAACAACAAATACACGTGTAGATGTATTAGGTGTGAAGGAGGCTTTAGTGGATGAAATTATGAGGCATAATGTAAAATTATGGCACTAACATTTTGGCCTCCCCAACTTTCTTCATGTTCACACTTAATTTTCAACGCACCTACCCTTTCCCTATCCCTCTTTTTTTTGTTCTCACCATTAAACAATATACTCCTACATCACAACCTCTTCCCAACACGTACTCCTTTTCATTATTTAAAATCGTGAATTACATCTTCAAAACTGAGAAAGAAAATTTACACGTCAAGCTTTAAACAAGGACGATTTTTTTTAAAAAAAAATTGTAATTGATACCATATTTAGTGACTTATGATAAGGATTAATATTATTCATTCTTTATTCAGAAAGTAAGGATTTGTTATTAGATAAAAAGTTTGTGTTCACTAACTGAAAAAAAAGTTTGAGTTTCGAGCTAACTTGTGTGAATATAAAAGATATTTTCAGAAGGGCTACTGTTATTTAGAACCTAACCCACCTCAAATCCAACGTAATTTGGTGGTTCCCCCCCCCCCCCAAAAAAAACAATCTAAATAAGAATTGGGGGAAAAATTCATTATGCTAGCAACACAGTTATATCTACTTACATATATATTAAATACTAGCTAAATAAGATTAATTGGTGGAAAATATAATACAGATATTAGAATTATAAAGCAAAGTTGGATACTGAAGTCAAAACAAAAATTTGAAGTAGAGGCTAAGAAAACAAAAGCACAAAATAAAAACAACAGGCAACACTAGCCATGTCCCTATCTATAATCTGACCATATTAGCAAATCATTAAGTCTCACAGGGTAGAAAATTTTCGAACATCCCTCCATTGCAATCAATAAGTCTAACGCAGTGCAGTGATAATTTATCATCTACCCACATCAGCAAATCATTCACTTCTGACAACAAGATTGCATTATTAATTAAAGACACAAAATTCAATAGAGAAGAAAAATAAATATATAAGTCTTGGGACAATATGATGATGCAGTACATGATTTTCAAGATTGACAACATTGTGATGCGTGTGAAAGCTGTCTTTCACGTGCCCAACTCACCAAAAACATTGTGATCATAAATGACTGTACTATTTAGCATTATTTTTATTTATCAAATCATTTTATATTGTGAGCGTGAGTAAGGAAATCAGCCTATGTACTCCAAGTGTCAAAAAAATTTTCCTAATTAATATTATAAACTTTTACAAGTCAAAAGTTATTTCATTCTTCCCTAAAAATCAGCGTTCTCCCTCTTCCTGCCTCAGTCATATTTAGCCAAGTAAATAATGTTTTTTTATAAAATACTCAATTATAATAAAATCCCATTTATGTTGCAAACTCTCTGCATTTACATTGTTTAAGTAGTATAAATATGTACTCTTCCACTTCTAAGCATAAGATGTCTGAGAGAAAAAATGTCTGAGAGGAAAAAAGAGGGAAAGGCTATCACCAAAAATGTAGATTTAAATCTATTTGCATTTTTGGTGAAACTGATTTCGGAAAGGATAGAGAGTTTGCACTTGCAACAAATGAACTTGGAAGTGCATTAGCCTCTAGGAAGATCAATTTTATATACGGGGGAGGTATCCAGGGCCTAAGGGGAATGGTGGCTATTTCTGCATCCATTAACGGTAGAAAGGGTTTGAGTGTAAGGGTGAAGGAGTTGGAAGATCACATCTTTTTCATAGGACACAACTTACAGGTTTCAAGCTTGCCTGAACGAATGGGATGTATGTTCTACCATGCTGACGCATTTATCGCTCTACCCGGTGGTTTGGAAACGTTGGATGGGATTTCTAGCATTGCATATTGGGCTAAACTAAACTTTTATAAAAAACCATTAGGATTGTTAAATGTTAATGGTTTTTATGATAATTTGTTGTCTTTTTTTGATCGTGCTATGGAAACAGGATTCATATCCCAAGCGACTCGCCATTCTATAATTTCTGCGCCAACTGCTGATAACTGCAAACCTATGCACCAAAACTGGATCTATTAGTCAAGAAAATAGGTGGAAAATCTTCAGATAACATTCAGATGCAGAATCCAGCTACCACTCTACAGAAGCATCATCCAGATACAACCCTTCGCTTGTAAAAAACCATTAGATAGTTAGTAAAACCCTAAGATGCATGGTGTATGCAAAGATGGCAGAGTAAAGAGTTATTCTTAACTCTTGAGACGCGTCTTATTAGTTGCTTCGGTTGTAAAAAACCATTAGATAGTAAAACCCTAAGATGCATGGTGTATGCAAAGATGACAGAGTAAAGAGTTATTCTTAACTCTTGAGACGCGTCTTATTAGTTGTTTGTTTTCGTTTCATCTTAACTTCTAAATCTAAATGAGCATTATCGATATTTATTTTAATTATTCAAAATTTTCTCTTATGATATTATTTCCCTCTAATTTTCAGTTCAATAGGATATTAGGTGGTATCATTTACACTATATTCATGACATGGCACAAAATATACTAAACATCTAATTTAAAAAGAGTAAAATAATAGAATGCATACATGTGTATACGAGATTTGGGAGATTTCTGACGTGCTACCTTTTTGTCGTTGGAATACAAAAATGAATAAATTAATGGTAAAGTTAATGCATCCATCGTCATTTCTCCATCTTCTTCCTTTATTTTTATTTTTCCTTCTTATTAATGAATTTTATTAAGGATAATTTTGATATCTTACATAAAGTAACTAAGTGCATTAATTTATATAGTAAGAGGGAAGTGATTAAGTGGGAATCTCCAGCCTGCCTCACTAAGCGGGGCTTCAAATTTGAAATGTTAATGCAGAGATTGGAAGATTGGTGATGGTGTGGGAAGTGAGGGAAGGCCCTCAAATTCGTAGTCCAGTTGACCACACCTTATCATTTGGACTTTCTCTCTTTGATCCATTCCATTTTTTACTTTTCCTCTCTCCTTCAACCCAATCCACTTTCTCTATTTCTCCCCCATTTTCTTAGTCCATCCCCTGACCCACCACCACTTCTTCTTCTCTATTTCACACATGGCCAGTTATATGTTGCATTGTCTAGAGTTAAAACAATGGAAGGCTTAAAAATAGTTGTTGGTGATAATGACATTATACAGAAGAGGACCACAAGAAATGTTGTATACCAAGAAGTTTTCCGAAATGTGAGATAGTTATAATGTTACTATTATTATTGTAATATTTAGGCATTATACATATGTTATAACTATGTATTCATTATTAAAACTATGTGATAGTTTGATTGAAATATGAGAATTTTATAGTATTTAGAATGAAACATTTCCATTAGCACAATCACTCCGTGCAACGCACGGGGGAGCACAAGCTAGTCTAAATAAGAATTGGGGGAAAAATTCATTATGCTAGCAACACAGTTATATCTACTTACATATATATTAAATACTAGCTAAATAAGATTAATTGGTGGAAAAAAAATCATTGCTAGCAACCACATCTAAATAAGATTATATGGAATTTTTATATCGTGCTAAAAAGTATGATAAGGTTTTTCTGAGAAAAAAAGGTACTATACTTAATTGGTGGGATGTAATATTAATAAGAATTATTATTTTTTAAAACTAAGACGCCCTTTTGAAGAAGCTAGGGTGAACATGGAAAGAAAATGTAATTTTAAAGGTCATTAACTAATTTATAAGGGTGTGAATTATTAGTTAAAAGTGGTTTATAATTTTGATGTTGAAGGGAGGGATTATTTCTTAAAATTATATTGGGGCACTGATCGATGATTGAATCACTAATTAATAAAACAGGGATTAATATTCGAATCTTTTATTATGAATTAGTTAGAGTGAGGTTCAAATGAGTGACAAAATCCATACGCTCATTTTAACAAGTTTAATTTGTATTGGTTCATTATATTACAATCATGCAATTTACTTCATGAACTGCGTATAGCTGCTTGGCAACGACTAATATGATACTTAGTGATCGAGAATCATTACACATTTGAATATGCCAAAGCCACAACCACCCCACTAGTCCTACTTTTTCCCCTTATATAAACCCTACCTTATTGATCCTTTAGAACCAAGAGTGCAACAACAAAATCTATTATCTCATCACCATCATCATTTTTCTCAAATTCTGTGAGAGAAAAGAAAAAAGAATTATGGCGTTCAACGTTAAGATTGTGACTGTGACGGTGTTGATGATGCTCATGCTGATGGCTTCACACACGGCTGAGGCAGCAGGAGAGTGTGGGAGGACTCCGATCGGGTCGGTGGCAGCCAGCCTGGCGCCGTGCCTGGCGGCGACTCGCAATGTGAGGGCGAGGGTGCCGCCGGCATGTTGCGCTAGAGTGGGTGCCATGATTAGGATGTCTCCGAGATGCCTTTGTGCAGTGCTGTTATCACCCATGGCTAGGCAGGCCAAGATTAATCCTGCCATTGCTCTTACTATTCCCAAACGATGCAACATTAGGAACAGACCTGCTGGCAAGAAATGTGGACGTAAGTTCTCACCACTACTCTTCATATATACAACCTATTCACATTCTTTAATTATGGTTGATATAAAATGTATTTTTTAAAATAATCTAATCATATTTCTTAATTATTTCTTTATTCCTTTTCTTTCTTAATACAAGTAAATTAGGAAAAAATGTTTATCTTATATTAAAAATAAGAGGAAGAATATATATACATGACTGTAATAATTTGCGTGTTTCATTCAGTACAGTATGATTAAGCTTTATTTTGATGATCTTAACTTAATGGTGTTGTTGAAATTGTGGACAGGATACACCGTTCCTTGAAATGTGAAAGGCAAACAGTAATAAATGATGGAGGAAGAGGAGGAGATTAGGTAGGGAGAGGTCAAATAATAAGGACTGTCATCGATCTGCTTTTCTGCTTGGGACAGTCGTCTCTTCAGATACATCATATTCCATGTTGTTTCTGTTGTTGATGAATGTTGAGTGCCCGTAATGTATTGTGTGTGGCTTGCTCTGTTCTAATAATTTCAATGGATATTGTTCCTTTCTTGCATTGTCATCTTACTTTCTAGTTAGGTGGGTCCACTATGTACTCCACAAATTTTACTCAATAACACTACTTCAGTTTGATTATGACTCGTTTGATTTTCAATAAATTTTATATATTATATACATAGGACACACCTATTTTATTATGAATTGAGAATATATTCGATGCACAGAATTTTCAAGATTAAAAGAGAAATATGGAATAAGAAATGTACGTACGTATAATTAATGTCATAACGTGGCATAAAAATATAATTAAAAAAAACTAATGGAAAAATATAGCCCACAAGAGAATATATACCCTGATGTGTGTTAAACTAGTAAGAATAAAACATGTTAAATTTGGGAAGATATGGTTAAACAAACTAGTCCAATGAGCCTAGTTTGAGGAAGACTAACAAAATCATCAAATATCCTTTTTAATCCTGACCATTGGAAACTTCGTCTCTCTTTAAAATCCCACATAAAACCTTCTTATTCTTCAGTTCTTTTGCACTTTCTTTTTTTCGGACAGAAGCTAGGAACCAAGTTCATACATACAATTAATTCTTTAAGCAGTTTTTACAAATGAAAATGGAGTTCCAGCAATGAGTTCAATCACCTTAATAAACCAGAAACACTATTACAATCACTAAAAAGTTATTGGTTGAGCTAACAGTGGCCTTAACATGTAGAGAGGGAGAACAAAACACTGTGTTTTAAGTCTTATAAAAACTAGTCTCAAATCCAAATTTTTGTCCTATCTTACACATCTACAATTAAATACTAATTAGTTAATTGGTCCATATGTTAAATCTCACATCCACTAATTAAGAAAATTAAATATACATAATTTTGAGGCAATTTTTATCAAATTAATTTAAAATAATTTCATTGAATTATAAACTTAATATCTATACCTAATAATTCACCAGCTCTACTCAATAAAAACACTAATTTTTAATCAGTAACACAACAAACTGCCACATTTCCCTTGAGAAATAATTCTTGCTTCCACACATAAGCATTTGTATATATTCACCACATGCTTTACCCAATCACTAAACTAAATTGTTTATTACTTCATACTTGCTCAACCCAACATTTCTGGTAATTAAGAACTAATTAAAAACTTAATTACATGCTTAACCCTGTTTCATGAAGGCAACAATACGGCACATCATGGCGAGAGCATTCTCACAGCTTGGCTTGTACATGGGAAACACGTGGGCTTCCTCTTTCGTCTCCATCACTTCCACATCTCCAGAAAACCCATTTCTCTGCAACAATTTCTTGTAGTTCCATCCTCTGTCCTTCAACAAATCCTTCTCTGCAACACAAACAAGCACGCTCTTGCAATCTATCTTCCCCAGCTTCGGATCCTTCTCCGGGTTAACCAATGGATCATCAGATCCCGACGTCGTCGGGCAAGTGAATCGCCAAAAATCATCCGTCTTTGCTGTAGCTTCAGCTTGGTTCAACTCGGATCCGATTCGTTCTGCGCCCCAGAAATAAGGGTGAACCAGAACAATGCCTTCAAGCTTTGGACCGGGCGGTTTCTCTGACCCGATCCGAATCTCCATGTGGTGTGCGAGGTTACCACCCGCACTGTCCCCTGCTAAGAACGCTTTCCCCAAATCGGCGTGACGATTCAGCCACCCGTCGGGGCCGTTACCGGCCAAATGGGAAGCGATCCATTTCACAGCCGTCCATGAATCTTCATGGGCTGTCGGAACAGGGTACTCGGGCGCCCTCCGGTAATGGACAGAGACGCCGATGACGTTGGCCTGAGCAGTAAGAGCGTTGAGGTAGCTGTGGTAATTTGGGGAGAATGGAGTTCCGATGCAGAAGCCACCGCCATGGAAGTAAACAAGAAGAGGGAGTTTCTGATCTGGTTCTGTAAGTTTGGGAAGGAATAGCCTGGCAGATACGCCGTCGTCTTGAGAAATCACGACGTCTTTGGATTGGACATTGGTGATGAGGTCGATGCCGGGAGGAGAAACCTCTTGGCTGGCTAGTCTCTCAATACGGCCGTCTTTGTAGACTTTCATGATGGGAGAGAGGTCGTAGGCGAGTTCATCGGAGTGATCAGCAGAGGTGGTAGAAGAATCCATGGTGGAAATAGGCGTAGAAGGAGAACCGTTGGTAAGGTTTATTTAAGTTATGTTAGGAAATGTAATAATTTTATTTGGTTTAAGAATATGGGAGGGGAGGGGAGGTTTGGCTTTTTGTTTGATTCATAAGGGGAGGTGATGGGAGTAAATTATTAGCGAAAAAAAAATACTTTTTTTCTTTATTTATATACTCTCTTTCCTTTTTTATTTTTTAATTTATAAATCTCAAAAAATCTATTACCTTAAGTATATATGATAGTAAAATTGCATATATTTTAAAGGATATTTTATTGACTTTTACATATTATCTCATTAATTTTATTATGATAAAATATTTTAATATGTTCTTGATAACTTCTCATTTTTAGTAAATTTGATATATGTTTTGACATAATCAAGGTGTCATTAATGTTAAAATAAAAGAATTTATAAGAGATTTTGATAACATATAAATTTGATCCATGACTTAGGGGTTTTCATTACAAATATGTTAACTTTAAATTAAATTAGATATAGTTAAGTCTATGTAAACAATAAAATAATAAATTTGGTTCATGATTTAAGAGGTTTCTTTATAAAAATAAGCATGTGTATTTTGGTCAAAGTGGGACATAATGATTTTAAACAAGAGGGGTAAGGTTAGAATATTTAAAAATAGGTAGGGTATTTTGATTAAAATATGAGTAATGTTTCTCTCCCTTTAAAAAACCCCCAATTTTAAATGGTTAGGGGGGGAGGGGAGGGAAAAAAAAAGACAAAAAAATTGGAGACAAGATAGGGCTTTTTGATTCGGATGCTATGTAAAATTACTGAGACACTGATGTTTGAGAAATATTTATCAATATATTACAGTTAAACTCAATTTACGAGTTAAAATTTGTGAAGAAATAGTTTTTACTCAAATGAAGTTTCATTTTGTCTTTTGTAAACTTTTCGAGCTAGATAAGTCATTTACTTTTGTTTGAAGTATAAGGCCTTTTAGAAAAAATTATGAATTTTGGAGATAAAATAAATCACTTTGTCTCATGGTCAAACTAGGAATTGAAGTTGTGTATTTATGATTTTGTTTCCAAAATTCATAATTATTTTCTTAAGGTCTTACACTTCCGACAAAAATAAATGACTTGTCTAGCTCCTATTTAAGATCAAAAGTTCCAAAAGACAAAATGAAACTTCATCAAGCGAAGAATGATTTCTTCAAAAATTTTAACTTGTTCCAACCGTAAACTAAGTTTAACTTATAGCATATTGATAAATATTTCTCAAACATCTTAGTAAATTTTTTTGCTGCAGATATTATAACAGTCAAAAAGCCGCGAGCGAATGTGGACAATACTCAAAATTGTCTTCACCATTTTCCCTTGGTTGCCCATACAATCTTTAAGGATTTGTTTGGTTCGACGGAGTGGAGGGATTTTAATAGAGGAGAGGGGAGGGATTTTCATATTACCTTATTTGGAGTGATGAGAGGGGAGGAGGGGAGTGATTTTAATGTTACATTGTTTGGTTTGGGATGGGCGGGAAAATATTTTAATTTTGACAATTTTACCCTTTTATTTATTTTTTTAAAATTTATGTACAATGTTTAATAAAACATATTATAAATATAAAATTATAATTTAATAATTATAAAAATTGAATAAATATAACTATAATATACAAATAAATATCTAAAATTATATTACATGGTTTTACTTATCATATATATACAAATGGCCAAGGGCATTTTTGTCCAATAAAAAAAATTTATCCTCCCCTCCAAATCCCCCCAATTAGGGGGGGGAGTTTTTGAGGGGAGGGAGGGGAAAATTTCAAAAAATTTCTCCTCCCCTCCATCTAACCAATCAAGGGGAGGAGACCAAAATCCCTCCATTCTTCTTCCCTCCCCTCAAACCAAACAGACCCTAAGTGTCTGTTTGGATATTGATGGTATAAGCTACTTTATAAATATGATTTACATTATTGAAAAAAACACTTTTTAGATCGGTTAAAAAAAGATATTTTAGATCAGTTCTCAAAACGGTCTTGATACAGCCAGTCTAAAAAGTCTGTGACTTTTTAGACCGATTAAAAAACCGGTCTAAAAGTCATAACTTTTAAGACCGGTTGTGATCACAACCGGTCTTAAAAGTCTGACAATAAGACCAAAAACTACAAAAGTCCTTAATGTCACAACCTTTAAGACCGGTTTTGTTGAAAACCGGTCTTAAAAATATGATTTTTTTTATTATTTTTGGTTTCATCCTTGCCTAAGCCAGTAAACCATTTTAACGACAATTCCCTTTCCACACAAGCAACAACACATATATATTAACAATCAGAAGTAATGGCAGCAGCATTACTACACCCACATTTCACAGAAGCAACATTATCAATAAAAATCATTCAAAATCAATACATTCAATTCCAATGACAACTAATAACACATTATCAACTCATTTAATTTTCAGCAACAATATCAATAATTTATCATCATCACGCATTTTGAAACACAATGAAGCACAATTTAACAATGATAGAAGGAAAATCTCAACTTTGTGCACTTTAAATCCCAAAACTTCTAAGGAAAAGAGGGAGAAGAAAAATTTCTCATTACGTGCAAAAAATTCCTAAGCTTTACAGAAAAGTGGAAGAAAATATACAATAGTGATCCCATGACTGTATCAGCAACCGCAACTAGTATCACCAATATCCCAGAAATTGTCCTAAGGAGAGATATAAGCCAAGTTATATATGAAAACCATAAGTATCATTAGAACAACATTGGATTAAAAAACTTACTAATCTTGTAAAAGCTCATAGACGAATTCAGCACAACAGTTGCAGATGAAATCAATATCTTTTTCAGGAAAATGATCAGCAAGATCAAACATCTGTATGTGTAACACAAGCTAAACAAAACATTAACTTACTAACTTAAAAACAATAAAGTAATACAAAATTTTTGAAATATACATTTATTACCTCTTCGGTAAAATCAGTCGTGCCTAGGCTGATAATATTGTAAATTTGCCTCAAAATATAAAGACCACATAAGTTGGACCCCGATTGTTGCCTACGGCTCTAAAAAAGAATATGACATCATCAAAAGCGTAGCTTATGAAACACATCTTAAAGAAAACAAATATGTACTAACCTTTAACGTGATTCATGTAGGGTCTTTTAAGTCATGAACATGTTTATCACACTTAGCGTGTAGGAATGTCCGCATAGCCCTATCATCAAAATAATAAAGATTACTTATCTTGCACACAAACTTTACACACAAAAGGTAATAAAGCAAGAAAACTTACGAATTCACAGACTTCTTCAAGTTACTTCCCGGTTTCAAGTGGAGGGAGCATAGAAGGATGACTGTGTAACTAGCCTTACACAGAAGAACCAATTGACAATGATCCCTTAAAAAAAAAAGATGAATGTTAAGCAAATATAAAGCATTATATGTGTTTTAGAATATAAATTTGTTTCTTACCCATGCACATAAGGAACCAAGAAACAGTCAGTTTCTGTTTCACTGAGCCTCTCTGATAAGTATCTATGTCTTATGGTAGAAGTGATCACTTTCTCTTGGACTTGATGAGCGCACATGAATCCAAATTTATCACTCTGCCCAGAGGAGACCAACCTACGATTCATGTACCTATAATAACGCAAGCACATAAATCAAAGTTAAACAGCGTAATTTTTAAAATATTTACTCCCAATTGAAGAATATACTTACATTAAAAATAGTTGGACAATCCCAACCGTAAGATATTGTCTAGGAGCAACTAGGGACATTAAATCTTCCCTATCAATATAGCATGTTGCCCCTGACTTCCCAACATTTGAATCCGTAGGCCAACTTCTTGGTAGGAAGGATGTATCGTATACCATCAAAATCACTTGCTGCATGACATTTAATAGAGGTTGTGAAATGTCATGAGGGAAGGGAGCTGGACTTGGGGCTCTGATTAGGGATTCCGCAACTCGAACAGAAATAAGGTTCTTCGGCCATCATATGAAAGTACCTAGGACACCGCTCACAATCTTGAACTCCTCAGAAGGGATAGGGATAAATGTGTCTGCGATGATAACCTCTTCAACTGACACCCTGACTTGATCATCTGTCATTTGCTGGTGGTGAACAGTTGATCTCAGGTTGTGCACACTCTCTCGTGAAACTAACCGTCTCAGAGGATCCTCGACAAAAATGTCATAAGGCTCAGCAATTTCTTTTCCAGAACCCTCTGATGACTGCCCAATATTGCAATAACTCCCTTTAGTGCTCTGCTTTTTAGGATCGAGCGAATGTGCTTGGGGAGCACTGGTATCTTGTCTAGTGCTGACTATGACATACACTTCCTCCTTCATCTTGCTTAACCGGGCATCTAATAGTTTATCAAATGATGCTTCTGCCTTAGCCCTTGCTTCCGCCCTCGCAGTAGCCAACATACGCTTCAATTCGTCTCTCGTCACCATATTTGAGGAATAGCTACTGGGAGTAGTTGTTGCATTAATACATGACAATCATGAGATTTTAGCCCTACTAACTTCAAGTCTTTTATCGACACAAGTTTCTTAAAATTTGAGGAATACCTTGATGGAACTTTGATTCCATGTAAACACTCACAAAAACTTCTTTTCTCATCCTTGGATAAAGTATAACAAGTTGGAGGACAAAAGGTTCTCTTACCATGTGGCCTCGGATGCAAGTCTTCTCATATTCCCATTTCTTGCAAATCTAATTTTGCGTTCACGCCATCCTTAAAACTACCTTGTATATTGAGCAGTGTCCCAATAATACTATCACATACGTTTTTCTCCACATGCATGAAGTCAATACAGTGTCTCATATCAAGATTGCTCCAATATGGAAGATTGAAGAAAACCGACATCTTTTTCCATATATTTTTCTCATTTATACTTTTTGTAGCCTTACCAAAGATAACATTGATATTTTGTACATTTTCATAAATTTTCTCCCCAGTCAATGCCTCCGAAGCATCTTCAAGCTCTTGGCCACAAAAAAATGCTTTCTTTAATCTACGATATGGGTGGCCCCGTCTAAGGAATCTTCTATGGCCAAGATAAATGGTCTTTCTTCCATGTTGAAGTTGATGTTAGCATGTGCCTTCTTCACAAATCGGACATGCTTTGTGGTCTTTAACGCTATATCTTGACAAGTTTCCATATGCAGGGAAGTCATTTATAGTACAAAAGATCATGAATCGCATTTTAAAAGTCTCTTTCTTGTTCGCGCAAAAACATCGACACATTCATCTCACAACTCTTTCAAGTCTTCAATCAAGGGTTCTAGGTAAACATCTTTGTCATTTCTGGGTTGTTTTGGTCCCGAAATCAACATAGATAACATGATGTATTTTTGTTTCATGCATAACAAAGGAGATAAATTGTAAATTACCAACAGAACAGGCTATGAACTATGTATACTACTTAGGCTACCATAAGGATTCATGCCATCCGTGCTAAGTCTAAGTCTAAGGTTCCTAGGTTCTTCGCCGAAGGTAGGAAATAATTGATCAATTTTCTTCTATTGAGAAGAATCAGCTGGATGTCGAAGCTTTCCATAGGAAATCCTCTCATCCGCATGCCATCTCAAATTTTTGGCAACAATTTCATTAGCAAACAGGCGTTTGAACCTCTGTATGATTGGAAGATACCACAACACTTTTGTAGGGGCCTTATTTGATTTGTACCTGGGGGTTTCACATATCGGACATTGTTGCTTCTCTTCATGCTCTTTTCTATACAATATGCAATCATTAGGGCATGCATGGATCTTTTTATACTTCATCCCTAGTGGACACAATATTTTCTTAGCATGATGTATCGGCAAGGCAACACGTTATCATCTAGAAGCATGTCCTTAAAGGCCTCAAGTGTTTCTGAAAAACTCTTATCGCTCCATCCATGCCGTGCTTTCAAACTTACCAATTTCAATACTGCTTTCAACAATTGGTATTTTGTGCACCCTGGGTACAACGGCTTCTCAACATCACTGCACATATTATCGTATGCATGTGATTGCTCAAAAGCCTCTTTTCCTACATCACGAATAATATCCTCTATCCGATTGTCCAGATCCGTGTCATTATCATCAAAGTCTACTCCCCCTTGTTAAGCTACGCTGGGAATTTCTAATTCTTCACCATGCCATACACATAATGTGTAACTCTTACAAAATCCTTCACAAATTAAATGAGTATATATATCTGCAGCACTTAGTCGCTTCTCATTCAAACATTGTATACAAGGACAATAGAACATCTCACTAACATTACCGGAATTTCTTTTAGAAAATTCCAAAAAATCCCTCACTCCATTATCATACTCAACACTAGTCCGTTTAGCGTTTACCCAACTAAAATCCATATATTTCAACACCTTTTTTTTTCTTCTCTTCTGTATATTTTTTTCCTTGGAAAAGGCAGGAGTATGATGAGAGTATGAAATCATTACACTCATCAAGTTACCTAGTTTAATATAATTCTTCATCAGATGTAATTATAGTCTATTCCCATTTCTTCAAGTAATTTTTTCCCTTTCACAGAGTTCTTATTTCTATTCAAGGGACCACTACAATTATATCTGATTTTGAAGACATAAATAACGAAATTGATAGACTCAAGAAAGAAAATGATTCAACAGATTAAACAGGTTCATAACATCTTCAAGGGACCACTTCAATAGATTCAACAGAAAGAAATTGATAAACAACCCAATTATATCTTCAACAAATTCAACAAAAAGAAATTGATATGCAAAATGAGAAAGGTCAAGCACTTGTGATTAAACAGATTCATAACATTCAAATTCGTAAATCACAGACTACGTCATCAAAGAATTAACTGAGATAAAGGAGACATTACTCTTACCTGGAGGTAGCGACATTCGATTGTGGCTTAAGGAGCAGGAGGAGCAGCGGTTGCAGCGGCTGGAGAATACAGTGGAGATAACGGTGAAAAGATAGCGTACAGTCAGAGATTCCACGGCAACGGGTGTAATAATCGGAAGGCGGAAGGATTTTAGGTCAGAAAAAGAGAAGGAGGAGGAGGCGGCGGCTGTGACTGGAGCAGAGGGAGGAGAAAATGGTGGAATATGATTGGAGAAGAAGGTGCAGAGCTGAGATGAAGCTTTCGCGGTGGTGGAAATGACGGGGAGGGAAACAAAATGGAGGGGGATTAGGTTTGAATTACCGGACTTTTAAGACCGGTTATCCTAATAACCAGTCTTAAAAGTCCACTACTTAAGACCGGTTAGTGGACTTTTAAGACCGATTATATATATAACCGGTCTTAAAAACAGACCGGATTTTTCTTATTTTCTCAGTTAATGATTAGACCGGTTCTAAATGATGACCGGTCTAAAAAATGGTACATTTTAGACCGGTTTTTATTTTACCTGGTCTAAAAAATAAAAAAAAAAATATTTTCTCTTTAAATAATTTTTATTTCTATTATTTTTAAGACCGGTTATTTAAATAACCGGTCTAAATAATTTTTTTAAGACCGGTTTTTTAAAAAATCAGTCTTAGAAGTTTCTCTTAATTACAAAATTGCCACCGTGTTTTTCTTTTAGATCTTTCTCGCGAAAACCGGTTTAAATGTGACGATCTAAATATCCTTTTTTTTGTACTAGTGTTACTATATACGAAGTAAATATGTAAGAAGAATTTATCTCGATTTACGTAAATGTGTTTCTAAAACATGCTCTAAGAGGTTAAAGGAAAACAATAAAAGAGTATCTATAAGAAAAAGAAATTAGGCAGGGTAGAAACTAGGGAAAATCATATTAAAAGCCTTTTAAAATACTTAAATCCTAAATCAGACTTGTAAACTTAACAAATTCTAGATCATGTCAATCATCCTAATTTAGGATATCTGGATTGAGTAGTTTTACATATACACCCTCCTTTTGCTCTTTTTACCAAACATGAACACGAAGAAAACTATATATGAAATACCCAAATCTGTCTGCAAGATCAAGAATCGGTCCCACAAAACCTGAGTTTATTATCAAAGGTTTTGTTCTGCAAGAGATGGCTCGAAGACCCAATGCCATTCACATATGCTATTGAATTAATTCTTTTCCATTAAAAAGGTTCATATAAGCTACACGATCTGACCATCATGCTTCTATATCTAATGATGTAGGGCACATACTTCAGGGGGAAAAAAAGAATACAACTTTTTTTTGCTTGAGAAGAACATCCATTGAGAAAAAAACATAGAAAGTGGTACAGCAAGAGTAAGCCATTTTTTCCTGCATAGGGTCTTCCACCCATCTCTTGCAGAACAAAACCTTTGAGAATAAACCATGTCAGTCTTTGTTTTTGCAAAACTGATAGATATTTGGGTAACTCATATATATTCTTTCGGTGTTATACTTGAACTTGAAAGCAACAATTCTTCGTTGTAGGGCTTGCTATGTTTTTTTTATTTCAAAGTAGCAATTATTGGTGAAGAATTTGAAATCCTCTATGAATTTGAATCGGAGACTAGTGAGATCTCAATGGTAGTTGAAGACACTGCTACAAAATGTAGATTTTACGTCCTTAAAAGACGTCCATTTTTTAAAAAGGAAAGTAAAAAATAAAGACGGTGGCATTTTTGTAATTATGGGTAAGAATTAAGTAACTTTAGGCGTCCCTTTTTAAAAAAGGAGGCCTAAAGTAAAAAAAATTAATTTTTTTAAATTTTTTTTTAGACTTTAGATGTCCCTTTTTGAAAAAGGACGTCTAAAGTCAATTTTTTTTTTACTTTATACGTCCCATATTTAAAAAGGGACGTCTAAAGATAACGTATATCAGTCAAATTGATACTGACATCACTCTCTTGAAGCTCATTTTCCACCATAACTCTCTCTCTTACTCCCTTTCATTATCGTTGCTCTTTTTTTTGAAAGTCATCCTCCTCTATCTCCACCACCACCATCTACCGTCTTCCTCTCCATTGTTGAAGCTTGTCGCCATTGTTCTTACTCAATCTTTGATGTTGTTGGTTCCTCCTCCCTCCCTCTCCCGCCGTTGGCCTCCATCCTCCCTTTCCTACTGTGGCCAAAAGGTATGGATAATTAATTTTTCTTTTTATAGGCTAAGTTTTAAACTGAGATTATTGTATATGTATTTTGTTGTGTTAAGATTTAGATTTATCTTCATTGTAGATTCATTTTGATTTATCATCATTCACCAATATTAATCTGTAAGGATATTTTGGTTTATAAAAAACTGTTCGATCTTGTTTCTGTATGTTATAATTGTTAGGCAGTGAAAAATATAAGCGAATTTTTTTTAAAAAAATAACTTTAGACGTCCCTTTTTAAAAAAGGGACGTTTAAAGTTTAGACGTCCATTTTCTTAAAAAGGGACGTCTAAAGTTTTGTTTTTTTTTTAAAAAAAACTTTAGACGTCCCTTTTTTAAAGGACGTCGTATCCTGACTTTTTTACGTCTGGTATAAGCGTCCCTCTTTTTTTGGACGTTAAAAGAGCTAAAAAAAAGATGTTAAAAGTGTTTTATGTAGTAGTGAGAAGAGGAGAGGGGATAGAAGAGAATGAGAAGGAGATGGAGCGAGCAAAAGGGTATATAAGTGAAAACAATCAATCCTAAATTCCTGAATTGTGATAATTATCCTAATCTAGAATTTGTCAAGTTTACTATCCAGATTGAGGATTTGAGTATTTTAAAAGGCTTTTAATAGGATTTTTTCTAGAAACTACTCCTTATAGTACTTAATTAGTATAAGATATATTTACATAATTTGATTAAATTAAGAAATTTAGTTAAGTTAATTAATATGACATGTATTTTATAAAACACTCTAATCATTGTCCTTAGTTCCCTCCTTTCTCCTATTTGATTATTGTTGATAAAACATCAATAGAAGTAAATTATAAAAATATTGATAAATTTTAAAACTATGTCTTATATTTATGATCAATATTAATCCCCTAAATATATCTTATATTAAGGAGATGAAGGAGTATTTTTATTATGCTTTGATGAATGGCAAATTAATTTTTTTTTAAAAAAAGGTAATTTTACCAATGAAAATAGGGTTTCAACAACGTGTTCAATGCAGCACAATCAATTTCAACATCACTTGTAATATTGTATAAACCCACGAAGAATCTCTCCCAATAACAAACAATCGCTGCTCTCCATCACAATCACTCCTTTACGTATAATGCTTATTTAAAAAGGTGATTTAAACCTTTAAAAACAGTTTTTTAATATAAGATAAATATGTAAAAGATCTGTCCCTATTTATATAAATAAAAACTTTTAAGAGTGCCTAATCATAATCCCAAACAAACATAAAATCACTAACCTAACAATCAAAACTTCCCATGTTTCGTCTATAGCCATGAACGAGCATTTGGGCCTCACATATACGTCTCTCCTTGAGCAGTTGGTCCATATTAACATATATCAAGGCTCACATGATTAAATCGTAAATTAAATGTATATAGTCTTATCAAACTTAGTTTAAGCTACTCTTCTAATTTTTAATATAAGACATATTTTATGAATTAATATTGGTTATAAATATAAGACATATTTTTTATATTTATCGAATTTTTCTTATTTTACTTTTATTGATACCCCTCTCAACAATAATCAAGAAGGAGAATGAATGAATGAATTAATAAAGATGTATAGGGTAATTTAAAAAACATATGTCATACTAATTAATTCAACTAAATTCTTTAATCTAATCAAATTAGGTAAATATGTTTTATATTAAAAAGAAGAAGGGGCATTTCAATAAAAAATATAAGCCTAATATATATAGCTTCATAATTCACCGAACTATAATCCATGATAAAAACACTAATCAGTACACACCAAACTGCGATGTTTCCCTTAAGAATTTTTTGCTTGCACACATAAGCATGTGCATATATATTCACCATAAGTTTTAGGACCTGTTTGGAAACTCATTAGAAATGGAAAAAAAATTATTTAAAGGATAAAAGTTCATTTGATATATGCAGATATGTTTGTAAACACGTTAGCTTTCACTGGGCTTATAAAAAAAATTTGTTTTTTTATAAGCCCATTGAAGCACCTTCTGGTTTTTTTTTCACTAGATTTAGAAAAAAAAAGTGTCACTTCTCTTACCACCAATCCAAACGCAAATCACATTTACAATATAACTTTTTTTTAATTTGACCTTTACAAAAATCACATTAGACAAAAAGCTATTTTTTCACCGGTAATCAAACATGCACTTACTGAATCACTACAATGTTTACTTCATACACGCTCTAACCAAATCCTGGTAATTAATACTCTTCTGAAATCTTTTTTAGAAATGATTTTTTTTAAGGGTTGATTCTTAATATAAAAAATTTTTTTTTTGTCTTGAAATTTAAATTTTTTTCTTTGTCAACCTTTGTTAAATACATAACTTTATATTAATCATTCTCCACTCACCACTAATATTCTTTTCTTCAATCATTTGTTATTTATTCTTTTCTTCATGTTCGATCATATTAAGAAGAAACATAATTCATTTCACTCAATCAGGAAAAAAAAATTTATAAAAAGGACACGAGCGAGTATCTAATTAAAACTTAATCATATGCTTAACCCTGTTTCATGAAGGCAACAATACGGCACATCATGGCGAGAGCACTCTCACAGCTTGGCTTGTACATGTGAAACACGTGGGCTTCCTCTTTCGTCTCCATCACTTCCACATCTCCAGAAAACCCATTTCTCTGCAACAATTCCTTGTAGTACCATCCTCTGTCCTTCAACAAATCCTTCTCTGCAACACAAACAATCACCCTCTTGCAATCTATCTTCCCCAGATTCGGATCCTTCTCCGGGTTAACCAAAGGATCATCCGATCCCGACGTCCTCGGGCAAGTGAATCGCCACAGATTATCCGCCTTCGCTGCATCTTCAGTTTGGTTCAACTCGGATCCGATTCGTTCTGCGCCCCAGAAATAAGGGTGTACCAGAGCAATGCCTTCAAGCTGTAGACCTGGCGGCTGCTCTAACCCGACCCGAATCGCCATGTGGTGTGCGAGGTTACCACCCGCACTGTCCCCTGCTAAGAACACTTTCCCCAAATCGGCGTGACGATTCAGCCACTCGTCGGGGCCGTTACCGGCAGAATGAGATGAGATCCATTTCACAGCAGTCCATGAATCTTCATGGGCGGTCGGAAGGGGGTGCTCTGGCGCCCTCCGGTAATGGACAGAGACGCCGATGACGCCGGCCTGAGAAGTAAGAGCGTTGAGGTAGCTGTGGTAATTCGGGGAGAATGGAGTTTCGATGCAGAAGCCACCGCCATGGAAGTAAACAAGAAGAGGGAGTTTAAGATCTGAGCCTGCAAGTTTGGGAAGGAAAATCCTGGCAGATACGCCGTCGTTTTGAGAAATCACAACGTCTTTGGACTGGACATTGGTGATGAGGTCGATGCCGGGAGGAACAACCTCTTCGCCGGCGAGTCTCTGTATACGACCGTCTTTGTAGACTTTCATGATGGGGGAGAGGTCGTAGGCGAGTTCATCGGAGTGGGCAGAGGTAGTAGAAGAATCCATGGTGGAAATAGGCGTAGAAGGAGAAGCGTTTGATAGTTTCAGGGAGGGAAAACGAAGAGGAGAAGGAAGCTTGTGGGAGAGAAGAGGAAGAGATAAAGGGAATGAATGGCTGAGAAAACCATTGGAGAAAAGATAATTTGGGTGAGTGTGGACAATATTCAAAACTGTCTTCATCATCTTGCCTCAGCTGACCTTTCCGCCTCTAACAAATTAAAGGGGTGGATGAAAAATTATATGCAAGAAAAACAAACGCAAGAGTGAGTTTAAATTACTGGAGCCGTAAGTACGGACCCATTTTTCTGCTCTTTTTTTTATAAGGAGCAGCAAAAGCTTTTTTTATCTGGTCCGATTTGATTTTTTAAATTAATTATTTTAAATAAAAAAATTATTTTTTTAAAAAATATTAATTAAAAAATTATCTTTATTTTAAATTCTGTATCTATTAAATATTTTTTTAAAAAAAATAAAAAAAATTAAATCTAATCTATCTAGATGGAAGAAACTCTCCTTGCTCATCATTTGAAAATGATGAGCAAGGAAGCTCCTTCCCTGTAAGTACCTCTTTAAATGTTTTTTGAGTTTAGAAATATATTCTAATCTTATAAACACTTATTACTCAATTTATCTAAATTTTTTTGTTTAAAAAAAGAAGTGAAGTAGAAACTATTTTTATTATATTCGGTTGAATGACAACTTATTTTAAAATAAAGCAGTTAAAATTTTCATATCTAAAAAATGTGCGAGTGTATATTTTAAGATTAATTTTTAAAGAATAATTTTACAATTTATAAGATAAATATATAAAAAAAAAATTTATCTCAATTTAAAAAAAAAAAACTTCTAAAACTACCGTTTTTGATGGCCAAATACTCACAAAGAAGCACGTGTTTGTCAATTGACAACTTGTTCGCATGCATTCGCTAGCATATATGTCATGTCATGGGCTCCGTCCCCCATCATCATTTCCATAATTTAATAATTTTTCGTCTTTCATTATTATTTTTGTCTTGCTTCTTTTTTTCTAAAACGAGATAGGAGGATAATTTGTTTAGGTTATTTCAAGTCATTTTAAACTGTTTATAAATAAACCAGAAGCTTTGTTTAGTGTCAGTAATTTTTGAGGAGTTTTTCCAAATACTCCCAAAGTGTTAAAGCAGATATGCTGCCATCATGGGGCTATTACAACTAACTACCATCCTTTCAGTACGTTTGGGTTGGCTTTTATAGAATGATTTTTATGATTTATAAAATAAATATATAAAAATTTTTTTATCTCAACTTATAAAAAAAAAGACTTCTGAAACTATTATTTCATAGCTTTCCAAACATTTTATTTGTCATGTTCTTCTACCGTCTTTTGGATCACATTCCTATTTCATTATTTAATTATTTTTCACAGCCTTATTTATTTACGTTATAACTTCCTATAGTAAAAATCAGTTTACGTATCAAACAAGATCTTTGTATTATTAGGTTGTTTGCCTACCATTAGTTCATATATTTTACTCTATTTTACCCCTAAAATCTAAAATTGAAATGTCAAAAACTGAAGGTCCACGTCAAAACTGTCCATGGCCCAATAATAAGTTAACTTATAATTAGGGGTAAGTAAAATTAAACCGAAACCGAAAACTGAACTGAACTCAATTTGATATTTTTGGTTCGATTTTCGGTTTTTTCTCGATTTTTTATAGCATTTTCAGTTTTTGGTTAAGTGTATTTAAAAAAATTTCGGTTCTAACCGAAAACTGAAATCACATTATAAGTTACATTATAAATGGGCTCACTATTTATGTCACTCTTTTATGTGTAAGTATCACTTTCCCTCCTATCCCGAGTCCAAGCTCAAGCCTAAGCCCGATAATCATATTCATTTTTTTTAAAAAAAATGAAGTACAAAACCTAACCTAAATAAACATTGAAGAAGGGAATGAAGGACATGATAGTATGACACCCACAAAATATGATGGCTACTTTCAGTTTCTTCACTTCACCACCAACATCGTTCTAAAACGGTAAAACCACACCACCGACCTTCTTCTCTTTGATCTCCTCTTCCTCTTTTTTGTTGTCTTTAGCCTCACCTTTTTCATCCTCACTAATCATTTGCATTAATATCTACTTTCTATTTCAAATATCTACCAGATCTACATCATCTTTCATACCCCAACCAAGCATTCTTCTTTGAAGCCATAAGATGCAGTTATAGCTGCAATCTTTCCTTCACCAACGGATCCCAGCCATGTTTGTCCTTGGCATCCCCCTGTCGCAACCCCACCATCGTTGTTCGCAGTTCACACTTGCCATAGCCAAGGTTTATATTTCTGTTCAACATTTGAGTTTCAGATCTGTGTTAGTGTGTGTGAAAAATTACTACCTTTGGTTGTTCTTCTCTCATGTGTATCTTTATCTTTGTGATCTGTATTATTTACAAAAATTTTGCTTGTCTCTCTATAAGGATGTAGTTGGATCTTAAATCAAGATTAATTCCCTTTCCTCCCTCTTCTTCTTCAAATGACATATATCAATTATATAATTTCAGTTCTAACCGAACTGAACGGAAACCGAAATTTTTCGGTTTGGTTTCATTTCAGTTAATGATATAATTTGGTTCATTTTGGTGTTTCGATTATTTTGGTTTTCACTCATAACTGAACCGAAACACCGATTGCTCAGCCTTACTCATAATCCATTGGGAAAATCACTGTAAGATCCTAAAGATCATAAAAAATTATAAAAAAGTCTTAAACCAAATTTTCCTTTTAAAAAAGTCCCTAGGTACTGTATTGTGATTAATTCGAAATATGAAATTACTTTGTTACTTTCATTGAATAAAAAAGGAAAGGAGTAACATATGTCTTTTTTGACAAGTGCTTATACTTATTTTGATAACCGAATGAGCTATTTTGACACGTTCATTTTTTTTCTTGGAGAAATTTTGAAATTTCAGAATTTAATGTTTCTACTTTGACAAGTGCATATGCCTTTTTTAACAAATATTTATGCCTATTTTGACAATTGTATGAGCTATTTTGACAAGTTCATTTTCCTCCCTGATAAGAACAAGATGCATAAATGAAGGTATAACCTATAAGGAGTGTCGAATAATCATTTTATCTATAATTAAAAAAAAGTATTGAAATTTGTTTGAAATTCAAAGTTACCCTTGAAATTTCAAAACTTCTTCATGAAGGAAAATGAACTTGTCAAAATAATTCATCCAGTTGTCAAAATAGGCATTAACACTTGTCAAAAAAGGCATATGACGTTCTTTTCTTTTTTTATTCAATGGGGGTAACAAAATAATTTCATATTCTGAATTAATCACAATGCAGTCCCTAAGAGTTTTTTTGATAGGAGAATTTGGTTTGAGACTTTTTTTTATAATTTTTTATGATCCTTGGGACCTCACAATGATTTTCCCTAACCTATTCCCTAGTCCTTTTTTAAAATGCGCCGATTCTCACTCGGCCTTCATCTTTTAAAATTAGACATTTTCATAACCGATAATGCTTTATTAGTTTATTTGGATGAGGAGAAAAAAAGAGAGGAAAGTAAAATAGCGAGGAAAAAGAGGAGAGAAAAGGGTTTTCCCTGTTTGGATATGAGAGAAAATGAGAGAGGAAAGAAAAGTTGGAGGGAAAATTGGATGGGGCCCACGCCCCATTTTCCCCAAACTTTATCCCTTCAGGTAGTGAGATTTTGAGCTAAAATATTCATTCCTTGGCTGCCCCCGCCCCTACGCGTGAGGTCTCCTAAACCTCAGAAGTTTCGCTTGTTGTGTCACTGTAGACGCCATTGCCGCCAGGTATCTTCCTCATCCCATTTGTTCTTTTATGTTTTTTCCTTTAGCTCTACTCTATTTCGACTGTCCAATTTGTAACACCTTACTTTAACACTCATTCTGATGAGTTTTATGTAACGAATTCGAACAACTAAGCGATGATATTTTATAAAGCTTTTTAAAATTTCAAAATCTTGCTAGATCGTGTTCTAGTGGTTCGCAACTTTGTTATTACTCATTGAATCTTATCTTTTTCTTTAATTCAATTAGGGCGATTCTTTACTCAAATTTAATTCATTCATTTACACACATAAATTGTATAGCCACACAAGACTACCAAAGTGTCTAAGTCTAATATAAAAACAGTAGACACATTCTCATCTTCATTTCACCTTCGTATTTCCCTCTTGTAATCATCTTCTCTATTCTCAATGTACCTATATGGTTGTGTGAGAAAGAATGAGATTCGAGAGAATCTTAGTAGTAAACAGTACTAATAAATGCATATAAGAAATACTTTGAGCATGACATGCTTGCTTATTTAAACTCATGCAAACATAATGACATATATGCATGCTCAATGTTTAACATATTACACTAATGACCATAGTATAAATGGAAATAGAGCTTTACTCATTCACATATGCTTCATGCAATTCATCAAAGCGATTAACTCATCAATACACAAGTACACATATCAAGTTATGCGAGTTAGGAAAGTTAACTACCTAGTGAACTAATGTCCTTCCTTTGTTTCCTCTTCTTCAAACCATCGAAGTTGCTTGAAGTATCTTATATTCTTCTTCTTTCTTGACTTCTCATGGCCCTAAATACCCAATCACATCATTAGAACCATGCTCGCAAGTCATTGGAAGTGAATATTAAGGTCTAAGAAAGGCTAAACAAGTTGATTCCTTTCAAAAAACATGAAATGATGGAATATGGGGTCTTGGCTGTGGCCAAGAATCCTTTGGCCACAGCCAAAAAGTTTCTGACCTCCTTTTGGCAGTAGCCAAAAATCTGGATTTCCAGATTTCCCCTACTTCTTGGTTGAACTTCAGAAAATCATAACTTAATCTATAAATTTCTAAATAAAGTGGTTCAAAGTTCTATTTAACCCTATTTAAGTATACTTTAAGAAAAAAATACCTTATACTAACAATCACATGCCTAGAATTCTCATTCATTGGCCACTGCCCTAGAAACATGCCAGTTTTTACATGACCAACTTTAAAAATGCATAACTCTGTATGTATAAATCCAATTAACCATTATGACCTATCAAACTAAAGCTTGATAAGTCTACTTTCCAACTATAAAGTTTCAAAATTTTTTAACATCATTTTACCTATTAAAAAATGTCATACAAATAGACTGTCATGCAGGAAAATTTACACTGGTAGAATTCCAGTTTACAGTATTTATTTCTAGTGGTCCAAAATTTACAACTAGGGGCTATTTTCACACAGTTTTCCATTTTAAATATGATGATAACATCAAAAACATCAAAATCAAGCTTTCAGCCCTTTTCCAGTTCGACCAAACATAACCCTTTTACCCATAATTAACCAAAATATAATTTTGATCACCAAACTAGCCTAACATCATCCTAAAATAATCATTTAACAACATATACATGATCAAGGCACCAATAATCTTCAAAACCCTCTACTAGCCAAAAATATCTAGCCCCTAAAACCTCACAAAAACTCATCAAAATCACAAACCAATCAGTTTAAATTAAAGCCTACGCTTACCGCTACACGTTTTCACGACGGGTTCGAAAATACGGCAGTACTTCGACTAGCAAGAAGTCACCAAAAACCTCCAAACGAAATTTTGAAACCGTAGAAATGAAGCTTATGATGAGGAGAATAAGGTTTATGAAGGGTATTTCGGGAGAAAAACGCCGATTCGATAGTGTTTCAGAGAATTAAAGTTATGAAAAATTACTATACATGCTCTCTCTCTTTCTCTTATAACATTTTCCATGATTTTTTTTTTCTGATTTTTCCTTCCATTTTAGGCAGCTTGTCAAAAATATAAGGCCCTTTATGAGTTTTAGAATTTGTCCACCACGTGTCAAAAGCTTGTGGTGCCATTTGTTTAGTGATCCACTTATTCGGTGACAAGTGTCACTAGCTTTAATTAAATAAGTCACGCCCCTTTTCCTAGGCATTTAGCCATCCTTTTTGTCAGGAAAAGTGAGTGTCTGATGATTTTTCCCGGCTCTCGGGCTTGGTGTTCGGAAAAGTTTATCGGGTGATCGGACCAGAGACTAATGGATTTCTGCGGCTCGAGGGTTAGGTGTCACCTCCAAAGAATGCCAACATAAAAGTGCCTTTATGAATCTTATGATGAAGGGACAAGTGTCACCTTCTTGTGGAGCCAACCCAAAAGTTAGGTCATAATTACTACTTTAATAAAGTTACTTTATCGGTGCTTACCCGAGATTTTACTTGGGTTTTTACTGGGTACGCACCACATATGCTACCTCAGGGGATTGCCGAGTGTGTATGTTGGCGTGTCTACATATGGGACTCATATGGCTTATGTTTATTCTTCCCTTTCAAAAATGCATGGTATATGTACTTGCCCTAAAAATGCCATGTACACATCTCTATCGTCATATTTTATCCATCTAATCACACCCTCTGAGCCCCCATATAATCTGGAGACTTGTTCTCTACCCTACGAAGCCGAATCATACAGTCTAGGGCCCCACATAGCCCACACATGTATTTTTCCACACTATCCAAATATGGCGCCAAGTGTGTCAATGTGCTCATACACCAGCATACTTTGTCCGACTACTTATACGCTCTGAGCCTCATGTAACCTAGAGGTCGTTCTTTGTCTGGATATATATAGTCACTGAAAATCATTCTGTCTCCTCAATATTCTTGTGACTCTTACTAAACTCGGGCGTAATAATCTGGTTGATATAGACTTATCCTAAAGTTCCTAGGCTCAACATACGGGACACAATTCTTGCTTGGTGTGATCCTTTTCGACACCTTTTCCCTTTATTTATTTCCAATGTTAAAAAGGATAAAATTTTCCTCACACCTCTGCAAACTAAGCTCGAGCTATTGCAAATTAATTGATATATTGATGAAGCGATACGACGTGACTTGGTTGAATTGGTAAACATAGGCTGCTACTAGAAATTAATGAGAAAATAGCCACTAGCCATTAGTAATAATAATAAGCTCCTATATATAGTTTAATTTCTCTCTATATAGCTCCTATCCACCAAGAGATGTATCATCAGAGCATATCTTTAAACATAATTATGGCTTCTTTCTCCCAAACCAGAAAGAGGGCCTTATTGCCTTCTCTACTCCTTTTGGCACTCTTCACCGCAAATCTTTGCATATCTGGTGATCCACCTTCTCCCTGTTTAATTAACTCATTAATCATGAACAATATATTCAGCCATAAAACTTTGTAATTAATTTGTTATTGTTAGTTCATAATCCAGGAACTTTGCTAAGGAGACAGTAATTGTACTCACTAATCATAATGCTTGTGGTCCCTGTATTCTTTGATTTGTTTTGGTCACTATTATCAGTAAGGATATCAAAATTAGGGAGTTAGGTTTTTCTTGAGGGATGTCCCGTTACTTCTTTGAGGAAGATAGTTCACTGGGGGCTAGAAGCATACAGAAAACTTGATGTCACAAATCAACTTGTTAATTACCATGTTTAGGTTTGCATATTAAGTAGCACAAGTATTTGTAGATGTAGATGTTGATTATTAGTATGTTTGGGTTTCAGCCCCATCTACTTGCCCTGTGGTAACCTTACATGCAGCCTGCTTTTTGTACATAAATCAATTAATGTTGTTTATTATATATGAAACACAATGAATTATGTATATGTCATTTTCTTTAACGAAAGACGCCCACTTGGATATGGGTCATTTACTTGGAATGCTTTGGTGAAGAAATTACGATACTAGTATTGCTCAACACACAGCAGTTTTAAAGTCGCAACTTTGGGTTTTTTGCACTTTAATTTGGTCCTAGAAATCATACTATTTCATGCAGTTTTTTTAACAAATTTCGGCATGTAGATCCAACATGCCATATCGGTTTTCATATTATAAATAGTCAACTTGATATATAGAGTTCCAGTTTGTCATTTACTCTCTTGCTTTGTCTTGGTTTGTTTTGGTTATTCATTTGTGACTTTTAATATTTCATTGCATCTGATTTATTATTATTATCATTATTTTGGCACAAGTTGTCTTTTGAATTCAATGTGCATTTCTTTTGTCTTCGCTTTTTGAAGTGACTAAAAGAATTGATGGCAAAAGAAATGGCAAACAATAATTTGTCTTTTGATTTGGCTTTGGATTGTTCTATTGATGAGCAACCATAATAAGTAAGGAATGATCAATGATCTTGATGGGAAAATGTTGGATTTTGAGTCTGAAATTAAAGAGTTAATAAATTTTGAAGTGACAACTGAAGGTCTTATTAACTTGAACTTCAATCATGTGTTACAAGATTGGGAATGACGTAGATGAACGTGTGTTGTATAATTTGTTTGCTATATTGTACATGCTATTTATTTATTGAGAGAGATATCAATACTAGTTGATAAAGTTATGGTAATATTGAAAGAGAGAGCATGAGGAGAACATTCATAAAACAATCAAAAGAGATAGAAAAATGTTGTGATGTTATTCGCATGGGTTCACAAACATTTATGCAGTTATGTGCTAAAATTCGAAATACGGGAAGAGTTAAAGATTTTAGAAATGTTATAATTAAGGAGTAAGTAGCAAAATTTCTTCATACATTAGCACATAATGTAAGAAATAGGATGATGGCAAATGCTAGAATTCAGTGAACCTGTTTTTTTTGCAATTACAAGCTGAATTTTTTTGGGACTTGTTTTGTTTGTAGATTTTTTATTATGTGGTGACTTGTTGCCTTGTTGGCACTTTTTGTTTAGGGAACATGTACCTTTTGTCATGATGTTTCTAATATTGTGGTATGTTGGCCATTTTTAATTAGGAGAATCCCTTTAAAAGCTATTTAAAATACCCATATTTTAATTTATGTCACTAAACTTAACAAATGATTAATAAGGCTATATGACCTAAACTTGGATTTAGAAATTGAGACAAATTATCTTCATGCCCCTAAGTAGTTAATGGCTCCCCAATAAACCACTAATTAATTATATCCATCTTTGTTTTCATATTATCCTTCTTTGTTTATTGAAGGTATATGTATGAACAAGATTGATTTAGTAAAGAAAAACAGAGACTTGATGAAAGTTTCAGAAGAATTCAAACATCCTCCTGGATATAGAAGGAACTGTTTGATTCTTCAACCGAACAAGAATAAAAAAAAAGCAATTATATATATATAAACAAGGCGCACACAATTATTAAATAGGAAGCCATTCATCGGTACTGCACCATCATGGTCCCTTGCAACACTGCCACACGCTGATATATCTCACCATTGGGGCATGCTCTGAAGAAGGTGACATTGCTCGAACAAGAAAATAGGGGAGGAGGAGGGAGGAAGAGAGAATTGAGGTTGGTGATGGAAGGCATTAAAGTCACTTTACCTTCATTCTGAAATCCTATTTTAGGTCAATATCCTTATAAAAAATTTATCAAGTTTAAAGGCCTTATTTAAGATTTCAATATTTCAATAAGTTTTATATGCGATTTTCCCTTTTTAATTTTTGTGTCGATTTTTTGTAGCATTTTCCTTCAAGCTTCTTTTCTCCCCTCTTCTAGGTGATGGGTCTTGGATATAATCAACACAGCTGCTGCATTGTATAAGAAAAAAGGTAATTTGTCTATTATAGTGTGTTTGGCACCGCTTATATTTATGTATAAGCTCAATTCACATAAATTGATATAAAATTTTTTTTACATATTTATCTCGTAAATCGTAAAAGCTACTTTATAGATCATAAATTACAATTAAAAAATAATTTTAGAGGTTCCAATCAATATTTCAAATATATCATTAATTTATTATTTCAATCTATTCTCATGTTTTTTTTAATCCAACTAAATATTTTTATATATATGCAATAACCTTTTTTTTTAATGGTGTAACAAACAAAATCATGTAAACATCATTATCTTACAGTCCAGTGCATTCCATTCCATTCCACGTGATTCAGTGAACCGAATGGGCTATTAGAAAATTATTTATCTACAATCATTCCATCTTTTATATTGGATTGATGGATTTTATTTTTATAGAACTTATCACACTGTTAAAATTTAAATTTTTTTTAGCAGTAATCGGAACATTACAGTTCATGCCTGGGCGGGGCATTCTCAATGGATTGCGGCTTTTGGTAGGAACTACTGCAATTTGCCCAAATACTAAGCTGCGCTAAATGCATCATCTTCTCCTCTGTAAATGATTCCTCACTCTTGGCATTTGTCCCGTTGATTCTTCTTCTCCACCATACTCCTTACCTTATGGTGGCAAAGGATCGGCACGAAGAGAAGGAATCAATCCTTCTTCCTCTCATGCCTGCTATTGATAAAGAATCTGGGTAGAAATTGCAGTTTTCGGTGGTGACATGAGGCGATTTTCATCGGTAGCATCATCCGCTCGGTTGTCATCTGCACTGAGAAATCCTCCTGAAGCAGCTCTCAAGCAGAGGAATCTTCAGTACCAATCTCTTCCAAAGGAAGCCCAAACTTCGTTAAAAGGTGAGCCCTCTCTTAGCCATCCGAATAAATCAAAAGTGGATAGTACCAAAGTTGATCATGTATACATTTCCCAAGTATTATCGAGAGCTGATTGGGTGTTACTGCTGAAGCACGAGCTAAATGCTAAGAGGATCGTTCTTAATTCTCATTCCGTTATCAGTATCTTTCAGAACCTGGAAAACCCATTACAGTCTATAAAGTTTTATGCTTGGGTTTCGAATATCTACCCTGCATTAGCAGAGAATCAGTCAGTTAGGGGTGCTTTATCGAATTCGTTGTATCGGAAAGGTCCAGTCATTTTATCTGTTGAATTGATTCAGGATATTCAAAAGTCTGGTTTTCAGATTACCGAAGACCTGCTTTGTTTATTGATTGGAAGTTGGGGGAGACTCGGGTTGGCAAAATATTGTTCTGATATTTTTGGCCAAATCTCATATTTAGGTCTTAATCCAAGCACAAGGTTATATAATGCTCTCATAGATGCATTAGTGAAATCCAATTCAGTTGACTTGGCATATCTTAAATTTCAACAGATGACAGCTGATAATTGTCATCCCGATAGAATCACATACAATATCCTTATTCATGGCGTTTGCAAAACTGGTGTGGTGGATGAGGCCCTTCGCTTAATGAGGCAGATGGAGGACAGGGGACATTTTCCCAATGTTTACTCATATACAATCCTAATTGATGGGTTTTGTAATGCTAAGAGAGTTGATGAGGCATTCCATGTATTAAAGACAATGAAGGACAAGAAAGTGTATCCAAATGAGGCAACTATCAGAACATTGATTCATGGGACTTTCCGTTGCCTAGATCCAAATAAGGCTCTTGAGTTACTATCCAATTTGCTTGACATGACGCCCAAATATTTTAAGTTAGTTTGTGATACTATAATCTATTGCCTCACAAATAATTCTATGGCGAGAGAGACAATCATGTTTTTCAGAACAGCACTGGCAAAAGGTTATTTCCCTGACAATTACATATTCAATGTCATAATGGCTTGTTTGGTAAAAGGATCAGAGCTTCAAGAGACATGTAAGATATTTGATAGTTTCAGAGAAAAAGGTGTGAAGCCAGACTTAGGTACTTATCTTGCACTTATGGAGGCCTTATATAAGGATGGGCATAAGGAGGATGGGGATCGGATTCACAATAATTTGTTCAGGGATGGGCTAATTACTACTGTATTTTCATATAACATGCTAATTGATTGCTTCTGCAGAGCCAAAATGATTGATAAAGCATTGGAAACTTTCACAAACATGCAGCATCAGGGGCTTACTCCTAATCTTGTTACCTTCAATACCCTTATTAATGGGCATTGCAAGGGTGGGGCAATAGTTAAGGCCCAGGAACTACTGAAGATGCTCTTAGAAATTGGAGTTAAACCCGATATTTTCACATTTAGTTCTATAATTGATGGGCTCTGCCGCGTACACCGAACTGAGGAAGCCTTTAAATGCTTCACTGAGATGATTGAGTGGGATGTCAGTCCGAATGCTGTCATTTACAATATCTTAATTCGGTCTTTATGTGCCACAGGGGATGTTGCAAGAGCTATGAAACTTCTAAGAAGAATGCAAGAGGAAGGATTAAGGCCTGATGCATTCTCCTATAATGCTCTGATTCAAAGTTTCTGTAGAATGAACAAGGTCGAGAAAGCTAAAAAGGTTTTAATTTCTATGTCTATGTCTGGTGTGAAACCTGATAATTATACATATGGTGCTTTTATAGAGGCACTATTTGAATCTGGGAGATTTGAAGAGGCTAAGAAGATCTTTTATTCAATGGGGGAAAATGGCTGCTCTCCTGATTCATACATATGTAACTTAATTGTTAAGGAGTTGGTTGAGCAAAACTGCTTTGAGGAGGCTCAAATCATTGCAGAAAGATGCAAGCAGAATGGAATATCCTTGAACTCTGTTCCTATCTCGTAGAGTGCATATTGACCAGCTTAATGCTGCTAAATGGTGAGATTGTGATGTAGTCCTGATTCAGGTACTTTTTTGTTTTGGCCAAATGATTCAGGTACTTTGGATTATAAAAATTTTAATATGGAGATCTTGTGATATGTTGGGTGTTGGCCTCCATGTTCTTATGTATGCATTTCTTAGGGTTTTAATTTTACAGGCCAAATAATGGGAAAAAATTAATAAAGCGTCAGGAACTATTTTGGAATATCTTTGTTACAATCTTGAAAAACTAATAGAGAGCTTGTATATACTCCTGAGTATGATCCAAATATGAAAATGATTGATTACATCCTGAAACCTGTAGAAATATCATAGTCACAAACTTTGAGACAATTCTGCATAAACTTAAAAGAGAGCAAAGGATGAAGAATTCCAAACCATTGTTCAAAGAATTAAGGGATAAATAATTAAGGAAAAGAAAAGGATGAAACAATCAGGTTGGTCCCAGATGCAGAAAATGGGATGGGAGTGGGATATGCTGTTCGCTCTCAACTGCATCTACTTGATCTTTGGTTCTTCTATAAACTTTGAACTCTAAAGAAGAAGAGACCAAGAAATATGTTTTGGAGAGTTTCTGGCAGCTCTTGGGAAAGAAATTTAATCAAACTATGGTTCATGGGATTGTGGATGGCATTAAGAATACTGTGAGTTGGATTTTATCGGAGTATTTAGTTGGTTATGGCTAATAGCAATAGGAATGTCTCTCTGCCTTGTATCTTTTAATATCCATCTTTTGTACTTGCAAAATTATATATCTGCATATAGTCTTGTTGTGGCTCCGTGGCTGTTTTCTTATTGATATAATGTTCTTTCTTTTATTGGGAGAAAAAAGAAAAAACTCAATTTTCCCTTCTGAAATCTAAATATTCTTTGGTTACTGAAGAAGGACAGAATCTTTTAGTCTTGCATCCCTCCAAAAACAGAGTTTAAATTTTTGGAATTTTCTTATGTTGATTATTCTTCATTTAATTATTGATAGGGCATTTGTGTGTGGTTCCTGACTGTTTGCTTGTGCACTTGATGGCTTGAAGATAATTGCAGCCTTTGTTGTCCTCTGAGTCTGAGTCAAGATTCTTATGAATGTTCTGCTTGTTGTTCATGCTACATTAGTTATAGGCAATTCATATTACATAAATGACTTCAGCTTGAAATACTATCATTTCATTATGCTTATAAATTAGGTATATTCGTCGGACTTGGTTGAATGAGAATCTAAGGATGGCTCATGGTGGCCAAGGACATGCTCAAGGAAGATCTGTCCAATGTTGCTGGTGGTGATGGATGGTGATGGGGGAGGTCTTGAGGTCTTTTCCAATGACGATGAGGAGATAGAGGAAGAGGGGCCAGAAATTAGCTGAAATGGTGAGGAATCTTCAATTAATGACAGAGGTACCACAAAGTGCACTAGATATCTTTGAAAGCTCATTGAAGCTTTCTACCCCATGGCATAGTTTTGTTTTTTTCCTTTTATTGGAGTAAAAATGGATATCTATTGCAATTTGCAAAGAAAGGCAATACATCAATCTGGGGGTTATCAGACTCATCCTTTCATATCATTCTTACCTAGCCAAAATATTAGCATTCTCCATTGAGGATAGTGATTTTTAACTGGAGAGAACTTCAGCAAACTTTAGGTATTTGGCTGAAGAAGGTTCATACTTGGACAAGGTTATGATGTAATGAAGTTCTGAATTTTTGTTCTCTTTCTATTCTTCTATTCCTTGTACATCTATTCTGTTTCTTTGAAGAGCTAAATATAAGGACTTTCTTCTGTTTTGTTGTACTTGTTGAGACTTTACAAATATGTTCAAAATTCACCCTCTGATCTAGTCATTTATTTTGTTCTGTTAGAAATATTTCTTAACAATAAATCTTATTGGGCTTCCTTCTTGGGACCCCAGACCCAATTTCAAGTCGTGAATAGCATAACGCAGGTGAAAGGGAGTCCAAATAATGGAGACATTCTGAATTCTATGAGGGGCTTGGGCCCATCTCTCCAACATGTGGCTTAAAAAGCTTGATATTTTCTGGGACAACGCATCGTCGTCCATACATACGGTAGATCATGTCTTTTATTTTATTTGTATGAAATGAGACTTTAGGATTAAAAAGATACAGCATATTGGAACTGTAATAAGAAGTTTGGGAAAAAAACACACATGTTAGCTCGTTTGGATTAGTTTATGAAAGTTCTATAAGTGTTTATAAATTGTGATTCACGAAATACGAAGTAGCTTTTACGGTCTACGAGGTGCTTTTACGGTCTACGAGGTAAATATATAGAGGAGATTTATTTCGATTTACGAAAATCGGGCTTATATAATAAACCCAATTTACCACCGTTCAACCAAACAAGCTAACAAGAAAGATTGATATTTTCTGGTACAATGCACCATAGTCCAATAACATAACTTTGCTCCTGGCCCCAACCCAAAAAAAAATGAAAACATAATAAATTTGCATAATGCGTGATATTACGTGTACAGGGAATCCATATGCGAAAATGTGACACAATTGGACCATTCAAAGCAAAGCCTAGGATGAAAACAAAGGTGGTCCTATTATCCCTAACCCCAAACTCACGAAATGATTTCTGATTTTCTCCTTTCTACTTCTGCCACCCTTTTTCTTTTGGCATGGGCCCCACATATCAGCATGCCATCTTGTGTGGGACCCTTGCTAAAGGACACCCACCCATGAAATTCATTTTCCATAGGGTAGAAGTGGAAGGTGTAACCGATATGACCCCACTATGGTAAGTAGTATTATATAATTGGCCTCAAATTATAGTGATAGTTTGAATATTAATTTAGAGTTTGTTTGGATTAGCTTATAAAAGCTCTATACGTGTTTATGAATTGTGATTCACGGAATACGAAGTAGCTTTTATGGTATACGAGATAAATATGTGCATGAGATTTGTCTCGATTTATGTGAATCGGGCTTATATAATAAGCCGGATTCATAAAAGCAATTCCAAACAAGCCATTAATAAAGGAAAATTTGCACGGAGGTTCCAAACTAGATAAAATATGACATTAAGGTCCCTTAAAATTTCTAATTTATAAATAAGTCTTGTGGGACATTAGTGTAATAAAATCGAAATGTAAAAAAACCCAAATATCCTTAGTAAAACATATCAAAATTTGACCCCTAATTCCAACTCACCCCAAGGATAAAGCTCTTCATTATTTCCGTCGTTGTTGGATAAACAACACTCACCATCGCTTGACTATTGTCATCATGAAAACCTCTTCGTTGTGGGTGGCTCATTGAAGCTTTTACTCGTTGTAGTGAAGGTGTCTGTCTTCACCATCGGTTTACAAAGTCATTTCTCAATCTCATTTGTATTTGGTGTACGAAGTCAGAATGTCATATTAATAGGGGCATCGATAGTTGTTAAAACATGTCCATGAACTCGTCAATGGACGTCTATAGACTTGTCAGTGCATTCCCCTGAAATTGTTATTATGTATGGACATATTTATAGAGTACCTTTGTTATTGTAATTTATTATTAATTAGGTAGACATATTATTTGGACAATGTCTCACTTGTCAATACAGGCACATAGACTTATCAATGACAGCCCATGAACTTATCAATAAATACTCATAAACTTGTCAACGTATGCGCCATAGAATTGTTAGTGCAATTCCCTACACTTGTTAAGTATATTTATCAATGTTTATATAATGCGGTCAAATATGAACAACTTCAAAATTCATTTTGTGTGTGGATTGAATTATAATAATAAAGGTATTATATAAATATGTCCCCACACAATATAAATATGTATTGATAATTTCAGGAGAATGCATTGATAAGCTCATAAGTGTCTACTGACAAATTTATGGACTTGTTTTAACAATTATCACTGCTTTTATTAAAAACACATTTTGACTTCATACACCAATACAAACGAGATTGAAAAATGACTTTTTAAATAGATGGTGATGACAAACACCTTGGGTATGTTTGGAACAACGATTGGAAGTTCTATAAGTCATTTTCAATTGTAATTCACGGAATACGAAGTAAGTTATGTGGTGATGATTGTCTCGATTTATGTGTATAAACCCATAAAATCTTATGATAAGCTCAAATAAGCTTCACCAAACAAACCCCTAAACTGCAACGAGGAAAAGCTTCACCGGCAATAAGGAAAAAACTACACTAGCGACATATAAAAGCTTCAACGAAGTACCCACGATGAAAAGGTTTCGATGACCATGATAGCTAGGTGATGGTGATTATTATTTATCCAATGGCCACGATGAAGAGCTTTAGCTCTGGTAGGGGGGTTTGAATTGAGAGTTAGCCTTTTGGTATATTTTATTAAGAGTATTTCAGTCTTTTCACATTCCAATTTTATTACACTAATATCTTATGGGACTTGCTTGTAAATTAGAGATTTTAAGAGCCTTTTATCCTATTTTATCTAGTTTGGGACCTCAGTAGTAATTCCCTATTTAATAATGATGGAATCTGATTTCATAATACAAAAATAAATAAATTTGAAAGTCGCAAAAGGAGAAACAGTTGGTAGCCATACAAGGAAGAAAAAAAACACAAAAAGAAAAAGCTGAAATTTGAATTGTGCCTCATTAGGGGGCCACGTCCTTTTATGCCTTATTGGCATTTGCATGCATTACTTACTGCTTTGCCTTTTTTACATTCAACAACATATTATCATAACCATTGCAATTATTTAGTCCCCCACACAAATAGCCAAGTAAATAAATTCAAACCGCTAAAGTGATCCCATTTTAGAATCCCAACACCAACATGCACACTTTTTTCCCCTTCCTTCCGTTGACTGACTCTTCAATTCCCACCTATCAATCTCTCATTATGCATATTTTTGGCTGTATGTATGATTTATCCAAGTGTGTTTTGGAAATGAACCATTTAAATTAGACCCAAATGATTCAGAATCAGATACTCCCTATGCTCTATAATATTAGGCGTTGCTTTCAGAAAAATAGTTTGTTTTAAAATATAAGTTATTTATAAAAAAAATTAATACTCATTTTCCACTTTTCTTCTTATAAGTAATGTTTATTTCTAATTTTATCCACCATTAAATTTTTAAATATATTTTTCAATAAATAACAAAAATGGAAAAAATTTCATTTATGACATGTTTAATGAGTTAATCATCACTTTATATTTCCTGTAAATTATTTAAAGTAATGCCTTATATTATGAGTAGGAGTGAGTACATAAAATGGTTTATATTTTTATTAATTAATCTTTCATCTTGAAAGGTCTTAATTAATATTAACCATCTAAATTTGATCTAAATTATTCATCAGCATATATTTATATTCCCAAACATGAAGGGAATCTGGGTTGTCTCCTTTTTTTTTTTTTAATTCCTCTTGCTTTACAGTACATTTCTTTCCACAACTCGCACATAAATAGAGCCGTTTTCCCATGATTTGAGCACAAGAAAATGAGTAGTGAGCTTCACTCCCTACCTTACTCTACTCCTAGCTGCAGCTTCATCAATGGATCTTCCCTTTGGGATTATCACAGCCTTGGAGTTCTCAACGCAGACAAAATGTCTTTAGGTACCAAACCTTTTGTTCCTTTCTCTCTTTCTTCCTCTCTTTATCCTTCTTTTCCATGTTCTTATCTACATGAATGAAAGAAAGCTCACAATATAATGATTGCTCGTGTATGTGTTGTTGAATCATATGCAGTTATGGATGAATTTTCACCATACTACTTGTCACCTCTTGAGCTCCCAGCTGATTTCACATCTGGTTACTTGGAAGATGCTTTGCTGGAGTTCACTGAACATTCCAAACGTCGCCGTTTGCTTCCATGTTTGGACCATGAACCAGAAAGCAAGAGTCCCTTATTCGATATTGGACTTGAAAAGGTATAGCTAGCTAGTTAAGTTGATATTCTTGTTGATCATCAGTTTGAAATTCTTTTCTTGCTTCATCCTGGAAAAAGCTGAGACTGATATATGTGGATAATATATATATATATATATATATATATATATATATATATATATATATGCTTGTAGAGCTTCTGGAATTTCAACCACCCTATATCGCTCCAACCAGCAGAGAATTTGTATTGCAAGAACCAGATAGAAGAATTTTCAGGTATCTTCAAATCTTCCCAAATTTAAATGCACTACGTACATTAATTCTTTAGTCTTGTAGCATTCATTGGATGATAATAGTGTTAAGTCAAAGCAGTTTCATTATTGAATTCAAACACTAAAAGATAGGGTACATGCATTTACTGGAGTAAGTAATTATGTCGGAAGTGGGTTACAGAGAGAAACTAAAAAGGAAGAAAATATTACAGTCATGCATCACTCTTTAATTATTTGGTTGGGAAGAAAACTTTAGTCAAGTACGAATTTTTAAACATTTAATTTATATAAATATTGTGCTATTATACTGTAGATGAGTATAGAAGAACATGTATGAGCAGAATCAACGAGGAAGCAAGCATCCAACCAGAAAGGGGGACACCAGAAGAGACAGTATCTGCATCTGAATCTCCAGATTCATCCTCGTCTTCCTTCAACAAAAATCCAATTCCATCAAAAACCACAGAGGATGCCATAGCTGGTACTCCCTCCTATACTTAAGATAAGATATATTTATCTAATTGATTAGATTAAGAAAGTTAGTTAAGTTAATGAAAATGATATGTATTTTCTAGAACACTCTATTCATCTTCCTTAATTCTCTCATTTTCTCATCTCTTTAATTATTATTGATGTTGCATCAATAGTATAAATTAAGAAAATATTGATATAAATGAAAAATATATATTTAGGGAGGGAGTATTAGCTAATATGCAACATGAACAAAATTTGGTTGTTGTTATTACTTATATATGTCATGTAATCTAATTGTGTTCAATGTGGGACTTGTGTTACGTTGATGCAGAAAGTGACAAGAGAAAGAAGAGGGTGATAACAAAAGTGGCATATCCATTTGCGTTGGTGAAGCCAGGAGGAAGAGAAGGTGATGTGACACTGAATGATATAAACGAGAGGATCTTGATGGCTCCCACAAGGCCTGTGAGGCATCCGGTCGGAGACTTTGCATGTCGGCCATGCGTGTCACCGGAGGGTCCCGGTCTCTCCGGCAAAGAGGTGGTGGCCCTCACCAGGATTCACACTCAGGGAAGAGGTACCATCACCATTATCAGAACCAAAGGTTGAACCAAAACCCTCACTAGCTTTATTTGGAGCAGCTTCTGGACCTTTGTTTTCACAACACAACAAGACACGTTTTCTGAGCTATACTATTTATGACTTATAAGTAGTGTAGCTGCTCGTGCTGCTAGAGTATGAGGTGGTGGAGAAGGTTACCATGCAAGAAATTTAAGTGAGAAAATTGAATTTGGATGAACATCCAATTGTATATGGAGAGATGTATGTATGATAAAGTAATGTATAAAATAGCTCAGCTTGTGTCCATGGCTTCATTATTTTCAAATGGGTTAATATAATATTTATGTTTTAAATTTTTCCTCATTTTATTTTTAGTCCCTCAAAGAACAAAATTGTTTATGTTTTTATTAAACTATAAAGATCAATATTCCAGACGGAATGAAACTTGAAGGATTAAAATATATGATTTGAAACTTAAAACATCATAACCAAATCAAAATGAGAATAAATTTAAAAGATTAATGTATTAACCCTTTTCAAATCAATTATAACTTTGAACCAATGTCTTCAGTGATTCAAATGGTTAAGTTGAGAGCAGTACTTGTACGTGTTTGGGAGGAATTGATGAGGTCCAACAAGAAAACTGTTTGAGCTGAAGTGATAGTATGGTTGTCTGGCTAGTACAAGGAAAAAAGAAAAAAGAGGAAATTGCAGAAAAGAAATATATATGAAGAAGGAAAGAAAAAGAGAAATGTGTGGAGAAATATAATTAATGAGATTGGCAATGTTTTAGGCCTTTTGGTACTTGACAAAGACACCCCATGAGATGGCAATATCTCTAGAAATCCCACTTTTTCTCAACTCTCAAGATTTGCACTAACTGTTTAACCTAAATCTGTGTGAACAAAGTGAATAATGAAAAACATATATAATTCAAATATATTTCATGTATTCACCTTTGAAATTCACAGATCAACCTCTGAAGAACATAGCGAGTAATTTGTGGTTATTATTCTCTGAATTACACAGCTGTGTGTGTGTGTTTTTATTTTTTTTATTTTTTTTATTTCAGGGACTTAACACAATATCGATAATCAAAATCATATTCAGGAGATTCGTTTTTTGAATAATAATGGTGATGGTTGCTTTAACAAAAGGCAGTAGATGTTAAGAAGCAAACATTCTTCGGTTCTTACCTTTTAATGAATCGTAGAATACACTCCAACTTAAAAAAAAAAAAAGGAGAAAAGAGAAAAGAAAAGGACAGTAAAGAATCTAAAGACAATACACTTAAAGTTAATCACCAGCTCAAAAGGCTTCAATTGACTTTTGCTTACATACAGTAACCTGTACAATTACCCCAGCACTTTTTACTCAACCTAAAAATTTGTTTTACCTTATTGTCACCTCATTTAAATACTTTTAAGGGTAAAAAAAAAAAAGAAGCTTTAACAGGAATCCTATTTGTAAAAGTGGTATCTAATTACATATAGATTAAAATAATCAAGAAATTAAAACCATACACACACCACTCTTTATGCATGACACTTTTTCTAGATAGCTGATATGTAAACTGTTCTTTATTTAGGAGAAGTAGATTTTGAAAATCTCTTGTAAATTTATTAAAAAGTCAAGAAAAATCCATATAATTCACTGTTTCCAATTCATTAATAAATTTATTATATGCCGATAATGCATTCCAACTTAGTAGCCATGGCTTGTTAAGAGACAAGGTCTTGATTCTGAGCATATTTGAGTGGCCACTAAAGAACAAGAGAATGAGACAAATCGGGTGAGACAGAGAATGGTGCATGTGTGGTAATAATACATACACTGTGAATCTCATGAACTAATCCCTCAATCATTAGTCAATATTCTACTACTAATCAATGGAGTTGTTAATACTTAAAGGGCTTAATTAGAATTATATATTTTTCATGCACCACCAAATCATATCATCAAGTCAAACCCCTTGAGATTTCAAAGCACGCACATTTGAAGACAATATCTAACATGGGCCCATGATCACCACAAAGTCACTAATGAATCCCTAGTTTCTTATATCTATTTGAATTTGTTAGTTACTGTGACCAATATAGAAGTTGGTCTAACGAAATGAAGGAGGTTCGATACCCACACTATGACTAACTAAAATTTGAATATGTTAGAAGAGGTATTTATATTTAATGTTAGTGTTTCAAATAAAATTATTCTTAATAAGAGGATATATGAGCCTAGAGAAAAAACAATATCTCTCACTCTTAAGCTTTGTTTGTTTAAATCGAATTTATGTATAAGCCCGATTTATGTAAATCAAGATAAACTTTTTTCACATATTTACTTTATAGACCATAAAAACTACCTCATATTCCACAAATCACAATTAAAAAATATTTATAGAGACTATTCAAACATACTGTCACTCTCTGTTTTCTTTTAGTTATTTATAAGAGTACACTATATTTGTTGAGTATGGTGGGATGCTTGACGTAAATTTCACAAGTGAGTACTTGTGGGGAACACAGTGACAGCTGCACGGGGCAAAAGTGAGAGTGTCAGCAAAATTTGAGCTTTTTTAATTATCATTTGTGTGTGTGTGTGTGTGATGGTGGGTGGTGAGTCATACCATGGAGATGTTTTTATGGACATATCTAATTGACTACTACTATGATTTTGTCCCTTAACTACTTTTGTCTTTATTCTGCTTCTTCAACCTCAACACACTACTGATTTTACACAGCACTTCATATGTGTGTGTATATATATATATTGGGAGTGGAAACAGCACTTTATTTTCATTCTTTTGTTTTTTTATTGGTAATACTAATACATACATTTTGATTCAAATTCATCAATGAACAGTTTCAGTGGTTGGGTGTTATCTGATCTATTATCTACTTTTCTGTCGAGTTAAGGATTTGGTTTGCATTTATATTTTCTTAATGAACCACTATATGCCTTTATTCTGATCATGCATGATTATTGAAATAAGGCCAGCCACATGCTTCAATCACTGCATTATGGCAATAAAATCATAATAATTTGCACATATCTGCATATTAATTAATGCTTTAATAATTCAAAAACCATGCATATGCTGCACTCGTACATAATGTACAATCACCATAATGGATCCTACCACTAGCTTGATCATCTATTCATCTTGCAATTTACATTATATAAGTTCCAAAAATTAAACATCTCTATTGATTATTGGTTTTCCATCCTTGGTTAATTAAATAGCACATGTGAGTATATTTTTTCGGAAACATATTCATATTAACAAAATAAAGAAAGGAAAATCACTGTGAAGTTTCAAAGTATAAATGTAATCACTAAAAAATTTTATAATAAATATTATATAATGACAAGATGGCAAGATTATACTGTTCACATATTATTGAGACTTTTTAGTGATTATATTTAATTTTTGTGATCTCACGATGATTTCCCCTAATAAAGAACTTCCCATGTATAGAAAACAATGCAAGCCTACTCACTATGCAAGGTTTGCTTGTGCCATAGACTATGTTTACATTGAAAGGAATGGTAAGAAGATGAAGACAAGTTTTAATTTTGATGTTTATTGATTCAGAGTAAAAAAAGAATATAATGGTCCAAGTTCCTGCCTCAATTTTCAAATTCTTGTATTATATTAGCACGACAAGGTTTTTTCGAATATATATTTTAAAAATATGAAGTTTACACAAAAACTAAAGATTTTGGAACTAAAAACATGATGTTAGCTTCCAAAGTCAAGGGTTTTGATGCACAGGAATGAGAATATAGAATAAGGATGTCTTCTAATAATTGTGCTAATTGACTGGAGGAGCTCATGAAAATGATATTCAGTTCTTAATTTCCACTCATTCTCCTTCACACTGCTAGTGAAACAGAGCGCCAAGGGCTCTCCTATAGTCATATACCTATTTCTCTGTTTTAAGAGCAAAAGAAGAAGAAGAATGCTATAATTTTCCCCCCAAATAAGCACATGAACCTTCATATTGGAAGTGATACATACTATTCGAGTCGTTGTTGGACATTAAATGAAGGCATATTTTATAGTAATGATTTGAATTGTAATTCATTATATTATGAGGAATTAGCCATTTTCACTAAATTCAGTTTTTTTTTTGTTAAGCATATGTATTCTTTTATTCGAGTCGATCCTATTCATAACACTGTCGGTCACTAGATGATGACATCTCTTTCAACTGAAATTCGAATCTTAATTCACTATATTGTGTGAAACTAGTTTTGTTAAGACCCAATTTAACCCATTAGAAGGGTGATATATAGATATCATAGAAAAGCAAAAAATAGAAAAGTGGATACTTTGTATATTAGGCCCAATCTAACTTATTCTGTGGTCCACTTTTCTGTTAATGGGTCAGTCCAATAAATGATAATGAATTACCTAGTTGTAATGTTTATGTTGGACCAAAAATGAACCGATTAATGATGAATTAGCCCAATCCACCTTTTAGTTCATAGTTGCAACATGAATAAGCGAATCAACCCACATATCAATGACTTATGCCTCATTCATTTTGCTTTGATTTTGCACATATTATTCGGCCCAAAAAAGATAAGACATTCCCATTGGTGAACATAGCAAATGAAATCGGTGATAAGATCCTATTCCATTGGAATTATGTGATGATTTTTGGTGAAATTGTTACTTCTCTACCAATAAATGAAAGCCATAAGCATGATGCTCCATTCATATTTATTCTCCACAAGACCACAACATTGTCTCAGGCCCCACATACTTCAGCATTGTCTATTAGGCCTTTTCCAGAATGCAAGGTAAGAAAGAATTTGCAGCTGCACTTGGAGATGATGCCAATTTGGCTTGTTCCTGGTTGCACGTATTAGTTTGGCCATCTAAACATAGGCAGTCCAGAATTTATTATTTTTTCATTTTTAATTTAAATTATTAATTTTATAATTTCATAATCATGGCGTTCATATTATTTTGCATCCTCTTCTATATAAGATAAAAAAAAATTAGAATGTAATTTTTTATATAGCTATATAATTGAGTTATATTCGAACATTTTCGAAACCACATGGAAGTAATTATTCCAAAGGAATTTTCTACAATCATATAAACTCAAACTCAATACCTAAAGCCCCTTCCATAGGCTTGTGCTTGAGACCACTTAAATAGCTGAAGGCCCTTCCACCATGGTCAATATGGCTATTAGTTTAAAAGGTAAAGGTGCAGTTAGCACATGGACTATTTTTGAAGGTATAATTAGCATCCTAAAATATTTATGGGTGCATTTTTTACCATAAAGTAATTCAATTGGAGTAATTGTATCCATCAACCTGACAGATAATTAACACTGTTTAAGAAAAAACATAAAAAGCTTCACTCTAACCATGAATATCTCAAATCTCTATGTCCATCTTCACCAACCTCTCCACCACCATCTGTTTTGTTCTGTAATCTTCATCATCCTTCTCTTCCCATGGACTTCACCCTTCCTGCCACCAATCTTGTGAGAATTAACGTTGTTGTTCTTGATTCTCTTGTTCTTGCTCTCATCGCCAATCCTTCCATTATTTTTAAAGGATGAAGAGAAATTCGAAGAATTGAGCGACTTTTCTTTAACGTCATCCTTCTAGAATAAATACCAATTAGGCAAGTTCCATTAGTGTCTACTCTCTCTCTTAACTCATAGGAGGTGGCGTGGGGTGGAGGGGATGGTGAAGATGGACATAGGGATTTGAAAAAGATAGAAATCAGGCTCTAGGGATCTGCAGAAAATCAATAGCCTCCAAGAAATGATACAGATGCCTTTCATTCATCACCATTATATAGTACATTTGAACCAATATGCTGCATACACGTGTAAGGGAAATAACGGTTTGTATAGCTGTTACAGCTAATATAGACATACTAGAATCTTCTAATATATTACAAAATATATTGCTATTATTTCCTAACATCCCCCCGCAAGCGAGGAGGGGTGACTAGTAATCCGAGCTTGTGACGAAAAACAGAAAATTGGGAATGTGTTAGAGCTTTAATCATACCCTCAGCAATTTGATGAGAAGAAGGAATATATTGAACATCTAACTGACCAGCAAGAACTTTATCTCGCATAAAATGTATATCAATCTCAATATGTTTGGATCAAGCATGATGCACTGGATTGATTGCTAGAGCATTTGCACTAATATTGTCACACCAGATAATTGGAGACCTTTTATTTTGAAAACCAAGTTCATTTAATAATGAACATAACCATGGCACTTCTGCAGCTGAATCAGCTAGCCCTCTATATTCGGACTCGTCACTAGATCGAGATACAACTCGTTGCTTGCGAGAACACCAAGAAACTAAAGTTCCACCAAAATAAATACAAAAACAAGCAATAGATTTTCAATCATCAACACTTGTGGCCCAATCAGAGTCAGTGAAACCAACTAGATTTAAGTTTGGAGAAGGTTGAATATATAAGCTGTACTGATGGGTACCTTTTAAATATTGCAAAATTCTTTTGACCGCTTGAAAATGAACATTGGTAGGCCTAGACATACATTGACTTAATTTATTCATAGAGAAAGCTATATCCAGTCTGGTAGTTGTTAAATACTGCAAAGCACCAATAGCTTGTCGAAATAAAGTAGGATTTTGTAAAGGTTTACCATAATGTGTAGAATATTGACGTCCAGAGACCATTGGTGTTGGAACAGGCGCTGCATCAAGCATCCCAAATTTTCTCAACAAGTCCAAGGTATACTTGCTCTGGCTTAAGAACAGACCAGAATTGTCCCGGAAAATTTCTATGCCCAAAAAATAGTGAATAGCTCCAAGATCCTTAAGGGAGAACAAGCAATTTAATTTGGTAACAAATGAATCAAGATAAGTTCTATCATTCCCAGTAACAAGAATATCATCAACATAGATTAAGACATAAACAGTCAGATTCATTGATTTGAGCATAAACAGAGAGTTATCGATTTTGGCATTTTTGAAACCCATCTGTAACAATGTAAATCGCAAACGATCATACCAGGCACGAGGTGCTTGTTTTAACCCATATAGAGCTTTATCAAGCTTGCACACGTGATGAGGACGAGAAGCATCTAAAAATCCTTCTGGTTGTCTCATAAATACATCCTCTTGCAAATAACCATTGAGAAACACATTATTTATATCAAGTTGCCTAATATCCCATTGAAAAGTGACTGCAATTGTAAGAACTAACCGAATTGTTGCAGCTTTTATCACCGGACTAAATGTTTCATGGAAATAAACTCCAGCTGATTGTTGAAATCCTTTCGCTACAAGGCGAGCTTTTCGTTTGTGAAGAGTACCATCGGGATGAAATTTATTTTTAAATACCCACTTGCAATCGATGATTTTCTGAGTTCCATCATAGGGAACCAGACACCAAGTTTTGTTGCGTTGAAGAGCGGCATATTCTTTGGCCATGGCATTTCTCCATTCTGATGAAGTTAGGGCATCTCGAGCATTAGAGGGTTCTGCTGTGCGTTTCAGGTAAGTTAAATCCTCTGATTGCAATAGCCCAACAAACAGATATTTGGGCTTGTGAATACCACTCTTAGCCCGTGTAATCATATGATGGACATTTTGAATAGGAGCAGGAAAAGATGGGCTTTCATTGGATATATCATGAGCTGAAGTATCATGCAACGAAGCTGGACTGTGAATTGAAGAACCTGCTAATAAGTCTATATTATGCTCTTCCTCGGTCTGTTCATCAGTGTTAACGATTTCAGCTGGTGTAGAAACAACTTGGGTGGAAGAACCAGGTATAGGAAGATTAATCATCATAGGTATAGTTATATCATTTGTAGATTCCTTTCTTTGATCTAGAAACCCAGATGCAAAAGGAAACAACAAGGGATTAAACACAACATGACGAGAAACATAAACACGACTTGTTGAACTCAAACACTTGAATCCTTTTTGCTGAGATGCATAACCCAGAAAAACACACTATTGACTATGAAATTGAAACTTGTGACGATTATAGGGCTTTAAGCAAGGATAATATGCATAGCCAAAAGGTTGAAGAACCTTGTAATCTGGTTCTGTTTTGAACAACTGAAACAAGGGAGTCAAATTCTTCAATACTGGTGTAGGCATTCGATTTATTAAAAACACTGCAGTCTGGAAAGCTTCCATCCAATAACAAAGAGGCATTTTAGCTTGAGCTAATAAAGTTAATCCAGTTTCAACAATGTGCCGATGCTTTCTTTCGGCTCTTCCATTTTGTTGTGACGTATAAGGACATGTATAGCGAAGTTGGATGCCATGAGCATTTGCAATTGGTATGAGAGGTTTAAATTCAAAACCCACATCACATTGGATTGCTTTAATTTTAGTTCCAAACTGATTTTCTACCAAAGTTCGAAAATGATTAAAAGCTGTTATTGCTTCACCTTTATGTTTTAGTGGATAAAACCAAGTATACCTACTGTAATCATCAACAATATGTATGTAAAAAGATTCCCAGATGTAGATAATACTGGAGATGGTCCCCATAGATCAGTATGCACCAAGTCAAGAGGAGCTAGAGCATGTGATTCAGAAAAAGAAAATGGTAAATATTTAGCTTTTCCATATTGACAAGCTTCACAAAAAAAAGTGCTCATTATGTTTGAGCTTGACATTACATTTATTTAAAACTAGATGAAGAACTTTCTTACTTGGATGACCTAATTTCTGGTGCCATAAGACAGAGTCAGAACATGACTTCGAAACAGTAGCTAGGTGACTTGGGCATGGGAGGCATGGTAGCATTTAATCGAAACTTCATTATTTGTCATTGGATATAGACCCTGACTTTCCTTCCCCTGCATTAGTAACTGACCTATTGCTTGATCCTTCACATAACAACCAGAGGCATCAAATTCAACAATAATAGAATTATCTTTAACCAACTGAGATATACTCATGAGCTTCTAAGTAGAGGAAGGAACTACAAGAACTTTATTAAGTTGAATATTAGAGGTTAGCTGTTTAGATCCAATAGTTGTAATAGAAGCTTGATCACCAGTACAAGTGTAAAGATGGCACTTACCCACAATAGAAGACTGATCAACAGAATCTGCCGAAGGTGTTACGTGATAACTAGCACTGCTATCCATATACCAAGCAGGGTCTACAACACTGCTAGCTGAAGCATAGTTAATCTAAGCATCATCATTATATTTATAGTAGTAGGTTGAAATATCATGCCCAGGATTATTGCAATAGTGACAGTATGGACAACCACAATTACGTCCATGATAAGAGCGTCCTCTGCTACGATAGCCTCCTCGAAAACCACGTCCTCCCTTCCAATTTATGCGAGAACCATCAGCATTGTTCCAGGAGTTAGAGTGAGGATTGCGATAGTTGTTCTGATGAGCTAAATTTGCAGTGGGCTCAATTGTAAGGCTGGCAAATTGATTTAATTGTTCTAGTCGACTTTCAAAAGCTAAAAGTGAGGCCTGGATATCAACCCAAGAAAGATTAATTTGATCAGTGAGCTTAACCACAATAGCATTATACTCAGCATCCAGTCTGTTTAACGTATGAATAATCAACTCTTCATTTCGAAGAGGTGCTTCTGCTAGATTGAGTTGGTCAACTAGAGAATTCATTTTGTTTAAATAATCGGCCATCTTCATTCCACCTTTCCGAGTATGATGAAGCTCAGACTTGTAAATCATAACTCTATCTTTTATTGAAGCTCTGGCCAGCAATCTTGCTTCAGCCCAGATGTCCTTTGTTGCTCTGCAATAAAGAAGTTGAGCACCAACTTCAGCACTCATCGTGTTGCGTAACCATCCAACAAGAAGATGATCAGTAGCATTCCAATCTTCAAATTCAGGATTTGTCTTCATTTCAACACCATCTGAGATGAGACGCGGTGGTGGTTCAACTGAGCTATCAAGATGATTATCTAGATTTCCTTCGATAATAGGCAACACAATAGACTCCCACAAGAGATAGTTGCCTCGGTTCAGCTTGACCAAGCTCACTTGATTAAAAGAGTGAAACAAAGAGTGTGTCTTGGAAACATTGTTAACAGTAATGGTTGTAGGTATTCCAAAGGAATTGGAGGCCAACGAAGAAGAAGACATAATGAAAAAGTGAATAACCCTAAAATGTTCTGATACCAAGACAAAAATCAGGCTCTAGGGATCTGCAGAAAATCAATAGCCTCCAAGAAATGATACAGAGGCCTTTCATTCATCACCATTATATAGTACATTTGAACCAATATGCTGTATACACCAATATGCTGTATACACATGTACAGGGAAATAACGGTTTGTACAGTTGTTACAACTAATATAGACATACTAGAATCTTCTAATATATTACAAAATATATTGCTATTATTTCCTAACAAGGTTTTCATGGTTAAAGTGAAGCTTTTTATTTTTTTCTTTAAACGGTGTTAACTGTTTGTTTGGATGATGGGCACAATTACTCTAATTTAATTATTTTAAGATCAAAATTATACTCATAAATATTTTAAGGCACTAATTACATCTCTAAAATTAATCCGAGGTGCTGACAACACCATTACTTTACTCAGGTTTAAAACATAACTGACTTCAGTTGATCTCAACAGCTCCTCCCGAGCTTGAGCCACTAATTCTAAGGGATAAAACGTATTGGTTTTTGTTGGCCACATATTTGTGTGTGTATATATATATATATATAACATGACTTAGAAGTAAACGGTTACAATTAAATAGAAAAAAGTATAGCATGAATTAATACATATGGTTTTAATGTGTATAAGAATAGGATCCAAGTGACAGATTCACATATGATACAAAGAGTGAAATGCTTCCAAGCCATGATTTTTATTGCGTTTTCCTACATTAATATGGGGCTACAAGTTACAACGTTTGAATATGGCTTATTATAATACTATAAGTTTTGAATTTTATGATAATTTCAGACGTGGCTTGCACTTGAATGCCCTCAAGTTGGGGGGAGATCAAATTCACAATCACAACGTCTTGGCCTTATCCTCTGGTCTTATCTGTATTATTATTCCACATATTACGGCAACAATATTTTAGTCATTGGATCCAAAGAATATTATCCTTTTTAAGTTTTGATATTATTCACTATACTATCAGAATATGGTAAATATTTATACATCGATGTGTACATAGCGAGTTAAGGTAAGCAAGAATTGAGAGCTTACAATGAGTCTAAACCCAGAAATGGCCAAGCCTTACCTCTTTTTCCTGCAATTAGTCTCGTTTTACTTCATCCTCCAATCACATCTCGCCACATCACTCGCTCCCAGCCCAATCCCAATCACAGTTTCAGTAACCGACTTCGGAGCAGTCGGCAACGGCCGCCGGTACGATACCCGAGCCATTCAATCGGCGATAGACTCATGTCCAGTCGGAGGTCCCTGCCAGGTGAATTTCCCGGCGCCGGGGAAGTACCTGACGGCGACGGTGTATCTGAAATCGGGAGTGGTGCTGAACGTGGAGGCCGGAGCGAGGATCTTGGCGGGAGCGAGGCAGAGGGACTATCCTAGGGATCCGTCGCGGTGGTACGCGGTGGTGGTGGAGAACGCGACGGAGGTGGGGATCGGCGGCGGGGGAGTAGTGGACGGACAGGCGATGAAGTACGTGGTGAGGAAGGATGTGAGGAAGAACGTGATGGTGAGCTGGAATGAGACGGGGACTTGCTTGGGGGATGAGTGTAGGCCCAGGCTCATTGGGTTCTTGGGCTGCACCAATGTTCATGTCTCCAATATCACACTCTATGAGCCTGCTTACTGGTGGTTAGTTTCTTGTTATATTTTCCTTTTTAATGATTTTTTTTTGTGGAAAATTAATCATGGGGGAGAATTACTATACACAACACATAAACAATTTAATCATTAAAAAGTTATCAATATTTCATGTATGGCATCTTGTCATTGTATGCTTCTTATATATAAGAGGTTGTACGTTAATTCTCTTTTAATGAATTACTTCCGTAGTTTTAATTCAGTTCCAACTTATTCCTAAAATTCAACACTTAATCCTTACATTTTATGATTTGGTTACAATTTTATTCTTAAAGGACTAGATGATTTTATGAAAGGATGAATTAAATAGGTGAAACTTGAGGGATTGGGTTGGGACAATTAAACTTCATGGATTGAGACGTTGAGTTGTAGCTAAATCAAAATTAGAGGGATTAAATAATTATATATGTATAAATTCTTACAGATAATTTTTTGTCATTTATTTGTTCATTTTTTTTACATAAACGTTATTTTTTAATAAAAATATTTTTCTTTGGTCTTTGGGATATGGATAGATGACTCTCATAAATTTTAACCCTTGCATGTTTAAAGTCCTAATGATATTTTATTTTATTACCATAGTAATAGATTAATTATTACTCGTGTGGAGAGTCTTTGCATAAATTTTAAAATTTATAGAGGTTTACGTCAAATTTCAATTGTCGAGAAGCTGTTTGATGCTAAAAGATTAGATGATCTCAGCTTGATGGGGACGTTTATATGTGGAAAATTAAACGAATTGTATAAAACTATTTCGTTGTGATTTGAGTTACTTGCACGCAAAATTTATCTATTTTTTTTCTTTTGACTTCAATTCAATCTTACTCAGTCACTCTCACCCTTTGATTTCATTTGTTTTTTTTTTCCAACGATTTCATTTTGTTTTAATAAAATTTTTCACTTTACATATCACTTAAATATCATTGTAATCTTATTTATAAGTCTATTTTGATGAAAAATTTTGGTCCTTATTATTAGTCCAGTTTCAGAATAATAAATGCATTTGTTACATTTTTCCCCTATTAATTATAATAAACAAAAGAATTTATTCATGTTGATTTTTGGAATCAATGATAGATAATGGTAATATTGGAAATTTAATACATAATTAATGAGTTAACTAACTCTCTTTGATATGTGAGAGTTAGTTAATTTGAACTTATAAATACTATTAGAGTGATATATATGATATATACATAAACCTATTCTAAAAATATAAGGGCCTATGTAACTTCAAACAAACTGAGAAGAAGACTTGTATAATTATTCTTTATTTAATCTAACAAAATTCAAAAGAGAGTGTATAATCTACTCCTTATTTTGAGGGAAGGTCTTAGTATATGTTAACAATAGAAAATTTTTACGTGATTTTTTTTAAGAAATCTTTGGTAATAATATTGATGTTGCTCCAAGTCCAAAAAAGAGTAATTTGCATATACTTTTTAAAATTTTTACTAACATAACGATTTTTTTTTTTTATATCTTCAAACTTACTACAAACCTTTTTTAAAATTTGAGAAAAGTTTATAGTTTTTAATCGTTGTTAAGGAAGTGGAAATCCCAAAATGTTTTGTGATATTTATTGCAGTTTACACTTGGTAAGAAGCAACAAGATAAGAATAGAGGATATTTCAATATATGGAGACTTCAATATACCAAACAATGATGGGATTGACATTGAGGATTCAAACAACACATTCATCAACAGATGCCACATTGACACTGGCGACGATGCTATCTGCCCAAAGTCATCCACTGGTCCTGTCTTCAACCTCACTGCCACTAACTCTTGGATTCGAACCAAATCTTGTGCCATCAAGCTTGGCAGTGCCAGTGTCTTCGATTTCAAACACTTTCTCTTTGATAATATCACCATTGTTGATTCTCATAGAGGCTTGGGTTTTCAGATCCGTGATGGAGGTAAACTTCTCTCTCTTCCAATTTACTACTACATCTTTGTGTTTTATCAGTTAAGGCTGGCAAAATTTAGCCACTTGATCTACTCATGAAATGAGTTTCATTAGTTAGAGAAGGAAAAAAAAAGGGAAGTGAGACTTATTTATGTTGGATTTATGAGACTTATAACATGTATGGAATCACATTTGGATCTTATCAAAACCATATTTTGGCTCAAGCAATTCTCTTATTGCTTCAATCAAAACCATGTTTTGATGATTCCAAACGTTCTACGCGCTTGTTTGGATTGGTGATAGAAACTGTTTTTCCAACGTGAGTTATAGTGTATGAGGTAAGTATGTAAATGGAGTTTTGTTTTGGTTATTACGTGAACATACTCATCTAACACCAATTCAAATAGGCCTTACGTTGTGTTAGAATTATAATGACCGGTGGGTCTTTATCTTTGTTTCTCTTTCAAATGATCCACACTCTTCAATTAAGAGTGAGAAAGAGAGACAGTGAGAGTAAATGAGATGAGGTAATTAGTTTCTCTCCTCTTTGGGAAAATTTCAATAAATTAGAGGGAAAATTGGGGAAAAGTCCCCCATTGAAAAAATTATTAGTGATAATGATATGATAAATGTTTATATATAGAAAGTACTAATACTTTGCAAATTTTGTATACATAGAGTACTGGTCTTTGTCACCAATATGGGACCTTTTCCTAATTTTCGCTAAATTAGATCATATGAAATGAATTTCAGCTGCAATCAGAATAGGAAATGGAGGAATTTGCTCAAGACTTACCAATAGATCATGTTTTGAAGTTTGAACATTGTTTTTGCAGGAAATGTAAGTGACATTGTATTCTCAAACATAAAAATCTGCACAAGATACTATGACCCATTATGGTGGGGAAGAGCAGAACCAATATACGTCACAACTTGCCCACGAAACTCAACCTCAAAGGAGGGCACAATCTCAAACATACTTTTCACTAACATCACAGCAATTTCAGAAAATGGGGTCTTCCTCTCTGGTTCAAAAAAAGGGCATTTAACAAACTTGAGATTCGTCAACTTGAATCTCACTTACAGAAGGATTACCAATTATCCTGGTGATTTATATGACTATAGACCTGGATGCCATGAATTGGTTAAGCACAGAACTGCTGGCATAATGATGGAGCACATTGAAGGTCTTGAGGTTAAAAATGTGAAGATGAGATGGTCACAAAATCATTTGAAGGAGTGGAATAATCCTCTGGAGTTCAGGCCTTCTACTGTGAATAACATCTCTTTTCTTGGTTTTGATTCTAGTTTGGCATACAAGTAGTATATGAAGCTTGCGGTTTCTTCAATAGAAAGATGGATTGTAGTGAGAACTCACGAATCAAAAAGGCATTGGGGTGTTATTGTTTGAGATGTTAAGGGGGAAATGGGTACAAGAGATAAAAAGGGAAATCCCTTGGTGGGTGGTCTCATTTGAGGTTGTGTGATTCAAAGACACTTGATTGTTATTTGTTGAACCTTGTGATTTTTCAAATGGACAAGATTTACAGGAAGTTCATTTGGAGCCTCTCGTTCAATTCAGATCCTTTGTATTAAGAATTAAATGTATGATATATAAAAGAGAAATAGATTAAGGAGCATGAAGCAGATAGGGATGTCAGGGCCAAAGATTGACTTGGCTCGGAGGCCAACCCAACTTATCCTTCAAGTCAATTTTCTTAACTTGAAACCAACCCCACCCTGCTTAACTTGGCCAGGTTGATAAAAATAATGATCCATGATTCATTGGTCATAATTAAAATGATGAATTTTATATTTAATAAAATTTATTACTGTCCGAAAGATTGTGATGTGAAACTCTAGGGGTATCTGATGCTTCACATCAGATTGCCTTCTTGGCTAATCAATCTTTACTATGATATCTACTTCACTAGAAGATTCAGCAATTGTATCATCTGTTGTTCTCTGCTTTGCACAGAGGCATTTGCAACATTCCCTGTGGAATGGCTCACTTCAAGGCCCTTTATATGAGGGGTTCTTGTGAGATTGCTTGACAAACTTCTCCGCTGACAGATATCCATCTGAAAAATCACATGGGAAATTAAGGCATGTTTGGGATCATGATTAATGATCTCAAAAATGCTTATGCACGTAACTTGAGATAACACTCCTCTCACATACTTACCTCGTATATTGTAAATCATGATTGAAAAACTGTTTTTGAAGACTTCAATTGTTATTTCAAATAAGTAATAAAATTAGCCTAAGACAGACTAAGAATTTCTGAAAGTTTAAAAGCTAAAAATACTTTCAATTAGTCGTTGTCTTTCATGATATTCTTAAAAAGTATGGCGTAGATTTTGTAGTCTCAGAAGTTGATGGTCAGTGCGAGTTATGTGCTGATAGTTATGTCTCTCAGTTTGAATGATTCATTAAGTAATCTCTGTTCATCAGAAACTTTTGAACATATTAGGAATTTACCCGAGAATCTTGTATTTCACTTAAGTTTGTGTAAGATCAGTGTCAAACCTAAATATTTTTGCATGGAGAATCAGTTATACCTAGCAACTAAATTTGCTAGAACGAATGTGATATAAAAAGGTTCAATTTTAAAGAAAGGAAAAAGTGATATGCAAAGGCAAGGTAGGTTATCCATCAAAACCCTGCTAAATTAAATGCTGAATTCTTTCTGTGACTAATTGGCCGAATTTGAGAATAATATTATGCACAAAAAATTTCCCATCCATGAAGCTAATATCAATCTTATGTACCAACGTACCGTGCAGCCATAAATGCTCAACTGCATTGCCCTTGCAGACAAACTACTGGTTTGTTGCCCAACACCTTGGCAATATTGCTTATGTTGCTTTGGCTTCACGAAATTTTCAAGCAAGCTCACAAGATCATAATGTTCTTTTCTTCTATGGGGATAATCAACTGCGTGAGTTAACAGTGAACTAGACCTTCTAGAAAGAGCAGCATCAGCCTTAAGTGCTGCAATGTCAAACACGATTAGCCTTGCTCTTTCTTCAACTAGATAAGATGAAGCTTGATGGGAAAAACTTGCATTTTCTGTACCTGTCATTATTGAGAGGCAAGCAAAAAGATAAGAAACCCAAGCAAATCATATAAGTTTGTAAAAAAACCTACCCAAAAGGGCGCTAAAACTAGAAAATAAATCTTAGTTGCAGACTAGGATTGATGTCATCAAATGTGTAGATTTTCCAGAGAGGAACTCTATCCAAAATTATATTTTGACATAGATCCAACAAGGACATAATATGAAGTACTCCCTCCGATCTTATTTATAAGCAACTTTTTCTCTTATATAAGTAACTTTCACTTTGTGTCTAAAAATATAAACTTGTTTTTCCTATTTTACCATTATTAAATACATATTATTTACAATTAATTATTACACATACCAAGAGTTATATTTAGGAGAGAGAGAGAACTCATTAAGTGAATAAAGTCAACAAAGTATTAGGAAATGTATTTTATTATCTTTCATATTTTTTATACATTCTTTCTCTATTTTTATAAATAGGGGCATATATAGAAAAAACATGATATTTTTAACACATTTATTATTTTTAACTATCAGTTCGTTTTGTGCAATCAAGAAAAAAGTTGCTTATAAATAGGACCGGAGGGAGTATAAATTAGCCTTTCTTTGCCCTAAGCCTCTTATTTTAAAGCTTTCAATCTAAAAAGATCTATGGTAACTTTATAAGCAGTATGCGGGGAAGATATGCCCCCTAATTAGTTTTTTTTAAGGATCTTATTGCACTCACAGAATCATTGATTACACTACTTCATAAAGCTTACATGGGGATGGGTATTTATACAAAGAGCGTATTAAATGCTAACTCCCAACTACAAACTAACCCTATTAATTACGTCTATATTTCCTAACAACCAACTAACCATATTAATTACATTTATATTTCCTAACACTCCCCCTCAAGTTGGAGCGCATATGTTAATTAAGCCCAACTTGTTATAAAGATAGTCAACACAAGTCCCGCTTAAGGCTTTCGTCAGAAGATCTCCTCATTGGTCACTAGACTGCACATGCCCAATAGAAATAAAGTTCTCCTTGATCTTATCAAGTACAAAATGACAGTCGAGCTCAATGTGTTTTGTACATTCATGAAACACAGAATTAAAGGTTATGTGTAGAGCAACTTTATTATCACACCACAGCTTTATGAGCAATGACGTGATAAGACCAACTTCCTTCATTAATTGGTGAATCCACACAATTTCTTGTACAGACTGAGCTATGACTCTATATTTAGCTTCCGCACTAAACCGAGAAACCACATCCTGCTTCTTGCTCCTCCAGGACACTAAATTTTCACCTACAAACATACAATATCATGTGTTAGATCTCCTAGTAGCTTTTGACCCCGCATGATCTACATCACAAAAGCATTCAATCTTTGTGTGACTATGATTCATATAGAGTATACCACGACCAGGTGAGCCATTCAAATAATGTAAGATATGCTCTAAAGCTTCCCACTGTGCAACAATCGACTTTGTCATAAATTGGCTAAGTACACTAACTGGAAAAGTCACAGTAGGACGAGTCACCATGAGATAGTTAAATTTTTCAATCAGTCTACGGTATCTCTCAGGATATGCAAATGGTTTGATTTTCTTTGGATCAACCCTTTTTCCTCACATCCTCAGGTAGCTCGTCATATGGTACGCTATCATCAATCTCTAGAAAAGGATTAGGAATTATGGGAAAGTTACTTAGTGCCGCTCCAAGTTTCCCGGTTTCTTTTAATAGATCAAGAACATATTTCCTCTGTGTTAAGAGGATGCCTTTCTTGCTTCTCATAACCTCGATCCCAAGAAAGTACCTTAACGGACCCAAATTCTTTATTTGGAAATGAGAATTAAGAAAGGCCTTGAGTGACAAGATTCCTAAAGTATTACTTTCCATAATAACAATGTCATCAACATATATCACTAAGAGAATCGTGCCTGTATCCGTCCACTGATAAAACACAGAATGGTCACACTTACTCTGATTCAAACCAAACTTCTTAACCACAGAGATAAACCTATCAAACCAAGCACGAGGGTTCTGCTTTAAACCATATAAAGACTTCTGATGGTGACATACCTTCCCACGCTCCCCTTTACACGTGTTGGACATACATGATATGACGTTTCTACTGGTATGAAAAAACATTTGTTGGCTCAGAACAAGGACAAGAGACTTATCCTTCTATTAATTATGCTTCAATTGATACAGCTAGTAATCCAGCCTAGTATTTAGATAGTGGAGCCACTAATTATGTTACCAATTTAGACATCGGTATTCTTCTTCTACTTTCAGGTAATCTTGTGGTAGGTAATGGTGGAAAAATAGTAATAAGAGGTTCTATTTCTAGCAAAATATCTTATAGTAAAAATCATTTTCTAACTTTAAGAAATGTTCTAGTGGTGCCTGAAATTAAGAAGAATCTTCTTAGTGTTTCAGAGTTGATTATTGATAATGATATTCTGATTGAGTTTCTCTCTCATTCTGTTATCATAAAGGATAAGAGAACAAACAAGGTGCTGCTCAGAGGGACACTATGTGATGGGCTATATAGAGTGGATGGAACACCCCAGTTTTTCATAGCTTTGGTTGAAAGAAATAAAACTTCATCATAGGCCTTTCTGACTTCTATTGAGACCTGGCATAGGCAATTAGAACATACATCTTGTAATACTGTCAAACATGCTTTGAATAATTGTAATATCAAGTTTGCCAGTAATGAAAATTTTGATTTTTGTGATGCATGTCAATGTGGCAAAATGCATAAGCTTCTATTTACTTTGTCTACTTCACGTGCTTCAGCTCCTCTTGACATTATGCACACATACTTATGGGGTCCAGTGCCTGAACAGTCTAAATCTGGGTTTAAATACTATATAACATTTGTAGATGATCACATCCGATTCACTTAGATATTCCCTTTGAGAACAAAAAGTAAAGCATTATCAGCATTCAAAGAGTTTAAAAGGCTAGTAGAAAATCAGTTATACAGGAAAATTAAAGTATTGCAGAGTGATTGGGGTGGTGAGTTTAGAGTTTTTGAGATTAAATTAAGAGAATCAAGAATTATTTTCAGACACTCTTGCCCACACACCTCTGAGCAGAATAGAAGAGTTGAGAGAAAGCATAGACAAATAGTTAAAATTGGTTTGAGTGTGCTAGCAAAGGCTCATATGCCTACATTTTATTGGTGGGAAGCCTTTACATCTGCTGTTTATGTCATCAATCGACTTCCTAGTACAGTTTTAGATCACATTTCTCCTTTTGAGGTGTTATATAAGAAGAAACCTTAATACTTTGAAATAAGAGTCTTTGGATGTGCCTATTTTCCTAATTCGAGGCCTTACAATCAACACAAGTTGCAATTTCGTAGTGAGAAGTGTGTATATTTGTGACCTAGCTTTTCTCATAAGGGTTACAAATGTCCAAGCTCCTCCAGAAGAATTTACATTTCTAGACATGTTAACTTTAATGAGCATGAATTTCCTTTTGCAAGTTCTGTAAAAGGTGTTAATGTGCCCTCTCAGTTGCAAAATTTCTCTGGAACTACCGTGCCACCTTTAATCATTCCCTCATTTCAAGAGAAAATGGTTGATTTAGATGTTGTTTTTGACAAAAATTTAGTTGAACATGGTTAGTCCTTACATGATAGTCTTTCAATTACTAATAAGTCAGCTACAAGGTGCAACTCAAATGAAATCAATGAATTAGATTCTTCTTCAACGACAGAACATGTTGATGTATCTAGCTCAATTGGGAATTCTTCTGCTCCACAGACCATAGACACTTCCTTGGTACAACCTATTACTACTAACATGCATCCAATGGTGACTAGAGCTAAACATGGCATTTCTAAGCCTAAAAGGCCCTTTATTGGTCTTGTTGAACAACATCCTCAATATCTCAAAATAGCTCATACATCAATATCAAAGGCTTTAAGCTTATCGCACTGGCACAAAGCTATGAATGAAGAGTATCAAGCATTGATGAGAAATCACACATGGGTTCTGGTGCCTCCACATCAATCACAAAATGTCGTGGGTTGTCGCTGGGTTCTTAAACCAAAATTTGACTCTGCTGGTATGGTTAACAGATATAAAGCTCGCTTAGTGGTTAAAGGATACCTATAAGAACCAGGTGTGGACTTTGGTGAGACTTTTAGTCCTGTGATCAAACCTTCAACTGTTAGAATTGTTCTTATGTTAGCTGCATGTTTTAATTGGAATGTGCGTCAGCTTGACATAAATAATGCCTTTCTAAATGGTTTTCTGCATAAGACTGTTTATATGAAACAACTAGAAGGTTTCATTGATACTTATAGGCCTCATTATGTTTGCAAATTGACTATAGCACTTTATATATAGACTTAAGCAGGCACTAAGAGCATGGCTTGATAGGTTGAGAACAACCTTAGTCAATTGGAAATTCAAGAACAGTAAGAGTGATACCTCTCTGTTTTATTTTCAAAATGAAAAACAAATCCTACTTATCTTAATTTATGTTGATGACATCTTAGTCACAGGAAGTAATTCTTCTAACTTGGATATTTTTGTTCAACAACTGCATAAGATTTTCTCTTTGAAGGATCTGGGACCAATTCATTACTTTCTGGGCATTTAAATTTATAGGGACAGATATGGGTTCTTTTTTAATCAAAGTAAATATATCAGTGATATACTTAATCGTTGCAAAATAACAACTTGTTTTGCCATTAGCACTCCTATAGCAACTGGAAGAAGCTTATCTTTAAGAGATAGCACACTCTTTGATAATCCATCCCTCCATAGACGTGTAGTTGGATCATTACAATATTTGTCTATTACACGTCCAGATATTGCCTTTACTGTTAGTAAACTTAATCAATTTTTGGCTGTACCTACGGTACTTCATTGGCAAGTAGTAAGCGCTTGCTTATATATCTAAAAGGATCTTTGTATATGGGTTTGCACATCAAACCCTCTTCCTTTCTTGATCTTATGACTTTTTCAGATGCAGATTAGGCAGCCTGCCCAAATGATAGACAATCCACTGGAGGATATTTGGTATTTCTTGGAGAATCATTAGTGTCATGGTTCTCAAAGAAGCAGTTGGTAGTTGCTCGTTCAAGTGCAGAATCAGAATATAGATCACTTTCATCTACAGCTTCGGAAATCCTGTGGCTTCGTGCTCTATTATATGAACTAGGGTATATCTTCTCTCAACCTGCTATCATTTGGTGTGATAGTCTAAGTGATGCAGCTCTTGCTTATAATCCTGTTTTTCATGCCCAAACAAAACACATAGAAATTGATGCTTATTTTGTGAGGGATCATGTTGCTGCTAAAACGCTTTCTATACGGTATGTTCCTATAGAAGATCAGGTAGCCGATGCATTGACAAAGCCTCTGTCAAGTAATCGTTTTGCTTCATTGTGTAGCAAACTCGGTATGGCAATTGCACTCTTTCGTTTGAGGGAGGCAGATAAAGAACAAGAACGTGAGGTCTACATTAATATAAGTGGGGAACATTAGGCACTGAATATTCCTTACACAACTCATTCTTTATTTCATTTATTTATAATGCTTGTACAATGTATACGTTGGAACATTCAGAATTGAATTGCACATACGTTCTTGTTGTTGACCCATTATGTAATAAATAGCTTACATTTTTCTAGGAGTGTAGTGTTCCTAGCAACATTCAATCTATTCCCAAAACTATTTTTTCTAATTCTGGGCAAGAATTGTGAGAAAGCAAAACTAATGATCCAATGCCAATGATGAGGAGAACAACTGTATAAGGGACTCTGGTCCCGCGCAAAACATGCCTACAAGCAACTCCCAAAGCCAGACACAGGCCGGCGAATATCACTGCATCCAATGGGTTCGACGCCGTGTCCGAAGAAGGAGAAGGATGAGAAATATAAATTAGTTCCGACATGGTTCTGCACGGAAATAATGCTTCCGTTATCGCCGCCATTGCCGTGCTGTTTCTACGCTTTCCTCAGCTTCCATGCACGGACAAGGAAAACGTGGTCCCTGAAGGGAAAAGGGCATATGCCGCGGAAAAGGGCAAAGTAGGCAGGATTGATTTTTTCTTACACGTGGAACTCCGTGAATACAGTGGCTTGCAACTGCAAGCTAAAATATTCCTTCCACGGTGTATCTGTATTTAAAAAAAAAAAATCCTAAAAAAGCATGTAATTTTTTTATTTAAAAAAGGGTTAAGGTGTAAATTTATTAATGAAGTTTTACCGAAGGAGCGCCTGACACATTTATCTTTTGTTGGGTGTAAAAATACCCATGAACAATTAAAAATGGTGCAAATTTACCAATGCCGTTAAATTTGACCTAACACCGTTAGGAGTTTTCTTCTCTTATAATTTAACGCCGTTAGGTCAATTTAACGACATTGGTAAATTTGCACCCTTTTTAATTATTCGTGGGTATTTTTACACCTAACAAAAGATAAATGTGCTAGACGCTCATTCGATAAAAATTCATTGGTAAATTTACACCTTAACCCTTTAAAAAATTATAATTTTCGGGGCTTAAATGGGGAAAGCTGAACACGAAAGATTAAAAGGGTGGAAATTAATTGGTAGGTGGAAATAATTTATAAGTCAGTTTAGCAAACAAAAAAGGTAAAATTAAATACCTTAAAGTAGTTTATTTAGCTTCCTTAATCTTTCTAAAAAAATTCAGAACTAAAAGTAGTATAATTTAATTATACACAATATATAATATAGTTAAGTAATTTATTTATTTTTCTTAACTTCTTTAAAAAAAATCAACAAAATTCTATATTTAGTATTAGAAATAGTATATTTATTACTTTTAATTAATTATATATATATTTTAAAATCCAACCGCTAAAAAGACCTTATATACAAGTACGGGAGAGTATGGTATCATGGAGGGGGAGAAGGGAAAATCTAATTCTGATCGTTCAGACTTAATGTTCATATTTATATTTTAATGTGAAAAGACTCTAAACTAAAGACAGTCTTTTAAGTTTTAACAATCATAAATTGTATTTGGGATTGTTTTTAGAGCCCAAAAATGTTTTTAGGCTCTAAACTAACAGTAACACTGACATGCGCCAAACTGGTTGGATGGGAATGTGAAGGAATATGCAAGCATCATCCAAAGCATGGGTGAACCCCAACCTCCGTCAATTCCTCTCTTGACCCTTCCACAAATAGCTACAGCCATTTCCAGTATAATAAACGCATAGATTCCATCAAGAGTCAAATTTTTTCTGCTTTTGTTTGACCACAAGTGAAATCATTGGGAAGTAAGGTAAATTAAAAAAAAGCTTGCGTCATGTCAAAAGATTTATACAGCATAAATTTTCATATAATATTTGTTTCACATATTAATTTCACATTATTGAAAAATTATTTTTAAATATTTTAATCATATAAGCAATAAAACATAAAACGATAAGCGACGGCGACCTCCTGCGGTCCCACATGTCCCCCATAATAGAGCACATACGCACTACGTTTTCCAGTGAGAAAGTAAGGAGCAGAAAAGCAATCATTTCATAGTTCCCATTGACTCCATTGAAGACTTTAATAGCTTCTTTGTTTAAATCATCGAGCCTAGGCTTAGAACTCAGTGCTCTCCGTGGTGAGGGTTTTGTGAGCTCTGCGTCGTCGTCGTCGGCGCCGGCGCCTGGATATGGACCCCGAGCTCCAACTTCCTCGCTCTTCATCACTCCCTTCCTCCGAGGTTCTTTTCTATTCTCCTCTCTCTTCTCTTCGCTTTCATGCCATTGTCTTCATTCCCAAACCTAACGACAAGTCTTTTCTTTTCTGCCTGCCTGTCTGTATCTCCGTTTTGGTAATATGAAACGCTCGGATTTGGTCTTTATTGGTCGATATCATGCATGCTTTGATTATACGTTTTATATTTTTGTTCCTGTAACTGTACATGTAATTACTTTGTCAAGAAGCAGTTCCCTACTCCCTTGTCTTTGTTGTTCTTTGAAGTTTGAAGTTCATGATAGTTGATGGCGTAATTTTGACTGTTTGGTTATTTCTGTAATTCCCTTGGGCATTAATTATGTTCATTGTTTGTAGCAGAGAAAGGGTACATGGAAAACATTGGTACTTGCGTACAGGACCTTAGGGGTCGTATTTGGCGGACTTGTGACATCGCCGCTATATGTTTACCCTTCAATGCCATTGAAGTTTCCAACAGAAGATGACTATCTGGGTATCTACAGCATCATGTTCTGGACTCTCACTCTAATAGGGGTCGTAAAATATGCCAGCATAGCTATCAAAGCTGATGATCATGGTGAAGGTACAGACACAAAATAGAGATTCACCGTCAACTTTATTCTCTTAAAAGGATAGAAGAGCATGGTCCCCTCCATAGATTTCTCTTGTCAATTAGATTCCACGTTATCATCTATTAAATGCATGTCCCAGATTGATGCTGTATGAGGGGATATTAACTAGGCTGTTTGGATTAACTCAACGTGTAACTGTACTTCGGTGATTTGAGGTTCACTAATTGATCTTACTCCACAGCTAAACTCACACACACACTGGCCAAAGTGTGCTTGGAATGGAACCTTGACTTCCATACATCATGATGAATTGTAGGTGGAACTTTTGCCTTGTATTCATTACTTTGCAGGCATTTGAATATTGGAATCCTGCCTTCTAAGCAGCCACATTTACCCTCAACTACAAGTTCAAACGTGCAAAGGGGAACTGAAACACAGAGTAGGCTGGGGAAATTTTTTGAAAGAAGTCTAGTTGCTCGCAGGGTATTACTTTTTGTTGCCATGTTAGGCACATGCATGCTTATAGGTGACGGCATACTTACACCTGCAATTTCAGGTTGGCCTCTCAGAATGTTATCTTTTTTCCTTGGTTCAGTAAAAAATAATGCAGTGGCTTTTATTGTTTAGATGTTTGATTCAACTTGTAACTTTATTCCCAGTGTTGTCAGCAATTGATGGAATAAGAGCACCTTTTCCTTCTGTTAGCGAATGTAAGTGCTTCAGCCAATATTATCAGGCCATAAACTTGAGATTTTTTCAAATTCGATATATAGTTGGAAAGAAGGCGGGCCTTGGCGCAACTGGTGGGTGCGTTGGCTTTCCGCCCCCAGGTCCAAGGTTCGAGCCCTGGAAACAGCCTCTTGGCAATAAATGCCAGGGTAAGGCTGCGTACATAGTTTCCTTCCCCTGAGCCCGCATTGTGCGGGAGCCGCTTGGCACTGGGGTCCGCCTTTAGATATATAGTTGGAAAATTGCAAACAGCGTACTATATGATTTTATTGCCACTTGCTTGGTTTGGCACAAAGACAAGCTTTACATGAAAGGATGATAAATTTGTTGGTTGTAATGTTTTTGGTTTTCAAAACAAGCTGATATTGTTAATATGTTGTCAAGCAGAAAATATTCCATCTCTATTGGCCAGCAGCCTTGACAAATATTTATAAAAATTAAAAAAAGTTATACATATGAATATTGAAAAACGTGGGAGAGCTTGTGGTAATTGGTGGCAGTAGACCAAGTCATCATGCAACATTCATTGCCATACGATGACAAATGGCATTGCATTTCTCTCTGCTGCATTCAAGAATTGCAGATTATGGTAAAGTCAAGCAGGAGGCATCCCTTAATTTTTAGAGTACTGTGTGCTGAACAGTAGAAGCTTTTAAGTTTTTACCACGACACTTCTTTAAGGTCTTTCATCAATAATTTAGTGATTAGAATTTAAATAACTGAGTATAAGTTGATTTAATATGGGCAATTGATCAATTACAATGGAATATTCAAGCTGATAAAATATTCAGGGGAAGCTTACTGAGGTTATCATTATATACGAGGCAATATAGCTTAAGTCAGAGTTTGTAACTTTATTGTACAGTTTGCTTTATATGTTATATGACTTTCCTTCTCTTCTAAATTTTTTCGTTGTGCATGCCGTTGCAGCACTTGTGGAAGCACTTTCTTCAGTTGTCTTGGTCTTGCTGTTCTTGTTGCAGAAATATGGTACATCCCGTGTAAGTTTCCTGTTTTCCCCCATAATGGGTGCATGGACCTTGAGCACCCCACTTGTGGGAATTTACAGCATCATACACCACTATCCAAGTATATTCAAGGCTTTATCACCACACTACATATTCCGTTTCTTTTTGAAAAATGGAAAAACCGGATGGCTTTTACTTGGTGGTACAGTCCTTTGCATTACAGGTATATGTCTTATCCTTAATGCTTGACATATAACTGAGAAATTTACCTTCGAAGATCCCGTAGTCTAACCAAATGCATTTTTATGTTACGCTTTTTGCTTTACATTAGTTCTTGTGGTCAGTAAGACCATAAACTTTATAATTTATCTGCTCTTTTGAGCAAAAGAGAATCTAGCGAGAGAACTTTGAGGGTGACCAGTACTCATAGAATATGTCAAACACTTCAAGGTCGGGATCAAGTCAGTTCTTTCTGCGGAATATAACTACACTTAAAATATCTGGTGCCTTTTACTTGGCTTGGGAAGATTCATCTTTCCTTTAAATGGATGTTAGGGTTATTTAAAGTTGTAGACATATGTGATTGGAACGCTTTTTATTCATTCTGAGGAGAGGGATATATACACAAGAAAGAGGAGCCCTTGCTTTAATGGCTCATAAATACAGAATAATATCCTATCCCTACAATATAGGTTTAATATCTACAATCATAAAATGAGTCTTCTATAATCCTAACAAAAGTCTCAGAAGATGCCTGTAGGTTTCATTATCTTTTTCACTGTGATTTTTCTTTGAGCATCTTATCTCTGCATTAAAGTAGGAACTGTATTTTTTTTTTCATGCTATACATCCAGTTCTGGTTCTAATTTTTCTCTAATTCACTACAGATAATTTGTTTCCTTGAATAACGTATGATGATCACTGCATCAAATCATGCATGCTTAAATTTTCATCTAAATTTATAGGCAAGTGGGTAATAATAATAAGTCACAATTCCCCCTATTCATTTAATTCTTGGAAATATCATAATATTGACAGGTTCTGAGGCAATGTTTGCTGATCTTGGTCATTTTAACCAGCGGTCCATTCAGGTTGGCTTTCATTATGTTTGGCCTATTTTTTTGCTTATATTATGCTTCTGTTTCCCATCCTCATCTTTCCCCCCTTTTCACAGATAGCATTTTTATTCACAATCTACCCATCCTTAGTTCTGACTTACGCGGGACAGACAGCTTACCTCATCAAGAATCCCAATGATCATGATGATGGATTCTACAAGTTTATACCCACTCCAGTCTATTGGCCTATCTTTGTTATTGCAACATCCGCTGCAACTGTGGCCAGCCAATCATTAATATCAGCCACTTTCTCAGTAATCAAGCAATCTGTTGTGCTCGATTATTTTCCCCGGGTAAAGATTCTGCACACATCACACAGTAAAGAAGGAGAGGTTTACTCACCTGAAGTGAACTACATCCTCATGGTCCTTTGTGTTGCTGTCATACTTATTTTTGGGAATGGAAAAGATATTGGAAATGCTTTCGGTATGTTACATTGCATCAATTACTCATAAAATTCCATAATATTCACTCCACGAATACTCATATACCCTACCAGCTTTCGCTGCAGGTGTTGTTGTTAGTCTAGTGATGCTCATCACCACTATATTGCTCACACTAGTCATGATCATGATATGGAGGACTCCTGCTATTCTGGTTGCTCTATACTTCTGTGTGTTTTTTGTGATGGAAGGGGTTTATGTCAGTGCAGTTTTCACTAAGCTCCTTGAAGGTGGATGGATTCCTTTCGCCATTTCTTTTATCCTTGCTATCATCATGTTTGGTTGGTTTTATGGAAGACAGAGAAAGATCGAGTACGAGTTAACCCACAAGATAACCTTAGACAGACTTCAAGTGCTTTTAGCAGATTGCAGCATTCGCACTGTGCCTGGCTTATGCTTCTTTTATTCTAACATTCAAGATGATCTGACTCCTATACTAGGACACTACATTACGAATATGAAATCCTTCCATAAGGTCACAATATTCACTACTCTTAGGTATCTGTTGGTCCCCAAGGTTGCTCCACATGACAGGATTGTCATTAACAAATTGAGCCACGAAGGGTTGTACAGTTGTGTGATTCAGTATGGTTATGCAGATTCTTTGAACCTAGAAGGAGATTATTTTTTAGCTCAAGTGACTAATAGTTTGATGCAACATATAAAGAATTGCGATGGCTATGTTCCATCTGATCCTCATGAGATAGAGCAAGAGATTTCCAGGTTAGAAGAAGCACGGTCTGCTGGCGTGGTTCATGTTCGTGGAAAAACCCGGTTTCATATCGGCCCTAACTGTGGCTGGTTTGACAGAATTATGCTTAGATTTTATGAATTGTTGCATAACAATTGCCGGTCTGGATTGCCTTCTCTGAGGGTTCCATTACAGCAGAGGATTGAAGTTGGAATGCTATATGAAGCTTGAAGGGATCATTTTGGAATAAATATAGAATTGTGGTTCCTAATGAGTCCCTCAAGATCTGTAACCTTGTTACAAATGAGTCCCTTTGTTAGGACAAATTCTATACACAAGTGTAATTTTAGTTAGTTAAATGACTTTCACGGTCAATAAAGTAAATTATTTTTTCACATGATTATCTTATACAATATAAAATCACTTAAAATAAATTAATACTATCTCTGATCCATTTTATTATATATTTCTAAACAATTTACTCCAACTAATAAATACTGTCAAAGACATTAAATTTTTCATAAAATTTAAGTGATCTTTAATATTACCCTATTAATCATATTTAACTTCAATATTTTATTAATTTCTACTCTTGCACTAAACTTATTAAACCCATAGGCATATATGACATCAAAACAATCAAAATATCTTATAAAAAGAACTAAAAATACCTTCTAAAGACTTGTTATAGAGTAAGAACAATCATCGAGAGATAAATGATTTTTTAGTGCCAGATGATTTTGTATTCATATAATCAAACTAATATATAATATATTTATTTAAAATAATTATTAAGAATACATTATTTCAATTATTATGTTACAAAAACAACCAAAAGAGTCCAATGTGAAGTAAAAACATTTAACGTGGAAATCACAATGGCAAATTAAAACTCATAATTACAAATTTAAATGTTGAAAAGTATATTGTTCAAACTTCAATTTCACTTGAAAAAATGTGAGATGATACTACATATGGCTACCTTTTATTCTTAATATAAGAACCAATTGACTAGTTTTTTGGAAAGGATAATAAAGCTAATTGATTCATATTAAAATATTTATATTTACTATTTTTCTCTAAACTAATTTGTTTGACTTGTAAATTGAATGATACACAACATATGTTATGATTAAGGAGAAATACTTAGGTACTCCCAGAGTACCAGCTCATTCATACTCTATCCAATAAGAATGCTCCAGCTCAATCCCACATGTTAGCCAACCATTTTCTTCCTTCTCCCTACGTCCCTCCTCTCATTGTTTGGAGGCACCGTCGGAGCGCAACCTCAATAACGGCTATCGAAGAGAGGTTAAACATAGATAGCGAGTTTTATATATTTGCTTGTTAAAGCACTAAGCACAAGATAATTCACCAAAAAGACATCCAACACAGCAGCACTCCCAAGCACATGTGTCCTCCACTATGTCCAACACAACAACACTCCCAAGCACGTGTGTCTTCCACTATGTTCTGCACAACTATACAGACCACCACTGTAAACAGTCATTAAGGCAATATAATAAAAATAGCAACAATGGTGTTTATACGATTGTTCATTTGTTACCTTTCCCTTTTGTGTTATATTTACCTGTATTGCTAAAATGGTATCAGAGCGGTAGAGTCAGCAATGATAGAAACACCACCTTCAAAAACCTCTTCCACTGTTCACGAACACTCCCCTTCATCTTCTCACTCACCGTCAACCACCTCACAACCATCCAATGTTTCGCATTTCATCTCTGTGAAATTAAACCCTGATAATTACTTGATTTGGAAAACTCAAATGCTCCCATTTTTATATGGTCAGAGATATTTCTGTTACATCGATGGCTCTAAACCACATCCCCCACTGAGACTTCCAAATGGCAAGCCAAACCCAGAACACATTAAATGGATTGAGCAAGATCAGTTGGTCCTATCTCTACTTATCTCCTCTCTATATGAGAAACTCATCGGTCAAGTCATGAGACATAAAACCTTTAGAAATATGTGGTATGCCCTTGAGAATCTTTTCTCTCAACAATCTAAAGCTAAATACCTTCAACTCCATCAAGAACTCACTCATTTGAAGAAAGGAGGTGAATCCATCTCAGAATACTACCAAAAAGGCATTTAACTAGCTAATTCCTTAGCTGCCACTGGAAACCTAGTCTCTGACCATGATTTTATCATTTATTTACTTGGAGGACTTGGCACTAATTTTGATCCAATAGTCACCTTTCTCACCACTAAGAAGGAGGCTTTCACTCCTGAAGAAACACTCAGTCACCTTCTTACCTATAAAGCACGACAATCTCAAGCTCATAGTACTCAAGTCACTCAAATCTCAGTAAATGTCGTCACTATTTCAGATGGAATTCTACCAATACCCACCTCTAACCGAGGTTATGGAGGACGATTTTTCTCTTACAACAGAGGACGTGGGGGACGTTTCCATGGAAGAGGCTATTCTAGCCAAAACAACTTTGGACGAGGATCCTTTGGTAGAAGTGGTCACTTCCGTTATTGTGGAGGTGATAGCAGACACATATTTATGTACTCTGACAAAAGTGTAAGATGTGGGAAAAGTCCCACATCGGAAAATTGTGAAGGAGGGGAGGCCATTTTTGAGTATAAATAGGAGGCCTCCCTCCCTCCTTCAACTCATCCCTCAACTTGCCTTCTTCCTTCTATAAGACATTTTGTATTTCCTCCTCTCTTATAGTATTTCACTTATAAATTGTTTAGAGTGAAATTAGATTCTGGTATTTTTCTTATTGTTGTCTTATTTATTATTTATTAGCTGCTATTAGATATAATAGTTGTGATTTATTATATTATTAAATTACTTCTAGAAACTTTATTTTCTAGTATTGTGATTTTTTAGTATAATCAGTTACGCTCTATATATCCCGCTTCCGCAACAATTGGTATCAGAGCCAAGGTTCTGTCTGAGTATGCTCTGTGGTTGCAGTATAATCTGAACTTCCGCATCAGAAAAGAATTACCTTGAGGTTTTGCATTTGCAGCTATTAAAAAATATTTGGAGCAGAAATGGCGAACAAAAAGGTTGAAGAATCCACATCAAGTGTCAATAATTCGTCGTCGGCGTCTTCGCTTCTAACGAGAATTATGCCCAATGCGAAGTTTGCAGTTGAAATTTTTGACGGATCGGGACATTTTGGGATGTGGCAGAGCGAGGTTCTTAATGTCATTTTTACACAACTATTAGATTTTGCTCTTGAAGAAAGGAAACCAGATAAAATGGAGGAGGAAGATTGGAGGATCATCAATCTTGTTGCTTGTGGTACTATTCGATCATTTCTTTCCAGAGAACAAAAGTATCCATACACAAAGGAAACTTCTACTTGTAAATTGTGGAAGGCATTAGAGGATAAATTCCTGAAGAAAAGCAGTCAAAATAAGCTTCACATGAAGAAAAGATTGCTTCGCTTCACTTATGTTCCTGATACCACAATGAATGATCATATCACCAGCTTCAACAAGTTGGTAACAGATTTGCAGAATTTGGACGTGACTTTTGAAGATGAAGATCTGGCCTTGATGTTGTTGGGATCACTTCCTGATGAGTACGAGCACCTGGAGACTACTCTACTTCACGGCAAAGAGGAAGTATCTCTCAGAGATGTTTGTTCTGCGCTATACAGCTATGAACAAAGAAATAGGGATAAACAAAGAGGCGGAGAAGCAGAAGCACTAGTCACAAGAGGGCGTGCTGAAAATCAATCGAGATCAAGGAAAGGGAGATCCAAATCGAGGTCCAGACCTAGTAAGGATGAATGTACCTTTTATCGAGAAAAGGGCCACTGAAAGAAGGATTGTCCAAAGTTGAAGAACAAAGCCAAACAGAACAATGGGAAGGCTGCTATGGATTCAAATGTAGCTGATTGTGATTATGAAAATTCATATTTTTCATTATCTACAACGACGTCGTCAAAAGCTTCAGGCGTATGGTTGTTGGATTCAGCTTGCAGTCATCATATGTGTCCCAACCGAGACTGGTTCACTGATTTCCAAGAAGGAGGATGTGGAGTTGTCCACACAGCAGATAACACTTCACTTACCGCATATGGCATTGGTTCAGTTCGATTGAGGAACCATGACGGATTGATCAGAACATTGACAGATGTTCGATATGTACCAGATTTGAAGAAAAATCTCATTTCTGTAGGAACTCTAGATTCAAAGGGGTTCAAGATTACTGCAGAAAGTGGACTGATGAAGATACTTTCTGGTGCACTGGTGGTAATGAAAGGTATTCGAAAGAGCAATAATACGTATCACTATCAAGGTAGTACAGTTATTGGAATAGCAGCAGTGACATCCAGTGATGAGAAGGAGGTAGAAGCAACAAGGTTGTGGCATATGCGCTTGGGACATGCTGGAGGAAAATCCTTAAAAACTCTTTCAGATCAAGGGTTGTTAAAAGGATTAAAGCATTGCAGTTTGAAGTTTTGTGAGCACTGTGTAAAGGGGAAGCAGACAAGGGTTAAGTTCGGAACAGCTATCCATAATACAAAAGGTATTTTGGATTATGTTCACTCTGATGTTTGGGGTCCTTCCAAAACACCATCATTGGGAGGAAAACATTATTTTGTAACCTTTGTTGATGATTTTTCCCGAAGAGTTTGGGTGTATACGATGAAGACTAAGGATGAAGTATTGGGAATTTTTCTCAAATGGAAGGCGATGATAGAAACACAAACAGGCAGGAGGATCAAATGTCTTCGTACAGATAACGGAGGAGAATACATGAATGATCCTTTCCAGAAGATTTGTGAGGATGATGGCATCGTCAGACACTTCACCGTCAGAAATACACCACAACAGAATGGAGTGGCAGAACGCATGAACCGGACTTTGCTGGAGAAGGTTCGGTGTATGTTGTCCAATGCTGGCTTGGGCAAAGAATTTTGGGCTGAGGTAATTACATATACGAGCCACCTCATTAATCGTCTACCATCTACTGCTATTGGTGGTAAAACACCGTTGGAACAATGGTATGGTAAACCTGCAACAGATTGTAATTCTTTGCATGTATTTGGCTCAATTGCATACTATCATGTGAAAGAATCAAAATTGGATCCGAGAGCAAAGAAAGCTATTTTTTTGGGGATCACTTCTGGAGTTAAAGGATATCGTTTATGGTATCCAGAAACAAAGAAGATTGTATTCAGTAGGGATGTTACCTTTGATGAATCTGCCATGGTGAGAAAGGTAGCAGCTGAAGATACCCAGCAAGGTGATAGTGTTTCAAAGCAGGTGGAGTTTGAAGGAAAGATGATTTTTCCAGTACAAGGAGCAGACGAGGAAACAAGACAAGACTTTCCTGAGGTAGAAGAAGAGCCAGTTGATAGGGAGGTTTCGACTCATGGGCCTCAACAGCAACGTGAATCAATAGCAACCAGCAAGCCAAAACGAACAATAAGAAAGCCTACTCGGTTTGAAGACATGGTGGCTTGTGCAACCTCAATTGCAGCTGATGACATTCCTTCAACTTATAAATGGGCTATCCATAGCTCAGAAAAGGAAAAGTGGAAGAATGCCATGAATGAAGAAATGCAGTCCCTTCATCAGAATGGTACGTGGAAATTAGCCAAACTCCCCAAGGGTAAGAAGGCAATTGGTTGCAAATGAGTATATGCAAAGAAAGAAGGATTTCCTAACCAAGGTGATGTGCGCCATAAAGCAAGATTGGTAGCTAAAGGCTATGCTCAGAAGGAGGGAATTGATTACAATGAGGTATTTTCTCCGGTTGTGAAACATTCCTCTATTAGAATTTTGTTGGCTTTGGTAGCACAGTTAGATTTGGAACTAGTTCAGATGGATGTAAAAACTGCATTTTTAAATGGAGACTTGGAGGAGGAAATCTACATGACTCAGCCGGAAGGATTCAGAGTTGCTGGAAAGGAGAATATGGTGTGTAAACTTGAAAAATCGTTATACGGATTGAAACAATCTTCGAGGCAATGGTATAAACGATTTGACAAGTTTATGTTGCGACATAAGTACAGAAGAAGTAGATACGATCATTGTGTCTATTTGCGGAAGCTTGAAGATGGATCATTTATATATCTCCTTTTATATGTTGATGATATGTTGATAGCTTCAAAAAATCAGGCAGAAATTGAGAAGCTGAAGGTTCAATTAAAAGGGGAATTTGAGATGAAGGATTTAGGCGAGGCAAGGAAAATTCTCGGCATGGAGATAACAAGAGATAGAGAATCAAAGAAACTCTTTTTATCTCAAAAGGAGTATTTGAAGAGGGTGCTAAATCGTTTTGGTATGAATGAGAAAACAAAATCGGTTAGCACTCCACTTGCCCCTCATTTTAAGCTCAGTGTTGATATGTCGCCAAAGGATGAAGATGAACGAGAGTATATGTCAAGAGTACCATATGCAAATGTCGTTGGTAGCTTGATGTATGCAATGGTTTGTACAAGACCTGACATTTCACAAGCTGTTGGAGTTGTGAGTAGGTATATGCATGATCCAGGGAAGGAGCATTGGCAAGCTGTGAAATGGATTCTACGGTATATTTGTAATACTGTAGATGTTGGATTGGTTTTTGAGCAGGAAGGTGATCGATCTTTAGTTGGGTATTGTGACTCCGATTTTGCGGGTGATTTGGACAAGCGAAGGTCAACTACTGGTTATGTGTTTACTTTTGCAAGAGCGCCAGTTAGTTGGAAGTCAACTTTGCAGTCAACAGTTGCTTTGTCTACCACAGAGGCAGAGTACATGGCGATTACAGAGGCTGTGAAGGAGGCAATTTGGCTTCAAGGATTGCTTGGAGAACTTGGTATTGGTCAAGAAAGCATCGTAGTTTATTGTGACAGTCAAAGTGCTATTCAATTAGCAAAGAACCAAGTTTACCATGCAAGGACGAAGCACATTGATGTTCGATATCACTTCATACGAGAAATTTTGGAAGAAGGTGGAGTCATGATACAAAAGATACGGACAACTGAGAATCCTGCTGATATGCTGACAAAAGTGGTGACTTCTGTCAAATTTCAACATTGTTTGGATCTAATCAACATTGTTGAACATTGATTATTGAATTGTTAACATAATTTTGTAATTAGGAAAAATTAAGAATGTGGGAATTTTCCCAAGGTGGAGATTTGTAAGATGTGGGAAAAGTCCCACATCGGAAAATTGTGAATGAGGGGAGGCCATTTTTGAGTATAAATAGGAGGCCTCCCTCCCTCCTTCAACTCATCCCTCAACTTGCCTTCTTCCTTCTATAAGGCATTTTGTATTTCCTCCTCTCTTATAATATTTCACTTATAAATTGTTTAGAGTGAAATTAGATTCTGGTATTTTCCTTATTGTTGTCTTATTTATTATTTATTAGCTGCTATTAGATATAGTAGTTGTGATTTATTATATTATTAAATTACTTCTAGAAACTTTGTTTTCTAGTATTGTGATTTTTTAGTATAATCAGTTACGCTCTATATATCCCGCTTCCGCAACAAAAAGCACCACTTGTGCTTTATGCTATAAGTTAGTCACAATGTTGCATAGTGTCCTCATCGATATGACCCCACCTTTCAGGGACCACACTCCTTTTCCACCAACTACTCTATTTTCCCTTATAATGATGATACCCTGTGGTATCCCGACACAGGCGCAACCAACTATATGACCGCTGAACTTGCAAATATGAACATCCAATCTGACCTTTATCAAGGTTATGAGTCTGTCTATGTTGGCGATAGAGCACCACTCAACATTCAGCACACCGGATCTAGTCACCTATCCACTCTTAATGGCAACTTTCTTCTCTCTCAACTACTTCATGTCCCTCACATTTCTAAAAATTTATTATCTGTCTCTCAATTTTGCATCAATAATTATGTGTTTTTTGAATTTCATGCCAATTCTTTCTTTGTGAAGGATGCCAAAATAAAGCCCATACTTCTTCAAGGTCACAACCAAAATAAATTATATCCTCTCCAGAATCTTCGCCCTTAATCAGCTCCCATTACTGCTTACATTAGAGTTCACACATCTCTTTAACAGTGGCACAATCGATTAGGACATCCTGCTTCCCAGTCTCTTCAACATTGTCAACCTCCTCTCAGTGCGCTACTTGTCGCATCTCCAAAAGTCACTGCCTCCCTTCACCTTCGTCTCCAAATCGTTCTACTGCTCCTTTATACTTAATATTTTGTGATGTATGGGGTCCATCCCTCTCCTTTCAATTAATGGTTTTAGATACTATGTTAGCTTTGTAGATGACTTTTCTCTCTTTATCTATTGTTTCCAATCAAAACTAAAAATGAAGTTTACTCCACCTTTCTTTAGTTCCGAGTCTTAGTTGAAAATTTATTCAGCTTAAAATTCGCTATTTCCAATCCGAATGGGGAGGCGAATTTCGTTCGTTAACTAAGTTGTTCTCTTCTACTGGTATCCATCATCACATCACATGTCCACACACACAAAACGGCACTGTCGAACACCATCATCGCTCCATAGTTAAAATAGGTCTCACTCTCTTGTCCCATGGGAATGTGCCACGTATTTATTTGACTCATGCGTTCTCCACTGCTACTTTTCTTCTCAACCGACTACCCTCATCTTCTCTTAACAACTTAACCCCATTTGAAGTTCTTTTCAAAACCAAGCCTAACTACAGTTTCCTTAAAGTTTTTAGATGTGCTTGTTGGCCTAATTTACGGCCTTATACAAAAAATAAACTTGAATTATGTTCCTTCTTATGTGTTTTTCTAGGCTATAGTCCTAACAATCTTGGATATATGTGTTTACACACTCAAATAGGACGGATATACATTTCACCAGACGTTGTGTTTGATAAACCACATTTTTCTTTTTCCGAGACCACATCCACACATCAACCCACTTACTCAACCTTTACCATACTTCCCCTCTCCCTTCACGAATCTATCCCCAATCCTACTGTCCCTAATTCAAACATAATTCCTCCTTACCCAACCCATCCGCTCATCAAAGCCCAAGCCTACATCCTCAAGTACATGCTCGTGCACCTCACCCTACATCTTCCTCCCTCGTCCCTTCCTCTATAACAATACCTTCAGCACCTGACTTCACTTCTGCAATATCTTCCCCTTCTCTTAGACATACACAACCTGAACTCGCACACCCTATGGTTACCAGATCCCGTGCTAATGTCTCCAAACCTAAATTATTCATTGATGGTACCATCCAATAGCCCCTCCCAAGGCTCTAACAACAGTCACCACCTCAGAATGTGTGCCTACCTTTGTCTCTGAAGCTCTCAAGCATCTCCACTGGCGTAAAGTTATGTCTGAAGAGTTCCAAGCTCTCCTTGATACTCAAACTTGGTATCTTATTCCACTAGCTCCTTCTCAAAATTTAGTCAGATGCAAATGGATTTTCTGAATCAAATACAGACCCTATGGCATCGTTGATCGCTACAAAGCCTGTTTGGTAGCCAAGGGCTTTCATCAACAAGCTGGCCTCGATTATTCAGATACATTTTCTATAATTGTGAAGCCAGTCATCGTTCATCTAATTATGTCTCTCACTGTATCTCGTAACTAGGTTATATGACAAATTGATATACATAATGCCTTTCTCTATGGCTCCCTTGAAGAGACAGTCTATATGGCTTAACCACCAGGGTTCACTCATCCAGAATTCCCTCACTATGTGTGTAAACTCAATCAGTCCATGTATGGTCTCAAACAAGCCCCTCGTGTATGGTTTTCTTGCCTCAATCATAAACTCACTTAACTCGGGTTCTCTGCCTCCAGGTTTAATCCCTCCTTATTTATCTTTAACTCACAAGGTTGTCACATATTTATTCTTATCTATGTAGACGATATCATTATTACCGATTCCTTTGATATAATGATCACTGTCTTGCTTAAAACTCTCATCTTTCTTTCTCGGGGTCGAGGTTCATCCTATTTCTGATGGTATTATCCTTTCTCAACAAAAGTATATATTAGATCTTCTTCAGCGAACCAACATGCTCTTTGCCAATGCTATGGCCTCACCTATGGCTATCAACTCTAAGCTCCACCTGATTGGCCCTAACTTCTCTGACCCTAGTTTATATTGTAGCATTGTTAGAAGTCTTCAATACCTCTCTTTTACTCGCCCTGATTTGTCCTTTGTCATCAACCGTGTTTGTTAATTTATGCATGCCCTTAAGGAAAATCATTGGGTAGCTGTCCAATGTATTCTTCACTATTTGTGTAGTACCCATCATTTTAGTTTACACATTAAACAATCCAGCGCCCTTTGTCTCTTCTCCATTGCTACATCTCTCAAACCAAAATTCTTAAGGGCTTATTTGGATGCTAATTGGGGTGGTTGCCCTATTGACTCGCGCTTCACTGGTGGTTATGTTGTTTATTTTGGCTCTAATGTCATTTCCTGAAGCTCCAAAAAGCAACTGATAGTCTCTCACTCCAGTACAGAATCAGAATACAAATCTCTTGCCAATGTTATAAGTGAATTAGTCTAGATTGAAAATCTTCTTGGTGAACTCCAAATTCACCTTCCTAAGCTACCCACTCTATACTGTGATCATTTAGGGGCCACTTATCTTGCTGTTAATCCTGTTTTTCACTCTTGAGCAAAACACATTGCACTGGATTACCATTTTGTTCGTGATCGAGTGGTTGCCAAAGCTCTACGCATTGCCATTATCTTGTCCAAGGACCAACTTGTTGATTTCTTCACTAAGCTGTTAACCACTCATCACTTCTTATGGCTTCGCTCAAGTCTCAATGTCAAAACTCTATATTTTTCCTCGCAAGGGGATGTTAAAGCACAAAGCACAAGATAATTCACCAAAAAGACATCCAACACAACAACACTCATAAGCACGTGTGTCCTCCAATATGTCCAACACAACAACACTCCCAAGCACGTGTGTCCTCCACTATGTATTGCACAACTATATAGACCATCACTATAAACAATCACTAAGGCAATAAAATAAAAATAGTGATAATGGTGCTTCTATGTTTATTCCTTTGTTACCTTTCCTTTCTGTGTTATATTTTCTTATATTGCTAAAATTGCTTCAGATTAATAAAATATTATATGGTTTTGATACTGATCAAGATAACCGTACTTCATCCAAAAATTTGAACCTTTTCTAGATCTACCCAAATCATACATCTCTACTAATGAAGATTGGAGAAAGAAATCCCCCATCGATTCCTCTTGACTGCAAAATGCAGATCCTAATAATTACTGAAAGGCGAATGACAAAACAATTTTCGATGCTGGCAGGGGCTTCCTAAACATAAGCAATCAGTATCCGACCAACCAAGAACTATAAAAGTTTACACGGTGATAGAAGATGCGTAGAAGAGTAAGAATGAAAAGAGCGAAGAGCAGTACGTACTTTCTTCTCTGGTGACATTGTTAACATTTTCTAGATCGACGTTTAAAAAGAAATCAAAGAGAGATGGAGGACATTATAGGCTTCGACGGTGATTCCTTCCTAGGTCCCTTTTAACCTATCTACCACAGTCATCAGCACCCAAGAACAAAATGGGAGAGAGATTGAGGATGCGCGTCATTAGTCTCTGTCAATGATCAGAGAAGAGAAAGTTTGACGCCGAATAGAGATAAAAGAGAGAGGGTCTAAGGGAGGGGGAAGAGAGGGACAACTGAGTAATTTAGCAAACCCTAGGCACCTTTAATTTTTAAATAAAATTAAACAATTCAAGATAGTTAGTTGACACGTGGGATTAAAATTGTCTTAGTTGGATTATTTTAATTGGAAAGAGTATGGATGAGTTGGTACTTAAGTATTTCTCATGATTATGTGGTTTATTTAACTTGTTTAATTTTTTTTAAAAAAGGTTTAGCAACTTTTTAAAAAAAGTCAACTAGTTGTTATACTCTTCCAATCCTTAATATAAAACATATTTTGGGAGTTTATTTTGATCTTAAATGTAAGGAAAAATTTTCATATTCGTCAAATTTTTTTTTCAATTTACCCCTATTGATGTCCCCTTAACAAAATAATCAAGAAGGAAAGGGAATAAAGGAATTAAAAAAGATAACTATTATATTTTAAAAAATATATATATCATATTAAATAACTTAGTGCTTGTTTGGAATAACGATTGAGTCTTTTAAAAGTAGCTTTTCAATCGTGATTTATGATATACAAGGTAAATATGTGAGAAGAATTTTGTCTCAACTTATATGAATAAGTATTTTAGAAAGTTCTAAAAATTATCCCAAATAAATACTTAATTTTCTTAATGTAATAAAATTAAGTAAACAAGGTTTGGCTTATAGTAGTAACTAGGAAATAATTTTTGGGGGGGTTAGGAAAGCAACATATGGTGGGACCATAAGTTTCAAGGTCGTGAAGGAGAAAACAAAGGGAAAATGGCTCCTAGGTCCCAAGGGACCCAATTAATAGCAACAAAGTCCCATTACACATTGTCATGACAGCAAAGTCCCAAGGGACTTTTCTGATATGAATTCACAAAGTGAAAATACCATCATCCCCCAACAAAATAAAAGAAAGAAAAACCCACAGAAGGTAGTAACTCCACGTTTCGGTGATTAACGAGAAAGAGAAAAATGCATTTTAGGAACTTCACATTGGTTCAACAGGAATGTCGAAGAGTTGAAGTTTGGTGATGACATCCTCGCGAACTATTAGAGCTTCTGTCGTCGTTATGGACTGTTACAATGACTGAATAGTAAAATCAAAAATTTATTTTTTTCTGTTTTGTATGGTAGGTGCATTTAGATTGATGGGTTGATCAAAAGTTGGAGCTTAGAGTCAATAGTGGACTATGTGGTAAGAGATAGATTAGTAATTCTAAGATTTTGGTGAAAATATGATTTTGATCATTGAAGTTGGGGTTTCAACATGGTTGGGGGTGTGAGAATGTTAATGTGCTCTGTTTTTGGGTTGGCTTACAGAGGGACTACGCTTGTTGTAGTGGGAATAGTTGAATGTGGTGGGGTTGATTTGTGAGATAACACTTATATGATATTAAAATAATGTTGTTGATACATGCATTTATAGTTGTAAATATGACTGTTGTAGTTGTTAATACATAAAATGTGCTCTGTTTCATGGAAATGTAATAGAGGGATTGATTAGTTTTAAGTGGGAATGAATGAATGTGATTGTGGTTTGTGTGATAACAAAATGATGAATTGATATAAAATTACTGTTGTTAATATTAGCTTTAGTACAATGAGTTGTTCAAAAAGTAGGGAGAAAAAGTTGGTAAAATGCTGATATCCTTTTGTGACAGTTGGCATGTCTGATAATTAGAACCTCCCTCGGGACTAACACTTAAGTTGTTAATGTGGCTGAAGCACTTGGCAAAATATGCACATCATGTTGTAAACAACAAAATCATATTTTCTGATATGGTTCATGTCAGGATAGCCACTAGTCGAGGAAAACTCATTAAGTTGTAATTATTTCTAAAGATGTTAATGTGTAGTGAACAAGTTGTCAAAACCTATTGAACAAGTTGCAAATACTGATAGTGTCGTAAATATGGCTGACGAAGTTGTTAAAACCTGTTGAACAAATTGTAAAAAAACCAAAGGGCATAAATTGACATGGTTGATGTCAGCTTAGCCTTAGGCTTAAGAAGATTGATCATGTTGTGAATATAGCTGACGAAGTTGTTAAAACCGGTTGAACAAGTAAAAAACCCAAAGGGCATAAACTAACATGGTTGATGTCAGCTTAGCTTTAGGCCTAAGAAGACTGATCATATTGTAAATATAGTTGACAGAGTTGTTAAAACCTACTGAACAAGTTGTCAAAAAACCCAAAGGGCATAAACTGACATGGTTGATGGCCTAAGAAGACTGATCATGTTGTAAATATGGCTTAAGAAATTGTTAAAACCTGCTGAACAAGTTGTAAAAAAACCCAAAGGGCATAAACTAACATGGTTGATGTCAGCTTAGCCTTAGGCCTAAGAAGACTGATCATGTTGTAAATGTAGCTGACGAAATTGTTAAAACCTGCTGAAGAAATTGTGAAAAAACCAAAGGACATAAACTGACATGGTTGATGTCAGCTTAGCCTTAGGCCTAAGAAGACTAATCATGTTGTAAATATGGCTGACGAAGTTGTTAAAACCTACTGAATAAGTTGTAAATAAACCAAAGGACATAAACTGACATGGTTGATGTCAGCTTAGCCTTAAGCCTAAGAAGACTGATCATGTTGTAAATATAGATGAAGAAGTTGTTAAAACATGCTGGACAAGTTGTAAAAAAATCCAAATAGCATAAACTAACATGGTTGATGTTAGCTTAACCTTAGGCCTAAGAAGACTGATCATGTTGTAAATATGGCTGGAAAAGTTGTTTAAACCTGCTGACTAAATTGTAAAAAAAAACCCAAAGGGCATAAATTGACATGGTTGAGGTTGTAAATATGGCTAATAAAGTTGTTAAAACCTACTGAAAAGTTGTAAATACACCAAATTACATTTTCTAACTTGGTATTTGTCAGCTTAGCCACTAGCCCACAAAGACTGATGATGTTGTAAATATGACTAATGAAGTTGTTAAAACCTACTAAACAAGTTGTAAATACACTAAATCACATTTTCTGAAATTTCATAGGCAGTTATTGAATTTCAAATGCCTTAAGGAATTACTATGCAGTTGTAAATATAACTCATGTTGTTGAGAATATGATTGACTCACTTGTAAAACGTGGCAAGATATGTTGTTTAAAACCATATAAGCAGTAAGGACACATGGTTGCAGAACTAAAAGTACATATTGCATAATTTGTTATAACTTGCCACAAACAGTTGTAATTGTCATAACAAGCCTTTTCTTCAAAATAACATAGAGCTGACAAAATACATATTTGCATAACAAGAAGGCTTCGGTACAAAATAACAAAACAAGTCTTATGTCTCTTTCCTCATCTTGCCTTGTTGGTTGCCAGGTACAATGGACAGAACCTTCTGCGGATGTTTGTTTACAAGTGTCAATCCCGATGGAGATCTTAATTTTCACAAGTGTCAATTGCCCTAAAAGCGTATTAGTATTTCAACACCTTCTTATCCCTTTTTGAATAACTCATTGTGTCAATTTTGACAGAAACTAACGCCTGCACCTCTAAATAATTTATCAATCCTGCAAGAAATAATAAGTTACACTGGTACTAATGACAATATATGAGCCATCATTCAAACCTTATCTAGCAACAAATTACATGAGTTACAAATTTCTAATGCATCTTTTCAATAACTGGAGTCCTAGTAATGTTAATCTCAATGGCATTACCACAGAAAGTGTGTATCGGTGGCATTTATCTTGGTAATCCTGATTACATGGCAATCATGATTACCAAAAAAAAATTGGTAATACAGATTCATAGGGTCCCATGCATCACTTACACAAACACACGAGTGCACACATAACAGATACTCTTCACCACATGTCCAAACCATAGATGTAGACATAAACATACGCTTATGAAATCATAGGTTAGAAGTTACAAATCCTTGATTTCTTAAGGAAATTTTAAGCCATTCAAGGCAATCAAAATAGTAGGACTATAACAGCTTCCATGTTCAGATTTTAGCCAGTTTAATCAGCAAACCCAAAACATGTCAAATCAAGCAACATGATTGTCATAACTTAAATGGAAAACATGCATCCATTAGCTTTTTTAGGGAAAAAAATTAACCAAAAGTTCAAACATACTGTGTAATTGATTCCCTTGATAGTTATATACCTAGACAATAGCCTTCCATCAACTGAAGAAAAAAATTCTTCCATGCACCCCTATCTACAGAGCAGAAGATATTTAACCAATTAAATGAATCATATGAAAACAACAACATATAAAGTATATAAATATAAGATTCTCCAACTATCAGCACATCAAGAAAATATATGATGTCACGTCTAGCCTTCACCTAATGGATTAAACTATTGGAATGTGTGATTCTTTAAAATAGTACTAGAGACTCTTTGAACAAGTGAACTAAAATAAGATTCTTAGTATTACTATTTTCTAAACATAGTTTCTAAAATCTAGAGTTTTTAATGGCTTCAGTTCAAATGATTATGATATGAAGAGGTGCATCATAAATATAAATATTCATCTTTTGCCTTTACCTAACAAATTCAACTTCTAGATAAAGGGATCATAAAAGATCTATGGTACAATAAAAAGACTGACAAATATCCTCCATTCCAATTTATTGCCAAGTATGGTTTCAAACGTAAGCATCATTTGACTTATTTCCAATCAGTTATTACAAAAGCTTTCTTTTATATATGTACAAATTGAAGGGTTAAAAGTGATAAGATGAAAGCAGACATAAGCAATACATTTTAAAAGGCTATTAAGTAATTAGCACGCTTCAAGAGCAATTACTTGGAAAAGTAGTTTGGTGTATTCAAGTCCCTTCTCAAGTTTCCAAACTCTTAATTACATAATCCCTTGATTTTATTTAATGGGGTGCATCTCATCAAAAGATGTTCATCAGTCATTATAATATCGTTCATGAAACAAGGGAGAATAACACTTGGGCACCAGAAGTTCATTACAGTTAAGTCTTAAAAAAATTTATTCAAAAAAGCGTTGCAAATACCAATTCAAACAATTGCAACTTGCAAGTATGAGAATCTCAACTGAAAACAGAAATAGATTACCTTCACAAGGCTTACAACAAGATTAAGCATGTCATCTTCAACCTTCTTATTTGATCTTTTATTCTCGTAATTTCTTTCGGAAAACTCACCCAGCTCCTTAAACGCCGATCTCTTGCCCACGAGAGCAGCCTTTGAGAGATCCGGTAGCTTTGATTCTGATATGATCACTATTTCACTAAGATTTCTCACTACCATGGCATTGCTCCGTTTTCTCTTTCTGTACGTTTTCCTCCATTTCTTTTTTTGTGTGTTTTCTCTTTGCTCTTTCTATGGGTTTTCTGCCTTTTCTTTATTATATTCTTTAGGGGCATACTTGTCTTTTCAAACAGGGAATTCATAACAGAAAAGTCCTTAGGAACTTTTTTGTCATCGCAATTTGCATTGAGACTTTTTTACTATTAATTGGGTCCATTGCGATCTAAACATCCTAGGAGAAAAAGCTACTTTACGCCATCTCTCTCTTTACTGAGCATGACGTCACCCCTTCCCTTCTTTCTCTTTCTTTATTTTTTTTTTAAGGTTGTACGTGGGCTGCTGTCTGCTGCATGTGTGTGTAGCCAGGCTATGGGCAAGCCGCAAGCACAAGTCCCATAATTAACAATTATTTGCACTCTTAAAAGACTTGATTTAAAATATAACTCGTTTATATGATAATTAATATTGATTTGTTAGTTTTACTCTTATAATTTTGTCTACTTATTAAATTCTTAAATATATTTTTTAATAAGAATAAAAGTGAAAAAAATTTTAATTTGTAACATATTTAATAGGTTAATCATCACTCCTTATTTTTTATAAATTAATTAAAATATCATATATTATAAACCAGAACGTGTTTCAATTATCACGCATCAAGAGGCTGGTGCAGTTAGGTTGACTGTACGGCCAATCTTAACCACACACTGTTTTTTTTTGTGTTTTTTTGGGGGACCCCTAAGCTCACACTGTTGAGGAATTGATCTATATATGACATGATCCGCAAAGACAAGAAAAGTAGGGCTTACAACAGATATTACAACCCAATGGTCTAGGCCCAGAAATTATCAGGTTGGGCTGGGCCAGGTTATACCTTTTTGGTTTATCTTCTCTTATCTTATGTACTCCCTTCATATAAATCAAATTCTTCTGTGCCTTGTGATTTCAAATTGGAAAAATTCTGATTATGTACTAGTCCCACCAATGCCCATGCATACCATGAGGATCATGTAGAACTGGGAATTTGGGTCGGGCTAAGCCCGGCCAAATAAACGGGCTCGGGCTTGAAAGTCCGAGCCCGTTTATTTATTCGGGCTAAACGGGCTCGGCCCGTTTAGCCCGAAAGTTAAACGGGCCTGCCCGTTGGGTAAACGGGCCGGCCCGTTTAACTATTTAAAAAAATAAAAAAAAATTTATATATTTTTCAAATAAGTTAGATCTCAATGTTTTCAATTCTTAGTGATGTTGTGTTTAAAGACTTCCTATTTTTTTTTATTTGACACTTTTTTCATATTATGTCTATTTATTTTACTATTATTAAATTTTAAAAAAATGTATTCACATGTTTTTGTGATGTAAGTAGACAAAAAAAAAGAAAGTAAGAACAAATTTGGTTTTGTAGCATGAATATATAAAAGAAAATAAGTGTGACATAAATGGATAAAAGAGAAAAGGAGTAAAAAAAATTTTTAAAAGGGAATAAAATTTAAAAAAAAAATTAAAACGACGGGCTAACGGGCCGGCCCATTAGCCCGTCTAAACGGGCTCGGGCTGGCATTTCGCCAGCCCGTTTATAAACGGGCTAAACGAGCTTGGGCCCGTTTAGCCCGTTATCCCAACGGGCCAGCCCGACGGGCCCGGGCTGGCCCGTTTTCCCAGTACTAGGATCATGCTGCTCTAAGCTTCCCTTCCCTGCAATGGAGAATTGTCAAATAAATCTGATTATTCATGTTTTATAAAAAAATAATAATAACCTGAACCATGAAAAGTTTATTTGAATGGTTAAAAAATGCAATGGAGAAAAAGTAAAACAGCACAAGGGAGAGAAACTAGACTCATTTAGGGAAGTGTTTCAAACTCTGGCCAAACACAATTTTGTCACCAATGGGACCAAAGTTGCTCGAGGTAGTTCTTGTTAGAGAATAATGGTTTGTGTAAATATGTATTAGAGCTAATGATGCTTGCTGTAAACCACTGTGTATACGTGTAAAGTGTATAGCATGCTCTCTGTAACATTCGTTGGAATATTCCTTTAGGGTTGTATTCACAAGCAATATAAATGAATGATAAAGTAGAGGCCAGCAGTGTTATCTATTTGACCTATTCATTACAAAACATTTCTGTTCTGGCATTTGTTTTCTCACCAATGCTCATCTTAACAGAGAACAAATTCCCGAACTGCAACAAGCGACCTCCATCCATTAGTGAAGCAATGAACATTCTCTATCCATTAATTCCAGGGTGAATGATGGGTTAGTGATGTCCAGGACCAGCTTATATGGGCAGGTAGGTCATAGATGGGAATAAACCTGTCAATCTCCAAAAACATATTCCATAAAATAAAGCAAGGTAAGATATGGTACTTGTTATTAAGGGAGAATTACAAGTAGGTCTCGAATAAGAAAGTTAATTACCCATTGGTCCCGGCTACTTGTAAATACAGAAATTTGACATGCAAATGCATGAGTTTGACATGTAATTTTTTTATTTGGGACCTGTTTTTAGTTCTCCCTTTTATTAAAGAAGGTCTAAATTCTTCATGAAATGAAAAAAGGTATCTAAATTCAGTATGCAACTCATTAAACCTCCTTGTTGTTCTCCATTTTTCTTGCCAAGTTTCAGACTTCGTTTAAAGGAAAGAAAGAAAGGAATGGGTGGCATGTGGGCGAGAAGAACAAAGCCTAGAGGATTATATCTAAAGAACATGTATATGAAATATAAGTTGCAGCAGATTAACACAAAGGTTCAAATATAGAAGGGAGAGTGTTTAAATTTAGTAATCAACTATTTTCCTATGGACACCTAGAACAATTAATTATTTTTAGGTGAAAAAAAGACATAAATAATTTATATGGGAGTAAATATAATAACGTTGTTAAGAAGACTTAACTTCTATTACTTTTTATATTGTAGGTCCTACTAGTCTTCTCACCCTCTATTATTTTAATATATTTTTTAAAAGGTTAAGATATAAATTTAGCAATGAACTATTTTCCTATATGCACCCAACATAATTATTTTTCATAAGAATATTTACAAGACAAATATGAGCATCTACATTAATGCTCTTGCTTTATTTTTTTTTATAAGAGAATTTACAAGACAAATAAAGAGATCTAAAAGAATACAATGAGTTAAAACAAAATTTACTGCACCCCATTAGATCAAAATAAAATTAAGTTTTGTCAATGGAAAACAAATATGGGTATTTACAAGACAAATATGTGAATGACCAAATTTTGTAACTCCCTAGATTTGTTTAAATCCTTTTATTTGTCTTTTAAATGTATTTATTTGTTTTGTAAATACCCATATTTTTCTTGTAAATGCTCTTATGAAAAAAAATAAAATAAGGGCATTAATGTAAATGCTTATATTTGTCTTGTAAATGCTTTTATGAAAAAACTAAAGTAAGGACATTAATGTAAATACTCTTATATAAATGTCCATATTTATCTTATAAATGCTCTTATGAAAAATAATTGTGTTGAGTGCCCATAGAGAAATATTTGATTACTAAATTTACCATTTTATCCTTATATGTTAGCTTACATTTTTTTTATTTATATAAATAATTTAAATTAATTTTTTTAAATAAAAATTATTTAAATTAGTTTACACCTCATTATAAATTAAATCAATTATGAAAATTTAAATTTATTTTACCAAGTGGACACAAATTTATTTTAATTCAATATTGAAATTACTAAAACAATAATTGGTAAAAGAAAATAAATAGAGAAATAGAGATTACAATTTTACGTAGAACAAACATCAGACTTCAATAATAACTGATTTCATTCAATGGAAATAGAAACCTTTGTGCATAAAGCAAAAAACAACCATAGGAGACGTTGAGCGTTGAGCTTCATTGAATGACACATGCAACATTTGGAACCACTGGTTGAGCAATTTTAGAGTGGTCATTTTCATATGTGGCGGACGCTGAAGCTTGCAATGGGACTGGTGTTTCCTGAATGTAAAAATAGGAAAATACAACCTGTTTTTATTTTTTTTTCAGGAATATCAATGGAAATATTAAAAAGTAATGGGGGCAAATTAGTTACAATATTTTACTTTTCTCTAAAACAACATAATTTAGAAGGAATAAAAATGAGAAGAGGATTTTAGCTCCCCTTCCCTCTAAAAAGGGTAGGGGATGGGGGAGGGGCTCATTTTTTATCCCCTCCCCTCCAATCAAACAGACCCTACAAATGGGAGGAATTTGGAGTCCATATTTGGCTTCCCTCCCCCCGGCGCTACAAGTTCGGCTATTTGATCACTTTTCATCAAGTCATCGGTTCCTTCTCGTGTTGCCATCACTCATGACAATGAATATTTTGTTCTTATACACAAGAAGGAAGCTTTCACACAAAAATTTCATGATAACTCGATAAAAGTCAACTTGTAAAGTTAACTTAGTCTAGAATTTAATTTCTAGGCTTTGCTATTAGGCTAGCTCCATTCCTATCTGATATATGTAAGTAAAATGTATGAAGGAAAATGGAGTATGCTCAACTTAGTTAATGATCTGAGTGGAAGCACCTAATCTTTAACATGATATAATCTGGATTCTTTCAGTGAGTTTCCTGAGCTTTGCGAAAATTTCAAGGAGAAAAGCATCAGAAAACGATAATACCAATATGAAAATGTCAATATCTTTTTATATAATAGTAAGCAGATACATAATTTATTGCTTTAGGTTCGACAAATTGAGAGCTCACCTCAAATCAAAATAAGTGATTGTTGGAAGCATTTGAGCCATATTGACAATTACAATGTTGCTCTTAATGATTTTCAATACACAGCATCTTGCGATAAAGGAGTAATCGTTATAACCCAGTCTGAAAAACCCACAGCACGGATGAATGATTGAACAGAATAAAATGTATGGTTATCCAATCAGCTTAGATGCATCATCGGGCAGAAGCAGGGAACCAGATTCAGTGGAGAGTATTTGCCAAGACTTCAGCTATTCTCCGCTCGTGTTCTTACACCAAGTGAAGTTGAAGTTACTTTTTCATGTCTCCAATGTCTTGAGGAATGAGAGGCTATAAACATGATTTTACAAAAGAGATGACTTAGCATACCCTCCTTTATTCTTTTCATGTTATCTGTTCTCTCCAACCTCTCTAGGCCTCTTCAACTTGCATGCTGGAATACAGCTAAAAAGGATCCCAGAATCCAACTTCCATGACTCACTTTAAAGAAAGCATCCATTAAAATAGTTATTTTGTCATTCTGAAATGACTGGAATCGCTCTGATTTACTGATATTCCTCTAGCTTGTTTGATTCCTCCGCAAGAACACTAATTGCACATTGACAAGGAAGCAATGAAATCCACTTCTTGCTTCCAATGCCTTTTAATGCACTGGTGCAGATAGGCATGTAGAGTAAAAGGACTACTGATCTCATATCTAACCACTTTTACCAGTAATCTCCACAAGAACAAGTTCCCTCACTGAAGTGGTGAAAGCGGTGAGAATCCCTCAAGATAATTAGCCTTCCAGCAATCTTGGATATGTATTTCATGGCAATATGACAGTCTTCACAGACACGCAAGTTTTTCATGACACGTATTGGTCTTCCAGGTGGTATAGTCAAAATTCCAAATGCCACAGCTAATTTCTCACTGTGATACTTAAGCAAATGTTCCTTCTCTTCCTCTTCCACATCATGAAGAACCAATTTTGTTCTAGTAACATACCCCTCACGCTTCATTTTTAGATCTAACTCTTCTAAGAAGGCATAAATTCTATTCTTTTCTGGGTGGAAACAATCCCCAACCGAGAATGTATGAATCTTGTTTTGAACCTCAACCCAACTATAGCCTGGTACTTTCTTCACACCAGCATCCCTCATTTTCAGTCTCATCTTACCAACATCAATCCATCTACCTGAAGCTGCATACAAATTTGAAAGGAGGACATACATTCCTGTGTTATGAGGCTCCATCTTGAAAACCATCTCAGCAGCCTTTTCACCCAGTTCAGTATTGCCATAAATCCTACTTGCACCTAGTAGAGCACCCCATGAGGCAGCATCAGGCTCAAAAGGCATATTTTTCATCAAATTCAGTGCTTCTTCCAGGCGGCCTGCTCTACCAAGAAGATCAATCATGCAAGTATAATGTTTTGAATTAGCTGTTATACCATAATCCATTTCCATCGAATGAAAATATGCCATTCCCCTATCTATCAAGCCAGAATGACCACAAGCAGATAGAACACCAACCTGAAAGAAGCAGGATGCTATCAGATTTTTTTTTATTAAAAAAAGAGGGAAAGAAAGAGAGAAGCTACTAACTCATATGATGGCAAAGTTAATTCCTCCTCCTGATTCACTTTTAATCTATTCATTAAGGGAACAATACATGTTTGACAAGCAATAGAAGTATTTTGCCAACAACACCAAGTTCATATTAAAAAGTAGTTATATATGTATATGGAGTCTTAACTCATTGGAGCCATTAAAGTAACTCTCCTATCAATTCCCCAAATAACTTTAACCAATATCCAATATTGTTCTTAACACCATGTTTAGCAAAGTTGTTCATTTCCTAACTACACAAAGTTAGCAAACTAACAACAAAAAACAAATTTCCAGAATGAAATTAACAAAATAGCATGAAAAGGCAAGCTCTATTCTATTCAAGAAGATTATGTTCATATTAGGTCAGCAGATTCATGCGCTCCTTTCCTAGCAAATGCACTATCAAAGCATCCTACACATTCTTGTTGGAGATCGCTTGACCAAGTAATAAAAGGACCTAGTAGTAAACTACATGTACAAAAAAACTATTAGATGATGACAATAGTTCACACTTCCAGCTGGGCACGGGAGTAATTTGCGTTAAAGATGAGCTTTGAATAATATTTAAATGCATAATATATATACATACCATAGTAATGTCATCAGGTTGAATTCCCGATATCTTCAATGACTCAAATATCATTAAGGCCTGTCTGCCAAACCCATGCCTAGCGTAACCTGCTAACATTGTGTTCCAGGAGACAATATCTTTATCTTCTATTCCTTTAAATACATCATAAGCTTCTTCTATGCTTCCACATTTACAATACATTCCAAGAAGTGCATTCCCAACAAAGCACCCTGTCTCAAATCCTCCCTTCACTGCCTGCCCATGAACTTGCTTCCCTAACTCCAAAGCAGCAAGATCAGCACAAGTGCTCAAAGCGCAACTAAAGGTTGCCCTATTTATTGTTTCCCCATCTCGCTTCATCTCCAAAAACATGTGCAAAACATCTTCATAGTGACCTGTTTGAGCGTAACCAGCTATAATAGCTGCCCATGATACACAATCACGTTGTGGCATCCTCTCAAATAAATTCCTAGCTTGAGCAATGTCACCATTCTGAGCATATCCAGTGATCATGGTATTCCATGAACTTATATTACGACAAGGCATTGCCTCAAATAACTCCCTAGCCATGTCAATTTCCTTGCATTGCACATAACCTGCAATCATTGCATTGTATGAAATCTCATTTTTTTGGGGCATTTCATCAAAAATTCTTCTTGCTTCATCCAACATCCCATTCTGCACATATCCAGAAACCATGGCTGTCCATGTGAACACATCTCGTATCGGAGACTCCTTAAACAGTCGCTTTGCTTCTGACAAATCTCCATTTTGAGCATAACCTGTAATCATAGTGTTCCAGGAAACTTCATCTCTAATAGGCATTTGGTCAAAAAGCTGCCTGGCATCACGTAACATCTTCCTCTTTACAAAACCACCCATCAAACAATTCCAAGAAATCAAATCCCAGTCTGATTTTGACTTAAACAAATGGCAAGCATCATGAAGTCTTCCATTCTGAACATACGCCGCCAGCAATCCATTCCACGAGATTGAATTCTTCTCAGGCATCCTATCAAAAATATCCCTTGCCTCATCAACGTATCCATTTTGGGCATACCCAGACAACATAGCGTTCCATGAAACAACGTCCCGTTCAGGCATTAAGTCGAATAGCTTGCGAGCGTCACCAAGCCTCTGATTCCTGACATAGCCGGTAAGCATTACGTTCCAGGAAAACAGGTCCCTTTCAGGCATTATCTCAAACAGATCTTTTGCATGATTGAATTTTCCATTTTTTAAGTACCCAGATATCATAGCATTGTACGAGACAGAACTTCGACAAGGCATGGTGGTGAAGACTTGGAGAGCGGCTTGGCAGTGCCCATTGCGCATGTGAGAAGAAATGGCTCGGTTCCATTCAAAAATATCAGGGTCCTTAACTGTGGAGGAATGTTTGGATGTATGAGATCTTGAAGGTGATTTTTTCTTCGATGGAGACGGATTTGGATTTCTGAGTCTCGCTGGTTGACTCTTGCTATAGAGAAAACGGACTTGCGATTGTCTCAAACCATAAGTCTCGCGCAATCGCATTGCTGTTAACTTCGAACTGTGTTGTTAGGATTGGTTCATACAACCTGCTAGTGTTTACTGAAACAGTGAAACCTATTAGCACCGTCCATCCGCTTCATGAGTTACTTGGACTTGCTTTGCTGTGTATAAAATAAAAAAAAAAACAGAGAGAGAGAGAGAGAAAAAACTCTGTTCACAGCGCCGCGAAGATCTTAGGGGTGGATCTCAGTGTTTGGGAGTGTTTGTAACTATAATCTACGCACGGGCGCAAAATCAACTCATGATTGCCAGAATCCAGAGGATTTACTGAAAAGTGAATACTAGAAAACTCTCCCTAAGGCTTTGTTTGGTTGGAGGTTTTGGGAGGGGAGGTTAGGTGTAGGGAGGGTTAGGGGTGTGAAAAATGTGTTTGGTTGGAGGGAGGGGAGGTTAAAAATTTTGTCTTCTTTTGCTCCCTCCCCTCCCCTCTCTTCCCTCCAAAATTGGAGGTTTTTAGAGAGTAGAGAAAAATTTGTCTTACTTTGATCAAAATGTCCATACTTATTTTTTAATATTCCAAGTTTACCCCTCTTGTTTAAAATTAATGAGATAATATGTAAAATCAATAAAATATCCCTTAAAATGTATACAATTTTTTTTTATCATATATACTTGAGGTAATATGTTTTTTAAGATTTACAAATTAAAAAAAAAAAGAAAAAAAAAAAGATATAAATAAAGAAAAAATGGTATATTTGTCAATTTATAATTAACTCACCTCACCTACCCTTCTGAACCAAACAAGAAATCAAACCTCCCCTCCCCCCTTCTTGAACCAAACAAAACTTATAACCTCCCATAACCTAACTTAAATTAACCTCACCTAATCTAACCTTTATTGAACCAAACACACCTTAAGTCCCTATTATGTTTAGCTTTTAGGAGAACGTTTTTCCCCCAGCGAGTACAAGGACGTATTTCACGTGTATGAGGGAAAAAAAAACTCGTTGATTCTCAAGGTTAGAATTTTTTAAGCATTTTTTTTAATTAAAGGGCAAAAAATAATATGGAAGTTTTCACTATTAAGTACTAAGCAGAAAATTTTTTATGGGGTAATTTTACTTTAGAAATTTCACAGTACTAGACAATTTCGCTATTTTAAGGTCAAAATCAATTCATCACATACTGTATATCTTATGGTAAGAAATATAGGGAGTAACATTGATTCTCAACTCTCAAGGTCAAAACTTTTTAAGTTTTTTTTTTTTAACGTAATCTTTTTAAGCAAAGTTTGGAGGAAAAGAAAAATGACAGGAAAATAAAAGGAGTATCAAAATCCTATTAATATTTGTTCTCCCTAATTTTCTTCCCATCTAAATTAGGAGAGTTAGATTTAAAAGTGGGATAATTTTCTTCCCATTTAAAATAATATGGAAGTTTTCACTATTAAGTACTAAGCAGAAAATTTTTTATGGGGTAATTTTACTTTAGAAATTTCACAGTACTAGACAATTTCGCTATTTTAAGGTCAAAATCAATTCATCACATACTGTATATCTTATGGTAAGAAATATAGGGAGTAACATTGATTCTCAACTCTCAAGGTCAAAACTTTTTAAGTTTTTTTTTTTTAACGTAATCTTTTTAAGCAAAGTTTGGAGGAAAAGAAAAATGACAGGAAAATAAAAGGAGTATCAAAATCCTATTAATATTTGTTCTCCCTAATTTTCTTCCCATCTAAATTAGGAGAGTTAGATTTAAAAGTGGGATAATTTTCTTCCCATTTAAAATAATATGGAAGTTTTCACTATTAAGTACTAAGCAGAAAATTTTTTATGGGGTAATTTTACTTTAGAAATTTCACAGTACTAGACAATTTCGCTATTTTAAGGTCAAAATCAATTCATCACATACTGTATATCTTATGGTAAGAAATATAGGGAGTAACATTGATTCTCAACTCTCAAGGTCAAAACTTTTTAAGTTTTTTTTTTTTAACGTAATCTTTTTAAGCAAAGTTTGGAGGAAAAGAAAAATGACAGGAAAATAAAAGGAGTATCAAAATCCTATTAATATTTGTTCTCCCTAATTTTCTTCCCATCTAAATTAGGAGAGTTAGATTTAAAAGTGGGAAAATTCTATTTATATCAATTTAAAATACCAAAATCTAAATTGTTAGAGAACTAATTAAGTTTTGAAATCTTGTTAAATCATCATATTGCCCTCATCTTTTTTTTTCAAAGCCACTTGTTTGTATGTATTTAAAAGCTACTACTACATTCAGTCCTAAATATAACATCCCATTAATTTTTTTTGGAGTAATTAAAGAAGGTAAATAAATTATTTTAAAATATTTATACTCATTATTTTTCTCCAAACTAATTTGTTTAATTTATAAACTGATATATAATCTAAAAATAAAAAATACATAATATAATTAAATAATTTATTTAGTTTACTTAATCCCTCTAAAAAAATCAATAGAATCTTATTGGGAAATTACACTAGGTCCTGATGAAGAAAGAATATGAAGAAATGGTCCAACGAAATCGCAAAATGAAAAAATGGACTCAATGAGTTGTTAATGGAGCATTCTCAGGTTGTCAAATTGACAACCTGAGGATGATCCATTAACAACTCTTTAAGACCATTTTTTCATTTTACGATTTTGTTAGACTATTTTTTTATATTTTCGTTTGTTTGGGATCACAGTGTAATTTTATCTATTATTTACCCCAACATAAGTTTTGCCACCCGTCCACTCAGCCTAGTCGGTTTCTCAGGTGAAATGCAGACTTTTGCTTTAGTTAACCAAAACAGAATAAAACGCTTCTGCCTCAAATTCAGCCAAGGCTTTTACCTAGATTTGTAAAGCAGAGAGAGTATCATCTTACTATCTTCCCCGAGTTCATTTGTTTATTACAGTTTTACAGCCCCAGAAGAAGAATGCATATTTTGTAAGCCTCCGTAATAATAAGTGACCAATCAAGTATTCTATTACAGCTGAACTCGGAGGAATGCACAGAATGTTTCGGTAACGTTTAAAAAAAAAAATCATTAAAGACACACTGATAACTACAAAATGGTTCCATGAAACGTACTTGAGCATGTGAAGATCTGAAATAGTGGGCGGCAGCTTATGGGGTGTTTGGAATAGCTGTAGTTTATTTTATAAATGTTTTTCACGTAAGTTGAGACAAAATTTCTCTCACATACTTACTTCATATACCGTAAATTATAAATGAAAAGCAATTTTAAAGATTTCAATCAATATTCTAAACACCCATTTAATTTTTCTGTCCACAGCAGCTAGCAATGAAGGTCATGAGTGGGGGATACTCAAAAGGGGAATGTGGGGTAGTATGGTAAGATTAATAAATTTTAAAATCTCATTTTGATATTTTTGAACTTGAGTAAGAGTGTATTTAGATTTTAGTATTTCAGTTACATTTGCTAAATTTAAATTTTAGTATTCTAATTTAATTGTAAATAGGAATTTTTCACCAAAAAAATTATGTCAGAATAACTTCAACAACAATACTCAAACTTCATTTTGATTGTATTGAAAAGAAAAGATAAGAAAGACATGCACATGCAATAAACTAGATTTATGCAAGTGATTTTTTTTTTTTTTTTGGTTTGGTGTGGCGGCAATAAAGGAGAGCACTCCTTTATTTTGTGGGCTAAACATCTTATTGGGGGAACTTCATTATTTAGTCTTTATATTTTTATGGAGTTTGTAACTCAGTTTTTATTATTTGACTCACTCCTTAAAGTTTTTTTTTAATTCTTATTTTTTAAGAAAACACTTGACTCCTTTCTAATTCAGTCCTATGTGGTACTTATGTGTTAAATTTTATTGGTTTGGCATCCTTTTCAGCTGCCATATCAGATTAAATAAAAACCCAACCACTTAAAAAAAGAACTTCTCTTGAATGAAAGCTCTGGCCTCTCTTGAGAAGAGAAGGTTTTTTTAAAAAAAAATGGTTGGGTTTTAATTTTTTTATTATTATTACAAAAGGCCAAGCAAACTTGGTAAAAAGGCTATTATAGAAAAGTGGCATTTCCTAACTATAGATGATGTTTTTTCTCAGCTGCTGTCGACATCCTAGGTGTATCATTGGCAGAACAATCGGTCCTCCTATTAGGTTATGTGCGTCTCTGGCTAAATAATCGGCACACCGAATAGTCTGTCTAGGTGCATAGTGAAGCACAACATCCCACTCTAAGCATAGTAGGTCCCGTACATTTCCAATCTCCGCAACCATGGGGTGATAATAACCTTCATCCCTTATCACAAGTTGATAGGCTTCCAATGAATCTGTGTATACATGTACCTTCAGAAACTGGAGCTGCTTACATAATTGTAACCCGGTCAATATGCCTAGAAGTTCAGCTCTTGTTGAGGGGGTGCTATCCAAGCGATGTTGAAAGCCAACAACCCAATTGTCATTCTCATCTCATAATAATCCTTCACACGCCGTCGATCTATGAGATGAAGTAGAACCGTCCGTATCCAGTCTGAGGTACCCTACTAGCGATGGTTGCCATCTTGCATTGGTCTCCTCCTCACTCTTGAAAAGGTGGTTCTTGAATCCACCGTATAAGCTACTGTCCAGAAAATGAAAAAGCCCTTGATGGATAATGTCTTTTGCTTGCATACGAGATCCATCCATGACTCCCTTACATCTATTCTTCCATAATAACCAGCAAATAAAACTGAAAATTCTCGCTCAAGGCCATCATCGAAAATGGGCCTAGCCCATATTTCGAGCCATATTTTCCTTAAGCCAACCCTACAAATCATATTGAAAAAAACAAAAACAAGAATTAGGATGAATAAAATATAACCACACTTCTCTCAATAGCTCCCAATCTCGTAGAATATGGAGAATATTTTTGACTTTCTGACACTGAAAAGGACAATCCTCATACTGTGTTAATCCTCTCTGAGCTCTGGGATGGTTAATAGGAAGTCGCTCATGAATGGCTTGCCATAAGAAAATTTTCACTTTTTCCGGCATTGGGAGTTTCCTCACCTTCTTCCATGAAAAATCAACTTTATGTTCCATCTTCCTGGAAAGTAACGTGTAAGCAGCTTTGACACTAAAATTGTCATCCGAAGCATTTCTCCAGTTAAAAGCATCAGCCTCATTCCTATACGGTGGCCTACCTTGTGAAATGATGTTAATCACCCACTGGGGAAGAAACTTCCTCCACTCTTGCAAATTCCATCTTTCGTCTAGTGACACAAAATCTCTAACCTTAGCACAAGGGTTTAGAAGATGTAAGTTCCTGTCAACCAGATGGATGGGGGGTACATCAATAAATGACCATAAATCCTATCATGCATTACTAGTTCTATCATTATTCAATTTCCTACTCACTCCTTCATAGAACCTCTCCCACACCATAGTAATACTACGCCAAACTTGAGATGAGTTCTGTTTGCGGTATACCATGGGATATGGACTATCTGGTTGGGTTTTAATTTAGTGTGTGTTTGGTTGGGAGATTGGGAGGCCTAAAAGTGTTTATGTACGTAAGTCGAGATAACACTCATCTCACATACTTACCTTATATACCGTAAAACACGATTGAAAAACGACTTTTAAAGGCTCCAATCGCTAATCCAAACAAACACTTAATCTGATATAGCAGGTGAAAAGGATGCCAAACAAGCAAATTTCAACATATCAGCACCATATAGGACTGAATTAGAAAGGAGTCAAGTGTTGTCTAAAATATAAGGATGAATAAAAAAATAAAGAAAACTCTAGAGACTGAATCGCAACAAGTCAAACTATAGAGACTGGGGTACAAACTTGATAAAATTATAAGGATTAAATAATTAATTTTTTATATCATATTATCTTAAATAGTGTGAATGTATTATAATTATTCTCTTTCGGCCCCAAATACATAAGCTTGATGAAAAGGATTTACTTTAGTTATAAACATATAACATTTATCCACTTTATCTTCTAAACAAGTTATATCTCCACCGTGCATTGCACGAGGAATGTTACTCAAGGTGAGACATATCAGAACATTATTTGTTTGATTTATATGTATAAGAACAAAATTTAGTTAGAATCTATGTCCATTTGAAAAATTATGAATTTATTCTTTAGAAATCTGACTGGTTGCTTATGAAGTTAATTATTGCACTAATAACCTAATTATTAATATAATTATTAATACTCCTTCAGTCCTTAATATAAGACATATTTTGAGAGTTAATCTTTGTCCTAAATATAGGACATAGTTTTTATATTTGTCAATATTTTCCTAAATTACCTCTATTAATGTTCTCTCAACAATAATCAAGGAGAAGGAGGAAGGGGGAATTAAGGAAGATGACTAGGGTATTTTAGAAAATACATGTCATATTAACTAACTTAACTAACTTTCTTAATCTAATCAAATTAGGTTAATATATCTTATATTAAGGATCATGTTTAATATAATTTATGGAGATCCCTACAGTCCTAGAAGGCGATGACATGCTTGGATCAAAATTATATACTTATTAATATGATTAGGATTACTGATTTAATGTCTAATTTCAAATTCAATTTACTTTCTTTCTATTCAAACCCCAATAATTGTGTATGGACAATTTTGATGGTGTAATTATCTGCCATGTTAACCAAATATGAAATAAATCATTTAACCCAAATTTAATAACATTAATACAATTTTTAATATAATTTCTTCCTCTAATAGCCTAGTCATGAACATCCCTACAATCATAAAATATGAAGTTTTTCGGTATGCTTGGACCATATTAATATAAGAGGAAAAGACATATAAATACCATATGAATTGTCAAAACACAAAAAGGTCCCTTAACACATGTAAAGGAAAAAGATTATTAAGGGGGAATCTAAGTTTTTTATGTTTGTATCAAATGACTAAAATACCCCTCAAATTAAAACTTTACTTACCCTCTCTCCTTCTCTCTCTTCCCCGATATGGCCACCATTTCCCTCTCTCCCTCTTCCCGTCATCTGCTTCCCCAATCGACGGCGCCCCTAGTATCGCCTCCTTGAAACCAAAACCTAGCACTGCCTCTCCCATCATCCTCGTCCTCTTGTAAATCATTCAAGATAAGATCTATTGAATGATTTGAGAAAAATGGGTTGCCGAAATCTGTAACATCCTTAAATAAATAAATAAATAAATAAAAACCTAAAAAAAATAATAATTAAATATTATATATAATATATTATATAATATATAATATATATATATATGGTTGCGCCTAACAGCGCAGCCATATTAGAAATGGAGGGGGTTGGTGTGCCAACCCCCAATTAAAATATATATATATATATAATAAAATAATAAAATAAAATAAAGAAAAGGGGAGGGGGCTCAGGAGGGGGTATTATAAATACCCCCTCTCCTCAACACTTCACGCAGAGGATTGCGTGAAGTGTTGTGCTGGAAGTGCATCCGGTCAGGTCCTAATAGGAGTATTTTTTATTTTTCGGGGATCAATAAGGTACATAAATTCTCTTCTGATTACAAAACTTTCTTTATGAAAAGTATTCTAAATAATTTTCTCTTTCTTATGATAGTAATTTTGTGTTGAAAAGAGAAAATTTTAAGATTTAGGATTTTAGATAAAATTGAGTTTTGTCAATATAAGACTATAGAAATGTAGAGGAGCATTTATAGTTAATCTTAATCGGTTTACTTTTATTATTTAGTGGTTATAATATTTTATAATGAATTTTTTATATATAAATAATTCTATATTAGACTTTTTAACCGATTAAATCTAGATTAAATAATTTATTTAGATTATTGGAGATATTATTGTAGTTATAATCGGTTTAGTTTTATAGATTTTTTGTTATAAAATTATATGTCATAATTTGATATTAGAAATTAAAGTTTGATATGATTTTTAATATATATGGAGATATTAATATTATTTAATAATTAGGTTATACTCATATAAGTTAGAAAAGTGATTTAATTAAATTAGGATATTGATATTAATGATTTTATGATACAAAGGTGATTAGAAAATTACTATTATTAAAGATTTTAGTAAATAAAATAATTAAGGAAATATTAGAAAAATGTATTGAGGAATAGATCAATTATTATTATTATTTTTCTAAAAAAGAATTAAGTGAGTTAATTATGAGGATTAATTTAGTTGGCAAGTATTATTAATTTTATTAACAAATAATTATATTTATTGTAGAGTGAATTTGGCTTGTTGAACTTGAATTCTCTCTGGTTGTCAAGAATTTGAGGTAACCACTTTTCAATTTATCTTGTATGCTTGTTGATGTGATTATAAGCATATGTTTGTATTTTTAATTACTCTAAATATGTTATAGTATTTTATATATGAAATGTACAATCATAGTATGAATTATGTTTTTAGTAAATTTTAGTTAAGTGAGCCTGAATGTTTTGGAATGGTTGATGATGTATAGTATTGATTATGATACATATAAATAAATTATTGATGATGGTGATGTTTAAATATTGAATGTGGTGAGGTGTGATTGGAGGAGGTTTGGTTCTTTTATACCACGTGGTATAGCCCCACTGAGCGCACAGTGGATAGTTTTGGCATTATCAGGGCCCTTGGTACCACTCTTTTCCTTTGGCCGGGATAAGGGTTAGTTCAAGGGACAGGTGATACCTTTCCATGTTCAACGGAAAGGGAACCCATGGTCTGATATGAGCTCTGTAGCCTTTGGCTGGGGTACACCTCATTATCAGTGAGCTTGGTGCAGTTTTGTTAAAGAAACTAAACATATTATGTGATGTAGCCCATGGGTTCTGTCAGCGGTTAAGGAGGTTATAAGGATGGTTGAGGGAGTACATATTAATTTGTTCTTTTGACATAATAATGTTTATTTGAAAGATTATATTTTATACTATTTATATTGCCCGCTTAACTATCTTGTAATCATTCCCTGCATACCTGTTAAAATGGAAGTGGTTACTGGGTCTATATGACTCATCCCGTCAATTTATTATTTTTAGGCGGAAGTCCAAACGGTGGTGCCAAGGGGGAAAATGAACGAGGCTTGATTTGATATCAAATTGTATGTCTCGTTTAGTTTTATGAGTATAATGTATATTGCCAAACTTAAGGGCCTTTTTGGGCAATCATGACATATACTTAATAATTCACTGCATATTGGAATATGTACTATGGACGGAACACTTGTTATATTGTTTACGTGATATTTGGACGGAGCATTTGATATGATATTTCTATTATATTATTTATTTCTTGATGAAATGATGGATTTTGAGGTAATTTAAGGAGGATGTTACATCTGTCTTCCCAAGAATCAGACCTATCTCTTGCTCGGTACCTTCGGTACTATCGAAGAAGCTGCTTTTGCCTACTGTTGATTCGCTGCCTCTGTCCCTCTTTCCACTTTGACTTTTTCGGCTCTTTCTTCGTATTTCTATCAATGGTGGTGAGAATGGACAGGAAAACGACTAGTGCCTTCCGATGGTGTTGCATGACCTCCGGCGGTAGGCATAACAGATTTGATGGTGGATGTGAGATTTCCAATAGTAGCAGTGGTAAACTCTCATCCTTCTCACTCTCCATTCTCAACGTCTTCCCTTCCTCTCTGACAACGAAAAATTTGAATGTTTTGAAATTGGATTACTTCTTACAAGGTTGACTAAAAGAGTAATGGTTTTGACAAAATCAATCAATATTGCCAAAATGTGAAAAGTGATTCACAAAGATTTTTGAGTTGTGACAAATTGAGTAATGAGATTAACCAAAAGAGTAATGATTTTGAAAAATGCGTAATGATTTGATAAAATCAATAACTATGAGATTGATGAAATGAATAGTGGTCTTGACGAAATTTGTAATGGTTTTGACAAAATCAATCAGTACTGTCAAAATGTGAAAAAGGATTGACAAAGAGTTTTGGATTGTGATAAATTGAATAGTGAGATTAACTAAATGAGTAATGGTTTTGACAAAATGCGTAATGACTTTGATAAAATTAATAAGTATGAGATTGATGAAATGAATAGTAGTCTTGATGAAATTTGTAATGGTTTTAACAAAATCAATCAGTACTGCCAAAATGTGAAAAAAGATTGACAAAGAGTTTTGGATTGTGACAAATTGAATAATGAGATTAACTAAATGGTAATGGTTTTGACAAAATGCATAATAGTGTTGACAAAATCAATAAGTATGAGATTGATGAAATGAATAGTGGTTTTGACGAAATCTGTAATGGTTTTAACAAAATCAATAAGTACTGACAAAATATATAAAAGAATTGACAAAGAGTTTTAGATTGTGACAAATTAAGTAATAAGATTAACTAAAAGAGTAATAGTTTTGACAAAATCCGAATGATTTTAACAAAGTCAATAAGTACTGACAATATATGTAAAATGATTGAGTAATGGAGGCTTTTTGGTCTTTTTCTTCCAAACATTTAAAACCCATATTTTTACTACATCTCCTCTTTGTCCTTTGCATGTGTTAAGGAACTTTTGTGGGTTTTAGAATTTGAAATGGTATTTATGTGTCTTTTTCCCTTAATATAATTATAATTCATGATTTAACGTATAATTTCAAATTCAAATTGCTTCCTTTCTTTTTGTCAAACCCCAATAATGATGGATGAACAATTTTGAAGGTGTGATTATCCAATCCGTTTGTGAGTTAGACAAATTACTAAATGGGTATTACAAGATCTCTAGTATAAAGTTGATTATTAATGGTTGATTGATTTTTAATTATTTCCCTACAGTATTTATATTGAATGTTTGTATTAAGGGGCTTTTATCAATGTTAGTTTTAATGCATATGATAGCACATAGTATTTTAGAGAAAGCAAAACACTTTTATTATAAATAATTAATTTTTTTTAATATTTGTAAATTACTTATGTAATTCTTATATTAAAAATAAGCGCTAGGTTTATGTTGGAATGAATTTGATGCCACCTGCACTTATAGCTATGCTAATACATTCTAAAAAGAACTTTATAATTTAAAAATCCTAAATCAGTTAATTTTTATAAAATAAGTTATAAATTACTTATCAAATCTCATCACTACCTTACCAATTCTTAATAATAAACTTGATTTAGGATTTTATAATTTTAAAAAAATTCTGTTATTTTTTAAAAGATGCTATGTTGACTTTTAAGTTTAATTAAAAAGAATATTTTAAGTCACCGTCTTTTATCACATAATTATAATTGCAGTAGATTGTAAAGCTTATGTCATACGTGTGTGTATATATATATATATTTGATAAATTACGTATACATATACGTAACGCGATAGGAACATGATTTGAAATGAAGATAAGAATTGAGATAATATAGTTTGAGGTTGGGGTGTTTTACTTTTCCACGCTAATGGAATGTTTGGTTAAGCATAAGTTTGATTTATGTAAATTGTGATAAAATTTTTTTATATATTTATTTTGTAGGCTGTAAAAACTACCTCGTAGATCATAAATTATGATTAAAAAATATGAGTAAAAGTTTCAACCGTTATTCTAAATAGCCAGTAAATTAAAATTAATCGATGAATGACATTACAAAACAGCATTTTGATCATGCATGAGCAAAAAGACAAAAAAAAGGAAAAAGAAAAATACTGAGCTGTAACTACAGTGAGGACTTTGGATGGGATTATTTGCCAATTAAAAAAGGTTCAGAGATGACTTTAGATCCTGGGTAGTACTGTAGTACTCATTAATCTATTTGTGACAGTGAATGTAATTGAAAAATAACATTAAGGTATTAAATATAAAAAAGATAATATTAAGATGTTAAATATAATTAAGAAATAATATCAGGATATTTGGATATACAATAATAATATCAGTATTCTATCATAAAATTAAAGTTACATGTAAGTAGGTGAATCAGAAATTGTTGAGGCGGGGAACATAATTTGGTAATTTATCTGAAAGCTCTAAAATCACTTATTTGAGAGAAAATCATTGTTATGGAATAAAAACAAATCAAACACTTGAAAAATTTCCACCGTATTTTCCACCGAAAGCATGGGTATGGTGAAACTATCCAACACTATCCCCCCCCCCCCAAAAAAAACAATAATCTACTATTTTCCTAGGAAATCCATAGTTTTGGTATAAGTTAAATAATAAATTATTCTGATAATCATTTTTTCACAAAATCTATTATAGGCCAAATCATTTTCCCCCAAAAAATCTAGTATACTAATCCAAACACTAATTCAAATTTATCACTTGATTTTTCAAAATCCATACTAATCCTACTACATATTAAGCCTAACACAACCAACTCCTCAGTTAGTCTAACTTGCTATGTCAGAAATGTACATTGGTTGCCAACAAAAATTGGCATAGTTAGTAAAAAGGTTGAAATATAATTATAAGGTTATGAGTTTAAATCTTATTGATATTAACTAATCTGCTTGAGAAATGCTCTGACTCTGGTGAATCTCCAGAACCCAACCCAACTAAATTTCTTTTTAGAAAAAAAAAAAAAGAAATGTCCATTAGAGGGATAGAGGAAGCATATGTTTATGAATATATTCCTCTCCGTTTAAAACCTCTCCTTTTTTTTTTTATGTTCTCTTTACAAATAATTCTTGTATGTTGACGTTAATTTCAGAACACGACTCGCCTAATAACCTAGCTTGAATTGTAAAATATGTTGAGCCAAATTCAAATTTTAATAAGCTCAATAAAATAGTTCAATTGCGTGGTTTGAACTTTTTTCCCCAATAACGATAGGTTCTTTTTAACTAAATAATTATATACATAAAAATTTGAGTTGTGTTTTCAATCACTTGTTTAAAGTGATAAATGACATTACCACTTATACTAACTTTGAGTTTGTGGTTTAAAATTAAAGATGAGTATTTTTTAGAAAATAAAGCAAGATAAAGAATCCAAATATTTCCAATAATATTTTTAAAAAGTAACCATTTCAATAGCAGGCCCGCAAGAAAAGAAAGATTATTATCCATTCGAAAAAGAATTATCATCATGGGAATAATCGAAACCTAAAACCAAAAGCTGCAAAACACGACAAATCTTGTGATTATATTATAAAATATTAAAATCTAACTGCGTCTGTATTACTGCCGTGTATCCTAATCATAAAGAAATTGACATACAATCGGAAAAAATAAAAAATATTTTACCTTCAAAATTTTAATTCAATGATTTTTTAAAAAAATTAAGTTATCAATTATTATATTTTTATTGTTAATGTTATTATTTTTATTATCAACAAAACTAATTTGAGATTTTAAAATTTAAGTAGTATTTTTTTTATGTTTTTCCCAATTACACCTACATAAAAATAGTTTTTAAATTAGTTTTTATGATTTAAGAGATAAATATATGAAATGAGTTTTATTTCAATTTACAAAAAATAGTTTATGAAACCATGATTTGAAAGGTTCCCAAACACTCATAAAAACTTGATGGAGTAGTGATTATTTTTTTTAAATATATTTAACACTTTAAAATATTTTTCAATAACACTCAATATTTTAAAACATATTTTTATGAAGTTCTTTTATTAAAGTATTTTTTTGCAGTATTTTCAATTAAATTATTTTATTTTTAGATAAATAGCACCCCTGCACGTGTCTCTATTAAAGGGTTGGGGTCTCTTTCATGATGCAATAATGTTCCGGTGTTTTTGTTTTGGGCTGAACAATATCAAGAACTTCTCTTAATCCGTATCTCATATAAACCGGTAAAAAAAAAGAAAAAGAATCTTATATTTTTTTGATTAAAAAAAAAAAGAATGACTAAAAAAGAATTTCTGAAATTATAAAATCTTAAATAAGTAATTTATCATAAAATAAATTATAAATTATTAAGTTTCGTCATTACTTTATCAATCCTAAATAAAAAACTTGATTTATAATTTTCCAATTTTAAATTTTTTTCCCTTTCATCTTCCATAAAGAATCTTATATAAACTGTACAATCTATTTATACCTCACAAAAAATGGGAAAAACACTTTTTTTTTTGGGGGGGAGAAAAACTAGTACACTCTATTGATATTGATGAAGACATTTTTCAAACTAAAATGATATTCCCTCGTATTTTTAGTATAAGATATATTTATAGATTTAATTTTAGTCTTAAATATAAGTATAGTTTTTATATTTATCAATCTTTTCATAAATTATTCATATTAATACTTTTTTCAATAATAATTAAGAAGGAGAAAAAAAAAGATAACTAGAATATTTTAAAAAATATATATTATATTAACTAATTCAACTAATTTTTTTGATATAATAAAATTAGATAAAAATGTCTTCTATTCTTCAGACATTAGGAGTACACTCTCCTGAAGACATTTTTGAAGCCAAAATGATTGAACTTGCGGATTATCTTGTCATTAAAGCACAAAAGAGGGGTAACTATGGACGTCCATGGTAGGTATATATAGGCGTTTTGGAAAATTCATTGAAACATCATTTTTGTTTTAAAGCATTTGGACGTCATAAGGTAATTTGAAGCATTTTTTTTTAAATGTAGACTTTGCAATCTATAATTCCCAAAGACAATAATCAGCATCAAGCATTGTAGCACGGTGCGTTTAATTTGTGTAAAGACTAAAATACTGCTTCTATACATATAAAGTTTATTGTACATTTTTATGGGCATCAAAACTAAAATAATAAGTTAGAAAAAATAATGAGAATGTAAAAATAATGTCATATTTATTATAATTAATTAATTTAATTAATTTTTTAATTTAATTAAATTAATTAAATATTTTTTATTCTATTTTGTCTTCAATGTAAGAGTTAATTAAGGAGTTGATCTTGATCTTAAAACTTATTTTTTATATTTATCGATCTTTTTTTAATTTAGTTTTATTGATACTCCTTAAATAATAATTAATTAAAAGAGAGATAAATGGAATTAAAAAAAAGATTATTTTATTTTAAAAAAACATATCATATTAATATAATTACTTTTATTAATATAATTAAATTAGATAAATTAGTAAAGAGCATATTAAAGACGGCCAATCATATTTTTGTCCGTTTTCATTATAGAGTCACTGAGACAGTTGCCATTTACCTACTACCAATAGTGAAGCACCATGATGGTAAGTGAATAAATATCAGGATTTCCATCAATATCTTCACTGCCATATTAAGCTAAACATTGGAGTATTAGGCTCGAGATTATTTCCTCGATTTGACTAGTTAGATCCGGTAATAAAGGTTTGCTCTAATTTAAAAAGTACTTTCTTCAACGTTAATTAAGCTAATGAGTTTTTTCTTTTAAATGATAAACATATATTTACAGATCGCAGATGTAGTAGATCTTGCATAATCATCGTTTTGTCGCCTTCCTCGTTATTTGATATAATAACCAAGTATCTGTCAGCCATAGTTGTTTTGCTTGTGGTCTTCTCTCATCAACGATCATCGTTATTAAGCTGAACCAGTCCTTCGCTTTCTCCATCTCTAGCTGGCTTAATTGGCTCAAATGGCGGCAGTGACCGAAATGTTATTTCCTTACAGAATCATGGCCGAAGAAGCTTCTCCTCCTTCTCCTCCTCCTTCTTCTGAAGTTGACTTCAATCCAGCAGATGCTGTAATTTTCGTAGGACTCAGTCTGGCTCTGGGAATTGCTTGTAGGCATATTTTGCGTGGCACCAGAGTCCCCTATACTGTTGCTCTCCTCATCATTGGCATTGGCCTGGGATCATTAGGTTTGCTTTCTGATCATTCATACTTAGATTTCGATTCCTTCTTTTGTTTCGTCTCAAATTTTGCTGCCCCCTTTTGGCTTTCTGAACTGTTCAATATTGGATGTGAAAATTTTTTTATCAGTAATATTTTTTTCTGGGTTGGTGGGAGCCTTGTGCACCGCCCTTCTGTTACAAGCAACAGAGGGTTGAAAATAATAATGAAGTATGAAATTGTTGCAAAAAGTTTATGGGAGCAATATAAAGAGGAAAAAAAAAATCCCAGATGATCAGGGGACTTTTGATCTTAATTTGCCTTTAATATTTTATTCATCACATTTGGAGAAAGTGATATCTTAAAATTGGCATGGTAGCTCTTTTTCATTAATTAAGTCCTGAAACTAACAAATAAGTAACAGACGTGCTAGAAGAAGATGCAAAAAGATTCTGAAGTTACTTTCTGACAGCTTCTCTTTTTCAATTTCTAACTCTTTGGGTCTTATAAATTTTCTTTATATGCTTGATCTACAAGCTTGTTTAATTTTATGTTTTTTTATATATTTATTGCATGCAAGCTGCAAGAGTTCTTTCATTGCTACTTTAAGAAAATTTGCTTGTAAAACATCATGTCAAAACGCAAGTTTTAAAATGTAACAGTAACAACTCTAGTTCCTAAGAAGGTGACATTTGAAGTTCTGACCTAGGATAATAGATAAAACACTGCACAGATCATTTATGCATGTGATATTTGAATTCAGAAGATAGAAAGAGAAGTGATTAGGCATCAGGCACATGTAATTTATGTCACCAAGGTGGTGGCTGCGAGGACAAAATGCATGGTATAGTCATTACTGTGTCAAAAATCACAACATTAATGTTATAGTAATATGAGTTCAGACAAAATCTTCGATTCATCTAATGTAAAATTAAAAAAATCCATTTTTATGATGATTATGGTTGTCCAATATGCCAAACAAAGTGATTTCCAGAGTCTTTTATCAGTTTACTTAGTCAGCTAGTTTTATTCATTTTCAAATTATCTGGCTAAATTAGCTTGGAAGCGTTCTTAATTGATTATCATGTCTACCCATAAAGCTTAAGTAGTTCTGCTCTGTTTCATTATTTGGTCCATTAAAGGCACCTTGGGTCTATGGACATCTTAAAACTTTCCTATTGTAAATTTGGCACTTCCAGATTTCTTCAGGATGTCAGAACAAGCTACTCTTTGTTTATTCTTATGCATATAGCCATATATAGCTGTGTTTTTAGATTTTACCTATTCTTACGATTACAAGTAAGTTAACTGATGAGCATTGGACTTCTGAACAGAATATAGTACTCATCATCAGCTGGGAAAGATTGGAAATGGAATTCGTCTTTGTAAGTTTGAACAACATTTCATTTTAGCTATTTCAAACTGTATGTACATGCCAAGGAAGATATAACTTAAACACTTGGCAATTAGAGCTTGATTTTGTCTTAAGCATCATTTTTTATTTGAATATTCTCTTATTCAGCTTGCCTTCCTTTTTGGATACCTCCGAAAGACTGGACTAGATTACAACTGAGATTCTGAGAAGAAGAAAACTCCTTCTCTAAAATATTATGTTGTCTCGCTATTTTGTTCTGCTAGCATCATTATATTAACTGTATTGAAAAATCTAAGTAGTTATTGATGATCTTCTTGTGGCACTATATAAGCAGCGTCCTTTTCTTTCACTTTTGAACATTTGGAGCTGGTAAATTTTCTTGGCTAAAATTAGATCTATTGAATAAACTTCTTGTACCACTAGAAAAACAACTTAAGCATCTTTGGTGTTTTATTCTGATTGTTCAAAATAATTAGATATTAGCAATTTCAATATGCAGGGTCGAACATTGATCCCGATCTTCTGTTAGCTGTTTTCCTTCCTGCCCTCCTTTTTGAGAGCTCTTTCTCAATGGAAATTCATCAAATTAAGGTTTCTTTACTGTGTTTTTTCTTGGAGCATATGTAGTTGTATTTAGAGTTACAATATGATAATCTCATACTGTTGTGCTTGACCCTTCCTCATGCATCCGTACATGCAATGGTATCTCTTACATGATTATGTGCAGGAACACTGCACAATATATCTTACATCTGTAAAAATTCCCTCACCTAATTATAAATAATTTATGAACTAATTTTATGCTTACCTAAATTTAAGTTGAAAGCTGTAATGCACTTGTATTTTAGTTAATATTCTCTTCATCTATTAGAAATGAAAAATAACAAAACTAAACATATGTGAAATGATTCTACAAATTTGAGCCTGAAAATTTTACATATTATAGCTATGGACTATAGGAAATTTGATCAGAAAGGGCTATCTTGTATGATTGAGTAGTGAGCCTCTAAAATGGAAACCAAGAAATTGGGACTCTGACAAGACTAGAAGAGTAACTAGCAGTGGTGCTATAATGAATGAATTTATTAGCTGCATTATGTTTCTTTGCCAGCTGTAAGTTGTCTGATTTTGTTTTCTACTTGAACTTTGCTGCAGAGATGTCTTGCACAAATGATATTACTAGCTGGTCCAGGTGTTTTGATATCAACCTTCTGCCTTGGATCTGTTTTGAAGGTACATGAATTTGTGCGCTTAGGTTTCATCTTCCATGTCATTTCTTAATCAATTTTATATCATAATGCAGTTCACTTTTCCATATAACTGGAGTTGGAAAACATCACTATTGCTTGGGGGACTTCTAAGTGCAACTGATCCTGTAGCAGTTGTGGCTTTGTTGAAAGAGCTTGGTGCCAGCAAGAAATTGAATACAATAATTGAAGGGGAATCCTTGATGAATGACGGGTATTCAAATTTAGATGATTTTGCACTTATTCAAATTTACTTCTTGTTTGTTGAGGAAGTGGCTAAAAGACTTAAATATATAACCTTTTAATTGTTTTTGCATATGATGATTCTATGTCTTCTACATAATTTGTTTTTGAAAGTGCTTACTTTTTTTTATGTCCAGAACGGCAATTGTGGTCTATACTCTATTTTATCGGATGGTCCTTGGAGAGAGCTTCAACTCAGCGTCCATAATTAAATTTCTAGCACAAGTTTCTCTTGGAGCGTAGGTTTCACCTTCTTTATTGAGCTAATTGCAAAATTTCATCTTACTTAAATAATTCTTTCCTTGGTCCAGTGTAGGAATGGGTCTTGCTTTCGGGATAGCATCTGTTTTGTGGCTTGGATTTATTTTTAATGATACAGTGATAGAGATCACTCTAACTCTGACTGTTAGCTATATTGCTTTCTACACTGTAAGTTGCTTTTTTGGACATGGTTGCTTGTTTTAATAAGTTGAGATGTTTATATATGATATTCAACATGATGTTTCATTTTGTTTTTTTTATGAAAAAATATGCATCTTTTTGCTACCAGACTAAGCCTGTGAGTATTTTTTTTTTTTTGGCCAAACAAAGTCAATCTAAGCTTGTGAGTATGAAATCTATAAATATTGTGCTTTCAAGTGAGAGTGTAATTAATTCTTTTAGGACCAGCAGCAAGCGTGGGGGGGGGGATAAACTGGAGAGAAGAAAAGGAGGGGGATTTCACAGAGAAATGGGGGAGCCAAGAGAATCTTATCAATCAAATCAGTTTGAAATGCCTAACCCTGACTAGTAAAGGCCTCATACTGAGCCCAAAGGATATATTTAAGAATGCAAGATAATATGAAAAATTAAAGGACAAGATAATAGTAATTCTAACAACATATTATGATCCTAACAAATAAATAAATTTACAAAAATCCTTACAAAATAATAAAATAAAACATAATAAGATGAGATAACATAAACATAACAATTTCCAAAATAACGTTGTTCTTAATTTAAATAATCCCAATCTTACTTATGATTCTATTTCCGATATTTATCAATAGTTATTAATTTTTAGTTTACAAATAGTTAATATTATATTTTCTAATCTATTTTCATCCTCATTGCTGCCTTAATCCAACCAGATTTTCATCATCTATCAGTTAATGGTAGTTGGTAGGTACCTCTTCATTTTATATCCAACCATATCTAGTCTAATAATTTTACCATCTAGTGTTGCTTTTAACTTAGTTCCATCTTGTGTATGAAAAGGCTAATGGCCATGTTTTTTTTTTTCCTGATAGGCTCAAGAGGGTACTGATATTTCTGGTGTTTTGACTGTGATGACATTGGGGATGTAAGTTGAACTTCTATACGAAGGATCTTTATCACTTGAACTTTAGACATCTTGTTATTGAAACTGTTGAACAGGTTTTACTCTGCCTTTGCGAGGACGGCTTTTAAGGGTGATGGACAACAAAGCTTGCATCACTTTTGGTATGGGCTTGTGCTTTGTGTATATAAATAGTACGGCATGTTAAATTTGGTGAAGCTTAAACAGTCTATGGAGCCAGCTTTTTTGTTAAATTTTTAAATTTCAATTGGCATCATTTACAAGCCAAAGCAAAGGAAGCAGAAAAGTAATCATAAGTCCATTTGGAGGGGACTGGAGACTATACAACTTTTTCTTGGGAGGTTTTTACCTCGTTACGATATGAAATACTATATTAGTAAGGTGTTTGTGGTAGTTCCCTTGAGTAGTCTGATATGTCTATTATTAGCCCTAAGGATGGGTCCCTGATGTTATATAAAGGAGCTTGGACGTCCATATTCATTCCTTGCGAATAATATTGTTGTGTTTTAGTAACTTTGTACCATACCTCATATTGTGGACTATGGAAATGGTTATTTTCTTTTGGATTGCTCGTGGTTTTCATGTTTGTAAGATAAAAAAAAACGATGTAAAATAAAAGAGTAAGAAAAATTAATTTAAAACTTTTAACTGCCCTTCTCTATTTTTATTTTTTTAAAAATCTAACTCATAAAAATTTTCCCTCCCCCTCTCCTTCCCTCCAATCCCTCATCCCAAACAGCCCGTAAATATGGATAAGATGACAATAGACTTGTGACTTTAGCAGCGCTGCAGCTGCTATTGCAGAAGAACTGGCTTTGGAAGCAATCAATACTGATTCTATGTATTAAGCACAAACATTTTAGAAAAAGAAGTCTAACATGTGTTGGACCAGTGGAAACTTCAAAATAAACCTAGAATCTCTCTATTTTACAGTGATCAAAATGTTGGCATCTGAGCCATGTCCCTTATCTATGCCATTGTCAATTCTTCTTAACTCTGGCTGCAAGAGCTTATCTTACATTTGTTTCAATAGATTCATTCATATTTTCCTTTATTTTTATGTTTTTCAGAGAGTGAATCATTTTTTAATCCTTTCTTTTTCCCAGGGAAATGGTTGCTTATATTGCTAATACATTAATTTTCATATTGAGGTGAGTGCTCGATCTGACTTTCAAATAAAATTAATCCACTGATGTGATATTTTGAGTAGGCCGTCCAGGTCTTTTTCAAATTAGTTAATATTTTTTTGAAATTCTGGTTAAATGAAATTTTATACAACTGAAGTTAAATTTATTATATATTATTTTTTGATACACTAAATTATCATATATTTGTTAATTGTTTTTCCCCCTCTTTTTTGCAGTGGAGTTCTTATAGCTGAAGGCATCCTTAATGGCTACAATGTTTTTGCTGATGGTAGTTTTCACTTGCTAAACTCTGTTTTGATGTTTGTAGCATTATTTTCTTTTACTCTCTGTTATCTAAACGAGGAAAGAAATTCCAGGAATTTCTTTATATGATAATAGGTAGCCACTAATCGGTAAAATATTATATATTCATATATGAGTATGAGATGTTCATGCATCTTAAACTCACTAGAGAATATCATACTGACATTCTACGACTATCGTCTTCCCTTATCTGACATATCTAGGGAAATGGAAATCTCAAGTCAGAATTAAAGAGGTCTCTTACTTCTCTTTCAGGAGGATATTAGGTCCTGATGGAATCCACTCATGAATTCTTAGGAATCAAATTATGATCCTGCTATGGTGCAAGTTTGTGTAATATAGGCTACAATTCTGGAAATAAACTCGCACAGAGAACACCTTCCTTTGGTATTCAAGAGACCAGTGACTCTCCCAAGCATTACTCACTATTCTTTACCCTATGTTGACCTAAAACCCACAATATATGCCTCCCTCTCTCTCACCCATGCTCTCACAAACATGTTTGTTTGGGAATTACATGTGGAAAATTGTATCAAACCCATTAGGATTTATTTTGTTTGGTTTACCTGTCCTAGTAGGATTAAGATTATTGAAATTACCTATATAATGCTTAATATGCGCACGTGTAGTTTCATTCTTGCTTACCAAATTGATTATTGATGAAAGTGTTTTTGGTTATGTTTGGGTGGGAGGAAAGTTTTAATTGAAACCTTTCACTAGTAGTTATTAATAAGGACGGAAGGGTAATGAAGTATTTTCAATGAACCTTGAAAAATCCTCATTATTTTATTTTCTTTTAAATTCTCCAATTTGAGGGGTTTTGGATCAGAGACTTTTTGAAAGGGAGAAGGTAAATTGTCATTTAACCATTCTGTTCCCTTCCTTTTCCTCTGGATATATATTGTCTTTGCTTCTCGTAACTTCCAGACATACTGTTAAATTTTTCTTTGTTTGCTTATGTTTCTGTATTCTGTAACATAACATAACAGAGATAAGAATAATTCAACTAGGACTCTTTAGTGGTTAAGCTTACACTCTTCTTATCTTCGTCGTCGTCATTCGCTTCCCTTTCTTGTAAGAAGGCCCCTTTTGTTTTTTTCCCGGTTGCCAAGCATAAAAAGTCTTATCTTCTTCTTAAACCTTGAGGTGTGACTGAAATCTAATGTATGTCACAGGAAAATCATGGGCCAACCTCTTTCTTCTCTATGTTTATGTTCAAGCATCTAGGTGCATAGTAGTTGGAATCCTTTTTCCCTTCCTACGTTACTTTGGTTATGGTTTGGATTGGAAAGAAGCTATAATTCTCATCTGGTCAGGATTGCGAGGGGCAGTAGCCTTGGCATTATCATTGTCAGTTAAGGCAAGTACACATGGACTCGTGGTGCAAATTTGATTTTCTGTTAATTATTACCAAGATTGTTACAGGAAGATTCCATGGGTAGATTTATGCAATTATTTTAAAGTAAATTACTTTAAGATCCTTATGAGATTCTAAACTTAACGTTCACTAAATAGTTTAACTTAAAAGATATAACAGAGAAGTGGCCGGTTACATTCCATCAATAATCTCTAAAAACTTAATTCCAGGGATAAAATATCATGCCAATGTGATAATCCTGTAGAAAACAAGGGGAAAATATGGTTTCATGAGGCTAACATTCACAGGAATTCTCTTTGTTTTGCAGTATAATCTTCTAATGATGCAACTTTCTTTTTCTTTTAGCGTTCCAGTGGCAGATCAACCGAATTGAATTCAGATACAGGAATACTGGTAAGTAAAAAAATTTAAATATTGATCATATTCAGTTTAGAAATTTATGGGCAAATAATTTCTTAAATCTGTAATGCTGCAGCAACAACAACAACAACAAAACCTTTATCGCATTAAGTGGGGTCGGCTATATAAATTGTACGATGCCCATTGTACTTTATCGAAAACCAAATCTTTGGATAGGTTAACCAAAAGATCCCGCTCTATAACCTCATTGAGTGTTTGCTTCAGTCTTCTTCGACCTCTTTTTACATAATTTCATACTGCTTGATCAACCCACCTCATAGACGCACTCAATGGCCTCTTTTGAACATATCCATACCACCTCAAACGATTTTCAACCATTTTCTCTTTTATAGATGCCACTCCAACTTGTTCGTGTATATGATCATTACGGATCTTATCTTTTCTTGTATGACCATACATCCATCTCAACATCCTCATCTGGCTACCCCCATTTTATGTTCATGTTGTCCCTTTAAAGCCCAACGTTCACTACCATAAAGCATTGCTGGTCTTGTAGCAGTGCGATAAAACTTCCTTTTTACTTTATTAGGTACTTTTCGGTCACAAATAATTCTAGTAGCTTTTCTCCATTTATACCATCCAGCTTGAATTCTATGATTAACATCTCCATCAATTTTACCATATTGTTGTATAATTGATCTCAAATATCTAAACTTTGTCACTTGCAGAATAACTCACCCCCCTTAATTTAACTTCCACATCACTTCTAACTTTTCTCTTCTCAAAATTACAATCGATATATTCAGTTTTGCTCTTGCTTAGACAAAAGTCTTTCAACTCCAAAGTTATTCTCCATATCTCAAGTTTAGAATAGATTTCCTCCTTGGATTCAGACAACAGAACTATATCATTAACAAAAAGCATACAGTTAGGGATCTCCTCTTTGATAGGCTCAGTTAGAATGTCTACCACTAGGTTAAACAAATAAGGGCTCAAAGCTTATCCCTGATGTAGGCCAATCCTTATAGGAAAGTTCTTTATCTCACCTCCAGGTGTTCTAACACTACTTGTTACCTTCTCATACATGTCCTAAATGGCTTTAATATATGCAACGCGCAGCCCCTTCTTTTCTAAGGCTTTCCAAAGTATATCTCTTGGTACATGATCATATGCTTTTTCCAACTCAATGAAAACCATATGCAAATCCCTTTCTTTGTTTCGATACTTTTTCATTAGCCACTTTAGTAAATAAATCACTTCTGTTGTGGACCTTTCCGGCATAAATCCAAGTTGGTTCTCAGAAATATTAGTCTCCATCTTCAACCCGTGTTCAATCACATTTTCCCACAATTTCATTGTATGACTCATAAGCTTAATTCCTCTGTAGTTTGCACAATTCTGAATATCCCTTTTATTCTTATAAATAGAGATCAAAGTACTTTTTCTCTACCCATTAGGCATTTTCTTGGATTAAAAAATCTCATTAAATAACTTAGTAAGCTACAACACGCCCTATTCACCCAAACATTTCCACACTTCAATAGGAATACCATTAGGTGCAACAGCTTTACCATTTTCCATTTTGTTAAGAGCTTCCTTAACCTTACCAACTTGAATTCTTTGGTAAAATCACAAATTGAGCTCACCTTCTCGAGTTATCAAATCTTCTTAGTCACAAATTGACCCTCCCCTTCTATCATTGAACAACTTATAAAAGTCGCTTCCCATCTATTCTTAATATCCCCATCAGTAACTAAAATTTTGCCTTCTTCGTCCTTTATACACCTCACTCGATCTAAGTCTCTTGATTTTCTCTCTTTGTTCTTTGCAATTTTGTAAATCTCATGCTTATCAGTCTTTGTCCCTAACTCCTTATAAAACTTCTCAGAGGTTTTATCACAAGCTTTACTCACTGCCTTTTTAGTCTCTTTTTTAGCCAAACAATAGCTTTCCCAATTTTCTGTGTTATTACACAAGTACATGGCTTTAAAACAAATTTTCTTATTCTTGACTTTCTCTTGAATAGTCTCATCTCACTATTAAGTCTCCTTATCTTGACGACCAAAACCTTTTGATTCTCCCAAAATTGCTTTAGCAACCTTTTGGACCTTTTTAGCTATATTTTCCCACATGATTTTAGCATTTACTTATAGTTCCCATACCCCCTCCTCTAAAAGAGTTCTCTTGAAAATCTCTCGTTTATCCCCCTTTAATTGTTGCCATTTGACCCTTGGGTTTAAAACTTGTTGGTGCTTTTGCTTTATACACTTAATACGCACATCAAGGATCAATACCCTATGTTGTGCTGTCACGCCATCCCTTTAGGATTGCTTACCAAAAAGAAGTCAATCTGTGTCTTGGTGGCTCTACTCTTGCATGTGATTAAATGCTCCTCTCGCTTCTTAAAGCAAGTTTGACAATCTTGAGATTATATGTAAGGGACAAATCAATAATAGATTGACCTTCATTATTAAGCTTCCCAAATCCAAAATCACTAGGAGCCCTTGCATACTCCGCCTCCCTACCAATATGTCTATGAAGATCCCCGCCAATAAAAATATTTTCGGTTAGCGGAATGCTCTGAATTTTTCCCTCTATATCTTCCCATATCTTTTTCTTAAGATGTGCTTCTGCTCCTACTTGAGGTGCATACTGATGCAGGTTTGTAATATGAATCTTTATGAATTGGGGAATTAGGGTAGAATTAAGGGAAAATCAGAGGGGTTAGAGAAGATATACAATGGGTAGGCTGCCATATATATAGGCAGTAGCCACGGTAGCAATTCTCGAACCAGAACAGACCTATTATCATACTAATTAGGGGTATATTAGTAATCAGGCATGGCCTAATTAACTAACTCTCAAAACATGCTTAATTGACTAACTTTCAAAATATTCCAAACTACAATATTCCAAATTACAATATCATATCACATACACACTGATAATGTTAATAGTATCCTTCCCAACAATCATTCTTAAGGAAATGATCCTAATCTTCTTAACTTCCACCACATTCTTACTCCATTCATTATGAACAATGATACTAACACCATTCCTTCCATTTACTTTTCCTATATACCAGAGCTTGCAACCATTAATTTCTCGAGACCCTTCTCCCAACCATTTAGTTTCCTAGAGGCACAAGATATTAATCTTACGATCTCTCATAATGCCCGCCACCCTCCATATATTTGTCAGTTAGAGTCTCAATGTTCCAAGCGCCAAATTTGATCTTGCTTGTGAACTAGCTTCTTTAGCTGCCTTTGTTCAAAAGAGAGTGGTAGTCATTGCTCATTTAACACTACATCCGGGCGACGATGCAGCAGCTCTTACTCACTTCTCATTGTACTCAAGCCATACAACATGTTACTTACAAGCAATGACCTAGCATTAGCACAATTTCTTCGTCGATCTATATTCATAAAAGATTCGAGAGGGTTTTACATTGGCTATCAGGGTCCAACACAACCCTCTCCTTTTACCCAGGCTTGGGATTAGCTTTAAAACATAGGCGAGGTTTAAATCTGTAATGCATTTCATCTAAATAGTTCTGGCTCATTTCAAATTCAGAACTCCTCGGCATTTAACTTGTGTTAATTCATTGTGGGATTTTTCATATCTGCAGTTTCTATTCTTCACTGGTGGAATTGTGTTCTTGACACTTATTGTGAATGGTTCGACCACACAGTTTATTTTACACTTCCTTGACATGGATAGATTATCTGCAGCTAAGGTCTGGCTTTTTCTGATGTTCTGGATCCAAATTATCTCATTATTTCAAAAGATGAAACACTTTCATATGTCGTATTCTAAATGCTCTTTTAATATTTATCTTTGAGATATTTAGCATTAACACCAGCATGCTTCTTTTATTTCTTCCCTACCTTTAAATTGCATGACCATTTGTATTTTGTATGACAAACCTTGTTAGATCAGGAAATCACCACCTTAAATCTGCTATGATCAACTATTCCCATATCACACACACTAGCTTTGAGGAGAATAATACAGCTCACAAAGAATACATGGGCCATAGATTTACTGAAATGAACCAATTAGTGGATCATAGACTTGAGGAGATGACTCAAACCATGGACTGTAAACTTGGTGAAATGAAAGGCATGTATAAGAAGGTCATGAATGTGATTAGGTTGTTAGGTAAGCAGACTATGGAAAAGAATGTAGAGGGTTTGCTTGAGAATTCCCAGCGCACGCTAGAGATGAGTACCATCTAAGGGTTAGTCCTTTATAGATCCTAGAGTTAGGCATAATGGGCCACCCCATAATATACCCACATGATTCTAGCCACTAAGCCCATGAATCACTACTAGAAAATAAGCAAATACCCCTTCTGATTCTTTCCAAGAATCATGGGATTCCAACAGGTATAAACTGCATGCTCCTTGACTCTTTAAATTCATATACACTTGGCAGTCCTCACACATTTATGAAACTATAGAGAGCGGAACACAAAGGAGATCTTCTGAATTGCATAATTATTTGAAAAGTTCTTTCGATTTAGAATCTTCTCTTGCAGTTATCTTTGCTTGTGGAGTTTACGTTCTTATAATTAATGACAGAAACGCGTCCTTAACTATACAAAGTATGAAATGTTGAACAAAGCATTAGAGGCTTTTGGCGAGCTTGGAGATGATGAGGAACTGGGACCTGCTGACTGGCCCACTGTGAAGAGATATATTTCATGCTTAAATGACCTTGAAGGTGAACGCATTCATCCTCATGGCGCACCTGAAAGTGACAGTATTCTGGATCCCATGAATTTAAAAGACATAAGAATACGCCTTTTGAACGGTATGGAATTTGTGGGTGTCCTTCAATCTTATCACCTTTTCAGTTTGTAATTGTAAAGTTCTATCATTTGGCGTATCACAACATCAGTAACTTCGTCCAGGCTATCTGTACCCTGTCTTTATGTCTGATTAACTAGATTAAACATTTCAAATCTTAATCTTAAATTTAATGGACATCATAATGTAAAGAAATGAAATGACACTGTATTTCATATGTAATTATGTACCTAGGACATAAGTTTTCTCTGCTGCACAACTTGAGCAGCATTCCATCTTGACCCTCCATATTCTTTTCTATTAATTCCAACCTTTCCTTTTATTTCAATTTCAATGTATTTTTTTATATTAGCTTTGAAGGAAATAAAATGCAGGATGAAGATAAGTTTAGACATGACTTGGTGCTATATATAAATTCAATTTTAAAGATTTGTATCCAATGGTTCATTTTTTATGGTGAGAGGAATTCTGATGGCTTCATGATTATTGCATGAGTTTTTTTCATCTAAACTTCCAGGATATTAATATGTTAGTATCATTTTTATTTTTTCACATTTATTGTTGTTGCACTTCCTTTACGAAAGCCATCACATACACATATACAGATAAACTACATTCTAAGCTAACTAATATCTTGACTAACATCTGAGCTTCCATCTTATACAAGGTGTCCAAGCTGCTTATTGGGAGATGCTTGATGAGGGAAGAATTGCACAAGCAACAGCTAATATCTTAATGAGATCAGTGGAGGAAGCTATAGATTTGGCTCCACTTGAGCCTTTATGCGACTGGAGAGGTTTAAAACCTAATGTTCATTTCCCAAGTTACTACAAGTTCCTTCAGACTAGCATTTTCCCACGGAAATTAGTTACATATTTCACTGTGGAAAGATGGGAATCTGCATGTTGTATTTGTGCAGCTTTCCTTCGTGCCCACAGAATTGCTAGGCGACAGTTACATGACTTTATAGGTAATAGGCTACCTTGGTAGTCTGGTCTAGTTTACCTTTCTCATTCTATTTCTATTTTCTTGCTTTGTTCTTAATAACATATTTGCCTTACTTTTTTTGCCCCAATCCTTGTAGTCTATGTGCTTCAGAAAATAGCAATTTTTGTGAAACCTTTCATGCTTGCACTGAACATGACCATACTTCCTCTTAACCTTTTGGATAGAATAATTAATCTCATTGGAGGATTTTATTTCTTACCACAATATCCCTAGTCTACTAGCAGTAGTTATCATGATTTTTTATTTTTCAAGTAAATGTATAATCACTTTGATGCATAAACTTTTTACATAATAAAGGAGGTTCTTTAGGAAATGCCCCAAAAAGGGGATAAACAAACAGGCTTTTCTGAAACTAAATATATAATCTAAATAATGTTACGCTTCCAATTTGATACTTTCATATGACAGTATATTGTAGGTCTGGTGATATTTCTCTGGGCAATTAGAGCTGTAATGTAACTGTAATTAGCTATACTTATTCCCTCTTCATCTGCTTCTTTAGGTGACAGTGATGTTTCATCTATTGTCATCAATGAAAGTGTTGTAGAAGGAGAAGAAGCAAGAAAGTTCCTAGAAGATGTTCGCGTGGCATCCCCTCAGGTTTTAAGTCAAACTCTTCCTCTGACGTGTCTTATTATTACTTTCAGGAGTCTCTGGATTCTGTTTATGGGATTGATTTACTAATGACTCCATATAACAGTCAAAGTTCATTTTCTGTACTATAAGTATAGTCCAAACCATTATATTGAGAAGTATACTCCTCACATTTGCATTATTTTATTTGATATGTCTAATTTCTAGGTTCTGCGTGTTGTGAAAACAAGGCAAGCTACATATTTAGTGCTAAATCATTTACTTGAATATGTTCAAAACCTTGAAAAGTCTGGATTATTGGAAGAGAAAGAGATGCTGCACCTTCATGATGCTGTCCAGGTATTTTCTGGTGTCATCTGTACTTTTCGGTCATTTGTGGTCTTAAGCCGCGTGCACTTCTGTGATTAATTTCATGATTATATAACAAGTTAATTTGTGTTTCAGACTGATTTAAAGAAACTGCTTAGGAATCCTCCCTTGGTGAAGGTTCCTAAAATGAGTGGCATACATCCTATGTTGGGTGCCTTGCCATCTTCTGTCCGTGAACCACTTGCAAGCAATAGCAAGGAAATGATGAAATTGCGTGGTCTGACACTTTACAAAGAAGGCTCCAGACCAAATGGTATTTGGTTGGTTTCTAGTGGGGTTGTGAAGGTAAGATAACCATTCTTTACTATACAGCTCTGAACTTACATGATCTGATTTTTCATGTGAATAAAGTGTCTTTGACTATTGCTACTTTGGCAGTGGGAAAGCAAGATAATAAGAAACAAGCATTCCTTTTACCCCAGTTTTACTCATGGAAGCACATTGGGTCTGTACGAAGTCCTAACCGGAAGGCCATATATCTGTGATGTGATAACAGATTCGGTGGTTCTCTGTTTTTTCCTTGAAGGTGACAAGATAGTGTCATGTCTCAATTCAGATCCCTCAGTTGAAGACTTCCTGTGGCAGGTGAGCATAAATTTATAGTACTATTTCCACTGATGCTATATAGCATGAATGCCTTCTGGTTGCATATTGATGCTTGTAGTTTAGAGTAAATGGTTTGTGACTATTGAGATTGAAGAATCACATTAAGCACAATGAAAATACTAATATTATTATTGATCCTTGAGAATAAAAAACAGTACAAGGAGGCCTTTATATAGGCAAGCTAATAGGCTAACCCTAGAATCTATCCTAATCAAATCAAATCCTAATAAATGCTAAACTATATCCCTAATAATAATAATAATGATAATAATAATACTTAATTTAATAATAAACTTTCTATTCTTCAATACTTTCCCTCAAGCTGGAAGCAGCTTGAATGTGCAACTGATCACTAATAATCCACTTCTTCATGAGATCCTGTCCTTTGGTCAGTGACACCTGAATCTATGGTCCACTTCGAGGAAGAAGCGGCAAGACAAGATTCATTCTTTGCAGTATAAGTACTTGTAGATGGCGTGACAGACTTCAGTGACTCCTGATACTTAGTAAACCAGGCATACTCAGCAGCTGAAACTTTACTACTGTCATCATTCGGTGATGTCACATGTGCATTGGTATTTCTCTGCAGTTTTTCTTGCAACTTGCGACGAGCACATTTGGTATGGCCTTGTTCCTTATAATAGTAGCACACAATCCCTCCAAAGTTCTGGGTAACTCCCCCTTGTCGTGAAACACCCCGATTATAGGAATTTAGGCTATCAATAGATCCACGACTAGCTAAAGCAATGGCAGTGATGCTAGAAGGCGGTTAAGAGATACTCTCAATGCGCAGTACCTGAGAAAACATATCCTGCAGTGTAGTAATCTCAGAACTAGACAAAATCTGAGAATGAACCATCTCATATTTTGATGGAAGGTCAATAAGAAAGCTCAGAATTGCTTATTTCTCCATATTATCACCTGTGCCTGAAGATCAGTGGTAGGTGGCATTAACAACTTCACTTCTTCATACATGTGCTTGAAATCCATAAAGTAAGTCTTCAGAGGACGATCTTGTTTTTTAGCATGATAAAAGCCTTTACAAACCTCATAAATATGAGTGATATTTCCTTTACCAGAGTACAAGAACTCTAAATAGTCCATATTCTCTTTTCCAATATTGCAGTGATTGATGGAGGGAAGAACTTCACTCTCAATAGAATTCTTAATCTGCAAGAATACTTGGGCATCTGCCCTTTCCCAAGCCTGGCGAGAATCACCCGTAGGAGGAGCCTTAGTCAAATGATCCTCCCTTTCAATACTCAACAAGTACATATGAATAATTTTACTCCAATCCATGTATTTATCCAATTTAACTTGTGATCGGTAATTTTGTTAGCAACTGAGACTATCGCAGTAGTAATACTAGTCTTAGAATCAGCCATGACTCCCGTAAAAAATAGAGATTATAACACAGAGAAGTAACCTGAGGTTTCATTGGAGACCCACAGTAATAATCCAACAGCTCCACTAAGAGCTGAACAACGGTCTCACCAAGGAACAAACAACACTCAAAATGTCTTATCTGGGACGAACACCAAAGGTCTCACCAAGGACCAAACAACACTCTAAACGTCTCACCAGGGACAAACACCAAAGGTCTCACCAAGGACCAAACAACACTCCAAACGAGGACCAAAAACAATAACCAGATCTGAACAAGCACCCAAAAAACAGATCTGACTGTAGAGAAAATAACCTGAAACAGAGGAACCAAGAGAGCAAATGAGCAAACCTAGATCTGAAACCACGAACCCAGAGTTTGAAAACACCAGGGGTAGGCCGGAAATTGTGCGTCGATGCCGGAGGAAGAAGTTTCTGGCAAAAAATGCTATACACGCTCCTCCACGCATGGCAGCGCGTGAAGTTATTTCACAGCTTCGGGTGGCCCGTGTGTTACACGCTCACGTCAGACAGTGATCGTGACGGTGGGGTTTTGCCAATTGGAAGCCGCTGATCCTTCCTATGTGGCGCGTGTCCTGAGATTTATCAAAGGACAGAACCCTAACTCTCTTTCTTTCACACTGTTCCGGACGCACAGTAAACGTTCAGCAGGAAAAAAAATTTCCAAATCAATAACCTGAACGTTTTGATACCATGTTGAGATTGAATGATCACATGAAGCACAATGAAAATACTACTTGATCCTTAAGAATAAAAGAGGGTATAAGGAGACCTTTATATAGGTAAACTAATAGGCTAACCATAACCTTAGAATCTATCTTAATCTAATCAAATCAAATCATAATGATAAAATATTCAAATCTAATTCTAATAAATACTAAACTATATCTCTAATAATAATAATAATGATAATAAATACTTAATTTAATAATAAACTTTCTATTCTTTAACATTGACATTTCATATAGTAGCTTGGAAGAGGTTTTTTTTTTTTTTGTGTTTAATTTAAAAACTGTCCTTACGATGTACTTTCCTATCAAGGGCCTCATAATTCATTAAAAGATGTATCTTAATATATGGTTGGTGCTTTGCCCAAAAGAAAAATGGTTGGCACCACGGAAAGCATACCAATGTTACTGAATATGATTATAATTATTACGTTTTGCTGCCGCATTTGCAGGAGAGTGTTATTTTCCTTTCCAAACTATTGCTTCCTCGGATATTTGAAAAGATGGCAATGCAAAATTTAAGAGCTCTTGTTGCAGAGAGGTCGGTAATGACTGTATACATAAGAGGAGAAACGATAGAAATACCTCATCATTCCATTGGCATTTTACTTGAAGGATATGTTAAACCTCAAGGTCTTCAAGAACTTGTAACATCACCAGCAGCTCTTTTGCCTTCACATGGGAGTCTAAGCTTCCGAAGTTCCGAAAGTTCCGGTGAGTGAAATTATATTTATGCTCTCTCAAAGATGTTCTCCTGATCATTTTTCTTTTTGGTAAAACTTACAACAGTTCTCTCTCAAAGATGTTCATGTCTTTCCCCTCCTATCTGCATCATTGATACTTATCATAAGACTTCTTATTTTGAGGAACTTAAATAAGAGGTTTGGACAACATTTTTTTTTTATATAAAAAACAGTTTCAATTAATAATCTAGTCTTCCTTTTGCATTTTCTGTTTCTATATTTTTGCTAAAAATCATACAATTGAGGAAAACCTTATTTTACGTTTTCTTTATTATGTATAATAATTGTATCTATATCAAAATGTAATTCTGGTAGATTTGCTGTCATGTGAAACTACCTATTTGATTTGATGATTGTACTCCTTTTCTTTTGTAGTAAAAGTATCCTTTTGGGAATCTGCAAGTTTTATTACCGACTAAAATGATTTTGATTTCATCTTTTGCCTGTCAATGATGCCAGATATAAAGAATGCAAGTTTTGCTCATAAAGCATCCTCTTACATAGTTGAAACAAGGGCGAGGGTAATCATGTTTGACATTGCGGCATTTGAAGCTGATGCTGCTCTTTCTAGAAGGTCAAGTTCACTGTTGCCACACACAGCTGATCATCCCCATAGGCCTCTGAGCAGACAGCTCAGTGGTCTTATGAGTTGGCCTGAAAATTTTGTTAAGCCAACGCAACGTAAGCATAATAATGAAGGTGTTAGGCAACAAACCAATAGTTTGTCTGCAAGGGCAATGCAGTTGAGCATTTATGGCAGCATGGTATGTTGGTACATAAGATTGATATCAGCTTCATGCATGATAAACTTTTTAGTAGATGATATTCTCAAATTTCCAGTTATAAGAAGAATTTACATTTTGGGTAATATCATAGTTGGCCCCTTCAATTTGATCAAATTTTCCTTTTAGTCCCTATAATTTCAAATCATTATAAGGATTTGGTCTGAATTTCAGTATAGGAATTAAAATCAAAACCCGTTTAAGTATAGGGACTAGCCATTAGACTCAAAACAAATTTTTATGAAACTATAGGATCAAAATTGAAATTCAATCAAGCTATAAGGACCAACAATACTATTAACCTTTACATTTTTGTTGGTGGTATCTAATGAGTAATCAACCTTGTGTTTTCTATCTCATTGTTGCTACCAAATTTAGTTGCTGGGTGTATCTGATTCTATATGCACAGGAATTTTATATTTGGTCTAACATGAATCTTACGCACAAGGGAAATAGAGTGACGTGATTCTTATGGAAGTTTCTAACATGTTCAACTGGATTTCTTCAAACTAAGAACTCTATTACTATAATGGGTGAACCCAACAGCAAAAGAGTCACAATGACGATCAACTGATACTGCATAATCTAATAATACCTTACCTTACAAGAATACTGTGAAAGTCAATGGCAAGCTAAAAGTTATTTAAGCTTTAACTCTTGTAGAAATGCTATACCTATCTCAATCTTATTTCCTTTTAATTTTTTCATGTTTCTCAGTTGGAAATCCGTGTACCAACAAGAAGTTTGTCAAGCAGTCTGCCTCGTCCCTCTCATAGTTTATCATATCCAACCATTCAATCAGATCAGGGACGTGCACTTGTTTCTGTGAAGTCAGAAGGAGCTGCAACTTCTAGGAAGAAACCTAAGGTGAGGGAATTCACAGGGAATGTTACAAATCTCCCAGGTCAAAGCACGGAACGACGAGGAAGTTATGCTGATGATACAAGTGATGAATCTGGTGGTGAAGAAGTTATAGTAAGGATTGATTCACCAAGCACGCTGTCTTTTCGACAGGCATCTTAAGGAGTAAGTAGATAAATGGCGAGAATCAGTTGCAACTTGTTTGTATAAAAATAAAACCAGAATGTTTATTTAGCACGCAATGGATAATATAATCTTTCTGAAAGTGATTTGATATAGTAGGATGTTGGTGTTTGATCCGTTTTCTTCTTGTAAGAAATGTGGTTTTAGTAAAAGGAAGCCACTTGTCTTGTTTTCCATGTATTCTTTCCAATTCACTTTTCTTTCTATCCAAACGTAGCCTCAGTTGAGCTTGTTGGGTTTGTAACTCCTGCACATCGGCTATCGGATTTGTTTCTTAAGGACAATTCTGTTTCGTATTTTAAAAGGTTGTGTGTAGATTTGCAACCTATTGAAGCTAAATTGAAATCAGACTAAACAAATTGGTTCAAATTCAAGCTTGTTATGTATAGTATTACTTCGGAATCTTAACGTAAGAGTCAATATATTTTTATTTTTTTTAAAGAAAAAGTTAATTAAATTACATTAAAATATTTATATTTATCATTTTTTTAAATTAATTTTCTTGATTTGTAAATTGATATATAATCTAATGATACATAACATATGCTATGATTAAGTAGTTTATTTAGTTTCTTTAATCTTTTAAAAAAAAAAATCAACTGGCTTTTATATTAATAGGTTTTTTTTTGCCAATTGTTAGCCCAGTGGAATATTTGATGCATAAAGATATCTTAAGGAGAGGTAAAATGTGTTACAATTAAGTAATTTATTCAATTTTTTAATCTATTTAAATTAGTTAAACACTCCTTCCAGTTCTTAATATAAGATATATTTAAGGAATTAATTTTGATCCTAACTAGAAGATATAGTTTTTATATTTGTCAATTTTTTTTTTCTAATTTATCCTATTGATACTCCCTCAACAATAATCAATGAAGAGAGAGATTGAGGGAATTAAGGAAAGTAACTCTGGGTATTTTAGAAAAAATATATCATATTAACTAATTTAACTAACTTTCTTAATATAATTAAATTAGGTAAATATATCTTATATTAAGGATAAGAGGAGTAACTTTTACATTAATATTAGGATGAGTTCAGTTTACTTTAAGGGTCTGTTTGGCAGGAGGGAAATGGAGGGGAAGGGAGGGGAGGGAAAAATTTTATAACTTAGATTTTAAAAAATTGGAGAAATGGGGTTATAAAATTTTAATAAAGATGAGATGCAAAATAAAAAAGTAAGAAAAATTAACTAAAAACTTCCAACCCCACTTCTTCAATTTTTTTAAATCCAAGTCATAAAAATTTTCCCTACCTTCCCCTCTAAATCCCTCATACCAAACAGCCCCTAAGCCTCGGACTCGTTAGTTGGCTACTCTAAATTTTAAAAATATCACATTATTTAGAAGTTATATATATTGAGAACCTGAGTAGTATATACATAGGTTAATATAATATTTGGTCTTTTAAATTTGCTCTTATTTTAGATTTGGTCCTTTATGTTTGAAATGGTCTATGTTTTTATTAAATTACAGGGAATTGATATTTTAATCGAAATAAAATTTGAGAAACTAAAACTTATAGTTTAAAACTTAAGGGACCAAAATCAAAATGAAATAAACTCGATATTTAAATATTGTATTAACCCCATACATATATATATATATATATATATATATATATATATATATATATAAACTTGACAAGACTAGTACTCATTCATTTTAATATATAAAAAAAGATTATTTCTATAAATAAATAAAATATGTATTATAATATTATGAACAAAGAATAAATTAACAATGTATTGCATTTACTGTATATTATTTAATATAATGTTAAAAAAAGTATATTATTTAATAAGATATAAAGTATCCAACTAGAACCTTGTATTGCTACAGGAAATTGTGAATGAAAAGGAAGGTCAGGTGTGTGTGTATTCTCTTTTAGCACTTCACCATAATTAGTGGGGTATAGCATCTTCCAAAAGTCCATCACAAGGCCATTCCGATTCCAACTTTCATAGTCATTAATTAGTACTCTGTTTGGAAGCCGAGGAAATACAGTGACGAATTTTCTCTCCTCTAATTGAGATAATTATTGGTGCCTTTATTTGGTCAACTTTAGCAGGAAATTAATTAAAGAAAATTCCCACCACTTGCTGCTTGACATTCCAACACCTATCGCAATTATTCCGTGTAGATAGATAGCCTCTTGTCTTTTTAAGTTTTAATATGACTTGTGTAGGAAAAGAGAGAATCCCTGGGGCTTCATGTTTTTTTGTGAAACAATTATATAATCATTTTTTTAAATTCAATAATTATGGTTTTCATGGAGAGAGGTGAGTCTAACACTATGTTTAGGAGTTGATTTTTGGATGAAACGAAATGGAATAGCTAGAATCACTAAAGTGTGGCCATTTTTAGGAAGAATTTTCCTTCTAAGAGAGAATGTGGCAATGGATGGCTTTCTAACCTCTCATCAATTAGTTTTGGCACTTAATATATAAGATCCACTTTATAGTTAAACTATAAATAAAGTCAATTTTATATTAAGGATTAAAGGTAATATCATTAATTTAATCCATTTATATGCATGCTTGTCAAAGCTGTACTATTGATTGATGTTATCATAACATTGCTATTACAAAATTAATCCTAATAACCCTATTAATTAAAATATAGGTATGTTTCTTACACTATCACATTGAATCTCCTTTTTTGGCTAGCTGGAGCAAATGCATTCTTTCAGTGAAGTAGTGAAGTAATTATGTTCCATATACTATCAAACATTAAATATGAGTACCTCTTATAACAAGAATTCAAATCTTAAATTTTAATTTACTAAATTGTAATAGATTAACCTGTTGGCGTATAAGATCTCCTATTGTCCTTGCATTTATATGCTTAGGTAGGACTAGGCCTCCTGATGAGCTAGGAGCTCAATGAACAAACACCTCTAATTAGATGGGACCTTGTAAAACTACTAAATAATAATGAAATATTTTCACTCCGTTCCTTTTCATTCTATTAATTATCTTTCCATTACATTTCATATCAAACTCACAAATGCATTAATTCTAAATAATATCGTTTTGTGTTTGTTTGAATTGTAGTGGAGTCGAACTCATTATCTGACAAAGTGACATCTAGTGCCATCAACAGCAGCAGTCCACGAGGTCAATGGGCTAATATGTATGTGTGTGTATTCTATTATGAAATTAGAAGTAACTTTTGCCATCTAAAAAATCAACTTTGTCATTTATGGTTACGTAAGAAATACTTTAATATATTTTTCTCCGTAGGAAAAGCCATTTCCAAAATCTTCAGATGGTAGGTCAGAAGTGATATCAAACCTAGGGATAAAAAAAAGAAAAGAAAAGGAAACAATGATATTATACTATCATCAAGAGATTACACTGGTAATAGGCATATCTAAAAGATTATAGTATTTAGAGAAGGGAAAATCATGAGTTCCAAGGAAGTAAGGTAATCACCGAAAAATTTATGACAAGTTAACTATATGCAATAACAAGTTGTGCACAAAATGAAAACAAGTTTATGTAAGGTTTTTTAGTTATTGTATTTATTCTTTGGGATCTTGTAGTGATCTTCCCTCTAAATAAGGAAAATGAGGGGATAAGAAGAGAAGATGCATTTATTTACATAATTTGCTTGTTTGGAACAGCGGTTGAAAATTTCAATCGTGCTTATGAATTGTAATTCACGGAATACGAAGTAACTTTTACGGTCTACGAGGTAGTTTTTACGGTCTACGAGGTGCTTTTACGGTCTACGAAGTGCCTTCACGGTCTACGAGATAAATATGTGGAGGAGATTTATCTCGATTTACGTAAATCGGGCTTATATAATAAGTCCGATCTACAAAAGCTCAAACAAACAAGCTTATTAATGTTTTTAAGATCAGATTATTAGATTTGTCGGTTCGATTGTTGAACCAATGAATTGAGCCTTAATTTGATTCAAAATAATTCCAAAATCGGTGTGGTTGGATATGAGAGTATTGTTCGGTTGAATTAGGTTGAAAAGAGGCAAAATAAATCTGGATTTTACACAAATGAATAAATAATTAGTACAAATAAATTGTGTTCTAAAATTAATATATGATTTTCTAGTAAGAGTTATTTTCACATTTCAATTTAATAATTTAATATATTATTAAAAAATAGATTTTATGAATAAAAATTAAAAGAAAAGGGAAGTAGGGATTGCACGCCAAGGGGGGAATAATGTTTCATCTTTTAAAAAAGGTTGATTGAATGATTCGGATATTTATGGTTACAATTTGTTGGCAAAAGATTCACTCTCACAAAATGACATGAAATTGGTCAACCACATCACAGCTATATATGCTTTGTGGGGGCCTCAAATCAATCATTAATTCGTAATATATATGTAACCAAATAAACTTTTTCTTACATTTCATTACATCTCTCTCTCTCTCTCTCACACACACACACACAATAGTGAAATGTGAAGAAATACATACAAGTCGGTCCCGTGGCGTGCTAAGGACGACAACAAGGCCTTTGATTTCATTGGCTTTTGCATCAAAAGCCTCACTAACTCATCTTTCCTTTGCCACCCTTTTATTTTCATATACATACATGTCTTTTGATATTGAAATCTTTGAAATACTAAAAGTTTCAAAACTTTAATATATATGTGTTTGTGTGTCACATGTATATGAAAAATGTTATCAACAAGGTATTTGGAAAAAGATCGACTTCACAATGTTGATGGAAATTTTACATTCTATGTCGGTTTTTTTGCGTAACTGACGTAGAAAGTGACCTTTTTACTACGCCCATTTGATTCACGTAAAATGTTTTCAAAGTTATGTCCTTTGATTGTATGTCCCTATTAAAACTGACGTAAAAAGTTTTTCCTACAATGGTGACAATTACCTACAACTAACGTAGTGCATGGAGAGGTGATAAAGTCCTACAAGTTAAGCAGCTTAGTTATCCCCAGCCAACAACAACAAATTACCATCAATGTCATCTTATTTGTCCACACACACACACACACATATTCCAACCCCTTTCATAGGATTCTCTCCCAACATATATAGCGTTGGATATATTTATATAAATATGGCCAGAATTTTGTCCCCAGCCAAATATTCATATCCACAAGGTGCAAATTAATGATGCAAGAGTTTTAAGAGCTACACCTCAATCAGGTGTCATGATTATACAGAGTCCTGATGAGTTCAAAATACAATACACATCTTTTTATAATTAAATGAATATTGTATCAAATTTCAACCACACATCATACAACTAATTAACCAAATCCGTACTCCAGAAATTATTATTGTATATATAGATCAATTCTCAAGTTAAAGGGAACATGAAAATAACCAAAAATATATTCTATCCAATTAATCACATAGTATTGGAAGATCAGATTGCTCCACACACACACACACACTAGCTCCTATTCTAAATGTTAATTAATGCGCGTTTAGGGAATAAAAATGATGATCCAAGGTTTCAAGTTTAACAACCATCCTCGGAATAGCTTTGTGTCCTAACGTCATCACAAACAACTCTAGGGTTTCACACAAATTTAAGTTAGTGCAGCGCGCGCGTGCGTGTGAATTAGCTATCAATTCGATAAGACAATTACTTGTTTTTGAAAACCCAGAATTTATCGAACCACTGGATTCTAATGATCTTTGACAATTTACAGGAGAAATGAGTTTAAGGATGTGTTTGAACGCGGGAAATAGTTTATGAAAGGGAAAAAACCAAAAAGGACGATCTTTAACAAATCTTTCGGATTCTTTTCAACAAATCTTTCGGATTTCTTTTGGTGGTCGGGGAGCTATATATGTCAACAAGGACATAGAATAATATTAGTTCACCCAAAAAAAAAAAGGAATAATAATAACTAATATTTCGAATTTCCATGTGGTGTATGTTTAGACTTTAGAAGAGTCTATAGCACTTTAATATGAATATACATCATATATAGATTATATATAATAATGCGTGTCTGCTCACGCGAGTTATTAATTAAAACTTTGAAGAGCTCACGATCGACATCGATTGAGAAGATTCATTGGACTTTGTTTTTAGTATTTGACCCCGTGAAACAAAATATGATAATTGATAATTTGACCCCGTGAAGATTCATTGGATCTTTGGCTATATAAAAAAAACAAAATTCGTAATATTCATATATATGAATGTGTTGGAGTGGCCCCTATTAAAGCAAAAATGGTAAAAAAATCATTTGAGGTGATTTGGACATATTCAGCAAAGCCATTGAGTGTTTTGATAAGAATGGTTAATCAAGCAGTATGGAGTCATGTTAGACGAAGTTGAAGAAAGCCGAAACGAACACTCAATGAGGTCATAGACAGATACATTTTAATTAATAATATATCATAATCTATGATTTTTGACAGAGTACAATAATGCTGTGATCCATGTAGTCAACCCCACCTATTGAGATAAAAGCTTTGTTCTTGTTGTTGATATTAAATGTTCTACTTTTTTCCTAAAATATCAAGACATTATAAGCTTTACGATTTATTAGATTTTCTTACTTATATATGTACTCTCATAGTCTCATATAATTCAAGACTTGTATTTTTGTTATTATCTACACACTCGATATCAACAATCTCTCCCTAACCTATATGGGTAATATATATAATTCATTGCATATTCACACAAACCTACTTATATATATATATATTCACACGTTTTTGTCAAAAAATTATACATTCACACGTATACATAATTAAATACACTTAACCATATTGAGCACCTGCTTAGGGTTTTAGGTTTTAATTAGTTTTTACCAGAGAGTGTACGCACATATATACATATATCCTTTGACTCATATATATATATATACATATACATATATACACACATATATATATTATGTGTGTGTGCGCGTCTATGTAAGAGTCAAAATCCCGTTGATGCTTTAAACCCATTTTCATGTATATGTTCAAGGAATCATCAACTTTATCCTTACTTTGACGTGTCGAAGTTATCTCTGATCCTTACTGTAGTCCATAATAATAAGATTAGAAATGATTACTGATGGGCCCCCCATTGAACACGCAATTATAACCCTAATTATTACATATTTTCCCCTTCCCACACATATTTTCTAACAGTCAAAATTCAATCCTTTAGGATCATGATCATGCCTCAAGTTTCGAGCAAAAAAAAAAAAAAAAATCATGCCCCAAGGGATATTTCTTTTCCTTGTTTTGTTTTTGATTTTGCTTTTCATGCTAAATCGGTTCGAATATATATATATATATATATATATATATATATATATATATAAAGGAAATTAAGGTCTTTATTTCCTTGATTCCCACACACAATTGCTTTTCTGGTCTTATAATAGAACCCTAAAACCGAGGTGGTGGTGTATCATTTATTTCATGATTGATGATGTGACCTGATTTAATTTATTTAGTTTTAACTCATCGATCTCATGCATGCAAGAAGTTAATGTAGTTTATTCTATTAATTATATAATTACGCTAATTCCTTAATTTGATTTAACTTTAAACATATAAGTTTTGAATAATTTAATTAGCTAGGTAACGCATTCGTTAATTGCGTGTTTATCTCACGATTTGATTTCTGTTTTTTTTATTTGTTTGACTTTTTTTTTCCCCTTTTACTCGGCTCAGAATGAACAAGTTGGGGAAGGCAACCTTTGTCGACAAAACTTGAAGAATGATTAAAAGATGAGTGTAGGCGGATCATATAACTTATAAATCTAATTCATTTAATTAGATTGTAAACGACATTTTACTAAAAGAAATATTTATTGGTGGTTCAAAAGTTGAAGTTCGTAGGTTTGAGCATTAAGATTGATAATGGGAGGGACTCGTAAAAAGATATCAAGGAAAAATGCGTACCATATCCAACATTCAGATTCCTAAATTAAAGTAACTTTTGACTAATTGGGTCTGTAAACCAAAAAAAAATTTAAAAATAAATTAGTCATTTCACCACTGTGCAAAAAACCGGACCAGACCGGTCGGTCAGGCAGGAAAACCGGTGAACCGGTCGGTGGTCTGGTTTAGTTGGGGTAAAAAACCGGCGAACCGGTCCCCCCCTTTTTTTTAAAAAAATATTTTTTTATTTCTCTAATTACTACCTTGCGCTATTTTTTTAGGAAAAAATGAAAGTTTGAAAATCAAAATGAAAAAAAAGTAAGTAAAGAAAGAACAAATCTAAAAAAAAGAAGATTTTGGGAATATAATAATTAATTAATTATAGAAAATAAAATATCATTATATAAGTACATGCACCATAACTAATATTAATAAATTTTAAACATTTTTTTCCTAAAAATCTTCATTTTTATCTATAGAAGTTTAAAAATATATTAATATATATATATTACTACTAATAAATTATAATATTTTAATATAACCTATCCGACCACCGGTCAAACCCTGATTGAACCATTGACCATTGAACCTGTGCCGTGACCGGTTCATTAACCGATCCGATTTTTTATTCCTTACATTTCACACTAATATTGACGACTATTGATCACTGATCCATCTATTTCACATGGTTCAACTAAGCCTTTTTATGTATTTTATTTATTTTATTTGATCTACGACCACTTGAGTCTTTATTTTGAAGTCGTGGAAAAGTGCCTCATTCTTGAGAGTCAAGCAACGTGGAAAATATGAAGCTAGCTAGGTCCATATATAAATTAAAAGATATCAGTTTGCCTTTTTCCCCATCTTCAGAAAAGAAAAATAAATTATGGTTTAAAATTTTTCATACAAAATAAAATTTGGTTTCAAGAATAAATTGAATCTATTATGCTTATATATTATATGATGATGATAGAGTAGGATATGAGTCATGACTGCTATGAGACGAGTTGTTATCATGATAAAAATCATAACATAATTTTGAACTCTTTCTATATCTTGTCAAATAAAAATAAATTAATGCACAGATATTCTTTTGTTTTAGTTAAAATATTTCTCTCTTTTTATCTTGTATATAGATTTCCACATTTTGATTAATTTTATATACAGGAAATTAACATAAAATGACGGATTAAGTGATGGCTTATCAAGTAGATTAGTTAAAATATTTAACCTTTTCTCTTGTAATTTATCCCCCTAATATTTCACTCAATTATATATGTATATATATATATACCAAACAGCTGGATAATGCTTCTACCTAAACAACGTATTGATTCTCAAAGAGTAGGTTTAATTTCGATATGCGAGTCTTGTAGAATAAGACAATATAGTACTCGTCTAATTAAGTAATTCTGTCATTTTCAAAGACATCTAATATTAAAACAGAGACGATTCTGATAATTAATTAATCATATAATTATATTTACTCTATTGTTAATGCCCTGTCCAATCACTTAATTTCGTTGATGATAAAGTCTTCGGAAAGATTCAGACATGGACACACGCATTACAGGACCTCAAGATTCTCTAAAAAAATTTATGCATGTGTGTCTCTCTAATCTGTTGAAGGATTTTCGATTGAGTAGGAGTAACACAAAATATTTATTGTAGGGGAATAGTGATTTGGAGGTTGAAATGGGAGAACATGTCATTCTATAAATGATAAAGTTAAGATATTTGAGATCAATTATATTAAAAGATAATGAAATTGATGGAGATATTAACTTTAGAATTCAAGTTGGGTGATTTAAATGGAGAAAAATTATTGAAGTTATTGTATCAAAAAGTTCCAATAAAGTAAAAGGAAAATTTTATTGTGCTAATGTTCGACTATCAATGCTTTATTATAGTTAATGCTTTATGGTAGTTAATGTTGGGCTGTGAAGGGGCCTCATGAGTACAAAGTGGGGGTAGCTAAGATGAGAATATTGAGATAAATGTGTGATCATACAAGAAAATATAAGATTTGTAATGAACTTATATGAGGAAGGGTTAGAGTGACACCTATTAAAAAAAATGATAAAAAATCATTTGAGGTGATTTAATTTAGATACGTACAGATAAGATTATTGGATGTGCTAGTGTGGGGAGTAAATGAAGTTGTTTGGATCCCAATCAACAAAAATGTAAGACCTATCTTATATACCACTTTAGTTACATATCAGAAGAGTCCATTACCAACCCACTTAGGGGTTAATTACTCATTTCCGAATTATTACTATTTAGCATTCTTACCAAGTATCAGAGATAGTTTTTACTCTTAGTGATTCCAATACAGGTTAATTCAAATATACCTATTCTCACAAATATTCTTGTCTTACAAATAATTTACATAAAATTAATATACTTTCTTTTTCAAGTCCTCGTCTTCTATCATTCTTGTTTTTCTTTAAGCATTCTTCTCTCTTTCTGCTCACGGACCTATATGGTTGATGAGGGGGAGTGAGATTCAGGAGAATCTCAGTAGCAAACAGTGCTAACAAATGCATAACATTCTTGCTTACATAAATTCATGCCAACATAATGACATATATGCATGTTCAATGTTTGACACATTACACTAATGGACATAGTATAAATAAAACAGAGCTTCACTCATTCACATATACTTCATACAATTCATTAAAACAATTAACACATCAATACACAAACACACATCACTACTACAAAATGTAGATTTTACGTCCCTAAAAGACGTCACTTTTTAAAAAAGGGAAGTAAAAAATAAAGACGGTGGCATTTTTGTAATTGTGGGTAAGAATTAAGTAACTTTAGATGTCCCTTTTTTAAAAAGGGACGCCTAAAGTAAAAAAAATTATTTTTTTTTTAAATTTTTTTAGACTTTAGAAGTCTAACTTTAGACGTCCCTTTTCAAAAAGGGACGCCTAAAGTAAAAAGATTAATTTTTTTTAGACTTTAGACGTCCCTTTTTGAAAAATGGACGTCTAAAGTCAATTTTTTTTATTTTAGACGTCCCAAATTCAAAAAGGGACGTCTAAAGGTAACGTAAATCAGTCAAATTAATACTGACATCACTCTTTTTAAGGTTATGTCTACCTTCGCAAGCTAGCTTCCTCGATTCAAATTTCAAAACTCTCATTTTCTCTCAAAGCTGAATCTTCCACCACTCTCTTGAAGCTCATTTTCCACCATAACTCTCTCTCTTACTCCCTTTCATTATCATTGTTCTTTTTTTGAAAGTCGTCATCCTCTATCTCCATCACCATCATCTACCGTCTTCCTCTTTTCCTCTCCATTGTTGAAGCTCGTCATCATTGTTCTTCCTCGATCTTTGATGTTGTTGGTTCTTCCTCCCTCCCTCTCTCACCGTTGGCCTCCATCCTCCCTCTCCTACTGTGGCCAAAAGGTATGGATAATTACTTTTTCTTTTTATAGGCTAAGTTTTGAACTGAGATTATTGTATATGTATTTTGTTGTGTTAAGATTTAGATTTATCTTCATTGTAGATTCATTTTGATTTATCATCCTTCACCAATATTAATCTGTAAGGACATTTTGGTTTATAAAAAACTGTTCGATCTTGTTTCTATAGGTTATAATTGTTAGGCAGTAAAAAATATAAGCGAATTTTTTTAAAAAAAAAACTTTAGACGTCCCTTTTTTAAAGGATGCCGTATCCTGACTTTTTTAAGTCCCTGGTATAAGCGTCCCTCTATTTTTAGACGTTAAAAGGGCTAAAAAAGGGACGTTAAAAGTGTTTTCTGTAGTAGTGCATATCAAGTTATGCAAGTTAGGAAAGTTCACTACATTTTGGACTTGTGTCCTCTTCTTGTCCCATTTTCTTCAAACCATTGAAGTTTCTTTAAAATTATTCTATTCTTCTTCTTTTTTGACTTCTCAGGCCCTAGATTTATAATCATATCATTAGTGCCATGATAAATGAATTCTCAATGGGCTACATTAGCCTCATATTCTTACTTTTACGCTTGTAGTTTATACTTATTACATTTGACCCTTTCTTTCTTAAATTCGCATGTTTAGACTATGTTGCCAACATTTTGATCAGTCTTTGAAAAATCATAACTAATTCTAGGGAACTCTAAATGGGGTGGTTCAAATTCCTATTCAAATTTCTTTGAGTCTATTTTAAAGATAAAATATTACTCAGAGCCAATTATAGCCACAAAATTACAGAATTATGACTAAAACTTCACTACCACAAAATTCATTCCAGATTTAATGTCTAACTTCAAAAATTTATAATTCATAATGTATTGATCCAAATGGCATAAATAACCTATCAAATTAAATATTGACAAGTATATTTTTATTTTTAAAAATATGATGGCCATTGGACAATATTTTATTACCCAAAAATACAACACATTCAGACTGTCATGCAGGAAACCCTAATTGGCAGCATTATTCCAATTTTTTGATTTCAAATCCATTTTTTTTTAAAATTATACCAACAACCTATTCTTACACAATTTTTCTCAAAGAATCCATTGGAGACCTTAAAAACATCAAAATCATTCTCCTTGTTCATGCCCTATTATGACCTAACAGAACCCTAAATTGTTACAAAGTGACTTCTTGTAAGTTTAGCCATAATACTTGCTAGAATCATCATTTAACATCATATAATCCCATTTCCATGATCAAGTCAACATGAAACCCTTACACAACCAAAATTAGGGCAGCAACGAGGATTCTACAAAATTCAACCAATTAACACAATATAGGTTCAAAATGAAGCTCTTGCTCACCTCTATCACTTTTCCAAGCTGGTTCTTTGATTCTCCAACTTTGGCTCTTCTTTGACAACTCAAAACTCCTCTTGAAAAATAAAAACCATAGAATTGAAGCTCTTAGAGAGAAAAACAATGTTAAAGAAGAGACTTTGAGGTAGAAAAGTGATTATCAAGATGAAATTTGAGCAAGAAGCTTACCTTTTCACTTTGTTCTTCACTTTGCTCTTTCCTTTTCCTTTCTTTTTCTCTTCTTTTTTTATGGTTTGGCCGAATTTTTAGTATGAGAGAGAGAGAGAGAGAGAGTGAAATATTTAATATTCAATCCTTGGCTTCTTACAATTGCTTAGCCAAAATTTGTTCAAGGGAGGAAGAAAAACCCATGTGTCACAATCATGTGGCTTCTTATAAAGTGACTTGGTTAATTAATCAGCTATGGTTTGGTTACTTGTAACTTCACTCCTTCCCTCTCTCTTCTCCATGTTTGGCCGAAATCATCATGTAAAAAGGAGCAAATGTATTGACCAATTTCTTTCCTTGAAATGTTGTTTTTTTGTCAAACTTTCAACTTGATCAAAATGAAGACCATTTAACTTTTTTTTCCGTTCTTATCTTTGTGCTTGACCAACTTTTCTCGTATATAAGGTGAGGACATTAATTGATTCCTCTCTCCTCCTAGTCTTGGACGAAATACTTAAGTAAAGGGAAGAGGAAATATTAATTTAATCTTGCATGGAGCATGTGTGTGTGTATGGTTAGTATATAGGTTGAAAATTTGACCAATTCTCTTCTCTCTTCCCTTTCACTTCCTTGACTGAATTTAACCATGTATAAGGGGAGTTAATTTTCTTTTTTAACCTCATGATTATGCTTGCTTCTTATGATCAAATCTTGACCTTTCATTTTGTCTTCCAATTTTAACCTCAAGATCAAGTGGCAATTGTCTCTTTTGCCCTTGATTATGACAATATTAGGGTATGTTTGCAATCACAGTGGAAAAGAAAAAAGCCCAGTGCACAGTGATTTAAGCCAAGTGGAGAAAAATGGACCGTTTGTAATCACTAGTACAAAATACTCTTTTTAGACCGTAACATTTAGACCAGTTGTTGCGGATAAGGTCTAAAAAATATGACCGGTGGCAATTTCATAATTATAAAGAATTTTTAAGACCGGTTCTTAAAATATGCGGTCTAAAAAATATTATTTAGACCGGTTATCTAAACAACCAGTCTAAAAATATAAAATTAATTAAAAATTAAAAAAATTGAAAATTTTTTAGACCGGTTGTTACTAATAACCGGTCTAAAAGATAAAACTTTTTAGATCGATTGTTACACAACAGGTCTAAAAGTCTCACTTTTTAGACTGGTTGTTTGGAGAACCGGTCTAAAAAGTATTTTTTAGACCGGTTCTTCAAATAACCGGTCTTAAAAGTCCGTCTTAATATTTCAAATCTTCTCTTGCGCACCTAATTTTAACTTTGAAATCTAATATTTATCAAGCTTCTTGTAAACCCCTCATTCATGCCTCAACAGCTTCTTCTTCCCACATCTCTCCTCCATTCTTGAACATCGCCGATGTCGACGCAGAGGTCACTTGGTTAGTTCATTTGTTCTCTTATTTTCTAACTCTTTTTAATTTGAATTCTCTATCTCAAGACTCTACTCAATTAAAAATATTCTTTCAACTTGGGATCTAATTACTTTATTTTCTAACTCATTTCCTAATATTATTTCAGATATGCTATGGACTATCCTTTGAAACCTACAACAAAGCAAAAGTATCAGGTATGTGTACATGTTTTCTCGATGATGCTTGCTGATAATATGTTTTGTGGTGCTCTTCTACATTTTGAAATATGATTTTGTTTTGTCAGGTTATTCATGATAGGGAACAAACCAATCTTTTGTTTTTACAACAATATATGGTGAATCAAGGTTGATTCGGCCAACTGGTAAGTGTTCTCAGTAATTCATCTGTAGATTCTTGTTTTTTGTAGGTATATGTTGTTATCTAAGCAAATGTCAGTAGTTAATTGATGTTGTGTTTGACTAAATTTTGTTATACTTGTTTTTCATTTTTTCAATGTTAGTTTCTCGAGATTTGACCAATCAATTGGTATACTAACGAAATCAATGAACCAGCAAAAAAAAGACATTTTTAGACCGATTGTTTGAATAACCGGTCTAAAAAGTGTCTATTTTTTTTTGTTCATTAGTATAAAATGCTCACTTTTTAGACCGGTTCTCCAAACAACCGGTCTAAAAAATATCACACTTTTTAGACCGGTTGTATTAAGACTTCATCTAAAATAGGTCTAAAAAGTCATTTTTACTCGGTCTAAAAATTCATTTTTTACCAGTGAATTGTGGTGGTCTCAGAAGGGCTTATTGAAAAAAAGTGACTTTTGATAGAAGTCACTTTTTTCAACTTCCAGGTCACTTTTTTTAGCTTTTGGAGAAAAATGTAAGGGATAGATGGATAGATGATCCAATAAACAATGTACTATTAAATATACATTTGTATGCATTCTAATTTATCCATTAGAATATATTTAATTAAGTACTTTAGAGTTTTTTCTAATTTTTTTATCAAATTTAAATTTAATTTTTTATCTTCAATTATCACTATATATATATATATATATATATATATATATTCATTCATGTCCTTTTAAGTCATTTTTCATCTAAACGAGCTTTCCAAATGCTAATTCAAATAAGTTCAAGATTAGAAAAAAAGTCACTTCTGTCATCGCAAATCCAAATACAAATCACATCTACAATCTGACTTTTATCTAGAGCCGGGAAATCGGGCCGAGCCCGTCGGGCCGGCCCGTTTAAGCCCTGTAAAATCACGGGCCGGGCCTAAAAATTAGGACATTTAAATGAAATCGGCCCTGTAGGGCTGGCCCTGCAGGGCCAAGGGCCCGTTAGGGCCGGCCCTGCAGGGCTAAGGGCCGGCCCGTTAGGCCCGCCAAATTTTATTTATTTTTTATTTTTTTTACAAGTATGGATCATTCTTCCATGAACAAGTCTGAGTTGGAAACTTATTTGGAAGAACCAATATTGAAGCCTGATAATTGGAAAGAATTGGATGTCTTGAACTGGTGGAAAAAAAATCAACAAAGATTTCCGATTCTTTCAAAGATGGCAGCTGATATTCTGAGTATTCCAATCACTACAGTAGCAAGTGAATCAGCTTTCAGTATTGGTTCACGTGTTCTAACAAAATATAGAAGTTACATTCTTCCATCTAATGTCTAAGCTTTTATTTGTACTCGCAATTGGATGCATGGATTCACATATGATGGTAATTTACCAATTTTTTTTGTATTTTATATTTGTTATAAAGTTATTTATCATTTTGGTTTATTATTCATTTATTTGTTGCAGATAAAGATTATGAATGTATTCATGATATGGGAGAAGAAATCCTTGATATTTTTACCCCTCAATCGGATCTTACCACTCAAAGTGAAGCACAATCCAATTTTCTTAAAATTGATGATAGTGGTGAAGATTAAATTGATACTTAAAGTGGTTAGCTTCTTGTCTTCTGATGTTTTGTCTGAGATTATGAATTACTTATGAACATTATGTTTTACCTTTGATTATGAATTAGTAATTATATTTTTCTTATTACATAATGTGTGTAAATGTGTAGTTAAATTTTAAAAAAATGATTTTCCGGCTTCAGGCCCTGCGGGCCGGCCCTGGCCCTGATGCTCTCGGGCCGGGCTTGAAAAATCAATAATTTTTCTTACCTCAGGCCCTGTAGGGCCGGCCCTTTTAGGCCCTGGCCTTTCAAGGGCCGGCCCTGATTCCCAGCTCTACTTTTATCCTATCTGACTTTTTCAAAAGTCAGATTGGAAAAAAAAGTTACTTCTCCACTGCTAATCCAAACAGGCTCTTAATGATTTTGCCATTAATTCTTTTAGTTCTCTTTATTACTTCTTTCTAGACCCCATTCTTTGCATCCAAGTTATATTTTATATCATTCTGACACAATTCTAAAGGAATCGGTTACTTTTCTTCAATTAATTCGCACCGGAATTCATACTTTATTCCGAGTGCAGTTTGAGATTCTTACTAAAATAGACTTAGTAATTTACTTTATTCAGGCTTATTTTCTAACCTCTAGTCCAAAAAAAAAAGACTGAAGAGAATGTTCAATAAAGTTATTGAATGAGATTTTTTAATTAACAATCTATCCTGAAATTTAGTTTTTGACCAAGTTTGATAGCGTCGTTTGATTCAAGTAACTCACCTCACCTAAATAAATAAGACTTTCTTGTTAGTGTGGTGTCTCTCTAATCTTTGGGTATAAGTTCACTTCTTTATCTTCTTTCTTTCTATCTACACACACAAACTTACAACAAAGTTTATTACTGAACAAGATATGAACTATTAAGTGTGTAATGATAAGGACCGAGAACCCGCATTATCCACCAAGTTCACCAACATGATGATAAAAAGACAAATATAAGTAATGCCTCTGACACTCCAATTATTAGCCTTCATTACTAAGACCATATAGGTTATCATATAAAATTATTAATTTATCAAAAAATAACAAATCTATAGCTCTATATAATGCATGAAAAAAAAATTTCTTGTGAGATTTCTTCTATAAAATAAAATATTTCTTCTAATTAAGAACGTAAAACCACTTATATGATATATCCCAAATAAAAAAAAACTCTTGTAATTAATCCCTCATAACGTGCCAAAATAATGTTCAAATCTTGTGAAAGATCTTATATTTAGTGTCGTTAGGATATAACGTGCCCCGACTGCTATTATGTAGTTTAACCCAACATCGTTTTACTTCTTGATAATTTAAAATATGTCGTTAATTAATCTTCTTCACTGAATCTTGGGACAGTATAGGATGTATTCCAATTAAGTTGGATAGAAGTGAAACAAATTAAATACTACTATTAAATAGTAAAAATGCCCATTATTTCAATATTCACATGATATTTGTTCGTTGAGATTTGAATTTAGATCAACATTACAAAATAGTTAGGTGGTATTCAAACAAGCTCCATTAGTAGTGGACTAGTGGTGGATAAGACAACCTGATTTTGGACTATTTGTCTGGTTGATTAATTTCCATTATCATTTTAATAACTTGCAATTAATCCTTTCAAGTGTTAATAATAATAATAATAATACTGAACTATTCTATCTGTTAGAAAATCATTATTAAAATAATAATAGTTATTGTTTACGAAAAAAACAAAATTTTCAAGAATAATTATGTCACAACGCATCATTTGCTCCGTCGCGATTCTTTTTATTAGCGACCATTTTTTTTCAGATTATTTTTTGTTGTAATATACGATAATTTTTTTCATGTAAAAGCAACTCGATTTGTTTTTTGAGAGTTATCCAGTGTTAATAAATTAATGATCATCTGATGACATATATATGTGGTCGATGATATTGTTTCTGGAATATGTAATTTGGATCTTGATCTAGCTCCCTGCAGTCGGCTAGGGCTCTGGTTTATTATTTTTTGGGTAAAAAGATTAAGAAAAGTTACTTACATGAATAATAAAATATTGTCGTAGTTGTGAGGGGGAAACTTTTAATTGAGGGAAAAAATAAAAATTATTTTATCTTCACAACTTTACATGTTTTAGTATATCTATTCTTGACATTCAAAAAAAAAAAAGAAAAGAAAAGAAAGGCAAATGGGATTGAATGCACTTTTGAGTACAGTCAAAATGATCGAGGACTCCAATTGGGATTCATACACACATAAATACACACACACACTCTCTGTGCTTGGAGACCTGGTAAAGACCAATCTAAGTTGAATTATTTGATTTTGAAATGGGGCAATAATTTACCTTATCGAAATTGGAATATAGAGGTTGAGGGAAAAAGGATCCAAAATAAACAGTAATCAATAATTACATAATGTTTGTTTGCTTGTAGTAGTTGGTAAAGGTCTCCACTTTTAACTCTATAGTCAAGTGAAACTCAAATGTACACGCCTCAATTATTTACTCCAACAAAGTCTCATCTTCCTTTTTCGTTTTTTCATAATTTCATAGGCATATATTATATTCTTTCATAAATATGAGGGTTTTGAAACCTGAAGTGGATCAACTGGTTTGATTCGGAAATCGATAAACGGGTCGGTAATTCAGTCTGGTTCGGACATCAACCCAGTTCGCTATTTTTTTAAGAAAAAAATCAATTTTTTTTATTTTATTTATAATTTTATATTAATAACCCTAAAAATTTTAATTTCTTATCGGTTTGGCTCTAAGTTAGCTCTGATTTAACTCATTGACTCTTGGTCCAGTGCCTCAGCCGATTCAATGCCTGCCATGATTTAATAACCTTGATAAATATACAATATCAGAGTTAGTTACGAGGTTAATTATTCTAATCCTAAATTTAATATACATCCAAACATACTTTATCTATTAAATTCATAATTTCTTTTCTTAAAATATCTCTATCAATTGTATATATTAAGGGTCTCCTTGGTATGAGGGATTAGAGGGGATGGGAGAGAAAATTTTAATGATTTGGATTTAAGAAAATATGAGAAAGTGTGGTTACAAAATTTTAATAAAAAGAATGTGTAAGATTAAAAGAGTAAAGAAAAAAAAATATAACCCCACTTCTCTTATTTTTTAAAATCTCACCCAAAAATTTTCTTTCCATTCACTTTCCCTCCTTCCCCTCATAGCAAACAAGCACTAAGTAGATTTACATTGAGAGATAGTTTCAATCTAAATTATTAAATACCAATACAAATTAAATTATTAAATAGGGTATTTTAAGAATATCAACACAAATTTATTTATAAATTAACTGACTCAACTGATTTTTTTAATCCATATAAAGTTAATGATTGGGGGAGTGGTTGACTAAATTAATTAATTCCACTAGGGAAAAATTAGTTAATACCAGTTCAAATGAACAATGAAAGCCAATAATATACAATGGAATATACTATCCCAAAAGCCACCTAATTATTTATATGAACCAATAAGAATTATGTATGATATATAAATTAAGAAATGTGATTATACAATGCAATGAGAAAGCAATGGAGAGGCACATTGATTAATGATAACATGGCATGGCATTAACAGAGGGGCTAATTGATGTTGTTCCTTCATGGTGGGGCCTCCCTCCCTCCCTTGCTTTCTTTGTGTTTACTTTACTACTCTTTCATTTTATTATTATTAATTATTATTATTATTCAATTCATTCTTTTATAAGTCATTTATTTATTCACCTCTCAAAACATTTTCCAACAATAGCTTACTATCATTGATTCCCCTCTTTTCCTCTGTTATTGGGCCCCTCATCTTTCTCCATTCATTCAAAAATCACTTTCTTTACTATTTGTCAAACAACCCCATTAATTAATTCAATCCCTTCTCTAGATTTTTTTGTTGGGTACTAATACACCCTACATATATATATATGCACAAGGTAACGAGAAAGAAAATAATAGATAAAAACAGAAGTAGTAATAATAGAATGAAAAGATCGAGTTCTACATGGTATAGTCTAAAACAAATTACGTACACATCAAATTAAAGTGAAAATCTTAACAGTTTATAATTTGAGAGAATAACAAGACATGTATAAGATTTATAAATATAAAGGATATGATAGAGGAGGAAGCAACAGAATCAAAAAGAGATTGACACAATAATTGGGTGAGAAGGAAAAGTCATGCGTGTGCAAATAAATATAAATGAAGAAGCGGAGAAGAGAGTTTGAATTATGAATATACATATATATATATAGATAGAGCAACATTGTGTGAATAATAATATGATGTCCCTTTAATACTTTTTATTCTATAAATAAATAAGAAATGGAAACAGAGTAAGTACAGAGGAGGTGTCATATGACTATATCATATGAGTGTGATAATGTTTGTGTGTTGTGTGTTTATATATGAAAGGCACAAAAGGGGAAACATTCTCTCACGCTCACTGACAGGGACAGCGACTCCTTGGATCAAGCGACAAAACAACACTGTTTCTCGATTTTTATTTTGTTTTTCCCTTTATATATATATATATTGCCATATAGCCCCCATCTTTTGTTGGACTGTGCTTCTCCTTTGGTGGGTCCCCACCTCTTTTCTTTTTTGACCATCGCCTCAATTTCTCCTTAAATCCCTCCCTCCCTCTCTCCTCTCTGCAAACGTTTTCTCAGTTCATAACAACTTCCTAACATAACGTATCGTATCTCAGTCTGTGTCTTTGGACGCATTTTCTTTCTTTTTCCTGATCTGTCACCAACATTATTAGTTATCAATATTTAAAATTGGGTAAAAATGTAAATTTGTATAAAAAATTTTAGCTGAAGTCCATAAGTATTTAAATAGAATAATGTTGCCTCTCATCTATAAAAAAATTAAGAGTCAAAATTAATTTTCTAATGATATAGGGTAAAATTATTATGTTTTGAAATTTTCAAGATAACATTAAAACTGAAAAAATCTGTGAGACAATATTACTCCTCAACGAAAATTTTTAAAATAAATTTAGATTTTAATCATTTAAAATTTGATTAAATGTGATGTAAATACCAGTACTTTATATACAAGCATGGGAAGAGAAAAGCTAGATTTCCAAATCCAATTTCCTTATTGCTCATATCAGTTACTTTACTTTGATATTCTATTCCTTCTCACGTTCCCTCCTTCTTTCCATTTTTTTAAAAACACATAAAAGCAACTTCTTTTCCTAAAGGCCACCCTTCTCCTTTTCCACAACACATTCGTTCTCATCATTCTCGCCACCATCACCCACCACTCACTCTCTCCCCCACTCTCTTTCTCTCTGCAATATCTTTTCAATTCTATCTCCTTCAGAATCCTATACCTCTGTGTGTGTGAGTTGTGTTGTGTTGTGTTCTGGTTTTGTTTAAGCCTGGCTTTTTTTTCCCTCCATGGAAAAACTCCCACTTCTTCAGATTTTTCCACTTATCTTTCTCATCACTTCTCTTTTCTTCCCTCTCACTTACCAACTTACAGCTTCACCATCATCCCTCAAGACTGATGCACAGGCTCTTCTCATGTTCAAGAAGACAATCCAGAAGGACCCTGATAGGGTCTTGTCCACGTGGCAGCTCAGCAGAGATCCTTGTACCTGGTATGGAGTTTCCTGCACAGCAAGACGTGTCACTCAGCTTGATCTTAGTGATAAAAGTCTGGTTGGGACTTCTTTCACTGCCTTGTCTTCTTTGGATACGTTGTCTGTTCTGAATTTGCATTTGAACTCTTTCCCTGTAAATTCCACTTCCTTGCTTGACCTTCCTTATAGTTTGACACAGCTTGATCTGTCCTTCACAGGAGTTTCAGGTTCTCTCCCTGAGAGTTTTTTCTCCAAGTGTCCTAATCTTGTCGTTATCAATCTTTCTTACAACAACTTGACAGGTCCTGTGCCTGAAAATTTCCTCCACAATTCAAATAAGCTTCAGTCTCTAGATATATCTTCAAACAACTTGACCGGGTCCATATCAAACTTGAAAATTGAGTGCAATTCCTTGTTGTTTCTTGATCTTTCTGGAAACCATTTATCAGATTCAATCCCATTTTCCTTGTCAAACTGTACCAGCCTTAAGACTTTGAATTTGGCACGTAATCTGATTTCAGGGGAAATTCCAAAACCTCTGGGGCAGCTTATAGAGCTAGAGACAATTGATCTTTCTTATAATCAGATCACTGGTTGGATTCCTTTTGAGTTGGGAAATATTTGTGCTAGCCTTAAAGATCTAAGATTTGCTTTCAACAACATTTCGGGTTCGATTCCACCTACTTTTTCATCTTGCTCTAGCCTGCAGTATCTTGACATATCAAACAACAATATGTCCGGGCCATTACCAGATAAAATCTTTCAGAGCTTGCAATCAATTCAGGAAGTGCATTTGGGAAACAATGCTATCTCAGGACCTTTTCCTTCTTCAATATCATCATGCAAAAATCTGAGGATCTTGGACTTGAGCTCTAACAAAATCTCGGGATTTATTCCTCGAGATATATGTCCCGGGGCGGCGTCACTTGAGCAGATTAGAATGCCAGATAATCTCATCACAGGAGAAATTCCAGCTGAGCTGTCAAAATGTTCGCAGTTGAAGACAATTGATTTTAGTCTGAATTATCTCAATGGCTCAATCCCACCAGAGCTTGGACAGCTTGAGAATCTTCAGCAGTTGATAGCATGGTTCAATGGGTTAGAAGGAAAAATCCCACCAGAATTAGGTAAATGCAAGAGTCTGAAGGATCTTATACTGAATAACAATCAGCTAAGTGGTGAGATTCCTGTTGAGTTATTCAATTGCAGCAATCTTGAATGGATTTCACTCACAAGCAATGGACTCACTGGTCAAATACCGCGTGAGTTCGGGCAGCTGACTCGGTTAGCGGTTTTGCAGCTTGGAAACAACAGCTTGACAGGTGAGATACCAGGAGAGCTAGCAAATTGTAGCAGTTTGGTGTGGCTGGACTTAAACAGTAACAAGCTCACTGGTGAGATCCCTCCAAGACTTGGCAGGCAGCTTGGAGCAAAATCATTGTTTGGCATTCTTTCAGGGAACACTTTAGTGTTTGTAAGAAATGTGGGGAACTCATGTAAAGGAGTTGGTGGGTTGTTAGAGTTTTCAGGAATCAGACCAGAAAGACTTCAGCAGGTTCCAACATTGAGGACATGTGATTTCACAAGATTGTATTCTGGTCCAGTTCTGAGTTATTTCACCAAGTACCAAACTTTGGAGTATCTAGATCTTTCATACAACGAGCTTCGTGGAAGAATCCCCGAAGAATTTGGTGACATGGTGGCCTTACAAGTTCTTGAATTGTCTCACAATCAGTTATCAGGAGAGATTCCTTCATCACTTGGCCAGCTTAAGAACTTGGGTGTCTTTGATGCATCACATAACAGGCTGCAAGGTAATATCCCGGACTCATTCTCAAACCTATCATTTCTGGTGCAGATTGATCTGTCTAACAACGAGTTAACCGGACAAATCCCGTCTAGAGGACAACTAAGTACACTTCCAGCCAGCCAATATGCAAACAACCCGGGACTTTGTGGCGTTCCCCTGCCCGAATGTCAGAGCGAAAACAGCCAACCAACAACAAATCCAACCGCGGATGACAACAAAGGAAGCCATAAAGGAGCAGCCGGATCATGGGCTAATAGCATTGTCATGGGAGTTCTAATTTCCATCGCTTCTGTGTGCATCTTGATCGTGTGGGCGATTGCAATGCGTGTGAGGAGGAGGGAAGCCGAAGAAGTTAAAATGCTTAGCAGCTTGCAAGCATCTCATGCAGCCACAACATGGAAGATTGACAAGGAGAAAGAACCCTTGAGCATTAATGTGGCAACATTTCAAAGACAACTAAGGAAGCTCAAGTTCTCACAATTGATTGAAGCAACTAATGGCTTCTCAGCAGCTAGCCTCATTGGTTGTGGTGGCTTTGGAGAAGTGTTTAGGGCAACACTAAAGGATGGTTCAAGTGTTGCAATTAAAAAACTCATCCGGTTAAGCTGCCAAGGAGATCGGGAATTCATGGCAGAGATGGAAACCTTGGGGAAGATCAAACATAGAAATCTTGTGCCTTTATTGGGATACTGCAAAGTTGGTGAAGAGAGACTTCTCGTTTATGAGTACATGGAATATGGAAGCCTTGAAGAAATGCTTCATGGAAGAACAAAGACACGAGATAGGCGAATTCTGACATGGGAAGAAAGGAAGAAGATTGCAAGAGGTGCTGCAAAAGGACTTTGTTTCCTACATCACAATTGTATCCCACACATAATACACAGAGACATGAAATCAAGCAATGTCCTGCTTGATCATGAAATGGAGGCTAGAGTTTCAGACTTTGGAATGGCAAGACTAATAAGTGCACTTGACACTCATCTAAGTGTTAGCACACTAGCAGGAACACCCGGCTATGTTCCACCGGAGTACTACCAAAGTTTCCGGTGCACTGCGAAGGGTGATGTGTATTCCTTTGGAGTTGTCATGCTTGAACTTCTCTCTGGGAAACGCCCTACCGATAAGGAGGACTTTGGCGACACTAACTTGGTGGGATGGGCGAAAATGAAGGTACGTGAAGGGAAGCAGAGGGAAGTGATAGATCCTGAGTTGCTTTTGGTCACTAAAGGAACAGATGAAGCAGAAGTTAAAGAGGTGAAAGAGATGATAAGGTATTTAGAGATAACATTACAATGTGTTGATGATCTTGCTTCCAGGAGGCCAAACATGTTGCAGGTAGTGGCCATGCTGAGAGAGTTGATGCTGGGATCGACCGATGGAAGCAGCAACAGTGCTTGAATTATCATATCATTTGTCTATAAATATATGATAAGTGAATGAAGATAATGAGGCTTGTAAGATTTTCTCTAAATATTTTCAATGAGTTTTCTATTGCCTAGTTTCTCAATCTCTTTCTCTCCATGTGTATTGAACCAGTTTAACCATTGCAGTAATCCAGCTGAGATATAAAAATCAGAATACTAGATTTGTTAAATAAGCCATTTCAGTTCAAGAAATTTTCTCAGAGGTACCTATCTAAATATATTGGTCATTTTTTCATGATGATCTTTTAGCCCTCTCAGTTCATTACTGCACAGGAGACAGAACAAAAGAGCCTAACAGATTAATTTGATCATGAACTCGGTTAGAGACTTGGATTCTTGTTTTCTTAGGAATTGAACACCATATGAAAGAACAAATTTTTATGTACGATGAATTTCAAAAAATTAGCTAGCATAACAATATATATTATATTCTGACAAAAGACCAATTTCTTTTCTTTCTTTCTCTGGTTATTTTTTTCTATTCTATTCAAGTCCATAGACCGAATCCGAAAGCAACGCATGCATATTGTTTAAGTTTTCATATTTGAAATTTGAGAAGAATGATTCTTCCACCATTGCGATATAAGATTCATCCTGAATACTACACAATTTGTTGAGTTTCTTCTTCCAATAGAGCAGATTCTTCCATCATTTCAAAGTATTCTGTCACAAGTTTGAATTTTTAATAACAAATTGCTTCATGAATTCACTAAACTCACTGTGAGTGATGATACAATTCATGAAAATTGCAAACAAATTGGAGAAAATTTGAGAATTGGGAACAAACTATGTTAATAGAACAATCTCAACGCTCACAAAAAGAGTACATCTTGTACACTAGAAAGAGTATGAGATAGCTAAATATTTAGGATCCAGTGAAGCGTTTAGAGATAACAACACATATTTCACAAAGACCCTTCAAAGCCTTATTCAAAGATGTGAACGGAGAATTATGTGTTCTTTTGTAACTATCTTCGCAATCATCAGCGGAACGAGAAGCAACGCCGGCCAAATCGGCCAATTCAAAGAAGTTTTCAGAGTTCAAATCATTGTAAGCAGTTTCAATGGCAGAGACAGCCTTGTGATAGTCGCTAACACATCTTTGAAGATTCCTTCGGATTGAAGAATTAGAAGAGGCTTTCTTGAGCAATTTCAGCATGTAATCTCTGGTGGTAGTGGCATTGATGTATGCCAAGCGAAAGGCAATGACGGCGAGGCCATAGCTGTCTGATTCTGGGGTATGTGGATCAGAATAGAGAGATTCAACACAGAATGTGTAGTTTGAAGTTTTAGCACATACTTCGTTTACTAGTTCTGATGCATGATTTGCAAGGGAAGATGAAGGATTCAGAAGGATGAACAGAAGAAAACAGAGGAAGGAGGAGTTGGCCATCTTCATGATGATGCTCTGCTTCTGTGCTTTTGTGATTTGAGGTGAAGAAGATGGAGAAGAAGAAATAAAAATGTGTTTAGTTGGGCGATTGGAAGGTAAAAAAAATGTTTATACAAATAAGTTAATAAAACACTTTTTTTATCTATTTATTTTGTATATAAAAATTGTTTTTAAGAGCTCCAATCATTAATCTAAACAAAAGGTTATGATTATTGTGAATGTCATTATTATATAATTATTGTTCATAAATGAGGATAATGAATGGGTTTTATGGGAAGTTAAAGCAAGTTAGGTTAGAATTTTTAGCATGTTTATCCTGTCTGAAACGTTTCAATCATAGAGAGGGTTCTGAGCTGTTTTCATTTTGTTTAAATGCTTGATTGGGAAGGGGAAAAAGGGGAAAAAAACTTCTTCAAAGTACTTTTTCATAAGCAAGAACTCTTCACCGTTTAATTATTTTTTTAAATGTTAAAACAAATAAAATAATATTATATTTAGATTAGTGGTAAAAATTCTAAACCCATGTTTTTAAAGAGAAAGTTAATTCTTGTTTGAAATAGTTATTGAAGTCTCTAAAAATAACTTTTTAAGTGTAATTTACGGTATATGAGAGAAGTTTTATCTCAAATTACATAAATAAATATTTTTAGAGATTTTAAAAATAACCCCAAATAAACACTAATTGAGAGAAAATTTCAAACTCTGGGAAAGCCTTCATACAAAATGGCTTACCCTACAAAAGTACTTTTATTTGAAGCCAGTTTTTATTGCGGTGAGGCACGGTATAGGTTTGATTTGATGGCAGTCCACTTGTACAATAACAATGCTCTTTTTCTACTCTATCCTAAAAGTAAGACTTGGTTTGGATAAATTTTTGTGCTAACTCATAAATATAATTTTTTTAATTATTTTAATCTATTCAAATTAAAAGGTGAAATCAAAGAATATTTAAATAAATAAATGTTCTGTTAATATTAAAATAAGGCCTAAAACGACATATAAACAGTATGAAGTTAGCGAGATGATGAGGCGTCGTTTGGCAGACTTGCGAATGCGGATTCCAGCTCCAGGTGGACCTTTCGGATCCGCATGGACCCTATCCAACTGCGATGCCCGAAATGAAAACTTTATAATAAAAATTTTTACAATGGCTTCTATGAAAACGATATTATACATTTAGCTTGATCGTATTTTTGTTAATTTCATTCACGAGGCCTAGGTGAAAACTTTCACGACAAAGTCTAGAAGATCAAATTTTGAGATATAACTGAAACAATGATGGACTCGGAAGACACCTTTTTGCTATTAATTTCCACATCCATTCCTTTTTTTTGCCTATTTATATACTTTTCACGTCCCATAGTCTTGCAGAAGATGCTGAAGCTCCTTCAAAAGGTCGCATTTATCACGAGACTTGTGGTTGTCAAATGAACGTTAATGAGTTCTGTCTATATTATGAACAATGCTGGCTATCCAGAGAATGCAGAGATAATAATATTCATCAATACTTGTGCCATTAGGGACAATGCTGAACAAAAGGTATTATGGCAAAGGCTTAATTACTTTTGGTTCCTTGAGAGGCACTGGAGGAGCAATGTATAATCTCACTGTTCTTGAGAGAATGAGACGAGGATACTCTCGTGAGGCTTACTTGGAGCTGGTGCAAAAGATGAGTAGTATAATTCCAGATGCTAGCGATTTCATTTGCAGTAATATATTTAGAAGTTTCTTTCTTCTCTTTTTTTCATTTGCATTACTATTTCTTAAATCTCGTTCTATTTCATTGAAAAACAAAAAAAACAAAACTTCCGAAGTTCAATGTATGAAAGACTGAGTTTTAGATTTGTTGATTTGCTGATTGGTTTATGGTTTGTTCCCAACTCATGCCGTGAACACTACAAGCATACATATTACACAACCAACTTTCCCATATTTAGAAAAATGAGTATGTACCAACCACTTGAGACAGAGATGGAATGTGACATGCTCACTTTTTTGAAACCGGAAAGTGCCCAAGTTATCCTTGAGATATGTAGGATAGGTTAGATATATGGGTATGCTGCCCAAAAATTGTTTTCTCTGTATAAGCAGTTGGTAATTGATTATTGTCTCTATTTCAACAGGAGAAACAGAGGAAGAGCATTTGGACACTTTGTCTCTCGTCATATGATATGGCATTCATGTTTGCTTATAGCACGAGGGAGAAAACCCATGCCCACAGAAACTAAGTTGATGATGTTCCTGAGCAAATCAAGAGTGTTTTGATTCACAGTTTGGAACTATACAGCTCAAGAGTGTTTTGATCTACAAAAGCATCCCTCTTTGGTGAAGCACTTTCTATAACAAAATTGAGCTCATTTTACAATAAGAGTTAAGTACATGTATGTTGCCTACAGCATGTAGAACCTTGCAGTATAGAAGAAAATCAACATAAATTGCACTTTTCTACAATTTAGTGACCAGGCATATATCTATTCTTAGGAGAACTATTATGATGTCTCAAGAAATGAACATAATCATCAAAAAGTCTTATAATAAATGAGACTAGTTTCAGACCATAGGATGGTGACTAAGTGGATTGAACATTAGTTGTTGGATTGTGACTAGGGAACGAAAAAGATGGAGGTTTTATCCGTCAGATGTCACAGCCAAGACAATCATCACTTCTGTAACTTGTACAGAACGAAGGACCAAGTTCTAGGCAGCGAAGGCGTTTGAGTTGTGAGAAACTGAGAACTATCAACCTAGATTTTGTGCGTAACTTTGAAGTCCATGTTGTTGGATCCAAAAAGCTTCAGATAAAAAGCGTGTAATTTTGAGAAAAAGAGTGCTATAGAGCTATCATATGCACAATTCTTTAATATAGTTCTCTTCAATAGTTCATCTTGAATCATCTCTTTCAACAGATTTTAAAAAACCAAATAGCATACGAGCAAAGCATTGCAGATCATGTTAGTACAAAGATTTCGATTCATTTTAATGATTATTAGACTAGATACATTTCTCCATGCACATAACAATTACATAGACTCTTAAAAGGAAATAATACTTTTCGTGTTCACACATCCAGAGGATCCTTCCTCCATAAAAAGACAATTGAAAGTTTGAAACCTCATCTTTTGTAAGGAACAAATTGGTCATGGATCAATATCACAAGGCCAGGGAGTCTCAACCATAACAGTCCTAAAAGATTCTTAGGAATTTTGCAAGAAAAAAGGCGACAATACAAGCTTTTAAATTTTCCCCCATATGGGGGGAGGAGTGTTTCAAACAGAGCAAGGAGGAATTCAACATTTCCATGTTAAGACAAAAATATTTTAAACAGGTGCATGATCAACCGATTAATAAACAACATGGAATAATATTGAAGATCCAGAATGCATGTATTGGAAACTAATAACAGACCAACCTAAACCAGGATTCCCCGGATGCAGTTAAATTCCAAAAATACTCAAGCCATTGATGCCTTCTTCTCCCCTTCAATCCGTTTCAACTCCGCAAGTCTCTCTGCCCATGCTCTTTCCCTTGCAACAGCTGCCATTTTACGCTCTACTTTTTTAATATTTTTCCTGTGTTTAGCCTCTTGCAGCTGAGCTTTCCTTTTTTTCCTTTCTGCCTGTGAATGCACAAACGCAATCCATTGGGCATAAAATTATCTAGTGGATATCAGATACAAACATTTCTGTTTGATAGGGGCATATAAAGCCAAATTCCAATGTCACACAAATGGTTTTAGAAGTAATCCTGTACATAAGCCTTTTTATTTGAACCTTGAAGAACCAAAAAAAAAAAAAAAATTCAAATATTGCATGGGTACTGAATAAGTCTTGAGGAAATTACTCCATCCGCCCTAAAAAAAAAAAAAAAATCTTATAAACAGTCTCCTCCTGACATTATATAGCTACTTATTGAGGTGGTGAACCAGCCCACTTAAGTAACTCATAGAGCATCCCGAGCAGCTCATGTAAGACTCAATATCACATACTAAATGAAACCCTCCCCCAATGCTATCTATTGAGATGGGAGAACCAACCCAATTAAGTACCCCATAAAACATTTTATAGTTCTCAACATGAAACTTTGCGTCCCATACTATTATTATAAGTCCCCATTACCATCCCATGGCAGATGGTGTATATATTAAGAGAATGCCCCATTACCATCCTCAAGTTTATGATGAAAATCATGATCAAACAATGGTCTTTAGAACCTTTAGACACATAAATAGGTAACCTCTCTCTAGGATCAAATTGTGTATCCTAAGCTGTGGTTTTGGATTTAAAGAATTTACACCCAAATGGAAAATAATAGACCATTATCAAAATACGATAGTCCTAGTAATATTTGCACCATCTGCCATGACTCAATAGAGTTGGTTTTGCAAAAGGTTATAAATAGAGTGTAGGAAATGCTAATTTAGGTTTTAGAATTGGAGTAATGGATAAGCAATTTGAGCAAAATAGAGTGTAGGATGAGGTAATCAAGATCGCAGGTGCTAGTTTAGGACAAGGGAAAAATCTTTGCCAACCGCATATGCTTACAGACTCGATATCCCAATAATTGGTTCGCCTGGTACATACCAATATAAAGGCACGGTGCTGTCTCAACCGTTTTTTCTCGTTCCTCCTTTTGACACTCCCTTCATTAGGTCTGTTTGGAAGAATTGGTTCGCCTGGCACATACTGAACCCAAGCATACGGCCCTGCATTATATAATCCTTGACCAATAAGATTGAACACGAAATAGTCGAATGTTAAGTAATAAACTCCTAAGTAAAGCAGTAACTCAATCACGCAAACATATAAACATCCTATTTGACAAAATCCTATCTCAGCCTGTTTTCCTGAGCTCAAATTAACATGCGCAGTTCATCAAACAAAATATGTTTGATAGTGAAATCAACAGTACAAAACGTTAATCAGCTCAGCATTGGTTGACAGCCCATGAATTTAGAAACCAATAGGAGGTTTTAGCAAGCACGAAAGAAGTATAAATGGACAGACAGATAATACAGAAACCTGGAGGTTTCATGCTGGCCCTCTTTCGGCGGGGTTGATCAGAAGGACGTCTTTTAGGGAAGCGAGTGTCGGTCAAGCTATGTAAATGATTCGAAAGAGGAAGCCATTGAGGTCTTCTGGAAAAATCTGATCCACCGAGTAGAAGGGATGTCGGAGATGTGAAAACGGGAGGAAGTGGTGCCGGAGAAGTTGTACTGAGTCGTGAAATTAGGGTTCTTGAGAGAGGTCGAACAATGTTTCTAAGAGCTCCAAAACCCATAACTCTCGCTATTGCATAGAATGTAATTCTGCTTCAAATGTCTGCACCAATGGAGCCGGCGATCGAAATCACAGAGCAGAGAACTTTGATGGCGTCGGCCAATAAATGGTAAGAGCGGGGAGTGGTTTTTTCGTTTTTCGTTTTTTGTTTTTGTTTTTTTTTTTAGGTGAAAACTCTACTGCTCTTCTGGACCTGAACAGAGATCTATGGCCCATGGTTTTAATTAACCCAAGAAAACAGCAATTGATTTCAGGCCTGCTAATAATTTATATTTGTTGAAAAAATAATAATTAGAGGAGCTCGATTTCTTCTACTTTGTTTTTTTTAATTTTATTTTAGAGTATTCAGTTTTCATTACTCTCTCATGTCCTTTTTTATGAAAAAAAAATTTTATTGCATGAATCAAACTAACGGTTGAGATTACTTAAAAATAATAAATATATTAAAAATATCATGTCTTTTCTAAATATATCCATATTTGTGAAAAGAGCATAGGAGTGAGAATGAGTAAGAAATATGAGGGAGAATAAGTATAAAGTATGAGAGAGAATGAGAAATAAATAATTGAATGAAGAGAATTAATGGTTCGTTAAGATAAAGATATGTATTTAATAGGGATAAAAAAAAGAAAAATGTAGTTTAAAGTTTGAGATAAAAAAAATTGTATCAGTATTTATAAAAATACTACTGGTCATACTTTTTTAAACCATCTCCGCTTATAGATATTTAGATGTGGTGGTCTTATAGGCCTTTTTTCTAATAATGTTCATTAATTTAATAACATTATATAAATATGTCTTATATTAAAAAGTAGATGGAATACTATCTTTTATTATGACGAATAATAAGGACTGAATAATACAAAAGATAAAAGGATAAAAAATGAAAGATAAATCTAATAGGAAATTAAGAGTAAGTATCTCACTCTTAGATTCACTACTATCCAAAGGATAAATCTGTAGGAGTCTTACCTTAGTGAAGTTTAGTAGTCAAGGAAAATCTCCACAAAATCAGAATTAATCTCTGATTAACGTCGTGCCTTTATTATAAATGTTGGTTCAGACCCCTTCTCTTCCTTTTTCATCCTCTTCTATCATTTTTCATTTCTAACTACAAAATTAATGATGGAAATAGGCTAGGCCTCTAAGAGGACCTACAGCTAACCTAATTAACATAAAGTCTAGCTTATTTAAGAAATATGTTTAAATGGGCTAGGCTCAATCTTAAGCCTATTTTCATAAGGGTTAGTTTACAGGCTCCGCCTATTTAATTTTTTTTAATTTATACCATTAAATAAGTATATTTAATATCATTAAATAATTTTATAAATTATTTATAAATTTATTAACTCAACATTAATCCTAAGTTTCACTTCTCATCGTCATCCACACACATTCAAACCTTATATTCACATCAATCATTCACCCATATATCTCTTCTTCGATTGTTCAAGATGGTAATGCTAGGCCTGTTTGGGAACTCGGTGGAGAAGTGAATTTTTTTTAATGGGGCTTTTACAAAAGCCCAATTGAAAAAAAGCCAAATTAAAAATGTGATTTATGTTCAGATTGACGATGTGAGAAATGGTTTTTTTTTAAAAGCTGTGTGTGTGAGCTTTTGAAAAAAGCTCTTTTACATCTAAAAGCCCATTGCTTTTCAATGATTTTTCAACACACTAATTTTTAAGGCAAATGAGATTTTACATGCTAAAAAGGCTTTTTTGGGTGGCAAATGAGATTCTAAACAGGCTCGCTAACTCACTCTATCTCCTTTGATTTACGTTATCTACTAAAGCAAAATAATTGCTATGATTTTATTTTAGTGCCAAATGAAGTATTATAACTTTAGTAGAGGAGCTTGTCCCTATTTATGTAGGAAAGATAAAAGGTACAATCTAAATTTACCTGCTGCTTGTTATACTTGATCGATTTCAGAAAATATCTCATTAGTAAACAGATTGTTGGTTTTTCTTATTCATACTTGCTCGAACAACTATTGTCACTAGGCATTCTTTTTTTCCCGTTACCAAGCCCTTATATTTCAATGATAATGGATGTTAGGCTTTTAAGACATAATGTATATTTGTAAATAAACTTTTAAGATTATATACAAAGCCTATTTAAAGGCCTACATTTTAAGTAGGCCTTTAAACAGGCTTTAGACCATTTAAAGGCTCAGGCTCAAGCCTAAAAAAAGCTTACATATAAGTTTAGGTCCAGGCCTAGGCTTTCTAGTTTAGCATAAGATCAACATTTGAATAGTTCACATTTAATTTTATACAAAATATTTTTTTTATTGTATTATTGAATTATTCATATTAAAATTTAACAATTTATATTTACTAATTAATTAATTTTCTTTTCATAATTTTACATTTTAAAAATAATTTCATAAAAAATTGAATTCAAACCATTCACATAGTGATCTAATGGTTAAACAAAGAGAAATGAGGGAAGATGATGGGAAAGGGGTGGGAGAGAGGAGGTTAATAGAGAGAATAAACAGATTAAATCAAATAATAATAATTCATCCTAACGTTATAATGGGATATCCCACTTATTTCTCATCAATAATTTGTTTGTTTGAAATAGTGATTGGAATCTTTAAAAGCAGCTTTTCAATTGTGATTTACAGAATACGAGGTAAATAGGTTAGAGGAGTTTTGTCTTGATTTACGGTATAGCAAACAATAATAATGATTTACGGTAAATAAGTTTATGAAAAGCTATTCCAAACATAGCAAATAATAACAGCAAAAACACCAATAAAATAGCAACTAATCTATATTTGAATTGGTGAACAAAGTGGCATATGTAACTATCCGAAACTTTTGAATGTATGCAATTAATATAGATAAAATTATAAATTTAGAAGATAAAGTTAACAATCTTATATTTAGGAGTTAGAACCAAATTCAATCCACTTATATCAAGGATGTCTCAATGACGCCTATATAATTTTTTATTGGGAGAATTACATTCAGGTCCCGCCTAAAATAAAAAATAAAAAATTGATATCATAGAGTTGTCAATCGCGCCTATAAATTTGTCAATTCACACCCCTAAGGTTATCAATAGAACTTTTTTTTTTTTTTCATTTTTTCTCTTGAATGGAACCTGAATATGATTTCCCCTTCTTTGTTTACTTGTAAATTGACTTGTTCTTTATTAGGACGAACATGCGCTCTAATTTTAAAATGTATTAAACAATGACTTTAATTAGCTTGTTTGTAATAGAAATTGGAACCTTCAAAAGCAGCTTTTCAATTATGATTTACGGTATATGAAGTAAGTATGTGAGAGGAGTTTTATTTCGATTTACATAAAAAACACTTATAAACTACTTATAAGCTCATCCAAATGACACAACCCCAAGTGGATTATGAACTCTATCCGTTAGGGACTTTGGATTTTCGTTTTCTTAGGAATTGATGAACACCTTATATATGCATGAACAATAATGAACGAATAAAAAACCAACACACATATCATATTGTTAATTTTTCATAATTGAAATTTGAGAAGGAGGATATATTCTTCCACCAATGCGATATCAGCCTAATTAATTTATCCTTAATGCTACACAATTTGTTTAGCATCTTCTTCCAATGGATCGGAGCAGATTCTTCCATGCACCATTTCAAAGTATTCCATCACAAGCTTGAATAATATAATTTAAAACAACAAATTGCGAATCATGAATTCACTAAAAAAATGATCGATTTTATTATTCAATTCAAGAATCGAGAAAATTCTAAACAAACTACGTTAATCTCGAAGCTCACAACAGAAGAAGAGTACTTGTTGCGCCCTAGAAATCACTAAAATAGTATTAATTAGGATCCACCAGTGAGGTGATTAGCGATAACTACACATATTTCACAGATACCCTCCAAATCCTTATTCATAGATGCCAATCCATTGTAAGCAGATTGGCAATCTTGAGCAGAAAGAGAAGCATCGTTAGCCAAATCAGCCAATTCATAGACAGTCTCAGAGTTCAAGTCATTGTAACCAGTTGAAATGTCAGAGACAGCCTTGTTATAGTCACCAACACATCTCTGAAGATTCTTTCGTTCTGTAGGATCATTACAAGATGATAGAAGTTTCAAAATGTGGCTTCTGGTGCTAGTGGCATTGATGGATGCTAAACGAAACGCGACGATGGCTAGGCCTAAGTAGCCTGCATCTGCGGTTTGTGGATCAGAGTTGAGAGTGTCAACACAGAATGTGAAATCTGAAGTTTGAGAACATATCTCGTTTACTAGTTCTGGTCCATGATCTGCGAGGCAACTTGAAGGACTAAGAAGAAGAATGAACACGAGAAAACAGAAGAAGAAGGAGAAGATAGAGTTGTTCATCTTCCTCTTTTTGTGATTTGAGGTGAAGAAGATGAAGAGAAAATAGGACGGTTTATGGCTGCGGCTGGGAATTTCATCCCGACGGTGTGTTATATAAAAGTAGAGGTGTGAATAACCACTACCACTTCTTTTGGTAACTTCCTGTCGAAATTCAAGCTGTACGTAGAATTGTTGAAAATGTTTAAATTAATATATCAATCTTCACTTAGAGGGATGTTGGTAGGTTCCCGGTGTGAAAATGTTGAAATAACAGCCAACCCTATACCAATGTCGCTCATGTTATTTAATTATTGAATTAAACATGTGAGCTTTAACTAACTAATTCATTCTCCGTTCAATTTTTTTAAAAGATCACATATTCTTCTCTTTCTGATTTGAAGTGAAGAAGATGATGAAGAGATATAGGAGGGTTAATAATGGTGGCTGGGAATTTCATCTCCTACTGAATTAGGATTTTAATTTAGGATAAATTAATAAATTTTTTTTAGTGAAGTCCTGTATTTTTAATTTACGATAAATTAATAAAATATAAAAAAAAATTTACATGTCATCTTTCAGATAATTTTAAATAATCCGACCTGGCTTACAATCTGATAAATTTAAACTGGCCCAGAGATAAATGGTAATCCGTATAATGTTTGCAATTATGTAGGGTTATCTTAACTTCCTATTATTTTGTTAAATTAAAAATTTAAAACCTAGAGGTAAATCCGTATCATGGTTGCATATCTGAATGGTTATCTTAACTTCCTTTCATTTTGTCAAACAAAAAATTTAAAAATCGTAAAAATCCATGGCTTCATGTCAATTATCATTTACTTCCCCAGAAATTAAAATAATAAAAAGATATTGCAAATTTCATATAAAATCAACCCGGAAAAAATAAAGCCACGACTTCTTAACCATGATAATTTTTTCTAACTTCTCACCAATTATTGGAATTTAGAATTTAGAACTTCAAAAAAATTGATATACTATAACTTCAATTCCAATCAGTAACCATGATTGGAAGAGGATACTTTTTTCTTTCTTTCTCATTTTCTTCTCAAAATTCCATCTCCACTCCTAGATTATGAAGTAAATGATTTATATTTAATATTTTATAAATTATAATTATTTAGTGACAGCTGTAATACTTCTCTATCTATATGTAGTTATGTACACACGTTGTACACGGTAAAGTAATGCAAACTATTTTTCTCAGTTTCATATATCCTTCTCTCACTCTCACTCTCACTCTTTCTCTTCTTTTTCTCACTGATTCATTGAGGTCATCTCTGTGTTTCTTCAAAGGTTTTGCTTTCTTTCTTTCTTCACAAAATCACCTCTTTGTTATGGTATCAGAGCAATTTGTGCTTTAATTTCGTAATTTGACCTTCTCCTCTCACCTTTCGGATGCAACTCAAAATCCTTCAAATCCATTATATGTTCATCCTAATGAGAATCCGTCGTTAGGGCTTGTTTCTTTTATCCTAGCTGGATCTAATTACCATTCTTGATCCAGAGAGTATTCTCTGGATAGATCGTGCTTCAGATATTTGGAAGGATCTTTGAAGTCATTTCTCACAGTGCGATGTCTTTCGCATCGCTGACTTACAAGATGAATTACTCTCTCTTAAACAAAGCAACGTGACTGTAAGTAAGTATTATATTAAACTCAAAATTATTTGGGATGAGTTGCTTAATCTTCGACCTCACCCTGTGCGTGACTGTGATAATCGATGCTCTTGTGGTGCTTTTGATAATATGAATAAATATCTACAACAAGATTATGTGATTTGATTTCTGAAAGGTCTTAATGATCGATATTCTACTGTCAAGTCCCAAATTATGATTCTTGATACTTTACCACCTATCAATCATGTCTTTTCGCTTGTTTCTCAACAAGAAAGAGAAATGGGAATTACTTAGCTGCCTACTGAGGCCGCTGTGCTACTGGCTAAGACTAGTAAACCTGCTAAATTTTAGAATTATGATTGTAATACTAAGCAATGTACTTATTATTGTGGCAAGCCACTTCATACTATTGAGACTTGTTATAAGAAGCATGGTTATCCCCCTAGTTTTTAGTATCGCAATTCGGCCACTGTTAATAATGTATCTCAGAGGATAAAAAATAAAGAGAATCCAGTTTCTTCTGTTTTGGTTCGGCATCACATCTTCATAGCATTGCACCACATCTTGGTTTTACAGCCGAGCAATATCAAAGGTTGCTGCAGTTGGTTCAACAAGATCCATCCCCTTCTCCTAACCATGTTGCTAACAATGTTGCATCAGCTAACAATGTTTCTTCATCAATTAAGGATTTCTAGATCTTAGATACAAGAGCCACCGACCATATATGTTATATTGCTTCCTTCTTTATATCTCTTAGTCCTATTTCTCCTATCGTGGTTAATTAATTTGCCAAATGGATCTTTAGTTGTAGCTGATCGTTCTGGTTCAGTTAGTATTTCTGATTCCCTTATCATTCATAATGTTCTCTTCATTCCTAATTTTCATTTTCACATTATTTCTGTATCCAAACTTACTCATTTCCTTCCTTATTATGCAATTTTTCAGAGCAATTTATGCTTCCTAATGCACCAATCCCAATAGAAGATGAGAGAGAGAGAGAGAGAGAGGGCTTATATTTTCTCCCTCACCAATAGTCTGCACGTTGCCTTGCTTCTTGTGTGGCTCTTCTAGTTGATCAGCCGTCTGTCTCCTCTTTTGATTTATGGCATTTTAGGTTACGCCATCTTTCTCCCTTTGTCTTAAAATGTATACAACAAATACATCCTTATGTTGTTTCCAATAAGTCATTTGATCATTGTGATCGTTTCTGGTCATATGGCCAAACAAAAAAGATTACCATTTCCTATTAGTCATTCACAATCTAATAAAATCTTTTCCATGTTACACAATGATATCTGAGGGCCTTATCATCTTGCTTCTATTCATGGTCACAAGTATTTTTTAATGGTTGTTGATGAGTGCTCTTGCTATACATGGATTTTCTTGTTGCATAATAAGTCTGAAACACATTAGGCTCTTCAAAATTCAATTACACTTTTTGAAAATCAATTTCAAGCAAAAATTCAAACTATTCGACCTAATATTATTGTTGAATTTAATAGGCCTGAGTATTTTGCTTCTAAAGGAATCCTGCATCAAATTTCATGTGTAGAGACACCTCAACAAAATAATATTGTTGAATGTAAACATCAACATATCCTTAATATGATCAGGTTTTTACAGTTTCAGTCCAAAATCTGCCTAAAGTTCATTGGTCTCAAAATTTGCACTCGTGCATTGCGCGCTTTCTGAATTAGTTTTTACTCCATATAATTATGGTTATGAATGAGGATAATTGATTGTTTTAATGGGAATTAGAGCAAGTTACGTTAGACTGAAACGTTTCCATCATTACTTGCAGAGACATTTCACAGGGTTGTGAGTTGTGTTCATTTTGTTTCCGAAAGTTATACTCAAGAAGATGAAAATTGAAGGTATATACAAAACAGACGGAGAAAGAATCAACCTATTATTATATTTATGAGTGACTGTATTGAAAGAGATTCACTTATTCCCAAATCAAGTTATAGGTTTGAAAATTATAAATGCAAAAAGTAACTTTCTAATTACAGATCGTATGCATTTAATTGGACCAATGATTTTTCCTTTTCTATAATTTATAGCATTTTTGTAAAGACGTTGTTCCCCATAAACTAGAGACTCGCCTGCACAGCCAATCGGGCAGATAAATAGTAAATATACACAATAAAGTAACAATAATGGATTGTATGCCTTGTTGCAGAAGAAACGTACGTAAACATGCTTCCTTATTTGTTTCTTGAAAAAAAAAAAGAGTTTCTTCTCTTCTTGTCCTTTTCTATGACGCATTTTTTGTTGCAATTTGTAATAGTTAATACCTGTTTATTTAAAATAGTGATTGGAGTCTTGAAAAACAATTTTTCAATCGTAATTTACAACATATGAAATAAGTATGTGAGAAGAGTTTTATCTCGATTTATATAAAAAGTATTTATAAACCTTCTAAAAGTCATCTTAAACAAGCATTTTATATGAGAAACCCTGCGACATTCCCTAATGAGCCTCTTTAATTTTTTTCTCGCACACATTCAGATCGAGCAATTTATTTGTTGTCCATGTACTAAGGTACTATAATATAAAAAATCATAAACGGAACATATTGAGAAGGTAATGAATAATGATAGTTGAGGTTGAAGTACACCAAATCACATTGGGAGATTTTTATTCCCAAAATAAAGATTACAGGCCTGCTAGGCCGCTAGCTTGTTTCTGTCCCCCCCCCCCCCAAAAGTTTTTTAAAACCAGTGTTGGAAACACAAAAATAAAAAATGTTTGTATAGTTATTATAAAAAATTACATTTGAAAACTAAAAACATAAAAATTTATTTGAAATAATGGTTCTTAATTAATGGACTAAAGGCCTATTTGATATAAGGGATTTGGATTGGAGGGGAGGAGAGGGGATATGAAGGAAAACTTTTATGAGTTTGAGTTAAAAAAGGAGGAGAATATGGGTTATAAAATTTAAATAAAGAGAAGATGTAGGATATAAAAGTAATAAAAATTAACTAAAATTTTTTAATCTCATTTCTCTAATTTTTTTAAATATAGCTCCAAAATTTTTTTCCTCCACTCACTTTCCCTCATTCCCCTTCTACCAAGCCGACACTAAGATAACCCAAAAAAAAAAAAGAAATTGTTTGATATTGGCACTATTTTTTTATAATTAATATTGTTGATAAAAAACAACCATTATCCTATTAAATGAAAATGATTATATGATTCACACGATATTATTGAACTCTATTCCCTTAAAAAAAAGGCAATCATTAATGGAATGAATGAAATTCCATAGCCAACGGTAATTAAGCGTTGGCGGCCATGACATGGCGCTGATTGATGGCTATCACCAGTGGTTGATGTGGCAGCATCCGTCACTCGTATGTAGCAATGACTTACCATATACGGCATTGTAGAGATGTTATTGTCAGGCTGTGGTCGTTAATGACTATGACATGGCAACGTTTGGCAGCTGTATGTTACGACCCGCGAAGGTTAGGAATTTGTGGGATGCTCCTGTAAGGCTCCGGGATGATCTAGAGAATTCTAGAGCATTCAAGACAACTCCAGAGTACTCAAGAAGAGACTAGAGCATACTGGATATCTCTGGAATAGTGTGGAGAACACTAGATAATTCTAGAACATTCTAGGGATATCTCTCTCTTATATATTCTAGATTTCTCCATGTAAATATCTAGATGTTATTTGTAGATATTCTTATAGAACATTCTGGAGAGAGGATGTGGATGTTTGATCAAATTGATCTCCACCGTCCATTAAGGAGGTGGGAAGGTTCTAGAATAAGGGGAGCCTATAAATACCCCCTCACCCCCTCATTTGTAATCACCAAGCAAAGTATCTAAGTTCTCAAGTTCTCTCATCTAAGAGTTTTCTCACTTGTGCTTTCTTGTTTCATCTTCTTCTTTGCCTACAACTTGAGGGTTCGGCTGACTAAACATAAGATCAAGACGTTGATCATGCTAAGGCTGGCATGGTACAAGGAAAGGGAGTTCTGAGTCCTTGACAACGTGGTATCAGAGCCTAGGTTCGAGGGAACCGTTGGTTTGAGATCATACTTGTAGGCAAGGATGTCAGGTGTAACTTCAGGCATCACCAGTGAGGCTGCGGTGCATGTCGAGGAAAGAGGAAGGGAATCTCAACCTTCACACCAAGGTAGCAAGAAAGCAAGAAACACTAGTAAGGTACGTTCTGACGAATTTGCTATCTTGTCTATTAAAATTGATGCCTTGGAGAAAGCCATGGAAGAGATGGTCAGCAAGGTTGAGAAAATTAAGGGTGACATGGGAACGCTAGAAAGTCACACTCTCAATGAACTGGGAGAGTTGAAAATGAGTATAGACACTCTACAAAATTCTGAGGATCTACGTAAGGAAGGCATGCGATCCTTAGAGACGAAGGTGATGGATATCATCACAGCAATGCAGAATCAACTCAACTCTCTCAAGACTTCCTTGGAGGGCCAAGGAAGGGGTTCACTCGCGGCTGGAGGTAGTAGACCAAGGGAAGTAAAGGTGGATCTTCTCAAACTAAAAGAATTCAAGGGCGTACGAGATGCCAAGGAAGTTGAGAACTTCCTATGGCAAATGGAACGCTATACAGAGACCTTGGGCTGAACGATGATGAAACCAAGGTACGTACTGCTGCTTACTTCCTTACCGATAATGCTATGCTTTGTGGAGAAGAAAGCATACAAATATAGAAAGAGGGCTTTGCACAATAAACACATTGGAGGAATTAAGAAGGAATTTGAGAGATAGTTCTACCCTGAGAATGTGGTCTATGAAGCTCGTAAGAAGCTGAGGGAGCTCAAACATAAGACCACCATATCTAAATATGTACGGGATTTCACCTCCCTGACGCTCCAAATTCCAAGCCTGATCGGTAAGGAGCTTCTCTTCAACTTCATCGATGGCCTTCAAAACTGGGCTAAGCATGAGTTGCAGCGCCGAGGCATGAAGGACATTGATGAAGCCATTGCCGTGGCTGAGAGTTTGACTGAGTATCAAAAGGAGAAGGGTGAGACCTTCAAGCCTAAGTCTTCCAAACCTAATCACGGAAAAGGTGGGGGAGACAAAGGTAAAGGGTCAAGCAAAGGAGGTGACAACAAGTATTGGCAGAAGAATTAAACGGAGGGACCGAGGAAGAATTTCAGTGGCCAGCTCAAGTGTTTTGTGTGCAAAGGTCCTCATAGAATGAACGATTGCCTTAAGCTGGGTACTCTAGCTGCAATGGCGGAAAGAACAGAGGAGGAAGTTAGTGCAGAGATGGGGTCTCTTAGGCTTATTAATGCTATGAAGAAGAAACCCTTACCTAAGAACACTAAGTGTGAGGGTTTAATGTATGTGGAGGGGAAGATAAAAGGGAAACCCGTCACTATAATGTGTGACACTATGGCTACAAATAACTTTGTCATTCCTGAGGAGGCTAAGAGGATAGGTCTCTAGGTGACGGCAAAAGGAGGGAGTTTGAAGGCAATCAACTCACCTCCTAAACAACTTTGTGGCACATCATAAGGGGTTAAACTATGCCTAGGTGACTGGAGTGGTAAAGTGGATTTCTCTGTAGCTCCAATGGATGATTTCAAGGTAGTATTGGGATTGAAGTTCTTCAGACAGGTAAATGCTTATCTCATGCCTTATTACAATTTACTTTGCATTCTCGAGAAGCATGCTCCTTGCTTGGTACCTGCCAAAAGGATGGGAAGTGGTCATCATTTATCAGCCTTACAATTGAAAGAAAGGTTAAATAAAGGAGAAGTTACCTACCTTGCGGCTTTAAAGGAGGTGGATCCTGAGGAAGAGGATAGTCAGAATATTCCCCTTGCCAACCAACGTTCTGAAGGAGAACGTAGGTATCATGCCACCCAAGCTCCCTAAAAGGTTGTGGCCTAGGAGAGAGGTGGACCACGAGGTTGAGGTGGAGCCAAGAACCTACAACATGGCCAAATCTTGGCAAGGACAAGCTGAGGTAACTAGATTTTTCCTTGCCAATGCGGCCAAGAGAAGGAAGAAGTGGATAAGGAAGAAGCGACCCTCAGAGTACCAAGTGGGAGATAGGGTTATGGTGAAGCTTCTTCCTCCTCAATTCAAAGTATTTCGAAGGGTGTACAAGGGCCTCATCCGCAAGTATGAAGGTCTATATAAGATCGTGGGAAGGGTAGGAAATGTTTCATACAAGCTGGAACTTCCTACCAACTTAAAGATTCATCCTATCTTCCACGTTAGCATGCTGATGCCATATTCTGAGAAGCAGGATGACCAAGGGACATCACAAGCACCCCCTGTGATGACAAAGTCTTATGATTGTCAAATAGAGGAGATATTTAATCACAGGGTTGTGCGAAGGAGAGGGGTAGCCTTAAATACCCAATACTTGATTAAGTGGAAGGGATTGCCGGAGAGTGAAGCAACGTGGAAAGTTCAAGAGGATCTTTGATTATATGAAAGCCAACTCCACTACTATAAAGATGTATTAGTGACGAGGGCGTCACTAAAATAGGTGGGGGAAAATGTTACAACCCGCGAATGTTAGGAATTTGTGGGATGCTCCTGTAAGGCTCCGGAACGATCTAGAGAATTCTAAAGCATTCAAGACAACTCTGGAGTACTCAAGAAGAGACTAGAGCATACTGAATATCTCTGGAATAGTGTGGAGAACACTAGATAATTCTAGAACATTCTAGGGATATCTCTCTCTTATATATTCTAGATTTATCCATGTAAATATCTAGATATTATTTGTAGATATTCTTATAGAACATTCTAGAGAGCGGATGTGAACCGTTAGATCAAATTGATCTCCACCGTCCATTAAGGAGGTGGGAAGGTTCTAGAATATGGGGGAGGCCTATAAATACATCTTCACCCCCTCATTTGTAATCACCAAGCAAAGTATCTAAGTTCTCAACTTCTCTCATCTAAGACTTTTCTCACTTGTGATCTCTTATTTCATCTTCTTCTTTGCCTACAACTTGAGGGTTCGGCTGACTTAGCATAAGATCAAGAGGTTGATCACGTTATGGCCGACACGGTACAAGGAAAGGGAGTTCCGAGTCTGTGATACGTAGCTGACGAGAATGTGGTGTTGATGGCAGGTGGTGGCCTAAGCAAGGAACAAAAAATTGGATCGGGTAATGAATTGGTCACGGCATAACTTCAAGGGTCAATGGATCAATCGAGGTCTCATTGATGGTCAGACTGACCATATTAAAATATTACAATTTATTAGTGACAATATATATATTAATATATTTTTAAACTTCTATAGATAAAAATGAAGATCTTTTAGAAAAAAATGCTTAAAATCTATTAATATTAGTTATTATGCTTATACTTATGTAATGATATCTTTTTTCTTATAATTATTATATCCTTTTACTTTTCATCATCTTCTTCTTTTTTCATATTTTTTCTTTCTTTACTTACTTTTCTCTTCATCTTGGTCTTCAACCTTTTATTTTTCTCTCAAAAATAGTAGTTAGAAGAATAACAAAATATGTTTCATAAAAAAAAAGAATAAAAAAATGTAACCGATCAAATCAGTTAAATCACTGGTTTTCCTGGTTCAAACCGGTTCACAGTCTAATGGTTGAACCAAACCGGACAACTGACCAATTCACCGGCCGGTCCGGTTCAAGTTTTTGTTCACGGGTCCTAAGGCCTTAATCAGAGAAGAAAGAGCTAGTTTCCCCATTATCCAAAACAAAAAATAAGAAAAACAAAAACAAGAAAATATCTCAAATTTCTTTTGGTTTTTTAGTTTTTAAAAATATGTTACTATTTTTTTAAAACAACTAACTAAAAATAAATTGCCAAGCAATTTTTTTTAAAAAAAAGAAAAAAAAATACTATTTAAATTTCAAAATCCTAAATAAATGATTTATTATTAAAATAAATTGTCAATTGCTATACTCAGTTAATCCCTATACTCTTATTGATGACAAGACTGATTTGAGATTTTGAAGTTTAAGTAATATTTTTTATTTTTTGGTTTTTCTAAAAGTTTTTTGAAACAAGAAAACTTACATGCCCTACATTTCAAATCCTCTCAACGAATCATTTTTTTTTTACATAATTGTGTGATATAATTAATCCGTTAAAGGTTACAGTCTTAAAGGATATCAAAAGAGTCTGAATTAAGATATTTACAATAAAATACTTTAAATAAGTGGTCCAATTAAACAAAAAAAATTTAAATCGTGTTAAAAAATTCCAATTGAGCATCTAAGTTAAAATATTATTTTTTATATAAATTTTCAGAATATTTTTTAAATTCAAAGTCCTTAAGTATTATTAAGTTAGATACACAACTATAATAATTATTTATTATTTAAAATTTACATAGAAGAGTAGGGGAGATGGCGACCCTCAAGGCAAAAATCAATTAGTTGCGTCCTACACGCCTCAATCTTTAACCTTGACAGTTGACATTAGGGTTTTTTTTTTTCCTTGTTTTTTGGTAAATGGGAAGACCTCACACCTCGTATTTGGGGGTTTTTTTATGGTCCTGACTTTCTCAACTGAGCCAAGTATATGAGTGACTAACTAGACAGGACACAGAGAACGAGAGCGCACTAACTAGACAGGACACAAAGAACGAGAAAGCGTTGTTTAATAGACTACCTCCTCTACAACAAGTATGTTTCTTGAAATTCAAAATTGCATTACTGGATGAAACCACTTACGTTTTAAGCAATCACTTCATTTCAGTTGACATTAGATAATGCTACTATCACCAAACACGCAATAGACCCAGCCTTGTTGATGATCAACAGGGGAAAACAGTGAAGAAACATAAAGTTTCATCGCTAATTATGGTTTGTATATCTATATATATATATATATATATTATAATACTTGGAAAGCTATATTATCTCACCTTGTTTAAACATTGTGTTGTTTCATGAACTTGTTGACAAAAAAAGGGATCGACCATCTCATACAAAGCGCCTAGAAAGTAATTAAATCTGGAAGATCAATTTGATTGTGAGGTGGATTATAAGGTACTAGACTTAATGAATCATCAAGAAAAGGGTTGGTTGATGTAATCATACATCTTCCATAATTAAAAGATGCATTAACGTCCCCATCAAATACCTCCCATTTCTCAGTGATCACTGTTCCTGAACCTTCCTTTGATACTGATATTGGTACTATGGCCTTCTCTTCGTTTCTGATCTCAACCTGTCGATGATGACGACCACCACATTCTTCATATTTAACCTTCATCACCATCATCTTCTCGAGATCTCCATTGGCCATTCGCTCCAGAGTTCGAATGTTTTCTTCAGAGATTCGTTCAATTTTAGGGCTCCGAGAGGCATGGACTACCCCAATTTCTCGGCATAACTCAAAGTAACAAGCAAGGTCTTCCCCTTGCATTGCAGCTTTCTGCACAACACGAAGCCCTACACCGGCTTCTATTTTCCCTCCCATGTCATAGATTCTCAAGAGAATTCGAGACATCTCTGCACAGAATTTACGGTACATATCAGAAAGCTCAACAACAACACAATCCATGGCTTCCAGGATTAGGGCCACGCTATACATTCGCACGCTCTGAGGCCTGATCTCGAGAATTGTATCAATTAGAGATTGCATCTTCTGCAATTTCTCCAGCTCCCGCATCAACGTGTCCTCGATTTCCTTCCTCTGTTTGGTTATCCTCTTTTGGTACTCAGACGACACAAACGCCGATCTCTGATCCAAATAGGTAAAATAGGAACGAATGAAGGCATTGAAACCCCAAAGCTTATCAGATCTGGAATGGCGGTCGGTGAAATCGGATAGATCGAAAGGTAATCGTCCGATTTTTTGCAGGGCAGGGATCTCACAACAGAAAATTCCGTGCATGAGCATTAAGCCCTTGAGAGCGACGGGCCAGCTTCGCGTCTTCTTCATGCGCAAGGAGAGACTGAAAACGAGAGGTTTGAGGTGGAGCGGCGAGGCGGCGAGCCATTGCATGACTCTCTCGACGTTCTTATAGTCGATATGGTGCTCATCGTGGCTGGTGGCTTTGATGACGGCCGTCTCGAGAACAGGGTTACGGAGGATGGTGGGCGGAGCAAACCTGGCGACCCAGATGCTGCCTTTGTCTTTGATAGCTCCGGTGAGCCTTATCCACACCGTCATTGTGCGCAGCCACCACTTCTTCCCCTGTGTTCCCTCCTCATCCTCCTCCTCCCCCCATTCTCAGTTCTCTTTTTTTATTCTCAACTTCTCCTTCTTTGTCGCGTTACGCTTCATTTAACCAATTAGGTAATTATTGTTGGTATAAAAGGCTGTTTCATAGAAACTAACAAAACTACATTCCAACTAATTAAAGTCCCTGACGAATAAATTGCCTTCCTTTTATTTTCGTCCAAACGACCAAGTACCAACCTTGTTTACCCCTCTGCCCGTGTTGTGTACAGAACAAAATAGAATGGAAAACAAAATGTATAAAAAAAATAAAATTAACAAAAATAAAAGATGCATTTTATACTCTTAATAAAATGATAAGATAACATGAGTTGATAGCATTTGAATGAATTTTTGTTAGAAAAATTATAACTCCTCCCTTAACAGCATTTGAGTACATTATAGGGTGTTTGGCAACCATTTTGAAATTATGGTTTTATCAAAATCATATTAGCATGTTTGGAAACTCTATTTAGAATCGGGCTTATTTTATAAGCCCGATTTATGTAAATCGAGATAAATCTCCTCCATATATTTACCTCATACACTGTAAAAGCACTTCGTAGACCGTAAAAGTAACCTCGTAAACCATAAAAGTTACTTCGTATTCCGTAAATCACGATTTATAAACACTTATGGAGCTTCCATAAACTAATCCAAACAAGTTAATGGTTTTGTAGGAAAATTGTCAATCACTCTAATTTTTGTGAAAATCATTTTTTTTTCTCCAACCATGATTCATTTTTCTTTCTCTTTCTCCATTTTCCTTTTTCCTCTTCTCCTTCTTTCTCCCCCCAAGGTAATTAAACTTATACTGGTCTTTGAACCGGTCAGAGTACTGGGTCAAATTGAAGATAACCCGGAATCAAATCGGTAAGAAAATGAAGATTTTTAGGTATAAAATTATAAAGAAAACATAAAAAAATATTGATTTTTTTAAAAAAGATCGGGTATCCTAGACCAGAATGGTTTTCAACCGGTTCGCTGGTCTCCTAGCCAATTTTTTTGATGTTAGATAATTGACTAATGCTATAATTTTACATTTTTTAGATAAATTTATTTCATTTTTTGTATTTCTTATAAAATTAAATGTCAAATAATACATAAAATATAAATATTATCCTTTATATGTAATTATCACAAAAGTTGATGTCTTTTTTAGTAAATTGACCACAAAAAAAATGATTCTCAACCCAATACCCAAACATACTCATTTTATCCAAATTATTTTTTCCATTAATCTATTATTCTCATAATCTATTAAAAAATCATATTTTTCACTTTTTCTCTAGAAGCTATTCTCAAAAGCTGTTTCCAAACACATTTATAATTGAGGGGATTCAATTATTCAACATGATCGCCCTATAATTTTTTTTTTTTTTGACAAAAGTTAGATCCATTTACTTAATATCTATTAAATCTGTTTTGATTTCTAATAAAATCTTGAAATATAAATGTAATTTTTATTATCCATGATAGTTTAACAAAATTTTAGATCTTATTTATCAATTTATGTGAATTTTTACTGTTAAAAAATCCACTTGCTAGAATTTGATTGGAAAAACAAATCTAATAGATATAAGAAAGTGGACTTGAATTTTGTCTTAAAATTTTTCCCCAAATATGAATCACCATTTAATTTAAAAAAAATCAAATTCTTGTTTGTTTCTAGGAGTTATTTTCTCCCTGTTAGATATTAAACAAATCTCTTAGTTTAGGAGTTTTAAAATTCTTTACGAATGGAAAAAGAAAAATAATTACTACTGAAAAAAGAAAGAAACATAAAAAGAAAAATAAAGGAATGCTAAAGTGAGACAAGCAACAAGCCCCACGTCAGATTGAAGGTTTGGATTGGAGCTAGGTGAGAGAGAAGGCGCGAATGTCTCCGCTGCAGGCTCCACTGCCCCCGGCCTCTTCATTAAATAAAACGATGATTTGTTTATGGTCGAATTTTACTCACAGATATTTTTTAAAAGAGCTTTCAGTAGTAAATATTATTTTTTTTGTAAAAATACTTATCAATGTTAAAAAATATACATATAATGTCAATTGGGCAAACAATATTATTTTTTTTTGATGTGGGCCTCATTTATTTTTAAACAAAAAAAATAATATCTAAAGTTAATAAAATTGGTGTTATAAATCTACTTTTTTATATTTATAGGTATTTTTACACTCAAAAAATATTTACTTTAATATTAGTTCTTTTAAATAATATTTGTGGGTAAAATATTCATTTTTGAATCCAGGTGAAATCTCAGCCATTGACTTTATAATATAATCTTGACCGTTACTTGAGTAACCTGTAGAGAAGAGACTCAAACATCTCAAACATCACCATTCGCCGCTCTCATGATGGTTCACCATCGGCGTTTTCAACTGTGAACATCGAGCCTCATCGCCGGCCTCCGTCCCCAACTGAGATTTCTGAATGTTCGGATGTCTTCATCGTCGGCGTCTTAACGGTCGATTTAACCCTCATCTTCGATTCATCATTCAGAGCTTCGGAGGTTAGCATTTGCAAACACTCGACAGAGTTTAGCTTATGGTTTTTGGAATCTGAGTTCACCACTCTGTATTGTTCGATCAGGTTTGGTTACTGATTGCCATATGAGAAGATTTAAGCCACAAGTATCTATCTCTATTGTTGTGTAACTACAGAGCAGCTTACTATGTACTATGCTGTGAATGGCTGAATTTTTCTGCTCGGAGGGTGACCAATTTTTATCTAATGGCAAGAAAATGAGACACTTTCAACCCCTTTATGAATTAATGTTTGGGAAAATCACACTGGGATGCTTTTCACATTCTTCAATTGATACAAACAGTGGAGCTAATCTTCAGAAAAACGCACGTCTTCTTTGTTGTGGTAACACTTGAACATGCTACTGTTTTTTCCCCCCAGCTTTCGATTCTCTGCTTCCTTTTCATTATCTCATTTCGTTATATCTTTCCAGCAAAGAACTGAGTCTTCTTTTTCATTACAACTATTGGCCCAAACTTGATGGATTTCACCAGCTGATTTGATTCGTCATGCTTCCTTAAATGGAGCACAATATATCAGACAATCTCCTCAATACCATACCTTCGCTGCAGAGTCTTCCTGCCAACTTGGATCCTCGCATACTACATGCTCGAGCTATTAAAGCCTCAAAATTTGAGACTTCTTTGTTCAATAACCTCATCTCTCTCTACTCCAAATCCAATCTCTCGTCTTACCCTCTTCGTCTCTTCCACCAAATCCCTCGTCCCAACATTGTCTCATGGACCTCTCTCATCTCTGCTTCCTCCAACACCCTTCTTGCTCTCCACCATTTTGTTTCCATGCTTCGCCATCCTACTCTTCCTAACCAACGCACTTTGGCTTCCCTCTTCAAAACCTGTGCTTCATTGTCTTGCCTACCCTTTGGCCTTAGTCTCCATTGTCTCTCTATCAAGCTCTGTTTGTCTGAAGAGCCCTTTGCGGGGTCTGCTCTCATCAACTTCTACTCGAAATGCCGCTTGCCCGATGAAGTACGCAAGGTGTTTGATGAAATTCCCCAGAAAGACAATGTTTGCTATTCTGCTATCATTGTGGGTCTTGCTCAAAATTCACGATGTTTAGATTCACTGTCGGTCTTTGCTGGGATGAGATCTTGTGATGTTGCTTCTAGCGTGTACAGCATTTCCGGGGCTCTTCGGGCAGCTGCAGAGTTGGCAGCATTAGAGCAGTGTAAGATAATACATGCTCATGCGGTTGTTACAGCATTTGATTCGCATGTGGTCGTTGGCAGTGCCCTTATTGATGGTTATAGTAAAGCTGGTATTGTTGAAGATGCCCGACAGGTTTTTGATGATAACTTGCCTAATATGAACATCGTATGCTGGAATGCGTTGATGGCAGGTTATGCACAACAAGGAGATCATGATTCAACAGTTGAGCTTTTCAATTTAATGGAAGCTGAAGGACTTATTCCAGATGAATATAGTTTTCTTGCATTACTCACAGCACTTTTTAATGCTGGAATGTATGTTGAGACTGAGGACTGGCTGAAAAGGATGAAAGAAGACTATAGTTTGGAACCGACATTGGAGCATTATACATGTTTAGTGGGTGCAATGGGTCGTGCGGGGCAATTAGAACAAGCAGAGAGAATAGCACTGGCAATGCCAGTTAAAGCAGATGCTGCCTTGTGGCGAGCTTTGCTATCGGCTTGTGCTATTCATGGTGCAGCTGACAAAGCTTGGTCTATGGCTACAAGGTTATTGGAGATTGAACCGCACGATGACACGGCTTATGTTATTTTAGCAAATGTGTTATCAGCTGCCGGAAGGTGGGATGATGTAGCAAAAGTGAGAGGGAGTATGAAAGATGGTAGGGTGAAGAAAAGAGGAGGGAGGAGTTGGATTGAAGTCCAAGGAAAAGTTCATGTGTTTGTGGCTGGAGAATGGAAGCATGAGAGATCTGTGGAAATTTATCATAAGTTGGGAGAGCTTAGGGAAGAGATCACAAAATTAGGATATGTGCCTGTTTGGGATGAAATGTTGCATAATGTCGGAGAAGAAAATAAGAAGAAAGCTCTTTGGTGTCACAGTGAGAAGTTGGCTGTTGCATTTGGAGTGTTGAGTGGAAGTGCACCACCAGGGAAGCCATTGAGGATTGTGAAGAATTTGAGGATTTGCAAGGATTGCCATGAGGCTTTCAAGTACATGACAAGAGTGTTGGAAAGGGGCATAATTGTGAGAGATGTGAACAGATACCATAGATTTTTTAATGGTGAATGTACTTGTGGTGACATATGGTAGCACATATTAGTGATTGCAAACTAGCAAACAATAGCCTAATAGCAAATTTTCTTGGAAACACGTTTCTTCCTTCCTTCTTTTATGAGTGGGCGATAATAATTCAAAACTTAATATTACAAGGCGTTGTTAGAATTCTAGAGAAACAAACGAAAAAAAAAAAGAGCATCAGATAGAATCAAATTTTTTCTTGCATCACCTCTCTTGAATACATGACACATTACTGCAAAAGATCTCAAAATACATAAAAACAATGGTCCCCTAGTCATCCAAATGACTAGATGTTCTGAAGTTGACAAGTAATGTTGTTAAAAAGCGCAAGCCAGCTCAGTTTATCAGTTTTGATACAGGTCAAATGCATGAGAATGGTCGTGTCCCAGAAGCATGACCGTTGATCTAAAACACATCGTCAAGGTTGCACAGCCTCCAAAAGTTTCTCGTACACCTGCCTAGCAGTCAAATCCTCCACCTGAAGAACAGTAATAAATCTGACTCACTTATCAATTGTTTAAAACATATGTATTCATATCCCTCGTGTAAGGGACTCACATAACAAAGCCTTGTTCAAAACAAATACTATGAGAGCCCCTCACTCGAAAGGATTCAGATCCCTTGTTAAATATGACTGCTTGAGCACTAGCATTAACGAAGAACAAAATTTTTCTGCAAATTTACATGATGGGTTCGTTTGAATGAAGACGCTTATTTAACTCACCACGAGAAGCTTTGACTTGTTGTTCCATCCTCTCTGAAGAGTCATCTGACTCAACCTTAAGCCCAGCACCTGCAGACAAAATATATATTCTTCAATCCAAAGCAATAACAAAGGAGCAGAGAAGAGGAAAGAGTAGAAAACAAATAGCAAACAAATAATTTACTTTGCCCATAAATTCTAAAAGTTCATTGTTAGCTTCTCCACGTGCTGCAGGTGCTGCTACAGTGACTCGAACATCATCAGCATTTACTCCTGACAAATATGGTAGAATGATTTTAATTCGCACGAATTGTCTTGATCTTACTAGGAACTAATTAATAAAACAGATTCATACTTGGCCTCAAATAATAAAGAGAAAATTGAACCAAATGATTTAAAAAAAAGGGTTACTTGTGATCGCTGATCGTTGTGCACGATCTTCAACTTCTATAGCTATTTGCACAAGCCCTCCTTCTAGTTGGGATATGCACGGTGGCACTGGCGCATCCTAGAGAAAACACGCCACAGAAAATATTATAGCCAGAAGCTCTAAAAGATCAAATTCAAAACATATCGTTTGAATGCAATCACCTGCAAATATACAATTTCCACAATACATAACCAAATAGTAAATATTATACCTAAATGAGGCAATGATGCAAGAAAATGTACAGGAATTGAATAGATTCAAAGCACTGAACCTGGTAGCTATATAGCATTATACATATTAATAAAATGTTCTTTGGTAAAATTTCAAAATAAAAAGCCAGTGACAGCAGAATGTATTTACAGCGAGCGTTCTATCACCTGTGGATTGGTTTCAGCCGCAACAGTACTGAGTGCACCATCAACCACATAAACAAAAGATGCATTCTCCAGATCTTCTTCTGCACGATAGCAGACAAAAAGACCACAACCCAGACAATTCATCCGAAATTGTTTCTCCAGTTTCCCTTCACCACTGTAAAGGAAAGACAGCATATCAGAATATCTGGAGCAAGTACCTCAAAAGTAGTATAAGACAGTCAAAGGATTTTAGTATAAAACAAATATGGGAATGACGAGAATTAGATACAAGGCAGATGGCTGATGCAATTCCAATGCAATGAAAAGTATAAATTACAAACCAAAACATAGGGACTGTGTTTGCTTAATTACTGTATGAGATTAAACAAAAACTATTAAAAGACCTAAATATTGGGTAATTATTGCCGTCCTTATTCATAAATTAGCCACTCACCTTGAACAGAATAAATTGAAATTGAAATTTCAAATTTAATAAAAAGCAATCACCAATTAACCTTGACATTTCTTAAATTAAATAGAAATCTAGCCTTCCCAAGCTTTGGAAAGAATTTGTGATGCAGAAGGTTCATAAACTAGTCAAATGATCAATACCGTTTTAAGAGAACTTTTCCTGCCTCATTTATGTTCAATCTGGCAAGATGTTTCTTCTTGTCCAATACATAAGCTTTGTCGGTCTTCCTTTTTGGCATTTTCTGCAATTGGGTATCTTATAACAAATATGCTTCAGCATAAGAACTTATCTAGATTATACAAGAGTTCCACCATGAGAAGGTTATAAAAAAAAATCAGGAAACATGAAAAGACATGAAATGCATGTAATTGTCTAAAACTTTCAATTCCCAGACTTTGACTTAGTTTTTAAGGAAAGAAAAAGAGTGAGTTATGACAAGGGTGTTAGGATAAAAGATAATGGCTTTTCCACAAGTTTGAGGACATCAGTAAATAGTCAATTTAATTCCAATTTGCTTTAACACTTGAAAGGGCAGCGGTTTTCATTTTTCCCATTTAAAGTTTACCATATTAAGAAACCTTTTTTTTTCCATTTCAGACTCTAATTGCTGATCACAGGCAGGAGAGAAGGTTTTATTATGTGAACAGTCAGGTTTGTGTTTGAGGAATGAGACACCTGCTAATATTTTAGCCCTTTGTCTTATTTTCTTGAGATGCTTGCATTTTATGAGTGCTGGTGGTTTCTCCATTACACACACACACACAAATCTGTTATCTAACAATACTGCTATGGAGAAAGGCGTTTTGGGGGAAAATCAGGCATTGCAAGATAGAAAAGCATGCAAAAGTTGCACTTTACCATCCTCAAGACTCCATAGATTGGAATGTCCACATCTGTTTTCCTCTACTTTGTACTTTATTCAAGTATAAGATATTTGAGTGTATATCTCTGATACTTGCCAAGCCCCAACCATCGATATAAGGATTAAAAACAATGCTATTATTAATTAAAAATTAACTAACTCAAAAAAGAGAAAAGTGCAAGTAATTCATCTAGTCAATAGCAGTAACCTCATATGATATCTTGAGCAAAAACCCAGAATCGTGAACTAGAAGCCACAAAGTACTGAGTAAAAATTTGTCTGTTTAGCAAGATAAGATACACTATGTCAATTCACTAGTCCAGTAGAATTATTAATTAACCTTACCTAGAGCACCTACATAAATTGGGCATTCAATTCTTTGAATTAAAGTTGTTTTAGATTTTGGAAGGCCAGAGGGGAGCTTGAACATGAATAACATCATATTAAAATATTTTCAATTAGAAATGTTGTACAGTGCCTTTGATAGTATGGATGCAAGATTATAATTATACCACTTAAATGGTGAAATACTGAAAGTCGCAAGCGAAGCTTTGGGATAACCTGTTATGAGAACATGAGATCCACAGTGCTTGCAGTAATAGACAAAGAGATCAGAGTCTGGCCCCTCTGGAGCTGCATCCTCACTTGAGTATGTATGTGTTGTCCTCTTTGGCATTTCTTTAACCCCTCCTCGCTCCTCCCTCCTTAAGTTGAAGCAGGTCCTTTGAGCTCTCTCTTCAAGACTCAAGTTGTCTTTCCTTTCAATACAGGAATCTTTACAACCAAAAGTACTTTTTTAAGTTTCAAACTTCGGGAAAAAATCCAAACAACACGAAAGCATCAAGTCTATACATCATATAATATAGATCAGGAAGTTATACACACTGAAATCGCAAAATTGGCCTGTTGCATTTGTGTTATAAAAGTGGGTTGAAAAGACGGATATTTGGCATTTCCATAGTCTCAAATTTCTTCATTTTCCTTTAAATTCAGTTCTGCACACCCTCCTTGAGTGGCAAGAACTTAAGCAGCAACAAAAGTGTATGGAAAATGAGAGCCATTTCTTTAGATGGAGCAAAAGTTGCTAAGACATCATCAAACCACAGGCATGGAAAACAAATACTAGAGCTATCTCTTCAGTGAAAAACTCGAAATCCTCATCCAATAGTCTTGCCCATCCACCCAACAATTAAGTAAACGAAAAATAGAAAGACAATGTAAAAACCTTTTGCCAGCCAACTGAAGATGAATAAAGGGAATGAATAAAATAAGAAATACAAGGTGTGGAACCAAGATTCCGCTCACCAGAAGAAAGGAGGAAGATCGGATCTGCCGCGGAGAGAATTGGGAGCACGGCTGGCCGGAGAGGAAGGCGGGGTGGATCGGGTCGTCACAGGTTCGGGGCTGTATGAAGAATGCGAACGGAGAAAACTGGGCCTGATCCGCCTTTTCCCAGTTATAGTTTTTCCCCAAAAAAATCTGGATTAACATTTTTTTTTCATGTTAAAAAAAGAATTAGATGATTCATCTCCATAATTTTATTTGATTTTTAATTTAAATTTTATTTTTAAATAATAAATTTTAGATTATAAAAACTTATATAAAATTTACTTTTAATTCAAATAATTTTAAATTTATTTCTTATATATGTTTATTGATATTAGATCCCTTTGAGTTTCGAATTCAATTCTTAAAGGAGTTACTTATATTGGGGGTAGCCATAAATCCTGAGTTAGATACCAAATGATCATATCCAAAAACAAAATGTTTATTGATAGTGAATTAATTATATTTGATTAATTTTAAATTTATTGTGTATATCGACCTCTGTCATAGTTGCTGACCTTGTTGAAGTATATATGACGAATAGGAAAATTCTTTTTATCTAGTCTTATGTTCTAGCTGCATCATAATGTTTGTGTTTTCTAGCTTCTTTAATTTGCAACTTTTCTTGAAGTTTAGTTTGTCATTTTATTTTTTCAGTTGTCTTTAATTTGTTTCTACTTTGGAGACATTGTAACTTTATTTGATTGTAATATAGTTCTTATCTTTGGGGGGGGGGGGGAATTTAACATACTTTCTTAATTTAATTAAATTAAGTAGATAGGTTTTATATATTAAGGAGGAGGGAGTAATAATATTATGGATTGATGCTGTTTAATGGCACACTATTAATGATTTTGAGAATATAGTATAACTTCTAATAGATTTATAAACATGAGGGAGGATGCCCTTAAGATGAAATATTTTCTCCCTCTGATTCTTAATATAAAATATATTTATTTAATTTTATTATATTAAAGAAGTTATTTAATATAGAGTGTATTTTCTAAAACATCATAATTATCTTTCTTAATTAATTCCCTCATTCCCTCTCCTTCTTAATCATTATTGATGGATTATCAATAAGGGTAAATTAGAAAAAAATGATAAGTATTAAAATTATATCTTATATTTAAGACTAAAATCAACTCTCCAGATATATTTTATATTAAGGATCAAAAGGAGAAGTTAACAAGTTGTTAACAAGCTTGCTGATTTGATGGGGAAGGAAAAAAGTTTGGTCATTAAAAGTCACCAATCAGAATGCAGAAGTTAACACATACTTAATGACTATATTTTAACATAAATCTAATTAGGCTACAATATTCTAGGGGATATTTAGGGCAAAGGATCTTGTTGATCACCGACTTTTGTACAATCCCCATAAATAGCAGTTTCCTCAAAACGTAATGCCCCCAATATTGCAGATACCTCCAGATCCATCAAGAAGTTAAGCTAGCTTTTAATTAATCTCCTTCTCTTATACTAAACCTATTTTGTTAACATTAACCCCTCTGAGAGAAATGAACGAAGGAGATCATTATTAATTATTAGCTAGCCATGGCGTTCCCAGCAAAAGTTCACGTTCGTTTATTAGTGGCTTCTTTATTCATAGGTTTTGTAATGCCCGTTTGTGCAAAGCTTCAGAGGCTTCACCATCATCCAAAACGTAATGAAACCCTCAAGTTTCTGGTCATTGGAGACTGGGGAAGAAAAGGAGAATATAATCAATCCCTTGTTGCCAACGAGGTTTTCAATCTTTCTTGTTTTCTAACTGGTTTATTGAAGATAATTAGTTAAATATATATATGTGGGCATATGACGTGCATGAAGATGGGGAAGATAGGAGAGAAACTGGACATAGATTTCGTGGTATCGACAGGAGACAATATCTACGAGGATGGTTTAAGGAATGTAACAGATCCTGCTTTTGTGCAATCATTTAGTGACATTTACACAGCCAAGAGCCTCCAAAAGCCATGGTACGCTGGTAACTTTGCTTCAATGATCTCTCTCTCTCTCTCTCTCTCTCTCTCTCTCGTTTCTGGTTCTCCATTTCATGCGAGTCTAATAATAGATATCTTAATTAATGCATGATATTACAGTTCTAGGAAACCATGATTATAGGGGCGATGCTTTGGCACAATTAAGTCCACTGTTGAGGAAAATTGACCGTAGATGGATTTGCCTCAGATCTTTCATTCTTCAAGCAGGTTTCCATTGATCCAATCAAATACTACCTTCGGTTGTCAAAATATTTCCACTACAAACTAGATTTTATATTAAGGATAATAGGTAGTGCATTAATTATTCTACTCCTCTATTCTTTAATATAAGACATAATTTACTAATTTAAGCATATTAATTAGGATGCTAGTTAAATTATTTTTTCTAAAACAGCTCTAATTATTTTCCTTAATCCCCTTCTTTTCTCTCCTACTTGATTATGCTTGAGGGAATATGATTAATAGTATTAGTTTAGGGGGGTATGGATATAAATATGCAATTGGTCTTATATTTAGGACTAACATCAATTATTTAATTAGTTCATAGATTAAAGAGAGGGAGTATATAAATCTTAACAAGCTGATCATAATGATATGTGTGTGTGTGGAATTGTACGTACTGCATGCAGGAGTTGCTGACATGTTTTTTATAGACACAAGTCCGTTTGTGGAAAGCTATTTCACTGAAACAGATAATACTTATGATTGGCGAGGCGTGTCTCCCAGGCAAGGTTATGTCTCCACCCTTCTTAAGGTACGTACTCATCAATTATTCATTGGACCTCATTTAATTTGCCTTGATTAATAATATTTGGCTTGAAACAATATTAATTACTGAGATATATATATAAACAGGAGTTAGAAGAGGCATTGAGGGAGTCGAAAGCAACATGGAAATTAGTGGTGGGTCACCACGCAATAAGAAGCGTTGGGCATCACGGTGACACTCTTGAGCTTGTCAAGTATCTCGACCCTTTGCTCAAGGTACCTATATCTCTGACTATGCATATACTATTAGCACAAATAAATCATCATCACACCCAAATACTCCAAATATTTTCTATTTTCTATCGAAACACGTATTATTAGTACTACATATGTGTGTATTCATTCTTATCTCTGAATCAACAAGCCTAAACATTGGTGTATTTCACCTTTGTACAAATTCAAGATTGTAAATATAAAGAATATTCTTCTTTATTATTTTGTCTTTTTTTTTTCCTTGAAGTCTGATATGGGATCAGAGCCTTTGACTCTTGTCAACCCTGTTTATGTTTCTTAATTTGTTTTCTACCTCTTATACATCCCTCACCATTAGTCCTACCTCCTTTTCCCTTAAATGTTTCTCATTACATTGCATTCAAGCACGCACCAGATAATTATTTTGTATGGCGTCGGTTTGAGCATTAATTAAGAGCAGCTGTATGAGTAATGAATCTTATAACCTTAAGGATGCTTTAAGTTTGTATGAGCATTGAATTAAGAGTATATATATGGTTCAGGTCAACGGTGTTGATATGTACATAAATGGGCACGACCACTGTCTGGAACATATAAGCAGTGTGAATAGGTAAAACAGACAAGACAAGATATCATTATATTCATTGTTTAAAAACCCTAGCTAATTAGGGTTTTGTCTGATATATATATATGTTTCGTGAATGAATGCAGTCCAATACAGTACTTAACGAGTGGAGCAGGATCGAAGGTGTGGAGGGGAGATGTGAAGGATAGAAGTGAGGACTTTGTGAGATTCATGTACGATGGACAGGGTTTCATGTCTGCACACGTCACTCCAACACATGTCCACATCGTATTTTACGATGTCTCTGCCACCGTTCTTCATCAATGGACTATGCTCAAGCGCCACTACCACTCCTCCATCTGAAAATAATAATGCTCCACCACCAGATTCAACTCCACGACAGATTATTACTCTTATTTTACCAATCACTTCATCGTCACTCATTTTTCCTCTAGCATATGACAGAATTCGAGTTTAGTGTGTACAAAGGGAATAAACAAAGTTTTGTATCTGTATATAAATGTGTGTGTAAATATAAACCTAATATAAGCGTGTGTGTGTGTAAATATAAACCTAACTTGTCGCTTAGTTTGGAGAGTGACTGATAAAATATTTGTACAGTGACCAATATAATAAAATGTGATAAGAGCTGCTGTACTTGTTTAGATAAATACTTTAATACAAGAGCTAGTTGAGTTTGAATTTAATCTTATTTATAAGATTTTAATTCACTTTATCTTCTAAATTCAAAACATTTTTTTATAGCATCCATATATTAGTTACACACATATAATAAGGTGGTTCCTACTCCAAGGTAGTTATGATTGAAGAAGACATTTTTAAAAAAATCAACCCACAATTGTTACAAGTAATTAAGGTAACTAGCTAATTTTTTTAATATTTACCAATTGAGTTATCTAACTCTTAAGACTGGAGAAAGTGTTTGAATGATTATACACACACTTCTGTATGCTCTTCTCCTAATTCTCACTTATACATTAATTGTTTTAGTGCTTGTTTGGGATTTTTGGAATTCTTAAAAGTGTTTATTCACATAAGTTTAGATAAAATTCTTCTCACATACTTACTTCGTATACTATAAATAACGATTGAAAAACTATTTTTTTAAAGGCGCCAATCATTATTTTAAATAATCATTTAATTTCTATTTGATTTACAACATAAGGCCAAGAGAGTACTTACACTTAAGTCCTACTTGGACCTTTCTCCCCCTTAGTTAGCTTTTTTGTCTTTTATTTTATTTCGTGTTAAGTCTCTCTGGCTAATTAACACTATATGTAGACTATACTGTGCGTTGACGTTTACATTATTATAGATAAAGTCATACCCTATTTTCTAATACATCTTATGTTATTAGCTTTAGCACTATGGCTTATTTCGATCTTAGCAACTTTTTTTAGATTTAATTAAAAATTATAATATAAAGTGCAATGACATATCGTCTCTTAAAAAATCTTTTATTAATTTTTTAGTAACTAAAAATGTGATGATTGACATAAAACAAGTTAAAACTAATTTTAAGTTTCTTATATAACAACTAAATTACAATTAAACTAAATGTTTTAAAAAAAAATATTTTTATATTTTTAGAATAAAATTGGAGTGAAATGGAAATTGGTTTTGAAATTTGATAAAAACCTCTAGAATAATAAATTTTATCTATTCTTATTTCAAAAGATAATGGGAGGGTGCTAGTTTTGACAAAAGTAGCCAAAAAAAACTTTTTTGAGTTAGCTTGAGTTAAGTGAATTAAATCTCCAATACTTGGCAAGACTTAATTTCTCTAACCCCAACTCAATAATGAAATTAACAATATGTAAGATAGTAATTAAGGACTTTGAATTACAAATACAATATATTCATAGCAACTCTAAACATAAGTTTAACTAACTCAATTAGGGATGGGCAAAAGCAGTCCGACTCGTCCTGACCCAATCCGGTCCGATCCAACCCGATAAAAGTAAAAGCAGTCTTATGAGGCAACCAGACCAATTAGACCGGACTGAGTCATCAGGTCAGACCAGGTTTTAGGTTGAGCATTAAGACCTATTAATCTAGTCCAGTCCAGCCGGATATTTTTCTCTTTTTTTTCCTTTTACAAATATATTTTATTATATTAGTTTAATAGGTTGAGTCACCTTGTCGTTTTATTCGCTTTCATCTCTAACCTTCCATCTGCCACAACCTCTCTGACTTGACCTTTCAGCGTTCTCTTGCTTGGCCTCTACCTTTCAAATTTTGTCTCAATTACTCATAAGAATCACGGAAGTTCCATAAGTGCTTATAAATCGTGATTCACGGAATACGAAGTAACTTTTACAGTTTACGAAGTTACTTTTACAGTCTACGAGATAAATATATGGAAGAGATTTATCTCGATTTACGTAAATCAGACTTATAAAATAAGCTCGATTGAAAACAGAGTTTCCAAACATTTATAATGTTTTTCTTCCTTTATCGTTAAACCACCATCAGCCTCTTCTTCCATTGTCAAGCTTTGTTGTCGTCGTCATCATCATCATCTTTTTTCTCGCCACAGAAGTAAACCAAATCAGATCTGTACGATCGTGTTCTCATTCTGGTTTTTATTGTCAGCATCTCGCTATCATCAACATCTAGATCTCATGGGTGCCTTTGCTTCCCTTCTCGTTCACCACAAGTTGCAGGCTCATCAACGGCGACACCCCAAGTTCTCATCTGTTGTTTTTTCTTTTTTTTCCCCCCTTTCTACCTTTATTAGACCCGGTCTGGTCTGACATCGGGTTTTTCCCGGATTAGACCAGACTTTGGGCAACAAGTTCTAACCCGAGACGAATTTAGACGAGACCTGGAGTTGAGAGTAAACCCAGTCTGATCTGGTCTTTGATCAACCCTAAACTCAATATACAAAAAATTGTTACTAATTAAGTTCAAAGTATTAAATGCATAAAGATAAAATCAAATACACATATAATCTCAAAAAATATATAGAACTGGTGTGTAAAACTCCAATCTAATATATTATTTAAACTCTATACCTAGAATTTAACTAATATAAAAGATTATATATAAAAATTAGATAGTAGAGTACACTGTGAAGTTCAAACTTCAAGAATCAACTCACTAGGAGAAGAGGAATTTAGCCGGTGCAATTTATCATCACCACTCCACTAAACACTTCCAAAATTCCAGCCATTAAAGAATACCATCGGCAAAAAAGTGGTGAAAATGTAAGGTGATGGATGCCGATGGAGAAGAAACAGGGGGAGCCACGGACTGTGTGAAATAGAGTTGGAAACGTGGTGAAAGTGAGGATATGACTCCGTCAACGGTGCTGAAGAAAGGGAGCGCCGACGGTGATGGTGAATGGTGAAGAATCTACCCCTGCTCGCGTCACCACACCCCTGGTCTGAACTCTTCGAATCTGATCTCCTCTATCGCTAAAACTGTATTCGAGATGGAGAGGGGTCGCCGGCTTTGTGGAAAGGACGTTGAGGGTGAAATGAGGCCGAGAGGGAAGGTGACGATGATGAATGTGGATGGTGAACGTTCGGTTCGCCGCTCTCTTTTGGTCTCCCGATCCAGAGCTCGCCGGCGCTGTGTTTTTAGGTGTTAGGGAAAGAAGGTCGCCGGCGAATATGGTGGTGAAAGCGAGAGTCGACGGCAACAATGGTGGATGGAGCGAGAGAAGAAGAAGAAGGCAAAGGTGGAGGAAGGTGAAGGAAGGTCCGAAGGTCCAATCTGGTTCCCCGCGCGGCGTCTCTAGCTTCACAGGGTCGGGGCTTCAGGTCTCAAGATCAGACCTAAATCAATGCAAAACGCTGTGTTTTGCGCTGGGACCTAACCGCAAATGTTAAAATTTCATGTGGAGGGACTAAAATGAAATTTATAAATGTTTTAGGGATAAACTATAATTTTAAAAAATTCTGGATCTTTTTATAGCTTTCCCTCCAAGTTTGTAAAGAAAATAAACCCAAAATATAATATATTATATTCTAAAAATTAATCAATTAAAATAAATCATGAAATATATAACTTTTTGTCCTTTTTTAATCTTAATTTCATGCAAGCAAATTTAATCACAATTAATTATAAAAAATATTTAAAGCTCAATTATTATGATAAAAAATCAAAATAAAATATAAAAATATACAACAAAATATTAGGGATTAAAGTTTCTTTTTTAAAACCTTCCAATCATTTTCCACTGAAAATTTTTGAAGTGTTCCTTAAAGTAATGAAACTTATCAAATTTTTTTTTGGGTGCGCGTGATACAATTGAATTTTTTAAAAAAAGGATGGAATCACAAAAAAAAGTTGCTTTTGTAGTTTGAAAATATTCTTGTACTTTTAAGAAAAAAGTAATGATAAAAATAAAAAAATATGTTTAAGTTACTTTAATTTCAGATAATTTTTTGCCATAAATTTTAAGGGGTGACATTCTCAATTAAAATTAAAACAAAAATAAGCATCGAAGTCGAAAAATTCTCAAGAACCAAATATAGAAAAGGCATTGGACTTCTAAGCCCCAAGGACCATAGGCCCAATCTATTATTCAACACTTTGGATCAGACTGCATCTTGTGCTACTACTTTTTTGTTTTCTTCTTCCAAAATGTCTCCTGTTTTAGCCAGCTTCATCACTACATTTCTGGCATACAATATCGTTATTATAATTATTATTAGGATGTACTTGAGTTTAATTAAACGAAAATTCGTTGTGATTAGAAAAGTTATAGCTCATAAGCCACTTGTTTCACAAATACTAATCACTCTGTAATCGTGAGTGAGTTGGAACCATAATCAGTTTCGGTTCTCTCTGATTGTGATAATTACACTCACCACGCATAGGATTATTTATATAAATTAATATAAGGCTAAGGTGCAATTTTGTCCTAAAAATAACCACTCAATAGTGCTGAGTATCTGAAAGTTTTTTAAGGAGTAATTTCGCTTGAGAGTGTTAAAAAAGGAGTAAATTTACCCTAATCATTAAAAAAATAATGTTGACTGTTAAAAATAATTGATATTAACCATTAACATTTTTAATGGAAAATGGTGAAATCACTACATTTTGGTTGCTTATGGGGAAAATCGCTAAATTTTGGTTATTAATTTAATGGTGAATCTAACCCTACTATAGAAATCACGATATATAATGGTTATTAATTGTCATACATCACGGTTTTGAACTGTTATATATGCAGACGCTATAAAAACTTGGCACATATACATTACAATTCCCAACCATTATTTATTCTGGATCTATTATAACGGTTATAATATAACATCCGTTATGTATTGAGGTTTGATAAGGCCATAATCTGCCTATTGCTGTGATAATAATTAAGGGGCACACGTAAAGAACCGAATGTATGGTAATGCTTGCATAATATATAACGGTTTTATTTTACAACCGTTATTTATTCAGTAATATATATAACAGTTTGTATATAAGAACCATGACTTTTAATCAGTCTCATGTAGACAACAATTATGTACTAAGTACATAAATAATAGTTTATAAATATGTACCATAAACATTTATAATACATGATGATTATTCAATAATATACATAACGGTTTGTATATAAGAACCGTGACTTTTAATAAAAATTAATAACGATCTCACATAAACAACCGTTATGTATTAAGTACATAAATAACAGTTTATAAATAAGAACCGTGAACATTTATAATATATAATGGTTTTTATATAATAACCGTGATGTATGGATATTAGATCTTCAAGTGACGGTTTCTGAGCTAGTTGATATCCTATATATATATAAATAGAACAAGAGTACGTTTCACATCAAGTGGCTATGCAATTTGGCATAAATAAAGACATTCCAGACATTATAGGGAGAATCAATGACAACTATTGATGTATATAAGTGATAATGTAACTGGTGACTTATATATAATTATGTCTCTTCACAAGAATTAACTCCTAGAAAGTAAAGGACTCTGGAGAAAAAAATATATACCCCTATAAAAAAGGGTGGAGGGGTATACAAACTCATTAACTCAAGGGTTTGCATAACCCCTGCGTCCTTTCTGATGTGGATATATGTTTTGTTCCCATCTTCCTTTACTTTTCAAGCTTAATTGCTGAAGAGACACAAAATATAAATGAACACTTATATTATTATATATATAGATCAGGAGTGCAATTGATTCTAACCACAGCTTAAAAAATCTTGATCCGTCCAAATTGCATGGCTACTTGATGTGGAAAGTACTACTATGATTTTTGCTACAAAGCCTAAAAAATCTTGATCCGTCCAAATTGCATGGCTACCTTGATCCGTCCAAATTGCATGGCTACTTGATGTGGAAAGTACTACTCTATTTTATAATGTATGTACGTACGTACATATGTATGTTAGAAACTCTCACATTGAAGAGTCTAGGACTGATCACAATATTGAATTTCATAGCTTTTAACTTAGTGCCACCTATTCAATAGAAAAACAGAAGAGGAACCTTCAGTCAGAGTAATATGGGATTTCCAAAAAAAAAATAACTTCGCAAAAGCAATTCAATATGTCACCTGAAATAGTTTATTCATAGAGCTTGTTCGTGTATGACTCTCGGTACATCTGAACTGGTTTATTCACAGAGCTTGTTCATGTATGATGACTCTCATCAATAGAATTGAACTAGTTTATTCATCACATTCCTATTGAACTTTTTGAAGTAACTTCCGAAGATATGAATACTTCTAAAAAAGAGATGTATTTGCCTAAAGATCATATCTCTAGAAGTTACATAAAAAAAATCAATAAAGTAGGAACCTTTAGTCAAAGCAATGAGTTGATAACTTCCTGTAACAGGAAATGAACCTTCGATCATAGTAATAATAGGTTTTCCAAAAAAAGATAATTTCACAAAAGCAAGTTAATGTCACCTTAAATGCTTTATAACATCATGACTTCACAAAGGCACCTCAATCGAATAAGGATAACAGATCACCAAAGGAATGCAATCTAGTTATGGCTCATGAACGACGAAAACACAAGTTAGGGCAAGTGAAAGCAACTCGCTTCGTAGTCGCTGAGATAAGTGTGAAGGTATTTATTAGCGCGGTTGTTGTTAAGAAGTATGATAAAGGCTTTTTATGGTGAGGCCTTACTGAAAATAACTCTCAACGGCTGGAAAAGACAACTGAAGCAATAGGGTTACGATGTTGGCAGGTTTCATTCGAACAGACTCAATGTCAAGTGTATTCCTTTTCAGACGCTTAAATAGAAAAGGAAGGGTAGGGTATTTTTGGGTTGTGGTGCTTAAGACTTTACATAATAGTTGTATCAATAAAACTGTTATTTATTTGATTATATTTATTACGATTCTTTGTTAATAACTGAGCTATGTCATTGTTTTAACACACACACTCACACACACACATATGTCATGGTTATTAGTTAATAACCGTGATGTGTATTATTTTTTTTTTTAATTTTTTAGACAGTTAGTGCCCATATTATTACATTTTTATATTTTATAAAAATAAAACCAAAAAATATCACCCTCGATTTGGTGACTAGTTGCCTAATAGATAATCTAAGGTCTGCTGCGAATTTAGGAATCATTGTTTCCTCCAATTTAGGGTGTGTTTGGAAACATCTTCTGAGAATAGCTTATGAAGAAAAAGTGAAAAAAAATGATTTTTGAGAATAGATTATGGAGAATAGATTATGAGAAAAAAGTGATTTTGAATAAATGAGAGTGTTTAGATATTATGATCAGAATAGCTTTTTTTAATGGTCAAATTACTGAAAAGGACATTAACTTTTTTGATAATTACATGGAAAGGATAATATTATATTTTATATATTATATAGTAGTAAATTTCATAATAAATACAATAAAATGCAATAAAATTATCTAAAAATGTATAATATATATATATAATAAATTGTAAAAAATAATTTTTCATAATTAGATATAAAGTATTAGATTATATTTTAGGTATTATTAACATAAAATTGAAACAATAAATACCAAAAACTCTTTAAATTTGTCCGGAAAAATGATAAATTATGAAAAAAAAATTAATTGTACATACATACATAGAAATATATATATTAATAAATTGTATATTTAAAGTTCATAATTCAATAGTTAACATCTAAAAATAATATAAATAACCGCTCTTTCTATGCAGTTAATACAATCTGTTTTTGCCTTTCTCCTTTAGACATTGTATTTCTTTCACTAATAAGTAATATATTGGTCGTTACAACATTTTCAAGCCTCAAATTCATCATGAAACAAATACATTAACATTTAATAGTTTGTCAATAATTCAAAACATCAAAGTAGATATAAAGTGATAGTTCACTAAATAACAAAGTACGTTGAAACAGTGAAAACAGTACATGACTAACGGTCTTGCGTGTAATACAAGATTTGATCTCTTATCGAATCACGAAGAGAAGCCATGTCTGAGGAAGATCCAATTAAAGAAGATACTGTTGATGATTGTGCAGCATCATCATTATCGACATCGTCACCACACACAAGATCCTCCCGGTTATGGTGTTCGAAGTCAGGGTCAGAAATGGATGATCTTCTAATGAAATTGTGTATAGCCATCGTGGCACAAACAATTTTAACCTATGTCGGGAACTTGTAGCTATGCATGTCTTTTAAAATTACGAACTTGTTCTTCCAAACACCAAAAGTTCTTTCTATTGTGCATCGAAGACTTGAATGCAAGTAATTGAAAGTCTCATTCGCATTTTCAAGCCTGGATGACCTACGAAAGTCAGGGAGATGGTAACGCTTGCTTCTATATGGGCCAAGGTGTCCAGTCGGGGTTGGGTAACCAGCATCCACCAAATAATATTTACCTGTTCAAATGTATGATTAATGTGAATACAAGTATTTGGAGTTAATAATAATAAGATTGTATGAATTATAATCATACCTGTAGGTGGATGTGGAAAATGCATCGCCGGCGTTGTCACTGCATGATCAAATAAGCGAGCATCATGTGCCGAACCTTCCCACCCAGCCAATACAAAGGTAAAACACATGTCCCAGTCACAAACTGCCATCACGTTTTGCGAGGAAAATCCTTTTCTGTTTATATATTTTGTTTTCTCTCTTGCTTTGACTTTGCATGGAATGTGTGTGCCATCAATTGCTCCGATAGCATTTTTAAAAAAAGGCCAATACCTATTGCTGAGTTGTATCTTTGAATGAATGCTCTCAAATTTATCATCTAAGGGTTTGATGTTATCTATTGCAAGGCGGCAACATGCATTTAACACAGCATGCATTGCCCTGTGAATAGTCTCACCAGAGCGCTGAAATCTTTCTTGTTGAAGCCTACTCGACAACGCAAACCCAACAGTGTTCAAGAAAATCGCAACCATCTCATGAATACCAACATTGCGAAACTCTCTCAGACCATGTCGTTGCAATTCACAACACAGTTCATGAAATACATTAAGTTTCATTCTAAACATATCGTAACACCGGTCAGAATTACCGCGTAAGACATCACGGACCCATGCAGCGCCTGTGAACTCACTTGTATGTCTCGGTTGTTTACATAAATAAAGGCAAGCATATGCTCCTACACGTGCGACAACTTTCCGGACTGTTCGCATCCGCCGCTTCCTACGCTCATCTAGTAGTGTGATTGTCTGGTCCATACCTGTTTCTCCTTGTGAACATACACATAAGTCATTATGAAGTCATTAAAGATGTAATTATTAAGTAATTCAAATGCACCAACATCACATTAATGTAATAACGTACACATATAAAAGTACATAGTAATTAAAGCCATACACATAAAAATCCATCCGAAATACATTACATTAAGAAACAACCCCCATCCCTTAACACAATTCTCATTCATTTCCATAACACTCACGCCTTAGAAAGTAAAGAAGGTTCTCCTTTATATTCTTTACTGCAGTATACATTTCCCGTGCAGGTGGGTCTCGAATTAGGAGGTGGGCACATCTGGCATAAAAGTCAGTATCATTCACAATCTCCGGTATTTGATTGAGATGACTCATCACTCCGGCTATTGAAACCTCATACCCTCGAGCTTCTGCGGCCATCTTCTCCGTGCGTGAAGTTTCCACATCATTCTCATTTGCTTCAACCATCTTCATTAAGGCGTCTGCTATTTTCGTAGAGTTTTGCCCTTTCTTTTTGGTTGACACACCCCTCTTCCTCACCCCCAATAAACTAGTTCCTCTATCACTGGTTGAGGATCCCTTGCCTTTGCTACTGGTTCCCGCACTACCTCCACTATTGCTAATGAAACTAAAGAAATTCAAGTCACCGCTCAACCCAGTTGGTGACCCCAATACTTCATCGCTATCCCCTGAATCTTCTTCCATACCCTCAGTAGGGACAGGCTCAACAGGAAGCGACATCGATGAAGGTGCCCAACTCTGTGTGCCCGTAGCCGCAACATTGGAAAATAACTGGGTTAGTTCTTCTTGGTGTTGTAGACCTCTAGTTCTAAATTTCTCATACCCTGGAACTTCATGTACATACAGCAATGAAGTTATAACATTTCTTATACAAAATCACATCAGAATGAAAGCGTCAACTATACTTATATTAATAAGTTACTAACCGCTATTTTTTTGTCCCACCAGTCAGGATTGGCCATAATAGTGTTGTTAATGCTATCCCATCCCGCCCCTGTCTCACGTAGCAACCTGTCCCACAGTTGCCACTCCTTCTTAAGGGCGTCATACTTATTTTTAAATTGACCCCTCTCGTACATCCTGCCTGTCTTAACAGTGAAGCCATCTGAAATAGCTTTCCACCCATCCTTACTGAAGCTTGTGTTTCGGCGGGAACCTTTTTGAACTTGTTCCAAGCACAAATCAATGAAGATTTTTGTGCTACTCACATCCCAACTAGCTTTCACCTTATCCTTACTCATGTCGTTTTTTTTTCACTAATGACACAGATTGGACGATTTTTAATAGGGGAAACAACTTGATAGGGGAGTTATATTGAACAAAGCAAAATGAAAGAGGTTCTCCTTTAAAATCATTGGAGAACAAAATTACAGGAAGCATGTTACATTCAACTAAAAAATGGGACATATTGGGGGAATTTTAAGTTTAGAGTTAGATAGGATAAAACAAAAGGACCTAACCAATGAGCAACGTACAATGACATAACACAAAATAATTCTGTTGGTATTGTTCAAATAATCTACCCTAGACAAAACCTATTCTTAATTGATTTTTCATCAATTTTTAGAATAGCTTATGAATTTTCTTCTATTTATTAAATCATTTAATTTTGCTATATAACTTTGCACTGTACAACTATGAACTGTACAGGGACTAACAATGCTAACGTGGTAAAATTAAGATATTTAATAAAGAGAAAAAAAGTATATGTACTAAATTAAAAAATTGAGAGAATGTACAAGTACCTATAAAATAATTTTCACCCAGTAAGTAAATGAAATTCTAAATATCATCAAAATGTAGGATAAGAGAAGCTGCATCAATTGAGTGAGTCTCATCTAAAGCTGCATCAGACATAATAACATGTTTGATGTATGATTTTTTTTATGGTCAATATCATCCGCACACATCCTTACTCATGCACAACTCATTCCATCAGTTTACCACAGGCTGGGCATTAGTAATACAATGAATAGCCCTGTTTTCATTCATAGTCTTGAAAATTTGTCTTCTAAAGAATTCACCTAGTAATCAATTTGCCTCATCAATCAAAGCTGTTGTACATGACCAGAAAACAACTTCTCTAGTTTGACTTTGAATATAAAAAGTTTGGTTTTAGTGAGATACAACTTGAAAAAGACCACAGCTGGACTAAACACCAAGAAACAAAATATGGTCCAATATCCGTCTCTATAACCAAGCTTTTAAAAATTGAAAAAAATTGATGAAACAGAATACAACTGGACTAAACACCAAGACAAGTTGAACAAATTAATTCAAACAGAATAGCTCATTTTCAACTGATGATCATGTGAAACAAGGCAAAATTAAAAAAGCAAAAATTCAAACAGAATAGCTCATCATCAACAGACTAGCTCATCATCAACTAGATTTAGCAAGCAAAAGTCCAAACGGATATTCTATAATCAGGATTGTTAATCAGGGTATAAACATCAGCAACACTTCAGTATATTCTATAATCAGCCGATCAAAAGTCCAAATGCAAGAAAGATAAAAATGACAAACCAGAGAAGGAGCTTGACACGAGAGCTTATCGCCGGCGACGGGGAAGAGGAGAGTTGGAGGTGGACCTTATGTAATCTTGCTCTGAGCTTGGCGACGGAGAAGAGGAGATCCCGAACATAGACGGCGCTGACAGCTTCATCGATTCTGATCTGAGCTTCGTCGGTGGACCTCACTGCTTCTAGGCTGATCGGAAAGAAGAGAAACGGAACAAGACCAAAGCTTCAGTTGTGGGTTCCGATCTGAGAAGAGAAGAGATGAACCTTGACACCAGCTGGACCTGGCAGAGCTAGAGGCAAATGGCTTCTGATCTGACGTTGCCCAAGGGAAAGACGAGAAAGGGAACAACACGAGAGCTGGGTTTAAATGGATCAATCGATCGGTCACCGCAAGAACAGAAATCAGGAGGAGAATATTGAAAATGGAAAGATGAAGCCCACGATCCTCACGGTGGAGCTGCGGGGTTTTGGTGTTGATTGACTACGGGGAAGACAAGGGAAAGGGAATCTGGTGGCCAGCTGGTTCTGGTGGAGACGGGGAAGAGCCAAGAAGAGAAATTGAAGCTGGAAATGAAGAGGAAAGCGACGATAAACGGAAATGACAGGGAATCTCTGCGACAGGAGGTAGACAAATGAGAGAGACAAAATTATTACCCCACAACGGTAATAATCGAATCCAATGCATGTGAAAGAAGCTTTTTGAGAAACCATGGTTTCATCTCTAAACGGGATTATGAAGAATTTTTGAGTGTTTGGCAAATTTTATTTGAAACCATGGTTTTCATAGAAAAGCACTTTTTTTTCTGGATGCCAAACACACACTTAAATGAATATAATCACAAGTTTCATAAATTCACAGCAAACCTCATATCATCATGCTACTTGTCACTGGAGGAGTAGCCTGAATCATCTAAGACTTTAAGAGTATGTCAGGATCATAGTGATCAATATCATATTCATTAAGAATGAGATTGACCTTTCTGTTTATACTTGAAAAATATCTTGCCAGCCTCTTTACAGTGTGGTCAATGAGTTCTGCTTTCTATATCATTGCCTCTACTTGAGGTAAAGGCGGAGGTTGTGGAGGAGGAAAAGTAGGAGAAGGAGGTGGTAGAGGTTGTGGAGAAGGAGAAAGAGGTGGAGGAAGAAGATGACACCATGGATTTTCTAGCAAGTCTTCAGCATGGCGTGTCATCTTGGCCATTGAAATAACAGAGGAGGGCAAAAAATAAATAGTATGTTAAACATAAGAAAATGGGGAGTTTATATAATTTGGAAGTTATGGATGTTTGAACCATTATTGCATAAGTTAGAAGTTGAAGAGGAGCAGTCACGCACAATAGTGGGTAATGAAAGGGTACTTGGTTTTCGTGCTGATCATCGAAGAATGAAGAAGCACAAAGTATTCTTATCATGAGTGTGGGGAAGGGGAAAGATTAGAATTGTTTAATTGACAGTTATTTAAGAGAAACTGTTATATTATTTTGTTGATATGAAATTGGAAGACAAATTGTTTGTTTGTTCATCTAATGTTTCTTGACGATTTTACCGTAAGAATAATCTATTTTGTGAAACAATATATAACGGTTATAAAGTAAAACCATTATGTATTTGTATGGTAATCTAATAAGTGACGGTTATTACTTAATAATCGTAATGTATATACCTTTTTCTTTGAAATTTTGGTGGTTGATTATATAACTACCATTTTACCAAAAGAAAAAAAGACAAAGTAAATAAACAAACTAAAAACAAAATGTTATGGAGATGTTTTAAGAATAAAAAGGGATCTTGAACTAAGAAATAGATCCTAGAAGCTAAAAAAGGGTATCCTGAGCAATTTCAATAATCGGGTTCATTGATATTCCTGGTATAGTAGATGCTATCACACATACAATCATACTTAATTTGATGGAATTGTTTGATCTCTCTCAATTCGAAAATCCAAAATTTTAATTGATGTCCTATCATAGAGTCCTCCTAAATTGCATTGATTTAAGATGAAAATCTTACGTACGGTTCTGGAACGGATATTCTTTGAACCGAATGACGACCGTAACGGATGTCGGCTCAATCCGAAGGAAATTATGCGGAAGCTTTACAGAATTATTATGACGCTATGCGACTGGAAATTGATCCCTATGATCGCTTTCATTACATCGATGTGGATTGCCCCGCGAAATAAAAATTATATAGGAACAGGAGAAATCTTGGATTACTTTTTGAAAAAGTAGAAATCATCGTGGTTTTAGTATGAATCTGAGGTTTTTTTTAATCGATTTTATAGGGTCTTAACAAGAGAATTATGTATCATCAGATTCTTCTTTCTCTAGTAACTTTTCAACGTCTGGTTTTAAGATCGAACAAGAGAGGTAAGTTCCTCTAAGCATTGGTCCATGAGCCCTGTAAACCTGAACCATATGATGGAGCTTATAGTTTGTGTGAATGAGACTTTCAATGCGTGTTTGGCGGAGGGAGTTTATCTTTCGACTTTTTTCCACATGATGAATCAAAAGTTCTCTTGTTTTTGTCCACAACAAAAGTTGGCTTTGAGAAGTTAAAATGGAAGTAGAGAAGTGGAGTTCATTTTTTGGATGTTTATATAGAGAGGGTTTTATGGATTATCGAGCCGTCGCGTCTTTTAGTATTATATTTTATAAATGGTGACGGTTAATTCTTAATAACCGTTATGTATTTGACAATTTTTTAATTTATTATTAACTTGACATTTATTAATTCATAATTGTTATTTGTTTGCATAGTCTTCTATTAAGTGACGTGTTTTACTTAATAATCATTATATATTTGTATTGAGGATCCTAACCATGTCGCTCCCTCCGTCATAGCTAGCTCCTCCACCATAGCTAGCTCCTCCACCCCCTTCGCCAATCCATCTTTTGCATCGAATGACGAGATGACATAAGAGAAAAAAGTATTAGAGAAGGGTCTTGTTGTCATGAAGGAGATCTAGAAAGCAAATTAAGAGAGAGGTGAGGAAAATTATTGTGAGATGGAACAAGAAATGACAAAAAGCAACATGCCAAGGTAGCTTATGAACTTATTAGTTTTCACAATTTGTGCTTTAATGTTCCATCTCACAGTAAGTTCCCCCTCTCTTAATTTGCTTTCTGAACCTCTTTTATGACAACAAAACCCTTCCCCAGTACTCTTTTCTCTTATGACATCTCGTCATTTAGCCCAATAGATGGATTGGAGGAGGGGGCAAAAGCATTGGCGATGGCGGAAGAGGTGACGTGGTTATCACTACAAGAAAAATAACAATACGTAGCGGTGCATTTGTAGTGGTTAAGTTTAACTGCTACAAAACTTAGTATTTGTAGTGGTTTTTCCTAAAACCGCTACATATTTACAACAGTATGCCTCGCGCCAAGTGGTGGGGGTATTGGGAACAAACTTTGTAGCGGTTTACAAGGTATAACCACTACAAAATTTATTTATTTGTGGAGGTTACAATAAATTAACTGCTATAAATGAGTGGCGCAAAGCTGGCACGCCCATTATAGCGGTTATTTTGTAGCAGTCATTGTTAATAAAACCACTACAAATGAGGTGTCATCTTGGCTTCACATGGTGTGAAGGTGGGCGCCTATTATAGCAGTTACTGTTACGTTCACCGCTACAAAATGCAAAGAGCTTCCTTTTTGTAGCGGTTATGGTTAACCGCTATAAATTATGCCTATTAGTAGCAGTTATAGCATATAACTGCTACATAATTCAAATAGTCTTAACAATTATGACGGTTACTTATATCATTGGTGAAGAATTTGATTCTCACACACCTTTTGAAAAGATTGTACGGAGATACAGAGATATGAAGGATCATATTCTGTTATCGGTGAAGAATTTGAAGCATGAAGCTAAACATTGGTTTCAAAGTAATTGCCAACATGTGAAAAAATGCAAATGGCCTGTGATTGGTATCGTGTTACGTATCACCATCCATATAACAAGGAAAACTCAGACAATTAGAGCTCTCCTGGTTATATGGCTCGTGATACATAACATGATACCAAGCACAGGACATTTAATTTTTTCATATGATTGGTAACTACTTTCAAACCAATGTTTAGCTTCATGCTACAAATTCTTTCGATAACTGAAAGTTTGTAATGGTTATACGTACAAACCGCTACATAATGCAAAGTTTCATTGTAGTGATTCATTAAATATAACTGCTACAACGTGTTACACATTTGAATTTTGAATTTGTCATTCCCGCCAATGGTCATAAAAATTGGTAGCGGTTACATCTCTCCACCACTACAAAATTTCATGTAACAATTAGTAGCGGTTTTGGAACAGTAACCATTCCTAATTGTTACACATTTGAATTTTCAAGCTGACAATCCCGCCAACAATCAAGAAAATTTGGTAGCGGTTATAATTGTGTAACCACTACAAAATGTTAATCATTTGAATTTTGAAGATGTTATTCCTACCAACGGTCATTAAAGTTTGTACCGGTTTTGTTATGTAACCACTACAAAATACCAATGTTCATGACATTTTGTAGCGGTGTTTAGAACAAAACTGCTACAAAGTATGAGATAGTAGCGGTTGTGGACGAGAGGCATAGGGATTGTAACATGGTGGTTTACTTAAAGCCTCGAGACATTTACGACATGAGTATGGTGACAACATCACCTATGAGAGTGAGCCATTTCATCCGGCCAATTTCAAAAATTTCTTCCTTGAAGGTGATAACAATTTACCTATAGTTTGGTGAGTTTTTATAAGTTCAAATCATTTAAATTTAATTTTTCTACACAATAATACTACACTAACATTTCCTCCACAAAATATTTGTAGAGATGACGATAAAGAATGATTACATGGAATCATATTTTTGTTCTTGTAAATTTTAATTTATATTTTCTTAAAAAAATTATGACTAACATTTGTAGCGGTTATAAAACCGCTACAAATAATGACACCTAAACTGCTACAAACATCAACTGCTACAAAAACCGTGACATTAACCGCTACAAAAGTCACACAGATCCCTATAAATACCACACACCAACTGTTTTCATACACTTCTCTATTTCTTTACTCCCTTCTTCTTTTTTCGTTTTTTCTCATCTAGGAATTTTTGCTCAAGAGCCCAAGATCTAAGTAAGGTGATCAAACATAGTAAATTTTTTATCAATTCTTTCATCTTAACACTTTTTTCCTACTTATTATATTCATACTAATTATTTTTTTTTTCCAGAAATTAACGGACTATTCCTCAACATTTTTAATGTTCCTTCCATAATGATCAACATCTAGGAGACAACTAAATAAGTACTTATTACCTATAAATGCACAATATTATCTACAATTTTTCAATATTATGTATATAAAATTTACATTTATGTAACTCAATTTAATCATTCTTCTTAAATAATAACTACTATCGGTTCAGTTATATAAATAATAAACTTGTTAAAACGACATTATAACAATTGAATTAAATTATTGGATATTTTTTTTATGTTCCTAAACATTGTAGCATTTATGAGAACTACTACGAAGTTAAAAGTGAAATTGAATAATAATTAAAATTTTGATGCCACTTTTGAAATTTCATCCTAATTTAGTAGCGGTTCTCTAACTGCTATGAAGATCTTGGCGTCATTTTTAAAAAATTCATATTTCAACTTAGTAGCGGTTGTACAACGGCTACAAATCGAAGCCAAAATTTTCATTTTTTATTTTCCCGTCATGGGAAATTGGTGGCTCAACATTAGATAACCGCTACAAAGGTCTTAGCGCCTTTTTTTTAAAATTCACATTTCAACCTAATAGCGGTATTGAAACTGCTACAAATCGGGCTCAATATTTGTAGTGATTTTGAAACCGCTACAATATTGTCATATAATGTGTTGACTTCATCCGATTATTATAGCGGTGTGTACAAACCTCTACTAATTTAGTAGTGGTTATTATTCTTTAGTAGCGGTTATAAGGAACCGTTACAAAATCGCTTACAACAGTGGGTTTTGTAACAGCTTGAATGTTACAAATACACCTTTTTAACCGTTATTAAATGATAGTTTTTTTGTAGTATATGATCCTTAGTACTTGAGCTATTTGTTGCCATCAAGAAGCCTTGCGGAGGAGGAGGTGGTGAAGGAGAGGGTGGTAACGGCAGAAGAGTTCCCTGGGATCTTAACATGATGAAGGAGAGAAGGAAGAGGCCGATAAAGAAAAGTAGTAAGAGGGTCAAGGAATAATTGAGTTTAAATAGAAGTCTAACAGATTAGGAAGGGTTATGAGATATGACTTATGAGGATCTAATAGGATTACGAAGAGTTATGAGTTATGACATTAAAGGTCCGAATGTTACGAAGGGTCATGAAATAGTTAAATGATGGTTGTTTATGAAGACCATTATGTTTTGTCTTCATTGATATAAGTGTTAGAAGATGAATCATTTATAAGTGTTACACAATGATTATTTTGTAAAAATCATTATTTTTGTTATTAAATAAATGATGGTTATTAGCTATAACAATTATTTTTGTGTTTTTGTTAATTCCGTCTCATAAAATATGATAATGCGCATAATTAACCGTCACATTTAAGCATTGTATATCCTTGTGTGACCTCCGCCTTAATATATATGATGTTTATTAGATGTAACCATTATATATTAAACGTTATAAATGATCAAATCTCTGTAGTAGTGTATATAACATATTCCAAAAGAGAATGAGGAGGGTTATGCTCCGAGTAGGAGTACAAGTTTAAATACAGGGTCTTTTGAACTTATTAGGATGTTCATGACACTTCACTTGACCTAGCCCTATCCCTCTTGCCGATAAAAAGACCTCCATGATGAGACTCTCAACAAATACACCTTTGCTATAATAAAAGTCTAAATGGAAAGTTCAATTCCAAAAAATTAATATGTTAGATGAGAGAGCCCTTTAAACATATATACAAATGACTCATTCAGTTCTTAATATAAGACATATTTAAAGAATTAATCTTGGTCCTAAATATAAGATATCATTTTCATATTTGTCAATATTTTCTTAATTTATGATGCTCCCTCAACAATAATCAAGGAGGTGAGGGGATAGGGAAATTAAGGAAGGTAACTAGGGTATTTTAAAAAATATATGTCATATTAACTGACTTCATTAATCTAATTAAATTAGATAAATATATCTTATATTAAAGATTAGATGTTTAATATTTTTCTTAAAGCTGCAGGATATGAAACTCATAATAGGTTATTTTGAAAGAAAGATGATAGTTGCGTACTTTGCCTTCAGTTAGGTTTGTGGATGACAACTTCACGGCCTCAACACGCGTCATTAGTCGGTCGGAGATAGCGAGATTCAGTGTGTGGAGCCAACTTGTTGATCCCTCCTATTTTGGCTGAGTAAATTACATATAAACATGTTCAATTTTAATCGAATGAGTTGTAAACTTCAAAAATTTTGCTACTAAATTATAGAGTGTTTTACAAGCTAAGAGGAGTAGAGGACTTGTAAAACATTATAGAGTTAAATTATCAATATCTCCTTGAACTAAATTATCATATTTTCCCATGACAAAATCCGTCAAAAATATTAAAAAAATTTAAAAAAAACAAGTGAAATTCAGGAGACGTAAATTTAATCATGATTAGTTCAATTACGATACCAGTACTTTATTAACTCAGTGATAATGATTGATTTATGTGTACGCAAGAGACAGAAAGAGGTGGATAAATAATTAGATGAAAGAAACAGAAAGTGCCGAAAGTGTTGAGGCTCATTAATGTGTACTGTAAATGCCCTCTTCGCAACGGTTTGACCTCTTTCAGTTTTTGGTTACGTGATGACTGAGATACTTATAATATGGGATTAATTGAAGTTAGTTACACAAAACTCAAGTATTCATTCTCATACACAGCCATACAACGCTAATTTTAGCAACCTTTTAAATATGTATACACACGTGTACAATAACAACAATAATAAGTCTTATCTTATTAGGTGACATTAGCTATTGAATCGCATAGTATGATTTTACTCTCTTTGATCTTTCTTTATACACTATTTTAGATAACTCCATACTATTTGATTTATCCTTCTCAAAAGTGCATCCAATGATTTTCCTAGTACATATTAGAACGAAAGCTCAACCAACCAATTTTTCACCATTTTCCTTTTTAATAAATGACACTAAATCACTCTCTTTGTACATATACAGCTCTTCCGAATCTGGTTAGACCATTGCCCTCCTTTTTTTGTTGTAGTTAATATAATTTGATTTAGGGTTTTTTTCTTATCATTTTTTTAACCTAAATTCCTATATTTATTATTTTAGTAATTATAATTATTCGAAATAGTCTTATATTTATTAGAATTTCTTTTCTCCATGTGTGTGTGTCCTTTTGTTCTAAACAAATGAAGATAAAATAATTTACACTCAATTTGGCCTCTTGCTCTCCCTTTTTCATGATTTTTTCGAGTATAATTATTTCATTCACTCCTTAAGCAAATTTACTTGCATCGATGCGCGCGCTCTTCAAATTTGGACTACATGCCCTTGAGTTTTAATTTTGCACTCCTCATTACGCAAGGTTTTTGTTCCGCCACTAGATGAGATGTTATGTTAAAAAACAAGGGAAAATTTTAGAAAAATGTAGTTAAAAATGGAAAAATATAAATCAGTACAGTGAAATTGCGAAACCTCCAATCAGTCAGGTGTCAGTACAGTTAAAGAATCTGGGATTTTGAAATTTTGGCTAAAAGACGCTTTTGCCCTTCAACTCTCACTCCCTCTCAACTTAGAATAACAACACCGGACTTTTTATTAACAATACCGTATTCTACGTTGGCAACACCATAATCTAAAATAGGATGTTATTAATATAGATACCGGTGTTGTTATTGGCACTTGAAACTTGTGAATTTCAAATTTATCCCTGGAGTGGTTAATAGAGAATACGATGTTGTTAATTAAAAGCCCAGTGTTGTTATTTCAAACTGAGAGAGATGGAGAGCTGAAGGATAGAATTGTCTTTTTCGCTAAAGTTTCAAAATCTCACATTCTTTAACTGTACTGACATCTGACTGATTTGAGATTTTACAATTTCATTATACTAATTTGTCCTTTCCCATTTTTGGCTGCATTTTTTTAGAATTTTCCCAAAAAACAAATACATTTCCTATATTATTCAAGTCTAATAGGTTCTTTAACTCTAAATATGTAATTGTTCAATCATATGGTATGATGAATGTAGGAATTTTAATATCTCTGTATTATATATGTGATTGAGTTTCGTCATATATATATATATATATATATATATATATATATATATATATATATATATATATATCTTTAAGGAAACAGTTCTTCTCTCTTTTTGTTATTTTGCTCCAATTTTAAGTATGCCTTTTTATATTTCAAAAATTTTATTATTAACTCTTTAAAGTTTAAATATCTTTTAATGGATGTAGTTTCTATATGTTAATTTGTCTAATATGGTTTTATTTTCGTATTTCTGATTAAATTATTTGACCAAGTTAACTACCATTTGTTTGATTGTTATCCTTATGTGGTTGCATATTTTATTTCTAATTTTTTGTCGATGAAAGGTTGCATATTTTATTGTTAAAGTGGAGGCAATGAAACAGTAGCTATCTCTTTAATTGTATATTATTATACATACCACTTGTTTTTAATTTCTTTATTTGGTTTCTTGTGTCTTGGAACTATGCATGCAATAATAAGAACACAATAGAACCAAACAAGAAAATGATGACTGAAAACTTATTGTTAAACATTCCTTTTCTTAATTTATAATTTATGTTTCTTCCTCCATGAATCTCAAATAAAACAAAATTAATGGGGAAATATTATGTGACTTCACTTTAATTATTTTTATATATCATTTTATTAAATAAAAAATACAACCACTACATATTTAAATAAGTAGTCATTATTATATTATATCAAGAGAACATAATAAATAAAGTGAATTATGTTTTCATCACAAACTAACTTATTAATCTTGAATCAATAAGAATCACTACTCTAACATTAAACAAAAAAATGCATTTTCCTATACGAGGGAGGTATTTGATTTATCTTTCTAAGAAGTTAAAACTTTTACTAAATCAAATAAAAATATTCTTAACTTCTGATATCTTTTTATCCTCAATCAGGTGGCCCCTGAAGATTGTATCATTGACATAAACATATTCCCTGTTTGTGTTTTTTTTTTTGGCCAAACGACTTAGTCTAATTAAGAAAGTTTTTTTTGTAGTATTTTTTTTCCAATATTTGAACCACGTATTTAAGATAGAGAACACATCCTCATCAATAGGCTAACAATTGGGTTTTGATAGGGATATATATTCATACCTCGTGGTCCTATTATTCCACATCCTTTCAATTCAAGCTCAATTTTTTATAACAATATGTATGAAAACATAGATCAACTCATTCCCAAAATGTGGGTGTGTGTTTAAGGTAAAAAACTTTTATGACTTAAGTACATACTGTGCTAGACTTGGGTGATTTATCTGGAGACAAAAATTGAATCAGAAGTTAGACTTGGTTTCTTTAAAAAAATAGGGTTAAATCTATTATTAATTGGAATAAGTGAGTTTGAAAACAAAATGCTCCTTTATCCAATTGGTGTGTTATATATAAACAAGCCAAATAATTACCAAATACAACCCAACCTTAGTTGAGATAATTGATTTTTGAAGACTAAAAGCTGTGAAGATTCTCATCAGTTAGCGGTCCTGCTAGCTCATTCAAATAATTGACACTAAAATTATTTTAATTTATTTTTTGTGAGGATTATCCAATGGAACTAATCAAAATTGAGCAACTTCAACACGACAAGTCAATTGATACTCTTCGTTATGTATGTTTGCCACCTAATCACAAGAGGTCAAATTGGGCCAAATGCATCCTTCTCAATTTTAGAATGCTTTCTATAAATATCATCGATTCATCCTCATTTAGAATTTGGCATATCTAATTGTCAGAAGTTACTCTAACACATGACAACTACACCATTATCAAAATTTGTTTTAGTATTATGTAAGTATATGTTACACTTTTCTGGCCTCTCCAAACATTTATGCTCACTTTATATTACTCTGATAGTTAATTGACTAATTTATAAATATTAAAAAAATTAATGAAGTTAATTATTTATAAAAAATGTATGTTAATTTCCTTGAAATACCCTCTTTAACTAATTATTTGCATTAGAACTACTCTTTGAAGGAAACCCTTTAATATATTCAATCAAGAGGAATAATTTGAAAAAAATTATAATTTTATAAAATAAAATAGATTGAGGTCTTACATTTGAGAACAAAATAATTCATTTAACTAGCTATTGCATTTAAGATTAGGCAAATAATATATATGCTCTTCAATTTTGAACTGAGTCAAAATAAGATCCTGCCTCCGTTCCTGAGCTCTTGCACTAAATTAGATCTCATGTCAAAACCAATTAACCAGTGTCAAATAAATTTTTCCTTCAAATATGACAAGTAATTTAAAATATTTGATGCGAAATAAAAAGCGGCACAAAAATAGTTAATTAGTCCAAAAATTTCTAGGTACGTACGACTACTCTATTGAAGTTTGATTGCCAACTTCGACTCATCATTACCTAGCTAGCTAAAAGAAAAAGCATGCAAGAATACATGAAGAAAAGAGTCACAAAGGCCATAAAAATACACACTCTCCCAAAGAAAGGCATACGTACAAAGTCCATGTTAGTGTCATAGGACTACAATCTTATTTTGTTGTCCTCATTAATTAACATTCATTGACTATACACAGTACTCCTATATATTGTAATACACATAAAAATTGAGTATAGTTTAATCAATCATTAGCATGATATTGATAAATTAATACATATGAAACAATTGCACTGCTCTTTAATTTGCTCCTATATATATTCTGTAGGATGTTCACCTTCTTAGTAATATACACATTTGCTATTGTGATTAGGAACTGAGAAAAAAGTTATTTGAGTATTATTCCTCCGTGAATTCTTATTCTTACGTGGTAATACAAAGCTGCAATATATAAATTATATGGTTGTTAATTAGGGGATAATGCTTAAAAACTTGTCCTTACTTGACCCTATGCCGTCCACTCAAAATCAAACATTTATCTCTTCAATATATATATTGGTATTGATATATATATCTACACACAGAGAGAGCGTTAGAGAGATATAATTGGATGGTTAACCTGTCATAAAATTATTTTAAAAGAATGACAGCTACCCCTGCTGAATCTGAAATGGAATAAAAAGTATTTAGAATTGTCTTCCCAAGAATAATAAAGAAGTTGATAATAATACTATTAACTATCTCTATCAAAGACCTCATAAATCCCGAAAAGCACACATTCCACTTTATTCTATTGTTCCCTTATATATCTCAATTCCCAAAGAATCTAGTTGACAATATATTTTTTCAACTTAATCCACGGTAAAGATTAACTTGTCTCTTGAACGAATGTGACCGGCGAGCTAGGAATTAACCTCATTTTCTATGCCTGTATCTCTTAAACCAGATAAAAAAAAAACTGTAATTTTGATCGGAGTTATTAATTATTTAAATTAGGCGCAGATAGTTCATTAAAAAAAATAGCAAAATTCACATGATTTGTAGCTAATCAGCGATTTAGATCATTCACGTACATATTCCAACCTTATCAAGTGCACCTTGCTGCTTAAAATTCTGTACGATTTGTTTATCCATAGTGGTTGGATTAGGTCTCCTCTCGGGTCTTCTGATTGTGATTTCCCACTTTATTAAATGCACAATGACTAAAACGCCCTTTCTTTTGCCCCACCTTGATGTGACTTTCGGCCATTGCACATTGGTGTTTATATAAAGAAATGAATGGACCAGCCTCCGAGCCAGCCATTGCATATTGCAAATACATGCATGAAACACAAGAATTTTAATTTATAAACCACCAATAATTTCTGAAACAAAGCAAGATATACATATTCAACGTGTAGACAAAAATGTGATATGACTATATTTTGAATACATTAAGCATCTATATCTATATATGCCTATAGAAGTTTTAACAAGCTTTACAAGTAATGATCGAATTTATGTGGGACTTTGTGAAATTTATGAGAGCTATTGTATAATTATCTTAATAAAATTATTAAACGAAATCTTTTAGTTAACAATTTATGTCAAGATTTTTTTTTTTTTACAGAACTTAATGGAGTGATATGACTATATTTTGAATACATTAAATATCTATATCTACATATATGCACATAGAAGTTATAACAAGCTTTACAAGTGATGATCGAATATTATGCCTTGTTATATGGGACTTTGTGTAATTTATGAGAGCTCTTGTATAATTATTTTAATAAAGTTATTGAGCGAGATCTCCTAGCTTAAAATTTATCCCAAAATTTGATTTTTGACAGAATTTAATGACGTTGTTTGATCTATATATCGATTGTTGTTGTATTGTAATGTTTATATCATTTCATATCTCATGTATTCCGGAGGTGAATGAACAGAACAATCATTCACCAATCATTTATAATATTTATAAATTATAGTGCAGTCAATAAAAGATAGATAAATTTTTTATTTAATAAACCATTTGGTATCTAAAAGCCTAGTTTGATTTCAACTAATTGGGATTTAAGTCAGACTGGGTTCTAAACAAGGATAATGCTTCTAATTAAAGACATCTTCTACATTCATATATACTCGAAATCAAAACATTGTGCTTAAACAATCATGTCTTTTTTTAAGACCAATATTTATTAATAAATATAGATAAATCTTTAACGTTAAATTAATATCTTTTGCTGACACGTGTTTTTATATATTTTTTAGTTTAATTATAAATTGTGCATTTATTGAAAATTCATTGCAATAAATGAAGGCATCCCTATCCATAACTTAGCCTGCTCTGTGGGTAAGACTCTCACAATACTTGGGTTACTTTAATACCCATTTACTTGTAGCATTTTGCTAATCAGACCCTATACAATATATAGCTTATTTCATTAGGACCAACACGGATTGGTAAAGAATGAAAAATCTTTAACGTTAAATATTGCCCGTCGCTTTTTGCTTTTAATTTAATATATTTTTATTTACACTTGTGCATTTATTGAAAATCCAAATCAATAAATTCAGGCATCTCAATTCAAATAAGCAGCCAGTCAAATTTTCAGATTCGGTGCTTATTTTAAGGTTGACCACTGTCACTCTTGAAATGAGATCTGAACCATATAAATCTAATTTTTCTTACATGCATTTAGGTGAAAAGAACCCCCATATCCTCTAAAATTAAAAGTGCCAATTAAATATAACATTATGTAAAGAGAAGGAGGCTTTTTTGTGTATATAAAGACTCAAAGAAGTAAGAAGAAGGTCATAAAATGAATTACGTTAGATGTCAAAGGCAGGCAGCAAGCAGATGAATTGAGCATGAGACCACTTTTTTGCTCTTTCCATGTCAGTGACTAGAAACGGTAACAGTACACATACTCTGCCACAGAACTAGAAATTCAGACCAATTTTCTTCAGGCTTCACCAATCATGCTTCAGGTGTTTTCTTCTTTTCTTTCTCAAAGCTAATTAAATATATATTATGTAATATGATCTATTTCTCCCCCTCTTGGGTTCCATGCTATATTGGGATTTACAGTGTTAGTTTCACCTCCCTTCAGTTTTTGTTGTTTATTTGATTTTTTTAATCTTGGTGTGAGGACCAGTGTGGGGCCCGGTGATGAGAGAAAGTTTGTCTGTGACTGAGTAAGAAGATACCATACAAGAGAGAGAGAGTGGTGTAGTAGCTGTTTCATGCTGCTTTCACACATACTGTGTCGTTTTGTGGCCGCGATTGGGTCCACCGACTCGCAGGGTTTTTCTCTCTCATCTCACTATTTTCTTATCATTTCTGTGTTCCTCTCTCCCTCTCTCTCCAATTAATTTTTCATATTTGTGAATATCATTTATGGCAGGGAACAAATGAGCAAAATCTGGAGGAAAAAACATTGAAAAGGGAAAAAGAGGGCAGGGAATTACAGAGAGAGAGAGGAAAATAAGGAAGCACATAAACAAAAGCAAGAAAATTTAATTTCTTCAGTGCTTATGTGTTGGTGTATCTGCATGACACCAAATCAGTGATATAATTTCAGTAATATATCACTTGGCTTCAAAAATTGGCGTACAAAGTAAGCCAAACCCAACCAAACCAGCTGAGAAGAAAGAAAGAAGAAGAAGAAGAACATTCATATCAAGTAGTGTGCCCAAATGGAGGGTTTGATTTCCTTTTCCTTCATCATCTCTTCCTCTTTATGTTTCTTCTTTTCATCATTATTAGAGCCTGCACGGATTTAAATTACCTGCTTTTCGGAATCTGCTTCAGAATTGCATGTGGCTTTTCAAGAATTCAGATAGCTTCACAAGGTCGAATTGAAGCAGAAACTGAATATCCCCAGATGAAACAGTAGACCACTTTTATATATTTTCTTGGAGGAGGAGGAGAAGGAGATTTATATATATATGCCATCTGATATGGCGGCATCTTCGTCGTCGGCGTCGCTGTTCGGAATCAGAGGAGATCAGAATCCGATGAATCAGCAGCAGCATTCATCAACTACTCCAACTTCATCAACAAACGCAGCTGCACCACCCCAGAAGAAGAAGAGAAACCAACCAGGAACACCAAGCAAGTATCCCAATAATTAATTTTAATTTATCCAATTTAATCATCAAATTTCCTAAAATCCATCAACTGATTTTTTTTTGTTTCTTCCCCCATTTCAGATACTCATTCAATTTATCCTCGTTTTCCGAACCTCTTAAAAAAAATTCCAGGAAAACCCTAAAGTCCGTAACCGAAATGAATTGCAGTATATGAGTATTATCAATAACTCCTTAAAATTAAGCCAAAATGTTTGAAGAATTCTCATCTGATTAATTAATTGATTATTAGTTAGTTAATTAATTGTTATAATTAATTAATTTTTGGTTTAACCTTTTGTGTGTGTGTGTGTGTGTGAGAAACGTACAGATCCAGATGCAGAGGTGATAGCTTTATCTCCAAAGACATTAATGGCGACAAACAGGTTCATATGTGAGGTATGCAACAAAGGGTTTCAAAGGGAGCAGAACCTACAACTTCACAGAAGAGGACACAACCTACCATGGAAGCTAAAGCAGAAGACAAACAAAGAACCAAAGAGAAAGGTTTATCTGTGTCCTGAGCCCACATGTGTCCACCATGACCCTTCTAGAGCTCTGGGTGACCTCACCGGCATTAAGAAACACTACTCAAGAAAACACGGCGAGAAGAAGTGGAAGTGCGAAAAGTGCTCCAAGAAATACGCCGTTCAGTCTGATTGGAAAGCTCATTCTAAGACTTGTGGTACCAGAGAATACAGGTGCGACTGTGGCACTCTCTTCTCCAGGTAATTTATATTCATCATCATCATCATCATCATCGTGTTAATTAAGTATAACTTAAGTTACAGAGAGTTAGGATTATTAATTGGATTACTAGGTGTAGGTATAAGAGAGAGAGAGTAGGGAAGAAAGAGGGGTAGATGCTTTCTTTTGATGATATAAAAGATTCTGCGTCGTTTGTTTCTCTCGTAAGGTTTTCTTTGTCATGTTTCAAATCTCTTGGCTACGTTGGCATAGAGGAAATGGAAGGAAACATCGTTCCCACGTGAAATTATCTTTGGAAACTGCCTCGGTCGTAGGGTATCAGAGAAACACACGAAGCAAATACAGCATCATTGTCATCAGCTTGTTCTTCTTCATCTCTCTCTCTCTCTCTCTCTCTGGACTTTACCTTGGGAACAGTGTGGGTTTAGCCCATTACCTTTATTTCTTTTGGGTTTTTCTATTTTCTTCGGATTCACGTGTTGCTATATGCAATGTGGAGGGGGGGGGGGGGAGAGAGAGATATAGCAGTGTGTGTTTATGTGTGTAGTGGTGTGGTGTTACCATGTTTGTTATCTTATGGGTTGGCTAGATGTGCTCAGTACTGTGCTCTTGCAGGTACCCAGGTTCTCCTTTTCATGATAAAGCCTTGCCCTACAACCAAAAAAAACAAAAATCAATAATCCCATATTTTTCCCTCTCTTTATTCCTACCAAAATTCAAACTTCCATTTCCAGGACTCGGTTTCTTCATTCATGCAGTGTCCAAAAAATGCAGTGTCACAAGAATAGTCTTGTAGTCTGGTGTCATGTTAACTCTTCTTATAAGTGGATAAGGTTCGCTAGATCTTTTTAGATATCTTAAGTTCAAGTCCTAGATAAAACATTTGTATTAAGAGGGGTAGTTGCGATCAAACTCAGAACCGGAAGCCAAATGATAATATTAAAAAAAGGGTGGGAGGTGGCATGTTTGATTTGCCAATAACCGTATACCATTAGTGTCTGCTCCTTCAATTAAGAAAAAATGCACCCAAACTATAATTTTTGGGGAGATAATTAAATACATAACCTCTTACATTGTTTATATAGTTTTTCTTATACCTATATATATTTGCTCCATCAATGCACGTAAATTTTACACCGGTGCACATATTAAGATTTTTATGGAACTATATGTGGATAAGGCAAGCCCCAACTTCTTATAGTTCTTAAATACTTTTGTGCTGGTGAAAGGCATTGTTTATTTTTCTTGATATATGTGTGTATACCTTGTATTTGGAAAGAACTGATCTGGTTAATGTATTAATTGGTTTAATTATATCCATATTCAAGGCTAAAAATAACATGCGTTTAATTTGCTCGAAATAATTGAATTTATTCCGTCAGATAATAATCTCCTTCTGAAAAAGTTTATTTAATTAACTGATTATGAGTACTAATAATCAAGCATAATATGTTTTGCAGGCGAGACAGTTTTATCACCCACAGGGCGTTTTGTGATGCACTGGCTCAAGAAAGTGCGAGACAACCTTCCAACTTGATTAATGGGGGCCAGCTCTATGGAAGTGACAACATGGCTTTAGGCTTATCTCAGGTCGCCTCCCACCTCTCCGCCGCCGTCCATGACCACCACCCCAACAACCAACCCGGCACCGACATTTTGCGGGCCGCTGTGGCCGCTCGGGCAGGCCATTTTGACCACCTTCTGCCACCATCTTTTATTAGACCACCACCACCACCACCACAGCAAATGGCGGCCAATGTTGCTTCTCCTCCCGCCTTCTTCATGGCGGAGCAATCGAACCAGAACTATCACCACCAGCAAAACAAGCACCAATTCCATGGACTCATGCAATTCTCTGATCTTCATCATCACAACAATAGTAACAATTCTCCAACATCTGCACCTAATAATAGTGCCACCCTCTTCAACCTTCCTCCATTCCTCTCCAGCACCACCAACAACAACAGTTCTTTATCCGAAGCCGCTGGAGGAGGAGGACACATGGACGGCAGCCCCAACAACAACTTCTTCAGCGACCAGATCACAAGCTCAAGTGCTCCTTCTCTTTTCAGCACATCTCTACAGAACAACAGCAACAGCAGCAGTATCCCTCACATGTCTGCAACAGCACTGCTTCAAAAGGCAGCTCAAATCGGTGCGAGTTCCAGCAACAACAGCACCACAGTCTCACTTCTCAGAAGCTTCGGGAGCTCCTCTTCCACCACCACCGGATCCAAGTCTGATCACCACCACAACAACAACAGGCCGCTTCCACCACAGCAGCTGATCGGAACAAACTATGGCCCTCTTTTTGGAGGGCCGTCGTTGTCGTCGACAACCAACAACGACGATCAGAACCGTAACCTTCAAGACTTGATGAACACATTCACTTCTGTTGGTGGGTATGAAGGATACGATCATCATCAGCATCAACAAAACAACTCATCAAACACAAGAGATCTGAAACTACCCGTAGGATCTGACAGGCTAACTCGAGATTTTCTTGGTGTTGGGCAAATTGTGAGAAGCATGAGTGGAGGAATATCACCCAGAGATCATCATCATCATCAACAAGGGTTCATGGACTTGGGTTCTACTATGGAGACTCGTCATCACAGAAATGGTAATAATAATAATAATGCTGCGCCGTCAGGCCAATCTTTCGGAGGTGGTGGAGGGAGTTTTCAGTGATTAGTTAAAGTCGATGATGAAGCTGCGAGAAAAAAAAAAAGTACCAAGGTACGTAAAATATTGCTAGCCCGCTGTGTGTTTGATTACGATATATGATCGTTAAAGTTTTGATTCCATCGGTAAGTGTGTCCAAAAAGTAGGTTACTTTACATGTTCTAGGAGGGGGGAAAACGTAAATTACCCTCGGGAAAAATCCAACTTTTCATCTTCATATACTTAAATTTTTAATATTATACATATAAATAATTAATTTATAATAATGAAATTTGATAAATACCCACTAAATTTTGAAAACAAGATATTATTTTTTTTTGGCCTGATGAAAATAAGATATTAGTTGATAATTATTGTTGGAATACAATTAAATTTTTAATTTTCATCACACACATATATAAATATAGAAGTGTGACAAAAATATATTATGATCAATGAAAAATTTATGCTTAGAAATTTTATTAATTAGAAGGATATGATATGTTTGAAAATATCAGTATTATGAAATTTTGAAATAGCTAGAAACTTTGATTTTCTTTAAAACCGACGATTAAGCAACATATAACAATAATTAAGTTAGAAAATTGGGAGGCTTTGAGGATGATTTAGAAAGACGATGGTGTAAAGTGAGAGTTCATTGGTAAATGTGAGTGTAAAAGGAAGGTAGCTTTACTTAGTTAACTGAAAAAAAAAAAGGAGTGAATATAGAAGCCATGGGAAAAGTGGAATGGTGGGCTCTGACAAAGTTGTCTTGCATGGAATGGACAGTGGTGAGCAGTAGTACTTTGTTTCTTCTATTGTCTTCTCCTTTTCAACCCACTCTTCCATTTTTGTTTATATTTTCATTCTCTGACCATGATTTTGATTTCTCAGAGTCACGAGTGCCCTCCCCTCCTCACCCAACCAACTTTCTACCCTTCTTGTCTAATTACTCTATCTCATATAATTATAGAGTATTCCTCTATCTTCTTCTTCTTCTTCTTTCCTTAAAAAAATATATATTGCCTGCAATAATTTCTTAGTTTTCCTTACATTTGAATTAATGAATCATTACATATGTCAAGTTAATCACTCTGCACATGATGAATGAATTAACGAACCGATAAAATTAAATGAGAATTGATTAAAAATAAGTGAACTTTAATTTTGTAAGTTAAACGAGTGACGATAATATTTGGAAAATGTTTAAGAAGAATTACATACTTGTATCTAGTTTTCTCCTCTTATTTCTTGAACCTTCAATTTTGTGATGATAGGCGTTAATCAACCTTACTATTATTTGCCACAGTATAAATAATTGTGTGTGTGTGTGTGTTAGTAACGATAACAATGACATATACTAACTTTTGTAGGGATGGATCGATGTCATGAAGATGCTCCGTTATAATTCAGTTTACCAGAAGCAGATCAGATCAGATATATACTTGCAACTTGTTCTGTCCTCTCACTCACCACCTCGTGGACTGCGATGATCGGAGACAGTTTATAATCAATTAGGCCTTCAACTAAATTACATTATCTTAAACTTCATTTAGATTTTTTTTTTCCTTTTCCTCTTTTCCATCAACTGTATTCGCCAAAAAAAAAAAAAAAAGTAGCTAGCGGCTAGCATCAAACATATCATGGTTTCATGAACTTAATTAGTTTCTAGACAAAATGCGTTAGTCTATAGATTTATGTTTCAGACTATGAGTTTAATCGATACCCTTCCTTTGTTCATATATATATAGGCTATAGGCTTATATATTTGCATATGCTATGTATGGTTTCTCTTCGTCACGCTCTCACTTCACTGTCCATCACTTTTTGTTTACAAATCTGAACTCTCTAATTAAATCTTGATAACACAAATTTAATATTGTATAAAAATCACTATTATAAAAGGCATTTTTAACGTCCGTTTTTATATTCTTTAGACAACCGTTTTCAAAGGGACGTGTTGAAAGTTTTAAAATAGACGACCGTTTTAAAATAGTTGTTATAAGAGACTTACAACAATTATTTTCGCAAAAACAGTCGTTGTAACCCTTTTTTTTAAAAAAAAAATATTATTCATTTTTAAAAAAAATCACCAATTAAATTTTGAATCTTTGAAGTTCAATCATCCCTAATCTTCAAGCCTATGCATTCAAGTTTTGGATGAGAATTTGAGTTCAGACTTGAAGAGAACTCGAGTCCTGAAAGTTTGCTTTGAGAGTTTCTGTCCGAGACTTATGAAACTATGAAGACCAGGTAGAGAACTCAAGTTTTCAATGTGAACTCGAGTTATAGATAAAAGTGAACTCAAATTGGGAAATCAACTCTCGCAAGTTTCATACAACAACTTAGTTAGAAAATGAAACTTTATGAAGAACTCGAGTTTTGGGTCAAAACTAGAGTTTTTGTGTGAAGAGAACTTGAATTTTGGGATAAAACCTAAGTTGTAGCCCAAGATGAACTTAAGTTGGCATTTACATTCTCACGAGTTTTATCTAGAGACTTGTTCATAATCTTGCAATACTTGGAAGAACTCGAGTTAGCATTTTAATTTCCGCAAGTTTTATCTAGAAGTGTTAATAAAAAACCTGAACTACTTGGAAAACTCGTGTTTGGAAGAAAAACTTGAGTTCTTGTAAAAAAGAAACTTGAGTTAGTAAGTTAAACTCCCGCAAGTTTTAATCAAAAACTTAGTCAGAAACTTCAAGTACCGGGAGAACTTGAGTTCTTGTCAGGAGAGAACTCGAGTTTACAAAATGAACTTTTGCATGTTCTTGGCAGAGACAAACTGAAGAGAAGCTAACAACACTGAAACTCAAGTTTATGTGAAGAACTCGAGTCGGAACTTTGAAAAACAGACAATGAATTCGAGTTTGGATTTAGAACTCGAGTCTGGAGAAAAATTCTTCACAAATCTCTAGAAACCACTTGAAGTTTAACACTATTCATACATGCATAATTGGTGAAAACTCGGGTGTGCAATGAGAACTTGAGTTTACACTTGAGTTTACAATAAGAACTCAACTTCATCAGTTACTGAAGCAGAACAAGTTACACAATTATAGAGAACAATATGAAGGTCACTCATGTGTGAAATAGGAAATTAAACATTCGAATTACATCTTCAAATACGATAGTCACTCATCATGACAAACATCGTCACTCAAAGTTCTATAATGAATAACTATCAACTATAATTATAGTTCTATATTTCTTTTAAGCATTAGAAATCAGCACTAGTTGACACTCACATACAATACAAATTGTAACTTTAAATCCTTTCCAATGAATTGGAAAAAAAAATCCTAACTTTAAATCATTTCCAACGAATTGGCAAAAAAAAAGTATTTCCAAAGAGTAACAACAACAACAACAACAGAGCCTTTATCCCACTAGGTGGGGTCGGCTACATGGATCGCACGACGCCATTGTGCTCTATCAAAGACGATAGATTTCGATATATTATTAATTAAAAGGTCTCTCTCAATGACCTCATTAAGCGTTCGTTTCGGTCTTCCTCGACCTCGTTTGACAGGACTCCATTCTGTTTGATCAACCCTTCTCACCGAAGCACTCAATGGCCTTCGCTGAACATGTCCAAACCATCTCAAACGATTTTCTACCATTTTTTCGTCAATAGGGGCCACTCCAACACGATCACGTATATGAGTGTTACGAATCTTGTCCTTTCTTGTATGGCCACACATCCATCTTAGCATCCTCATCTCAGCTACCCCCATTTTATGTTCATGATATCCCTTTAAAGCCCAACATTCACTACCATATAGCATTGCTGGTCTTATAGCAGTGCGGTAGAATTTTCCTTTTACCTTATTAGGTACCTTACGATCACAAATAACTCCCGTAGCTTTTCTCCATTTATACCATCCGGCTTGAATTCTGTGATTGACGTCTCCATCCACCTCACCATCTTGTTGTATAATTGATCCCAAATATCTAAATTTTGTCACTTGCGGGATGACTTGCCCACCCAATTTAACTTCCACTTCACTTTGACTTTGTCTCTTATCAAATTTGCAATGCATATATTCAGTTTTGCTCCTACTAAGACGAAAACCTCTCAATTCCAAAGTCCGCCTCCATATCTCAAGTTTGGAGTTAATTTCTTCCCTAGATTCAGCCAACAACACTATATCATCCGCAAAAAGCATGCATTTAGGGATCTCCTCTTTTATAGGTTCAATTTGAACGTCTATCACTAGGTTAAACAAATAAGGACTTAAAGCTGATCCTTGATGTAGTCCAATCCTTATAGGGAAGTCTTTTGTAACACCTCTAGACGTTCTAACATTGGTTGTAACCCCCGCATACATATCTTGAATGGCTTTAATATATGCAATCCTCACCCCCTTCTTTTCCAAGGCTTTCCAAAGCACATCTCTTGACACCCGGTCATAAGCTTTCTCCAAATCAATGAAGACCATTTCCAAAGAGTAACATTCAAACAAAATTTCATATTGTCGTTTCAGGTAGTAAACCCTAAATATAATTGCCATTCAACTTTCAACATTCATAGCTATCCATTTCACAATCAGCCGATAGAAACCTAGATATTATAAGCCATCTAACCTAACCACAAATACAAGTTGTGTGCAGTAGAAAGAAAATTTTAAAGTAATAAGGTACGATGCATTTTATGCCTCAGGAAACAAAATACAACTAATTGAAACTAGCCGTAAGTTTCACTTTTCTCAAGTCTAATATTCTTAGGTTTAAGTTTATTCTGGATATTCATGTGCTTATCCATTCCAAAAATGATAACCAAACAAAATTAAATATAAAAAGGCAAGGAGAAAAACTTCAAGTGCTTTGCAAACACTTTCAAGCTCAGGGAAATATTTAATCTTCTGGGCTGTCATTACAACCTCAATAATACCCAAGTAAATGTTGCTACTTTGCTCAAAGACTGGAAGTGCTAAAGATCCATGCACATCATAATCTTAAGCATAGACTGAGCATGCTCCTGATTATTGGAATGAGACCGAGGAGGAAAGGGGTTGCGATAATGCTGGCAGAGAGGAGGGTGAAGGTCGTGATTGGGGTTGGAGAATAGGTCGGAGGTCGTATATGGGGTTGGAGAGGGGGCCAGATGATGTGATTGGAGGTTAGACTAGGGCTCAAAGGTGGATCTGAAAGGGAGAAGTGCAACCAGGAGAGGAGATGTGATTGTGATTAAAATAGATCTGGGCTGGGAATATTAGTATATAATTTTCAACAACTGTTTTTCAAAACAGTTGTGGAAATTAAAGTAATTTTCAACGACTGTTTTTAAAAATTAATCATTGAAAGTGTACACTTTTAACAACTGTTTTTCAAAAATAGTTACTAAAAGACAAGTCAAAATTTTAACACTGTCACCGCCTCCTTTTTAACTTCTATTTTTTAAAAAATGGACATTAATTAGTGACATTAAAAATAATTTTTGTAATAGTGACACTACCACAAAAAACACGACAAGCGGCGCTTTTTTAAAAAAATATTATGCATTTTGCAAACAGTATAGCATCCAATGCCATAAGAAGAACCTACGGCGCTTGTTGAATTTAAAAAATGCTGGAATATTGTATTTAATTATTATTTTAAAAAAGACTGACATCTTTGAAAAACCTCCTATGGCGCTTCCTGTGGAATCGTCGTATGAGGTTATTGCACCTCTTACGGCGCTTTCACATGAAGCGTCATAAAATGTCCTTTTTTTTAAGGAAAAAAATTTACGTGACTGATTTTTTTTCTAATGAAACCCTTGATCTGTATTTACATCCAAATCCATCATCAAACTTTCAGGTTTTCTTTGCAATATTTAATTCTCATCTTCATCTATCAATCATGGAAGAACTCCAAGTAAATATATGAAAAAAAAGTATACATATAAGATTCATGACATATTTTAACTAAAGAAGAAGAAGAAAACATACAGATTTAAACTCAAAAATTAAAAAAAACTTACAATATATAGGAAGTTTAAGAAGGCAGAGTTGAAACTTCAAGTAAATGCTTGGAAAAAATAAGCATAAATATAATATTTATGACAAATTTCAATTAAAACGAAGAAGAATAAATCATACAGATTTAAGCTTCTGTATCTAAAAAAACACTTACAAGCTAAGGGGTTTCTATAGGAAATAGGGACCAAGATAATAAAGTGTGGACTGAAAGGATAAGACAAGATGGTGGAGTAATGAAGATTTAAAAAATTGGGAGCTGGAGGGTGCGCGAGGAAGACGATAATGACGGGCTGGTGAAAAATTAAAATAAAACCTTAAATTCAAAGTCTATAGAAGCTCTGACGCTTTCCTCAATAAGCATCATAGCTTTCAATAATCGAAACACTACTACAAAAAAGGCTTTTAATGGCGCACCTCTAATGACGCTTCTCAGAAAAACGCCGTAGGTAATTGTTTTTTTTAAAGAGAAAAAAAATTATAAGATACGACGCTTTTTATTATAAACGTCAACTAAGGGCATTGCCTTGACCGGCGCTTCAAATAAAGCGTCGGGTAAAGCAGTTGATATAAGAAAAAAATATAATAAAATAATTATATAAAAAAAAGCGCCAGCTAAGATTAATACTTTAACCGGCGTTTTTTAAGGTTAAAGTGAAAGCAATATATTGCCTTTATCCGTCGCTTCACATGAAGCGCCGGAGCTTAGGCCTCAACTAAGGCAATCAATTGCCTGCGTGCCTTTAATAAATATTATATATATATATATAATATTAAAATAGATATATAAATATTAAATATATATTATATATAAATATAAAAATTTTTATCTATAATATTTGAAATTGGGTTAGTTATATATGATAATTTCCTTCGAAGATATAATTTAAAATTGAATTTTAATTATGATGTAAAATTAAACAAAGTAAAAATCAAAAAAGTATGTTGAGTATATATAAAGCATGAGAGATGAAAGCCAGATCTAGGGAGATTGTAAAAAAACATGTTAAGTTACTTTATAAAAAACACAAAAAAAGAGTAAATAATTGACCTTCGACGGTGCTCTAACGTAAAGCGCCGGCCAAGGTGTATTATGCAAAGCGCCGGTGCTGAGGCAATGACAATATATATTGCTATTGCCTCGACAAGGCAATATATGAATTGCCTTGAACGTTAATATTATAATATATATTCTATGTAATATTATATATATATATTTAAAATAATATATATATCTATTGTCTTCAACCATGTTTGTTTAATTAAGACTATTATTATTTTTAATTATTAAAAGTTATGATGCTTGTTAGGAAAATTTCGAAACTTCTCTAAACTTTGTATGCCACTTGTACATTAAGCGCCATATAATATTCTATTTTAACTTTTCACCAACCCGTCATTATCATCTTTCTCGCGCGCCCTCCAGCTCCTAATTTTTTAGATCTCCATTACTCCACTATCTTGCCTTATCCCTTCAGTCCCCACCCTATTGTCTTGGTTCCTATTTTCTATAGAAGCCCTTTAGCTTGTAAGTGCTTTTTTATATACAGAAGTTTAAATCTATATGTTTTCTTCTTCTTCTTAGTTAAAATCTGTCATGAATAATCTTATATTTATGTTTAATTTTTTTTCAGGTATTTACTTGAAGTTTCAACGCTGCCTTCTTAAACTTCCTATACATTGTAAGTTTTTTAATTTTTGAGCTTAAATATGTATGTTTTCTTCTTCTTCTTTTTATTTAAAATATATTATGAATCTTATGTATATGCTTAATTTTTTTTTTCCAGATATTTAGTTAGAGTTCTTCTATGCTTGATAGATGAAGATGAGAATTAAATATTGTAAAGAAAACCTGCAAATTTGATGATGAATTTTAATGTAAATATAGATTGAGGGTTTCATTAAAAAAAAAAAATCAGTCACGCAAAATTTTTTTTTAAAAAAAGGAGATTTTATGACGCTTCCTGTGGAAACGCCATAGGAGGTTATTGCACCTCTTACGGCGCTTCCACAAGAAGCACCTCCTACGGCGTTTCTAACTAGAAATGCCGTAGGAGGCCAGTCTTTTAAATAATAATAATAATAATTAAATATAATATTCCGACATTTTTTAAATTCAACAAGCGTCGTAGGTTCTTCTTATGGCACTGGATGCTATACCGTTTGTAAAACGCCATAATATTTTTTAAAAAAGTGCTTCTTATCATATTTTTTGTAGTAGTGAAATAAAAAATAAAAAAAACAATAACGTTAAATTCAAAGTTAATAATCTTTAACGACGCTTAACATTTAATCACCGTTCAAAGATACATATTGCCTAACAATATCTAATATATAATATAATATAATATTATAATATATATATATATATATTATATAATATATTAATATATATTATAATTATATATTATATATATATATATATATTTTATAATATTATATATAATTATTAATATAATATATAATTGCCTTGGCCAACGGCCAAGCCAATTGTATATATTTCCTTAAGGAAAATTCGGCGCTTCAACGGATAAGACTAATTTAATTAGCCTTTTCCGGCGTTTCAGTGAAGCGCCGGATAAGGTAATTAAAATTATTATCTTATCCGGCGCTTTTTAGTGAAGCCTCGAATAAGGTCTAGATTTTTATTTGATAATTTTTTTATAGATTATTTATTATTTATTTTTAAGGACTTTAGTCGATCGATTTTTTTTTTCTGGTAACTTTTTTTTTGTTTTTTCACAGGTTATTCCTTTGATATTTCAAGGATCTTAGTCGACATTTTCTTTAAAAGGGTAGATTAAGGTACATTTTTTTTCCTGATAATTTTTTTTGCAGATAACTTTTTTTTTGGCTGATAACTAATGGAATAAAAGGTCTTGGGTACAAGGAAATTAATATAAAAAATTGGATTTAAATTTATATTTATTTATTTTTTTTATTTTTTTTTCTTCATAATTAAATTATTAGAAATAAATAAGTGTGAGAAAGTTTGCTATGAATACATGAATGTTCATTATTTATATAAGCTAAGTAGCATTTAATAACGTTGAGAATAAATGAGGTTTAAATGTGTTCACAAATATCGATTGTTTCTTTTTTTAAAAAAAGACCTTGAATGACGCTTTATGTAAAGCACTGGCAAATGTTTCTCCAATAAACCTTCACTGGCGCTTTATGTTAAAGCGCCGTCTAAGGTCAATTTTTTGTTGTTGTTAAGGCAATAAACTTTTTTTTTTGCTAATAATTTTTTTACAGATTATTCCTATTATTAAGGTGAAAATTTCATTTAGGCATGTTTTTTTAGATAAAGTGTTTGTATAGATTTTGTTAATTTATTTTATAAATATTTATTTTAATTTATAATTAAAGCATTAGAAATAAATAAGTTGGAGGAAGTTTATTTGTTGACTACATGTATATAACTTAAGTAGCATCTAAACGTTCAGAATATAATTTTAAATCATTACACCAGTTATGACGCTTTGCTATAAAACGCAATAGCTGATATACTTGATATTTTAAAAAAAAAATTTCGCACAGTGTTTATTAAAAAAGTGTCATACAAGCTTAACAATAAGTTGTGACGTTTATAATAAAAAACGCCGTAACTTATAATTTTTTCTCCTAAAAAGAAAATTACCTATGACGTTTCTTTGAGAAGCGTCATTAGATATGCGCCATTAAAAGCCTTTTTTGTAGTAGTGTGAATATTATTAAAGTATAAAAGTAAGGAAAATTAATAAATAAATATGACCTGTTGGAATCAAATCCAAACAAATAAGAAGAAGGATAAAATAATAGAATGAATACGTGCACGTTTCTTAGAAAAAAATCATGCATGGTATAAAAATATTAACTTTGAATTGCGAAAATATAATCCCACAGTCCCAAGCAAGAGGAAAAAAACCAAAGAAACATAATCAAAGTCCACATCAACTGTACGTGAAAGTGAAAGATGAAGGAATTCAACTCGCTGGAGGCATATATACGAGTCGTGAACGAAAGAACTCCAACCATATAAACTGTCACTGATGTGGCTGCAAATCGTAGTTCAAAATTTGTGTCACACGAATGAAATATTGTTTCCACATACATGAGCTGTTTTTAAGTAAAACTCATGTGGTTTTAATGCTTCCAACGTACATACGTGTATACGTGAAACACTGAGACGTACGGACTAAGATTCTAAGTTGTTTAAGATGACGTGGATGAGGGGACTGTGATGGTACCATTGGAATTTTCAGAGATGAGAAGTGAGGAGAAGAGAATGTCAGTTTGACACTTTGACTTTGACTGGGGAGGATAATATCCGATTAGGACAATTTGGTACTCTCACATGCAAGGAGCAATTTTTTTTGTTCCTTCTTGGGCTGGGTTGCTTCATCGTCTTTTTTAGTCCAAAACAGGCCCACACTACAAGGAACAAAAGTTGAAATTTTGCCCTGTGCTAATAGGGATTGGGTCTAGGGAGAGGTTAATCCCTTACAACGTGACGAACTAAGATTTGAATCCCTAATAAGAGATGTACCTATATTTAATATCTGACAATGCATCGAATAAGATTACCTTCAATAGGAAGATACATATGCTTAGAAAAAAATTGTAATATTTTTGTTTTAATCAGCACACAATTATAAGAATGGCAGTTAAATCTCAAAAGGTGGAATTAATGATATAGTTAGGTTACTTAAAAAAAATGGGTTGCAAAGATCAATTTAAAGAGTTGCAAATAGAAGCTTAGTTGCAAACTGATAGTTATATTTGAAACTTAAATATCTCATTTGCACTTCTTTGAATTGATGTTTGCAACTCATTCTTTTAAGAAAAATTTTGTCCGGTGCTGACTGTCATTAATTCACTCTTTTGAGACTTAACTGTCATTCTCCCTAACCTAAAAGTTAAAAGCTCGTGAAAACCTAAAAGAATGACATTACAATCTTGAAAAATCAACCTAATATAATACTCCTCTTGTTATTAATATATGATATAATTAGAGAGTTTATATTAGTTTTTAATATAAGACGTATTTATCATAGTTTTCAATCTTTTTTGAATTTAGCTTTATTGATACTCACTCAAAAATAATAAAATAATCGAGAGAGAGATTGAATGAATTATAGATGATTATGATATTTTAGAAAAAAAAATTATATTTGTCGCATCCGAAATTTAAAAAATATGGATTCGCCACCAAAATTTAAAAAGGATAATTTTGAAAACTTTTTTTTTGAAAAATGAAAACCAGATAGGGTTCGGAAGTCGATTATGCATGGGAAAAATATTAGGCATCCCATATCACCTATTCATAAAAACAGTTACCTAAGTCAATTATTTAAAAATGAATATATCTTTTAATTTTATTATAATTACCCAAAAAAGAAAAAAAAATTAAGAAAATATTTACAAGAAAATAAGAAATTAATAAAGGGAAAAATATTATTTTACAAAGTTGAACTTGACCTAGGAAGAGAGTCTAGAGCCTATATACCATTTATAGGGATCAAAGTTCATGTAGTTTGGGGTAGAAATGCGTGTCACTTTGTTGGTGTTTTTTAGGAAAAAGTTCCTTTATTTTTTTTAAGAAAAATGGTTTTTTGTTGGTTTGTATTTTTTTTTTAATTTATGAAAGCAATTTTTTTATTTTTATTTGGAAAATATTTTTGGATTAAACTTCCTATGGAGATTTCCATAATCTCATACGGAAAAATAATTGATTTTTCCTGAGGAGGCTTTAAAAATCTCACACGACATAAATATGATTAAAGGAAATATTTTTATTTTTAGGTTTGACTTTTGAGAAAAGTGGATTTCTAATTATTAGTGAGCATGCAAAGACAAGCATTAATCGCATGATCAACATATTATTCATAATAAAACATTTGAAAGTATATATAGTGAGAGCATGTACCTTTGATACTTTAAGTCTTGCTGCAAGAGAGAAAAAGTGAAGGAACTATATAATAAAATAAGGGAAAGGGACATGGAATGAAAATATATAGCAATTTGATTCCAACAAAATCATAATCGAACTACTTTTATCCATTGCATATCATAATATATTCTATGAAGTAAAAGAGAGTTATTATATTGGTCAAGCTTACATTACCATCCACGCTCCATATGCCAAATATCCATCTAAATCCAGTGGCAATCATGGTGTCGACAAGTATTATAAAACAAAAATATTCTGATGCTTAGCGCTGGTTTTAAAGATGAAGAGGGTGCCACGAAGACAACAAATGAGAGAAAAATATTAAGATGAGTACATATACAAATCAAAAGGTGAAGCTATCATTCACAAATAGATAAAAGAGGAGTGTAATAAGAATCCAATAAAAATAAAGCAAATCAATCAAAATTTTATTTGAGTCTACCTCTAGCCATTGATGCTTAAGCTTGCACATGTGATAATCATCACAAGAGTATAGGCTTTCCTTGTTTGTTTTTTTTTAAAAAAAGATAAGAAAAAAATAGAAGAGAGAAGGAAAATTAAAAATAATAAGAAAATAAATCAATCCTCATTATATTGGATTTCTTGTAATATTCTAAATTTTGGGGATAAATGCTAGAGAATAAGCTTGAATAAAGTAGACTACTAAACCCATTTTAGTAAGAGTCCTAAGAATGAATGAGAAATATAGAATGAAATTTAGAAACCATGCCTGGAATAAAATATGAATTTCTGTGCAAATTAGTCAAAATAAAGTACTTGATTCCTTTCGGATATGTCAATATTATATAAAACCTAACCCGCATCCAAAAGAAAAGGGAAGAAGTACTAGAAAGAATTAAGAAAGAGGATTGAAGGAATTAATGGCATAAGAAATAATATTGCCATAATTAAAGGCAAAAGAAACAATTTTCACTTGATCTTGAGGTCAAAATTGGAAGGCAAAATGAAGGGTTAGGATTTACTCTTTAAAAGCAAGAAGTAATTATGAGGATGGAAAATAAAATTAACTCCCTCCTTTTCTATTGTCAAATTTGTCCAAAAAGGGAAAAAGAGGAAGGAATGAAAACTTAGTCAAATGGTCTTCATTTGATCAAGTTGAAAAATTGACCAAAAGATAAATTTGTAAGAGCAACTTGGTTGACATAATATCCTCCTTTTGAATGCCCAATTTGGTTAAGACTAGAAGGAGAGAGAGAATCTAATTTGAAGCCATCTTATATCCATTTAGTAAGTCAAAAAGGAAAGAAAAGTCAAAACTTCAATTTGAAAATTTTTAACAAAATGTAAGTGAATTGTAAGAGGACTTGGTCAACCAAATGGTCACATTTTTGGGCACATATTTCGGTCAAAAAAGAGGAGGAAGGGAAGGCAAAAAGGTTAATCTAACTAAACTTAATCATAGTTGGCAATTTAACCTATCACTTTGTAAGAATTAATAATGGTCACACATTTATTTTTTCCTTCTTTTTCCTCCTTTTCTTGTTAATTATTGGCTAAGAGAATTAATAAGGGCTGAAGTGAATTCATTTGAACATATTCTACTCTCTCTCCAAGAACAAAAATTCGGCTAAGTTGAAGCAAGAGGAAAGAGAAAGAAGACAAGGTTAATGTGAGAACTGATCTACTTGAATTTTCACTTTGTAAACCACTTCTATGGCTTAAATACTCTTCATAAACATTGTTTCCCTTAATGAGAACTTCATTTCTATGGTTTTATATTTTCAAGGGGAGGTGTTTTGAGTCATCTTGCAAGAGCCAAAGTTGGAGAATCAAGAAAAGAGCAAGAGATGAGCTTTAGCTTCATTTTGAGCTATGGATTGTGTTGATTAGCTGAGGATTTTGGAATGTGAAATTCTACCCTAATTTCATCCAAATAGTGTATTTAGGGTTTCATCATACTTTTCTCATATTCATGTGCTTATATGAGGTATGGAAAGCATATGAACATAGTATAGTGAATAAATTCTGAATTAGTAAATTGTTGTTTTGAAACCCTAATATTTCGGTCAGAACAGGGTATGAAGAAGGAGCATGACTTTGTTGTTTTTAAGGTCTCTAATGGATTCCTTGCACAAAATTATGTAGGAATAGGTTGGTAGCATAATTTTAGAAAAAATGGATTTGAAATCCAAAATTTGGAATTTGAACATAGTGCTACCAAAATGTGATTTCTAGGAAACAATGTAATTGTGATGAGTTTTTGAATGAACAAATGTGATCCAATGGCCATGATATTTTTTTAGAATAAAATTAGACTTGTCAATATTTAAATTGATAGATCATTTGTGCCATTTGGATCTGTATACTAAGAGTTATGAATTTGTGAAGTTAGGCATTAAAAAATTGGAATAAATTCTATGGAAGTAAGGATTAATTGAGAATTATATAATTTTGGGCATGTAATTAGTAAAATGAAGTATTTCCCCCTTGAAGTAGACTTAAAGAGAGTCAAATAGAACTTTGAACCACTACATTTAGAATTTTGTAGATTAAGTTATGATGTTTAAAAGTTCAACTAAGGAATATGGCAAATCTGGAAGACCAGATTCTTGGTTGTGGCCAAAAAGAGGTCATAAAATTTTTGGCTGCGGCTAAAGAATATTTGGCCGCAGCCAAGACCCCAAATTCCAACATTTCATATTTTTTGAAAGAGATCAACTTGTTTATCCCTTCTTAACTTCTTGGACCTTAATATACACTTCAAATGACTTACAATTATGGTTCTAATGATGTGATTGGATATCTACGGCCATGAGAAGTCAAGAAAGAAGAAGAATGGAAGATACTTTAAGCAACTTCGATGGTTGGAAGAAAAGGAAACAAAGGAAGGACATTAGTCTACAAGGTAGTGAACTTTCTTACCTTGCATATACTTGATGTGTTTGCTTGTGTATTGATATGTTTAATTGCTTGATGAATTGTATGAAGCATGCATGAATTATTGAAGCTTTGTTTTACTTATGATGTAGCTATTAGTGTAGTGTATTAAATATTGAGCATGCAAATATGTCATTATGTTGGCATAAATTTATTTAAGCAAGCATATCATGCACAAAGCATTTCTTGTATGCATAGTTAGCAATGTTTACTACTGAGATTCACTCTAATCTCACTTTCCCTCACCCAACCATATATGTATGATGAATACAAGAAAAGAATGCATGAAGATATGTAAAGGAAATACGAAGGAGAATCAAAGCTTGAAGTGTAATGAACTATTTATATATTATGATTATATTTTTATATGAACAAACTAAGAATAAGCAGAGAATCACTCTGATTGAATTAAAAGAAAAGATAAGAATTGATGAGTAATAACAAAGTTGTGAACCACTAGAATACGCTTCAGCAAGGCTCGAATCCTTTTTTGAGGTTGAGATTTGAAAAAGCTTTATAAAAGAACATTACTTAGTGGTTCGAATTCGCTGCGTAAAACTCATCAGAACAATTAAGGGAATAGGGTGTTAGTTTGTTACGTTTGGTGCAAATGGTTATCAGGGAGCTCTTAAGGCGTGACTTACCCCAGGTCACTGCCTCGAGTCCTTGGGGAGGCGTATTAAATCTCCATAGGGAGGGGATATCTGGCCTTTTGAGCCCAGAGGGGTGGAAGTTGGTTCGGACCGTTAGCCTACTGTGGCAGGGGGTCGTCCATTACATTCCGCACTTTAGCCATTGGTATTGAAGCATCACATATGTGACAACAATCATAAGAGTATAAGCTTTCCTTGGAAGTATCAGGAAAAAAAGATGAATAATATATTTCATTATCTTTAGGCACCTCTAACCATTTCTTACATTTTCTTTCCTCTTTGCTCTCCCAATTTTTTTCTATCTTACTTCAACTTTGGCTCCCCTATTTATAACTTCAAGGTATGATTTTTCTTATAAATGTATTTTTTTTAAATTTTTTGTTAATAAAATTTCCTAGCTTGATGCTAACACGATCAATGAGAGATTTTTTTAAAATTTTTCTTAATATTTTTTCCACAAGCAATTTCCTAATTTAAACCTATCAACATAAATGAGAAATATTTTTTGTATTTTAATTTTTTAATTTTTTTTATTATTTTTGATTTTTTCAGAAATAATTTCCTAATTTAAACCTATCAACGTAAATGATAGATATTTATTATTATTATTATTAATTTCTATTTTTCCTCCTTCACAATAACTCCACACTAAGTTTACTAAACCATATACCAATCAAGATTAATGAGATGAACAATTTTGAAATTTATTTCTATTTATTATAAACTTCAGTAGCAAGACTAATCACGATTAATGATAATCATTTTTCAAAACTTCAATTATAATCCAATCGTCATGTCATTGGCTTATTGAGCAAGGATCAAAGGAGGGTTTTTCTTCTTCATGTTTTTATTGTTTATTATTTTTGAGTGGGGCCCAAACAAAATAGAATGTTCACAATATTAACTAGTTTTCTTAATCTAATCAAAATTACCTAATTAAAGACAGGAGGGAGTGCCAAGTTACAATGCACACAAGAAGCGAGTGGGGGAGGAGACACACATATATAATACAGTGAGCTGGATCTGGATGGGACATGAAGGGCTTAGGCCCAACCCAGTTGAGTTAACACACCTATAAATAATTATGCTAACGTGTTACTTAGCCAATCAAATAATAACCTCACAAAAGTTAGCATGCCAACAAGTAATGACTTTGTCCATTACTAGGTCAAAATTTTCATTTGCAAGCGCCAACTTTATCCGTTACAATGGGCCTGTATAATAAGCACTAATTACTTTTGCTTCACAATGTTCGAGTACATAGCATTCAAACTTTTCTTAACTTTTTTTTTTTGAAATTACATAACCACCCACTAGAGAATTTTATTTAGAAAAATTACATTCAAGTCCTAGATAAAAGAAAAAATGAAAAAATAGTCCTTTGAAATTTTAAAATTGCCAATTGCAGTAAATTTCAATTATGAACTTGTTAATAGATGCTTATGAACCTGCCAATAGACGCCCTTAAACTTATCAATTGATGCTTCTAGACTTGTCAATGACACGTCTATGGACTTGTCAGCAAAATTAGAATTTATTATAAAAAAGTTCTATGGAATGTTTTGACAATTTTGAGATTTCAAGAGACCATTTTTTAAATTTTTTCTCTTATCCGGTACCTAAATGTAATTTTTCCTTTTTTCCCCTTCAACTAGAAACAATATATAAGTGGCCGTTTGGTTCATGAAATTGGAAGTAATGTAATGGAATGTAATGAAACGTAATGTAATGATGATTACATAATTTGTTTGGTTCTTCGTTAGGGAAAGATGATGCATATATATAAAAACGTTGGATTGGATTACATCAAACATAAGAATATATGAAAATAATATAGCAAGTGACAAAATTACATTTTTTTACACATAATAATGTGCATGTTGGGTTCATGATAATTTTATTCATTCCGTGCAGTGTACACGCTGGGTTCATAGTAATTTTTTAATATTTAATGATGGAAATATTATACAGTGTATAAATTGGACTCATGTTAATTTTTTAATATTTAATAATGAAAATATTATTTAATGAGATATTTTAATATGTTTTTAATGGTGGAATATAATTTTTTAATATTTTTGAATGGGGGAATATTTCTTAAATTTCTATATTATTAATTTTTTTAATATTTAATGGTGGTAATTAAAATTATTTAATATTTAACCGTATTTATAGGTGGGCACTTTGATCAATTTTAAAAATTATAATGGAAATAGTGTCATTTTCATTTGATTACAAGATGTCTGCATCCTCATTCATTAGTCCTAGCAGTGTAATCCTGATTACATCAAATGATGTAATCGGGATTACAAAATGTAATCCTCTTTACATTACATAAGCCTAGCCAAATATTGTAATCGCACTATTACATCAAAATTACATGTAATCCTCTCTCATGTAATCGAACCAAACGAGTTATTAAAGTGTGATTAGTGTCAATTTCATAAATAAGAAGCAAAACTGTTTTTCTACTCTAGTCGCATTTGTAATGGTGTAGAAAAACACTTTTTACGCCAATGGCCTTACACTTTAATGGGATGAGAGTCCCTTTAAGTGAAAGGTCGCCAATGCAATTTTCTTCTTTTAGGCCAATTTGCCTATCACTTTAATAAATAAATAAAAAAGAAAGAAAGAAATTTTTTTTTTACACCCGTTGTTAATGGTAACCGTATAAAGTGTTTTATCGAATTTTCTTAAAAAAACATAAATGACTTCCTACACCGGTTTTTGTTTTAAAATTTTATGCACTACTTCTGTCAAAAACAAAAATAAATATAATACATGAGTGTTTTTAAAGATAGAGTTCGCTTTACATTTTTTTAGATTTTTTTTTAATTCGTTGTCAAAGATAGGGGTGAGCAATTGGTGTTTTGATTAGGCTGGGAATGAAAAAAAAACAAAACAATGAAATTAGGTATTAAGCAACATCAAACCTAACCTAATTATATCATTAACCGAAATAGAACTAAACCAAAATATTTCAATTTGGTTCAGTTAGAATTGAAATTAACTGAAAAGAAGAGGAAGTCATGAAATGGAGGATTAAGGAATGACCAACTACATAAAGAAACAAAAGAACCGAAGAAGAAGAAAAAAAAGAACCAAAGCCTGTAATTTTCACACAACAACAACATAGATATGAAACTCAAATATTGAACACAACAACATAGATCTGAAGCTCAAATCCTGAACAAAAATATGAAACTCGGCTACGGCAGATGCAAACCATGATGGTTAATTGGGTTACAATAGGAGCGTTATAAATCTGGTGGATGTTTGAAATTGATGATGAAAAGTGCAAATCGTTGACGGTGATTGATGGAGAAGAAGAAGGGAAGGACTGCAGACAGCGAAGAAGAGGAAGAGGAGAGAACAAAAGAGAGGGTCGGTGGTGATGATAGAAGAAAGAAGTTGGTGATGAAGAACCTGAAGCCCCCCGAGATTATTGTGACTGTCGGCTATCTCATTTTTCCTTTCTTTTTAGGTTTATTTAGGTTAGGCTATGGACATTTTTTTGTTGTGCTTGGGCTGGCAGGGAAAGTGAGACATGCATAAAAAAGACTAACTTAAGTAATGACTAAGTGAGGCCCAAGTGTAATGGAATTTCGGTTATAACTAATTTTTTTTAAACAAACCAAAATGAAAACCGATAATAAAAAAATTCCTTAAATAAAAACCAAATATAAGCCAAAAACTGAATTGAGTTCAGTTCAGTGTTCAATTTCAATTTGATTTTGCTCACCCCTAGTCAAAGACGTCTTAGTTAGTACGAGTCATCCTCATACGATTTTGATAGAATTTATCGCATCTTTTTCACCACATATCATTCACTCTCATCCTGTATTCATCACCCAACTGCATCCATCATAGTAACCAAAATCCAAGATTTCAATTTTCCCAAACATAAAGTAATTATCGTAACACACACACGAAATATGATCAATGATAACTAAACTCATAAATTTACCCTAGCAATAATGGTAATGCCAAGAGAGGAATCTCCAAATGGTAAGATGCTACAACTGGTGACACACAGATGAAAAGTCTCAAGCAAGTTCAATATTTTGAACTCAATGCCCTTTTGTTTGTCGCAATGGATTCCAAAAAGTAATTCATTCTCTGAAACTCTTACTTCAATCTTAGGCACTAGTACTTCATTGGCTTCACAGAAATAATCTTCATTATATTTTCACAAAGGTCAATTCTCTTTATAGATATCAGTGACAACTCTCTCTCCAGTTATCTTACACGTTCCTCAAGTTGTTTCACGTATTTGATAGCTTCATCCAGTATAGTGGTTTTGTCCAACTATATAAACATCAAAACCACTATATAAACATCAAGTGGGTTTCACGTATTTGATAGTAATATCATCCAGTTGTGTGTGTGTATAGGAAAAATGTAACTAGGTCCCAAGTAACATAATTAATCACAACTAGGTCCTTTAAAGTGATCAAATTGCAGTGAAGTTCTAAAGGATCTGGGTGATATTAATTTTAAATGTGAAAATACCATGTTACCCATTTTTAATTTGAAACAAAAGCTAAAATTTAGGGCTTACTTGTTTCTCCCTTTTTAATTTGAAACAAAAAGTAGTATGCTTCTCTTTCTCTTGATTGATAGATTACATGCATGATTCATATTTATCCATTTTCAATGAAAAGGGGTAAAATTGAATTTTGACATTGGAATCAATGTCATATAAGTTCTTTAGGATTTCACTGTAATTTAATAATTTCAAGGGACTTGACTGTGATTAATTCTGTTACTGAACCTTGTTGCAATTTTCCAGGAATGGGAAAAAGTATAATTTTTCATGAAAAAAGAAACAAACATTACCTTCTTCAAGCCAGGAATAGTTGCAGAAAGTGCAATGAACTTTTCTACAATTCGTTGTCTCCTTCTCCTCTCTGCCAATATATGGTCAAGAGTCCCCAAATTCTTTCTTTTTTTTTGTTTCTGATTGATCTTTTTGAGGAACAACGACCATTATTAGATTCTTCTTGTTGTTTTGAGATTATTGGTTTTACGTGGGAGTTGTCAAAGGACAAAATGTATGCCCTAGGAGACATCATGCGGTTTTCTTCCTTCTTCGATCTTAGTTGCTGCATTATGTCTCTCAGAAAATCTTGGTCTTCCTCATCAAAAGACATCATCATTTGATTGTATTGGTCGAGGAAATCCTCACCATCATCCATATCCTGCCATAATTTAAGCACATTAACATCAAATAATTTGAGGCATTACTTCAAATAAAAAGACATTATATATACGTCTCTGCACAATAAAACACGAGGAAGGATAAAATTGATTTGTGACTTATGCAATCATGGTCTTACGAGCAGTTGAGGAAAACTTGTCTTCCATGAGTCCTCCTGTTATGATCTCACGCTGATTAAATATGAACAGAAGGTAAAACTTCTATTCAATATCAGATTTCAAATATTTATATAGCTATAGCATGATAAATCTGAGAATACATCAATAGAAAGAAGTACAGAGTATTATAGAATAGAAAGAAGAACAGAAAAGAGAGTAGAGATTCGCACAGAAGAGAAACCCCACCTCCTAACGTCTTTTGTCCTTATTATACATTCTGATCTTCCAATTCTCTGAGCTTCCAGGTCTTTCTTTTAATTCTCTTACTCTTCCTTGTGGACCTTGTTCGTTCATTGATATTGCAATTATTGGGTCATCTATTGTTAGGCCCATTCCATCATTATTCATCACACCTCCATTATCACAGAGAGAGAGAGAGAGAGAGAAGGGTGCTCTCAAGAGTGGAACCTGTTTCGGTGCCTATCATTTTGTATTTGAACGGTTTAAATTTGATTTTTTTAAAATGGATGATTTTTTAATAAATTTTTTTTTAAAAAATATTAGTTAAGAGATTATTTTTATTTTAGATTATGTACCTATTAAAATAATTTTTTTAACAAAAATAAAAAATAAAATATGGACCATCGAGATCCATCTGGACAATCCAGATCTCCCTGCCCATCCTGATGGGCAGGGAAACTAAATCCAGAGTGAACATGTACGTAGTTTTTCAGGTGCTTAATTGACGCATCAAGATCTCTGTATATATAATGGAATGCGAAGGATCGAGATACAAGGAATTTTGGCACGTTTAGAATAATGAAATTAAATCATGATTACCTGTCAATACTTGATAATAAAAAAAATTAAAAAAAAAGATCAAGATTCCTTGTTTAGGTAAAAAGAGCGGGCCAAAAGGAAGAAATCAAGAAAGAAAAGGAAAAAAAGAAGGAAGATATACCAAATCTAGAGCTAGGATCTAACCTTAAAAAAGAGGACTGCAAATTATGTGTTTGAGTCGATCGTCCGTGTCATGATAATGTTTTCCCGTCGAGAAAGTGATGGACGATACGTGTCTGAACATATGGTTGCACAAATTAGATTTTGCAATCATTTCAATTCTTTTCATATATTTTTATTTATCAATTTTCCTCGTGACTGGTATAATTAGAAATATCTGGAATAATTCTCGTCCAGAACAGTCTAACAATATGGAGCCAATCTTCACACTAGTTACAATTTGTATCCCATTCTTCTTCCGTTGGCCAAGAAAAACCTCGAACGATTTCTGTTTATGGCATTTATGTTTTCTGGAATAAATAAAATTTTAGTTCCTATATAGCTTCATCAATCCATTTTATTTCTGAGAAACTCTGTCTTCGTCATCAAAAGACATCATCGATAAATAGTCTGACTCTGGGGACAAATTAATGTTGGTCGGGGAAATCTTCAGCTTCATCCATCTCCTACTATATATACATTTATAATTTTAATCCAATATGTTAGCATAAAAATTAAAGAGCTCAAAATATATAAAAAGATTATGATATCAGGGTATTGGTCTTACAATTAGCTAGTTGAAACAAACACATCTCCCACCACTATCAGACTTATTTTCTGGAGAGAAAAAAAGATATATTGGTGGGCATTAATTGATAAGTGCATCCGAGACTGTAGTTTTTCATGTGCTTGAGTATATAATACTCCTCCGATCCTAAATGTAACTCCTGGTTTGAGGTGAGTTTTAATTTTAAATATAAAATATTTTTTTTTATTTTATCTCTTATATTTATCATTTTTTTTCTATTAGATAAATAAGTCTTACATTAAGGATAAAAAGAATGCATCCTCTATCACTATCGGAAACATCTAAGAGATCATGTTACAATTAAATAATTTATTTAGTTTTAATAATCTCTCTAAATTAGATAAATAGATCTTACCTTACAAATGTGAAGAATATATAGCTAGCCTATTTTTGGAATGTGAAGGAATGTTATAATTTGCATACGCATGAAATCTATTAATTAATAATTATAGGTAATTAATTATGAAAATTGAAACAGATGAGGCCCACTGAGGAAAAAACGAGTGTGAGAAAAGGAAGAAGAATGTAGTAGAAGCAAAATCTATTGCCAAAAAGAGCACAAGAGGTTGATCATTAAGGGAATATTGATCACTTTTCCCATTGAGAAAAGTGATGTCGGAACCTTTTTTTTAATTTTATGAGTTGTGATATAAAACTTGGACTTATGATAATTTTTTCTTTGTCGTTTTGTATGCAATTAATTTTTTTCATATTGATTTGATGATTTTTATTCTTTAATTTATTCAATTTTCTCATATGCATCTCATGCTTAGTTGATAAGAAGCAATATCAATAATGTATAGTTCTGTCAACAAGTCTCATGAAAGTATATGGCCCAAGAATGAAAAGAATACCAGACAACAGTCACACGAGAATTTATTTTAAACATTGACAAAAAAAAAAAGAGAGAATTTATTTTAAAGAAAATTCAGTTATTAATCAAAAGATTTATAACAAGATTATTAAATTTGGACCAGTATCTAAACTGTTCAAGGCAAGTGGGTTAAGGGTCAATGGGTTATATAAGTTAGTTTGTTGTAGTTAACCTAGGGGCCAGACTGGTGAGTAATAAAAAGATAAAAAAATAATTTTAGTTCTTATTATATTGTCCAAATATTAAATATCAATTCAATATATTGAATAGTTACTAAAAAAATAAACATATACTTATCCAATATTTTTTATAATTTCTCTAACATATTGACATTATAATATCAAATTATCAATCAACTATCCAATAACACTAGAATAAGTAATACTAAATATTCTTCCTGATAAAATATCAAAATATATAATTGATAACAAAATGTTTCTACATACAATTCTTTAATAATTAAATTTATATTCATTAACACCAAAATTATCATTAACTTTGACTAATATTATTATATCCAAAATTTATGCCCTAAGAAAAATATGGTGATTTTTTTTAAGGCAACCCGGATCCCATCAACTCACTGGGTTGTCCAAATTGCGCTCGGGTTTCCAGGTCGCCCCCAACTCCAAATTAGGGACTTGTCCGTATCGACTACATGGCTAGGTCGCCGGTTTCAAAATGGTAGACAATATATATATATATATATATATTTATTTATATTTATATTTATATTTATTTTTTCAAAAGACAATATTGTTTTTTTTTTGATACTGGACAATATTGTTTTTGATTATGCTGGAACTAGAGAGTAATAACGTGAGGGTTGAGGCCCACCATATATGAAATTGATATAAAAAAAAAGACCTTAATAGGGATCTATGTCCTAGCAAGCCAGCTTGTAAGCTTATGCACGCCAATTTTTCCATTTTCATCGTCACTCTCTTTCGCTACTGCTTCATTTCGGAGATTGCTTTTGCTCACACTTACCCTTCACTCCCACAAACCAGGATTGTTTTCAAGACAATAAGAAACTATCTGAATTAGTTTTTGGAGAGTAACATAAAGAAAAATAATGATAAAAGTGGCTTTAGAAGATAGATTTTGAGTAGAATAGATATTGTAAAAAAAAAAAAATAATTTTGATAAAATGAGAATGTTTTGATGGCGGTTATTTGAATCACTTTTTGTAACATTCAAATTACTAAAAAGGACTTAAGTTAATGTGATAATTACATATATAAATGTTAATTTATATTTTTTTAAATAATAAATAAATAAATAATATATGTGTGTACACTACAAAAAAATACCGGAATCTCTCATAAATTCCGTCACTAAAATTAGCGACGGAATTTAGAGACGAAATTTTTTCGTCTCTAAATTAGCGACGGAATTATATTCCGTAGCTAAATTCCATCACTAATTTCCGTCGTTAAAAATTAGCGATGGAAATTCCGTCGCTAATTATTTTTTAATATATAATTTAAATTGCCACATGTCTACACATGTCTACAACACGAGCCTCCACATATCCCTCGCCAGCGGCCGCCACATGTACCAATCAGCCACCGCCATTTTGCCTCTGGTCGCCACGTGTTCCGGTAAGCCGCCATGTGTCACCCTCCACCTTACGCCACGTATCACAAGTCACAAATTGGTTGGCATTTTGTGACCAAGTTAGGATTCGAAGCCATGACCTCTCACGCGTGTGCTAGTGCCTTTGCCAGTTGAGTTAAGAAGAACCTGTAAAAGTTAAATGCAAAAGCATACACACACACACACACACACATTCACACATACGTACGTACGTATGTACATACATACATACATACATACATATATCACTTGCAAACAAAAATAGAAATACAAAATTTTATATATTATTGAATATTTTAATTTATTTTTCTTATTTTATTTTATGTAAATATTCTACTAAATTTTTATTATTAATATCTTTTTTTATTTATTTTATTTTATATTTTATCTTTTTGTTTGTATTTGTAAAATTTGTATTTTATTTGTATATAATATATTATTAAAAATTCAAATATATTATATTATAATTTTAATTTCAAAAATAAATATGAATTAATAATTTTTATTTATTTATTTTAAAATTATATTATAAATTTAAAATAATTTAAAATTTAAAATATTTAAAAAATTATAATTTTTGGAAAAAAATAGATTTATTATTTAATAAATAAGAATTTGTTCCGTCGCTAAAAAGACCGTTATTAAAAGACCGTTACTAATTGATTAGTGACGAAAATTCCGTCGCTAATTCGCTATTTTTTTGTAGTGGTAAGACCAATTTATTATTTATATAATTAAGTAATAATTAATATATGTGTTTAGATTTATATAATACAAGATTAAACATATTTTTAGAAAAATTAAAATCCCTTGTTTCAAAGTTTCATAATAATATATTGTGGGGAAAAATTATACGGAAAATCCCAAACCATGAAAGACAAATAGCAGAAAAAATTAGCTTCTAGAAAACCATGGTTTTCCACCCAAACCATGGTTTTCAATAATGATAAGGTGTTTTTCCAATATTGTTAGTTGTTGTCATCTCTTTATTAAAATCATGGTTTTGAAGGCATAAAGCACCTTTTTTTAATGAAAAATGAATTTAGATTTGATTAGATGATGTGATGAGAAACGAAGCAAAGATGAAGAAAAATCGTTGTGATGATCAGATCAAGAATGAGTTCCTTATGATTTTGAACTCATGTCCACCGTCAACAATTTTAAGCATAGCTTTTTGGTAAATTGTTTTTACTATATAAGATTTTGGTAATTTATTTTACTATCTATAGCATATTGGTAAATTTGCTGCAGGGAATGAACTTTTTTTTTTTTTTAGGAACCTCTGAGTACCCACAACTTAAATCCTTTAAATCCGTTATGAGACTAATCTCTGAAAACCAACAAGGGAATGACTTCTTTGCTGGAGGAAAGATCGGAAAAAACATAAAAGAATAGACTAGGCACAAGAAGACGAAAAATAATGAAAGTAAAAGGCAAAATAAATTAAAGAGGGAAAGAAGAGATCAATACCAGGCGTGTGGCAGAGAGGAAAAGAAATTTGAGGGATGAATAATAAGGTAGTAGGGTTCTATGCAAATGGCTATTAGAAGACCTATATATATTATTTGATATTTTTGTTGTTTTTATAAATATAAAACTTAAACATATCTATGTTAAATATTATTCATATATCAAAATTTGGTGAGATAAAGATTATATATGTATATATACAAAGAATCACCCTTAGCTTTTATTCATATATTTTATTCTAGTTACATCTTACTCTTAACTCTTTAAAGAAGGGGATTTTACATTATGCCCTCAACAACTAAGGTAAAAATTAGTTGAATCTTCATGACATGGATTAATAAGATTACAAAGAATAAGGAGAGAAGATAAAAAATTTAGATCAATTAAGATGTACAAAAGACGAAGAAAAAAGAAAATTTTCAACTATTGATGATTATGGATATGTTAGAGTCCTACTTTCATAAGATGTTCAATGATGGAAGTGGAGGTCTAACTATTAGGAGAATTTGACAATTAGAGAATGAAGGTGAGCACAATTTATTGTTTTACTGCGCGCATGATCTGAGTTGATAAGATTAAAGAAGCTCTTAAAAATGGAAAATAGTAAAACAATTGAATTTGATAGTATTCATATTAAAGTTTGAAAATGTTTGGGGGAAGAAGATGTACTATGGCTCTCTAAAATATTCAAAAAAGATTTTACGGTCCAAAAAAATGCCTGATGATTATGATTATATTGGAGGAAAAGTACTTTACTATTTATAATAATAAAGGAGATATTCAAAATTACGTAAGTGATAGGCATAAAATATAGACCCTAAGGCTCTGCAAGTGTACGAGCCGTATTAAATAATAAGGTAATGAGAAAAGTATCACTCCCATGAGAACTTAGTACCAACAACCCGATTGATCATTAACTTTACGCCTTCGCTTAATTTGAGTCATCATAATTCAAATCAAATATATGAATAAAAGAAGAAGAAAAATAAATCTAACTACTATTAAGACTAAGGGTGATTCTATATCTTAATTGGTGACTTGAACTATTATAACTTTTATTATTTCTTAGTATATAATTCCCCCCCCCCACCCCTTCAAATTGCATTTAAAGTTATATTTACCTACAAGTTTTTCAATTCACCAAAAGGCATTCTGATTATGTTAGTCCTTAATATCTTAAGTGTTACTTAATCAGACTAAATAAAGTGTAAGCCTAATACAACTATGTAGGTCTTATAGGTATAATTCTATCCTAAAAGAAAATTAAGTTCTTTTGGAATTTAAATAATCAATCCTGCACGATTTAATTGAAAGTTTAGTTCAGATTCTTCATGTCTAGACTCCTTCAAAACATCAAAATAGTCCCAATTAGATTTCTCTAACTTTAGGATAATCGAGCACATAATTAAATCAATAAATATAATATTAAAGTAATTAATAATAAAAATTATCATCTATTAATCCATAATCAAATTAAATAATCTAAAACAAAAGTGTAAGCATAAATAGAACAATCTCATGACTAAAATAATAACTAACGAAACATAAAATAAAAATAAAAAATATATAGAAGACGAGAAAGAAAAGAAAAACTAATATTTAATGCCAAATTTTTATTGATGTTATATATGTTCTATATTTTTGAACCTTAATCTCCCTCCATTCAACTCCGACCTATTCTATTGCCGTTACCAACCAATCAAGAAAATAGAATACATCGGCGTCTCTATCGGCCCTTGTGTGTGTGTACATGTATTGCGTGCTTGCGTGTTGTATGTATTGATTCGGCATGTCTCTCTTATCCAAATATCTTTTTGAGATTCTTGCTATATCTACTTCTCTCCTTTTAATATGACATAATACACACACACATATGCTGCCACGCCTCTTGCTCCCATATGCTTGCTTATTTTCTTATTTAAACGGTGTGCTATCCACGCCTTTATATACATACATATTATGTGTGTATGGTCATCTACATCAAATACACTAAATCCAATAACAGAAAAGCCCAATCAAATAATCTCTTTAGCCGAAATAATAAAAGGCAAGAAAGTCTAAAAAGAAAAAGACCAATTCAATTAATCTTTCTTTTTTATTCCTTAGTGACTCATTTTCTATTATTTTTTTAATACAAACACATATCTATATGTATGTGTGTGTATATGTACATACACACCACACACGCCCGGGGGGGGGGGTTATACACATATACTGGTAGAAAAATGACTTTCTAGACCGGTTTCAGATGAGGTTTCAGATGAGGTTTCTAAAAAGTATCACATTTTTTAGACCGGTTATGCAACCGATCTAAAAATTTAGATCGGTTGTTCCAACAACAGGTTTAAAAAGTGTGACTTTTTAGACCGGTTTTTGGAACAACCGGTCTAAAAATTCACACTTTTTAGACAGGTTATATGGATAACCGGTCTTAAAAGTATTTTTTAGATCGGTTATTCAAATAACTGGTCTAAAAAATATCTTTTTTTTGCTAGTCCACTGATTAGTATACTCAATCTGTACATATCCTATAAGCATGCTTCCAATGCCATATTTATAATTACTTATCATGAATATATCCTGGTGGAGTCATACCTGAAAAACCCAATGAGCACAGCTCATAAATCTTGCAACACCCAATGCAAATATATAATGAGTTGTGCATGGCTCAACAATATGAAATAATATTAGGAAATGGGTTAGAAAAGAAAGTAATTAGATCGCAAGTTGGAAGATAATTTTTATTTAAGAAATTTTTTCAGAGAATAAATATTTAGAAACAGGGCAAATGACAGAAGAAACGCTAACCTCGACCCCTAATGAAGAATCCAATTTGTAAGCTCTCTCAGATGTCACAATCGTAAGCTTGAAGCAAATATGATTATAAAATTTTGCAATAGAAATCGATCTGAAGTATATGATGGTAGCTAGTATGAAGTAAGTATAAAACTAATTAAATAGAGCGCTTACCTTAAACCAATCGAAGGGAAGAAAAGCCGAGCTTTATGGTAATGGATTCCACCGTACCTTTGCGTTGACGGCGGAGATGGTCAAGGATGGAGGAGCGATTTGGGAAGGAGGAGCTGCCGCGACATGGGAGGGGTTTACGAGAAGCTTGATGAGTATCAAATTTCAAAATTGAAATTAGGCGCGAGCTAAGGCCGTGAGAAAAGATTTTAAATATTAAGGCAGACTTTTAAGACCGGTTATTTAACAAAACCGATCTTAAAAAGTTTATCTTTAAGACCTGTTATAACTAATAATCGGTCTTTAAAATAAAAAATATTTAATTTTTTAATTCCACACCTTTTAGACCGGTTATCATCAACAATCGGTCTAAAAAGTTTTATCTTTTAGACTGGTTATTAGTGACAACCAGTCTAAAAAGTCTTAAAATTTTTTAATTTTTAATTAATTTTATATTTTTAGAATGGTTATTTGGAACCGGTCTAAATAATATCTTTTAGACCGGTTATTTTAAGAACCAGTCTAAAATATTCTTTATAATTATGAAACTGCTACTGGTCATAGTTTTTAGACCTTATTCGCAATAACCGGTCTAAATGATACGGTCTAAAAAAACTATTTTGCACTAGTGACATATATATATCTTAATTGTTGGTTTGCTTCCTTGCATTGTTTGATATTTTCTTCTCTCTTAAATTACATAATATCTTCAGCAAAAGAAAATATAATATGAGTAGATTTTATGTTAAATTCCTTTTATACTATAATTAATTACAGGATGGAAAAATATATAAAATATCATTAAATGGGTATAAAATATATTCATAAATTTAATTAAATATATCTCAAAATATACCTTTATTTAATTATAAAATATATGCTTATTAACAAGTTACAAAGGAATTAAACTTATGATCCATACAATGAATTTATAGAAAAAAATGATTGAACGATTGAAGACTTGTATTTTTGATAATCAATTTGAGTTCATACTAGGAAGATCCACAAGCGAAATGATTCATAATTGCTAAGGGGTTAATGGACAAGTATCTGAGCAAAGAAAGAGACTCCTACATATTACTTTTATTGATTTGGAAAAAATTTATGACCACATGCTAAAGACAAACTTTAAAAAGCCTTAGAAAAGAAATGTGTTGCATAAAAGTCATATAATAAGATATACACACACATATACAAGGGATAAAAATTAGTTTTAGAAGGTGTGGAGATGAGATAAGTGTAAGCCCTCGCTTCATTATTGATATTATTTAGAGTAGCATTTGCGTAGCTCTGTGGGCACATAGAAATAGCATAAATATACTGATATATTGAGACAATATTGCTCGATTTCAGACAGAATTCCTTATAAGGGTGTACAGAGTAATTACAGACCTTAAAAAAAATAGAAAGGTCTTTAGATAACCAACGCCTCCTCTTACATTAGCCCGGAACCTCCAGTTACCGAAAATTACCGTTCTGGCCTTCAAGCCGTTGCTTGCTGCTGAAAAATTTATACATTTATGGAAAGGGTGAGATTCGGAGAATCTCAGTAGTAACATACTTTCAAACATATAGAATGGAAAAATAAATATGCTATGTCATGTCATGTAAGATGATCGAAACTATGTGTACATTTGCCCAAGGCCAAACTACTTGCTTGCTCCTTGGTCTACTTGGCGCCCCTGTTGGGTCTCTGATCATAACATGACGAAACGGTATGTCAAAGACACTAGCTCATGTTACAGTGAATGATATATACAAACATATTAAGAATTACATAGTATATGTAAGAAGAAGTTACTACCTGGAACGTGCCATTTCCTTGCGTATCAATCAGTCCAGCTCCGTATTTGGCTCGAGCTATCAGTATATCGTAAAATTACAAATTTAGGATAAATGAGTTATTATTTATTCATAATTCATGCTAAACTCGATGTGTTGGTTATCATGACTCAAAAATACAAAATTACCAAAATACCCCTAGGGACCCGATCTGCACCCCTTTGTACCCGATCAAATTTTACTATTCCAAAAATATGACCAGGCTAATCATACACAATTTCATATGTAGAATCCCTTTTTGATCTCATATTAGTCAAAATCAGGCCCAAATTATAAAATTACCCTTGGCAGCCCCTAACTTAGGGTTAGTTTAGTCATTTCGCATTCTAGGGTTTTTCTCACTTCGCAGTCTACATGAACCCTACACAATTTTCCCTTATAAACTCAATGGAAACATCAAATTGATGAAATTACAGACCAAATAGGACAAAAATTCCCCTGTACTAAATCTAAAAAATTAAGGGAAAATGTTGTTTCTTGATTTTAAATCCATAAACCACCTTCTTTTTACCTCTAGTATCGTGTTTAATCACTTAAACACATTTCCCCTATGATTGTTAGAAAATTGGGCAGCATAACCCCTTAGGGTTTGAGCTTCCCAAAATTACAAAATAAAGCCAAAACAAAGCCAATCAACAAAAACTATCAAGAATCAACAAAAGAAGCTAGGTTCTTGAGTTTATCTTAGATTCTTCTTCCTCTCCTCTCTTGAACATGGTCTCCTCCTCTCTCTTTTCCCTTGATTTTTCTTTCTAATCATGGTGTACAAGGTGAATAAGAGATTAGAGAGGTGTTACAAGGGTTAGAAGGTAAGAACAAGTGAAACCTACCTTGATCTTGCTTCTTAGTATATCCTTGCCCTTTCTTCTTGTTCTTCATGTTTTTCGTTCAGCTCTCTCTCTCTCTCTTTTACTCTCTTTGTTCAGCCAAAAATGATAAATAATGAAGGGATAATGGTCTCATAAAAATATCCCAACTCACCTCCTCAAATATTATATTAAATTGCTAATTAACCATGTGACTTTACTTTATGTCATCATCTTTTCTCTTTCCTTCCTTATGCCATATGAATATGCTCCTCAAACTTAAGTCATTATCTCTTTATTTGGCCTATAATTGTTGACCGAATGAATGCAAGAGCAAGAGATAAATGTGCTCTCACAATATCTCTCTTGCTTTATTAGAATAGTAGTTGTTTAATGAAAATGAACATGTGTCTATTTTTCCTTAGCTATAATTTTACTTCTTACATTAATATAAGCCAAGAAATTTCATTTTCTTTTGCTTTCCATTACTTTGACTTAAAGATCAAGGGGAAAATAAAATAATGCAATGCCTCTATCTCTTCTTGCTTTATGTTATATTGTTGTTTAATGGAAAATTAACATGTGTCCCCTTTTCTTGGTCAAGAATTTCCCTCAAATAAATATGCACCAAGTAAATTGATTCCTCTCTCTCTTGCCATTTTGACTAAAATATCTTTCAATTAAAGGGAAAAATAATTGTTTCTTGCTTTATTTGTCAAATGACCATTTTGCCCATACATTTATTTCAATTTTTCACAATTAGTGAAAAATTGAGTAGAATTTTTATCAAATTTTGAAAATTCATATCTAATTGTATAGATATTCAATTGGGGTGGTTCTAAAGGCTATGTGACCCTTATTAAGTCTAATTTTAAGAAAAAATATAGCATTTAGCCAATTGTAATATCAAAATTCTCATAATTTTTGTTTTTGGACGCTGCCTATGAAATTTGCCAGTTTTACTTTGCTAAATTCAAAAAATACATAACTCTTTGTGTACAGCTCCAAATAATCCATATGACCTATCAAATTAAATTTTGATAAGTCTAATTTTATTTTGGAAAGTTTTAGAATTTTTTGGATATCATTTGCCTATTTAAAAATGTCACAAAATCATGACTGCCACTTGGAGAAACATATTGGAAGCAAATTTCATTTGTGTTCCCAACATAGTCTTGTTGTGTGATCACTCATTGCCTTATTTTGTCACTTAATGTGCTCTTTAATGCACTATTTTATTTCTGTTAGAACTGGCTGACACCCAAGAGGGGGGGGTGAATTGGGTGTACGATAAGAAAGTCTGATTGTTTAAAATCTTTTTGCAGCTTATCAAATCAATACATAGGGAACTATAAATTCATAAGCAGATATATAGATCATATATGCTGGAAATGTAAAAGTTTAGGGAAGAGAGGATGCAAACTATAATTTATCCTGGTTCGGTCCAATCCACGATGACCTACGTCCAGTCCCCAGGCTCTTCCTGAGATTTCCAATCCACTATCTTCTTGTTTAACTGGGCACAAGATAAGCCTCTACAAATATCTTACAAAGTACTCCCCCTTACACACTGTAATGTTACTCTCTCTTACGACAGATCAAGCAAAGCAATCCTAAAGACCTTTCTCTTCTGCTTACCCGTGCAAGTCTTACGAGCAGTAACGTTCTCTCCTGCTTACACCACTGTAAGTCTTACGAGCAGCAACGTTCTCTCCTGCTTACACCACTGTAAGTCTTACGAGCAGCAACGTTCTCTACTGCTTGCACCTTGTAAGTCTTACGAGCAGAAAGTCTTACTGACAATTCGCTCTACAACTTCCCTCGTAAGGTGATCAATTCTCTCAAGGTCCCTCTACCTTGAGAACACTTCTGAAATACAGATGAAGTGTTTACAAGCTCTCTCACAGAGTGTATGGATGCTCACTGAAGTACAATGTAAATATTTTCACTCTCAATTATACATGACAATGAGAACATATATTAACGAAGAATGTGAGAGACGAAGATTCATGATAGCAGCATGTTGAATGTTGGGTTCTCGTTACTTCATCATTTCTGTTCGCTAAAGTATATATATATCTTCTTCTTGAATGCTTTAGTTTATATAGAGGATATGTTGAGAGCCGTTCGAGCATTCAAATATTTTTCCGTTGAAAGCCCATCGTGTGTCTAACAGATACTTCAGCGTTTTCTATTGATCTGACAGATGCTTCAGTTGTTGCTTACAATTAGCACGTTATTGGTTATTTGTTGAATATTGCTAGTGCCCATGATTAGTTGTCGTCGAATGTTGTTCCGATAAGTGGTAATGGATAACACCTGCAATACACTGATAGAAAATAGCCGTTAGAGAATATTTTAAATATCACTCGAGTGGATAACTACTTCACCAGAAGTGATCTACATCAGTTGAGTACACCATGAAATCCTTCGAGTAAATTCTTCAACTCGGTGTACTTCACTTGGAATGTTCAAACATCTTCTGGAGGTGATTTTGATAAAATAATTAACACTTGACTGCAGAAGCATTTCACTGGAAGTAATCTTGATTTCTAGATTTGATTGTCATTTGAACTGATTCCGATTCAGTGAAGAGTGCACTGAGTGATCATAGATGCTGACAAGAAGTGAAACTGACAAAACTTCATATCAATTGATCTTGGCACGTCTCTGGAAGTGATATGCAAAATCAACATAATTACTTGATTGGATATTATCTTACAGATATTGAACTGATGCAATTGATATCCAGTGGGAGTGATCTTTGTTTCACCAGAGGTGATTTAGATTCTCTAGAAGCATTCTGATTCTTATTGGAATTTACTGGCTGTGTATGGGGGGCTTCTTTCTGTCCTAAAGTCATTACATCACCTGATCATATAACTTCTAACTTGTAGTAATCTGAGGCATACTGGTTTTCATTGGAGGTGTATTCAGGTTCATTGGAAGTGATTTGAGAAAGTGTGTAATTCACCAGAAGTGATTCAGCATCCACTGGAAGTGATCTACAAAAACAACATAATCACTTTAACTCTTTGTTGCGTTTCCAATTCTTCAGCAAACAGGGGTAAACTTCCAGATAACATAAATATTAGAATATAAATCCAAAATTTTCATATTATATATTAATAGAAATATTTTTATGTCTAGTTTCATATGGCACCAGTTTCAGCTCAATCAGATCTGTGGTTTGAGAGTTATGGCCAAAATACCAAACCTGTTCCAGAAAGTGATGCTGATATGAAGTCCAAATTTGAACACTTATATCGCCTTCATCTGAGCTCCTTTGATATTGTTTCTGGTGTCAAAAATGATGTATTGGGAGTCTATTTTCATATACAACTGATTTTTTCTTAATTGGAGTTGTATTTTGAGAGATATGATTGAATAATCAGTCCTCACTCAGCTGGACGAAAAACAGAGTATGAAAATTCAAAGATCACTCGAGTGAATAGTGACTCACTCCCAGAAATTTTCCCTGTTTCCAGAATCACTCGAGTGATTGTTAAAATCACTCGATGCTACAGTGCTGCTGCAGTGAGCTACAATGCTACACGCTACAGTAACCGTATGCTACAGTGTCAACTGCTATAGTACCCATAGAACTTGAATCTTCATATTTTTCATTAATTCTTGCAAGTTCTTTATTCCTCAATTTCTTTCTTCCATTGCTTGACTAATCTACAATATATGCAACATTAAACATAATAGTTAGTCAATATAAGTATATTATGCAAACTTTTGCTCTCTTAATATTTGACATCTATATTTGTCATTATCAAAACTAATCATATCTAACATTCTCCCCTTTTTGATGATGGCAAATCCTTAAAGAAAAATATGCTTGAATATGAATAGACAAATTGAATGCAACATATTTTTCTATTTCTCTCCCCCTATTTGACATTAGCAAAAAGTTTGAAGTTAGAAATTTCATTTTCTCCGTTAATCAAAATAAACAATCTTCTCTCCCCTTTTTGAAAGTAGTGATGCAAATGAAACATGTTTTCAAGAAAGCTTTCATAATAAAAGATATACAAGGTATGCATAAAATATAAAGAGAAAGAGGAGGGCTTAGAAATGCTCATTTGGATTTGGTAGGTTGATTGTAGATCCATGAAGTCCAGTTCACCACCCTTTCGCTATACAAATCTGATCATGTCTTCAGGATGCTCTTGAGCTTCTGTTCCATATTTGTATCACAATATGCTTAATACTAATTTGTATTAGCATAGGTATTTGTTGCTTTAAATGTTGTAGCCAATATATTTTCTTTTGACTTATCATTAAAGCAAATATCCTCAAGATCGATATATATTCTCCTTTTTAGTATGTTAAGGAGTGAGTATGTATAGAGCTAATTCTCCTGTCATAAATTAAAATCATTCTTGCAAGGAGAATGGTTAGTGCAATCAAGTATCAAAATTTCCTTTCTATACAAATTGAGATTATGGAAGGAAAGTGTATGAGTAACTCATCATCAAAACTAATCATTTGAAAGTAAATGCAGATGAGTATGCTATAATGATTTTCTAAATAAAGGAGATAAGCTTTTAAGATATGGAACACATGTGAATGTGAAGCTCCCCCTTAATGAATGCATGGTCTTTAAAAATTATTATGAGGAATGTAATTAAAAAAATTTATGGATTTGATAAACCATTGAAAAATTTGGGTGTGAAAATCAAGTGAGAAAGAAATGATAATGCTATTTAGGGATTTTAACATTTGGTATCAGAACTGGACTCTTGTTTAAAAGACTTAACCATCTCAAGAGTTATCAAGAATTATCAATGGCTGATTTTGGGTGTTGCTTACTTTCTGAAGGTTTCGATTATACCATCCCACCTATTTTGAAAGATATTGATTTTTGGTTTTAGAAAGCTAGAATGACTAGTTTTATAAGTATGTGATTTTGATATGTGGAATGTTGTTACAAATACTTTTGATCATAAACCGAAGGAGAATTGGACTGAAAGAGAAAAGAAAATATTTTCGTTAAACATTAAAGCAATGAAAATTTTGTATAGTGCTTTAACTAAAAATGATTTTGAGAAAATTAGATTTTGTTCATTTGCTAAAGCTATATGGGATACACTTGATTCTATATATACTTCTAACAAGTGTGTTGAAATTGAAAGTGTTGACAGTTCATGTGAAACTATAATATGTGCATCTGCTGTTCATAAACAATTGGAAGCTGATAATGACAAAGGAGAAATCATAAAACACTTCCATACAGTCAACACGGATAGACAAGAAGAAGAGGACTCCCGAAAAGAGCTCATTATAGACAGACATGAAAAATCACTTTCTGAAGCTCAAGATGAACTTAAGGTAAAAAGTTCCAATTCTTCTAGTGATTTTTGCAAAACAAATTTTTAAGGTTTGCATAAAATTGTTTTCCAACCAATTATTGATTCTGTTGAGAAAAACAAAAAACATTTTCAAACATGCTAGAAATTCATTTGTGAAGAAAGAACGTAAGCAAACTGAATATTTGAGATTGTCATCTCTCAAACAACACAATACTTGCATAAAGCCTGAAAATGCATATATTTATACAATTTTCAATTATTGTGGTAAATCGGGTTATATTTCTCATACATGCCATGTTAGAAGAAATCCTAATGTGAGAAATAAATATGTTTGGGTTCCGAAAGGACATATAAAGTCAAATACTAACAATAAAGGACCCAAGTATATGTGGGTACCAAAATGTCCATCTAGTACTTTACGTATGCAGGATGATCTGAAAGGAAATGGACATAAAGGTACAGATAAGATGAAAAAGAAGCCAATAAGTTCTCATACACCAATAAAGAGGTTCATACCATCGAAAAAGAAAACTCTCGGAGCATCCATTACTGGAGCTACAGAACATAACCACCAAAAGAAGCAATAGAGAAAAGGTATATGTTTCAGCTTAACGAAGGACTACCATAGCGTACCATTCAACTATATTGAGGAGAACAAGAAAATGAGGATCATTCATACAAAAATACTCTCGAAGCCTACATCATTTGAGAGAGCTTTGCATACATCCTTGGGAACACATATGAAGAACCAACATAACAGAAAGAGGCAGTGGGTAAGCAAAGCCAATCCTCCAAATACTTAAGGTGAAGGTACACAATGATAAAACCTCCTATGTCATTGTCTATAATATCTATTGAGGTTTATATCATGCTACCTTAGTAATGAGCATTGCAAACTATTTTGAAATTATGTTTTCACAACCTTTAGAAAATTGATTTATGTTGCAATGTTCAATAGCTTAACACTTTATGCATATACGCATACTTGAGAAGAAAATAGTTTTATGCATAAAGTCATGTTTAATTTATTGTGCTCAATTTCTTCAAATTAACTATATCGTTAGCACATGTGAATTAAGTTTCCTACATGCTAACCTTGAATGGATCCAAGTAAAGTTGGATACTATGAAGAAAAGATTTATATAGTTCTGTAGGATAAGAAAAAGCTTTTCAAGGCTATAGCTGCATAGAAACAAATTCATATCTTGATGATGCTGAATTTTGGAGTTTGAACTTTGATACTGAGTATGCAAAGGAGGAAAATCAATATTATTCCACCAAAGCCAAGAAAGTCGTTACAAGGATAAGAGGAATTACGGTGATATCTAATCCTTATCCTATACTGTGCTTATATGAATTATTTATTTTGGATAATGAATATTTTTCTATTATTGCATTCCTTTAGCAAGCAATCTTGTTTGATCATCAAATTATTTCCAAATTGCTAAATAAACCGAAAGTGAAATTGTGCATAATCTTGTTGTGCACTTGAGTTTTTGAAATGCAAAATCCAAAAATGTTATTTTTTGTTTCAATTTATCTTGTTTTATAAAAGTGCATACATATGCTTTTGAAAAACATTCATACTCTGATTGCATTCAAATTGGTTTCAAACTTGGAAGTTAATATTTTTGTAAATTGAATGTCAAAATGCTTCTTATCCATCCGCTAGAGTTTTTCCCATCATCGTGTTATTTCTTGGTGCTATCACATACTTAAACTCTTTTGCAATATGTTTGACCTCATATCTAATAAGTTAGGCATATGTATGAGTTTCAAGTCTATATCCTAGAAAAGAATTGAATTTATGAAAAGTCTTGTCCTTAATGCATAAATCCTTATTGGTTGAGTTATTCCAAGCTTTGTGAATGTTCATTAATGCATTGACTATTAATGCATTAACCATAATAGTGGAATAACATACTAGGATGATATTATGGAACTCTAGTCATTTAGACTATTGAGTATGTGCTTCATCATCTATAAATTATTGTACTCATCTTGTTACTTATATGCATTAATATTTGTCTTTATTCATTTCTGTGTATCTAGAGTCTTGTATTCAAATTCTTGACGTACATGCTCATATGTGTCATGACTCAATTCTAAGATGCAAGATTATCTCTTGATAAATAGCAAAGTCACTGTGCTTACATATGTCTATATAGTTAAGCCCCTCTTGGCTAATTCATTTTCCATATGACTTTTTCTCTTGGAAAAATTCTCAAACATGTTAACCCCATTGTTTAACATGGAGCTTTCTGATACACACACACACATATATATTGACTTCTACTACTTTTAACATAAGCATCGATTGTAAACATGTTTTTTTAAAAAAGGGTTTTTTTATATATTTGAAATCACAATTTTACAATGCATTGTCATGATTTGAAATAGCACTTGAGATTTGAAATACTTTACATATTTCATTCTTGAAAACTTGATTCCATTCACAAGTTGTCATTTCATAAAAGTTGGTCATTATGGATTGATTTTCTACTCTTTTGATCAAACTTACATAGATTGCATGAAAACCTTATCAATGACATATTTTTAATAAAAATATATTTACAAATTGTCATTGATCATTGAAATCATCCTCTTGATATAATTTGTTTGTTGCCCTCTATGATCCAATTGTTTAAATTTATTGGGTAAAATTATATTTTGGTCCTTGTTGGTTTTATGATACTCTTTGCTCATATATTATATGATTTAATTAAGAGCGTAAGAGTTGTTATGTCTAATGTTGTGGACCCAAGAAAAATTGGGTACCAAATAGCATATTTAAACTTTTGCAGGAATTAACCAAGATGCTATAATTTTAGATGAAAAAAAGGGGAGCTAACGGAGTAGGATTGACTGGAAGTATTTCAGTGTGAGCAGAAGCAGAGGTTAAAAGGTTACAATCTGAGCCTCAATGATCAATAAATGGATAAGTCCCCTACTAGATGCTTTAAGGAGTACAATGAGCCTGAAATGTACAGAATCATCAAGCTTGATGAACAAGATCTGAAACTTGAAGCAAAATGAGGCAGTTATGAACCAGAACTTCAAAATTCTATTAGACATGATGGATGACAAAATAAGGGAGCTATGTTATATGATGAAATCAGAATTTTCTGATGGTATTTCTTAAGCAAGGGGAACATACCAAGCTAATGCATATACATAAGGCCTTATTTAGTGATCATCTTAGTAAGTGTTACATAGAGATCACATCCTCAGATTCCTTCAGTACTAATCAAGTCACCAGACGATGATTGGCAACAGTGTATCAATAAGAGGATCATAACTCAAGTAATTACAATATTACTTGAGTGAGGTATTGTATTCCTTCTTAAATCCAAATCCTCTGAGTTGCATCACTTGAGCAAGCACTAAAGTGATGATCGAATGATATTGGGATATAATTATTAAAATCCCTAAATAGCATCATCATTTTCAAAATTTGATTTCTCACTCAAATTTTTCAATGGTTTATCAAATCCATAAATGTTTTTAACTACATTCCTCATAATAATTTTTAAAGACCATGCATTCATTAAGGGGGAGCTTCACATTCACATGTGTTCTATATCTTAAAAGCTTATCTCCTTTATTTAGAAAAATCATTATAGCATACTCATCTGCATTTACTTTCAATTGATTAGTTTTGATGATGAGTTACTTATACACTTTCCTTCCATAATCTCAATTTGTATAGAAAGGAAATTTTTGATACTTGATTGCACTAACCATTCTCTTTGCAAGAATAATTTTAATTTATGACAGGAGAATTAGCTCTATACATACTCACTCCTCAACATACTAAAAATGAGAATATATATCGATCTTGAGGATATTTGCTTTAATGATCAGTCAAAAGAAAATATATTAGCTACAACATTTAAAGCAACAAATACCTATGCTAATACAAATGAGCATTAAGCATATTGTGATACAAATATGGAACAGAAGCTCAAGAGCATCCTGGAGACATCCTACAAATGAGCATTAAATTTTGAGAAGTCTACTTTCATTCTGAAAAGTTTTAGAATTTTTTGGACATCATTTGCCTATTTAAAAATGTTACAAAATCATGACTGCCACGTGGAGAAACATATTGGCAGCAAATTTCATTTGTGTTCCCAACATAGTCTTGTTGTGTGATCACTCATTGCCTTATTTTGTCACTTAATGCGCTCTTTAATGCACTATTTTATTTCCTCTTGATGCCACCAAAGGTGTAAAGAATTGTAGGGAATAAAATTATGCTTCTCTGGGACACTTGCTAAACCGGGACTTAGCAGTCTACTTGTTTCAAGCTTATTCTCAAGCCTCTATCCCAAAATCTGGATGTTACAATAAGAGACTTTCAAATATATATATATATATATATATATATATATATATATATATAAGAATTTGGCCTGCATCAATTTATTTTGTAACACCTTAGTTTTTATTTCTAGAATTTAAATTTATTTTAGAAATGAATTAATTCATAGTGAATGGGATTTTCCTAGTAATTATGTAAGAAAAAAAGGTAATTTTCTAAAAAATGATTTATAAAAATAAAATTGATTAAAATAATATATATATATATATATATATATATATATATAAAATAAAGAACGAATGGATGGATGAAAGTAAAAAAAAAAATGCAAATCGGGCAACGGCCCATTTGAATTATTGAACACACACCCACATCACGTGGATGGGAATTTTATATTCCCCCATTGTCTATTATGGTTCACAGTGAGACAAAAGTGAGAGTGTCTTCGTCCTCGCCACATCGTCCGCCATTTTTCTTCTTTACGGGTAAGTTTTTTGGATTTTATTTTGGTAAGTAAAACTACTACTATTCATTAATCTCCCTTTATGAATATTGTTTTACTTAACTAGATCTTTCTAATGAATGTGTTCTTGAGGTGGTTAGATCACATTTTTTTATTAGGATTTGAAGTAAGTTGTAAGTGTTAATAAGAGATGACCATACAATTGTGGAGCTAAATTAGTAGTTAAACTATATTGATTAGAATTGTCTATTGGGTGATTTGACGATTTAGAATTGAGTTTGTATTTAAAAAGTTAAGACTATGTATGTGTGTGTAATTATGTATGATATTTTTACTAATTAAATTTAAATCAAATGATTGATTTGGATTTACTAAAGGTATTATTGATTTGTTTATGGTTTAGTTTTAATATTTAAGCTTGAAATTGGGGGTTCAGGTTTTAAATGGAATTTTAAGTTAGGAAAAAGATATATAAATATCATTTCAACTTCTAAAATTCAGAAAAGTCCTTAAACACATGCAAAGAACAGAGAGGGGATGTGATGAGAATATGAGTTTTTTATGTTTGGAAGAAAAGACCAAAAAGCTCCCATTATTCAATCTTTTTACATATGTTATCAGTACTTATTGATTTTTTCAAAACCATTACTCTTTTAGTTAATCTCATTACTCAATTGGTTATAATCCAAAATTCTTTGTCAATAATTTTATATATTTTGTAAGTACTTATTGATTCTGTCAAAACTATTACAGATTTTTTCATTACCACTATTTATTTCCTAAATTTCATGATTCAATTGGCTACAACTCAAAACTCTTTGTCAATCTGTTTACACATATTGTCAGTATTTATGGATTTTGTCAAAACCATTACTCTCTTTTAGTCAATCTCATTATTAAATTGGTCACAACTCAAAACTCTTACTCACTTTTTATACATTTTGTCAATACTTACTGATTTAGTCAAAATCATTATAGATTCGTTAAAACCACTATTCATTTCATCAATCTCATTACTCAATTGGCTACAAGTCAAAACTCTTTGTCAATCATTTTGCATATATTATCAGTACTTATGAATTTTGTCAAAATCATTACTCTTTTAGTCAATCTTATTATTCAATTGGTCATAACTCTAAACTCTTACTCAATCATTCTACACTATAAGAATCAATGATACTTTCTACATATAAGAATCAAGGCCAAAACCTCCAATAAATCGAAAATTCAAAACATGTTAAAAATGTTAGAAATTCTTACGTCGAACACTTTCAGCCTTTGTGCAAATATAATCATATAATCAGAAGGGAGACACACTCCTCTCTACCGCCATGACCACCACCCCCTGCAACATCCTCAATCGTAAGCGAGGGTAACTTCTTCAATGATACTAAGGGTACTGAGCCAGAGGTAGGTCCGGTTCTTGGGAAGACAGATCTTAGTGACCCATTTTCCCCAATGTCGCTTCCTAACACATTTGTACAGCTTAGTGGGCTTAGAAGGCGCACCTATATTCTTCATGGGAACAAGCTTGGGGCTCAAGAAGCTGAGGGTATTTTACTGCAAGGTCATGTCTTGGTGATTCTGGTGAAGGATCGGAGGTTGAAACTGGTCATTCTAAGATAGAGTCTAGTTGTTGAGCACAAAAGGAAGATTTGGTTGCTTCAAACCAATCAAGTTGTGGTTGTTGAATAACCTATTGGAAAATACATGGGTCATTGATGGTGACCAAATTGCCAGGGAAAATGCCTAAAAGAACTTGCTCTCTTTCGAGGGAGAGGGAAGATGGCGAGATCGGGGAAGAGGAAGAGAGAGGGAGAGAGGGTGAAGTTTTGATTTGAGAGGCATTTTGATCATTTGATACACATAAAAAATCAAGATTCCCCCTCAATCCCCTCTCTGTCTTCTACATGTGTTAAGGGATTTTTTTGGGTTTTGACAATTCATATGGTATTATGTGTTTTTTTTTCTTTTTAAGTTTGAGTATTTTAGATATTTTTATTAAAGTGATCAGCGGGGATTAAGGATTTAATTGAATAGTTTTATTTTTTAAAAAAATATAAATGATTAATCATGATTTATAGCAGATTTGGAAATTTTCTTTACTTAAAAATTAGAAAATTTATATACATATATGTATATATGTATATGTATGTATATATGTATGTATATATATGTATATGTATAGATACATATACATATATACATACATATACATATACATATATATACATACATATACATACATATACATATACATATATATACATACATATACATACATATATATACATATATGCATATATATATATATATATGCATATATATATATATATATATGCATATATATATATATGATTGATAATAATATTAGAAACTTTATATTATAAACCATAAACACAACTATATTAATTTGGAAATTAGAAACTTCATCAATGAGTTATTAAAATTTTGTTTGATTAGTTGTTGTAAAATTGAATTTTATTTACCAACATAAAGTTGGTTTAGCGGTGTAAGGTTCTGTTAGATTCCTCTATATAGGGGTGTTCATGAGTCCTGAATGCCCATAATTCCAAGCCCAGCCCTAAAAAATCAAGCCATAAATTGTTTGGGCATCTTCAGCATTAGTTATTCCCCTAGGGTTTGGCACAACAGTTGGTCTGGTTTTAACAAATTGTTCAATATTTTTTAATAAATGAATTATTCATATTTATAACTGCATGAGTTATTCCTAGAGGAGTGTAGAATTTGACAACTCCCATGTCACAACATCTGATTTTGTTTAGAAAAAGAATTCATGTTTAGAAAAAGAAACGATTTAGTAATTGTAAGGCGAAAGAGTAGGAGGACTACTTCGACTTCTGCACCTCAGCAATGGCGGAAGATAAGCATCTTATTCACTCTTCCATATTGAAAAAATAATTTACTTTGACACATTCTTGATGTCATGCACATTGAAAAAAATATATGCGACAATGTGCTATACACGCTGCTTAACGAACCAGGCAAGTCAAAAGATCATCTTCAAGTGAGAAAAGATTTAACGGCCATGGGAGTTTGTGAAGGCGCATGGCCTGATGAGCATGAAAAATCTCAACCGGTAAAGTTCACCCTCACAAAACGGAATAAGGAAGTCTTCCTAGCTACGTTAAAGAAAATAAAAGTTCCTTATAGCTATTCAAGCAACATTTCACGATGTATTGACATACAAACAAGAAAGGTTGCTGGCCTGAAAAGTCATGACTCACATGTTCTTATACAACAGTTACTTCCGTTGGCTATAAAGAATGCACTTCCTTCCTATGTGTCCATCATTTTGGTGGAGCTGAGCTCCTTCTTTTGGAAGTTGTGTTCTAAGGCTTTGATCATTGAGGAGCTCGATCAGCTGCTGTTCAAAATCATTCTTATTTTTTGTCATTTAGAGATAATCTTTCCTCCTTTTTTCACTTTGATGGTTCACCTCATAGTCCACCTTGTTCATGAAACAAATCTCACTGGCCCAGTTCAATATCGATGGATGTATCCGATTGAGAGGTACTCATTTTACATATGTGCGTCATCATTACTTTCTCAATTTTCTAGTCACCCATTTCACTATTTAGTATCATTTTTCCCTTTATACTTTATATGTTTCTTGGCAAATTGAAATATTACATAAGGAATAAGGCATAGCCAGAAGGTTGTATAAATGAAGGTTATATAGGAGATAAAGTCTTGTATTTCTGCTCAAGGTACTTTGATGACATTGAGACGAATTTCAACTGATCGCCTCGTGTAGACGATTGTCCTGAGCCTGAGCCAACAACATCCATAGAGTTGTTAATCCTTTGTGTTAGTAAACCAGTTGGAGGAAGTGAGAACTTCAAACTAACTGCAACTGAGAAGTTGCAAGCACATAGACATGTCTTGATTAATTACACTCAAGTTGAACCCTTCCTTTAGTAAGAATTGTACACTCATATATTATTCTACAAATATCCTTATATTTTTTATTTACATTTCATGATCGTCTTCCCAAGATTAATTGCAGGGAATTCAGAAGTCATGTGAAGCATCAACTCAGGATCTGAACACAAACATCCTCTAAAGTTGACAAAATGGTCTAAAGAGAATTCCTAGACTAGTTTGTGCGCAAAAAGGTTTACAGCATACAATGTTAATAGTTTTAAGTTTTGCACAGTATCACGAGATCAAGGATTGCAAACTCAAAATTCGAGTATTTTTGGCACCTTTTGGACAAGGAGTTATGCAAGCAGCAATGACATCAATATGCAGTTCGGAGGTGTCTCTTACTATGAAAAGCTTCTTGATGTTATCGAACTAAATTACTAAGGCCGTTTCATTGTTACGATGTTCAAGTGTTTGTGGGCAAATACGACAATTTTCTAGGGACTCACAATTGATGATTTAGGCATCACATTAGTAAATTTCTCTCTTCCAATTCACACCGGTTAATCTGAAGATGATGAGCCCTATATTATTGTGTCAAAGACACACCAAGTTTATTATGTCGAGGATGAGAGGTACAAGGATTAAAACATGATGATTCACTTAAAGCCTAGAGACCTTTGTGACATGAGTTATAGTGACAACATCACATACGAGAGTGAGTCATTCCATCCTGCCAATTTTAAAACTTCTTCCCTAAAGGCGATAATAATTTACCTATGGTTCGATGAGTTTTTATAAGTTTAGATCATTTAAATTTATGTTTTCTGCACAACAATACCACACTAACATTTTCTCTACAAAATTTTGGTAGGGATAGCGATGAAGAATGATTAAGTAAAATCATGCTTTTGTTCTTCTAACTTTTAATTTTCTTAAAAAAAAACATTTTGACTAACATTTATAGTGGTTTTATAACCGCTACAAATTTTAACTGCTACAAACTATGACACTTCAACCGCTACAAACTTAAACTGTTACAAAAACCGTGACATTAACCGCTGTAAGAGTCACGCAGATCCCTATAAATACCTCAACACCAACTCTTTTCATACACTTCTCCATTTCTTTACTCCCTTCTTCTCTCTCGTTTTTTCTCATCTAGGAATTTTTTTTAAGAGTCCAAGATCTAAGTAAGGTGATTAAATATGGTAAATTTTTTATCAATTCTTTCATCTCCAAATTTTTTTCTACTTATAATATTCATGCTTTTTTTTTACAGAAATTAACGGACTATTCATCAATATTTTTTATGTTCCTTCCATAATGATCAACATCTACGAGACAACAAAATAAGTACTTATTACCCATAAATCCACAATATTACCTACACTTTCTCAATATTATGTATATAAATTTAATATTTATGTAACTCAATTTAATCTTTTTTTTTCCAACGTAATTCAATTTAATCATTATTTTCAAATTGGTCCAGGTATAATTATATAATAATCAACTTATTAGAACAATATTATAACAATTGAATTAAATTATTGGATAATTTTTTTTCATTTTCCCAAATATTTGTAGCGGTTATTAGAACCGCTACAAAGTTAAAAGTGAAATTGAAAAATTGATTACATTTTTTTGCCACTTTTAAAATTTCATCCTAATTTAGTAGCGGTTCTATAACCGCTACAAATGTATTGGTGCCATTTTTTAAAATTTCATATTTTAACTTAGTAATGGTTTTATAATCACTACAAGGAGTCAAAAATTTCATTTCCCATTTTCCCGCCATGGGAAATGTTTGTAGCGGTTATATAACCGCTACAAAATTATTGGCGTCAATCTTAAAAAATTCACATTTCAAATTTGTAGCGGTTATTTAACCGCTACAAATTAGCGGCTCAATATTTGTAGCGGTTTTTTAACCGTTACAAAATTGTCAGATAATGTGTTGACTTCATCCAACTATTGTAGTGGTGTACACAAACCGCTACTAATTCAGTAACGGTTTTTGTCCTTGAGTAGCGGTTATTTAAAACCGCTACAAAATTGCTAGCAACAATGGTTTTTGCAGCGGTTTCTTTAACCACTACTAATGTTGTTTGTAGCGATCAAAACCACTACAAAAATACATTTTTAATCGCTACTAAATCACTATTTTTTTGTAGTGCACCTAGTTCAATCTTATTTTATTCATTTAAAATCATTTTCATCCCTTCATTTTGTCGAGTATATCCTACTATTAGTCTCGCAAAATCATCCATAATTCTCCCTTAATTGTTCATTGTTCTATTTTATGGAGATCCGTATATAATTGTTGAAAGAAAATGTGTGCTGTGGGACGTGCATGCATGACATTAATATGAATAATATAATTAGCGCTCCCTCTTTTTTTTTAATATAACTTATTTATCTAATTTGATTAGGGAAGTTAGTTTAGTTAATAGAAATTTTTTTTTGAAACACCTTAATCATCTTCCTTAATTTTCTCAGTCTCTCTTTTATTTGATTATGATTGAGTGAGCATCAAATAGAGGAATATTAGGTAAAATGTACAAGTATATGAAATAAGTCTTACATTTAAAATTAAGATCAACTTGATCCCCAATTAGCTTTAATTTTCTGTATATATTCTTGTTTCTATGTAGAAGTTGCCATATATAGTTACACTTCAATTTACAGTCTCATCGTTTTGCATGCACTTAGATTCCGTCCTATATATATAGATGTGGCCCCTCAACAGATCCTATCGGAGGGTCTATTCATAAGCTTTGCAAGGTCTAAAAGAAATAAAGCTCTATGGAGCAAAATATTCTTAATTATCAAGGGGCAATGCCTCAATGTCCGGACTATATAAGTCGAACTTTTCGTATCCGTCTTATTTTGCTTCAAGCCTACCTTATAAGTTTACAATTTTGAATAGGTTCAAGCATGCATATGCCTTGAGTCTTAAATGTATCAACCAAATAATTAATTTTCAGAGATTAAAAAAACTATTGAGTTAGTTATTTGTAAAAAAATGTGTGTTTGTTTTTATAAAGTATATCTTTTAATTTAATCATTTATATTAAAAACTACTCTCTTTATAAAAAACAACCTTAATATATGCAATCAATATGTAGGGAGAGTTTATAATCAAAATTATAAATTTAAGAAATAAAATAGAGTAAGGTTTTATATTTAGGATCAAAACAAATCCTCCAATTCTTCTTCTGTTTAGAACGAGAGAAAGCTTTTTTTTTTTTTTTTTTTTGCCAGCAATGAAACATGATATACTAGTGCGGATCATCCTCATGATGGTGACTTTAACAGAATTTGTCGCAAGTTTTTCACCACTTCATTCACTGGCGTATTGTATTCATCACCCACCTGCATTATATATAGTCAAAAAATTTCAAGATTCCAAATAGCTGAATATAATTCTCCAAAAACACAGGAAATCAAAATATATTATATGAATTGTGTTCAATATAATTATTTGTACATCATCACCTGAGCAATAATGGTAATGCCAAGAGTAGATTTTCCAAATGGCAATATGCTACTACTGGTGACACAGATGAAAGTCCTCAAGCAAGCTCAATATTTTGAACTCAATGCCCTTATGTTTCTCACAATAGATTCCCATAAACACTTGCTTGTTCTCTGAAACCCTAACTTCAAGTATTAGGCAGTACTTCATTCACTTCATAAAAGTTGTGGTCATTCTCATAAAATTCAATTCTCTTTATGTATGGGCGTCCATGACGGACCTTTCTCTAGTTCTCTTGCACGCTCTTGAAGGTGCTTCACGTATTTTATAGCTTCGTCTAGTATAGTTTCTTTGTCCAACTATATTTTTATATACACGCACAATTCACAGTAAAGGACACATCAATTCCGACAAAACTTAACATAGGCTTACTATGATTTCCTCCCAAAGTTTGATTTCCATCCAATAATTCTACTATATTTTGTAGACATATACATTATTTAACCCCCTAAAATAAAGTGATTGTCTATTTTTTTTTCCTTTTTGAATAAGAGGGGGAGGCACTAAATCACTAATAGGGCATGAGGTTATAAGTGAGATCGAATCCAGGGCATGTCCCACTCATAGGAAAGCATCCACACCGCTAGGCTACAGAGCCATCGTAAAGTGATTGTCCATTGAAACTAACAAATTAAACTGACCTTCTTCAAGCCGGAAATAGTAGTAGAAAATGCAGTGAACTTTTCTGTAATTTGCTGTCTCCGTCTCCTCTCTGCCATAATATGATTCTCTACCTCCAAAGACCTTCTTTTCTTTACTCGTATCAGCATTATGCCTCTTTATTATTCTTCGATGAGAAGATGATGTAATTTCCGACCAGAGGTGATCCAAATCCGATGAATATTGACGATCTGGCTTCCGCACAATGCATCTGAGGAACTCTTTGTATTCCTCGTCCAAATTCATGGTCGTGCGATAATCTTGGAATTCTCGAGCATCATCCATATCCTGAAAATCACAATTGAAATATTAGCATGCATCAATATAAAAAGATTTTTGAGTCTTGGTCTTAATTATATTACTGGATACTGAGCAAAACTAGTCTCCTATGACTCCTCCATTAGACGAATTCTTTCCTTTGTATGAATTAATTAGTAGTCATCAATATTTAAATGAAGATGAAAATAGAAACAGATGAGCCCCACATAGAAAAAAGGAGTATGAAAAAATTAACCCTGGACTTGATGGAGAGAAAATTTGGGGGACGGAATACTAGGAGGAAAAACTGTCAAAAATGGTAAAATTTTATCATTTTTGACAGTTTTTCCTCCTAATAATCTCTCCCCTATTTTCTTCTCACTAACTATTCATAGAAAGATAAACTCAGACTACAGAGGATCTCAATCTGACGAATCTAAGAATTGAAGCTCTTCGTCTTCCTCGTCAAAATTCACCATCCATACCCAGCGCCAATTGAAATACTCCCTCCCTTATTTTTTATAAGCGATTTTCTCTCTTTTGGAGCTGATCTTTTTTATAAGCAACTTCTCTTTATATCTCAAAATCTAAACTACTTTTTCTTTTTCTACCCATATTAAATACATATTTTTATATTAATTGTCTCTCACTCACTAATAATTCTCTTTCATTTAATCATTTATTACACACACTCTCTCATATTTATTATTCATTCTCTCTCTTATGCTCATTTCATAAATAGGGGCATATTAAGAAGAAATATAGCATTTTTTACACATTTATTGTTTTTAACTAATCTTAACTGTTAGTTCGTTTTACGCAATGAAAATAAAAATTACTTATAAAAAGGACCTATATTAATATCAAACATTAATTTGATGAATTGCTCAAACTAAAAGTTCTGATATACACTATGTGAATCTTGGCCTTACTAGATGTTGGGGGAAAACCAGCCTCTCATGACTCCGGATCCATTAGACTTGTCTCTGATGAGAGAGATTATAAAATATATTGACGACTATTATCCCTAGATTGTTCTTCTCTAATAAGTATTTAAAATTATATTAAAGCTAGCTATCAATTTAGTTGTCAATAATCTTGTAGTTAGAGGTGGAAATAGTCTAGGTTAGGCTTCACTTAAATAGTCATGGGCCTACAACATATATTTAAAGCCTACACATGGTTCTAATCCTATATGTAGACTTTTTTTTTAGACTTGAGTCTAGGATTTCAAAAGGCTTGACAAGGCCTGAAGCCTGTTTAATGCCCTAATTAAAATGTAGACCTTTAAATAGCATTTAAAGCCTAAACTTCCATATTCATATATAACCCTTCACGCTTATTTACAATCCTATATCATGTTTTAAAATCCTAATATCCATTCTCATCGTACTATTAGAGCTTAGTAAGGAAAAGAAAAAAATTTCTAGTGATAACAATTGTCTAAATAAATAGGAATAAGAAAAACTAATCGTCTGTTGACTAATGATGTATATTTTCTAAAATCAACCAAGCATAACAAGTAGCATGTAAAATTAGATGTTAGCTCTTTTACTCTTCCTACATAAATTGGGACAAGCTCCTCCTACTAATAAGATTATAATATTTCACTTCGCACTAAAATAAACTCATAACAACTATTATTTTTTAGTGGACGACATAAATCAGGGGAGAGGGAGAGAGTCAGCACTACCATCTTGAGCAATTGAAGAGAAGGGAGGTAGGGGTGAATGATTGATGCAAAAGCAAGAGTTAAGTATAATGATGATGTGATGTGAAATTTAGAATTAAAGTTAAGTTGATAAATTTATAAATAATTTATAAAAGTATTGAGATTATATTATATATACTTATATAATAGTATAAATTGTAAATAATTAAATAGATCAGACATGTAAGTTTGTAGGCTAGGCCTTATGAAAATAAGCTTGACCTGTTAATTTAAATAAGCTTGACAATAGGCCTAATAAACCTGACATATTTACTAAATAAAATAGACTAGACTTATCATAAACCTTTTTTAAAAACCTAACCTATTCTCATCCTTACTTATAATATAGTGGTATGAAAATTTTCATAGAGGTCATGTGTTGGATCTGCCTTTAACTTCACTGTTAGTGCGTGTGTGTGGGCCGTGGGGGCCGAGGGACGAGCATTGCATGGAATTTAATATGAATTATTATTATTAGTGAGAATAGAAACATATTAAATTAATATTATTTGTGAGAATGGAAACAAATGTGCGTGGGGGGGCCAACGGACGTGCATGCATGGAATTTAATATGAATTAAAATTATTAGTGAGAATGGAAACATATTAAATTAATATTTTTTGTGAGAATGGAAACAAATGTGTGCGGGGACCGACGGACTTGCTTGCATAAAATGTAATGTGAATTATTACTTTTTGTGAGAATGGAAACAAATTAAATTAATACTATTTGTGAGAATGGAAACAAATGAGCACCAGGGAAAAAGACTGTGGGAAAAGGACGAATGAAGCAGAGGGAAAAATTATTCACCCAAAAGAGAGGACCAGCAAAGAATATATATGAGCTGTGATATATGCAAAGTTAGCCTTTAATTTACACTCTTATCGTTTTTGCATGCGCTTAGATTCCCTCCTATAGGTGGGGCCTCTCCACATATCCCGTCCAATTGATAAAAGGGTTATGGGGGAAAAATATTTATGAATTTTTTTTTAAAAAGTGCATCTAATATCATAAATTTTTTTTATGTAAAAAATTACCTATGAACTTATTAAAATGGGGCAAAACTGCTCACATCGTTAATTGGTATAAGTATCTTTTTTTTGGGACCCACATTATTATTTTTTGAAGTGCAAAAATACTTATGAACTTTTCTCAAAAATGCACCCAACACTATAAACTTTTTTTAGGTGTAAAAGTACCCATGAAATTCTTAAAATGACGTAAAAATGCACACACCGTTAACTGATACAAACTTATATTTTGTGAGACCCACATTATTATTTTTTAATGATTATTTAAATTTCTAAAAAAAACTCTACACCCCCTCTATCTCTTCCCCACCTCTCTTTTTTTGATCTTCTGTGAAACCCTCCTCACTCCGACGATTCACTCTTCATCGCTCTCAATCTCTCCATGGAGCGTCATTTCTCTTCACCTCACACTTCTTTGCTAACTTAGGCGTAGTCCTCTAGAGAATAACCATGTTTCTTCATTTAGTCAAGCTAATAGAGCATCAAAAGAAAGAAGCTCCAAAGTCACTGACCACAAATCATTCATCAGTGTCCCGTCACATGTCCCCAATATCTTTAAAAGTTTGATTATTTGAATTCAAATGAAAAAAAAATTGTTGCATAGTGTTATGAGTACAACATCAAAAAATTTCACAAGTAGAATGAGTTTATAAGTTCAAGGGGCTCTCTTTCCCAATAGGCTAGTCTTTTAAGATGAGCTATCCCTTGAGCTTGTGATCATTACATTGATGTTTTTATTGAATGCACACTAGGCGCTTAAAACTTAGTGGAGAGTTTAAGAGCGACGAAGAGTGAATTGTCAGAGCGGTAAGGGTCACATGAGAGATTAGAGAAAGGGGTGGAGAGTTTTTTTAAAAAATCAAATAATCATTAAAAAATAATGTAAGTCCCACAAAATAAAAGTTGTACTAGTTAATGGTGTGTGTGCATTTTTGTCCCATTTTGAGAAATTCATAAGCACTTTTACACCCAAAAGAAGTTTATGGTATGGATTCACTTTTGAGAAAAGTTTATGAGTATTTTTGCATCTCAAAAAATAATAATGTAGGTCCCACAAAACAAACGTTTATACCAATTAACGGTGTGTGTATTTTTGCATCTAAAAAAATCTATGGTATTGGATGCACTTTTGAAAAAAAATTCACAAATATTTTTACACCTTAGCCAATAGACTTATAGTGATGCAGTTACGTACGTAATTAATCGCACCATTTTTGTTTGACACGTTTATTTATTTTATGTTTCTATTCTCTCCTACCAAGCAACCGTGTGATTGCAGCCGTTTTATTTCTTAAGAATTATTCAATTAATCACTGTCTAAATACAATTTTCAATTGTCAAGAGTTAAAATTTTCAATGGATAATTTTCAAATAAAAAAAATCATTTTTGAAAAACGGGTAATAGTTAAGATATTAATTATCTTTATTTTAGAATCAATACACATTAAGACCCGCGCCTCCAGTATTTATCAAGAGTGATGAGCACTAAAACTTAATACTTTTTATTTTGCTTCATTTCTACCTTACAAGTTTACAAGTTAGTTTTCTTTAAGAATGACCAGAATTGAGCATGCTTATTGGAGTATGATACTCCTTTAGTTTTGAACGTATGAGTTAAATGACTGATTTTCATATATTAAGAAATCAATTGAGTTAGTTATTTGTCTAAAATGTATATTCATTTTCTTAAAATACCTCTTCCAATCATTTGCATTGGAAACTACTCTTTTTATAGAAATTTGATATTTCACATTTGTTTAACTATTTTGATTACCTAATCTTGTGCTTTTAGTAATTCATTTTGATTAGTTTGTATCAATTGTGCTTAATCATGTTCCAAGTGAGTTTTAGGATGAATTGGTTTAATTTTGTGAATTTGATTAATTTTAAGTAAATGTGTACCGATGAGAAGGGTTAATTAAGTAATATGAATCCCACTAAAAAAAGGCATAGGGGAAGACCAAATATAGCACTTAATGAGTTATTGAGTATGACTTCTTGACTAACAATTTATCCAAAAATTTGGTTATTGATATTACATAATGGTGCTGTTCGATCCATATAGCTGAGCAAATGGATTTATGTATAGGTGAGTGAGTTGGCACATTGGGTATAACATGTCAGTTGGGCAAATTCACGGAGCAAATGGATTTAAGGAGTCGGTGGAAGTCCTTAATTTCTCATTCACTTTCCATATGCCGCAGCGGATTTGGTTTTTAATTCTCTCCACTAGGGAATTCTAATTCCTCTCCACCTCACTTTACTTCAAACACCCCCTTACCAGCCCTAGCTAGCTCTCACTTTCGATCGTACTCTCCTATTCCATTTATCTGCTTCCATTCATTCCTTCCGCTGTCTCTATCTTATCCAGCATCATCGTCTTCTTCACCGTTTTGCACATCTCATACTCCGTTCCACAACGCTCACTGGGTCCTTGTCATCATTCCTCTGGTACTGGTGCTGTTTTTGGTGGATATTCGTGGCTGTCTAGGTCGATGTCATTCCTCTAGTACTGGTGCTTTTCTTGATATGATGGATCTCAACCGTACAACATGAGAGGCTGATCTTCGTCAACTACTCTTGGAATGTAGTGGCGGCGGCACTTAAGCTCTTGATTCTTCAAAGGGAGGTCCCTCTAGTCTTGTTTCTTCTCTCGCCTTTTGTGATTTGTAGTTTGTGGACTTATAATAAATTATGAGTTGCTACGTTTAGAGGAGTTGTATTGATTTGATACATTGATAGCAGGCCTTGTTTTGTTGATTGTGTTCATGAATTGCTGCTTGAAACTTTTGTGACACGTTGAACCTTGCTTGGTTTGACAATTGATTTGTGGATGAATTTATAAATCATGAATAGGAAAGTGACTGATTTGGTTAAGTCCCATAAGTAAGGTAAATTTGTGAAATCAATCAACTTGCACATTAGAGATCTTGAAGTGTTAACTAAAGGTTTAGATACTCACTAGGATTATAGCAAGTATATAAGACTTGGTTGGCACAAGCTTAATGGATTGATTAAGCTAAATTAATCTAATGGTGAGGGATGGTTTCAATTAATAGAAAGCAATGATAGTTGTTTCATATTCCATTCCAAAGTATCTCATTCATTGACTATTAAATCTGTCCATTTCTTCTCAAAACCGAAAACCATAAAGATTAGTGTAGTTAATCTCCTTAGTTCGCTATTTACATGATTGAACTCCAAAGTGATAATTTATAGCTAACTGTCCCGATTCAATTCTATTGAGATTAATTAGGTTCCTCAAAGTGAAACAAGCAAGGTTTGCCCCTATTTCACAAAGTGGCAGCCTAGAATCTAATTGTTGCATTAATGACACGTCCATATTAAAATTATACCCTTAATATGCATAATCAATCGGCAGAGCTTATGAATAAACTTATAAATTTAAGAAACAAAGTAAATTTGTCTCTTTCATTTAAAACCAAACTCTGCACAAGTTATTGCATTTATAACCGGAATAGGTATGTTTTTTTGTGCCAACAATGACTCGTGATGGACTAGTACGGATCAACCTCATGATGGCAATAACAGAATTTGTCGTAGGTTTTTCACCACTTCATTCACTGGCGTATTGTACTCATCACCCACCTGCATTATATATAGTCACAAAATTTCAGGATCACAAATTGAATATAATTTTCCAAAAACACAAATGATCATAATATTACGAGTTGTGTTCAATATAATTATTGGTACATCACCTGAGCAATAATGGTAATGCCAAGAGTGGATTTTCCAAATGGCAAGACGCTACTACTGGTGACACACAGATGAAAGTTCTCAAGCAAGCTCAATATTTTGAACTCAGTTCCCTTCTGTTTCTCACAATAGATTCCCATAAACATTTGCTTCTCCGAAACTCTAACTTCAATCTTAGGCAGTGCTTCATTCACTTCATAAAAGTTGTTGTCATTCTCATAAAACTCAATTCTCTTTATGGATGCCAATGACGTATCTTTCTCTAGTACTCTTACACGGTCCTGGAGTTGTTTCACGTACTTGATAGCTTCATCCAGTATAGTCACCTTGTCCAACTATATGTACACACCCACAATTCAAAATAAACGACACATTGAGACGAACCCTAAAAAAGGCTTACTGTGGCATAGAATTATTTAGATTTTGTTGGAAAAAAGTTTATTTAACTCTAGTACTCATCGAGTTTGATTTGCACCCAACAATTCTATTTTCTGCAAACAAATAAATTATATAAATTTAAACCCCCCCATAGGCAAATTTGTTGAACATAAAATAAAGTGATTGTTTACTGGAATTCAGTTAAATGATGCCATATACTTCCTCCTATTTTTAATATAAGATATATTTAGAAAGTTGATATTGGTCTTAAATATAAGAGAGAGTTTTCAAATTTATCAATATTTTCCTAATTTACCCCTATTGATACCCCATCAACAATAATTAAGGAGGAAAGAGAATGAGAGAATTAAAGAAGACGACTAGAATGTTTCATAAACTATATGTCACATTAATTAACTCAACTAATTTTTTTAATTTAATCAAATTAATTAAATATGTTTTATATTATATTAAGGAGTAAAAGAGTATTTCTTTAATTTCAAAAAAAGTATTAATTAATTAGGGTTGAAGGATGATTGCATCCCACCAAATTAAAAGAGGAAGGTGAACATAGGTCTTCACCTCACTAAGTGTTTAGGGTTTGTTGTTTCCGTTATGAATAGATTAGCTACTAGTGAACTGACCTTCTTCAAGCCGGGAATAGTTGCAGAAAGTGCAATGAACTTTTCTGTAATCCTTTGTCTCCTTCTCCTCTCCGCCATTATATGATCCTCCACTTCCTCCGAACACCGCCTTTTATTCTTTCTCCCTTCAACGTTTTGCCCCGCCGCTCTGCTCCTTTTAATCGGCGAACTCCGTTTCAATGTATCATATTCTTCTTCCTGTTTCTTTATGATTGGATTTACGGCGGAGCTATCAAATGAAAGGACGTAAGCCCTAGGAGATACCACGTTATCGCTGGAATTAGTAGTTCCGTTATTTTCAGTTTCATCTCTTTGATGACAAGATGGCATAATCTCCGACCAGACAGGATCCAAATCGGTTGAAGAATATTGACCATCTGGCCTCTGCACAATGTTCCTCAGAAACTCTTCCTCTTCCTCGCCCAAATTCATCATCGTGTGGCAATCTTGGAATTCTTGAGCATCATCCATTTCCTGTCCATCATAATTGAAACATATTAATTAACACCCAAATATATAAAAAGGACTACGATATATATATATATATATATGTGTGTGTGTGTATGTGTGTGTGTGTGTGTGTGTGATGAGGGAGTCTTGGTCTTAATTATATTACTGGATACTGAGTAAAACCAGTCTCCCATGAATCCTCCATCTCAGACGAGTTCTTTCCTGAGAGATCAGAATATGTATTTGAAGAGTGTTGATGATGGGTGTTCTCAACACTATCATCCACCTAGTTTCCTGTACACACACACATTAATATATACTGGAACGTGCGGACACGAAATTATGATGAATTAATTATTAGGCAATATATAAATGATGGTGAAAATGGTAACAGATGAGGCCCACTTAGGAAAATGGAGCATGAGAAAATTAAATGAAGAAGAATATATTAGAAGCAGAAACTATTCACAGAGAAAGGACAAGCAGAGATTTGTATGCGTGCTTTCCTCCATATTATATATTGTCTGAATATCTTTTCTCATTGAAAAAGTGATAATGCCTTTTTTATTAATTCCTTTTTATTAATACTTTTCTCGGTTTGCTATCAGGGGTTGATTATAGTAAAATGGACTTTAGCCGCTCAAGTATACGGTCTTTTATTCGATTCTGTGTGAATGTAGAAAATGTCCTTAGTAAAGAAACAACCAATTGAGTTTTATAATGCTCGATTATGATCCCATCAAATGGAAATATTAAAAAATACTTTTCTTGTTCCATCGTGTTGCGTGCTCTGAATATTTCTTTCGTTCTACGGAACGTTGTTTTTGTTTTCTTTGACACAAAAACTTTACAGAGGATAAATTAAAATGCAACTAAAGATTGATGTCCCCAGAAGTGAGGGTAATTCATATGCACATCCTAAACGTGAGAAACGGCATGAAACTGATAGAGAATGACCTCTACAAAGCTCCCAAAATCATGTCAATGACATTTCAATAAATAGAGTCAACCCCACCACGTAGTGTCTGACAAGAGGTTAGTGGTTTGTAAACGTCTTCTCTGCAACATTTATAAATTCAATGTCTTCTCTGTTGATTTTAGTCAGTACACGTTTTAAATATATGGTCCCAAACCTGGATCCGGATCGAAGGAAGAGGGCTGCGTTAATTTGGCTCTCTAAGTAAAATTCCATCGAATGCCTCGTGACGTCGATCGGGGAAAGCGGAAATTGTATTGGTTTCAGCATGCATGTGCACCTGTTTTCAATGTCCTAGCTAGCTAGATCATTTCTGAATCATTGTGTTGGCTGAACTTGTTAATGGTATGACCTAGACTTGTTTCCTCTGCTCAGTCATAACCGAGCTAGCCAACCCTTTATTTCTTTTTTCAGGTCATAATGGGGGAAAAATAGTAGCCTTTTACTTGTCTAGCCGTAGTACTCCTTGTTAATAATCCACTTTTTTTTTTTTAAAAAAAAGAAAGGGTTTTATACAAAAAAAAGTAAACTAGTGACGGAATTCCATCATTAATTTAATCATTAATTAGTGTTAGTCTATTTGATGATGAAATCGTACAATTCCATACCTAATCTACTATTTTGTTTTCTTTGATAGTAAAGAAAGGATGCAAATACCAAACTGAGGGAGGGGAAGGAATTGAAGAAGAGAGAAAAAGAGACAAGATGGAGAGATCGAGGATTGGAGAGAAGAGAGAAGATGTGTTAAGGCCTATAATTTATAGAGTCTTCACCCTAATCTCATCATTAAATTAAAAGAAAATATTTTAAAAATTTGTAAAATTAAGTACAAAAATTCTATAATAATCTAAAAGATAATCCAGTATGTTATTTAGTCCTTATTATAAGACGCTTTCAATTAATTTATATGAATTAACAAATGACAATTAACTTATTACATTTGTCTTCATTTAATAAATTTTTTAACTTTACCTCATTAATGAGGTAAGTGGCACATTTAAGCATCAATCACAAAATAGAGAAAGATGCCTTATAATATAGAGAGCAGAGCTACATTTACTCAAATCAAACACTAATCTAAGTAATTCTGTATACCATCAACATCAAAAGTTTTAACTTGTTCGATCTTTTTATTAAAATGGCTAAGCATATTCCCGTATATATTCAGAATCTACGTACTTTTTTTTTTTGGCCAACATCAGAATCTACGTACTTACCACCATGTATTCAACACATGCAATAATATATTGTGAGCTGGTGTCAGAGTCCTTTTCAACGTTAAGTTATCTCTCTCGCTCTTAAAAGTTAAACCTGACAATTGAAAATGTGAAAATGTGAAAATTGAAAAATATGTTGGCTGGTGAAGAAAAACTATGTGAAAGGTACTCAAACCAACCTTAATAATATGGTAATGATCTTAAAAGTGAGCATAATTATATTATCGAAAGTTTAAACAATTGTTATTGATTATTTATCATATGATTTATATTTATGTATAACTAGATTTTTCTTTTAACCATGCATATAGGCTTCATGATAACTTGATGTGCTAAGTAAATAGTTAAGGGTAGTGCAAAGTTTTTGTTTTTTTTCAGGGAGCATTCAGTAATCTAGACCTACCTCCTTTTAACTTTAAAGATTTATCAAGGTTCAAACTAACCATCAAATATTTAACACTGTTACATTCTTAAAGTTTGAACTAAGATTTTTAATTAAGAGGATACAATCCCTTATCAATTAAACGAAGTGTTTTGATGGTTTTAAGTGCAACTAAAGTTAAACCCAGTACTATGCTACTGACACGGATTCCGTTCACACAATTAATTAGTTTAGGCCTTGTTATTGTTGGCCCCAAAAAAAAAAAAAAAAGGTTTTGGCCTTGATAATTTGGAAGCACGCTTGATTCTATCTGTTCAGATTTTGTCCTTCTGCATGTAAATTGACTCGTCGATCAAGAAGCCATAACCTCGCCTGAATTATTGCTCCGGTTTTCCTTGACAGAATATATAACAAGGGAGTTAGCATGGATATTGTAAATACCATTTAGTTTATGGAATTGAATGTAATGTAATTGAATGTAATGTAATGATGATTATATAATTTATTTGATTCGTCATTAGGGAAAAATAATATATATATATATAAACGTTTGATTGGATCACATCGAATATGAGAATATATGAGAATAATATAGCAAGGGACAAAATTACCACTTTATACACATATAATAATGTGCACATTGGGTTCATGATAATTTTTTTATTCCGTACAGTGTACACACTAAGTTTATAATAATTTTTTAATATTTAATAGTGAAAATATTGTGCAGTGTATAGGTTAGATTCATGTTACTTTTTAATATTTAATTATGTAAATATTATTTAATGAGATATTTTAATAATTTTTTAACGGTGGAATATAATTTTTTAAATTTTTAAATGGAGGAATATTTCTTAAATTTTTATATTATTAATTATTTTTTAATATTTAATGATGATAATTAAAATTATTTAATATTTAAAAGCATTTATGGGTGGTCACTTTGGTCAATTTAAAAAATTATAATGGAAATAATGTTATTTTTACTATATTACAGGATGTCTACAATCTCATTCATCAGTCCTAGCAATGTAATCTTGATTACATCAAATGATGTAATCAGCATTATAAAATGTAATCATCTTTACATTACATAAGCCTAACCAAAATGCTCTAATCGCGCTATTACATCATGATTACATGTAATCATCTATCATGTAATCGAACAAAACGGGCTATAAAAGATATTTATCATACAAGAAATACTTACATACTCCAGGAGCACCCCTTCATCTGTACTCTAACTAATTAAAATATAACAACTCATATTACTTTAATCTTATATGGCAAATGAATCATTTGGAGAAATTCAAATTTTATATTTTAAAAAAACATAAACTTCTTAATTTAGAAAAACAAAAAATGCAATTCTCTTCCATCATCTCTAAAATCATAAAATTTGAATTTCTGCAGATGACTCATTTGTCATGTTGGATTAAAATAAAATAGATTGTTGTATTTTAATTAGTCAGAATACAGATGATGTAGCACTCATGGAGTATGTAAGTATTTCTCTTATCATACATATCAGCTTTTTCTAAATAATTTATTGATATTTTCTTAATAATAATTAAATATAACAATAATTGAATAATGCATACATGCATTTTAAAAGTAAATAATGCTTGTTACTGTGGAGAAATTCAATAACACCACTGTAGAAAAATTATAATTTTTGTAATAAATACTTTTAGGCATTTTTTAAAAATATTTTCATGTAGGCGGTACTCATTCAAAGTAATTGGATTTTTCCTCCCAAAAATAGTCCAATAAAATATCAATAAAATCACACGTTTAGAATTTTAAGAAAATAAAATATCGATACCATTATTTTATTTTTATTTTTTTGCTATAAAAACCATAAGCTTCCATTTGTGTTTTACCCAATTAAATAGATGTTCACAGTTCACCTAATAAAGATTCATCTCTGGAAAAAAAAAACAAGAAAGAAAAGAACAAAAAATAAAATTGTACACATTGAAAATTCATCTTAAATACATAAACTAGTCCCTCCATCCCTATTTATAAATTCCTATTTTTTTAATTGATTTATATTCTTTTATAAAGTTCTCTTTGGTGTTTGGAGGGTTGTCTGAGTATTGAATGTATTTTTACCAATGTTATCCGTAATTAATTTTCCCAATACACTCTCTTCGTTATTTTTTTCACTATTAATCTCTATCATTTACCTACTCATAAATAAGAATATATTTAATATATATATATATATATATTTCCTTCATATTTATTATTTTTAACTTATTTTAATTATTTTCTTGAATAACATAATTTGGTTAATAGGATCTTATAAATAAGGGTGAAGGGAACAACATCTAATTACAGTAGAATAAAATCATTTTGATTCCATATGACCATATCTATTAACTAGCTAGTATCAAACACATATACAATCATTATGAAAATTTTGAGAAAATTAGTTTTAAAATGGGGCATTTTAGAAAAAAAATATCATATTTATTATAATTTACTTAACTATTGCTTAATATAATCAAATTAGTTAAATAATTTTTATATATTAAGCATTGTTGGAGGACTACAAAGAAACTTTTTCATTATTCATGATTTCATGAGTAATCCTGCAAAGAATTTAGAACCCATTTGGTGATATGCATGAGAGAATAGTAATGGTAATAAGAGGCTTCCTAATTAGCAAAAATCACTGACAAATCCCAAGAACCTAAGAAAACCATAAAAAAGTCTCACTCCAAATTCTCAAAACTTTTTTGTGATTAATTGGGAATGTGAAATGATTAAATTGCCTCCAATGACTAAATTAGGAAAGAGAAAATAGAGAAAGCTATTGTGTTGCAGTTCATGGAGTAGCAGCATATGGGGTGCATGGAGCAGGTGCAGCAGCTTTTGGTGGGGTTGCGATGGGGGGCTGAATGGGGGCCTCTCAGAAAGCTTGAGCAAAGTAAGAAGTAGCCAAAAGCCCAAGACGACGAACATTCAAAGAGCAATAAAAGCTATGGTGAGATCTGAAACTGAAACAGAGAGAAGAAAGAGTAAATGAAAGACGAGAAAATATGAGAGATTAATAGATTATGTGCTAGGAAATAAGTAAGTAATACTAGGATTTTGATAAAGATATGATCTTAACCATTGAAGTTAGGGTTTCATTGTAGTTAGATAGTGTGAATAAAATTGTGCTTTGTTTTTCGGCAAGGTAACAGAGGGATTGCTCTGTTTTAAGTGGGAATGGTTGAATATGATGAAGGTTTGTTTGTTTACAACATGCTGATATGAGATAAAAAAAAAGCGTTGTTAATATGTGCAATTGTAATTGTTAATATGGTTGTTGCAGTTGTTAATACAAAGCATATGTTACAGATTGTAACAAGTGGAACATGTGAAATTCTGATATGTTAAAATCAGTTTGTTAAAATAAGTTATGAAGTTGTGAATATATACATTAAGACTTGTGAAAACAGGCCTAAACTCTTGCCAAAATTAGCACATGTAGTTGTGAAATTTCAAAACTCTTCTAGTGAGGGAAATGACTCATCAAGATATGAAAATTAATGTGACAAAATGACTCATTAAGTATTGAAAATAGGCAAAATTAGTTGTTAAAATTGTCATATGCAATTGTAAAACTTGTAATATGCAGGTATGAACAAGAAGTTGTAAAAATAACTCATCAAGTTGTAAAAATAGATAAAATCAGTTGTTAAAATTGTCATATATAATTGTAAAAATTTATACTTGTGAAACTTGTAATCTCACACAAGAATAAAAAAGAAGCTACCAAAATCAATTATCAAGTTGTGAAAATATGTAAAACCAGTTGTTAAAATTGTCATATGTAGTTGTGAAAGTTGAGACTTGTGAAACATGTAATCTCACGCATGTATGAAAAAGAAGTTGTCAAAATGACTCATCAAGTTGTGAAAATAGGCAAAATCAGTTGTTAAAATTATTTTATGCAGTTGTGAAAGTTTATACTAGTGAAACTTGTAATCTCACACAAGCATAAAAAAGAAGTTGCCAAAATGAATCATCAAGTTGTGAAAATATGTAAAAACAGTTGTTAAAATTGTCATATGTAGTTGTGAAAGTTAGGAATTGTAAAACTTATAATCTCACACAGATATAAAAAAGAAGTTGTTAAAATAATTCATCAAGTTGTGAAAATAGACAAAATCAGTTGTTAAATTACTAAGGGTAATATAATCATTTTATATTCTTAATTGATCACAAAAAGTTTATAGAGCCTTTTTTTTAATTTTGGAATTTGGATTGATATTTTTTTTTTTTTTGGTTTTTTCAAACTCTTGCCCCTATAAGTGATTTTCCCTATTAATTACCCCCTTGGTACGAATAATGAGTACTATTTATGGGATGTGTGATTGCAAAAGAGGACGATGCTAGCCCCCACTTACGCGGACAAGCTTTAAAAGTTCAGGGAACCACGTGATTACTTGACACATCACATCCACGGGGAACTAAAAGACAACTTTTTTTAATTGGGTCCAATATTATTTTAACTCCCGCTTGCCTTGCTTGGAAGAAATAATTTTTTAAAGAGGCCAAAAGTTAGAAAGTTTTCTATAAAGGGAGGATGAGAGATGATTTTTTTTAAAAAATAATTATAAAATTCTAAATCAGATTTATTATAAAAATTGATAAAATAATGAAGATACTTGATACACAATTTATATTATGATAAATACCTGCTTTAAAATTTTATAATTTTAAAATTATTTTTTTGTTATTCTTCCTATTTTTTTTATCACTATATTAGTCTTAATAAGATAAATATGATTCCTCTCTTATCCTTCAGGTTTAAATATAACACCCTAATAACATATTCCATTTACGGTTAACAATTGTCTCCCCGCTTCTCCCTCATATTTTATCAATATGTTTTAAAGGCCAATCCTACTCGCAAAACCGGTTATCAAATCATTAACACTAATCGAAATATAACTTATTAATAGCGTAGGCTACAAAGAAAGACAAAAGTATACCATCCAACAATAAGTTCCATTTATAGTACCACGAAGAGGAAATGGACAAGAGAAGATGGGAAGCAAGATAATATGCTATCATGAGAGCAACTACTCTTTTCCCCCTCTCGTCCTCTTTTCTCATAATATCACCATTCAAATTGTCAAAATTTGGTTTTATATAAATTTTGTATTTTCTTTATTTATTATTAATTAATTTATTCATATCAAAATTTAGCAATTTGAATTTAATTCATTATTTTTTTATAATTTAAAATTTTGATAATAATTTTATAAAAATTAAATATAAATAATTTAAATATTAATCTAATGGTTAAAAAAAAGAGGGACGGAAGCGAAATAGATGGATGGCGTTGAGGCGTTGCTCCTACAAATTTGAGAATGTAAGGAAAATCACTGGTGAGAGCTAAGGCAGCCCCACAGATTCACTCAAAATTTTGGAAGGGAGATCTTTTCGTTTTTATTTATTTATTTATTTATTTTGCAACGAGTTAATGTCTCAAAAATAAATTAAATAAAAAATTATTGTGATTTTATTTAAAATCAATGATAATTTTTTTAAATCAAACTTTTGAAGTGTATTTTGTCGAAGAATCAAAACGATTTATACTAATGGTTGATAAATTTATAGTTAAAAACTATGGGATAATCTGATCGATCGTGACATATAAAGTACTATAATATATATTCTATTTTATATGATTATTTTGGTTGTTCCTTAGCCAGTCACCCCTCAAATTTGTGAATTGTCAAGTTTTCAAAAATATGGAACAAAATAAACAAAAACTACAGTTGCTTTCATCTATCATTATCTTTTTAACATTTTCGGTCTCATTTCTTCGTGTCATTTTGTGTTGAAAAAGAAGATGCAAATGAGACCACCCAGAGTTGGTCCATACAAATATTTTGTCACGATCCTTCTAAAGCCCATAATTGAACACGATTTTATCTTCATACAAGCAGGGATAATGCAGCTCTTGCAAGGAAATTACAGGACCACATAAGCACATATGAAAAGACAGCTGTTAGGGTAGCCTGAAGAATCCTGCTGCTAACGTATAGGGCGTCATGTGAATTCACGTACGCACAATTTTTTTTTTAATACAATCATACATTTGTACACATTTCGGATACTCAATATCAAAAAATGTGCATTTAGTTTAGTTTTTTTTTTTTTGGCAAATCATTGCTCAATTGTGTATAGCTTTATCATATTTTGAGTTAGTTTCTTATGCTTTTAATGCCAATCCTTTAATTTGGAGGAATATTTTGATAAAATGACCAAATTAATTATCACAATCACTTTGCTAGATGAGTTTGGGAAGATTTGTCAGTGAAGAGTGCCTAGGTCGTAATTTTAGTGCCGGACAGGGCAGTAGAATGAGTGCCTAGTTTAGGTCGCGACCATATCAGAAACAGAGACGGAGAGTATCAACGTGTAGGTGGTAATTGCTTAGTTATCATATTAACTAGGTCTCTACCCATAGTATGAGGGTGCAATCGAGATCGCCTCTCTTTAGTGAGTCTTAATTAATTAAAACTTGATTCAATTGAAGTGTCAAAAACAAGTTAATAGCAATGGAAATTGATCTATCAAAGCTTTTGAATATAAACAAATCCAACAGCTAATATTATATTCATGCGTTTTCTAGTTGTTTAAGCGAGCAAGCGTAAGTGAATTTGAATGTAATGAATGGTAACAAACCCCTGGAATTGATTCCCAAACCTTCCCTAATTGATCAAGTTTAATTATGGAATCACCAAGTCAAATTGTAATTACCATTTCAATTGAGTGTGATGATCAAGTGATCTCAATTGGTCCTAATACCATAGTGGCAATTAATCTTAACCATGAGCAACACTCTAAATCAGCACCACTTATCCCTGAGAGAGTGCCCTATAATAATTGAGGTGGAAACGAATCGTGATTAAGGCTTAGTAAAGCGAGTGGAAAAGTTAATTTCTCTGGGGAATATATGGACAGTTGGTGAAATTGCGTCTGATTGGAAACCCTTTGACTCATATGGCGTTGAAGTGACCCGGTGATAAATGTTGTGCCATTTTCCCTACATGTCACCTGCGTAAAAGTTCAAAATTAGACACAATAAAGGCCATACGAATTAAAGGGTACTAAATAGTGGGGCATTAGATACCCCTTTGTCCCTAAATGTACCGATACATCAGCTCGCATAATTGTCATTGTTAGAAAGTAATAGAAAGAGCGAGGAAGGATGCGTACCAGCAGGTTGGGTCAAATTCAGGTAAGCAGAGCTCACGCAATGGATCATACTATAAGAGCACCCGACCCAGGTAAGCGGAGCTCACGCAATGAATTAGACTACAAGAGTCTAACCAAAATTGCAAAGCAGTGAACCAAAATAAGAAGAAAAATGGAAGAAGAGAAGAAAGAGTGCAAGAGAATTCGATTGCTTTGGGGTGAGGAATAATGCTTGTGTGGAGCCCTTTATTTGTAGAGTCTCGGGGAGCCCCTCCTTCTTGCCCACCAAATAGCATTAAACACCGTAATAACTCTTGATTGAAATCCTCAAAATCAACATAAATTTTGATTTGGTTGACTAATCAATTATAAGTGTGATTCTTCAGTAATAATTGCTAACTTATTATTTTCTTCATTTCATTCAGGTTTTTCTTGAATAAATAGTCCGACCCATCGAGGGCAGACTTAGACCCAAAATCCAACAGTCATTAAGAAGCAAATATAATGAAATTTAATAGAGTATTTTTGAAATACTAGTATATAAATAATTCGAACTCTTATTTTATCCTTAAAATCTAAGAATCATTGTTTTTTTAATTTCTAATTTTAAAATAATTTTCCTTTACTCTTGATATTTGTGTCATTTAAATTAGACCAAAATGCGATGATCAATGCTTGATGGAGTTTTGAAACCAATTCCTAAAAATAATAATTTTCTTATCACTTTATTAATTATCATGACTCGTGCACTGAGATACTAACACGAAAACATATTTTATTATCTTTCATATTTTTTATGCATTCTCTCTCTGTTTTTATAAATATGGGCATATAAAAAAAACCTTGGCATTTTTGGCATACTTATTATTTTTAACTACCAATTCGTTTTGCGCAATTAAAGAGAAAGTTACTTATAAATAAGACCGAAGGAAGTAGCATCTTATACTGACATACTTTTTCTATTTATAAGAAATTTTCTCTCTTTTAGTGCTGGTCCTTAACATAAGTAATTTTTTTGTGTCTCAAAATTTTAAATATTTTTTCCTTTTCTACCCCTATTAAATATATGTTTTTATATTAATGGACAACTAATTCTCTTTCATTTAATCATTTATTACTCATTTTGTCTCATACTCCCTCTGGTCCTATTTATAAGAGCTCAATAACCGAATTACCCGGTTTAAGAAAGCGGTTAAAATTCGTTAAAAATAATAAGTATGTCTGAAATAAACTTTATTTTACAAATATGCCCTTATTTATGAGAGAGCAAGTAAAAGAGAGAGAAGTAAAGTAAATAAATATTACCAACCTTTTAATTAATGCAATACTTATAACTAATGAGGGGTAAAAATGGAAAAAATCTATTAAATTTAGAGACAACTCTTGTTGAACTCTTATAACAAAAATCAAGATAGTTCAAATTTTAGGCTCTTATAAAAGGATCAGAGGGAGTATTTTATATGCATTCCCTCTCATAGTTTATTTTACTCATTTTCTTTCTTATGCTCTTTTCATAAATATGGGCATATTTAAAAAAAAGATAAAATTTTTGATATATTTATTATTTTTAATGTCAGTTTGTTTTGTACAATAAAAGAGTTGCTTATAAAATTGACTGGTAGGTAGAGGTAGGAATTAGAGCCGGCCCTTGACGGGTTAGGGCCTAAAAGGGCCGGGCCTACAGGGCCTGGAGAAAGAAAAATTACTGTTTTTTAAAGCCCGGCTTGAGAGCATCAGGGCCAGAAGCCATTTTCACAAAATTTAACTATACGTCTACACGCTTCATGTAATAAAATAAATACAGTTACTAATTCATAATCAAATGTAAAAAATAATGTTTACAAGTAACTCATAATCTCATACAAAGTATAAGAAATCAAAAAGTTAAACACTCTAAGCAACATGATTATGACAACTATCATTTTCATCTTCTTCACTATTATCATCAATTTCAAGGAATTTTGATTGTACTTCACTTTAAGTAGTAGACTTTGTTTAAAGGGTAAAAATACCAAGAATTAGTAAATTACCATCATATGTAAATTTAGTAATTTTAAGGTTCTTAGGGAGGAGTCAGCAAGGACATGAGTAGCAGGGGCAATTAAATTAAAACAAAAAATAAAGCTAAAAGACCTAACAGGCTGGCCCTCAGCCCTGCAAGGCCAGTCCTATAAGACTCTAGGCCCTACAGAGCTGGCCTTTATAGGCCCGACTTCCTTTTGAAGCTCTATTCTTTAAATCCGACCCATAATTTAAAAGAATTTAAAAGGACCGGCCCGATTCCCCAGCTTTACTTGTGGGAGGGGAAAATAATCTTTCTTTAAACCACTATCCCCTCCGCTACTATTTATATATATAGGATTGCCTAAAATCTCTTTAGAATCGTTATCATGAAATTAATGAAGCAAGATAGACTAGTACAGACCACAGAACTACCTCGAGATGCATGGTGATGCGGCATTCACAGAATTTGTCGTAGGTGTTTAACCACTTCATTTAATGGCGTCTTGTATTCATCACACCTGTATTATATGTAGTCATAAAATTTCAATATTCCAAATTAAATTTTCCAAAAACACAAGCGATAATAATATTTATGTGAATTGTGTGTGTGTGGGGTTTTTTTTTTTTTTTTGCCATGTGAATTGTGTTCAATGTATACTCTCTTAGTTTCTTTTTAGGGAGAATGTTAAAAAAATATCATTTAAACTTCAAAATCCCGTTAACAAGTTCGGTAATGAGATTAACAAGAATGGTAATACAATTAACAAATCATTTTATTGTTAAATCGCCTATTTAGAATTTTGAAGTTTAAATGGTATTTTTTTTAGAATTCCCTCTTCTTTTTATAACATATAACTATTTGGTATGCCATGTTTCTTTTCATGAGATAAGATTAGAGGATGCCTGAACTCAGAAAAGCTTAGTTTTTTTGTAAACTCTTCATTTTACTCTCACTAACAAAAGTACTCATACCCCCATTATATTCAATTCTTTTTTTTTTTTAACTAAAACGTTCATTATAGCATATTCTCTCTCTTTTACATAAATGAGGACATTTTTAAAAAATAAAATTTTTTTGTTACATATTTATTGCACTTAACTAATTTTAACTATATTTTCAAACAACGCAATTTGGTTATCCTTTAAAAAGAAATGATGGAGTAATTATGTGTACAACATTACCTAAGCAATAATGGTAATGCCAAGAGTGGATTTTCCAAATGGCAAGACGCTCCTACTGGTGACACAGATGAAAGTTCTCAAGCAAGCTCAATATTTGGAACTCAATGCCCTTCTGTTTCTTGCAATATATTCCCATAAACACTTGCTTGTTCTCTGAAACCCTAACTTCAATCTTAGGCAGTACTTCATTCACTACACATAAGGTTTCGTCATTCTCATAAAACTCAATTCTCTTCCTGGATGCCAATGACGGATCTTTCTCTAGTTCTCTTATACGCTCTTGAAGTTGCTTCATGTATTTGATAGCTTCGTCAAGTATAGTCAATTTGTCCAACTATATACACACATAATTCACAGTGAACGACACATTAATTAAGACAAAACTTAACCCTAAAAGAGAAGGCTTACTATATGGCATGGGGATGTTTAGATTTTGTAGGAAAAATGTTTGTTTAACTCTAGTACTCAGAGTTTTATTCCCACCCAAAAATTCTAGTACATTTTTTTAGACAAATAAATTATATAAATCTTACGAAAATTTGGTGAACATAAAAATAAAGTGATTGTTTATTGAAACAATTAAAATAACCTTCTTCAAGCCGGGAATAGTTGCAGAAAATGCAATGAACTTTTCTGTAATTTGTTGTCTCAGTCTTCTCTCTGCCATTATATGATCCTCTACTTCCTCCAAAGACCTTCTTTTCTTCTTACTCATCGGTTCGGCGTTATGCCTCGCTCTAATTCTTTTTGACGAACAACGATGTTTCAATGTATTATGTTCTTCTTGTTTCGATATGATTGGTTCTACCTTCGAGTCATCAAATGACAAAACGAATGCCCTAGGAGACATCACGTGGTCGTTATTTTCAGTTTCATCTCTCTGAGAAGATGATATAATTTCTGACCGGACAGGATCTGGTTTCTCCACGACGTTCCTGACAAACTCTTCGTCTACTTCCCCTTCCAAATTCATCATCGTGCGAAAACCTCGGAATTCTTGAGCATATTCCATATCCTGCGATCATAATTGAAATATATTAATTAACATGCATCAACATAAAAGGATTATGAGTCTAGGTCTTAATTATATTTACTGGATCAGAGAAAAACCATTTTCCCATGACTCCTCCATTAGAAAAATTCTTTCCTGAGAGATCAGAACATGGATTGAATTTTGATGAAACGAGTGTGAGAAAAGAAAGAAGAATATAGTAGAAGCAAAAACTAGAATAGATAAAGGACAAGCAAAGACTTATCAGAAGCTAGAGGAAGGCGCGACCTGTTTTTCTGTGTCAGAAACAGAGATTACGGTTTACAGACTTGACGGAGAACGAAGACACACGTTCTCCGAGCGAATGGAAGACCGAGAGAGCGAGAGGAGCCGTGAGAGATCAGAGTGGCCCTGGCGCCGTCGCGGGAGGAAAGAGATGCACTAGCGAGAAGCATCAAGAAGGTCAGGGGGGTAGGGGGAGTTTACTGGGAAGCAGGCCCTCGCCCCGAGAGTGAAAGACTGGATGAGTGATGAGGAGAATGCAGAGCACGTTGGAGGTCCTGTCGGAGGAGGATGAGGAATGGTGGTGAGGCGATGGGTGGAAGTCTCGCATCTCAGTCGAAGCCACGGCAAATAGTCCGAACGTCATTGTATCTCCGGAGTTCAAACAGAAATTGGCGAAGAAGTATGGTCGACATCGCTGATAGTGCGTCTCCTGGGTCGTATGGTGCGTGAAGACATGCTCGCGAAAGCATGTCTGAGGGAGAAGGAGAGGGTGAGGGAGATGAGCTCAATCTAAGGGAGAGGGAGGTAAATCTCAGGAGGTGGCCCCTTCGCAGTCACAATAAACGGCCCCACAGGAGGAGACTGTACCACAGGTCTCTTATGAGGGAGAGGGAGGTGAACACAATCTGAGTGACTTGGACGAGAATGATGAGGTATTCAACCTCCACATTCCCATCAGCGAGTTGGAGCGGTTCCTAGATGAAGAGGACGTGTGGAAGTAGAACCACCCACGAGGGTCTTTTTCTTGGTCAACTGGGTTTGAGATGTAACTGCAAGGTAAATATAATTTTTTATTTAAGAAATTAAATATTCAAATTTGTTCTGTTATTTGTTCATTATGAATTATTAATTTTAATTTATATACACTCAAATTACAATTTTTAAATCTTCAGAAAAAAATTATGTATTCGATTATTATCTAAATTCTAAAGAATTAATTTTATAACTCTCAATATTTATTGAAAGCTTGTTATTTATTATTTAATTTAAATATTTTTTAATCTTTTTAATCAATTTAAATTGACTTTATTAATTAACCTCATACACTATTTTAATCAATAATGTAAATCTTTACTTGATATTTTTTTAATACTTGTCATCTTTTTATTTTCAAATTTGTTATACTTAGAAATTAGGAAAACCGTTTTATAAGTACTTATACTTTTCTTTAAGAAAAAATTATGACTAGATTCTAATTAATAGATTTAATGGCAACTAGGTCCTTTGAAATGATTAAATTGTAAGAAAATCCCAAGGAATCTAGGTGGAATTCATTCCAAACATGAAAATACAGTTTTGCCCCTTATTGAATTTGAAAAATTAGTTCTATTAAATGTGAATTTAAATTTAATTAACGTATATGGTAAATTGTGCAGATGAGTAGGGGAACATTTCTATTAGGAGGCTTGATGGGACCGGTCTAAACAACCTAGACTGGAGACTATGAGTTGTTGTTCCGTGGAATGAGCCTACGGACCAACCTATCGACAATGGGGTCACCTGTTCAACTGCTACCTAAACGAGCTAGACTCAAATTGGATGTGGTTTCTCATTCACTTCAAGACGTGGAAGCACGTTCCGAAGGTGCCGAAGGATCTGGAGTGGGATGAGGCGGTTAAGGTAATTAATAATTGCATTTAATTATATTAAATGATTTTAATTATTTGTTTTTAATTATTATTTTTAAATTTTATGTTTTAAAAATAATTGTATCTAAATATTTTTTATTTAATTGTATTATAGGATAGGTTTGTTGTCCAAGACAGCAGGAAGAGGTACACGCTGATGAAGATCAGTGATGGTTGGAAGAACATGAGGAATCGTCTCGACCATATCAAGAATAAGGATGGGACGATTCCTCTGCAACAGTTGATCGAGAACGTCACAGACGGCGTCTCACCCAATAACTAGGTGAGTTTTTTTTAGTTTAGGAGGAGTCAAAAAGGGTAGATATTTTTTTTAATAACTATTATTTAAGCAATTTTTTTTGTTTTAATGTTTTTTAATAATTATTACTTATTTCAATTTTTGGTAACTTCAAAGTTGGTTTTTTTGTTGTAGGCTCTTTCTCAGAGAAACATGAGGAGCTGCTCTCAACAGAGGATCCACCACACGGTTGGATCGAAGACATTTGTTGTGACCTAGCTAGAGTGAATTGGTATTTTTTTTACAATTTTGGTTAATTTGACATTAATATTAATAATTAAATTTCAATTAAATTTTTATAATATTAATTTAATGGTTTCATTGTTTCAAGAGAGGAAGGCTCAAGAGGAGAACTGTCGAACGGATTACAAAAAGTTATTTACACTGACACATAGACACCGGGATGGGACTCCGACGTCTCAGCAGGTAGAGGAGGCCATTATAAGTATAATAATTACAATTATTGTTAATAAAATGTTTATAACAATTAATTTATTGTTAATAATAATAATAATCACTACTACAAAAGAGGCGTTTAGTGGCGCACCTTTAACGACGTTTTTTAAAAAAACGTCGTAGGTGATTGTTTTATTTTTTTTCAAAGAAAAATAATAACTTATAGCGTTTTTTATTATAAGCGTCAGAAGATAGAGTAGAGGTGCTACGACGCTTCCTTGTAAAAACGTCATACAAGACATTTTTTCTTTTCTTTTTTATACAAAGTAAATCAGTTATGGCGTTTCAATCTAAAGCGTCGTAAATGGTCCAATACTACTTCTTTATTTTAAATGCTAATAAATGTTTAAAAAAAATTAATAAAAGTGGCTAAAAAAGACGTACCTAAATAAAATTTCATGTTGGACTCTAGCGTACAAGTTGAACTTAATTAGTAAAAATAAATAAATAATAAAAAACCCTAGGCCGGCGCTTCCTGCATCATAGGAAGCGCCGGCCTAGGCGTGCCTTGGATGGAAGCGCCGGCCAAGGGTTGAATTTTTTTCCCCTCTTTCTCTCACATACTGTCCCCTCCTCTTCTTTTTCTCTCACTGTCGGCATGTTCTCTTGTCTTTTCAACTTTTCATTTTATGTCAGTGCTTTTGTTCTATATCGTCGATTCTCTTTTCATTTTGGTTGCCATATTTATTTTGCAGAGTTCAGGAACGATTTCAGTTCGCTTTGAGAGCTAGCTTCCTCTCTTTTTCCTCTTTTCTCCATCTGCAGGTAAGCTTCCTTATAATTTCTCTTTTTAATCCTTACTAAATTTTTTTGTTTATTTATCTTTCTTTGTCCCAAAACGTTGAAAAAATCATTTAGATCTGCTTAATTATTTTATGTTTTGTCTCTTCTTTGGTTAAATATATTTTCACTTTTGACAGTGTTACTAATTTATTATTCAATATTCTGTTTTGGATGATGTTATATTAACGATGCCTTTTATGTTTTTTTATATTTTTATAGTAATTTTTTTTATGTTTTTTTTATAAATGTGTGGTTTTAGACGGCGCTTTATGATGAAACGCCGTTTTTTATATGCTTTTTTTTATTTTTTAAAATGTGTGGGTTTGGACTATGTGTGGGTTTGGACGGAGCTTTACGAATCTAGATGTACTTTGGCCGGCATTTTTTTAAAAACGCCATAGAAAGCCAAATATTAGCGCGGGAGTGTCATTTTATAACTTCGTATTTTTTCACTTTCTCCCGTGCGTCTTTATTATTCTATTTGACTGCACACAAAACACATCAAAAGCTTCTTTGGTCCCCCACCTTTCATTTTCTTTATTCTTGTCTCCTCGATCTCTCCCTGCTAATCTGTTCACTATTGGTCACCATTTTGGTCGCTACTTCGGTCGCAGTTCTCCGGTCCCACGTGTTGATTTCAACTCTTGTCGCCGCGTGCAGCCTTTTTTCTCTCGTAAGTGCCCTTTTCCCCTAAAAAATTTGTGGATTTTTTTTCCTTTTCAGTTGAAATTTATCCTAAATCTCAATAGTTTGAAAAACATGTATAACTCATACATGAACAACGTAACTTAAATATGGAATTCTTTAATAAATAATACTTTTGGTGAAAAAAAAGGTAAAATATGATAGAAAAGAGAAATTAGGTGGACCGCGGGAGAAAGGAGAGAGTGGAAAGGCAAATTAAAATAGTTACAAATTAAACCGTGTATATGTTATATGTTGTGTTTTGTTATCTGTGGTTAATTATTACAACGTTTGAATTGATTGAATGTAATTTAAATTTGGTTAAAGTTTATTTGTAGTAGTCCTTTCAATTAAGTTCATACTAAGTATATATACTTTTAATCTCTTAATTATAAATATAATACTGCTGGATTAATATTTGGTTGATTATGTATGACTTATAGAATTAATGTGTACTTATTTTTTGGAAAACTTCAAATTTAATTTTAGGATGTTATGATGTTAAATTTTTTGAATTAAATAGGAAAAGATAAAATTAAAGTAATTAATAACTAACTGCATTAGACATGCAACTAACCACTCATAAAAATATATTTAAGGTATATATATAGATGGATCGAAAATGGACGTCTTCCGATCGGCGCTCAAGAGAATATATAGATGGTGTGAAAGAATTTATTAGATTTGCAAGAGAGCACACAAATGAGCCTAACAAAATCTTGTGTTATTGCTTATCTTATTGCTATGGAAACCGGATTAGTCCACATGATCTGCTAGATTATTTAGTCTGTCATAGAATTGATCAATCATAAAAACAATGGACAAGACATGGTGAAACGGATGATGCAAGTAGTGCTAGAGTGCATAGCACAACCGGTGCTTTGAATGATGAGTCCGACCCAACAAGCATATGTGATGAGGACGATGGCCTTCAAGAAATGCTAAATGCGGTTGAAGGTGGTCTTGATAACTGTCCTAAAGAATTTGAGAAGCTGAAAGGTGATGCAGAGAAACCATTATATCCTGGATGCACTAAATATACAAGATTGCTAGCAGTGTTGAAATTTTACAACTTTAAAGCATGCTATGGCTTGAGCGATTCTGGTTTCACCGCACTTCTTGAACTTGTGCAAGATATGCTCCCAGAAGAAAATGTACTTCCTACCAAGACGTACGAGGCAAAAAGAATTATTTGCTCAACAACTGGCATGGGTTTTGAGAAGATCCATGCATGCCCTAATGATTGCATATTATTTCGTAACCAGTATGCAACGTTAGAGAAGTGCCCTAAATGTAATGCATCTCGATATGGGAAGAAGAAAGAGAGAAGTCCGTCGAAGGTTGTATGGTATTTTCCAATTATTCTGAGATTTAAGCGATTGTACAGTACTCCATAGATTGCTAAGCTGTTGACGTGGCATGCAAATAAACGGATTGAAGACACAAACCTTAGGCATCCTGCAGATGTCCCTCAATGGAAAAATGTTGATCATGGCTATCCTGACTTCACATGTGAGGAAAGGAACTTGCGCCTTGCACTTTCAACTGATGGAATGAATCCCCATGGGGTTCAAAGTAGTACACACAGTACGTGGCCAGTGATCTTGATGACTTATAACCTTCCTCCACACTTGATCATGAAATGTAAGTTTATGATGTTGTCCATGTTAATTTCTGGACCAAGGCAACCTGGGAATGATATAGATGTATACTTGGTTCCTTTAATTGATGACTTAAAGTTGCTTTGGGAGGAAGGAGTTAATGTGCATGATGGGAACAGGGAAGAAAGTTTCACTTTAAAAGCCATGTTGTTTGGCACAATAAATGATTTCCCTGCTTATGGTAATTTGTCCAGATATAGCGTCAAAGGATATTGTGCGTGCCCCATATGTGAAGATGACACTTATTCAGTGCTACTAGATCACTGTAGGAAAAATGTCTACATGGGACATCGAAGATTCTTACCATCAAAACATCATTGGAGGAAGTGGAAAAATGCTTTCAATAGTGACTCAAAATAAGGTAGCCCACCGAAGATATTGACCGGTACTCAGGTATTTGAGAAGGTTAGACACTTGAATAACAATTTCGGCAAGCCTTTCGCAAAACAAATCAGTACAACCGGCTGGAAGAAGAAGTCTATTTTCTTTGAACTTCCATATTGGAAGTCCTTATATGTGAGACATTTTACTCTATCGAGGAAAGAGAAGAAGTTCTTTCGTGAGTTTCTTGCAGGAATCAAAGTTCCAGAGGGTTATTCTTTGAATATAAGCAATCTTGTATCAGTGAAAGAGTTGAAGCTAAAGAACCTAAAATCTCATTATTGTCATGTGCTCATGCAGAATTTTGTACCTGTTGGTATACGGTCAATCTTACCCAAAAAAGTAAGGAATGCCATTACCAAACTTTGCTTGTTCTTCAAGCTGATTTGTAGTAAAGTTGTTGATTCAACGAAGTTACTAGATTTGTAAAGGCTGATTGTTTGTACGCTGTGTGAATTTGAAATGTATTTTCCACCTTCATTTTTTGACATTATGGTCCATTTAACTGTACACTTAGTGAAAGAGGTTCAACTATGCGGTCCAGTCTACCTGAGATGGATGTACCCGAATGAGCGATTTATGAAAATTTTAAAAGGGTATGTGAAAAACAGATATCGACTAGAGGGTTGTATAGCTGAGCGTTACATGGTGTAAGAAGCAAGTGACTTCTGTACTGATTTTCTATCAAATTTTGACCTTTTAGGGATCCCTAAGTCTCGTCACTATGGGCGAACATTAAGGAAAGGAACAAGTAGGAAGGATGTAATTATGATATCATTGACAGAATATGAGCAAGCTCACTTGTATGTGCTACATAACATTGATGAGGTTGAACCATATGTTGAAGAACATAAGGATGCTCTTCGGTCGGTGCACGGTGATAGGAATGAAAATTTTATAACAAAAGAGCACAACCTTCATTTCCCAAGTTGGTTACAAAGGCGCATTAATGATGAGGTGGAGAGGAATCCTGATTCAGTTTCTGAATACTTGAGATGGTTATCGAATGGCCCAAGCTTTAATGTGTTGTCTTTCAATGGTTATGCAATCAACAGTTACACATTTTACACACATGAACATGATATAAAGAGCACGATACAAAATAGTGGGGTAATACTTATTGATTCTTGGCATAGAGCCAGTGCTAGAGACATACACCCCATCTATGCAACAATGTCATATTTTGGTGTTATTGAACGAATATGGGAGTTAGATTACACTGTGTTTAGGGTCCCTGTGTTCAGATATAAATGGGTAAACAACAACAGTGGATTACGTACAGATAAGTTGGGGTTCGTTCAAGTGGACCTTTCTAAAGTTTGGTATAAAGATAATTTACTTCAACGCAGTCTTGATGTCATGCACATTGAAAAAATGTATATGACGAACTCGTCAAGTCAAGAGATCATCTTCAATCGAGGAAAGATTTACGGGCCATGGGAGTTCGTGAAGAAGTGTGGCTTGATGAGCATGACAAATTTCAACCAGCAAAGTTCATCCTCACAAAACTGAATAAGGAAGTCTTCCTAGCTACGTTGAAGAAAATAAATGTTCCTGATGGCTATTCAAGCAACATTTCATGATGTATTGACATACAGGCACGAAAGGTTACTGGCAAGAAGAGTCATGACTCACATGTTTTTATGCAACAGTTACTTCCACTTGCTATAAAGAATGCACTTCCTCTCGATGTGTCTATTGTTTTGGTGGAGCTGAGCTCCTTCTTTCAAGAGTTGTGTTCTAAGGTTTTGATCGTTAAGGAGCTCAATCAGCTGCAGTCCAAAATCATTCTTACGCTTTTTCATTTAGAGATGATCTTTCCTCCCTCCATTTTTATTGTAATGGTTCACCTGATAGTCCACCTTGTTCATGAAACAAAGCTCACTAGTCCAGTTCAATATCGGTGGATATATCCTATTGAGAGGTACTCATTTTACATATGTGCGTCATCTTTACTTTTTAAATTTGCTAGTTAGCCATTTTACCATTTATTATCATTTTTCCCTCTTTACTTTATAAGTTTCTTAGCAAATTGAAATCTTACATACGGAATAAGGCGTGGCCAGAAGGTTCTATAACTGAAGGTTATATATGGTATGAAGTCTTGTTTTTCTGCTCAAGGTACTTTGATGACATTTTGAGATGGCTTTCAACAGACCGCCTCATATAGACGATTGTCTTGAACCTAAGCCAACTACATCAACAGAGTTGTTGATCCCTCATGTTGATAAACCAGTTAAAGGAAGTAAGAACTTCAAACTAACTACAACTGAGAAGTTGCAAGCATATAGACATGTCTTGATTAATTGCACTCAAGTTGAACCCTTCCTTCAGTAAGAATTGTACACTCATATGTTATTCTACAAATATCCTTACATTTTTTATTTACATTTCATGATCGTCTTCCCATGATTAATTGCAGGGAATTCAGAAGTTATGTGAAGCGTCAACTTAGGATCCAAACACAAACATCCTTTGAAGTTGACAAAAAGGTCCACAAAGAATTCCCAGACTGGTTTGCGTGCAGAATATTAAATGACCACAACCTACACTCATCAGAGTTCAGAGCCCTCGCAATCGACCCTCTTAACCATGCAAAAAGGTTTACAGCATATAATGTCAACGGTTTCAAGTCTTACACAGTATCACGAGATCAAGGATTGAAAACTCAAAATTTGGGTGTTTTTGGCACCTTTGAGACAAGGAGTTATGCGAGCTGCAGTGACAATAACACGTAGTTCAGAGGTCTCCCTTACTATGGAAAGCTTCTTGATGTCGTCGAACTAAATTACAAAGGCCGTTTCACTGTTACGCTATTCAAGTGTTTGTGGGAAAATACAAAAATTTCCTAAGGACTCACAATTGACAATTTAGACATCACATTAGTAAATTTCTCTCATCCAATTCACACCGATCAATCTGAAGATGATAAGCCATATATTCTTACGTCAGAGGCACACTAGGTTTATTATGTTGAGGACGAAAGGTATAGGGATTAGAACATGGTGGTTCACTTAAAGCCTCAGGACCTTTATGATATGGGTGATGGTAACAACATCACCTATGAGAGTGAGCCATTCCATCTCGCCAATTTCAAAAACTTCTTCCCTGAAGACGATAATAATTTACCTATACTTTGGTCAGTTTTATAAGTTCACATTATTTAAATTTAATATTTTCTATTTAACAATACCATACTAACATTTCCTCTACAAAATTTTTGTACGGATAGTGACGAAGAATAATTGAGTGGAACCAATGTTTTGTTCTTCTAACTTTTATTGTTTTTAAAAAAAAAGTCTGACTAACATTTGTAGCGGTTTCATAACCGCTACAAATGTCAACCGCTACAAAATATGACACATCAACTGCTACAAACTTCAACTGCTATAAAAACCATGACATTAATCGCTACAACATTCACGTAGATCCCTATAAATACCTCTACACCTACTCTTTTCATACACTTCTCCATTTCCTTACTCCCTTCTTCTTTATTGTTTTTTCTCATCTATGAATTTGTTTTTCAAAAGTCCAAGATCTAAGTAGGGTGATTAAATATGGTAAATTTTTTATCAATTCTTTTATCTCCACATTTTTTTACTTATAATATTCATACTAAATTTTTTTTTGTGTATAGAAATTAACTGACTATTCCTTAACATTTTTAATGTTCCTTCCATAATGATCAACATCTAGGTGACAACAAAATAAGTACTTATTACCTCTAAATCCACAATATTACATACACTTTCTCAATATTATGTATATAAATTTTATATTTATGTAACTCAATTTAATATTTTTTTGCCAACGTAATTCAATTTAATCATTCTTTTCAAATAATAACTACTATCGGTCCAGGTCCAGTTATATAATAATCAACTTGTTAAAATGATATTATGACAATTGAATTAAATTATTGGATAATTTTTTTCATTTTCCTAAACATTTGTAGGGGTTATTATAACCGCTATAAAGGTAAAAGTGAAATTGAAAAATTAATTAAATTTTTGGCGCCACTTTTAAAATTTCATCCTAATTTAGTATAACTGCTACAAATGTATTAGCGCTATTTTTTAAAAATTCATATTTCAACTTAATAGCGGTTTTATAACTGCTACAAACAGGAGTCAAAATTTCCATTTCTTATTTTCCCGCCATGGGGAAATTTTTGTAGTGGTTATATAACCGCTACAAAGATATTGATGACATGCTTAAAAAATTCAAAATTCAAATTTGTAACAGTTATTTAACCCCTACCAATTAGTGGCTTAACATTTGTCGGATAATGTGTTGACTTCATCTGACCATTATAGCGGTCTGTATAAACCGCTATTAATTCAGTTGTAGTTTTTGTCTTTGAGTAGTTGTTATAATAAATCGCTACAAAATTTCTTGCAACAGTGTTTTTTGTAGCGGTTTCGTTAACCGCTACTAATATTGTTTTTAGCTGTTAAAACTGCTACAAATACACATTTTTAAACGCTATTAAATCATAGTTTTTTTATAGTGATATCAAGACAATACTATGGTGAACAAAGAAAGTTAAACCCAAAGGTTTACCATAGCAGAAAAATTCCCATATTTACTTTTCAAACCTCAAATAATGTTATCAAAATATTCTCTTTCAAATCAAAGTTTACCATGATAAAAAGGAATTGAACTAACTCATTTGAAAACTTATATCATAGTTTAAAAGGATTTAAACCACTTAATGAACTTATCCATAATAGAAAAGAGACCAATTAAACATTTAAAAATCTATCATGGATAATAAAATCCTTCTCATTATTTCGCAAACTAAATCATGACTAATCAACACCCTTAGGCCTTGAGCTTCATGAAGCCTAGAATATCAAGGTACAAAAAAATAGACTGGTAATGGAACTAGTTGAAGCTGTGAGTTAAGTGTTAATGGGTCAGATTGTGATTAACCTGTAGTCAAACCGGTAATAATTTAATATATATAATTTAAATACGATTTACAAAAAATATGGACATTTAATTATAAAATTTTTTTTAATAAAAATAATATTTAAAAATATCCATTAAAAAGAACAATAATATACATATATAACTATATACAATTGATTTTTGACTACCTATTTTAAATGGCCATTAACTAGTAGCTCCTGTCTTTGTATATATATATATATATATTCAGGTAAAAAAAAACTAAATTGTTTATACATGTAAGTAATATTAATAATAAGGGGATAGATAGCACCATGGTATAAAAAATCAAACCGGACTGGTCGATTCAACGGATTAAACCAATGACCAATCAGTGATCCGGTCTAGTTTAGACATTAGCCTGTGAATCGGTAAAACCGATGGTTCAACTGGTTGGACCGGTCACTTTTTTTAATCTTTTCTTATGTAATACATTTTTTTATTCTTATAACTACTATCTCGAGCTATTTTTTAGGGGAAAATGAAAGTTTGAAGAACAAGCTAAAGAGAAAATTAGGTAAAGAAAGAAAAAATCTAATAAAAAGAAGATGATGAAAAAAAATATTTAAAAGGATATAATAATTATAGGAAAAGATATATCATTGCATAAGTATAGGTATCATAACTAATACTAATAGATTTTAAGCATTTTTTTCCTAAAGATCTTTATTTTTATTTATAGAAGTTTAATTTAAAAATATATTAATATATATATATATATATATATATATATATATATATATATATATATATATATTGCCACTAATAAATTGTAATATTTTAATATGATCGGTCCGACCATCGGTTAGACCCTGTTTAACTCATTGACTCTTGAACCTGTTCCGTGACCGGTTCATTGCCCGATCCGGTTTTTTGTTCCTTGGATAGGACACAACCACTTTATGATATAGGCTCATATATAGCAACATAGGGTAGTATACTCTGGGAGTTGTATACATTCAACATGTTATCATACCATCTCAGAGTAGAGTCAGGAAATCCGGCCTAGCCAGTTGGGCTAGCCAGTTTAAGCCTGAGCCTATCAAGGGCCAAGCTTATGATTTAGAGCCTTCAGAATAAGTCAAACCTAAAAGGGACAGGGGCTTAAAATAGGCTGCAAGGCCGGCCATTTTAAGCCCATTTAATTTTTTTTAATAAGCCTGCAGTCCTAAAATGGGCTGCGGTGGCTCTACTTATAATGAAACACAATTAAATGTCATTGATGATGTTGATAATGATGATGGTCATGTAGAAGAAAATTATGACAATGTTATTCACATTATTTAGTGTTTAGTTAATGATTATAACTTTATGTGCTTATTGATTGGATTGTAGTTGTGGTTAACTGGTTGTGGCTTGTGGACATTAGTTTTTGTTTGGACTTAGGTCTTAGTATTTGTGTTTTGTTAAATATGGATAATGTTTGATGTTTTAACTTAGTTTTGATAATGTTTATGTTTTAAATTCGATATTTTAGTCTTCAAGCATATAAAAAGAAAAAATATGCTAAATAGGCCTGAAGCCTACCGGTCGGCTAGCATGCTTTAACTAAATAGGCTAGGCCTCTAAAATCTGTACTTTTTTTGGATTCGGGCCTAAACAGGGTGAAAGGCTGACCCAGCCCGTTTTCCTAGTACTATCTCAAAGCTATCATTAATGCATTTCCTATTTCTTCTCTCTAATCTAATCTCTCACTCTCCTATTTTCCCATCTCCCTCCCAGTCTCGCTCACACAGCTTCAATGGTTGAGCCTTAAAATGTTAAATAATCACATCCTTCTCATTTTTTTTCCATTCTTTCTATTTCATACTCTAAAATACTTCCTCACTTCGCTTTTTAGCATGCTCAGGAGCTCTATTACATTAAGGTTTGTTTGAAATTTCTCTCTCCCCCCTCGTCTTCTTTCTCTCATTTTTTTTTCTTTTTCTAGCGAACTTTCTTCTCCCTCCCCTCCGTTCCTGCATTTTTCCAAGCAGAAAAAGTGACCCAGGTAACCAGTCCAACTCAATGGGTTTCACCAGTTTAGCATGATTTGTCCCGATTTAAAACGAGTCACGCTCTAATTCAAGCCTTGAACCAGACCGGACAAGTGGCTGGTTTGCCATTTTTCGATCTGAATCAGCTCGTCCGATCCAGCTTTTCATACCATACAGAATATCACATTCAACTATGAGCACAATTAATGAAAACATCTTTCACTTAATATCAAACACATTTCCAGCACTAGGAAATATCAAAATATGCATATGTGGATCCACAACATCATTTAAAGAAATCTCTAAAGGCCTCTTGCCTTCTACTAGCTTGTTAGCTAGGGACAATTCAATCAAAAGGATGCAGTTAAATCATAGTATATAAAATGAGTCATATGAGTGGCAATGTACATCATTCTAAACACATAAGTAAACAACTGATGTTGTACAGTGATATTACAATGTCAACCTTAGGAGCTCTCCCCGAAGTCCCAACAAAGGAACTTTTACTTGAAAAATGTTAAGAGCAACGGGTGAGACAAAAGCCTCGGTAACTAGATATCCAACTCATCACACATGCTAATATATACTCATGAGGTGCTAAGTAGAACAATTTATATAACAAAATATTAGAAATATAATTCACAAAATTTCATATCACAATATCCATATCACAGTTTTTATATCACATATTCCATATCACAATTTTTGTATCACAAATTCTCATATCATAAATTCCCAAGTCACCTCCCATCAATCCAACCAAACCGACTTATTTTCTCCAACTAGACCCATGGGCTAAATTACTATCAATGTTACTAGCCACTTAAAAGATCACTGGTCATATGATGAAGACCAGCTAAAATCCACAAAGCACATGCCAAGACTATAGGTCTTTTCCCTTCGTTGTAGGGTGTCGTAACCCCTCGTTAAACCAGTAGGGCAGTCCTTCATTGAACTAATGGGACAATATAAAGCTAACCATTATATACCAATAGATGCTACATCACGTGGTAGAACAAACTACTCTATCTCATCTCAATCTAATTATTATAATAATTATCAATTAATAGCTCAACATGAATTCTGTAAGATTTTCACATTCATACAATGATATTCAAATCATCTTCGTATATGTGTCATAATATCTCAATTCTTAACTCTCTTCTCTCTCTCTCTCTCTCACACACACACATTTCACAATTCAAATCATAAAGTTCTACAAGGCAACTTCTATCAAAATACTCATCAACATCATGATAACTTTCTCAATCTCAATAAACATTTTGAAGTTCTCATTGAAATATCTAATCAATATCAATATATTGTTTTCATTCTCAATATTATTTCACAAAATACTCACAAACAACATACCAACGCACATAACAAGTGGAAAGTAGTTACTTCTTATCAAACAAGGAGATATTACCACAAACAATACGCTACATGCTCAACACCAACCATCATAAATCAATCTACACAATTCACATCACCACACATTAGTTTATCAACTAATTGGGTGATAAAAATAATAACTTAGGGACTTAATCATCTTGAGAGTTCCCAATTTCACTCTAGGCCATACATAAATCATCCAAACAAGACTTGTGATTTCCAATTGCTCAAACAACTCATCTAATCTAATAAACAACCTCCAATTACTCAAATCATTAAAAAAATCCCAATTTCATAACTTAGGGTCCCAAATTTAAAATACTCATTTCATAAATCAAGCTTAGACAACAATTTAATAGACAAAAGGCATGCATAAATTACACATAGCCTATATGAGTGCCTTTGTCAAAATATTGATGCTTGTTTTCCTTGTTTCTCAAAACCTTGATTGAAAGTTAAGTTTTTTTTTTGTCTTGATTTATGAGAAATGTTCGATATGTAATATACATGGTGGTATTGGTATGAAAAGATTATTTACTTTGCTCCTTGCTCAAAATGCAATGCACTCGTGAACATATGTAGTACATGATATGTGCAGTAACTATGTTATGTACAACAAATATTCATGAGTTGCATTGCATTTGGAGCAAGGAGCAAAGTTGAGTGGGAATGAGTGCCAAACAACCCATATATTTATGAGCGTAAAGAGTTTATGAAGAGGCCAAGATTATTTTAATTTACTGCTTGCTCCAAATGTAATTTAGTTCTCCAACATATGAAGTACATTACATATACAATAGTTCTGTTATGTAGTACACATATTGACGAGCTTGATTGCATTTGCATACATAGCATAGAGGCCACATGAACACCAATCAAACTGTATATTCATGAGTAAGTCAAAAACTTTATTTTCATTACAATGAATTTGTATTTAATTTGTTTATTACAAAGTTATTCTTTTTTATTATAGAAAGGAGTATGAATAGCACTGAAAAGGCATGTGAAATGAAACATCCAAATCCAATAACTAACTACGTATTTGTAATATGTCCAATTAACAAAAACCCAACTTTACAAGGTCAAATTAATTTCCCAAAATATTTTAAAATTAATAAAAAATGAGGAAAAATCCTATGGTCATGGTAAATACAAAGTACATAACATGAACTTTAGGAGTACAAATGAGCCTTTAAGACTCACTCCATATATGCCTTCCCTTTCTCCCTACTAAAATAATCACCTGAAAAAAAATAAAAATAATAACCATAAGATCTAAAGATCTTTGTAACCATTGGTTATTTAGAAATATACATGTAAACCAAGATTGAGAACATACAGTTCAAACTCATAATAAAATTAATTATATCTCTTTAAATAAAAACTTTCACAAACTAGTTCTCGATTTGGTTACTAAAACCTCTTCCCAAAAAGGATTCCAAAACAATTGAGCATCATTTCATTTTCCAAACAATCTTCATAAGATATCACATATATAACATGCCAAACAAATATTGATGCACATACCATTCTTATTACCCTGACCACCCCCTTGTAACCGTTGACTAGAGCCATAACTAACACATAATCCAACAAAAATACATCCATTTCACATAATATCCAAATCATGAGGCGTCACCCTATCAAGGTTCCTAGCTTATCATGATTACACCATGGCTCTCCTCCTTTTAAGAACACAACCAAGGAGGTGTCACTATGCCTTATCCCGGTTAAAAGGAAAGGTGATACTAAGAGCTCTAAAAATGTCTGAACTCATCAACATAATTTTAATCCAATATACAATTTCAAATCAATCATTCCATAGACACAACAAATCCCAAAACAATTTAATATATACATATATAAATATATAATTGACAAGTATATAAAAAATAACCAAGGTTACCTCTATTCCAAGCCTATTTTTACCAATATTTGAATGCTTCCAGTTTACTAACACCAAATAATTCAACTTCAAAACTCTTCCTCTTTCTCTCTTCCCGCTCATGCTCTCCCTCTCACTGATACGCACCTTGTGCGTTTAAATAGAGAGGGAGAGGTGAGATTGGGGTGTAATAATGCACCCCCCTTTAAATTAAAAGGTGGCAGCAGTATATTATAATAATATATTATTATAATAATATAATATATTATTATAATATTATATATATAAATATATATGTTATGAAGATAGGGGGAGAGAGAGTTGGGCATAAATTATTGTGGGCTCCAGATTATTTTATTATATATATTTTGATTTATATAGATAAAAATGCTTTTAGGTCTTTTCTAAACCTCAGATTACTTAATAAATCATTTCCTAAGAACATTTAATTACTATTTAAAAAAATTTAGGAGGTTACATGAAAAGTGTTAAGTTGAGTGGTTTTTTGTAGCTATCATTTATGTTTTTGTAGAATGTGAAGATCATTAAATAATCTAATCTAATATGTAACTCCATATAATTGAAAACGGGAGATAAACACATGCAGTTTGAGGTTGCAGATACAGGCCGGCAAGCCATTCCTATAGGACTTAGAAAACCAAAAAAGCTTTCCTTCCACATGTATAAATATGATATTCATTTTTTGCTTGCTTGATATTCAATTAACACACTTGTAAATATGCAAATTTTTGTCCATAGAATTCATCATGGTTAGGATTGTGAAACTTGTGATAATGACAATGATGCAATTTCATTGTATAATTCTCATTATGGCAAAAGTTTCAAAGACAAAAGTTTTCATACACGTATGTTATTTGAATCTTATTTTTCATGCATTTGTTCTTTTCAATTTTTTTTTGTTTGGATGCCCCTTCCTCAAAAGGGACTTAGATCATTATTGAGTGTTGGGTGGGAGTGTCAATTATAATTTTAACTCTGACTTGTGGGTGCTATTGATTTCTGGTTCATATCGCAGGCCATCTTTATAGTCAATTGCTACAACTCTTAGATTGGGTGATAAGTTTACTGACATTAGGCATTTTGGCTCTTTTGAAGTTTAGAAGAGTCAAAATGCACAAGTATGGTAGCCTAACAGCCAATCCATGGGTAGCTGCATTCAACTATAGGGATGCTCACAATACAAATCGTGCGTCAACAATATGTAGATGTCAGGCCTAAAATTGCATCTAATAAATCAAACACTCAAAAATCATCTAACTTATCTGGAGATGGGAAAAATGCAAGAAAATAAATAAACCTTGAAAAAACAAATTCCATAATTAAGATTCAATAATTATCTAATAATATAGGCCTCATATTCATGGTTATTAGTTATAATTATTTTTTATGTCAATTGCATTTTTTTTTATAGTTGTCTTTAGAATTTATATTGCATAATATAGCTTTTAGATATAATAATATCCAACAAGGCTTATGTGAAACAAAATAAAACATATATGTTTTTTAAAAAAAATGCTCACTTTTTAGACTGAGTACGAAATTACCGGTTTAAAAAGTGGGCATTTTTTATTTTAAATTGAAACTTTTTAACACTGATCATTTAAACAAAAAATCTTAAAAAGTTATTTTTAAGACCAATTGTAGGTTCAATCTTAATAAGGATAGACTTTCTAAAACGGTTGATACAAGACCGGACCTAAAGTCAGTCTAAAAAGCCAATTTCAATCGATTTAAAAGACCTTTTTTCTAGTAGTAAAGATTGTGAAAAAGTTACTCGTCAAAAATCTCATTATATTGGTGAGAAGGAACTAATTTGGGAAAATCTCACTCAAGTCCCAATGATCAGAAAAAATATCAAAAAAGTCTCAGTGTAGATTTATCTATCAAAAAAGTCTCTAAGAACCTCGGTGACATATATGGGCTTGTTAATGGCTACTCTATAATTTGTCAATATATTCACATACACTTGTCAATAGAAGATGTTTTAGTTAACATAGATGTGATTGTCAATTACCATTTTATGACTTTTCAATATAGTGACATACACTTGTCAACAGGAGCTAGTTTAGTAATAGGGGCAAAATATAGAGCCAAAAACTCTGTAAGTGCACGGGTCGTATTAAATAATAAAAAATGAGTAAGATATTGTTCCCAAGAGAACTTGATACAAATAATGGTACCAACAATATAGTTGAGCAATACCTTTATACTTTTGTTTAAAGGGTTAAGGTGCAGATTTAGTAAATAACTATTTCTTAAAGTGCACCCAACACAATTAACTATTTTAGGGTGCAAAAATAGACATTATGAATTTTTAGGGTGAAAAAGTAAACATTATGAATTTTTTTTGGAGCAAAAATAGCAACTTCGTTATCTATTTTGGGGTGCAAAAATTGATATTTTTGCTCCAAAAAAATTCATAATGTCTACTTTTGCACCTGAAAAATTCATAATATCTACTTTTGTACCCCGAAATAGTTAGTTGTATTAGGTGTACTTTGGAAAATAGTTCATTGTTATTTTTGCACCTTAACCCTTGTTTAAATTGAGTCAATACAATTTGAATTATGAATAAAAGCTAACTAGAGAAATGAAAAAAATAAATCTAACTATTGTGAAAAGCTAATGATAAGGGTGATTCTAGATCTTAAATGACAACTTAGATTATTATAGCCTTAATTATTTCTTAGTGTCGAATTTCTCTCATTAATTGTGTTTAAAGTTATATTTGTCAGTCTAAGACTCTTATTTACCTAAGTATCTTCCAATCCACTAAAAGGCATTCCAAACATGTTAATCCCTAACTCCTTAAGTGATTAGTGCTTAATTGAATTAATTTAAGTGCAAGCCTAATGAGACTATGTAGAGCCGGTTGGTATATGTCTATCCTAGAAGCAAATTAAATCCGAGAAACCTAATCCGACACAATTCAATTGAAACTCTATTCTAAATTTCTTATGTCTAGGATCCTTTAGAATACCAAAATAATCCCAATCAAATGTCTCTTGTTTTAAGATAATCAAGCACACAATTAAATCAACAAATATAATATTAAAGCAATTAACAACAAAAATTATCATCCACTAATTTACGATCAAACTAAATAATCCAAGACCAAGATTTAGTTACATAAAATGAACATTCTCATAACCAAAATAATGGTTAATCAAAGAAAAGATAAAAAGACAAAGAAAGAAGGGAAGAGAAAGGAGAAACAAAAATTCAATGACGAATTTTCAACCGTACTGTCGCTCTTCTACATCTCCAAACTTTAATCTTCCTTCATTAAAGCTCTTGCCTTGCTGTCACCAATCAGGAAAATAGAACACTCCTCCCTCTTGCTACACCTCGCATATATATAGGTATATATTGCCTCATTGCATGCATCTCTATCACAATATCTTGATTTATCTCCTTTTTTTATCGATTATCATAAAATATAGATATATTGTATTGATATTTTGTTCTTACTTGAATCTTATAATATCCCCTGTAAAATAAATTAGGATATAAGTCTATTTTATATCAAAGTATCCTTTTATCCTATAATTAATTAAAAGATAGAAAAATATATAAAAGATAATTAAATAAGTATAAAATATTAATAAATTTACTCAAATAAGTCGCAAAATCAACACTTATTTAATTATGAAATACATACTTATCATTTAGTTAATATAGATGGGATTGTCAATAGTCACTTTATGACTTATCAATATAGTCATGTATACTTGTCAACGGGAGCTGTTTTAATTAACATATATGAGCTTGTCAATATAGTTACATATATTTGTCAATAAAGTAAGTTCATATTTAGAATCTATATCATTTATGTCTTTAGGGACTATTTTGATAGAGAAATTTATACTCAAACTTTTTAATAGAAGAATCTACATTGAGACTTTTTGATATTTTTTCTGGTCCTTAAAACTTGAGTAAGATTTTTCCAAATAAATTAGAGTATTGGTACTATGTGATATAAAATTTGCATAGTATCAATACTTTATGTGTAAAAAAATTTTATTAGAATTTTTTTACCAATAATTTTTTTTAAAAAAGGACTTTTCCCAATTTTCCCTTAAATTTAGGAAAAAATACATTAAGGTCCCAAGTAAGAAGAAAAATGAAAAAATAGTCCATTGAAATTGTAAAATGAAAAAATGGTCTTAAAGAGTTGTCAATGGTGCCCCTCAAATTGTCAATGACCAACACCTAAAGTTATTAATATAACCATTTTTTCATTTTACAATTTCAAATGATTATTTTTTCATTTCTCTTTTTATTTAAGACCTTAATGCATTTTTCCCTTAAATTTAATAGATATGGAATTCTGTTAATAATATAATAGTAATAGGTTTTGAAAAGACAGATGTAAATATCTGTCGCATGTGAACTGCTCACGGAAAGCCTAAAGGCCAAAACTCATGGACTTTTCCATTTGCCTTTTCCTTTTTTCTGCCAACCTTTTCCATTTACCTTTTGATGCGTTATCATTTTCACCAATGGCAATAATGGCCGTGATTCTCTGCCTCACACAAGTTTTTTGTCTTTCTTATTTTGGAAGCCTGCCTGCTTGATTCTCTCCTATTTTAGATTTTATTATGTAATTGACACTTTTGTCTCGGAGCCATCACCTCAGCCGTCAATTTTTACAAATTTAAAGTAACTTTGCGCATAAATTGGTAAAGGGCATCACATTATGAAGTAACTAGTGTGATAAGAACAATATAGACTTTCTTTAATCCTTAACATAAAATTAAGATAATATGAGTTTATTTTGATCTAAAATATAAGACCTTAATTTATATTGCCTCCTAATATTAGAACTTTTTCCTGACATTTGTACTACCTCTGAATTTAAATATAAAACTTTAATTAATTAGGAGAGTCACACTATGAACCAATTAACTCCGTGGTAAGCAGATGAATATTATACACACACACATATATGAAAGTCGATAATTCACCTTTGATTGAATGTAAGAGAAAATAGTGATGACAATTAGAGAACCTATTACCATCCTATGGCACTTTCTTAAATCTATAAAAATGTCATAACTTATTTTTTTAAAAAAAAATAGCTTCCTATGACGCTTTCCTGGGGAAGAGCCATGAGAAGTGACTTCCCCAGGAAAGCACCATATGAAGTTTTTTTTTAAAAAAATAATTTTACATAATTTTTTCTTTTTCCTAATGAACCTTGTATTTTATAGTACAAATCCACAACTAAATTAACAAAACCAAATTAGAATTAAACCAAATTAGAATGAAATAACTCTAAACAAATAACTAATTCATAAAATCACTACATATCATAGTTAAATTAATTGGTTGCATTATAGGCCAACAAAAATACAAGTGTTATAATTATTTCACTTATGCAACTCATCAATAACAATTACTATAGCAACTAAAAATTATAAGTACTACACATATCTTCACATATACAACATATATATAGTAACATGTAATATTATCTTAATTAATTTTCAACATATACAATTGAGCAAATTAAATATAAAAGACATAGAGCAAATTAAACTAGTAACAACTAATAAAATTATATTTGTAAGCTCAAAATTAAAAAAATTACAATGTATAGGAAGTTTAATAAGACAGAGTTGTAACTTCAAGCAAATACCTTAAAAAAATTATAAGCACACATAAAAATACAAGGTAAGATTCATGACAGATTTTTAAACTTAAAAAAAACTATAGTGTCAATCGACGAAAGCTTCTGTATTAAAAAAAATGCTTACAAGGGAGTTTCTGTAGGAGGAGACAAAAAGAAAAATGAAGTGGGAGACCAAGCTTTGTAGTGCCAACAGAAGTGGGGACCAAATGTTGAAGAAATATGGAGGAGGAGGAGAGAAGAAACAAAAAGAGTGGGGGATTAAGGAAGCTTCTGCATTTGCCACCATAAAAATAGAGAGGAGGGAGTGAGGACAATGCCGCTAGTTTGTTGGTGAAAATAGAGAGGAAGGAGTGGGGACAAAGTTTTAGATGATGTTGCAGATCTAGATCTGAAGATGATATCTTAGACATAGATCTGAAGATGAAAAAGGGCTTTGGGCAAGGCAAGCGTGATAGCTGACCCTTTACTTTTTTTTTTTAAAAGGCAAGGTCATCTGAAAGTGAGGAACAAAAAAAAAGGCGGGGGCAGGCTTCCTAGGAAGTGCTATAGGAAGTATTTTTAAAAAAAAATTAATTTTACGTAATTTTTTCCTTTTCCTAATAAACTCTGTATTTTACAGTATAAATCCACAACTAAATAAATAAAATCAAACTAGAATCAAATCAAACCAGAATGAAATAACTTTAAACAAATAACTAATTCATAAAATCACTGCATATCATAGTTAAATTAATTGGTTGCATTACAAGCCAATAAAAATACAAGAAGAAAAAGAGCTTTGGGCAGGGAAAAAAATAAATGGCAAGCAAGCGCCATAATTAACCCTTTATTTTTTTTTAAAGAAAAAATAGGGGCAGGCTTCTTGTGGCACTTCCTAAATAAATGCTATAAGAGGAGCGCCACTAAATCTTTCTTTTACAGTAATAAATTGTAAAGACTATAAGAGCTTATTTAGAATTTCAACTGACTTTTATTTACAAAATTGGGGTAAAAATTACTTAGTGTAATATGATTTTTTGTATGAATAAACATTTTTCCTTCCTTTTAAGTGGCATCTTCCCTTCTCTCTCCTTCTTTTCAAGGATCCTTCCTTTTGTGTTGCCTTTTTGGCCAAAAACTCATTTACTCTGCCTTTTATCCAACCATCTTTTTTCCCCCTCTCCCACTGACATTTTGGGGCAAACTAAGTTTGGGGCATTCAAAAGCCTTGAGATTTGCCAAAGCCACCACAGAGCGGGGCCATCACCTTTGACACTTTCTGATTTTTTAGTCCATGTTCAAACGTACCGCATTATTTGCACAAGTGATTTCTATATTCATCATATAAGTGCTATGAAATCATGATGAATTATAGATATATATTGTTTGAATTTTGATAAAATTATACAGATATCTATCATATATTCAAAAACTTTTTTTTTAAAAAAACTCATCTAGGAGTTTGAAGTTTGAACCTGCATCCTCTCCCCTAGCTATTACAAGAAGAGTAAAGATGTCCCTTATTATGGCATTTGGTGTAACATCCTCATTTTTTTATTTTTGGGATATAATTATAATTTAGAGAAAATTATCATTTTTAGTAGGTAATTTTTAGGACTAAAAAAAATAATAAAAATATATTATTTTATAATATAATAAAATATTATTATATAATATAATTTTAAAATATTATATATATATATATATATATATATATATATATATATATATATATATATATATATATATATATATAAACGTGGGGCGGCGCCCCCCACATTTGACAAAAAGTGTGGCACCTTGGTGCCACACATTTAAAAGAAAAAATAAAAAATAATATATATATATATATATATATATATATATATATATATATATATATATATATATATATATATTGAGGCAGGAGAAGGTATTATAAATACCTCTTCGCCTCAATACACTTCACGCAAGAAATCTGCGTGAAATGTGTGTAGAAAGGTGACGGGCAAGACTCTAATAGGCGTATTTTTATTTCTTCAGAGATCAATAAGGTACTAAAAATTTTGGAGAATATAAAACTTCTTTTATTTCTTTTAATTATAAAACATCTTTTATAAAATATTTTCTAAATAATTTTTTCTTTCTTATGATATTAATTTTGTAATGATTAGAGAATATTTTATGATTAGAATTTTGGACAAGTTTGAGTTTTGTCAGTATAAAACTATAAGAATATAGATGATAACTAATAGTTAATTTTAATCGGTTTATTTTTGTTATTTCGTTGATATAAGATTTTATAATGAATTTTCTATATAATCAACTTATAAATAATGTTATTTTAGACTTTTAAACCGATTAAATTTAGATTAAATAATTTATTTGGGTTAATGGAGATATTATTGAAATTTTAGTTGGTATAGTTTTAAAATCTGAAGGACTAAATTGTCATTTATGAAATTTTTAGGACTAAACTGTCATTTATGAAATTATGAGTACTAAATTGTCATTTATGAAACTCATAGGATTAAAATGTCATTTATGAAATTAGGAGGACTAAACTGTCATTTTATAATTTAAACCCTAAATTGTTATTTTCAGTTTTTATAGTATATTATTCTTAGAATTTGTAAATAAGTTATAATTTTAACTTTTGAAAAATTATTAACAGGTAGTAAATTGATTGTGATAGATTGATTTTGGCGTGTATTTGAGCTCTTGGATTTAGAACAGTGTGATAATAATTAGCTTTGGCGAGAGGTAACCACTTTCCACTTATTATGTGTGTTAGTGTGTGTTTGTGAGTAGTTTGTAAAATGATTATGAGATTGAAAATCATATATGAATATTATAGATTATTTCAATGAGTAATATTGAGGAGTATTTTGTTATACACTTGCTTTGTGGAATCTTGTGATTTAAATTATAAGATGTATTTGTATATTTTGAATATCCTCATATGTGTATGGAAATCTTGAGAAAATTCCTATTGAGCTAGTTATTGATACATATTGGGTTGTTTGGTTTGGGTTGAGATGGAGAAAGTTATTTTTACCATGTGGTATAGCCTCCATTGGTGCACGATGGTTGGCTTTCTATTGTCCCACCAGTTCAATGAGGGACCGTCCCACCAGTTCAATGAGGGACTGCGACACCCTACTAGTTCAATGAGGGGAAAGACCCATGATTTGGAAACATGCTCTGTGGATTTTGGTCAATCCTCATCATGTGACCGGAGAGCTCCTTGAGTGGCCAGTAACATGGATAGTAACTTAGCCCATGGGTCTAGTCGGCGGAAATAAGGCGGTTCGATTGGATTGATGGGAGGCATTTGGAAATTGTGATATGAGATTTGAGATATAATATTATAATTTCTGATATGAGATTTATGTACAAAACAATGATATTAGACTTTTAATATTTTATTATATAAATTGTTCCACTTTGCACCTCATGAATACATGTCAGCATGTGTAATGAGTTGGAAAGCTGGTTACTGAAGCTTTTATCTCACCCCGTTGATTTAACATTTTTCAGGTGATAGTTTCCGTGCTGGAATGTCGGAAGGAGCTCCTGAGGCATAGATATATCTTTATGGCCTCTTGTAGTTTATTGTGTTGAATTGATGTATATTGCCACTCATAGGGCCTACATCCTGTAAACTCTGATTTGTCTACATACTTTGAATTATTGTATCATGGATTAGATATTATAATATTTAATAGTTTGTGAGATTTTATCTCTATTGTGATTAGTCTTTGAGAGATAATATTTAATATTATAGAATTAAGGAGAAGATCTTACATTTGGGTTGGCTTCAAATTTTGTTGGAACAACATGAATCTCCATCCAATTTTTAAAACCAACGTAGATCTAGCTTCCTTAGCATTACGTCAAATCTCTAAGTAGTCATGATGAGTTTGATTACCTTGTAGGAAAATAATTTTCTGAATTACTGAAATAAAAACACACACACAAATTCACATTTTTTTTAAATTAAAAGGACAGACACTAACACAATCTGATATTACAAACAGAATTGAACCTTCGATCTTTCACTCATACGATCTTTCACTCATACGGGAGCTCTCATACCTACAAAATCATTAGCAATATATATATATAGACATTAAATTTGTCTTGCGCATAAGGATGAATCCTGATACATGATACACTAGTACGGATCAACCTCGTGATCATGCGACTTTAGTAGAATTTGTTTAATGTTTTTCATTACTTCATTCATTGGCATCCTATATTCATCAGCCATCTGCATTATATAGTCACAAAAATTCAATATTTCAGATTTAGTTCCCAAACACAAGTCGTCATCGAAATTAAATAATAACACTAATACAAATACCTGAGCAATAATGTTAATGTCAAGAGTGGAATTCCCAAATGGCAAGACGCTGCTACTGGAGACACAAAGATGAATATTCTCAAGCAAATTCAGTATTTTGAACTCGATGCCCTTTTGTTTCTTGCAATGGATTCCCAGAAGCACTTGCTTCTCTGAAACTCTTACTTCAATCTTAGGAAGTTCATCAATTACTTCCCAGAAAACGCCATTCTTCTCACAAAGCACAGTTTTCCTTTTGGATAACATTGATGTCTCTTTCTCTAGTTCTCTTACACGCTCTTGAAGTTGTTTCACGTACTTAATAGCTTCGTCCAGTACAGTGGCTTTGTCCACCTATATGACATAGGAATGTTTAAATCAAATTCATCTCTTGATTTTTTCTAAATTTGCACACACTCCAAACATCTGTGTTTATTGTAAAACCTGCGCAAGCCACTGTTGGGAAAGCTTTTTAATTTATTTTTTGTTTTTGGAGGATATTTTATTGTGAGTTTTGGAAAACGTAAAATAGTTAATGAAATTTTTCAAATAATTCACAATCCAAGTTCTTAAAATGAAAGCAAAAAAGAAAATCGAATAAGTCTTTTCGGAAGTCTAAGAAAATTACATAATATGTTTTTTGTTTGACAACTTTTTTTTATTCTTTACATTCTATATATTATAAAAATTTCCATTCTAATTCATTTTTTCTCAAAAGAAAAAGTCAGAAAACTTTCCACAACATACAATATTATTATATGTTGATATCAATTAATAATACGCGTTTGCGATAATATTTTAATACAATACGCGTTTGCAAATATTTTAATACAATAGCAAGTAAATTCATGAACTTTAAACAGATATATTATTTTAAACCATAATTATATTGTAAAAAAAAAAAAGGAAAGAAGTATAAAAGTCATTTAACCTTATGAGTTAGGAAAAATCTCAAATAAATATCATTTGAACTTTAAAATCAAAAATTAGTTTTATTGACAATAAAATTAATGAGATTAATAAAAAAATTATAATAATTGATAACCCAAGATTTTTGTAAAATTACTTATTTAGTATTTTTAAATTTAAATAATATTTTTTTAAAATTCTCTTTTATCAGTTATTATGAATTGAGCTACCCCATAAATTGAGCTAGCCCCACTTATGGGGCTAATAATTGCCCCATCACATCAATTATGAAAAGACAACTTTTTTTTCCGCTGCCATTTCCCCGTCTTGATTCTTGTACATGAAAAGCTTAACAATAATCATAATTGAGAGGTATTACTATTACCTAACCAATGATACGGTGAATTATTTAACAATACACCACAAAAAATTAAGAAAATATAATAATAAAAATAAAATTTCAAATATTCAAATCATGATAATCTTATTGTGAATTGTAATTCTTCGTAGGGTTGAAATTAAGTATAATCAGCAAATAGCCTTATAGGCTAATGGCATATAAATTCACTTGTAAGTTGTAGCTAGCTAACAAGTTTGATGTTGCTTGTAATCTCATATGGTTAGTGTATGCCCTTAATTTTAAAAACAAGTATTCTTTTAGTTTTTAGTGTAATATATATTTATGTAATTTAAATAAATTAAAAAATTTAAAGAAATTATTTAATTATATCATGTGATATAATATAATCTTTCTAAAATGCTTGTATGTATATATATAACATTAGATTTTTTTTTTGTCTGAATGTAATATTGGATTATACTATACCAACCTTTAATATAAGATCTTATTTATGAACAAGATTTTATATTAAGAATAAAAACTAATATATTGGTTTCTAAGTTGGTCAATCTAGTTTTTTTAAAAAAAAAAATGATAGATATGAAAAAAAAAATGGTCTTATTGGACTAAAATCCATGTCCAAACTAGATTCTACATTTCTCTAGAACTTGAGGAGTATTCTTTTTCATGGAAATAAAACACAAACTAACCTTCTTCAAGCCCGGAATAATTGCAGAAAGTGCAATGAACCTTTCTGCAATTTGTTGTCTCCGTTTCCTCTCTGCCATTATATGATCCACTACTTTCTCGTCCGAAGACCTTCTTTTCCGCTTACTCGATTCAGCGTCAAGGCTCGCTCTGATTCTTTTCGACGAACATTGTTTCTTAGACTCTTGTTGTTTTGAGATTATTGGTTCCATGGCATGGGTATCAAATGACAGAACGTATGCCTTAGGTGACACCACGACAACGTGGTTTTCATCCTTGGAACCAAGCTTGCTGAAACTCTCGTTATTCTCAGTTTCTGTTTGAGAAGACTGATAATGACGACCAGCTGGTTGCTGCATAATGCTTCTCAGAAACTCTTCCTCCTCCTCATCCAAACACATCATTCCATTGTACTGCTCGTGGAAATCTACTTCAGCGCCTTTCATATCCTGCCATAATTCAAATATATTAACATCAAATTCAAGTACTCCGAATAAAAAGATTATCTTTGTGATGAGTCTCTATTATATATTACAACAAAATGTGGAGAAGAAAGAAGACACGTGTACAAATCACACTGTTAAATATAAGTAAGGAACCTCTGAACTTATAAATTACACTTTTCTAATAAAGCTCCCGGACACATTTATCTTTATGGATCTTTTGAATGTTTGGAAATAGTTTTAGGAGAGACTTAGCTTGCAACTTACTCATAAGACAAACATTATATAGGGACAAATATTAATTATGTGAAGTGTTGGTCTTACAAGAGGTGGAGGAAAACTAGTCTGCCATGGCTCCTCCATTAGACTTCTGTGAGAGAGAAGAAGGGTATTGATTGATATGAGCTCTCTCGTAATAACTCTAGTTTTTCAAGTGCTTATTAACAGCATCTAGCTTTCTATATTTATGATGGGATATGAATGAACAGGACGAGGAACATTTCTGGCTCGTGTTTTCAATAATTGATGGCGAAAATTATAAAATGATGAATAACTTTTAGGTAAAAAGAGTGGGCCAAGGCAAGAGGAAAAACGAAGAGGAATATATATATTTAGCATGTTTGTGATGACTTATATGAATCGGGTTTATTATATAAGCGCGATTCACATAAATCGAGATAAATTTTCTCCACATATTTATCTCGTAGACCGTAAAAGCATCTCGTAGACCGTAAAAGATTCCTCGTAGACCGTAAAAGTTACTTTGTATTCCGTAAATCACGATTCATAAGCACTTATGTAGTTTCCATGAGCTAATCCAAACGAGCTAATTATACTTAAAAAAGAGGACTTGCAAAGACGACTCGTGTTTGCCTATATGTATTTTCCCATTGAGAAAGTGATGATGAATAACATTAATATATACGTATCTGAATGATTTGTAAGACATCATACAACTTTAGATTTAGATTTTATAATCATTTCATCTTTATCGATTTTCACGCGACTAACTAATTAATCCTTTCGCGATTGGGATCTGCGGTGTCTACTGCCTCCCCTCTCCTCCCTAGCTTCTCAAATGTTTTTTCATGTTTCTTTTGCCATTAAATTCTATAAAAAATATGCGAATATTTTGATATCTTATATGTAATTATATAAAAAATGATATAATTTTAAATTTAATGATAAAAATACATAAAAAAATATTTAGAAAACTAGGAAAAATTAAGGAACAACAGATGGGGCAACAGACACCCCAAATTCGATTTATTGGTAAGAACATCAAATAGTTCTCATCTAGCACCCTCCAACTAATCAAACCATCTTCACATTTGTACCCTTCTTCTTAATGGTATTAATGGTTTGAGATATCTATTATATATACTCTCTTTCCGAAAATATAAGTCACTGTTTTAGAATATTTTCTTATTTCATGATATAAGTCACTTGAAATGTAATTAATACTTATTTACCATTTAAAATTAGTACTTGAATGTGGCTACAAATATATTTTTCTCTTTCCTTTAAAACCTCATTTGATAGGACTAAAGGTGATGAATATTTTTTAAAAAAATTATTAATGAGATAATTGTTCTTCTTTAATTATGAAAAAATAGCTAAAAGTGACTTATATTTTAATTGAATTGAGTATATTATCCTATTTTTTCAAAACTTGCCTTTATGTAAACTTGCATTTATGTTTACCTCATGTAATTTCGCAAGGTTTTCTCTGTCTCATCATTCTCAAACTCATGAGTATTTTATGATATCGTACTCACCTTATCCCATCTCGAAAATATGCAACTCAATATTCTTATGAGAAATTAAAAGATCTTTCAATTCAACCTAGCTATTTGTCTATGCATTATAAATAATATATAGATAAAAAAAAAACTCATACTACTACTAAAGAGCTAATAAATTGGAAAAGGGAGTCACATTATGAACTAACTCGTGTGATAAGAATAGGGTATACCAAATTTAATCCTCAATATAAGAGTTAGATATGAGTTCAATTGAATTTTGAATATAAGACCTCAATTCATCTTGTTTATCAAATTTATAACTTTCTCTCAACACTTATATTGCCTCTAATCCTAAATATAACACCTTAATTAAAGGAGTCACATTATGAATAATTAACTCGTGTGGAAAGAATAGGATATACTCCGTCCGATCCTTCATATAAGACCCATTTAATTTTTTTTAAGAGATTAAGAAAGCTAAATAAATTACTTAATCATATCATATGTTGTGTATCATTAGATTATATATTAGTTTATAAGTTGGATAAATTAGTTTGAAGAAAAATGATAAATATAAATATATATTAAAATAATTTATTTAGCTTCTTTAATCTCTCTAAAAAAGTCAATTGAATTTTATATTAAGGATCGGAGGAACTATCTATCGTGTGTGTGTGTGTGTGACAGAGTTGTTAAAGATACTAATAGAAAACTGAATAATACAGGACCTTTATTCATATTATGGAAATGGTCAAGTTACAAAAGCAATAAGGCTTCCTTTATATAAGCAAGCCCCTATACACTATAAGCTATAAGAATATTCTCAAGAAGATTTCCAAGACTAACATAATCTTTATTCTATTCTCTAACACCCCCCGCAAGTTGGGGCTTATACAAATTATATGCTCCCAACTTGCCTAACAAGTATTCATGAGTATCCCTTCTTAAAGCTTTTGTAAGTATGTTTGCTAACTGTTCTTCAGAGCATACATGTCTTAAGCTAATCAAACCTTACTATAATTTATCTCTCACGAAGTGACAATCTATCTCAATATGCTTTGTCATTTCGTGAAAGACTATATTGCTTGCTATATGAATAGCAACTTTGCTGTCACAAAACACTACAACATGTTCAATATTTACAACTTGTAGATCTTTTAACAGACCAATTAACCATACAATCTCTGTCGTCACATGCAGTGTCCTATATTCTGCTTCGGCAGAAGAACAAGAGAGTATACTATATTTTTTTTACTTCCAGGAAACCAGAGAATCTCTAAGCTTTTACTGTATATCTTGTAACTGATCATCTAGTGTCCTCACATTCTCCCCAATCAGAGTCACAATAACACTCTAGCTGCATTTTGCTTTTGGAAGAAAGGAGAATCCCAATACCAGGTGTCCTTTCAAATAATGAAGTACCCTGTTTACTGCCATCATGTGTGACTCCCTTAGTTCCACTAAGAGCTTACTTAAAACCTGCACAACATAACATATATCAGGTCTAGTGACAGCAAAATAAGATAATCTACCGATCAAGTTCCTATAAGTTTCAGGATTCTGTAATAATTCATCTTTCTTAACCTTCTTCAAATATGCTTTCTTTTGTTTAGACTTGGTTGTTTCAATTTTTAGTTTAGCTACTAATTTCAAGTTTTGTTCTATGGGAGTGGCTACTAGTGCAGCTCTACTTAAGCTCATGTCATCCAGCAAATCTATTGCATATTTACACTAATTCAAAAGAATGCCTTTACTGGACCTAGCTATCTCTAGAACTAGGAAATATTTTGCAATTCCTAGATCTTTAATCTTAAACTGGCCATCACTACTATAAAAGAGAGATTTAGTGACGCCCCTCTTATGAAACTTCTTTAAAGAAGTGTCATAGATAATAGTTTTTTTAAGAAAAAAATATATATAGAAACTATGGCGCTTCCTATTATAAATGACATAGCTAATGTTAGGCTTGTGTGGTACTTGACTAAACAAGCGCCATACAAGGCCTTTATTGTTTAAAAAAATAAAAAATAAAGGGCCAGCTATGGTGCTTGCCTAAAAAGCGTCATAGCTAGCCTTATTTTTTTAAAATAAAAATCAAGGACTTATATGTCACTTACTTGATCCAAAGTCATACAAAGTACCACTGTGGCTTAAATTTCAAGGTTACTGTAGGGACTTGAATATATAAGGTAAGGCCTTAGAAGGCGCTTGCTCAACAAGCACCTTCTAAGACCTTGTGCCTTGAATATTCAAGGCGTACTAAGGCCTTAGAAGGAGCTTGCTCAATGAGTTCCTTCTAAGGCCTTGTGCCTTGAATATTCAAGGCGCATGTTGCATTGAATATTCAAGGCGCACACGGTAGTTAAAAAAAATGAGCCTTGTATGACGCTTGCTCACCAAGGGTCATAAAAAGTCCCCTTTTTATTTTTATTTTTTTGAGGTCTGTATATATTTTTTAATTTCCTTAAAAAAGCCTTGTATAGCAAGCGTCATACAAGGTCATAGCTTTTTTTAATTTTTTTTAAAAAAATGTCTACATATGTTTTTTCAAATTTTTTTTAAAATAGCCTTGTATGAGAAAGTGCCATACAAGGTCATAGCTTTTTTAAATTTTTTTTTTAAAAATGTCTACATATGTATTTTCAAATTTTTTTTAAAAAAAAAGCCTTGTATGAGAAAGTGTCATACATGGTCATAGCTTATTTTTTTAAATAAGTGTTTGCATATATTTTTTAAAAAATAACCTTGTATGGTGCTTGCTCAACAAGAGTCATACAATGTCCTATTTTTTAAAAAAAAAATTGAAAAAGTGTCTGCATATATTTTTTTTTAAAAAAATAGGCTTGTATGGCGCTTGCTCAACAAGCCCCAAACAAGGTCATAGCTTTTTTTTAACAAAAAGTGTCTACATATGTTTTTTTTATTTTTTTTAAAATAGCCTTGTGAGCAAGTGCCATACAAGGTCATAGCTTTTTAAAAAAAAATTCTTAAAAAATGTCTGCATATATATTTTTTTTAAAAAAAAGCCTTGTAGCTCCATACAAGGTTCGTCGATTAGCTTTTTATTTTTTAAAAATTTTTTTAAAAAGTGTCTGCGTATGTTTTTTTTAAATTTTTTTTAAAATTAAGGGAAGCAATGGCGCTTGCTTAGCAAAGCCATAGTTTCCCCAAGCCTTGTATGGCAACAATTGCCATACAAGGTAGTTTAAAAAATTTAACAAGCCCGCTATTATTATCTTCTCGCACTCTCCAACTTCCCATTTTTCAGAACTCCATTCGTCCACCATCTTGTATCCCTTCGGTCTTCACTCTATTAGTCCACCACCTTTCCTTATCTATTCTTCCCACTCCCCTCTTCCTATATAATGTTTTGTCCCCACTCCTTTCTATTTTGACGTTGCAATGGTGCCATTGTCCCCACTCCCTCCTCTCTTTGACGGCAGCAAGTAGAAGCTTCCTTGGTCCCTCCCCCACTTTTTATTTTTTATTGTCTCCTCCTCGTGCACATTTCTTCAACATTTGGTCGCCACTTTCATTGTAATACAAAGCTTAGTCTCACACATGTTTTTTTCCTTCTTGTCTCAGCCTCCTACAGAAGCTCTCAAGCTTATAAGTCTTTTTTTTTATATATATACAAAAACTTAATTCCATACGTTTTCTTCTTCTTTTTAGTTAAAATATATCATGAATTTTATATTTATGCTCATAATTTTTTTTCAGGTATTTACTTGAAGTTTCAACTTTGTCTTTCTAAACTTCCTATACATTGTAACTTTTTACATTTTTAAGCTTACAAATATAATAATACTAGTTTAATCCTCTATAGAAATAACGTGTATACGAGGTAAGTATGTGAGAGGAGTGTTGTCATGACTTACGTATATAAGCACTTTTGGGCCTCCCAATCGCCCAACCATAAGCAACTTAAATGCTGGAGTTCTTTTATGCTTGATAGATGAAAACTGCCTATTCATGTGTTGTTTATTCACTTAAAATTAGTTGTACATTACAATTGTTATGTTGTAATTAAATTCATTTAGTACTGATTTTATGAATTAGTTATTTGTTTCGAGTTATTTCATTCTGATTTGGTTTGATTCTGGTTATTTCATTTTGTTGTCGATTTATATTGTAAATTGTTATGGATTTAGACTATAAATACAGAGGGTTTCACTAAGAAAAGGAAACAATTACGTAAAAATATTTTTAAAAAAATACTTCCTATAATGCTTTTTTGGGGAAGTGCTAGAAGTAGGGTACTTCCTATGGCACTTCCCTAAAGAAGCGCCATAGGAAGTACCCCACTTCCTATGTTACTTCCTTATAGAAGCACCATCGAAAGCTATTTTTAAAAAAAATAAATAAATAAAGAAACAAGCTATGGTGCTTCCATATATTTAAGAAGCGCCATAGTTTTCTTTTATGGAACTGGTAGTTATGATGCTTTTTAAGCGTCATAATATTCTTAAAAATAAGCACAATCTATTATGTTTTTTATAGTAGTGTATGCAGATACATTTTGGTCTTATTTTTCCATCTATGCTATTTCGAGTAACTATCAAATCATCAACATAAACTAATACCACAATAATTTCTCCTTTCAGTTGTTTTACAAATAAAGAGTAATCATGTAAGGATTATTTAGAACCTCCCTTTATTAGTGCTTGAGTGAGCTTACACTACTACAAAATATAGATTTAACGGTGCTAATCTTATGGCACTTTTTGAAACAAACACTGAATGAGACTTTTATTTTTTAAACAAAAAATACATGTGGCAGCTATGGCACTTGACCAGGAAAGCGTCATAGCTGCCCAATACCTTGTATGGCGCTTTCCTAGGGAAGCTCCATATAAGGTGTTATTTAAAAAAAATAGACCCCTTGTATGACGCTTGCCCAGGAAGGGCCATAGAAGGGGTTATTTAAAAAAAAATAGACGCATTGCACTTAGCCTTTGACGACGCTTGCAGTAGGCCATCTAATGGCCTTTTACAGTGCTTGCAAGGCAAGTGACTTTGAAGGATTTTTTATTTTATTTATTTTTTAATTATTGAAAGCTATAATGTTTGAAAGGCAAGCACCATAGCTTCCCAAGCTTTTTTATTTTTATTTTATTTTTTCAATTATTGAAAGCTGTGGAGCTTGATAGGCAAGCGCCTTAGCTTCCCTTCAACCTTGCACTATACAAAGCTCTATTTAAAAAGTTTGTCTAACCCGCCATATATTTTTTTCTTCGTGTTGTGACTTGCACTTACATATCTAGATGCAGAAGTCATTGCTCTATCGCCCAAGTCTCTCATGTTTGAAGAAATATGCAGTCCAATCCAATTGAAAAGCTTACACCAAAGCCTGTGGTACTAGAGAAAATAAGTGTGACTGTTGTACCCTCTTCTCTAAGTATATACTGAATTCTCAAATCTCAGAAGCTTTTTTCTTCTTATTATCTCCTCCTACAGAAACTCCCTTGTAAATCTTTTTTTTAATACAAAAGCTTTCATCAACTGACACTTTAGCTTCCTTTTTCTTTATTTTAAGTTTAAAATATGTCATGAATCTTAGCTTGTAGTTTTATGTGTACTTATAATTTTTTTTCAGGTATTTGCTTAAAGTTATAACTTTCTCTTATTAAACTTCTTATACATTGTGTAAGTTTTTTAAAAATTTTTGAGCTTACAAATATAATTTTATTAATTGTTACTGGTTTAATTTTCTCAATGTAGTTATTTTTTTGGATTTATTTCATTCTGGTTTAGTTTTGTTCATTTTGGTGTGAATTTGTACCATAAAATACACAGTTCATTAGGAAAGGAAAAAAATTACGTAAATTTTTTTTTTAAAAAAAGATACTTCATATAGCGCTTCCTTAGAGAAGCGTATAGGAAGTATACACTTTATATGGCCCTTCCTTGTGGAAGAGTCATAAGAAGCTATTTTTTAAAAAAAATAAAAGAAATAAGCTATGATGCTTTTATAGATTTAAGAAGCGTCATAGCTTGTTTTTATGGTGCTAGAAACTATAGCGCTTCCTAAATGCCATAGTATATTTAAAAATAAGCGCCACTTATTATGTTTTTTGTAGTAGTGTTGGTATTCCATCACCTTGACACTTGCTTGAGCCCATACAAAGACTTAGTGAGCCTGCACACTTTATTCTTCTCAACTTTATTAAAGCCTTATGGAAACCTCATGTACACTTCTTCATCTAGATCCCTATGGAGGAATGCATTGTGCACATTCATTTAGAAAATTTCCCAATTATTTATTGCATCTAAGGTAAGAACAACTCTCACTATCACCATTTTTACCACTGAGGAGAAAGTTTCATAATAATCAATTCCTTCCTTTTGATAAGAGTTATATTTCACCTTATACACCCATCGGCAGCCAATGGGCACTTTTCTACACGGCAAATCAACAATGTCCCAAGTGTGATTTGATTCCAAAGCTTGAATTTCATCCTTCATTGCTTCCACCCATCAATGATCTTTTGTTGCTTCTTCAAAAGACCTTGGTTCAATTACTGAGTAGTACACCCTAAGAATGCTTATGTGATGTAGATAAGTGAGCATATGACATATAGTTTTGAAAAGGATAAGAAATAACTCCCTGTGTAATTTCCCTTAGAGAGCAACTATCATCATTGTTACTATGTGCAGACTTATCTTCCCAATTGTTTGAATTTCTATACTAATTTTATATTGCCTCAGTGTGACTAGATGAAGGCAGTAGGTGTGTGTAATCTTAGAGCCACCCTGGAGGCCTCTTGTGCCTTATGGATTTCCTTTGTAATGATTCGGGTGGCTCTCCCATATGAGGTGGACTAGGAGCTGCTGGGACGGGCTCCTCAACTTTTTGTCTTACCTCATTTGAAGGAGAGAAATCTACAATTTCATACAAAAAAGGGCCAAATGGTGAAAGACATCCCCCCTTTGTTCAGTGCACTCCTTTTTAAGGAAAGGAAATATTTCTTCTATAAAGGATATATGTCTGCTAATTATTAGCATCTTTGTTCATAAATTGTATAAGATATAACCCTTTTAGGTGGTAGGATACCCCATGAATACACAAGGGTCAGCTTTAGGCTAAAACTTATCAATATTATGTGATTTCAAAGCATAAGAGAAACAACCAAAGATTCGCAAATGACCTAAAGCAAGGGGTGTTCATGAAAGAGTTCATAGGGGTTTTGAAATTAAGAAATTTAGATAGAGTTCTATTCAGTAAATAGGCAGCTGCTTTAACACACTCACCCTAAAAGTTGATGGGAACCCCCCTTTAAGCATCAAACATCTTGCTACCTCCAACAAATGTCTATGTTTTCTTTCAACAACCCCGTTTTGTTGGGGAGTGTAAGGGAAATACATTTGATGTATAATTCCTTTAGCATAAAAAACATATCTAACTTCAGAATTAACAAACTCAAGGCCATTATCACTTCTCACCCTCTTTACAATAGCACCATATTGACTAAAGACACAAGTCAAGAAAGTTTTAATATGCATAAGGTTTCAGACTTGTTATTCATAAAAATTATCCATACCCCATACGAGAAATCATCAATAATGGTCAAGAAGTACTTAAAACCTTGATGTGTGGGAGTTCTATAAGGACCCCACACATCTATGTGAAGCAATTCAAAACAAGCCTTAGATTTAATGGAACTAGAAGGAAATGGGAGCTAGGTGTGTTTAGATTGAATGAAAACATCACATTTATCAATTTTCAAATCAGTCACTTGCTATTTTATTCCATTAAATTGTTTAAGCATATGTACAGAGGGATGGCCTAATCTTTGGTGTCAAACATTATAGCTAAGATTATTCAAAGAACGTGCATTACACATAGAAAATAACAAAGTATTATGATCTTCAGTAAGAGTATTTAAAACTATATTCTTTTCCGGCAAGTATAATCCATAGTAAAGTCTACTAATCCCTTTGATCTTCCCACTCAAGATGTCCTACAGAACACAAAGATTTAGGGAGAGAATAGTGACACAATTTTCATCTCTAGTCAACTGTGATATAGATATCAACTTAAAATGCAAAGCAGGGACATATTAAACATTTTTTAACCTAATATCATTGTTTATATGAACATCCCTATATGTGTTACTGTTAGTTTCTCTCCATTAGGTACCTTAATCTTCTTAATTGATCTAAGATAAGTTCAGCAATTAGTCAAAAGTTTAATATGACTTACAACGTGATCAGTAGTACCAGAATCAAGAAACAAAATAGATTAAGAAGGGGGAATCAAACCAAGCAAACTTGAAGTGGTGCCCACAGTGCCAACAATTAGTTCTCCTGTGTCTTTCTTATCAGTAAGTAGATCCTTATCAAGCAACTGAAGAAGACGTTCATATTTCTGTGGAGTAAGGTTCGTCACAACATTGGCGCTCATGTCAATAGAATGTGTTTCAGTAGAACTCTTGGGATTAGTGGCATGTGATCCTTGTTCTTTAAGGCTCCGTGGCTTCCAATTTGGGGGGAAACCAATGAGATGAAAGCATTGCTCCTTCTTATAACCTCTCCAGAGACAATGAGAACATTCGTCTAAGGAATTACCTTGACCATGAGTGCCTCCTTTACCTTCCCATAGCCTCCCCTTCCACCTCAAGTCATCATAATAGCATTCTCAAGTACTGAAATTGAGGAGACAGAGTTAAGGGAGCGTTGAGCTTCATGTTGAGAAACGAGTGAATAAGCTTGATTAATAGTTGGAAGAAGAGAAAAAAGTAAGATATGATTGCATGCCTAGGCATAAAAATCATCTAATCCTATGAGAAATTCGAATAGACATTGTTCTTGCACAATTTTGGTATATGCATATAAAGTAGCGCATGTGCAGGATGGGAGAATAACCAGACTATCAAATTCATCCCAAAGATCTTCCAGTCGAGAGTAGTAATTAGAACAGAGAGTGTACCTTGATTTAAAGTATTGATAGCTCTATGAAGGCTAAAAATCTTGGTGTTGTCCAATTTGTCAAAACGCTCTTTGAGCTCAGTCCAAACATGTTGTGCACTATCCAAATATGCAATGCCACCATAGATTGACTTATCGATGGAATTGATCAACCAAAAAAGGATGAAGGTATTGCATATATCCCAAGTTTCTCACAGACTTGAAATATGATTTCCACAGGTGCAGGATCCAGTTAAGAAGCTGAGTTTGTTTTTGCCCAAGAGTACAATCTTCATGGCACAACTCCATATGGCATAGTTGTTGAAGCCGATTAGTGTAGTAGAGATTAGGGTAGTTATATAAGCATCACTAGGATGGAGGTATACTGGGTGATTAAAAGGAAGGTTGTCATCAGTTTTAGAGGATTCATCAGCCATAGTTGAACAGAGGACGTGTAGAAAACCCAAATACGTGATTCTAGAAAGCCACACGAACAAGAGATCAAGAAGTCACAAATGAGAGGGATTGGCGATTTACGAGTAAGCCAGAAATTGCAAGTTCAAAGAACGAACAAGCAAAATCAACCAAGAGGCGACATATCATGAGAGCGATTGGCGGAGCAGCGAGAGCGTGACGGACCGGGGAGTTGATCTTAGAAAGGATGAACCCTGATCAAAATCGTCATCTACACTAAAATTTGGATATATGTCAAGAACTCAAGATCGTAAGAAGCTTTTAGTGATTTTTAGATCTCTAAAAAGGTCACCGTGAGAAAATGGGTTACTGAAGTATCTGGGTGATACATGGAGTTGGATCTTGGATTTGTGCCCATGGGTTGCGTTTTGTTATGGTATGTATTATGGATTCGAATAGGAAGAAGGCCTAGATTGAAAAAAAGGGGCTCTCGTACCATGTTAAAGATACTAATAGCAAATTAAATAATACTATACCTTTATTGATATTATGGACACGGTCAAGTTACAAAAGCAATAAGGCTTCCTTTATATAAGCAAGCCCCTCTACACTACAAGCTACAAGAATATTCTCAAGAAGATTTCCAAGACTAAGATAATCTTTATCCTATTCTCTAACATAAGTATATACATACATACATACATACATATACATACATATATATATATATATATATATATATATATATAAGTCAAGAATTTAGGATCTGTTTGATTGAATGCATGAGAAAATGGTAATAATGATTAGAGACTCATTACTATCCTAATGAGTTGGGCTGCTGCACCAAGAATTGTAAAGACTTTAAGAGCTTGTTTTCAATTTCAACAGACTTCTATAAAATGGAATTAGGTATAAAAGTCATTTTGTGTAAAATAATTTATATATGAATAAATAGAGTTGAAGCATTTGAAGAGATAGATATTATTGTAGTTAATTAAGGATTTTAATGATTGAAATATAGTTGAGAAATTAAAGGATTGTGAATGGGAGCATGCTTTGAGCAATTGATTTTTATTAAAAACTTTAAGAGTCTTGATTAATGCTTGGGAGTATATTAGTTGTTAGTAAATTTATGGATTGAGAAGTTGATTTCATGAGTTAATCTTAAGTGCATGTAAGGTGTTTGATTAAATGCTTGATAGGACAGAAGCTTATTTGAATAAGTATCCCCAAACATGTTCCTAGTAGAGGAGAATTTAGATATTTTTTTAATAGAAATATGATTGAAATAGAGAAATTGAGTTATGGTAGTAAATTGATATTTTTGAGGATTTATGTTAAAGTGAATAATTTGAAGGTGATATAAAGATTTGAAATAGGATTTGATTTGTGAGTTAGATTTTGAGTTGGTATTGATTATGTGATTAATGAAAATATTTTTTGGTAATTGAGTTGATTGGGAATGGTCTAAGATGATAATGGGACTTCTAGAGAGAGTTTATGTCTCTAGATTGTTTTTTTTATAACCATTCAATTATTTTAAATACTAAATTGTGGTTCCAATTAATTGTTATAGATTGATTTTTGATTTGTAGTTAAGCTTGGAGCTTATATTCTTGTGGTAAACTTAGTTTTGACGAGATGTAACCACTTTCCACTTGTTATGTGTGTTGGTATGTTGTTTGTCAGTATTTTGTGAAATGATTATGAGAATGAAAATGGTATATTGATATTGATTACATATTTCAATGAATACTTTAAAATGTTTATTGAGATCGAGAAAGTTATTATGATGTTGATGAATATTTTGATAGAAATTGTCTTGTGAAACCGTATGATTTGAATTGTGAAATACACAAACACATGTGTATGTGTGTGCATGCGCTCGTGCGTGTGTGAAATACACACACAGACACATATATATGAGTTGAGGATTGAGATATTATGGCATGTATAAGAAAACGATTTGAATAGCATGATATGAATGTGAAAATCTTCAGAAATTCCCATTGAGCTATTTATTAACAATTATTGTGATGATTAGATTAGAAGGAAATGGAGTAGTTTGTTTCACCACATGGTGTAGCCTACATTGGTGCACAAAGTATGGCTTTCTATTGTCCCATTGGTTCAACGAGGGACTATTCCACTAGTTCAACAAGGGACTGCCCCACTGGTTCAACGAGGAGCTGTTACACCCCACTAGTTCAACAAGGGGAAAAGACCCATAGTCTGGACATGTGCTCTGTGGATTTTAGTTTATTCTCATCATATGACCAATGAGCTTTTGAGTATCCAGTCACATGGATAGTAACTTAGCCCATGGGTTTAGTCGACGGAAATAAGGCAGTTCGGTTGGATTGATAGGAAGCATCTTGGGAATTATGATATGAAAATTTTGATACAAAATTTGTGATACAGAAATTGTGGTATATAAATTATGATACATAATTGATTGTGATACAGAAATTGTGATATAGAATTTGTGGTATGGAATTTATGGTACGAAATCTGTGATATGGAATTTATGATTTGAAATTTTATGAATTATATCTCTAATACTTTATTATATAAATTATTCCATTTGGCACTTCATGAGCTCATACTAGTATGTGTGATGAGTTGGATAGCTGGTTATTTAAGACTTTTGTCTCACCCGTTGATTTAATATTTTTCAGGTAATAGTTTTTTTGCTAGTCAATTGGGAAAGGCTTTAGAAGCTTGATTATTGTGATAATCTTTGCAAAGCCTCCTCCTGTATTGCCACTGATAAGGAAAATATTTGCATATTTATTTTTCCTTATATGATGATTTTGGGGACGATATTGGAGTTTAATATAATGAATTTGGGTGTAATAGATAAATAAATAATAATTTTCTTTTGACATGCCATACAACACCGTATTAAGCAAATATTGAGAAAAGCATTAAAGAAAACATGTAGCAATACTGTTCATACGGTACTGTAATGGATACGGCACTGTAGAAGATACATACTATAGCGGGATCACTGTAGCGTGACTGTAGTAGGGGTACTGCAGCGGTCGGTGGTTTAGACGTGGGATAGTTCAATGATGTTCACTGTAGCAAGTAGGGTGGTCGGTTCATTGTAGCATTGTAGCAAAAAGTTAATGTAGTACTGAAAATGAAGCCTATAAATAGAGCTTCTTGGCATCCTACAATAGAGAGGAAGAAGGAGGAAGGAAGAGAAAGAGAGAATTTCAAGTTAGAGAGAGAATATTTATCTTAGAATTTATTTCTTGCATTTTATTACTTTTTGCATGCCTCCTATATGGATGGTTTTACCTCCTATATGGAAGGCCTAGGTACTCCTCCTTTATGGATGGTATAGATTGCCACCTACATGGAAGGTTTTACCTCCTATATGGTAGGCTATATTTTCCATTTTCATGCATCTTGTAGTTGTATTTTTATGTTTTTGTAATTAATTTTTTATGCAATATTTATGATGTTTTTAATTTATTTTGGTTTTGTCTTTAATTTCATCATGAGCTAATTTCTTTTTCCTAGGGTGATGACGTAGCTTACTAATGACGAATTGAATCTTAACTTATTAAATCTAGTTTTAATTTTTCCTTCATGATTGAGTTTTAATTATTGTTCTTAATGCTTTCAATTGACTGACCACCTTTTGGATGATTTTAATATGCACGTTGAGACCGGAAGGAGATGCATGTGTGTGGATCCTATAATTAAAACCATAATTTGCATATGAAATAGGAATATATTCATATGGGTTGTGTAGTCTTAATGAGTTCCATAAATCTTAATGCATGATTAATTGCTTGAATTCATATAGGAATATATTGGGTTAACAATTAATTATAGAATTACTTGATATTGGAAGAGGCTAATAATTAAATTAGAGAAACTCGACTATCAATCATGTGGAATAAATTGGACTAGAATAGATAAGTGATTCAATCCGGAATTTGTTAAGTGAAATCTAATCCCTAGGGCTTTTTCTCATATTTGTCTTCATATCACTTGTATTCATATTTCATCATTTTTATTTTACAATCTCAATTACAATTAATCGACCGACTAAATAGTATTAAGATTATTACTAATTTGGTACTTAGTGATCAATCCTCATAGAAACGATACTCTACTCACTTCTATATTACTTGTTTACGACAGTATACACTTGCACTTTCTAAATACATCATCCTACACTCGTAACAGCCACCGTAGAGCTCATGTTGCATACTCTAATGTGATATTATGTTTTAAATTATATTGTTTTCTATCATGGATAAGTAACTCAAGTGGATGTTTAAGAAAATTATTGTTTAAATATTTTAATAATTGAGTTTAATATTGGGCTTGTGGTCAAATGATTATATTTTTGGACTTCGAGAAGTCCAAGGCTCAAGTGTGTTTACTAATTATGATTTAGTTTTTGAAACAATGAAAAGAGTTCTATTATCCATGATAAGATTTTAAATGTTTGACTATTGGATAATTGACTTATGACATTTTATAAATGTTTGTAAAAGAAAATTGTTAAAAAATGAGTTTAACCCTAGGCTTATGATTGAATATGATGTTCTAAGCTTTATGAAGCTCAAGGCCCAACTGGTAATTAGAATGATTTTATAAATGTGTTGATTTAAAATGACATAGTGCAAAACACTTAGACACTACAAAAAAATATCAAATTAGTGACAAAATTTAGTGACGGAAATTCCGTCACTAATAAGTTTAGTGAAGGAAATTAGTGATAGATTAGCGATGAAATTAGCAACGAAATTTGTTCCGTTACTAAAAAGACTGTTACTAATTGATTAGTGATGGAATTTAGAATTCCGTTGCTAATTTGTGACGGATTAGTGACGAAAATTTTTCGTCCTAATTAGAGAAAGAAATTTCCGTCTCTAATTAGCAACGGAAAATTTTGTCTCTGATTAGCCACGGAATTTTCCGTCCCTAATTAGAGACAGAATTTCTATCTCTAATCCATCGTAAAATATTTTTTTTATATAATTTAAATTGCCACATGTCTTTATCACGAGCCTCCACATGTCCCTCACCGGTGGCTGCTACGTGCACCCACCGTAGGCCATGTGTCCCCGTCAGCCACGGCCACCTCACCTCCGGCAGCCACGTGTCACCCTTCATCACGCACCACGTGTTCAAGTCACAAATTAGTTGCATTTGTGACCAAGTTAAGATTCGAAGCCATGACCTCTCACGTATGTGCCAATGCCTTTGCCAGTTGAGCTAAGAAGAACCTGTGAAATTTAAATACAAAATCTCTCTCACACACACAAATACATAAATACATACATATTGCTTTGCAAACAAAAATCGAAATACAAAATTTTAATATATTATTAAATATCTCAATTTAGTTTTCTTATTTATTTTATGTAAATATTCTACCTAAACGTTTATTATTAATATATTTTTTTATTCATTTTATTATATATTTTATTTTTTTCTTTGTATTTATAAAATCTGTATTTTATTTGTATATAATATATTATTAAAAATTCAAATATATTATATTGTAATTTCAATTTCAAAAATAAATATGAATTAATAATTTTTATTTATTTATTTTAATATTTATATTATAAATTTGTAATAATTTAAAATTTAAAAATTAAATTATTTAAAAATTGTATAATTATTAAGAAAATCGAATTATTGAAATAGTGAACTATTAGTGACGAAAATTAGAAACGGATTAGTGACGAAATTTGATAGAAAATTTCCGTCGCTAATTCTATCATAAAATATTTTTGACAGAAGTTAGTGATGGATTAGCGACAGAAATTAGGGACGGAATTTTTCTGTCACTAATTTCCTTTGCTAATTTTTAATGACAAAATTTAGCGACGCAATGTAATTCCGTCGCTAATTTTAGGACGAAATTTGTGAGGGATTAATAACAGATTAGCAATGGAATGAAATTACATCGCTAAATTCCGTCACTAATTTTCTATTTTTTTGTAGTGAGAAAGGTTTTATTATCAATGATAAATTTTAAATAACTAGTTTATTCTTTTCCATCATAGATAGATATTTGCAATAATTTATATCCTTTAGAATTATGGTTGTGTTTTGAAATGATTATTGAACTCTTTTTGTACCATGGTTAATTTTTGAAACATGAGTTGTCATATTTTCTACAATGATACACCTTCTAGTTTAAGTTTTCTCTTTTATGCCATAGTATTGTTTATTACCTAAATATTTGATTAATTGTATGAATAATTAAGTTTTAAAGAAATGATTTTACAACATCTAAGGACCATGAGTTCTAAGAATTTCAAAGAACTCGGTTACTTGTGTGGAAAGCAACTTTTTTAGTCGACAAAAATATTCCTTCCTACCCCACAGTGGATTTGGCACAGCCATCACAGAGCGGGGCCACCACCTTTGATTTTTCAGTCTATGTGCAAACGTACTACATTATTTGCACAAGTGATTTCTATATTCATCCCATATGTGCTATGAAATCATGGTAAATTATACATATATGTTGTTTGAATTTTGACACAGATCTAGCTTCCTTAGCATTACCTCAAATCTCTAATTAGGAGTCATATGAGATTGATTACTTTGTAGGAAAATCATTTTCTGAATTACTGAAATTTCTAAAGATATGCACACACACAAACACACATTTTTTTTAATTAAAAGGGCAAACACCAACAGTGTCCGAGGTTATAGATGGAATTTAACCTTCGACCTTCTACTTATAGGGAAGCTCTCATACCTACAAGGTCATTAGCAAAATATATAGACATTAAATTTATCTTGCACATAAGCATGAATCATGATACATGATACACTAGTACGGATCAACCTCATGATCATGACTTTAATAGAATTTGTCGCAAGTTTTTCCTCACTTCATTCAATGGCATCCTATATTCATCAGCCATCTGCATTATATAGTCACAAAAATTCAATATTTCAGATTGTGTTCCCAAACACAAGTTGCCGTAGTCGAAATTAAATAATATTTATGAGTTGTACTATCTTCTATATATTTATATACCACTTTCTATCTTTAATATAAGATTTAAATTTCACAGCAAAATAGATCTTATATTAACGACCATAAGTAGTATAACATTAATACACATACCTGAGCAATAATGTTAATGCCAAGAGTGGAATTCCCAAATGGCAAAACACTACTACTGGAGACATGGAGATGAATATTCTCAAGTAAATTCAGTATTTTGAACTCGATGCCCTTTTGTTTCTCGCAATGGATTCCCAGAAGCACTTGATTCTCTAAAACTCTTATTTGAATCTTAGGAAATTCTTCAATCACTTCCCAGAAATGGCCATTCTTCTCACAAAGCCCAGTTTTCTTTTTGGATAACATTGATGTCTCTTTCTCTAGTTCTCTTATACGCTCTTGAAGTTGTTTCATGTATTTGATAGCTTCGTCCAGTACAGTGGCTTTGTCCACCTATATGGCATAAGAATGTTTAAAATTCATCTCTTGAATTTTTCTAAATTTACACACACTCCACACATCTGTGTTTATTGTAAAACCTGCACAAGCTACTTCTGATCGTTTTATTAAAATCATACAGATTTTTTTTAACTTCTAAAATATGCATACCTTCAAAAGAATACAAAGAAGGTCTGCTGGGGAAGCATTTTTAATTTGTTTTTGTTTTTGGAAGAGATTTTATTGTGAGTTTTAGAAAACGTAAAATAATTTATGCAATTTATCAAAAAAATTCACAATACCAGTTCTTAAAATGAAAGCAAAAGGAAAATGGGATAAGTCATTTCAAAAGTCTAAGAAAATTACATAACATGTTTGTTTGACAACTTTTTTTATTCTTCCATTCTAATTCACTTTTTATCAAAAGGTCAGCTAACTTTCCACATCATACAATATTATTAAGTTGATATCAATTAATATTACGCGTGTAGTGAATAACTAAATAAAATTAAGTAAATTCATGAACTTTAAACAGATATATTATTTAAAACCATAATTATATTGTAAAAAACGGGAAGTATAAATGTAATTTGACTTTATGAATACAACTACCCCCACTTATGGGGCCATTTCCCCGTCTCAACATGAAAAGCATAGCATTAATCATAATTGAGAGGTATTAATAAATATCTCAACTCAACCTAACTAATGATGGCGAACTATATATATATATATAACAGGGCAACACAAAATATAATAATAAAAATAAAATTTAAAATAGTCAAAACATGATAATCTTATTATTGTGAATTGTAATTCTTCATAGGGATTAAATTAAGTATAACCGGTCAATAGTTTTATAGCTTAGTGGCATATAAACTCACTTGTAAATGGGAGGTCACACAAGTTCAATTCCCCTTATAATCTCATGTCATTAATGTATGCCCCTTAAATTCAAAAATAAGTACTTTTTTCCCTTCATGTAATATTTATTTATTTGATTTAAGTAAATTTAAAAAATTAAATAAATTATTGAATTATAACATGAGATATTATCTTTTTAAAATATATATTATATGTAGGACCAAAATTCACCCTAAGATTCTGAACCATTCAAAATAAAATCTAGAAGGCCCGGATTTAATGAGTTGGGAGAGTTAAGCTAAGTGCTTAATACTGAATGAAATCAAATCCTTTGAATATGAGGAGTACGTATTCTTTCTCGCGGAAATGAAACGCAAACTAACCTTCTTCATGCCCGGAATAATTGAAGAAAGTGCAATGAACCTTTCTGCAATTTGTTGTCTCCGTTTCCTCTCTGCCATTATATGATCCACTACTTTCTCCGAAGACCTAATTCTTTTCCTCTTACTTGGTTCAGCGTTATGCCTCGCACTGATTCTTTTCGACGAACATTGTTTCTTAGACTCTTGCTGTTTTGAGATTATTGGTTCCATGTCATGGGTATCAAATGACAGAATGTATGCCCTAGGAGACACCACGACAACGTCGTTTTTATCCTTGGAACCATGCTTGCTGAAACTGTCGTTATTCTCAGTTTCTGTTTGAGAAGACTGATAATGATGACCAGCTGGTTGCTGCATAATGCTTCTCAGAAACTCTTCCTCCTCCTCATCCAAACACATCATTTCATTGTACTGCTCGCGGAAATCTACTTCAGCGCCTTCCATATCCTGCCATAATTCAAATATATTAACATCAAATTCAAGTACTCCGAATAAAAGGATTATCTTTGTGATGAGTCCCTATCATATATTACAACAAAATGTGGAGAAGAAAGAAGACGCGTGTACAAATCACACTCTGTTAAACATAAGTAAGGAACCTCTTGAACTTACATAAATCACACTTTTCTAATAAAGCTCCCCGACACATTTATCTTTATGGATCTTTTGAATGTTTGGAAATAGTTTTAGGAGAGACTTGCAACGTACTCATAAGACAAACATTATATAGGGACAAATATTAATTATGTGAAGTGTTGGTCTTACAAGAGGTGGAGGAAAACTAGTCTGCCATGGCTCCTCCATTAGACTTCTGTGAGAGAGAAGAAGGGTATTGATTGATATGAGCTCTCTCGTAATAACTCTAGTTTTTCAAGTGCTTATTAACAGCATCTAGCTTTCTATATTTATGATGGGATATGAATGAACAGGACGAGGAACATTTCTGGCTCGTGTTTTCAATAATTGATGGTGAAAATTATAAAATGATGAATAACTTTTAGGTAAAAAGAGTGGGCCAAGGCAAGAGGAAAAACGAAGAGGAATATATTATCCTTAAAAAAGAGGACTTGCAAAGACAACTCGTGTTTCCCCTATATGTACTTTTCCATTGAGAAAGTGAAGAGCACATTTTTGCTCATCAATTATGTGCTCCGCTTGCAAAGACGACTCGTGTTGGGCCCTACATCTGTTATATATTTTCCCAATGAGAAAGTGATTAATGAATAATATTAATATATATGTGTCTGAATGATTTGTAAGACGTGTAATACAACCTTAGGCTTAGATTTTATAATCATTTCATATTTATCAGTTTTCACGAGGCTAACTAATCCCCCATGATTGGGATTGGGATCTGCGGTGTGATGTGTTGACTTTTTAATTTTCCCCGCAACTTTATGTGCAAAAAGATAAAGTTTTAAATCTAATGATAAAAAAAACAAGAAAAAAATTTGGAAAGTTACGAAAATTAAGGGCCAGCAGAGCCGATTGATTGTTAAGAACCTCAAATAGTTCTGGTCTAGCACCCTCCAACAATCAAACCATATATGCATCTCCACATTTGTTCCCCTCTTCATAATTGCATTAATTGTTTTAGATATCTGGCTATTATGTATACTCTCTTTCCCAATTTATAACAGTATAAGTCACCTTTTAGAAGATTTTTTTATTTTATTATATAAATCATTTAGAGTGTAATTAATATTTATTTATTAATTTTTTTTATATAATTATACTTGAATGTGGCTGTCCATATATTTTTGAGACAAGCTCATTAAACGTCTTTTAAAATACTCAAATCTTAAATCAGTTTTCAAACTTAACAAATTTTAAATTAGACCAATCATCTTAATTCAGAATTTTAGAATTTAGTGATTTTACTTATATCCCCTCTTGCTCCCTCTCTCTGTCTCTTTCTCCCCCATCCCTCTCCTCTTCTCTCCCCCTTCAAGTTCCATTGGTATCCCTCCAGTTCTCTGATTCAAATTCACAGAGGGGGATCAAATTCTTCACTAATAATTGCTGCTTTTTCAAAAAACATAGCAAGCCCTTAAAAAAATGGCTGTTTTCAAGTTTCAAGTATGAACACTGAAAAATATATATATGAAGGGACCTGAGATCCATGTGTAACAAAGGGAGGATCATCAATGACTGCTTAACTCAAATCAAAAACTGTACTCGAGCGTGTTTGGGATTCAAACCAGAGAGCTTGTGAAGATATATATGCTCTGGATCCTCTTTCTTTTTTTATAGCTCAGATTCCATGGTGAACAGGGGGAATACCGTAAACCCAGAAAGCTTTATTGACGGAGAAGTTAGGAGGTATTAGCTCTTGAAATTAACTTCTCGGATTGGTTCGTGTTTTGTTCGTTCAATAATAAACACAAATTACAGTGTTATTTGAGTTATTAATTTCTGCGTTGTTAGCAACAACTTCTCGTGGGCTTGCTATGTTTTTTTAAAAAACAATAGTTATTGGTGAAGAATTCGATCTCCTCCTCTGTGAATTTGAATGGGAGACTGGAGAAATCTAATAAAACTTGAAGGAGGAGAGGGATGAAGGAGAATTAGACAGAGATAAAAGATGGAGAAGGAGGGAGCAAAAGGATATAAAGGTAAAATCATCCTATTCTAAAGTCCTAAATTAAGATGATTGACCTGTTTTAGAATTTATTATGTTTAAAGCTCATTTAGGATTTGAGTATTTTAAAAGGATTTTCCCCATATTTTTCTCTTTCCTTCAAAATTTTATTTAATAGGATTAAAGGTGATGAATATTTTTTTCCATTTATAAAAAAATTAATGAGTTAACCGCTCTTCCTCAATTATGATAAGATAGTTAAAAGTGACGTATATTTTGAATTAAATTGAGTTGAGTATATTATCCTATTTTTTCAAAACTTGCCTCATGTAATTTCGCAAGGTTTTCTCTGTCTTCTCATTTAACTCACCGAGTATTTTATGGTATCGTACTGGCTTTATCATATACTGAAAATATGCAACTCATTCTATGAGAAATTAAAATATCTTTCAATTTCAATTCAACCTATTTGTCTATGCATTATCAATATCATATAGATGATTTCCATGCTCGCTTGTAGAGTTTTGTAAGCTACCTCCATCTTTTGACACTGAAGGGTCCACATGGTTTTGGCTATTATAGCCCCACCACAACCACCACCTCCACCAACGCCAGCACCAAGAGCAGCTTTTGCCGGAGCTAAATGGAAGAGAAAAGAGCGAACAAATGTCTTGCCCGTTTTTTAAATCAAGATGATGGTTATATGCGTGCATGTCTTTAAGGATGTCCTTAAAGTTTCTGCGGGAGATAGAGGGGAAAAAGCAGCTCATATCATAGGGTTTGAGAGAGAGACACAGAGTGGGGGGGTAGCTCATATCACAAGGTTTGTGATTGTTAGATTGTCCGACATTGATTCAATTTAAAAACATCAAGAGTTGAAATTGTATCAGCACGAACAAGATTATAGTACCAAAACTTTTGTTTGATTATGTATATGATTGTATGTTTTAGTACTATATATACTAGCATGCTCATAAATAATAGACCTAGTTGATTTTTTTTAAAGACTAAGAAAGTTAATTAAATTACTTTAAAGTATTTATATTTATTTTTTTCTCTAAACTAATTTATCTGACTTATAAATTGATATATAATTTAATCGTACACAACATATGATATAATTAAGTAACTTATTTAGCTTCCTTAATCTCTATAAAAAAATCAACTAGATCTTATATCTAGGACTGGAGGTAGTACTAATGGAGTAAAATATTGTGAATTTATGTTTTTACTACCACTTTGAAAATTTTATATAATACTTTGGATATCTTTTTATTAGAAGCAATCTTATTTTAGATTTTGTAAGGCACTAAATGTAAACACCTTGATCAGTAGAATTCAAAGCTTTTAATTCACCACGTTGTGAAAAAATAACTCCTTATGCTAAACCTACCCCGTTGTTACTACTGCTTTGAGTTTGTCTAATTAACATTAACCATATGAGTTTGATAGTACAACTTCATATTCTTAACATAAGACCTATTTAATTAATTTAGATAAATTAAGAAAATTAAATTATTTATTTATTAAAAATAGGTGTTGGTTTTTCTAAAATGTATTTTTAAATCATTTGTGCACTAAAACTACCCTTTGATTGAAATTCTCTTAACATGTCCTATTAATAGAAATAGTTTGAAAAAAGAAATTATTAATGTAGCATGGGGGCAAAGTGGATTAAGGTATTACCCTTCCGGTATAAGACAGAGTTAAATTTTTATAGATATATTAAGAAATCTAATTAAATTACTTTAAAATATTTCTATTTATAATTTTTTCTTCAAACTATTTTACGTATAACTTATAAGCTGATATATAATCAAGGATATAATATGTGATATGATTAAGTAATTTATTTAGCTTTCTTAATATCTCCAAAAAAATCCAACTATGTCTTATATTTAAGATCTGGGGAGTATATTTAGGACTAAATATAACAATCAACTAACTCTTATATTAGGGATTGTAATATTATTTTAATCTATAAATTTGTGAGAACAAGTAATCCTTAGTTTGGATGAGGAGAAAATTAGAGAGGAAAAAAATAATATGAGGCTTTCCTCCTTGGTATTACCTTCCTGTATTCTCGTCTCACATTTTTTGTAGGCCCAGGGTATCCATCACCGGTAGGATGACTAATCCCCTCCCACGGTAAACTTCCCGGAGGGGTTTTAGTGCTGGCTATGAAATCCTCTCCATATATACCACATTAGATCAAACCCTTAATTAGATGTTTAAGAAATGTAACTAAACTCCAACTGTGCTTGGTCTCATGATTTTCTCATCTTAAACATGGCCGAAATGAAATTAGCCGGCCTACCAGATTCATCGCGGGATTTAGATTTGAAGTCGTTACTCGTTCCTAGAGGTGGAAATCAGGGCTGGCCCTTGATGGGCCATGGCCTAAAAGGGCCGTCTCTACAGGGCCCGAAGAAAGAAAAATTGTTGTTTTTCAAAGCCCGCCCCGAGAGCATCAGAGTCAGGGCCGGCCCGCAGGGCTAGAAGTCATTTTCACAAGATTTAACTATATGTCTACACGCCTCATACAATAAAATAAATGCAGTTACTAATTTATAATTAAAGGTAAAAAAATATTATCTACAAGTAACTCATAGTCTCATACAAAATATAAGAAGGCAAAAAGCTAAACACTATAAGCAACATGATTATGACAACTATCATTTTCATCTTCTTCGCTAATATCATCAATTTGAATGAATTTTGATTGTACTTCACTTTAAGTAGTAGACTCTGCTTAAAGGGTAAAAATATCAAGAATTAGTAAATTATTATCATATGTAAATTTAATAATTTTAAGGCTTTTAGGGAGGAGTCATCAAGGGTATAAGTATGATGAGCAATGAAATAAAACAAAAAACAAAGCTAAATGGCCTAACGGGTTGGCCCTCGGCCCTGCAGGACTAGCCCTTTTAGGCCCGACTTCCTTTTGAGGCTCCATTTTTCAAACCTGGCCTTGTGATTTAAATATGTGTGTGTGTGTGTGTCCAAAACAAAAATAAGAAGCATTTGAAGGAGGAAGGAATTGGTTAGGTGTTGTGGGTTTTGAGAGGTTGCACTAGGAGAGAAGATTTATGCAGCTCAAAAAAAAATTTAGTTGAGAATATTGGAGAAAGCCAAAAGGCTGAGGAAGAAGAAGGTAAACAATAGAAGACGGTGAACAGCAATGAGATTGACAAAATGAGTAATGAGATTGACACAAATGTTAGTGAATCCTAACTTACATGTTTTTATCAGCAAACGTTTTTGTCAAAATCATTACAATTTTTGTCAAAATTATTACTAAACTTGTCAATCCTATTATGAATTTTGGTGAAATGCCACAAATGTTGGTGAATTTTGACTTACATGTTTTCATCAGCAAACTCTTTTATCAAAACCTTTACAATTATTGTCAAAACTAGTACTAAATTTGTCAATTCCATTACAAATTTTGTGAATCCATTTTACATTTAGTTAATACATATCAAAATTTATAGTAGAAGACAGTGAACAGTAGTAATGAGATTGACAAAATCCGTAAGTACTGGCAATATTATGTGTAAAATGATTGACACCAATTGAATAATGAGATTGACACAAATGTTAGTGAATCCTGACTTGCATGTTTTCATCAATAAACGCTTTTGTCAAAACCATTATAATTCTTGTCAAAATTATTACTAAACTTATCAATCCCATTACAAATTTTGGTGAAATGCCACAAATGTTGATGAATCCTGACTTACATGTTTTCATCAACAAACTCTTTTGTCAAAACTTTTACAATTATTGTTAAAACTATTATTAAACTTGTTAATCTCATTACAAATTTTGTGAAATCATTTTACATTTAGTTAATACTATATCAAAATTTATGAGTTTAGAATAGAGCTATCGCGCCCCAGGACGAGATTGGAAGAGCTCAGAGTCGACAACCACTCCTTCACCTTCCTCCACCTTCGCCTCTCTTCCTCGCTAGGGACAACTTTCATCTTCACCGTCACTAGCGAGCATCAACCACCACTTCGTCATAACCACCAATAATACCACGATTTCAATCGTTGCAAGTGGATGCAGCATGTGCTTGTGGGAGGGGCCGCCGGCAGTAAGGCCGAAAAGTTTTGTGCGATTTGTTGACGAAAGCAAGGAGAGAGAACTGGAGAGAAGACAAAGGGAATAAAAAAAAGGGCAATTCTGTCTTTTACCCCAAACATTCAAAACTCATATTCCTACCTGAGCACTTCTCTATCCTTTTCTTTATTCAATAAATATTTTTTAGTTTTTAGAGTTCAAGAGGTATTTTATTGTCATTTTCCTTTTTTTTTTAAGTCTTGTTTCCATTTAAATTAAATTTAGGTTAAGGGCACCAAAAAGGTAAAAGGTTTGAGCATGATAAGACGGATTGCTTTCGTAAAGTTGAACTATGTTCCTAATCTATTTTTTGAAATACACCTAACACCTTAAAATATTTAACAATATAATTTTACTTCTAATATATTAAAAATAAAGCAATCATGCTCTAAGCTAAGATACCCTTGACACATTTGGCAGGAGAAATGAAAAATTATCCTTGCTGAATTTCTTCCTATCTCGCTCGCAATTTTCGATTCCCTCAGTAGCACACCCATTATCGGTGCACAACTTTGTGTGCAGGAGTGAATCTCTGACTACCACATTTTTTGAGTTTTTTTTTTTTAAAGACTCATGAAATGAAATCAATCTATTCAATTTAGAATCTGGAAGAATGTAGGGCCATGTGGTTGCGCCAACTTCGAAAATGGTTATCATTGAGAATGAGATAAATTCAAAAAATGAGTACATTAATCTCATTAAATAGGTGGCGGGTTGCACCTATAAAATAATTGAAGCGATAGTTACTGCTTAACATGATAAACTTTAACACCATAAAATTATTTTAGCTTTAATTTTTTGGCACGAAATTTTAACTGAATTGAAGTCCCAACATCACGAGGTCATTCCTCAATTTTTTTTTTTTTTTTGCCATTGGTCATTCCTCAAATTAAAGCAACAGAATATTTGTAACAGTAAATGAATAGGTAAATTCAAGGAAAAATCTCAGTCTGCTCCTAAAGACTAGAAAAAAATTTAAAAAAAGTTTAAGTGTAGATTTTTCTATAAAAATTAAAAATAGTCTCAGAATATATTAGTGATATAGATTTTAAATGTGAACTTACCTTATTGACAAATGTATGTCACTATATTAACACGTCATAAAATAGTTATTGTCAAACTCATGTGTTAACAAAAACGGCTTCCTTTACTAAGTGTATATGACTATATTAACAAGTCATATGGTGGCTATTGACAAGTTCATATATGTTAACTAAAACAGCTCCCGTTAACAAGTATGTATAGCTATGGGTCTGTTTGGGAAAGCATTTGGAGGGGGGAAAAACCCAAATTGATAGACAAAAACCCAATAGATATGTTAATGGTCAGTTTAGGAAGGTGTTTTTTTTTTCAGATGGGCTTTTTAAAAACATGCTCCTGCCATAAGCTGGCTCAGCTGCTTTTAGGAAAAAAGTTATTTCTCCTTTGATACTATATTGATAAGTCATGTAATAACGATTGACAAACTCATCTATATTAAATAAATAAGTTCTAATTAACAAATATATATAATTATATTAATTTTTTTTTATACAGGAATCTATGGCCCAGTTTGGTACGTGGCACTGAATTTCGATGGATTGAGACTGAGACTGGGATTGGGATTGGGACTGGGACTGGGATTGATGCTTTAAAAATATGTTTGGTACGAAGTAATAGTTGGAGGGAATAATTTCATTAATCTTATTTAATAAATAGTCACTAATTATGTCATTAGCGAGAGAAAAAAACAGAAAGAGTGATTATGCAATGTTTTGAAACCCAAACCGATCGTTGAATCGGTCAGGGTACTCGGTTAAGGGTAAGTGGGTTAGATCGGAGTCAAATCGGAGATAAATCGGGGCCAAATAGGTGAAAAATTGAATATTTTAGGCTTATTAATATGAAATTATAAAAGAAAATTAAAAAAATTAATTTTTTTAAAAAATAGTGGATTGGACCAGTTTCCGGACCGGACTGGTTTTATGGCGATTGGTTGGTTCCCGGTTCGGACCGGTCGGTTCGGTCCGGGTTTCAAAACCCTATGATTATGTGAGAGTAATGGATTCTTGGTTAAAATTAGGGGTTATTTTTGTCTAAAAAATATTTTAATTAAGGATATTTTTGTCTCTACAATTTTGCAATCTAAGGATTGAAAACACAATACCAGGGGGAGGTGGCTTTGCAGTAATCTCACTTTCGTGGTACTCCCAATTCCTAGTTATCTGTAGTCTCTCATACCAAATGATATATTTTGACTCAATCTCTGATCCAATCCATATCCCTACCCCATAATGCTTCATACTCCCTACCCCATAATGCCTCATACCAAACAGAGGGCCTGTAGTATAAACTTTTTGATATATTTGTTTCGGTTGAGTGAGATTTTCCATAGAATAAAGTAAAATTAGCGCAATCCAGCATCGATCTTTTTTTCGGCCAGTACAATCCAACATCGATCTGATTTGGCTGAAGTAGAGGAAAGAAATACAGAGATAGTTAGAGAAGCGAAGCCTTATCTGCCCCAGCCTGCCTCCGTTGAATGGAGCTTCCTGCATTTACCAGCTTCGAGGCTATTTCTAAGGTTTCATTTTCCCCATTTTCTTCCAAACAAGTTTTGTATGGAAACACTACTGTTCGTTGCCGGAACATTGGGTTCGTATGGTGTAGAAATTCAAAATCTTTTGCTGGAATCGCCATGGGTTCAGATGAATATTCCTTATCAAATGATTATGCACAAAGACAGAGCCTTGGAACTAAATCTGGAGTTATCGACGTGATTGGCATTGGCAGCAGGAAGGATGCAGTTCTAGATTTCTTCTTAAAGTCGCCTTTTCAGTTATCCTCGCTGCGATTTTGGTAACCCTCTATTTTTCTTTACTTTTTTTCTAATTATCTTCTGTTTTTTTTCTTTCTTTTGGAGTTGTGAAGTTGGTATGGTGTTTGGCAAAAAAAAAAAAAAAGGAAGTAGAAGAAGTTGGCGTGTGCAAAATCTATTTGCAATTTGTGATGAGCTTCTTCTTTGATGTCCACTTTGTGTAGAAGTTCAGAGCAGTTGTAATGACGATAATCTTGTTTGAAAGTTTCACTTCAGTCATGTTACTAACTTCTAACTTGATACAGTCCCTGTCCTCTGCATAAACTATCCTTGAGCGTCGAATGGAAAAGTCTTTTTTTTTTGGATGCCACAGTTTACCTACCCAATAAATGATCGAAACGTTTGATGTCATTTGAGTGTATGAACTATGAAGCTTGATACAGTCCCTGTCCTTCGCCTTTCATTTTTGGAGAAGGTCCTTCCTCTACCTCATGGTTCAAATATCCTTGATGGTAGTACATGATATTCTATGATCTTAACATGTAATGTAGCTACCGTATATATGTGGATGGCTATATAGAAATGTAGAAAAGCATTAGGTCACTGCTATATAGTCTAAGTTCTAAAATGTAAGAAGTGAGTCAAGTGACTAGCGTTTTTAGTTCTTTTATTCTGCCATTTATCAATTAATAAACCATCCAGTTGGCCAAAGAAACTGTAATTAATTTTAGCGTGTCAAATATTTTTGCTAGTTCTGATAAAAAGATGTGATCTATATGTGCCTTGAATTTAGTTTTAGGTGTGATGATGAGCTTTGGTTTGCCCAGCCTCTTTGGACCATTTCTTAACAATCTGGTTTAGAGGCATTATTTGCAATAAATAAGAGTAAAATTCATTTGGAAGTGTGCTACTTTTGCATCTTTGTGGCTGTTGTTTATTCTTCTTCAGGTGAATCTATGGATTTTCTGAGGGATTGGTGAGCTGTTTCCTTTAGCTGAGTTTTTCTTTTTTCCCCCCCTTGTATGTTAGTTACTGGAGTATGTTGTATCCTGTTTTGTACTTCATTTTCTCTTCATACTTATAAAAAATGGATCTTTTAATTCAATGAATGTCAATCTTTTGCAGGAATATTCTTGTAAAGGAATCTGGAGAGGTTCAATTACAACTAAGGTCTTATGGAGAAGGTTTTGCTCTATATCAGTATTGCTGCTATTCTTTTTTGTCCCATATATTTAAGCTGTCTAATCTGATATAGATATAGATATTGATATATGTATTTTCATTTCCATGCTGTCTAAGTAGTTATAAATTTGCAATTTGGTTTCATCCTATGCTATGCAAATGAGGCTTATACTAGATGATAACTTATGCTTATCCTTTCAAGAAAGAAATTACATAATAGGACATCTTGAATAGCTTTATTTAATTGAAATTCAGTTCTCTCAAACTCTTTACATTTGGCATTTTGTTCTCTATGGTTAAGGTATTGGACTGAAATCTTGCTGTACTTCTGCAGATTCTCTTCCAACAATTGTCAAAGCTCCATTATTTGTGAAGTCATGCTCAACGACTATTATTCTTGTTTGTACATTCCTTACCTCAAACTCTTGTAGTATGAGTCTGAGTTGCGATAATGTTAAATTTAATCTATTAAGCTGCCATCACAAGGACTATTATCTGTTAATTGAAACGATAATATCCTCCCTAACATCTATAGATGTAGAGTTGTAGGCCACGAGCGGCTGTGTGCTTCAAGCCTACAACATATATCTCTTTCCCTTGCTCTAGAGTTTCTAATTTTTATTGAAAATAATGGATGGATACTTATTTTATATGAATGATATATGAGCTCTTCCTTTTTTTAGTTTCAGGATCACCATTTGTCAAATTTCTCCTTTTCTTTGTGATACTTTTTCCTTATTAGTATATATATTTTTACTTTTATGCATAAAATTAATTGTCAAAATATCATTTATTTTTATTTGTCATTAAGTAGAATACCTACAATTGTGTTATAGTGTTCTTTCTTTAATTTGTCAAAGTGGTTTATATGGCCTTTTTTTCTCACTTGAAATTATTTACCGACAACATTCTGTTTCCTGTTATGAAGTTTTCCTTATTTTTATTTTCTAGGTAGCTAGTGCAGGATATGGATCAGACCACTCCGTTGCAGTTGATGTTTTCAAAACAATAAAGTCATCAAATGGATTAACTGTTGCTATTATCTTGAAGCCTTTTGTCTTTGAAGGGTTGAGGCGACGAGATGAGGTATTATCTATGCCTAATATAGCAAACTTATTGACAGCATGGACTCTCTGAAATGGTGCTGAGTATTTTTCACCTGAGCCATATTCACATCAGCATTACTTGGAACCACAGTTTTGGGAATCTTGCCAACCAAGTTGCCTCTGCCATGGTCACATAATAATGACATTGCCAAAATATTTAATTAGTGACCATCATCTTACATGGCCGTATTTAGCGAGCAACTGCATACCTTATTGATCATTGAATGGATGTCCAATACAGCATTTGGCTATTTATAGATTTTAATCTAATTCTGTTACAATATCTGGTCGCTGATTTTAACTGACAACAACTACAATCAACTAATATTCTAACGTGCATTTCTACTAATGTGTTTGTTTCTGTCTTTTTTCATCCTTCTGCTTTGTTCTTTGCTGTATCAATGCATGTTTATATTTTTATATGTCATAACTTGATTTACAGGTCAAAAGTTTGGTAGAGAGACTAAAGGAGAACACAGATTTACTTATTGGTGAGTTATGTATCGTATGTTTGTTTAGTTGAGCATGATCATGTCAGCGCTTTTTTAGTTCACTTTATACCAATATTTTAAATTGACATATGATGAACCTGTCTGTTTTGTCGGTGACTGCGTTCACTTTATTCTCTTAACTCCTCACCTTTTTACCTCTCTGCTTACAATAGAAAAAAAAAAATAATAGTCGCTCACTAGTTTATTAATAGGCAGGGGTTATGAGCAAGGAACAAAAAATCGGACCGGGCAATGAACCGGTCACGGTACAGGTTTAAGGGTCAATGGTTCAACCGGGGTCGAACCGGTCATATTAAAATATTATAATTTATTAGTGGTAATATATATATTAATATATTTTTAAACTTCTATAGATAAAAATGAAGATTTTTAGAGAAAAAAATGCTTAAAATTTATTAGTATTAGTTATGGTGCCTGTACTTATGCAATAATATCTCCTTTTTTATAATTAATTAATTATTATATCCCCAAAATCTTCTTTTTTTTTTAATTTGTTCTTTCTTTACTTACTTTTTTCTTCATTTTGGTCTCCAAACTTTCATTTTTCTCTAAAAAATAGCGCGAGATAGTAGTTAGAGGAATAAAAAAATGTATTTTTTTTTTAAAAAAAGGGGACCGTTTAGACCACTGGTTTTGACCGGGTCGACCGGTTCTGACCGGTCCACCGGTTTTTCACCCCAACAGGACCTGACCACCGACCGGTTCACCGGTTTTCGGTCCGTCCGACCAATCCGGTCTGGTCCGGTTTTTTGCACAGTGGTTATGAGAGTGGGTACTTTTCCTATTGCCAGAGCTTGGCAGGTCTGTTGTAGTTATAAAGATGGCTAAGTAGAATGTGAGTCTAGATGCTTCAATAGTGCCCAGAAGCTTCTGGTTGGGGATGGTAATAATAGGCCTGAAATGGTTGGAGTGTGTTGATAGAGGGCGAGTAAAGTGAGCTAGAAGGGCATCACAAAGTCTTGAGGACAAGAAGAAGGAAGCTTTTAAGGAGTTCAGCAGACATTGTAGAGTGGGAAAGAATCATAACATGGTTGGTTTTATGGACGAAAACAACAGGCCTTATTCTATTAGGCGGGCTAAGGCTTGGGTGATTTTATGTAATGTAAGTTAAAATTTATGAAGATTTAAATGACCCTTGTTTATGGGATTAACTGACCAAGGATTGAAATTGTTCATTTAGACTATTAGTCAATGACATGGTGTTTGTCATTATTGCAAGTTGATGAAAAATAATTTTTGAGGTAAATAGAGAGAGAGAAGTATAATTGCATTCTCAGATTTGCAAAATGCCTGTAAAATTTCTGACCACTTACTCATCACTATTGATTTGTGGTACGCAGAAATTGATATTGATTCACTACTTAAAAAGGACTTGGTGACTCTAGATGAAGCTATAAAAACTGCAAATGATGCTGTTTTGTTGGCCATTAATGCCTTATCTGTTCTCAAATCAGTAAGTTTTCATTGTTCTTATTTTTTCTGGTTGTCAGAGTTTTTATAAAATTTCATACGGTTCCATCTTGGACATTTCTAGGAGATGCACAGGAAACTTATAGATGGCTTGCACGGTGGTGGCATCAAAGAAGTCAGTAATTTGGAAATTAATAAAGTAATATTCTAAGATCATTTACCATTGTTTTAGACGTTTACTCCCTTACACGTTAGCGTCTTTATTGTAGCATTGTTACACACCAGAAACAGAACCAAACTTCAAATTTTACTTGTTTTCCCCTTTCTAGAACTAAGGAATATTTTCTGTTGTTTCTGTTTGCAGATATTTAAAAGCTATAAGGAAGCTAGAATTGGATTTGGAGCAGCTTACAACATGAAAACTTCTATTCTACAGTCTTTATTTGATTGTCCTTTCCTTGGTGTTAGTTTGAAGGTATAACCCAGCTTCATAACGTGAATTAATTGATAAATTTCCTTTATTGATGTGTCATGATGATACTCAAAAGTGTTGTTTCTTAATTGATAAATTTCCTTTATTGATGTGTCATGATGATACTCAAAAGTGTTGTTTCTTCCAATGTTGTCTTTCTAATAATATTCTTGGTACAAATAAAATCATTTCATGACTAGCACATCGATTTTCTTAAACATTTTGCCTTCTACCATTTGTTCAGTGTATCATTTTAATGGTGTATCATACGATATTATAATTTTATTGTTGAAGTCATATTTTAAGTATGATTCTGTTGTGTGTGTGTGTGTGTGTTTTGTTTCACTGTTAATTTGTTGCTATTTAATGAAATAATATGTGCACCTCACTTCAATGTTACAATGCACCACCATGCCTTATGGCACTAGGAGCGTCTATTAATCAATTGTGCACTTCACATTATCAACAACTATGCTCAATATTAGTTTTATGTTTGCCTGCTTGCTTTCTTCTACTACTACTAAATTTGCTGATTATTATGATCCATATTATTTGTATAGGACTCAAATAGCATGGTTATATGCAATCTCACGAGTTCAGCTCCTATCAATGAGAATGATATCGCTGCCTTTCTGCATACTTTCCGTCAAACAACAGGATACACAAAGGAAATAATAATATCTACAGATCATGAGCCTAATCTTGAGCCAAACCTGCTAATCACCACTGTTCTAGCACTGGGGTAAGTATATTACTTGGTGGTTTGAACTTATATTGCTGAACTTCATTTTCAGTCCACACAGCACAGAACATAAGCCACTGGACTTTAGAGAAGTCAGTACTCTCCCAAACTTACTTCACTAACCAAAAGCTGAACTCTGTCCAAAATGGAGGATTTAAAACAAAACAGTTATAACACACACTGCCCACACTCTAGCTAAAACCTACTTATTCACCCCTTCTTTATCCTTACTGCCAGGACTCTCAGCATAATCCTCCTGACTACTGGTATTTCCCTTTTTCTCATCATTTTCCTTCCTTAATGTTCTGCTATAGGTTCTAGGAAATTATTTATAAATCTTTTGCGAATTTCCAACTCTATCATTATCTCACAGTATTTCTTCATACAAATTATACAGAGTGCATGTGAAAGTATGTGAACCTCCCAATTCAGTAAATTCAGGTTTTTATCTTGCATAGTACAGACATATTTGCTCAGAGTTAAAAATGGATATAATCCTGACATTTGTATTCTATATAACATCTTTTGTGGTGATTCAGATATGAACCCTAGATACATTAGCCTTTTATAAATTGGCCCTTTTGAATTGGCTTCACCCGTCAAACCTGTTTTAGTGACTCACTTCCGGCTCAAACCTGGCCTAAATATTTCTAATATTTTAATGTTTTTCAATCTGTATGTTATTATTATTATATTTTTTTTAATGCACATGGGTTTTGCGACCATTTCTGCAAGGTCATTGATCACTGTAACATGTATGACACTGCTGGTAATTTAAGGATAATGTTGATGGGAATCATTAATCAAGTGTATCAATAGCATAACTGTTGCTGTTTTGCAGTATTTCTGTCTGTGCTGCTGTGTTTCTGACTAGGCAAAGGTGATCTGATTTGTTCCATTTGATTAGCAGCATAAATATGCTCCAGTTTTCCCAGAGTGGTGGCATGCTTTCTAGACTTGCCCAGCATTTTCCTCTTCTTTTCAGCTTCTGGGGGAAACGTCAACATCAACCAGCGGACACTGGGAAAGAGAATTCAACTGAAAGTATATCTCATTCTCAAGTGACTGAATCATACGAATTCAATGATGGGGATAGAAGTGCTTCTGACATGATAGATGACAAGTTCTATAAGAATTTTGAATCTTTGGAGCCACTTGTGAGTAATAAAACTGTGAAGTCAAATGAATCAAGGTTTCTTCTCTCTCTAGTTTGCTTGTTCTTTTTGTTTTTGGTCGACTGATAATGGTGTCTGTGAATGAATGGATCTTTGTTTTCCTCTCCCATTTTGGCTAATGTTAGGTGTGCTGAACAAAACAAAGCAGAACAATTCGACAAAAGTTCCGAGTTTTCCAGCCTTTATGATGAAACTATTAGAGGTAACTATGAGACACTGAAATATTTTATTGCTTTGTATCTGAGCACTGGAAACGAGTGCTTGTTTTCCTTCCCTTTTATTAAACTTAAATTATATCAGGCGACTCTGCTTGCCGAAGGGAGAAGCTCATAAATTGGAATCTTGGTCCTGGCTATGAGGTTGCACAGGAGTGGGCCAAACAAAGGGCAGCTGATGCTACTACTACAATAGCTGATAATGTTAGCATCTTCAACCTTCCTGTAGGTGTAAGATCTTCAGAACAGTTAAAAGACTGTTCAGAAGTCTCCGTGGCGCAAGAGCCCGCGACTGAAAATGATGTCAAAGCACCGAATAAAACCGTGTCTTGGAGTGCATTGACTGATGCAGGTGTGGAAGCAGTGGTGGATTTTACATCTACGCTTTTAAGTGGAAAGTACGCAGATAAATCAAACAAGCAAGGGGTTCTTTCGGTTCGAGCAGCATCCATGCTGGAAGCAGAACGTGATTCATCGAAAAAATGGATCCCGATTGTGGAAATGCAATATAGAGGAGGTCAATACAAGGGACGATGCCAAGGAGGTCTCCCTGAAGGGAAGGGGCGACTTGTCCTCAGAGATGGAAGTATATACGATGGCACATGGCATTATGGTAAGAGATCAGGTCCTGGCACACTGTATTTCATCAATGGCGATGTGTTCCAAGGATCGTGGAGGGACGATGTTATGCATGGCAAAGGTTGGTTTTATTTTCACACGGGGGATAGGTGGTTTGCAAACTTTTGGAAGGGAAAGGCAAATGGTGAAGGCCGTTTCTACACAAAGAATGGGGATGCCTTCTTTGGCAATTTCAAAGATGGATGGCGACACGGGCAGTTTCTATGCATTAATGCTAAAGGAAGAAAGTACATTGAGATTTGGGAATATGGTGTTATTGTAGAAAGCAAGCATTTAGACAAAGATGATGGAGAAGAATGAATACTACTGTATCTATAATTACGTGACTTGTTTAATATCTATTGCCTTGTCTCTGCTGGTCCTGTGATTTTTCTCCCCTTTTTGTAAATCAGTAGTTAGCAAGTCCCCATGAGTTTGGATGTAGTACCGGATCTACTCCTTTTTTTTTTTTTTTGGTTGTATTTTAACTTCCTTAGTATATTCTTGTTCTCTCATTAAATCAAAGTGACCAGCAAGTCAGAATTTTTGTATGCAATATGAACCTATTTTCGAGCATTATTAAATATTAGTACATACATGTACTGTGGCAGTGTTATTGTACGATATCTTCCTCTTCATCTCAATTGCATTATTTGATTTACCTATCAGAAAGCGTGCTCGGCCTAAAACAATAGATAAGGCCATCAAAAATCACCGATAATGTCCTTGTTAATTATGCCATGCTTTACAAATTCATTTATATTATTTTTTGTTAGAATGTGGAAATTGTTTATATTGCTGTTGATTCGTTCAATCTCATCATCTTGCGACACTACACTGATCACATCTTAGTTATGCTTTTTGGTGCTTTGATTAGATTTCAATCAAGGTTAAAGCCTGTTTGGGATGGCATAATAAGACTTTTTTAAAAAAAAATCTTAAAAGTAACTTTTGAGAAGAAATTCAAAAGTATGGGTTTTCAAAAAAAAAAATCATTTTTGTCACCGTCAATTCAAACACAAATCACATTTACAATTTGATTTTTATTCTATCTAACATTTATAAAAGTCATATTAAAAAAAAATCACTTTTATCACCATCAATTCAAACAGAACTTAGTGGCATGAATGACTTATAATCTTGTGATCCTCGCATTGTCTTTGAACCTAAACGGCTCTATTTTTTTTCTTTTCTTTTCTTTCTTTCTTTTTTCCTGACTCAGCGGCTCTATTCTAATCCTTAGGAGATGCTTAAATGCAATATACTACTTGCCTTTAAGAGGTGAAATTTCTTGCTACGAGCTTTATGAAAGATATCATCTTTTTTCTTTTTTTGGGTGATTCAATTTCTTTTATTAGACAACGTAGATATCATGGACTTTGACTTTAATTGTAAGGATCAAATTTCAATATTTAAATGTCCGGACTGAAGTCGTGTTATGTTGCCGGCATCTCGCTCTAAGATAATAATACTACTTGCCTGCATCTCGTTCTATGATAATAATACTACCTCCGATTTTTCAACGAAATACTTCGATTTCTTTATTAAAATGAATCTTATATTAATAAAAAAGGGGAGTATTATAATATTAAACAATTTGGGTCAGTTATACCCCATATGAGTGCATGTTCAGTGGTACAGGAACGAAATACACACTGGTTTATTTTCAAATTCTTCATATGTTACAAGGAGAATGAGGCTCTATTTATAACAATCAAAGCCTCACGTACAACAGAAAACAACAAACAACAAAAATAGACCAATGACAGACCAAACAAGATAAAAAGCAAGGTCATAAGAAAAGCAAAAGCAAAAGCAAAAACAAACAAAAGGAATAAAGAAAAAGGTGGTGGTTGTCATGGTGGTTGGTCTTATTCTATTTCTGTATCATTCTCCCCGGGTTGGACAAAACTCGTCCTCGAGTCAAAATTAGTATCATCTTCATTAATATAGGGAGATAATTCAGCGACATTGAAGGTGACCGAAATTCCATAAGCACCTGGCAATTCAACCTTGTAAGCATAATCATTGATCTTCTCTACTATCTTGAACGGACCTTCAACTCGTGGAGATAATTTGGCATCTGCATGCTTTAAGAATCGCAAATGAATCCAAACTAAATCTCCCACATTAAAGATTCGCTGCTTTCTATGCTTGTCCCTTTGTGCCTTGGTTTTCTGAATTTTATGATGGACCGGCTCATGTAGTCTCTTAATTTCTTTGACCCGTTGGTCTGCATCTGCGTTATAATATGGCGTGTCAGGGGGCGACTCAGGCGGCACTTTATCAGCTAGCACGTCTGAAAATGATGTAACTCCCTACGGTGATTCAAATTTCATTATCTCACTTCCAGTATTAAGCCAGTGAGGATGCAGATGGTCAAGCATTGGCAGCTTCAATTTCTGCACTATGTAGTCAGATACTACATTTTCACAACTTCTATTATCAATATTGTAAACTTTTTTTTGGGAAGTGCAACGAGTGTGAAAAATGTTGTGACATAACCAAGGTTCTTCCTCAAGCACAATGGTGTGCAGATTTTGTTTAATCATCAAAAGTTCTTCTTGATATGGCAGTATAACCTCTTCATCATAAACTGGCTCGCCTTCATAAAGATAAGTCTCCTCATCATCCGCTTGATCAGTGGGCATGACTTCCTCATCAAATATTGGTTTGCCTTCATAAAGGTAAAGCTCATCATCGTCTACTTGATCGACGGGCGTAACTTCCTCGTCGTATAATGACTTATCTTCACAAAAATAAATTTCTTCTTCACCTGCTTCAGGTGCTTCATTATAAGTTTTTAATAAAACTCGTTGAACCGCTACCTTAACCTCCAGCTCCAGCAATCAGCATTTCATTTCTTTCATCTTAATTTCGAGCATGTTCCTGCGTCTTGGAGGCATTTTGGGTATTCGATTAGGGGTAGATTGGGTATTTCTAGAAAGAATAGGGTAAAAATATAATTTTGGGAAGGTTTGGGGGTGAAACAGTGAATTGAAAAGGTTTCAAGGGTAAAAATATAATTTTGGTAAAGTTTGGGGGTCAAAGTAGAAAGTTTCAGGGTGAAACAATGAATTGAGAAGGTTTAAGGGGTAAAAATATAATTTTGGGAAGGTTTGGGGGTCAAACAGTGAATTGAAAAGGTTTCAGGGGTAAAATGTAATTTGGGAAAGTTTGGGGTCAAACCTTGATTACAGAAAGATTTGGGGCAGCAAATATAATTTTCGCCAACTTTTTTAGGCAAAATGTAATTACAGAAATTTTATGGGTAAAAATGTAAAGTTTGCAAAACTTTGGGCAAAAAATGTGATTCCAGAAAGTTTTGGGCCAAAAACTGTAATTTTTACCAACATTTATGGGACCAATTTACAATTTTCGAAAGTCGGGCTACCTTGGCAGGGATGACGTGTCAAGAAAGGCACGTGGCGCACTCTGATTCGGCAGTTAACCGTTGACCGATGACGTGGTGTGATGACGTCAGCTCTTACGTGGGCGTGCTGACTGGAGTTGGTGACGTGGCGCTGAGTACATGTGGCAGCGTCTGATTGGATGACTCAGCGATGACTGTGCAGCTCTTGTTGATGTGGCCGCTGATGTGTACGCTGACGTGGCTCGTCTTCAACCTCCAGACGCCGGCGACTTCTGTACTTTCCGGTGACGCTCGTGGTGGCCATTTTCGACGAGGTCCGGCACTTTCCTAAGGTTTTCCGGCCTTCTGAACACTATGGTGAGGTCGGTTTTCCCGAAAACTTACCGGAGGTGGGACTTTTGAAGATGTCCGAAAGTTTTCGACAACTTTCCGACGAGGCTCGTGGTGCCCATTTCAAACGATGTCCGACACTTTTATGAGGTTTTTCAGCCTTCGGAACACGATGGTGAGGTCTGTTTTCCTAAAAAATGACCGGAGATGGAACTTTCGAAGATGTCTGAATTTTTCGGCGACTGAAACTTCGAATCCTCTTCCTCCTTTGATTTTTCTGGCGATTCCCTCCACTGGAACCCTTTGCTCTGATACCAAATAATACAGGAAAGAAATATACACTGGTTTATTTCCAAATTCTTCATATGTTACAAGGAGAATGAGGCTCTATTTATAACAATTCAAGCCTCACGTACAGCAGAAAACATCAAGCAACAAAAATAGACCAATGGCAGACCAAACAAGATAAAAAGCAAGGTCATAAGAAAAGCAAAAGCAAAAGCAAAAGCAAAAACAAACAAAAGGAATAAAGCAAAAGGTAGTGGTTGTTATGGTGGTTGTCATGGTGGTTAGTCTTATTCTGTTTCTGTATCATTCAGTTTCATGTTGAAATAGATTAATAGTTTTTAACACCGGTAATTCTGGTCCTCTTGCTTGGCTTTCTTGCTTGAAATTGACTAAGTTCCTAGTTCCATTACGGGTAGGGAAGAAGATTATTAATACTTTTCGGGTTTTTAATATAAAATATGTTTGGGGAGTTTATCTTAATTTTAAATATAAGATAAATTTTTCATATTTATCAATCTTTTCCTAATTTATCCTTATTGATGCTCCCTCAACAATAATCAAAAAAGAGAGGGAATGAAGGAATTAAAGAAGTTTTAGAAAATATGTCATATCTATTAACTTAATCAACTTCTTTAATCTAATCAAATTAGATAAATATGTCTTATATTCAATGTTCTAAAACCCGGAGTGGTCATTAAACCGGTCAAGGTATTGAGTCAGATCGGAGTCAAACCGAAGCTAAATCGGGGCCAAACTAATGATAAATTGAATATTTTAAACTTATTAATGTGAAATTTTAAAGAAAAATTAAAAAAATGATTTTTTAAAAAATAAAAAATACCGGACTGGCCCGACCCGGTCTACTGGCTGGTTTCTGGGCCGGACTGGCTGGTCTGATCTGGATTTCAAAACCTAGCTTATATTAAACATTGGAGGAATAATTTTTAAGATGATAAAACCGAACATATTTAATATCAATAGCTTATATTAAATTAGCTGGTCCGGTTCAGGTTTCAAAACCTAACTATATTGACAGTATATAGGCTTAACCCCATCTTGCCTCTTGTAATAAAGGGGGGGGGAAGACTTAGCCCCATGATCAGTGATGAGTAATTGGAGAACAAAATAATGTGGAAATAACACAAAAAGAATGTGACAAGAGATGATCAATGAAGAGGACCACCAAAGGATCCAATAATAGAAGAATGAAGTGTTATTTTATTAACGGACTTTTTAATTACTTTCAAGACTAGTAACATAACATGAAATACAAAATAAATATGTAACAAGTTATATTATTCATAAATTGTATATGGGACAACTAAATGTGAGGTAGGTCTAAATTGTGAAGGCTATTAATGAATGAGATTTATTATTCATTTAGTTGTTTTATTACAAAAAGGAGCCTTTAATTTCATCATATGGGGTATACTCTCCTGATTGTTTCTCTCTCGCAAATTTAAACACCCCCCCCCAAAACAAAAAACACACACACACAATGACCATTTTACTTTGTCCTTTATTATCTCATATCTCACAAAAAAAGAAACGTAAAGACAAGTTAGAGTTTACAATCCTTGCTCGTTATTACAAGCAACCGAGATTCCATCTAATTGGGGGGGGGGTATTTGCTTTCAATTCGTCCTAAATATAAGGTTCTAGCGTTGAAATATATATATATATAAGTTGGTTAATACGTAGAATTTATGACACTTTTTCAAAAACAACCCTATCATTTAAAGATTAAAATTAATCTAGGAGATAACAAAATGAAACCTTTTGTTTAAGACTAAACCAAAACCCTTAAATGAATCTTACATTTCTTTTATATATAATTAGATGTTCTCTTATTAAAAACAATTATGTTTGAAACATTGTTGAGCATTAAATTTGGACACATGTTCTAATATAATTTAAACCTTGATTTGGTATATTGTGAAGGATTAGCCATATCCGCTAATCTTATATTTAGAAAATAAGGGAATGTGTAAGACAAAAATAAATCAATAAGTACCAATATAATAGCATTGTATAAATAAGTAGACACACATAGTTAAGACTGTACGTAAGGGAGGAATATATATATTAATTGAGGAAGACTATGATCCGATCCATTGGCTCTTGAGGTTCTTTTAACTTCTATGGATACTCCATCTTATAAGAGAGATGACTTAATTATACCAATGGAACTAAATTATTTCAAAGATTCGTAAAGCAATATTTGTACGAAATGATTTGTTGGTCAATTACTCCAAAGTCCAACAATCGTATATTCGTAGCTAATGTTTTAATTCCCTATATAATTTGTTAAATCATAACTGTGAGATTATTTCCGCCTTTTTTGTGATCGAAATTATTAACACCTTACCTTAATAAATTAAATTGTGCTATTTTTTTAAAGTTTTTTGGATTGGTAAACTGCCAAACTTTTTTATTTGCTTCATAATTGAATTTTCAATTATCCGGAGTATTACTCATTTTTCAAACTACTAGATCTAATATATGAGTAAGTGACAAGAAACCTTTTCTAGACAAAAATTAAAAGTTTTCAAAAGCCAGATATGCGTTATTGCATATGGAAACAGACAAATATGGAATCTATTAATATGCTGAGAAATCACAGAATATATGCACAATCAATAATGGAAACGAATCTTCATATGGAAGATTGGAAGCATATACATTGCCTCCAAACATTTATTTGGATCGGAACAATGAATAAATATATTTCCTAGTTAAAGTCCAAATATATATCATACCAATAATTACAATCATCTATGCAGAAGAAACTCATAAGAGAATGAATTGAATTTGATGATGAGGTGACAAGAAATGGATCATATAATATATATATCTCATCATCGGAAGTTACTTTAAAGAATTTTAATTGGAGATATGTAGTATTACACGCACATTTCTACTCCTCTTTCATGTTTGCTACTTTTTATACTTCAACCAAAACGACATGAATCGATGATATATCTGTGATTTAGGATGCTGCATTAATTAATTTTTGCCTGAACAATCCTTGAGAGTTGAGCCAGTGCAATATCAACTGCATCTTTAAACCCAACATTAGTTGCATTGGGATGAGCATATGTCAGTCTTGGGATCATCTTTATCACATTTTCACGCATTCTCTTCACTTCCTCGCTCGGAATCTTCACAAGTTCCTCCTCTATCATCTTGCTTCCTTCACCTTTCTCATCAATGTACACCGAGTATGCCTCTTTCTCCTCCGCCGGCATGTACCACGCGTACTGACTGTACGCCGTGTGCGGCGAGAAGAACACCGGAATGCAGCCGGCCAGCACCGAGTCGAACGTCGAACGCCGCGTGAACGAGTCGCCCGGCGCCTGCAGGCAGAACTCAGACTTGGTCATCACATCAAGCACCACACTTGGCTCATGACACCTTACTCCTCCGGCGTCCCCGCCGCATTTCAAGAGCTTGCACCGTGTTGACTCGTCGCACTGCCGGAGAATCTCCCCTCGGATCGCCGCCTTTTCCAAGCCTTTCCTGGGACCACCGACAAAGGAAAACAGATACGGTCGCTCCGATTCCGTCACCGTCCTCTTCCATCTTTCAAGTTCTGAGACTGTCGTCGGGTGAAAATAAGAAGGGTAAGGAATCCCATATTGGTTTGACCCTTTCCAAGGTTGTCTCTCTACGGTCAACACCGACATGTTCTGGACAGGTGGTAGGTTCAGGAGGATGTTGGCGCCAAAGTCAGGTACATCTTCTGTTCTCATGAAATCCCATGCGGTTCTCCCCAGGGCAAGAAAGTGGTCCTTACCATTGTGCTTCTGCCACGAGGGCTGATCCTGTAGGTATCGGACAAGATCAACGGCTAATTCATCGCGGAGTGTATGGTTGGCCTCGCGGAACATGCCGGACGCGTGGAGCCCACCGTAAAAGGGGACGAAGAAGAGGTTAGCTTTGGCTGGGTCCCGCGTGCGGCAAGGGTGATTCTCCACGCGCGCGTGGATAATCATCTCGGCGATGAACTGGTGGGTGGCGAACCAGGTGGCGGCGGCGGAGGAGAGAGACATGTAATTGGGAATTGGCTGGCCGAGGCCGTGATTGGCTACATGCGGGCACATGTTAGTGTATATGTTGAGGTTTTGACAGTGAGTGAGGAGGCCGAGGTTGAAGCGAGGAGGTAAGTTGTAGACATAAACTGATACAGTGCCGTCACAGTGAGCTTTCGGAGGTAAGAACTTTCGGGTGGCGGCGGCTGCCGAAGTGGTGGCGGCGGCGGAAGAGGAGGGTAGTGTGAACCAGAAGAGAAGGAGGAACCAAGAAGCAAGGAAGAGAAAGAGGAGAAGAGTGTACCTTGAGTTAGGAGAGAGAATGAGAGAGGTTTGGTGGTGGTCTCTGAGTTTGGGAAAGCTCTCTGATTTGAAGGTCCATGGCGGCGGATCAACTGAAACTGGTGATGGCTTTCTGGAAAACATGAAGAAGGAGGAGGAGGAGGAGAGAGAGGTCAGAAGAGAAGGCTGTGTGATGTGATATACGGCTGGAGAAGAGAAGACTTAATATTGCTCACGAGGAGGAGATAGAAGGGGAATGCATCAAATTATTTGGGACAATTAATACAAAAGGTTTGACAATTAATGCAAAAATAACAATGATAGGTGAGGAGCTGAGGGATTTATGGAAGGTAGAGGCATCTGGCTTATACTTATTCCGTGTTGTCATTAATATAGGTATATTTATATAATTAATTCGATTAGATTAAAAAAAATTAGTTAAGCTATTTAATATAAAATTTATTTTTTAAAATACCTTAATCACATTTTTCATTCATTTTTTTTCTTAATTATTGTTAGAGAAGTATATTATAGAGATAAATTAAGAAAAAAATGATAAATATTAAAGTTATATTTTATATTTAACAAAAAAATTAATTCTTTAAATATATATTATATTAAGCACCTAAGAGATTGGAGTATTTGTTTTCTGGCTTTTTCATTTTTAACTCAACAAGTTATTTTTTTTCCATGTAATGTATTAAATTAAAGAGATAATAATGTATACGAAGACTAATAATAAGGAGGGTGAGGTAAAGTCAAGGAAGGGTGGCTTGAAGAATGAGAACAAGTTAAAGGAGAAGGATTCAAAATATAGGGCAAGCACATGCAATTGACTTAGGTGTCAAAAGTTTACGATTAACTTGCTACAATTACAACCCAATCATGGCTTATTATATGTACTATAATGGTAGGTGGTTGGATGGTCATGTATATTATATAAACAAATATAATAAAAAAGGAAATGATGTAATGAGCAACATCTAGCACACGACGAATCAAATGTGGACAGAGGAATGTAACAGCTAAGAATTATGGGGACAAGAATATATACCTCATCCTATATATCCTCATTCTCTCAATCATATGTAATATATAAACTTGGCAATAAGTTATATCTAAATTATAAGTTTCACATGATTTTTCAAGGAAAAAAAATGGAAGTTAATAAGTGATCCCCACATGCACACATGCACTCATCATAATGTATATGGTCCCAAAGAAATTAAAGAACCCAAGCTGGTCAACTGTATATAATTAAGTTCGTATATTTTTCATGTAAAATTAATTTGTGGGAATATAATTAATTTAGGGATTTTTAGACTATAGAGTGGATGGATATATTTTGGAGAGTATGCGATTGAATGTGTAAAGTGGAAAGTAACAAAATGGGAAAATATAAAAGTGAATTATGGAGGCAGGCAAAATGGGAAGTTTGTGGTATACGGTGACCTTATAATCATACAAATGGGTCCGTTGGGAAAGAGAGGAGTGTCGGCAGTATTTTTCAACACATATTTTGCGAGCCATACACAAATGGGATGCATAAGGTCAGGCCAGGCAGGGGTGGAAACCATCAGGTCAGGTTAGGCTTGTGGTATTAGATGGTCTGAGCCTGACTTGTGGTCTGTAACATGTTTTTTTTTAAGTTTAAGCATGGTCTGGCCTGGGGTCTGTTAAGGAGGCCTGTAATTAAAAAATAAATTAAACAGGCTAACAGACCGGGCTTCATAACAGGCCTGTTTCAAACAGGTCGAAAACATGCATATTTCTAACAGGCCGAAAATAAGCCCAATTACATAAATTAATGATCCAAATACATAAATTAATGATCCACTTGAGATGAGATTTGAGAATGAGAATTATGGGATTTAGGGTTAGGATGTGAAATGTGTGAGATTTTTTTTAAAAAATACTTTATAGGTTCATGTCGGCATGACTGGCCTGTCAGTAAACCTGAGCCTAACCTTTTTAAAAAAATAGACCTCGAAGTAGACCTGGGTCTAACCTTTTAACCTGATAAGCTAGGCTTGATCATGCCAAAAACAGGTCAGGTCACAGGCCCTTGACAGGCCGCCTGTCCTGTTTTCACCCCTAAATATATACATGTGGCAGTGAAAGGCACCGTTTTGAACGCTGGTGGGCTATACCACAAATCGTTGCCAGACCCTCTAATTAATACATAAAGGGAGTAAAATAACATTGAATAATATTAAAAATAATAATAATAATAACAATAACAACAACAATATTAAACAATTAATCCGTGATATCAATAGCAGGACTAGTTGATTTTTTAAGTGCCTGTTTAGTTTATGAAATTGAAAATAATATAATAGAATTTAATACAATGTAATGGAATATAATGTAATGATGATTATGTAATTTGTTTGGTTCATCATTAGGGGAAAGATGATTCATATACATAAAAACGTTTGGTTGGATTACATCGAACATAAGAATATATGAAAATAATAATAGCAAGAAAATTACCCCTTTTTACATATATAATAAAACACACGTTGGGTTCATGATAATTTTTTTTTTTCATTCCATGATTTGTACACGCTGGGTTTATAGTAATTTTTTAATATTTAATGGTGGAAAATTTTTTAATATTTAATTATGGGAATAGTATTTAATGAGATATTTTAATATTTTTAATGGTGAAATATAATTTTTTAAATTTTTGAATAGGGGAATATTTCTTAAATCTCTATATTATTAATTATTTTTTAGTATTTTATGGTGGTAATTAAAATTATTTAATATTTAACCGCATTTATAAGTGGGCACTTTGGTCAATTTAAAAAATTATAATGGCAATAGTGTTATTTTCACTGGATTACAGGATGTTTGTATCCTCATTCATTAGTCCTAGCAGTGTAATCCTGATTACATCATTTCCTGATTAAATCAAATGATGTAATCCTCTTTACATTACATAAGCCTAACCAAATGTTGTAATCACACTATTACATCATGATTACATTTAATCCTCTTTCATGTAATCGAACCAAATGAGCCATAAGTGATTAAGAAAATTAAATAAATTACTTAATCCTATCATATATTATATATGATCAAATTATATCAGACAAATTAGTTTAAAAAAATAATAAATATAAATAATTTAAAATAATTTAATTATCTTCAATTATCTCCTAACAAAGTTAATTGGATTTCATATCTAGCATCGAAGAAATGAACTAACATTGTCATTATACTGTATATGGTTATTATTTTTTTAAGAAATAATTATTTTCTTAAATTTCGTGTGTGAACTGAAGGGGGAGTTAAAATTAATTTACTTCAAAATAGAATATAACCAAACATGTGTGATTCGTGCAAAAATAAGAAATTTCTGATTAGTTTTACAACAACTAATAGCACAGAAACAAGGTAACATGGACAGAAATACTGCAAAACAATTGCGTTTACTTTCTTGGGCAAATGAACAAAGTTAACAATAAAATTGTATGTAGGGAACACTTGACGGCGTAAAATTTTGAAAGTGGGACAATTTTAACTCTTCCGTTAATTCACTGTCCAATTTCTTTCCCTACCGTCCTCCGACCACCTTCATGGACGATGGTGACTTCATTCAACCACTTCTCGCCGGTGAACCCCACCAAACCCAACCTTTCTATGACCATTGTTGTTCCTTCCCACCACCATTCCTCCCCCCCGGGGCCTGGATCTCCCATCTCTCTCTCTCTCTGTTTTATTTCTTCTCTTTTAAATCAATTATTCTTTCTCAATCTTCCCCCACAGCATCTTCTTTTATCCCCTGGGGGCGGGTTTTAGCTATAATCCCCCATAGTAGCTGACTTCCTTAACTTGAACAACTCTTCTTGTTCAAAGCATTTTTGTCATATCGCAGCAACTTTCTGGTGAGTTTCGTCTTTTTTGTTTTGATCCCTACTCTGCAGCTATGAATAATGGCTGAGTGGTCGTAGGGCCAGCGAGGCACCACAGCTTTATTGACTCTGTCAAGAACTGTGTAGAGAAGTCTATGGGGCCGCTGAGAGGAGGGTTATCGTCAGTGCCGGCGCAGCAAACAGCGACGGCTGTGGAGGTAGGATGAGAGTGAGGTTGAATTTGGTGGGATTCATTGTTGAGAATATGGTTGGGTGGAGTTACCATCGTCCATGAAGGTGGCCGGAGGAAGAGAGAGAATGAGATTGGATGGTGAATTAACCGAGGTTTAGTGGAGTTAACGAAAATGTCAAAATTGCCCAATTTTTAAAATTTTATGTATTTTTTTTACGTCTTTAAAAACTTTATGATTTTAGACGATCTCTCCGTATAATTTTATTGTTAAATTTACCCATTTTTTCTATTTTCTTTACTTATGAATCAAGTTATGGCAGATACAAATATAATTAAACATAAACATTCACACAACAAAGATAATTGTTTTATTAGTTAGAATGACCAATAAAAAATTTTAAGCAAGGACTTTTCATCAATTTTTTATTTATTTTTTTAAAAATAGTTATTTTATTTTATTTTTAATTCCTTGGGATAGAGTTTAAATTAGTTTGCTTCAAAACAGAATGACTTTTAAAACACACAAATGTGGCTGTACAGTGTGATTGGTGTAAAAATTTTCACAATATAATACAATTAATTAATTCCTAAAAATACAAATAAATAATAATTTAATTGTCTGATCAGAAACTTGGCGGCATTCATGGACGACAGAAATGCAACAAAACAGCAGTAACACTGATCCACGGATACATTTGATTAATGAATCCCATGAATATTATAATATGAATAAATTAATAACAGAAGGGTGACATACACATCACAGTAAATCAATGGCTGCCCAGAAATGGTTATGAAAACTTACACTACCAAGTAATAATCAATAGGTTATACTAATTTATTTACTGCCTTTAATCTTTTGAAATTAGTTAATTAGGTTTTATATTAATGATCCAACATATAAACTGCCCTCTTTAATTTCAAATTTCAATATCTTTCACTTTACACCATAAGACATCATGGGGTTTCTTCACTACCACACATGTGTTTCCTCTCATTACTTGCAAATTTAATTTGTTAATATTGAACCCCAAAAAAGATTCATCATCAACGCGATGATTCTGTGGGTTAACAAGCTACTTTATTCTCATAGGCTTCTTTACTTTTTGGGAGCTGTACTCTAACCAACAGTATTAATATGCACGTGCAACTTTATTTTATCTCGTCACTGATACGCTTAGACAATTAAAAAAAAAAAAAAAGCGCTTGACAACGTTTTTCATTTTCAATTCCCACTAAAGTAAAAATAGCTTTTAGCGAGTGTTTCCTAAACACTGAAATTGTTGTTTTAAAAAATTTTTTTTGATAAGTCGAGACAACTCTTCTCATATACTTATTTTATACATCGTAAAAATTATTTTTTAAATGCTAATTCAAACATTTAGACATAATAAAAATTATTTTTAAACCAATTTTAGATACAATCAGTTTTTTAGACTGATTTTTTAAGATGAAGTCTAAAAACTCTGATCTTTTAGACCTTAATTGGCTTATATTAGATATAAAAAGTCATAACTTTTAAACTGATAATTGAGCATACTAGTTACATTATTACTAGATTCAGGCTGTCTGCTACTCCAATATAGAGTTGTTGATTGTAAATACCAAATCTAGTAGTTGGAATTCTCATATGGCCGGGACCTTATAATTTGTTGCCAATAATTTGTTCATCATATAGGCTTTACCTTGGCAGAATGTTTCCAGTCGCTAGATTTGCAATCAACAGCTCACAACATCCACAAAGAGTTCACAATAAAAGAGATTGGGCAGACTATAGTAGTTAGCTAGATATCAAGAAGAGTTAATACTAATGAACGTGGAGCATATATGTTACTTATCATATTGTATATGTTTGAAATAGCTTATGTAAACTACATAAGTACTTATAAATTATGATTTACGGAATACAAAGTAGCTTTTACGGTTTATGAAATAAATATGTGGAGGAGTTTTATTTCGATTTACGTGAATCAGTCTTATAAAATAAGCCTAGCTCTGCCAAACAAGCTCATAATTTTTCATCATACTGGTTTCGCCTTGTGGTAGAACATTTCTAATTGCTGGATTTGCAATCATCAATAGCTTAAAATAGGGGGCAGTGGTTGACACTTGAATCCTTCTTACATCATATAAAAGAGATTGAGCAGCCTAAAGTAGTTAATTAGCTAGATATCAACAAGAGTTCATACTGACATGGAACATATGTGCTGCTCCTCCTGTCATTGATGTAGGAAACAATTAGAAAGTTGATGTTGATCATACACATAAAATCGATCTATTTTTTATGTTCATTTTTCTTAATTTATCCTTATTAATGATCCATCAACAATAATCAATTAAGAGAGAGAGAGAGTTATAAAGAATTAAAAAAATGATTATGATGTTTTATAAAAACATATTATATTAACTAAGGTAACTAAATTTCTTAATATATAATCAAATTAGGTAAATATACCTTATATAAAATACTATAAAAAGTAATGATAGGATAGTTTGAAAGTACAAGCGATGCTCTTCCTATTTCGTATATGATAATCTCAAGTCTTGACAAGTATTCTAAAATTTTGAAGGAAGCCTTTTTGAACATCCAATGAATGCTGATAAAAAAAAATTACGGAATAAAGTAATAATATTAAATGACAAATTTGATTTGTTTGAAAAATAACCGTTACATAAAAATTAAATTTGTTTTCACAATAACTTTTGTAGTTATTCAAATAAAATAACATTAAAAATATAAGAATAACAAAAAAATTAAACATGAATTATTCAGTTGCGCTTAATTTTAATCTAGACAAATAACGAGCATCCCACTCCCTCCCTGCGTGAAATTTATTTTGGCGGTTATTATGTTAAACTTCATGCAAATCCTTACGATATGATTTAGTAAGAAAAACAAAATTGCATCGGGTCCTGGAACTGGGCCAACTAAAAATTAATTAAAAAAATTGCCCTCGGGTGGGAGTGTGTTCACGGCGGGGTCAAAAAGGTCACTATGACATTCGGTCATCTGCTTGCGGGGCTCCGTTGCCGATCTGAAGATCCCAGCGAATCTCACAAGTGAGCCAGACAGCGACAACGAGCTTCTCCGACAGCGACAATGGCATCGGCCTTTATCAAGCTGGACGATTCCCCCATGTTTCAGAAGCAGGTAACCTGGCTGTGCAAGATTCATTGTTGCGTCTGTTCTCGATTCCAATTTTTTTTATCACTCTTTGGATATTGTATCATCCTCATTAAGCATCACTTTTCGTTCTAATTTTTATACCATGAAAAAAAATCACTTTTTCGTCCGTTTTTGTGACACTGCGATTCTGTGACGCACAAACGTGGCCTTTTTATTACTTATACTTGAAGCTCCATGAGAGGTTGCAATAGGAGCGAGGATACTTGATATTTACCCCTCATTGCTTCTCATGATCCTCAGACCTCTCGAAGTTTCAATTTTATTTCTGTTAAATATTATTTCATGGCAAATCATAAGGATGCAGGCCCTCGTTCTTCGTTTGAGCTAGAATTGCTTGGCAAGTAATTGTGATTAAATAAATACCTCGTGGTTCCGGAGTTGGAAAAGAGATTTAGGACTGGATCTTCAATAAGTCTTTGACATTGTGGTGTATTTTTATTCATTTCTGAAAACAAAAGCCTAGACCAGACCGTTAACTCGAGTTCTTTTTGCAAGATCAAAGTTGCATGTTTTAAACTATGGTAGGTCATACTTTCCAACCTAGTTGTAAAAAGACATTTGCACTTAAACCAATGTGGTGCATGAAATAAACATAAATGCAGACATTTGTTCCTAACTATTTTAAAATCCTGGCAAAATGACGGGGGGAAAACAAATCTTAGCCAAGAACTTTGAGCTTTATGTCATGGTTTTATTTGTTACCAAAGTTACATGGGTTCCTGTTATGGAGTCCAAATAGCTCTTAATTGAAATGTTGTAGATCGTTATAAACCAAAGACATTTTGCAGGAAGATGAAATGAGAACTGATTACGTTAATACTGAAGATAATTGAAGTTTGCCAAAATTCTAAATTCAAATTCCAGCCGGAGATAGTTAAATAGAACTTCACTACTGCCTCCTTATCCACTGCAGAGCTCATACTTAAAAGCGAATAAAGCCCTCACTGTGGTTGGCTTGTATTCACTTGGGATTGTTGTGGATCTGTAAACCAATCATTCCACTAACTCTGAGAAAGATTTGGAAAAGCAGTGAGTAAAGCTGTGTTGCCTGTTTCTAGCGTGAGTATCATATGGTTAAGGGGAAGTTTTAAGTTTATTTCAAGAAAATGTTTTAAACAGATTTCATAACAGTAAAGTGTAGGTGCTTAAATTTATTGTAGTAGCCTGAGAAGCTCATTTGAAAAGTTTAAGCTGACATAATTTGTTCATCTAAGTGGGAATGTTTTGTCCTTTAGAATTTCCATTCATAAGCCAAAAAGGTTGGTCTCAAAGTCTTTTTCCCTTTTCTTCTCATATACTATTGATGGCTATGTTAACATTGAAGGATTATTGAAAGAAATCCTCCTTAAATAATCGTAAGGATGAACAAAATTTTAATCCCCTAAACCAGCCTTGAGTTGAATCCTAGGCAAATTGAAAAAGTAGCTCTCTTCTAAAGACAGTATGTAGCAAAAAAATCTTTGGTTAAGGATTCTTGCAATTCTTTCCTGCCAAAGGATCTCTATTAATGGCCAAACCTTCAAAATTCAAAAAGGAATTACTAAAAAAATGAACTAAAGAAGCTAGGAAAAACCACTGCACATAAAAAAAATCCCAAAAAAATTAATCTGACATTTGTCATGTTATGTCACCACGCAAAACATGTTTATATTCATTTTGGAGCTGCTATAACACATTTAGTGTGATAACACTGAGGGAAAAGTAGTAATGTTCAATTTGTGATGCTAGTAGTAATGTTTGTATTCCTTTTGGATCTCCTAAAACACAGCATAAGCATAACAAAGCTTTACTAGGATGATTATAATTTGTGTTGATTGTATTCTATAGATCTATGCTATCCGAACAAAACTTTTGACCTTATAGTTAACATTGAGCTTTCATAAAGCTCCATTATAAGTAAGAAAATTGAGGAAGGATTTGGAGGAACGTAAAATGAGATATTGCAAAGGTCACATATTTTCATCAAGCAGATCTGGAAGAGAGGATTCACCAAGGATATGAATAACAGAACAATATCATGAAAAACACTGTTAAGGTTATCAGGAACGGAAATTCCAATTATAATGGACTCTTGTTAAATTAGAAATTTCAAAGATGGTGCTTGACTTAAAGCTCAGGAAAAACTGAAGAACCAATCCACTGGTCCTTCAAAAGCCTAAACCTAAAACCATTGGAGAGTACTAGTTACTATAGAGTAGTTGTATGCTTTATTTCACCAACATTATATTACTCATGATGAGCCTATATTTGTTGTTCCGCTGGATGAATCTGGTTGATGCTGGAAAAGTTATGCTTATGAGGTGATGATGTGCATTGCTTGTAATATTTTGGTGCCTGGTAGAGAAATGCCAAACTATTTGAGGATAAATATTCGCTTTTGCCCCTTCTATTGGCTGCTTTTGTGCCTTTTCCATTTTTGATTCCTGAATTGGGAGTCTTTATTGGATAATTTAATTGTCTCTGATCAGATTTTTAAATATTATTATCAATAATAGTTTCTTTCTTTTCCTTGTGACAGATATGTTCTCTTGAAGAAACGACTAATGAATTAGCAGATCGCTGCCAGAAACTATACCAAGGGTGCAAGAAATTTATGTAAGCTTTTGATATTTTTTTTTTTTGTAAAGTAATAGATCTATTGTTGTGTTTGCTAAGTCAATCCCTGGAACTGTCATATCTTAATTTTTTGATGGTCTATATATTTAATCTTGAGCATTAATTTATGTTTTAATGATGATTACGTACTTCTCTCGTCTCTCATCTAAGATCACTCTCTGTTGATATGCTCCCATATACATTATGTATATTTTTATGTATGTGTTTGTATTGTTAGGCCATTTTCTTTTCTCCATATCTTTTGTGCTTCTTTTATCTCTGCAAAGCGCAGGAGGGACAAAATGGGGATCTGGGAACCGGATTTGATTTTACAAGGACAACAGATATTTAGCTTCAAAATAAAAGCGTTTTTTTTAAAAGAAAATTTTCTAATGAAGGTAGACTTTAAGATTTTTTTTTTGTTTTCAAATTAATGGCATCCATATTTGTTACATTTATTATTTGTGAGTAGTACTTATGTGATGCTGGGTGTGTATGAAGTGTCATGAATGGAAGATCTTTCTATTTTAGTTGGTTAAATTAAAAGGAAAAAAGGAGTTTAGTCTTTCATCTTACTTGAATTTCTGTCTGATTTTAGTAATGAAATTCTAGGTAAATGATTGTGGTGGCTAGAACTGTATTTTCTTAGTCTGTTGTACCAATCAAACTACATGTTGGAGCGACACAAAGGTGTTAATTCTTTGTTCTATTTATCATCAGGGCAGCTTTAGGAGAAGCTTATAATGGAGACATTGCCTTCGCTGACGCTTTAGAATTATTTGGTGGTGGGCGGGATGATCCTGTTAGTGTATCAATTGGAGGTTGTTGGGAATGCATTATCATACAATCTTTTATTTCTATTTTGTATGAAAGAAAAAGAAACCAAAAAGGTGTTTCTCTCATGAAGTAATTAAATAGCTGTACTATACTATTAAACCCACTAGTTACTTTGTTTGATATCTTGTCTATACCAAGTTTCAGTGGTGAGCACTTTTTTTTTAAAGAAAACAAAGAAAGATGTGAATGTATGTGAATGCATTTTTTTGCTGTGGACACGTTATTATGCAGTAGCTCTTACCAACCATCATACATGGATACAACAATGGTCCGTATGAAAGTTGGTTGTGATATGCTTTTGACTGTGTTCTTTCTTCCAGGACCTGTCATATCTAAATTTATTAGTGCACTTCATGAGCTTGCATCTTTTAAAGAGCTTCTCCGGTCACAGGTGAGTCCCAGATTCCACATGCTGTGTTCTCTCTAGATTGTAAATTGTTAACAATGATTGAGGCAAGTCCTATTTTGGGCATGTTTTACCTGTGTCAGAGAAAATGATTTTTCTCTTGAATGCAATATTATATTCTCTCTTTATTCAGCTATCCCAAGTCTAGCTTCTGCCAATACTTCTCTAGAATACTGTAGTATTGAGTGCTTTTCTATTTCACTCATTTCAAGTTATGGATGCGTCCCTTAATTCAGAACAAGGCTACTGTAGTGTTCACTGTTGAGTATGATCTCTTCAAAGCATTACATGCATCCTTTTCAGTCTGACACAGGAAAAAATTATCTCCAATTTCAGGATACATTAAATTTACCAGCCATGATTTGATCATATTGGTCTTTGCTCTCCATACTCTAGTTTTGGGGCATGAAAGTTTTGGTTCAATAGTTTCGCCAGTGATGGTTTCCACCTTGCCTTTTCTATGATGAACGTACCAACTCCATGGGACCATTAAAGATGACTTGTTTCATTGGACCTATGATTGTCTTCAATAGAGTAGTCAGTTAGAATGACTGGTGTTTTGAGGTGCTGGATTCTTCTGAGTTAGGGTCCAGAGTTCCTCTGAATGGCTCTCATTGAGGTGCATGTGATCATCTTAGTGTTGTGAAACACCATGTATGAAATCAAAGAGAAAAGATGAAGGAAAACCAGAGAAAATGTTTGTGTTCTTATTCACTCAGAAGGTGCAGACTGCAGAGGCATTCAGGGAATTAGTGGGATAAGCTGGCCACAAACCAGCCACTCAAATCCCAAGATGATAGGATAGTTAAAATAACAAAACAACCTTTGTCTAATTTCTACACAGATAAGGACAGACAAGTGACGTTTGAAAGACTTGTATCATAGAAAGTGTATGTTGAAAGTTCTTCCTGGCTGAAGAAATTAGCATCAAGAAATTGTAAATGAGAGAATTTTAACCCCTCCATTGCAACTTTTACACCTTTCGTAGATCCCTCTCTCAGAACCTATAGCCAATACATGATTCAGCCAATAACAATGGTGAACAAAAATGAGCTGAGAGGATCTTCTTGCTTTGCTCCATGTTGCTCTTCAAAACAAGAGTTAGGTTCTCTATTGCAAAGAAAGAAAAATATTAGTAGAAAGCCAGCCTTGAATCCATCTTTTCAATCTAACTCCAAGCTCCTTTATCATATTTCTATGTTTCTTCATTTGCTATATTGGGGAAATACTTAGAATTCTCACCCCCTCCTCTCCCCCATTTGATCCTACTTTTCTATTACAGGCTAATCCCTCCTTAATGAGAACCTCATCTAACTTATTTCTTAAGGTTAACCTTTGTCCTTGATCTTCCAACAAACCACTCATCTCAAGCAATAACATTACTCTTTTTACTCATGGTATCCCCAAGAACCTCCCTATTCTAACTTTTTAGCTTCTCTTTCACAAGCTTCAGCTATTGCATTAACTTGGATCCTTCCTTAGCAATGACAGAGCACTTCTCCCACTAGATTTTAATTTGATTGAAAAAAAAGAGGTCATGCTAAATCCAGTTATTGGGTTTTATTCCTATTTATGGCTGGCTAAGTGTCCAAAGGCCAAAATGCTTTTTTTTTTTTTATATGAATGTCCTATGCCTATTATCAGTTGACAGAATTTTGCTTCAGGTGGAGCATGTGTTGATCGATCGGTTGGTGCAGTTTATGAATGTTGATTTACAAGATGCAAAGGTGTGTTTTCTTTTCTCTGTAGTTCACTTACTATGTTAGCATGTTTTTGTTAAAGTGCGAGTCATACTTTTGTAAGAGTTATACTTTTGATCTGTTCTTGTTTTTTGGTTGCCTTTTGTAACTGCAAGTCATTTATACACCACAACAGTGGTGTTGGATAAATCTTGTTTATTTTCAAGTTTTAAATGCATAAAATGAGTGGTTGAAATTGAATACTCAAAAGGTGATGATACTTCTGCTTTTCTTGAGTTCGTTTCTTTTGACAATTATTTATTTGCTAAAAATCATGACTGTTTTCATTGTGCTCACTCATTTTGATCCCTCTTTTCTTGGTTGTTTTAGGATTCTCACACTCGTTTTGACAAAGCTGCACATTCATATGATCAGGTATCAAAAAGATTCTTTTGTAAAATGCTATAATATAATTAATTTTATTGGTGTTTATATTGGAAAGTATAATCCGCAAAACTTGGTCATGCAAATTCATAATTCATACGATCTTATTTGTCCCTTCGATGTTCAGATATTCTCAAAGTTGTGCTCTTGCGTGGTATACTGGCTAGATATGGATTATTTCCTCTTTGTCCTGCTTATATATTCATAATGAGATGTAAATTCATACTTTTAAGGCGCTTTGTTATTTTCCTCTCTGCAGAATCCCTCTGAGGACAAGAATTTTTAAATGACCATTTCTGAGTCATTTGTCTTGTTTATTTCAGTTCCTAGACATTTTGATGGTAATTCTAAATGATCAGGCATGTTTTGTTAGGGTCACTCACTTTTTCACCTCTTAATCTGTTGTCATTAATTTCTTAGTGAGTCCTGCTGTGATGAGAGCCGTAATTAGCTCCAGTGATAACTGATAGTGATCCTTGATAGTCCCTAATTAACTCCAGTTACAACTAATGGCGATCCTTGATTATTTTTAAAGGGCAGATTTTTTTCCGAAAAATATGTGACTGCCAAATAATCAATACAAGTGTTCACTTAAGCATCAAGTTAAGCTTGCTTAATTTTACTGTTGTTTATGCATCTAACTTCTCATTTAAACTAGCATGGAAAGTTGTGCTTATAGAAGCAGGTCATTTTCCCACTTAAATGGCTCTTCTTGAAAGCCTTGGTTTGCTAAGTCCTCTGTTATAGATCATGCACTTATGGTTACTTCTAGTTCGATGCACAATTCAGAATGGCAACTTATTATGGTTTCTAACAGTGTTCACTCATCTATTTTCTCCAGGCACGAGAAAAATTTGTGTCTTTGAAGAAGAATACACGTGAAGACATTGTTGCTGGGTTAGAAGAGGTTTGTTGAATTGATTTTTAAAGATTAGCAGTTTTTCTTTTTCTTATCTCTTTCTTTATTTTCAGGTTAGACATCATTTACTGTTTCATTATTTCTTTTTCTTTCTTTCTTTCTTTTAAATTAATATTATTTCTTTTATGCTATATGAATTGTCTTTTGTACTTAACCTAATTTACAATCACAAATGAAAATTTTGCATAGCACATATCACAGCTGTAAATTAAGAGAAAAAGAGAGATTTGGGAAAATTAGTCAGTGCATATTGATCTACTAGGCTGTCTTATGGATGTTCATTTGTACAAGACAAGTAATTAATGCTAATGAACACAAATAAATGCAAATCTTATCTACCTACTCAAAGTCTAGTCAGTCCTAATCATATGCAATAAATACTAAATCAGAACTTATTCTCAAAATGAGTCATTTTTGAGATTTGGAGTCTATAGATAGATATTTCAGTGTCACAGAACCCTAATATCTATATCAATTTCAAGCCTAAAAAGTGTAACTAATCTCTAATCTGAAAGGACATACAATCTGTAACATTGATACTGGAAAGTATACGATTATATATTGTGTCTATCCTGATTTTCAGTGACAGGCTCCTCATTTTATAAGGCCTTTATGATAAGATGGTTTGCCGTCGTGTTGCAAACTCTGTCTCATAATTTTAGGGATTTTTAACATTATTTATCAAATATTCTTAACAATATCATTGTTGACGTTAATTCCTGGCTAGCTATGGCCAATTAATCAGATTGTGATCTAGTTCATTATTTCTTCTTTGAGCTGCTTCATTTTCTCTCTTTAATATCTTGGCGACTCACATTATGTAGATTAATATTTTCTCTACTTCATATCTATGACAGGGTCTTCAAAATTCAAAGTCAGCATTCGAGAAAAGTCGTTTTAATCTAGTATGCCTTTTACTTTTGTTGTTCTTTTATGTGTCTTTAGATCAAATTTTTTTCTATCTTATGAACCTTCCTGTGTTATTTTAAGGACTGCAGGTAAACTCACTCATGAACATTGAAGTGAAAAAGAAGTATGAATTCTTGGAATCCTTTAGTGCAATAATGGATGCTCATCTTAGATACTTCAAGCTGGTGTGTTTATTAATTGCTAATTTCTTGATTTGGAGATTTCCATTTTTTGGTGCTGTACTTAACCAGTTGGGTTCAAAATGCTACAGGGTTATGACTTACTGAGCCAAATGGAACCTTATATTCACCAGGTATATATATATATATGGTTTAGGTCTACTTTCTGTTCAACAGTTTGAAAACTGGTTGATGACTAGCGGACTTGGCTTTTGCTAGTTGTACTGCCGTTGTACTTTATCATTAGAACTGGACACACAGAGATATTATTAAGTCCATGAATTCTAGCCTCTGATGACATTTTATTTATAGAGATGTTGTAGAAGAATTGCGTTAAGGTGATTGTACAATCTGTGTACAGCTAGCATACTGTTAGTAGAATAGATGTTATTTATGTTAATAATGTTTAACACATGGTATAAGTAGAGGGCCGGAAGCATTATGTTTTTCATTTTAGTGGGTTTTTTTCACACCCTTTGATAAATAGGTAATCCTTGACTAAATTTTACTTTTGCTTAACTTAGCCAGTGCTAAGGAGTAGAAAGAGCAGTGTGAATGGGATTCTTATCTTGCGAAGTTAGGTTCCCTGTTCATCTATTGGTAATTACTCCCTCTATTCCTTTTCATACCACAAAATTACCTACCTTGCACATACCGAACAAACAGTTTTAACTAATTTATGTCTTAAAATTTATTCCATCTTTCCACTCTCTGCTTTCAATCAATACTCAGCATTTTCACTACTTGGGAAAGGCCGCATATATCTTTACTCCAAAGTGGGTCAAGTCTTTTTATTAATTGATTAGGGGCAGTTTAGGAAAAAGTATTAATTACTCCTAAAATTTTTTAAATTGTCTTGTATACAGGAAAACCTTCCACCCTAAAATGTTGTCTTATGATTAGGAATGGGGGGAGTAGAAAATTAGGTCAAGTACGCTATAATAGAACTAGAGTAAGTATAGGCCACTTGCTGACACATTAATTAAACTAGCCATCACACTTCTAACAATTTTATTATGATCAATGTTGAAGTAATTTATTTTTCCACATTTGGTAATGGTAGCCGTTATGATTTGAAGTTTGATAGCTCCATGGAGATGATCTATTAATTTTCTTCTTGTTCTGAGTTAAGGTATTGACATATGCACAACAATCTAAAGAGCTGGCCAATGCTGAACAAGATAAGCTTGCACAACGAATTCAGGAATATAGAACACAAGCTGAGCTGGACAACTTACGAGCTTCTAGTAATGCTGATGCTTTATCTGGTGTTGACGGCAGCCGCGTTGTTGGTTTGAACTCATATAAGAGCTTTGAAGTAGGGATTCAGTCTGTGCCCCAAGGAGAGGTAAGTAAATCTGCTTTTGCTGGGTTTAATGATTTATTAGCCAACTGGGTAGCTGTCATCAGTCAGCTCTCCTGCTTGTCTTGACTATTTCGGTTTTGCTCTTATTATCATGGCTTGTAACTGTTTTACTTTTTTGTTAGTAGTGTCAAACAATTAAGCAAGGCTATCTGCTAAAACGATCGTCAAGATTGCGAGGAGATTGGAAGCGGAGGTTCTTTGTGCTTGACAACCAAGGGAGTTTATATTACTATAGAGGGAAGGGAGCCAAGGCAATGGTGATTACCTCCCCTCCCCACTAGTTATTCTGTTGACTGTTGAATTTGTTTTACAACCATCATACAAAAAAATCTACAGATTCCCGAATATCCTTGGTGGTAATACAATTTGTAAGCATGAATTTCTTGATAGAATTAACCAGACTTTCTGGAATTTGCTGATGCTTCTGTAGCCATATTTTTATTTCCTTTCACTTGGAGGGCTAGCTTTTGTCTGAGGTTTATCTTTCTTCATTCAGCCAAAACCTATCCACACCATAGTTTTCCTCTCTAGGAAGTTAGTTTCGTCTTCATCTAACTTCTTGTATACATAGTTTTGGACGTGTTAACAGTATCTTCAGACACAAATGTCTTATTTTCCAGATCTATAACATAATCAAAGTACCCAATGCACATTACAGTCCTAAAATCCACTCAGAATAAACGTACCACACCCAAACATCAAATGGACGCTAGAAAATACTTCAAAGAATCATCACTTGATATAAGAGTTTTGATGGGAAAAAACTGAATCTGCATTGATCCAAAACGAGCTTGTACAATTCTAATCCAAACACAATCAATCAACTACTTCAAGATGATGTATTTATCAAGTAAAATTTGTAGTTTTTATATTTGGAGTTATTCTAATTTTTCTCCTCCAAATTTGACTCCAGGGCTCTCAATCATATAATTTTATTAGATCAGCTGAACAAAACAGTGGCATGTTTGGTAGATTCCGCTCTAGGCACAACAGAGCAGCATCACTTAATGAGGAAATTCTGAGTTGCCGTGCGGTTGATCTGTGCACATCAACTATAAAGATGGATGCAGATGATTCAGATCTACGACTTTGCTTTCGTATAATCTCCCCATCCAAAACATACACACTGCAGGTACTTTATTTGATCCTGGTTGACTTCTGATTTAATATATTTGAATGCTTCATAAAATAAGTTTTTGTTATGCTTTATTTTATTTTGGGATAACTGTAGGAGTTTAGAGATTAATTATGAATCACCAAGCTGATTATTTATTGATTAGAATGCTGAATACACACACACTAATCAAGGTAGTTGAGATTTTAATGGAAATGAAATCTGACCTAATAACATATAATAAAATCTAATATGATATATTTACAACTAACCCATATAATCAGAACTAACAACTCAAAAAATCTCTCCTAATATATTAACTCATAATATATTTATTAATTATTAATTCCTACACTCCCCCTCAAGTTGGAGCATAGATGTCGATCATCTCCAACTTGCCAACTAGGAATTCAAACTTGTCGTTGGCAAGTCCTTTAGTAAGGATGTCTGTTGTCTGCTGCCATGATGGTATATACCTGAGATCGATTATCCCATCATCTATCTTCTCATGGATGAAGTGTTTATCAATCTCTACATGTTTCATTCTATCATGCTGGATAGGATTGTGGCATATGTTGATGGCCGCCATGTTGTCAGAATACATCTTTATAGGCAGGTTCATACTCAGTTTAAGCTCTTCAAGCACTCTTTTAACCCAGATACCTTCACATTTGCCAAGTGCTATGGCTCAAAACTCCGCCTCAGCATTGCTTCTAGCTACTACATTCTGTTTCTTATTGCGCCAGGCAACCAGATTGCCCCACACAAATGTGCAATATCCAGACATAGATTTTCTATCTTCCTAGTCACCTGCCCAATCAGCCTCAGTGAACATTCTAACAATGCTCTCATTAGTTTTCTTGAATGAGAGTCCTCTTCTTGGTGAGCTTTTTAGGTATCTAAGAATTCTGTATACTTCATTCAAGTGTTCTTGTTTAGGGTCATGGGAATGTTGACTTACCATATTGACGGAAAATGCAATGTCAGGGCATGTATGTGATAGGTAAATCAACTTTCCTACCATACGTTGGTATCTTCCCACATCCACATCTTTGCCTAGGTCTTCACCGTCATTGATCTTTTCAACCTTGATTGGAGTACTACTAGGTCTACAGCCCAACATACCTATTTCTTTAAGAAGGTCAAGAATATATTTCCTCTGTGAAATATAGATTCCTTTGGCAGAACTAGCAACCTCCACTCCAATGAAATACTTAATCTCATTGAGGTCTTTTACTTGAAATTCTTGGTTGAGAGCCTTCTTTATCCTGTCTATTTCATCTTTATTGTCGCCAGTGAGAACTATGTCATCTACATATATTGCAAGGATCGTAATTCTCCCCTTTATTTGCTTAAAGAAGAGTATGGTCACTTTGTCCCTGTGTATAGCCCTGTGTCATTAATACTCGAGTAAACTGCTCAAACCAGGCTTGTGGGGATTGCTTCAGTCCATATAGTGACCTTTTTAATTTGCATACCTGGTCTCCCTTTTTCCCTGGGAACCCTAGAGGCATCTTCATATAAACTTCTTCCTTCAGATCCCCATTGAGAAAGGCGTTTTTTTATGTCTATTTGATGTAGTGACCAATCTAAATTCACGGCTAGTGAGAGTAATATTCGTATAGTGTTTAGTTTTGCTATTGGAGAAAATATTTCATTATAGTCCATGCCATATACCTGTGAGAACCCTTTTGCAACCAGTCTTGCTTTGTATTTGTTAGGGGTTCCATCGGCCTTGTACTTAGGTGTGAACACCCACTTGTAGCTTGCTAGTTTTTTTCCTTCAGGTTTATCTACCATGTCCCATGTATTATTAGTTTCTAAGGCTTTCATTTCTTCCATGATTGCCTGTCTCCATTTTGGACTCGCTAATGCTTCATCTATATTGTAAGGGATTCTGATGTTGTCGAAATGAGATGAAAAAGCACTATATCTGGAAGAAAGAGCCTGACATGACACATACTTTTCAATTGGATGTCTGGTGCATGTTCTGGGTTGTTTTCTAACTGCAATTGGAAGGTCAAGGTCACTAAGTCTCTTGGCTCACATGTTGAAGTCTTCCTAGATTTGCTTGTGGTTCAGACTCAGAGTGTGCAAGTCACTTAAGGGGCAATCTCTGCTTTGTGTCTGCGTGTATAGACTTTCAAGGTGTTGCAAGTGTCTCCCCTCGATTAGTATTTTCCTTATGTGGACTAGGGACTGTTTCGGCTGCTTTGGGTGCATGTATGGATTCAGGTTCAGGTGTGTACTCATGAAAGTGGGTTGGCTCTAATTGGTGTATAGGTTGGAATTCGTTCTGAGGACTGTTCTCCCTCTGAATTTCAGGTTGAGAATAAAATGGGATATTTTCGTAAAAAGTTACATCACATGTAATGTAGAGCCGTTTAGTGATTAGATCATAACATTTGTACCCTTTTTGTGTCACTGAGTATCCTAGAAAGATACACCTAACAGATCGAGGATCTAATTTGCTGGTGTGGTGAAGGTAGACATATGAGAGACAGCCGAAGACCCCTAATGGTAAGGTGTTTTCAAGGTAGGGTTGATTGTAGTGGTCGTGAAGGACTTGAAGGGGGTGCGATAAGTCAGGGGCTTGCTGGGAATACAGTTGATAAGGAAGGTGGCTGTAAGAATGGCATCATCCCAATGGTATTTAGGGGTGTTACTATTGAACATGATGGCCTAGGCAATTTCTAGGATGTGTCTGTTTTTTCTTTTAGCTACACCGTTTTGTTAGGGACTATGGGGACAAGTACTTTTATGGATAATGCCATGAGTTGTGAGGAATTGGGAAAGGGATTGGTTGAAATATTTAGTGCCATTGTCTGTATGAAGGATTTGGATGGTAGTTTGGAACTGATTTTGGATCATGGAGTGAAAATTGACGAAGTTGTTTAACATATCGATTTTTTCTTTTAGTAGATAGACCCAATTTACCCGAGTGTAATCATCAATAAAGCTGATGAACCACTTTGAGTGATACCTGTTTGAAATGCGAGAAGGGCCCTACAAATTACTGTGAATAGTAGTGAATAGTTGAGACGCTATGTAGGGATTACTCAAAAAAGAGGTTTAGTGATGTTTAGCTCATTCACATGAATCACAATGAAATCCAGTAGAGATTTGATTAAAATAAACATATGGAAACAACTTTGTCATAAAATGAAAATTTGGGTGTTCTAAACGTTTGTGCCATAATTCAAAATCATTAATCCTAGAGGAAGACACCTTATTGCAAAGTTTAACACCTTTATTGACACAAGTAACTAAATAATAAAGCCCTTCAAACTCCTTAGCAACTCCAATCGTCGTCCCCGCTAGCAAATCCTGGAAAATACAATCAGTGACAAAGAAGTTAGCATGGCATCACAGATCTTTTGCTAATTTTCTCACAGATAACAAATTGCATTTTAGGTTCGGGACATATAGAACAGTATGAAGAGTTATTGTATTAGATATCTTCGCACTTCCAATACCGGCAACGGGTGAATGAGAGGCATCATCAATTTTTACAGTAAGTCGTTTCTTGGTTGGCATATAATTAAAGAATAATGTGATGTCATCGGTCATGTGATTAGATGCACCGGAATCAATAATCCAACAATTACGAGAAGATATACCTTCAGCAGTAGTAAATGCAATAGAATAATTACCTCGCTTTGCTCTAGTGGCACATGGTTGTTTCGTAGTACCTTCTAAAGCAGCAAGTCGTTCAAGAATCAGACTCAAGGTGTCAGGTGGTGGAGATTCATTGTCATCCAATGCAGTAGTCTCAGCCATATAGCCACGACCTCTCCCTCTTTTAGGTCTCCAATTTGCTAGTTTACAATGAATTTCTCAACAGGTATCCTTTGTGTGTCCAACCTTCTTGCAGTGATCAGACGTTGGTCTGGGCTTAGTATTTTGCTGTTCACTTGTTCTGGTGACGAGTGCAAAAGCTTCAGGCTGTTCAGGGATCCCTCTGAGCATTGCTTTCTTCCGAGTTTGTTCATAACGAAGAATAGAAAATGCAGTATGAACAGATGGAAGGGGATTTTGAGCAAGTATCCTGCCTCGAACATCATCAAAGGTCGGATTCAGGCCTGCCAATAATTCAAACAGACATTCTCTGGAGACGTGTTTTTGATATGTTGCTGCGTGAGTGGGGCAGCATTCAACCTCGTCAATTATAAGGTCAATTTCTTGCCATAATGCCGTCTTCTGCAGATAATATTCACTTAGAGGAAGAGAATTTTGTTTAAGATCCCAAACCTTTTGCTTTAAGTCGAAGATCAAGGAGTCATTCGCTCCATCTCCAAATGCTTCTGTGACTGCCTCCCAAATGTCGTGTGCCGTGGGAAGGAACATGAAGCTTTTGCGGAGACAAGGTGACATTGCGTTAATGAGCGAGGAGGAGACAATCGCGTTTTCGGACTGCCACTTCTGATGGGCTAGTTCGTCGGTTAGAGGAGGAGCAGCAGTGTTCCCAGTAAGAATGCCGAGGCGTCCTCTGCCATCAACAGCAAGGCGAATTGACCGAGCCCATTTGCGGAAATTGGCTCCATGGCCGGCGAGTTTCTGTGGGATGGTCAGAACTGATGAGACTTCGAGGTCGGTAGTGGGACGTTGGGTGCCATGGTTGACCGAGGAAGATGAAGTCAGGGGATCATTGGGTGTTTTGCTCGAGCTGGGCGATGCAGTCAGGTGTGACGAGGCCATGGGTGTTAACGAGTGGCGATGCTAATAGATAATCAATCATGGCCAAAGCGGATGGAATCGCATCCGAAGGAGAGAAAGTCGCATCTGAAGTTGCTTGCGGCTGAAGAATCACGTCGCTCGTTCTCGGTGCTTGTGTCGGAAGAATCACTCACTCTAAGTCACTCGTGTTTAACAACTCACAGTTGCTTGTGTCTCTCTCTCTCAGTTGGTCGTAGCTGATGCTGAACGCTCAGGAGCTCGGGGTAGCTCTAACTCCTAAAGGAGCTCGGGGTAGCCGATGCTGATGCCGATGCCGATGTGGTGGCCAAAGATTAAACTGCTGTGGGGACGATTGAATGGTACTCGAATACAGAGAATGAGTATTCGGGTACCTGTGAGCCAGCGACTGTGTATACTGAGCCGGTTTTTTTTTTTCTCTTTAACTCCTCAGCTGCTCTGATACCATGTCGGAGTTTAGAGATTAATTATGAATCACCAAGCTGATTATTCATTGATCATAATGCTGAATAAACACACACACACTAATCAAGGTAGTTGAGATTTTAATGGAAATGAAATCTAACCTAATAACATAATAAAATCTAATCTGATATATTTACAACTAACCCACATAATTAGAACTAACAACTCAGAAAATCTCTCCTAATATATTAACTCATAATATATTAATTATTAATTATTAATTCCTACAATAACTCACCTGTTTTATTTAAAATAACCATTTGATTCTACACTATTTGGTGGAGTTGAAGCTTTGTAATGACTCAATTTTTCGAGAGCTTTGGCTGTGTCTCACTACCTTCTAAATTATCCTGTTTTTATGATTTTGAACAAGCAAGGAGTGAAAAGCTCCAATTGGCCTTTACATAAGCTAGAATTAGAATTGCTTTCGTCCATGGATATTGTTCAAGGAGAGGTTTACATGGAGCAACCAGCTTGGTGCATGTTGTAACAAGCTTGGTGCATATGACGTGTATGCTCCAGTTTGACGGGAGCATGTTAGAATGGTATATTGTTTAGATTTTGTACAATATATTAATCTCTATTTTAACTGTATTACATATTGGTCACTGTATTAGCTGTTCTGAAGTTGTACTAAATCCTATATAGCTCATTATGTATCCCAAGCAATTGGGTCTTATTTCTTCCTAATTTTTTTTTTTTTTTTGGTTATAGTGAACAGAGGCATAACTTAGTCTTTTCTTGAACTTGCGATGTTGCCGCATTTAGATTGAATACCTTGACTGATGTTGTTGAAAATTTGGTTCTGATCTATGTTAATTCTAGTTTGTCTTATTGTTAGTGGATCCGCTAACTTCATTTTGATCAGGCTGAAAATGAAGCTGATAGGATGGACTGGGTAAATAAAATTACTGGAGCTATTACATCGCTTTTCAACTCTCAGTTTCTTCAACAGGTTCTCTTCCAAAATGTTAGAAAGCATGACTATGTGCGTGAATGAAGATGTTAATGTGAATGCCTTTCAATGTGATTTCTGCAGCCTAATCGGGTTGGATTGCATCAAGAAAATGATAAATCAGCCATTGGTGCTTCATGCTATAGTCAATCTAGCCATGGATCTTTGACTGAAGACGTATATTCCAATGAAGTGGAGAGTGTCTCTAAGATTTTATGGGGAATTCCTGGAAATAATAGGTGTGCTGAGTGTAGTGCAACTGAACCAGACTGGGCATCTCTTAACCTTGGGATATTGCTGTGTATTGAATGCTCTGGCGTTCATCGAAATCTTGGAGTTCACATTTCAAAGGTTGATTCTTTCAGAAAGACTTGCAAATTGTTTATTCCTTAGTGTTTTTATTTTTCATTTATTTTTATTTTTTGGTCAACCTCATTTTAGGAATAGTTATTTTCCATATAGTTTTGTTACTTGTGAGCAAACTTTTCTCAATAATATGATCACTGTTTTGATATCAGCAATCTAGTATCATTAAGATATTTTGTATCTGTTTCTGCAAACTGCAGGTGAGATCTATAACATTAGACGTCAAGGTTTGGGAACCTACTGTTCTGGACTTATTCCGGAACTTGGGTAATGCATATTGTAATTCTATATGGGAGGGATTGCTACATGACAATGAAAGGTAAATATTTTTCTTTCTTTAGGAAAAAAATAGAGAAATTATTAGTTGAGAACACTTAACTATAGTTGTGACTTGGTAAATGCTTTGCTTTGTTAGAGGTATTCATCCTTGAATGACAATGTGGATAGTGCTTTGACATTGAAACCAGTAAGAAGTGCCATTTTCTGTATTCATGTGGTGATTATAACTAAAGATTGGAATCAGGGATAGGTTAGTGGGCCGGAGAAGGTGAGGGAATGATCACAAAGCACTATAGCTTCCAAATATTCATTACCTCAGGTAATGTTAGGCTTGAACTGGGATCATTGGTGTTTCTTACTAATGCCGGTGTCATCACTGGCTCCAAAGATGTTCCCAAATTCATGGACGCAATAGTAGCACAAAAAATGTTGCAGTCCACAGCATCAATCCCCTTTCCTTCTGCTTTGCTTTTTTACTTTACCTGGTGCCTACACCAATGAAGATGGCAGGAAAAGTGTCAAGCAAGTTGTTGAATGCTACCTTGAAGGATGTGAAGCTGAATCCTAGCAGCAGATTCAGTCAGCTCGACAACTTTATGGATGTTGAGCGATGTGTAAATACAATGAAGAAGATTGGTAGCATGTTGACGAGAGCATGGATCAATGTTGGTACAGAACGGGTAAATGTGGTGCATAAGGCGTGCACTGACACTTAGGGGCCTGGTTTAGTATGAATATCGATTGCATCATCCAAGAAATATATGTGCATGCCTGGTACAACAGGAAGGTGGGCCCTTTAACAATCTTATAGCTGGACATATTGAAGGTGAATAGGAGGAGATAAATTGAGAAAATATTGGAAATTGTTTTCTATTTATTATTCTGTCAATAGGCACCGATATAAATAGGATAAAAGGATACATGTAATCTCCCTTAATCCTTTTCTGATTCCAGACAAAGAGTTTTTAGTTAAGTCAAAGGTTCCGTCGCACTGTAATAAAAGGACAGAAAGTAAGGACGAATTAAAGGGGGGAAAATATATCCTTAGTCAACTGAGAAGGGAAAGAAGCTGTTAAGGCTTTTTAAAGAGGCCAATCACGTCTTGTGTCTGATCACATCATTAAGTGGTCAGTGCAACTTATGCGACTGTGCTAACGTTATCAGCTGTGCAGTGTGGGATTTCAGCATCTGTATTAAGAAGTTTTAACTCTGATCCTAGAGTATTATGGGTTGGGTACGAAGTGGAGGGTGACCATTTCTAGTATTTACAGTCTTAACTGTGCTCTATTACTTCCTTACCCCCTTCCTATACTACTCCTAACATGTGCATTTAGTGGGCAATAATATTCATTACCCCTTAGTTACTGAATTGACTGAGATTTGAGAATTGTTATTGTTTTTCCCTCTTGTCCCTTTCCAGTTTAGTATCACTGACTTACAAATTATCCTTCTTCGTCCGAACAACTATCTGTAGGAAAAATGAGTCAAATGCCTTTCCAATTAAACCATGCCCTACAGATGCCTTTCAAGAGAAGGAAAAATACATCCATGCGAAGGTTAGTACTGGTACTTTAATTTCACGGTGTGGGTGCATGGATCTCTGATTTGCTATGAAAGAGACAGTTTTACATGTTAGACATGTGACTTCTTCTTTCAATGAGTGAGAAAGCATATTGTTGATTTATTTTCATTTCTGTTCTTAAGAATCGTAGTTCATCCATTTAATGATTCAATGACTTCCAATCATAGAAAGCTTATTGTTGATATTCCAAATATCCGCATTTAAACAATCCTAATAAAATAATCCGAAATGTCTGAAATAATCTTAATTATATCTTGTCCCATATTCCATCAGAGTCTTTCATTTCAACCATAAAAAAATTAGTTTACTTTTTTTTCCCTCCTCATTCCTAATCATTCCATCCTCTGAGACAAGCCTTACAGAGTTTATTTGCAAAGAATTTGATTATAAGCATATAACATAAAATATGATGATCATTTTTAATCTCTAAGAGAGTTCGAAATGGAGTACTGGGTGTTTATTTTTATGGAAAAATCCGACATGAAATTTTTCCGAGTAATTTCATCAGATTTCAAACCTGGGTAAACCATTCTTTTTTGGTTAAAAAAAGTCTCAAATGGCAATTTTTTCTAGTAGCACATCAAGTTTTCATGCTGCCACCTATGTTCTGTGCAGCTGCATATCTGATTTTGAAGTCTAGTTGTCTCCACAGGTGTTTCTGGTTTCTAAATATCATATTATTTTATGTTCTTACTATAAACAGTACATAGAGAAGTCACTAATCAATAAAGAGACTGTACCCGGGAACCCTTCTCTTGCCTTGAGAATATGGCAAGCGGTTCAGGCTTTGAACGTACAGGAAGTGTATCGCCTCATTGTCACTTCAGATGCAACTCTGGTAAACACCAAATATGATGATGCGGCTTACCATGCTGAGGCAGAAAATTTGGATTTAAGATGTAGCACAACTGAAAGCCAGCAAGATCCTGATAATCCTGTGAGCTGTGTCCAAGGTTGTTCACTTTTGCATCTGGCATGTCATTCTGGCAGTGAACTAATGGTTGAGTTGTTGCTTCAATTTGGTGCGGATATAAATGTGCGTGACTCCCATGGAAAGACTCCCTTGCACCATTGCATTTCTAGAGGAAAAAATCCTTTGGCAAAGCTTCTGCTTCGAAGGTAATACTTTCAAGTTCAGCATCTTGTCTGGTCTTCATTGTTTTGGCTTGATTTATAAATTAGATCTTCTATTAAGGACAAGAGGTAGTATTTCATAAATATCAAAGACCATTGCATAGCTTTTCATAATTTATGTTATACTTGGGGTACACGCTTTTTGAGAAAATATGAAATAACGTGTTTATAAATCAGGGGTGCAAGACCTTCCATTAAAGATGGTGATGGATTCACTGCACTTGAAAGAGCAATGGAGATGGGAGCAATAACTGATGAAGAGCTATTTATTTTGCTGGCTGAATCCGCTTGAAAATGGAAATGGTAGGTAACGTGTTAAAGCATGTTTGGCAGTTTGCTGTTCAATTCATTGAGAATCACAAGTGGGGAATCTAGTTTTCATTGGGTTTCAATTTATTTAGTTGCGTACTTGTCTTGGATCAATGGATTTGATTTAATATATATCAAGAAAAGCAAATCACCTGACCTCGGTCACCTTTGGTGAAACTGATTTAGGTTGGGTCGTTTCATTTATATATAGTTGTTGAAAACTTGTAGATCACATGCTGCTTTAGGCTTATTCTTATTATTGATCAGCAACTCAAGGGTATTGGTTGGTCAATATTACTTTGGTTTGTTTATGTTATGATTACGTAAACTTGCAAGAAAAATTGTAACCTGTATTGCATATTCTTTTATGGCGAGCCATCTTATATGATTCGACACGGTCTTAATAACCCAACAAAATTATTAGCGTATAAATCATACCAACACAGATGTTCTAACAGTGTAAAAGGCTCCAATAGATCCTTAAGTCTCGAGTTTGAGTTTAAGTTTAACAAGAGACATGTGTTAAGTGGAGCAATCACAATCCCTAAACCGAATAACGGACGATGATATTAAAAAAAGACATATAAATCATACTTATAATTGGATTAACACACACATATATGGTAAACTGAATCCATAAAGATGTTAGTTTACAATATCAGTGATGAATTCTATTTACCTAAAACGGTATTCATGAATTTTGAACATTTTATAATTTATTGTACATGAAAATAAAGTCTATAAGACTCTAATTGAGTTATATTTGTATTAGTATTTAATTAAAATATGTTAAACAGGCTAAATGTAAATTTTTGTTAATGAAATAAATTATAATTATAATTATTTTTATATATTAGAATTCAATGTTAAAAGTAAAATTTTCATAAACTTAAAATGGTGAAGCTTTTTTATTGGTAGCTTTTTACTTAGAGCTAATTCATACCTTTTTGACCTCAACGAAACAGTTCTTACCCAATGGTTTGCATGCAATAACACGTGTCATGGAGGACAAGAGTTTACTCTGTTACAAATTATTAGCATGGCACAAACAAAGGCGATCAGTTACGTTATGCACTGTGGACAACACACTAACACCTTAAAGGCTTATATAATTCCGTTTCCTCCATGTCCTTCTGTCATTTCATGCACCCCTCATTGGTCTTTACACTTTAAGTCCAGTCAGGGACGGTGATGGTCGACGTCAGATGCATATTCAACTTTATTTTCATGACTCCTCTTTTGTACATTGGCACTTCTACCCCAACGGTAGAATTTGATTTCTCCAATTACAACTATTGACGTTGTGACAGGCTATGCTCTACATACTACAACAACAGTTTATCCCCTGCCCACATCACTATCCTCTCGTCTAAACTTGTCAAGAATAGCCATATTAAAATTATCACAAACAATAGGACAGTTCCTTGGATAATATCCTATTTACTAAAGGATGTATGTACTATATTACGCTACTTTGTAAACGCTTATTTCACTTGGTAATGCATAAAAAAGGAAACAGTTCCTACCTGATCCAACCGATTAAGGTCTTTATCATGTATAGGTCCTCGTCTGTAAAAGTTGTAAATGGGTGTATGAAAAACTTTAACTATTGATCAAGTATGTCAAAGTTTAATGTAGTAAATATATGTTTTTCAAAAAATACAGTAATACTTCCAATTCTAAATATATATTTTGTTTTGATTTTAAATATAAGTTCTTAATCCATTTGTATCTTTAGTTTATCATTTTTATCAAAAGTATTTATATTATTGCACATATTAATCATAATGAGGTAGTTCTAATGTAAAATCATTTCCTTGACACTGTAAAATCCTATTATTATAACTTAATTCTCCAAAAGTCTACCATGGTAGAAAATATTACAGCTCATCTTTTAAAAAAAAGTAACAATGGTAGAAAAAGAGTTCAACTAACCGTTTGAAAACTCTACCATGGTTTATAAAATTTACCATGGAAAATAAAACTATTTTTCCTTGCTGAATAGTATCTCATCAGATATTAAAATATCCTTATCAGATCAAATTGTGAATTCACAAGTTTAGAACACATCATAAGCCATACATGCCTTCTAACATCATCAGAAGCAATTAGAAATATATAGTTCATATATCAAGTTCTTAGAAATAGATCAGAGTATGCAAGATGAGCCCTAATGTGGCATTATACAATAATTCTACATATATTAAAAGATGGAAGTACTACTTTTATCAGAAGTAGTTTAAGCTTCTGAAGTCTTCCCTGATGGACCCGCACGACAACTATTTCCTGAAAAATGTTAAATCAACGGGGTGAGACAAAAGCCTCAGTAACCAGCAATCCATCTTATCGGCATACAAGTATATGCCCGTGAGGTGCCAAGTGGGACAGTTATAAAAGTATAACATTATTAAAATATCACTTGTCCATACGAATAATTTCATAATAATTTACAATATCATATTCTCATTCTCATATTTACCATATAAGTGCACAAGAGTCAATACACAATAATTTATTTTCTTTCCTCCCTTATTTCCTCTCCACCTTATTTCCTCTGACTGAACCCATGGGCTAGTACTCACCCATATGACTGGTAGCTAACTCAACAAGCTCACCGATCAAGTGATATGGATCGGCCAAAATCCACAGAGCACAAGACTGGACCATGGGTTCCCCCTCTAAATACATTAGTGGGGTGTTATAGCCCTACGGAATACAAATGGGCCAAATGACTAACCAGTGTACACCTGGACGTCCACCACCTTATTTCCTCTTTTGTACAAGAATTTACCCCCTTATTTCCTCTTTGAGTAACCTCCCACTAATTCCACATCCACCATCCCCTATCTTATCCATATTATGTGATTATGACATGTCATTATCATTTCATAATTATCAAAAAGGATCTTTTCAATCTCATAAATAAATACCAACTCATATAATATAATATTGCTAGTCATTTTCTCAATGAAAATAAGTCCCACAAGACAATTTCATTAACAACATATTTTCCAAAACCACATCACATATCAGCAGCTAAATTTATAAATTTGCATAATTAAAATCACTCACAAACATCATACAAGCATGCACAACAAGAGGAAAGTGGTTACCTCTCGCCAAAACTATTTATTACAACACTGCTCCTAATCCAAGAGTTCAAATAAATGCCAAAATCAATTTACCATAATCAATTTACTACCTATTAATAACTCTCCAAAATTCCACATAATCAAAATTATAACTTATATACAAATTATAATAATAATATATAATATATTATAAAAACTGAAAAAATAACAGTTTGGGGTTTAAATTTTAGAAATGACCGTTCAGTCCCTCAAATAAAAAAATGACAGTTCAGTTCTCCAATTTCATAAATGACAGTTTAGTCCTCTGAATTTCATAAATGACAGTTTAGTCCTCTGAATTTCATAAATGATATTTTAGTCCTTCAAATTTCAAAACTAAACCAATTAAAATTTTAGTAATACTTTCATTAATTCAAATAAAACTTTTAACTCACATTTAATCGGTTAAAAAGTCTTATATAGAATTATTTATAGATTGATTATGTAGAAAATTCATTATCAAATATTATACTAACCATATAACAAAAATAAACCGATTAAAATTAAATATTAAATATTCTCTACATTTTTATAGCCTTATATTGACAAAAATGAAATTTGTCCAAAATGTTAATCTTAAAATATTCTCTAATCTATACAATATTATCCTTATTAGAAAGAGAAAAATATATGGAATAATTTTCATAAAAGAAATTTATTGAAAGAAGTTATTTTAGCTATCTAAATAATCTTATAAGATAAATAACTTACCTCAGAAAACCTTAAATAAGCTTCTTGTTCTCTTCTCGTTCTCTCCCTCTTACTCTCATTCTTCTCTCTCACAAAACCGCACAAGAGATCGCACCTCTTGTGCGGTTTTAAATGAAATGAAGGGGGACGATTGATCCCCCTTCATATATATATATGTGTGTGTGTGTGTAAAAATATAATATTATAATAATAATTTAATTATTTAAATTTTTTTTGGATATTACATCTAATGCACATGTTTAAAATTGATATTATTTTTGGGAAATCAACGTTTTTGTTACCAATAACTAATTTAACTAATTTTTGTAATATCCTCAATTTAGTTACCCTCTAGAGGATGTGAGGCAGTACTTATATATAAGTGTTTTTTTCCCCACATTTTTCATTAGGGTCTGTTTGGTTTTTGGGGGGGGGGGATGAGAGGGAGGGGAGGGATTTTGTTCATCTCCTTTTATTTGATACTATAAATTTTTTAGGAGAGGAGGAGAAATTTTTTGAAATTTTTCCCTCCTTCCCCTCATAACCCTCCCCCTCAAAATTGGAAGGATATAGAGGGGAGGGGTAATATTTTACCTTGATGTGACATTTTTTCCCATGACGATTTTTGATATTCCCACATTGCCCTTCTTCACCACACTAGCGTTTTCCTTGCTTAGTTTTTAAATAGTTAAATTGTAAGTTTTATGTTATATATATATATAATTTAAATATATATTTTAAAAATATATACAACATGTTTACATGATTTAAGGTTTCTGTAAGTTTTACAAAAACAACTTAAATAAAATAAGGGCGAATTTGTCCATATAAACATATTTTCGCTCACTTTCCCTTATAAACCAAATAAAATAATATTAAAATCTCTCACCTTCCCTCTCAAACCCTCTATTGAACCAAACATACCCTTATGCCATGTTTGGTTACATGGAATTGGAGAGAGGGAAGCGGAAGTGGAGGTGTAATTTAACTTTTGGTGTGTTTGGTGCCTTGGAATTGGGTTCCTGATGGAAGTCACTTCCATCACTCAACCCATGGAAGTGAGTTCCACTTCCACTTCCTTGGTCTATTTTTCCCCCAACTTCCCTTTTATCTTTTCTTCTTCCCTCCACCAACCACATGATGTTTCACCACGATGGTGATGGTGCTGACAAAGCTGGTCCTCCTTCTTCTTCGAGCTCCATCTCCCCTTCCCCCTTCAACCCAAATCTACAACCCCAAGTCATTCCTCGGCGGCAAACAGCCGAACATAACTCCACCCTTTGACAGCGAACACGACTCCACAGTCGTCTTCTTCTGGTAATGAACGCGAATCAACCGTTTAGCATCTGGGTTTTTGGTTTAGATTTCGATTTCTGTTCTCGTTCTGGATTGTTCTTCTGATATTTGATTTCTTGTTTTGTTTATGATTTTTTGCTCAAAGACGTTTGGCCGGATGCAATTCCGACGGTGATGGTAGTAACATGAAGATGAGGATGGCGACGAAGGTGGTCAGACGTATGGCAAGGTTTGATTTCGCTCAAACACGATTATGTCTTTTTTTTTTTTTGGAGCGTATTTTAATACTTTCATATTACAAATATATGTTTCAATTAAAAATTATATTTTACTTTCACCGTCGTACCAAACACACTTGTAATCCTCACTTTCATCTCCATTTTCACTTTTAGTCCCACTTCTATTTCTAATTTCAATTCTCTAAAACCTCTCCCATTGTACCAAACGGGCCATTATAGTTCGTTTCCACGACCAGCAAGCTTAAATCCATGATTTAGCGGCTCAACGAAGGAGGGGGAAAATCCATATGATGTAGCAAACGGTTAAGGCTTTTTCGCGCCAAACAAAATTATGCACTAACGAACAAGTTCCAATGCTTCGAACAAGAAATGTAACATCTTCCATTAAGGAAATGTTGATCACTCAACTAGGATTTGCGACATTCCCTTCAAATTCTCGGATTCTTATAACTTCCACCTGTAATGTTAATCTCCAAGAAGCTTTGCTGCAAATGGCCCTTCTGGGCCCTCAAATCAAGTTCGAAGGTTACAACGCCATCTTGAATGAGTGTGTGAACCAAAGGGCCATTAGAGAAGGACAGAGAGTGCATGCCCACATGATCAAAACTGATTATTTGCCTTCTTTATACCTCAGAACAAGGTTGATCGTCTTCTATACGAAGTGTGAATCATTGGGCGATGCACGGCGAGTGCTCGATGAAATGCCTGAACGAAATGTGGTGTCTTGGACGGCTATGATTTCTGCTTATTCTCAGAAGGGTTATGCTTCCGAGGCTCTTACTCTCTTTCTGCACATGTTAAGATCAGGTGTGCTTGGTTTCCACTTGCTATCTTACCTTGGCACCTAAAAAAGTACAAAATCATAAGATAATTTTTTTTTCTTTAAGAAAAAAAAGAAGAACCATATCCAAATATATGGACAAAGAAATGAAAACGAGATATCTCAAGCTGTTTTTTTGGGTGGTTAGATATCATAAGTTTGTAATAACAAGGGGGGAAACTCAGTCATGGCACACCTTTTAATCTAAAAAAAACCTTGCTATCTCAATGTTTGCCCTATACCGATGGTAACTATGCATTCCCTTTGGCAGGATCCAAACCCAATGAGTTCACTTTTGCGACTGTACTTACTTCATGTACAGGTTCTCCTGGTTTTGTCTTGGGAAGACAAATCCACTCACTCATCATTAAATCTGATTATGAATCTCATGTCTTTGTTGGAAGCTCGCTTCTCGACATGTATGCCAAAGCCGGAAAAATTCATGAAGCTCATGATGTATTCAAATGCATGCCAGAAAGGGATGTAGTTTCTTGTACAGCTATAATCTCTGGCTATGCTCAACTGGGTTTTGATGAAGAGGCATTGGGACTATTTCGCCAGCTTCAAAAGGAAGGAATGCAATCAAATTATGTTACTTATGCTAGTGTTTTAACTGCACTTTCTGGGCTTGCTGCTCTAGATCATGGTAAACAAGTTCATAATCATGTTCTTCGCTCTGAAATCCCCTCATTTGTTGTCCTTCAGAACTCTTTGATTGACATGTACTCAAAATGTGGAAACCTCACTTACTCGAGGAGGATCTTCGATCCCATGCCAGTGAGGACGGTTATATCTTGGAATGCAATGCTTGTGGGGTATAGCAAACATGGAATGGGCAGAGAAGTGCTTGATCTTTTCACTTTAATGAGAGAAGAAAATAAAATCGAGCCTGACAGTGTCACAATTTTGGCTGTGTTATCTGGTTGCAGTCACGGAGGCCTGGAAGACAGGGGGCTGGATATCTTCAATGATATGGCTAGTGGTAAACTTGGAGTTGAACCGGAGATTGAGCATTATGGTTGTGTTGTTGACTTGCTTGGTCGTGCTGGTCGAGTGGAAGAGGCTTTTAAATTCATCAATGAAATGCCTTTTGAGCCAACAGCTGCTATATGGGGTTCCCTTTTAGGTGCCTGCAGGGTTCATTCGAATGTTGATATAGGTGAATTTGTGGGCCGTCGACTTCTAGAAGTTGAACCTGGAAATGCTGGGAATTATGTTATTCTTTCTAATCTATATGCTTCAGTAGGAAGATGGGAAGATGTAAGATCACTGAGAGATGTGATGTTGAAGAAGGCTGTGATAAAGGAGCCCGGGAGAAGCTGGATTGAGCTTGATCAAATACTCCACACGTTCCATGCGAGTGATCGTTGCCATCCAAGAAGAGAGGAGATATTTGCAAAGGTGAAGGAGTTATCAATCAAGTTCAAAGAAGTTGGTTATGTTCCTGATTTGAGTTGTGTCCTGTATGACGTGGATGATGAGCAGAAGGAGAAGATACTTCAAGGCCACAGTGAGAAATTGGCTTTGACTTTTGGCTTAATTGCCACCCCAGAAGGAGTGCCAATCCGCATTATAAAAAACCTCCGAATTTGTGTTGATTGCCACAATTTCGCTAAATTGATCTCAAAGATTTATGGAAGAGAAGTGTCTTTAAGGGACAAAAATCGTTTTCATCAAATCATCGGAGGAAGATGTACTTGTGGAGATTATTGGTAACAAGATCTTGGCGCTAAAAGTGATGATGAGTGGTGAAATGAAATCCCATCAAGAAGTGGAAAGAAAAGGAAACAAAGTCGATTGTGGAGTTCTAGATTATTGATCAACATGGGAGGATCTAGTGGTGACTGTAACACAAGGAACGAACTGGGGGAATCTACTTGTACGCTTGCCTCAGGTAATTTAACTTACGTTTGGAGACTGATTTAAAAGGATCTATGGAGAGAATTTGTATATGGATGTGGTATGGAAGTTGGGTATACACTTGGGATGAAATATGGTTTCACGACACCAGCAATACATTCTTGTCTTGAATCTGCATTATGTTATTTAGTAGGTCAAGTCAAGAATACGAGTGCTTAAAGAAGAACCCGATTATGCAATATCGAAGTGAGATCTAATTACTTAGATCCTGAATGATCAGTCATTCAAGTTTTGAACACTGCAGATGGGCAAACTTACGCATGTTTTGAAGATCTTGGAGACAGCTATTTATCATCGTCATTCGGAATCTTTAGTCGGTTCTTGCAAAACGTCATGTTTAGTATTACCTTAATGGCAATATGACTTGTTCTTGTGATGTATTTGTAGCTCTGATTCTGTATCATGTATTTTCAGATGAAGTGCATAGATTGTGTGCTTGGCAATACAGCGGAAAAGTGATTTTTTTTTTAATGTGGTTTTTATAAAAGTTAAATAAAAAAAAATCATATTATTAATGTGATTTGTGTTTGGATTGGCAGTGGGAGAAGTGACTTTTTTTTTTCTAAACACAGTGAAAAAAAGCCAGAAGCTACTTCAATGAGCTTCTAAAAAAAGTAGTTTTTTTTTCTAAAAGCCTAATGAAAGTTAATGTGTTCACAAACGTGTCCGTAGATGTCAAATAGGCTTTTGCCCTCCAAATAAGCTTTTTTCCCTCCCCAATAAGATTCCAAACAGACCCTGTCTCTGTAGTCTGAATGTTTTCCAGTAAGAATATTGTAAACACATGATGTTCTTGCAAGATCTCAGTGCTGGCTTGTTTACCTTAATGGTAACACGACTTATTCTTGTAATATAGTTATAGCACTAATTCCTTATCGTGCATTTCAAAGAAAATTTGATGGCATGTTTGGGGAGATCAAAAGTGTTTATGTCCGAAATAACATTCATCTCATATATTTACTTCATATAATATAAATTATAATTAAAAAATTATTTTTAAAGACTTCAATCACTATTTTAAATAAATTAAGACTTATAAAATGCTAATAGGGTGTGATCATCAATAATTTAGAATCAATCCAGATCTTTTTTAAGAAAAATCTACTCTTCCTTTAAAGTCATATTTTAAATATTTTACCTTAATAAATATATAATGTTGAAAATAAAGATAATCTTCTGATTGTTATTTTTAAACACTTTTTATTAAAATTAAAATTTAATCATATCTTCGTATATTGCGCGGTTAAACAACACAAATATTTACCACCCGGCTGTGATAATTATAAACCGTTACCCTCGTGTTCCTGAACAGCTTCGAATCGCTATGAGAAGGGTCCTTCTCGATACTACGTTGGGGTTGTCTTTCGAACTGAAAATGGTGAATATTTGGTCCGTGAGTTCTGTGTGATAGAATTCCTGGTTAGATCATTCAATTGATTGGAGCGACCAATTTGAGTCTTTTTAGCTTTTCGAATTTTTCTCGCAAAGGGTAACTTGAAAGTGCTTCTGATCCTTATCGATGGGGATGTGTGATAATCATAATTCGGAGAAAGAAATTGTCAGAGTTAACTCTGAGAATGCAAGTAAACGGAATTTACCATCATGGATGCTGCCGAAGGTTGCAGCCGCTACCACCCCTGCGCGCAATTCTGTCGGTGCTGAGAAAAATTGCACTTCAGAGAAAGAAGCTATAGCTGAAGCTCCTCACTTGATGGGAAATGCTGAAATTGCACTGAAGAAGGCAGAAGCAGGTATTAAGAGGGAAACTTCAAGGAGGAAGTCATACTCTAATGCAGAATGCAAAGTTAAGAGAAGAAGAAAGTTAAATGAACAGGATGCAATCAGTGACGGTAATGCTACACAAAAGGACAAGAAGAAAAAGGATAGTTCTAAGGTCAGATCTCTGAAGAGTTCCTTAAAGAAGAGCCAAATTGTCCAAGACCCTAACTGTGGGGATATTGATGCAAATTCAGTTCAAGGTTTTAATGATGGTGACATAGAGCTAACGATTAAGGATCTGATGACCATTGCGGAGGAGGTAATTTAAATTCTTATAATGTTTCAAAGGAAAATTATGACACATGGTTTCGTTTGAGCAATGTGAATGTAAATATGTTTATTATTTCTAATTATATGCTTGACTGCATAAAGAATATATATAGTGCCATGATGCAAATCGAAAAGTAGTTGAGATTCAATATTAATTCCTAGTTTCACATCTGCAGTAGAATTAAGTCATTTTCATGTTTGCCGGTATGAATTTCTTATTTCTACCTGCAGTATGTCAAAGATTATGAGAAGAAGAAACAAAAAGAAGCATCAAATAGCCAGTGTGAATCAGTAAAGCAATTTCCAAAGACAGGTGAATATGGAAATTCTCTTGATTCACATTGTGAGAGGAAAAGATCGTCTACTGCTGAAAGGGAAGGTCTATACAGTTCCACTTCAAATAAAACCGGTGAATTGGTTCCCACTAGAACTTCTCGAGCTGGTGATCCTGCTCAAGAGATGCTGGAGCTTTTGTTGGGTCCCTTGCCGAAACCCCTTGAGAAGGAGAAGAACAAGTCTATTATAGATGGTGTGGAGTTCACCCAGGAGCCCCCTGGGAAAAGCCAAGAGCAATTTTCTGGAGAAAATAAAGTTCCCTTGACGAAGAGAAAATGTAGTTTGAAAGACAAAGTAAGACTGTTTCTTGACTAAGGTATGTGGATCCATTGAAAGCATAAGCATTACATATCTCACGGCAAAGCAGAAAATCAAGTTTTTGTGTGACTTAGGGTAAGTGCGCATGTATATCATTCTTTAATTGCTGTCTCATCCTCGTCAAAGTATGTCAGTATAAAATCTATGGATGAAATTCTTATACAGTGAAATTGAAATCCAATCAGAAGGGTTCAGCACCTTGTCAATCCAACAAAGCATCTGCATTTGGCATCTAACAGGAATGGTGAGTAAAATTGGAGTATGTTTCAACGAAAGAGCCCACCTTTGGTGCTAATTATACAATGTTGGAATAAGGCGAGCGAACATATAACCAAGGATATGAACTTCTGCATTTGAGATTTTTTTTTTTATATTTTTTTATTGACCGTGTATGTAAAATTAAAAGGAATAATTTTTAATCTCTTTGCAATTTAGGAATTGTGCTTATTGGAATGTAAATAGGCTGTGTAATTGAACATATGCAACATATTTTTTGGTCTATAAGTGGTATTAGGTGAAGAATAGGATATTCTTCTGTAAATATCAGTCTTCAATGACTTGTAACATCTGCCATAAATACAGAGCTTCATGTGGATACTAACTACATTTCTCTCAAGGGTTTTCTTCCCCCCTTTTCTCTATATCTTACCGTGATTGGGAATTAGCAATTAGTGATTGATGGTTAAGTTTTCCTACTACTTAATTGGGTTAGGATTAGTTAAATAGGTTAAGATTCAGAGCGAATTGGGGTTATTAGGATATCTAAACATCGCACTTTTGAATCTTCAGTTTTATATTTTATTAATGAATTGAAACTGAGTTTGCCCATTGTCGTCCAAGCGTGTTGTGTTGTGTGTCATATATGCATGTAAGTAGCATATAAGCTTCTTTTTGCGTTAGCTTTTGTATATTGAATACTTGGGCTTTTGCTGAAGTAGTTCACATCTAAACTACTTGTGCAGTTGTGCATGAAGACAGTAAAAGCTGAAAGGAAAAGGGGAAAAACATATAATGAACAAAGAAATGGCTTTTTATTTTGTTGTACTTTATATATGCGCTACTTGATTACAAGACTCTTCACTCGTATATGTTGTATGTTGGACTCCTCTGTAGATATATAAATATGAAGGAAATTTAAAAAAAAAAAAAACAGCTAAAGAAAAAGTATTGGAACCACCTGTTTGTCCACTTCTACCAAGGGATTGCAGTATTAATCCCACTAAATTAGTATGATGCTGTTCAATCTTTATTCATTTCAATGGATCGGTTTCTTGAATAAATCTTGATAATCCAAGTTTGTGTCCAAATTTTTTGACATCATCCTGAATTTGGTTTCTGTATTCTCCAAAGGTGAATTTCCTATATATTGAAGGCTCTGTGCAGCTCCCTATCAAAGTATCGTAAGATGGGCACAGAAAGTATGCTATGGAGTATCTCTCCATTTTGTTATTTGCCATGACCTTGTGCTCCACACTTTTATACTCATCTTTGCTCCATGCCTGCCAAGAAAAGAACTTGTTAGTAAATTAATCTGTTAGTAATTGATGTATTATAGTTTATCTGATTCCCGCTGCTTACTATTGACTTCTGTTTTAGTGGTACCATTTGACAATATCGGTGCCTTAGGCTTTAAATTAATCATTTTCAATTGACTATACTTGTGTAACCTAGTGTTAACTATCTGCTTCCTCAATAAAACCGTAACATGTAGAACATCTCAAAAATAATAATCCAGTATCAAGCTATAAATCTTCTCAAAAGGATTTCTTGGTGGAAAATAGATTTGTGCAGAAATCAATCACATAATGTTGAACTGCTAAAATTATTTACTCTGTTCTACTATTACTGAAAAACTCGACAGCAAACGTCTAAAAATTGAACTGCACTTATGTTTTGTTCTTGATTTGAGGATGGATGACACATTTTTATGAATCTTTCAACTGGTCTAATTGTGTGCTAGAATGCTAGTGTTCTATGGCAATTTTATGAAGGAACATGTCAAGTTTTACCTGAAAAAGGTCTCCAATGTTAACAATGAGAGCATCTGGGTTTGGTTTGACGGCCACCCATTTGGAACCTTTCATGAGTTGGAGTCCTCCCACATGATCTTGATGGAGAATTGTTAGGAAATCACTGTCAGTGTGAGGCACTAGTCCAAAAGTTTCTTCTTCGGGTTGTGGGCATGCAGGGTAGTGATTTAGTCTCAGAAAGCTTGTGCTTTCATCACAAACTTCCTCAACTGCTTCCTTAGGATTCCCCAAATTCTCTGCCAGAATACCTGCTAATAACCTTGATAGTCTTAACATTGCTGCTGCAAATTCATTTATTACTTCCCTGTAGTAGCCGCAGTTGGAAACCCAGTTAAATTTGATTGTATTCAAAATTCCAAATACTTCTCATTCACCCAAAAATAAATGAATTTGTTAGAACGTCAACATCAAGAACAACCAAAAAAGCTCTTGTTTGTATGCATGCGCATTTAATTCATTGTTGTTTGTAATATTTTATTCATCTATTGATCTCCTTCCATTATAGAAAATTTCCCAAGAATAAAAGAATGTTCGACCAAGAATATTCTTTTGAAAAATACTTTTTAATAGCAGTAGGAAAATAAACCATCAAGGCTCTGAGCTCATAGTCCTGACTTTCACAACAAAGCTCTAAATACTTTTCAGTCACAGAAGAATAAAAGATTACGTTGTGGGGTCGGCATCAATAACAGCCGAAAAAGCTCTGATTTGTTTGTTAGCGTCTTTAGTTTATTCTTGTTTGTAATTTATTCATGTATTGGTTTTCTTCCTTCATATGAAATTTTTTATGATTACAAAGAAGTTGGACCAAAAAGATTAATAAACATTTAAGGGCAGTAAGAAAACAAAGCCATATGGCTTTCATGACAAAGCTCCAAATACATCTCAGCCGCAGAAGAAAAATAAAAGATACTGGCTGTGGGGTTGGCATTAACAAGACAACCAAAAAGCTCTTATTTGTTTACAAGAGCATCTAATTGTCAACTCACTAAAAAAAAGCATCTAATTTATCCCTGTTTATACTTCTTTTTTTTGTTTTTTGATCTCCCTTGATATGAAAAAGATGGATCTTGAAGGAAAACATAAAGCATTGAGATTGCTATGGATATAGGACGTGAAACACTAAGACAAGCCAAGATGTATAGACTTCAAATTGCTGTTTGGAGTGTAATGTTGAAACTGACGAGTATAATGTTAAATTATGATGCTTCTTTTATAGGGAGAGATAGATTTCAACTAAAGTAGATCTAAGGCGTAGGGTCTTGATACCTTAAGGAGCTGAATTCACCCCAGCAAACTGGTTCTGAAATATTGGTAAGAGAAATGTGGAAAGCTTCTGACCATGAGAACTGACTTGGACGTGTAGCTGTTGGTGTCCCCCACTTGTATGAGTTATTCAGAAGCCCACATGTTGCCTTCTTCTTAAAAGGCATATCAAACAACTTCACTTGCTCTCTCCTCATCTTTCTCAATAGCTCAGTTTCTATTCCATGGTTGATAACTTGGAAGAATCCCCATTCTGATGCTGCCCTGCATATTGCTGCAGAGCATGCTAGCCTCTCTCTTTCATCACAGCTCTTAAGACCTTCAAGGTCTATCAATGGCAGCTCACATTCCTTTATTAGAGGAGGATGATGATGATGAGTATGATCATAGAAGCAACTTCTATTCTGGTGATGGCCTTTACCTGATTCTTGTAAAAGCCTGCCATAATGTTGCTGGAGGGGTGGATTTGATTCTATCATTTTGCAGGCTGGTTGTTTTGATCAGAACCTGGTCTGAAAGATGGTTCCGCATTTAGGTCTGTGAAAATGTTTCGTGTATTTATAGGTGTGCGAGTAGAACCCATGTCATAGTGCTCATATAATGTATTTAATCATTATATTCGTGGGGGCTTTTCAGGCCATGACATTTGTCAGAGACATAATGAGATGGAACTATCCTTACGCTGTATCTAGCGAATATGCCCATGAAAAAATATGGTCAAAGCTGGAGAAGTTAGCAAATGAGAACAAAAGAGGATTCAGAGTTCAAACCTGATTTTATTTTTTCCCCTTGTATGCGGCATAACAAGGTTGATTCTGCCCACGATGGAGAGAATCCTTCCAATCAAATGATGTGTACTTGATGACTGGATATTGGATTTTAAATTGATTTGTTTAATCCTTTGGCTATTATGTTTAGGAGTAGCATAGGGAATCGAACATGGAGAGCAGTTATATGTTTTGATTCTCGAAATTTATTTTTAAATTTGATATAGTTCATATTTTACATGACTATTTGATCGGATCAGTATTGTTATGCCCAATTAAAAATAAGATAGCTCTATCAAAAGCCTTTTTTGTGGTTGCCGGAACTCAAACTTAAGATCTTGTGTTAAACGGTTAAAGCCCTTTACACTAAAATCAAATCAATGTCTATTAGTTTGATACAGATCTTAGGCTTAGGGAGATAATCATAAAATATATATTTAAAGTTCTTATAGCCCAGTTGACTTGAGGTTTTTTCAAAAATATATATATGAAATGATACCTAATAATATTGGAAGTACTCAATTTGAATTTGAGATGGTCAAAGCACCTAAAATAGTTGGCCTTTCTAATAATATATAATCCCCATGTGTGCTGCGAAAATTGTTTCCATCTAAATGGCACTGTCATCTAAATTTGTCTGTGTTCATTGAAGTCTTATAAACGCCAATATGACCAATAAATGAACAATATTATGATGCTTGCGCCTCCGGCCTTTGCTGCATAATCTATATTAAGTTATTAGCAATTGGTTCAAGATCAAAAAAGAAAAATATATAAAGTCTATTCAATGTCTCACGTAATATTTGCAAAATATATTATTATTATTATTAATTGTATTGATAAAATGATACTTGATTAAATGAATAGTGCACACTTAGGAGTTATTAAAAATGGCCGTTGAAAAAGATCAAACAGAAAGTTGTATAATTTGTGAAGCTTTGTTTGTTTCATCCATTGGCATGACCAGCAAGTTGTGAAGTGAAGAGAGGTTGCTGGTGAGAGGGTGAGTGATGTTGACTTGGTAATGACCATGAAACAGTGTGGCCTCAAGAAATCCATTGGCGTCAGCATTGGCTGCCAGTGACCGTGTAAATCCCCACTCATGAAGAAGCTTGTCCACAACGTCTCCACAGGGCAAGTTCTTGAAATTCTCATCAACCAAACACATAGCTTCACAATCTTTCCATGGTGTCCACAGAACAATGCCCTGAATATGTGGGTGTGAATGTGCCTCTCTCAGAACTTGTTCCAGATACTCTGCCTGCACAAAAAAATCAAATTATATTAGGCTTATTTGGATTAATTTTTTCAAAAGTGACTTTTATCTCAACCAACTTCTGTAAACTAAAGTTAGAAGAAAGTTAATTGGTGTAATGTGATTTATATTTAGATAAGATTTTAACTAAAAAAAAGTTAATTTAACAGAAACTTGTTTGAATGAAATACTGAAAAGTCAGTTTCAAAATGTTCAAATAAGAAGAAAAATCAAAAGCTAAAAAATGTTGCTTTAACTCCAACTTGGCTTCTGAAAAAAAGCTCATTTGTCCTGCCACTATCCCAAACATCATTTTTTTCATCCAACCAAGTAACTTTTGATCATTCCTTACGCTATCCCAAACATGCACGATATATATAGATCTCAGCAAAGGTAAAATTTGAAAATGACTTGGGTTAGATCTCATTAAGCCTTGCCTGATTTGGCATGTTTTTGACATCCACTTCTGTGAGCCAAAGTGGTGAACCAGTAGCAGCAAGAGTATCAATAGATGACCTCATATAAGGAAGATTAGGAGGAATACTGAAATGGCACTCTAGCCCAATTCCAATGGGCCATCCTGAGTAACCAGCATATCCTTTAATCTCTCTGAGCTTATCTAAGTACCTTGCAGGGATTGATGCACCATCTCTATTATCCTCAATGGTATTATAATCATTCAGAAACAAAGTGGTCTGTCCATCAATATTGTGAGCATCATGGTAAATCTTGGCTGAAGCATCTTTCCCAAGTTTGCTTTCCAGAAATGAAAAGTGAAGATTCTCATTAACAACATCCCAAGCAACAAGTTGACCCTTGTACCGCGACACAACCGAGTTGAGCCTTTTCTGAACTGCTGAGTTAAGCTGGTCTGGTGGGAGGGAAGGGACCCAACTAGGTTGGTATTTAGGGTCATCCCAAAATACATTGTGACCACGAACAGAAATTTTGTGCTGATTGGCAAAGTTCAACATTGCATCAGCAATGGAATAGTCTTCTTTGCCTTGTACACTTTCAGTACTGTACCACTTCATTTCGTTTACAAATGTAGTGACTGTGAACCTTGAAGTGAACCAGTTTTGGTATGCAGTGTTATCAAGGATGTACTTGTTCATGGCACACCCAAATGGAAAATTTGACCTCTTCTGTTCAAAGATTATGCTTGCATTTGCCAACGGATTTCCTCTTCCATCAATTGCTTGGATTAATACCCTTTTCTTGTGTTTCTGCCAAACCAAAATTTGAACCTGCTTTTAGTTTAACCTTCATTAATATCATAAGCATTCAAAACAAAAATCATAAGCTGTTGCTGTTTCCTGAGTTAACGGGTTTATAATGCTTCGCCCCCCCCCCCCCGGGAGTAATACAGATAAAAATGAAACTGCAACAAAAACGGATTAACTACCTTGTCAATGCTTTGTTCTTGATGAAGTCTCCATTGTTTGTGTGTGAAAGGCTGTAAGGAAATGCTATCAACCCATATCTCCACAGAAGTGTCATTGCTCTGCAAAGTTTAGAATTTTCTTGAGTCTCAAGGAAAATTGAAAAACACTAATTTAACACACCAATAGTCCTTTTTTCCCATAATTAAGGAGTAACATTTTAAGCCCTAATATAAAAGTACCTCAAAGTAAAGATCAGAAGGTCCTGAAGTATCAACTGTGAGACCACCCTTGAGCATGGACCAGCAATTAGAGTCTGCAACAATGGCTCCACCATATTTGAGTCCTTCCCTTGTTTTCACAACTGCTGATACTGTAGCCTTTCCCTGACTCACTTGTATCCAAGCTGCATGATATTCAGTTCATTGCCAAGCAAGAAGAAACAGAATAACATATCCATTAATGTGTGGAGATGAGAAAGTTTACCAGATAATGAATAGAGATTATTCTTTCTCATGAAAATCTTCTGGGAGATACTATCGTTTGGTCGATTTCTGTTATGGGACACAATAAATTTGTTGCCTCTTGATTCTCTTTGTTGTATTTTAGCATCTCCAATTGCAGTCCAGCCTTCCAGACCATCATTCAATTCTGGGTTTTTTATGATTCCACCATTGTACAATGGCTTTTGAGGGTTTTCTAGGCACTAAAGTATGAGAACATTAGAACATGTAAACGTAGACTTAGAGCAAGTCCTATGTAGATTTACATGTTTTTCTTAGTTTTGGTTACTCAAATTTTAAACTATTGGCTTTGCTTGCTTTAAGGGCAAAACGGTTTAAATTTTTATTAAGTTATAAGGACTAATATTTTAAATAAAATAAAATTTTAGGATTAAAATTAAGATAAGGTAAATTTTAGGGACTAAAAATTATATTAATCCTAATATTAATGTTGTTTGAAAGAGCTTACCTGGATGCTGGCTGTGTAATCATATGTCAAATCCTGGGCTTCAAATCCTGCGGAGGCATATATGTAGATTGATACCAAAGACTTGATAAAAACTTCAAAGACTCGATGAGTGTGATAATCATTTGCATACCATCATGTAATTTTACAGAAAGTCAATTGGATTTTAGTAAACTGAATTGTCATTAGATATTTCATTTGTTGATGAATGCATGTTTGCTAATTTATTACATAAAGCACGTTCCATTTCAGCAAGATTAATTTTTTAAGAAAAAAGAAAAATGACCAATGGAGGATACAAAAGATTTTAAAAAAAGAGTTAAGAAGCAAATATGTCTTTAACACATTCATTTAGGAACCATAAGTATTCAGAAGTTTTTTTTAGATTTAATGTAGCACCGAAAGTTTCTAAATTATAGTAATATCATCCTAACCGTTATCCAGGTTAAGTTCGACCATTAGTTGATCAAATATCCATCTTGCAAACATGATGGTAGTCGACAAAAAATGAAGTGGATAACATGTAGATTTATTACCTCAATATATTTGATCATTTAATGGTCAAATTTAACTATATAATGGTCGAGGCAATATCATTATAATTTAGAAACTTCCCAATGGCATTGAAACCAAAAAAATCTTTTAAATACCAACACTCTTGAGTGAAAACTTGCAAGATAAATTGTCACGTTCACCTGAAAAAATGATGAGAAATGATAAAAAGCAAACTTTTTTTTTTGGGTCTAAAAATTGAGAAGGAACAAGAGATCAGAGAACTTATTAAAGAAAGTAAAGATAAGAGGAAGCGTTTGATTAATATGCTCGTAGATGAAAGGCTTTGTTTATCTTGTATTGATTAAAAAATTAAAAGAAAAGAAAATCTGCCTATCAATTTTTCCACAGTGAAGAGTAAATTGCTTTTAATGAATTATATATGATTTTCTTTAAAAATTAAATTTTGATAATAGCCAGATTTATTATATATAAACTAAAAAGCCGAAATTTTTTTAAAACCAAACCTGAGAACAAGATGATAAACAGCACAAGAAGGATGCTCATCATACTTGTAGCTTCAAGCTTCAAGAGATATGGTTTCTTGTTTCTGAGGGGACTGGGGAGGACTATATATGAATAGTGTAGCATCTTTTATGGTATTTTAAAAGTTTAAATAATTTTGATGCTCATGAATGAATACCAATTAATTGATTCGTAGTAACTAAATATAAATGTAAAGAATTTAATTGGTGACTGTATATTCATTTATTCTTCATGATTTTAAACATAAGACCTACTTAATTTAGGAAAATTGCTTTATATTGGTTATTTGTTAATCTATTTTTTATTATTATGTAAAAATTGCGTGTCACTTTTTTTCTAAAAATCTCTCTTTTAATAAAGATGGAAATAAAAAATGGGTGTGAGAAAAAATGTGAAATTAATTTGCATAATGTGGGAAAATATTAAATGAGGGAGACAAAATGGATCAATGATCATTTGTGGTATGTTTAGAATAGCTTAAAATTAGCTTATAAGTACTTTTTACGTAAGTCGAGATAAGATCTTGGTACTTTTAAAAATACTTACCTCGTATATAATAAATCACAATTGAAAAGCTATTTTTGAAGGTTTCAATCGTTATTTCAAATAAGATCTTAGTCTTATATGTAAAAGGCATTTCCAACATATTTCACTCAGATCAAGAAAAAACCTTATTCTTAATTAACTCTTTCATAAAATCAAATCAACAACTTTTCAACTTTACCCCTATTTAATATATATTATACTTTATGAGAATAAAATCAATACAATAATAAATTAAGGATAATATTATACATTCATATGAAAATTTTCTCCATACCCTATAAATAGGACAAAAAAATTTCTTCTTTCTCTACCCTATATATAGGATCAGAAGAGTATTTAGAAACAAATGGCATTCAACAATTAACTAAATCACATTCATCAATTTACTACCTTATTTAAGATCAAAGGAAGTAGTACTTTTTGAATGACATAATAAATGTTAGAACATAATTCCCATTTATGTTGTGATTTTGTAATTAAATAAAACATAATTTTAAAAATCTTTATTAGCATTTATAACATAATTATATTTATGTTAATTTTTAATTTTATTCTTTAATGGTATGAGAATTTCATATTAAAATTGCTTTATGCTCAATCAGAGATTGGTGAGTCACACATTCAATGACTTTGGTATGGGATGCATCCAAAATGGGTACTGTTCTCTCAGATACAGTGAATTCAATAATAGGCAAATCTTGCCATTTCAATTACCTTCCCTTATTTCACTTATAGTAATTTTTTTAACCACTCTGTTATTCAACTAAACAAATAGTAAAACGTAAGATTTTTTTTTTCTCCCGTGAAAAAGGTAAGATTGTTAAAACACATATGTTTAAATAAACTCATGACAGTGACAAGAAATTATACTGTAGACTCGAATTGTAAACTCGTAAGAGTTTATTTTTACCAATAAATATATATTAATAGTGTATAATTAAATAATTAAAGTATAAAAAATGAAAAAATTTGATTTAAATATATTTTAAATTCAAATAATTAAAATTAAATCTATCAACATTCATAATTTATCATACACAATAAAGAATTTTTTTATAAAATTCATATATAAAGTAACTGAGTATGATCAAATTGAAAAAGTTAACATGAATTTAACAGCGAGTTAACACGATTTTGTAGTTAACCAAAAAAAATAACACAATTTTATAAGCTATAGATGTAAAAACAATAAACTCGATATGTGAATTCATGAATTTGACCAAGTTTACAACTATTACGAGTTTAAAAGTGACTTGAAATAATTTTATAAGATAGAAACATAAAAATAGTAAACTCATAGAATCAACTCGTAAGTTTGACAACAATGATAAAAAGAGTTTTTCAATTTTCAAATTTTATTTTTAATTAACTTGAAAATTTTGGAGTTGAAACATTGAGGAAAGCAACATTTTTATTTTTGTATTGCCATGATAAGGTTGTTAAATGTATTTATAATTTATTTTGTACAATTTTGTTTGAATAAATTAAAAGTATTCAAGAAGAGAAAATATATAATCAAAATATTAAAAATTAAATAAAGGGAAATTGATAAAAAAAACTTTGAAATTGCAAAATCCTAAATCATGTTTGTCATCAAGAATTGATAATATAATGATAAGACTTAATAAACAATTTACAACTCATTTTATAAGAAATACCTTATTTCGAATTTTTCAATTTCAATTTTTTTTTTGTTATTTTCCCTTACATAAATAGCCTAACTAAAATTTAGTATAAAATTCAGATAAAAAATGTGGGAAATCCTTTAAAAATAACTTTAAAAATATCAAAAGACAAAAAGGTGTTCCGAATATTCATAATATTAAAAAGGTGTTGGGGCTTGATTCATCCTATCCAAAATTAAAAATAAATGATAGAATTGTCCCTTAAAGTTTAATTTTCACTTTGACAGAATTAATTGTGAAAATCTTATCCAAACTTGTTAAACATTTATCAGAACTTGTGAAACCCTTATCAAATCTTATGAATTTTGATTTGCAACTTGTGAAATTCTTTAAGAAAGTTGTGAAATTCCTTGAAAAACTTGTGAAAACATAGTCCGAACTTATGAAACATTTATCAAAACTTGTAAAATCTTATAAGATCTTGTGAATCAAAATTTGAAACTTATAAAATTCTTTAAGAAAGTTGTGAAATTCTTTTGAGAATTGTGAAAACCTTTATTAGAACTTGTAAAACCCTTATCAGATATTGTAAATCAAAATTTGCAACTTGTGAAATTTTTTAAGAAAGTTGTGAAATTATTTTGAGAACTTGTGAAAACTTTATCCAAACTTGTGAAACTCTTATCAGATATTATGAATTCAAATTTGCAATTTGTGAAATTCTTTAAGGAAATTGTGAAATTATTTTCAGAACTTATGAAAACATTATCCGAACTTAAGAAACCCTTATCAGATATTGTGAATTTTAATTTGCAACTTATGAAATTCTTATAAGAAATTGTGAAAACCTTATATAAACTTGTAAAAATCTTTATCAAAACTTATGAATTCGTAACTTCCTCTATGTTCTTAATTTAAAACTTAGAGTGACAATTTTATTATTTCCTTTTAATTTTAAAAATGATGAATCAAGCCCTAATACTATTTTAGTATTATGAATATTCATAACATCATATCTTTTTATTTTCTGACATTTTTAAAGTTCTTTTTAAAAAAAATTTCCCAAAAAGTGAGTACAAAATTAAAGGATAGCAAGAATATTTCCATATATATATAGAATTTGTTGCCTAAATATATACTCCCATAGTTATGGTCATTAGCGCAGGTGATTGAATTTGTGCATGAAAACATCAACTGAAATCCTTACTATGATTTTGATACACCACATAAAACAAGAGTTTAAGATCAACATAAACCATTACCATTATTGGCGATAATTAACTACAATACAACTAGCATATTTATACGAAACGAGAGATAAAACAAATTTTCATTATTATAAATAGCACAATGTTTATAACTTCTACAGGTATATTAAGATAATTCCTTGTTTTAGGCTTTTCCATGTTAAAAGTCAATGTTTGTTTTATATATTGTTGTTGTCATTTTTTTGTTTGTGCTCATGTGCAATGAACGAGTCCTGTATCTGTGACCTTATAACTATTTACTCCCTCTACTCGCTTATATAAGGAATAATTATTTAAATCATATGACTTAAAATATTTGTTAAAAGTAATAAATATGTAACTTTTTGTACTTTTTTTTCAATTATACCCTTGTTTAGAGAGAGTGTGCATGAGAGTTAATGGATGAAAATTCATCACAGAAATAATTAGTGACATATATTTAACGAGGGTGAAAATGTAAAAATCTATTTAAAATTTCAGAAAAAGATAATTTCTTCCTTATATTAAGAACTATCCTCATAAAAGAGAATATTCCTTATAAAAAATACCGGAGGTAATATTAACTAGTACACAAAAGAGGAACATTGGCTGTTATTAGCTTTTAATTTTTGCATCCTTTTCATATCTTTGCAACATTCCCCTATAAAAGAGAATTAGTGACATATATTTAACGAGGGTAAAAATGGAAAAAATCAATTTAAAATTTCAGATAAAGATAATTTATTCCTTATATTAAGAATTATCCTCATAAAAGAGAATATTCCTTATAAAAAGTACCGAAGGTAGTATTAACTAGTACAAAAAAGAGGAACATTGGCTGCTATTAGCTTTTAATTTTTGCATCCTTTTCATATCTTTGCAACATTCCCCTTGCAAAACCACAAGTGTATATAGTCATAATAAAGACCACTAGTGAAGGGTCCCTAGATATACTCCAAAAATATGTAAAAGAGAGAAATAACTAAACAGAAAGTTGGAAAACTTGAGTCACATCATGCTTAGATTCATCCATTGGAATCACTTGCATGTGCTTAGCTAAAGTGAAGTTGTTGACAATCACTTGGTAATGACCATGGTAAAGATTTGCCTCAAAGAACCCATTCGGGTCAGTTGTTGCTTTGAACTGTGTGTTAAATCCCCACTCAAGAAGCAACTTGTCCACAACATCCCCAGTAGGCAAGTTCTTGAAATTGTTATCAGTCAGGCACATACGGTAACACCCACTTGGACTCCATGCTGTCCACATAATAATGCCCTCAACCTTTGGGTGAGAATGTAGCTCTCTCAGAATGTCCTCCAAGTACTTTTCCTGCACACCAAAAAAAAAAAAAAAAAACAAACAAAAAATCATAAAGCAAAATGAAAAAACTAACCCATGTTGGTGTTCTTAATCCCTAATGATATGTTTGGTGTGCTAAAAATGGTGATAGTTTTTTAGAAAAGCCTCTCTTCCACACTTCGGTTCTAAATAAAGGAGCTAAATAAAAAGTTTACTTTGATTTTAAATATAAGGTCACAATTCATTTTGTCTCTTAAATTTATACCCTAAAGTATCCCTACAAATTACATATATTGAGGAGGTTTTAATTAAGAGGTAGTTCCAATGTACATGATTAAAAGGGTATTTTAAATAAATCAACGCTTATTTATTGCAAATAACTTACTTAACTAATTTCTTTAATATTCTCAAATTAGTTATCTAACTCTTATGTGAAGGATTAGGTAGTACCATTCCTATTCCCATTCTCATTCCTATTTTATACCGAAAGTAGCAGTAATTGTCTGATATTCTTGAGCTATACCTGGTTAGGTTGGCTGTTGACGTCCAATTCTGTGATCCAAATCGGTGAACCAGAGGAAGCAAGAGTATCAATGGTAGATCTGATGTAAGGCAGATTAGGAGGGCCGGAGAAATGGGACTCCAAACCAATCCCAATGGTGAATCCATTATTCCCAGGATACCCTTTTATCTGTCCGAGCTTCTGAAGGTACCTTGCTGGGGTTGAAGAACCATCTCTACTATCTTCAATGGTGTTGTATTCATTCAAGAACAAAGGGGTTTTTGCATCAATCTCGTGAGCATCATTATAAATCTTGGATGACAAACCTTGTCCAAGTTTGCTCTCAAAGAATGAGAAGTGAAGATTCTCATTAACCACATCCCAAGCAACAAGCTTTCCCTCGTACCTTGACACTATGGAATTGAGCCTTCTCTGAACTGCTGAATTAAGCTGGTTTGGTGAGAGTGATTGAACCCAGCTGGGTTGCTGACTAGGATCATCCCAAAGTATGTTGTGACCTCGAACCGGGATGTTGTGCTGCTCGGAAAATTGCAGCATTGCATCAGCAACAGAGTAGTCCTCTTTGCCCTGTGTGCTTTCAGTGCTGTACCACTTCATTTCATTCTCAAATACTGTGACTGTGAATCCTTTTGAGGTGAACCAGTTTTGGTATGCTTCGTTGTCGAGGATGTTCTTGTTTATGGCACTCCCAAATGGAAAGCTTGGCTTCTTTTGCTCAAACAATATGCTTGCATTTGATAAGGGCTTCCCTCTTCCATCAACTGCTTGTATCATTACCTTTTTCTTGCGTGTCTATGAAAGACATAAAGATACAAACCTGCTGTTAGTTAAATCTTTCTATATAATATTATTATATACTTGTAATGCCTTCCACATATAGATAGTCCAAAGATAATGAGGAGAATGATACAAACTGTAACAAAAGGGTTACCTTCTCAATGCTTTGTTGCTGATGAAGTCTCCATTGTTTGTGTGTGAATGGCTGCAAGGAAATGCTGTCTACCCATATATCCACAGAAGTATTATTGCTCTACACAGATGGCAGAATAAATGGTCAAGCTATAATCAAAATTAATATCATCAACATAGAATCCATATCAAACTGTACTGTTTACAAACTATGAATAATACAATATGTTGTTGAGACTTTTGGGCTGTTTGGAAACCCAAAAAAAAAAGGGAGAATGCCAAAAAAATACCATTTAAATTTCAAAATCCCGTTAACAAGTTCGGTAATGGAATTAACAAGAATGGTAATGCAATTAACAAATCATTTTATTGTTAAATCACCTATTTAGGATTTTGAAGTTTAAATGGTATTTTTTTAGAATTCTCCCAAAAAAAAAAAAACACTTTTGCACTTAATGAAACAAAACTTTTTTTCACATATTTACTTGATATAATGTAAAATCACTTAAAACAAACTAATCTAAATACTCACAAATACGGGATGTTTGAAATCCTAACATGAAAGTACCTCGAAAAATAGGTAAGCAGGCCATGAATTATCAACTATGAGGCCACCCTTAAGCATGGACCAACAATTAGGCTGCGCAATAACAGCACCACTATGTTTGAATCCTTCTCTTGTTCTCACAACTGCTGAAACTGCAGCATTATTTTGCCCACTCACTTGTATCCAAGCTGCACAGTGCTCAGTCATAATCAAGTAAGAAGAACAAACAAACCCAGATAGGTTTTGATGTGAAAAATAGTAATGAAAGGGAAGAAGAAAGGAGAAAATATGTATATATACCAGATAATGAATAGAGCTTGTTCTTTTCCAGATAAATCTTCTGAGAAACACTATCATATGGGTGACTTCTGTTATAAGCCACAACATATTTGTTGCCTCTGGATTCTCTAAGTTGCATTTGAGCATCTCCAAATGAAGTCCAGCCTTGAGGTCCATTGTTGAATTCTGGGTTCTTGATGATTCCTCCATTGTACAAAGGCTTCTGGGGGTTCTCTAGACACTAATAATGTTCCAAAATATTTAAGAGTCCATTTTAATTTTCAGAGTAATATGTTTGTAAGATATTTATTATTCACTTGAAAATGTAAATGCTGTTACAGGGCGAAGAGAGCTTACTTGGATGCTGGAGGAGTAATCGTAGGACAGAGCTTGGGCTTTACGTCCTGTGGAAACATGTCATGCACTGTTATTTATGATCTGCCATTGTTTTAATGAATAATTACTAGAAAATAATATAATAACTCAATGAGTCAGCAGCACAAGGAGAAAAATGCATTTTATGACTCAATAAATTTTTTTTAAAAGATCCTTCAAATTTTATTAAATTAAACGCAGATCCTTCTATTTTCAAAACCAACACAAATATCACTTAATTTTCACAAAATTACACTGTTATCTACTCTTTTTTCAAAATTTTGTCTGGATAGGTTTCAACCAAACTTTTCTAAAGTCCTTAAAGTTACTTTTTTTTTCGTAGTACATCCGGTATTTCAGGGCAAGTCATCTTTCAGGCACATCAACGGCCCCAGACTAATCCGGATCAAGACCGGGTTGGCCCATTTCGGGGGGAAGCTTCTACCACTCCATGCTGCTGCATTCCCACGTCTCGAATTCAAAACCCGTGGTTAAGTTAGGACAACCCCTTACCAGTTGACCTAAGCGCTCGGTGGTTCCTTAAAGTTACTTTATCTATACACCAACTCTCTTTAAGAAAGTCCGTATACAGTTTAAATAAAGTTTGAAAGATTTTGTATGATTTGCCTATAATTTTATATTCCTCTTGTAGAATGTAGAGAGACACCTATACCATTTTTTCAACGGCGTGCATGCAACAACTTTCTTTCATTTTCAAATAAAACGGAAGAACGTGTTCTTTCATACCTTCTTGAGCAACAAATGATCCATGATTTATAAAATAAAAAATATTGCTTTTTACTAAATAAAAATAAAAATATTGCATTCGGCTGAGTATATCACTATTATCGGCATATGAAAGGCAGAAAAGGGTGTCAAGTTAAATTTTTGGTAGTCAACAATAATAGAGTTAATAATCGGAAAGAGATTATCGATCGTTTGTAAATAAGATATTAATTTCCAGTTTTATGTATTATAAAATTACGTTAGGATAGCTTTAGAGGAAAACCAGCTCAAATTAAATGAATATCAATCGGGTAATCGGGTCATACGATTTTCATAAAAAATTAAGCAAAGAATGTTATGTCCGAATATAAAAAATAAAGAAAGAATTCGTTGAGGGCCAAAAAATAACTGGAAAACAGAAGGACGTGCGCCACTTAGCTTCCGACATAACCATAACACAATTAATGGGATTTTAATTGATAGTAGAAACAATAAAATATTTTTGATAGTGACAAATATTGAAAATGAAAACAATAATTCAGCAATACCAACATTTTCATTAAATGCCCCTCTAAGACAATGATGCCCGTGAATTTCTCTTCAGAATACGCTGTATTCAAAAATTTTCTACTACCTTCTTTTAATCTGATATCGAATTACAAGTATTTTAAAGGAATATATATATTCCCACAGGAAATTATAAATGTGTGTGTGTGTGAGTGCATATATGGATCGGATCCCTATAAGATTCATGTCTTAAATATTTGTTCCCTAAAAAGATTTTTAACTCGATATTAACCAGTTCATGAAATATTTATAGTTTTTTTTTCATTTTACTTTTAACCAAGGAACGCAACAATTACCAAACAAGAAAGCAAGAATGTAGAAAAATTAAATCATATATAGATAAAATTCAATGACTAATTATTGGATTTCATTATACAGGAATCCCTTGTACGCATCATTAAATTTTGGAAGAACTCTGTGATTATTTTTTTACCAAGGTTTTTACTAATGAGATGAACAATTAAGGATTAACAAAAAAATATGCATGATTGAATCATATAGAGATTAAACGTATAACCTAAATAGTTCAGATATCCTATGCAGGTGCAGTGGCCTTGTGACCACCTTTAAATGTATAATCTAAATGGTTGCGAGAGTTCTTTCTATTAGATAGATTATGATAAGAAAAAATAATCTCTCCGCTCTTTAATATAAGATATATTTAGGGAGTTGATTTTGATTCTAAATATGAGAAATAGTTTTCTTATTTGTCAATATTTTTCTAACTTACTCTCATTGATGTTTCCTCAACAACAATGAAGAATGAGAGAATAATGGAATTAAAAAATATAATTAGGATGTTATAGAAAATATAAGTTATATTAACTAATTTAACTAGCTTTCTTAATCTAATTAGTAAATTACATAAATATATTTTATATTAAGAAACAGAGTAAGTAAGAGTAACATATAAAAGAAGACAATACTCCATAAAGATTGATACTATATATGATATTCTATATTCTATTCTTACGAGTGAAGTTCTAACAATTTCAATATATATGAACACACACTCATATACATACATACATACATATAAAGTGTAAATCCCATTATTTTGATAACTCTATATACTATTATCATAGTACTTTATTTTTTTGCTTTTAAATTATGGGTTTTCTGGATAATTATCCGATTCTAGTTCTTATAACACATTAGACATTCGCTGTTTCATTGCATACAACGAATCAATCATAATTATTATTATAGATACCGGTTCTACTATAGTTATACTTAAACATATACACAAGATAGCTATATATATATCATTTAAATGCCGAAAATAAAGCACATGAGGCCACTCAATAATAGATGTTGGAAGAATTTTGTCTTGTTAATAATAACAATTAGTTTAATAACTCGAATTAAGCAGGACTGAATACGATTTATATATAAACACGTACAGAAGAGAAGTTAATTAGGTGGAAGATTGGGAATGGAGAGAGGATATGGACAACAAACCTGGGAAAAGGAATATGCACAAGACCGCAAGAATCAAACTCATGTTTTTGTTCCCAGGCTTCGGAGATACCTACCTGTAGCTTTAATATTATTCGCATAATATATAACACACAAAATTAAATGTCTGTTTCAGACAAAAGAAGAAGAAGCCATGAAAGCAACATAGAATAGAGTTTTGAAGGTTTTACCAGCAGGAATGAATGGATTGCGCTGCTTGAAGGAGAGACACTGAAGTGAAGAGCACTGGTGGGCTCTCAAGTTGAGAACGAAGAGCGTATTTATAAGCAAAAATAAATATATGAGTATTTATAAGCAAAAATAAATATATGAAGAAACAGAGAAATTAACGTAATGGACCATCATTTTAGGAAATCTTGTCAAGCCCTTCCTCTCAACCATATTGAAATAAAATAGTATGAACATGCTGATTTGATATTTGAGGGCGGCCTCATATATTAACTAGTTAGCATCACGCCTCATACTAATAACACGAGAAACAATCCAACCAAAATGTCTGCTTAATTGTATACACTTATCACTGTCGTTGAAATTATGAATCTTTTCGATCTTTTCCTTAAATTTGTAATTCATTTGGGTAAAAGAGACACATATATGCTATATATACTGCATATTATATATGGACATTATATTCCTTAAATAGATAATACATGTATGTATGTATGTGTTGTGTCTAGATTTGTAATTGAATCCTCTCTAATTGAATAATTTTGTCAATTATATTATTGTTCAGTTGAGGGATTTGGACTGGATCTCCAAATTTAGAAATTATTTAGTGAATCACCATAGAGGTAAAAATATATAAATGTGAGATTTGATCACTTCATGTCATTTTCATTTGCCTTCTCTCTTTATCAATATGGAATAAATATATAATATCTTCCTATTTAATTTTGTTGGATTCCGTGGATTATGTTCCTATCACAGAGAAGATAAAGAACTACATAATTAAAAATAGTATGCTCATATAAAATATAACTCATTTGGGTTTTATAATTATCATCTCTTATTTGAAGGTGATTAACAATTAATTATAACTCTAAGAATTTTGGAGAGACTTTTTTCTATAAAGAAATACTCAAATTAACCTCTTTTTTAACATGGTATGGATCTCACTATCCTACATACTAAATACCTTAACCATAACTCTTTATATAGACTAAGATCTTAACCAACCAACTACTCAAATTTCATGTTAATATCTTTAACACATCACCTTTTAAACCCATATAAGTGTCAATTTGCAACATAAAAACAATAGGGTTGAAGTAATTTCAATTCACAATACAAAGATTTCTTCAAAATACTCTTTCCCATATCTACTGGCATGCCTCTCTTGTGGGCAACACCATTAATATTTTTTTGCCTCTCTCATACTTCTTTAACCAAAACCAATCTGCAACCTGTTCTATTTGCAATCTTCTTTCACCCTTAAAAATCTGATCCCGCACTGAGGGTGTTGAGCAATAATTCCAATTGTAAATGCAATAATCATGGTCATGACAAAGAAGTTTAGGCCGCAGTCATGTCCAGAAGGGTCGAACCAAATAAAACGAATTCCCCTGGTTTTTTTTTTTTTTTTTTTTACATTCATTGAGGTTCTTCTGTGATAACAAATCTCAATTTGCTTGGCTCCACCTCTATCAACATATGAAACTACCACAGGCAATAGCCCACAATTACGATTACGATGAGGATTCCTCCTCCTAACATCAGCTTCATTTGAAGATTCTACAGCCACATCTTCCGTCTAAGTTTCCTTCCTAGCCTCTGGAAGCTACCAGCCTGGAACTGAAAGCTCTCTGTTTTATCCACCAAAAATTCAATCTTCTCACCACGATCCAAAACCTTCTCAATATTGTCAATGAGGAAGTTAAATGTGTATCTATCACATGAATATGTGTATTTGCTGCTATTTGAAGGCAGCTTCTGCAAGCATTGGACAGCAATGGTACTGAAATTTCCTGAATATGAAGTGTGCTTTGCCAATACGATAGTCCCTCTTGCAACGAAGCTATAAACTAAACCCCTTTGACTTGTCTCCAAGAAGCTCCAGAACCAGAATATAATCAAAGTCAGGCCCCCAAATGCAACAACGACCTACTCTGTGCTGAGTACTGATCACTGGTATGCAGGATATGTTACTGTCTCTACTGTACTCTACCAAGAGTTTTTGATTTGATCAGCCCAGTAACTCGTACCAATAGAATCAACGCTGGCATTCACGTCACTTGCCCCATATACAAACCAATAAGGTGGAGTGTAGTGATTAAACTGTTTACAGTGACAAAAGATGCGACTTTCTTCTTAATAATGAACTCTCATCTTCACAGCTTCTAGAGCCTCCAACTGTTCTTTACTTTGTTGATTGTGTAAGACCTTAATTTTCAATGATCCTGAGTCCTTCTCAATCATCATGGTGTGCTGCCAAATCAGTTCTTTGATGTATCAACATCCCACAGGTGATTCCTTAATTCAAGAAACTGAAGCTCCAGAATAAAGTTAGCTTGCATAGCTTTAGGATTTGAAAATAAAACAAAAGCTACGTGGCATTCTTTTCTATATGAATCCATCTCCTTTTCAAATAACTTGTTGAGACATGCCAGTAACATGAGAACTACAAATGGTCCCATAACTCGTGTAGAACTTCAAACTTTGAACATGTATAAGCCAATAGTTATCCATCTAAACTTTAAATTCTTCTTCTCAATACGTGACATCCCCCTTTTTCTTTCTTTCTTTCTTTCTTTCTTTGTTTTTTTTTTTTTTTTGGGACACTGCAACCTCTAAATCAGTCCTTCCTCTACGGAATAAAAACAATACCAAAAGAATGCAGCGAAGAATAAAGCCCAAGATGAAGGAATAGATGGCATTGAAAAATTCAGAAGTAATAACCAATCAATCGTGCGTAACTTGCGGCAATCAAGAAAGGAAGATGAAATTAGATTCAACACTCTAAATTTCCGGAAAACATGGAACGAGCTCGAAATCCTGGATCTTGGCTAATAATCTTGCCTTTGAAACTTCCAGCTATCCGATAGAGAGAACCGCAAGATTCAAGGTGAAAATTCAAACCAGAGGCGATTTAATTTTCTGCAAATCAGGAAACAAAGAAAGCTGCGAGATTCTCGGTGGAAAAACGTTACCGAGAAATCCAAGAAGGCCACAAGATTCACGGCGCCAATCTGAACCTGAAGCAGGAACATTCTCTAAAGTCAAAGACGAAGAAGGTTGCGAAAATCTCAGCGATAATGGTGAGCACAGTGCTCTGCCGCTAGTCTCATGCAGAATTCAATGGCAGCGGGGCGATGACGATGGGCGGTCTTATAAATAAACCTACCATGTTTAACCTTTTTGACTTTAAAGATAAAGGGCTCTGGCGGACCCTGTTTGAACTGGTTCGGAGATTAAAGGGACTTCTTCTTCGAGTTCCTTTAAATTTCCTGTGCGTAGGGAAGTCAGCCTTGCGGCTGTTCCCTTCGTGCGACATGTGATACTTTTGAAACGGAACGAAGCAGTGTGGCGTTCACTCCAGCGGTTGGAAGAACTGACATTAGGGGTCGGTTTAGGCGGATTTTAACGCGCGCGCGCCTCCCCTGGGGAGGGGGGATTTTAATATGGGAAAACTATATTCAGATTTTGGCTTAAAAAAAAAATCAAAAATTAGTTTTATGGAGTTATCAATCGTACTTTTTAACTTATCAATTTACACTCCTATAATTGTCAATGAAACTATTTTTCTAATTTTTTTAACAGTACCTACCTGAATATAATTCTCCCTTTTAGGTTTTGTTTGGTTTGAGATGAGGGATTTTGCTCCCCTCCCCTTAATTGATAATACTAAAAATATAGAAGATGAGGAAACATCTCCCCCCAAATTGGGGGGATTTGGAGAGGAGAAGTAATGCTTTTGTTTGTATTGTCTAATATACCCATATTCAATTTTAATATTCCCAATCTACCATTTTTCCTCACTCATCATACGTTGCTTTCTCTTTCCCGTTAACTTACAGTCGTGTTGCATCCACCACCACAGCTCACCCTCACCATTAGATTGTCTTGTTCTTCATTCATCATCTTCAGTTGTCTTTCACATGTGCTCCACCACCTCCCTCCGCTTAGCAAATTCGACTAAAAAGGGATCAAGAAAAGCTTTAAGGTGCATGGTAGTGGTGATGAATTCTAACGATGATAAGCTTTGGTTCAAGATCCAAAGGAACAATTTGATCTGAAAGTTATTCGGTATGTTTGGTTGGGCGTTTCAGCCCTTGATAAGTCCGATTGACAAGATAAAATTCAGATTGGCACTGTACATTTGGTTCCCACATGTTTGGTTGGGCGTTCGGCCCAAATAACTTATGGTGTGATAAGCTCCTTTTTGCAAAAGCTCCTAGTTGTAGCTTAAACATTTCAACTTAAAGAATTTATTATCGTTATGCCCATTAAATGATGTCTGACCCATGTGCTTTTTTTTCATTTCTCCCTCTCTTCTCTTCTCTACTTCTCTGTGCGCTCGTCTGTGGCTGAAGAAGAAGCTTGAAATCTCGCCATCATTTGCTGATCTTCCTCTCTCGGCCGTTAGGGAAACGCGTTGCAGGTGGATCAGTTCCTTACCTTCAGTCGTCTATTGTGAGTTATTGTCGGCGGTGGCTTTTATCCAAACTTAGACGTTGCTCCTGCTATTCTCGTCCGACAAGTGTTGTGGAGTTCGAAGGGAAGGTTCTCAATCTGACGGTGGTCGATCTGTGCGTGGTTAGCATTTTAGGTGTCTTTGCTTGGCCTACTGTGGATCAAGTAGTGTCTCATCTCTCGTCGTGTGGTGTCTACTCATCGACACTGAGCTCCAGTTGTTGGTCCTACTTCTGATCTTCGGCGCTATGTTCTTCTCCGTGGTAAGGTTTAAAGCTTGTTCTTCTCTGGCGATCAATCTTTGTGGACTGCTACTATTCCAGTGCTGCATCTGCTTTTTTTCCCCTACGTGGTGCAATCTTGCTCTGGTCTATGTGGTTAGTGTGGTGGACGTTTTTTTTTTCCTGTTTTTGTGTCATACTGTGGTTATTGGTTTACTTCATGGTTTTTTCTTGGTCTGGTAATGTGGTTGCTCTTTGTGGCATTTCGGTTGATCTGTGGTGGTTTTGGGATGGACTCTTTTGCTTCTAAGTTTAATGCAACTTTAAAACTCCATTTTCCTAGCTCTAGTCAAGCAAACAGAGCTTCCTTCCCGCTGTCTGTAAAACAGAGGCTTGTGTGATGTTTGAATTGACATGGATTTTCTCTGGTTTTGTCTTGACCAATGTAAGTTTCAAGTTATTACTCTTGCCCATGCTGGTCTTTGAACTTTGAGTTGTATCCTGTCTTGTTGGGCTTGCTATATCTTTAAAGTTTTAAGTATATTTTGTCATGTTAACTTCATTTCTCTTTTGAGCTTGACATTAAACCTTTAAATGTTGGAGTTGTGAGATCGAGGATATAGGGTCAACTAGGATATTTTTCCCTCGTCATTTACATTTAATCACGATATAATTAGAATTTGAGGAGCCTGAGGGCCATTTATTTTTAAGCTTCCTTTTCATCAAGTCCTTGTATTTATACAGATAGATATGGTAACTGAGATTGTGATTAATGATGATGCAGTCTAATATGTTAAACAGGACTGAGTGCACGAGAAGGAGAGAGACACTTTTAAGGTTCAAAATCAACCACATGTCCTACCTTTTCAAAATCAATCGTTTTTGGGTTCATAAGCTGAAAAGTTAAAATTTATTGCTTCATTGCATTGTTGTGCCATATTGGTCCCAGATTCCATGTTCAAAGTTGTGTTTGTAGCATTAATTTGGGTGAAGGCATAGTGTTGTTAGGCTTGTTGGCCATTGCTCATTTTAGAGAACTGTTAGCTTCAACTTCTGGAAGAGAAATGAAGCCTTTGTGTATTTCTACTTATGTAGCTGCTACCTTGGAGTGGTTGGGAAATTTTGTTCCTCTTAGTTTTCACCTTTTGTTGCTCTATTTCTAACATTTAACATTGTTCCCTAGATCGTTTATTTGGTGGATAGCTATATTTATTTGGCTATGTACTTTTTAACCATATTTGGTGATATATGTACTTGAGGACTATAATCCGTGTTTTTTTATTGGTTCTGTGATTCTTGCACTGACATTGTATTAATTTCGTTTGGCACATTAATTTTCATTTTCATGAAGGTTGGTTTTCCCCCATAAGGGGTAATAACTGTAAAATTTCTGTGTTTTTTACGATCATAATTTTAATTTTTTTGTGTATTTAGAGTCATAAATCATTATTAGATACTGATCACATGAGTTGTGTTATTTTAATTATGTTTCTATGTTTGTTGTTCCTATTATTTTTAATTTTTTTCTATGAATCGTGTACTTTATGTTCATAATTTAGGAAACATTTTAATAGAGTAGGTGTGATACTTTGTCATAGAAAAAATGGATAACAAAACAATCTGGGATGAAGAGACTACTGAGATTTTCATCCACGCATGTCTTGATCAAGTGTATAAAAAAGAACGGACTGGGTTGACATTTACGAAAGATAGGTGGAAGAACATCGTCTCGACGTTCAATGAGAAGACGGGAAAATCATATAACCGAAAACAGTTGAAGAATAGGTTTGATATATTAAAAAAGGATTTCAAGATCTGGGATTTGTTACTGAAAGAGACTAGTGTGGGCTTTGACGCCACAACCGATAGGGTGACAACAACCGAGGATTGGTGGAATGAGAAATTACAGGTTCAAAATGACTATAACTATTTCGATTTATTCGTAACAACATGCTATATGTTACTTGACTAAAGTATTGCTTTTTAATAAAAAAAATTGACTTCGGTTTACTGGATGCATGCAGATTAAGTCAGGATACAAGAAGTTTAGGCGATTAGGCCTTAAGTTTGAGAGAGAACTAATAATTATATTTAAGGATGTCATAGCCACCGGAGACCATATTTTCTCACCCTCTATGACACAACCTCAGATGAATTAGGTAGAGGGGAACGATGTGTATAGACCTACAATGGATGAAGAAGAAGGCTCTGGTGACAGTGAGGACGAGCATTTCGGTGTTGACCCTGCACTTAGTACATGAGTCACAGATGAAATGGCCAGTATCGGATTAGCCACATCAACGCCATCAGACGTTGGTCCTAGTGCATCTGATTACCTACAGAAACAGAAGAGAGGTAAAGGGTCCAGTAAGAGCAAAAAACAAAAAGTGACTGTCGTGACGCAAATAACTGATGCTATTAGTATTATTGCTAATGTCATCGTGGATAAAGCAGTAGCCTTAACAGGGACTGAAAAAACTAGCATCAGAGAGGTTATGAAATATCTGATGTCCCTTGACGAAGTGAAGCATGACAGAGCCTTTGGAGTTCGGTGTATGAAGGCTCTGGAGACCAAGGCATGTCGAGAATTTTTTGTGTCATTGAAAGGAGACCTTGATTACTTGCTCGACTAGCTGCGTTTTATTATAGAGGAGCAATAGCTCCAATTGTACTTGATGTGTGGATGCTTGACTTGAGACAATTTTTTTTAATATTTCAGCTTAATTGACTTGTCGTTTAGAACAGTTTGATGTAGTTGCTATTTGTATGCTAATGTTATGTTTCGTAATCATCCTGCTTACACCTCAATTTAACCAAAATCACAGGTACGTCAATGGCAAATCGTAACAACCAAAACAGGTTGCAAGGGATAGAGGAAAATGAAGATAACGACGATGTTTCAATTATTGACGCTGACTTATCTTCGTATGCATAATTATGCGCGTTAATTTGTCAATATTTGTTACCATATTTGTGTAGACAACCGCGTAGAATGAGTACGCAAACAAGTCACCACTGGGTTCAACAAATATTGGCAAGTGAAGGTTCAAAGTGTCATAAGATTTTTAGAATGGAAAAACATATATTCTACAGCTTATGCAATAAGTTAGGTGAGCATGGGTTAAGAGAATCTAGGATTGTAGGTGTCGAAGAAATAGTTGCAATGTTCTTACTCACTATTGGACACGGAGTAGGAAATAGGCTGGTACACCAAATATGTCAACATTCGGGTGAAACTGTTAGTAGGCTTCTACACACAGTTTTGGAGGCCTACATTAATCTTGCAACCGAGATTATCAGGCCACTTGATCTTGAATTCCATGAATGTCATCCAAAAATAAGCAACGATGACCGATATTACTCATATTTCAAGAATGCCATTAGAGGTATAGATGATACTCACATCAGGTGTGTGATAAGTGGACTGGGCTGAGATAGATTTATTGGGAGAAAGGGATATCCAACGCAGAATGTTATAGCTGTTTGTGATTGGGATATGTGCTTTACGTTCATGTTAGCGGGATGGGAAGGTTTAGCACATGATGCACGTGTGTTTCACTCTGCTCTCTCAAATCCAGCCATGAACTTTCAACATCCACCACAAGGTATATTTTCGTATACTTCAATTACATTTCTTTGTCTTCATTTCACTTTCAAAATAATCTCACATTTAAAATGATTTTAACACATGTTAGGAAAATATTATTGGGTCGATTTTGGCTACCCAACATCAGTTGGGTTTCTTGGTCCGTACAGATGTGAACGTTACCACCTCACAGAATTCAGGAATCAACGGGGTTTTCAGAATCCTAATGAGGCCTTTAATTTTTATCATTCAAGCTTGAGGTGCACAATAGAAAGGATTTTTGGAGTATGGAAATATAGGTTTAAAATCTTACAAAAAATGCGCAAGTACAGCTTCGACACACAAGTCCGCATTATCTGAGCCACAATGGCTATACATAATTTCATTAGAAGAAATTTCCAAACTGATGTAAACTTTAGGGATGCAGAAAATAAGAATTTAATTGATGTAGATAATAGTCAAGATTAAGAGCCACTGTCGATAAATTATCTTCGGACATCTTCAACCCAGATGAATCATGTCCATGACACCATCAGGGACCTAATTGTATGAGACCTTTGATCTTATTAGTTCTGTTATATTTTACTGTATCAAAAACTTTAATTTTGTATTATTTCTAATTTATTTGAATTTTCATTGTAATTTAATTATGTATTTTACCATTATAAAATTTTCAAAGTTAATTTTTTCACATTTAATAAATTTTACAATTTTTTCTCTTAAATATCACAAAAGTCACTTATGAAAAAGCTTAACCAAACATCTTTCATTTTCATAAAACCACTTATCAAATCGTTAATCCAAACATAAATCACTTACACAATCTGACTTTTACCTAATCTGACTTTTCCATGAGTCAGATTGCAATAAGATACTTTTCCTACCGCTATTCCAAACACACATTCTAGAAGCTTGTTAAGGTAAAGAGATGAGGCATCAAAGCTTCTTTCAAATTTTCTTTTTATATCTATGTATATTATATTATAATTATAATATTCATAATTATTTTTTACCAAAATAATATTTAAAATTATTAGTATAATTATACTTACAATTATATATTAATTATTATTTTTTAATTATATTTTATTAAACATTTTATAAAGTTTAAAAAAATTTAATAAAATATGGGCAAAAATGTCCATATATCAATATTTTCCCTCCTGAACTAAACAAAATAACATTAAAATCATTCCCTTCTCCTCCCTTCTCATCAATCCAAACGAGGGAAAATTAAAGGGTTAAGGTGCAGATTTAGCAAAGAACTATTTTTTAAAGTGCACCCAACACAACTAACTATTTTATGGTGTAAAAATAGATATTATGAATTTTCAGGGTGCAAAAGTAGACATCATGAATTTTTTTTGGAGCAAAAATAGCAATTTTTGCACCCCAAAATAGATAACGAAATTGTTATTTTTGCTTCAAAAAAAATTTATGATGTCTACTTTTGCACCCTGAAAATTCATAATGTCTATTTTGCACCATAAAATAGTTAGTTGTGTTGGGTGCACTTTAAGAAATAGTTCTTTGCTAAATCTGCACCTTAACCCAAAATTAAAACCCCTCTGCTCCGCTCCCCTTCCCTTCGTTGAACCAAACAGACCCTTAATATTACCTTGTTTGAATTGATCAGAATGAAGGGGAGGATGAGGATTTTATATTACTTTGCTTGGTTCAAGTAAGAGGGGAGGGGAGGGAAATTATTTTCACATGGACAACTTTAACCTTATGTTATAAATGATTTTTTCCAAACTTTATAAATATATACTAAAGTTTAATTATAAATAATATTTGTATGCCCTAAATTATAAATAACATTTAATACAAATACACACACACATATGTATTTAAAATTTTGTGTGTGTGTGTGCGCGCGCGTGCGCGTGTGCGTGTGTGTGTGTGTGTGTGTGTGTATGTATGTATGTATGTATGTATGTATGTATGTATGTATGTATGTTTTAAAAAAACAATGAAAGAAAATAAATATATATTCCCTTATTATAATTTTATATGCATTCATTATATATAATGATACTCATCTATATCCAATGAAGTCTATTTTATAATGATAATGTGATAATCATCATATATACTTGTATACCCACTTTTTATAATTGTGCGAACACATAAAATTTCATCTGTTATTTTAATAATGGAGCCAACTAATGTTTCTTTGTTTAATTGAATGTTCAGTTTTATCCCAACTCATTGCATTACAATGTAGACCCAAAATTATAATCTATAATACACACACACATACACAATTAGAATATAATCACATGCAAGACAATAAAACCAAAGACCGTGTCATTTACTAAAATAAGGAGTTCATCATATTATAAACTTACTAATGTAAGACATCAAATGCCAATCACATGGCATCTCAAAAAATATGCAGCATGACATTAAAGGCCACTAAATGCCATCATATGGCAAACCAAAATATGAATGGTGGCATCAACTGCCATCACAAGGCAAACTAAAGTATCTAAGGTGGCATCAAAAGCCATCAAATACCATCATAGGGAAAAACAAAATATCTTTAAAAGTATTTTCAATGCTAATCTAACTACCAAAAACCATTTTTATAATAACTTGCTTGCGCATTGGAAGGGTCATTGAATCACTGTCTTGAGTTTGCTAATATCATGCATGCGGAACCAGTAAATGCTAGGGACCTTATCTTCATCACATCCACTCTCTTGAATCAACTTAAAAGTGCCCTCCCCAAAAATTTGTGGTGCATATCTCTCTCTAAAAACTTGATTTCCTTTCCTCATGGCACTTGCTATAGCTTGCATTTTCCCTGCAATTAGAACTCTATCAGAGGGGACTCTATCCTTATTTGCAAACACCCTTCTAGTCCTCTTGGAACTCTCACTTTGTGCTCCATGAGACATGTCATCAAATTCAACATTGTCCAAATTGACAGAAAAATCCTGAAAAGTCACATTATTTTGTGACTGAAGTTGATCAAACACGAATTGAATATTGTTAACACTAGTATAGTGAGATATATGCCATAACAATAGACCAAACATGAATTGAAAATTGTAAATATGGAGGGATGATGTGCATGTGCGTACGTGCGCCTGTATGTGATGACAAGAAGCTGAAAACTCATCGAGAAGTTCACCATAAAAAAGGAAACCAACCAGAATTTTAGGTCATATTCAAAAATCATCAAAACAAGTGATGAAATTTATTGGAAATGAAAACAAAAAAGGGAAAAAAACAGTCAATTTGCATAGCATTAAGTTTTAATAAAGGAAAAAAAATCAAAATCAAAATCAAAATCAAAATCTGAATGTATATTAAATGTATATTTTGTATTTATTGTTCCTCTATAATTAATGAAAAATGAGTTGCTTTCTCCTTATTATACTTGCAGTGAGACCAAAGGGAGGCCTTACAAACAAAAGTTTATACGCAAGCCCACTATCAACTGAATGCATGCATAGAAAAAAATTTCTCCTTTAAAAGCCTTCAATCAATACATGCTTTGCAACCTTATAAACATATTACTTGATGCGGCCATTTGCACCCATAAACTCAACGTGTGATTGCTTAATTAAGGGGATAGATATTAATCCTATCGACATGCTAAAGCCTTGAGAAAAAGAAAGAATAGAATAACTATACTCAAATATGAGGAGGGAAACTGGTGCTCTAATGAGGACCAACCAAAGGAGTTTTCTGTAATTTTCTAAAAAGAATATTTTATTACAAACTAATTATCTCGTGACTTGTGAGGGTTCAATGCAAGAGAGGTAAATAAGTAAGGAGTTCGACTAGCTTTTAGTTTGATCGAACGTGGTCAGCATAGTTTTTGGTGGGGCACGTTAACCATAAGAATAAGCGAATAAGTGCGACAAGAGCAATAAGATGAAAAGCACATCAGGTAAGCGTATCAAGAGATACCGTGGGAAGGTTGCCCTTAACGCCAGTCATTAAGGATTTGTTCCAACGTCAGCTAGGAACGACAGAAGAGAAGGATCGAACGGCTGCGAAACAAGAACGCTTGGGTTTGTTTCCAAAAAGCCTCAAGACGCAACGTTGAACCTATAACTAGTCAAAAAAATCATTGGGCTTCCAACCCCCCCCCCCCAAATATAACATGCTCTTGATACTATGTAAACAGTAACAATTAGAGAAACATAATAGAAAAGATTAAGAATTTTGTATTAACCGTATAAGAGCAACATGCTCATACAAATTATAATCTACTTGAGTTTTATAATGTTCATCCCTCATTTGAGGATGATTAACAACTAACCCTAACTCTAGAGATTTTGGAGGGACTTCCTTCTGTAGAGAGAGACTCACATTAACCTCTCTCTTAACATGGTGTGGATCTCACTATCCTACACTAAACACATTAACCATGACCTTTTATATAGACTAAGGTTTCAAACTATAATCCACTTGAGTTTTACAATGTTCATCCCTCACTTGAGGATGATTAACAACTAACCCTAACTCTAGGGATTTTGGAGGGACTTCTTTCTATAGAGATATGCTCACATTAACTTCTCTCTTAACATGGTTTGGATCTCACTATCCTACACACTAAACACATTAACCATGACCCTTTATATAAATTAGGGTTTCAACCAATCTACTCATTTAATTTCACCTTAATATTTCTAACCGTTGCTAATTTGTTTGATATGACTTATGAGATTTATGATCCATGTATATCTTGTTGCCAACATAATGCCTTGATTAATGGCCAGAAGCAGAAGATATTCATGTACCACATATTTAGGTTGCTTTTGTGGTGTCAAAATCATGTTTTAATATGAACCATTCATAAATATTATGAGGCTGATTTCAAAATTTGTCTAATTTTATATCATGTGTCAAATAAGCTCAATGGGCCTTAGGCCCATTATCCTTGTACTGCTTAGAGGCTTTTGCCCGTTGGAATGAACCACAAGACTTGAACCTCACCAATATGAACAAAAAAGGTTATTTTAAAAAAAAAAGGGTACGGAAAACCCAACTTGAAATTCTTGCAGATCAAAAACCACCCCAACAACGGCTACTCGTCCTCTCGAATAATTTTTTTAAAAAAACAAAGATTTCCAAAAGTTCGTAAATGAAAGTCCATTGGATTGCATACTATAGTTCTGCTCCCATGGGAAAATACATGGTCTTAATTTGATTTACTTTAATGTTTTTAGGTTAAAATCATTATTAATGCTTATAGTTTAATCAGATTTTGACTTGAATTCTTATAATTTTGAAATCGTTGGTTTTAGTCATTAAAATTTCATGAGTTTAACAACTTATCCCTATACTTTTATCGAGTTTTAGTTTTGATCTATATATTTTGTTTGTTTGCTTAAAAATTGTGAATTTTTCTTTCCAAATCTAAATATTAAATAATAGATGTGCGTGTTGGACCACTTTCATGAAAACGTTGAACTTAAAAGAAAAATAAGAAATGAAGCTAAAAAGGTATATAGATAGATAATAATGCCAAAGGCAAAGGTCTCTTTGATTACTTTTTTATATGGAAACATGGCATAAAGTTTGAGAAAGCCTTTTTCGTTAAAAAATATATAAAAGTTCTAAACACAAATTTATTGTCAATGAATGAATTAGGTGTATGATCTCTCGGGGAAGAAACTGTCTAAAGCCTTCGATTTATTTTTCATTAAAAATTTGATAAATTAGGTTTTAGAGATTCATAAATCATAAAAGGTTAAGCCATGCCTTAAAAATTATAATCAAATTCACGATTGATTCTCTAAGTTTAACGTCTCTAATTTATGATTAAAACGTTTCTAACTTATAAAATCATGTTGAGTTGTTGTAAAATTCATGCTAATTATAAATTAGTTTAAACTCGTGAATTTACACATCTAATTTACCGTTTTTACATTTTTTTTACTTACAAAATTGTACTAATTAACTTACTCTTAAATTCATACTAACCTTTTCAATTTGATAATGCTAAGTGGTTTAATATATAAATTTATTAGAATTTCTTTATTAAGTGTGATAAATTAGGGATATTGATGAATTTAATTTCAATAATTTTGATTTAAATATGTGTAAATTAAATCATGATTATTTAAATATACAATATTAATACCTTTGTTGGATACATGCTGAAAATAAAGAACATGCATGCACTGCTAACTACTGAAATACTTGATGTCGAAGCCTCATAAAAGCATTTGCAGAGACATGAGTGTATCCCAGGTCCACTGTTAACACCCTTTTAGCCAGAAAGTTAGCCTCTTAGTTGAGCTCACAAGACATTCATGCTGTAGCATGCTTTGTATCTCAAGAATAACATATTTATCCTGGTGGATCTCACTACGTTCCTCCTGAATGGCATTACATGCATCCAGGGAATCACTGAACAAAAGTACCTTTCTGGATCTCATTACATTCCTCTTGAGACCCATAAGGCATGCCCAAACTTTCGCCGAGAGTACATCCCCCTTACGCAATCTCATCATGAAAGCTTCTCGTGCCTGGTTTATATGGTCTCGTAGCACCCCACCACATGCAACCTGATCAGAATACTCCACAAATGCCCCATCTACAAACACTCTACTCCACTCTCCTTCCACAATTTCTAAGCAAGTAGCTTGCTGATTCCCGATACCACTGAAGTTAGCTTGAGCTAGCCTCTCATTTACCATGGTATTAAAAACCCGGCTGATGTTGCTACTCGGTTGGAATACAACTCACAGCAACCCGGTATGAACCGAGTAACCGGGGAGTGACTCAGGGTAACCGGCCTGGTCGGTGGGTTACCCAGTTTAGTAATTTTATTTGCCTGACGCGCGAAAACGTTGCCATTAAAGATGGTGGTTTATCTCCAAGAAGAAGAAAATAGTGGAGGAGATGTAAGAGGAAACTTGCAGCGGAAAAATTTCTTGAGGGAGAACGCATGAAAGAAAAAGGAAAAGAACAATTTCTGGGGATATAGGACTGCAGTTGAAAGAAGATACACCGGAAAATAGAGGTGGGGCCATGGAGAGGTTGTGATTGAAAGAAGCCAGGAAGGACAAGAAAAGGCTCTGCCATTGATAACTGTCAAAGCATGTACAAGGTGGCTAAGCTCAGTAATTTTATTGTCTCCCTGTTTTCCAAAGCTTCCCATTTACCTTTGTCGCATCTGGTGTGGAATAATAGCATGCCATATGCCCCTCACCCAAAGGAAATCTCGCATCACATGTAACACATCTCCAATTCCATCGTTGCAGCCAGAACATGTGCCATCTTTGGAATTCTTAACTTCCACAACCTATTCCAGGTAGGTGATTTAGGCGTGTCATCTCTACGTAATACATGGGATCCTGATTTGACCGAATAAGTACCATCACTACAAAAAAATGAACTTTCGACGGTGACTTGAAAGTATAGAAGTCGCCGCTGAATCTATTTCAGCGGCGACATTATGTCGCCGCTAAAGCGACTGTCGCTGATACTTTTGGTGGCGACATTTCTATATCGCTACTAAAAACAGACAATCAACGGCGATATTTTGTCGCCGCTAAAAGTATATGAGAAGGCACGAAAACGCGGGTCGCTGCTGAAAGTGAGGTATAGGTGGCGACATTTGTCGCCGCAGAAACATGTATCAGTGGCGACAATTTTGTCGCCACAGAAACACTTATCAGCGGCGACATTTTTGTCGCCACAGAAACCATTATCAGCGGCGACATTTTGTCGCCACGGAAACTCTTATCAGTGGCGATAATTGGTCGCCACAGAAACACTTATCAGCGGCGATAATTTGTCGCCACAGAAACATGTATCAGTGGCAACTCTTTGTGTTGCCGCAAAAACAAGTATTAGCGGCGACAAATGTCGCCGCTAAAAGTTGTAATTTTTTCAATTTTTAATATAAATTGCTGAAATTAAAACCTATACACTGTATTGATGAAGATCAAAAGTAATTTTAAACTAGCAATGATATTAACATAATTCTTCAAAACTAACATCTGACTGTCAAAATGCTTCAAAATTAAGATCGAGTATTTAAATTTCTTATACAAAGTCTAAGGATTTCCAAATAAAAACATTAAACACGTGAACTATAGAGAAGGACCAGCTTGTGGGCCAGCAGGACTAGGAGTAGATAAAGTAGGAGCTGCTACTTGCCCCTGTTGCATCAAGATAGCTAGTTGAGCATGTATTCTTTGCTCCATTTGTTCCATCCTGTGCTGAAATTGTGCACGCTCTTCTTCCATCTTTGCACGCTCTGCTTCTATCTTTGCACATTCTTCTGCAAGATTTGCTTCCATCTTTGCACGCTCCTCTTGAAATTTTTTATCAAACTCCTCATGCAATTGGATACGCACATTCTCTACAGCTGAATTATCATTGGATTGAAAGCGACCTCTCTTCCTCAAAGGCTCTGCTCCATACCCTTTTCCTCTTACATACCCTGATCTCTCACCAAGAACAGCTGTCAATATTTCATCAGAGGTCATTCGAGCATCACTCTCTACCTCTTCTTGTTGTTGTTGAAGAAGTTCATGCAAGTCAGTCTACAATTAAAGCATAAAACAAATGAGATAAAAAATTCGTGAACTTAGTGTAGCATATAAAAACACAACGCATACGTGAATTTGCTTAGATTGTGGATCTGCCCACACTAACTGTCCATCTGCTGTCTTCCTAGTATGTGTGATTTGCCAAAACTGGTCAGGGGGTGCAGGTTGTCCGATAGTGGGGTCCCTCTATAAAGCATAATATACAAAGACGATAAATGGTGCAATTTAAAATAAAAAAGGATTGAAAACATAAACTAAAGTAAAGAGAGATTAAACTTACTGTAGCAAAGTTAATTAAATTTTCTTACTGCGTACAAAAATATCCCTAATTTATTTGGTGAGCATGCACCTTCCATGTTGCTAGTTATCTGAGTGCTATTACTTAGGATTGATTAATTGAAACTGAGATTATCACTTATGGGCTAGGCATCCAGTGAACCAACCATTCAGCTAAATGTTTATCCTATTCTATTTTGTATCTTTTTTTTAATACGACTCGTGAAGATTTTGATTCTTCCTGCTTCACAAAAGAATCTCATGCATCTCTTTCAGTCTCATAATTACTGTTACTAGTAGCTTTCTTTCCAAATGTCCATTAGAGGAAGTAAACTCAGTTAATTGAGAATAAAGAAGAGGGGCTCTTCATTACCCCTCAATTATATAATCATTTAGGACAAACCTAGTGCCACATTTTTTAATTGCAAAAGCTTTATCATAAATTCCACTCTATTTTGAATATTTAATATTTGCTGGTTTTAACGTTATGCTTGAGTTCTGAACTGTTATTTCTTTCATTCTCCCCCAACTGTGGTCATAAAATAGAACTAAAAACAAGAAAAGAAGGTAGATCTAAGTAAAACTTTAATTAATGACCTCAGATAATTGCCAACCACGAGGTTTAACCAATCATATAGATGTTGGGGTTCAGAGAGTTGTTCTATATGTTACAGTAAATATTGTGAAACAAGTAAAAAGGGTCATCACCAAAAAGTAATAAATTGCATTATACTCTTAGAAAAAGATAGATGGTGCAATTTAAAATAAAAAAGGATTGAAAACATAAACTAAAGTAAAGAGAGATTAAACTTACTGTAGCGAAGTTAATCTCCTCAAATGATCGAGGACCACAAGTATGTTTTGTTACTTGTTTTTCTCAGTTTTTCTTATTCCTTTTACTTTTTGCCTACAAAAAAATTAGTAATAAGGAATTAGTGACTAAAATAAATATATAATCCATTTACAAGGATAAAAAGGTACCTTAAAACCTTCGGTTTGAAAGTATGTTAGTAACAACTCCCAATCTTCGGAACTCAGATTTGGAGGAGGATTAGCCAGCCTATCCTCATCAGAAGCATATTTGTTATAGTGTTTGTGCAAGTTGGTTTTCCAATTTCTAAAGGCATTTTTCAAGTTCATCGTTATAGTTTTTTTGAACTTCTCTTCATTGATTGCATCAGAAGGTTCAAATTTATCCTAAAACGCATATAAAGATAAATATGTTATGAAAACATAAATAAACAAAGATATATATAAATATTTAGGAAGAGTATACCTTTACTTTCAAAATCATCTCATCTCTATATTGTTCACAAATATTCTTCCATTCAGCACCGTAACGGAAAGAGATTGTGGTCCTAACGACATAACCACAATAATTAACAAGGTTTCTCGCTTCTGCACCTACTGCTCGTGTTAGGAAGTTTGAAAGTTTCACTGGTATCTTTGCTCCAAATCTGGTCCTCAAGTCCACTTTGAAGTATTTGTACACTCCTCGACCTTTTTTTAAAGTATGAGAGGAGCCTATAATGCATTTAAAAGAATGAAAACAATTAAAAGTTACATGTGATGTGGAGTAGTTATTAATTTTTATATTATAAAATTGAAGCAAATTTACCTGCACTACTAGCTTGAGTAGGGGGAGAGTTGGCAGGCATCTCCTCGAGTTGTAATTGTAGTGATCGAGGTGAAATTACACGTCTTGATTGATGTGTAGAGGAAGTACCTCCACTGCTTGTGCCACCATGTAGTCTAGAGGAATGATTTATTCCACCTCGACCTCTCTTTAATCCTGACATAACCTACAAAAATGTACAAAATTTAATTAAATTTTCTACAAGGAAAAAAAGTCTGAAAGCAAATTTGAATGATAAAGGACATTTAATTTATAAATACTCAATGTAAAAATTAGTAAAAGTTACCATAAAGAAACAATAATTTCATTCAATTGATTCTTCTGAGGTACTATCACTTAGATTAGTATCTTCTGATTCACTCTCTTGTACTTCATATTCTGTGTCATTTTCTACTTCAGTATCACTATCATAGTCATCAAGCACATCCTCTTCATTACTATCTTCATGAACCAGTGAATTAGTTTGTGATAGTTCTCCTCCCTGTACAAAGGTCTGGTCTTGTACATCTTCTCTATACAAGTTAATGATAAAATCAGGTTCCACACGAGTTGGATTGTCAATATTTAAGTCAACTACCAACTGTTGATAAGCATCTTCATCAACCATAATAGGATTTGCCTCACTAACATCATTATCTTTGTTAATAGGTATATTGAACAAGTCACGTGGATTCGTTTTGACAACAACAAGCCAACCAGGGTGAAGAAGATCATCCACATAAAAAATTTGCTCTGCTTGAGATGCTAGAATGAATGGTTCATTAGTTTGTAATGAACATTGAGTGTTAATACTTGTGAACCCATATTTATCAACCTTATATCCTTTTTCATAGTGAGCCACATCCCACCAATGACACTTAAACAAAGTATATTTTTCTATTCCCAATGTAAGACAATTCATAAATATGGTATAACACGCCATAATATTCTTTATCAGCATCGGTGTCATCACCCTTGGCCATGACTCCACTGTTTTGAGTCTTTTTTTCCTATTGCCCGATCTTTCGTGTGGAAGCAAAATCCATTTCCTATGAACATAGAGTAACGACTGACGACCTTTAATGGACCAATTGATAAACTTATGAGCTCAGGGCTTACATGGCCTTGTTTGGACAACACTCTCACCTATGCAAACAAGAATCATTTCTTTAATATGCAATACCATCATAATTTATACAAATACCAACATTTAAAATATTATAACTTACTCGTGAATGAAACCAATCAGGAAACCCCTTACACTGGCTTTGTGATCCTTGTTCTTCAACTTCAATCCTGTAATCCCTAAATGTTTTTCGCACAAGTAAGAAAAATGTAAATTATAACAAATACAATCTCTCTTAAGGTAAGGTTAACTTACTTCATAAATGGTCAAACTTCTTCACAGTTTTGAAGCACATACATCCTTGCTTGACAATATTCTTCATGAGAAAGATTAATTGACTCAAAACGTCCCCTTGGTTCACCACTTTTCTTGAATATCAAAAACTCACAGTTGACATAAGCACTGGTTTCATCATTCCTATGTGGAACATTAAACTTTATAGGAAAGTATTTTAAATAGCGTGAGCAAAAAGTAAGACTTTCATCTGCCAAATATCCTTCTGTAATTGATCCTTCAGGTCGAGCCTTATTGCGAACATAAGATTTGAGTGATCGTAAATACCTTCATGAAAAAAATTGTTTAGATTTGAATGTTTTTGAATGATTATAAATATAATTATAAATTTCTTATCATCTAACCTTTCTATTGGGTACATCCAACGATATTGAATTGATCCACCAACTTTTACCTCTCCCGCTAAGTGTATTGGCAAGTGAACCATAACATCAAAGAAGGCAGGAGGGAAGATAGTCTCCAACTTGCATAACGTGATTACTATTTCACTTTGAAGTTTGTCAATTTGCTCATATGTCAAACTCTTTGAACAAAGATTCTTAAAAAATCTTCCCAATTCTATAATTGGTTCACACACTTGAGGACGTAATAGCCCACGGATTGCAATTGGAAATATTTCTTGTAATAGCACATGGTGATCATGGCACTTTAGCCCAAATATCTTTCTCTCTTGAATGTTGACATATCTTGAAATATTAGATGAAAAAGCATCATGAACCTTTAAGTTAGCTAAGAATTCACAAAGGGCTTGTTTCTTTTCATTGAATAAAGTGTAAGGAGCATGAGGCTTAGAAATATTATTACCAACTTTAATTGGGTGCATATTTCTCCTAATTCCTAACTCTATTAAATCATACCTACTTTTCAATGTGTCCTTTGTCTTTCCAACCAAATCCATTACCGTCGACACAATATTATCAGAAACATTTCTTTCTATATGCATCACATCAAGATTATGTCGTATCAACAAATGTTTCCAATAAGGCAATTGGAAAAAAATGCTTCTTTTCCTCCAGTTGTAAGCATTTGTGTCTTTATGACGCTTTCGTTTTTGAGTTTTTCCAAATGACACATTACCTAATCGTTCTAGTTGCATAAGTGCTTCTTCTCCAGTTAATGGAACTGGTGGAGCCCTATATTCTTCTTTCCCATCAAATGAGGTCTTATCTTTACGCCATGGGTGATTTTGTGGAAGAAAGCGCCTGTGACCCATGTAAGATAATTTGTTCCTTAATGAAATGCAATGCGTGTCTTTGTGGCAACACGGGCATGCAAGCTTTCCCTTGGTTGACCATCCAGAAAGGTTTCCATATGCAGGGAAGTCATTTATTGTCCACAACACTACCGCATGCATGATAAAATTTGATTGAGAGTATGCATCATATGTTTGCACCCCTACCTCCCACAGTTGTTTTAACTCTTCAATCATTGGTTGTAAGTAAACATCTATCTCATCACCTGGACACTTTGGACCAGGAATAACAAGTGTCATCATAAAGTATGGGCTTTTCATGCAAAGCCAAGGTGGCAAATTATATGGTACCAAAACAACAGGCCAAATGCTATGATTGGCACTCATATTCCCAAAAGGTTGAAATCCATCACTAGCCAAGCCTAAACGAACACTCCTTGGATCAATAGAAAAGGTAGGGTATTTTTGGTCAAAGTGTTTCCAAGCAAGCGAATCAGCTGGATGTCTTAATACATCATCATTGGTATTCTTCTCTTTATGCCACATCATTTTTTTAGCCTGTCTCTTGCCATTAAAGCCTTTGAAGCCTAGGTGTTATTGGAAAATGCCTCAAAACTTTCTGTGGAACCTTTTTCCCTTTTTGTTTGTTTAACTTCCATCTAGGCATGTTGCACCTAGGACATGATTTTGCATTTGCATGCTCTCCCCAATACATTATGCAATCATTCCCACAAGCATCAATTTTCTTGTAATCTAAACCCAAATCACGAATTATCTTCTTAGCTTCATAAAATGAATTTGGCACTAATGCTCCGTCTGGGAGAACAAATTTCAATAGCTCCAATAGTAGATCCATGGATTTATTAGTCCAATGGTTAAGGCATTTCAATTGAAGCAACTTTACAATAAAAGACAATTTTGATATCTTGTTGCAACCTGGATAAAGTTCTTTCTCTGCATCTTTTAACAAGTCAAAGAACCTTTTTGCATGGGAATTAAGCTCCTCACTCTCATTTAATCCAATGTTCATATCATCCATACAAGGAACTCCATATGCATCGCATACCATCCTTACAATATTCTCATCCTCATAAGTATTATTTTCTATCACTCTTCTTGAAGTCTCACAGCCACTTTGAAATCTAGTATTTTCTCCATGCAAGTCTCATACCTTGTAACTATCCCAAAAACCCTTAATCAATAAGTCTGCCCTAACATCTGTTTTCACCTTGAATGAAACATTCCTACATTTCTTACAAGGACAACGTATTTTGTTTGTCACACCATGTTGAGTAAATGCCCATTGTAGAAAATTGTCTACTCCTCTAATGTATGCTAGGTTGCCTCTGTCTTTAATATCTAACCAACTTTTATCCATTCCTATTTCAATAAAAACTACATATGGATGGAAATAATAAGTGATACGTGGAGGCTGCAAGAATACTAAATCAGTAAAAACCCGCCTCTACTTTATGCCTGTAAAAAAGAGAAGAAGAAAGGAGAGAAAGACCTGAACCAACCATGAATATTCTAAAAAAAAAAAAGAAGAAAAAAACTCAAGACAAGTAATTTCAGAAAATTCTCTCATGTTCACTTCACTTCTCCTACACAGTATATATCTGCAAGCATCCAATATAGATTCAAAGCATGTTTATTTACGTTGCTTTCATTTGTATCATATCATTTTTCCTTTAAAATATCTACTCAAATGTACATTTAATAACTTGTTAAACTATTTATGTATTCTTTCCACATTTGTTTCTTTTTCTTTCATTTTTGTTTTCACAATTTACTTTTCCCTAAACCAAATAGCTCCTCTGACGATTCTTCCATGAGAGGAAAAAAGAGTCAAGCCAATGGAAAATACACTCAACTTTTTCAAACTAATCCTTAATGCTAACAGAAACGAATCATATAAAGCTAGAACCATATAAAGCCAGTGAATCCTTAATGCTAACAGAAACGAATAACCAGACATTAATGTCATAAACACTGATTAAGAGAAACAGTTAAAGCACTATATAATTGCAGGATTTTTATTCAAAAGGCAAGCTATTCACTTTCTAATTTAGAACTAACAACCAGAATGAGCTACAGGAACATAACTACAAATAACATCTAAAATGCTATATATTTTGGACCTGAATAGATTATTACCTGAATGAAGAAGCAGAAAACAACGACGTTGCTGGAGGAGAAGAGTAGCGAAGGAGAGAATGAAGGAGCAAACAACGGTGATGATTTTTTAGATTCACTTCGTCTCACGAAGTCGCTGCTGTTGCTGCTGTAAAGAACAGGGAAATGAAAATCGCGACGCGCTGAAACTAAAATTTGGGGATTTAGGTCTCAGGATTTAAACAATTACAAATTATATAGGTAATATAATTTCCACCAAGAGTATCAATAACCAATTGGCTTAATTGGCAAGAGCGCCAAGTTGAAGCCAGCAAGTATGCGTGGGTTCGAATCTTCCAACATGCACATGTTGTGACATTTTTTTTAAACAATTAGCATCACTTGGAAAAAAAACCATTCTAAGTTCCATTACGCAGAATCGAACCCGGATCATTGAATTAATAACGAAAGGGTATACCAGCTCGCCTTGCAAATTTTATTGCTCAACTATCACAACAAAAAATTAAAATATATAAATAAAGTAAATGAATTAATTATAAAATATATAAGTAAAGTTAATTTAATTATTTTTTAGTTAAAATCACTTTTGGACCTTGAAGTGTCACCCAATTTTAGTTTTAATCCCTTAAGTTTGAAACTGGTAGTTAATGTTAAGATTTTAATTAATATTACATATGGAACAAGAATTTAGTATATCTTCAAAATTAAATATTAGGTTTCAAAACAAGCTTTCTTCAACTTATAAATATTAGGGTCTTTAAATTAAATGTGGAATATAAGTTTGGAATAATAACCAATATGATATAGAACATACCACAATCAACTTATTAAAAATAGGGTTTTAAAATAAAATATGAATTTTGAATAACAACTGCTTTAAAAAAATGTTTTCAATATTGTTACCCATGATATTTCAAAGCGCAATTTACATATAATGTCATTGGAGAAAGTCGTTGCCTAAACAACAAATGTAATTCAATGTTTTAAAACTGAACAATGGATCCATCTCATATAGCTTTATCATACAGTTTTACTGCATTATGGTTTTTATATTATATGCGAAATATGATTTTGGACTAATATAAATTTTTATAGAATATTTAGGAATATATTATAACATTCAAAATGAAATCCAATTTATTCACTAAATTTATTTAAAAATCCTCTAATGAACATTACCTTTCACATTTTATCTATTAGGAGAATAACATTTTGGACAAGGATTACAGTTTTGGATTGGGCATAAAAGAACGACCGGTCATAAAACAAATTAATTAAACACTGTAAGTATACAAGTTATGAAAATAGTAAGAAACAAATTAAGATTGTCCTATAAAGATTCAAGTTATAAAAAACTAATATTTTAAAAAATTTTAAATAAGACTTTCAGCGGCGACATAAAAGTCGCCACTGAAACATATTTTCGGTGGCGACATATTTTGTCGCCGCTGAAAGTGTTATAATCAGCGGCGACATTAACAAGTCGTGGCTGAAAATACCACCTTCAGCGGCGACATCATGAAGTCGCCGCTGATTATAACACTTTCAGCGGCGACCAAATTTGTCGCCGCTGAAAGTTGGACTTTCAGCGGAAACACTATAGGTCGCCGCCAAATGTCGCCACTGAAACTCGATTTTCTTGTAGTGCATGTTTTTCCCACTTCCACCTTATTCTATGCCTTCCATTATTCAGTGTTACCCTCTCACAACCCTGCAGTTCCAACTTCTTCATAGTGGCCTTTATTCCACTCCACAATCGTGATCCAGGTTTCTTCATATTTATTTGTGGCATGAGATTATTACTACACCTGTACTTGCTTCTGACCACTCTAGCCCAAAGAGAATCCTTCTGGTGAATAAGTCCCCAACCTGCCTTTATAAATATTGCCTAGTTCTTCTGGCAAAAAAAAATTGCCTAGTTTTGAGTATGCAAGTGACGTATCCCGAGCCCACCTTTCGCTATTTCTTTACAAACATCCTTCCAGGCAAGAGTATTCTCTTTTTCTCATTATTACTGCCTCATAAGAAACTTCGATCACTCTTCTCTACCTGATAACTCCCCATTTTCAATATATTTTAATATAATTAGAGAGTTAATAATGCTAATTTAAAGGGATTCATGAGAGATTTAGATAAGACATCACTTTGGTACATAATTTGAGAATTTCTTTATAAATATAATATTTTAAAATAAAAATATATATAGTTTTAGATAATTACTATTAATAGTTTAAAGTAAGAGAGAGAGAGAGAGAGATTGTGTGTAAATTGTTTTTGTTGTTATTACAATTATTATTTCACTTTTATTTTAGTGGTGTTTATCTCCTTTTATAAACAAGCACGAATTCCCCCCACGGCTCACGTGGGTGCAACAACTGTGGTGTATTTAAGCATTAACTAACCTAATACCTCATAGACGTAATTCAAAATAAATGTATAAAATATGAAACTAAAGTTGCTATGACGTGCATGTTATCCAGTTTGATAAAGAAAATAACACGCATACTATAAAAAAGAAGGGTACATACCCCAGCAACAGACATGCTGAGACAGATAACAAAATTGGCGACCAAGTTCATTCACATAGAAAGATGGAAGAAATGAAAACCGTAATTCAACAAAACCTTTCAAAAAACATTACATGAAACATATGAACATGTTACATGTCTTCATAAAATGTCACATCTGCTGCTCAATGTTTCTAAATATCTCCCTGTAAACGATATTAGTAGTTGTATTCTTCTGATGATTACTCCCATCATGTATAAGAATTTTCAAACCTGTTATATTCTTAACTCTTGATAAGGCAACATATAATTGCCCATGTGTAAATACTGGCTTTGATAGGTATACCCCAACATTTTGTAATGACTGCCCTTAACTCTTATTAATTGTCATAGCAAAAGACAAAACAATAGGAAATTTCCTTCTCTTCATCTGGAACGGAAGACTACTGTCTGAAGGATTCATATCCATTCTATGTATCAAAACCTTCTGATTAGGATTTGACCCATTCAATGTTATAGCTTCAATAACATTTTTCCCAAGTAATGTGATTTTAATGTGATTCGTAACCTAGTCTCGTTGCATAACCCACTAACTTGATCTATATTCTTTAACAGCATTATAGGTACTCCAACCTTGAGACTAAGGTCATGCCTAGGCAAACCTGAACAATTAATTGTATTCAAAAACTCTGTGCTGTAAAGATCTTCAAATCCATCAACATCTTGAGATGACTTACAAATAGTGTCACAACTATAATATTCCATCACTTCACCAGGTAATAAAGAGCATATGTATTCATTTACGTGGTGGACACTCTCAATCGTAGGACATAACATGGCTCGGCTATTGAAGTAATCTGAATTACCTAAATTGACCAGCAAGCTGGGGTATGTCGCAAACACAGTAGCATGCATAGGATCTTGATAATTTCGAATAAGGAATTCTTCAAGAATTTCAATCTATGCAATACCATCATAAGGCAAAACCAATCTACCATCACCTACATTTAGTAGCCATTTCGAGAACACTTGTAATTTATGACTATCTTCATTGGATGGGGATAATAGTCTCATGTTTTTAGTGAGTTGGAAAATAGTACCCGAATCCCATAAGTATGATGAAGTTATGCAAGCATTAACTATAGTAGTTTTGGATCCCTTTGGAATAACAGGTAATAGTTGGCGAAAGTCACCACCCATTAATATAAACTTTCCACCAAGTGGATTGTTGCAATGCATGATATCCTTTAAAGTCCTATCGAATGCTTCGATACAAAAACGTTGAACCATCGGTGCTTCATCCCATATAATCAATTTCGTGACCTTAACCAACTTAGCCAACATGGAGTTCTGCTTAATGTTGCACATTAAATCTTCGTTAACTGTAATGGGTATTGCAAACCTCGAATGAGCTGTCCTTCCAGACTATAACAATATGGCTGCAATCCCGCTAGATGCAACAGTTAGCACTACTTCACCTTTCGAACGAAGGAACGAAGTAAATGCAATCTATAAAAAGGTTTTTCCAGTTCCTCCATGATCGTACACAAAGAAAAATGCACCAATACCATCGTTTAATGAAGACATGACAAAATCATAAATAATTTTTTTCTCTGCATTCAATGAATTGATTATTTTGACCGATTATGAAGCCAATTCAACTTGTCATAATTTAATTCTTGCATAATCAAATGATTGCCAACATCAACATAACTTGCCAATGAAGGCTGTGGAAGCGAAGGAAATTCTGAAATGCTCTTTCCATTGAGTTGCAACAGACTTTCAATCTCAGTAAGGGCAGCTTGCTCTTTTTCTGTTGCTGAAATCTGAAACCCTACAAAAATAAAAACATACAAGTTAGAATGTGTGTGTTATTGATTATGGTAATGGAGAAGAGTTGTAAGGGAGATGAATGTACTTGATGATATAGGATCATCATGTGGGATGCATAATAGATCTTCAGAAAGAATTTTAGAAGTCTCATGCCACACAACCTCAGGGCAGCTTAAACAGCTACATAATAGCATGTTGACAAACATGGACTGCAGTGAACGACCCGTTGCCCACACAGAAGCTTCCTTTAGAGTAGAGATAAATCCAGTGTCATCGTCTAACAATCCTAATCCAATACATGCATCACGATATGTTGAATGTACGATACCATCGACTATCCTAATGGCTTCATATGAAGAAGGTCCTTTGACTTTAGTCTACAAAATCCTCAGGTAATAGAGTTCTCCAGATGAAGGTGAAGTATGAGTAAGCCGACCAATTGCAAATTCTCTCTTTCTTTTTTTCCATTTCCATTGCCTTCGATGATACACATAATATTGTGGGAATTCATAATAATACAGAGTTCGAGCGAAAGCATCATCTTTATTTTGTGTCATCCAAGCAAGGAACATAGACTCACAAACTCTAGGCTTGTCTAGAATTTCAGCCACATCATCAGTGTTAGAATAAATGATACACTGTTGGTTTGGGAGGTGAAAGCTTAACCTCTATACTGGTGGGTACCTATGATGGATATCAAAACCAAATATATGCCAAGCTGCCTCACATGCAGAGATGTAACGAAAATTGTAATATTATTGAATTTCATCCAATGATGCCTGAGGATTGCTATTTTGATCACTATCATAAATTGAGGCAACGACACGATCATTGCCTTTGCTAATATACTTGAATAGGTATTTGATTGCAGTAAACTAATTACATTTTTCAACATTGATGTGAGCGTGGAACATAGACAACAACGTAGAATTATATGGAACTACGTACGAACCTGTTATCCAGGGGGATGCCTTTAACTTCAACAGTCTTTTCATCATCCCTTCTTCTATATGTAGGAAACCCTTCTTGATCAACAACTGTCTGTTCATTAAATTTCTTAGGAAAGAACTTCTTACACTTCTTATCCACCATATATTGCGCTTTTGGATTGAGGTGTCCACAGGGAGAGTGCATCATGAACTTTTGTACCAGCTCATACAACTTCGGGTCAAAATCAACATCTGGGATTTCTGCGGATATAATTTTGTCGATATCAATAAGATCTTTCAACTTGTCATGCTCTGCAAGCCATATAAGGATATGTGCATGCGACAAGCCTCTTTTTTGGAATTCAATCATATAAACTTCTGCAAATTGTGTTAGAAAGAACTATGTTAATGGTGGTTATAGTTTGAAGACTGAAGGGGAAAATGTTTTAGGCTAGTAAAGTATGCGTACCTGCAGGAACATTGCCAAATATCTTCTTCTTCTTAATAACATTAATTAAAGCTCTCAATTTGAGTCTAAAAATCCTGGACAATATATCAACTCTGTCTGCAGCGGCCAGAGAACCACTTTTGTAGTATCTTGATATTTCAGGCCACGCTGGGTTGCATGTAAATGTTATGAATAGATCTGGATACCCAGCAAATCTACATATTGTCATGGCATCCTGATAAGTATTGATCATGTAACGTGCACCACCAGTAAATGAAGAAGGTAAGACAATGCGCTTCCTGGTAGCTGATGCATTTCTTTCCCCACTAAATAAAGCATCGGACAGCCCTTGGTACATGTCTGCACCGAGTTCCTTCTGATGTGTCCTGACCTATAACAACTTTTGGGCCTCAATCATTGTATATGCATCAACCACAAATTGTTGAAATAGTCTCCCAGCATGCAGAATTGTTCACACTTCATCATCTCTAGCCATGAGTTTGTAAACAAAGTATTCTCTCATACTAACTCGTTTCGTCAATGAGTTTTCTTATATTTTATCATTTTGGGCATGCTCTATATCATGTCTATAACCATCCTCTAGGGAATAAAAGAGGGTATTGTAATGGAAGATATGATGGATGTAACTTGTGTATCCTTTGAGGTGTATCAGATAGTTCCTCAATAATAATATCTCTCCGTTGAAAGTTGATATCAATATCTCCAACTATCAAAGCTGCAACTTCTGAAGCGGATGGCAATTATAGGTTCGGCCATCATGTTGTCTGTTGCTTATCAAGCGTAACTTCAACCCATGAGGATGAGGCCTACTAAGCATTGTTGCTTCCATTCGGTACTGTTGAACGAACGGATTAAATTCATCAAGCACATTCTTAATCGTATGAACAATGGCCGGATCGATGGTTGAATCCTTCAAGTGATTGCTGTTGAATGATGGGTGTAAGGGCATTAGAAAAGTAGTAATAATTATCATCGCATATTAATCTTGTATGTAACATAAGTAAATTTATGTGCCTCACTGTATAGATCCTATTATGAACTTCATTGTCGGTGTCATATATATACAGTTGTGACTACACTGGTTTCGCTCCATTTTCAGGTAAAAGGTTGCCTATATGATGGTAATTGAGTCCGGAAAGTACAAAAGTGTACGACCCACTTCCATTATTCTTGGCATGATCAATTTTCCCACCCATTGATGTAAATGCGAACATGTTATTGTATGACGTAATGTTTGTATGAAAATTCTTAGATGTAGTGGAGTTTTTTTCAAAGAACAATTGATGCAACAAAGGTAAAGGGTCTTTGTGTTTTAAAAGTTTTACTTTTCCCCTATGGCAACACATTGTGAAAGTGGGTGTAGTTGCACTCTTCTGGTTTTGAACCCTTTCATTATACCACATCTTCGCACCATAAATTTGGCATATATAAGTAGCATCTCCCTTATCAATATACTCTACAGCATTAGATACATATGTAAAAAAATTAAATCGTTGTTGTGAATGACCTGCCAAAGCTAAAATTAAAATTTATTAAAGATCTACCAATTATTAATGGTCGTTTCCTTGTCCTTTTTCCAAGTGTATTTTGTGAAGACAAACCAACTTGTAAGACTCTATCATCAATATCTGAACCTAAAACCAAAAATGTAAGAACATTGTGGATATAAATATAAAATTTAGTTATCAGCAAAAATGGATACAATACCTTCAACTGGATCTGCCTCACTGTCACAAGGCTCATTACCGGAATCAAATCCACACTTATTTGTACGAGGATCAAAATAAGCCAATGATAATTCATTCCAGCTAATTTCTTTATCCAACTACTTGTTTTCTCCCCCTAATGTTGGGAAAAATGATTCATCAAAATGACAATCGGAAAATTGTGCCGTAAATAAATCTCTCGTAGATGATTCTAAATATTTTATGATTGAAGGAGATTCATACCCAACATATATTCCCATCCTTCTTTGAGGACCCATTTTAGTGCGTTGTGGTGGTGCTACTGGCACATATACCGCACACCCAAAAGTCCTTATATGAGAAATATTAGGTTCCTGACCAAAAACCATTTGTAGGGGGGAAACCTTTAAGTAACTTTTTGGCCTGATGCGAATTAACATTGATGCATGAAAAATGGCATAGCCCCAAGCAGAAATTGGGAGATTAGATTTCATAAGTAAATATAAAATTTAGTTATCAGCAAAAATGGATACAATACCTTCAACTGGATCTGCCTCACTGTCACAAGGCTCATTCAAATCCATACTTATTTGTACGAGGATCAAAATAAGCCAATGATAATTCATTCCAGCTAATTTCTTTATCCAACTACTTGTTTTCTCCCCCTAATGTTGGGAAAAGTGATTCATCAAAATGACAATCGGCAAATTGTGCCGTAAATAAATCTCTCGTAGATGGTTCTAAATATTTTATGATTGAAGGAGATTCATACCCAACATATATTCCCATCCTTCTTTGAGGACCCATTTTAGTGCGTTGTGGTGGTGCTACTGGCACATATACCGCACACCCAAAAGTCCTTATATGAGAAATATTAGGTTCCTGACCAAAAACCATTTGTAAGTGGGAAACCTTTAAGTAACTTTTTGGCCTGATGCGAATTAACATTGATGCATGAAAAATGGCATAGCCCCAAGCAGAAATTGGGAGATTAGATTTCATAAGTAAAGGTCTTGCAATTAGTTGCAACCTTTTAATCAATGATTCTGCAAGTCCATTTTGTATATGAACATGAGCTACAGGATGTTCAACATCAATTCCAAGGGACATACAATATTCATTAAAAGCTTTTGAAGTAAATTCACCAGTATTATCAAGACATATTTTCTTGATAGGATAATCAGGGTAATGTGCTCTTAATCTAATCTATTGAGCAAGTAATCTCGCAAACGCCAGGTTGCGAGAAGATAATAAACACACATGTGACCATTTAGTTGATGCATCAATTAAAACCATATAATATCTAAATGGTCCACATGATGGGTGTATTGACCCATAAATATCTCCCTGTATCCGTTTTAGAAATGTGAGAGACTCATTTTCTATTTTTCTTGGTGAGGGGCGAATAATTAATTTTCCCTTGGAATATGCAGCACATGAGAAATCATGAGATTGTGGTATTTGTTTACACTTCAGGGTATGTCCACATGAATTCTCAATTATTTTTCGCATCATAATTGAACCGGGATGGCCTAACCGATCATGCCAAACATTAAATTCATTTGTAAACTTCTGGTTTACATTAGTAGACTTCTGGTCTGTATTAGTGAACTTCTGGTTCTCAATAACATATGTTTCAATTCTATTTATAAATGTATAATAAAAACCAGAAGAAAAAGTAGGAAAATTTTCTAATATACATTTTCTACCATCAACATTTTTTGTCATAATAAGATATTCCTGATTATTTTTAGTTATTGTTTCTATATGATATCCATTTCTGCTGATATCTTTGAAACTTAACAAGTTTCTTCTAGACTTGGTAGAATAAATTGCATTATCAATACATAATTTTGTTCCTTCAGGTAATAAAATATTAGCTCTTCTGAAGCCTTCGATCAAATTTATACTACCAGATATAGTATGAACATTAGCTTTTTGCATCACCAAGGAAGAAAAATATTTATCATTTCTGAGTATGGTGTTGGTTGTTATGCTATCAACGAGACATAAATCTTCAGGATTGATGCCAGTAGGATTCATTCTTCATTAAAAGAAATATAAAAACATAATTAATATAAATACATTCGATAAAAGTAACATAAAATTTCAAATAGATAAATAATTATGCTAAGAAATCAGCAACATCCAAATAAGTAAAATCCATTTCTCCATGCTCAGAATTCTTAGCCTGATCCACATGATTTACTTCAAATGTTGATCCTTTACCATTATTTTTTATTGATTCTTGGTAAAGTTCAACTAGGTGTCTTGGTGTACGACAGGTACGAGACCAATGACCCTTACCACCACAACGATAACATGGATTTTCAGTATTTTTATTTTGCCCACTATTTTCTCTTTTGTGGTTCTTATTATTATTTCCCCACTTCTGGTAGGAATTTGAACCACCACGACCACGGATGTAACCGCGTCCACGTCCACGTCCACGGCTACAGCCACAAACAGATTCATTGGTTACTACATTCGCTTTTGGGAATGGAGTCGAGCCAGTTGGACGTGATTCATGGTTTTTTAATAAAAGCTCATTATTCTATTCAGCCACAAGGAGGCAAGAAATTAATTCTGTATATTTCTTGAATCCTTTTTCTCGGTATTGCTGCTGCAGAAGCAAATTTGATGCATGAAATGTGGAGAATGTTTTTTCAAGCATATCATTATCAGTAACATTTTCTCCACATAACTTTAATTGAGAAGTTATTTTGAACACGGCCGAGTTATATTCACTTACAGATTTAAAATCTTGCAACCTCAAATGTACCCAGTCATAACGAGCTTTTGGGAAGATAACCATCTTCAGGTGGTCATACCTATCTTTTAGATTATTCCAAAGAACAAGAGGGTCTTTTAATGTTAAATATTCAATTTTTAAACTCTCGTGTAAATAGTGGCGTAGAAAGATCATGGATTTAGCCTTTTCCTGATTGGATGCCTGATTCCCTTCTTTAATTGTGTCTTCTAGACCATGAGCATTTAGGTGGATTTCCGCATCCAGCATCCAAAATAAATAATTTTTTCCAGTATAGTCAAAGTCAACATTTTGATAATAGTGTTCAGTACCTATTAAAAAGGAAGCAGCATATATGCTTAATGAAATCATGTAATGACGGACAACTCATAACCATAATACATCCATATCTAAACATTCGTGCAATTTGGAAGCATATGGCATGTATTCTCCATGTTCATAAAGTGTACTTATGTGTAACACAACCACAAAACTCACAATGGTTCTAAAATTTATAATGCAATGTGCATCACTTAACAGAATGTGAACAAACAACTACACGCTGAAGGACAATATAATGATGGCATAAGAATGATAAAAATGTAGTTTGTTTTTACATGGCAATAGTAATTGAAGCAGTATCATTTTGTATAAGGCAATGTGCATGTAATGTAAGAGGCAATTGTTTACCAAATAACAGCTCTGTAGTTGATAGAAGAGTGGTTATGCAAGTATGGCTAGTTGATGTTTTTGTTGGAGCACTATGTGCGGTGATCTCATGCAGAGTTGTAGTTGTACAGCATTGGAAATGTATTAGTAGTTACTAGTTAGTAATGAAAAGTTTAGCAAATAAGACAGCTATGTGTATGTGTAATTTAATATTCATTGTAGATGTGAGGAACTTTTGGCCAGCTGAACCATAATGGAAGATAGTCGTTATTTGAGTTTTTAGTTTAAGAGTACTTCATAACCTTCAAATGCAGGCTCAGAAGTAAAATCCAGACGACGGGTAGACTCAAATGCATGGAAAGCTCTTCTTGGAGTGTTTGATGAGGCTGTGAACACTGGGCCACGCGGGTCAGAATCTATTTCTATTGAGTAAAATCTTTGGCTACGGCGTCTAATTGTACTATTTTTGAAGTCGAGGTCCCTTAAACAAATGTAATATGAAGTTACCAGAAGAATTGCAAACCTATATTGAACCTATTAGAGTGTAATAGAAATTTAAATACCAGGAATTTTGAAAGTATGGAATGGTAACTTCTCAGTATCCACCACATTTGTAATATCCCCAAAAACAGACCTCCTAGCATGTTCTTTGTAATGACTTTTGGCTCCATTATTTAACAATAGTCTTTTCTTTAGAGGCATCTTCTATTTACCTAATAATAAAAGTAGACGACAATTAAGTATTGTGGTTTATGTTTATAGAAAATGTTTATTGTGGAATGTTTAGTTGTGGGATTCATACCATTTATTGAAAGGCTTCGTCATTATTAAATTAAAGCACGATTCATTGTGTTTATAAGTAAATAATTATTAGGTTTATATAGCAAAATTTTGCATTTGCATAACACTTGAAAAATATTGGCATTGCCTCCAACTCAATTATCATACGAACCAAGAATAGCTTAATTTCTCTCTCTACTATATAAGGTTGCACATGAACATACAATACAACTACACAAAAGTGAAACACCCCAATAAAAAGAGGCAGCTTTATAGATATTAATTGAACCAATAGATAATTCCTCAATTCTAGAAAGCATGAGGAGGAAATTGTTTAAAACAACGTAGAAGACAAATATTAGAGAATTTGCAATTAAGATATAGTAGTGAAATTAATTTTAATAGCCTTGCCACGATACCAATTCACTTAGACTATGTATGCCAAGGTTGGAGAAGTCGATCCCTTCATAATTAAAATAGGAAACCACTTAACGCAGCAGTAAAGAAAATCCAAATAAACTCTTTCAACTAAAAATATACCTTGCAAATACAATAATCAATCAAATTATTGTTAATTATATTACTATATCTATACAAAAATCATGTAGTGTAGGAATATCTCTATTGAAAAAATAGAGAACAAAAATAAGATATACTATCAAAATACAATATTATTATGTCAGTGATATACAATAACCAAATTGTTTCCTCTAATATAAGAAATAAAGTCCAAAAAAATAAATCAAGAGGATGAGTATGGAACTTAAGTTTAGGACCCATGTCCAGAAATTTGAGACACAAATAACTTCAGTAGGAAAATGATGTAGAATAAGGTTAATAATATGATGATGAACAAAAGAAAGAGAATTCATTGCATTTGGTCTTGTGGCGCACAGTTGAGAACGTTAACTTGGAGTTAGTGTTGGTGTTGGTTCTTCCATTAGATCTGGAGCTGCACACCTATCGTTACTCAATAACTGGGCATTTAACAACCACAAACAACAAATCGAGTCATTGGAATTTAATACCTACAGCCAACAAATGTACTTACTATCATATACTAAGGATCAGTACAAATAATACCACAATGGAATTTAATTCACACAGTCATTCCGGAATTAAAAAAAAAGACCACAAAAAGAGAATACCATCTCCCACATAAATAGATAGCTAAAGGGAAGAGTTCTTAGCATTAGTGAATCTGCCAAAGAGGTCATCTTCAATTTATTACTTTTGATCTTCATAACAGCACTGATTAAGAAGCACTATAAGTTTGAAAAGAAGTCCACCAAGTTTACACCAGGAAAACTTGTATACAAACAGTATATTCCAGGAAGAGAAGAATTTAAAGATAAACTATTTGATAGACATGTCCCAGGAAGAGCACAATTTAAAGATACACTATATGGGTTTGATGTTATTAACCTATAAAGAATATATAACTTTTTCCCCTTCAACATTCTAGCATTAAAAGAAATAGTTCCTTCCTAATTATATCATAGGTATGCATAGCCATATCATATGATAAACAATTCATGTCAATCATTTCCAAAGAAATTAATATTCACCAGTAAAAAAATAATACCATGTCCCAGTTAAACAATATCCCCAAAGAAAGAGTTAACAACATTAGTAAAGCTGTCAGTATAGTTGAGGATGAAAGAGTGTTGGAAGGGTAGAAGAAATATTTCATATAGAACATGCATACCAGTGGAAAAAAAAAAGAGTCAGTAACTTGGATATTTATTGAGCACAAGTGTTTCAAGAACCTGATCCAGAATGGAGTAGTTATCATAGAAGGCAAAAAGTTGAACGTGAGTACTATCACTTCAAGAGCATGTTCAGATTCTAAAGAAATTGAAAGAGTGCATACATCTAGAGCTGCACCATGGACGCTTTTAACATCAAAAGCTGTAAGAAATATACCAACTATGCCTAAGCCAACCTACAAAATATTATTATAAATCATAAACAACATATCTACACCACCATCACAACAGTCAGGACATAATATACTTATATATTTCGTAGACAAACAGATGTGCAACACCATACCTTCTAACCTGGAGATTTTGACCAACCTACTACATTATCTGCTAATTCAGTTTGAGTACAACTACTGCAGACATACATAGCAAAAAAGTATATCCCTACAATTGCATAACCAATTTAAGTGATAATAAGGATATATGTCTACTTGGAATACCAAAGCTTAAAAAAGATATTATTGTATATACTCACAGAATAGTGCCTCCCTCATTTTATTGAGAATTCCAATCATGAGAACTTATATTCTTAATACCTCATCAATTTCCTCGAATTTTGCTCTTAAATTCAATCATTACAGACATGGTCTTAAAGGTCAGATAATATCCATCCAAGGACATGATCAACGACTAATTACAAATTGGAATGACATATGTGCATGGATATAGCTAAACACATATGGGGGTAAATGTTAGCTAGTTCAACATGATCAAGTGTCATTGAACATGACTTTGGTAGCTGAAGCTAGTAAAGACCTTAAACAACATACTTTGTGAAGACATTGAACATATGTGATAATATTTCATTACTTATATTTGTATCCTTAACAATCAGCCAAAACTCTCTAGAGTCATAATGTAGGAATCTAAGAAGAAATTTGAAAAATTTCCACGATGAACATAGTAAGAACTTAAACAGGAATATAATATTGTATAAAACTCATGTGATTGAATTTAAGAGCAACATGGTAGCCTAGAATCATCCATTACAAAAGGTCTTACAAATCATAATATCAATTCCATACATTGCCAAAAAGGACAACTACTGCCAAAAGGAAAGTGCATTTTACACTAAACACATCTTGTCACAAGTTGCAGGCACATAATGTTCAAAAAGCTAATAAGAACAAACTACAAAAGAAATAACTACTTCAAGTGGTCAAGGAAGTAGAGTAATCTATTCAATTCTTCTCTTGCTTAATTGACTTTAATAATTTAGATGAAGATTTTGGTGGAGATTCAGGTCCAAAAACAACACCTTTTGAACCCTGGGCAGAAGGTTTCTTCAAAGAAACCTTCCTCTTGCCTTTTAAAAGAACAAAAGGCATTACATCAACAACAGACCCACCAGGTATCTCCATGCTTGGGAAGGTTTCAGAGAGAGTAATAAATACATTAGGATCTGTTGTTTACTAATCTTCAATAGTTTCATTCCTCATAAACACAAAGTCCTCTTCGTCATCATTATCTAAGACAATTAGGTTTACAGCCTAAAAAAAAGTAATGATAGAACAGCCAGTAATTTACAACGTAACTAACTATGGAAGAAATATTATATACATTCTATGACATTGAACCTCAGTAGCTACATCATTAAACTCCTCAATAAGGTCAGCATACTCAGCGTATGTTGTGACGAATACACTAGAATTTGGGTGCTCCTTGTTGTACTTATTCAACTTCATCCTTAAGATCATTTTCTTCCCAAGCATACTGTTGATTTCAGCAGGGAACTCATATTGGATTTCCCCCTAGTTGTAAAAATAGTAAGGAAAAAGCTCAGAATATATAAGTCAATTATTAAAAAGATGAGAGTAACAAAGAAAGAAATTGAATTCAAATTAATGGTAAGACCTCAGGAATATCTGCTTTGAGCTCAGCTGCAGTTTTCTTCATAAGTTCATATGCATGCTTGTCAAAAAGGACAATTGATGCAGTTCCAGAATCATCACCAATTAGGTAATTAAGCCTCAGCCTATACCAAAATAATACCATGTCATGAATACTTTTATGGATAATCAAGGAGCATAACTGATCCGTGCCATACATATATTTCATAAACGTACTTGGATTGGATAGTACAGGGTTTCCCCTTACAATAGTTGCCGCCACATGAAGTTGAACCATTATGAACTCTTGGTTAAGTGTCAAACCTTGCACACCCCTCATAAACCCAGCCATGACTAGTCTCGAATTTCTTAAACACACACATCTGCAAAATATTTTTCCTGCACAATAGAATTTCAAACTATTATCATAGGCCCACAAGTAATCATACTGAAAATACTATCAGAAACACACCACTTCCTGGTTTGGGATGTCAGCTAATTTGATTCCTGGTGTGTTCCTCATGATACTTTAAACGGCAGAATTGGACCTCTGGGACTCAACACTTTGACTCAGTGAACTAATTGTTGCTGATGGCAAGGTATGAGCGTTATGGACATGTAAATAGTAGGTTATTACTAAATGGAGGAGAAAACTTTAAACCATAAAATGGCTACGAAGGGCCCTTGATAGGTAATTGTGAAGTGAGGACTAATTATCACTAACTATGGGAAAGAAAACAATCAAACAGGATGAAAGCTGAAGCATATCATATGGAAAACCTATTAACTTCAGTCATATCCCCTATAAAAACATATTAGGAAAATGCAATAGAATGGTTATGGATGTTTGTAAGTGAATCGGGTAAATATGAAAAACCTTGACATTTAGTAGTGTTCAGTTAATAAAGAATAAAAATTTGGGAATAGAACAAACAAACAGCATAATAGCTTAAGCATATCATACAGAGAACATTTTAACTTTAGTCATATCAGCTAAAAAAACATCAAAAAACGCAGTAGAATGAGTATGACTATTTGAAAGCTAAACAATATAATATGAAAAACCTCAACCTTTAATAATGCTCAGTTAATGAAAAATAAAACTCTGAGAAAATCAATACTACAACTGACATACATGAGATCCTAAACGAAAGAGTGTTTATTATTAATGAGAAAGGAAAAAAGGACTTCTTCAACTTATTATTATTCACCCACAGATAACCACTAAGTAGGAAGGAAAATGATTTTGAGAAGAACTCAACCATATGTCCCACAGAAAAATTGATAAGGTTAGTTATATTTAAAGAAGTGCAACATGGAAAGGTAGTCAATTCATGAACCACAAAAACATTGAGTATGCAAAGAGACAAAAAATCTGAAATGTGAAAATGTAGCAACAAATGGTCTAAATCCATTAAAGAATGTGACAATTGTAATGGATACAAGGACCCTTTAAAGATGAAGACTAAGTGAAGACTTATTCCATGACAAAAATTAACACCACTTATCCAAAAAAAGTCCCCTAACATTATTAATATGCAATACCTTGCAATGAATTGTTTAACCTCCTCAAACTTGGCATTCAGATAAATCTTAGTGGCATGGTAAGAGCTACAAACCTCCGGTTTACCTAAAAAATATGTACACATATTGAATTAGGCACCATGACCATCAGCAGATAAAACTACAGTAAATATAAGAGCTGCAAGAAAACTAACAATTGTCATCAAAACCAACCCTTGCAAGCTGAGCAACCAATACTATAGGCTTCTGCATAACATTGAAATCGTTTGTACAGAAACTTAAAGCGCACTCATCATATAAAACCATCTCAACAGTATTTTCCCTGCAACACATACAATCTGTAACGTAACTATACTATAATTTACTATTGCTAAACTAATAAAAATTAGAAACACATAAAGTAAATGTACCTCTCATCACTCAATATCAGTCACATCTTTGTCTTTACCTCATATCCTGAGTGGTATTCCTCCAAGGGGCCAATACTTGTCACAAAGCCAATGAGATCTAATGTGAAAAGAATTAGTTTTAGAGGGAATAAAGTTAGAGAAACAGCTCAAAAGATGTGAAATCTTACCAAAGAGGTACATTGTGTGCTTTTGAATAATTTGAGTGACTATGTCTCTAATAGGGAAGAAGCTGAACACAGATAGTGGGATTAGAGCATCTTGTTCTTTCACATAAGTGGCTGAATTGAAGAAGAGTTTGTGCTTGTGCTTGGCTGCTTTGAAATCCTTCCCATTAGGTATGACCTTCAGATTTTCAATAAAGTATGAATGGCCTTCAATAGGGTCTTTCTCATACTGCTTGAACAAAAACTTGTTCAAGATAGAAGCTTGTATCTTACTTCCCTACCAAGGAACATGGGGAAAATGTAGGTTAGTTGCAAGCAAACACACGACTGCTAATATATGAATGATAGTCATGTACATTACTGACCTCTTGGTCCACTAGAAGGAAACAAACAGCATACAACTAAGTTGGAGAACCCTTTTGATAGCTATTACACCTCCTCAGCACCCGTACCATAATTCGCCACATATCAGTGTTGTCATCAATATCTTTGATCATGGAACACTTCCTAGATGCCATTGATGATGTCAAATAATATTAGAATAGAAGTATGCAAGCAACTATTGTCTGGTGGTGAAATAGTGTGATCACAGTGCCTTATATAAAAGAACTGAAGTTAGCATAGGCAAGCAAAGGTGGTCAAATAAATTAGTTTACTGTTATTGTTACAGTTGAAGTATTACGCGATAGGCAAGTTGAAAAGATTGTGATCTCTTGATCTGCTACAGAGAAGGGTACTATATTGTATTTTTAAGTATTACAGAAGTAGGTTTGAATGTCGTCTTCAACAAAGATTGAGATTACAGTAAAAAGTATGGATCATGTGTACCTTCCACTTCCTTACCCATCACAGGCAGTAGGTGTACAATGCCCAGTATGGTACATGTATACCTAATATAGTCCCAAGAATGAAGATGACACCTAAAATGACAGGTATTTAATTTGTAGTCAGATATATTATATAAAACCAACTACTTCACCTAGATATGAAGACTTGAAAAACCTTTGAAAGTGGCTGATCCATCAAAAATGTAATTTTTTTGTATAAAATGGTGCAGTAAAATGTATAAGAAAATGTAATTTGTTTCCTAGCAAATGAACTATAGCTGAAGAGAAACTTGAAGTTGTTTGTGTGTAGCTGCATGAGCTAGTTAATTTGCTTTAGATGAGCATATATGATTTGGTCATTTTTTTCTTTGAGATCGAATGCAAATAAATTCTAGTGTGTTATGAAAAAATATCATAGATGCAACATACTCAATATAAGTAAAATGACAACAACAAAAACAAAAAAAATAACAAATTAATGAACGAATAAATCCTTAACGTGCAGGCACAATAACTTAAAATTGGAGTAATAAGCATATTTTGCACAAAATTTAGAGCCTACAACTTTAGCAAATTTGCTCAACTGTGTCTACATCTTCCTTCCTCACCTCATACTGTCCCCCAGTAATCAGACAGTATTTCTTATCATGAGTATTTCTAGAAAAATGCAGTAGAATGATTAATCAGGAAAAAAAATTTTACCTTTAATCCTGAAAATTTTTTACCTTTAGTAATGTTCAATTAACAAAAAAAGATTAGGAAAAAGCAATAGCATAACTGAAATACATGGGTCCCTAAAACAAAGAGTTCATATGATTAATCAGAAAGGGATAAAGGTCTTCTTCAAAATTATTATTATTATTGACCTTCAGATCAACACTAAGTATTTATGAATATAAGATTGAAAAGAATTGAACCATGTCTCCACCAGCAAAATTCATAAGGTCAGATATATTTGAAGAATGGCAACATTAAAAGGCAAGAAATTTATTAACCACAGAAAACGAAATAATAATAAGAACACACCTAAAAAAGGACATATAAAACAAGGCACAAATTTCAAAAAAGGATCATCATAACATTCATTAGTATGGAAGAAAAAGTCCTAGCAAATAATGTAACCTAATAGAGGAACAAACATGGGGAAAGCAAAAACACAATAATGAAACTTAGAACGGAAAGATGCGACAGAAACTATGGCATTTGATTATATGAGGCAAGAAAAGAACAAAACATAAGGGAAGAACATTTGGATATGTGATATCAATGAAAGACCAGAATGACTGATTTTGCTTGATCATTCCAATCTGTAGTTATTCCAACTACAGATTTTGCTTCTGTCTCAGATATAGGAAAAGGTCAGTTAAACATGCATATGGGTTTAGCACAAATCATAAGGGAAGCGCAAACCAAACATGCATATGTTTCATATACATGCATATGGGTTTAACACAAATCATAAGGGAAGCGCAAACCAAACATAGTTTTTCCAGATCAGAAAAGTAAGAGATGAGTTGCAAAGAACACTACCTTCTCATATCTTCCTCTGTTATGCAAATCCTTATGGGAACAACGTCTCGCAGCATTTCGTAGTAGAAATCCCATTGCACTTTGGCATGGTTTATGCATAATCGACTGTTGATAAGCTCCCAGAAGAATACAGAGTCCTTCGAAGCTAATGGAAGCAAGATTTCAAAGTTCTCAGCTTATAAAAGGAAGATTTCAAAGCTCTGACCTCAAATTTTGTGGGATATCTTCATCAGACTAAATAATCCCAGCTCATGGAAGGAATATTTGGAAGCACTTAGAAGAAATTTTAGAGTCCTTTGAAGGTAATGGAAGGAAGATTTTGAAGGATTGAGAAGTAATTTTGTGGGTTTACTTCGTCGAACTGAATAATCTGGAAGGAAAGGTTTAAATAGCAAAGAAGAAATTTTTTGGGTAAATGATTGATTGAATGGCTCAATGCAAATGGTAGAGTAAATGCAGCACCTGTTCCTTCTGAAAGGCTGAAAACTGTACAGGTAAGAAGATGTGACATAGTAATTGGTTGGATATGGAGTGGAAGGCGGAGAACGAAATAGTGTTCATTGCTGGTTATAGATGGACGACGCGGATGGCTTCTTGCACAATCAGTTGGGTAAGTCGTTACTGTTTCACAAACAGTAAAGTGTGAGATGAATTTGGGTCCACGTAGAGCAATGAATTAACAAACGGCTTAAGGAGTTAGCCGTTACTGTTCTTAAGGAGTTATTCCCTTATTCCTCTTATGTTTATATTGATCAGCTACGTGCCATTTGGTGGAAGAGAGAATCAATGAGAATGATGCTGAATTAAATGAGAGCTGCAGCGACACCATTTTAGGGCCAATTGGAGAAAAGGAATGCATCTGAATCGTTGAAGAAAAGACCCAAGAGAAGGGAGGCGGCATTTTCGGGAAGCTGAGAGCAGAGTGTGGCAACAAGAGAACCAGAGGGAGAGCAAAAGCTTGGAGGGAGTTTTCTTCTTCAATCATTGACGGCAACCGGAGTGAGGGTGGAAGGAACTCTGGTGTGCCGCCGTCACAATCCCCTATTTCTTCTTCTTTGTTGGGGTCAAGTTTCATCCGAGAGAAGCAGTAGCGAGAAGCTTCACGGAGAAGCACGGACTAGCTGGACCAGAGAAGGAGCTTCTGTTTTCTTTTCCGTTGTCTTCATTCTTTTAAGCGTGAAATCAGAGACCAAGACAGAGGAGGCTGTTCGCACTGTTTATCCTTCTTAATCACAGCAACTAAATTGGAGCATTGAAGAACCAGAGCTGAGAGAAAGGAAGGAGCTATTATGAGCTTCAGAGATGCGAACAAGTTATTGAGGGTGTCGATTTTATCAATTCTTCAGGAACAAAGGATGCGCACTTAAACCAAAATACCCCTTCTATTATATGTTTATTGTTCAGCTTCTCTTTCCTTTCCTTTCCCTTTTAATTTTAGTAGATTCTGATTTACTTTATGTTGTTGCTGAAATGATTTGGATTAAAGTTATGTGTGAATCTAGAATAGCTATAAATTAATTTAGAGATTTGAGTATATATGAATCAATTAATTTGTGTTTATTATTATCTTGTTTACTTAGTTTGTATTGTCTTGTCTATTTTATACTTGATCACCACTAAATAGGAAATTAGAAAATTTAAATTAGTCTTAAAAGAGGGATCTTAATTGGACCATAAAATTAAATAATGTGATATTAGAATTTTTTTAATTTTTCAATAGGATAGGAATACACCTATTGGACCCATATAATCATATTAGAGTGAAATTTGACATTTATTGCATCTTGAGTAAATTAGTTAAGAAGAACAATTTTAACTTGAAAGAGGGATATGAGTAATTAGAAGATACTTATATTCATTTAAACTCTATATTAACAAATTAACATTAAGTGCATTTATTTTCGGTAAATACATCCTCTAATACTTGAAAAAAGGATTAGTCACTCTATGTTGTTTTCCTCCATTGAAATCTTAAAATTATTAAATTTAGTACTTTTACTTTTGCTTAAATTGATTTTCAAATTAGTCTCATTCTTTAATTTACTCAACTTAAATAAAAATGAGAATTTTCAATGTCTAATTATATATTACATTGAATCTCTATGGACGATCTTGATTTGCTATTATATTATTTCAACGATTCGTACACTTGTGGTGCTAATTTAAAATTTAGTAACACCACTGGGTCTTCCACAGTACTGGCTGGGAGTACTGCAGTTTGAATTGTGTATGTAAGAATGGCAGATACGACTGATGAGATTAACACATGTCTTCCCACCAAGGAGAGATTGTTCACTTTCTACCCACTTAGATGTCTCTTTATGCTATCGACTACATATTGGTAGGTCTTTTTTGTGACTCTTTTTTGGTAGAGAGGGATCCTCAAGTACTTCCCTAAATCAGCCATGATTGAGAACCCCAATAAATTACTCAGCTGGAGTGCCCTGGTATGGTGCATATTTTTTTAGAAAAATGCTCTAGTCTTTTACTGACTAACTTTTTGACCCGATGCTGCATAGAATCTTTCCAGGAACCTATTTATTACATCTACTTGGTCTACTGAAGCTTATGAGAATATGATGAGGTCTTTAACAAAGAATAGATGAGACAAAAGAGGTCTATCTTTATGAAGCATGATTGGCCACCAATTACCATTTTGTAATTCTTCCTGTATAACATGAGCAAGTTTCTCCATACATAAAACAAATAAACAAGGGGAGAGGAGATCACCTTGTGGAATTCCTCACGATGGGCAGAAACTATTTAATCACCTTCCCACAGGACTTGCATGCTCGGGGATGAGATGCATACGTATATGATATTAATAATACCTTCCAAGAATTGTCATTCCTATAAGCAAGCAAGTACAAAATCCCACAGGAACCTATCATATGCCTTCTCTAAGTCACTTTTTATCACTGTATAAAAAATCGGACCGGCCGGTTCGATCGATTGAATTGGTGACCGGTCATTGGTCCGGTCCGGTGCAAGGATCAGGCCATGAACTGGTTTGAACCAGTAAAAATTGGTAAAAACAGGTGGTTGGACTGGCCGTATTTTTTACTTTTTTTTGTAAACTAGTTCCAAGGCAATAATAGTGTTATCTGAACTCACCCTTCCAAGAACAAAGTTGCACTATTTAGGAACTATCACCTCTAGTAGGAATATTTTGATATAGTTCTCGAGCACTTTGGGAATGATCATATAGATTACATTGCATAGACTTATTGGACGGAAATCCTTGATAGTTTCTACTTGTTCTTTCTTAGGGATAAGCACAATGAGAGTAGCATTCAGATCTCGAACTGTTTCAGGATTCTGGTACACCTGTTTAAGCATGCTGATGACATAATTTTTAACATGCCTCTATTTTATCTGAAAAAATAATACGTTGAATCCATCTAGTCTTGGAGATTTAAGAGCCGCCATATTGAATAATATTTCTCTTTTAATCTCCTTTTCATTGAAATCTCTTCCCAAGCTTCAAATTTTCAATTTCTCAATAGTGGGATATGATCACAAACCAACAATCCAACCTGCATCTCCATTGTCCTCAGTAAAAAATATCTGATAAAAACAAAGAGCCATCTTGTTAATGATCGAGCTCAATGTCATAGACCCAGTTCTCATTCTCATCTTAAATTGCTTTAATTTTTTTTCGCCTACATCTATCATTCGCTCGTGAATGGAAATATTTGGTGTTATTATCCCTCAGGACATAACATTCACATTTGGCTTTTTGTGCCCACATTAGCTACTCCTGAATGATTAAATCTACCAATTTCTTCCAATTTTTTCATTTTAAGTTCATCACAGGCTGGAATATTTATACATGAGCGTGATATGTTCGTGAAGCCTACTAGTCTTCTTATTAATTTCTTCTTTTTAATCCCCAGGTAGCTATATGCTTCAACTTTCCATCTCTCAACTTCCTCCATGAAGACTTGTGCATTATCTACCCAGCTTCCTTCCATATTCCACGTATGTTGCATGAGGTTGTTAAAGTCATCATGGAGCAACCATGCTGCAAAGAATCTGAAAGGTTTATGGTACCTATCATTAGCTTCAAATAGCTTCATAAGGATGGGCCAGTAGTCAAATCTAAAGAAGGGCAAATGCAATACCATGGGATTAATGAATTTCTGTTCAAATCTTTCATTAACAACTACTCTATCAATCCTACTTTCACACGTCCCTTTCCTCCAGGTATATAATGGTCCACGCCACTCTAAATCTGATATGTCAACATCCTCCATCCACCCACATATATCTTGATCTATTTTATACCCGCTACTAACACTTAACCTCCGCTCACGCATGTATACAATACTGTTGAAATCACCTCCTACACGCTAAGGACCATCAATGGGTTGGCCTAAGCATTGCAAGTCTGCCTATAAGCACTGTTGATTAACCGAGTTTGTGCTTGTGTAAACTGCTGTTAGAAAATTATTTTCCCTCCTATCAACACATTTAAGGTGTAGAAATTATTCACTTGATTCAAGTACTTCAAAATCCCTTAACTCATCATCCCATAAAACCCATATTCCTCCACTTTGACCTCTAGGATATACTAATGCATGTTTGTTGAAACCCAACCGTTTGGCTATACTAGCCACTTTTGATCCATTGGTTTTGGTCTCCAATATTACTAGAACTTTAACTTTATATCTATTCACCAATTCTCTCATCATCTCGGAGAATCTCTTACACCCCATGCATCTAGTATTCTAGAATAAGCAATTCATAAAAAACCATTTGGAGGGTTTTGGGCTTTAGGGCCCTCGTTGTCATTTTAAGGCAACACCTCCAAATCATTATTCACATCATCACAACTTATGGGTTGGTCTATCCCTTGCTAGTCTCCAACTAAGCAGGTTACTAGTATTACCCCTTTGAGACTTGTTCATATCTTCGCAGGTTTCCAAGCCATCTTGGCCCAAATCCTGATTGATTTCAAGCACATCAAAAGGATTATTCGGAATCACTTGTTGTTAGACCGAAAGTAGTCTTACTTGCGTTATGGGCCTTTAAAGAATATAAACCTACTTTCTATTTTGTTTTCCCTCATTCCTACTAGGTCTAATACCCAGTTTCTTCCCATCCAACCAAACCCACGTCAAACCACTACTCCCTTCCTTCCCCACATACCACATGCTTTCCAATCTCAGTTTCTTTGGACCCTCATGATTACTCTTCCCCTTTCCCTCCGTAACTCTAGTATCCCTTGTTGACTTTTCTTTCCCTTCCATATAATTAAAATCTTTCTCCCTCGTATCATTCTCATACTGTGATTTTTTGCCACTATTATTTCCTTTAGAACCTCTACCAAATCTCTGATTATCATATGTAGATCTGTTGTTCGACAATCTTAGATTACGCGGATCCTTAGCCAACACAGTCACACTATTACCTTGATTTTTAGGGTTTCCAATTCAGTGCGTCGCCCGAAGGTGAACAAGTAGTTTTAGTCCAAACAAATCCAGTGGCGTCGTCACCTGTAACCTCGTTTCATTCCCTAAGCCTCTTCATTTGATTCTTTGCTTCTTTTACACGAGTCTGAACCTATTGCAGGACTCTTTTCTATGTGCATCTCGGCACCTTCATCCCTATTCTTCCCTGCATCCATATTACCAAGTGGAATGTTCATCCAAAAATGTCCAGCATAGGCAAGCTAAGAGTTGTAACTATAGGTCCAACTCAACGCATACCCTCACAAATCTACCCTTGGATCCTAACAAAGTTACCATTTCCACTTTCAACGTCCTTCCGATCATACCTCCTAACCGCCATAACGATTCATAGTTGTAAAACTCAACTGGAAGAGTTCGAATCCGAACCCATGCAACTATTCTCCTCTATGTATCAGCTGGCCATGGGTCAAAGTTTGACCTCTACCGTTGCACCATGACATAGTGATCACAATCATCCAAGGTCCCTTACGTAGCACATATTCCAGATCTTCATTCAATTCGGAAGAGGCAATGAAGTAATCATTATCAAGATCAAGAAGCTTTAAAGGCTTCGACGTTTTCCAAATCTTCTCAAGCCTAGGTTTAAGTTTGTATATTGGCATACTCATCCCTAATAGCTTAATGATAAACAACTTCTTCCAAGGTGCACACTAGGCTTCATATTCATCTCTTGTAACCTTTAACCAAGGGCAAAGATTTGAATGTTGCCCCCCTTCCAACGTATCTTGGTTCCTTTGTCGTACGTCGTCTAATCTAGTGAAGAAACCATCTAAACCATCCAAATATTCTCTCCATGCATTCTCAATTGTAGCAATTCCTCTTTCCTTTGCTTTTTTGCTCTAATCATCTAGGTTTAAAACCTTATCCCTATATGATCGTCCCGTAGATTAATCTATAGCCATCTCATCTTCCTCCGACCCATTCTCCTGTCGTATCTTTTTTCCTACTCCTCGCCAAACAATCCTCCTCTACTCCAGCGCTTCTCACCCTTAAACCTTTGTCTTTCCCTAGTTCTTCGCTTGCACTCTCATGGCTCACCATATTAATGTACACTATTAATACCCATTTATTGATAACAATAAAATCTTATGAGTTTACGATTTGAGTTCATCATACAAGTTTATGTTACTATCACAAGTTTACTTAAACTCATAAGTTTACAACCTTACTTATGCAGATATTATCAACAAAGTATTTATATCGGTAATGGTCATTAATTGAAAATCATGTCCCAATTATAAGATATCTTTATAATAATTAGACTAACATTTTTTAAAATTATAGGGGCAGATTTACAAGGGGCACCAACATTTTCTTTTTAGTACCGAATAATGAGAAATGTAAAGAATCTAATCAATATAATATTTCTCCTTCAGTTGCTGTTAATGGTATTATGTAGCAAAAGGCGTTGATTTGATCTAGTTAATGGCGAGGGCATGGAATTAAGTCAATTAATATCATTAAGAAATGAGTCTGACTTTTTAGTTTTGCCCCGCTAGGTTGCCTGAATTGGTGACTTTATTTGACATTAATAATTAATAATTTAATCTCTCTTGACAATTCATGCCATGCATATTCGATGTTGAGAGCAATAAATTTATTTTAAGTGCTCCGCAAACTTAAAAATATATATAGATCTATGAATGAAATGGTCCAATTTGGCTCTCAAGTGAACTTAAATTTTTGAGTAAATTAGACAATATCTTTTGGGAGAATATCATTTAGATCTTTATTAAGGAAAATAATATATTGACAGATCTAATAACTTGTTACTTGTTGTTTTTTCAATTGTCAATGGAAATTTTTTTAATATTATTTTCTATCGTTGGAACCTTAATGATATTTTCCCATATCTTCTTATCTTCTCTTACTTTTATTAAAATCGCGTGTGGTCAATTTTCTTTTAATAAAATCAGGTGTTGCAAGATGCCAGCGGAATGATCGGAAATTATACTGCTTTGGTCCAGGTTAAAATTTTCAAAGAACGCTCCACGAATTTAATGGGGTATATTTAAATTTTCTCACAAAACAAGAAATAATTGTGTTGTTGGTGATATATGGGAGATTTAGGAATAACGGCAGATATAAACTCCTAATTACACAAATAAATGATAATCCATAGTATAAAAAAGTTGAAATGTTGATAATATTTAAACTATTATATTGATATAAATTCATAATAATTAATATACATTCGCGGGAACCAGTGCACGCTATTTAGCTCGTAGTTTTTTTTTTTTTTTTTGGGTCGAAGCTCATAGTTAATATAACAAGAAATATTATATTAAACTAAAAAAATAAATAAATAATACAAACCTAAATGTCACATACACCATATAGTACTAGTTGTTGTAATTAATTTAATTTGAAATAATACCTGATTGTTCAACATTTACTCATTAAAGAGAATGATCGCCATTGATTTCCAAGTTATTGCAACGTTAAGGAAGCTAGACAGGTCAACATATTAGGTGCCAACCGCAACTTTAATTTCGTGAGTGCTTTGACAAAGTTAAAGAGATATGGCCCTCTCCAAAGACAAGGCATCTTCATTTTTTACTTTTTTTAAAATCATATAATTTTTACTTTCAAAAAATATAAAATAAAATGTTGTTTGTTTATTTTAATTATAATTTTATATTAAAAACACTATTCTAAGTGTAATTAAATCTTGTAATACACCAACAAAAGTTCATCTAATCAATAAATAGTGATATCATTTTCATAAGAATAATTAATATGAATTCAAGTTGCATTCTTAATGCAAGAATCTTGTTAGCAGGATGAGCCGGGCGCAAAGCCTATTGTAAGATAGACATTATGATTAGAGAAAAGCAAATTTCTTGAATGTGTGTGTGTGTGTGTGTGAAAGTTCTGATTTAACATTTATTAAAGCAAAACCCAGTAGCCATTTAAGTTTAGGAGCTGTTGACAAATAGTTGTGGCTATGTATCATTCTTCTACATCATCCAAAACTTTCCTTATGATTGAGAAAAGAGGGTTTTTTAAGAGGAAGGGTTCTTCATTTCCTTTTAATTATAATTGCAATAAAATGGAGTTATGTGCTTATTTTGGTTTCCCTCTTTGATATCTGTTAACTACTTGGCTAAACAAAGTAGCAATTTATTTTTCTTTCAATCTTTTCCTCCTTTTTCGGTGGCACATGTTAATGGTTTTGGAGGTATCCCAGGGTCTGATTCTTATTTATGAGAAAGATAGCGTCCCTGTACTTAAGTCATGCACTTGTGTTTGGTGAATGTAAATTGTATAGCATGCATTTTCATTTCTTGCTCCATTTTGGATTCATACACTGATGTAGGAAAATAGTTGTATTTGTAAATCTGGAAGCCAGAAATGTTCTTAAATAAATAAATTATATATGCTTCAGGTGAGCAAGAAGTGGGAATTAGGGCCGGCCAGAGCCTAAAAGGGCCGGCCCTACAGGGCTTGGTGAAAGAAAAATTGTTGTTTTTCAAAGCCCGGCCCGAGAGTATCAAGGCCAAGGCCGGCCCGCAGGGCCAGAAGTCATTTTCACAAGATTTAATTACACGTCTACACGCCTCATGCAATAAAATAAATACAGTTACTAATTCATAATTAAAGGTAAAAAATATTGTCTACAAGTAACTCAGTCTTATACAAAGTATAAGAAAGCAAAAGGCTAAACACTCTAAGCAACATAATTATGACAACTATCGTTTTCATCTTCTTCGCTACTATCATCAATTTCAAGGAATTTTGATTGTACTTCACTTTAAATAGTAGACTGTGCTTAAGGGGTAAAACTATCAAGAATTAGTAAATTATCATCATATATAAATTTAGCAATTTTAAGGTTTTTAGGGAGGAGTCAGCAAGGGTATGAGTAGGAGGGGCAGTGAAATTAAAACAAAAAACAAAGCTAAAGGGCCTAACGGGTCGGCCTATTAGGCTCAACTTCCTTTTGAGGCTCCATTTTTCAAACCCTACCCGTGATTTAAAAGGGCTTAAAAAGGCCGACCCGACGGGCTCGGCTCGATTTCCCGGCTCTAGGTGAAACACCTCAAACCAAATAACAAAATACTTAACCAAAGTATTTGACATATCGTCAATAAGGATGTTCAACATCTAAATCATCAAAATACAAAATCAGTTCAAATAAAATCCACATCATAGTGTTAAATCAAGTTCTCAAAATATTTCAGCAAAACAAAATAAAATGTGGAAGTTTGGGGTCATGGCAAATAACAACAACATAACATATGCTCTAGGAGCACAAGAGAGTCTTCAAGGCTCACCCATAGGTGCCTTCCCTTGTTCCCTACTAAAATAATCACCTAAAAAATGTTAATGTAAAGGATGAGATTCCACGTCTCAGTAACTACTGAAAGTTCCTACCGTACACAAGCAAACCATATATAAACCATATATGATAAAAAAGGAACTGATTATGTATATATTTATATGTATCATAATCGTCATACAAAAGTATTACTAATTTAATTTTCATCGTGTCAATCTGTATTTCCATCACAACAAGTAATATATAATTATGTAATATGTAATATGCAAAATGCAACCTCTCTTATATCACCATCCATCCTTATTCCGCTGACTAGAGCCATAGGCTAACACATAGTCCAACAGAAACTCATCTATTTGACTGGATTGTCCCAAGCTTACCAATTCTTAAGATACATCCGGCTAAAGGGGTAGAGCTTAAATCTGGACTACGGCTCTCCTCCTTAAAAGAACCCAACTAAGGAGGTGTCACATGTCCCACAGCTCCAATGCAATCCCAGCCAAAAGAAAACATAGAAGAAGGGACCCCGATAACTGTCATCCATTGTGCACCGAATGATGGCATACCACGTGGTAAAAGATCTCAACATACAAATTTCTCCTTACTCTAGCCCATCATAAATGCAACCACCATGACAGTCATATTTAATCATCAATAAATATAAATAAAAGACAAGATACAATAAATCATACTTCCATTCATATTAAATATCATCAATATTCAAACATACTGAAAAGGAACCAATAATCCAATCAATACCTTAATTATAATTAAATTATTAACTATGTGAATAAAAATGAGTTATTAAGAAATTTGATTGTAATATTATTTATTTGAGAATTTATAATACATACACATATACATATAATTTAGTACATTTTTAATAAAAGATATTTATTCACAATCATACATAATTTACAAGTAAATAGGATAATATTCAAAATTACCTGCTACCTCCTAGCTCACAGGTAATCACATGAAGAGTTAATCCAAAGCTCTCAATGAGAGTTTGTGGGACTGTGTGTGCGACGGCAACTGAGAGTGAAGAGTGAGAAGTAAGAGGGTTTATATAGGAGAGATGTTAGGGTTAGGGTTACTCTTATTAAAATAATATTTTTTTTAAATAAATAAATAAATAAAATAATAATGTAAGTAATATTCTAACAGATTTTTTTTTTGTGTTTTATACTGTTTATTCTAATATTAAGATATATTTACATACACATACCCATATATTTAAATAATTATTTTAAGGAGGTATTCCATTTGTGTGTGTTTGTGTGTGTGTATTTAATAATATTAAAACCTGATATTTCTTCTAACTTGTTAATTTATTATATTCATTTTTTTAACTAGATAAAACTTAAGCTACAGTTAACTATAAGTGTTAAAAAATAGGACGTTATATCAGATACTACTGGTTACCAAATAGTTGTATTGAGGAAAAAAGTTGCCAACAGAATTTTTTAGTTACTGAAAATTTTTTAAAAGTTATGTTTGTTCTTGTGTTCTTTCTTCATGGATCATGCCATATGTGTGAAGTACGATAAACATAAATGATTGCTGACTCTCTTAATGGAAGAGTAAGAAAAACTTAGGGGCACCCATGGTTGTAATTATTTTTAACAACGAAAAACCACTAAAACCTCACTGGTTCTGCTAATATGAGTAGGGGGAAAAATTCAATTATTCAAAATTTATTTGTACCATTTGTTTCAAATCACTTAATTCTCGGAACAAACAAGGTATCAGCATAATGAATAAGGATAAGGTTAAAGTTTCTTGGGATATAAAAAGCACAAAATTTTTCATTGACTTGTGCCTAGAACAAGTTCAAAAAGGAACAAGGAAAAAAGCACTAGCTTCAGCAAGAAAGGATGGAAAGATATTTCAAAAGATTTCACTGCAAAAACTGGTAGAGCGTACGATAAGGGCCAATTTAAAAACAAATATGATACCCTTTGAAAGGAATGGCAGCTATGGGATAGGTTGTTACATGAGACAGGCGTTGGATGGAAAAATGACAAGAACACTATTGTTGCCGACGATGATTGGTGGGAGAAGAAAACAACGATTAGTAATTAACTAATGTGAGCATACATAATGATTTCCTCCTAACGTGCTTTTATATATTATGTAATAACTTTAGTGATGAATGTACATGAAATTCTAAGTTATGACAAATTCAGAAATAAAGGACTCCAATTCCAAGAAGAATTAACCCAATTGTTTTCAAGTGTGGTGGCCACAGGAACACATCATTAGACACATTCATCGATGTCACTCCCTACTGAGGACATCCCTGAATATGATATGCACAAAGGTTCAGGAGATAGTGATGAAGTGTTAGGATCAACAACATAGTTGAGTGGGGAATTAAATTTATTCAGTTTTATGAACAACAGTGGAGATAGTGGAGGGAATAATGACAAAGGGAAGGGTACCAGTGGTGAAGACAAAACAATACCTTCATCAATTAAATCTTCATCTGGCATGGCTTCTTTTCGTGATCTTATAAGAGATCAAATCATTTATTATACGCAAAAGCATTAGTCATGTATTGTTTCCATATTTTGACGTACTCTATTATTAACAATCAATGAAATATAATTGTATCCTTATTTTGACATACTATATTATTAACAATCAGTGAAATATAAATGTATCCCTACCATGAACTTGTGTTTGTTGTTTCCTAGTACATTATTTTAGATACTTACTATTTATAAATAATTTTTCATTACACAACTTATTAATGTGTATGCGTGTGTGTTTGATATTTTTTTTTTATGTTACATAAATGACTAATGTTATAATTTTAAATTTTTAAGACAAATTTATGTCATTTTTGGTATTTATTATAAAATTTAATGTTAAATAATACATAAAATATAATCTTATCATTTGTATGTAATTATCATAAAAGTTAATGTCCTTTTTAGTAATTTGACAATGAAAAAAATGATTCTGATCACAATATTAAAACAATCTCATTTTATCAAAATTATTTTTTCCCCCATAAAATATTCTGCTCAGAATCTATTTTTAAAATCACTTTTATTACTTTTTTTCTAAAATTATTCTCAAAAAGTTAATCTAAATACACTCTAATATTCTCTTAAAATTTAGCTGACAAGAACTTCTGTAGACGCACGCAAAAAAAATTGTTCTTGTGGTTAGAAAAATTAGCTTTTGATAAAATTAAGCGAATAGACATTTTTAATTATTTGTGTGTGTGTGTGTTTGAGTTTATCGTTAATTTCGATTATTTGTGGCTGAAGGAGTACTGAACTTAAAAATTTAGGTCCACTACTGAGTGCTCGACCAGTCCCATGTTGCTTGAATGTATTAGCTGTTTATTATTGTTTGATAACGATCCAACCCCACTTCCCAAAAAATACAATATTTATAATTATATTTTTTGAATTACATATGCAAGTGCCAAGTTAGATACTTTAATTTACAAGTGGAGTGCTCCGACTTATTAGTTGCTATGTTATGTTTGGAATATTTTTTCATAAATTTATAAGTGTTTTTTACATAAGTCGAGATAAAACTCATTTCACATATTTACCTTGTATATCATAAATCACAATTAAAAAGCTGTTTTTGAATATTTCAATCGTTATTACAAATAAGCTAGAGTCAGTTTAAGTTTTTTTTTTTTTAAGTATAAGGAATAGACCCAAGGTTACTAAACTTGAACCGGCCTCTAAATCAGTGGGTTAAGGATCAGTAGATCAGTTTGAAGTTAATCCTTGACTAGACCGATAAGAAATAAAAAACTAAAAAATAATTTATATTCTCATCATAGTGTCGTACCATTCAAAATCAATTTAATACCTTAAATCATTAACAAAATAATTATATACATTTTCAATATTCTTTACAACTTCTTTGACATATTCACATCTAGTATCAATTCACTATTTGATGACACTATAATCAATAATCATAAATGTTCTTCCTAACAAATTATGAAAAATAGATGAAGATAATAGAATATTCTTACCTATAATCCTTTAATTATTAAATTAATAGTCATTAACACAAAAATTATATTAACTTTGACTAATATTATTATCTATCTCATAAAAAATATTAATTTCTTAAGAAAATGCAACCAGCTCAACCCAACCACTCACCCAAGTTGGAACCAAGTCACCCATGGGTTACACATAATTCTGAGTTAGGGACCTATTCAGATCGATTTCATAGTGGGTCACCGGTTTCCAAGATGACCTAGCTGATCCAATCCAAATTTGGTAATCTTGAATACACCACACTATCATCTTATTTGAGTATTGTGGGCCTAAGGTGGACTATTTCTAACCTACACACAACAACGTGTTTAAGTGATGAGAATCACTTACATTAAATTAAAATATAGATAAAACGCAACATGAAAAAGTTGAAGTCCATCTAATTACAACTACATGATATGGGCTGACTTTTATTTTATATATGTAGATTGGCGGTTAATTGGTTGGTGGGAAGTTGCCAAATCCAAGTCAAATCTCCCATTCATTTAGTTCTTAAAGTAACTTTCTTCAGTGCCTTCCCAATTCCATTCAAGACTACCGAGTGCCTATGACTAAGACATTTCATGCTCTCTTTTTTTTTTTTTACGAATAATAAACGTATAGCTTCTTATAACCTTTCATAGCATTTTGATTTTTGTCCAACTGGATTTAGAAACGTGGATAAGTTATTTTTAAATACGATATTAATTTGTTGAATTAGCCTTTGCTCATTAAAGATATATAGCACACTTGCATGGGCTTGACAGATTCCAGTGATTAAATTTGAACATGTCACGACCCGTGGCTATCAGTAATATTTTGTATTAGAATTAGTAATTAATATAATAATAATATGACATATATACATAACTTATATTTTGCCAGTGAATGCGGGTTTGCGTCTGACCTTTATTTTTGCCAATGACTGCTTCTACATTAAATATTCAAGTCGTTGGTCTGTTTTTTTTTAAGAAAATTACAATAAGATCTCAAGTTTCCTTAAAAAATTAAAATGAAAAAATGGCCTAAAGTAGTTATCAATGGAGACCTCTCAAGTTGTCAATTACTAGCACCTGAAGTTGTCAATATGACTATTTTTTTATTTTACGATTTTAAGAGACTATTTCTTTATTTCTCTTCTTATTTGGGACCTTATTATAATTTTCCCTTTTTTTCTTTTCTTTCTTTCTCTCTCTCTCTCTTTTTTTTTTTTTTTTTGCGTTAATTCGTTGGTCATTATTGTAGAATACTCCCTCTAATTTTATTTATAAGTAATTTTCTCTCTTTTAAGTTGATCCTTTTAATAAGCAATTTTCTCCTTATATTTCAAAATTTAAACTATTTTTTTTCATTTTCTACCTCTATTAAATACATATTTTTATATTAATTATTCCCCACTTACCACTAATTTTCTTTTATTTACTCATTTATTACACATTCTCTATATTATTTTATACACATATTCTCTCATATTTATTATTCATTCTTTCTCCTATGCTCTTTTCATAAATAAAAGTATATTTAAAAGAAATATGATATTTTTGACATGTTTATTATTTTTAACTAATTTTAACCTTCAGTTCATTTTACACAATAAAAATAAAAATTATTTATAAAAAAGGATTAAAAATAGTATATTTATATATCTTTCGAGTGTTGGAAGAATATGTAAAAGCGCAAGGATTACGTGTAATAAATATGTTTAAATTTTGGATGTTACCCCTATCATATATATGATATATCCCATTATCACCCTTGTTATAAGTTAATAGTATGATGTTACGATAATGAACAAAAATTCAGCATCAAATTATTCAATCCAAGAATATCAAATTGCCTCTTTTATCTCTCAAAACTACATGCAATACATGGTATATATGTCGTAGAGAATGTCAGCGAGGGTGTCCTTCCAAGTATTTTTAAGAGAATTGTTTATAAAGATTTTATTAGAAATTTATTTACTAAATAGGATTTTGAAAATATTTTTTATATATAAGGAAAGATTGTTCGCATATATATAGGAAATATATATTAAATATAGGGAAGCTTTTTTATATAGGGAATATCTTTTGCACACAGGAATATCCAATTTAATAAATAAGTTTTTAATTAGGTATTTTTAAACAATTTTTTCTATTTTTAATTTTAATTTCATATAATATATTAATATAGTATTTAATATTTCATCAATAACTTGTTATTTACGTCTTGATGTCACGTGATCGTGGGCTTGGGGGCTTCATGCCTTCATCGTACGCATTGGCCGGGCCGCTGTAATCATTAATCAGGATCATACAAATAATAAATTAATATCATCTAAGAAAAAACATGAGATTTTATTATTAAAACTAATTAAATTTCATCATATAATTATTGTTGATAAATTAAATAGAAAAATAATTAAAAAATAATTGATTTTCCTATGCTATGATTCTATATTATCATAACTGTATTAGTGTTAAATTATTTATTATGAGAGGATATATTCAAACAAGCAAACCTAATTATTTTGGTAAGGTTGTTAAAGTGACACTTAATTATAAAAACTTATATTGTACATTTGATCTTATGAGATCTCTGAACCAAAGGTTTTTTTAACTCTATAAAAGTTATTAAAATGGATCAAGGAAAAGAAGACGTGGTCTATTATATTTGAGTTTATATGAATATAAATGATACATTTAGAAAAATTACTCCATTTTCGTATGATATAGTATTAAATCAATATTTGTATGATAATAACATATTTCAGTTTCTTTTTGTTGAGTCAAAATAATCTTTTTTTTGGCTTGCTTGTCCCTTGGTGTATGTCTGATGGTGGCTCAAGACAACGGAAGGAGTCATGTTTGTCAATCAACAAATTAAATTAGGGAAAACTCTGAAATTACATATAAGCTTCCACTTGGAGAATTAGGGGCGACGGTCTTTGAGTAATATCCCCGAACATTTAAGTTTGTTTGAATAATAAAGTGAGCAGTGTTGCGTGTGTGTGTGTGTATGAAGAATAATAATGATCCATATATTGACTTGACTGTATTCTTTTTGTGTTTTGACTTTGAGCCCCAGCTCCAAGGCAAGCATAATATTCATCAAGATCTTCAAAAAGAAATATTTTTAGAATTTAATATTTATCAATAATTTTTCATTTATTTTTTCATTTTTGGTATAATTTTCTCATCTTTAACAATTAACTCATTCCAATGGGTTTCAGATTTTTTTTTTCAAGGAAAAAAAGAGAGTATATTCCGGTATGTTGTTTTTGAAAGTTTCAAAAATAATTCTTTTTAGAAGAAACACAAGACTATTTTATGTCTTTGACCTCTTCTTGTACATATCACTAAACCTCACTCAATCTTCTTGTTCCCATTTCTTTAAATTTCCTTCAAAACCTCTCCGATTTCATCGTCCATCACATTCACCCATCCATTTCCACTCCTTGTTTTCTTCGCTTCAACTTTTTTTTACCTTGTTCTTTTTCCCCATCCCCTCTTTTCATTTCACTCTGTTTCTGTTTCTCTCCATGGTTTCATGTAACTAGAAACTTCTCTTATTCCGGAGATGGGTTCCGAGGTTGAAGGCAATCCGAATCCTCCAGAGTTGCACAAATCACTCTCAACTGTAGCATCGACAGAAACAGAGGAATCATCGGCGACTAATAACGACGACGCCCATCCTCGCCTTGACGCTGTTTCCGCCGATACTCCCGGTAACAGATCAGCCGATGATCACTCCGAAACCACTATCAGTGACGAAACAAAACGAATTACCCAACCTCATTCCGAGAATTATCTATCATTGACGACCGAACACGACGATGCTCGGCCTCACCGTGACAATGTCGCCGCCGATGATGAAATTGATCTCACGAAAGAACGAACCGAGGATTTGAATTCTCCACCATCAACGACTCAAAGCGATAACGTTCCTAATGAGCGTGATCTTGTTTCCGCCGTTAGTGAAATTAATCTAAAAGAAGAACGAACGGAGAATTTGAATCCGACGATCCAAAAAGACGACGTTCCCGACACCATTCACAATACTGACCGCCATTTGCAATTTGTGCCGCCTCATTCCAATCTTCCAAAGCCACAGATGCCTCCGGGGATGGATAATCCTCCTTCAGCAAAAAACGACGGCACCGCGAGTTTCCCTGCCGTTGACATGCCGGCCATCGGAAAGTTCTTCCGGCAGCGTACGTTGGCGATCGCGAGAGGAATTTCATCTTTAATGGAAGAGAACGATGAGGGGTCGAAGGAAAAGAATAATCAGAGAATAACGGAATTCAATCTTTCCGGTCTCAGGGTGGTGGTGAAGGAAAGAAACAGCGACGAGCAGGTTATGAAAGGACGAATAAGCTTCTTCTCGAGGTCGAACTGTAGGGACAGCACGGCGGTGCGAAAGTTCTTTAGAGAGACGGGGCTGAAATTTGTGGAGATCAACATCGATGTGTACCCGGAGAGAGAGAGTGAACTGAGAGAGAGGACGGGGACAACAGCAGTACCGGCGATATTCTTTAACGAGAAGCTGTTTGGGGGATTGGTTGCGTTGAATTCGTTGAGGAACAGTGGGATATTGGAGCAGAAGTTGTGGAAGGGGGTGATGACGGTGAAGTGTCCGGATCACGCGCCGGCGCCACCAGTGTACGGTTTCGATCATGCGAACGTGGATGATCGGACGGACGAGATGGTGGGATACGTGAAGGTGCTGAGGCAGAAATTACCGATTCAGGACCGTGTGATAGCGATGAAGATGAAAATCATACATAACTGCTTTTCCGGGGCAGAGTTGGTGGAGGTGCTTATTCACCACTTGGATTGCGGCCGTAAGAAGGTACGCTCCGCATGCCTCATGCTTATTAGGACTTATCTATTATTTGTTTGTTTCTGTCAATCAATTTTTGAGTCATTTAATTCTACGTTAATTAATAAACTTCCGTCAAATTAAACTCCTAAAACGGACTTCTGACATTTAAAATTATGCATCAATAATTTTGTTACTATTTATAAGCGCGTAAACGCGGTATGTGTTTGGAAAATGGAAACGCGTTGAAGTAACATGGAGTATATTTATGTTTAAAATGGTTAAATCCCTTTCCAACAAATTTTTTTCTTTTTTTTTCCCCCATCTTTCCAACAAATTTCAAAACATAAGTATTCCATATGCGCTTCATTAATTGAGAGTTCACTACAGTGTCGGATTTGTGCTTTTTTAAGTAGAGTACTTGTTTCCAGAGGCACATCATAAACAGTAATAATGGCGCGCACGAGGATGAGGTTAATAATGAAGCCGGAGCGGAGAAATGGGAGTTTCAAAACTTGAAACAGCATAAATATTTGGGTCCTTTATAAAAAAATTGTTAATTTTTTAATCCCTATCTTAAAAAATGTTATTAATACAGTATATTATTATTGTCAATGCCATAAGAGGTACTATTATTTCAAAAGATCAAAGTACTAATAATTTTTTTATTACTCCTAACATCCTTAATATAAAACATATTTAGAAAGTTGACATTTATTAATTTTTTTTTAATTTACTCATATTGATATTCCTTCAGTAATAATTAAGGATAAGAAAAAATGAGAGAATTAAAGAAAATAACTAGAATATTTTAAAAAATACGTATCATATCAATCAACTTAACTAACTTTTTTAATATAATTAAATTAGATAAATATGTATTATATTAAAGACCGGAAAAGTATAACAAATCTAAATGTCATTGCCCGGGTTACATATATATATATCTTTGTTGTTGCATCATTTTGTTAGGGGAAGAGAACGAGCTATGGATATTTTTTTTCCTTTTACGTACGATGTGTAATGTCCATCGGTTTAGAGGTTAATTAAAACGGGGGAATGAAAAGGAACAGAGAGTTTGTCCCCAAAAAAAAAAGGAACAGAGAGAATTATACACACACAATGTTTATTTCTTTTTAATTAGATGATACAGTAGAATAAGATAAGTCAAATTAAATGAAGGATAATTTAAATATGAGGCATCACAAGCACAAGTGAATGCTATTGATTTTCATTAATTGTTCCATCTCTGGGCGGTAGATGCGTCACGGAAACTTCCTGGTGTCCTAATAGCTTATGTATTGTTTTTGTCTCCTACTCCAAAAATAATTGTTAGGCATAAAGGGTCGTAGTTTCTATTAAAACTTTAATTTTTAGAAAAAACATGTAAAGCTGATATAACTTTAAATAGTATAATTGTATGAATGTTAAATTGCAAAACAAAAATATAAATTATGTAGGGTAAAACTGTAAATATAAAATATAAGATAGAAAATAACTGTGCATGTGTTATGATTTTGTGATTTCTTTCACTTTAAGTTTGCTACTCCTTTAATTTAATATTTTTTTCAGATTTCATGATTAATGCCCATTGCATCTGATATAAATTCATTGATGGGCGCCGGATTGATGGATAGTTTCTGACTTTTCACTTTTTATGCGCGTCTTCCATCCTTCTCTTTCAATTTATGGACCTAAAAATGAAAAGAAAATCCCAATGATGACCTTTGCCTATTCTTATTTTTGAGCAAGTGGGGCCTTGCTTTGAATAGATTTTTTAATTTTTTTTAGACCAAAATAGTAACTGATAATTACATAATTTTACTTTTTTATATTAAATTATAGAATATAAAATATAGATACATATTAGAATTATTAGGTAATTTTTTTAGAAAAAATTGTTCAAAAATATCTCATTAGAAACTTATTTACTAAATAGGACCTTCACGTGCAAAAAAATTTTCCTTATGCAAAAAATCTTCCTTTGTGTTCAAAAAATCTTCTCTTTGTTCAATATATATCTTCCTTATATATATTTGAACAATCTTCCTTTACGTGTAAAAGAATCTTCCCTAAATCTTATTTAGTAAATAAGTTTCTAATAAGGTCTTTATGAACAATTCTCTTTTTTTTATATTACACAGAATTTGATAAATAATAATTTATATCGTTGAAGACATTTTTTTGCCGTCTATATTGTTCAGGACATATTATTATAACTTTTATAAATTTCAAGAGCTAATAAAAACGACTACAAGGCAAATTGCTTTTTTCTGAGAAATCTCAATCACAATTCGACTACAGATATCCATCTCTATTTAACATTCCCTTGTTAGAGCACCTTGCCAGCAGTAATAGTAACTTCTTAATATAATCTATATCGGTTGAATGTGACGCTTTAAAACAAAAATGTTTCCGATATTTGTTTGTTCGATGTAAAATGTGCAATATTTCCACTAAGTGTTTGTGTTCAAAAACTATTATCAGGCTGTCGAGATCGGAAAGCAGTTATCCAAGAAGCATTTCATTCATCATGTTTTCGGGTAAGAGAATAACTTTTAAAGCTAGTGAAAGTGGACACTTATTAATAAAAAAGACTATATTTAATTGCTAATAAAATTTTCAATTAAATTAAAATATAATTAGTAGTAGTATTCTTCTCTAGTAGATAACTAACATGGGCCTCGTGTATTAGAACATGCACAAGGCCCAAATGAGCCTCAAGGGCCAAGGGTAACAAGTGTTTTTAGCCTGTGAACAGTGTGGTTCTCTACATTTTTTATAATTTATATTGATATTGATTATTGCTATAAACTTGTCTATAATATTTATATTGGAGAACCATAACCATCATGTTTTGATTGAAAAATCCAATAACAAAAAGTATAAATGATACATATATGTCTTTTTTCTTTAGTAGGTATATGATACACTATTCTTTAGAAGGTTTCTTTATGTGATTGTCAACTTTGTAATGCAGGGAAAATGATTTTGAGGATGGAAACCACCTCTACCGTTTCCTTGAGCACGAACCATATATCATCGGTTGCTTTAATTTCCGGACCATCACAAGTGATAATGAACCAAAACCTGCAATTGCGGTATGCCAAAGGCTTACCAAGCTCATGTCTGCCATTCTTGAGTCTTATGCTACTGATGACAGGAGATATCTTGACTATGTGGCCATTGGCAAAAGCGAAGAATTTCGCAGGTAATATATTAGTTGTATGGTTACTAATGGCATTTTTGATATACTTGTTGAGAAATTGAAATAAATATGTCCTCTCATGTGAACTTCAAACGTCTAAATGTGGTCTATTTCTCCTTTTTTCCCAACTGCAGGTATGTAATTGCGGCCCAGGATCTTCAACGAATAAACGTACAAGAACTATCAGAAAAAGAGAGGCTTGCTTTCTTCATGAACTTGTACAATGCCATGGTGATCCATGCTCTTACCAGAGTAGGGTCACCGCAGACTGTATTGGACAGGAATTTCTTCTACTCTGATTTTCAGTACGTGGTTGGAGGGCTCCCTTATTGCCTCAATTCCATCAAAAATGGTATCCTCAGATGTAATCAGAGGCCTCCATATTCCTTGATGAAGACCTTTCGCTCAGCACACAAGCAATTAGAGGTAAGCAGTATTCAATTATGAAGTTACAATTTTTCTTCCTGTCTCTAGACTTAGCACCCTGAAGTTTTTTTTGTGTTCCTTGGTCCATTATTGTTTGAATAATCTGGTTGATGATGAAGAAAGGTTATTAACTTGTTCCCGCAAATTGCAGTTTGCTCTTGTGAAGATGGATCCATTAATTCATTTTGGAATTTGTAACGGCACAAAGTCGAGCCCAAAGGTGAGGTTCTTTTCAACCCAAGGAGTTGTAGAAGAATTAAGGAGTGCTGCAAGAGAATTCTTCGAAGAAGGTGGCGTAGAAGTGGATCTGGACAATAGGACCGTTTATCTCTCTCCAATTATCAAGTGGTAAGCATTTCATAGCCCCTTTAAAACATTCATTTTCAGTTGGTCATACTATTCTGGGTATAATAAAGTTCTTTAACACAGATTTTGAGAAACTTTAAAGGTGGATAATCCCTATGAAGGAAAATCTATGGAGTTCAGTCTAATTGAACTTAGTGAAGCCTAAGCATTCTTCTGCATGGTTTGGATTGTAACAAGAATGGTATTTGGCAGGTATGATATGGATTTTGGACAAGGCAAAGACTTTCTCAAGTGGGTAATACAATACTCGGATCCAACAAAAGCAGGCTTCTTGACACATCTCTTGGGAGATGGAGGCCCTGTTCACATCTCATATCAAAGCTATGATTGGTCAATAAATTCTTGACAACCGTGTTTATTGCCCCGGATTTTGAAATGTGGATCACAGTCCAGATAGAAATACTTCAGATTTTTTCAAGAAAAAACTTTTTTAGCCCAACAAGAGAGACTTTAGAATCTAGAATTAATACCATAGCAAAATGGAAAGTTCTTTAGTTTGTTTCTCTATTCCTCCTTTCCTGTGTAGTATATGTGAACAGTATTGGCGTCTAATTTATATATATAGTAACAGCTTTTGGTGTATGTTTGGGTACATAGATGCATTTTTATTTGGCACTATTTCAAGTCTTCAACAGGATTTGCGACTTGAACAAGGAAACGAAAAAATACCAAATATATACACACAGATATACACATAAATGTCATCTACAGCAATGGTAAATCATCTATCTATCTATTATAAGAAAGTTTGTAGAAAAAGGTAAACAACAGTGTCATTCAAATAATTTGATTACTAAACATTTTAATAACAGTGTTAAATCCAAGTAAAGGAGTAACGATAAATCCAGCTGAGGAAGACTCCAGCAAATATACCTTTAATGTAGGGGGAAAAACTGATTACTCCATTTGTGTTGCACCAATGGCACTAAGGTTTCAGTTACAATTCCTGATTCAGTTCATTAATTTGAAAAACAATAGCCTACTCCTCCACTCTTCTTTATAAGAAATAATAACTACCAAAATCATGTACATTAAAATGTTGGTTAAAATTAGTAAAAGTAAAAAATGTGTAAGAGATTTATTTTTCTAATTACATACTTATCTATTATACCTACAGAAAAGATGATTTTGAAACAATGTTAAACATGGTGTTAAAAAAGCCACATATTGGATATAAACGGTGTTAAGTTTTCTCAAATCAAAATGCCCACAACTCATTCCAATAAGATATAATTGCCCTTGATTGATCTTATGGGAAAAAAAATCTAATCCTCCTAGACATAATTTACCTTTAATGAAAAGATATAATAGGGGAATTAACTGATAAAAAGGAAATTACATTTCAAACTTGAAGGATGTACTCTAATTTACTCTCAACTACACATATATGACACGCAGAATGAAATAAAAAACCAAAATGTGGCAATCTTGACAATATTTCAATTGAGGGATTTATTATGCTAACATACATTAAATATTGACAACAATTAAGTTAATGTCATACTAATTCAGTCCTGCATAATTTTCTTTATGAGAGGCATACTAAAAAACATTTATGGATCATCATGCTAATTAATAAACTTTTTTTATGTTCTTCAGGTGAACATATTCTACTTTAATTTGGTTAATATCTTTCTCAAACAACTCTCTCTCCTCAAATATCATGTTTAACATTTGTTTTTGTTAGAACCAAGTCCCACATTGGTGGGTTGAGAATGTAAGGGGGGGTTCCTTGGGCTATAAAAGGAGAGAGCCCCTCCTCCCTTCCAAATCACCCCTTCAAATAGTCTCATTAGACATTTGTATCTTCTCCTCTCTTGTAGTATTTTCTTGTAAATTAATTTTATTATTCTAAGTTTACATGGTATCAAAGCCTGGTTCTGTCTGAGTATGCTCTGTGGTTGCAGTAGAGTCTGAACTTCCACTTCAGAAAAGAATTAGCTAAGGCATTTGCATCAGCAGCTACTGTTCATTGGTACTGTTTGGGGTACTGTTAATCTGAGTATGCTCTGTGGTTGCAGTAGAGTTTGAATTTCCACATTAAAAAAGAATTAGCTAAGGCATTTGCATCATAAGCTATTGTTCATTGGTACTGTTTTGTACTATTAATCAGGGTTGTGTACGGCTTATTAATACTATTCATCAGTGATGTTTGTACTATTCATCAAGGTTATGTGATGTGTTATCTGTGGTGCTATTCATCAACACTATTTCATCAATGTTCATCTCGATACGTTAATTCTTTCCATGGCTGAATCAAAGAAGTCTGATATCATCAGTTTGCTTGAAGCACTTGACTCATCTTATGATAATATTCGTTCTCAAATTATGTCTAGTCAGGAGCTTCCATCTCTTGAAGATGTGTTCTCACGGGTTCGTCGTGCTAATAATTTGGTTCGCCAGACTGTTGATCACAATGCAAGTACTTTGGCTAGGCGTGATTCATTTAACAACAAGAATTATGGGTCTAAACAAGGCCCTAGTACTACGAATATGTCTTCTAGCAGTTTTATCTACAATTATTGCAAGGAGCATGGTCATAGTAAGAAAAATTGTCGTAAATTACAGAATAAAGAGCAACGTGATCAGCAGCGTAATCTTTCTCAGATATCTGATCGTTCGGATTCTAGTTCATCATCTACAAGGGGTCTAGCTACAGGTTATTGGTTCTCTGGTCTTGCTACTTCTTCTATGAAGTGTGTCATTGATTCTGGTGCTACCGACCACATGACAAGTAACTATCATTTATTTTCATCATATACTCCCTATGCCAACCCATCTTCCATATTCGTCGCCAATGGTTCCCCGATCTGTATACTTGGATCAGGCATTGTTAAACCAACTAAATCCATTTCGCTATCTTTTATTCTTAATGTTCCTGATCTTACGTTTAATCTTTTGTCTCCCAGTAAATTGACTCGTCATTTGAATTGCTCTATCACACTTTTTCCTGACCACTGTTTAATTCAGGATATTTCAACAAAGCAGATTATTAGTAGGGGGTATGAATCTGGTGGATATCACATCCTTGATGATCAAGTTTCGCGTTCTGTTGCTTGTTCTGGTGGGTCGTCTCCCTTTGTTGTCCATTGTCGTCTAGGTCATATGCCACTTTCCTCCTTAAAAATGTTATATCCTCAGTTTTCTTTTGTATCTGCTTTAGATTGTGAGTCGTGTCAGTTTTCCAAACACCATCGTATTCATTTGGCACCTCGCGTCCATAAACGAGCTACGTCCCCTTTTGAGTTAATTCATTCTTATGTTTGGGGTCCTTGTTCAGTTTTGTCTCAGACTGATTATCGATATTTTGTCACTTTTGTTGATGATTTTTTCCATACCACTTGGCTTTACTTAATGAAACATCTTCTGAATTGTTTACGCATTTTCGCAATTTCTGTGCTAAAATTCAAACTCAGTTTAATACTCCTGTGAAAATTCTTCGAAGTGATAATGCGAAATAATATTTTTCTGCCCCATTCACTGATTATATGCACAGTCATGGCATTCTTCATCAATTCTCTTGTGTTGATACACCTGCTCAAAATGGTGCTGCATAAAGAAAGAACCGCCATCTCTTAGAATCTGCCTGAGCTCTCATGTTTCACTCTTGTGTCCCTAAATCTTTTTGGGCTGATGCTGTGTCTACTGCATGTTTCCTTATTAATCGTATGCCTTCAGTTGTCCTTAGTGGGGACGCTCCATATTTTGTTCTGTTTCCCACCACCACTAAGTTGTTTCCTATTGATCCAAAAAATTTTGGGTTCGTTTGCTTCGTTCGTGATGTCCGTCCAAATGTCAGTAAACTCGATCCCAAGTCCTTGAAGTGTGTCTTTTTTGGTTATTCTTGAATTCAGAAGGGTTATCGGTGTTACTCTCTTGATCTTCGTCGTTATCTTGTGTCCACTGATGTGACTTTTCATGAGTCGTCTCTTTTCTTTAAGTCTTCGGTATTATCTGATTCTCCTTCTGTTGTTGATGAGTTTGATGATGTCCTGGTTTATAATGTCCATGTCTCACCAGTACAAGATGTTATTCCAAAACCTAATATCATCGATGGTTCTGATGTTACCAATGCCCTGCCCTCACCAATGACTGCTTTGCCAATGGATTCTGTTTATGTCTCCCTAGTCCCTGCTCCTGCTTCCCCATATCTTAACACCCCAGATCCTAACACTCCTGCCCCTGATCCGATTGACCATGATTCTGCTGCTGATCCATCTGCTAACCTACCTATTGCCCTCCGGAAAGGTACCCATCCTCATTGTCCTCCCAAAAGATATACTGAATGTACATATCTTATCTCTTCCTTTGTGTCCTACTAGCATTTGTCCCCTGCTTTCACTTCCCTTGTGGCCACCCTTGAGTCTATCTCTACCCCTACTACCCTTCACCAAGCCTTAGCACACCCTGGTTAGCGTGCTGCGATGGAAGAAGAAATAATGGCCCTTGACAAAGCTGGTACCTGGACTCTTGTTGATCTACCTTCTGGGAAGACGGCCATTGGATGTAAATGGATGTTTGTAGTTAAGACTAAGGCTGATGGTTCCTTAGAACGACTAAAAGCTCGGCTTGTTGCAAAAGGTTACGCTCAAACCTATGGTATAGATTATTCCGAGACTTTCTCCCCTATTGCTAAGCTCACTTCCATTCGTCTTCTTGTATCTCTAGCTGCTACTTATCATTAGGATTTGCATCAATTGGATGTTAAGAATGCCTTTTTGAATGGTGATCTTCTTGAGGAAGTTTATATAGAGCAACCTCCTAGTTTTGTTGCTCAGGGGGAGTATGAGAAAGTATGTTATCTTAGAAAGTCGTTATACGGCCTAAAACAGAGTCTGCGTGCCTGGTTTGATAAATTTTGTAATGTGGTTCAGAAGTTCGGATTGAGCCAAAGTAAGAGTGATCATTCTGTGTTCTATCAGAAATCTGATGCATGCATGATTCTTTTAGTAGTGTATGTTGATAATATTGTGATTACTGGGAATAACACCTCTGGAATCTCAGAACTTAAAGTCTTTCTTAACTCTCACTTTCAAACAAAAGACTTAGGATCATTAAAGTACTTTCTTGGTATTGAGGTTTTGAGAAGAAAGAAGGGCATCCTTTTGACTCAGCGGAAATATGTTCTCGATCTCTTAAAGGAGACTGGAAAGCTTGGAGCTGCACCAAGCAGCGTTCCCATGATATCGAATCCGTTCCTAGATCTTAATGATAGCATGTTTGATGAGCTTCCTGATGACTTAAAGAAGAAGATTGATCCAGAGAAGCTGAAGCCGTTTGCATTTCCTGAGAGATATAGAAGACTTATTGGAAAAATGAACTATCTGACAGTAACCCGTCTTGATATAACATTCTCGGTCAGTGTACTTGGTCAATTCATGATATCCCCAACAGTGGCATAATGGAAAGCCTTAGAGCATATCTTACATTATTTGAAAAGTTTCCCAAGTCGTGGCCTTCTCTATACAGATTATGGGCATACTAAAGTCGAGTGTTTTTGTGATGCGAATCATGCAGGATCTAAGGCTACAAGACGGTCAACTACAAGTTACTGTGTATTTGTTGGTGGAAACTTGATATCTTGGAGAAGTAAGAAGCAAGGTATTGTGTCAAAATCAAGTTGAGAAGCAAAATATAGAGCCATGTCACAATCAGTACAAGAGATTGTATGGGTATTTCAACTCATGAAGGAAGTTGGCGTCACCACGACATTTCCTGCAAAGTTATGATGTGACAATAAATCAGCACTTCATATAGCATCGAACTCTGTGTTCCATGAGCGTATAAAGCATATTGAAATCGATCACTTTATTCGTGACAAGATCAAAGAGAATGTTGTATCTACAGGACACATGCGATCAGACGATCAGTTGGCAGATCTTCTGACAAAAGCCTTAAATGGGACACGAGTTGAGTATCTTTGTAACAAGTTAGGCATGATCAATATATATGCTCCAACTTGAGGGGGAGTGTTAGAACCAAGTCCCACATTGGTGCGTTAAGAATGTAAGGGGGGCTCCTTGGGCTATAAAAGGAGAGCCCCTCCTCCCTTCCAAATCATCCCTTCAAATAGTCTCATTAGACATTTGTATCTTCTTATCTCTTGTAGTATTTCTTTATAAATTAATTTTATTATTCTAAGTTTACAATTTTCAATGTCTCCAATAGATAAACATAGTATATACAAATGAATATCAAGATTAGCAAACCCTTAAATTAATATCATTTTATTCGATTCTAATTAGCAACTTTATATTTTGAGAATAATATGAACAATAAACAACGTCTTGCACGGGAAGAATATTCTAGTTTTTTATGAATAGGTATACACAAATATCATAAAATATAAAAATTATTAAATAGCAAGTCATTTTTTATTATTGTAATTAAATACGAAATAATTTTCATTTTTTTATAAATTTTCTACGCAAAAATCACTTTTTATGAAATCTTTTAAAACATCTAAAAATTATTTATTTTTGGTATAAACAAATAAGGCCCAGATTATTTTCAAATCAATAAATTTTTAAATAGGGTTAAGGAACATTTTTGTCCCAAAAGCAATTTTATCATTACCATTATCCCGATTAATTTTGAATGTTAGCTGACCAAATATGTTGAGCTAACAGTTCACATGTCATCTACATTTTTTTTGTTAAAATATAAATTTGTTCCGAAAGTTTTAAATCTAACTTTGAAAAAAGATTAAATGAATGACACATGCACTTTAGACAAAAATTTATACCTTAAACAAAATGACGTAGATGACATGTGGACTACCAGCTGAACATATTTAGTCAATTAATAGTCAAAATTAACTGGAATAATGGCTAGGGTAAAATTGTCCCCCGAAAAGCTTCCGAGGTATAATTGTCTCTCAATGAAAACTTCTAGGGCAAAAATGTCCCTTAACCCTTTTAAATTTAAACAAACATGCCTTCAAAATAACTTCTGAAAATATTTTAAAAAAATAGATTATACAATCTTTGATCTCTCAAGCTTACCAACATTTTGATTTTGATCCCTCAAGTTTTAGACTATAGTTTTTGGTCTCTCAAGTTTTATCTTATAACATTCGTCCCTATAATTTAATAAAAACCCGGACTATTTTATCCTTTGAGAGACTAAAACCCATATTTTGAAACCTGAAAGATCAAAATAAAAGTGAGAGCAAACTTAGGGATCAAAGATTATATTAACCCTAAAAAAATATATTTTTATCTGCTAAATATTTTAAAAATCGTTAACATACATTATAAAAAATTTTAAGTGATTTTTATATGGGTATTAGGGTATATATACACATATATGGTATTATTGCCATCGCCAATGCAAATTACAAGCCATCTCCTTTTGAGTTTTGATTAGAGCATGTTATCGTTTTGATCCAGTTTTTCGTTTTATTGGTTCCCTCTTTTCTCCCTAGCCTTCCAAGTTATATTTGCCGGGGCCGAAAACAAAAACCTCGATGCACCTAAGCCCTGAAAGCCCAAATTTCTTTCACTTGGGTTGCCGCCTCGTCACCGTCTCCCCTCACCTCTGCACCTGCGTAGTATGCGTGCTTGTTCTCCCATAGATTTCGCGCGTGTTTTGCTACAATCTTAATTCCGTATCTCGATTTCTCGCCGTTTCTTTTGTCTTTTGAGGTAAGATTGCATTTCCAGACCTTATTATCCGTGTTCAACCAGAACCCACTCAATAAAATAAAAAAAGCCTTTCTTTTGACCTTCATCTGGCCACTTTTATAGAAAAATGCATGCAGCACAGTTTGAAATCCCTTCCCCTAGTTATCTTTGCTGTTGATTTCATCCTTGTGAGTTGAAACAAGACGACTGAAGTTTTTAGTTCTCTTCTTTCGGGCTCCCCTGAAGCTTAAACTTGTCCTCTTACGATCTAATAGAGAATGCGTTTAATTTGTTGTGGTCATGTTATCTGCACCAGTTTTGTCCTGCTTTGACATTTCTTTGGTTAATTCGTCTGCTAGTTTTAGTGTACTGGCAGAAGTTCTATTCTTGAGTGAGATTATGTTGTCGTTGGTGTTCCCTTCCACAGACATGTTTGTGCCAATTATTTTTTTTTTAGTGTTTGGATTGTTTCACCCTAAATTAAAAATAAAATTGACTTCTTGTTTGTCAATTCCAGGATATTAAGTTGCAAATTGGAGAACGTGTTTGCTCGCCCTCTTTCCTCAGTTTTGTCCAAGGAGGCCTCTGACCAGTTTTTAAGGTCACTGAAAACTTTAGGGAACTCTGATGGCAAGTCGTGCCATTTCAAGATGGAAAATCCCATACTTGTCTGCAATATTTGTTCGTGGCATCATGAGAACTCCGATGAAAGAGTCTTTTTTGCCCAGTAGATCGATAATTCCAGAAATAGAGCGCAGTTCAGATAAAACAAAGTGGATTTTGAAGCAATATCATGATGGAAGGCCAAGAGGGCCCCTTTGGAGGGGGAAGAAGCTCATAGGCAAAGAAGCACTATTTGTAGTATTGGGTTTGAAGAGGTTTAAGAATGATGAGGAGAAGCTTCAAAAGTTCTTAAAGTCTCATGTGCTGAGGCTTTTGAAGATGGAATTGATTGCCGTTCTCACTGAGCTGGAGCGCCAGGATGAAGTTTCTTTGGCTCTCATGGTTTGTAATCGTTTTCTTTCTAGTTAATAAGCTTCATTGTTTTTAGAATATTTGTTAGTTCTTTTATGGTTTCCTTGTCTGGCCCCTTCTTGTCATTGGATTATGATTTAGCAGATTGTGCACCAGGAAGTAAATTTATCTTACAGTGGTGAAATTATATCTCAATTTTTGACATGTTAGATAACTTTGATCATCCAAAAGCAGAAGTGATTTGATCCTTAACTTGTTTGGTAAAATGCCCAAAGATACATCCATGAAATCTTTACTTTCTTTGATGAACAACAACAACAGAGTCTTAATCCTACTAGGTATAGGTAGAGTTAGTTACATAGATCAAATGACACCATTGACCTCGGTCAAAAACCAAATCTAAAGATAAATTGTTAATTAAGAGAACTCGCTCAATAATCTCATTGAGCATTCTCCAAATATAGTTAAATTTCTTTGATGAACATCTTGAGACATAGTTTCTTGGTGTCAAATGAAAACCTCTAGCTTACACAATGACTAGTTTATTTGATGAACATCTTTATGTTTAATGCTTATTAGTTTCTTATATCCCTGAGCTTATAAATACCTTGATGAATGTTCAGATGTTTAAGGTGATGCAAAAACAAGATTGGTACAAGCCTGATGTGTTCTTGTACAAGGACTTGATTATTGCATTAGCGAGGTCACAGAAGATGGATGAAGTAATGAATTTGTGGGAAAGCATGAAAAAGGAGAACCTGTACCCTGATTATCAGACATATGCTGAAGTAATTAGGGGTTTCTTGAAGTATGGATCTCCTGCAGATGCAATGAACATATATGAGCACATGAAGAATTCTCCCGATCCGCCAGAGGAGTTGCCATTCAGAATTTTGTTGAAAGGACTCCTGCCATATCCTCTTTTGAGAAACAAAGTGAAACAAGATTTTGAGGAGATCTTTCCTGATCAGAACATCTATGATCCACCCGAAGAGATTTTTGGCATGCGCTGAGGTGTTTACCATTTTTCCTCCCCTTCATCATACTGTGTTGAAACAGAAGATGAAATTGATTTGGAACTGAGAATAGAGCTTCTGCAGCAGAATCTTTGCTTTGCATAAGTTAGTAATTCTGCCTTCTGCTACTTAAAAGCTGTTGGACACAGCAGTGTAACAAATTCACCGCTATGGTTTCTTCCGGCTTACACTAGTCATATTCTAACAAAATCTCTTTATATGAAGAAAATTTTGAATGATAAATATCTCTCATTATATTCGTTGTTATTGAGATCAGTGTATAAATAACAGCAAGAGTGGAATAAAATTTTGAAGAGAGACTTGGATGAGACTCGAAAGCTAACGTCTATTAATTTGAGGACATCGTTGTCTTTCATAAACATCATAATGTTGAGTTCATGTATGGTTATGCAGACGGTTCAAATATCAAATATCAAAGAAATCCCAAAAGGTTGTAACACCGTATTCATTCAAGAAGTGTCTTAAACCAATAATGTATTATGTATCATAATAATATAAAGAGAAGCCAAAATGAGCAAGGGTAATGATAATATGGTGCTGCAGAGTGAATAAAATAAACAAAATGAAGTTGGAGTTCCAAATCATATGGTGACTATGTAACCCTGCACACCAAACAAACACCAATTGATCCCTTAAATCTCAAACATTCATTCATTCATTTGTTTACAAAAGATTGATTGATTTATAAGTGTTAATTGGAATTAGATTTGCATGAGTTGAAGATCCATAGTACTGCTGTTCCCTAACAGGCTGCACCCATAATTAAACATGGATTTAGCTTCCAAGTATAAGCTAAGCTATTGCACAAGTCTCAGCCTCTTCTCTAAAACTCATATAATCAAACTTGGGTACAATAATTACCTCTAGAATTATATTCAACGACTTTGCTAAAGCCGGTTTAAGATCAGCTGGATGTGGCTAATGAGCTCCTCATAGCTCTTAAATGTCCTGTTTATTAAAAACAATAACACAAATAAATGAGAAAGCAAACCAAAAATAGTTCAAAAGTGGTGGCTAACAACTTACTCATTATTCACACCATTCGCTCCACTGAGAAGTGTTTAAGCTTTGGTATGGTAAGCCACTTAATATACTCCAAGCAAGGATTTCCTTCCACAACCTTTGGTGGACAATAAGCCTTCTTTATCTTCTGGTTTACTTCTCCCTATATTATTCCAAACAATAACCTCAAATGTCTGTGTCTGTCTGTCAGAATGTGAGTGCTAACTGAACAATTCAATCAAAAGCCTTCATTTTATTACCTCCTCATCTTCCATGATGATGGATCACTCTTTGACATTTTCTCTCGCCCTTCCTGTAAGCCAAGTAACATATCTGCAGATCAACGAACACCAAAACTGTTATTAAGAAGAGAAAAGGAAAACTGCTCAACAAAGGGGAGATGTGACAGGATGATGGGCTTGTTCTTCCTCTTAATGCCATCACTTTACGCTGATCCATTCCCATTTGGCAAATGTCCACCTGTTTTAAATATATATCCAGAAATTTCCACTACATAACTCATTTGACTTATTATTAGAATGGAAGGAGGCAGGCACCTCATGAAAGAATGTTTCAGCACACTGCATGCATGGATAAATGCTCTGGGCTGTACTCAATTCATCTTGTTCACTTCGACCCATGATTGGACAACACCTGTACAGTAATAAGCAATAACTTGGACAACCAAAACTTGAGCATATATCTGAAAGCACCAAACAAACTAATAAGATTTACCCCTCTATGCGATTAAGGGAGTTCCTATCAGCTATATCCAACTCAAGAGACCAGTATTCATCCTCTGATGCCAACACAAACTCTACTTTCTCTACATCCATCCCAGCAACTTTCCAAACTTCAAAAAAATAAAGCCCCACGTCCTTCATTTTCTCCAAGCTTCCTCTCATATTTTTTGTATAGCTGTGCATGCCTATCAGTAATCAATATCTTAACTCTGCAGCCAGCTGATATGAGCTTGTTCACATTTATGGCCTTGAGGATTCCCTGACCAATGTGCATGCAACCTGAGGGTTCAAACCCGTCATAGCAAACTGGCTTTGCCTTGTTTGCCAGCAAATTTAGGAGCTCTTCTTCTTGAATACACTCTTCCCCAGTGCTCCTCACCATCTCATGCCTCTCTTCCAAACTCATTCTGTTCACAACACTTTGAAATTTGAGTCAAAATGACAACAACTCCATTCCAATTGAAACTCGCAAGTTAAGTGGTCCAGGAAATTTACGTACTCATCAGTTGGGTTTGGATTCGGATTTGAAGTGCCAGATGATTCTTCCTTGTCTGAATTGGACACAGACAAACATGCCATGGATTCTGTGGGCGCTTCTTTTGGGGGTAGCCTCCATTTCTAGTGTTGAGATCGAGGCAAAAATCATGTTAAAATATTTATTTGACAAGAATTTAAAAATGATCAAAACTTCATTTTACAAACACCAAGTTGCGACAAAATATCCTACTAAAACTTGCATCCCCTCTTCCAATAAGGAGATAAACATCTCATCCTTTTTTTTCTTTTCCAAATAACAGGTAATTTAAGATAATAGTTTACTTGTGATTCGCACAATACATAGCCAAAGTATAAAAGAAGAAAGTTAACAAATTTGCGGAGCTAAGTTGAATTTCAAAGAGATTAGAAGACACACAAACTTTATTCTGTTAATTAAATAAAGGAATTAAGTATTCTTTGTCTCATTTCTATCACAAAAATCATTAACTTGTATCTCCCTCAGGTAGCTGTACTAAGAAGAGTGGCTTCGAATTAACATTACGAGTAATGATCTGGCCTAGGCCCAACTTAACTGATCAGGCTAAGCCCAATATCCACAATGCCATTGGGGGGACCCCACATGCAAATGCACTTGATAGGTGCAGCAGCATAATTGATTTCATAACCTGCTACGCTAAAACCCTAGAAAGTGAAAGATTGACAATGGTGGGGGCATAACCAGAAAAGTCAAAAGACAAAGTCAAACTGCTAAAAAACAAACCCCACGTTCGTCCCTACCCATATTACATTCTTTCCATGATTCAAGGCCACCTAACATCAAATAATTCAATTAAATTAAATCGCCAAATCACACACACCACACTTAAATCCAGGCTTCATATTGTACCTGCTTTTAAGTTTTCTTCCCGAATCCATGGCTTTTCTATTATCATCACATTCATTTAGGGTCATATCTTATTAATTAAACGACAAGTCTAGAGTATTGGCTTGCTTAGGGCTTTGTGAAAACACGATTTTCTTGACACTATACTTTGTCCATTTGCTTTCATATAGAGAGAGGGAGAAATAACAAACAAAAGACCTAATCGTATTCTTGTGTGTGTGTGTGTTTTTTTTATTCTCTTAAAAAAATAAAAGGTAAAACGCCAGAACTTCAAGAGCTTGACTAAATTACAAATATTTTCGGTTTTTCCTTCTAGTTTCCAAGCTTAGCTTATAGAAACCTCCATGATATATCACACGTACGGATCTCCCAAAGATTTTTTATACAATTATATATATGTCAGAAAATAAAAGAGTGAGAAGGAGAAACGTGCCAAGCCGGCTCCAAGCTCACGCTGGGTTTAATTATGATTGGATTCATAAAATTAGATGGTAAACTTGTCCCTCAAGTGTGGATCGAAGTCCAACAAAGAGAAAAAGTTTCCATTTTTCTTTCTAGTTTCCAAGCCTATACAAACCTCCCAAAAAACATTGTGCACACACACACACATCACACGTATGGATCTCCCAATACCTTTCATGCAATTATATAAATATGATCTTATCCTCTGATAATTTTAGGGGGAGGTTGCGTTACTGAGTATATTTTGCTCAAAAGAAGAAAAGACACAAGGAAATTTAAAGCAATAATAACGTAATTATATGTGCTACAATATAACGTAGGTAGAAGAATAAAATTAAAGTGGGATATGGAATGGAAAAGATGGAGGAATATATGAAGAAAGTGAATCATGGAATAGAGTATAATATATGAGAATATTTGGGATCATGGGAAGGATAAAATAATGATTGAAGAGGTGTTTAGAAGAGTGGCCACCAGTTTTGACTTTGGTGCAATATATATAATTATATATACGTAAAAAGCTTCAATTATTGGTTTCTTATTTGCATGCATGCATCATCATCAAGTTTCACTTTCCATTCTGCCTTTTTACACTTCTTCTTCTCACTTTTTTTTTTTTCTTAATCAACTTTCACAATTTCGCTGCATGCTGTGGTCTCTTCTTCACCTTTGAATTTTCCTACAATTATATACTGGCTTTCCTTTTATACGTTTATACTGTGGTTGTACACAAATACATCCTGAAAACAGAGAAGATGTTTTTATAATTCAACAAAATCTTATCTAATATTTATTTTATGTGAAGATTCGTGTGATTTAATATTTATTTCATAGATTAAAGATTTGTTAAGTTTAGCGAAATTTTGAAGAACTTTCTAGATATTATCTCTTCCATGCATGTAACATAATAAAGGAATCAGTTTCGACAAAACATGTACAGGAACAAATTAAGCAGTTTACTCATATATATTACACGACAATGTATGTAACAATGTTATGTATATGTATGTGCATGTGGAATCTTTTTTTTTTTTTTACACGAGTGTATTTTTATTTAGCTGTGTTATTCTACCGACAAAACTTGGCGCGACCATGTGGTTATATACAAAGTTAGGTAAAGGCGTCGGTAGTAGATTTTGAAAGATGTGATCTTGTTCATCCTTCCACGCAGCTATTTGTATGTGGTTATATTCAAAGTTACCTATTTGAATTTTTTTTTTCAATTTATTTAAAGTGTCAGACAGTGACCGCTGAGAAGATAAACAGGGTTAAACTCGTGGACTCCATTTATAAGAGGGCTTAATTATTTTATGATACTAGGATTAATACTTTAAAAAATCATACAAGCAATGTTTAAGATACAATAATCAACCATTCATGCTTACCAACATGTCCCTGTTCATTGTCCTTCTTAGAAATGGAAGTTCAATATGCATGAAGGAGGTGTATAGATAGGATAAAGAAAACACTAGGTACACTGACATAAACTAACTGAAACAAAAGCAATGTGAAACCTATGCATCTTATTTCGGTCAACAACAACAACAAATTAAAAAAAACCTATGCATCTTATAATTTCTAACCTTGAATTGAATGTGTGACCTTTCTGCCGGCACAAATGTTATGGGTCATCTTAATTCTGTCTTCTTTTTTTAGTAAAAGGGAAACTCCATTACAATGAAAAAACTATACAAATACATTAGTAGCAATGAGTGAAGATTTACAAAATGAATCTACAAGTACGTAGAGGAACTCTTTGGAGTATAGTCAACTGTATTTCGAATATGTTCCAGGATTCCTTCTGACACATCATTTATACCAAATTTATTCTTCCTCTGTTAATGTTATATTTGTATTTTAGTTATCAAAAAACTTTGTATTGCAATGTGAATAGTAGTATGATTTTTTTAGTAAAAATTTTACATGATATATATATATATAATTTTAAATGTTAAAGAAGAGATTAATAGTCGTACTATATATAAAGAAACAAAAAGCAAGGCAGGTTCAAATTTCAAACGGCCAATGAGGGAATGCAGAAGCAAACAGACTCAACAGAGTTTGAAACTGGTGATTGACAAGACCCATCATCCCCATTGTCAACTTAGTGGGCCCAATGCTTCTCCCCCAACTCAGTTTCCTTGGAATTCATACTAAAATTTATTCCTATTAAATTAGTAATTATAATCATTTCAAGAAGGAAATTACTCATATGATTTTAAAAGGAAAAATTCTGAAAAAATACATTGGAATTGGAATATAAAAAAGGATAAATCAGAACTTCGAATTTATAAAATATCATATCAATATGATATTAGTATAATGAAAAAATATGAGATTATGAAATCTGTATGAAAAGATGTCTCTACCCTTCAGCCCTACATCTTTTTCTTCATTACTCTCAGTTCAGAATAACAACACCTATCTATTTATTAACAACGTCATATTTTACATTAACAACTTCATTTTCTTCTTTCACAGCTTTGTATCTCAAAAACCACATATGTCAGGGATAAGTTTGAAATTCACAAGTTTCAGAGGTCAATAACAACATTTATCTCTATATTAACAACATCATATTTTATATTAACAACTACACTTTATGTTTTCACAACTTCATATCTAAAAAACTAACATATGTCAGGGACAAGTTTGAAATTAACAAGTTTCATGGGCCAATAACAAAACATGTTTCTATATTAACATCACCATATTTTACATTCATAACTTCACTTTCTTATTTCACAACTTCGTATATAAAAAACGAACACATTATAGGGATAAGTCCGAAATTAACAAGTTTCAGGGGTGAATAGCAACGCATGCCTCAATATTAACAACACCATATTTTATATTAATAATTTCATTTTCTTATTTCACAACTTTGTATCTCAAAAACCAACACATGTCAGGGATAAGTTTGAAATTAACAAGTTTTAAGACCAATAACAACACATGTACCTATATCAACAATATCATATTTTATATTAACAACTCTATTTTCTTGTTTCATGACTTCATATTTCATGTAAAATATGATGTTATTAATAAAGAGACAGATGTTGTTATTTCAAACTCATCAAGAGTGAGAGAAGAAGATGAAGGGCTCAAGGCCTGAGCTTCTTTTCACCGAAATTTCATAATCTCATATTTTTTTACTGTACTGATTCCATATTGACATGTGATTTTGTAAATTCAAAATTCTAATTTATCATATATTTCAGCATATTTTTTAGGAATTTTCTCATTTTAAAATTTAGAGTAATTAATAAAATATAAAAAAGTATAAAAGAAACTCATAGGCGTGTTTAGTAAAATTCAGCACAAGTCTCCAGTTTAATAATGTTTGGGATCATAGAATAAGTATGTTTGGGATTATAATCGGAGATCTCAAAAGTACATATTTATAAGTCGATATACTTTTAAAGTGATCTTCTCACATATTTAGATCGTATATCGTAAATCATAATTGAAAAAATATTTTTAAATACTTCAACCATTATTCCAAAACAAATGTTAATGATAGTTCTTTTAAATAAGTTGTTTTGCCCCTCAATTATGTATTTTATCTATAAATAAAAAATGCGGGGATTGTTTTGTGGAAATAATAATTGGAGAAATATGGGAGAATTGGGGGGACAGGCAGGTAGAGTGCAGAAGGCGAAAGTAGCGGCGTCCTCGAAGCCGAGCCCTTCTTCATTGTTCATCTTCATTCATCATCCCTTCTCCTTTTCTTTTTACCCCATATTTCCCAGCAAAAATTACAGTTAAAGTCCCAATAATAGAGCAGATTGAATTATTTGAATCCATGATCGTCCCTCCCGTCATAATTCCCCAATAATAACAGCCTCATATTTTTCCTATTATTTTTTCCAATGCTGATTCCACAGTGATTGAGGGCCATTTTCATCTATTTCATTCTACCTATTCCATCTTTTGGCTTCCTGCATATTACGTACTATTTTTCTTTCCATGTCTATCGGCTCAAAGATTCACATCATTCCACTGTATATATATAAAACTTGAAATATACTACATTTGTCAAGTAGTTCTTTGGTCAACATGTATCATATATACTATGCTCATGTAATGACCACTTCAAAATGAGTTTCTTTGACAGAATGTCAAATATCTGAGCAGAGTGGAGATGTGTGATGTTCAGGAAAGAGTCAAGACTCAAAATGAAGTAAAGAAAAAGACTTGACTAATCTCCACGAGGATATGTATTTATCTCAACATATCACTCAATATCTTAAAATAGTTTTTAATGTGAGTAATGGCTGAAAGTATTTTTTTTTTAGTATCAACTATTATTTCAAAATAATTTTTAGTGCATAACAAATTTCAAATAACGTTTAGCGTCATGTAGTATCTTAAGTTTAGATCGAGTGCTCGAAGCTAGACACAAAAATATTTTAAACACAAAATGTTACCAAAAATTAGTTGAAGATGTTGAGTGTTATAAGAAAAAAAATGTTTTAGAGTATTGAATACACTAAAATTAGTTTAAAATACAGAATACTACCCTTCCGTCCCTTTTTTGTAACTTTTTTTTTAGTAAAATGCTCTTATTTATGAGAACAAGGAAATTATGACAATGAAAAGAATTGTAGAAGAGAAAGGGTATAATAAAGTAACAGGTTTTAAGAGCTGTGAAAATTATTATATTGATATTAAAAGGATAAAATGAAAAAAATAAGGAATAAAAGAGAAGACATTTTTAGAATTTTGTTGAATAAAATAGAAGGAGATATTTGTGGAATAAAAAAAGTACATAGGAAGGGATGAAGGTTAATTTGAAAGAATACAAAAAGGGGGAAGATGGGAGGCAGGCAAAAGGGAAGGAGGGTGACAAGAGAAGAGAACAAGTAACAGAAGGGGAGTTTAATGGGATTTGGAGGGTTTCATGATCCATCATTCCCTCTGGACTCTGGACTCTGGACTCTGACCCCCGTCCTGCCCCTATTCCCTCATCATTCCCTCTTCATCATTACTCTTTCCGTATCTCTCCATGTCCATGGTCCCCGCCTTTTCATTTCCCCATTTCATTTAATGCTATCTCCCTCCCTTTTCATCTTCTCTTTTTTCTTTTCTTATTTTTAACACAAATCCAATTCACTCCCCCCCCCCAGTTCTCTTCTTCCTTTCTAAATTCAACTCTTGCTCCATATATATATATAACCACCAAATTACTCTATCTCCACTAGTTTTATTCATAATGAATCATCTGTCTCCAATTAACATTCAACGTAACCCACTACATACAAGGATGAAGGATCTTCAAAAACTCATTTACATGTGATCCTTCCTATTAATCTACCTACCTCAATTATTCTATTCAATATTCATATATCTAATTATAGTATATTCTTAAATTCATGATTTGAATCTTCAAGTGTTGGGTGGAAAGGAACAGGACATGAATATAGTACGTACTCTGCCTCATTTATGGGGATCGATCAGTCTTTTATTTTTCAACAAGAACGTAACGACACTTATATATATTCAGCCAGTTTTGGAATATAATATTCGAGACCGGCCACCCAAAAACAAAACATTCTGTTGTGTATGGCCATCCCACCTCCCGTGGTGGGTTGATGAATCTATATTTGGAGATGAATTGAAATTGGCACGAGGGATCGAGTTCACAGGAAACCCTTGCCTGGTTCAGAATTATGGGTTGTAATTGAAAACAGATCAGACTTTGCAATGAATGGGCTTAATTGCTATCTCCCCCAACCAAAAATAAAGGTCATACAATATGTACATCATCGGACGTCCGTTTCTGGTATTTATTAGTCCCTTTTTCTTCCCTCTTTGTTGTCTTGAGATGGGAGAATGGAAACACACAGACACAGTACAAGTCTAATCACTTAAAGAGATGTTGTAGCCAGGCCCGGGTTCCCCTAGCTTCCTCTTAATTGGGCACTGGGGATGCAAGAGGCATTTATACAGTAGCTATTTCCTAGTTCGTGTCCAACAATAACCGAATGAATACAAGATCTAACTCTAAGGGGTTATAACCCAGCGACATAGCTAATGTATGAAGAATGATAATGAATTTTTAGATTGTATGCGGGAGAATGGTCAAATAATTGTTGGAGGAGGCATTCATGAATGAACGATAAGGAATGAAGTGGGGGTGTTTGCGTAAAAAGAATAAGGGGGGGGGCATGCATGAATATGAATGAGAGAGGAGGTGACGTGACAGGACAGGACAGGAGAGAGCAGGAGAGAATAAATGCAAAGGAGTGGGCATCCCAAGGAAGGAAGCAAGGAAGGAGACCATCTGATCATTCCCCCATCTCATGCCCTTTGTCCCCCAACGCCCTTTTTTGTCTTTTCACCTCCCTCCTTTATCCAACACCACAAGCAACAAGCAACAAGCAACTCCTCCTTTTTCAACCTTCCCACTGCTTCATTTCATGTTTCAGTTTCCCCGTTCCAACCTTGTGCCTGCCACTTCACATCCCAATAATAATAATAAATACTAAATAAAATTATGTTAGTATTCGGAAAATGCAAATACGTTAGGGGTTTTATTTTTATGGGCCATCCATCTCTTTCCCACAAAACCCACACAAATCAAATTCCACCTACGCGATTCCATTCCACCCGTTGACCCCTCATTTCTTCTCCCAATCTCACCCCTCCATTCGACCTTCCCAATTTTCATTCCCCTCTTTTTCTTCCCTCTCTCTCTTTCATTTTTTTTAATCAATTACTCATATACTAATCAAAAGCACTAACTCACTCGTCACTTTTATTGAATTATTCAAATTATACATGTTATTTTCTTCACTGCACCACAATAATCTTAAACTCTTGCTCAACTTATGCAACTCTTTCTCCTATTTCAAAGCATATATACATATATATGAAACATAACCAGAAATACTGCATCATCTTAATAAGACTTAATATGAGCTTGTTTGGAATAGCGGTTGAAAATTTCATAAGTGTTTATGAATTGTAATTCACGGAATACGAAGTAACTTTTACAGTCTACGAGGTAGCTTTTATGGTCTACGAGGTGCTTTCACGGTCTACGAGATAAATATGTGGAGGAGATTTATCTCGATTTATATGAATCGGGCTTATATAATAAGCCCGATTCAAATAAGTGATAACAAACAAGCACATAATTTTAGAAAAATTACTGTCATATTTCAAATAAGAGTGAAAATGAAAACATGATCTTTTAAAATTTTAAAATAAAAAAATGGTCTTAAAAATTTGTTAATAAAATCTTTGGCCTTATTAATGACCCGCTCCTCGAATTATCAATGAGACCATTTTTTATTTTAAGATTTTAAAAAACTATTTTTTTTATTTTATCTCTTATAACCTGCATGTAATTTTCCCCATATTTTCTGTAGTTTACGTCTTATTCCAATAGCATCTACATAATGAGTTTGTTTATATATATATATATATATATATATATATATATATATGTAATTCCAATAACATTTGAAAAGATTTGTATCACTTGTGGTAGTACCCGATTGGGTTAGTGACAGTAGATGCTTTTACAATATAATTTTTAATATATGAAATAAATATATAAAATATTTTTTGTCTGGATTTAGACGAATCAAGCTCAAATAGGTGCGTAATAAACTTGTGTAGATTGCGCGTTGATTTTCCTCATGGTTTGTCTCATTTAAAAAAGGAAGAAAAGGTTGGTATAATTTGTGGGGTTGATTTGGATGTTGGTTTGTCTTATTGAAAAAGTGAATTATGAGTAATACGTGGGTGCGTGTTTGACTTTGTAAATGACAAGAAAGGCAACACCCCTCTTGGGAATTAGCCCCCATGTCTAGTCATCAATCTCTTCTCCATTTTCATCCCTAAACACTGTTCATTTAGTCTCTCCTTTTTCCTTCTATATTATTCCATGTCAACTTCAAAGTTTTCAATTCATAAATATTATTCAACCGACTGCTATGTGATTGTTTGTTATCACTTATTTGAATCGGGTTTATTATGTAAGCCTGATTTATATAAATTGAGACAAATCTCCTCCACATATTTATCTCGTAGATCGTAAAAGCTACCTCGTAGATCGTAAAAGTTACTTCGTATTCCGTGAATTACAATTCATAAGCACTTATGAAATTTTCAACCGCTCTCTATATAAGATATGATAGAATTTTTTGTAGAGATTAAAGAAGTGATTTGATTTTATCATATGTTGTGTATTATTCAAAGTTATTAAACTGGGATCAGTCAGGGAACCGGTTGGGGTACTGGATTAAGGGTTAGTGGGTCAGACCGAAGTTAAACCGGAGCTAACCCGGGATCAAATCAGTGAGAAAATGAAAATTTCAGGCTTATTAATATGAAATTATTAAAAAAATTAAAAAAATCAATTTTATAAATAAATAAAAAGGTAGACCGGTTCACTACCCAGACTAGACCGATTTCCTGCTCAGGTCGCTGGTTTCCGGGCCGGACTGACCGGTCCGGGTTTAATAACCATGTTATTATTAGATTATTTATCAATATATAAGTTACACAAAATTATTTAAAGAAAAAATGATAAAAACAAATATTTTAAAATAATTTTATTAATATCTTTAAAAAAATTAACTTTATTTTATATTTAAGACAGAAATAAGTCCTATAATACTTCACACGTTCGCCCATCTCCCTCACACACACTGATTGATGTTATTTTTTATTTATTTCTAACAGACAGTTCATTTATCGTAATAGTACTTTTGTGTAAGTCTTGAATTCTAAGTTTGTTTGGATTAGTTTATAAAAGTTTTATAAGAATTTATAAATGGTGATTCACGAAATACAAAATAACTTTTAAAATTTATAAGGTTGCTTTTACGGTCTATAAAATAAATATGTGAAGGAGATTTATTTCGATTTATGTAAATGGGGCTTATAAAATAAATCCGATTATACAAGTTTTCAAACATCCTAATATTTTGTAAACTAACTATGCGAGGTTTTTGTGTCCCTTGAAATACTAAATGCGCTCATGTCCTGAAACTAATATTTTTTTTATAAATTTAACATCTGATATTGATTTATAAAAACATTTTATCTTTTAGTAAAAAGGAATGATTAGATTTAAATATATACAAAGGAATGAGAAAGTAAAATAAAATAAAAAGTTAAATAAAGCTAAAGAATAAAGTAGCTCAAAAAAAATAAATGATAAATACCATATTCTGGACTAAAAGATATTAAAGGAAGAAACGAAATTTGTTATAATTATAATTATAATAAAACAATTGGGTCTAGTAATAGTTTTCTTAGGTAGACTGACAGGAATGTGGAGGCTAGAAGGCAGGTATAGGCCAGAAAAGAGAAGGTAGGAATCAGACGGTACTCTAAGTTGGGAAATGACTTTATTTTATTAAAAGGCGGTTTATTAAAAAAAGCATAAAAGACTGATTTACAAAGGTTTCAAGGGCCTAAATCGTCAGACAATCCAACATACACAATAGAAAGAAACTAACAATAAAACAGACAACAATGAGGTTGAGGATGGAAGATACAAGCACAATACTGTATTCGAGTGCCACACCAGGTTCAACAAGTAAAGAATGAAGGATCGGTTGAATCTTTACTTCAAGAGAACGAACGGAAAAGCAATCCTTCGAAAGCAGCTTCTGTAGGAGTTGAAGTATTACATAAATAGCTTGTTTGGATTCACTTAAGTTAATCGGATTTATTATATAAGCACGATTCACGTAAATTGAGATAAATCTCTTTTATATATTTACCTCGTAAACCGTAAAAACTACCTCGTAGACCTTAAAAATTATTTCGTAGACCGTAAATCACGATTAAAAGACACTTATAAAGCTTCCAATCGCTATTCCAAACAACATAAAAGTGATGAAACTTAAAAGGCGTACAAATCCAAAGTAATTGATGACAACTCCACCTTAAAATAGTCAAACAAAAGAGGAGATTAACCATAGGGGGCAACTTGACAAACTTCCAAAACCCCAGAATTATACAGAAAATAAAAGGCGTGAAATTTATCGTGATTGTATTTATAAACAAGAATAAAAATATTATCCCTAAAATTAAATCAGCCAATAAAAAAATGGTACGATTGGTGAGGAATTAACTCATAACTTATAATATAAGTTATGAGTTTAATTATTGTTGATATGAAGAAGCCATTGGTTATCTATAAGTAAGTAACTATTTATGTGTTGAGTTTGAGCTCATGAGGTCCAACTTATCTAAATTTTTATTAGAAAAAATCCATATAATGCAGGAGGAGATTAAAATGAGGATCCTTTCCTTGCTTTATACGGACTCTGGAGTGAAAGATGATAGGGGCCTTGCAAATATGCAAAGTGAGGGTCATGAGTTATTTGGTGGGTTATGGTGTAAGTTGTGACAGGGATCCAGAAATAGGAAAAGGATAAGGATAGATTTATGCGTAAGCAGAATATGGGTTTATTTAAATTGGCTTTAAGAGAATACGTTCACGTAATTAAATATTTATTTTATGTACTGTAAAAAATATTAAAAAATAATTTTATTATAATTTAAAATATATAAAATAAATATGTATGAAGAGTATTTACATACATAAATATTTTTAAACTCTAAATACCAAACAGAGTTTAAATATTAGTATTTGGTTATATGGGAATAATGGAAGGGAGCGCACGCTGTTGGGGAGGGTTGAGGAGGGACTGAACAGTAAAAGTGAAAATGTGTAATGATGGGAAGGAGGAGATTGGCATGAGGATTAGAGAGAGAAAGAGAGTGAGGGACAGGAGGGGGGGGGAGGTCAATGGGAAGCAGTTAGGAAGAAGGGGTTTTAGTTTGTAGCATAATAGCCTTGTAATCATTTCCTGCCATTGCCTCCTGATTTTTTCACTTCTTTCCTTCTTCCTCCTCATCTCTCATCTCTCATCTCTCATCTCTCATCTCTCATCGATCTCTTCCCCTTCTTGGCTTCTTCCCTTGTCCTTTGTTTGCTTTTTTTTTTCCCCCCACTCTCCATGGGTTTTATAATTGGTATACACTAACATATACAGGATGACAAAAAAAAATTATTTTTTTAAAAAAATATCATATTAAAAATTTAAAACGGTAAGAAGATACTTTCATTATCCTCTTTCTAATTATCTTTTTATCATCTCATCTCCACTCTTAGATTATGAAATGGATGATTTAGATTTAATATTTTATAAAATTATTAGTACAATATTTTATAAATTAAAATTTATTATTTTTTATAGATTGCAATTATGAAGGGTAAATATCAGTTTTTAAGAGTTTAAATTTACTTATTTATGTTTATTGAAATAATTTTATAAAAGATTGAATCTGAACCATATATTATTTTAATCTAACGATGAATATGAGATGATGAGAAGAATATGAGAAAAAAAAAACAATGAGAGAAATCCAACCCAACATCAAAACCATGAATGTCATAATTCATTTGAAATCTTTATGAATTTATTTAACATTAACTTATTACCAAATAATATATTGTTCTTGTGCTGATAATCTTACTATCAATGACAATTTCAATTAAAAACCCAAAATTTTAAATTGGGGCTAAGGTATAAAAATGCACCTGTGATTTTTCTTAAAGAGCACCTAATAATAAATATTTTTGTAGATATAAAAATAACTATATAATTACATAATAGATGCAAAAGTTACCGTATATATTAAAAGGGAAATGTTGACCGTGAAATATAAGTTTATTGACTAATCGAGATAACATAGATGGTTACTTGCCACGTGAAGTTGCCGACTAAGAAATAAATGTTGAGACAAATAAAATAAAAGCAGAGTTCATTATTTGACCTGAATCAACAAAAAGCAGAATGACAATCACCATCGCGACCTTAACTACATGGCTGAGAAATGCGAAGAGCGAAGGCAAATCGTGCACCTTGAGAAAGAAAATAGAAGGGGGAAGGAAGACGATATCGAAGGGGAGGTGGATGGTGAATACGTGCGTAACGTTCCTAGAAAAGGCACCCACAAAAAAATCACCGCTAGGCAGAAGGTTTTCAACAATGGAGTCCGCAACAGCAGCCCTGAGGGGTATTTTGGTGGGTATGACCCTTCGGTTGTCAGGCTGAGAACAATTCCGGCCAACTAGAAGAAATGGCAAAGAGGGCGTATGGGCCTCATTGTCTAGCTTTTCGGCGTTTGATTTCTCGATGTTGGGGGTGGAAGGGAGATTAGCGGAATCATCAGGCAATAGCAGTTGGTGCATTTTCTGGCATGTATCTCAACTGCCCTGTACAAATGACACCAGACAAGTAGAGAAGGGTAAGTCGTGTCGTTATCTTTTCTCACTTTCCCTTTATTGTGAGTGAGGAAAACGGGTGGAAATCCTCCAAGCCCAAGGGATATGAAAAGAGAGAGTATTATGTGAACACTTCTATGTTAAGGGTGGCATCTGAAGCGGCGGCGGTGATTAGTATACATATCATAGAGAGAGGACAAGAGAAGATTTGCTTCCTCTGTTTCTCCAAATTGAGTGCAGACTAAGGGTTGTGATTTGATGTAGATGATGACGACGGCGGAGGATTAGAAGAGATAGAGCTTGTTTGTTATCATTTATCTGAATCGGGTTTATTATATAAGTCTGATTTACGTAAATCGAGATAAATCTCATCCACATATTTATCTCGTAGATCGTAAAAGCACTTCGTAGATCGTAAAAGCACCTTGTAGACCGTAAAAATTACCTCGTAGACCGTAAATTATAATTCATAAGCACTTATAAAATTTTCATAAGTTATTCCAAACATGCTCATAAACGACAATCCGATTGAGCAAGTGCGATTGATGGTTTCGATCACAACAATGCAAGCCAACTGGTGCTAACATTCCGAACATGGGTACTAGGTGCGTTCATGACTCCAGCCCTCGATTAAAGGATGAACTATTTCTTTTGGTGCCATGCATACAAAGGTCAAAGGAGCTCTAGCTGACACAATAATAGCAAAATTAACTGCACTAGTCTATAACTAACGAGGGAAACTGTGACTTTTCCACCTATTATATAACCACATAGTTATTTTTATACATAAAAAAAATATTTGTTGTTGGGTGTATTTTGAGAAAAATTATATGTGTATTTTTACACCCTAACCTTTTAAAATTGTATCAACTAATAATAAAAATTCAAGTATAACTACAATAGTTGGGGGATAGATTTTTTTCATCATTTTGCCTTTATTCAACTTGAATAATGCCATTCGTAATATGGGGAGTGTAAATTGCCAATTACTATACCCAAGTCATCATTGTTGTTATTAAACATGTTAACGGCACTTGATAGGGTTAATAAAGTTTAAGTAGTTAATCTCTATACCTAAGTAGTTAATTGTATTATTCAAGTTGTCACCGGAGCTCCAACGATGGCGAGGGTCATTTCCTTTAAAAAAAACCTTAAGGGGCATTTTAGTAAAAACACAACATTTCAAAATCTTAAATTCATTACTTGACCTATTTATTATTTTCATGTGTTAACATACTTTTTTGAATTTTTCTAATTCATATGGTATTTATCTAAAATTTTTCCTTTAAAATTTGCATATTTCAAAGGGAAAATTCCAGAAAAATACAATTAAAAATGGAAAAATATAAATTAGTGCTGCAAATTTATAAAATCTCAAGTTAGAACTGAAGTAAAAATCTAAGATTCCCAATTCTAACTAGATGACCAAAATGCCATTAGTTTAGTTCACAAATTTCAGGGGTCAACAACAATATCTGTATATATATTAACAACATCAAATTTTATATTAACGGCTTTACTTTCATGTTTTACAACTTCATATCCTAAAAATCATGGATAATTTTGAGGGTGCAAAAGTTTCAGGGGTTAATAACAATATCTGTATCTATATTAATAACATCAACTTTTACATTAACGACTTCACTTTCATGTTTCACAATTAAACTAAGGGCAATTTGGTCATATTTGGAAATCTCATATTCATACTTCAGTTCTGACATAATATTTTTTAAATTCGCAACACCAATTTGTCTTTTTCCATTTTTAATTGTATTTTTCTAAAATTTTTCCAATTTCAAAAGCATTTTTGAGTCATTTTCCTATAAAACATTGAAAAAACTTGTTTCAATTGAATATTTGAAACAATTAAAATTAAATTAAAAGATATATATATATATATATATTAATCAATGTTGACAAATTTATTAGTTACAATTTTCAAAATGATCCATATTGAAACATCATCTAATTTATTGCTTTATCGTCTGTTCTGTTTGCCTAGAAACTAAATTATAGATATGTTTTTATTGCTAATGATTTTGTTGGTATCTGTATTTGAGATCTTCTAGTCTTGTTCATATAAGACACCACACAGTTATAGGGATCCAGATACATTCACCATCCATCTTGGTATAAGAGCCATATGAATTTTATGAGACAGTAACATCATGCTATGAATGAAAGTGATTAGGAAGAGTACCAGAAAATATGAGTTAAGCCTCTAGTTCTACCAACTCTCTCGCAACTACTCTTATTTCTTTTTTTGTTCCTAGAAATCTCCCTTCCTTTATAAAAAGAACCTTAGCTAGAAAAATAGAAAACCTTGTAGAAATCAACCATCTGCCTGAAGATACCCAAATCAATGAAACTGATTTACTTCTTCTTAGCCCCTATAGTGTCTACCATTGATCCAATTGTTTTACCAGAAATATCAGGACCTTTCTAACCACTCAGAGACCTCATGTCAAAGAAGTTGTCAAGACCACCCGTCTGAATCAGTGTTCCCTTCCTGCAACTACAGAAGAGCAATACTTTACCATATAGATATCGTAGTCTTTAATCAACCAGTTGAGATCTTAAGGATATACTCATCTTCATTTTGGAGCTATTCGTCTGATCCTTACTCTTTATGGAAGAAAAGGCATTCCATCTACTGTCAGAGTTGCTCTTGTTTACTCTACTTACAAGCAGTACTCCAATGCTCTTATTGGTACTATCCTTACCACTTTGAGCAGTTGAAGTGTTATTCTCACTATCTAGCGAGATTTCAATATCAGCTTAAATGATCCTACCCTCACCAATAGAATCAAAGTACAGATCCAGATTGTTGGAGTTGAACAGAATCTTAAAGCTATCATGGCTACCCTGCATCACTAAATCATTTACAGACTTCAGAACCATTCTCTTGATCTACACCTTCCAAATTCTACCAAAGACGCCCTATTTGCCATATCCAACAGATCTGATGATATTTCTATCATTCAGATCCTCAGGAAAATCCCCAAAGAAGAACTTTCCCAGTTGATGAGTGATACCCTCTTTCTAATAATCTCAAAAGAGCACTAATGAGTAGTGAAAACCATTGTGGAACCAAGATTTAAACTCGGACTACCCAACGTTACAAAACGTTTATTAATTCACATTCTCAACTCAGGATCTGAACTTAGGGTCGAGAGGGTTTTTCAAAGGGTAGAAAACTTTGTCATCATTCCTATAAGATTCACTACGTCATTAATATCTCACCGGCTCTTAAATTCATTATATCAGAGTACACGAGCGTTATACTTGCCTTTATTTCAATTAAGGCTATTCTTTGCTAAACTTCATTCGTTCATTTATATATATATAAAATGTATATCTACAACACTACCAAAACAATTACACCAATACAAAATGGTAGTGCCTTACACTATGATATTTACATCACATTCGCAAGTCCTTCTCACTTATCTCTAGGCATTCTTCACCTGTACTCAACATACCTATATGGTTGGGGGAAGATGAGTGAGATTCGAGAGAATCTCAATAGTAAACAATACTACTATGCATGTAATATATATATATATATATATATATATATATATATATATATATGATGCATAACATGATTGCCTTACTAACTTCATGCCAACATAATGACATATCTGCATGCTTAATATTATGACATACTCATAGCCATCACAGAAATATAATAGAGCTTCAATCAATCAAGTATGCTTAACAAAAATAGGCAAAGCGATCACATACAAACAATGCAAACACATACATATAAAAATACATGCAAGCTAGGTAAGTTTACTACCTCTTAGACTTCGTGTCCTTCCTCAAACCATCGTCTTTGCTCAGGCTCGGCACAATCCGTCGGGTCCTAAATTCCTAAATACAATAAATAAGTCATTACTCATCCATGTATAATTCTATACTCATATCATTGGTTAACTTAGCTCAATAATGCTAAATTATCAAAATGCCCCCGGAGACTCAATCTACGCTACTCCGTACTCAGTCCAACTGTACCATACCATAAATTATGAACTGGGCTAATCCTATACAATTTCACGTATAGAATCCATTTCTGACATCAGATTGGTCAAAGTCAGGCCCAAATGACGAAAATACCTCTTCACAGCCTCTACTAAAGCTTTAAGGGTAATTTGGTCATTTCACATTCTAAGGCTTTTCTCATTTCGCCCTCAACATGAACCCTATACAATTTTCCCTTCTAAACTTAATGGAACTATTCAATTGATGAAATTACAACTCTTTAATCATATAACACAGGGAAAAAATTTAGGATTCTTATAAAAGTTGTGTTGGATTCTCATTTTCTTTTACTTAATCATCTCCTTTCTACTTCTAATAACATGATTAGCTATTTAGAAACTCATTGAGCATCATTTAGAGGGAATTCAAGCAACATTTCCCCATAGTTCAACTTTAGCCTAACCATTATAAAACAAGAGAAAACAACACTGTGTTAATCAACAACTACAAGAAGAATCATCAATTAAGGTAGAAGAAGCAAGTCTTGAAGTTTACCTCATGATTCCTCCACTTTCTCTCTCTAGAACACCAGCCCCCTCTCTCTCTTCTTTTGGGATTTTTCCTTGAAAACCATAGATTCAATGGTGAAGAAGAGATTAGAAGAGGTGGTAGAGAGTTTAGGAAGCTTAAACTTCAAGATCACAAGCTTTTTACCTTGGATTTTGGCTTGATCTCTTCTCTTCCCTTGCTCTCAAGCTCCCACCGTCCGGCTCTCTCTCTCTCTCTCTCTGCGTTTTGTTTTTGATCGCACGAGAATGACAAAGAGAGGGGATATGATGATGATATAATGATGGTTAAATGAATTAACTAAGTGGCCTACAGGTGACCATACCCCATTAGTTCAATTCTTTGACTTTCTTGCATGATAGTCACTTTCCTCATTTTAATTCTTGCTCCACTAAAATCATTGGGAATATTAGGGAAAAATACTCATTTCTTGCTTTATGGCAAAATTATCATTTTGCCCTTAAATTATTTTTCTCATTTTCGCACTTAAGGAAAATTGGGCTAATTTTCATTAAACTTTGAAAATTCATATCTAATTGTCCAATTGTGGTAGTTCTAAAGGCTATGTGATCCTTATCAAGTCTATTTTTAAGAAAAATATATAACATTTGGCCAACCAGAAGTTCATCCTTCCCAGAATTCTTATTTTTGGAAGCTGACACTGAAAATCACCAATTTCACTGGGATAACTTTAAAAATACATAACTCTTTGTGTACAGCTTCAAATGACTCATATGACGTATCAGATTAAAGCTTGATAAGTCTACTTTTATTCTGGAAAGGTTCAGAGTCTTTAAACATCATTTGCCCTTTAAAATATGTCACACCAACACGACTGCCACACCAAAAAATTTACTGGTAGCAACACTACTTTGTGTTCCAATTCATTATGGTGTGTGTGACTCCTCATTGCATTGTCTTGTCATTCCCCTAAGATCTTCTAATTCACTATGATATTTCCTTTAATACCCCTAAAGATATAAAGTAATTTCAGAGAATACAAGTATGCCTTACTAGGACAATTGCTAAATTGGAGTTTAGTAGTTTACCTAATCCAGGCTTAATCTCAAGCCTCTTGTCCCAAAATTCTGGATATTAGTTGATGCCCCTCGAATAGATCAACAATTATGAAAAAATTTTTCATGAGATTCAACTTGATGTTCATACAACCACACCACCTATTATTCAGAGACTTTCAGATGGAACCATCAAAAATATCTTTGTCAGACCTAACCAACAAGGACCGGATGTCCCTCTTGGCAGGATTCTCACCCGTTCACCAGCTTATACACCAGCCAAAAAAGACCCTCCTATCGCTTGGGTAGATCAACATGCCCAACCTTGTTATGTTTCTCACATGATCATTTTTTATGGGATGTACCTGGCTCAGACATGTGTGATTCTGAATGTGAATGTAATACCCCAGAATGTTGGGAAGAGTTCGATAATGATGAATAAGGACTTTACCTATAAAAATATGCAATCAAGCAGGCCAGAAAGAATAAATCCTTTAAAGGATCTTCTTGTCGTTTCAAGAATCATTACAACCATAAGGATGATGATGATGATCATAGCCCAAAACAAGTTGTCAGAAAAAGAGGATGGCGGCCTCCTCCTCATCCTGAAAGATCTTCGAAAGATATGTCTCTTGTTGAATTGATGATGGAAACATGACATTCAGATCTTGTCAAAAAATTCTTTCCAGAACCTGAACCTCTTATTCCAGCTATTCCTTCAAGAGCTGTTTAACTGATTCCATGCATAGGGATGATCAGAAATCCTTATGATCAGGAGTTTCCTCCACTTGAAAGAAGAACAAATGAAAGTACTAAGGTATCCTCTCGACCTTTTATAACTCCAAACACAGTTGACTCTCAAGGTCATTTCAGACTAAACTCTGCAGCTGATGAAGTTCTAAACTGGCAAACTCAAAATGTTGTTTGTCAAAATACAGCATTAACCAGAATAGACTCCAAGCTTAATTATTTAGCAATCAAGACAGATGGCCGGACTCTTTAAATGGGTCAAATGTCTGAAGAATTTAGAAGAATTTATGCTTTTCAGACAGAACAAGCCCAGAAATTGGATGCAGATTTAAGAAGATTTATTACCGTAAGATATGTCGGACCAGAATTCAAGCAAAAAAAAAGAGAATTATTAGCCATACAGAAAGATTTACAGAGAATAGAACTAGACATGGCCAGAAAGCAACATCAGGTCATATATGAGTCATATCCCTCATACCCTTCGATTCCACCACCCATTTACCCAACCTCACCCATAGTTTATCCTGAAACAGCTGATTATAACAAAGTATTCCGAATGAACTACCCTTTGTTTCAACAAATCCAACTAAGGAATAATGACGTCGTTATAAGGCATTATCGACGTCATTATGTAAAATTCATCAGCTACAGAGGTTGGCCTGAAATGACTTTGAGTGTCAACTGCGTTTGGAGTTAAAAAGGTCGGGAGGAGACCTTAGTACTTTCATATGTTCTTCTTTCAAATGGAGGAAACTCCTGATCATAAGGATTTCTGATCATCCCTGTGCATGGAATCAGTTAAGCAGCTCTTGGAGGACTAGCTGGAATAACAGGTTTAGGTTCTGGAAAGAACTTTTTGACAAGATCTGAATGTCTTGTTTCCATCATCAATTCAACAAGAGACATATCTTTCGAAGATCTTTCAGGAGGAGGAGGAGGAGGTTGACATCCTCTTTTTTCTGACAACTTGTTTTGGGCTATGATCATCATCATCATCCTTATGGTTGTAATGATTCTTGAAACGACAAGAAGATCCTTTGAAGGATTTATTCTTTCTGGCTTGCTTGATTGCATATTTGTATGGGTAAAGTCCTTATTCATCATCATCGAACTCTTCCCAACATTCTGGGGTATCACATTCAAAGTCAGAATCACACATGCCTGAGCCAGGTACATCCTATAAAAAATGATCATGTAAAAAACATAACAAGGTTGGGCATGTTGATCTACCTAAGAGATATGATGGTCTTTTCTGGCTGGTGTATAAGCTAGTGAACGGGTGAGAATCCTGCCAAGAGGGACATCTGGTCCTTGTTGGTTAGGTCTGGCAAAGATAATTTTGACGGTTCCATTTGAAAGTCTTTGAATAATAGGTGGTGTGGTTGTATGAACATCAGGTTGAGTCCCATGAAAAAGTTTTCATAATTGTTGATCCATTCGAGGGGAATCAACTAGGAAAGTTCTTCTCTAGGGATTTGTCTAGGGATCTGGATGATAGAAGTATCATTAGATCTGTTGTATATGGCAAATAGGGCGTCTTTGGTAGAATTTGGAAGGTGTAGATCAAAAGAATGGTTCTGAAGTCTATAAATGATTTTGGTGATGCAGGGTAGACATGATAGCTTTAGGATCCTATTCAGCTCCAACAATCTGGATCTGTACTTTGATTCTGTTGGTGAGGATAAGATCATCTAAGCTGATATTGAAATTTGGGTGGATAGTGAGAATAACGCTTTCACTGTTCAAAGTAGTAAGGATAGTACCAATAAGAGCATTGGAGTACTGCATGTAAGTAGAGTCAACAAGAGTAACTCTGGCAGTAGTTGGAATGCCTTTTCTTCCATGAAGAGTAAGGATCAGACTGTATAAGTGTGTGAGAATAGTATTGTTTTGACTTACGTATATAAGTACTTATAAACTTTTTAAAAAGGTTCTAAAACACACACTACACCAATTGGGATACTTCTTGTTGCTTCCATGGGTCTCGCCAACATGTTGAATACAAGAGTTGCTGTTAGAGAGAAAGCCCATGACTAAGGTTGTTGATTGGGCAATAGAGTCACTCCGGTTGCCAATACCATCACCTGGACACTATAGGTGGAATCTTAAAAAAAAAAAAAGTTTTAGTATTGTTTGGAATAACTTTTTCTTATTTTATAAATGTGATTCACATAAATCGAGATAAAACTCATTTCACTTTCACAATAGAGTAATATGTGAGAGTAATTTTGTTTTGATTTACATGAAAAACACTTATCAAAAAATTTTGAACTCATCAAAACATCCCTTTAATAAATATGACATTTTTATTTCATTTCAAAAAATTTATAGATATTTTTGAATCAAAAATTATTTATAATGCTGGATGTTTGTTTTAGGAAAAGATCATGTACAATTTTTTCACTTTCGCCCTCCACACAAATATATAAAGTATATTTTAATTTATTTCAAAAAAACAAATTGAATTTTTTATGAGACGAGAGTAAAAGATGATTTTTGGGAGAATTGCTAAAAAAAACCTTGTAAGCAAATTAATTGCTCATTGCTACCATTGCACACGGTGGGTGGTATGTTGCACATGAAGGATGATATTTTACACACTAGGGATGGTGTTTGCACTTTCGCAGGGATGCTTTTTACACATGTGGATGCTGATTGCACATGGTGGATGCTTGCTTACACATTGATACCATTTAACAATTAATTTACTTAAATGGTATTTTTTAACCATTTTCCCATGATTTTTCGTTGTTTGCTTTGATGGAAATGATTTATTAGTTTTTGCTATTGATTATTGAGCAGTGCATGGCAGGTAGGGTAATTATTATAACTATTACAAGAAAAAATCTAGAATTCAAGAAAATAACAAATCTTCGATGACTTTGAATATCTTAAGCAACGCTACCAGGTGGGGTAGAAAGTAGAAACAGTAGGGGCAGCAGGTATAATCAGAGACACTCCTCCATTTGCAGAATTGCAGACCCTTCTCACTCTCTCCTCCCTTCGTCCTTTCCTTTTCTCTCCTGATTTTCCCTCTCTCTCTCTACTTTCCGGTCTATAAATAACCACAGACGCATGAGCTCTTTACAGGACGAGTAGCTGGCTAGCGTCTTCGGCAAGGTTTTGGAACCTCAAAGCAAGGGATTCAGATTCTAAAGTAAGCTTTAGTCTCCATATTTGTTGCAGATCAAGAGAAAAATCAATGGGGAGTTGCGGAAGGGAAGGATCAGTGAGGCAGTACATACGATCCAAAGTGCCGCGACTGAGATGGACTCCTGAACTTCATCGCTGCTTTGTTCACGCCATTGACACCCTCGGAGGCCATCACAGTGAGTATCTCACGCGCTTTCGCTTCTGGTTTCTGTCTTCTCAGTCTTTTTCCATTTTCCTCGACATTGTCGCTGGCGTTTGATGGAACGGTTTCTTGTTTTTGTGGTTCTTCAGAGGCGACGCCTAAGCTTGTTCTTCAGATGATGGATGTCAAAGGCCTCACTATTTCACACGTGAAGAGCCATCTGCAGGTTGATTTCTTATTATTGTGGTTTCACTGGGCGATCCATTTTTTTTACTGTGGTGCTTACCCGATGTTTTGTTGTTGTTTTTAAACCAGATGTACAGAAGCATGAGAACTAATTTGGGTAGACAAGGTACTTAAAGTTGTTTTTCCTGTTTATGCAAGTCCCGCTTTAGTGCATCGTACATTAATTACTCGTTTTGCTTTTCACATTAAAAGAAGATGATGATAAGATCTCTATCTATTACCGTTTCCTCTAATGGCACGTATTCGGATTCAAAAGCAAAACTCCGAGGGGTAGCATTTATGAACGAGTTTGGGAAATCTGCATCTGCATTGTTCATTTATTAGTCCTTCTAATTTTCTCTTTTCTCCTTGGGTTGATACCAAAGGAGACATGCAAAGAATGAGGGAAACCAGTGTACTTTTGAATCCTTTTCTGATGAAAAAGTTGGATGAAACCCAGAGCTGTTTCCCCCTTACGCTTACCCATTCTGGGAGGTTCTTCACCTCTTCTTCATCGACGAACCCCTATTAAATAAATCTCATGTACTATAACAGATGGGAGTTCGAGCCAGCATAGAAAGCAATCTTTTGAGGAACATGATGATGGGTGTGTTGATGAAGTGAATGATGGAGAAGCCGGTAGGGGTACTGTTCAACATTGTTCAAAATCCGTGAGGAAGGAATCAGAGTCCCCCAGGAGCTACAGTGATTTCTCACCTAAAAGGTCAGCTTAGCTTCATTATTAAGAATAAAATAAAAATATTATGATGTTTTTGACAATGTCAATGGAAAGAAAAGTAAAGGAAAGGAAAGAGAAGGTGGTTTTTCCGTTTTTGTGAGTTTTGGTTTTACTTTATGGATGCGTGGTTTTGAAATTCCTTTTGGTGTGTGTGGAATCTCAGAGCGAGAGTGGAGACGAGGAGTTGCATAGCAGGAGGAGCAGAGAGGAGGCAAAGAACATGTGAAGCAGAAACAGTGAGGAATCCGTACAGCTTTTATGATTATGTGCAGGTAATGGGTGAGCAGCGCAAGGGAATAAAGGAGGCTTCTTCTTCTTCCTCCTCTGCAACGATATCAATATGGCAGAATCAGCCCTTCTCTCTTCTGCCACATTTTCCTAACCTCACTTCTTTCAACCAGCATTCTGATTTCCCTCAGGTACTCATAATACATGCCAGCACCAATCCCACCCTCTATCTCCCCCCCCCCCATTTTTTGTTATTGTTTTTGACTATAAAATGGGTTAAATATGATCCAAGTCACGCTACGCTACCCCGAAATGTCGAATCAGACTTTGGTTCGGTCCGACGGTCCGAAGCCGGGTAAAAACCGACGACCAAGGTGTTATAAAACTGGTAGAAATAAGTCAGAATCCTACGTCGTCTGAATCATAAAGTATTTTTGTTTAGATTTCATATGGAGATTTTACATGATATTTCTAATCTATCTGGCTATATATATATATATATATATTTTGCCAAATATCTAGCTAATAATATATTACAGTCAAAAGGCCTGATTCCACCGTCCCGTTCTTTTTACAACCTTTTCTGTAGAGAATTAATTATACATGTCCTTTTTCTTGAATAAAGTTGCATACATGTATTCGTAAAATCTGTATGTGTATTAATCAAATTCAACCTAAATTTATATCAGTATTAAATATATTCATGTAGCATATATGTAAGTTTACTTGTATGGTTTGAAATGATAATATATTTGGTTAATGTAAATTTATGCTAGGGTTTGTTCTTTATTTGCCGAGAAACGCCCCGACCGTAGCTTTAAATATATATAACCAATGGAGAGTATGAACGAAAATGTAATATATATTTCATTTTTTTAAATGTTTAATGAGAAACCATTGGTTTTGTTCCAGCTGCCTTGTGCTTTTTATGTGTTCATATGCTCTCAAATTTTTGGGCTAAAAAAGAAAAGGCAAAATACTTCCAAACTTGTAACCTTTTCACAAGTGCATACTAGAATCTCTTGATTATAAAATATTCTACTCTGCATCTTTTCTTTCCTCTCCTGTTGGAGAGTAAGAGAGGCTGGGTCACTTTTGATGCTTTCTTTATTTGTATTTCCACAAAGTTGGTTCAGTCGAAAGGACATGCATCAGTATGCGAAAGGCAAGAAAAATTTTAAATTGTCAGGTAGGAACAAAGAGGCTTACGTGACATACACAAGGACTAGAATCTCAACACTAATATTTGGATTTCTCCTTGCAATATATTAAATTTAAAACATATAATTAATAATGAATATTGAAATAATTAGAAGGCGAAATTCTACGTATTAGTAGACAATCATAATTCTATAATAAAAAATATAATGATTGTTAAATTATTATAGGTGTGTATATTTGTATTATTATCATCACTGGGTCATATGTGTGTGTGTGTAGTTCGGTAAGGTACTGAACGAAAATTTTAGGAGTGAAATGTGAGGGTAATAGGATTAGACAACATATTCTGAGCGTTGTCATAAATCATAATGGCCTTTATTTTGGAGGCATGTAAAGATGGGTGGTCCTGTGGAATTATTGGGATAGGGGCCTGGTCAAAATGGCCCTTAGCTATTATTGCACTTATTCAGACAAAATACCTAAACGACAGTAATAACAAGTGTCTTTTTTTATTTTTATTTTTTTAATGTTCTGCTGATAATAATAATGCATTGGAGAAAAAGATTGAAACTGGGTTTGTAAAGTGGATATTAGTATAAATGATATGAGAAGGGATAATTAGTGAAGAGTTATGATGTTTGGATGTATTGACAGGGTAGGGAATCGATAAGCAGAAATGTTGGTTCAGTGGCGAAGAATGATGACGCAGAAGCAGAAGGAGGAAGAGGGTGTGAGCTGTCATTATCTCTCTCACCGCCAAATCATAATCAAAGCTCAAGGAGGAGGAATAGAAATACGAGTAATAAGGCATGTTCAAGCATTGAAATGAGTGAAGACATATCATTCATATCATGTTCTTCCTCTGGCAAAGCCAAAGATACTCCTATTAACTTAGACTTGTCTATAGCCCTCTGTGGCATTTGATCTTCTTCATTCACTCCAACTAGAATAATCTTATTAGTCTATTTATTCTGCTTCCCATCCTCCTCCTCTCACTCCCCTTGCCTTTTTCTACCCTTCTTGAACCCGTCATCGTGTAAAGGGTAGGCCTAATCTTGCGCCATACCTTTCACCGGCCCAGCCCAGCCCAATACTCGATATGGGCTCTTTCATTTTCTAATGTATTTAAAACCCACATTTACCCGCCTAACATATTATCAACTAATACGTTCAAAAGAATTCAACAATAACTTGTAATATTATCCATCGATGCCAACTTTTCCTTCTTAAACTCTTGGTTTTCTCCTGTTTTTAATGTCAATGTTTTTTATGAGATATTTTCATTGAATATTTAAATGTTTTCTACCCAAAAACAAAAACAACTATTTTAACCAGGCTAATGGAGATATATAGGAGTGTTATGAATATTGAAATTTGTAATTGTGATTTACAATAGTATGGATGAGTAATGGCCTGGTCAATTTTTTTTTAATTATAATATTGAATGCATTACAATACAAACATGATACAATCAATAAACCTATACCAGCTTATCATCTTTTATCATCATCCACCTCCTGATGTGGAGGTGGGGATGATCAAATATACAAAAATTTCCTGTAATACTATAGGCCATCTTTGTCAAACAGTCAGTCAGGGTCAACTCTCTAGGGGCATTTGCAAAAATATTCTCTCAATCCCTTTTAATAAGAGATATAATCTCATCTATTAGATCCTTAAAAGGATAATCCATATTACAATCTCTGATTGTTAAATTAATTGCCTCTATACAATCTGACAGAAAATAAATTTTTCGAATATCTTTAAACAAACATAAAAATTAAGACTAAGAATCATATCAATTAATTCAGCAATGGCTGGAGGAACTCTAAGAGGTTTACAAGTAAAACCATAAAGCCATTGCTTATTGATATCTTTCACTGTCCCTCCGCAGCCATTTCTTCCATTCCTCAGAACTGATTTCAATTCACCTGTTAGTGACATTAGATTTTGTGACTCGCGAATAACTACTTTTCTCGTATTTACTTTGACGTCAAAAATAACGTCAAGTCCTAACATTATCTATCCTACTAGAAGTGCACATATTTAGTTTGCCGCAGATACCACTAAAGTGATCTTTCTTCCAAGTCATAAATTCATGTGCTGTTAAGTATGCTAATGGACTCCCATAGACATTTGGAGTGCTGGCTTTACGGTTATTGAACTTCTTACACGCGTACACCCTTATTTTGATCTGAAGCCTATGCCAGCCTAGCCATATAACAGCATATATATATATATATATATTACCACAAGGATCTTTTCCTTAAAAAATGGGTCCTTTGAGGTTGATATCTTGTTTTATAGGATCCTAATTTGATTTTATGCAAGCAAACTTGTATTCTTATTTTTAAGGTTAAGGTAAAAAATACCCATAAACATTGAAAATTTAACCTAATACTGTTACGTAGGCATGTGTAAACCACAAAAAGGTCATATTTAACTGTCCTCGTATTTAGCGCTCCAATTTTCACATCTTCAAAAAGTATACGATGCTAAACAAAGTTTTGCTAAAAGTTACACCTTAACCCTTGTTTTTATATCCATGTATTTCGAAGTTTTCAGCCCAAATTGATTGATTCCCTTTGCTGTAGCCTGCATGCATGTATGTATTCCCCTCAATACAGAATCGATAAAATATCCGATGTAGGCTGTGTCTATTTTGTTTGGGAGGAATTGAAATTGAAAGTTTTAAAAATGGGTTGAATTTAAGCCGCAAGGCATGCATCACAAAACTTGTGAGTGTAAATATAATAGGAGAGGTCGATGACCCAAAAATATGAATGAGCAATTGCTACATAAAGAAATGATAATATAGTCAAAATTCATGAGGAATTTGTCTTGCAATGGAACGAAGGAAACGAGTGAGAGCCTTCTGAGCCCGAATTTTTGCTGCTTCTACTTCTGTCTCCGCTTCCTCAGCAGCTTGCTGTTCCTGAGATGAGTGCACCCTTCTTACAAGCTTGCGTAACTCCTGATCCAACAAAACTATCATGACAAACTCATACTAGGTGCCAATTCTTTTAGGATATACTCTTGCTTACTTCATTATATAGTTGTTTCCTTTTTTCAAAATAAAGTATCCAGACTTCTAAGTTTTCTTGACATAAACATTAAAATGACTCTCCCTCACTTTTCAACGCATAAATTTGCCTCCCATTATTCTACTGGAGGTACGCAACCCGAAAAGAATCAAAAAGGGGAAAACTAATACTCGAATTGAATTACACAGACATCAATGAGTTTTGCCCAAATTACAGACCTCTTTATTTTTTGGAAAAAGAAGACATTACCTGACGATCAAACTCAACCTCCTGCAATGAATAAACTTCATTGGTGATTTTAATATCTTTATTGACCAGACCATCAAACCACCTAGCTGCTCGAGCAATGCACCAATCAGATTCCTGATAAAATACTCCAAATGTAAGAATACAACCAAACGACCAGAAATAGATCAGTGGCCAAGTAATACCCAAGGAATCAAGGAAAATTTAGATTTCACCTGCTATGAAGAGACTAATTAGCAACCAAAATCAGAAATCCAGAACTGATTTTTTGCATCCCAAGGGATAGGGTATGGAAAGACAAATTTGTAGGACTCAACTTACTAGACATATAGAACAAAAAATTGTGGAGATGTTATGGATGTATGTAGTATTTCATAGCACTAATGTGTAGCATGAAAACTAAGATATAAATGAATACCTCATCATCCCTTTCAGATTCAAATTCTGTAAAGTCATCATCAACTTCAAGAACCACAGAATCTGAGCCACATAATTTTTGTAGCTCACTGTGATTGCCATCCTTCGTTGCTTCTATCAATTTATCCATCAATTCTGGTTGCACTTCCCGCAGCAGTTTTCCTGAGACAAATTAGGTGAGCAAGAAGCACAAAAATCTGTATTGAATAACGCATAAAAATCATATGAACTTACCCTAAAATCTCAAATGGTAAGTGCAATTTAATCTACGGATTAGTAGCATCATGATTTACCACAACAAACTCCCATATGTCAATTCAATTGAATATACAATAAACTGGAGCGGGTTTAAAGAAAAAGTAAGTTAAATGGATGATAGATGATACCCAGTGCTAGACATGGGATGAAGCCATAAGGAAAGAGGGTCTGAAGAAGTAAAAAGGAGGAAGAAGAGCATGTAAACTAAGAAAATTATACAATACACATAAGAGTCAAGTGAAATTTACAAGAATAATGAGCTGGCTTTAAAAAGGGGTGATGTCCATTCTATTATCAGTGGAATTAGAGTTAGATATTGTTCTGTTAGAAGCAATTGTTTTACCTATTTTCTTTCATAAAGTACAAGTCAGAGGAAGGTGCCGAAAAAATTTAGTGAAACATGTGGTGACTTGCCACAGCTATACATTGAGTTAGTCCCTCTGAATAGTGTAATAAACATTTTGTTCAGCCAAAGACCTAAGTGCAGCAAGTTAGGGCGATGAGCTGAGCAACTTACTCGCATCTAAAAAGAAAAGAGAAAAATCCAACTACTAATGCATTAGGAAGTATATCTTTCATGTTTCAATGACCAAATTGTGTATTTGCTCCAGTTAGTACGAGTATATTTCCCCAAAAGATGCTTTCAAGACATTTAAGTATTGGTCTACAGACTACAGCTTATCTTCAGGTAAGTTTGCAACACAGGTAGCCAACACAACATTCTGCATTCCAAATGAAAACCTCAACGAGGACTGAGCAAATTACCAATATAATTGAACTGCCTCCTCCTTCCTTCGCGGACATCCGGTCTCAATCTCTATGGCAAAACAACAAACATCTTCTCTTCAATAAACAATTATTCCGAAAGCAAACAAGGACAAGATAACCCACATAACCCATCTTCGTCATGAAAATGTAAAATCACCTTAACCAGCATCAGAGCTTCAAACACTTCTCGCTCCACAGAAACCGCTCTGCAATTCAGAAGAAAAAAAACCGAAACTTCTCACCGGTGTTATATCTAAAATATCTAGAAGTAAGCATGACGAAAAAGGAAGTGGCAATGTCTGCGAAACTGAACCTGAGAATTCGCTTGATTTGAGGAACAGAGAAAGAAGCCAGCTGCATACCCCAACGCACAGCACGCTTAGCCTCGCGTTTCAGCTGATTGCGGCTCTTCTTAACGTCAGTGATCGATTCATCACTGTCAGTTCCATCTTGAAGCACGGGGTCGTCGGATAATCGAAGAGCGAGAGAGCGGAAATGGAGGTTTCGAGTAGACGATGAAACAAGAGGGACGAAAGAGAAATAAGTAGAAGAGGTGGGGTTGGAGGGTTCAAGAAGACAGGGCGAGTTGAGAAGATGATGGAGGCTGAGCATGTGCGACCCCCGCCACGACCATGGCCTTATTAGTGGTCGCCATAGTTGAGCCATTTGCCCCAACCGCTTCTTCTGCCAAGCTTTCCCTTCTTAATTCAAAACAAGAATTAAAAATCAAATTCCCTAATAATTTTATAGAATTATAGAACCATGTGAAAATTTTAGAAAAGAAAACTGAAAAAAGATGTTATCATTCTCATTCATCTAAAATTACTAAATATACAGGTACGTGCTTCCATTCATAGGCTTTTGACCATTAAAATCAACTAAACCTACATTCTTAAATAATCTCAACACGAATCAACATTGGTAGAGTGAAATACTTGGGTGCGAAGTTTATCATGCCTTGGTCCCCCGATGGTACTGGTAATAGAGAACCAAGCCATCAATTTTATGATCTTGGGAGGCATAAAAGTCCCTAGTATTGTACTCTCATTTCTGGTTAGTGATGTCTTGTGCTCCTGAACCCTTCAGGATGGGCTGTTTTCTTTAGCATCAGCTCTTGTTTTAGGAGGATTCCTTATCCTCTGTTTTGTTACTTTTGCATAGTTCTCTCTTTTCATCAACATTCCCTCTCTTCATTTAAAAAAGCGGCAAATAAAACCCAAAGCCAAACATGCTGATCATGACACAGAAAGCCACAAACAGCATCAAAATACAAAATGTATTATTAAGGAAGCCAAGTTTAATTGATTATAACACAACAAATTATATAAATAATACAGATGATCAAACCAACCCTATAAACTGTAAGGATGAATATGTTAGGCAGATAATGGGTCATACAAATAAAATACAAGTCAAACATATTTACCTAGTCAATGAATGCATAAAGTATAAACCACAAAGCAAGTTTAAACAAGCTGTTGCTTCAGCTAAGAAGTGAAAATTATAATTTATATGCACAGAAAACAGCCAAGTCAAGTAAATAAAACATTTTAAAAGTCAAATAGTATGTATGAGAAACAAATGAATGAAGGTGACTTCGTGGAAAATTCTAGCATGCTAATAAAATCTATGTAAAACATGAAATTAATCATTATGCTAAGTGAACAGAATTCAGCAACAGAATATTGCGCAATTAATACCTCGGGCCATCCAATATGGTGTTCCAACAACGGAATGAGTATTGACATCAGCTTCAGTCAGTTTTGTTGCTACACCAAAATCAGCAAATTTGACAACACCCTAAAAGCAGATGTTACAATATAAACGAGCACTTACTCCCCTGCGCGTTGCGCGACGAGCATTATGTCCAACATCATTTCTTAATTTCTCATGCATTAAATATTCATCAAATTAACCATCATTCACAACGTAACCTTTGAAATATATATTATAATGATAACAAACAAACAGTCTAGAAAGTAGGTTAAGATTAATGGCATATGAACAACAAATACAACAAACGTGTATTGGAAAAAAATCCTGACATATTCAACAAACATTTACTTGGTTAACACTGAGCACTCAAGCATTCAAGTTCCTAAAAAATTTCCTTGTAAACTACACTTTTTGTTGTTCTTTTACCATCATGTCCATTGGTTGGCATGTATATTTTTAAGCCATCCATGCTTCTACCTCTAGCCAGTGCGACATATAATTGACCATGTGTAAATACTGGCTTGGATAGATATATCCCTACATGACGAAGTGATTGACCTTGACTTTTGTTGATTGTCATTGCAAAGCTTAATTGGATTAAGAATTGTCTTCTCTTTATTTGAAATGGCCACCTAGTTTCCGAAGGATTCATATCCATCCTATGAAGTAAGACCTTCTTGTTAGAATTTGAACCATTCAATGTTATGGCCTCAATAACATTCTTTCTGAGCTTTGATATATGCAGCCTTGTACCATTGCATAACCATTCTGATTGGTCTATATCCCTTAACAACATTATTGGGGCTCCAATCTTCAATGTAAGCTTATGAGGTGGCAAGCCAAAGCTATTGATAGTGTTGAGGAATTCTGTTGAGTAAAGATGATCAACACAATCACTATCATTTGTAGACTTGCAAAAAAAGTCACAACTTAGATAATCAAGCGGTTCATTGGGCAAAATAGAGCACATATATTCATTAATCTAACCAACCATCTCAATGGTTGGTGCAAGTATTGCTCTATCATTGAAGTATTGATTGCTGGCTAAGTTATCTTCCAAGCCGTTGTAAATTGCTGACACAATAGCTTGAATTGGGTTTGCACTCTCTTGCACTAACAGTTCTGGTGGAATTTCAATCTCAGCCATACCATCATAAGGCTCACATAATTTACGATCACCCACATCTAGCAGCCATTGACTAAACCATTTTAATTTCTGAATATCTTGTTCTGATCTTCCAGAAGATAGTCTCATGTTTTTTGTCAATTGGAAGATGGTGCAATGGTCCTAAATCAGTGAGGAGCTGATTGCTACATTTAAAATTGTTGCTCTAGAACCTTTTGGCACAACTGGAAGGATTTGATGAAAATCACCACCTATAATTATGAATTTTCCACCGAAGACCTTATTGGAATGCATGATATCTTTCAAAGTATGATCGAAAGCTTCAACACAATACCGTTGAACCATTGGAGCTTCATCCCATATAATCAATTGTCTTGATGATCAAATTTGCAAGTGCTGAATTTTGTTTGTAACATCAACAGTAGGTGATGTTGAAGGAATAGGTAACATAGGATAATCTTGAAGGCACTTACCATTTTGAGTAAGTAACTTGTTAATCTGTATCAATGTTGCATCCTCCTTATCACTGTTTGATATAGTAATACCTGTGTTCCAAAGAACACCAATGAAGTTATCAATATGTTATGGATATTGGTAATGGATAATTAAACAATAAAGTACAAGTTTCAGAGATTGACTTACTCGAATATTCGGGATGATTGCATCGTATGTATAATAAATCCTCTGATAGTATCTTTGAACATTGATTCCACACCAAGTCTGGTTGTTGCAAGCAATTAGATAAAAGCATGCTAACAAACAATTTACGTAATGTAATTCCGGTTCCCCATATTGAACCTTTCTTTATAGCATTGACAAATTCCTGATCATCATCTAACAACCCAAGAGCATTACAAGCAGCTCTAAATGATTTATATATAACTCCATCAACTGTTTTTGTGTCGTTAAAGGATTTTAGACCTCTAACTTTCGTGAGGAGTATGCGCAAGTAGTATAATTCACCAAAGCTGGGTGCAACATTTGCTATCCTTTCTACTGCAAATCCTCTGTCTCCTCTTCCACAGTCGTTTATCCTTTATATAAACATAATGATGTGAAACTCAATATAAGTAAGCCTTGCAGCAAATTCATCCTCTCCAGTAATTTTCATCCATGACAAGAATTGTGACTCAGAAACCCTTGGTTTATCTAGCAAATCTGAAACATCATCAGTATTAGAATAAATCATATGCTATTGATTTAGCAGGTGGCAACTTAATCGTACAACGGAAGGATATCTATGATGTATATCAAATCCAAATATCCGCCATGAACCTTCACATGCAGATATATATCTACAATTATAGTAATGTTGTATCTCATCAAGTATCTTCTCTCCACTTGTCCTGTTACTACTATAAAAAATTCCAGCCATAACTCTATCATTGCCTTTGCTAGTGTACTTGAATAAATACTTAATTGATGTGGATTGATTGCATTTCTCAACATTAATGTGTGCTTGGAACATACAGAGCAGTGATGGATTGTAGGGGACAACAAAGCGATTGTCCAATGGTATACCTTTAACTTCAATTGTTCTTCCATCATCCCTTCTTTAGTATGTAGGGTAACCATCCTCATCCATAGTTGTTAGGTCACTAAATTTTTTTGGAAAATGCTTGGTGCACTTTTTGTCTTTCATGCATTGTGCTTTAGGATTTCTATTCCTGCAAGGACCATTAACCATAAATTTCCTAACCAATTCATATAGCTCAGAAGAGGAATTTTTGTCAGGAATTTTAGTGGTGATGACTTTATCAATTGCTTCTAGAGTCGTTATCTTGTCATATGGTTTAAGGAAGAGAAGTATGTGAGCATGTGGAAGACCTAGCTTTTGAAATTCTACTGTATACACTTCTGTATTAAAAATGAGTTTAATTGTAAGGATATGTAATAAATAATGTACATAAAAAAAGCATAAAGATAATCTTGCAAAGTACTTGCATGTATTGTCCCAAAAATTTTATTCCGTCTAAGTGTCTTTATAAGAGTTTGCAATTTGAGCTTGAATATCGTACAAAGAATGTCAGGCATATCTGAAGGATTTAGAGAGTGCTTCTTACAATACCTTGTGATCTCCGACCATACAGAATTACAGGTAAAAGTTAAGAAGATATCTAGATGCCTTGCCCACCAACATATCGCCATTGCATCTTGATAATTTTGTAGCATGTACCTAGCACCTTCGATGAATATTGTTGGAAGTATTATCCGTTTTACAGTTGATGAAGCATTAGTTTCACCTCTTGTCAGTGCATTAGATAATCCTTGATATAAATCAACCCTCAGTTCCTTTTGGTGTGTTCGAATCCAATGAAGTATTTGTGCTTCCATCATTGTGTAACCATCAACTATGAACTGTTGAAGTAATATATTGGCATGAAGCAACACAGAAATTTCTTGATCTCTTGTCATCAATCTATATGCAAAAAATTTCTTGATACTAAGCTTCTTCCTTTTCTTTGTTGAAGAGAGAGTTTCTTCTCTATGTTCAATATCATCTTTGTAACTCTCTTCACCAAGAGGGAATAAAATGGGGTATTATAGTGGTAAATAAGAAGCATGCAATTCATTGATACGTTTAAGGTAGCCTAATTTCATTTCAACAATGATGTTTCTCACATTGAAGGTCATGTCTATATCGCCAACAATTAAAGTAGCAACTTCTGAAGTAGTTGGAACATTGTGTGTACGTCCATCATGATGTCTTGTGCCGATCAAGCATAGCTTCATTTCATTTGAGTGTTGGTGAATAATCTGAGATGAGGCAAAGCGATATTACTGAACAAAAGGATTGACCTCATCTAGCATTTGCTTGATGTTTTCAACTATTAATGGGTCAATAATAGTCTCTTTTTGATGTTTGCTGAAAATACAAAAAAGGTAAAGAAACTTAATTAAGTGACTTTATTATTTATACTAAAATATGAAGGAACCACTCAAAACATGTATAGTGCAGACACAAAATTACCTCACGGCTTCTATTATGTTCTTTACTTCATTTTCAGTATAAAAAACATATAGTTGAGAGTAAACTGGTTTTGCACCTTAAGGAGGTAATAAACTACCAATACCATGGTAGTTCATACCTGAAAGGACAAAACAGTATGGACCTCCACCATTGTTCATTGAGTGATCAATGCTACCGCCCTTGGAAGTGAAAGAGAACATATTGTTGTATTGGCGTATGTTTGCATGGAAGTTCTTAAAAGCCTCAGAATTCTTCGCAAAGAACAATGAATGCATAAAATGTAGAGGTGCCTTTATTGATGATAATTGAACCTTTCCTTGGAGGTAGCACATTGAAAATGTATTGACATTTCTTTTCTTTATGTCCTTCTTGGCTCTTTCGTTATTCCAAAATAATGCACTACAATATTTACATGAATGTATGGGATCGCCTTCATCTAAATAAGCTATAAGATTTCAAAAGTTACTTTAATCATTACACACAGATGAAAATTCATCTAATTGACAACTTCAATTTTGCAACAAACATAATACATTCAACTTCTGTGTTGTTATGTTGAGGGATTTGTGGAGAGCAATGATATGGCTTCTTATTTAAACTTTCCACAGGGGTAAAATCATCTACAAGTCAATATAGAATTTAAACTAAAGCAATTTGATGGAATATTGGTAAATGCTCAAGTCATTTTGAATGCACAAAAAAAATTACCTTTATCCTTATCTGAACTTGATGACAAAACATCATTACAATAATCTTCATTGAAGTCAAAGTTAAAATGAACATCCTTATAGTTGATTCCTTCCACTGGCATGAAATCAAATGATATATTAAACCAAGCCCATGATTTCTGAAATTGATTTCTAACTTGAGTCATAAACCATGTACACTAATCTTAGAACATATATTTAAAAACATATCGACCACTGTTATATACTTCTATAAGCTACTGTGTAGGTGAAAAACTTTATCCATTATTGATAAGTCCATAATAGTTAATTGGACAGAACATATATTAAGTAATAAAGTTCAATCCAAACACTAATGCAGCATAATACAAAAAATAACATGACGTTGTCGGATTTGAATTATCCCATCCTTTCTTCATTATCTCTCTTTGAGCATGTCCTGTAAATAATGAATAGTAAAATATGTTCATGTTAGTATATATCCATAATTTACTACCATAGTAATAGAAGCATGTTTAACTGGAATGACTTTGGTGATATAAGTTTGGAAAAAAAATGCTTATATGCCTACATCGACAATTAACTCAAAGAGTTGATTAAAACTAAGTCTACTTCTATTTCTTTGCTTAAGGATCCTTAAAACCAAGTCTGGTCTAGATGTCAGAATAATGTACTCAAAGCGTTGCCTCCCAAAAAGCAACATGAATATGAAGTTCCATTTCACATGTCATATATTAATTAATTAATTCAATAAAGGAACTTAAAAAATATTGCTATAGTTTTTTGCCTCAGCAAAATCTAATAGATGTAGAGCATCACTTCTTCCAATTCAGTAATAAAAAATAATAACTGCCTCTTTCTAAATTGTTGTTGAATAGGGTTCTTTTTTATTGATTACATTGCAGCTTAATATGTCTAATATAGAACATTACAATAATTTCTAGGAGATGAATATTTGAGGATATTGATCTAGGTTTGTCTAGAGTCTAATGCAAAACATAGGGTTCTTAATCCTCCTGCTTGAAATGTTTCCAGAGTCACATTCTGCTTGCTATGAAAATATGTGGAATTTGTAAAATAGGGTTTTAGTATACTGGACAATTAATTCAGGCTTCTATATGTTATTTTACTTTGCTAGAGTGACTAACAATTACATTTGCATTGGGATCTATCTGGCATTAATTATTGCATACCACTGTTACATAGAAATAATGAACAGTACAACATCTTCATGTCAGTATACTAAAAGCATGTATTACTGGAATGCCTTTGGTAATGTAAGTTTGTAAAAAAATGCTTACATCGGCCTAATTAAAATAGTGGACATGAATGACTGCAAAACAATATGTTTGAGCATAAGGAAATCGATGGGGAGTATCATAAAATAATTGAAATTGTTTGCATTACTTTAAAAAGATCTGAACCTACCTTAATGTGATAAAGGTAACTATCCATTGTTTATACATCATAAAGGCTATATCAAATGTATTGCCAATATTTTTTAATCGTTGCAAAGAACATTAATAGTTAAAGGAACAAAAAATATACAAAGCAATCAAAATTATCATAAATATTAATATAAGACATGAAAAAATGTACCTAATCTTGTAGGACATGAATTATCCTGTCTTTTCTTCATAAGTCCATGTGAAGTGCTCTTTCCTTTAGAGGAAGTTAAGTTTGAACTACCAAATCCCTTATGGATATTCACTAGATTATTTATTTTCACATATCCTGTTTGAGAATGTCCTAAAAAATGAAAAGTCAAACATATTCATGTCAGTACATATCCATAAGTAACACTTATAGTACTCAAAGAATGTAATAGTGGAATCACTCTAAATATAAGCTCGACATGCAGATTAAATGTGACAATGTGAGGGTTTTATTTTTTCAATGTATGAATATCAAAGAGACTATATTGTTGGATGTTTGAATGTGTAGGTGTGCTATCATTTTGCCTAAGATTAAGGATGGCCTTCAATCTAGAACTATTTCTCTTGAACACATGCTTAATCGGTGGTAGGGAGTCATCAAACAAAAGTTTACAACTATCGCCAATCTTAGTAGTTTCCTCTATATTGAAATCAAATAATAATTAGTAAGATAGTTAGACTTGCTAACAACAACATTGATAAAGTGCAGAGGTGATAACCTGATGAAGAACTATGAAGAAATCGGTTTGAAAAGTCTGCAACAACATTTGTTAGATCATGCAGTGTTCTTCGTTTTCTTGGCTGTTTTATTAACATGTTCATGTTAGCAACTGCAGAAGGTTGTGTGAAAAAATCTACTCGTATTTCATTGGCACGGTCATTAGAAGGATTGGCAACACTTTTCAAGTTAGTTGCTGGTGATGAAGAATGCATCTTGGAAGCTTCATATTCACTAAGTTCTAACAATGAAGTATAATGGCTGGTAGCTACAAATGAAAGCTTTAATAATAGTTTTCACATTCTTAAGGATGAAGATTATGAAGAACACCCTACGTAGCTACTTAGAAGGTTAGTAAACTAAAAAGAGTTTTTTGCACTTAACCTGCTAGAAGACTTTAGTTGCGTGTCATGCATGAAGCAATACCAACATTCTCTTTGTTTGTAGAGATTGATGAAGCCTTCTTCTTGTATACCTCTTTCATGCGAAACTGATGCATTGGTGAATGATTCCCAGCAAATGAAAAAGGAAGGACTTCAATCTTTATAAAAAGCTAATGGGACCCAGGAATAAACTTATGCGGGTTTGTTTATAAGCTGGGTTGTATCATAGAGGAAATTTTGTATCCACCTAATAAACTGAAACATAATATTATATATTATAATAAGAAATTGAGTTAAGGCAGAGATGTAGATATAGATAGTACAACGGGTGCAGACAACTTTCATCAGAACCAATGATCTTTTAATGTTTGGATGAAAGCGAACTGTAGTAACAATAAAGCATGTTCGTGTCTTTCCTTTTGAACCATAGGCAAATACTTGTGCAGCTAAAAGGTTGGGGTTTATGAGCTAATATTACTGTTAGAACAATGTATAGTAAAGGCGTATAAAGATCATTTAAGCTTTGATCATTTATGATTTTGCATTGGGTGTTCTGCTTCTTATTTTATACTAAATTACAAGATTAAGGTTTCTGTTAACTTAGGTCTCTGTTAATGCAAACTTAGTAGCATGAGCTGACTTTGCAGGAAAGGAATTATGTGACCCTATGGTGCTAACTCACGTTGGTGATGTTGCTATCCGAGAAATATGAGATTGTAGAGTAGATGATGATAGATTGATGAATGTCATTAGTGAGTCTGTTAAGCAAGTGGTGGAAGAGTTAAATTATCATTCTGCAAGTGCCTCCGTGGCTAAATATCATAATACTTGAAATTGAATTTTTCTATCATTGTGCTATATGTAACAATAGAAATGATGTATTTTTATTTGCACACTTGCCATTGCATTGTTATTTATATTTATTTTATATCTATTTTTAGAAAATTTATTGCAAGTGCTCTTAATTTCTAGTATTTTTTCAATCTAGAGTTATAATAAATAGCTTAATAATTTTTTCTCAAAAGTATGATTATTTACACTTTCATATTTTGCGTTTCTTTTATTTTTAATTTTTGATAGTGTTGTGCTATTCATTATGCATTAAATGCTAGGAACGAATATCACAATAGACTGTTAAGGATAACTACCACTACATATTCTACATGTTTATCACCTCTTTGCTTGAGTCCAAAAGTAGCTTAAATTAGACATGCATTGAAAGGCAAACTGCCCTGGAAAGTACATTGAAGAAAAGGATAACAACTACACCTACAACTTAAAACAAACAACTTGAAAATAAAAGATACTAATAGTGTTAATTGTGCATGTGAATAAGGTTTTCACAATACACAGGTACAATAGTCATCTAAGACAGCATATTATGACCATATCCAAAATACATGAGACTAAGACCATCTAATTCTTCTCTTGCTTAACAACCTTAAGTAAGTGATCATTTGTAGGTGGTACAGTTTCATGTTGTGTAGTAGGAGTTGTTTCATGGTCAACAATCGCTTTTTTCATTTAAGTCTTTCTTTTCCCTTTGGTAGGGGCAGCAGTTGTAGTCTAGGAAGGCTGGGATTTGATAACATCATCAGGGGTATCTTTGGATTCACTTGTGGTCTCTTTAGAAGAGGTTACTTGTCCAATTGAAGTATCAATTGCAAGTCCAGGAACATCAACAGGAGCCTGAAAAGTTATATAGCCATTTTGGTTAGTATTGAAGTCTGCTTGATCATACAAGTCAATAAAGTTTCCCCCTATCTAACCTCAGAGATGATACTAGTGTGATTTTGTTTTGGTGCAGCATTCTGAGAAAATGGGAAACATGTTTAGTATTATAACATACGAGTAATAATAAAGACTGAATTAAATATAAGGTAAGATTAATAACCACTTCTGAAGAAGCTTTATTGAATTGCCTATTCAAGTTTTCACATAATGTGAATTGCTGAACACTGATGCTAGAACCTATGCTTGGCATTGAATTCATTATGCTTCAGCTTAAGAAGCATCCTCTTTCGAACAATTGAATCACATTGGTCAGGGAAATCATACTCACGATGATTCTATCACAGAACATAAACATATTTAATGTTATTATGACCAAATTGAACAGATATGACTACAAACTGGATGTAACAAAAATGTGGGTCATATACTTATCAGTATCTACTTAAGCTCTGAAGCAGACTTCTCTAGCAATTGGGAAGCAAGTTTGTCCCAGAAAACAACAGAAGCACTCCCTGTTTCATCACTGACAGTATAGTGGATCTTAAGCCTACAGTAAGATATATATGTCATAGGCTAATATGCATATGAATTGAAGCTAATAGTAAGATGTGATACATTAATAATGAAGTAACAATGTTTACTTGCATATGAACTTAAGCCAATAGTAAGATGTGATACATTAATAATGAAGTAATAATGTGTAATTGCATTTTACCCTTACTTTGGTTCAATAATTTCAGGCTTCTTCTTACAATTAAGACAAATTAATGTGTTACCATCTTCCCTAATTTTAGAGGCATACTTAGCACAACCATCATATGCCTACCCATGTCGAGTCTCAATTTTTTACATAAGATAGTTGACAACGAAACTTTGTCCCTATGAAAGACAACAATATCAGTTATGCATAAATAAAAATGACAAGTGATTGAGGGAAAGGGGGGCCATGAGTTTACAATCTTCTGGTGGGGAATTTCTGAAACTGAAACCTTATAATTGTTCCTCAAGATGTTGGATGATGAGTGTTGGTTGGATTGAGGTGGCATGACTTGGGTTATGGTTGTTGTGATAGGGGATGCTCTATTGTTTGCCCTGCTATCATATACATGAAACATTATTTAACAAATAATGGACATTACAATACATTTTCGTTCTAATGGAATAATGGACATTGTAGTACATTTGAACTAAGTCTTTAACTTCTTTAAGGGGAGGATTGAACAAAACCCTTGTTGCACTAGATGAGCTACAAATTTGAGCTCTACTTGGAGAAAAAAAAAGAGTATGTTACATGGAGGACATATGAATTGAAGGGTAAAAAATTGGTGCACAAAAAATGATATAACCATCGTCAGAAAATGAAATCCTTGCAAGATTTAACACCACAACAACAAAGGTCTCCATATTGTCTAATTGAGCCATGTAAGCATTAGTGAAACATTCATTGAACAAAGCATACTCAATGCCATTTTCACTGCCAAGAAGGAAATGATGAAAGGTTAGAACATAAAAGGAACATAAAATGCAATCCTTGCAAGATTTAACACCACAACAACAAAGGTCTCCATATTGTCTAATTGAGCCATGTAAGCATTGGTGGAACATTCATTGAACAAAACATACTCAATGTCATTTTCACTGCCAAGAAGGACATGATGAAAGGTTAGAACATAAAAGGAACATATTCATAGTGTTAGAGCATAAATCATGTGAGATGAATATTATGTGACGATAAATTGAAGGTGGTACTCAATGTCATTTGGCATCATGTGAAGCTTGTTTTTAGTCTCATTATCTCTACCATACTCCTTAAGTGAGCCCATATTTTTCACAAAAACAATAACATCTGTCAACAAACATATCAGACTATTAGATGGATGCATATTAGAAGGAACCAAAATTCAATATTGTAGTATGTGATCACCAATTAGGTAGTCAGCAAAATTGCGTTCCTGTTACTTCAAGATATCAGGAATAGATAAGAAAGAGTATGCATGAAGTGGTATATTTCTAGATTCTTCACGGGCAAAAGTCTGCTGAGTCAAAATGATCTTGAATTGATGTGTTGTTGCCCTATATTGATTTGAATTTTGGGACACAACAAAATTAGCTAGGAAATAAATCTTCCCTTCATCTAAAGTTTAGCGAAAGGTGTCATTAGAATTTTTGTGTATGATAGTTGCTTGGATCTTGGTACCCTGAACCAAAGGGAATAAATGACACAATTAAGAATAAAGAAGTTAGAATACATAAGTTTCAAACACACATAACAGAAATAAGCTAATCATGAATACAGATACCTCCTCATCTACTAAGATCATGGTTGTGCAGAATAATTCAAAAGGAGCATATTTTTTATAGACATTCCACTTCCGCAAGACACAAACCACAATTATCCATCTATCAGTGTCATCGTGGATGTCTTTCAACAATGGGCGATGAGACATGTTGAAGATGGGATTAAAGATTATGACGAAAGAAGATTATTAAGATTAAGCTTGGGAAAAGATTCAGAGATGCAGATGTTTGGGTGGAGTAGTACGATAACTCAAGGATCTTATTTATAGACAACTAAAAGTTGTCAAACTTGAAACATGTGGGCAAATTGGTTGATGAGTTTGAATACAAAATTTATGTTCCCTCCATTAAAAATGTTTTTAAAAAAGCTGAGAATTTGAAATTTCAAATTTTAAAGTGAAGAAGTAGGCTGAAGATGACGAATAATCCATGTATTTAGGGACTGTCATATTGTTTGTATGCAAGAGTGAATGTAGAGGATGAGAAAGGAAGCAAAATTTTTTCTATTCTAAGTATTGCAAGCAACGCTACAAACCTAAAGGTAGAAGTCAAAAGCAGTAATAGTAGAGATCTAGATATGCTGCAAACAGATAGTGTAAGCTGCAGGGTATATGAACACTGTTACATGATGTTGATTTGGTCTGAAATTTGAAAATGAAAAACTAAGATCAAGCAACAGAAAAGCAAAATGACAACTGTGCTTAAGCATCCTTAAAAGCAAATCTGCATGCAGAAAGGTTCAGATGTGTGCCTGCATACAAATAAAGGAAAATATAAAGTGAAAATGGCAATGTAAAAATAGAATGATACATAGAGAATTATTTAATGACTATGCTTTATGCATGGTCTTGGAAAATAGCATAAATATCTTTGATATACATATGTAATAGAGCCAACGTCATGTTTAGTTTGGTAGGCATAAACAGAAAACAAAGACGTGAAAGTGGACCTCAATAAGGTTTAACGAATAAGCATAGCAAGTAAAAATATGGTGATTAGTCAATGAGTTTTAACATGTGTATAAATGAGAAGCTTACTTTATGGATAAAAGTATATAAGACCAATGAGGGGTTTTATTCAATTTTCGGTTTAAACGTTATTTAAATATAATGATCAAAGATCACAAGAAATATGACAAGTAAATACATGCATCTATGGTTGAATGTGGGAAAAGTTACATGTAGAGGATGTATGCAGAATCACTTTTATTACACTATAGGAGGAAGAAGAACCTACTGTTGATTTTAAAAACATATATTGTTGATATGGTAGCAGATGAAAACAACATAAGCAGTAAATGGCTAAAAGGACATGCTGATTTTTTTGTGATTTGACCACATACCAACATGAAGAAGAAACTTCTTGTTAGAAGACGTAGCCTTATGGATCATATCAATATCACCATGTCCCATGAAACAAAAAATAAAGGATGAAAATCAATTGATAAACAATAAAAAAAGGATGAAGGATTGGTATGAGTAGTGAAAGTACATATTTGTTATTACAAAGTAAAAAGGAGAAACTAATCCATTACATATGTAGGATCAACACTACAGACCTTGACATGTAGAGTCAATGTCAAAATAAATAAGGACAATAGACTGTCATATTGTTTTCATGCAAGACTGAACACAGAGAATGAGAGAGGAAGAAATTTGCTTTTCTGAGTATTGCAAGCAAGGCTACGTAGCTAAAGGTGGAGGTCAAAATCACTAATAGTATATATGTAGATATGCTGCATACAAATAGTCTAAGCTATAGGGTATGCTTACAAAATTATGTGGCGTTGCTTTGGTCTGGACGTTGAAAAGAAAGAAACTAAAATCAAGCAAGATAAAGGCAAAATGACAACTTTGCTTCAAGATCCTTAAAAGCAAATCTGCATGTAGACAGGTTAAACACAAATTTGAAAAAAAAATGACATGGACAGAAGCCATAAAGGTGAAACACCCTATCTTTGAACAAAGATGGAAAACTGAGAATCACCCAATACAAGGTCAACATAATAGTAGTCTAGGTAGGTTGGTGTCATTTTTTTCCTATACATAAGTTACTTGCTTTATATCTTGTATTGTGAACATACTAACATTAGATTAGTGTGTAAAGGGCTCCAGAAGTATTTAATGTAACAGGAAGAAATGGTGAAAGCATTGGGATAAGAAGAAGAATAAAAAAACACAATGGTATAAGGAACTGTAAAGCTAAGAGACCAATGGTATAATGGAAAATAAATGATGCATGGACAAATTGGAAAAGAAAAACTAATATAGAGTAGTGCAAAAATAGAATAGCTAGCAGGCATCATATCCGTATTTAAAATTTGTATGAAATCAACTTTATAGGCATGGTCTATTAAGTTGACAAAAAAGTATTAAAAAAATTTAGTGTGCACTGACAAATTTGATAGAGAAAGAGTTTCGAGGTTGGTAAAAATTTAGTGTGAACAATGAAGACACATTCCATGAACATTTTATTAAGGTGACACATGTAATCTAGAGAAATGAAATACCTTACAACTCAAGGCAAACTAAGGTAAAATGAGGGAAGTATGCAGAAAGTAGCCCATGACATAAAAGAATACACGCAAACCTATAAAAGAAAATCACGAAGAGGCAAACTTGTCCTTTATTAAAGAAGAAATACAAGTTATCAGGTTCAAAGTTCTGTTAAAACATATGTATTGATTTGATTGTATAAGAATGGCAAAAATTTAACCATAAAATGCCGAAACGACAAACCCACATAAAGCACCAATTGAATTGGGAACATGCAAACTGATATGCCTAAATTTATCGTGATGACACAATATACTTATTCTAACGATGGAACTCTGTAAACAAAGAAACATGAAAGTCTATTCATGCTTTTGGTTCGAATCCTTTCAGCATCTTTGACGTGAAGGAGAAGTGTATCCAAATCAAAGATAAAATTAATTTATTGTAATAAGACAATGTACATTGTCACAAAATGATACCCTCGCAGCCTTTAAAATGATTAGACCAACATAAACCAAAAAAATGCAACAGACTTCATGCGTTTTCTATAGATTATAAACATTAAAAGAATACAAAAAACATAAGCCTGCAGAAAGTATATTTAGTCAAACAAATAAACATCAACAAATCACAGGGTTGTACAAATAAGGAAGGTCTATCATCTACAATTTGAAAAAGCAGTCTGTGAGGAAGACCCTAATTACTTACTTGTGGTACTTGATAAGGCCACGTCATCTTTCATGTTCTAGGTTGGAATCCTTTCCACTTTTTGACATAGAGGAGCAGTGTAGCCAAATCAAATATAATCTAATTTATTTTAATCAGACATTATATTTAGTCATATAATTATACAAGTGCAACCTTTAAAATGATCAGCCTAACAGGAACCAAAAGTATGCAACAAACTACACATATTCCCAGTTGATAGGAAACATGAAAGACAAACTTCAAGCACAGCCTGCAAGCAAATAAATTTACTTCTTGATATTGAATAAACATGTGGATTCATAATCAATTTGTTTAACATTATACAAAGATAAAATTAGATTGACAACCCACTTCAAACAATATATGGAGAGCTAAGTTACTTCTTCATTAATAAATCACAGTTATGGGTCATTACTTGTTCTGCATTTTTTTGACAAAATGAGATACATAGTGTAACTAACCTTGGTATATAACACAACATCAAAAAATATAATATAGAAAATATGAGAATAAAAGAAGTTAAATATAAGATTGAATAATCCAAATCATGTGCAGTGGACAAAAGCTCCATGTATTAAAAAACAATATAAAGCTATTAATGTATTTTGGAGGTATATATTCCACTAAAAGCTAAGATTGCATTGCTTGTAATCACTGCAAGTGCGTATAAATAAATGTATCAAAAGGAACATGAAGTTGGAAAACGTTATTTGAAGGATCAAATCAATATCACCAAGTCCCAGATACACTTGAATTAGTTATGGCATTAGATGCAAGCCAAAAGTGAAGTGTGGTCCCAGCTTACATACAAAGAGAAATTCAGAAAAAGAAAAAGCCAAAATCAATTCAGACATGCCAATTTTCTTCACAAATTGAGTTGACTACCAGGAAATGATCATAGCTTTTGATAGATCGAATCAACATAACAAAGTAAGACAGTTTCATAAAAGTAGATAAAACAGTAGCAACATAAAATAAAGTGAATGTATAAATTATCCCTGTGAATGAAAAAAGTGGATGGAAATATGCCAAAAGTTAATAGCTATACAATTGGCCATGTTGTCATATGCATAAAGCCACAAGAATAGTGTATAGATATGAAAATATACAACAGGTAAAGACTAAAAGGTAAAAGCAAACTCAGTTGGCTAAGATTTAACCAATAGGCAAAAAGGGATGCCTCAAGCATAATATGGGCATAGGAGCGAAAAAGGAACCATTATAAAAACCACCAAAGAACTCTATGAAGCATATCAATCTCGAGATTAACTTGCAGGCATCGATAAACATTAACAGAAATGAGTAAGTTTGTGGAATTTTCACACAGTGCATTGTACAGGATTTGCTCTCGTTGAAGGGAGAATCAAGTATCAAATATCCGAATAACATGTGGTCCCCTGCAAGTGCATGAAGAATTAGACACTGATGAAACCGAACCTACAATAGTGTTAGGTAAGGGCAGGATCCAATAATTTTTATGATTTTAGATATTTACTATTTCGGTGCTTGTACAATGTTATTAGGAATCACAAGCTGTTAAATCATCAGTGGGAAGCCGTAAACGTCCATCATTTCAGCTTCAACAGTGGGGGTGTTAGAATAATCGAAGCATACAGTCCCTACATGAGGGTGCAGATAGAAGAAGGCGAGAATGACCAGATAATTTTCCTTACCTTATGGTGTCATGCTTACATGAGGATAACTCTGATTAGCATAAGGTGTGGCGGTTGAAACGTTCAACATATATGTCACCGGTGAGAAGTAATTGAAGTTCAAAGGATGGAAAAGGATCTGGGATTATCAGCAAGTGAGGAGCTAGGTTTTGAGCTTGGCTTTGTTAATGCCGACAATGAGGGGACAAATTAATGATGAAAAAGTGTTACTTTCCCTTTTCAATTTCGTCTTGTCTTGTTTAGCCTATTAATGTGCATGGGTTGTAGTCTGTTTACCTAAAAAAGTGGTAACAAAACTCATTCCCACCTTATCATAGATCTTGTCATATTGCATTAGATAAGACCATCAATGAAGTTGGACATATATTAAAGATTTGACTTTAGTTTAGAATTAACTAGGCCTAAGAATCTCTAATGAACCAAGCTACGTTTTCAACACCAATCTGAATAAAAAAATGAAATTATATGTGCAGTGGGTTGTACCAATTTTAATACAAGTTAGTCTAAAAAAAACACATAGATGGATTGGAAAAGAACACTTTACATTAGCTCTTGCCATATTGTATTTGATAAGGAAAGCCATTAACTTGGGAATAGATTAAAAAATATAGTCTCATATGTATATATACATATATATATACATATATATGTATATATATTTCACTTAACAACAAATATGCAGCGATTAATATAATATATTAGGCCCAACTTCACCTAAAAGTATAGGCTTTTTAGATATTGAATTTTGAAAAACCATTAAATGAAGGAGCAACTTCCACTTACACATTAATAACATACTTTGATGACTACAAAGTTATAAAACAATGAATACACACAAACTAACAAACTAAGAAGGATACTAACAGTGGGTTATGAACCACGTGAAGTGATAACATAATTAGACTAAAATACATAAAACACACAGAGACACATTGAAATTGCTTACTGTCCGCTGGTCTGCAAGTGCACGGGTCGCGCCAAGTAATAAAGTGATGAGTAAGATATCGTTCCCACGAGGATTTGGTTCCAAAACCCGGTTAAGTAGAGATTATTGCACTTTTGCTTAATTCGAGTTAGACAATTATCACGGTGGAGGAAAGACATAATTATAAACTAAAATGAAAATATAAACAAATGATTCATAGACTAGAAAGGATGCAGTGTGAGTTAGGATTGTTTATCCCCCTTACATTTCATAGGTACTCATTCAAATCCCCACAACAAAAGCTCCCAATGATGGATTATTCTAACCAAGGTCACTAATTTACCCATAAGTGCTCTCTCAAGTCTCCAAATAGGTGTTTAGTTTAATTAGTTCATTAATCTCTTAATTGATGAATTAAACCCAGCCTACATTGCAGAACCTATGTGGCTATGTGAGGTCAATGAGTGTATCTCTACCTCATCAACAAAACCATCTATCCAACCCCTGGATTTTAAGTTCCCACACGATTAAACCCAAGTTCTACACTCAATCTAGCCCTCTCAAGCATCAACCAAGTGAACCCAACAACCTCATTGGTGATCAATCAACAAGGAGCATTAAGAATAGAGTGAAATCGACATAAATCAACCATTCAACATAAATAAAAAGGGGAAATGAGTACTTAATTCATACAATGGTTCTAAACAATCCAAACAATAAAACTATAGCTATACATGTTCATAAAACCCAGAAGAAACAGGGCATAAATTAGTTACACAATAGAACAAAAGGGAAAGACAGCAGAATGAGAGGAAAAACCAAGAGGAGAAGCTCAAATCTCTTCAAATCTTCAACATCTAGCCCAATCTCCACCTCCAAGCTCCAAACCCTAGCAGAGCTTTGTCTCCACTGTGCTTCCCAGGTCCAGAATGAGTCTTTACTTTAAGGTTTTGGTATTTATATACCCTAAAAATCTGTTCTGAATCAAAACGCGTAGCTGCTATTTTCAGGCGTTGGCTGGGGCCAAAATCTTTCTGAAAGGTGTTTGGCCGCAGCCAAAAAGTTTCTGGCACAACTTTAGCCACGGCCAAAGATTGGTTGGCCACTGTCAAACTTCCTTGATGATGTTGGCCTCGGCCAAAGAAAATCCTTGGCCGCGGCCAAGCTTCCACATGAAACTTTTTGGCCTTCTTCATCCTTTTCTTATTCTTCCGTGGTGCTTTAACTTCCTTAGCTCCATTCCCACTTCTTGATCATCATTTGATGCCTCCAATGACTCCTTTGTGGCTCCAATATTAACCTATCAACATAATGAAATCTATAAAAATAGTGTTGATGTGATTTTAATATAATTGTGGGGCTTAAACAGAGAAATTACACATTTTTATCATCAATACCCCTGGGCACATTACTTTTGCACATTTATCATCTATTATCTATGAATTTTTCCAAAAATGTATGCAAAACTAAAGGTAAATGTGCCACTTTGACAGAAATTTCATGATATTAACACTTACCAAACACACTCTAAGCATCAGTAGCACCCCCTCATAGAATAGGGAGAAAAGAAGTATCTGGATCAGGAAGAAGGTTATGCAGTATGATTATCCTTTGCTCTTGGACCTTTGAGATTAAAACCCTGTTTCGGAAGATATCCATTTGTGAATTGGACACAGGTAGTAGGAATAAGCTTCATGTACAGTTTCACCTGACCCCCCTCCCCACTCTGACAAAGCAAAAACCTTGATATCTTGTAGCATCGTTGTTCTTCACCAAACTAGATGAGTTGAAAACCCATTAACTCCTTTATTGGGCAAGGACGACCGATGGGATAGTAAACGACGTCTTTAGTAATGATCGTATCTACCTTAATGACAACAACAACCTTACACTTTCCTTCACGCAAGTTGGGATGTCGAAGGACCTCATCACAGCTTGCCATGATAGATATATGTTATTTATGAAGGAAAGTCTGATATATCATTAATGGCAGCACCAACCCAAAAACCAACCTAACAAATAAAAACAACTAATACCACAACAACACAGCAGTAGTTTTGAATGATTTAGATGAAGGAAATAATTTAAGCACAAAAAAAATTATAAATACTAATGGATATTACTTACACTGGATTGATTATTTGAACTCGTCCCACGAAAAATGGATGGTGAGCATGGTAAGCACACATATGCCGACCTACACAAAAAAACTTTATTTTTAAATGGGTCATCAGATACCAACATCTGACTAAAGCAATTATTAAAATCACTGTTAGTACCTCTATTTCTTTGCTTAAGGATCCTTAAAACCAAGTGTGGTCTGGATATTAGAATCATGCACTCAAAGCATTACCTCCCAAAAAGCGACATGAATATAAAGTTCCCTTTCATCATGGCTTGTCCTCCTCTTCCTGATCAGCAATATAGGGGCAAATGAAAACAGGGGAACATGATTTGCAAAGAATTAAATAATTAAGAAGAACCTTGAAACGAAAAAGCCAAGCGCTAACCTCTATGTTGGAATGAAAGAATAGCTTCAACATTCTTAATAGTTAATACTCTCATTGTTAAGGAAGATGGAAAGAAGTATGATGGCTGGATGAAAGAAGTTAGCCGAGGAAGATGTCTATACCCCTTTGAACAATTAGATTGTTATTAAAAGGCTTCTGTTTATTTGCACTTTTATAATGGTGGGAGTGACTCAAATTTTTTTGAATTTGAAAGAGGGTGCCAAGCCATTTGTGCCACCAGAATGAATAAAATAGGTGTGACTAAATCTCAGCCGTCCATTTCTTATTAACAGTGTTTTTTGTTAGAGGAGCCATTTTGGAGCGTAGATCTAAGCTTATAACTTAGTGGAATAATATTTATATGTATATTGATAGTAAGACTGATGCAAAATTTGATAACATATGCTATGAAAAAACAAATCATTATAATGAAAGAAGAGGCCATGATGAATCATGTTATATTAAGAATCAATATTGATACAGTTAATATATGCCAACATCGATACAAAAGGTAAAATCTATAAGGAGCTACACAACCTTTGGTTTATGTGTGTGGATAAGAAAGGAAAGGAGTTAACACCATGTACAAGGCCCAAAATCAAGAAGATGAAGGAAGACAGGAAATTGTTGAGGAAGAAGAAGAATGAAGATAAAAAGGCAAGGTATTCAGGTTCTTAGAGAAATATAGGAAGCATTTCTCATAGGGATAACCTTTCATTTCAGTTTTATTTTTGGAGATAACAAAATGTTATACAAGTCTAGCTAGTAGGTACTTTGCACTTACACTTTTGAAGATGATGATGAATAGGCTTTTATAGGGGCCGCTGGACTTGCTCCAACACTTCTGCAACTTCAGGAACTAGCAAGGCATAACAAGAGTGTGCTTGAGTAGGTGTTATGGTTACCTTTGATATTCAAGAACTATGGCTTTTGAAACTTAATGACCTTGAGGTGGAATTCATAGGACGGAATCAAGCTCTTGTAAGTGCTTGGTTTTTAAAGTTTGGCTGATGAATGTTATGAGATAGAGGACACATGAAGGGAATGCATTCAAGCTAAGTTATTTAAGGAAATGATGGGACCCACAAGTGATGTGAGACTCAATCACAATAAAATCTTTTCAAGTTGTAGGGAGAAGAAATATTTGAGATACAATAAGAAAAGTGCCTTAAATATTAGAACTAGGAAAAAGGGAAATGATTGCCTCTTCAGTTGTGATACAAAATCGATATTATGTATGAAAGAGAAAGAAGGAAAGAGAGATAGAGAAGAGGAAGAGAGAAAGAGAGAAACAATTTTGAGCTATTTCATTATCAATCACAAACTGAGATACAATAAGCATGGACATCTATTTATAGGCTTATACACAACCTCTCTAACTAAACTAACATCCGTCCTTCTAATTCCCTTACTAACAAACTTAATAGCTGCTATTAGCCTAACGGCTATATCCCTTAACTAACTCTTCACATAATCTTTATTACATTTACATATCAATACCCCCTCCTAAAAACATCATTTCCCTTAAGGATAGGAAACAAATTACAAAACTGGACCTCACAAAAATACAATCGAGTAGAGTGAAATCAAATTGAAAACATATGCTTTGTAAGTCTGGAAAAACTTCTGCTAGTGTAGAATTCTTCGACTTGATCCTTTCCCTATTTTGAAAAAGCTGGTATCAGGGGTCCCACTATATGCATCACCTTACTTCCTTTTCCCATTTGTTGTAGAACCCCAGTTATTATCCACTAGACAATGTAGAAAACCAGAGCTAAAAAGCATCTTCATTAATCCTCCTTTGTACCAAACGAGAATGAACAAATGAGTAAGGAGAAGCAGAATGAATATAGCCCTATTTTGAAATAAGTTTGTAGGCCTCCTAATAGTGTCCAAAGACAACAAAAAATTTAGGCCATTTTCATGAAAGAGAAAGCCCATGTGCTCATCCGAAGTTAGAAAATCCAGTGAGTCATGAAAATATCTCTGACAATCAGATATAGGGGAAAACAACTGTGAATTTGACTTTCCAAACTCACCCTCCCTTAGCCACATGAACTTTTGAATATGTGAAAGAACCAGTTCTATTATTCTCAGAAGTCGCGCATAGTCTCCACATTTTGAAGACCTTCGACCAGGCATCCACAAGACCTGAAGAGGGATGAGAACTCGACGATGGGAAGAACCAAGAGATGTCCGGCAAAGAACCCATAATGGGTGACGATTGTAACGAATAATGCTTCTCTATTATGGTTACCTTCAAGACGTTATTGGGTGTCAACCTCGAAGAAATAGGAAGCAATGATGCCAAACTTGGCAAAAAGGCCACCCCTACGCCGTGCAATAAGAATCCAAGGTCACCCGAACATGTCTTCAATTCTCTACTTTATTCGTTCATGCTCGACCCTTTTTCTATGACAACTTCAGTTGCTTCTTCATTCTTCTTGATCACATCTCGCGTGATTCTAGCTACATCACTGCTCTCTGCTTCTTTCTCAAGAACAGAGGATTTAAGGCTTTCTTCGTCTTCTTGAACTTCGTCAGGCGTTGTACAGTCGACTGGGCCTTATTAGGTGTTGGTCGAATAAGACCCACCTTTTTCTTAATCTTCCAATATTTTCCTTACCTTCTTTGTTTGCATTTCAATTATGATTTCTTGCATTCGGACTAGAATCTTGGCTTCATACATGGTTCTTGGGTGAAATAAACCAACATAATCTGCTATCTCATTCTTTAGGCTAGCCACATATGTCATGACGAGATAACGTTCTGGCAGCTGCAATTTACTCGTAGCCTCATTTAAGAAGGCATTAAATTCCTTAACATTGCCTTTTTGCCAAAACCATATTTTATTTTTATCTAAATTTGGGAATGGAGGGGGAGCCATAGAATTGGTGGGAGAGATAGCCAAGGAAGGACCGCTCTGATACCACTGATACAAAATTGATATTCTGTATGAAAGAGAAATAGAGAGGAGGAAACAGAGGGATTTAAGAGAGAAGAATAGAGGAATAAGGATAGAGAAAAAGAGAAGAGGAAGAGAGAGAGAGAGAAACAATTATGTGCTATTTCATTATCAATCATAGACTGAGATACAATAAGCATGGACATCTATTTAGAGGCTTATACACAGCCCCTCTAACTAAACTAACAACCGTCCTTCTAATTCCCTCACTAACAGACTTAATAGTTGTCATTAGCCTAACGGTTATATCCCTTAACTAACTCTTAACAGACTTTTAAATCTTTATTACATTTACATATCAAGTTGTCAATATGTTTGCACCTTTAGTATCTCGATGGATTACCCCCTGTTCATGTGCATAAACCAAGCCTTCCAATACCTGTCTCATGAAACACGCTTAGCACAAAAACTCTGAAGCAACTGAAACTGGAAAGACATTAAATAGTATTAGACCAACAAACCTGGGCAATATAAACGGCAACCAATGATTCTAGAAAGGGTCCAAATTTTTTTGGCTTCATAATATTCGCAAGTGAGCCATTCTTTACATACCTTTTCAGTTGCAAACAACATTCAGGCATTCTTTTAAGTAACCATGCGAATGATGGTGTAATTATAACTCTACACTGTGAGATAGAGTTGAGCTCACTTACTCAAGAATTATGTGCAGGTGAGTCTCTGTCTTTGAAAATCTAAGATATTTGACAATGGCTTTTTGATTCAAAATCTGCAAAAATAGTTATTGTTTCCAAATTAAATGTGTTAATACACAATGAGGGCAACCCCTTTTAACAGGAGCTCAGAAATCAGAATCCCAAGTTTATTGTAAGATGAAGTCAGCTATCATCTACCAACAATAAAGAAGCAAACATATACTGGTAATTGACAATTTTATTAGTTTCTTAAACACTAACAAGAGAACTGGGCAGTTTTCACAATGCTTTATTAGTTATCTCTAATAAAGCAATAAACTAATAAATATGCGTTTCGTTTAGTTTATAAGCAGATTTCTTATGTTGTACTTCTTTCTATGTTCCATCCTCAATATAGTGATCATTTGAGCTAATAATAATTTATAATGGTGGGCTAATGACATGTGGGAATGGTCATTTCTCTTTTTTCTGTTTGGTGTTCTTTTCATAGTTGTTCCAGTCTTGCTGACTTGCATGAATAGGGATTGGGTGGCAATGTTATTTTCTTAATTTTCTTTCAATTTCTTTACTTTTTCTTTAGGAGGCTGTCTTGTCCTCCTTGGTCGTGGTTCTCATCTTATCTTAGTCAAGTTTACTTTTTGGAAAAGTTTGCTTCTCCATAAATTAAAGCTAGATTGTGCTCCAGTCTCTGTTTCCTGATGCCAAAAGAAGTAATGGCTCATTTCCCTTCAATATTTATTGATAGAAATAGAATTTCTCTCATGTTTTGATGCCACTCATTCCAACAAATGTGAAAAAAGATCACAAGAATGACTTTCATAATTGACCAAGTGTCTGTTTGGGTTAACGATAAAAACTGTTTTTCGAACGTGATTTATGGTAAGTATATGAAAAGAGTTTTATATCGACTTACGTGAATATGTTTCTTGAACACCAACTCAATCAGGCACCAAAATAGCCAATGAGCGCTCTAGTTCAGAACATATACTATGTGCATGCATGCAAGTATATGCACGTACCTCCGTACGTATGTTTAAATTATAATTGTGTGTTAAAAAGGAATGTTTGATTTTGATAATGGTAAAAGTAACTCTTATTTTTTTCGGCAGGGATATATCTCATTCAAACAAAAGGGCCAAAACCCCTTCCTCTATATTCATTTGGTTAAAATATCGGTTGATCCAATAACTTTTTTCTAATGGTCTTTATTATGAGGTGTTTTACTTGCTATTTTTTCTTAATATTTATTAACTAAATAATTTGTTTAATTATTTCATTATTCTCTGTTTAATGAGTGTTATAAACGATAATTTAAATTTAAAAATGAATTAACTAATCTTAATGTAATAGTTGAGACCTTTATCTTTTTTTTTTGTTTTTTTTTGTTTTTGCCAACAGTTGAGACCTTTATCACATTTATTAGTTCCGGAATTACTGGGCATCTCACAGACATCAACTCATTGACCAATTACGAGGAAGACTATAAATTTGTGCCTGACAATTTCATAAAATTATGATATACTATATACTCACTCTCGTTTGAAAGTTACAAATCAATCATTGTCATAACTAATATAATCAAAATATCTTTAGTAACAAGTTATCAAATCAGTGTAAACTTTTATATAAGCTGTATTTATGGAAATAAATATTCTCGTACCAGCAAGTTCTCAAATTTTGTGTAAATAATATACAATGATCGGATCAACCACCAATAACTCCATCAAAGAACTTCCTTCTCACCCTCAGACGTCACCAGACAATATACTTTTTAATGTAAAAGCCATTTAATCTTATTTTTTTTTAAAAAAATTAAGTTAAATAAGTTAGGTAAAATTTCAAATAAATAACATTTGAACTTAGAAAATCCCAAAAAGTCCGTTAACATATGAAAATGATAAATATGTCTCAATAGACTAATATAAGATTTTGAAATTTTGTGCTTTTACCAAAATACCCCTCAAATTTTTTTTTTTAAAAAAAGAAAAACCCTCACCACCGCCATAGCTCTAACGCCGGTGGCCAAAGCTCCAGTAACAAGTTGAGTAATAGAATTGACTACTTGAGTATAGAAATTAACTACTTTAGCTCCTTAAACTCTATCAAGCGTTATTAACAAGTTTAATAAACGCAATGACAACTTTAGTATTGTCAATGACAATTTGAGTGTAGCCATTTAATAACCTTAAGAGCGCAATTTTTCAATCACTATACTCAAGTTGTCTAACGACACCAGATATAGTTTATGAAACTTAAGTAGTCAATCTCATTATTCAAGTTGTCACCAGAACTCTGACCACCGAAGCTCTGACAGCCAGCCACTGGAGTACCGGCGGGGTGGTGCCAGTGCTGGAGCTAAGGGTTCTTTCTTTTTTTAAAAAAAAAAATTCAAGGACATTTTGGTAAAACCACAATTTTAAAATTTCAAAATAATCCATAAAGGCATATTTATTATTTTCATGTATTAATAGACTCAAATAGTATTTATTTAAAATTTTATCAGTCAATTATTGAATTATAAGGTATGCACATTCAAGATTTGAGGAGTACTGTACAAATTTATGTAGCTAACAGTGCAATTGTACAACTGGCAATTTTTTTCATGGGAAAAAACCCCTATAAATGCCTATTTTGTAAAGCAACCGACAAAAGGAGAAACATTAATTATCTAGAGCAACCTAGCAAAATATCAATTTAACATGAGAAAAACTGATTTTAACTCATTTTTTGTTATGTGAAGTATTTAATTGTGATCTAAAGTAGTAATAATTATATCCACATATATGACAAGACCTGAGCAGAAAAAAAAATTGTATTCTTGAATATGCACAATAAAAAATTATTGGCTTAAGTAGAAAATCCTAATTTGAAGGTTACAATGGAATTAGCGCTGATTGAAAATTTACAAGTTAAAATGAAAAGCATTCAAGGACACGTGATAATGCCTCTATAGAATGATAGCTAAGCGATTTTCAAAATATATAATGAGGATCTACCTAGTGAAACAATGTTTGTGATTTCTTTATGCGTATATAAAAGCTATATCAAATTTTCCTCACAATAAAAAGGCCGATAATTCGAAAAAATATGTAACAGAAAGTACAATAGGCAGTATATGTGTCAACTGAGCCTCCAACAATATGTGCCAATAGCTTTGGAAATATTGCTTGAGCCAGAGGAAGAGAGCAATACGATCAACTACTCAATTTCATCGAAGCAAATGCCGCGGCAAGATCCATAGCCTCATTTATGTGTGATGCATCCACACCCTGAAGCATGCAAATATTGCACTACTCAGTAAGACGGAGAGAATAAAAGCAAGCAGTAATATGCAAAATTTGGCCCTCATCATTTGAACTGATCTTCATATTTAAAATTACAATTTTTTTTTTTACAAATTTGGTCTTTCATTTTTCTTATGTTTTGGATAAAACTATTTGCTGATTTTGAACAAAACATAAGTATCGGGAGAAACATGCAAATAACTTGCAGCAATACTCTAATGCCCATATAGATAAACTTAATAGATGTTTGGAATAGCGATTGGAACCTTCAAAAGTGATTTTCAACTGTGATTTACAATATAGAGGTAAATATGTAAGAGGAAGAGGAGTTTTGTCTCGACTTACGCAAAAAGCACTTATAAAATAATTTTAAGCTCATCCAAACATCCCTTTAATCATACAAACATCTTCATAATATAACAAGTCACCATGAAGGACAAAATGGAAATTTCAAAAATATAAAATCTTTAAGAACGAAATGGTAAAGCAAAAACACTAAAGGAAGACAGCATCTCAACCGAAGCTAGTCCAATCATCCAAATCTTACCTTTTACACCTTACTGATCCTTCTCCTGAATGCTTAGATTGAGATTGCCTATTGCTTTATGAAATGTACTCCTAGAACTTACACCATGCATCCTTTATACTCCCTCGAGTGTAAAATCTTAATCCACTTTATCTCTCAAATTTATAATTTTTATCTCAAAGTATTCATATTAATTGCATATATTAAGGGAATTTTCATCAAAGGTAACTTTAATGCACATGATTAAAAAAATGGTATTTTAGGAAAACCAACACCTATTTATTATAAACGAATAACTTAACTAATTTATTTAATATCTGCAAATTAGTTATCTATTTCTTACATTAAAGACTGGAGGTTGTATCATATAACATCATTTGAAAATCTTGTCTTCTGGCCATAAAGCCTTGACCTAAATGCCTTTCAAATTCCTAAAACTATGAGGCATTGAACAACGAAAACTGGATTCAAGCCACAAATGCCAAGATGTAAGCTCTTCAAAAACTGGATTCAATGCATCAGAAATTATCCCATACATCTGTTGTCATCTTTGTTTAATTCTAACATTATCAAGTCCTACTGCACATAAATATGTATTTCTGAAGCCGATATCCTACAATTTTCCAACCTCAGCATCTAGGCAGAGAATTGCTTCGATTCTAGGCACTTACCTGAATGTATTGCATGCATTACCAGAGAGACACCAAACATAATGTCCAACAATGCAAGCACTGACAATTGAACAAATGCCTATAAGAATAGTAAATACTAACCTGTCCAGTTGCAAGGCCCCCTTTTCCTTTGCCACACCTTCCTTTTAAAGGTTCCAGAGCATTGCTCAGCCAATCTGACACATCCAGCTTGCCTTCACTTCCTTTCTCCGGTACCCCAGCACAAACCACAGCTTTGTTTGTAGTTTCATCAATGCTAAAAACCATCACAGATAAATCCTGCAGATCAACCAGCATCATCACAACTCAGAAATTTAACTCACCATAAAATTCAATTGAAACAGGTAAACCGAATAATTGATATAGCATATGCATATGCATATATGTATAGGTATATACATACGTACATAGGTACGTACGTATGTAGGTACAGGTACGTAGGTATATGTGGTACATACGTGCATATGTATGTATGTATGTATGTATGTGTACCTATACATATATGTGTCGCGCGCACATATATATGACATCTAATGATATAAAAGTCCCAACAGAGTATGCATTAACACAACTTGATCGTTAACTACAATCCTAGACCCCAATTAGATTATTCCTAAATTATATATTTTAGAAATTGGCAGGGACCTTCTGTTCCATGGCTTTCAAAACCGCCTCTCGAACTGCAACTACATCCAGACCAACATCCACACGAGAAATGCAAAAAGATTTTCCATCTGATGCGGCAAGTTCAGCCTTCTCAGTCGTCAGCTTTACAGCCTTCCGTTTGTTTTCTTCAGCAATCTGCTTTTGTGCTTTCCTCACTTGATCCTATAAAAAGGTTATTACATACAAATTAGGACAAGTTCACACAAGAGGATATGAGGGGATATCATTAATAAACAAACTACCAAAGTGGAAAAAGGGAAGAAAGCATGAAGGCCACAAATTCATACCTGAAGTCGGGCAATCTTGGTCTTGATATCAGCTTTCTTAGCAGCAGGTATCGATATCGATTCAACACGGTTTTTAAGATAAGAAACTTTCTGTAGAGAGATAAATAAACTCAACTAAGTGCTGGGGGCATAAATGAATTAAATATCCAGGTTCCAGAGCAGAACAAAAATATCAATGGAATTTATTTAAAATTTGACTGGTAAGCATAATGTGCTTCACTAGTTTTGATGAAGCCCTCACATCACAAGTGGTTGAAGGCAGAATTGTTATTTTTATCTCTTACGAACAAATGTGCCTTTCTTTTTGCAATATCTTAAGCTCACTCCCTCTACTTATGAAGACATCTCTCGCAAAAGATCAAAAAATAATGGTATTAAAAGGAAGGAGAAAAGCTCCTTAATAGGAGCTAAAATTTGTACCACCAAGTATATTATATCTTACCAGGAAAAGAGAACATTTTTTATCATTAAAAAGATGTCCCTTAGTTTCTTTCCCCCCCCCCCCCAGTTTAATGACCCTTTTTTAGGTGGACTGTTGCCTTTTTTTACTCAAAAAAGGCAAATATAAAGCCGAAATATTTGAACCTATAAAAACCAACCTCTTCTAGTGCACTTCCTGCTGTCTTAGCTGCATCATCTACCTCCTGCTCAAGTTCATTGGCCAATTTCATAGCATCATGTGCACAAGCAGTTGTGACAGCTGTTATCCTGCGTGTTCCTTTTGCAATTCCCTCCTCAGATAGAAGTGCAAAAGCTTTAGCCTCTCGTGTGTTCAATATATGAGTCCCTAGATCAAGTAAAATGAAATGCTTAAGAGAAATTCAGAAAGCTTTCAAAGAATCTATATACTATGATGTTAACCTCCGCATAATTCTGCTGATATAGATAACCATTTTTCATTCTCTGGATCAGCCAAAAGATCCTCAACTTTTTGTCCAATTGCTACAACTCTAACTGGATCAGGGTAGACCTGCATCCAAACCAGAATATTAAACCGTGTGACCTTTGTAAGACAAGAATGGGGTAAAGTATTTACTACTTACTTCTCCAAAAACAGCTCGTAAACCATTGATACACTTGGCATCAGTGAGAGTTGCCTCCTTTGAATATACATCTAATTCAGCTTCTATTTGCTCATTCACAATTGATTCTATTTTCCTCAATTTGTCGGCCTCAACTGGCTTGCCTGTTAAAATTTTCACTTTTACTTTCACTCAAAGAAAAGAAAAAATCTCACTTTACCAGTAACTCTACATTCAAGTAATTCAAACAGCCCAACTGAATGAAACGTACCATGAGAAAAATCAAATCGCAATTTTTCAGGAAGAACAATAGATCCTTTTTGGTCAACATGATCACCAAGTACTTCCTGCATTCATATCATATAAAATCTCAAGGATGGCAAACACTAACTAATTAGAGGAAACTCATAAAGCTTGATGGAATGGCATCATACCCTAAGAGCAAAGTTCAACATGTGCGTGCAGGTATGGTTAGGGGCTATAAGGGCACGCCTCTCATAGTCAACCTGCAGAAGTTACTAGATAAATACATGAAGGAGAATTTAAAATAAAGAAAAAAAACAAGAAGGACAGAATTTTACCTTACACACTACTTTGTCACCCACTGAGATTCTACCAGTAGTTCCCGAAAAAGAACCAATGTGAAGAACAAAACCTCCATAAACTTGCACATTACTAACTTGAAATTTGGCAAGAGGGCCCTCAAGTGATCCAGTATCAAAGATCTAGGACACACAAAAAAAAAACAAACAAAAAACCAATCAAATACACTAGACTAACAAAGACCACAACATTGTCCACTCACAAAGTTGTAAAGATTTTACTATGGAAATGTAACTAAAATTTAGATATAAACTTTTTGTGAAACTTGATCATAAAATGCTTCAAGAAAATGAAACTTCAGTATAGATCTATCAAGCCAACTTTATCCTTTCCGGTCAACCTTAGTTTTCAGCAAGCTTAGATTCAAGTCAAACACCTAGGATTATTGTATTTAGGATGAGTTCCAATGAAATAGTCTACTGTCCACACTTAGAAGGATGGTTGTTTGCTTGTAATTTCCTAGAGAAAGGATCTAGCAAAATCTACAATTATATATTTCAATTCAAACCTACTTGAACAACTAATGTTGCACTTGTAAAATATTGAAATGACAAAATTCTGTATTTTATTGAAATGATAAAGCATTGAAATGTTGCACTTATAAATTAAACTGCATTTTATTGCATGCATTCACTTCAAATTCTGTATCTTTAAATAACATTTTTTGTTGTACAAAGCTTTAACCATATCAATCAAAACTAAGCATAATATACTGTCTATTCTATAACCAAATTTTTTCCCTTTATCTAAACATTTAATAGCTAACAGAAAAAGTTTAAGAATATTTTAATACCTGACCACCTTGCTCAGCATAAAAGCTTGTAGATTCCAGAACAATACCAATATCACCACAGTTGTCAACGGCATCTAAGAACTCAGAACCTGTATATATTGCTCTCACCACACTCTCATGATCCTAAAAGAACAAAATATGGGAAAATTTTCTTAGCCTAATTCTAGAAGATCGTCAAGTAGATAAGTAGCAAGAAAGTGGAGAGCATAAAGCAAGCTATGCAACCGCTGAAATGATAACCAGTTATTAACAACTCTTCACTCTAAGTATGTCTCAATATGTGTGTTGTACTCCAAGAAAAATCTCATCCCTTCCTTTTTTTTCCTCCATCTGCTTGCATAATTCTTCATCTAAGAATTTCTTATAAAAAAGTCGCTCTACTTTGCGTTTTAGTTTTAAAAAAACAATCCAACAGACAGTGAAAAGACATGGAAACAAAAAGTCACCTTGAACCAAACAAACTTGAAGCTATCATCGGTAGGAGAAATGCCCCTTTTGTGCAATGCTGAAGTAGCATCAGCATCCATGACAATGACACCACCAGCTTGCTGCCACATAAAAATAAATGATTTGCATGGGAGGATATTAGAATAAATCAGTACAAACATTAGTTAAAATTTATTTTCACCCTTTAGTTATTTTATTTAGTGCCTTCAAGCATGAGCATGTTATTTCAGTTTTCCGAAGGCTTAGTAAAATTCAAAAGACGCAAATAAAAGCACAGTACCTTTGTTTGAGCATTTCGTGATCTCTCTCTTGCTTCTTCCATGGCAACATTAAAACCCTCAACATCAACAAGTAATCCCTTTTCCTCCGCCATCAGCTGAAAAAGAAAAAATTAAGTAGAGTGAATATTGTATAAATGGTTTAAAGTGCAAAAAATTCAGACAGTAAACAGCAAAAGCACTCTATCTACCTGAGTGAGATCCAACGGGAACCCATATGTATCCCACAAGATAAAGGCTTCCTGCAATCAAAAGATATAAAAGGATGAGATCACCATGAGACATTCTGCAAAATAGTAAGGGTAATACTGTCAATTGAATCACAATTTAAACACTAGAAAATAAAATAAAAAAATTGGATGAAGCTTGTCTATCACATAGGAAAACATCCCCAATCTTGAAACTCAGGCAGTTTGAATGAAGCTTGTTGATCACATAGGAAAATATCCCCCACCTAGCGGATAAGGCTTATTGTTGTTGTTTGAAACTCAGGCAGTATTTGGTGGTAGTTGTCACCAAACAAATTAAATCTCCGTTTAGACAATCTCGAACAATAAACAAGAAACATAGAATTCCATTGCTCTTTAAGTCTCAACAACAGAACAAAGGCATTCGATAAATATACAGCTGAGCAGAAATTGCAGACCCGTATGTCTGCAACAACTTGTTAATTGTTATAATTAGCAAGGACAAGTTTGCATCAAGTCATCAACGTCAGCTAGGCCAAGTGCATGGATCTTAATCTTCTCAAGAGGATAGGGAATCTTTCAAGTAAATGACCTTCGCAAGGACAATCAAGTTGGTATAGCAAAATTAGCAAATCAAAGTGAAATTTGAGAAGTCTACTGTCAAATTATTAATTCGGCCAAAACCACACAATCGTCCATCTGCAACTAGTTGACACTGGCAAGGAGAACAAGTTCAAATCAAATCATCAACATCAGTTATTCTACCTATGAAGGTCTTAACCCTGTTATAGATGAACAGGAAATCATTAATCACATTAACAAGGACAATAAATATGATATAGAACCAGAAAGTAGCAAAACAAAATAAATTTCTAGAAAATATAGTTTTCAATCTCAGTATACATGCGTAATTAAAAAGTTCTACCACATCCAGCCATATTAATGTCTTTTCCAGATACAAACATGTATTTAATTTTTTAAGTAAAAAGTGTCTCACATGTTCTCATAGTTATGTGAATATGTATATTCCAACAAGGAGAAGCCATAGATACTTAATCTTATATGTTCAATATGCTTTTGTCCCATCAAATTAGAACAAGTCGATTTAAAGTGTTAATATTAGTAGTAAGAGTTAGTTATATGAAAATTAATATATTAAAAAATTCCCGCGTCTTGATTTTAGTGGAAACAAGCACACTAAATATACAAGGCTAAGTATATAACTCTTTCCTTCCAACAATGGTGCGAAATATTATAAACATGACCACAACAAGAGAGAAGAGTTTACTTGCCTGCCCACTCAATACTTTTCCCTGAACATGTCGAACAGCCATCTCAAATTTCTCAATCCCCTGAAAGACAAAACAAGTAGTCAGATTTTCTTCTGGCCTTAACCGTACAACAACAAAAACAAGCCTTAATCATAAAAGAACAAAATATAGGAAAATCTATCAGCAACACCATAACTCCTCAAGCTCACAAGAAACAAAATCATGGCCATCATGCTAACACTTGAGTTCATATACAATAATTCTTACCTTAATTAAGGTTCTCCCAAAACTTTCCTCCTCCTCCTTAATGACATCCTTGATAAGCACTTCATGTTGTCTTAGCTCCGGGAAAACATCGCCCATTACATTCACCACAATACTTACAAGACTGTAATTAACAAAATTGAGAACAAAAAACCATATCAAGAAACCCATTGACTGGCCGCTGAAACAAAGCCCCCAAAAGAAAGTTATACCTACCCATTGAAAAACCCATCTTTAGCTTTTAAGACTTCACGCCCATACCGAACAGCTCGACGGAGTATACGCCTAAGGACATACTCACGACCCTCGTTACCTTGAAAACGAGTAAACATGACACAATTGAGGAACTTTGTTCTAATTAGCATAAAAAATACAAGTGATGTAGAAATTTGGACCATAAAAAGAGGGGGACAGGGGGGGAATAGATAGTGTTTTATTGTACTTCAAATCACGGCAAAATATTAAATCTCTTCCAAATCGTAATACAAATAAAGCATGCCCCTTTTATGGTAAGGTAAAACAGGGCAAAATGCAGAACATAGATGACTATAGATTCTTTTTTATTATTAAAAAAAGCAGCATAAAGATACCCAATGTACAAAATCATACCAGGGCGAGATCCATCAGCAATGGCAAATGACAGAGTTCTGATGTGATCTGCAAGAACCCTGTATGCCATGTCAACTTTGTCGACATCATCAGGTCCAACTTTTCCAGAATATGGACGAGCACCAGTTGCCTGCATAGATGTTGCATTATGATTATCATCTAGCAGACTGGAAAGTGAATTGACATATGGGATACAATGTCTTCAATTTCAAAAACCTTAAATTAGAGAAGTCATAAGAACCGCCACCATCATACCTGTTGAATGACATCAAAGATAGGCAAGAAGACATCCGTGTCATAATTACTCATTTTATTCTGAAGTAAGGAGGTCAACCTTTCAAATCCCATGCCTGTATCAACATGTTTTGCTGGCAGAGGTTTAAGAGATCCATCAGCCTCCCTATTAAACTGTTAGGAAAAAAGAGAAGGAAAATGAGAAGACCAGAAAAAGCTTAGTAAGCAATTCACCCAAAGGCAAGTTAGATATTCTGATAAAAAAAAAATAGGTTTGCATCTTGTGGTGCACTCTGACCAGATCATCAAATTCATAAAAGGGAATGATTCAAAATATCAGTAAGATGGTTAACATCATACCTGAATAAACACAAGATTCCATATCTCAATGCATGTAGGGTCATCATTATTGACCAAGGATGCAGCATCACGCTTACCAATTCTGTCAAAATGTATCTCAGTGCAAGGTCCACAAGGACCAGTATCACCCATCTCCCAGAAATTGTCCTACTCAGAGATATAAACCCGGTTAGATATGAAAACCACAAGTTAGATTTTCAATATTGGATGATTCACTAACGTCTGATCAAAGTACTTGATATATACATGATCAGGAGAGAGAGAAAAATTGAATTTAATAAACAAGTCATTTTTGCTGCAAATTCAAAACCCACACACTGCAGTTTCAGCCTAACTACAATCTTGATGAACATAAAAATCAAATGATCAGATAAAAGCAAAGTTTGAAAACATTAAATAAAAACATACTTTACTGCCAAAAGGAAGAACATGCCCAGCTGGCAAAAACTTAAGCCAGATATCTCTAGCTTCAATATCAGGAGCAAGACCAGACTTAACATCACCACCGAAATATGTTGCATAAAGACGATCTGTCGGTAATTTATAAACCTTCAACCAAAAAGAAAGCATATGAAGGTGGGTTATCAAAGATATCATCATGAACAACCTTCAAATTCTTAATATGCATTGAACATCTTATGGACAGTACAACCCTCAATTTTAAAGATCTAACCAAATTAATCAGTTCAAATGACAAAACAATGAACTAGTTACTGAACTAGGTCAGTTGACCCAAAAAACTATCCTAAAAAAATAATCAGTTTTGAATTCTTTTTCCACAAAAGAGCCTTTCCCATAAAACGGCACAATTCATCTTGGAAAAATCTTTTTTCTGGCCTGACATCTTGGCCATATACAAAAACTGAACATAGAAGGCAGCAAGGGAAAGAGGTAGTTGAAACAGAATGAAATTTTAAAGGAAAGAGAAAATAAGACAAACCAAAAGTATGAACAGAGCCTTTTTTAATGCTCACATGCTCCATCTTGTGAACGCATTCTCTCAAGTATCAAGGTGTTTCACCAAAACTGAGCCTTCCTCAAATATTTGGTACTTATTTGGGAATCCCAAAAGTTCAATATTAAATGTTCATGAAATTTCATCATTTCTATCAGAAGCAGACAGTAATCCAGCACAGCATGTACAAAACTATACCTCTATTAACAGTGAAGGCCCATACCTTTGTTAGAAGTTCCCATGCCCATCCAATGGCTTCTTCTTTGAAGTAATCACCAAACGACCAATTGCCCAACATCTCAAAGAAGGTATGATGGTAAGTATCTTTTCCCACATCATCAAGATCATTATGTTTGCCACCAGCTCGTATGCACTTTTGGGTATTGCAAGCACGAATGAGTTTGCTCAAGCCAGTATTAGGATCCACAGTTCCCAAAAAGATTGGCTTGAATTGGTTCATGCCTGTCAAATTCCAAGCAGATTGCAACGGTAAATTTTATACTTTTTCCTTGAAAGAAAGGGTGAAAAAAGACTCAATGCGAAAAGACAAATATGTATAACAAAAGAAATACAAAGTAATGTTAATCCACATGAAGCATTGGTTATTTACCATATCTGCACAGCGAAATTAAATTTTTTTTCTTACTTTAAATTAACACAACATCATAATATACGATCAACTAGAGTATCGTTCAATGTGAAATAAAAATAATAATGAAAACAGATAAACTGAAGGGGCTATAAAACATCCTCCTCTTTAATGTTGAAACAATGGCGCAGGCTGCTACTAGAACATGTACCAAGGGGAGTGGAATGCATCTTAAATATGGAAGACAGAAGAAAACTTCGACTTGCATTTCATAAAATGACAAAAAGATGAAGAGAAAACCCTTTGATGCGAAATGTAATCAATGACTATAAAGATACTTGATAGTTGATACAAGACAAGACATTTAACTACACTAATTTCGCAGATATTACAATCAGCAAGAGTGTATATACAGCTAACACTAGCATCTTACAACACGTTGGAATTAAGAAACCACGTCATCACATCCGACAGACCAGCTCACACTAAGCAACAAACATAGGCAGGAGAAAGCTTGAGTTAAAAGTCAGGAGATAGATTAAAAGTTCCACATAAACTGTCTCTTTTTCCATTTCTTTTACTAACTCAGTAGATAGATGGCGAGGGAAGATAATTTTCAAGGATTGCTCTTTAATTAGAAAGTAAAGGATTGGAACTCTGATCAGTTACACAGCAGAGAGCTATAGTGATCCGAAACCCTTATTCACAGAACATATAACGCCAAGAAACAGGAATGTTCTGTGCAACTTCCGAAACTGAAAAATCGATGAAGAAGAGAATCAGACCAGCATTCGCAAAGAGAAGGGTGGGGTCATTGAGGGGAACAACGGGGCTAGACTTCCAGTTCACGTGATTCTTGTCCTCAAAGAATTTGAAGAATGTGTCCCTAACACGCTTCGCTGGCCACTCCACTCCCGCAGTCCCAGTTCCAGGCATGGTGGCGGCGAATGACAAGGATGATAGAGGACGAAGAAACGGCGCTTGCCGGAGAGAAGTGTTGATGAATCTAGCAAGTAGCGGCTTAGAAGTGAAGGGGACGAAAAGGAATGGCGGCGCCAGAGGGAGCAAGAAGAGGAAATGGTGGATTAGGGATAGTTAAGAGCAGAGCTCCCGTTCCTTTCCGCCAGAGGAATCGTGTCATACAAACGGTGTCAGAGATAATACGCAGGCCGTGAATACGTAATATAATAGGCTTTCCGAAGGTTGGCTGAGGGAAATGAGGCTGTTAAAGGCTGATTGACCCACAGTGCTGGCCCGGTCTAACGATAACGAATCGATTGGGCTGATAGTGATACAATCGTTCTTTTCATGAAAAATTGCCTAATTAACTTGATAATCCAGTAGTTATCTTTATATACCAACTCCAGTTAATATAAGGTCCACTTTGTAGTATTAAAGACTAGTATTACTTATCCTTCTGTTTTCGCTTTCTCTTTTTATAAATTTTAATTACTAAAATTAAAGTGAAATGTCTGTCACAATCAAGAAGAGATTATGACTAAGATTGGTCATGTGGGGGGGGGGGGGAAGATTAGAACTGAGAATCAAGGCCGGTTTTGACGAGTTAGAATCTAAAAGGGCCGGCCCTGTAGGGTTTGAATTAAAAAAAATTGTTGTTTTTCAAAGTCCGGTCCAAGAACATGCGGGTCAGCTGGGTTAGCCAGCAAGGTCGGAAACCATTTTTACACGATTTAACTACATGTTTACACGTTTCATGTAATAAAACAAATACAGTTACTATTTTATAATCAAAGGTAAAACATAATGTCCATAAATAACTCAGTCTCACACAAAGTATAAAAAGGCAAGAAGCTAAACACTCTAAGCAATATGAGTATGACGACTATCATTTTCATCTTCTTTGCCCCTATCATCAATTTTAAAGAAATTTGATTATGCTTCACTTTGAGTAGTAGACTCTGCTTAACGAGTAAAAATATTAAGAATTTCTTCTCCCGCATCATGAATACATCCATAATCTTTATCTACAACAAATAATAAACCAAAATGATAAATAACTCTATAACAAATACAAAATACAAATAAATTAGTAAATTATCATAATATGTGAAACTTTGGAGTAAATAAGAAATATCTAACATATTTTTCTTATAAAATAAGAAATATCTTTTATAGATTTTTTATTTTTAGGATTCTTAATACAAGATATTCTTATAAAACTTAATTCTAAAAAAGATAATAACAACTAAATATTTGCAACATCATTAATAAAATATAAAAAATCAATAATATTATTATCATAAATAATTTTAAAAAATAAAAAAACATATACGGGCCTAAAAGGGGTGGCCCGTAGCCCTTCATGGTTAGCTCTTTTAGACCTATTTTCACTTTTGAGACAAAAATCTTAAACCCGATCATTATAAATTCAAAATCTAAACGAACAGACCCGACGGGTGCAACCCATTTTCCCCACTCTAGGAGAGATTAGTGTTGTTGTCAAAAATTTGGGTATCACAAGACTAGAGGAGTATTTGAAAAGAAATTATATTGAGGTGATCGTATTTTAGTTTGATTAATTGATAATTGATTATAGTAACCGCCATATTAAGTGAGTAATTAGTTATTAATGAGATTTATTTTAATAACTCCACGTGCATTCTTATTCATTACACTACAACATTTTCAATAAAATTACTATTATGTAATAGTGTTTTTTCACCTTTTGAGGCACTCGACACTAACCCTCTCTCTAATTGCAATGCTTCATTTCTTGTTTTTACATCATGTTCTCGGGGACAAATCTTATTTAGACACTGCATTGACAAAAATTTCAGTTTTTGTATGTGAAAAAAAAATCAGGTTTTACTGTCAAATTTGGATATGGATTTAAAATATATGTGATCATGATCAATGTATGCTGAGGACGGGAAATGATGAAAAAACATCCAATATTCATATGCTGCTTTTAGTTCGTCAACAAGCACCCTGTGAGCAACATCTACTATACTTGACTTATAAACTAACCTTACATGCATTTATTTTTATTATACATGCTCCAAATTAATACAAAACAAATTTAATACAAACGTCTTAAATATTCTTTAATCATATATCATTCACCACCTAATCCACATTTACAGTCACAAAATACATACAAAAACCATATCATAATTTTCATTTAGTACATATATGATTCGACACCAACAAAAAAACGACATCTATCTCAACGGAGGTCCAAAAAAAAAAACTCTTGTAGCATCACAGAATGAAGTTATGTCTGGGCCATCTACAAAAAGGAAAAAACATATTAACTGATTCAAAATAGTAAAATATTTAATGTAATACACATAAGTTGCTGCAATGCTTTATTCTAAGTTTCTAACCATAATTTCTGTATAAACCTCCAACAACATACTACACCAACACGTATTCCCCATGTTGAACCCCAAAGCCTGTACTTTTGCAACAGTTATACTAGTGGGCTCCCCAAACAGGACAACTCTTAAGTTCATTTACTGCATTAATTACATATTAAGATGGAAATTGACAAACACTTAATGGACATTTCCTTTCAAAAAAAATGAGGCAGGCAAAAAATAAATACACAACCAACTAAAACTTACTGACCTTCTTATCTGACCGAATGCTAAAAAATAAGAACTAACTCCTTCTTATAAACAACAAGAATCATTATAGCAATAACTTCCCTTTACATTACGTGGGAGCAACATCTATAATACTTGACACACAAAATGACCTTGCATGCATTCACTTCCTTGTTGGAATTTCAAGAATCATAGCAACATCTACAACACTAGACATTGTTGTTCTTGTAGAATTTGGTTTTTGTTCCTTGTCGGAATTTCAAGCATCATAGAAAATACCAGATTTTTGTCTTTGCTCAGCCTTTCTTCTTCAACTACTCTTGTAAATTTTCTCAAAAACAACTATGAGGCTACAAATAGTTAGGGCATTTTGAATTTCAAAATTTGAAAAGGATTGGAGGGAAACAAAAATAACATATCAAGGACAAAGTCACATGCTAAGGCGGCATTGTAGCACACAGCTTAAAGGCTTAAGCCAGCATTGTTCTTATGAACAGTAAAAAATAAAGACAAATTAGGGGACTCAAGTAAATGGCTTATTCTTTCCTATTCCTCTTATATATATATATATATTGATTTTAAATACCCACATGCTATTCATATGCTGATTAGCTGTCTTTGTTGCTATGCCAGTTTTTCGTCGTTGGCTTATTTTCATTTTATTTAACGTCATGTACTAAGACCTATGCTGGCTTTTCGCCTTTGCTGATTTGGCTTAAATGAATTCCCTCTATGCTGGTTTAAAAAAAGTTGGTAAAATCAATAGACTGTTGACGTGAATAAAAAGGAAAGAAACGAAAGCTCTCATCCCTCTAAGTAAGTTATTGGAGATTCGAATTTCAGTTGTCATACTAATGACTTTATGGTCGATCCAATTGCATGGAATTTATTTTTATTGTAGAAAGTCACCGGTTCAGAACGAAGAACAAATACAAGTGGGGCCCGGGGGGGGAATCTAACCTAATTTTAATCCTACATATATAAGGATGATTAATCATATGTGTATGAAGAAACATGCTGGAGTAGATCTAACTTTTAGCCAGCATAACTTATGAATATTGTGCATGTAAGAGAAAGAGCTAACGATGATTTTAAAAGTGAGCATGGCATAGATCTTGTGAATTACTTTATGACTTTTAGGTAATAATAGATTGCGATCGCCTATTGTAATATCTTAAATTTTAATTTTATAATATAAATAATATTTGAATAAAATTAATTTATAATAATTAAATTATCTTTAAAAAATATTAATACATAATAATTGTGAAAAAAAATAACAAAAAAAAAGAGAAGTTGTGAAATTTAGGGGGGGAAAAGGAAATGAATTATTATATATCTAAGTAAAAAAAACATTTAATGGTGGAGGAGCAGTGACTGGCCCCACCATCAGAATATACTGGGGTGGAGGGAGGTATTATGATAACTAGCATAGATCCCATGCAATGAACGGGTAAAGATGTCGGAAATTAACATATATGTATATTACAAATTTCATATCTTGCAACAATTTTATCAACAAATTAAATACATTATTCATCATATTAACATATCGAAAAACAATTAATTATATAAGAAATCAAACAGAGAAGGTGAAGTAAACTTGGCTCTCTAGTCACGGCCTCACCCTATTTCTATTTTTTTTAAGTATTGATTCAAATATATTTTAATTTATTTTTAGGGTTACGTCTGATATATTTATTTTGAAGGGTTAAGATACAATTTTAGCAACAAAGTTTTATCTAAGGGGCGTCTAACAAGTAAGTTTTAGAAGGAGCAACAATAACAATGAATAATTAAAAATGGTGCAAATTTAATAAAACCGTTAAATTTGACTTAACACCGTTAGGTGTTTTCTTCTCTTATAATTTAACGTTGTTAGGTCAAATTTAACGATTTTATTAAATTTGCACCATTTTTAATTGTTCATTGTTATTTTTAGCCTTCTCATATCAGATGCCCCTTAGACAAAACTTTATTACTAAAATTACACATTAATCCTATTTTAAATCAAATATTGTGATCTCTATTATTATATACCCCAGAACTATATCTCATTTGAATATATTATAATTGCTGAAATTTATTTTTGATATATTCATTTTGAATAAAATACTGTGATCTCTATTTATTTTTGATACATTTATTCTTAAAATTTTATATTTAGGAAAACTGCTATGGGAGGTTACTTATAGTGCACAGCGGCCACATATATCGGGAGTCCTGATATTTATTCAAGATCTAGTATTCATATTTTTTATTAGACTAAATATCTAATATAAGATTTTTATTTCATATTTAGAAAATATGAGAAGTTATGATAAAATTTAAGAATATATATATATATATATATATATATATATATATATATATATATAAAATAAGGAGAAAAGAAAAATTCTAAATAAGGTGGGTGAGGATTATATAGATAATTTAGATAGATATATATTAAATTTTTCAAAATGAGAGGTGGAAATGCTTACTTGTCATGAGGAGAACTGTTCGCACCACTATTCTTATTCATCTATTTTTTTCTAAATGGGAATTTCCTTCACGAAAGGAAAATGTACGAATACAAGGTTTGCAAACTCACAAATTACAAAAGCAAATTAAACTTATTAGGAAAACTATTATGAGTATGAATAGAAATGGATTCAATCTGTGCCACTATTCTATCTAATGTGTGGATTTCCTCTGTGGATTTCCTCCTGTTTCTCACTTCCCATAGTTTCTAGCATGTAATGCAAGCTCCAATCTTTCAAGATGTGTCCAATCTGGGGCTTTTAATAATCAGATCCAGCCAAGTCTAGATATTTAATTGAAAAAATCTACACACATATCGACGGGTAGAATTTTTTTCCAAATAGTTAAGAAACCTTTACTTTTATATAGTAAGAGATAAGAAACCAAGACAACTCACAAATCTGCACTTCATTCAAATTTTTTTGATGGTGTCGAACAAAACCGCTACACTTGCATATATCCAATAATCACCCTACAAACTCAAACAAAAGCGTAATAATTAGGCAAGTATTTTTTAGGAGGAAAACCGTACAAATACCAATGAGAAACAAAAAAGATAATAAAACCCACATCCACATACTGCAACATTGCATACAAGAATGCAGTTCTTCTGTAGTTTGGGATTAAGGGCATACACGACATCGAAAGAAGAATTCATGGTTGCTAAGGGAAGGGAAGTGGAAAAAATATGGAGCAGAAGTAGAAGAGAGAGTATATGGATAGATAAAGACTTTAGGGGATATATTTATATGCTTAAGCACACTCCACCATACCCACTATCACATCGGTCAGTGGAGGAGTGACTTCACGTTAGGTTATTCTGTAGCTTGGGATTAAGGACATACACGACATCGAAAGAAGAATTCATGGTTGCTAAGGGAAGGGAAGTGGAAAAAATATGGAGCAGAAGTAGAAGAGAAAGTATATGGACAGAGAAATACTTTAGGGATATATTTATATGCTTAACAACACCCCACCATACCCATTATTACATCAGCTAGTGGAGGAGTGACTCCACGATAGGTTATCAATAGAATGTGAGCATTGAATTATTCTGAAATTTGATAGGTTAATTTAATTGAAATTTATAATGGTATAAATAATTAAATGTTTTTATAAAATAGTTAAAGGGGTTATGGTGTCACGCTAGTTTATTTAGAACTTAGAGGGATTAGTGGAATTTAAAATAATCTAAATGATTAAATATTCAACAAAGTAGAGGGTTAGTATAATTCAAATAGTATGTGGTGATAACTAACTTGCAACTATTTTTCGGTTAGAGGGATTAGTGGGATTTGAAATAATCTATATCTATGTCATAGATAATATATCTATATATAATAATAGATAATTTACTGAGGTGTAAAAGCTTATGTGTTGTAAGGAGGGCTGCTCAAACCGCTACTTTTATATAGTAAGAGATACCCAAACCAAAATTAAAAGAAACAAAGGCAATTGTGTGTGTGAGATAGAGAGAGAAAGAGAGTTTGGGTCTTCTAAGGAGGTAAGTAATTTAACTTCCTCTTCTCATATTTTTCTCTTAGTTTCAAGGATTATTTATGAATAGTGAAGAATCTATGATTTATACGATTTTTAATATTTAGGTGTTCCAACTTACTATTTAGCTTTTAATTGCTCTAATAGTGTTAGAATAAGAATGATTATGGTTTGGTTTTACCTAATTGGTTGAGTTGAGGAATTTAAAGTTCGGGGTTTAGTTGGAAATTTAAGATTTTGTGACAATGACTCTTTTATATCCGAATTTCTATAATTTATCTAGTTATATTGGATGTTTTATTGAGGATTAAATGGATTTTTATTTGAGTTTTATAAGGGAAGATGAATATTTAAATTTTTGGGCGAAACTTTAATGGGAGGAATTTGGGTGTTTGAGGAGAGTTGTGCTTTAGTAATCCTAATAAGTGAAGAATAATTTATGAATGAAAGAATTGTGATTCGTAAGGATGATTTGAGGAAGACTTGATTTATGGGATTTGCACTAAGAATTAAAGTGAGCAATTTTGAGGATTTTAAAGTGATTAGATGGTGTTATTATTGGTAAAGATTTTATTGAGTAAAATAGAATTTAGAAATTTTAGGATTTGTAATTTAAAAGGATGATTTGAATAATAGATAAATTATTGTCATTTTTCTAAGGAAATTAAAGTGAGCCAATCATGCGGGTTTAATTACTTGTTATTTATTATTGTATTAGTTAGCATTATTATTAATTTTATTAGCATATAATTATATGTTTACTGTAGAGTGAACTTAAATTTAACTTGTTAGACTTGAATTCTCTCAAGTTTAGTTCTTGTATCAAAAACTTGAGGTAACTACTTTCCAATTTATTTTATATGTTTGTTGAAGTGATTATAAGTGTGTGTTGATATTTTAAAAAAAATATAGGAGAAATATGTTTGTGTGTGTGAATATATATTTATATTAAATGTATGTTTGTGAGTAAAATTTTTAGTTAAGTGAGCTTAAATTGTTTATTTTGTAATTCTAATGTTGATGATGCATAGTATTGAATGTTAAATATGAGAATAGATTATTGATGTTGAAGTTGTGATGTTGAATTATGTATTGAAGTATACAGGATTGTGGTGAGATGTGATGGTGGGAGGTTTGATTCTTTTATACCATGTGGTATAACCACTACTATACACACAGTAGATGACTTTAATATTCCAGGGCCCTTGTATCACCCTTTCTTTGGTTGGGTTAAGAATCAACTCAAAGGACATGAAACCTTTATGTATTCAAAGGAAAGGAAACTCATGGTTTAATATGAGTCCTGCAGCTTTTGGCCGGGCTACACCTCATTACTAGAGAACTTGGTGTGGTTTGTCATAGAGACAAATCTTATTATGTGTTGTAACTTGTGGGTTTTATCAGCGGTTATAAGGATGGTTGATGGAGTTTTAAGCATGAATTATTTCTTGAATGAATATTGTTTCTGGAAAATAGTTTATACTTTATATTATATAAATGTATATTTTGTCAACTTAACTATCTCTTGCATACTTTGGATATTGGGTCCATGTGACTCACCATGTGTTTTATTATTATTTTTTTAAGGATATGATTTAATGTCAATGGGAAGTTGTCTAAGGCTCGAGTCTTCATTTCAGTTCCTTATAGTCTTCATTTTCTTTACATGTTCTAATTGATGTATATTCCTAGACTTTAGGGTCTTCTAATATATTTTGTATATTTTGAATATTCCGTTGCATACTGGGTCTTGTGCTATGGGCAGATCAGAGAGCCCTTCATATTATTCTATTTTGGTGGTTGTTTTGCTATGGGTCAAGCCTAAATGCTTTAATGAATGAAGTGAATTGAGATAATCAGATTTTGTTATATTGTTGTTATAATGGGCTGTTGTAACATTCCAATTTTTAAACCATATTAAAATTATTGTTTAAGTACCCTATCATGGTAATAAAGAATTAAAACCTAAATATTGAATACTACCATGGTAGAAAATTTAAAAGCCAATTAGAAAATATCTATCAAACTAATGGACCCTACTATGATAGGAAAAAAAAAAGAGATCAATTGAAAGGTCCGTCATAGTAGGAAAGAATTAAACTTGTTATTTCAAAAGCTAACCATGGTAGAAATGAACAAAACGTTATATAAAAGGTCTACCATGATTATTTAGAAAACAATTACTTTCTTTAAAAACATTTAAGATGCTATCATGGTAAAAAAAAAAAGATATGTCATGATAGACTAGTTTTACACAACAATTTGAAAAGCTAATCAGAACAATTTAATGAATGATTTCCAAACACAAGGGAAGTGAATACTAGGGATCCCTAACAACTGGGCCTTGGGCATTTGAAGCCTAACATGACAATCGTTGTTCCACAAGCCCAGACAACAACATATTAAATCCCTTAATCCAAATCCATTATCACAAAATCATAGCAACAAGAGCTTCGCCCAATAACAACAATACTTATTTATCAAATACCTCAACCAAACACCAAAACCGATAGTTTTTAAAACCATAGTTCACAATATTTGAGTTAAATAGAATTAACCAATAATAATTAAATAGTTCCTTGGTCATGGCATTACATATGTAAACATGAATAATAAATGATGACATATGCAAGTAAGATTAATCTTAACAAGAGCCTACAACTAGGCTCACCCTCTTACAACTTTCCTGCAGCCTTACTTATATCTCACCTAAAAAATGTAAATATAGCAACTGTGAGATCCAAAGATCTCAGTAACTATTGGTTATTTAGAAATATACATGCAAACCGAGATCGGGAACATACGGTTCTAAAATCAATTTCAACTCACAATAATCAAGTTAGAATATTCTTTACATAAAACATTTTACAAACCAGTTCTTGATTCGGTTACCAAAACCCCCTTCCAAATAGGTTCTAAAACGATTGAAAATCATAATTCATTTTTCAAATATCGCTGACAAGAGATTCACAAAAACATGTATCAACCTTATTACAAAAATAGTTATACAAAAGTTTTATCATATCCAAATCATAAATCACATATATAACATGCCAAGCAATTGATTAATGGGCAAACCATCCTTATAACCGCTCACTAAAGCCATAGGCTAACACACAGTCCAACATAAACTCATCCATTTAATTCGATTGTTCTAAACTTACCAGTTCTTGAGATGTACTCGGCCAAAGGTGCAGAGCTTAAGTCCGGACTATGGTTCCCCTCAATAAAAATAAGGAGGTGTCATATGTCTTACAGCTCCACTGCAATTCCGGCCAAAGGAATACATGGAAGAAGGGCCCCTGACAAGTGTCATCTACTATGCATCGAGTGATGACATATCACGTGGTATTTACTTACATAAAATCTCCTATCAACTCTACAATCATCCATATGCATCAAAGGCAAACAATCATAATCATGGCATGTATATTCAAGTTCAAGATAATGAGTATGGTTCCAAACAATATTCATCAAGAAAATATATTATCTTAATAATCATTAAAATAACAATAATATTCCAACTCAATGAACCATAACAAACGTAGTCATCATCTAAAACATAACGTCATTTCCAAATCTCTCCATTGTAACACAGAAGCATGCTTAAACAATTTCCAAAATATAAATCCATGAGTTCTAATAACATAAGCATGCTTGAATAATTTTCAAGTATAATATTAATTTCTATCAAATATACAATTCCAAATCAAGTCCTCTACATGCACAACAAATCCCAATATATATATATATTTTGACAAGTATATAAAAGAATAACAAATGTTACCTCTACTCTAAACTTTTTTTTTATCAACATTTTAATACTTCCAATTTGCTAACTCTAAATAATTTAACTTCAATCTATACCATTATAATAGAATTTCTCATTAATCAAATTGCTAAACAAATAATCAATTTAATTATATAGACTTGAAGTTTTCAACTCTACCTTTTCCTTCTAAATATCACTTTTAATGACTAAATCTCTAATCTAATATCAAATAATATATTTTCTAAACCCTAATATCTCATTTGAACTAATAATTAACCGATAGTTGCTAAAATAAATCAAAATCCCACATTTCTCTAATTTATGATCCAACCAAAATACCCACTTTCATTTTACAAGGTTTAACAACATTCTAAACTAATTAAACATCAATTATATCTCCAATAAACATAATTCAACTATCAAACTCAAGTTTAATTGATACAATTATCATATTCAATCATAACATTTCTCTAATATTCAAACCTTAACTCTAAATCTATCAAATAATATAATATAAAAATTTTAAGCCGATTAAATGTTAATATTTACTCACCTTAATTTATATTTGTTGAAACTTCATACTTGCTTCAAGCCCTACCTTCAAACTTATTTTACTCCTATAAAAATATATACTTTTAGAAAACTCTCAGTGAGTAAAAAAATATTTAAGAAATAGATGTTAAGGTTGAGAGATTTTATGATGACAAAATGAAATTCAAAGATATCTTAATCCCTCCATTAATAGAGGCTTGGAGCTGCAGCCGCGAGAGAGCACGAAGGAAACGCAGAAGAAGAAAAAGAAAGGGAGGCGGGGGAAGAGAGGGTGGGAGAGGCATTGTGTGGGTACTACACTATTGTAAATGTTTTTTCTTCTTTTACTTTTTTTTATTATTCATTTTTCTTGTTTTCTTTTTTTTTCCTTTTATTATTCATGTTTTAATATAATTTATTTAATAAAAACTTCTAATTACCCTTGACACATATCTTAGTATTGAAAATTGGATGTATTTTTTTCAAAATTCTCCAAAACACTAGACTTCCAAGTGTTAGTTTGACACCAAAATGAAGCTGAAAAGAGCTCAGATGAAGGAGATATGAATTTTTGAAGTTAACATTCAAATCACTATCACTTTCCAGACTAGCTTCGGTATTTTGGACATAACTCCCAAACTGCAAGTCCAATTGATCATGCACTATCTACACTATCTACACTCTTTGATCATAACTTGCAACATAAAAATGAGTTGGAGCTGATTCCTTTTAGATTGGAATATAAATAACAAGAGCTTTCCAATGAAACTGAATTTAGAGTTTTATTCGAAGACCTCTATACTTATAGATTTGGAGATGGATCAGAAGTGGCGTCTCAGTGCAGTGAATGATAGTTCTGATGAAGATCACTTACAGGAATCTAGTCACTCATTTCTAAGAGCTATAACTCTCCACTCAAGTTAACCAGTCGACACTTGAAGTGATTCTTTCTCACTCATAAGGTTTTTGGAAGTCACACGCTATATATTCTGAAAGTTGAGAAGAGATCATTCGAATGGATAAGTGATCACTCGAGTGACATAGATCCACTTGCGAAAGATAGCAAGTCACTTGTGAGTTCTGCAGAAAGTGAGACAAGGCTTCACTCGAGTGACCAAGAGATCACTTACACTCACCCGCAAGTCACTCGCTGGTTTTTCAAAGGTTATGAGGAAAGCTAACTCGAGTGATAGGTTATTACTCGCCAAATTTTTCAAAGTTGAGAAGAATTCACTTGAGTGGGTAAGTGGCCACTCGAGTGACAAGGGATCACTTTCTATTTTCAAAAGTCACTCACGGGGTCTCTGGAAGTTATGAAGAGTATCCACTCGAGTGAATAAGTGATCACTCGAGTGAAGTTAGCCACTCTACGATAATTCACAAGTCACTCGCATCAGTTGCGGAAGTTATATCAGAAGCTCACCCGAGTGAACAAATGCCACTCGAGTGATATCTTGCAACTCGTGACATTTCAGCAAGTCACTCTCTGACAAGCAAAGAGTGCAGTGTATCTCAACAGAAAACCACTCGAGTTATCTTTCATTGACTCGAGTGATACTAATAGTAGATTCTCTTAATCACCGTATCAGATTACTCCATAAACTTGCAAACTTATTTAAATCTTGATTATGCTGCTTCTAAGCATTCCTAATCATCACTAATCAAGTTTACATGAGGATTATAGGTGATTGAACATGAATTAGAGCTTAACAGGCAAAAAGCAAATTTGTCAGAATCTCCAATGGTCATATTTCTATAAAACGACAGAATCACAATGGGGAAGACCATCGTGCTTAATGGATACTTCAAACAACTCCAATAGTCATTTGAGCTACATCAACTATAAAATGAAAAGCATCTTAAGTCAAAGATAAGAGCTTGCACATACGCTATCAAAATGCCGACACTCTGATGTTTCTCTCATTTCCTCTTTGTTTTCTCAATGACTACACAATTTACTTTAGAGAGTGAGATTATTTGTAATGTAATTTAGTGTTCATCTTATTCACTTCTGAGAGAGAAGATTGATTATAATCCTTCATCATAAAGGTTGTATCCTTACGGCGAGTAAGGGGGAGTATCTCGGTGAGATTTGTAAACGGCTTCACAAGTGCCCGGATAAAACTTGTGGGATTGTAGAGGCTTTTCTTGTGCCCGGTTAAACAAGAACATAGTGGATTAAAAATCTCATGAGGATCATGGGAACTGGACGTAGGTCATCGTTGATTGGACAGAACCAGGATAAATTTCTGTTTGTATCCTCTCTTCTCTAAACTCTTATATTTCCAGCACACATTTCGTAATTAACTAGTTATTGATTTATGTCTGATTACTTTCATACTTATTGTTTTTCACTAAAATGCGAAAAGATTCTCAAAGTTGTTAAGTTTTTATCTTACACCCAATTCACCCCCCTATTGGGTGTCTGCCGAAACTAGCACCTATGACTTTGACTTGTATCTCCATGCCTTATCAAAGTCATACTAGTCTTATTTCATCTTTGCTCCTGCATAGATGACCGATCAGGGACATTTAGGACAATCATTATGATTTATCCAAGGATACAGTTATCATAGTGAACATGCGAATAATGCGATAACTAAATGGAGAAATTCTTTGAATAATAGTGTTCAAAATATAATGATTGGCCCCTAGGGAACAATTTCCAACATCCTCCTACTTGCACTAGGTACAATCATTAGACGTATCTTAGATTCAATGAATCTGGACATTATAGCTCGTGTTGGGCTATTCTTGTGTGCGACCCTGTAGGCCCATATAAAATTGGCAGTGCACCAATTACTATACTAACCCAAAAGTCGTAAGCGGCCTCTAGCAATACATTACAACTACCCAATTCATATAAGGATCGACAATACAATACAACCTGTCGTATAACCATATCATATCCCTTTTATCACACGATATTTTGGTCAAGGATGAAGCATGAAGAATGTCATCCTCCTATTCCTGACCATTACTTTCTCGATCCCTGAGTAGTGTGACTATAGAAATGAAAACTCCTTTCTATCGTAGTATGGCCATACATTACTCAGACTCACTTATCGAGGGGCCCAGTAATATCTTTCTACTAATGTGAGGGACAAATTCTATCTTGACCATTCACATTCCTCTGCATGAAAACCACTAAGCCCGATTGTAGCATGTTTCATCACCCGGTTAAAGGTGACTATTAACTAAGTCAAAGCTTAGTAACTCTCATGTAGGAATCTATGATGATCTCAGGTCAAAGGGCATTGTGACGTGGTTATACATGAGATAAGCTTATGACTTGATCCATGCAGCTTTCTCATAGAGGGTCGGTCCAACACTTTGTACTCCTACAAGTGCCTATGACTTTGACTTGTATCCCCATGCCTTATCAAAGTCATACTAGTCTTATTTCATCTTTGCTCCCGCATAGATGACCGACCAGGGACATTTATGACAATCATTATGACTTATCTAAGGATACAGTTATCACAGTGAACATGCGAATAATGTGATAACTAAATGGAGAAATTTATTGAATAACAATATTCAAAATACAATAATTGGCCCCTAGGACACAATTTCCAACACGTACGCCTCCTAAATTTATTCAAATTGTGAACTGTGATTCCAACCTACAGTTAATGTAAATCAGTTTGTTAGCTCCACTTCTGCTAATAAAGTTATTGGAATTTGAGTGGCAAGGGTGTTTTTCAAAAGCTACTCCTAATTCATATCAAGGAGAAGGTCGCTAGAACCTGGAAAAAGATGGAATGAAGTTGAATAATGGACTCTGTTTCTCTGCATCGATCTTCTCCTTCTCCTACTCCTCCTCCTTTTGCATGCCTACTCTCAACGTGGCTCTGGTTTTTTAAAAACCCAGGTATCCTGCTTGACCCAGTGGTTTAGTCGATTCATAACCGGTTTTTACTAATTCGTTATGGGCCATATCGGTTCTCTTCTTCCCTAGTTTATCTACTAAACCAGACAGGACTGGAAGACGGTTCACCGGTTCAACCTGCCGATCTCATTTTTTTGTGTGTTCATTGACTATGACTCTGAATATTTGTGCCAGTTAGACGCAATGGAGCATTATTTACGTTCATTCTTATAGACTCCGCATGAGCTCTTAAACTTTGGTTGCTGCTATTTTTGTTTCCAATAATCATTCATTTCTTCTCTTCCAAAGAAGCTAGCATAAAGTTGCAAATTGGTCTCCCCAAGTCTTCCTTTTGATATTAGAGAATAGCCACTCTTTCATATTCAGATAAAAAAATCTATGATCTCTGGGTAGTGCTAATAATTCCAACCACAAACTCCTAGTCTCAGAGCAGTCCCTCAAAACATGAAGAAGAGTTTCTAGGTTTTTCTTGCACCATGCACATAGATCTTCCCTACTCATACCTCTTTGACGTCTTTCAGCATTCGTAAGGAGTTTATTGTGCATTGCGAGCCACATAAAAGTTTTGCACATTGGAAGAACATTTAGCTTCCAAATTTTTTTCCAAATAGATTCCCCATCTCCTTGTTCTTTTGCAATAATTGTATAAGCCAATTTAACTGAGAAATCTCCACTTCTTTCATATTTCCATTTCACTGTCTGTCTCAATGTATTTACCTCAACACCATCCTGAACAAACTTCCAGGCTGCTTTAATTCCTACCCAAGTATTGGATCCCGCTCTTTCTTGATCAATACGTGGTAACAAATTCTCTCTACACTTGTACTTGCTTTTTATAACCCGAACCCAGATATCATCCCTACGTTTGATAAGTTTCCATCCTAACTTAGCCATATAAGCTTGATTCTGTGTTCGAAGATGCTTTATCCCAAGGCCGCCATTTTTCTTTGACTTACAAATAGTGTCCCATGCAATTAAATGAGGTTTTCGTTTCTCAACAGAACCCCACAGAAATCGCCAATTGCTCTTGTCGATATTCTCACAAGTTCCCACCGGCAAGAGTTCCGTTTACATTGTATACGCAGGTATCGTAGAAGTGACCAATGAGCTAGAGTTGCTCAACCTGCCAAAGAAAGCGTTTTTCTTTTCAGGTATTTAGTCTTCCACGGACCTTATCCACCACCTCCTGAAATCTGTCCTTAGACACTCTTTTATCATGCAGAGGAACCCCTAGGTATTTTCCCAGGTTAGTAGCCATTTGGAATCCCAAGATACTACTAATCTCCGATCTTCTATTATGATTCACATTCTTAGAGAAAAAAACTCTAGTCTTGCTGGCATTTACTTTCAAGCCGGAGCCAGTGCAAAGCTTTTGTAGACACTCCTTCACTAATTGTGCTTGAGTAATAGAAGATTCCACAAATAAAATAATATCATTAGCAAAAAATAGGTGAGAAAGTGGAGGTCCGTTTTTGCATAACTTGATTGGTAGCCAATCTTTCGTTTTTATTCGAGCTTGAATCATATCAGCAAGTCTCTCTATGCATATCACACATAAGTAAGGAGAAAGTGGATCCCCTTGCCTAAAACCTCTTGATGGGTGAAAAATATTTGCTGCTTCACAATTCCATAATAACTGCATTGTTGGTGTCGTCACACAATTGACAATAATATTCACCAAGTGTTGAGGAATATTTAGCTCACGAAGACAATCTTTTAGGAACTCCCAATTTACTCTATTGTACGCTTTCTCTAGATCAATTTTGATAGCCATATACCCACGCTTGCCTTGCATGATGTTCCTCATAGAATGAATAACTTGGGCCATAATAATATTATCCTCGCTATGTCATCCAGGGACAAAACTACATTGATTAGGACTTATAACCTCGGGCAACACCACCTTAATTCTGTTAGCAATCACTTTGGTAATAACTTTAAAAATGACATTGCATAAGGTTATCGGTCTTAAATCCTTTAACTCTTCAGGATGATCCTTCTTCGAGATAAGAACAAGAAATGTGTTGTTAATTTTGGCAATATAATATGGGCTTTCCTAACATTTCTTCACTGTACTATAAATTGTTTGGTCTATATATTTCCATTGGCTCTGATAAAAAAGGGCATTCAAACCATCCAGTCCTGGAGCTTTCAAGGCACCCATATTAAAAACAACTTCCTTAATTTCTTCATTTAGAATCTGCCTGCTCATAAACTCAAGATCAACTTCATCAACTCTCGGGTAAGTCACACTACATGTAGCACATGTTTATTGAAATTATTTAGACAAATTAATATTTTAAATTAATATTATTTTCTTAAAAGAATGACACAAAAAATAATAGGAGAATGCCAAAAAAATACCATTTAAACTTTAAAATCCCGTTAACAAGTTCGGTAATAGGATTAACAAGAATGATAATGCAATTAACAAATCATTTTATTGTTAAATCACCTATTTAAGATTTTAAAATTTAAATGATATTTTTTTGAAATTCTCCCACAAATAATCTTATCTAATTTTTTCCTTCCCTAGAAGAAGGAAAAGAAAAGGGAAAGTAATAACACTGTAGCATCCGGAGTCACTGAACCTGCCTCCCTAGTCCAGTCCAGAAAATAGAAACGCGAGGCGACCTGCTATGGAGAAGTGGCAGTGCCCCTAGATCACCTAGAGCTCACAGAGCGCGATGAAGCATCCATTCGTACTCCTTGCTTCCATACTCTTATCATTCTTATCCGCTCACGGCGCATCCTCTACCTCGGCTGAATGGCAGATCCTTACAAAACAAAATTTCTCTTCTCAGATCCGACTCCATCCCCATATCCTTCTTCTCGTCACTCTTCCCTGTAATCTCTATGTTTCTTTTGCTTTATGTGTCCCTGTTGATGCATTTGTTTGGTTCATATTTTCATGGGGATGTTGGGGGAAGATGCTAGCGGATTCTTAGTGCATACACCATCTAGAAGTACTCTATATGTATTTCATTTTCTGTGACGTTTGGGTTATAGTTACTGTTTTCCACTCTTTTACTTTACTTGTTTTGAGCGTGGCCAGCTATAAGTGACTCAAAGCTTGATGTCTTGATACATTATTTTTGCATGGTGCTCTAGTTCAATATATGCTTACGGAAAACGTGTCATTTTTTAGTAGAAATGCTGGTCTTTGTACCATTTTCGACTTCTGCGCCTACTTCTTGAAATAGTGCTTCAGAACTTATTTCTTAAACCACCGAAAAACGGATAACTTCGTAGACGGTAACAAGGAAAATGGATAACTTCCATATGGATTTTGTTGGTTGGAAGTGTAAATTCTTGCTGTCGCTATTATTTGACTTGAGTCACTGGAAATCACATAATGTGCAATACATCATCTACTGTGATATACAAGTTTTCATCCCCGTAGACCAAGTTCAACCTTGTTTGAGTATGACAAACTTTTCCATTGATAACCTTTCATAATTAAGCTTTAAAGTTTAAATGTCTGACTTATCTGTTATGTGTGCACGCACGCATACATGTATATGTATATATGCATATCTTCCTTTGTTGATGTCGAACGTGGTACTGCTAGTAACAACATTTCCATCACTAAGACATAGCGAGTTAAAATTTGCTGTCCGATGAAACCTCATTGTACGCCTAAAAGAATTATTGTAATTTCATTTGATTGCACACTATACTCCCATGGACCTTGAGACGTCTAGAAACTGGTTTTGTTGTGCTAAACTTTGGGCGTTATGAAGTTCAGTTACAAAATCGATCTGCACCTGCAACTTTTTAACTGTAGGATATCAAATCACCAATTTAGCATGTGGGAGAATCACAGTGAGGCCTTGCATCATAAATTGCACAACTTTCAACATTTCTTTGCTCTTTAATCTAAGCCCCCTTTAATATGACGATTTCTTTATCATATAGCATCATGAGTCAATGCTTACAACTGACCCTAGATAAACTAGACTGTATTTTTGAAATTTTATTTGTCCTTGAAGTTTCTGTATTCAAGATTGTCTTACATCCTATGCCAATAGGAGTCTAGTCTGCATGCTTGAAATACTGACATAGTCTGACTCTGACGCATATTTGATTTCAATTTTTAGTATTCCTTTACAGCTGGATAAATTTGCAATGATAATGAATATATATATATATATATATATTGATTGGTAGTGTTGGTTGTCATGTCTGCTTATAACTTTCATATTAGAATGTTTTGCATTTAGTAGAGTGATCCTAATGTATTTGATTTTCGTTTTGAATTGCAGGGTCCGGTGAGTCTCGCTCCCTTATGAAGGATGTGGCACTTGTAGTTGCTGGTAAAACAGAAGATTTTGGTCCTTTAAAACTGAGATATATGCATAGAAATACAGAGAGGATGCTTGCGGATTCTATAGGTGCTCATACTGAGGAAACAACATTAATTTACTTCCATTATTCTATATCTTACAAGTATCGAGGAAGACTTAGAGCGAAAAATATACTGTCTTCATTGCATCCCTATATCATGAGTGCCCCTGAGGAGGTTCCCCTTAAGGCTCTCAAGGATCCAAAGGAATTAAGAATGTTCCTTGATTCGACTGATAAGGCTCTAGTTCTTGTAGATTTTTGTGGATGGACTACAAAGTTGCTTGCAAAACAGAATGGAACAGAAATTAGTTATAGCATGCATGGTAAGTCTAAATCATGGTAACCTGCATGACTTCAATAAAATTCTGTTTCATCAAGATGATTTGGTCTTTTGATTATTGCAGCTCTCATTTGATTAAAGTTTGGATGTGCCAATTTTTTTTGACTTTTATTTTTCATTTTAGTTTTAATTGGTTTCTCCTTTTGTAAACTATTTTATATGTATTGTGAGTTGTTGGAAGAAGGGAGTCATGAAATCTCTGTTCTCTGCTGTATTTTATTTATGGACCAAAAAAAGAGAGGCATACAAGCAAAGGCGATTAACCTAATATGATTGGCCTAAAATTTCTCAATTTTAGGCTATCAAATTAAAACAAATTAATTGAAAATACAATCTGATTTGTTGGGCTGAAATAAAAGATGCAGGACCAGAAAGCAAGTTACAAAAGAAAGAAAAGCCCAAAGGCCTAAATCCAGGATGATTCAGACAAAGAGCCCGAAATGTATGATCACTAAAGGAGAACACATGATCTCCATCATAATGTTATCGTAATGATTACTGGACTTGGATCTATTGCTTGGAATATTCTATCTTTCTGTGGTTTTTCCTTGGTTTCTTTTTTCACTTCCACACACTTGTTACTTGAGGGTTACTTGTTCTGTGACTCTTTTTTCTTTTTTCACTTCATTTATCTCTTGATAAAATCTATTTTTATTAAAAAAACTGCTTTTTTCTATATGACGTTTCCATTATGTTTTCAAAGTGGTTTTATTGAATGATTATGTTGCATAATGATTGATACTTTGATACAACATAACAGAAAAATGTTCTTGCAGGGGATAAATTTGGAGCGGGCTTTAGTGGAAAACATGATACAACACTAGCATCCAAAGGGAAGAATAACCTGAAGGTGGCTGGTATTCCCTGAAAGCATGATGATATGAAACTTTTTAAGTTGAAATTACTTATCCATTATGATAAATTTATTAATTATTAATCTACTCTCTTTTTGTTTATTCTGCCAATATACCAGGAGAGGGTATGTGCAAAGCTGAACTCAGCATCAGTGACGGGTTTAGTGAAGTTCCTTGGCTTGGGACATTCACCTCAATGAATGATAGTGTGCTGGAGGAGGCCAATGATAGCAATTCTCATGTTCTACCTTCATGCACCCTTCAAGAATTTGAACATTTCCACTATTTCTACTCAAAATTCATGACCTATGTGAGAGAATTCTTTCTGCCTCCAGAACGGCATAGGTTTGGTCTAGTCTCAAAGAGATCGATACTTTCATCCTTAGGTGTTAGAGAATCTGGTTCATGGTTTGCAGTGCTCTATGTTGACGGATGTCCAAGCTGTTTGAAAGTTCTTAAAGAAGAGGATGACTTGAAGCATGCCTTACATGTGGATAATTATTTTGTTAAAGAGGTGAATAGAACCTTGCTAACTTTGTTTTTGTTTCTATTTCCAGTTCCTGTGTTTTTCATTTTTGTTAAAAAATATTTGTACCACATTTGGTTTCAATCACATCTCTGATTATGTTGACGGACTGTTTTCACTTTTTATAATTGCACTGCAATGGTATGCTCATTGCATTGGTTTTTTGAGGCTCTTGCTGAAAAATATGCCGAGTGATTGGGGGGCTCTTTTTAATGAGCTTTTTTGTCCCCAAAAAAATTGTTCCTTTACACTTCATGGATCTTTCTGCTTTTGTTTTTTCATGTTTAAATATTTAACATATGCTTTATGAACTGAGTCCCTGATTAAAATTAAACTAGAGTTGATATCTCTTTGACCAAGAGCCAACTTATTTACTTCAACATTCAGTCATAGATGGTACCCAATATCTTTTAACTCCAGTGGTTTGTAATTTTGTCTTATCAAAGGTGGCTCTGTTGCACAACATGTTTTGCCCTATTCAGTTTGCTTTTTCTTAAAAAATTAAAATAATAAATTACTTGTATGGATATAAAGTTAGCTAGGAGGATAATCTTTATGTGTTTTTTCATGGAAGAGAGAAGTTAGTGAAGGGAAGTGAAAGCGGTCCAAAAATGAGGACAAGTACTCACTAAACTAAGAAAAAACTTACAGACTCAATAGCTTAGAAGAACTTCCCAATCCCTTTGTAAATCCTTTATGATTGAGGCCATTTTAATATATTTTAGCGTCTAAAAAATAGAAGTATTGGATGCATAGCCCTTGGTATGCCACCATGACTCAAACATGCATGTTTCTTTTTTTGGGTGAATAACATGCATGCTCCCTACAATTAACTATTCCATGGCTTACAATTAATTGTTTGTGATCATGTAGCTGGAAGGTAAAGGACAAGATCAAGAGACTATTTTGCCCGCAAATAAGCCATCAGTGCTTTTGTTTGTTGATAGATCATCTGATACCTCTGAAACTAGAGGTAAAAGTAAAGAAGCTCTCAGTGCTTTTAGAGAACTGGCACAGCATTATCATGTTTTGAACCAAATAGGCAAGAAGGATGATGGTAGTCCTGAAAAATTTTCAATTCAAGATTATCTAAGCTTGAAGAGTGTGTCTGAACATCCTAGATTGAAGCTGTCTAAGACAGCTCAGAAGATTAAACTAAAGGAGAAGATGTCTACAATCATGGTTATAAATGAAGGCAAGCATGTTAGTTTGGACAAAGTAACTTCTGATATTCAAGTGACTTCTTTGAATGAGATCCTTGGCTACCTTTTGCAGAAAAACAAGGACGGAAGATTAAGCTCCCTGGCAAAGGATTTAGGTTTCCAACTTTTATCTGATGATATTGACATCAAACCCATTCATGCAGAACAATCCCATTCAGAAGTTCTGTCTAATCCAATGCCAGCAGAAACCTCTCATGTTGGCCATACAGATAGTTCAAACCCGGATAATGACCCAAATTTGCTGAGTAGATCTGCTGAAGAGCCTGAAGAAAATTCCAAATTGACAGAGCTTTCTTATCAAGATGAAGCGATGACATCTCGTGTTGATTCAGTTGAAGAGATAAAATCTACCAAGCTTGAAGAATCCTTACTGGATCAGGAGCTTCTGGTTACCAAAAATATGAAAGCTGAAAAAGAGGGTTCATTAGATGAAGACAACTCTGAGAAAGAATCCATTGCAGATAGTGAATTTCCTTTTGCCAAAAATATGAAAGCAGAAAAAGAGGGTTCATTAGATGGAGACAGTTTTGAGAAAGAATCCATTGCAGGTCGTAAATTTTCTGTTGCCAGAAATATGAAAGTGGAAATAGAGGGTTTTTCAGGTGGCGACCAGCATGGGAAAGAATCCAATGTGGCCCATGAACTTTCTGGTGCTAAAAATGTAAAAGCGGAAACAGACTCTTATTCAGATGGGGACAAGGTTGGGGAAGAACTTGATCAATTTCTTGGTTTCAATGGTTCTTTTTTCTATTCTGAAGGTAATTACCAGTTACTTAAAGTTTTAACTGGTAATTTTAGAATTCCAGCTTTGGTTATAGTTGATCCTGTTCGGCAGCGACATTATGTTTTCCCTGAAGATCAAAATTGCAACTTTTCTTCACTAAATGGATTTCTTTCTGGGTTTGTTAATGATGCACTGATTCCTTATCAGCGGTCTGAACATGTTTTTCGAGGCCCAAGGGAAGCCACCCACCCACCATTTGTTAATTTGGATTTTCATGAAGTGGATTCTTTACCCAGGATTACGGCTCATACTTTCTCTGAACTTGCCATTGGTTTCAACCACTCTGATAAAGATAATGCTTGGAATAAGGATGTCTTAGTCTTGTTTAGCCATAGTTGGTGTGGATATTGCCAGAGAATGGAAATGGTTGTTCGTGAAGTACATCGAGCCTTTAAGGGCTATATGGATATACTGAAAAGTGGATCCAGGAATATGAAAGCTATTTCTGATCACGGTAAGGTTGTCAGTATGTGTATGCATCTGACTTAATTTGTTCCTAATAAAATGCCTTTTCAGGTATTAATTTTTATAAATATTTTAAAAGAACTAAAATAAAGGCAACGTTAGCTATATAAACTTATCTGCAGTTTCTATGTTAGCAATTTATATTACCATAGGATTTTTCCCTCAAAGATGGGAGTTTGCTAAATTGGTTGCTAACTTGATCGTGGAAAAGCAATTTGACTTTTGAATGATTTGTGTCTGAACCATTTACCTTTTCAAGAATCTCAATGACACAGGATTTGAGGATTCAGTACTTCTCTTTGATTTGCTCAATTCTGATGAAGATATACCTTTTTAATTCCTCCAACTTTTACAGAGTGAAGTTTGACAAGTTTAAGAAGCAGAGGTTGAATACAATTTATAATGAAACAGAACTGTTCAGCTGATTTGACTTTGATTTTGAGACTTTATGTTTGGGGAATTTCTCTTGTACACTCAGATAGGGAGGGATTTGATAGACTTGCTCTATTTATTTGTCTAAGCTTGGCTTGTTATTGTTTTTTTTTTAAGGCGATTGTTGTCAGAAATTTACATGCTTTTGTAATCATGAAAAAGAATCACGCCTACAATCTGCCTCTAGTTTGGATGAAATCAAAACTAATGCTTATTGATCCTACTTAAATCAATCACTTCTTGGAATATAATCTACTTTTTCTTCAACAGTTGTTTCTACAATGACACTTATTCGTACACTTTAAATTAATATATCCATTCCTCAGTTAATTTTTTACCTATGAGTGGCTATGAACACATCCTATGGTTAGTGTTCAATTTGATGTTTGATATACTTGATCTCTATCTTCTGATGGGAGAAATTGATTTTGACGTTATTAAATTTCTGACGGTTCTAATCCTATTTGATGGACTTAGATGTTTATGTTCATTGATTTTGCTTCTTGTATAAATTTCTTGATTAAATGGTTGATGCATTCTATATAAGTTTGACAATAGATCTTTATGTGGCAGAAAACTTGGATCATGATACAATAAAGCTTCCAGTTATATACTTATTGGAGTGTACTTTGAATGACTGTGATTTGATATTAAAATCTGTAAATCAGGTACATGCGGGATGCCTTTCTTCAGATGCCTTTTGTTTTCCTAATCATGCTATTATCTCAGCCTCCCAGATTTCCTAATAATTTATGTATTGTTGAGTTCAAGGTGATGGATTTTTTGTGGGTATTTTATTTAGTTAAAAGAAGGAAAGCTATACTTTCGGTCCTTGTAGTTTTACTCAATTTTCAGTTCAGGCAAGAAAAAAGGGAGAATCCTTGTGGTTTAAATATTTGCAATTAGGTTTTTATGGTTTAAATAAATTTTGGTCAAGTCTTTATCATATTTTTATCAATATTTTGCCATATTTATGAGTTAATTTTATGTCATTATGTTAAGTCTGATGTTATAATATATATAATTGGTTATGTTGCCAAAATTTAACAAATACTCAACAAAAATCCTTTACTTTAGAATGGGCCTTGGCTCTCCCAAAAAATTTGGACAAAGAGAGACATAGAATTTGGACTATAAATCAAAATCAAAAGAAATTAAGAAGAGCAGGTATCAGAGCCTAAAGAGTTTGATGGAGATTAAGTTAGAATGAGATGCCCAAGTCCCACATTGAGTAGTATGAAGTGGTTAATAGGTATCTAAATGAATTGGTTTTTTACCACGATAACTAGCTTTTGGGACAGGATTTCCTATCTTATTTGAGTATCCATCAATTAGTACCAGAGCTAATGGTCAACAGTTTCGGAAAGGGTTATCGATGGAGGGTTCTCCGACCCCAACAATTATCTCTTTACGGAGGGTTCCAAATGTAAAGCAATGAAAAGGGAAAGAAAAAGGAAGGGAGAAACGGTGAGAAAGAGGGAGAAGAGGAAGAAATTTGAGGAGTGGGTATGGCAGAATATCAATATTATTCCTTAAGCAAAAAGTCTAACGCTAATCCTTGGGCCTAGTTATAGAGCCCTAAGTACTTCTATTAAAATAGTAATTATCTAAGATTAGATATGATGAAACCTTATCTCATTTACGGTGAATCTAGATAAGATAGACTAAATCCTAATTAAAAATGGATTAAAAGACCTATGTTTTGAAATGAAGATGATTAATAAATCATAAAATAAGCTTAATTAAATTCTAGGTTTTCTAATGCCTGGCAGTTGCCCGTCCACTTGAATACCCATCAGAGGCCAAATTCCAAACCATTCTAGTGGGCAAAGAGGAAGATTGAAACAAGACAATTGGTTCTAGAAACAAAGTGTTAGGTGGAATAATTAGTGAGAAGGAAGGAGTTAGTTAAGAAAATCTACTAATAGCAAGTTGGTTGTGAGAAGTTGCTTTATGTTTAGCTTTTCCTGACCCTTCTAGTACTCATGCAATTCAAACACTGTTGGCTATCTTAACTGAAAAATAACAAGAGAATGATAATATGCCAACTTAAACAGTTATCCTAAAATACTAGTAACTAATTTACTTAACCAATCCTAAGGATGAAAAACCAAACATGTGCTGATGGAGGCAAGTCAACTGAACACTCAACACATTGTTTTAAGCAGTCATGTGCTAACCAACGAATTTAAATGTGCAGTTATTGCTCATTTACTTCAGTTTACTTTCAATACCAGGAGAAATCTGGTTATCATTTGGAATTTGATAGGGGATTACTTTATTTGCATTGCAAAAACAATGATGAAATTGACATTGTTTATAGTTTCAAGCTCTAGTTTAATCATTAGAGAAATATAAGAAAAAAACATAAAACTTGTGTTTGATTTGTCTGGCAAATGGAATATTTGTATTGAAATAATCAATTGCCTTGTTTGCTAATTTGTATTATTTTGCAATTTGGACAACAAAAGGCCTTCTTTTTGTCCTCTCTGGTTAATTTGACTTGGTGTGTTTCAAATATGCAGAGGGAACTTTATCCTACTCTGGTTTTATTTCCAGCAGAAAAGAAGAAACCTCTACTTTATGAAGGAGATATTGCGGTAATTGATGTAATCAAGTTTGTGGCCGAGAATGCAAGTTATTTTAATCGTGTTATCAGTGATAAAGGTAATTTGATGCAGCGCACATTATTGCTGTGTTGTTTACCATAAATGGTCTTAACTTATCTAATAATGTTGCTTACTCAATTACTCTTTGTATACCTCACCAAGTCAATCCTCTCTCTAGCTTGATACATTCACTGTCCATAAATGTCTATATTTGATATGTAAGTTTATGACCCCCCGGCCCTCTCTTTGGACTATCACAGCAGAAAATCCAAGGTGGGATTTAAATGTTTCTAACTTCTCTATCATCTTCCATGTTTCTGGTAGCAGTTTTACGGCTTCCTCCAAGAGGAGACAGGAATCAGAATCTGTATAGTACTTTGGCATCTGGTGCTCACAAGGAATCACTACATGACAGGAACTTGGACAATGTGGTCAAACTCAACCTGATGAAACCACCCGTGCCGAACAGACAGAATGAAGCATTGCCTCAAGTAATGATTGGTTCAGTGCTAATTGCTACAGAAAAGCTTTTGGGGATTCGGCCATTTGATGGATCAAAGATTCTGATTGTGGCAGCTGATCAAATAAGTGGGTTCCAGGGTGTCATCATAAACAAGCATATAGATTGGAGTTCTCTGCCTGAGCTGGGAGGAGGCTTTGAAATACTGAAAGAGGCTCCACTGTCTTTTGGGGGTCCTGTTGTGAAAAGCGGAATGCCATTTTCATGTTTGACCCGAAATGTTTCAATAAATTCTTTACCAGAAATCCTCCCAGGAGTTTACTTCCTTGACCACCTTGCCACAATAAGTAAAATAGAAGAGATGAAATCGGAGGCAAATCAATCAATTGTGGATCACTGGTTTTTCTTGGGGTATTCAAGTTGGGATTGGAATCAGTTGTTCAATGAGATGGCCCAAGGGGCATGGAACTTGAGTGAGGACGGAAAGAAGCATTTGGTTTGGCCTTGAGGACCATTTCTTTACCGTACGTACTGTACTGTGTTAGTAGATTTCTTTCAGATGTAGAAATAATTCACAAATTCGTGTATATTAAAAGATAGCATCCGAAATATGATTCGTTCATTAGAAAGGCTTGAAGTTGTAAAACCAGGAAGATCTTGTATTTGCGGCAAGCCAGAGTTTCTGTGCTGACACACCGGCCAAGGAATATCCAGAACTTTGTTATTTGTTTTCTCTAATGAAAAGGCAATTTGTATTAAGTAAAAGTCAAACGAGTACGAGTACTAAACATCGTATGGAAGTTCAACAAATATCATCATTAAGTTGGGATTTCGTAAGGAGTTGGGCAGTTGTCCAATAACAACAGTGGAAATTCTTGCTATTAAAACGGGATTACAGGTATGCTGGTTGTTAAAAATTAAAGTACACTACTGTGCAGATTTACTTTGATTTCTTGGAGGCTTTTAATTTTTTATCCAGAGAGACACTAGTGGATTATCTCTTTCGAGAGGAGATTGAAATAGTGCGACAACTCATTTATGATGAGAGGTCTGTCCAGGTGTTTCATTATCAGAGGTGCTGTAGGGTGTGCTGATATGTTAGCAAAAGGGGCTCATGAAGAGGGGAATCGGATTTCTCTGGTGCCACTAGTTCCTCATAGTTGTAGGAGGCAATTTCTTTTGGATGTTCAATGTATAAGAGGGGTGTTATCTTCCTAATTTTATCTCAAGTGTAACACTTGCCTTTGTAATAATAATTGTTAGGAAATATTATGATAGTAAGAAATCATGGATTAAAATATTCATATTAGTAAGAAATCAGGGATTGATATTAGGATTAATTATCATTAATTATAATGATTCTCCCACTTGTGTATATATAACCTTGTGCATATGAATAAAAATACAACTTTATGAGTGTATATATTTTCTACATGGTATCAGAGCGTCTGGTGTATTAGAGTTTCTGTCCGGAGAGTTCCTTTTCCGGTGGTCCTTTTTTTCCGGCGATGGTACACTGTGAGAGAGAGAGAGAGAACGTGTGTCACTGTTCCAGACCTTTTCTTGGAACACGTGCCGGCATTCCGTGCTCAGGAGGTGCCGATCAGCGGAACCCCACCGGCGGCATCTTGTTTCGACAGCGCGTCGCATCTCACGTGCCTCCCTGGTGTCCGCCGGAAAAATCACTCACCGGCGTGTGCGGCTGTTTCTTGGCGAGTCTTCCGCCGTTGTTTGCTTCGTTATGGTCGACTCAGTACCCCCGTTCTTCCCCTGGTGGTCTTGTGCAGTGGGTTTACCATTTTTGGCCTTTGGTGGTTGAGTTTGCCTCATTTGCCTCTGTTTACTTCTGGTTTTCTTGGTTTGTGGGCTCCATTGTGTGTGCCCTCTCTGGGTTTCTGCTTCTATTTGCGTAGTGGTCACGTGTTTGGTGTGTTACAAGTCTGGTTTGTGCTTCTGCCTCTCTGGTTGGTTGTGTTGGTTTTTGCTTGAGGTTCATATCTTTTATCTCTTTGGTTATATTAAGTGTCTATGGTTGATTCTAAGGCTAGTACCGCTGCTGACATTGTTCCTATGCATAACAAAATCACTGATCACAAGTTAAACTGGACAAATTATATGGATTGGAGCAAAACTGTCCGTATGTACTTACTTAGCATTGAGAAGGAAGATCACCTAACTGAGGCTCCCCCCACGGATGATCCTAAGAAGGCTTGGGCCAGGGCTGATGCTCGTTTATTCCTCCAAATCCAGAACTCCATTGAGAGTGATATACTTCCGTCTGTGAGTCACTGTAATACTGTTAAAGAGCTCATGGGCTATCTGGAGTTCCTTTATTCTGCAAAGGAAATATTACCCGTATTCACGATGTTTGCAAGGGGTTTTATCGTGCTGAACAGCAGGGTCGTCCCCTGAAGAACTTTTATATGGACTTTAAGAAAATGTATGAGGAGTTGAAGATGTTGATGCCACCTACGACAGACCTTTAGGCACATGTTGACAATATGGAAAAACAGGCTATCATCAGTTTCCTTACTGCTTTTGATCCGGCCTATGAGACGGTTCGTTCCCAGATTCTGTCTAGTTCTGAACTTCCTTCGCTTCAGGATGTCTACTCTCGAGTGCTGCGTGCAGATAGTCTCTCCCACCCAACTCTTACTGCTAGTGCATTAGCTGGCCGTGGTCCCGCTAATAACCGGTCCCAAAGCTTCTCGAAACCTGGAAATAGTACACCACCTTCTGTTGATACTAAGAACTAAAGTCTTCCAAGCTAGGGCATCAATCCTTCGAACCCCGGTCCTATTGTCTGCTTCTATTGCAAGGAACTAGGGCATACTAAATGTTACTGTCGCAAGTTGCAAAATAAGCTGCAACGCAGTGGTGCAGCTCATATGGCTCAAGCCTCTGATTCCTCCCATATGGCCTAATCCTCTGATGCTTCCTCAACACCTACTACACTTGCTATAGGTAATTGTGATTTGTGCCTTGCCACCGCTTCCTCTAAATCGATCATCGATTCTGGTGCCACTCATCACATGACAGGTAACCATCATTTGTTTTCTACATATGCACCCTACGCCAACCCCACCTCGATAACAATCGCCAATGGTTCCTTCTCCCGTGTCCTTGGATCTAGCACTGTTACCCCTACACCTTCTATTTCCTTGTCATTCGTCCTTAATGTGCCTGATCTTGCATTTAATCTTTTGTCTTCTAGCAAACTTACTCGCCAATTAAACTGTTTCATCTTACTTTTCCCTGACCATTGTTTAATTCAGGATCTTATGACGAAGCGGATTATTGGTAGGAGCTATGAAGCATGCGGTCATTACTTTCTTGATGATCGGGTGCCGCGTTCTATTGCTTGTTCTGGTGGTTCCTCTCTGTTTGATGTTCATTGTCGTCTTGGTCATATGTCGTTATCCTCTTTGAAGAAATTGTATCCTCAGTTTCATCATGTGTCGTCCTTAGAGTGTGAGTCGTGTCAGTTTGCTAAACATCAACGTGTTCATCTGACACCTCGCGTTAATAAATGTGCTGCGTCCCCTTTTGATTTGGTTCATTCTGATGTTTGGGGTCCTTGTCCTGTCGTGTCCATGTCTGGTTTTAAGTACTTTGTTATGTTTGTTGATGATTTTTCTCCAACTACCTGGCTATACTTAATGAAAATTCGTTCTGAGTTATTTTCTCACTTTTGCAACTTTTGTGCTGAGATCAAAAATCAGTTTGGCGTCTCTGTGAAAACCTTGTGGAGTGATAACGCTAAAGAGTATTTTTCCACCCAGTTTCATGACTATATGCTTACTCATGGCATGATTCATCAGTCCTCCTGTGCTGATAACCCTGCCCAAAATGGTGTTGCTGAAAGAAAGAACCGACATTTATTAGAAGTTTCCCGGGCCTTAATGTTTCAAATGAACATTCCAAAATTCTTTTGGGCTGATGCTATGTCCACTGTATGCTTTCTTATCAATCGTATGCATACTCCTATCCTTCATGATGACACTCCATACACCACTTTGTTTCCTTCCAAACCCTTGTTCCCTATTGATGCCAAAATCTTTGGCTGTGTCTGTTTTGTTCGTGATACTCGTCCTACAGTCACCAAACTTGATCCAAAATCTCTCAAGTGTGTCTTCCTTAGCTACTCTAGAGTTCAAAAGGGTTATCGATGCTATTCTCCCAGTCTTCGGCGTTATCTTATCTCTACAGATGTTACCTTCTATGAGTCCACTCCGTTCTTCCCTATGTCTAGTCCACCCCCTTCCTTGGTTAACCCTACCGGTCTTGATGACGTATTGGTCTATGAGGTCTGTTTACCACCTGTGCAAGCAACTGGACCTGCTTTGGGAAAACCTCCTATCCATTATGTTTACCGGAAGCATCCCAGGGAAAGTAATGCTGCCGCTCCTGTTCAAGACCCACCAGTAGTACACGCTTCGGCATATGATCCCAATTCAGTTCCTTCCACTCCTGCCTCTGAGCCAGATTTGCCCACAGTCCCTGAAACTTCTGAGAATGATTTGCCTATTGCTCTCGGTAAAGGTAAACGTACCTGTGCCCATCCTATTTCCTCTTTTGTTTCCTATAATCATCTTTCTCCTCCATCCTACTCGTTCATCGCTTCTGTTGACTCCATCACTATCCCTACTACTCTCCACCAACCCTTAGTCCATCCGGGTTGGCGTGCTGCTATGGAAGAAGAAATGATGGCCCTTGATAAGGCAGGTACCTGGAATTTTGTTGATCTCCCTCCGGGTAAGAAGGCTATTGGGTGCAAGTGGGTCTTTGCCATAAAAACCAAGGCCGATAGTTCCTTGGAATGCTTGAAAGCGCGGCTTGTTGCCAAGGGCTATGCTCAGACTTATAGTGTTGACTATTCTGAAACTTTCTCCCCCGTGGCTAAATTGTCCTTTGTCCGCCTCTTTATTTCTTTGGCAGCAACTTATGGTTGGGCACTTCATCAGTTGGATGTCAAAAATGCCTTCTTGAATGATGATATACTTGAAGAGGTTTACATGGAGCAACCACCTGGCTTTGTTGCTCAGGGGGAGTGTGGGAAGGTATGTCACCTTAACAAATCGCTATATGGCCTGAAGTAGAGTCCTCGTGCATGATTTGACAGGTTTAGTAAGGTGGTTAAGGACTTTTGTCTGAATCAGAGTAAGTGTGATCATTCTGTGTTTTATCAGCAAACGAAAGCTGGCTTGATCCTCTTAGTGGTATATGTTGATGACATTGTTATTACGGGGAGCAACACATATGGAATCTCATCACTAAAAGTCTTCCTAGATTCTCATTTCCAAACGAAAGATTTGGGTCAGTTAAAATATTTTCTTGGAATTGAAGTTATGAGAAGTAAGAAAAATATTCTTCTGACACAGCGGAAATATGTCTTGGATTTGCTAAAGGAGACGGGAAAATTTGGAGCAGCCCCAAGTAGCTTCCCCATGATTCCCAATCCTTTTTTAGAAATTGATGATAGCATACCATTTGATGAACTACCAGAAAATATAAGAAACAAGGTCGACCCTGAGAAAATCAAGCCGTTTGCCTACCCTGAGAGATACTGTAGATTGATTGGGAAGTTGAACTATCTCACGGTGACTCGTCCTGATGTTACATTCCCAGTGAGTATGCTCAGTCGATTTATGACAGCACCGACTGTGGCTCAATGGGAAGCTTTGGAGCATGTTTTATATTACTTGAAGGGCTCACCTGGTCGTGATATACTCTATACAGATCATGGTCACACTGAGATTGAATGTTTTTGTGATGCGGATCATGCTGGGTCAAAGTCTACCAGGAGATCTACTACAGGATACTGTGTGCTTGTGGGAGGAAATCTAGTGTCCTGGAGAAGCAAGAAGTAGAATGTGGTTTCGAACTCTATTGCAGAAGCTGAGTATAGAGCTATGGCTCAGTCGGTACAGGAAATTGTGTGGATCCACCAGTTAATGAAGGAGGTTGGCCTTACCACACCATTACCTGCAAAATTGTGGTGTGATAACAAAGCTGCTTTGCATATAGCTTCCAATTCTATGTTTCATGAACGGACAAAACACATTGAGATCGACTGTCATTTCGTACGTGATAAAATCAAGGAGAACTTCATTTCCACGGGACATGTGAGGTCCAGCGACCAATTGAGTGATTTTTTAACTAAGGCTCTAAATGGGACTCGGGTTGACTACCTTTGTAACAAGTTGGGCTTGATTAACATCTACGCTTCAACTTGAGGGGGAGTATTAGGAAATATTATGACAGCAAGAAATTAGGGATTATGATATTTATATTAGCAAGAAATCATGGATTGATATTAGGATTAATTATCATTAATTATAATGATTCTCCCACTTGTGTATATATACCCTTATGCATATGAATGAAAATACAACTTTCTGAGTGAATATACTTTCTACAATAATAAAAAAAAAATCATCATTAGGTTGCGGAAAATGACTCATTTTGTCCAAGAAATCTTCGGGGACGAAAACTCGCAGCAGCGAGAAAGGGCAGGTTGGGAGAAATGACATTTTGCTGAGCTGAACAAGAAGAGGAATGACAAGAGCAAACATCAATCCATGTCAATATATCACTAATAACTGTAACGTCTTTTTTTGGCTTCTTTAAATAAGAAATTCTAATCCAAAATTTCCGTTCTAATCGAAAGATAAATGTAGGAAAAAATATTTGTACCATACCAATCGAACATAGATAAATAGAAAATTTAATATACAATAATTTTTCACTATTGCTCCCTCCTTCAAATAATGGATATATTGATAAAAGGCGCACATGTGAAGTGAAAATAATTGCACGCATACCGTTAAATAACTAGTTGTGTACTTTTTTTAGTTATGAATGTCATGATGGATCCCTGTTAATTAGTTGTAACAAGATGGAGCACGTACAGGAGGCAAACGGGATGGGCGTACGGGAAAGGAAATGAAGCATTGTGATGAGTGAGGGTGAGAGCTATTTTGCATAAGAAATGGCGCCAGTTTCAGCTCTTGCAAAGTACAAGCTGGTGTTCTTGGGTGATCAGTCGGTGGGCAAGACCAGCATCATCACTCGCTTCATGTATGATAAATTTGACACCACCTATCAGGTATGCATGTATATATTATTTCTCATTATATCGCATCTCTCTACAAATCAAATCTACTAAGTTCGTAATGTTCGTTTTGTTACTAATTAATAATCTTACCGGTTCTATTCGTACGTAGCTATGTTGGGATCTGATGAATTTTCTCATGCAACACCCCACTAAGAACACCAACGATCTCTCTGTGTTAGTTTTTCCTCCCTGAGATCGTGATCTTATCTTGTGGGAAAAATGACGATAAATGTGATCATTGTCCAAAAGATAGATCAGAATCTCATTAGATATCGATTTACTATCTAGTGCTAATGCCGATTGTTTCTATATATGATAGATCATTCTACTTCCCTGTTTGGTTTGGGAGTTGGTTCAAGGGATCATGATTTGATCATTAATTGATCCTGTGAGGTCACGGACGGCAACAGCTGCTGCTATTTCCAGACTGTGGGGTTCTGCAAATCTTTTTCAAAATAAATCTTTACATACACAATCATGCGAGACATACATTTCACTCGACTCGTACATTTTCTTTATTCGTATGGTGGCCAAGAGAATGTGGTATAAGGTTATAGTAATGTAAAGTAACGTTAGGCCCTGTTCCTTCAGAACTTGGGGTTCCATCTGCAAGTGCAATCATAGTTTGACATATTATTCACCGTGATAGTTAGTACACATATGTGTAAATATGGGTTGGTTAGATCATTTCCTTTTTTACTTTCCTCTCATTGGGTGAACAACTATATCTGCAGTTTTTATTTAACATTGAGTTTACGTACATTTCATGTTTTCGTGAACATACAGGCCACGATTGGTATTGATTTTCTCTCCAAAACTATGTACCTTGAAGATAGAACTGTTAGACTGCAGTTGTGGTAAGATGCGGCATCATCCATCATTTTTGGTGAACTTAAAAAGAACATTTCATCATTTGCCTATACGTTGCATGTGGTAACAGGGATACAGCAGGACAGGAAAGATTTAGAAGTCTTATTCCAAGCTACATCAGGGATTCCTCTGTTGCTGTTATTGCCTATGATGTTTCAAGTATATATATGCCATTCCTTGCTCAATTGTGAATCCTTTTTCACAGCTCTTTCATATTAACAATAATACATAATTAACTCGAGCTTATAATAAAATGAAGTTGCTTATTATATACAACATACGTACATGTTGAAGGATTGTTTGTGTGTTTCTGTTTTGTAGACCGGCAGTCTTTTCTAAACACATCGAATTGGATTGAAGAGGTGCGAAATGAGAGAGGCAGTGATGTTATCATTGTTCTTGTGGGCAACAAGACTGACCTTGTGGACAAGAGGTAATTACTTTATCAGACGGCATGATGGCTTGTTCTGTGTTACAATTTACAACGCATGCTTCCACTTTGGGATGTTTTGTGTGTATGTTTCCATGTCCTAGATGCACTTGTTTTCATTCAATTCCTATTACTACATCCTTGCTGTATCCTTTTATCTTTATGAACTATTTCTATGAATGAACCTACAGGCAAGTCTCCACAGAGGAAGGGGAAGCAAAAGCCAGTGATCTGAATGCCATGTTTATAGAAGCTAGCGCCAAAGCTGGCTTTAATATAAAGGTACTCCCCTTCATTTTGGGATGGATAGATAGATAAATTTTGCTATAAGTAATTCTTCCGTAAATTTAATTACTTGTCTACGAGCACCAACTTAGACGGGCATTATATTAATGACGTTGGGTCATTGTTAAGATTAATTTTGGAGCAAGTGGTGAATAAGTCTTGTGTCATCAGTCATTTTACCATTAAGATCACATCCTTATAGAGATCTGCTTGTATACTTATCAGGCCATCAGATCACTGTCGTTTGCAAGCAATAGTCTCAGTTCTGGAATCTTATATACGAAGCTTTCATTTTCATACTTGCATCTGAGCTGTATGTGTATGCAATCATGAATGCAGGCCCTCTTTAGGAAAATTGCTGCAGCATTACCTGGCATGGAAATGCTGTCTTCGACAAAACACGAAGATATGGTTGATGTGAACTTGAAGTCGTCAAGTGGCCCTAATTCTCAGCCTGAGTCGAGTGGATGTGCTTGTTGATCATTTGTTAGTGTGCCTCCTCTCGCTTCACATGTTGTTTGGAACCTGTTTCGCTTTCACGTTGAATTCTTTTTTAGAATACTCTCCTAATGGATGGATAGGTAGCACTGCAAGTATCACAAATTTACTTTCGTCAAGAGCTATCTCCTCCCCAATTGAAGTTCAAAATCTGTCTGACATACGAATTCAGCTTACTTTGAATAAAAAGTAGGCGAAATTATATTATAGTTCTAATTTTTATTTTCATGGTATTTTTTTTTGTTGGGCTTAAATAGTATACGATACCATTGCCGTCGAATTCTTTTATACGTCCAATGCTCTACGTTCATGTTTCACTCAAATAGGCATTGAAAAAACAAAATAATAAAACGATTAATCTAGCTTTTTCTTTTTCAATTTTCAATGGTGACTTTCCTCATTTTTAATGAATAACTCAAACAAGCATGAAAGATTAAAAAAAAAAAAAAAAAGATCTGCAAGCTCCCGGTCGACTTACGATGACGGCCACCAAGGGTTGAGCGCCTTATGCTTCCCTGCTCACTTTCAGTCACTTGAGCACACAATTATTCCTCAAAACATTCACGAATCCCACAATTTACTTGGGTTCATATTGAAGATTTTGAATCTCAAGATATTTTAAGAAATTCGATCCCTATGAAAAGGATAGTGTACCCTATGCTGAATGAATTAGGTGCTCAGATGAAGTTATCCCCATCCGTTAAAGACTCAATTAAGAAATCAAATCTCAGACCCTGATAAAGGACTTCAGTTTTCCATGAGGATTGTATTGTACTGAGACTTCCCTTTCCAATATCGTGCATTGAGTTATCATGAAATGGAAAGTCATAGAAGAGAAACAACTGAAGAACGATGCTTCTCTCAGAATGGAGATGGGACCCTGATTAATTCCAATATCGTTTATATTACTGTTTGATGCATTAAATGTGACCAAATCCAAGTTCTTGACCCGCATACGTTTTTGAATATCGTGGAACACCTCTTTTTCTTGATCGTCATCTGATATATTATTTCGTCCAATCAACCATTCCGAGTCGGTCCAATGAAAAATCCAACATAAAGAATAACACGAATCAGGAACACAGCCAGCATCATAGCAATTCCTCGGATATGAAATTTCATAGAATTTAAAGCTACACAATCCAAACAAAAAGGTTCCACGCAAATTGGCCTGGAAAATAGAAGATTGTTGTGAAGAGACATGGACAAGGACAGCACTGAAGCTCTACAATTCTGAGGAAACGACTAGGATCTCTCTCAACGTTCAACCGGTAAGCTGATTATGCCTAAAAAAAGTGCTTAAGCATCCCCGACCACAAGTGGCAGCCATTATAGATTCCCACCGCAACAAAAAGTACCACAATACCAATTATATGTCAGCCGCAAGGAAGTTGCCGGTCAGTGTAACCTGCATAAAATTAATTCATGATGCAAAATCTCAAACGAGAATAGAACAGACATCTATCCGTGATTTCTCTTTTTTCAATGAAAACCTTGTTACTAATCAAGACAGGTGTACCAAAATTCACAGGAGAGGGTCTGTGCTCAACTCATTGACACAAGAAATCCAGAGGGTTAGAGAGTCACAAGAGTACCTTTTCACCCAATTTGAATGGAGGAAGTCCCTTGTAAGGGCAGGTGCCGCACCTGAAAGCATCCCCTAAACCACACTGCAGGTTAGAGACAATTGTGAGAGCAATGCCGACCATGAAACACAACACGGGCAGAGCATTGATCTGAGTGTGACACATGAAGGATGAATCATTCCCAGAATTCCTATCATGGAGTTTGCCCATTATTTGCAGATCCCTAAATCCTTATTGCAGAACCATGTGTGTGTGTGTGTTACTTCATTTTAACCATCCTAAGCTTCACAATTACCTATTGCACTAAATAAGCTACGTGACCAAGGAATTGTCAGAATACCAAATCGCTAGTCAGACTCAGAACAGAATTTATTCATCTCAGACTCCTAAACAACAGAAAAAAACAATTAGCCTTTTTGGAAAAGCACGTTCAGGTCATTTTAACAGCACAGAAAACAAGACACCCCAAATTCCAACTGAAGGCAACATACACTGAAACAGAATACTTTCCAGAAAAAAGACATACATTGCCACAGGCTGATTGAGGATTATTGATCTGTTCTGCAGTGAATCCTAATTTCAATACTTTCTCCTCTTCTTCAGCCCTTCCACAAGTGCAGTTTTTGCATGCTTTCCTTGTACTTCCAACTTCACAATCACCTATTATAGCACAAGCATGTTACTAAATACAAGGGAAGAAAACCAATACATCAGCAACTGAAACTAGATAAGTACTATTCACCCGTTGGCAGTTGCGGTTTCTTTAAATCTTCTTCAGTCAAAAGACTATCTTCATCTACAAGGTCTGAATCATTGTCAATTTGCACTTTAGGTGGAGTCTTCACTGCCTTTTTTAGGGAAAAAGAGGAACCAATTTTCCATGAAGGCTTTTTTGCTTTAATCTATGTGCAATGCAAAATAATTTTACTGTTAGAAAAGTAGGTTTCACGCTGCATAAGTAGGAAAAATTAAGCCTAGTAGAATATGCGGTTCTGTCTAAGCGTATTTTAGATATTTTTAAGCCATAATATGCATTATTGCAACCTATAATTTAACTTATTTGCAATAAGTTTCTATTCTGCCCTATTCTTGCATTAGAAACACAAGAGGGGAAAAAATGAACATTAAATAAATTGAAGAAAGAGAAAACTGAAACGGCAGAAAATAAACTAACCCCAGAAGGCTTGATTTCTGATGAGATAGTTGATTTTAATTGTAAAATTTGTGTTTCTGAAAACCCTGCCAAGAGTAACTTGTGCTCAAGATCAGAAATCATCTGCAAGACGACATAAAATTGAAATAACTCACCACCAAAAGCAGAGATTATAACCCACAGCCATTTTACTTGCCCCAACTTTAATATGACCCAACCATACCCAACAACTTAGACTAACGAATAAATAAACTGGGACATTTCACATTATAAAAGCACGGGTTTTCATGGGTCAACCCATGGTTCATTATTAACTCACGCCTCATCACTGTGTCATGTAACCCACTCTCATCCTCTCTTTTTACAGCAAACTCTCTCAGCACAATATATGTTATTTTCATGAAGAACATTTAAAACAAATATCAATAGAAAGTATAAAATCCATAACAGGCTACATTATATACATGTTAATTTTGATATCATTAATCATGTAATAGGTTACAAAAACATTTTGAGTTTTAAATTAATGGTCCAATCGATCCAATTCAAACCAACAAATTTTGCCACCCACAATTAATAAAATAATTCTTCCTAGGCACAACTGATTATTACCTTATCGACTGAACCCAAAGCAGACTGAGAAGGCTTGCGAATAAGAGTTGACCCTCCTACTTTTAACACTCTCAGGATTTCTTGAACCAATTGATCAGGAGGACAATCAAGAGATTGCCAGATTAAAATTACAATATCCATAGAGGAAGATTCCACTGGCAATTTGCCTGTTGCTTCCAAGAAAAAAGAAAAAAATGGTTTCCTTAGCTACCCAAAAAATATTATATAAAAACAAATAAGCAAATATGATATTAGAAGGGAAATTGCATCTTTAGAAGTGCCAAAATTTTATGCAGGGCAAGGTGCAATTTCACCCTGAATTTTTTTCCCTAATTGGAATGCTAGCTATGAATACTGTAATATACTTATTCCATCGAAGGGTACAAAACTACACATGCATCCTCACGATTGACATTGAGAAACACCAGTTAGAAAAGGCAAGAAAAAATACATTATGCCAACAAGAAAGCACCAATGGCCTCATTTCTTAGCCAATTCAAAATTCCATTGTGGACTTAGAACTCTTCTCATGCAAAAGAGCATGTTGTAGCGAGGAGCATACTCACAATCAATAATTATCATTTGATTGTAAATCTCACATTTCAATGTATGAAAGCAGTTTAACTATGAATCCTGTGCCACTTAGTTTCCTTGAGAGAAAAGGAGAAGATAAGATATTTTTCTTGAAAATAAAAGGAAACTTTTTTAACGTATTCTAAAGTCTAGGTACTCAAAATTAGGTATTAATTCAGGGGTAAAACTTAGTTTCTTACAGATAAAATTACAGCCCAGGAAAATAAGATAGTTATAGTGATATTTTTTTCATGGCCTGATGATGATAAAGCTCTCCTCCAAGCTCGTTGCATATCTGTTAGAAGACTATGTTGTACTTATAAAGAAAAGTAATTGTAATCATAACATGTAATCAAAGTCAGAAAATTACTTAGAGACGATGCAAATGTGAGGACTAGAGGATCACAGTGTTCTACCCCTCCATTTCCAATTTCTCCAATGGAGTCAAACACAGCACTAACGGGAAGCACAGCATCATCTGTAATTGCCAGCACAGCAGAATTTGACTTTGCAGCATCCTACAAAATTCAAGATTCATAATATCATGTTTAAGAACTTTGAATTTCAATGAAAAATTTATAGCAGGTGAATTAGTACGAAAATACTAAAAGAAACAAGACAAGAAAACGAGTAGATTACAGAAGCCGAATCCATGTAGATAGTAAATAGTTCCCAATAAGGCGGCATGCACCCGACTAAAATAATTATTACAACAGTAACTTGATGAAATCATAATCCAGAAAAATAAAATCCAGAACTTAGCTTTCCTTTAATAAAAGCCCAACTTGTAATCAAACGAAAATAGTTTCAAAGAAAAAGACCAAACGAAAAAGAGAAACAAAAAAACAGAAAATAGAGATGAAGAAATCATGCGTTGCCCAAAAACACACCACAATCACCAGTGAATGAGTATGAATGACAAACAAAAAGTGAAATAGAAGAATCAGAAAAGATAAAAAGAAATAACGAAGAGGACGAAGAACAGGAATGTACCATCGGACTCCAAACTCGGAGCACAGAGAGAGGTAGAGGGACCTGGAAGCTTCGGTTGGAAGGTGAGCGTACTGTTCAAAATTCTTAAATCATGGAAAAAAGAGGAGGATCGCAATGGCTTTAGAGCATGGCGGTGATATTATCAGCTGGTTTGTTGGGGGCGGTGGTAAATCGAGTTTATTATATAAGTCTGATTTATGTATATTGAGATAAATTTTTTACACATATTTATTTCGTAGATCGTAAAAATACTTCATAGACCGTATTCCGTGAATCACGATTCATAAGTACTTATGAAACTTCTATAAATTAATCCAAACGAGTTTTATATTATTATTATTAATGGAAATGGATTGGGATTCGGATCCGGGTCGGTAATGGATCCCTGCTTGATTGGATGAGGTGTTTCGGCCTTTCGGGCTCGGAACCACTTGCAGCAGCGACGTCGTTGCAAAAGCCCCGTGTTTCATCCTTTTTCTCCGGCGCTCGCCGGCCTCTGTGAATGTTCTTTGATTCTTTCTTTTCCTGTGTTTGAGAATTGGTTGATGTCCGCCTGGGACCGTGGGACGAATCATGACAGAGAAGCCAACTCCGCCACCGTTGAAACCTCTCTCTCCTATCGACTGGGAAACCCTCATCGACGACTTCCAGTGCGGTGGTCCTCGTTGCCGCAAATGGACTTCGCTTTACCCATTACCTTCTCTCCTTGACCTCCTCCTCACCGCCCTTCTCCGAAAGGACTTCCCTCTTTCTCTCAAGATTCAACTCCTCCTTTTCCTTGAAGAATTTTCGGATTCTTTCTTCGACCATGGACATCAGTCCCACTTCCTCGATCGCCTGATAGATACTCTTCGAATTGTAATTCAAGCTCCAGTGGATGGGGTTCACATCACTTTCACTTTCAAAGAGCAACTGATGGTTTCCACCACATCGATCCTGATATGTCTAGATGCATTTGACAACTTTGAAGCGAGATACACTGTGAGGCTAGTTGAATTGTTGTTGACCGTGATTAATCGCCCGAATCATGGGTTGGACCGTCATACCCGTGCTATTGCCTGCGAGTGTCTGAGGGAGTTGGAGAGGGCAAATCCTTGTCTGCTTTCGGAGATCGTTGGACATTTTTGGGGCTTGTGCCAAAACGAGCGCACTCACGCTTCCCAGAGCTACATTTTGTTGTTCACGTCCGTCATACAAAACATTGTGGCTCAGAAATTAAATCTGTCTATTTTGAATACGTCTGTACCAATGGTTCCTTTCAATGTGCCCCAGTGGTTAATGGGTTCCAACAAGGAAATTTCAGGTTTGAATTTTAAGGAGTTAAGGAGGGCGATGGCCTTCTTGCTAGAGTGGCCTCATGTTATGACCGCTTGTGGGATGATGGAGTTCATGGCAATGATATTGCCAGTAGCAGTGGCCTTGGAGTTGCAACCGTCAATGTTGAAGGTGCAGTTTTTTGGAATGATTTATTCGTATGACCCTGTGCTATGTCATGTTGTTTTGATGATGTATTTACATTTCTTAGATGCTTTTGATGGGCAAGAGGGAGAGATTTCCCGAAGGCTTTTGTTAATTTCAAGAGAAGCACAACATTATTTAGTCTTTCGATTGCTAGCTATTCAGTGGTTGTTGGGTTTCAGTAAATTGATTTTCTGTAAAGAAGTTGGAAAAACTAGGTCTGTCATCAAATTGTGCTCGACCTTTTATCCGAATTTATTTGATCCGCTTGCTTTGAAAGCGTCGAAACTTGACCTGCTTGCATTCTGCTCAATATGCGTTGATATCTTGAGATCAGAAGGCAGTTCACATAAGGAAGTAGACTCCGTTAATCCGGTACAGCTCTTTGAAGACGGTCTTGTCTGTGTATCATCTTTCAAATGGTTACTTCCAGGGAGTACAGAAACTGCTGTCATGTTCCGCACCTTGCATAAATTTGTGATAAGCGCGTCATCTCATTTTGATTATGATCCTTCTACAACGACATATCTGTTAGACTCCATAATATTTTGTATCTTAGAGGTAATTCTATTTTTGGCTTTGTTTTGCTTGCTGCCTATGTTACCTTATCCTATTCTCCAAAATTTCCACTTTTCCCCCTGTGATTATGATGCCATTTCAAAGTAGAATTTTATTGCTAGAGATAATTTTCTGCAAGATTTTGATACTGTTTTGAAATGAAAAGAAAATGGAAAACTGAGAGATAATGACAAGTCATGATATTTGAGACTTGATAGTATTGGGGCTAATTAGTTTTGGCCAAGTTTGGGATACTTTAATTTCACGTTATTTGTACAATTTAGGTGGATTTCAGGGATCCCACTTTACACATTCGATCTAATGCTTTTCATCCCACCCCCTCCCCCCCCCCCCCCAAAAAAAAAAAAAAAGAAAAAAAACCTGTGACGTTTTCATAGGTAATGATAGCAAACCATAACCTATCAATTTCAAAACCAGGACCAAGCCCAAGGATGTGTTCATATCCTTGCTTCCAAAAAATAAAATGTTAGGGCTTGTGCTACATGATTGAATGACCGTAACATTTTTATTCTCATCGAATTTGCATTCTTATATGTAAAATTTAAATTAGAAATATTAAATTGAAGTTTTGTTTTTCAGGGGATGCTTGTGAACATGATGCTGGATGGTTGGCGATTGGTTCCCGTTGTTGTTGCCTTTGTTGATCGTTTTCTCTCCTGTAAAAAGCATTCTTGGTTGGGAGAGCGTTTACTTCAGAAATTTGATGAGCATTTGGTTCCAAAAGTGAGAATGGATTATAAGTTGATTTCTTACTTCCCATTATTTGATAGAATTTCTGAAAACAAAACAATACCTCCACTCAGATTGTTGGAGCTGCTCACCAATTTCATGCTTTTCCTAGTGGAGAAACATGGCCCAAATACAGGAATGAAATCCTGGTCCCATGGAAGTAGGGTTCTTGGGGTTTGTCGGATCATGCTGATTCACCAACATAGTTCCAGATTGTTCCTTAGATTATCTCGTATGCTTGCTTTTACTTGTCTCTATTATCCTGATTTGGAAGTTCGTGATAATGCAAGGTATAGACTCTGTATTGTTTGTTCATTTTTGTTTATAATTGTTTTTCCCTTTGCCCTTTGTATTGTTTGTGTGATATGCTCTCAGTATCTTCCATTCTTCAAGTTCAAAGGGCCTACAAAGTGATCACTCACCTATTCTAATGCTTTCTGTTACTTGTTTTGCAGAATCTACTTGCGTATGCTGATCTGCATTCCAGGGAAGAAGCTCAGAAACATCTTGAACCGTGGGGACTTGATCCTTGGTATTTCACCATCTTCACAGTCAAGTTCTTTTTACAGTGTTCAATCACCTCGCCTTTCTCAAAAATTCAAGAAATTTAGGAACTTATCATCCTGCATTCACCTTGAGCGTGTGACCCCTTTGCTTGTTAAACAATTTTGGTCATTGTCATTATCAAGTTTTGGTGTTAGCAACAGCAAACCAGCTTATCTGGAGGGTGTCCAGGATAGTGAAGCCCCTGCTGAGGAAAATGAATCTGCTGAAAGTTCTAGTACAGAGATTATTCCTGAAATGGGAAGAATTAACCAACCACAAGAGCCACTGCGTGTGATGGATTCTAAAATCGCAGAGATTTTGAACACGTTGAGGAAGTACTTTTCCTGCATTCCTGACTTCAGATATATGCCAGGACTCAGAATTAGAATAAATTGTAGTTTGAGACTTGAATCTAGTAATTTCATCCACATGTTAGGAATTGATACCACTGCCTCACCCTTGGAAGAGATTGATGTCCTTCCTGCTATATATGCTACTTTGTTAAAATTCTCATCTTCTGCTCCATATGGGCCTATTCCATCTTATCGCATACCTTTTCTTCTTGGTGAAGGTTATGGTAATAATGCATCTCAGAATCTCTCATTAAGTATTGTTCCTGTAGAAAATGGGACCAGAGAAGAGGATAAATTTAGGGCTTCTGTAGTGATCGAATTGGAGCCAAGGGAGCCAACGCCTGGTGTAGTTGATGTTCACATTGAAACTAATGCAGAAAATGGCCAGATCATTCAAGGTCAGCTTCAAGGAATAACTGTAGGCATAGAGGACATGTTTTTAAAGGCCATTGTTCCACCAGACATAGCAGAAGATGCAATCCCTCTCTACAAGTTAGAATTATTCACTGCTTTATGGGAGGCATGTGGGACGTGCTCTAACACTGGGCGGGAGATTTTTTCATTGAAAGGATGCAAAGGAGTTGCAGCCATCAGTGGAACTCGATCTGTCAAGCTTCTTGATATCCCTGCAGCCTCTTTGGTTCAGGCAACTGAGCGCCACCTAGCATGCTTTGTTGTGGGTGTGACTGGGGAGCCTCTTATTGATATTGTACAGGGTGGCGGTATCATCCAGAACATCATTTGGGATGATACTTCAGATGCTACCCATGATTCTACTTCAGTTGCTAATTTTGATGCGGGTCCACTTTTCCTGACTTACAATGATGAGGATGCCAAGGGGCATGTTAGCAATGGTAGAAGGCGAAATTTGGGATGTATTCTTATCTTAATAGTTCTTCCTCCAAGGTTTCATTTGCTTTTCCAAATGGAGGTCTGTGATGTTTCAACTTTAGTTCGGATTCGTACAGATCACTGGCCCAGCTTAGCCTATATCGATGATTATTTGGAAGCTTTGTATCTGTCGTAAGAGTCGTCTACAGACCTAGATACATCTTCACTTGAGTTTAGATTATTTTTCACTACCCTGGGTGTTGAAAATAGTAAGCATGTTGTTAATTCTTTTCACCAAGTTGTTTCAAACGAATGTAAGAGGGTAGTTGTTCGCACACAAATCACCATGTAGTGATGTATCCTCAGTCCATGTGTGTCCTCCATTGTGACGGGCTGAGCTTTTGAAAAGCTTGGAAATATGTATAGTGTAATCTGGTGATTTGTGCTATTGTGTTTTGGGTCTCGTTCATAATCCTTTCCAGATTGCTTGGCCATGTTTGGTAGCGGAAATGGCCCATGTGAGATGGGAATGTGAAAGAGATTGGTAAGTTTAATAGGTTTGGTAGAGGTTAAAGCTCGTTCCCATTGATTGGCCCATTTCCTCAAAGTGAGGTAATGAGCATCCTCAAGTGGACCAAAGGAATGGCCTTCAGAACTTTGTTGTTGGATAATTTGTAAATATCATATAAGTGTTCTCTTTGAGAGGCATACTCTAACCTTGATAAAATTTCGGGATTCAACTCACTTAAACTTTTTAGTATAAAAAAAAAAAAGTTTTTTGGATCAAAGAATCCTTTGATGATGACCTACTCTTTGCTCCTTGTCGTCGATGGCATACTCAACCTCACCTCATCATGCATCTACTGCCCTCAGTATGTAAGTTTATCTGTCTTTTGCTTCGTTCTTCGACAGTCATCAATCTTCCATGCTTTTACTGTTTTGCTCCATTCTTAAGCAAGGAGGGTCCAGTTGAATTTTAAATCTGCCTCCCCTCTTTAAGATTTGGGTTTTAACATTGTAGGATGAAGACAACATAGGTGCCTTAAAGAGAGTGCGTTGTAGTCTTTGTAACTATAATTAGATATATTGAGTGAAAATTATTCTAGCATTCCATGACATGCCAGATATGTTTTTAAAACTCATTCACACTTTCATCCTACCGTATCAAAGGGGCCAAAGACTGCTTTAGTTCACTTATTTTCAAGATACAAACAATAAAAAAGTCCGACGAGGTTTTGGTTATTGTTTCTTATTCATCTTGAAGTTATACAACTTTTTTGGAATAAGAAATCTTATCCCAAACACTTCCATCAAATCTCTTCTTTCTTTCTAGGTGAATGAATTCAAATGGGACCAAAGGCTTTGTAGCCTAGTGGTATGAATGCTTCTCTGTAAGTAGAAAGTCATATATTTGATCATATTTGTAATTCATGTTGTTAGCATCTGTCCTTGTAACTGAAAAAAAATCAAATGGGATAAAAAAATAGGCCTAAAAGAAATTATATGAATTTTACTTACCACAAAGGAATGAAACTTACTAATGATATCGATGACACTATTTTTAGCAGGACTTCAAAAAAGTTTGTTATAGTATTCCCCATAACAAAGATCATAAGAGATTTTAATATCTAGATAACAATTAGTGGTAAGTAATTGTTCAAAGAAAACTACTCATCTTTCAAAGTTGTCCTATATTAATCTTCGCACAATCAGAATTTTTTTTTTCTTTGTGACAATCCTCCCACAATTAGATTTAAAGAAAATATTATATCAAACAAAATATTACTGTACCAAGTAACTACTGAAGGTTAACTCAATATGGATAAAATGAGAAAAAAAATAAAAATAAATGTCGATAATCCAAATCCTTTCTGATATGTGCATATTCTGAATTTTTTTTTTGGCTGTTTCTTGGTTCCATCAAGATTGTGCTAGAGAGTGGGACATAGGATCGTTCTTATAACAGTTGAGTTGATGGAAAAGCGTTGATGGAAAAGCTTGGTAGTGAGCAAGAGGTGTATGTTCTTTGAGGTTTTCACATCTTGAGAGTAAATGTCTTTGCCTCTGAATTAGTTTTTACAGATCATTATACATGTGTTATTTTAATAATTTTTGACCAGGTACTCCATTTAAACTGTGCATTTAGTCGCTTCTGATTTTGTTCCATGGCTTCTCTTTCAATGAAGCTTAGCAGGACTGTAAAGAGATTCATGCTTTTGTTGGTTGCAACTTGATGAGCAAAACCTGTTTCATATTTTGATTCATGATAAGCACTTTTTTTGAAGTTCTTCAAGTGAACAATTGTTTTTGGACCCATGTAATAATTTCAGCGAGTGGATTTATTATTGGCGATCACAGATTCAATGAAAAATCAAATCTTGCTTCTAAAACTCGCATGAAGATTAAACACAGAGGTACTTTTGGGTGTTCTTCTTTTTCAACATTTGCCGGTAGAGAATGTGCTAGTGGGGTGAAGTGGAGGAAGAAAATGGTGACGATGAAGAGAGGGGCAGTGGTGAGGATGAAGAAGAGGGAGCTTTTGGGTCCTTCCTTTTTTCCTGAAAGATGGGGTGTTTTGGATATTGATGTATAGATGTTAATTTCCTTTTGTTTGCTTTATCTTTTAGTTATACTTTTGGTAGGTGTTGCAACAGGGATGTTTCTGGGTTACATGAGTTAAAAATCTCATTGGGAATCTCATAGGTGTTTATCTTGTGCTCTAACTTCCTAGAATAGAAAATTAAATTTCAATCCTTATGATAAAAATTGAGTGTAAAGCATGTTTGTTCCCTTAAGCCCCCTTTCAATGTTATGATCGGTACTGGCCAAGTAGTTGAGCTGGTATGGCTTCTGTTTGTTGCCTTTGCTTCAGAAGAAGTAACTCTACAAAAGGCAACGTTTATTGTATACTATTGAAGAAGCGTTGGGGTTTAGTGAGCACTAAAGTTAATGACTTAGCAACTTTCTTCACTATGTAACAGGAAAAGCAAAGCAAAGTTTCAATGGTGTCATTAACTGCTGATGAACGCTATTGCTTGCTTACAACTTGCTGAACAAAGTTTTGCATAGGGTATTTGAGAGTGAACCACAATTGAGAGGAGAAATACTTGAAATTTGGGAGGATATATATACTACATATCTCTGCGCTTTTTGTGTTTGGCAGGAACATGTAGAGATTTGGTTTTGCAAATATGTATGTTCATATTGCTACTTTCATTCTGTTCTGTACAGCTCCATTTTGAATTTTTATCTTGCTTCTTGTTGACATTGATAATGACAATGTTGGTAAGACTCCAATGGCTATTGGGATTATTTTTTGTTTTCATGGTTTGTTGTAAGGTAGCTTTTGGAAGACCCCAATGAGAAAGAGGTTCAATTTCATTCATGTGAAATGTAACAGAGTATTTAAAATTAGAGATAAGTGGTTAGTATCTGTTGGTTCATAATGTCTCATTTTAATGAAATCACCTTTTGTGAAGTAGGTGGCAATTCATTTTTTGGCACATTTATGACATCAATTAATATTAATTTTACATGCATTGCAGGAAGTTTAAGTCATTGGAACTAATTGATGCGTGATTGAATATATTGGAAGTATTGATTACACTTAAGTTAATTCATCCCACACATCAGGGGAGTCAAAGCTTGTTAAGAACTGAAGTTAATATTATTTTGTTTTCAGTGTTAATACAATAATCGACTTGTAATCTAGCATTTGCAAAATCGTTGGCTTAAAATGATTTGAATTACATTAAGTTTGAAGACTGCAACTAAATTTTCATTGTCTGATATATGCCATGTAACACATGTCTTGTATACTTCTTTAATTACGTATTGGAAGCATTAATCATCAATTCCTTAGGGGTTTATTACTCATTTCCGGCTCATTAGCCGTTCTTCTTATCAAATATCGTTCTTATTCTTAGATTCAGTGATCCCGATTACCGTTCAATTCTAATACGCGGATTCATACTTGCATATTCATATATATTCTTCAAGTGTAAATATTTTATACACAATAAAAATAAATACACTTGAATCTTCAATTCTCCGTCATTCTTCCTTCTGGTTCATCTTCAAGCATTCTTCTCTTTTGTATTCATGTACCTATATGGTTGGTGGGGGAGGGTGAGATTCAAAAGAATCTCAGTAGCAAAAAGTGCTAACAAATACATACAAGAAATGCTTTGTGCATGACATGTTTGCTTATATAAATTCATGCCAACATAATGACATATATGCATGCTTAATGTTTAACATATTACACTAATGGCTATAGCATAAATAAATCAGAGCTTCACTCATTCACATATGTTTCATACAATTCATCAAATCAATTAACACATCAATACACAAGCACACATATCAAGTTAGGAAAGTTCACTGCCTTTTGAACTTGTGTCCTCTTCTTGTCCCTTTTTTTCTTCCAACCATTGAAGTTTCGGTGCACCCAGAATAGAATATGAATTTAGGTGCGAATTAGTCGAAATAAAATATCCGATTCTTTTAGGATATGTCAGAATGACATAGAACTTAACCTGGATCTAAAGGAAAAGGGAAGTAGTGTTTAGAAAGAAGTAAGGAAGAGAATTAAAATAACGAATGGCACAAGAAATAATATTGCCATAATCAAGGGTAAAAGAGACAATTGTCACTTGATCTTGAGGTTAAAATTGGAAGGCAAAATAAAGGGTTAAGATTTACTTCTCAAAAGTAATAAGCAATTATGAGGATAAAAAGCAAATTACCTCCCTCCATTTTTTACCACAAAAAACGTCCAAGGAGGGGCAAAGAAGGAAGAAAGAGGAATTTGGTCAAAGTGTCAATTTTTTTCAAGAAGACTTTGGTCAACTTAGGTTCTTGCACCAATAGGCTTTTGATCAACATTCTCCTTTCCATTTTAGAGAAGCATTTCGGTCAAGCAAGAAGCAAGAAGCAAGAAGGGAAGAGAGAATTTCCTATTGAATCAGGCTAAAAAGAAAGGAAAGAAAAGAAGAAGAAAAGTTAAGAAGATTTGCAATTGGTTATAACTTGGTAGGTTGACCAAAAAGTAAGTTTACAAGAGTAAATTGGTCAACACATTTCCTTCTTTTTGACTGAGGAATTCGGTCAAGATAAGGGAAGAAGGAGAGAGAAAATATCAATTCATTTAACCCAACCATACTTTGGTTAATTAACCAAGTTGCTTTTCAAGAAGCCATAGAATTTTAACACCTCACCTTCTCTTGCTCCCTTAGAATTAAATTTCGGTCAAGACTGACTAAATATAGATGAGGACCAATGAATTAACCATTTCACTCCCTCATTCACCTTAAGTGTTGCCCAGAAAAAGAAAGAAAATGAAGGAAAGAGAAAGAGGAAAGAGAAAGGGAAAGAGGAGCTCGAAGAACAAAGAAGCAAGGTGAGTACTCATTTGATTTTCACCTTTAAGATCACCTTTCTAGCTCTTGAGGCTTTCATGAATATTGTTCTCCTCTCTAAGAGCTTCATTTTTATGATTTCTGTTTTTGAAGAGGATGTATTTTGAGTCATCTAGCAAGAACCAAAGTTGAAGGATAAAAAAATGAGCCTAAGAAAGTGTAAGAGGTGAGCAAGAGCTTCTTTTTTACCTATGTATTGTGTTGTTTGGATGAATTTTTGGGACTTTTCCATGCTGCCGTAATTTTGGCCACTAAGGGGTTTTAGGGTTTTGAGGTTTCATGTTGTTTTGATTATATACAAGATGTCTTGTGATGTTTAAAGAGCATATGAAACTTGTTTGATGATTAAATTAGAAACTTGGTGATTGTTGGATTGTGTAGCAACTTTATGCCATAACAAGACACATAGAAGGATTAGGAATTTGGTAATTTTGATGTTACCAATAGATTCTATATGAAAAATTGTGTAGGAAAAGCCTTTAGCTATAGATTCTAGATCACTAAAATAAAACACTGAAAACTGGAATTGAAAATGTGCTGCCAGTATAGGTTTCCTGTGAGGCAGTATTGTTTTTGGATAATCAAATGGTGTCCAATGAATGTGAAATTTTTCAGAATGAAAGTAGACATGTCAAAGTTTAATTTGATAGATCATTTGTGCCATTTGGATCAATACACTAGGAATTATGAATTATTAAAGTTAGGCATTTAATTTAGAATGAATTATGTGGCAATAAGGTTTTAGTCGTAGTTCTAGAATTTTGTGGCTAGAATTGGCTATGAGTAATATTTTATCTTTAAAATAGACTCAAAGATATTTGAATAGGAATTTGAACCACATTTAGAGTTCCCTAAAATTAGTTATGATTTTTCAAAGATTAATCAAAATTTTGACAGCATAGTTTGTGAATTTAAGAAAGAAAGAACCAAATGTAATAAGTGTAAACTCATAAAGTGAAAGTAAGAATATGAGGCTAATGTAGCCCATTGAGAAGTCATTTATCATAACACTAATGATATGATTATATATCTAGGGTCATGAGAAGTCAAGAAAGAAGAAAAATAAAAGAATTTCCAAGAAACTTCAATGGTTGGAAAAAAAAAGGGAGACAAGAAGAGGACACAAGTCCAAATAGTAGTGAATTTTTCTAACTTGTATAACTTGATGTGTACTTGTGTATTAATGTGTTAATTGCTTTAATGAATTGTATGAAGCATATGTGAATAAGTGAAACTTTTTTTTTTATTATTTATGCTATAACCATTAGTATAATATGTTAAACATTGAGCATACATATATGTCATTATATTGACATAAATTTATATAAACAAGCATATCATGCACAAAACATTTCTTATATAACCCTCCCCCACCAACCATATAGGTACAAGAATATGAAAGAGAAGAATGCTTAAAAATAAACCAGAAGGAAGAATGACAGAAAATTGAAGATTCAAGTGTATTTATTTTTACTCGGTGTAAAATATTTGCACTTAACAAATATGTATGAATATGCAAATATGAATACACATTAGAATTCAACGCTAACTAGGAAAACAGAATCTAAGAATAAGAACGAACTCTAATATTTAGTAAGAAAAATGGCTAATGAGCTGAAAATGATTAATAAACCTCTAAAGAATTGACAATTAACGCTTAATTAAAGTAAATAAGACGGATGTTACATGCCATTGGTTTTTAGATAAAAATCAACAGCCAGAAACTGATCCTAAAACCGACATTCTATGCAATATTTAGCCTTCAATCACCTATGACCTTCAAAGAAAAAGATAATGGGCAAGTCAATAATCAAATTCTATGAAAAATTAACCGACTAACTAATAATAGCTTCTGTGAATAAATACACCAAATGAGACACTAGACCCCATTGCCGAGGCAGAGCTATACGGTACAATATGTAAATCCCCCCATTGATGGGACTCCAGCAAAAGCATAAAATATATGCCAATTAGGCCATAAAAAGCACTTGTAGGAGCTGCTATCTGAAAGGAATCAGATCAAGTACATCATCTGGCGCTTTTAGAAAGATACTTGACTGCTCCAATATCAGCTTCCAGGGTACAGGAGACATCAGAAAAAAGAAAAAGAAATTGAAACAACAAAAATTATCTTCTCTCAACCGATCTCCTTGATTCCAGAGGAAGCTTTGCAGACTCTAGAGAGCTTCTACCTTTAGAATCATGCTTATCTTCTTTTGGATCATGAGCTGACCTTTTCCGCCTCAGCATATCCTCTGCATATCGACGCCATAGAACTTCCCTTTCTTTTCTTGGAACCTTGTTATATCGAGGATCTGACTTTAGAAAACGTTTAGCAGTAGACCATGAATTATAAACTGTTCTCCCATCATTATTTTCTTGAGATGCCACTTCAGAATTCAGGACTTCAGTTAACATAGCTCTGAACTCCTGCACGCAACGCTGGCCAAATCACAAGGATCACTTATGTTAGGGTTTAGCATATTCATGCAACAACGTTTTTTTTCCAGAACGCAAAAAACATTAAGACAACACATACTTCTGCTAACTGAAAAAAATACAAACGGCTACTGAATCTTGGAAATATGATGCAATATGCCGTTGTTAAAACGTCCTTCACACAGGCAGTATTGTATTCAACACTAAACGATAAACAACTCATCAGTTTGCAAGCTAAAAGCAAGTGTTGGAGTTTCTACTTAAACCAGCATTATGATTCATACATAATTAAAGCAAATTGAAACATTGGCCAATTGTAAAATTAAATCACATGCCAAATGCACCTCACATTTCCATTGAATGCCTTGAAAAAAAAATAGAAGGTCCAGAACTAGTCATATCACATCTCAGTCTAGATTTCCATTTGTGATTGGAAGCCTTCATTCATTCATTTTGGAAAAATTGTCAACTTTTACAAGCTTTCACCACTAGGGGCAAGAAAAGAGAAAGTAACCGACTTCTTTTAATTCTACAACTACATAGGTACACAGACACATATATGGGATTAGAGACATGTCAATAGTAGTTCATTGCTAACATACTAAATCACCTTAATATCAATAGTTCAATAGATTTTATCTTGTGGATGTCAGTATGACAGTAAGAGAATTCAAGAAGAAAGCAACAATGACCAAGTATGCATTAAACCTTACGGACTCCCAGAACATGACCACTCCATTAACTTAAACCAAAGCAAACTTTTATGGTAGATGTGAGGAAGGGGAACGCTTTTTCCTATCATTTCTGCCTTAGATTTATTTACTAATCAGCACTCATTTTTCATTTTTTCCAATGACAATATGTTACGTAGCATCCTGTATCTTGTATTAGTTAAATATAGTAGTACAGGAATAAAGAATTTTAATCTGTTAGTAACTACAGAGGGGAACAAGTTGTACCTGAAACTAATCAAACACCCTGACCTGAGCTATAAGGCTAAAATATACAAAAACCCTCTAAATTTTATGTCAATTGCATATAACCCACCTGGGATGAATATTTCAAAGTTTAAATTTTTAACATTAAACCACCTACTGTTACTTTTGTTGCAAGTTACGAACGAAAGCTGCCATGTAGATTCATGAGGATTATGTGGCATCTGGCATATATTAAAAAATTAAAACTATAATATACAAAACCCCCACGGGCTTTAAACCAACTGCATATAACCCTCCTAACATTTCAAACTTTGACTTTAACTTCCTTAAAGTTTTAATTTTTAACATTAAAACCCCTGCTGTTATATTTTTTTTCCTGTCTAATGCCTATCAAGGCGATCCCATTCCTTTCACATGATTGTGATAGCCTCTTGTAATATCAATCTTGAGAATTGGGAATTAGGGTAGAAGAGAAGAAGATTAGAGGGTTGAAGAAGTAGTAGAAGAAATTAGGACATAGAGAGGAGTGATCTGAATGTTCTCTAGAGTTTCATTAACAAAGCAAATCTGACTTACAATGAGTAATCTTCCATATATATAGAGGCAGTAGGGAATTCATTAAAACGGGCACCTATCACCCTAAGGCTCATTAGTCATCAAACACGGCTAAGGCCATGTTTGGCTAGGGCCCCTCCTAATCAGCTAGTGCCACTAAAGATTAATGCCGCTCATCTAATTAACTAAACTAACTAACTTTCAAAATCATCTAATTACAATATCATATCAGATTGGATGATCCTATTGTCCTCATATATTATGCCATAACTTTGTTTTCTCATTGTATAAAAGTTAAGTTTTAAGCTGAAATAAGTTTGTTTACTTATTCCTTTTCTTTTACAATCTTACTACATTCATTTAGATTTTCACTATCATTTATCAATTAAAATAGCATTTTTGTATGGCGGGAAAAAAAAAAGAATGACATTTAAAGGGTGGTTCATGACATCTTGAGATATCTCTAATGCAGATCTCCGATATCAAGTTTACTGTTTATGGTGTGTCAGTAACACATCTAAATGTCAGAAAGCATGTTCACAACTTGGAAATAAGTCTTCAGCCAATTACGCTATACTTGGGTCTAAGCATGGTTCTGTTCAGAACCCTATTTTACTTGTATTTTGGTTCTTCAAAAGATAGATTCCTCGATTGCATTACCAAAACTTTAGATAATTACAGCATTCATTATCTGGAAATAGGTTTACAGTATTGAACAAAATAAGCTTCTTGGAGAAAAACTAATTAGAAAAGAAATTGCCTTTTAGTTTCACTAAACCTACAGAGGTTGTTGCTTCCAGCTACATGTGAAATCTGTAAGGAATGAAAGTGAAGATAGACATTACTAAACTAAGACGCTTCTATAATTAGTATGCACTTTTCATCTCTAATTACAACATCCATCCACGTGGTCTCTAATCTGTATATCAGAATTCTCCTCCTCACCAATGTGTAGACATTTTATTTTTCCAAGCTTTCACTAAAATGGAATTCATTAATCACAAAATAAAAGAAAGCACACAACATTGCAGCAAGAACACATACCTACTCTGAGAAGAAGCAACTATATTTGACTTATGTTAAGGTATTTTTAGAATAGAGATAACTTACCTCCTGAAGCATCTTCACATGTTCCCGGAAGAGCTTTTCTGTGTCAGATGGATCTAGATCAGGATTAGTTGCACGGCCTTGAGGGTCCTTTTCTAATTTAGGCTTTGATTCCGTCCATGATGCCTAAGAAATGATTATATTTTAATTAACGAGAAACTCTATAGCTTCTTGACCACAGACCAAAAAAACAATCAACATCTAACTTCGAAGGAACAAACAAGTAACTTGCAAGCAATTAGTTATCGCAAATAGTATAATTTACTCAGAACACCTTCCAAGTTGCTGAGAAATCCAATTAAGTCCTCCATCTAATTTTTTTCCATCTTTTTTAAAAAAATAAAATTTATATTGAGCCCTTGTAATCTATTAGTGGATGTAGACAAATGAAAATAAAGCGAGACAAGACAGCTGAAGCAAGAATAATTTTGAACAAAAATAATTCTTTGCAAAAACCAATGGAAAGTAAAATTTGGTCGTGATAGGATAATGGGGAAAAAAATCCACAGCCCCATAAATATAATTTTTATATGCCTAAGAACGTGAAAACAGGAAGGAGCACAAAGATAATTTGGTATGTTTAGATAGCCTCCATAAGTGCTTTTCAATCGTGATTTATGGAATACGAGGTAGCTTTTACGGTCTACGAGGTACCTTTTACGATCTACGAAATAAATATGTGGAGGAGTTTTATCTCGATTTACTTGAATCGGGCTTATGCCCAACCAAACAAGCCAAAAGTTTTACCATAGGATCTTTGATTGTCTCCACAAGTAAGGCCTGAAATGAAGTAACTGCCTCCTTTCTTCGAACTTTGAGTCGCACCCTCTCCATTTCTTGTTCTTCTCTTTCTTTCCTTTTGCGCAGCTCCCGTTCCCTCTCCTTCAGTTTATCCTGTAAATCAATTTCTAGATTTAAAATCTGCTTGTTTAATCAACACGCACATACACATGAACTGCAATACATTCCTAGGTGAACTTTGAATGCATGTAAATTAATAAATAAGCCTCCTGACGTAATAGTAACAGGTATATAACCAGATGGATATCAAGGGAAGATCATTCTAAGAAACTTTAGCCACTGATGAGATAAAAATTGCACAAGAAATACTTCAGAAAAAATCGTTCAGCACTACTTGCCCACTTCAAACATAAGAGAAGAGGCATGTATTGGCCCCATTGGAAAGAACAAGGAGATGATAGTTATTACCACATCTACTCTTTGATTTGTCTGTTGACAAATATAGCATGCTAAAAGACATCAACTATATGCTATTAACAAGCTTATATACCTGCTCCTCCTTCTTGGCTTTCGTCTCTCTTTCTGCCGCGTGATCTGCAGCTCTTAGTTCAGATATATACTCATTGAATAAAACATCCCGATCCTCATGCCTCACAGATTTGTATCTTGGATCATTTCTTAAACTTTCTTTAACCTACAATCAAATGCCATATCATGAGTGAGAGAGAGAGAGAGAGAAAGAGATTGCGTACATATTATACTGAAAGGATTTAAACGATATAAAAGCTTTCAATGAAATGGAAAAAGAATGTGATCGAAGTTTCATCTTGTGTAGTTTATGCAATTCGCTTTATATCTGGCTGGTTGGCTGAAGAATAATGCTCACAGTTGAGATAGAACTGTATTGTTCTCATTATTTCTCTAAATTTTCTTCTTCTATGACAAATGTGACAATAAAATGATGATAGTGCAAAGCATTTAACTTGAATTTGACTGACAAGACCATTATCTCTTTGCAACATAGATGAACAGGTAAACACTCTTTCCCACTATTTCATAGTCAAAACATGCATTGCATTTCTAGATACTCCAGTCACTCATCAAGCAAGACCTAGATTCAATATAACAACTAAAATATTAACAGGAACATAACAGCCAAAATCACTAAATCAGAATTGAATGCTGAAAATATGTTCTCCATCCTTTCTCTCTCAATCACCTCACCAAAATTAATTCTCCCTCTCAGCTAGGTACTACATCAACAAGCAAATCTATTCAGGGCAATGATCTACATCAGCTAGCAGACAGATGTTTATTACAAAAATTAGCGGTAAGCATCACAAACAAAGGATTCAGTTACCATGCCAAAATATTGCCTACTAAGGTGAATGATGTTAGCTTTCCATTAATGTAGTCTCCATAACAAAATTCATCCTATAAAAGTGATCGGAATGCTATCTGCAGATTCTAACAAATTGAATCTGATACAACATAGGCCCACAAATTTTATCTAAACATAAAAACAATGAATACAAGCACTTTAGAAACCTGTCACAACATAAAGGTATGCCGCAACCTATTCCAAGTTCCATACCCTTGACCAACGGGAATTAACAGTTATATCTCCTCGTTCCTGGAGCATCGACTTAAAACTGGCAGCAGCTGATGCACGAATTGCTTGAGCCTTCTCTTCAGCCGCTTTCTTCAAGGGAAGTACTCTGAAACAATATACCACATATCACCCAGTATGACACTAATGCGACATTGACATATATAAAACATTCACCAAGCAAATCCCCAGATGCCACTACCATTAATTTGTGACAATATGGCGCAACACTCAATATAGCCAAGACCCCATACAAAATGATTGTGCAAAACATGTTGAGGTTGATTGCCATTTCATAAAATAAGAGTAACAAAGGTCACTTTGACCCAAAGTGTATTCAATCTTTTATCCAACAGAAAGAAAATGAAAATTACTACAGCTACAATGCCTCCCTTCTTTTCCCTTCCAAATTCCATCACTATGAGACATCCTTGTTTCTTAAGGAGTTTTTTTTACTGAATACTATGAGATGAGATGACTAAAACCAAATGAGGAGTCAATAATAACCATGAAATAATAGCAATAACACATAACTAACACAAATAACTCCTATAATAAGTGTAAGGTTCGGTAATACCTTTCATTAAACAGTTGCTCTCGATCCTTGCGATCCAATGCCTCAAACCGTGCATCATTTCCCCATTTCTTTCGAAATGTTTGATAATCAGTGTTGTGATTGATATCCTGAAAATTAAATGTATTATCAACATTCCAAAGTTTTAATTTCAAGGCAAAGGTATTTCACAAAGAACTGATAGCAAGCATAAATGAGGTTAGATTGGATACAAAATAAAACCTCAGAGGCTTCATCAAGTAACTGCTTAAATCCCTCTATAGCAGCCCTCTGAGCAGCACGTTTTTCCTTCCGTTCCTCCTCAGCACGGGTTTTAACATAATGCTCAAACAAGGACCTCCGAGCAGAATAACTTGGGATAGCCTGCAATGGCACATTTTCTCCGCAATTAAAAACTCTGAAGATGATCTCATTAAAATAAATTTAAAAAACAAAACATAGAGAATGAAAACTGAAGACAAATATGGAATTGGAGCGACAGAAATACTCTTCAGGAAAACATAAAAATTTATCATCTCAAAGGAGTTTTGGATCCCACAGCAACTCAGAAACCTCACTAAAGATCAACGAGTTCAAACCCAAAGGAGACAACCCTATCCCCAGAGAAAACAGATGTGCAAGAGTCCAGTCTTAACAACAATAAAATACGTCAAATTTCCACGAATATAACACAACTCAAAACCCCCCATTTTCTTTTTTTTTTTATCACTTCCTCCAACTCCTCAGAAGAAAAAATAGATAATACAACGTTAATGCTCCAAAGTCCATGAAACAGATTTAAATCCTGATTCCTTGGCAGAATATGGAAATGTAAACTCAACATAGAGCACATTGAACACTCTGTACAACAATAACAATTAAAGCAGACAAGACACCTAAAACATTCCTATCCTTAGATAACCAATATCCACACTCATGTCAAGGCATAAGTAAAAGGAATAAATAAAATTTATAACAACAATTGACCTTTTATTTTGGAAAATGCATATAAGGCTTTATTTAAAACAATCTATGCAACACTCATGAAAATCAGCAAAACGTAAAATCCTTATTATATGATATACTCGACAAGGCACAAGACATGTGAACGAGAGTTGCACCTCAATCTAAAATATTCAACCATTAGAGGAAAAACCACTTAATTTCACAAGACATATTTCCTCGTCTTTTTTGGTTTTGAACAAATCAGCAATTAAATAATAGAAGTAATGTCCACACGAAATTTCCTACCACAAGGATATCAATCCAGAATTGCATAAGATGTATTCATATAGCGTAATATAATAATGATAACAATTATGGAAATAACAACAAAAACGAAATTAAATAAATCTGCCAGTTCATTTATAAGAACACATGCACAACCAACCTGTATACAAGAGTTTCAGGTGAAGGAAAGGCCAATAATTCCCGAACAAATTAACCTATAATCTTTGGACTTAACAAACCTTAAAACGTGGATCAAATACTATCTTTGGTAATTCTTTCTCCCACTTTGAGAATGGTGCCACTCCTCGCTCCTTAAGCATCTCCTATTAAAGTTAACAGGCAGAAAAAAACTTCATCACGTTTCAAAAGGCACATCCGAAAATGCATCCTACAGTAATTGTTTCACATAGAACATTTGGGATAAACCTGAGACATACAATTGGTAATGGAATTCAGTCCTAGTCATTTATCCATTAGATTTACAGATATACTGCGATGAATATTTTCATATTTTCAATCCATAGTTAATGATCAATAACAAAGGAGAAAAACCAAAAGAAATAGATGGGACATATAGGAAGGACAGAGAACACAGAGAGGAGGCAAAAGATAATCTCAGATCCATTTTGCAACAGTCAAGACTTTGCAGTTAAATTATCTGTTATGAAATATTGCAATAGGATAAGGTTGATATGCTAAAAAAACCAAATAATATCTTAACCCTAAAAGAATGCAACAAAAGGACCTTAAATTGAACGATACGCTCCTCCTTTGAAGGTCCCTTATCTTCATCTTCTGAGTCAGATGACGTGTCAGATATATTAGCATCACCAGTAGAATCCTTTTGTTTATCTTTGTTGTTCTCACATTGCAGGCCCTTAGCAGTAGATTCAGGTGCTTTTGAACCATTGGATTCAGATAGTGTCTGTCCTGATGGCGTCAGAATAGCAGGGGGACTAACAGGAGTTCCTGAATCCTGCAATTTCTTCTTGATCAAATCCAATGCTGATGATGAACCCTGTGAACTAGAGGACCTCAAAGCTGCAGCATCACGACCACCAGTATTAATAGCAGGAGCGTTCAAAGCAACCATTCCTGATCCTTTTTCAGACAACACATTAGTATTCGGGACTGACATTAAATTTTCTTTAGTAGCATCACCATTCTGCTTCTTTTTCAATTCAGTCACTTCACTTGGGATTTGCCAGCAGCTTGTCTAAAAAAGAAAGCCAAAGGGCGGTATCAAGATCAACACAAGAATTATTATTTTCTATGCGTGCGTGTGTGTGTGTATGTGTATTTATATATTCAGCTTACATCGCCACTATGGTCCAGTAACAACTCACAAAGTAACAGAGAGACAGGAGTTTTAGTTTTAGAGATGAAGATATTTTGTCAAAAGAAAGGGTATGAATAAATAAATGTGCAGGGGGGATTTCAGCGTTGTTCACTTTCATGCTGAAAAGTTGTCCATGCAAGGTAGCTCCCTATTGCCATGGCATATCTGACACAGTCTCACTAGAAACCAAAAGGAGAGCATCCTCCATGAACATACTGCAATAACTGAACCAGCTATTGTTGAAACTCACCCCAACCAATCCAAGGGCAATCTTTATAGAGTCCCACTTTCTATTTGATTAAAACTCACTGCAACTGAACTATGGCTGTCAATGCTTTAGTGCCAAAGATAGACAGTATTAGCAGTACACCTTACAGTCATCTTCAGAAGGCCAATTGATTATTGACAATCATATCTAATTATATTTATGCTAACAAGCATCACTACTCTAGTAATAATGCTATTGTTCACAAATTTGGGATGACTTTCCACTAAGGATATATTAGAATTCTACTGACATACTTCTCATAGTTGCTTATATTTGGTGGTTTATGTACTGTGAAATATAGTAAGAGGAAAGCATCCAGACTTCAAACCTAAAGATTAAGCTCAATTTTCAAAACAAATCATACCTTAGTTCGGCTGTTGTAGTAATATTTTTTCCCATCGCTTGTGGTAACCAGTACCCAGTCAGTACCAGGCAAATTGACCCTATTACAAGGAAACACAAGACAATGTTACATATATTTGCTTCCTCATAATGAAAGCTTTAAGGACACCAAAAAAACGAAAGGAAAATTGAAAAGTTTGTAAAAGAAAGCTTCCTGATGAGCACAAAAGCTAGATACTACATATAACTAATCTTCAGGTAAATATGACAGGCAGACAGACAAACAGAAATTCATGAAGGTAAAAACAGAAAAATCACCCACCCATGAAAAAAGATTATCTCACAAATGCCCTCTCTATATTAAGCACCATAACAAGGCACACTCCCAAAGTTCAATTAATTCAAAGTATAATGTCAGTCCAACATTAGTGAATAAGCATCCTCCTAATTTTTACGAGCCAGAAAACCCCTCCATGACAGTGAATCCCAATTCTGATGTTCTAAAAGATAAAACTATCTCATGAACATTTTAGCTACAGAGCATTTCACAGTCCTCATGAGCCTCCTTTTGTATCATCACATGTAGAATTTAGCATCAGTATATTAACAACGCTCAGCTGACAATAGAAGGAAAGGATATATGTTCTATACATAGATAGTCAGTTGCAAGTAAAAGTCAACTTCAAATACATTATGAACAACAGATCTTAAATACCACATGCTGGAAAAAAAATCACAAGGTTTAAAGATTACACAAAAAGCTCCTATCTTCCAAACTGGTATTGGATCTTGATGCGAATAAACAGCTCAAGCTCATTATTAGGTTACGAAGCTCAGCATGCTGACCATAGGAGGACCATTATAAGAGAACTGCCACTCTTAGGTAAAAGAAAACCGCTAATAGATTATACGAGTTATATCTAGAAGAATAACATCCTAGAACAATATTTTCAAAAAATCATGAGTGATATATAGGCTCAGGGAAGCCACTAAACCGATTGTCAACAGCTTTCAAATTCCTAAATTGTAAATGTTGGAATATTACACATGACTTAATCTACATTAATTATTGTTGGAATGTTATCCAAATTTAGACTAGCCTCATTAGTGTCTAGGTTCATCTGAACTACACTACACTTGTTCTACACATATTATTTACCTTTAAACAAGAAATGTTGTAAGGAGCCAAATACACCATACAACTGATTTATCTCTTCAAACTTATCATGACATGAGAACTACTATGGTCTTTCCAGTGCACCTTCCTCTGCCACCGGATTGTATCCTTCCAGTCCTTGTCCTACTTTCCATCAACAACACCCAAAAAAAAAAAAACTAGTTCTCAATTCTATACTGCTTTGATTCTATTGGAACCATAGAGCTCAGATTTCATTGATTGATGATATGACTACAAGATGTGTGTATATATAGGCATGCGCAGGAAAAACAAACGAAATTAGACATAATGACTGTGGAGACAATAGTGGAGAGATTTAGGGAATGTTTAATCCCACTATCACCGAAAATATTTGGTCTTCTTTGACCACTGAAAGTTCTCTGTTTTCTAACACTCCCCCTCAAGTTGGAGAGTATATATCGATCATTCCCAGCTTGCACCGAAATTCTTCGAACTTAGTTCTACCAAGTGGTTTTGTCATTACATCTGCAATTTGATTTACAGATCTGATATAGGACAGATTCATGATGCTTGCTTCAATTTTTTTTTTTTTTTTGATAAGGTGTCTATCTATCTCAACATGTTTTGTCCTATCATGGTAAACTGAGTTCTTAACCATTTCGATGATGGCCTTGCTGTTACACCAAATCTGCATTGGTCCCTCGTGTGGAATACCCAACTCTTTAAGTATTCTGGTGACCCAAATTTCTTCACAAACTCCGTTATTAACTGCTCTTAACTCTGCGTTTGCACTACTTCTGGACACCATAGTCTGTTTCTTACTTCTCGATGTAACTAGGTTTCCCCACACATATGTGCAATATCCTGATATGGACCTTCTAGTCTCTCTATCCCTTGCATGGTCTGCATCAGTGTAAATTGTGATATTTCTGCTAGTTCCTTTTTTGAAGAAGATACCCCTCCCAGGGTTAAGTTTCAAATAGCTCAGGATTCTATACACTTCAGCCATATGTTCTTCATGTGGTTGGTGCATGAATTGACTTACTATTCCGACCGCATAACTAATGTCTGAACGTGTGAGGGTTAAGTATATGAGCTTCCCGACAAGTCTTCTGTATCGTTCTGAGTCGACTAGGACACCATTTGGTTTAATCTCCAAATGACAACCTTCTTCTATCGGTGTTCCTTCAGGTTGTGCACCCAACATACCTGTCTCATGTAACAGGTCTAGTGTGTATTTCCGCTGAGATACATTTATGCCCTTTTTAGTTCTTGCCACTTTCATGCCTAAGAAATACCTCATTTGTCCTAGATTTTTTACTTGGAACTCAGTTGACAAGTTCTGTTTTAGTTGAGCAATAGAATCTTCATTATTTCCGATAATGACTATGTCATCAACATAGACTATCAAGATGATGACTTTGTCATTAACACGTTTGATGAATAAAGTGTCATCTGCTTGTCCTTGGGTATACCCAAGTCCTTTCATTGTTTTGGTGAATCTACCAAACCATGCTCTGGGTGACTGTTTAAGTCTATATAACGACTTGTTGAGTTTGCACACAGAGTTGTTAGGAGCATAAATTCCATCTAGAATTTCCATATATACTTCTTCCTCCAAATTTCCATTCAGGAGGGCCTTTTTCACGTCCAGTTGATACAGTGACCAATCCAAATTAGCTACGATTGATAGTAGCACCTAGATGGTATTAAGCTTGGCTACTGGAGCAAATGTCTCCTGATAATCAATGCCATGTGTCTGGGTATAGCCTTTTGCAACAAGTCTCGCCTTGTATTTGTTGATACTACCATTAGGATTGAATTTTGGTGTGAAGATCCACCTACATCTGACCGCTTTCTTTCCTTCGGGAAGCATTGTAATTTCCTACATTTTATTGTCCTTGAGTGCCCTCAATTCCTCTTCTGCAGCTTGTCTCCAATTTGGATCAGTCATAGCTTGTTGAAATGTGTCAGGAACTTTTATCTGTGCACTATTTACAACAAAACTTTGCATTTTCGCAGACATATTACCGTATGAGACAAAGCGTTGAATTAGATGTTGAGTACAAGCTCTTACCCCTTTTCTCAATGCAATAGGCCAACCCAGTTCTTCAGGATTTAATCCCGAATTGGAGTCTTGGCCGTTCCTTTGAATGGGAGGGATAGTACTACCAGTGTTTGGTTCATCTCTTCCTTGTAGCATGATTTTTTCCTCTTGTCGTGATCTGATATCCAACTCTGAATTGATCTCAACATGTGTTTGCAATTCATTAGGTGTAGGTTCAGATTGAGGCATTCTTTGTTCAAGTTCAGGTTGAGCAAACGAGTCAATTGTGGCTATAAGGTTGGGTTTAGGTTGTTGCGGAGGTATAGATGGTGTATGTGTCAAGCCTTTAGATTCTTCTGGGATTAGCCATTCAATGTCAATATACTCCCCCTGAATGGATAATGTCGAATAAAATGCTTCCTCTTCCAAGAAAACAATATCCCAGGAGATAATAAGTTTCTTGGAAGTAGGATAGTAGCATTTATACCCTTTTTGAGTAGAGTAGCCAAGAAAGATACATTTGTATGCTCGGAAATACACACTAGACCTGTTACTTCTTCAAATCTTCAGCTCTTTGATCTGCTGTAGTGAGATTGACATTAGGTGCCAAATGTTGTTTGCTAGTTGGTGGTTTACCATGTAGCTTCCAGCATTCCTCTTTGATGTGGCTCTTTTTCTTGCAATAGTTGCACCATTTATTATTCCTCCATTCATCTTTTTGTCCTTTCGCTACAAGAGCTGAACTTTCAATTTGAATGGAAGAACTTTGAGTCAAGAGTTTCCTGCTTTTTTCAAATTGCACGTGGTTGACAAGTTCATGTAGGGAAGGCAGAAGTTTTAGTCCCATGATTCGACCTCTTATCTCCTTAAAAGACTTATTGAGCCCAATAAGGAAGTCATATATTCTTCCATCGTCTATTAGTTTTCTATGTAACTGGGCATCTTTGACAGGGATGTACATCGTAGAGGTCTTGTTGTTGCCAGATTTTCATCAAAGCATTATAATATTTTGTAACTGTTAAGTTACCTTGCCTAAAAGATAGCAACGGTGTTTTCAAGGGAAGAGTAAGTTTGTCTTGCTGCATCCCAGATTTCCTTTGCTGTATCTGCTAAAAGATAGCTTTCATTAATGTCATCTGTCATAGAATTGCACAATCAAGTCATAACTTGATTGTTTTCAGCAAACCATGTGTCAAAATTAGGATCATTTGGGGCAGGTTGGGGTGCTGCTCCATTGATATATTTTTCCTTCCGCTTCCCACGAATATAACTTAGCACAGTTTGGGGCCACTGAAGATAGTTTTGCCCATTGAACCTGTGGTTGATGGCCATTATTTGACTATCCGATAGTTCTAGAGTTGTCACCGTTCTATTGGTTAAGGTATGAGTGGTGGAAGAAGAGTCTTGGTTTTCAGAATTTGTACCTGACATAAGTGCTATTGGAACAGCTCTGATTTTGGTTGGATTTTCAGGAAAAGAACCGAAAAGAGGAGGAAATTCAGAGGGGTTCATGGTTTAGGAAAAATGGTTGCCAGAGAACAGTATGGACGGTGGCGCGTGGGGTCACGCGCCGGCTCCTTTTGATGCCGTGCTTCTAGGTTTCGCCGATCAGCGGTTTCTGGTCGTCCCTGTGGTGGCGGTGTAGCTTCACTCGCCGTCATTCACCATGTTCCAACTATCAACATCTCTCGCTCTCTGTTTCTGTCACTCAGATTCCTGAATCAGCGACTGATTCATGTTGCCTCACCATGTTTCTCTCGCTCTCTGATACCATATTGGAACAATAGAGCTCAGATTTCATCGATTGATGATATGACTACAAGATGTGTGTGTATATAGGCATGCGTAGGGAAAAACAAACGAAATTAGACATAATGATTGTGGAGACAATAGTGGAGAGATTTAGGGAATGTTTAATCCCACTATCACCGAAAGTATTTTGTCTTCTTTGACCACCGAAAGTTCTCTATTTTCTAACAAATTCCTATATCACAACTGATCAGTTCTTTTCTCATCACAAGACCACTTCATCCTCAAAGGGTGTTGACAGACACACGAAGTTTAGTCACCGAATGAACAAACACACACTGCCATACTTGGCACTGCAGCCACACTATGCCTCTTAGGACTGGCAAGTGAGGGCCCATGAAAAGACTTTCCAACTGAATCCTTATCCAGATTTGGTCATTGTCTTCTCTCTCCATACATGATCCTAAAATTTTAAGAATTTCCATATACACACATAGATCATATTGTATTGTATATTATGTGTATACCCAAATTGGTGCTGCTTAGGTTTTCTTCCCACCTTAGGTCTTTGCTAACTCAGGCACATGAAGATTGAATTCACTAACAACACATGAAAAGAACTCTAAAGTACGGTCAAAGCTGTCTAGCTACTCGGACTAAAAATATTTAGGCTTCGCCAATACGCAACTGCCTCATTTCTCAGTCAAGTTACTTGTTCTTTTACCTAAGTTTATAGAACAATCAGCACTTGCAATATTAAAAGCAACGTTGAGGTTGCCGTGGCATCCACAAGAGAAGTAAATAACATCAAATTGGCACAAAACAAAATTAAAAGAAACGGTACAGACAGACTAATCCTGTTCAAAAAACAAAGGCTGTGAACTTACATTGAAACTGGAGTTGGCTGCACTGAAACTTTATCAGGCTGCATAAAAATTAAAAACATAAGTAATACATTGATCCAGCAAAGAAACAAGGATTATACAAGTAAAATTTACCTCCAGTAAATAAATAAATATGTAAATACTAAATATCAAAGGGTTGCACAATCATCTATGTCAAATAAATACTATAATAGAGACAAGTCTCCAAATAATCCGTAAAGATTAGAGAGATCTGATCTAAGCTTATTTGAATCTAAGACTCTAAGCAATAAAGAAAAAAACAAAAAGATATCGTCACAGAAAATAAATAAATGAAAGGGGAAAAATCTGAAATTAATAGATTAATTAAATGCAAGAATAAAAAATTTCAAATCATTAACCTGTAACTACAAATAAATTTTTAATGCCAAAAGACAATTTAAGATATAGTATTTTGACAGAAATTGTGAATGCAAAAGAGATGACCTCAGAAAATATATACCAACAAAGGAAACATGTATCAGTACCTCCCCCTTAAAGCCAGCGGGTTTATCATAAGTAGATTCTCCTGTCAAGGCATTATAATAGTAAACAATGTCTCCTTCAGTTTTATGGGCAGTCCAGGCATCTAGTTGATCATTAATGGCATCATTGCTCTGAGTGCCAGAGGCATTCAATTTTTTCTTGTCATCTGCAAAAAACAAAGAAGTACAAATGAAAAGGATATGATTGCAAAATAACAAGAGCTAATACATCGTGCATATCAGTGAAGCATTAATATTGTAGTGAGCATACCAGAATGTCCCTCAATGACTTCTGTCTGCAAATCAGCAGTTCCCCTTGGCTGATGTGCTAAAGATGCAGAAGTGGCACCAGTAGCTCCCACAGGAGTAACACCAGGAGGTTGAGAATCAGGTACTGGGACAGCTGGAAGAGTAACACCATGAGCTGGAAATGGAAAGGGAACAGGATAAGCAGTAGCATATGGAAGAAACGGTGGCCTAGGTAAACCCATCTGTGGGGGTTGTAACCAAAGCCCCTGAGAAGCAGCCATGGAAGGTATTGATGGATAGGTTGAGCCCATATGGGAGCCAACAGGATTTGAAGCAATGGCTGCAGTTGGCATATTTTGTCTAGGTACTGAGGATGAGGAAGAATCAGTGTTCATCAATGGAGCAGCTAGGTTGGAGGATGTTGAAGAAGCTGAGGATAATCCAGGAGGACCAGGAATTCCTGGAGCTCCAGGCATTATGTGATGTGCAGGAAAAGATGGAGTAGGTTGCATCCAAGAAGTAGTAGCGCGATAGTTAGCATCTGACGATACAGACATTGCAGATATAGAAGTTTGAACAGTAGCAGAATGTAGAATGCTAGAGGCAGATGATTCTTTACCAACATCCTGTGCAACAGAATCTGACTTATTCTGCAATAGACAGATTGAACTATTAGTAAAGGGTTAATTATTAATTATTTGACACAAAAGTTCATCAGCTAATATTCATGATCTCTTGCCCGAGCTGCATATATATTATAGATGACATGCTTGTTCCCCATCATCACATTCCTTTTCCTCACTCTATCTCTCTGTTTATCCTATTTCCTCTTTTTCCCCCTTCTAGTCGCCTTATTTCTCCCACTCCCTTCTTTTATCCTTTTTTCCTAATTTTCTCTATTTCCTCCCCTTAACCTGCCAATTCTACAACAAAATTTTCAAAAAGAACGTTCCAGTAAAAAAGCAAAGATATCCTAAAGAGGAAGAACAAATTTAGAGTAAGGAAGCTTAGGGTCTAAAAATCCAACACCAACTACATGATGTCAGTGCCACATAGGAGCACCTGTCCTCAAATCCAGTTAAATAGTTCATTAAATATGTCTTCATCTGAAATGATATTTTATAATCTCACGAACCCAGAAGTCCTGCATGTTATTTGAATATTATCTCAGGAAAGATATAACTTTATGCTGCACTAGTCAGCTGTCATACTAATCAAAGCCTCTAACTTAGTACTTTAAATGTAATCCCTAGCATTCATGAGGTTATATATAAGTCATAAATTAGAATTTCAAAACAAGGTGGCTGATTGCCAGCAAGGGGGAACAAGTCTAGGTGACTGTGTGTGTGATTGTATCATCATTGTTTCTATATGAATTTTTCCACATGTTTTATGTAGAAGCAACAAACAATGTACACTACTGAATTATTAAGCAGATTCCCTCTGACAGGTTTAGATTTACAAACCTACATTTCCCTCTGACACGTTAAGATTAATTTCTTCAACTGATTATAAGTCAAATACACTACCAGATGGGAGCCTTATCAGGACCTGACAATCAACAGCTAATATAGTAGCAAGTTGGTTGATTTGAATTTTGAAGCATCAAAAACTTCAACTTGGGTAGATAATTCTCAAAAGAGAGGACTGATCAGTACAGGAACAGGCTTAGACTATTGAAACAAGCTCATCACCAGACAGGACCTCATGTTAATAGTGTGCAAGCCTTACCGTGTTGGATTGTGAATGCTGGTCGGTAGGAAATTTAACACTTTGGGAGATATTATATGAGAATGAAGGTGCAGCAGATGAAGGGAGGCCAGGAACTGGAGGTTGACCAACCATTGGTGGTACAGCCGAATTCATTACCTGCATTAAAAGACAAATAACAAAATTAGCTAAAACATTATAGTGTTCATCCATTTCTGCAATTAGAGTCCTAGTAACATATTAATAAGGACCTAAATGCAAATATGGGGTAGGGACTTAAGTGGGAAAGTAATAATTGCGTAATGATTAGTTGTAAGTAGCTGTTAGGATGGGGATGCTATATTACTATAAATAGCCCACCCTATTATGAAAAGCCCAGATTTGTGATCAGTATTATTCAGAAGATTACTATTCAGAATATCTCTTTTCTCTCCTCTGTCCCCTCTATTCTGTTCTTCTCTACGTCTCTTTCTCAACTTATGTTCTCTCCTCTCTTCTGCATTCCTATTTCCTTTCAATTACATAACAGTGGTATCAGAGCTCTCCTTCCTTCGCTCTGTTTTATCGCTTCCATTGCTCTCTCTGAGCTTGCCGGGTGTATGGTCAGAACATGATCAAGAACGGCAAGAAATATGGAAGACAGAATGGCAACTATCGAAGAAAAAATACAAAGATTAGATATCATAGATGAACTTCAAGACACAGTGCTGGGCTTCCGAGATGAGTTACGCGCCATGGGTAGAGAAATAAGGATAATGGTGCAACAGCAGCAAGAACCCAGACCCAATGGAAATCACAGAAACGATCAGAGGGTTACTAGCGTCCGACACAGTTTACAAAAATGGAGTTTCCGAAATATCAAGGTCAAGATATCGCCACTTGGATCTTGAAATGTGAGCGTTTCTTTGAGTTTGACGGGACCCCAGAAAATTCCAAGATTTGAATCGCTTCCATGTATCTCGACGATGATAGCTTCTCGTGGCATGTGGCGGCGGAAAAGAGATGGGGGCCTAATCAACCGACATGGGATGAATACGTGACCATGCTCAAGAACGCGTTTGGCTTACCATTTGAGAAGCCCATGAGCGATCTTGCTCGTTTGCGCCAAACGAGGACGCTGACGGAATTCAACGCCAAGTTCAACACCTTATCAGCAAAAATGGACTTGTCGGAGGCCTACCTGGTAGACGTGTACGTGGGGGCCTTGAAAGATGAGATTTCCGACTCGGTCTTAATGTTTAATCCGCAGACGCTGGGCGAAGCGCGGCGGTTAGCGTAGGTTCAAGAAATTGCCTTAAACCGACGGGAATCGAAGTCAGTCGCAGATAAGTCATCGCGACACGTAGGGTCCTCGTCACTGGCACTGCCAAGTGTGGCCACGTCAGCTGCCACAGTTAAAACACTCCAGAGTCGGGTGGGGTCCCACCAAAAGGAGGTGTCGATTAATCCCGTAACCAAGAATCCCAATTTGACCGAAAAGGCAACACCTCGAGCTTGGAAGGCAACACGGGTCCTCTCAGCTGAAGATGAAGCAGAACATCGCGCCAAGAACCTCTGTTTCTATTGTCATGAGAAGTTCTCCCATGACCATCGTTGTCATCAACGGCAACGCCTGCAGCTGCAATACATGGAGTTGGTGGATGATTTGGAGGGTCCTGAGTCAGTTGTGGTAGAGGAGCAGGACCAAGAATTCCAAGACAAGGATGCTCCTCTTATTTCACTCCATGCTATACATGGGCTTGACACGGCCGAGTCCATGCACATTCAGAGAAGCATTGGCAGACAGGTAGTGCAGGTTCTTGTAGATAATGGCAGTACCCATGATCTCCTTGACTATGACCTCGCGGTGAAGTTGGGATGGAAGGGAACGGCTGCGTCGTCTTCTTCTTCTTCTTCAGTTCAGGTGGCCAGAGGCCAGAGATTACAGGTGTATGGTGTTTGGCATGGGTTTAGATGGAGGATGCAGGGCATGGACTTTGTGTGTGATCTCAGGATAATAAAGCTTCACACGTTTCATATTGTATTAGGGTTGACGTGGTTGAAGTCGATCAAGAGCGCCTTCTGGAATTATGAGAAGCTTGTCATGCAATTCTGGTACAAGGGCAGGTTGTGTAAGCTCCAAGCTAACCCTATAAATTCCCCAAGAGTGGTTCCTTCGCGAAGGATAGGGTTGCAGGGTTCGGGGGATCAGAAAGTCTATTTGATTCAGCTGTTGCAGCCACGGAAGGAACCGGGGTTGCAGTGCCACTATGTTGCTGAGTTGTGTGATGAACTACCAGCAGAAGTTCAGCGCACGTTGGATAGGTTTGAGACAATCTTTGGGGAACCTAAAGGGCTGCCTCCGTTGAGGCCTGGTCATGATCACTCTATTACTCTACATGAAGGTACGAATCCTATTAGTCTCAAGCCCTATAGGTACTCTGCTGGTCAGAAAGATGTGATTGAAAAGCAGGTGTCGGAGTTGTTGCAAACGGGGGTGATTCAAGAGAGTTCTTCCCTTTTTTCAGCACCTATTGTGTTGGTAAAGAAAAAAGATGGAACTTGGCGCTTGTGTATAGATTTTAGGGAGTTGAATAAAAAGACTATTAAGAATCAGTACCCCATCCCCTTGGTAGAGGATTTATTGGATGAGTTGCATGATGCTAAGTGGTTTACCAAATTGGATCTTAGGGCGGGGTATCATCAGATTCGAATGGAACCTAAGGACTGCTATAAGACAGCATTTAAGACACATTCGGGCCATTTTGAATGGTTAGTGATGCCTTTCGGGTTAACAAATGCTCCGGCCACTTTCCAAGGGGCTATGAATGATATATGTAGGCCTTTGCTAAGGAAATCGGTACTTGTGTTTTTTTATGACATTTTGGTTTATAGTGCATCTGTTATTGACCATGCTAAGCATTTGGAGGAAGTGTTGGAAATATTGCAGGCAAACCATTACTTTGTGAAGGAGAGCAAGTGTACGTTTGCTGCCAAGAGTGCTGAGTATCTTGGCCATATCATTAGTGGGGGTAAAGTAGCCACGGATCCTAAGATTGAGGCTATTGCAGCATAGCCAGAGCCTAAAACAGCGAAGCAGTTGAGGGCTTTCCTTGGCCTAGCAGGGTACTACCGGAGGTTTATTCAAGGGTATGGTTCCTTAGCTAAACCATTGACATTATTATTAAGGAAAGATGCGTTTATGTGGTCTAAGGCAGCCAGTAAATCTTTTTGTAAGTTAAAAAATGCTTTGGTTTCTACTCCTATTTTGGCCTTACCAGATTTTTCTAAAGAATTTGTAGTGGAGACATACGCTTGTGGAGTTGGAATTGGGGCTGTGTTAATGCAGCAAGGTCAACCACTAGCTTATTTTAGCAAGGCTTTGGCGCCTAAACATGTGAATCTTTCTATCTATGAAAAAGAGTTATTGGTTGTGGTGCAAGCTGTTGAATATTGGCATCAATATCTAGAGCGTACTAGATTTGTTATTAGAACTTATCAGCAAAGCCTCAAGTACTTGCTTGGGCAAAAATTGAAGACTCCTTTTCAAATGAATTGGATAGCTAAACTCATGGGGTATGACTATGAGATACAATATAAAAAGGGAAATGATAATACAGTGGCTGATGCTTTGTCAAGGTTACCCGCTTCCCAATTATTACAGATTTCTTTAGATACTTCTTCGCCTGAATTGGTCAATGATATCAAGAAAAGTTGGGAATCTGATAGGGAAGTGGCTGCTGTTTTATCTGAGGTAAACGCTGCGAAGGGAGTGCATAAGAGGTACTCTTGGGATGGCACTTATTTGAGGAAGAATAATCGGCTGGTAGTTGGTAATGATGCTGAGGTGAAGCAAAGAATACTTGAGTGGCTTCATGCTAGCCCTCAAGGGTGCCATTCAAGGGTGCAAGGGACCTATTATAAAGTTAAGGGTTTATTTTGGTGGAAAAATTTGCATAAGGATGTAGAGGACTTTGTGAGAGGGTGTGATACTTGTGCACGATGCAAATATGAGACTATTGCTGCTCCTGGTTTGCTTAACTCATTGCCGATTCCAAACAAGGTATGGGAGAGTATTTCAATGGCTTTTATAGAGGGATTACCTAAATCGGGAGGTAAAGAGGTCATTTGGGTCATTGTCGATAGAATGAGCAAGTATGCTCACTTTATTCCTCTTTCTCACCCTTATTCGGCAGCTACCTTGGCTCAAGTTTTTCTAGACCAGATTTACAGGCTACATGGAGCACCAGTGGAGATTATTAGTGATAGGGATCCTCTTTTCCTTAGCAATTTTTGGAAGGAGTTTCTCAAGGTGTTGAGAGTGCAACAAAGTCTTTCCTCCGCTTACCACCCTCAAAGTGATGGGCAAACTGAGGTACTTAACAGATGTTTAGAATCTTATTTGTGTTGCATGTGTTGGGAGGTGCCTAAAGAATAGTGCCAATGGATAGCTTTAGTTGAGTGGTGGTACAACACTAATTTTCATACTTCCACCAAGGCTACTCCACATGAGCTTTTATATGGGCAAAAGCCTTCTGTGTATATTCCCTATGTGCCTAGATATGCTATAGTAGAGGTGGTCGACAGAAGTTTTCAGGCGAGGGAAAGGATGATTGCAGTTTTGAAGCACCATCTGCATCGGTTAGTAAACACCATGAAGCAGAGGGCTGATTTGAAACGGTCAGATAGGGAGTATGAAGTGGGGCAATGGGTATTTCTTAAGCTACAACCCTATAGGCAGGTGTCGGCAGCTACAAGGAGCAACCAGAAGTTGGCCCCCAGATTTTTTGGGCCGTATAGAGTGGTGGGAAGAGTAGGGCCAGTAGCGTATAAGTTAGATCTGCCTCTTGAAACTAGGATCCACAATACTTTCCATGTATCCATGTTGAAATTATGTCCAGATCCTAGTGTGAAGCAGCGACATCCCCCTGTTGAGTGGCCTACAGTGCCTACTTCTCTATATCCAGAAAAGATTCTAGCACAGCGAGTGGGTAGGAAGAAGCGTCGCATCATCACTGAAGTGTTAGTTCAATGGCAAGGGTATCCGGAAGAGGAAGCCACATGGGTTTCATTATTCAATCTCAAAAGTCAATTTCCAGAATTTCCAGTGCAGAACCCTTGAGGACAAGAGTTGTTTTGAGGGGGGGGCAATGTTATGTAATATGACAGAATGTTAATAAGGACCTAAGTGCAAATATGGGGTAGGGACTTAAGTGGGAAAGTAATAATTGCGTAATGATTAGTTGTAAGTAGCTGTTAGGATGGGGATGCTATATTACTATAAATAGCCTACCCTATTATGAAAAGCCCAGATTTGTGATCAGTATTATTCAGAAGATTACTAGTCAGAATATCTCTTTTCTCTCCTCTGTCCCCTCTGTTCTGTTCTTCTCTATGTCTCTTTCTCAACTTCTGTTCTCTCCTCTCTTCTGCATTCCTATTTCCTTTCAATTACATAACAACATACTGGCAATACCGAAAAACAAATATATCTGTACTAACAGAATGAATTAATACCAGCTGAGAATTCCCAGATGCATTCACATTCTGATGCACACCATAAGAGACTGGTTGGGCTGGAATAAACAACCCAGCTGCATTAGTAAATTTTGAATAGGCAGTTTTTTTGCATTGATTCACGCATGGCACAATTTAAACCCTTTAGTATACATGTACATATACCTGCACCAGGAGGTGTAGTAGCAGAATTTGAAGTTGAAGCCACAGATAGCTCTCCAGAAGTTTGACCAGACACAGGAATTTGGGACACTGGTGGACGTGCTTCCTGAGCAAACCAAGCTGGCGTTGCCATTGCTTATCTGCACAATAAGAAACCCAAAACATAACATATATATAGATCCACACACACACACACATAAAAGATGCAGTTCAATACGGTGTGCAATATTAGGAAAACAGAACTCCCAGGTTTTAACCTGTAGAATGCTACAAAAAATTCAAATAAACAAGTAAATATAAAAGAATATTGCATAATGCAAGAGGAATTTTACTTGAGAGAAACAAAAGGCTAATACCTTAGTACCAACATGATCCCTGGCCACTGGAAGCATTCGCTTGATTAAAGCATAAAACAGAAGTAGCTTACAACTAGCATTCGACATGTGGTGGCACATTCGATAGACAATGGGGAAAAAAACGACTATGTAGATGATATTTATCTTTTATGCCTCTAAATGGATAAAATAATAAAAGGGGTAACATTAGCAATAATAATAGGAGTATTTTAGCGCCAGGATTTGAAGGGGGGGTAAACCCACCAACAGCAATGTTAATTTTTTTGGTGGTGGGGTTGGTCTAGATGAGGTTGGAAACCAGTTCATGATGTGGTAACACTATAATATGCTAATAGAGATAAGATAAGAAATTGGAAGGAAATTTGAGTCAAAATTGGTGGAAATTTTCAGTTATTGCTTGCCTGAAATTTGTTATATGAAAATTCTTCTGAAGTTTATATTTTGTGACCAAGATATGAAATCTGTCTCCTGAAATTTCTCATTATGGGTTTATCATAAAGCAAACGAAAGCCCTCTAGAACCTCAAAACATAGAAGAGCTGCTAGCTTTCATAGTTTCATTTTGAGGCCACCATGTTTAACCGCAGCTTTGCAGCTTAGATGCAACACTGTGGAGCTTCCTTTTAAGTGCAGCTTTGTATTCAGATTAATGATCTAATTTCTTGAGAAAGAGAAAAGAGATCCGATTCCTCAGATAAAAAGGAATGAACTCTGTAAATTATTTGAGTGTAACAAAGAAAGAGACTGGGGGATGACATGGCGGTAAATATGAGCTCAAATGGTGGTTTATCATAACAGCCTCTAGGTCAATAGTGGTCCTCCATCTCAAATTCAGTAAGGGTGTGTCCTTGCAGACACTAGAATTAAATGGCAGCAATTAAAATAAGAAATAGATGGAGAGCACATAGATGGCACTTTTGTACACAGCTGAGTTAAGCAACTAAATGTCGATTTTATTTCTAAGTTCTAACAGTCAGGGATTCATAGATCGTAGTGGTCAGAGAACTACCACATTATACAAACAAAAATTCGAACTTCATATTCGCGTTACGTTTTCAGCTTAATTTATCAGTTAGCTTAAAAACATAAACAGAGGGCAAAGTAGAACCCCCTAGGGCTACATTAGTCCAAAACCGGGGGAAATTCCGAGTGCGAGATAGAATAGAAACAAAACAGCAAAGTTTAGATAACTAGGAAGCACCCCAAAAGGCAACGTAGCTCAACCAAAAATTAAACTTACTTCCAAACCATAGAACAATATATTTTCGAATATGATATTTTGGGAACCAGCATCCATGAAAACGAACGAGAGAACTTACAAGATGGTAAGAGAAGAACCTAATTAGACTGTGACGAAGCGAACCGTAAGAGTCAGCGTGATTAACGAAGCAATGAAGAGGGAATTAGTTTAAAGTGGGGAGCATCAAAGCGCTACCCTCTGATATTTACTGAGTTTGGACCTTCAGCATCCAGAGGAGAGAAAACAGAGTGGTGTTTGGGCGTTTAGGGTGGCTCGGACAAAGAAACTGCGGCTAACGGAGCAGATCATGGGCTCCGTCCCATCCCGCGTCGCCGTAGGGGATTAGTACGGGAGCTGACAGGCCCCGTAAAAAAACAAATATTGGGTTAATTTCATCATGCCAAGGGCCAAAAATGCGAAAGTGCGTCTGAAAATTTTCGAGTAAAAGAATGGGAAAGTTACCGTGTTAAGTAATTAAAAATATGAAGAATTAATCCTAAAAAATAACATAATTACTCTAAAGTCTTATGGAATTAATTTATGATAAATTGTAATTATAAAATGACGTAATTGCCCCTAAGAATGGGGTAAAAAGGTAACGAGATTGGATGTTTCTTCCTCACTCACTCAAGATTTGGCCCCTGCTAGGCGACATTTTCAGAAAACGATTTGTAGTACTAGTCCAAGCAATTTTTCCCCCCAATCGTTCCTTTCCCCACTCTCTTGACCTTCCAGCTAACTAAAAGTTAGATTTCGTATCTCCATTCGATTCGATGGCAAAGGTTTTGAACCAAATTGGTTTGATTTCAACATGGCAAGACGATGTGTAACAACATCTTCACAAAACTTCTCTATGTCCAAACATTCTTTGCTATGATTCTCGTGTTTATTGCCCTATAAAGAGGTTTCCTTCTCTGAAACTAAAATATCAGGTTGTCAGATCTCCATCCTTTTAATCTTCTAAACTCCGTGGCAAAAACCTGGTGCTTTTACAAGTATGCTAGCAGGCTTAGCAGAGGGAAATCTCTTTCTCGATCTTTGTCTACAGCTCAGGTTGGTCATTCCCCGTCAATTATTTATAATAGAACTATAAGCTAGAGTAGATTAAGGCTAACTCCAAAAAGAATATCCCCATCGTTTCTAGCTAGGCTTTAATCGTTCAAGCGACCATTTCTATCAAAATTATAAATTATAAATTAATGCTTATATTATTTTAAATCTGAAGTTTGTATTCCCCCGGTGGTTTTGATCCTCATTTGATTTCCTTCCGGGGATCCATAATGAGGAAATGTCTTTGATTTCCATCTTATGAGCTGGAAATTTGTGGAGCTTCACATTTATAGATTTTTAAATTGAATTTCCATTTTAATCTTGTTCCTGACATGGTATTTTCAGATGGCCGTAAGAATTGGTAAAGCTCAGAAATGGTGGGAAATAGGGCTTAAGCCAAATATGAGGGAGGTGACTTCGGCCCAAGACCTTGTAGACTCCCTATTAAACGCAGGGGATAAGCTGGTGGTTGTTGATTTCTTTTCTCCTGGTGGTGGTGGTTGCAAAGCTCTCCATCCTAAGGTATTCGCAGAGCTCTCTTGGATTATGGATTTACTTCTTTCTTGTTTGTGACTTATAATTCTAAGGGAAAATAGCTCAAAAATACCTTGTAAGGAAATTATTTGCTGATTGGTACCACAGGTGCAAACAAACACCCCTTATGTGCAAGCATCATCCACATGTGCAAAATTCATCCCTACGAATGTGTAAACACCATCCCTCGTGTGCAAAATATCATCCACCCGTGTGCAACTTATCACCACTATGTGCAATAGTAACAATTAGCAATTAATTTGCTTGTAATGTAGTTTTTAGCAATTCTCCCTAATTCTAATTTTTCGTTGGTGCTGCGGTAGATATGTCAACTAGCAGAGATGAATCCAGATGTTCAATTCCTTCAAGTGAATTATGAGGAGCATAAATCTATGTGCTCTATCCCTTTTCTATATTAACTTATATCACTGTCTCATCAGTTCACAATAAGATAATAACCTTGGTTTTCAACTTCTTAACCAAATCAGATGTCATTATGTATAAGACTTGCACAAGTTATTTAAAAAAAATGTTATGACCTCAAACAAAGATGACTACCCTAACACAAGTCACACCTTGATGCTTTATAAACAAATGCTTACCTTCAATGGAACAACTACTACACAAACACACAAGAAAGAACAAGGAAGAAGTATTCGAAAGAAGGGCAAAAAAAGCTTTCTTTAGTGTAGGATTTTGTTAGAGTTAGATTTCATTGTTTTTACTAGTTTTTTTTTTTGGTTGGTGGTGGTTCGTTAATCATCTATCAATTTATATTGTAAGTTTTTTCAATGTACTATTAAGAAGGTTGAGATCTGTGCATAGGATTTTGACAACAATTTTCACTCTAACTGAAGGGACTAGGCTTTGTTTCTAAATTTGAAAGGCAAACAACAATAATGGCAAGCAATTTGTTGATGAAATGGTGGCTTGATTCAATATGTTGTTTTTATGTGCAGTAATTCTTCATTGCAGTGGGTTATCACAAAAGTGCAAGATAGAATCATACTTAGCTCACTTAGGTGTCTTACAATAAATAATGCTAACAAATTAAGGTGAGATCTTTGATGCAGTCCTAGTTTGATGTACCTAAAATTTGGCTCAGAATTCTTTGACTATTAGTATACAACGGCCTTATGATTTAACATGTACTTTATTTTATGTTCGACTACAAATACTTGATTGAATACTTGGATAGAGATGAAACTATAGTAGCTCATATGGCTGGAGGAATTGATGCATTTATAAACTTATCTCACGATTGGCCCATATAAAATGTAATTAAAAGAGTATACATAACAAAGAAAACATGATGTTTGATATCTTGTGTGCATGTTATATAATGAGTACCTCAAAAGAAGGAGTTGAATGAGCTAGGTAGGCCTATAAAAGGGCGAAGAAAAAAAAGTAGTCATTACTGTCGCAACTTCAAATATCAAGCGTGTTGAGTAGTTGAACTAAGGGTTGGTGAGAAAGGTTGAAACAAATAAAGAGAGTTAGGTCTTGGTTTTTCATGTCTTCTATATCTACTTGGAAATATGTTGTTTAATGCTCTGATTAGGTTACTGAATCTTTAATTGCCCTATTTGAGTAGGAATGACCTTATTGGAACTATGTTGTTTATTAGAATATTACTGCATAGATTAGTATTTATTAGGATAGGTTGTTGTTTATGCACTTGTTACTTTAATGTTTAAAGTAGCAGTATGATATCTCTTGCAATTGAACTTGTCTACCCTTTCTTTGCCAATGCATCTAAACCTTGGGAATTATGCCCTTTTCATTTGTTATAAAAATATATGCTTTAGTTAATGATGATGAAAGTTTTTGTCTTTTTTGTTGTTGTTAAGCACTTTCAAGATTTATTTGGTAAAACCAAGTATATGGAATCTACACAGCTTTATGACACAAATGGAAAAAAGGATGCAATGCTGAATTGATAACAATTTTGTTTCCAAGGGAACAAGATGGACAAAGAAAAAGCTGTTAAAGACAAAGAAGGAAGCAAAAGCCCAAAACGACTAAGGGCACTAAGATTTTCTGGGTATACTCTATTCACTGAGAATTTTTCGTCCAAAGGGAGGACAAGCAGAAGGAAAAAGAGAAGGAGAAATAGTAGTGGTTAATTTTGACATAGTTCATGTTCATTGTATGGATAACATATTATGGAATTGTAATGATCACGTACACACATTGTATTTGTGCTAATTTTTTTGTAATGATTCTTTTAGTTATGATGAAGTTCAAACTTCTTGTTGTAATTATAAAGTACATAGTCATTGTCATGTCTTATCATTAGTGCTAAAGTTATATAATGCACATATCATACTCTTTCTTCCACATTGTTTTACTCCAGTGACAACTTCATCAGACTATGATGATAAGTCAATAGGCGTTCATTGCCAAGTTGGGGACCATTCGTTGACAAGCAATTAGGCTTCCATTGACAACTGCAAGGCCCTCGTTAATAATCAACGAGCCTTCATTAACAAGTCAATGAGCCTCCATTGACAAGTTAGGGAGCCTCCGTTGACAAGTCATGCATGCTTCATTGACAAGTCAAGGAGGCTCCGCCCCTTTGACAAGTTAGGGAGCCTCAATTGATAAGTCCTAGAAGCTCCATTGACAACTCATGGAGCCTCCATTGATAAGTCATTGTCCCTTTGTTGACAAGTCAATGTGGTTGTATTGATAAGTAAGAAAGCCTCCATTGATAAGTCTTAGAGATTTCATTGATAACTTATAGAGCCTCCGTTGACAATTCATTGTCCCTTTGTTGACAAAACATAGAGCCTCTATTGAAAAGTTTATCATGCTCCATTGACAAGTCCTGGGGGCTACATTGACAAATCATGAAGCCTTCATTGACAAGTCAATAGGCGTCCACTCACTACTTCATGTCCATACATTGACAATTGAATTTACATCAGATTACAAATTTCTATAAATGAAAGTGGAGTCAAAATATGTAAACATAATTGCATATATATATTAACAAGTCGTGGAGGCTCCATTGAGGTTTTCTTGATGAATGTACGTTTTAGTTAGAAAAAAGGGAAAAAGCTGTCATTGGAGGCCCCAGGACTTGTCAATGGAACCTCTAGGACTTGTCAATGGAGGCTCAATGACTTGTCAATTAAGGCTATATGACTTGTCAATAGAATCTCCATGAGTTTTCAGTGGAGGCTCCACAACTAGTCAATCGAGCCTCCGTAAGTTGTTAATGGAGGTTGTATGACTTGTCACTGAAGGCTCCACTGACTTGTCATTGGAGGCCCCATGCTTTTTCAATGGAGGCTATTGGACTTGTCAACCGAGCCTCTATAAGTTGTCAATTGAAGCTCCATGACTTACCAATGCAGGCTTTCTGAGTTGTTAGTGGAGGCTTTACGACTTGTCAATCGAGGTTCCATAAGTTATCAATGAAGGCTCCATGACTTGTCACTGCAGGCTCCATGAGTTGTCAGTAAAGGCTCCAGGACTTGTCAGTAGAGGCTCCAGAACTTGTTACTAGAGGCTCCATGAGTTGTCAGTGGATGCTCCATGATTTTTTAATGGAGGCCCCAGGACTTGTCAATGGAACCTCTAGGACTTGTCAATGGAGGCTCTATGACTTGTCAATAGAGGCTCTATGACTTGTCAATAGAGGCTACATAACTTTTCAATGGAATATCTATGAGTTGTCAGTGGAGGCTCCATGACTTGTCAACCGAGGCTCTATGAGTTGTCATTGGAGGCCCCATGACTTTTCAATGGAACCTCCACGACTTGTCAATGGAGGTTTAATGACTTATCAGTCGAGGCTACATGACTTGTCAATAGAACCTCTATGACTTGTCAATGGATGCTACATGGCTTGTCAATGTAACCTCCAGGACTTGTTAATGGAGGCTCAATGAGTTGTTAGTGGTGGTTGCACAACTTGTTAGTCAACGATGATTGAGTTGTTAACGTAAGGCCTTGTAGTTCTTAATGGAAGGCTAAAACAATATGGAAGAAAGAGTAAGATATGTGTATTACATAACTTTAGCACTAATGTTAATTGATGACAATGACTATGAACTTCATAATTACAACAAACATGTGAAGTACAAGAAGTTTGAACTTCATCATAACCAAAATAATATTTACCCAAAAGTTCTCATAATTACAATGTATATACATGAGATTTACAATCCCATAATATGTTATCAATTAAATGAAAGTGCACAATGTTAAAGTTAGCCACTACTGGGATGTACAATGTAAGTCAGCATGCTCAGTAGGTTCTCTTCCTCTTATGTATGGCTTGAATCATTGACATTACTTTTTCGGCATGTGTGTTGTGAGGATGGGCAACTAGCCACCATAACACCCCAACCTTCATTTCATGGAGTTCTTCTTTAGAGTAGAAAGGCATTGTGTAATCGTCTTCACCTTGCATAGTTCCATCCCATATCTATAACCAAGATAAAATGTGTACACCACAAGAATCCCTACATACATAATTGAAAAAAAATGACAAACCAGATCAGGCATATGACAATGTAGTAAAAGTAATAGAATTACAAACTAGATCAGGCTCTGCTCCTTATGCGGACAAGGAATGGTGATGGTGGGGGCGACACAGGCACACAACTTATCAAATTCATTAAGGGTATTTAGGTTATTTTACAATTACAATTTATTACAAATTAGTCCCATGGGACTTCAGAGTAATTATGCTATTTCGTGGGACTAATTCTTTATATTTTCATTTGCTTGGGACTACAATGTAATTTTCACTATATATTTTTTTAAAATCCTTCTGAGGTCACATTGTTTACTCGTGTGTAATGTACTTGCTATTTGTTTGCAGCAAGTACGTACCAAAAGTTCATAAAAAAGTGCAGCTATGCCAACTAATCTCTGAATGGACACAAAAGAACTCACACTTTACTTTCTTTTTTTATTTTCCAGGTTGCTTATGAAACTTTGCTTGGCTTTTATTGTAACAGCTTTCTGAATCATAATTTTGATCTCCATAGAAATTGTGGTCCCCAAATTTCCATGTTTCTTGGCTCTAGGAAAAAGTGTAAAATGATACATTTAAAAGACAGGTACAATTTCTAGTACATATAAATGTGAAGGCATGTAAAGCAACAAGCTCCAGTGTAAAACAATATTCAAAAGCATGAAAATAGAAGGCCATGTGTTTCAACTTTCAACATCAGAGAACGGAGAGATCACTAACATCTGTATGCCGTCAAATGAAAAATTAGATGATTTCATAGCAATTGTCCACGGCTTACCAGGAAGAAAGGTTGTACTTTATTAGTGACTCATCTATTTTGACTAATGAGCTTTACTATCATGTAATTATACAGAGCAATTATCAATTGTAAATTTTAGTCTCAAAATCTACTCTCGGCAAAAAGATTCAATATATAATCCAAGCAACACATTTATATTCCTATCTTCTCACATTTTCCTCCTATGAGCCACTAGTTATGGGTAGGAAATTAAGATTCAAAGTTCCACCTAATATAAAATATTTTCTTAAAAATCATCTCTTTCTAGCATTTGTACTCCTTCCTCTTCAGTTGAGAATGCCATAATGGAAGCGAACAATATAATAGGAGGTTTTCTGAACATTGAATGCCAAGGGTTATATTTATGACTAAGATATGTATAGCATAGCTCAAATGAAAATTTATAAGATCTACTTTTATAAAGGAGGTCCTTCAGAGCTTTCTTTGCATCAACCCGCTTTTAGCATGATATATTTGGTGTAACTCTGAAGTCAACATTGGAAGCATAAAAAATAGTTTGCATATGTATATATCACGATCAAAAACTTAAGAGTCACAAACTTATGCATATGGATCCATTAGTGACAATATTAAATGGAACCTATATCTAATCATTACTGCACTCGTTAGTGAGTAATTCCATAACTTAATAATCATACAAAAGTCAAAAGAAAAAATAAAGTCGTTCCCAATAGACAGATGCATGGGAGACACACCACATCAACACAGAGAGACTGGAGGAAATATAAAATGACTAAAATAGAAGGAATTTTTTTTTCTTTCTATTAAGTGTTGACTCTGCCCGATCACAAGAAAAAGCAAACAATGAGAAATTAGGGATTGGAACCCTTCAACTATAGATGATGCACTCTATCCACTCGTCTATACTCACAGATGAAAAACACTATATACTCTCACTAATTTTCTACAAAAATCCTGATAACAACTGAAAGGATTTTATAAAAAATGGACAAAGGGAAGCTAGAAAAGTAGAAGTACAGGGCCTGAGTAACAACCATAACCATGATATTTAGAATGAGGTAAGAAATATATATACTATTGGTCAGATCTGGTTTCGTACTAAGAACAGTGAATTGGTTTGCACAATTTTGAGTGTTTCATTATTGTAGGAATCATGCCAAGGTATACCTTTTAGAATGGCATTTCATGGTAGATGATATATCTGAAAAGTTAATCATAACTTATCATACAATCCATGACTTAGTGTGACAAGGTTTGTTGCTGTAATTGTTGATAAAGATAAAATAATTAAGCAAGGACACACTCCAATAACAAATACATGAAACAACATCTCCCAACATGATATGTTAGATGAATAAATAATCATGAGGATTTCCAAAGGTATATGCTGAAAAGCATACCTTGGATGGTAGTTGTCCCCCTCTTATTGCCTGCATAAAGATTATAATTGTCAAACTTTCACATGACTAGAAAAGGGTTAAGGCTATTCATAAAAAAATCAAACAACATAATTACAAGAAGAGGACAAAGAAGAAAACAAAGAAGCATTGAAGCCAATGGGTTCAATTACAAAAGCCAACTATTGCAGCAAGCCGTCATCCAAGAATATATAAGCAGCTGACAGACGATCATTTTCAAAGTTGCAATTAAGTTTTAGTCTTTTGAGAACTCAAATGTTGCACTCTAAAGTAAAAGCCAATACCTGGTGGCTTATAAATTAGTTTAATCTAGCTCATACTAAGGACTTCGGCCTACTTCAAGTTCAATTGACAACATAATCAAGGAAATTGGGAATACGCATTTTATAAGAAAGTGCTCCCATTTTTAGCAATGTTAATGAGATAATATACTCCAGCTCCCCCTTTTTGACAAGAATTCCCATTCGGCTCTAGCCAGAGCAGCAAAAATATGAATATCAGACAAAAGGAGAGGACATCAACACAATATCAAGAATAAAGAGTATTGGGTCTTAACAAGTATAAGCAAAGCAAGTTCCCTTGTAAAAGAAAAATCCAAAATACAGAGACTCAAGAAAAAGATTCCCTTTCGAATAGGAAAGAGATAGAAACTCACGGAGTTCCATTTATTCTTCCACTTCTCATAGGAACAAGGGGGTGGAATGGAGTGAAGCAAAGTGGGTAGATGCAGTGATTGACGGTACCATGTATCTCTTCAGGGATAAGACATCTCGCCAACGAAAGATTTGCATATTGAAGGAGATGCAAGGCCTTTCACCGAGGGAACCCTTATTATGGGCACATCGGTCCAAGAAAGTGAGTATAGTTCAACTGTTCGTCTATGTAAACTAGGTACTTTCTCGAGAAAGTTGGCGGCGGCGAACAACACGCATGACGACACAGGAAATAGTGGTAGCGAGGTTATGCGGCTCAACAACTCTACTTCTTCTACAGACGAGGAATGGTGATGGTAGGGGCAACACATGCATACAACTTGTCAAATTCATTAAGGGTATTTATAATTACAATTTATTATAAATTAGTCCTATGGGACTTCAGAATACTTATGCCATTTCGCGGGACCAATTCTTTGTATTTTCATTTACTTGAGACCACAATGTAATTTTCTCTAAAAGAATTGTCCCAAAAGTTAAAAAGAGGGAAAATTACATTGAGGTCTCAAACAAGAAAGAAAATGAAGAAATGGTCCCTTAAAATGACAACTTGAGGGGCTCTATTAATAATTTATTGGGACCAATTTTTCATTTTGCGATTTCAAGCGACCGTTTTTTCGTATTTTTAGTTGCTTGAGACTACAGTGTAATTTTTCCTTTAAAAAATAGGACAATGTTATCGGATTTAGTTTCTCTCCTTTATCCCTTCCCATCATTTTCTCTTCTTTACTGTTAGATTAAGATCTCAACGGTTTATATGTATCATATTATAAAAATATTATTATAATTTTACCTAAAAAATATAAAAATAATTTTAACATTTAAAATTTATTTTGCATCTGGTATAAAAAAAATTATTTTTTTATCTTTAAGGTAAAATTATAATAATATTTTTATAATATCTTAAATCTAAACTGTTGAGATCTTAATCTAACGGTAAAAAAATGAAAAAGAAAGAAAAAGGATTGAAATGATAGAGGCAATAAGCCAAATCCAATCCAATGTTGCTAGGGTTAATTTTGACGTCAAAGTTGATTAATTAATCCACATATAACTAATGAATAAAAAATCGGATCAGACCGCTATTCTAACTAGTAACCGGTTAGTGGTCCGGTCTAGTTGATGTATAAGCCCGCAAACCAGTTTGAATCAGTGGTTGGACCGGTCGAATATTTTAATCCTTTTTTTTGTGCTAAAACACATTTTTTTAATTATTCTAACTACTATATCATGCTATTTTTAAGGGAAAAATAAAAGTTTAAAACCCAAGATGAAGATAAAGAAAGAACAAATCTAAAAAAAAGAAGATTTTGAGGGGATACAATAATAAATTAATTATAGGAAAGGAGATATCAATTGTATAAGTATAGGCATCATAACTAATATTAATAGATTTTAAGCATTTTTTTCTAAAGATCGTCATTTTTATCTATAGAATTTTAAAAATATATTAATATATATATTGTCACTAATAAATTATAATATTTTAATATAACCGGTCCGACCCTGATTGACCCATCGACCCTTGAACCTGTGTTGTGACCGGTTTATTGCCCGGTCTGATTTTTTGTTCCTTGCATATAACTTCCTACATGCCAACTCACCTTTACTTAACCCTTCCTTTACTTCCTCTATCTCCCTCTCTTGGGCTTCTTTCCCGTTCATTCTAGTTCCTTAAGTGTGTGTTTGGAATTAACTTTTACGATTTACGAGATAAGTATGTGAAAGGAGTTTTATCTCGATTTACGCAAACCATGGTTTGAAACCATGGTTTTATGTGTTTCCAAAAACACACACTAAATCTCTCCCTCAAACTCATAAAATCATAGACACGAAAAATCCTATTAGTATAGTTACAGTATATCAGATTATACGAAAGAGTGAAATGAGGGAGATTGAGCTTCAAAGGCGGAACCCTCGCCACTCATAGCAGAACCATCAACAACAACAAGAAGAAGAAGCACAGTGACTCTCCGCCCAATAGTGAAATCGACCCTTCGAACCTCGAGAACCAGTTGGAGGCCTCTGCCAGTAGGAGGGTCAAGAGAAGCCTACATGATCAACGCTGTTAAGAAAAAGAAGTACGAGTAGCTATTCCCAGTTGAGGCCAAGAAGTTTGGCTACCAAGCCAAGACCAACTTCAGGTCCATTAAGGAAGCCCTTCATGATCATTTGAAGAAGAAAGCTTATCGTATTGTAAATAATTGTTGTCCCTTCGCCCATCTTCAAAATCTTGCTCCCTTTTTGTTCAGGTTCATTTTGTCATATTGATTTCGGTTGAATTGAGATTTTAGTAATAGCTACAATGGTTTTTCTGAAGTTGTTTAATTAATAAATTAGTAATTGCTACAACAGTTTTCTGAACTTCAACTTAAGAAGTTAATCTATTCTTATTCTAATCTAATTATGCTTGGCTTTATTTTTGTTAGGAGGTAGAGAGATATGAGGGTTTGATTTTCTTAGTTTGAAAGAGAGATTAGAGGAAGGAAGAAGCTGAAGATAGGGAGGGAGGGCTAGAGTGACGGAGGTGGTTGAAAGAAAGGGAGAGAGAAAGAGGAGGGGGAAGGAGAAGAAGGGTTAGGTAGAGTTGAGGTGGCACATTTGAAGTGATGAGGTAGCATATAGAAAATGCTACGTGGATTAATTAGTTAATTTTGAAGGTCAAAATTAACCCTTTAAACGGCGAAGGCAACATTGCCTAATTTTTTAAAATTTTGGGGTAATTATAACTCTCAAAAACTTTCCAGACACTCAGTACCCATATGTAAGAACTTTCAAGGCATTCTTACTCCTTAGCTCATTTCATTATTATCCTCTAATTTGTTGGAATTTTTATTTTTATCCTTATCCTTATGAATACAAATTGCGGTTTTTTTTTTAATTTTCATAAAGGCTTGTTTGATAGGCTGAAAATCTTGCAATGAAAAAGGAAATTTGGATTTTCCATTGACGACGGACATTTGGCTTACAAAAAGATATGAGAATCGAATTTCAAGTGGAATCTAATTTCCCCTTAAACATGTGAAAATCACTTCCCACCATTTTTACTGAGAATTGACTTTCAATCGTAAGTAGGAAAATCCAAAAAGACAATTTTCCCATTTCCCAACCTGACCTCTGGTACTTCTTATGTTAGGCCTTTGGTTGTTCTTCTTGTTTCAGTCGGTGGATATGAGTTTGAGGGAATGAAGAGGGAGTTGCAACTCAAATTACAAAGGGGATAGGAGAAGCATTTTTTTTAAATCTACCATCCTCTTCTTCTCTACTACCATTGAGTGCAAAGGATGGAAGAATGAACTTGCACTCAGATTTTTCTTCTTCTTTGTCATTACTGATTTCCTAAGAGGGAACTAGGCAATTCAAACTCCCAAGAAACTCTTTATTTTGTTTTTTTTATTTTTCTATTCAATTCAAATAAAATCGTCATCAGTCTCAAAATCCCAATGAAGTAACCATTGGCTAAGTTGCTTCGTTGTCGAAGGGTGATGACGGCAGATTCACGTTTGTTGCTGTAGGGAGACAACGGTGGAGTCCTGTTCATTTCCTGAGGGAGACGATGGCGGAGTCGCGTTCGCTATTGGAGGGTGGAGTTGTGTATGGCTGTTCGCTGCCATTGTTGGTAGAGAAGGGCCATTACCGTTGTTATAGGAGGATGGCCATCTTCTCTGTCACCATAGAGAGCCATCACTAGTAAAGGACTAATGGAGTAAGGGAAGATAGATAGCAATGAATAAAGGGGTAAAATAGGCATAGTGGAAGTGGAGTCCGTAAGGGGAGGCATGAAACCCAGTTCTAATGATTTTGATGGAACTGAGTTACATGTGGAACCCCGTTCCCACCTATCAAACACTCTAAAATATCACTTCCACTTCCAATTCCAATTCTCCAACTCCAATTCCAACATACCAAACCAGGCATAAGTGTAAGGACTAAAGCCAAAATTCATTAAAAATACAGAGACCAAGACTAGCAATCAATTTTTAGGTTTGGGGTTCATACCAAGACCAAAACTAGGAAATGATTGCATCCTCTCAAATTGATGAAATGAGATTTCAAAGTAAGAATAATAGAGCATGAATTCAAATGTTGGAAGTCATATTTTACTATTAAAATTTGATTTTTCCACTCAAAATCAATTTTATTAGTTGAAATCGATATCTTACTCATATATCAATCATGTAAATTGCCTTTTATTCATTTATACTTTTAAAAAGTTTTGGTTTTGGTCCTTATACTTTAAATGAGTTTTTATTTTAATTTTTATACTTCTAACAAATTTTGATTTTAGTTCTTATACTTAATAGCTTGAGACAATTCCAATCATAGGACAATTCTATTCTCATCCCCTAACCCCCTCTTCTTCTTTCTTTCTTTCTTTTATTCTTTTAGGGGGGGGGGAGGTACATAACATCTTACCTGCTTAACCTTCCCCACTTGGGGGAGGAATTAAAGTGGGCACCCCTCTAGGAGACTTTTTGATAAAGATGAGAGTTAGTGCCTAAGCTATAGTAAGTTAGGGGCTACAAAACAATTAAATCGTATATTGGTTTTTAATTAAAATGCTTTGTTTATATGTGTGGCTGCTTGGGATTTTAAGGACAAAAGGTATTCAATCAAATATTGGCAAAGCCACAAAAAACCCTTTGATCTAGTAGCATTATATGTGCCCTTAGTGACACTAGATTTAAGGTTCAATCCCACACTCTTTAGGCGTTGCGCCTGTCACTTAAAATTAGAAAAAAAATATTGGCACAGCCACTAAACTTGGCTTTATTGATAGGAATTGTGGTACTAGCCCCTAATGCATCCTTGTAGGGTACAACCTGAGTGAAGTGTCTTTCTTTTTTGGGTTAAATGTTTTTTTTGCTGTCGAAGTATTGTCTTAGGGGCAATTTTGCCTTGAAAGTTTCGTCTGAGACAATTTTTCCCTGACTATTATCTCAATTAAGTTTGACTGTTAGTTGAAAAAATTGAAAGGTAAATTTGCTCCTAAGTGAAAACTTTCAGAGCAAATTTATCCCTGATATAATGATAAAATTGCTCTGGAAGTTTCAGCTTATGAGCAAATTTATCCTGAAAATTTTCACTTTGGAGCAAATTTTCCCTTTAATTTGATCAACCAACGGTCAAACTTAATTAAAATAACGGTTAGAGCAAAATTACCCTTGAACTGATACTTTCAAGACAAAAATAGCCTTTCATCTTTTTTTTTATTTTTTTTATTTTGGGTAGGGACTCCCCACATACTTTCTACGGGCACATGTTTACTTATCTTAGTCAGTCGGTCAAGTAATCAAGGAAGCAAGCAACCCAGTTTGTCCTTTTCTTTTTCTTTTTTCTCTATGAAAAGAGGATGTGCAATGTAACAAATTTCGCTAACGCTATAAAATTCGGATACAAGTCCTTAGCAAACTATAAGGGATGACGATTTAGAAATAAGAAATTATAGTGACAAAAATCACGATTTGAAATCGTAAAGACCAAGATAAATAGTAACCCATTAATTTTTAAGAAATTCTAAGAACTAAATTCTTAAATTAAAATTGTTGGTAATAATTAAAAATTAATTTTTAAGAAGGTTATCAAATTTAACCCTTACTCTTTACCAAAATTTTCAGTCCAAAAAAGAAATACGAAAATTTAAATTCAGCTTTATACATTTAACAAATTCTTAATTAGGTCAAGAGACTAATTAGGGATTTTTAATATTTTTTTAAAAAATAAAAATGCCCTGATTTAGTTAAAAAGCAAAAGTGAAGATAGATGAAGGTCTGATTTCGGTTTTAATTATTAAGCTAATATAATTTTTAGTACCTTAAATTTGTTTTTATTTTGATTTTAGTTCCTTAAATTTAATTTCTTTCATTTAGAATACTGACTCTATAATTTAATAAAAACCTGACTTATTTTACTTTTTAAAGGATAAAAATTTATAGTTTAAAATTTAAAGGACTAAAATTAAAATAAGGATAAATTTAAGATATTAAAAATTATATTAACTCTTTATTATTTATGCTGGTATAATTGAAGGTAGGATTAAGTCTCATTGCTTAAAACAAATGTAAATGAAAAAGAAAAATTGGTTATGTAATCGTTCAATTTTTGACCGAGTCAGTCTTTCAAGCTTAACTTATCTTATGACTTTTGATAATTTAATAAATTTATCGTTGCGGTTACTGGACTCACAAACGGTGTTAACTAATTAAAAATTAGAAAATTTTTTCTCCTTCTCGCCGTTAGACACCAGCTGGAAAGGCATTCTTGATTTCTGGTCCCCCCCACTCCGTCTCTTCATCTCGGACAACAGGACCAACTCTTCGTCTTGCCTCTGAATCCGCCGTCGTGAATTCGTTCTGCTCGTCCCTCGTGCTGTGTCCCACCACTTAACCCCCGACGTAGAAGGCAGCGCCAAGGTCCTTCTCTCTCCACTGTGCTGCCCCTCCATGTGTAAGTACCCCGCCCGCGCTGGATAATATGCTGCCGCAAACTGCGGCAACTGCTGGTGGTGGTGATGGGGGGCTAACAAAAATGGTTCGGTCTCTTTCCGGTGGAAATTACGGTATCCGCCAAGACTCACCACTTAGTTCTTCAAGCACTCCCTGTACTTTCCCTTGATGTTAATGTTACAATAATCCCCCTCAAGAGTATCGGATAATTAAGGATAAGAAGCAATCTGAGATAACCAAGCAGGGACTTTGTATTCATATACTTTTTTCCCTTCACTGATAATCAAGTCATAAAGAATTGATTTGGTTTATGATTTTTTTATGCCTTTTACTTTGTAAAGCTCATCGGCAGCTTGGTAGTGTTTTGGAAAACCAGAGGCTGCCCTTTTCTATTTTTTTGTATAACAATATCATTGTTTCAAACAAAATATATGTTGTGTTATTGACTTGATTATTCGTATTTTTTTGAATCAAGTGAGATTGTTTGTTCAAATTAATTGAATTTTGAGATGAAAACTTGTTGCGAAAGTGGTAGGAGGAGGTGGATGGTCAGTGGGGAACAAGGTGTGGAGCTCTATGGTCTAGATCGCTACCAGGGAGTTAGATGTCTTATGCTATGTGAAATTCGTGCTTAGGTGGTTTGACGATCTGAATGCTCTCTTAATTTAAACAGGAAGTATGTCTCACTGGAAGTTTGAGCATTGAAGACATTGGTTCCCTTGGCTTGCTCCCTAGGAAGCGTGCTGGTCGCCATCGTGGAAAGGGCCTTTCACTTTTCTTTTGTTACTGGAACAGGCAAAGAAAGATGTGGGAAAAAATTTTCTTCAGGTGATGGCGAATTTCATTCTTCTAAATTTGATGAGCACCGAAAGACTAGTTCCCAAGGATTACTTGTTCTGAATAGTCACTGTAAGTTAATTTTCTAAGTTAATTGCAACTGCCAAAGCATCTGTGAAGCGCAATTTTCATGTTGCCATTTCTAGGCGATACTTGACATTGCTTCTTAAAGAATTGACGGATTAAGGCTAGAAAAACTAAGGGCTCTTCTTGTCAAAGATCGTATGAAATTATAAGGGTATATTTGTCAACTTTTAAGTAGTTCCCTTACTCCGTTGAACCAATCACACCTAAAGCTAGACTTTCACCCCTGGAAACTCAAACCCCACATATTTCTCATGTTCAGACGGCAAAATGATCATGACTTCCAAATGCCTTGTACTCAGATTCCCTTATTTGCAACTTCGTCACCATTAATTTGAAAGTGAGATTCATCCATTTATAAAGAAAAAGACAGTTTTCATGTCATGTACACAAATAATTCTTTTATCTAACTTATTCTCAGTATTCTGCCTGCAGGCCCAATAATTTAGTCTTTCAGTATGCTGTCCATTTTAGAGTTAATACGGAAACAACATTGGTCAGAGCTCAAAACTCAGCTTCGAGCCATTCAACCTATGGTACTTCTTGAGCAATTGCTTAATGCAGGAGTTGATTCAGAGCTTATTCTTAGGTTCTATAAATGGTCTCTGAGAGAGCTCAAACCTTCGTATGGTCTTGAAACCACCGGCAAAGTTTTACTTTCTTTATTGAATGCGAAAAAGTATTCCGCAGTGAGGTCCTTTCTGGATGATTTTGTCAAGAATGAAAAGCATCCGGTGTTCTCGATTTTTCATTCCCTTTTGGTTTGCAGTGATCGAACTTATGCAAATGCTATAATAATTGATATGTTGATTCTTGCATATGTGAGAAACTTGGAACTCCATTCTGCATGTGAAGCATTCAAGCGTGCTCAAGATTATGGCTTTAATTTATCACTGAATTCTTGCAATCCGTTATTGAGTGCTTTGGTTCAGGAGAATAAATTTGGCGATGTGGAACTAGTGTACAAGGCTATGATCAAAAGGCGGATTAAACCTAATCTGACCACATTTAACATTTTCATCAATGGCCTCTGTAAAGATGGGAAGTTGAATAAGGCAGTAGATGTTATTGAAGACATCAAGGCTTGGGGATTCTCCCCAAATGTTGTTACCTATAATACTCTTATTGATGGATACTGTAAGAAGGGCAAGGCTGGAAGAATGTACAAGGTTCAGGCTATTTTGAAGGAAATGCTGGCTAATAAAGTTTGTGCGAATGAGATTACCTTCAATACTATTATTGATGGCTTTTGTAAGGATGAAAATGCAATGGCTGCAATGGAGGCTTTTGAAGAAATGCAAAGACAGGGACTAAAACCTACTTTAGTTACATACAACTCATTGATAAATGGCCTTTGTAATAATGGGAAGCTAGAAGAGGCAATTGCTTTGTGGAGTGAAATGGCAGGCTTAGGTTTAAAGCCCAATATTATTACTTATAATGCTCTTATTAATGGGAGTTGTAAGAAGAAGATGATAAAGGAAGCAACAAAGTTCTTTGATGATATAACCATTCAAGGGTTGCTTCCCAATGCTGTAACATTCAACACACTAATTGATGCCTACTGTAAGGAAGGAATGATGGAGGAGGCATTTGCACTGCATAGGTCAATGCTAGATGAAGGAGTTTTCCCAAATGTTTCAAGCTATAATTGCTTGATTGCAGGTTTGTGTAAAAAAAGAAATATGATAGCAGCCAAGGAGGTTTTAAGTGAAATGGAGAAGAAGGGCTTGAGGGCTGATATAGTGACATATAACATATTAATAGATGGTTGGTGTAAGGTAGGGGAATCAAGAAAGGCAGAAAAGCTATTAAATGAAATGTTTTATGTGGGTGTAATGCCTAATCATATAACATACAATACTTTGATGGATGGCCATTGTATGCAGGAAAATATAAAGGCAGCATTGAATGTGAGGACTCGGATGGGGAGAGAAGGTAAGCGGGCAAATGTTGTTACATACAACGTGTTAATTAAAGGATTTTGTAAAATGTCGAAGATGGAGGCAGCTAATGGACTTCTTAATGAGATGTTAGAGAAGGGTCTGACCCCGAATCGGACTACCTATGATATTGTTAGAGTTGAAATGATGGAGAAAGGTTTTATTCCAAATATAGAAGGGCATCTATATAATATCTCCGGCATGACTTAGCGTTGCTATAGAATGATTGCTTTTAGTTAGTTTCTAGTTCAGCTAACTTGCTGACTGGGGGTTATTTATGGCTCAACTTTCTTTGGTTACTATTTTGGTTTTTTGGTTATATTTTTACGTCGCTTTTGTGTGGATATTATCTTTTCGGAATTTTAGTTTAATATTACTTTAAATCAGAAAAAATTGCCAAGAAATCCCTCCATGCAAAATTTATTGCTCTAAAGTACACGAGAGCCCAGGATGTGGAGTCGGTATAACTCTTTCAACTATTGTAAGATATTTTTAGCTGTGTGTAAATATCTTTCATTTTGTATTTATTGTGTATTTGGTAAATTCTCAAAATTATGATTTGACATCAAAATCATGGTTTTGAGAAAAATTAGTCAAACATTCTCTTTTTTTAGAAACCATGGTTTTGATGTCCAAAACCATGGTTTTGGAAAAAGCTTCTTTTTTTTGCTTTTTTGTCCAAAACCATGTTTTTTTGGTTTTAAAAAATGTCCAAAAATATTTTTTAAGTAGCATATAGTATCCTAAAATAAGTTTTAGTGCTTTTAATCCTTTAAAATATTTTTTTAGTTGTACTCAGTGCGTTTGCAAACTGATTGTAATTTTACCCTTAATTTATTTTTTCAGTTCTAAAAATTACTTTAAAGTATTTTTTCAGTTGTACCTAGTGTCATCCACTTTAAAATATTTTTTCAGTAGCAACTAATATTTTAAAGTAATTTTTTAAGCTGAAAAAATAAATTAAGGGTAAAATTGTAATCAGTTTGCAAACATATTGGGTACAACTGAAAAATATTTTAAAGAGTTAAAATCACTAAAAATTATTTTAGAATACTGCATGTTACTTAAAAAATATTTTTTGATACTACATACGTCCAAGGAAATATTTCAAAATACTAGATATCATTTTTTTAGACAAAAAAAAAAGTTCAGCTCCTTAAAACTATACCAAAACGGTATAGTTTTAAGAAAATGACTGGCATCTTTTTTTGGTTTGTCCAAAATATAATCTTATTCTTAATATGTAATTATTATAAACTTTCAATGTACAATTTATTAAAATATATATTTCTATGTATATACAATTCATTTTTTTGTCACAATTTATAATTTTTTCGGACAAATTTTAAGAGTATTTTTTGTATTTATTGTTCAATTTTATGTTAAATAATACCTAAAATATAATCTAATATTTTATATCTAATTATTATAAATTATTTTGTACAATTTATTATAATCTGTGTGTATTAATTATACATTTTTCATATAATTTTATGCCATTTTTTGTATTTATTATGAAATTTACTAATATATAATACATAAAATATAATTTTATTCTTTCTATATAATTATCACAAAAGTTAATGTCATTTTCAGTAATTTGACCATAAAAAAGTTATTCTAATCATAATATCCAAACACTCTCATTTTATCAAAATCAATTTTTTCTCATAATCTATTATCAAAAATCATTTTTTTCACTTTTTCTCCATAAGCTATTCTCAAAAGCTAATTCCAAACACACCCTTAGTTGTAGATAGACTGCACGGCAGGCGGAAAAAGAGTCACCCGGTATGCTGCACTTGTAATGGAGGATTTTTCAGCAATTTTTCTAAAACTAGACTTTATTTTTCCTTTATTATAGCATACTTTCCCCTACTTTTGTGTCTTTATTAATGCCCTTGTTTGCTCGCAGGATACAACAAAACGTCCTTAAGGATACGTTTTGCCTTTGGCAACAATGATCAAATTCTTTTAAATGCTAGGGTTTTAATTCATTGATGTACTAAAATCCACGAAATGGATCAACTAATGAAATATAAATCAGTACTCCGTCCGGTCTTTTTAATAATTAAAAATTATAATAAAAAAAGTAACACATGCATTTACGCGTGTGTGTGTATTATACATTTTCTACCTGAATCATTATCAATGTTGAACAGCACAATTTGCAACACTTAAATTTCTTTTTCAAAGTGCACACGATCTTGTGCAGAATTATCCGCAGATTCTGAAAAAATTAAATTGGAAGACCCTGTCCATGGGGTGAATGCCCAAAACTGGTAATACCAATAATGTAAAAAAAAAAAAAAAAAATCATTGTCTCTTGTTGTATGCATAGATGATAGACAAGGTCTTGAACAGTTGAAAAGAGAAGCCATCTAATCTGTTGTTTTATTCCTTCCAACAGTAACCATGCGTATAAACAATTATACGAGATTCATGAATCGCATTGTGGCTGTGAGAAAATGCCGACATGGTTGATCAACAATGATGAAGAGATTATAATCTAATACCAACCCTTCAAGGAGAAAAATTTTATGATCAGTTGCAGTGTAAATAACATTTACAACCATGGAAACTTCTTGTTACAGACCGTTTGGTACTCAAAATGAAATAGAATAAAATTGATCATGATGTCTGTTCCAATCTCACGCTTCCTAGAAAGTTCATAATTTTTTTATCATGGTATACAATTTTCAGGTCCAGCAGCAGAATTAAGCAATTTAACTATACTTGAAAAAAAGTCTAGTGGTTTCAAACAAGGAATCAATTAGATTCTAGATACCACAAGTCACAATTGCATCAGACTAGCATTTTAATTGGAAAAATACATCAATAAAAGTACAAAATTCTTTATCAAAGGTCCAAGGGATCAGTTTTATTGCCTCTGGCCATCTCAAGACAACGTCTAAAAGACTAAAACCCTCCTCCTGTTTATGTTAAGCCCAATATTGTGCTAAGGCTATACAAATATCCTGAACACTCAATAAAAGCATGGGATGTATGGTGGTAGGTAAAACATAGAGGGCAACAAGAGAACTTATAAAGGTCAATAGGGCTAGTGAAAATAAATTATGGGTGAGGTCAGATTGAGAGGAAGATAGAAATTGTGTATTCAATATTCATGGGGAAGGCTGTTGCTTCTTGAAATTATAACATTATGCTTTTGTGTGTTTCTCATTTTCTAATGAATTTTACTGTAATGCATGGAAATAACAGGTCACAAACAAAATTTTATGCCACGCTTTCCAACTAATACAAAATTGGATTTCCATTTTAGCTAACAACAATGTAAATTTGTTATATTTTACCCAAAACGTAAAAGATCATGTTTCTTCATTACAAGGTCTTGCTTAAATTTTGATTTTTCATCACTATATTCTAAGGGGAAGCCTATTTCAGGAGGCATTGCAAATTAATTCAAAGGTATGTTACAGGCCATTAATTGTGGCCTCCATACTCTCCGGTTCAGTTCTGGTAGCCAAAAAATGCATAAGCATGTAGTCAAAACAACACATCAAATGGATAAACAAATGTGAGAGGGCTAAGGAACATCAGAACTAAAACAAAGGGAACAAATATTTGTTGCTTTTAAAAAAACAAAATTCAAGTCAAATGGTCAAAATTAGCAAGCAATGATGAGGGGCCTTAAGAATTACTTTAAGAAGAACAAATCTATGTCGTGGAAGCAGCACAACACCATGTTAAGGATTGAAAATACTTGAACCTCCAATATTGACAGCAATTACGATTGATATGCTAGTAATCACAGCAAGCCAGAATAAGGCTGACCCTGCAATTGGAAGATTAAATTGTTCTCATAAATGCAAGATAGCATAAATAAATACTACCTCCGGTCCTCAACATAAGACCCATTTGATTAATTTGGGGGATTAAGAAAGTTAAATAAAGTACTTAGTTATAGCATATATTATATGATCTTTCTGCAATACTTATGTGAATAATTATATTATATATCAGTTTATAAGTTAGGCAAATTAGTTTGGAGGAAAAAAGATACATATAAATACTTTAAAGTAATTTGTTTAGTTTTCTTACTCTCCCTAAATTAGTCAACCGAGTCATATATTAAAGACCGGAAATAGTATTAAACTTCCAACAAATAATCATGATAAATGTGGTTTAACAAGAAATATGTAAATATTGTACCTGTAGAACTTTCAGAACTATCGGGATTTGAAGGGCTTGGTTCCACATTAACATTGGACCTTGAAACATTGGACCCGGAACTTAAGCTGTCATCTAAAGGTTTGGGATACCCTGTTTCAGATGCCACTATACCCTGGAATTCTTCACTAACAATTAACGCTGCCAAAACATCCATAAATGACTCTCTTTCACTCATAGCATCTCTTTCACCCTTCTCATTAGTATCACTTGATTCCTCTGAATCAGACAACTCATCATCTGAAGCATCTGTATAAATGGAGTCGGTCTTATCGTCTTCCTCATCCTCCACATATGCCCTATAAGTTAGTCGTAGCAATATCTCCCCAGAAGAGCCCTTTCCCAAAATCCCCCAACCACCTTGCAAAGCCACAACCCGGTCTGTCGGTACAGTGTCTTGGAGAGATCCCAGATCAATCTGAAAAAAATTACAGCTATGAAGACACACAACATCATAATAATGGCATATCCTTTAAGATGGATTTTACATGAGTATAAAGTTTGGACCATAAGAGGTGAGAGGTGAGAGGTGACTAAATATGGGGAAGGCATAGTTCAAGTTTTCTTTTCAAACATCACGATTTGTTTTTGTGAAAATCAAACCTGAATTTTAGCTTCAATGATAGAGGAGACTTGGGCAGGCTATCCACGTTTACTTTGGTTGTGGATATACTAAGTGGTTTTATTTTCAAGGCTCTCGATAGAATACTCAGCTACTTATGAGGTTATTCAGCTTAGATTTGCTCCCACAGTCTGTTCTGACAAACTTCATATCAACAAATGGCTTCCAATTGGATCTTCAACTATAAGTTAAAAATAAATTGACAACTTGAGCGAAAAAAGAAAAAAAGGAGATAATATCCACCAAGCTCTTCAAAACTTATGAAAAGACTCCCCTTATACTTGGGGCCTGTAACATACTGAAATTTAGCAAATGGTGTTAGACTTAATTTTGGGAATTTAAGACATATCATTCTCCCAAGAATTTAAAGGACTCTTAAATTAGACAAAGGGGGAAAATTAGAGCCTACTTGTGTAATTAATAGGATAAAAATACACCTATACATATATAAACATACACACACATGGCGCCTTTTTAAGCAAACACATGCATACATGTAGCCTTTTTACTTTTAGGTTGGAGCTATAACAAGCCGCCACCTAAGTTCCCTTCTTAAACACATGCAAAATGAAAGTAGCTACTCTTCTTTCTTCCATTTGGCCAAATGGCTGTCCCCCTCACACCACACACGCAAGCAAAGATTAAATCAACACACCTCCCTCACCCTTTATCCAAAAAGTCGGCCAAGGCACAAAACAAGAAAGAGGAAGAATAGTCAACACTTGGACATATGGCCACCTTTTTAGCCATGCACTCATATACACATGTAACCATATAATCCCTAACACTCCCTCACTCTCAAAAGCAAGCCAACGAGGGAAAAATAGAAGGAAAATAGAGAGGGGGAAAAATAAAGAGAGGAGCCGAAACTTTGGAGAAACTAGAGAGAGGAAGAGTTCCAAGCCATTTTCACCCCCAAAATCACCTTTCTAGCTTAAAGTGTCTTTATCAATCTTGTTCCTCTCATCAAGGGAAAAATTTCTACGGTTTTAGTTTCTTGAGAAGAGGTGTTTGGTGCTGTCTAAGAGGTTTAGAAGTTGGGGAAATCAAGATACGGTGATGGCAAAGGAAAGAGGGAAGCATAAGCTTTGATTTGAATCAAGTATCTTGAAATTTGGTTAAGTTTTCATGATGTTGGTATGCTGCCCTGTTTTTGTCAAGAGGGAACCTTAGGGTTTTAGTGATGTTGTGTACATGAAAATGATGATAAAAGAGGTTTAAGCATGGTAGGAAGGAAGTTTAGCAAGTTTTGTGAATAGAAGTTGCAAAATCACTTTGTTTTTTCCCCATGATGCATTTCGGCCAAATCAGGGCAAGGGGAAGGAATGAGTTGTGGCTAATTTTTATGCTTCCAATGAGCTTATAATGAAAAATTGTGCAGGAAAAAGATAAGAAAGTAACATTGGAAGCATTAGAATTGGAAATGGAATTTTGCGCCTAAAAACCCCGAAGTATCGGCCTTGGTTGGTTCATAGGGAAGGAGTTGATTTTTGCCAAATTTGAGGTTAGAAATGGATTCTACATGCAAAATTGTGTAGGACTAGCTTGTAGAAATAATTTTAGAAGGATTGCATTGAAAATCCAAGAGTTGGAGTTAAAGATTAAGCAAGGATTTGCTGCCAAACTTGAGTTTTCAAGGAGTAAGGCTGCTTTGGGTTTGGTTTTGATCAGTCAAACCTTGTCCAATGATTGTGAAATTTTACAAGTCAAAGTACACATCCAAAGATTTAAAATGAGTCATCGAATGCATTAATTAGATATCTAGGGAGAGAGTTATAATTTTTGGAAGTTATGTCAAGAAACACGGGAAAAATTTTGAGACAATCAGGTTGGTCGTGAATCCTGGAACTTTACACCTTCAATTGACATTAGTTAATATTTTTCTTATACATGGGACTTAAAGAGCTTCACATAGAAGCTTGAACCACCTCATTTGAAATTTTATAGATTAAGATATGAATTTTTAAAGTTGGCTAATAAAATCTGGCAGATTGGGGTAAAATTTGGAAATTCCAATTTTAAAGGAAATTGTGATTAGGAGATAAATAAGGAGACCTACTTTAAAGACCAATTTGACCACATTGAATACCCAAATCACAAGGAAGGAAGACATGTAACATGTCCTATATTAAATATTCATTAGGCATAGCACAAAGAGTACTAAAGATAACCAACAAAATTAAAATAAAGGACAAGAATTTGGAATGAGTCAAGAATAACATAATCTTTATTATGTCAATTGAATTAGAATATGTAATGACCCATCTATTCATGAATTCTAAATTATAGGATTCGATATTTGCTTGAGGCCTGAGAAGAAGTTTGTTGGTAAAGGTAAATTGCGGGAAAAGCAATCAGATAGTAACTATTTATCTCATATATGTATTGTTCTGCATGTATGTTCTTACCATCGGTTATATTCATTTTATGAATATAAGGAATTGATGTTGGACCAGTGTGTCCTGAGGCCATAAGACCTGACATGCATTTAGAATTGTCCCGGGCACTGACCTGAGGCTGTAAGTATTGAAAGTGCAGTTTTGCATGGGGCAGTGACCCTGAGCTGTAAGATTTTATATGCCATCTGAGTTGTAATGGACCAGTGTGTCCTGTGATTGATATTTATGTTGCATCTTAAATGTTGAATGTTGTTCGTGCTGAACGCTGTTTGTATAATGGTTTGTTTAGCATGCTTTGTGAACTTGCATACTTTATGATTAACTGTTGTTACCGCTGAGATTCTCACGAATCTCACCCTTTACAATAATTGACATACAGCTAAGGCAAGCGACTCCAGGGGCAAAGAGGTAAACGCTGATAAATAGAAGGTGGAGATCAAGGATTTAAGAATTCTGTTGGTTATCTGTATATAAATTTTGCTATGACGTAGGATATTTTGGTAGACATGTGTGGCTACATGTTTTGTATATAAATGTAAAGGCATAACCATAGTGAAGCTAGTACCTATAATAGTAGTAGTAAAAAAGGCAGTATAACATGCGTAGCATGGGATAGTTTTAGTTTATCTATTTTACGTATCGGAATGGTAGTTACCTCTAGCACTATAAATGAACTAGGATTAGACAATTGTATGATAAGGGCCCATAAGTTAACTATCAATATACTAGTTTATGAGAAGAGAAGCACTCTGATAATAATAAATGAAATTAAGGATTGGTAAGTCATAATGAAGTTGCAAACCGCTATATAACTGTTTTGAAGGTTTAAAATTTTTCAGAAAAGCCCATTCAATTATAGGTTCAAACCCTGTGTTGAGGTTGGAATTTTACATTATTTTCAAAAGTGTATTTGTCCCAGGATTAAATCCTGGATCAGTGGTTCAAATTCATGGTGTGGAAACTCATCTGATAACTATGAACATAAGGGTGTCACAGGGCCATAATAACAAACTGGAGAACAACACCAGCGATGAGGTAGCCATAGAACCTCTTGGATCTATGGCAACCTTTCTATTGGGCTTCGTCCTTGAATAGACGTGGCCCATAAATGAAACAGGCCCATCAGAACCTAATTATCGACGCATGCTTTGATAAGGTTGTCAGCATGATTGGGTATGGATTGTTGTGTCAAGAAAACAGGGAAAGCAAGAGTCAAGAAGGAAAAACAAAGGGACCAATCAAATTAATTTTTTTTATAAGAACAGCATTCATTTTTTTAGAGACTGAAACACTGCATTTTAATATCGATTCTTAACCTCTATTAATAATACTAAAACAATAACCACATGAAAAATCTTCAACCCACTACTTTAGCTGCACCTCAAGTAATTACCCTATAATCTACATGAAATTTCCAAATTCAGATTAATTCTTTTCTTAACCCACCACACTTTGCTAAATGTTTAATACCTTTTGCTAGGGAGATGCATTTGATGGCAACTAGCTGAAGCGTACAACATTTATAAGTTTCAAAAACCAAAAGAAAACAAGCATCTTCGCTCAAAACCTGAACATGATTGCAATTACTGGGACTAGAAATACAAGGTAACTAAGTAACAAAATTCTAAACTAACCATTTAATAAATTAAAATATAGCACATAAAAAAAAAAATTTAACCATAAATCACATACCTCCCCAGTTCCTATAGTCAAATCTATAAATCCCAACGAATCCTTTACTTGAATGTGTAACTTCTGCTTTTTAGGGTTGGTGACTAGCATATGAAAATCCTGTCGAAGTTTATAATACACAAGTTTGAAATTTTAGGATTAAAACATCGAAATTGCACATAAACATGTATAAAGGTTAATCAGAAAGTCAAGCAACCCACACCTGGTTCCAAATTGGCATACCAGGGGGACCAAACACAGTAGTTTGACTGTTCTTTTTACTGCGAATAGTTTGATCTCCGAGGGTAAGAATAACATACGGATCCGTCTTTCCTGCCAATGAAGTACATAAATGAGGACGGTAGAATAGCAAGAAATATATATATTACATTTTTTATTGCATGATTAATGTCGATTGGAATTAAAAGTGGTAATGATAGGGGATACAGAAAATAAGGAACAATGTGAATACAGTTCACTCATATATGCACCTTATTGTTAAAATCCTGTAATTATGGACTTGCTCATGTTCTTTTTTGGTGTACAGACCTACTCATTTTTTGACTAGTCTTATTTATCACATTGGACTTTAGCATCCAAGCCAACAACAACAACAAGCCTTATTTCACTAGGTGGGGTCAGCTACATAGATCGCATAACGCCATTGTTCTCTATCATCAATCAAATCTTTAGATATATTGTTAACTAAAATATCTTATTAAATAACTTTATTGAGCACTCTCTTTGATCTTCCTCTGTCCCTTTTCAGAGGATTCCATATTTTCTGATCTAGCCTCCTCACTGGCACCTCCAATACTCTTCTTTGTGCATGCCCAAATCACCTCAAACATTTTTCTACCATTTTCTCTTCAATAGGCACCCCTCCTACTCTTCCTTTAATATCTTAATTTTGAATCTTATTATGCATGGCCACGCATCCATCTCAACATTCTCATCTCTACTACCCCAACTTATGTTCTTATTTTCCCCTAACTTATGTTCTTATTGTCCCCTTTAAAGCCCAACATTCACTACCATATAATATTGCTGGTCTTATAGCAGTTCAATAAAACTTTTCTTTAAGCTTATTAGGTACTTTCTTATGTTGAATAATATTGCATTCTATCTTGAATATTGTAGAGAAATAGGGAAGAGAAATAGAGAGAGTAAGTATTCTGAATTGTGTATATGATTCATATGCACAAGAGGGTATTTATACATGAGTGAGAGCCCTTAGAATTGAATGGGCTAATTATGATAATTGATACTAATCATCTAATCCCTGATTTCTTGTGATTCTAATAAATACATAATATTTCCTAACATATTTCCTAACACTCCCCCTCAAGTTGGAACGTAGATGTCAATCAAGCCCAATTTGTTACAAAGGTAGTCAACCCGAGTCCCATTTAGAGCCTTAGTTAAAAAATCACTCAATTGGTCACTAGACCTCACATATCCCGTATAAATGAAGTTCTTCTTGATTTTATCATGTATGAAATGACAGTCGATCTCAATATGTTTCGTTCGTTCGTGAAACACAGACTTGGAAGCTATATGCAAAGCAGCTTTGTTGTCACACCACAATTTCGCAGGTAATAATGTGGTAAGGCCAACCTCCTTCATTAACTAGTGGATCCACACAATCTCATGTACCGACTGAGCCATGGCTCTATACTCAGCTTCTGCACTAGAGTTTGAAACCACATTCTACTTCTTGCTTCTCCAGGACACTAGATTTCCACCCACAAGCACACAGTATCCTGTAGTAGATCTCCTGGTAGACTTCAACCCAGCATGATCCGCATCACATTCAATCTTAGTATGACCATGATCTGTATAGAGTATACCATGACCAGGTGAGCCCTTCAAGTAATATAAGACATGCTCCAGAGCTTCCCATTGAGCCACAGTCGGTCTTGGTTTTGATGGCAAAGACTTACTTGCAACCAATAGCCTTCTTGCCCGGAGGTAGATCAACAAGATTCCAGGTACCTGCTTTATCAAGGGCCATCATTTCTTCTTCCATAGCAACACGCCAACCCGGATGGGCTAAGGCTTGGTGGAGAGTAGTAGGGATAGTGATGGAGTCAACAGAAGCTATAAACGAGCAGGATGGAGGAGAAAGATGATTATAGGAAACAAAAGAGGAAATAGGATAGGCACAGTTACGTTTACCTTTACGGAGAGCAATGGGCAAATCATTCTCAGAAGTTTCAGGGACTGTGGGCAAATCTGGCTCAGAGGCAGGAGTGGAAGGAAATGAATCGGGATCATACGCCGAAGCGGGAACTACTGGTGGGTCATGAATAGGAGCGGCGGCATTACTTTCCCTGGGACGCCTCCGGTAAACATGATGGATAGGAGGTTTTCCCGGAGCAGGTCTAGTTGCTTGCATAGGTGGTAAACAGACCTCATAGACCAATACATCATCAAGACCGGTAGGGTTAACCAAGGAAGGGGGCGGACTAGACATAGGGAATAACGGAGTGGACTCGTAGAAGGTAACATCTGTAGAGACAAGATAACGCCGAAGACTGGGAGAATAACATCGATAACCCTTTTGAACTCTAGAGTAGCCAAGGAAGACACACTTGAGAGATTTTGGATCAAGTTTGGTGACTGTAGGACGAGTATCACGAACAAAACAGACACAACCAAATATTTTGGCATCAATAGGGAACAAGGATTTGGAAGGAAACAAAGTGGTGTATGGAGTGTCACCATGAAGGATAGGAGTAGGCATACGATTGATAAGAAAGCATGCAGTGGACACAGCATCAGCCCAAAAGGATTTTGGAATGTTCATTTAAAACATTAAGGCCCGGGCAACTTCTAGTAAGTATCGATTCTTTCTTTCGGCAAAACCATTTTGGGCGGGGTTATCAGCACAGGAGGACTGATGAATCATGCCATGGGTAAGTATATAGTCATGAAACTGGGTGAAAAAAATACTCTTTAGCGTTATCACTCCGCAAGGTTTTCACAAAGACACCAAACTGATTTTTGATCTCAGCACAAAAGTTGCAAAAGTGAGAAAATAACTCAGAACGACTTTTCATTAAGTATAGCCAGGTAGTTCGAGAAAAATCATCAACAAACGTAACAAAGTACTTAAAACCAGACATGGACACGACAGGACAAGGACCCCAAACATCAGAATGAACCAAATCAAAAGGGGATGCAGCCCGTTTATTGACGCGAGGCGTCAGATGAACACGGTGATATTTGGCAAACTGACACGACTCACTCTAAGGACGACACATGATGAAACTGAGGATACAATTTCTTCAAAGAGGACAATGACATATGACCAAGACGACAATGAACATCAAACGAAGAGGAACCACCAGAACAAGCAATAGAACGCGGCACCCGATCATCAAGAAAGTAATGACCGCCTGCTTTATAGCCCCTACTAATAATCCGCTTCGTCGTAAGATCCCGAATTAAACAATGGTCAGGGAAAAGTGAGATGATACAGTTTAATTGGCGAGTAAGTCTGCTAGGAGACAGAAGATTAAATGCAAGATCAGGCACATTAAGGACGGATGACAAGGAAATAGAAGGTGTAGGGGTAACAGTGCTAGATCCAAGGACACGGGAGGAGGGTTGGCGTAGGGTGCATATGTAGAAAACAAATGACAGTTACCTGTCATGTAATCAGTGGCACCGGAATCGATGATCCATTTAGAGGAAGCGGTGGCAAGGCATGAATCACAATTACCTGTAGCAAGTGCAGTAAGTGTTGGGGAAGCATCAGAGGATTAGGCCATATGAGAGGAATCAGAGGATTGGGCCATATGAGCAGCACCACTACGTTGCAGCTTATTTTGCAACTTGCGACAGTAACGTTTAGTATGCCCTAGTTCCTTACAATAGAAGCAGACAATAGGACCGTGGTTCAAAGGATTGATGCCCTGGCTTGGAAGACTCTGGTTCTTAGTATCAACAGAAGGTGGCGTACTATTCTCAAGTTTCAAGAAGCTTTGGGACCGGTTATTAGCGGGACCACGGCCAGCTAATGCACTAGCAGTGGGAGTTGGGTGGGACCGGTTATCAGCAGTGATATTAGCCTTGGACTCAGCCATATAATGAATGCAACCAACAAACTGGATGTATAAACCCAAAGGTAGGAAGTAACTAGACAACAGAAAAAAAATTATAGTACCCAAAGAAGTGCTAACCAAGCCAAACAACGTAGAAATACCAACCAAATACTCTCCAAAGTATGCTAGCACAACCAAACAAAGCAGACCAACTCACCAAACAACCCCCCAACAGTGCTAATAAGGCCAAACAAATCAGAAGCAAGTGCCAAATTGCCATACAAGCCAGAAAACCACCAAAAATCCCAAAGTGAACAGTGACCACCGAGAACAAATTTCCAACTAGAGGGCAGAAACGGAGGACCCACAACACGAAACTAGCAGGGATAGGACGGCCACACTAAGGCAATTCTGACGAAGCAAGCGACGGTGAAAAACTCGCCGGAAATCACCATCACGTGCCGGCACGTGGTAACTCCGGCAAAGAGCAGGTGGCGCGTGAGCCTCGACGTGCCGGTGAAACGAAGATCGGCCGGCTGGGTTCCGCCGATCGGGAGGGTCTGAGCACAGGGGGTCGGCGCGTGTTCCAAGATAAAGCTCCGAACAGAAGGCTAACTCTCTCTCTCAAACACTATGCAGCGCCGAAAAACTTGCCGGAAAAAAAAATTAGCACCCAGAATGCTCTGATACCATGTAGAGAAATAGGAAAGAGAAATAGAGAGAGTAAGTATTCTGAATTGTGTATATGATTCATATGCACAAGAGGGTATTTATACATGAGTGAGAGCCCTTAGAATTAAATGGGCTAATTATGATAATTGATCCTAATCATCTAATCCCTGATTTCTTGTGATTCTAATAAATACATAATATTTCCTAACATATATATCAAAAGGTTTTCACCCAAGTAAGAGTTTTGGTAGGAGGCAAGTTAGTAGTGATTTGGATGTTACAATGGGAGATCAAATCATTTTAGCATCCAAGTCAGCAACTGATAAAATGCTTACACAATATTATTCATCAGAATAGCCCCCAATAGATACAACATAGAGACATGTAGGATGCATATTACACAGTAATTGCCTATGGTCATGAGAATCCCTATAATTATGCCTATACTAATTACAGGGATATTCCATAACATCATCATACTTATTTCCCATTTTATTTCCTGCTGTGATTTTAACCATTCCTTAACAACATTTTATTTCGCAGGCTGAAATAAATGGCAGTGCAGAAGTATTTCTGAGAGAAAATTTCATTACAAGGGAGAGAATACACCAGATAAGTTAATAAAATAAAATCCAGAATCAGAAAGAAATAAGAGGAAAAAATAAAATTAAGACAGAGCTTTTACCATAGAAAAAATAAGAAAGCTTTCTAGCGTCAACAAGAGTGACAGATAGTTCACCAACGAAATCCTTGTTTCCATCTTGCATTTCTCCAGATTTTAAATCATGAGAAACAGGTCCAACAGCTTTTCCCTTCTGGAAATCCAAAACAATTTTCTTTGGACGTACAAATAACCGAGGTAAATCTTCAGTGAGGAGTTTTGTCAAAAACCTACAAGATAAAACGCAAAAACATTGACTTCCCATTAAAGAGGAGGTTAAAAAAGGAACACCCCTGAAGCTTTTAAGATAAAGATCAAATACTAAATCCATTTCAATAATAAAAAAATAAAAATACAAGTGATGACAACATATAAATCCAAGTTGAAAAGAGTGTGATCTGTCTGTCCTTGTGTAAACCCAAGTTGTTTAATAACTTCAGTAAATTTTACAAACTATACTCTTGAGAATTGCTTAAGCCCAAATAAATATTTTTGTAATTTGTGCGTCAGGTTCTTATTATTTATTGGATTTTTTCAACCCTAGAGTGGTAAGCTTCTTCATCTTAGCCACCATTTATTCTTGACATCAAGTTAATGAAGCTTCCAATCAAGATTAACAGCTATAAGTAGAAGCACCAGGATTTATTTTGCTTTGCTACAAGAGCAGAGGTCTCTTGATATTCTATTCCATATGTTCAAGTGAAGCCTTTTACCGTCAGTCTTGCTTTATACCTTCCAAACACCACCATCAGTTTTGTATTTCACATTGAACATGCACTTTTAACCCCCACAAGCTATTTCCCTCAAGGTCTTTTGACTGAGCTGGCATATGCAATTTTTTAAGAGCCCAGAGCTCTTCATACACGACCTCTCTTGACTTAAAAATAGCCAACCCAGTTGGCGCAAAAAAAAAAAAAAAAAAAAAAAAAAGCTAAACCAAAATTGAGAAAGCACCTAAACTAAAACATTTTATTTGATCAAGACAACAAGTGATTACTGATTATAAGAAAAGTTTGCAAGCAGTATTACATGTCATCTGCATATTAAATCTGACGATATTATGATCATAACAAAGAATCAAATAGGAAGAAGAAGATGGATAGAATGATAAGAAACTGTCCTTAACTCTCCTAGCTCTATAATTCCTCTGTTGCGAGCTAATATAAACAGCATCATACACGTAAACAACCACATACACAAAGAATGTTACCCAGAAATCCTATAAAATGAACTTTCTAACATTTGTTTGCCATAAAAAGAATGAACTTTTAACATATAGAAGACAATGGGGACTTACATTGATAGAACTGGAATTGCTGATCAAGACCAATGATGTACAAGGAAAAAAGAGACGAAAGTGTCAGTAAAGGAGCCATGCATGGAAATTAGATGCAAGAGCTAGCGATCCATAAAAAACCAAGAAAGAAACTCTTTGCACTCTTAAAATATAACATCTGCTATTAAAAGGGGAACATGGGACATTACTAGTTAATAAGTCTTCAAATTCGCAAGCTGACAGAAGAAATCCAATTCATGTTCAAAACACCTTTTCCGTCAATTATGAATTATAGCCCTATCACAAAGCCACTATATGTACAAGCTAAACGCTAGAATAACCATAAAGAGTTACCCCAGATTTACAAAACAATTTCAATACAACAGAACTTTTGAAACATGTTTAGTGAACCCCAGCTTTCTTATGATATTGGTCCGGCTTAGATATAGCAGTTCATGTCTTATGGTATAAGAAAAGGGTGGTAGAGTGCACAAGACTCCCACCATGTCTTACGATATGATGAAATATTATTATAATTACTTGTTTTTATGTTTCCTTGGATGTTCAATCAAGCAGTGCAGATTATTTGGGTTTAGATGGGGGAAGGTTGGATACAGACCTCATCAAAGGATGATTTGTTGGAGTAAGCAAAAGGGAGGTGCACTTTGTTTGCCATTACTTGATGTCTTTAAAATGAAAAGAAATTCAAGAACCTTGCAGAATTATATATAAGGGTTCTGCAGAAATCTTTCATCTTGTTTAAAGGATAGCCTACCCTCCACTTAATGAAGTTTTCCTTTTCAATCAAACACTAAAATTTTAAAAATAATTAATAAAAAAAGTGACATGACATTGTAATTAGAATATTTTGAAAGTTAGTTAGTTTAGTTAATTAGACGAGCGGATTATCCATTAGTGGCACTAACCGTTTAAAAGCAACACTAGCCAAACATGGCCTTAACCGTGTCTAATTACTAATATACCCCTGATTAGTGTGATATTAGGACTATACTGACTCATTGGCTTACTGCCTATATATATATATATATATGGCAGTCTATCCCTTGTACAGACAGATTTTTGCCACTGGTAACAAACCCGTACCATTCAGTTTTCACTCTGTTCCTTCTCTGTTTCTCTACTCTTCTCTCCTTCTTCTTCTCCAATCCTCTGGTTTCTCTTCTCTTCCACCCTAATCCCCAATTCTAAAAACATTCATATTACACTAGCTTATCAAAAAGGTAATAGTGTATTATAATTTTGATCTCCTTGTTTTTTGTGAAATAATTTTGATCTCCTATGTTTACTAAGTGGCTTTAAGGACAGCAGTGATTGTTAAAATCTACTTAACAAGTGGGGTTGCTACATGAATCAAGAATAGATAAACTTACCACTGCAATGCTTCTAATTTTTTTAGGAATAAAAGAACATTTTATGTTATTACTAGGCATTCAACCCTAGAGTAGAGGTACATAAATCAAAGAGAATCAGTTATCATCAATTCATAAGCACAAGAGAATTGACAACAACTTGGGTAAACACCAATAAGGCAGTGCTTAGAAAGCTGGCATTCTGATTCCACCAGAAGAGTTATTTCATTTTCCCTTTCCTCTAGCCACCCTCACACCCTTTTTATATATTATCAAACCCCAAAAAATATTATTCCTAGTGTAATTGTTTGTGGAAGCAATCATATGAACATAAATGTAAAAAACATAATCTCTTACAGTGGCAAAATTATAACATACCCATTAAATTGAATAAACGAAATGGTGCCAATTCAAACTTGATCTTTGGAAGTGAAACAAAAGCCCATGAAACAGCTCCTACCCAAGGCTCCGTTGGGATTAGACGCAATTTTACCCACAGTTCACCATCAATGTCAAAATCTCGAACACCAACAGGCACAACAATTGGGATAATGCCAAATTTTAGTGAAAGCATCAGCAGCATGCGAGCACCACCAGTATACCTAAGGCCTATTTGGTACCTAAATCAATAGATATAAAGAAAGCAAATTAACAGGTTATATGAAATAACATTATTATACAAAATGGGTCTAGTTAATTTCACCACAAAATTTAGTCCCTATAATATAGTATTTTGTAATTGGGTTTTAAAAGTTTTCAACTTTCTACTTGGGACCTTCCATGGCAGTCTTGTCACACAACCTTTAACATATTAACATCATTTTGGTCTTTGGCAACACAACCACAGGTAAACGTTGAGTGCCAACTCATTAGCTGTTTACAAATCTACATTCAAGATAGGAATCTAATCATATTAAAGCTTCACAACCAAAATATAAATTTTTAAAGCATTGGGACTAGTTTGAATTTTGAAAAAAGAGATCAAAGTATATGGACCAATGGAGCAATCAATGTCAATAATATGAAGCATTACTCATATGACAAGGAAAACCTACAAATATATCTTATAGCCTTGCATATCAAGCTGATAACTTTAGACATACAACTATTTAGATTACTCCACACGGATCCTTAACTGCATAAGGCAAAGCCAAAAGCATTAACCAAAAAGAATTTCAAAACCACTCGAAACACATATTAAAGATAGATTTTGATGTTTGGTAGCCAGTAAAAGATTCGAGGCTTCAGCAATTGAAACTTGAATTCAACATAGATCAGGAATATAATTGACATCGTCTAACCAAATCATCATCCCCACATTTAAATCAAAAAATGTAGTGTTACTCACTGGATCTTGACCAAAACATTGCACTAAAAAAGTCAAAAATAAGACCAGATCAAGCAATAAAGTGATTGACTCAAAAAGCAACACTTTATGCTGCAATATATGGCAAGAAGTTGGAGGAGCAAACTTATAATTTGATGGTTGTAAGATTCTTTATACTCCCTCTGTCTCTATATATAAGGTTCTTTTAACTGAACTATGGGTTCCAGAAAACAGTTAAAAGTAATAAATATGTAGGAAATATATTTCCCCCCCCCCCAAAAATGCCCTTATTTATGACTGAGTAAGAGAGAGTGTGATAATAAGAAAATGATGAAAGAGAATGTATGGGGAAGATGATGTGAGAGAATAAAGTGAACGAGCCAACATTTTAATTAATATAAGGTATGAAATTAATTGAGGGTAAAATGGGTAAAAATGCATTTATTATTCAGACTAACTCAAAAGTGACTTCATAAAAAGGAGAAAGCCCATTCAAAAAATGGGACCTCCTATATAGGGATGGAGGGGGTAAGATTTAGACAAGAAATATGAGAAAAGAAAACAAATGTTGGGGAAGGGGAAGCCAGCGTTACAAAGGAGTGCTGGGAATACTTAGGCCAAGGGCACTCTAGCTCCAATTGGCAAGATTAAAATGAACCATGTGTGACTTGCATTTTTGAAAAATGACACTTCATTCGTTATACACAAAATTTTGAAACTTATTATAACTTCTTGTATAACACCTGGTGAGCTAAGCTAAAGAACCCACCAACCTGTAAAAGAAACAACATACAATCACACAAAAATGTGTTCATTATGTGATATTTGTAGAAATAAAAGAACTTATGGATGGGGAATAGTGAAATATTAATCGGTGCCCCAAACCACTAAAGGAATCATAGACCATATCCAGTGAACCACTTAAGTGCTTTCCAAGACTAAAAATTTAACATGAGAAGTTAGCTTTTGGTACAGGAGTTATAGATAAATATCAAAAATATGATTTTTAATGAGATTAGGAGTATTTTAATTAAGCATAAATTAGGATTTGGTTTTAATATACTTTATTTCATATTCTTTAAGGATTTCATCAGTTAAATTATCTTGTTAGCATTACAATCTTTTGGTAATCTTACACGCTAACTGTTATCTTTTGAACTCTATATAAAGTACTAAGTAATAATGATTAGGGGAGGCTATTTGATTGCTTATTAATTATATCTTCCCAGCTCATTAGCTATCTCTTTTCCTCCCTTCTTCTACATTTTTCTCTTCCTCTATCACTTTACTTCTCTTGCCCCCCCCCCCCTCTCATTTATGCTTGCTACTGGTCCTACATAACATGTTTTGCAAAACCTAATTCAACAATTTGTCCTCCAACTATGTCCTCATCATCATTTCTTCTATCTTTTTATCTCTCCCACTGCAATAAATGGATATTCATTTGATTGGTCACTATTCAAATTCAAATTAAATTTTGCACTTCGAAGATGATTTTCATCTCAATGAATTAAGGCAACACTTTTAACTAGATCAGAAATTGGATAATGACTGAAACAGAATATATGTGGAAGAGCCATATGAGAACAACTTTCAGCAAATCATCTAATGAAATAAACAGAAAATGTCGTAGAAGCATATGAAAGCTACAGCTTACTGCAAATCATTTGCCCGGCGAGAAGTCCTTCGCTCCACATTTCTAACTGACAATGACTCATCTCCCAGTGAGAACTGCTTTATCTCAACCCTTTCCACATAATCAGGCTTCTTTAAGTTGTCGATAACAGGCTGAAGCAGTCCAATAATCCAATTTTCAATCCCAGCTCTGTAGACCTTCCATAACTTCACCAACACCATGTTCACCCATTCAACTGACTCTTTTCTCTGCAAATCCTTCTCTAGAAACAATGAAAAGCTGGTGGGCACCTGTGGCCACACGCCACGACGGGTGTCCACGCTACCCACTTTGCTTCTCCTCCTTGAGGTCCACAGTTTATCAAAAGCAACCCCAACAAAGAAAAAGAATACAAACAAACCAACCACGTTGCGGTTAATTGGTGGCGATGGTATCGGATGTATCACTCCCAGCTGGGTTCTTAGCTTATCTACAATAGGGTCTTCTTGGAAATTGGTAAAGTTCGAGGTCAACTGAATCGACGATTCTTGGGACAATTCATCCCCCTCTAATTCGTTAGAAATCCGTTTCAAGACGAAAGTTTTTGCAACCCGTCTCGTAGAATTTGCGAATTCTGCATTCCTGTTTCGATTGGAACCATCTGCAGGCATTGCGCACAAGCGAAATCCCCATTTCCTTCGAAATTTCCGATACCCTGAATTGGCAATAAATCCTTTCCTTCTTCTTCTAGACATAGGAAACGTTAGAAAACTCTGGTTCCTTGAACCATTAATCGCACCCAAGTTACCACATGGGCAAACGTAAGGAAGTGGCTGCGAGAAGTCAAAGCTAGCAGAAGCAGATTGTAAAATCATCTAGTAGCTGTAGTGTAAGTCTGAAAGGCCCAAGAGCGAAACGGGCATAAGAAATAATATAGTTAAACATGAATCCAATTCAAACCCAATCCCGGATTGGAGGCGTCGACTTCACAGGTCCTCCCAAAGTTACAGTACCCAGAGGTATATACAGAAGTTATAGCATGAATTTGATTGTTGAAAGCTTGGAATCTACCACAACAGTAATCTAGAAAGCTTAGGATCTTGAGGAACTGAACTCTGAAGTGGAATTGAAAAGCTCATCGAAGGGGGAGTTTTCTCTGCAGGGGGAGAAGCCGGGGTGTGAGTAGGAGGAAAAACGAATGTGGGATGAAGCCACCGAGCACATGTTTTATGATTGTGGGGAATTTGGAGCAGTGCTCATGGCCTCAAAACGAGAGGACGTGGATAATAGCTTGGCTTTGAAATTTCTGTCCCTTTTAAGTTTTAATTAATTAAATTTCACTTTATTGAGTTGCTTTTAGCCGATTGCGCACGTGGGTCGGAGCCGACGCGGTTCAACGCTCCTTTGCCACTGAGGCTCTGACAAAAAATTATCACACAAATTATCATGAAAATAATTTGGATTAAATAAATTAATTAATATTTTTTACGATTATACTGCAATTTTTTTAAAAAAAATATATCTGAATTTTTTCCCTATCTATTAAATTATTTTTTGTCATTTTTAATTTGTTGGCCCGAAGAAGAAATACTTTCATTATCGTAAAACCATAACATAAAGTCCGAAGACAAAAATAAACCTAAATAAAAAAATGAAAAACAAACATTCAACCAAAAACATAGCTTAGCCACCATTATCTAACTATACTTCTATCAAAGTCTTTCTTCAAAAGTTGTTGTAGCTGATGCATAGGTCTCTAGTCAAATAAGAGGACACAACTCTATCAACGAAGCTTTTATTCCAAATATTAAAGTATTTTTGTCATTTTTATTTATTGAACTATTTTGACTGATAATATTTCAGATAGTCAAAATTTAGAGAGAGCACGAATGATAGTAATGCCCGGGGGGGTTGATATAGGCAAAAGCAGTGGACAAGTCTAGAATGTGGAACTGTGGAATCATGTACACACTAGTATTTTGAATAGAATTTTGGCATGGTGAGATCATAACTAAACTTTTAATTTCCCTACCTTAACGTGGGAAGGAAAAGGGAGGCCATGGAAAAGGGCATTGGCTAAATAATACAAGGCCAAGGCGGTATGCTTCCAGAATGGAGCACCGGCCACTGTTCCTTTATATTTTCTGCCTCGAAAAACTGACATATCACAGTTCAGGCTAGTATTATGGGAGAAGATTGAGGCAGAGAGGATTGGTGATTAAGTCCGAAACTATTTTAGTACTATGTATTTAATAAAAAGGAAAAAAGTTTACACCATTTTAGAATAAACTAGAGTAGTCAAGATGAATTATCCAAAAATGTAGAATTACATCATTTTATATAACACTCTTTCTGGCCCTTATTTACTTTGTAATTCAATTTGAATTATAAAATAAATCGTATAGTAAGAACCGGTATTTACATATGAACACATGGGTGTCTATATTATCTTAAGTAAGAAGTATGAATGGTCTTAAGATCTTAACTGCGACAATATCTCAAAGATTAGCACCAACAATGTCTAGAGAGATTTTAGAGAATCCGTAGTACAAAAATTGTGTTGCAGTCTGTTGAAGCTATGACAATTTTTTAACCTTCTGAACCCATGATTTTAGTTCAAATCTCCCCCCCCCCTTTAATTTCATCAGTTTTACATGTGAAATAATGCATAGTTGCCAATAGTAGAGCCACACCAACTACATTTTCCTCTCTGAACACAGACCACAATTTCTTGTGTTAATCAATCAATCCGCTTTCCAGCCCTCGGCCCCCCAAAAAATATCAATATATGTTGCGCAATCATTATCACTTGGGGAATTGAGGATATTAAGCCCACAAACAGCCTTGCCATTTACAACGGAGAAGATGTTACACGAGTCATTGCAGAAAGGGTAGCACGTGGCATCGGTGTCGTGGCAAAATGTTGGGGATATTCAAGCTAGTTGCATGCAATCACGCGGTAATAACTTGGTATTTTTATTGAGCCATAAATAAAACGGGTAAAAGGTAATTTTGGAAATTTTCACAACAAAGGGCATTTTGACCCGAAAGTATCAAAAACAAACAGGGGTAACTTTACCGGTAAATTCCGCCCCGCAATTAGTGGATATTTGACGTTTCTATATTCTTTTCACTCGTTGATATTAGAAGGATCTCGTCTCGATCCTCCATACCGCCCCACGCTCACTATTAAGGAGCAAGGAGCAAGGCCATGACCTTGCTGCGTCGAACATCCAGTATTTACTAAGAACGTGTATCAAACCAACTAGGAGATTATTAAACCGACAAACAGTAGCTATTTTAAGTCTCAAGTCAACTAGCTAGAACATCAGATGTTAAAGCCCACTCAATCGACGAAAGTCAATGGAAACCCAAAAACAGTATCAGCAACTACTGCAATCTGAGAGGCAGAGATGCCAAGATATGCAGCAAAAGGGGAAAAAATCAGAAACAAGACATCCTACCATCAAACAGTCTGAAACTCCGAAATCAATAATCTGGCTGATCAACCTCGGCATGAGCAGTTTCAAGGTGCGCTTGCTCGGCTTCCTGAACCTCCTTCTCAGTTTTCCTTCCCTTCTTTGATTTGTAGTACACACTCATAAACGTGCCAACAGCTCCATACTTCTTCCTACAATGCTCGTAGAGACCAGCATCAAACATCCTCCAGAAGCTTTTCTCAGACAGCTCAGTCACGGTATATTGTGGCTGATAGCCATGATTTTCAATCAACCACTCCTCCATTCTACGCACTGCTTCTGCACCATCAAATACCTCACCCCTCAACACAGGGCCTGGTGAGTAGTAAATTCCAATATCTGTGTACATCTGAGCATTCTGAGTGTCCCCCTGCCTGCGATGTAGTTCAAAGCCTGGCTCTGGGGTAATCATAGTTTTAATAGGCAGCTTGAATAGTTTGTGTGGGCAGAGCCAAATTGGGTAGACCTATTATTGTTTAAAATTAAAAGAATAGAAAGGTTAGACAAAGAATGACATGTCTGAAATATTTGAATTATATCAAGAGTACTTCCCAGACTATAGATCAAATTATAGGAAATAAAATAAGGAAATCCTTTTAAATAGCTGACAATGGAAATTTTAACTCACCCAAACTGTTTATGTATCAAAACATATATATATATATCCCAACATATTACCCTTATATTGAAGAATCTAGTTGCGAACACCTAAAAATTTTACCAAACCCTGTACTCATACTAACAAGACTGGTGTTTGGGGTGGAAAAATCATCTTTTTTACGACCATCAAGTGCTTTGGACATATATGTAGTTATATACATATAATTAAAGAACTGAAGGCTCAGAAGCTGTGAACAGTGTAGTTTATTTCTTGAGCATTGCACGACACAATGCTAATGCAAATAAGTTTGAAAAACCCTAAACCCAAGTTATTAAAAAGAAATTGCAATGCAAATGAAGTTGATCATAAACAAACTGAGATATCAGCCTCAATCTCAGCTTCTCATGAATTAAAGGATGAACTAAAAACAGTAAGTTTGAAAAATAAGTTTCAGGTAAGAAATTTGTAAGGTATTAAAGACGAGAAAATATACCTCCATCTCACGGTGAGCCCACTCTAGTGCGTCTCCAACCTTGTATAAAGGAATAAGCATGTCTTGGATGACATGCATCTCATGGTAATAGTTTCGGATAGTTTCACCTTGAGTAGCTTTGAGCAGAGAAACCTTGGGTGGCATCAACCAGCCAAAGAGAAACCTAAACCACCATTGATCTGCAAAAGGGAGGATTAGCTTTCCCTCCCAGTACAAACACCTTGTGTGCCTGTGGTAATACTCTCTAGTAGGGATATACTCCACAAACTCTCCTCTCTTCAGCGCTGTCTGGGCATGCTGGTAGAACCATGGTTTAAACCACCATCCAACACTGTTGATCTTATTGCCCTTTCTCTTGGCCTCTTCTTTAGAGGCATACTTTCCTGTCATGCACACAGCTTCAGTTGGGGAATAAATCATGGTTTCTACAAAGTCCGGAACCTTCTCATCATTATCCTGGTCTCCATCTCTTGGTGCAAAAGAGTCCATATATGCCTGAGCTAAATCGTTGAGATTACCTACAACAGGTTTATAGGTCAGCTTCATGTACTCTTTAACAGGTATAAGCCTGATCTCAGCAGAGACAAGAAACCCAAGTGTCCCCTGAGACCATGGAATAGCATGAAATAGATCAGAATATTCATTGTCCCTGGTAGCTCTAACAACACGACCATCAGCTAAAACAATTTCATAAGCCACTACAGTGTCTGAGAAAAGGCCATATTTGTGGGAGCTTCCTTCTATCCCATAGCCGTTAATGAGGCCACCAACAGTAAGATCATCTAGCTCTGCTACAACAGCGAGGGAAAGATTCATTGGGACAGTCACCCTAGAGATCTGCCCCATGTTGACCAAGGGTTCACATCTTGCAATCATTCGTTCAGTGTCAATTTCAAGAATATTCCGAAAAGCAGACAAATCTACTTCAAAATGACGAGCCCGTTTATAGTCAACATTTCGCATTCCAACAGCAATCCAAGGTTTACGAGCTGTGCAGACAAGACCATCCTTTGCTGGGTTCCTCTGTTTGAGACGTTTCACAACCTTCTTGACATTCTCATCATGTTCCTTTTGACGCCTCTTGTAGGATTTCATCTCAGATCTTAAATCTCCAAGGTATATGAGAAAATAAAAGGTGAAGGAGATGGGGAGGACAACAAAGATAACGATAATCCATCGAAACTGAACTAAGAAGTCCACCAAACCCTTCTTCCTTTTGGGGCGCAATGGGGCCTCGATGTCTGACATTGAAATCAGTTGATATTTTCTTTTGTCTGCTGTAAGAAAAAGAATAAATGCAAATATTTAAAAATGGTCAGACTTAATCATTTAATCAATAATATATCTGGGTCTGGCACACAGAGTAAAAGATATTTAGAAGAGCAAAGAGGAAAGCAGATTGCTTATGGTTAGGAAATCTTGACCGACCTGTAAATGCTTATAGTTAAGTTCTAACTCTGAAGATTTGTCAATTTACAATACAATGTCATTAATATTATTAATAGTACATTCAATCTATGAGTATCGTATGATGAGAAGATATAGAAAATATCTACAACTTCAATAAATTCTGCACTTTAAGCAGGTACCTCAAAGCATAATATGCAACAAGAGAAAACAAAACTTATGTTTTGGAGGTTTAAATACATTTAATTAGCAAAGCTTGGAGAACATTGAGGGTAAGTTGACTAAGTTCAAATAAAGACATTAAACAAAAACAGCATATGGCTGTGTAAGAATCAAATAGAAGCTAATTTCATTTGCTGCACCTGAAATCTCAACAATAGTTTATTGAAGCACCATAAAAGAATGAGAAAGGCTACATCTAGGTATTATTTAACTATCAAATCTTAACAATATATCCTCAGACTAGGTATTATTTAACTATCAAATCTTAACAATATATCCTCAGACTAGATTAATCTGATGCTAACATGAATGTGCAGATTGTGGACTAAATAACACGATTTTTTTCAGATAACAAAACTGATTCAAGCATGATGATATAAATCAGGCGTGTCCAATTAACACTAGCAAAGGTAATATTAAATTGACAACATTAAATCAGTAATAACTATTAGCCATCTTCATGTTAAAAAAAGACTTGGAATGAAAAGCTTATGTCAATTATGAGGTGACAAGATAATCCTCATGTCACTTATGTACTTCACATGTCACAAGAGGAGTGCGCACAATAAATCTAATACTTCATATGCGTGTGCAAACAAGGAGTCCAGTATTCAAGAATCGAAGTTGTTTGGATCATGGTGAGCAAAGTCATCAGCTAAACATTTCAAAGTAGATTTTCTAAGATCTAAATTGATATATTTCTTTTTTTTTTAAATCAGAAAGGCAAGCTACAACTTGAAAGTTACAAACCAAACAACATACAGAAGGAAAACCAAGTTACTGTAAAAGATCCGCTCTCCGAGGAAAGCTACTAGATTGACATATTTCTAATACAGAGCATGTAGACATGACCTAACTCAGGAAGCAAGCATAGAAAAAGTTTTGAAGAAAGATATCCATGAATTCACGCGTAGTTTACTATTCAAGTCGCTATATAAGATGTCTCTGAAAAATTGTTAGACCATTCGTCTGAAATTCAAAGAACGCATGCCGATTTCAATTATAAGTGAATAGTCCAAAAATAATTATCAGATAGGCCGCACGTCCATTGAAGATCTAAAATTCCATGCTATGGAAAAGCAAATACAGATCTCGACAGAGCATCAGCTACGTAAGTTTGTCAAGTCTTGAAGAAAATGATGTTAAGAGAAGCAGAAGACTGAATCTAAAAATCCAAAAACATGCGCAGATGAAGTTAATCAAACAGGTATTGATCTTCCCTCTAACATAACACTGTTCCAGTGACTGATATAATCTCTCAGAAAACGAACTTAAGAAAACGATTTATCACAACTTGAAAAAGAAAAGCATGCAGACTTCAATTCTAAGCAAACAGCCACAAAAAAACTTACAAATGACGTAAAGTGAGAAGAAATTAAAGCACTGCCACGAAAGATCTAAAAGCCTGCACTATGAGAAGAAATTAGAGAGCTCAACAAGAGTCTCTACATTCTCTTTCAGAAAATGTTAGTAGTTCGCGAGAAAATGACGTGAAGAGAGAGTCAAAACACTGAATCTAAGCACTAGCTGTATTTCTTTTCAAATCAAGTCGTGGAACCCTGAGACAACGAAGTGGTTCACGAGGTTCACCGAGCAAAGTCATAAAACCCTAAATCTGCGGCGGTAAGAACAGATTGAGTGACAACAAAGCTTTGAAATGGGCTTCCCTCGCCGGAGATCAAATTTTCCCGGCAACCAAACAGAAGAAACAAGAGAACCACAATCGGTATACACAAGGCGATACTACCAATACGAGAGGGAGGAACTAGGGAGGGAGAGTACCTGAGCCCTGAGGGAACAAGAGCTGCGAGATTTTGAGGGTTCTAGTGCCTTTTAATAGTGAGCTTGGAGTGAGGAGGGAGGAGTGAGGCGTTGGGACTCCACCAAGAGAGTGTACGCGCTTCAGCGCATAAACCGGCCAACGTTTTGTTCCCAAAATAAATAAAAGTCGGGAAGATCAATAGGAGTACTAAATTGTTTTTATACAATTTATTTGTATAATGTTAATTTTGATACAGCCACCCTGTTTATTAGCCCACTCTTTACCTCCTTGATATTCAACATGCATAAATATTTGACATGTAAGAATAAAATGAGATTTTGAATACATCAATGTCTTATTTACATTATTATACGAATAACTAAAAAGTGATAAGATATTTATTGAAGCCTAAGAATATTAAATTTATTGGTATAACAGATTAAAAGTCGACTGATGAATGCATTCAAAAGATATGAACAAAACAATGAAAGGTTCAAATGAGAAGTAAATGAGTGTAAATTGTAAAATAAGGAGTAATTAGTTATAATAAGCTTTTAGCGTTTATGTGTTTGTTTAGATTAACGGTAAAAATTATTTTTTTAATATAAATTACAGTAAAAAAATTTAAACTTAAACTACTTAAAAGTATATTTTAAACTATCTCAAACAAACCCTACATCTTTGGGTTTAGATTGAGGTTTAAATAACCTCCATAAGTGCTTATAAATCATGATTTATAGAATACGAAATAGTTTTTATTGTTTATGAGATAATTTTTACTATCTACGAAGTAAATATGTAAAAAAGATTTATCTCAATTTACATAAATCAGACTTATACAACCATAAAAACTAAAACAAACAAGCTAGAAACCTATATGTTCGAGTTTGGACTGAGGAAGGGGCCCAGGGGCCGTTCAAGGATAAATTGGGAAAGATTCAAATGGCTGATCAACAGTGGGGCCAGGCCAATAGGATTCGTTGGCAATCACGTTTTATCACACAAATTGGCTTCCCATGTGACGACGCCAGTTGCAGACAACCCTGACAATAGTTTTATATAAAAGTATCTTTTGAGGGCCCATCAATATCGTGGTCCTTACTTTATTTCTTTGTAAGTTTTCCATTTTGAATGGAATATTCCCGCCTTTTGTAAACACTGAAGTTATAGAAAATATATTTACCTTAAACCCGTATGAAATAAGTGATTCAAATCTAATTTTCATCATTCTGGCAAATATATATATATATATATATATATATATATATATATATATAATTTTAACCATGAATGTTAGATGCATGGACCTTTTGGTTTTTGGGAATCGAAATAGTAATTTCACCCGAAAATACCGAAGCGATCATCCGTGCATTTTCTCATACGCTATGCATATAGTAAAAAAATAAATTATATTCTCCATAAATAATTATAAAGCTTAGAATTTATATCATTTATTGCTCCTTTACCCACTTTTTTAAAAAATAATAGTGATGGAATGTGCAATAATGTGATAGAAAGGAATCAACCCTTACTGTACATAAAAAAAAAAAAGAACAAACCCTTGCTAACCTATCCTCTTCAAAAATTATGAAATGGGAGTGGGTTGGGGGGTAGTTGTTTGGAATATTCATCACGTGAGCTATACATCTCATGTAGATTATCTGGATTTAATTCAAACGATCTAGATTTTAATTAAATATTACTATTTTTATTAATAAAAACATATATATCATAATTATAAACTTGAACACAAATAATTGGATTTAATTTGTTTTGAAAAGTAAAAAATAATCAAAATCTTACTTGAATTGAATGAGACATGCAAGGGTACATCCTTTCTAATGTGAACTATATTTGCGGTGTGATGATTCATGATATTTTGGGGGTCATGATTGTGTTCGATGAGATCTTAATTATTTATTAAATAAATAAAGACAACTTGTGAAAGGTGTATTTGATTTACTATTTTGATGTGAAAGTACTGTATGAGTAAAGCAAACTTTTGATTAAATTGAATTAGTGCCGCTGCTAATCTCTAAGTCACGTGTAAATTGTCATGATGAATCCTTAAAAATCTATAAAGAAAAGCGACGGCATGGTTACGATACTGTGGATCTCGAATCATGTCTCTCTGTGTCTCTGGGGAAAACGAAACACTAGTTTGAATCTGGTATGGGATTATATAACTCGCATAAATCCGATACGGATCGTGGCAGCCAGACAGCCAGTTACGACACGAACATATATACCCACACAAAAGAGTTTATATATTTTACATATGATTTAGAATAATTTTGGGTTCTCAATGTTTTAACCCCGAGGATTAACCAAACCCAAACAGACCCTAATTTATTTGTTCGGCATACTCACTTTTCATGAAAATCATCTATATCCTGTGTTTGTTTGAGATAACAATTGAAATTTTTAAAAGTAGTTTTTCAATCATGATTTACAGTATACGAAATAAATATATAATATGATTTTTATTTCAATTTACGTAAAAAAAAACACTTATAAAATAAACTATCTTACACACATTTCCCATCATTTTTCCGAGGCAACCGCAAATATGGAAAAAATTGCCAGTTGTCCTTCCCTCGTTCGATTTCCAAGCCCAACTTTTCTAATGTTCCGGAGGGGCTACATCCTACATATATGGCAATAGAGTTGAGGAGGTAAGTGGGGACGTGCTCTATGAACATAATAATTATGTGGGGCAAAGCTTCATTATGAAATCATGGACGAAACACAGAACACGGTTGTTAGGACTTAAGATGACGATGCATCCAGCAATGTTCATTAAAAGTAATTAATTATTGTTTCCCAGAAAAAAAAAAGTGATCAATTAATTACATCTATCAAGTATATTATTTATGGGTTGATTAATTCTTCCTTTCATAACTCTGAAAAACCCAAATACCATTTCTCATGTATACAACAAAACTAACGACTTGGTTGGAAGGCATATATACTAAAGTGGAAGGACATCTTCAGAACAAACTTTAGGTAAATTCATTTAACCTTGTGAGGGAATAAAAAAGAATGTTGATGCTTAATAAAATATAGATAAATAATTTATACAGTATGTATAATCACTATATATGCTTCCTCAAAGGTACACTTAAATTTTCATATTGTCAAACGGTGGAGGTGTACATGACCGTTGGCACTATCTTCTCTTTAACATGCCCTTTTAATTCTATTATTTTTTTTAATGACCATTCAAATTTAAGTTTTGTCAAGCTGTAACAGAGAATAGCTAATAGCTAGCTATGCTTAATAAAGTTTCTCATCCTCGAGATTTATGCTCAAAATTTTACTGAAGAAATAGTATTAGTCCCTTCCACTTCCATAGTTAACAAGATCTCTGGCTAAAAGGCATTACTGCTGTAGTCTTCCAAATATTAAAAACGGTCATTAACTGGCCCATCCATCTGAAACACATGCTCTTCCATTTTTCGTTTTCTTTTCTACGAGTAATCCGTAAAAGGAACGGAGAAACAATTGAAAAACAGAGAAGGGGTTTCGTCTGGTCGTCTATGTGGAGAAAAGTTGAGCGGAGACCGTTAAAAAAAAAAGTACCAGTCCTCTTATTTAGATAAATGAGAGAAAATTATAATCAAATATCTAAATGGTTAAAATATCTTTATCCTTCTGTCAAAATAAATTATGTTAAATATCACATTAAAATTAACATCATCAAACAATTTAAAATCAAATCATTTTATAAAAATATATTTTCATGCCATTATATTTTAAAAATAAATAATTTAGTAAAAATGATATTTTTCAAGGTAACCTGAAGTCAAGACTTGGGAGAAACGGAACCTGAACCCTTGGTCCGTAGGTTTAATGGTTGAAGGGTCATACTTCTCTCACTCATAAGGGGTTCAATTTCTAAAATCATCACAGCTATGTGGGAGGCATCTACATCACCTCACCTTGATGGCCGCCTTTAAACTTTACAAGCCATCCTTGAAAGGCTAAAGGTTGATGATGGAAGGCCTAAACTGGATAGGTGCCCTGCCCTGCCCTTGGATTTTGAATCCAATCCCCTTCCTAAAATATTCATATTTTTATTTTTTTAAAAAAATAGAAATGGAACTTGAAGTGAAAAGATCACAGGGGACTTGGTTTGGGTGCTTATTAGTGTAATGAGATTTGCACCATTTAAATATGGTTTTGATCCACATTTAAAACTTTCAACTAATGATATTTAAATAAAAAATTATTTTTTTTAAAAAACTGACAGTTAAAAAATTATATTTATTTTATATTCAGACCACATTAAAATATTTTCTTCAGAAAAATAAAATTTAAAAGCTAAATCAAGATCATCACAATTAGACGTGGATGGTCCAAATTAGTGATGAGCACCTCAACTGTATCCAACAATTGGGGAAGGAAACTTAATTTTTTCTCTTTAGTTTTCTCTTCGTTTAAACAAAATAGAGTTCTAAGTAATTGGATCCAGGTGACTAACTGATCCATTTATTAAGTAAATCTATAAAGATTAAATGACTTTTTTTAAAAAAATAATGTTATATACATATATATATATATATATATATATATATATATATATATATTATTGGTGGATGATAATAACCATACGTGGAATAATTCGTTAGCCAATACTTATGAGAATAAACTAATTCCCCAATTCTTATAATTTTTTAGTTTTAAATCAAGCCCTTGTATATTGTTCCTTTTTATAAAGGGGTCAAGAAATTTGTAACTAAGCACATAGTTGAAAAAATAAAGTCGTGTGTAAAAATTAAAAAGTATCTCGAGGTGTTCAATACATCTTAACCCTTTAAAATATCAAGAATTAATAGAGTAAACTTTTAAATAACATAGACTAAATAGATAAAATAAGTTTAAAGGACCTCATAAAAAGATACATATATATATATATATATATATATATATATATATATATGGCGTGATTTACAACTAAAAAAAACCTATAAGGACGGGGAACTAATCTTGTCTAGTTATAAACATAAACTCTCAATTCTTCTTATACTTGACTCTCTTCCCCTTAACCTAACAGCGTAGTTCCTTGTAGTCAGCTGGTTGATTATTGTAATTTCTCACTATAATTTTTTTTCTTCTAATGCTAAGACATGGAAGGGATTCTTCTTTGATATTTGACCACGTTACTCATAAATAATAATATATAGAGCAGGGCTACTTAGCATTCCCAAACTATAAAATACATGTAGTTGCTTGTTGTAGGTAGTACAGTAGATCACAAAACGAACGCCGATTCCAAACTATTACCTAAGCAGATTTGTGTAAACCAAAATGGGCTCATACACCAAAAAATACTGGGTTCATTTGAGAGCGCCCCAAAACTTGTCGCATCCTCCACTGATTTTGACGAAACAATTAACTTCCGAGACGTCACAGCTCCCAATTAATGGGGGGAACCCCCATTTGTTCTAATAGTTGGTTAGTTTTAGAGAAGTGCCTGCCAGATTAAAAAAATAAATAAATAGCCAACTCTACGCAATGCAGAAGAAATAAGCATGATTTAGTTTTTAAAGTTTTTGATATACCATTTTTTATTTTTAAATAAATAAAAAAAAACAGAAGCAATAACCATTATCAATATCAGAAAAGGAGTCATCAATATATGGGTTTACAGTAAATTATTCAAGATTAATGTGTAAATTTATCCTGAAAGTTTTCCTTGAGGAGCAATGTTGACTTGGAAGTTTTTTCAAATTCAATGTTACTCCAGAAATTTCAAAACGTAGCAATATTGTCCTATACCGTTAAAAAACTAATATTGATAGTTAACTTTTTAAAAGTAAAGGACAACATAACTACATTTTTAAACTTTCAAGATAACATTTAAAGGCGAACCCAGTGCCAAGCGGCTCCCGCACAATGCGGGCTCAAGAGAAGGAGACCCTATATGTACGCAGCCTTACCCTGACATATTGCCAAAAGACTGTTTCCAGGGCTCGAACCTTGGACTTGGGGCCGAAAAACCAGCACACCCACCAGTTGTGCCAAGGTCCCTGAAAAAACTTCTGAAACAATATTACTCCTCATTGAAAACTTATGAGGCAAATCTGCACCTTCATCCACCAAACCGTGGTTTCAAACCACGGTTTACGTAAATCGAGACAAAACTCTTCTCACATACTTACTTCATAAATCGTAAAAACTATTCTCAAAAGCTAATCCAAACACACACTAAATAAATGATCAGTCCATTGCCATGAGATATTATATTGTTCTGATTCCAGTTTGAGCCTCCATAGTGATTAACATCTTTTCATACGTAGAAAAATGGATTTGAAATACAAACAGATCACGACCAATTAGTTGTGAGCTTATGAGTCGAGATTTTTCAAAAGATTGAGAAAAGTATACAAGAATGTTTCAGCCGCTGTTGTCAATGCAAGTTCCATGGCCTCCGTCACTAAAGTTGGTTAGCTGAAAATCAAACTGCCCCTCAACAAAGAGAGCTTTCAAAATGGTATGCTTAAAGTTAAAAGTACAAAAAGTCCCTTCAGGACATCCAATAAAATTGGAAGACACAAAGAAGATCAGCATGACCCCTAGGCAAGTACGACACACAAAAATCAAGAAAGTATAGAAGCAAAAATAATACCCACACCCTCCCACCTGTGCGCATGCGCATGTATTTATATATTCTTCGTGTGTATGCGGGTTGTGGTTTTTTTTTTTTTTTTTTGGGGGGGGGTTTGTTTTGAATATTTACTTAACTATATAGGCGGCACTTTCATAATCATGCTAACAACAATTTTCTTAAACAACTGACCTGCAGCCAAAGAAGCCTCTGTTTGCAGACAAACCGGAAGGATGTGCAGCTTTCAGAATGTGATGCTTTGTTGTATGAATCAGCCTGTGTAGATGAAATTCAACTGAAGTTATTGAATGGAGATAGTTATTAGCGCAATTAAAGAAATCACAATTCATATATGATATATGAATATTTAAGAGTGTGTTCTGCATTAGATCTTAAATACGAACCATTAAATTGAACGCCTACCAAGTGTTTGATAGAATGCAGTCATGTTTGGCATAGGTGAGTTGTATTTGACCGGAGCATTGGAATTGAGATAAATTTAAGTTCAACTAAGAAATTAAAGTTAGCAGACTAAGGAAGATTAAGACTAGAATAGTTTAACACGTCCCTGATAGAACCCTCTCCTAAACAAAGGAGATAACAAGACTAAACCCAGAAATAGACGACAAAGAGAGTGGGAATAACTTGAGAGTTACTGACTAACAAGGGAAATGATGATTCTTACGATTACAAATTAACAAGAAACAGAACAAAAGACAAAACACAATGACTCTGTGCTTTTGAGAGGCCAGAACTCTCCCAATCCTCACAATACTTCGAAAGACTGAACTCCCCTCTCTCTGGACCAAGGGATCTTTTAAAGAACCAAAAAGTCAACAGACACTGCCCCTACTCCTAGCTGCACCTAAAGCCTACTCATATAGCACTTCTTTTCCCCTCTGACCAGGAAACATTAGATAATCTTGTAAACCAGCAGCATTGCCCCTTTCTAACCTTTTATTCTTTTCCTCCTAGAGGTCTTACAAACTCAGTAGATCTATCAGTCCCACACAAGTGTTAATAACTGAGGAATTTGACTACTAAAAATTGAACACGAAAGATATTTGTAAAAAACATATATGCCAATTGATGTCATTGTCTTCATTGGAGTCCGTTGACAAGTCTTTAAGTTTATACGATCAGTTCTCTCCAATCAATTAGTCACTAAAAGGAACAAGGGTTTGTAAGAAAAATCTCACCAAATTGTTTTAGTGTATGACTGGATTCTATGAGTAGAAAATTCATTGCATTTGGAAACTTTCAGCAGACATTTGATACAGATGTTTATCATTAAAATATTGATGTAGCTGACGCAAATTAACCAGCTGACCTCATTTTCCAGTGTACATATTATCCCAAATTTGAGAGGCAATGGAAGAAAAATACCTTATTTCTGATATGTGGCTGATTTTAGTTATGCAAGTCTAATTAGTCCTAATTTGACTTCATTATATTTGCTAATGTTATCAAATGGAAGTACCTAGATTTCTCCTGAGCAGAGTTCCCCCACAAAAGAAACACAACTCCTTCCTTCTTTTGTGAGATTGTTCTGATAACAGCGTCAGTAAACTGTTCCCAACCTTTTTTTGCATGAGAATTAGCTTGATGCTTCCTGACTGGATGGAAGACACGTAAATTAAGACATAAAAACATTTGATATAGAGACAGAAGAATTATAGTATGTGCTGATATGAACGAACAACGGAACAAGCATTGAAATAAAAGGATTATTTTTTAGAGAAAAATAATGTATACTAGCCTCGTGGCTGGTTTATATGCCATCTAAAATTATCTGTACAATCAAACACACATCCATATACATACTATTAATGATATGGCCAGCTTATAATCTGAGAGCCTGGAGAACTTGGAGTCAAACACGGAAACTTCAAGGGGGTGTGCGACTTGAATTAGGGGCACACTCATCAAGCGTGAAAACATGGAAGATTGTAAAGACAAAACCCAGCTGCTCATGAACACTACGAGGGTAATATTTTCACTGGTAACATTGCTCAATTAGGAAAACTCTGCCTTAAGCACTCATTCTCACAGATCATGTAACATTCGTTGTGAAAAGTCTGCCATCATCAGTTTTCACAACAAAATTTCTAATACAAGGAGTACTCGAATCTGACTTAGCTAGATAACCATATAAAAACAGAATTTTCAAGCAGGAGTAATTTACTGTTCTGTGATCAGTAACAGCAACATCAACAATCCAAGTTTTGGATGGTTGAGCATGAGACATTGATCCCGTAGAAACATTACAAGATTGTGCCACAATCATCAACCCCAATCCCGATCACACTATCTGAGAGAAGACAAACTTGAATTACCAGCGGTGATTTATAAAACAAAGGAGAAAAGGCAATCTACCAACTTGACAAGCAATAGGAGCAAGTTTGAGAATGTGACGCAAGGACAAGCAAAGGAGAGGCTCATATGTTGTGTTAGGAAACATAAACAGACACCACTAATCAACGAAGGTGAGGCCTAGTTGGGAAGCACTGAATGAACAATGGCTCAAAAACTCTCACCCATCAGTGCCTTGGACTAGGAGAGGCAAACAATCATCAAACTCAAGGTATTGGCCCATCTTCACCTCTTGAAAATGATGAGAAGGCTCGTGGCAGTGCCCTTGGTACTAGAATAGGGGAACAGAAAACTTGGCTTCCTTTACTCTGTGAAGCCAATGCATTTTTGCCAAGGAGGAATGATAGAAATGTGTGCATTGTGATTCATGATGGCTAGGCTTGGCCGTTTTAATAGGTCAGGTTGCATGGGGCTTTGATATCATACAAAATTTCGTAGTACCAGATCATTGTGTTTGTTTCACCCTGTAATGAAATGTATTCTCAATTTCTTAATTGATCATGTACAAATTGATCATGTACAAAAGAGGGTCTATATATACATGAGAGAGGAGCTTTAGCATTTATGGCTCTTAATGATAATTTCTAATCGTTGCTTTCTAGTGATCCTAATTTATTACAAAATAATTACAATATATTTCCTCACACTCCCCCTCAAGTTGGATGGTAGATGTTAATCAAGCCCAACTTGTTACAAAGATAGTCAACACGAGTCTTATTTAAGGCCTTAGTTAGAAGATAGTCCAATTGGTTGCTAGACCGCTCATGCCCGGTAGAAATAAAATTCTTTGATCTTATCGTGTACAAAGTGACAGTCAATCTCAATGTGTTTCGTACATTCATGAAACATAGAATTGGAGGCTATGTGAGGAGAAGCTTTATTATCACACCACAACTTTACAAGCAACGACGTGACAAAACCAACCTCCTTCATTAACTAGTGAATCCACACAATTTCTTACACCGACTGAGACATGGCTCTATACTCAGCTTTCACACTAGACCAAGAAACCATATCCCACTTCTTGCTTCTCCAAGACACCAAATTTCCACCTATAAGCACGCAATATCCTATGGTGGATCTCCTGGGAACTTTTAACCCTGCATGATCTGCATCACAAAAGTATTCAATCTTGGAGTAGTCATGATTCGAATTAAAGTATACCACGACTAGGTGAACCTTTCAAGTAATATAAGACATCCTTCAAAGCTTCCCACTAAGCACTGATAGGTGTTGTCATGAATTGGCTAAGCAAACTAATTGGGAAGGTCACATCAGGGCAAGTCATCGTGAAATAGTTCAATTTCCCAATTAGTCTACAGTATCTCTCAGGATACGCCAATGGTTTGATCTTTTCACGATCAACCTTTTTTCTCACATCCTCAAGTAACTCGTCAAATGGTACTCTGTCATCATTGTCCAAAAAAGGATTAGGAATTATGGGAAAGCTACTTGGTGTTACTCCAAGTTTCTCGGAGCAGATCAAGAACATATTTCTTTTGTGTCAAGAGAATACTTTTCTTGCTTCTCATAACCTCAATTCCAAGAAAGTACTTTAGCGAACCCAAAACCTTCGTTTGGAAATAAGAATTAAGAAAGGCCTTGAGTGATGAAATTCCCGATGTGTAACTACTTATGATCACAATGTCATCAATATATACCACTAAGAGAATCATGCCCGCATCCATCTACTGATAAAACACAGAGTGATCGCACTTACTCTGATTCAAACCAAATTTCTTAACCAAAGTTAAACCGGTCAAACCAAGCACGAGGGCTCTACTTTATACCATATAAAGACTTCTGAAAGTGGAATACCTTCCCACGTTTCCTCTCAGCAATAAAACCAGGTGGTTGCTCCATATAAACTTCCTCAAGAAGATCACCATTCAAGAAAGCATTTTTAACATCCAATTTATGAAGATCCCAACCATAAGTGGCAGCCATAGAAATGAAGAGGCAAATAGAGGATAGTTTTGCCATAGGGTAGAAGGTTTTCGAATAGTCAATACCGTAGGTCTAAGCATACCCCTTAGTAACCAGTTGAGCTTTCAAATGCTCCAGGGTGCCATCAGCTTTCTTTTTAACCGTAAACACCCACTTATACCCAATAACCTTCTTTCTATGAGGTAAATCAACGAGTCTAGGTATAGGCGCCTTATCAAGGGTCATCATTTCTTCTTCCATCGCAGCATGCCAACAAGGATGGGCCAAAGCATGGTGTAGAGTGGTGGGAAGAGTGATAAAGTCTAAGGATGTTATGAAGGAACAGGATGGAGGAGACAGGTGGTTATAGGAAATGAAAGAAGAAATAGGATAGGTACAAGTACGTTTACCTTTGAGTAAGGCACTAGGCAAGTCATCAGAAGTATCAGGCATTGTTTTTGGTTCAGGGGCACGTTCAGTAGCAGGACTGGGGAGGACTTGTTCAGAATCAAACACCGAAGCAGGCACTGGTGGGCCATGAACATGATCGACTACATTACTTTTCCTTAGACGCTTCCGATAAACATGGAGAGGTGGTTTAATAGGTGCTGGAACAGAAGCTTGCACTTGTGGTAAGTGAACCGGATTCACCAAGAGATTATCAAGATCATCCACCTTGTCATGGGAAATAATGAGGATTGAGGTAGAGAAGAGGAAGGAAATAATGAAGTCGACTCATGGAGGGTGACGTCTGTAGACACAAGATAACGACGAAGAGTGGGAGAGAAACACCGATAACCCTTCTGAACACTAGAATACCCGACAAAGACATACTTAGGAGACTTGGGATCAAGTTTTGTAATAATGAGACGAACATCTCGAACGAAACAGACACATCCTAAGATTTTTGAATCAATAGGAAACAAGGGTTGGAAGGAAATAGAGTAGTGTACGGAGTGTCACCATTAAGGACAAGAAAGAGCATATGAGTGATAAGAAAACACGCAATAGACATAGCATCAACCCAAAAAGGCTTGGGAACATTAATTTGAAACATTAGAGCCTGAGCGACTTCTAATAAGTACCCGTTCATACATTCTGTAACGCCATTTTGAGCCGGTGTATCTGCACAGAAGGATTGATAAAGCATGCCATGCTGCAACATATAGTTTTGAAATTGGGCAGAAAACTATTCTTTAGCATTGTCACTTCTTAAGGTTTTCACAGATACACTAAACTGAGTTTTAATTTCAGCACAAAAGCGAGAAAATAACTCAGAACAATCTAGGGTTATAGGGCAAAAATGCCCATGTATTTTTGTGAGATGGGCATCCAGCACCAAAATTTTTTTTAGGAGCATAAATGCCCTTCAATTTTGAAAAAGGGGGCTAAATTACAGGATCCGTCATGTGCCTGTAAACGTCGGTTAGTTGAATGTGGTGGGACCCATTTTTATTATTTTCCTCGTCTTCCTCCGCCAACTCGCCATTATCTCCTTCAAGCCTTCTTCTTCTTTGATTCTTCCTCACCTGCGCTTTCTTCTTTGCTTCTTCCTCTCCATTGATCTCCTTCACTTCTTCTTTGATTCTTCCATCACCTTCTTTCTCTCACCACTACCACTGGAAACCACAGAGAAGAAGCATTGTAGTAACATTATACCACCATTGCATTGCAACTGCTTTCCTCTGTTTTGATTTTCACCACCATCGGCAACATCACCACCGACCCCTCTCTATCTCCTACATCTCGCCACCATCATTTTTACTGCACCATCACTTTCTTCCCTCTTCACCGTATCTCAACACCATTTGCTCCATCACTTACCGCCACCATCAATCATCACCATTACTAGAGATTTAAGACTGTGAGCTTACTACTTGTCATCTTCCTCACCTTCGTCACTTCAGTACCGTATTGCCATTACTCCTCCTTCCTCTGTTTCTTTTAGTTCCAGAACCACCAACATCCTACCGAGTGCTTTCACCATCGTTCTTGTCGTCAGAGTTTCCGCTTCCTTCTTCGATCACATCATCACCCGTGCCTTCTTCTTTCTCACCTCAACTTGCTTCACCACCGTTGCACCACCTTCGGTTTTCACCGTAGCTCACTACCGTCAGACCACCACTTTCAGACTTCCTCTTTGATTTCCGTCAAAGTTCTGTGAGTTTCAGTGATATCCATAATTCTCTGGCAAGTTGTTTGCATTTTAAAACTAAGTGTTCTGCAGTCTCCGATGAGTCCTGTTCCTACCACCGTCACCATTGTTCTGTCTTTCTTTTTTTTCTCTCTACTACACCGTCCTTCGTCAAGAAAACAGAGCCACAACCAACTTCTAGAGCACCATCGGCGAGTTTCTGTGACTCTGGTGCTGTTTTTGAGTTTTCCGGTGACACCGCCGGCCCCATTTCCGGCGACAACTTGAACCAGCGAGAGAGAAAGAGAGCAGGGATCATAGCTGAGCAAGAAAATCCAGAACCACACAGTCGATCATCTTAAGCACGGTATGGAGATTTTGAAGATAAAAACCAGAGGAGAAGAGAAGAGAGAAATCGTGATGTTAACATTGGGAGAACAGAGTCCAAGATGCATGGCGTAAACAGTGCTTGTGTTGGATATTCAATGGAGAGTCGGCATGAGAAGAGAAGGAAAATAATAAAAGTGGTGAGAGAAAGAAGGTGATGGAAGAATCAAAGAAGAAGTGAATGAGATCAATGGAGAGGAAGAAGCAAAGAAGAAAGCACAGGTGAGGAAGAATCAAAGAAGAAGAAGGCTTGAAGGAGATAATGGCGAGTTGGCGGAGGAAAATAATAAAAATGGGTCCACCGTATTCAACTAACCAACGTTTACAAGCACATGACGGATCCTGTAATTTAGCCCCTTTTTTAAAATTGAAGGGTATTTATGCTCCTAAAAAAAATTTTTGGTGCTGAATGCTCATCTCACAAGAATATATGGGCATTTTTACCCCATAACCCAAAAATCACCAACAAAAGTAACAAAGTACTTAAAACCAGGCTTGGACTCGACATGACATGGACCCCAAACATTAGAATGGACTAAATCAAAAGGAGACACAACTCGTTTATTGACTCGATATGCCAAATGAACACAATGATGTTTAGTAAACTGACACAACTCACATTTTAAAGACGAAAAATGATGGAATTGAGGATATATCCTCTTCAAAGAAGACAAAGACACATGACCCAAATGGCAATGAACATCAAAAGGCGATGAACCACCAGAGCAAGCAACTGAACGCAGCATCTGATCATCAAGGACGTAATAGTCACCAGATTCATAGCCCTTACCAATAATTTGCTTCGTAGTAAGATCCTGAATCAAATAATGGTCATGAAATAGTGTGATAAAACAGTTTAGTTGTCAAGTAAGTTTGTTGGTAGACAAAAGATTAAAAGCAAGGTCAGGGACATTAAGGACAGATGATAAGGAAACGAGCGGAGTAGGTTTAACAGTGCCAGATCTAAGAACACGAGAAGAACTATTGGCAATTGTTATACTAGAGGGATTGGCATACGGCACGTACGATGAGAACAAATGATGGTTACCTGTCATATGGTCAGTAGCACCGGAATCTATAATCCATTTGGAGGAAGACACGTCTCAGTATTACCTATAGCTACAAGGCCACTAGCAGATCAGGGGCATACTTCTGCATCGCACGATACTCCGCAATAGAAATCATAATCATGTCATCGCCACAACAATCATCCACAAAATAATTGAATAGAAGATTTAGATAGCCAAACATGATACTAAAAACAAAAAATCTTCCTAGAGCATCCAACCAAGGGCAACTAGCCAAAGAGCATTTAAACCACAATAAATTTACCAACAAATGCAGCAACCACACCAAGGACTCAAATATTGAGAACAAACCAAGAGACCCCAAGTAAGCCATTAGGTGAGATCAAATACCAAGATGACCAAACAACAACTCAAGCTCACACCACTGACACCAAGGACCAAACATAACACGAAGTCCTTAATAGAAGTGCCAAATAAAAGTTAACACCACCATATAGAAGCAGATGGAGAAATGCTATCTAACCAAAAAACTCCAACCAAAACGAAATTCGGGAGAAAGAAATTAGCAACTTAGATCTGGAAATACGTTTTCAGCAACAGATTCAAAAGAATATTTCTGAACAAAAAAAAAAGCAAATGTGTCCACAAGGAGCATAAACTTTGAAAAGCCAACCAGAATTAACAAACCAGAAGCAACGAAACCAGAAGAATGCTTTTGAACAAAACGAACGTGTCCATAAGGGGCACAAACTCAAACACCCAGGTAAGGGAATCGTCAGAATCACATTGGGAAGGCCAAGTCGATGCCAGAGGAAGAAGCACCGGAAAAACACCTTACACACTGGCATGTGGATTTGACGGCAGAGCTTGGGGTGGCACGTGAGCCTCACGCGCCGGTTAGAAGGTCGTCGGACCTTGAGGAAAACGCCAATCAGGCCAGCACGAACCTCCCTGGCAAGCACGTGTAGCAAGATGCTTCCAAGAATAGAAGACCTAAAACATTGCTTTCTCACTGTAGAGTGAAGGCACAAATGAACATAGACAGAAGCAAACTTGAAGAGAATAATCCCTAAATGATCAGCTTTGATACCATGTAATGAAATGTATTCTCAATTTCTTAATTGATCATGTACAAAAAAGGGTCCATATATACATGAGAGAGGAGCCTTAGCATTTATGGCTCTTAATGATAATTTCCAGTCCCCGATTTCTAGTGATTCTAATTGATTACACAATAATTACAATATATTTCCCAACACACCAAAGGCTAGAGGTGAATGCAAAAATAAAAGTAGATGGCAACGATTATTCCATTCAATCCAACTAAAGCAACTATTATAATATGAAAATCATACTCTTAACTAATGCTGTAACAAATAACACCCAATAAAAGCATTGGATTATCCAAAAAAAATGATAACAAGAGTGTATCGAACTCTTAAGAAGATAGTATACTTCTACTGAAAATTCATTAAATTTCAAGGCTCTTACCTGTGAGAACAGCATTAAGCAAGAGAACACCCTGCAATGAAAGCTAAACCATTTACTATAATTTTCAAATTATTAGCTGTCAATTTTAGCTATTAAAATTGAGCAGAACATGTCTTGATTACCTATTATTACCGTTAGTGTAGGGTATAGAGTAGCAAGATATTTGATAACATATCTATCCGTGAGATTATATTCTACAGCTTCATTAACAAGTTTTTATTGACTAATTTACTAATTCTTTCATGAAATTAGGCATGCATTGGTAATGTTTGAGTTCCATTTGCAGTTTTATTTATTAGCAGTGACTAAAACCTTGAGCCTTTATGGTCAAATTTAAACTTCTAAATGAATAGTTCGTAAGAGCTGTATAAAGTATAAGGAGCTGTTGAGAGTTTTGGGCAGGTGTGACACATGAAAGCACTATTAGGAGGTTCTAGAGAAGTTTGCTTGGAAAATGGGAATAAAATAGAAGGTTTGTTTTAATTTTCTATTAGCATCTTAATTTATTTTCATTTATCACTAGCATATTTATCTTATCAGTACTTTGCATTTTCTTATTTTTATCTCCTATGAGTTCAGTCGTTACTATCAAGTTATAAAACAGATTTACATTCCTAAATTAAGGCATTTAACAGGCTGTTTTGTAGCCTCAGTTCTCTATTCACTATAAGCATCTCTTCTCCTTTAAGAATAAGAATCAAAGCATCATTTAGCTCTACAAACTCTTCACAAAGAAGTTCCCTTCCAGCTGTTTCAATGTTCAAGATTGACCTCATTCAACAAAGACCAGGATATAAAGTAAGGTCTTTCCTGAGGTTGTATAAATTAAGTTGTTTTCGCCAGGCAACAATGAATATGCGCTTGAACCAAAAATAATGCATCACATCAATAAAAAAGAAACATAGTTGAATACATACCTGTGAAGTCCATTTTTCCAGATTCCCGTGAGATGGAACTGAACAACCAAGGTCTTGCTTGAGTTCCTTGAATATATTTACCAGACTTGACGGGACCTTTACTCCTACAGGCACAGAGAACGAAAGGCCCATGGCTTGTCCAGGTCCATGATAAGGGTCCTGAAAAATAAATAGCTTGAATTATTTATTCAAGAGGTATACTATTGATAAAGCATAAAATGAGAAATTTTCTCACAAAGTAACCTTATTTTCTATATCACTTATAGCAGAACTACAAGTTCAGAAAACAAACAAAACTAGTTTTGATATCAGGTTCAAGAACCACAAGCCTAATCTCACTAAGTGTAATCAGTTACATAAATCACACAACACCATTATGTTTAAAAAAATTCTTGAATGCGCTTATTTACAATACATAAAAATATTAAATTGAAGCATCAATACATTGTAAATAGTTTAGATTTACAAAACTAAATTTCAGGAGATTTAAATTGAATGAAAATTAAGACAACTTTTTAGGTTTAAAGAAATTACTATTTCTAGGTCTAAATCTAAACTTCAGAATCCAAACATGTAACTTACCCCCTCCGTTCCTTTTTATAAGATACCAATAACAGAATTTCGTAGATAAAAAAGTTAGGTAAAATTGGTTAAAGACAATAAATATGAAAAAAATGCAACTCATTTTCCAAAAACACCCTTATTTATAAAGGTGGATGGGAGAGAGAATGAGTGGAAAAAGTGATGAGAGAGAGAGTGAGAAAAAGTGAGGAGAAAGACATAAAATTAATTAAGGGTAAAAATGGAAAAAATGCATTAAATATTTAGAAATCTCCAAATAGCATCTTATAAAAAAAAAGGCGGACCCCAGTGCCAAGCGGCTCCCGCACAATACGGGCTTAGGGGAAGAAGACCCTATATGTACGTAGCCTTACCCTGGCATTATTGCGAATAGGCTGTTTTCAGGGCTCGAACCTTGGACTTGGGGGCGGAAAGCTAGCGCACCCACCAGTTGCGCCAAGGCCCGCCTTCAAATAGCATCTTATAAAAAGAAACATATCCATTCATACAATGGAATCTTATAAAAGGAATGAAGGGAAGTATTTAATTTCTTAATAGAAGTGGAATTTTCATTTTGAGGTATATGTAGATCAGAAAAACAGAAATAGCACAAAATTACGTTTAATCCTGAACAGCTGAAATCAACGACTACTGAGGATACCAGCACTAAAAATTATATTGATCCTTTGTGGTACAATTAGTATAATTTTTTTTTTTTTTTTGGGGTGGGAGATCATAAAATTGCAGATGCTAGCCAAACTATATTAGAATATATTAATGGATAAAACATGGTACATGCATCTCAACAAGAAAGCCAAGCAATGAAAAGCTAGGGTATCAGAGGTAATTACCATATCGCTACATGTAGGGGGAAAAAGAAAAGAGGAAGATTATTATCAAATAAATAAGGAGGGTGTTACCAACAGGGATTGGGTCTAATGGAAGGGGCTAGTCCCTCACAACATGACGAACTAAGGTTCGAATTCCTGCTGGAAGAGGTGCCCACATTTAATGCTTGACAATGCCTCGAACAAGATTGCCTTCAATAGGAAGATACATGTGCTTAGCAATGATAATGGTGATGATGATGATGATGAGGAGGAGGAGGGTGTTAGTTAAGGGTCTGTTTGGTATGAGGGATTCGGAGGAGGGCAAAGAAAATATTTATAAGTTGAATTTAAAGAAATTGGAGAAATGTGGTTATTAAATTTTGATAAAAAGATGTAAGATAAAAGAGTAAAAAAAAATTAATTAAACAATTTTAACCCCACTTATCTAATTTTTTTAAATCCAAATCAAAAAAAAATTTTCCCTCCGCCTACTTTCCCTCCCCTCATACCAAACAGCCCTTAAGCGGTTACTGGGTTAGTTAGTGGGGCTATGGCTACGGCTACAAATAGATGGTTTGTTAGGCTGTAATCAGGCTTAAGAGTATGCAAGTTTGATTGTTATATTTCTCTACTTTTGTCTCCTCTCCCTCTCTTTGTTCCCTCTCTTCTCTTACTTTCCTCTTAATTATTATGCAACAGTGGTATCAGAGTCACTCCTTCCTTGGACCAGAGGGGAGGGCTCTGAAACCCAATGGAGCAAATAGTGGATGATATTCAATATTCAATCATGGTCCATGGAGTTGTTGAGACTACACATAGTTTTTCAGATGTCTTCCAGTCTTGGTCCTACCATCCGTGTGAAGCCACCTTGTCAAAGAGCTAGATTGGCATAGTAAAATATTAATTATGAATATTAAGATTTCTGACGTGATTTTTTTTATTCATGAGATTCAAACCCAAGACCTTATTTAAGGGGTGTTGAGACCCTTCTACTTGATTATATATTATTCAAGTATCTAGAATACTTCTACAAAATGAGAAAACTAAGCTGGACTACATAGCTATTAATGATTTCTTATTGCATGGCAGATTAACGTTCAACTACTTATCCAGATTAGGGTCACACAAGTAACAAACTGGATTTTTTGGTTCAACTAGAATCAAGATTACCTGGATTTGCCTATATACAGTAATTATTTTGTTTTCAGGATTTGTTAAGAATACATAGTTCAGATGATTTAACATTGATGTTAATTTAGTAATTGGAATTTGGTTCCATTTCCTCTTATTATCATTCTGTTCAAAATATTTATCAACATGCTACAACAATCTGGCATCAAGGCTGTATGCTAGATTGTTCAAATCATATGGGTTATCATCTTCCTCCTTTCTTGACTAGGATCATCAAATTTCTAAATTTCTTAGCAAAGGAAACTAAATAGCAAGCCTGATTGCTGTCAGACAGGGGAATGACTCCTCAGAATAATTGATGCAAAAACCAAACATATGAAATTTCTATAAGGATTCAGCAGGATAAAGCAAAATTTTGCGCACAAAATTCACTCGCCTGACCAAGGATTACTGCCTTAACTTTATCAAAAGGGGTAGAGTTCAGGGCGTTGAAAATCATGTGGGAAGGTGGATATATAGCCTCGGCGCCATTGCATATCTCTCTTCCTACAAATTGGCAGAGATTCTTGGCATAAGGTTTCTGAAATTCTCCTGGAAGAGCTTCCAACCAGGTCTCCTCCACCAGCAAATCCTCCAGTTTCACGTGACCTGTGACCATACGGTGATGCATTATACCAAAATTAAAACCCAAGCACATGACGCATTACCCTAATGCCAAAGGTTGTCCTCTGATATGGACTTGGTAGTGGGTTCGACCATTAGCGTCGTATTATCTAAGATATTTTCCAACACCGATAAATAATTATAAGAATAAATAAATACTCATAACTTTTCTATATAGTACCTTCCCAACTAGAGACCCTATCGGCACAGATTTTCAGATTCCTCTTGGACTTGGCCAGCAATTTGTTGCATTCAATACGTGATTTTTGCTTGACACTAAGTATAGAGGACTGAGGGGAGTCATTCGTGTCAGCATCTGAGTCGGGGTTGGACTGAGAGGTCACCGATTTGCAGATTGGGGGGACGTTGGGTTTCAATCGCTTAGAAACTGGCTGGCACAGATCCATTAGGGTTTTGGATGATATTGAAGCCATTTCTTCAGTTCCTGCCTTCCTGGCCTCATAAGATGGCGGGTGTCGATCTATTTTTGTGGCGGGAAGATATGAATAAATCACCCCACGTCCGGACTCGAGCCCGAATATTAAACAAACAAAAAAAGTATTCACCCTTTTATTTAAATAACGATAAAAAAAATAAAACAGACTAATCGTTTTCTTTTTGGTCAACAAGCAGACTTATCAATACTTGTATTCTTTAAATAATTTTTTTTGTAATGAAGGTAACTTTTTATACCTAGTCAAATAAAATATTACAAGAAAAAATGTGCTCAAGACGTGATAAAGGAAAAATTAAGAAAAAAAATCGTTAAAAAGTTCTATTAAGAAAATTTATTTGTCAGAACTTAAATGTTTTATATACATAGAACAATCGCACCTTGCAGAATTTCATATGCGAAGTGTATCAGTACTCAAATTTGAGTCCTAACCAAATAAATTTTAAAACGGGACATTTTACTAATTTTATAGAAAATTAATTTTAACTTTATCAAAAGAATTTAAATTTACCACTCAACTATGTTCCTCTACGAGATTTTTCGTTATTGATATTTTTTTGTTAAAATAAAAATTAGGTTTCAAAATTTTAATTTAATAACAATTATGTCAAAGTATTAAACCCGAACTGGCTACTAAACCGGTTGAAGTACTAGGTCAAAGGTCCATAAGTTATATCGAAGTCAAACCAAAATTAATTCGGGACTAGGCCAGTGAGAAAGTAAAAATTTCATAGTTATTTATATAAAATTTTGAATAAAATTAAAAAAATGAATTAAATTATTTTTAAATTAAAAAATGTTGAACTGGTCAAATCGATCTAACCTACCAAATCATACTGATTCATTGGTTTTAGACTCGAACTAGCTAGTCCGGTCCGGTTTTAATAACATTGAATTAGGTCCTCAAAAATATTATTTTATATAAATTATGGATATTGATTCAAATAATTGCATATACAAAAGTCTAAATTGCAACTTGCAAGTTAGGGATTAATTAATTTTAATTATCATAATTTATAATTAAAACACCCATATTTATAATTTTTTTTAATTTTTATTTATAGAGTTAATGTGAAAATTTGTTCTTAAAGTTTTCACTAACGAATAATATTTTCCTAAAAACTTGTTTAGTTTCAAGATTCAAGGTTGCCCCATAAGTGTTAAAAAAGAGTAATTTTGCTTCTTACCATTAAAAATGTCACCGATTAAAATGAATTTCTTAATAATCAATATTATTTTTTAATAAGGTGGAGTAACATTGCTAAATTTTGAAATTTTTAAGGAAATATTAAGTTAAAAATAATTTCTAAAACAACATTGCTCTCAAACAAAATTTTTTAGGTAAATTCAAATGTTAACCCGTTATTTATCTATTATGATTGATCTTGGAATTTGTGCATGAACATAAATTTGAGAAATTGATTGCCATATGTTCCAACAAGGAGCCCAAGTCATTTTCTTTATTTTTTTTATTTGATCAAAAGTTTCTCTCTTGGAGTTTAAAGGTTTAGAGGGTAAATAGTTCTTAACTCTTTTAACAAGTATGCTTTCCCAAACTTGTATTCTCCTCCTTATAGAATAAAACCCTTTGCCACCTTAACCAACAAGTTATTGATTCATTTTGTCTAATTTGATCATAGTTAGCTTGCTTGTAATTTGATTACTCTATTATGGATCAGCATGTAAAAAGTGAATATGGAATAATTCTACCTTTTTTTTAAAAGTAAGCAATCACTCCAACTGTTCTGCTTAAATAATTGCAATTTGTAGGTTCACAATTATTCTAAAGAATGAATAAAGCATATTCAAATAATAAAATGGTTAAAATATTAAAACTGAGCATTATTTGGATACTAAAAACATAATATAAATCAAACTCTAATATATTAATTACCCAAATTAAATAATTACAAATTCACAATTACATTAAACCATAAAACATGTTTAAATAATTAAAATCCTTATCTTCTCATTCTCCCTTACCAAGCAGGTAACATTCTCCAATGTGACTATGAATTTTGTTTTTTCTTGGTATTTACGTGACTGCTAGATTTTGGGACAAATAGAAATCACATGTCCACAGTTGATTGCCCAGAGACGGCTCATAATCCAGGCCTGCGTAGTCAACTTCATCCATTATTTGCTCAATGCACAGACATGCCTTCCACGGTTGCTTAACTTTTCAAGAGAAGCTTCTTACTCTTATCTGCCAACGCCATGAAAGCCTTCACAAGTTCCTCCTTGACCATGAATAGAACAGAGGCAGCAAAAACGCTCTGTACTATCTTTGTGCTCATTCCCTTATAAAATCCAGGTAATCCCTCATAACGGATTATTTTAAGTATTGCATCAAAAGTACCTACATTTACAGCATTATTAGCAGAAAGGAACACATTGAGCAAAGGGAAGAAGAAAAATACATGGTTGCTTTCCTCTTTCTTTTAGATAGTAACAGTGGATAATGATACTGAATTAGAAATTGTAAAGAAGAAAGAGTCATCATATGTTATACTCCCCAGTTCTTAATGTAAGATATATTTACCTAATTTAATTAGATTATGCAAGTTGGTTAAGTTAATTAATATGACATGTATTTTCTAAAATATCCCAGTCACCTTTATTAATTCCCTCCTCTCCTTAATTGTTGTTGAGGGAGCATTAATAAAGGTAAATTAAGAAAATATTGACAAATAAGAAAACTGTCTTATATTTAGGATCAAAATCAACTCCTCAAATATGTCTTATATTAAGGACCAGAAAAGTATATTGCAGAAAAGAAGCATAATTTGAGTTGAGGCAATAAAATACTCAGAAAAGTTCAAACAAGATGGCTTTACTAAATAATTCGATGCTAAAGAAACACAACTACCTAACCGAATTCATTCACTTAGTAACGGAGCTGAAGCCTCATATATCTGGAAGTAAATAATTTTGTTTCTTTAATGAGAAGGTTAACCAAAAGCAGAGGCATGTCACAACAATGGCAAAGATGCCTTGCACAGAAACATGAAAAAACATAGTATGCTGAATCAATAAAGCAATCCATGGTTGAAATGCTAGCCATCTTCCAAATCCATCCATTAACTTTCCCGTGACCCCTGCTCACTCTTCCTTCAGTCCTTATAGGCCTTCCTCATAACACCCACTTTAGGCATTTTGTATTACATGGTCCAAAATGGTTAATTATTAGTTGTAGTTGTTCTGTTCAATGGTATTGACCACACCAACATCACCCCTTGTTGATTCCGCTCTCACTTTGTGCATCAAATTAATAAATTAGGCTTCTTCTACTCCTTAATGTAGGAGTTAGGTTACTAATTTGTAAAGGATAAAGAAATTAGTTAAGTTAGTTGTTTGTAAATAATTTGTTGATATCACTAAAATACCTTTTTTAACCATTTATATTGAAACTGCCCATTAACGGAAGCTCTCAATATGTACAATCAATAGAGATAGTTTGTTGGGAAAAAAATATAAATTTGGAAAACAAAGTGAATTGAGGTCTTGTATTTAACACTAAAGCAAACCCATTAGCTAACTCCTATATTTGGAACCGGAAGTATATATGAATATTATTTGGTTTCACATAATATATAATAATATAATTTAGCATTAATAACAGCCAACACAATATATAGTTTTTTTCCTAACATAACAATATTTTGTTAAACATTCATATAAAAGTAGGATGAAAGCTTAGATAAGATGATGATATATTTATCTAGGGTCAAGGTACAATTTTAACAATGAAGTTTTGTCCGAAGGGCGTATGGCACAAATATGTTTTCGAAGGGGCAAAAATAACAACGAATAATTAAAAAGGGTGAAAATTTAACAAAATCGTTAAATTTGACCTAACGCCGTTAGGAGTTTTCTTCTCTTATAATTTAAAACCGTTAGGTCAAATTTAACGGTTTTGTTAAATTTGCACCCTCTTTAATTGTTCATTTTTCTTTTTGCCCGTTCCAAAATTTATTTGTGCTAGACGCCCCTTGGAAAAAACTTGGTTGTTAAATTTGCACCTTAACCCTATTTATCTATATATAATTATTTTCCCTTATCCCCTCCTAAACCAAATAAAGCAACATTAAAATCCCTCCCCTCTCTTCACTTGCATTGAACCAAATATAGTGAAACTGACAACACTAACAATGATGTCTTTTCCCTAGTTTTCTCTTAATCCAAACATAGGATAGCATAAGTGATGGTCGTTTGTCAGATAAAAATGGGGATAATACTTGAGATTTTGAGCGTGTTTATATTTCTTTTATCAAGGCCTAAACATACGTTTAGCAAACGGAACAATGTTGCTTCTTCACATTGTCATGGGACTCGTGATACCAGTTACTCAAACATACACTTTAAGAATTTAAAAACCAATTCCATGAATCATGCTAAACGCAAACCTGAGTATCTTAACGAGCTACTTCCACCGATCTCTTGTTTAGCTTGAAGCCTTGACTGAAAATGAGAATATATGAAGCAGTGAGAGACACCAAACATATGTACAAGAGAGGCTAATGTGCATACATGCTTACACCTGTGCCTGTGTTGGCTGTTGAATAGTCAGTTGTATACAAACTATTGCAATAAAGGCAGTAAGAGAGCAAACATTAGTCATATGTTCGTTATTTATGCATGTGTGTTTACCTTGTGCTGAATACTCAACAAAATGAAATTATTGAGAGCAAATTTGCAGAATGAACTCTAGTTGCAAATCAATGAATTTAGAGAATTCATCCAAAATCACTTAATTTGAAGATTATGGTACTGATTTTAGGGTATAGTTTCTTTGGAGATACTGATGAGGATGAATTGCACTTTATCACCATGTTAACAAAATATTATAATAAGACAGGAAAATATTTGAATAGTTGGTGAATTTACCTTGACAACCAACAGGGGATATGTTGAGACAGTAGCTCCAAGCTTTGCTAAGGCCCCCAGAAAAAAGACCTTTACAAAAGACAAAATGATGTTTGCTAATGAGCACAAGCCGAAATGTACAGAACTAGCGACAATCAATTGACAGGTGGTCGTACAACTTCCCTTACACTTCAATCATCTATAAATACTTTCCCTTGTTTAGAAGAAATTTTTCTAGGCAGAAATAATGCAACTTCTTGGAGGATAAGATGTCCTCAAAACCACAAATGACAAGAAAATCCTCAAAACAGAACAAAGAACAAAAGCCTAACGAAACTTAAGAGCACTAGATATCTCTCATTCATTTGCAAATCAGATTGACTCATAAAAAACCCCGAGTGCAGAGCACTAAAGTAGTTAGTATATCTTATACATACCTCAAAAGCAGTTACATTTCTATTCCCCTGATTCTTAGCCGCACGTTTTGCCTTTAAATGCTTCAACGAGCTCTCATAAATCATAAACTGGATTGATGGATTGCACACCTGGAATGAGATTTAAAATTTATAAGGGTTTTTGAAACATTATAATTGAACTTAACACATCAAAATAAAGATGAGGCTCACCATAATCAAAGATGGAATGACACCCTTCCAAAATCCAACAATACCTGCCTCCCTATAGATTTCATTTGCCTTTCATCCAAAACAAAAACAGTGTCAGCATAAACAGAAGTGAAACCACTTGAGTCTGGAAAGGCAACAATTTTACGACTAATATCCTTCAAGTTGGAAATTATATGTTTTCATTATAATAAAATACATCTTAAAGATGAACAATTATGTATGTCAGGAGGTGTTGGACTTTGGGTCCAAGTCCGCCTTTGATGGGCTGAATTATTTGATTAGAATACAAGTAGCCTTATCAAATAAGAAACAAATCAACATTAATTATGGATTGGAAAATAAGTTAGTATTAATAATGAGATTGTTAGTTGAGAAACAAGTGATCATAATTTAGGAAATTAATTTTATTGATTACTAACTTGGAAGGCAAGAAGAAGTGCACTTCCTAATTAGGGCCACCTTAAACCACTATAAATAAGATGTGCCTCCCTCAGTTATAAACTATCCCTGCCATTGAGCTATCTGGCAATCTCTCTTTTCTCCTACCATCTTTCTTGTTCTGGTAATCTGTTGTGTCAATCCTAATTAGGTTCTAGTAGTCTAATAATTGCATGAGAATTATTATGTTCGAGTAATGGAGCTTTGACCCGGATCCGAACGTGGATTCGTCCCGGTACGCTAGCCTATTCTCTCTCCTTTATTTTCCTACATTGGCATCAGAGATGAATAATCCTAAAGCCATAATTATTCTTTGTGAATAAGCATGTGATATAATTTTTGTTCATATCCCTATTTTTTTCGGCTGCAATTTTTTATGCTATAAGCATGTTTTTGTTTTTAATAGGCATGATCTTGATGTGTTGCCTCTTTTAAAATCAAAGGAAGTGATTTTTTTGTTTTTTCACTGTTAATATTGATGACCATGCATGAGCACATCGGTGAACATATTCGCAATCATTCTACTTCTCTTCTCTCATTCATATGCATATTCTATATACATATTTTTTGTGCTTATACATATGTCTTTTTGACTAAACATGCACTCCTTTTTTATTATGTCAAGAGTACATTTGGAGTTATGCACTTTTTTTCATATATATTGTTTTATATGATTAAATGAAATTGCGTTATGTATACTAAATGCATGCTGGCCGAATAAGTTTTCTCCTCTGGATATTATGTGTGTGTGTGTGTGTGTGTGTTTCATGGCACAATTTCTTCTCCTCCTCCTCCTCACTTCTTCTGGAACCTATGTGAACCAAAAACAAGAGAATTTTAACTCTCAAAAGATAGAGGAGCTCGTGACATAATAGAGGACACACACCCAAATAACGTTACAGAGTGTTGTCGATGTCGGAGAAAAAATTGGGTTTCTGAAACTGAGTTTTATGCCCAAAGTGAGGCCATGGGTATGTAGAGCTTGAAAAGATTCCAATGACACTTAGAACACGTAAAACGGAGTTTGGATGAGGGAGAAAAGAAGGAAAGAAGTTGGCAAGTCGCCTTGTCACCACCGCCACTTGACTCACGATTTGATCTCTGAAAAAGACATTTTTAGATCAAATAAAAGCCATGGATTTCTAGTTTGTTCAGCGATGATTCCAACGACACTAAGAATGTGAAAAACAGAGCTTAATCAAGGAATATATGACCTTTTGAAGTTTGCGGGTTGCGATGACCCGCTGGAGCTCCAACTGGGTCAAGTTGACCCGGCTGGAGCCACGTCATCGATCAACCAAACCACGTGGCACCAATGAGAGAGTGTCACGTCAGTGTTCATTGACACGTCATAGGTCGCGGTCAAGGGCTGACCAGTCAACGGTGAACCATTGACCCTTAAAGAAATAAAAAAACAAAAATTGACAAGTAGCGCATGGGGCCTATAGGGACTACTGTTTGCCACAAAGCTAGCACCGTCGGAGAGAGGATGGAATGTGGAATCTGGTAAGCCGGCGCATGTTGTACACGCGCCTCCGCTAAAAGTGGGCTTCGCTGGAGTTTTCCAATTTTTCAGGATTTTTTATCCAAACATCATCTATGGGAGCGTGTAGGCGCGTGGGACCTCTGATTGAGACACGGTTTGTTCCTAAAAATCCCTAAATTTGAGAGCTTCAATTTGATATATAAATTGCATATATTTGAAGCATGTTTGAATCTGATTTGAGTCAAAATGGTGTTTATATGCACTTAGAGATTCCAAAAAAAAAATATTGAAATTGAGTCTATATTGATTCTATTGGTTTTGGGATAAGTTGGTTTACTTATAAAGAGTATTCCAGCTACAACATAAAGTTAATGTTGAAAGATTCTTTAAAAGGAGAAATTATTCAAATGAGTTTTGAATATAAGACTCTATCTAATCTTGACTCAAATTCTTAGAGATAAAACCTGAAACTTGCAACAACTTGAAATTATTAAATAATAATAAGTCTTCCCATACTTCTAACCACAATGAATCAGTTGAGATTGAAGAAGTGACTTCTAAGTTAACCCTTTATTACAAATATTGTGACAAAGGTCAAGATAGATAGAGATGTAGGAATAATCTCATCAAGTGGGAGGTATGCTACAAATATATCTAAGTGGATGTCAACATGACTAAGAGGAGCTTGACATTGTAGCTAGATGCTACATGAGTTTATATGGCCAAAAGGGTCCTATGAGATGGAGAACCTAGTTATGTGACATCAATATGAGGCAAAAAAATTTATGTGTCTTGAATGTTCTTTCTTTATTGAATTTATGGTTATATTCTTTGATTTTTAGAATTGAATTGAACATATTCTCTTCTTTCAATGAACATTCATGTTGTTATTATGTTACTGTCTTATTATAATAACTGCTTTGATTGAGTGGAAGTTTCTAGAACGTATCCAGAAATTCAAAGGGGAATGTGCTCAATAATGGTCATGGTTAAAAGAATGATGAGCTAACTAGCATGAGTAGGATGGGAGTTAACATAGTTGTCTCCTGAACATGAAACTAGTGAACTTATGATCTACTTATCCTATGTCTTATTTGAACGAATAAATATGATTTGTATACCATAATCGTCTAAGTGACCAAATTATGATCAAGTCTATTTGACTAAGCTTATGAAGACAAGCTCAATAGAGACATCAATAGAGTTAGAAACTCTTAAATCTCTTGCATTTAGAAAGAATGAGATGTCAAGGACATCATACCAACTATTCAGCATCTAGAGGCTGAAGCACATCAAAGGAAATAGAAACCTTATGCTATCAAGCATAGAAAGAACAATATTGCTCATATTTATGCCAATATGAGTAATATAACTTTATCTAGACAGTGTGGATAGCATTGGAAGGTGATGAAATTGACAATCTCCTCCATAAAGTTAAAGCTAAGTTAAGTTTTAACATGGTGTATTAAGTCTCAACTTGTCGTTTAGGCAACACTTGAGGCCAATTTCAAATTAAGAAGTTGACACAAATAAGCCAAGCTCTTTCTAACAAGCAGCAAGTGCACGTTGTGACAAGACGTCTCCAAGTGAGCGGGAGTAAGCTTCGTCTTCCAGTGAGTGGGAGTATACGAAAGCAAATACTACCCATGATATGTACATTGAGACCTTCGGCAATGTGATTCACCATATTGAACTTGAGCATGAAAGACTGAAGGATGCGAGATCCATCAGTCAAACGAATTTAGCTAAAAAATGGGAGGATTCATCCTCTAAGCCTAAGGGCAAGAAACCTATGAGGTAAACTTGATCTAGAGAAGGCCAAGAATGTTTTCTACAAAGATGAAAGGCTACATTGATAATCCTTTAAGAGTTGTAGAAAAAACAATCTACATGAGTAGTCGATGTTTCATAGAAGCATATGGTTTCATGTCGGATGTAAAGCAAGAAAGAGAAAGAATCAAAGGACCGGAACTTGCATGTCAACTTTGCATAGATAAACCACCCTGATTCACTCCATGCAATATGCTAGCGACAAAATCACATCTTTGTTATCTCTTTAGTTAAAGATCGATGGGACTATGACTCTCAAATCTTTTGTTGGATTTGATGTTTCCTTTTAGGGATAACAATTCCATTTCTTACCACATGCACATATTGATCAAAAGGAATGATCAAACTAACAAAACAGAATTTGTTAAGTAATGTGTGCTAAAGGATGAATATCCCGGTAAGCAGTTGACAACTTAATCTAACTAGCAAGAAAGATAAGGAAACATTTGAGAACACATCCTCTGAAATTAGCAAACTATGACGTTTATAAACCAATAAAGTGAGGGCAGTACAAAGAGCCTAGTGTTTCATTAACGTCATGGACGTTTACTCGAAATACAGTTATGTTAAAAGGATAAGACCTTTTAAACTAACAAGGGTTAAGAACACCCATTTTATTAGTTCAAGATGTTATGTGTACAAGAAAGGGATTGTTAGGCAACTATCAATACCTAGAATCCTTCAACATAATAGAGTTGTTGAAATAGAGAGATAGATCTCTTATTCACGTGGTTGAATAAACAATAGTACAAGTTAAACTATCAGCCATATGTTGGCATGTAAACTCACAGTCATTGTCTTTACTAGGGGTAAGCAAAGAACCCGCAACCCGCCTGTCCTCCATGGGCCCGAAGTTTTTTTGCCTGTTTGAGCTCGCCCGGATTATGGCCTGTAACAGGTACGGGTAGCCTGTACCCATATATGTTAAACAGGCGGGTAACGAGTACACCAACGGGTTACCCATTACTCATATTATATATAAAAAATTTTTAATTAAAAATGCTTTTAAGCAGACTGTAGCTGCCCCCAGCGGTGAAAGTGAAAAACGCAAACCCTAAAGCTAAACCTAATCTTCAATTCTTCAATCTTCAATCTTCATTGCCATTCACCGCGACTCGCCTCGCAAGAGCGAGAGACCAAGAGTCTGTCGTCCTTCGTGTTCGGTCCTTCCTCCGCGAGAGTCCTTCAACTCGGTCAATCGCCCCTACCCTTGCCAGTCGCCCCTTCACCTCGACTCAGCTCTCCTCACCGTCACAGTCTCGCGGCGTGCTCCATACTCCACAGTCCTTCACCTCTCCTCTCCGTGGGCCCGTGGCAGACCTTCACCTTTACCTTAACCAGAACCAATGACAGCCAATAGGGAGGTACTATTTGTTCTTATATCCTTAGTTGTGATTATTATTCAATATGCAATTTCCCTATAATAGTGTTAAATGTGAACTTATAACCAAAGGTCCAATTTTCTGTCACACTTTGCTCATAAATCAATCACTATACAATATAGTTATAGTCTTATAGAGATCGACTGTGAATGTAGCAGATGCTGATGTTGAGATGAGGTGTAATTTTGCGTAAAGGCCAGAGAAGAGTGCATTTTGATAAGGAAAACAATGGGATTGGATAGTCAAAGAGAATATGGTTAGGTTTGGTTGGAGGGAAGGTGGTCCCCTAGAAGTCATTCTTAGTTGTCTATTGTCTTGTTCACAACATGCATTGATTCAACATCCAAGCTCTATACTCTTGTGCATTTTTCTTTTTATCCTCAATTATGCGCTTATGAACATGCTGCCACTAGTAGTATAATACTATTGACAATTTTGGGTGAGCATTATTATGTCATGTTGAACAGACCACTGACCAAAACTATGTAATAAACTTTTTTTTTTTTTGGTATTGGCATCTACATAGATGTTAGAATCACAATAGTGAGTTATAGTTTGACATTATTATGTTTGCTTAAATTTGATGAATCTGAAATCTAAATATGCTTAAATGCTTACATGGTTAAATTTGATGAATCTGAAATCTGAATATGCTTAAATTTGATGAATCTTCAAAATGAAAATTGTCGATTTGTTTGACAAGGCCAAAAGGAATAGTAGCATGGCACATATTCTACCACAAAATGTGCAAGAGCAAGGTGAAACTATTGCAAGGGAAATTGGAAATCAAACTGTAGTCACAACAACTGATCAGACCGCTTATAATGCTAAGAATCAAACTAATAATGAGGGACAAGAAGCTGAATCACAACCTAGGGAAAAAAAGAGACTCATCTGACATCTGGAAGCATTTTACAAGGATGCCACTGGCAAAAACAGAAGGAAAACATAAAGCAAAGTGCAACTATTGTGGAGCTCTGTATGAAAGTTATCCATCAAATGATGGCACTAAACAATTATGGCGGCATTTGGATAAGTGAGCAAGCAATCCTAACAAAGCTAGCAAGGGTCAAAGTTTATTAACGGCTATGATAAATCAAACATTGACTCATCACTTGTTCGGTCAAGAGCGAGGCAGAAAGGCGGTTGCTAAGTATATCATAAAAGATAAGGTGTCTTTCCGAACTGTGGAGAAGGATGGTTTTACAGAACTCTTGCAAGAATTTCAACCCAAGTTTCAAATGCCTTCGAGATGGACGGCTGCTAAAGATTGCTACAATATATATCAAGAACAAGCAGATGTCCTGAGAAAATATTTCAAGACTTCTAAAGTCCGTGTGTCCTTTACTACTTATTGTTAGAGATCTATACAGAACAACAACTACATGTGTTTGAATGCTCATTGGATTGATGAGGATTGGACTTTGCAGAAACGCATTCTAAATTTTTGTGAGATTACAAATCATAGAGGGGAGTCAATTACTAAGCAAATTGAGGATTGCTTGTTCTAGTGGGGTATTGACAAAGTATTTACAATTACAGTTGACAATGCTTTTGCCAATGATTCTGCAATTGCAATGTTAAAAAAGCGTTTCAAGAGTTGGGATGGTTAGGTATGTGATGGAGAATTTATACAAATGCGGTATGCTTCTCACATATTAAATTTGGTTGTTTCTGAAAGTCTGAAAGAAATGAACAAGTCCATTGAGCTCATCTGACATGCAATCAAATTTGTTAAATCTTCTTTATCCAAGAAGCGTAAATTTATAATGCTGGCTAAAAGAGAGCAAGTTGAATCAAAAAGTCTACTTACCTTGGATTGTCCGACAAGGTAATTTATTTATAATTAGTTTTAATGAGCTTTGATATGATGATGTATTGACATTTAATCGTTTTTTCATTTCTATGATGTCATTAGGTGGAACTCGACATACCTTACGTTTGAGAGTACCGTTAAGTTCATCAAAGTCTTTATTAGGATGGAAGAGGAGAATGAAGATTATAAAGAATACTTCAAGAAGAAAGTTAGATTACAATCAAATCAAGATACTTATACCTTGATTGATTATCGTGAAGGCGTTGATGACGTCTTTGATGATACAACTATAAGGAGTGCAGAACCTACAATTTTTCCTCCTACTGAACATGATTGGAGCACTGCGAAGGAGTTTCTTGGCTTCTTAAAGTTGTTCTACAACATGACATTGAAATTTTCTAGATCAAACTACGTTACAAGTAACACTTGTTTTCACCACATAGTTGCAATTCAAACACAGCTTCATTCTAGTGCAATTAGCTCTTATTGTCTCTTGAATGACATGGCAAAAAGAATGCTATCCAAGTTTAGCAAATACTGGGGAGGAGCTGAGAAAATGAATCCATTATTGGTTGTGGCTGTGATTCTAGACCCCAGATACAAATTGACATATGTCAAAGTTGCTTTTGAAGATCTTTTTCATGAACCAACAAAGCGTGAAGCTATGTTGAGGAAGACTATAGATGTTTTGCATCATTTACATGACCATTATTCAGCTGGTGTTCGTCTTGGTGAAACATCTGAATCTCAACCACCAATAGAGCAAGGGAACAATAGTGGTGGTGCAAATAATGTGGTAGTTCCAGAGGTTGAACTTGATATTGCCTTGTCATCCGTTGATGCTACATACCAAAAGTTTTTAGCCAAGGCAAATGCAAAGAATAGTATAGAGAAAATTTCAGAAATGGATGAATACCTTCAAGATGAATTGGTTGGTTATCGTGATACGCAATTTGACATTTTGGCATGGTGGAAAGGGAATACTTGTACATATAAGGTGTTAGGTTTGATGGCACATGGTTTGATGGCTGCACCAATCTCTACAGTATCTTCAAAAGCAGCTTTTAGTACTGGGGGTCGAGGATTTGATGCTTTCAATAGCTCTTTATCCTCAAATATGGCTGAGGCACTTATATGTGCACAAAACTGGCTATCTGTGAAACCCCCCAACATGAATGACTTAGATATTAATAATTTTGATGAGACAACAACTATTGTTATTGGTATCTTGATTTGCATTTTCAATTTTCAGTTTGTAATTTTCATTTCATATTCTTATTAGTTAATACATATTAATCAATAGGATTTAAAGATTTTTCTTTCTTTGTTTTGTAGAGGAGGATGCAGCAGCAGGAGCAGTTATCCTTGGTGAATCTGAAGTCTGACCAGTGTTAACTTGTGATTTGATGGATGAATGAATGATGATCACTAATTGAATTTCTAGAACTTGCATGTTTTTGCTTTGTAACTTGTGAATTGTGATGTGAATTTGTGAACTATGATGTTTGGAGTTTGAACTTCATAGGATTATTATTCAATCCAGTAATTTAGAAGCATGTTTGATTATTAAGTAAGTCTATTGTGCAGGCTGAAGTGTGAATTCAAGGGCTAAAAAAAAACGGGATCATATGACAAAAGGAAAGTAGGTTCAAAAAAAAAATCTGAATTGGGCCTGATCCCGACAATGGCAAAAGGAATGGGGCAGTTCATAAACAGGTTCATATGACTTGTTTATGACCGCCTGTTTAACCCGTACCCGTTTTGGTATAGGTTAAACGGGTTCATGTACGGCTACGGGTCATACTAAAAACGGGCGGGCTATGGGTTTGCCCACGGGGTGAGCCCCGCCCGCCCGTTGCTCATCCCTAGTCTTTACACTTAACCAAATACCCTTTAAGTCAATCACAACCAAGCCTTCTGAGTTTTGGATAGATCTCAAACCAAGCCTAAACACGTTAAGACCATAAAGGTCAGCAACTTAATATCCATAATTCTTCCTATGAGTATGGAAGACTGGGGCCAAGGCACAAAAGGTACGTCTTCATGAGATGACCTGAGAATTTGAATTGATATGTCTTCATAAGTGAAAATGATGACGCCTCAATGACTGAGATAACCAAGGAATGCAACGTTCATAGAACACAAATTTCCTAATAGGGAAACGAGTATTGATCATACAAAAATCTCTTTAAGAGGTTAACAATGACAAGGAATAACCGAGTGTTCCTAAGTTCACTGATCCGAATGGGAGGGTTGAGACCATTTTCACAATAAAAGATGTAAGTTACATGAAGAATACCTCACCCATACATAGGAAAGAGAATCCTATGATAAGGGAATAGATTCCCTAATAGATTGAATGTTCTCTTCATCATTTAAAAGGTGATGATGACTACCTATAAGTGTCCGAAAGACAATAGAAGGACCTGTTAAGAAAAATTGCAGTGTTATGCAAGAGGATGTGGATTCTTTTTTTAAATTAGCCAAGTAAATGTTTTGGGTGATTTGTCACCTAGCCTAAAGGCTATTGGGAACAAATAGGTTTTCAAATCCATAAGGGGCGTATAAAACCTAAAACATTTAGTGGCTAAAGGGTACTACAATGAGAAGATTTCTTGTTATGCATTTTAACTCTAAACAACCGATTTTGGCTATGACAACAAGCTTAGTCTTGAAATTACATCAAGATGATGTGAAGACCGCTTTCCAATTTGGAAATTTTGGATTTGGATGATGAACTCTAAATGAAGCAGCTTGAGGGCTTCATAGATAAAATCATCCAGGCAATAATATATAAGGTTTCACAAGGTGAAAGCCTCACTAACTTCGAGATAGTCGAAGAACACTGCATGAGTGTCAAACAGTCTTGGGATGATTCTTTGTGAAGTCATCATTTGTCAAATGACATATGTTTAGCTGAAACAAGTGTCAAGAGAGTTAAAGGAACAAAGGACCAGAGTTATCCTTAAATTCTAAGTTAAGAAAGATCATGGGTTGAACATAATATATCTTGAATGACAGGATAAATGGAGATTGCATAAGGAATGTACAGTATTTGCCACCTAAGACAAGTACAAGTGTGATCTTTAGGCATCTTAATATGCTAAACTACAAACCCATAGACACCCCTGAAGTAAAAGGCACAAATCAAGAGAGGTTACATGTCCTATGGGGATTCTAACACAAAAAAAGTGGATAGAGTCTCATAGTAAGAATATGGTTAGCAAGATGAATGTACAGTTGTACACATTAGTATATATAAGACCAAATGTTTTTGGCCGGACTTGGAAGCTATTTTTGGTCCAGCTATGAAAAAGATTATGAGAATAACCATAGATTGAGTTGTCAAGGCAACAACTAACCTTTGAAAGGAAACTCCAATACAAAACCTAGGACAATAATAATGGAGTAAAGAAATAGATAATGAATTTCTGTTATCCATGGAATTAGAACAAAGAGCATGTTCTGCCATCATTCAAGGAGCCATATGACTAGAGAATTTCCCATGAATAACTGGGAATGAATGGTGGATAGAAGGATCCAAACGACAACATCTTATGATGTGGATCCTAAGTATCACAACAAGGCGAAACATACATTTGATGCATATTTGTGACAGATATGCTTTTCAAAGAAAGAAAGCAACAGTTCAATGTCCTTCTGTTGACGGAATGTTGGTAGATCCCCTTACTAAGCCCGTAGCATGATATTCATTGAGTTAGTGAAGATCTTAGGGCACAAACAAAATAAAAGGTCTTGAACTTCTTTTATATGTAGATAAAAAAATATGTATGTTATGATTAAATACATGTAAAGTATACAATTTTGTATGTCGTATAGGTCAGAAAAGGTTGGTTTACTCACACGAACAACCGTCTTCCCACGTTTTGCAGGGGGCATGGGAGGATAAGATGAGCAAATGATCACCATAAGATGGTTAAGAAGAATATTTGCATTTAAGTCGCCTCAGTTAAACTGAGATGAGATCCATATGTATACATATACATAAAAAATGGATCGAAGCATGAATACAGACCTGTAGCCAGGCAAAGAACTCTTTTTTTTTTTTCACAAATGAGATTGCAAAAGAGATATTGTGAAAAAGAAAGTTCTAGTTCAAATGTTTAGTACATTTCATAACTGATATTTGTACGGTGAAAAAGAAAGAAATCGACGTACACCACAAACTGTTCACCATAGCATGCAATTCATACTGCATGTGCTTGAGTCAAGACTACAACATAGGACGTAGGTGAAAGATCCTCGGTTCATTACGGTGCAAGTCCCAGGAAGGAAAAATCCTTCCACGATGCCCTTAAGACTTAGGCGGCATTATGACATTATGAAAGGTTGTTTTGATGACAGCTACTTTAGCTGAAGCTCTATGATCACACATGATTTGATCAAACGAGTGAAAACTAGGAAAGCGACCAAGTCAAGACGGATTGATGTTTAGTCAAAAAAGAAGATTTACTCCTAAATACATGAGATGTGCTGGTGTCTGTGGTCGACCCTTTACTAGTTCTATGTGTAACTTGTAAGTGCGGATACTATGTGCATGAAAGGCAATCTAAGTTAATCAACATATTAACTCGAGAGGGACTAGATGTGCCATAAGAAATGTGTATGGAAGAATCTGGGGCAATAAATAGATAGCTTATAGATATATATAAAGGGTGTCCTTGGATGTTGATCTAATATGAGGGATTTCTAGTATCACAAGCACCAAATTTTGAAGATGTTTTGCCCACGCGGTCACAGCAGACGCCAAGTATGAAACAGGAAAGAGTAACGGACGCACGATGGGAGGCCCATCAAGTGCGAGTAGGAGATATTGGACTTTGGGTCCAAATCCACCCTTGATGGGCTGAACTATTTGATTAGGATAAAAGTAACCTTATCAAATAAGAAACAAATCAACATTAATTATGGATTGAGAAATAAGTTAGTATTAATTATGAGATTGTTAATTGAGAAACAAGTCATCATAATTCAGGAAATTAATTGAGAATTAATTTTCCTGATTACTAACTTGGAAAGTAAGAATAAGTGCACTTAACTTCCTAATCAGTGGTCATCTTAAACCACTATAAAAAGGATGTGTCTCCCTCAATTATAAATTATCCATGTCATTAAGCTATCTGGCAATCTTTCTTGTCTCCTACCATCTTTCTTGTTTTGGTGATCTGTTGTGCCAATCCTAATTAGGCTCTAGTAGTCTAATAATTGCTTTGTGAGCATTATTATGTTTGAGTAATGGAGCTTTGACCCGGGTCCGAACGTGGGTTCGCCCCGATACGCTAGCCTATTCTCTCCTTTATTTTCCTACAGGAGGTAAATCAAAGTCATTTGTTGTTTACGACATAGATAATGGAGCATCTGAAATTGAAAAAGCACCCCTGAGGAGGGGGGATAAGAAGAAGAAGAAGAAAGTTGACATATACCTGATTAAAAAAATGAAAAAAAAAAAATTCGAAGCATTGAAGTTGTTCTTGCAAGGCAGGAAAGCCAGAAGAATTATTCCTCAAGATATGTAGAGACAACATATTATAGATATGTATGAAAGCAGCGAGAGACCAAAAGAAAAAGATGCACATGCCTTAATCAATGTAAGACTAAGACCAAGGAATGAAATTGAAGAAGAAGCTAGAGACTAACTGCATGTAAAGTTTCATATGGTTGAGGTTTCACAGATTCCAGTTCAGCCAATTTTCCTTGTAATATTGAATCAGTAGAACTGCTTTCTGATGCTTCTCTGCGTAAAGCTTCTTTCTTTCCCTCCATGATTTTTCCTTCTGCTTGAGTATGCGTCTACAACAAAATAAAATGTCACGCACAATATGTTTAAAGGGGAACCACAGAAATCTAAACATCTCTTTTGGCTTAATCTCCTTAGTCGTAACTTCCATAATAAATATACATTCTGCGGGAAATAATCCAGTCCATACATAGATTGATTGAAAACTCGTGTATCCATCTAATCAAGATCCAGGTTCAGAAAGTGTTTGGAAAAATCAATGGAATCCAAACCATAAAACTTGGAAATCAGGAAAAAAAGAAAACATGTAGACTCTCCAAGGTATTTTCTATATTCTGTACTCATCACGTGAGTGAAGTTGTTACATACCAACAATTGATGGATAAGTGTCGATGCCATGTAACAAGGATATCAATTTACCAACAATAAAAAAAATAAAACAAATTAATCTCAGAACCAAGGCAACCAAAAATCACCTGCATGCGAGTCACAATAACCCATATTGGGTTTGTAAACAAAACATTCAAGGACCTGCACAAGCAACCAATTAGAATACAAAACCAATCAATTGTGATCTGTTTGCTGCAGGCTATGAGTAAAAAGGAACTGACTTTCCTCCTGAGTCAGGTAAACTATTGCATATAAAAAAGCAGAGAGAGAGAAAGCATTTTCGGCAAAATGTAACATTTAAATGGATGTGGCATCATGAATAGTCACCCAGCGATAGCAGCCACAACGAGCCAGCCAAACATTCCAACAGTACCATCTCCATGTCCTTTGACTTTGCGGGCAGTAGCAGCAATGGCGACAGCCTTATTCTTAAAAATTTGATAAAAGTAATAGTAAATGCCCTGATAGCAATTAAAAAAAAAAAAAGATAATTTAGATCATAGCCAACAGGCCAATGAAAAGCATACATAAGAGCCTGAATACTATTCATTTGTGCATGCCATAGCTGAATAGTTGGAGAAGTAGTTAAAATTGACACTAAGGATGCTAGAAATCCCAGAGAAATGACATATTGAGTGGATTCATGTTGTTAGATTGAGGAAGCATTAGCTGATAGCAGAAATTCATTACATCAGTTCAATACACGGCAAAAACTGCCTCAAACTATTTTACGGACAAAGAGAAGTAAGGAGCTGAGGAACCTGACCTGAGAAGCAGCAGTTCCAAGGAGAGAAGGCTTGAGGCCACTGTATAGTCCGCCCCACCCCTCGCTTTTAATAACCTAATAATGATTCATAATCACAATATCATCAACAAAATCTGGAGAGAAGGAGCAAAATCTGTACCTGAAGGATCTGAAGAAGCGTGTTAGGGGAATGAGGAAGGCCCAGCTTCTTGCCCTTGAGAGTTCTCTCAGTTTGCTGGCGAGTATTTACCTGCCATGGAAATTGAATTTGATAAGGAAAAGGGGAGGGCGAGAGAAGCAAGGGGGTAGGGTACCGTTTGAAGAGGATAAGTTATGATTTGAGCAATGATGCCACCGCCTGCACCGGCCAGCCCATTGGCCACTGCATTGGACTCTGACATGATTAGTTATATGCTCTCCTCCTTTTCTTCTTCTCCTTCTTCTTCCTCTTCCGATATTTTCGTCTCCACTCTCAGTCTCTATGGTAGAGTTTGACCCATGCACCCCCCAAGATGGGTAGAAACGTGAACATTGACTTCACCTGGTCAATGTTCCCGTTAAGTGGCGGTTCAAAGGATTTTTTTAACTGAAAAATATTCTATACTTGGAAACTTTTGGTCCTAGCGACAGTGTAAAAAAAATTAGGATTAGGCATTAGCTCGTTTGCGGTTTGTCCGGTTGGGAATTTTTTTTTTAAAAAAACTATTTTATACTTAAAATTAAATTAATGACAAAGTATACATTTAATCCTCTAGCTTCAGTTTCAGTTTTGCTTTTTAGTTTTAAAAAGTATCCTTTTTAGTCCTTTAATCCTTTAACTCTTGGTTTCAAATGATGATTAAATTTTAACTCTTGGAAGTGTCTTAACCCTAAAATTTTTTGATATTAAATTTTAATGTTGATAATATAGTTTAATTTTTAAAATAATGATGATTTTTGTAAAAATCATCATTATTTTAAAAATTAAACTATATTATCAACATTAAAATTTAATATCAAAAAATTTTAGGGTTAAGACACTTCCAGCACTCTAAAATATTTTATCATGTACATACAATATCATAAAGTAATTTGTAGTGAGTAATTATTTGTTTAGGTGTATCTAGTACCTTGAAATATTTTGTGATGTAATTTTACTTTTAAAATATTAATTTTTAGGGAAAATTTAGCACAAAAACTATTTTGCTAGGAGCATTTTAAACCTCACCATGCTCAAAAAATCCTTTAAATAAAGGTGCATCCATCACCCTAAAATATTTTTTAAGAAGCAACTTTAGCACATGAAAAAATACTATACACTACAAATTACTTTAAAGTATTGAAAGGAGTTTAACCCCATTTCTTATTAACAATGATAAAGGACTGAAATAATCTTTTTTTTTTTTTGTTAAATGACCAAACTAAATCTTATATACAATTAAGCGATTGAAGGTATACTTTTGTCTAAATTAAATTTATCAAACTTCTATGTCAACTATCAAGTTTTTCAAATAAATAAATGTGAGAATCATTTAAGATGACCTATCTTAAATATTTTGTATCTATTTAGTTGTGATATTTATTAAAAAAAATCAAGTAAATTACCCATTAATAGATAAGTAGAATTGTTTGAATTGTACTCCATTTTGTCCCATTATAAAGGATATTTTGGTCATTAATATTAGAGAAAATTATTATTAAATCTAGTTGGAATATCAAAATGTAAAATGAGACCTACACTTGCAACGATTCCTAATCAAACAAAGAAGTCTAATTAAGGATTTTTGAATATTATTAAAAGACTAAAATACATCTTTATAGTTCAAAATAAAAATTAAGTAGAGTGTAAACCTTATTTTAGTTTTAATCATATCGAATGGGAATTGGAATTTTTTAAGTTCGTTTTATGTTTTTGTTTTTTTTTAATAAAATCATTGAACTCTAATATGTTAACACCATTACTTTAGGAAACACTGCTAGCGAATAGTCAAGCCCCTCTAGCAATTTCATGGCCTCCACAATAAGCAAAACCCAGTTCCTCGTCTTCGACTAGCTGTGCAGTTCATAATGGTGGCCATTTGGATGGAAAACCTGTTAAAATTTGACGAGGAAGGAAAAGGGCAATACAAATAAATGATAGAGACAAAGGAAAAGATCGGGAAGAGCTTGGGTTGAAACTTAAAAGAAACGATGACGTAGGAACTGGAGTAAGAGGGTTCTTAGGATAATGGAGAAAGGAAAGGAATAAACCGCCATAGTTGCAGAGGAAGAGAGCTCACCATTGTTTTCTTTTCTATTTTAACTATAGAGGGACATTTTAGTCTTTTAAAAACATTAAAAATTCCCTATTTAAGCCTCTTGACATAGTTAAGAATTTGTTAAAAGTACAGACCTAATTTCAAATTGTGACATATGGCTGGGGTTAATTAGAATTCTCTCTTAATATTATGTCAAGACAAACCTCACGACATGGAAATAAAAATAAAGGAAGTAAGTTTCACAATAAATTAAGGAAGAAGGGGTTGATATCAATGCATGATGTATGCAATGGGAACAACGGCCCAGCATGTAAACCGACAGCTTTTGACTGACGTTTTGCTCATCCTCCCGAGGGATTCCTCATTTTCTTGTAATATTAACCGTTTATATATTATTCTCTTTACTCACTAAACCTTTTTTAAAAATAATCCATTCTATGTAAATTCTCAAACTCAACCTAATTATCCGCAGCATTGAATGCCCGGTTCCGAGAACCTCACCCGCTATGGGATCTAAAACCTTGCAGACATTTTAAATGTTGTTCATGGAAATCTATTTAGAGACACGCCACTTCAATTTGTTATCATTAATTTCATCTGACTGAAAAATGTATACTCGCAAGATTTCTTTCTCCAGTTAAGGGGTGGACGTACGAGAATAGACAAATATAGTACCCTAATCCACAGAATAATAATATATACTTATATATGCCAGATAAAATAATTTTTTCCCTCTTGAACAAAACTGCAGAGCTCAGAGAGCTTAAAAAGTACGAGTCAAACTAAAAGTACAACCAATTACCAAAACTGAAGCAATGAACATAGTATTAGATTTTCAACAGAAAATTCAGAGCACATCTTCCATTAATCTTAATCTGCAAATGTGGTCTTCTTCCCTGATTTAGCAGGAAATGCAAGTGAATATTAGATTTCACATTTAACACAACAAACTGATGCAGGTCACGATAATAAACAATTCATGGATCAGCCTAGTTCTATACGGATTAGCGGTTGCAGAAATAAATGAGACACTATCAAGAGAAAATGCACAAATTGACGAGACTAAGTATCTCTGCAATATGTGCAGAGGATCGGTGCATACTGCACTTTTAGGGTCTGTTTTGACCCAGAGATTTGGAGGGAAGGGGAGAAAATCTGAGTGAAATTTTAAAAAAAAAAATTGCAGAAGTGGGGGTTAAAAGATTTAAATTAAATTTTCTTACTTTTATCTTACATTTTCTCTCCATTAAAATGTTGCAACCCATAAAAATTTCCCCTCCCCTCCCCTCCCCTCCAAATCCCTCATATCAAACAGCCCCTTGAATACAATAGGGCTGAGATTAAAGGTAATTTTGATCAAGAAATTGATGAGATGAATCTTACCTGTGCCTGCAGCAGCAAGACTCGGTTTATAGGGTGTGCCACGCCCCCTGCCGCCGCCGCCACCTCTTCCACGACCACCTCTTCCCCCAAATTGACCACCACCACCTCTGCCACCCCTGCCCCCAAATTGACTGCCACCCCTAGCCCCAAATTGACCACCACCACTCCTTCCACCACCTCTACCACCACTGGAACCTTGATTATCAGCTCGAGGTCTTGCCTCATCAACAGTCAAATAATATCCATCTCCAAGCTCACTTCCATTCAATTCCAGTGCTTTGTTAAGGGCATTACCATCCTTGAAATCCATGTAGGCAAACCTGCAAATCCACAAAAATAAAGATTGGGCATGAATTGAGCACAAGTCGTTGTTCTTAAAATTTAGGATTCACTAATCATCAAAGCAACTATGCATATTAATATATTTTGAGGACTTGTAAGAAAATGACGGAGTGTAATGAAAGGTCATAAACACTTGCATTGAAAACCAAAATAGGAACATACAGAAGTGAATAGAAAGTACAAATTAAAAAAGCAAGCCAAAGTATTTTGGCATAAAATTATTGTGGAAGTGGATCTCAATTAAGTCTTGCCAAGATAACTGAGCGCCTCCTGAGTGCGCCAGGGATTTGTTTTGTACTTAAGAAATACGTCATTGATATAAGATATATTTGGGAAGTTGATCTTGGTCCTAAATATAAGAAATAATTTTCATATTTATCACTCTTTTCCTAATTTACCCCTATTGATACTTCTTTAACAATAATCAAGCAAAAGAAAGGAGGGAATTAAAGATGACAAAGGTGTATTAGAAAATACATATTATATTAACTTATTTCATTAGTCTAATCAAATTAGGTAAATATGTCTTATATTAAATATCGGAGATAGTACAAACATCAAGAGACAAATTTGACTTTGGTGTGATAAAGGAAGACTCAAAACAAGACAAATTCCTTTGAGAGAATAGTCGAGCTATTAACCCCTCAAAAATGGGACAGACTTTAAATATTACAGAATTTAGAGCAAAGGCATGCTTTCCAGCAATAATAGTCAATGCCACTGACAAACTTTAGTCTTACTCTAACATTTCCCATACATGGTTAAGTCCATTCTATGGCATCACCAAGCTATATATGTGACTAAAAAGAAACCTAGGTTCTTATGCACAAAAAAGATAAACAATCTTGGAAAGGGGCAACAGGGACCACCTTCCTTCAATTGCCAAATGCTGACACGCCTATTAAAAGTAAAAACTAGAAAAAAAAATAGACAATGCAAAAAAGGCACACCAGATACACCTCCAAACTTCCTTCCTGAGTATTAGGAACCTCCAAATGAACAAGATTTACCTTTCATCTGTCCAGGGATAGTTCTAGGAGTAAAAAGTTTCAGAGGCACGACAAAGTATACTATAATTTGTCACTTTGTACCTTCCTAGTCACAAAACCTTCCATTCACCTAACCCAACATAACTTTTAGGAGGACTTTAAAACAAGCAAATGCTTGATAAATACTTGTAAATTTTAATGACCTTGAATAGACTTGAATAGTGAATTGAAATATAAAAGTTCGAGGGTAATTGTAAATGACAAAGCTAATTACCCCTTGACAGCACCAGTCTCGTAATCTTTAGGAATTGATATCCTTGTAATCTCTCCACAGCTGAAATGCTCTGTCAGGTTCGTTCTCACCTGAAAAACATAGTTGAAGAAATCAACTGCTAGTAAAAAATGTATGGCATTCAATTAGGTAAATAAATGGGATGGAAGCAATTTCTGATGTGGGAGCAGCAGAAGCACAAGTCAGTATGCCAAATAAATGAACATGTACCTCATCTTCCCCCAGGGATGTATCAAAACCCTTAACAAATAATGTATGAGCTTGAGCCTGTCCTCCTTTCTGGAATGAATTGCTCCAGTTGCTACATTTATAGACAAGAATGTTACAAAATAATTAATAGCCAAGGAAAGGACCTTGAGGGAAAAAACAAACAAACATAAATATCACTTAAATACCTGCTATTGGGGGTATATGCTCCCTTTTCACGAGCTAAATCAAGTTTCACGGGACGCTGAAGCAATTCTTCCCCATTCAACTGAAGGGCCTATAATCACAGATATGGATTATTCAGTCCAACACGAGCTATAAAGAAATTAAAAAAACAGACTTTCAGAGGCCACTACAATGGACAAGCCTAGATCAAGGTATAGCAAGTAAGCAAAACAGGCACACATGTTATCAAAAAGCCTACCACATTAAAATGATCATTAAAATAAAATGAAGATTCTCCAAATATAGCCCTGCCCCTGTTTCTTGGATAGCATCCAAATTAAGATATCCAAGAACATACATCATAGATCATTAACCTACCAACTAACTTTTGGAATTGGGCCAGAGCTTACTTGATAAGCCAACATTGAATAAAAGGCAAATATCATGTGAACTGGGGGGTGTTTATGGTATTTTGTAGCCGGCAGTTAGAGCACATAATAGGAGGGTGGGTTGTTGTAGAGGGGCATAAAGTGAGAATTGGGAGTAGCTGCGCCTCTCGAATGCACAGTGAGATGTTTCTTTTGCTTGAAGAATGCACTATAGGACTTACACTCTGTAGAGAAACTTTTATCATTGAATAAAACATCTCAATTGAGTTTGTTCCATAACAAACCCATCTAAGAAAACAAGTCGCATAATAATTAATACATCGGCACTGCCTTGAAAGCTGAAATATTGATAAACATTCCAAAACAGAAGAAAACCACCACATTCTAGGTCAGTGAAAATATAAGAACTAATAAAAACATAACAGCCTTTAATTTCAAAAATTCCCAAAGAAATAAGAGCACATCCAGGAATATGAACTTATAGTAGAGTATTAAATAAAAAACAAAATTAGTATACACAACAATCCAACATCAATTTCTAGGAGCATTTCTACTCCTCAACCCAGCGAATTATTTACAACAAATAAAGATATCATCAAAATATATGACTTTAAAGCTCAGAACAACAATAAAGCCCAATATCCAGAGTTTGGATTCAATGCATATTGCTTCAGTCAATGGTACCTAACATAACTGTCAAAGATCCAAAGCTATTCAAAGTAACAACAAATAAATATATCATCATCTAAAAATCAGACTTTAAAGCTCAGAACATCAATAAAGCCCAAAACCCGAAGGGTTTGGATTCAATGCATATTGATTCAGTCAATGGTACCTAACATAACTGTCAAAGATTCAAAGCTACAATCACAAGATCTGAAGTCATGTCAGTCAGACACTAAATGCTTACTTTTTGTGCTGCTTCCTCTGTGGCAAAATCAACATGCCCAAAACCTTTAGATCTGCCATTTTCATCTGAGGCTAAACGGACCACAACCACTTCACAATCTTTAAAGAAGTTTTCCCTGAACAATTTTGAATTGTGAAATCAGAAAACTGATGCAGAAAATGCCAGTCTAGCAGCAGCACAGGTAAAATTACATACACATCGGTCTGTCCTGCTTTATATGACAAATTTCCAACAAACAGAGTCTTTGATGTGGCATTTTGTGCTCTTGGAGTAGCCGGGGTGCTAGGCTGCAAAATTTTATGAAACATGTATAACTGCCGAAACTAGCATTCATGTGCAGAAAAGCAAATAAAAAGGGATATAAAGCATACAGGTCTCTTTCCATTTGACTTTGCTGATGCAGCATCAACCATCTCCACATCCTTAGCCTGTTTAACAATTGGTAAGTAAATACTCAAGAGAGTTAAAATTTTAAATGGATATGAAAAATAAACAAATGTGAGTGGCGTGTGCTAACATTTTTCTGAGTCTTGGAGGGTGTCTCATTGTCATCCTCGCTATCATCTGAGCTCTCTGAACTTTCACTGCTTTCCTTAATAGCTTTCACAGGCTATACAAAAATAAACTTGAGAAATTAAAACTTCCGCAGAAAATAAACCATGATATACACAACAGATTAGAACCATCCTTTTTAACAATAGTACAGTTTTGAGGAAACATACCAATTAAGAACTACAAAAAACATAAAACCAACGTGAGGAAAAGTTCTGAAGCAAAAGATCTACAAAACAAAGCCCTTACCTTCTTCTTTTGTGGCTCCTCCTCACTTTCTTCAGAACTACTGCCTTCATCAACATCCATCTTATCCTGAAGATTAAGATTTTTCATAGTGTTAGCAAGATAATACACAATATAATGAATCAGCTAGTGCTATTACTGATAATCATGTGCAACCTTATGAATAGCAAGTTACATTATGGACAACAGTACAACACAGCATTGCGTATATTCAACATCCCAGAAGAAAAAATCCAGATTTATGTATGCTGTTCTATACCTCATCTTCCGAAGAGTCATCTTCAGATGCACTTTCACTAGACTCCTTTTTTACTGTCTTCACAGCAGTTGCAGCTTTAGCATTAGCCTTAGGAGCAGTTTTCTAACACATAAACATGGTTCACATGTTGAGATAGTTTATTCAAACCTATCTAATAAATAGAAAGCTCAAACATAAAGTAACATGTCAACTATAACGTAGTATTCCAACAAAAGATTAGGCAAACCTTCTCATCCTCAGAATCACTGTCAGAGGATTCCTGTAGATGCACAAATATGAACAAATTAATCTGGCAACACTTTGCATATTCAAGATGCGATGGGGAATATATAAATAATGAACTACTTACCTCATCATCATCATCAGTCTCGTCAGATCTATCCTTTAACTTGGAATTCTTATCAGAAGCCTTTGCTGGCTTGATACTGGAAGCATTGTGGACTCCCTTTTTCTAATCCAACCAAGAAAAAGTCAATTCTCCTTCATGTTGCAGAACTATTTGTTCAGGCAAATTGACTGATAAGAGCTATTTCATTACAACATAAAGATAACATGCACAAATAGTGAAATGCTATTTTGAACGAAGACCAGACAACTGCTTTCGGATAAAGAAGCCAAATCAGAAGGCCATAGATAAGACAGATGACTTGCCCACCACTTTAATGATTTCTGAGCAGCTAAGTGGTTTAAACACCCCAAAAAAAAACAACCAAAACAACAAAATATAACAGAGATACAATACGATTGAGAACAACAACAGTGAGATGCACCATAGACTTAGACATTAACATGGCCAACAAAACTGCTGCAAGCCTGAAGTTTTTTAGGGAAAATTAATTTTTTGGTGCCTGAAGTTTTGACTTGATTGTAAGTCAACCCTTACACTTTGACTCAGTGCGACAACTGAGTCCTTATAGTTTTGGCACAACTGTAACTTGATCCTTAAACTTTGACTCACTGCAACTCAATGACGATATCTTGTTTTTTAAAAATATTGGGACTAAATTATAAAATGGTTACAATTATAGGGATTAGGCTGCAATGAGTCAAAATTCAGGTACTGAGTCAAAATTACAGGGAATAAGTTACACTCAGTCAAAGTGTAGGAATTGTGTAACAATCGAATCAAAACTATAAGGACCAAAAAGATTAATTTTTCAAATAATTTAATATAAAATAGATAATAAATTTACATTTTCGTTGTCTTCGTCAGAGCTACTGCTATCAGATTCTGATCTCTCACTTGATTCAACTTTCTTTGAAACAATGGAAGGCTTGGAAACTGCTTTGACAGAAGACTTCATACCCTTCAATTAAGCATTTCATATGTGATCAGTCCAAAAGCATGCAAAAAATAAACAAGAAAAAATGTTACAGCAGTGAACCCAAATATTACATTATCTTCATCAGAGCTTTCACTTGATTCATCTTCAGAGCTTTCACTGCTCTCAACTTTCTTCTTTGAAGGAACTGTTGTTGCAGGCAACTTCTTTGTCGCAAGATTCTATGGACCATACCGATATTTCATTATGGGGAAATCAAAATAACGAAAAATCAGACAAAGTGCAAAATAAGGCTTACATCATCATCTGAGCTGCTATCAGAGGTTGCGTCATCACTAGACTCAATTTTTTTGGCAGGTTTACTTTTACCTGCGGCAGGAGCAGCAGGCAACTTCTTGGATGATTTTGTAGGGACCTGGGATTTTAACAGCAAGCAAAGTTATCAGAGAATTGCATTCAGAATTGTATGGTATTGTAGGTAAGTCTGTATTCAGCATTTACATCATCCTCATCAGAGCTGCTGTCAGGTTCTGAATCTGATTCAACTTTCTTAGCTGCAGCAACAGGTGTCTTCTTGGATAGCGGGGCAACTTTAGTTCTCACAACCTGATATTCATTGCTCATATATTACTAAAAGCAGGGCATCTGACACACATCAGTGGGATTAAAAGACAGAATAGTGAATTTACATTTTCTTCATCTGAACTGCTCTCAGTATCTGAGCTGTGACTTGACTCAACTTTCTTCTTTGTTGAAAGAGTTCCATTCTTACCAGCAGCAGAGGCAACCTTGGATTTTCCAGCCTAAAACAATGCCAAAAATATTCTATAAGGTGGAAACAAGGCATTCCAGAAATTCCTAGTAGCATTATATCATCCGACAATAATGAAGAATTATTCACTATCTGAATCTTCCCCAGTAACTTCTACTCACATCACCACTATCGGAGTCATCATCAGAGGATTCAGAAGTGGAGCTACTAGCTGGCTTGCCTTTGTTCACCCGGCCACTTAAAGTGCCATTCTTAGAAGGTTGTGTCTTTGATGGAAGAACAGCTTTTGTGACAGTTTTCTGAACCCCAAGAAAAACATAATTTAAAACGAGAGGCACGCAGCCAAGAATACCAAAAAAAATTAAAATAATCAAAGCAGACACCTTGTCTTCCTCGGATTCTGATGAAGAATCATCATCTGAACTGCTTTCTTTTTCGTTTTTCTGCACCTTGGCCCTCTTCTTATCAGCAACTTCATCTCTCTTCTGCTTCTTTGCACTCACTAGCTTCTCAAGTTCATCCTCGGCTTCCCTCTTGCCTTAAAAGTGATGAAATATAACAACCCAAAATAGATTACCCATAAAGCAATAATAAATTACCTATCAGGAAAAGTCACGTAGAATTTTAAATAACAAAGAAATTTTAAGTTAAATTCTACACCAGTACACCTCTCTACAGGTCGTACACATTCTAACGTGTCTCGTAAGCCAAGAGTCTGGCTTATCAGGTAATAAATTACAATAATACCGGTAAAATCCACAATGACCATAGCAGTAAACGCAGAAGAAACTTTGTATACCCGATGGAAAAGAAAAAGAATATGTTAGCATACAAGCCAGGAAAAAATTGGGGGAAGGGCCAAGTAAAGAGAACCCAGCGACGAGCATAATATCTCAAGTACAAGTAGATAATATAAAACAGCAAACGAAAGTCAGAACATGAAAACAGAACAAACTAAAAACTCAAACCTTTCTTTGCAGACTTCGAAGGCGGAACAACAGCCGGAGCAGAATCAACCTGAAAAACAAAGAAACTAGTATATTACACATATACGTAAATGAGCTATTAAATGGGAAAAGGTACAAAACGATGCACCAGAACCATACTTTGGGAGCTGATTTCTTGCTGGATTTGCCCATCTTAGATACGCAAAAGAATAAACCAAACGAGTTGCGGAAACAAGAGGGGATAGAGAAGTGAAAAAAACCCAACGCTTGTTGAGCTTTAGGGTTTTGGGAAGCGAACGTTTGAACGAGGGCTTGCAGCTGGTCTGCTTTTATAATCACGCATCAGCGGCTGCGTTGTTAGGAGTTAGGGTTTTGGCGCTTTGTCAGCAGTCGGTACCCGAAGCGCGCACCCATGCTGTGCGTTTTACGGACCGATTAAGCGGGCTCCAATTTTTTTGGTTGAATTTTTAATGAAAGCACATGATTCCTAAACAGAAAAGCCCAAAAAAAAAAAACGTTTAAAACAGTGAAAAGATGAATGAATATCACAAGTTTCGATTTAGATCTATGGGAGCCAGGTCAAAAATTTAGATCTATGGGAGGAATTTGGGATTTGAAAAGCTTTTAAAATGTAGCCCTTGGACTAAAGGTGAGTTCATTCTCATTCTTGCATCGTTTGCTCACACCATTAATGGAGGTTTGAGGTCTATTATAGTATGTAAATATTTTGTCCAAAAATCTGCAGCTAACGGATACGATAATTGGGATTTTAAAGATATCCTCTTTCTTGCACCATTTTGATAGATAATTGGGAGACTTTCAAAATCCTTTTTTATGATTATTTCTTCATTGTGAATTCTTCTACAAGTTGGGTTTAATGATGTCAAATTTGTGATTTCAATGGAAGAAAAATATATACATATACAGCAAGGATCCATATCCTTTCTATTAAGAATGAAGTAAATTACAGTGGAGTGGATGATGGCGTTTTGGGGATGTAATATGCTTGTGAATGACAATATTTGATTGTGAATTTGTTATGGTGTTTATTATTGATGTTGCATATGACTTATATTGAAACACCTAGGGCGGATGCGAAGGATATCTTTCACATTTTTTTTTTTTTTGGTTAGGTATAAGTATATTGAAGTTAATCTTATTTAAAGTATTGTTGGGTATCTCTCCCAACAGGAATTTGAATCTTGATTCATGTACATTATAAGGGACTAATCCATTTCGCTAAACTCAATCTCAATTGATGGATATATTTTTTTCTGATTTCCTTATAATTAGCCTATACCTGCTTTAGTCTGACCTAACCCAACCCATTTTTCCTACAAGCTAACATGTCATGTCCATTGCTTGGCCCTAAATACTATAATAATATAAAACAAATAAATCCAACAATTTTTTTCTCAAAAATTATCTTCAAATCAATTCTATAAAGATATTATTAGATCAAAACAGAAAATATAATTTATAAATAAGGTAACTTTTTCTATTTTATATTGATATATTTTTTATGTCACTTACAACTTTTTTATACTCCTATTGATGATGACGACCCTTATGGTGAAAAAGAAAACAATAAGATGACGACTACGACAACCCTTGAATTTGTGAATTCCTTGGCTTTTCAAATGACGTCCCTGTTCGTTTATTTTATCCTTCTTTTTCATTTGATAACTTTAGCTTTTGAAGTTCCAAACTTGTCTCAAAGTTGAAAGTGATGCTAAGAAGTCAAGCCATGAGCCTCCATAATCCCCATCTCACATGGATTTCTTCTAAATTTTAGGAAAATTGATGCTTCTTCTCTCTCTTTCCAATATCATTATTTATAGCTTAATTGTTTAAAATTTTTTTCACCAACAGCTTAATTTTTAATTGGTTAAGGTACAGATGTACCAACAAAATTTTACTCTAGAAGGGTATGGCATAAATAAATTTTAAAGGGGTAGATTAACTAACAAATAATTAAATATGGAGCAACCAAAACAAACCCGTTAACTTAGGCCACTTTGACTGTTAAATATTTAGACGAGGAAAGATGTTTGACCGGAAGCAGTGATGTAGCAGGAAATGAATGCTTAAGTGGCAGACATGTGGAAGGTGGTAGAAGAATTGATAAGAGGATGTTTTAAGGATAAACCTGATTTACGTAAATCGAAATAAAACCCCTTCACATATTTACCTTGTAGATCGTAAAAGCTATTTCGGGCTTGTTTGGAATCCCATTTGGGATAAAAAAAAAGTCCATTTGGGATCTATAAGCTCATTTGGATTAAAGTTCAATGTTTGGAAACCCATTAAAAGTTAATGGGTTTTAACTTAAAAAGTAGTTTTTTTTTTAAAAGCTACCACATATAGCTTTTGGTCCCAACTTCTCATCAATTTTTATAATTTGTATCACTTTTTATTTTAGGAAAAATGATATTAAAAAGATAAGTATTAAGTATGAAATTTTTTTGGTTAAAAATGAGTTACAAACATGAGAGTTTTAGTTACAATAGAGACTCATATTTGTAACTTATGATCTGGAAAAAAATTTTTGGATGTAACTGTAGTTAAATTTAACTTTTAGGAATTAAATGTATTTTTTTTTCTTTTGTTGTTTTTTTAAGAAAAAAATCATCCTTATCTTCATCACACATGAATCATGTTCGTGACATGATTAAAGACGAACTTGTTAGGGGTAGATGATTCAATTATGATTGACTTCATGTATAAGATTATGATTGAAATATATATTTATCATTTTTAAATTAAGTGTTTCAGTGCATTTTTCTTTTTTCAATAATTATTTAAATTTCTTATTTTAAAAAATTTTATTGATATTTTTAACATCAATTATAATACACACACACACACACACATATATATATATATAAACAATATATACATAGTATTGAATAAGGTTCATGTCATTTTCAGTCATTTCTTGTCCAAACGGGCTTTTCAAACGCTAATTCAAACAGGTTCCATAAAAAAGGCCACTTCTCCCACCGCCAATCCAAACACAAATCACATTTACAACCTGACTTTTTTTTCAAATGAGCTTTTGTAAAAGCCCCATTAAAAAAAAGCCACTTCTCCACCGAGTTCCCAAACAAGCACTTCGTAGACCGTAAAAGCTACCTCGTATACTGTAAATCACGATTGAAAAGTACGATTGGAAGTTCAAACCGCTATTCCAAACATCCTCTAAGTCAATGTCACAGTTTTTTTTTTTAAAAAAGGCACGTGTTTTAGGTTAGAAATTAAGAAAAGAGCCTATGTCAAGCTCCCATTGGAAATTAACGAGAGAGGTGAAGAGAGTCGGAGATCAATGGAGGACAATAAAATATGAGATTCGTTGCAGGATAGTGACAAAGGAAGAAAGCCAGAGAGAGGTGAAAGAAGGACAAGATAATTTCGGTCATGCGTGGAAAGATTTACATAAGGTTTCGAAGAAAGGGCTAAGAGGAATCTTGACAGGTAACATTTGATTAAGACAAAAAAATGTTGTTTTTTAGTTAGAACAATGATTTTTCGTCAAAGCCCTTGAGTTATTTAACGATTTAATTGTTTTAGGGAAAATGGCGAGTTGTCAAGAACAGAAAGTAGCTATCAAGGAAGAGATGAACGGGGTCAATAGTACGGATGGCACAAAGGAGGAGTCATTCAGAGAGAAACATGGTCAACTATTGAAGAAGGTTATTGAAGTCTTTGTTATTGATAAAGAAAGTGTTCGAACAAATAAAGAGAAGTTGAAAGGGAAGGGAATCATTCCAGTATGGTTGAAAGTATTGGACGCCTTGATGAGAATGTAGAGGAGTGAAATTCTATAGAAAATGATAATGGGGTAGTTGATATTGAAGGGGATGGTAGAGTTGCAAACCGGAGGAGTTGAAGGGGACATCAGAGGTGTAAAGGAAGATGTGATTGAGTGTATAGAAGCCTTAGGTGGGTTTGATGACTTGGATGACATTGATATTGATGGGTTGGAAGATAATTTTAAAGACACGACTGGAATTGAGGACGTAAGTGACACAAGAAATATATATGAAGATGTTTAAGAGATAAAGGAAGGTGTTGGTGATGTGGGTGATTGCGATGACGATAGTGGTGATGAGAATTATATGGCACAGTCTGAATCCGGAAGCTCTGACATAGAGGAGAGTTTAGTGGATGATTATGAAGTATGTGAAAGATCTAATGTCAGTGATTGTGATGAGGATGAGGAAGAATTAAGCCATAATGAGAAAGGGATGCCTCCAGAATAGTGTTGGACTTCCTGACTTAGATGGTTCTGGAAGCAAACCCTTGTTTATATTGGGTATGACTTTGTTGTTTATAGTTTGTGAGTTACTGCACTCTTCTTATTTTATGACTTTGTTGTTTATAGTTTGAGTTACTATACTCTTCTTATTTTTATGACTTTGTTGTTTATCGTTTGAGTTACTGCACTCTTCTTATTTATGACTTTGTTAACTTATAGTTACTGCACTCTCCTTTTGTTTTTGCATTTTTAAGTTCACAAGAATTTTGTTATGATATGAGAAAAGACAAAACAAGATACTTTTTCACACTGAGATATAACTTCTCAAAGTATATCTCCTCCTCCTCAAAGTTTGTGTGGTTGTGTGTCTCATCACTATGTTTATATATACTGAGAGAATTATTAGTTATTGCACTCTCTTTATTTTCAGGAACCCCCTTCAAGCAATCATCGTCCAGGAAGAAAGAGGAAAACACTAACTCCATATGTACCTTCACAACAAACACCACCAAATCCTTCACCACCTTCTCAAGCAACAACAACATGTCAATCTCAATATTCCCACCAGCCATAAAGTAAGACATGTGTGTATAGAGCTGGGAATCAGGGTTGGCATGGCACTACAGGGCTCGAAATAAGAAAAATTGTTCTTTTTCAAAGCCCGGCCTGAAAGCATGAGGGCCAAGGCCGACCCGTAGGGCTGGAATCTATTTTCACAAAATTTAACTACATGTCTACACACCTCATGCAATAAAACAAATATAGTTACTAATTCATAATCAAAGGTAAAAAATACATCCACAAATAACTCACAGTCTCGTGCAAAGTATAAGATAACAAAAAGCTAAACACTTTAAGTAATATGAGTATGATGACTATCATTTCATCTTCTTCGCCACTATCATCAATTTCAAGGAAATTCAATTGTGCTTCACTTTGAGTAGTAGAGTCTGCTTGTGGGGTAAAAATATTAAGAATTTATTCTCCCACATCATGAATACATCTATAATCTTTATCTATAACAAATAATAAACCAAAATGATAAATAACTCTATAACAAATATAAAATACAAATAAATTAGTAAATTACCATCATATGTAAAACTTAATTTGGAGTAAATAAGAAATATCTAATGTATTTTTCTTATAAAATAAGAAATATCTTTTATAAATTTTTAATTTTTAGGATTCTTAATATAAGATATGCTTATAAAATTTAATTCTAAAAAAGATAATAACAACTAAATATTTACAACATTATCAACAAAACATAAAATAATAATAATAATATTATCATATAAATAATTTTAAAAAATAAAAAATATATAAGGGCCGGCCCTTTTAGACCATCGGCCCTATAGGGCTGGCCCTTTTAGGGCCGCTTTCACTTTTGAGGCTAAAATATTAAGCATTGCCCTTGTAAATTTAGGGCCTAAAAGGGCCGGCCCATTTTCCCGACTCTATGTGTGTACAAGCCCATACATCATTATGGCATGGTGTAACGATCAATGAGAACACTGGTAGAACTATTTATAATATGAGTTTTATTTAGCATTTTCTCTCTCTTTGTAATAATGTAGTATGTATCTGATTTAAGTGACTGACAGTATGCATTTCCTATCATAGCTTAGGTTAAGTTTTGAAGTTGTGCTTGAGGAGGGTACTGCAGTGGAGTATATGCATGATGTAACACCATCTCTAATTAACCCTAAGATTAATATGATTTTCAAAAAAAATTTCAAAGATAACCTCGATGGGAAAGAATGAACCCAAATAAATGTGCATCTAAATGAGTTCCTCAACCATATGGTAACCAATCCCTTAAAATGAGTTATTCAAATCCACATTCCAAATTAAGTAAATAAATATCCTAGGTCCTTGGTTGTCTATCAAAAGAGTGCAATTATATATTCTAAGTAAATTCACATACAGCATGAAGTAATAGGCAAAATTCCCTAAATATGGCAATAAAATGAAATAAGTAATAACCTCTAGCTATTCGTTAAGGTAGACAAATCATCATATGTCTTCCCAATTGCTCCTGCCCTCAAGCTCTCACCTGAAAAAATGTGAGAAGTAACAGGATGAGACCACTATCTCAGTAACGCAATCATTACCCATCTTACATACCAGTTCAACCCGTGGGGGCCAGGTGAGATTAATAGATAAATATATCAAGCAAGTATATTAGGCAGAAATGCAAGCAGATATACTAATCAAGAGCATAATCACATCCATTCATATTCTCAGAGAACATTTACTCACAACATAATATAATGTTTCACAAAATGTCATTATGCATTATTACTCTTTATCTTTCATTAACCCCTAACCATCCTTATATCCTCCTTATTTCCTCTAAGTGAACCCATGGGTTAAGTACTTTCCATATTACTGGGTTACTCTTACAAGCTCTTCATAAGTGTGATGCAGACCAGCTAAAGTACTATAGAGCATACAAGAAACCATGGATTCATCCAGTAGGGTTAGTGCCCTCCAGAAAACTGCCCGGGCCTTAGGAATACTACCCAGAATCCCTTAGAGTATCGTATCAAGGAATACTGCCTTGGAACATAGATGTCAGCTCGTAGTGCACAATAATCAAACTAGTGACATGCCATATGGTATTCAGTTTTTATCAATCATAACCTATTCACTAACTTTGCCATTTATATCGCATCATTCTGAAGAGGTTTTCCATATTTTCATGCTCTTACATTCCAGTTCATAACATATAATCAACATGTTCTAATACAAGCATACACTCTTTATCCAGTTAATCAATAATATATAAATAGTACAGAATCTCAGTGCATCACATACATAACACATATATTCGTCAAGCCCACACTTAGAAACACATCACACCAGTAACTCAATTGCCTATAGAAGGGTGTTAACTCATAGAAATCGATAACATTCTAGCACATTTTCTTCTCTTTTCACTTACTTTTGGTTACAAGTTATACATATAAAGAGAGTATAGAAGAAAATGTGATAGAACAAAACAAAAGTTTAAATCATGAGTTAAATGCATATAATTAGGATTATTTATTAAAGTTAAAGAGCTCATGAAACCCTCCTCCTTGTAGGTGGAAGATGACAAGTCATAAAAGCTCTCAAAGATTAAAGAAAGATCATGGGTCAGGAGAAAGCTGCTGTGTTTTTTGGCTTCAGCCAATAATACATGTGTTGAAGCAAATTGAGATCTAAACTCACTATGTAATATGCTTCAGCTAATGACAGGTGTGCTGAAGCAGACGGGTTAGAACTTACTGTGTCATATGCTTCAACACTTGACCCTTAGCTGAAGCCAACGAGGATATGAGCTTACTGTGTCATCTACTTCAGCACATGACAGTGTGCCGAAGAACACGACAAACAGTACAACCTTGCGTTTTACTTGTTGAAACGCATGTGGAGGGTTTTTAAGGAAGGGTTAGGCTGAAAATAGGTCATTATGCAGTTTTCAAGTGTTCTTTGGAGCTTTGGGTGCTAGGGTTTTGGCCTCTTGAAGAATATTGAGCTTGGGTTGAAGTCTAGAGGAGATTTGGGGCTCCAATCCTTGGTTTTTCTCATTCTTCTTTTTTCTCTCATTTTGCTCATATGAGTTATATTTTTATGGTAAGATTTTGGCATTTACAGACCATGAGTAGCTAAACACTTTCATTTATGATTACTTTTACCTATTGTATGGATTTAAACTATTAGATTATCTTGCTTTTGTTGGTGAATGAGTTTACATGATGATTTTTCTTTGTACTTAATGTTATCTTGTGCTTGACCACCACATGAATATAGTAGTTTAATCGAAAGATGCTTGAGAGAGCTTTTTTGATTGTAGAACCTAAGAAAAATCATGTTAGACTTGAAGTTTATGAATTAAATGGATGATTTGTTGTTAGAATATAGATATATCTTACAACCTAGCATAGTCTATTGAATAATTGCTTTGGAAAGATGGTCTTCATTAATTATAAACAAAAGATTGAATATTTTTAATGAAGATTAAAAAATCAATCTTGACTTGAGGGAACTTGGTTGATGATTTTAGAACCTTTAACTAGTATATAGACTCATTTAACCAACATAAGTGGATAATTGCATAGTTTTATATAATACAGTGGGGAAGAAGTAATCATAAACTTATAACATCTTGAAGTCATACCCAATTTCCATTTGCTTTTTGCTTTGTTGTTTCCATCAAAAAAATATTTATTCATCTTGATCAAATTCAAATGATTCCATTCAACTTAATTAAACATATGGTTACATTAGTTAACTCGCTTTTGTCATAGTCCTCATGGGAACGACATTTACTTATCACTCTATTACTTGACGCGATCTGTACACTTGCGGTAGCGAGCAAAGGGCACTCACAAGGTGTGAATAAAAAAGATACAAAAAATAGTTCAGTTTACAATACAGACTTATAGTTGTCTCTAAAAATTCCACAAATCAATCTATCCAGTCCTAAGATTCACAGAAAAGTCTCACAAAGTGTTATTGGTCATAAAATAGTAAGGTTCATACCAATTCTACTCATTCTAGGGTGTGGAGTTTTTTAAAAAAATCCATAAGCAACACCGATAAATAAGATAGATAGAACCACATTACTTGGTATTTTTTATGGTCCAACTAAGGAAAATCCTTATCTTAAAGCTTAAAGTGACGAGAAACTTAATGCAAAGCCTTTTAGCAACACTATATGTTTATGATTTCTCCTCCATTGAGTTGTTCAAAACTTCCTACAAGTAGGAAGCGTTATATTAGAACTAAATAGATTTCATAATTGGGATTATCAAAGCATTAGACTGGCCTTGTCTAATATTTATATGATCTCAATTTGGGATTTTAACCTTTAGAACCTCTAGAAAACTCCTAAATCTACGACATAATTCCTATTTTTCAAATAATAGATTTAATGCGTGATAAATTTATCTTGCCCAAGGCATCAAATCGAAGATCTCACCATTGGTTTTGCCAAACAATATGTCTTAAACAATATCACAAAATTTTGTGATAATCCAATGGCAGACTTAGTTGGAAATTATGATTCTTTCCTTTAGGGTTTGTTTTCCACGTTCCAAAAATTTATTCATCTTTCGGTCTTTGTAACTTGTAACCCACAATATGAATTTCTAATCCAACCATTGAAATTAACTTATTGGATGGGCCAGCCAAATTTCAGCTCAATCTAATGGTAAATGAAAACACAAATGATTTTTACTAAGGCTGCCCCGGCTGTATGTGAAAATAGAAAAATTACACCTTGAATCTACATCACTACTCCTATATATAGGCTCTAAAAACTCTCTCTTCTCCTTATTTAGTCGATGTGAGACTTCTTAGTATATTTTATTTGATTATTTATTCACTTATACACACATAATTAAAATTAAAGACTCTCACTTAACCTCTACTAACTTTTTTATTTCATTTTTTCTAAAATAATTCATTAATAATAATTGTTTAATTATATTTTTCTTATACTTCATTAATCTTTAATTTATTTTAGATTTATCTTCCTTATTTAAACCTTTATTCTCTAAATCCTATTTACCGCTAAATATTTCTTTCATAAGATTATTTAAGTCTTATGAATAAAAATTTAAGATGTTGCACATGAATATGCCAACCCTCAAACCAAGTTTCCGATCCCAAATAAGAAAGAACTCAGGAAGTTACAAGCTTCAACATCCTCTGCACAAGAGGGTTCAAGGAAGATTCAATTCACCAACCAAAGGTCAAATGTTTCACAAATACCAACATTTCCAGTCAAACCACTTGGATTGATATGGAAGGGACAACCAGGTATTACTAGTTCACAACTCCAACTACAAAGGCAAAGGGTGATAACAAGGAGCAAGGCCACCTCCAACATATAGGCATTTAACATTATTAACCCTTTTTTGGGGACATTTAGGACATTTAAGGATGCAATAACACTTTTTGTGACTTAGTATTATGACAAACATTTATGTTTGTGCGTGGGGGAAATACCACCTTGCTTCTTGGCAATTGTTATGGTTATTGCAACTTCAAATGCGTATTTGACAATTAAATGAGTTTTTAGACTTGTTGAGTTTCTTAAAAAATTTCCCTTCTTTTAGATTATAAATGGAATGCAATATCTGTGACACCTTATCCCCAATACTTATAAATGAGTATAAGTGAATAGTGAAATCCGTTGTGGAACCAGGATTTAAACCCAGACTATCCAACTATCGCAATAGTTCATAAAATTCTCAAACTCAACTAAGGACTTGAACCTAGGCTGAGATGGGTTTTTCAAAGGGTAGAATACTTAAAACGTATTCCTACAAGATTCACTACATCACTAATACATCATCGGCTCTTAATTCCACTATATCAGAGTATACACAAACGAATCACTTTCCTTTATACTGGAATTAGAACTATTCTCTTCATTTCATTAGAGCAGTTCGGTTCTGTTGGTCTCAGCATCGTACACTGTAACATCCCAAATTTTTTTAAATAGTAAATAAATATTCATAGGATGTGATTTATTAAGTAATACGAGGTTTAGAAAAGACCTAAAAGCATTTTTATCTATATAAATTAAAATATATATAATAAAATACTCTGGAGCCCACAATAATTTATGTCCAACTCTCTCTCTCCCTATCTTCATAACATATATATTTATTATAATAATATAATATATTCTTATAATATTATATATATATATATATAAGGGGCAGCAGCACGTGGGCTGCTACCTTTTAATTTAAAAATGCACCCCAATCTCACCTCTCCCTCTCTATTTAAACGCACAAGGTGCGTATTAGTGAGAGGGAGAGCATGAGCGAGAGCAAGAATAAAAGCATGAGCGGGAAGAGAGGAAGATGAAGAGTTTTGAAATTGAATTATTTGGTATTAGTAAACTGGAAACATTCAAATATCTTAAAAATAGGCTTAGAATAGAGGTAACATTGGATATTTTTTTATATACTTGTCAATTATATATTTATATATGTATATATTAAACTGTTTTGTGATTTGTTGTGCCTATGGAGGGTTTGATTTGCAATTGTATATTAGATTAAAATTATATTGATGAGTTTTGACATTCTTAGAGTCCTTAGTATCACCTTTCTTTAATCGGGTTAATAAACAGTGACACCTCCTTGGTTGTAAAAAGGAGGGGAGCCATAGTATAATCATGATAAGCTAGGGACCTTGATATGGTGATGCCTCATGATTTAGAAATTATGTGTAATGGATGTATTTCTGTTGGATTATGTGTTAGTTATGGCTCCAGTCAACGGTTATAAGAGGGTGGACATGGTAATAAGAATGCTCTGTGCATCAATATTTATTTGACATGTTATATATGTGATATCTCTTATGAAGAATTTTTAATAAAAATGAAATGATGTTTAATATTTATTTGGAATCCTTTTTGGGAGGAGGTTTTGGTAACCAAATCGAGAACTAGTTTTGAAAGGTTATATATATAAAAGAAAATATATTTATTGTGAGTTTGAACCGTATGTTCTCGATCTTGGTTTACATGTATATTTCTAAATAACCAATGGTTACAGAGATCTTTGGATCTTATGGTTATTTTTTTTATTTTTTTTAGGTGATTATTTTAGTAGGAGAAAGGGAAGGCAGATATGGAGTGAGTCTTGAAGGCTCTTTTGTACTCCTAGAGCTCATGTTATGTCTTTGTATTTACCATGACCATAAGGCTTCCGGATTTTTATTAATTTTAAAATATTTTGGGGAATTAATTTGACCTTGTAAAATTAGGATCTTACATACACCGTACAAATTATTGGTGGCAACACCTAGAGAAACACATCAGAAATATAGTCTGAGTCGCGCCAGTGGGCACTGTCCTTAAGAGATATTCCGCAACCCCCTAGTAGATTAGGAAGCGGTACTTCCCAGGATAAAACGAACCCCTTCTGCAGAAAGCAAGGTGACAGAACTGCAGAAAGATATTAGAGTAACTCAGAAGAAGAGTGAGAGAAAAGGAGCTCAGGGACCTCCGTCTCACTAGACCTCGGTGCTCTCACCTCGGTTCCCATGAACTTACTCTGTACATTGCCTTTTATAGGCAGAAATCATATGACCGTTGAGCAGTAATAATGACCATTAATGAAGGTTTAATGACAATTAAAATGACAGTTACAAAATAAGTATTAATGACAATTTAATATAATAAAAAAATTTAAATGTCATTAAAATCATTCAATTAAAAATCCAACGGTCATCTCTAACGGTCAGTTCAAAGACTCTTTTTATCAGTCTTTTTACTAACTCAAGCTCATATTTAATTGTATACTAGGGTGTTCTAAATCTTGAGTTATATGAGACTTCTTTTGACACACTCACACACAATATTTCCAACAATCCCCCACATGTGTCAAAGGAAGCTCATAGCCTCATTAACTGAGTTACACACATGGATATAACCATTGTATCTAGTGGTCCTTTGGACTATGAACTAGACCTAAACTAATAACACTTAGTACACAGAGATGCCAGTGGTCCTATGGACTATAAACCAACACCTCTTAGGCATATACCAGAGGCATTAAGAGTCAGATTATACCCCCACATTTTTCGCTGTTAGCGCGTTTTGGCACGTTAAAACGACCATGCACGTGTCCTGGTATTTAATGAATGCTCTTAGAGATTTTGCTATGCCACAGGAGCGGCCCCACTCCTCATTTGCATAGGTGCTTTCATGAAATGTACCTGCAATGAGCACATTATCTCGTAGGACTATGAAATCATTAAGAGCTTTTACTCAACCTCACTATAATGCATTCTAGCACTTTCTCTTGCCATAGGAAGAGACTGATAATTTATTTTAGTGCCAGCAGAACTTACAAACGACTTGTTCTTACCCATTGAACCTCCTTCATGGGATCACCAATTACAATAGTTGGGTTGTCATCGTTATTAATTTCAAATTGGCTTTAGTCCTATTTCCCTTGGCTAATTTAATTCTTTCCAGGGTTTGTTAACAGATTCGTAGGTAAACTTTTGACCTCACAAAATCGATTGAGAAAACTCCACAAATTTTAAGCATGCTTATTCATATAGTATCTCAAACGATATTCACTTATACCATTATTCTCTCAACAATGGCTATTGCTATTTAGCAATCACAACTCATTTACATAAAATGTCGGTTTTACACCCACAATTTGTGCTAAGAAATTTTCAACAACTTAGCCTCCAATCTCAGCCAATTATAGAGTAACATACTCTGACTTACATAATAATTTATCTTGGCTACTAGTGGATTTTTTCATACAAAACTGAAATTCAGTTGAACATCCGTGTATCTCAATACAACAGGAATCCATTGTGTATGATACCAACATTTATGGTACCCCTCAAATATTTAAATCTTCTCATGAGACTGCATATTTATATATGCTCAATCTTTACATAGCATGAGCTATATCATAGGGATTAACATTTTTTAATGCAACAAATTCTCAATAATTTGTGCATACCCAAATTGAGCAGCAAAATTAGTTTTTAAAACACTTTAAAAACTGTGTTAGAATCATAAGGAATATTCACAACGGTTTTCAAAAATCAAGCTTCAAAAATATTTCTCAATAGTATATAATCACTATTCCTTTATGATTTCAACACATAAAATCACATTTGCTTCACACATGCTTTCATATAAAATTTTGAGGCCACATTAAAACACATATGCTATCTGCATTAGAAAATTCAATATTCATAGTAGTCATGCATGTTTGTACTACTATTAATATATACTCGCAAATCATGAAATTTAAATATATTTATCTCTACACTAGATAAATGATTAAATTTACACACCATACAAATAATTCACAAAATTTGTTTTTTATAGCAAATTATAAAACCTCCACAATTAATTTTAAACCATAGCTTGGTTTTATCAAATGAGGTTAGAACCAATTTGTAACTTTAAAAATTTTTAAGGTACCTCACACGTTAGGCACCCCCACACTTTCAAATATCAAAAATATTTTCACTACTTGAGGAATAATAATTCTAATTAAATTAGAATCTCACCACATATCCCCTTTCATTCTAATTAAATTAGAATATTCCTCAGATTTTATCACTCTAAAACCCAAAGTTTGCGTCCCCAAATTGTCAAGCACCACACATGCTTTGTACAAAAAAGTGGTTTACCCATATAATAAACAATCTTTAGAAAATAACTTTATAAATGTGAGTATAAAAGTTCATTCACATCTTCACGTCAATGCTTACACATCTTACCAAAATTCTAATTACATTAGAATTAAAAAAAAAATTACCTAAAAAAAATAACAAATGTTATGTTAAACATTGTTCGACATCACCAATGATTATGATGCCTCAGTTTTTAAAATACTACATTTATTTGAAAACCCACAAGTTCACATTTAATTTTATTTTTCATGGGTTTTGCTTAAAACCCATAAAATTACAAAACCAATCATACACTTAAACATAAATTAAGAATAGATAATGTTCATGAAACCATCACATGAAATTATAAAAAACCATTAAATATATTCTTTAGTCAGAACAATAAAATCTCCATAAAAGGGATTAAATTCACCAACAATAATTACTTATTAATGTGAGCTGCCAAAATGAGAAAATATTTCCATGGTAATACTCATCAACAACTAACATTTATTCTTTACACAAACTCAAATATTTGCAGATATATCCATAATGACTAATTATAATTGTATTGCCGATCATAATTTGCAAAGACAATAAATTTTTATTATAACAAATACATATGCAATTAAAGAAAATACTTTTACATTCTCATTCCAAACCTCATCAAGACCTTGACCTAGCCAACAATAATCTCACGATCACCAAGACTTAATTTCCAGAACCAAAACTCAACTTTGGTTCCTTACGGGTATATATTAAACCAATTTCATTTCATTCATTTATTCACAAATTAAAACCAATAAATTATAGTGATACTGTGAGATCACACCACCAAAATGACCATACAATTGTTCCGTTAAACAATTACGGATAATTAATGGCCAATAACAAGTCCAGTATAATGGTAATTATTATTTTACTTCTATGATAGACTACCAGGAAGTAATTGTCTCTTCCACTATTTCACACAATATATGACTGTCATATTATAACAAGATTTGCAATACAATATCCAAAATATTATATTGTTGCTAAATTGTATTAAAAACCTGGATAGAACCAAGATTAAATATGAATCCCACACATACAATGCCACATGAAAATAGCAAATTAATGCATTTAATATTAAAACTAAAACTCAAGGGATATTACTGTTGACACACTAAAAAAATGATGTTTTAAGAGTAGGGAACATTTATAGTAAGGAAGGTAATAAAACTAATTTAATGTACCCATTAACCAGGCACAATAAACTTCCCCAGCGGTAATGCAACATAATAATTCTAATTAAAACATTTGATAAAAAAACATTTTCTTCGCATGATAATCATTATCTTCCATCTATTAACATATCCTCATTGAGATAATAGGAGAACTAATAGGAGATTGACGAAATTCAAGGACAGATAATAAGAGATTTAGTAACTACCGTATTTATCAGAATTAATATATTCATTAACTAAAATAATATAGCTTTCAAGTTTCAACAGAAATAAATTCCCCACCGTCTAGAAAATAAAAAATTAACATAAAATAATCAAATAATACTCCTCTGGTATAAATAAAATTCACCAATGGGTATGAACTATGAAATAAAACTATAATCATATATTTAACAAACAGCAATGACCAACATAGAAAATTGTGGTAACACAGTTTTTAAAAGCCAATTTGATGAAAACATGACAATATCTCATTTAGATAAGAAATTGCAGATGATGCTCTTAACTTATTCCAAATTGTTTTTTCCCAATCGGATTATTTAGATGGCAACTCATGAATAATTTTCTCAAGAAATCAAATAAGAGAATGCAAAGATTGGAATAAGAACTCATCTCATTTTCTTTGTAATCAACCAAATGAGTAGGTGAACGCCTATCATGATGCGCTCCTAGGACCAACAAGCAATATCTCCTAAGATTGTTGGTCTCAACATCGTACACCATACAAATTGTTGGTGGCAGCACCTAGAGAAACACTGCAGAAATATAGTCCAAGTCATGCTAGTGGGTACTGTCCTTAGGAGATATTCTGCAACCCCCTAGTATATTAGGAATTGGCACTCCCCAGGATAAAACGAACCACTCCTACAGAAATCAAGGTGACAGAACTGCAGAAAAATATTAGTGTAACTCAGAAGAAGAGGGAGAGAAGAAGAGCCCGGGGACCTCCTTTTAGCTAGATCTCGGTGCTCTCACCTCGGTTCCCATGAACTTACTCTGTACATTGCCTTTTATAGGCAGAAATCATATGACTGTTGAGTTGTAATAATGACAATTAATAACGGTTTAATGACAATTAAAACGACAGTTACAAAATAAGTATTAATGACAATTTAATATAATAAAACATTTTAAATGTCATTAAAACCATTCAATTAAAAATCCAACGATCATCTCTAACGGTCAGTTCAAAGACTCTTTTTATCAGTCTTTTTACTAACTTAAGCTCATATTTAATTGTATACTAGGGTGTTTTCAATCTTGAGTTATATAAGACTTCTTTCTTTGACACACTCACACACAATATTTCCAACAAGTTCTCTGCTTAAATTACATTCATTTATATAGATATATCCACATACATGCATATCCATACACATATACATAAAGCCAACTTATCAAATCATTTACACTAAACATAAGGTAATGCCTTGCCCTACGTTCTTCACTTCAACTTCATATTTCCTCCATGCATCCTCCTATATCTTCACCTGTATAAATGATTGGTTGGGATGGGTGAGATTTGAAAGAATCTCAGTAGCAAATATTACCACTATGCATGCCAGATATATATGAATGCATGACATGCTTGCCTATATTATTTCATACCAACATAATGATATGCTGCATGCTCGATGTTATGACATACATATGGGCCATTGCACAAATATAACATAGCTTCAACCAATCATACATGTTTCACACAAATAGGAAAATCAGTCACATAATCAATGCAAGACATACATATCACATACATGTAGAAAATGTAAGTTCACTACCTCTCGGACTTTATGTCATTCTCTTCTTGTCCCTTGATCCGCTAACCATTACTTATTCTTTGTCACTTCATGGCCCTAGGTAAGTGATAACATCATTAGATCCATGAAAAATAAATGTCCAATGGCCCACATTAGCCCTAAAAGTTTACTTTCATCCTTGGAGTTCATACCAATTACATTTGTGCCATTAAGTCTTAAATTCGCATAAGATATAAATCTGACAAATTTTTTACCAAACTTTGAAAAATCAATCAATTCCACAGAACTCCAATTGAGGTGGTTCAAAGGCCTATGTGACCCCTATCAAGGCTACTTTACATTAAAAATCATTTCTCTTGCAGTAGTCATACCCACAAGTCCAGATTTCATGATTATACTCCACTGCCCCAAAACAGCTTTCAGATTCAATGTCCAAATGTCAAAAATCATGAATAACTCTAAAAAACTCAAATTGTACTGATTCCAAAGCCTAAATGAAGCTCTTTCAATTTAAATTTAAGAAAAAATAGATAGGTTTCCTCAATGTAGACAAATTATTCCCAGAATTTTGTTGAAGACCACTATTCCAGATTTAGTTCCAGAAACAGGTCCAAACTTTAAAAATTCACCATTAATTCTAGAAAATTCCAAATTAAGTGGTTCCAATTTCTATTTAACCATATTTAAGTCTAATTTAATATAAAAATATACCCACAATCGACATGAACTCACATAATCACAGAGGTTCATTCAATTGGACACTGCTCCAGAATTGTCCAAATTCACATGACCAAACTTTGAAAAATTATAACTCCTAGCATACTTATCCAAATCTTTCATATTACCTATCATGTTAAACATTATTATATCTACTTTAAGTTTGAAAAGTTTCATTATCATTGGACAACATTCAGCCATTCAAAAACATGTCACAAGGACACTGCCTCCAGACAAATTTCACAATACGCACACATTTAGTTCATAATTCTCTAAATTTATATACAAGCATCCAAAATTTATGAATACTTGCATACCTACACAATTTTGCCTCCTAAATCCAATGGAAGCATCAAAATTTTCAAATTCCTTCATCTTCATCACGTCACAGGCAGAAGCACAAATTAAAATTCTCAGAAAAAGTTTGTTGTTTCTTCGTTTTCTCTTATCTAATCACTTCCTTGCTACTCCTAATCAAATGATTAGCTATTTACACACTCATTACACATGATTAGAAGCAATTTGGGCATTAGGACTCCTTAGTGTTTCATCGTCCATATTCCACAAATCATCCCAATCCAATCCAACAACAACAACAACCACAATAAAGGCACAAAAAGCAAGTTTTGGAAGTTTACCTTTGATTCTTGTTGTTTCTCACTCCAAAAATGTCTCAGCTCTCTCTCTCTATACCTCTGATTAGCCTTGAAAATCATGGTTCTAAAGAAGTATAAGTGATTAGAAGAGGCTATAGAAGGGTTAGGGAGTAAGAATCATAAGATTTTGCAAGTTTTACCTTGAATTTTGTAAAAATCTAACTCTTCTTGTTCTTGGAGTGCTCTTTCGCCCATCTGCCTCTTTTCCTCTTTGGCAAATTTGAATGCACGAGAATATGAGGAAGAAGATGAGGAATTGATGATTAAATGGTGTTAAGTAACTTTTTCAAGTGTCAAGCTCTTATTGGCCCAAAATTCCAATTTTCGCATATAATAAATGATTTGGTAGAATTTTCATTAAACTTTGAAAATTCATATCTAATTGTAAAAATATCCAATTGGAGTGATTCCAAAGGCTATACGACCCTCATTGAGTCTAGTTTTAAGGAAAAATATAACATTTAACCAATTGGAAGCTCACTCTTCCCAAAATTTTAATCTTTGAATGCTGCCCTAGAAAATAGTTAATTTCGCTGGGCTAATTTCAAAAATTCATTTCTCTTTATGTACTGCTCCAAATGACTTATATGACCTATCAAATTAAAGTTTGATAAGTCTAATTTCACTCTGGAAAGTTTCATAATTTTTTAAAATCATTTACCTATTAAACAATGTCACACAATCATCGCTGCCATACCAGGAATTTCACCGGTTGCAAAATCACTTTGTGTTTCATTTTATTATATTATGTGTGACTTTCAATTGCTTTGTTTTGTTATTCCCCGAGCTCTTTAGCTCACCATAATATTCTCTTTAATATCCAATGATATAAAGTAATTTTTGAGAAATAATACTATGTCCCACTAGGACATTTGATAAATCAGGGTCTAACAGTTCCCTTAATATAAGCTTAATTTCAAGCCTCTTATCTCAAAATTCGGGATATTACAATATCCAATGTTCATTTAAAAAAAACAAATAATGCAATTATAATTAGGATTACTTTGGTAATTAACCTCTAAAGATAATAAGTATAAACTTGAAACAACAAATTTCTTTCACTATTACATCCTCAAGTATAACACTCACAGCCAAACACATGTAACTAACAACAATGATATTGCTGCTTTAAACTTCTTTTCCTAAGTTCCCCATCATTCATCTCTTCTTTGCGTTTAAGCTTCCTTAATTCACCATGTATTGCATCAAGCTCTTCACTTAACCTCTGCCTATGCTCTGCTCTTCAAAGAATGCAATTCTCATCATATAATTTGTCAGTGTCGTCTAAAAGCTCCTTAATCACCATATTTGCCCTCTCACCAAAGCCATCATCATACCAAGAAAAAAATCCACACCCTCATCCTGTGCTCATAAAAACCGTAAGAAGGCAGATTTAGCTAAGCACCAACCTATATTTAACAATTATCAATTATCAATGTCATTGATCCATACCAACAAACAAAGAAGACTAGTATTGTTGTATGCAAAATGTTCGACAAAAAAAAAAAAAACTTTACTCCATTGTACTAATCCCAATTTTAGAATAATGAGCCATGGACAAGAAAACAAGCATGAACTAAAATATGAATGATTACTGAACAAAATTAAACGCCAAAAGATGTGTGATACAACTTAAGATCAAAAGAGTACACAATTTTGAAAGCACACAAACAGAGCAAAAGTTTCAGCATCTAACCAGTAAATTGAATAATACGATGCAGACAAGAGAGAATTGAGAGTTGCTGTGTTCGGATTTGTTTGCCGTTGTAAATTGCTAAGTTTCCAAATGGCTTACCTGGTAGTAGTATGGATATCCGTAAAACCTCCGACTTGGGTTGCCGTCGGTCCAAGCCATCCATCGCGGCGCCACCATTTTCTGATGACAGAACCTCTTTGGAGGTTCATATTCGTCCTCACAACTGGGTTGTCGCAGAAGCACGACCCGTTGTCTGCATCTTCCGGTCAACGATGATGGAGATGCAGCCATCAACCCCTCTTTCCAGATCGCTTTTCCCTCCTCGATGCTTCGACCTGTCAACGATGATGCGGTCCTTGTTTTTTAGTCGTGTAAATGGAGTGGCAGCAGAGGAGGTAGGTCTGATTATTAATTTACTCATTCAAATCTCTGTAAGACTCTAACCAAACACGTCTTTTCCCTTCATGGCTCTCCCTTGCCACCTGGACAACATTCAATCCACACTAAATAGGCGTTAGACCAAGTTGACTGGTTTGTTCTAGTTATCCCATATTTAATTCTTTGTTGGTAAATCGGCTCTCTTTAAAACTTGTCAGTGGTCTAAAATAAAATTTTATTCGTAAATTTACACCTTAATCCTTCTTTAAATAATTTATACATCTTGATAAAAAAATTTACATAACTACCAAATAAATTAAATTTTCACATGAGTCGGCCTTCATTAGCTATAACCTATAAATAGCATATATCAATTGTAAGTACAAGATCATAAGACTGAAATAATATACACGTCTGGTATTTATTTATTTTTGGGTCAAATGTATTTATATGTTTAATTAAAACCAATAACAAAATCTAAAAACTCAGAAAGCAAAGGGCAAAAAACGATGATCCTGTACCTCGCTGCCCTGTCTAGCAAACACATTAGTTCTGGGTGACGGATAGAACCGACGCCGGTGAAGTGGAATCCGAAAACACCCGTTGAACGGCTGAAGAAACACCAAGCATCTGGTAGAGCAACGGGGCGTCCGACAAAACTTCGTAGTTACACTGCCACCTCCTGCGATAGTCGCAAAGAGCAGCGTTTGCCCCACACACACTACTCTCTCTTCCTCTGCTTCGCTCTCGACGGCGTCAAACTCAACCTGAAATTCCCAAACCCTTCCGCACCGCCATGAGGCGAAAACTCGACCACGCTCTAATCATCGGCCACTAATTCTTCGGGTATCTCCAACTTCATTCCTGGTTACCGGTATGTACCTGCCATGTTTTTTTATCTTAAACACTATGTAACCCTATAATTACTTTTATAGCTCTCTTCTCTATGTTTATTTATTCTTTTGTGACGGTTTTTTTCCCTCGTTTGTTTAATTGCGCGTTCTTTTATTTTATAGTCTTCTTTCGTTTGTGTTGATTTGGGAGATTCTGGTCGATGTTTACTGTTTTGTACAGCGGTGCTTTTTCTGTTTATCTGGTCTAAAAGCAATGCTGATATTTAATCAATTTCCATGGGGGGTGGGGGAATTGATTGTCATTTACGTCGATTACGATTCAGACTGGTTGGGCTGGCATTAATGTGACTTTTTATTGTTTAGCTAGTGGTTAAAGAGGGAGCTGGTTTTTCATGTATCCTTAATTATTGTCCCTGTCTTCGTCTCTCTCGATAGAATCTTATCAACAGGACGAGGAAGAATGGAAAAATAAAAGTTATTTTCAAATCAATTCTATAAAAATATTGTTAGATCAAAACAGAAAATAGAATTTATAAATAAGGTAACCTTTTCGATTGACGACCCTTGTGTAAACAAAAAAAAAAAAAAAGATGACGACCCTTGAATTTGTGAATTCCCTAGCTTTTCAAATGACGTTCCTGTTCGGTGATTTTATCCTTCTTTTGCATTTGATAACTCCAGGTTTTGAAGCTCCAAATTTGCTAGCCCAAATTCAAGGTCTCAAAGTTGAAAATGATGCTAAGAAGTCGAGTGATGAGCCTCCATTATCCTCATCTCACATGGATTTCTTCTAAATTTGGGAAAATTGATGCTTCTTGTCTCTCTTTCCAATTCCCTCTTTCACATTCCAGCCGTGGAAACCCGAAGCGGCATGTTTCAGCTTCCTCCATTACTCAAAACCCTTCATCCTCGGGTACAGACAAGTTCATCAAACCTTTCCTATTTGTTCCACCGGGAGTTGAACTGAACGAGGTCAATGAGGATATGATTCTACCCGGATCCAACATAGTTGTTGGACCCTGTGCTGGCGATGCCCGAATAAAGGAGGTCGAATTTGTGAAGAGCAGTGGTCGGGCTAAGGACTGCCCTAAGGATGACCGACCGGAATTTGCTATCTTAGGTCGCTCCAATGTCGGAAAGTCTTCCCTCATAAATTCTCTGGTTCGCAAGAAAGAAGTTGCCCTCACATCTAAAAAGCCAGGTTTTATTTATTTTTTATTTTAGTTGACTTTCTTTGCTACTTGAGGTATTTCAAGCTTATATAATAGCTTAGATGAACTGACTTAAGTGTTGCTGGTAGGAAAAACCCAGCTTATCAATCATTTCTTGGTGAACAAAAGTTGGTATATCGTGGATTTGCCTGGTTATGGGTGAGTCATAATCTCCCACGTGAAATTGAATTTGTAGTTTATGGTTATGGCAAAAGAAAAAATAATGCATGATTAGTAGGTTCACATGCTTTTCAGCCCCTTCATGATTTTAATGATAATTTCTGTTGAAAAATTATGTGGTTTTAAAGAAGGAAAAGATTGATTTTGAGTTGAAACTAATATTGCACTGTTTTGAATATATTCAAGCATCCTCTGTTGCTTGTAGCTTACTGAGTCGATCCCGATTAATGTCCTTTAACATTTTTGAGTTGGCATGGCAAGAAATGCTTGTTGAAAACATTGCATGTGTGATTATGGCCATGCACTTTTAGTTGGCCCCTGTTCTTTGCTGGTGTATTCTTTCATATTTGTCTTTTGCAAATGGGAGGGCAGAACAAGATTTTTAATTCACAATGCCCAATTTCATCTGTTAACTACACAAAAAGAAAAGTTTAAAGAACAAATGCTGCATAATAGTATAGAAACTATTCCTTCTCATTTCCTTTGTACAGTATGTCAAATCATTCTGCCCAACAGATGGATTTGCAGCAGTCAATGATTTCATTCTCATTTTCTTTTGTTCTCTTGTTAGTTTGTAATCCCTTTTATTCCCATCCAAATGAACTGTTAAGGATTAGTGGACCAGTGAGAACTAATCAACGGAAATATAATATTATTGAATTTCATGTAGCTTTGCCAAAGCATCACAAGCTGCAAGAATGGATTGGTCTTCCTTCACAAAAGGCTACTTTTCGAACAGGGATACTCTGGTTGCCGTCTTGCTTCTCATTGATGCAAGTGTTCCACCTCAAAAGATTGACTTTGATTGTGCCAATTGGCTAGGACGCAATAATGTATGCTTTTGTTTTTTGTTTTTTGTTTTTTGTTTTTTGATGTCATGTTTTTTACTATATCTTTGTACCTTACATAAATGGGTCATTACCTGCTCTTTCGTGGATTTCAGATTCCCGTAACTTTTGTTTTCACAAAATGTGACAAAATGAAGGTGGGAAAGGGAAAAAGGCCTGATGAGAACATCAAAGAATTTCAAGAGCTGATCATGCAAAATTACCGGCAACATCCTCCGTGGATTATGACCAGCAGTGTCACTGGACTTGGCAGGGATGAGCTTCTGTTGCATATGTCACAGTTAAGAAACTATTGGGATCAGTAGGGGCAATTTTTCTATTTTGAGTTTTTTCAAACCTTCGAGAGGGAAGTATGTACAAAGGGTACTGGGGAAAAAAAAACGCTATGTAATTTTCCTAAATGTGATTTTGTTTTTTGTTTTTTTACTTCTGGTGCCTGAAATGCGAGCGCATGGAAACTATTTGATTTTCCCAACAAGAATAAAAAAGAATAAAGTTCCCTTAAGAATTGCAATTTTAAAAAATTGAATCTTTTTAGAGAAAAATGGAAAATGATAAAATGCAAAAACAAGATAGGTTTAAGAGTTGACTGTGATTAGCTTTAGAAACCAAAGCACCCACTACTAACCAATGTTTGGAAAATTGGACTGGCTGGTTTAAGTCAGAAATTGGCTAATCGGTGGTCTGACCGGTCTGGTGGTTGACCCCGGTTTGATCAGGTTTTGTGCGGTTTGACCCTTTTTTTTTTATATTTTATTTAAAATTTAATATAAATAACATTGAAATTTTTACTTCCTCACTGATCTAGTCTTGGTTTGACTTCAATCTGACTCACTTACTCTTGACCCAGTATTCCAGCCGTTCAGTGACCGATCCGGGTTTTAGAACCTTGTTACTAACCGACTATTAAATATTGTTTTATTAACCTTCAATACTAATTTTGTTACTCTAATAAGTTGATAATATTTTAAAGAATATTTATTAATTATTAATATATTTTCATCCTGTCCCATGTAGTTGTGCCCGCATCACCAAATCTCACCAAAATTTATCAAATCTCATCTAAATTTTTATCGTCATTAAATATTTTTCACTTCCTTTTCTTTTTTTCCCAAAAAAGATTGTTCACTCTCACAGGCCTATGCCTTTTCTGTCTGTCTTTGGAAGTTCCCTAGTTGCATCACTGCTCCCTCCCATGTTAAACGTTATCTCAATCTGACGGAGTTTACGCCTTTACGACATAAATCCGTACAAATTCACTTCGAAATCGCCGCTAGTATTTTCAGTCATACGGGCCTGCATTGTAGCTTTTGACGTTCATTCTTGCTATTATGGCCTCTACCATGGCCATGCTTTTGAAGTCAATGGCTGGGACAACCTGCGATCTATGTCTCTTTTCTCACTTTGGTGTTGATGGAAGCCCGAGACTCCATTTCAAAACTCGGGATTTTGGCACCAGAGCTGTAAATCGCGGGCTTAGTACTAAAAGAAGGACATTGAAGAGAAGGCTGGGGATCAATGTACGTGCGATCGTGCAAGAGAATCTTGAGACATCAAAGAGAAGTGATGCTTATCCTCTTGGGCTGGACGTGGTTTCAGAAGGGGAGTTAAGGGAGAAGGGGTTTATGGGATTGAGGAAGACGAAGTTAATATGCACAATTGGGCCCGCATGTTGCGCATTGGAGGATTTGGAGAAGTTGGCTTTGGGAGGAATGAATGTTGCTAGGCTCAATATGTGCCACGGGACTAGGGAGTGGCACTTGGATGTCATTACGAAGATCAAGAAGTTAAATCGGGAGAGAAATTTTTCTATCTCTGTGATGATTGATACTGAGGGAAGTCAAATTCATGTTGTCGATCATGGAGCTCCTTCCTCTGTTAAAGTAAAGGTGAATTTCATATTAGTATTTGTCATTTGCTTTTATTGACTGATTCCTAAATTGAGGACCGTCTCATGCTCAATGTGCATCCAACACTAATATGCCACAACCCTTCAAATTGTCTTTAAACAGTATACATAATATATGTAGCTTGTGTTGCATTGTCAGTATGGTGCGGAGAAAGCTTGACCGTAGGTTTTATATTTATATATTGCCGATGTTAATATTGAAGAATTCACTGAGCCTTGTTTTGACAAATGTCTATTTCTCCTTTTAATGTAAGGATGGTTCAATTTGGCTTTTTACTGCTGAACAGTCTAAGAGTTACCGTCCATTCACTGTTCAAGCAAACTTTGAAGGTTTTTCTGAAGGTAATGAAAGTTTGCTAATTATCGATGAATGAAACCTTCGGTATTTCGCCCCTAATCTTGCATTTAATTCCATCATTGGCTTGTACTGAACTCAAATCATAAATGTTTGTCAGGTATTGAAGTGGGTGATGAACTTGTTATTGATGGTGGAATGGCATGCTTTGTAGTTGTTGAAAAGACTGGAAGTGATTTGCGTTGTAAGTGCACAGATCCTGGCCTTTTCCTACCTGGAGCCAAATTTAGCTTCTGGAGAAATGGAAAACTTGTGAGGAGGAATTATAAGCTCTCAACTCTATCAACAAAGGCATACTACAGATTTCATCTTTCACTTATTAAATGAAGATGGTGGAGGGTTAATTTTTTATTATGAATTATGAACAAATACTTATATGCAAATAGTATTTATTTATCTTTGCAGCACTAAATCTTTAGAGGCATTCTTGGTCTGATGCTGAGTCGTTGTCACAATCATTATTTGATGCTTTTGTTAGTAATCACTAAATAATGCGTAGTGGACAAAAATCCATCCGGTTCTTCATTTGTTTATATATTCTTCCAATCCTTGGGCGGCTTTCAGAAGAAAAGTATGAACTATTAATCTGATTATTCGTAACACAATAATTTTCCATGCCTTGTAAAAGTTTCAACCAAGAAGATCTTGAATGAAATCTATTGTTAAATGATATATCTAAAGAGTTTGTAATTGATAGTTGTATCAGGCGATGCACGTAGTTGATATCACTTTATAGTTTATAGCATAAGGCTTGTTGTTGTATTAAAGTTTCAACCATTGGGGAAGTTGCTTTCTGTTTAATATTTTCTATTTGCAGACGTGACTATGCATGGCAGCAGATTTAGCACAAGTGATTCTGTGCCTTATAAGACTTGTGTATTCTTGATGATTGTTATTAATGATGATTTTTTCTTGTGTGAACTGTTTTGTAATAGAAAAAGTATATTCTTCTCAGACAATTCACTGTTTCTTCCACAGGATTGGGCAGACATTGATTTTGGGGTCTCTGAGGAAGTTGATTATTTTGCCCTGTCCTTTGTCAATGACACGGATTCTATCAGGCATTTAAAGAAATATCTATCTACCAAAACTGCCAAGTAAGGAAACACAAATTAACAGAATCAACAAATTGCGTTTTATGCCTGTCACCTAGTGTTTATACAAAATAATGGTGTAATCTCTTGACATCATATGGATTTACAACTGCTAGAAATCTGATCCGTTGTTTTTTGTAATATTCCAATGAGATATTTGAAATTGTCTTGTACTATGTCCAATGTTAAATTTGCACCAACGGTTGTTTATAAGTTGCATATATTGGATTATCAGCACTTTTGGTCTGCTAATTTATTTTCTGTGAAAAATCCAGTCATAGAATGCAAATTTTCTAGTATTTTATAAATTGGAATATGGTTGTTGCAGACCTATTAAGGTATTAGCAAAGATAGAGAGCCTAGAATCCCTTTATAACCTAGAGGACATTGTGCAAACTTCAGACGGAATCATGGTGGCTCGGGGTGACCTTGGGGTGGAGATACCTCTTGAACAGATTCCTATAGTCCAAGAGAGTATAACTCGCATTAGCAGACACCTTAACAAGCCAGTAATTGTCGCTTCTCAACTTCTTGAGTCAATGGTTGAATACCCAACGCCAACACGAGCTGAGGTAATATCAATTTGTCATCTGGACAACATCTTAAGTTGAAGAAAAGATTTGTCCAGAACAAATTCTCCTTTTCTTCCGTGACAAGAAGTTTGTCCAGCCTTGTATGTGATAATATCTGCTTTATTAGAAAAGGTTGCAGATGTTTCTGAAGCAGTTAGACAGTATGCCGATGCCTTGATGTTATCCGGCGAGTCAGCTATTGGTTCATATGGACAGAAGGCTCTAGCAGTTTTAGATATGGCTAGCAGCAGAATGGAATCGTGGAGTCGAGCAGAGAACAGACAAACTCATCTCAATAGCCATCAACTTGGGCTATCATTACCAGATCGTATTGCGGAGCAGATATGCAATTGTTCGGTTGAAATGGGTAATGTCCTATTGCTTTCACAACCTCTGATTTAATAGTTCTGCGGTTTTGTGTACTGCAAAGTGTTTTGTTCCCATTTAAAAAGAAAAAGAAAAATAGAATTGATTGTTTATTCGTTTATTGCAGCCAACAACCTTGGCGTTGATGCTATTTTTGTGTTCACAAGGCATGGACACATGGCATCTCTCTTATCACGTAACCGTCCAAATCCTCCCATCTTTGCTTTCACCAGCGATAACAATACCCGTATGGCTCTGAATGTGCAGTGGGGTGTTGTTCCTCTCCTTGTCGATTTATCAGATGATGTAGAATCTAACATCTTAAAATCCATTGGGCTCATGAAATCCAAGGGATTGATCAGCCAAGGAGATATTGTTCTAGTGGTCTCCGATGTTACTCCAACACCTACAACCCCATTGTCTCTCCAGTCAATTCAAGTGAAGGCCATTATGTAGGAGAAAATTAGGTACAACATTTAAGTGTTTGTCATCCAATTTTTTAATAAAATAATATGATTGGATTTCTTTCAGCTGAGCGCTCTGTAAATGGGGTTTCCAAAGAATTTCTTCCACATGCTGTGGTTTTACTGGAGAGCATGATAGCAAACACTTGAAAAAAACTCAAGTCCTGTCCTATTTAGGATGCTTGCAAAATATCTCGCCGTTGTAGGGATAGGTATCTGTAATTCTGTATAATCCCCGAGAGTTTGCTTTGTTTAGTAGAGTGCCCTGATAATGTTTATTCTCAGCACCATTGGAATTTACGCCATTACTTATTACGTAATATCCATTTTGAGGGGTTCAATATAATGTAATTACACTTTGTGATCATCTGTTTTCTGGATAATGCCGACTCTGATTGTGATGATTGTAGTTGCTTTGCCTTGAGCAAACAACAGTAATAACCGTTTTCTTTTCCCTCTTGTTCTTTCATTCATATCAATAAGTTCATTACTCTTAATTGAGGAACAAGATGAGAATATCGGCAATGTAAGTATTGTACCAACGCATGGATCATATTTGAAATCCATATAATCAGCATACAATGTTTATTAATAAATATGCGATCTCACACCTAATAGATCACATTTGAAAACTAAACGATCCGTTATATGTATATATCTGGTGCACGGGAAGCATCTCTGTTACCGTTTTTTTTTCAGTGTAGTCAAGTTAGGGGTTGTTTGGTATACAGGATTTAGAGAGGACGGATTAAAAAATTTTATTAGTTAAATTTTTTAAAAAAATTAGCGAAGTGGACATTCCTTCTATAGAAAATGACAATACGATACCACATGAAAAAACTATTGAAACTCATTTATCATTTGGAATCACAAGTAACACAACTCGTTTAATTCTATATTGTGCAATATCCCATTGACAAAATAACTCCTTTAACATGTAGAACTAATAAGAATAGTATGGGTTAATTGATGGGTTTATTTTAGTCCTACATGTAATATCTAATCTTTTCTGTCTTAAATTTTTAATTTTTTCTTCAAACTATTACTATTGAAACCCATTTAATATTGCGAATCACAAGTAACAACTCTTTTTAATTCTACATTGTGAACTATCCCATTAATAAAAACTCCTTTAATATGTGGAACTAACAAGAATAGTATGATCTAATTGATGAGTTTTAGTCTTAAATGTAAACCCAATCTTTTTTTGTCTCTTAAATTTTTAATTTTTTCTTCAAACTATTCTTATTAGTTCCACATGCTAATTGATGTGTTTTAGTCCTAAATGTAAACCCCAATCTTTTTTTGTCTCCTAAATTTTTTTATTTGTTCTTCAAACTATTCTTATTAGTTCCACATGCAATTCCTTCCTCTATTATAGAATGCCTTACTGTAAGGTGAGACTCGAACCTTAAACATCTTATGTGCATTCTGATATCTTTGTTAGTTGAGTTGTTTTAACCTTGCATTATTTATTCACATAATAATATATATAATATAACAATGAAGAATATATATATATATATATATATATATATATATATATATATATATATATATATATTTCTTCTTTTGTATATATATAATATTTAAAATTTTTAATTTCTTATTTGATTTAAATATTTATTATTAATATAATATATATTTAATATTAATTATATGATATTTAAGAAGTTTTATTTTATTTTTATTATTTTATATAAATTATTAAATATAATCATAAAAAAATATAAATTTTAGTGACGATTACCCACGGAATTCCATTGGTAAGTTTTAAAAATCACCAATGGAATTTGGTGGGTGATCTGTGAGAGTAACTATTGACAGAAAAAATTCAATCAGTTGCCTAAAAGGTAAAAAAGTAGAAGCATGGCCATCCTTTCTTCGTAATGTCATTGGAGTGATATTTAACAAGTACAAATTCGTCACTTTCAATTTGTTCAAGTGCCTTGATAACACAATGAACTTTCGACATGGTTATCATGCATGGTACACTGTCAAGGGACCTAAATCACGTAGAGTTTCCAAGGGACAGCCTCCACCGGCATTCCAGTCACCGCCTGATATACCCACCCAAGTGTAGTAAGACGATTAACAAGGAAAAGGCAAACCTGAAATGCACAGGAGCATAAGTTCGGAAGTCTTGTTCTTGTTTATTTCACTAGCTAGCGATCCAGTTAGTTACCGTCTCCATTGGTTGGTCTTCTTCTATATTCATGTTCAGAACGACTCTGCTTTTCGCCTTGGATCCTTGGAATTGGTCGGCACAGTTTATTAGTTTAGAGTACTTGGAATAATGGTTTGGCTTACGTGCATGGAGAATCATAACTTTTTAAGCATATTTATTATCTAGCTATAATTACAAATGATCCCAACAGATTTCAATAACATACACATAAATAACTACAGAATTCTTTAGGCTATATTTTTTAAAGTTAAAAAATAGGTTCATATATACTCGTTGACCCTCCCTCTTGACCTGTTGGTCATCCTATGAGCAACAGCTACTTTAATTTTATTCCCCAGCTGGAGTTTACGTGCCAAAATCCCAAAAAATGGATAAATATAAATGAATTTGAATAGAGGACGTTCTAGGTCGCTTTTTCAAATAAGGACCTCATACATTTAGGTGGCTCATCTGCATAAGCGACCTCTACGCATACATTATTCTAAGTTGCTTTTTTCCCCCTCGAAATTCTAAGTCGCTTATTTAGGTTTTTTTTTTTTAACAATTTTATATTTTTTGAGGCCATCATTTTCTACTATTGACACCAACCACTGCCATGTCCCCATCGCAAATGGCTGCAACAGTCATGCCACTTTAAAAATAGTTTTTTTTTTTAACAAAACAACTATCCAAACATATTTTTTTTATTTAATTTTTTTTAAAAACAATCTTATAAAATTGTTTAAAAGAAACCAAAAAGCGAACAGGCCCTAAGTTGCTCCATCTTTATCCATTTGCAAACGGGTATTATACTCAGGATAAGGGAATTCCGCATAATAGACACGATTTTTTATTCTCATGGTGATCAGATTCCTTAGCTAGAAAGCTAAAATCAGCCCATTGGGTAATATCTGGCAAACACAAGCTTATCCTAGTCTGACTGTAAGCTTATAAATCTTTTAAGATATATTTATAAATTTTATATTAGGGACGACCGGCGGAGGAAGTATTTAAAAAGTTTTTGATGTCAAAGCAAAAAGAATATTTTGATATTGAGATTGTTTACGCAATTGCTTTGGGGAATTTATTTGCTATAAATTGGACATACAAAGAGTGAAAACTAGTTTTCAGAACCTCAATGAAGTTTACGCGTTGCTCACTGGTCGTCTCGTCGGTCCCATATATGAGTAAGCCACATGCAATTCTGCCAATTCATCCTTTATCTGTGTAGCCCAGAGACGACGTCGCTATTTCCTGTTTCCAAATTTGTCTCTTTGGGTTTTTAATATTCTTGACATTTTTCTAGATATGGCAAGTTCATAATGCCATCTGAACAAAAGAATCAAAGCGGTTTGGTTCCTCCACTTTGCACTTTATGCCACGGAATGCCACCAATAATTCATAACATCATAATTGTACTTTTTAGTTTAGAAGAAAATTAAAATTATATTAAACCTTTCGTGCCCATTAAATTTTCCATTCAACTTTTTATTTGCTCCTTATGATTTTAAACATTTGTAATTGAATCCTTACAATCTCAATTTTTTTCCCTATGTAGCCTCTATTGCTAAAATTCTGTAAGCGCTTCTTTAAAATGTGTAGATATATCAAAGAGGAGTAACTCATACACGCACATATTCATATTTACTAAACGGTAACACTAATATAATAATAAACTTGATCAATTTATGTTGGTGTCAGTGATATTAGAAATTTGATTTTTTGTCATAAAAAAAAAGAAATTTGATTTTTCATCTTTATATATGGAGTAAATTTGATTAGGAAACGTCTATATTTTGCTATTTTCATCATTAGAAAAATTACTTTCTTCTCTCTATGGTTTATACTCCTTGTCCATATATATAAACAAATACAACCTTGAGCACTCAGAAAAAAATAATTAAATTCTAGGGACCACGTAACAAAATTTTAAATTATGAAGTTAAATTAAAAATTAAGAATTGAGTTAAATAATACAAACTAAAGTCTAAAAGTATAATTTTCCCTCTTTTATTTCTATATTTTTTTTCTATGACTGTCACTATGTCATTACCAAAAATGGCAAAGTTCATCGACCCTAGTTAATGAAACGGGGCCCACGCTGTCAGATTCATGCCCAAGACGCTTTCCTCGGACCTGTGTTCTGCAGGATGTGAGACAGAAACCCCTAACCACATCAGAAACGAAATGACATTCACACCCCTCATTACCTTTCGACCATGTAAAATTCCGCAACTTTTAAAATTAAAACTGTCATCGGAAAAAATCCCACTCCTTTTAAGCATCGAAAAGCTATGTTAAGTTTTTGTTTTGAAAAAAAAAAAAAAAGGTTCAAGTCTAATTCTTTTTTTTTACTTATTTCTTTCAGTTTCTGACACACGAATGGTCTGCGCAAAATGCATATGGCATTGCCAGCTGATAAAGGAATAAATTTTTATATAAAATAAATATAACTCAAAATAATGTTAAAATTTGCACATACAATTCCGGAAAGCCTTTCATCAATATTTTATATATATATATATATATATATATATATGTATATATAGAAATTTTATATTTAAAATATTTACCTGAGTAATGAACTCTTATTTAATATAATCATAATCCTTAATATAAGAATTATATAATTAATTATAGATATTAATAAAATTAGTTGCATTAATTGTTTGTAATAAATGAGTATGTGTTGGTTTCTCAAGCTTTTTAATAGATCATATACATTGAAACTATCTCCTAATCAAAATTTTATTAATTTGTGCAATCAATAAATTATGAAAAAAATTATAAATTTGGAAGATAAAATAGATTAAATTTTTAAATTTAAGGAAAAAATAAATCTCTAATCTAACTTTTATATCATGGATAGGAGTATATATATTAATTTCTATAACATGCAAGTTTCTAGTCCTTAATTTCAAATTAACATGATTATTTTGCTTCAAAGAATTGAGGCCATGTTATTGTCAAAAAGACAACTGTGTTTGTTGGGGGTAGTTTTGAAATTTCACGCGGTGCAGAGATAATCTTGTGTAGGTTTTAAATAGGTGCAGTTTCAACTTTCAAGTCATTGTGACTAAGGAAAGGAAAAAGAAGATAAGTTGAGGTTTGAACTTTGAACTCACACCTTGTTCCTCTCTCTCTCTCCACCTTCTCCTCCTCCTCCTCCTTATGAACATTCATTCACTCTCCTAAAATGCCAGCACTACGTACGCAAACTTCCACACATCTTTAATGGCCGGTGTCTCTTTTCTTCCCTTATTTTGAAAAAACTTGTGTGTTTTTTATCACGCCAAAATTACTTTATTCTGAACCTAATCTAAGCCAGAGTATAGAACTGCAATTGCTGATATTAAACTACCAATCATTAATATATTGCAGCGTGCATCTGAGTAAACGAAACTCAAAAGGCCAGAAGAAAAAGGTATGATTCGTTTTGCTGGATGGCTGTATGTGGATTTGGGTTTTGATTTCTTGAAATGGTAACAATAGAATATATAATAAATGGTGGAGGAATTGAAGTGATCTGATCGAGATGGGTCGAGGGAAGATAGAGATAAAGAGGATTGAGAACACGACCACCAGACAGGTGACGTTCTCAAAGCGCAGAGCTGGACTTGTGAAGAAGACTCATGAGCTTTCTGTGCTCTGTGATGCCCAAATTGGCCTCATCATCTTTTCTAGCACCGGCAAGATGTTTCAGTACTGCACCGAACCTTTCAGGTCTCTTTATTTACCTTACATCTCGCTCATCTGTTACTATTACAGATCACAGATCTGGCGGTGGTGGAGAGCTACCTACCTCCAGCTCTCTATCATCCACACACACACACACACACACACACACACACACACATATATGTGTGTGTGTGTGTGTGTAACTTCTACTTTTCTTTTTTCAAATTGATCTGATCTGTATGTGTGATCCAGAAGAGATAAATAATATCATTCCTTCTTGTTATAGGCTGATTTAATTTTTCTTTCCAAACTAAATTACTAGCTAGGGTTTGTGTGTGGGGGGCAAAAAGTACGCTGCTGATTTCGAAATTTAAACAGATATATCAAAATTAGTTGTAGCTTTCTTTATTTGAGATATTTGTTTTATTTGTAACTAGAGAGAGAGAGAGAGAGAGAGAGGTGACATTCATTCATGAGTTTTAGGGCTATGGCTGCCATGCATAGTCTGAAACGCAAGGTTGACCTAGCTATTTGAGTAGCTTGGACTTTCAGTTTGTGGTTCTGACAGAGAGATTATAATATACATCGGATGATCTCGAGTTGATCTCATCATCATCTCTCTTGTTTATTTCTTTCTCCAGGAAATATATAAATGGTCGATATCTTTCACTTTCTATCATTTGATCGCACTCTAATAAAATGAACACCTAACGTACACAGATATATTCTTCTTGTCTGAACCTATATCAGTGATTGATGGCTTGGGTGTTTCTTCCCGATCCATCCCCTCAAATCACTTTATTATTAGAAACCGATTTTCTTTTTGGGACGAAATCCAAGTTCGCATATTTTAGGATATATCAATGGACAGATCCATTGCATTTCCTTTAAACTAAATCACTAATACTTTAATCATAGAGCAGATCCTCTAGAGTTTCATTTAATTGGATGTAATTCTGTTTTAGTTGTTGTGCGGAGTTAAATACAAGATATAAAGCTTGATATATATATATATATGAAATTAAAGCTGCAATAGAGTACTGCAAGCCTATACTCCCCCTGGCTGTCTAAACATCAATCACATTTTAACTAAATTTGTATGAAAAAGCAGTCATTTTCTATGACAAATTAAATAATTTAGTTAAAGACATACTCATTGTTTGTATATATAGCATTAATTTAACTACATATAAATTAAACTCTATCTATAGAATTAATACCACTAGAATTAATTGAATATTAAATATAGAAATAAACGACTGGTATGTATGTATGTGTGTATTAATTTTGTTTTTGGCGTGGTGAGAAATAATTAACTTGAAACTTAATTTGTCAGGATGGAGCAGATCATTGAAAGATACCAGAAAGCTACAGGAGTAAGCATACCTGAACATGATAGTCGGGTGCGTACGGACGTGACTGGAAAGGATCTTAATATTATATATATTCATGATTTGAATTAACTAAGCAGCATATTAATTAGTTTTGGAATGAATGAGTGTATGATTCATGTAGGAAGATATACTGGGTGAAATGGCAATGCTGAGGCAGGAGAGTCTGCGGCTTGAAATGGGAATTGGAAGGTATAAAGGAGAGAGCATGGGCAGTTTACAGTACGAGGAACTGAGTAAACTTGAACAAGACCTTGAGATATCTGTCGCCAAGGTCCGAAATCGCAAGGTACGTTCGTGAGAAAAAGTGAAGCCGATTATATTATCGTGGAATTAAGAACAAGATTGCTTGAACTGGCATGCATATGTATGGATATATATGCAGAATGATGTGTTGCAACAGCAGCTGGATAATCTGCGAAGAAAGGAACGAATGATGGAAGAAGAGAACAGCTATCTGTCGCATTTGGTACGTACGTTGAAGTAGAATCATGAATTTGTAGGTTGAATGATATATTAATGGATGATAATGAATGAATGAATGAAGATTGAGGAGCAGGAGCGAGGAGGAGGAGTGGTGGTGGAGAACCAGATGGTGGAGCAACTAGCGTTGTATGAGGAAGGCCAAACTTGTCTTCAACTTGCTCCTCTCCACCTTCATCCCTATCTCCAGCTTGCCCAACCCCACATTCACCCTCCTTCTTCTCACCCCCTTTAATCCTTCCCCGTACGTACCTCCTACCCTTCTTTTCTTTCTTTTTTATTCGTTCATTTATCTATATACATCATTAATCTCACTTCCCTTCATTATTTTTATACTATTACTTTGCAGATCAGGCAACAAGGTTGGACATATATGCTTCCTTCATTTGCCCCCATCCACCACTTCTGCTCCCTGAATTCTCTGCTTTAATTACAAACAACCCCTTTATATGCGTTTCGACTCCATTAATTCTATATATGCATGTTTATTTGAATTATTGAAACACCATATCTGCATGCATACGCATGCTTCATCATCTACTAGCACTTGATTATCAAAGACTTTTGATTTTGTTTCTCTTATTGGTTGCTCTTTTTTTTTTTTTTTTGCCTATACGTGAAAATCCAAATAAAACTACCGCCCCTTTTTAGGGTACATATAATTTTCCTAGACGTACACTTTAATTTTTAGTTGATAACTAAGAAAAGTTGGTTCCTCCCACACATTAATACCCTTCAATTGTATGTCAAGTTGATTCTCCTATTTGTATCTTATGTTGTGCTTAATATGAATTGATGAACCACCTATTTTTCAATTGCGAATGGCCCAAATAGCTCCATATATAGAACTATTGTCATGTTATGGATCCATGTCTGTTTGACTGTTTGGAAACAATCACTTCAAATAAAAAACTCTTTTACGCCTTACAAGAAAAAACTCTTCATATACTTATCTTACATAGCAAGAAATCACTTAAAATGAGATCATTTGAACACCCACTAACTCTAATTTTGGGACAAGAAGGCATACAAGTTATGAATACATGTTATTTCAATCTTATAAGCATAACAAGGTGATGGGAAATATATTCTTTGCTCCTGTTGCTGCTGTTGTTTACTATAAATGGATAGAGAGAAATACTTGAGTGTTTTGAAATATCCTAATCCTCTCTTCTGCAGATTCTGATAAAAATAAAAGCTGAAATGAGTGTGAAAATACAATTTTGTGTTCCTTCAAAATTAAGACCTATTGAAATAGATTTTCTTAAATTGCAAAATATTGTTTAGTATCTTCTATCCTTGCTTTGTTATTATTGTGTATATATATTTTTGTTACGGTGAAAGGTTTGCAATCGATAATTAGAAACCCTTCTTACGGCAAGATGCATGGCTTATTTGTTTTTCCCTTCAATTGTATGTATTTATTTTGGAATAGAATGATAATTTTTAAAAAAATGGATAGGATTTGGCTTTGAAAATAGGGATTATTATGTCTAAGTTAAGGACCAAATTCACAATCTATTTTATTCTTAGACATCACTGATGGCAAATATTCATTATTTGATCACTTGTAAATTTGTATTCTTTGAGTGATAAATAATGTCAAGTATCTTTTCAGTGGTAAATTTAGTTTATGTGAACAATAAATACTTGTAGCTGGATTGATAAATTTATGTCAAGCAAGTAGTAAATAGGAGGACGTCCTTTTTTTTCGTTTTTTTGCCAATAATAGGAGGACCTACTTGTCCATGATCTTTTTTTAAAAGAGAGTGTGACATAATAAATAATTTTTTTGTTTAAAATATTCATCAATCTTTTTAAATGGAGTAAAATTGTCATTTCATTAAATATCCTAAATACTGTTATTTTTTTTTTAAAAAAATTACACTGTAAGTCCAAAACAAGTAAAAATATAAAGAATTAGTCTCACGAAATGTTATAATTACTCTCAAATCCTGTAAGACTAATTTATAATAAAATATAAAATAACCTAAATACCCCTAATGAATTTTCCAAGTTGTGTTAGTTTGTCGTCGTTACCGGTGCCATTCTTCGTCCACACAAGAAGCAGAGCTCTTGTACAGCCGAACCTCGCCACCACTAGCCCTAACATTGCCCATCGCCATTGGCCATTTACTCTGACTCACAAGATTTCTGTCAGCCATCTCCTCTGACTCACGTAACGTAGAAAATATATAATTATATAGTGAAGTAATAATAGCCCATCTCCCTCCTTCCCTGAGACAACCCTATAAACCAAATTTCCCGCGGCATGTGAGTATTTTTCACTCTCAGATTCAGTCTCTCCCTCTCATCCTCGATTAGACCACGCTCTCATCTGAAATACTCAACAATCGGCGGCAGGCCGGCAACTCGGCACAACGACGCCAGCCCAGCAGCTCTGTTCGACTATTCCCCTTATCCCCGTTCGGCTCACACTGCCTCCGGTGTCTCGAAGGTCCTAGTATCGCACTCGCAGCACGTCTGGTGTCTCAAATCGAAAGTCGTAGCCCAAGCCCACGCTGTGTCGCACTGTCTCGACTCTTGATTCTTGAATGAGGTTCGATTTGATTGTTCTATTTTTCGTTTTTGATTTGTTTCTTGCACACACCCGCTGAGGTAGCAGCACGTCTGGTTTTGCTTGCTTGGAATCCTGTTGCTTGGCTTGTATAAGTGTCTCAGGATGGGAATTGAGTTGGCTTAATTTCTTTATTATGTGTTACTCAACTGATAGAGTTAAGTAGGCATATTTTGAATTTTAGTTAAATTTGATTGATAATGGCCATACCTAAGCCACACGTTTTCCCTATCATCATGTGAAAGGTCAATTATGAACTTATGTTGCAATTCTACTCAATCTGTCTGAATTTTGAATTTCATATTTTAGTAGTTCAATCATTTCAAGTTCCTATTTTCAGCCCTGCAGAAATTTCAATTAGATTTTCAATACAGTTTGCACTGGTGGAGAAGTTAAACTTAAACTAAAACCTAATTAATTCCTGTCTGCCCAATTCCTTAAAAATCAAAGGATATCTGACTCTGTTTTTTAGTACAAAGAATCACTAGTTTTGAATATATACCTGAATCCTGGAGTTTTTTCTGGCCATTCGTTATCACCCAGAAGAGTGAACACATCCTCCCAACCCACATTTTCCAACTTCTTACCACTCTTCTTTACTGTTTCATTTAGTAGCTTCACTGGTGTTGAGCTTTTGAAGTTTTCCTTTCTTTCCAGTTTATAGCACTCTGAACTAACCTTTTTCACCTTCCCCATTTAGGTTTGAATTTATTACAAGCGATTAACTGTAATAATAAATTGCATGAGTACCTGGAAGAATCCCCATTCTTCACAACCATTTGTAATCAGTGCCATAGTTTTGGCTCTTTCCTCCCCATTTAGCTTTGAGAAATCTATCACGGGAATTGCAATCAAACTAGAACTGAGCAAGATACAGAAAAGCTCTGATGCTTTGGTGGATGCTTATTATGCAGAGAGAGAAAGCACAACTGGCAATTTTGAGAGTTTGAGCTTAGCTACCCTGTCCAGTCATTATATTACTCGTTTTCGTTTAATTAGTAAACATATGGGAAGCAACATTAACATATTTACTTGCTTATATTTTCAGTCAATGATTATTCTAGTCAACATAGTTGTTGGAAGCTATATTAGCAATATATTTGAAGAAAGGTGATCCTTCAAGTATTATGAAGTATTCTTTGTGATTCCTTTTGAATTTGGTATATTCTGTGCATTTCTTCAAATTTATCTCTGGGTTATCCTTGAGTTATTTGGATGGATCCTAGAGTTTTTAAGTAATCAAATTTTATAACTGACTGTGATCTAAATTCTGTGATTAACATTGAATTTTTTTTTTAAAAGGTTGATTATCAGAGAGATTTTGCTAATAAGCACTCTGAGGTCCTGATGATGTAATTTTGATTGGACTAGAAAAATTAAACTAATTGAGATATGTTGAGATTAATGTGGACAACATGTGAGTATAAGACCCCGAAAAAAAGGAGATTAATATCGACAACATGTTGAGATTGTTAGAGAGATTTTGCTAATAATCATGTTGTTTCAATTGTTAGTATATGTGTGTTTTAGAGTTACTAATTGATTATGGGAAGCATGCCTCATATATCACTACCTATTGTCCCTTTCCGTGCATTTGAAACAACATAGCTTTACCACATGAATATGATTTTATATGCAATTTACAAATTAAGTATACACAAAGATAGTTAATCATTTCTATTAGTAATAAACATGGTAACTCACAATCATCATTAATATCTACTGCTTCTTTTTTCATTACGTTTGTCTAGACACAGACTCTTGCCTACATGTATGTGATGATAATCTTCCTTTCACAATCCAAAGCATTTAGGGCCCGTTTGGTTCGATCCCATTACACCCTGCAATGCGATGCGATGCAATGGTAATGCAATGCAATATTAATTACAGGGCTAGTGTTTGGTTTGATTTTTAAGTAAGGTGCAATGAATTATTATTTTAACAATTATTTAAAATTAATATATTACACAAAGTCTATTTTACCCTTACTGTAATCTTTGTAAAAAGAAAGTTAAGAGTCAGGAGGAGGAGAAGGTAGTGGCGGTGGTGCCGAGTGGTGGGTGGCTACAGCGATGGAGGAGGAGGAGGTAGTAGTGGCGGCGGTGGCAGAGGAGGTAGTGGCAGCGGCGGAGGCAGAGGAGGAGGAAGAGGAGGTAGTGGAGGCGGTGGCAGGGGGCGGGGGACGGCGGAAGAGGAGGAGGAGGAGGTAGTGGTGGTGGGAACGGAGAAGGAGGAGGTAGTGGCGACAGTGGCGGGTGGCGGCAGAGAAGGAGGAGGTAGTGGCAGCGGTAGGTGTCGGCGAGGGAGGAGGAGGGGGTAGTAGCGACGAGGCCGAGCGGCGGCGGATGAAGAGGAGGTAGTAGCTGCGATGCCGGGTGGTGGCAGCGACAGAGGAGGAGGAGGTGGTGGTGGTGGAGGAGAAGGTGGTAGTAGCGGCGGCAGAGGAGAAGGAGGTAGTGGTGGCGGGAACGGAGAAGGAGGAGGTAGTAGCGGAGGTGCCGGGTGGCAGCAGCGGTAGAGGAGGAGGAGGTAGTGGCGGTGGTACAGGAGTAGGTGGCGGCAACGGTAGAGGAGGAGGTGGTGGCGGCGGTGGTGCAGGAGTAGGTGGCGGCAACGGTAGAGGAGGAGGTGGTGGCGGCGGTGGTGCAGGAGTAGGTGGCGGCAACGGCAGAGAAGGAGGAGGTGTTGGCGGTAGTGGAGGAAGAGGTGGCGGCATGTGGCTGCAGTGGTGAAGGAGCAGGTGGTGGCGGCGGCGACGGTGGTAGCGGTTGTGGCGATGTGCCTAAGTAAAAATATATAAGTAAAATAAAGAAAAATAAAACTAAAGGGTAAATTAGACTTTTCTAACTATATAATGGGATGGTAATGAGGATTCATAGGGGGGAGGTATGAATGAGGATTACCAATTTTTTGGTAATCATCATTACCATGGTAAACCCTATTACCATGCTAAAGAGCAACCAAACACTCTTCTCATGGTAATACAATCATGATTACCATTGCATGCATGCAATGTGGTTGAACCAAACGGGCTCTTAGTGTAGCAGATTTTCACTGACCAAATCACATGTCGTATTGATATACAAATAAGTCAATGTTGTCAACTATAACTACTGTGCACGCTTTTACTCTGAACTTGCACATGTTCTAGACTGTTACGCATTTTGTTGCATATTGTGAATGTTATTGTGAATGCATGGGGTATTAGTTGTGATTTGCTGAGGTGATTTCATGTGTGTCCATTTTAGCATGTTATTGTGAATCTTGGTTGGAGCTTCAGTGTATTGAATTATAAATTGTATACTAAATAGCTAAAGTGGTGAAAATTTGTTTTGCAGGGAAAAAAGATGGAGAAGGAAAAATCTGTTAAAGGCAAAAAAGAAGGAAAAAGCACAACACAACAAAGGGGGCCAAGCTTTTTTGGGTATAATTTATTCACTGAAGAATTTTTTCGTCCACAAGAAGGACAAGCAGAAGGAGAAACAGTAGTGGTTAACTTTGACATAGTGCACGTTCATTGTATGGATAGCATATTATGAGATTGTAATGATCACATACACATTGTATTTGTGCTAACTTTTTGGTAATGATTCTTTTGATTATGATGAAGTTCAAACTTCTTGTTGTAATTATGAAGTATACAGTCATTTTCATTTCTTAACATTTGTGCTAAAGTTATATAATGCATATATCATACTCTTTCTTCCACATTATTTTACTCTAGTGACAACTTTATCAGACTGTGATGATAAGTCAATAGGCATCCATTGCCAAGTTGAGGACCATTCGTTGACAAGTAATTAGGCTTCCATTGACAACCGCAAGGCCCCCGTTAATCAGTCAATGAACTTCCATTGACAAGTCATGCAGGCTCTATTGACAAGACATGAAGACTACATTGACAAGTCAATAAGCCTCCATTAACAAGTTAGGGAGGGTCCGTTGACAAGTCAGAGAGCCTCCGTTGACAAGTCATGCAGGCTCCGTTGACAAGTCAGGGAGGCTCCGTTGACAAGTCATGCAGGTTATGTTGACAAGTCTGGAAGGCTCCAATGACAAGTCATGCAGGCTCATTTGACAAGTCAGGGAGCCCAATTAACAAGTCCTAGAAGCTCTATTGACAACTCAGGGAGCCTCCATTGACAAGTCATTGTCCCTTTGTTGACTAGTCAATGTGGCTGTATTGATAAGTAAGAGAGCCTCCATTGACAAGTCATGGAGCCTTCGTTGATAAGTCATTGTCCCTTTGTTGACAAGACATAGAGTCTCTATTGACAAGTCCATCACACTTCATTGACAAGTCGTGGAGACTCCATTGACAAGTTATGGAGCTTTCATTAACAAGTCAGGGAGCCTCAATTGACAAGTCCTAAAAGATCCATTGACAACTCATGGAGTCTCCATTAACAAGTCATTGTCCCTTTGTTGACAAGTTAATATGGCTGTATTGATAAGTAAGAGAGCCTCCATTGACAAGTCATAGAGCCTCCGTTAACCAGTCATTGTCCTTTTGTTGACAAGACATGTAGCCTCCATTGACAAGTCGTGGAAGCTCCATTAACAAGTCTTGGGGGCTATATTGACAAGTTATGGAGCCTCCATTGACAAGTCAGGGAGGGTTCGTTGATAAGTTAGTGAGCCTCCGTTGATAAGTCAGTGAGCTTCAATTGACAAGTCCTAGAAGCTCCATTGACAACTCATGGAGCCTCCATTGACAAGTCATTGTCTCTTTGTTGACAAGACATGGAGCCTCCATTGACAAGTCCATCACGCTCCATTGACAAGTCTTGGGGGCTACATTGACAAGTCATGAAGCCTCAATTTGACAAGTTAATGGGCGTCCACTGACTACAACATGTCCATACATTGACAACTGAATTTACATTAGATTACAAATTTCATAAATGAAAGTGGAATCAAAATATATAAACATAATTGCATATATATATTAACAACTATAGGGCATTCATTGACAACTCATGGAGCCTCCATTGACTACTTCATGTCCATACATTGACAACTGAATTTGTATCAGATTACAAATTTCCATAATGAAAGTGGAATCAAAATATGTAAACATAAATGTGTATATATATATATATATTAACAACTACAGGGGCGTTGTTATCTATGTTACATCCTTCCACTTTATGGATTTCATTTCAAGTCTTCTTGTCGGCATCATTTAGACAACGCGTGGCAATAAAGATTAATCTTCAATACACATAGTACCTGATCAAGCATTATTAAACCTAGACCAAATTCTATAGTACAATATGTTAGTAATGACTAGTTAACATCACCTCGTTCGCTAGTTAATTTACATAACGAAATAAAACTTACACATATTGGTCATCCCTTATTGCCGTTGTATTTTCATCTTCAGTGTCCTTCATCTATATAGACATACCCACTTTCTCTACTAAAATTAATTAAATGTTCAATTGCTTCATAATCTAGTATGTCCACTGATAAGTAAAATATTTATACATTTATTTTCTCTTATATGAAGCGTTTTTGGATGACATTTGAGCTTAATGTAATGAATTTGGGTGTAATTGATAAATAAATAATGATTTTACATAAAATAGAATTCATTGGAAAATACTAAATTTTGACCCTATTTCAGTTTTTAGGCAATATCTAAAGCTCTAGATGTCGAATTAGGACTTTTTTATATGGATAGAAAGATGAGAAAAATTCCTACAACTTTTATGTTGAGGAAAAAACCCAATTATGTCCTTAAGAGCTCTGAATTTGAGCACGTGATTTTGTCCAGATCTGACCTTTATCCACTAATTTGACTATAACTGGAGCTAGAAATGTTGAAATAAGGAGCTCTCATATGCGTTTTCAAGCTAAGATCCAGATCTACAACTTTCATGAAGACAACAAAGTGAGATTCCAACATTTTAATTGCCAAAGGTTAGCTGCAATCAAGAAGCAAGGTGGTCACAAAGTCAATATTGGTGGCTTAGAGTCAAGATTCTTACCTAACATGTGGAAATTCTTACACCAAATTCATCTATAAATAGAGGAGAGGAAGGCACAAGGTATGACATCATCTTAGAGTTTAATTTCATGCATTTTTGCTGTTCTTGCATACCTCCTACATAGAAGGTTTAGATAGTCATCCTCTATGGATGGTATAGGTTGCCTCCTACATGGAAGGTTTTGCCTCCTATATGGAAGGCTAGATTTTTCTATTTTCATGCATCTTGTAGTTGTATCTTTATGTTTTAGAATTTAATAATTATGTTTTCTGCAATATTTATGAAGTTTTCAATTTATTTTAGTTTTGTTTTTAATTTCATCATAAGCTAAATTTTCATTTTCCTAGGGTAATGACGTAGCTTACTAATGACGGATTGAATCTTAACTTATTAAATCTAGTTTTAATTTTTCCTTCATGATTGAGTTTTAATTATTGTTCTTAATGCTTTCAATTGATTGGCCACCTTTTGGATGATTTCAATATGCATGTTGAGATCGGAAGGAGATACATGTGTGTGAATCCTATAATTAAAATCATAATTTGCATATGAAATAGGAATATATTCATATAGGTTGTGTAGTCTTAATTGAGTTCCATAAATCTTAATACATGATTGATTGCTTAAATTTATATAGGAATATATTGGGTTAGCAATTAATTATAGAATTACTTGACCTTGGAAGAGGCTAGTAATTAAAATAGGGAAACTCGACAATCAATCATGTGGAATAAATTGGACTAGAATAGATAAGTGATTCAATCTGGAGTTTACTAAGTGAAATCTAATCCCTGGAGCCTTTTTATTATATTTGTCTTTACAACAATTGCATTTTCATTTAATCATTTTTACCTTGCAATCTCAACCACCAACTAATCGATCGGCTAAATAGTATTAAAATTATCAATTTGGTACTTAGTAATCAATCCTCGTGGGAACGATACTCTACTCACTTCTATATTACTTGTTTATGACAGTGTATACTTGCACTTCTAAATACATCATCCTACACTCGTAACATCCACAAATGTAAACTTCATAACAAGTTCGCCACTCTCTTTTCCCAAAATAGATGATAACATTATTTTAAACTCTTCATAACTTGTCCCTTCCTTCATGGTTCTTAATTTCACCCTTCCCCCAACATATGTTATATCACCATCTCTAGTAACTACAAACATTCCCCTTATATGAAGAAAACATAGTAAACTCTTGCTACATGTGCTAGCCATCACAGCTGTCCACCTGTACAATACAGTTGTCATTAATAAGTTTACCACCTATATTAACAACTATCGCTGCATCTGTTAACAAGACATTTGACTTAGTACATGATGACTTCCACCCATACAACTTTTAGAGCTTGTTCATTACCTCTAACTTTTAATGAGTTAAAACAGCTGAAAATACCAAAAAACATAACAAATTTTCAAACCCTTGCCAAAAATAATTACACCCCAAGTTAAACATTTAAATATTACATACAGTTGTCATTAACAAGTTCAGTAGCTATATTAACAACTGTCGTTGTAGCCATTAACAACACATTTTTCCTTCTCCATCAGGTTATATAACCACAAACCTTTCACCATCATCTTCATTCCTTACTCCTTATTTTGCAAAAACACACCAAAATAAATCCAAAAACAGAGCATACTCAATGAAAACAAAGCATAGTGACATTGAAAATAGAACATACTAAACTACACCCAAACACATTAAAACCACACTCAAAGCATATCCATTGCATATGCTTAGGTCTACCTTGATAGTTTACAAGTATAATAGAGAAAATATCCACAAAAGATGACAGTTTTTTCCCTTTTTCCAACCAAAACAAAGATAAAACATTTAACTATTACATATAGTTGTCATTAATAAGTTTAGTAACCATATTAACAATTGTCACTGCAATCATTAACAATACATCTTTCCTTTGTCATCAGGTTATATAATCACAAACATTTCACCTTCATCTTCATTCCTTAGCCCTTCTTTTGCAGAAACACCCACAATAAACGCAAAAAACAAAGCATACTAACAGTAAAAACACAACATACTAAACTATACCCAAACACATTGAAACCACACCCAAAACATATCCATTGCATTTACCTAGGTCAACCTTCATATTTTACAAGTAAAATACAAACTAATAATCACAAAAGATGACAGCTTTTTCCCTTTTTCCCAACCAAAACGTACATTCATCAACAAAATCTCAAAATCTGTTTGTATGGCTGAATAGAAAACATGAACCAAATGGAATAATGAAGATAAGAGATGTATTGACATCAAGATCTCACCTTACTCTTCAAACTTGCCTCATGATCAGACCATTGCATTCAGTTTTTCCTGCCATTACTGACGTGTTCCTTATGCTTCTGCCAGATTTTGCCCTTACCTCTCTCTATTTATGTTATAGGGTTATTTAGGTCATTTTCTAATTGTAATTTATTACAAATTAGTCTTATAGGACTTGAGAGTAATTATGCCATTTCACAGGACCAATTCTTTGTATTTTTGCTTGCTTGGGTCTATAGTGTAATTTTCCCTTCTTTTTTTTTGATCCCACCTATAGTGTCTAGGTGTTCATTATATGCCAGCTCACTTCACCTAACCAATGGAAAAACAACACATTTTATCTGCAAACAAAGTTAGAGTGTACCCTCCATACCGACCAAAAGGAAAAATTTGCATTTGGAAAATCATTAATCATTCACATTTCAACGTACATACAAATATCCAACAGTTTTAAATTTAATTCCTTTCCCCTAATTCTTTTAATTTAAATGGCAAATCCACATGTCATCCATAAAATTTTTATTTTGAATTTAGGTGTAAAACTGTCTCAGAAGTTTTCACTCAAAAGTTATTTTGACCTGAAAGCTTCCAAATCTTAACAATTTCATTTTAACTATTATCCAAGTTTACCTGTTAGTTGGTCGAATATGCTTATTTGGCCATTCAATGTATCATCCACTTTGTTTTTTTTAAAAGTTAGATTTATAAAAAAAATACACCCCATCCAAATGATTGCTCTGTGTACCTATATTCGAATATTGAATCTTATTCTTTATTTTTTCTTTCAAACGTGAGCTACATCTCTGTTTACAGCTTCTTTTTCAATGACGTTCACGCTACCGACTTAATAAATGTTGTCAACTAAAAATTAAACTTAACTTTTATAAAGATCAAGATGAGATTACTATAATTTAAAAACTTCCATGATAATATTAAGATTTTGCAATACTTTGTGTATTCTGGAAAGGAAAAAAAAAAAGTGGAACCCAATCATTTTGTGCCTCTTCAGGCAAGGAAAAAAAAAACCATTTTGTGCTTTTCTGCTTACTAACATGAACTTGCCTCTACAATGAGTCCGAAACCGGAAGTGATCTGCATAAAGTCAGAACTCATCCAACTCAATCATACTATACTAAAATGCTGCTTCAGATCTGGTGTTTTGGCAAGACATTTTCTTCATGCTAACTTCTTTTTCTAATGTTTCAGTTAGATTAGGAGAGCCTTCTATCCTTCACAGGTAAATGTCCCTTCACTTTTGCGGTACTTGTAACTCTCATTTTGCTCCCCCCCCCCCCCAAAAAAAAAAAAAGAAACCAAAGAAGAATAACTCTCCAACAAAAGGGGCCACCAACAACTAACCCATTTCCAGAAACAAATTCATCACTCCTATGACTACTATTTTTACCTTTCCTATTTTACATACAATCGCTAACAATGCCCTAAATTAGTGCAAGAAAGAAACGATTTATTTTGAATAAATCCTCGCCGTTCAGTTGATTTAAACATTATAAATTTTTCTTCCAATAATGATAAAAGAAAAATTAGTTTAAGCTAATTTGGTCTGTCTAGATCAACTGAACAGTTAGAATTTACTCAAAATAATTGTGATTTCCCACACAAAAATGAGAGAATCTTTGTCTTCCAAAAGAAAAAGAAATTCAATTTATCCTTGTACTGTTCCTTCTCCCCCACCATTTCTTCTTCACTTTGTCAAGTGCGCCTTCTTCGGTTCCAAGTTTATGTAAAATGACCTTGGTTTCACGTAGCCTAGCACCATAATCTTTTTTCCAAGCTTCGAACATCTGCTTCAGCCTTCTGAGCTCCTGGTCTGGGTTCAAACTTGCTTCAACTTGACCAGATTTCACCTCCACCAAGAACTTGGCATCATCACCAAATACTTGACTCCTCTGCTCAAATTCTTCAGCCAACCGACTGATAACACTCAAACCTGCGCTCATTGATCTCGTTCCATTGCTTTCTTGGCGTCTATGATTATTTCCTATATCCCAGCTATAGGCCCTTTCATCACTTGCATTGACGGATGCATCTGAGTTCCTTTCTGAATCATCAATCGCAAGGCTCTTCTTTGCAATGGAGAGGCTGGACTGTAGGGATCTCATTTGTTTTTGCCACACTTCTTCCATGGACTTCATCTTCAATTCATACTCAGACCAACGGCTCTCGTACTGTTGGAGACGTTGGTGGAGGATGTCATTTTCCTCTTCTTTCTCTCTCAGGGCAGCTTCTGCCTTGAGCACCCGACGCTGTAATTCAGCTATGAAAGACGACTTGACCAGTACCTCATCCGACTCATTTGCCTGTTTAGGAGTTCATAAAATTTTAAGTTATCAAGAATATGGATTTTTTTATAAAGAATACTATGAACACTGATTTGAGGGGGAAAATGCAAAGCCAACCTTAACGCCTTCAGATTTCAATGATCCTAAATCTCCTGAGCATCGTCTGACTAGCCAGCCACGAATGACTGCAAATACAGCTCAGATTAATAAGGTAATAAAATATTTACATAAGTTAACAGGCAATAGCCAACATAGACTTTCACTGATCTGAATCTCCTGCTGTGCCCACTAAGCTGGATTTTCACGATAGGAGAACTTCAAAAATAAATCATGGTGCTCAGTTTTATGAGTACTTCATAAATCCGACCAACAAAAACTGGTAGCATAAATATTGGCATTACAAGAATCTAGAATTCTTACTTGATTGTATAACAATTGCAGCTTCATTAGTATTCTTCATTCTGCTTCTTACAAATATTCCTTTCATCCGCTTTTGTACGAGGACAGTAGCCCGATGTCTCCGAAGTGAAGCTGCATATTCATTTCTGATGTTCTCTCCCCTAATAACTGCATTAATGGTTATGAAATTACGATTTCCATTTTGTTATATATAGCAAGATGAATACGAAATAACAAGAAATATTTGGTGAAAACGGATTTACAAGACTGAAGAGTAATGATTCCTCTGCGAAGTTCCTTCAGGTAACATCGAGCTTGGTGACCCCTGAAGCAACTTTGGACACGTAAAATGCCATTGAGGGTACGATTTCTGGTATCTTCAAGCACTCCGATCTGCAGTCATAGTACAAGAGGTTAGTTTAATCTACTCTATACGTAATTATTCGTTTTTCATACTCCACCTCATAAATGTAGGTTTATAGAAAGAAATACATATCTATCAAGGCAGATGTTTTGAAGGAATAAGAAGATCCAAATTACATGGTAGAGTACAAAAAACTGAAAAAAGACAACCATTTTTCCAAGAAAGAATGTATAGCATTAAACTTCATCTAATTGGATTATGAAAATAGGAGTTATAAATCTTTATGGTGCTTTATAACTTATCTCTAGGAGTTTATCTTGTACTTAATCCCTATTTTCATATAATTACAGACAAAAGAAATCCAGCCCCTAAGTTATGCCAACCATAAATTTAAACATGACAACTACACAATAAAGCAACAATTTACTGTTCGGGTCCGATTAAAAAAATAGTAAGATTTAATTATAGGTCCCAGGAAAGAAATTTAAATACATAAAGGTCTCAAAAAATTCATATTTATAAGTCATTTTGATAATTTAGTTTACAAGTCAAACTTCCATATTTATAAGTCAAGTTGCATCATTTGCAAGTCAAACTTGTAAAAAATTGAATTTCTCGGGACTTGCTCTGTTAATTTTCTTACATGCGACTTATGAGTAATTTTCCCTAAAAAATAATGTAGGCAGAAAGAAAGAGGAGGAAGCAAGAGCAATGGAGAATGCAAAGACTAGACTGAAACTCTAAGCGACTAGACCCTTTTTTTTTTTTTTAAAACAAAAAAGGCACGTGACTCTACTAGGTCCAGAAACCGTTATGCATCCACATTCCAATGGCCAAATAAAAGGGAAGCTCACCCGTACAGATTTTATTAAGTCCTCGTAAATCTTAATTCTTGAGTTGCAAATCAAACCAAAAACGATATCAATTTTGTTAATAATTTAGTGCACCTTCTGATATTAATTTCTTTGCCTATACTTAGATTCTAAATGCTTAGAAATAAGAAGTGCATGGAGATAATAAGATTCTCAATACTAAATGCAATCAATTCCATTTTTCTAATGATCATGTCAAACAGAAGAATATCACAGCAATGAAAGACTGCTGCTGCAATTAATTTGATAGACATCAAAACCACATCAATTGAAAATGATTTGCATAAATTCAATTAATATGATCCATATACCTGGCCTGTTCGAAAAAATAATTTTGTGTAACCAACTTGATACATATCCAGCGAAATATGAAACTGCTGAAGAATTGCAACTGAAACACCAAGTGGATCCTGAGATGCAACATTCTCAAAGAGAAGAAAACCATATCTGATTCAGCAGTACCAAGCCAATAAGAGAAACATTAGGCACAATTGAAAGGGGGAAGGAAATAGTAAAGACAAGAACTATCATATCATACAATCTCTCTTTTATACCTTCTGGCAAACTTTTGGTGAGACATTCTAGTAGGGAAGCCTGATCTTGATATTCGAACAACTTCTAGTACCCCGCAACATTTGAGCTGCTGTAGCACAAGACCTTGCTCATATAATCCTGGAGACTGGAGGTTGTTGGGCTTAATACAGCGAATAAAATGTGGGGTGGTGCTCTCCAACCTTTGCATCAATTGGAACAGTTGACCCTGGATGTCAACAGAAATAACATAATACCAAAAACAGATAAGATCCCTACTTCTAAGAATTCCTTATGAATACTACGGGTGCACAGGGCCAAAATGGAAATGAAATAGACAAATGAGTATGTGGGATTTTGGGAGAAAATGTCTTTCTTATTCATCTTGAACATAGCACAGTAAATATGAGTATATACACTGAGTAAAAGCAAGAGAATAAAGACTAAAGAATGCTTATAATCACTCCCTAGTCACTAAACCTATCTAAGAAAATTTTACAATAAAAACATATTTCCACAGAGTAAAATGTGACAACAGAATAGGCATGATACAGCATCTGACTTTGCCACTTATCACTCCTCTCCATCGGCCTCTTCACTGCTTCCATTAGCATTAATGTATTTGTGCGGAACAGCATGGAATCCCATGATTCTTAGACAGAAAGATGGTACTTTATTCTGTATTGAAGTCAAATATTTTATTTCCTTTTTTATTCATGGTTTGTGAGGCTTTATGTTGCATGTTTATTTCTTTTTAAGCGGAAGTCAATTGACAATATTCTTCACCCATTATTCCCTTTCATTTTCGCTGATATTCTTTGGCCTTCAGTTCTGTTTATGTTAAGGGTTGATAGCTCATTTTTTGTTATAACTTCCTCCATAAATTGTAACATCTGTTTCGAAATAAAATATCAGAGTCATTATTTTCTGAAATTCTTCAAAGAGCATACCAGATATTCCAACATATGTATCAAAAGTTTGCCTAAGTTTCAGAACATGTCATGAAAGCTGAAGCTTTTGAGAATCTCTGTTTTGGTGATGTACCTTGAACTTTGTTGCAACGCTTAGCTTTTGGGACTCAGCCCCGCCTAACTTGTGCAAGGGACCAACAACAGGCTTCTCAGACTGAGTAAGCATAAAGGATGCAAATATCTGAGGAAGATGACACCTGCATGACGATAAAAGTTGAATGGAATCCAAGTACAATAGGTCCCTGTTTTTCTCTAGAAATCCAGTTGTGTCGTATGTGACCTGAGGAAAGGAACAAATGGAACTATTCAACATTCAGGTGAGATAAGAAAACTAACAAGTAACTCCTTTGATTTTAAGATTGGCCTTAATATGAAGTCAAATCAAAATTATGGTTATTCAACATTTAATTCAATGCTTAGCTTCTAGCATGATGCAGTCTCTTATGATTTATATAGAGTAAATCAGATAAAAATTCCCTGAATTTTACTAAAATTACTTGGACTTCTCTCTAATTTCAAACTATAAGGACTCCCCTGAAACAAAAAGTTGTTCAGCATTTCAGTTTAATTTTTATTTTTTTTAACCCAAATACTTCCTATTAACCTACATAGAGTTAATAGAAAATATGCTAGTTCAAAATATTCAAGGAAAGTCTGTAATTTACTTACGTATGTACTCCAAAACCTAGCAGTGACATACTGTAGAGGCTAAACCAAGTCAAATGTAATATCACCATAATGAAAAATGAAAATCATATTTTGATATCTTATGGATATTTATGAGCTCCTTTGACAGACGTACAGAACCTATATAGTATTATGAGCACTACAAGATTAATACCTCCCCAGCATAGTGACACACTGTAAAAGCCTTGTCTCGCTCTCCTCTGAAACATGAATTAGAATTCAAATGCTGCTTAAGTTTGTTAGCAAATGTCAGATCTGTGCCATTAGGGAAAGTGGACTCTTCATCTAACAGAGATAGTAATCCCAGTGGTTTCTGCACATATCAAAAGTTAAAGTTTAATAAAAAGGAAATTCAATTTCTTTAGCATCAATCATGAGTAACAGAAGTTTTCTGGCAAATCATTTTGTGTGAATCAGATGAGACAGGATTTGACTGATGGCATGATAGGGACTTCCCTTCAAGAGATGCTGAGAACGATTAGCAAGAATTAGTTTCAAGCGTTAGCTTGCCTTGTTTATTCAAACAAAACAAAAAAGTTCTCTGGCAAACAAAAATAGTACTGTTTCCATAATGAAGTTTAGACATTTATCATGCATGTGCATCTCTATACATGAGGTGTTAAAAAAAAGCATATATAAACACAGGCCCATAAACTGAGTCAGATTGGCTAGTCTCTTCTATTTCCCATACATTCAAATTGCAATTAAAAAGCAAATTACAGATGGCATCAAAAAGGAAGGGAGGAAGCTCCGTGCAACTATACCTTTTCAAAAAGATTGAGGCAGTCTTGGTTATCTTCAAACTCAACTTTTGCCCAGTCAATGCCATCTTTTATGTATTCCTGGAATAAGAATGTGCTAGTTCACAAGTATATTCGAATGTTTAGCTTTAAGAGGTAAGCATCACACATTATCAATGAAAGATAGATCTTCATTTTATATGGAAGGTTTAAGAAGAGTTAATTCTATAATTCAATTGCCATTTTGGAGGTTGTCAATAAGTATTAAATGATATATTTGAGAATATAATCACAGAATCTCAGACATGCTCTTTGTAAATGAGCCCCTTTTTTCCTCAAAATCCAATGAATTAGTTCAAGCAGAGCATTTTAATGATCACAACCCAGTATTGTAACTTATTGAACAGCCTTTGGAGTTGTGCTTTGGGAACAAATAAAGTCAGGCAGCCATACCATCTAAAGCACTCAAAGGATAAGAATGTTTTAAACGTCAATGTGGATGACATTATTTTAGCAGGTGATCACAATGTTGTACTGTTATATTTAAAGAAGAAATTGTCTCGAATATTTGAGATTAAAGATCTTGGCCCGTTTAAATATTTTCTGCTAATTGACTTTGCTAGACCAAAACAAGGAATTTATATCAATACTTAGAAGTCTGTGCTTCATGTAAATGGATAGGTATATAACAAGACTACCATGTTACCCAAAAAAAACAAGAATAGCAAAGTAGAAAGAATACTTTGAAATTATTTCAATTCCTTGTAGCATGACTTGTTTGTGATTTGTTTTTTATTCAAAGCAGCCTACTGGTCTAAATCAGTGCTGGCTATGATGTGGGTTTCTCTTTAAAAGGGCTCATATGACTTGGCAGAATGCAAGTTGAGAAGAGAAAAGATTTTCAATAACAGCATCAAAGAATGATTTTGAAGAACCAGGAATCACCAATAAGAAGTGTTAAAGAATCCTATACAAATATTACATTCCATTATGCTTTTGTTCAAGCAGCTAGTTTCTACTATGGGAGAAAATAATCAGATAAAAGGCTAATAGAATGTATTCAGCTTTTGAATGAATACTTCATGGCTTTTCAATTAATGGGCACCTCTATATATACACCTTTAGCAAAGGAAAATTTACAATAGTATCCCTAGAGCTAAGTTGAATGTTCAATAGTCCTTAGGAACTAGGTTATTGATGATAAGCTCAAATCCACCCCCACACACACACGCACAAATTAATAATTCCACAGTATAAACAGAAACAAACTTGACATGCATAACTTTTGTTCTATCTTGAATATATGACGATTGAAGTGGTGAATGAACAATAGTGTCCTATGAACTAGGTTATTTGCAATAAACTCAGAAAAGAAAAGAAAATATAACTTAGTATTCCACATTATATACACAGGAAACATGCCACAGATACCTCCTGTTCTAACTTGAATAAATGACGATTGAAGTGTTGCTGTAGTCTCTCGTTTGCATAATTGATACAGAACTGTTCAAAACTATTCCTCTGCATATATAGACTGACTAATGAGTAACATCAAGAAAGAAATTATATCTCAATATTCAAACAAAAAGAGAATGGTCAGATAGATTTTAAAAAAAGAAGGGGAAAGAGAGAGAGAGAGAGAGAGAGAGATAAGGGGTAATAAAACATACATCAAATGATTCAAACCCATATATATCTAGAATACTGATTGATCTGCCTGTACGCCTTTTGCCAACAGCAAGGGATTTGTTTATTTGCTCTACCAACCAATCAAACAGACAAGCATATATTGACTTTGCCAAAGCATCTCTAGCATCAATGGCCTATAAGACAAAATGTTTAGTGTAAGTTAATGAGGGATAATAACTGTATTAAGATATCTAATTACTATACATATTGCAGAAACAATGAGGATCCATCCTACTTGTACATTTTGCATTATGCCTAAAAATTTTGAATTTACGGCATGTGATTTACCCTCAGAAATTGTGTTTTCTACTTGTTCTTTTCTAGGTATAAATCATGTCGTTCACAGATCACACCAGACTCTAAAGCCAACTCAGACAATCCGTGCACAATTTAGCAAGTAGGAGGTTCACCTGCATGGAAGCACACAAGTCTCCACCCATGGTCGTATAATATATAGGTTGAAACCATCCTAGGAGCCTTGACATAGAAAACCATAATGCATTTTGAAATGGAACAAAACATGAAATGAAAGAAACGTTCAAATGCAGCCAAGACTCCTGAGAAATAAAATAAATCTATATATTTATATATAATATAAAATCTATAGGAAGCCACACTATTAATAAGCCATGAACAGTGTGAATCGCGTCAAACTTCATAGAAAACACAAGCCTGCTATCATTTTATAAGAAATAGAATTTTCAATTTATTTTCTTAAACTAAACCTACAAGCCTCACTTTTAAATGTATCAAAACATGGAAGGAAAGAATAACCTCCCCCCCCCAAACAAAAAGTTGACAGATTTCTTGGGCAGATCAAAGAATGCCATAATTACTTTCACTTTTTTTTTTTGGTTAATATAATATCTTTCATATTGACAATGCCTGAAGCATGCAATACACTTTGAAATTGCCAAAGCCAAGACCTGTCCTCCTCCAAGGTAATATTTTCAAGAGGCATAGTTTTAGACAAAATTTATATTGTTCATACAGCAGCCATTTTACCTGTGATAGCTTCAACTTTTGAACAATATTATCGTTACCAACTTTCATGTTGCGAGTTGATAAAGTCAACTTAAGATCTCCAATGTCACAACCTATCAATTTGGCGATGCTGAACAGAGCTGAAGATATAGAAGAAACAAAAAGCACCTATAAGTGAGGTGATGCAAGCTTCAATAGCAAAATAATTAGCTTACAAATCCTTAAATCAACCTATTGAGGGACATGCTCATTGCCCTTCAAAATGATATGCGATAGAAAATGAAAGCAAAGAAAAAGTGATTAGCTATATGACTCCTTCAAAACAGTTTATTTTGGCTCAATGAAGTTGAACACCACAAAGATAACAATTCATCTAAAACTCTTCAAAGACACAATTTATGTTATGGTATTTAGAGAAGAAGAAAGAGAGAAGGAATAGAGGCTTGGAGAGTGGAAGAAGAAGAGAAATAGAGGTTACTAAATAGTGCAATCCATTAGGAACAATCAATCGACAATTTGAATTAAAACAAGCCATCCCTATTGAGATTGAAGGATCACATTGAAGTACTAGAAAAATACGAATATTATTGATCCTTCAGATAAATGAGAGTATAAGAAGGCCTTTATATAAACAAGAATAGACTAACTCTAATCCTAAAACCTATCATAATCTAATCTAATCAAATAAAATCAAATCATAATATCTTAAAGATATATTCCTAAAATATAATATTCATATCTAATCCTAATAAATACTAAACGATATTCCTAATAATAAAAATTAATTAATATTTCCAAACTTGATATTCTCAACACTCCCCCTCAAGTTGGAAGCAGCTTGCACGTGCAGCTATTGATCTTCAAGAAAATAATGATCCATAGCTTAAAACTCAAACAATAAAGGCTGAGGTAATAATCCACCAGCTTCACCAAGAGCTCAAATAACAAAGAGTATAAAATTTGAGTAGAAGCTGCAACAAACGGTCTCACAAGGGATTAAACCAACAACGAATAGTCTTACAACGGACCAAAGCAACAATAAACATCTCACCAGAGACAAACACCAAACTATCTCACCGAGGACCAAACGACACTCCAAACATCTCACCAGCAACGAACACCAAAGGTCTCACCAGGGACTAAACAATACTCCAAACAAAAGGCGAAACTCACAAGGTACCCGAAGGCCCTAATACCATGTTGAGATTGAAGAATCACATTAAAACACCGGAAAAATACTAATATTATTGATTCTTAAGATAAATGAGAATACATGGAGGCCTTTATATAGACAAGAATAGACTAATTCTAACCCTAAAATCTATTATAATCTAATCTAATCAAATCATAATATCTTAAAGATATATTCCTAAAATATAATATTCATATCTAATCCTAATAAATACTAAATGATATCCCTAATAATAATGATTAATTAATATTTCTAAATTTGATATTCTCAACAATCCCCATTAACCACCACCTCTCACTCAAGCGGTTTATCACCCTTCTAACATCTATTAACTAACTAACTCTGACAAACTTAACTAACAATATTTATATTTCCATATCAATACCCCCTCCCAAAACATCCTTGCCCTCAAGGATCCTGATTCATGAACAAAAAACTACAAACTGGACCTCAAAAATACAAATCAGATAGACTAAACCCCAACTAAAAACATAAGCTGCATGAGATTCTTAGTTCTAGAAAAACTTCAGCTAAACAATGTTGAATTCTTTGTCTTGAATGCCGCTACATACTTCACATGTTGGTCCGATTACTGCCTTTTCCATATGCTGCATGTAAACAGATAATGAGAAATATAATCTGAAAGTTGTATATATTCATGTACAGACGGGTATATTTATTCAAGAGGGGAGAGCCTCAATGATAATGGCTCTTAATGATGATTTCCTCATCATAATCCTTGATTGATGGGGATACTAACTAATTCTATATTAATTACAATATATTCCTAACATATATTTCCTAACACTGCAGAACCTCAAATTATTGTTCATATCACATTGTAGGAAACCAGAGCCAAGAAGCATTTTAATTGATCTCCTTTGTACCACATAAGAATGAACAAGTAAGGAGAAATAGAGTGAATAAAGCCCCATTCAAAAATAAGTTTGTAGGCCTCTTAATAATGTCCGAAGGCAGCAGCAACTTTGGGCCACTTTCTTGAAAAATAAAGCCTATATAATGATCTAATAGTGTCAAACTTGGTGAGTCTTCACAACACTCCTAATGCTTAGAGAAAATGGAGAACAATGGTAACCCGATACACTAAGGAATAATATCTGTAGCAGGTTGAACAGTGATGGAAACAGGATAAGCTGGAAAAAATGACTCTATATGGCACCAACTGCAACACACTAGCATGTGATGTCTTGTTCATAGCCTCACACCTGTCCATATAGTACAAAACAGCCCTAAAACCTTCAATAGAGTCAAAGCATGAAGGCCCATTAAGTGCAAAAGTGATCTTCCCATCATCCTTAGGTGAAATAGAGTCAAGGTTAGAATAAATTGGAGGAATAGAACCCATACTTGATGTAGGGTCCTTGGGTTTGACCGAAATTTCACTTCAGTCCTTGATCAACAAGGACCCACTTTCTGCAATCACCGACTTAGTACTTATCCATGTCTCTGGTACTTGAATTCTCGAATTAATCCCATGTGTAGAGAACCCAAAGCCATTCGAGATGGTCTTTGCATCTTCGTTCTCATCTATTGTGCTCAACATCTCCTGTCCAACGCCATTCGAAGTCATCTTTGCATGCCCAATATCTTCTTGAGATGTCTTTTTCTCCATCACACAAGCGTTGGATATTTCTTGCATTCGTGCTATACTTCAGGTGTCCCTCATTATTCTAGGCCTGAACATTCAGACAAGCCCAAAGATTTCTTCCTTGATTAAAGGAAGGTAAACATCGATGAGAAGTTCCTCGGCTAAGTAAAGCTGCGTCAAATAGAGGTCAAACTGAGCATTGAATTCAAAGAGTGAATCTTCTTGTCGCAACCGAAGCAAGTCACCCACTGGAGACTCGTACACAGGGACGAAACATTCCTTCAACATCTCGACATATTCGTTCCACTTTAGAATGACAACCTGCCATTTGGAATAACACGCGCCATCATCACTCACAAACAATCTTCTATTGAATATTTTCTTCGTCAAGATGTATATTAGCCAACTTAACTTTCACATCTTTTGGGGTACCATCTAATTTGAAAAATCGCTCACAACAAAGAATCCAAGCAGAGATGACCTTTTGGGTGAATTTTGGAAACTCCATCTCCGTGTATTGGAATTGTCTTTCTTGATTACTAGGTAGCACCGAGTTGTTCTTGTTTCCGTCTCTTGGCTATTATTGATTGGCGGAATGATTGGTTACAGCCGCTCTTACCTCTTTGACTAATGTTACCAAGTTCTAGAACTGGATTGAGATACCCTCAACCTCGTCTTGAATACGTCTGGTTTGATCTTAGAGGTTGATGACTACTTGAAGCAACTGCACCATAGATCCAAGATGGCCCTTAAGAACCTACAGGCCATCAACAATCTCTTGCTTTCTAGTGTGTGCCATGAAGAATGACACAGAGATGAAGTAAAAGTATGGATAGGTAGCCAAAAACCGATGGCTCTGATGCCACTTGTTATGTATTTAGAGAAGAGAGAGAAAGGGGGAAAGAAAGAAGGAATAGAGTATTGGAGAGAAGAATCAATCAACAATTTGAATTACGACAGGCTAGGTATATTTATAGCCTTGATCCCCCCATTAACTACCGACTCTCACTTAAGCGGTGTATCAACCTTCTAATGTCTATTAACTAACTAACTATACCAGACTTAAACTACTTCCATATCAATTTGATTGAGAAGAAACTGAAGATTACTTTATAAGTTAACACAATCTTCCTATGTTGCCAATGCTTTTGCAGTGTAGAAGCTACCAATGTAATTTCAAGAGTCATGTTATATTAGACAAGTGCCTGTTTGAGTTAGTGTTTCATTCACGCAAGTCAAGACAAAAATCCTCTCACATACTTACCCGATACACCGTAAATCATGTTGGAAAAGCAACTTCTACCACTAATCCAAACAGACAGATAATTAATATTAATAATGATTATCCACTTCTTGTTGACATATACGACTGAAAATTAATTATCTACTTTATCTGTTCATATAATTATATAATTATGCTTTTAAGTAAATAATTCTGCTTTTTATCTGCACATAAGACACAATTTCTAATTCATTCTTTTTTAATCAATTACATTTTCTAATGCAAAATAGATGTTGTTTTAGTAATTAAAACAATTGTGCTGCAAAAACACTATGCTATAGATACTTTGAGGGGAGGCTTTAGAGGATCCTTACCCTCGTCTTCTACAACTTGAACATGATTTTCATTATCAATTACAGTAAAAGATATGTTTCCTAGCCATAGTACTGCAGCAAGCATTGCAAATACATTCTCCTGGTCTTCTTTGCTGATGTGGACAACATACAAAGCTTCCTGGAAATTGTTGCACTAAGATAAGTTCATATGCATGTCACACTACTGTTTCAATATAAACCATTGACCTAAGAAAAGAGAATGAATCAACTAATATTTAATGAAGGCAAATCATCTGTAACAATTGGAAAGAAAAACGTACCATGACTATGCTAAATTCCTCTGCATCATTAACACCAGATATCAAATAACAATTGCTCTGCCGAAGATATTTATAGTCTTTGGCGCTTCGTAGGTTCAACTTCTCTATGTTTATAGAACCAATAAAAAACAACAAAAGGAAAAAATAAGCAAGAAAATACATAAATTATATATAATTAATTGTAACGAAACAAAAGGCTATAGATAAGATATTATGTTATGACTATTCTCATTCCATTTTTTAATATTTTTGGAATTCATGCGTCCCTTGCAGGTTCAAAATCCACATTACTTCCTGAAGATAATCAGAAGAGAATAATTCTTGTGTATTATTCAAAGAGGGGACGATTACATTTATACACAGAGAGAATTGGATCATTTAATGAGATCCAGATTTGATTCTATACAATCACTATATAATCAGGAAAGAATCTGAAATAATAATCCTAATTATCTGCTATAATCTTGGATTTAATCAATCCCTATAATCATGGGATTCCTGTAATTTGGGATTATACAATCCCTCTCAAGTTGGACTATAGATATCTATTATGTTCAACTTGCCAATAAGATATTTAAACTTGTCCCTAGGTAGTCCTTCAGTGAGGATGTCCGCGGTATGTTCCTTAGATGGTATCATTGATACTTTCATCAACCTTCTCTCTTATGAAATGTTTGTCTATCTCAACATGCTTAATGACCAAGCTAAGACTAAACTAACTAACTAACCCTTCTAACTCCCTAACTTACTGACTTTGACAACTGTAATTAGACTAACAGCTATATTTTCAATACATATCACTCAACATCTTCCAAACACCTAGTACTGCCACAAGCAATATCCCTGGAAGAAAAACAACAGCTCCAAAAATTCTTTGACCTTCTAACACAAGATAACAAAACCTCCCAAGTACTACACTTGCCATTACAAAGCAGCGCCCTTAACCTTCTCCTAGCAAGTCTCCAATCTATTATTTCCTTTTTTTTTTATTCTGTTATCTCCTTGTATCCCTCCATTAAGTTTTATTAGTTAAGAATTAAGATTCTTCTAGTTGATTTTGTGTCATCAGGGGGTATCTGTATATTGCATAAATCCCTATTTGTGTAAGGCACTATGTATAAAGTATTTTAAATAACAGATTCCAAAAAGAAAGAAACCAGAACAGAGGAAGACCACTGAAAATGATATGAATGCAGCAAAACAGCACATCCTTAAGCTCTATTATCTAGTTCTGTATATTAAAATACAGATCAAAGACGTTAATGCTTTGACAGTTCTCTGCATTCCTAGACTATTTTTCTCCAATTTTTCAACATCTAAACTAAAAGGTAGCATATTCTAAAGGGATAGCTATCTCTTATGTTGAAGTATTGGCATTATCATCTTCAAGGTCATGATCAAATAATATGCCTAGACAACAAGAACAAAACCATTATTCACAATATTCAACAAATACGACAAAAGCAAAGGGTAAAAGCCAGTGGTTACCCCTTAGGGAAGGTGGTGCTCCGGCACATAGCTGATAAAATATATGATACGACCTTTCTCCTTCATTGCATTGGACTACTCTAGACTGTTCAATCACAAAATCAAAATAGTGTCTAGTGATGTGAGATGAGATGAATGCAAATGATCATGTAAATATACAGCTCGAAAGAATGAACAGTTACCTTTTCCAGCAAAACTGATTATGTTATGCAAGGAACATCGCAATAAACAGGAGGACACAGACATTTAAGAATATAGTTAGTTGAAAATTTCTTGGGAAAGGGAAAAGCACATGGTTTCAATCACAAAATTCAGTAGTAAACTAACAAGTTTGAATATTAGCACCCGATATCTTTCCAGTCTCACTGAAGTGTATCTCAATGAGCTTTCCCTGAGAAATGTTTATTCAAATTATGAGAACTTTCAGTATCAATATAATGAGATCAAAACTTAACATGAACAGAACCATTACTCAATGCACTTGAGAAAAGATTAACTAATAGATTTAATATGACGAATGCAGATCTTACAAAACGACTTGAGTTGTCATTTCTCAATGTTTTTGCATTACCAAAGGCTTCTAGTATTGGATTAGTCTTCAATATCTCATACTCTATTCCACTTCCACCTCCCAGAGCAGCCAAGTACTGCATTGCTATCTTTGCTGTCTCAGTTTTTCCAGCTCCACTTTCGCCACTGAATAGAGTAAGGATAAATCATAAATTAAGTCAATGTAAACAGAATAAACAATTAAATGATGTGATTTGGAGGGCATACAATGTTTAAAAAAAAAGAAGAGGAAAGCCAAGAGGAAGATTGACATAATAGAAAACAAACTTCAGACACAAGATGATGAGAAAGCGGTTAATTCATTAAATAATAATAATAGGCGCATCTCAGAGTACATATTTAAAATTACCAAAATTTTGTTAATTAACTATTTGCTGACCTTATAATAATGGATTGATTTACTTCATCTGGAAAATAAAGCAAGAATAAGAGTTAGAAATGCTTAAAGCAAATGAGGGCTTCTAACAACTAAAACTCCTTCTATATTTATGTTTACATAAATGTATGTATGTATCTATGTATATGTACGGGAAAAGAAAATGTGACCTCTTATCATTTCCCGGATAGCTGTGTCTGTAATAGCATATACATGAGGGCTTTCAATTGTTTTCCCCTTGTATGCTTCAATATAATCATTTCCATACAAAGAAACTTTCTTAAAGGGATTTACAGCAACCAAAATTGGCCCAGCTTTCGTCTGATCATAGAGTTTTACACATAAAGAAGTTACAATAGGTTATATTAAAGAGAAAATGAGGACGGAACTTCAAAAATACAAGAACTCACATAAATCATATCTTGATTGTATCTATATTGCAAATTGTATAAAACCGAAGGTTCATTTAAATAACTAAGTTGCATCAGATCATCCACTCCATCAAGAATATCAGGATTTGCTGGTACCAAACTTTCACCTTTCACCTTTAAAACCTAATAAGAAGATTATAGTTAAACAGACATTCAAAAGAAAAACCATTCTGTAGATTTCAAAACCATTTTACCTTCCAATCAGGCAGTGAAATAACAGATTCAGTTCCAGAAGTTGATATTATCTTCCCCAATTCCCAATTTCCATTTGGAAGTTGAAACCATGACTGAAGCTTCTGAAATATTGAACTTAAGATGTAAGACATACTCAATATATTTTATTAACTTGTACTAACTCCTCAAACTGATGTAAAAATGACTTGCATGGCCATTTCTGCTTTCAAAGCCTTTGTAATTTATAATTTATAATTTATAATTACAATTTATAATAATCTTAGAAAGAAAACATCCAAGGCTTTCATGAATATACACCCGTCATCCAGTTTAATACATTCAATGGACAACCGTACATATACCATATTTTACGGCTTTTTGTCAAAAAGCAAATAGACCCTATTTTAAGCAACTCCCTTTTCACAACCTCACATCAACTATTCAGCTTTAGTATCTTTGATGTTCTTCGACTGATAGTCCAGCCCCTTGTGACTTCGAAAGCACACCCCCTCCCCCAAAAATATTTATAACACATGCATACTATAGGAAAGATAAAAATAGCTTAAACCATAGCATTAATCTAAGCTCATAGAATTTTTTTAGAGAGCTCACAAGCAATAAAAATCATCAATAATGAAGATCAACAATACTATAAATAACACACAATTTTTAAGTGCAAACCTTTCTCAACTAAGTAATATTGATAGTAGTCACGGAGGAAGATACAAGAAGTTAATAATTAAAACAGGTCATGAACACCAATATCTTGTTTAGCCAGAAAATTGTTTGTGGCCCAGTCTGTGTGAAAACTAATCCTTTAATCAGCAACATAAATTAGTTATTGATTAATGATTAACGATATACAAAATAGATCCAAACATAATTTTAAGGCTGAAACTTCCAATTAAAAAATTGAGATTGCAAAAAGTTATAGACCTAGGCATTCTTCAACAATGATGAAGCAATTTATCTAACTGGGAAATCACATCACAAGTGTCATTAGCCAAATTCAAAGCCCAGAGACAAAAATTGGAATTAGGAGCTAAAAGTACCATTTTTGAAGCATAAGATGTTGTGTCACTCCACCTGCGTTCCAAGAAAGATTTTGAGATTGAAGAAAGGGGCAGAGGTATACGATCAACTTCTTCATCACCACTTGAGTGCCTACTTTCTAGTGATACATTTTTTTCGCCATATGGCGAGTCCTTGTAGATAAAATCCATGTCGCCAACACAGTACTGAAGTTCCTCAGAAACCTTCCCTCCTATAGCACCATTTTCAGGACTACATGATGCTATTACATCAGTGCTTCCCACTTTAACAATTGCACTTTTTCCCAGAAGATCAGGGGTTGGAATACATGTTAACTTGAACTCGGACGAGATTGAGTTGATTGATTGGACGGCTGGTGGGACCCTGGATGTCTGAGACATTTTCCCCAAGATTTTTCCACCACTAATAATGGCTACCAGTGGCAACGTCAATGGTATAACGAGAGGTTTTTTAAAAGTTAACTTTTCAATGAAAAGGGGATAATGGAGGGGACCATAGCCCAAGATACAGACTCTGCTCCTCAGTCAAAGTCTTCATTGACACATTCCGCCTCTTTTTAAGCTGAAAAATTCAAAATCATCAATATGAAGCAGCCACACCCCACTAGCCTAATTCAAGGACCCAGGCTATACGACCTTCGAGTAACCATAGCCCAAAACTAAAGTTTCCCGATCTGAAGAGTTGAGAATTTTTCAAGCTTTAAACCCCTTCTTTGTTATTTTGGAAATGCAGGAAGTATTGTTCAACCAGATCTTTTATTTTAATGGAAAACCCGCTGTTGGTAAAGCTAGAAATATAAATTCTGCGATTTCGAATAATGTTTCCCACCAGGAAACTAGAAAAAACATGACGTCAATGAAGTTTAAGTGTTTCGCTTTGCATCCAGAAACAAAATAACCTTCAAATACAGTTCTCAGTCTCCTAGATTCTGCTCCATTTTTCTATCAGCAGCTAAAAAATCTTAGAAGCAAGGACAAAGACAAGACACGCAAAAGGAAGCAAAGAAATAAACAGAATGCGCCTAATATCTCCGACCACCTTTAAATCCGATCCGCTAACCTCAAAAATGGCAGGATAGAATTCAGAATTCCACCATAAAGGAGACTAAGAACTGATCAACCACTGGAAGAAAATTGATGAGGCGGCAAGAGCAGCTCAGAAACCATATCCAAGAAAATTATCAAGTAAGAACAAAGATCGCGGCGAACAAGATTTTGCAGAACGAATGCGGGGGTTGGCGAGCAACCAGAAGAATCGAAAGCTGTTCAGCAAGAGTCTAGTCTAGCAAATAACAAGGATATGCTTGGTTTCAGAGAAAGTTGAGGAAGAAAATGAAAATACCAAGCGTGTGGAGAGGAAGGGACTGCTTTTCTCTCTGCTCAAATATAATGATAATAAATAAAAATAAATTCAAAAAAATCAAAAAAAAAATTAGCATACGATTTGAATTTTTTATGAGATTGTCGGAAAATTGCGGGCTTTTGCATGGCCATCAAATTTGAAAATTTTTAAAATTTAAATTTAAATCGCCCGAACTGACACAATTGCCCCTGCACGGTTCTTGTTAAACCGTGATGTGGCTGTGTGAGCCGATTGCCCCATACCAATTCAATTTTAAACCATGCTGCCATATTTAAAGAATAAAATATTTATAAGTGTTTATATACGTAAATTAAGACAACAATCTTCTCAAATATTTAATTCATATATCATAGATCATGACTAAAAATATTGGAAAGTATCTCGGCGTTCCGCTACACCATGAGAGAGTGACAACGGGAACCTATCAATTCTTAATTGATAAGGTGAAGAATCGACTCAACAGTTGGCAAATCTCAAGGAATTCGTTTGCAGGGAGGGACACCCTCATCAAATCTATTATAGCAGTCATGCCTAGCTATACCATGCAAACAGTGAATATACCAGTTTCAGTATGTGACACCATTGAGAGACAATCCCGAAACTTTCTTTGGGGCTCATCTGAAGAAAGAAGAAGAATGCATCTAGTATCTTGGGATAAGGTGTGTGCAGAGAAACAACATGGAGGATTAGGTATGAGGCACATCAAGCAACAAAACCGAACTTTCATGATGAAACTTGGCTAGGGACTCGTAACAAATAGAAATTCCTTATGGGTTAAAGTCATCAGAGGGAAATATGGGTGTGGCAATGACCTAATCCTTAATATAAACCCAAGAAGAGCAGGCTCAAACACATGGAGCGGCATCAAGAATTCTTGGGGGTAAGGTCATAGAAGGGATCCAACTCACTTGGTTAATTGATGGAATGAATGTGGCAAGATGGAAATGGGAAAAACATGGGAATTTCACTGTCCGATCTGCATATAGGTCCCTCTCTTCTGATCATACTGGCCCTACTGGCCTATGGAGCAGTCTATGGAAATTAAAAATTCCACAAAGATGTAAAACATTTGCTTGGTTAATGCTACAAGATAGGCTCATCACCAATAATTTAAAGCATGGCATGAACCTTCATGATAATGGCATATGTGACAGATGTCAAAGTGAAGTGGAAGACGAGCTCCATGTTCTAAGTGATTGTAGAGAGATTAAATCTTAGTGGGGAAGCTTAATACCAACTTATAAGCACTAAGAGTTTTTCTCAGGTAACATCACGGAATGGTTTCAGTTTAACATGAGATATAGATCACGAACAGAGAAAGAGTCATAGAAGAATTTGTTCTCAATTATTTGCTGGCTGATTTGGCAAGCACGAAATGAACGAGTACATATGGGGAAACAAACAGACCTTGGTCAACTATATGCAAGGGCTAAAGCTATTCTGGTTTGTATGAGTGATACAAAAAAGAAGTTTCTTTCCGTCAACACAATAGGTATCCCATGTATGGGATTTGACGAGGGACTTGATGATGCTTTGCAATCTGTCATAGTTCAGGTGGATGGAGCCTATTCCCGATATAATACTAAAGATGTGTGTGGAGGTATTATATTGAACCCGACTGGATCTATCTTGGAAGGATTTCGATGCCGATTGGATTCTGGTGATGCACTAACATCAGAGCTTTGGGGTGTCCTCCTTGGACTTAAAAGAGTGTGGGATAGAGGACATCGGTTAGTCCGAGTAGTAACAGACTCTTAGGAGTTGATCGAGCTAATCCGTAATGGAATCCCAGAACTACATGAGGATCGGAATCTAGCACTGGAAGTTGTGGAGATGTTGAATCGCCAATGGTCAACATCCATAGACTATATACAACAGAAGAACAACACAAAGGCAGACCGTCTGGCTAAAATGGCTCTAAATGACGTTCCGGGCCTCCTGATTTTGAATCCAAATACTGTAGCAGCTTGTCTGCAGACTAAGGAGACTAGGGGCTTGTAATAGATATTAGTTTATTTTCCATCTTATAAAAAAAATTTTAGAGAAGGAAGATGTATCATCGAAGTAGAGGATGTTGCGAAAGCGGGATATATAGAGCGTAACCGATTATACTAAAAAATCATAATACTAGAAAATAGAGTTTCTAGACGTAATTTAATAATATAATAAATCACAACTACTATATCTAATAGCAGCTAACAAATAATAAATAAGACACTAATAAGGAAAATATCATTATCTAATTTCACTCTAAACAATTTATAAGTGAAATACTATAAGAGAAGAAGAAATACAAAATGCCTTATAGAAGGAATAAGGCAAGTTGAAGGGATGAATTGAAGGAGGAAGGGGGCCCTCCTATTTATATCAAAACTTCAACCCTCTCCCTCACCATTTGTTCGATGTGGGACTTTTTTCCACTTTCAACAAATCTCCACCTTGGGAAAAAAATCTCACATTAACAATTTCTCCAAATTACAAATTCTAATTGTGACACCAACTCAATATTCAATTTTCAACAATATTGATCATATACAAACAATGTTGAAATTTAGTTGAAGTCACCACCTTTGTCAGCATATCAGCAGGATTTTCACTTGTTCGTATCTTCTATATCATGACTCCACCTTCTTCCAAAATTTCTCGTATGAAATGATATCGAACATCAATGTGCTTCGTCCTTACATGGTAAACTTTGGTTCTTTGCTAATTAAATAGCACTTTGGCTGTCACAATAAACTATAATGCTTTCTTGACCTACATCAAGTTCTCCAAGCAATCCTTGAAGCCCAATTGCCTCCTTCGCAGCCTCTATAATTGCCATGTACTCTGCCTCTGTGGTAGACAAAGCAACTGTTGACTGCAAAGTCGACTTCCAACTAACTGGTGCTCTTGCAAAAGTAAACACATAACCAGTAGTTAATATTCGCTTGTCCAAATCACCCATAAAATCTGAGTCACAATATCCATCCAACTAAAGATCGATCACCTTCCTGCTCAAAAACCAATCCAACATCTACAGTATTACAGATATACCGTAGAATCCATTTCACAGCTTACCAATGCTCTTTTCCTGGATCATGCATATACCTACTCACAACTCCAATGGCCTGTGAAATGTCAGAGCTTGTACAAACCATTGCATACATCAAGCTACCAACAACATTTGCATATGGTACCATTGACATATACTCTCGTTCATCTTCATTCTTTGGTGACATATCAGCACTAAGCTTAAAATGAGGGGCAAGTGGAGTGCTAACCGGTTTTGTTCTTTCATTTATACCAAAACGATTTAGCACCCTCTTCAAATACTCATTTTGAGATAAAAAGAGTTTATTTGATTCTCTATCTCTTGTTATCTGCATGCCAAGAATTTTCTTTGCCTCGCTTAAATCCTTCATCTCAAATTCCCCTTTTAGTTGAACCTTCAGCTTCTCAATTTCTGCCTGATTTTTTGAAGCTATCAACATATCATCAACATATAAAAGGATATATATAAATGATCCATCTTTAAGCTTCTGCAAATAGACACAATGATCGTATCTACTTCTTCTGTACTTATATCGCAACATAAACTTGTCAAATCGTTTGTACCATTGCCTCGAAGATTGTTTCAATCCGTATAACGATTTTTCAAGTTTACACACCATATTCTCCTTTCCAGCAACTTTGAATCCTTCCAGTTGAGTCATGTAGATTTTCTCCTCCAAGTCTCTATTTAGAAATGCAGTTTTCACATCCATCTAAACTAGTTCCAAATCTAACTGTATTACCAAAGCCAACAAAATTCTAATGGAGGAATGTTTCACAACTGGAGAAAATATCTCATTATAATTAATTCTCTCCTTTTGAGCATAGCATTTAGCTACCAATCTTGCTTTGTGGCGCATATCACCTTGGTTAGGAAATCCTTCTTTCTTTGCATACACCCATTTACAATCAATTGCCTTCTTACCCTTCGGAAGTTTGGCCAATTTCCACGTATCATTTTGATGAAGGGACTGCATTTCTTCATTTATGGCATTCCTCCACTTATCTCTTTCCAAGCTCTGGATAGCCCATTTATAAGTTGAAGGAATATTATCAGCTGCAATTGAGGTTACACAACGAGTAGGCTTTCTTATTATTCGTTTTGGCCTGCTGATTGCTATTGATTCACGTTGTTGTTGAGGTCCATGAATTGAAACCTCCCTTTCAACTGACTCTTCTTCTACGTCAGGAAAGTCTTATCTTGTTTCCCCATCTTCTCCTCGTACTGGGAAAATCATCTTTCCTTCAAACTCCACCTGCTTTGAAATACTATCATCTTGCTGGGTATCTTTAGCTGCTACCTTTCTCACCATGACAGATTTATCAAAGGTAACATCCCTACTGAATACAATCTTCTTTGTCTATGGACACCATAAACGATATCATTTGACTCCAGAAGTGATCCCCAAGAAAATAGCTTTCTTTGCTCTAAAATCCAATTTTGATTATTTCACATGATAGTATGCAGTTGAGCCAAATACATGCATAGAATCATAATCTGTAGCAGGTTTACCATATCATTGTTCCAACGGTGTTTTATCACCAATAGCAGTAGATGGTAGACGATTAATGAGGTGGCTCATATATGTAATTGCCTCAGCCCAAAATTCTTTGCCCAAGCTAGCATTGGACAACATACACCGAACATTCTCCAGCAAAGTCTGGTTCATGCATTCTGCCACTCTATTATGCTGTGGTGTATTTCTGACGGTGAAGTGTCTGATGATGCCATTGTCCTCACAAATCATCTGGAAATGATCATTCATATATTCTCCTCCGTTATCTGTACGAAGACATTTGATCCTCCTGCCTGTTTGTGTTTCTATCATCGCCTTCCATTTAAGAAAAATTATCAACACTTCATCCTTAGTCTTCATCGTATACACCCAAACTCTTTGGAAAAAATCATCAACAAAGGTTACAAAATAATGTTTTCCTCCTAATGATGGTGTTTTGGAAGGATCCCAAACATCAGAGTGAACATAATCCAAAATATCTTTTGTATTATAAATAGTTGTTCCAAACTTAACCCTTGTCTGCTTCCCTTTCACACAGTGTTCACAAAACTCCAAACTGCAATGCTTTAATCCTTTTAACAATCTTTGATCTGAAAGAATTTTTAAGGATTTTCCTCCAGTATGACCCAAGCGCATATGTCACAACCTGGTCGCTTCTACCTCCTTCTCATCACTAGATGTCACTGCTACAATTCCAATAACCGTACTACCTTGATAGTGGTACATATTATTGTTCTTCCGAATATCTTTCATTACCACCAGTGCATCAGAAAGTATCTTCATTACTCCACTTTCTGCAGTGATCTTGAACCCTTTTAAATCTAGAGTTCCCACAGAAATGAGATTTTTCTTCAAATCTAGTACATATCGAACATCTGTCAATGTTCTGATCAATCCATCATGGTTCCTCAATCAAACTAAACCAATACCATATGCGGTAAGTGAAGTGTTATCTGCTGTGTGGACAACTCCACATTCTCCTTCTTGGAAATCAGTGAACTAGTCTCGGTTGGGACACATATGATAACTGCAAGCTGAATTCAACAACCATACGCCTGACGATTTTGATGACGTCATTGTAGATAATGAAAATTTTGAATTTTCATCATCACAATCAGCTACATTTGAATCCAAAGCAGCCTTCTCATTGTTCTGTTTGGCTTTATTCTTCAACTTTAGACAGTCCTTCTTCCAGTGACCCTTTTCTCGACAAAAGGCACATTCATCCTTACTAGGTCTGGACCTCGATTTGGATCTTCCTTTCCTTGATCTAGACTGATTTTCTACACGCCCTTTTGTGACTAGTGCCTCTGCTTCTCCACCTCTTTGTTTATCCCTCTTTCTTTGTTCATAGCTGTATAGCGCATAACAAACATCTCTGAGAGATACTCCCTCTTTGCCGTGAAGTAGAGTAGTCTCCAGGTGCTTGTACTTATCAGGAAGTGATCCCAACAACATCAAGGCCAGATCTTCATCTTCAAAGGTCACATTCAAATTCTGCAAATCTGTTACCAACTTGTTGAAATTGGTGATATGATCATTCATTGTGGTACCAGGAACATAAATAAAGCGAAACAATCTTTTCTTCATGTGAAGCTTATTCTGTCTGCTTTTCTTTCAGAATTTATCCTCTAACGTCTTCCACAATCTATAAGCAGAAGTTTCCTTTATGTATGGATACTTATGTTCTCTAGAAAGGAACGATCGAATAGTACCACAAGCAACACGATTGATGATCCTCCAATCTTCCTCCCCCATTTTATCTGGTTTCCTTTCTTCAAGAGCAAAATCTAATTGTTGTGTAAGAAGGACATCAAGAACATCGCTTTGCCACATCCCAAAATGTCTCGATCCTTTAAAAATTTCAACTGCAAACTTCACATTGGGCATAATTCTCATCAAAAGCGAAGATGCCGACAACAAATTATTGATACTTAATGTGGATTCTTCAATCTTTTTGTCCTCCATTTATGCTCCAAATATCATTTAATAGCTGCAAATGCAAAACCTCAAGGTAATTCTTTTTTGGTGTAGAAGTTCATATTATACTGCAACCACATAGCATACTCAGACAGAACCATGGCTTTGATACCAATTGTTGCGGAAGCAAGATATGTAAAGTGTAACCGATTATACTAAAAAATCACAATACTAGAAAACAGAGTTTCTAGACGTAATTTAATAATATAATAAATCACAACTACTATATCTAATAACAGCTAATAAATAATAAATATAACACTAATAAGGAAAATATCATAATATAATTTCACTTTAAGCAATTTATAAGTGAAATACTATAAGAGATGAGGAAATACAAAATTCCTTATAGAAGGAAGAAGACAAGTTGAAGGGGTGAATTGAAGGAGGGGGGCCTCCTATTTATATCAAAACTTCAGCCCCCTCCTCACCATTTGTTCGATGTGGGACTTTTTCCCACTTTCAGCAGAGGATATGTTTTTTATGCGTTCATATTTCACCATTTTTTCCTTTTTTGTTTTCAAATATAAAAATATTATATTAAAAAAATAAAATATAAGGATGTTTGGTCAGCCTTTAATTGCTTGGTCATTACTTAAATTTGCTAAGTCGACAATTTTCGTTAAATTAGACCAATAGTATTAAGGTCAATGGACTAAAAATATATTTTATAAACTCAAGGGATCAAACTAATACTTGATGTAAACTTTAAGGGTCTGTTTGGTTCGACGGAGGGGAAGGGAGGGGAGGGGAGGGATTTTAATGGAGGGGAAGGGAGGGGAGTGATTTTTATGTTAGGGAAAATGGCTCCTAGGTCCCAAGGGACCCAATTAATAGCAACAAAGTCCCATTACACATTGCCATGACAACAAAGTCCCAAGTGACTTTTCTAATATGAATTCACAAAGTGAAAATACCATCATGCCCCCAACAAAATAAAATATAGAAAAACCCACAAAAGGTAGTAACTGCACATTTCGGTGATTAACGAGAAAGAGAAAAATGCATTCTAGGAACTCCACATTGGTTCAACAGGAATGTCGAAGAGTTGAAGTTTGGTGATGACATCCTCAAGAACGGTTAGAGCTTCTGTCATCGTTATGGACTGTTACAATGACTAAACAGTAAAAACAAAATTTTCTTTTTTCCTGTTTTGTATGGTAGGTGCATTGAGATTGATGGGTTGATTAAAGGCTGGAGCTTAAAGTCAATAGTGGACTATGTGGTAAGAGATAGATTAGTAATGGTAAGATTTTGGTGAAAATATGATTTTGATCATTGAAGTTAGGGTTTCAACATGGTTGGGGGTGTGAGAATGTTAATGTGCTCTGTTTTGGGGTTGGCTTATAGAGGGACTGCGCTTGTTGTAGTGGGAATAGTTGAATGTGGTGGGGTTGATTTGTGAGATAACACTGATATGATATTAAAATAATGTTGTTAATACATGCATTTATAGTAGTAAATATGACTGTTGTAGTTGTTAATACATAAAATGTGCTCTGTATCATGGAAATGTAATAGAGGGATTGATTAGTTTTAAGTAGGAATGAATGAATCTGATTATGGTTTGTGTGATAACAAAATAGTGAATTGATATAAAATTATTGTTGTTAATATTAGCTTTAGTAATTGTTAATATTGGTGATGCAATTGTTGATACCAAGCTGTGTTGCAGGTTGCGTCGATTTCTATGGAAATTAGCATAATGAATTGTTCAGAAATTAGAGAGAAAAAGTTGGTAAAATGCTGATATCCTTTTGTGACAATTGGCATGTCTGATAATTAGAACCTCCCTCGAGACTAACACTTAAGTTGTTAATGTGGCTGAAGCACTTGGAAAAATATGCACATCCTGTTATAAACAACAAAATCATGTTAGAACATCCCTAAGAAGACTGATCATGTTGTAAATATGGCTTAAGAAGTTGTTAAAACCTGTTGAATAAGTTGTAAAAAAACCCAAAGGGCATAAACTAACATGGTTGATGTCAGCTTAGCCTTAGGCCTAAGAAAACTGATCATGTTGTAAATGTGGCTGACGAAGTTGTTAAAATCTGCTGAATAAATTGTAAGAAAACCAAAGGACATAAACTGACATGGTTGATGTCAGCTTAGCCTTAGGCCTAAGAAGACTGATCAAGTTGTAAATATGACTGAAGAAGTTGTTAAAACCTATTGAACAAGTTATAAAGAACTCAAAGGACATAAACTAACATGGTTGATATCAGCTTAGCCTTAGGCCTAAGAAGACTGATCATGTTGTAAATATGGCTAAAAAAGTTGTTTAAACCTACTGACTTAAGTTGTAAAAAAACCCAAAGGGCATAAACTAACATGGTTGATGTCAGCTTAGCCTTATGCCTATAAAGACTGATCATGTTGTAAATATGGTTGACGAAGTTGTTAAAACCTGCTAAATAAGTTGTAAATAAACCAAAGGACATTAACTGACATGGTTGATGTCAGCTTAGCCTTAGGCCTAAGAAGACTGATCATGTTGTAAATGTGGCTGACGAAGTTGTTAAAACCTATTGAACAAGTTGTAAAGAACCCAAAGGTCATAAACTAACATGGTTGATGTCAGCTTAGCCTTAAGCCTAAGAAGACTGATCATGTTGTAAATATGGCTGAAAAAGTTGTTTAAACCTACTGACTTAAGTTGTAAAAAAACCCAAAGGACATAAACTGACATGGTTGATGTTAGCTTAGCCTTAGGCCTAAGAAGACTGATCATGTTGTAAATGTGGCTGACGAAGTTGTTAAAACCTGCTGAATAAATTGTAAGAAAACCAAAGGACATAAACTGACATGGTTGATGTCAGCTTAGCCTTAGGCCTAAGAAGACTGATCAAGTTGTAAATATGGCTGAAGAAGTTGTTAAAACCTGCTGAACTAGTTGTAAGAAAACCAAAGGACATAAACTGACATGGTTGATGTCAGCTTAGCCTTAGGCCTAAGAAGACTGATCATGTTGTAAATATGGCTGAAAAAGTTGTTTAAACCTACTGACTTAAGTTGTAAAAAAACCCAAAGGGCATAAACTAACATGGTTGATGTCAGCTTAGCCTTATGCCTGAGAAAATTGATCATGTTGTAAATGTGGCTGACGAAGTTGTTAAAACCTGCTAAATAAGTTGTAAATAAACCAAAGGACATTAACTGACATGGTTGATGTCAGCTTAGCCTTAGGCTTAAGAAGACTGATCATGTTGTAAATGTGGCTGACGAAGTTGTTAAAACCTGCTGAACTAGTTGTAAGAAAACCAAAGGACATAAACTGACATGGTTGATGTCAGCTTAGCCTTAGGCCTAAGAAGACTGATCATGTTGTAAATGTGGCTGACGAAGTTGTTAAAACCTGCTGAATAAATTGTAAGAAAACCAAAGGACATAAACTGACATGGTTGATGTCAGCTTAGCCTTAGGCCTAAGAAAACTGATCAAGTTGTAAATATGGCTGAAGAAGTTGTTAAAACCTATTGAACAAGTTGTAAAGAACTCAAAGGGCATAAACTAACATGGTTGATGTCAGCTTAGCCTTAGGCCTAAGAAGATTGATCATGTTGTAAATATGGCAGAAAAAGTTGTTTAAACCTACTGACTTAAGTTGTAAAAAAACCCAAAGGACATAAACTAACATGGTTGATGTCAGCTTAGCCTTATGCCTAAGAAGACTGATCATGTTGTAAATGTGGCTGACGAAATTGTTAAAACCTTCTAAATAAATTGTAAATAAACCAAAGGACATAAACTGACATGGTTGATGTCAGCTTAACCTTAGGCCTAAGAAGACTAATCATGTTGTAAATGCGGCTAACGAAGTTGTTAAAACCTGCTGAATAAATTGTAAGAAAACTAAGGGACATAAACTGACATGGTTGATGTCAGCTTAGCCTTAGGCCTAAAAAGACTGATCAAGTTGAGAATATGACTGACTTACTTGTAAAACGTGGCAAGATATGTTGTTTAAAACCATATAAACAGTAAGGACACATGGTTGCAGAACTAAAAGTACATATTGCATAACTTGTTATAACTTGTCATAAACAATTGTCATTGTCATAACAAGCCTTTCCTTTAAAATAACATAAAGCTGACAAAATACATATTTACATAACAAGAAGGCTTCGGTACAAAATAACAAAACAAGTTCTATGTCTCTTTCCTCATCTTGCCTTGTTAGTTGCCAGGTACAATGGACAGAACCTTTTGCGCATGTTTGTTTACAAGTGTCAGTCCCGATGGAGATCTTAATTTTCACAAGTGTAAATTGCCATAAAAGCGTATTAGTATTTCAACACCTTCTTATCCTACTTTTTGAACAACTCATTGAGTCAATTTTGACAGAAACTGACGCCTGCACCTCTAAATAATTGATCAATCCTGCAAGAAATAACAAGTTACACTGGTACTAATGACAATGTATGAGCCATCATTCACAATTTATCTAGCAAAAAATTACATGAATTACAAATTTCTAATGCATCTTTTCAATAATTGGAGTCCTAGTAATGTTAATCTCAATGGCATTACCACAGAAAGTGTGTATCGGTGGCATTTATCTTGGTAATCTTGATTACATGGCAATCATGATTACCAAAAAAGAAAATTGGTAATAGAGATTCATAGGGTCACATGCATCACTTACACAGACACACGAGTGCACACATAACATATACTCTTCACCACATGTCCAAACCATAGATGTAGACATAAACATACGCTCATGAAATCATAGGTTAGAAGTTACAAATCCTTGATTTCTTAAGGAAATTTTAAGCCACTCAAGGCAATCAAAATAGTAGGACTTAACAGCTTCCATGTTCAGATTTTAGCCAGTTTAATCAGCAGACTTGAAACATGTCAAATCAAGCAACGTGATTGTCATAACTTAAAGGGAAAACATGCATCCATGAGTTATTTTAGGGGAAAAAATTAACCAAAAGTTCAAACATAATGTGTAATTGATTCCCTTGATAGTTATATACCTAGGCAATGGCCTTCCATCAACTGAGGAAAAAATTCTTCCATGCACCCCTATCTACAGAGAAGAAGATATTTAACCAATTAAATGAATCATATGAGAACAACAACATATAAAGTATATAAATATAAGATTCTCCAACTATCAACACATCAAGAAAATATATGATGCCACGTCTAGCCTTCACATAATGGATTAAACTATTGGAATGTGTGATTCTTTAAAATAGTACTAGAGGCTCTTTGAACAAGTGAACTAAAATAAGATTCCCATTATTACTATTTTCTAAACATAGTTTCTAAAATCTAGAGTTTTTAATGGCTCCAGTCTAAAGGATTATGATATGAAGAGGTGCATCATAAATATAAATATTCACCTTTTGCCTTCACCTAACAAATTCAACTTCTAGATAAAGGGATCCTAAAAGATCTATGGTACAATAAAAAGACTGGCAAATATCCTCCATTCCAATTTATTGCCAAGTATGGTTTCAAACGTAAGCATCCTTTGACTTATTTCCAACCAGGTTATTACACATGCTTTCTTTTACATCTGTACAAATTGAAGGGTTAAAAGTGATAAGATGGAAGCAGACATAAGCAATACATTTTAAAAGGCTATTAAGTAATTAGCACGTTTCAAGAGAAATTACTTGGAAAGTAGTTTGGTGTATTCAAGTCCCTTCTCAAGTTTCCAAACTCTTAATTACATAATCCCTTAATTTTATTTAGTGGGGTTCATCTCATCAAAAGATGTTCGTCAGTCATTATAATATCGTTCATGAAACAAGGGAGAATAACACTTGGGCACCAAAAGCTCTTTAATCGCCAATCCAAACATGCTTTAGTCTCTTTTTTATAGAGGGTGTTTAGATAAACAAAAAAAAAAGCACTTTTGTCCTTAAAACCATGGTTTGCTACAAAATCATCCAAATACTTAGGGTCTGTTTGGATTCACGGTCCAACGACCTAGACGCGCGGCCACCCAAAAAAAGCATAGAAGGAGATGAGAGGAGTGTTTGGGTTTGCATTATATTTTCCTGCGCTTTTGTTGTAAAAGCAGCTTCTAATAAAAGCCCACGATCCTTGCTTTTTTTTTCCACTGCACGGTGCGGCAATACATCTTGGGATATTCTTCTTCTCTTTCCCCATTTGTGTGGGCCTACCCTTGTATGCTTGTGCAGGTGTTTTGTCCTCCTCACTTTTTTTTTTGGTTTTTTTTAATATACCCTCCTCACTTATTATTATGCAAATATAACCCTTTTGTTATTTTTTTAATGAATTTTACAGAAGGTAATGGATAGGAAACAATTTTTTCTTCATCAAATAAAAAAAAATCGGAACTAAATTTTTAAAATTTTCTAACTTAATTTTTTAATTTAACTATATTTTTACACTTCAATTATCATAATATATATGTGTGTGTGTAGTATTCAATAAGATTCATACCCTTTTTAGTCTTTTTCTATCTAAACAGGCTTTTCAAAAGCTAATCCAAACAGATTTAAAGTTAGAAAAAAAACCACTTTTGCCACCGCCAATCCAAACACAAATCACATTTACAATCTGACTTTTTTTTAATCTGACTTCTACAAAAGTCAGATTGAAAAAAAAGCTACTTTTCCACCGTTAATCCAAACACGCACTTAGAAAAATTGAATAAGCACTTTTTGGCTCAAAACCATGGTTTTAAAAAAAAGTTACTAAAATCTCCTTTTTTGCTTTCTTATCTCATCCCTAATCTCTTCCTTTTCATCTTTTCTCTTTCTTGCGTTTTCTCCTTCCTTATTTTTCCCCTCTTCTTATATATATATGTGTGTGTGTTTTGTAATTTGCTAGCTTCTTTGCTAATATGAAGATGAAGTGTGTGTTTGACAATTATTTTTGAAATTATGATTTTATGAGAAAATTGCTAAACATCAGTTGATGTAACCAAAATCCAGTACGAAGGAGACAAAGATTTTCAGTGGGATTGTACAGAAAAGAAGTTTTGTGTTATCTATTTACTTATTTAGAAAAATTAAGAAAAAATGAAGTGTTTTTCTCTCCAGTTTCTATATAGAATTTGACACATTTTCATATTCTCAAACTACGGATTCTAATTCAAAATGGTACGATTTATTTTGCTCAAAAGAAATGGTATGATTTAATAATAATTCGATTTATTATGAATTTTATAAATTTATCATCTTTTTCTTCACCCATTGAAATGTAATCAATATATCCTTTTGTAGTAAACAGACAGAGAGGGTATTTTTGTCTTAATGTAAGTCATCTTATTAATTTTATCATTTGGATTAGAGTATAATTTTATTCCTAGTTTATTATATTATATATATTTTTTTCAAATTCTTAATTATTAAATAGGAGTAAAATTAAAAAATTACTCTATCATGTAAGACCGGGGTTAATGAGATTTAAAAGTTTTTTATTAGTTTTAGAAAAATATATTAAAAGTATCTTATAAATAGGATTAGTGAAATATAAAACTGCACTAATAAATGAAAGTTGCATATATAGTGTATGGGTAATCTTCATCCCCAACTCGTATATTCTTTTTAAGATCAATGTGAGTTGAAATTTTAATTTGTTAATGATATAAAGGCTTTTTTTGAGTAATTAATTCGTTGGTATTTTTTAAAACACTCTTTGAGCCATGTGTCTAACTCTAACAATGATGGGCTCTTGAAAATTAGTTTACTTGATTTTTTTAATTTATTCCAAGTTTAATTTTCTAGTTCGAGTTATATATATATATATGGAGAGTCATAAACATCAAATATCCTTAACACTGACTTTCAATTTATCCATCACAACTAATACAATATGAAAGTCACCAATAAGTCATTTTTTATTTTATGTTATTTATTTATTTTTGCTTGATCCGAGGTAACCAATTCAGAAATAATATGGAGCTAAGTCTCAATGTGTACAATATGATTAATATATAGCCCTACTTCCATGCAAAATTTCACTATTATAAATAAATATAGCTGTGACGCTTATTTTAATATTTGACAAACGCTACATATCCTAACTCCATTAAAAGAAGCTATGGCACTACCTACAAACGCCACAGCATGTACATATTTTTTATTTAAATATCATATAAGGTGACGCTTCCTTGAGAAAGCGTCACAAGAAGTTCTGGCGCTTCCTCAAGGAAGTGTCACCCTAGGCCTTTTAAAATTTATTTTTATTATTTTTTTAAATTCTTTTTAAAAAAGGCATAGGAGTGACACTTCCTCAAAGAAGCGCTACTCTACGCCTTTTTTTTGAAAAATAATTTTTTAAGAAAAATAAAAATAATAAAAAAAGGTCTAGGGTGAGGAAGCGCCACCTTAGACCATTTAAAAAAAAATAATTTTTTTTCGTATTTTTCTTTTAGAACCTTATAATTATAATTAATAATACATTTTAAACATATTTTTATATCTCTACAATAAAATGAAGGAAAACAAATCAAAATCAAATAACTCAAAAATAATATAAATTAACAAAATCACTACTAAGTAAAATAGAAGTATTCAAAATAAATAATTATATTATTTATACAACTCATCGATATAATGTTAACAATTATTGCAACAATAAAAAATTATAACTACTACATATCTTCACATATAACATATATATAATAACATTTAATTTTATCTCATTTATTTTTTGGCATACAAAAATGAGAATAATTTTTTCAGATTTCATAATAAATTAAATATAAAAGATATTGAGCAAATTAAACTATTAACTACTAATAGAATTTTATTTGTAAGCTCAGAAATTTTCTTAAAAAAACTTACAGTACATATCAGAAGAAGTTTGAACAAAGTGAGTGGAAATCTCAAACACAACCTAGAAAAAAAATTAATAAAGGAAAAAGACAAAGACAAAGTTGCATATATGTTTAATTTTAAAAAAAAGTGGTTAATAAGACAATATGCTATAAGTAGCTTCAAAATATATAAAAAAAGGAAAAAAATGAGTGGGTACAACTTACAGGACGAAATGAAACTATAAGGAAGATGAAATAAGACCAAGAGAGAGAAGGAGTGAGGTCAGTTTGATGCAATAAATGAGATAAAAATAAATGAGCAAGGAATGTCGTAAAAATAAAAAGAGGAGGAAGAGAAAATGTGAGAAGTAATGGAACAAAAAAATGAGAGAAGTGTAAATCAAAATTTTGGACGGTCATGAGTAGAGGAGAATGAGGAAATATGAGAACTAAAATGATAAGGGTGATGACACATGTTGAATGAAGATTGAAGACTAAGAGGATAAAGATGATGGAAGCATATTGCGGGAGAGAGAATGATTTGAATTTTTTTTAAGAAAATAATACTTTGTATGGCGCTTGCTAGACTAAGCGCCACACAAAGTATATAGAAGCTGTGACACTTCCTTGAACAAGCGCTACAGCTGTTACTTCATTTTTTATTTTTTTTAAAAAACACTTTTAGTGGCGTTTTAGGTGGTGCTTCCTTAATGAAGCGCCACCTAAAGCCACTAGGGAGCTGTAGCGCTTCCTCAAGGAAGCGCTACATAAAGTATTTTTTTTTTAAAATATGGAAGAAGCTTTTTACATTAAAAAATATGGAAGAAGCTGTAAAAAAGAGCCATAAATGGTACGCCATTAATACCTATTTTTATAGTAGTGTTTACTCCCTCATATTCTAAATATAAGAGCCTATTAAGAACTTTAGTTTATTTCTTAATGGAAAACACCACCCATTTTTTTGTCTACGTCCATTATTATTATTTTTTGAATTACGTACCTCTATTTAATCACCGTTATATTCTTTTTCAAGTATAAATAATTAAAGATGAATAATCCAAGTAAACGAGGACTATTTCATGTATATTATTGATATATTAATTACAAATAACCAATTGAATTTCTTTTCAAATCTAAATGTAGAAGACTCCTACCATCTTTTTTTTTCCTGAAAGTCAAAAGCACTAATAATTGAAATTTTGTTACATAAGATGTTCAATATCATAATACATTCAGTGAATATAAAAGCATACTTTTTAAGCTATTGATTGTTAAAATACCATTAAAAGTAAAATAATTAAGAAGAATGTTGATATCCTGATAAATAATATTCTTAATCTTATATTGTTTCCCATCCTAAATAGAACAACTACTTAAATAGTTGGCTGAATTTGATTAAAAATAAATCAGTTTATTTAAACAAATATAACATGAAATCCCTAAAATTTTTATGGGAATATTAAATTATATATATATATATATATATATATATATATATATATATATATATAGCAGTTTATCAGTTTATAAGTTGGATAAACTAATTTAAATAATAAAGATAATAAATATAAGAGATTTGTATTTTGAATCAAGGGTTAAAGGTCTTTTTTACTCCGAAAATTTCATCTTAGGCAAAGTTTTAAATGTAGAGTAATTTCCCCTGACCATTATCGCTGTTAAATTGACCAAATTTAGAGATAAATTTGCTCAAAAGTGAGAACTTTTAGGGAGAATTTACCCATGAGATAATGATAAAATTACCTTGAAAGTTTTAACTTAGTAACAAATTTGCTTTAAAATTGTTTACTTAAGAGCAAATTTACTCCAAAACTTGGTCAACTTACGATGAAACTTAATTGGAATAATAGTCAGAGCGAAATTGCTCCACATTTAAAACTTTCGGGGTAAAATTATCCTAAATAAAACTTCTAAGACAAAATTACTTATAAGCCGATACTTTCAGAGTAAAAATGACCTTTAACCTTAAATCAAATTCAACCAATTATTTAAGTAACTGTTATATTTAGGAGGGGAGACAATATAAGAGTTAAGAGTAGAGTTTGTGGTAGGTGTAATGGGTAAAGGGAGTATTTGTTAGTTGTCTCTAAATATTATTCATTTTTCAAAGTAAAAAGACTCCTGTAATTAATACTGGAAGGAGTATAAAAAAATTGTTAGTAACGTTTTCAACTAAGGTTCTTTCTTCTTCTTTTTTTTTATTTTTTCTCATAGGATGCCAATAATTGTTACTTGTCTCTAAATATTATTCTTTTTTTGAGAGGAAAATATTCAGGTAGACTAAAATTATATTCAATGGCTTACTGAAATTAAGGGTGTGTTTGGATTTAACTTTTGAGAATAACTTCTGAAAAAAAAGTGAAAAAAATAATTTTATAATAGATTTTAAGAAGAATAGATTATGAGAAAAAATGATTTTGATAAAATGAGAGTGTTTGGGTATTATGTTGATAATCACTTTTTTAATGGTTAAATTACTAAAAAGGATATTAGTTTTTGTGATAATTACATATAAAGAATAATATTTTATTTTAAATATTTTTAACATTAAATTTCATAATAAATACCAAAAATTAAATAAATTTGTCTACAAAATTAAAATTATAACATTAGCAAATTATATAACATCATAAAAAATAGCTTAATTATATATGTATTAATAATTAATAAATTATATAGAATAACAACATTTATACATAGTAATTATTCAAAATAATACTATATTTTAGATTGAAATAAGTAGTCCCTCAGGTCTTAAATATAAGATAAAATTGATTTTTTTTGAAAGATTAATGAAGCTAAATAAGTTACTTATTTATATTATATATTGTATATATTTAAATTACATATCAATTTATTAGTCAATCTAAATAGTTTTGGGAAAAAATTTAAATATAAATACTCTAAAATAATTTAATTAGTTTTTTTAATCTATTGAAAAAAATTTAAATTTATCTTATATTTAAGATTAGAGGAAGTAATAAATTTTGACATAATTATTTTTCTAACAGGAAAAGTGATTGTGAAAAAAACAACCCATACAATACCCAAATAGTAACAGTGATTTAGAGAAAAAAAAAAAAGGAACATAACGCTGAAGGAAGAAGAAAGAGAAGAAATGAAAAGAGAGAAAATGAGAATAGAGAAAAGAAGGTGAGACCCATATATAAAAAAAATAAGAAATAAATAGCTCCTCAAAAACCATGGTTATGGGCTCAAAACCATGGTTTTAGTTAAAAAAAACACTTTTGACCTGGAAATTTTTTTTAAAACGTTTGGGTTTAAAAACACTTTTTTTGTTCTTTTGCCAAACACACACTCAAATGCAGAGTTTAAATAAAAAACACATAGAACTGATTGCAGCGTAATTATCATCAATAAATATAATTAAATGCAGGTTTAATATTCAATCTGCACACGCATAATATCCTAAAACGGATATTGATAAATTAAATCCTAATTTATTTTTTTTCAGACAATTTTCTTTTTTTTTTTGTCTTGTTGGTAAAGAATTAGTCAATGTATCACACAGTGGCCCACAAAATTCAACATCTAATATCTCGTCCAAAATTAATATACACCGTGAACCTGAAGATACATGTGCAGGGGGGACAAATAAAAGTAAAATAAAGGACAAAAAAGCTACAAAAGTAACTAAAATAATTGCGCATATTAAACAAAGAATTAAAAAACACTCATATATCTAGATGACACTGAAAAATTCAATAAAAAAAATACTACATGGATTTCCCCTATTATTAATAGCTCTAAAAAAAATAAAAAAGAAAAAAAAAAACAAGCCCCCTTTGTAATGTAATTATTGTAATTTATTTTTGTATAACAAATGGGATTTCTCATACAAACGATTCAGATACGACACATGTATCCACCACAATAAAACCCCACCAATCACCGTATCACAATCATTCAGGAATGTGGACCCTTATAGTAGGATCCACTCTCATTACCTTTTTAAGTCTTTTTAAAATTATTGTCATTGTCAATATATATAAAAAAGTATATAGATAAATAATCACAATTATTATATGCCAACGACAGCACAGTACACACACATATCTTATTTATCTTTTTGTAAGTGGACAATGACATACTCATTCTCTAATATATTCTTATCACTTTCTATAAACAAATTTTTTTTTAGAGCTTGTTCTTTTTATAAGTAATTTTTTCCTTTTATTACAAAAATAAAATTTTTTTTTCTACCCCTATTAAATACATATCTTTATATTTATTATCCCCCACTCACCACTAATTCTTTTTCATCTATTCATTTATTACACATTTTCTTTCATATTTTATACTCATATTTTCTCATATTTGTTACTCATTCTGTCATTCACGCTTTTTTCATAAATATGGGCATATTTAGAAGAAATATAAAATTTTTAACATATTTATTGTTTTTAACTAATCTTAATCGCCAGCTCATTTTACGAAATAAAGTTAAAAATTACTTACAAAAAAGATCAAGTAACATGAAACTGAATTAATTGGAGTGCTAATGTCCATATGATTAAAAAAATTCTTTCAATAATATTTTTTTTAAAAGCATCTTTTACTAATAATAGAAATATATAAAGGGGCAAATAATAAACCCACCCGATCAATTTTACTTCTTACGCAAATAATAAAAGTCAACGAGGATGTTTGAAATAATGATTGAAACCTTTAAAATTATTTTTTAATTGTGATTTACGATATATAAGATAGTTTTTATGGTTTACGATGTAATTTTTACGATTTATGAAATAAATATGTAGAAAAATTTTATCTCAATTTACATTAATCGGACTTATACATAAAATAAATGTAAACAAAACAAAACATCCTTAAAATATATATATATATATATATATATATATATATATGGTCGAGATCACCTTCACTGCCCCATAGACACGCATTTCTCGCACTCCCATATGATCTGCTTATGGAAACCCTAGCATGTGCATTCGCAACTGAACGATTTCAACCAACTATCTCCATTACGTTCAACTGGGGCAGCTTGAGATCAAGCTGGAGCCGCAATGGCGTTTCTACGTGTCTCCGTCCTCTTAGATGCTCAGCTCTTACTTCTTCTTTAGGTGATACTCTCATTTCTTCTTGATGTGGTTTTATTTCGATTACTAGCTTCTTGGAGATGAATAAATGAGAATGGATAATTGATCAACGTTTTATGTCAATTCCTGTTGTTTGGTTTCTGTGATTCTGAGTAACGAGATCTGTAGTTCATTTCCTTGTACTAGTTAATTTTATGGGGCCTGACCTACATTTTTAAGCTGCGATCCTTACGATCCATTTCATCCAGTTGATAATGCAGACAAGTTTGTTGAAGCTTCAAAAACGGGGAATCTTATTCCTCTATACCGATGCATTTTTTCTGATCACCTCACCCCTGTTCTTGCTTACCGCTGTTTGGTTAAGGAGGATGAGAGAGATGCTCCTAGTTTTCTGTTTGAGTCTGTTGAACCTGGACTTCAGGTTTCCAGTATTGTAAGCATTTCATTCCATTTTATTAAATTTATTTTGTTTGAAAGATGTCTCTGGTTTGCCCCTAATTTGGATTAATTATATTAGGGGCGGTACAGTGTAGTGGGAGCTCAGCCAACAATGGAAATTGTGGCAAAAGAGAACATGGTTACGATAATGGACCATGAGGAAGGATGCCGGACTGAAGAAATTGTGGAGGATCCAATGGTGATTCCTAGAAGAATCATGGATCAGTGGAAACCTCAACTCATTGAGGGGCTTCCAGACGCATTTTGTGGTAGGAACTTTGACTCTAAATTTCTGTAGAAGTTTATCCATACACACAATTTAATAGGGTTTCCTTTCAATTTGGTTGCTACAATGCATCTATTTATATTTTATTAGATATATCAATCTTAAAAGTTTGGTAGTGTTTAGGCAGCCAAATTCATAAATCATGCTTCTTTTTTTATTTATTTTTCAAAATTTTTAAATTTCACATTGTTTGCATCTTGCAAGATGCAGATTGGGCAAAAAGGTTTCCTTGTTATATTTTCTTCCAACTTACAGGTTTTCTTATCATATGCCAAAGTAATGATCAAGCTGCCCGCTTTGTACACCGTGATGTATGTTTTTGGGTCACTTCAACTTCTTAGAAGAAAAATGAATATCAAATAACTTATCAGCAGAATCCACTCATGTACCTAAGCAATTTTGTTGTGAGTTCGCTGACATATATTTGAATATTTACTTTTTTCCTTTTACCAGGTGGTTGGGTTGGATACTTTTCATATGATACAGTGCGTTATGTAGAAAAGAAGAAACTTCCATTCTTTACTGCCCCAGCAGATGACAGAAATCTTCCTGATGTTCATCTGGGTCTTTATGATAACGTGATTGTGTTTGATCATGTTGAGAAGGTACTTTCATATACCCTAGAACAATGTGGTCTCCAATTGAATTTCTTCTGGGATTATGACTTTATTTACTTTTGGTGATTTGTACAGAAAGACAGTTGACTAACTGAGTGACATGCTTCCTTCTTTTTCTATATATGAAATATCCTGACAAGGCTGGCATTATGAGTTAATAAACTGAGAAGATTTGCTCAAACTTGCATTAATTTATTCCTTTCAAATGAAGTTTCATGTCATAAAAAAAGCTTGTGACCAGATTTGCAAGTCAATTATATGAACCTTGCTGTTTCTTTTGCTGTCACCACTTTTTTTTTTTTTTTTTTTTTTAATGAGAAATGGATTAATGTGACAAATGGGTTAAGAGGCAATATTCTGATTATGTTTAAGTGTTTACTGGAATTACTGTTCTAATGAATAACTCTTTCTAATTTGAGCTTGTTGAACCCAGAAAGCTTATGTGATTCATTGGGTGCTGTTAGATCGCTATTCTTCTGCTGAGGAAGCTCTCAATGATGGAAAGAACCGATTGGAAACACTAGTGTCCAGGGTGCATGATATAATTACGTGAGTACTGTTTTCCCCCTGTACATTTTGGTTTTAAGTTTGATTATCTATGAACTGCAAGATACTTGTCAATGTTCAGCCCAAGGCTGCCAGCAGGTTCAATAGAGTTATATACTCATCTTTTTGGTTCTAAGTTGGAGGCATCAAACATGACAAGTGATGAGTACAAGAAGGCAGTGCTGCAGGCGAAGGAACACATTTTGGCTGGTGATATCTTTCAGATTGTACTAAGTCAGCGGTTTGAACGGCGGACTTTTGCAGACCCATTTGAAGTCTACAGAGCATTGAGGATTGTTAATCCTAGTCCATACATGACTTATCTACAGGTTTTCCAATTTCTCTTCACTCCTTTATATTTTGTTTCATTTTGTTCTATTATTATTATTAATATTATTATTATTTTGTATTCAAGATTGCTTTCAAGTGGTCTAATTTATTCAAGTATATTGGTACCAGGCCAGAGGGTGTATCCTTGTTGCTTCGAGTCCAGAAATTCTTACACGAGTGAAGAAGGTAACATTGTTGTGCAAGAATTACTTAAAAATAATTGCCTCCATCTTATTTCTTCATTTAATTTAAGGGTTAAAGGGAAAAAAATGCCTTGGAAGTTTCCACCAATGGGCACTAGGCACTACGAAGTTTTTCGAGGGAGCAATTTTGCCCGAAGGTTTCAAAAACGATGCAACGTCTCCCCCACTGTTAAAAATGTTAACTTTTACTATTAAATTTGACTAAGATGTACAAATGGCCATCAATACATGCCACCTCTTCATCCTACATCAATAGTGCTTGGCCAACTCACTCATTTATCCCCTTGCGACCCTTACTTTCCCCTCTCTCTATTCCTTTTCTGATGTGAATGTGAATGATCGGTGGTGATAATTCTTGGCAAGAAGCCACAGATCATTTGTTCTTTCTTGAAAAGCTCCTACTGTCCTACAATCCTTTGTTCTCTCTTCAAAAATTACAGCATCTGAAAGTAATATACAAATCTGTGAATGACCATTGTAGTTGCGTCCTCTTTTCCACAGAGCAATGGGTTTCGCAGTGTTTGGAAAGTACCGGAGGAATCTCTAGAGAATGTCAACCACCCATATGGTCTCTCTGAAGAGGATTCCTTCCTTTGGGGATTTTTGAATCACAATCGGGATCCAAACGGTGGCTCAAATCAGAGACAAGATGGGCAAAAATGGTGAGATCAAGGTGAGAGAATTGCTACATTTTGGGCTATTGAACAACATGATGATGAGTTGTTTGGGAGGAGTCATGGGACTTGGTGGGAGAACGGTATGATTTGCTTGAAGGTCTACACCATTGCACCTCCACTTGTGCCCCCCTATTCTTGGCCTCTATCTCACCCTTTGTCATGCTCACGAAGATTCCTCCTCCAATCGATGGTGATAAGCCCTCCCACGTGTAAATCTCCGATGGCTGTCAAAAGTTTCGTGTATCACTGGATTCCGCCTTCTCCGATCAATACTCCCTCGTTCACCTTTAGCTCCATGAGAAGCGCAGACCCCTCGGCTGGACTCAACGTAGCTGGTGTCTGATTCTGGCTATTGCATTGGTGTCCTCCCCTTTAGTTCTCTTTGTTACCCGAGCTATTACCTTTGTGACAGACAGACCATGGGCTATGATATCTATAATCTATCAATATGTGATCTGAGTTTTTTTTCCAACTAAAAAATCTAATGTGGAAAGAAAAAGGGTGAGGTGGATGCCACATAGGAATGCCACCTCTGCAGAATTTGATCAACAAACGCTGACCGTTTGGGTCAGTTAAGGCAGGTCAACATTGCATTGTTTTTGAAACGTTTAGGGCAAAATTTCCCCCTTGAAAACTTCCTGGTGCCCAAGGAGCATAGGTGGAAACTTCTGGGGTATTTTTGTCCTTTAACCCTTAATTCAACGCTAGTATATGATATAAGGAGCCCATGTTTGTGTTCATAAACTTTGTTTATTTATTATTTATCTTGAGCAGTTTTTTTGTTGAGGTTTTCAATTAGCATCTTTAACTTTTTATACAGTTTAACAAGTATTAATACCTCTTTCATATTTTTATTGACAGGGGAAAGTTACCAATCGCCCCCTTGCTGGGACGGTTAGAAGAGGAAAAACACCTAAAGAAGATATCATGTTAGAGAAAGATCTTTTGAATGATGAGAAGCAATGTGCAGAACACATAATGCTCGTTGATTTGGGGAGGAATGATGTTGGAAAGGTTTGAAGTTTCCATTTCCAGGATTGATTTTATTTTTTCCATATTCTTTGGGGATCAAAATCATATCCCGTTAGTATCTACTATTAGCATATGATAGGCTCAGACACATTACTCCCACTAAAACACACAAGAGACATATTGGAGTTGCAAAATGGCCGAAAATGGGGAGGAAACACAAATGTATGCACAGAAAAATAGAAAAGCAAGTAGCAATATGTTTCTGTTGTACATATATTTTTTATTTTCCATGTGGTACTTACCTCAAGGTTTAGTATTCTTTGATGATACTGATCTTTTTTATTGCCCCTAAATTCATAACATTATTTCTTATCATTGTTATCATTTGTCTGGTATGATGTGGATATGCAGGTCTCCAAACCTGGTTCTGTTAGAGTTGAAAAGCTCATGAATATAGAACGCTATTCCCATGTTATGCACATCAGTTCAACTGTAAGTTTTATGATGCAATTGATGGGAATTTGGATATTCAAATGTTTTTGTATCAAACCACATAATATGTATACATTGGATGCTTATAACCGGAACTTCCAACGTCATTATGCTCTTTATTATTCAAGATTATGCTCTGTTATTCAAGATTCTTAGTATAATGGGTCTATTATGAAATTGGAAAACAAATCCTTGTTGATACAGATGGATAAAGAAAAGTATAGCAAAAAATATTGTGGGATAAGGTGGAAAGAATGTGTAAAGGGTTGGAGAGATGTACATAGGAAAGCCTTAGAAAAGAAGGGGGTGTGTGCTACATATATTAAGGTCATACAAGATATATATGAGGGGGTAACAACAAGTGTAAGAATGTCTAGAGGTGAGACAAAGGACTTTCTTACAAGGATTGACTTACATCATGGATCAGTCTTGTGCCCTTATTTATTTAACTTGGTCTTAGACATTCTAAATGAGCTTATACACGAAGAAATCCCCTAGTGCATGCTTTTTGCTAATGATATTGTTCTTGTGGCTGAGTCAAGAGAAGAGATTAATTCTAAACTGGAGTTATGGAGAAGAACCTTAGAGTCGAAGGGTTTCTGATGGAGTATGAATAGAACAGAATATTTGCATTGCAATTTTGATAAAAGAAGAGTAAGAAGTGATATGGAGGTCAAAATGGAAGATCAGGTCATTTCACAAGTAACAAAGTTCAGATATTTGGGATCAATTTTACAAAAAGATGGTTAAATTGACGGTGATGTTAATCATAGAATTTAAGCTGGGTGGTTCAAATAGAGAAAAGCCTATTTTTGATTGAAAAATACCTGATAAAGTAAAAGGGAAGTTTTATCGTACTGTTGTTCGACCAACAATGCTTTATGGTAGTGAACGTTGGGCTTTGAAGGAACTACATGAGCACAAAGTGGGGGTAGTTGAGATGATGATGTTGATAAAGATTTGTGATCATATAAAGAAATATAAGATTCGTAATGAACATATATGGGGAAGCGTTGGATTGACACATATTGTAGAAAATATGTTAGAAAATCGTTTGAGGTGGTTTAGACACGTATAGAAAAGGCCATTTTATCCATTAGTGAGGAGGATAGATCAAGTTGTTGGGAGCCGAGTAAAAAGGAGTAGAGAGAAAGATCGAAGAGAACGCTTAATGAGGTTATTGAGCGAGACCTCTTTATCAACAATTTATCTAGAGATTTGGTTTTTGAAGTTCAATGGTATTGTGTGATCCATGTAGCCGACTCCATCTAGTGGAATAAGGTTTTTTTGTTGTTAAGTTTTGAAGTCAAGTGTTTTTCATGTTGAGGGTAGAGGTGCAGGTACCTGTAGGAGGTACCTATTTACTCGATAGGATTTAAGTGATAATATATCATAATAAGTTAATCACCAACAGTTTTATATATTTATGAAAGTTAATTTGATCCAAGTCCTTCTACTTGAGACTGATGGAAACAGCTTCAGAAATAGTATTACTCAACTGTAAAACTACTCCATAGTGTACGTCTAATTGAGTAATACGCTAAACAAGGAAGAAAATGACCCAATCCTGTGCTTTCAAGAGGCAAGCCTTTCCTTTCCTCTACTCAGTTTTTCCCACACCCCTCACAACAGCCAACCCTCTTATGATGTACCCTCACCCAGCCTTCTAATTGCCAACTATGAAATACCAAAAACACCCCTCATTCACATGGTCTGCTCTTATATTCAAAAGTGGGCTATACTAAATAAATTCTGACCCAAGTCCAACAGAGACTTGCGGTCTTTGCATCCCAGCTATTCATGTTCAGTTTGCAAATTATATATATCTTAGCTACAGTTTCAAAGCATTTTCAGTTGTCATTTTTAAAGCAATAAATGAGTGGAGTTAGTAAAGAAGATTGTATCTATGACTATGAAAACCCTACATGTCTGTCTTTGCAGGTCACTGGGGAGTTACTTGATCATTTAACAAGCTGGGATGCACTGCGTGCTGCGTTACCTGTTGGTACAGTTAGTGGAGCACCAAAGGTAATTTTTAGTGCACTGTAAGACTGCCTAGATTTAATGCCCTTAAATTCTGTTATTCACTAAACATAAGAAAACCAAGTAAGTCAGAAGGTGGGTTCCCTCTCTCTCCCTCTGGGGTATATAACCCGATGGATCATTTTATATGTTGAAAATATCTAACTTCTAAAATTTACTAAATTTTAACTAAAATTAAAATCTAAAAGGACTCACATAGGTTACAGGCATCTATTTGGCTGGTGTTTAGTTCCTTTCTTTCCTTCAAGTTTCACTTCAGTTAGCCGTAAAATGTTTAGAATTGTCTTATATAAGGAATTGGTAGTGTTTGAACGGCATGGGCCTTGGCACCACCTGGTCCCATACCCCCATATAAACTTTTAGGAAGTCTCATTTCTGGTGTGTAGAGGTGGAAAGTGAAGATCTTTTGGCTGAGGACAGTTCAACCCTTTTAGTGGACTAGATTGGTGGCCAGTTCATTCAGTCTGGATTCTCCTACGGGTGTAATTGTGTTATTGTTTTGTTTGTGAACAAATCTGTATGAGTAAAGATTTAGCCAACTAATTTGAAATGCCATATTGGTTCTTACATGAGCAAAAAAAGTTTTTACCAGTTGCTATGACAAAATATTCTGCAGTCCTCTACTGCTGGGCTCAAAAGAAAATACCGCTTTTATAACAGGATTGTGAAGCATAATATTATGGGTTAATGTTACAGTATGCTAATGCTCCTGATATTCAATTGGTGAAGCAAGATATCTGGAACTTAGATTCCGTTTTTATCTAGTAATTTTTCATCTTTCTTGCTCAAGTAATGCGTTTCCTTTCGATCAGGCCAAAAAAAATGTATTTCCAGGTAATATGCAATACAAGTCCCCTTTGTATTAAAAAAAAATCACCCTAGGTTTGGATTATTGGTTTAATGTTTCTGATTCTAAGAAATTCACATGGCACCAGGTGAAGGCCATGGAGTTGATTGATCAGTTGGAAGTGGCAAGACGGGGACCATATAGCGGTGGATTTGGAGGCATATCTTTTTCTGGCTCTATGGACATTGCCCTTGCTCTGCGGACCATAGTTTTCCCTACCCATACTCGTTTTGATACAATGTTCTCGTACAAGGATGTGAACAAACGTAGGGAGTGGATTGCTCATCTGCAGGCTGGAGCAGGAATTGTGGCTGACAGTGATCCAGCTGATGAGCAAAGGGAGTGTGAGAACAAAGCTGCAGCTCTTGCCCGTGCTATCGATCTTGCCGAGTCTTCCTTTGTTCAGAAATAAATTGGATGCATCCACGGGTAAAAACTTCATTACTGAATTGTAAACTAAAATGAAGACGTTGTCTCGTTTAAAATTACCCCTAATTGCCTCAGCAATGAGGGTTTTGTTCATTTGTAGCTAATTTTAATGGGAATTTTATGTTTTTACTCGTCTAAAGTTGTTTGGGGTATTTTGTTGCATTTTAAGCATTATGCTTTTTTTTTTGAAAAAAAATGAGAACATTGACTATAATTGAGGATGCATTTGGGGGTTCCATGGAGGAAAAAAGAATTAAAAACTGTCTCATCTAACCATTGTCTGACGTTTATTATTGTATAATGGATGGAATGAAGTCATATTTTCCTAACAATATTACTGTTAAAGGTTAATTTAGATGAAAAGATGTGAACGAGTCTTTTAGCTTTCTCATCCTAACCTGATAAGAACATTTTTGAAAAATAATACTTTTCAGGCCCGCTTGGATCGCAGAACTTGGTGGATTGGAAAGGAAAAGAAAGGAAGAAAAATGGAAAATGGGCTAAATTTGTGTTTGGTAGGGTGAAAATGAGGTGGGAAAATGATCTTAATGACAATTTTGCCCTTGTTTAAAGAAAGTGTTAATTGTTGGCAAACAAATTAAAAAAAAAATTACTTAAAAGGGGGAAACTGAAAATATTGACTGTAAAAATGGATTTAACCAGAAGAAGGTGATGGCACGTGATGGTCAAACTTTGGAAGAGAGCACTCTATTTGCCAACAATTAACACAACAGAGCAGAGCAATAATTCCTAATAATTTATTTCTAACCCATGAGATACCCAAGTCATACATAAATGAATGAAGAACTTTAATCACATACGTCTTATGGGTGGCTTATGATTATGTGCAATCAAAACAACTTTACTCTTAACCATTACATATATAACACCTGCATGTGGTCATAGGTACTTGATTGTGAAAATAATATCATATTTTGCTTCGAGTGTACGTCATGGGTACATTATGGTTATAGAAGAATTATCTAATTTTACTCTTAACAGTTATGCACTCATCCATTGCATCTGGTCACCACTACTTACCTTATCAACAATATCACATCTTTAACCACATTTACCATATGGGTGCCTAATAATCAAGCGATATTTCATCAACTTTTCTCCTAACCATTACATTTCGACCACCTCCCTTATGCTAAGATACAATGGTTGTGAGGAATGAACACTTTACTTTCCTCAATAGAGATAACAAAAAATAATGGGTGCATAACATTCAAGGGTAACATCAACACAAGAACGATGATGACCGAACAACATGCATGAATCAACGAAACCCACTACTTGTTGGCTATTGATCAAGGCCCTCCTCATCGCTAGAGCAAGAGAACCTTCCTCTCCTCCATGTTCTTGAGCTGGAGCACTTAAATTTCTGTCTATAAAGCCACTTTTTGTTTTTTATCACATCAACGAGTATTTGTATCTTTGTTTAAATTCTAGCGGGAAATGAAAATAGGTTCCTACCAAAATTGGAGGGAACACATCTTCATCTATATAGATGAAATTCAATTTAGGTGTCAAAATGTTTTCTACCAGAAATTACTCTTCGAAAGTCCACCATCGGATGAAAAATCATATTTTCCTTTTCCTGCCCTAGTTTTTCTATGATCCAAACCGGCTCTTCTGTTCTTCTTTAATGTAGGACCTAGTTTAGGGGTAAATTATAGTCCTAAATGTACTGACAATGGTGATGGGAAGGCTTTGAGTGATGGCAAGTAGGTGAGGTTGAAAAGAGGAAGAAGATGACCATCTGTATGATACAAAAATACGAGGGTGTGAGGCTTGTAAATGGCTTCTTCACATAAATTAATATTAATAATACTAGAGAAGTGGGATGACTTAATTTATCCTTTTTAAAATTAGAAGGAAATGATACAAATGTCCTCATGTTTATAGCAAGCATCATCGGCGTTGGTAGGAATAATTTATTGGCAAGTCTTGTTAAGGCATTCCTCACATTTCATTAGTTTTTATAAACTTTTGTTTATAAAAACAAAAGTCTTGTTAAGGCATTTATTGGCAAGTCTTGTTAAGGCATTCCTCACATTTCATTAGTTTTTATAAACTTTTGTTTATCAAATAATAAATATACATTTTTAGGTCATTTATGATTTTTGTTAAGGTATTTCCCACATTTCATTAGGTATTACTAATTTGTGTTTACCAAGCAATAAATCTGCACTTTTAAGTTATTTACAAGTTTTATTAAGGCATTCCTCACATTTCATTAGGTATTATCAGCTTTTGTTTAGTAGGTAACAAATCTATACTTTTATATCATTCACAATTTTATTAAAGCATTTCTCATATTTTATTAAATATTACTAACTTTTATTTAACAGATAACAAACCACTGGCAACTACTTCCCAAATTTACCGCCGCCTCGCCGAAAAATCAATCAAACTAGATCCAATCAAATTCAGCAATATCAAAGCAAATCTAATGGGGTGGAAAATATAACCTTCATTTCTACAATTATTCTTGAGATGCCTTTTAGAGTTTCTTTCGTCATCACTGCTCCGTGCTAACCCCCATGTCCAGTATGACTTCCTCATCAACTTCAGCACCATGAGAAGAACCCAAAACATCTTCAACTTCATTTATAACATTCTCCAAAATCGCCTCCTGTTCATCACTAGACGAACTTCCATCTAAATAAGTCGCATCTTTCACTTAGAGCTGGTTCAAAAGTGTTGCTGTAGATCTTAGAAACATTCCCACTCTCTACAAAAGCTCACGCTTTTCTTCGCTTTAGGTTGATGTTGAACCTCTTGCCTGCGATCAAAGATCCCATTGCTAGAGGAGGCCGCCTTGTTGGAGGAGGTTGTCTCAGCAGTTTGCGTCAATGGAGGAGAAGATTTTGTCATGAGAAACACACACACACACTCGCACAAAGGCAGAGGAGAAGATTTTGTCATGAGAAAAAAACACACACACAGAGGCACTTGTGTTATTTCATTTTGATTTAAAAAATGACAAATAAGCTGTAATACTTCTCTAACAAACACAAGGACACTTGTGTTATTTCATTTTGACTTTAAAAATGACAAATCAGCTCTCATACTTCTCTAACATGATAAATATTGGAGGTGACTTTTTATCTTTTTAGCATTTTCGAAATTCTTTAGATTTTCCCAAATTTTCTTTGTTAGAGGGCCCAAAATGTCTTTTGTCTGTACCCTTCGCTTGGATGAGAAGAAAAGTTGGGATGAAAGAAAATAAGAGGAGAAAAGATGAGCAGAAAAGAAAAATAGAGAGAAAATATTATCACTCTCCTTGCTTGGATGAGTGAGAGAAAACTGGAAGGAGAGAAAATGAGAAAATATTTGATGACTAAAATACCCCTACCCACAAATTTAAATAATTATATTTAAAATTACATTAAATATTAAAATGAAAAAATCATTTTAATATTAACATAATCAAATAATTCAAAATAATAAAGATAAATTTTAATGAAACAAAATAAAATGTTATTTTTTAGGTAAGAAATAAAAACTGGATAATATTTTAAAATTAAATATAATAAAATCAAATAAATAAATTATGCACTAGCGCACATTATTAATGATAGGAGAAAATAATATAAAAATGAAAAGGTTAAAGTGTAATATAAAAAGTTAAACACATTTTTTAAAAAAATATTTTTACAGAAATTAATAAAACATATTTTTTAAATATTATCTATTTATTTTTATAGATATACACGGTGTAGGTGAGAAGGACTTTTTTTTTAAAACCAGGGGTGCAAGGTAAAAAGAAAATAATAGTAAAATGAATAGTATTATTGCGGTAGGGGGTTTTGACATAAAAAATGAGTACATTGGAGGTAATAATATAAAGGGCAATATTTGCATTAGTTTTTCTCCCCCAAATCTCTCCACTTTTGAAGAGAAATTTTGAGAGGAAAAAATCCTGTGGGACCCATTCTATTTTCTTTCCTACTTTTCTTCTCCCTCCATTTTCTCTCCAATCCAAGCAAGGAAAACTTTCTCCCTCCTACTTTTTCCATCCCACTTTTCTTTCCTCTCTCATTTTCCCTCATCCCTTTATAATAATAAATTTGTATGGCAAGTAAGCCACCTAAGCCATGTTGTTAGGCAGCTTCTCTCATATTTCATTGTTCATATGAACAGTGACAACTTGCCTTTGACTGCATGCCACAACTACATATAATCATCTCGCTCCACCCTTTCACCATTGCGATATAATGTAGTTGTATGTGTCTGTAGTTTTGAGTGGGTCCCAATACAACATCTGGTGATCTGCTTACATATATTTTCAAAATTTTCAACAACATTCGAGTCAGGATGCTATGCCTGTAGTTGTGTGTGCTGAGTGGGTCCCATATTTTGCTGCTGCTTATGAATGTTTGGTGGCTCCTTCTGCTTTTACTGTTCAAATGAACAGTACCAACTTCAATGCTCTTACTTTGAGCTCCGTGAATAGAGTCCCATCTTCTAATTTTGAAATTTGAAACTCCCTCCTATTTTACAATCCTTTCCCTCTCATTCATTTTTTACTTTTCTCTTCCCTTCCTGAGGAATATAGCTCCTCTTCTTGCTTCTTTGCTGCAACGATGGTTATTCTCTCTCACCCTTTTCAATCTTCTTTCCTGAATTCCAACCCATTTTTTCATCTCTATATCCTCCATAAAAAAATTTCTCCCTTCATTACAACATGCCTGTTTTGTAGCACTAAGTTCATTAAAGTTTGCTTCCATCGCATCGCCACCTGAAATCACGCCTCCATCCTCGCAGGTGTCTGATGCAGTCACTAGTGGGGGTATTCTGTTCTGATCTCACAGGCTTTACACCATAAAAGCACTTGACTCGAATGTGGTGATGAATATATACTGTGCGGTCGTCGTGTGCGTGTTAACCTCAGTCCGCCACTATGGGTGCCGTAGCTGCCAAATTCTCTTCTCCTTCCCCTGTTTGGATTGACATCATGTGGATTTTAGAGGAGTCCACCCTGACTCCATTTCTCTTATTCTTTATCTTTGCTTAGATATCAGTCGTCTTCAATATCATCTCCATTTTGGCCAATCTAACCTATGACATTGCTACTCTGGATGTTAAGGTGGGATTTCTCTGTTCTCTTTCTTCAACTTCATCTCTGCTTTTTATATTTGTTTGCATTAGGGACTGTGAAATTTTCCTAGCATCCTTTGAAACATAATCTTATATCAATTGTAAATATAATACATGTCTAAACTCTTTTTCTCCTTGTATTTATTCAATGCATGTCTAAACTCTGCTGACTTCTGGCCGTGTAACCATTGCCGTCAGTGCTGTTTACATGTTCAAGGTAATTTACTTTGTGCTCTTATTATGCCTTGGGCATCTGATCATGCTCCAGCCAATCTTCAATATCTTTCATTGTCATATCAATTATTTTGCTGCCAGATTAGCTTAGCCATTGCCATACGATATGCATTGACAAGGCGGGCCTTTTCTATAACACCAAATGGGCTTGAAGTTCTACTACTTGATTACCCAATTCACCAGCAGCGTTTAATGCCTTTACTTGTGAAAGTGTAAGTTCTCCAATGACAGGCATTTTAATTTTATTCAATTCTTTCAATAAGAAACATTTAGTAAGAAATAAACTGAGGGGCCATCTCATGATGTTCTCTGATTTTATGGCATGTTGTGTAATATACACCATTTAGAAGTTCAAATCATTTGGCAACATGAGGGCCCCAACCATCTTCTTTGCTTTTCTTTGAAAATTCATAGGAATGTCAATCTAATTAATTATAGTTTTTATTTTCAGGTATTTGCTAAATTGTTTTTCTGTTACTATTTTTCAAGTTAATTATGGACTTTAGTGAAATTGGTGGCCAGAGCAGAAGTAGCAAGGGGTCATTCACCGCGACTGCTCACTATTATCTGGATGGTGGATGGAGTAGAATCAACAAGGGGCCATTACCCATATTTCCTCTTTATTATTTGGATGTAGATGTAACAGAAGCAGTAACAAGCTATTGCCCACTCATTATCTATATATGCAAGTATGTTTCTCCCTCCTTCCCTCTGTGTGTGTGTAAGGGTAAATCATGAGCGGACATAGAGAAAATGAAATTTTCTTATGAGACTTTGGTCCCTTGCCAATGCGGCCATTCTTCCTGATGCAATCCAGAAGCAGCAAGTTGTCTCTTCATATTCAAGTGACGAATCTTCAACTTCAAATGATCATTTTCAAATTCCAGCTGGTCCAATCATAATAGGAAGAGCCAAACAAATTAAGGAAGTATTAAATGGGTTTGTGCAAGAGACTTGGACGAAGCAATTAGCAATCTGATCAAAGTTGGACGAAAATGCTGAAAACGTTACTAACTTCATTTGGGCTGTAAATTGAGATATTGATCAAGTTTTGGGCTTGAAGTCTTGCAATTAAAGAGCTTGGACCTATTACTACACATGTGAGGACTCATTTGGGCCTAAATAAGCACATTTTGGGCTTTAAATGCTGATTATATTTTATAGATTTTATTTGTGCGAAATTATTAAGTTGCCATATTTGATTTTTGGGTTCTCTAGCACACTATATTAGACTTTTGTGTTTTCTAGAACATTGTATTAGACATTTGAGTTTCATAGCACTTGGTTTTGGATTTCCTAGAATATGGTATTAGACTTTGTAGTTGCAATTTTCTAAGTTGCAATTATTATAATTAGGTAGTATTTCTCTATAAATACCTTGTGCTTCTTCATTTGTAATACACACTGGAGATTTGATATATGAATGAAAGTTACATTTCTGCACTTTGTTTCTTGAGAGTGGATTCTCTCTAAGGTTATTCTTAGAACTAACAGACTTATCAAGGCTTGATCAACCTTGTGGCGTATTCCAACACTTCGGGTCCTTGTTCTTTTGTGTTCAAGGGTTCAAGTGGATCGTAGATCTTTGTTTAGCTTTCTTGGGGTGAGCATATCTCAGAATTGGTTGTGGGTTCGTGAGATCTTCCCTTGTGGGTTCGCACCATCTTGGTATCAGAGCTTCTGATCTAAACTCAGGTCATATCTTTCTGTTCTTTGTTTCCATTTTCGTTTTGAGTTTTGTGTTGTTCTTGTGTCTTTTCGTTCGGTTTGTCAAGCGTTTCTTTATGTTTTTCAACATTTAGTGAGTCATTTTCATAGTTCAATATCTCTACTTTCATCTTGGTTTGGAATCATTCCAATCTAATTTGTCATTTGTGAGTTCTATTCATTTTAATTTGTTGTGTTTCTGAAAATTTTTTGTGACTGTTCATCTTTGTTTTTCCAGAACGTCCCTAAATATTCTGTCCTTATTCGACCATCCTTTCTTTGTGATTTACATCATTCAACATGTCATTTCCATTGTTCAGAATCTCTTCTTTCTGCTCGTTTTGATTGCATCTAAATCCGAAATTTCCACAGTGATTTATAGTCTTTACAAAACAGACGCTTTTTTGGAATTTATGGGTTCAGATTGCTTGTGTTGTACTACTGTTTGTGATAGATTTTGTATATTCTCTTTTTTAAGTTTCAATAGAAAAAAAAGAGAGAACATAAAAAAAAGTGACAAAAAAACAGAGAAAAAAATATATATATACAAAAAGAGAGAGAGAGAGAAAGTTCCAATTGATGTGTTGAATGTATTCTATGCAAGCACCTCTATCTTGATATCCAGAAATTGACTAAACCTTTTCAATCTGTGTTAATTGAACATTTCTAAGTGTTGTGTTGATTCTGTAAATTGTGATTGCTTTGATTATGAATTGCTTAGTTCTTTAAAGAGCCTTAAGAGGAATCTAAGAGTGGAAAAATGCAAGAGTGACATACATCAATTTAAAAGCCAAATTTAAGTAAAACACGAGTGATAATAAAACTTGTTTGAGTGAAACACGTGTGTAGAGTGGTGATGTCTCTTTTTCTCTAAATCTAGCATTTCAGGTATCATCAATATGCATGATGAAAAAGAAATTCAAAGACATCTTCAATCTTTATTAAAAGGATTCCAGAAGTTTAGTGCTAAAAACGACCAATGGATGTCTATTCACAACTCTATATCAAAAAGAGAATTCTAAAGAAAGCTGCAAAAATTGAAATAAGGCTCCATGAGTGTTGATCAATATTTTCAAGAGATGGAATTAGCTTTAATTAGAGTTGGAGTGAAAGAAACTTCAAAACCTACTAAGGATCATTTTGTAAATGGGGTTAATCTTGAATTAGCTTGTTTTGTAAAGACCCTAACCTTCTTGGACATTGATATGTTGGTTCAATTTGTTGTTGAGTATGGGCAAAAGATCAAGCAACAAAGATGTTTAGAAAGTAGCTCCAGTGCAAAGGAGATTGAAAGCTTGATTGTTACAATTCTTAAAGACGAGTTAGAGCCAGCCAAGGAGGAAGGTGTTGAAAATCAAGCTGACAAGTGTGAAGAAGACCTTCATATTCCAAATACCAATCTTGTGGTTGAAGCTCCTCTCAATCATGAAAAGAAAATTGAAAATATGAGTGAGAGTGATTTTTGTGAAAATGTTTTTGAGAGAAAAATTCAGTTTGAGAGGGAAAAAGACATTGAGAGCATAGAGTGTTATCAAAATAAAGAGAGTAAAAATGAGTGTAAAGAATTGAGTGAAAAGAAAGATGAAAAGAGTTGTGAGAAAAGTGAGGTTAAGAGTGATTGCAAGGGTATTTCTTTGGTTACTAATGATCTTAATCATTATTTGCTTTGTGATTTTGTTGTGTTGCAGGAATTTTTGGATTTGATTCCTAAGAAGCCACCCGATGGATTCTTATCTTCAAGAAGCATTGAACCTTCATCTCCTTCGAGTGACATTGAAAAACATTATGGTTCTCTAAAGTTTGATCTCAATCATAATTTTCCTTGTGATTTTAATGTATTGCAGGTGTTCTTGGATTTGATTACAAAGAAGTCACATGATGGTTTCTTATCCTCAAGAAGTATTGAACCTTCATCTTCTTTGAGTGGCAGTGGAAAACATTCTGGTTCTCTAAAGTTTGATATTCTTGATAACTTATTGCCTTTAAGATGCCTTTAACTCCAGACCTTGAATTTTCATGGTCACATGGGTTTTTCTATTTGTAGGTGTTCTTATATGCATGTTGCATCTTATTTTAAAGATACTCTAATTTGTAGCAACAATCTCAAAAAGCATGTGAATCCTCTGCAATATGTGCTTGAAGTTTTGAGAAAAGAACAATTGTTTTCAAGTCTGGAAAATTCAGACTGTTGCATGGAAAACGTTGATTTTCTTTGTCATGTGTATTTGTTTGGTCAAGATAAGCTTAACAAGAGACATGCAAGTTAGCTGAAATTTATTGAGACATTTCCATATATCACCATATATGAGAGAGGTAAAGAGAATGTTGTTGTTGAAGTATTATAAAAAAGGTATAGTGTTCTTCCTTCTTTAAATACTAAGTTGCTTGGATTTGAATATTTCAAGAAATTGTATGCAAGTGACATTGGCCTTACTGAATTATTTCTTCCTTGTGAAATTGAGCATTTTGCATCCAAAGCCAGCATACAAAGAAGCGGTGTTCATTTTGAATCTGAAGATAGAGTGCATATGATAAAAGAAATTTTTTTAGCTCATAAGAAGTCTAATTCATTTCCAGTGCTTGAAAGACTCACTGATAATGCTGACATGATTAGTGAGTATAATGCTAGTTCTACTTTTAAAATAGCTGATTTATGTCCATTTGATCTAGGTGGAGATTTGAGGACTAATCCTTTTGAGGAGAGAGGGAATGATGCGATCCAGAAGCAGCAAGTTGTCTCTTCATATTCAAGTGACGACTCTTCAACTTTGAATGATCATTTTCAGATTTCAGCTGGTCCAATCACAAGAGGAAGAGCCAAACAAATTAAGGAAGCATTAAATGGGCTTGTGCAAGAGACTTGGACGAAGCAATTAGCAATTGGATCAAAGCTGGACGAAAATGCTGAAAACGTCACTAACTTCATTTGGGCTGTAAATTGAGATATTGATCAAGTTTTGGGCTTGAAGTCTTGCAATTAAAGAGCTTGGACCTAGTACTACACATGTGAGGACTCATTTGGGCCTAAATAAGCACATATTGAGCTTTAAATGCTGATTATATTTTATGGTTTTTATTTGTGCCAAGATTATATTTTATGGTTTTTATTTGTGCCAAATTATTAAGTAAGTTTCCATATTTGACTTTTGGGTTCTCTAGCACATTATATTAGACTTTTGTGTTTTCTAGAACATTGTATTAGACATTTGAGTTTCCTAGCACATGGTTTTGGATTTCCTAGAACATGGTATTAGACTTTATAGTTGCAATTTTCTAAGTTGCAATTATTACAATTAGGTAGTATTCTCTATAAATACCTTGTGCTTCTTCATTTGTAATACACACTTGAGATTTGATATATGAATGAAAGTTGCCTTTTTGCACTTTGTTTCTTGAGAGTGGATTCTCTCTAAGGTTATTCTTAGAACTAACAGACTTATCAAGGCTTGATCAACCTTGTGGCATCTTCCAACACTTCGGGTCCTTGTTCTTTTGTGTTCAAGGGTTCAAGTGGATCGTAGATCTTTGTTTAGCTTTCTTGGGGTGAGCATATCTCAGAATTGGTTGTGGGTTCGTGGGATCTTCCCTTGTGGGTTTGCACCACTTCCTCTTCTATACTTGATGTTGTGTATGCTTTTGCAGATGACACCTCTATTGCAGATTGGTGCAACATTAAACCTCATGGAGTAAAGGTCTTGATTTTAAATCTTCAAAGTTGCAATTACACAGTACCAAATTTTGTGAAGAAAATGAGAAAACTTGACGTTCTGGTGGTCACGAATGTTTCCATATTTCTAAATTAAACAGATTTGAGCTGTTTGGTTCTTTATCTAGCTTGATAAGAAGTATATTAGAGAATATTTTAGTACCTTGCCTCCCGAATCTTGGTTGTGGGAAATTGTGATAACTGCATTCTCTCAAAGAAGCAATGGGAGATGTTTTGTAATTAGATTGTGGTTTTTCACTATAAATGATATTGTTGTTTAATAAAACTAGTACAGAACCCGTGTGATGCACGAGACAAAGTCATTTACGTTTTTAGTTTGATATATAATTGTTGTTAATGTTGGAGACTGTCATCTATATTATAAAAAATAATGTATTGAATTGAAAACATTTCAGCAATTATTTGATAGTATTCACTAAGAACCATGTGTCTTTAGGTGGTTAACCCATATTGTCAGTGTATAAAAGTAAACACCTAATATGTTATCTATCAGAAAGAGAATTTTGTTATTTCAATAGACTTAAAACACTAATGTAGGTACCTTATAAAGATGTAAGAGCATGTTAACACACAAAACCACATTTTTAAAAGTTGAGACTCTAGAAGCTAAATGACAAGCAAACACAACGTAAAACCAAAATAATGTAGGACATAATAAATAAATGATACTTTTTCACAATAAAATAAAATTAAAGCATACGTATATCAAGTGAGCACCATAACTTATATAACAATGTTGATGAGTGACATACTCAAGTTACAACATTGTAAAAAACTTCCTTGTAGACAACATTTGTTGTCCTATTTGTTACTTTATCAGTATTATCCAAAAGTAATATCTTCAGTCCACATCTATGTCTCACTCTTGACACAACAACATACAATTGCCCATGTGTAAAAACATGTCTTGGAATGTATAATCCAACTGACATCAAACTTTGTCCCTGGCTTTTGTTTATTGTCATTGCAAATGATGGCATAATTGGAAACTGATGACGACACAATGTAAATGGTAATGATGTGTCAGATGGTGATAGCGTTATTCTAGGAATTATAACCCTAAGTCCAACATTGTCACCTGTCATAATCTCTGCCTGAATGACATACCTCTTAAGCCGAGTTACAATCAACCTTGTACCATTGCATAATCCAATTGACTTATCAAGATTCCGCATTAGCATAATGGGACAACTAACCTTAAGCTTCAATTGATGATTAGGAACTCCAGATATAGAAATTGTATTTAAAAATTCTACAGAATGCATAGTAGTAAGGGAATCAAGCAACACGTCTTGCCGGAACACGCTATCAGCACTTAGATATATCCTCTCATCGCCAAGTAAACTATCAATAATATAATTGTTAACCTCTTCAACCACCGTCAAACTCAGAGTCAAAATGGCACGATCCTTGAAATAGTCACCATCACCTAAATGCTCCAATAATTCTTGATATGTTGACTGTACAATGCATTGTAATGGGGATGAAGTAGGGTACAACAAAAATTCAGTAGGTATTGTAACAAAATCTGTAGTGCCATCAACTATTGGAACTGTTCCATTACCTATTGCAAGAACCCAATCTGCAAACTCCTTTATATCTGTATCATTGTCCGATACATCCGAATTCATTAACCTCATGTTCTTCGTAAGGGTAAACACCTTACAGTGTTGCCAAAGATATGAAGCAGTAATTGTTGATAAGACAATGTCCTCCCTACAACCTCTAGGAATGACCAGTAATATCTGTCTAAAATCTCCACCTAGTACAACGATTATACCACCAAAAGGCATTTCAGATGCATCTAGACGGATACGGCGGCATATATCCTTCAGTGTTCGATCTAATGCTTCAAAACATAACTTATTTGCCATGGGCGCTTCATCCCATATTATGAGAGAAGTATGGATGAGTATTTCTGCTAGACGTGAACCCTGTTTGATATTGTAAACTGAATCTTCATTGATATTCAATGCAATAGCAAACTGTGAGTGTGCGGTTTTACCACCGGGCAATAACAAAGCTGCAGTACCGCTAGATGCTACTATCAACATAATTTGTCCATCGCATCTCAATGACGCTGAGAGTGTTTTCCACAAGTATGTCTTTCCAGTACCACCATGGCCATAAACAAAGTACAAACCACTATTCGAGATGTTGATAGCTGATCTAACAGAATCATAAATCTCCTTTTGTTCACCAGTCAAGTTAGCAACTAAATCTGGAACTTCACTCCTCATAGTGTCGAAGTCATAATTGGACCCATCATTCATGTATCTATTTTCCCGGCCATGGTAAGAAAGTGAAGATGGAAATGGGAGTGACTCATACTCATTAAGACTTCTGCCATTCAAGTTTAGAAGACGCTCAATCTCTACCAAAACAGCATCTTCAAGTTCTTTGTCCATCAGAGTAAAACCTGAATAGGGACAATAAGATTCATAGACATACACTAAAGACTAATTAATTCATAATGAATATGAAATAGTGTTGAATAAAAAAATAAAAAATGATAACATTACATTGATTCTGAAAAAAAAAACCTTATGAATGTATACTACAATGCATACCTGAATCTTGCTCATATATGTGTTGTACATCAGATGACATTAACTTCCATGACTGCTGCCATACAAATTCCGGTCTACCGAATGAATTGCAAAAGAGTAAAGTACAGAACAAATAACGAACATACTCAGCAGTTGCCCACTCTCCAGCCTACCTAAATGCATCAATGTACTCCCTGTCATCCTCTAAAAGTCCCAATATATAACATGCATCCTGAAAATTATTATATTTAACACCATCCACTGTCTTGATTTCTTTGTAAGACTTAGGTCCTCTTACTGTTGTTAATAACAACTGAAGGTAAAATGACTCCCCTACCCCCGGAGGAACATAAAATAATCGTCCGATTGAAAACCCTGCCTTTCTAGGTGTCCACTTTTGCAGATGTTTCTTAAACACAAATTTGGTTGGAAACTCTGCATAGGTAAGCAACTTTGCTTCATCAAATTCATCATTTGCGACCATCCAGGCAAGAAACATAGACTGACGTACAGTTGGCCGACTAACTACTTCCTCTATATCGTCGTCATCTTCATAAATTACATTTTACTGATCAAGAAGATGAAACGCAAGACGTTCAACAGATGGATGCCTGTAGTTTATGTCATATCCAAAGATCCGCCATATTGCTTTACAAGGTGATAAGTAACGAACATCGTAATACATTTTAATTTTATCATGCACCACATCTGCTCCAGATAACTCAGAATCTGCATAGAATGCTACTGTTGCACGGTCATGACCTTTACTGACGTATTTGAATAAATACTTGATTGACTCTCCTTGCTTACATCTCTCAACATTGATGTGTGCTTGGAACTTTAAGAGGAGGTATGTGTTATATGGTATAACACTCTATTATCCAAAGGAACTCCACTCTTCAGAACCTCCCTTCCATAATCACGTCTTCTATATCGAACATACCCATCTTCATGAATGAAAGTATCTGGTGTATAAATTTTTGGAAAACATCTAGAACACTTCCCATCTTTCATGCATGGAGAGTTCTTGTTGGTTAATCTACAAGGTCCATGAACCATAAAGTTACTCACTGCCTCAAACAATGTTGGATTGTCCTCCTTATTGGGTAACTCTGCGGTTATAAAATCATCTATTTCTTGAGGCGTGGACAACTTATTTGCATTGCCAAGAAACAACAGGATATGAGCATGTGGCAGACCACGCTTCTGGAATTCAATAGTATATATCACTGCACAAAACATGTCAAAATTAGTAATAAAAGTAATACAACATTATATAGAAGAATTAGGACATTCATAATCATTAAGATCATTCTATTGAATCCATTATATATAAAAGAATTAATTATTGAATGAAAAGAAAGTCTATAGTAACCTACTTTGATTGGACCAAAGAGATGACCCTTTTTTAAATCCTTTATCAAACAATCAAGCTTCATCTTAAACACTTTATCTACAAGTTCATGTCGATTTTTAACCCTGGAACTAAAAGATGAGATAGGCCTAGTAAGCTCTGGCCACTTTGGATTACATGTGAATGTTATAAACAGGTCTGGATATCCAGCCCATCCACATATGGCAACTGCGTCCTGGTAGTTATGCATAATATACTGAGGACCCCCAGTGAAGGAAGACGGCAATATAATGCGCTTACCCCTAACTGCAGCTTCCGTCTCACCCACAAATATAGCATCAGTGAGTCCCTTGTACATTTCTGCACGAAGGAGTTTCTGATTGTATCGTAAGTACTGCAATCTGTATGCCTCCATCATTGTATATCCATCAATAAAAAAACTGCTGGAACAATTTTCCAGACCTTAATATAGCCAATAATTCATTGGCACGCTCATGAACAATGTAAGAAAAGTATTCTCGCATGGATACATATTTAACCCGACTTGTTGAAGCCTCTTCGTCACAAACATGTGGTATATTTTCATTGCAACCACCATCGCCAAACGGGAATAACAGAGAATATCAATTGAGTCTAATCTAATGCTTCAAAGCATAACTTATTTGCAATTGGCGCCTCATCCCATATTATTAGAGATGTATTGATGAGCAATTCCGCCAGATGTGAACCCCGTTTGATATTGCATACATAATCTTCATTGATATTCAAAAATAACATTTTGCTGATCTGGGAGATGAAACACAAGACGCTCAACAGATGGATACCTGTGGTTTATGTCATAGCCAATGATCTGCCATATTGCTTCACATGGTGATAAGTAACAAACATCATAATACATCTTAATTTCATCATGCACCATGTCCAGTCCGGATAACTCAGAATCTTCATAGAAGGCTACTGTTGCACGGTCATGACCCTTACTGACGTATTTGAATAAATACTTGATTTACTCTCCTTGCTTTGCTTACATCTCTCAACATTGATGTGTGCCTGGTACTTTAAGAGCAGGTATGGGTTATATGGTATAACACTTCTATTATCCAAAGGAACACTGCTCTTCAAAACCTCCCTTCCATCGTCACGTCTTCTATATCGAACATACCCATCTTCATGAATGAAAGTCTCTGGTATGTAATCTTTTGGAAAATATTTAGAACACTTCCCATCTTTCATACATAGCGAGTTCTTGTTGGCTAATCCATATGGCCCATAAACCATAAAGTTACTCACTGCCTTAAACAATGCTTGACTGTTCTCCTTGTCCGGTAACTCCGCGCTTATGACATCATCTATTTCTTGAGGCATGGACAACTTCTTTGCATTTCCTAGAAATAACAAAATATGAGCATGTGGAAGGCCACACTTCTGGAATTCTATGGTATATATCATTGCATAAAACATGTCAACATTAGTAAATAAAGTAAGACTTTATCGTACAGAATAATATAGACGGTGATAATCATGAATACATCAAATTATATTTTAATATATATGATGTAAAATAATCAATTATTAAATAAATTGATAATCCATACTAAAATGCTTTGACTGGACCAAACAGATGACCCTTCTTCAAATCCTTTATCAAGTAATCAAGCTTCATCTTAAACACTTTATCTATAAGCTCAGGTCGATTTTCAACCCTTGAACCAAAAGATGAGATAGCCCTGGTAAGCTCTGGCCACTTTGGATTACACGTGAATGTTATAAACAGATCTGGATATCCAACCCATCCACATATGGCAACTGCGTCCTGGTAGTTACGCATAATATAGCGAGGACCCCGGTGAAGGAAGACGGCAATATAATGCGCTTACCCCTAGCTGCAGCTTCTATCTCACCAATAAATATTGCATCAGTAAGCCCTTTGTACATTTTTGCTCGAAGGAGTTTCTGATTGTATCGTAAGTACTACAATCTGTATGGCTCCATCATTGTATATCCATCAACAACAAACTGCTGGAACAATTTCCCAGACCTTAATATAGCCAAAAATTCATTGGCACGCTCATGAACAATGTAAGAAAAGTATTCTCGCATGGATATACATTTAACCCAACTTGTTGAAGCCTCTTCGTTACAAACATGTGGTATATTTTCATTGTAACCACCATCGCCAAATGGAAATAACAAAGGATACTGCAATGGTAGAAAATATGGATGTGTTTCCTTAATTCTCTCCAATAAACTTGATTTATATTTAACAATAATATCTCTTCCTTCATCCGTACTACCAATATCTCCAACAATCAAAGAAGCAACTTCATTGGGTGCTGAAGGCATATTGTACCTATTTAGATATGTGCGTCTCTTATAAATTAGCTTTATTCCTATAGACTGATCCTCACGGGACGTGACAAAATCACAGGCCATCCAAAATATCTTAACCAATATGTTATCTCTGTCAAACATAACTTGAAGACTCGTCACAGTATCCTGATTCAAATTATGCTGTCGACGATTTGTATAAGAACTACAAAATGAATCAACATGAAAAAGTCTTAGAATTGAATCACGATATAAGGAAAGAATGCAGTAAATACTACTGACAACAATAAATATATAGGGCTAAAATACTTACCTAACTGCAGACATTCTATTAGAAAGTTCATGGTCAGTATCATAGATGTATAATTGAGCATATCTTGGTGTCCTACCATCAATAGGAAGCATACTGCCAATCATATGCATATTCTGCCCTGACATCCTATAAACAGAAGGTCTAAGACCAGTATTTATTTTGGGATCAATCCAACCTCCCATAGATGTAAACGCAAACATAGAATTATATATCCTAATGCTGTTTCTGAATTATGCAGAACGAAAGCTTTCACTCGTCAGAAGGTCCTTTAGGTATTCCAGAGGTTGCCTGACTTCAGGTAAACTTATCTTGCCTTGGAGGCAACACATTCCAAACTTGGGTGAACAATATGGATTATCTCTATGCAATCTTTCATTGAACCAAAACTTTTCTTTACAGTAAGCACATACATAATCACGATCACCCAGGTCTTCATACTCCGGAAAATCTTCACATCCCATTATATTGAATGAATTAGAAAGTTACAAAAGTATCAATTAGTGACACGATGTAGACAATAAATTTTTTTACAAAAATATTGCACATACAAAATGTCCCGCTCACAATTTTAATTTGTAATGTTAATCCCTCAAAAGCTTAATTTTATTGAAGTATGAGACATGATTGCCAGGCGTAGAATTCTCACCTTATTTTTATAATGTTAGAAACTTTCAATATTTAAAAAATGAAAGCTTAAATGCCAAACTACAAAACCATAACCATTACAACGAACAACGTTTCTAACAACATAATTATGAATAAAATATTAAGTTATTGCAATAATCACATGTATAAGAAATATTATGAAGGTTCTACAAAACCATAACCATCACAACGAACGTCGTTTCTAACAACATAATTATGAATAAAATATAAAGTTATTGCAAGAGCCACGTGTATAAAAAATATCACAAAGGTTCAGCTTTGAAAGGCTTAAATTACAGTGTGACCACAATACCAAATAAAAAACATGACTACAACATAACAACTATATTACACATGAACAATAATGTTGGTTTAGAATAAAGTCATGCCACTATTAGATTATGTAATAAGATATAAACGTAGGATTGACATCCTGTCAAGTCAATAAATTAAACATGAATCAATATCCAATAGAGTTTATATTCATCTCAATTTATAAAGACAACATTCTTCTTACATATGTTTGACCAACAGAACTATAATGCCTAATTAGAATCTGATAACTTAATTAAAAATGAGACACTGTCAAACATTTGTGCTAATTTATGACAGATTTAAATGGTATTAATTTCCAACATGTAATTGAAATATGTAATAAAAACACAATGACTGAGCATTTATTTCAATTAAATACACAAACATCTCCCATTTAAGATACATATACACATCTCCCCTTTTGAAATTAAAATATATACTACATAAACCTCCCTTATATGTTTTAGAGTACAGTTTTATGTAGCTATCTAGTAGTTGATTGTTAAACTTTATCAACAATCATTTAATTCCCCCATAACAAAATGATTTTTCAACAAATAAATAATCTTTCATAATTGCATACAAAATACTTTTCATACTGTAAGATGTTTTTAATATAAACATATTTTCAAATATTCCAATATATATGTCAAACTCATTTTACATTGTAAATTCGTGTCCTCACAACAGAACAAAAGCACTATTAAAACAGTTGAAATTTACAAAACCGAAACACAGAACCATATTTATACATGCACAAGCGGAAATACAATTCATCATAATCAAACAATTGTGAACTGTGACATTAACAGTTCTTCGGCATATGAACCCATGTTTAGATATCTGAACCTTCGGTTAGAAAATAGAGACATTAATCTAATTAATGCATACGCATTTAATGTACAACAACACATTAACGTCATACATATGTTTGTAGCACATTACGATGTCGCAGTTCATAAACGATATAATAGTAAGCAGACCATATACAATTAAAACAAATGTCTTGATTTGTACTAATTTCATTTCGGATTTCTGAAATCTAAGAATTTATTATATACTCCTGAAACATGTAAACCTATGAAGATTTTGCTCGAAAAAGTATAATAACAAATAATAAATAAGAATATTTTTAACAGTTTACATACAAGAGAAAAAATCTATAAATCTTATAAACGCGGAAAAAATGAAGTAAACCCCACTCCGCTTATGGACTAACAAACATATGGTCCATGTTTAAATCCAATATTATCATCACGTTACCATTACGCGAACGTGCTATCTACAACGTAAAATAGATTACAAATCTCACCACAAGCTAACTATAACAATATTAGCAACACAATTAAACGTCTCTTCTTAAAACGCTAATCCAGGATGTGCATAGTACCAAAATGCAATGTACACTGCTGAAAACACCGGATGACATTTTAATAACAATTTTTATTATGGTGGCAGATATTCGTCTGAACGATTACTTCTCATTACGCAATACATGCAGCAAAATGAAACAATTAGATTCTTCGAGCATTTTGTTCAGGAATGCATCAATGAGAAATTTAAATCAACCTTTCTGGGGTAGAAGTAGGATGAAGTCATTATTTCTACGTGAATGTGAAAAGAATGGAAACCTAGAATTAATGAGCATATATGGCTTACAATAGTACCTAGAGACAGGCGATACAGGTTCAGATGGCCTTAAACTTGTACATAAAGTAGCCTTAAGAGGCTTTCAACTATCAATGTACATACAGTCACTAATGGTCATAGGAAACTGAAATCGTTTCCAAATGTCATCAGACGGTATTAAAGCAACTCATGAAATGACATTACTTACAAACAATCGCGATCTGGAACAGATGAAGAATATAATCAAGCCATATATAGAAGAGTTTGCTTGGAAAATGCATTCAGAGGTTATGGGACTTGAGAGACACATCTTCGGTAGGAATCAGACATGCATACCGTATTCTATAAAATGTAGGTGGGATATTGAGGTAGATTGGTTGAATTGCACGACAGATTATACAAAAATGATGATCCCTTTGATCTAATTGACATAGACTACTGATACAATGCAGCGCGATATGCATTCATAATTCCTACATCTTGTACAAATTACAGGTATAATTATATTCACCTTATAATCATACTATATTACATGTGGATTAAATAGAATGCAGCCTCTTAAACAACTACAGTACAAAAACATTTAACAATAGCTCGTTTTAATCCATTACAAAGTTGTACATTACCAAACAGTCAATGAAAAATACTCCAATCCATATCAAATACAGCACATGATGAATACATTTACACTAAAGTTTACAAAAAAAAAAGATAATTATACTATAACTATCATTGTATGACAACACATATTCGTTTATTAGTCAATATAATTAGTTTCGTGGCTAATACAATATAGGTAATTTAACGTAATTTATCACCTTACCTAATCTGAATTAGAAAGTCAACATTTGATTACACGGCAAAATAACCAAACAATTAATTATACTAATATTTGTGTTTCTGCATTATGATATTGTTCACTGTATACATGTTTTGAAATTTTGTTAACCATAAATCACTAATAACATAAATTTACCCTTTATTATCCCCTATAAGTAATACTTGTTTAATTTTATAAAGCTAATTTACACCATTTAAAGAATATAACACAATGTCACGATTTAACTTAATAATATTTCAGTATATCATTTTATGTGGGTACCGATACGCAGAAGAAATAGTGTATAGAGGTAGGCATTAGTTCAGAAACAATAACGAACGTTCGAAGTACAAAGAATAATTCAATTGCACAACGCCGATCCAAAAATAAAACACATCAGACATGTACACATGTAGATAATATACACAACTATCAATATTCTAAGTACAGAACTTATATACAACATATAAACAACATTTCTATGGTACTGTTACAATTAGAAAAGACCATTTTCACATCAAATAAATCACAAATGACCAAAAGATTATTTTCACCATTTTTGGTAGACGTTATATTATTATAGCCAAAATCAGCTTAACGGGAAACTCCATTGAAGCAAACCAAAATTAATATAAGACGTGATGACATTATGAATTGAATAAAAAAAATTAATTTTAGTAATATAATTTGGGCATAAATAAAAAACAAATAGAACACACAACGTTGTAGTTAAAGTATCTACTATGCAGTTATATATCTTACAATCATCAGTCGTTACTTGCACAACATCAAAATTTATGTGTGATATCATCGGTCGAAGTAAAATATAAAATATTATTATTACATTATACGCATAGCATGATTAATTAACCAAAACTTCTGTGTTTGAAGGTTAAAGAATGACTTCCTGCCAGTAGCAGTGACATACACTCTCTTAGACCTTAAATGTTTGAGAAAAATAATGACATGATTAATAAATATAGCCTACACAATAGGACGAACATGCATGCCTTATAACACCAGATTAAAATAAATTTCATTAGTATATCTTTTTAGAAGTTTAAAAATCAGGGGAAAAAATTATTTTCAATAAAATTGTTGCATAGCTTTTAAATTTCATATCATTCGTGTCTACAGGGTAGTGGATTAAATGTTTCCATATTGTGAATTAGCTTGAAATAATGCATATAGAGATATTTCAATTAACCGAACAATATAATTTAATTACACCAAGAAGTTTCAAATTACAAGTTAAGAATCCACATCTCTTATCGTAATACTAAAGAAGAACGGCTTATTACGCTTATATATTTTTATGTCTCACAATATGAACAACACAATTATGTTATAGATTTAGTTGATATAACATATCAACACTAACCGGTGAATGTATCAACTAATGTGCATGTGAAAAATTAAGTCATCACTATTAACATAAATGAAGTACATACAGCGAAATCAACTTCACTCAGTTGTAATACAACAACAAACACACATACCTAATTAAAAATATTGGGTAATATTATATAGCAGAAGGAAACTCAATAGCAATAGACTCATTGTTGAATAAAATATAAACTAAAGCAGGTATCCACAATATAAAATACACAAACATTAAGTTGTGATCCATAAAAAATATTTACTTGTTACATCCATATAGATATCTGTATTCAACATGACCCGGATAAATGTGATCAATAATAACATTTGTTTTATTCCGATGACTACGAACATAAAGTATTCCTGCAGAATCATCACACTGACTAAATCAGCAACCACAATAGATACAGATCCAAGAACATAATCTAAAATATGCAGATCAGATTATGAATAACTCGCGAGGTTAGCTCACCGTTTAATTGCACAAACATGTAGAACTGAATCAGCAAGGAAGTCACTTTTATTGGAAAATACATTAACTTCTTGCGGGTTAAATCAGCCACATCATTGAAAAGAACACACCAAATGGTGTTACCTCTAAAAGAATAACCATACCACATTCAGTATGAATATGACTAAAACAAACGAAAACACAATATAGTATACAACAGATTGTTGAAGAATAATAATACCTGAGATCAAATAGCCTTAAAGACAAGCTTGAAGAAAATGAATCTCCCTCCTTAAATAGATGGAAATGACCATGGTTTATTATCAACCCAGCAACATCTACATATTAAGTACAACAACAACCAGTATAAACACAGACACATTAATTTACAGTATTCCAATCAACAACCTCGTCTTTTTATTATTAAGCAACCTGTTAGATATCCTGTGGCAGGTTCCAGATAAAGGAAGGTAAACATAGGATCAGCATTATGAGCATTCAAAGGTATGTCACAACCTTCATACATAACAACTTGCGTCCACTTATTGAATGCAATAACATTCGGATAGTCAATAACCCTAAAACTGCAATTGTCCTTGAGGATAGCAAAACACCTAAAGTAATACCGCCCTCCTTCCCTAACTGTCATCAGGAATATGGAGAAGATATCGTCATTAATAATGAAGGCATGAATTCTATGTAGCTGAAATGAACCGAAGGAATGTTATTTTAAGACCAAATTATACATATCACAAAATTGTAAAACCAGAATAAACACATTATAGATACCTTAATATGAAATGAATTATAAATTTATAATCCTGACTACTACACACCTCTTGATCCATTAGCACGAAATTAAGTGTTCTAGTCAGACCATAGGAGGTCGTCACCACATCCCAAAACATACGAACAACAGAAACACATATAGGTCTGTCGTTAGAAATAGCGCCTACAGAACTAACAGGTAATACCATTTCTGCATCCATTGACTTAAGGAAGAGAACCTGATTAACAAAAAGCAACAATTTTAAGAGAGACACTAATGAAAAAAAGTTAAAAATGAAAAGAATCTAAACTCATGTAAAAAGCATGCAACCCTGACTAACCTCCCGAAAAAAAAAATATATAACTTAAACATAACTCAATTGAACCTACCTAAATGGAAAGAATACAATATAGTAATAACCGTATCAAATATTTATAGAGTGTCAAAATCAAGCACCAGCGTATACTATAGTTTAGCTAACGCCTTATAAAGTGCCATATTACACGACGTAGCACATTTTTAAATAACAGCATTTGTAGTTTCTTTTCACTGGATAAATGTAGAGACCACGATTCCATCATTCCTATGAAATGGTTTAACAGCTGTGCGTACTTGTTATAGCATTATAATACGGTGCACAAAAAATGCCGTATATAATGACGCATGAATAAAAAATATGATTCAATATATCATTAATCTATATGGGATGAACCAGAAATATAGACATTAATAGTACTCCAGCCCATTGTAAACTCAACGTAAAGTTTTTTTTTTGTTTTTAAAATATTAAGCAAGCTAGAAAAGTTACATAATCATGTATTATATGTTTTGTGTCCTTATTAGTCAAACAAACATTAGTGAACAAATAGAAATTTTTAAATAACAAAAAGCAAATAATTTAGCATGCTTAGTAACTCGGAAGAAGTAAACTTAATGTTATATTTTTTTTAGAACCAATCGTGGTAGGTTAAATAATGTTCAAACTGAAATTTATGAATCGTGGTACCTAAATCTGTTGAAAAAGTGCGTAAAAATATAATTGACTAAATGCCATAAAACACATTTTGGTAAATCTAATTTTAAAAATAATATACATGGAAGGGGAGCAAAGCCTCTTTTAAACAGCGTAAATACTGATAATTGAATCCAAAAGTAATTAATAATTTATAGTTTTTTAGCATATTATTATCATCATTTTAATAGGTTAGTCCCACTATCATTGAATATCAGAGTATGATGATCTATATCTCAAGAGTTGCTGACATATAATTTAATTAAGGAGATATTACAAACAAACAATTCCTGTTTTTTATTTAATATTTACTTTGACACATAAGAGTTTTGGTCGACTCGGCCTCAATTATCGCACTAAGGCCACTTAAGTTAAACCTATAGATGCTAACATGATATGAAGGCTTTGACGGAGGTAATGCAGAAAAACGTAAATATAAATAAATCTATCAACCCTACACAATTGGCTTTTTTTGGGAAAATCACAAACGCTTCATATAAAAATCGAGCCTCCTACACTAACCATAAAAATAATATAAATTTAAAACCAAGATTATACAAACATATGATCTCCTGCATAGCATTACACGTGACGTAAACTAATGGAATATGTTATCAACACCGACACCTGAACAATAAAAATCAGGCTTTTCCAATAAAAAATAATAATTACCCGAACGTAACAAACTCTGGTTCAAGCTTCAAATTAACTTTAGACACAAGTACTTAAAAAAGTAAGTGTTACAAAACAATACTGCCATGAAACTTTAATATATACATTTACTAAAAGATAACAACGTTATATATATTTTATATAAACATATGCCTATGCTTAGATAGTACAGAGATGGATTAAAAAATGAGCAAAGAAGGTCGAATTCCTGTTTATAATGAGCAAAATATATACATATGAATTATGAGAAGGAACAACAACGGATACTCATGTATCATAGAACGTATAACTGGTCCTATGTTCAATCATTACACACGAACTCTGGTAAAACTTGTCAAACTGAAAGGAGACATCTTCAAAACACAAAATAACCTTCTTCAGAATATATAATGCAATCACGACGAGAATAAGTATAAGGCATATAAATGGAAAATTTCCAAATACAACCACTTGTAAACCCCAAAGTTATGGATGGAGGGCAAACATATCATTGATGAGTGTAACAACAGCACAAGTTATAAGTCCATCAACTAACTAAAATATAGGCCGAAACATATTCTCAAACATTGTTATTAATTCATGGGAAAAAATCAATAATGATGGACAAGACTCTTTTTAAAAAATTTCTGATCCGAAAATACAAATAATACAACTAAAATGTTGGACAATTACCTGTTAAGTCATTATAGCAGACACATTATAACTTTACATACAACAATCTTCCATATATATCTTATAATTCATATATATCTATTCAGAAAAGATAATGCAAAATCTTTTCGAAAACAATAAACAGAATGAAATCCGTTTTGAAACATAGTCACATTAAATTTCATGCCAAATAGCCGGGGTGATAAACCAAATAAAGCACAAATAGCGGAAAGAAAAAAAAAGGAACTGGATGTAAACATATCCATCAAGAGCCGAACATAAACAAATTAAGAAAAACACCTTCAAAAGTATGCCATTGTAGCATAGATTAATAATCATATAATCTCAAACCATGACAAACGCCATTTGTTACTAATGGAATATATACTCAACACATTGAACATTTGCAAAAAAAGCAAATAACATAAGAATGAAACGACCATATCAATACCACGTGATTTACAAAATTCATAGTCCCTACTAATTTCTGGAAATGACGTAGATTTGATGAACACACTGCGAAGAGCCAAAAACCCAATGTCTAAAAACCCAATGTAAAAAACATCAAAACATATTAACCCAATCCATGTACATACAGAGAAGACCAACTGATAGAAAATATCTGAAAACCTATCATAGAAGAAAGAAGTAGCTTATTCTAATATATCTTTTGCAAGTAGACAGCAAGATGTTAGCAGCAACATGTATTATTTTAAATTATCTTTTCTTTGCAAGTAGGCAACAATAGGTTGGCAGCAGCATGTCTTTGCAAGCAGGCAGCCACTTACCAACTTGTTGCTGAGTATTTTTATATTTTGCTTTCTTCATGAAGAAGTATTCTAGCTCTATAAATAGCTATTGGAAGTTTATGTAAGGGATAACGAGATGAATGAATATTTGCTGAGTTATTTGCTTTCTCCCTTTCTTCTATGTTCAGCCTCACTTTCCCCCTCCTTCCCTATTCTGTTTCACGTTCAATTTTCCCTTCCCTCTCTCAGTCTTAGTTCTGTCCCTCCCCTATTCCTCACTGTTTCTGTATGATTTCTTCCTAAGCCACCCCTAGCTGAAATTATTTTAAGGCATATGTGAGTGTATTACATCAATTTGGTATCAGAGCATAGGTTCCTACGCTCCTAGGTTGCCTCCGTCACCAGAAAAATTGCAGAAACCCACCGGAAAATTCCATTAACTCAGTTTTCGCATCTGCCATAGCCAACCGACCTAGTTCCTGATGTTCAATCTCAAACCCAGTACCACCATCGTGTAGAGAAGGAAGAAACCGGCCGGAACCCAAAATCCGGTAGCCGTCCGCCGCCGCACGCGCCCCTACGCGCCGTACGAAGCTGATGCGCGTGGGATTCACGCGCCCCACGCGCCGCCGTACTGTTCACGCGCCGCCGTACTGTTCACGCGCCGCCGTACTGTTCACGCGCCGCCGTGTCGGAATTTTTCCAGAACCTGATTTTCAACGTTCTTGAAGGTTTGGGCAGGGTCTCCCAACCCCAACTTATTCCGGATGCAATATTCATCAACTTAAAAGCCTATCTTGGGGGTAAAGTTCCAACTTTTAGGACTTTAAAGCTTCGCTGGTAAGGTCGCCGACCCTCTCATTTAAATTGTGGCTTGTTTGGTTATTAATAGGAGGCTATTCTAGTAAGTTCTTGCTTTAAATTCTTAGTTTGCTTATGTGTCCAGATTTTTGAGTATTGCAACTTTATTGTGCTTTGAAATTTAAGTTTTTTTTGTTATAAAAAAAAAAAAAAAAAAAAAAAAAATCTCAGTTGATTATACTATTCTACTCATTGCTAAAACGCTGAATTGTCATCACCCTCCTTGATTACCCATACCTATCTTGTATGACCATTCGTGAGTCATCCGCTAGGCAGGAACAATTAGAACTAGAAGTAGTTCTTCAAGCACCCATGGCCAATAACTCTTACATCACCTTAAAAAATCTTGAAGAGTTCAGTGTAACCCAAAAAGCCTATGTGGACCAACAAGTTACTGAGGTGAACAGGCAACTTGCTACTTTGGAAATGAATATGAAGAGTCAGTTTGAAGAGCTCATGAATGCAATACAGTTGATAAACAGGCAGCAAGCTGGAAAGGTGGCAGAAGGAGTTCTAGAAAGGCCGCGGGATAAAATTGATTCGATTAATCGAAATGAACAATCCCACGCCCTTAACCAAACTAGACCTACTTCTCTTCAGACTGGTCAACCCTCAGGTCAACAAGGTGACAGGCCTAGACGACCACTTCAACCTGAGTTTGCTTTTCATAATCGGTACGAGATTGCAAGAGACATTGAGAATGAATTTGATGAGGAGGAGCATCATTACAGAGCAAATCAGCGGCGAGGTCGAGACGACTTTAGAAGAATGTCCCCTGACGATATTACCAAGAAAGTCAAAGTAGAAGCTCCAGAGTTCGATGGACGATTGGATCCTCGCCTTTTCCTAGACTGGTTAGCTGGTATGGAGGACTACTTTGAATGGTATGACATGAACGATTTTCAGAAAGTTCGGTTCGCAAAGATGAAGCTCGTGGGGTCAGCTAGAAAATACTGGCAGAATGTTCAAAGGATTGTTGAACGGCAAGGCTTGCCTCCCATTGAAAGGTGGCAAGAAATGAGGGCCAAATTGAAGGAGAAATATGTTCCACTTCATTACAGGACTCAATTATACAACAAGTTTCTCAATTTGAAGCAAGACTCAAACGCCACTGACTATGTATCTCAATTTGATGATCTTATGGTTCGATGTGATGTCGACGAAGAAGAATGGCGAATAATTGCAAGATTCGTAAATGGGCTTAAACCATATATACAAAAGGAGCTCAAGCTCAACTTTCCTGAATCTCTCGAAGAGGCTTTCCAGAAGGCTGTGGAAGTGGAATCTCTGTTGCAGTACCCGGCTGTTAGGCGATCTAATACACAAGGTACTTCATTTCGGCAAACACGCGGGTTCAACTTCAATGAGCAATTTACTCCCTCTAAGCTTAACTCTTCACAATCAACAAGCTTAAGGGGTAACTCTGTCAAACCCAATGAGTCTACTGGATCGAGCTTTCATCCAAACAACGCTTTCATTGAATGTTTCCGTTGTCATTCAAAGGGTCATATTGCATCGAGGTGCCCTCAACGAGCTCTAGTTCTTGAGTCACATCCAGAGGACGAAGATGGAGCTAATGCTGACATAGTGGTAGATCCTGCTGAATGCCCATCAGATGTAGATGAAGAAATTTTTATTGATGAGCAAGGCAACGAGACTCGTCACCTTGGAGTCATGAGATGCATTCTCTCTGTACCATTACCCAATGATTCTTGGAAAAGGAAAAGCATCTTCCATACTTTTGTAAAGTGTGGTAACAAGTCATGCAAGCTGGTTATTGACGGAGGAAGCTCTAGTAATGTAATCTCCTGCCAAGGAGTAGCGAGGCTTGGCCTAAAGATGGAACCACACCCTGAACCATTCAGAGTTGCATGGGTTGACAAAACCTCTCTACCAGTCACCCTAACATGTCGTGTTCCTCTTCAACTTGGTGATTATAAGGAAGAGATTCTCTGTGATGTTATCCCCATGGACGTTGCTCACATCCTCTTAGGCCGACCTTGGCTTTATGACCACAATGTCACAAATTTTGGTCGGGAGAACACCTACTCATTTAAGCACAATGGTAAGACTATCTTGTTGCGTCCCGCTAAACCCGATGCTGAATACAAGCAAGCAAGAAAGCCGGTGAACGAGAAGTCTAAAAGCCAAAGTTTACATCTGCTAACAGAAAGGCAATTCGTTCGAGAAAGTAAGGAAAGTACGGTTATACTAGCCATAATTCCAAAGTTTTTACATTGCCTTGCTTCTACGGTGACACCAGAAAGGCCAAAAGAAGTGCAACAGCTCTTAAAGGACTTCCAAGACATTACTCCAAGTGAACTTCCATCAGAGCTACCACCAACAAGAGACATCCAACATACAATTGACTTCATTCCCGGTTCACCGCTTCCTAACCTTCCGCATTATAGGATGAATCCTAAAGACAGGGAAGAACTCAACCGGCAAGTTAATGGGCTGTTGGAGAAGGGTTACATCCAACACAGTCTGAGTCCATGTGCAGTTCCAGCTCTCTTAACTCCTAAGAAGGATGGCTCTTGGAGGATGTGTGTTGATAGCCGAGCTATTAACAAGATTACCATCAAATATAGGTTTCCTATTCCAAGACTTGAAGACATGCTTGATTTGGTTTCCGGGTCAAGTTGGTTTTCAAAGATTGATCTTCGTAGCGGATATCACCAGATCAGGATCAAACCGGGGGATGAATGGAAAACAGCATTCAAAACGCAAGAGGGGTTGTTTGAATGGCTTGTCATGCCATTTGGGTTATCAAACGCCCCAAGTACATTCATGAGGGTCATGACCCAGGTCCTTCGCTCTTACTTGGGAAAATTCTTAGTGGTGTATTTTGACGATATTCTGATTTTCAGCAAGTCTCGAACTGAGCATTTGGAACACCTGAGGTTAGTTTTTCTCATCCTACGACAAGAGAAGTTTTATGTCAACTTGCCCAAATGTTCATTCCTTCAAAACCAAGTTGTTTTCCTTGGATTCATAGTCTCAGAGAAAGGATTAGCAGTTGATCCTGAAAAGGTTAAGGCCATTCGAGAGTGGCCTGAACCTAGCTCTATTTCTGAAGTTCGAAGTTTCCATGGTCTGGCATCTTTTTATCGACGCTTTATTAGAAACTTCAGTACTATCATGGCTCCCATAACTAATTGTTTGAAGCTAGATAAGTTTAATTGGACTTCGGCTGCATCACTAGCACTTCAAGATATAAAGAAGAAACTTTCAGAAGCTCCGGTGTTGTCCTTACCTGATTTCTCTAAATGCTTTGAAGTTGCTTGTGATGCCTCAGGAGTAGGAATTGGAGGTGTACTAAGTCAAGAAGGTCATCCAGTGGCTTTCTTTAGCGAGAAGTTGAATGACGCAAAACAGAAGTATTCCACGTATGACAAGGAGTTTTATGCTATTATTCGGTCCCTGGAGTATTGGAAATATTACCTTCTTCCTCAACAATTTGTCCTATACTCAGATCATCAAGCACTCAGATTCATCAACTCTCAACGGCATCTAAGCTCCAAGCATGCTAAATGGATTGAGTTCATTCAAGGATTTACCTTTGTTGTCAAGCACCGATCTGGGGTAGAAAACAAAGTGGCAGATGCCTTAAGCCGTAGAAGTCATTTGCTAAACACCATGAGTGTTAGTATCACGGGTTTCGAAAGGTTGAAGGATGAGTACACTTCTTGTCCTGATTTTGGTATCATATACCGGGAAATTAATGATGGAAACCGTCATAATCATCGTAATTTCATCATTGACGATGGTTATCTCTTTCAAGGAACCAAGCTATGCATTCCGCGTACATCCATGAGAGATTTTCTTATCTGGGAGTTACATGCTGGGGGTTTAGCTGGCCATTTTGGGGTCAACAAGACCATAGCTTTGATCGAAGATCGATTCAATTGGCCATCTCTCAAGCGTGATGTTGCTAGAATTGTATCCCAGTGTCGGACTTGTCAAATGGCTAAGGCAAAGAGGCAAAATACGGGACTTTACACTCCTTTGCCAATCCCTGAAGCACCTTGGAAGGATTTAAGTATGGATTTTGTATTGGGATTACCACGCACAATTCGAGGGTATGACTCCATCTTGGTTGTGGTTGATAGGTTCTCTAAAATGGCTCATTTCATCCCCTGTAGTAAAACTACTGATGCTTCACACTTGGCAAAGATATTCTTTAAGGAGATTGTGCGCTTACATGGATTACCTACTACCATAGTATCGGACAGGGACGTTAAGTTTGTGAGCTACTTTTGGAAGACCCTTTGGAAGCAATTTGGCACTCAATTAAAATTTTCTTCTGCTTTTCATCCTCAAACTGATGGTCAAACTGAAGTGACCAATCGTAGCTTGGGAAATTTATTAAGGTGTTTGATTGGGGATAAGCCAAAGAACTGGGATTTGGTTTTACCGATTGCCGAGTTTGCCTACAACAACTCAGTCAACAGGTCCACTGGCATGAGCCCTTTTCAAATTGTTCAAGGTTTCAATCCTAAACAGCCTATTGACCTTATGCCCATCCCTTTATCTTTCCGAACTTCTGAATCTGCCGAATCCTTTGCCCACCGCCTACATGAACTACATGCTGACATCAGGCGCAAATTAGCAATGACCAACGAACAGTATAAATTAACTGCTAATGCACATCGTCGTTTTCAATGTTTTAATGCAGGTGATTACGTTATGGCACGTATTCGTCCAGAACGTTATCCAAAACATGCTTTTAAAAAGTTGCATGCTCGCTCTTCTGGACCTTTTCGCATTTCTAAGAAATTAGGGCCGAACGCCTATTTATTAGAACTACCTCCTGACTTGACCATAAGCCCAATTTTTAATGTGGAGGATCTTATGCCTTATCGGGGAACTTTTGAGCCTCCCCCATTGCTTCCTGATGATTCTGCAGGTACCCAGCCGTGTCATACACCAGTGCCATCATTGCCAACTAACACAGGGAAGGATGAAGAAGTTGAGACCATTATGGATGACCAGACTGTTTTCACAACGGATGGTCCAATTCATCGCTATTTGGTTCGTTGGAAAGACCATTCAGATTTAGACGCCACTTGGATCACAGAGGATGAGCTATGAAGTCTAAACCCTGCCTTGCTAGACGCATATGAGTTTTTTATCTCTCCAGAGGAGAGTTCTTCAAAGCAAGAGGGAATTGATAGAAAATATCTGAAAACCTATCATAGAAGAAAGAAGTAGCTTATTCTAATATATCTTTTGCAAGTAGACAGCAAGATGTTAGCAGCAACATGTATTATTTTAAATTATCTTTTCTTTGCAAGTAGGCAACAATAGGTTGGCAGCAGCATGTCTTTGCAAGCAGGCAGCCACTTACCAACTTGTTGCTGAGTATTTTTATATTTTGCTTTCTTCATGAAGAAGTATTCTAGCTCTATAAATAGCTATTGGAAGTTTATGTAAGGGATAACGAGATGAATGAATATTTGCTGAGTTATTTGCTTTCTCCCTTTCTTCTATGTTCAGCCTCACTTTCCCCCTCCTTCCCTATTCTGTTTCACGTTCAATTTTCCCTTCCCTCTCTCAGTCTTAGTTCTGTCCCTCCCCTATTCCTCACTGTTTCTGTATGATTTCTTCCTAAGCCACCCCTAGCTGAAATTATTTTAAGGCATATGTGAGTGTATTACATCACCAACAGTGCAGCAAAATCTTAAAGTTCTACCCTCACAACGAACGGCAATATCAAAATAAAATTAACAATGAAATAGTTGCCCATAATAGATGTTCCATTTATGAATCTCAGACAATCGAACAACCAAATCAGCTAGTAATCAGATTTCGAGATAAAACTTCCCCATATTTTCATTCACATACCGTCAAAGGTACCTTTGTCAAGATCTGCATGAAAAAAATAAAAACATGTAAAAAATTTAAGAGTTAGAAGCTCCAGTACACATTTTTAAATCAACAGATAATTATGTTTGTATATCTTTATATATCTCAAAAGTCATAATATGGTCTACAAATTTAAACATACAATTGTACTTCAAACAAACCTGTCTCACTGAACTTTGAAAAGAAAAAAAAAGAACAGATAATGGCAGAGCCTACATATTCTAATTAATATAACATATAACTTACTTTACGAAACCAGTCCAGCTCGGCATCGATCTTGCAGTTTACACAGTTTCGAGAGCTCACTAAACGTTCAGATCCTATAAGAGTGTCACACATGTCATTAAAACCAAAAAATACATCAGAACTTCTACGACGATCACAATAAAAAACCCTATCAGATATCCAAAAAGGTTCATCCCTCATAACATGACAAACAGATAAAACCGTATCCCTCAGATGACGACGACATGCTTTAACCAAGTTATGTCGACATAACTCCGACAAATAATTCCAAGCAACGCGAATGAAAACATTCCCCTTCCTCGTCTCCCTAGCACTGAAACAAACCATGGCAGTCATGTACATTGTGTGGATATGTCCCGCCTTTGCTGCTGGCCCGAGAATTGTAAATCCAGGATCTGAACATTTGGAACAACATAAATATTGGTACATAAAAGTACGGTAAGAAAGATCGATATTACCATATTCCTTGCACTGCTGTATAAAAGCATCTCTCCTTGGATTTTTACTGCTAACAAAAATTTTCAAAGAAGCAAACTCAAGGATACACAAAACCCTTTGATTCATCAGAAATTCGTTAAAATGCTTACACGCGACCGACAAAGAGATGAAAGAAATCAAGCTCTGTAATGCAACTCTGACAACAATAAGCTTAATGATTTCAGGAGGCAACGCAACCAGCTCGAGCCCAGGCATCCTAACAGAACGATGCATGCGAACCCTAAAACAGAAGAAGAGGAAGAAGAAAAGGCAAGCGCCGATATAACATATACGCTTTTGTTAAATAGGAAACGGGCGATTGCCAGTTTCAGCTGATTGCAAACGATTAATTGGAAAGCATATACCAACATTAAATAATTTATTTAAATAATAAAAATATAATATAAATATAATATAGATGCCATATTATTTGATTGTGGAGAGAAGGATTTTTTTTAATAGGGTGATTACCCAGGAACTTAAGATAATATAAACTTTATTTTCTAAAAATATTGAAGAAATTAATTGAATCACTGGACAACATTGATATTTAAAAATTTATGTTTAAAGCTAATTGGTTTGCTTAAAAGACCCATATATAATATAAAATATATAATATTTTTAAGAATAATTTTAGCTCAAATAATATCAAAAGTAATGCAAAGATTCCTCATGAATAATAACTGAGGCAGTATTATTTTTTAACAGTAAAATTGTAGTTTTACATTATAGATTATAATAACGATTCTTTCATATCTTTTCTTAGGTTTATATAAATAATTATGTAAAACGTTATTTATGTCCCCTAAAATGAATAAATGCAGAGACTGAAAAAAAATGTTGTGAAAATAATGATAAAGAGGACAATGAGAGAATCTATGAATCACGATTCGTGGTTCCTAAATCCGTTGATAAGTGCGCAACAATTTAATCAAATAAATGTCATAAAACATGTTAGTGCCAATTTTTTTTTTTACAAAAACTATTATACATCTAAGGGAAAGAAATTCGCATGTAAATACCTTAAACACTGATAAGGAAACTCGAAAGTAAATATTAATTCACAATATTATATCACATTATTATCATCATATTCATCGAATAGTACCACTGTCAATGAATATAAGAGTAGTAGACATCCAATTTAATTGAGGACATATTATACACAAACAATCCATGTTTTTTATTTTTGTATTTTAGTATAGAAAATTTTATGTCACTTAGATACCAGGTATCCTGTAACATCCCAAAATTTAATGTAAGGATTAATTTATGGAAACTAGATAGTAAGCTCAATTTTGGAACCTACAAAATTTAAGGAAATTTAAATTTGACAAAGGGAAAAATTAGGACCTAGTGTGTGTAATTAATAGGATAAAAATATACCTATAAGTATTAAAAAAAAAACTACCGACATTATAACACACACACCCACACTTATTCATTAATGAGAAGCACACGTACAGCGTCCTCTTTGACAAAAGAAACACACTTGCACCACACACTCACTTACCTAATCTCTCTTCTTTTCTCTCATTGGTACAACACACACACACATTCTCTTCTCATTTGACCAGCATATACAGCACACATACGTACAACACACAAGCACACACGTTCAGCCCCCAAGATAAATAAAACATCTCTCACCTCTTCATTCATGCAACAAGTCCAGCAAACAAAGAGAAAAGAAAACACAGTAGAAAATAGAGAGAGAGAGGAAGGAAGAAGAAGCTTCAAATCATACATGCAAGCCTATAATCTGATATAGGTAAGTTCTCTTCACATATTTCTAACAATTTCCATTAGATTAGAGGCTGTTTTCTGCTGGTTTGGGTGGCTGGAAGTAAGAAAATTCACCGGAAAATTTGCTGTTACCGATCAGTTTCAAAACCAGCAATTTTGTGTCCGTTTTGCATGATATTTTCGATTCCTTTTCTTCTGTAAAAATGTCCCAAAACTCAAGGAACATGTTTAGGAGTATGTAGAGTCAAAATATTTATGATTGGAGTCCAAAATCATGGTTGCATGTGAGTTTCATTAACTCTGTTTTGGTCGCCGGAAAACAGAGTTTTTATCGAAAACTTTCAGAAGCTCAAACGGAGGCTATAGATAGATTTTTTATCTGGTTCTTTTTGATATGAAAATTTTAGGATGTGTAGTATGAAATAGAATCAAGAAGAGCTCAATTTGGTGTCAAAAAGAATAAGTTATTAATTTTTGAAGTTAGACTGTCAAAACTGACGTTTATCAGAGTCAGTCAGTTTCGTGTGGCTTTATGACCAACCAAATCACATCCATTATTTACTAAACTTTACAGGGAAATATTAGACATAACAAGATTTAAAATTAGTTGTAGAATGTATCATTTGGATATCTGTAGAGGAAGTTATGATTTTTGAAAGATGGGTTTAGAAACAGGTGCAATCCTGAACATCCAGATTCTAGTAGTTGATTTCGTGGTATTTTTGAATTATGTAATATTTCCCAATGGCCATGAAAATTTCCAGAATTTAAGTACATAGTCTTAGCTTTAATTTGATATATATTTTGTATTAATTGAATTAGTATACTAAGAGATATGAATTTTTGAAGTCAGTTTCCCTCAAACTGTGTTTCTGGAAAACAGTTTGTTTGTGTCGAACGTTTGGAAAATCAAACCTTAACAAAAAATTATGAAAATTTTCAGATTTAAAGTAGACATTCATAGATTTAATTTGACGGGTAGAACATAATTTTTGAACAAGTATATTAGGAGATATAGATTTTCAAAGTCATGCTATGTTTCTGAAAACTAATCTGGAATAGGGGTATTTCGGGAAATAATGGGAGTAATATGGTAAATCTGGGTAGATTTTGATATTTTTCCATGAAAATATATTTCAATAGCTTCATGTAGGCTTTGGACCCAGTCAATTTCTATTTTTATAGAATTAGTTATGATTTTTCAAAGTTAATTGAAAAATCTGCCAATTTGCTGAAGAATAGAAAAATTACACTATGCAAAATTATATAGTGTATAAGCCACTGAAACTGAGATAATCAGCAGAATGTGATTAAAGGCAGTAGTAATACAAGTAATAACTATTACTTGTTAATTTTAATTTATAGGATTTGTAATAGCCCGAGCCGGAGAAAAAGTTTTGGATAAACAGTTGGACCGAAAAGGGACACAGGTAGTAATTCTTTCTTTCATGCACTATGTGATTATTTATATGTTATGTATTCCATTTTCTGTAACATGACAGTGCATGTGGCACAACACGCGAATAAGCCAGGGTCTAAACATATCGTTTGACCATAGACACGAGTTTAGCCGGGGTTGCAAACAGTCGTTTGGCCTTGGACAGTATGCATACAACATGAGTTAGCATTTTACATATCATGGTGCATTGCATATTTATTTATCGCATTTTATATGACTGATTGTATATTACTACTGAGATTCATTCGAATCTCACCCTTTTTCAACATCTAAAAATATTCCAGCAAAGGACAGCGGCTTTAAGGGCAAAACCGTAATTACTAGCGATTGAAGGTCCGGTCCTAGCCAGGAGTTACATATGATTATCTTTAGTTGTGGAATTTATTTCTTTTGTACTATGTATGTATTTTTTAACCTATATGAGGATTTTCTGTATTATCAGTGAGTACTTATTATCAGTATAGTTTCACTATTTCTATTTGCCATCTGAACGATGCATGTATTATATAGCGAATATCAAAATATTAAGGAGTTTGACATATCCCACCAAGGCCACTTAAGTAAAATCACATGTGCCAAGTTAATATGAACGCTAGGACGAAAGTACAAAAGTAATGCAGCAAAAGGAAAACAATACAAAGTTATACAACCTAAACAATGGTGTTTTTTGGGTGAAACAAAAACACTTCGTATAAAAACCAAGCCCTGTGTACTAACCTGGAAAATAATATAAAAATATAATCGAGAATATATATATATATATATATTCTACTGCCTAAAGGTAGGAAAGATCCATATTACCTGATTCATTTCGCCGCTGAATTGAAGCCTATCTTCAAGTTTTAAGCCCATCGAAATTTTTCACAGAAGCAAAATAAAGGATCCAAAAAATCCCTTGAATTACCCGTTAATCGTTAAAAATCTCATAGGTAAATAAAAAAATGTTGTGATCCAACATAACAAACACAGCCCAGCGTACGGCCAAAACCCAAACAAAGACAATCTAAATTAAAATAAACATAAAAAACAAATTAACAAACCAAACGTAAAAGGCAGTTTGATAAAAAATAAACAAATTTGGTGTTTTATACAATTGTAGTAGATTATGCAATGGTGGTTAATGTATGACAATCTATATAATATAGAATTAGGTCTTTTAATGGTTAATTATAAGTGCACACTCAGAAACATGTGTTCTTATGTGGTTAAACTATATTTTTATTGTATATAATGACATGTCTAATATACTATATGTCCAGAAAATTCTACCTCGAGTTAGTTTATTGTATCTACACTTTGCAAGAAAATATTTTGTTACCTCTAATTTTAATAGATTTAAAACACTGATCCTTACACCTGATGAAGAAGAATGAACATGCAAACTCACAAAGCCACGTGTTTAAAAGTTGAGACCTCATATTGCAAAATGATGAGCAGACGCAAGTTATAACCAAAATATTGTAAAAGACAATCAATAAAATGGTACATGCATGTGACAATAAACTAAGATTAAAGGCTACATTTATAAAGTATACCCCGCACATACATCGCAATTATGATGATTTACGTAACTAATTTACAACATTGCAAAACACTTCGTTGTAAACAACATTTGCTGTCCTATTTGTTACTTTGTTAGTATTGTCCAAAAGTAATATCTTTATACCACATTTATATCTTACTCTTGACACAGCAATATACAATTGACCATGTATAAAAACATGCTTTGAAAGGTATAACCCAATTGACATCAAACTTTGCTCCTAGCTTTTGTTTATTATCATTGCAAAGGATGACATAATGGGGAACATAGCACAATGTGAATGGCAATAATGTGTCAGATGATGATAGTGTTATTCTAGGAATTAAGACCTTAAGTCCAAACATGTCTTAAAGAAATATTGTGATGGTTGGGTTAAGCACTAACATGAGAAGTAGGTTACATATATTTAGTATTTACAACGATATTGTAATATATGACAAAATTTAAAGTGCTTGAGTATGGTTTCAAATGTTGCTGGCCATAAAAAGTATCATTTAAACTGTTGGGAAAAAAAGAAAAAAAAAACAAAGGAAGGAAAAGAAAGTTTTTGAGTGTAAAATTATGGTAATTTAATTTCCAATGCATCACGATGAATTTTCATTAAGTTTCCAAGATAACGTAATGCAATCCTGAAATCTTAGGACGTTGCAAAATTTCGTTTTCCTTAGGATAGCTCGAAGAATCTTAGCACGCCAAGTAGACAGTAATGCTTTGATGGGTGTACGTCTGTGTTGCTTGGGGATTTTAAATCTTAAATATTCACATGGCATTAATGGGAGATTATATCTATTTATTTTACAATATTTGAAGAAGTTGAATATATTGACCAAAACTCTAGTAAAGTCAAATCATACTTAAGTTTTCCCCTCCTATAATTTTAGTGACTTCCAACAAAACCTCTTTTCAGCATACTATGAATTTGTCCAGTAATTGATATTGTACCTTGTATGAACAACATTTTAAGATCACCAACAACAACCATTACACAGAGAGTGTCCTACTCGTTACACCTCCTATCTTTACTTGCTTCATGTTATATAATTCTCTCAACCACCAACTATCTAATTATTTCATCTCCATGATTTTCTTAAAAAAAAGAAAAACTAAAAAGGCTCCAAAAAGTAAAAAACGTGTGGTTAGAACTTCTTCATTGATCAAATATATATTAAAAAATTACTTGAAAACTATTTTATGGACTTAATAATCAAAGGGTACTTCTGTTGTTGATAAAGCTTATTTATTTTTATATATTTTTTAATATAAAATAGCCCTTGACGACTTACTTGCGTATTTTTTGCACCAGTATTGCCAACTTTCTTTTCATAAACTATCTGCTGCACAAGGAGTATATAAAGTAGGGTCTTATGTGCTCATAGCACTTGTCTCTGCATCATTCCCCTATTTTCCTTTCCTTCATTAACCTTTTATTCCTTGTTCTGTAACTACTTTCATTTCCTGTCTTAAAAATCTTCTCTTCCCTCTTCCTTCTGCATGGAATTGTACTCTCAAATTATCACCATTCCTGGTTCTTCATCATTAAGAAGCGTACGTTAGTCAGAAAGTCTACAATGGGTAGCCTTTGCCTTGGATATGCCATTTCTTTCTGTTTCTGGCCATGCTTAATGCTTCTTTCTTCACATCAGTAGTTCTTGGAGATAATGTCTTAGATTCTTACTGGATTCTTAAAATGAAATCAAAACTTCGTGACACATTAGGAGCTCTAAAAGATTGGTCTCCAATTGTTCCTATGTGTAGCTGGTATGGAGTAACATGTTCACTTGATCAGTCTCATGTTATTGGCCTGAACTTGTCTGGTTCAAGAATATCTGGTTCCATGTCAATTGAGCTTATCACCCACATCACTTCTTTTCAAACACTTGATTTGTCTTCAAATTCCCTACTGGTTCTATTCCTTCTGAGATTGGGGTGCTACAGAATCTAAGAATATTTCAACTTTTCGAATTATCTATCTGGCACTATTCCTGCAGAGATAAGTAATTTGAAGTTGGAGATTCTCAGAATAGGTGACAACTTGTTGGCAGGTGAAATCACACCAAGTATAGGTAACTTAAAAGAGTTGAATGAGTTGGGTTTAGCTTTCTGCTATTGTAATGGAAGCATACCTACTGAGACTGGAAGCTTGAAGAATCGAGTTTCTCTTGATTTGCAGATGAACAATCTAGAGGGTCACATACCCAAAGAAATTCAAGGCTGTGAAAAGCTGCAAAATTTTGCAGCATCAAACAACTTGCTTGAAGGAGACATACCTTATTCTTTAGGGTCTCTTGTATCATTGCAAATTCTGAACCTAGCCAATAATAGTCTCTCTGGGCCAATTATCTTTAGCTTGAGCCATCTCTCCAAGTTGAAGTACCTGAATTTGCTTGGAAACAAGCTAAGTGGGAAAGTTCCTTCAGAACTAAACAGTTTGATTCAGCTTCAGAAGCTAGACTTGTCCAAAAACAACCTTTCTGGACCAATAAACCTCTTTAATTCCAAACTAAAGAGTCTCCAAACCTTGGTTCTGTCTGATAATTTTCTCACAGGTAATATCCCTGACAACTTCTGCTTCAGTGGTTCCAAACTTGAGCAACTTTTCTTGGGTCGGAATAAACTTTCTGGTAGTTTCCCCTTGGAGTTACTCAGTTGCTCCTCACTTCAACAATTGAACCTTTCTGATAACAGATTTGAAGGTGAACTTCCAACAACCTTGGACAAACTTCAGAATCTCACAGATCTTGCTCTCAAACAACAACAGCTTCACAGGATCTCTACCTCCTGAAATTGGAAACATTAGTACCTTAGAGGGCCTCTTCTTGTTTCACAACACATTCACAGGAAAAATTCCAGTGGAGTTTGGATGGCTTCAGAGATTGAAAACCATATACCTTTATGATAACCAGATGTCAGGTCCAATACCAAGAGAGCTAACAAACTGCACAAGCTTAAGGGAAATTGACTTCTTAGGGAACTTTTTCTCTGGGCCCATTCCAGAGACCATAGGTAAGCTCAAGGACTTGGTTCTGCTTCATCTAATGCTTGTTTCAAGTGATAAATAATATCACAACAAACTAAAGCAATCTGCAATCTCTTATGCATCAAGAAGCAAGAAGCAAGACTGAATGGGAAAGACGATATAGGTGAATAAAAATAACAATCTACATTTATATGTCATGGGGTCAAAACTGTGAACATTGTTAGCTGACAGCATCATAGCTGAAAGCTTGAAAGGATTTTCTTCCACAAGCATGATTGACCGTTTGCTTTGCTTTGTTTCCCTTGTTCTTTGCGTTTATTGTATGGTGGTACAAAAGTAGAGCATGTTATGTTATGCACCAAAATTGATATTTCATAGTGCAGGTAGACAAGTTCAAAGTCTTGTACCTTAAAATCAGGACTGCTAAAATAATCTGCCAGGATAGACCAATCAGAAGCATTGATATCATCAGGTACATGCTTTAGAGCTTCCTCCTTGGTTTTAAATGTTAAGTAATAACTATGAAGCCTGTTGCGCCAATTCCTGCATAATCGACCCGCTTCATCTTGTATAGCATTGCGAATCTGAACTGTGTCAGCAAGTCTCCAATTATCCTACAACGACAAATAATGAAAACATCAGTTTAATGCTACATCTAATAATTACTGTCCAACCATGCCAAAGCAAAGCATGCATAAAATATATGGAGATTGCCTAAGAATTTCAAAGATTATGGGCATACAGAAACTAATAAACAAAATATCTGAAACCAACAAGAAAATATAATCACAAAAGATATTTATCAATCCCTCTGCATTAGGAAAGAAAAACTATTTTATTCAGGAACGTCCAAAAGCATTATTTAAGTTGAATTACTTGCCAGGATCTTTTGGACTATTATATCCTTTACACTCTCTGGGACTTTATTCCATTTGGAGACATTGTGACGGGCATTCTGACCAACAATGACAGAAAGATGAGTAATGAAATCTTTACGGCCAAGACCAACAGCTACTATTTTTGTGGGATGAATCACAACATCCAACTTTCCATCTCCACTCTGCTCACGCTTCATCTCTACCCCTAACCCCCTTGTCCTTCTTCTTCCCTTTTTCTATATAGATATGAAATACAACCAAATATATATACTAAACAAAATAAAACAGTTTGATTAAAAAAATTTAAACAGGAAACATCAGAACGGAAACACCGGAACATAGTAAAAGGCTTACCCTATAAAACCATATCAGCTCAGCATCAACCCTACACTCAAAGCAATATTCCAGAGTAATGGGATCATCCGGATCCATCGTTACATGCTTGTTATTCCTACGAACATAACCTCTCTTTGGGCAATGAAAACCTAGACATTAATGTACTCTAGGAAAGATAAGATGGGGTCATTTTGAAAGAACATGCCGTACCGATGAAAGCAAGTTTTTAAGCTGTTCCCGACAGTACCTAATCAACCGACAACGACGTAACTGCCCCTAGTAATCCCAACCAATCTGCCGAGCAACAGAACAACAAACATCCCTCGCACTGAAAGAAATGACAGAACAAACATACATAGCAAAATAGAACATCATTTATAGAGCTTCCGAAATAAGAACAAACCCGCACACGTCCCTATGAATTCCGGAATAAAACAAATTCAAAGAACCTCCAGAAACCGAAGCCACGATCGGAAAGTGGATCAACCCAATAACCAATAACCGTAGCTTATTATAACTGTCAATGAGCTGAGGGAATCCAACGACAATGAATAAATTTATGTCAAAACCAAATAGTTATGCTACGATGAAAGACAAAAAAAACTGACTGAAAACAGAGACTAAAAGTCCAGAAAACTCAAACCACCAACCACACATTCGGGTAGTGGAGGAGAATATTACAGACATGCAATTCAGTAACCGCCAATGCTAAATATGAAGAACATGTTTGGAACTGAAGAACGTGCGAACAGGACAGAGAATCTTGTGATAATCAAACGGTCAGAGATGAGTTTGACAAAAATAGGGGATCGGCTGGTGCTGACGTGGATGCAGAGGAAGCCAGCTTTAAACCCTTCTTATATATATATATATATAGATTATGTGTTTTGATTCAGTTGTTGAACCATAAGTATGTATTTTTTTTGTTGGTCTTTCTTTTTAATTTAATCTTGCATTTAGTTTCAGGCTAAACTTACTATAAGTGCACTTAGTTTTGGATCAAACTCGCAAGTGCATTAGTTGATTAAACTTTCTAATTTGTTGACTAAAATCAAAGATGAGATTATGGGAAATGAACCTTAAGAACAACTATTATCTAAAGAAGTTGTTATTGATTCAGTTTTGGGGCAGCATTTCTAAGCATGTACATTGATATGGTTTTATAGATTTATTTGTTTGTTTGTCTATCTCTTCATGCGTGAACTATTAGACTTACCAGTACACATGTTTCTATTTCAACATTAAACGGTCTATGCCTGGCATGAACTATTGGTTGTATCTTTTTTTTTTTTTAACTTACATGATCTGCGTATATTATGAGATCAATTTGTCCTCCTCTCTAGTTTTGCAGCTTCATTTTATTTTCTATCTAGTTTTTTGTAAGCATATTCGATTTCTTGAAAGACAGATGTCTAATTCATGTATTAACTAGTCCCTTATTTTATCCACAAACTGATAGGAAAAAAAATGGGGCCAGGCCATGAGCTAAAGTATCTTGATTTTCTTGATGTTGGAAAAAAAAGGCCTATGCATATATGTGCATGCGCGCGCGTGTGTGTATATATATTATGGTTATGATTTGATTTTATGACCACCAAGATTTTAACTAGTCCCTTGTAGGCTTGTTTGGTTGGGCTTATGCATATGCATAAGCCCGATTCACATAAATTAAGATAAAATTCCTCCACATATTTACTTCGTAGATCGTAAAAGCTACCTCGTATATCGTAAAAACTACCTCGTATTCTATAAATCACGATTGAAAAGCACTTATGTAGGCTATCCAAACATACATAAATTTGTCCCTTAACTTCATACAGATTTGTATTTTAGTCTTTCAAAACTCTTTAATTATTTTCCCCGATGGAGAGAGAAAATGAGCTAAAGTAATTTTGGTCCCTTAAAATTCTTCTCCTGCATAAGCTAAAGTTTCTTGCTTTTTGGATTTTCCACCGCGGAGAGAGAAAATAATCTTATAAAAGAAAAATGTTGAATCTTACTCTTTTTAATTGAAATACTATTTTTGTCCTTATTATAAATTTTTATAGTTGAAATTTGTGTCCTCAGTATACATTAATTTATAAGTTAGTAACCACCACAATATTTTTATGTATGTCCAATTTAAATTTAATCAGTGTCAATTGCTTGACAATTTTTTTACTAAAAATCATGGCAATATTCTGATTTAAGTAATTCTTAGTAATTAAATTTTTAGTAGACATGTCCGCAGTTTTCCTAAGAAATTTTTAGGTCATTCTTAGTAATTAATTTTTTAGTAAACAAGTTTATGTATTTTTAAGAAAAGAATATACACACGCACATATAACATATATGCATTATTTATTATGTTGTGCTTCACTTTTAGTATAGAAAGGAGGTTTGACAACATCATCAAATGAAGAGCAATGCGATGAATTAAGGAGGTTTTCTTAATGGTTATTGGATGTTGGTGATGGCAAGTTGGGTTTGTTGCATGATGGTGTTGCAGAAATCGACATACCTGAGAATTTGTTGATCTGTTAGTATGTAGATCCCATTCAAGCTATTAAATCTGCAACTTATCCAGATTTGTTGGATAATGTAGGCAACACTTATTATTTCAACGATAGGGTCATACTAGCTCTTACCGTTGATGCTGTGAATCAAGTGAATGACTACATGTGTTCGTTGTTGCCTGGTGAGTCGATTGACTATCTTAGCTGTGATTCTGTTTGCAAAACATGTCAAGATTGTGAAGGATTCAATGATCTATATACTTCTGAGTTGTTGAACAACATCAATTGTTCAAGGTTACCATTGCATAAGATCTCATTCAAGGTTGGGACACCTATAATGCTATCGAGGAACATCGATCAGGCAGCTGGATTATGCAATGAGATACGTTTACGTGTGACATAGTTTGGTCAATTTGTTATAGAGGCAATGACGTTGAATGGGTCAAAACCCAACTAAAAGGTTTTGATTCATAGGGTAGACATGAACCCTTTGGACAGTCGGACACCGGTTTGAATAAGAAGGAGGCAATTCCCTATATCGATTTCATTTGCCATAACCATCAACAAAAGCCAGGGGCAATTATTACGTTGTATGTGTATATATTTACCGAAGCCTATTTTCACACATGGTCAATTGTATGTTGCACTTTCAAGGGTTAGGAGTATGGATGGGTTAAAGATTTTAATACATGGCAATGGGATGACATCTAGAAGTGCAACCACTAATATTGTGTACAAGCAGGTGTTTAGAAATTTGACAGAACACAGTTAATTCCCTTGCATGCATTAAGTTTGTTTATTTTTTGAACTTTTTCTAATGGAGAACTAATTAGACGCATGGAGTGACCATTTATGCATTATATTTTGTCAGCTTTTTTGCAATTTTCTTTGAAAAATTTTGTTTCTCTTCCCAATGTGACAATTCCAATTTTTTTTGTTAGTTTTGAAGTAATTGCTCCCCGCGTATCGCGCGGGAGTAAATGCTCGTTCCAAGCAGAGCAGTAATGAAATTTCTTTAGATTACCTCATTCGATCTTTAATATAAAATATAATTAATTTTTTTTTGAGAAATTAAGAAAGCTAAAGAAATTATTTTAAAATATTGATATTTATTTTTCTATACTAAATTAATTTTCCTGACTTATAAATGGATATATAATCAAATGATACATTACATATATTATAATTAACTAACTTATTTAGTTTCTCGTTCTTAAAAAAAATGTCAACTATTTGGATAAGCTTTTGAAGAACTTATAAGTGTTTTTTACGTGAATTGAGATAAAAATTTTCTCATATACTTATCTTATATATTATAAATCATAATTAAAAAGTTGTTTTTAAAAGTTTAATCACTGTTCTAAACAAACATGAGTATGAAGAAAAGGAGAGAGGAGTATTCCAAATCTAGATAAGCACCCCCTTGTCAAGGATTATGCAAGGATTTCTTTTTCCCTCAAAAAAATGTGAGGATTCTTTTGTTTGAATTAGTTTTTTGAGAATAGTTTTTACGATTTACAATATAAGCATATAAAAAGAATTTTATTTTGATTTAACAAAAATAACTTCTTATACGGCGGATTGGGATGTTGGCAAACACTCACTAAACTGACGTTACAGCTTACGGCTTCAAACTTGATAGGTCTACCCCACACTCTACCGTCGCCGCGTTCTGGTCACCAGCTTTTCCTCAAGGTTGGTTCGCTCCTCTTCTATTTTCAATTTTGATTTTGTTCCGCAATCGCTCTGGTCTTGCGCTTCATCGGTTCGATGCAATGTCTAAATTATGCTATAAATTTGGTTCCTTCCAATTTTTAGTTTTTTTTAACCCAAACTTTTTTGTTAGTCTGAGCTTGTTTCTCATGTCGAGATTTGTTTCAATTCCAAAATTAGTACGAGTTTCCTTTTATTTGGGGGAACGAAGTTTGCCCTTTTCCCCCTCACGTATGAGCTCCCTTTTTTTCTTCCGGTTGTCTGTACGTGTTAATTTGTTTCTAATCATTTCATCGTTACTGTCATGTATTGGAGAACTCTGCCGTTCATGAGGAATGTTTCGTTGTCTTCTCTGTAGTGTATTCTTGAGCAAATTAATCACCAGCGTTTGTTCTGAATAGAAGAAAGTTCTTTTTGCTTAGTGACTGGGTTCTAGAATGTCTCATTGTTAGCAGACTATCAACTATAGGTTCATATATATTAAGTATTTCACTTTTCTCCCTTCTACTGTTATTAATGTGGTTGTTATCATGTCCACAACGCTGTATTGACTATGTGTGAACTAAAGAATAGTCTAGGTGGAGAGAAGGGAAGAAAATAAAAGTAGTATTTTAATCTGTGTTTTTATTTAATAAATTATGTCTTTTTCATTTTTATTATTAATTTTTTCCTAATAATTTCTTTTCTTTTGGGGTCGGGGGTTGTAAGAATCAAATTTAAATTAAAGAAAATGCCAATTAAGATAGCGCTTTTCTTTCTTTCATATCCATTCTCCTGAATCCAAAGTGTAAGAATTCAGAAAATTGTGTATTATTCCATTCACTGAGGGGTTTTATATACACTTGATGGATAGTATAACAGACTAAACATAACTGCTAGTATCTAATTGTCACAACAGAATACTGCTATGATTACCTGTACCGAAAGATCCTCTTGAAGCCTTTAGGATATTACCCAATTTCTATTGCTGTCATAGATGTTGAAATTTAGGGAGAGATGAACATTTGAACTATGAAGTATGAACTCTTTCCCAGTAACTAAAGGATTCAAGGCACGTGAAGTCTAATAATTGATTGTATGAAATTCATATCTGTGTTTCTTGAAAGTGTTCTGCGTTCTGTTTGTTCAGGTACTCCCTTGTGTAGATATAAGCGCACAGTCATACAACTTCAGTATTTAACCTTTAACCAAGGCTGCTGATATGGCTACCACCAAGGTCTATGTTTTGTAAGAATCTTTTCAACCGCTCCTTTTTTTCCCATTTCCTCTTTCAATCTCATGCAAATATGCACACGTTTAGATATAGGCAGGGATGGATTTTTTTTGTGTTATTTTATTTATTTATTTTTTTGGTGTGGTGGGGGGTTGGTGGGGTGGCGAGGGTGTTGGGCCCCTCCATATTTTGTTCAGACAGTCTAATGACTCATATATCTCATCAATTATTACAGGTATTACTCTTTATATGGACATGTAGACACTATGGCACGAGAAGTACACAGAGGGGCTGCTTCAGTTGAAGGTGTAGAAGCAACGCTCTGGCGTGTAAGTTATCATTTGATCAAGGATGTGTAATCAAGTTGGATAGAAGAGAGCCTTTAAAGTGATTTTTGTGTTTTTTCCAATTGTGTTTGCTGAAAATTATAGGTACCGGAAACACTTTCTGATGCTATATTACAAAAGATGAAAGCCCCTCCTAAAGCGAATGATGTGGAAGACATTAGGCCAGAACAACTTGTGGAAGCAGATGGTTTAATATTTGGTTTTCCTTCTCGTTTCGGTATGATGCCAAGCCAGTTCAAGGCCTTCTTTGATGCCACCCATGACCTCTGGGCTTCCCAATCACTGGCTGGCAAACCTGCTGGAATCTTCTGGAGTACTGGCTTTCATGGGGGAGGCCAGGAACTTTCAGCGTAAGTTTTCACATCTAATTTTTGTCTGCAGGAAACATTTCCTTTGGCTCTCATCTGTAGTTTAAAAATTGCCACTTCTAATTGTTGCTAATGTAGTGGAGCTTTTAGGCAAGAAGGATATACATGCTTCAATTATTTGTTCTTGAATCTTAGCTTTATATGATATAATTTTGGAGCATGAACATTTGTCTTTTTTTTAGTGTAGGTGGGACTAACAACTAATGAGTCAAGAATATTTAAAACGTGTAAGAGTTGAATTGAGGGATAAATAGTTGATGCATTATGTCTGAGAGAGAGAGAAAAAAAAAACAGATTACCTCTTCTTCAATTGTTGAAGCATTCAATGGAGCAATCTCAAATAATGATGTTGATTTCATTAGTTTTCTCTTTTATATTTGTGGCTCCTATTTTTGCCATGCATCCCTGAGTAATTTGTTGCTTGGACTTTATTAAAGTGGAGACGCCTATGTGAACTAGGTCTATTGAAGTTTGATAGATCAAGACATCATTGAGTAAAGGGTTAAAGGGCTATTTTGCCTCGGAAGTTTTTCGTGGGGAAATTTTGCCCCGAAAGTGTCGAATTTGAAGCAATTTTTCTCTGATTGGCATCCCAGTTAAGTTTAACCGTTAGTTGACTAAATGTGCTGAGTTGACAGTTCATATGTCGTTCATGCCATTTTTGTCTTCAGTTTATATGCGAATTTGTCCGGGAAGTTTTCACTCAGGAGTAATGTTGCCCTGAAAGTTTCTAAATCGTAGCAATTTCACTCTGGATATTATTCAGGTTAAGTTTACCTATTAGTTGACCAAATATTTTTTTTGACAAGTCTATATATCATCCACTTCATTTTTTTTTTTCGAAGTGAGATCTAAAAATAAGTAAATTTTTCTTAAAAAAATGCATTACATCTGAAAGATTAAAGACAATCAAAGAGGTAAAAATCACGCCAAATAGATTTCCCAATGAAATTGCTACTAATATGTTTATCAGGTTTTTTTCTTATTGGTTTTGTTTGTTTATATAGTTTTTTTTTTTTCAGTTGACAGGTAAGATGGCTAGTAGCATTTCTAATCCATTCATTTTATGACTCCTAGCCACATTTCTCTTCATCTTTTTTTGTGTTTGATTTTGGTTGGGAATTTTGGATTGTGGTGGCAGATTAACGGCGATAACGCAATTGGCACATCATGGTATGATTTTTGTACCACTTGGGTACACATTTGGGGGTAGCATGTTTCAGATGGAGGAGGTTAAGGGAGGCTCTTCATATGGTGCTGGAACTTTTGCTGCGGACGGATCTCGTCAACCCACCCAGCTAGAATTTCAGCAGGCTTTTTACCAGGGCAAATATGTTGCTCAAATAGCAAAAAGGCTTAAAATCTAATCTGCTCCTTAGTTTCGTTGCATGAAACTGTCCTGAATTTTGATATAGTGATTTATGTCAACTTTCTATTTCCAAAATCTGTACCTACTTCCTCTGAAAATAAAATTTAAATCTTTAAGACCTTTGAATGTTGTTAATTACCTATACCTCTCTCCTATTTTTAAAAATTAATCAAATATCCTTTTAAGAAAAGGAATATTGATTGGCATCATGAATTTTTTTCCTTACAATCTATCATATTTCTATTTAAATTTTAAAGGAGATTTGTGTATGTTTTGAAGACAAACAAAGTGGGTGTTTGTTTTAGCGTTTAAATGTGCAATAAGCCCGATTGAGCTGGTTAAGCCTGATTCCCCACTTGTTCTTTTTCTTTCAATGTTTGGATTCCTTTGTCTTCATAAGGGCTTTTAGGCTGAGTATTGGATCGGGCTTTTATTTGCATTGGATTCTATTTTACTGTTGGAGGCAATAGTTTTGTTCCCATCTGCTTGTCAACATCTACTTCAATCTCGTGTTTAATCCATCAGCTCTGCCGTTCCCATCCTCTCAACTGCAGCGTCGCCGCTGTTGTTCCCGTCCTCTGAGCTCCGCCGTTCCCCTGTTGTTAGTTCCGTCGTGTCAACGCCATCGTTCTCGTGCTGAGAGCTCAATCATCATAGCCTTCATTCCCGTTGAGTCAGCTCTGCCATTGCCATCCATTGAGCTCCACTGTCTCAGGCGTCGATCCTGTGATCTCAGCTCCGCTGTTCCCATCCTCTCAGCTCCAGCGTCTCCGCCATCATTCCTGTCCTCTGAGCTTCGCTGTTCCCCTCTTGTAGCTTCTCCTATTGTAGAATAGAAAGTGTTTCAGCTTTTAATTATATAGCAATAATTAGGTTTCTTATAGGTCTAAAACTTGTTTGGTATAAGAGTTCTGATCTAGTCTGGGTTTTTGCAACCTAAAAAATTACGGTTACATTATTTTTGGCTTAGGAAATATGTCAATCATTTATCCTTGAATAGATTGTATTATTTATGTAATATTTTTTGACTAAATTTATGTATATCGGCACCACATTATTTATCTTACCTTTTTCCACTTTTTCTTAATATGATTTTTTTCCATACATAAACCACAAAAGCATTTATGTAATCTCTAAAATCCAAACAAGTTTTACTTTTGGAAAAGTACTTATATAACTTTCAATTCCAACATAAATCAAATTACAGAATTGCACTTATACTAATCGCATTTTTGTATAAGCCCGATTGAAAAAAGTCATTTTACCCACCGTTATTCCAAACACCCATAAAATCTTTTTTTTTTTTTTAATGAAAAGGGTAATTTTCATTTCAAATGAAACTATATATGTACAGCAGGATCAGGTGACCGTAAGTACAAAAATTCTAAAAGTGCCTAAAAACAGAAAAGCTTTTGATGGTATATTTACAATAATTTGCACGGTAGAAATGATCCCTTGTACAGTGTATGTTTCATCTGTGAATAGCCTCTTGTTTCTGCCCTCCCATAATTTCCACCAAGTGATGCATATGCCAATCTTCCATGAGTCTTCGAAAGTGGGATGCTTCAAAATATCAAGTAACCAAGAAGTAATATTCTTCCTAAAGAAATCAGCACACATATCAGTAGGAAGTATTCTTCTCCATACCCAAGAGGCGAGGGGACAAAGAAAGTCCTTTTAATGTTAACAAAATTCATTGGAAGTTCGTGTAATTTAGTGTGTTTTTGAAAGAATAGCTTTTATAATTTACGATATAAGTATGTAAGATAAATTTTATCTTAATTTATGAAAAATGACTTTTAAAACTACAGCTTAGGAAAAGATGTTTTTGGGGGTGTGGGGAAAATTCATCAAAAGCTCTTCTTTGAGCTTTTCATTTTATTTTGATCGAAAGAGGGAGAGAAGTATCAATGGGAACTTGTGGTTCCTCCTTTGCCCTCTTCCTCTCCTTTTTTTTTTTTGTTTCACTGTTCATCGCAACATTTCGATTGGAATTTGAGTGGTTCATATTTAATGTTTTATAAAATTACTAATAAAATATTAAATTATTAAAAAATAATAAATAAATTCAAAAATTGCTAAATGTTAGTCATAATAATTTAAAAATGCAATAAACAAATATTTTTACAAAATATTAAATCTAAGTTATTCAAATTTTAATTTAAAAGTTGAAATAAGTAGTGAGGGAGAAGGGGAGGGGAGGATGATGGTAAGAGCAAAGGAGGGAAGCTAAGTCCATCTTCAAGTATGTTTGCTTCTGTTTTCTTTTTCCCCCCTTCAAAACACAGTAGGGACGTGCTAGTGGTTGGCGGTGGTGGTGTGATGTCGATAATGGTCATGTGGCACCCTAAAAAAATAAAAAAAAAATAGAAAAACAAGGATCGGAAAACACCTTAAAACTATTTTTATTTTTTTTATGAATTTATTAAAATAACTCATTGAAAACAGTTTTCTAAATAAGTTTTGTTATTAAAAAAAAACTGTTTTTCAAAACAGAAATAAACAGCCCTTCATTTTTTGTTTGCGACCTGGGTGGGGTAGCAGAGCAAAATTTTTCCCACCTTCTTCGTTTTAAATTCCTTTAATTTAATGCATTGATATGTTATCAACCAAATTCAACTACCTTCTCCCATAAGATCATTCTTGAACCAGAGGCCGCAATGAAAAGTGAAATAATCCTTTTCATATTGTACTGCAAGCTCCCAATAAGCCTTCACATGGAGCGTACCCTTGCACTTCACTGATACTTGGCGTAAATAGCTCAATTGCAATCCCTATCCAATATTAAATTTAGAATCCGCATAACTCAATTCATTAGGAGGCTGATGCGAAGGTATCTTAGGATCAGCACATTTTTCCGCTAATGATTCGAAAGACAAAGGATGAACTTTCAAGGTAGGAGGCAATCCATGGCAGCCTATTCAATGGAATTCTCAACTCATCTGAAAGAAGTATGATCCTCATGTTTCCAGAAAAATCATCATTAGCCCTTAATCTACTCAGGAGGCAAAATAATAAAATAATACTACGTATGAGGTGGAAATGTTGGAGGGGCATACACTTGCCAAAGATGGCTTCAATATTCTTATAAAGCATATGGCTTCTTCTCAACCAAGATAAGATTCTCTTTTTGGGCAAATAAGGATATTCTTGAAAACTTCTATGCCAATTAGGAAAATTCTCAAAACCCATCATCTTGGGGCTAGTTTGGATCAAAGAAGAGGTAGGAATGGAAAATATTTTGACACATATACGTTTGATTTGTACTGGAAAATAAAATGAGTTAACAAGAAAATTTTTGGTTTGTTGAAAGAAAATGAGATAGGAAAATGAACTAAAAGACATTTTTACCCCTAGTTAACAAGTATTATTTAAAGGCCCTTGTTCTAAAAATATTATTTAAAGGCTCATGTTTTTACTTTAACCCCCTAACTATATGCATCATATAGGCAACACATGGTCATGAATAAATTCAAATAATTCTCGTATAACCACAACAAAACAACTACAGGCTGCATGTAGTACAAACGTGGAAAAAAGTGTTGAGATTGACAGGCACAGCGAAAAATTAAAATTCAAAAGTTTTCCAATCCCTACTGTGAATCTGTCAACGACGTTTAAATCGAGTAGTAGAGAAACATACCTTTCTTATGTGTTCAGTCTTTCTTTTCGATCTCAAGGAGTTAGCAACTCGGATCAGCTTCCTTTACAAGTATCCACACGAATAGGAATCCAACACGAACAGCGTGCTAACGCCACCAATGTCCCTCTAGAGTTTTCTTTTTCTCACGGCTCTCTCTCTATTTTTCATCATCCATAGAAAACCCTAGCTCTCACTTAAATAACTAGTCAGGGTTTTCTATTTTATGATAGATTTTGGATTTTTAAAATTAATCTTAATTAATTTTGAAATCCATATCATATCAATTAACACTTAGTTGTTTTGATAAGAAAATTAAATAAATCTAGTTTAATTAAATAAGTCCAACAGTTTTAATTTAACCTATTTATTTAATTTGAATAAAGAGCCAATGGAAATATATTTAATTTATCTTTATAAATTAAATTTGAGATATTATATTTTTATCATGTTATTTATTAAATTTAATTTATCAGATAAAATTAAATTTAAATATAACACAATATAATAATATTATCATATATAACATAATAACACACACACACACATAAATATTTATCAAATAAATATTCACACAACATGTATGTGTATGTGCGTCTATATATGTATATATACATATATATAAAATTCATCCACCCTACATTAACCATTACATTCATTGAATCTAGACATATCTTAGATTCAATGAATCTAGACATTATAGCTCGTGTTTGGTTATTTTTGTGTGGGACCCTATAGGCCCATATGAAGTTGGCAATGGGCCAATTGTAATACCCCACTTTTTCCACTATATATTCCTTGTATATATTTATAATATTTAGTGGAATAAAATGGTGATTTGAGGCGTGTATAAATTTACAGGAAAATCCTAATCGCCGGTTACACATAATTTGGCTAAGTTGGGACACAAAGAAGCAATAAATGTCTACTAAAAGGCTTAATATTGTAACCAAAATTTGAGCATAAAATGACACAAATAATGGCTTCATATAAGTGTCAAAATTAGGCCAAGCCAAAGGAAAGAAGCAAGAAATTATTTATTTCGGTAAATCATAAAACGTAGGGGCAAAATGGTAATTTTTCTATGAAATAAGAAAATAAATATTTTCTTCAATATTCCCAATAATTTTAGGTAAATAGGAATTAAAAAGAGGAAATGGCCATTTGGAATATTATTATCAAGGAAAAAATCAAAGCTTGGAAAAGAAGTCAAAAGGTAAAAGCATGAAATTTTGACTAGGAATTTTAAGAAACATTGAATAAGTTTTGGTCAACAAATGAAAGAGATATAGAAACATATAATTCCTCCCTCATCCTTCATTAAATTCGGCTGACATGAGAAGGAAAAAAAAGAGAAATAGAATTATTAGAATATTTGGAAAAAGGAGAAAATTTAGACCAATGAGAATTAGACATGAGTAAAGCAAGGTGTAAATGGATTAAATCATCATCTTTATTCATTCTTCAAGTCCATTCTCGTGCTAACTTGATCAAAAAAGAGGAAAGAAGGAACGCAGAACGTGGAACACAAAGAAGCATAGGAAGAACTTAGGTTTTCCAAAAATTTAAGGTAAACCTTGCAAATCTTATTATTCTTGCTCCCTAACTCCTCTATAGCCTCTTCTAATCACTCCTCTCCTTTGAAATCATGTTCTTCAAGGTAAAATCTCAAGAAGAGAGGGAGAGAGGGCAGACGTGTGGAGAGACAAAGAAGAGGAAATCAAGAGGTAATCTTCTAATCTTACTCCTCACATCTTGATGATGGTTGTTAGCATAGTTATTGGCTTGATTTTGGGTGGATTGTGAAGTTAGCATGTTGGAACCCTAAGGATTCTTAATGCTTAAACATGCTTCTAATCATGTGTAATGATTGTTTAAATAGTTAATCATTTGATTAGGAGTAGCAAGGAAGTGATTAGGCAAGAGAAAACGAGAAAACAACAAACCGTTTTCGAGAATCTTTAGGACTGCCCTGTATTGTTTCATGTAGGAGGAGTGAGAATTTGACCATTTTGATGGTTACATTAGCTTTAGAAGGAAAAATTGTGCAGGTATACAAGTGTTCATAAATTTTGGATGCTTGTATATAAATTTGGATATTTATGAAGACAGCTTACTCATTGTGTTAATCTGCCCTGTATAAGGCAGTCTGATTGTCATGAGCTTTTCAATGACCAAATGATACCTAAAAATTCCAAAAATTTCCATTTGAAAATTAAACACAAAGACCTTTAATTTGATAGGTCATAATTCTCAATTGGATTTGTATACTAGAAGTTCTACATTTTCAAATATTGGTCATGCAAAGCTGGAATTTTCAGGAACAAGGTGTAGAAAGTGGAAATAATGTATTATTTTGTGTATATATAGCTAATTTATATATTTTTAGTTGACACTATACTTAACAAGGGTAAATTAGGACTTGGAACCAGATCAATTGGATTTTTTTGGATTTAGATATGAATTTGTGAACTTCTTCCTTGTTTCTGGAATGTGATTTGGAAAGATTGATTTTGGAAAAATTTTGGGAATTTTGTGGTTGTAATGAATGTAACTTAGTATTTTTATGTGAAAATTTAATGAAATATTTTTACATATAATTTATAACCACTCAATTTGGAGTTTCCTAGAAATAATGGTGAATTTTTGAAGTATGTCCTATTTTCTGGATTGAATATGGAACAATAAGGTTTAACAATTCACAAGAAATTATATAAGCACAGTAAGCAAACCCAAATATTTTTACTAGAATTTAAAAGGAAATATATTTGTTTTGAATGTGAAATCAGTCAAATTGGATTTTTCTAAAATTAGTTATGAATTTTCAAAGTTGACCCAAGAATCTGCTAGTTTTTGGAAAACAGTGAAATTACACTGTATAGAATTCTATTATGCAGAAACTACTATAACTGCTTTAGATAACCAACATAATTTGAGTTAAAGATAGTAATAGTACAATTAATAACCAGTTACTTGTAACTCCAATTTTGATAGGAACTAGAATTTGCCCGAGCTCAAACCAACGGTTGGAAATCACTCAAGGAAAGCAACCAGGTAGTAACTTGTCTTTCATATATTATATCATGCATGGTGTGTTGTGTGGATTCACTACGAGATATCTAACACATTCTGGTTATGCGGAGTGGTCGCCTGGGGCCTATTGCGCGGGTGAACGCTCGGGCCAATAACGTTCTGTATTGCACGAGTGGATCCCGGGGCCTATTGCGCGGGTATCCCTCGGGGCCTTTAACATGCCTAGCGCTATGATTGTTTACTATGAATTGCATGTGATGCACTGAATGCTGTTGTGATAGTTCTGTTGTATGATGTCTGTATAGCATGCTTTGTGATGATATATATGCATGATTGACATTACGTTACTACTGAGATTCTTTTGAATCTCACTCTTTTTCATAAACCATCTACAATACAGGGAGAGAGCTCAAGGGGCAAGACGAAGGTAAATACGGACCACTAGAGACTGGGAACGTGAAAGACTTTAGTCTTTTGTTGGTTGTCTGTTTCTTGTATTTTGGATCTATATATAGTATGAATAGCATGTAACCTAGACAGTGCTACGATAGTAAAACTGATAATGCCGATAGACTAGTAAAGGAACATTTTAGCTTTATTTTGCTTCCGATCGCTAACGAAACTTAACTAAGGTATGCAACATGAAAACTAAGCAGAGAATCGCTCGCATACTCTGATAAAATGGAAAGAGAAACCGGTGAGACTTAGTGAGATAGTGAATATTTGTAAAATTGTTTAAGAAAATTTTTATTACTCTCAGAAACCCCTCTCATTCCTAGGTTCAAATCCTGAGATAGATTTGGGGAATTGTGAACATTTTTCCAAAATTTCTTAATCCGAGACTCGATCTTGGTTTCACAAATGCTTTTGCTACTCTTTTATACTCACCTAAGGCTATAGGAAATGAGCTATGACACCAATAACTATACTAACCCACAAGTCGTAAGTGACTTCTAACAAGACATTATGACTATTCAATTCATATGAGGATCAATAAACCGATACAACCTGTCATACAACTATATCACGTCCCATTTGTCATACGATATTTTGGTTACAGATGAGGCATGGAGAATGTCATCCTTCTATTACTGACCATTATATTCTCGATCAAATGAAAACTCTTTTCTATCGTAGTATAACCATACATTTCTCAGACTTACTCATCGAGGGACCCAGTAATATCTATCTACTAATGTGAGGGATAAATTCCATCTTGACCATTCATATTCTTCTGCATGAAAACTATAACATCCTTAGTTTTATTTTTAGGATATAATTATAATTATTTATAAAAAAATTAGTAAGTAATTTTTAAAATAAAAGGAAAAGGGGGATCTGGTTAAAATAAGTTTAAAAAGTTATTAAAAAAATTAATCAAATTAATAAAAACATAAAAAAATAATACCACCTTTCAGCGGAAAAAGTGAAGAAAAATATAAAAATATATAGATGTTATGAATATTGATTATGTGGATGTCCATTAACCCTCATCTAAGCCAATTTACTCTCCCAGTCAGCTAGGTATATAAGATCAGAAGGCACTATTCATCAATCATTAAAGTACTATTCATCACTGTAGAAGTACTGTTCATACGCGTTTTACTGTAGCACACTGTAGCATACGTGGTTCACTGTAGCAGTAATGTAGCAGTTACTGTTCATACGCGTATTTCACTATTCATACGCGTTTTTTGCCTATAAATAGGAGCCTTGGGCTAAGAATTCTGTACACACAACTGAATAAGAATTTCCCTCTGATTTCTCTCTTCTCTCTCAGATTATCCATATTTTTATAACACGTTATCAGCACGAAGCTCTGCCAAAGGTATGATATTCTTATAGTTTCTTTGATAATTTATACTTTATTTTTATAATATCTTTATTTCATAGATCTGGGATAATCTGAGCCATTATATGGAATTAAGAAATATATCTTTACCGATTATTATGAACATCGGGTTCCATGGCTAGGATTGGAGATCACTATTGTTATTATATCTTATATATATCATTTACAAGTTTATTTATATTATTATTATGATTATGGTCAGAAGCCATCTACATCCAATTTCTAAAATTATATGACCAGAAGTCATATTATTTGAATTTTTATGATATGGCCAGAAGCTATATCCCTATGATCTCCTATTATATAGCCAGAAGCCATATCTATATGATTCCTTATTATATGACTAGAAGCCATATATAGCATAGCCAGAAGCTATGTATAACTTTTATTTATCCTGAAGATAAATGATTAGATGTCATATATATTTAATTTCTCATCATAAGATTAATTGGCTTGAAGCCATGATACGAATTAGTCTAAAGCCATGAGACTATTTGGCCTGAAGCCATAAGAACTAAATGGCCCGAAGCCATAAAGTTTTAATTTTTGTTACAATATCTTACTTTATGAATTATTTTTTGTCTTTATGAATTTCCTGTTACTATATTTCATTTTTATATTTTATGAATGCCCCTTTTTTATTACATTATTCTGAATTAAGTTAAATTTTGTAATATATAAATTTATGCCTCTTGTTATTACTAAAGAAGAACTATTTATCTTAAATGTCTGATCCATAATTTTTCTACACCACCATTTGCATAAAGGCTTCAAAATTCAATATTTGGCCATGAAAGACCCACTTGTTCTTTGGAACAATTTAAAATAAATGTATGATCACCAGAAGATGATCATCCTTTCAAAAGCTTGTATAAATGGATACATCCAATTGCTCCTGCAGTAGCAATATTGTGAAAAAAAGGTTTAAGAAATATGTTAAATTAATTTCTTACTTCCTTGTGGCTGAACAAAATAATGAGCTTTTATTAAAAAACCATGAATCTCGTCCAATAGGCTTAACTCCATTCCCATAAGCGAATGTAGTAATAAATGAATCTATTTGTGGTCGTGGACGTGGCTATAGCCGTAAGCATGGCAATGGTCGAAATCGTGGTGGCTCAAATTCCTACCAGAAGTAGGGAAAATGTTGATAAGGAAAATGTTGATAAGAATCATAAAAGCGAAAATAGTGGGCAAAATAAAAATGTTGTAAATCCATGTTATTGTTGTGGTGGTAAGGGTCATTAGTCTCATAGCTGTTGTATACCAAGACACCTAGTTGATATTTACCAAGAATCAATAAAAATAATGGTAAATGATCAACAAATGAAGTAAATAATGTAGATCAGGCTAAGAATTCTGAGTATGAAATATGGATATTACTTATTTGGATGTTGCTGATCTTTATCTATTTGAACTTTTATCAAATATATTTATCTTAATTATGTTTTTATGTATCCTTTAATGAAGAATGAATCATACTGGCATCAATCCTGAAGATTTATGTCTCATTGATAGCGCAACAACCAACACCATACTCAGAAATGATAAATATTTTTCTTCCTTGGGAATGCAAAAAGCTAATGTTCAGACTATATCTGGTAGTATAAATTTGACCGAAAGCTCTGGAAGAGCTAATATTTTGTTACCGGAAGGAACAAAATTATGTATTGATAATGCAATTTATTCTACCAAATCTGGAAGAAACTTGTTAAATTTCAAAGATATCCGCAGAAATGGATATCATATAAAAACAACAACTAAAAATAATAAAGAATATCTTGTCGTTACAAAAATAGTTGCTGGTAGAAAATGCATATTAGAAAAGTGTCCTACTTTTTCTTCTGGTTTATATTATACATTTATAAACACAATTGAAACACATGTTATTGAGAACCAGAAGTTCACTAATACAGACCAGAAGTCTACTAATGTAAACCAGAAGTTTACAAATGAATTTAATGTTTGGCATGACCGGTTAGGCCATCCCGGTTCAATTATGATGCGACAAATAATTGAGAATTCATGTGGACATACCCTGAAGTGTAAGCAAATACCACAATCCCATGATTTCTCATGTACTGCATGTTCTAAGGGAAAATTAATTATTCGCCCCTCACCAAGCAAAGTAGAGAGTGAGTCTCTCACATTTCTAGAACGGATACAGGGAGATATTTGTGGGCCAATACACCCACCATGTGGACCATTTAGGTACTATATGGTTTTAATTGATGCATCAACTAAATGGTCACGTGTGTTTATTATCTTCTCGCAACCTGGCGTTTGCGAGATTACTTGCTCAATTGATTAGATTAAGAGCACATTACTCTGATTATCCTATCAAGAAAATACGTCTTGATAATGCTGGTGAATTTACTTCAAAAGCTTTTAATGAATATTGTATGTCCCTTGGAATTGATATTGAACATCCTGTAGCTCATGTTCATACGCAGAATGGACTTGCAGAATCATTAATTAAAAGGTTGCAACTAATTGCAAGACCTTTACTTATGAAATCTAATCTCCCAATTTCTGCTTGGGGCCATGCCATTTTGCATGCATCAATGTTAATTCGCATCAGGCCAACAAGTTACTTAAAGATTTCCCCCTTACAAATGGTTTTTAGTCAGGAACCTAATATTTCTCATATAAGGACTTTTGGGTGTGCGGTATATGTGCCAGTAGCACCACCACAACGCACTAAAATGGGTCCTCAAAGAAGGATGAGAATATATGTTGGGTATGAATCTCCTTCAATCATAAAATATTTAGAACCATCTACGGGAGACTTATTTACGGCACGATTTGCCGATTGTCATTTTGATGAATCACTTTTCCCAACATTAGGGGGAGAGAATAAGCAGCAGGGTAAGGAAATTAGCTGGAATGAATTATCATTGGCTCATTTTGATCCTCGTACAAATCAATGTGAACTGGAAGTTCAAAAGATAATTCATTTACAGAATTTAGCTAATCAAATGCCAGAAGCATTTACTGACCCTAAGAAAGTGACAAAGTCATATATCCCAGCTGCTAATGCTCCTGTTAAATTTGATGTCCCTTAAGGACAATCTACCATGAATGAATCTAAAGCACGCCTGAAGCGTGGCAGACCCATCGGTTCCAAAGATTGAAATCCTCGAAAAAGAAAAGGAGCAAAGAATATAGATGGTCAAATTGAGGATAATCAAGAAAATTTAATAGCTCCAGAAGAGCCATCTCCTGAAGAGTTATTATCTCCAATAGAGATATCTCCAGAAGAGAATGTTGTAGTTCTAGAAGAGATCCAGGTACCTGATATATGTGAAAATAATGAGATCTCAATAAATTATATTATGAATGGAATCCGATGGGATCGAAATGAAGTCAACGTTGACGACATTTTTGCTTATCATATAGCAAAAGATGTAATGAATAATATTGAGGATAATGAGCCAAAATCCATTAGCGAGTGCCAACAAAGAAAAGATTGGTCCCTATGGAAAGATGCCATTAATGCAGAATTAAAATCATTGGAAAATCGAAAAGTATTAGGACCTGTAGTCCTTACACCAGAAGATGTAAAACCAGTTGGATGCAAATGGGTTTTTGTACGAAAGAGAAATGAAAAGGGTAAAATAATAAGATATAAGGCACATCTTGTAGCCCAAGGCTTTACACAAAGACCCGGCATTGATTTTGAAGAAACGTATTCACCTGTAGTAGATGCGACTACTTTTCGTTATTTAATTAGCCTAACAGTAAAAGAATGGCTTGATCTGCATCTAATGGATGTCGTGACTGCCTATTTATATGGGTCACTTGACAATGATATTTATATGAAAGTCCCTGAAGGACTTAAGGTGCCAGAAGCATCTAATTCAAATTCTCGAGAACAATACTCAATTAAATTAAATAAATCCCTGTATGGACTGAAGCAATCAGGGCGCATGTGGTATAATCGTCTTAATGAATATCTTTTGATAGAAGGATACAAAAATGATCCAATATGCCCATGTATTTTTATAAAAAGATCTAACAGTGAATTTGCTATAATTGCTGTTTATGTTGATGATATTAACATTATTGGAACTCTTGAAGAGCTTCAAAAGGCAATTTATTGTTTAAAGAAAGAATTCGAGATGAAGGATTTAGGAAGAACAAAATTCTGTCTTGGATTACAGATTGAGTATCTAAAAAATGGGATCTTTGTATATCAAGAAAATTATTCAAAAAAAAGGTCCTAAAAATATTTTATATGGATAAATCTCATCCGTTGTGCACACCAATGATTGTAAGGTCTCTAAAGCCAGATAAAGATCCATTCCGACCGCGAGTAATCAGCGAAGAAGGTGATGAAGAGCTACTTGGTCCAGAAGTACCATATCTTAGTGCTATGGGAGCACTAATGTATCTTGCTAATCACACACGTCCTGATATATCCTTTGCTGTTAATTTATTAGCAAGATATAGTTTTCCACCAACACGAAGGCATTGGAATGGAATAAAACATATTTTTTGTTACCTCAGAGGCACTATGGACATGGGGTTGTACTACTCAAATATATCCAAGCATGAACTGTAGGATATGCAGATGCTGGATTCTTATCTGATCCACACGAAGGTAAATCACAAACTGACTATTTGTTCACATGTGGAGGTACAACTATTTCATGGCGATCAATGAAACAGACTATATCAGCCACATCATCAAACCATGCAGAAATTCTAGCAATACATGAAGCAAGTCGAGAATGTGTATGGTTGAGGTCAGTAATACATCATATACGAACAACTTGCCATTTATCTTTGGGCAAAATGATACCAACAGTTCTATATGAGGATAATACTGCATGCATTACCCAACTTAAAGAAGGCTATATCAAGGGAGACAGAATGAAGCATATTTCACCAAAATTCTTCTTTACTCGTGATCTTCAAAAGGATGGTGAAATAGATGTCCATCAAATTTGTTCGAATGAAAATTTAGCAGATTTATTCACAAAATCACTCCCAGGTACAATCTTTGAAAATCTTGTCTATGACATTGGCCTTCGGAGATTTAGAGATATCAACTGATGTTGTTAAGAGGGGGAGTCGATACACGCTGTACTCTTTCCCTTATTTAGGTTTTTTCCCACTGGGTTTTCCTAGAAAGGTTTTTAATGAGGCGGCACTGGACAATGTATCAATGAATGATGTATTCTTTTCTTTGGCTAGGTTTTTATCCCACCGGGTTTTTCCTAGTTAAAGTTTTTAATGAGGCACATTCATAAATGGACATCCAAGGGGGAGTGTTATGAATATTGATTATGTGGATGTCCATTAACCCTCATCTAAGCCAATTTACTCTCCTAGTCAGCTAGGCATATAAGATCAGAAGGCACTATTCATCAATTATTAAAGTACTATGCATCACTGTAGCATTTTACTGTAGAAGTATTGTTCATACGCGTTTTACTGCAGCACACTGTAGCATACGCGGTTCACTGTAGCAGTACTGTAGCGGTTACTGTTCATACGCGTATTTCACTATTCATACGCATTTTTTGCCTATAAATAGGAGCCTTGGGCTGAGAATTTTGTACACACAACTGAATAAGAATTTCCCTCTGATTTCTCTCTAGAATTTCTCTCTTCTCTCTTAGATTATCCATATTTTTATAACAATAGACATTTAGTAGTGGCACCGAATGGTTAAAGGCCACTACCCAATATATTTATATATATAAAAAATAATTAAAAATTGTTAAAGTTAGGTGAAGGGGGTATTATAAATACATCTTCATATACACTTCACGTAAGAAATTTGTGTGAAGTGTCGAGAAGGAAGGCGTACGACGAGGTTTTGATATGAATATTTTCATATCTTTAGGGATCAATAAAGTACTCAAAATCACTTATAATCACAAAACTTTCTTCATGAAAAATGTTCTAAATAATTTTATCTTTCTTATAATAGTAATTTTTTTGCTTGTTAGAGAATATTTTAGGATTAGAATTTTGGAAAAATTTAAATTTTATCAGTATATGACTTTAGGAATGTAGACGATGATTAATAGTGAATTTTAATTAGTTTACTTTTGTTAGTAAATCAGTATAATATTTTATAATGAATTTTTTATATAATCAATCTATACATAATCCTATTTTGGACTATTTAACTGATTAAATTTGGAATAAATAATTTATTTAGATTATTGGAAGTATTATTATAGTTTTAATCGGTTTAGATTTTTTTATTAAAGTGAAGTTTTATAATTTAGCTATTTTTAAAATTTGAGGATTTTATATAAATAAATGAAATTTATAATAATCAATAACTTAAATGGGTTATTTGAGTTAAGAAAAATATTTGATTTAATATCAAATTGTAAAATCATTTCCTTAATTTCATAATATTAACTATACTTTTAAATACTAATTACGGTAGAGTTAAAATGTCACAATCTATTAAATATTATAATATCCAAATCATAGTATGATAATCAAAAGTATATAATCAAATTAGAATTTACAGAATGTAGGCCTTATGAATGACAATATACATCAATTCAACATATAATAAACCACAAGAGGCTATAATGACACACACACATATCAGGAGCTCCTCCCGACATCCTAACACAGGAACTTGTTGGAGTTTCAAATGCAAGTGGATGTGTCAAATAGGAACTAGTCTCACATTGCTTGGGAGAGAGAACACACAAGTGTATATATTGTATCTTGTGAAATAGGACAAGTAAATGGGCCAAAAGGAAGAGTGGGCTTGCACGCACAACAACGGGCCACTAGGAGGCAAACGCAGTTGAAATCCGGCGATTTCCCCTCTGCGCGCAAATTAAACACTGACTGGGCACTTTTTATTAAATGTTTTTGGAAAAATATAAAATTTATTTTGTAAAAATGGCTTATCGAAAATACCCAGTTTTAAGGCATTTGTGTTCTGAAACCTTAGCACTTCGGTTATAGAGGTCATAAATCCAATTTTATTTTGTTTAATTGGTCATCTGTTAACGTTCAGAAAATGCCTCATTAAATCGGGTTTATGACATCCAACGTTCAGAAACCGCTGAGTTAATTGGGTTTATGGCCATTAATTTTCTGCCCAACGTTCGGATGCATGGGGAGCCTATAAAAGGCATAGCCTGCGAGAGGTTCATGCATCCAGCTCTGAGCTCTTGAGCACTCTTCCTCTCTGGTCTTCATCTGTTATCTCTGCCTTCTAGTTGCTTTGTTTTTCACTGTTCTTTTCACCCTGTGTCTGCAGGAAGAGTCCGTTTTATCCTGGGGAGTGCCGCTTCTAGCTTGCCGGTGGTTGAGGAATAGCTCTTAAGGTCAGCGTCCGTGGACGTGACTCGGATTACAGAATTTGTAGGAGTTAGCCAACAGAACTATCACTTGAAAAATGTTAAATTGACAGGGTGAGACAAAATCCTCAAAAACCAGTTATCCAACTTATTACATATGCTAACATGTGTTCATAAGGTGCTAAGTGAAACATTTTATATAACAAAGTATTAGAGATATAATTGACAAAAATTCAATACCACAGTTTTATACACAAATATCATATCAGGAATTATATATCACAATTATTATATATCAAATCTCATATCATAATCTCTAAGTGCCTCCTATCAATCTAACCGAATCGCCTTATTTCCGCTGACTAGATCCATAGGCTAAGTTACTATCCATGTCACTGGCCACTCAAAAAGCTTTCTGATCACATGATGAGGATCGGCCAAAATCCACAGAGCATGTTCCTGGACCATGGGTCTTTCCCCTCATTGAACTAGTAGGGTGTTGCAACCCCTAATTGAAAAGGTAGGACAGTCCCTCATTGAATTGGTGAGACAATAGAAAGCCAACCATCGTATTCAAATGGAGGCTATACCACATGGTAAAATAATTTTATTCATATCAACCCAAACCAATCATCCCAATATGTATCAATAAATAGCTCAATGAGAATTTTCTAAGATTTCCATACTCATATGAGAAGTTTCGAAATATATAAATATATTTTACAATTCAAATCATAAGGTTCTACAAGGCAAGTTTATATCAAAATATTCCTCAATATTATGATAACTTTCTCAATCACAATAAGTCTTTACTCATTGAAATAATTAATAAATATCAACATACAATTTTTAATCTCATAATCATTTTACAAAATACTCACAAACACATACCAACACATATAATAAGTGGAAAGTGGTTACCTCTTGTCAAAGCAAATTATAACCACAAGCTCCTAATCCAAGAAGTCAAATAGACGCCAAAAATCAATCTACAACAATCAATTTATTATATATTAATAACTCCTTGAGTTATTAGAAGATTAACTTACTTAACTTAATTTTATAATTTTAAAGTTTTGAATTAATTACTCCCAAAAATTCTAAATTCACACTAAGATCCCAATTATTAATTCAAATATTTTTCTTAACTCAAATAACCCATTTAAGTCATTGATTATTAAAAATTTCATTTCTTTATATAAAATCCCCAAATTTTAAAAATAGCTAAATTATAAACCTTCACTTTAATAAAAGATCTAAATTGATTACAATTATAATAATACTTTCAATAATCTAAATAAATTATTTATTCCAAATTTAATCGGTTAAAAAGTCTAAAACAGGATTATTTATAAATTGATTGTATAGAAAATTTATTATAAAATCTTATACAGATTTAATAATAAAAGTAAACTGATTAAAATTTATTATTAATCATCATCTACATTTCTAAAGTCATATACTAATAAAACTTAAAGTTGCTCAAAATTCTAATCCTAAAATATTCTCTAATAAGCAAGAAATTACTATTATAAGAAAGAAAAAAATTATTTAGAACATTTTTCATGAAGGAAATTTTGTAATTATAAGTGATTTTGAGTACCTTATTGATCCCAAAAATATGAAAATACTCCTATCAGAACCTCATTGTACGCCTTCCTTCTTGACACTTCACGCAAATTTCTTGGGTGAAGTGTGTATGGAGAGAGAGTATTTATAATACCCATCCACCTAAATTTAAAAATTTTTAATTAATTTTTTTTATATAAATATATTGGTTAGTGGCCTTTAGCCTTTTGGCGCTACTACTAAATGTTTATATATATATTCTTCTTCACCTTTTCCACCGAAAGGTGGTGTTATTTATTTATTTATTTTATTAATTTAATTAATTTTTTAATATATTTTAACCAAATCCCCCTTTTTTATTTGAAAAATTACCTACTAATTTTTTTATAAATAATTATTTTTAAATTATAATTATATCCTAGGAATAAAACTAAGGATGTTACAAAAACCATTAAACCCGAATATAACCTTTATCATCACCCGGTCAATGATAACTTTTGACTAGGTTAAAGTTGAGCAACTCTCATGTAGAAATCCATGATAATCTCAGGTCAAAGGGCATAGTGACATGGTTATATATGAGATAAACTTATGACTTGATCCATGCATCTTTCTCATAGCGGGTTGGTCCATCACCTTATACTCTTACAAGTGCCTAGAACTTTGATTTGTATCTCCATACCTCTTCAAAGTCACACTAGTCTTATTTCATCTTTGTTCCTTCATAGATGACCGACCAAATATATTTAGGACAATTGTTACGATTTATGCAAATATAGTTATCATAGTGAACATGCAAATAATATGATAATAAAATGGAGAAATTCATTGAATAACAATGTTAAAAGTACAAAGATTGGCCCCTATGGCACAATTTCCAACATCCTCTTACTTGTACTATATACAATCATTAATTTTCCTAATTCTCATTGTCCTAACATGACGCTTATGCTTTTCCTATGTAAGCAGTTTGGTAAAAGGATCAGCAATATTGTCTTCTCCTACTACTTTGCATATTTTTATATCACCTCTATCATTGATTTCTCTAATGTGATAAAATTGTCTGAGTATATGCTTGGTCTTTTGATGTGACCTAGGCTCCTTGGCCTGTGCAATAGCATTGCTGTTGTCACAGAACAAATCTATTGGATTTGAGATGGTAGGCATCACCCCTAGTTCAATAATGAACTTTTTGATTCAAACGGCTTCTAAATGCAACTATATACTCAGCTTCTGTTGCAGAATCTGCTACAGTGCTTTTCTTTGAGTTCTTCTAGCTTACTGTTCCACCATTTAGAAGGAATATGTATCCATATTATGATTTAAGATAATCTTAGTTGGTTTAGAAACTTGAATCTATGTAAACCAGTTACACAGAGGTCATTACCCAATCCATCATATACCAAGAATAAGTCATTAGTCCTTCTTAAGTACTTTAGGATATTCTTGACAGCAATCTAATGAACATTACCAGCATCTTATTGATATCCGCTAGTTATACTTAAGGTAAATGATACATCTGATCGAGTACATAAAATGACCTAATAATGGATCCAATGGCTGAGGCATATGAAACATTGCTCATGCGATCTCGCTGATCAGGTGTACTAGTACACATCATTTCTAAGATAGATGCCATGAGACATGGGCATGTAACCCCTTTTTGAGTCCTGCATACTAAACCTATATAATATCTTGTCTATTTATATGCTCTGACTTAGGCCTATTACTATCTTGGATCTATCTCTATAGATCCTAATCCTTAGGATGTAAGTGGTTTCACCTAAATCTTTTATCGAGAAAGACTTTCCTAACCAAGACTTGACACTCTGTAAGGTAGGAATGTCATTCTCAATGAGTAGGATATCATCTACATAAAGTACTAGAAATACAACTGTGCTCCCACCAACCTTCTTATAAACACAAGGTTTATCGATGTTTTGAATGAATCCAAACTCTTTAATTACTTCATCAAAACAACGATTCCAGCTTCGAGATGCTTGCTTCAATCCATAAATGGACCTTTGAAGCTTGCACACTTTACTAGAGTCCTCTGAACGCACAAAGCCTTTAAGTTGTGTCATGTACACATCCTCAAGCATCTTTCCATTAAGGAAGGCTTTTTTTTATGTCTATCTACCATATTTCATAGTCATAATATGCTACAATGGCAAGAAGGATTTTGATTGATTTGACCATTGTAACTGGAGAAAATGTTTCATCATAGTCTACACCATGAGTTTGAGTGAATCCTTTTATTACCAGTCATGCTTTGAAGACATTTACATTGTCATCCATGTCATTTTTCTCCTTGAAAACCTATTTGCACCCGATGGTTTTTACATCTTTAGATGGATCGACTAAGGTTCATACCTGATTGTTGTATATGGATTGCATTTCAGACTTTATGGCATTTAGCAATTTCTCGGAGTTTGGTCCCACTATGGCTTCTTGATAGGTGGTTGACTTATTTTGCTCAATAAGCAACACTTCACGACTTTCAATAATTAGAAATGTATATCTTTGAGGCTGATGTCGTGTCCCATCAGATCTGCGTGGGCCTTATGTTACTTGAGGAGGCTCAACAACTTGTTGTAAGTCCTCTCTATTTTTCATCTGTGGTTCTGTACTATCTTGTGACTCTCGAACTTTTTCGAGATGTACCTTACTCCCACTAGTTCTTTTAGAGATAAACTCTCTTTCTAGAAATATGCCATTTTGAATAAAAAAAATACTTTGTTATTGGTGGGATTGTAGACATAGTATCCCTTCGTTTCCTTAGGATACCCTACGAAAAGGAACTTTAAGGATTTAGGCGCTACCGGGAGTGAGTTCAAGATCAAATTTGTAGCTAACTCCTGGCTCATGGGAAATCCAAGCCTCTCAAGGTGATCAATGTAGCCTTTCATCTTTAACACATGAGCACTAACTAATGCACCTTCAGCCATCTTGTAGGAATGTAAGGCCTTTATGGTCTTATACTTTTCTTACCTTGTCTATTGCTAGAACATTTCCTTGATATGCATAATCATCTCATGAGCCTCCATAAGTTCCAGATCTCTTTGAAGCTCTAAAACCATGGTGGCAAGCATCAAGCAACCTACAGCCATAGAGTCTTCCTTATGCTTCGTGTAAGCATCTTTCTGAGCTCTTGGAGCATTGGCTGTAGGTTCCTCAGGAATGGGTTAATATAGGACATATGCTTTTCTTTCCTGCTTGAAAAAAATTCTCAAGTTCCTGAACCAATCAAGAAAGTTTGTCTTATTGAGTTTGTCCTTCTTAAGGACTGATCGCAATGATAGTGTAGCACTATTACTGGTCGACATGATTCTACAACAAAATATACAAAGTTGGTTAGTAATCTCTCACTAAATTAACAACCCTCAATGTAATAATTAGTGGGTAAATATTCATATTTCGCTTAAATTTAAGTCTGTTTTGGCAGAACACTTAAATCAAATTATTTAGGTAGGTAATCTCTTTACCAATTACATCATATATAACTTAAATTTTTATAGGATTTGATCATCATATAATCCAGCATGTTTAATCCCATCTAATGCCTTGAGATCCAAAACCGTTTTGTTAATCTCAATTAAGTCAAATCAATAATGAATCTTTATCAGTAGCACCATTACTCACACTTGTCTCACCAAGATAACTCAAATGCATCCACTTTAGTGGAACCTACAATTGAGCGATCTAGTTTTTGACAAGTATTTATTAATTGATGGCATTATAACTTAAGATTTCTTTTAGAGGGCTTAATTAATTATTTCGTTTATATGAATACATATATCGCAGTTATATGTCATATAAATATATATATGTAATGATCTAATAAAAAAATATAATTTAAATGTGACACAATATGAATCACATAACCTAAATCCTCTTAAGCCAATGAGAGGATCTCTCTAGTAAGAAAAGAACATATATTGAGAAACCTCATTTAAACATACGAGGGGAGTAAGATGAGAAGAGAATGTACATCCAGACTATGTAGAGGAAGGCACGGCATACATGCTGTATTTAAAAATTTACAACCTTGTAAAATTAGAGCCATATGGATCACTATACCCAAACAATTTTAGAAAATAAAACCACAACAAATAACAATTCATACAATATGAAGAGTAATAAATGTTATGATTATGTTGTGCTACAAATAGTCAGCTACGGTGGTCCCACTAAACTGCAATGGTTCAAAGTTCTCTATGATCCTTATTAAGTCTATTTTGAAGCAAAAATATATCCTTCTAAAAATTATATGCACATAATTCTAGAAACTCCAATTAATCCTCACCGCCACAGAAAACATTCTAGATTCAATGCTTAACTTCAAAAATTCATATATCTTAATGTACTGACTCAAATGTCACATATTATATATCAAATTAAAGCTTAAGATGTCTACTTTCATTCTGAAAAGTTTCATGGTTATTGGACAAGATTGATCATTCAAAACTCATCACAATCATACTATCTCCTGAAAATGAAATCTAGCAGCACTACTACTTTAACTTTAATCTTTGGGTTTTCAATCAAACCCTTCTAAAATCATGTTAAACTTATATATCAAATATATAAGCTCACAGTAAGCGTTCAAACTCAATTTTAAAGCACAATTGACCTGGCTCTGATTCCACTGTTAGGATTGGTAGGCACATTGAAAAATTAAAATTCAAAAGTTTTCCAATCCCTACTATAGATCTGTCAACGACGTTTAAATCGAGTAGTAAAGAAACATATCTTTCTTTTGTGTTTAGTCTTTCTTTTCGATCTCAAGGAGCTAACAACTTGGATCAGCTCTCTCTACAGGTATACATACGAATAGGAATCCAACACAAACAACATGTTAATGCCACCAATGTCCCTCTAGAGTTTTCTTTTTCTCACAGCTCTCTTTCTATTTTTCATCACCCGTAGAAAACCCTAGCTCTCACTTAAATAACTAGTCAAGTTTTTCTATTCTATGATGGATATTGGATTTTTAAAATTAATCTTAATTAATTTTGAAACACATATCATATCAATTAACACTTAATTGTTTTGATAAGAAAATTAAATAAATCTGGTTTAATTAAATCTGCCCAACATTTTTAATTTAACCTATTTATTTAATATGAATAAAAAGCCAATGGAAATAGATTTAATTTATCTTTATAAATTAAATCCGAGATATTATATCTTTATCATGTTAGTTATTAAATTTAATTTATCAGATAAAATTAAATTTAAAACTAACAAAATATAATAATATTATCATATATAATATAATATAACACACACACACACACACACACACATATATGTATGTATGTATGTATGTATGAATATAAAATTCATCCACTATAGATTAACCATTACATTCATTATGTATGTATGTATGTATGTATGTATGTATGTATGTATGTATGTATGTATGTATGTAAAATTTGTCTATCCTAAATTAACCATTACATTCATTTAATCTAGACATATATTAGATTCAATGAATCTGGACATTATAGCTCGTGTTGGGCTATTTTTGTGTACAACCCTATAAGGCCGTATGAAGTTGCAGTGAGTCAATGACTATACTAACCCACAAGTTGTAAGCGGCCTCTAGTAATACATTACAACTATCCCATTCATATGAGGATCGATAAACCGATACAACCTGTCATACAATCATATTACGTCCCTTTTGTCACACGATATTTCGGTCAAAGATGAGGCATGGAGAATGTCATCTTCTTATTCCTGACCATTATTTTCTCGATCGTTGAGCAGTCTAACTATAGAAATGTAAACTCATTTCCATCGTAATATGACAATACATTTCTCAGACTCACTCATTGAGAGGTCCAGTAATATCTCTCTACTAATGTGAGTGACAAATTCCATCTTGACCATTCACATTTCTCTGCATGAAAACCACCAAGCCCGAACATAGCCTTTATCATCACCCGGTCAAAGGTGACTTTTGACTAGGTCAAAGCTGAGCGATTCTCATGTAGGAATCCATGATGATCTCAAGTGAAATGACATAGTGACGTGGTTATACATGAGATAGGCTTATGACTTGATCCATGCAGCTTTCTCATAGCGGGTTGGTCCAGCACCTTGTACTCTTACAAGTGCTTAAGACTTTGATTCATATCTTTATACCTCTTCAAAGTCATATTGATTTTATTTCATCTTTGCTCCTACATAGATGAAAGATCAGGGACATTTATGACAATCGTTATGATTTATCTAAGAATAGTTATCATAGTGAACATGCAAATAATATGATAATGAAATGGAGAAATTCATTGAATAACAATATTCAAAGTACAATGATTGGCCTTTAGGGCATAATTTCCAACAGAAAGAACGCTTTTGTCCCATGTTTTCTAATAACGAAACAGAGCAATAACTATGAGATACCCACCAATCGCTTGTAGTTATACATGAATGAATGAAAAAAAACTTTAACCACATGCGTGTGATGGGTGGCTCATGGTTACATGCTACCAAAAAACTTTACTCTTAACCATTATATTATATACATCACTCACACGTGATCACATCTACTTTCTGTGGTCTTATTTTATTCATCGATACGTTATAGTTATGAGATAGTCACTTAGAACCGTGACAGTGGGAAGCATCGAGAAATCAGAATCTACAGAAATTTCAAATGGTATAAGAAAAACAAGTGAGAGGTGACAGATTCGCTCTAAGATAAACTACCTAAAAGCAAAAGCTTGACTCATGGAGATCTTGTTCCCAAAATCTTCTTTTTACAACTCAATATTTCTTATAACCAAAGCTCACACTATATATAAACGCTGAAGATGAAGTTCAATCCTCAACTACGGTCCCTCTATCATGAGATTTAACAGAATTACAGAAGAAGAGAAGCACAACGCTGATATTCATAGCCCCATCATTATCAAATTTAAGTTAGTAGTAGTTGTCAGAAGAAGGCCAATCATCATCGGAATAGTCCACTCACAACCTCTGTTCTTCAGCTCCCTCCCTTTATGTCAGGGGCATTTGGGTCTTTTGGCCATTTTTCAACGGGCTAGAAAATGGGTTCCCACCATTTTTGGTAAGAACCCATTTTTGTTTATCTGATTGAAAATTGGGGAGGCGGGAAAATCTTTTCTGACAAAATATTTGAACCAAACAGCCACCGCTACTTTGAAAATGCACATTTTCTTATTTCGTTACCTCATTGGCACTGAACCAAACGGGCCCTTAATGTATCATCTTTATACTCATCTGGATGGAAAGATATAGAAACTTTAAAGCATTTATTGTGGATTAAGGTCCAATCTTACCTTGAAAGTTTCACTTTTGAGCTGTGGGTATTTGAAATTTTGTTTGGCTCAATATTGTTTAGAAGTATTCAACACGTGAGAATTTCACTCTATCCCTAAGGGCTTGTTTGGTACTCTGAAAGTTAGGGAGGGAAAGGGAAGATTAGCATGTTCCCATGCTAAAAACTGTTTGGCACAAAAAAAGTTCCCAAAACTTAAAATCCTACCTGCGCCAATCTTCCTTTAAACATGAGAATTTGAGTTTCCATTAAAAGTGGCGTCAACTTAAGTTCCCACCCAGGACAAAAAAATTTGGAACAACTTTGGCCCCCACTCTCCCACACCTTTCCCACATCAATTACCTCCTCTGCTATGTTGTCGACTGCGCCGATTGCCTCCTTTACTACGCCATCAACCGCACTAATTTCCCATCTCCTGCTTTGCTTAGTGCTTCCATGAATTTTCCCACACCGATTTCCTTCTCCGTTACGTCGCCAACTACACCAAATTCCCTTATTGTCTTCCCTCTTTCTCTGCCCACGTCTACCTTTATAGTGGCTTCCTTTGCTACGACAACTACAATTTCTACTCTAAAGCTATAGCTTCTATCCTAGACACTTTGAATTATAGCTCCTGGTATGGTGTAATGGAGGATGAAGGTGGTGAAGTGCAAGAATTTCAGAAGAACACCAACGAGGTTATTGATAATGTGTTGGGGGGTTTTTGTGGACTAAAAATTTGAATTTGCTTCTTAAATTCGAATTTCCAGGTGTCACTGCATTTCTCCTAATTTTAGGGGTATATTGGGTATTCAACCTTTTCTTCCCACAACCACCTCTTCATTTTCCTCCTACCAAACATTTTATTTTTCTTCAACCTATATTCCCTTCCCATGGCTATCAAACATGACACCCCTCTAAGATAACTCTCAATTTTCCCTTCATTTCCATTCACTTTCCTTCCTTTCCGTTCCTTCATCCTAAATTTCTTGTACCAAACGGGCTCTAATGGCGGGCCAAGATTGACTACTAAGTAAAAAATTCTGACAAAAAAAAAGCACGGTTCGTCACGACTTTCCTCTTCATGTTTTAAAAAAAATTGAATGAGGTCATTTTGGTAATTACGCAGTTAAAATTACTTACAATTATGTATCTAGAAACTTCATAATTATTTAAATATTTCATGATATTTTTTTATGATAAAATCTCTTTGTGAAGAGTTTACAGTGATTTTCTTATCTTTTTCACTAGGTCATATTGTCATCAACTTTCAAAATTTTCCTTTTAGCACTTTAATCAACTTAAAATTTATTAACCCCGTGAATTATAAAAAATATAATTAATTTTTTTGGGTATATTTTAAAGTTTGAGCCATGATATGAAATAAAAATATGAATCCTATTTCAAAACTGAAATAAAAAAAAATCAAGTAATAAAACAGGCAATAAGCATGTAATATGTGACTCGCCTAAGGCAAAAGCAATATCATACTATATGTGTATTCCCTTAGCCCCCCCTCCCTCCCTCCCTCCCTCTCAAACGGACTCTAATGGTGGCCCAAGGTTGACTACTAAGTAAAATAATTTGACAAAAAAATGCAACGTGGCAAGCTAATGTAGCAACATCCTTGCAAATCCCCTTCTCCCCAAAAAACAAAAAAACAAAAAAACAAAAAGCACGGTCCGACTTTCCTCTTCATGTTTCAAAAAAAAAAAACAATTGAATGAGGTTATTTCGGTAATTATATAATTAAAATTACTTACAATTATGTCTCTAGAAACTTCAGAATTATTTAAATATTTCATGAGATTTTTTATGATAAAATCTCTTTCTGAAGAGTTTAGAATGATTTTCCCTTCCTTTTTCATTCGGTCATATTGTCATCAACTTTCAAAATTTTCTTTTAGCACTTCAATCAACTTAAAATTTCTTAACCCCATGAATTATAAAAAATCTAATTAAATTTTTTGGGTATATTTTAACGTTTAAGCCATGATATGAAATAAAAATATGAATATAATTTCAAAATTCAAATAAATAAAAAAATCAAGTAATAAAACAGGCAATAAACATATAATATGTGTGACTCACCTAAGGCCATAGCAATAAAAAAAACAAGAAAAGAAAATTATCACTTACTTTTGGTTTTTTTACCAGTAATTGATATTCAAAATTGTAGTATATAAAAGTCAAATTATAATCTCCCTCCCCCTCTCTCTCTCTCTCTCTCTCTCTCTCTCTCTATGTCTGTGTGGGTCCGCACGCTTGTCCCTGTCAATTGGTTCATAAGTATCCTACCTAGAGCTTGTTTGAAATAGCGGTTGAAAATTTCATAAGTGTTTATGAATTGTAATTTACGGAATACGAAGTAACTTTTACGGTCTACGAGGTAGCTTTTACGGTCTACGAGGTGCTTTCACGGTCTATGAAATAAATATGTGGAAGAGATTTATCTCGATTTACATGAATCGGACTTATATAATAAACCCGATTCAAATAAGTGATAACAAACAAGCACCTAATTAGTTTAAAATTTATCATTTACCTGTGTCAGAAAATCTAAAGCCTAGGTCCAAATCCTCGCAATGCATTAAAAAAAAATAAAAAAAAAATTATCACTTACTTTTGGTTAATCCCCAATCACATCATTTTTATTAGGCGGTGTACTATGAGGTGATTTTTCAAATTCTTAAATAATTAAGCATAATTTTTATGCGGCTATTTGTTATTTGATATTTTTGGATCTTCAACTAATATTGGGATTGAGATGTCTCATTTTCCTTTTTCTCATCTTCTCAAAATTTCATATTCAGCTTTAGATTAAAAAAATGAAGGTTCATATTGAATATTTTATAAAATTATTATAAACGTAAATAAATAAATTTGAGTGGTTAAAATTTAAACCAAACAATTCACTATGGATAAAAGAAAAAAAAAACTAATTTATAGAATATTATAATAATAATTTTAAAAATTATTAAATCTGAACTATTAATATTTTTAATCTAAAGGTAGAGAAGAAATATTAAGAAAAGAAGGGGAGGATATACTTTTTGTAATATAAGGTTGAATTAGAAGTAATCCTCACAATATGATTTTTTGACTAAAGTGTATGATTTTTAATCCTTTATGTTTACATCGTATTTCATGTTTTAAAAATATATTTTTGGTTCATCAACCTTAACATCGTTTAGTCTCACTTAACAGAAGTCAGTGACTCTAACAAACTTAATTTTTGTATATTATAAAATAAAAATAAACCAATTGAAAAAAAAGGCAAAAAAACACACATTTCTCATCTTCTTTGACAACACGTACGCTCCTCCAAATCCATTCATTTCATCCTTCCATCTCTCCTTTACCAACGATCGGCGATCCGCAATGTCTAATTTTATTTTTGGACACTGAGAAAATCAGGGAGGAGAGAAAACTAAAAACGAAAACTCTCAAAAACAATAAATTTGTTAATCATTTATAGAAATTTTTTTCCTTAGTATTCCCTCCTCTTGGTTTCCCTTCACAACAATCGGTGGTTTCATGTGGGGAATGGAATGCAATAGTTTCAATTTCAATCTTAAGTTTCCTTATTGCACCATATATATACACGAGGGAATGTTTCTACCTTCATACAATGCCCATAGGAAACCTGATGGTCACGCTTTGCAAGGATGAAAGTAGAGATCATACCGATAGTATATAACAAAAAGGAAAAAAAAATCGCACTTCTTCTTCTCAGCTGCTACAGATTGTGGGGTACTATTCCACGGCTATGTTTTCAGGAAGTTTTCTAGTGTGATGAGGAGAGGCTGAGAAAAATGGGCATTTGTTTTCTCTCAGTTTCGTAGGGCACTAGTATTAATATTGTTTATGAAAAATCAAGAATTAGCTAGCTAGTCTTTAAGCCATTGAATTACAAGCTGCATATACAAGCACAAGATGCAGCTTTTAGGAAGCTTTTGATATGAGCAATAGCGAACCAGTGTTTCGGACTAGGAGTGGGTTTGGATGGTAATGCTCTTCTTTTATTATTTATGGAATATAGGGTTCTTTAGATAGGTTTGCTTTCATCGTTGTGGCTGCTTTATCGTCTTGTTGCAGGGATGAGATGCACGGCGCAAGGATGAGTCTTTGGGATGAAACCTAGGACGATCCCAAAAAAAAATAGATGCTTTAATTTTAAATATTTTTTAATTTATAAAATTTAAAATATAAAAATTAAAATTTAAGCTTGTCCAGTCAACATTCAATTACACATTCATTACTTAGATTTGATGCTCATCAATTTCCGTTAAGTAAAACTAATGGTGTTAAGACTAAGAGATGAAAAATGCACTTTATAAGTTTAAGAGATTAAAATGAAATTTGACACAAACATAAAAAGCTAAACATATACTTTAGTCTAATATTTTTATCCCATGACTATAAAATTTAAATTCTTAACTTTATTTAAGATATAACCAAATCACAATCAAATTTCGTTATTTTATGGAAGATTTTTTAAATATATATTTTTTTTGCCAAAAAGAGTCAATTTTATTATTCACAAAAAAAAATCAATTACAATCAATAATAGCCTAGCCAAGAAACACTAAAAAAAAAAAACTACATACAACCTACCACATATCTCACAAAAAAAACAAACAAAATATTTAGCACATATTAGACTACTATCAGTTTCTTAGCCAATTCCTTCCCTTACTGAGTTATTAAAAGCAGTAGTATGAGCAATCTTCCTACAATCCACTGAGTCAGCCAGTAAAATCTCAACCAAGAGAGGTGATGCTATTACTAGCTACCCATTGGACTCCAACTCTCTAAGAAAATCTACAGCTAGATTACCTTGGCGAGCAACCAAGGAAAACTCAATACTCGGCCTCTTCTCAGTGATTGCTAGAATCTCATTTAATATAGGTACACATTGCCACTCTACTTTTATCACAGATTTCTCTATAACATGTTTTATCAACACCTCACAATCTGATTCAAAACATATTTGCTGATTATCAAACCTGTCACCAATCAACAATGCCTCTTTTATAGCTACGCATTCAGCCTCTAGTGCAGTAGAAATAGTCATCGTCTTCCCCAAACCGCCCAAGTATTCCCCTGTACTGTTTCTACACACTATGCCAATGCTAGCCTTCCCACTCTACCTTAGAAAAGCCCCATTTGTGTTAATTTTTATCCTTCCTTTCACAAGAGGTTCCCAACGATCTTTCTTTTCCAACCTCAAATTCTTTCTTTTGCATATACTAGCATTAATGTCTTGCTTCACCATCCAAACTTCACTCACTAACATAGATGTAACATTTAGTACACCTTCTGCATCTAGCTTAGTTCCATTAAACACATTATCACAACTAGCTTTCCATATACCCCAGCATATTATAGCCACTAATGCCTTGCTTCCTTCATCAATCCTATTTCCTATCAGCAGCTCTTCACACCATCTTTTAATATTGGTTATCTGCTGCTTATTAATTCTTAATGCCAAAAGACTTCCAAACCAACATTTACTTACACAAGAACAAAGTAAGATCATGTGTTCTATGGTCTCAGGTTCTTCATCACAAATAGAACACAAATAAAAAGACCAATGAATAAACTTAAAATAACTATAAGTTCTTTTTATCTAAAATCAATTTGTCTAATAAACCTTCTACTATGATTCTCTCCTCCATCGACTGTAGAAGGACCAAGGAGAGAGGCCTCATGAATGAGGAGGTTGGCTGTGATCCATGATCTGTTTTATAGGAATTATGTGGCCCAGTAAGTGGCCCAGGTATGACTTTCCGATGTCAGATCGTCATTGAGAGTTCAAACTTGTGGTCCCAGATCTCACCTCGACACTTTACATGCCCGTTTGATAAGAGGGGAGGGGAAATAAAAATTTTATAAGTTAAAGTTAAGAAAATTAAAAAAATAGGGTCATAAAATTTTAATAAAAATAAAATATAACATAAAAAAGTATTAAAAAAATAATTAAAAATTTTTAACCCTGCTTCTCTAATTTTTTTAAATTCAACTTGTAAAAAATTTTCCTTCCTTTTCTTCCCTCCAAATCTCTCATACCAAGCAAGCCTTTAATATCTCAGACCCATCAACTATTGGGACCTCGCCCCCCTGTTTATCAATAATTGTACCTAGAAAATGCCAGCATTCCTCCGTTTGAACTTGTATAAATCCCCTTTCAGGTCAAGGAAAAAAAAAACTTTGAAATCCCCTAGTTGGCGTCCTTAGCGTGAGAAATAATCATAAAATAGTTTTTATCGTTAGAAATGAGGAACTAGTGCTATACCTTATATTGTTATAATATTAATTATTTTTAATTAGATCATTGCAATTTAAATAATTAATAAGTCTTCATAATCCAAATGGATTTTAATTTAACTTGCGTTGTTTTATCTTTGTCATATTTTTATTTAATTATACAATATAATACTTTGACACTTCTATCGTCACTAATCCAACAGAGGAACACTTTTTTGCCTATCACTCACCAATCTACGTTGTTAGGTTAATTTTAGACGTTTTAAATTTAATTTAATTTAATTAATTTTTATATTTTAAAGGAATTTTTATTTTATGAAAATTTTAAAATAAAGATAATTTTATAATTATCACTTCTTATAAAGATAAATATATTATTTAAAAAATAAAAAATTAAAAAAATTTTAATTTAGATAATTCAGATTAAATTTAAAAGATTTAGGTCTCATCATAATGATGAGAAATAGGTGTTTATAGCTGTGATGGTTACTGAATGCAAACCCAACACCTATCCCGTGCAATTCACTATGAATTTATTTCAATTCATTTTATATTTAATTTTTTTCATCATGCATCCCAAAACCCTCCATATCACACAAATGTCAAAAGACTAATTAGTTATCACAAAAAAAAAAAAATTATATATATTGAAATTTCTTTTTTAAAGGCATTTTGGTGAGAAACTTGTACTTAGAGGATGACTGAAATAGAATCTTCCAAAAAATCAACAGAATAAAATGCCATAGCAAAAGTATACTTGTCTGCTTTTTCAAAGATAGATGTCGGAACTATTTGACCTTTCAAGAATTCAACTGTCTAAGGCACGCTTCAGAAACAAATTAATTTGGCTTGCACCTTCCAAGAAGTAAATAAGTGAAGCATGCATATTAAGGGAACAAAATTGGCAAGATCAATGTGTTGTTTTGACATATATTAGGAGATGAATGTGCCTTACGCTACTACTTTCCATTTATAGTGACGTCATGAAGTTTTTATGGAGATACAATCAAGAGGCAGAGATACATGGTAGTTTCATATGTGTGGCAACTCAGGATTTAGATTTTCTATTTCTAAAGGGAAAATTACTTATTTTGAGTCAACATTGATCCTCAAATCATGTTTTACTCAAAATAATGACGGATCTTTTTCCTGCCACAATATAAGACGAGGCGCAAGCAGCAATAAGCCCAAGCCACAAATTAAAGACTAGGTTAAACATTAAAGTAAATTGATAAATACCATGTATGGTTTTCTTTACCCCTTGTATGGTTTTCGTTACCCCTTCTGTATTAGTAGGACCTAACATAATTACACAAGTTGTATCTATACTTGAAAGCCAAAGTACAAGTTACAAGAAATTGTGAGAGAGGATTATGGTAATCACAAAACTTAGCAGCAAGGAAATTACATAAAATCAAACAAGTGATGACAGTTTTAAACTGAACCTTCAGGCTCAAAAAAGAGGTTGAATAAAGCATGCAGTATTGAGAATTGAACCATGAGGTAGCAGAATTGGTAAGTTCATGTACGCACGCGCACGCGCACCCACAGACAGATAGATACATGGGAAAGAAGGGAAAAGAGATGGGTTTTTATTCACATCACTGCACCCCAAAACAATCCACTTACATACAATATAACACATTATTTTCACGCTGATGCATGAATCTAACAAATGGCTAATAAGAATTGCAGATAAAAATCTCAAAACAGAGAGGTCTTGCAGAATAGAACGAACCGAGCTTTGTTCATCTTTCACGCACCAGTCACCGCTGAAAACAACTGATAAAAAAAACATAGAGCGTGAAAGTGGAGGAGAGAGACCATAATTCAGCAGTACTGCCAAATTACTGTGACTTTCTCATTCGACATTGGAACCTTTGGGCCTCCAACAAATTGGGAAGACAAGAACTGGCCCGAGTCTTTTAACTTGTAGGCACAAACACTGAGCATTATTAATTAATCACTTCTACTTCAACAATGAACAAACTTGTCAGTCAATTAAAAAACAGATGCAATCCCATCATCCCAAGCTTTGACTGGGACTTGAAACAGTCTCTTAACACAACAAGTAACATTATTAACTCTACTGGACTTGCTTGCATACTGATCGAGGTTCTGAAATCCGCTTCCAGCCTCAATCTTGAGTTATTTATAAATGTGAGTCTTCATCTATCTCTCTCCTTCAGCTTCGCCAACACCCCAGAATCTAAGCAATTTCGAACTCCTAAAATCCTAATTTGAATTCCATAATTCATGGACTTCTCCACTCAACTAAGAAGCCAAAACGAACTCTAATCCTAAATAAATACTGCTAAGAAAATCTTCTGCTTTCCACACACAACAAAGCCATACAGCCATAGATAACAAATATATATACCAACACCACCACCACCTTCCGCCACTGCCAACTCCAAAATTATCGAGGCTCATCATCTCTCCGGCCTGAACTTCCAGGCCCACCCGACAACGAAGCCAGTAAATTCAGATGTCCTGGAAGGTAATTACCCAGTCTAGCCGCCGACGCCTCGCCCATGGCTTGTTGTTGCTGATGATGGTGGACGAAAAATGAAGCATGCTGCTGTTGCGACACCGACCCCCCCGCCGGCTGCACCACCATCTCAGGCGGAGGAGCGGCTGCAGCTGCAGCAAAGCTCCATACCTGGCCGAAGTCAGGCCTCGCCGGAAGTGCCCACAACCCAGCTGGCGTCGTCGGCCCCACTATTGACCCAACAGTGGGTCCCACGGAGACGCCGTCATCCTTAGCAGCGTCATCATCGGCGGTCCGTATGCGCTTTCCGAGTATGAAGGGCGTCGGACCCAGCAGGGCGGGCTTATGGTCAAGAGAAGTAGCAGTAGTAGAAGACGACGACAGCGAGTTCGAACCTCCTCCGCCGCCGCCTCCGCGTACGGAGACCGAAACGGTGGAGAAGCTCGCAGGAGTAGTGCCGGTGCCGGTAGCGGCTATGATGGAGGGTTCGGCCTGGCGGAGGAGCCACTCGATAGTTTGACCGTCGGATTTGTGACCCAACTCACGCGTGAGCTGGAAGACACGTGCGGCGCATATGATCGGCATGCGAATACGGCGACCTCGGCCGTCGACCTTGCTATGACGGTCCTTAGACGGCGGCTTCTTGACGGCGAGAGTGCCGTTCCCGGAAGATGACTGCTGCTGCTGCCTCTGCGGGTCAATGATTGCGCCGTTACCGTTGGCGGTAGTTCCGTCAGAGTTAGACATGGGTCTTGCTTTCACACTTGACTGTCAACAACGCAACTAAAACCCCAAGATAAGAGACAGACAAAGAATGATTGGAGGTGGTAAGAGTGGAGTGGGAGTTGAGCGATGATAAGAGGGATTAGAGAGGGAAGGAAGAGAGGAAGAGGTTTTATTCAATTCAATGTTGAAGAGAAGTTTGGGAAGAAAAAATGAAGAAAGAAGGGTTTGTGAGGGATGAGAGGGAGAAGAGGGAACAGAGCTCTAATCATTGAGCGGCAGGAGCTGGTGGAGACAGGGTTTGGGCACATGGGCTGTGGGCCCCACCTCCTACTCATCTACTTTCTTTCCTCCCCCTCCCTTCTTCCCCACGCGCCTTCCCTCTTTCGTTGTTGCATTATTCTCCCTCCGCATATTTCTTTTATCGCTTTGGCCATTTATGCGTAGTCCATCCCCTTGTTTGTTTGCAAGGGTTAATATAATTTATGATTTTTTAAATATTTTTTATTTTAATTTTATTTCTCTCAATATTTAAATTATAAGTTTTATAATTTTAAAATACCAAAAATCTTAATTTAAAATTTGAGGGACAAAAGAAAAATAAAAGTAAATTTAGAAACTAAAGAATGTATTAACTATTTTTTAATTGATTTATTAGTTATAATATGAAGTATAAGTCTTATGTGTTATACAAATTTTTCAAATAATCCAAATTATTCCCAATTTATCAATAATGTAATAGATTTTTGTATTATTCCTAAATTTAACCTAACTTCACAATTTAGTATCCTTCCATTGCTTTTTTTTTTTTTTTTTTTTGCCAATAAAATACTTCATAAACCTAAACATCCACACAGTCACCGAGTCTTAAACCTACATAAGCTACAGGCTAACTATGCTACTAATAAATACATATTACATCAAAATATCAGTTTAAGGCCCTCAAAGCTTATCTCAAATCGTTCTCCAGCAATTTCTTCAAATGCTCGGAGGTCTTGACACCCATTTGCTCGGGCACAACCCTCCAAGTGCAACTCCAGTAACCCAGTCGGCTATCAAGTTTGCTTTCTTGGAAATTCAATTACAATAATGGTTCCCAATTCGTTTCCTTGAGTTCTGAATATTTTCAAGGATATTAATACACCTCCAGTCATTAGGAGGGACTTCATTTTGAAGGCATCCAATCAATTCTTGATTGTTAGATTCAAAATACACATCATTGACTTGATTCACATATGCATAGTTAACTGCATCAAGAAGGGCAATACTTTCTGCCATAAACACAGATCCTACATTCACTACCGTTACCTCACCATCCATAAGCCAACTATTTGAATCTCTTATTATAAAAGCAACTGTAGCCCTATTGTTAATATTAGAAAATGCCCAATCAGTATTTATTTTAATACAGTTACCTTCTGGTTTTTTCCATGAGTCACTCTTCTTATGTTGCTCTCCTTCCAATTCTATTGAATCAGCTTCAAATGTTCTCTACCCCTTCACCTCCTAATATTCTTGCAACAGAATACTAGCCTGGGAAAAGACAAATACAGGGTCAATCTTTATATACTTAAACAAAAAACCATTCCTAGCTTTCCAGATCTGCCAAGTTGTTATAGCAAGCAGTGCTTTTTGCCACGTTGAAAAATCCCTATCACACAACCAACCTAAAATTTATTGATTCATGTTAACATTTGCATTTTCCTCTATTCTAAATGAAAAGCTACTACCAAACTAGGTGGTTTTGACCTAATCACAAAAGAGAAATAAATGTATGTTGTTTCAGTTTTATCCTGACATATCAAACAGAGTTCAGTGGCAAAACATTTCCTTTTACACAGATTTTGAAAGGTAGGCAATGCATTAGATAGCAATCGCCACATGAAGTTTCTGATCTTTGGTGGTGTTTTAAGTTTCCATATTTCCTTCCACACAACTTTTTCCAAATTATTAGAAGATGAAGGAATATTTTCTTCTCTTCTCAAAAAAGTTCTCTTTGCACATTCATAGCCTTCTTTTACTGAATAAACACTTCTTTTGCCTCCTTTCCATACCCATTTATCATCCCTGTCCCCAAAGGCCACAATTGTACTTGCAATAGCCTCTTTCTCTTTCTCAGTAATCCATCCTTCAATAGACAGTAGATTCCATCCTCCCCCACCCATTAGATTAGCCACTCTCAACTCCTTAAAAGGCTCATATAGGCATGGTGAGATTAATTTGTTCCTTGGTATATCCTCCATCCATGGATTTTCCCATACTCTAGCATTTTTCTCATTCCCAATGCTTATGATAACATTATTGTCTAACACCGCTTTACCCTCCACTATACTAGCCCACAACCAAGAAGTTGACCCCCTTTTTTTAGCTTCCAAAAAAGAACATCTGGGGAAGTATCTAGCTTTTAGAATTTTAGCCCAAAGCTAATCTGGATATTGTAATATCCTCCATCCTATTTTTGCCAATAATGCAAGATTGAAAGCTTCGAAGTCCTTAAATCTTAACCCCTTATGTATTCTTTCTTTTCATTTTATTCACTGAAACCCAACATATACTCCTTTCACCTTTATCACCCTTCCACCAAAATTTTGATACAATACTATCTAGCGTTTGTAATACTTTCCTTGGGTATAAAAAAAGGATATTGAATACACGGGGATATAGTTAGCTACTGATTTGATCAACACTTCCTGCCCCTGCCTCAAAGAGGAATTTCTTTCTCCACCCTTGGACCCTTTTCTCTACCCGATCTAACACTAAATTTAGCGCTTGTATTTTAAATCTTCCCCATATGATCAGAAGTCCTAGATAATTCCCTGGGGAGTCTCTTACATGAATATGAAAAATATGACCTATTTCTTCTCTCAATATATCAAGTGTATTCTTAGAGAAATACAAACAAGATTTCTCCAGGTTAATAGCTTAACCTGAGGCTTCACAATAGTCATTGATCATACTTTTCATATTCCTGCAATACTCCTGGTTTTCTTACAAAAAAAAACACTGAATAGTCCATAAAAAAACTATGGGTAACTTCTGGTGCTTCTCTTGCCACAGATATACTTTTCACCCTTCCTCTTCTCTTTTCACTCTTAATTATTTTAGATAACACATTACTAACCAGGATGAAGAGGTAAGGGGATAGGGGATCCCCCTGTCTCAACCCTCTTCTAGGTTGTACTTTTGCTACTCTCTTCCCTGACATCATGATCGGAAAACAAACAGAATTTAGACACCAAAGTATTCTTTCTACCCAATCTCTGCTGAATCCCATTTTCAAAAGCATAGCACATAAAAAGTCTCATTCCACTCTATCAAAGGCTTTATTCATATCTAACTTAATTGTCACTTCATAATTACCTTTCCCTTTCAACTTCATATGATGAAACGCTTTATGTACAACTATTATGTTATCTTGAATCAATCTACCTGGAACAAATGCCCTTTGATACCCATCAATTACATTATCCAGTATTGGTTTTAGTCTATTGGCTAGTACTTTGGAAAAAATCTTATATAAAAAGTTACACAAGCTTATAGGCCTATAGTCATTTACACTTTCAGGGGCAATCTATTTTTGGGATCAGCACCAGATTAGTTTTATTAACTTCATTCAATGCAAAACCATTCTGGAAATAACTATTAACAAGATGACATACTTGGTCTCCCACTATGTCCTAACTTTTCTGGTAGAATACTCTGGTGAAGCCATCTGGACCCGAAGCATTCGATGCACCAAGTTGAAAAATAGCTTGTTTCACATCCTCTCTCAAAACCTGGGCCATCATAACCCTATTGTCTTCAGGTAAGATGACATTTTCAATACAATCCAGTACCATGGTGAAGTCTCTGTTCCTTGCCGATGAGAATAGGGAGTGACCTTGTTTCTACATATTTTTTCGAATTATAGTCATATGGAAGAATTTTGAGTTGTTGTCTCCACATTTTAACCATTCCACTCTAGCCTTCAGTGCCCAAAACAACTCTTCCTGCTCCTATAATTCCCCAATTTTCTTCCTTAATACATCCACTTCCTCCCTGGTTGTTTTATTCCATTATGTATCAAGGCAACTTTGTACTCTTTGCACTAACTGCTTGATCTGCTTATGACTATTTTTAAACTCTTTCTTACTCCATATGACAATGCCTCTCTTAATTCTTTTAGGTTATCCACAAAGTCTGCCAACTCCCTACTACTTCCTTCCCTTCTCCAATTGCCCTTAACTATTTCCATTAAATCAGGTAGCTGGCCCATCTAGCATCAAATCTAAATAATGGGGGGTTCTAGTCTCAACATGCTCATACTCGATGACCAGTGGGTAGTGATCCGAACCAATTGCCTCTAGAATATGCCCCTGCCATTTTTGGAATTGTGCCTTCCACATGGGATTTATTATCACCTATCCAACCTTTCACAAATAAGCTCCTCTGCTTGTCTGTTGTTCATCTATGTAAATCTGCATCCCTTACACTCCAGCTCTATTAATTCATAGTCTACTATAAATATTCTGAATCTCTCAAAATATTTGGGATTGCATTCTCTTCCTCCTTCTTTCTCTGATGAATACAACAACTCGTTAAAGTCCCCAATGGTATTGTCTGCCCTAGATTTAATTTTTCTAAATCCTCTCACCACTGGCTTTTCAGATTTGCTTCCACTGAGCCATATTCAAGTGTCATATTCCCCATATATCTTCCTTCTATGTTTAGCCCTTTCACATATATGATAAACCAGCTAATAAAACCAATTTTCAGTTGGACACATCCCTTCCACCAAATTGCTAAACTACCAGATTTTCCTAAAGGCTCAAAATACTCCCCATAATCAAACTTTAGTTTCTGTCTTATCTTCTCAAAATTTCTTTTCTTCATCTTTGTTTCTGAAAAAAAACCATTTGTGGCTTGAACTTTCTATATTGGAACTTTAGGTTGCGAACTGTCAGGGTAGTTCCCAGACCCTAACAGTTCTATCTTAAGCAACTCATAATTTCTTGGTGGCTACAGTTGGCTAGCCACCACGCCATTTAAATACCCCATCCATATCCCTTTCATCAACCCCCTCTCCTCTCCTTTCTTCTATCCTTGGTTCATTAGCAATCATAAATTGAATATTTGAACCATTTGTAAAAAATAACTGCCTTCTTGTCTTTTTAAACGTACGATGACTCACCTTAGACTTATCACCAATTTTGAAATGTAAGCTACCATCGTACCTGTAGTTGAAGTCCTTTGAGTCATCTGTCTCAACTATTTTCTTTAGTTCTTCCTGTTACTTTCCCCTATTTCCAGTACTCTTCTGTGAGTCCTGATTATAGTCTCTTCTCCTCTTACTCAGCGGTGAGTCAGACTCATTATCGGCTTTCCTCTTCAGCGATACTTCTCAAAGCCTTCAACAATTTCCTTTATGACTATAGGTTGAATTGGGGCAATTGCTCCTGTTAAATTCGGTCCCTCCTCCTCATCTTCTTCAAAGTCCACCCAATATTTAATTTGGGTCTTTAGAAGTTTTTCTCGTCTGGCTTTTAGCACACTTTCATACTCATTCATTTTTTTTAATCTTCTCATTCAGCCCGTAATTTTAGCCTTCCTTCCTCCTCAGTTGGGCCCTTGATTTCTGGCCCATTATGCTTTCTGTTTTCCCGCCTAGATTCGAACAAAAGGGGATTAATTCTTTTGAATAACCAACATCTGTATCACCACTATTTTTTCCTTTAAAAGATTCCGGCTAAGGTCGACACCTGGCCCACTCCCCTGACCTCTAGAGTCGGGAAATCGGGCCGGCCCTTTTAAGCCCTTTTAAATCACGGGCCAGGCTTAAAAAATGGAGCTTCAAAAGGAAGTCGGGCCTAAAAGGGCCGGCCTGTTAGGCCCTTTAGCTTTATTTTTTGTTTTAATTTTACTACCCTTCATACTCATGCCCTTGTTGACTCCTCCCTAAGAACATTAAAAATTGTTAAATTTACATATGATGGTAATTTACTAATTCTTGATATTTTTACCCCTTAAATAGAGTCTACTACTTAAAGTGAAGTACAATCAAAATTCCTTGAAATTGATGATAGTAGCGAAGAAGATGAAAACGATAGTTTTCATAATCATGTTGCTTAGAGTGTTTAGCTTTTTGCCTTCTTATGCTTTGTATGAGACTATGAATTACTTGTACACAATATTTTTTACCTTTGATTATGAATTAATAACTATATTTATTTTATTGTATGATGCGTGTGGATGTATAGTTAAATTTTGTGAAAATGACTTCTGGCCCTATGGGCCGGCCCTGGCCCTGATGCTTTCGAGCCGGGCTTTGAAAAACAGTAATTTTTATTTTCCCCGGGCCTTGTAGGGCCGGCCCTTTTAGGCCCTGGCCCTTCAAGAGCCGGCCCTGATTCCTAGCTCTACTAACCTCTGACATTTCAAGCCTTCCCCTATTTCCTTGGTAGTATACATGTTCCACAAGATTTACTCTCATGTCCAAAATTTCCCTAATTAAAACAGAACCTTACCAGTTTTCATATTTAATTTGAACCCAAACATCATTTAGGCCCTCTGGTCTTGGTACTAGAAATCTTGGGACCAATAGCTTTTTTCAACTTCAACTCTAACTCTACCAAAGTTCCTATGTACATATCTAGGGTCTTATGGTTTCTCTACCTCAATTACCCTTCCTACCATACTCGCCATGAGATGAATATTCATGCTCAGCCTCCTTTCCAGTGGAAGATTCAGAACTCACATGAGTTTATTACGATCTCATTATCCCTTAAGAAAGGTTTTCTCCTTTGTAGACTCAACATATAATTCCGCGCTACCTATGTGTTTTCCTTTAGAACCCTCTGTGCTTTATTAGCATTTTTGAATGTAAAGGTAAAGAGATTGAATCCTATCATTTTTATATCCACTTCACCTTTTAGCTTCCATGCGGCACCTACAGAGTCCCTTACCGCCACATAGCCTACTCTAGTGCATGTGATGACTTTTCTAATTCACTTACACTCCTCTTCCATCTCATTCTCTTTCTGCTTCCATTGAAGGTTAATGTCGAACTGTTTTCTCTCCATTGGACTTTTCCTTTTTTCCTCGCTATTAATTGCTGCACTTCTCTTGGTTGATTCTAGCTATTACGTTTAGCTTTCCATTCACCTAGTCTTTTCGTACTTACAGTACTCTGGCCGAACCATACAGTCGGTGGAAAGGGACTTTGCCTTAACACTCTCTCACTTGGGAGAATTAATGAATGTATCCTTCCATTACTATTAGGGAAACTACTAGTACTTCACTTTCATAGTTATTATAACTAACTTCATAGTACATAGCATTTCACATAGGGAAACTACTAGTACTTCACTTTCATAGTTATTATAACTAACTTCACAGCACATAGCATTTCGTATTTCTTGCATGGCATTTTCTTATAAATGAACATATTTGATTATAGTAATGAGATGCATTATATTCACAATGGCCTTCATCACACACATACACAGAGAGCATTGATATTCCAAAAATATTTAGACATAGGAAAACTTTTGGGAATGTGATATTAAATTAGAAATTGGAGGAGTTAAAAAGTATATAATTCAATAGGAATGAGAAAATGAAGAAAGAAGATGTTACCTCTAACTCTGGGGTTAGGAGAATTCTTCAGGAAATCATAAAAATCAAAAGCGATTGTTTGATGAATAGAGGTTGAGGAAATTTTGCAAGCCTAGGTGTCATTCGCTAAACTTTAAACAACACATTGAGTAGAGAGAAAATAGTAAAAAGACAGAAAAAAAATAAAGAAGAGCAATGAGTTTTTTTCTTCACCTATTTCAAAATCTTTAAAAGACATCTTCATGGCTATTAAATAGAAAATTAGCATGTTGCTTTATGAACCTGTCAATCTCACATCATCATTGTGGTTTTGAGACTATTATCTAAATTGTAAAGGGATTGAGTGGGAATCGAATAATGTCTAAAAGGAATCAGGATGTCCATTTGTATGAGACAAGGTGAAGGAGGAAGAGAAAGAAGTTGAAGATATGCAATTGAAAATGAATCATAATCGCTAAACATGAGGCTACTGGTGGCGATAATGAAACCTAAAGTAGCAACAATCGAAGTGCTCTTGGCATTCAATCTTCCATCGACATTGTTACTGGGAAAGAAGAAGATTAGAGATAGGGTGAGAAAATGGCGGCTCATAGAGGAAGCATTGGGAGGATGAGAGAGAGAAAAGGGGTAATGAAGTAATTTAAAAATATTTCATTATCCCATATTCCTCCCCTTGGTCTAATATAAGATTTTGCATATTGGACACCATCATATGTCTTTTGTCAATTTAAAATAATTTTTCTGGGATTTTTCTAAACACAATGAATAATATATATATGTGTTTGTGTGCGCGCACGCGCGAGAGACAAAAATAAAAATACAAAAAAAATTTACAATGATTTAGACATTTAGTATACAAGTTTTAAATGGTCAAAATATATTAAAAACAAAGTAAAATAATATAGATATAAATATAATCATGAATAAATAATAATGTTATTTTACTAATATTTTATGATATCGACAATATGATGATTATTTTAAAAAAGCATAAAAAGTAATTGATTTTCTTATATTTAATTTTATCTATGAGGAATGCGTTATACATTTCTAAATTCAAATGCAAAGATCAACAATAAGCCAATAACTCATAGATATCAATAATCAATCAATCAATTTCATACATGAAATCTTATAATACCTGTTAAACTAAGAACGAGTCGAGTAAACATATCATTAAAATAATTAAAAATAATCTTTGCGTAATTACATTAATATTCATTTAGTTAATACCAAGGTTATTAAACCGGAACCGGTCAATGAACCGGTTGGGGTACTGGGTTAAGGGTCAGTGGGTCAAACCGGAGCTAACCCGGGACCAAACCGGTGAGGAAATGAAGATTTTAGGCTTATTAATATGAAATTATAAAAAAAAATTGATTCTATAATTTTTTTTTAAAAAAAACAGACCAGTTTACTACCCGAACTAGATCGGTTTCCTGCCCGGGTCACCGGTTTTCAAGCCGGACTGGTCGGTCCGGTCCGGGTTTAATAACTCTGGTTAATATAAATAAAAGTAATTTTATTTTTTAAAAAATCATTACAAATTATTTTCTAATATAGACAATTTTCCTTTACTCCAAAAAGTTTAACCTCTTTAGTTTAATAATAACTGTGGACTAAAATTATGCATTTTATTTCCACGTTGTTCAAATTTATTAGGATATTTTTCCGTTTAATTTCCAATTTTTATCATTGGGGTTTAAAGATAAGGAAATAAAATAAAATAAATTTAAAAATAGACATTAAATCATGGATTACATTTGATTGAATTAGAAAATAGCTATCAAGTAATGAATCATAAATCATAATCACTTAATAAACATTTGGAAGCTATAAAAGCTATGTATATTCACATATGTGAAAGGCTAAAAATACTTAAAAACTTCATCTTCCATGATTGTAGGGATCTCTAATTATTTTCTATCACCGATGAATTTCATAATCTCCATATATTAGGTTATGAGTGCAATAAATTATATTAATAATTATATTAATTTGAGCAAATTTGGGCTCAACAGTTAATTTCATATTTTATTAATTAGCCATTAATAACATAACAACATCTTATTTAATATCCTAACTAATAATATTTCATTTACTTCTTTTCATATTCAAATGGGGAATATTTGTTTAACGCTTAAATTCATGTGTGTGGTTTCATTTTGATAAAGGGACATGAAATTACATGGAACTATAACAACTAAATAAATAAATAAGAATTTTTTGCCTTGAATTGTTTCGTTACATTTAAATTTAAACTTTCACTTATACGGTTATACAAAATATTCTGACAAAAAAATTGTTCTATTTTTTTTAAAAAAAATTCTATTAAAATCAACAATTATAAGAGGAAAAAAATGGGAATGGGACTGCCGTATATAGTTGATGTAAAAATATATAAAGATGTAGTTGGCAATTGCATGAAATTAAAGTTATTGGGATAGTAATATCGAAAAGTTAAAATTTTGATATTACTAATTGGATATTAAAAATTATACCAAAATAACTTCAGAGGCTGTATTATTAAATTTGGCTTCAAAATTCATTTATGATAATAACTACCGAATGTGATTATGCATTCAGGATCTAAGAAAAATTAGTGTGCAATTATCTCTAATTGGTTAAAGTTCATGTGGGTTTTATGAGATTAGTAATGCCCCGTGTTATTTATTAATTTGATATGACAATTTCATTAAAAAGATAACAGTAAGTTAATGGCAGAATTAATAATAATAAAAAAAGTTGGTGGGTTAAATTTAAATTTTGAAATTTCAATGAGTTATATGCAACTAACTCAAAATTTAAAGGATTTTTTATAATCTGGCCATAATTTAGTTACTCACAGGCCAAATCAGCCAATTACATCATTATGACTCAATGAAAATTTGAAATCATTATAATAATTGTTCATTTGGAATTTTAAATATAATTAGTGAATTTTTTTTTTGTAACTAATTATGTATACAAGTGAATCATTCTCCTTGAGTTATAACGACTCATTTAAAATCATGATAGTAAACTATGATGATATATTTTCCAATAAAACATTAAAAGTTCAAAAATTATAACAAATGTTGAGTTTGACCTATTAAGTGGGAAAATAAATTATTTCTTAACATTAAATTTAATATAGTTGTTGCTTTTTGAGTTTTTCTTTCACTAACAAATTTTAATATTTTGATTTTGTTGTGTTATAAGAGTGTTACTTTTTCCCTTCATATCCAAAAACTATGTTGGACATCTTTTCTATAATGATAATTAAATTAATTCTATTTAACTTTTAGCTTCAATGTCATATAATTATTACCCTATTATAATATTTTGATAATCTTTTTTTTTCCGATAAACAAACCTTTCATTAAAGTAACCATAGTCCAGAATACATTGCAACCTAAACAAGATAAACATAACAAACATCAGAAATTAAACCGAACATAGCCAAACAGAAATAGATACACCTCCTTCAATCTGGCTCCCTTGCAAACATCTTCAAATCTTTCTCCAGCAGTTTCCTTAGTGGATCTAGAGGATGAACAACCCAATCAATTGGGCAAAATCCTCCGATTGAAGCTTTAGCGACCCAGTCGGCCACCAAATTCGCTTCCCTGGAAATCCAATTACAGGAATGGTTTCGAATTAGTTTCCTTGATTCTTGAATATTATCAAGGATATTAATACACCTCCAATCGTTTGGAGAAGAGTCATTGTTAATGCACTTAATCAACATCAAATTATCAGACTCAATACATACATCGTCCAACTGATTGTCATAAACAAACTTAAGGGCATCCTGAACAGCTAGAGCCTCAGCCATAAAGACCGAGCTAGCTTCAATAGCTCTAGTGGCTTCATCTAATACCCACCTATTAGAGTCCCTTACCACAAAGGTAGTAGCTCTTTTATTGTCCTTAGAGGAAAAGGCACAGTCAGTGTTAATTAGCTTGTTCCCAATTAGGCCGTTCCCAATTAGCTTGTTCCCTTCCTATCCTTAACTCATCCAATTTCATAGTCTCCTTCTTTTGAATCCATCTATGCACTTCCCAAAATTTCCGGAGTACCTTACCTGCTTGAACAAAATTAAAGATAGGATCAGGACTTACCTTCTAAAAGACAAAAGCATTTCTAGCTTTCCAAATCTGTCACATAATCATTGAAAACAGGGCCTTTTACCAAGAATTTAAATCCAAACTCCTCAGACAACTACTTACCTACTACCCCATATTTAAATTCTCAAAATCATTGGGCCTAAAGGAAAAGCTACTGCTAAACCACGTCGCTTTAGCCCCTTCACACATCCAGAATAGGTGCTCAAGGGTCTCAGCATTCTTGTGGCATACCAAATAGAGGTCCACCACACTGCACTTTCTCTTGCACAAGTTCTGAAAGGTAGGTAATGCGTTTGTCATAACCCTCCACAAGAAGTTTTTTATTTTATGTGGAACTTTGAGTCTTCAAACTTCCTTCCAAATTCTCCCCTGTTCATTATTTGAGGAAAAATGAATATATTATGTTCTTCTAAGGATCTCACCTTTAGCTACCCTATATCCCTCTTCAACAAGGTACACACTTCTCTTCCCTCCCGTCCAAACCCATTTATCCTCCCTACCGTCCAAACCCATTTATCCTCCCTACTTCTAGGAGCCACAATCGTATTACAAATGGCCTATTTTTCCCTTACCATAATCCAACCTTTAATAGCCATAAGGTTCCATCCTCCCTCATTCATTATATCATCCACTTTTAGTTTTCTAAAAGATTCATGAGGGCAAGGAGATAACAATCTTTTTCCAAGAATATCTCATAGCCAAGGATCATGCCAGATTTGAGTCTCTCTCCCATCCCTAATACACACACAAACTTGATTCTCTAGGACTTTCCTACCTTCTAGGATACTAGACCATAGCCATGACGCATTCTTCCCTTTCCTAGCACCTAGGAAGCTCTCTCTTGGAAAATACTTGGCTTTCAACACTCTTGCCCAAACCTGATTTAGATACTTTAATATCCTCCATCCCACCTTCGCCAGTAAAGCCAAATTAAAGGCTTCAAAGTCTTTAAATTCCAATCCCCCTTCCAAGTTGTGTCTTTTCAACCTATCCATTGCCACCCAATAAATTTTTCTTTTATCCCCCTCACATTTTCACCAGAATTTTGACACTATACTATCCAATCTTTGCAGCACAATTTTAGGATACAGAAAACACGATATTGAATATACCGGTAAAGAATTAGCAACCGACTTTATAAGGACTTCCTTACCTGCTTCCGAGAGGTAATTTTTCCTCCACCCCTGAACTCTCTTCTCTATATGATCAATCACAAAATTAAGAGCTTGAGATTTCGATCTACCCCAAATTATAGGCAATCCCAAGTAGTTCCTTGATACATCTACCGCATGAACCTGGAAAATTTGACCGACCTCTTCTCTGGTTAATTGCAGTGTATTCTGTGAGAAGTAAGGAAAGATTTACCAAAATTTATTGTTTGGCCAGAAGAGACACAATAGAGATCAATTAAATCTTTCATATTCCTGCAATAATTCATATCAGCCCGAAGGAAGAAGACAAAATCATTTGCAAAGAAGCTATGGGTAATCTCAAGGCTCCCTCTACCTATTTTCACCCCTCTTAGCTTGCCCAAACCTTTTTGATTCTCTATCATCCTAGAAAGAACATTGTTCATAATGATAAATAGGTACGACAATAAAGGATCACCCTGCCTAAGACCCCTTTGAGGAATCACTTCTACCACTCTTTTACCTGACATCATGACAGAAAACTGGACTGAATTAAGGCACCACACAATTCTATCCACCTACTCCCTAGCAAAACCCATTTTTAGTAATATAGCATACAAGAAATCCCATTCAATTCTATCATATGCTTTATTCATATCTAGCTTCAAAGCAACCTTACTAAAACCATTCCTCTTTAGCTTCATATGATGGAAAACTTCATGCACCACAACAATGTTATCTTGAATTAATCTACTCGAGACAAATGCTCTTTGGCTTTCATCAATCATTTTATCCTGTAGAGGTTTCAGCTTATTAGCTATAACTTTAGAAAGAACTTTATAATTAAAATTACAAGGACTAATAGGCCTATAATCACTAACAGATTCAGGGAAGTTCACTTTAGGAATTAGAACTAAGTCAGTTACATTGATTTCAACTAGGGAGAAGCCATTACTCAAAAACTTAGAGATGAGATCACATACCTTATCACCGATGATGTCCCATGAATTTTGATAGAAGGTTCCGGTATAACTATATGGCCCTGGAGCTTTTTGCCTACCCATTTGGAATACTATCTGTTTGACTTCATCCACACTTATTTACCTCATCAGACTTATATTATCCTCCTGAGTGATTATTGGCTCAACACAAGTCAAAATATGCAAGAAATCTCTATCCCCAATTGACATAAATAAAGATGAGAAAAAGTCAGCAAAGTGATTCCCTATGTCCTGCTCCTCTTCCAACCAATTGCCATCCCTATCCTTGACTCTGGTGATGTTATTTCCGCTTTGTTTTTGGATGGTTGTCATATGAAAAAATTTAGAGTTTTTATCCCCACACTTCAACCAATCCAATAATTCATTGATTTTCCTCTTCAAATCCACTATTTCTATTGCAATTTCCTCACTCCATTCTGAACTAAGGCAAGTTTGGACCCTTTGTATTAATTTACCAATCACTCGGTGACTATTTTTGAATTCCTTCTTGCTCCACTCAGTCAATGTCTCCCTCAATCTTCCTAAAGATTCTACAAATCCCTCTAGATCCAAACGGTCTTCAACACCCCTCCAATTTTCCTTGATCAGTTCTAACAAATTAGGGTGACCTAGCCATCTTGCATCAAACCTGGACAAAGGGGGATTTTTTGTTTCCATATGCTCATATTCTACCAAAATTGGGCAATGGTCAGAACCAACAGCCTCCAAAACTTTCCCATGTCCCATCTAAAATTTCAGTCGCCATTTAGCATTAGATACAACCCTATCCATCCTTTCCCTTATAAATTCATCTGCCCGTTTATTGTTTCTCCAAGTAAATTTGCACCCCTTGAATTCTACTTCCATAAGTTCATAGCTCAATATGAATCTTTAAAATCGGTCAAGGTCCCTTTGTTAACTCACCCTTCCTCCTTCTTTATCATCAGAATATAGCAATTCATTGAAGTCCCCAAAAATTAGCCATGGCACCCTATCCCCTGGATTTAATTACTCAAGTTTACTCCACCAAAGTAACTTCTAATTTGTCTCAATCGGCCCGTAAACCAGTGTGATATGTCCTAAATCATTGCCCTGAAGATTAACCCCTACTAGGTGAATTATGTGTTTGCTAATAAGGCCTACCGAAAATGATAAACCCTCCTTCCACCACAACGCCAGTCCCCCTGCTTTACCAGTCGGGTCACAATAACTACCATAATCAAACTTTAGTTTTCTCCTTATTTTCTCAATTTTTTCTCTTCTCATTTTTGTTTCAGACAAAAAAACTAGATGAGAACGAAACTTACCGTATTAGAACTTTAGATTGCGAACTGTCAGGGTAGTTCTGAGACCCTGAGAGTTCCAACCCAAGAAAGTCATGGCTCTTTGGTGGCTGCTTGAGCACAACCATCACACCCCTCTAGCTCTTTTTCCATATCCCTATCGTAACCCATATCAGCCCTGGACTCATACTTGAAAGCATATGCCCTTACCACTAATTGAAAGTCTGAGTTAGGATTATTAAACAACAGTCTTTTCATCTTTTTCCTTGCTCGCATAGCTACTCTTGATCCACCGCCCATTCTAAAGTTGAGATCCCCCTTATATTTGTAATTAAATTTGCTGGACCTATCTGTTTCCGCAATAATCTAAAGTTCTGCTGTAGCTCTTTCTCTTTCACTTGCACTTCTTGGGGATTCATGTAAATGATCTTTTCTTCTTTTTGCTTGTGGGGAATTTTCTCTGTCGTTAATCTTCCTTTCCAGTGACACATCCTTAAAGCCCTGCACTAACTTGCCAACTTCCCTATTCTGTATTAGAATAATGGCCTCATACTCTTGGGCCCCTTCATCGTCCTCATCTACCAGCTCTACCCAGTACTTGCTCTGGGATTTTATTAACTTCTCTCTACGGGCCCTCAATAAGCTGTTAACACCATTGGTCTTGTTAAAACTCCAGCCCAAACTATAGCTAATGGGCTCCTCCTTCCTTAGATTCGATAACCAACCTCGGCCCACATCACTAACCAACTCACGTGAAAATCTTGGTCCTTACTCTTTCCTTTCGGTATTGACTTATCTTCCCCTGGCCCACCCTTTGCATATTGATTATTCAGCTAACACGACTGGTTACTTCTTTGTGTCTCACATAATCCACTCTCCGTACTCCCTACCTCCCTAAAGTCGTACCTCCGACCCGTTCCCTCATACCAGCATTTATTAGCCTTACCTTCCTCATGTACCAGTCTCACCTTCGCTGGTTTCCCGTGATTCCAACTTCCTTATGTCGTCTCGGGTGGTTGGAAAGCCTGAGTACACATCCCTGCGTCGTATCCTTTCAAACTTCCATTCACCATGAACTCTACAGCTTCCTCTTCGCACCCTTTGCCTTTATAGCCTAATTTTCCACAATTATAGTAAAACCGGACTAATTTTTCATATTTCACCTGGATCCAAATATCATCAAGCTCTTCATCCGGATGTGGGGCTAAAAATCCAGGCACCAATGATTTCTCTATATCTATCTCCACCCTTACCCTACCAAAGCTTCTGTTCATGAATCTCTTCTCCTGTGGATTCTCAACTTTGATCACTTTGCCTATTAGACTCACCATAAGTTAGATATTGGCAGCCATTCTCCCTTTCGATGGGATATTATGAAACTGAACCCAAAACTCGCATGTATTAATCTGATTTTCGTTATCACTTAGGAACGATTTACGCTTTTAGAGACTAAGCATATAGTTCCCTACTACCCACTGATTGTCCTTAAGAATCCTATTTGCTTCGTATTCAACTTTGAAAGTGAATGTGAATAGCTTAAAGCCAATCATTTTCACATCTCACTCCCCTGCTACTCTCCACACTGCCAAAACCGATTCTCTGACTATGCCTATCCCCATTCTGGTCCCTTTTCCTCTCCTTCCACATTTATCTTCCATTAGAGTTTTACATCCAACTTACCTTTCTCCATATCCATTTACCACAGTACTCTGGTTGATTGCACCAGTCAGAAGAAAAAAACAGGGAGAAACCCTAACACTCTCTCCTTTAGGCTCTGTTTGGTTTGAAGGGAGGGGAGGGAAATGGGGGGGGGAGGGGAGGGATTTTAATCCCCTCCCTTTGATTGGTAAAAAACTGAAAAAATTTCCCCTCCCTCCCCCTCAAAATCCTCACCCCCCAAATCGGACGGATTTGAGGAGGAGCTCAAAATTTTTTTTAACATTAGACTAAAATACCCCTAATATTTCTATGATAACCCAACCTTACCCTTGATGATTTTTATTCTTGGCAGAGGGTCAGAACTAAGAACCTGTTTATGTTTAACTGAAAACCCTAGCAGAGGACTCCAGAAGCTCGAACGAAGACGGAGTGCACGATCAAACAATTGATTCTTGGTACTGCTTTTTGTTTCCAGTCGCTTTTTATTTGCCTTATTTTATGCTTTCTCTGTCCATTTGTGCACTCTGATTCGTTGGATGATGCATTTTCTGAATCTGTCCACTGATAGTTATACTTTCTGTTCTGTGAATTAATAACTTTTGTCATCTTTTGTGCTATTCTATAAGATGCTATGCTATGCTATTCAAAAGTTATAAACTACGTGCATAACACAAATTACTTTAAAAATAGTTGCCATTATAATTGCTTAAAAGTCAATTGAAAGGATAGAACCTTGACATGTAGGCAGATTCCTGATGCCCAACGTTTCAAATGATGTATTATTCTCAGAGTAACCTGTGATTGCTGCTTTTACTTTTATTTTTGACTTGTTTTCAACAAATAATTTATTTTCTCTTTTCTTTCAACTATTAATTATGTTGGATTATTAAAAACATAACTTTAAGAGGATGAACCTCGGAACAACATTGAAATTGCTACTGTGACACAAAAGTTACAGGATTAACTTTTTTTTCGCAAGGGTAAAATTATTTTTGTGAAATTGCTACTGTGAAATTTATTTTTGTTTGCTTCCCCTTTCCCAAATTTAATATTCCCACTTGAGTTCACCTATTTCTGATAATGTTTGTAAGAAATTTATTTGAATAAACTGATTCAAAGTTATAAACAAAAATATATATTCTTTATTAATTGAATGATAGCTTTACAAGAGCCATGTGAATAATTTTGTAGGGATACACACGATTGATTGAGAGATTAATTGTTTAGATAATTATTGATTTAAGTGGAATGAGTATCCTTTTTATTAATGTGCCAACATAAAGAATATATATGTAAAATGTAAAAGTCATGCATGTGATCTTCTCCTTATGACTCACTCGTACAATATGAAAGTAATTTAATCAAAAAGGTTAATCATTGCATTCTTGATTCCTTTATCTTGTTTTTATTTTTTCTTAATCGTACAAGTGTCATTTCATTTTTTCTTGCACTTATCATTTCCTTTGCATCTCTTCCTCCTTATTATTTTCCAGATCATGTTTTCTTTTGGTTTTCTGACAAATTGATATTTTGGCCTTTTGTACAATAATTTGCTTGGTTTACTGTTTTAATTAGAGACAATTTTTGTATTTGTTAGATGGGTTCTGAAGAAGAATTTGTGATGCAATGGTTCCTAATGCGTCAGAGACTTGTAGCCCAGCTTGTTTGTCTTGTTGTTCAGTATTTTATGGTTCAGAAGTGTAATAATAAGAAGAGAATAACTTACAATATGAATTCTGCAAGAGAAAGGGTACGTGAAGAAGTGATGTATAGGATAACTTGTAGTTATAGGGGACGAGATATTATTAGAATGGGCCCTGAAGCTTTTTTAGGATTGTGTAGTATGTTAGAAACACATGGTGGCCTAAAGCCTACCCGGTTCTCAAGTGTAGAAGAACAAGTTGCTAAAGCCCTTTACATATTAACACACAAAACAAAAAATCGTGTGGTTATGTTTTGGTTTAGGCGGTCTGGTGAGACAGTTAGCCGTCATTTCCATAATGTGTTACATGCTATTCTTCAATTAGAAGATAAATTCCTTGTTCAACCAGATGGATCTAGAGTCCCTACTGAAATTAATGTTAGTGACAAATTCTACCCATATTTTAAGGATTGTGTTGGGGCCATAGATGGAACACATATTCGTGCCAAAGTACGTATGGTAGATGCACCTCGTTATCGCGGTAGGAAGGACTTCCCTACACAAAATATTTTGGCAGCTTGTACCTTTGATTTAAAGTTTACTTATATGCTTGTGGGATGGGAAGGAACCGCGTCTAACTCAAGAATTATAAAGGATGCATTAAGAAGAGAGGATTGTCTTAAGATTCCTCAAGGTAAGTATTACTTGGTTGATGCTGGTTTCATGTTAACAAGTGGTCTTATTACACCATATAGAGGCGTTCGGTACCACTTGAAAGAATATTCAGATAGAAATCCTCCCCAAAACTATAAAGAAATCTTCAATCTTCGACATTCATCACTACGTAATGCAATTGAAAGGGCTTTTGGGGTATTAAAGAAAAGATTTGTCATTCTATCAAGTGCAGCAGAGCCTAATTATGGCATAAAACCTCAAAAATTGATCATTACTGCATGTTGCATTCTACATAATTATTTGATGAATGTAGACCCTGATGCAGAGCTTATCCATCAAGTAGATAATGAACTTGAAGCTGAAGCTCACTTTAATGATGAAAACTATGCTCCAAGGAGTGATAGAAGTGAGACAGCTCGGGGCGAGCTTATAAGAGATGCAATAGCTCAACAAATGTGGATTTACTATGAAAATAATGCTGGGAATAATGTTCTGTGAACTAAACTTTATATGTTCATTTGTTGTAATGTTCTTTGGTTATGTTTCATTTGTTATATTGTTGTAATGTTGTATTCTGCTTTCAAATTGATGCTTTCCTTCAATTACGATGTAATTTATGGTTGACGTTTGTTTGTTAAATTGAATGTTCAGTTTTATCTTTCAATTCTTTTCTTAGCTTGTCATTTATATACATTGGGTTTACATTTTTTTAGTATGGCTCCGAAAAAGCCAGCTGATGCAAATGCTACCCCAACTGAAAAGAGCCTTATTTGGAGTTCCAAGATGGATGATGCCTTGATTGATGCATTTATGCATGAATTGGATATGGGTAACAAGGTTAATGGGTCATTTACAACTAATGCTTATGATAATATAATTACATATTTGACTGCGCTGTTTGGATTTAAAGTTGATAAAGAAAAAGTGAAAAATCGCTGGAAGACTTTGAAGAAAAACTATTCTGAAATTTATGATATCTTCAAAGGGGGTATGAGTGGATTTTCATGGAACTCATCTACTCATACATGGGAAGCTAAGGACCAAGTGTGGAATCAATTGATTGAGGTTAGATATAAAGCTTTCTTATTGTACACTTCTTTTTCTGCATATTTTTATTGTTCTGCATATGTTTTATAATATTTTTGCATGTTATGCATATTTGTGCCCTTCTTTTCTGCCATGTTATATTCTGTTAATGTAAATATGGTTTGTGCTTGATTGTTGTTGCCTTTTATAATATTTTCTAATCTGATTTTAGGTTAAACCAAAAGCTGCTATGTGGAGAAATACTCCCCTTCCCAATTATCAAAAGATGCTGGCTCTTTATGGAAATGATAGAGCCACTGGAGATGACGGTGACACTCCTTCAAATATGAAGAAAAGGTGTCACTCAAGTCCTCTAGTAGCTCGGTCAAGTTCTCCAATAGCTTACTCAAGTCCTCCACTACCAGCTGAGAATGAGGTTGATCATGTGTTTTTCCAAGATTTTTCTGCCAACTTGGATAATGTTGCATTTGAAGAGATGTCTCCTGGAGCACAAAGTGAGAGCTCCAAGAGGACTAGAAGGGGTGTTGCAAACAATGATAAAGTCACTTCTGATGGAGCTCTGATTGCAAAACAAATGCAAGAAATAACAAGTGCCATGAGGGAGGGAAATCAAGTTTTTAGAGAGAGATATGCACCTCAAATTTCAGGGGAGGACACTTTCAAGATGATTCGTGAGAGTGGATGTGATGAAGATAAAGTCTCTGATATTTATTGCTTCCTCATGCATGATGTTAGCAAACTCAGGACATTGATTGAATGCCCCCCTCCAATGCGCAAGCAAGTTATTATGAAATTAGTTTTCGGTAGTTAGATTATCATGTATGCTACCTTAGATATTTTGTTTTGGCATTTGATGGCTTTTGATGCTACTTTAGATACTTTAATTTGCCTTGTCATGGCAATGGATGCCACCATTCATATTTTGGTTTGCCATTACGTTAGGGAGACTATTGATGAACTCCTTATTTTGGTAAATGACAAAGTTGTTAGTTATATTTTCTTACATTTAATTATATTCTAATTGTGTCTATATTAAATTTAGATTTTGGGTCTATATTGGATACCTTATTAAGATTTTTCTTGAACTATTTAAATTGGACCCAAAAGGCAGGAAGGAAATTGAAATTTGTTTTCTATTTGATAAGTGTCTTGGTTAATAATCTCTAGAAGGAAATCTCTGGAAATCGAAATCAATTTTATATTGATCTTTAATGCAGGCTATTGCATTATCTGTCAAAGCTAAGATAGGAGTATTATGATATTTTTGTTTCAATATACCTAGGCCAAAGGATTAATTGGTAGAATGATAATAAAATGTCAATTGTGAGATTAATCAATTACAATCGTAGAAAGCAACTGAGGAACATGCAAACTTTCCAATTGGCTCAAAAGAAAATCACTTTTGCAGTAAAAAAAAGTTTAAGTTTATGAAAAGAAAACTTTGCTGGACTGGAAAATTAATTTTAGGACATACAAATTTATTTATATTTAAAATTTATTATACATTTAATAGTTTGGATAAATTCATTTATAATATATAAGGGTAAAATTGTCCATGTGAAAATAATTTCCCTCCCCTCCCCTCTTGAACCAAACAAGGTAACATTAAAATCTCTCCCCTCCCCTCCCCTTTAATCAATCCAAACAAGGTAATATTAAAATCCCTCCCCTCCCCTCCCCTCCTCTCCCTCGAACCAAACAGAGCCTTAGAGAAAACTCTTCTTTTTGATAATTTTACTATCTAATATTATATATCTTTACAATTAACTCTTTAAGTACAGTAGTTCTTAGGGGTAGCCCCCGTAAGATATATCTTGTTTTGATACAAAAACTCATAGATATAGGTGTGATAAATAATTTATAAATATTTTGATAAATAATTTAAAATCAAGCAGGGTGGAGGTGTCGTCATGACGACTGAAATGGGACGCGCTGAGGGTTTTGTACAGAATAGTGGGAGAGGGAATTTAAGTCGGGTTGTCAGAGGGGGTCCCATTCACTTTCCGTACTTTGATAGAGTGGAAGTTTCCGGTAATCTCCAGCTAGCGTCAAGTAAGTTTTTTTTTTTTTTTTTCCAATCGTCTTTTGCCACCTCATCTTCCCCAAGTTACACACAATCTTCCAACAATTCATACACTGGGCCCCATTGTTAGGACAGGCCCATTCCTTTTATCCTAAAGACCTTAACCCGCAATATAGACTTATTCAAATTCGGCCCAAGGCAATCCACTGGTGCCAGGGAGCTGTGTCACTTCTACATGTTGCTCTGAATGGACCAGAGTACAATGACATGGTCCCATTCATATATAGTCGAGTCCACCTTGGAGGATGAGATTTATTATTGTTGCTACTTGCTACCGTCTCCTTTTTAACCCAAAAGACATAAAAAAGCCGTTATATTAAATTTAATAATCATATGGATTAGTATAAGTAATCAATGAAAATGTTGAAGTTTATATCAAGTAATTGGTATTTTTATAATAATTTGAAATTAACAATTTACTTATGTGTTTAAGCAACTTTGCTGAATCGATCTTCTCCAACCATTAAACTGTGCTACGTGCCTAGGTTAGTTTAAATACAAGGCAATTTGGCTTTAAATTCCTACCTTTAATACACAGGGGTTCTGTATCTCTTTGGGAATATATTTTGTTATAGGTAAAATAGGGTGAAGAATATACTTATCTACTGAAATTAGTTGAGCATGTATGAATCCTCATCACACAAATAAATTATTCTTAGACAAGCTATTGATACCTACAGCATCCATTTGGATCCATACCATCGCATATTCCTCCACCAAATTATATTTTATTGTTTATTTGGTCAACCCTCACTCCCATCCATCATATATGGCCTGTTTCATCTCTCCCCCATCACCTAGAAAATAACAGAAGAAACTTGAAGAACAGCTACTACAATGCGCCAGAACTTCTTCCTCCATGCATGAGTTTGAAAATGGCTCCTAAATACGAGGTTTGCTTCATAAAATCTTGTCTATACCTTCTCCTATCCTTTTCCACCCATTAGTTTCTCAAAAAGTGATATTTTCTGTAGCTTTAACTGGGGGACTGATTGGGCTGTCGGTTTGATTTTGGATTGTTTTGCTGAAGGGAAGAAACGGAGCAGTTTGGTGCATTGTTTGTGAGGTAATTCCATCTTTGACATTCGAAATTTTGGTTTCTGTATTCGGCTCTGAATATGTGAACTGGTTCTAGTGGACGAATGGGAAGCAAATTGTTAACAGATTGGTAGTGTGTTGTCGCTACATTTTCTGCTTCTAATGGAGCAAAGCATGCATCTCGTGACCATGTCCTATGTTGGCCGATTATGTCAGGTTCTGAAATGGCTAGTTGGCTACAGTATTTAAACAGCAACATAAATACCAAATTTTTATAGAAGCAGTGAGACAGGGAAGTTTATTAGGGAATCCAAGTGGAGGGGTCAAGATGAAATTTGGCGTGTTATTAAGTCTCATGTAGAGGTTCTAACATACCAAAGTTGGCGGGAATCCAAGTAGGAAAAGGTCCCCTGTCGACCACCCAAAGTTTAGCTTAGAATCTGAACATCAGAAAATGTGTTGCTGCTATCATTTTCACTTTGGGATGATGGACTTGCGCTCTAATTCTTTACTTTTGTTGGTTCCATTTTAATCTTTATAGCTAATGTTATGAATTTCCCAAGTTAAATTCAATTATCAGAATTTTACTACAGACATAGCTTAATAGCTAACTTGGATGAATTTTTTTACTAGTGTAAAATTTGGTGAATTTTATAGTTTATTAGGTTAGGTAATAATCGGGTCTCCGGAGTATGATCAAAGTTGGTGATATGATGGATGCTTATGATGCTGTTACTGGTGGGATTTGGTGTTGTTAGTGCCTTCATGTATGAGAATGCTGCTCAGAAATTAGGACATCTATGAAATTTTGGTTCTACAGTGACCTTGAACTGATTTTATGAAAATTTGTTCATTGTATAACTTCACGCAGGATATTAACGAGTTATTTCTGCCTTTTCCCATTTGGGGGAGGTGGTTTGCTTGACATATGATGTTTGGATTTTTATTTGTAAGCATTCATAACTTCTCACATGCTTTGAATAAAATTTGACTGGTTTGTAATTCTTATAATACTATAAAATTCTTGCGAAAAGATAAAGCAATACAAGATAAATGGTTCTCTAGTTTTAATCAATCTGACAAAGAACAGGGTCTAATTTGAACTTTGAAGTTGATTGAGCAAACTAAATTTTTATGTTGGCAGTTACCTATAAGATGTTTTGCTACATGTTAATAAAGGAAATGGAGGCCAAAGTAGCATCTTCATTTCAATATACAGGCGAGATAATATTTATGTCATTATTTTCTTTTTGTCTGATCATTTAAATAATCTTATGGCTAAGGGGACTGGAATTTTGCTACTTGGGCGAAATTAAAGGTACTACAAGTCATGTTAAGTGTGTCAGAAATACGAAAGTATTTATGGCTTTCAAGTTATTTTAAAACTATCAGGACTTGGCAGAGACATATTGCATGTTAAGAATAATTGTTGGTCGAGAGACAGCAAATGCCTTTAGCGTAGAAATGGACAAAAGATTATTAAGTCTGGGTTTATTTGTCAGTGATCTTGGTGTCACTATGTATTAATATTTTGTTGTTGACAAAAGGCCGATAGTATTAGGTGTTCCTTTCAATATATATATATAATCAGTTTGGATTGAATGATTAATTTTGACTTGTTATTATAGAGAAGATTATTATCTTTATCTTTACCTTTCAAATTGTTTGTTCCAGATGTTGTATGAGCCAACTGTCTCAAACTAATTTATCAGAAATAAAGAAATCTTGCCAAGGATTTTGACCTAGCCGCTGGTGGGACGCTACTTGTTCCTCATCATCATCTTTTAAGTCTGAAGTCACCTTTCCTCTTAGGGAAAACCTCCCAATTATCCAATACTGCAAAGTTGGGGAGACATTTATTATAGCAAGATAAAAATAATCAATATGGGAATTGTGGAGGAAGCACACAACGTGAAGATTGTGGGATTAGGTATGCGTTTCATAGTTTTGGCTCACGGGTTTGGCACTGACCAATCAGTGTGGAAACACCTTGTACCTCACCTTCTTAACGATTTTCGAGTTGTTCTCTATGATAACATGGGAGCCGGCACTACTAATCCTGACTATTTTGATTTTGAACGCTACTCAACTCTAGAAGGTTACTCACATGATTTACTGGCCATTTTGAAGGAGTTACAAATCAATTCCTGCATCTTTGTTGGTCACTCTGTTTCTGCCATGATTGGTATTATTGCTTCAGTTTATCGCCCGGATGTCTTTTCTAAGATCATCATGCTCTCTGCATCCCCTAGGTGATCAATCTAAATACGCCACCTTGCTCATTGACGCTTAACATTTGAATGAAATCACTAATTGAGAATTATGTATTTGCTGTCTTGAGTAAGGTATTTGAACGATGCAGATTATTACGGAGGATTTGAGCAGGAGGATTTGGACCAATTATTCGATGCAATGAGGTCCAACTACAAAGCATGGTCCTCGGGGTGGGCCCCGCTATGCGTGGGCGGAGACATGGAATCTGTGGCAGTGCAAGAGTTTAGTCGAACCTTGTTCAATATGAGGCCCGACATAGCGCTAAGCGTTTTGCATACAATTTTTCACTGTGATATGAGGCAAATTCTTAGTTCTGTCACGGTACCATGCCATATTATACAAAGTATCAAGGATATGGCGGTTCCAGTGGTGGTTTCAGAGTATCTTCACCTTCACCTCGGCAGCCAGTCCATTGTGGAGGTGATGTCATCAGACGGCCATTTGCCGCAGTTGAGCTCGCCTGAGATTGTTATTCCCGTGCTTCTCAAACACATTCGACATGATATTTCAACGGGATTGTAACAGACGGTTTTGTTGCAAGATTATTGCATCTTCGGGAATTTCTCCTTGATCATTGGAATTGGGGGGCATACGCCTTGATTTTTAAATATTAGCGTCTTGTGATGAATTAATAATTATGTCATGAAGCGTCCTTTAGACTTGATAATGATTGAAGACTGCTTTGTTTTGTTAAGCAATGAAACATTAGGCCTTTAGACTCCATTCCGAGCCATGAGAATTCTATTGCATTCACCAGGTTCATCCAAAAAGTAAAGTCAATCTTTTTCCTTAGCAAGTTCAATCATCTGTTTCGTGACTTGCTTCTAAAGAATATTCTGTCTCATATCTTGCTTTTGAAGAATACAAAATGTTGAGGAAAAAGGATATATAGCAATAATCACCAGCAAGCTTTTTGACAGAGATAAGACTAGTGCAAATTTTAGGAACATATAAGACATTTTTTAGAACAAGGGTAGGATTTAGACAAACATCTTGACCAGTCATAGTTATTACAGATCTATTAGCCACGATAAATTTTCTATTACTAGAACATGAGCTATAAGTGTAGAATTAGTCATATGATCTGTGTCTCCCAAATCAATGATCCAAGAGTAAAGAAAATATTCATTTAAGGCATTAAGAGCAGATGATGATAAAACATTTTGAAGGTCGAATGGAAATACTTGAGAACCCTAAAGCATTGGTACTTGTAGTAGGAGAAGAATTTTTATCAAGTGTCTCCAACAAGGATCTCAGTCTTTCTCTCTACCCCTTAAGGTCAGTATGACCACATTTCTCTCCACTACATGAAGCAATATGAGCTTGACTCTAGATTAGGAGGCTTACCAACTATAGAGAAAATAATCTAAATTGTATGTTTATTCATGTACAACTGAGATGTATATATACATGAAAGGGGAGCCTAGGTATTATTGGCTCATAATGGTAAATATTTCCTAATAAATCTCTGATTACAATCCCTTATTCATAGCTATAATAATTGATTGTATATTATTTACATTAATAGTAATTTCTAACACTCCCCCTTAAATTTGAGTATAGATGTTAATCAAAACCAACTTGTACAAAGATAATTAATATAAGTCCCATTATTGCAAAGTTGAGAGTTGGGGTTAATAATTGTTTAAAGTTGATTTTGTGGTTGAATAATTAGTTTGGGTGATTTTTCTATTTATGGAGGAATTATTGCAAATTTTTGAAGTATTTTTGGAATGAATAATTTGGATACTGTTTGAGGAATTATTATGGTTAGAAACTTTAGGTAATAAGGATCTTATACGTAAATTTTCATGGTGATTGAATTTGGTTTGAGTTACCGTTAAATACTCAAAATTCTTGATAAAAAAAGGAGATTTTATAGAGTAGTAGTAAAATTGGAACTGGGTTTTCTTATCACTTTCAAAAGTTATTTGAGATTAAAAATAAAAAGGTTATCGATTGTTTGAAATTGAGGAATTCATTTGCCAAGCTTGAATTGAAAATTATAAAAAAAAATGGTGAAAGATTTAGTTAAGTACAAGATAATTATGAATTTGAACATTTGATATTAGAATTGGAAAATCTTAATTTTTGAGTATTTGCAAATTAATTATTTACTTTAGTGAGTATAATAAAGTGGAAGAATAAGGAGAAAATAATTAGGATTGTAAGTTTATGAATGATAGAGATATTAAAATTTTATCTAAGGAACAAAGTGAGTGGATGGTGGGGGGTTTAGTTACTAATTGTTAACCATTCATTGCATTCGTTAGTTATCATCTTATTGATGAATATTGACATTTATCATGTATACTTTTCTTAGTTATAGTTGAGCACGGGGTTTCACAAGAGTTGTTGTATTCTTTATTAGCTTAGGCGAGAGGTAACAACTTTTCAATTTATCTTGTATGCTTGTTGATGTGATTATAAGTTTATGTTAGCATTTTAATTGTTATAAATATATAGGATAGTATTTTATTTATATGAAAAATATACAACGACAATATGAATTATGCTTTTATTAAACTTGTTAGTTAAATGAGCTTGAATAGTTTATTTGAATGTTGATAATGCATGTCATTGAGTATTGACTATGAGAATAACTTGGTGATACTGGATTTGGGGTGATATTGAATTGTTGGATTGCATATTGAGTTGTGTTGGATTGTATGTAATTGTGGTTGTGGGAGATTTGATGCTATTATACCACATAGTATAGTTGCTACTTGGCGCCCAATGGCTAGCTCCAACATTCTCAGGGCCCTTGATATCACCCTTCCTTGGACAAGTTGAGAGTCAACTTAAGGGATATGTGATCCCTTTCCATATTCTATGGAGATGTGAATTTTATAGCTTTTGGCCAAGTTATACCTCATGATCAAAGAGCTTGGGATATGTTCAGTCTTGTTACAGAAACTTGGAAGAGAAATACTCTTTAGCATTGTCACTCCTCAAGGTTTTTACAGATACACTAAACTGAGTTTGAATTTCAGCACAGAAGTAGCAAAGTGAGAGAATAACTTGGAATGATTTTTCATTAAATTTTGCTAAGTGGTAAGAGAGAAATCATCAACAAAAGTAACAAAGCACTTAAAACTAGGTTTAGACTCAACATGACATGGACCCCAAACATTAGAATAGACTAAATTAAAGGAAGACACAACTTGTTTATTGACTCGAGGTGCCAAATAAACGTGATGATGTTTAGCAAACTGATACGACTCATTCTAAACACGAAAAATGATAAAATTGATAATATATCCTTTTCAATGAAGACAACGACATATGACCAAAACGACAATAAACATCAAAAGGGATGAACCATCAGAGCAAGTAACTGAATGCGACACTCGATCATCGAGGAAGTAATGGCCGCAAGATTCATAGCCTCTACCAATAACTTGCTTCGTTGTGAGATCCTGAATCAAACGATGGTCAGGAAAGAGTGTGATAAAAAAATTTAATTGTTAAGTAAAGCTTGCTAGGAGACAAAAAGTTAAATACAAGGTCAAGGACATTAAGGACAGAGGATACGGAAAAAGATGGAGTAGGTTGAACAGTGCCAGATCCCAAAACCCGAGAATAAGATCCATTGGCAATTGTTATACTAGATGGATTGTCATAAGGCGTGTACGAGGAGAATAAATGATGGTTACTTGTCATATGATCAGTGGCACCATAATCGATTATCTACTTCGAGGAAGAGGTGGTAAGACTAGAGGCAATGTTACCTATAGTAAGAGCACTTGAGATATAATATGACAAGAAATATAATATGAAAGTTATATCTATTTATGTACAGACATGGTATATTTATGCAAGAGGGGAAAGCCTTTGTGATAATGGCTCTTAATGATGATTTTCTAATCATAATCCCTGATTGATGTGGATACTAATTGATTTTATATTAATTATAGTATATTCTCTAACATATATTTCCTAACAGTATGAATTTACCATCAATGAGGAAATCTTTCTCATATGAAATTGTAAATTGAGGTGTTTGAATTTGCACCAATAGAATCCAACAAATTTGATATACAATAGGATATATGTTATTAATAGAGTTAATCAAATGGAGTTCTTCCATTCTACCCATAATTGGAATAACTTGTTTTCAGTGTTGTAGGAAGACCTTGTATTTTTCAATATTAAAAAATAAGTATTCATTTTTCACCAATAGTTTATATGAACAGTTGACTTGATACAATCCCAATTGTTGCTAAGTGTAGAGATATAATAAGAATATTCTCAATTACTTGTTTATTCATATATATAAGAGAGATGCCTTAGAGTTAATGAGCCCATTATGATAATTGATTTCTAATAATCCCTAATCCCTAATCCCTAATCCTGTGATATTAATTGATAATATTTACATTAATTATATTAATATTTTCTAACATTCCTCCTCAAGTTAGAGCGTAGATGTTAATCAAACCTAACTTCTTACAAATATAGCTAACATGATTCCCACTTAAAGCCTTAGTCAGAAGATTTCCCAATTGGTCACTCGACCGCATATGTCTTGTAAAAAAAAGTTCTCCTCGATCTTATATCAAATAAAGTGGCAGTCGATCTCGATGTGTTTCATACGTTTATGAAACATAGAGTTAGAGGCTATGTGTAGGGAAGCCTTATTATCACACCACAACTTCATGGGTAATGACACGACAAAGCTAACCTCCTTTATTAACTGATAAATCCACATAATTTCCTGTACTGACTAAGACATGACTCTATACTCAGCTTCTGCATTAGATCGAGATACCATATCCTGCTTCTTACTTTTCCAGGATACCAAGTTTTTGCCCATAAACATGCAATATCCTGTGGTAGATCTCTTAGTATCCTTTGACCCGCCCCATAATTTGTATCATAAAAACATTCAAGTTTGGTGTGCCCATGAATCGTATAGAGTATTCCACGACTGGGTGATCCTTTCAAGTAATGTAAGACATGTTCTAAGGTTTCCCGCTGAGCAACAGTTGGTGCTATCATGAATTGGTTAAGCACACTAACCAAAAAGGTCACATTAGGGGCAAGTCACCATGAGATAGTTTAATTTCCCAATCAGTGTGCAGTATCTTTTCGTATATGCAAATGGATTAATCTTCTCATGATAAACCTTTTTTTTCTCACATCCTTAGGTAGCTCATCAAACGGTATTCTCTCATCAATGTCTACAAAGGGATTGGGAATCATGGGAAAGTTACTCAGTGCTGCTCCAAGAACATATTTCTTCTGTGTCAAAAGGATGCTTTTCTTGTTTCTCATAACCTCGATGCCAAGTGTAACATCCCATTTTTAGTCACCAATATTTCTTGTATGTAATCAATACATTTAATGGAATAAAATGGTGAATTGTGATGTACATGAAATGACAGAAACACTCCAATCGGTGGTTACAAACAACTTTGCTAAGTTGGGACATGAATGAGTAATTATTGTCCACTTAAAGGCCTAATATTGTAACCTAAATTGAAGCATGAAAGGACACAAATCTTGGTTCAATTAACATGCCAAAAATTCGGCCAAACCAAAAGAAAAAGAGCAAGAAATGATTTATTACAATAAATCATAAAATGTAATGGCAAAATGGTAATTTGCCAACAAAAAAAAGCAAATTATTTTTCCCTCTCTTCCTAATAATTTCGGCCAAGTTAAGATAATAAGAAGGGAAAATGGTTATTTGGTAATAAGTATCATATTTTGCAGCATTTGTTACCAAGTGAAATTAAGTGGAAAAAGTCAAAAAGTAATATGACAAATTAATTATTTCGAAGAGGTAATTATGGGAAAAGTGCAAGAAGCTATTTTATTCCATTTTCTCTTAAATAGTTCGGTCAAAAAGGAAAATTGGAAGGGAACTATATTTACTTGGTGGATATTATTCAAGAAGAGAAAAATTCACGGCGAAGTAATTTGCACATACTTAATTAGGTCATTAAACTAATATTCTAAAAGCAATAAGAGATATTTGATAAGCTTTTATCACTCTTCCTTCCCCTTCATTTTCAGCTAGCCACAACCAAATAGAGAGAGAGAAGAGCTTGAGACGCTTGAAGAAGAAGAGGAGAGTTAGGGTTTCAAGAGACCAAAAATCCAAGTTAAGAGCTTACAAATCAAGTGTTTATGCCTTTTAATCTACCTATAACCTCTTCTAACATTTTCTTCTTCAAAATCATGGTTAGCAAGCAAAATTTCAAGAGAAGAGAGAGAGGGATGAGACGTGTAGAGAGAGAAAGGGAGAAGATCAAGAGATAATCTCCAAAAATTTGATCATCTTGCCTTATATGATGTTGTTGTTCAATTTGACTTAGTTTTGCTTTGTTTTGTTAAAATGGATGATGAAATCCTTAGAGGTTATGCTACTAAAATTTCCTCAAATCATGTTTATTAAGTGTCTAAGTAGTTAATCATGTGATTAAAAGTGGAAATGAAGGAGTTTATGGATTGAAATCATAAAAACATGATTTTCCCTTTTCCTTCCATTCTTTCGGCCAGAAGAAGAACCATAGGGAGGAGTGAGATTTTTATAATTTTGATGATTCCATTGGACTTAAAAGGGAAAATTGTGTAGGAATACATGAGTTTATGATTTTTGGGAATTTGTATGTAAATATGGAATTTTTAGAAATTGAAAGGATATGCTGTTTTATTTGCTTTATTGGAGGCAGTGTTATTGTGCAATGCAATTCATTAGTCAAACCTAGTACAAATGTTATGAAACTTTACAATATTAAAGTAGACATGTAGAGTTTTAATTTGATAGGTGGATCATAATTTTTAGACTAGTAGATTAAAAGATATGAATTTTTGAAGTTGTGCCTAGTTTCTGGAATGTAATATAGGAACAGGGGAGTTTGGAGAATTTTTAGGAAAAGTGTGATGATAATGAATAGACTTAAGTATTTTTCGGTAAAATAAAACTTAAATATATTCATTTATGCTTTGCAACCAGTCAAATTGGATTTCCCTAGAATTAATTATGAATTTCCAAAGTTGACTGAAAATCTGCTAGTTTGCTGGAAAATTGTGAAACTGCACTGTGCAGAGTTATACTGTGCATAAATTTTTGAAAATGCTAAAATTGAATTAGATAACCAGCATAATTTAATTAAAAGAAGTGATAATATAAGTAATAACCAGTTACTTATAACTTGAATTTTCTAGGAATATAGCATAGCCCGAGCCTGAATAAGGATTTAGGAAAGACCAAGGAACTGAAAAAGGAGTTAGGTAGTAACTCTTTCTTTCATATATTATGTGATTATTTGTATGTTTGTGTGTGCCATCTTCTGTAACATGAGCATAGTGTCTTGTACATGCATATTGTTTAGTTATGGTCTGGGACCCAAGGGAGGAACAGAGTTAAGCCGGGGTTGCAAACAGTGGTTTGGCCTCAGACAATGTACACACAACATTCTATCATCTTACAAAATATGGGCATTGCATAGTTATTTTCACATTTTATATGACTGAAATTCATATTGTTACTAAGATTCGCTCGAATCTCACCCTTTTTCAAACTGGAAAACATTTCCCGATGTATTGCTACCTATGATCACAATGTCATCAATATATACCATTAAGAGAATCATACCTGCATCCCTTTATTGATAAAACACAAAGTGATCGCACTTCTGATTTAGACCAAATTTCTTCACCATAGAGCTAAACATGTCAAACCAAGCATGAGAGTTCTGCTTTAAACCATATAAAGATTTATGAAGATGTCATACCCTCCCACACTCTCCCTGAGCAATAAAACCATATGATTGCTTCATGTAAACTTCCTCAAGAAGATCATCATTTAAGAAATCATTTTTAACATCCAACTGATGAAGATCCTAACCATAAGTGGCTGTCGTAGAAATGAAGATCCCAAGCATTTTTAGCATTCATTTTTGTGAACAACACTCCATGGGCATCATTCATTTAGTACTACTCAAAGTAGTCTTTCAAGCTTTCCAACCAATCTAAGAAAGCATAAGGATTTAATCTTCCATCAAATTTTGGGGCCTTTACTTTTAACCTTTTTAGTGATATCTTTAGTTGGCATTCTTTTAAAGTTTTCTTGCCAATTCCTATGGTTCAGTTCATATGGTCTATGATAACGCTATACTTAGTTGTGCTCAACCCAAGCATCACCCATATCCTCTAACTTATTTTGATTAGTAAACACCTAAGGAAGTAGTCTCCTAGGCCTCTCACTATTCACCCTGAAGTTTTGGCCAATCCTAAGAGGGGTAGTTCTAAGTTGACTAGGGACAAGAGATTGCTCATTTATAGAACTTGGCTCCATTATATCCTTAGGGCTTTCTAGCACTCCTTTTACATTTCCAATCTACTACCTAGTTAATACCTATATTGCATCCATGAATTCCTCAAATTTTCTGTCTAATTTCTCATCTAACTCAGCAATTAGCAATCCACATATTGTTTTTGATCCCTAGAGAATTCCTAAAATTTTTTTTGGGTGTTTAAAAATTTTTCGACTATGGTTACTTAAAGGATAGTTATTTCTTACTCTAATAGTTCTTGCCGGGCAGATAATCCTCAAATGGTCATGCAAGATAGGTATAGGAAAAAAAGGTGTTGCTAAACAGGCGCTTAAGCAATCAACAGAAACAATACAGATATCTCAAAGAAGCTGTTTTTCAAAAGTTTAAAGTTTAAGAACATGGATAAAATAAAAGTGCAAAGCTCAAGAGAATGTGGATAGTTAAGCAAACTAAGAGTTTAAACCTTGCAATAGAAGAACCTCCTATCAATAGCCAAACAAACCATAATTAAATTGAAAAGGCCATCGGCCTTACCAGTGAAGGTTTAAGCCAAAAGTTAAAACATTTTACCCCAAATAAAGCCTTTCATAGTTGATTTTTGCATTCGGGATAAGTAAGAGTGGACAGAACCTTGAATTTCAGCTCAAAAAAGTGTAGAAAAACAAGGTTTTGGAGGTTTCTGGAAGTTAGCGCGTGGGGCACTGTAGCCGGCGTGCAGAAAACTCTAACGGTTCTTTAACCCAAACGCGATGGTGGTGGATTTTTTCTGGTATGATGTTGGGAAGAGGGTGATTTATGCCTGGCAGCGTGAAAACAGAGTTGGAAGGAGTTTTTCGGTGAGTTTTCCTTATTTTTTGGTGACAAAAGCTGTCTAGGAGAGTAGGAACCTAGACTTTGATACCAAATTGATGTAAAATTCACTCACACACAATCTCACAGTAATAGACCTAATTTAGGACAAGGGAAATAGAAATAGAGAGGGAAGGGGAAGATAGAAACATAGAAGAAGGAGATGACAAACTGCAGCATAACTTTGGAAGGGAGGAGACATCATGGAGAAATCAACTAATCAACATATTTTCATTTCATTCAAGTGTGTGTCTTACAAAAGATGAGCATTCCTATTTATAGACTAGAAAGGAAACAACTTATAACCTACTTGCTATAAAAGTAACTATTTGCAAAAATAGACAACTTGCCCTTAATCGACAACTAGCAATCCACTTGCTCTTAGCTAATAGAAAATTTGCAATCCATTTGCACTTACAATCAAAAAGTAGGAAAATTAAATATTCCTACTTGCAAAACCAAAATAAAATAAAATAAAATATTAATTCCTCCTTCTATAGGTCTCTCCATATTTTCTATCAATAATGTTAGGACTACTTTTGAAAACATAGGAAAATAAAAAAGAAGGGAAAGAATGGGGTGTATGACTTTACTATGACATTGTTTGTATGCACTTGCTAGTTCATATGGAAAGCAAGATGTTGTGCTCAATTTGAAGAAGAGCAAGTGGATGCAGTATCTGATCTTTCCAAGGTTGTGAGATTAGTTAATGAGTATTGGAAATGTATGGGGAGGAGGCAGAAATGTAAGACCAATACATTGACTTTTGAGAGGTACTTGGTTTGGCAGAAACTAGTTGAAGTGCTGTTAAAATTAATGTGTATGGTGCCTTTTGTTACAAGTGAATAGGTATTGGTCTGATAGGGAGGGATAAGGATGGTAGATTTTGGGTGGTATTGGGATGAGAATAGTGTGGATTCTGCATTTATGACTAACTGAATGTTTTTGTATTGGAGACTGATTGTTAAGAGCTGTATTGGAGGGTTGTGAATATGGATGTGGTTGGCTGTGATTGGAAATGTGCGGACTTGTTGAAGTGCCTTGAATTGGCAAGGTGAGATGGCATTTGGACAATGTCTTTGGCCTCATGCAGGGGCAACAATGCTACTGATCATATAGCAGCTCAGGTAATGATAGGTGTGGTATTGCAAGGGTATTTAGAGAAACTGCCAATAATGATGGCACTTCTTATGCCGCAAGGTCTGGTATAGGCTGAGTAATGATTGGTTTGCACTGAAAGTATTTTTCTAGTATAGGTTGTATGGTAGGATCATATGCTTTTATTTTCAATAGGTTGTATCTACAAAAAAGAAAATAAAAATAATCTTACTTTAATAGAGTTGTCTTCTAAAGAACCCATCATCACTGGCTCTCTAGGAAAAAAATGTAATGATGTGTTTGATCCATCATGAGCCTCTTTTATGACAGATTGGAGCCTTTTCTTTTCCAGATTCCATATGCTTATAACACCAGACAAACCTCCCAAAGCTAGAAGTGGTTGCCTGTCTAAAAGAAACAGAACAAGCAGGTAAACAAGGGTAACATTAAAGGTCAAAATAATCTCATTAAGGTCTGATTTGAGGGTACTTTGGTAATCTGGGGACCCAAGGGAAAAAGTGTAATGTTGGAGTCTAGATGCTATGGTCTCACCATTATGAAGTGTCACAGACAGAATTTTAAAACGCGATCTACAAGTTGGGGGAAAATACAAAAGCTATAAAAAAACAAGAAAAGTGGGAGACTTGGGGAGCTTGACCAGGACACAATCTTTGCTATAGGAGCTCAAATCACTCAATAATGAGGGTAGGTTTGCTTTGCAACCAGAGGAAAAATTAGGGAAGAAGCTGATGCAACAAAGCAACATACCATTGACTCAAATTTTGATCTATTTGTTAAAATTCTGAACCTAAAAATGCCACTTGGGAGGACCTTCCTTAAATCAAGGAACAACTCCCTCACTTTTCCACTGCTGCTGATTTTTTAGGTGAGATTGTTATGTAGCTTCGGTAATTTCAAAAAGTTTTAGTATTTTTATATGCTTTGGGATACATTAAATTTATGTGCACATGCTGGTCAATGGATATTAGTTATGCTGCAAACTAGGGTATATTCTCTTTATAACTATTAAGCATTTTGTCCAATGAATTGCCACTCGTTTCACATTTTAGCATTAAAAGGGAATTACAACGTTCTCTCAATTGGACCTACATCTAGTTATAATTAACTAAAATGACGATAAGGGATGAGCAAAAGATAGCAATTTCACTGTAATTCAATCTGTTTTACAAATTGATTTTTTACATCTTATCTTTTATTACTTCATTTCAAATGACCACAAATTATTGAATTGAAATTTATCTTCCCTCTAATTCATTTACAAATCCTTTTCACAAGAAAAGGAATCAATCAAAGATTTTCATGTTAAGTAAATATCAAAACACAAAACAACCTTGTCACACTTGCACAGTTCTTTTAAGATCACACCATAGTGGCATGAATGCTTCCCATTGACAGATTAAAATAACAAAAAATTCTGGCACTTACCAGTGTAAAAAGACAAGGTAGTCACAGAACCTTGTGTAGAGTGGGTAAATGTAACTAAATCTTCATCATATCGAATGCTGTGAACATAAGTCCTGTTTGCACAACCAACAACAACAACATCAAAAGCAGGGGAAGATATAGAAGACAAGATAGGTGAATTCCATCCCTTAAACTCATCTTTTTTTCTTTGTGCTAATGTTCCAAAGTTGCATTGGACCTTGTTCAATCCCAATAAGAACCTATTTAAACGCTTCCGTGTTACACAAGATGATTTCATATCTAAATAGCACAAGTTTTAACTAGAAAGTCCATAAGGAAGGAGGTATCACCTTGTCAAGGTAAGTATCTGTATGGATTTCACAACTAACAATAAATTTATCATCTAACTTCACGTGTTCAAATGGAGAAAGGTTCTGGTCAATTCCCTTGAAATCCCATATGAACATGTCACCATGAGCATCAACACCAATGATATGCTCCCCAAACAATAGTAAGAAATTGACTTTAGCATTATGCTTGCTCCAAGTTGCTACCTGAAAGAAAATTAAATTTCATTCAAAAACACTAATTTCATTTCCTTCAAGCATTTCTTTGGTAATTTGCCATCAACTTGATTAGTGATATTTTAAGTCACAAACTCAAGCTGACCAAAATTGAAGAAAATTTTGCATAAAAAATTGAACAACCTAGTATGCAGAATAAACTATATATAAAGTTGTTAGCCGTAACTTTAACATACAACATGAATGACCTAACGATTTTTTATTTTATTTTATTTTTGTGTCGAGGGAGTTTTTTGAAGCGTATCATGAGGAAAACTTGGTGCGCATGCTGGAAAACTACAATGTCACTTCCTTATGAAGAAGAAGTGTATTAACGTTAGGAAGCAAGAGCTCTAATCTTCTTTGGAAGCTGAGGACCTTTCACAATAATAGAATATTCCAGTAAATAAAGGATTGATCCATAAAATATGTTGAACATAATGAAAGCTTAATAAGAAACATTTAAGCCTCACCAATGGGAACCAAATTGACCTTTGCACTCTGCATTGAGAAAATGCCACATTGACAGTTAAGTTGACCGAAAATTATAGTACATAATGATATGATCAATACAAACAAATCAAATTAATAACAACCTATTGAAAAGATTATGAACATTCTTAACATTACATTATATATATGAAATGACTAATACAAACAAACAAAATAAAGATCAACATCAACATATTTAAAAGATTTTGAGCAATAGTGAAATTTCGTTATAAATATGAAAGGCCTTCCTAACACTGACATTGACAAAATTTTCAGTACCAAGTCTCTGAATTGATATAGGGACATTGCTCGTTATGGATCAAATTGCTCTGCAGGGTTCAATTAATCCCATCTTATGCTTCCAAAATAGTGGAAATGGAGAAAAATAAAAACAAACTATAGTTAGTAAGAAGGCGATTGGCGGCAAAACACAAATAAAAAAAGCAACACCAATCGTTAGAGTTGGCCAACCTAGCTTAGGGCTCGAGTCATTGAAATAACAAAAATGAAAAACCAAAAAGAAGGCTAGCAAGAAGAAAAACGAAGCCATAGAATTATCATTGTCATTAACAAACAATTTGGTCCAGGGGCAAGAAGGCCGAAGCCATAGAAATAACAAATATGATTTTTTTTCAATCTAATAAGCTACCTCATGCTAATTTAGTTGAGAGTGAACTGAGAAAGGAAAAAAAAAATTATAAGGGCAGACGATTATAATTGATTTATTTATTTAGCAACGTCAACAAAAATTGGAGTTGGAGTTGGAGAGGGACGAATGGATGAACCCGAAGCAACAAGGAAGAAGCTCAGAAAGAGAATCTTGGAGAGATGACAGTAGAGGGCGAGAAGCTCAACTGCTGGAGCACGAGAAGCACACGAAGCCAAGGCAACATACGAGAAGCTTGAGCTGGACCACGAAGGCTGAAGAAGGCACAAGAAGGAAAAGTAGTGACGGTTAGCAGCGGTGAGGCGGATACAAGACTTGAGAGGCTGGAAGAGTGAATGAATGAGAGGCGAGACCGGCAGAGATTAGAGTGTCGCCACGTTTAAGACTTGGAGGTAGAGCGTTGACATCTGAGAGGGTGTTAGGAAAACACCCGATGGCGACAAAGAAGAAAGGAGGAAGCGCCTTTTGGAAAACCAATTTTTGTTATTGGCACCCCCGGGGGGGAGCTGAACGCGATCACACGGGTAAGAAAAATTGAGGGAATGTTGGTTTGGTTTGAATCAGTTTTATATATAAATCTAATTTATGTAAATTGAAATAAATCTTCTCCACATATTTATTTTGAGACCGGAAAAGCTATCTCATAGGCCATAAAAACTATCTCGTATTTTGTAAATCACGATTGAAAAATACTTATATAAATTATCCAAAACATATTAAACCAATAAATAAGAATGACGAAGTGTTTTGGGAACTGGGCTTCTCTTGTTGCTCTAACTTTATAAATTAGGTGGGCTTGGTTTACAATTCATCCGTGTCCACAAATTTTTGGCAACCCTAAAGGTTGGACCTATATTTTATTTTTAGGACAAAGGTGTGTTTTTCCTGAATAACTAGTACAAGCCCAATGGGGTAAAAAATAATTTCTATAATATCACTTAAAATTGACTATTAATGAGTAAGATAATTTAATTTTGAATAATTTTAATTTACATAATACTTTCTATTAATTTTTAAGAAATATTTAGGAAGAATAGTCTTTCAAGAATATTAGAATATCATTGTATTTATTTTCAAGTTTTATAAATATTTTCTAAATTTAAGAACTGAGTAAGCTTTAAAACTTTTCTACATTCTTGTCATATCTCATTTTGATCGTTAGGTTCATCTCTTTCATGCGTTATGCCATGGATTAGCTATGAAATATATAAATAATTACATAGTAATATGCTTTTATTTAAGGAAGGAAATGATGGTACATTTTCAAGATTTTCCCCTACAAAAATATCAAACCTAGTATACAATCTTCAGGAATATGCAGTTTTCCGCACTCTTCGGGGTTCGGGGTTTAGGGTTTCGGGTTCAGGGTTCAGGGTTAGGGGTTAGGGTTCAGGGTTAGGGGTTAGGGTTCAGGGTTAGGGGTAGGGGTGAGGGTTCAGGGTTTAGGGTTCAGGGTTTAGGTTTTAGGTTTTAGGGTTCAGGGTTTTAGGGTTTTAGGGTTTAGGGTTTAGGGTTCAGGGTTTTAGGGTTTAGGGTTTAGGGTTCAGGGTTTAGGGTTCAGGGTTTCAGGGTTCAGGGTTTCAGGGTTCAGGGTTTAAGGGTTAAGGGTTTAGGGTTAAGGGTTTTAGGGTTAAGGGTTTTAGGGTTTTAGGGTTTTAGGGTTTTAGGGTTTAGGGGTTAGGGGTTGAGGGTTAGGGGTTGAGGGTTAGGGGTGTAGGCTTTAGGCTTTAGGGTTTAGGGTTTAGGGTTTAGGGTTCAGGGTTTAGGGTTCAGGGTTTAGGGTTCAGGGTTGAGGGTTCAGGGTTGAGGGTTCAGGGTTGAGGGTTCAGGGTTTCGGGTTCAGGGTTTCGGGTTCAGGGTTCAGGGTTGAGGGTTCAGGGTTTCGGGTTCAGGGTTTCGGGTTCAGGGTTTCGGGTTAGGGGTTTAGGGTTTAGGGTTTAGGGTTTAGGGTTTAGGGGTTTAGGGTTTAGGGTTTGGGGTTTGGGGTTTGGGGTTTGGGGTTTGGGGTTTGGGGTTTGGGGTTTGGGGTTTGGGGTTTGGGGTTTGGGGTTTGGGGTTTGGGGTTTGGGGTTTGGGGTTTGGGGTTTAGGGTTTGGGGTTTCGGGTTTGGGGTTTAGGGTTTAGGGTTTAGGGTTTAGGGTTTAGGGTTTAGGGTTTAGGGTTTAGGGTTTAGGGTTTAGGGTTTAGGGTTTAGG